>OZ005619.1:7631751-12631751 GCA_963930655.1 Myrica gale | reverse complement strand
ATTTCTCTTTTACCTATTGATTAGATTTATCATTTTCGTTCCTCATTAATATTTTGGTATTCACATCTCAAAATTCCTTCATCAACCCGAATTTCACATATACAGAAAACCCAAAAAATACTTTTACATAGTATTTTCTTTTCATTAGCAATAATAGATACAAAGACTTTGATACTCTTTTGTCCCTGTGGAATACGATCTTGGACTTATCCTTGTTACAACTTGACACCTCTACATTTGGGAGTATTTCCGTAGTCGCATCAAGCTTTTGGCGCCGTTGCCGGGGACAATTGGTGTCATCAAAGTGTTTTGCAGACCGCTGAGAGGGCGATTTTAGAGCTGTGCACCTCTGCACAGCCCGGGTGATATCTACTACCTCTCATTTCCTTTATTTGTTTTTAATCTTTCAGTTGTTTTATTATTGAGTTTGTATGTCTGGTTGGGTGAGGGATAACACATTTAGACTTGCTAGGGCAGAATCAGTAACCTCATCATCCACAGAAGCATTTGCACTCACATCTTCATCTGACACTCATAGCAATATGGCTGATCGAGAACATTTTGATAGAGAGATAGTCAACCAGAACAGAACCCTCAGAGAATATCTTCAGCCTGTTAGAACTAGCACACCTTCTTGTATCATTTTACCTCTGAATGCAAATGTCTTCAATTTCAAACCTAGCATGATACCTTTAATACCTCATTTTCATGGCATGGAGGCTGAGAACCCATATTTACATATAAAAGAATTTGAGGAAGTTTGTTCAACTTTCATGGATCAAACATGCACTGAGGAGGTGATTAGACCGAAATTATTTCCTTTTTCTTTAAAGGACAAAGCTAAAACATGGCTGAACTCTTTAAGGCCTAGATCTATAGGAACTTGGCAAGAAATGCAAACAGAGTTTTTGAAAAAGTTTTTTCCTATGCATAGAACGAATGCCTTAAAGAGACAGATTATGAACTTTGCCCAAAAAGATGTTGAAACATTTTATCAATGTTGGGAAAGGTTTAAAGATTTGTTGAATGCATGTCCTCACCATGGTTATGAAAATTGGCGTGTTATTAGCTTTTTCTATGAAGGTTTGCAATCCAAAATGAGACAATTTGTGGAAACCATGTGCAATGGAGAATTTTTCAACAAAGAACCTGAGGAAGCTTTTGAATATTTTGATTATCTAGCTGAAAATGCACAATCATGGGACACATCTGATGTTTATGATAGGAATGAAAATTCAAGAATTACCTCAGGGGGTGGAAAATACAATCTAAAGGAGGTAGATGATTTGAATGCTAGGCTAGCTATGATTTCTAAGAAATTAGAAACCATAGAACTGAAAAAGGTTGATGTAATACAAGATGTGCCTAAGATAGTTCAGAGTTGTAGTATTTGTGAGGATCAAGGGCATTCAACTAATGATTGTCCAACCATCCCAGCTTTTAAGGAAGTTCTTTTGGACAAATCTAACGCGGTTAACATGATTTCTAAACCTTTTGCAGGTCCTTACTCAAATACCTACAATCAGGGGTGGAGGAATCACCCTAATTTCAGTTGGAGGAGTGATCAAGCGGCTGTACCAGCACCCAACATCGCTGGACCTTCACAATATACACCATACCCAGCTTCAGGGGGCCCAGGACCATCTCAGTATGCCAACCATGCACCTCCAACTCCGAAAAAAAATCTTGAAGACACTGTTCAGCAGCTGGCCACAAATTTCCAGCAGTTTATGCAAAGCCAAGCTGCTATTAACACTCAGAACTCTCAAGCTTTCACTGATATCCAAAGCTCAATCACAAGGCTGGCCACAACGTTGAGTGTTCCGGAGAAAGGAAAATTTCCCGCACAATCTCAGCCGAATCCTCAAGGTCAAAATCAGCAACCTCAAGTTATAGCTGAGAACTCCAACGTTAAACAAGTCAAGGCTATTACAACCTTGAGGAGTGGTAAGGTGGTTGACATACCAGCTCAAGGGGCAGAAAAGAATGGTAAAAATTCTAACCCCTCTGTTGAAAATGATGCTGAACTTCCTTTAGTACCTGAAAAAGTGTCAAGTACTATACCCGCTCCTTTTCCTCAAAGGTTAATTCCTTTGCATAGAGACAAGCACCAAGTGGAAATCCTTGAAATCTTCAAGCAAGTTAGGATTAATATACCTCTGTTAGATGCTATTCAGCAAGTTCCTACCTATGCTAAGTTTTTAAAGGATTTATGTACTGTAAAAAGGAAATTAAATGTACAAAAGAAAGTCTTTTTGACTGAGCAGGTTAGTGCCATTATTCAAACCAACACACTTCCCAAGTATAAAGACCCAGGATCCCCTACCATAGCTTGTATGATAGGGAGCTCAAAAATTGGTAGAGCATTGTTAGACTTAGGTTCAAGTGTGAACTTACTGCCTTACAATGTTTATGTTCAACTTGGGTTGGGTGAGTTGAAACCCACTTCGATTACTCTGCAGCTGGCTGATCGGTCTATTAAGATTCCTAGAGGTGTGTGGAAGATGTTTTAGTTCAAGTGGACAAATTCTATTATCCGGTAGACTTTGTGGTACTTGACATGCAATTAACTACTCAATCTACTTTCCAAGCATCTGTGATCTTAGGGAGACCTTTCCTAGCTACTTCCGATGCTCTTATAAACTGTCGAAGTGGAGTTTTAAAGTTGAGTTTTGGAAATATGACTTTGGAACTAAATATTTTCAATCTTTGCAGGCAACCACAAGAGGTAGAGGAAGTACATGAAGTGAACTTGCTGGAAAATCTCCTTGAAAACAATTTTGCATCTTATCTTCATTTTACTGACTCTTTAGAGAACTTAGAAGATGATTTAAATTTATTTGACAATGTTCATGACTCATCTTATGTTTCCTCAATAGGTCAGCAAGTTGAAGCACCTTGGAGATTAAAATTTGAGCAGCTTCCACCCTTGACAGCATCACTCAAACCATCAGAGGAGCAAACTCCAACATTGGACCTCAAACCTCCACCATCTGAGCTGAAATATGCTTTCCTAGGACCTCACAGCACTTTCCCAGTGGTAATATCTTCTCACTTAACTCATGAACAAGAAGACATGTTGATAGAAATTCTTAAAAAGCATAAGTCCCTTAGTGTGTACACATAGGATTTATTTGGAGGAGGAAGTCAAACCCTCTAGGGAAATGCAAAGGAGACTTAATCCCACAATGAAAGAGGTAGTGAAAAATGAAGTGTTAAAATTGCTTGATGTGGGTATTATTTACCCCATCTCAGATAGCAAGTGGGTTAGTCCAATTCAAGTGGTGCCAAAGGATGAGTTAGTACCTACAAGAATAACCACTGGTTGGAGGATGTGTGTAGATTATAGGAAACTTAACGCAGCCACACGAAAAGACCATTTTCCTCTTCCATTTCTTGATCAAGTCTTAGAAAAGGTTGATGGACGTGTATTTTATTGTTTCTTAGATGGATTCTCAGGCTACTACCAGTTAGAAATAGCACCAGAGGATCAAGAAAATACTACTTTTACTTGTCCTTTTGGCACTTTTGCTTTTAGGAGAATGTCATTTGGCTTGTGCAATGCACCAGCAACATTTCAAAGATGCATGCTCAGTGTTTTTAGTGACATGATTGAGAACATCTTAGAAGTATTCATGGATGATTTTTCAGTCTTTGGAGGTTCATTTGAAAGTTGTCTATCTAATTTGCAAGCTGTTTTGGCCAGGTGTGAAGAATTGTTGCTCAATTGGGAGAAGTGTAATTTCATGGTTCAACAAGGCATTGTGCTTGGTCATATTGTCTCATCTAGAGGAATTGAAGTGGATAAAGCAAAAATCGAATTGATCTCTAAACTTCCTGCACCTAAAACTGTGAAAGACATTAGGTCGTTTTTAGGTCATGCTGGTTTTTATAGAAGATTTATTAAAAATTTTAGTTCTATTTATAAACCTCTCTGCCATTTATTGATGCATGATGTTAGCTTTGTATGGACAGATGAATGTCAAGAAGCATTTGAACAATTAAAAACCATGTTAACTACCACTCCAATTATTCAACCTCCTGATTGGTCACTTGCTTTTGAGATTATGTGCGATGCCAGCGATTTTGCTCTAGGGGCTGTTCTTGGACAGCGAAGAAATAAATTTCCTTATGTTATTTACTATGCAAGTAAAACTCTGAATTCAGCCCAAAAGAATTATTCCACTACTGAAAAGGAATTACTTGCTGTAGTATTTGCATTAGAGAAATTTCGTGCTTATATTCTGGGATCTCCTATTCTAATTTTTACTGATCATGCAGCTCTGAAATATTTGCTGGCTAAGAAGGATGCAAAGCCTAGACTGATCAGATGGATTCTCCTTCTCCAAGAATTCAACATTACAATCAAAGACAAAAAGGGAGTCGAAAATGTAGTGGCAGATCACTTGTCTAGGATCACTTTTGAAGAACCTGAGCGATCCTCTCCTATCCTTGATTATTTCCCTGAAGAGCAGTTATTATCAGTTGCTAATGTGCCATGGTATGCTGACATAGTTAACTTCTTGGTTACAGGTCGGACCCCATCCAATTGGAATTCCTAAGAAATGCGAAGATTCAAGCATGATGTTAAATCCTTTTTCTATGACGATCCTTATTTGTTCAAATATTGCTCTGATCAGATCATTAGGAAATGTGTGCCAAATGATGAAATTCATGCTATTCTTTCTGGTTGTCATGATGGAGCTTGTGGTGGACATTTTTCTGCACGAAAAACGGTTGCCAAGATTTTACAAAGTGGTTTTTATTGGCCTCAAATGTTTAAAGATGCATATAGTTTCTGTAAGACTTGTGAGTCATGTCAGAAATTAGGTACAATTACTAAGAAACATATGATGCCTTTGCAACCTGTTTTAGTGATTGAAATCTTTGACTGTTGGGGAATAGATTTTATGGGGCCTTTCCCATCATCCTTTGGTTATTTGTATATCTTAGTGGCTGTTGATTATGTGTCTAAATGGATTGAGGCTATTCCATGTAAAACAAATGACCATAAGGTAGTGCTTAAATTTTTAAGGGAGAACATTTTTGCTAGATTTGGTATGCCTAGGGCTATCATTAGTGATAATGGGACACATTTTTGCAATACTCCTTTTGCTACTCTAATGAAGAAGTATGACATTCATCATAAAGTCTCAACCCCATATCATCCTCAAACTAATGGTCAAGCTGAACTAGCTAATAGGGAGATTAAGCACATTTTGGAAAAAACTGTTAATCCTAATAGGAAAGATTGGTCTTTAAGGCAGACTGATGCACTTTGGGCTTATAGGACAGCTTTTAAAACCTCCCTTAATATGTCTCCTTACCGGTTGGTTTATGGCAAAGCTTGTCATCTTCCCATTGAACTGGAACATAAAGCATATTGGGCCATCAAACAATTTAATTTTACTGCTCATGATGTCAGTTCTTTGAGAAAGCTGCAGATTTCAGAGTTGGATGAATTGAGGAGAGATGTCTATGACAATTCCAAACTGTCTAAGGAGCGGATGAAGATTTTCCATGACAAGCATATTTTAAGAAAAACCTTTGAACCTCATCAGCAAGTTTTGCTCTACAACTCTCGTCTCCATCTATTTCCGGGGAAATTACGATCGCGATGGAGTGGATCTTATGTGGTTAAGGCTGTTTTTCCTCATGGCGCTGTGGAGATTATTAACCCCCAGAATGGCAACTGTTTTAAAGTCAATGGGCAGCGTCTCAATCCTTTCTTGACCAATTTCTCTCCCGAGGACACCTCTGTTTCTCTCGTGGAGCCCGAGTACCCTCTTGCCACTTAGTTTTACTTCTATCTTGCTTTTCCTGTTTGTTTTACTTCGTGTCCTTTTCTATTTCGCTTTAATAATTCCTGTTCTACAGGTTTTTACCTTTATTTCTCTAGTTTTGCTTGTGTTTTTCTTATTCTATTCAAGCCTCCTCAGGTACTCTGCTCTTCCTTTCTTTCTTGCTGTCGTCCATTCGTATCTACATTTTATTTTCCTTACTCTAAACATTGAGGGCAATGTTCATTTTAAGTTGGGGGTGCGAGTCTTCTACTTAAGGTTTTTGTTGTTCAAATTTTGTGCTTGGGATCAGACAGTGGGGCTTATGAGTTATATCACGTTCATATGAATGAATTCGAAATTTATCAAAGAAGCTTGTTAGTTTTCTTTTGTAGCTCATGATTAGGTAATGTGTTGTCATGTTGTTGATTGTTAGTTTGACCCAATCACCTTCAGTTCATTTGTAAAATCTTGTGAGACTTCGATTAGCACTGACCAGCCACTCCGTAAATAGTTAAAAATAAAAATAAAAAAATTTACCCTTGAGGTAGACTAGTGGTAATGGCAAACATGTGAAAGTGTGGGTAGGCGCACATTCATAGGTTTGATTCCCCCTGGAAAACCGAGAGTGGGGTTACCTAGTGGTAGGCAAACTTGTGAAAGTGTGGGTAGGCGCACATTCATAGGATTGATTCTCCTTAGGAAGCCACGAATTTCGAAAAAAAAAATAGGGTTACCTAGTGGTAGGCAAACTTTTGAAAGTGTGGGTAGGCGCACATTCTTAGGTTTGATTCTCCCTAGGGATCGAAAAAAAAAGAGGTAAAGTTACCTAAGGATAAACAAGCTTGTGAAAGTGTGGGTAGGCGCACATTCATAGGATTGAGATTCCCTAGGAAGCCAAAGAAAGAAAAAAAAACTGATTGCGCTGGTATTGCTTTGAGGAGTCTTGAAGATCAACAAGTGCTAACTGACCACACACTTACAGCCTTTTATAATCAACAGAATGATACATGTTTTCTTTGATTGAGTCACTAGAAAATTTAACAAGTTTCTCTAGTGAATTTTAGAAAAAGTCCTAGTGAATTTGAATGCTTATAATCTTCACTTGCGTTGATACCTTGCATAGGATTTTGATTGACGGAATCTTGGTTCTAAGTCACTTATTTTGCTAGGGACTAGCAAAAAGTCAGTTGGGGGGTGTGATAATTAAACATTTTTGTCACTTTTCTTACTCTTAATATAGTGAGTTAAGTGAGTGTAAGTGTTAAACGAATGGAATTTCTTTAAGAAAAATGTTTAAGTATTTTTAGCATGTGAATATCCCCTTTATCTCTCATGGGCTTTTGAAACCTAAATCACAGGCAAAAACACACCGGAGTTCAGTCCAGCCCAACTTCAATAAGGGTTCTCGCTCGAGCGGAGATCGAGCGTAAAGTCTCGGCCTGAAAGCATCTAAAAGCGCTCGAGAGTTTTTACGAGCGGACGTTGAGCGTAAAGCCTCTGTATGCAATCAACTCATGGCGCTCGAGCGGTGATCACGCGTTGGTGAGGCGTTAATTCTCTGTCAAATTTTCTGTCTGAAAGAAGACGAGGGCGCTCGAGCGAAACATCGAGCGGGGGTTGAGCGCTGCGTATAATCTACACTCGGGGCAATTTTGGAAAAGCAGATCAAGTTGGTTATAACAACTTGCCCAGCTGGAAAATACTCGACGGTTACAGTGAGCAACAGAATGGGCACTACGAAGAAGAGAAGCAAGGAGAGAATGGGGAACACCGAATCTGCTGAGGGGTTTGGCTATATATTCGGGTGTTTCTTCTGGTGGAGGAGTCTTCCTTTTTGGCTCTGTTTTCTTCTTCATTTTCACGTTTTTCCTTCTTGTTTTTCCATTCTCGGTTTTTCAAGTTTCGTAAGCAACATTTCTTTTACAATGTTAAGGATTGTTTTCTTTAGTGGATTTTTACCTTTGAAGATGGTTGGCTAAGTTTTAATACTTGGGTTATGGGTTAATTACCTTTAGTTTCATGATGTTCTTGCCTCCTGTTGGATGTTCAATGTTCACCTGCTGAAATCGAGTGTTTGAAGAGAAATGTATTTTGAATAGCTTGATTTATTTCTTGTTTTGTTGTTGACGTTAGGCACAGCAAAATCTTGATTTAGTTAAGTCTTTTCATTGACATATGTTATGTGATTTTGGTTGTTTGGAGAATGTTGATTAATAGCAGAAGAGTAACGAAAAGAAAGGTAGAACATGTAGAAACAAAGGTTAATGAACCTGTACCCCAAGTGTTTGTTAAAATTACTCTATTAAGTCATTTCTCTTTTACCTATTGATTAGATTTATCATTTTCGTTCCTCATTAATATTTTGGTATTCACATCTCAAAATTCCTTCATCAACCCGAATTTCACATATACAGAAAACCCAAAAAATACTTTTACATAGTATTTTCTTTTCATTAGCAATAATAGATACAAAGATTTTGATACTCTTTTGTCCTTGTGGAATACGATCTTGGACTTATCCTTGTTACAACTTGACACTTCTACACTTGAGAGTATTTCCGTAGTCGCATCAAATACCTTTTATTCTCCGATAGATGACAAGTTTTATTCTGTATCTCGTGTTGGATTATTGTGTGGTAATTCATTGTATCCTATTGTATTTTTACCTTGGTAGCTAGTGAGCTTAGCGCGCTATCCATATGTGTGAGTAATGTTGATTCCGGACATTTATACAAATAATATCTGGAGGATTCCCAATACTATCCCGAGGATTTTCAATTATCCCATTATTCCAGAGGATCCCTTATGCCAGATTTTTTTCCGAAGTTCCGACCATTTCCAAGAGCTCCCGAGGTATCCCTTTCTTTCCTAGGTTAACCAAATCTCAAAAAAACTATTCGTTGAAGAAGTTCTAGGGCTTAGATGTGGAGGAGGTTGTGCTCCCTCTGCCCTAGTGGCCGCCAATATATATGGATGGGGTTGATTAAAGGCTACTGAAGCCGACCAATGGTGATTTTCAATGTTGAAGCAATGATAGTTGTAAGACCTTCATACAGTCTAGCAAAAAAAAAGGAAAAAACGTGAAACTATATATGGGCTAACTGAACCAATCGATGGAAGACAGGGATAATAAAAATTGAGAGTTCCTCCGACCAGCCAAGAGAGTGCATAGAACAGATGGTCCAGCACAGAGAAGAGAGTTCTATAGAGATAGCAGAGCTTACTTTTGTTGGAGTTCTTGGGGATTGCAATTAGTTTGCATTTTTGGTGTCAGTTGGGTTTGGACCCAACGAGTATTTAACTATATTACTAATGAGTTTTCTTCACACTACTAACAGAGTAAGGAAGAACCTAACCATCCGGTTAGGATGAATCCTATTTCAGAGTATGAAAGTTTAAGAATTGGTAAGAAGAACGAAATTTTGGCACCATCTTTAAACATTCTAGTTAAAAAACTGAGGAGCATGAGCTTAGAAGGTTAAATCTAATTCCTCAGATTCCTGATTATTTGGTTACTTCAAGTGAATAAAAATTACAAAAAGTTTGGAAGAAGTTGAACTTAAATCCCCAATGTTAGTTTCACGAGTGATATTGTCTTTGGTAAGAAATGCCACATGCTTGCATATTAACTAAAACGGGAGAAGGTCTGGTTCACAAACAGGTGGAGGACAAGAAACCTATGCTGCAATTGCTACAAATGCAGGTAACAGAGGTTCTGGATCTAATTCTAAGGCCGGTTTAATGAAATTAAATTTTGTGCAACCTGAACTAGTAGACAGCAAGATGATTGTCAAACCCCCACAAAGGTTGCCTGAAAGAGGTTATAAGGAGTGAGATTTAACGCTAGTGGGGCGTTTCATTGGACAGAGGTTAAGTTACCTCAAAGTGAATGCAATTACAAGAAGAATTTCGCCGACGACGTGAAGACGTTGACCATTCACTATTTCACGGGACCCATAATCGACGGCTTTAGAGAACTCGTGGGGAATGGAAATTCTTGGCCGAAATTAGAAAAATCATAGGGGAATCGTTGCACCCAGTGGTTTCTACAAATCCTTGGGAAGTGACATAGAATAAAAATACAGATCAGCAGCATGTCGTTGGAAAAAACGTATTCAAGGAAACCAGGAGCTATAAAAATAGATTCTCATTGAAGTGTACTAATTTCAGAACACAATATCATTTGCAGAGAAAGGCAAAAATTTTTCCTCTAACCTTCCATCCCAACAAACCAAAACCACAACTACAATGCATAGACTATCTCTCTGATACTATCAATGTCCAGCCCAAGATTAGAGTTCTAATCCTCTTCTATGTCATCATCAATGTTGAAGCTACCAATCAGATACTGGTTGAGATTGTGGCTCCCTGCCGTAGGAATGGTAGTCTTGGTGATTATCCACATGATTTCATCAACAATTTGCATGAGTTGATCAGGCTCTTCAGACTGGCATTCATTGTGTTTTCATTCACGAGATCTACTGGAAGGTTCTTTGAAAACCACTCCTGATTCCTAATCTTAGGAATTGTTATCCTCTGTTGCCAAGTGAACACTTGAGAACATAAATTAGAAAATAGATAATAAGTACTTTTGTACATATGTCTTGATCAGACTTGGTAAATTATAATTTCGTGTGCACGACAGAGGAGAAAGGAGATTGGTGTTGGTGTTGGTGCTTGTTGAGAGATGTCGAGGACTTTTGTGAAAATTTGATCATTTGCACCTTGAAATTTCAAAAAACACTATCTGCTGATATTTTGAAGATTTGATCATATGACACACAGATTCACATTACTAGGACACACAAATTCACATCCTAACTTTTATATGAAATCATTTGAGAGAGATGTCAAAAATGGAATAACTAAATATCAAATATGGAAAAACTAGCCATCAAAGAACACAAGAGAAGCTTGAGAAGTTGACATTTTCAAAGGTGGTTTCGCCCATTTCTATTTTATAAAGCTTGTGCACCAAAGCTGTCGCGAAGATTTTACTCAATTGGGAACAACTTCTCAATACCTGAGAGAGAGAAAGAACATTATTGAGAGAAAGTTTTTCCAAAAGATAGGCTCACCTCTGTTGCTCTAGACAACAATATCTCCTGTATTTATAACTGCAATTCATGTTTCCTTTGAAACACACTACTGCAAAACAAAAAGAAAATATAGTAAATTTTGAGACACAGCTTTACATCTATCATACTGACTCGAGTATGAACTTCAACCCCATCTGCATTAATCAAGTTTCCTAAAGAAAACTAACATGCTATTGCAAATAACATTTTCTTTTCTAAGATAAACAAAAACAAGTAATACTAGCTAGCAAACAAAAACGAGATGGCCATCTTGAATTTCTATGTTCTCTGCATATCATTTTCAGTGTAGTGGGGCAAACTGCATTTGCACAAGAGAAAATAGGGTAGAAATCAATTCTGTACTGGGTTATCTGCAAGTTTGCAATAGATCATGGATGATTAGTCCAATGGTCTGACAAACTATCAATTACTTACCAAAAAAAGAAAAAAAAAAGAATACTATATCAGGCAATTTGATTCCAAACATATAGTCAATTTTTTTGAAACTACATCTAAAACAAAATGAACAAGATAAGTAGATATGGCTTACATCAAGTTCTTGTTGTACCCTCCCGCTGTTTCTATGAAAAGTCTACTCAATTTTAAAGGACCAAAGTATGTTCCAAATTTTTTTTAGTCCAATGACCTCTGCACTGAAGGGGTCCAACGACATCTACTTGGTTAGAACACAATATGTTACATGGACAAATTGAAGCCACAAACAAAAAGAAACTGCCACCACAAAAGTAATGTTGAGCCGCAAACCAACCCACTAAAAAAGAAATTCAAAAGATTCAAAATAGTTTTAATCTAACTTTTTCTTTATTTCTAGTTCTTTCGAATCATCTCAGTTTATACGAGATTTTTTTAAGCCAAATATAAACTAAAAGATCAAAACTCGCTTGATTCAAAAATTGTAAAACTTGCTTGCTTTTAACGGAACTAAACCAAGAATGAGGTTGGAGGCCTACAATTCAAATCAAAATTCAACCAGAACAAAAAAAACTCATAAATTAGAGTGAACACCATCATTTTCAGCATTGAAAAACTAACCAAAAGAATAAATCGCAAGTTACTCACATAGTCACAGCTACGAATTTGAATCAAAATCAACTATGGCAGAGTGAGGACAGAGACTGCCTGTGAAGAGTATATGGGGGAGAAGATGTGGATGAAAATCTGTCAAGTAAAGGACAGAGACCTCTTGAGAAGAGTAAATGGGGAAAGGAGGTGGATGAAAATTTGTTGAATGGGGACAGAGACCTTTTGCAAGTTGCATAATTCCTGTTGACACGAGCGAGAAGATTGTGGTTCTCTGATGACCTATGCCAATGTGTATCAACTCACAGCATGGCTAAAAAGAAAAAGGTTTCAAAATCACACTGAAAATGGCAATTAACTCGAAAGAAAGAGGAAAGAGAGAAGGAAAGAAAAAGGGGAGAAGAGAATAGAGAAGTGAGGCGGTTGGTAAGGAGAGGAGGGGTGAGAATTCGACAGAGGGCTTTTGGACCTATGGCAGTGGGAGGAAGAAGGGAACTTGCTGCGTTTGTAAAGCTAACTTCCCCCAAAATTTTATCTCTCTCCTAATAAAATACTCCAATATAATCTCTATCTCTCCCATAAAAAAATATAAAAAATTACAAAAACTATAAAAAATTACCTCTCTTCACATTTTCACTAAACTCAATACCAACACATATTCCCATACCAAAAATATTACAACACAAACACAACCTTAGCGCAAAACAGTTTATTTGATTTTTTACTTTTAGTAACGCTAGTTTTTAGTTTTAAGAACGGGAGCATAAAGGTTGTACCTTTAGTGACCAACAAATGGATTTGGTCACTGGCACGTGATGTTTTAGCGTGATGTTTTACTGACCAAACAGAAGGCTTCGGAGGCTGTAGCATGATTTTTTACTTTTAGTAACACTAGTTTTTAGTTTTAGGAACGGGAGTATAAAGTTGTACCTTTAGTGACCAACAGATGGATTTGGTCACTGGCGCCTAATGTTTTAGTGACCAAATAGAAAACTTCGGTCGCTGTAGCATGATTTTCTTGTAGTGTCCTACTGATCATCAACCGACAGATCTACTTACAAAACCTTTGTCTGTAGGTAAATTTTCTATTTTGGTAGTCAAGCTTGGACTGCTCAATATACACAGTCCAGCTTAAGGGGGCTTTTACAATAACTATCGATTAGTTATAGTTAGTTATAAGTTAGCTTGATTTGTTAGAGAAGTTGTTATTGACTCAGCTGTGTATAAAGCACCGATTGATCTATTGAATAAGATAACTTGAACATTTTTCACATTCTCTATTCTGAAACTGTGGTCCACAAGGGGAGGAAAGGGAAGGAGATTGTGACTTCTCCATTTGTTGCTCCAGTAGTTCTGGGTATCTTGGCGAATAAAAAAAGTACAGTAGAATGAGATTGCTGTTATCTCTATGAAGGAAAAACTCAGTAAATTATAAAAGGATATAGTGCAACTAGAGGTAGATATGCAACGCTTTGGTGAATCTGATTTCTCACCTATGGCTAATAGCAAGTTGGCTCTTTTAGCTAAAGATTCTCTAGGCCAAGATGCAAGTGGGAAGGCTAAAGCAAAAAGAGGAAGAAACGGTAAGCGGAAGTTAAATTACTAACCTCCTATCATAGTTGCTCAAGTGTGGAATCAAGGATGTCAAGCAGGTAATCACCAACAAAAAACTGAAGAAAAACCTCACTCATTCTCACAATGAATGGAGAATTAAGGATAGAGATTTTCAGCCTAGTTTATCTCAAGTAAGCGTGGTGTGTCGATGGAACATCACATGCACCTTTATAGATAAGCCAAGACTAATATCCATGTTCAACGTCATATCAACCACTTCCCTTCCATCAAGAAAAAAATGGAGATACGCACAACATCGAGTAACGTTAATAAGCCATTACATTGACCAAGTCTTCAGCAAATGGTCAATAATATCTCAACGACCCAATATTTGATTTTTGAGTAAAATAGGTAATATAATAATATTAATTTAAAAACCAAACATAACATGTGGGACACTTTAGGTCTCAAAGTTCGAGACAAATGTTAACATTCTCCCACCTAGCTCACATGATACATCAGAATGCTTAATTGGGCGATAGGGACTAAAACTGAATATGGCCACGAGTAAATATTACTCAAACTTTTTACTTTAGAAGAAAGATGCAATACATGAATCATGACAGACTTGTCTTTGTTCAATCAACATTCCCTTCCATGTATTACATTGTACGATCTCTCTAAATAAAATCCTTATGTGGTGATGATTTATGAGTAACTTCCAATAAGTCACTCTTGGTCTAATAATCCTTATGTATTACATTTTTCTTTCCTTTTTAGGTGTGAATATATAGATCTAATAGGTTAATTGTTATTAATGAAGAATCGCAGCCTTTTTCCTTTCTTGTCTCTCTCGTTTTCCCTTGTTGCTTTTCATTTATCTTTTACATTTGTACTCTACAATTGAGTTTGACATACTAAGGAGTTTGTTTCAATCTACTAGAGAAAAGTTCAATAAATTAAACCTCTCTTGACATTCAGAATGATTGTTATTTCAGATTCAGGAAATATGTATTAACATATGATCGAAAATATGAGATTTTGTACAACAAGCACGAAATTTTGCACCGTACGTCTTCGAACATTCTACTTCTAGATTGACGACCATGAGTTTGGAAGCTAGTAACTTAATATAATTCCTCAGGTTTGTGATTAATGTAATTGGTAACTTCAAGTGAATTACGATTACCAAAAGTTCCACAAGAAATTGCGCGCAGTACTTAAATTCTCACTTCACTTTTACAATTGATTCCTTAATTTGTACCCATTTTTTTTGAATCCCCCGTATTTACTCCGCTTATAACATTCACAACATGGACTGATGCATGCAGGCCGGAGACTATCCGAATAAGTCGTCATAATTTCTTGTATAAGTTTGTGGATGCATGAAAGATCACTGGGGAATTTGAAATTCATTAATTACTCGAAAGAGCAAAATATTACAAAGGAAACAACTTCAAAGCGTGACCCTAAAACAGCCAATGGAGTTCCATATTACACCTCCATATATAAGAGCTATATGGACTAGTCTGTCCTATTTGCTATCCTTATACAACCCTGACATGATGGTGTAAATCATGACTTCCAAACTTGTTTTGAATTTCCAGCGTTCAGCAAATGAAGTAGCAGTAGCATAGACGAGTAAATATTGCAAACGGACTAGGAGCCTTACATTTCCCACGCGCTGCACCCTCTAATTCTCGACATTTCTTGTCACACATCAGTTTGTCCCTTCGACACGACTTGTGCCAACTTTTGCTGCGACGTTCGCATTCTCTGCACGTGACAATTCCTATTTCAATACAATGAAGCATCGATTAGATAACTGATCTATAATTATTCTTATTTCATTACCAAGAGATAGATCATATACTCCAACTTTTAAAGGTATTCTCGTTCAGAACTTTCAAAAGTACAATTTTGTAATTTGAGATCCTTTAGGGTCAGTAAATTTATTTATATAATTTCCTACTTCTTATACCATATGAAAAATTATAATTTTAGTGATTAATGTGGTGAATATTGAGACCCTAAAATTCGAAATATATATATCTGGTTTGAAATAAAGGGGAGAATTTATACAAGTTTTTATATATTGTAGAGCAAAGTACTTATAATTAATGAGATTCAAAAGATCAGAATCTAAGAGAAATTTAGCATTTGAGAAAGCACACGTACAACTCAAATATTACACCTTGAATCTAGTACTGACCTGCACTTGCAACGAGGATCAAGAGAATGAACATAGGAACGATACAACCACATTGAGGAGACTTAGCCATTTGCTCTTCACTCATGCCAAAGATGAATGAAGCCTAGCTATTGGTATTTATATATAGTGTAATGACTTATCTCACTCCATGCCTAGCTACGTTGCTGCAAGCAATAGCATGCAGCGGGGGCCGAGTTCCATTAGAAAATTGATGAAACTGTACTTTATACCCCATTTTATTTAATTTTTCCTCGTGTCTTTAAGCCTTCTACGTACTCATCGCGCGTTCTCCCATAGATTGTAGAAAAGTTGACGGAGAAAGCTAAACCTTTAAGTGCATGGGAATATATAGCGTTGAAGAGTAAATACAAAACCGTCGATACACTCTACTTAAAGGACAGAATATATATGCATCTTCCACAACTTCTAATATTGTATTAATAATTTTGCTGAAAATCTTTGGCAGGGAGGTTCAATTAAAACAAATTGAACTTCATTTGATGATAAATATATATATATTAAGGCCAGAAAGGATATAGTACATATATATTAAAAAAACTTGAACTTAGCTTAATTTGAAGAAGGAAAAAAAGTAGAAACTGGCGGTCCTCTAGGTTTTAGCAAGCTTTGTCATGATCTGACTAATTATTTTGCCCTTTCTTCGTTTGAAGTGTGAGAGACGTGTAGTATACTCCAACCAAATAAATTCCGACCGACCCCTCTTATTTCTTTATATACATTAAATTAATTGACAAAAAGGTTATATATGGTTCGATGTGACTTCTTGAACTTGCATTAAAAATTAAAGTGCAATTTCCCACTACATATTCTTATTTCTTTATATACATCAAATTAATTGACAAAAAGGTTATATATGGTTCGATGTGACTTCTTGAACTTGCATTAAAAATTAAAGTGCAATTTCCCACTATATATAAACAAATATTTAAGGGTCGGGGACAGTTATACATATTATGTGTGCTATATATTAATGACCCACAAGTTAGAATGGAAATAGGCTTCGGGCAAGAGTACTCTAAAACGGAAGCTCTAAGAAGAATACAGAAACCATGAAGTGCTTATGCTGGAGTACTGGAAAGACAATATCTTATAAGGCCGACGACGTAATTAAATAGATTTGGAAGCCCTTCTTTAATTATATCTGATATGTAATTCGTTCTCATTTATTAATACAAAAGGAATGGCTTCTTTTAACTCATTTTTATCATTAAATTATTTTCCCTGATATCTTATTAATCTTAATTTTTTATACAGATCAATTCGGCCAGAATAAACAAAAGGAACAATTATTTTGTGTCCCGGCCGGCCTATTCACACACCAGTTTTCAACTCTCGCGAAGATCACTCTTTACACATGACGTTAAGCGTTTCGGAGTCACATTTTTTTTTGGTAACCGGTAAACAATAAATTATAGTGAATGTAAAAGTTGGTTAAATTCCCACTCCGATACTCTAAAGTGAGTTAGGTTATTGTGTTAAGCACTATTGTGCTGAGCATGCTAAGCGACGGCTGAGATTAAAAATTTAAGATCCGACGGTTGTGGTTAAACACATCATTTAAAATATTCAAAACATTTTAATTGATGCAGTGCGATCTGGGCCCTTATAGTTTGAAGATTTTAATCTCAATCGTCGCTCAGCATGCTCAGCACAATAATACTTAGCACAATAACCAGACTCCTCTAAAATTGCAAATGGATCCCTGAGGTAACAAAGCTAACATTTATCTCCGTGAAAAAAAGAATAGAATTTCTAAAAGTTTGTATCAATTGCAGAGCGAAGTACTTATAATGAGATTCAGAAGATCAGAATCTAGCTAAGATATAGCACACAATTCAAATGGGTGCTTGGATGCGCAACAGTTGAATTTTCTGCACCAAAATTTTATGTCTCAAGTACTACTCGTACCAGTAAAAAGCTTTTGGCACTATATATAAAAGAGACCATGAATCTACTAACCAGCATTTACAACGAGAATGAAGAGAATGATTATAGGAACGATGCAACCCTATTGAGAATGATTATAGGAACGATGCAACCATATTGAGCTGGTGCTCAGAGGGACTTGGCATAAATGGACATTAAAAGGGAGTTGCATTTGCAGGTTTAGGGTCAGCATGAGGTGTTGCTTCAAGCATCTTTTACTTTAACGAATGATGAACGTAAGAAGTGTTGTGAATGGCTGGAGGGTGTTAAGTTTTCGAATGGATACACCTCTAACATATCTTGGTGCATGAATATAAAAGAAGGGAAGATAATGACTATGAGGAGTCAATACTCACACATCTTGTTGCAGTGACTGTTACTGGCAATGATACACAGGTTGTTAGGAAACGAAGTGTGTACAACATTTACTAAGTTGAGCTTATTCTTAAGAACAATATGTTTAGATGTTGTAGACCAGTTAGAGAATGACATCAGAATGATTCTTTGCAAGTTGAAACATTTATTTCATCCATCAGTTTTTACTATTATGGTTCATTTAGCAGTTCATTTATCTCGGGAAGTGAAACTTGGGGGTCCAGTTCATTTTCGGTGGATGTATCTAATGGAGAGGTACATGGAGAAGATGAAGCATTTCGTTAAGAACAGGGCACGATCTAAGGGCTCCAAAGCAGATAATTATGTGTTAAATGAATGTCTAACTTTTTGCTCAATGTATCTCGTTACAGTTGAGACGAGATTCAATAGAAAAGACCAGAATTATGCCGACATGGATGATCGAACTACTCCGGGTTGTTGTCTTTCTATATTCACTCAAATTGTTCGCCCATTGGGAGTTAGTAGGGGTTATGATTTGGATAGAAATAAATTTACAAAAGCGCAGTGGTAGGTACTCAACAACTATTCAGAAATCAGTCAACATATAGAGTAAGCGCATATTACAATCGCTGCTCATTTAAACACTTATCAGTTCATGATTTTTTAATTTATTATCAAATTTCTTATTTGCTTATATTAAGCACTTGGAAGAGATGAGGTGGCAATCACCAATAAATGTTGATAGGAAGCACGAAGAAGGATTTTTGTTATGGTTTAGAAACCGAGTATTTATTTAATTTTCTTTATTATATGTGTCATTTTTATTGATCTTTTTTATTAACACGTGTTTATTATTTTAGATTCAAACTATGCACTCCGTGCTCGCTATCTGATGATTTGTATGCATTAGCATCCGGTCCAAATTAAAGGGCACTTTGTTATTCTGGGTGTGTAGTGAATGAAGTTAGATTTCACACGATCCTTCCTCAATAGTTTCGTAGTACTCAGAATAGTGGCATGGTTGTTCTGGGGGATCAATGCAGGGGGAAGACGTTGATTTTTATGGAGAAGTCGTGGAGATTTATTTGCTCAAATGTGACTGATTTGACTTGAGTACTCAAAACTTAACTCTTGATAAAAGTGCTCGATTTGTTAGCATTAACACATCCCGAAAGTGGTAAAAAGACGACCCATTCGTGCTAGCGTCTCAGAGGAATCAATTGTTTTATATCGCTAATTTGAAGTTGGGCGGTCACTGGAAGATTGTTCACAAGATTAACTATAGAAACACGTATGATATTCCACCTATTGAGGAGGAAGCTAGGGTAGATGGAGAAGGACTGTCGAACCTTAAAGCATACCAGGAGAATGAGTCTATTGAGCTTTTTTGTGGACTTTAACTCATTTGATATGATCATGTGGACTAGAAATGACATCGAGGTTTATGTGCCGGTAACCATTGTGAGTGGTCCACAATAGTGTGAAATAGAAGGAAGCGATGATTCCTCGTGATCGTTCTGTGAAGATTGTAACGATTTTGAAGAATATGACTCTTAGGACTAAAGTAACTTTATCGTTTCAATTGTCTTTTATCGTTCTGTGAGGATTGTAGTGATTTTGAGGTTCATTGTATTTTTTCTCTAATATTGGTCACAGGACGACGTCATGCCAGCAGGAGGAAAACGTCTTCAGTGCGATTCATCGGTTCAGCTGAGAGTACTCGTGGTACACTACTAGCATCGAGTCTTTTGCTTAGAGTTTGCAATGAATTATTGTCCTCTACGACAACCAGTCCAGTAGGCACCAAAGTATTTGTGCGTGTAATTATCTTACCCCGTCGATCTTAATTAAATATTATGACTTTTAAATTTTTATGCTAAGTGAATTTTAAATTTATTCTTCTTCATTTGTAGCGACGTCCCGATTCAAACACAAAAGGGGTAGTATGCACAGGATTGCATTACTCAAGGCTCGTACTGGAGGAAAGCTGATTGTCCATATCCCTGATGGAAGTACGAGTGGTGATGACAAGGCGTCCTCGATGCTCTTAAGTCATATTGGTGCATTCATTCAACAGTATGTCCCATTTCATATGAGTAAGTGAAAAGAGGTCCCCGATCAGGTTAAATCATATGTGATGAACCGAGTGTTGGTAAGTATAATTTATTATAAATTTTAATTGTGCATCTTTCATACGTACTAATTGTTTTATATGCAAATGATGACTTCCAACTAGATTATGACAGATCCAAGGATCACATGACTGTGACGTCTACAATGAACACAGGGTACAGGACACAAAGAAATAGAATGTACTAGCATTACTCGGTGTCAATTCCAAAGAAAAGGAGTTGGAGCACCCGTATCCCGAGATGAACAAGGAAGAATGGACTCGTGTCTGTGATTTATTCGTGAGGGAGGAATTTCAGGTTAAAATTTTTATTTCATCCTGAACATTTATTTTTATTTTGTTATTAAATTTCGTAACAACTGTAAATGTACAATGCAAAGGAGTGCAACCAGCCGGGAGAATAGAGCTAAGCTGAAGATTGTACACACATTGGGAGTGAGGTCCTTCTAACGTTCGAGAGCGTTGTTAGTAAGTAATAAATATACATTTTTAGAGATATTACTTAAATAAATGACTTAAGTATTTTAATATGTACGTTCGATATTTCTTTTGGTATACAGAAAAATCGAGGATCTGATGAGATTAGTCATATATTACTGTATAAAAAAATGCATACTAATAAGGATGGCATGTGGACATCAGAAGATGCACGAAAATTTTTTGTAAGTTGTAACGTTAGATTTCATGATTTATTTGTTATTTCTTATGTTTCATATGTGTTAACATTATCTTTTTTTCTAATTTTGTAGGAAAAATGGAGGCGTTACAGTTGCAAGACGACTCAGATGGAAAGCCATACCCAGAAGTAGAGATTTTTGCTGAGGTATTGGGGATGAAAGTATGTTCAGTACGTTCTGTTGGATCATCCTCTTCAGTATCGTCCGTTGATTTGTCCCCGAGAATGGAGGAGGATAGATTAAAGATATAGGAGATGAGGGCTAGACAGATTGAATATGAAACACGTCTGGTCAAGCGGTCAAAAATGGTGCAGACGATGAGAGAGCATTGGCAGATGATGAAAGAGTAGCAACAGAAGAAAGAAGAAGAGCATCAAAAGATGATGCAGGAGTAGATGATCGAACTAATGGAACAACACATGAGTGAGCAGATGATGGAGCACATCACACAACTGACATCCCGTTCAACACCCAAACGAAAATTTGGGTAGATTATGCATATTTATAGACATTTTTACTATTATTATTATTAGTATTGAATATCTTTCTATTTGTATTATTTTTAAAATTTTAATTAAATTAATTCAAATACGTTACAAAGGGTTCGAACAATTTTGTGGTTAAGACGTTTGCACGCTTAACAATCCGTCCGCACACTTCGCATGAAATACCGTCTGTCCGCAGGGTTATTCTTCCGTGCACACAGTCCTTTAATTAAACAAAAGTTCGAATGATTTGAAAACACGTTCCAACATGTTCCATTGTTGATGTACGAGTTCGAACGGTTTCTAAGGCGACAAAAAACTGTTTCGTTATAAATGAAACAACTGTGCGAACGTCTTTAGGGTAGCATGCACAGGTTTTTATGTTACCGTGCGAATGGTTGTTTATTACTGTGTGCACGTATTTTCCTTGACAAAATGCATTTCGTCACATTGGACCAAACGTTCGCATTCCTCATGCAAACGTATGGAGAGTACATTCGCACCTCTAATGCGAACAAATGGAGTGTACTAGGCATGATGATTTTGTATTTCGTCAATATGATAGAAAACCGTTCAGACGGTATAGTTTCCCTTACATACGGTTTTGAGTGACAAGACACGAAAATTGTCACCTAAAACCTGTGCTGATAAGCTTTAGGTGACAAACCGGGAGACAACTCGAATTTGTCACTCAAAACCTTTGATGACATAATTTTTTGACACCCAAGGTGATTTTTGTTGTAGTGAGAACATGCATCTTCCACAACTTGTAATATAATATGACATTAATATTTTTCTGAATTAAATAAATGGCTGTTTATTTTTCTTAATTTCAATTTTGCGTACAGTCCTCCTGTATGAGACTGCATGGGTTAATTTTTACTTCCCTTTGCATGAGCAACCGAAAGCTAATAATGGGTAAACGTACATTAGTTGTTATTGTATATACAAGATCTTACACGCTATGGTTTAAGCAATTAATTAATAGTTTTGCTGAAATTCTTTGGCAACGAGGTTCAATAAAACAAATTGAACTTCGTTTGATGATAAATATATTAATTAAGGCCAGAAAGGAAAAAAAGTAGAAAGTGGCCTGACTTCTATATATGTTTTGGAAGGCTTTGTGATCTGACTAATTATTTTGAGAGATCGAATAAGACTTTGAGTGGATACTGATGGCAATATTTTGCCCTTTCTTCGTTTGAAGTGTGAGAGACATACTCCAAGCAAATAAATTCCGACCGACCCCTCTTATTTCTTTATATGCATTAAATTGACAAAAAGGTTATATATGGATGTGACTTCTTGATCTTGTATTAAAAATTAAAGTGGAATTTCCCACCATATATATATAAACAAATATTTAAGGGTCGGGGACATTTATATATAATGATCCACAAGTTAGAATGGAAATAGGCTTAGGCATGCAAGAATATAGAAATCTTGAACTTATGCTGGAGTTCTGGAAAGACAATATCTTATAAGGCCGAAGATGTAATTAAATAGATTTCGAAGCCCTTCTTTAATTATATCTGATCTGTTGGTTCTCATTTTATTAATACAAAAGAAATTGCCCCTTTTAAGTAATTTTTATCATTAAATTATTTTCCCTGATAATTTATTGATCTTCATTTTTGCAGTATTTAATGAAACATCACTGATCCTAATTGGTAGAGATCAATTCGGCCAGAGCAAACAAAAGGAACAATTATTTTGTGAGTCTTTACATGATATTAAGCGTTTTGGAGTCGCTTTACTTCTTTTTCTTTTCTTTTTTGTAATTGGTAAACAATAAATTATAGCGAATATAAAATTCCTATACACATTTTATGCCAATTTTTTCTAAGACGTTTGCATTCTTTGCACGTGAAAATTTCTATTTCAATACAATTATGGATCGATTAGAACATATAACTCCATAATTCTTACTTCAATACGAGAGATTAGATCTTCTCCAATGTTTAGAGGTATTCTATCGTCCACAACATTTAGAAAAATCTCGGTTTAGACCCAATTAATTAATACCTAGAGGGGGTGAATAGATGTTTATTCCTAATAAAAATTAAGAAAAAATTACATGTCACTCACTAGGTTTTAGCCCTTTTCAAAAGCCTCATTGGATTTTTTAAAAAAAATATATGAATACACTTTTCACCCTTCAACTACCATGGTTTTTGCACTTAATTTGCACTCTAAACTACCACTTTCGTGATATATTTCAACATCTAACTACCACTCATAAACACTTTGCACCCTTTGTCAAATTTTTAGGCTAAAAGGGCAATAATGTCTTTGACCTACTTTGCATATATATTTGTAGATATTGTAGTCGGACGGAGGGTGCAAAGTGTCTAAAAATTTGACAAAAGCTGGTGCAAAGTGCAGAACCTATCATAGTTTGTGGATAAAAAATGTATAAAAAAAAAATCTCAAAGCCCACTGAGTTTGTCATTTTGGTACAAAATCTCACTCAAGCCAACTTTGTTATTGGAAATAACGGAGCCCATTCCACTTAAGCTAAATGCCAGGAGATTGACCAGTTGCTGTCTTTGGTATGAAATGAGAAAGTAATGCCTACATACTTACATGTCTTGATTTGTACCCATTCTGTTGAAAACCTCCGATATTTATTAGGTTAATAACATTCGCAACATGGATGGAGCACATGTGCAGGAGATCATGATCCCAAATCCCGCCATTAGTTCTTATATAAGTTTGTGGATGAAAGAAGAAACTTGAAATTCATTGCTCGGATGAACAAAATATTACAAAGGAGTCGATGCCCAAGCATGACCCTAAAACAGCCGAAAGAAGATGCATATATATACTCCATAAGATCTACATGGAGAGTCTCTGCTATATTTGCTATCCTTATAAAATCCATGATGGTGCAAATCCCTCCCAAAGATACTTTGAATTGTCAGGATTCAACATATGAAGAAGCAATAGCATTTAGGGCCTCTAAATAAGTTCCAACGACGAAACAGACATTCCCCACGCTCCGCACCTTCTAATCCTCGGCATTTTTCGTTACAGTGTTTGTTGCTTAGACACACCTTGTGCCAATTTTTGCTGAGATGTTTGCATTCGTTGCACGTGACAATTCCTATTTCGATTATACGAGGGATCGATTAGATAACGCCATAATTCTTACATCATGATACAAGGGCTTAGATCTTCTCCAACTTTTAGAGGTAATATTATTCAACAATCCAGTACTTTAATTCGAGAGTGCAACCAATTCATATTTTAAGATCCATGAGTAGTAAAATGTATTTATTTGATTTACCGTTTTTGAATACCATAAGAAAAATGATAATTTGAGTGAGTACTAATATGTGGAATATTGAGACCGTAAAATCCCAAATATCTTTTTCGAAATAAAGACTTGAATTTCTAAAAGTTGGTATATATATATATATATATATATATATATATATATATATATATTACAGAAAATTACTAATGAGATTCAGAAGATCTTAATTATCTAACCCTTGAATCTACAGACCTGCACTTACAATGAGAAGGAAGAGAATGAATAATGGAACCACGCGGACATATTGGGGAGACTCAGCCATTTCCTCCAGCTTAAATATTACTCTTGTCGAAGAAGAATATTGAAGCTTAATGGGTATTTATAGCGTGATCAGTTATGATCTAGATTGAATTTGATTTAATATTGTGTCTTTCATAATTGAATCATCATATTGGACAGAGTCGTGACGATCCTGTTGCTTAATTCTCAGAATTAGCCATAAATCATATTGAAGAATTGAAGTTGCTATTCTTAATTTTATTATTTTTTATTTCAAAGCTATATTGTTTATTTTGTCTTATTCAGTTTAGCCCCATTTTTTAAAAAAATTTAATAAGGCCCTTAACCCTTGTACACATCGTTCCCAATAAATTATAGAAAAGACGACAGGGAAAGCAAAACCCATAAGTGGGAATATGGCATTAGTTCTTAATTATATATCGTATCTCCAAGATCTTGGTATGGTTTAAGCAATTAATTAAGGGTTAATGACCAAAATAGTCCCTGAGTTTTATGCCCTTTATCAATTTGGTCTCTGGGTTTCCAATTTGGTCACATAAGTCCTTAGGTTATTCTCATTTATCGATTTGGTCCTTCCGTCCAATTTCGTCTCCTCCGTGCACAGTCAGCTAACGGTGGGTCACGTCACCAACAAAAACATTGCGACACTTGTATTTTTTTAAAAAAAAGATCCCACATCCACATGGCATTTCGTAAAAAAAAAATTCGAACAGATTACCCCGCTTGATTCCCTTCAAAAGGATCTTGTGGGTGTCCTTGTCCTGTATTGAAAAATCAACACCAGTAAATTCACAAGTAATAGGAAACGTAGTAGTCAATTTCCTAACGGAAAGCAAGTTGCGTTCTAAATAAGGGACAAGAACATTTACCAAAGTAAGCATGGTGGAACCAAAAGCTATGGTGGCATTGCCAGTATGTGTAATCTTAAGAAGGTTTCCATTTCCAACCATGACCTTATCACGTCCAGCATAAGGCTGGAGATGAGAAAGAATACTTGGGGTGGAAGTGATAACATCAATGCTCTACATCTTACAATCAACCCTATGTTTCACGCTAGGACCAAACATTTTCAGACCGATTTTCACTACGTATGAGAACAGGTGGCACTTGGACTCCTTCGCAAATGTCATGTTTCATCTTCCAATCAGTTCGCTAACATGTTTACAAAGCCTCTCACTCGTTTCAATTTGTCTTGCTTGAAGATCAAACTAAACCTCATTGATCGGTTTAGTTTGCCGGGGGGGCTGTTGAAGACAAGAATCACGCTCACACAAAAAGCTCAGCGTGAATCTCTCCACCACATCTAAGAAGGAAAGCTATCAAGGACAGATCGTGATATTCTCTAAC
Organism: Myrica gale; assembly: GCA_963930655.1. NCBI lineage: Eukaryota > Viridiplantae > Streptophyta > Magnoliopsida > Fagales > Myricaceae > Myrica > Myrica gale. The sequence goes on along the minus strand of OZ005619.1, from coordinate 12,605,601 downwards.
GTTCAAAAATGAGAAAGGATTGGTGTTCTTCTTGGGAAGAAACTGACGGCTTAGGATTTCTGGGTGTGTAGAGTTCACTTCTAAAATGAATTTAGAACTGTCAGATTATTCCCAGAAGAACTTGGAAAGAACCGAGGAAGAACATCAAGCATTTCTCTTCAAAAATCATTCTTTTCATGAAATATAAATATTCTATCCACATATAGGATTATTCCAAAGTTCTTTTATTTTCCTTTTTTGTTGCATATCTATTTAAACTATTCAATACAGAGCAATGATAATTGGGGAGGAAATATTTCCTTTGACATAAAAAACCGAGAAAGTAAGAGCAGTCTCATCACTATCAACAAAGTTCGAGTAGTATTCTCGAACACGGAGCTCATGGGGGAAAAGATAAGAGAGCTCCTGAAGTAATGGATCCCAATTACGAGAAGTAAAATGGGAAGAAATAGATGTAGGACGAAGCTTAGAAGAGATACCTCACATTTAGCAATGACGTGCCAGTTGTAGAAGTAGGAATGAAAGAGCTTAGAGGCACGAGCATCCACAAAACGTGTGGAATAAAAAAACAGGAGGCCTGGACTTATGAGGCACCTTGGTATGCTTAGATTTCTTACTCGTAGGCTGCTTACGTTTCACCATCTGAGAAACACAAGCAAAAGACAGATCAGATTTGAGCAACGTCAAAGAAAACCAATTGTGCAAGATACTGCCCTTGAATTTCTTGCAATGCCTTATTTAAAATATCACTAAAACAATAAACTTCAAAACAACAATTTCAAATGAATAAAAGTATTTTCTCAAGAAATCATATAAACATTCATGTTCGAACAAAATAAGGAAACATTAAAGTTGGAACAAAATAAACATCGAATGAAATTTCTTGCTCGGACAACCAAATATGTTCGAACAACCAATGATGACTATCAAATTTGAAAAATTTGCAACGAAATCTTCTTGTTCGAAAAAATTTGCTTGTTTGAACAAGACTTTGTTTGAACAGATATGCGTAGTGACGATTTTAAATTTTTGTCGCTAATGACTTTCAGCGACGGCTTTTCAGCGTCGCTGAAGATTTGAGCGACGAAATTGCTATTTTCAGCGACGGAAATTTTCGCCACTGAAGGTCAAAACTGTTATAGTGATATGTTCACATGCTTCCAATATTCATTCTCTTTATTCTCGTTGCAAATGCAGGTGAGTAGGTTTATGATCTCAAATCTCAAATTGTATTCTAGTAAGAATTGTGGCACTTTATCGAATGGATCCCTTGTGTTGAAATATGGATTGTCCATTAATACTCGCACTTATTTGGTTTTAGTAGCTATCGTATACCGTTCCTCTCACCCACTCTTTCTCTTTCTTTGCTTTCCCTAAGTGCAGATAAAGATATCAATAGCGACAACTCAAAATTTTAGCAGCATTTTTATATCAAACTTGTGGCAGCATTTTTTACCAGACTGCTACAATGTTATTTGTAGCGGCATTTTTTGAAAAAATGTGGCTAGAAGTCAAAATTTTGGCAGTGTTTTCAAAAACCGTTGCTAAAGACCAATTTTTTTGTAGTGTATGTCTATATAAATGGGTCTTGAGATATATTACAGTGATATAGCAATATTTAGAATATATAGTTCATGAAGAACTATTTCTTTCTTTCTCTCTTGTCGATGTTACTTTGTTACCCTTTCTAGATCGTATTGTTTTTTAGTTTTATAACACTGTTGACAGTATTTGGGGCCACTAAAATTTAATAAATTAAGAAAATAGAGGCAAACAATGATTTAGGTTGGACTACTGCAAATTATATTTGATGTCTCCACTCCAGCATAATTTCAAGGTTTTTGGATTCTTCTTAGGAGCTTACATTTGAGACTATTCTATTAAGCCTATACTACAAGAGTTAATATAGGATTTAGTAACCACTTCAAGACATATAAATTTTTTCAATTAGATGGGGGGTGTTCATACCCGGCCGCCACCTTTAAAAATATCATCAAGGCCTCTTCTATATGTATGCCTCTCGTACGTACCGATAAAATCTCCTCATACGTGAATTGCTGCCTTGAGGTATTAAAATTGTTAATTAGAGGCCGGTCTCATCCTTAAATGAGATCACTCCTTAAAGATAAAAACTTTTGCTTGTGCTTAATATATCCTTTGCTTCATGCATGAAAGGGTTTGTGTAAAATTGAAAGTATTCCCATGATCAAAACAGTCATTTAATAATTTTATTTTTCAAGTTTAGAATTGTTGTAGCAACTTGATTAATCTAGAAGGACGTGGAGATCAATAGAAGATGATAGAAGCAGCTGGACGGTTGCTGATCATGTGTGGAAGGTTTGAGAGTTGTTGCTGATCTAGTGGGACAATTTTTAGGCGGTTGGGTTAGCCCAGGGTAGCCTGGCAAAACTTTTGAAAAATTCGCATAAAACTTCCAGAAATACACCCTAAACAAATATTGACCTTTTTTACCAATATATCCTCACTAAAACAGATTAGAATATGTTCTCGAAGACTTGATGTCATGGACTTACTTACACCTAGAACATTGGGCACCAAAATTTCCTCTCTAACGAAAAATCTCCATTCTCTCTACTTCCTGAAAAATCAATCTGTCCGTGCCTTTCTGTGAGAGTTCAATTACTTCCCTCTGGTGAAAGGTTTCGAGTATGGAAGACTGCTGATAGTTGGGCTTTTCATTCCTACTTGGTTGTTGTTGAGATCGTAACACCAAGAATAAGGATCTTGAGAGTTGCTCAAGATTGATTGCTGCTGAGCATTTTCTAAAGAAGGAGAAGGGTCGACAAGTTCTTCGACATCCACTAGAGTTGACTAGAGTTGCTGGTCGAAGAATCGTGTGCTGGGCACAGTGCCAAGAAAGTTTTCTTGGGAGGCCTTACTGAAGGATTGAGGATCTTAAATATGAAGGGAGTTTCATGTTGATCACTATCTTGTAAAGTTAACAAGCTCTTAGTGGATCGGTTGGTGTTTTCTTCGCACACCCGGAGTGTTTTTATCTCTTGGAGGAAATTATCCTCAAGAGATTCACTTCGTCAACAAAATTCCGGTGTCATCTCTATTTTCTTATTTTCTTATGTTCTTGGATTTGCTAACCATCATCTCATTTGATTTTGCAGGTCTAAGTTGCTTGAAATTTAAGTTCTACTTAAGCATATATGTTGTTGTTATTTGATTTTATTATTGATCTGATTTGCTTTATCTTAGTTTTGATATTGTCATATCATATCGCTGGAATTCCTGGACATAGTGTTGTTGTTTTATAGCTTAAGTCTTGATTTTAAATTTGCTGGAAAATCACTTGGTCTTGGTCTTTTAGTTGTTGTAAACATTCACATAGTCCTGGTTTTAACGTGCTGTAAAGTTCATTTTATTGTGAGTGTATACTTGCTGTACAATATATATTATATTGAAAATACGGTAACTGTAAAATCTGTTGAGTGTGTATATTTTACAGATCTTAGATTGTTGATTAACTGAAAAATTGATTGAGCTATTTTTCTGTGTTTAAGAAAGAAAGTCTTGATTAATTTTTTTAAATACCTATTCACCCCCTCTAGGTATATTTTAGGGTCTAAAATATTATTTCAATCCATATATATATCACTCACAAATTGATGTTTCGACGAAAGAGATGCATTTTCCTAGGTAGGATATAGTTCAAACCACAAGGGTTATCAGTGCAGGGATCCTACTATAAATAGTGTTTATCTAAACTGTAATGCGGTCTTTGATAAGAAATTTGCTCTTGCTCCTGATTTAATTAGCTCTATGAGCTCTACATGGCTCTCTAACAACAGAATGTGCCTCAGGGAGAGGTAGCTAGTCCATAACTCTAGCAACAACTATCATGGTAGACAATGATCATCAACACCAGACGGTTGAGAATTCTATCTAATCACGTCATCCTCAGATTTTTCACTTAAGCCAATTTCTATTCCAACCGGCACCCGAAGGTTATCAAAAATAATTAATGCGCAGGGCTCCTAAGAATATTAATACAGAAATTAACCTTCGAACATTCTAGATTGAGATTGATGACCATGAGTTTGGAAGCTACTAACTTAATCTAATTCCTCAGATTTGTGATTAATATAATTGGTTACTTCAAGTGAATTACAATTACCAAAAGTTCCACAAAAAGTTGCAGTACTTAAATTCCCACTTTAGTTTTACAAGTGATGTCTCTGTACCCATTATGTTCAATCCCCCTGGAGTTACTCCGAAATTCGTCATATATAATTCTTTCTTGTATAATTCTTTCGAGTAATTAATGAAACTTAAAATTCATTAATTACTCGAAATAATAAAATATTACAAAAGGAAACAACTTCAACGGATGACCCTAAAAACAGCCAACTAGAGTTCCATATATAAGAGCTATATATGGACTAATCTTTCCTATTTGCTATCCTTACACAACCTTGACATGATGGTATAAATGAATTCCAAACTTGTTTTGAATTTCCAGCGCTCAACAATTATTGAAGTAGCAGTAGCATTTAGGACTAAATGAGTGCCAAGGATTAACAATACATTTCCCATGCACTGCACCCTCTAATTTTCGACATTTCTTGTCACAGAGATTGTCCCTTATACACGCCTTGTGCCAAGTTTTGCTGAGACGACGTTGGCATTCTCTGCACGTGACAATTCCTATTTCAATACAAATGAAGGATGGATTAGATAACTGATCTATAAGTATTCTTATTTCAATAACTAGAGATAGTTATACTCCAACTTTTAAAGGTATTCTCATTCAGGACTTTCAAAAGTACAATTTTGTAATTAGAGATCCCTTAGGAGTAAATTAATTTAAATCATCATCTCCTATTTCTTATACCATACGAAACATGATAATTATAATTAGTGATTAATGTGGTGAATATTGAGACCGTAAAATTCGAAATATATATCTGGACGTTTGAAAATAAAGGGGAGAATTTATACAAGTTTATATATATTGTAGAGCAAAGTACTTATAATTAATGAGATTCAAAAGATGAGAATCTAAGAGAAATAATTTAGCATTTGAGAAAGCACACGTACAACGCAAATATTGGACCTTGAATTTAGTACTGACCTGCACTTGCAATGAGGATCAAAAGAATGAATATAGGAACGATACAAGCACATTGAGGAGACTTAGCCATTGGCTCTTTACTCATGCCAAAGATGAATGAAGCCTATTCGTATTTATAGTGTAATGACTAATTATCTCACTCCATGCCTAGCTTATAGGTTGCTGCATGCAATAGCGGCGGGCCGGGTTGGATAACAGCAGGGTTTATTTCCATTAGAAAATTAATGAAACTGACTTTATATATACCCAATATTATTTAATTTTTCATCGTGTCTTTAACCCTTCTACGTACTCATTGTTCTTCCATAGATTTCTGTAGAAAAGTTGACAGGGAAGCTAATTAAACCTATAAGTGCATCGGAATATATAACTTTGAAGAGTAAATAGAAAACCGTCGATACACTGGACAGAATATATGCATCTTCCGATCCACACCTTCTGAATTAAAAAAATATCTGGCTGTTTATTTTTCTTAATTTCAATTTTGCACAGTTGTCCTGTATGAAACTGCATGGGTTAATTTGTACTTCCCTTTGCATGAGCAACCGAAAGCTATAATGGGTAAACGTATATTAGTTGTTAATTGTATCTACAAGATCTTGCATGCTAAGGTTTAAGAAATTAATAATTTTGCTGAAATTCTTTGGCAGGGAGGTTCAATTAAAACAAATTGAACTTCATTTGATGATAAAAATATGAAGGCTAGAAAGGATTTTTAAAAAAAATTGAACTTAGCTTAATTTGAAGAAGGAAAAATGTAGAAAGATGGCAAGCTATGTGATCTGACTAATTATTTTAAGAGAATAATTAAGACTTTGAGTGCATAATGACTTTACCTCGTCGGAGAGGTTGCCCTTTCTTCGTTTGAAGTGTGAGAGACGTACACTCCAAGCAAATAAATTCCGACCGACCCCTCTTATTGATTTATGTGCATCAAATTGACAAAAAGGTTATATATGGATGTGACTTGGTCTTGACCTTGCATTAAAAATTAAAGTGCAATTTCCCACCACATATAAACAAATATTTATTTAAGGGTCGGGGACAGTTATATATATGTGTTCGCTATATATTAATTATGACCCACAAGTTAGAATGGAAATAGGCTTCGGGCAAGAGTACTCTAAAACATAAGCTCTAAGAAGAATACAGAAACCTTGAACTTATGCTGGAGTACTACTGGAAAGACGTACAATATCTAATAAGGCCGACGACGTAATTAAATAGATTTCGAAGATCTTTAATTATATCTGATATGATCGTTCTGATCATTCTATTAATACAAAAGAAATTGCCTCTTTTAACTCATTTTTATAATCAAATTATTTTCCCTGATATCTTATTAATCTTCATTTTTTATACACAAGTTGGTCAGACTAAACAAATTAAAGGAACAATTAGTTTGTTTCCCGGCCTATTCGCACACCAGTTTTCAACTCTCGCGAAGATCAGTCTTTACATGATGTTAAGCGTTTTGGAGTCACTTTTATTTTTGGCTTAATTATACAAACAGTCCATAACATTTTGACAAAAAGGTTATGGTAAATATTTGTACAAATTGGTCCATGTGGTGAGTGTATAGTAATAAAATGGTCATTTTGTTTTAGTTCTGTCATCTCCCTTAACGTTCTATGCTGAGTTGAATTAAATCTTCAGCCAAGTAATCATATGTTAGTAATCCAAAGCTTAGGATCGGGGTTAATAGAGATGATTAAACTGAAATTAAGGGATCATTTTGTTACTATACACTGACCACAGGTACCAATTTGTATAAATGTTTACTACATGAATCTTTTGTCAAAACATTATACTACCAGGACTATTTGTATAATTAAACCTTTATTTATTTTTAATTTTTTGTAACTAGTAAACAATAAATTATAGTGAATATAAAATTAGGTGAAATTCTCACTCAAGAACTCTAAAGTTGCAAATGGATCCCGAGGTAACAAAACAGACATTTAGCTCCCTGAAGACATGATTTAATGAAAAATCTGTCAACCTCCGTCTCCATACGTTAACTTTTTACTGAAAGTATTTTTATTTTGAAATTGTAAAAAATGAAAAATAAAAATACCGTTTCAACGAATACGTAAGAGTTCGAATGCTGATGCAACCCGACTGTTCAATCACTTTCGAACGGTTTGACGTATCCGATCTCTACCTTTCGAATAGTTTGACGTATCCGTTCTCTACCATTTGAACACTTAATTTCCCCTTCCATCCGAACGTGTGTGCTCGATATCCACCGGAGAAAACTTTACCATTGTTGTCGTTTGAACGTTCAGGATTTAAAATGTTGGAGTGCAGTAAAAAGGTATCGATCGTGTTTTTCGACTATTGGGAGTTAAAAGTAATTATTAGTTAAACTTTCTGTTAGTCAGTTTAACTATTTTCTGTTAGTTAGTTTTTACTCGAGCACTTATATAAACAGAGCAGCTCTCCTCTTTGTAAAGTAAGAAAGTGAATTCAAATATACCAGAGGCATTATTCAATTTCTCTCTGTTCATTACTTCTCGATCTTTTATCACTCTCCTAGCTCACATTTCTACATGGTATCAGAGCAATACACTCTTCCTTCCCAAACAATCGCACTCTGCTTCTATTTCTCTCTTTTCAATCTTTGCAACCTGTGCATTTGATTGACATTGATGACTGATTCTGAAACTGAAGTGGTGAGAACGAATCGCACCAGTATGCTTACTGATAGTGCTTTTTCAATCACTTCGGGAGACACATCCAACGCCCCACTCGTATCCCCTCAATTGAATGGCAAGAACTATTACTCTTGGAGCCGTGCGATGCTGGTGGCCATTGGAGCTCGAAACAAGTTCGGCTTCCTCGATGGCAGCATCAAACGACCAGCTTCTACTGATCCTGATTTCGGTGGCTGGTTTCGTTGTAATCTAATGGTCTCCTCTTGGATCTGTGCGTTTGTGTCTCCAGAGATTGCTCAGGTAATCCTGTACATTGAATCTGCTGAGAAAATGTGGAAAGTATTGAAGGAAAGATATGAGCAAAGCAATGAACCTAGGATATTCGAATTACAGCAAGCCATTAACAGTATTGTTCAAGGCCAATCTTCGGTTAGTGACTATTTCACACGATTGGAATCCTTATGGAATGAGTTACACCAATTCTCTCCTATACCTGTTTGCACATGTAATAAGTGTGATGCCTGCACCTGTAAGGTTTTACAAACCATAACAGATCGAGAAAACAAACAACTCATCATGATATTCCTCATGGGATTGAATGATACTTACCTTCCTACTCGAGGCAACATTCTCCTTATGAAACCTTTCCCCTCTCTCAATGAAGTTTACTCTCTGATCATTCAAGAAGAAAGACAGAGATCATTCACTCGACATCCTCCCATCAATCATGAAAATTTAGCTATGTTAGCTACTAATCACAGTGAAGCTCATGCTGTACAACGAAGGATGTTTTCTGTTAATTCACGAGAGAAACCATTATGTACCTACTGTCATCGTAAAGGTCATACAAGAGAGAAGTACTTTGAACTTCATGGCTATCCTCCTGGTTGGGTACACAGGAAGAAAGGGGCATCTGATTCACGACCTATACTGCCTGCTCATTCTGCTCACCAAGTGTTTGCTTCTTTTCCTCACACTGCACAGCCGATGTCTTCAGCTATGGAAGCTTCTGTTAATTCTTCAAGTTCGATTGGCTCTCCAGATCAGATTCAACAGCTTCTCAATCTGCTTCAAGCTCAGCTCAAATCCAATTCCCCATCCAATGCATCACCTGCCTCTCCCATGCACATCACATCCCCATCTCAGCCCTTAAGTTTTGTCAACATGGCAGGTAATCATGCTTACTCTAATACTGTCCATTGCTGTTCATCTTTCTCCTAAACACATTCATCAAAACTTTGGATATTAGACAGTGGAGCAACAGATCATATGGTATGTTCATTGTCTTCTTTTTCTAGCTATCATAAATCTACTCCTATTTTAGTTCATCTCCCAAATGGCAGCACTGCTTTAGTTATCCTATTTCCTGACCTAGTTCTCCATAGTGTCCTTTATGTGCCAAATTTTACTTTCAATCTTATATCCACCAGCAAACTTACTTCCACTGGTGACATTGGTTTAGTTTTCTTGTCTAACAAGTGTCTTGTGCAGGACCTGCGTGTTTGGAGGACGATTGGAGTGGCTGATCAGTTACATGGTCTTTATTTGCTTAAACCTACTTCTTGCTTTTCTAATTCTGTGCTTACTGTTTCATCCAATAAAACTACTTGTTCTTCAGCTTCTACAACTAATGCATTATGGCATTGTAGACTAGGACATATGTCTAATTCCCGAATGTCTCTTTTCAAGATATTCTCCCCATTTCCAATATATCTTCTCTTAATCCTTGTGAAATTTGTCCATTAGCTAAGCAACACCGTACCTCTTTTCCTCTTAGCTCCATCAAGACCTCAAAACCATTTGACATGATTCATTGTGATATATGGGGACCCTTTGCTACCCCCACTCCTTATGGTCATAAGTTTTTTCTCACCATTGTCGATGATTTCACTCGATGCACATGGATTTACCTTATGGTTACTAAATCTGAAACAAGACTCTTCTTAGAATCATTTTTTCATATGATTGAAACCCAATTCACTTCCTCTATCAAGGTTCTTCGATCGGATAATGGTGTTGAATTCAATATGTCCTCTTTCTTTGCATCTAAAGGTGTTATTCACCAACTTAGTTGCACACACACCCCTCAACAAAATGGGGTAGTAGAAAGAAAACACCAACATCTCTTGAACATAGCTCGTGCCCTCCATTTCCAATCAAATACACCCCTCACCTATTGGGGTGATTGCATCATGACTGCTGCACACCTCATTAATCGGTCTCCCTCCCCTTTGCTTCATAATAAATCTCCCTATGAGCTCTTTTATAATGCCCAACCTGATTACTCACAGCTCAAAGTGTTTGGTTGCCTCTGTTTTGCTACAAATGTCCAGCCTCATAAAACCAAGTTTGAACCCCGGTCCAAGAAATGTGTTTTCTTGGGTTATCCTTTTGCTGTCAAAGGTTACAAACTTCTTGATCTTGCCACCAATTCTGTTTTCATCTCTCGTGATGTCATTTTTCATGAGTTTTCTTTTCCTTTTAAGTCCTCTCTTTCAGCTTCTCCACCTCTCCCATTTTCAGATTTTGTTACCCCTCTCTCGGCTCCAAATTCTGATCTGCCTTCCTTTCCTTCTTCTGTTAGTTCCATTTCTTCACCACCAACCTCTTCTCCTTCTTCTCTTCCTGATCTCTCCATGCCTACCAATATCATTGATGCCTTACCTTCATCTTCTGTTAACCTCAGAAAGTCTTCTCGTTTCAAAACTAAACCTTTCTATCTCAAGGACTATCATTGCAAATTGGCTTATTCCTTCACTGATCATTCACTCTCTTCGGTCTCTACACACCAGGATTCTGCTCCAGCCACTGACTTAGCAAGGTATATTTCTTAATCTAGTTTCTCTCCCTCTCATCAAGCTTTCAGCTTATCCATCATCACCCATACCGAACCTAAATCCTATCATCAGGCTGCCTTAGACCCCAAATGGACCGAAGCCATGATTAGTGAAATACATGCTCTTGAATCCAATCGAACTTGGACAATTACTGATTTGCCTCCTGGCAAGACACCCATTGGCTGTAAATGGGTTTATTGAATCAAATATAAGGCTGATGGTTCTATTGAGAGATATAAAGCTCGTCTTGTAGCTAAGGGTTTCACACAACGTGAAGGTGTGGATTATGATGAAACTTTCTCTCCCGTTGCCAAAATGACTACAATTCGTTGTCTTCTGGCACTTGCTGCTAGTCACAATTGGTTTCTTGAACAATTGGACGTCAACAATGTTTTTTTGCACGGGGAGCTAACTGAGGAGGTTTATATGACTATTCCTCCTGGTTTTTCTAAAGAAGGGGAGCACAAGGTTTGTAAGTTACTCAAGTCTCTCTATGGTTTGAAGCAAGCAAGTCGCCAATGGTTTCACAAGCTTTCAGCAGCCCTTCTTTCTCTTGGTTTTCTCCAATCAAAGGCTGACTATAGCTTGTTTACCAAGATTGACTCTTCCTCTTTCACAGCCTTGTTGGTTTATGTAGATGACATCATCATTGCTTCTAATGATATGTCTTTTGTTGCTAAAGTAAAGTCTTATTTGGATAATCAATTCAAGATCAAAGACTTAGGTCCTCTCAAGTTTTTCTTGGGCCTTGAAATTTCTCGAAGTGTTGCTGGAATTTCTTTAAGTCAACGAAAGTATCCTCTTGAGGTGTTGGAAGACAGCGGGTATCTTGGTTGCAAGCCTTGTTCTTTTCCTATGGAATCTAAATTGAAGTTAACTAAAGATGACTCTCGGTTTCTCTCTGATCCTTCTCAATATCGTAGGCTCATTGGTCGATTGCTTTATTTGACAATCACTCGACTTGATCTCTCATATTTTGTGCATGCTCTCGCTCAATTCATGGCCAAGCCGAGTCATTCTCATCTTGCTGCAGCTTACCGAGTGCTTAGATACCTCAAGAATGCTCCTGGTCAGGCCTTGTTCTTCCCTGCCTCTTCTCAGCTTCACCTCAAAGGGTTTTGTGATTCGGATTGGGCTACATGCATTGATACCCGAAGATCAGTCACTGGTTTTTGTTTATTCCTTGGTGAATCTCTTATATCTTGGAGTTCCAAGAAGCAAAACACTATTTCTAGAAGCTCAGCAGAAGCTGAGTATCGGGCTTTAGCCTCTCTTAGTTGTAAAATTGCTTGGCTCAATCAACTTCTTAATGATTTACACCTTCATCCTACTGCTCCTGCTTCTGTTCATTGTGACAGCAAAGCCGCCATCTCCTTAGCAGCCAATCCAGTGCACCATGCTCGGACCAAACATGTGGAGATTGACTGCCATTTCATTCGGGATCAGCTTGCTCAGGGAATTCTTAAAACTTTCTACATTCCTTCAGCTCATCAATTGGCTGATATTTTTACTAAAGCTCTTCCTACTTGTCAGTTTCATTCTCTTCTTTCCAAGATGAGCATTCACAATTTACATGCTCCATCTTGAGGGGGAGTATTGGGAGTTAAATGTAATTATTAGTTAAACTTTCTGTTAGTTAGTTTAACTATTTTCTGTTAGTTAGTTTTTACTCGAGCACTTATATAAACAGAGCAGCTCTCCTCTTTGTAAAGTAAGAAAGTGAATTCAAATATACCAGAGGCATTATTCAATTTCTCTCTGTTCATTACTTCTCGATCTTTTATCACTCTCCTAGCTCACATTTCTACATCGACCGTACGACATTATACTGTTCGCATCCTAAGGATGTAGAAAGTTGCAATGCACTAAGAACGGTATCCGAACAGTGGAGGGCACTACAAACGATACGCCATTTACCGTTGGATAATGTTCAAACGTTTCAGACAATTGGCGTACGAGGCCGTTCGAATGGTGGGATTTGACTACGTGCGAAGAAATTCAAACGAGCTACTTCTTTGGGAGGGAAGAAGTCCATCCGACAAAGATTTTGAGATGGAAGAATTTTTCTGTCCCAAAAAACTTTTAGTGACGGGGTTACTGGGATGGAGCTCGTGACCGACGAAATATGTCCCAAAATCTCTTTTGGGACGAATGTTTTGGTCCAAAAAAATAATTTTGCGGTAGTGTGGTAGTTTATGGACAGTAGCTTTGTATGGGGATGAAATAATAATATTTTATTCATAGTTCTCAGAGTTGTGATTAATATAATTGGTTACTTGAAGTGAATTATACAATTACCAAAAGTTCCACGAGAAGTTGCAGTACCTAAATTTCCACTGTAGTTTTCCAAGTCATGTCTAATCGTGAAAGAAATGGCAAATGCTTGCATATTTACGTATCAAGATTTGTACCCATTCACCTGAAACCCGTGTTTACACCCGTTTATAACATTCACAACATGGACTGACGCATGCAGGAGATGATCCGAATTTTGAGATAACATCTTGTATAAGTTTGTGGCCGACGAATTAGAGGAAACTTGAAATTCATTACTCGAAATAAGAAAATATTACAAAAAGAAACAACTTCAAAGCATCATGACTCAAAAAGGGCCAAATGAAGCTTCATAGAACACCTCAGTGTATATATATATATACATACCAAAAGGTGTAAGCGGGCTACCAGGGTGCTAACTTTGAATGGGCGGAAGCAATGGTTAGAGAGAGAGTGGAGGAGATGACCCATAATTAAAAAAAAAGATGGAAGTAGCATATTAAAATAATTTTTAATTTAGATCCCCTGATCAAAGGGCAAGCTTTGTTAGACCAGCAATTGGCAATGAAAGCCTGTGTCAATCTTGTGTCCACTTGAAAATGATCTAAAATAAAGTAACTTAGAAATTAATGACTAAACCAGTCATGCAGGCGATAATGCATGAGAGCAGTCACTTAGAACCGACCAATCTGGCGGTATGTATGTATGCATTAACTGAAATTTAATATCGTCCAATCTGGCGGAATGCATGTTGCAAATATAAAAAAATTTAAAGACATATATATATGACTTGAAAACTTCAAGTTACTTCATAAACGGTTTACTTGTAACTTACAAGAGTAACTAAGAAAAACTATTCAGGATGGATACATGGTTGATAGACTTAGATAGACTTCGGATAGAAAGACTGGGTTGAGAGAGAGAGAGAGAGAGACTTCAGAAATCCGCGGATACTGTGCAATCACGCGTGCTTTGATTGTAGAAAAATAGTGATTTGTCAACTGCTTTTACTGTTGCTAACTGTTCATGAATAGTACTTCTGACTTTTAATTGTTCATGAATAGTGTTTGGTCGGGTGACTTTTGGTTGACTTTGTCGTGACTTGTTGACGGAGATTTGGCGCTACATAGCTTCAGAAATCTTCGCTGAGATCATATGGGTCTTAACTATCTTGGAATAAAGGATCCAAGTATTGGTTGGGCTTGACTTGGCTGGAGGAGGATGAATGAGATTGTTAGCCCAAGGTTGTTTTACAAACAATCTATAAATGATTTTGATAATAACAAAATTTTCTAAGTTTCAAAGACTTTTAGATTTTATATTGTCAATCCACTATTTTCTAAATCATATTTCAAAGGATGAGGTTATCTCACAAAAGTGTTTCTAAGTGCTTTGAAGATTCTTGAATTATCTTGACAATCCAAAATTTCTAAAGTATATTTCAAAGATTGAGGTTATTTCTTTAAATTATTTTTAAGTGTACTTGAACAAAATTACATGAGTTGATAAGATCAATTTTTCATATTTTAGGTGTTTAAAGAAGTGTTGGAATGGTTTGGTTGCTTTAAAGTTGAAATTGGAGTAGTTGCTGACAAAGAAAAATTTTTCAGACTAAGTGTTGGAAGTGTCGACACATTGAACTAACACCCGAGAGTTTGCTTTTCAAGGCATTTGAAGTGATTTTTTGGCTAACTGTTGGAAGTGTCGACACATTGGACCATAGTGTCGACACATTGAACTAACACCCGAGAGCCCAACTCCAAAATGCAAAAATTCATTGTCGACAACATTTTTCAGACTAAGTGTTCAATGTGTCGACACATTGGACCATGGTGTCGACACATTGAAGACCATGTGTCGACACGTAGTGCGAATTTGCAGAAATTTCGGAATGACGCCCAGATCACTCAAAATGGTTCAAAATTGTCTCAAATGACCTCCAACGGCACTCAATCTTTCCAAGAAGACCCTTAATGACCGTTGAAGACCTAAGGACTATAAAAGAAACAAGATAGAGAGAGAAGATTAGAGCTCGACCAATATTACAACATCTAGAGAGAGAAACTCCAAGATCCAAAGTTTTCACTTGCTGAATCATTCAAGAACAAAGCTCCATTGTCAAATCTTCTTCTCTTGCTCATCTTTGACAACCAAGCCTTCAAAGGAAGAGAGATTTCATGAAGAAGGGACAACCCACTTGCAATCAATCTTGCCCTAACTTCTAGAGAGAGAAAGCTTGTTGAAGAAGGGATAAAACAACACCTACAGAGAGAGCTTGTGCTCCCACCTGCAAAACTTTAGGTTTCCTTCAATAATCTCATCTTATTGCATCTTATTGAGCTTTACACTTGCTGATTTGGTTTAGAGAGCTATTCCATAAGATTTGATCTTTTCATTGGGTTATTTGGCTAAGAGAGCTATTCACCTGTGTACTCTTTCTTTGTATAAATTTTGAGTGTTGTGTGAACACTTGTTGAGTGTTGGGAAAACACTTGGTCCAACTTGTGAGAGTAGAAGAAATCCTCTAGGTTGTGAAGATTGTGATAGTTAAAGTGTAAGCTCGGAAAACACTTTGTAAAGGTTCCTTAGCACCCGGGAAGCTAAGTTGTATTCGCTATTTGGAGAATAGTGGAGGAAGCCCAAGGAAGTCAATAGCCTTGGGGGTGGACGTAGGCAAGTGTTGGCCGAACCACCTAAAAATACGGTGTTATCTCTCTAACTTATCTCGCTTATTATCCGTATTTGTGATGCTTTATGATTCATGATTCATTGCCTATATTTAGCTTATCATCTAGTATATTCAGATCTGCATTTTTGTCCTTAGAGAAATATCATTTTCCAGATCTATGTTTTAATCGAAAAAGGGGCAAGTTTTTGTAAAACTCAATTCACCCCCCCTCTTGGGTTGTTATTTAGACTCACAATTGGTATCGAAGGTGAGGTTTAATATCTCTATCTATAACAACCCTTATTTGCACCTCCTTAGCCGAAGGTCAATCCACAAATAGACCTCCCTTATTCAATGGAACTTGTTACAATTATTGGAAGGCTAGGATGAGGATTTACATCCAAGCCGTGGACTATGATCTATGGAGAGTTATCTCAAATGGTCCTACATTTCCTAAAGATAAGGAAGGAGAGTTGAAAGATGAAAATGAATGGGATGATGTTGATCTTTGAATTATGTCTGTAAATGCTAAAGCTATAAATGTGTTATATTGTGCACTTGATTCAAATGAATTCAATCATGTTTCTGGTTGTGATACCGCGAAACAAATTTGGGATAAACTTCAAGTAGCCCATGAAGGTACGAATCAAGTCAAGGAAAACAAGATTAGCATGCTTGTTCATGATTATGTGCTTTTCAAGATGAAATTCAATGAATCTATCTCATCTATGTTTACTCGATTTATCGATATTATAAATGGTCTTAAATCTCTTGGTAAAGAATATACTAACATTGAAATGGTGAGAAAGATCCTTAGGTGTCTATCAAAAGCTTGGAAACCCAAGGTCACCGCCATTCAAGAAGCCAAAGACTTGACAAAGCTTTCTTTGGATGAGCTCATGGGATCTCTCAGGACACATGAGATGCATCAAGTAAAGAGAGATGAGGATGAAGGAAAAGGAAAAAGAGGCATTGCCTTGAAAGCCTCATGCTCTAGTGATGACGAAGTTGCAAACCTATGCTTCATGGCAAAGGAAGATGAAGATGAGGTACAAGACTCTTTAATTCATTCCTTCTCATTTGATGAATTGCGAGATGCATTTGATGAACTATACGTTGAACTAAGAAGAATATTTTCAAAATATTGTTCTCTCAAAAAGAATTTTGAAAGTATTGCAAAAGAGAATGATACTTTGAAAAGTCAAGTCATATCTCTTAGAGATGATCTTGCAAGGACCACAAAAGAAAATGAAAAACCTTTGCAAAGTGAGTCAAGTATTTTGATTGTTGAAAATGACACATTGAAAGTGAAAGTCGACTATCTTGCAAGATTTACTCAAGGAAAGAAAAACCTTGAAATTCTTCTTGGTTCTCAAAGATGTTGCTTCAACAAAAATGGCATTGGATATGATTACTTCAATGATAAAAAATCTTACTCTTATATGATCACAAAATCATCTCCATCATTTACTTTGTGCAACTTTTGTGGAAAGAACGGACACATTTCACACACTTGTCCAACTAGAAAGAAATCCACTCATGGCATCAAATTTGTGTAGATTCAAAAAGACAAGGTGAAGGAAGTGATTTCTAACATCAATGGACCCAAAAAGATTTGGGTACCAAAAAGCAAGACGTGATTTGTTTTTGCAGGTGTGCTTGAAGTTCAATGTGGATGCTCAAAGCACATGATAGGGGATAAGAATTGGTTCAAATATCTTAGCCCAAAAGAAAAGAGATAATTACGTTGGTGATATCGATAAAGGAAGGATTATTGATTTTGGAAAAGTCGGTATATCTCATAATCCTACTATTGAACATATTATATTTATTGATTGTTTGAAGTATAACCTGTTGAGCATAAGTCATGTATGTGATAAAGAAAACCAAGTCATTTTTGAATAGCCAATCATGTTTGTTGAAATCTTTGAAAACAAGAAAGTCTTGTTTGTTGGACTTAGATTTGAAAATGTGTACACTGTTCATTTAGACAGCATTTCTTCAAGAAATATAAAATGTATTTCATCTCTAAATGACAATGATAGTTCATTGTGGCATTGAAGGCTTGCTCATGCAAGCATGGACTTGATTTCAAAACTTTTGGTTCGGGTTTGCCTAACCTTACTTTTGAGAAAGACAAAATTTGTGTAGCTCATAAAAAAGGAAAACAAAATCAAAACCTCTTTTAAGACTAAAAATGTGGTGTCCGCTTCTATGCAAATACAACTTCTACACATGGACTTATTTGGTCTAACTCGAACGTTAAGTTTGGGAGGCAAAACGCCATGGCTTTGTTGTTGTTGATAATTTCAATAGATTCACATGGGTGCTATTCCAAGTTCATAAAGATGATGTTTTTCATGCTTTTGAAAAACTTAGCAAGTGAATTCAAAATGAAAAATGTCTTGTCACGTTTTGAACCGTTGCATGATTATGCATGCTCTTAAGAAAACTCTTTATGAGCTATGCAATAATAGAAAACTCAACATTAGTTATATGCATGCTTTGAATGCAAATTCTTTATGCACAACAACAACAATGATATTTTGGATAAGCTCAATGCAAAAGTGGATAAAGGTATCTTTCTTGGTTATTCAACTTCTAGCAAAGTCAATTGTATTTTCAAATAAACATACTCTAGTTGTTGAAGAATCTTCTCATATGGTATTTGATGAATCTAACTTTTCTATGAGAAGAGATGGAAATGAATTTGTAGATCTTGAAAAATATGTTGAGAATTCAGCTACAAGCGAAGAAAAGAAAGTTTCTCATCCACAAGAGCAAGATGTAAAAGACCTTGAAAAAGAAACACCTCGAAACAACAACGATCTACTAAAGGCTTGAAAGTGTTTCAGAAATCATCATATTGATCAAGTCTTTGGTAATAAGAAAGGTGTAAGTACTTACTCTTTTTATAATCAAACTAGTAATTTTGCCTTACTTTCTCAAATTGAGCCAAAGCATATTTCTGAGGCAAAAGTTGATAAAAGTTGGATTAATGTCATGGATGATGAAGTAAAATGTTTTGAGAAAAATATGGTATGACATCTAGTTCCTAGACCAAGATCATCCAGTTATTGGTACTTAATGAGATTTTCAAAAGAAAATGGATGTATCTGGAGAAGTGGTAAGGAACAAGCAAGATTAGTAGCCCAAGGTTACAATCTAGAAGAGTAAATTGATTTTGATGAAACCTTTGCTCCTGTGACTAGATTAGAATATTTTCACATGTTGCTTGCCTTTACATGTTTGAATGATTTCAAATTATTTCAATTAGTTGTGAAAATGTGCATTTCTTAATAATTACCTTTCTGAGAAAGTGTGTGTAGAACAAGCTCCTAGACTTGTAGATGATAAGCTACCACACCATGTGTTCAAGCTCACAAAAGCAGTATATGGATTGAAGCAAGCATCTCAAGCATGGAAAAGGAAAATGATGAAAAAGGTAAAAGCGTTGAACACACAAGGTATCGAGGTATAATTGGATATTTTCTTTACCTCACTGTGAGTATACCTAATAAAATATTTTGTATATGCATGTGTGATGATTTCCAATCTTGTCCTATGAAATCTCATTTACTCGTAGTTAAAATAATTTTCAGATATCTTATTGGAATGAGATATCTTTTGGATTAAATTGGTGATTTGTGCTTGATTTGTCATATTGATTATGTTGTTGATTGCTTTGGACATGTTCTAATATGCGTGTTAAGTTGCTCTCTATTTGTTTCCTATTAAAATCATGCTTATTCTTTGAGAAATTATCGAATGCATTCTTTTTACATGGCATGTGTCAACACTTGGTAAAACAAGTGTCAACACTTCTAGTTTTCATGGATGTTTTCACTAAGGAAGTATGCGTCGACACCATATATGATGTCTCAACACATAAGTTTCATGCCCAAGAGCCTCTTTAAAATGTATTCGGGAACATGTGAAATGTGTCAACACATTGAGCCAATGTGTCGACACTTATAACGAGTACAGTGTTTTAAAAATGAAGGGCATGCATGTTATATATATACTCTTTAGGGCAAACAAGGTCAGCACTTTATTTCTCCTCCATCTCATAGAACCTCTTTTCTCTCCCAAACGGCAAGCATCACCCACTCTCTCACAAATTCCATTTACCCGCTGCCTTATTCGAAAAATCCACCACCGATAGCATTCAATTTCCTAACCCAGCCACTGTCAAGATGTATTCCAGCCACTCCAAGCACCTCTCTCATCAGACGCCATCATCTGTCAGTTTTAGGGCACGAAAGAAAGGAAAAAGCACTGAGGAACCGGCTCCTTATACAGAGGTCAGCATTTTCAAGTAAGGCTGTGTAAACTTCGTTGTCTTCAAGTTTATAGAAACCGTAAGGTCATTGCTAGTTGTTGGGCGGTTTTTAATTGGCTAAGTGAGAATGACTTTGATTTTAAATAGATGTTTGAATTTGAAGGATGGGGTATGCTTGTGAATTTGAAAGTTGATTGCAATGTTTATTTGGTGAAGTTGGTTTATACAAACTTTCAATTTTCTAAGTCTGGGGATGCCTCTAACTATGTGAATGGAAAACAAGCTGATATGCCCCCTGCTTCTCTAAATTCATTGATATCTGCTCCAAATAGTGGAAAGAAGCTCTTTGATGCATTTGGTGAGGTTATCAGAGGTAGAACCACTTGATATTTAGGGTTGTATTGGATAATTCAACCCTTCATGAGGTTATTAAACTCACTGTCAGTGAATTGATTGTTCATAGACGATTATTGCATCATAAGGTTTGTAATATCATATTACCAAGAACTGGAAAATTCGAATACATCATATTCTTGGAGATGTCTATGGGATGCTTTTCATGCATATATTTCAGATCCTTGAGATTGATTTGACTGGGAAATTCAGAGAAAAATCCAAATACTCCACGGATTATAACAAGAAAACCCTTTGATTAATGGATTTTGTTCAAATGATGATGGGGAATGGATAAAAAAAGGTGTGATGACACATGAAAATGAAGATGAATGAGATTCAGATTTTGAGGAAAAGGCTGAAACTAAAAGGACTCCCAAGGGAAATAAGATTTCTTTGGGTAAGCAAACACCTATTTCTTTTCCCTCTCTGCAAATTGGATCATCTTTCGTATTTCCTGTTGCTAGTTCTCGTGAGCCTCACCTAAGTAAACTTGAGGATTCAATTGGTGAAATCGAGAAGAAACCAAAAATATTGGGTAAGACTATGAAGGACATGACCACTAGTATGAAGAAAATATTTGAAGATATGAAGAAGTTGCTTGGTGTTCATATAAAGCATTTTGGGGCTCTTGATATGGAAATAAGGGGTCTCAAACATCAAGTCAAAAACAGCCTTCATGTGACTATAAATGTGATTCAGCTTACTGTTGATGAGTTCGCTTCCACCTCTATTGAGCCTCAAGCATTTTTGAAATCATAAAGGATGTTGTAAAGGATGAGGTGCATATGGGAGCTGATAGAAATCTTCGGCCTAATGTAATGAAATGAACATGTTGATTTTTCACGACTTGGATGGCCTGACTGAAGAAATTTGAGATTGAGTATCATCCTCCTATCAAGAAATCCAAACCTTCCACCTACACTACAAAGACTCCTCCTACCTAAATAGCCAATTGATCTTGCCCTCCTCTTATACTATTTTTGATGATGCCAAAGGGGGAGAAATTAGAAGAATTATGGGGAGAAGTGAGGAGAAGTTTATAAGTATTATGTTGACTTCTCAGCTCTTAGTGAGGACATTCATTTTGTATTAATCTTATTTTGTCCTCTCTATGTCTATACGTATTTTGTTGGCTGATCACTAGACTTGTTTTATCTAATGATTATCTCTAATATTTATTTGTCTCCAATGGATTATTTGACTATGTTCATATCTGTTGATTATCTCATTGGTATCTATAAGGATTTGAGAAATGCTTATCTCTTTGCACTTCATTGTGAAAAGTGAGACTTGCTTCAAAGGTAGTATTCCTAACTTTCAATTCTCAAATATTTGAAGTCTTGTGTTCTGTTGGTCTATTGGAAGTTTGAGAAGTTTGGAGGAAATTTTAGAAGTGCTCTTTCATGTTTTTGAATTTTGGGAAACCTCCATTTACAAAGGAAACTCTTGCAAATTTTTTGTAAAATCCTAAAGTCTTTTTTTGCTAAAAATGTCATGAAAAACTTCTGCTTGTTCTCAGGGGGAGCTTTTCTATTTGTTAGCAAATTGTAGTTTTTAACATGGTTTTGTCATCATCAAAAAGGGGGAGATTGTTAGCCCAAGGTTGTTTTATAAACAATCTATAAATGATTTTGATGATAACAAAATTTTTTAAGTTTCAAAGACTTTTAGATTTTACATTGTCAATCCACTATTTTCTAAATCATATTTCAAAGGATGAGGTTATCTCACAAAAGTGTTTCTAAGTGCTTTGAAGATTCTTGAATTTATCTTGACAATCCAAAATTTCTAAACTATATTTCAAAGATTAAGGTTATTTCTTTAAATTATTTTTAAGTGCACTTGAACACCATTACATGAGTTGATAAGATCAATTTTTCATATTGTAGGTGTTTAAAGAAGTGTTTGAATGGTTTGGATGCTTTAAAGTTGAAATTGGAGTAGTTGCTGACAAAGAAAAAAATTTCAGACTAAGTGTTGGAAGTGTCAACACATTGGACCATAGTATCGACACGTTGAACTAACACCCGAGAGTTTGCTTTTCAGGGCATTTGAAGTGATTTTTTGGCTAAGTGTTGGAAGTGTCGACACATTGGACCATAGTGTCGACATATTGAAATAACACCCGAGAGCCCAACTCCAAAATGCAAAAATTCATTGTCAACAACATTTTTCAGACTAAGTGTTCAATGTGTCGACACATTGGACCATGGTGTCGACACATTGCACTATCTCCCGAGAAATGAAAATATGGTGTCTACACATTGAAGATCATGTGTCAACACATAGTGCGAATTTGCAGAAATTTCGGCACTCAATCTGTCCAAGAAGACCCTTAATGACCGTTGAAGACCAAAGGACTATAAGAGAAACAAGATAGAGAGAGAAGATTAGAGCTCAACCAATATTGCAACATCTAGAGAGAGAAACTCCAAGATCCAAAGTTTTCACTTACTGAATCATTCAAGAACAAAGCTCCATTGTCAAATATTCTTCTCTTGCTCATCTTTGACAACCAAGCCTTTAAATGAAGAGAGGGATTTCTTGAAGAAGGGACAACCCACTTGCAATCAATCTTGCCCTAACACCTACAGAGAGAAAACAACACCTACAGAGAGAGCTTGTGCTCCCACCTGCAAAACTTTAGGTTTCCTTCAATAATCTCATCTTATTGCATCTTATTGAGCTTTACACTTGCTGATTTGGCTTAGAGAGCTATTCCATAAGATTTGATCTTTTCATTGGGTTATTTGGCTAAGAGAGTTATTCACCTGTATACTCTTTCTTTGTATAAATTTTGAGTGTTGTGTGAACACTTGTTGAGTGTTGGGAAAACACTTGGTCCAACTTGTGAGAGTAGAAGAAATCCTCTAGGTTGTGAGGATTTGTGAGAGTTAAAGTGTAAGCTCGGAAAACACTTTGTAAAGGTTTCTTAGCACCCGGGAAGCTAAGTTGTAGTCGCTATTTGGAGAATAGTGGAGGAAGCCCAAGGAAGTCAATAGCCTTGGGGGTGGACGTAGGCAAGTATTGGTCGAACCACCTAAAAATACGGTGTTATCTGTCTAACTTTATCTCGCTTATTATCCGTATTTGTGATGCTTTATGATTCATGATTCATTGCATATATTTAGCTTATCATCTAGTATATTCAGATCTGCATTTGTATCCTTAGAGAAATATCATTTTCCAGATCTATGTTTTAATCGAAAAAGGGGCAAGTTTTTGTAAAACCCAATTCACCCCCCCTCTTGAGTTGTTATTTAGACTCACAGAGATGAGGTTGGGGAATGCTCATCTTGTCCGCTGATTTGGAGATGTAACTGATGGCAAAGATCCTGGAGTTCATTTTTGGTCTTGACTTGAGCCATGGCTGAAGTCGCAGGGGTCTGATAACTTCGTTTTAACCTTTACGTATATAGTTCGGACTCCTTGTACGTTGAAAACGTTCGAACATCTTAGCATATCGTGCGAACGGTTTCTTATATTACAGACCGTGTGGACGTGATAGACACCATTCGAAATAGCGAATTTAAAGCAAAATGTGCGAATGAATATTTATGCATGCTCATGCTTCAACGAAAAAGTCCGTGCGAACAACATTGAAACACCGTTCGAACGGGTTTCTATATATTTGAATTAATTTAATTAAAATTTACGAAAAAACATAAATATAAAGATATTCACTGCTCATAATATAATAAAATATCTACAAATATGCAATCGTTATTAAAAGTAAATAAAATACATAATCGGTAAGTACTAACAAATTAGTAAAAATACAATAATATACCCAAATTTTTATTTGGGTGTCGAACGAGATTGCATCTATCTGATCTGCTCCATCAGCTGCTCACGCATCTGCTCCGCCATTAGTTGCATCATCCGTTCTTATTGTTTCACTAGGTTCCTTTGCTACTTCTGCAACATCTTCT
Organism: Myrica gale; assembly: GCA_963930655.1. NCBI lineage: Eukaryota > Viridiplantae > Streptophyta > Magnoliopsida > Fagales > Myricaceae > Myrica > Myrica gale. Next base: position 12,581,454 of record OZ005619.1, on the reverse strand, counting down.
TGTGCATCCTTCGTTCTTATTGTTTTTAAAACTAACGTTACAACTTACAAAATTTTCTCGTGTATCTTCTGAAGTCCACATGTCATCCATAGTAGTATGCGTCTTTTTATAAAGCAACGAACGACTAATTTCATCAGATTCTGGATTTTTCTGTACACTAAAAGAAATACAGAACATCCATATTAAAATACCTAAGTCATTTATTTAAATAATAAATAATATAAATATAATTTTATTACTTATTAACAACGCTCTAACGCATTGGAAGGACCTCGCTCCCGATGTGTGCATAATCTTCAGCTTATTATATTCTCAAATCACAAACACTTCAAAATAAACACATCACAACCAACCCCAAACTCCATTACAATCATTTGAGAACCTAAAATTTCGAAAAACACATGCTTTCATATATTAAAATACAAGCTTTTCATCTTTAAATAATTCAATTTAAAAACCACTAACCTCAAATGCAATCCAATTTCAAATTCTAAAAGAGATGCTCCTTTCACACCTTCTTCAATGAGATTGAATGCCCAAACCAGCTATCCGCTTCTCTTGGTGCTCAAATCTCTCGCTTATTTGTTTTCCCTTTTTCCTCCACTGTCTGGGAATCTGTAAGTTTCATACGCTTGAATACCGTTCGGACACATATTAGTTTTCGAGGGAATTCATGCCACCAAAATTTTATATACATCTGCACGACTATGTAACTGTCTGCATGCCATCTTATAGTTCAACACATCGTTTTATTAATTCTCAAACGGCAGCATCTGCTCATTAACATAAATGTTCTGATCGTAAAATACTGTCTGAACCTTTCCTTTCATCATGTGTGTCCGTTTAGGAAATACCAAGATGATAGCGTCTGATAATAAACATTCACGTACGCACGAGTTTCAACACGCGTCCGCACGGTGTTTTGAATTGCAGGAGTCCCAACTGTATAAACATGTGTTCGGACGGTGTGTGTTACATAAGACGACACCGTTTGAGGTTACATTAAACCGTCCGGACGGATAAATTAACATCCGAACGTTTCCAAAATGATTTTGATATGTTTTAATTTTTTAATTAGCAAATTTTAAATAACCAAAGTTACTTAATAATATAAATAATCTTAAGTGCATTAAGTTCTAATATTAATATTTTTTTGAATGAGTCTACTGAAATTAGAAACGTAACATTAATTAAAATATATTGTATAGAATGAGTAACATTGACTTACTTTCCATATCTATCTTTTTTATTAATAAATATAATTGACTCTGTTAACTTTGACTTTGAATTTGTTAAGTGCTAATATCAATATTTTTATTGAATGAATATTTTGAAATTAAAATATGTCTATAAAAACATATTGTATGGACAACATAGCTAGATAACATAAATATATCACATATCGTCAAAGCACAATATAAACAAAATAACATCTACTAAATACAAATTGATGTCCACAAAACATAATAGAAACAAAATATCCCTAAAACACAATATAAAAAAAATAACATCAACTAAATACCCATAGATGTCCACAAAACATAATATAAACAAAATATCCTTAAAACACAATAAAAAATAAAACTATAGCTCATCATCGCCATCATCCGTGATATCTAGAACGTCACAGATTTGTCTTAGGTGCTCCTCGATTTTCACGATTCGCTGAGTCAATGCAACTAACTCAGCACTGCTTGCCGCTTTCCTCATGGCCTCCCGAATTTGGGTGATCTCCTTCTTCCACTCAGAGTCAATGTTCACGACCTTATTCTCCAAAGGAGTTAGCCGTAAACTGATATCACTGACCATCTTGTGGGTGGGCTACAAGACCGATTGCATCCGCTCTGTCAGCTGCGTCATCATGTCTTCCATCCAACAAGGTCGCTCTATGCCAAATCTTTGGGTCGAGCTCTAGCCAGGATCTTGTTGCTCCCTCGGCACCGCAGGCTACTCTTGTACTCTAACTCTAGCAGCCCGAGCGACATTCAGTGTCCGACATGTCTGGGCCATCGATTTGGAAAGTGTTGTCCTGTTTATACACCCAAATGGAATGGCCCTAGGCTCGTCAGCACCCTCGGGTACCAACAAGGAGTGCAAGAACTGGGTCAGTAGAATCTCTTGCGGCAATGAAGTCATAGCATCCATCTTCAGGGCCTCCGCACGAACAGACTGATAAATGTAGGATGTCATATCAACAACTACCCCTGAACAACGACCATGTACAATAACTTCGTCCAGCTGTAAGACAGCTCCGTAGTGTACTTCCTCAGGTTGATGGCGGAGCATAAGATCAGGTGCATGATCCGCCAAAAAGGACGCAGCTGCCCGTGTACCATATAGACTCCGCCCAAAATTGTTGTATCAGCACCCAGCATGGTTCGGAATATCTCAGCCTTAGTAGGCCGACCCTCCATGCTCATTGGCAGGTTTGGGAACGCTATCAAATCTCACTCGTACCCTAAGAATCTCGCCAACTAGTTCGGCGAGAATACGATCGGAACATTACGGACTATGACCTCCATTCTAGGCTCCTCGATGTCCGTCGCTAGCAAAATGGCACAATAGAACTCCAGCACCAGGTTCTTCGATGCATACCCGGTCCTATGAATTAGTGAAAGCCAACCAATCTTCTCTACCACCTCTGGAAGCGTTCGGCCTTCAAAAGTGACATCGTAAAAATATGCCAACTTTAAGTATCGCCCGACAACAATCGAGTGTGCCATAACAATCTGTATATGCTGGTCCAACGACAAAGTGGAACAGGAAGATTGCTCCATATCAACTTGCCCGCTCGTACATGCACACTTGTTCATTTTTAAAATCTGCAAAAACATCGTCCGTACTGTTAGAAAGGCGTCTAAACCAAAAGTTCAAAACAGTTCAGACGTGGTAAATACTTCCAGACCGACTAATTATCGTCTACACTTTAACCAACTAAATCTTTTTTTAAATTTCAATTTTAAAATGTCCGGACTGAATTCAAAACGATAATGTATCACGTAGAGATGCTAAGTGCATTCGAACATAAATAAACCAGTCCAAACGCACTCAACATTGTGTCCGAACAAACAATAAACAACAACGTGTTCCTCCGAAGGATATTTGAAAAAGTAAGGGTCCGGACTCTTTAACGTAATATTTAACGTCCGGACTTAAACGTAATGTTTAACATCCGGACTCTAAAGTAAGGGTTCGGACTCTGATGTAAAATTTTGGACGTTGTGTGACTGCTGGGTTAACTCAGTCATGGCAGTGTCCCTCCACCACCACTCACGCCCAAAAACACAACCAAAACACAAGTATCATACTCAACGAATGTCTGTAGCTGTATCAAAACGGTATGGATAGATTGGGACATCTCAAATAATTGTTCTCTCACAGAGAACAGTTCCCTCCACGTAATATTGAGCTCTTTCGTCAGATCCCTATCCATTAGACTAAGTTTGGTCTCTAGATCAGTTAAGCGGCATTGGAGCGTCATACACAACGAATATGTCAGCATCACTATTTTCCGAATACTCTCCCTCAACTCCACTAAAAAGGGGTCAGCACAAGCATGTAGCTCTGTCTATTTCCCGGCATTGGTGTTATTTCTCCCGGAGTGTTCCATTGTCAACCTAGAAAAAACCGTCCGAACCTTATAAAAAACGTTCGAAAGAAAGTCAAACTGTGTCGTTTAAATTGTATATCGTCCGAACATATAAAAATAGTCTGGACGTTGTGAAAAACAGTCTAGACGTTGTAAACAACAGTCCGGACGTTGTGAAAAATAGTCCAAACTGTGTTTAACACCGTCCAAACGGTATTTTGATGAACCGAACCAAAGCAACTTAATTTGATCAACAAAAATAACCAATAAATTAAATAGCGGACAGTATTGAATTAAAATATATGAAGTTAAGAAGTAAACTCATGGAAAAAAATTTACCTGAATGTTGTTTGAGAGATCTTGAATGGGATGTCTTTGGGAGAAAAGTTTGAGAGACGAGAGAGTGTTTGGGAGAAAAGTTTAAGAGAGGAGAGAGAGTTTGTGATCTTCAGAAAATCCTTATGCTACCTATATCCATTGTTTTGTTCACCAACTTCATATGGCTATTGTGTCTATTGTAAAGAATAACTTTGAAGTTTGTGATTTTTTTAATTACACTTCTTTGATTGTGAATATAATCAGAGCTTCTTGTAAAAGGAAAGATACTCTTCATCAAATTCAACATGAGAAGATAGTGGAGCGGTTGGACAATGGAGAAATTTCTAGTGGAATGAGCAAACATAAAATACTAGTCTCGCACGACCAGGGGATACTCGTTGGGACTCACATTACATTACAATAATCCGTCTCTTCACTTTGTGGCCTTACAGCGAAAGGATCAAGACATTGTTAATGCCATGAGATTGGTTAGAGTTGTGAAGCATCAATTGCAGGCTTTGAGGGAGATGAAATGGGATGCTTTGTTGGAAGAAGTCAAAACTTTTATGCATTGGCATGAATTTCACTATGCCCAATATAGAAGACATTTTACCAACTCGCGGTCGTTCGAGACGTGGAGGGCAAACAATTACATATTGGTATCATTTTTGTGCGCCAAGTTATTGATTTGATCGCTCGAGAGATGGATCATAGTTTCACTGAAGTAAGTACGGAGTTACTTCCTCACATAGCATGTTTTGATCCAAGGAACTCATTCTTAGCGTTTGACCTTTCTAAGTTACTTCGTCTTGCTGAGTTTTATTGAAAATATTTCTCAGCGGCTGATTGTATGATGTTTAGAAATCAACTTCACACCTACATTGATGATGTGAGAAATATTGAAGTTTTTTCTTGACTTCAAGATATTGGAGGTCTTGCTGTAAAGATATTTGAGACAAGAAAGCATACTCTATATCCATTGGTTTATCTCCTTATTGAGTTGGCATTGTCTTACCAATTGCGACTCCAACCGTTGAGAGAGTGTTCTCTGCGATGACAATTATTAAGACTGAGTTGCGTAATAAGATAGGAAATGACTAGATGAATGATAGCATAGAAGTATACATCGAGAGGGAAATTTTTGAAACAATTGAAAATGAAGCCATTTTGCAACGTTTTTAGAAGATGCAGACTCGTAGGATCCAATTGCCACCTCTTAGTCACAGCAAATAATACGGTATGTGTATTTCAATATTTTTAATGCTTTTAGTCCTTAATTTTCGACATTTTAACTCTAAGACATTATTTTGCATTACGTAGGAAAGAAATTTGAGATGTCATTTCGCCTTAGGATCCCCCCCAACTTGAGTCCTCTCTCTACACAATGTTCAGTATTTTAATCATATCTCTCTCATCCGACTTCGTATTCAAGTGATTCGAGTTGCATTGAAAAGCAAATTCAATGTACTATAATATTTTCATAAATCAGATTTACCTAATTATAAAAATTTTTGAACAAAACATAGCTCTACGTTTGAGCCATATGTTCAAGAAACTTTTAGTTAATATTATCTAGCATAAGCTCGAATGTGTACCATGATGATTGGAGAAAATACAAATTGATTAGGATATGATTAAGTGAAAAATGGATTAAATATGGTACTAAAATTCCTAGGTGTGACAGATTATTTTGTGTAAATTGTGAGTCTTAGTTTCAGGATTAAGGCAACCCAAAAGGGGAGGTGAATTGGTTTTCTAAACTTTTCGATATTAACCCCCAAAAATCGTGTTTGCAAAGTAAATACTAATTTAGCACAAGTATAATGATATAACAAGTATGTAAGTGCTAAATGTAAAGAGTAGGGATAGAGAAAGCAAACACATGATTTTTTAGGTTGTTCGGCAAACCCGCCTACATCCACCCCTCAAGCTCCTTCACCGAGCCTTGAGGTTTTCCACTATCTTCCAATAGCTTTTACACACTAGCTTCCGGGTGCTAGTGAATCGTACAAGTATTTTCCCGAGATCAACACTCAAACCCTCCCAAATGGTTTTTCGGGCTCACCACTCACAACCTAACCAAGCTTGAGATATACCCTCTCTAAGCTTCTTCTTTAGTGAACAGCCTCACTAAAGGAAACATCTCTATTGGATGGGTAGATGGAAGAACAAAAACTCTATTGATAGAGTAGATATGAAAATGGAAGCTCTATCTCTTTATTCACAAAAAGACAAGGATATGAAAGTGTGTTTTGTGTGAATGCTATGAGAAATAAAGAATAGGAAGGTTTAGAATATTTCTCAAGTAGTAGAAATGATATGTAGTCGTTGAGTTATCATTTTAGACGAAATGAAGGTGTATTTATAGGCCACATATGAAAACTAGCCGTTGGGAGTTTTTGCTAAAACGAGCCGGTCGACCACTTCAAGTTACCGTTACCCAACGGTCATATTATCAGAAGCTTCAACGGCTCTTTTGTCAAAATCAACCGGTCGACCGCTACATGAGGCGGTCGAAGTTCCGGTCGACCTCCTCAACTTAAGCATGATTCGGTTCTTTTAAAATTAAGGTTTTGACCACTTTTAAACACCCAATTTGTAAGACTTACTACCCATAAGTATATGAAAGGTGTGGGAGTTTGTTTGAGGTGTTTTGAAACCTATAAAAATATTTTAATCTTTCAAACAAAACTTAAAATGGTTTATGCACATTTTGAAAGGTATGCAAGTGCGTGATTCAAATCCTTGTCAAATGTGAGATAAAGAGTTACAAGGATTATACCCTAAGGTCTTGAATCTTCACTTTAAGCTCCTTGCATCTTCTTGTTCTTCTTTCTTCAAGGTTTGGCTCTTTTCGTCAAGTTGTCTTTGTCTTTGAAGATGTCCACTTTATAAACTTGATTCATTTATTGAAATCATCAAAATCTCGATTGTGCACAAAAGCCAACAATCTCCCCTTTTTTTATGATGACAATAAGGTGATAGTTTTGGGATGACTCCCCCTATCTTTTGCATTTGGACAATCATTTAAAACTTGAAGACAAAGCATTAGTAGTCATTGGATTTATACTTTTAAAACATAATCCAATTAAAAGGAGAATATATAGTCTCATCAAAACTATAATCACATTTCTGATGATTTCAATAAAGTGATAGTTTTGGGATGACTCCCCCTATCTTTTCTTTTGCATTTGGACAATCATTAAAAATTGAAGACAAAGCATTAGTAGCCATTGAATTCATACAGTTAAAACATAATCCAATTAAAAGGAAAATATATAGTCACATCAAAACTATTAGCACATTTCTCCCCCTTTGTCACATCGAAAAGACAAAGGACACATTTCTCCCCAAATTGCAATCTAAAAACAAAGGGAATACTAACATATAGACTTTTAAGAGTCCTCCCCCTTGTCAATCAAAAAGAGAATGTCATCCAAAAGTTCATTTTTCATCCAAAAGAACAAGTTTGGGTTTTAAGTGACGATCTCTTTGGCATGGTATAGAGAATGTATAACGAGGACTCGAGAGTCCATCGCTATTACGATGTAGCCCACCAAGTGGGTTTGTACCAACCTCTTAGCTACCAATGACAATTTTAAAGGTCAATCTCAACCAAAGAAAGTTTAAGCGCACAAAAACTTATCAACGATCAGGATTTTTGTAAAAGAGATAGCTTATAGATTTTCCACTTTGATAAAAGCAAGAAAATATATGAAAGATAAGTACATTTGCATTTATAACATTTAACAACCAAGAAAATATCATAGAATATAATTAGCCAACAATTTAAAAATTATTCTCAAATAAGGATTTAGATGTTACCAAAGGTTTCCCCTTAGCATTTGTCCTCAAATGTCACAAGCCTTCTTGATAGGCAAGTTTCATCCAAGCACCGTTTGTTGCTCCATACTACAAGAGAATCAAGAAACCATTTTTGGTACCCAAGCCTTCTTGGGTCCTTTAATGTTAGATTTGGTTCCTATTGGAACCCATGCTTTATTGAGAGTTTTGCTCCCAAGTTTCTTTAATGCACAATCAAAGATAAGATGCCCATTTTTGTGTCAAAAATGACATATGTGAGTATGTACATTAAAAGATTTAGCCTTCATAAAATAATTCTTATAATATTTTTGGTGAATTGAAGGCTTGAAGCCTAAGCCACTTTTGTCAAAGACACATCTTTGACTACTAAGCATGTTTTCCAAGGTTTTGCTTCCTTTAGTAAACTTCTCAATAATTTTGCTTTGAGAAACAATCTTGTTGTTCAAAGCAACCTTTTCATTTTCAAATTCTAAAGCTTTTTGTTGTGATAAATCATTTTCAAGCTTTAGAGTGTTTCTCTCATTTTTCAATAAATCAATTTCATTGGAGATCAAAATAAGTTTCTTTTTCAAATATGTATATTTTGAACCTAGTTTTTCAAATTGAAAAAGAAGTTCATCAAATGCATTTTGAAGCTCAATATATGAAGTTTCAGGCTCGTCATTTGAAGAATGTATCTCATCATCATCCTCATCAGTATCTTCAAAAGCCATGAAGCACATGTTGGCTATTTCTCCATCTTCTTCGGAGGAGGAGGAACTTTCATTGTTAGCCTTCCAAGATGTCTTCTTGTATTTGAGGCTTCTCTTTCCTTTCTTGCTCTTGAGGAAGTTCTTGAAATTTCTAGTCATTAATACTATATCTTCCTCATCTTCATTTTCATCTTCACTTGTGGAGGATTATAGTGCGATCCTCATCTTTTTCTTGCTCTCATCCTCAGTCTCGAGCATTTGGAATTCATGGGTCATTAAAGATCCAATAAGCTCATCGAGAGGAAGCTTGGTGAGATCCTTGGCTTCTTGTATGGCGGTCACTTTGGCATCCCATGTCTTTGGTAGTGACCTAAGGATTTTTCTCACCAAATGGGAGTTAGTATAAGATTAACCAAGTGCATTCAAAGCATTTATAACTGTGGTAAATCTAGTATACATGACAGTAATGGATTCCTCTGATGTCATTTTAAACAATTCATAATTATGAACAAGCATATTGATTTTTGACTCTTTAACTTGGCTTGTTCCTTCATGAGTAATCTCTAGAGCATGCCAAATTTCCATAGCATTCGTGCAAGAAGATATTCTATTAAATTCATTTCTCTCTAATGCACAATAAAGAATGTTCATAGCTCTAGCATTTAAAGAGATTTTCTTGTTGTCTAGGTCACTAGATTCATTTTCGTTTTTAAGGGTTTCAACCTCTCCAAATTTCTTTGTGGGAATATGTGGACCATTTAAAATGCATAACCATAAATCATAATCAATGGATTGAAGATACATTTTCATCCTAGCTTTCCAATATGCATAATCATTTTCGTCAAAAAATGGTGGTCTAAGAGTGGAAAGCCCTTCAACTTGAGTGTTGAAGCTTGTAGTTGTCATTCTAACTCAAGATGGTTAAATCTTGTATAAAGAGCACCAAGCTCTAACACCAATTGTGAATCCTAGTTTCAGGATTAAGGCAACCCAAGAGGGGGGTGATTTGGTCTTCTAAACTTTTCAATATTAACCCCCCAAAATCGTGTTTGCAAAGTAAATACTAATTTAGCACAAGTATAATGATATAACAAGTATGTAAGTGCTAAATGTAAAGAGTAGGGATAGAGAAAGCAAACACGTGATTTTTTAGGTGGTTCGGCAAACCCGCTACATCCACCTCTCAAGCTCCTTCACCGAGCCTTGATGTTTTTCACTATCTTCCAATAGCTTTTACACACTAGCTTCCGGGTGCTAGTGAACCGTACAAGTGTTTTCCCGGGATCAACACTCAAACCCTCCCAAGTGGTTTTTCGTGCTCACTACTCACAACCTAACCAAGCTTGAGATATACCATCTCTAAGCTTCTTCTTTAGTGAACAACCTCACTAAAGGAAACACCTCTATTGGATAGGTATATGGAAGAACAAAAACTCTCTTGATAGAGTAGATATGAAAATGAAGGTTCTATCTCTTTATTCACACAAAGACAAGGATATAAAAGTGTATTTTGTGTGAATTCTATGAGAAATATAGAATACGAAGATTTAGAATATTTCTCAAGTAGTAGAAATGATATGTGGTCGTTGGGTTATCATATTAGAAAAAATGAAGGTGTATTTATAGGCCACATATGAAAACTAGCTCTTTATAGTCGTTGGGAGTTTTTGCTAAAACGACCGGCCGACCGCTACATGAACCGGTCGACCGCTTCAAGTTACCGTTACCCAACGGTCATATTGTCAGAAGCTTCAACTGCTCTTTTGTCAAAATCAACCGGTCAACCGCTACATGAGGCGGTCGAAGTTTCGGTTCTTTTAAAAACAAGGTTTTTGACCAATTTTAAACGCCCAATTTAAAATACTTACTAACCGTAAGTATATGAAAGATTTGGGAGTTTGTTTAGGGTGTTTTGAAACCTATAAAAACATTTTAATCTTTCAAAGAAAACTTAAAACGGTTTATGCACATTTTGAAAGATATGCAAGTGCGTGATTCAAATCCTTGTCAAATGTGAAATAAAGAGTTACAAGGATTATACCCTAAGGTCTTGAATCTTCACTTTAAGCTCCTAGGATTAAGGCAAACCAAGAGGGAGGTGAATTGGGTTTCAAAACTTACCCAATATAAAGTGTTTGCTAGAACAAATCCTACAAAGAGAAATGATGCAAGAAACACAAGAATATATATTGCAACTCAAATATGGATATAAAACATAGAATAAGAAACAAGTATCATAGTGTAAGGAGCTAAGGGAACAGAAGCAAATACAAGATTTTTAGGTGGTTCGGCAAACCCGCCAACATCTACCCCTCAAGCTCCTTCACCGAGCCTTGAGGTTTCTTCACTATGCTCCCTTCAACCAAGGGAAATGTTTCGTTACACTTGAGCTTTGATAAACACCTCTTCAAACTCCTTCTTTCGATGAACAACTCTCACCGAAAAGAAACAAGAGAATCATTCTCTTAGAAGTGTATAAGGATGAACGAAAATGCCCACTAGAACTTCCTTGATGGAGTAGATATTACAATAAAAAGTTTATATCTCAAAGGCTTCACACAATAACAAGGATGTGAGAGTGATGATTATGTTGAATGATATTAGAAGAAGTATTCAAAGGTTTTTTTATCACTCTTAGGCTTAGTAAAATGATGTTTGTTGTTTTGCGGTTCTTAAAAGTCTCAGGATGGATTTATATAGGCCTGATAAGAAAAATAGTTGTTAATGGTCATTCGGAGTCGATCTGTCAAAATTTCATGACGAGTCGGTCGTCCGCTGCAGGTTACCATTACCCAACGGTCATAATGTCAGAAATCAGAATGAATCTTTTTTATACAAACTGGTCGACCGCTATATCAAGCGGTCGTATACCGGTCGACCGTTTCACCAGTCAGTCGACCTCTATGGCTTAAGCATATGATCAAGTTGATTTAAAACTACGATTTTGACCAACTTAAAACACTCAATTTTAAAAACTAACTTCCGATAAGTATACAAAAGATTTGAGAGTTTAATTGGGATAATTTGAAGCCATTAAAATATTTTTAATCTTCAAAACAAGTGGTAAAATGGTTTATGCATGTGTGTGATTCAAATCCTTGTTAAAGATGAAGTCTAGAGTTACAAAAATTACCCTAGAAACTTGAGTCTTCACTTTAAGAGCCACTTCCATTGAAATGAATATTGAGCTAACAATCTCCCCCTTTTGATGATAACGATAAATTAATTGATCTTCTTTTTGTCAATCTTGTCTCCCCTTAGCTTTTGTACTTTGATATGGGGTTTTGGATATTTGTATACTTCAAGGACAAAATGTTAGCATATAATATGAAAGGATAATATATGAATAATAAAGAGTTTTCGTATCACTGAATCAGTACATCAAAGCTGCATAGGGGTGCAGACATACAAAAAGATACTATTCACTCCCCCTTTGTCAGCATAAGAAGGAAATACATAAGCAAATTGAAAATAAATAAGAAACTGTAATAAAGCAAAATGAAATGCATATGCTATGAAAATCATAGAGGTGGTGGAAAGCGAGACATAAAAGTCCTCATCTCCTCAAAGAACTGTCTCTGCTCCTTTTGCATAGAAGTAAACCTTTCCTGAAGGAACTTCCTCTGCTCCACATGCATAGTAGTAACCCTCTCCTCAAGAGTAGTGAACCGAGCGCCAAAGGAAGATGTAGGATCGGGAACTCTGGAAGAAGAAGTTGTAACTTGAGGATCATCACCCATGTCAACATCTACATCAAACTCCATCGCCTTAGCATCAACCTCCTCATGTTCATCCTTAGCCTCAGCCTCAGCCTCAGCCTCATGCTCATCATCAAGTACCTCGTCATCTTCATCCTCAAGCACATCCTCATCACTAGCCTGACGCTTAGGCACCCACTTATTTCTCGAATTCTTCCTATATCCCATCCGGGGTAAGACCGCAGTGTCAAATTGTTCACACTTAGTCAATGTGTTTTTCTCTCGAGAACTAAGTGCAACTCCAAAGTGCCTAAAGATCTTGGTAAACAGCAAACCATAAGGTAGATTCTTTTTGCTCTCACAAGTTGCTTCTATATGTTTGAGAATAATGAATGAGAGGTTGAACGTTTTCTCTTTCAAGAGACGCTCAATCATAAAGACATCCATAAAAGTTACCTTCTCTCGGTGTCCAGCCCGAGGAATCAAATTATGAGAGCAAATCAAATAAAGCAACGTCGAATGAATTTCTGATTGTTTGGCATGGATTTTCCCAAGTGCATTAGTCCAAGTCTTAATCTCATAAGTCTCTCCGCAGTCAAACTAAGGAATCTCCGCAGTCAAAGCCCTTAACCACAGTCCAAGTCTTAATCTCATAAGCCCGAGGCCCAACATGTGGAACGCCTACGATATCTCCACGAATAACTTCATTTAATACAATCTCTTGTCCCCCAACTATACTTCGATCAGAGAATAAAACCTCTATCTTCCCGCCTAGCAGTCATATTACAGAAGAAAAGCCTAATATACATAGGAAAGATTTAGTTACCCATATCCAACATATTCTTCCAACCTTGTTTCTCAAACAGACACTCAATCTCAAAATCTGAAAGTGATTCTACACTTACTTTCCTTCCCAACATGACTTTTCTTTGTCAAAAGTCATTGTAAAACTTCACAGCACATTCAAGATTACGGAAAAAATAATCAAGGTCACCCAAATGATCCGCTGAAGAACGAGATGCTTCTGCTCCCTCAGTTCTACTCTTGGCAGCATTCTTCATCCTTGGCATGATGATTGAGAGAAAAAATTCGAGAGAAAGGGGCTGAAATATGGAGAACTAGGGTTAGGGTTTCAAGGGGGCCGAAATCCCTAAAATCTCCTTGCTGGATGGATTTTGATGTAAATCCACACAAAAAGAGGGTTTAGGCCGAAATTGTTGATCTGAATTGATTGGGATGAATTTCAGGATAGTTTATCGTGTTTTGGAAAGGATTTGAGAGGGTTTGAGTTAAGAGAGATGAAGTTGTTCACAGAAGGAGAGAGCTCGGTCGACCAAATGTGAACTGTTGTATATATAGCCTCGACGAGGTGATCGACCGCCTCATGTAGCAAATCATGGACATCGATCGCTTGGTAGAACATGTTCTACAAACCGGTTCACCGCTACAGAGAATAATCTTGACAGAAGAGGTTTTATGTGCCAAAAATGAAATGGAATTATGCATTTGATGAATGACAAACATGTAACATGACATAAGGACATTATAAACATTTTTAAATCATCAAAACAATGTGAATCTATGGAAAACAATATATAGGATTTCAAAGAGCATTTGCATCTAAAAACTCAATATCTCTTCTAAGATCACAAAATCTATCATTACTCAAGGGTTTTGTGAAAATATCAACTAGTTGTTGCTCAGTACTAATGAAATCAAGTGAGATGTCGCCTTTTTAATATAATCTCTTAGAAAATGATGTCTCACTTCAATGTGTTTAGTCCTTGAATGTTGGTTGGGGCTCTTGGACAAATAGCACTAGTGTTGGTTGGGGCTCTTGGACAAATAGCACTAGTGTTATCACATTTAATGGGTATACTATCAAACTCCAGTCCAAAATCTTTTAGAGTTTATTTCATCCACAACACTTGAGCACAACAACTATCAGCCGCTATGTTTTCGCTATATTTTCTGTTTCGATTGTTGATAATGCAACCGAGTTTTGTTTCTTGCTATTTCAAGAAACTAAAGATGAACCTAGGAAATGGCAAGTAGCACTAGTACTTTTTGTTTTGACTTTGTACCCGGCAAAGTTGGCATCAGAATAACTTACTAGGTTCATGTGAGTGTCTCTAGAATACCAATGCCCTAGGTTAATAGTACCCAAGAGATATCGAAAAAAAAATTACGGCACCAACATGTGATTCTTTCGAACATGCTTGGAATCTTGCACATAAGCCACACTAAACATAATATTGGGTCTACTAGCCGTCAAATAAAGGAGAGCTCCAATCATACCTCTATATTTGGTGATATCTAACTTTTTACCTTTTTCATCCACATCAAGCTTTTGCGATATGCTCATTGGTGTTTTCGCCACTTTAAAGTTCTTCATTCCAAAGCGTTTGAGTAGATCCTTCGTATACTTGGCTTGGTTTATGAAGATTCTTTCTCTAGATTACTTAATTTGTAGTCCAAGGAAAAGTTGAGCACACCCATCATACTCATCTCAAACTCTTCATGCATAAATTTAGAAAATTCTTGACAAAGAGAGTCATTAGTAGCACTAAATATGATGTCATCCACATAAATTTGCACAATTATGATATCATTGTTTTTGGTCTTGGTGAAAAGTGTTGTGTCAACTTTAACCATGGAAAAACCTTTTTCAACAATGAAAGTTTTAAGTCTATCATACCAAGCTTTAGGAGCTTGTTTTAGTCCATACAAAGCCTTTTTCAATTTGAACACAAATTTTGGATAAGCTTCGTTTTGAAAACCTTGAGGTTGTTCTTCATAGACGTCTTCCATGATAAATCCATTCAAGAAAGCACTTTTCACATCCATTTGATAAAGCATAAAATTTTTATAGCAAGCAAAAGCCAAAAGCATTCTAATGGATTCCAAACGGGTTACATGTGCATATGTTTCATCATAATCAATCCCTTCTTCTTGATTATAACATTTAGCGGGCAATCTAGCTTTGTTTCTAATAATAGTACCGTGCTCATCAACCTTGTTCCTAAAGACCCATTTTGTGCCAATAGTGGTTCGATCCTTGGGTCTAGGGACAAGTTCTCAAACTTGATTTCGTTTAAATTAGTTTAACTCTTCTTGTATTGTCAAAATCCGACTTTCGTCATTTTCAGCTTCAAGAAAAGTCTTAGGTTCAATTTGAGACACAAATGCAAGATTATTACGAATATTTTTAAGTGAAGCTCTAGTTCTAGTTCCATGAGAGGAATCACCAATAATTTTCATAGTGTTTGGCATAAAAATTTTACTAAAATTTTATGTAGTTTTGGAATTGATGAAAAGTGATAAAATTTTAAAGTGTAATTGGATAAGTTTAAAATTTTAGAAGTGTAATAAATGATGGGTTGTTATTTTGGGAAGTGTGCAAGATGTTGTCTTTTTTTATAAAAGAAAAACCAAAAAAAATTGCTTGTTACCGTGAATATGAGAACGTGAGAAGTTTCCAGCGCCTTTGCCATGTAACCGTTGCTCGCATTGACGTCATTGTGGTTGCATCTTTTGTTTTTGTTTCTGTTTTTTTTTCTTCCGTTTTTTGTTTTGGCTGAGAAGCTGGCGTTGGGGTGAAGGGGGAAGAAGATAATGGTTAAATTTGCAACGTTCTGCACACCTACTGCAGGTGGCAGTCCGTTGCAGAAGTTGTCTTCCACTTTGGTGCGAAGACAATCTTGCCCATACAGCCATGACTTGTTACGTCAAAAACTTTGTCCAAATCAGAAATTTTCTACTGACAGGAATAAATTCTCTGACCCATGTCTAGGACCCACTCTGTCAGATGGCCGAAATTGCCCCTGGCCTACGTTGAGCGTTTAAGTGCTGATGAGGTTTAAATAGACATTTAATGGCTACTTTGAGGGACATTTTAGTCCTACTTCAAAGTTTGTAGGTATAAAAGTTTACGTAACTGTGTTTGAGAAACCAAAATTGTGAAACAGGTTAAATTTTTTATAAAATTGTACGTTGGCAAACGCTATGTAACTCTTGAGGGTGACTAGTAGCATACCTCTACTCCTTATGGAGTTCTTGTGAAGTATCTTCTTCAAAATTTGATGCATGCTAGCATGACCCAATCTCCTATGACATAGCCAACTATCATTTACATTGACTGCAAGACAATTATCCACACAAGCATTTTGATCAATGTCAATTTTGTACACATTTGAATTCTTATGGCCAATAAACAATAATTTACCATCTAAGACATTTTCAATAAGGCATCAAGAAGATTCAAAGACAACTCTATAACCTTTATCACAAAGTTGACTAATACTAAGCAAGTTATGCTTCAATTTATCAACCGAAATGACATTTTCAATAAAAGGTAGAGAGTTACCACCAATATTGCCTATACCAATGATTTTCCCTTTGGAGTTGTCGCCAAATGATACATTTCCACCTATGATGGTTGATAAGGTTGAGAATCTTGATGGATCACCGGTCATGTGTCTTTAGCAACCACTATCCAAGAACCAACTATAGCATTTCTTCTTTCTTGAATCCTACAAAACAAATTCAAGATGAAGATTTTGGTACCCAAACTTTTTGCGGTCCATTTGGGTTAGCTATGGTTCCCTTTGGAGCTCATACATTTTTAAGAGATTTGCACCCAAGTTTCTTAAGAGGACAATCAAAAATTAGATGATCATTCTTGTTGCAAAAGTTGCAAGTATGAAAAGATTCATTTCAGGATTTAGCTTTGACAAAGAAGTTTTTGAAATACTTTTCATTTTTATGAGGCTTGTAGCCTAAACCGCTTTTGTCAAAAACATTAACTATTTAGAATGTTTTCCAAAGTTTTGCTTCCTTGAGTGACTTTTTCAAGAATGGTATTTTGACGACTAATCTTACCTTTGAAAGTTTTGTTCTTAATTTCTACGGTTTAAACTTTTAGTTTCGATTCCTTATTCTCTAGCTTCAAATTTCCTTGTTCATCATTTAAGGAATCAAGATCACTTGTACCTATTGAATGTTTCTTTTTCAAAACTTTGTAATTGAGTTTAAGCTTTTCAAACATAATGTATAACTCATCAAAAGCATTTTCTAATTCATCATATGAAGGTTTTGAAGATCCGAGAGATATACCTCATCATCTTCTAGAGCCATAAAGCACATGTTTGTGATTTCTCCTCTATCTTTTTCTTCAAAGGAGCTTGAATCGCTATCTTCTCAAGCAGCTTTCATAGCTTTCTTTTTATATTTGAGAAGTGGGAAATCCACCTTTATGTGACTGGGTTTTTTGCACTTGTAGCAAGTGATGCAGTCCTTCTTGTTGTCCATCTTTAGGTATTCCTTCTTTGGCTCTTCTCTCTTGAAATCTTTGAAGTTCTTCCTTTCTTGTTTTCTCTTGAGAAAGTTTCTAAAAATTTCTTGTCATGAGTGCTATATCCGCATCTCCACTTTCATCATCATCTTCTTCAATCTCAAATATGGAGGATTTCAAAGTTATGCTTCTCCTTTTGGAACTTTCCTCCTTATGTCCCTTCATGGTGATTTTGTTTCATGAGAGACCCAACAAGCTCTTCTAAAAGGCGATTTGGTGAGGTCTTTACTGCTTGAATAGTGGTGACTTTGGCTTCCCAAGTATTTGGTAGTGACCTAAGAACTTTTCTCACCAAATCATTGTTAGTATACACTTTTCCAAGAGCATTTAAACTATTTACAATATTAGTAAATCTAGTAAGCATTTCACCAATGTTTTCTTTCGATTTCATTTTAAACAATTCATAGCTATGAACTAGCATGCTTATCTTAGATTCTTTCACTTGGTTCGTACCTTCATGAGTAATTTCTAAAGTATGTCAAATTTCCTTTGCACTATCACAAGTAGATATTCTATTGAATTCATTCCTCTCTAAAGCACAATAAAGGATGTTCATTGCTCTAGCATTTATAGAAATTTTCTTCTTATCCTCATCGATATACTCATTAACGGTCTTAGGGACAATTTTCTCATCTACGGCTTTCATAGGATAGTGAGGTTCATTCAAAACACAAAGACATAAATCATAGTAAATGGATTGAAAATAAATTTTCATCCTTGCTTTCCAATAAGTGTAATCACTTTCATTGAAGAATGAGGTCTAGATGTTGAGAGTCCCTCAACATGAGAGTTGTTGCTTGAAGTTGTCATTCTAACTCAAGATTTGTTAAATCTTGCTAAAGTGAGCATCAAGCTCCGATACCAACTGTAAATCCTAGTATTAAGGCAACCCAAGAAGGGGGTGATTTGGGTTTGAAAACTTTTTTGAAACTCACCCTATATAAATTGTTTGCTAGAAAAAATTCCACAAAGAGAAATGATGCAATAAAAGGTAAAACACAAGAATATATATTGCAACTCAAATATGGAAATAAAACTTAGAACAAGAAACATGTATCACAATGTAGGGAGATAAAAGAAGAGAAGCAAACACAAGATTTTTAGGTGGTTTGGCAAACCCGCCTACATCCACCCCTCAAGCTCCTTCACCGAGAGAGAGGGGCTGATCGCTAGAGAGAGAGAGAGCTGGAGATAAAGAACCGATCGAGCTGAGGCTTTTGGAGCGTCGGATGGAGTTTGGTTGGAGGGGAATGTTTATTTTATGTAAATGCCTAAGTTTATAAGAGGATTATGAATGGGCTTGTGATTAATGTAAGTTGCATTTTGGGTTTAAAAATAATAGAGTATCTCATTATTTATTTTGGGCCAAATGAGACAATTAATATATCCATTGGGCTAGAGTTTTAGAAACTTAAATTGTCAAAGTCTTTGTGGTCCATTCATTAACGAATTCTTAATGTTGCATGAGGGGATTTTTGTCCATAATGTAAACACACACGTTAAATTAAAAAAGCTGGAGATTAGAGGGCAAACTAAGAAACCAAAAACTTGCTCTTTGTGTTTGATCGTGAAAGAGGACTAGAGAGAGAGAGGGGTTGATCGCTAGAGAGAGAGCTGGAGATGAAGAACCGATCAAGCTGGAGGCTTTTGGAGCGTTGGATGGATTTTGGTTGGAAGGGAATCTCTTGGACAAGATCCTGCAGATTACGGATCAATTTCGGGGTGACTTTCACCAGATTATGGAGCTCCATTTTGGGAGCAAATTGGGCAAGTTTCTTTCCTTTGCTATGAACGTTTTTAGAAGAATGTGTAGCTAAACCCTTTAATCTGAGTTGTGGGTAGTACTTGGCATTGATTCATAACTAAATCAACGGAGATTGTTTTTGTTTTAATTTCAATTTCTTTGGTTTTTGGGGTTATATGATTTCAGCAGTGATTGATTCTCTTGCTTTGGTATATATGTTGATGTTTAGCACATGTAATCTGAATGTATAAGGATTTAATTAGTTATTTCAAGTTTAACTTTTATCTTCTTTTGCCATGAATTTATCTTGATTACTTTAATTGGTCAAGCTTGAATGAATTATTATCTATTTGTTGTAGATTTGAGTATCTAGACAACTGAATTAATCAATTCAGGAAATTGATTTTGAAGAGAATCAATACTAGGGAAATGCATCTCAAGTGTTTGATAATTTGCCTCTTCAAGTTGTTGTTAGTAGTTTGTTTTCCATTTTAGCATAAACCTTAACTTGTTATTTTTCCTCCTTTGATTTCGTTCGGGATTAGGTTGAGCTTGTGTTAATTTTGTCATTATATAAATTTTGATTTTTGTGTTAACTTAACTGTTTGTTGAACTTTAGCACTTTATCTTCTTAGTTTATTTTACGTTTTAAACTTGTTAGTTAGCTTTTTGTAATTTTTGCATTTAGCTTTGACTCTTGTTTAAGCATCCTTTAAAGTTAAGCTTTTAATTTCTATATGTTATTTCCTTTTCAAAAACTAAAACTAAAACAAAAGAAAATCGAATAAGTTGTTGCTAGTTTCTTCAAGTTTAAACCATTGTTTTCAAAAGGCCTAAAAATCTGGTCCCTATGGAAATAACCTTGGGACTTCCCTTGATTATAACTTGAAATAATTTTGCACTTGGAAGTAGCCTTTTCATAAGCGATCAGGGTACAAAAGAGGGAATGAAATGTTCATTTGGTCAAGTGAATTATAATAATAAAAAAAGATGGTCCCACATAAACGATTCTATGTCAGCTGCCTTGGCAACTCATGCAATAGACTCTTCTTCAAAGAAAAAGGGAGGCAGTTACTAGGGTTGTGCATTTACAATGACGATGTTGGTTTTTATCCCCACCGCCACCTCTATGGGCATTTGTCCAAAAACGGACATTGCCACTAGGCCCATTAGGAGAAGGAACCGGCATCTGGTGGTGGCAATTTCGGCGACGACAGTGTTGAGTGGTTAACACTACCCTTACTGCAAATTCACAAACCTCAACAAAAATCTTAAATATAGAACCAAAATCATCAAATCACAAATTAAAAAACCAAATCGCAACAAAAAGTTCCAAATCGCAATCGAATCTTATATCTCAACCAAATTGTAAAAAAAAAAAGAGATGAGCACAAAGGAGAGAGGGAAAGAGAGAGAGTTAGAAAAAGGGGGAGGGACAGTTGAGATAGACGCGGATGAGAGAGAATGAGAGGAGAGAAAAGGAAGAGGGGATTATAGCGGCATGGACTTCTAATATCCTCGCTACGCAGCTAGTGGAGGAACCAAGATTGAATTTGAAGGGGGGCCAACTCTTAAGGCGAAATGACAAAAAAGTGTCTTAGAGTTAAAATATTGAAAATTAAGGACTGAAAACTTTAAAAATATTGAAATACACGTGACGTACTAATTGTTGAGACTGTGATGTGGCAATTGGATCCTTTGGGTCTGCATCTTCTGAAAACGTTGCAAAATGACTTCGTTCTCAATAGTTTCCTCCTTTCCAATCTATTAAGGTCAATATAGATGCTACATTTGAGATTCATTTTCCATTGTAGCAATTGTGTTTCGTGACCATCGGGGGCTTTTTTGTGGTGTTGCAACTCTTAAGTTGGACCAATTAGATCCTTTTGGAGGTAGACTCGTCTGTAATGATACAAACGATTAACTTGTTCCCAAGACCTGTGGAGTGGAAAATTCATGAGATTGTTTGTGCTATTCGAAAATAATTGTTTCGCTTTATCAATAAAGAGTTCTTGTTTTGATTTAAAAACAAAAATTAAATAAAAATAAAAATTTGATGGAAAAATAAAATAAAATAAAACTTGAAGCGAATAGAGAAGTTGATAGATAATTTTGACACTCAAACACCACCAAATATCTTATCTCATTTAGATGTGAGAGTCAAAAATAGGTGGAGAATATGCACAAATTGTATACAATTAATGAAAATTATATGAAAAAATAAAATAAAACTTGAAGAGAGTAGAGAAGTGTATAGATATTTGACAGCATACATAGAGTGAACAAATTTTCACTTGGAAATAAAAGAACCACAAGTAGTAGCGATTACATATGCAAACCCGTAATCATTTTCCTTTTTAAAAAAATATTTTTCCTCCCTTTTACATGAAACAAAACCACCCAAATTCCCCCCTATGCTCTTACAGTACTCTTGGGCTGGGCTTTAAAGGGGGCCGCCCTGGCAGATTAGTTATAAAAATAAAAAATAAAAATTTCAAACGTTTTACATTGGTCAATCGAGGCGGGTTGGCCCCCTAGATCCGCCAATGTACGCAACAATATTAGGCACCGATAGCGACCACCGTCGGTACAGTGGCTAGATAGAAGGGGATTCATTTGAGCAAAGTTTTTAGAGGACCTAGTTCTGGAATCTATCATAAGTTCTTTTCCTTCTCCTTTACTTTTCTTTTCGAGTGCGAACCTTTCTGGTAAGCAACTTAATTCTTACTTAAACTATGAGTGTCTGAATTTTGCAGCTTAAAGAGAGGATGTAGCTTGAACTGATTCATGGGTTTTCAATTCATGAAAATTTAGTTTGGCTTCTTTTCTTCCTTCACTTTTGGTGAATCAGTATACTTTAGAAATAACTTGAAACTCTAGTTCTTGATCTGAATCTATATATATTTGGATACCCTTGTGCCTGTAGAGATTGGCCATGGATTCATCCTAGACTATAATTAATTGACACCTTCTGCACCAAAACAAATGATGCGCACTGTAATTTGATGCAAACCATAATTGTCTCTCATATTGCTCTCAGTGGAATTAGATGCAAACCCAATTTGTTACAAAAATTATATTTCAACTATATAGTTCCCAGATCTACAATCACTTTATATTTATTAATTATCACATTATTTAGGTTTAATTATTCGTCAACTCTCGTGGTTTGACTATTTTTTCAGTTTAATCCTTATGATTCATTTTCGTTATATGTTAAAGATTTTATTTTAGTCCCCCATTAACTTGGACTAAGTTGGTTGACAAAAATTAATGACGTGGCTGACCATACGTAATATGTGTCCTCAAGATTAATTTAATTAAAAATTCGTTTAAACATGTTACGTCTCTAAAACAATTTATATTAAATAATATAAAAAGCTATTTAAAAATTAAATTAAAATTAAAAAAAGACCCATAGACTCGCCCCCAGACTGCATTTCCTTTTATATATATGTATATATATATATATCTATATATTTTCTGTTTATTTATTTGATATTTCATTTTTTTCTCTTTTAATTGCGATTTTTTATTCCTATTCTATTTTTCTATCATTAAATCATTTTTTCAAGTATATTTTAGTTTTCTCAATTTTTTCTCTTTATTTTTAAGTTTCTTTATTTAATTATTTTACTCCTTTCATTTTCTTATTAACCTATTTTCTTCTCTCTTGGTTTTTTATTAGCTTTTGGGTGGGGCGTTTGCTTTTCCTTAATTTTTTATTTCCTCTATTTATTATATTATATTTTTATTTCTGACATCAATAGTAATTATGGGTGTTTTGTTTCTTTTAAGTTTTTCAAATTTTTAATGAAATTTTATTTAATTTTCACTTATTTTAATTTTTTTAAATCATTTTTAAATTTTTTTATACAATTTAATATATACTTTTAGAATGTTTTAGACTGGTGCCATGTTTAAATGAATGTTTTTATTAAATTAATGACTTTTGGATATATGTCAAACTTTTCATTACTTGTGCAATGGCTTCCTGTCAGTCACATCATTTATTTCTCTATCAATTAACTTGATCCAAGTTAAGGGAGGGATCTAAATAGAATCTTCTTTAATCTCAGGTGGCACAAAATGAAATGTAGGAACTAAATTGAGAAATGGTGAAATTTCATAAACTAATGGACTAATTTAGCCCATTATTTGTAATGTTCTTCTTACACCATCAAATTTAATACATTACATTTTATATTATGAATATTTTTTCAATTTACAATTTGACTATTATCTATTTGTTATTGATTTTAAGGGAATAATATTTTGTTTGAAAAAAATTAATAGGACAACCAGCTTAATAATCTCACTGAACCTGATCATAGGAGCGCCCTACTGTAGTAACACCCAGCTGCAAAAATTGTAAGTAAGGGAATAATGTTAATAGGTGTGCAAATTGAAAACTAGGGTAATGGATTAGAAAAAGTTTTTATTTTTTCAGGCTAGGGAAATGAGTATTGGAAATGTTGCTCAATCTGGATTTAAAAGCGTGTATTTTGTTTCGTACTCTCGAGTATTTCGCAGCTCAACCATGGTGGTGCAAATCTTTCCGCCACTGGGGGTTTCCTACTCCATTCTGTAGATTGAAGTTATCTTTGATTCTTTATTCGACTCCAAAACCGCTCCCGAGCTCTTATGTGCCGTCCGCCTCTATGTTCTATGCCCAGGCTCTGAACACGTTTCGGAATCACCAATACCGTTTCTATTGCAAATCTTTGCGCTAATGAGCATAAGAACATCGCACCTTGTAAGCTGCGTTTTTGCTGCGGATTTCTTCTGAATCAGGTGGAGCGTTCTGATTATTTTGATTGAAGCCTGAAGGCCTGCACCCAACACTTGGTCGAAAAACATCCCAACTCCCATTCATCAAGGAATGAGCAGAAGAGGGATAAAGACTCTGCTCCTTCGCTTGCCCCCTTCTATTTGGTCCAACCCCTTCCCCTCAAAATTCCCGCTTTCGTTTCCTCATTCACCCGGAGTCTACTGCCATAACCTTCAAACTTCCCGCCAAAACCTCTTCACCTTCGTTGCCAGGTTCATCTCCACCTATTCCCCTGACAATCTCGAAGGACTGATTGATCCGGATGACCCCTTTTTCCTGGAGAATCCGAGCGAATCAGTCTCTGCTGAAGATTTTGCCTTTCTGCGTGTCTCTCCGCAGCCCAAATTTGAGTCAGGTAAGTATTCGAATGACGGTCTTGCCATATACAATGCAATCCGGGATATTAATGATGGGTTTGGTGGCGAAACTCAGAAGTTTCTTAGACAGTTCAGGGAGAAATTGAATGAAGCTTTGGTGGTCGAGGTGATGAATCTTGTGGAAAATCCTGAACTGAGTATCAAGTTTTTCATGTGGGCGGGGCGCCAAATTGGGTACAGTCACACAAATAACGTGTATAATGCACTGTTAGAGAGGTTGGGGTGTACTAGTAATGAGAGAATACCTGAACAATTTTTACTAGAGATTAAGAATGATGATAAGGAATTGCTTGGGAAGTTGCTCAATGTTTTGATTCAGAAGTGTTGCCGGAATGGGTTGTGGAATTTAGCATTGGAGGAGCTTGGGAGGCTCAAGGATTTCGGGTACAAGCCCACAAGATGGACCTATAATGCCTTGGTTCAAGTTTTCCTTAAAGCTGATAGATTGGACACTGCTTCTTTGGTTCATAGAGAGATGTCGAGCTTGGGGTTTAGTATGGATGAGTTTACCCTAGGTCTTTTTGCACATGCTCTCTGCCAAGTGGGGAGGTGGAGGGAAGCTCTTGCGTTGATTGAGAAGGAAGATTTTGTGCCTAATACAGTTCTTTATACAAAGATGATATCGGCTTTGTGTGAAGCTTCCCTTTTTGAGGAAGCTATGGATTTCCTGAACATTATGAGGTCTACGTCTTGCATTCCTAATGTTATTACATATAGGACTTTGCTTTGTGGGTGTCTGAGAAAAGGACAGCTTGGTAGGTGTAAGAGAATTCTTAGCATGATGATCACAGAAGGTTGTTACCCAAGTCCTCAGATTTTTAATTCCCTTGTTCATGCCTATTGCAGATCAGGTGAATACTCTTATGCCTGTAAGTTGATTAGGAAAATGGTAAAATGTGGTTGCCAGCCAGGTTATGTGGTTTACAATATCCTGATTGGTGGTATATGTGGCAATGAGGAATTACCAAGCTCTGAGATGTTAGAGATGGCTGAAAAAGCTTATGATGAGATGCATAATGCAGGGGTTGTATTAAATAAGGTGAATGTGAGCAATTTTGCTCGATGTCTTTGTGGTGCTGGGAAGTTTGAGAGAGCATTTAACATTATTCGTGAAATGATGAGTAAGGGATTCATACCAGATTCTAGTACCTATTCTAAAGTGATTGGTTTTTTGTGCAATGCCTCCAAGGTAGAAAAGGCCTTTTTATTGTTTGAAGAAATGAAAAGGAACAGCATTATTCCTGATGTATATACATATACAATTTTGATTGATAGTTTTTGTAAAGCTGGTCTTATTGAACAGGCCCGCAACTGGTTTGACGAAATGGTAAGGGATGGTTGTGCACCTAATGTGGTAACTTATACTGCTCTCATACACGCATACCTTAAAGCTAGGAAACTGTCCAATGCAAATGAACTATTTGAGTTGATGTTTTCCGAAGGTTGTATTCCTAACGTTGTCACGTATACAGCTTTGATTGATGGCCACTGTAAAGCTGGAGAGATTGAAAGAGCTTGCCAAATTTATGCCAGAATGAAAGGTAATGTGGATACCTCTGACGTGGACATGTATTTCAAAAATGATGATGGCAATTCCAAAGAACCAAACATTTTTACATATGGAGCATTGGTTGATGGTTTGTGCAAAGCTCACAAGGTTAAAGAGGCCCAGAAATTATTGGATGCTATGTTGGTGGAAGGTTGTGAACCAAATCATATTGTGTATGATGCTCTTATAGATGGATTTTGCAAGTCTGGGAAGCTAGACGAAGCACAGGAGGTGTTTGCTAAGATGTCAGAGCGTGGTTATAGTCCTAATGTCTATACTTACAGCTCTTTGATTGACAGGTTGTTTAAGGATAAAAGACTGGACCTTGCTTTGAAAGTCCTGTCCAAAATGCTGGAAAATTCTTGTGCTCCAAATGTTGTCATCTACACAGAGATGATTGATGGCCTCTGTAAAGTTGGAAAGACAGATGAAGCCTATAAGCTTATGCTGATGATGCAAGAAAAGGGATGTTGTCCAAATGTTGTGACTTATACTGCAATGATTGATGGCTTTGGGAAAGTGGGTAAAGTTGAAAAATGCCTTGAGCTCTTGAGGGAGATGGGCTCAAAGGGTTGTGCTCCAAATTTTGTCACCTATAGGGTTTTGATAAACCACTGCTGTGCCACTGGCCTTTTGGATGAGGCTCACAAACTTTTGGATGAAATGAAACAGACGTATTGGCCAAGGCATATATCAAGCTACCGTAAGGTCATTGAAGGTTTCAACCGAGAATTTATTCTCTCACTTGGGCTTCTAGATGAGATTAGTGAGAAAGATTCAGTTCCTATTGTCCCAGTATACAGAATATTGATTGATAGTTTTATTAAGGCTGGAAGATTGGAAGCAGCTCTGGAGCTGCATGAAGAGATTCCGTCATCCTTTCCTTTAACAACTGCTGACAAGAGTATGTATGCTTCTTTTATTGAGAGCCTGTCCCGTGCAAGTAAAGTAGATAAGGCTTTTGAGCTTTATGCAAATATGGCAAGGAGGGGTGGTGTTGCAGAGGTAAGCACATTTGTTCATCTTATCAAAGGGCTCATCAATACTAGCAGGTTGGAAGAGGCTCTTCAACTGTCAGATAGCCTATCTCAGATGGTCAGTCACTCTCTCTCTCTGCCCTTCTGTTTTTCCTTTCTCAAGCTTTGCACTCAATATAGAAACAAAGAATTTTTCTGCCAATGAAGTGCTCAATATCATAATAATCTGTCAAAGATTAGTTCCTATTGACGTTCCAATTGTGGTTGTGGGATCCCTTTTTAAAGTTTGTGAGACATACTACTTTCTTCTGATAAAATGAGCAAATGTGCTTACCCCTTAAGGATTTAGAGACTTTCCCATTTCAAAATTGAGTTAGAATGCAACTTATTTCTTCCTCAAACTTCTTTAGAGGATAGAGCTATTGTTCTTTTAGATCACCATCGTAATTTTGTTTTGCTGTTGCTCTGTACTTGTCTATGTTTCCACCTGTTTCCTGCATGCTTACATTTCAGCATGTAGTAGGGCATGCTAGTGCAGAAACTGGTATTTTCAAGACACTCAATGACCTCATGGTGGGGTCCTGGTTATGACCTTTCTGACCAGTATCTTCTGCATAAATCAAATTTGAAGTTGATCTCAAAGTAAGAGACTGCTGCATTGAGCATTCGCCATGAAAATGGATTTTTATTTTTCTTGAGAATAAATGTTTGTTTATGAGGTTCCACCCTCTAGGAGCACATAGTTATTTGGATTCTCTTTGGGATAATTCTATGTCATTTTTGCAAACGAGTCATGTGGCACGTGAAAGGTTTTTCTGTACTGAATTACATGATAAAAGCTGTCTTTCTAGCTTTACTGAAAACTACCCATCTATCAATGCATCTTGATACTTTGTTATCTGCTTACGATCAAGCTGTCTGCATTTAGCGATGGTCGGTGGTTCTGCTAGATCCAGCAAGCTTTTGAGCTGTGCGTAGAACTTTGGGTTTAGCATGTCAAGGGTAGTAGGATGAGGAGTGAAGCTTCTTGGAATTTATTGACTCAAATGCTGATAGATGTACAATCTGTTTCATTCTCCAATATTCTCAAGGTTTTATTTTTGTATAGTAAGTAGGATAAACTACTGAGGAAGGGTTTTCAATCTGCACCTCATGGTATAATTTGACTGTTAAGATTGTACCATTTACCTATTTTTTATTGATTTTAACAGTGAAATTTAATATGGGTGCAAATGGAAAACCTATGGATAGTTTTGGGTGCAATGTCTCAAGTTTAGTAGACTGTGGGGTGCACATTGCAACTGATGTGGTAGTTTGACAGTAGTGTAGTTTTTCGGATTTTTTTAACAGTTGTCACTGCCACATTGAACTCCATATTATTGGCTAAATGAAAATTTGTGCTTGCTCTGGCAGAAATAATAAAAGCTGTTTCTTCGACCACTTAAGAATTGCCTAAATTTTAGGTTTCCTGTATGTTAGGGTTACCTGTTCAATAATTGAGAGGTGTCTACTTACATGTCTATATGTTATCTTTTTGTTCTAATCAAAATTTCACCCTTTCCATTTTATCCAGGATATCCAGTGGCTTCAAGAGGAAGAGACATCTTGCTTCAGGAAGAATGGTATATAGACATCAAGTGCTCAAGGTCAATGTGATGACATGATGGTGGATGGTTAGTTTTGGCTTGCAGAATGAAAACATTGATATGGACAACTCTCAGGTCTCACCATACACATATGAAAACCCAAGGAGGTGATTGCTATTGCATGTGAACTAGAATGATTATCAACTTTGGAAAGCTTTGATTTACAATTTGAAACAACTAGAAGTTAAAATAAAGATATCATTCGCTCTTTAGTTATTCCATCTCATGAAGTCTATAAGTCCTCTTTAACTTCTTACTCTGAGAATGCTCCTCCATTTACTGCTTCATAGCTTTTCCCCTCTCCCCTGTGGGATGTTTGGGTTGTGTTTCTGATCGTTTTTCAAGTTTCTTCCGGCGGAGTGTTGCCTTTAGCTTTAGTCTGGTGGTTCAATGTCTTTCTCTCGTAGATTCTGTGTTGAAGCAAACGAGTTTCAAGTTACAGTCTTAGGCAATGGTGTCGTGAAACTGTCAGAATGGAGTCGAAAGGCTTCAAGTTCCATTTTCATTGGGCGGTTTGGAGCTGTTTGGATGGTGAACATGGCCAGTAGACTGCAAGTGGATGCCAATAAGGAATTCGTAGTAAAATATAACGAAGCTTCTCGGGCTTTTTTGGTGCAGAAGTGTAGCAACAAGGCTGGGCGTTATGTAGCCATAGCAGAGTTTGGAGGGGGATGCAGAAAAGGGGTGGTGATGATTCCGGAAGGGAAAGGGGGGTCTGGCTGGAAGGCTCTGGCCGCTGTATTTCAGGAGGTGATGTCTCACTTAGGTCAGCTCAAAAGTGGAAGAGGAGGTTCTTTTGACTTTAGAGTCCGAAAGGAGGTCTCTTTCGCGGAGGTTGCAAAGAGAGTGTCGATGGGGGAGAGCTCTGGAGGTAGGGGCATGGCCGTGAAGGGAGCTGAGGAGGCTGGGGGTGGCGTGGAGACGAAGGCAACTATGCATGCTCCTTCGCATGCGATTTTAGTGGGCGACACTTCTCTTTCCAAGGAGCTGGCAATTAATGCAAAGTCGGCAGAAGGAAAAGTTCTTGACGTGACTTTCTGGAGAAAGAAATTGTTGGGGATAAGAGTCGAAATAGACACTTTATTAGAGCTTTTGGGGTTGAATGATGGGCTGGGTTTTGTATCTTCAGGCCCCTGTACTTAAACCTACTTGGGAGTGGCAGGAGAAACCCCACATGCAGGATCCGGTGAAAGAAGATGGGTTGGGCCCAGTTCTTACAGAATCTGAGGACTGGGTTTTTAATCAGGTAGCTGTCTCGGGCCCGAACTCTTCGGCTGGGTTGGAGACTGTGGGCCAGCCGCATGTCACTTTCCATTCGCGGGCTCCTTGTGAGGGGGGTGGGTCGGATCTGCCTGGATGTGGGTTGGGGCTCCTTCGCGACGAGCATGACCTTGACGACGTACATGCTGGGTCGAGGCAGGGGTTGCTGTCGCCTTCTGGGGTGAGGGGCGAATGCCCGATGGCCTTTCCGGCGCCGGTGCTGTTGCCGACCACCGGTTCTAGGTCTGCCGATGAGTCTGTTTCTTCCTAGGGGGTGTCTTTTGCGCCGAAAATTCTTGCGGTGGGCTCAAATGGGGTCGCCGACCCTTCCTTAGTACTTTCTGAGAAGGATCAGTGGGTGGATTTGGATAGGAGGGTGTTTGAGGCTCTGGTAGTGGGGCAGGATAGGGGTAATGGGGCTGGGGTGGATCGGGTTGGCCTCAAGGAGATGGGTGAGGTTGTATGGGTGGAGCATTTGGAGTGCGCTGATGATGGGGGTTTAGGGGGAGTGCTAGATGGTGCGGGTGAGGTAGGAGGGGAGATGTCATTGGTGGAAGTTGCAGAATCTGCTCTATGTGTGAATCCGTTGGCTGTTTGTAGCCCTGTTAGGGGGGAGTTTCAAGGCCAGAGGAGTGGAGGGGCTTCAGGGTGGGTGTTAGATATGGTGTCATCTTTCAAACTTATGGTAGGTGTCTCTTGTGAAGGTTATGAGGAAGAATTGATGAGTCTTTTTGCTGGGTTGGAAGGTGAAAGGGTGCAGAGTTGTTTTAAGACTCCTAGAAGGCAGGGAGGCAAATTAGTAAGAGAGATGAAGGGTTTAGCGTCTTCTATTAATTATGACAGGAAGTCCGATTCTTCGAGGAGAGGAAAGTGCTAGGGGAAGGCATTGATGGTGATTAAATGATGCCAAAAATTATTAGTTGGATTGTTAGGGGGCTCAATAATAGAGTGCTGTGTAGAGGAGTTGAGAATTTGTTGCGTGGGTGGAAACCAGACTTGGTTTGTCTTCAGGAGACCAAAATGGTTGTTATGACTGGAGATGTGATTAGACGTTTGTGGGGTGATCCTTTCGTGAAATGGTGTAGTTTGGAGGCGGATAGTGCCTCGGGAGGTATTTTGTTGTTGTGGGATTCTAGGGTGATTGAGTTGGTGGACTCTGGCATTGGTTCTTTCACTGTCTCGGCGATCTTTAGGAATCTTGGGGATGGGGTGGAGTGGATGTTTTCTAGAGTCAATGGTCCTAATGATGATAGCAGTAGGAGTTTGTTGTAGGATGAGCTGGTAGGGGTGAGATCTCTGTGGGATTTTCCGTGGTACATTGGGGGAGATTTTAATGTCACTCGTTTTCCTAGTGAGCGTTTGGGGGGTGGAGGGGTGGGACCAGCTATGGATGAACATCTCCCTTGACCACCTCCCAACAAAACTGGAAGAAAGCTAAAGAGAATCCATCCGGCCCCGGAGCCTTGTCACCATTAAGGCTACGGACCACCCCGGTGACCTCATCCTCCTCAAAGGGTCTCTCGATCCATCATGCTTCCTCCTCAAAAATGGAATCAAACTCCAAACCATCCAAAGTCGATCTCCACAAAAAAGGCTCCTCATACAAAGAGCAATAGAAATCAACAATACTATCTGAGATCAACGACGGGTCGTCCGCAGTTTCCCCCTCCACTTCCAAACTAGAAATCGAATTATCCCGTCTATTCGAATTGGCCATACGGTGGAAAAAGTGAATGCATCTATCCCCTTCTTTGAGCCACAGGGACCTCGATTTTTGCCTCCAACTAATCTCCTCCAACTCAATCAAAAGATCCAAGTCTCCCAAGACCTCGAACTTCCGAGCTTTCCCCCTCTCATCAAGGAGATCCCCCTCATCCAAAGAATCAAGAGACGTCAACTCACTTAACAAGGAAGACTTTCGAGCTCTGATATCCCCAAAGCTTTCTTGGTTCCACACTTTCAACTTATTCTTCAAAGCCTTCAACTTAGAGTCAAGCACAAAACTAGGAGATCCCAGGAACTCAAAAGACTCCCACCACTCCTTAACCCTATCCAAGAATCCATCCTCCTTCAACCATATATTCTCAAAACGAAAGGGCCTCTTCCCTCCTCTAACCCCCATCCACCAAAAGAATGGGAAATTGGTCCGAATACAAGCGAGACAACCTTTTCTGAGACACCTCCGAGAATAATGACTCCCAACTAGGGCAAAACAAAAATCGATCAAGCCTGGACCAAGACTGAATGGCTCTATTGTTGGGGGGTTTTGGTTAGGCTGGGGTTTGTTAGAAATAAAAAAAAAATTATATTTGATAAGTGAGACATCCATTAAGGGAACACCTAATTGGATTAATTGTGTTAACTCACTTATGATTTAAAACATTACAAGGGGGCTTCTATTTATAAGCCTACAAACTCACACACCCCACATTGCTAAGCAATGTGGGACTCCTACTTTCAACAGGTTTTGTGTTGCATTCTCTTTTTCTATGGGCTAATTCGGTTTTAGGCTGTACTTTTGTGGATTTTCCGGATTTTATTAGTTTTCTAGCATGTTTGTTTTAGTTGTTGTCAGTATAGTCTCTTGTACTGTCATATTTCTTTTTCTCTAATAAGATTGGCTTACTTATAAAAAAAAAAAGAATGCTCCTCCACACACTTCTTTTGATTAACATTGTGCCCTGTTGCATACAGTTGGCGTGTTTTATTGAGGGGTGATGCCAGTCAATGATACTAAAACTGATTTACTTTGGGTATACCTTCCATTTATCTTGGCAAGGTCAGTGCATGCATGATTATTCTTTTGTGGCCATAGTGACTACATCTCTCTTGTTTTCCAGCCAAGGAAGATAGTGAGATGAATTCGAACATTTTAAACCTTTTGCTCAAATTGACGACAAGCATTACAATAGGAACGGAAAGATCTTACTTATTCTATTCTGTGGAACAACGTCAGAAAAATCTATATTATTAGGCTGGAGATTCTGATTGACATGGCAGCACAATTCTAGGCTGCAAATAATGTTGACATGTACTTATTCTATTAGATATTCCTGTTGCACTTGGAAACTTTCACAGAGACAATAGCATGGTCCATTGAAAATGATCCAAAAATGAATTTCAGAAACATGGCCCTGGAGCCCCCAAGGGTTAATCCCTTTCTGAAAAGGCTAATGCCATTTCATCAGGAATATCCATCAGTTCTTTTGCTTTTCCTTATAAAAAAAAAAAAAACATCTCGGAGTTTTGCAGAAGAAACTAACAACTTGCAGGATAGGTGCTTTGGGTTTTTGTTACTTCCTTCTAATCTTTGATATACTATTTGAAGAAACACCTGATATTTTCAAGTTATCAAGTCATAACTCAAAAGCCATTGGAAATGAAAGTATATTTTTTTATAGGGGAAACATCATAGTGTGCCCCTTTTTTATGGGCCAAAATCAAATTGTGCCCTGCAGGTTCAATCTCATCTAATTGGGCCCCCATCTTCTCAACTAAATCAATATATACCCTGTCAGTCTAATTCCCTGTTAAACCTGATAGAAACCAAGGTATTCTCATCTTTCTAGTGAAATTCTTAGGAGCACTTTGGTCATTTAATTAGTGGGTGGCTCACGCGAAGACACTTTTCTGGTTTTGTCAGGTTTAACGGATAAATCAGATGATAGATTTAGTTGATAAAATATAGGCATAATCAGATGGAATAAGACTTACAGGGCGCAATTTGATTTTGGCCCATAGATCTTTTATAGGTGTGCATTATGATATTTCCCCTTTTTTACACAAGACATGGATCACTTCATAGATACCTCTCTCCTTTTTCCACTTTTTCCCGTTTTTGCCCCCCTCATGTGTCCAGTTGTAGAGATACTTCATTGTTGATAATGTACAGAACCTGTTTAAAGGAGGACAAAGAAAAAGCCTGCAGTCTAGCTGCAGGTTTCTTGGAGGCTAACTCAAATGCCCCTTCAAACAGATATATAGAGAGAACGACCTCTAGGCTGCCATGTAGATGATAGATTTTTATCATTACTTTATATTAATTTCCACTCTTTATAGGAATAAAATTTTAGGGGAGGTCCTCTGAAAGAAAGCTTAGAAAGAAGTTCCCCAAGTGTTTTCCATCTTCTGACTCTCACCAAGCTTGAATCATTTTGCCATTCCTGACAATAATCACAGCCCATAAAGTTAATTGTTTTGATGTGGAGATTACGTAATCAGAGCTTTTCCTGCCTGGAGTAGAAATTGCATGATGTTCTTTTAATGAGCATCTTTAGTATGTCTGAGTTCTAGGCCTTATCCGTGAGTATTGAATAGTCTATGCTCAATGTTGATTCTTTTCTTTTTTGGGTAAGTATGCTCAATGTAGATTCAATTGCTCATTAAACGGAAAAAACAATGTGGATTCCAATTTTTCAATATGTTACAGGATCTGTGGCTGTCACACTGTGGGCATGGTATTAGTGGTAAGAAGCTCGACAGAGTTATTCACTTTCACTATCTCATGACGTGATTTGCCTCGAGTCCATTTTTCAAGTTTTGTCACAAACAATTTATTCCTAGCTGCGCCACTGAGCAGGGTAGTTGATGCAGGAAACTGTCTTCTGATGCTCGGTTCTACTAAAATCAGGTACTAAAGCCGATTTCTTTTCATCTCACCCCAAACACCACTTAAAAAAATAAAAATAAAAAATCTCACCCCAAACATTGACATTATTATACATTATCAATGAGGAAATACTGTTCTTACAAACAACTTGTAAAATTTTCAAGTTTATGGAGGCCTTATTACCAATTTACATGTAACACACAACCCCATCCCAAAGGATTTGGTGCAAAGGTAGCCACATCATTCTTATGCACTCACCCTCCATAGGTAAAAACAAGGTAAAGAATAAGGTCGTGGTTGACACCCATTGAATGTTTGAATAACTTACCAATAAGAAAAAATCTCTCTCTCTCTCTCTCTCTCTCTCTCTCTCTCTCTCTCTCTCTGTACATAACACTATTTCAGAATTTATATGAAAAAAAAATGTTCAAGAACAAAACATGGAATAACAAGTTTTTTTTTCTCTCAGGAATTATCGCTGTTCATGCCTTGCTTATCCCTTCCCATTTTAAATGCAATCTAATCCACGCAGGTGCAGAAACCCACTGTCAGCTCCAAACCACTTGCAGTGAGTACAGACAACCGTCAAATCCTAGATTCTGCAATCGCCTAGGCCAACTCCACTATCACTGGGGGAGAAGCAAAATTTGGAAAAACTTTGAAGCTAGTTGGGTTTGAGATCATGCAGTTCCTGCACAGAATGTGGTTGAACCTATCGGAACAAGAGGCTGACGTTGAAGATGCAGGGGTACACTTAACAAGGAGAAAGATAGGCTCTTTTTCATCAAATCGATGGTGGGTGAGGTATAGGACCAGCTGCAGTACAATTTTAGAAGGGGGGGGGGGGGGGAGAAAAACAAGGTTCAAGGCGTGATTGATTGTTTGCTTGGCGATTTTGTGTTTACCAAAAGAATATGGTGTCAGCTGTGGGTGGCAAAAACTTTATTAACGGGAAGATTGAAGGATGACGCTTGATGGAGAAGATGGACCAAGAGAGTTTTTGGTAGATGAGAAAAGTAGGAATAAAGCTGGAAGTAGTCTTGGCTGGCACTAGGGAACTTGCGACTTGGACTTGAAACCAAGGGATTTGAGAGTGCATAATGTAAAACTGTACGGATTGGTTTCAAGAAAACGATGCCGATTATTGAGATGTAATGACATTTCCTCCACCAATACCATACTACTTTATGCATATGATAGCATCCACTCTAATACGCTCTCTGGGTGGTGCTTTTTTGAACTTTGGAAAGAACGTCTAGATCACTTCTCTGCGAAAGCATTAACCCTAGACATTTGCTAACAAGGTTTGTTTCTTGCAGCATAAAGAAGAGCTCTATTAATGTCACAGTATGATATAGTCGTGGTTATTGACTAAATTCCAACAACTACAAGTAATTTGAAATCAATTCGACTTTGGCTTTGATGAGCTAAATCTGAATCAATGTGCTCTCAGAACACTGAAGAACAAAATTGCATTGAATCCAAATCATAAAAATTTGGCTAATTACAATAAATTTCCTTATACTACCACTCTATTCTCAAATACCTCATAAACCATAACTCGTTACAACTCATCCTTCGAAACCAAGTTTCTGGTACGATTCCATCTCTCTACCCACCGCTCCTATTATGTCAAATAGTTTTTGTCCTAGCTAACTCGCAGGTGACCTTACTCATACGTTAAAAAGACAAATATACTCCTCCTATTCTTACAAAAAAAAAAAAAAAGATAAGGCAAAATGTGGGCCCCCTTCGTAAGAAGCTAATCCAATAATCAATCGACAAGTCAACAGGGCTATCCGTGGCATTTTGAATGTCTGAACTTAATGGAGTTTAAAGTCTTGTCTGAATTCAATGCGTTGCGTTTTGAAGGCCATATCATCGTTTTCAAACCAAAACCCACACAAAAAGCATTCACTCCACTGTTTGACTTATTTAGAGCTAACTAAATGGTCATTTTTCAGGCATATTTGTCTTTTAACATATGGGGATGAAACCATTCAACATAATGATTTCAGTAGGTAGGGGAAGGAATCGTAATACAAACCTGGCTTTTGGTGTGAATTGTAGCAAATTATAGCTTATGGGAATATTTGAGAATGAGATGGTAGTTTGAGAAGGGTTATTTTAATTTACCTATTCTTATTTTATTTTGCCTAATTGCTCTAATTATCTTTATGGTATTAAAAAGTGACACCTCAATCCATGTGGTAAGAAAAATGACAAACATGTACCTAGGTCAACTCGACAGTCACTCCCTCTGTTGAAAGTCAATCCTTGCGTCCATCTACATCTTAAATGCAGTAAAAATTGACTATTCACCGGAAGGTATCACCACAAATCCCCTCATGCGGCATGCACAACTTAACCACTTCATCCCTTTAATGCCACGTCACGTGCACATCTATATCTTAAATATTTCGTCAATCCACATCTTAAAGTCAGTCCTTTTGACTAAAGTCAATCTCTCCGTCCATCTACATCTTAAATGCTAACGGTAAAAATTTGAGAGGACACTAACAACCCAAGAGGGGGGGTGAATTGGGTTTTATAAAGACTTTTGTCCTTTTTACGAATAAAACCGAATATCCAAAGATCCCTCTTTAACAAATATTAATATTGATCTAAATGAGTCTAAAGCTATGCCAAAAATATTCAATGAATGATAAAGCATAAATCTCCACAAGTATGAATAAGTACTTAAAATGTAAGAGAGATAGAGTTAGAGAGAAAACACCGTATTTTAGGTGGTTCGGCCAACACTTGCCTACGTCCACCCCCAAGGCTATTGACTTCCTTGGGCTCCCTCCACTATTCTCCAAATAGCGAATACACCTTAGCTTCCCGGGTGCTAAGGAACCTTTACAAAGCGTTTTTCAAGCTCACTCTTCAACTCTCACAAATCCCCACAACCTAGAGGATTTCTTCTACTCTCACAAGTAGGACCAAGTGTTTTCCCAACACTCACATGTTTTACAAATAATGGGTACAATGGAGAATAGCTCTCTCAGCCAAATAACCCAATGAAATACAAAGTGTGGAATGACTCTCTAAGTCAAATCAGCAAGTGTGAAGCACAAAATGTATGGAGTGGCTCTCTAAGCCAAATTAGCAAATGAAAATCTCAAATCGTATGGAATGGCTCTCTAAGCCAAATCAGCAAGTGTAAAGCTCAATAAGATGCAATAAGATGAGATTTTTGAAGGAAACCTAAAGTTTTGGAGGTAGGAGCACAAGCTCTCTCGGTAGGTGTTGTTTTCCCTCTTCTTCAACAAGCTTTCTCTCTCTAGAAGTTAGGGTAAGATTGATTTGCAGGTGTGTTGTCCCTTCTTCAAGAAATCTCTCTCTTTGGAAGCTAGGTCGTCAATTATGAGCAATAGAAGAAGATTTGACAAAGGAGCTTTGTTCTTGAATGATTCAGCAAATGAAAACTTTGAATCTTGGACCTTCTCTCTCTAGATGTTGCAATATTTGTCGAGCTACCTCTTCTCTCTCTCCATCTTCTTCTTTTTATAGCCCTAGGGTCTTCAACGGTCATTAAAGGTCTTCTTGTAATGTTAGAGTGTCGTTGGAGGTCATTTGAGACAATTTGGAGACTTTTTGGAAGAGTTGGCGTCATTCCAAGATTTCTGTAAAATCTCACAATGTGTCGACACATAGGTTGTATGTGCTGACACATTAAACTAGATCTGAAAAAAAGATTTTCGGGTGTTAGTTCAATGTGTCGACACCAAGGTTCAATGTATCGACACCTTCAACACTTAGTCAAAAATCAGCCTGAAATGTTTGAAAAGTGAAGTCTCGGGTGTTAGTTCAATGTGTCGACACCTTCAACACTTAGTCAAAAATCAACCTGAAATGTTTGAAAAGTGAAGTCTCGGATGTTAGTCCAATGTGTCGACACCTTCAACACTTAGTCAAAAATCAACCTGAAATGTTTGAAAAGTGAAGTCTCGGGTGTTAGTTCAATGTATCGACACCAAGGTTCAATGTGTTGACACCTTCAACACTTAGTCAAAAATCAACTTGAAATGTTTGAAATGTAAAGTTTCGGGTGTTAGTGCAATGTATCGACACCATGGTCCTATGTGTCGACACCTTCAACACTTAGCCAAAAAATCAAGTTGAATGGATGAAATGCAAAGTCTCGGGTGTTAGTGTAATGTGTCGACACCATGGTCCTATGTGTCGACACCTCCAACACTTAGCCAAAAAATATGTTCTTTAACAACATCTTTTCCAATTCAAAGATTCTCAAAACCATTTGCACTATAAAAGGTGATCTTTTAATGAGAATGAAGAGGATCAAAAAGGTTGGAGAGTTTTTGTATAGAGAGAACCTTGATACTAGAAGAAATACATTTTAAGAGAAGGATGTAAAAAGTAAAATCTAAAGTCCTTCAGAACATAGAAACTTTGTTATCATCAAAATTATTTATAAATTGTTTTCAAAACAATCTTGGGCTAACAATCTCCCCCTTTTTGATGATGACAAAACCATTTTTAAAAAAAATGACAATTTGCTAACATATAGAAAAGCTCCCCCTGAGAACAAGCTGGAGTTTTTCATAATATATTTAGCAAAAAGGAACTTTGAGATTTTACACAAATTTTGCAAGAGTTCCCTTTGTAAATGGAGGTTTCCCAAAACTTGAAAACACAAAAGAAACACTTCTATAGGCATCCTCCAAACTTCTCAAACTTCCAATATACCATCAGAACACATGACTTCATATTAATCCCAATAGAAGGTTAGGAATACTACCTGGAAGCAAGTCTCACTTTTTCTCAATGAAGTGCAAATGGATAAGCACTTCTCAAATCCTTATAGATACCAAAGAGATAATCAGCAAATATAACCATAACCAAATAATTCATTGGAGGCAAATAAATATCAGAGATATGCATAGAAAAGGCAAGTCAAGTGATCAAAAGAAATGTTCTCATTAAGAGCTGAGAAGTCAACATAATACTTATAAACTTCTCCCAACTTCTCCACATAATTCTTCTAATCTCTCCCCCTTTGGCATTATAAAAAATAGGATAAGGGGAGAGTAATAGCAGCTGACTATTTAGGTGGAGTCTATGTAGTGGAGGTAAAATGTTTGGATTTTTGGATAGGAGGAGGATACTCAATCTCAAATTTCTTCAGTCAGCCCATCCAAGTCGTGGAGAACAATATGTCCATTTCATTACATAATGCCGAAGAGTTCTATCAGGTTCCATATGCGCCTCTGTAGCCTTTACAACATCCTCAGTTGATGAATTCATAAAAGCATGAAGATCAGCATAAATAGTGGTGAACTCATCATTAGTAAGTTGAATCACATTTCTAGTCACATGGAGGTTGTTGTTGACTTGATGCTTGAGACCCCTCATTTCCTTATCAAGAGTCCCACAACACTTTGTATAAACACCACTCAGCTTCGTAATATCTTCCAATCTTATCTTCAAACTAGTGGTCATGTCCTTCATATTCTTACCCAATCTTTTTGGTTCCTTCTCGATATCAGCAATAGAATCCTCAAATTGATTTAGGTGGGGCTCACAAGAACTAGCAACAAAAAATACGGAAGATGATCCAGTGTGCAGTGAGGGAAAGGAAATAGGTGTTTGCTTACCCAAAGAAGTCGTATTTCCCTTGGGAGTCCTTTCAGTTTAAGTCTTTTCCTCAAGATCTGAAGCTCATCCATCTTCATTTTAAGGTGTCATCACACCTTTCTTTAACCATTCTCCATCATCATTTTGAACAAAATCCATTAATCAAAGGGTTTTCTTGTTATAATTCGTGAAGTATTTGGATTTTTCTCTGAATTTCCCAGACAAACAATCTCAAGGATCTGAAATATATGTATGAAAAGCATCCCATAGTCATCTCCAAGAATATGTTGTATTCGAATTTTCCAATTCTTGGTAAGATAGTGTTACAAATCATATGATGCAATAATCGTCTATGAATAGTCAATGCACTGTCAGTAGGTTTAATAACCTTATGAAGGGTTGGATTATCCAATACAACCCTAAGAATATCAAGTGGTTCTACCTCTAATAACCTCATCCAACCAAATGCATCAAAGAATCTACCATTAGGAGCAGAAATCAGGGAGGTTAATGAAGTAACTTATATGTCTAATTTCTTTCCATTCATATAACTGGTGGCATCCTCAAACTTAGAATTTTGAAAATTAGCATATACTAACTTCACCAGATACACATAGCAATCAACTTTCAAATTCACAAGTAAACCTCATCCTTTAAATTCCAACATCTCTTTTAAATCAAAAGCATTCTCACTAATCCATTGAAAATCAGCCCAACGATCAGCAATCACCTTTTGGCTTCTATAATCTTGAAGACAACGAAGTTTGCACAGCATGACCTGAAAATGCTGACCTCTGTAGATGTAGGCGTCTTGAGTAGGATCAGGTTCCTCAATGCTTTTCCCTTTCTTCTGAGCCGTAGAATTTACAGATACGGGTGATTGACGAGCGGAATGTTTAGGGCGGCTGGAAGACATTTCGGCAGAGGCATTGTGAGGAGTTTGAAGGTTTTCAGCAGTGGATTTTTCGGAAAGGGCTGTGGGCAAGAGATGATTTTGAAAGAGAGGAGTTCATGCCGTTTGGGAGAGAAAAGAGGGTCTGTGAGATGGAGGAGAAATAAAGTGCTGACCCCTTTTGCCCTAAAGAGTATATGTATATGATATGCATGCCCCTCACTTTAAAAAAATTGTACTCATTATAAGTGTTGACACATTGTTTTACCAAGTGTTGACACATGCCATGTAAAAAGAATGCATACAATATTTCAACAAGGAACAAATATGATTTTAGAGCTAAATGCATAGAGAGCAATTTAAACAAAGATCAAAACATATCCAATGCAATCAACAACACAATTAATATCACAAATCAAGCACATATAACCAATTTAATCCAAAAGTAATCTCATTGCAATAAGATATCTGAAAATTCTTTTAACCATGAGTAAATGAGATTTCATAGGACAAGATTGGAAATTAGCACACATGCATATACAAAACATTGTATGAGGTATACTCACAGTGAGGTAAAGAAAAGATCCAATAATACCTCGATACATTGTGTGTACAACCTCTTTACCTTTTTCATCATTTTCCATTTTGTTTGATGAACTCATTGGTGTACCCATCGATTTTAAGTCGTCCATCCCAAATCTTTTGAGTAGAACTCTTGTGTGTTTGGCTTGGTTTAAAGAAGATGTCCTCATGATATTGTTTAATCTGAAGCTTGAGAAGATAATTCACTTCTCCCATGAGGTTTATCTCGAATTCATCTTTCATGACTTTGGAAAATTCTTCACAAAGAGACTCATCAGTAGAACAAAAAAAGATATTATATGTTTGAGCAATAAGCACATCATTTTCCTTTTCCTTAGTAAAGAGAGTGATATAGATCATACCACATGAAAATCTATTTTCAATAAGGAAAGTACTTAACCGTTCATACCATACTTTTCTCAAAACATTTTACTTCA
This sequence comes from Myrica gale, assembly GCA_963930655.1. Classification (NCBI taxonomy): domain Eukaryota; kingdom Viridiplantae; phylum Streptophyta; class Magnoliopsida; order Fagales; family Myricaceae; genus Myrica; species Myrica gale. The sequence continues at coordinate 12,539,474 of OZ005619.1, read as the reverse complement.
TCATCCATGGCATGAATCCAACTTTTATCAACTTTTGCCTCATAAATATTCTTTGGCTCAAATTGAGAAAGTAAAGCAAAATTACTAGCTTGATTATAAAAAGAGTGAATACTTACACCTTTCTCCACATTACCAATGACTTGATCAATATGATGATTTCTGACAAACTTCCAAGCCTTTGGTAGATCGTTGTTGCTTTGAGTTGTTTCTTTTTCAAGATCTTGTACATCTTGCTCTTGTGGATGAGAAACTTTCTTTTCTTCCCTTGTAGCTGGTTTCTCAACATATTTTCCAAGACCTACAACTTTATTGTAATCTTTTCTCATAGAAATGTTAGATTCATTAAATACCACATGAAATGATTCTTCAACAACTAGAGTGTGTTTATTGAAAATACGATTGACTTTACTAGAAGTTGAATAACCAAGAAAGATACCTTCATTCTCTTTTGCATCAAGCTTACCCAAATTTTCCTTGTTGTTGAGCATAAAGAATTTACAACCGAAACATGGAAATAACTAATGTTGGGTTTTCTATCATTCCATAGCTCATAAGGAGGTTTCATAAGAATTTGCGTAATCATGCGATGGTTCAAACATGACAAAACATTTTTCATTTTGAAATCACTTGCTAAGTTTTTCAAAAGCATCAAAAGCATCATCTTTATGAGCTAGGAATAGAACTCATGTTAATCTATAGGAATCATCAACAACAACAAAGTCGTAGCATTTGCCACTCCAATTCAGCATTTGGGTTGGACAAAATAAGTACATGTGTAAAAGTTGAATTGGCCTTGAAGTGGACATCACATTTTTGGGCTTAAAAGAAGTTTTGGTTTTGTTTGCTTTTTTGACGAGCTACACAAATTTTGTCTTTCTCAAAAATAAGGTTAGGCAAACTCGAATCAAGATCCTTTTTGGCTAGATTTGAAACCAAGTTCATGCTTGCATGAGCAAGCCTTCTATGCCGCAATTAACTATCCTTGTCACTTATAGAGAAAAGAAATTTTACATTTTTAGATGAAATGCTCACTAAATGAACAATGTACACATTTTCAAATCTATGTCCAACAAACAATGCTTTCTTGTTTTCAACAATACATGATTGATTTTACAAATATGATTTGGTTTCTTTTATCACATACTAGAGTTATGCTCAAAAAGTTATGCTTCAAACAAACAATAATTATAATATGTTCAATAGTAGGATTATGAGATATACCAACATTTCCAAAATCAATAATCCTTCCTTTATCAAAATCACCAAAAGTAATTGTTCCCTTTTCTTTTGGGCAAGAGATTTGAACCAACTCTTATCCTCTGTCAAGTGCTTGGAGCATCCGCTATCAATGACCCAATGTTCCTTGACATAGATAGTCTTCAAGCACTCCTACAAAAAGGAATCACGTCTTGCTTTTTGGTACCCAAATCATTTTGGGTCCTTTGGTGTTAGAAACGGTTTCCTTCACCTTGTCCTTTGAAATCCAAACAAATTTAATATTACTAGAAGATTTCTTTCTAGTTGGACAAATATATGAGATATGACCAGATTTTTCACAAAAATTGCACAATCTAAATGATGGAGATGATTTTGTTATCATATAAGAGTAAGATTTTTTTATCATTTAAAAAATCATATCCAATGTCACTTTTGTTGAAACAACATCTTTGAGAACCAAGAAGAATGTCAAGGTTTTTCTTTCCTTGAGTAAACCTTGCAATGTCATTTGTAAGGCAGTCAACTTTCACTTTCAAGGTGTCATTTTCATCAATCAAAATACTTGACTCAATTTGCAAAGGTTTTTCATTTTCTTTCGTGGTCCTTGCAAGATTATCTTCAAGAGATATGACTTGACTTTTCAAAGTATCATTCTCTTTTGCAATGCTTTCAAAATTCTTTTTGAGAGAACAATATTTTGAAAATATTCTTTTTAGTTCAAGGTATTGTTCATTAAACGCATCTTGCAATTCCTCAAATGAAAAGCATTCAGTAAGTGAAGATTGTACATCTTCATCGCTTTCCTTTGCTATTAAACAAAGGTTTGCAATTTCCTCTTCTTCACCAATAGAGACGATTTCTCTTTGGCCTTTTCCTTCAGTTTCGTCCCCTTTTACTTGGTTCATCTCGTGGGTCATAAGAGATCCCATGAGCTCATCCAAAGGAAGCTTTGTCAAGTTTTTGGCTTCTTGAATGGCGGTGACCTTGAGTTCCCAAGCTTTTGGTAGGCACCTAAGAATCTTTCTCACCATCTCAACATTAGTATATTCTTTACCAAAAGATTTAAGTTCATTTATGATATCGGTAAAGCGGGTAAACATAGATGAGATAGATTCATCAGATTTCATCTTGAAAAACTCATAATTATGAACTAGCATACTAATTTTGTTTTCCTTGACTTGATTCGTACCTTCATGAGATACTTGAAGTTTATCCCAAATATGTTTCGCGGTATCACAACCGGAAACACGATTAAATTCATTTGAATCAAGTGCACAATATAACACATTCATGGCTTTAGCATTTAAAGACATAAGTCTAAGATCAACATCATTCCATTCATTTTCATCTTTCAATTCTCCATCCTTATCTCTAGGAAATGTAGGACCATTTGAGATAACTCTCCATAATTCATAGTCCACGGCTTGAATGTAAATCCTCATCCTAGCCTTCCAATAATTGTAACAAGTTCCATTGAATAAGGGAGGTCTATTTGTGGATTGACCTTCAGCTAAAGAGGTACTAACAAAGGTTGTCATAGATAGAGATTTTAAACCTCAGCTCCGATACCAATTGAGAGGACACTAACAACCCAAGAGGGGGGGTGAATTGGGTTTTATAAAAACTTTTGTCCTTTTTACGAATAAAACCGAATATCCAAAGATCCCTCTTTAACAAATATTAATATTGATCTAAATGAGTCTAAAGCTATGCCAAAAATATTCAATGAATGATAAAGCATAAATCTCCACAAGTATGAATAAGTACTTAAAATGTAAGAGAGATAGAGTTAGAGAGATAACACTGTATTTTAGGTGGTTCGGCCAACACATGCCTACGTCCACCCCCAAGGCTATTGACTTCCCTGGGCTCCTTCCACTATTCTTCAAATAGCGAATACACCTTAGCTTCCCGGGTGCTAAGGAACCTTTACAAAGCGTTTTTCAAGCTTACTCTTCAACTCTCACAAATCCCCACAACCTAGAGGATTTCTTCTACTCTCACAAGTAGGACCAAGTGTTTTCCCAACACTCAAATGTTTTACAAATAATGGGTACAATGGAGAATAGCTCTCTTAGCCAAATAACCCAATGAAATACAAAGTGTGGAATGACTCTCTAAGTCAAATCAGCAAGTGTGAAGCACAAAATGTATGGAGTGGCTCTCTAAGCCAAATTAGCAAATGAAAATCTCAAATCGTATGGAATGGCTCTCTAAGCCAAATCAGCAAGTGTAAAGCTCAATAAGATACAATAAGATGAGATTTTTGAAGGAAACCTAAAGTTTTGGAGGTAGGAGCACAAGCTCTCTCGGTAGGTGTTGTTTTCCCTCATCTTCAACAAGTTTTCTCTCTCTAGAAGTTAGGGCAATGATGAGCAATAGAAGAAGTTTTCCCTCTTCTTCAATAAGATGTCTCTTCTTCAAGAAATCTCTCTCTCTTTGGAAGCTAAGTCGTCAATTATGAACAATAGAAGAAGATTTGACAAATGAGCTTTGTTCTTGAATGATTCAGCAAGTGAAAACTTTGAATCTTGGAATTTCTCTCTCTAGATGTTGCAATATTTGTCGAGCTACCTCTTCTCTCTCTCCATCTTCTTCTTTTTATAGCCCTAAGGTCTTCAACGGTCATTAAGGGTCTTCTTGTAATGTTAGAGTGCCGTTGGAGGTCATTTGAGACAATTTGGAGACTTTTTGGAAGAGTTGGCGTCGTTCCAAGATTTCTGCAAAATCACACAATGTGTCGACACATAGGTTGTATGTGCTGACACATTAAACTAGATCTGAAAAAAAGAGTTTCGGGTGTTAGTTCAATGTGTCGACACCAAGGTTCAATGTATCGACACCTTCAACACTTAGTCAAAAATCAGCCTGAAATGTTTGAAAAGTGAAGTCTCGGGTGTTAGTTCAATGTGTCGACACCAAGGTTCAATGTGTCGACACCTTCAACACTTAGTCAAAAATCAACCTGAAATGTTTGAAAAGTGAAGTCTCGGGTGTTAGTTCAATGTGTCGACACCAAGGTCCAATGTGTCGACACCTTCAACACTTAGTCCAAAATCAACCTGAAATGTTTGAAAAGTGAAGTCTCGGGTGTTAGTTCAATGTATCGACACCAAGGTTCAATGTGTCGACACCTTCAACACTTAGTCAAAAATCAACTTGAAATGTTTGAAATGTAAAGTTTCGGGTGTTAGTGCAATGTGTCGACACCATGGTCCTATGTGTCGACACCTTCAACACTTAGCCAAAAAATCAAGTTGAATGGATGAAATGCAAAGTCTCGGGTGTTAGTGTAATATGTCGACACCATGGTCCTATGTGTCGACACCTCCAACACTTAGCCAAAAAATATGTTCTTTAACAACATCTTTTCCAATTCAAAGATTCTCAAAACCATTTGCACTATAAAAGGTGATCTTTTAATGAGAATGAAGAGGATCAAAAAGGTTGGAGAGTTTTTGTATAGAGAGAACCTTGATACTAGAAAAATACATTTTAAGAGAAGGATGTAAGAAGTAAAATCTAAAGTCCTTCAAAACATAGAAATTTTGTTATCATCAAAATCATTTATAGATTGTTTTCAAAACAACCTTGGGCTAACAAAATTTACTGGTCACCGGAAGGCGCCACCACAAATTCTCTCGCGCGGCATGCACAACTTAACCACTTCATCCCTTTAATGTCACGTCATGTGCACATCTACATCTTAAATGTTCTGTCCATCTATATATTAAAGCCACTACTTTTTTCAAAAGTCAATCCCTTCGTCCGTCTACATATTAAATGCTAACGGTAAAAACTGACTAGTCATCGGAAGGCGTCACCACAAATCCCCTCGCGCGACATGCACAAATTAACCACTTCATCCCTTTAGATGCCATGTCAAGTGTCCATTCAAGTAAGCTACACAATGTCCTAAAAAAAATTAAAAATTAAAAGAAACGATATCACATGGCTTTCTCTCTACCTAGGACCCTAAACCCAGTCAATCCACACTCAATTTTCTCCCAAGTTTCCCAAACCCTTAATCACAAACCCTTATTAACCTAAACGATCAAAAACCTACAGTTGTCCTTCCAGTTGTCCATCTAGCATTGTCTTGGAAGCACTCTGTCACCACTACACCTAACAGTGTACGTCCACCTGAGGAGAAGACGTAGGACGTAGCCACTTTCTGTTATGATTTTGTACAACTTTTTGTAATAACTTTTATTCTCCGAAGATTCTTTTTATTCTTCGTTATAGTGTTTGTATATAAACACACTCATTCTATTGTAAACGTTACGTGAAGAATATAATATACAAGCCTTTGAGCTTTTTCAGCCCTTCTAACATGGTATCAGAGCTACCAGACTAATCGTCTTCCGGAGTGTTCCTTTTCTTTCTTTCTTTTTTATGGCTACCCAGCAGCGACATACCTCATCCTGTAGCTCTAGCTCTTCTATCACCTCCTCTTTCTCCCACATTGTCACCATTAAGCTGACCTTCGAAAATCACCTCCTCTAGCGAGTTCAAATCTTCGCCTACATTCGTGGACAAGACCTCTTTTCTTATGTTGATGGCCTCTCACCCAACCTTTTAAGTACCTTCCTGCAGCTTCAGCCACTACTGCTCCACAGGTCAACCCTGCCTTCCTCACATGGCGTCATACGGACCAGCTCGTACTGACCATTCTATTCTCTTCACTCACAGAGTCCATCATTGGACATGTTCTCTCTGTCACAACTGCCCGTGAACTATGAGTGACTCTAGAATCCATGTTCACTTCTCATTCCCAAGCCAAAGATTTTCAGGTTCGTTTTCAGCTTACCCATATTTCCCGTGGTGACCAGTCCATCTCTGAATACTTTAGCAAGGTTCGTTCTCTTGCTGACACCCTTGCTACAACTGGCCACCCTCTTCCTGACAAGGACTTTGTCAGCTATCTCCTCACTAGTTTGGGTTCAACTTATGAATCCTTTGTCACGTCAGTTACAACATGTGCTAAGCCTCTCATGTCACGCCCCGAACGCCATCCCGCAGGGACCGTGACAGCCGCGAGCATTCCCCGGGAACACTCCAGCGCTTACACTAACTCTTACAGCGGAAATTTTTTTTTTTAAAATAAAACAATATACACATAGGATGGCTCACTCAGGATCCACATGTTGGCTGAGATACAAGCCCAATGATCATAACCTCTCGGTATACACATCATAATTCATAAAAGTCTATACATTGCATCTTGTTCGCAACTTATACAAAACGTACTAGGGCAACATACTGCCACTTGATCAAAACCAGCACTCCCAAGTGCTACCTCGGAGTTCACCAACTCCGGCTCCAATCCCCAAACTTCCAGGATTTCTACGTGATATACTCCTCTGCTCCCCAGTTATCTTGTGGATCTGGAATGATACGATTTACAAACTATGAGTCGAAAGACTCAGTAAGGAACAACAGTTGAAACATGAACTTTAATAAAACATAGCTTTAAAAGCATACTTACTTCAATACACTGTAGCGACAAGAGAAGAAATGCAAAACTGTAAATCATGAGTTAGTGCATAAAAACATGATGCATATGCATGCTCCGTGATGCACATGCCATGCACTAAAATCTCTTGCCACTCTTGGCCTTTTCAAATGCATTTCAACTCTCGAAATTGGCCCCAGGCCCTTGAAAATCTTTCTTTCATTCTTGCTTATAAAATTGGCCCTTGGCCCTTGAAAATTTCTTATTCATACTCGTGCCACTGTTGGCCTATTCACAACCATTTCGTATCTCTTACTCGTGGGCTCGCTCCATTTGACCCCTGAAGTCAGGGTTGTGCGTTCCCTTCGGAACCGTCCCCGAATTCCCTTGGAGACCTTACATCTGGTCGAGCTAGCCCGTAGTTGCCCCAGGCCTGATGGCTAGACACGACCCTTGGAGGCGCCACACTTTCTCGAGCAACGTTCCTCGGTGTGGTTGCACATACCTCACGGACTAACCCATCCTTCACGAACAACGTCCCTCGGTATGGGCGTCCATCCATCCATCATTCACGAACAACGTCCCTCGGCATGGATGTCTTAGGTTCCATCCATCCATCCTTCACGAACAACGTCCCTCGGCATGGATGTCGAACCTCACTTAACTTAGTACGTATTCAACCAAATCCTTTTTGCTTAATCATAACATAATTCTCTTTCATTTGCATAAAACAACTTTTCATGTTTTCTATGCAATGAACATGCCATGCCACTCTTGAAAACATCGTAATTTCATTTGCATCAAAACGTCTCTCATGCGTTCATGCAAATGATCATGCTATGACATGTTCGAAACATCATGGGTACTTGAAACATTCTTCATGCAATACATTTCATATGTATTAAAAACATCTTGCCATGCACAATAAAACATGCAGTGTATCATTCCAGTTTTCCAAAAGGGGTAAGATTCACTTACAGTACTCCTCGCAAATTCTCCTTTGCTCACTAGGCTCCTCGCCTACAAGGAATAGGTTCAATCTTTCAATGTACTGCGTATAGATGAAACCATATCGGTACGTATCGGTCCTACGAATTACCCGACAGTCCTATCTTGAAGTCCACTAAGGACAAGTAGCGATAATTCTACGCATTACTTAATTTAATGGTATAATATAGTTGCCGGATATTTCTTAATCCATCTTGAACTTCCCGTTCATCACTTGACTTCGTACCTTCCATTCGTCGGAACGTTTCCGAATGGCAACTATATTATATTTCTTCTCTTTTTTTTATAATATATATATATATATATCAATATAATTCTTTTAATCATTAAATATTTTATTTAATTTATTCTTTAACTAATATACAAAGTTTAGGTTATTTAATTATTAACTCTATTACAATATATTTCTATTCTCGATTAGGGTTCTAACCAACAACTGACGGATTTAGGATTAAACCTAAGTCTCTCTTTTATTCCTGTATTCGGTTAAATCTTTACCTGAATAAATTACTAACCTTAATCATTAACAACCCTTGGCTTGGATATTAAACCTTTATCAATCAGAGACATTAACCTTGATTAGGGTACATTTTCTCCTCATAAGATCAATTTTAATCCGAGCCCTTTAAGCTTTCTTATCTTTGTTCTCTCTCACATACATGTAGTCTTTTACAATCGAACTTAGGCTCTTAACCTCTAATTCATTCGGTCATATTCTAACCTTACATCCACGACATATCAGTGTATTTTCATTTAGCATTTACTTACCATTAGGTTTCCTTTCTCTTACCTATTTGGCCATGACCTAAATTTCACTCATGCATCACATGCGATTGCATCACTTATTTGCTGATCCATTGGTCATTAGGGTTTCTTCACTAAATCATTCGGCCATGCTTCAATTTAAAACATTTATTGTACAAGACTTCATCTCCAATTGTGACCCCATCCTCCATTATCATATTCACAACCTAGATCCTATAATTCATGGCACAAACATAAGGTTTCATGCAATACCCTATTCGGCCAACTCCAACATGCATAACATTAACATGCATTTTCATTCTCTTATCACATGCATTCTTTTCTCTTCAAGCTTAGTCAAAACCATGGCTTATGTGCACAATCTACCTAGCAAATCAGCCTACAAGATCCATACTTTAATCATTCCCAAGATATTTTACACATAGCATGCATTTCGGCCTAACATTGTATAACTACATCCGAAACTCCTCTTACATGCATTATCCATTTCCATTGCACTTTCCAACAACCAATTCATGTTCTTATGCATACAAGTTCAGATCCAACATCGCATTACAACCTAAGAGTATTCTAAAACTCAAGAGTTGCAAGAACAAGGCATTCGGCCAATATCCATTTATATCACATTTTTTCCATTTAAATTCATGTATATTTAATTCATTCTCTCCATTAACAACTTAGGATATCTCCACATACATTCTCACTCTTAGATCCAACACAAAACACAATAATAGATCACATGATGGAGTATAGATTCGGCCTTCTCCAACTAACACAACCCTTTATGTTAAAAATCACAATATGCATATCTTTGCATTTTATAACCTAACTTGCATGCATTAATCCCATACCTTCATCATATCCAACCAACATGACCAAATCTATACCTTAGACACATCAACAACCATAGATCTAGGGAGATTTACAACTTACAACCAACCAACTTAGCAAAAACTTAGATCTAGCTTCCTTGAACATACATTGTTCTCCATTTGCATTTTTTCTTCACATTCAACCTTAGATCTAGAACATACATGGCTAGATCTACTCTTATACATCTTAATAACACCAGATCTAGCAACATACAACATAAAAAAATCCAAGATCCCACTACATGAAATTCGGCCAACAAGGAAATGGGGAGATCCGGACTTACCTTGTTGTCTCCTTGCTTTCCCTTCCTTTTTTTCCTTGCAAGACCTCTCCTTTTCTTTACCTCCTTCTTCTTCTTCCTTCTTCTCCTTCCTCTCACACAAGTTCCCTCTTGGTTCAAGCTCAAAACCTCACTTCATGGTTCAAAACTTTGGATTTCTCCCTTGGTTCTCTCTTTTCACCCTTCGGTTTCTCTCCACTCTTTTTGGCTTGGTTCTCTCTTCTCCCCTTTGTGTTGGTCGACCAATATGACTCAAATAAAGTGAAGTGACACAATAAAGTAAAAAGGGAGTGTGATGGGTGTGAAATGAAAAGCCAAAAAGCAAGGGAGCATGAGCTTAGTCCAAAATTCGGCCAAGGGGGGAAATGCACTTCAATTTTCACTTTTCCTTCACCTTTTTCAACTTTTCAGTTTTGTCTCCCCTTTGTCCCCTTTGGCTTGCACGAAATTCACCCTCCACCACACATTTGAATTCCACATTTAATGCTTAGTTCAACCAATTAGATTCCCTTGGTTGAAATTCAACTAGTTTAGTTTACTTAGTTACAACTCAACCAACCTAGTTACATAGCATACTTAGTTGGCTTAATGAATGATTGGTACTACTAATATTATATTATAACTTAACTCCAAGACCCATTGGGCAGCCCAACAACATTAATCCAAGGCCCAACAACACCATCTTAAATCCAATTCATAAGTTTAAAGGATAGGGCCCATTAACACCAATCTTTAAAGTTAGGCCCACTAACATTTCAATCACATAAGACTTTGATAGCCCAATAATATTTGTCTAAGGCCCAATATCACAAGTCTCAAGTCCATTTCACAAGCCTAAAGGCTAAGGCCCAATAACCTAAATCCTTAAAGCCCAATAATCATTCAATGGCAGCCCATTACCATGAATATTATGGCAGCCCATTAGCATGAATTTAAAGCCCAATTTCTTGATCTTCATGGTAGCCCAATTGCATACATTTAAAGGCTCAATATCCACCTATTACTCTAAGCCTTATAGCAGCCCAATATCACAACTTCAAGGGCCCATCATCACATGTAATTGGGCAGCCCACTTGATTAAATTTCAAGGCCCATCATTCCTAATTTTCGGCCAAGCTTGGGCTGTCCATTTTCAGCCCATTCTTTTAGGCTTTAAGTCCAACCATTTAAACCTTAATAGCCCAATAATATGGTCCATAACATAATCCTTCAAAATTAATCAAGGATATAGAAAAGAAATACATTTAATCTAACAACTTAAATTGGCTACCTTAAAATTTAGACCTCATCCATTGATATTCTATGATGCTCATTAAATTTAGATCATACCATGAACTCCATTAATTCAAAATAAATCACTGAATCCTTAAGCTTACAACGGAGTACGTACTGATTTTTCGGGGTCTCACATCTCACGTCTCATGAACTCTACCAACTACTTCTCATTCATGATAGCTGAATGTCTCATGCCTCCCACAGCTTGCCTTCTTCTTTTGAACCCTCTACCAACTACAGCTCCCGTGATCAGCGCGGTCGAAATGGAAGAGGTCGTAATGGTTAGGGTCGCGGTCACTCGAACAATGGTCGTGGTAGTCGATCTCTTTCTGGAAATCAGTCTGTCTTCTTTCAACAACCTTACAATGTCAATTGACCTATATGTCAAGTGTGCAACAAGCCTGGTCATTTTTCCCTTCAATGTTACTCTCAGTTTGACCATTCCTATCAATATGAAGCTCCTCGGTCTTTTTCGGCAAACTACACTACACTAACACCATCTTCCTTCATATATGTCACCTGGTATCCTGATTCGGCAACTACTCACCATATCACCGACCTGAGTCACTTGAATCTATCCTTGACACGTACAATGGTGGCGAGCATATCCGAGTTGGTGATGGATCCCCTCTTCCCATTCAACACTTTGGTGATTCTTTTTTTCCCTCACTCCTCTTCCTTTTTGTTTCACAATCCCCTTCATGTTCCTAATATCACCAAAAATCTGTCTTTGTTTTATAATTTTGTGTTGATAATTCTTGTTTCTTCAAGTTTCACTCCACTCACTTCTCTGTTAAGGACAAGATGTCAGGGAAGCTCCTCCTCTTCCCAACCCATGACGGTCTCTATATATTTCCTCCTACGTTGCCGCCTCAGCCACCTTCCACTCACCTTGGTGAACGAACTTCCTCCAGTCAATGGCACCCTAGGCTTCGGCATTCATCTCTCCAGATTGTCTCCCGCATTTTTAAGTCACATCGACTCCCTATTTCCTCTACTTAATCTTCTTTTCAATACTCGGTCTGCCCACTTGCCAAGAGCCACCAACTTCCTTTTCATCACAGTGATGTTGTTTCCTCCAGCCTCTTCAGTTCGTCTGTACGGATGTGTGGGGTCCGGCTCCTTTTGTCTCCCGCAATGGGTTTGATTATTATATTTCTTTTTGAACAACCTAATTTAGACCCAAATGTGCGGAAAATACCTAGAGGGGGGGTGAATGGGTATACTAAAAAATTTATCCAACAACAATATCCTTTTTCAAATTACAACCTATTCTTTGAAAAATTAAACACAATCAATCTTTATCAAGAATCTACTATCTTATTACAAATCAGATATGAACAAAGAATAGATAAACAGTAGATATACAAATCTGAAAAACAAAGATAACTGAAGATACCTCAAGTGACTCCGAAGTAACTATACTGGACAGAATCAATATTTTTCAGATTAATCTTGTACAACCGAAACACAATCAGTAGCTTATCTAAACCTTGAATCAGAAAACCATAATGAATTCTTACCAACCGAATCAGTGAGGATATTTACCAAATATCACAGTGGAATCCTCACAACACAAAGAAACAATTGGTTAGTAAAATAACAATTAATCAAAGCAAGAAAACAGTGATAAAGATGTAACACCAGAAATGGTTACGAAGAGAAAACTCCCTAAGGAACTTCCTTAAGGAGAAAAACTCTTCGGGCCCATAGGCCGTTCGAATCCACTAGCTTCCAAAGGTTACAAGGTGATCTATACAAGACTAACCTAACCTAATCAACCAACCCTTGAATCAATCTCGGTTTACCAAACCGAATCACCACTCAAACATAGAACCTCTATGTTGAATATGGAAGCCACGATCTCGAAACGGCAACAGATCTTCAAGCACAAACCTTGTGCAATCTTGGGCCAAGGCTGAAACCTTCAGCCTTACTGATTCAGAACTTCTAAATCTCTGATCTTCACACAAACGAATTTGGGGGAAAACTCCGGTGATCTTTAACTCCTTGATCTTCCAATCAATCAACACACCAAGCTCTTCATGTAATCAGACCTCCATCAACACGTGGAAGGCATTTCAGATCAGCACACGAAATCTACAAATCTTGAAGTTTCACCGAATCTTGGAAACAAGAAATATGGAAAGCTCTCGTCGAAACACCAAAAACAACACTCTGTTATGCGAACTAATTTCCACCCGTGAGATGCAGATCCCCTTTAAGCTTTCTTTCTCAAGTCTTCTAGATGCATAGGAAAAGTCATAATTGCCCTTAATGAGGCCTTCATCATAACCCACGGTGCAGCACATCAATTCCTATTTCTAGAAGCTTTACTTATTACAAAAGTACCCCTTTTACTATCAGTCACGTGATGCCAATTAAAATTGCCGTAACACTTTTGTAGACGATTTTACCAGATTTACGTGGTTGTTTCCTTTAAAACTCAAATCTGATGTTCTATCAGTTTTTAATATTTTTCTCCCCTTTGTTGAGCGCTTATTCAATACCAAACTAGTTACGCTACAGACCGATGGTGAGGGAGAGTTTTGTCCTCTTACTCCTCTATGCACCCAACTTGGTATCACTCATCGCTTCTCTTGTCCACACACCCATCAACAAAATGGACTTATTGAGAGAAAGCACAGAGACATCGTTGAAACAAGGCTTGCTCTTCTTACCTGTCTCCCTTCCTTTCACATATTAGACAGATGTGTTTGAAACTATCATTTATATTATTAATCTCTTACCAACCACTGTGCTTAAAATTAGGTCTTCGTATTTTATGTTCATCACCGTTCCCCTGACTATTCTTTCTTAAAAAATTTCGGGTGTGAATGTTGGCCGAATTTGCGTCCTTATAACAACCATAAAATCAACCTTCGGTCCACCTCTTGTATTTTTATTGGATACAGCTCCTCACACAAAGGCTCTAAATTTTTGGATATTAAAACCGACAAACTCTATATTTCACGCGATGTCTTTTTCAATGAAGAATCCTTCCCTTTTAAATTTGTCCAGCCCACAAAGTCTCCATTTTCCTCTGCTCCTTGTCTCCTACTGACCTGGCCTACCTCCCTATGTTTCCCTCCTCTATTTTAGGTCCTAGTCCCACTCCTAATCTCGTGCCACCTAACCTCGACTCCCCTCTATCTTCCTCCCCTGCTCATTCTTCGGTCCCTTCACTCATTCTCCCGTTGCCTTCAGCTCCTCTCCCCCCTCCCATGGCAGCTCTTTGGTCTCCTATAACCACTCATGCCCACACCAATTCCTCTCATCCTCGTGTCTTCACCGATGGCTGCATTCCTTATCCTTCTCGTTTTTTTCTTGCCACCACTACATCCATTCCTGATGAACCATCCAGTAATTCTCATGCCTCCAAGTTTCCCGAATGGTACACTGCCATAACTACAGAATATGGAGCGTTGATGCAGAACCAGACCTGTTCTCTAGTTCTCCCAACCTCGTCCGCTAATATTGTTGCTTGCATATGGGTTTTTCACACCAAGTTAAGGGCGGATCACTCTATCAAACGCCAGAAAGCCCGCCTTGTCGCCAAAGACTTTCACCAACAACCTGGCATTGATTACAACACGACTTTCAGTGTCGTTGTTAAACCTTCGACCATCCGTCTGATGCTCTCCATTGTTGTTGCTCATGGTTGGTCTCTTTGCCAGCTCGACATACAAAATGCTCTTATTGATCCCTCTCGTCCAACTCATGTCTGCAAGCTTCACAAGGCCATCTATGGCCTCAAGCAGGCCCCTCGGACATGGTTTTCCCAACTCAGTTCTTGGCTTCTCAGTTATGGGTTTGTCGCATCTCAAGGCGATCCCCTCACTGTTTATTCTCAACAGAGGTTCTCTTCATCTTTATGTACTCGTCTACGTTGACGACATGGTTATTACCTCTTCTCAACCTAATTCCATTGACTCTTTTGTGGAATCACTTGGCGTTGATTTTCCAGTCACTGACTTAGGCCGCTTGTCCTATTTTCCAGTCTCTCAACGCAAGTATACCAAGGATCTTCTTCAATGCAGCAAAATGCTCCACACCAACCCCATCTCCTCTCCCATGTCCGCCTCTCTCAAGCTGTCCAAATTTGACTCCCCAGATTTTGAAGATGTCACCCTGTTTCACAGCATTATTGGTGGGCTGCAGCATCTCTCCCTCATACATCTCGACATCTCCTTTGTCGTGAACAATGTTTGTCAGTTCATCCATCAACCAAAGTTGTCTCATTGTTCTGCCATCAAACGGATCCTACGGTATCTCAAGTCTTCCATCAACCTTGGGTTATTTTTTACATCCAAATTTGGGTTATCTCTTCAAGCCTACTCAGATGCCGACTGGGCTAGATGCCCTGACAACCACCGCTCTACCGCTGGGTTCTGCATTTTCATTGGTCTTCATCTCATTTCATAGAGTTCTCGCAAACAACGAATTGTGGTCGGCTCGAGTACAGAAGTTGAGTACAAATCTTTACCCAACACTATTGTCGAACTCATTTGGTTGCAAACACTTCTTCGCAAGCTTGATCTGTCTCTACTCTAGGCCTCTACGTTGTGGTGTGACAACTGGTGCCGCTTACCTCTCCTCCAATCTAGTTTTTCATTCGCGCATTAAATGCATGGACATCGATTTCCATTTTGTTTGCGATCGAGTGGCTGCCAAGACTCTTACCATCTCTTTTTGCAGTAGTAAAGATCAGCTGGCCGGCGTGTTAACAAAATCGTTTGTGGTTGCTTGTTTTGTCATCCTCCGTTTGAGTCTCAATGTGCTTGACACCCCACTAGACTCGCTGGGGCGTATTAACCTAAACGATCAAAAACCTATAGTTGTCCTTCCAGCTATCCATCTAGCACTGTCTTAGCAACAATCTGCCACTACTACTACACCTAACTGTCTTAGCAACCTCTCCTCCAATCTAGTTTTTCATTTGCGCACTAAACGCATGGACATCGATTTCCATTTTGTTTGCGATCGAGTGGCTGCCAAGACTCTTACCATATCTTTTTGCAGTAGTAAAGATCAGTTGGCCGACGTGTTAACAAAATCGTTTGTGGCTGCTTGTTTTGTCAGCCTCCGTTCGAGTCTCAATGTGCTTGACACCCCATTAGACTCGCGGGGGCGTATTAACCTAAACGATCAAAAACCTATAGTTGTCCTTCCAGCTATCCATCTAGCACTGTCTTAGCAACAATCTGCCACCACTACACCTAACAGTGTACGTCCCCCTAAGGAGAAGACGTAGGACGTAGCCTCTTTTGTTATGATTTTGTACAGCTTTTTGTAACAACTTTTATTCCTCGAAGATTCTTTTTATTTTTCGTTATAGTGTATATAAACACATTCGTTCTATTGTAAACAATACATGAGGAATATAATATATAAGCCTTTGAGCTTTTTCAGCCCTTCTAACAACCCTAAAGCCCCGAAATTCTCAGGCCAACTTCTTCGTATCCAAAATCAAAGATTGTAACGCAATCCATGCTTGATATACCAAAGGTTGAAGTTGAACCACTTGCTCTTGCTACTAATCTTGTTGGTTTAGTATTTTTGGATGTTGAGGCATGCATTCTCGATGTGCAATATTGTCGGTAATGGGTCAACACACTCGATTTTAGTTGCATGTGAGGCCGTATAATATTTTCAGCATATTGGTGTACATGGGTCGTTGTGGGGATTCTTTAGTTGGTTTATGAGTCTCTTAGCAATTCTTAATTTTTATGGTCATAAGTTGTATTTGTTGTAGATATGTTGTGGTCCTAGTTTGTTCTATAGTTGTATATCTAGGCAATCATGATCCGAACAATCTTTCACTTGTCACTCTTCAAAGTTTGCAAGAGATTAGTTGAGGTACATAAATGTCGTGTGCTTTGCATGCGAGTGATCATGAACAAAGGGTTTGCTGCATTTACATACCTCACAAACAATGAAGACGCCGTCAAGCTGGTAAGTAGGTTGAAAAAGGAAAAGTTGCAGGAGTTGTACATATATATACATGGAGCATCCTATTGACATACTAACCATAATACCTATAGACTCTTTTCCTCCACTAGAACTTATAAACAATAGGGTTCATGACACCCTGCATCACTGAGGAGTCGAGGGATGATGAAAGCAAAATGGCCTGTTAGAATTGAACTTTGTTGGGTGATATACATAGTGTGACTTTGTCGGAGTGTGAGGTATATCGAAGAGATATAGGTGAAGAACAAAGTGTGGGACATGCATTGAGAGGATAATACTATCCAGGAAAAGGAAACATCTGTACTATGCGGAGAGGTCATTGTGTGCCTCGTGATACTCATTTTGGGAGTAGTGTCGATCGATTGGTAAATGATGTTGGTTGAGAGAAGAGCTTGAAAATGAAGAGGATGAAGGGGATGATGACGTAAAATGAGCCCCTTAGTGATTTTGATAATGTCAATGCAAAACAACTTCAATTATATGCTCTCGTCCTAATCGAGAACGAAGTAGGAATTGCTAGGGACAATGTTATGGCCTAGTTTAGTTCGGATGCTTCACTTAGTAGTCCCACGGAGAAGGCACCACCTTCGACTGACAAGTCTTGCGAGGAGCAACAACGTTTAAGTGAGAATAGTGAAGAAGGTGGCCACAATCGGTCTCAGAAGATAAGGTACATCTTGAATTTCATGAAAAAGAATTGGAATTTGGAAAAAGTCTAAAGTTGGCAAAAGGTTTGAGGTTCAAGAATCTATTATTGTTCAAGAAGGTCCCGAAACAGTTTTACATTCGACATTGTTTTGATTTCAGCTACACAAAGAATGGTAAGACGCGCGCAGGTGAAGGATCATTGTCTCAAATTATAATGGTAATGGTGGCTTCCAACTTTCAGGACTAAGCACCATAGTAGTACTCACTATACCAACAAGAATGTTAAAGCAACATGAAAAGCAATGCAGTAGTACTAAGAGAAAATTAGAGACACTCATCACTTAACACGGTCGCGGCTGCTTAAGAAGCAAGCTCATAGGTTTGCCCAGAAAAAGCTAGTTTTTGTTACTAACACCACATTCGTTGACATTTGCATTAGAGTGATGTGTATAGGTGATGTGACTATGATAATGTGTTTGTCCCACTTGGATGACACATAATATACTGACCACGTGTCACGATATCATTGGTGGATGCATAGCAAACACAATACTTGGCACAAACTCCATTAACTTTTGAATGGTTTGATAATTGCTTTAACTAGAAGGACAGGATAATGATTTATCTCAAATTTAAAATGGATCCTATCAATTCTTTCGTTAGTGTCGCATTCATCATGTTTTGGAGATATATATTTAAGTTATATCACCACATGCAACAAAATCTCAAGAAGAAACAAAAACTGAGAATAGAAGCTGCTTAGGATAAGAGCAGAAAGCTGGAAATTAGTACGCAACAGTCTCTACATATCAACTGGTATACTCATGTTTGTAGCATTTTTCACTTCTTTCGTGGATAACAAAAGTTCTTGTCATTTTGGGTCACAAAATTAATGCCATGAATGAGAGGTAAAGGAACATAGATAAGAAGTTGGTTAAAGGCATGGACAAACTGCTCAAAGAAAAGATAAATATAATGCATAACTGAAGGATAGCGAGAGACAGAGATTTAAGTGGCTCGGTCTAGAAAATTTAAAAGTTTTTTATGACTAAATTTTGTATTATGAGTCCATACATATAGAATACAAGTTAAAAGTATCTATTTATGGAGAAAATACAAAGTCCTACAAATCTCTGAAATCTTGACAATATTTCACATTAAAACTGAAAATTGTGATAATATCATATCAAATCTTATAGATTAATTATGATATTTTTAATAGCCTCCCTCAAATACAAGATAGAGAATATTTAAAATCTTGTGTTTGAAAAATAGAACTTAAAAGTGATCAGTCCTTGAGCAATGCACGTGACTATTAAAAAGCGAATCAAGCAAAACAACAACAGTAACGGACCAAGTAGAACAATACACAAACAATCAAATATAGCCGATGAAGGCCATGAAAGAAGTCTAATCCGTAGAGTAACTACCGAACATTGGGTTGAAAAATAGTCTCCCTTTTTTTGCTATTTTTCTTTCTACGTAACTTTTGCTCATTATATCTCTTGCTTTCTTTCTTTTCTATAGCTTTCACTCACTTTTTTTTTTCTTTTATGGCAAACACCAAGAAGTATGTGGGAAAACTACACAAATTGGAGATATCGCCGAAACACTTATTAAATACATAAGACGAAGAAGCTTGAAGTTGTTAAACCCAATTATGGTTGTAAATTATAATTGAAAAAGTGGTTCGATCTAAAAACTCTACATCTACAGTAAAAATCATCTATAGTAGTATTTTATATTATTAATAAATTATAGAGAAAATACAAAATATAATAAAAAAATATTCTTAAATTTAAACTTGAATATATGAAACCTTGACAATATCTCACAACTAAATATATCATGTCAAATCTTATAGATTGATTATGATATTATCTCCGACTTACGCATGAGTTCATCCTTCAAATTAGATTAAATTCAAAAGAGATTGTTAGAATCCGATGAAAAAAAAATTTAAACCTCGGAATTTTTTTTACAAGGCCACATATTATATAATTATCTCAAATTGAAAGAAAAAAATTACACTGAAAACTGGAAAAATTGAAAAACAAAAGATTTTTGGTTAATTACAGTCAAAAAATTTCAAATCTTAATCAACAAATAATATTATTTTATTTAATAAAATATAAATCATTAAAAATCTTAATAGTATCTGTCATTGTTAGATACTATTAAAATATAATATTGTTAGACTTCCTCTATCTGTCTCTGCTCTTTTGACAGTTTGATACGATAGCCCCCCACTGCTGAGACAAGTCTTTAAGGAGATGTCTTTTTTTTTTTTTCTGATCAGTCTTACACAAGGTACAAAGTGTTTGCTTTGTTTGTTTTGCTGTTCCGATTGAGAGTTTGGTTTGGTTCCTGAAAAAGCTAAAGGAATTTAAAAGAAAAGTAAACTGAAAAAAAAAACTTGGAATCAAATATCTTCGCTTCTTTCAAGAGAATTTAAAAGCCCTTTCCACTAGATAGATACGCCTACTGTCTTTTAATATCAAGAATCAAACAACTCAAGTTTTAAATTGGTCTTTCCTTACATGTGTTTTTTCAGCGCCAACAGAGTTTAGGGTTCATTGTTTGATGATCGCATCTGTTTGTAGAGGTACGTGGAGTGGCTTTTTTCTTAGCTGTTTTGTTGCAAGTTGGTCATCGAGAATTGAAATTGAGTGTCAGAACGTACGTGTTTTGATTAGGATTTTATCTAGCTGTGAAGGATTCGATGTACCTTCTGAATTGGTGCGCGATTGCCCATAACAAAAATTAACTCACTGGAAAATTTTGGACAAAAGGATCGAAACTCTTGGGGAAGTCGGGGGAAAATTGAAAATTTTCTCAACCAGGACTCATCTTAAGTTTGGCGAAGATCAAATCAAGGGCAAGAAAGGGGAAAAGGAATTGGAGAAGGCAAACGAAAATTTGTTGCTGTTTTTCTACTGGAAATGTTACGTGTGAGGTGTTCCGTGTGCTTTAGTTTAGACACCTATATTTATTGATTTGAAGTTCATGGTGGTTGAATTTTGGAGTCTGATAGATATCGCTTTCGATTGAAGATGATTTGATATGTTAGCCTTCCCATTCCATACTATAGCAGCATCATTCTGTTGCCTCAATCGTATTCTTCTCCTAACCTCACAACATATATTTTAGAAGCCACTTACACCTTATCAACACATGAGCAAGGGTTTGGAGTCTTTTAGAGAGCATATCAGATTTGGTGTGGGTTCTTGTCGTAGAATCAGTTTTTGGCATGATAGGTGGTGTGGTGATAGACCCCTTAGGTGCTATTCTCTACGGTGTTTTCTTTAGCTCGAAATCCTCTTGCCGCTGTGGCGGATTGTATGGCGGTTGACTTCAGTAACTCTGGTTGGAATGTCCAGTTCATTAGATCTGCGAATGATTGGGAATTGGAGGAATTTTCGGCATTTTTTCTTCTTTTTATGAGAGGCCTATTCGAAGAGGGTCCGAAGATTTGATGCTCTGGGAGGGTTCTAGGGATGGTATTTTCACTTTCAAATCCTTCTATGGCTTTATTGATGGTGGAAGATCCAAGGTTTTTCCATGGCGTGGGGTGTGGCAGTCTAGAGTCCCTACGAGAGTTTCCTTCTTTGTGTGGGAGGCCATGCATGGTAAAATTTTGACAATTGATAATCTGAGAAGAAGGGAAGTTTGTGTGGGTGATTGGTTTTATTTGTGCAAGGAAGATGGGGGAATCGGTTAATCATTTACTTTTGCATTGTCCGATGGCTAGAGGGTTGTATTTTTTGTGTTCCGTATTTCGAATCTGCATTGGGTTATGCCAGGGACGGTGGGGATGTTTTGTTGTATTGGGGTCGGAAGTTTGTGGATCTATTGGCTAAGGCTATTTGGAAGATGGTTCTGTTATGTATTTGGTGGTGTCTATGGAAGGAGCGGAATAGTAGGTGTTTTGATGATGATGCTTCGTCTTTGGAGAGTTTGCAGGGCGGTTTTTTATTTTCTTTCTTTCTCTGGGCTAAAGCGATGTTGGGGGGCTCCTTTGTAGATTTTCATGATTTCATTAGCTTTTTTGCTTGTATGCTCTGGGTGCTTTCAGTGCAATCTTTGTACTGTTTTCGCTCTTTTTCTTTTTATTTTCTAATAAACTGTGCTTATTCATCAAAGAAAAAAAAACCTTATCTTCCAACCGTTGGTTTCTTAAGTAGGAAAATAGTGTGAGACATCAATATCAATTCTATTGTTCCTTCTCATTTAAGATAATGATCAAGCTCAAGCCTGGATTAATTATTTATGCTGGTTAGCATAAACAATTAATCCAGGCTTCAATGACACTTTTTCGTCTCTTGAAGGGTTGAAGGGCAAGCTGATGATTTCTTTGTTTTTGTGGGCTAATATTGTTCTAGGTTATCCTTTCTTGGATTTTTCAGATTTCATTAGCTTTATAGCTTGTATGGCTTAGGTGGTTCAGTATAGCTCTTGTGTATTGTAACTTTTTTTTGGTTTCTAATAAAGTTTCCCTTATCAAAAAAAAAATTTATTTATGCTGGTTAAATAAATTAGTAAAGCTTGAACATGGTTGTGCTTGACTCATCTAGGCTTGTGAACAAGTTTGTTTAGGCTCTAGTGAGCTCAACAAATTAAAGCTCATGAAAAACTAGTAATAATCTTTCTATTAATGATTGTGACAGCCTTAACAGGTTTAATACTACCTTGGGGTCAGATGAGCTTTTGAGGAGCTACAGTAATTACAAGTAGTTCATATATGGCCCATTTTATTCGATTTCAGGGTTAAATAAAGTCATCATTAGACCTGAAAATTAGGGCACACCTTATTGAAATCCCCAGATTGATGACTAAATACAAAAATATGGCATCTTTAGCTCAGGAAACTGCAATATGGTTGAATGATATGACGTACATTGGTAGCCAATATTACAGATAGAAACTTTTTGTGCCATGAGTGTCATACCTTGAATCTCATAAGAAGCAGGGAAAGGAGAAGGTGGGAAAGGAATGTTGTCATCTCTCACATTATATCTTTCCTAGAGAAATTGGGCTTCATCATGACTCTAAAGGGTTTTAAAAGCAACCTTGATTAGGCCTTTTATATAATGCGGTGGTTTTTGCACTTTTTCAGTCATTAGAAATGGTATCAAAGCAGACGTAGTAATACCCATATGGTGCTTAACGTCCCATGAGGGCGTCAAGTTTAAAGGGAGTAGATTGTAATGCATGACTCCAACAATTAGTGGAATGAGTGAGAAGGAATTGTGTCAAGTACCCCATGGGATTCGTACTACATGGAGTTGTGCCTCATAATAATTCTCATAAGCAACTTTGACTAATATTTTTTGAGAGTATAGGGTAGTGGTTGCACTTCCCTTGAGCGTTCTGCTAAGACACTCATTTTTTCATAGGTCTTGGCATTAAGCAAGAGCACACAACAAAAAAGTTCGTGTAGTGAAGAGCATTCTTCTCTTCTAACAGCACATGCTCCCTCAATATCCTCATTGCTAAGTAATCAAAGTCACATGTGCTTGTGAAAACGAAATTTGAGAGTGATTCCTTTTGCCTTGTATCTTGAGTTGGTGGTCATTGAGTTGTGTGCTTCTGTGGGATTGGTCGCCTTAGTCCAATTTGAAGTTTCTGACAAGAGTTGAAATGGTTCACATTTAGTTTCTGTTTGCCCCAAACTACTAAAATTCATCGATGTTCGCCTTGTCATAGTATCCAACCATCGATATTGTACCACGTAACCTATTTTCTTTACATTTCAACCATAGGATGTTACTAGAGGGTGAACATTGATGCATTTTAATAGTTTGAGGGCTAAATGTGATGAGATTCGTAATTCAGAGCAATAAATTACATTTGGGTTATAGTTGGGGGGTTAGAAGTGAAGATTCCCCCATGGTTAATTATATAGTTGAGGCGCTTTAAGTTAGATTTAGGTTTAAATCTTGTTCAGCTATGTCTTCAAGAGGACATTTCAATGACATAGTGTTAATCTTACTAAGATGGAGAATTTAGATATTATTGATTGAGCATGGTGGAACTGAGCATGCTTGAAGGTGATGTATCTCAAGTGACCAAATTTGTTAATTCCTGATCATATAAGATGTGTGGCCAGCTGTGAGTGTTTCTACTCCCAAGTCACATAGAACATCCATTTCTTCTGGTACTTCTCTTCTGGTCTGTAACCTTGAGCTGTGAAGTTATAGTTTGCATCTCTCTCTCTGTCTCTCGAAGTGTTGCATGTGATGTAGATTTGGTTTCTTTTCTTATACGGGGTTTCAAATAAATCTATTGGTTATTTTAACTCCATTAAGGTTTTAGCGAATGAATCTTGGATGTTAGCACTTTTTTAGATTTCATCTTTGTAATAGCTCTTTGAAACTAGTTCCTACTTCTATCTATGCAGTATATGAAACTGGCAAGTGCTTTTGGACATTTTTGGCCTCTTTAAAATTTTGTCCTTGATCCGAACAGATGGAACAATCTCTCTCCTCTCTGACATTTAAAGGTTCTATTTCTGAAGCAATTATTGAAGCAAAAAGGCAGAAGAAACTCTTTGTCGTCTATATTTCAGGTAACTGTTTCTTTCATATGTTTTGTATTGTTCTACTTTCATTGTATTTCTGGTCAACAAGCAAAGGGGGGATAAATTTAATTAGTTGAAGTGCTCTGCTCTGGCAATACGTTGAACGATCTTTGTGATAAGGCAGGGAAGAAGAAAAAGAAGAAGAGGGCCCGGGGGTAGAGAATGAGCAAGAGACGCGGAGCATAGACCAGGAGACAGTGACGAATAAAAACTAGTCCATTGCTTTTTAGAACTCTGTATTTAACTATCAGTTGGAAATTGGGGAGAGTGACCATCTTTAGGGCATTGTTATACTTGCAAGATATCTATTTTTAGATTTTTGTCTCTATATTTCTAGCCCCTTTTATCATGCTAAGGGACCACATGAAAGCTAGTTTCACTTTGGAAAAATATGAGAACATTACTTTTTCATACTTTTACTTGAAGGCCCAAGTTATCAGTTCTGTAATTTGGAAACCCAAGTTTTACCGCTTCTAAAGTTTGGGACTCTAGTTTCTTTTTTCTTTTGTCAATATTTTGAGGTAAGTTGTTGACTCAGTGTCTTCCACGTTTCACACAACCCAATAACAAAGAAACAAAAAGCAAAAAGGAAAGGAGATAAGAGAGAGAGAGAGAGAGAGAGAGAGAGAGAACTTGGGTTGGGGGCAATCAGCAGCCACTCCCAGCCCCCCTCCCCTTTCTCTCTCTCAGACAACAAAAATAGGTTTGAGAACTCAAGAGAAAGGAACGTGGGTGCCCATGGGGGAGTCCCCTGACTTAGCATGGGGTGGGGCGAGACTTCCCATTTCCTTTGCATGCCTGCGTAAGAGAGGGAGGGTCATGGGGGCTGCCTCTTCCCCCCCCCCCCCCCCCTCCCTCTCTCTCTCTCTCTCTCTTGTTTTTGTTCTCTTTAATTTTTTTCTTTTATTTTCTGGTGATTCTTGTGGCTCTTTTGTTTTTTTCTTGTCTTATTTTTTTATTAAATATGGAAGCCTCATGGCCTTGTACATGGAGAGCCACGTCATCTACTTTTGTTTAGAACTAACATAAAACTAGGGTCTCAATAGTGCAAATTAGAAACTCAGGTCTTAAAGTCAAAATGGGAAAAGACCCGGGAATGTGATCATTTTCCCCTTTTATTTAATGTTGACTTCCTTTCTCCTTTATAGGTTTTTATCCATGGAAGCAGAAAGAAAAGAGAAAAAGTAATTTTATGTCTACTAAGCAATCATATGTCCTATATCAGAATATAATTATTGATGCGATGTGCTCAGTTTTTCCATGTTAAGGCTGGTAGGAAGGAGAGGATGTTCTTGGTGGGATAAATGATCCTGCCTTTTCGTGTAAGGCTTTGTAGTTAGTTTGAGTCCTCCTGTAGTTGAATTGTACGTTATGCTTGGAAGTACGAATTGTAGGTTATTCAGTAGTTGAAGTGTACAACCTCCCTTATTGAACATAGATTTTTTGGTTCAGGGATTAGAGTCATTTCTTCTTTATTATAATTTTGCAGATATTGTGTTCCATTTTGTCTTCTGAACTTTCTTTAATGTCTGCCCTGCAAAATTACCTATGCCGATGCACTTCATTGTGATGTTGTTCTAATAATGCAATTCATTTTTTCATCATAGAGGTCTTAAGATTTTTTTCTCTTCTTGGTCATATTTTCAGGTGAAGATGCAGAGTCCAGTCGTTTGGAAGAATCCACATGGAGCGATTCAAATGTTCGTTTTGTTCCTTCTTGGGAATTTTTATTGGCCATATTTCCCTTTAATTCCTTTCAGATGCACTCCATCTCTGGCTTTTATGTTCAAATGCTGCATTCAGGTCACAGAGTCTCTATCAAAGTACTGCATTCTATTGCATATCCCTGGAGGAAGCACTGATGGAGAATACTTTTCTGCTTTATGTATCCTACTCCTTGATTATGAAAAATTGTTTTTTCCTTGAAAGCTACACTTTTTCAGCTGTTGCCATTCTTCAAGTTAGACAGTTTGGAGTGCTAAATTTACAGAGAGCACCAAGTATAAGAATGTTATTGTGATAGTTTGTGTAGAAGTCTCACTGCACTGTCATTCTTTAGATAAGCCACTGGGGCTATGTTTGCGTACTAAAATTTTGGCCACCTAAAATTTTATCATCATTACAAAACACTCTCTCTCCTCATTTTTTTCATAATTTTTCATCACCTTCCATAAACTTTTTTCACTTTTTCATCAACTTTTTCACTTTCTATCTTCACTTTTTCATCAACTTTAATACCTAAAATTTTAACAACCCTAAAATTTTGTTTCTCAAACACAACCTTGAGAGTGATGGTCACTGCAAGGTGTTGACTTATTTTCAAGGGAGTTTGCTGTTGAATAATATTAACCTGGAGTGAATAACTTTGATGACATTCAAAGCACATCGCGTGCAGTGGATGGGCCGCAGCCAAAGCATTCAAATGCTTGAGTGATAACTTTGATGCAATTTGAAGCATTAAACAATTTTATTAACTTCTCGCTATCCCCAATAATTGGTGCCTTTACACATGATCTATCTGGGAGATTATATTAGATCTTTTCCTATAGGCAGTTTGGTCTAATGGAATATTTGCTCTTGAGGTCAGTTGGTCACCATGTAAGAGAATTGCAACAATCAGTTCAATGCTTTATAATATATTGGAATGATGTTATAAATTTTAAGCGACTTCATAGTTCTCATCTTTTGGTCCCAGACACATTATACCCTTCAGCCCATCCCTGAATCATCTACCTCCTTCCCATTTTAAGATAATGCAAAAGAGTATTGAGCCTCATGAGTCAATTGATTCCTTTTCCTTTAATTGCTACTGTCCATGTATGATTTCTAAGTTATATTGTTTCCGTGAGCAGCTAGTTGCCAAGATGTTGATCTCATGTCACTCTTTTTCTTTGTTTTGTTTCCTTTTTAGCTTTTTCAGTGAGTGGTTTGATCTTTAAAAACTTGTGAGTAGTTCTTTTTGGTGCACATGGCAATCCATGCCATCTTGATGCCCGAACTGGCATGGTTATATTTTACATTGTATTGTAGCTTTTTTTGAGCTCTCTGGCCTATGTTATGAAATAAGCACAAATCCTTGAATCAATTTGCTACAGACCCACAGAAAGGTGTTCCTTGTATAACAGCTATTGGATACAACGGGGTGCAAGTTTGGCAAAATGGTATATTGTAAAATTTGAAACTCTGTTTCAGGCAAGCATCTAGGACAATGCATAACCATGTACATAATGGTTGTTTATTCTTTTTTGGAATAAATTTTCAGAGGGATTTGTTGGTGCTGAATATCTGGCTTCCAGTTTGGAGAAGGCATGGTTGAGCCTTCATATCCAGGTATATGGTTGTTAATCGTCTTCATTATTAATCATATGAAGATGTTCGATTCATTTTCTTCTTAGTGCCAAAAATTATATCCCATAATAAAGGACTATGAAACGTCAGATGCTCATTGGACTGTGAGCTTCCTTAGTTCTTTTTCTTCAAAACATGACAATGGCATATATTGTGGATGGCAGGAAACCACTGCTACTTTCCTGACTGCAGCTCTAGCTTCAAGGAATTCTGAAGCATCCACTTCGATTTCTACTGTTGCCTCATCTGATGAACCAAGCTCTTCAAGCACAGTCATTCAATTGCCTTCAACAGACAAGGATTTCCAATCCAAAGAGACTAAGCCTGTGGCAACCTCTGAGGCAATAGAAGAAAAGAAACATCGTGAATTTGAAGCTGAGGTTAACTATGAATTGCAGTCATTGCCTTGTCAATCTTTTGTATTAATTGATTGCACTTGCATGATATACTTGCTTTCTTTTCAATCATTTGCATGGACGGGAGAAGGATACTGAAAGGGATGGGAACAAATCTTTAAGATCATCTGACGGTAGAAAGTCAAAGATTGTTGTGGATGAACAGTCGATCTCATCCAGTGACATAGCTGAGAGATCAACTGGTCGTATAGTAGCAGACATGGAAAACTCTAAAGCTAATAATATCTCTTCCAGCGGTGGAGATGGTTGTCGTGCCCCAGAAAATGGTGTTCCTGGAGGGGGTGAACAATTAGTTGGTACTAAGGTAAATGAAGCTAAGCAAGATGAAAAGGATATGCAGGCATATGAAGTAGATGATTTGCGTGGAGATGCACTAAGCGACATCCATTTAAATATTCGATTGCCCACTGGTCTGGGCCTACAAAAGAAGTTTTCTGTGACAAGCACTTTGAAAATGGTGAAAGACTGTGTCGATGAAAACCTACCAAGTGGGTTTGGGACTTATGATCTAGCCATTCCTTATCCCCGCAAAGTTTTCAGCAGCCAAGGTAAGAATGTCTCCGCGTCTCTTATATAAAACAAAAGCACTAAAATACATAGTGGTCCTCCCAAGTAGAGAGTTTCTAGCAATTTGGTCAGTGCTTCTTTTTCTTTTTTTGGTGAATTTTAATCCCTGAACTTGCATATCATGGTCTGTATGGCCCCATCTTTTGTTTCTGTTAACTTTGTGCCCTTCAAATTCCAAGAGATTCTTCATAAGAAAGTAAAATAACCTATGATCAAACTGGTCCGTAGAAAAAAAAAACAAAACACAAGAAATGAGAGAGAGAGGGATAGATATTAAAGAGAGCCGAATTTGGTAATCAAGTTGGGCAGCCAGATAAACACCCCCCCCCCCAAAAAAATCAAAATAAAAAAGAAGGGGAGAGAGAGAGAGAGAGAGAGAGAGAGAGAGAGACTAGGATGTAAGTCGTAGCTGTGTCTGCCAAAGCTTACAGGAAGTGGAAGGGGAAGGAGCAACTGAAGAAGATGAAACCCAAGCCAATGGAATTCTTCTTGCCCTTGCCAGCATTTTTTTTTTTAGCTTCATTGGTGGAAAGACTTCAGAAAGATGCTGCATGTTGAATTTCAATGCGGCAGCTCGAATTGCTCTTTCTTTTGCACTCGTGCATGTTCTAATGAATATTATCCTTGAGGGAAATTCATCTGTGGTAAGGCAAGGGGGACAGATTTCTGCACTACTAGCCCATCAAACCCATTATTGCTACTATCCAAGATCTTATGCAGAAGATGGATTCATGGACTGCTCAAAAAGTCCCATGGAGTTAAATTGATGTGGTCTAGTAGAAATACCCACCTTATTGTAAATAAATTAACAAAGTTGTTAGTCGCAGAGTTAGTTTCTGTGAGAGTAGCACGACAGGGTGCACAGAGAGACAGCTGATAGAAAGAGAGAGGGGCAAGCCACTAATTCGGACAGAATATTGTGTGAGTGAGACAGAGCTTCGATTTCCAGATACCAGCTTTTTTCCAAAGCTTCTTAGTCTTAGCAACAAGGATGAATGTCCCCTCCTTTTTCTCCCCGAAAGAAATCTAAAGAATGGTCTTTTACAAGCTTTGTGCTGATTAATTTCAGATTCGTAGTTTAAGTGACTCCTCCGAGCAAATATTCAAATCGGTCTAGGTTTGATTTTACTCTCTTTTTTTGTTTCCTTTATCATGTTTCAAAGTTCTTGGAAAGAATCTTTTGGTCCTGGAACTTTTTGCTTGTTACTTTTTTAGAAAACTAACCATGTTTGATTCGTTAAATTTTGTTCTTCCTTCTTTCTCTCTTTTGTTTCCTTCTTGATATAACCTACTTACCAAAATCGGTTTAAAAATATATATAAAACCTTAATAAAACAGAATAAGGTCAGTGGGATCAAGGCTATCAAGGTGGTACCTGGTAATGATCTCAAACAGGGGTTGTCTTTTCTTTTTCTTTTCAAATGAATTTTAGTATTCCAAATTATACCATTAAAAGCATGGTGTGACATGATATCGAGTGTTCCTTGGTGGAGCAAAGAAGATAACTTGGTTATTGATGCTGTTCATTGACCAGACAGCATCAAGTGATCTTCTTGTTGCATCTTTTTGCTATATATGTTAATAGAAACACACATCAGCGTGAATTTAAACGATTGATGTTATTGCATTAGTGCAGATTTGAGCAAATCATTGTCAGAGTTGGGCCTGCTTAATAGACAAGCACTGATAGTGGTACCACATCAGAGAGCTGGTGGTGACTACAGAGGAGCATCTTCATCCTATGATCGAACAAATTTGACTAATGTTGACTCTTCCGACGGAACTAATGGAGGACCTTTTGCATACGTGAGGAGGATCTTATCATACATGAACCCTTTCTCCTATATTGGCGGTGGTGCCTCTGGACCGGAATCTCAGAATGGCATATGGCAATACAGTGAGTTTCCTTACTTTCCTGTGCCAATTTTATGCTATTGCTTCTGAAATCTCGTGTTGTAAAGGGGCATAGAGATGGAGGGTTTTCTAGGGGAGATATGGGTTTCCTGCTTAGTTTCCTTTTATGAATAAAATCTAATTGGGATAAAATCTCGTTGAGGCAAGGATATGGAGGGTTTTCTAGGTGTTTTCAGTATAGTCTCTTGTACTGTTGACACATTTCTCTCTAATAAAATTAACTTATCAAAAAAGCAACTCCTAACATTAAGGCCTTCGAAGGGCGCGAGCTCTGCCCTATTAACCCTGCTCCACAAGCCGTCACTCTTAACTAATCAAAGAATTTCTCGGTTCGAAGGAGAATGTCATGTAAGTGAAGCTAAAGATAGAGAGTAAGCAAAGGTTTTAAGAAGTTACTTATTGGATGCTATTGGTAGGTCCCGCCAGATAAAACTCCTATTGATAATTGCTCATGTAATTTTTTGACAAAGTATAAACTCACCATTTAACAAAACAATATCAGATAGTGGAGATCTGGAGGTAGTGGAATTATCTGTGCTAGGTACATTATCTTTGTGATGTGTCTCAAATATTCCAGTACAAATGCCATTCTACTACAGGGAAGGCGCCCTGGTTCTCAAAAATTTTGAATGAGGTTTAGATGGGGAGGGCAGGCCTACCATTTTAACAAAATTTATGAATGTTATGGAGATGAGGTGGGGAGGTGTGCGTCTACTGTCACTACGAAGTACTTGGTTATGTTTACGAATCTTACAAACATCCATTATGACTGATGTGCTGGATATGTTTTTTTCCACTGTCATTTCTGTAGTCGCCTATAGAATTGGGCCTTCTCCTCTTCTGTTGTTTATTTATTTTTGTTCTGTTATTTCTTGGGGGATCTCTGATTTTGTTCTTTATTATCTATAGGTTTGTTGGGACCATTTCCTGTTCCTCTTCTCTTTGCTAGCCACGTTTCTTTTTAGAACTAACTCATAGGGAGTTAATTAACAGCAAAAATATGCTCTCTGTCTGTATGTTTCTGTCATTTTGTAAAGCCTTTTATCATAGTATGTGAGTGTTTTCCACAAGTCCGCTAATGTCTTCGCTGGAATGTAAAGTATCTTAATCATTTTTTTTTATAGTTCAGACTTCTCTGAGAGAATGTTTCTAACAATTCCCACTTATCCAACACAAATGTGATCTCTATGATTTCTTTTCTTTTTCTTTGTTTGTGTGAGCACATGAAAATACTTGTGTATGTTCAGATAGGCCCTCTCAGGAAAATTGTTGTGCAATATGTTTTTGTGGCATGTTGGCTATGATTGGCCTTAAGAAACTCTTCAGAATAACATAGTCCCCTTACCTTTTCTGCCTTGTTGGCTATTTAGGCCCAAATGCAGCACCACAGCATAACTTTGCTGGAAGAGAAAGGGCGAACTCCCACTTCAGTGCAAACCCAAGCACTTCTGCCGCCGACAGAGATGATGGCAGGGAGAGACGACCAACAACATCCCGTATTGGAAGCAACATTCATACACTAAGACGTGATGAAGACGATGGACAGTTCAGTGACAGAAATTCCTACTGGAATGGTAATTCTACACAATATGGTGGCAACAACGATGACAAATAAGGAGGCCTTGAGGCATAACCACCCTCCTGCAATGGTTTGAGTTTTTTATTTGAGGCACCAGCTTTATGAATCGGTCTCCTGTAACAATCATCTAAAAACTTGGGTTTGTTTCAATATAGAAGAAAGTAGGTATCATCTACTAAAAAGCCGATCAATTCTTAGCATTATATGTTATATATGATCTCGTCGCTTTTCCTTGAAATATGCAGTCCATTTCTGACCGTAACTATTTAGTGAAATATTTCTTTCGAGAGCTGTTTGTCCAGTTTTGTATTATTGTTTGTGGACGTTGTAAATAATCTGCATAGATCACGCTCTCTGTCAATAGTGCACTCATGTGGCCTTATACATAATGTGGGACATACACAAACAAATGCGGGGCATTAGACACTGTAGAACAAGAAGACTACCATGGTCAAAATATTTTTTTGTTGAAATTTTTCTGAATGGGAGTTAAGTGTAGATTTTATTGGGATTTGTGAAAAAAAAATTATTGGAGTTTGTAAAAAATTGTTAGGAGTTTGTGAAAAAATGTGTTGAATTTTGTAAAAAATAGTTGGAATTTGTGAAAAGTAGTTGTAGAACATTTTTTGGTGCATCCAAACATGG
The DNA here is from genome assembly GCA_963930655.1 of Myrica gale. Taxonomy (NCBI): domain Eukaryota; kingdom Viridiplantae; phylum Streptophyta; class Magnoliopsida; order Fagales; family Myricaceae; genus Myrica; species Myrica gale. Next base: position 12,506,930 of record OZ005619.1, on the reverse strand, counting down.
GAGAATTTCCACCCTAACTCATCATTTCCTCCAGCCATCATACGGGAAGTGATGGGAATGTGGTTGAATTTTGTTCTCTTGGATTTTCCGCTCGAAGAAAATGAATAGAAGGTGAGGATCTATTATTTAATCGTCGAATCAGTGGTTTGAACAGAGAAGTTGATGGAAGTGGAGCATCTGTGTTTCTTTAGGTTCAGCTAGAAGGTAAATTCCAATTAGATTAACACAAATTGAAGTTTGATCATTATTCGAATGGAACATCATGCATTGTTTGTAGTTAACGAACTCATGATATGATAGGTTAAAAAGATCAACTTAGCAGATTTTGAGGTTAGTAAACCCATCAAAGTAAGCTGGTCTAATTACTGTAGCAATTTAATATAACGAAATTATGTAATTTTGAATGCAATTATGCTACATATGCAGGTATGCCTAAAATGGATTACTCATGTTCAATGCCGTGAAGCTTTATAACAGTCATTTAGGGAGAGATAGATGAGAATAGTATATAAATCCAATCAACGCATTCTTCGAAAGTTTCATTACTTTTTCATAAACTCCCATAAAACTCCAATATCTCTTATAAATTTTCATACTAGCACCAAAATTTTTGGAAAATTTCTAAAATTATGTGATGTCAAACATGACCCTAAAAGTCTATCTTAAGGCTTATGGCTTTAGGATTAAATACTTGTTCTTATTATTGATCTCAGGACATGTTAACTTGTACCCAAGCTATTATCCATAAGAGCTATAAAAAGATTATCTAGGTTTAACAGTAGGAATTGAAATTAAATCCAATGTAACAGTACTTTTTATATAATATGCAACATAAGCACAAGGCACAGTAACTTCAAACCAACAAGATCAAAACCAAAGCACAATACTTTTTTGGATATGCACAATAAAACACAAGTACTCACATCTACTCAAACATTTAAACAACCAAATAAAGCAAGTAAAGAGAAAAAGAATCGAGGGATACGTACACTCTAGTTTATTGGTGCTTGAGAAGCTACGTCCACCCTAAGGATTCTCTCTTGAGTTTTCTACACTATTTACAAATAAGTACATTTGACTGAGAAAAAATAGAGAAAAGATAGTCATCTGGAAAATAACTTACGCTTCTTCAAAGGGTAAGTTATTTTCAGCCTGATACGCGTTATTTTCCTTTGACCACTTATCCTATTTTCCTTTGACTCTTTTTTTCAGCCCCTACCAAACACATGTTTTTGAAAATATTCTGCATAAAAATATATTCAGTCGAAACAAATGCAGCCTTAGTTACAATTGTCTATCCCAACACTCATGAATCTCAAATTTTCAAGGTACATGAGAACCTTTTACTTTTACAGATGATTGGAAGTTTAAAGCTCACAATAAGTGACTCTCGCTAGCATGATCCACCCAAGAAGCAATGCATTGAATGAGAGAGAGAAATAGAGATTTCAAGTGTTTATCTTCAATTAAATGTGCAATTCTTGTTTAAATATCTCTTTCAAGCTATTGGGGTGGTGCATTAAATGCAAAGAAAGCTGTTTGAAAATTTAAATTTCAAGCTATCTAAACTTTATTTCGCCGATAATAGTTCACTCATTTGAAAAAAAAAAATCAATTTTCTTCCTTATGCTGAAATGTATGAGTCTACTCATTTTTTACTTTGACATCTTAGACTTTGACTTCTCAAGCATACAGTCCACTCATTATCTTCGTGTAGTCGAATTATTTGGAAAAATTTGAATTTCTTGTATCAGAACTTCATATAGTCGACTCGCTCTTCACAAAATTTTAAGAAGTCTATTCTTTGACTTGTAAAATGATTTGGACTTTTAGATAAACCTTCAACATGAACATAAATAATCTTGATAAATGAATTGAATAACAACATATTCAACATTAATCATCATAATTCACAATTTTAATCTATCTTTTCATAAAAAAAATTTTTACAAGTTTCGGAAAAAAATCTCTTGAAATGAGATACAATGGTTTGTTATCATAAAAATTAATTATAAAAAATTATCATGTAACCTGCTGACACAGAGAAACAAAAAAGAGCTGAGAGCTGAGGGATTCGAAATGTGGGGAGGGGGCAGGCCAAATGACATTAATGAGCCTCCAGTACTATTAAAACTAAGAGCATGTTCGGTTAAAAAAAATCTTCAGAATTTTTTTGAATTCTCGCAATACAAAAAATTTTACAACCAAACATCATATTTAACACCACATAAAGGGCATGTTTGAGCCCCAAAAATTTGGGCCCAAAAATTTAGGTTTAATAATAAAAAAAATCATCACATAATACTTTATTATTATATTATTTATTAAAAATCTTCTCTCTTCACTTTTTCACCAACTCTCATAACATATATTTACTTTATAATATTTCTCAAACCCCAATACCTAAAATTTTCACCCTCAAATATAAAATAACTACAACACGCATACCAATAAAAATAACATCACCTAAAAATTTTCAAAACACAAAAAATTCTCACAAAACATTCAACCGAACATCCTCTAAAAATACAAAATAAATGAATAAAAAATCGGCTTTGCTTAAGCTTCCAGCAATTTCCCAATTCGAGGTACTAGTTCTGACTTCAGTACTGGGCGAACTCCGCGTGTCGAAACTAGTAGCCAAAGGCTAAGGCGGAATTCCAACTCCACCGTAAATTTTTGCCTACCTATATATCAAACTACTAAAATTCATTAATATACACCTTTTGATTAAATCGTAAGTTTGAAATTTGTAAAAAAAAAAAAGAGTCAGCACGATTTTGACAGTCAAATATTACTAAAAAGCGCATTGATGAATTTTGGTACTAGAATGGTCTTAATAATTTTGGGAATCTAAGTGAGATAAGGAGCACATAATAATCTTTCTTTAAAAAAAATACAAATTTTATTTAGTATCCTTTTTATTTGATAATTTTTGTACTAACATAAATCGACTTATTGGAAGCTCGATGGTTGGGTACCATCGTGATTTTCATGGTGAAAAAATGTTGCATACATAGGGGATCTTTGAGGGTGAAAATTTTGAGTATTGGGGTTTGAGAAATATTATAAAGTAAAGATATGTTATGAGAGTTGGTGAAAAAGTAAAGAGAGAATATTTTTAATAAGTATTATAATAATAAAAAATTATGTGGTGAATTTTTTATGATTAAACCCAAATATTTGAGCCTAAATATTTGGGCACCAAACATACCCATAATAAACTACTGTAAGTCTCCGAATATTCTAAAAATTTTGGTCATGTTTGTTTATCATTTTTTTTAAGAATTGTATCTTATTTTTTTTATATAATCAAAACATCACAAAATACATGTATTTCAATACAACACTTTATTACTTTTTTTTACAAGCATCAATCATTTTTAACAATTTTTGTACATAATCTAATATAATTTTAACATCACTTAAATATTCATAATTTTATCAGATACTACTCATTTATTCTAAATGAATATTTTTTTTTTACCCCGCGCAATTTCAACTTCAAGGTAAGATTCTCCGGAGTAGATCCGAGGGGATTTTTTTTTTTCTTGAAAGATCCAAGTGAATGTTTAGGACAAGATCCAGTTCCCTTCTACCCACCAATCCTTTTGACTAATACTGCGCCGCCACTTCAGTGTCTACCAGGCACTATAAAAATCTACTTATACAACTCGCTGCACACCGTTGTCCCCTAAACCTCGTCCTCTGTCTCTTAGGGCTTCAAATCTCTTCCCACCCAACACAACTCCTCCTATGGCTGCCATTTTCACAACCCCTAAGTTCTCCCCGACGCCCACCGCCTCCATTTCTTCTTCCAGCTCCAAACTCAATCCCAAAACCTCACACCACTCTCTGCTCAACGTCTCATCAAAACCCGCACATCCTCCTTTCCCCTACACCTTCGCCAGAAGAACCTCCGTCTTTTGTTCCCACCCACAGCAGACGCCAACAACCACAAACACCACAACGAGACGCCGCCCTGATTACATTCCCAACCGCATCCCGGACCCCTCCTATGTCCGCATTTTCGACACTACTCTCCGCGACGGCGAGCAGTCTCCCGGCGCTTCCCTCACCTCCAAGGAGAAGCACGACATTGCCCACCAGCTCGCCAGACTGGGGGTTGACATTATCGAGGCTGGCTTCCCCGCTGCCTCTAAGGATGACTTCGAGGCCGTTAAAGCCATTGCCACGGACGTCGGTAACGCCGTAGATAAGGATGGGTACGTACCCGTCATTTGCGGCCTCTCCCGGTGCAATGAGAAGGATATTCGGATAGCGTGGGAGGCGGTGAAGTACGCGAAGCGTCCGAGGATTCATACGTTTATTGCCACCAGTGCCATTCATATGGAGTACAAATTGAGGAAGACGAAAGAGGAGGTGATTGAGATTGCCAGGAGTATGGTGAGGTTTGCACGGAGTTTGGGTTGCGAGGATGTTGAGTTTAGCCCGGAAGATGCTGGGAGGTTTGCTTGTTTTGATTCTTGACCTCTATTATGTGTCTGTGACCGAGTCTCTAAAACTATTTGACACATATTCTGTTTATCACTAAAAGTAGTAAGAAATTAGACGAATTTTTTACTTTTGGAACAAACACATCCTTGTATTGGGTTTCGGGTCATACGTGAAACCATTGTGGTGAGGCTTGGAGGGTACTGTAGATGTATGATGGTGTTTGAATTTATCTCGTGGAGTGCGATTGGCTACATTATTTACTTGAGTTGTGAGAGAATCGTTCTTGGTCAGATGTTATTCCCTAATTTTTAGTGATCACCTGTTAGATCTATGTATGATTTGCTTAGAGGAGGGGCTGGTCCCTCTTTCCCCTGGAAGAGTGTTTGGCGGTCTTCATGCCCTTTGCGAGTTTCTTTCTTTGTGTGGGAGGCTTCTCATGGTAGGAGTCTAACTATTGATAATCTCCGTAGAAGGGGGCTGATCCTTGCTGATTGGTGCTTTTTATGTCGCTGTGGTGGGGAGTCGGTTGATCATGTTTTGTTGCATTGTCCTTATGCGAGTGGATTATGGTTCCATGTGCTCAAAATTTTGAATTTTCAATGGGTTATGCCTGAGAAGGTGGAAGGGGTGCTGAGGTGTTGGCATCGAAGCTTCAGAAACCCTTTTGCTAAGACTATTTGGAGAATGATTCCACATTGTATCTGGTGGTGCCTTTGGCGTGAGCGCAATAATAGATGTTTTGAGGATTGTTCCTTGTCCTTGGTTAGGTTGCAGGGTGTGCTGTTGTCTTTACTGTTTTCTTGGGTGAACTCGGCGCTTGGTTGCCCCTTTCTTGATTTTCTAGATTTCGTTAGTTTTCTGGCTTGTTTAGAATAGTGGTTGCGGTATAGTCTTTGTACTGTGTTCACTTTTCTAATGAGATTGACTTATTTATATAAAAAAAAAATTTTAGTGATCACCCTTTTCACCAATTCTCCACATGCACCATACGTCTTGTGATGCTATTCAAGTCCAAATGTTGTTGAATAATCCAGTTCTGACACCAAAATAGTACGATTAATTCTCCACTAAGAACTGTGAGGAGTTATTGGGAAAAGAGAGCAGAAGTGAAAACGCCTGTGCTACCCAAGAATTTATATCGAATTTCCTCTTGAAAGTGCTCTGATTTTAACTGATTCACACATTTAGAGAAATCTAAACACAATTTTGTTTTCTTGTTCGTCATTCATGCATGGGAGTTTTCCCAATCTCTCTCTCTCTCTCGCTGTTTCATACAGTTATTGGCATGTTTGAGGTTGTTGCCCTGGGATGACTGTTTCACATGGCCCAGAAGAGGATGACAAGTATTTCATTCTTGCCTAATTATAAACTTCTTGCCTGTCAGCAAACAAAGAGAGAGAGAACACTGTAGAGGGCAATGATGCCTATCTATTGTTGGTCATTTCCCATTTTATCAAGAAAGAGAGGATGACAATGTAACGGTCTTCTGTTTTTTTTTTGAATCTATCAGATCTGACAGGGAGTTTCTGTATGAAATATTGGGTGAAGTCATTAAGGCTGGTGCCACAACTCTAAACATACCCGACACTGTGGGTATTACTGTGCCAAGTCAATTTGGGAAATTGATTGCTGACATAAAATCAAATACCCCTGGAATCGAAAATGTTATTATCTCAACTCACTGCCAAAATGATCTTGGACTTTCTACTGCCAACACTGTAGCGGTAAGCCCATTATCTATTCAAAGGACAAGACAATCAAAGTGCACTCGCATCTCATTTCATCTATGTTCAGGGGGTATGTGCAGGTGCAAGGCAGCTAGAAGTAACAATCAATGGCATTGGTGAAAGAGCTGGGAATGCTTCATTGGAAGAGGTGAGTGTTCACTTTGTGAAATGATGTAAGGCCTCTGTACTTGGGAACTTATAGGGCAAGTGTAAACTTCTCTAATTCTTTGGAGCACAGATACTTCTCATAGAGAGCCTAGAAACTTATCTGAGACTCCTAGAAGTATGAATTCAGAATATGACATATGTAACTGTAGATTAGTATATAACTAAAATGTGAAAATAGAGGAAGGGTTTAAGATGCATCTTTTGATTACTGTTTATGTTATGGATGCTTGCCTGAGTAAATTGTTACACCAAATAATTGTGGAATAGCCAATACTTAACCGAAAACTGACCTCCATCGGAGGTAATATACTTATTTTGTGGACGTCTCCTTGCCACATCTGTTTAAATCTCTCTAATGTCCTGAATCCTTTATCTATGCTTCCTTTATTGAATTTTTTTCACAGCTTCTTAGTTTGTGACTTTTGTTATACCTAAACCTCAGACCACGTTACAATATGGCTGTTAAATTCTCTGTACCTTCAAATTATATTTGACCATTAAATAGGCCAAGCTTGACAAATTTCACTGCACAACCCAAGGGGTTCAAGTTAGGTTCTTATAGGTTTTATAGACCGTTTTCGGAAACTTTTTCACCCTGAATCTTTCTCCCACCTTTCCCTCTGCTCCAATCTCATTGCCACCTCTCAATCTGCCCTAACTCTCTCGTGTCTCTCACAGAGTCTTTCACGCATACTGCATATTCTCACTGCTCTATCATTTCCATCTTTATCAAATTGTGCTTCAATCTCATTGTCACCTCTCAATCTGCCCTAACTCCCTCATTTCTATCACGGAGCCTTTCACCCATCCTGCATACTCTCACTGATCTATCATTTCCATCTTTATCAAATTGTGGCTTGGAGGGGATAGTCAGCCTCCCACCAGTGTCATAGATGATCCCTGTGAAGATGTCAAGAATTTCCTTGTATCTCATTCCTGCTGTCCCACAGGTCTTTCTCTTTACCTAGAAGTTCTCAGAGGAGTACAAGGACTTATCAAAAAAAAAAATTATCAGAGTACAAGGCCACCAATAATGACAAGGTCAATAGGAAAAGAGTTGAAATGACGCATAGATTCTTTGATTGGGGGATTTTTTTATTCATCTCTTGGGAGAGAGGTGAAATGACACATCAATTGGGAAAAAGATTGTGCTCTCTATTCTGTGTTTGCATGTGTGGGTGTGTGTGTGAGAAGAAAGAGAGAGAGAGATGTATCGGTTTGGTCTGTTGGTACCATGACTACTGACTAACTGCATGTTCTCTGTCCAGTTCAATAGTTGACCTGTGTTGTTTGGTCAGATGGTTTTTAACCATGTACTTGTTGCCTTATTTATCTTTTAAACTAAAATGCCTAGTTTCAAGCCTCTTAGCTCTTATGGAATTGCACTTCCTTCCGCTTAAGATCACTGTGAAGAACCAGGTTTTGAGTTTAGGATCCACTGGGTGCGTTTGTAACTTGCCTATGGAAAAAATTACATAGTTTTTTAACTTATTTAATTCAGTTGTAAAGCATTTGTTCAAAGCTGATTCTCTCGATACCTCTCACTCTGTTTAAATGTTCACTTCACCACTGGTTAATCTTTTTAAGGTGCTTTAGCAGGCCTTGTGAATTTTTTTGTAGGTTGTTATGACTTTAAGATGCCATGGGGAGGATCTATTTGGAGGTCTCTATACTGGGATTAATACACGACACATCTACACGACAAGCAAGATGGTGATGTTTGGAGCACATTGAGTTGAATTTGACACCTATTTTTCCTAGTTGGTTGAATGCTCATTTGATACTTGATGGCTATTGTCTAGGTAGAAGAGTACACGGGAATGTTTGTTCAGCCACACAAAGCTATTGTGGGTGCTAATGCATTTGCTCATGAAAGTGGTATCCATCAGGTACATGTCCGCATATTACCTCTGTTACTGTAGCTTGTCAGTTAGGAGTCTGTAGGAAGCAAGCGGCATGCAATCTGGCAAGGTGTGCTTTTGGATGTGAAAAGGGTGTTTTCTGCAAGAAATACAGTTGACTGATCTTTCTGTCCATTGAGCTGCAATTGAATTTATGATAATGCTTTCTTAAGTCTATATGTTCTTTTTTATGGGAGAGCCATTGATACAGGTATAGAAGAGTTAGGGCATTGGAGGTATGTAATCGTTACAATAGAATTAGTTGGATTAATATGGGCTTGTGAAACCTCGATATATGTGTCGAAGTCATTACTTGAATTAATGTTGCACAATTATATACTACATATAATGAATTTGTATTAGATTCTTTCAAGAATAATACTGTGAGACCGTTTTCTAAATTGGTCTGCCTGGTTAACTTTGTCACTCATTGACCAGTGGCATCATGAGTATTGAAATTGATGATACAATGACCTTTCAGAAAAAGTAAAATTTAAAATTAGTCCTTGGGTTTTGTTTGAAATAAAATTAGTCCCTGGGTCATCAAGAAAATAAAATAGGTCCAACAAATATTGTTCCTATGTAACTCTTGGCGAAAATTCATACGTGGCATGCCAGGTGTCAAGAAACAATATTAAGAAAAAAAACAAAAACAAAAAACCAAAACAAATAGATCTAGAAAAATAAATAGGAAAACAAAAAATTTGAAAGGTTTTTATTTTTAAACAAAAAAGATAGAAGGGTTCCTGCCACCCCGTGCAGTTCACAGTGCGGTGGGCAGTGTACGGTGGCTGGAGAAGATTCTCCTCCACCAAAAGCTTGGAGTTCTTGTCTCTATTTTTTTTTTCACATTTTTTCTTTTCGCTTTTTACCTTTTCTTGTTTTTTGGTCTCTTGATCCATTTGGGTTCTATACAGATCTCTCTCTGACAGAGACTTATTTTTTGGAGTCGTAGAACCTAGGGGTTTATTTAATATTTGGAAACCTAGGGACTAATTTTATTTCGAGCCAAAACTAAGGAATTTCATAACTCTCGAATATACTTTCATATTCTCCAAGAGAATATATTTCAAAAAAATTCTCTTTCTAAACATCTTTTCTATGCAGCCCACCACTTTCACATACTACATAAAAATTACATTTAAAATTTTTCTCTTTAATCATTACAAAAAATGTTTTCAAAACCACAACCAAACATAGCCTGAGCATCTATCATTGTGCACAGAGCTTGGAAACTGTTATGTTCCTTATTCATGCGGCTAGTGTTCTTGTCTTGGTGGTGTGATGACGTTTTGTGGCATCTAAGAGGTATTAAGACATGGATTTCAAATATATGAATGACGTGAAAGAATTAGGTGGCCAGTTCTATCTCAATAATTAGCGGTCTACAAAATCAGATCTATGGTTAAGTTTAGCAATATCGTTAACACTTTCTTCTCTGGTTGATCTAGTCCTTCGTTGTCAAACCTTGTAAAATCTGTGCTTTTATCGTATTTCAAATGCATTAGCAACTTTTTGTTACTGGGAGGACCTAGTTCTTTTTTCTATGATTGGCAATTACCCTAACAGAGTTTACTGAACTTCTTTTCCTGGCGAAGAAATATGTCTTCCTATGTCTTTGGATACCACCCCTAATGGTTTGCCCATTCTGTGTACATAAACCCTTCAGCTTTGTCAGCTGCTAGGTAGTGGGGAAAGTTGGGGTGCCCTAATTGCACCACTTCAGCCTTGAGCAAGGTGGTTCTAGTAAGGTACTTGCCTTCAGCAACTTGTTACATCTTCTTTCCTTAGAAGACGATACAAATACCTGTCGTAGGATAGTTTCTTAAGCTTCAAATAGGGCTAATTTTTTCCAATTAGGTTGTTTTTTTTATTAGAAGCTGCAATATGTGTCTAGGAATTCACAGTAAATGGTGGTTGAGCTCATACAGCAGGACCCACTGGGTTCATGTGTAACTTATCAGGTTAAAAGAGGTCGAGGAGATTGTTCTGTAGGTCTCACTTGTTGAGGAAAGCTCTAGAAATTATTGATGGCTTCTCCGTTTTCTCTCCTCCTCTTCCTCCTCCTTCTCCCTGTTGATTGCTTCGGTTTTTAGTGGTTATGCTGGTTAGTCTTTTCAGATTGAGAGTTCTGCAGCTTTAGTAGTCGTTAAACATGTCTTTTGTAAGAAACTTTCGCATAGAGTCCAAGGAGTTTCAGGTTTCCATCAGTGCTTTAGGGGTAGTCAAATTCTCTGAATGGAGTTTTAAGTCTTTGAACTCTGTTCACATGGGTAAGTTCGGAGTGATCTGGATGGTGAACATGTCTGATAAGCTGCTGTCAGCTGAACCTGGTCATAATTTTTCTTCCAAGCTCACCAAGTCACGTCGTGGTTTCTTGGCCCAAAGGTGTGTCAACAAAGGTGGCCGATATGTGGTGATCGTTGAATATGGCGGGGGAAGAAAGGTGGGGGCGGTGATGGTGCCCGAAGGTCGATATGCTTTTGGTTGGCAAATTTTGAACCGGGTGTTCCAGGAGGCTGTTTCCCACTTCAATTTGCTTCAGCGCAAGGTTGTTCCTCTTAGTAGCCCATGTATTCGGCCAGGAGTCTCCTTTGCTAAGGTGGTGTTGTCTCCGGCGGGGGTGGACGTTGAAGGTGCGAGTTCCAGTGCTCCTGGTCAAAACTCACGAGTCTCTGACACCTCGAAATCTCCGAATGAACCAGAGGTTGACGCTGGTTTGAAGCCCACGTTAATTTCCTCTTCTACGTATAACGAGAAAGCTGCGAAGGGAAAGGCTCCTGTTGGTTTGCCGGTGTGCGCGTCGCCCTTACCTGGTGATGATTTGTGGAAACAATTTATGAGCTTGCGAAAGGAAGTCGACAGGCTTGCCTTGCTATTACAACCACGTTGTCCCGGTGGCCCTTCTCTTAACGCTTTATGCTGCAGTGTTTGTGGCTTTACCTTAAAAGCCAAATTCGATCTGAGCCATGTGCAAGGAAGCCACGGCTTCGATAGGCATGGGACACGAGGGGGGAGTATGGGTCGGCTTGTGGGCCGATGGTAGGGAGCCCGTTTTCTGGTGAGGGGGTGTCTTGACCGTGGGCTGACTAGCGGGCCGAGAGGTGGGGGCCTGTCGTCTGGTGCAGTAGCTTCGGGGCCTGAAGGGCTGGGGTAAGGTTTGGGCCGGGGCGAGGTGGCCAACGAATACAACCCAGAGGAGGGTGAGGGCAAGGGGGGTGAGAATGGGTCGGCTTGTGGCCGATGATAGGGGTCCCGTTTTCTGGTGAGGGGGGTGTTTTGATCGTGGGATGACTTGCGGGCCGAGATGTGGGGGCCTGTCGTCTGGTGCAGTAGCTTTGGGGCCTGAAGGGCCGGGGGAAGGTTTGGGCCGGGGCGAGGTGACCAACGATTACAGCCCAGAGGAGGGTGAGGGCAAGGGGGGTGACTCGGGGCCTAGTGGGCCGAGGGAATTCTCGGGCCGGGTTGAGATGGCCCAGGAGCCGTCCTGCGCAGACCCAGTGCAGGCCGATGGCCGCGAAGACGCTCAGGCAGGCCTGGGTCTCCGCTCCCATGCTCCCGACGATCGTGCAGAGGGGGCGCTGGAACTATCTGTGGCGGTCGGCGACTTCCCCTTGGGTTCGCCGGCTTCGAAGTGTGTCGGTTGGGGAACTCTGGTGGAGTCGACGCGTATGGGTCCACAATCCGATTCTTCGCTGCAGCTGCCGACGTCAGTTGGAGTGCTGCCCATGGTCTCACCGGAGCCGGAGCACACTTCTGGAGCTCAGCCACAGGTGATGGAGGGGTTGGCATTGACGCACCGTCCTCCCGTAGGTGTCGTCTATCATCGGAGGAGGCTGCGGGTCTCCTCTGAAGCTGCGGATATTCAGGCTCCGGTGAATGGGTTCTATGCTTGCGAAGGGAGGGAGGGGGGAGTAGTGTTGGCTGTGCAGGAGTCTGGTGGTTTGGAGGACAGCATGGGGGGTGACAAGGAGCTGTCGGTGGTGGAGGTGCAGGAGTCTGGTGGTTTGGAGGCCGGTAAGGGGGCGACAAGGCGCTGTCGGCTGGGGACTTGGCTCCAGCTCCAGATTCTTGCGAGTATGTGAATTCGGATTGGGTGTTGAGCTTGGTGTCATCCATTAGAAGAGTTGTTGGAGTCTCTTGTGATGGCCACGAGGAGAAATTGATGTCATTGTTTGCTTCCTTGGAGAGGGAGAGATGTCAGTCTGACTCTACAAAACCCGGTACTTCAAATGGAAGAGGCCTTAGGGAGCTGCAAGGTTTGAACTCTACAGTTAATTACGAGGGGAAGCGTTGTGCACCGAGGAAGTCTCGGAAGGATGGGCGGGATCAGCTGCAGATTTTATGAAGCCTAAAATTATTAGTTGGAATGTGAGGGGGCTCAATGATAGAGCTAAATGTCGTAGAGTTGGTAATTTATTAAGGGACTGGAGACCTGCTTTGGTTTGCTTGCAAGAGACGAAGTTGGCCGTGATTTCTAGTACTATTATCAGGAGCCTTTGGGGGGGGTCCCATGTTGGCTGGTGTTGTCTTGAGGCGGATGGAGCTTCAGGGGGTATCCTGATCATGTGGGACACGAGAGTTCTCGAGGTGGTGGAGTCCAGCGTTGGTTGCTTTTTAGTTTCGGTGATTTTGAAGAATGTTGAGGATGGGGTCGTTTGGGGTTTCTCTGGGGTTTACGGACCTAATGCTGATAATAGGAGACACCTTCTTTGGGATAAGTTGGTGGGGATGTTGGAGTGGTGGGACCTACCATGGTGTTTTGGGGGAGACTTTAATGTTTCTCGCTTTCCGAGTGAACGTTCGGGGTCGGTGGGGTTCTCTAGTGCCATGTTGGATTTCTCAGAGTTTATTGATGAGTCGCAGTTGATCGATGCTCCCTTGTTGGGGGGTCTCTATACGTGGTCTAAAGGGAGGAATGTCCACTCTTGGTCTAGGATTGACCGCTTTCTGTTTACTCCTAGTTGAGAGTCTTTGTTTCCGGAGGTTTCTCATAATAGGATGTCTCGTCTGTTATCCGATCATTTTCCGATATGTTTGGAGTGCGGGGCGGAGGACAGTGGTAAGAGGCCTTTCAGATTCGAGAACATGTGGCTCAAGGCGGATGGGTTCGTTGATTTGGTAAGGTCGTGGTGGAGGTCATGTTTTTTCTGGCTCGCCTAGCTTTGTTCTTCATTCGAAATTAAAGGCCCTTAAAAGGGATCTCATAGTTTGGAATCGTGAGGTGTTTGGGAATGTCGCTTTCAAGAAGTCTTCGCTTCTACATGAATTATCTTCTCTTGATGCTTTAGAAGAAAGGGAGCTCCTTGATGAGGGGGGCCGTGCAAGGAAGTTAGCAGTTTCTGAGGAGTTAGAGTTACTGATTGATATGGAGGAGACTAGTTGGAGGCAAAAATCGAGAGCTCTTTGGCTTAAAGATGGCGACAGATGTACCAAGTTTTTTCACCGTGTGGCCAACTCCAATCGGAAAGTCAACTCTATTCCTTCGTTGGTTGTTGATGGGGAACTTGTGGAGGACAACCAGCGTATTTCTGATGAGATTGTTAATTTCTATGACTCCTTGTATCAGGAACCTCTTTCGTGGAGACCTTTGTTGGATGACTTGGGGTTTGATTCGATTTCAAGGGAGGAGGTTGAACGGCTCGAAGGCTCTTTTAACAAAGACGAGGTAACTGGTGTAGTGCGGAGTCTTAATGGGGATAAAGCCCCCGGCCTGGATGGGTTCTCCTTAGCTTTCTTTCAATCCTGTTGGGATGTTCTCAAGGGTGACGTAATTTCCATGTTTAATGAGTTTGCTCAGGCCGGGAAGTTTGTCCGTAGTCTCAATGCCACTTTCATTGTTTTGATCCCGAAGAAGCCGGGGGCTGTGGAGCTTAAGGATTTCCGTCCGATCAGTCTTGTGGGAGGAGTCTACAAGATCTTGGCTAAAGTTTTGGCTAATCGGCTTAAGACGGTTTTATGCTCTATTATTTCGCCATCTTAGAGTGCTTTTGTGAGAGGAAGACAGATTTTGGATTCAGTGCTGATCGCGAGTGAGTGCATTGACTCTAGGATGCATTCGAATCTTCCTGGAATGCTCTGCAAGCTCGATATCCATAAGGCTTACGATCACGTCAATTGGAGTTTCCTCTATTTGTTGCGGAGGTGTGGGTTTGGTGAAACGTGGTGTAAGTGGATGGAGTTTTGCATTTCTTCTCCCAGCTTCTCGGTTATGGTGAACGGGTCTCCCAAGGGTTTCTTTAGAGGCTCCCGAGGTTTGCGCCAAGGCGACCCTCTCTCGCCCTTTTTATTTGTGATTGTTATGGAAGCGCTGAGTCGGATGCTGACTAGGTTGGGGGAGGTGGGCCTTATACAAGGCTTCTCGGTTGGTGGTAGTAGGGTGTGCATCTCTCATTTGTTGTTCGCTGATGACACTCTTATTTTGTGTGGGGCTGAAGAGAGTCAGTTCCGCAATCTTCGTTGTCTTTTGCTTTGTTTTGAAGCAGTTTCTGGCCTCAAGATTAACCTTGTGAAATCTGAGGCCATTCCCATTGGAGAGGTGGGTAACGCCCACATCTTGGCTGATACTTTGGGTTGTAAGGTCGCTTCTCTGCCCATCACTTATCTTGGTCTTCCCTTGGGGGCTCGTTTTAAAAGCATTGCTATTTGGAATGATATCATCGAGAGAATGGAGAAGCGGTTGGCGGGATGGAAGCGGGGCTACCTTTCAAAAGGTGGTCGAGTCACTTTGATCAAGTCTACTCTTGCTAATCTGCCGACTTACTTCTTATCTCTCTTCCCTCTTCCTTCGGTCGTGGCGTGCAGATTGGAGAAGTTACAGAGGGACTTCTTGTGGGGCAGCACTGACACTTCCCACAAGTTCCACCTGATTAATTGGGAGACAGTGTGTCGTCTCATCAAGCAAAGTGGGCTGGGTATTAGGCGCTTAATCTCTTTTAACAAGGCTTTACTTGGGAAGTGGCTGTGGCGCTTTGCTTATGACCGCAACAGTCTGTGGTGGAATGTTATTGTGGAGAAGTTTGGTAGTGACTTGGGTGGGTGGAACACCATTCAGAGAAGAGGTAATTATGGAGTTGGGCTTTGGAGGTTTATAAGCAAGGGGTGGGCTCTTTTTAGCCAATTCATTAGGTTCGAGGCTAGTTGTGGTCATAGAGTTCGCTTTTGGAGTGACCTCTGGTGTGGGGAGAGTCCTTTGAGGCTTGCTTTCCCGTCTCTCTTCTCCATAGCTCGTAACAAGGACGCTTGGGTGGCGGATTATTGGGAGCCGAATTCGGGTGCGTGGAATGTTCAGTTTTTAAGGGCTGCAAATGATTGGGAAGTTGCGGCATTCTCGACTTTCTATGCTCTTCTTTATTCCAAGGCTTTGAGGAGTGGGGCAGAAGACAAGATACGCTGGATGGGCAACACGAACGACATCTTTTCGGTGAAGTCGATGTATGAGCTTCTTTCTGAGCGTTTGTGTCATGTCTTTTCCCTGGAGGCAGATTTGGAGGTCCCATGTTCCTATGAGAGTTTCCTTTTTTGTGTGAGAGGCAGCGCACGGACGAATCTTGACTACGGATAATTTGTGGAGGCGAGGTGTTTGCCTCCCAAATTGGTGCTATCTTTGTAGGTGCAACGGGGAATCGGCGGACCATATCCTCCTTCACTGTGCCGTAGCAACGGATTTGTGGTCTTATGTGCTTAGTATCTTCAACTTTTGTTGGGTTATGCCTTCTACGGTGCGTGAGGTGTTGCATTGTTGGAAGCGGAAGTTCAACAATCCTCTTGCAACAAGGGTGTGGAAGATGATTCCGTTGTGCGTTTGGTGGGTCATATGGTGGGAGCAGAACAAGAGATGTTTCGAGAACTCTTCTAGATCTTCTGAGGGGTTGAGAGGGTTGTTGATTTATTCTCTTTTTCTTTGGGCCTCTGCTGTTTTCGGCTCTCATTTTTCTGTTTTTGATGATTTTCTCAGCTTTGTTGTTTCTCTAGAGTAGGTCTTCAGTATAGCTCTTTGTACTGTTACCGTTCTCTTTTTCTTCAATAAAGCTCTTCTTACTTATCAAAAAAAAAAAAAAAGAGGTCGAGGGTTACTTATAAATAAATAAAAAAAGTGGAGAGAAACCAAAAGCTTCTAGGATGAAGCACACATTTTTAGTTTCCGTAAGTGTTATCTATATATACAAATCAGATTATGGTGACGTCTTATCAATTTTGGTGAGACCAACTGGAGGACATTACAGTGATCCCATTTTACTCTGGATTTAAAAGGGCAGGAGAATTTGTTTTGCCAAATTGTAACTGCATTAATTTTGTCTCAGAAAAGATTTATAATTCAATAGGTTTATCCCATTTTACTCTGGATTTAAAAGGGCAGGAGAATTTGTTTTGCCAAATTGTAACTGCATTAATTTTGTCTCAGAAAAGATTTATAATTCAATAGGTTTAGGAATCTTATGCAAGTTAACAAAATTTAAAATGTAATCTTCTCCCCCAAAAAAGCAGGGTTCTAATTTTTATCATTCTTGTGCTCGTATCTGCAATTATAATTCAAATAAATGATATGGTACTTAACTCCACTAGTTCGAACCAAATTCAGAAGATGTCAATGTGTATTGCTTATAGATTTATTTCAACGGTCTAATCTACAAGGAATATTATTAATATGTGCAACAATGGGCGAGACCTCGTCGTAGCTTACCTCAATATGTAGAAATCTATTTTTAAGAAAAACTCTTCTTATCAGCTGAGTAAGAGGAGGAAAAGTTGATTTATAAAAAAAAAAAAAGCAATCTTATCAATCACCTCCCTTCTCCATCTGTTGGTGTCGTCCTCTCCATCTTTGCCTATGATTTATAGTTCAGATGCTACATCCTCTCTCCTAAGAGCATCATAGAGGCTGTAATCATGAGTTTGAAACTCATTGTGTGCATGCCTAACAAGACAAAATCTCCATCTCCTCTTCATTCTACATCGTTGCACCTTTTTAATCAATATTGACTTTCTGTATATTTATTCCTAATTTGCGTCTTTTATGTTGCAACTAATTTAAGAAGTTGGTGCTTTGCTTCTCTCATCCATTAACCTTTTTGGCAAATCCTGTCTTTGGCAACATTGTGAATTACTTTGCCTTTTTCCCTTGACTACCCTCATCCAATAGCCTTTTGTGGCAGATCCTGTCTTTGGCAACATTGTGACTTACTTTGCCTTTTGCCCTTGACTATGTGATGTGGTTATAACCACAGATAGCATGTTGAAGCATATTGGTCATTGTTACGGTCATGGCTCTAAGATTGGAACTTGGTCACCCTATATTCTTTGTTGTAGAGGCAGATGGAAGATATTTTATTACAAAACTTTGGACATTTTATGGAACAAGCATTGCATGAATGACATCTCTGCCTGAGTTTAGGCCAAAGTGTTATATACAGAGGTTTCCTTTTTTGGACCATAATAGTCTTCCTCTGCTTTGTCTTATTCTGTTCTCTTCTATTCTATATATTATGTAGTGATCCCTAGAAGAATTTTATAATCGTCCTTTTTTTCCCTCTCAGTTGTCTATCCTATTAGTTCTTTTTCAATCGTTTCCAAGCTGTAATAGAAGGAAAACCCAATTGAAGGCTTCATAATCATTTTTCCTACTAGAGATACACTTGCTGGGAGAGCGTTTCAAGTGTTTGCGTGTGTGTTGTTTGTTTTCTCAAAATACTTGTTCGCTCCTTGTGTTGCAGAGTTGTGCTTATTCACTTAGCTGCACATACGAGTTCTTTTATGAGTTAAGTCTGGTGGAGAGGAGGTTTAATTAAGACTTGAAACAAAGCTGTTTGTTGTGTAGGATGGAATGCTTAAACATAAAGGCACGTATGAGATAATAGCTCCTGAAGATATTGGTTTTGAACGAACCAATGAAGCTGGTATTGTCCTTGGAAAACTTAGGTATGGTGAATCACATCTATTCATGTTGGCACTAGCTCATGACTTTCATCTTATATGGTCCCCAGCTGGGAAAAGGTGTAGAGAACCATGTAATTCCCCCTTACTGTTATAATGATATCAAGGCTATGAGGGAATTTTCCTCTCAAGTTTAATAGAGTGTAAAACTAGTTTTTTTTTCATTCTTTTTCTCTTTGTGGGCTGCAGGAGGGGGAAACCCTGCCAAACAAAGGTTTCCCAACCAACTGATCTTCCTTTACCTGAAAAAATTATTTCTGACCTAGCCGATCTGCTTTTGGGCTCTTTAATCCATTTTGTCTTATTCCCCAAGTATCAACCTAGGGCTGGGCTTTTCGGGTTTCACCCAACCCGAACCCAACCGGGCTAAGGAAAATGAAACCTGACCCCGACCCGGAATGACTCCTGAACCTGAGCCGCCCCGAGCAGATTGGGTCGGGTCCTGGTTTCGTTGGGCTTTTTTATTTCATTATATTCTGGGCCCACCCAAAATGTTATGGGCTCTATTTTTTTTTAGCCCAAGACTATTTTTTGAGAACTAATGCATAGACTCAGAATATTTGGGTTGGGTTCAGGTTTTTCGGAATGTGTTGAACGAACCCGGCCCAAATATTGTCGGAATGCACACATAAAACCAACCCCGATCCTGAATAAAGCCGACCCAACCGGGTCGGGCATCAGGTCTCGGGTTTTTTGCCCAGCCCTATATCAACCACTTACTGTTAGCAGAAATGGCCATGGTTTCTTAATTACTAGGAGCAAAAACTGCTTTTTTAATCATACTTATTATATTCGACGTTATAGTTTTTTTTTTTCTGAGCTATTCAGTGTTATAGTGGTTCATGGGCATCTGCATGAAAGCAAAGTTGTCAAGAAATTCCTTTTCCAAATATGACATGACGCTCTCCATTTTTTTAAATCCATTCATGGTTTATACATTTTACCTGTACAGTGGACGCCATGCTTTGAGAAAGCGACTTGAGGAGGTACTCTACTGTTTTGCACATTTTGCTTGGTTTATAGCACTCTTTTCTTTGCTGTTAAGCATTAATACTTCATTCATCCTGTTGTTTCAGCTTGGTTATGAGCTTGACGATGGGCAACTTGAGAATATATTTTGGCAGTTCAAAGCAGTAGCTGATCAGAAAAAGGTGAGTACGAGCTAGGGATCTTTTTATTGCTTTCTAATAGTATCAGTGTGTGGTCTGAGCTCTCAGTTCTATCACATTTTAGGATTTCTCCTTCTAAAATAAAAAAGGCGGATGTCAGCATTCATTTTAGAAAATAATAAGAAGTGAAGAGAGAAATTAGCAGTACAAAGTGCAGTTTCATCCACGCTGTTAATGAGAAGGATAAATAAGTAGTAATGGATTTTTTGGCTTATTCTAACACAGTGAGGGGATTTGCTTTCTGGTTTCCCTTCGTAATAAGGCAATCATTCATTAATGGTTTGTGATGAAAGGTAAATCATTTAGGATATCATTTGGGCACTAGATTCTTTTTTTTTTTGACATATGCTAGCTACCTTTGTCAATGGTGGGTTGGGGCAGAGTTACGCTGAATCTAAGGATTACAGAGATTTGTGGTTTAAGTAGGTTCTGATAGGGTGGCAGGCATGCAGAAAGTTGCCAACTGTATAATATGTTTGAAATTATGGACTGCAACTATTTTACAGCTTTTGGTCATTACATTAAGCTTCAGGCATGCTCATGGTTAAGATTAAGAAAAAACATGTTTTTAGGTTCCAAAAATCGGATAAATCAAGAGTTCATTAACTTCTAGATAGAGGAGTGATAAGACATATAGGTTTGAAACCTAGAGTCCTTAGGTATCACAACTAGCTAAGGGTTTCATGGGAGAATTCCTTAGCAGATTGGCAAATTCTTTGAATTAGTCATTTTGAGTTCACAGTGCATAGATATAGGCTTGGGGACACTTCTATTTGTACTAGGACTCTTAAGTTTAAAACTAGAGACAATAACGCTTGACTCCCTCAAATGACTACTACATATGCAATTTGTCCCTCAAGTTACAATTCTTGGCAATTGAACCCCCCTAAACTATCACCTTTTTGCAATGTGTCTGATAATTAAGATCGGGTAGTTGAGATTGCACTATGTGGTCTATTTTTGCTCCATCTTACTGGTAAGATCTTTGACATATGGGGTAAGTTGTAAAAAGGTGATACTTAGGGTCAATTGTCAAGCATTGTAGTTAAGGGGTTCATTGCAAACGAAATGGTAGTTTAAGGCTGTTAAGTATTATTTCTCTTAATCTTTTGCTTATAAAAAAAAGTATTATTTCTCTTAATCTTTTATGTAATGAGAAAGGAAACAGTAGTCCAAGCCAAATTAGTTTAGTAAGCAGCATTAGGTATACAAGACCTAGGACCACTGCCTTGGTCCGCGTCCAGTTAAGCTAGTAAAAACCAACTACCAGTTTATTCTATGGTCTTACAGAACTTTCTTTTGGGACATATATTTTAATTAAAGTAAAAGGATGTATGAGATTCAAACGTATATTCAACAATACTAGATCCCAAGTGGGCCTCACGCAGTCATTTGGAATTTAGATCATATTTGTTGATTTACTTGTTTCCGAAGCTTGATCCTTTTGTAAACTCTTGTAGTTGGCATCTTCTTTAGGCTCTGGAATGTCCATTAGTGTTGGTCTTTAAAGGTACTAGTAACAAGTTATTGCATCCTTATGTATAGTTAGGAATGGAACAAACTGAAAAGTACCAAGTCTTTTCGGCGTTGGAATTTCAATTGCGTTGTAAGGGTCTGTCTTGTTTAATCTGGTTAACATGTATTTGGTGTTGGAAGAAACATGTTTGTGTTGTTTTTTTGTTCCTAACAAAGTGATCAGAACTCTTATACACTCTTACCAATGTCCCAGAGAATTACTGATGCTGACCTAAGAGCATTGGTATCTGATGAAGTTTTTCAGCCAGAAGTTGTCTGGAAACTTCATGACCTGCAGGTAAATTTATAATTTTGATTTTAAATTTCTATTTATTATGCAATTTGAGTTGACTTTAACGGAGTTGTCCCCAATTAACCATGGATTGTATTAGGTTACTTGCGGAACACTTTGTCTTCCTACAGCGACTGTTAAACTAATTGGTATTGATGGAAGAGAGCATGTTGCGTGTTCAGTTGGAACGGGGCCTGTAGATTCAGCTTACAAGGCTGTTGATCTCATTGTGAAGGTCTGATATTAAAGTTGATATGGTTTTGTATTTTGCTCTTAAGTTTGTTTCAGACGTTGAAAGTTACACCTGGGATTACATCTATTTTGCCTGCAGTGTGAAAAGGGGAAACTATTGTGATTGGTGATTAAGAATCCAAAGATGATGTTTTTCCCTAGTGAACCTAAAACTTATGACAACCATTGTAAGCAACTCGTTGATTTTAAGACTCATCAAGATCCATACACCTGCTTGACAAGTTTGTGGTGTTGATGGGAGTGATGATAGTGAAGAAAAGATACAACAGAAATCATTTTAAGAACAATATTCTTTTTCTTATTTGTTTTAATTCTAATGCAAAAAATGGACCAGGGAAATTCTAGTCGCAAAAACTTGAAAAATATTCCTTCACGTAGAAAATATTTCTGGTTGTCCATGAGAAATTTGAGTTTCTTCAAAAATGTAGAATGATTTACATTGATAGGATTTGTCTCTTCCTTCGTATGCAGGAACCTGTGACCCTTCTGGAGTACTCTATGAGCGCAGTAACAGAAGGCATTGATGCTATTGCTACCACCCGTGTTCTAATCCGCGGGGAGAACAGTCACACAGCTACTCTCGCCTATACTGGAGAAACAGTTCACCGGACATTTAGGTATGGCATGTGGATAATGTTTTTCCTTTTATCGTCGGCACATTGTATTCTTCTAACGCATCAGATTCAGAGCATATAAATCTTGCATCTTTTGGTGCCAGTGGTATTGGTTCGGGAATGGATATTGTCGTTTCTAGTGTCAAGGCCTACATTAGCGCATTAAACAAGATGTCAGGTTTCAAGGGAATGTCCCCACTTAAGAGTGGAACAGAAAGAACGGCTGTGTCTGCTTGAGGAGGTATGGGACGTTGTCACATTGTTGCTGATGCTTATACTATCAAATGGTCAGGTACATTAGTCATTTGATTTTCTCTTTAGTTGTACAAAGATGCAGAGAATTTTGGTCTTCCATTTTGATACTTGTTCCTTTGTTTTGTCTTTCCTAAGCGTTCAGTGTGATTTTTGTCTTGTTCATTGTCATGTACAAGTTTCAACGATATACGCAGCCTGACTTTGGATTGTCTTTGTAATTTAATATGCATACGTGCTTTTTTTGCAAGAGTTTTGGTTGGATCCATGGAAGCGTTCATTTTAAGCTTGGAGATGCCTGATTGCTTGAAACGAAATTACCAAATGATATATGTAGTTTCATTTTGTAACAAATTGGTCCTTTTAGTTCAAACTTCAATGATTTAGTCTATGTGGTCACCAATATGATACACGGGATCTCTCCGTCCTTATCTCCAATAATCTCCTGACGGAATACGCTGACGTGTCCATTTTTAAACACTTGGACAATACTGACATGTCAGTATATTCCGTCAAATGATTAATGGAGGTGTGGACGGAATGACGTGTATCATTTTGGTGACGACATGGACCAAATCGTTGAAGTTGAAACTATAGGGACCAATTTGTAACAAAGTGAAACCACAAGGACCATTTGGGTAATTTTCCCTTCAAACAATATGGCTGGCTAGATTGCAAAATTATAAAGTTATTTTGGGTGTTTTTTTTTTTAGAGAACACGAAAAGGGTAAATAATGTAGGGATGTATTCTTTCTGGTTTTAAAAGGAAGTAGATAATTAAGATGAGCATTAGGAATGGATTGATAATGCCTATCATCTTTAGGAAGTTATTTCTCAGCCCCAAAACAAGTATTGGTTGATATTTATTTTAAGTCCGCACTTAATTTAAATGTACTT
This sequence comes from Myrica gale, assembly GCA_963930655.1. Lineage (NCBI taxonomy): Eukaryota > Viridiplantae > Streptophyta > Magnoliopsida > Fagales > Myricaceae > Myrica > Myrica gale. The sequence continues at coordinate 12,483,752 of OZ005619.1, read as the reverse complement.
TACTTTGGATGGCAAAGACTTACGCATAATTGAAAATGATTTAAATAGTTTTTTTTCTTCCCTTAAAAGGGTAGAAGAGGGTGCTAGTGTAGTCTACTCGCATTAGACGTGATCATAAATGGCCATATTTTCTTCTAAAAGTTAATGCACAAATGAGATTATATGTGTTGTGTTCTGTCACATCAAGTAAGACTAAAACAATAATATATATATTATTGAACAATTGAGAAAGATGAGAAGAAAACATGTTTAGGATTTATTTTTGGCCGAATCTCTATAGACCTATAATTTATGCAGCAAATTTAAAATAATTAAGTAATAATTAGCATAGGTTTACAAAAATGATCAATATTGTGATGATTTTACTTTATGTGGAAAGAGAATTACAGAACTCGAAGCTATTTCAAAATTATGTTTATTTTGTGGATCTAATAATGAAAAATAATAGTAAATTTTATATTGTAGTCCTCATACTTACACTAAAACTAGACGTGTCATTACATTTTACAACTGTACGTGAAGCTTCGGATAGTGTAAATACTATATCCTCTAATATTTTGTGTGTGCTTACCTGTATTAGATTTACATTTCACATAAAATAATTTATAGAAGATTTTAGTCCAAGCTTTCAAGTATCATATCTTCTCTCATATGACTAGTAAATCTTACCGTATTTCAATATTAGTCTTTATATGTTAACTTCTCAAAATATTTAATTATTTTACTTGCACACGTGTAATATGCCTATGTGAACTCTGAAAATTTAGGTAAGTTGAGGACTTTTGCTTGTGTGTGTATCACTTCTAGGAACCATATTGGAAATTTGGCAAGTGGAGGGACTGAACTGACATTTATTTAGCTGCAGTAATTAAATTAAAATAAAATTTTAGTTAATACTTTATGTTCAAAGATATATATACTATATATACTTTTTATAATTTTCCATTTTCCAAATTATAGAAAAGTTTATTCAACACTCATTTATTAAATGAAGTGACGTGTTTCTCTCGCTTTTTAACTTAGAAAAATTGACAATTTGGTCACTAGTACCACTGACGATTTAGTCACTAGATTTCATTTTTTTACTATATGATCACTGAGAATATATAATTGTGACGCTCTGATCTTTTGTCAAATCTCCGTTAAATTTTTAACCAGAATAGCGGTCAACCGATTTGTTTACTGTTGCGGCAAAGGTAACTTGTAGCGATCGACCGTTTCTATTCCGTTAAAAATTAACGGATATTTGACTGAAAGATCAGATTGTCACAATTATATATTCTCAGTGAACATATGGTAAAAAAATGAAACATAATGACTAAATCGTCAGCGTGTTATAAACCTATTAACTAAATTGTCAATTTCCTTTTAACGTAACTTGAAGTTTTGGCCTGAATCTTTTTTCTTAAAAAAAATTCTTAAAAATTTCAAAATACCATAAACAAAAAAACCCTAAATTGATTATTTCACTATTTATTTTCTTCTTTCTATTCTAGATAGCTGCAGTATAACTTTGCTTCTTCTCAACAAATAAGAAAAAAAAATCAAAAAGTGAAATAGCTTCATTTGCATTAAAAGCAAAAAAGGTGAGGAGGGATTGCCGGGAAGCTACGCTATAACTATATATTAACTTTATGGACCGGCAATGATACACAAGAGGAAGAAAATTTTAAATATGAAACTATAAAGAAAGACAAAATATTCTACATCTGCAACCACTTATTTTTAAAAATAAACCAAAAAAATAAAAATAAAGATGCAAAAGGCCAGCAGTGGAAACCCACCCAAATAAGAAGAGAATTCAGAATCCACCGTTTCTTTGCTCCTTCATTTCCTCCCAACGTAACGAAAACTGGCAAGGATTAACTCATTTTTAAACCCACACGCAGTGTCGGGGACGGGAGAGAGACCTTTTCTATTGTTGTGTGTGTATATATATATATCTGGAAGATAAATTCCTAAGAGAAATATTAATAAAAGGCAAAAAAATCGTCTTTCCTCTCTCCCCGCATTGCCTCTGTCCTACGAGTCTCAACCTCTAAAAAAGCAAATACCAAACCCCTCTGTTTCTTGTAAAAGAGCCAAAAGCATCTCCTAGCTGGAGATAAAAGCGAGGCGAGAGAGATAGAGCGATAAGGGAGGAGTTGTTAAACGGAGTGAGATAAAACAACAGGTATTCTCTCGCTGTTGTTTTTTCTTTTTCTTTTCCTTTATGGTCAATCTTTTTTTCGTTTCTTCGATTTTAATGCCCTCCCCGATCCCAGTTTTTTTCTTTTCCGTTACGCCTAATCCTTTATTTTCGGTCCCGATCTGAAGGCTAAGTTTTTCCTAATCCCGTCTTTTCCCAATCTCTCGTTGTCCTATGCCTTAATAAATTTGGCCATTCCCCTTTCTCTTCATTTTCTACAACCCCACGATTCGTTAGGTTCCTTTTTCTGTTTCTTTGTTTTTGTTGAATTCTTTGATTCTTTTCCTTGGGAATCGATCAATTTGAGATCCGTTTATTTCTGGATTGTTTCTGTTTTTTTTTTCCCGGTGACTCGAGATTGTTAATTTTTTAATTTGTGTGTGGGTTTTATTTATGGAGAAAGGAGATTGTCGTCGGCGTGGTTTGGTGGTAAGGATAAATGGGTCTTGCGTCATCTCTTGGGTTTCTTTCTCGGAGACGTAGAATCACCGAATCCGATTTTACGTTTCAAGTTTTTTTTATTATGTAGATATCGCATTGGCAGTGTGAATTCGGTTTCATTGTTTTGTTGTTAACCTGTATTGGGTCATGTTTTTGGCAATTTGATGTTTCCTTTTATTGTACACCCTGACAGAAGCATTTATTTGATTAGCCTTGTGTTCTTCTCCTATGAGCCTATCTCATGGTGTATTAAATTTTAGAATTATTGTCTTATATACCCATAACATTATTTGTTCCTATGATGGTTAATAGATTTTTATGTCTGGCAATTTTCATTTCTCACCGTTTAATAACTTCTACTTTAAACAAAAACGACAAAACGAATGTCAGAGAACTATGAAGTTTTTCATAGTATTTTTGTTATAGAAGTTGTGGCAATTTGCGTTTCTGGATTTCACTATTAAGTTAAGACGTGAATATTCCACGAAAATTTGGTGGCTTTGTGCAGGCACATGCACCACCTCCTAGTTACTTTGTTCGCCTGGAGAATACTAGTGCTGAAGACGATCTATATTTGAGTAAGAAAGCAGGGATGCGTAAGTGGCTCTGTTGTACATGCCAAGTAGAGGAGCCCTACCCCTCGAATGAAAATGAGCACCTGAAAAAAAGCCCAAAGAATTATGCAGATGGTGGTATGCTTTCTTAACTCTGACTCCATGCTTGTTCAAATTGGACTCATGGAAGAAGGAAACAGAAAATTACTTTGAATTTGGTTATCGTAATAGAAAGTGGGAAGTGAAATAATGGTCGGGTCCATCTGAAACATTTTTTGTTTTTTTCCCAGTCTTAAAGTATATTAATTTTCTTCCTTCTAGCTGAAAGAGGTTGGAAGCCTGGAATATTGATGTGGCATTTTGAATTATAGTGTAATGTACCTAGAAGGCTTCAATATAGTGCATGAATAATGGTCTAGAAACCTTGTGTTCTCAAAATTCTTAACGCTGGTTGCGTCATTGAATTGTATGTACCTGTTGCTATAAGGTTTGAGGTGTTCCGTATCAAACTCTTTTTTTCCTTCATATTACTGGAATGAGGACTGTATAGATGCAGCCTTTTGATACTTGTAGTGTTTCGCAACTCCTGGTTGGAATTCATTTAGTACTTGTGCACTCCGTATTGGGTTTTGCTCAAAATATTGGATTTCTGTCCTCTAGTCTGTCACTGTTACTTCAAAGCTTCTGTCAGTCATAATTGCCCACTGCATGATGCTTACCTGCACTATTTGAATACCATGTTTCCATGCACCCTTTTGGCCAATCACTTCTATAATATAATTGAACCGTTGATTTAACTTTTAGCAGGAACTATTCATGAAATGGTACTCATTTTCCTTCTAGGTTTGGATCCTCTAGTCTAGGGATTAAAGGATCTTCTCTATCTGTGCTATAACTATTGAACCAGTAACAATTTGTCCAAACAATTTATTACAGTGTGTTTACCTCCTATTACAATGTGAAGGTTTTATTCATCTGAAACTTCTGATTTATTTGCATTCTTATATCTTCAGTACAGATACTCTGCATTATAAGTTTTGCAAGGACTTCAAAAGAAAAATACATCCCTGTTAATTTCTTGTTTGGCACACCTGCTCTCCCCTTTTGGCATCTCAACGGCTAATTTTGCATTTATGTTCTTTGGTTCTGATTGTACTTCGTCGTCGTCATCTTCTTCTTCTTGTTCTTCTTTCTGCATTTTAGGATACCCAAAAGGTGCTAAGGTGGCACCTCCTGTCAAATCTGAAGTGCAAAAACCAGCACCATCTATTGAAGTGCCTGCACTGTCACTGGATGAACTGAAAGAAACGACTGATAATTTTGGATCAAAGGCCTTGATTGGTGAAGGATCTTATGGAAGAGTCTATTTTGCAAACCTAAGTAATGGGAAGGCTGTGGCTGTGAAAAAGCTTGATGTTGCATCTGAACCCGAGTCAAATGCTGAGTTTTTGGGACAGGTATGTCTTGAACTTCAATAAATATAGAACCAGTATCTTCTCCTGTTTAATTTGACAAATGATGGTGCGTTTAGTTTCTTGACATATCTGGCTGTGTTGATTTTGTTTATGTTAGGTTTCAATGGTTTCAAGATTGAAGCATGAAAATCTTGTTGAGCTGCTTGGTTACTGTGTAGAGGGAAACCTCCGTGTGCTTGCTTACGAGTTTGCAACCATGGGATCTTTACATGATATATTGCACGGTATGCAAAGCTAGCTTGTCATATTCAAATCTGCTTTGTGGACTTCCATGAATTACTATTGCCGAAAGTGGAACAGTGATGTGTTCTGTATTAACATTACAGGTAGGAAGGGAGTTCAAGGGGCACAACCAGGTCCAACACTTGACTGGATGCAGCGGGTTAGAATTGCAGTTGATGCAGCAAGGGGATTGGAATATTTACATGAGAAGGTTCAACCGTCTATAATCCACAGAGATATCAGATCTAGCAATGTGCTTCTCTTTGAAGAGTACAAAGCCAAGATTGCGGATTTCAACCTTTCGAATCAGGCTCCCGACATGGCTGCTCGCCTACATTCTACTCGAGTCTTGGGAACGTTTGGTTATCATGCTCCAGAGTAATGTTTCTGACACACTGTTCTCTTGCATTTGGATATCAGTACTCTCTATCAAATGCTAGTTTAGATAGTTTTATGCTGTGTTCATGTGGTTTAGTTTCATGCTCCAAACAGCTGAAAGTCCCAATAATTACTAGGGATTAGTGTTCAGTGTGTCATTGGACTTCAACCATTTCTTTACAGCCATTAATTAGGGTCTTTCGTTTTTATTGATCTGTCAAGGCCATTGCGATCATCCTCAGATGAGTTATGTATAAATTTTCTTTTTCACTTTACAGATTATTATTCCATTGGGAAATATTATCCAAAACAGGAATCACTTTAGTTATGCTTCATCTGAATTAACTTAAGTACACTGGAAACCTCCAAGCATTTAATGAGAGTGCAACCTATAACCCCAAGAAAAGTCTAATAGAAGGCAATTACCATAAGAGGGTTTGATTTCATTGGTCAATAGCACACTCCGCAGACCATCCTCATGAGGCAGAGGTTACTTGTTTAACTCTCCCAGCCTACCTCTCCCTTTCCAAGTTGGGCCGCTTAAGATCCCAAATAGAGAAAGAAAGAACAAAAGGAACAATAATGTCTTTTGGTTTTGTTTCAATAGAAAAAACAATAGCCATCTAGCTGATGTTAGTAAGAGGAGAACCTTTTACCAATTTAGATAAGGTTGATGAAACAGGAATATGTCGATGATTCCAATTTCTGTGGTCTCTGCTGCCTTTTCACTGTTCTTTAGTATTTTCCTATCTACATCAGTTTTTGAGATATAATAGAAACACAAGAAAGAATTAATTGTTGGAAGGACTTTCTTTAGAGAATTAATTGAAAGTTTTTGGAATCAGAAAAATACTAATTTAAGGGGGGGGGGGGGGGGGGTTTCCCTATGACCATTCTGAAATTATCTTGTGAAGTTACTTATCAAAAAGAAATTATCTTGTGAAGTCTTTGTTTGGAGCTTCTTAATATTTGATGAAAAATAGAGAGGTAGTTTTAATTGTCATTGTTATGGGGACTTGGGCCTGAGTGCTATGTCAATCTAACTGAAATAATTTTCTCTCCAGGAATGTAATTGTTAGGGAAAAAGTTTAGGTGAATCTGTATATTTGTCAGTTACCAAAAAAATCTTTATATTTGTGGATATATCTCTACCTTTTCTACTTTTCAAACATGTATGTAGCAGCTGCTTTTCCAAGGACCCACCACGATGATATATTATAGCCTGTTAAATAAATTAGTATGATGATCATGCACATTGTATATGTAGGTGTTGTAATTGGTTCTGAATTAAACCTATAGCTGCTGTCAGCTATGAAGGATCTTGAGTAATTTTACCTCAAACAATTTTGCAGGTATGCAATGACAGGACAGTTGACTCAGAAGAGTGATGTCTACAGCTTTGGGGTTGTTCTTCTAGAGCTTCTGACTGGGAGGAAACCCGTAGATCATACTATGCCTCGGGGACAACAGAGTCTTGTGACTTGGGTCAGTGTTTTGCCTAGTTTCGTTTGGGGTTATTGCTTTTATTCTTTTTCACTTGTATGTAATTTTTCCTATGACCATTCATTGTCCAAATTGGGAATGACTTCACTGTGAAACTCATATTTATAGGCTACTCCAAGGTTGAGCGAAGACAAAGTTAAACAGTGTGTGGATCCAAAACTGAAGGGAGAATATCCACCTAAAGGAGTGGCAAAGGTCTCTCTTCCTCACTCTCTCTCTCTCTCTCTCTCTCTCTCTCTCTCTCTCTCCTGCACAAACTCACAAAAAATACCAACTTGTCTCTTGTTCTCATTAAGTGGTGGCTTACAATGTGATTTTGCTTTGGAAATGCAGCTGGCAGCTGTTGCAGCATTGTGTGTGCAGTATGAAGCTGAGTTCCGGCCAAATATGAGCATTGTTGTCAAGGCTCTCCAGCCGCTTCTGAAACCTCCTGCCTCAGCTCCTGAGAGTTAAACAAACAAGCTTGGTTTTTTCCTTGTGTTGGAATTTCTGCCTGTGCACAGATTTCTTTCTTGTCTGCGAAATTCATCAAATTCTATGTATTTTTTTCAATTATATTTGCGGTGTATGAGATTGATTGTGTAGGACTGGGTTGGCCCCTTTAATAACATTACTAACTTCTGTCTCTTCGTGCCTCCACCCATCTGTCCTCTCCCTCATGTTCCATATTTTGGCCTAAATAGGGTGGCGATAACTGCCACCGCCTAGTACCGGTTACTGCCGATAGTGAGATTGGGGGCAGTCACTGTTTCTGAAAAATCTGCCCTAATTAAAACTATTTGTGTAAAGGTAATATGAAATATTATATCAATAAAGACGAAATAAGTATAACTACTATAGTTAAGAAGCCAAGAAACAATTAAGTATAATATGAAATATTATATCAATAAAGACGAAATAAGTATAACTACTATAGTTAAGAAGCCAAGAAACAATTAATTTGGGGTGAAATAAGCAGTAGATTGATTCTATCCCCCCCCCTCTCCTCTCTCACTCTCGCTCTTTGTAACTCCTCAACTCCTCTGTCTTCTCCCTCCTTCCCATATCTTGACCCGTCACTGTTCATGCACATGCCTAATTAAAACTAGTCGAGTGGAATGACATTCAAGAACGAAGCTAGGGGCACCATGAGGAGATTATGGTCCTAGCCCTGTAAAAAAAATTAGCAGATATTTTTTCCCCTTCAGCCAACTTTTTTTTTCCAAATGATTTTCTTGTGCTTTTATATATTTTAGCTCCCCAAAATTTGTTTTTAAATAAACTAGCCCCTTCTAATCCCTATGAAAATTGATGTTTCTACACATCTGCCTAGTGGTGGGCAAATCTTTCGTCGATACCGGAATTCCAGTTCCTGCCACCGCCACCGTATACTGGTCGGAACCAGATACAGAACCGATATATGGTATATGAAAATACCGATACCGGTAATTTCGCCGAAACCAAGTGGAATTTCGATATTGGTTTGTTTTTTTTAAAAAAAAAAATCCAAAACGCACAGTTTTGGACAGGTCCTAGGGTTTTATTTCAAAACTCTTTGCTCTCACACGGTCTCTCAATCTCTCTTAGCTCTCTCACGCGGTCTCACCTCGTTGCTCTCTCTCTCAACTCTCTCACCTCACTGCTCTCTCTCTCTCTCTCTCACCTCACGGCTCACGCTGTGACGCAGCTCTCTCTCTCTCCAGTCTCTCGAGCTTAGTTCTCTCTCTCCAGTCTCTCACGCTCTCTGCAAGTCTGCCCTCTGGTCTTGGACTCTTGGTAGACAGTCTCTCACGCACTACTCTTTCTCTCACCTCACGGCTGTGACTCCGTGAGCCCGCGACGCCGTCGAAGGCCAAAGGCCAACTGCCTCTCCGCCGAAACAGAGCCAACAGAGACTTTGCCTCTCCATTACATTGTCTCTCTTCCTCTAATCCTCTCGGCACTCTCTGGCTCTCTCTCTCACTCTCTCTCTTCCTCTCTCTTGATTTTCGAACAACTGCGTCTCTTTTTTTAGTTTATTTTTCAATTCGTTTTCACTACAATTAGTTGTTCTTAACTTCTTCATTTCATTATCTATTAAGTATTTTTTTTTTTGTGCAGGTTACAACTTAGAAAATTGTGATTTGTGAAGTTGGTCGTGTGTGGTCAGACTGGTCAGTGGTCAGTGCATTGCATTGAAGTAAAATTTCCTCATTTATTTAGTTAATTATTTATTGTAGTTCATTAGTTAATTTAGAATTTTTGAGTATAGATTAGGATGTGAAAATGTGGACGATGGACTTGATTGGATCATTGGAGGATTTAATTTTGTTTGAAGTTGTGAATCTGTTTGCAATTGGAGGATGGGCAGTGGGCAGTGGACTTGATTGATAATTGATTGGATGTTTGGTTTTGAAATTGTGTTGATGTATATACTGTAATGCAATTTGAATAAGTATGACAATATGAGCATATATTTTAGAGTATATAGTTTGATGCAATTTGAATTTTCTTGGAATAGTTTGAAATTGTGTTCATGTATTAGCATATATTGGTGAGGAGTCGGCTCCTCAAGTTGTGAGTAGTGTTGATGTGTCAGCACCACCTCTCTCAAAGAGGAGGAAAGTTTTTCAACCATCTCCCACACGAATAGCGTGACTCTTGACGTGGACGATTAGAGTGAGATATTGTTTTTCATTTTAATTGTTACAAAATACAATATAAGTAGTATAGGTTTTATTATTCTATACTTTAGACATTATGAATATTATTCTATAGTTTACAAAATACAATATTAGTGTATTATTTATTACTTTCATGGAAAATGCCCATAATATCATATTAATAATTATTAGACTCAGAATCTTAGATAATGAGATTGATTGGTAATTAGTAATTTAGATTTTGGAGGTCTATTTTTGTTCTTTATTTAACTATGAGTATCAATAAACATAAAAATTATGTTTTGGATTTGGATTTTTTTTAATGACGGACATGGTGTTGTGCACATATTTCCTAATTTTTATTATTTTATAAAATTGATCATTTTAATATGGTGATGTTTCATTATTTTAGAAAATAGAAAGTAATCAATTAGGTGTTATGTTATGCATTAGTTAAAATTTAAATTAGTTTAGTGATTAGTGACCAATATTTTGTAGTTGGTCATTAAATATTGTGGGTATAAATAAAACGGTCATACAAAACTAATACTATCATAATCATATGATAGTGATGTTTTGATTAAATGACCAACATTTTATTTCATTTAATTCTACTATCAAATTTGTAATATTTGTAGTTTTTTTTCAGAATGTAAATTTGTATTATTTGTAGATTTTATTTATATGTTTATTTGTAATTTATAAATTTGTAATTTATAAATTTGTTATTTACAATTTGTTATTTACAGTTCGTATCATTTTTCTTTCATCAGTGTATATATGTGATTTGTTAATTTAATGCAATTGAAACAATTATAGAATTATAATATGTAAATGAATTAAAAAGTATTGGATCCAACATCCAATTAAATTTTGTCATTTTGGATTCAACATCCATGTTTAAAAATTTGCCTAAAAAATCATGTCTAATCCCAATTGTATAATAAATAATAAGCCCAGAATCAGAAGTCCGAAAAATTGAAAATTTGGGCCCAAAACGGGCTAAAATCAGTCCATATATAGCTAACGAAATTTCGGATTTCGGTATCGAGATTATCAGAATTCTAGCAATTGTCGGACCGAAACCTGATAATACCGGTAACCACCGCTACATCTGCCATATTCAATGCCTATAAACACAAGAAACTCACATTTCTAGTAGGCATACTTTACTGGACTTAATTACCTTGTTTTGCTTGTTTCTTTGTATTGTTTGTTTTTCTTGTTTTCTTCCTTACTCCTATTTTTAACTTTGAAGTTACAAATACAGTCCAAAACCCCATACTACCCAATCTCCGGCACGCGCACCGTAAATGTGTCACGTGGGATCCACTCACCGCTCGGCGCTCAGTCGCTCACGATTCTTCAGCTTTAAACCCCCCCCCCTCTCTCTCTCTCTCTCTCTCTCTCTGACTCTTCCGCTCCTTCACCTGAAAGGCCAAAATCTCTCTCTCTCTCATGGCTTCTGATGGATGCTTTGGATTCAAACGAAGAATTACGGATATCGGAGATACCGAAGGCACTCCACCACCAAAACAACAATCCTCAACTACACTTCTAACAATTTCCCAGGAAGATAAAGAAGAGCAAGGCATTGCTGAGAACAAGAATCTGAGTTTCCCCTCTGACTCCAAGAAGGCAAAGTGTTCTTCTCCTTGTGAACCGTCTCTGGTTAGCGATGAAGAAAATCAAGAACTGGGTATTGCCTCTGGTGCCGAACAAAATCATGAAGTGTTGGATTCTTTGGTTTCTGGGCTCTCTGGGAGTGAGTGTTCCTTTAAAATGGTTGAGGATTTGAGTGAAGAAGTGAAAAAGATTGAAAATTTCGAAGTGGGTAATATTTGCGAAGGTGAAGGAGGGCGAGAAAAGTTTGATTTCGTGAAGGGTGGCGTTGAAGATAGTCTCAAAGAAAGCTTGCTGTCTGCTTTCACTGACAAAGAAGAGAAGGCCCTTGCAATAACTGAAGGGGGCGTTGAGGTGGTCTCTGCCACAGAAGCAAATAACGAGGAGTTGCTAAAAGAAGTCGAATCTGGAAGTCTCTTGGAAGTGAAAAAGAAGCAACTTTTGGAGGAGCTTGAAGTTTTGTTGATTGCTGACAATAAGTGCCACGAGGGAAAAGTCTCCGATTTTGATAGTTCTTTGAAGGTTGAAGTAATCGATCAAACGGCATTGATTGAATTCAATGGCCACTTTGCAGAGAGGAAAGTAAACAAGAATGTTAATCAAGAAGTGGACGGGAAGAAGTCGAGGCGGTCGCGTAGAAAGGCTAAAAAAGCTTTCGAGATGAGTGCAAGGCCTGAGAATGTCCTGGTAAACGGTGCAACTGACAGTGGTTGTAGAAGGTATGGGGATGGAATCAAGAAGGAATATCCAAGGAAGGAGATGGAGGCCCTGAGGTTTGCAAACATTGTAGAGCAGCGGAAAATTTGGAAAGAGATATACAACGGGCTCGGGGCTGTTGTGGCTCGGGAGTACGATGACTTGGCAAGCTCTAAGAATCAGAAGCATCTCCGCTTGAATTTTGATACCCGGCAGCGCCTTGCGAAGGACGAAGAAGCTCCTGCGATTCTTAGTAAGAGCTATTTCCCTCTCTTTTTTCCTTTTGTCATGGATTTTTTTTATAGCAGGTGTTTGTGTTAAAAACATGATTGATGGAGCTTGTTTTTGTGGATCTGTTGTTTCATTTATGTTGAGGCTTAGGGCTAGTAGTTATGCATGAACTTATAAATGCTATTCTTGTCTTGGGAGATTGAAATCTTTTGGTGGAAGAGTATTTGCCATCATCATTTAAGTTGTGTAACACACACAGTATCACGAGCATGAGAACGACATTGAATATTCTCTAAATTCAGGATTGTTGTTTACAGTAGCTTGAAGAGTTTTCTTCCCCTTATCATGCCTGTTACATGTAAAAAAACACTTCTCATTTCCTAGATTACTTGAGAAGAGAGTATATTTTGACAAATGCAATCAAAGGGGTCTTTATGCAGTTAGAATGTCCTAACTACATGTAAACTTGTCAAGATGGCTACTGATTAACAGAGATAACACCCTTAGTTGCTCTAATTTGATACAAGGATGTGATCCTTCATACAGTATGACTTCTTAGGGGATAGTGGACAGATTGTCTAACCCAAAGTTGCAATTTCTTTCCATATTGATGATAACCTTAGGCGTAGACTTGATTTGCAATTAGGAAAGGGGAAAGGTGGACAAATTATGGATCAGGTTGTTCATCGGTATTTGAACTTGATGCAGACTAGAGTAACTCATTAGGCTTTGTGAGGTTGACTTTTGAATGTGGTTGCTGAAATTTGGCGATCTTGTTGTGCCATAGGATTATACTAGTCGCATAAGCACTATTAGAGTATAGATGGCCTTGATTAGTTGGGCAATACACCCCTTCCAATTCCAATTAAGGGAAACTTCCAAAACATCAAAAGTTGGCTTTGAGGGTCGGAAATTGGGCCATATTGGGCATGGCCTGTTGCCACCTGATCTGGCCACAAGGATGTTCGATAAACTCTATACTTACCGGTGCCAATTTGCCGACTTCCGCAACCAGAGAACAAGCTTTGCATTGACATTGCTGACTATTGTTAAGCACTTCTCTCTCTCTCTCTCTTGCATGGTGCATGAAGACATGTGTGTAGCCTTGGGGTTTCAAGATAGGATATTGGTGGAGGTAAGAGGGAGAGAGAGGGAAGGAGGAGCCAGGTAAGGGAAGGGATATAGAAGACCAATGTTGTTTTGGGATCCCATAGAAAAGGCTTCTTTTATGCCTCAGGTATTAGCCACAGCTAACTGCTATTGATGCAGTTCTTACCCCTTATACTTGCAGTATTCCTTGCATGGTTCTGAAAAAAACAAGTGTACTTATTCCTCCATCTCCTTCCCTCTCCCAACCTTCTTTCCGAGAGAAAGGCTCCCATGAGAATTATAGATTCCGTGGATTTATGAGAAACAATGAACTCTAAGGCAAAAGGATTTCTAGGGTACATCATCCCCATCATTTTGACAAAGTGGTAGGAAGTGAGGGTTTGGTTGGAAAGGAGGAGAATAAAAATATTGCAAGAATGGTGTCTTTCCTTTCCTTTTGCGGGAGTTTTTAACTAGGTAAAGAATAAATTGTAAGGGAGTCATACACCATATTTTTTACGGAGTTGCTTTCGTTCATTAAAATATTATTCACAATAGCTGCTTATTATTATTTTTTAACTTCTAGAAATCTTATCGAAATGTGGAGCATAGTAGTTGAAGCAAAATATAATTTTTCAAATCATTGTCATTCTTCTCGTTAGAAAAAGAAAACATGCTTATTTCAATTTCAGTCATAAAACATCTAAACAAGAAGAGAGATACTAGGTATCATCTTTTCCTTTTAATTCGTTATCAGTGGATCATATTTTTTTAATCCCTTTACCATAAAGACATGTAAACGTAGTGTTGGACACAGGGTACCATGCTAGTGCTTCGAGTTCAGAGAGATGTTGGGTTCTCAAAACAGTTGAATATTTTCGAGGTAAAGAAATGTTTAGTTTAAGCATTAAATCTAATTTGATACCAACCTCACACTTTGAACTTTATATGGAGTTTCACTTTAACACAGAACTTGAAGCAGTACACAATATTGGAATGTCGAAGGTGTGGTGATTATATTAAGTTATCCTATTTGGGTAATTTTAATAGTAAGGCTATTATCTATAAACTAACTCTAGTGTATATCTAAAGACTAAAAACAAAAGGTTTTAATTATAAGAATAAGAATCTTAGGAGCTGACAAAGACTGCCTTTCCCTTATATGTTATTAGATTTAAGAGCTATGCACTTTTTGTTGTACTCACTACACCCTGAACCCTTGCATTCATTAATTGAAGCTCAACCAACCCCTTGCAGTATTGATGTAAGATTTGATTGGGTAAGTATGCCCTATCTAAATATGTTCACAGATAACTGATGAGGTATAGTCGAAATGATTCTACAGTTACGGGATCCTGCTTCAAAAGCATTCAAGTTTCTAATTGGCACATTCAGAACATGAGGTATCAACATTTCTGTACTCAAATGTTCGGCCCATGTTATCTTGCAGTGTCTTAGTGCTACATGAGGTTATTAGGTTGGGTTCGATACCATTTGTCACAACGAAGGGAAGTGCTAGTAACGACTGAATTTGTGCAAAAGCACCTCCCTAAAGTGTGACAACTGACAAGGAAATGAAGATTCCCCTCCATGTTTGCAATCATTATTGCCTGCTACTTAAGTTTTTAATTTTTTTGATCACTTTCTCAAAATAATTTTCTTTGATGTTCCTTTTGGCATTTTCTGTTAGATATTACTGAAATTGTGTTTACAATCTTTGAGATTAATATTCTCAGCCTTAGGAATATTAATGTGTGGTTTATGATCAATCACTTCTTTTTTCCATTCTTGGCAACCATTCTCTTATTTATGCAATTGCTTGCACACAGCCAACAATGCATAACAAGGTTGTTTTTGGCTTACGTTTGCTAAGAAACTTATTAGTCGTTCTCTGAGATTTTCCCCATTCAGAAAACTAAAACCATAGGCCTTTTTAAAAGCTTTCATTCTCTCACCCTTTCTTCTTGGTTCTTAGATCTGGTTGGTCGATTTGATGGTTCAAATTCTGTTGTGCACAGGGGTGATTGCTGCAAGGGGAAGGAATCACATGAATATCACTGTGCATTGAAGAACAGCCCACAGGAATCTGCAGAAGACCTTATGTGCAACATACACCATATATTTTCGTGATTTGTAAAATCAGCACATGATGATTGTTGTGTAGACAACTTGTGTACAATCATGTACATGTATTGTTGGTTTTAGAAACAGATACTTGGTCTTGTGGCTTATGATATGTTACATTCTTTTGTAAAGGAAAAATAAGAAAGCAAGCGGGCAGCTTGTTTGACAATAAAATGCATAATCTTCCTCGCTGTCGTCATCTTCACCACACTCTTCACAACTATTGCTTGCATGGGTGCCAATCTTAAGAATTTTATTTCCCTTCTTTCTTCTAGACATGACTTCCTGTTCTTAGAACTATGTTGCTAATACTTTGCGGCAATTTTCAGGGGAAGCATGTTCTGAAAGTCTGGACTCTGATTTTGAAACCATGCAGAAGAACGAAACAAATAATCTGTCTCCCGCTTGCTGTCCAAGTGTTGGTGGGGGAGATGGCTACACAGGTCCAGAAGAAGAGTGTAGTGAAGATGATGACAGCGAGGAAGATTATGCAACCATACAGAAACCTGCTTTTTTGGTGGAAGGAGAACCCCATTTCGATTCTGGTCCTCCAGAAGATGGTTTAGAATATCTCAGGCGTGTTAGGTAAATCAGTTCTTTCTTTTCACTCAATCTTCTTGACAGAATCTCATAGCATTGTGTGAGCCTTTTATTATCTGGAAATGGTTTGATATGTGTGTCACAACTAGGCCTAATAATAGGCACACTTGCTGAATTTGTGCACCACATCAGTAGATATGTGCCTTCAGTCTCATAGCACTAAACTTGCAAAATCAAAGCTTGGGGAAGTAAAGCCAATACTTTGTAAGTATTTTTTCTTTTGTTAAGATTTCTAATCCTAGCAGTGAAAAATCCCAGAAATAGCACATGGTTGTTCTTAGGTAATTTAAAGCCCCAGAACTATATTTTGCGTTTGATTTGTGCCTTATGTAAACCCTAGCACCTCACCCTTTTCATACGGTTTACAAGGCCTAAGCTATGAAGATTCCCTATCCTTTAGCAAGCAATTACTAAACTAAACAACCTTGAAAGAAATAAGGATTCTTGTTTGTGATTTTAGGTTTGATAACTCTTTCTGCATTGGAAATGATGCAAAGATAAAATCTTAGTTACAATCACACGCAGAATGATAAAAATTTGGTTGACCTAAATAAATTGCACTGGGGACATCATCTGTTGCAATGGTGAAATCTCAGGCTTTCTTGCAACAACACTGAAACATCTCTGATATGTATGTGGGCTTGACTAGGAGAAAAAGGAACTGGGTATATCTATATATATTCACTAGATTAACCCCCAAGGGTTTGGTGTGGTGGTAAGGCTTCGGCTTGGGTTCTAACATGTCCCAAGTTCGAGCCCCAACATCCCCATTATCGCCCTTGACTTATCTGCTCCCTGGGTTGTGGGGTCGGTCCAGTGGGCCGGGGTTTGTACTTCAGGGTTGGGCCAAAAGGGTCCGGCTTTGGGGAATTTCCTCGTCATCAAAAAAAAAAAAATATTCACTAGATTAAATTGTCAAACTGGGATGTGCAGCAGAGATAATATTGTTATCAAATTGGCGTAATTTTCTTCCCTCAAAAAGTTGAAGCAATATAATCTTCTCTCTTGCCTAGGTGGGAAGCTGCACAGATTCCAAAAGTGGTGGCCAAGTTTGATAGAAGTAAATTTAACAAAGAACAGAGTGTTTATATGCCCCAGATTCCTGATATTGCCAATTGTCCAGAACCTCTACTGCCATTAAAGCAATGGGAGGATGCACCTCTTGCTGACTTTTCAAAGCTACGACTGATACTTTTTTATGGCCTCAAATTGAGTTAGTGTTATCTCAACGTCTTTGTGGTTTTGTTTTTGTTCTCTCATTCTGTTTTCGTTCTTCTTTTGGTTTTTTGGCCCTTCCTCTCCATCCACGCGTAGAAGTAGAGAAAGTTCTAGTCTCCTTTGGTATCTGGAATGTATTTGGGGTGGGGACTGCATCATATTGCTGTAGAAAGGAAACTACTTTTAGGAATTTCTTCCCTTCTCTTCTTTTTCTGCTAGTACAAACAGTGGTTTTTTTTTTGGTCAACAAACGGGAAAGAGTTAAGATAGCTGCGATTTATCACATATCTTCAGTATGTGCATAACTGTCAATTCTCTTCAAGTGAGTTTTAGGCATGGCTATGTTGGAATTCAAAAGTGGAGAGAGTAACTATTTTTTTGGTTCTCCTAATCTCAGGCCCTGTCACTTCTTGAGGGTTCTAGTGAAAATTTATCTGGAAAGCTGCAATCAGTGCTGGTTATTCATGAAAATTGTCATTCCAACCGGCTACCTCAGGGAATTGTTCATGAAAATTTGGATGTTATTGAGGCAGTCCGTTCCAATCAGCCTGATGATTGTCCCGAGCTTATGTGCCCTATTGGTCAGCCATCCTTCTTGACAGCTGAAGACCATGATAACTCTCTGCCTTCAGATCACTGTAACCCAAAGACTTCTGCAGCTGAAAGTTCTAGCCCTTTGTTGTTTGTGATTTCAAGAATGGACTCGGTAGCTTGAGTATCAACACTGAGGAAACGCATCAGCTTGCTAGTTACTCAGAATACTCTGTCAAGAAACGATTGTATGTGGTTATTTGCCCTATGTGCAGTCGGATGCTGACTCTTGTGCTGCTCTCCGGACCCTGCTCCGGAAGTGTGCTACCTTGCGGGCAGCGAAGTCTGAACTTGACGATGAGGTCATAATGCTTAATATTATGGCCACAATTGCAGGCAGGTATTTTGGGCAGTCGGGAAGCTGAGGCTTTCCTAGTAATGTCTTCCTCGAGCAGGATGTGTAGGAGGTCACTTTGATAATTTTCTCAAGTTCCTCCAATATAGTGCACAGCAGTTCGAGTGAAGGAGAATCACTGGCCCTGAAATGGTAATTTTAAGAGTGTAGCTTGTGCTGATTCACATCTGCAGACTTTGTTTTTGTGCTCCTATTTCTGTCTCTTTAATACATGCTGGAGAATGTACTTCTACAAACAACAGATTTGATTTTATGAAATAGACTTTGATAGTAGATTGAATAATTTTGATAGTTTGAGGGCTCAATATGATAAAACTAGGAGTTTCGACCCCAATTTGACATTAACAACAGAGTTTGGAGGTGAAAAGCTTTTTTCATAATATATTCTTCTGTGCTATGGTATGACTATAGCCTCCTTGTTTTATTATCTCATGTCTCTACTATTGTTTTATGAGAGTGCTTTATATAGTTACAATTAACTACGGTTAAAATGAGAGAGAAAAAAAAGATTTATCATCATTTTAAGGGCTGATCTCATCAAATAAGTAAATTTGATGAACTTTAATAGTAGGAAAGCGCGATACAACGAAATTGAATTTTTAAATCTCTTAGAGAAACATCATAGCACGGCTCATATTATTGCCTCTCACGTTACAAGAATTTAAAAACATTACGAACTTTAAAAAAAATTAAAAGTAATGTATAAAAAAATGAAAATGCTAATAGTATTTTATTTTACTTTGTTCATCATTTCTATTTCTTTTTTAATTTTATTTTAGAGAGGGATTTCAATTGGTCTAGATGTCTAATCATATAAAGTGAAACTTAAGGGCCATTTTGATTTTATTTGTTCCCCCAAATAGAAAATACGGATAGAGAAAAACCAAACCATAATTCAATGGCCTATTTTTTATTGACATTTTTTTTCTAAGATATTTTCTATCTACATTTTTTTGGGTAAGTATTTTCTATCTGCATTTGCTTTTAAGGGTCTGTTTGTTTCGTTGTAAAACACATTTTATTGTAAAACAGAATCCAATGCATTAAGTTTCAGTAAAGTATTTTAATTTCCGTTGTTTGGTTGTTACCTTAAATATATTTTCCAAAAAATATTTCTTCATGTTTGGCTCAAGTTTTATTTTCCGTAATCTTATATGATTCATAAATTTATTTTTTAATATTAATTAGAAATAAAATAAAAAATCAATCAAATGACATATGGAACTAAAATTTAAAGTAAATTGCAAATTTTTCTGCTTTTAATTCTAGAAAATTTTCAAAATGGATTGCTACGTGGATTTTTTCAAGTAAATTGAGAATTTTTCTACTTTCAGTTCTAGAAAATTTTCAAAATGGATTGTTATTTGAGATTTTCTAGAATATTGCGAGATAACAATATTCCAATATGTTTTTGAGCTACCTCTCTTTTTTTCTCTCCTGAAAGAAAATTCATGCATCATATGCTATGAATTGGAACTAAAAAAATATAAAGAATAACGCAAACACATACTAAATATGGCTCTAAAATGAGCTTCCAAATTCCCGCTCAACACATATCATCCAATAAAGTATTCTAGAAATAGTAAACTAGCCAAACCAGGAATAAAAGAGATAACACAAGTATTTAAAAAATCTGTAATTAACTCCTAAACATTTCAATGTCTAGAACCCTGGTTGAATAAATTCTCCAACCAATGCCTTCGAAGGTTGACACTTTTCTTTACAAATGCTCTAGAAACAATCTGATTAGCCGTCAAATAGTCAAAAGCTTATGAAAGCATAAACTCATCAAAACCCTCAATCTTCATTACGGCATCATAAAAGATCATCAACATAGGAGAAAGTATCCATTTTGACAATTGATTTAGCAATATCGTCCATCTTCTCAGTAATCATTGTATACTCACCCTCTAGTTCAGAATTAACTCAATCTTTGTTTCTATTCGACCTTGATTTCGATGTTGTTGAATTAGAGTAAGTTTGTTTTTCACTTGACTTGTCTTCACTTTTCATGTCTACTTCAACGGTTCTTCCAAAACTGGATTGTTTTCTGCTTGAACATCAATATGTGATCTTCCAAATCCACCGGTTGCTACATCTTTTCTCACAACTATTGCCATCTCATCATGCATCTCAATCTTTTGTTCAAAAAAGGCTCATAATCTGGGAATGTCTGTTTAAAAAGAAAGAGAAGACAAATCATCATATGTAAAAATATTATTTGTGAAAAGTAATAAAATAATACTGAAACATTTTTTTTACATTTCATACCTGTACTTCTTGGACATAAGTCTCTTTCGCACATGTAACCATCTTCAAATTTTCATCCCAACCAAATCCACTTTTTGCACGAATTTTGACGATTGGACTCCAAGTAGTCTTCACTGTTTGAAGATGGTTGTCAACATGCTTAGGTTGACAATCAACCCCAAATTGTTTTTTTATATCTCTTTTGCAACACGTGTAAATGAGGATGCTCTAAATTTATTAGAAGGCTTATTGCCCTTCATAGCCTCGTTCTCTAAAATTTCAAGTAAATCAAGCGACGTCATAAATTTTTTGCCTTTCCCCATAACTATAAGAACACAAAAACATTATAAATCAAAATCTAACATTATATTTCAAAATCACAAATGTTTCAAAATTACATAAGAAATGCAACAACAATATAGAAGAAAAAAAAAACAGAGAAAACTTAATATGCTACACATTCTCCCTAGATATGTAGTCTTCCCGCATTGCTTGTGCTATTGCATCCCGTTTCATGTTCTACTCTCTATTCTCTTCCCTCTCTTCTCTACGTGTTTGTTGGATTATTTGACTCTCAGTCCAAGATGTTGCCTCCGTATTTACATCTTCCATAATCGAGTCTCTAGGATCAACTCTCATAATAAAGTTGTGAATAACTCCACAAGCTAATAATATCTCCACTTGTGTTGGGAATGACCAATATGGATTTGAATCTAACATACAAAAACGTTTTTTCAAAACTCCAAAACCTCTCTCTATAGTTGTTCGCAAAGAAGAATGCCGAAGATTGTATAATTCTTTCTCATTTTTTGGGGGTCGAGAACTAAACTCCTTTAAATGATATCGAGTGGCACGATATGGGGAGAGAGCTCTATTTCGATTTCCATAACCAACATCACCAAGATAATATTTTCCTATACAAAATCAAGGTAAAAATAAGATTTCACCACAAACTATGAATTGTTTACAATTCAAAAAATATTTTTCCTCTAATCAATAGAATACCTTCAAGTATAGTAAAATCTACAAGGTCTAGAAAGTGCGTGCTTCAAGACACGAGAATCATGTGCACTTCCTTCCCATCTAGCAAGTACATAAGTAAATTTGAGATCAAAGGTAATGGCAGCTAAAACATTGTGTTAAGTCTCCTTTACGATTACGAAATCTCCCTTTAATCTCAATTGGGGCAGATGCACGAATATGTGTTCCATCTATAGCTCCTACACAATCCTATTAATGTACGTCACATAAACCAATAAAATGTTATGTTCTTCAGTAAGATGCTTTGACTTTTTTTTTCATAACACTAAATGGTTAAAGCCATTGGCACTCACCTTAAAGAATGGATAAAATCGTTTGCTAGTCTTTATCTATGGAGGTGTAGAGTCATCAGGTTGTTTGATAGCAAATGTGTATAGCCGTAAAATTGCTTTAAGAACAAGTCCAAAGTATTGATGCACAGTCTCTATTGATTGAAATAATATTCCACCAACCACTCGAAGCCTCACATTATGTCCAATAATATGTAAGAACATAAATAGTTGTTCCTTAATGGACATACGAATAGTCTCATGCAGTAAATGGTTCTCAACAAGAGTTTTGCATAACTTAAAACATAGTTGGCTTCATTCGTATTTGGTCGACACAATGATAATCAGCTTCATAAACAGTACTATTGATATATATATATATATCTTTCGTGAGCTCGATTAATATGGGGTTGTCTAGGTAAGCAATTGAGCTTACGGCTACTGTCATCTAAAATTGAACGACCCATAACCAAAACACAAACAACTGCTCCCATAACTGCTGTCTTTTTTTGATTATCATCCATCTATACAAGACAAACAACATCAAAAAATGTCACATTAAACTCTACTCCAATGATGTCAGGCATTCATAAATTACATTGGATAAGTCAATCTTCTGCAGAAACCAATTTCAGCAAGCACTACCTTAACATTTCCTCTTTAATTCCAGCACCTTATTGTTTGTTCATCACATAACCGTTCATTAAATTTTTCTATCTTTCAACAGAACCCATATGAAACGAAATTACAGCAGCAACATAGCTTGTTTCTAGCAACAATTAATTCAATGATGCTCGTTTTCTGCATAATATTACCAAGACCAATAGCACCATACTAGCATAAATGACAGCAATCATCAAGACAATATCTCATTGCAACCTCTATGGAACTGAATAAAGTCAACCAACATTCTAAAATTTCACATACAACTAAAAGAGAACAGAGCAGAAAACTTGTGCCCATCAAGCAAATCGTTCTACTATATTCAGCAACTCTTTTTCTGCAATTACTTTTTCTTTAGATATAACCAACTTCATGCAGCAGCTAAATACTTTTCGAATGAATTATTTCATGCTTTGCATGTCACAGTTAACTTGTAAATAGACTACTCATTCCACAAAAAAATGAACATGCTCTAATATCGGGTTCTGCACTACAACAGAGAATCCATTTCCATCCTTATCATCCCAAAACTCTTAATTGAAGCTAAGCCTCATATCTGCACTTGCATGTCCATATAACCCTTGAAATGCCCCTAATTCGTCTGTTCTAGAACCAGGTTAGCTGTCATCTAAAAGTAACAACAAAAACACCAATAGGTTGTAAAACACTGAAGGAGATGACCATCCTAGTTGCAAATAGATGCTCAATAACCTTTTATAAACTGTTAGCCAGCAGTCCATGACATTTTAACGTTACTATAACTAAAATACAATCGTTTCTCTCACAATTTACACAAGATTCAGGTGTGTTAAAAATACTCTGAAAGACTTCTAATTTTTCTGTATGAATTCGACATACCTGACCTCCAAGGTCCCAGAACACAAGTTTTGAATTCGATGCTTCAATACGAACAATATTAAGTCCTGCAGTAGGAACAATTCGACCAGGGGGGAGGCCTTCCAAGTTTGAGTACACTAACTTCAACTTTTCCAACAAAGTCTACAAATGAGTAGATTACAGAATCATGAGCATTGTCCAGCAAATATTTTCAACACCAGCTTCATCATTTCAAAAATCATGTAACAGAGTTCAGGAAAGCGCAATACAGCGAAATTGAATTTTTAAATCTCTTAGAGAAACATCATTATTGCCTCTCAAGTTACAAGAATTACTAAAAACATTACGAATTTAAAAAAATAAAAGTAATATATAAAAAATTAAAATGCCAATAGTATTTTATTTAAGGAATAAATGCAAAATTAGTCAATGTGATATACGCGAAAATCGAATTAATCCATGTGATAACAAAAGCATAAAATTAGTCCCTATGATCTCACAAAACATAAAATTAGTCCATAGTGGAGGGATTAACGGGAAACAAAAGTGAAATCATATGAACTAATTTTATGTTTTTGTTATCACAGAGACTAATTCGATTTTCGGGTATATCATAGGGACCGATTTTGCATTTATTCCTTTATTTATTTTACTTTGTTCATCATTTCTATTTCTTTTTTAATTTTATTTTAGAGAGGGATTTCAATTGGTCTAGATGTCTAATCATATAAAGTGAAACTTAAGGGGCACTTTGATTTTATTTGTTTCCCCTAAAGAAAAAATACAGATAAAGAAAAACCTAACCATAATTCAATGGCCTATTTTTTATTGACATTTTTTTTCTAAGATATTTTCTATCTACATTTTGTTTGGGGGGTAAGTATTTTCTATCTGCATTTGCTTTAAGAGAAAAATGGTCAGAATTCAAAACACCCTTAAAGGAACGAGTTGGAGAGGATGTTCTAAGCTGCCTAAACGGGGAATAGAGGTGGCAAACCGAAACGAGGGAGTGCTACGATCCAATGTATCTTCTCCGACTAGTAGAAACTCTAAAGTAATCTCCCGTCCACTGATGTGGAGGTATATAACCTACTCATCAGACATCCACACAAAGATGTGAAACAACAGAACCGTTCGAAGAGCCAAGCCAATTCGCAGCAAATGGCGAAGAGAAGACGAAATTCGGGTTCTCCTACCCCTCGCAACTCAAAAACATCACCCAAATCGGATCAGAAGAGCATCCACACAAAGATGTGAAACACCGTTCGAAGAGCCAATTCGCATCAAATGGCGAAGAGAGGAAGAAATTCGGGTTCTACTACCCCTCTCAACTCAAAACCATCACCCGAAATCGAATCGGATCAGAAGAGTCAGAAACCGACAACCCGGACTCCCTCCAGCACCACAATCGTCTCTTCCGCACTCTTCAAATCTGTACGAATTTTTGGCCCCCTTTTCCAAACTCATGCTCTTCCCTTGCGGAGTTTATTTTTTTTTTGTTTTTCTTCTCTTAGTCTTTAAGTTCTAAATTGCTCTGAAGGTGTCACTGCATCATTGGTGGCTGGCGAGGGCTCCTCATGGGAAGGGTTTAGCCATTGGAGGTTTTGCTTCGTTGGAGTAAGACGTTTTTCTTTTTACGCATCACCTCTTTCTCGTTCCTAATTTTTTGCTTCTTTTGTTGTGTATGAATTTGAGAGAAATGAAACCCAGAACGGTTATTTGGAGTTTGTTTTAGTGTATCTTGAGCCCGAAAGTTTAAAATAGTATAAACAATAATCAAGTTTTGCTTTATGGGCTTGTTCAATACTAGTATCAGTTTTTTTATTCCTTCTTCCTGTTGTACTTTTAAGAGTTAACGGGCAAATTTTGATTCGTGAGAGAGAAACTAGAATTTTCATCTGAAGATTTGATCATGCTATTGACGTTGTGAATTTGAGCCAAACAAGAATTTTTGGACCCCCTATATAATTTAGCAGTGCCATTGTATAAATGTGGGCTTATCATCTTTCATTGTCTAATTACTGCTACTTACAAAGGATTCATCATTTAGTCTTGAGTTGTTTTGGTACCTTTACAGGACACTAGGAGTTAGAGTTTTTTGCTCTGCTGCAATTTCCAAGAGACATGATGCCACCACTGTTGAGACAACTGATGGCATCACCATTACAATATGTGGTTTCATAAATAGGTCTCGGACACATCAAAACGGTTTTCCACCCAAGGTATGTGTTTCCTTTTGTTTTGTTTTTTGATGTTTTCTCCATTACATTAATGTATCATTCCATAATATGAGTTAGCCGCAAAATACAATTTTGGTTATGGTAGTTTCTTGGCAATTGAGCTCGAACCCAGTGAACTAAGCCTTCTTTCAAACTACGGGTAGTAGTGCCATGGGATGGGTGGGTACCAGAGGTCTAATATAACCAAACACTGAAGCACCCTGATGAGAGAGTAATTAACTTGAGGAATAATGATGTTTAAGTGTCCGTGTTTCTTGTTCCCTTACCCATTAACCTAGATGTTATTTAGCACACCACACCTTTTTTTCTGTTCATTTGAATTATATGCATTAGAAGCTTTCCGGTTTATATGTTCTTGTTATTGAAATTCAGATTCTAACTGCTAGATGTCAAAAGGTATGCAATCATTTCCTCATTGGATTTCCTTATAACTGGGAGGAGTATGCTGTTGGCTGTTCTGGTGAAGAATCAGCTGATAGAGGTGGGGTTTCTGCCTCTGATGACACCAACATACCTTTGGGCGACAATGCAGACAAAAGTGTGCCATTTTCTATTGAAGATGTCCCACTGACTCGGATACGTGATCTTTTCATGACCACTTTTGGAGATCCAGAAAATTGTCAGATAACAAAGAGCATTTACAACAATATATCGGGAACATCTTCGGTGAATAGTCCAATGAAAAATGTGGAATCTGGAATAAATGAGACTCCTATTAATGAAAAGGAGTTGAAGCTTGATCAAAAGTATAACAACAATAATAGCGTCTTAAATCTAAGGCATATGACAACAGTCGAAAATCAGAAATCTAGCTGTGGTTCTGAGAGGGGTGTGAAGGTCCTCACCCCAACTAGAGGTGTTTCCACGAGAAGCATGACTAGATTGAAGAATTCTAGAATGGAACAGGAAGAGAGATCGTCATCAAGCGCAAATACAGACTTTAACAGATTGCCAGGACATGCTCCAGAGGTGACTAACGCAACAAACTTGGTGCAGACTGTGCCAGGACATGCTTCAGAGGTGACTTATCCAACAAACTTGGTGCAAACTGTGCCATATCCAACAAACTCGGTGAATACTGTGCCAGGACATGCTCCAGAGGTGACTTATCCAACAAACTTGGTGCAGACTGTGCCATATCCAACAAACTTGGTGCATACTGTGCCAGGAAATACTCCAGAGGTGACTTATCCAACAAAATTGGCGCAGACCGTGCCATATCCAACAAACTCAGTGCAGACTGTGCCAGGACATGCTCCAGAGGTGACTCATCCAACAAAATTGGTGGAAGAGGATAAGGAAGTCTTTGTTAATTCCCATAAACAATTGGTCAGAAGATCAAGCAGGAGGTTGATTAATCTGAAGAAAATGAGCGAGGCGTATTCCTAACTAGCAACTGAAAATGACTAGTTTATTTACGTGCAAAGAATGCTGCATGTATAATACATGCCGCTGCATTTTAGTTGACATACAGTCAAAAAAGGAAATCACAAGCCATAACTACGTATTGAAATTTTAATGCATTTTTCCAGTTAATGGCTGATAATTTACTTTGTGTTAGCTTTTATTCTGGTTTAACTGATTGCTTTGTGTAGAAAATACTGCAACCTCCCTATTGTTTGGTCTTGTCATTACTTGGAGAATGACAATGACTTGGAGCTCAAATCATATTTTTAGGAATATCTGTAATGATCCCAAAACATATAATTCAATCTCAAAAGTTTCGATTTTGTGTTCCTGTAGATCATCTTTTCGACAGAAATGTGATGTCTTTCGCTTTTGTTTGTGACAATCAACTAAGCATACTATGTAATCACATGTACATGTACAACTTTGACTCTGTGTGTGTGTTTATACAATTACAATCATTTTATGACTTATCCTGAAAATGATGGCATGAGAACATAGCCTTCGTTTTTTTCTGCTTATGTTTCTTCCGCAATAATGTTATCTTGTTATGTGTTACTTTGGTGAGGCTTAGTTTTATCAAACCTCCCCTCGAGACCCCTCGTATGTTTAAGAACCCGCAGCGGGGGCTGTCGTTCTCTTGTAGATTCAGTGTTGAAGCTAAGGAGTTCCAAGTTTTAGTGTTAGCTAATGGTTTAGTGAAACTTTCGGAGTGGAGTAGAAAAGCGTTTAGCTCTATATTTCTGGGTAGATATGGTGCTGTTTGGATGGTTAATATAGCGAGTAGGCTGCAGGTGGAGGATAATAAGGAGTTTGTAGTTAAATTTAATTAAGCCTCTCGGGCTTTCTTGGCGCAAAGATGCAGCAATAAAGCTGGGAGATATGTTGCCATTGCAGAGTTTGGAGGGGGCGTAGGAAAGGGGTGGTGATGATTCCGGAAGGTAGAAGGGGAGCAGGCTGGAAGGAGTTGGCTGCTTTGTTTCAGAAGGTGGTTTCTCACCTGAGTCAACTTAAGTATGGAAGGGAAACTCTTATGGTTTTGGACTCCGTAAGGAAGTGTCCTTTGTCGAAGTGGTGACGAAGGGATCAAAGGGGGAGTCTGCCGGCGGTAG
Organism: Myrica gale; assembly: GCA_963930655.1. Classification (NCBI taxonomy): domain Eukaryota; kingdom Viridiplantae; phylum Streptophyta; class Magnoliopsida; order Fagales; family Myricaceae; genus Myrica; species Myrica gale. The sequence continues at coordinate 12,456,024 of OZ005619.1, read as the reverse complement.
TGTTCTAGCTGTTGAGGGTGATGGAGTGGCTGGAGGAGGCGTGGAGAAGACGTTTGTGTTGCCTGCTTCTCCGCATGCTAAAAAGGAAGACGTCGACTCATTTTCAAAGAGTCTGGCATTTAATGCAAAGTCGGCTGAGTGTGAGCTGATTGACGTGTCTTGTTGGAGTAAAAAATTGTTGGGTATTCGAGAAGAGGTCAATACGTTATTAAATCTCCTGGGTGTGGAGCTTGGGCCAGGTCATGTCAAGTCCCATTTGGGGAGGCAGGTTGTGCCTTCCACACGGACTGAATAAGGGGGGGATGGGCTGTGTCCTGTCTGTGCAAGCCATGGTGATGGTTCGGCCCAGAATCTTGTGGGCTGTTTTAGCTTGGAACCTTCAACTGGGCTTAAAATTTTTGGGTTTGGGACGATTTGGATGGGTCGGGTATGCGTGGGTCAGCTTCGGCTACCCTTCGCGAATATGTTCTTCTTCGCGCAGAGGCTATGGCGTTGCCTGAAGGTGAGGCTGGAGGTGACACCCTGGTTTCATCGCTGGGTGGCCCTTCGTCGGCGTACTCTGGCGCGAGGGGTGATGGCCCGGTGGCTTCTCCGGCGCCGGTGCTTTCGCTGAGCCCCCTGGTGCTTGCCGATGCGGTGTCGCCGGTGATGGGTCCTTCGAAGGCGACTTGTGGGGCGAGTGGAGCCTGCCCGGAGGACTTGTCGGAGCCTGTGTTTTCACCAAGCTCCCCTATGGTGCCCGCCGACGTAGCTTTATCTCCCTCTGTGAAGTTGTTCACGCCGAAACCTACTGCTGGTGGTTTTGTGTTGGTTGTTGACTCTTCTGTGGCGCTTTCTGGAGGGGATGAGTTGGTGGGGGTTTGAATGGGGAAGAGAGGGGATGTGTGGAGGGGGAGCTTCGAGGTGGTCAGGTAGAGAATGGAGGCTTGTCCAACAGCCCTGTTGGTGGGGTTGGTATGGCCGGTGATGAGGATGACTATCCTTTGGCTCTCGGCAACCTTGTTGAGATGGGTGCAGCTGTAGGGGAGGGTACGTTTGAGCTCGTTGGGGCTGGAAGCGTAGTGAGGATGTCTGATGTTGTGGGAGAAGGGGGAGGGGAGTTGACTTTGGTGGCTGTTGAGGGGCCGGAAATGTATGTGGGTCCTTTGGCTGTTTGCTGCCTTGATGAGGGAAGGTTTGAATACCAGCGGAGTCAAGGGGCTTCGGGGTGGGTGTTAGATATGGTTTCATCTTTCAGGCATATGGTGAGTGTGTTTTGTGAAGGTTATGATTGCTCAGGCTTTGAAGTCTTCTCTGTTAAGTCAATGTATTCTCTGTTTTGGAGGATTCCAATGGAGATTTTCCATCGCGTCAATGTTGGAGGAATTTGGTTCCCCCTAGAGTTGCTTTCTTTGTTTGGGAAGTCACTCACAGGAAAATTCTGACCATTGACAATTTGAGGAGGAGGGGAGTGCGCTTGACGGAGTGATGCTATTTATGTAAGAGTGATAGAGAAAACGGTTGATCATATCCTTATTCATTGCACGATAGTGAGAGGATTGTGGGCACAATATGTTGAGTATTCTCAACTATGATTGGGTTATTCCTAGGAAGGTGGTGGATGTTTTGTATTGTTGGAAGAAGAAGTTTGAGAATCATATCGCCTTGGCCATTTGGAAGATGATCCCGGCTTGCATTTGGTGGAGCTTGTGGAGGGAAAAGAATGAGAGATGTTTTGGGGACAAAGCCATGTCTTTGGATCGTTTGGGGGGTTCTTTGTTGCATTCTCTTTTTATGTGGGCTAATTCGGTCTTAGGTTTTCCTTTTGAGGGTTTTCCGGATTTTTAAAGTTTTTTAGATTGTATCCTCTAGAATTTTCAGTATATTCTCTTGTACTGTGAAGTCTATTTTTCATTAATAAAGATTAACTTATAAAAAAATGACTTATCCTGCAGCAGTTTTTTTCTGAGAAGGAAGCTCTCAGCAGTATTGATTACTGATGTATGTCCAGAGAAAGGAGTAGATAACTTCATATTTGAATTCCCTCGGTGAATGTTTTGCAACCATCAGAAGTGTGTAGCCTATCCAGTTGTAGGTTTATTCCCTGTTATTGACTATCCCTGGTTCTTACTGTGGCATGCACTAAATCCCTCGAGAGCAGATGCAGCAAGACAAGAAATAAATCTCGGTATTTCGCAGAAAGTATAACAGTTTCTATTCACATAATAAATGTGCTGTTAAGTTGTTGAGCCTCTATATATGGAGTACTTCTATACAAATTGAGTCATCAGGCAAAAATTTATATTTATGCTTTTTAATGTAATATAGGAAAATCATAGTTCTTAATGTTAAATATAAAAATATTAATGATATTATTTAAAAAATATTCAACTTCAAGAATATAAAAGTGCTGACTAAATGAATATATCACTAGTCATTATCCTAAGTTTTCGGTTAGAGCTAAAAGAAACTGGAAAAAAAATTCTAAGAAATGTTTTCCCTCTTTTATAATATTGGCATTCATTACAAGGAATAATTCCTAAAATCGTGGAGCATGTTGCCCTTGGAATCTCCTAAACCATGGAGCATAAATTCCCCTCATGTGTTACGCTAGTACGCTGCTCCGATAGCATGCGATAAGGTACTACTGGCATGCCATCCTGCGTGCCATGCTGGCTGGGCGCGCAAGGCAAGCCCCTAAGCGCTTGTGCTGCCTGCGGGCAAAGCAAATTATGAGCAAGGAAAGTCATTTGCGCGCATGAGGTGGGTGTTGGACTAACATGGTCACTTTCAATTTTCTGTATAATCGTAAAGCCCGGTAACCCTAAGGAGCCTTTTCAAGCTTTGGAACAAGACCTGTTTAGTGAAATTGAACTCTATCGAGCTATTATTTGTGATACCCCTCTTTAATTTCATCTATTTAAGCTAATTAATGACAATAGCTATGTTTTTCTAATCTTGCTGATTTCCTTGACAAATGATTTGTTTTTCAATTTTCTTGCTAAACATTTCAATTATCCTATTATCTAGCTAAGCATTTGCATTTCATAATAATTTTGATAATTGAATATTTTTTCCCTATGTGCATTTTCATTTCTTGCATTTTATATTTCTTTTGCATTAAATTGATCAATTAGTACCTAGTTTAGTTTCATTACTAAAATTTACATTATGATGCCTTGTTTATTTTCATATGTATATATTAATGTTGTATTGAATTCATTTTCTTTTCTCCTTGCTCATTTCTTAAAATTTTAACAATGTCCTATGAGCAATCTTAAGTTTTTCTCATCATTAACCATTGTAATCTCTTTGATTAATTTTCCACATCCTTTTTCCTAACTTAGGTTTAATATTTTTATTAGCTTGTCCATTTCCTAACTTTAGGTGATTAATGATCATGCTAACCCAAGCCTTGGCTCTCTCTCTCTCTCTCTCTCTCTCCTCCCTAGGTCACACGACAAGCTCTCCTAAACCCTTGAGTTTTGTTCAATTTTGTCATGCCCCGTGCCAGTACTAACCCCCTAGGCTCTCTTATGGTAATGAAATGCACACAAACGGGGATTACGTCATGAACTATTCTTCTTAAGGCCTAATAAGTGGCGTTGAAAAATCTTAGTGGAAATGTTTAAGTATATTAAGGAGGGAAAATAATAGTTTTATGATGTAACAAAAACGACCTTTTAAACGTTTTGATTTGGATATGGAAAATAAAATGAATTATTTACGGAGATAAAATGTAAAATAAATATCAGAGGAAGTGAAGCAGAAAAAGATACATATGAAAATTTTTCCATTATATACCTGTACAATATCAAAATCCTTCATGAGGATACATAAGTAATAAAAAAGTGAAAGAAAATATACACTAAGATGGAATCTGTCAAAAACTTTCCGTCTGATACATAATTGAAAACCCAACTACTCAAACCTAGCCCTCAAAAAGTAACATAACCCACCTAGATCTCGTTTAGTCTACCCTCGACTCTGTATCAGAAGTGAGATCAATGATCTCATTGTCCCCTGTACCCTCTACCGGTGGTGCCGGTGGAGGAGGTTCAACAAGTAGGAGGATCGGGTCGATCTCAATTACCCCAAAGTCCTCTACTAAAGGAATTGGGAATACTGGAGGGTCCTTTAGGTACCATTCGGGATCATACCCTACATAGACCTCATAAGAATCCGTCACACAGGTCCATGTCGTCATCTTTAGAATATAAGGATCTACATCCAGGATCTGCTCACTAGAGAAAGTCCACATCTGGCAAGTTCGAGTTTCACGGCAGTACATACAATAATTTAAACAAATAAAAGGGGTGAGTCCTACTGACTCAGCAAGGGGGGAAGAGAACATGTCATATAAATTAAAGAAGAATGAATAATCAAATAAACAATTGATAAGCATAGAACAAAAGAAATAATATGATCAATGCAATGCAGAAATGATACATTAGTTTCCCGGTCATTGCACTTTCTTTTATTTTCTTTCTTTTTGGTTCTATAGAGGTGTCCTTTCATTGCTCTGTTCTATCCCCCAGAGTAGAGTTGTGCGTCCCTCCTCTCCTCTGGGACTGTCTCGTGACCCGGCACCAAGACTCTATCAAGCGTTTATTGTTACAATGCCAGGGATACCAACCACGATCCTTTCAGTGGTGGCTTGCACTATCCCACTATGATCGGTACCGTCACCCTTTCATAGGACCACCTCTGGGTATGGGTTTCCTTTCAGTCATTTCGGTCAATGATTTCCCCACACCCATGAGATGTTAATGCACATGATATGTCGTACAAATATCATACATGTTCAATAATAACGTGCACCATGAAAGTACCAATAAATATTCCATCCACCTTAAAATCTTTAAATAGCAGATTTTTGGGTCCAATCTTAAAGTTGTAAATTTTTCCAGGCTTGTTTAGGGTTAACGGGCCAAAGTCCATTTAGACCGCTAAACGAGCTTTGTGATTTGAGCCCATATTTCTACTTAATTTTACCTCAAATTTGGGCTCCCCCATCTATTTTTCATGCCCTACACAGCCATAAAAATTATTTTCCAGTTTGGACCTTTTTACATTAACGCTTAGTGTGAAATGTCGAAACTAGCCTTGAAACCTCTAGGGGCATTTTCGACCTTTACAGACCTCTGATTACCCTGAAATTTTTACTGAAACCTAATTTTATCCTATAATACAAGTAAAAAAATTTACAGGCCAAAAATCCAAGTATTTCATGGGGTTGTTTTACGAAATGTTGAAACTGCCCTTAGAGACATCCAGGGGCGTTGTATGGGTGTAAGTGCAGATCGCCACTTTATTGGGACGAAATAGGAGAACGGCAGCTCCTAGGTCCCGAAATCGTTCAGAAGACATGTGAGAAAATTGAGATTATTAGCGAACGCCTCAAAGCTGCTCAGAGTAGGCAAAAGAGCTACGTGGATATTAGATGACGTGCCTTGGAGCTTCAGGTGGGTGATAAGGTATTTCTCAAAGTGTTGCCCATGAAGGGGATTAAGCGATTTGGAAAGAAAGGAAAGCTGAGTCCTCGCTTTGTAGGACCCTATGAGATTTTAAGCAAAGTGGGGCCAGTAGCATATCAGTTAGCACTACCACCAGAATGAGAAGGGATGCGTGATGTCTTTCATGTGTCAATGTTAATAAAATATGTAGTAGACCCCTCTCATATTCTGGATATTGCACCCATGCATATGGATGAAAGTTTGTCATATATTGAGCAACCAGTGCAAATCTTGGACCGAAAAGAGCAGGAATTGCGTACTAAAAAGATTTCACTGGTAAAAGTGCTTTGGAGGAGCCAAACAGTAGAAGAAGCATCTTGGGAGTTAGAATCTGAGAGGCGAGAGAAGTACCTTTATCTATTTACTGATATAGGTCATCTTTTTCTTACTTGATTTATATTGGTTTTAGTGATAGTTGAATTAGAAATAAAATGCAAACTGTTGAACTTTAGTTATCTATATGCTATTCAGTAGATGGAGAACCAAATTATCAAGAAAGAGGTTTTGGTGAAGAAGAGGAAGTACCTGGAGCCCAAACCTAGGAAGGTCTGGGCAATTTGAAGTATGCCTGAAGGATGCTACCAGTATCTGGGTATGAAGAAGAAACCTAAGCTGGAGAAAGGAAATAAGGAAGAATCTGACCCTGAAGAAGGATTTGAGATAGAAGAGGAAACAAAGAAGAGTACACCCGATATCAAGGACTTGGCCAGAGAAAGCTAGCCTAAATTATGATATCTCTATTTTGTTGCTTCAGAACACTTTTGTTGCTTTAAAATATTTTGAAACACTTCTAATCTTTTTTTTAAACCCATGCAATTCCGAGGACGAAATTGTTCTTAAGGGGGGAGAATGTAATATCCCTCTCCTACTTATCTATGTGGCATAGTTTATATATATATATATAAACTCTTGCTGTCCAAAACACTTTTTCAAGCTGTCCAAAACACCTATATGATATACGTGGATTCTTGACCTGAAAATTTGGGGACATGTAGGAAATGATCATAATAGGTCCCAGTAAAATTTTCAGGGTAATCAGAGGTGGGGAGGTTATTTAACAAAGGCCCGAGAAGTTCTGTATAAAATGACCCGGAAGTTATTCTTTTAGTTTGTGCCCGGGGAAATTTCTAAAATAATGCCCGGGGGGACTCTGTTATAAAAACTCGGGAGATGTCTTTTTATTTTATGCTGAGAAGCCTGTTTAAAACACCCGGGAAGCCTTATTTTATAAAAGCCCGAGAAGCTTTGTTTTAAAAATGACCCGGGTAAGTTCTTATAAAATGGCCGAGTAGTTTTTAAAAAAATGCCCGATCAATTCGTTTATAAAAGCCCAGGGAACCTGTTTTAAAAAGACCCGGTCAGGTCTCTTAATCAAGGTCGGGTAGCTCTTTGTTTTACAAAGGCCGGGTAGGTCTGTTTTATAGAGGCCGGGTAGGTTTGTTTTAAAAAGACTAGGGTGATGTTCGTTTTGAGAAAAAATGTAGGATTTTAGAGAAGTTGTGAATTTTTATGTTGAATAGTGTTTTATTGGTGTTTGTGTAAAGTGGAGAGAGAAATGATTTGATGTAATTGTTTAATAAAAAAATATTGGAGTTATGTGAAAAAGTATAGAGAGAGAAAATTTATGTTGAATAAAAAATTAAAAAGTTGTTGGAGATTGTGTAAAATGTATTGGTTTTTGTGTTTGAATTCTGAATATGTTCGGTGGTAGAATTGTGAATATACTTAGAATCCTGAAAAAATGGTGAAAACGAACATACCTGGTATGATGTTTTTAAAAAGCCCGGGACGCTTTGTTTTAAAAAAACCCGGTCAAGTCTCTTATTCAAGGCCGGGAAGCTCTTTGTTTTTTTTAAAGGCCGAGGATTTTTATTATTCAAAGGACGAGGAATTTTATTTTACAAAGGCAGGCCGAGCAGTTCTTTTAAAAGCTCGGGAAGTTAACCCTAAACAAATCTGGAAACTTTATAAATTTTAAGGATAGACATGAAAACTTTATTTAAGAATTTTAAATGGATTGTCTATTTATTGTTACTTTCATGGTGCACGATATTATTGAATATGTATGATATCTGTACAACATATCATGTGCATTGACATCTCATGGGTGTGGGAAACCATTGACTGAAAGAAAACTCATACCTAGAGGTGGTCCTACGAGAGGGTGACATTACCGAACACAGTGGGATAATGCAAGCCACCACTGAAAGGATCGTGGTTGGTATCCCCGGCGTTGTAACAATAAACGTTTGATAGGGTCTTGGTGCCGGAGCACAGGACAGTCCCATAGAAGGGGAGGAGACGCACAATCCTGCTCTGGGGGATAGAACAAAGTAATGAAAGGATACCTCTACTGAACTGAAAAGAAAGAAAGAAAGAAAGACAGTGCAATGACGGAGAAACATATGCATCAATTACGTATACGCCACCTAGTAGGCCTTAAAAAGAATAGTTCGTGCAGTAATCCTCGTTTGTGTGCATTCTATTACTATAAGAGAGCCTAAGGGGTAAGTACTGGCACGGGGCGTGACATGTCCAAAATTGGATAACCATATGGCTTCCTAAACATAGTAGAATTAGGGGTTTCCTAAACCTTGTTAGGAAGGAGGCGTAACCATTAATTTTTGGTATTTGTATCTTTACTATTCATGCATTAAAATTTCAAGCACTTTATTATTTTATGTTTTTCCAATCATGTCATGAGATATTTTTGCATGTGTACATTGTACATGAATTGTATTCATGCATTGATTGCATTCACTTCATAAAAGGAAAAACAAGTGTGAGGAACCCCCAAGCCTGCGAGGTGATTCGCGAAGGAAGAGTGACCGTACCGAGCACATGATGAGAGTGCAACCCCCCACTGCAGGGAGTGGGTAGGCTCCTTCTGAGCTCTACAACGTTGTTTTTAAAGGTCATGGTGTAGTTGACACAGGAAAGTCCCATGAGGAGAGGAGGGACGCACACACCTGGAATACCTCAGGGACCCATGTGATGAGTGAAAGCATTTCAATTGCATTGCATACATTCCTTACATTATTTTCATGTCTTGTATGCTTGAAAATGCACTGATACTTTACGTTCAAAGGCATGAATTGTAATGTTTGTGGAGCCGTGGATATTGAAGATGAAGCTGTTCGAAAACGAGCTGACCTTGGACCTCGACCTTTACATCTTAGTTCTAAAGGTCCGAACTTGGGTTACAGACACCTATGAGGTACTGGTGGAGCACGAGCCCCACTAGTTCCTCAAGGAACCTCCTTTGTCCCCACTCTCCCGTTTAGAGGACTTCGGCTTGATCAATGTGCCACCAGAGTTTCTTAGGCTCAATTACACTCCTCCGGCCCCGCCGACTGAGAGTAGTCACGTCTCATCTGAGGCCGGTATCATAGACCTCACCTTTGATACTGATGGTGAGGTTTAGTGAACCCCTAGTCTAGATGTTTTCTTTATTTTTATTTATTTTTGGATGTATTATTCCTCGATTAAAGCGCGGTTGCAATGGCATGATGAGCTTTAGAAAGTTCTCACTTTTGTACTTAGGCCTTTTGTAGTCCCCTGGTGGACGTATTTTATTTCTTTTATGGCGAGTATTTATTTCTTTTTGTTTCCTTATATTATTAAACTTTCGTTTATACTAAAGGTTTATTCAATAAAACTCTTTCAAAACCACTTAATACAAGTTAATTTACCGTCCTTTCCTAAATTGTGGGGGGGGGGGGGGGGCTACCAAGTTTTTTGTTTAAAGTTCAAGTCGAGGGAATTGGGGAGTTTTCTCCACGGACCGTCCACTGTGCTCACCCTCAATGTCTGTACGTGAGGATTTGAAGGTGCAAAATGTTAGATCGGTTTCTAGTCTCACGTAATAGTGCTGTCAAATGGATGGCTCAGATCCACAGCACGCATTAGATTTGCCCAGCATACTAGCTCCCAAGGGAATAACTAACAACGATGGGGGAAATCTGCCACAACTACTTTGTATCAAGTTATTGTGGAGAAGTTTGGAAGCGACTTAGGTGGGTGGAACACTATTCAGAGGAGAGGTAATTATGGAGTTGGGCTTTGGAGGTTTATAAGCAAGGGGTGGGCTCTTTTTAGCCAATTCATTAGGTTCGAGGCTGGTTGTGGTCATAGAATTCGCTTTTGGAATGACCTATGGTGTGGGGAGAGCCCTTTAAGGATTGCTTTCCCGTCTCTCTTCTCCATTGCCCGCAACAAGGATGCATGGGTGGCGGATTATTGGGAGAGGAATCCGGGTGTGTGGAATGTTCAGTTTTTAAGGGCTGCAAATGATTGGGAAGTTGAGGATATCTCGACTTTCTATTCTCTTCTTTACTCCAAGGTTTTGAGGAGTGGGGCAGAAGACAAGATTCGCTGGATGGGCAACACGAATGGCATCTTTTCGGTGAAGTCGATGTATGGGCTTCTTTCTGAGCGTTGGGTCATGTCTTTTCCTTGGAGGCAGATTTGGAGGACCCATGTCCCTATGAGAGTTTCCTTTTTTGTGTGGGAGGCAGCGCACGGACGAATCTTGACTACGGATAATTTGTGGAGGCGGGGTGTTTGCATCCCTTCTTGGTGCTATCTTTGTAGGTGCAGCGGGGAATCGGTGGACCATATCCTCCTTCACTGCGTCGTAGCAACGAATTTGTGGTCTTATATGCTTAGGATGTTCAACTTTAGCTGGGTTATGCCTTCTACAGTGAAAGAGGTGTTGCATTGTTGGAAGCGGAAGTTCAACAATCCTCTTGCAACAAGGGTGTGGAAGATGATTCCGTTGTGCGTTTGGTGGGTCATATGGTGGGAGCGGAACAAGAGATGTTTCGAAAACTGTTCTCGATCTTCTGAGGGGTTGAGGGGGTTGTTGATGTATTCTCTTTTTCTTTGGGCCTCTGCTGTTTTAGGCTCTCATTTTTCTGTTTTTGATGATTTTCTCCGCTTTGTTGTTTCTCTAGAGTAGGTTTTCAGTATAGCTCTTTGTACTGTTACCGTTCTCTTTTTATTCAATAAAGCTCTTCTTACTTATCAAAAAAAAAAAAAGTTATTTTCTTGCACCATTATGGACCATTTTTATGTATCTGTCAATCATGTCAACCAACCAATCAGCATTACAGCTGTCCCAGTGAGTGGCAATCCAACAGAACATCATCATCCGCATAACAATTTAACTGCCTAAAATCACACCTGCCTAATCACCCCAAATTCATCAGACATCACAAGCAGGGAGGTGTTAGGGTGCACATGTAGAACATGGATCCCAAGCTCAAACCTAGCACTAACCAAAGGCATCGGTTATACACACTGAAAGATCAGGAACTTCTTGCTATTTAGCTGAGAATGTGATTAATATAGCCAATCAAGACCACTATCACCATCATCATCAAGGTCAAAAGCAACAATAATTTTCCTCACTATCACCCAGTCAAAATGAATAAATCGAGTCAAAACTTCCGCAATAATAACACCAAGCTACGACTATCAATGATGTGGCAATTTAATGATGGAACACAGCCCAGAGTGGCAAAGCCTTGCAAAAGATAAAAGCTCAAGAATTTCCAGCAATGGCAGTCAGAACAGCTTCAGCCCATACAAGTAGAAGACAATGCTTTCCTTTGTTTTGGTAAAAGACAATGCTCATCATGACATCAAGAGTATCTTCTTTCTAAAGCCACCATGTCAACTGAAAAAAAAAATATGGGTCCCAAGTTGACAGTATATTACAAGAACTTACAACTGGTCTATCTGCATTTTTCATCAAATTTCTTTCACTGGCTTATACGGGCACCCGTCTTCCCCGATACCGGTCAAAAAACTGCACAGGAAAAAAATAAAAAAAATACTAGCAAAATAAGTCTAAAATTATACTTGGATCTAGAAAAAATTGGTTCAACCAGCAAGAATGAACAGTGAGGAGATATATGTATGAACCAGGCAGTTATAAAAGTTAATCTTTTCCACCAATAAGGATAAAAGAATATTAAACACAGCAATAACCAGATCCTCTTTGATTACTTAGCACCATTACTGTATGGATGTCGAATGCAGAAATTCTCCAATGATTTTCTATTATAAGGATGGCCCTATTGATTAGTGCAACTAGTCAGTGTTGCACCAAAGAGCACCCTTGTAATATCGATTCCACTGTGTAGCACCCTTGCAATATCGACTCCACCGTGTCATTTATTGGCCTTACTATAAGTACACGTGGAGTCAAATTGGAATACAATAGTCAGAGCTTCCCCCTCCGCCCCCTTCCCTACACCCCACCACCCCCCAACACACACAGACACATGCAACTCTCCACAAAAAGACCAAAACACCAAATACCCTTTCCTTCATTCACCAGAACTATCATCTCTTCAAACATATTGTAGAATATCCAATGACGCCCAATTCCTTTTATCTCCCACTTCTCCATCATCTGACCAAAATCAGCTTTCATTAGTATTTGTTTAGTTCCATCACTCATTTCCAATTCATCAATATGACGACACTAGCCTCTCTCACCCTATCCCAACATTTCCCCGACAAACATCATGGCTTTATAAGTACCAGGTCCTCAAAAGTGAGGAGGGAAATGGAACTCAACTACTTTGTAGACCACAAAACCCAAATAAATAGTGATGCACTAATGGGTATAAAACAGTACCCAAACATCTTCCGAAATAATTAATATAACAAAAGAGTGCTTAGGTTGAAGTTATCTGTTGATTAATTTAAATGATGAACCACGATAGGATAATAACTTATAGAATAACTTGGTCTTCTCATCAACATCCAAATCGGCAAGCTACTCCAAGTGAAGTTCAAATATAATCTATAGACCTCCACAGGAAAAAAGAAGATTAATTTTCCTTTTATATATGGGCTTTTTAATACTAAAGTCCAGCAAGCATTGCATTAGAAACAATTCACAGTTTAAAACAAGAAACAACAAAGTAAAAACATAGAATGTAAGTTCCAGTAGGCATACCGATCTGATGTATGGCTGTTGGATCAACCAACCAAGAACAGGAATCCTTTGCATAAAAACTGCTATTGTTGGCCAGAAGCCACTGCAACATTTGTTCCATAAAAAATTTAAAATGATGAATGATGGGTTATTGTGACAATCATATGAAGTAAGAATCCCACAGACCTGAAGAGTACGATGAACCCATATGCTTCCAAAATCATGCCAAGAATAGGCCATCCAATGACAACGAAGAAGAAGCCAACACCAAATGAGATTGTTCCCTGTACGATCAGAAAAAAGAGAGCCAGTGAAAACAGAGGAAGCAATGCACATAGACAATGTAATGTATGTTGTGGTGCCTCTGTGTATGTTTGTACAGAAGGGGAAAGAGAGATAAATATATTAAACCTTGAAGTTTTGGCGTTTTGTGAAGAACTGCATAGTGGACTTCAGTCCAATGGTCAGAGTCACCCCTGAGAAGAAGAGTATCTGATTAAGTGCACACAAAAAATAAGGCACTGTTAAACATGTATCTTGTTACCAACAAGCATGTGATGTACAAGTATCAAAAAAATAAAAAGAAAACAGATATGCAATGGTGTCAAAGCTTTAACGCTGAAGGAAAAAAAAGAGAGGAACATGCGCACAGCAAACACTAAGAACTTACATTTCCCATGGCAAGTAATCCCTCGTCAAAGAAGAAGATGATTCCCAGGAATGAGAAAAATACACCAAATCCTGTCAACCCTAGTCCAATCTCTGTTTCATTTCACAATCGCTAGAATTAGGGATATACAAATTTAAATAAGATTGAAAAAGCAAAACCAAGGACCGCTACAATGTTGCCCAGAAATGCTCATATGGCCATAAAAGTTAATTCCCATGGAAGGCCAAATTTTAGATCAAAATCAGCCCAATATGAAGCAGAAACAAAGACAACTCAATATCATGCAAGTTTCAAGTGGACTAGAACTACAAAAACATAAGTAAATTACTTGGCCTCCAAGAACTTTTAATAATGCCCTAGATAACATCATCGCACATAAAATTTTAGCAATTATGTCCTATGTTAGTACCAAGTTACCTTAATCTGTCTAGGAATACAAAGACAATAGATGACTTAGCCCTGTATCCAAAAGAAAGTAACTATGGTCTTACAATGGTCAATCGTCATTCTACATATGGACCACAGCAACTAGATAGAGATATATACTTATAAGTATTGTTGAATGCTGAGATGGCACTTCAGCATTCTAAAATTCTTATAACACCTACGAATATCTGAGCTTCTCGAAGTAATGGCAAAATTGTTCTCTATGGCTGAAGTGCAAGGACACCACTAAAATGGATGTTGGACTCAATCTCCTACCCTCTTAAGCAAGATTGTAAGGTCAAATCACATGTCCGATCACGTTCACATGAGAGCTATATTTAGCTATTAAACGAAAGAGATGCAAAAACCATTTCATTTCCATATTAGATCAAGTATACAAAACGGATGTTCAAAGCATTTGATTCTTTACGCAAAACAAGCATAGCTTATTATTCCACATAACAAAAAACCGCAATTAGAACAGCATAAATGTATCTAAAAATTATCAAAGAAAGGGAAAAAAATCATGCACTCACTCTTTCTGTCATTCATCTCGAAGGAAACCATATTTCCAATGCCTCAGAAATGCCTAGCCTTCACTGCATGACAACAGAGGAGAAAACTTACACTCGCGATAATAAAAGCCTAATAGTAAAATGAAATTAAAAACAAAAAAACAAATCGTATTATAATTCGGATTCGACAACTTCGAATTCGTCTAAGATCTGGATGCAATAGTACCACCTCGGTGAATCTGAAGAAAAGAGAGCTCGATTTTGAGGCGAAGATCTTACGAGGACCCAGAGCACAGAGATTCGAATAAAAATCCGTCAAAAGTCAAAACAGAGACTTATGAATATAAAACGCTGTTTGCTAGACGAGAAAGAACTAGGGAAATGGAAACTGAAAAGTCTAGCCCTAAGATCTTCTTGCTTTCGTTGGTGTGTACCAGACAACAAATAAGAAAGGTGAAGAAATGCCGATGGGGGAGAACAGAGAGAACCATATGCGAGTTATGCAGCGGAAGAGAGCTTCAGAGCAGAAACCGTTACGAGAGAGCGAGATAGAAAGAAAAACGAGCGGCGCGTGAGATGGACACGGAAGTGTCAAGTGTACATAAAATGAGTATCTTCCACGCGAAGGAAATTGACGCCGTCGAGATTTTTATTATATTTTGTTTGGAATATATATATATATTCCCATGAACTAAAATATTGCTTTAAAAAAATGTAAAGGCCATCTTCTCCTAGTTTGGGTTGCCATATCTTCTCCTCCTCTCTTATTTCTAAGAGGGAGTTCAATTACTTTTTTTTTAAAAAAAATGGACAACATAAATATATCTATATACAATATAAACTAAAGTACAAATTTATATATATATATATATATATATATATATATATATATATATATATATCCGTATGAAGTTTAGGACCGGGGCGTGTATATATATATATTTTAATTTGTACTTTGATTGATATTGTATATAGATATATTTATGTTGTCCATTTGAAAAAAAAAAGTTATTGAGAATTCTCCACTAAAGTCCCTCGTAGAAAGAAAAGAACGCAGCCCAAACTACAAGAAGTATATATAAGCTCCCTCGTATATATATAAATAGAACTTTGAAAGAATAGAAAAAAAAAAATTAAACAAGAGAAAAGAGAATTTTAGGAACTATGATAATTTTTTTTTTGTTATGCTCATTCTAATACCACTGTATATAAGCATATAATCATAACAAAAACCCCGTTGCTACATTAGTCATTTCCCTTTTCTTTCCCACGTGTTTTGGAGTTTGTGTTTGGTTGTTTTTCTCTTATTTTGGTCGTTCATACGGAGATTCTAGATCAATGTATCAGTAGATCGGTGTATTAGAGTAGAGTTATCTCTGTATTATCCCGATGTTAATGAATAAAATAGAATATGCCTAAAATGAAAATTCAATAGCGGTAGCTTGCATAGGCATACAACACCAAAGACTGTTACTTAAAGCGGCTACTTTATGAAGAAAAGTTTAAATCTTAAAGTTTCTTCTAAGTCAATACATTAATGTATATAATCAATAATCCAGATGAAATTAATCAATACATTAATGATGCAGTTAAAAAAGAAAAAAAATTAAGTCGCTAATATATTATTGGAGAAAATACACTTTCCACCCACAAACTACCGTAAGTCTTACACTTACACCCTAAACTACCAATTTTGATACATTGCATCCTCTAACTACCAATTTTTGACACTTCACACCCTAAACTACCAACTTTGACATATTTGCACCCTCCATTTGACCATAATACTCTTAAATACCCTTAATAAATTAATGAATTGACAACAATATCTTTAATATATGCAAAATGAGTCAAGGATATTATCGTCATTTTATTCTACAAATTTGACATAAAGTGCAGAGTGTCAAAAATTGATAGTTAGAGGGTGCAATGTATCAAAATTGGTAGTTTAGGGTGCAAAGTGTAAAACCTATGGTAGTTTGTGGATGAAAAATGTATTTTCCCCTATATTATTTAATACTATCTAGGTCATTGATGAAATTCATTAATGTGTTAGCAAAATCAAAGACCTTGTTAATAACATTTAAGACTGAAACTTTAAGATCAAAATCTCCCCTAAGTTCCTGACTTGCTTCTTTCTTCTCATAGAAATTACTGTCTCAGCAAGACATGAATAGCACACTCACAGCAGTTGATGTACAGTTCCTTCTCAAAAGGATAAGACCCCTTTTATCAAGACAATTACACATTGATGTACGGAAAATGGCTCATTTGGATCCTTGTAAGGACTACAGATTTCAATGTAGAATGATTATTACAGCTAAGATAATCTTCTAATTGAACTGCGTAAGGGGAAAAAAGCTATGTAAAAGAAAACAAATCTTTCCCTCCAAATAAAAAGGGAGGAAAAAACTATTTGGGAAAAATGCTGAAATATACACTATCCATGTATAAATATAACTTCAAAGGAGCTAATTATAATGAAATTCTAGTTCAATGTGTAGCTAATAAGTTACTTTTCCCGTATACTTGTCTTCCTGTTGATTGCAACCACCTTCTGAAGAGGGCATCTACAAGGTAAGGGGAAACAGATCAGAATTATCTCATTATAAAACCCATGCCATGCAATAAGCTGCATCTATGGACATAAAATTCAATATTCCATATGCTACACTTCCACAACCACATCATATTGCCAAACCAGTCAGTTCCAATTTATTTACTAGTTTCTCATTATTGGCATTTCTGACCCTAGGTTAGGAATAGGGCAGATTTAGTTGCAAACATAAGAGGGACATGAGTGTCAGTTAATCAATTTGAATAATGGTTTGGCCCAAGAATGATGATGTCGCACCTACAATTAATGTCCACAGGAACATTACAGAATTCTGAATAAAGGGTGACCTCTTTTCTCTCTCTTTCTCATTCCCATTCATCTCCCTTCTCCACCACTACACCCCCCCCCCCCCTCTTCCTTCTTCCCCTTTCTTCCTCCCTCTTCTTCTTAAACACCATTCGTTTTACCTTTTATTTTCTGAGTACCATTCGTTTTACTTTATCGTATTGATCTTGACTCTATTTGCATTGCATGAGATTCTGCCAAAATAATTTCAGATATAATATCAAATGAAAAACAACAACACATGTACAAGTACTCTAGGCAAGAGAGAGAAATATAAGAACGCACCAAACCCAGAGCCTCTGTGGCACTTCTATGACTCCCTTCACCGCAAAACCCAATGAACACAGTCAAAAGATACTCCCTCTGCTCTAATTTCAAGTGTTTCTCCAGGCCTCTAGCAACCATCTCCATCTCAGGCTGCAGAAACATGTCCATATGAAATATAAACCCAGCGGTAATTGGGTAATTCCTCACAAAATTACTGCATCCACAGACTAATTGAATCCTAAAGCAGGAATACCAGGATTACAATGCAAACATCTTATCTACATTCCATTAATACAAAGAATTGATCATAATCCATAGAAAGGAGCAAAGTCCACATAGTCTGGAATCAAGAGGCATCAAATGGTTAAGAAAACTATTTATTAAAGAACTGACTGTTTCCCATGACCAGAATTTGATTTGCCTACAGTATACACAGGAAACTCAAATATATGTGCTCCATTTAACAAGCTGTCATATGACTAGGATTTTATCGACTTTACCGAGAATTTATCAGATCTGGACCCCATCCAACACATTCTATCTTCAGCCCCACCACGAGGGGCCAGAGGAGAAAGAAACGAGAAGAAGCAAAAGAAGATCTCCATCTCCCAATCATTAGCCGCCCTGACAAACTGAATATTCCAAGCCCCCACCAGAAGTTCTGTCCCAACAGTCCGCCACCATAGCATCTTTATTGCGGGCTAAATCAAAAAGCAGCGGGAACACAAGACACAGAGGTCTATCCCCACACCATAGATCACGCCAAAAACGCACTCTACGACCACAACCCACCACATAACGGATGTTCTCACTGAATGTGTTCCACCCTTTACTGATGTATCTCCACAAACTTACGCCATAAGAACCCTCACGCTGAAGAGTCCTCCACCCACCCTCCATACTCCCGTATTTATCTGAGATAACACTCCTCCACAAACTATTATGCTCCCACGCATAACGCCACAACCACTTCCCGAGCAAAGCCTTATTGTAAATGACCAACCGCCTAATACCCAACCCACCAGACCTTATAGGGCGGCACACTGTATCCCACTTGAGAAGATGAAACTTATGGACATTAGCATCGCTCCCCCATAAAAAATCCCTCTGAAGCTTCTCCAATCTACAAGCCACAGAGGAAGGGATAGGGAAGAGAGACAAAAAGTAAGTCGGGAGACAAGCAAGAGTGGATTTGATCAAGGTAACTCTACCTCCTTTCGAGAGATAACACCTCTTCCACCCCGCCAACCGCCTCTCCGTACGTTCAATAATGTCATTCCAAATGTGGATGCTTTTAAATCGGGCTCCCAAAGGAAGACCAAGATAAGTGATAGGGAGAGAGGACACTCTACAGCCCATAATTCCAGCCAAGTCACGAATATGTCCCACCACCCCAATAGGAATAGTTTCAGATTTTGCAAGATTGATCTTGAGCTCAGACACCGCCTCAAAACATAGGAGGAGGCAACGAAGATTGCGAATCTGGTTCTCCTCAGCCCCACATAAGACAAGTGTATCATCGGCAAAAAGCAAATGCAAAATACACGCCCCACCCTGCCTCCCTCTAGCAACGTTGAAACCCTGAATGACACCAAGTTCAACTAACTTCCGCAACATCCTGCTAAAGGCCTCCATAACCAGAACAAAAAGAAAAGGTGAGAGAGGATCACCTTGGCGCAAACCACGGGTGCTACCAAAAAAGCCTTCAGGAGACCCATTCACAAGAACCGAGTATTTCACAGTAGAGATACAAAACTCGATCCATCTACACCACTTGACCCCGAAACCACATCTCCTCAACATGTAAAGAAGGAAAGTCCAGTTTACATGATCATAGGCCTTGTGCACGTCTAGTTTGCAAAGCACACCAGGTAAATTAGAACGTATCCTGGAGTCAAGGCACTCACTAGCGATAAGAACAGCATCAAGAATCTGTCTTCCCCTCACAAAGGCACCCTGCGAAGGAGAAATAATAGTATCCATGACCACCTTCAGCCTATTGGCCAACACCTTGATTTTATAAACCCCACCCACCAAGCTAATAGGCCGAAAGTCCGTCAATTCAACCGCTCCTTGTTTCTTGGGGATCAAGACAATAAAGGTGGCATTAAGACTTCTGACAAATCGTCCCACCTGAGCAAACTCATTAAATGTGGAGAGAACATCCCCCTTGATAATATCCCAACAGGATTGAAAGAAGGCCAAGGAGAAGCCGTCCGGACCAGGGGCCTTATCACCATTAAGACCGCGCACCACTCCCGTCACCTCTTCCTCATCAAAGGATCTTTCTAGCCACTCCGCAGCCTCTCCCGGGATCGAATCAAACTCCAAACCATCCAACAATGGTCTCCAAGAGTGAGACTCCATAAATAAGGAGTTGTAGCATCTCACAATCTCCTCAGAAATACTAACAGGATCCTCAACTAGTTCTCCCTCAACCACCAAGGAAGAAATGGAATTCGCCTTCCTATTAGAATTAGCAACCCGGTGAAAAAATTTGGTGTTATCGACTGGTGCTTCCTTTGCAGAAATGGAGGGGAATCGGTGGATCATATCCTCCTTCATTGTTCGGTGGCTACGGAGCTTTGGTATCATGTGTTGAACATCATGAACTATTACTGGGTTATGCCATCTAGGGTGATTGAAGTGTTGTTTGGTTGGAGAAGGGAGTTTATTGATCCTTTTGCTTCGGTTGTGTGGAAGATGATCCCCTTGTGCATTTGGTGGGTAATTTGGTGGGAGCGGAATGATAGAAGCTTCAATGACACTTTTATGTCTCTCGAAGGGTTGAAGGGCAAGCTGATGTATTTTTTGTTCTTATGGGCTAATAGTGTTCTTGGTTATCCTTTCTCGGATTTCTCAGATTTCATTAGCTTTATAGCTTCTATGGCTTAGGTGGCTCAGTATAACTCTTGTGTACTGTAATTTTTATTGGTTTCGAATAAAATTTCCCTTATCAAAAAAAAAATTTGTTAATCTTCTAATGATTTTAGAAGAACCTTTAGGTCTGACCAATTAGAGACCAAAAGGTCAAAGTTGCTATTACAGACTCCACCTCTAGGAAAAGCTTAGGAATAAAAGTGTTTAGAATCATTCCAAGCTACCTAACTGTTGGAGGAAGCAGAAATAAGATACTGCAAT
Organism: Myrica gale; assembly: GCA_963930655.1. Classification (NCBI taxonomy): domain Eukaryota; kingdom Viridiplantae; phylum Streptophyta; class Magnoliopsida; order Fagales; family Myricaceae; genus Myrica; species Myrica gale. The sequence continues at coordinate 12,435,656 of OZ005619.1, read as the reverse complement.
GGGTGCCAGGACGGCAGACCAGTTAATATGATCTTATCATTTGCAGAGAAAAACAGTAACGCCAGAAAAATGGCAAGAAGAGAAACTGAGCAGAAACTGACCTAACTGTCAATGAAGTTAAAAACAAGACATCTCTATAACAATACAAAAGGAGAACAGTGCTTTTTATGATTGTCATCAGAGGTAAATTCAACAAAAGTATTTCATAAAACATGATTATAAAGTGCATCTCTATGTTTCGTCCAGTAGATTCTACAAAACTAAATCACATACAGAGGAATCCTCAGGAGGAAATATCAGTAGAATAAGGCATATCTTTGAGAGTTCCAATTTTGCTTCAGCATGTTTACCTTGCATTTCCAAGGCCTGCGATCAAAGTGATAACATATAAAGCATATATTTGAGAAAGTATCAAAAGGGAATATAAATGTTTTCTAGGGTAAAAGTTACGTCAACCTCCTTTGTGGTTTGGGAAAATGTCAGGGACTTACCAGCAATTTTCAGAAAAGACACTTCACCCCTTAAGAATTGCAATGATGCAATCCATAAAATATACAACCCTTATCACCACTTAGTTGTGAAGTGGTAACTACACCAGATTGACCAGATGACCAGGGAAATCAGAACAGGAGGAATAAAAGAAAAAGGATAACAATACTAGCCTCAGGTTTCAACATGCGATTTTTTAAAATAGGGTCTAATATCTGTTTTTTTTTTTAAAACTCTAAGGGCTGTTAGTATAGTTTAGTTATCCTTCTATTTACTAGCAAATACTCCTTTTTGATGAATAAACTACTAATATTATTAAAGAAAGAAAAGGAAAGGAAAAAGAGAGAAACAGTACAAAGGCTGTACTAAACTCACTCAAAGCATACAAAGAAAAAAGCTAACAAAGTCCAACAAATCTAAAAAAGGCCCCCCATCACAGCATTTGCCCAAAGATAAATGGAAAGTAAAAAAGAGTCCTGCAACTGAGACGAGGAACTAGCAGAATTATCAAAACATCGTTGATTGCGTTCCCTCCACAAGCACCACCAAAGACATAAAGGAATCATCTTCCAAACCACATTAGCCAAAGGATCCTCAAAAATCCTACTCCAACACGCCAACACATCCCCCACCCTACGAGGCATAACCCACGGAATCTGAAAGATACGGAGGACAAAAGCCCACAATCCTCTCACAACCGAGCAATGAAGGAGCAAATGATCAACGGATTCTGCATCACCACGACACAGATAACACTAATAAAGTATACAAAGACTCATGCGGCGTAAATTATCAATCGTCAAAATCCTGCCATGCACCGCCTCCCACACAAAAAATGCAACTCGCGTGGGGACTTTAGACCTCCACACCCCACGCCACGGGAACAGAGCCGATCTAACACCACAAAGAAAGGCATAAAAAGATTTGACTGTGAAACCACCATCTTTAGAACCCAACCAAACCATCTTATCAGAAATCCCTCTCCTAACCACAGATGCATAAAGAGTGCTGAAAAAAGACGAAAATTCTTCCAATTCCCAATCATTAGCACATCTTGTAAACTGAACCCACAGCATACTGAGAGATCCAACTTCCAAACAATCAACCACCCGTGCAAGAGGAAACTGAGATAAAGAAAAAACAGTGGGGAAAGAAATACAAAAGGGTCTATCCCCACACCACCGATCATGCCAAAAGCTAATATTTTGACCAGATCCCACCACATAACGAGTATGCTCAGAAAAAGCATCCCACCCCTTAGAAATATGTTTCCACAAGCCGACACCATATGAGCCACGCACTTTCCTCGTACACCACCCACCACCCGTGACGCTATATTTTGCCACAATAATCCTCCGCCAAAAACTATTCCTCTCATGAGCAAACCTCCATAACCATTTACCCAACAAAGCTTGATTAAAGAGCAACAGTCTCCGAAGACCCAAACCCCCATTTGCTAGTGGAGAACAAACTGTCTCCCACTTAACAAGATGAAATTTGTGGACATTCTCATCACTACCCCACAAGAAATCCCGTTGCAATTTCTCCAATCTTTTAGCAACTACAGCTGAAAGAGGAAAAAGAGAGAGAAAATAAGTAGGGAGGCTGGAAAGAGTAGATTTAATCAATGTGATCCGACCACCCTTAGATAAATACATTTTCTTCCACCCCGCCAACCTTCGAGCCATCCTCTCCAAAATACCATCCCAAACATGAATACTCTTATATCTAGCACCCAAAGGAAGACCCAAATACGACATAGGCAAAGAAGAAACTCTACAGCCCAAGATACTAGCCAACTCATTGACATTACCAACCCGACCGATAGGGATAACTTCAGATTTTGCAAGATTCACCTTCAACCCCGAAACTGCCTCAAAACACAGGAGCAAACAGCGCAAATGCCGAAGCTGATTAGTCTCCGCTCCAGACATAATAAGGGTATCGTCAGCAAATAACAAATGAGAAACAGTAAACGCCTCACCCTCTCTACCTCCAACCTGAAAACCTTCAATGACACCAAGCTCTGATAATCTAGACATCATCCGAGAGAAAGCTTCCATAATAATGACAAATAATAAGGGAGAGAGAGGGTCACTTTGCCTCAAGCCTCTAGAACTTCCAAAGAACCCTTCTGAAGACCCATTCACAAGAACCGAATACTTAACTGAAGAAATGCAAAATTCAATCCACCAGCACCATCTCTCCCCAAACCCACATCGCCTCAACAAATAAAGCAAGAAATTCCAATTAACATGATCATAGGCTTTATGAATATCCAACTTACAAAGCATACCTGGCTTATCCTGTCGCATCCGAGAATCAATACATTCGTTTGCAATCAAAACCGAATCCAAAATTTGTCTCTCCCTCACAAAAGCGTTTTGAGAAGAAGAAATAATCTTATCTAGAGAAAATTTTAATCTGTTAGCCAACACCTTGGCAAGGATCTTATAAACACCCCCCACAAGGCTAATAGGACGAAAATCTTTCAAGTCCACCGCCCCTGGCTTCTTTGGGATGAGCACAATGAAAGTAGCATTAAGACTACGAGCAAACCTGTCATGACTTGCAAACTCATTAAACACCAAAAGCACGTCCGTCTTAACCACAACCCAGCAAGACTGATAAAAGGCTATAGAGAAACCATCCGAGCCCGGAGCTTTATCTCCATTGAGACTACGCACCACACCAGAGACCTCCTCCTCAAAAGGCCTTTCAAGCCAATCAGCCTCTTCTCCAGAAATAGAATCAAACTCCAAACCCGCCAAAGACAGCCTCCAAGGATAAGGCTCCTGATACAAAGAGGTGTAGAAAGACACAATCTTTGATGAAATGTCCACAGGATCCTCCACCACTTCCCCATACATTTCCAACCGAGAAATAGAATTGAATTTTCGGTTAGAGTTGGCCACACGATGAAAGAACTTCATACATTTATCACCATCCTTGAGCCATAAAGCCTGAGACTTCTGACGCCAACTAACTTCCTCCAGATCAATCAAATGATCTAACTCCCTAGACACCACCACCTTCCTCACCACACCGGCCTCATCGAGAGAACCGCCCTCATCCTGCTCTTCAATAGAAGAAAGCTCCCATAAAGATAATTTGCGATTACTAAGATCACCAAACACTTCCTTATTCCACACTTTCAAGTCCTGTTTTAAGGACTTTAATTTCTGGCTAAGAACAAAACTGGGAGAACCCACAAAAACATAACTCATTCACCTATCCCCAACCATATCCACGAAACCTTCCTCCTTCAACCACATATTCTCGAAACGAAAAGGCTTCTTTCCACTCCCCAACCTAACACTCTCCAACAAAATAGGAAAATGATCAGAATACAACCGAGGCAATCTACGCTGGATAACATCAGGATACAACACTTCCCATTCAGAAGTAAAAAGGAAGTGATCAATCCGAGACCAAGATTGAGCTGTCCAATTATTAGACCACGTGTAGCGCCCCCCACTTAACGGAATGTCCAACAAATCCATCTCAGATATAAAATCTGAAAAATCACCCATAGCTCTAACACTACCACCAGATCCAGAGCGTTCACCGGAAAATCTAATGGCATTAAAATCCCCCCCAATACACCACAGGAGGTTCCACCAGGAAAGCACTCCCGACAACTCATCCCATAAAATACTCTGACAATTATCATCATTAGGACCATAGACACCCGAAAACACCCATTGAAGCCCATCATCAACATTTTTAAAAATCACCGAAAGAGAAAACATACCATCACAGGACTCCACCAACTCCAGCACCCGAGAATCCCATAACAAAAGAATACCGCCCTAAGCTCCCTCCGCTGCTAAATAACACCACCGCACAAAAGGACCACCCCACAGACATCTCACCACAGCTCTTGGAACCACACCTAGCTTGGTCTCCTGCAAACAAACTAAATCAGGTCGCCAACCTATAAGTAAGTTGCCTATCTGCCTGCATTTCCCCCTATGGTTCAATCCTCTGACATTCTAGCTCAACATACGAGGCTTCATTAACAAGTGATAGAATCCCTCCCTCCTCTCTTGCCCCTTCTAGTAGATGACACAACCCCATCATAATTTATATTAGACACCAATCCTTTCAGTTCCCTCCGCGGTTTTCCACCTGATCTACAAGGAGCTTTGGAACGCACCTGAATCCTATCCCTCTCCAGTGCTTCAAAGAGGTTCATCAACTCATTCTCGTACCCCTCACACGACACCCCAACCATATGTCGAAAAGTAGAAACCATATTCAGAACCCATCGAGAAGGCTCAAAGGTGTTCGAGCACGCACCCCTCTCACAAACAGGGAAACGAACCTGAAGGGGATCAATATGGATTTCTTCGACATTAAATACTCCTAGAAGATAAATAGAGAAACAAATAATCAAGATTCGCAAAAAGAGTGATTTTTTGGGCTTTTGAACTGAACAATCACGTCTTGAGGAACATGTAATAGCAATTTCCCATCCTAAAGAAACATGCAAACTTTACAAAAACTTATATCATTTTTCTCCAGTCCCATATTCGCGTAACCAAAGTTCTTTGTCCCCAAACTTTTAGACACATACGATTCTCATGTGGAAGAGTTCAAAACACCATTGAAATCATGTAACGCAATCCGGGAAAGTTGATCCATTATATGATCACATTGATTAAACTTTAGAATTCCCTCAACGAACCAATCATGGCTGCGGTTACGAAAAATAGAGTAGGTTTTCCATCCAACTCGGAGTATTAACTCCAATTAAACTGGCATGGACTTATCTGAATTGCATCCACTAATCACAATCAGCAATATGATCTATTCGGGCAACTCTATCTGATCTCAAATCATAAAGAGTCCCCGAATTTAGCATCCTTTTATCACTATTTCTACCCATATTATCTTACACCTCCCTCCATCTCCTTTTATTCCATTGGTTGAATTAAATTGCTCTTTGGTATCTGATAGACATCAAATTTTACTGTGCCTCCACCTCTATTCTACTTGTCTCAAACCCTTATACGAGAGGATCCCTCCAATGAGATCCCAATACCATCCAAAAAAATTTGAGCAATCCCAAGATTGTAGAATTTTAATAGTGTTGCAGAAGTACCATGAGTTCGCAGAACATGATATAATATAGCGAATCTTGCCTATCCTAACTAGTCAGGATTTTTTGCAAGATACTGTTGAAAACCCTGCAACATTCCAAAATAGACAAATATCTCCATATTTTACCCATGTATAGTCTTTTCCCACCAAACTGGATTATTGATTGCAAGAATGAGGACAGAAAGATTACCCACGCCTGTAAAAAGCGCGAACGTGTACGTGCAGCAACAGCTGCAGACACAATTCTTGCTGCACGAATGTTTTCAAGTCCGATGCTTTCTGCAATCCCAGCGACAAATTGCTGAGCATCTTCACCATCAATCTGAACAGACGTGGAATGACTTGGTGACCTGCAATTTTTCTATACATGTTACAATGCAGCTCCTAGCTACTGTGTTTAATTTATGCAGGCAGGCCTAGCAACAAACCTGCTGCACACATTTAAAACAAAGTCGACGGAAGCCCGATAGAACGAATCGCGTGTATTTGTTGTGTCAAATGAGACACTTACTCCAGATGTCCTGCATATTTGACGTAACTGCTCACCATACAGGCAAAGAAGAGCCCAATGCATTATGGAAAATCAGTCAATGAAACAAACTATTATAATTAAACATTTAAATAATCTCAAAAAGGTTATCCCAGCAATGATTTGAATTCTACCATATAATGCTTTTCGAATTTCACCAAATGAGTTCAATAAGACTCATACATTCAGATAAATACTACTTTTTTTTTTCACAAGCATATACTTGGATGAAAAGATTGAAAGCAGGACATCATAAAGCATGCAATATAATTATCAGTTGTCCTTCTAAGATTCAGTAAGCAACAAATAGCCACTATTTGACAAAATATTAGTGTTCTCATAACTCAAGAATCCAATTTTTTTTTTTTGATAAGTAAGCTCATCTCATTAAAAAGAAAATAAAAAGGTGAAGACAGTGCAAAGATTGTACTGAATGCACTAAAAACATACAAGCAAAGAAACTAATAAAATCCTGGTAATCAAGAAAAGGACCCCCCCCCCCCACATAGCATTAACCCATAAGAACAGGGAATGCATAAAAACACCCTGTAGACGATCTCCCGAAGAAGCAATAACCTCAAAACAACGACTATTACGTTCTCGCCAAAGACACCAACGACTAAAAGCATAGCTTGTAGTTCCTGTACTTCGGTATGCAAATACATATCAAGTAGTTAGTTCTACACACACAAGGCACATAGAAGTGCCATGGGCAACTTTATAGATCTGGAATAGTATTGATTTCGGAATTCTAATTGACTTAACCATGCCCTAAAACGGTGAAAACTTCTATTTGTTAGCCCATATTCGCTGAATGTGCTCTAATAAAGACTTCCCCACTCACATTAGATGTCCTAAACACGTGATTTCTGCCCACTATACAAGTGCAAAGGACATAGTACCTACTTGCCCGCTCTCAAACATCAGAACATAATTACAAATTGGTGTCACTTATGTGAAAACCTTGTTAAAAGAACATTTTGAAGTTTTATTTCGAAAAATGAAAGATGTTTCTGTGATGCTAATTCAACCCCTCAGTGCCAAGGTCAAACATGAAAGGTTCTCACATAAGGATCAACCTAGAAAAACCAGAACCCTCCCTGCTCTGAGAAGCTTGCACTAACCGCTCACCCAACCATAAGTACATACAATTTTGCTGCATGCATATTGACTTTTCCACGTGTTACATGAATAAACAAGATTTGGCTAGAGGCCTACTTCTACTGCAACGTAAAATAGTCCTCATTTATACAGTATTTAACAAAAAGTCCTTGAGCACAGTTAAATGGACCACAGTATGCAGGCATGGTTGCACGTTAATAAAGCCACCCCGTTATGAGTACATGCAGACGTCTTATTGCATTTATCTACGTATTTCTGACTGTATGCAGACAAGCGAACAGACAGTGTCCAGAAAATAACAGTTTCTTTTTATGAGAAAGTTTAGAAGGGTCTATTCACTTTTAAGTGAGACTATCTGGGCATATATCTCACAATCAAATAAAATGACATAAAAGAATCACTGACTTGAACAATATCATCCTCCATTATGTCCTCTCCCTTCATTCTATTGTCCACGATCACTGAAAATCAAGTGGATGAGTTGCAACTTGAAAAAAGCATGACCATAACCTCAAGAAAACGTTGAGAAATGCATATTTTTACCTGCAAGAAACACAAAATTCCATATTTGAGAATACTTTTAATATAAATGAAATACAACCATAACATATATAACAAATAGCATTAAAAAAAGACCAAATTTACTTGCTGCACCCAAAGACCAGATACACATGAGAGATATAATGTGTCAAATCCTATACAGCTAATAGACAAACTTCGCCGAATGTGATTAAAACCTTATATCACAATGAAGGCATCAGAGCTCAGAGCTTCTGCTACTACTCAATTATTGGAAGAATTGTGATTAGTTAACAGCTACATACAGATACAGACAGGGAGGTACTGGTCTTACTTTACATGCATTCTTCAATTAAAGTTACTTAACAGTCAAGTCCCACATGTCAGCAAACCAAATCAGCCATAAGCCAATCAACACCACATATAGCTCTTAAGTTTCCATCGGACAGACAGTGGATGACCCATTCAGCACAATCAAAATTTTCAAAAGTGTATTAAGTTTAAAAAGAACCCTACTCTGTGAGGAACAAAAGTTTTCAATTTCCTTTTCTTTTTCAGGGAAAAGCAGAACATACTTCATTGATGAACATGAAAAGAATCACAATTCACTGCTCACCCACCAGTACACACCCACGATGATTTTCTCTCTTGTCAAGATTATATGGAACTGAAGCTAGTGAAAAGTAAGTTGAAATCTTATTTCAAATTGAAATGATACCTAGAATGATGTAGCTATTTGGTGGACTGAATTCTATTCCTTTGTTTGGATTTGACAAGACATGGAAAAGAAACTATTTGTTTTACCATTATTATTTTTTTTGGGTTCCCCCAGCAAGAAGGGGGGGGGGAATTAGGAGAGGCTGCATAAAGGCAACTCTAGGGTCCATCAGGAAAATGAGATTAACTGCTAAAATTTTCATCGAACTATCCATTGATCTCTCTCTCTCTCTCAATCCGTCTATGTCTTTAAATAAAGGGTCAAGGGTCGATATTGACGTTTGGGTTGATAGGAAGAAAAAACTCCATCTTAAATATATTACTATGTCCAATAACTTACTAACAGCCAACCCATGGTAGTTAGTAAGCTTTGAACCAAGAATACCAGCAATTCATGGAAATAACAGTACCATATCTCATCCACAAATGCCATGCTCATGAACAATAGCAAGGTCCTGCCCTCGTACTCGTAGTAATAAATGTACTCACCTACAATACCTTCCAGGACACAACAACACCAGTTTTTAGTTCCAATTATGCAACAAACCATGGACTTTGTGGCAGCAGAGGCAGCAACCAGCCATATCTACCATGAAAAAACTCACCCCCAAAATTTGGCGGCATAGGGAGCTTTCAAATCACTCGATTTTCTTGCTCACCATGCCTACTAATAGCTAATTTAGAATCTAGATGCGGAAACTCTGATAATAGAAATTCAGTAGGAATGGTTTTAGAAAACCTCTAGCTCTCCGGAGTTACTATCATAGAAGAAAGGTGATGCATGATCATCTAAGAAGCATCTGATTTTGCAATTTCATTATAATTTCACTTATGTATAAATACTAGAAATACAATGCCCTGCTTGAAGTTGGCCGGGATACATAAATTTGGATCATGCTTTTTTAGCTTAATCAGAATTTCAAGGGTTTTTATTCATAAAAAAAAGAATTTCAAGGGTTTATAGGTGATACTTATAAAAAAAAAACAAGGTTTATAGGTGATGCCTCCATCCATCTGAGTCAAATGAATGTATTGCAAGGCTTAGAAGTTAAGGGCTTTATGAAGTCAATGTTTTCTTAGCGAAAATTTGTCTTGAAGAGAATAGTAACTAAACAAACGTATCAGGGTCCTTGTTTGATTAACTATATAACACGAGGCATTTGTATGGTTGACATCAATAAAGTAGGAGTACTTCAGTCATTCAGCAGAAACCAACAATAGTCAAAACCGTATACACACTCAAATGAATAAAAAAACGGCCCTTTGAGCTCTGTTAGTTGATAGGGCCAAAACCAACAATATTAATAGTAGGAGTTCTTAAAGTCATTCAGCAGAAACCAACAATAGTCAAAACCGTATACACACTCAAATGAATAAAAACGGCTCTTTGAGCTCTGCTAGTTGATAGGGCCAAAAAACCTAACCACAATAGTAATAATCAGCAGGTTACACATAGCAATCCTCCAAATAATATTATAGTATCCTAAGTTTAGTAAGACTAAAACTGGTCAACAAGCACAAGAAAAGCACTCAGCATATTCAGTCAAATTTAAACGAACTATTGAAAAGATGCAAATTTCTGCTTGTCGGAGTTTAGTCAGGAATTAGCAATTAGCAGAACAACTAAAACACAGGCCAACAATAGATTAGGAATTTGAAAACCAGAAACATCACTAAAATTCCAGTAAAGTCTCTAAAAGAAGAGCATACGAACACTAACCTCGTATCAACCTGTTAGCTTCCCTCTGATACGCCAGCTTATTCATCACAAAAGCTGGCCGCTCCACCGAAACCGGCCACCATTTTGGCAGCTTCTTCTCCAGCTGCCGGAACCGATTCCTCTGAACTCTCTCTGACGCTCTCAAGCTGACACTAGAAGCCGGCGACAGTGGATTCCCCGAAATCCTAACATTTCTCTCCACACTGACCCCACTTCCAACAACAACCTCTCTTCCCCCAAGACTCCGGTCCCGCCGCACCACAACGGGGCCGTTTCCGAACCCGGACCGGCCCCGAAGAAACGCCGACACTAATTTACACAAAGCCCAAAAAGCGAAAACCAACACAAAACTGCAAACGACCAAACTGCCCAGGAACTGAACCGTAGATTGGCGACAGGACACGATAATTCTGCGGTCATAGTCCAGGGCAATCAGAGTCTGAAGGTCTTCGTAAGCGTCTGTTGCAGCAGAAAAGAATTGGTGGATTTTGGACTGCGAGGAGCGGTAAAGGGTTTCCACGAACGGCGACGTTTGAGGGGAGAAGAGGTTGAGGTCTATGACCGTTTGGAGCTTAGGGTCAGGGGAGGAGTCTGTGGTGGAGGGGGACGTGAGCTTGAGGTTCCTTCTTCGGTAAGTACGACGCAGTCGGGGAGGCATGGAGGAGCAGGAGAGGGAGGGGAGGTAGAGAAGCTTGGGGTGGCATTGATGCTGGCGGCGGCGGAGAGGGAAGCGTGAGAGGGAATAAGTATGGGTTAGCGTGTTTACAGAGTTCATATATACAGATTACATGTGAGGAGTGCAGCGGTCTGGGCTGGATTCCGGTCTTCCGCCTTCCAAGCGAGGCCGGTGACTCCGGTTTGTGAGGAGGTAGTAATTTGCCGTTGCCTCGCTGATGATATTCGAGCCTACTTCTATGGCTGCCACGCACAGCAATGTTAATGGCTACAGATGTGTTGTTCCTTTTTGAGGGCGAGTAATGTAAAAAGCAACTGAACCCATAGCAAAAGGATAAAAAAAAAAGAACCCATAGCAAAAGTAGGGGTCGGCAAAAAACCCGAGACCAGATGACCTGAACCGGCCCGACCCGTTTCCGACCCGATCGGGTCGGGTTTGGGTTTACATGTGAATAAAATTATATTTTCGGGTTGGGTATATGTACAAACTCGAAATTAAACCCGAACCCGAAAATATAATGCCATCACCCCGTGACCCGCCTTTTCCGAACCGGACCGACCTGTTTCGACCCGATATTTTCGGGTTTTTCGAGTTCGGGTTCGGGTTGAAATTTTCCAACCCGAACCCGGTTTGCCCACCCCTAAGCAAAAGGAATAATAATAACAATAAGGGAAATTTGTTTTTTAGTCCTTAGGTTTTAACCCCCTTTTCATTTTTAGTCATGAATTTTAGAGGGTCAAAATTTTAGTCCTTGAACTTTCATCTTTGTAAAATTTAATCATTCTGTCAGTCTGCCGTCAGTTTGCCGTCAAATTTGTACCGGTCGACCGCTCACTTTCAAAACATATATCCGGTCGACCGCTTCAAAATTGGCGGTCGATCGGTACAAAAATTGACGGCAGACTGACGGAAGGACTAAATTTTACAAAGATGAAAGTTCAAGGACTAAAATTTTGAAGGTTAAAAGTTAAGGACTAAAATTAAAAAGGGTCCAAAACCTAAGGACTAAAAATCAAATTTGCCTAACAATGATAATAAAGCGTAAAAAAAATGGTTTAGGTGGTATGTGGGCCTTGGGCCAATTTTGGTCACTAGAAAAATAGAAAGGGGCCGAAGTACTTCCCGGAAGAACTCATGGGCCAGAGTGGAATCAATATTATATTTATAGCTATTTATAGGGTAGTATCAATAGGGAGTGACGTGAAGATAATTCTAAGGTTCTGCTTGCCTGTGCATTACGGGTTTCAAGGCCTGTTTCAAAACCGAATAGTGTTTGTTTACCTACAAAATTTTACTAAAATTTTAACTTTTTCACATCCTCATTCTCTCTTATTTTTTTTCTCTTACTTTTTACCAACTTTTTTACTTACTTTTTTATTCTCTCTCCTTACTTTTTATCTAACTTTTTTACACTTTTTACTAACTTTTTTACTTTTTCATTCTCTCTCCTCACTTTTTCACAAACCCTAAAATTTTACTTACACAAACACTATGCAAATTTTGATGAACAATTTGAGCTTTTAAGAATTTTTAGATGTAAAGATGAATTTTGTTGCAATTTTTTTAAAAAATTTTCAGATTTTCACACTAAATAAGGAATCCACAATAATTTTATTTCTCCTTTCAAAATTTTCAAAAATAATAATAATAAACTTTAAAATCATCACTCTCTTCCCATCAAATCATATATTTTTATTACAATAAATATAAAAAATTTATTCAAATCTTCTTTTTCTTCACTATTTCACCAACTCTCGTAAACTTTAAAATTCTTACTACTCTTTCACGAAATCCAATAAAATTTTAATCTACCTTAATTTTCACAATATCGTCAAAATTTCTAAAAATTACTAAATGCAAACATGATTTTTGGATCCATTATATTGGATTCAAAAGCAATCTAAATGGAGATGAGGTCGTTCCCGTAGTGGGCATTCTAAAGGCTCTAACCTTTCCTCCCCTGAGATCCCATCTCCCTACCTTGTGAACTTTTCCACATTATTGCATCCCTGCCGCATTGCCTTCCTCTTCCTCTCCCCTACCGTCTCTCCATATCTATTTCTTCCTTGACCTTTGTCCCTTCTTTTTGTCTATTTGTCACAATCATTTCTATCTTTTTTCTTCCTCTTGTTTGCCTTATCTGCTTTTATGGTTTTCTTCTCTTCGTCTATCCCTTTCCACCTTCCCATTTCTCTTCTCCCTAGTTCCCTCTCATTTGCCTTATTTGCTTTTTTGGTTTTCGTCTCTCCATCTATCCCTTTCCACCATCCTATTTTCTCTTTTCCCTGGTTCTGATCTATGGCATCCCCTTTTGGGGAAGTGGATGATTTGGTTAATCACACCAAAGCTCCAACAAAGCTGGAAACTTATCTCTGAGGATTGTTTTTCAGATGATAACCCTATAAGCCTTGTTCTTGCCGGTAAACTTATCTCTGATCGACCCTTCAACAAAGCTGGAATCCGTTTGGCTATTTTCAGCTCCAGACATCCATGCTCTTCAAATGGAAGAGGTGGAAGACAATAAGTTTATATTAACCTTTTCTACCGGTGAGGCCAAGAATAGGGTGTTGATCTAGGTGCCTTGGAATATCAAGGGTCGTCTATTGGTGTTGAAAGATTTGAGTTAAATGGTCCACGCACCTTCTTTTAATATTGGAGATATTATTACATCCAGAAGCTAAGCTTTACAAGTCTAGTCAGCGTTCTCATGCAGCTATTGGTTCCTCTTGCATTCCTCATTCTGTTATTCCTTCTATTACGTAGCATTGTCTTTTTGTACAATTAGTTAAAGGACATTTCTGGTTTTTCTCGGTTAGTTAGGGTTCTTTATTCGTTATATAGTGTACACACACAGTACACAATACAATTGAATATACGGAACATGCCCACAAACCTCCTCTCATCTTCTTCGTCGTGTCCTTTACCTTTGCATTACAAACGTTACATGGTATCAAAGCGTTCATGTCAGCCACAAAAGATGAAACTGTTAATACATTAAAAACCACCAACCCACATAGTAATCCATATACCAAGAACAATCCTAGTTACAGAGCAATTCATAACTGAAAATCACCCCACCTGGTCACTCTCCATGTTGCAAGCACTCAGGTCCAAGAACAAGGTGGCTTTGTCAATTGAACTCTCACTAAACCCAGCGTGAGTAACTCACTTCTTGATAGTTGGGAGAGATGCAAAGATATGGTTGTATCATGGCTCCAGAATTCTATTTCTCTGCCTCTTCGTTCCAACATTGCTTTCGTTGATGAAGTGGTGGATATTTGGTGTGGATTATGGGAAAATTTTGCACAACAAAATGGACCCAGGATTTATGAGCTTAAGCGGGCTCTGAACAACTTGACTCGAGGAGAAGATATGGTCAACAACTATTATGGTAAAATAAAATATCTATGAGATGAACTTACTATATATGAATCCATACCTGCAAGTAGTTGTGGGAATTTGAAGGTTCTGACTGAATAATATCAGTGAGATTGTGTTATTCAGATTTTAATGGGCTGATATGATACTTATTCCAATATGAGAGACCAAATCATGCCCACTGTAACACCCAAGATTTCTATTTTTAAAATTTATTTGAATTTATTATTTGATATTTGAAATGTCTTCTTTAAATTTGAAATTTGAGTTTAATTAATTTAAAATAGTTGAATTTTTATCTTTGACCTAGTCAAACCTTTTTAAAATTTGAAAGATTTTATGATTATTTAAAATTAAAAGTTTTAGAGTTCAAAAGGGAGTCTATTACTAGTGTGAGTCTATATATAGATTTACACATTGGTTTTAATTTTTAGACACCTTGATTTTACACCAACAAGAGGAAAAAGAAGGGTTTTCTTGCTTTCAACAATCTAGACGAAATTTCTTGAAGCAAATTCAGGTATTTCGAATTTCTTGATATTATATTTGTATTATTTTTATGAGAGATCAAATCATAGGGTGTCTAGATCTAGCCCTAATTATTTTAAGATTTTCGAAATAGTTTTAATGGGGTTCTTGGAGAAATTGAAATTTGGGTTCAAGATTTGTTTAAGGAAAAATTATGTTCTTGATCTGAGTAGTAGATTGAATTATATTTTTATAGCCGAATTTAGAAGTCAAACAATTCTAATTTTTAGATATTACGTAATAAACATCTACAGGAGGAAATATTTAAAGTTTCGGAATTTTTGGAGATGTATTGGTATGGTTTTGAAAATTCGAAAGTTAGGCTTAGAGAAATCGGATTTGCTGAGAAAGATCCATTGATATAGATTGGAATTTTGAACCGGATGACATAGATAGGAGTTGAATTTCGGAATGTAATTTTATGAGTATTTGTATAACCCGTATATAAATCTTTGGTATAAATGTCGGGATTTTTGGACATTGTTGGGCAGATTTAGAGTTTCATTTGTGTTTCCGTTTGAGTGTATTATAATACGTTAAATTTTGTATTGATAGGTGCTAAGCCAGAGGCTTATTTGCTTGAAGATCCAGGTAAGCGTGGTTATTATGCTAGATTTTTCTAAAAGATCGAGGTGATATTTGAGAAATTGCATGTTAATGAAAACCCTCGGAGTTTTATGTGCATTACTTTATGATTAAATTGTCAAAGGTTATAACATGAAATGTGTAAACATGAGCCTATTTTTATGTCCAATGATATTTCATGATATTTTCAATATTTAAAACAAAGTTTTTTGATATTTATTGTTATTCAAAATTTGTGCATGATATTTCATGATGTTTTCATTGATTGAAATCGAAGCTTTTGGTATTTATTGTTATTCAAGATTTATGCATGTATTTCATGAAAAGAGGAGAAAGATGCAAAGTTCAAGTGAAGTTTATTTTATGATATGTTATGTTATGTATTTTCAAACCCTGAGACCCAGAGTTACAGAGACAGTGCATTGGTACCAATTGCAACCCATTGAGTGCACCCATTCTGGAAACGGAGTGACTTTTTTTTGTAGATTCTTACCGAGTGCACACTTGGACATGACCAAGCCTTAGTAAGGAAGATTCTACCCATAGTAGTGGATGATTCCCAAACTAGGTAGAAACTGCACAACCCTGTCACGAGGGTAAACGTGGCCCATAGTTATTGCTAAACAGATTTTCTTTACATAGATAAAACTGATTTTCTATAGTATTATGTTATATAGATAAAATTGTTTTATTGATAAAGATGTTTTATTGAAATTGTCAAAAACAACTTTCAACAGTTTAGAAAGATTTTAAATATTCTATCTCTTACTGTTATAGTGTGGCTCATGGGATATACACTTACATAATGATTTTGCTTACTAAGTTGTCGAACTCACCCCCTATTATTTTCTTTATTTTCAGATGTTGATCAGGAGCGTGTCGATAGTCAGGATTAGATGGCATGTGAGCGGGTAGCTGAGTGATTATTAGAATAAATATTTGACTCTAGTATGAGTCTAATCATGTTTAGATTTGTCTTTGTGTGCTGAAAGAATTTTTTTTAAAATTTTATTAAGAGAGATTTATTGAATTTTTTAAATAAAGTTTATTCCGCATTTATTATTAGATATGTTTTAAATCAAAAGACTAATTTTTTATTGTAAGTAAGTCACCCTCTAGCCTTTGAGGTTTGGGGCGTGACACCCACTGCCAGCAATTAACAAGGTTTTCTCCTATGTGCAACAATAAAAATGCTAGAGGAACATTCTTTTTGGCGATACTAGATCTAAGACTATAGCATTATTTAGCAAAAGGACACCTGGTTCTTTTAGATCTGGAAACAAATCAACGGGCAATTTTAAGAAAGAAAAGTCATATTGTCGCCATTGTAAAATTATTGGTCATACCATTGAGAACTACCTCAAGGCCGGCAATGCAGAACCACCAATATGTTCTCACTGTGATATGACAGGTCGCACCATGGATCGATGTTACAAGCTACATAGGCACTCACTCGGTCATAAATTATATGGTAAAATCAAGCTTCTGGAGGCTTTGAGAAGCAAGCTACTGTGCATTCCTTGAATGACTCCGAGGAAGACAGTGAAGGTTCAATCTCTTTAACAAAGGGATAATACCAAGAAATCATGGCATTGCTCAATTCTAAGGATCATTCGGCCACACCTCATTCAGCCAACCATATTCAAACTCTCTCCAAACACATTCCAGCAATATCTGATATTTTTGTGTTTATCTGCTGCACATTTCTCTTCACACACTTCTAACCCAATTCCTTGGATTATTGACACCGCTGCTATAGACCATATGATTTGCAACATTTCTCTTTTTACTCACATTACTTCCAAAGCTGCATACTCTGTCTGCTTACCAAATGGTGAGGTTTTTTCGGTTACTCACATTAGGTTAGTTAAGCTAAATGATTACATCTTCTTGTAGAATGTTTTATGCGTGCCTTCTTTCACTTTTATTCATTTATCTACAAAAAAACTATATGAGCAACTGAATTGATGTTTGATTTTTCTACCCAACTTGTGTTTTATACAAGAACTTGCATCTTGGAAGACAATTGAGAAGAGTAAGATAATTGGTAGGGTCCCGTTTTCGTCCGTGAACAGAATGGGAATACCCATGGATTGATTTTGGTACATGTATGGTACAAAGTACCAAATGGAAAGGAAACGGTATGTAAGAAAGTGTATGGAAGAAATGAGGTGGCTACTCACAATAACGAGCTATTATTTATGATCAGAAGGTCGAAGTCACTCAAAAGAAAAAGACATTTCTATCCAACCATGAAAAGCTTTTGTCGTTTATTATCTCATCCACATCTATATCACTTAAATCACAAAATACATGCTCAAAATAAGTATCACCATGGCAAAAAGGTTGATCAATAAATAAACTCACCATATCTAACTTCACCAAGTTTGTCAAGAATGATTGGTTTCAACATCTGTGTTTCAAATTGTTTAAACCTTCGCATCATGGGTATATTGGCGGCTTTCCTGCAGATAGTTTGTTTGATTGTGCCAAAAATCATCAAGCATATCTTCATCCTAGTTGAAAAATGTGGTACGACCAAGGTTGACTCAAAAGCTGAAGGGCATATTTTCGTAATACAGGCAAATGATTGCCGCAATAGTCCCACCATATGCCTACACAAACCGAAAGGAACAAATTAATAAATGTATATGTAAGTAGTTATGAAAAAGAAAATAAACAAAAACATATATAAATGTTTCAACTCACGAGGATGAGATGTTTTAAGCATTATCCTTGCTTGAGTTGTGAACAACCTCGACACTTTTCATGCGGTATTGTTGGAATTCCTCTATCAAACTTTTCTTTTCTTCTTCCTCCATCACAAACTTTAGAAGATAGTCTATGTCACTTCTCATTTCAACATTCTCCTTAAAATTCTCAGAACACATCTAAGCAGGATTTAAAAAGGCAGCAGCTGCATGCATTGGATGGATAATCATTTTCCGTGTTATATTTATTATTGGCCATATAGCATCATAAAGGGCACAATTACTATCACGAAATTTCTCAATTGCGTATATTACCCTTTCATTATTTCATACAGGTATTCTAACGTTGAGCCAATGCCCTCAACTAGACAAAGAGTTTGAAATAGTGGTAGAAAAATTTGTGCTATCGCTTTTGCTTGGGTCCAAAATTCTTCATAATGAATTACGTAATCAACAAGTTTTGCACGTCTCAAATATTCTTTTTGCTACTCTTCTTCAAACAACTCCACGGAATTAGTAGACAATAGTGTATGTAAGGATTTTAATTCGTCCTCAACTTCTAGGTTCATTGTGTATATTGACTCTTCTTAATGGTACTTTAATATCATACTTGCTGATAAAAGACACTACTAATTTTACCATATATATGGTGTAACGCCCCTCTCTTTTTCACATGTTTGACACATATATGATATAATATATAAATATTGGGGTTAAATACACTTTGCCCCTTTATCTTTGAGGTCATTTACACTTTGTACCCCGATGTATTATTTTTGACACATTGGACCCTTTAGCTTACACATTTTTTTCAATTTGGGCCCAGAAAGATAAGGGGTGCAATGTGTAAAAACCCCCAAAGATGAGGGGCAATGTGTAAATTTTTTGACAAAATCTGTCTAAATTGACAGGCAATTTGGGTACGGGGTCCAAATTGAAAAAATGTGTAACCTTATGGGTTAAATGTGTTAAAATTAATACATTGAAGTGCAAAGTGTAAATGACCCCAATAATAAGGGGGCAAAGTGTATTTAACCCTAAATATTGCTCAGTGGGCTTTAATTTTATCTCTTGTTTTATATTCATAGTAATTAGCATGTTTGATCTTTGATTAGCATTATATTAAATCTCCTAAGCTTATGACCGACTATTGTGTACTTATATAACTTGCTTTTAATCCTACAATTATCTTGGTAATTAATGCTCTCCACTTTTATAACTTAGTAATTAATATCTTTATTTTTGCATTAATTGTTTTGAAGCTCTATGCATGACCGAACAATGTATAAAAGCCAACTACCCTCCTTTTTATTTTTTCCCTCATTCTCTCTCCTCTTAGCCGACTGCATGGTGCTTGGTTATTGGTCATTTTTTTGGTCTTATTTGTATGTCATTACACGTTGGGTATGGGCAGTTCGGTGGAGGCCTTGGTTTGGGCGAAATAGATTTGTGCAATCCTCATGATTGCTTAGGGTAGAAACATGCTTACATTTGGCTCAATATTCCTTTTGGCAGACCAAATAAACCATTTAAAGAGTTGCATTCCTTGAGTTAGCCATCAGTTCATCATTTGTTCTTATATACCTAGGATTGCACCAAGAAACCACCGATTTATGAGGGGATTTTGTTGCCATCGTAAAGTAGGAGAGAGAGAGAGAGAAAGAGATAAAGGTGAGTGTAGGTGACTTAGTCGAAGAAGAGAAGAGAATCAAGGATCTGCCATCTAACCGAAGGAAAGAGACCGGAGAAACCAAGAGAGAAAGGGGAGAAACCAAAAGGAAGAACAGAAGAATCCAAAGGTCATGGGGAGAGGAGAAACCGAAGGAAAGAAGAGGTAAAAGGAAGAAGAAAAAAGGGGGAAAGAGGAAAGGCAATCGATCAACCCTTGTCCCCATGCCTTTTGAGATTTTTCATATTTTGTATTTATCTTCTCTTTGCTTTTGTATTCCTCATGAAGGATTTTGTTTTTGTAAAAGAGAAGAATCTGAGATTTTAGTGAAATTATGTATTTACATTTTCAAAAAAAATTCTTATTCTATTTCTTTCTTACGCCTCATTTGATTTTATTCTCTTAAATTTCACTTATTTATATTTGTTTTTTATTTTATTATAATTCCATCTCTTTCACTAATTCATTTTATTTTCTTTATTCAATTCAGTACTTTTAACTTCTAGAATTATTTCCTAATGTTGCCTTTCCATAAAATTCTTGATACACTACTTCTCCATTTTTTAATAATAAATTCATAATTGCAATGATTTCAATTAAATGTTCCGCTTAGCTTTTTCAAAGCCAATCATCAGGACTTCATAGCATCAATTCGTATTGTAATCCTCGTTTGTGTGCATACTATTACTATAGGTGAGCCTAGGGGGTAAGTACTGACACGAGGCGTGACAAATGGTAGTTTCCACCGAAGGACAATCAAGTATGCCCTCACACACGAAAATGTCAATGACATTTGCAGCACAACTAGTGAAGCATATCCAAGGATACTCTCTGGAAAGGATCTCCTTAGGATCATTTTCCGTACACAAGAAAATTTGTACAATATTCTTAGGCCCTAGAGACTCAATTATGGGTGCCAATATTTCTGCAATATCCAAACAATCTGGTTTTTGGTTGAATGACTCCAAGCATGCCACCCCTTTTGATGTATACATAAAGATATTAGTCCTTCGGTTATAGTCTCCAGAGATGTTATTCCGATGAAGCCATTGATTACATATCAGAGTACAACTTGTGTTATCTGAAGATCTTTGGACATTCTCAATGTACTCAGTAACTTCCTTTGAGACAACAGATATTAGTTGTGATTCTAGAGTTAACAAACTTGGTTCATAGCCAAGGGCATATTCAACAAAGCCTTTCCCAAAATATTTGAAAAAAGGTGATTGAAGTACTTTAGAACAAATGCGTCACTCCAAGATGAACAACTTCGCGAAATGTTTATCCACTCTAAGCTTATGCTCTTCTGTACGTACATTTGAAATATTGTGTGATGATTATGTGATAATCGGAAACTTCGCACTCTCTACCATGTGATTTGATGCTCCCAAATGTTTAACTTTCTTATCGGGAGTGGCTAATGCTTGGACTGCTGCTTTCTTAATATCTTTAGAGACTTTTCTGGCTCATTAAAATCTTCATGGTAAAATTTCTCTACAAGATTGCATATGTTGTCAATATTGAATGACTGATAATCATTTCTAAGATCTAAAGAAGCACTAGAGTAAGAAGCTCCATTACCTTCTCATTAAACCTGCTATTTAACTCTTGCGATTGAGAATCTATAGTAGCAGTAAATATGTCTATTTAATAATGATGCTCCACTGTAACTTGTTCTTATTGATGGCACTTACTACAACTTGCAGTAAAATGAGCATTCATATCTAGAATTTCAATAGCATGTTTTTTACAAAACAATGACACATTCTCAAGTAATGAATCCCAACCGCTATCTCTCAGTTTTTGAATAAGTTTTTTTGTACTTGATATAATATTCATAGCATTCAAATGTCTTGAGATTTTTGTTGCAAAGATTGACAAAAATGTTAGTGATCCCCATAATTTCCTTAATCAAGTGTAAGATGAATACAATCAATCTAGAGTCTTCTAGAGCTTTGGGAAAGATGCTCCCACTACCTTGGCCTTCAATCAATCGTAAGCTTCCACGTGTCACTCTTCTCATCAAAGGAAATCCTCTCTTGATTGCATCTGGGCCGTCCATCTCCATGCGCAGTTGGCGATCTCTCTTGTAGCCTCTTTCCTTCATCTTGCTAAGTTTGCCCTTCCTTAACATCTGGCGATCTCTCTTATAAGATTTTATTTTCCTCCTCTTCTCTCCTCTTCCGAGCCTTTTGTGATAGTGACTGGGCAGCTTGCCCTGATTCTCGCAGTTCTATCAACGGTTACTGATAATAGAGTATAGTATTATGGTCTTTCGCCGACGTGGAATACCATGCTATGGCGGGCACCAATTCCAAACTAGTTTAGGTGCATTATCTTCTCAAAGATCTTCATGTTCTCCACCCCAACTGGCTGCTCTTCACTATGATAATCAAGCAGCTCTGCACATTGCCACAAATCTTATTTTTCATGAACGTACGGAGCACATTGAGATTGACTATCACACTTTCCATGTCCGCACCCTTGCTCAGCTTGCAAACCTTTTTACTAAAGCTTTGTCGTCTTCTCTCTTTTACTCTCATTTATCCAAGCTGGGAATATAAAATATCTATTCTCTAGCTTGTGGGGCGTATTACAGCATGCAAAAGCTGAGCTGTACAAGTTCAGTCAGCCTTCTCATACAACCGCTGGTTCCTTTTGTATTCCTCATTATGTTATTCCTTCTGTTACGTAGCATTGTTTTTTGTACAAATAGTTAGGGGGAATTTCTGGTTTTCTCAGTGAGTTAGGATTCTTTATTCGTTATATAGTGTACATAGCACACAACGTGCAAAACAATTGAATATATAGAGTTTTCCCACAAACCTCCTCTCATCTTCTTCGTCGTATTCTTTACCTTTGCATTACCAAATGCTACAGGAGATTATATCAGTAATATCCACAGAGATCTTCCAGGGAATAACAGAATTGCAGGCAAACCAAAGGGAGTCAATGATAATAGCAGCTTGCAAGGTAAACTCCCTTTTCTTTCTCCTCCTGCGATTCTTGTTCACTCGGAGTTTTGTGGCCATCTTCCAAACCAAGGCTGGTTCCAGGGCTGACAATTATTTTAATGAAGTCAAGGGCAGACATAGGGGGAGGAGTTCCACATAGATCGCCCACCATGATTCTCTCCAGGCAGTTATAACAAATTTACATTCTTTAAAAAGATGTTGCATAGTTTCGCAGCTCGAACAATAGAAAGGACAAAGTGCAGCCTCTTCAGTTTCAAGGTCACCCATGCCAAACATGATACCTCTGAGTGGCAAAGCCGCATGTGTTACTCGCCACAAGAGTAACTTACGTCGATCTTGGATTTGGACTCTCTAGAAATTCTTTCATTCTATCTCCGTCCATTCGACATTTAAATTAGAAGACACTCTTTTAACGATTCATAGGCCGAACTCACCGAAAAGTTGAACTTCGACTACTTTGGCCAAATCAGTTGGTTAATATCATCAGGAGAGAGTGTGGGAGGCTCTTAATAGCAGTAGCTGATTCCAGAATAAACAGGCAATCAATGAGTAGTGGCATACACAGGGGGTGGCAAGCTAGGGCGGCTGCCCCCCTTGGCCCCTCAATTCTGTCACTATTTTTTTTACATGTATTTGCCCCCAGGCGGGCCAGGCCCTCCCCAACATCTAAAATGCAGCTCTTCTGCAAAGAAAATGAAAATTTGTTCAAGTTTTCTTTTTGTGTAAGTCCATTGTATATCATTCATTACCTAGCGAAAAAAGGTGTAATTAGTCGAACTTTAGATTTTCTGTAAACTTTTAGAGAGAGACCTTCAAGTCTCTGTATACAAATAGAACAAGATCAGCTTATACTGATTATGGAGTTTCATTGGACTGGTTGTCCTTCATGAAGTTGTCTATCAATTGAAGAGTACACCGAAGCTTGCCTTCATGTTTGATTTGGTTAAGCACTCTTGAAAGACTAAGGTCTTGCAAAGTTTCAACGAAAACCTCAGGTAATTTTCATCCATTCTTGGTTTAGGATGAAATATCTGTTTCTTATTTAATGAAGGCTTTGCCTCTGTCTCCTTCCATTTGTGTCACTGCCTAAACGAGGTTTGATGGGAAATACAAATATAGCAAAACTACCAAGAGACACTGGAGTTATACAAACAAGGCCCATCTCATAAAGTTATTTACAACTGGATTTATGACTTAAGGATAAAGAATGTCAATAGATTTATTCCACAATAAGAACAAGATAACTATTGTAGAAAGATTTTAAGGTTTTTTCAATTGATTTAGCTGCTTTATTCCTGGTATGGCATTGGCGGAGCTTTTTAATTTTTGTTAATTAGTGATTTGGGAATGTGATTAAGGCTTGAACAAATATGATATTGTTGTTGTTTTTGAAGCTCGAATTTTGCTTGGTGGTGGGCTTATTCAGGTAATTTGTATCCTAAAACCATATTAGAAATTTAGAAAATGATCCAGTGGATTGTTGGTTGATGTTGGAAGGTGATTTTTGTGAATTGTTGGAGATTGGAGGTCAGGGATTATGTTGGTACGTGTATTTCAATATTTTTAGTCCTTAATTTTCGATATTTAAACTAAGACATTTTTTGCACTACGTAGGAATTTTTTTTTTGTCATTTTGCCTTAGGAGTTTGCCCCCTCAACTTGAGTCTTGGTTCTGCCACTATCAATGAGCACTATGTTCCACTCGTTAGTTTCAAAATCATAAAGGTGGTCCATCGTTACAAGATTTTCTGGGGGAACAATCCCACGGTGGCAGCTTCGTCGAAATCCCAGGAGTTGTGGAATCTATAGGTCCTCAAGAGTGTTGCCACTGAATGCAATGGAAGACTTGTTCCGATTAATTTCTTGCCTTGACCAAGAAGAGTACCGAGTGAGGATATCCCTGAGTTCTCGAGCTTCCTGGCAGTTCACACACCCAAATAGATAAGATCATTCGCAAACATAAGGTGCAATATCGTTGGTGTGCCACTAGCAATTTGGATTACCCGCAGTGATACCAAGGATTCAGCTCTTAAAACCATTCTTGATAATACTTTAGACCCGTTAATGAAAAGGAATGAAGATAAGGAGTCATCTTGTCGAAGTCCTCGCCCCGGTTTCAAAAAACCCACTTTTCTGAAAAACAAAAGCACTTCAGCACTTTGGGAATGAACCCTCATTCCATCCGCTCATGAGCTTTGGTGAAATGGTCCACGTACAAATATTGGAGATTACAGCAGTAATATCCACAGAGATGTTCCCAAGACTTCAGGGTAAAGTAGCGGTTTTTCTCCGGGCTTTATTATGGCTTTGTCAATCTCTTCGCACCGCTTTGAGTACAAGTTCAAACAAATGCGTAGATATGCTAATACATGCAAGTCTGCAAGCCAGTCTTGTTTAAAGCACCAGGTGCATTTAAGCGCAAAGGCCTCATGGAACCTAATCATGTGAATTTCTCAATTCCCATCTCTGTCAGCTGCCGAATTTAATCTTTCGAACTTCAATTCAACCCACAGAAAACCGTCACCGTCACCTACACTACCGTTAATCACCCCTAAGCCAAATCATTGATTTGAACCTTTGAAATTCCAAAAACAAAAAACAAAGGTTGTTGCTCTGTACGTCCATCTAGGCATTGCTTTACTCTCCAGGTGCGTTGAATACAACTATAGTCGATTAAAACTTTCATGGTTGCCTCACAAATTTAAGGATGGAAAATCTATCTTTGAGAAGCTCAATCACTGGGGCTAAAATCATAATGCTTAGGCCGTAGATAGTTTGCGATGTGATGGATAGGCATCGCATTCAAAACTGATCTGACGAGGGTAGTGCGCCCCGCTTGAGATAGAACTCGAGATTTCCATCCCTCTATTTTGCTAAGAATATTTTTGTCATCACCCAGAACCGATTTCTTTGATCTGGGAATTTGAAGTGGTACGCCCAAATACTTGTGATTCATCTTCATTCAGAGAAGAAGAAACTCATTACAGATTGCATCCTTAACCTCCTCACTTTGGAACCCACCTAGTGTGGGGTATCTTAAGTGCAATATGGATGTTGCTATTAGAAGGCATTTTGCCATTATTACTCTCTTTTAGAAACCACGAAGGTTCCCTCTGTAAAGCTTATATACACAGAACAAATTTCGTGCTCAGATCCCCCCTCCTGGGAGAAGCTATCGCCCTGGTTAAAGCTACTGATATTGCAGCTCAAGAAGGTTGGACTAAGACCTTTATTTGAAAGTGATCGCCAAGTTCTATGCAATGAAATAGGCGATTCCAGCAGCCAGATCAGTTGGTAATAAGCAGGGAAAAAGAAAAAGAAAAAAAAGGGAGCTATATCTGCCCATGATATCCACCCTTGATATTAAAGGTGCCATTTTCGTTGATTTCTTTCTGGAAGTCAACAACCACTAAACTTTCGATTTGAAAAAAAAAACATACAAAAAATTGATATAATGAGACGAAGGGGGTGAAAAAAATATCCGATCTAAGCAAAAAACAAAACAAAAACCTTCTTCAAGAAACCCACATTCACATTAGTATAGTGAAAACAGGTGGGCAATGTGGGTGGATCTGGGCAGGAAGCCAGCCATGTGTCTTTTATCAAAATCCTCAGCAGTAAAAACCCAGGTCACCTACCAGCTTCTGTACTCCAATTTCACCAATGAGAATCTTTACACGCCTACTAGTAAAATCCAGAGTGGGTAACGGATACGGAAGAAGTAGAAGATTATTTTTCTCCATGCTTTTTATTCTGTCGAGCCATCGGAAACTAGCTATCCCCGTCTGCTATCCAGTAAATCCCCCAAAAGAATTTCTCCAAAGAAAGTTCCTGCACCATTGACAAGAACACGGAAAATGGTTGCAAGTGAAAAAAGAAATATAGAGTGCACCCTCTTAATTTCATACATCTACTCTAGGAAAAGCATCTTCCTCATCAATGAAAAACTGGCATAGTATGAACAAAATGCGGATTACTTTACATCACGGTAAATTTTGTGTCGGGGTAGGATTGGGTTCTAGAATCATGAAGGATATTATTCACAAACATCTCAGGCCAGCCATCCACTCCACCATACCGACATTACGCAAAAGTACAGTTTGGAGAAAACCAAATACCCAGAATCGCAAACAAATAACAATCTACAGATCACCATCACCTTTTCAAATATAGAAAACAGGTAACGAGAAGAACTCGCAACATGATACCTCTACCCCCTCCACATCAGGAAAAATCTTTTCAACTTCGCTGATATGACTCCCAATCCCACATAATATACTAGGCCAACTCAGAGACATGCTTTTCAAATAGTGAGCCTGTCTCAGAGAGAGACTGTTTCTTCTATCCCACTCACCAAAGCCTGAAATTTAGGAAGAGAGGAGACCAGATATACTGAATTGTTGGCTAAAACAACCCCACTACCCACACCCTTTTTCCTGAGATACTTATCACGTGATTGATTACAGAACATGAGAGATGAGAAAGAAAGGGTGGGGAAGAGAGCAAAAGGAAATTGGAAGATTCAACGAATTAACTTCTACCCCTATTCCAAAGTTCTAAGCATTAGATTGCTCTGGACTCCTGGAAAATGCCTAGCCCCAAAATTTATCACCCAACTGAGAGAGAGATGTCATCTAACTTGAAGTGTTTAGTTTCAGATTAGTCAATTATCTATAGCCGTTCCTCTGTTTCAACCTCAATAATGCTATTGGCTCAGATGAATAATTTTACACTGGAGTCTTCAGTCAGTGGATTCATCATAGTTATTTTGATTGCTGTACATTTACAATAAATTCAGAAGATGAGAAGTGCAGTTTGATTTCTCAAATGCCATGTTTTGATAGAATGCAACAGGATCAAACCAACAGACTGATAGAGAAGGTGCAACATACTCAAGAGTAACTTTAGGTTGGTAGAAGCGGCTGTCTCTCATCAGATCCAACACGATGACTTGCCTATGAGGGGCAAATTAATACAGAAGCATATAATGAGTATGAATAGAACATAAGATAACTGTCCGCAAAACAAGGTCAGTAGATTCATACCTCCTCATTTGCTCCTGCTGCCATATTTATGAAAGACTCTTTTGACCTGAGAAGGTAATGACATATTCATAGTTGCAATTGAGCATAAAAGATGCACGAGTCACAAAGTTACCCAAACCCTCAACTTAAGTGATTGACCCACAATGCTATTTGCAAAATTAAGACACATCGAAAGATCAGCAAAGAAATGAGCAAATACCTATGTTTATCATGCACATCTATTGGTTCCAGCTTCCCATTTTGTTGTTCATCTTTGACCTTAGCAAGGGGTGAAAAGAACTAAAGGGAAAAAGAAGCAGAAGATATCAACCAAAAGACGAGCAATAAAAATACATGTCTCTTTTATATCTCTGGTTTTTCATCCATCAAAAAGTGTCAAATTACCTGGTGCATCGAGATGAATACAATCGAAATCCCTAGTAGAAAGTTTACAGTCAAAGTATGACCAAACAATGCAGCAGATGCTATGCCTGTAAAGATTGTGGCCACTGTCGACGAGTACTTCTTCAAAATTGTATCTGGACATATCGAACGACACCCAATAGATAAGAGAGCTAAAAGACAAAGATGCATGTATAACAAATCTCTGCGATTAACATGCTTCTAACAAACTTCTTATCTAATCACATAGGGAAACATACAAGAACAAGAAAAAAAATGCTTTGAAACAAGGTATTCCCTGCAAAAGAAAAAAAAACTACCACCCACAACAGAAAAGGAAAAATCAAAGACAAATGCCAAAAGAGAAGCAGAGAGAGGAATTATATAGCTGATTATTATCTTAACCTGCGTATTTGAAGAAAAAAGATGACAGAATTCCTTGCGCTGCGTTATTAGCTATCAAAAGCATAGTAGCTTTTGAATGACCTTGCAAGATATCAAAGCTACTAGGACCTGAAACATTTGAACAATATTGTGAGGTAGGCAGCTTTATTTGATTAAACATCTCCCAGAAACAAAAGCACCAGAACTCTTGACAAAGGGTAAATTTAAGAGTCATGGAAATGGCTTAATGGTGTTTCACATTGTTCTTTGCAACAACGATCAATCAAAATTGGCTTTAAACAAAATGGATCATAGCATCAGAGGAAGCCATTTCAGTTTACTATCATTTGCAATAATGAACTACCTCATTTTCACAAATTGTCATGTTTACGATGAGAGATTCACATAGTGCGCAATGAATAATACAGCAATGCATTTGACTCCCACAAGACTTCCAACAAGTCATCTTTCCTTTATAGATTTAGGGAACTGTGAAGATGGCTGAAGAAGACTATTGTTCACATAACTGAACAGGAGGAATTATTAAATGTTGCAAGTAAACATCAAAATGTTCAACCACAAGCAAGTCAATTAGGTTACATAGTCCACCAAATCATAAGAAAATGAACCTCCCCACCCAATTCACAATAGTAGGAAGAATTAAACCCTAGAATCCTAAAGCCTTAATTCCACCTGCTAGTTGAAATCAGCAACATGATACCTCTTCATGACATTCACTTTTGTATTAGTGTGTTCTTTAATCATCTCTGCATGTGGTCAAATCATCTCAAACAACATTCGACTCTGTCTTTAACGAGACTCTAACTTCTCACAAAGGCTATCCATGTTTCATTTTTTTTGTTTATTGTCGATTATCCATCAGCTGATTTTTTTGTTTTCTTTTTTTTTTGGGAAACTTCACTTTTCGCCCCAACTATGGGGCCAATTTAATTTAAGGATCTAGAATCTCAATTTTGTCACATTGCGCCCTCGAATTATTAAAAGTCATCACTTTGCGCCCTCTAATAGGATCCGGTTGTCAAGATTGTGTCACATAGCCCATTGTTCCCTCATTTCAACTGTAGGATCTGGTTAAAGGGTGCAAAGTGATGAATTTGATAGTTCGAGGAACCAATGTGAAGAAATTGATAGTTTGAACCCTTAAATGACATTACTCCCCTAGTTTGGTGGTGAAAATTGAAATTCCCCCCACCCCCCTTTTTCTAAGAATCAGCTGAATTCATTTTCTAGAGGCATATCACGTATCCTACACAACATCCCTATCTTAAACACTACCTCTTAATATTTCTTTTTTGTATGTTGTTCAGTGCCCTTCAATTGAACAAAAACATGGACAAACTTATTTTTTGAGCCATCATATTTTGATTGAAATATCAAGAAATGCTATCTGATCCATATATAAAGAATTTGTAGTTGGTACTAGGGTCAGGTCTTGACACATTACCTGTCATGACAAGAATATTTTATGCACCACTCATTTAACCAGGCAAACAACTCCCCAAGGGTAGATCCATGACCAGATTAGTGTCTGTTGAGTCAGATTTAGGTTCAGATGACCTAGAAAGAAAAAACTACTGATTTTTTGCAAAACAGCGGTGTACCTTAAAAATAAAGAAACGTGGATTTGGGTCCTAAGATATAAGTTCACAACGTCTTCTCTAACCGACTCTAACAAAGGGCTTCAATTTCAAAAGCCACAGACAAAAATACATAAGGAATTAAGTTTACAATTCCTACGACCCTTCCTTGGAATGTCCAAAAGTAGTGATATAAGAATGTTGAACAAAAAGGTTCCTTCACCGACATATTTCTAACACAATAAAATCGGAAACTTACCTAAAACTCACCAAAATAGGGCAATACACCAATAGACTTTGGAATCATTCCATTTCTTACAGGTTTCAAGTCGGATTCAGAGGAAGTAGATACGTTTGTTTGCAATTGAGTGGAAACAAGAAGAAACATTAATCCTTGTCATTAATTACAAAGCTCAGTTCTTCGAACAGTGCCTTTCAGGTAGTTTGTCAAAATGCAAAACACGTGATAGCCAGCCAGCACAGTTGTGACAAGTAACTGAACTTGAGTGAAGCAGAAAACTGCTTCACATGGATGGAGTTCTAAACGATCAACCATTGAAAAATGCAAACATGAAACTAGAGAAAACCCACAAGAAAAATGGACAGCTGTGTAACAATGTATAATCGTTCGAAAGCTTCATTTCCATATAACTCAATAGCATGTGGCCAATATCTATGAAGTGGGGTGTCACCGCATAAATATATGGAACCACATAATGGTATAGGGAACCATGGCAAAGGGGTCAAACTATAATCACAAAGCCTTTCCATGAGTCTCCTGATAACTTCATTCCTGTTTCTAATGTAAGAAGTATTTGAAAGCTATCATAAAGATGCGCACAACACATGCCCAACAATAGGAGTATCTACGATTTATGTGATTAGAGCATTTGAAAATCTGATTTAAAATTTGGTTACAGTTACTCATCCTTTATGCATTAGGAAGTATCAGCAAAGAACCAGTTTTTGACACACTTTGTTAGCAAGGCCAATATACGCTGTAATCCCCTGAAATCAACTAATAAAGATTGATGTACATACCTACGAAAATGGCAGTTCCCACTATTCCTAGAAAGTTGAATATAGCACCATACCCATACAAAAACAAATTCTGCAAGGCAAATAAAAAGATTGAAAATATAGATGAGCTTCCATAGAGAATAATTTCATCAATTGCTACAAACTGGAACTTGACTTCAGAAATGTAAGATATGGATACATAATCCAAAAGATATTGAGGGTGCTCCAGGTTCAAGCTAAGGCAGATTGCCCTACATGTGACTGAATTCCTTCAAAGTCCTCTCTAAGTCAAGTAACCAAAACCAAAAGAACAGGATCAGGAGCTCCAATGAGCTCAGTATCAATGAAGATACGGCCAAGTGTGTGCTTGCTTGGCTTTCCACAGCAGAACTGAAGAGGGCCTCAATTTATTGGGCAAACTCATGCCATACATAGAAATTTTATGTCAGGATCTACAGGTCGACATTCCAAGCCTGTTCCGACAACTACACCTCAAATGTACTCGGTATTTTTCAACTAATACAATGGGTACTTCCTGATAAACGAGAAACCATTAATGTCATAAGGAGGAAAGGAAGGTATATTGCAGATAACTCAGTTTGATGAAGGAGCAATGCTCTCTAAGTCCCAAGTACCCTAGCAGATAGTGCTTGCTAGTTTTCATGACTAGAATATTGACATCCTGCATTTTCAAATCTTAAATTGTTGCCATGAATGCAACACAAACATTAATGAGACCTGATCCTAGTATCTTACCTGGAGGTAAATGCTTGTCTCATATTGGCTTTTCAATGCATACTCATTGAAGACGGAAGCCATAGATGGAACAGTTACCTGCAAGATAAGTAATTTACCTTAGCCATGCACATTCACAACTAAGTTCTAAAAATATGAACATTCCACCTATGAATTGAAAGATAGAAGAGAGCAAATACAAGATGTCACTTACAAAGATCAGTGTGCAGAAGTATGCCCCCGTTGCAACAGGAAGACCCAAAGCAGTGGTACCTTCAGGTAAAGAACGCAACTGATTTACACTAATCCCAATGAGCAACAGAGCAAGAGCTTCCCACTATAACAAGACAAATGAATCAGTTCCACATATGCAACAAGCATGGCATTTATTGTCAGAAGTAACATTATTCCTCTCTGCTGGGCAAGACACGGAGCAATAAAAGAAATGTTACTTACCTGAATTATGGAAAATCGGCGTCTCATTATAATCTTCAACAAAACTGCAATTACCAAAACCTGCATGTTCACGTACAATTGTCAAAATCTTTTCAAGACTTTTACTTTAGCAACATAAGAATATGAGATAGAAGTGAATATTGAAGCAAAGCTATCAACAAATAACTAAGCTCAAATTCAGGTTAAGTAGCAAGGCCTTTTCTATAGCATTTTCCTCTTTCTAATGTAATGAAATATGCAAATAATGGAAGCTCAGGATGAGACCTATGTGATATGATCCTCAGTATTTCTATTTCCTTGATGTCATGTGAACCCATCGTCCTGAGTGGAAGTTTAATAGTGAAACAAATTGGCTCCTAAGATGTCAAAATCTAGACCTGGACATCAAATGATGCGCATTGTCAGCCAGAGGATGCGATAAAACATCCAACAGCCAAGCAACAGTGAAAAGAACCGATGATATTTTAAACGCATATATGCAAAAAAAAAACAAAAACAAATCAGTTCACAATCGCACCCAGCCAAGAGTGAAAATCAATATTAATGACCCACAAAAATCATTGACACATCTAGCATATAAATCTCACAGCATCATTTTTCCCTCGATGCCAGCCCATTCCAAAAAGAACAATTAACAAAATCACTCATAAAACCCAAAAAAAAAATAAAAGCAAGAAAGGTAAAAGGATATCCTCTTCTATTTCAGTCAAAGCTCTGTCTCTAGCTCAAACTGTTGCAAAAAGTGAATTTGAAATTCATAACAAAGTAGCTTTTGAGTCGGGTAGTAATGAATGATGAAAATGGTGACTCATCCTCAAAACTCACGCCCTCTATCTTTATCCTCGCTTCATGCTAGCCTTTTTTCTTTGGATATAGAATGGAATTTTGGGGAACTATATGGGAATTGCAGGCAACTATCTAATTCCCACCCAAAAATTGAGAACACAATATCAAACCAAGAAGATTCAGAAGCGCTATCCATGTCAATTAGCTCCTCAGAATAATGAACAGAGGCATCCGCCCTCCAAACTATCTCTTGGAAGATCAGTTGAAAGCATATCCTTGAATCCAACTACCTAAACAGTAATGGCTAACCATCCCTTCCTAAAATATTATGGCCAACCGTGCTTTCACAGATATATTTCAGGGATAGTGGATCTCCATTTGCATGTTGTGTTCCTTGATTATAGGGTATAAGAGCTTCCATCCCCCACTTCAATTGACATTATGAAAAAGTAGTAGTAGTCACAAACTCTTTCGGTTATCTGTTACATTAAAAGAAAGGAAGTCACAGTAAAAGAATAACACCACCACAGAAGATATTGCTGATACAGGGCATCCTCTAAACATTGATCAGGAAGTTGCTAATTTAAGCATTACATTATTGGATGCTTTGAAGCCATAATAATATGGTTCTGCAGGATATTGCAAATAATTATACACATTTAAGCCAAAAATATTGCACAAGTAAGAAGGATTTATTTCAATCCAGCTAAACATATCACCACCAGTTGACAATGGAAAATGTAATACAAACAAGTAGTTCTCGACAGGAGGAAATATTACCAAGAGAAAGATTGAAATAGCAAAAGGTAAGCAAACAGAAAGTAAAATCACCAAGATAACATCAAAAACACATCACATTACAAAATACCTTCATATTGCTCAGCATCTTCACTGTTGAAGGATTGAAATATAACTGCACAAAAAAAAGCCCTTCTATTGTTCAGTTTATGATTTTAATCAAACATAAAAGTTCGTCAAATACCAATAAAAAATTAACTACCGAAGTAGACAATTCTATTCTCAACAAAACAGGATCATTAGATGCCAAGATCGGCCATTACATGCAGACACCTAAGATCCTGTCTCCTAGCCCTTAAGAGTCTTACTACCTGTTTGCAGATAATACCCTCCTTTTCCCCAAAGGGGCCCGGGAGGAGATTTTCCTTTGTACGATCCTTTACATTCTTATAACTCCTTGAGTCACTGGTTGTTCACAACAAGAAAGAAGAGGGCAGACACTTGTTACATGGAAGGTACACAAGAGATGGCATAAGAGAATGGAAAAGAAAAGACTAGGAGTGAGATCAACTCCTTGACTTGTTAGCCAGATTCGTCAGAACAATAGAATAGCTAGGCCGAATCTGGCAACCATCCCCAAACCGACTACCCTATAAAGCTGAACCGAGCCATACCAACTTATGGTTTGTCATTATCTATTCGAATGGTAAGTTGGGCCAGGTGTAAGCTAGTAGCACTAAAGTGGGAGCTGTTTTCAATGCTTAAGGTCATTCTTTGGCTAGTCAACTTCTCAAAGCACCAATATAGCTTCTTTAGTAAGGCTCACTCCTTGTACAGAGCCGAGGTCACTATTGGCATTTATCTTCGCTACTATGCATTTAGGCTTTTAGCCACCCATTGGCAGAATATATCATCAAACACTCCAATCAGACTCCATTGCACTTAGTAAAACTATTTGCTATAGGGCATGGAGGGGCTTGGCGTTATGGCAGTGAACAAGAGGAATGGGGCAGAAGAAAGGGAGTGGCTTCTGCTAAGCGCTTGACAAGGGCACTTAGAAAGGTGGTCACATGGTCTTAAACAGGTAGTGTCTCTAGCCTGCTCAGGAGGAGGGAGTGGCAGTCATCACAAGCACAAAGAGGGAAGGTTAGGCTGTGTTAGTGTTGGCAATGACTGAGGCAAAAGGATGATGAACAGGGAAAAGATACTAGGGCCAACTGTGAGAGAATAAGTAGAAGTAATGTTGAAGGGGTGATTTGGTCAGGTTGGTATAAGTCGGACTTCCAAGCAACAGTAAATAACCAGGATACCTAACCGACACTGACTGCCGCTCAGGAGTAACAGACCATCATCAGTGAATATCCTTTGACGTCAGGCAGTGAGTTGTATCTTCTGCTTTTCTTATTCCCTAGGAAGTGGTATCTTGTTTACCCATGTAAAATATAAGACTGAAATTGAACCTTCAATGTCAAAAGATCCAGAAACCCAAGAAGACAAAGTACAGAACACTGAATGGTGTGTTTGAGTGTTAAAATTTTAGGTATTGAAATTGGTGAAAAAGTGAAGAGATAGATGATTTGAATGATTTTTTTTATATTTATTATAGTGAAAAGTAATGATTTGATAGGAAGAGAGAGATTATATTGTAATTATTTTATTATGTTAAAATTTTGGAAGGCCTAAAATTTTAGTAAACAAACACACCCGAAGAGTGCTCATTCTAACAAAAAATGCTCAATTCAATCAAAGACTATTAGAAGATCAGTTCTGTTAAGAGTTTGAGATCCCTCTTATTCCAGAAACTTGCCAGAAGACATGATGTTATGGCGTTCCACATCCTACTCCACCATATACTGAAGCGGATCTCAAACATGCCATCAAATCAGCACCAACTTAGGCATAAACCATGAAATCCAAGACAATGAGAGCAATAGCAACCATTACTCCCATGCCGTAGAACAATAAAGATGTCCACCATATCCCCACATGCTTTGCACCAACACCAGTCAAATATAATCTCACTGAGCAATCAGATTATCAACTCTGATATTAGACCCCATCCCATCACCCAAGTAACACATACTAAAAGTCTTGATGGCTCCATAAACTTTGGGAGTTCATGTTTGGCATCAATATTCATGATAAATGAAAACTCCATACTCTTTCAAGTGCATCTGAAAGCAACATCTCCACTCAGCAATTACAGCAGGTGAGCCCCCAACTTGGTAGCACTGCTGTGGCTACCGAGCTTGTGTATGCCATTAAGTAGAAACTTACCATTCGTCTGAATAATCTGAAGAAAGATTACACTTCTTTCAGGGTTAGGATCACCAGATTTGTTGATCCTACTCTTAGTTCATCTTTGTCTTCGCCATGAGCATGGCAAGTGGGAGATTTCTAATTACATCAACTAAGCAAACTCTTGGTGATGGCTCAGTGGAAATAGAGCTAAGGCATGCAATTACACCGCTAGATGAGTATCTAGAATACTGCCTCAACACTGCCTAGGCAATTCCCAGTCCTGAAAAGATAGCCTGTGTGGTTAACACTGCAGGCCCTTCTCTATGTGTGATAGTGACAACAAAGCTTGTAGAAGAACCAAATCAGTTTCAAAGAAAACATTTAGAAAAAGGAGAGAATTTATTTGACATACTATCAAAAGAACAGACGTGCTGATAAGACCTATTTACGTTTTACCTGCATTGTGAACTTTAGATAGTTATTAATCGCATAAAGAAGTGCTGGAACAGCAAGAAGCACATTGTTTCGAGCTGCCTGAAACAAGAATAAAACATCTTTCTTACATCAGAGACCTCTAAGTGGAAGTTTTTCAGAGTAAGCAAAATAAGTCAAAGATAGGTGCCAAATATTCAGGGTGAGCATAAATCATCCAAACTCTAAACTTTAAATATGAGATTGTGCAGACCAAACTTAAAAAAAGAGCACACCATCTAAGTACAATGCACATGCAATAGAAAAATGAAATAACTATTCCAGATTAAACAATTTCTGAAGATCACCGAACATCACCAATAAGCAGTGGACTTCTCTACTGATGGACATAAGACTTTCAAGGATTCAAATGGCTGAGACAACCAGAAGTTTCACAGGCCTAATGTATTTTCATTGTTAATTGCCTAGAAAGCTTAGCGAAAGGCCCAACAGGCAACAACACTAGCCATTCATGCAGAGTTTACCAAACACGTCATCTAATGTCCATATGAAGACCTATGCCTTTAAACTTCATACACAGGGAATAGATAGTCGGCACAAACATTTACCATAATGCAGGAACTCAAAAGAACACCAACTTCTTTTCAACTCTTAACTAAAAATTTAAGCTCATGACCATCGAACTGACGCCCAATAACTTCAGAAACTTTTCACAGAGAGATATTTCATACGCATCTACACCTGATACTTGGAGGCTGTGCTGAAAGGGAAGCCTATGTTTGCGTTCCATTGCAGCCATATCAGGGGAAACTCAAATTTCAGTTTTCTGCTAATGTGTTCAAGCTCAAGTACTATATCTTTTTTTTTTTTATCTAAGTAACCGATTTCATTAAGAAAAGCGATAACAGTACAAAGGACTATACCGATATCACTTAGTCTAAACAAGCCACAAAACTAAGAAAATTAACAAAATCAACAAAAGGGCAGCCAAGCACCGCATTAGCCCAACTAAACAAAGAGAGTAACAAACATCCTTGCAACTTCACCAAAGACAAGGAGCAATCCTCAAAACATCTATTATTCTGTTCCTTCCAAATATACCACCAAATGCAAGAAGGAATCATTCTCCAAATAGCCTTGGCAATCGGATTTGAGAACCTCCGACTCCAACTCCACAACACTCCCATCACCTTCTCCAGCATCACCCAATGAAAATTCATAATACCAAGCACATGATTCCAAAGCCCCTGCGTGAACAGACAATAGAGGAGCATATGGTCAATCGACTCCCCATCTTCCCGACAAAGATAGCACCAATCAGTAATGTATATACCTTTCCTTCGAAGATTATCCGAAGTAAGAATTTTCCCATACATAGCCTCCCACACAAAGAAAGAGACCTTCAAAGGGCACTTCGACCACCACACTCCTTACCAAGGAAAAGACAATCTTCTCCTACTAGCAACAGAAGAGTACATGGATTTAACCAAAAACAAACCATTCTTAGAACAAGTCCAAAGAATCATATCTTCCTTCCCTCTCCTAAGCACCGACCCATACAACAAGGAGAAAAACGTGGAGAATTCCCCCAACTCCCAATCATTAGCACCCTGACAAAGGAAACATTCCACACGACATGACCATCATTCCACTCCAGACAATCAGCCACCGAGGCCGGTTATTGTGTGAGTAAAGCTATTGTGTGAGTAAAGCTATTGTGTGAGTGTGTGAGTGGACGGATGAGATTAGAAGTTGAGAAATCTAACGGCTGACAAAATGTCACGTAAATTAATGAAACCGAGTCGGTTTCGCGGCTCGATTTTGTGGGTCGGGTTCATTAATTGACGTGGTATTTTTTCAGCCGTTAGATTTCTCAATTTCTAATCTCATACGTCCACTCACACACTCACACAATAACTTTTGCCATCTGCCACCATAGCCTCCTTATTACGAGCCAAAGAATAAACCACCGGGAAAGACAAAGACAAAGGATTATCACCACACCAAACATCGTGCCAAAAACTAACTCTTTCACCACTCCCCACCACAAACCTAATATGCTTACTGAAGAAATCTTACCCTTTGCATATATATCGCCAAAGGCTAACTCCGTAAGGTCCCTGAATAGAACAAGATCTCCAATCACCCCCCAACTCCCATATTTTGCAGCAATGACAAGCCTCCAAAGCGTATCCCTCTCATGAGCAAACTGCCACAACCACTTACTCAAAAGAGCCCTATTAAACATGGATAAACTCCGGATCCCCAAACCCCCACTATGAAGAGGAGAACACACTAGCTCTCACTTCACAAGGTGAAATTTATGCACATTCTCATCGCTGCCCCAAAGGAAATCCCTCTGAATCTTTTCCAACCTCTTAGCCACTGCGACCGAAATAGGGAATAGAGATAGGAAATAATTCGAAAGGCACGAAAGAGTAGATTTAATAAGAAGCCTAACCCCCTTGAAAAGATACATCCTCTTCCACCCTGCAAGTCTCATCTCCATCCTTTCGATAATCTCATCCCAAATGTGCACACTCTTGATTAATCCCCAACGGAAGGCCCAAATACCTTAAAGGAAGCGAAGACAACCCACACTCCAAAATACCCGCCAATTCCTGAACATTGTCAACCCTGCCAATAGGAATAACCTCAGATTTTGACAAATTAACATGAAGTCCCGAAACCGCCTCAAAACACAAAAGAAGGCATCTGAGGCTCCTAAATTGACTCGCATCCGCTCCACACAACACCGAAGTATCATCCGCGAAGAGCAAATGAGAAATGCACACGCTACCCCGTGAGCCACCTCCAACCATGAACCCCTCTAATCTCCCATGCTCAACCACTCTCCCCAACATACGGCTAAAGGCTTCCATGAGAATCATGAACAAAAGGGGAGAAAGAGGATCCCCTTGCCGTAAGCCACGGGAGCTACCGAAGAATCCTTCCGGGCAACCATTAACAATCACAGAAAACCTCACCGACAAAATGCAGAACGAGATCCACCTACACCGTTTTTCACCGAAGCCGCATCTCAGGAAAAGGTGCAAAAGAAACTTTCAGTTCACATGATCATAGGATTTTTAAACATCCAACTTGCATAGCATGCCCGACACTCCAGATCTCAACCTCGAATCGATGCACTCATTAGCAATGAGCACCGAGTCCATAATCTGTCGCCCTCTGACAAAAGCGCTCTGAGAAGGTGAAATAATCTTGTCAAGAACAAGCTTCAGCCTATTAGCCAACACCTTGGCTAAAATCTTATAAATGCTCCCACCAAACAAATAGGACGAAAATCCTTAAGATCAACCGCCCTTGGCTTCTTGGGAATGAGGACAAGGAAAGAAGAGTTCAGACTTCGAACAAACCTCTAGTCCCTAGCAACCTCATTAAACATTGCAATAACATCCATTTTAATAATCTCCCAACAAGCTTGGTAAAAGGCCAAGGAAAAATCATCCGGACCCGGAGCCTTATCACCATTGAGACTACGAACCACCCCCGTCACCTCCTCCACATCAAAAGGCCTCTCAAGCCACTCTGCATCATCCTCTGAAATACTCTCAAACTCCGCCCCATCCAAAGTGGGGCACCAAGCAAAAGGCTCTTCACATAAAGAAGAGCAAAAATCAACAATCTCCCTAGAAATCTCCATTGGATCCTCCACAACATCCCCCACCACCTCCAATCTAGAAATCAAGTTCGCCCTCCTATTAGAATTAGCCACCCTATGAAAGAACTTAGTACACTGATCACCCTCCTTAAGCCAAAGAGCCCTAGACTTCTGCCTTCAGCGCGTCTCCTCCATAGAAATCAAATTTTCCAGCTCCCTAGAGACCTCCAACCTCCTATCCCTACCAGCCTCATCAATCATGTCACCCTCATCCAAACCATCAAGATTCGCAAGCTCAACCAAGAGATTCGACTTTCTAACACCTAAGTCTCCAAACACCTCCCGATTCCACACCCTGAGATTATGTTTCAAGGACTTCAATTTCGAATGAAGAACAAAGCTCGGAGAACCCATAAAATTAAAACCTTCCCACCACTCCTTAATCAAATCCACAAACCCATCCACCTTAAGCCACATATTTTCAAAGAGGAACGGCTTCCTCGAGCCCCCAAATCTGCCACTTTCCAACAAGATCGGGAAGTGGTCCGAAAACATACGTGGCAACCTTTTTTGGACAAGCTCCGGGTACACACACTCCCAGCCCGAGCTAACAAGGAAACGGTCAAGCCTAGACCAAGACTGATACGATATACCACTAGACCGAGTATACATACCTCCAGCCAACTCTAGATCCATGAGCCCACGATCACCAATAAAATTCGAAAACTCCAACATAGCACTCCTATAACCCCCACCCCCCCGATCGCTCACTAGGAAAGCGAGTCACATTAAACTCTGAACCACTGCCAACTCATCCCACAAAATCCTCCTACTACAATCTTCGTTAGGACCGTAAACACCTGAAAAAATCCAATGAACCCCATCCTCGACATTTCTGAAAATCAACGATAAGGGCTATAAGCCAACACAAGACTCAACCACCTCCAAAATACGGGAATCCCAGAGACACAATATACCACCCGATGCGCCATCAACCTCCAAACAACACCATTTAAAGTGAGGCCCTCCCCACAACCTTCTCACCAAAGCCCGGGACACCTCAACAATCTTAGTTTCTTGAAGACACTAAATCTCCTTTCCATCTTCTTATTTCTTGAAGGCACTTCCTGATTTTTTTCCTATTATTTTAGAGAATGGCAGATTTAGGAGAGGGATGAAGCCGTTTCGATTTGAAAATATGTGGCTGAAGGCGGAGGGTTTTGTGGAGAGAGTGAGAGAATGGTGGGGATCTTATGATTTCTCTGGGTCTGCTAGTTTTGTGGTGGATTCAAAGCTAAAAGCTTTGAAGAAAGATTTAAAGGTATGGAATAAGGAAGTCTTTGGGGATATTGAGTTGAGAAAGAATACTTTAATGGGGGAGTTGTCTTTGTTGGATTCTTTGTATGAGAGGGGTATGTTGGATGCAGAAGGTAGAGATCGGAAGTTGGTGGTGCAGGGGGAGTTGAGCCAATTGATTGAATTGGAAGAAGTGCATTGGAGACAGAAATCTCGAGCTCTTTGGCTGAATGAAGGGGATAGGTGTACCAAATTTTTTCACAAAATCGCCAATTCTCATAGGAGAGTGAATACTATTTCCAACCTGGAGGTAGATGGGGTTCTTATTGTCGATGAGGAAGTGGTTTCTACAAAGATTGTGGATTTTTATAAATCATTGTATAAGGAGTCTTATGAGTGGAGGCCTTCTTTAGATGGGTTGGTATTTGATAGTATTGATGATGCTGAGGCTCAGTGGATAGAGCGTCCGTTTGATGAGGAGGAGGTTTCGAGAGTTTTACGTTCTTTTAATGGGGACAAGGCTCCAGGTCCTGATGGTTTTTCCTTAGCTTTTTTCCAATCATGTTGGGATGTGGTTAAGGAAGATGTGATGGCTATGTTTAATGAGTTTGCCCGGGAGGGAAAGTTTGTTAGAAGTATGAATACTACTTTTATTGTTCTCATTCCAAAGAGAGTGGGTGCGGTTGATCTAAAGGATTTTCGTCCTATAAGTCTTGTGAGAGGGGTTTATAAGATTCTTGCTAAGGTATTGGCTAATAGACTGAAGGTGATGTTGCCAAAGATTATTTCTTCTTCTCATAATGCTTTTGTGCAAGGTAGGCAGATATTAGATTCAGTATTGATTGCTAATGAATGTATCGATTCCAGGTTAAGATCGAGTCTTCCGGGATTGTTATGCAAGTTGGATGTTCACAAGGCGTATGATCATGTTAACTGGGGTTTTTTGATGTATTTATTGCAGAGGTGTGGCTTTGGTGCGAAATGGTGTAATTGGATTAGGTTTTGCATATCAACTGTTAGGTTCTCTGTTATGTTTAATGGATCTCCTTTTGGTTTTTTGGGGGCTCTAGGGGTTTGAGACAGGGAGATCCTCTTTCTCCATTGTTGTTTGTTATTGTTATGAACGCCTTGAGTCGGATGTTACATGAGTTGGTTGTTGGTGGTGTTATGAGGGGTTTTGATATTGGCGGGCAGGGTGGTACTGTGTTTTCTATATCACATTTGTTATTTGCTGATGATACTCTTATCTTATGTGGGGCGGATGATGCTCAGATTCGTAACCTTCGGTGTTTACTTCTTTGTTTTGAGGTTGTTTCTGGTTTGAAGGTGAATCTTGCTAAGTCTGAGGTTATTCCTATCTGGTGTGTCGGGAATGTACAGAATTTGGCTGCTATTTTGGGGTGTTCTGTCTCTTCTCTACCCATGACGTATCTTGGTCTTCCTCTTGGCGCTAAATTTAAGAGTGTTCGCATTTGGGATGGAATAATTGAGCGACTGGAGCGCAGATTAGCTGGTTGGAAGCGACTCTATCTTTCAAAGGAGGACGGATTACTTTGATTAAATCAACACTTGCTAGTCTTCCGACCTATTTTATGTCTCTTTTTCCTATTCCTCAGATGGTTGCAAATAGGATTGAGAAGTTGCAAAGGGATTTCTTGTGGGGAAGTGGTGGAGATGATCACAGGTTTCATCTTGTTAGATGGGACACAGTATGTTCCCCTATTTCTGTGGGAGGATTGGGTTTAAGACGGTTGGCTTTATATAATCAAGCTTTGTTAGGGAAGTGGTTGTGGAGGTTTGTTTCTGAGCGAGATACATTATGGAAGACGATTATTATAGCTAAGTATGGTACTGAGGTGGGAGGTTGGCGGACACTTGGGGTAAGAGGATCGTATGGAGTTAGCCTATGGAAGTATATTTCGAAGGGATGGAATTCTTTTTTTGCAAATGTGAAATTTTTGGTGGGGTGCGGGAGTAGAGTTCGGTTTTGGTACGATTGTTGGTGTGGTCATTGAGCATTGATGTTAGAGTTTCCTCATCTTTTTTCATTATCCACTTGTAAGGAGGAGGTAGTGGAGAATTTTTTTCAGGTTCGCACTGGCATGCATGTGTGGAATATACAGTTTATCCGGTCGTTTAATGATTGGGAATTGGATGAAGTTTCGACGTTCTTTACCCTTCTACATTATTTTAAGGTTAGAGATGGAGTTCCTGACAGAGTAATTTGGGGGGGATCGAAGAGTGGGCAGTTTTCTGTTAAATCTATGTATAGGATTCTGGTGGGGGTAACTCCTGTGGATTTTCCTTGGCGACAGTTGTGGAGGACTTTTTCACCCCCACGAGTTTCGTTCTTTGTGTGGGAGGCTACTCATGGGAAAGTTTTGACTATAGATAACTTGAGGCGGAGGGGCATTTGCTTGACAGAGTGGTGTTATTTGTGTAGATGTGATGGGAGTCTGTTGATCATATTCTTCTTCATTGTTCGTTTGCTCGATGTTTGTGGTCCCATATTTTATCTATATTGAACTACTCTTGGGTTATGCCTTCTAGGGTGGTTGAAGTGTTGCGATGTTGGAAGATGAAGTTTGCCGACCCAACAGCTTTGGTGGTTTGGAGGATGATACCTTCCTGTATTTGGTGGTGTTTGTGGCGAGAAAGAAATATTCGTTGTTTCGAGAACCAAGCGTCAATGATGGAGAGTCTTAAGAGTCACATGTTACAGTCTCTTTTCCTTTGGTCTAATGTTGTGCTGGGGTTTCCGTTTTTGGATTTTCTAGATTTTTGTAGATTTCTAGCTTGTATGTTTTAGATGTTTTCAGTACAGCCTTTTGTACTGTTAACTCTTTGTCTTTTTAATAAAACCTTTACTTATCAAAAAAAAAAAAACAGGTTCCCAATATTCAAACATTTATTCCTATCATTCAATCCCCTCACATTCCAACAAATAATTTGTGGCTTCATAGAAAATTCATTAAGGCCCTCCCGTCCTTCCTTTTTGTTCTTGAACCAGAAGCACTCCCATCATAATTTACAGAGCACTCCAAAGCTTTCAACTCCCTACGCATCTTACTCCCAAACCTGCCCGAAGACCTACTGCCACTACCCCTCTCCATCTCCAAGGCAGCAAATAATTTCATGGGTTAAATACTCTTTGCCCCCTTATCTTTGGGGTCATTTACACTTTGCACCCCGATGTATTATTTTTGACCATTGGATACACATTTTTCAATTTGGACCCCGCACCGATATTGCCCGTCAATTTAGACAGATTCCGTTAAAAATTTGCATATTGCCCCCTTATCTTTGG
Organism: Myrica gale; assembly: GCA_963930655.1. Taxonomy (NCBI): domain Eukaryota; kingdom Viridiplantae; phylum Streptophyta; class Magnoliopsida; order Fagales; family Myricaceae; genus Myrica; species Myrica gale. Next base: position 12,390,891 of record OZ005619.1, on the reverse strand, counting down.
AGACATTTACACATTGCACCCCACGTTTTAACGGAATCCGTCTAAATTAACGGGCAATTTGGGTACGGGGTCCAAATTGGAAAAATGTGTAAGTTAAAGGGTCCAATGTGTCAAAAATAATACATCGGGGTGCAAAGTGTAAATGACCCTAAAGATAAGGGGGGCAAAGTGTATTTATCCCTAATTTCATTAATTCAGACTCATACCCAACACACGAGACGTCAACCAGATGCCGAAAGGACGAAACCATCTCCAAGACCCATTTCGAAGGTTCACCCAACCCCTCAACCTCGACCCTATCTACCACTGGGTATAAAATACTCAAAAGGTTCAGCACACCCCTTATTAACCCCTTCCTCAAAACTCACAATTTCTCCTCCAGAAGACAGACTCAACTCCAAAAATTCATTAGACAAGGAATTAGGAGGAATAGAAAATTCTACCTCGGGTAAGGGAGGAGAACCCATAGCTAAAGGCTGCACTAGATCTTCCTCTGCAACAGCAACCAAAAGCTCACCCCCCAAACCAGAGCCAGCTGAAGGAACCAATGCTTCATGAGCCATCGACAACGTGCCCACCTCAATCCTAGAGCAGAGCCCACGCGGCCTCTCCACCGAAATGTCACAGGACTCATTTTCGGTAGACCCCAATTTGGCATGCGACACCCCACAGCCTCCACAACCCAGATCAGTTGCACCAAGAGGCTTGGGATCCATAAGTCTCCTTGCCGGTGACACAACGACCAGAACAAGGGCCACTGGAGCCTCCACTGCCACCACAGAGTACTCTGGAGTAGCCTCCCCCTTCGCTTGTGACGCATCGACAGGAACATTGACCACCGGAACCTCCACTACCACCACAGAGGGCTCGGGAGTAGCCTCCCCCTTCGCCGGCTGGTCCTCCTCCGAGACGCCCACGACAGACTCGACAACTTGCCAACGAAACCAAGCCCGGGCGACGAAGGAGTATCAACGTCTTCGACAAGGCGAGCCATATGACGTGGGGAAGATGGGCCAGTGGCTTGAAATGAGAAATGGGCCCAAAGCCCATATCGTGCATATCCAACCCCTCCTCTAAAATAGATGATCTCAGCCCAAGAGGACCCGGGCCATTGACGTCAACCAAAAGCTGCTGAGCTTTTGGCTGTTTGGCATGGAGAGACACTGTCTATATCCATGTACGTACCAGAAACAAAAAGGAAAAAAAAATCCAAAACCAGAGAAATGCTAGAGAATTCAAGTTCAAGTTCTATATCTCCTATCTATATCCATATACGTACCAAAAACAGAAAGGAAAAAAAATCCAAAACCAGAGAAATGCTAGAGAATTCCCTCTGATAATGTGTACACATGAATATGTGTAGTGCACAATAAAACACCCCAAATGCTATATCTTAATTCCAAACAGTTATCTACTCCATCAATAAATCTGAAACCTGCAAAAGCTTGGTTCGATCTGATTTCTATGCAGGATAGTTCGCATTTAGAAACCAAGAATTACGCAGTTTACATGGCCTTTTACAATTTCTTCATATTTTTAAATTGAAAAACCAAAATGGTGCAATGCCAGTGATGGATTACCACCTGCACAAATGTGGAAATCGAGAGAAGAGGCTTCTCCCCTACTTTTTGTTGCCTAGCCTGCAAGATCAACAAAAACCTTACCAAAAAAAAAATACCAAAGCTCTTGCGTTTCAAGATCTGTAAATTGATTAAATCTAAAACTGAACTGAAACAGACTGGAGAAAATTATTTCACCTATCAAAAACTTAACCTTTCTCCCATAGAGAGACAAAATTGGAAACATTTCTTTGGGGGGACGCAGAAAGAGGGGGGAGACATTTTTGGAGACTAAAAGGGATTTTTGGGTGGGAGAAGCCTTTGTTTAATCCCCCTGCTTTGTCTCTCCCCTCCCCCTTCTCTCCCGTTCTCTCTCACACACACAAACAAAGACACTACTATCTCCATCACGTACTAAAACAAAGACCTTACATGTTGACAATAACTCAATCTACTTAAGATTGTACTCTGAATAACATGTTTCTTTTTCCAAATGATTCTCAATCCACTTGTGTTCTTTGAAGAACGATGAATCAAAATAGATGAAGAAATAGACAAATACCTGCAACAAGAGCATAACAATGGCAAAGAGAACCTTTGCAACCTCTGTTAAGAAATTAACACTAATTGGGCTAAACTTGAAACTCCCATCCACCTTGGACATATAAACTAGAATAGGCTGCAGAAAAAAATGCACAAATTTCAGACAATTTAGAAATAAGGACAGTGAATTTCCAAAAGGAAGCACAGGAAATTTTGTAATGTTCAATTTGAAAATCTGGACCGAGATCTAACAGGTTAAGTACTAAGAGACCATTAGGGTTTGATGCCAGAATTATTTCCTTATAAGCGGGTATGAGCAGCTTGTATACAAGTTTTTTTGTAACACTTTTACACATTTTGGTAATCACAAGAGATGATAGAAGTGCGTCTAAATTACTAAATCAGCTCCAACCACCATTACTGATGGCAGCTGCAACAGTGGCAGACGCTTAGCAATAGTGGTGATAGAAGTTGTAAAGAGGGGAAGGGGAGCATTGTCACGGGTGTTGGTGGCCATGGCAGTATGTAGCATCTAGGTGGCAACATCAACAACTAACAAGTGTCGGAAAAGGTTGTTGGTGGTGGTGGCAGTGGCGGCAGTGGTGGGGGCGGCAGTGGCAACTTGGAAACAGTAGTACATGTCATAATTTTGCAGATGTTAGTAGGATGGCAACAGCTTGATGATTGTGCATGATAATGCTGCTACTGCTGGTGACGGCACATCATAGGTGAGGCAGTCTACTCAACTACCTTACATCATGTACAAAAATTTTGCGAATGTTTTGGGGGAACTTCAAGTACGTATTTCTTGTTTTTTCTACCTAATATAAACTCACATTCTGGACGAAACAAAACAGAATTTTTTTTTTTAATCAATGTCAAGGATTATATGAAAACTTGTTCCACAAAAAAGGGGAACAGTTGGGGGGGGGGGGGACAGAAGGGAAAACAATGCTTAACAAGTCCTGTAATGTTCAACTGCAAGAATAATTTTGCAACCTAGTACATAACAAAAAAGGAATGAGCATTTACATCACCAAAAGCAGTTAACAGATAATCATGTTCAATTGACTTGTTTTCACAGACAAATGAGTCCATCAGCTAAGCACAAAGAATGTGTTTTCAACTGAGAGTACATGTTTCAAATGAAGTTGTCTACATTTCAAGTTCGAAATAAGCAATACGAATACTTGAGCATTCGAAATAATAATGTGACAGAAAACTGAAGCATCTTATAGAGCTAGTATCAAATTACGAAAAACAAACTATATGGCCAGTGTCTCAAAACTTCTTTTGCATTCACATGTCTCTTTTAAATAAAATAAATAAAGTCACTTTCATTCTTCGTTCTTCACCAAAGACAATGGGTTTTTCGCGGTGTTTTCGAATAGAAGCCAAAGTGTTCCAAGTTTCTGTGAGTGATGGGGGAGTGATCAAGGTGTCTGAATGGAGTAGGAAAAGTTTCAGCTCGATCTCGCTTGGGAGGTTCGGAGCAGTTTGGATGGTTAATGTGGTGGGTAAGGTGCTGACAGCTGATGCAACACGACCTTTCGTATCGAAGTTCAACGAAGCATCCCGAGCTTTTTTGGCTCAAAGGTGTGGAAATAAGGCAGGGCGTTATCTTGCGATTATTGAGTACCGAGAAGGCCGTCGTCGAGGTGTGATTATGATCCCGGAAGGTGTCAATGGCAAGGGATGGAGCAGGTGGGCAGATAGTTTCCAGGAGGTTGTGGATTTCTTAGCCTCGTCGAGCCGGAAAAATACTTCAGGGATGGAGGCTTGGAGAAGGAAAGGTGTATCCTTCGCAGATGCTGTGAAGGTTCTACCTCCGCCGGAGTTCTCTGGTATAGATCCATCGACTGGTGGGGATTTTTCGACAGCTGCTGGCATGGCTCACGTTTCTCTCACGCGTGAGGCTAGGCAGGATTCGCATGCAGGATTGGCGGCTGTCTCTTCAGTTTCCAAGGAGGTGACTATTAATGATATTTCGGCTGATGACAGAGCGGGAGGGTGCTTCTGTATTGAACATTTTCGCACGCGATTATTGGGGATTAAGGCTGAGCTGGACTGTCTTTTCGGTGCCTTGGGCGAGATGGGTAGGGCTGGCTCAATTGGTTTGGGCCTCGGTTGCATGGACTGTGATGGTGAGGTTAGGAGTGCTAGGGCAGGCTCACTTACTATGGGCCTCGGTGGTATGGAAGGTGGTGGTAAGGATAGGAGAGCTGATAGCCTGTGTCTGGGCCTTGGGCCTTGTCCATTTAATAGCCAAATGGAATTCAAACCCGCTGGATTGGAGAAGACTCGAGAAGGTGTGTGGCGGGCTGGGGGTCGTCCTGTTGTTGGTGGGCCGATATTGGGTGAGCAAGTCACAACGAGGCCCATCGTGGAGGCCGAGAATTCTGAAGTTTCGACTGGGCCGGTTTCGCTGACTGGGATGCTGGATGGGTCAGCCATCTCGGGTGGCCATGAAATTTCCGACCCGAGTCCGATGGAGTCACCGGAGGTTAACGCGGTCGACGAAGCTTCCGGGAGCACGTTTAGCTTCGTCATTCCGAATCATTCATGCGTCCTTCTGCCGGGTTCATCGTCGGAATTGTCTGTCGATGTCGCGGGGGTAGTCGGGAATCCTCTGGCTGTCGGTGAGTCACGGGATGGAGGGGTGTCGTCTCAGGGGATGACGTCGATGCATGTGGTGCCTTTATCTTCTTCGGTTGAGGATGGGAAAGATGCGGCTGAGCTTCCATCGCATTCTTTTCAGCTTGCTTTGTTGTTCGAGGAGGGGGGCATCAACGGGCATGAAGATTATGCTATTCGGGAGTCTTCTCAGGGAGATCGGGTGGAGGAAGTGGAGTTTGAGGTAGGGGAGTTAGCTCGGAGGGATAGGGTGGTGGTTGAACAGGATTCCGAGTCTGGGGTGGCCCTGATTCCAGCACCAATGGGTAATGCTCATATGCAGTCGCACTCCTTGAGTGCCGAATCTGAATGGGTTTTAAGCATGATGTCTTCTTTTAGACAACTTGTGGGTATTTCTTGTGATGGGCATGAGGAGGAATTAGTGTCTCTTTTTGCAGCCCTGGAGCAGGAGAGATATCACCACTGTTCCTCCACCAACAATAAATCCGGAGGTAAATGCCTTAGAGAACTCAGAGGATTGACTTCCTCGGTGAATTATGAGGGGAAAACCTATGTGTCCCGGAAGAACAGGAAGGGAGGACGGGATCAGTCGAAGTCTTTATGAAGCCAAAAATCCTTAGTTGGAACGTGCGGGGGCTCAATGATAGAGCCAAACGTTGCCGAATTGGTCACTTGTTGCGGAGTTGGAAACTCGATTTGATATGTCTTCAGGAAACGAAGTTGACGTCTATTTCTAGAGCCATAATCCGGAATTTGTGGGGGGGCTCACATGTTGATTGGAGTTGTTTGGATGCGGAGGGTGCTTCGGGGGGTATCCTGCTGATTTGGGATACGAGGGTGTTAGAGATGGTGGAGTCATGTGTTGGATGCTATTCAGTTTCGGTGGTGGTGAGAAACGTTGAGGATGGAGCTCTTTGGGGTTTTTCGGGGGTTTACGGACCCAATGATGATAGTCGCCGACGAATTTTGTGGGATGAATTGGCTGGGGTGATGGCATGGTGGAATCTACCCTGGTGTTTTGGGGGTGATTTCAACGTTTCCCGATTTCCTAGTGAGAGGTCGGGGGTGGGAGGATTCAGCAATGCTATGCTGGAATTCTCAGAGTTTATCGATGAGAATCTCTTGGTTGACATACCTCTCGAGGGTGGTCGTTTCACTTGGTCTAATGGGAGATTTGCCCAAGCTTGGTCCAGGATTGATAGATTCTTATTCAGTCCTTGTTGGGAATTTTCATTCCCAGATGTTATTCAGAAAAGGATGCCTAGATTGTATTCCGACCATTTTCCTATCTCTTTGGAGTGCAGTTTGGTTGGTCGTGGCAAGAAGCCTTTTAGGTTTGAGAATATGTGGCTTAAGGCTGATGGTTTTGTGGATAAGGTTGGGTCGTGGTGGGGGTCATATGTATTCTCTGGGACCCCAAGCTTTGTGCTTGTTTCTAAATTGAAGGCTCTTAAGCAGGATATCAGGAAGTGGAATCGTGAGGTCTTTGGGGAGGTGGCCTATAAAAAGACCCTGTTGCTTCATGAACTTTCTTCTTTGGATGCTTTGGATGAGGAAGGTCGGTTGGATGTTGAGGGTCAAACCAGGAAGACGAATATTAGTGGGGAGTTGGATCTTTTGATTGATATGGAGGAGATTAGCTGGAGGCAGAAATCTCGTGCTCTATGGCTCAAACATGGTGATAGATGTACCAAATTCTTCCACCGGGTTGCTAATTCTAATAGGAAGGTTAATTCCATCTCTTCGTTGGTGGTCGAGGGCGAACCTGTGGAGGATCCTGGTCGTATTTCTGAGGAGATTGTGAGCTTTTACAGCTCCCTTTTTTCGGAGCCTCACTCGTGGAGACCTTCCTTGGATGGTTTGGGGTTTGATTTGATTCAGGGAGCGGAAGCGGAGTGGCTTGAAAGACCATTTGATGAGGAAGAGGTGACGGGAGTGGTGCGTAGTCTTAATGGAGACAAGGCCCCAGGTCCGGATGGCTTCTCCTTGGCTTTTTATCAATCCTGTTGGGATATTATTAAGGGGGACGTTCTATCTACATTTAATGAGTTTGCTCAGGAGGGGCGTTTTGTTAGAAGTCTTAATGCCACTTTCATTGTTTTGATCCCCAAGAAGCATGGAGCTGTTGAATTGAAGGACTTTCGTCCTATTAGCCTGGTGAGTGGGGTCTATAAAATTTTGGCCAAGGTGTTGGCCAATAGGATGAAGGTGGTCATGGATTCAATAATTTCTCCTTCGCAAAGTGCCTTCGTGCGGGGAAGACAGATTCTGGATGCTGTTCTTATTGCGAGTGAATGCATTGATTCCAGGTTGAGTTCCAAGTCACCTGGAGTGCTATGCAAACTGGACGTGCATAAGGCCTACGATCATGTAAGTTGGAGCTTCCTTCTGTATTTGATGAGGAGGTGTGGTTTTGGGGATAAATGGTGTAGATGGATCGAGTTTTGTGTCTCAACTGTGAAGTACTCTGTCATGGTTAATGGCACTCCTGAAGGTTTTTTTGGTGGCACCCGTGGTCTGCGTCAAGGTGATCCCCTCTCACCATTTCTTTTCATCCTGGTTATGGAAGCCTTTAGCAGAATGATGCAGCGGTTAGTTGAGAATGGACTCATTCAGGGTTTCAATGTAGATAGAGGCGGGCATGGTGGCATGTGTATTTCGAATTTGCTTTTTGCTGATGACACACTTATCTTGTGTGGGGCGGAAGAGAATCAGATTCGCAATCTACGCTGTCTCTTTCTTTGTTTTGAGGCGGTGTCGGGGCTTAAGATTAATCTTGCAAAATCTGAAATTATTCCTATTGGTGAGGTGGGTAATATTAGTGACTTGGCTGGTATTTTGGGCTGTAGAGTGTCCTCTCTCCCTTTTACTTATCTCGGACTTCCCTTGGGTGCCCGTTTTAAGAGCCTTCACATTTGGAATGATATTCTTGAACGTACGGAAAGAAGGTTGGCGGGATGGAAGCGGTGCTATCTCTCGAAGGGTGGTAGAGTCACCTTAATCAAATCTACTCTCGGTAGTCTTCCGACTTACTTTTTATCTCTCTTTCCTATCCCTTCTTCTGTGGCTTGCAGATTGGAGAAACTTCAAAGAGATTTTTTATGGGGGAGCAATGCCAATGTCCATAAGTTCCATCTCCTCAAGTGGGATACTGTGTGCTGTCCCATAGAGTATGGTGGGTTGGGTATAAGGAGATTGGTCACTTTCAATGTGGCTTTGCTTGGGAAGTGGTTGTGGCGCTTTGCGTGTGAGCCTAATAGCTTGTGGAGGAGTGTTATTTTGGCTAAGTATGGTAGTGGGGAGGGTGGGTGGAGAACCCTTCCGAGTCGTGGTACTTATGGTGTCAGTCTTTGGAGATATATCAGTAAAGGATGGAATACCTTCAGTAAATTCATTCGTTTTGCGGTGGGTTGGGGTAGTAGAGTTCGTTTTTGGAGTGATATTTGGTGTGGGGAGAGACCTTTGTGCCTCGTGTTTCCGCTTCTTTTTGACTTAGCTCGCAATAAAGAGGCCATGGTGGCGGACTGTTGGGATGGAAATTCTGGGAGGAGGGGGGGCTGGAATGTTCAGTTTGTCAGAGAGGCTAATGATTGGGAGCTGGAGATTTTTTTCTCTTTTTTCTCCTTTCTTTCCCCCTTGGCTCCTCGGAGTGGGGTTGATGATAGGTTGTGTTGGATGGGGTCCAGATCTGGAAATTTCTCTGTTAAGTCAATGTATGGGTTAATCTCTTGCTCTCCTAGACCTCGTTTTCCATGGAGGCAGATTTGGAGGTCTTCTATCCCTATGAGAGTATCCTTTTTCGTGTGGGAGGCTGCTCACGGGAGAGTCTTGACTACCGACAATCTCAGAAGAAGAGGCTTATGCGTTCTAGATTGGTGCTTTCTCTGCAGAAGTTGTGGGGAATCGGTGGATCATATCTTTCTTCATTGTTCGGTGGTTAGGGAGCTTTGGCATCATGTGTTGAAAATCACGAATTACTGTTGGGTTATGCCATCTCGGGTGCTGGACGTGTTGTATGGTTGGAGGAGGAAGTTTCATGACCCTATGGCTTCGGTTGTGTGGAAGATGATCCCATCGTGCATTTGGTGGGTTACTTGGCGAGAACGGAATGATAGATGCTTCAACGACACTTTATCGTCTCTTGAAGGGATGAAGGGAAAGCTGATGAGTTCTTTGTTTTTGTGGGCTAATATTGTTCTTGGTTATCCTTTCTCGGATTTTTCTGATTTCTTTAGATTTCTTGCTTGTATGGATTAGTTGCTTCAGTATAGCTCTTGTGTACTGTTATCTTTCTTTATATTCTAATAAAATTTCCCTTACTTATCAAAAAAAAAAATTACGAAATTATATTATCTGACTCAATGAAAAAACTGTTCCTATTTGAGTGAAGAACACAAACATTTTTTTTTTGGGGGGGGGGGGGGGGGGCGGGGGGTGTCAAAAGAGAAATTGTCACAATAGAATGTAAACCTCTCAAAGAATTGGCACATTATCGTTACTCAAGGAATAGGGAGACAGTAACACTTTTACTGGTTCAGATGCAAAAATTACCTGCAAACCAACAAGGAAACAATCACCAACCACTAATACGAGGTTAAGGGCACGTTGCTTGGATGATATCCTGCCCTTGTATTGGTCATAAGCCCTTGACACGGTCTTGGCAGATGGGGAAACCAACTTTGAGTGGCAGACGCTGCATTCCAACATCCCGTTCTTCAATGGTTTGAAGCCAAACTCTGACACCCTACACAAAATTTTATCTACAACCACAAATTAAGAAGACACTGTCACGAGCCTTCTATGCGTCGAAAAAACAATTGCTTAAAAACCTATTCATCTAAATAATAATACGTACAAACCAGCTCCAATTGCGTATGGTTTATGTTGCTGCTCAGAAATGTGGGAAGTAAGAATAGAACCAACATTTTCGCCCTAATTCACTATCAAAGATGAAAAGAAAGAAAAAATAGACCCAGCAGGGCTATACAGCAAGATAAAGGTAATAATTTCACTGCACAAATTCATATTCTGAGCCCATATTTGTGTTATTGTCCCCCACTTTCTCAGCAAGCAAGCGAAGGATCCATCAGCCATAGGCAACAGAACCCAGATACAAGGTTTACACTTGCAATATATCAATCAAATTTCATTGGAGAAATAAATCTCTAATAAATATAATCCAACCAGATCTCACTTCGCAAACAACAAATATTTAACATCAGAGCAAAACGACAACATTCTTAAAACTGGGAAAAATACTCACCAAAACCGCTAAATTTAGATAGATATCCACCAAATATAAACAAACCGAGCTAGATCTTGCTACTTCAGCAACAAAATTGAACTCCTACTCCCAAAACTAACGCGTTTCTCATACACATCATTCAAATTGCAAGAGTTACCTGACCAAAACTGCCTCCGCTCCGAGCATTCACCAAAGAATTCGATTTGTCCGGTTGGCGGTCAAATTTCCCGCCAGATCCACAGCTCGGGCACCTGAATTCAACTCCCCACCCTCTCTCTCCGTCTCAGATTCGCGTTTCGGGTGAGATTTACGGTTGCGAAATGGAGAATTTAAGTCCTCTCTCCTTTAATGGAATTTGAATTCACGGAGATGCGAGGAATATACAGAGCGACAGAGATGGAAAAGTTCATACCATTCCCTTTTCTGTCCCAGCTCCTAAATCCTAATTGCTTTGAATTCACACTCGCACGGCCTCCCTGTGTGCGGGAAAACGACGTACCGACGCTAGCGAAGGCGAGTGGGTGACGGACCAATCAGGTGGAAGCTTTGGTAGGAAAAAGTGGAGTCAAAGAAAGTGACGCAGTGATCTGTCAGGTCTTGTCAGAAATTACGATTCGTGGCAGGTTCAGGTTAATAAGATCGGAGGGTGGGGGGTTGCTGCCAAAGCGAAAGCGTTCATTATGTTTAGGATTAGTAGTATCTTTTAGCTTGAACTTGTGTTACTCTGACGTTAGCTTTGCGTCCAATCCTCTCTAATATAAATAAAAAATAGCCGTCACATGTTTTTACTACTAGATGCGGCCAAACAGAGACTTTTGTGTATTTTTGGGTTAGGTACCAAAATAAAATTATTGCATTCCAAACATAGGCTAAAAAGTTGCTGAGTTTTTGTTTCATATTTAATTTTAATTTTATGAGATTTGAGTTTGTGAGTTAAAACGGAAGATATTCACTTTTTCTCTTTTTCTGAATTAGGTTATGTTTGGAATATAGACTCAGTTTAAATATTAAAAAATTTAAATTTGATGAAACAGGACCAATTTTGAGACTAGTCTCACTGCCACTAAAATAGATGGTGGAGGGGAAAAGACATCTCACTGATTTCTGATTTTTTTAGAAAAAAATAAATTAGGAAATTTCTTATTTTTGTTAATTTATTAATGAAAATTTTGAAATCCTATAATTTTTTAAAACTTTTTTTTGAAGTTTTAAGCTGTTTTTCTTATAAATTCATTTTATAAATAAAATTAATCAAGCTAGATTTATTCAGTAATTTTAATGACATGTACAAAGCCAGGTAGGATTAAATTTTGTCAGGTAAGACTCTTTCATCACCAATTTAACGAAAAATCGAGAGAGACCTTAATTCTAGAAACGACAGTATCTTAGAGTTTCTTCTATTAGCTTTTGAAAACATTGTTCTTTGTTTATGTCCAACTGCATTGAACTTCAATGGATCCGACCGACACCTCCTGTTCTATCCCCTACAGGATATTGGTTTTTGGACCCACCACTTGGGTTGTGTTTGCATGAAAAATTTTACATCCTCTCACAATAAAATATTACAATATAATTTCTTTCTCCTCCATCAAATCATAACTTTTCACTACAAAAATATAAAAAATTATCTATCTCTTCACTTTTTCACTAAATCCAATATCAAAAATTTTAACAACACAAACCCACCCTTGAGCTATTTGTGGCTGGCGCTCACGCGACGCACTGGGCTCTTCTTTAAGTGAGTTACGAAATTTATTTAGTAAAAAATCCAACCTGTAATTTACATGTCTAACTTAAACAAATAGCCTTGACGTTAGCTTTGCATCGTTTCATACAAATAGCCTGTGTTAAAAACAAAAGCTAACATAAGAATAAAATAGAGGTTTAAAAGGATTAGTAAAGGTCAGAGAAATCAGAATAAAGGTTTTTTTAACATAAAGTTTTTTAAAATGACTATTAACTTTCTTTTCAACATAAAGGCTACTCATATAAGAGAATTAAACTCAAAGCTAATCTCCCAGTAACAAAAGTTCATACTTATCTTTTAGAAGAATCCATAAACTTGAAAAGGAGAAAAAAAAACATTTTTAAAATCATTAACCAAATACCTATAATTTTTTTCGGCTTGGGTGGCTCAACTAAAAGCTACTTGATCGGCTTAGAGCATTCCTAGCAGCCTCTTCAAATTTGGCTCTCTACTTTAACCAAAAAACACACTTCTCTATTTTAACTATCAACTTTTAAAAAATATTCACAGCAGCTTCTCTATTTTAACCATCTATTTTTACTATTCGATTTAAATATTATTTTTCAAAGATTTCTTTATTGTTTCTCTAACATTTATATTTTTAAATATTCATTTCATCGTAACAGTCATATTTTGAATATTTGTCTTATCTTAAAAAGATTAATTTTTTTATTTTTTTTTATTTTACTTGGAATTTTTTAAATTTTAAGATGGTGAAGTGAACAATCATTTTCTAAAAATAAAAAAGAAAAAAGAAAAAGAAAAAAGAAGATACATATTAATATTTTAAGATAGTGAGGTGAATAGTGGCTCTCTAAAAATAGAGAGCCACTATTCACTTCTTCAAATTTTTTGTTAAAAGATTTTAAAGTAGAGAGGCTGTTGAGGAGTGTTTTTTAGCTTTTTGGTTAAATTGGCTCTCTATTCTAACCAAAATGTTAGAATAGAGAGCCTGCTAGGAATGCTTATAATCAGTTTTGCACGTGTTGGCTTGGAGTAGCTTGGATCGACTCAGGTGGCGATGCGAATCAAGGCTAGATCCAATAGATTTGAACAGCTGATAATTGGTGTGTCGAGATCAAGGTCAATTAGAAGGTTCAGATCCATACGTCCATATCTGTGAGCTAGATCGTGACAATTGAGTGTGTGTTGTGTGAGGAGAGTGAGCTAGTGCTAACGTGGCAGTTAGATCAGCTGAGGACACTGGAAAGGTGTGTGATTGAAGCTTTTGAGAAAAATATCATGATACTCTTCATATCTATCGGCAAAAATCAAATTAGATCCCACAACTTTAAATTTGTCTAAGTATGCCCCATAATTTATTGGGTCCAATTTGATTTTTACGCATAAACATGAGACGTACTATGATATTTTCCCAAACCTTTTCATACATGAAGAGTTGTAAGGCACTTCAAGAGGATCCAAAAGTCAAATCTAACCCCTATGAGAGTGTGAGAGTGAGGAGGGTCAAATGGAAGCCAAAAAAAGGCTAAAATGTCGATCGGACTTCAACGGGTTTGAAGTGTACCTGCCATGCAAAAATAGATTAAAAAAAACTTGAAGTGGAAAAATCAATGAAAAACATATGTCAAAGAACCCCGACAGCGACAAGGATGGTGGCAACGATGGTAAAACGTTAGATGGACCTCGATAAACAGTTAAAATGCTGATTGAACTTCAAATAGTGAGATGATGTGCTAAGTGAGCAAAGAATACATTCGACTCAAAAGGCACAAAATCTACGGAAGATGATGGCAAAAAGTGAAAGCAGAAATAGGGAGAAACATCTAAGTGGAAGTTGAATTGTTAACCTCCAATCATACTTGTTTAAGTGTGGAACAAAAAATAACAACTAGGAGATCATCTACACAAAACTCAGAAAAACCTCACAACTTTCACAATGAATGGAGAATAAAGGATAGAGATTTTCAACCTAGTCTATCTCACATAAGTGTGTGTAACAATGGAACATCACATGTACTTTTATAGATAGGCCAAAATCAATATCCACATTCAACATCGTATGAGGTACTTCCCCCATCAAGGAGAAGTAGAGATATGCACAACGTCAATAAGCCACTACATTGACCAAGTTTTCAGCAAGTGATCAATAATATCTCAACCACTTAGGATTTGATTTTTGAATAAAATAATTAATATAATTATAGTAATTTAAAAATCAAATGTAAAATGTGGTCCACTTTAAGTCTCAAAATTTCATACACATGCTAATATTTTCTCACTTCGCTCACATGGTACATATGAATGCTTAATTGGACAATATAGATTAAAACTGAATATGACCATGAGTAACAATTACTCAAACTTTATACTTTAGAAGAAAAATAAAATACATCAATCATGACGGTCTTATCTTTGTTCAATCAAGATTTCCTTCCATGTATTATAATGTAATGTTTTATGAATAACTTCTAATAAGTGACTCTTGATCCAAATTGTCCTAATGGACTATATATGAGCAAACAATATATGTGCATATAATTACTTTATTGACAATAAATGAGTATGATAGGAAACAAGAAACTAAGCATAAAGTAGACTAACTAATCTCATGCTCTCTACATATTTCAAATTCATCTTAACCGATAGTCATTTTGTCATGAGATAAGCAATCATCGAGCTAGTACTAATATGTTCAATGAATATCACTTCTTGTTCCTTAATTCTTTCTCTGACCAGCAAGATACTTTATGTTAATATGTTTGCTTCGGCTCCCACTTTTGTTGTTCTTAGAAAAAAAACTGATGTCGAGTTATCATAGTAAATCCTTATTGGCTTGGATATCAAACCCAATACTTGAAGCCTTGTGATAAAATTCTTTAACCATTTTGCATGTGAAATTATCTCAAAGCATGCTGTTGAACTTTACTTTCATAGTAGATGATACAACTCTCTTTTATTTTGCACTCTACCATGAAATAACACCCCCCGTTAATATAAAAATATCCAGAAGTGGACTTTCTACAATCTTAACATCCAACAAAATTTGAATCAAGTATCCAATCACTTCTAGATTGTCTACATGTTTATAAGTGAACATGCAATACTTGATCCCTTGTAAATATCTCATAACCTTTTTGGAAGCCTTCCAATTGTCTATTTCTGGGTTACTTTGATATCTACCTAACATTCCAACAACAAAGGCTATATCAGGTCTTATACGAACCTGTACATGCATTAAATTATCAATTGCAGATACATAGGGAGTGTTTTCCATATCTTTATTTTCTAAATTAATTTCCGGACACTGATTTAGACTAAATTTGTCGTCCTTTACAATTGGATAACATTAGGTTTGCAATCATTCATGCTAAATTTCTCAAGAACTCTTTCAATGTAAGCTTTATGAGACAGTCCTAATGTCCATCGAGACATGTCTCTGTGAATTTCTATGCCTATGACATAAGAGGTTTTACCCAAATCATTCTTTTCAAATTTCTTAAAAATAAGGAAAAATTACCCAAATGGTTTTTGTGGTTTCACTTTATTACAAATTGGTCCTTGTGGTTTTTAACTTCAACGATTTGGTCCCTGTGGTCACCAATATGATGCACGAAGGTCCTTTCGTCCACACCTCCATTAATCCCTTGGCGGAATATACCGACATGTCAACATTGTCCAAGTGTTTAAAAATGGACATGTCGACGAATTTCGTCAAGAGATTAACAGAAGTGTGGATGGAGGACGTTCGTGCCTTATATTGGTGACCACAAGGACTAGGGGTGTAAGTCCAGTCCGGCCACCGGCGGATCTCCGGTTCCGGTTTCGTGACCGGTTCCGGGATTCTGAGGTCCGGCCCTTCCAGGAACCGGAGGTCCATTTGGAGTTTAGCCGGAACCGGAAGCGGAAGTTTCCACCGGTTTAGCGGAAAACCGGTTCCGGTTGGTTTTTTTTATTAACTGACTTTTAAAACGACGTCGTTCTATTCTAAATAGAACGACGTCGTTTAATTGTTTTATTTTGAAAAAAAATATAATACCGTGGATCAAAACGTGCCGTTTTGATCCACGGTATTAGAAAACCTAAATACCTAAACCTAATTCGTCAATCGAGTCCCCCCCGTCCCCCGAGTCCCCCCACCCTCTCCTAGTCTCCTTCGCGACCCGCCGGTCAGCCCTCTCTCTCTATTCACCGGCGGGCCTCAACCCTTTCTCTCTATTCTCCAGCGGCCGGCTGTGCAACCTGTTGTGAAGCTCTATTCTCCTCAGTCACTCTCCGTCGGTAAGACCTCTCTCTCTAGTCTCCATTCTCTCTCTCTAGCCATGTAGGAGGAATTTTCCTAGATTTAAGTGGTCTTTGTTGGAATGTAGTAGTAATTTTCCTAGATAGACAAGGAATGGACTGCAAGGGGTGCATGTGTGTACGTCAATGATTTGTGGTCTTTGTTGGAATCGTCTTAGGGATTTGCCGATTCTTTTTTGTGCGGTTTTTACACTTTATTTTTATGCTGTATCTGTTTGGGGTTGCTCATGTATGTTTATTTTGTAAGATATGTAATGCTTGCAATGATACTGAAAGCAAACTTCTATTATCACCTGAATTCCTTGCATAACATGTTCATTGTAATATAATTGGGGTCTGGTGATTGGCAGAAGGTTCAATTTCTTTAATGCTTAGTCTTGTGGGCGTTTCAACTAAGAAGCTTATCTTGATGTTTGCTCGTATTTGTTTGCGGTATTTTTCTGGAAGAGGAATTTGTGAGACACTTGCAACAACTATGTACTAAGTAGTTAAAGTTTCTTTTAGCATTATGCATGAGCAACCCCACAAGACTAAGCATTAAAGAAACTGAACCTTTAGCATTGTTCATTGTTTATTGTAATATAATTTCTATTAGCATTATGCTGGTGTGTTGCAATTAAAGTTAATGATGCCAGACATAATGTTTAATTACATTTCCTGGAAGTAGTGATTCTTTATCTGCATCTTTTGTTTCTCCGTATTTTCCTGTTTTTACTTGTATTTGGGAATGGTTTTCATTCTCGTTTCTTCTTGGTGACAAAGTAAGATCAGATGATGAGTGAAAAACTGCAACAAAATGAACGATTGAGTTCTTGATGACTTGTATTTAAGTCTCTGATGATTTCTTTTGGTCTGTGTTTCTGATTAACCGTGATCGATAACCCCAATAGCACACACTCTGATCTCTGCGAGATTGTTAATTCCCAAATTCCTAAATTTCTTTTCTTTTCATTTTTAATTTTTCTAGGCTCTTTCTTCCTGCCTAAATCCTAATCTGAAGTCTTTGCTCAGTGATTGTAATTATAATTTGCTTTTCTTGCTTTTTGGGTCTGATTCTCAAATGGGTCTGATACACGTTATTTTAATTGCTGTGATGAATCATGAAACTATTCACATGTCAGACTTCAGAGATCTTCAAAAGATCTATGAGATACATACATTGATGCTGACATGGTTAACAGTGCTTGTTGATTTTCTACATTGATGCTGACATGGTTAGTAGACAAAAATATGAATGACTGTCATGGTTGATTTTTTAACATTATTTGCTTCTTGATTCATAGTTGAAAACAACATGGATTGTTATATGAATGACTGTCATGGTTGATTGTTTGATTGAGGTGTATGTTATTTTGTGTCTTTATTTCAGATGGATCGTCAAATTCCGATTGCATCTACACAATCCACAACCCTCAAGTTTTCTACCCCTGCCTCAATGGCTACACCTACAATTGGTGAGATACCAATTGTAGATGTAGAGGCACAACCTACTGAGACAATTGACCCTACCCCCAAAAGTAGAAAGGTTTCCAATCCATCCCCGATGTGGGAACATTTCACTAGGGTACTACCAGTAGTTGACCCAAAAAAACCATTGGCCAAGTGCAACCATTGTGGTCATAAAACTGGGTGTCAACACAAAGAACAAGGGACCTCGGCTATGAGGTCCCACTTGAACGCTTGTGTAATGTATAAGAGAACTCAAAGTAAATTGGATAGTTCTCAACAGAAATTGACTTTTAATATCAAGGGGCAAGTAGTGGATCAGTGGGAGTGATGATGATAGACTCATATAATCCCAAGGCTATTAGGGCAGCTATTGCTAAGTTTGTAATTGTGGATGAGCTGCCTTTTAGAATAGTAAGTAAGGATGGGTTCAAGAAGATGATTCATACCCTCGAACCCCGATTTAAAGTGTCATCTCGAATTACAGTGATGAAAGACTGTATGAAACTTTACTTGGAAAAGAAGGCTAGACTGAAGGCTAGTATCTTACTCAATAGACCCCGAGTTTGTTTCACCACTGACACATGGACGTCAGTCCAAAACATGAATTATATGTCTGTCACTGCACACTGGATTGATAGTACATGAAACTTGCACAAAAAGATACTTGTCTTCTCTAAGGTGTCAGATCATAAGGGCTCGACCATTGGGATGGAATTGGAGGATTGTATGTCGGAATGGGGGATTGATAAAATCCTTACAATCACTGTCGATAATGCATCCTCTAATGATACAGCCATTGAACATGTGAAGAGTAGACAATTGCTTTTGGGGTCTCAGCCTGGAAAAATTGTTTGTAATCATGATTGTTTGCATATGAGATGTTGCACACATATCTTGAATTTAATTGTGCAAGATGGGTTGAAGGAGCTGGATGATTCTGTGGCCAAGGTAAGGAACTTGGTCAAGTATGTTAAGTCATCTCCCGATCGAATGTATGGGTTTAAGAAATGTGTAGCGAAGAGGAAGTTTCCCATTGAGGGGTTTTTGCAGCTTGATGTTCCTACTCGTTGGAATTCAACGTATATTATGTTGGATGCAGCTGAGAAATATCAGAGGGTTTTTGAGGAGATGTTGGCAGAAGATGGGATTCTGATAAGCTTTCTGCGTGAGGAGGGGCATGGGAGGAAGAGACTGGGTCCCCCTGGATTTGAGGATTGGGAGCGTGTTAGACACTTTACGAAGTTTTTGGCACTCTTCTATGAAGTGACGGTTCGAATATCTGCTTCGAAAACGGTGACAGTAAACTTATTCTTTGCAGAACTAGCCAAAATTCATATGCATTTGGGAAAATATGCAGCTAGTGGGGATTTGTTCTTGGCGGACATGGCAAAAAGAATGCAAATGAAGTACAATAAATACTGGGGTGACTTGACTCAGGTTAACAGATTATTATTTGTTGCAGCGGTACTTGATCCACAATACAAGATTATATACTTGGACTTTTGGTTCAAGAAAGTTTTGGGGATGGAGTTAGGTGCAAAGATGACTAGTCTTGTAAGAGGGATCTTGGATCAATTGTTTACCGAGTATTCCAATATGGATGGGTCATCTAGCAGTGGGGGCGTATCTGCAAGTCAAGGCCAGCTGGATTTGGTTGCGTCATCTAGTTCATCACTAGATGATGCTCTTCACTTTGAATTCTTAGGATTTAAGGCGCATCAAAATTTGCTGGATAGCAAGTCTGAAGTTGAGAGATATTTAATGGAGGATGTTGAACCTAAAGATCTTAATTTTGATATCCTCAATTGGTGGAGAGTGAATGCACCAAAATTTCCCCTTCTTGCACAGATTTCTCGAGATGTTCTTGCCATCCCTATCACTACAGTGCCTTCAGAGTCTGTCTTCAGCACGGGGGGTCGAGTTTTAGATTCTTTTTGGAGTTCGTTGGCACCAAAGACTGCGGAAGGGCTCATTTGTGCTCAAAATTGGTTGACATCCAAGGTCTTACATTCTGCTGATGATGAAGAGGATAACGGATATGGAGTTACTGATGGGACAGAAGATCTTTCTAGTTATATGATGGATATAGGTATATACAACATTTTACATTTCTACTTTCACTTTATTAAAAAAATTTATGAGCTAATTGTTGATACATTTCTTCTTTTGCAGAGTTAATTTCTAATGCTGCAGCGATCGTGGATGGGTCATACGTGATTAATTGATGTTTGATTATGTTATTAATTTTTTTACTTGAGTAGATACTTCTAAGTTTGTATTGTAATATTTTGTTATTTTAAGTTAGTTTCAAGTTTGATTTAAGATTTATTTAATATGGGATTTTGTGAATTGCATGTTTTTAGATTTATTTTTACATTTGTTTGTCAATTACATGTTTTAGGATTTTATTTTGTGAATTACATCTTAGCGGAATTCCGCTATCCGCTTCCGCTAAGTCCGCTTCCGCTTCCGCTAAGTCCGCTAAGAGTCGAAAGCGGAAGCGGACTCTTTTTTGGCTATCCGCTAGTTAGCGGACCGGATGTCGGAATGTCAAATTCCGCTTCCGACTAGTCCGCTATTCACCCCTAACAGTGACCAAATAGTTGAAGTTGGAACCAAAAGGATCAATTTGTAACAAAGTGAAACCACATGAACCATTTGGATAATTTTGCCTAAAAATAAATTGTTTAGTATCATGCAGTAGGGCTCAATCATTGGTTACAATTAAGATGTCATCAACATATAGGACTAACAAAATGAACTTACTCCCACTGACTTTAAGGTATATATAGTTATCCACAATATTCTTCGTGAAACAATACAAAGTAATTACATTGTGAAACTTTAAGTATCATTGTCGAGATGTTTGCTTTAGTATATATATATAGACCTTTTTAACTTGCAAATTGTATTATTACCTTGATTAAAACAAAATTCTTCTATATGGTCGAAAAATCGTCTTCACATCCATCTAATGTAACTTTAAATCAAAATGTGCTACAAGGGTCATGATTATAAATGAGTTTTTCTTAGAAACTGAAGAGAAAGTGTTATGGTAATCAATGCTTTATCTCTTTGTAAAACCCTTGGCTACCGGTCTTGTCTTATACTTCTCAATGTCACAATTTGAGTTTTTTGTTTTGTTTTTTAGACTCATTTGCAGCTTGCAGCTCTAACACCTTTCAGGTAACTCAACAACATCTCAAACTTGGTTGTTAGCCATAGAGTCCATTTCGTCTTTCATGACATCATACCAAACCTTTAAACTTTCCAAAATCATGGCTTGTGAAAACAAGATGGGATCATCAGTAGATCCAACATCAAAGTCAACTCTATTGGGTACACAAGGTAATCATCAAAAATGACTGATCTCTTTACCCTTTAAGATCTCATGAAACCATGATTTTTAAATATACTAAGTGGACATTAATCTTCAGGTTCTACATTAACCTATTCCTTTTGGGAGAAGATGGTGATTCTTGATTTGATCGTCCTCTTAGATATCATGTTGATATTATTAAAGGATAATCATTTCACTTTTTTCCACAAATGCAACATCTTGATTCCATGTTTACTCTCACTCTATCATTTGAGGAATAATTTTTTCATTAATGTCAGCATCTTGATTCCATGTGTGAGGGACAAATTTTTTTATAGCCCTTTGGTTTCTCTGCATAGCCAATAAAGTATCCACTAACTATCCTAGGGTCCAATTTTTTTAAGTGTGGATTATAGATCTTGACCTTAACTGGACAACCCTATATGTGTAAATATCTCAAACTTGTTTTCCATCCTTCCCATAGTATATTGCGCAATGATACCATATTCTTTAAAAAAATTCGCAAAATGTCCCGTTCTTTTCCCTGACTTTGTGTATCTTCCATAATATTCACCACCCTTGTATGATCTTACGATCTTAATTGTTTCTCTGCTTCCTTTTTATATGTCATGAAAGAACCTAGTGCTTTAGCCTTATGAATTAGAAGGTAGAGATACATATAACATGTATGGTCATCAATAAATGAGATAAAGGATCTTTAACCATTTAGACAAAGGGTGCTGAATGGACCACATATATCAAGGTGTATGAAATCAAGTATATCATCATTCCTCTCGGCACCTTTACTGATCTTATTACTTTGCTTTCCCTTTATGCAATCCACACAAGTTCCGAAATTAGAAAATTTAGAGTCTTAAGGACTCCATCATTCACTAATATTTTCATTTTCTCTAAAGAGATATGACCTAATATTCGATTCCACAATATAGAGGAGAATTCATCAATAATGATAGGCTTAGTACCAACATTAAGATTGAATATACACCATTCTCTCTAAAGAGACTTTGCTTATAGGTAGGTTCTAAGTTCTTTTTATATAAACCATTAACTAAAGATCCAAAACCTATGGTAACAAATTTTTAAAACAAATGAAGGTCTGAATCAACAAAATAAAATCGACAATCAAAAGGTACTAGTCTAGATATTAAAACCAAATTTCTAGAAAATGAAGGAACATAAAAAGTGTTTTCAAGGTTCAAAATAAATCCATCTTCTAAAATAAGATAATAAATCCATCTTATTTTCTCCATAGCCTCGATATGAGAATGCATCCCATTTCCTGAATAGATGCTTGTTCACATCTTATCGGCTTCCTTAGACTAAGAAAGCCCTGCATGATATTAACAATGTAAATTGTGGTACCAGAATTAGTCCATCATGTATTATGTTGAGCTTTAATGAAATTGGATTCATAATGCATTAGAGCATTGAGACTACCTTTCTTTTCAAGTCATTGCTTGTATTTCTAGTAACCTTTCCTTTGGGTAGTCCTTGACTTTTACACACTGTGAAATGAAGTCTCTAATGCTCTTGCTAACGTGCGCCTTAATGAGCATTAGGCTAACCAGTTGGATTTTTCCCACCGTTCATAGCCCATTTTTTCACAACAAAATATGAATCCCTGGGTACTGGTGGTTCATCCACATGGAGTGCCAAGTTAAGTTCCACACACCCCAATCTCAGGAGAATTTTGTCATTCCAGTCCGAAATTTTTTCACCATTTAAGATTGAATATGAGAATTATTTTTCAAAAAAGATGTTACAATAACTACAATACCTAAGAATATAAATTATTACTTTGAAATAATGACTATAATTTAAATCACCAATGTCAAATTCAACAACAAAATCTGAACCTTCATGTGGGTAAAGGTCATATAATGCATTAGATTTCCTTCTAACTTTGCCAATAATACTAGTGGTTTATTCAAATTTTTTAGAAAATGAATCATACACCTATAGGTCTTTACTATCCTCTTTCCTAATATTTAAACCACTATCTTTTTCCAATTAAGTCACAAAAATGATTACCTCCTGCCAAGCAAACACTTACGTATCGTTACTTAATTGCAACATGGATATAATGTTGATTTTTGTCCACAATCAATGTTTTGATAAAAATAATAATGTTAATTGAGTTGGTTAATTTAAGCGGATCCAAGATGAGAGTCACATGAGCACATGATGAAGAAGCAAACTCTCAAGGAACAAGAAGATGCAAGGAGTTTAAAGTGAATATTCAAGACCATAGGATATAATATTGTAACTCTTTGTTTAACCTTTGACAAGGATTTTAATAACACACTTAAATATTTTTCAAACAGTGCACAAACTTCTTATCACAAGTTTGACAACTAAAATGGATTTAAGTATTTTTAAATCATTCCTATATAAACTCTCAAGCTTTAGTTATATTCTTAGGGAGTTGATTTTTGAAATTGAGAAATAAAAAACGTCAAAAAATGGGCTTTTGAATTGTAGCAGCTCTACAACTTCGTGTAGTGGTCTATCAACCTGCAAACCAAAAATTGACAGTTAGAGCAATGGCTAGTTGTAGCGGTCAACCGGTACGTTTGGAATTGTTGTAAACGGCTAGAAACGACTATTTTTCTCCCGCCCACTATATGATTACTCTCTTGAAGTATTTTTAATAACTCTTGAACATCCAAACATTTGATATATTCTTAAAAGAATCCAAAAGCCTTGATTTTCATATCAAAACCATATTTCTCAATCTTTTACTCAAATTACATTAATATCCTTGTAATTGTATGTGGCATAAGAGATAAAGCTTTCAATTGTCATATTTACTCTTTGAGATATTTAAATTTGTGTATCTCTTCATTCAAGAAGGTGTGATTCCTACAACGAGGGTTGTTCATTAAAGAAGAAGCTTAGAGAGGGCACATTTGAAGCTCGGTTAGGTTGTGAGAATTGAGCCAGGGAAACACTTATAAGGTTTTCTAGCACTCGGAAGATAGAATATACACTATTTAGAAGATAGTAGAGAAAACCTCAAGGCTTGAAAAAAAAGCTTGAGGAGTGGATTTAGGTGAGATTGTCGGATTACCTAAAAATCTCGTATTTGTTTGTTTTTCTCTAACAATACACTTTACATTTAGTACTTATATTCTCATTGTGATATTATTGCATATTTCAGGAACTAAAATATTTATTGCATTAATTTTCTAGCAAATACCAATTTGGAGAAAATTATCTAAAAAATTTAAATTCAATTCACCTCATTCTTAGGTTGTCTTAACCCTAAGGATTACATATAAAGTCAATTTAAAATCTTTAATAAAATATCTACGTCTAGTAAGATGCTTTGGCTATTCTTAATACACAATAATGTTCTTGTGTGTTTTAATGTGACTTTATTCATCAGTTATAAAAATCATATTCATACCCAACATATAGATTTTACTAAAATTTAAAAGCAGTTATCATTATTGTACAATGCTCATCATGAAGAGAAAAATAACCGAATAATCATCAAAACATGTAATATGTAATGCATACTACATTAATTATAAGGTCCAAAAAAACATAGCATACTAGTTCACATAAAGCAAACGTATCATTCAAATAAAAGCCAACATTTTTCCTTTAATAGAATAAACTCAAGCAAAATAAGGCACTAACTAATTAGCCTTGATTTCTAATTTATCCGTTGAATAATCAAATACAATTTTTAAAACGATTTCAAATATTACAGAAAAATACCTTTCAACAGATTGTAAGTTATTTAATGTTCAGAAAAAACAATACCAATAATAGTGTCATAACGTATTGTTAAATGATAATATTGTCTTTTAAACGACGAATACGTTTGAATAAAATAACGTTCGATTTGAATAACGTTTGAATAAAATATTAAAAAAAATTCGATTATTTTTTATAAAATAACATTATTGTCATAATAATATTTGAATATAATAATGTTTTCAAACAAAATGTGATATTATCTTTCAAAATTAAGAATGAAACATCGAACTACAAACATAATTTCTGATTCTCTGCATACCAACTGAAAGACTAAGAGTAACCCAAGAGGAGGGTGAATTAAGTTTTAACAAAAATTAAAAAAATTTTAAGATAGATTAAAGTTGTGTTTGTGCTGTATTATTTTTAGTATGAGAATATGTGTTGGTATTGAGTTTAGTGAAAAGATGAAGAGAGAGGTAATTTTTTATATTTTTTGATGGGAGAGATAGAGATTATATTGGATTATTTTATTAGGAGTGAGAGAATATTTTTGGTAAAATTTTGTAAGTGAACGCAGCCTAAGCAATACGACAATAAGGCCAAAGAACAATAAACAAAGATATTAGAAGAATAAAAGGAGATGAGAGTTAGAGAGATGACACCGTAATTTTAGGTGGTTCGGCCAACACTTGCCTACATCTACCCCCAAGGCTATTGACTTCCTTGAGTTTCCTTCACTATCTATCAAATAGCAAGTACACTTTAGCTTCCTGGGTGCTAAGAAACCTTTATAAAGCGTTTTTCGAGCTCACACTTTAACTCTCCTCACAAATCTCAAACCCAAGGGATTTCTTCTACCCACACAGTGTTTTCCCAACACTCACGAGGCTTAAATTGAATGGGTACAAAGAAAAATCAAGAAATAGTTCTCAAAGCCGAATATACAAGTGTAAAGTGCAAAGAAGAGCAATAAGACAAAAATCACAATAGAAAGCTTAAGTGTGGCAGTGAAATAACGAGCTTTCTTGGTAGGTGCGGTCTTTTCTCTTCTTCAAAGCTCTTTCTCTCTCTAGAAGTTAGGTTGAAAAATTATTGCAAGTGTTCGTGCGGGAGAGCCTCTTCTTTCTTCTTGACTCTTGTGTTTAAAACATTTTGACTTCAACGGTCATCAAGGCAAGCGGAAAGAACCGTTGGAAAGGTGCCCATGATTTAAGGAAGCGATTTGAAGGTTCTGACAACTTTTCGAAAATTCGGTAAACCCGTGACATGTGTTGACACATGGATGACATATTCTGACACATCAAAATTGAACTAGAGTTGGGCTCTCGGGAGTCAGTGCTGTGTGTCGACACCATAAGGTCAATGTGTCGACATTTGATTTGTCTGGAAAACGTGTATCGGGTGTAAGTGCAATGTGTTGACACCATGTTTTCATCTCTCGGGAGTAAGTGCAATGTGTCGACACTTGTCCTGTATGTGTCGACACCTAAAAGTGCCGGAGATAATATTTGCAATTTTAAAGCTTCCAAACCATTCCAACACATATTTAAACACCTACAAAGGAAAATGATCGTATTAACTTGTGTAGTGGTGTTTCAAATCTACTTATGCACATTTATAGAGAGAGAAAACTTCAATCCTTTTGAAATACAACATGGTAATTGGGGATTGACAAGATAAAATCTTAGGTTTTCAAAACTTAGAAACTTTGTTATCATCAAAATCAAATATGATTTGTTTTACAAAAACAACCTTGGGCTAACAACAAATTTGAAGATTTTAACAGCAAGCTACAAACTCTTATTTATATTGGTAACAAATAAAATAAAAGGAATCACTACAGCTTATCAACATGGTTAGAAGGATGATCGAGCTACTGAAACAACTAAAGATGGACCCAATTCAAGGTTGCTAATATCAAAATATCATTTGACTCATCCTAAAAGAAAATCAATATACTAAATAATATGATATGGAAGTTGGCTCTGATACCAATAATAAAAGTAAAAATAGGGAGAAACATCGAAGCAGAAGTTGAATCGCTAACCTCCAATCATAGTTGTTTAAGCACAAAACTCAGGAAAACCTTGCTAAAACTTTCACGGTAAATGGAGAATAAATGATAGAGGTTTTCAGCCCAGTCTATCACATGTAAATGTGTGTCTATGGAACATCACATGCACCTTTATAAATAGACCAAGACCAATATCCATGTTCAACTTCATATCAGCCACTTCCCTTCCATCAAGGAGAAGTGGAGAAAAACACAACGTCAAGTAATGTCAATAAGCCACTACATTGACCAAGTCTTGAGCAAGTGGTCAGTAATATCTCAATCATGAGGATCTGATTTTTGAATAAAATAGTGAATATAATAATATTAATTTAAAAACCAAATGTAACATGTGAGCCACTTTAAGTCTCAAAATTTGTGACACGTGCTAACAAAAAGGACATGCGAATGGCAAAGCTGCAACAACAACACATCAAATAAAATTAAAGGACACATGAAGAACTTGGCTATAATATCATGTAAAATATAAAATAAATATTTGACTATTAGAAAGAAAAGATTTAGGGAAATTAAGCCTAAGAAGCCTACATCCACCATATAATTGCAAAGCCCAGTGGACTATATCTTTATAATTCAACTTGATACTAAACTTGTACATAAGATGACTCATTTATAACACCCAAAGATACAAGAAGCCAACTTTATAATCAATGTGAGCCAAATCTACAACATATTCTAACATGTTAAATCTCAATCAATCCCAAAAGTTTAAGTTATCCAGAAGAGGTATATTTATTTTCTTAAATTATATTCTCCAATATTTCTTTTTACCCGCAAGATCCAAAAGCGTGCGGATCTACCTACTAGAAAGGAATTTGATATTTGAAATGGAAGGTAGAGTCTAAGTGAGGTTCGAACTCAGAACCATCACTCTGATACTATATTAAATCATCATCTTTCTCAAAAATTAAAGCAGTTAAGAAGAAGTATAATTATTTCTTAAATTATATTCTCAAACACAACAAATGACCTTACATGTAACACTTTAAGATCACTACCTCTTTTTATAAATAACTTGCAAGAAAATGAGGTACTTCAATTACATGATATAAAATGGGGTATTAGTCTTGGGGTGTCCCAACTAGTATGTGGATATGCGTTGTACGTTGTTAGCTAAAAGTTTGAATTCCTGACTTACCTGGTGCTAGGATGCGTGACAACTCTTATAGTGTTCGATGTTTCTATATGTATTGGTATGAGTTCACTTTGCTGGATCTTACACATAAAATTTTCTTTATTACTCTAAAAAAATTAAAATCTTGGTGATGTTTGATATCCAAAATATTAGGGTATCAAAATTTTTAACAAACTAAATATATTCCAAAATTTTTAACATTTACATACACACTCCAAACCTTTCACAAAATTCAATAAATCTCAATATCCAAAATATTTCCAAAATTTTAAAAATATTCTCCCAAGTAATGACAAACAAACACCCCTTATAATTGTAAATTGAGAGAGATGCATTTTAAAGTGAGAAATATGTCACCTGCCTTGATTATTATGGACTTGCTAGTAACATCGCCTTGTTTTATTATTATAATAAAAAAATAGGTTATGCAACGTTATAGGAAGTTGTTATGATTTTTTACAATTTTTTTGTCTTAACTATATCGTTAAATTTAGAAAACAACAGACACAATCTCTATATTATTTAATGGTATCTATATTAAACTTTGAACAGTATAAGCTTATAATAATCCAAGCACATTTCATGCTTGTTTCGTTCCTCTCTTGAAATTATACCGTAAATGTTTTTAGCACAAAAAAATTATAGAATAAGGAAAGTATAATTATTTGAATAGTTCCCTTGAAAAGGTGGATACTTGGGCCAGATACGAGTGAAACAAAAGGAGGGAGAGAGATGTAGGGTGGACGGGCCTATTTATAAAAAGGAAAATTGACATTTTAGTCTCTAAGTTTATACCCTTTTGAAAAAATGGTCCCACATTTTCAAAATTCAAATTTAAGGCCCTTAAACTTAATGCTTTTGATGTAGAAGTCCTTCCGTTAGGCTTCAGTCCACCTGACAACACATTACGCCAGCTCACACTTCGTTTAAAACACATTTCGCAACGACATTGTTTTTAGTTGGATTTTTTTCACTCAACACAGTTAAGTGTTTTCAACTTCAGTTGTGGTCCCCAAAATTCGCAAGAGAGTAAAGTTGAGAGAATCCTAGACTAGTTGAGAGAAAGAAGAGGTTGACCTTTGGATTTTTACCCCTTTTCAATTAGCTTGCTATTGGATTTTAGTGAAGAAAAGTGCATTGAAAGTGGGTTGCTTTGCTGTGGTTTGTTGTCTTTGAGATATGTCGCCAGGTATCTACTAATTTTGCTTCTCTATGTCTTATGGGTCAGTGTTTGTCGTCTGGAAAATTACTTTTGTATCATTGTTTTGTTTGTGCGTATATGGAGTGAATTTTTTATGTGTTGTGTGACGTCCTTTAGTGAAGTGTGTGCTATTGGAACTCGCTTTCGTAGAAATAAGTATTGTTTGTCTTTTTTTGCATATAGAAACAACAACTTGTGGTCCCTGAAACATGGTTCCTGGGTTTTCTTATTCTCATATATAACGTACATGTATAGTGTCTAAGTGGTCCTATACTGATTAATTCGTAGTAGATTAATTCGCAGTGGTCACGGAAGAAAAACAAACAAGTGAAAATAAATGAGATATTTATGGCTCACTTTCTAGCAGCAATTGTTGGCACTAGGGTCGGCTCAAGCCAAATGGAGGCCTAAGGCGCTATATAAATTTGTAGGCCTTTTGTATAAATTTTAATATAAAATATTTACAAATTATTAAATTTAATATATAATATTGAAAGGCCCCATTAATTATTTTTCTAAGGCTCTTACACATGACATCAAGGTCCCATAACTTGTACAATTAAGAAATTTATAGGACATTCATATAATTTGTTTAATTTATTATAGGGCTTTTTTCTCTTTTAGCAAAGTTTATAATGTGAAAAATGATTATGAAGCTTGGGAAAAACATATCAATGAGCAAAAAAAAAAATAGTACACTTATGATAAAAAATTAAAGGGAAAATTGCTTTTTAGTCCTTAGGTTTTGCACCATTTTTAATTTTAGTCCTTAACTTTTAACCTTCAAATTTTTAGTCCTTGAGTTTTCTTTTGTCGCATAAATGGTCATTCGTCAGTCTGTCGTCTATATACTTAACGGAACATGAAGCGGTCGACTGAGTATATGTGTTAAAAGTGAGTGGTCGACTGGTACAAATTTGACGGCAAACTGACGGAATGACTAAATTTTACAAAGATGAAAGTTCAAGGACTAAAATTTTGACTCACTAAAATGAAAAGGAGGTAAAACTCAAGGACTAAAAAATAAATTTCCCAAAATTAAAAATATTGCATATTGCCATTTTTTTAGCTCAATTGTTTTTTTTTATTTCTTGGATCATCTACAATACAATACAAAAATTCTCTTTATGGGGCCTTGCTCAGAGTGAGGCCTTAGGTTATCGCCTAAGTGGCCTTACCCTTGAGCCGACACTGGTTGGCACCTAAATTACTTCTGAACAAGGCTCCCTGCTATGACTTAATTGAAAGTCCTGATACCATGACTTAGCTATTTTATTGTCGATTTCTTCTTAGCTATTTTATTGCTTTTATTTCTTTTAAAAGGTGCATATGCATTAAGAGAAAATTCTCTGTAAGTTTTGGACAAGAAAGTATAGATTCAATCAACGCGGATAATAACTCACTTATACATGTGTTAATCTTACATAATATAGTTGTTAGTACACCTAAACACATGTTAATAAGATGAATTTACTAATCTGTTTATTTTTGCCTTCCTTAGATTTAGTACCTTCGTTTCATTTATTTTACATTATAGATTGGCTAGTGTAACAAAATTAATTGATTTATTTTTTGGTTATAGGTGTGCTGAATATAGTTCTTTACCATGAAGGAACATTTTTAGGAGGTCGGGGGAGCTTTATGTTGGAGGGAAGGCTGAAGTGATTGGCAAGATGGATCCCGACTATATATGGGTAGGAGAAATTCATGAAGCGACCCTTTCTCTTGGGTACCAACAACCGGGTGATCTTTGGTACACTTTTGATGATGAAGAGTGGCTGAAAGTACAGACTTCTAAAAGCAACCAAGATCCACTAGAGATGTGTGGTGGAGTCACTGACCGGACTTGAAGGGACCCTCAGGCAGCTTTTTTTTGCATTGTCATCAACTTCTAGTGTATTGGTGACAAAATTAAAGACCTGTGTATTTGGCATTTGGATATGTATTTGGTATTTCAGATTATGTATTGGGTAGTATGATATTCTGATATGTAATTGGTATTTTGGATATGTGTTTTGGTATTATGGATATGTATTTGGTACTATCCATATGTATTTGGTACTATGGATATGTTGTTGGTATTATGGTATTTAGATATATATTTGGTGAAGTAAAAATTTATATTCTTGTGCGACGCCGTTTTGACAAAAGACGCATGTGTGTTTTAAACGAAGATTTCGTGCCAAGTGGACTCTCCGTTGACGTGGATTGCCCTTCCGTTAAGCTAATGGATGAAAGCCTAACGGAAGGGCTCCTCCGTCAAAAACATTAAGTTTAAGAGCTTTATATTTGAATTTTGAAATTGAGGGACCATTGTACCAAATGAGTATAAACTAAGTACTAAAATGTCAATTTCGCTAACGGAATGAATCACCGTATCTTAAGCATATTTTAGTACTCACCCACTTCAGCCTGGACGGTTCTCTGTTTCAGCGGGCACGGACTTACCACAGTATCAGAACTCCCGATTATCTCTCAGATACTTTTGATGTCCAAAGAGCAGGAGATCATTCTAGAGACGGCAAACCAGGTACCTCGACAGCACGCCCGAATTATTTATTCCAAGACTTTTCGAGCTGGAGTTCGATTTTCCTTCTTAATTTCCCTTCACTTTCTTGAAAAATTTGGCCTCATAGTTTTTTTTTGGGGGATTTCGATTGAAGAGAAAGTTCTTCAGTTAAACCAGTCTGCAGAGCTCTATTAGGCCTTCTTGATTGCATTGGTTTTGCATTAAAATGTGCCCTATCGTTAATTACTTCTTCTGGGTTCGCTTGGTGTGAAAGTAGAGGGTCTCTCCTGGGTTTTCGATGAAGCGCCGTTTTGCTGCTGAGTAAAGGTTAGCAGAGAAAAACTAATTTGGGTTTTGTTGGCTTTTTCTTCCTCCCAGGTCCTGAAGAAGGCAGCAAGCTTCACTCAGTTTTGCCTGATAAAGACTCTTTTTGAGGGGAAGCTTTCCTGTTTCTTCATATTAAAGGGATTTTCCTTGGTTTCGTGAGACCAAACGGGCCGTTTTTGGGATGGCACTTGCATTTTTCTGGAAACTACAACATTTATGGCCTTTTTCGGTGCTGAAATATGATGACCTGAGAGCGTCAGATGAACTGGTTCACAAACTTTCCATACCCGATCAAACGAAACGATTTATTTTTGCAGTTCGTGAGCCCAAAACAGGGTCTGTGATTTACATACTCGCTGCTCAGAATTTATCCGAGCGATCAGCTTTAGATGCTGAGTCTCTAATTAGGGAGGTTAGACCTGATGCCGTCGTGGCTCAGTTGGGTCCTTTGCCTCTGACTGAAACTCAATCAGAAGTGGGTGAATTGAGAGATGGTGTTCGTGACCCACTTCCCACCTCGGCGTTTGGAGTGCTTAAGCGGTGTTTCCTTGATAAGATTAATAAGGAGAAGTATGAAAATGTTGCCGCCGGTGTTGTTCTGCGAGAGATTTTTGGTATTGGATTTCATGGACATTTTATAGCAGCAAAGAGGGCAGCGGAGGAGTTTCGATCTTCATTTTTGGTGCTCGAATCCCCCTTTGTGAGATTTTCTCATGAGGATAATGCCTTGAGTGAACTTGACACAGTGAACAAGTTTCAAGGCCTAGTTAGTAATTTGGTTCCTCAGAAAGTGGGTTCTGTTGTTTTGTCGAGTTCAGAACGATTTTGCCTAACTAGTAGTCTTCAGACACAGATGGTGAGGTTAGTAACACCTTATATGGATTTATCAACGTCAATGTTCCATGGCTTGAGTTGTCCATCAGAGGTGGGGTCAAAGGAAATTCAGCCAAGAAGCAATTACGAGGCTCCACCATTTGCGCAGTCCATTTATCCGTTACTTGTGGATCTTCACAGCATATTTATTGACCTGCCATCAATTGGGAGGGCGCTATCTCATGCACAAAAAATGCTTCTTGATGTTAACATAGGGGAAACTGTCGACACCCGCACTATATCGGCAGTATACACCTTTCGAATTGCTGTTGAGGGGCTGAGAATTGCTTTAAACAATGCTGCTCGGCTATCCACTTACAAAATCGGGAATCCTAACTCAGCTAAGATTGATTTTTCGGAGCTTCCACTTGAGGACAAGTCACATGCACTCTTTGCTCATGCCCTTCGAAACCAAACTAAGAAGTTCAAGACCATAGTGGCAGTAATAGATGCAGGTAACTTAGCGGGTCTTAGGAAACACTGGAACACTCCTGTTCCTGCTGAGATCGAGGGTTTGGTTGATCAGTTCGTTACAAATTGTGAAGGTGATGAGGAACTTTCAAATCAAGCTGATAGGAGACGGTTATTGATTGGCAAGCCTGTGGTGGCAATCGGGGCAGGTGCAACTGCAGTTTTAGGAGCTTCATCTCTGTCCAAAGTTGTTCCTGCATCGAGTCTTATGAAGGTTGTAACATTCAAGATTCCTGCTGCACTTAAACTCTTTCTGAGCCAAACTCAGAGGGCACTGGCAGTATCCGTTAGCAAGACTCTTGCTACATCAAAAGTTGTAGCTCCCGGTGTTGCAAGTCAGGGAGCAAAAACAACATCTATCTTGAAGGCAACTGCTTCTGCTGAGAAGATACGGGCAGTAGCCCACAGTGTTATAGCCTCTGTTGAGAAGACCAGCTTTTCAGCCATGAGAACAGCATTCTATGAAATAATGAGGAAACGACGGGTACAGCCGGTTGGTTTCCTACCGTGGGCAACATTTGGGTGTAGCGTTGCAACTTGCACAGGCTTGCTTGTTTGTGGAGATAGGATTGAATGTGCTGCTGAATCTCTTCCTTCTTCTCCATCAATTGCCAGTTTGGGACGTGGAATTCAAAGTTTGCACCGGACATCTCAGTTAGTGATTCAGACAGATGGCACCAGAATACAGAAATCTATAGAAGCTCTGATGTACAGCTTGAAGAAAGTAAAAGGACAATAAGAATAGGTTAACAATATGATTGTTCTCCTCTTTGTATGCTAGTTCGTATTTATAAATTGATTGATGCCGAAATTTGCAGCTCAGGGAAACGTTCTGTACATAAATAGAGTGGACCACAGGAGTTATTTTTTTTTTGGGCGTTGATTTTTGTTATGTATGAGGTATGTATCTTTTCTGGAAAATGGGAAGCAATTGGAGACAGCTTTTTTTTTTTTTTTTTTTTTTTTTGATGACGAGGAAATTCCCCAAAGCTGGACCCTTTTGGCCCAACCCTGAAGTACAAACCCCGGCCCACTGGACCGACCCCACAACCCAGGGAGCAGATAAGTCAAGGGCGATAATGGGGATGTTGGGGCTCGAACTTGGGACATGTTAGAACCCAAGCCGAAGCCTTACCACCACACCAAACCCTTGGGGGTCAATTGGAGACAGCTTTGCAGTCCCCCACCCCACCTTTTCCCCCTTCTTTTTAATCTCTGTCAATACAAGTTTTTCATTATTCTGTTGGATTTTAGCCGAACAGCAAATTCTTTAATGAAATTGTGAGTTGTTTGATATTTGACGTTTGACGTTCTGTTCCCGATTCTCTGTTGTTTGTACTTCTGTGCCTGCGCAATTCCACTCTGAGATGATAAACCTTGATTTGAGTTTCATAGGTCTCCTGGAATCTCTTCATGTTTTATCATACCTGAAAAAATAAAAATCGCGAACTATTTCCTAGTGCCTTAATTAAGCAGCACATAGCTTTTTCTGAGAATAATTGAATGATTCTCAAATCCGTATCAGCTGCTATTGCCCTTAGTTAGCTTATACATAAGTATCCTTGTGAGTTTAGCTGAGTAAATGTATAGTAGTTGATTGTCTTTTTGTTTTTGTAACAAGTTTTTTCTCTTTAGAATGAAATGAAAAGTTGTATGAAAATTATAAATTGTCAGATTACTCTTCTTTACTCGTAATTAAAAGTGGGAATTTCTGGGATGGTTATCTTTGTATTCTCTTTTTTTTTTTATATAAGTAAGAAGTTTTATTAACGAAAAGGAGAAGCATCAGTACAAAGATTGTACTGACAAATTACAATATACAAACAAAGAAACTAATGAAATCCTGAAAATCAAGAAAAGGGCTCCCCAACAACGCATTAGCCCAAAGAATCAAAGTAAGCAACAAACCCCCTGCAAACGGTCAATGGAGAACGAAGAACCCTCAAAACACCGTCGATTCCGCTCCTTCCAAAGGCTCCACCATATGCAAGGAGGAATCATCTTCCAAATAACCTTAGCGAAAGGATCGTTAAACTTTCTCCCCCAACCGATCAAAACGTCCCCCACACACTCCGACATGACCCAATGAAGATTTAGCAAGGAGAAAACATGCTGCCACAGACCTCTCGCAATCGGGCAATGGAGTAAGACATGGTTAATCGATTCGCCATCCCTCTTACATAAGTAACACCAATCAAGCACATAAAGCCCACGACGCCTCAAGTTATCAGAAGTCAAAATCCTACCATGTGTAGCCTCCCAAACAAAGAAGGAGACTCTTGAGGGGACTTTAGAACTCCAGATCCGACGCCAAGGGAAGGACGCAGCTCTACCACCATCAAGCAAAGCATAGAAGGACTTTACAAAAAAACTGCCATCTTTGTTACCCACCCAACACAACTTGTCCTCAACATCTCGCTGCAACAGAACCGCATAAAGGGTGGAGAAAAAAGACGAGAATTCTTTCAACTCCCAATCATTAGTACTTCGCAATAACTGAACATTCCAAACAACCGTGCTAACATCAGAATCCATACAGTCTACCACCAGACCATCCGGCTCCATAGAAAGGGAAAACACCGTAGGAAAAGAACACCTCAACGGACGATCCCCACACCACACATCATGCCAAAACCTCGTCCTTTGCCCATTCCCCACCACCACCCGAGTATGCACCCTGAAAGTCTCCAAACCCTTGCTAATATGCTTCCAGAGACTAACCCCATAAGACCCATGAGGAGATAAATAGCACCACTCCCCCTCAATGGCTCCATACTTCTCCATAATAACATTCCGCCACAGACGATCTCTCTCAGTTGCAAACCTCTATAACCATTTACCCAGCAAAGCTTCATTAAACACGGAGAGACCTCGAATACCCAAACCACCGCAATCAATAGGAGAACAAACGGCCTTCAAATTAAGAAGATGAAATTTGTGAACCTCACCATCGCTACCCCACAAGAAATTTCTTTGCAGTTTCTCCATTTTAGCTGCAACCTTATGCGAAAGGGGAAAGAGAGATAGAAAATACGTAGGAAGGCACGAAAGCGTAGACTTAATCAAAGTAACACGATCTCCCTTTGATAAGTACAGACGCTTCCACCTAGCCAACCGTCTTTCCATCCTTTCCAAGATCTCATCCCAAATGTGAACACTCTTATAACGAGCTCCCAACGGAAGACCCAAATACGTCATAGGCAAATTAGAGACCCTGCACCCTAAGATGGAAGCCAACTCCGACATATTACTGACTTGGTCAACTGGAATCACCTCTGACTTAGATAAATTAACCTTCAAGCCAGAAACTGCCTCAAAACAAAGAAGCAAGCATCGGAGACACCGAAATTGATACTCCTTAGCCCCACAGAAAATCAACATATCATCAGCAAACAACAAATGAGAAACACAAAACCCTTCCCTATTCACCCCAGAGGCGCTGAAGCCCTGAAGGACACCAACCGAATCCAACCTAGCCATCATACGAGATAAAGCCTCCATAACAATGACAAACAACAAGGGAGATAAGGGATCACCCTGCCTTAAACCACGAGAGCTACCAAAAAATCCCTCAGGAGAGTCGTTCACAAGAACTGAAAACTTAACCGAGGAGAGACAAAAATAGATCCACTGGCACCACTTTGCTCCAAACCCACATCTCCTAAGAAGATACATAAAAAAATTCCAATTCACATGATCATAAGCTTTATGGATGTCCAACTTACACAGCATACACGGCGCACCTAACCTCAAATGAGAGTCAATGCACTCATTCACAATCAACACCGAATCCAGAATCTGCCTACCACGAACAAAAGCGTTCTGAGACGGGAAGATAATATTGTTCAGCACACACTTCAACCTGTTAGCTAACACCTTGGCAAGAATCTTATAAATACCGCCCACAAGGCTGATGGGCCCAAAATCTTTCAAATCAACCGCTCCTGATATCTTAGGAATGAGGACAATAAATGAAGCATTCAAATAACGAACAAAATGATCGTAATTAGCAAATTCGTTAAACATCAACAACACATCCTCCTTAATGACATCCCAACAAGACTGATAGAAAAACGAAAGTGAAACCATCAGGACCAGGAGCTTTATCCCCATTTAAGTCGCGCACCACCCTGGCCACCTCAGCCTCCTCAAAAGGTTGTTCCAACCAAACCGCCTCTTCCTCCGAAATAGAGTCAAACTCCAATCCATCTAAAGAAGGTCTCCACTGAAAAGGTTCAACATACAAAGAAGAGTAAAACTAAACAATGTGAGCCGAAATGTCACTCGGGTCTTGCAGCACCTCCCCATCTACCTCCAACAGGGAGATAAAATTAAACTTCCTGTTAGAGTTTGCGACTCTGTGAAAAAACTTGGTACATCTATCCCCATCCTTTAGCCATAAAGCTCGAGATTTCTGTCTCCAAATCACTTCCTCTAATTCAATAATGTGATCCAATTCCTGAATGACCAACAACCTCCTTTCCACTCCCTCATTAATAAGGAGTCTGCCTTCAGCCAACGCATCCAACGAGGCTAACTCACTCAACAACAAAGACTTACGCACACTAATGTTTCCAAAATCATCCTTATTCCAAGCAATAAGATCACGTTTCAGTGCCTTAAGCTTGCAATCCAACACAAAACTAGGGGTGCCCGAAACCGCATAGCTTCCCAACCACCCCCGGACCTTCTCCGCAAACCCTTCCACCTTAAGCCAAATATTTTCAAAACGAAAAGGCTTTTTACCCCCCTCAAAAGACCCATCCTCTAAAAAAATAGGGAAGTGATCAGAATACATTCGAGGCAGTCTTCTTTGAATGGAATTCGGAAACATAGCCTCCCAATCCGAACTAAAGAGAAGATGATCAATCCTCGACTAAGTTTGAGAAGAACGATTATCTGACCAAGTATACAATCCATGATGGAAATCAAGGCACATCTTCGAAGGATCCAGTTCAAGTTCTCATTGGGCCGGTTACAAGGGCACGAGCCAAGAAGTTTCAAGAGATACTCAACGGGCTAATTCGAGAGGCATGGGCTCAAGCCAATTCGTGGAGGCTCATTGAACAAGATCCACCTGAACAACAAAGGCTTGTCAACTTGATCCAATTTCTAGAAGAATCCGGTCTAGATTAAGTTTCAAATGCTGGCTTATTCCTTTTCCTAATTTTTAGAAATATTTGATTTGAATTTGAATTCAAATCAAATGCTAGCTTATCCATTTTCCTAATTTTCAGGAATATTTGATTTGAATTTGACAAATTCAAATCAAATGCTAGTTTATCCCTTTTTCTTAGCCGGATTTTTAGGAGTATTTAATTTCTTTCAAATTTGAATTAGTTTCCTATTTTAATTAGAATCATATTCTTGGAGGGATGTTCCAAGTATATTTATAGGGCCTTTGGGCATGTAGAAAGAACACAACTTGGAGATTAATATTATTTGAGAGGTCTTGTGATTCTCTTTGGTTCTTTGAAGAACTATTCGAACTTATCGGGATTTCCCGTGACGTTCAACCCGACTTATCAAACGGAGTTTCACCACCGTTTGTGGCGTCTTTCTTATACCGAGGTTCTTGTTTTTAATAAACAATGGGTCGAGGTTTCCATTCGGATCTGTTCTAGAATGATCTTGGGTTCCCTTTACTTGTCGGGTCTCGTCATTCTTGGAGAGGTTCACATCAATCCACCCACCAGCGGCAAATCCACCAAACCAAACTCGGAGATGAAATCCGAAAACTCCTCCATCCCTCTTCTGCCCACCCCCAAACTCGACCTCTCACTAGGAAACCTAGTGACATTAAAATCCCCCCCAATGCACCAAGGAGCCCCCACAATGAAATAACACCCGCCAACTCATCCCATAGGAGCCGCCTCCCAACATCGTCATTAGGGCCATAAACGCCCGAGAACACCCACTTAGCCCCACCTTCAAGATTTTGGAATACTACCGAAAGAGAACAACTCCCCATCCAAAGAGCATTTCTCACTTGCTTTTTGCTGATGATACCTTGGTGTTGTGTGGGGAAGAGGTGAGTCATTTTCGGAGTCTCAGATGTTTCCTTTTGTGTTTCGAGGCGGTCTCGGGCCTTAGCATAAATTTGTCAAAGTCCGAAGTTATTCCTATTGGTGGTGTTGCTTCAGTGCAGGAGTTAGCGAGTATTTTGGAGTGTAGAGTGCCTTCCTTGCCGATGACATACCTTAGGCTTCTGTTGGGTGCTCATTTTAAGAGTGTTCATATTTGGGATGAGATCCTTGAGCGGATGGAACGTAGGTTGGTGGGATGACAGCGTATGTATCTTTCTAAGGGTGGTAGGCTTACTCTCATTAAGTCTACTCTCTCTTGCCTCCCCACCTATTTCCTCTCCTTGTTTCCTATCCCGGTTATGGTTGCTAACCGGTTGGAGAAGCTTCAGAGGGGCTTCCTTTGGGGTAGTGTTAGGGGTGTGCCTGAATATCATCTTGTGAAGTGAGAGTTGGTCTGTTCTCCATTCTCTAATGGGGGTTTGGGGCTCTGTAGCCTTAAGTTGTTCAACAGGGCTCTTTTGTGCAAATGGTTGTGGCGCTTTGCTCACGAGCGAGATAGGCTTTGAAGGGTCGTCATTGCGGCAAAATATGGGTGCACTGAGGGCCAGTGGAGTACTTGCCCAAGTAGGGGGTCCTATGGTGTGAGTTTGTGGTGTTTCATCTCCAAGGGCTGGGCCGATTTTCATCCGCATATCAGGTACTCTGTGGGCAGTGGCTTGAGGATAAGCTTTTGTCATGAGTGGTGGTGTGGTGACCGACCTTTGTCTGTGGCCTTCCCGGTTGTGTTTTCGTTGTCCCGGTGCAAGGAGGCTATGGTGGCGGAATGTTTGGCAGAAAGGGAGGGTGTGGAATGTTCCCTTTGTAAGATATGCGAACGATTGGGAGGTACATGAGTTTTTTGTCTTTTTTTTTTCTCTTGTACCGTGTGAAGATCCGGCGAGGGGAGGACGATCAGTTGTCTTGGCCAGGCTCCGCGAATGGTGTTTTTTTGGTAAAGTCCATGTATCATTTCATTGTCAAGAGGAATAACGTGTCTCTTCCTTGGAAAGGGGTGTGGAGGTCGCGATGCCCTTTGCGGGTTTCCTTCTTTGTTTGGGAGGCTATGCACGGGAGAATTCTCATGATTGACAATCTTCAGAGAAAAGGGGTCTACATGGCTGATTGGTGCTTTCTTTGTCGTGACGATGGGGAGTCGGTTAACCATGTGCTTCTTCATTGTTCCTTGGCGCGAGGGCTTTGGAGTCATGTTCTTAGAATCACGAAGTTTAATTGGGTGATGCCGGAGAAAGTGGTGGTTGTGCTTTGGAGTTGGAATAGAAGGTTTTCTAACCCCGTTGCTAAGGCCATTTGGAGCATGATTCCCTCGTGTGTTTGGTGGTGTCTTTGGAGGGAGCGAAACAATAGATGTTTTGAAGATGTTTCTTTGTCCCTAGTGAAATTGCAAGGGTTTATGTTGCTTTCCTTGTTTTGTTGGGCTAATGCGGTTTTAGGGGGCATTTTTGTCGACTTTGATGATTTCCTTAGTTTTGTTGCTTGTTTGTCTTAAGCGCTTTCGGTATAGTCTCTTGTACTGTTCTCACTTGTTCTAATAAAATTTCCTTCCTTATCAAAAAAAAATTCAACCTATGTCTGCATAATTCAGGCTTCAAACTACCGGCTGGTAATAGGAATGAAGCGTTTTGTTTTGAAGACGTTTTCAGCTTCACTAAAGGTGATACCTACTTTTTTGGTCTAGTCCGTTGAATGTTGTACATGGTTTCAAGCCTTCTAAACCTGTGCTTGAGCTGCATTCTCTTACCAATAGAAAATTAGCTCTTTTTTTTTTTAAAAAAAGAGAGTAGAAAACGAGCTCTAACTTATCACTTACAGTTCTCCAATGTTGGGTGTGCTGAACCATTGCGGAGAACGATGTGTAGCTATCTAATCTGAGAGGTCTTGTGGGAATTAACTCGATCTCTCTCTCCCTCTCTCTCTCTCTTTCTCTCTCGGTTTTAACCATGGAAGTACAATGCTTATCGATGGCTAGTTGTTCTTTATGATAATGGTTAGGATTTGTATAAAACGTATGCAAGTAGGTCTTTGTGATTAACAAAAGAATTTTTTATTTTTTTGGGTAACGAGGCGAAACTCTATGTAGCAGACCACTTGAGTGAATTTACCTAACGCACAGGTAAACCTTGGGGAGTTAGCACAGATTCATTCACGCTTATGCGACTCCTGCTTAAGTGGGTTACGATATTCACCCAGTGGAGAATCGAATCTGTGACTTGTGCGCTTAATCCACACAAGTATGGATAAGTCATAATCATTGGAGCAGGCCTGCAATGAATAACAAACGAACGTATAATACATATTTTCGATTTAGTGCTTAGTGCGATTCATGGGTCTTGAATAGCTTCTAAGAACCATTCTTTTTCACCATCGATGCCCCTTTTTTCTTGCTTGGAGGAAGAAAGGTGGGAATTGTACTTCTTTCGGCAGAAGAGTATAGAGTCAACTTTAGGATTTGAAGCATATGAAAAGTTGTACCTTAAATAATTAAGGGAAATTTGCTTTTTAGTCCTTAGGTTTTAGACCATTTTTAATTTGTCCTTAATTTTCAACCTTCAAAATTTTAGTCCTTGAACTTTCATCTTTGTAAAATTTAGTCCTTCCGTCAGTCTGCCGTCAATTTTTGTACCGGTAGACCGCCAATTTTGAAGCGGTCGACCGGTACAAATTTGACGGCAAACTGACGGAATGACTAAATTTTACAAAGATGAAAGTTCAAGGACTAAAATTTTGACCCTCTAAAATTCATGACTAAAAATGAAAAGGGATTAAAACCTAAGGACTAAAAAGCAAATTTCCCAATAATTAAAGAGCAAGCTTTAGATTGGCTTCTTTTTGTCTGGTTTGTTACATTCCATCAAAGAAATCTAAGTAAAAATTGAAGCAAACACAAACTCAAGAAAGTTCTATACATGGTGATGAATTTCGACAAAATTTAAAATATTTCTGGAAATTCTTTATTGGTTCTTGTGCATTTCTCGTTATTTGTTTCGGGAAGCAGTAGAGGTCCATGAGCCCAGTTGAAGTAACCAATAGTCAGTTTCTTTATTCTGCCACTGTGCAACCAGCAAACCGTTGCCACAAATCCCAGTAAAACAACTACTACATGTTCCATCCTTCTCAGAGTCTAAATCCTCCACCGCACTCCACCACCCAAAAAAACAGGAGGATTTTGCTCTCCAGTTTCTTCACTCTGCCCTTCTATGGCCCCACGTGTGCACCTTGGCAGTCTCTGGGTAATTTCATCTCCAATGTGCACAAACACTGGGACCATAATGGTTCACAGAAACCCGCTTTAGCAATTCCCACGAGGAAATTTCAATAAGAAACGTGCCATTAATACCCACTGAAAATATGCTGTTGGCCGCAAAATTGAATCCCCTAAACAGGTCAATGCCAACTGTTTAACAATAAAAAGTACAGAGGTAATACTACTGATCTACATTCAAGGAAAAAAGCAAACAGAATGCAAGAGGAAAAACAACAGGCGACAGGCACAAAATCTGTCTGAAATTATTCTTACTAAATCATCATATACACTCATTTTAACTAACCAACCTTCAACAAATCAGTAATCCGACGAAAGATCATGACTACTGGACCTACTGTCATATCGATTGGAATGATTACTGCATTTGTGGCGCTTGTAAGAGCGTTCATCGTTATCCTCGGAGCTCCTTTTGCTAGTCCTGTCTGAGGAGCTCCTCTTGAGATATCGTTCTTCCCTAGCTGAAGAGGTCATACTGGAAGAGCGATTATCTCTCTCCATGGATGTCCTTTTACCATAATTTTCTTCCCTCTCCACAGAGCTCCGCCTGTGAGAATGCTCCTCTCGGTCTATAGAGCTCCTCTCGTGATATCGTTCTTCCCTCCCTGAAGAGGTCATACTGGAAGAACGATTATCTCCCTCCATGGATGTCCTTTTACCGTAATGTTCTTCCCTCTCCACAGAGCTCCGCCTGTGAGAATGCTCCTCTTGGTCTATAGAGCTCCTCTTTTGATATCGTTCTTTGTGGTCCTGAGTATTTCTATTATGAGTGCGTTATTGCCCATCCATTGATTGAGATCTTTCCTCCCTGTCCACTGAACTTCTTCCTCTTCTTGGGGGAGATGGGTCCTATAATGACACAGAAATATTAAAATAAAAAACAACTATTTCTACGTATAATGAGTCTAGGGTAGAGAATTCGCCCAAAGCTGCAAAATTTGAAGTGACTTAAATAGCAACATACTGGGATCCAAAGGTCAATCCATACCAGAAACAATTTGAGACTTTAATGTCTTAAAACACTATTACTTGTGAAGTCACCGAAAGTGATTACAGGAAACAAAATGATAGGTATAACTACTGAAACCCTAGTATTTAAAGATTAGAATTATACAGGTCAACATTTCAATCTACAATGGAGGCTCAGTTTTAATGTATGCTGCTGTCTGTTTTACGTTCTCCCATTGTGCTTGTAGAATTTGGGCCAAAGTATATCTCTTTATGAAGAAATAGTGGAAGGCTAATAAGATAATGAAAAAAAATACCTGAAAGCGTGACATGTATCTTCCTTCTGGTGGAGGTGGAATTCCAAGCCTCTTCAACTCATCAAATGGTATTGGTCGCCTGGTTACAGAAGTCAGGAAACAGTGAACAGTACCGTATAGGAGAAGCACAATGCTGCAAGTAGCTATATCAAAGAGGCAATGTTGGTATATAATTCCAAACGTCCAGATGTCAGAAGACAACAGAAAAACTTAGAATCTTAGAAGGGAACGTTTTAATGCCAAAATGACTTTTCACTGACTTTAAGTTGCCTATTAAACGAGTAAAAATAATGAAAGCATATGCATGTTATCAAACAATAAAGTTATCAACATGGGTGGTCCATAGACCAAATTTAATGAGATTCCACAGATGACCCAAGACTATACCAACTCAGCTAAATATCTCAAATATTTTACATAATATAAAACAAAAATGTTCAATGCTTTCCTCTTACTAAAAATACCATAGATAATGGTAACTTCCATAAGAGCAGTTTAGATTCAGTTGGCCAGCAGTCCATCCCCCAACCAAAAAGTGCTCACTGTAGCTCAAGTTAGGTTTGTTAAGAACAGCTGAAAATTACCAAGTGAAGGTGTCTTCAAAATTGAAGTGAAAATTGGAAACCTACCTTGCTAAAATTCTACTATGGTCCACGT
Organism: Myrica gale; assembly: GCA_963930655.1. Lineage (NCBI taxonomy): Eukaryota > Viridiplantae > Streptophyta > Magnoliopsida > Fagales > Myricaceae > Myrica > Myrica gale. The sequence continues at coordinate 12,346,546 of OZ005619.1, read as the reverse complement.
GTCAAAAAGGTTACTTCATTTCCCTCTATGAGTGGTAACGAATATGCTCATATAGGTAATGTAGTCAGGCCTGTATTACATTAGGCTACCAATGCAGCCACCTAAATTGGATCAGCCATTTGTAAAGGCAGTGTTTTCAGCTCAGGCCCAATAGAACTGTAAAACAGATTAAAAAAAATTAACGTTTTGGCCCATAGATAAACTCATGCTAAAACCAGATTGGCGTTGTGGCCTTAAGATGCAATAATCCGTAAGGATTCAAGTAAATCTGTTGCAAGAGCTAAAGCTAAAAGATGTTAAGCCCACAAAACCTTGTGGAATTGGCAAAATTAGGCCCATTAAAACATTAATACACCAGAAAACCTAAACTTCATCATTATGTTTAACAGAAAAGGTATTAGCATAAACCATTGTGGCCCCGTGAGCATAACTTGGCAGCATTGTATCATCACACTTCTGTACTGTGTATGCTGATGTGGATCTCATAGAATGAGTTATATGCTCCAGTATCCATAATCAAATACAATGTACCTACTGGAGGAAACCAAACGCATAGAGGAAATGGAGAAAGTGTAAAAGGACAATGATGCCATCAACTACTACATGGTTGAAATTTCAGTTTTCCTATCATCGAATTTTCTGGAGTTCTGGCCATCAAATTAAACTGTCTATTTTAAGGTTTGCTCTACACTTGCTAATGATGTCTTGCTCAAACAGGGACCTCCTCCCCCGAAATAAGAGCGGTGTCCTAAGCTTGCTGACTCGACCACTGGATGAATAACTTACTAATCAGGAAAAAAAAAGAAAAGAAAATAATTGATGCATATACCTATTCTTACTCTCTAAAGGAGCAGGATATACAATTTTTCTTTCCCACTAAACTACCTGCAACTCATTGAGTTCCTAAAAGCTTATGAAAAAAACTAACGAACCAATTGAAGGCAGCAGAAGTTGAATCTACGAAAATGGAGTGGCAACATGACAATCAAAAGATAAAGGAAAAACAATTAAACTATATAAAATATGAAATGATACATACAGAGGAGCTCGAAATGGTTTCTCTCTTCCACCAAAACGAAGTTGTCCCGACTCCTTCATACCACCAAGACCCCCTCCTGCAAGAAGAAAACAATACTATAGTGAACTGCTCTATGGAGAAAACGAAGTTTATGAACTGAGGATCTTTAACTGACCTAACCTTCTTGGAATCCACCCTGGCATCAACTGCTGTCGATTGTAATCAACCATAACTTCGCTGTCATCAATAACAGAATGATGCGCATCCTGCAAAGCAGAGACACAACAAAGATCAGCTTGTTGGTTCTAACCAGCATTACCACCACAGACTACAACTAGGATGACCCCATCATGAGACACTAGACTCATTCATTGGAATATAACCAAGTAAGAGCCATGATTGATACGTCGAGTCAAGTGCTCACAAACATATATATATATATGTGTGTGACCACAAAAATGCATATATAGGAATCTGCATTTTGCAGAGAAAGAGAGAACAGATAATGATTTATGCATGAGTTTGTAAATATTTAATCTTCAAAGAATCCGATTTTACGTTACTAAGGTATTGCAGCACCTTGTATGCACGCCGCATCTCCCTCTCTGTCTCAAATTCAACAAAAGCATAACCCCGGGAGGCACCAGTGACTGAAAGAAAACATACTGCGCAAATAAGAGACATACGTAGAGAATGTTATATAGAGAAACAAAATGCATATATAGCTTGCACATGGTAAGTTAATCGTTGTCAGTTAACAAGCATGGGACAAGCAATTTGTTCAATGATGTTCTATTCAAAGTAAATAAAGCATTATAGAAATAATCTTATTCACTGCGGACAAATCAACATCGAAATTGCACCATCAGATGCACTGTCAATTTTGTACATTTTCTGATATTGGGTATATACCCAACCCAATTCTAGGAGAATAGTTTACTAATGTAGGGATTACATTTTTCAAGGGATTAATACATCCCTTTTGACAAAGCATTAAATGAGGCCACTAATATGACATGTTGCCTTTCAAACGAACTAAGGGCAGCCTCAAATCCTCAAAGCACCTCTTGTTCCTCTCCCTCCACAAGCTCCACCAAAGACATAAAGGTATCATATTCCACACAGCCAACGCCAAAGGATTGTTGAACTTCCTCTTCCAGCACTGTAACACCTCGCCCACCCTTTTTGGCATCACCCACTGATAGTTAACGATGCTAAGGACGTGCACCCACAATTCTCTGGCCACCGAGCAGTGGATAAGGACGTGATCCACAGATTCTCCATCATCTTTGCACAGAAAACAGCAGTTAGTCAAATACATCCCCCTCTGCCTTAGGTTGTCAATGGTTAAGATCTTCCCATGGGCCGCTTCCCAAACAAAGAACGAAACTCTAGGTGAGACAGCAATCTTCCAAATCTGCCTCCACGGAAAGACATCTCCCGCACCCTGTACAATAAGATCATATATCGTCTTAACCGAAAAAACCTCATTCTTGGCACCTTGCCAAAACATTTTATCATCTCCCCGTTTCCGAAGAGCCATAGAGTACAACAACGAGTAGAAAGCTGAAATTTCTTCAATCTCCCAATCATTGGCCATTCTAGAAAAAAGAATAGACCACACCCCATAACCAGAATCCCCCTCGAAACAATCCGCTACCATCGCATCCTTGCAACTAGCAAGGGCATACAAAAGAGGGAATACAAGCTTCAAAGGCCTATCTCCACACCAAAGATCATGCCAAAACCTAACATTAAGCCCATCACCCACAACAAAGCGAATGTTCCCGCAAAAGAGTGGTCACCCATTGCTAATGTGCTTCCACAAACTCACACCGTAAGACCCGTGGATGTCATTGGTTCTCCAACCGCCCGGGACACTACCATACTTATCCGCAATAACTTCCCTCCACAAACTATCCCTCTTCAAGGCGAAACGCCACAACCATTTCCCTAATAATGCCTTATTGAACACATGGAGCCTCCTTAGACCCAACCCTCCCCGCTTCAATGGAAGACAAACCCTCTCCCATTTTACAAGATGAAACTTATGCTCTCCTCCATCACCCCCCCCTAAAGGAACGTCCGCTAGATTTTCTCCAATCTATTGGCAACCCCCACAGGAATAGGAAAGAGCGACAAAAAATAGGTTGGGAGACAAGAGAGCGTCGACTTAATCAACGTGAGTCTTCCATCCTTCGAAAGATAGCTACTCTTCCAACCTGACAGCCTTCTCAATAATACCGTCCCAGATAGACATACTCTTAAAACGCGCTCCCAACGGAAGCCCAAGATAGGTAGTAGGTAGCGACGAAATTCTACAACCCATAATAGCAGCCAGCTCCTGAACATTGCCCACCACCCCAATAGGAATAACTTCTGTTTTTGAAAGGTTAACTTTCAACCTTGACACCGCCTCAAAGCACAACAATAAGCATCTGAGATGACGAAAATGACTCTCCTCCGCCCTGCACAAGATTAAAGTATCATCGGCAAACAGAAGATGAGAAATGGACATGCCACCACCACCCCTACCGCCAACCTCAAAACCCGTAATGGAGCCCCTAGCCACCACGACATTCATCATCCTACTGAAGGCTTCCATAATGATCACAAACAAAAAGGGTTAAAGAGGGTCACCCTGACGCAATCCCCTACAACCACCAAAAAAACCCTCCGGGGAGCCGTTCACCATCACCGAAAATTTAACTGTAGAAATACAAAACTCGATCCACCTACACCACTTCTCCCCAAAACCACACTCTTAAGTAGGTACAAAAGGAAATTCCAATTGACATGATCATAGGCTTTTTGAATATCCAAATTGCACAGCATACCTGGCTCATTGGACCGCAACCGGCTCCCCCGAGGGTTTTTTTGGTGATTCTAGGGGATTGCGTCAGGGTGACCCTCTTTCACCCTTTTTGTTTGTGATCATTATGGAAGCCTTCAGTAAGATGATGAATGTCGTGGTGGCTAGGGGCTCCATTACGGGTTTTGAGGTTGGCGGTAGGGGTGGTGGTGGCATGTCCATTTCTCATCTTCTGTTTGCCGATGATACTTTAATCTTGTGCAGGGCGGAGGAGAGTCACTTTCGTCATCTCAGATGCTTATTGTTGTGCTTTGAGGCGGTGTCAGGGTTGAAAGTTAACCTTTCAAAAACAGAAGTTATTCTTATTGGGGTGGTGGGCAATGTTCAGGAGCTGGCTGCTATTATGGGTTGTAGAATTTCTTCGCTGCCTACTACCTATCTTGGGCTTCCGTTGGGAGCGCGTTTTAAGAGTATGTCTATCTGGGACGGTATTATTGAGAAAGCTGAAAGAAGGCTGTCAGGTTGGAAGAGTAGCTATCTTTCGAAGGGTGGAAGACTCACGTTGATTAAGTCGACGCTCTCTTGTCTCCCAACCTATTTTTTGTCGCTCTTTCCTATTCCTGTGGGGGTTGCCAATAGATTGGAGAAAATCTAGCGGACGTTCCTTTGGGGGGGTGATGGAGGAGAGCATAAGTTTCATCTTGTAAAATGGGAGAGGGTTTGTCTTTCATTGAAGCGGGGAGGGTTGGGTCTAAGGAGGCTCCATGTGTTCAATAAGGCATTATTAGGGAAATGGTTGTGGCGTTTCGCCTTGGAGATGGATAGTTTGTGAAGGGAAGTTATTGGGGATAAGTATGGTAGTGTCTTTTATTTACTGTCCATCCATTATGCCACAAATTGAACCACTGTTCGAGGCATAGTCCACATATTCCTCAACAAAGAGAAGATGAAGCACCAAAATCCTTTGCTATATCCCAATGAGTAAGTAGGTGATCTGTTATCTCCCCACTAGCTTTAAACATACAACATACTCAGCCACAAAAATCCTTTTTCTGATATTTGTTCACTGTTAGAGTCGGCCCATGCCTTCTCATAGATGACCACAAGAACTTATCCTCATTGATCCAAGGCATAGAAGTAATACAACGGCCCAAATGGTATCAAATGGTATGCTGTCTGCAACTGTTCCACCAAAATATACCCCCGCAAACTCATCCGACAAAAGTCTCCTCCTAATATCATCATTAGGGCCATAAACCCCTGAAAACACCCACTTAATCGCATACTAACATTCTTAAAGACCACCGAAAGAGAAAAAAACACCAACACAAGAATCCACCATCTCTAACACCCTCGAGTCCCATAAAATTAGAATACCACCCAAGGCACTATCCGCCTCCAAGATACACCACCTCACATGAGAGCCTCTCCACAAACGTCTCACCACAGCCCTCGAAACCATATCAACCTTAGTCTCTTGCAAGCATACTAAATCGGGCTTCCACCCTCTCAACAAGTTACCAATCCTACTACACGTCACCTTATCATTTATCCCTCTGACATTCCAGCTCAAAATTCGTGGCTTCATTGACAACTGTATAAAGCGCTCCCTCCTTTCTTACCCCTTCTGGAAACAGAATGAAGCCCATTGTAACTGAATGGTATCAAATGGTATGCTGTCCACCACTTGCCTTATATGAGACAAGTAGCTTTAGTTTTCAATCATTCAATTTTATTTGCCATTCTTCTTGTTTGATTCATTACTCAAATGTAATAACCGGTATTGATGATAACGTTGACTGTCAGATTGTTCAAAAGAATCCATCTACATTCTTATAGGCAAAGGGCAGGCTCAGGTAGATGGGTTCAATGTGGCATAGCGTCCCTAAAGGTAACAGATGCGTGCAAAGTTTCCTTGGGTCAGAAGGAGATTGGCCGTGAGTGCAAGGGCAGAAGGGAGCTTGACTACAAGATCCACCCCTTGAGCCAAGTTGAAGTCGGCCCTAGTGATCCGATGGTGCTGAATTATGGTAATGTGTCAGAGGTAGATTGCTTATGTCAATACTACTGATTTTTACTATTATAATAAGTCTAAATGTGTAAAACCTCCTTTCAGCTAAAATTAGTTATGTTATACCTTGAGGGTATAGGAAACACAAAGATTTAAAAACTCAATAAACCAAGAAATGATTTTATTAAAACTTATATAAATATCCAAATGCCATTACCACCTTAATACAAGTCAATGAGGAACATAAAACCTAAAGTTAAAACCCTAAAGTGCTTCAACCACTTATTCTAAGATGACCTCCAAGCAAGACTTCATCTCCCTTGGTCTATCGACTCATCGTCATCTTACATTAGGGTGATTTTTTTTATGTTGAAAGGAGTGAAATTTCTATCAATCCAATATCGAAGTTTTGAATGTACGGCGAGTTTTAAAAGAGCTTCAATCAAGCACAACTTTACATCATTGTCTAGTATTGCCGAAAGCAAAATAGATAGAAATATCTCATGTTTGGGAATGCTAAGAGTCTGACACTCCTTCAGGTTTTCAACTGAAAAAAAAAACCTTTTCAACAATATCGAGAACTCACGGTTATAGTCAGTCATTGTATGCTTTGAGAAAACAAAAAATTAACTTCAGTTTATGATCTTTGTTTTCGAAAGGGGAAAAAATGGTCCAAGACGGCGGAGTCCTCCCAAACCTTATAATGACCACAACACGACAGTCCAACCATATTACCCACTGAGGAAACCATATCCAAAACCCACGCCGGAGATTCACCCTCCAAAGCGTTACTAGGGACCGCTAGAACAGGTCTAAGAGAACACTCCCCCTCCTCCTGCCCACCTAAGAGGGGCCCAGAGATAGGCCCAGCACACCCAGCGAGCCCAGCGTGCCCAGCCCCTCCTTCAATCACAACCATAGGCCCCGATAACTCAGCTAAAGTCTCCGGGTCACCAATTTTCAGCCCATTCGAGAGAGGCCCAGCAAACCCATCATGCCCAGCCCCTCCATCATAGACAACCAGAGCCCCCGATGAAATCTGACCCTCGAAAGTGTCTTCGGGCGTAGATTCCGGCGTTAACTCCGGCGTCTGAGAGGCCTCCGGGCAGTCACCATCGACAACAGACGGCGCCGACGAGAGGGTATCTGCCGCCGACGAGTGGCCTTTTCTGCTTCCGAGCTCGGTGACCTTCGAACGTGTCTCGGCGTCTGATATGCCATCAGCAAGAACGCTAGAGGCTGCCGGAGAAGGTATCGACGCCGGCAGGACAAGGAAACCCTCACCCCCAGCGGCAGACAACGCCGGCGAGTCGTCTGCCGCCGACTTAGAGCTGGTATCTGATTGTGTGCAGTCGAGGCTACCGCCAGGAGAGGGCGACAGGACCGATCCAGCGACAACGAAAGATTCCCGTTGGGCCGGGTCTACAACAAGCCCAACAGTCGGCCCACTCGACAAAAGGCCCCCAGTCGACAGCTCCCCAACCCCACAGTCCAAGCCAACAACAGGCCCACTCGACGAAAGGCCCCCAGTCGACAGCTCCCCAACCCCACAGTCCAAGCCAACAACAGACCCAATGGTGTCGGGCTTCAGAGAAACCACCTCAACTCCCTCAGGCTTCAGAGAACTGACGCCACCCACAGGCCCACCTCCAACTCCCGGCCCAGCACACTCAGCACAGTCGACCCAGCCTTCCAACAGCCCCTCCGAGCCCTCACCCAAGACAAACCCGATGAGCCTCTTCAATTCCTCAAGCAAGCCGTTAAGTTTTAAACGAAAATGCTTTGGGCAGCAAACCTCTGACATGACAGGAGTAGCCCCTATGACAGACATAGCTGCCCCCTCGACTGCAGTGTTCATCCCTACCAACATCGACGACTTCCTTTTGCCTCCTGCAAATGGAACGACACTTTGAGCAGGAAAAACAGCCTACCCATGGCCACCCTTTCTCAACCCCATCTGAACAACATCCGCGAAGGACAACTTCTCTCCTTCTACCACTGCACTGCCAGCACCAAGATGACTCCCTACCGGCCCAAATTGATCGACCACCCCCTGGAAACACGCTACCATAGCCAACCAACCAGCTCCCTCTCGACCTTCAGGGACCATGACCACCCCTTTCCGGCGTCCTTCTCCAAACGCCATCACGGCAACAAATCTACCCGACTTGTTAGCACGTCGTTGAGCCAGGAATGCCCTTGAGCCTTCATTGAATCTCAACACGACATCCTGATCAGCATCAACTCCTAATAGCTGGCTGGCTAAAGAAACTAACCATGCAGCCCCTAATCTCCCAAGCGAAATGGCACTATGAGACTTTCGACTCCACTCCGACCATCTAACATCTCCCCTAACATCAACAGACACCTGAAAGGTTTTGGCTTCCACTCGAAAACACCTATCTAAACCCATCTAAAAACTAGAAGCAGCACAACCAGAAAACAAGAACCATGACCACAACAGGAGAAAAGACAAGAAAAAAGGGGTCGTGAGATCTAATGTTATGTTCTTCCTTTTTCTCCTGTTGAATCACCTTAAGATAACTGGAAGAAATGAACCTAGACACATGTTTCTATTCTCCCTCGCCTGTGGAACTATTCTCTCTTTGCAGCGTTGGAACGGGATCGAGTGCAGCCTTGTTCGAAAAAGTCTAGAAAATCAAAGGGGAAGATGATCAGAGAGCTGCAGGGATTGAAGTCTTCAGTTAACTATGATGGGGCTCCCTCGATCGTTCGGAAGACTTAGCGCGGGTTTCTGTGGGGGTGCTTTTGTTTTTCTTGTTGGCGTGTGGGGGGAGTGTTCTCTTAGACCTGTTCTAGGGGTTTTTTTTTTGTGGAGTTCCTTAGTACATTCTCTTGTACTGGTGACTCCGTTGTTCCTTGTTTTCCTTTGTGTTTAATAAAACTGGCTTACTTATCAAAAAAAAAAAAACATCCCACCATTATGAACAACCAAGATTATGTATAGGGAAAATACACTTTTCACCCTTAAACTATTAGGCTTCTGACAATTTGCACCCGAAGCTATCAATTCTGTTACATTTCACCTCTCAAATGTCAATCTTGTAGACTTTACACACTTTTGGCGTTAATTTGGACGGAAATAAATATTTTTACTTTGTATAATGGCTATTTCCCTACAAAAATATAACGGTCCAAAAAAATGTAGGGATAATTCGTCATTTCATAGACCAAAAGTATTAATTTCCGTCCAAATTAATGGTGGAGGGTGCAAAGCGTACAACATTGGTAGCTGATAGGTGAGATGTAACGAAATTGATAGTTTGAGGTGCAAAGTGTCAGGGCCTTAATAGATGATTGGCGAAAAGTGTATTTAACCCATTATTTATTTAAAATGCATACTGTGCCAACAATACTTTCTATTCATCAATAGAGAGAAGAAAAGAGGAGCAACTTAAACAGTTATAATCTTATGGTATAAAAGTTTCCAATCTTCTGGTTGTTTGTTTCATGAAATAAGGAAGAGAAACAAACTGACAGAGAAAATAACTATTTTCCCTCCAAACCATGTGAGATTTAAACAGAAAATCTATTCTTTTTGTGACTCTTCTATATATTTTTCTCTTCGGAATAAATACACTTTCCCCCATCAATTATAGAGGGTTTGACACATTGCATCTTAAATTATCAGGGGTATTATCATCATTTCAAGTGTTAAAAAAAAACTCAATTTCAGTTCAATTTGAAGGAAGTCGCAAAGTGTATAAGATTGATAGCTAGAGGGTGCAATGAGTCAAAGTGGGTAGTTCATTTCAGGTGTAAAAAATAAAAATTTTAATTTTCGCCCAATTTGATGAAGAGTGCAAAGTATATAAGATTGGTAGTTGGAGAGTGCAATTAATAGTTTATGGTGCAATGTGTCAAACCTCCTACAGTGGATGATTGAAAAGTGTATTTATCCGTTTTTCTTATAAAAACTGAAAGGAGTGCTGATACACTTGGATAAATATGATTAAAGCCTTCGTGATCTATTAAACACAACTATTTAACCAGAACCAAGCCTTAACTTTACAAATACTGAACAACATAGAGTAAGAAACAATAAAATTGGTTTTAATCTTAAACCTTCATTTCACTCACTACACTATCTCAGCAGACGACACTTAAACCGCATTGCCGAATACGATAGTTACGAGTAATGTAGCTAATACTACATTTTCATTTCCCAGTTTTCTCAGCAGCCAAACATAGAGAGAGGAAAAGGAAAGTTAAAAACTTTGAAACCTACCTTCCGGAGGGTGTCTTCCGTGGTGAAATGAGAGATGCGGCCGACAAATACTGTGCAGTAGGGGTCTCCGATGACCTTGGGATCACCTAAGGGGTCATCTGCAAAGAGAATTTTCGAGTAAGGGGTTGAAATAGGAATATAGGAAATGAAAACTTTGGAAGAAGTTAGAGAGATACAGAGGCCAGCAGAGGAGCAGAGATGGGCTCGGTAAACAGCGTTGTCGTGGGGGAGAATATCGGTTCCGTCTATGCTTCCGGCCTGAATCGGATGGTACGACTCAGCGTAGAACACTGCGTTAAGTTTGCTCCCGCTCATTTTCTCTCCCTCCTTCCCAGCATCCCCCCATTCAGAGGCTTCTTTCCTATATCTACCCTTGTAGCCCTTTTAGACGCTTTAGCTGAAAATGAATATTTTATTCTCATTATTATTCTCTTAATATTTTATACTGAGTAAATAGCCAAGATATATTAAAAAATAAGAAAATTGATATTTTAATCTTTAGGTTTGCCCCTTTTAACAATCCTTAAAAAATAAACACTAGCAAAATAATCCTTAAACTATCATCTATGATATGGTGAACAATAAGTATCAAATATATCAGAGCCACGAGCATGTTTTGAAGGCCCGACTGAATATTGTCTACCATCTGTGACTTCACCGTCATGATCAATTACAATACCTTCGACGCTATCAGCTTGTTGAATCCTTAACTGTGGCCTATAATCTGAGCTTCCGCCTTTCTCCAAGCTCCGCTTATGAGAGCTGGGACCCCTTTATTCATATGAAGCAGCACGGTCGCCAACCTCACTGCCTGCAGGCTGCCCAATCATTAAGTCCCTACCCATATCTGCATCATGAATGTTTTCAGCCATCATTGTCCTGCCAAACTGCGTACAAGGTAAACCCCCTGCCATTGTAAGATTCAAATCAACATCTATATTTGGCATCAATTTCCCATCGTTGGTTGTTGCAACTTCATCCCGGTCTCCAGTATGTTCTCTTTCTGTATCATCAACAGCAACCCAACCACAAATTCCACTGGCTGCACTAACATGTTACCAGAGCTGGACCACATTTTGATTTCCATATATGAGAAGAAAACTGAAGAAATAAAAAGGGAGACAAAAGAAAGAGCTGATACATGAAACAAAACTCAAGTACATATTATAACAAAACTCCCAAAAGACAAGGCAACATCTGGCGAGCTAGGACGCCTTAACCAATCAAATAACGTTGAACGAACAAAACAATCCACTCAACTAATGAAAAAGAGAGCCTGTGAACGAAAACAGTAGGAACAAAAAAACACAGTCAAATAAAGTTGAACAAACCTTTGTATGTGGCCACAGCTGGTCTGGAGATACATGCATGGTGCAACCCTCTTTACTTGATTCCCACTCAACAACAAAGCCAGCTAGGACACCTGAACCAAAGCTAAACCACAAGCTCATCAAACCAACAACCTCAAGTCTAAATGCTCTTCTCATCTTCTCTGATACTGTACGCTTTCGAGGATTTTTAGCAATCTTGGAGACATCGTCACTATGACTGACAAATTGCAGATTCTGGAACAATTGCACTATATGACTATGACAAATTGAGGATTTTTATCTTTGTTGTCTTGCAAATTTTTTTGATGCAAAGTTTGCTTAAAAAACCCAAAAAGGTTTGTAGCCTCAGAAGATCTTCCAGTGGACTATGGTGGTCTCACAAGAGAGAACGATGATGAATTCTCCCATGAACTCCTTTCGATAATATTTTTTTTTAGTTTTGGGTTGTGGTATCGCCGAGGTGACTGGTGTGGAGAGGGTTATGATCTGTTTTGACCGAGATAGACCAAGGAGAAATAGTTGAAAGGTTGAAGACGGTCTTTACATGCCGAGGAAGTAGATAGTTTTTGTTCGAGCTGCGTTTCTTTTTCTATTAGACGAGGAAATAGCGAATCTTTACGAAAGATAAAGTGATTGAGAGAGAGAGTCCTGTGAATTAGCATAAATTGGTAGAATGATTTGGCAGCGTGTAACGCTATGCCGTTAAACAAATAGACGAAATCTGACGGAAGGATCGTGTTGTTAAAATATGATAGTTTGAGGATTATTTTGTTAGGGTTTATTTTTTAAGGACCAATTCATTAAAAGGGGCAAAACCTAGGAATTAAAATACCAATTTTCCTAAAAAATATAATAATAATTGTAATATAATTTAATTTTTGTCCAAATTAATTGTGAGAAATATAGTGTAAACTAATGATAATTAAGGTACGAAAGCATCACAAAACTGATAATCTCGAGTGTATCTTATCAGAACCTAATAATATGGAGATAAAAAGTATATTTTTTCTTTTTTCTTTTATTTTTTAGTTAAAATACTGCGTCCATTCCATTGTCTGGATTCTACGGAATTGCCAAACAAGGTATGAATATCAAAGAGACATAAATTTTGAGGTAACTAAGGAAAATCTCAAGCGTCTTATGTGCAGTGTGCTTGGATAGACCTAACTTATTCTAGATGCACTGCGAGATCTTAATACCATGAGCAAATTTGAAAAGCAAGTTGTAGACTCATCTCCCTACGAATTCTACTTAAATAGACTCTCATATTATCTCATAGGGAATCAAACTTGAGATGACTTATTTATGTTCTTAGATTCATTTTAATAACTAAGGCAACTCGATATGTACAGACACCCCTTGGTCCTAACTAAGGGTGGACAAAAATTCTGACCAAAATTGAAATTTCGGATTTTGGTTCTTGTCCCGGCACATATGGGAATCAAAATACATTTTTGCATTTTTTTGAAAATAGAATAGAATCAGAAATTCTAGCGGAATTGACAGAATTTCCAATTCTTTTTTTATTTAAATGGCTCAAAAGGTTGTAATTTTTTTTAGATTTTAGACGAATGCTTATTTTATTTCGATAGGGCTCAAAACGTTGTAATTTAAAAGGATAAATATAACGCTTATCCTTATGGTACAAAAATCAAATAAGTCCTTAAATTTTAGAATATGTTAAATTAGTCCCTTGTATTTAAAATTCATCATGAATTTAGTCCTTATGGAACTCTTCAAATGTGAATATTTTTAAACTTCAAGGACTAATTTGATGGGTTTTAAAGTTACATGACTTTTATTTTTTGCACAAACTACAAGAACGAACGATATAATTATCCTAGTTTAAAATAGGGCTCAAAAAGTTTTTTTTTCTTATGTCCATAATTTTAGAACTTTGTAATTTTATTTTAGATTTTGGATGAATGTTTATTTTATATTTTATTTATTGCTAAATTATGATGAATAAAAGAAAATTCTATCCAAAATTCCAGTCCAAAATGTCTAAAAAGCATTTTAAAAAATTGACCAAAAAGCTCACATGTTGATACCTGAATTTTCGGTTTCCAATTCCAGAAATTTCGATTTTGTTCCAGTTCTATTTCAGTATTTTTCAAAATGGAATCAGAACCAAATATCAAATTCTGGTGAGTACCGAAATCGATTCTGGTATCCACCCTGAGTCCAAGAGTGCTATCCACATGGCAAGGAAATGAGATGTGAATAAAAATCATTAAATGTGGAAATTAATCTGATCATGAAATTTATTATCAGCATATGTTATCTCGGACGAAAATATTACAAAAATAATTATGATATACTGAATGTAGACTCCAAATAAATTTGGTCCTTAGAGTTTTCAAGACATACATTAAGACTTATAATTTTAGGACTTCAAAAAATAAGTCCTCAGGCGAGATCAAGTGAAAATTTCTAAGTAGGTGGTTTTTTTTTTCTTTCTTTAATTGTTTCTCATGTTTAGATTTTTTATTTTCTTTTAAATTTATTTGTTTTTTCCCGTGTCATGCTTATGCTAAACATGGACTGCCTAACAAATACGTGAAATGTCAAGTCCGGATTTTGGTAGTGCTTAGGTAAAAAATTGAAGAGTTTGACTTTTTACGGAGGTTTGTAAAAAGTTGGAAAAAAATTGAAGGATGATCGATTGTAATATGATTTTTATTGAAATTTGTTAAAAAAATAGGGAGTGAGAATATTAGATGAAATTTTATAATAAAAAAGTAATAGAGTTTGTTAAAAAATAAAAAGAGAGAAGATTTGATGTTGTGTTTTTTTTTAATGAATAAGTATTAAAGTTTGTGAAAATTTTTTTTGAAATTTGTAAGAAAAATGTGAATTTGTTTTTTATGTTTGATTGTAAAAATCTTGACGTTTTAAAAAAATTTCTTAAAACATTGAAAATTTTCCCAGAGTTACGCTGACAACCAAGCAAGCTGGCCAATATGCCTTATGCATTGTGGTCGAAAGCATCAGAAGCACTACTGCCACGGGTCTGGATTCAATTCTACGAAATGTAAGACAAAGAGGCATCCACGTCATTTAATTTTTTTATCTCCATGTCTGTACCAGTCGGACCACTATAATTTAAGTGCGACCATACTTCCAACCAGTATAACTACTGCAACAAAATGCCTTCACACTTTAAAACTCATTTGAAAATCCTTCGACGTTTCAAAACTCATTTCACCCACCTCTTCCCCAAATCCCTAAATTTCTTCCCAAATCCCTACATTTTAGTTTCCCACGGATTTGGAAATCCCTCAAATCCCTCCCATTTCGAAATCCCTCTCATTTCGAAATCCCTCAAATCCCATCATTTTTTTTTAATTTTCGTTTGAAGAGCGGAAGAAACCACACATAGTGGGTCAAGGAGTGGTCTATGTCTCTCTTTCTATCTCTTTATGGCCTTTTACTCAATTTACTAACTTTTTTGTTTGATTTTATTTTCTCTTAGATTCCTATCTTCTAGCCAAGAATGTGGGGATTTTAAGTTGTTGTAGTGGCCAAATTATCGATAAGCTCTATATAATTTTTGTTTGGATTTCTAAGTTTGCTTTTGGCTAGATTGTAGGACTCACAACTGTAGCCCTCTCTCTTCAATATAGTTTTTTCCGGCATTGATGAGATATTTTTGGTGATTATGAAACATTAAAATTTCTTGTTCAATTTCGTGGGTAATGTGGTTATTAGGGTGTTTGGTTGTTTGTTTGGTTTTACTTTCCAGTCATTATTCCTAAGATTTACGTCCTTAAGATTTTTTTTCTTATTAAAAAAATAGAACATATAAAGGAATGAAGATTTAAAGATAAACTGAAAACATTTGAGAAGAATATAAGAAAGAAAAAATTATAGCAAACTATCAGTAAAATTAAGAATATTTGCTAAAATTTAAGAATTTTAAAAGGAAAAGGTTATAGTTCGCTCATAATTATTCTTTAAAAATCTTCAATATAAAACCGTCTAAATTAGGTTTTAAAAGAAAAAAACATGTAAAATAACCGAAAAATCAATATATGTCAAGTTTAGATTAAAATTCTTTATATTACCTTTCTTGAATTATAACTTACAATTTAGAAAGAAATAAATCAATATAAGATCTATACGTCCAAAAATTTGACAATAATAATATTAAGTAATGTGCAATTTATCTATTGTTTCTATATTTCTAACTAAACCGTGTCATTGGGGCAGTGCAGACTAGGGAGAAGAAGGTTAGATTTATTTTGTCTTTTTTTTCTTATGTATGGATAAGCCTGGCTATATTTTTAATGGAAAAAAAATGAATGGTGAAGTGGCATCGGGAGTTCCCACTGCTTGTATAATTTCAATTTTGTCCTTTTCTATTTCTTGTAATTTAGCGAATTTACTTTTGATTGTTTTTTTTTTGGATTTAGGATCATTTATATATAATAACTCTCTCTTCAATATTGCAAAGAATAAATACTCTGTTAGCTGAATATATAGATGGGCTAGTCTGTGCATTTTATTTGTATTGTTGGCCTTAGAATTGTGTTGCGAAGTATTTGGATTTTCTTTGACCTGTTAAATTGTGTGAGGGTGGAGAACTGTTGGACATAATTATGTTAAGGTAAAAATGGACTACTTCATTTTGTTTGTACAAAAAAGGTTTATTTTAACGTGGTCAATAAGTCCACTTATGTTTGTCATGAGAGATGAGGATTCTCCAATGTATGGTGCAACACTAATTTGTCTTCTTTGCCTGCATGTAGAACATCTGTTTCACCCATCACTGATTAGGACATTGTCTTATTATGAGTACTGATTCATTCCTAAGAGTAATGTGCTAATATGTCTTAATAAGTGATCTTCATTATGAGAACTGATAAATCTGCAAAAATTTCTTGTGAAAATAGAAAAAATTGGAGACCATGCATAGAATCAAGTGTTGTGCCATGAAGAGTAAGAATAAGTCATCATTTGCTAGGACGAGGATCAAGTGTTGTGCAGTAATCTTATATATTAAGACAAATTCAATTATCAATTTTATTACAATTTTTGGTTAATTTGCTGAATACAGATATTCCTGGAAACATATAGTCATAATACCTTGCTCAAATCCCTAGTTCCAATCTATTATGTAGTCTATAGAGAGTTGATTGGGTCCTTAAATTTCATTGCTTCAAGAAATTATGCCCTCAAAATTTGTCAATTTTTTCTTTTCATTACACCGTTGCAATACTATGGTTCTTCCTAGGTCTCGATCTTCTGATGAGGAAATGGCAACCGAGACAGGAAATTGGCAATTGACCACACAAAGCTTAAATGACGCCCAGTGCTAACAACATGTTATGTGCTACCTCAGTCTTAGCCACCACTTGGCTGCTTAAGCCTCGGATGATATTCGATATTTCAGTAATCTGATTTAAAATCATTCTAATTCGAAAATCAAACAAATTCTTAAACTTTAAAACCTATCAGATTAATCTTCTTTAAAATTATTTACATTTAAAAAGTCGCAAAAGACCAAAGTCTTGACAAATCCTAAACTAAGGGAACCAAAATCTCTATGAATCCTAAACTAAGGACTAATTTAATGAATTTTAAAATTTAAGAATTTATTTGATTTTTGATCAAACCAATATTTATCCTTTAATAAATGATTCACGGCCATATTGCTTTACTCAATAAATAAACACTTCACACATGATCTGACCACGTGGAAGTGTTTGCCTGCTATCTTTCACCACACTAGTTAACTTATTTGAAATGTACTGCACTAGATACAATGTTGCAATGAACCACCTTCTTAATGATATGAATTCACCATTCAGAGCAAGCATCGAGGGATTAAAAATCCAAATCATTTCCTCAAACAAAATGCAGGGAGGACAACCATTTATGAACAGGTAGATAGCAATATCATTCAACTAGGCAAACTTGTCTTAGATAAAGATCACTCCAGAGTGGAGTAACACGCATGACAAGTTATATTATACATTTGTACAGTTATTTCATCAAATTGATGTATCAAGAGTCCTAATCTAGGTTTTGAAGCCCTTATTTTTTCCTGCTTTTCTTGAGACCAGCACCTCCGATAGGGCCCTTCTGTGCCTTGGCTCTAAGCTCCTTCAGCGCCTACTCATCATCCAAGTCCAACTGGAAATAAGAAAATGTAAAAAAAAACCAATAAAGGGAACATCATGTAGAGAGAAACAGGTGCATTACCTTTTCCTCGTCCATCTTCTTCTGGATATTGGTCATGCCAATCTTAAGGGAGCAAATAAAATGAGTGTGACAATAATACCACGAAGAAGAATCAAATAGCACTACAAGGTGTTTTAACAAGCTCAAGCTCCATTTAATTCTA
The DNA here is from genome assembly GCA_963930655.1 of Myrica gale. Lineage (NCBI taxonomy): Eukaryota > Viridiplantae > Streptophyta > Magnoliopsida > Fagales > Myricaceae > Myrica > Myrica gale. The sequence continues at coordinate 12,328,776 of OZ005619.1, read as the reverse complement.
AAGGACTAGCAGTAGTGCTACGACCTAACACCTAAAATCTGGATGGAACAATAATCACTCATGTGAGATATTCAGCTAACGAAGAATCACGACCACATTTATTAGCATAATAAGCACAAGCAGACTCACAACAATTAACCCAGGATGTACAAGGCATGAATTAACCTAGATTTATTGCTAAAATCTGGTCAAACTATATTGTTCAGAAATGTAGGAGAAGCAGAATCCCTTTTGTAATCCCAAAACCTCAATCCATCATTACAACAAAGAAAACAAAAATTATATAGGACTTACCATTAATGTGGCTACTACAACAACTCAAAATCTCCACATTCTTGACTAGAAGATCAGAACCTAACAGAAAATAAAATCAAACAAAAAATATTAGTAAATCGAGTGAGAGCTCATAGAGGGGGAGATGGAGAGAGAGAGAGAACCAACGAGGTGAGTGATGTAGTGGTGAGTTAAGGGAGAGAGCCAGCGTGGAGAGTGACCGAGAGATTTCGAGGGAGAGATTTGAGGGATTTCGAAATGGGAGAGAGTTGAGAGGTTTCGAAATAGGAGGGATTTGAGGGTTTTGAAACGTCGAATGATTTTGAAATGAGTTTTGAATTGTGAAGGAATTTGAAGCAACAGTTGTACCAATCGCAGGTGTGGTCGCACATAAATTATGGTGGTCCGACCGGTACAAATGTGGAGACAGAAAAGAAGGCTGGACGCGTGCCTGACTTGCTCAACAAAGAGCCAAGTCGAGCTGATGACATAAGGCCTCATTAAATGACGTGGAGGCCTCTCTTTTATCCATTTCGTGAGATTTAATCCAGATCGCGGGTATGGATACGTCTGGACCTGTACGGTCTGGACTAAATTCAAACCTCTACTCCCACTACCCCTATACATTAAGGATAGGATCTTTTTCGTGCTATTCTTTCCATGGCTTACTTTCTCCCTCCACTGGTGGAGTGAAAAGATCCATACCTCCACCCGTATACACTTCCTCACTCTCCCCATGAACAAGATGATGCTTGGGATGTCCGCAACAATAACCCTTTCCCTTGCAGCCTTTGATTGCTCCCTCGTCCCTCATCCTCTCGTAGTGCCATGCAATGGCAATAGTACCGATGTCCCCCCCACCAGGCTTCATTGTGCCTTTGTTCACGGATGGCAAGGAAATCATCCAATCCGTGCATGGTTTTTTGGTCCACACCCTTGTACAGGTTGGAGTAGAAGGTCGGGGATCACAGAAGAGAGGCCAGGATTCGAAGATAGGCCATTTTGTCTCACATGCCTCATTAAATGAGGTGGCCGAATTCTTGCTCTTGAAATTTTTATTTTAAAATAACAACTGTGAATTTGAATCTGTTGCACAATCTTCCTTTAGACTAAATCCGTTCTTTGTAGCTAGACGGGGAAGGAGTACACAGTGTTGATGGCTCTGTTGGGGCTACCACCTTCTTGTGCAGGGATTGCATTATGAAAGCCCCTGTTGAGTTTACAACTTAAATGACATGGCACTTGTCATTTTCAATTTGATTTTTTTTAAAACACGTGTCAAAACCTGATTGGCGATGGTAACTAAGAATAATTTGAGTTTAAGAGATACTTTTAATGTAGATATATACTAAAACTAATATTGATAAATCAATAAATAGTATTAGATGAGCTTGATTTATCAAGATCCAAAATGATACATATTCATTATAGGAGGTTTCTAGATACGTAGAGAATGGGTATAATTCAAGACATGTTAATATATGCAAGCATTTGTCATTTCTTTCTAAAGACATCATAGGTAAAAAACTAACCTAAAAAATTTAGTACTTTACTTGAAGTAACCAATATAAACCTCGAATAAAAGGAATTAGATTAAGTTACTATCTTCTAAAGTCGCATGCTCGTCAATCATGCATGAAGTAGAATGTTCAAAGATCATGCAAAATTTCATGCTTATCGCACAAAAGTAGTTCTTTGCATGTTCTAGTTTGGAAGAAAATAACTGCTTTATAGGTCTGATGTGTGATTAAAAGGTTTTCAGATATCTGGCCCTATTGATCAGAGTATTTCTCTCTATTTCTTTCCATACAACGAAAGATGTTAATTTAGAAAATGTTGTATTCGCTTTTGTTATTCTCTCCATCGGTTTCTTGTAGATGTTAATATTGTTAGAGGGATGCAGATCCATTTTAGGCATAACACCTTTTTATTTAGATTTGTTGTGCATAATGTAAAACTTCTATTTAAAAAAAAACATTTGAAGATTTTTGAACGACTAAAAAATGAAAAGTTTTACAATTTTTCGTACAAAACGTATTTGTCATCCTGTAAATAAACTATTTTAGCAATTTGATCGAAGAAAACTTTTACAGTGCTCGAACGCTGTGCAAAACCCACTATAAACAGCGACTGAAAATCTCTCAATCAATCCGATAAATTTGTCTTTTACTCCTAAAACATGCATTCAACACCCCTAAACACATAGGAAACTAACCATAAGCATTTTAAAATCAATTTCGTCAACAAATCCAAATCACAACAACGAAAAATCTATACCTAGAAATAGGGCTGTTCAGTGCCACCGGAATTTTCCGGTAGCACAGGCACCTGCACCGGGTTGCCGGTACCCGGCTTCACCGGTGCCGGTGCCGGTTTGAGGTTTTGTTAAAAATCCGGTGCTGTTCCCGATTCCCGGGTTACCCGGCTCCGGGTTCTCGGGTACCGGGACACCGGGTTTTGAATTTTTTTTTTTAAAAAGGACAAAACGAATCGTTTTAAGTAAATGTTGCCCTAACTAGGTCGACGCCTCATTGCCATTTGCCTCACGAGTCACGCACGCCCAGAGCCCCTAGACAGTCCCCACTCCCCAGTCGCCCGAAATTCCCCCCCTCTGCGCAAGTCGGTGACCGTAAGCGGTGAGCCATCACCATCCCCCCAGCGGCTAGCCCTCTGTGCCTTGACTACCTTCAGCCGTGCGTTTTGCCCCTCTCGCCTGACGCCTTGTCGCGCCTCTCTTCGCCGACCACAGGTGAGAAGTCCCTTTGCCGCATCTCTCTAAATTGCCAACTGCCAAGGGAGATTTTAGGTTAATTAAAAATAGATTTGTTGTTTTTTTCATTTGTTCTACTTCTATTGAAAATATCTTTACTGAGTTTGATATGTTCTTTAATTAGAGGACGAATTTTATTCAGAATTGGGTGATTTCAGCTGGTATATAAATGTCGGATGACAATGGTAGTTTCAGCAACAAAAGTCATATTGTTCAGAATTCCAGAATTGGAATTTCCACTTTGCTCTTGTTCTGTGATATAGAGAAGTTATATACATTCTGTTATATGGATTATAGAACAATAGGTTAGATTTGTGGGCATGTTACTGGAATTTTAGTGTAGAATATTGAGTTGGTGGAATTATCTAGCTTCCTGTAGAATTGTTAGTTTGCCTTCTCTGTTTTTGTGATTGAAGTTGTTGGGTGAATGTCCGAATAGTTATAATTGATGCTAGGAGTAATTTCATTAACGTAATTGATGTCATTAAAACTAGTTATATGAGTATATGAGCCTTTGTAGAATTCTGCAGAAAGTTATAGAAGTGCAGAGTATGCTTACGTGAATTGTTGCTGGAACATGTTTTGTTGCTTAGGTATTTTGTATCCTAAGGAACTTTTGTAGAATTGTAGAATTGTGCAGAGTAGGGACTTTTGTTAACTTTTGTTGCTCTATAGAATTGTGCACTTCTCTTCCGGTAGAATGGAACTTTTGTTGCTTTGGGTGTTAACTTTTAGCCTCGTCAGCAAAATTGTTGCTGGAACATGTTTTGTTGCTTAGGTATTTGGGTGTTACCATAAGTCCCTAGCAAGATTATATATAATGCTATTTGTATGTTTGTACGTTTTGTAAGATTATAAGATTATAACCTTGATTTTTAGATATAAGATAATAATTGCTATTTATAAGATTATAACAGAAAATTATTTTGCTATTTGTATGTTTGTACGTTTTGTTGTTTATTACTTATTTGTACTTTTGTAAGTTTGTTATTTTGAATTTTATTGGTTGAGACTTTAGATTCTCATCTTGTTGTAATGTTCTCTAAGTTTATTGATTTTGGATTTTATTAGTTTAGATTTTATTGATATTTGATTAATGGACCAACAGAAAAAAGAAAAAAAATACATTAGGCCAAGTGAGTAAAATGCTAAAAAAATGGCTCAATATGAATGTAGGATAACCGGAAACCGCCACCGCTAAGGGTCGATTTTTGCCCTTAACGGTGTAGGTGACAATTATTTAAAACCGGTCTACCTGGTGTAGGTGCCGGTTTTGGCAAAAACCGGCACCTACACCGGGGTTGAACAGCCCTACCTAGAAAACTAAGAAATTTATTGATAAAGATGAGAAATCTTAACTCTATAACACAATAAAGCCCCATTTGAGTATTTTCCTACAGCAATAAGACAACATACATAAGATTTCTATAAAAGAAAAAACCAAGGCGAATTTGTGATGTTTTGAGAGTGTGGGTGAAATTAGGTCTCATGGTCGAATTTGTGGTATTTGAGTTCATGGTTCCCGTTCGAACTGTTTTTTTTTTCCGTTAGAACGTTTGGCCAAAAAATGGGCAGAAAAAAGTGCGCTTAAAGTGTCATTCGAACTCATTTTTCAAAAGCTCGAACGATTCTTTGTTATCTGAACGACATCGATAGTAGTCAAAATCTTTCTAACGTTTATTGAAACAACGTTCGAACGTATTTTAGAAAATGAAACAACATCGTTTCATGGTTTTTAGCGTTGAATGATATTGTTGCGTTAGAATGATAATCCAAAAGGGGTGGCAAATAAGCGCGCTTAAAATCCCGCTCAAACCTATTTTTAACACATTCGAATGATTTTTTTTCTATCTCAACGACGTTGTCTTAGTTTTCAAATAACATTCTAATGATTATCAAAGAATCGTTCAACCTTTTTTAGAAATTATACGATGTCGTTTCATGCTCTTTATTGTTCAAAAGATTTTTGCATGTTCGACATTTTTAGAATAATTTAAATAATACTTAAATAATATGTACAATGTATTATATATTACATATATAATATGTATAAGGTACTGTATGTTTCATATATAAAATGTATAAGGTACTATTACATAATATGTATAAGACACTATTAAATTATGTACAATGTACTATTATATAGTATGTATAAGGTACTGTTATATAATATGTACAAGGTACTATTAAGTAATATGTACAAGGTACTATATATTACATATATAACATGTATAATGAACTATTACATAATATGTACAATGTACTATTATATAATATGTATAAGATACTATTAAGTAATATTTACAAGGTACTATTATATAATATGTATAAGGTACTATATATTAAATAATATGTACAATGTACTACATAGTACATATATAATATGTATAAGCTACTATATATTACATATATAACATGTATAAGATACTATTACATAATATGTATAAGATATTATTATATTACATATATAACATCTATAATATGTACAAGGTACTATTATATAATATGTATAAGATGTTGGAAATATGTCCTCAAAACCAGTTATTAGAATATTTATGAGATATTTTTTTATTGTCATATGTATTTAATACTTGTTGGGTATAATATTTTAACATAAGATGTTACACAGTTACATCGTTAAGTGAAATTGTAGAAAAGTCATAGTAATGATTAATGAATCAAAAGACGGAGAGTATGACTTTTTTCAGTTCCTTGTTCATTTGATTGTTGTTCTAGACCGAGATACATACTTATGTACGTATAGGTCTACACACGTTGTGCATTTATTAAATAAGATGATGAACTTCGTCATTGAGGTAGTGACCTTAAGCAGACGAGTGGGTGCACTTAAGAGTACATGTACAGAATGAGATTGGATATAGATATCTTCTGGAAGTGATCGCTGATGTTGAGAAGATATTCAACACAATTAGTTTATTGTATCCTTAGACCTAAGAGGTTTATACAGGTATGTTTGTTGTGAGCTTGTGCTTTAACCGAGTCATTTGGTGATGATCTTTCTAGGTCAAATATTCTAAACAATGTTGGGTCTTGTACATGATACATGAGCTTGTATAAATGCTCAATAATGAATCCACTAGTCTCATTGTAAGACAGTATATTTAGTATATCTGTATAGAGTTGGACTCGAAAAGAAATCACTGACCAGTGAAATTTTGCAAAAATATTTTTTGAAATTAATCGCTTGAACTGAAACTTTGAGAAGTATGTGCTATCTGCCACTATTGTGCACGTAAAAATAAGCGCTTGCCTCTAGGCTGTAGTATGTGCTCTTCGCTGTGTGGAAGAAGAGGAAGATGCTCTCGAACGTTTTGCCATTTTAAGTTAATCTGAAAAAGGGGAAAAACCGTTAGAACGACTGAAAAACATAGAACAAATGTACGTTCAAACAAAACAATGAAGCATCAAATGGATGTAGAACGGAAATCATAAGCATCGAACGAAACATAAATTTCGAACATGTAAAGAAACTAATAAGATATCAACGAAATACAACGAAATATAAAGAAACTAATAAGATATCAACGAACATGAAGTAATATCTAACCATCGAACGAACATTTAACAAAAAAATAAGATATCAAACAGAATATAACCTATTGAACAAATACAAAACAAAATATACCATTATAGAATGGGAGAACGTTTGATAAGGTAAAACAGTTTCGTTCGAACAACATCGCCTACACACACTGTTTAGAAATTTTCATTCAAACGATAAAGTGTACCGTTCGAACACTAGTAGCTCGAAAATGATTGGCCATGTTGAAATTTCCTAAATCTATACTTTTCTATGTCAAAATCAGTAAAAAAAATCATAAACTAACTACAAACACCCACAATCATCAACGTGCATAGAATTTTATAAGTTATTAACATATTCAAAGCCAAATTCAATACGCAAAATCAAACCAAAAAAACTTAGAAAAAACACATTTTAATCGGTTAATTGTCCCTTTCGTTTTCCAAAACTCTACAATACAGATGCTTAAAATATATTGAGGCCGGCAATTTCTAATATATTTATGTACTAATTAAAAGGAGTGTTAAGTTAAGTAGTCATTACTAACATAACAATAAGTTTTTATTTCATTTTTTATCACTCTTCATATCTATATTATATACTTTTACAAACAAAAAAAAGTTACTGTTTATGACTTTTATGTATGATGAATGCACATGATATATTTGTGAATAACAAAATTAGTATTTTACTTTCTTAATATATAGAAATTGAAGTGTGGTTTAGTAATGTAAATAATTTTTTTTCCATATATTATTTGACTATTAGTGATAATTTTTGTACCAAAAGGCAAAAGTTCCGGTTCCCCACTGTTTCCCGGTCAAATATTCTACAATTTATGTGGGAAAGATGAGTAGAAGGTTTAAGGGCACGATGAAGATCATTTAAATAAAATGGGGGCAATACAAAACTATAAGAGAAAATCAACAATCTTTAAATTTTATTTTAAACAAAGGAGCAGGCTAGGGACTAGGATTCTTCCCAGGATCAATTTACTTTATTCCTCTAAGGGAAAGGGACAAACGTATAGTTTCATCAATTTTCTAATGCAAAACGTTTTTGCTATCACTATTTTATAGACTAAAATTAAAAAAAGAAAAGAAAGAAAGAAGCTGAATAGCTGATGGTACTTCCTGCTACCTTTTTGCAACCCGTGCTGCTATTTTTGTGGTAGGAGTAAGGTAACTCACATACACTATAAATACCCCATAAGCTTCATTCTTCTTTGGCATCATGAGTGAGGAGCAAATGGCTATTAAGTCCCCTGATCAATATGTTCGCATGCTTCCGATATTCATTCTATTTATTCTCATTGCAAATGCAGGTGTGTAGGTTTATGGTGATCATCTCTAATCTCTAATTGTATTGTGGGAAGAATTGTGGCACTATATCTAATGGATCCCTTGTACATTGAAACAGGGATTGGCACGTGCCAAGAATGCTCTCGTCTGAGCCAACATTGGCACAAAATGTGCCTGAGCAAGAAGCACTGCAACGAGAAATGTCGAGGATTAGAGGGTGCAAAGAGTGGGACATGTAGCATCCCTTCTGGGAAGTTAAGTCCCAAATGCTACTGCAACTTCAAATGCTGAATGCTGGGAATTGGAAAGTTATTTGGAAGTGATTTGCACCGTCATGGGTTGTTAAGAGAGCATTTGCATGCCTTTATAATTAGGATATCAAATATCAAATACTCCATTCAGCTCTTGTGGAGGTATCAATATTATATGGATCTTCATTGGCCCTTTTAGGGTCATACTATATATATGTGTGTGTGGTCTTTTCCTTTGTAATATTTTGTTCTTCCGCGTAATGAATATCAAGTTTCCTATTTCATCCACAAATATATAAATTAACAAGGCATGTTATATCCCAAGCATTTGACATTTCTTACGAAAGACATCACTGCTAAAACTAAAACTACTATCTTCTGGAATTTAACTGCAACATCTTGCATAATTTTTGGTAATTTTTATGCACTTGAAGTACTAACTGTTTTTAGTTCCGTAATTACTAGTACTTATTTGGTTTTGGTAGCTATTAATGGACATGTTTGTTTAGCCAATATTTCGGGGTCTCAACAATTCTGACAAACCAAACACACTCTAAAATTTTTAACTTTTACACTTACACACTCTACTTTTCACAAATCCCAATAAATCCCAATAAAGTAAAGATTCCCAAAAATTCGAGAATATTTCCCAAAATTTTGACAAACAAACAACACCATTGTCTATCGTTTTTGCCACCGTCTCTCTCTACCCAGTATAGAATATTTATGAGAGAATAAATGTGAATGTTAAGTTGTGAAATCAAGAAAGTTTAAAACGATAAGAACTTGGAGATTATTATGAAAGATTGAAAAATTAATTAGTAATTTTTCGCAAGTCTAACTGTGAAAGAGTCTTTTCATATTTTTTTTTTCTAAATAAGAGTCTTTTCATATCCTATTACAGGGGTTACTTGCGCTTTCGTGTCTCTCGATGTGTTTAGCCTTTGGGGTTTCAAAGCAGCAAGCTGGTTCCCCTCATTTTCATTAGTTTATCCAAAGTTCCTTACCCTTTGCACAAATTACAGAATAGGCCATCTACGTACCTTTCGAGGTTAAGGTGTCAACCAAGAATCTCAGCGACGAGATTGAGTACCGATTGAATCAGAGTTCACGCGCCCACTCTGAATAAATAGGAGGCGTACGACTGGGCCAAAGCTCGCCATTAGCCACCGGAATTTTTATTTTTTTTATTTTTTCACTAGTTGTGACACGAACTGGCCATGCATGATCGACGAGCTGTCGACGTTAAACAAATTGATTGAATTGAGACAAGATATTAGTGGCACTGGTACAGTTGAGAATAATTCTATCTAGATGTAAGCCGATTTCTATTCCAAATCGGTGGGTTATAAAAAATGATTTGCGAAGCTCTCAATATAGAACACAAATAATTGTCCCTTTCCTTTTACAATGCTCTTAATAATGTAGATTATTAATATATATATATTGAGGCCGGCAGTTTTTTTTAATAACGAAAACGACTCAAAAGTGGCAATTTCTAATATATTTATGTACTAATTAAAAGGAGTGTTAAGTTAAGTAGTCATTACTAACATAACAATAAGTTTTTATTTCTTTTTCTTATCACTCTTCATATCTATATATATACCTTTACAAAAAAAATGGTTAAATACACTTTGCACCCTCCAATTATGAGGTCTTGACATTTTACGTCTCAATTTATTATTTTTGTCACATTGCACCCACCGACTATTGATTTTAGATACTTTGTACGCTCCCTTAACATTTTCGATTAATTTGGACGGAAAATAATTTTTTGATGTGTGAAATGAATATTTTATTCCCATATTTTTTTGCAGTGACCATTTTACGAGGGTAAATTATAATTTTTAGACTAAAGAATAAATTTCCATCCAAATTGACGGAAAATTTTAATGGAAGGTGCAAAATTTTTGAAATTAATAGTTGGTGGGTCCAATGTGAGAAAAATAATAGATCGGGTGCAAAGTGTCAAAATCTCTAAAGTTAAAGGGTGCAAAGTATATTTATCCCCAAAAAATAAGTTTCTCTTTGTGACTTTCATGTATAATGAATGTACATCATATATTTGTGAGTAACAAAATTAGTATTGTACTTTGTTAATATACAGAAATTAAAGAGTGCTTTATCTATGTAAATAGTTTTTTTTTCATATATTATTTGACTATTAGTGATAATTTTTGTACCAAAAGGCAAAAGATCTGGTTGCGCCGCTGTTTCCGGCCGGTCAAATCTTCTACAATTTATGCGGGAAAGATGAGTAGAAGGGATAAGGGCACGATGAAGATCATTTAAATAAAATGGGGTAAAACCAAATTAATGAGAGAAAATCACCAATCTTTAAATTTTTTTTTTTTAAAAAAAAGGAGCATGGACTTATAGGATTCTTCCCACGATCAATTTACTAGGGATAAACGTCTAGTTTCATTAATTTTCTAATGCAAAACGTTTTTGCTATCACTATTTTATAGACTAGAATTCAAAAGAAGAAGAAGAAGAAGAAGAATTCTGAATAGCTGATGGTATTGGCTGATAGCTTTTTGCAACCCGTACGTGCTGCTATTTTTGTGGTAGCCTAGGCATGGAGTAAGGTAACCCACACTATAAATACCCCCATAAGCTTCATACTTCTTTGGCATCGTGAGTGAGGAGCTAGCAAATGGCCACTAAGTCCCCTCAATATGTTCGCATGCTTCCGATATTCATTCTCTTAATTCTCATTGCAAATGCAGGTGAGTATGCCGGCCGGTTTATGATTATGATCTCTAATCCCTAATTGTATTGTAGTAAGCTGAATTGTGGCGTTATCTAATGGGGATCCCTTGTATTGAAATAGGGATTGGCACGTGCGAAGAATGCCCACGTCTGAGCAAACATTGGCACAAAGCGTGCCTAGTCGCGAAGCACTGCGAAGAGAAATGCCGACGATTCGAGGGTGCAGAGAGTGGGGCATGTTGGTTCCCACCTGGGAAGTTAAGTACCAAATGCTACTGCATCTTCAAATGTTGAATCCTGGCAATTGGAATGGAAACTTCTTTGGAAGTGATTTGCAGTACCGTCATGAGGGTTGTTAAGAGAGCACGTTTTGCCTCTATAATTTAGGATATAAATAACTCCATGCAGCTCTTGTACAGAGGTATATATCAATAGCATATGGATCTTTATTGGCCCCTTTAGGGTCATACTATATATGTTAGTGGTCTTTTCGCTTGTAATATTTTGTTCTTCCGAGTAATGAATATCAAGTTTCCTATTTCATCCACAAATATATAAACAAGACATGTTAATTCCCAAGCATTTGACATTTCTTACCAAAGACATCACGGCTAAAACTAAAGGGATAAATACAAACTAGGTCCTTGTGGTTTACGTCAAAATCAAATAGATTCCTAAAAAATTTCGAGCATAAGTCCCTTAAGTTGGTCTACTTTTATTTTGAGTCCTTACATCCATCTCCGTTAACAAAATTAACAGTCCAGCAAGACACGTCAGCCATTTGTTCACGTCAGCCCACCACGTAAAAAAACGCACCGTTTGACACCTTAACTTATTCTAAGACGTAAAAACAAAACTTAACCCTCCATCACTAACGAAGACCTTACCCTCGCTGTAGAGGTAATCCAAACTCTTACCCAATATCGCAAATTGTCCCCGTCAAAGGTGTTTCCCACTGCAACAACTGCACTACCAAGACAACTCTCTGAAAATTTAGAGCCTGCTCAACGAACAAGTTGTTGTGCTCAGTTGCTTGCAAAGTTATGAATAAGAGCTAGAAAAACTATCGAAGTAAATGGAGAAATCTTCTGAAGTTAAATCAGAAGCATCTCAACAACAACTGCCACAATGGCTGCAAAATGCCAAAGCCCATGAAGATGATGCCAAAATAGTGGATTAGACAGGTAAATTTAACAGCTTAGTTTGATTCACATAATCAAAATAAGCCTGATCCATCTCGTCTCTTTTTCCTCTTCTCTAGTTTTTGTCTTTGGTAGATAAGAAGACCTTTTCAATTTGGCTAACTCATCTTGTCATCTGTGCCCTTTGCAGACTAAGGACCAAGAACTTTTTGCGAAATAGAGTAAAGAGTTGCTGAAGAAATGGAAAGATACATGCTCGCGTATTCATCCAAATTTTCATCAGCCCAATGTCTTCTCTGAGATAATATCTCACATAACTCTTTCAATGACAAGCTTGTACAATCCAAATATGATTGGGCGCCAATATTTCCAACACAAGTTGCAGTTAAACAGACATCTAGGAGGAACTCTACTGTTGAACACTGATCAAGTGCCCACTCAACCCTCTAAGCAGTTTCCACGTCAGCAAGCTAAGGACAGACCTGGCTCTGGGGCAAACGAAGGTCACTGAATCCAGCCCAGATCAAAGCCATAATAAAGGGCAAATGAAAGACTTCTTGGGCCGCATGTCTTCCAAACTACATAACTACTTGCATGAAATGCAGAGCAATAAACTATTTTAACACATTCGATGTGGACTCATTCAAGCAGCTCCTCAAGGAGAAGGTGTGGTGGCAGTGGGAAGCAGCATCGACTGTAGCTACAACTGTGACCCATTGCAAAGTTGGCAATGGAAAACAACATGGTGCTGGAGTTTGGGTGATTTGCGATATTGGGTAAAAGTTTGTGTGACCTCTGCGGCGAGGGTAAGTTCTTTGTCAGTGGAGGATCAAGTTTTGTTTTTACATTTTATAATAAGTTAAGGTACCAAATGGTGCAGTTCTGATGTGGTGAGCTGACATGGACAAATGACTGACGTGTCTTGCTGGACAGTTAGTTTTTTTTAACGGAGATGGATGGAGGGACTCAAAATAAAAGCAGAGCAACTTAAGGGACTTATGTTATGCTCGAAATTTTTTAGGGACCTATTTGATTTTGGCTAAAACTACAAGGACCTATTTTGTATTTATCCCAAAACTAAAACTATCATCTGGAATTTAACTGTAACATCTTGCATAATTTTTTGGTAATTTTATGCACTTAAAGTATTAACCGTTCTTAGTTCCATAATTACTAGGACTTAATTTGTTTCGGTAGCTATCGTCTATCGTTCTTGCCACCTGTCTCTCTGCTTGGCATGGAGCATTTGTGATCCCTCGACCTATTTGGGTCCCGCTAGTCTTATTTTGTAGCCTAGCCTTGCTTGAATCTATAGTTTCTTGATATATTTTTTTTTGATAAGTCGTTTCTTGATATTTATTATATCTTGTACTTTGGATTCAGATGCAATGATAGACTTTCGTTGTTACTTAGAAAAAAGAAGAAGTAATCAATAAATCGCGAAGGAAATAGATTTAAGCTTCCAATCTCATGCTCCTCAATTTTCAAGTAGATTGTTCAAACATCGTGCAAGATTTAGTGCATCTTACAAAATCTTATACGTTTGAATATCAATTTTTCTTCTCTATGAAATTAACATTCATTCTGAAAGGCAGGATAGGTTCTTCCTTAATCTGTTAGTGGATTGAAGGAAACTTATCAGTAGGGCTGCACAACCGGAATGCAGTCCGGTTTTTCGGACCGCATTCCGGTCCGGACCGCATTGCGGTCTTTAAATAATATAGGACCGGACCGGTTTCACTAAATGCGGTCCGGACCGGTTTTATTTTTTTTTTTAATTTTTTTCAATTTTTTTAATTTTTTAAAAATTTTTCAAAATTTTTTTTAAGTTAATTTCAAATGGGAAGTGTATATAAAATGTTAAGTTTTAGTTTAGATAAAAATTAAACGTTTTATGTTTATAATTTGTATTAAAAATATAAAAAATATATATTTTTTTTATTTTTTTAATAAATGCGGTCCGGTCCGGTCCGGACAGCATTTATTATTAAAGAGGACCGGACCGGACCGGATAACCGGATTTATCCGGTCCGGTTTTCTGGTCCGGTCCGGTCTGCGGTCCGGTTCTGTTCACCCCTACTTATCAGTGATATGGTTAAGTACTCATTTTCTATGTATTTTATCTCTACATTACTTCTGTCAGATTACTCTAAAATGTAAACGAAAAACTCCCCAGGAACTCTAGAAAAAGCAACCTCTGCTTTCTCAGTAGAACTCTCTTTCTCTCCACTTGATCTTGTCTTCTATACACCATTCTTAGCTGGTCAAAGGAGCTCTAACTCCTATTATCCCCGTCTGTCGGTTCTTATCCAGACATGCCCATAGTTTTACATGTTTTTCACTTATTTGGTAGATTGTAGGAGGTTCGTACGACTAATCATTGCTCCAGCATAGGTCAGATTCAGTAGCCCTTAATCAACATCATCCATACACAACAAAAAAAGGTCTATAGCGGCGGTCGTAATAAAATATGAAGTTAGAGAGAGTGTTATGAACATTAAAGTTGTTGTATAATATATTTGATTATGACATATTATTTAATTTCAAACAAAAAGATAGTGTGATATTAATTAGCTTATACAATTAAAGTACATAACTTAATATCTGGTCATAGTTATTATGGTAATTGAATATTTTTATTGATTATAATTAACAATTATATTTCAATAATTTATAATATAAGACTAATTAATTAGGACATTATTTATTTCCAAAAAAAAGATATTGTGAATTTAACTTATATACTACATGTATTATAAAAAAATATAAAAAATCATACAAAATATAATTTACTAAAAATATATAACTACAAAATATAAAAGTATTATTAAAAAAACTTTCTTAAAAACTCTATCGGTCCCCTACCTAAAACGCTGTCGTACATCCCCCTTCCTCTTTCTTAAAAACTCCCCAGCGCGCCCTAAAACGCGAAAATTCCCCCCTCCGCACGGGCCCTAATTCGCGAAATTCAACCCACCCCCTTCTCCCCGCACAGCCCTCACCCCCTGGTCCCCCGAGCTCCCTCTCCTTGCCGTCACTCACTACCCACAAGGCCACCCCCCACCGAAGACTATAGCACACGAAATTGGAGGGATCCAAAACGACGCTCTTCAATTTGGACTCCATGGTGTCAAGAGCGACATCGTTGGATCTCATCCTCTTGAATCCGATTGCCAATCTGTGTTCACTCTCTCTCCCTGCTATCTAATTTCTCAGCTCTCACAACTTTTCTTATGTGCTGTTTGGTTCCCGATAAGACTTGGGAGAAACGAAAATATTTCTAAGCTGTTTAACCTTACCCTTTCTTCTTTTCGGGACTTCTGAAGCAACTATGCAGAAAAAGCCTTTAGAAGAGTCCTCCAAGCAAATTTCATTGGAACAAATGGAGCGAAGCTTCTGTGTCATTCTAGCTTTATGAACCCACTGATTTTTTATTTTTTATGTTGTTTTTTGTTGGGGGGGGGGGGGGGGGGGGGGTTGCTAGGCAGCGAGGACACATGACGAGATGAAGAGGAAGATCTTGAGGAACACATATGGAAGTGCGTTTCCACTGAGGATGGATCTTGAGGCTGACTTTGGACTTCATTGTGACAGATTTACTGAACACTGTTCCTACCATTGGGTACTAGACATGATATGTATCTGATATGATTTTACGTGTTTGCTTTTGAATGTGGAAGGGTGGCTCTTCTCTGTCTCCAATCACTATTGTATCGTGGTTTAAAGTGCAATAGGATTATGCTAACAATTCACTAATCATGGCCAGATGCTCTGTCAATGGAAATTTTTGCTGCATGAGTTGTTGTTCGTGATGTTTCTGCAGATAGCACCGGATATGTATAGTCTTCTAGAATCATCATGTGCTTGCAGTAATGTTTCACTGGTGTTGGTATACGCTTATTAATTACATGAAATAAATGTTTCTGATTTGCAGAGTTCAGACAATTTTGATATCAGCAACTAGTAAATATGTTTGAATATGTTTCTCGTGAGCTTTGGTTTCCTCAATTTTTATTTAATTTGCTACATTGTATACTTCTGTTTTAGTCCAGGAAAGAAAAAGATCTGAACTCATTTCTGATAATGGATCGCAAAAGAAGCAGGAAACTCGTGATGAGATGCTTGCTAGTCACAGGTGATGTATGGATCACAAAATTAAAGTAGTACTTTATTGCTCTTTATTTTGCTAATGCGATGATTTTCATTGCTCTGGAACAATGAGGGTTCTGGCTGCCTCCTGTTAGGCCTGTCTTAAAACTTTGAATATATTTACCAACATCTTAGGCCCTTTCTAAACAGTTATGGAGAATGATGACGGGGCACAATCCGCTCCACAACTAAGTCCTAAAACTTCTTCAAAACTAAAAGAATGATGAAAAAATTATTGTTAATTTCATAAATTAAAGAATGACAAAAAATTATAATTAAACAATCTATTTATAATCTCTTAATTTTTAATTTCTTGGGGTAATATCGTAGTTCACCACCTAACTATGGAGCAATTTCAAAATCACCCCCTAACTATGAAAACGACGATTTACGTTCTCTAACTTTCGAAAATCATCAATGTAGGCCTCCATCCAAATCATCCGTTAAGTCAGACGAAAACACATATAAATGACCGAAAATGTCATTCCAAGATAAAATTACTAAAAATATTAAAAATTCATTAAAAATAAAAATTGATATTTTTAAAAAAATAATATTTTTTAAATAAAACTATTGAAACTCTATTTCAATCAAATAGTAGGTGTTCACATGGCCCGCCACCTTTTAAAAATAATGTCAAGGCCTCTTCTATACGTACGCCTCTCGTACTTATAAAATCTCCTCATACGTGAATTGTTTGATAGTTATTGCTTAAGATATTAATACTGTTTAGAGGTCTCCTCCTTAAATGACACTCCTTAAAGATAAGAAGTTTTGCTTGTGCTTTGTATCCCTTGCTTCATCCATATATCAATCACATATTGATGTTTTGATGAAAGAAATGCATTTTCCTAGGATACAGTTCAAACCGCAAGGTTTATCAGTACTTGGATCCTACTTGTTAGTGTTATGAATGTTGGTAAGATTTCGTATTAATTAGTTTGTAAATTTGATTTGTTTAGATCAGTTTTGCTTAAGTGTTCAAGAGGTCTCCTAAAGAAGATAAAGATTGAAGAGTGTTTAAAATTTGAAGATAAAGTCATTTTTGATGGAGCTGGAGTACCCATTCCTAAAAAATTCTTAGAATAATCTCTGAAATGAAGATTCGCTTGACTAACACTCTACTTTGGCTCGGCGAAATTGATGCAAAATCAGACTATGATCACTAAAATAGTGCTAAATCATATAGAGTCATTTCACTCACCCTATGATCACTTGTGCTAAATCAAGTACTCAACATCCTAAAGAGTTTTCAGACCATCAATTATAATATTCCATTCAACATTCATTAATTTGTTCTTTTCCATTCTTGAGCGATCCATCATCCTTCGTGATGCTTCCATTCTTGAGCGAGCCCTCACCTAATTGATCAAAATTTTATTTGACACGAATGGGTATATAATGTCAAACAGGGTAAGATTGATCTGTGGAAAGATTTAAGGCTAGATTAGTAGCGCTTCCTAAAAGAAGATGATTCGATCGAACTACTTTGAGACATTAATTAGTACTGAAATAAAATCCTCAACAATTTGATTGATAAAGGCTATTGCAGTACACTTTAAGTGGCCTCTTCGTCAGATGAATGTTTCAAATGCATTCCTTCATTGGACATTGGAAAACAAAGTATTCATGGAACAACCAATTGGCTTTGTGGATTCTAGGTTCCCTAACCGTGTGTGCAAGTTGAATAAAGTTATCTACATGGGCTAAAACAATTACCTTGCGCTTGGTTTCATCTTCTATATTAAACATTGGTTTTTGTCATATCATTGTTCTCATGTGCGCATATTTTTCGTAATAAATATATATTGATGATACAATTGTGACAGGAACTCATTTATTCTTTATCATGAATTTGATCGAATGCTTGAAGAAAGACTTTCCAATGAAGGACTTGAGACACTGCATTATTTTTTGCATATCCAAGTTAATTCTCGTGACCAGTCTAGTATAATTACTTGTCTTAGACCAAATATATTGTTGATGTTCTTCATCGGTACTCTAATGGCAGGTGCCAAGCTATGTGTTGCTCTAACTGCTTGATCTGGTGTTAAACTCTCACGTACACAGTGCTAATGATTCTTTAGAAAATTACTGAGTACTGACAAATAGTTGGAGCTCTACAATATTGTACTTTGACATCCTGAACAAACTATGACAATTTATGCACTTAATTTCCCACAACAACAAATTGGTTAGTTGCCCAAAGAGTGCCCTGACATCTAAACGGAATGCTTTATCATGACCGGTCTTTTTTATGGCAAAGTATCTTTGCATTTAAATGCTTTTTATGACTCACGAGATTGGGCATATAATGTTGATGAAACCAACTTCTGGTACGAGAACTCCCCGTTAACTTGCGGGGGATGTTGAGACAGTAATCAAAGCCTTATTAGAAGTTGCTCATGCTCATTCAACATAATATTGTTTCGTTCAGTATGATAATATATACTCAACTGCTTGACTACTTGGGATTTTTCTGCCTAAACAAGCACTAAAGGGAGTCATTGAAAAAGAATGTGAAAAAAGAAAAAAAAGAAAAAAGAAAAGGATAAGAAAGGATAAAAGATTTGTTAGAACGTATGCCTAAAACACCAATAACTCTGATTTGGTTATAATACTGTATATTATTTTCACTGACATATTTAATGGCTATATGAGATATGAAATGATTGTGGCATAAAATGCCACATGAAGTGGTGAAGGTTACATGAGATATGAATTGAAACGATTGATTAATGCGAGGTGAGATGTTACATGAAATAATTAATAATATTTTAGAAATATTGTAAAAAAAATTATGCCGGTTGATCGATTTAAAAAATCAAAGATAGAGAGTGATGATTTTTTTATTTCTTGTAAACCAAAAGTTGTTCCATGCCATGATAAATATTGAAATTAACATTTGTTGTGCTGTTATAAAATATAATAATTAACTCCGCCACTAAAGTAGAGACTTCAAGTGACAAGTGAGTATTATGTATGTTGTACATACACTAAGAGCATCCAATCAATAAAAATTTATAAAATTATCTTTATTTGAAAAGCAACTCTATCCCAAATAACTTATTGTTCTTAGATTTGAGATAATTATGTTTAATTATTTATTATATCCACAACCTCGACATTAATATTGATAACCATTGGTAATTCTTCAAGAACTAAATATATTGGTAGAATTAATTAAGTTGTGTATAGCGATATGATAGATATGAATGCTCAATAAAAAAATATACCATTTTTTATTATTTAATTTTTGTGTTGAGATTTGATGTTAAGGATCCGACTTTATAGAATTATGGAGAGTTTTATGCAATTCCTATTTAAATGGGGTTATGGCATAAGTTGGCCGTTTAAACTTTCAAAGAAATTTGTATCTTAAAACCCTTCAAACAGAAAAAAAAAAAACAAACAAAGTGATGTTGATTCGTGGGAGGCCACGGTTTTCTCAGATTAAGGTACACGTTTATTAAATTAAACACGTAAACGTCCTAATTCAATTAATTTTGATACTTTTAAGTCACTGATTTGACTTTAGAAAAATTAAAAATTGGGTCTAAAAATAATTTCATGTGCGGTCTTTACCATCAAATTATTATAATTTTAATCACTTTGCATACAAATAAATTCTAGAAAGGTTAGTCAAAAAATTTACCATCAGTTTAGTCAGATTTGATTTTTGAAAAATTAAAAAAATGAACGAAATCACATCATTTCAAATGTCTAAAATATATATATATATATATATATATATTTTTCACCTATCAATTATTAAGTATATGACATATTACACCTTAAACTACCAGTTTTAACACATTGCACCCACCAAATACTAATGTTAGACACTTTACACCATAAACTACAAATTTTGACACATTACACCTTCTAATTACTAATATTAAACGCTTTGCACCCTCTATCCGACAATAATACTCTCGATAAATTAATGAATTGACAATAATATCTTAAATATATGCGTTGGTTAAGGATATTATCGTCATTTTAGTAAAAAAATTGACGAATGGTCTAAAGTGTTTAAAATTTATAATTAGAGTATTATATGTTAAAATTTAGTAGTTTAAAATGCAAAATATAAAACCTATAACAACGGGTGAGTAAAAATTTGTAATTTCTCTTGTAAAAATGTATCTGACCGATTTTCTCCCTTGGGACCATAGAAGCTCGGATAAGGACAAAATAAGTTGCTGGTAGCGCCAGCGTAGCAGGTAAACGGCACATTCTGAACAGACAGTGCTACTGGAGTTGGGCTGCATCATTTGTATTGGTTAGGTGGCGAGTAGATTCCTTCTGCCTCGCTTTCTCCGCCCCCTATTCTATCTTCTTTCTTTTTCTTCATTTTCTCCCTGTGCTCGGTCTTCCCCGGAAAGAGTAGGAGCACGTCCTTCCCATTTACTCGGAAACCAAACATGTTTTCGGTTCCTTCACGCTTTGGTACCCGGCTGAGACTCTCAGTCCGGCTACTGCATTCTTCTTCGGCTTCGTATTGTGCTTCGGCTGCCACTATTCAAGCTGAGCGAACAATAAGAGAAGGTCCCAGGAATGACTGGCGCCGAGACGAGATCAAGTCCGTCTACGATTCTCCCGTTCTTGATCTCCTTTTCCATGGAGTTAGTGTCAATCCTCTCTCTTTCGTTTCTTATTTTTGTATTTGTTTTTCTGTTTTTTTGGTTCACATTTGAAATGTTTTATTGGTCCTTAGAAAGTAGGAATTTGAGTTTTCTATCTTGTGCATTTTCCCCTGAGCGGGAATGTTTCCTTAAGAGTCAATACTCTCTTCAGAAGAATAGAATGAAAGTGATAAATGTAACTGTACATTTCTTATATTTCTTACGGAAGAGGGGGCGAAGAATTTGTTTTCTCATCTTTCGCTGGGAAAATGTAAGAAACCGCCGAATATGTACCTCATAGTTATTGTTCCGATAATGCCAAGTATGTGCAGTATCCTCAGTATTTAAGTAGAAGAAGACTATCGAATTTCCCAGGCTTCACAGCTTGCCGTACTTGAGCAGTTGCTTTTTTGTGGTGAGGCCAATATTATTATAACTATGGAAGGGAAATTTTTTTGCTTGGTAGCTGAGTTCTTGCTGTAACTATGAGCCTTATTCCGTTAATTCTGTTTGTTGAGTAAGACCAAACTTTCAGGGTGTGCAATTCCCCGTGTAAGTTGAAATGGACCCTGTGAGACGTGTTGTAATTTGTCCTACTTTTAGTGTAACTTCAGCCTTATTGGCATTTATAGTTCGGAGTTCATGCCAGTGTTTGCCTTATTTGAGGAAAAATTGCATCGGTATTACTCTTTCTGTCTCACTTTGTACGTACCAATATTATAATTCTCTCACTGTAAATGTTTACTTTGATAGGCTCAAGTTCACAGACACGCTCATAACTTTAGGGAAGTTCAGCAGTGTACTCTCCTCTCAATCAAGACAGGTGGATGTAGTGAGGATTGTTCGTATTGTCCTCAATCTTCTAGATATGACACAGGCCTCAAGGCACAAAGGCTTATGACCAAGGAGGCTGTTATGGAGTCAGCAAGAAAGGTCAGATTTCTTTATCTTCGGATGCTTTGCATAGCCTTTGAAAGTTTGGTTTCTCAGATATACTAAGAAATTACATTTGATTACTCCTTTTGGTATGCTAGGGTGGAATGCAAATCCCAATTGAGTTTCAATAACAGACATTGTTTTACCTACCCACTATTTGCAACATGTTAGTTACCCATAGCACTTTTCTAACGATGATCTCACCTAAATTTCTGTACTTTTCTCTTCTGCCTAAGTGATGGGTTGTTCTTTCACCTGTTATAAATAGACTTCTTGGTAATTCTAGAATTAGTCTGTTCGTAGTTCATAATAGTTATAATTGAATAGTCCCATTGACAACATTACTTACAAATTATCTCAACTTTGTGTAGTGCTTTACATTTCAGGAACAAGTAACATTAGACCTCATAAATTTTGTTTTGATATAATTAGTTTGAGTTATTAAAACAGCTGTGCCTTGCCTTGTTATACTTATGACCTCCTTCCTACGGATGAATTGGTCCATTTCTTCCTTTGGACTTGAAAGAGTTTGTTTCAAATTTTATTAAAATCCTTTTGTTACAAAGTATCCACTGCCTTATCTTGGAGCATCATATAGACATGTTGACAATTTTTGGCAGGCAAAAGAAGCTGGTAGCACACGTTTTTGCATGGGTGCAGCATGGAGGGACACAGTTGGAAGAAAGACCAACTTCAACCAGATCCTAGAATACGTGAAAGATATAAGGTAATAAAACATCATTATGGCAAATAATAAGCAATAGGGTAATAGATTAATTTCATACGTCAAAATAGAAAGGATATTCCTAGAACGGCAAGAACTTCTACACTTATCTCCTTTATTATAAATCTGAAGCTAATTAACTAACAATTGAGACATTAATTTATTAATAATGAATGAGTCATGAATGTGATTTATTCACCTCTTCTAACCAACTTTGCATTCAAAATGATTGCAATTTTAAATTTTGTTCTCTTAAAAAAGTGAAATAGCTTCCTTGGTCTGAAGTCTTGCAGTCTTCTGGGAAGACTTGAGATGGGTTCTATTTATGGTTTCTGGGTCATATCCACCTACGGGGAGAAAATAAAAGCTGCATTTAGACCATATGAAAGAGACTTGGTACAACAAAAATAGAAGATCACATGAGATAATTGGATTTTGCTCCTTCTGTAGGAGGATGCTTTATTTGTGGGAAGAAGATTTGACATTATGATCTTTGATAGTTTGTTTCTTGTATAGAGACTTCTGATGCTCCCAAAGTGCAACCTTATTCTCACAATTCCCAGTCAAGGAAATTTCTGCTACGAGCAAATGAGGAACCAAGAATAAAGAAATTAGTCTGGAAAAGTTCATTTGTCTTTCAACATGTGGATTACAAAAGGAGAGAATGGAGCTGAAAGACCTTAGATGACCTGTAATATGGGCCATTTGGAAACTAGGTGAACAGCAGAGTGCGCTCATAGTTTCTTTTGATTTAGAGATGGGATGTGGAAATACACTTGGCAGAAGGGACTAAAAGAGAATAGCATTCAAGAAACATTTTTAGAGTGGAATTTAGTATTTTTGTAACTACGTTTAACCTCGGATCTCGATGGAGCAGATATTAGTAATTCAACTCATGCTTCATGATTGACTGCCACAGTTTTTCCGACTCTAATTCTCTTAAAAGGAAAATAATGGTTCTTTCCACAGTTTTATATGAAGCATGGATGGTTGGCCTTTTCACTCTTTGGAATACATTTCATCACATTTGTTAATATATTTGGAAATGTCCAAAAGATATATAATCTTTTGAACTTTTCTTGTTTTTCCAAAAATGCAAAAAGGTTCAGACACTAATTCTATTTTCCTATTTGCTTCTTATGGCCATACCTTGCAATGATTTGCTTTCTTGTTAATTCTAAATTTGAAATCTCACACTTTTACTAAAAAAAAATCTAACATTCTGTGAGTGTAGAATAATAAGTGACCTTTAGTTTAGAGGACTCAGGTAAATGAAATAACCTTTAAACAAAAAAAATATCACTTACTGTTTTTAGGAGGAAAACTAAAGCAAAAATAGTTTGGGGCATGTTTTGGGAAACAATACTGGGCCAGTGTGATTGTATTTTAGTATTCTAGTTGGTTTATTTTTGAAGACTAAGGATTTTACTTTTCCTTTTAAGTTGTTTGATTTGAATCAATGATTTTGAGACATCATGGTCGTGTTTTTGTGTTTGCTATTTGTTTTATGTGAAGCAGAATTTTTTTTGTTATTTTTTTGTATTTTTTCTCACATCGGATGTCAAGTGAAAAAAATAGATTTGTTGAAATCATTGATTCAAATCAAACAACTTAAAAGGAAAAGTAAAATCCTTAGGATGCTAGGTGTTGTTAGTGGTTTTTTCTCCGTTCTCTCTCCTCTCCTCTCTCTCCCCTGTGAGATGCCTGGGATGGGAGCTTGATTGTTGGGTTAGTTTTGTTCGTCTTTGCTGCTTTAGTTCAGTCTGGTGTTCCATGGCATTTTTTCGTAGTTTAGCGATAGAGGCGAAAACCTTTCAGTTCTCGGTGAGCTCAGTTGGCATTGTCACGATAAAGGAGCTGAGCAGAAAAAAGGAGAGCTCGATGCGTTTTGGCAGATATGGGGTGCTGTGGTTGTCGAATCTCTTTGGCAAACTGGTTAAGGGAGGGGAGGCCAAAGACTTTTCGATTAAATTTAACGAATCGTCCCGTGCGTTTCTCGCTCAAGGTCGATCAAATGTGAACGGTTGTTATGTTGCTTTAGCAGAATTTGGGGAGCGGCGCTTACAAGGGCAGATTTTGATTCCGGAAGGAAGAACTAGAATGGGGTGGCAGACCTTTGCTCAGATGTGTGAGGAGCTGATTTCTGTCATTGGCGTTCTCATACGTAAGAAGTTGGGTCATGCTAATTGGGCGGTCAAGCGAGGAGTCTCCTATGCTCAAATGGTGCAGGCGAATCTGCCGGAGAAGAGGGTGGTGGGAGAACAGTCCAGCCCGTGTGAAGTAGTCGTTGGTAGCTTGAAAAAGGTGTCGTCTTTTGGCTCCCCGAAGGTGGCGCATTCAGAGTTTGGTGAAGAGGACGTGAATTACAAGAATTTTCACTCAAGTGGGGCTATGGTTGCGTCGACTGGGTCAGAAGGTAGGCTGTGGGAGCATTTAATGAGGGTAAAGGCTGAGCTGGATTGGATAATCGGGCTGGCTAAAAAGAAAGAGTTGGGTCTGGAGCCCGGGAGAGATCTTTGCTGCATGGTCTGCGGGTTTAAAATGGTGACCAAGCCAACATCTACAATTCACGTTCATGGGCTCCATGAGACTGACGTGGCCCAAGAGAAGAAAGGCCTGGGCGTTGCTGGCAAGCCCGGCCCACTGCTTCTACGCAGTGTTGAGGCTGACTCGGAAGCTCGTGGGTTGGGGTGTGTCGGGCTTGTTGAGGCCGACGATGGTACAGGGCTTGCCGGGGAGGGCCAGATGGCGCCGGCGAGCCATGTAGAGGCCGGCGTTGACTTGGGTCTGGCGGGGAATGACCACACGCGGCTGGCGAGCTATGTAATGGCCGGCGCTGCCTTGGGTTTCGTGGGGGAGGCCCAACCGACGTCGGCGGGATCTGCTGTGGCCGGCGCCGACTTGGGTCTGGCAGGGGATGGCCAGACGACGCCGGCGAAGCTCTGGGGGACACTGACTGTGGCGGGAAGGATCAACCTGAGCTCTTCTCTTGAGCTCCAGCCGCCAGACACGTGCGGGGACCTTTACCTGTTGACCAGATCTGTTCAGGTATCCAATTTTTCACAACACGCTGGAGGTTCTGGCGTGCCTATAGTTGTAGAGGGGGGAGGAATAGCCGATTCTGGTATGCTTGTGCCTTTGGAGGTGGAGGATAGTAGTTGTGCAGATCTATCTCACTTAGTAGAAGCTGTAGATGAGGGTGGAGAATCGGTTGCTCTTGAGTACGGGGCTACTGAGATGCTTGTTGAGCCTTTGAGGATGCTCCTACCATCACAGCAAAAATATATAGGGGGTGGCCGAATTTCTAGCAACCTTCCAGTTGGGTTCTAGAGAAGATTAAGTCTTTTAGGCTTATGGTGGGTGTCTCTTGTGAAGGGCATGAGGCTGATTTAATGAACTTGTTTGCAGCAATAGAGAAAGAGAGGGGGCAGCATCGTGTTCAATCAGTGGGGAGATCAGGGCGGAAGTTGGTGAGGGAAATGAAGGCTTTGGAGTCTTCGGTGAATTATGATTCTAATGCTTCTAGTTCTCGTAAGTATAGGAAGCCAGGGCGGGAGTTAGCGATTGTTTTATGAAGCCTAGAATTATTTGTTGGAATGTTAGGGGGTTAAATAACGTCAACAAATGTAAGGGTGTGGGGAATTTGTTACGAGGGTGGAAGGTGGATCTTGTTTGCCTTCAAGAGACTAAGGTGTCGTGTGTTTCGAGGGCTTTGGTGAGACGGTTGTGGGGTTGACCTCATGTTAGGTGGTGTCATTTGGAGGCCGCTGGCGCCTCGGGCAGTATCTTGATTCTTTGGGATTCTCGGGTTATGGAGATGGAGGAGTCGTGTATTGGATCTTACTCTATTTCGGTGTTGTTCAGGAATGTTGTAGATGGAATTTCATGGGTTTTTTCTGGCATTTATGGACCAAATGATGATAGCAGTCGGAGGATTTTATGGGATGAGCCGGCGGGCATATCTTCATTGTGGAATTTTCCTTGGTGTATAGGAGGGGATTTCAATATTACTCGTTTTCCTGGAGAACGGTCGGGGGTAGTAGGAGCGCCATGAATGATTTCTCGGATTTCATTGCTGACTGTGGCTTGGTGGATCTTGCGTTGGTGGGTGGCTTGTATACTTGGTCTTGTGGTAGCGCTCACCAGTCATGGTCTAGAATTGATCGTTTCCTGGTTACTTCCGGTTGGGATTCTATTTACCCGGAGCTTATTCAGCGGAGGTTACCCCGTTTGTATTCGGATCATTTCCCGATATTGTTAGAGGGTGGGAGATGGGGGGATTCCGTGAAACCGTTTCGCTTTGAGAACATGTGGCTCAAAGTGGACGGTTTTGTAGAGCTGGTTAGGGAGTGGTGGCAGAGTTATGTTTACAGTGGTTCTCCTAGCTTTGTGTTACACATGAAATTGAAAGCTCTAAAGAGAGATCTCAAAATGTGGAATAGGGATGTCTTTGGTGATCTTAACTTTCGCAAAGCTGCGCTCTTACAGGAGCTCTCTTCTCTGGATGAGTTGGATGAGAGGGGCATCATGGATGGGGAAGGCAAGGAAAGGAAGTTGTCTGTATTTCGGGAACTCGATCACTTAATTGAGTTGGCGGAAATGAGTTGGAGACAAAAATCGAGAGCTTTGTGGCTAAAGGAGGGGGATCGATGTACTAAATTCTTCCATAAGGTTGCTAATTCTAATCGGAGAAATAACTCAATCTCGAGTTTGGAGTTGGAGGGAGCAGTGGTGGAGGATCCATCTGTGATTTCAGAAGCTATTATTGATTATTATTCCTCCTTGTATAAGGAGCCTTTCAGTTGGCGCCCTTTGTTGGATGGGCTAGATTTCAATACCATTCCGGAAGAGGATGCTGAGTACATTGAGAGGCCTTTTGAGGATGAAGAGGTGGCAAGTGTGGTAAGTAGCCTGAATGGGGATAAGGCGCCGGGTCCGGATGAGTTCTCTCTCGCCTTTTTTAAATCTTGTTGGGATGTGGTGAAGCGGGATGTATTGTTAGTGTTTAATGAATTTGCAACCGAGGGGAAGTTTGTTAGGAGCTTGAATGCTTCTTTTATTGTCCTTATTCCGAAAAAACCGGGCGCCGTCAACCTTAAGGATTTCAGGCCTATTAGTCTCGTGGGAGGTGTGTACAAGATTTTAGCTAAGGTTTTAGCTAACAGATTGAAGCTCGTTCTGGATAAGATAATTTCTTCGTCTCAAAATGCTTTTGTGAAGGGTAGACAAATTCTGGATTCGGTGCTTGTGGCCAATGAATGCATCGACTCTAGGTTGAGGGCGGGGGATCCAGGTGTGCTTTGCAAACTGGATGTGCAGAAAGCATATGACCATGTGAACTGGAATTTCCTTATGTACCTTCTAAGGAGATGTGAGTTTGGTGAGAGATGGTGTAGGTGGATCTTCTTCTGTATTTCGACGGTTAAGTTTTCAGTGATTATTAATGGGTCTCCTAAAGGGTTCTTCAGTAGCTCTCGTGGCTTGCGTCAAGGGGATCCTCTTTCTTCTCTTTTGTTCGTGATTGTGATGGAGGCTTTTAGTCGCATGATGGGGGAGGTGGTGTTGCTCGGGGGGATACAAGGCTTTAAAGTTTCGGAGGGGGTTGCCATCTCGCACCTTCTTTTTGCGGATGATACGTTAGTGATGTGTGGGAATGATGCTGAACACCTTCGGAACCTGAGTTGCCTTCTTTTATGTTTTGAGGCTGTATCGAGCTTAAAGATTAATCTCTCTAAGTCCGCAGTCATCCCTATTGGTGAGGTGGAGAATGTGCAGGAGTTGGCGGATATTTTAGGATGTGAGATCTCTTCTTTGCCTATTCAGTACCTTGGCCTCCCTTTGGGCGCATCTTTCAAGAACATTCACATTTGGGATGGGATCGTTGAGAGGATGGAACGTCGTTTGGCGGGTTGGAAGCGTATGTACCTCTCTAAGGGTGGTAGATTAACTCTTATCAAATCTACTCTCTCTAGTTTACCTTCATATTTTCTTTCTTTGTTCCCGATTCCAGCGGGGGTAGCGTTAAGGATGGAGAAAATTCAGCGGGACTTCCTTTGGGGAAGTGATGGAGACGTGCACAAGCTACATCTGATGAAGTGGCAAAAAGTGTGTTCTCCGATGTATGACGGTGGGTTGGGCATTCGTAGCATTAGAGTGTATAATACGGCGTTATTAAGCAAATGTTATGGCGGTTTGCTATGGAAAGGGATAGGCTGTGGAGGAGGGTTATAGCTGAAAAATATGGTTCTTGGTGGGAGGTTGGCATACAGAATCTGGTTGTGGCTCTTATGGGGTCAGCTTGTGGAGGTACATTAGTAAAGGTTGGGCAGCTTTCAGTAAGCATATTCGGTTCAAGGTGGGTAATGGGGGCACTGTTAGTTTCTGGCATGATGATTGGTGCGGTGATCAGCCCTTAAGTCTTGCATTTCTTATGGTTTTCTCGTTATCTCGGTGTAAGGAGGCTATGGTGGCGGATTGTTTGGTAGATGATGGTGGTCATGTGGTATGGAATATTCCTTTCTTTAGAGCTGCAAATGACTAGGAGTTGGAGGATTTTGACGCTTTCTTTGCATTGTTGTATGAGACTACTCTCAGAAGAGGGGAGGATGACGTCATAGTATGGAAGGGTTCTAAGGATGAGGTATTTTCTGTTAGATCTATGTATGGTTTGCTTAGAGGAGGGGCTGGTCCCTCTTTCCCCTGGAAGAGTGTTTGGCGGTCTTCATGCCCTCTGCGAGTTTCTTTCTTTGTGTGGGAGGCTTCTCATGGTAGGAGTCTAACTATTGATAATCTCCGTAGAAGGGGGCTGATCATTGCTGATTGGTGCTTCTTATGTCGCTGTGGTGGGGAGTCTGTTGATCATGTTTTGTTGCATTGTCCTTATGCAAGTGGATTATGGTTCCATGTGCTCAAAATTCTGAATTTTCAATGGGTTATGCCAGAAAAAGTGGAAGGGGTGCTGAGGTGTTGGCATAGAAGCTTCAGAAACCCTTTTGCTAAGGCTATTTGGAGAATGATTCCACATTGTATATGGCGGTGCCTTTGGCGTGAGCGTAATAATAGATGTTTTGAGGATTGTTCCTTGTCCTTGGTTAGGTTGCAGGGTGTGCTGTTGTCTTTACTGTTTTCTTGGGTGAACTCGGTGCTTGGTTGCCCCTTTCTTGATTTTCTTGATTTCGTTAGTTTTCTTGCTTGTTTAGAATAGTGATTGCGGTATAGTCTTTGTACTGTGTTCACTTTGCTAATGAGATTGGCTTATTTATCAAAAAAAATAATAATAAATTCCTCATCTCAGACTGCCAAGAAGCTGAATGATCCATTTTGCAATAAAATTTGAGTCATAAGATAGTTTGGCATAGTGGACATATTGGTCAATAGACTTGAGTTATGTTGTTACATTTGAGCAACTGTATAGACTTTATTCTGACAGCATATTCAATATGTAGTGAACAAGTATCTTGGACTTGCAAGCTATGGTTGCAGTGACATTTTGGACGTATCTACCAAATTGTTTAACTCCTTCTCTGACATTTTCATTGTTTTCTTTTTGACATAAATTGCCATATAATCTTTGCTTTCCCTATACCAACTAATCCAAGTTACATTCACTAACTGTGAACTTTGGATGTGGGTGCTAAGTTATTATATGTATTTATGTAATTCAATCTTAGAAATACTGATATTTAATACTTATGTGCAAATTTCTTCCTTCACACCCTGGAGCAAAGTGAGGCATGCGTAATGTGGGCACAACAATCCTGATTTTGTGGTAACCGTACTATAAGTGTATCGTTCGCTATACCATATTGGAAATCAGGCAGCATGTTCTTCTCACTTTGGTGGAAATGTCACCATTGTGGAGGATGCACAAATGGCAATTTCCGTAAATGTTTCACATGTCAAATGCAGGTTTTACAAACACTTTGAACTCTCCATGCAAGATCGCTCAAAAACATTAAAAACGTGGTTGTCTTTTGTTTGAGATTATAATTCAAAAAATAAAATCTGTCAAACCAAATAATCCTTTGGGGGTAAGTTTAAAAAAATGACTTTCTCTCCGTTCTCTCTCTTCCGCGCTCTTCTTTCCGTTCGTTTTTCCAGTTGGATTAGGGTCCTGAGCTAGTGGTTTGAGATGGTTTTTTTTCGCAGTTTAGTGATTGAGGCGAAGACGTTTCGTTTCTCGGTTAACAAGTTGGGTATTGTTACGTTATCGGAGTCGAGTCGGAAATCACAGAGTTTCGTTCGTATTGGCAGAGATGGGGTGGTTTGGCTTGCCCACCTCTTTGGTAAACTGATGGAGGGGAACGAAGACAAGGATTTTCCGGTGAAGTTCAATGAATCTTCACGAGCGTTTCTTGCCCAGAAATGCTCGAACGAGCATGGTAGATTCGTTGTGTTGATGGAGTTTGGGGACAGTAGGCGGAGGGGGGCAGTCAGAATCCCAGAGGGGAGGTTTGGCGTTGGCTGGCAGGCTTTTGCTCAGTCTGTTGAGGAATTGATTTCTGTGTTTGGGGAGATGCGTCGTTCAGGCGAGGGACAAGCAGTGGCCGAGGTTAGGAAAGGTGTTTCATATGCTCAGCTGGTGAAGGGTGGCTCGCCGGTGATGAAGGAGGAGGGAGAGAGGGGGCAGGAGGAGGGAGGGGGGAGCTTCGGGAGCCTTGTGTTGGTAACTGAAACCTGACACGACACGTGAGTTCAATTCGAAATGGTGATGTTGAAGGGCCTGCCGAGTCGGCTGTGAATGATGGAGAGCTCTGGGCGCATTTAATGCGCATGCGTGATGAGCTGGAAAGACTCATCGTTCTGGTTGAAAATCAACGAAAGGAGTCACGGAAGATGTTGAGATGTTCGGCTTGTAATTCTCTTGCATTGGACCGTGGGGCTGGGCTTCGTGAGTCCGATCAATTGAATAATTTGGGCCTTGTAACGGATGGCTCTGAGGATCTCGTTGGTCTGGAGGGGGAGAGGGCGTTGGGGGGGCTGAGTGGGTGGACCGAGATGGGTTCCCTCGTGTTGGGCCGTGGGCCTGGGGCCGTTGAGCCTGGCCCATCCACTAACCTGGGTGTCGGGTGCCGAGATGACCCATTGCAGGTGGAGTGTCGCGCCAGCTCCGTTCCCGTGGCAAACCTCTCGGCTGCTGACCGGACCTCCACGACGGTGGCAGCCTTGCCTTCGGCGACCCCGTCTGTGGTGACAGGGATGGGTTCCGGCGTAACTCCGGTGCCGGAACAGTGTCATGAAGTTGGAGCAGATTTAACCCGTTTCTCGTTTGGCATGCCGGAGACGACGGGGGGTTCCTATTCGGCGCCAGATCTCGCCGATCTTCAGGTTCCGGGGAGTTGTGTTGCCGAACAGGGGAAGGAAAAGTTGGATCCTTTTGCGGGGGCTATTTCCGGTGGTTTGGAGGAGGGGGAAACAGCGGGCACTGTTGGAGGGGAGTTGATTTCGCTGGAGGTGGGAAGGCTAGAAACAGCGGGCACTGTTGGAGAATCAGTTCTAGAATCTCAACCCTGGACAGTCAGTGTCCCTGGTAAAGCTGTGGGGGGGGGGGGGGTTTCTCCGGCGTGGGTCTTGGACATGGTTTCTTCGGTGGGTCAGATGGTTGGGGTGTCGTGTGGTGGTCAAGAGGATAAATTGAGGGACCTCTTTGCAGCGTTGGAACGTAATCGGGTACCGCTTTCTTCGCAAAAGTCCAGAAAGTCAGGAGGGAGGATGATAAGGGAGTTGAAGGGGTTGAAATCGTCGGTTAATTATGAAGGGTCTGCAGCACTTGCTACGAAAACGTAACTGTTTGCTAGGGGTCTCTTTTGTGGCGTCTTGGGGGTTATGAGGGCGGCTGTTTTTGTGGCATCTTGGTGTCTTGGGGGTTCTGAGAGAAAGTCATGAGGGTGTTTTTGTTTCTTGGGAGAGCCTCAGTATTTTCTCTTGTACTGTTGTCTCCGATGTCGCGTGTACTTTTTCTTTTTCTTTTTTTAATAAAATTGGCTTAATTATCAAAAAAAATAAAATCTGTCTTCCTATAAGCTTCAGCTTTTGAGATAAGTGATAGATTCAAATGTTAACAGAGCCAAGGTCCTGAGATCAAAACCTGACTCCACACTTTACCCCAATTTCAATTAAATATTATTGGGGTTGGGCCTCCCAATTAAAGGAGAGTCTGGTCCACACTTGAAGGGAGTGTTAGAGAATGTAATTCAAATAATAAAATCTATTTCTTCCTATAATCTTAAGCTTAAGCTTTTGGGATAAGTGGCATGATAGATTCACATCTTTAAATGAGAAATTTGTTTTTCTGTGTTATCTTTTCCTCCCTTTAACTCATGTACCACCTCAAAGTAGAAGTTATTTTTGGTGGATCTTATCATGATATGAGTTGCAAATGTCTTGGTTGTGGGACTTAGATTTCACTTAAGTAATAGAGAAAGAGAAGAAGAATGATCTTCAGGGATTGTTGTTAATGGTTCTCAAACACACATACACATATGAATCTGACCATCTTCAGTCCTTAGATTTTCCAAGTTCACGTCTATGGAAACTTGATGTAGAGTTGGGATACACGGAATTTTGGCGTTCATTTCCAGTACCGCTGTTTTTTATTTAGGAAATATTTTTTCCTCACGTTGAGAACATGCAAAAAGGCCAGAGTGCTTAATCAAACTTGCTTATCTAATCAGTTGATGTAATTTGTTGTGGATATCATTTAACTTGAGATACACACTTTCACTTCCATATAGTAATTAATGTATGTTAGACGTATCTCTAATGTACCAGGGAAATGGGGATGGAGGTGTGCTGCACCTTGGGCATGATAGAGAAGCAGCAAGCTGTAGAACTCAAGAAGGCTGGCCTGACAGCTTATAATCATAATCTTGATACCTCAAGGGAATATTATCCAAACATCATCACCACTAGGACCTATGATGATCGCCTAGAGACCCTTCAGTTTGTCCGTGATGCAGGGATTAATGTCTGTTCAGGTACTTTAGTTAAACTCTTTGATATAGAAGTGGATAAATGCATTCTAGTTTTGTGTTTTTTTTTTTTTGCTTGTTTAGATTGTTTCCTGAGCTATCCTGTATATTCATAAATGTAGCATCAGGTACCGCTTGAGCATTAATGAATGAAAAACCAAGCTTTTGGTCTTCAGAAGAAGGTTTCTTATTTCATTTGCTTTATATCAATTAGCAGCTTCCTCCATTTTTACTGCATCAATTTGGTATGTTAGCTTTGGTTCCGTGGTTGGTCGTGGTCCCCCTTTTTTGGGTGTTAAAGTTTAGCCGCAAGGACTTCTGTGATGTTGAGATTGAAAACTATGCGTACAACAATTTCAGCAGTGTCTAGAAGGCTATGAAACTTTAGGCAGGATGATATGCCATGGCTCAAAGAAGATGCACTAAAATGATGAGAAATTTCTATCCATTACCCTTGTAGCCCAGGATCTAGCTGGCTTCTTTTGTCATATGCTTGAAGGAATCATGATTTCCATGGAAATCTAATACCAAGACTGATATTCCTGAGTTTAAAAAGCATCCAGATGAACTTATTGAGTGGCGTAACGCCATTGAGAGAATACTTTATTACTAAGTTATAGGAGTATCACAAGGTGAAAAACATTGCTATCAAATAGAAGAATCATTTCCCAATATGGTGGGAGAACATCAGGAAATAAAGAACCCATGAGGGAAAATGTCAAATTGTGACATGGGAAAAGATGAGGAAGGCGCTCAAGAAGAAAGTTTTATTCAAAGATTCCATAATTCAAACAAGAATAATATACTGCTTTGTTTAAACATCTGAGTATCCGATGTTACATTCTGGAACCGGAACAAATGATAGCTCATTCTCTCAGAAGGCTTCTAACTAAGATCGGTAAACTAAACACATTCAACCTCAGTGGACACTTCGATTCCAACTCATGAAAAAGGTAGAGCGCTCTAGGATAACTGTTGTCCTTATGCTGTTACAACTCTTTCCATAGGAGAGGAGAGAGGAGGAAGAGGGGACCAAGGGGTTGCTGGCACGTCAAAGCCTCCCTCATCTATGTCGTCTGCATCTAAGCTATACCTCTTAAGCCAGATGGTGCCGTTAGTTCTAGTCGTCCAAATCTGTCTACTTCCAATTTGTTCAAGCATCAAGGACTTGACCACTTAATATTTGATTATCCTTAATCAGTAAATTGAAACATGAGCTGGAAGAGGGTTATCCCGGCTTATCTCGGATTTGAAAGAAGAAGAAATCGCTTATGTTGATCATGGAGAGTCTTTTGTTTTTTACCGAAGTCTGAGGGAATTTAATGTGGTGGAAGATGGTTAGATCCCCACTACAATACCTTTTGGAGAAAGTGTACCTCTCGTGCCAACGGTTGGGTTAAAACTGAGCAAACATTACAGCATCAAATGTGATAGACAAGTTGAAAGTCAAGAGGGAAGAGCATCTTCATTCTTACAAACTTTCCTGGCTTTGCAATGAAAGGTGGAAAAGTTAATAGAAATTTTAAGTTCATCTGACTGATGGACTCATGTGATTTGCTTCTCAGACCCTTTGGCAGTTAGATAGGGAAGTTATTCTTGTTGGCCTCAAGCACAATTATTTCTTTGCTAACGGAGTGAAGTTGACTTCAGACCTATGAAAACTGAGAGGTTGTTCAAACCTTCCAATGCAAATAGAACAGTACTCTCAAGTGGCAATATTGCAAAGGCGTCATGTATATAGTGAAGCTTTTTGCTCGTGATGTATTGGAAGGGATTATAGATAAGAACAAATCACATTTCCCCTTTTTTCTAATCCTTTCTATGAAGTGGTAATTGATCATGACCCATGGTCAAGTCTTTTCCAACTGAGAGGTTATAATACTGAATCTCCCTTGTGTAATGGAAGAATACATACTGTCCTACAAACGTATGGCAGGAGGAATAATAGCTGGAGAGGCCAAAGTGAACTAGTGGGAGATTATGCTAATGTCCAAGAATAAATAAAGCCATCAATTTTAATGGGCCATATATTACTTTCCATTTGCTTTATCTTTTTGTGAGATTAGTGATGAAAGTTTCCAATGCGGAGGTTATTCCAATGGTTGATCAATGGTTTTCCTGTGCGCTTCCAAGCGCTTGGGAACCCTTAGGATAGCCATCCCTTAGGAGCAACATCGTTCGAGTGTCATTTTCATGGTCTTCGCTTGATGTATTATGGAACTCTTGGAAGGATACTTTTGAATCATTGTTTTCAAATGCTGCTTCGAGCTCCGTTTTTTAATGTAATTTCATCTAATAGGGTTTTTTTTCTCAGCTTTCTTATAAATACATAAATGTAGCTGACATAAGAATTGATTTGGGTATCATAGTACAAAAAATTAATCCTTTGGCTCTTCAGAAGAATGTTCTCTTTTCTAAGTTATCGTTTAGTGGATTTCCATGGCGTAGTGAGTGTGTTTTTCTTGTATCCCTTCGATGGGCTTTCATTGGAAGATGAGTTTGTTTCTCCTTAGCGGTGCTTGTATTTCCTCTCAATTTCCATTTGTGCAGTACTATATGCTTATGCCGCTTAGCTTCTATCAGGACAAAGTTGGCTGCACTTTTAGAAGGCAATAATATGTTCTCATATACAGAAAATATCCTTTTGTCTTCTAGTCTTATAACTTATTTTCTCTCTTGAAGTACCATGAATATGTTGTTTGATTAGTGACCTTGGTTAGTGATGTTTGATTGTAAAACAATTGTTATCAAAAAGCATGGTGAAAACATTTTCTATGTTCGTCTTTGATGTGGCCTAAAAATATAGCCTAGTTTCATGTTTTCTTGGTACAAGTGATATTTATTATGACATTTGATTGGTAACCAAGTCCCCTGGAAAAATTATTGAATTCACTGAAAATATTTGCTAAGTCCGCCCATGGGGTTCTTGAAAGCTAAGTTCCTTATTGATTGAATTATTACTTAAACAACCGAGCCCAGGGTTAGACCTATCGGCAAAATCTTTTTCTTGTCTATATGGATGGTGCTTTTGCCAACTTTAAGCACTAAATTTGTAGAAGGAAGATAGCTGACTAAAAGATTCTTGTAACTGTAAGATCTTTAGGCCCCAAGCACGGTGGAACTTTTCTGCCATTATGGTTTTATTGCTGAATCATGTCTGTACAAGATTTCCTATCTCATCATGACATCATGTCAACTTGAACTACTTGTTTTTTATGTTGCGTTTATTATGTGATTATGAATACATGTGACGGGTGATTGTATCAAAATCTTATTTGTGGTTAAAACAGATGGTTTGAATATCACTATTAGTTCCTTAATTATGTTGGAAGGGTGATCTCACTCTTTAATTTCTTTTAATAGGAGGTATAATAGGGCTTGGAGAAGCAGAAGACGACCGAGTTGGTCTTTTACATACATTGGCAACACTCCCTACTCATCCAGAGAGTGTTCCAATCAATGCACTGGTCCCAGTGCAAGGTACACCTCTTCAAGATCAGAAGGTAACTAACTCCAATTCTTTTCATTGTAAAATCTTTCATGTTGGTTCACTCTACCAAAACTTGTGCATGGTATAACTCGTGTCCCATATTGACTAGAAATTTGTTTAATGAAGTTAAAGAATTCAATGATTCCTATATTGATATTAGTGCAAGTGGTTAGGTTTAAGCACCACTAGCGCAGGAAAGAAAAAGGGAATATCGTGACAATTTTACTACGGGTTTAATAACATCTACTCATCATTCTCATAAAGGGAAACATAGAATATCTCTCCTTAATGACACTGGGACTCGCAATTTCTCCCCATGTTGTTTCGAGTTTTTACCAGCTTAACACATTTCTTGTCTTTTCCCTCTTTCTTCAGCCAGTTGAAATATGGGAGATGATTCGGATGATTGCAACGGCACGTATAGTCATGCCTAACGCAATGGTCAGGTTGTCAGCTGGCAGAGTCAGGTTCTCCATGCCTGAACAGGCATTGTGCTTCCTTGCTGGTGCAAATTCAATCTTCACTGGGGAGAAGCTCTTGACGACTCCTAATAATGATTTTGATGCCGATCAACTCATGTTCAAGATGCTTGGGCTTGTTCCGAAAGCTCCCAGTTTTGGTGATGGCGATGAAAAGGCCAATGGAGATGAGGTTTCTGAGGAGGCCATTTCAGTTTCAGGTTGAATAGACTTTTTCGAAGGGAGTTGTATGTTATTCTTTTACACATGATACGCTGCTATCATTGTTCAAATAGATGTCTCCTTTATCATGCAACCATTGTTGCGGAATTGTACGTTTAGCGGCCGTGTAGCTACAATTTTGCAACTCTGCAAATGGCAGGCTCGAGTAATTTAACGTTACAAAACGGATTTGATATCGAATTTGTTTGGTCATGGTATAAGCAGTCAGTATATCGAAGATCAATACAGATTGCAAGCAGCAGACCACCTTAAACTTCAGTAACATACGTACAAAACATGGAATGGCATGCATGCTTTTCTGGTAAGCAAATGTCATACATCATAATTTCTTGTGTTTTTTCCTTCTACCCTTTTTATCCGAGCAAGCATGGAATCACATGCCTGCTTTTTAGATGAATCTACAGGATTTAGCATTTCTAACATTTCAATTGCAACGCCGGGATTTTATCTGGTATCTGCATATCTGCAACTAAGCAGATACCCTGATTAGGTGCAAAATGAATACATACAAATTACACCCGACGAAACAAAAACCTTCATATACTCACCCTTTTTGTCATATTAAAATCTTAAACTATCAAAATTTATGCACCAGCCCCCCTTCAGAAAAAAAGTAAGGCTGAAATGGGTAAAAAAAAATACTGATAGGATCCCATCAAAAAGTGCAGATTAATAATTTTGCCAGTTCGAGAGCAAAACTTAATATTAGCCTTGATACCATAGTTTGAAGTGGCAAAATTTATTTATTTTTTAGTTGGGTTTAGAGGGGGAGGTTAGGGATAATAGGCAGACGTATGGGGAAATGGTTTTATGCAGGCAGTGAGGATGAGCAATGAGCATTGCCATGCTACCAAGCTTGCTGGCATCCAGCTCAAGTGTAAAGCAGTCCTTAGATTTCTGTAACCACCTTGTTTCCCAAGTGGCAGACTTTTCAGATACGACCCCAAAATCCAAAACATAAAAGTTCAAAACAAAGAAAAAGCTAACCACACTAAAATATGTGAAATGTGCAGAGCGACGAAAGTTCATCTGGTCTAACGTCAGTAATGATGTGAACAAAAAGAGCAACAGCGCGACTGAAACACGAATAAGTTTAACTGACATTACTTTTCCTTATATGTTCTGTACAACAACAAAAAAGAATGAAAATTTTAAATAAATGCCGGTGGCACCCAGATGTTTTTGGGCAAAGAAACAGTGTATGGGGACAAAAATGAAAACATCGTCATATAATATCTGATTTCTTTGTCCGAGAAAAATAATCGCCAACTGTCAAGATAAGGTGTTCTCCCAATACTACATCAATAGCAGGCAGATTTTCGATGCAACTGACCCTTATCTGTAGAAATTAAAGGATAAAATAAAGGAGCATGAGACGGTCCATATTTCTCAGTTAAAAGTTACTTTTCATAGTTATTCAAGCATACAAGCTTATTGGGCAGAGTCAGAGACGAACCTTTCCATTTCCAAGTTGAAACTCAGATTTCAACATTGAATGATCTCGTGATAGCAAGTAAGCCTGCAGACCTTGAGCAAATTTTACATTTCCTGCAACGATACAAACAAATTCTATCACTTACAAAAGGAGGAAAAATAAGAAGTATTCATTGGCTGCACCGAAATTTATATGGATTCCAACCTGCATATAGCATGACAATGGCGTCTAAATTGAACAGTAGTGTGGGTCTTGTCAAGCTGATGACGAATGACAAGCCAGAAATTCCATGGAAACTCTCCTCACCAATAACGACCTGCAATTTCCATGGCGCATGAGCAACACAAATTTCTGGACTAAGTCATACATGGTGGATCAGCATCAGAAAGAAAAAATGCATTTAAAATAGACTACGTTCTTAACCCATTTCTTCCTATTACCAAAAACTTTTCAATCAATGGATTCATTTTATGCAAACATTTGGAAATGTTTAGTTCAAGGAAGAAACAAAAGATAAAG
Organism: Myrica gale; assembly: GCA_963930655.1. Classification (NCBI taxonomy): domain Eukaryota; kingdom Viridiplantae; phylum Streptophyta; class Magnoliopsida; order Fagales; family Myricaceae; genus Myrica; species Myrica gale. The sequence goes on along the minus strand of OZ005619.1, from coordinate 12,289,228 downwards.
GATATAGCTTATCCGTACAACTTCGACAACAAAACTAAAATACAGTTTTGTGACAGTTGCATTTGCAATTTCGTCTTAAATTGCTTATGCCGGCATAGCAGCACTTCCAAAAGTTGCTTCGAGATTACTATATTTTGTACACGTCATTTTTCTTTTCAAGAAACTGCAGGCACAAAATATTAGGAAACAAAGACTGTCAGGAATCTTTCAAACTAATAAGCAGTGTCGATTCTCTGCAACTTACAGCCCATGATGGCATCATGGTATAAGGAAGCAATGGGGAACCAATCGATTCTGCAATGTAGGAATCCTGCACATTCAATGAAACACTTGAGCTATAAAATGAAGGACAAATCACGTTAAGAGTGCCTCAGCATTTGTTGACATGACACAAAAATCAATGACTATAACCTTAAGTTGCAATAACACCGATTTAACAATAGATTGCATCTTGGAAATGTCATATTATCAGACCAAAGAAAATGTAAGCTCTCTCTCTCCGCTCAATAATATAGTGAGAAAACACCGAGTACAACAAGAAAGCAAGAAAACTTATACCATTAAAAACAAAGGGGCAGGGGAGCTACACAGCCCTAGCTAGCTCCTATGAATAAAGGAAACCATTAAAAACATTAAAGAAACAGCCAATATTAAAATTACAGGAGCTGGACACATGTCAATGTTCCTGTAAAGTATAAGGAACGTGCACAACTGGAATATTTGCCGCTGCCTACCCTGTCAAAATTGAAACTCATTCCTCTTAACAAATTCTAGAAAGGTGCTAAAGGATCACATCCCAAATTTTTTTCCAATAAGTAAAACTTTATTAACGAAAAAGAAAGTGGACAGTATTAAGAGATTATACTGAAAACTCTAGAGCATACAAGCTAAAAAAATCAGAAAATCCGGAAAACCCTCAAAAGGAAAACCTAAGACCGAATTAGCCCACAAAAAAAGAGAATGCAACATAGAACCCCCCAAACGATCCAAGAACATGGCCTTATCCGCAAAACATCTCATTCCTTTCCCTCCACAAACTCCACCATATGCAAGCCGGGATCATCTTCCAAATGGCCGAAGCGATCAGATTCTCAAACTTCCTCCTCCAACAATACAAAACATCCACCAGCTTCCTAGGCATAACTCAATCATAGTTAAGAGTACTCAGCACATGCGCCCACAATCCTCTCACCATCGTGCAATGAAGGATATGATCAACCATTTCTCCGTCACTCTTACATAAATAGCACTACTCCGTCAAGCACACTCCCCTCCTCCTCAAGTTGTCAATGGTCAAAATTTTCCTTTTAAGGGCTTCCCAAACAAAGAAAGCAACATGAGGGGGAGCCAAATTCCTCCAACATTGACGCCAAGGAAAAACCACACTGGAGCCCTCCAAAAGCAACAAATACATGGACTTAACAGACAAGACTCCAACCCTTAGACCCCATCCAAAGCAATTTATCCTCTCCCCCCTCTTCTCCTACTCATTGAGTAAAGTAAGGAATAAAACGCCGAAAAAACCTTCATCTTCCAATCATTGATCAATCTCTCAAAATGAACATCCCACACAACAACTCCGGATCCCAACTCCATACAATCAGCCACCCAAGCATCCTTGCATCGAGCTAGAGAGAATAACTGAGGAAACTCCAACCTCAAAGGTCTTTCCCCACACCACTTGTCATGCCAAAACCGGATTCTGAAGCCATTTCCAACCACAAACTTAAATACTCTCTAAAAAATTGCCACTCTTTGCTAATGTGCTTCCACAAGCTAACCCCATAAGAGTCATGCGCCTCCAAAGTGAACCAACCACTCTCCTCACACCCATACTTTTCCGAAATAATTGTCCTCCATAAGCTATCTCTCTCAGAAGAGAATCTCCAAAGCCATTTTCCAAGAAGAGCTTTATTGAATAAAAGAAGTCTCCTAAGTCCCAACCCACCAGCTCCAATAGGGGAACAAACTCTAGCCCACCTAACAAGGTGAAACCTGTGCTCATCACCACCACTTCCACAAGAAATCCCTTTGCAACTTCTCCAACCTATTAGCCACAGACAACGGAATAGGAAATAAAGACAAAAAGTATGTAGGAAGGCTAGAAAGAGTAGATCTAATCACGTTAACCTTCCCCCCTTTGAAAGATAAATGCGCTTCCAACCCGCCAACCTTCTTTCAAATCTCTCAACGATACCATCCCAAATATGCATACATTTAAACTTAGCACCAAGAGAAGGCCCAAGAATGTCATCGGGAGCGACGATACCCTACAACCCAAAATCTCCGCCATCACCCGAACATCATTAACGCTTTCAATAGGAATAACCTCAGATTTGCCAAAGTTAATCCTAAGACCCGACACCGCCTCAAAGCACAAAAGTAAGCATCGTAGGTTTCGTACATGATTCTCCTCAACCCCACAAAAGATTAACGTATCATCGGCAAAGAGCAAATGATAAATGCACACCGCATCACTCTCAACCACCTCTGTCATCATCCTACTAAATGCTTCCATGACAATCAAGAAACAAAAGGGGTGGAAGATGATCACCATGACGCAAACTTCTAGAATTCCCAAAAAAGCCATGAGGAGAGTCATTGACCATAACAGAGAATTTAACGGTATATATACAGAACGCAATCCACCTACACTTCTCACGGAACCCACATTGCCTCAACAAATACAACAGAAAATCCCAATTCATATGGTCGTAAGCCTTGTGAAGATCAAGTTTGCACAATAGCCCCGGCATATTCGAATGTAAGCGTGAATCAATGCACTCATTTGCTATTAAAACTGAATCCAGAATCTTTCTACCCCTCACAAAAGCATTATGGGAAGGCAATATGATTTTCTCAAGAACCATCTTCAACCTATTCGCTAACACCATGGCGAAAATCTTATAAACCCCTCCAACCAAACTGATGGGACGAAAATCTCTCAAGTCCACAGCTCCAGCTTTCTTAGGAATGAGAACAATGGAAGTTGCATTCATGCACTTAACAAATTTGCCCCTCTGGGCAAATACATTGAACATAGCCAAAACATCCCCTTAACCACCTCCCAGCAAGACTGAAAAAATGCTAAAGTGAACCCATCCGGTCTCGGAGCCTTGTCACCATTGAGGCTACGGACCACCCCTGTGACCTCGTCCTCCTCAAAGGACCTCTTAAGCCAACACGCATCCTCCTCAGAAATGGAATCAAATTCCAAGTCATCCAGCGTCGGCCTCCAAGAAGAGGGCTCTTTATAAAAAGAGCTATAGAACTCGACAATACTTTCTGAAATAAGCGACGGGTCCTCCACAGTTTCTCCCTCCACTTCCAAACTAGCAATCAAATTCGCCCTCCTATTCGAATTGGCCATGCAATGGAAAAAATTAGTGCATCTATCTCCATCCTTAAGCCACAAGGACCTCGACTTCTGTTTCCAACTAATCTCCTTTAACTCAATCAAATGATCCAATTCCCCAAGAACCTCCAACTTCCTCACTTTCCCCTGTCATCAAGAATCTCCTCCTCATCCAATGAATCTAAAGACTCCAACTCACTTAACAAAAACGACTTCTTGAAACTTAGATCCCCGAAAACATCTTGGTTCCACAACTTCAACTTATTCTTCAACGCTTTCAACTTATTCTTCAACACTTTCACCAATAGATTTTATGGGCAAGTCGAAGACATAAAATCTCAAGCAACTAGAAGACAGATCACAAGTGGATTACTTTCTAAAAGAGAGAACCTTTACCACTAGTGAGTCAGGAAGAAAACATTCTCATATGTCTAACCACCAAATTACCTGTGAATTCAACACCCGTTCTGAAAGCGACTTATCTTCATCCAAAGGGTTAAAGTAAACCTCCACTATATCGGTTGGTTCTAAGGCAGCTTTCTTCCGTAGCTTCTGAATTCTATTCACAATCTACAAAGTATGGATTTCAATTAGTCCATTCATCAGAAATGTATATTCTTTGTAAAACAAATAATTACAGGGGTCTTGCATGAGTATGAACTAAGTAAAATTTAAGTGTGGACCTCTACAACAAAATGACAGTTAGCAGGACATTGTTCACAGGTGAACGCTATCATAAGTTCCAAAAAATTTGATCATTGAAGGAAGTCATTAGAAACTGAAATGAGTGCAAATGCATGCCATGCGTGCACAACTAGTATTCTAAAGGAAAAGAAATATATATGGACTTTTCATGATCAGAAGGAATATGGAGAATGTATAACAAGCACAATGGTTTCTAAGTACCTCAACACCAGCCTCAAACAATGAGTCATCCGCTCGCAAATCCATAATCACCAAAACATCACCTGAAACAATGCACAACACATGAAACAGACAATAGTAACATATTAATTCACGCTTGAGTTTCATTGATGATTCCTACCATCTCCTGCTGCATCAATCTCCTTTTCTGTCATGCCATCAGGACGTTTGAACTCTCGAACAACCTGAATATTAATAAGCATATGAGAAATATGAGCTAGTACAATACTGGAAAGAACATGATATATTATGGTTTAGCACAATGTCAGCCCATCCTTCAGAGAAAACCAACAATAATCAAAATACCTTACGAATGAGCCATCACCATCGCAAAAACGGGACAAGAATGGTCATCTCCATTACAAATTGGTTATCATCCACCCAAATGTTACTAGGGTGGCTCTGTACACCAAACTAGAACTTCTACATTCCTCAAACCAATGTGCTAGACCAAAGTATCAGAAAAGTAATATCAAGTGTGAACTTAGCATTTCTATTGCTAGTTCCAAGAGATGAAATAGTACTTCTTCATTGTCAAACATGTGTATGGATAAATTAACCTTCAAAACAAAATTCAGTTAACTTTTTCCTTTACTCTCCACAAACAAGATCAAAACAGGGAAAAAAATGCTTCCAAGATTGTCAGAACGGGAAAACTTTCTCACGTCCACAATGAAATCAATTTTACCATTCATCCCAGCAAAAATAAAAGCAATAGAAGACCATGGTTGTCACGTTTCTAACCATGAGTCACTTCAATAAGGAACATAGTCATTTCCGAGGTATTACGCAAAAATATAATTTTGTTACCCAGCCATCAACGTTATCCCAAGAGAGAACGTATCCATACCAAGTCGAAGTCTTTCACTACAACTCTCAAACTGACTTTTACATGTATTGAACAGGAGAATATATAGGAACAAAAGATGAACACCTTAATGTCAGTCAGCTTCAAACAATGACATGCGATGGTAACTTCACCAGCTTTCTCAAAAGCTAAAATATTTTCCTGAGACATTGATTTGACTTCCTTGGCAACAATTCCCATAGATTTTCCAAGCCGCTTACCCAATACACTACGATAAATCAATTGAATAACATCAGAAAGATGCATAACACAGGACTACATCGCTCTCCTAAGGGTAAGAAAAATTTACATACCTAAAATCAGGTTCTGCACGTAAAGAAGCATACTTCAAGGTATCATTACATGGTACAAGAGAACGAACATTGAGCTCCTCTAACACATACTGCAAAGCAAATGTAACTAAATAAATCAAAAGGCACCCGGGCTTTGGATGTTAGGGAACAAATAAGAATACACAAATATGCGAAAATATAATGGAAATGCCTATTAGTACTGACCATACAGTGCTAACACAACAAGCAGCTATTGTGTCTAAGTTAACTATAATGGAAATGCCTGTTAGTACTGACCATACAGTGCTAACACAACAAGCAGCTACTGAACAGGGAAAAAACAAACCAAAGCCGTATGCCAAACAACATTTTAGACTAACAAGAGCGTCTTATAAGCTAACTCTTAGTATGCTTCAAGTCATATTCTGTACGTATAAATTAAAACTACCAAGTTCCACCAACAGTGTGACAGCAAATTAGCAACCAGAAAGCTGAAGGGAGAATACGTTATGGTAATTAGTTTTTATATTATTTTTTCTTTTTGAAGGTCACGAAAGAATAACAGTCAGATGTTTTGATAAATTTCCCTAAGTCTGAAAAAACAATTCAGATCTGGCTTGTACATTATAACAAAGAAGTGAACATAAAGTTTGGGAAAAATTTCTGCAGAAACATATCTCAGGAGTTTAAAAAGCAAAAAATAAAACGAAAGCATGGGATTTGATGAATTTCCCTAAGTCTGAAAAACAATTCAGATCTGGCTTGTACATTATAACAAAGAAGTGAACATAAAGTTTGGGAAAAATTTCTGCAGAAACATATCTCAGGAGTTTAAAAAGCAAAAAATAAAATGAAAGCATGGGAACACTTATTTTTAAATACAGAAATAACCAAATTTCATTGCTCGGAAATAGAAAGAACCAGGAAAAACAATGAGCATTTACAATGACTACACAATCCGTATAGTACAGAAGAAAGAACTCTAGCTCCTTACAACAGAGAGTAAAAGGTTTAGTTAAACATAGAAAACCAAATAATAGCAAAGAAAATCTTCTTTACTTTTTTGTGGCCTGAATTAATAGCAAAGTTGATCAACTAGCCATAATGACACCTGCTGGATTCTATAAGTACAAAGAACCGCAATACCTCTCTTAACTTCCCAGCTATGTCGTTGAGAAAGTCTGCATCAGGATGAACCACAACCATCTCCCTGGAGTTGCTCAAAGAAGAAATAAAAGAAGCACAAAATATGAAATAGACAACTATGAGAACATGAACCCAAAGAAAGAGCAGAAGCAACAAGAGACAAACTTAACCTCAGTGGTGTTTTAAGAGGTTTGTTGTGCCGCTCACGAGTATTGCGGGCAAGATCAATAATGGTCATCATTCTTGCAACACTTTGTTCAATTCTTTCACCCCTCTGAGTAAAGGAAAACAGAAAAAGGAATAATGATTGCCTGGTTTTAGGAGTTGAAAGAAGTTTGCAGAGTTCAACATCAGATTAGCTCGAACCAATAAATTGACACATTACAATCATCCCAATAAAAGCTGAGCTGACTAGTTGAGATAAGTAGAAGAATCACTCAAACTGGTGAGACTCATCTAATCAATTACTAATGAAGGGTCACATTATTTTTCATTCCCGGTTAGTATTCGCTCCATGGCTGTAGACTTCACAGTCTCTTTAGCTACAGAGGGGTAAATTGGTCTTACAAAATCATGTCTGCTGTGAGCTTTCCATAATTTTTTTTCCTGCTCTTTTCATATTGAAGGAGATCTTTTCCTCTGGAGATGCCATTTGGTCCAAGATCCATGGCACCAAGTTTTCCCTACTTTTGGTCAACAAAGATGGCTAGCATTCCATCCACAAATTGAAAGCTACCTTCATACAAGGGTGTCTTCCAAAGTCATCAAGGCAAGAAGGAATCTATACAGAGTAGGTTAAAGAACTTGCCAAATCTGAAGTACCAAAGAGTTCCCAATACACGTGCTTGCTTGCTGTATTTGTAGATATAGATAGAAGACGAATACTAGAATTGATTTGTAGATGTGAAAGAAAAAAAAAGTCCTTCAACGTACATAGTTCACTTAATTTAATGTTTTTTTAGCTGCATGGGTCAACACTAGTTAAGCGGGTAATATTCTATAAAATAGAAAGACATATTGGCATCCAAAAATAACAAATTCATGAAAATGAGATTGTTCCAACTGGACGTAATTCAGTTACATGATCATATATTTGTGTAGTGGACATCTAAATGGACCTTAATGTCATACCCTTACAAACCAGAAACAATTTTAGACGACTAGAAGTCAGTTAGAGAAGATCTGCATATGCAGCTTAACCTTGACTACCCCCTCAAGAATATAGGCAATAATAGAGCACATACTTCCAGCAATGAACGACAAAAAAATGCAAGGAAGAAAAGAACACGGGAAGGAAATTGCCCAAATGAAATCATCTGTACCTTTCCTCCTCCTTGAGGAAACTGACAATAGTGAATGCTCTCCTCTGATCCATCTGAAACTTTTCGAAGATTTTGATATAGAACTTCAGTAAAAAATGGTGTGAATGGTGCCATTACTTTACATGACACTAGGAGGACCTGAGATCACATAAACGACCAAAGACAAGTAATTGTTATATGGGCATCTATCTACACAAAAGCTAAGATCGGCACATTACAAAGAACATGAATGACACTAGGAGGACCTGAGATCACATAAACGACCAAAGACAAGTAATTGTTATATATATATATATATATATATATTTTGATAAGTACAAGTAATTGTTATATGGGCATCTATCTACACAAAAGCTAAGATCGGCACATTACAAAGAACATGAATGATAACCATGCTATGCAGAAATAAAAGACTTGGAAATGTGTAAGCAAATCCCAAAAAGAGAACCATTTTATTAACCAACAGTGGTATAAAGTGCTAGGTGATTGCTGCCACAGCAGAAGTTGCACCAGTAAATATACAAGTAAGAAGCAAGACTAGAGTTTTGATCCTACCCAACTTGATGGGGATAAATACCTCATATATTGCTTGTAGATGCAAATATATAGCTAAGTGGCCAGAAAGGTTACGAAGAAATTCCATCTCAATGTAACTTCTCAGCAAAACTTAAATTCAATTCTATCACTTAAGGTAGAGAAACCAACCTTATTTTAGAACTTTGTATTTACAACTTCGTGAAGTAAATTGGCCGTTTATTTTATTTTTGAATCAAAACTAACAACGTCAACTGATTCTCTGATTTTTAGTTTGACTAGTAGATCGCATCCACATATTTAGTCAAATTCACAAATAGAAAGAGATAACTGCTGTTCATAGAAAACAATCCACTGGATATGGATGAAATCCTTTGGCATTTTGATTTATAAAATGAAATGAGTTTCTAATAGGACTAACTGTGCAGGACAAATGGAAGCAATTCAAACAGCAAAATTGGGAACCAACAAGAACTATCAGGTCATAAAATGAACATAAAACCAACAGACGATGGGACTAATAGTAAGACAATTCTATAGGTCGTATAATGGGCATCCAAAAACAGGATTTCATAAAATAGATGATACTTCTATCATACATTGTAAAGATTTGAGAGTGCTGTCCTACAGTCCTCTTCTCCATTGCGACCTTTAAGTCTCTTACGGTTGAATCGCACGTAAATATTTGTCAAGTTGTCAAGAAACTTCAACAGATATGGAACCACCTATAGAGTAAATAGTCGTTAATAATGAATATGCAGAGACCTCCATATACATGTAGACATGTATCTGTATTTGTTCACCATCCCACACTTTGAGACTATGAGAACCTTCAGTTCACCACAAGCAAACTTTGAAATAAAAACAGTCCAGCAAGAATCTTCCCCCCTCGAAACATGTAATAACATCAGTAACTTTTACCTACTTCCACCATTCTCACGTAAAACATTCACAAAATTGAAATTAATTTGAGAGAAAGGCCTAAAATTGTGGCCATAGCAGCTTCACCTTACAAGACAACAGGTTAAGTGCAGATTGTCCAGATAACTTTATGTTCCCATCATAATTCTAAATGGAAATAATTGTCAATGTCCTCGTCATTTCAAAACTACTTGTTCTGTATAAGCAACGTAGAGTTGGAATTTTTACTGTGTCATCATATTGTGCTTCTATCACCTTCATTCCCATACAATCAAAAACATGCTTTCAGAACCTTAAACCGTCAAAATCAACCCCATACAAACCAAAAAAAACATTCAGCACCTAAAATTCTATAATATGAATCAGATGAGTTATTTTGATGTTTTGGTGTGGCCTACTCTCTTATAATATGTCCAATTGATTGGTGCTATCTTTGTAGGAGTGATGGGGAGTCCGTGGATCATATCCTTCTTCATTGCTCGGTTGCAAGAAGTTTATAGCCATATATGCTCTGTATTTTGAATTATCCTTGGGTTATGCCTATGAGGGTAGTCGATGTTTTGAGATGCTGGAAGCGGAAGTTTGATAGTCCTTTGGCTTTGCTCGTTTGGAGGTTGATCCCTTCGTGCATATGGTGGTGTCTTTGGAGGGAGAGAAACGGCCGATGCTTTGATGACTTTACTCTATCTTTGTAGGTTTTAAGGGGAAAGTTGTTTACTCTTTTTTCTTAGGCTAACTCGGTGTTGGGTTTTCCTTTTTCGGATTATCCGGATTTTCTAAGTTTTCTAGCTTGTATGCTTTAGGAGTTTTAGTTTAGTTTCTTGTACTGTTACTCTTCTTTTATAAAGCTTATCTTACATATCAAAAAAAAATATTCTTATGTGCATTTCTCCAGAGGTCTACAATGTCCTACATACAACAATTCAGTTAAATTGAATATCTACTACTCAATGTCTATTGTTAGAAATACAGGGATCCATTTTTCTTTTTACAAGTGCTAAGTAACCACTATAGAACAATGGTTGATAGCTAACCGTATAAAGGTGATAACCCTCCATCTCTTGGCGTACAAAATAAACAAGACTCTGCGTGGCTGAATTGATCCACTGGTCAAGCACATTAGATGAGTTTTGAAGAGTGGTTTCATCAATGGGGATGAATGGTGAAAGCCACTCAACTTCAAGTCTCTTTGCATTCTGAACAAGGAATCTATATGCATTATACCAGGGAAGAAAAACATCCCTGACCTGGGGAAAATTAAAACAGGAGAGAGGTCAATAAATTAGAGTCCAACAAGATGCAAATAATTGTCTCAGATATCACCAGAGTCAATAGAAATGAAATCTAGTTCCAAAAGCTAAATTCACATAACAGATGCATCATACTCACAACACCAAGAACTCCTTCCTTTTTGAAACGCAAGGGCTCAGCACGCACCACTGGGGAGTTTATGAGGTACAATCGTAATGCATCCTGTACAAGGACAATAGAAGACAGACCATGCTATGTATAAGCAGTTCAAAATTTGAACAATCTGGACAAGCAACTTGATGAAACATAATAACCCCAGAGAAAAGGACACAGATAAAAAGAATTTAGTAAAAAAAACTTACAGCCCCATAATTATCAATTACTTCCATTGGTGAGGAATAGTTTTTCAGACTTTTACTCATCTTTTTTCCATCCTCCGCCAGGACAAGTCCATTGCAAATGAGATTCCTAAATGCTGGCTTCCCAAATAATGCAGTAGACAACACCATCAGAGTATAGAACCTGCAGAGGCAAAAAGCGAAGGATAAATATCCACGATCAGGCTCACTAAACTGCCTTGGGAACTTGATGTGCCTCATGTAGAGTACAAAGCAAAAATCAACAAGGTCCACCACAGCAGTCAATATATTGAATACTCACTACCATCAGAAGATTACCACAGAACTGATCAGACAGGATTTTATCATTATTTTTTTATAAGCAGCATTTTATCATTATTTGGTTTAAATAAGTTCAATTATTCACTTGAAATGGTACGGAAGCAAACCTTCCTTCCCCATCTCTCCTCCTCCCCCCCTCTCCCCACCCAAAAAAAAACTCTGAAATATAATAGGAGAGAAAAATAATAAATAAAATATTAAAAACGTAAATTTTACTATCCACAAGAAGGGAAACTGAATCTCACTTACATTAAAGCGCCTGAAGAGAAGGCTAACTTTAATCAGTACCACATAAAAATAAAATGCTAATTGTATAACAGATACTACAAAGAAATGACTTGTGAATGATAATTAGAATGATCAAAATAGTCTTGATAGTAAATGTTTTGTGTTTTTGGCCAAGCATAAGACAAATTGAAAAGCAAGAAACTAACCATCCACGAGTTTGATCCAGCCCTTCAGCCACAAAATGCCCAGGAAAGTTCTTTTCAAAGAGTTCGATATTCTCAAATGGATAATGAATATAAGCATAAGGCATGGACCCACTCTCAAACCAACAATCAAACACCTGAGAAGACAAAAACAACAAACCATCATTATTACTATGAAGCCCATAAGTGGGATAAAAAAATCACCCTACATGTAAACCCTAATAGAAAGGAAACAAGCTTCAGTTTCTTTTTATTTTATTTTTCTCTGACATTCCACAGAAGTTCAAGCTAACCTCAATACCATGGGACAAATACATGACGAGATACTGAAATTATAGCTCTATTATAAGTATTTGTAGTTGTTCCCTAATATTTGAGAAGTAACTACAAGGCTTTAGTGGGAGGTACAACAAGATGGTCATCAAACAATTACAGAAGTGATGATCAACTAGGTGTGGAGAGTTGACGCCACCTTTCAACATGGCCCAAAGTCATGAAAACTCCCAACAGTCTTTAGACAGGGAATGCTCCATAAACGTATGTCTTTAAGCTCAAATCAAATTACATTTGATTAGGATTCCGTTCAACTGGGCAAATATGAGGTAAACTAAAACCATGTCTAAGACATCATCTAATACGGAAACCTAAAATGGCAAAAACAGTAGAAAGCAAAACATTTTAAGTCTAGGTAGTCTACTGCATAACCCTGATACAGAAATCTCACATCATCTACCCGTCGAAGCACACCAAATTCAAGACCACGACTTGATGGAATCGTTATATGATCAATCTTGTGACGGTGCAGATCATCCACCTGTGGAAGCAGTAAGACTCAGATAAGCAAACATCTAAAGTTTCAGAATATTCTCCAGGGTAGCAGATATATCACATTCAAAAGGTCATTGCAGAGGAATTGAAACATAAGAAACACAAGATAGACTGTTCCTCTTCATTTTCTTCATTCTCTGTTTTGCATCTCTTATTTTTCACTTTCTTTACAGAAGTATGCCAAAAGCTTTTCCACACCAATTCTATCATTGCATCTCCCCTGCCACCATCTGGTAATTAGATTCAACCTCCTAATACCAACTCTTGGTATGGCTCCATCCCATGTGATCATGACATTCTCATTTCCTTTCTTCTTCGGAAGGAAGAAAGAAGGGGGCACATGCAAATTAGGATGCTCAAACAGACTCCAATCACTAACCATAACATCTATGTAACAAGAAGCCGTATCAAACCATTTAACACAATATTTTTTTTATAAGTATTTAACACATAATATTTGAGATGTGAGAAAAAAGAGAAAGGGAAGAAAAGGAAAGAAAGTAATAAAACTTTTGTATTACTAGATACAAGGAGAGAGCATGGTACAACTTATTGCTATTAAAGATGTACCTTGGTTTCTGAGGGTACTAGCTTATCAACGCAGATCTCACCATGTATGTAAACTTCGTGAGAAATGGACAGTATAACAGTGACTCGAGATAGGATGCTCTCTTTCCCCTCTAGAGCAAAAATGCAATAATAATAAAAAAATAAAAAAAGAATCTGGCTATGAAAATGTTGGGTTCAGGTGGAAGCAGGAACTAATTTAACTTCCCCCCTCCCTCTTTCACAGGTACACACAGATCCCAGTGACATTTTTTTTTTTGATAAGCCACAGACACCAGTAACTTTAACACAAACAGAAAAATAAACCAGAACAAAAGGCAAATTGAATTAAAACCACCATTGAAACCATTGTTTCTCAATAACTTCCGAGAACCCTCCTAATCACATAGCATTGCTCAGAATTACTCCTCTTTCCACGATAGAAATAAAGATGACCTTGAACACTGGCTTATCTGACGAGATGTGTTGTGAACTACTTGATTCGTACTATGATTGGATGCATCAATATATGAAGCTAACACCATTAGTCTATCGTACGAAGGAAAAGCTAGAAAAACATATATAGTCTGTGCGTGTGTGGAAGATAGAGCAAAGGAGAAAGAGATCGTACCTTAACCCCAGAAAGCTTTTCAAGTTTCTCAATGGAATCAATGACTAGTAGTTCCTCACCATCCTCACTAATCCATACAGGGAGAGGAGTACCCCAAAATCTACTACGGCTAACAGCCCAGTCCCTTGCATTTTCCAGCCAATTGTGGAAGCGCTTTTCCTTAACATGACAAAAAAGTGATATAAATAGTGTCAAATGACAAAAAGAAAAATTTATAACAATTCCTAACCTAGGCCTAGGATACCTATTCCTATTTTCCAGAAAATCAATGAATATTGAGAAACACACATTTTACTCAATAATGACACAGAATTTCCAAAACCAAAAATATACAAAATATGGAAATCAAGAATATCAAAAAGCATCAGCTTATCCCCAAACAATTTAGCATCTCCACTTCTGACTAGTAAACACATGAGCACCCCTAATCAATTCATCAAAATGTAGGAATCACTCATTCCGGAATCATAAGGGAAGTAATCATTAATAAGAAACTATCACCGTTGGTTGCAGGGAGATATCTCACCTTCACAAAATCAGGAACCCAGTAAGTCTGCTTGTTGTTCTCTAACAATTTCTCTTTCAACTCTTCTACTCTAATGAACCTACAAACAAATACGACATGGGGCTCAATACGGAAGATGAAAGCACTTCAAACATACACACACACACACCCATATGAGATGGAATCCAAGGAAAGGAAAAAAGGAAAAACAAGAAATAAATGGTGAACATAGAGCCACCCAGTATTCCTAAGTTCAAAGTAACAGGCCAGTGAATCTGTAGCATCTCCTATCACATCCCATCAGTATGTCATGAAAACAAAGATTCCAAACCAGAAAGGAAACAGCAAGATAAGTTTAACATTTTTTTAGCAGCATCCCAATGCATTTCAACGGCCTCTACCAACATCGATTGCAGCATTAACTTATAACAACCAGAATACGCAAAGCACACATCAGCATTTTATCTTCCATGCGTTACACATAATTGTGCATTTAAGCAAATACAACAAAAGCTCCAATTAACATGGGTGATGTTCGTTTTGATGTTTTTTGTAGGATTTGGAGTGTTTTGAGAATTTTTAGGTGATGTTAGAGTTGTATTGGTGTTTGTGTAGAAGTTGTTGAGGTGTAAAAAAATTAATGATTATTTTTAAAGTTGTTTTTTGTATATTCGAATTTATTTATTTTTTATTAAAAGTTGAATATTTAAAAGGTATTAAAAAAAACGACAAACGAATAAACGTTCAAACCGCCTGACTAAACTTTTGCATAAAAACAAAAGTGACTTACGCAGGGGACAAGGCTGACATGCTGCAGGCCGCACGCAGGGGAGGAGGGAAATGACCAAATCACCCTTTACCAAAGCAAAACTTGCGTAAATCAGTTGGGGGCTTTTTGTCCATTCACGTGACTGAGTATTTAATGAGATGACGTGTGGGGGCCATGTGTTTCTAAAAGTCCATTTTACCGTTCGATTTTGATGTATGTAACGCATGAATGGAGGGTATTTTAGTAATTTTGTATAAATATGTCCAGGGCAAAATTGGAAACTACGGTACAGTATCCTAAAAAAAATCACGTTCGGTGGGATTGTGTTTTTAGTTGAATGTGAATTCTTCAATTATCAAGAACACGAACATGCTCCATGGTCATAGGCTTTGTGAATTGCCAACCTTGCATAACATTCTCAGTTCATTCATCCTTATCCGAGAATCAATACATTCATTAGCTATCAGAAACCCTCGAAAACACCCACTGAATCCGATCCTCCACACTTTTAAAGATCACCGAAAGAGAGAACACACCAACGCAAGAATCCATCATCTCCAACATCATCGAGTCTCATAAAAGTAGCCTTGTGGGGGTGTCTACAAGATTCTAGCAAAGATTTCGGCTAATAGGTTGAAATTCTCGTTGCATAAGAGTATCTCGTTATCCCAAAAAATGTTTGCGAAGGGAAAGCAGATTTTGGACTCTGTTCTAATAGCTAATGAATGTATTAATTCTCGAATAAGGACGAATGAACCGAGAATGTTATGCAAGTTGGACATTGACAAAGCCTATGACCATGTTAATTGGAGCTTTTGTTGTTTTTGCTTAGGAGGTGTGGGTGTGGTGAGAAATGGTGGAGATGGATTGAGTTTTGTATTTCTACGGTCAAGTTTTCGGTGCTTGTGAATGGCTCCCCGGAGGGTTTCTTTGGTTGCTCTTGTGGGTTGCGTCAAGGTAACCTTTTATCTCTTATTTGTTATTGTCATGAAAACTTTTTTCTAGGATGATGAAGAGATTAGTTTCTAATGGTGTTATTGAGGGTTTCAAAGTTGGTGGAGTTAATGGTGAGGGGATTGATGTTTCTCATTTGTTGTTTGCTGATGATACCCTCATTTTGTGTGGGGCAGAGGTTAATCAGTTTCGGAATCTTCGGTCTGCTGTTGTGCTTTGAGGCAGTCTCTGGGTTGAAGGTGAATTTGTCTAAATCAGAGTTGATCCCAATAGGAAGTGTTGCAAATATGCAAGAGTTGGTATCAATTATGGGGTGCAGAAGGTCTTCGTTGCCCATTACTTATTTGGGATTGTCGTTGGCACTAGATACAAGAGCATTCAAATATGGGATGATATTCTGGAAAGAATAAAGACAAGGTTGGCGAGGTGGAAGCAGATATATTTATCCAAGGGTGGTTGAATTACTTTGATCAAATCCACGCTTTCTAGTCTTCCTACTTATTTTTTATCCCTTTTCTCAATTCCGGTTGTGGTGGCTTACCGGATGGAAAAATTGCAATGAGATTTTTTGTGGGGCAGTGATGGTAGAGTCCACAAGTTTCATCTCATTAAGTGGGAGAAGGTTTGCTCTCCTATTAAATGTGGGGGGTGGGGATTCGGAGATTGATGTTGTTTAACAAAACTCTGTTGAGAAAATGGTTATGGCGCTTTGCCACTGAGAACAATTGTATAAGGCCCTCCCTCCTTTCCTGCCACTTCTAAAAGCAGACTTAATCCCATCCTAATTAACATTCGACTCCAACCCCTTTAGTTCCCTCAATATCTTCCCTCCTGATCTATAAGGAGACTTCCTACTAATATGAATCCTATCCCTCTCCAAAGCTTCAAAAAGGTCCATCAATTCTTGCTCATACCCCTCAGAGGACATTGTGCCTAAAAGAAGATACCATTTTCAGCACCTATCTAGAAGGCTCAAATGGTACTGAACATTCCCCCCTCCCTGAAACAAGGTAGCAAATATGCAACAGAACCAAAGGATAGTTGTCATCCCCTCTCCTGACCAAATCCCCTCCTTGCACAAGTTCCCCCACAAATGAATCCAACTCACTCGGTATGAGTGAATCAATGTAATCATCAACACCCTCCACCGCATCAATAAGCTTCGGCAAATGAGACATACCTCCCTGCTCTAAGAGACCCGCAAGCTGCGCATCCCTCGCCATAGAAACCCCTTGCAGTGGCTCACCCAACTGTCTAGAAGCAACCCCACCACACAAGGCAAGCTCCCTTTCTGTATTAACTACCAAATCACCTGGGGCCAAAAAAAAATCACCCTCCTCACATACAGCAATTAGAACTCCAGAAACCTCATGTTTCTCAAAATCTACATACGTCACAGGACCAAAGACATCAACCTGCTCGTAGATATCATTGAAATCGACTGGAGAATGAATCGGCAACAAGACCTCGCCTGTTGGTACTGGTGGCTAAACCTCGACTGTCCCGCAATTACCCGGCAACAACGTTCCCGCGCCCAGCCAAGACTCAACAACATTGCACTTCCCCATCTTCTGACTGACCCCACAGTCCTTCACAACGCCAGTGTATCGCCACCAACAGTACTTCTAGTGTAGATAAATCTTAGTTTTATTATTATGACTGCTATAGTCATAATAGGTTGCTTCGTTTTAAAAGAGATGATTGTTAAAGTTGAAAATATTAGCATCCCTCCAGGATAAAGCTTCTCATGTCTATGGCTAAGCTAAAGTTATTTGTCTCCATTAGTTCAAGGCTTGGATCTTCCACACATCATCAAGTACAGGATAAAGGAAAATTTAATAAATGGAAATGGACTTGACATATTGTCAATCCAAATCTTTTTGCATATTGCTAATAGGAGACAAGATTAAGGGATTGTTAACAGGTACTCATCACATGTTGCATCATCTCTGGTGTAAAAGTACAGGCCACCAACCATTTGCAAAGTACATTCAATCCCACCCAGCATAATTGACAAGATCAGAGTGTACAGATTCTGCAAGTTATTAAGATAAGCCAGGCTCCAGTCCTATGCACTACTGTTTGCTATAAATTCAGCAACCAAGTTTTATCACCCTGACCCTAGCCATTTGATTTACCATTTGCACCAAAAGTTCCAAGCAAGCACTTCAATAGAAAATTTATAAGAATAATGGGGGGAAACTGCATATTTAGTTCTATGCAAACTTAACAAGAGGGACCCTGGAACTTAAGTGAGCATTTGCAGGCATCTACATGTTTAAGATATATCAGGGAGGTTAAAAACTAAAACTCAGCTGTAACCACGAGATTTCATCGAGTCTTACGTGTGTTATTTTCCTGTCTCTTTGTTTGGACTTGGATAGGAATTTCCTCGTGGCCCTGTTAGTTTTTCTTTTCATATTTTTCAATAAGAAAAAGAATTGAATTAAATCTCAGCTGGTTTGTTGCTAGAGAAGGAGAGATATTCAGTGCAACATGTTTTCTCTGTATGCTCTCTTCCCTCTTTTCCCCTTTTTTGCTTCGGCTGTTAGTTTCCCGGTTAGATTTTTTCGATTAAGTGTTCTACAGCTATAGTTGTTTGCTCGGAGGTCTCGATGTCCTTCTCCCGTAGTTTCTGTGTTGAAGCTAATGTCTTTCAGGTGACAGTCTTAGGCAATGGTGATGTGAAACTCTCGGAGTGGAGTCGGAAGGCTATGAGTTCTATCTTCATCGGGAAGTATGGGGCTATTTGGTTGGTTAACATGGTTACTAGATTGCTGGAGGATGTGAATAGGGAGTTTGTAGTGAAATTTGATGAAGCTTCTAGGGCCTTTATGGCACAGAGGTGTTGCAACAAGGCAGGCAGATATCTTGCCTTAGCAGAGTTTGGTGGAGGGCGACGACGAGGGGTGGTAATGGTACGGGGGCGTCAGGGTGGTTGGAACTCGCCTCTGTGTTTCAGGGTGTGATTTCCAACCTTGGTCAGTTTAAAAATGGCGGTGGTGGCCTTGTTGGCTCTCCTGTTCGCAAGGAGTTTTCTTTCGTTGATGCTGCTAAAGGCGGGTTGAAGGGGGAGAGCTTTGGGAGTAGGGTGGTAGCTGTGACAGACATAGAGGGGCCTACGGGTGGCGTGGAGCAGAAGGTTGTGCAGCATGCCTCTGCGCATGAGTCTTTGGTGGGCAATGACTCACTTTCCAAGGAGCCTGCACTCAATGCTCAGTCAGCTGGTGGCAGGTTGATTGACGAGTCTTTTTGGAGAACGAAGTTGCAGGGGCTACGTGCAGAGATTGACATCCTTTTAGAATTTTTAAGGTGTGAGGGTGGGCCGGGTACAGGAACCCACATGGAAGCAAGCGATTTGGCTCTACATGGGCCGGGTCCACTTGGGTCAGGGTCTGCTATGCTTGGTCCTAATGTTAAGCCGGTGTGGGAGGGAAAGGGCAAATACCCATTGCAGGGGCTAGTGCAGGCGGATGGGCCGGAGCCAATGCTCTCAAGCCCAGGTGATTTGGCTCTAGCCCATGAGGCTCCTTCGGAGGCACTACATGGGCCGGGTCCACTTGGGTCAGGGTCGGGTACCCTTCAAGACCCGGACCTTATGCGTGATGTTGGTGACGGTCAGCAGGGAGGAACCGTCGATGGTGCTGACTGACCTCTGGCGAAGGAAGGAGGGTCGTCGGCGACTACGGGGGCTAGGGGTAGCATCCCGGAGGCCTTTCCGGAACCGGAGTTGGCGCCGATCTCAGCTTCCGTGCTTCCCGATATGCTTGTCTCTTCCTAGGGTGTGTTTTCTTCGCCGTATCTAGTTGTCGATGGCACAGATCAGGTCGCCGGCTCTTCCTTAGCGGTTTTTGAAGAGGTTCAGGGGGCGGGTATGGCAGAGAGGCTAGGTGAGGTTCTTGGGGTGGGAAAAGGCAAGAGTTTTGACGTGGGGGAGTTAGGGGCTGGCCGTGAGTCTTCAGGTGAGGGGGTTGGCAATCCTGAGGGAGGGGATCGGCTGGGAGTAGCCTGTCTCGAGGGCCCCGAGTCTCTCAGTCCATGTTCTGTGGCGGAAGAGGCGGTTGGGAGGGATCGGTTGGGTTATTTGGTAGATGGGACTGTTGGGTTGTCGTCTTTCAGGGCAGATGTGGGCGTGGACTCTTCGGGTCCATCTCCCTAAGGGTGTGGGTCCCTTGTTGTGGAGACCGAGGCTGATCCTCTCGTTTGTGTAGAAAGCAATCTTGATGGGTTTGTGGTTGCACCTTACAAAGCTCTGTTAGATTCTTTGAAGGGGAAGGAGCAAACGAAATCTCTGGTGTGGGTTTTGGATATGGTTTCCTCTGTGGGTCAGCTGGTTGGGGTGTCGTGTGGTGGCCAAGAGGATAAGCTGAGGGATATCTTTTCTGTGTTGGAACGTGATCGGATGCCGCTTAGTTCGAAAAAGTCTAGGAAATTAGGTGGGAGGATGCTCAGGGAGTTGAAGGGATTGCAGTCTTCGATTATCTATGAAGGGTCTTCTTCGTTCTCTAGGAAGACTAAGAGCTATGGGCTAGACTGTTAGGGGAATCTTTTGGGCGAGTCTTGTTGGTTGGGTGTTCTGGGAGAGTCCTGTTGGCTAGTGGGTTGACGGTGGGTGGGAGTTTCTTGGGTTGAGGGTGGGTGGGAGTTTGTGTTAGGGTTCTTCAGTATTTTCTCTTGTATTGTTGGCTCCGTTGTTGTTTGTTCCTTGTTGTTGTTTTTTTAATAAAATTGGCTTACTTATAAAAAAAAAAACATGTTTAAGATATATCAAAGAAAATTGTGACTTGTTTATTTATCTAGTCTAACATTTCATTTTCGTTGTCTTAAATTACATTTGGTCAGTCAAAGAAATTGGCACCCTCTAGTTTCAGATTGAATGTGACATGTACATGGATATAAGTTTGTCACATCCAACAGGTTTTGGCTTTACACATTTAGCTAGACGTTTTCACTTTAGTAGTTCTATGAGCTGAAAATACAAACTAGTATCAAGACAGAAGGCATAGCTTGGTGGTGTCAATAGAAGCATGTAAAAGGAAATGAACACCAGCATGTAGGTGTGGTAAGACTCACCTGCATAGAGGTGAGAAAGAACCTGGGAGGCATATGAGATGTAGCAGCTTTAGGTTCGTATAAGTTGGAGCTAAAAAAACCTAAGCTTTTACATATCCCCAAACTTTGGCCAATAAATAGTGTCAGCTACGAGATTGATCATTTATAATGGAACTGTCGGAAAATCAGTACTGCATCATATATTGGCCAAGGACAGGTCAATAAGATTTAACATATAAAATCGTTTGGGGTTGTATTGCCCTTATCCTTATGCAACAGTGAACAAGAAAGAGAATTGAAACTTCAGCACATGATGTCATTCAACACAAAACCCTCACTGTTATAAACACTTTGGCTCACAACCAATCAGGGTTCGAAAACTAAACAGGAGAACAGCATCAGTGTAATGGGAGTTAAGGTTAAAGAAAAGGTTGGTAAATATGCACTTACCAGCTTGGTACTGCCCTATAAATAAGAGGAGTTTTGGATCTCCAGCAAAAGGGATAAGAATGCATAAAGGTCCCAAACTTAACCAAGCGGCCTTTGCCCTGAGAAGATACAAAAAATTACCAGAGCAAAATTTGACATATACCACCATGATTTCACACTTTTTTTTTTTTTGATAAGTAAGCCGATTTTATTAAAAAAGGATCAAACAACAACGGGACCAACAGTACAAGAGAAAATACTGAAGAGCCCTAACATAGGTTTAAGGGTATGGTACAAATAAACTGACACGGACAGCTTCGAGGCATTTATCATACAAGATATTTATACGATCACGAAAAAAGCTTCAGATGGATACCCTCCCTAACATATCATTAACAGTGTCTAAGCAACCTCAAAATCAAACTGTTAGACCTTACCTTAACTGCTTCAACAATATCCTTATCTGCATCTTTTACATACTGCCCACTGAAGTCAGCAATTTTTGCAGTAAAGCAGCCATCATCATCAACGGCTACAATCAAATTTTCTCTCTACAATACAACAAAATAAAGCAAAACGTGAAGTAGCAGGAACTCAGGATAGTAACAACATGTGTCGCCAATTCATCGTGGGGATCAAACTTCAAACGTTTGAAACGAAATGCCCAGTCAGGGATCACTAGAATAAAGAGAACAATAAAAAAAATCTCAGTTCTAGCATATTGGGGTAAGTGGCGCGTTGAAAACTGCACATAAACAAACAATTGTAATGCAACATAAATGACTAGTTAATTATCGACTCCATCGCGTAAAGCTTAGGATGTGCAGCGTATCAATGCAGATACGATCAAAGAAACAGCATTCAACTTCACCAAGCAACACCACCTATGAAACTACGTCGACGAACAAACAAGTAATGAGGCAAAACAATAAATGACATATAATTGAGGATTGTTACAAATCACTGTCATAGTTTCCAATATGATCTTTGCAAAAAGCTATAATTATGAAAAAGCCATGGTCAAAAAAAATATTCCCCCATCGCTCTCTCTTCTTCTCTCACAAAATATACACTAATCTATTCACCCTTCTTCATAGCTTCTTACATCCTCAATCTTGTACTCTTTGAGTCAAATAAGTAAGAGGACATAAAAGACAACCACAATCAAAGGAGATCCTCTGACAACTAACCCAAGCTGAAGTGAAGGGGGGAATAGGAAGTGAAAGGATAGTGCACTAATCAAAATGTCTGAGAGACACATCTGGACAACAACTGAAATGGACAAGCCGAAATATATAGAAGAAATCATGTAAGATAAAAATAATTAACATAAGAACATTCCAACATAGATTAGAGATACTTCATCAAAACCACAAAAAACATAGAAACCAATTCAAAAAAAAAAACAAACTCATTTCATGAGAGCCACATTTTTACAATGTCAAATTCAGAACAAAGTAGAATTTTAGCCACATTGGGCTAATTTGGTTTTAGGGTGTCCTCTTTTGGGTTTTCTGGATTTTCTAAGTTTTTTAGCTTGTTTGCTCTAGATGTTTTCAGTATAGTCTCTTGTAAAGTTTAACTTATAAAAAAAAAAACAAAGTAGAACACAGACAATCTCATTGTACAGTATTAAATCACATCATTAAATGTGAACTCCAAACCATTAACTGAATGCAGAAAAGAAAAGCCAAAAAAAACCTTGCTTATCACTTGATTCTCAGTGCAAACACGATAATCATCTTCACCAAATGCTGGAGCACAATGCACAATGCCCGTGCCACTGTCATCGGTAACATAATTGTCGGCAATAACTCTAAATGCAGAGTCAGAGCACTCCGTAAAATAATCAAACAAAGGTTCATACCTGCATACAGATTCGCATAGATCAGTAGAGCAAAACCCCACAATGCAAACATACTTTACTCAGAAAGAATTTCCAACAACACTAATTATCATCTGGAAGTAATCTAGAAACTGACAATCATCACAACGAAAAAGTAAAGTAGCACTCACTTCATTCCCACCAGCGATGCCCCAGAGACTTTATCCAACACTTCAAAAGAATCCACCACATCTCCAGTTTTCCCACCTGTGGATCCCTTGTTCTTAGGATTTGATTGCTTGGAGTCATGAACAGACCCATTAGCTATATTTGGTTTTGGCTTCTCACTAGGAAGAGCTGACAAACGAGATTCAGCAACCACAAATACTTTTCCAGAGTACCTGTTGCGAACCTGGTATTCTTTCTCACCTCAAGTTAGATACTAGAAATCCTTATAAAAAAAAGTTAGATACTAGAAATAACTCATAAGAAAGAACATACCATGTGTAACCTAAATGAAGAATTAATAACCAGAAACAGAGAAAACACGCTACCAATCACAGAGAAACAATGTCAATTCATTGGGTAGACCTCCTACAGTAACTGCCCTATCTATACCATATCTTTTTTTTTTGATAAGTAAGCCAATCTTATTAAAGAGAATAAAAAGAAAGAACACAAGAGAAAGGAATCAACAGTACAAGAGACTATACTGAAAATCCTAACCCAAACGCTCACCCGACCCCACCTCACCCCCACCCACCAAAAACTCCAGCCAACACAACCCCCACCTCCCGAGGCGCCAACCACTGCCAAACTAATCCAACAAACGTGAGCCCCTCCCCACAAACGTGAACCCCTCCCTCAAAAGAATCCCCACCCTATTACACGATCAAAGCCAAGGCCTGCCCTTTGTTCTTAGTCTTCCTAGCGATTGAAGAAGACCCTTCATAATTAATCGAAGAGTTCAATCCCTTTAACTCCCGAAGCATCCTTCCCCCTGATTTTCTAGTCTTTTTTGAACTAAGCGGTACCCTATCGCGTTCCAATGCAGCGAAGAGATTCCTCAGGTCCTCCTCGTGACCGTCACTCGACACTCCAACCAAATGTCCAACAGAGGAGACCATATCTAATACCCAGTCCGGAGATTTCCCCTCCAAATCGTCTCTAGGGAAACTGACCGCCAAGGGGTCAACATGCACCAGTTCCCCCACGGGATCTCGTAGAAGCTCTCCAACCTCCATCTCTAGAGAGTGTGACTCAAGAGATGAACTCTCAACACAAGTCAGGGTCCCCCGAGAACACTCCCCCACCTCCAGACAATCGAAGGGAGCCCCAGAAGAAGGATCCAGTACTGCCCGCTCCCTCTCGGCAACACAAATCTCCTGAACGTGGACCGCCTCCATCGGGACCCCACTCTGGAGCGTCCCATCCTGAAGATCGGCCTGGTCTGGCGCCGAAAAGCTGCATCCCGACGTCTCCAGCACTGCCCGCTCCCTGTAGTCAACTTCTTCTGACTGTTCCAGCACCAGCGAGTCGTCGGAACCCATCCCTGCCACCACAGACAGTGTCGCCTGAGGCAAGTCATCCACCGGCAAAGCGTTCCGGCCAGCCCCCGAGTTCGGGTCATCCCGCCCATCACCCGGCTCTGCACACCCACTCGGCTTCTCCACAGCAGCAGGCACTATCAACTGGGTCAATGGGCCAGGCTCACAGAAAGGAAAGTGAGACCCACGGCCCAACTCAAGAGAAACCGAGCCAACCTGCGTAGAACCGCAAGCCAAGCAACACAAGGCCTTCCTGGGATCCTCTACGAATTTGAAAAGGTTGTCCAGCTCAGCACGCAGACGCATTAAATGCTCCCATAACTCTCCTTTTGTCCCAGCCGTCCCAGCAAACCCCCCAAAAGCATCCTTACGAAAGGAATTCATGTGACCTACGCCAACCTCTGCAGGCGCCGCCATTGGGAAACCAATTGTGGCCTGCCTTGTCAGGTTATCGTTGCCAGCGTGATGCATACAAAACTCCCCCTCACCCGCCTCCTTCAGCATCTCCGGCGAGCCACCCCTCACCAATTGGGGAAAAGAAACTCCCTGCCTAACCTCTGACGCTGCATGCCCCGAGTTTGATCAACGCAGCTCACCAATAACAGAAATTATCTCCTCACAAGACTGATCGAAAGCCTGCCAGACAAAGCCCAATCGCCCCTCAGGGATCCTGACAGCCCCCCTCCGCCGTCTGTCCCCAAATTCCACCAACACAACGTATCTACCATGCTCATTCGAGCAATTCTGGGCAAGAAAAGCACGGGAGGATTCATTGAACTTCACCGAAAGATTCTTGTCATCTTTCCCCTCCTCCAGTTTGCCAAAGAGGTTGGCAAGCCAAACCACCCCATAGCTTCCAATACGAACGCAGCTCTGCGACTTTCGACTCAGCTACGATAACGTAACGAGACCCAACTTGCTAACCGAGAAATGGAACGTCTTCGCCTCAATCACTAAACTACGGAAAAAAGCCATCACAAACCACGAACTAAGCAAACTAACACAACTCGATGGACCTACGGGGAGGAGAACGAAGAGGAGAGAGAACGGAGAAAAAAGCCATCACTTCAAGAACAAGTTGCTCATCACTGGTACTCCTTTACAAAACAGTGTCAGTGGACATGATACAAGTAGTGGAACCTTCTCTTCAATAAGCACCTTCAATACCAGGGTCCGTTCACAAGAAGAACAAAAGTGAACAGTTATTGTTCTTTAAAACACTTCTTGAACACCGCAAAAAGACTTCCATCCAAATGAATTTGTACATTATACCATATCTTTTATTTTACAACTAGAAAGACCACATGCAAAGTTGTACCCATAAAAGGGCTAAAGAAATTTTTTAATCCATCAAATATGATCAGTAAACAGACCACTCAACAATGTACTACTATGATGAATTGGGAATACAACATGTACTAAAGTGTCAAAAACTAGTATATAAGCCTGAATCCAACCCCCAGCCAAAAAGAAATGAAGTGAAAAACCAAGCATCATTCACCTCTAGGAGTTTATTCACACAATACAATTACAACCAATATAATCAGCCTATTCTCAAGGCTAAAATTGCTAAAACTGTTGTACTATAACACAATCTAGTTATGGGAACAGGATCCTCGTTCTTAACGCCAGATTTGCTTAAGAAAACATTTTTAATACTCAACCTAGTCAGGGAACCCTGGGGCTAGAGTAACACCACTGGGAGAGTCGTTTGTGATGAGTGACCTAATTGCGAGGTTCAGAGAGCACGTGTGCATGTAACAGAAATGAACGTATATTACATAGTGAGGATTCCAATATAGAGTTTGATAGAACATAGTAAACTCACCTTCACATAGACAAAATTTGCATTTACACAAAGAGCGAGGTTACTTGGAAGGGTCCATGGAGTTGTTGTCCAAGCAACAAAAACTGCCTTGTGTGGATCGCCAATTATTGGAAAAGCCACCATTATTTCCGTGTCAGGTACATCCTGTTTCACACCAGGTAAGTTAGATATAATTGAAAACAAATCAAGATTATATAAACAATAGTCATAAAAATTAGTCTCCAAACCTAAATGGTAGATGAAGCACAACAAAGGCGTGACCAACAAGAATTTAACTGGTTGGCCAATGGTGACCCAATCACCCAAATTTAGATGAAATCTTTCCCAAAACAAAATTTGATAGAAAGAGAGAAAATAATGGTATCTCAGTAACACAACACAAATATATGAATGGTAAATGGGTGTTTTAGAACACAAACCCTATAATCCAGACCAGCTTCAAAATTTGATAGAGGTGTCTTACAACCAGTGCTGTAGGGCATGACCTGCCAAAGATATTCATAAATTTTCATCAATTGAACCCACTGTGTAAAATTAAAACCCACCCTGACAATCATATTGCACTCACTTTAAAAAATTACAACTCAGCCATCTCCAAACACCAGGAAAAATAAAATAAAATAAACATTTCATATCAGAATGATCTTATTTAGCCTCAAAAAACCAAGAGAATTTGGCCTAATCCTGTGTGATAACCATTCAGCATCAATGGCAACAAATATTAGACTACACTTATTTAAACCTAATACAGCAGTTTAGCCTTGAATAGAATACAGTTGACTATAACGATTAAAAGACTAAACTTCGGAACTAAAAGCCTTGACTTCCTCTCAGTAGAATTGTCTGGAATACATAAAAAGAACTACCAACACCAATAGGTCAACCCAAGTATAATACCAAAAGGAACTCGGAATGGAACCTGCAGTTCCATCATCACCCCCATAATGACACGCATCAATTCAATGGGAAACTCAATATCCAAATTAGAGTATGAAGAAGCTTACACTTGACACCTCCGCTACACAATTCAGTAACCATACTCCTCCACAGTAAATAACTAAAAAAACATAGAACTAGCTCCTACTCTTGATTAACCGATTCCAAAAAACAAATTTAGATGAAGATACTCCAAAAAAACCTTGTAACCCTTATACACAAGACCCTTGGCATAAAGCTGGCCAAAGACCCACCACAAAGTCTCCATGTAGTTCAAGTCCATAGTCTTGTAACCATTCTTGAAATCAATCCACCGTCCTGTCCGCCACACAATCTTCTCCCATTCTGTCACATACCTGCCAACCAAGAGAACAAGAATGAATGCTAGATATGCGATAGCAAGCCAGAGAAACCAATGAACGATTGACAAAATACAAAAACCACACCTTGTAACAATGCTCCTGCACTCCTCGTTGTACTTATCGATGCCCAATTTCAAAACTTCTTCGCGTTTCTTGATGCCAAGGCGGCTGTCAACCTCATTCTCGATGGGAATGCCGTGGCAATCCCAGCCGAAGCGACGAGTGACGTGGTAGCCGTTCATGGATTGGTAGCGGGTGACAATGTCCTTGATAGTCCCAGCCAGGATGTTGCCGTAGTGCGGGAGCCCCGTCGCGAAGGGAGGCCCGTCGTAGAAGATATACTCCGGCAGGTCCTTGGTGCGCTCCAGCTGGGTCTCGAAGGCCTTGATCTCCGTCCATAACTCGAGGATGGTCTCCTCGTGTTTGGGGAAGGAGAAGTCCTTCCCTTCACAAACTTCGTCCATGCTGAACTATTGAGAGAGGAGACTGTGTCGAGAGAAACAGTCTAACAGAGGGAGAATCAGGGGTTTTGGAGTTCCGACGAAAAAAACTGTAGATGCGATTTTGTATATATAGGGTGGAAAGAGATGGGTCGGGTCATGCAGACAAGTGATGGTCTGCAGTCTGATTTTGGGTATTGTTCGCTTTGTTTGTTTTTTCAGAATTTTTTTGAGTATTGGAATTTAAAAAATAACTGCGAAAAGAATTTTAAAATCAAACATATTTTTTAATATCACCTAAAAATAACTGCAGCACGAATAGTCAATAAAATTAACCCCACTTTAAATTTTTTAAAATATATATATTCTCACGGAACATCACCGAAGAATGCAACGAGGAACTTGAATACTATGGTGGTGTTTGTTTGTGGAAATTTTGGAGTTATGAAAATTTTGAGTATTGAATTTTGTGAAAAAATATAGATATTTTATGAAAAAATGAAGAGGGGAAGATTTAATTGAATATTATAATATTATTTTATAATTTAACGAGGAGATAAAGATTATTTCATTAATAAAATGAAAACAAATTAGGAATGCTATATTGTCTGTTTCGGTGCGCAAAAATGTCCTAAATCTCAATAGCCAATAAGAAACAAATTTAAAAAAATTATAAAATAAAATGCCAAATGGTCTAGTAGTTATGTATATTTCTTTTTGCTTTAAATTTGAGATATATATTTTTGGGAATTTTTCGTAAAAATTACGAGCATATTTCCCAAAAAAAATCTTAGTTTCTTTGCTTCTTTTATAGATATAATTTTGACATCACTAGAAAAGTTATGGAAAATATTTAAGAAATTCAAGGAAAATTATGCTGAATTTCTCATTAAAAAAAATACAGAGACTTTAACCTGTATGAAATTAAGTAGAAAAATACTCTTTAGTCACAGACAAAAGCAGCAGAGCTAAGAGCCCAAGAAAAAACACCTGTAACTATTTCTTTTGTCTAAACATAATCTCAAAAAATCAACAAACTCCAGTATTTATTTATCCAAACTTTAACAATTTTTCACGCAAATTTTAATACTTTTTTAGAAACAAAATTTAATTAAATATTCTTTCTTTATACTTTTCGTCAAACTCCGACATCTTTTATTAAAAAATTTCATCAAATCATCTCTTCGATACCTTTTTATAAATTCTAATAACAATCAAATATCTTTAACATTTTTCACCAAATTTTTACAAACACAACTAAAACTCCAAAATGCCTAAATACTTACACCACCATCAAATTTTTTACAAATTTTGATATTTTTTGCAACCGAACATCATGTTTTAAAATCTTTAAAACATAATAGAGATTTTTAATTTTTTTTAAGATGTTTTTTGAATACTTATTCGAAAAAGAAGTATGTCAAGAACAGTGGTTGACATTTGCCAAAAAAAAGGGGGTTAAAAAGACTAAAAAGTAGTTATTTTAATAAAGTGAATCGGATAGAAAATATATCTAGTAGATATCTTAAAACTTTTTCCCAAAAAAAAATATCTAGTAGATATCTAAAAACTTTGTCCTTGTTGTATAATCATTTTCTAAATTTATGAACTTGCTATTTTGCAAATGTTTAGATTTAATTGGTCTATATAGAAGAAATCAATAGTATATTCCTTTAATACCAAGAGATGTAATTTTCAAGAATATCAAAGTCAAGATCGTCATTTCAAGATGAGTTTACTGTGTTGCCACCGACAAGCTACTGTTCAAGATACTGTTCATTCCGACAAATATCACTGTTTACTTTTCTTTGTTCAGACATATCACTATTCATCAACAGTAACTGCCAACAGGTACTGTTTTCTTTTACTGTGCACTTTTCCAAAAATACCCTTACTGTTAAAAAATATCAAAGGACTTTTCTCGTCCTTTTCTCTTCTCTCTTTTCTATATAAACACGTTTCGTTTCTCATTCTGATCATCGATAACTTCTCAGTTTTCAACTTCTCACAATTCTCTCAAATCTCTCAAGTCCTTACGCCTTTCAACATATCATCCTTAAATACAGTCTTCTCTTCCTTTCAGATCTTTTTGAATCCTTCCTTCATCGTCATATACCTTTTCTGTTTCCAAATATCAACCTTTCATTTCTTCATTCTAGTCTTATGTTTCAAGACTTCCATTTAGACTTCCGTTTCAAGTTCTTCAATTATTGTAAATTTGCTTTTAAATTTTGAATATTGTAATCTGTAAACTTTTGATTTTCAATATGAGTCAAGATCTTTCAGTTTTAATTGTCATTTCCTTATTTTTTTAATGATACTATGAATATGCTGCTTGCATTTCTTTTCTTGAATATCATTTATTATATATGTTGATTAAAAAAGTATTATATCCAGATCCTGAATAGTAAGGAAAATTAGGTCTAATGTAGTAAAAAAGTGTTGTTGCATGCTATGAAATAATTACACAAGCATTTTATGGTTGAAAATGTAGTTACAGGTAACAAGTTTATCAATTATTCAGTGAAAACCTATCTTTTGAGATGCAGTTGGATGCATGTCACTCAAACTCACATGCATTAAATGAATGTCCCCAAGTGTTTTTGAGGTGATCCAATTCTCACTCCTTGCCATCTCAAATGATCGGATGTCATCTACTATTTTAGATAATGCATCTCTTTCTCCTTCATTTTTCCTGAACAACCAGATGTGTGTTCTTTGATTACTTTCAAATTCTGAAAGGTTATCGATAGTTGATGTCACTTTTAAGTCTACCCGATATTTTTTTGGTAGTGACTCTTCTCTTGAAGGTAATTTTACACATTTTTCTTCCCATTTCACTTTCGAAAACCTTGACTCCTTCCCTTGATTCCCCATCATTGGTATCCACATGGATGTGATCAAAGTTCTAGTCTAGAATAGAGTGAGGCACCAGATTGAGAAGTTTTCTCAAATGGCTTTTATAATTGGAAAATCCGGGTAGACAATAGGGTAGTTTAGGATCACCAATTATAAAGTTATTGTTTATAGTGGATCAATGGTATGGCCTACTCCGGAAGTGTTTTTATTTCTTGGAGAATGACTCTTCAAGAAATTTTCACTTCGCGAACAAAAATGAGTGTTGATTTTCTAGCTTGATTGCTTGTTTCTTTTTAGCTGTTGTGGTGCTTTGATAAGTTTCTTCCATTGTCTTGATTGATTAATTAAGAGTCTTGAACATTAATTAGACAATCTTGACTTAAAGAAAATGTTGTTATGTCAAAACTGTTTTAAAGTTAGATTACAGTTAGTCTCAAGTAAGTCAATTGAGAATCTCTAAATTGACAGCTTGTCAATTTAATTTGATTGGTGCGTGATTTGGAATTTCTGAAAAAAAAAGTTATAGAATTATTATAATACCCATCTACCCACCTCTAGACATAGTTTTAGTCTAAACTTGGGTTTTTAAAATGATCTGGCGGAACTTGAGATGTTACATTTATTTCTTTAAATCTGGTATGGTCCTTTGAAGATCTTAGAATTTCGCTTTTTTGAATAGAATCTTTCTTTAATGTGTTTACACTAATCCTTACATTTTTTTTCAACCACTCATATTAGGTGCCTGTATGAGTTACATACTCGCGTTTATGATAATAAAGTTGTGTTAATGTGTTTATATTACTCCTTGCATTTTTTTTCAACCTCTCGTATCACGTGTTTGTACGAGTTCATACGTGTGCTTTAAATATAACGCGCCTTAGTAGCATTTCTTAATATAATATTAATATCTACTATTCTTACGTTTTACTTTATGTTTTGATTATGGTAACCCCTCCAAGTGCTTAGGCTGCGTTTGCGGTGTAAAATTTTACACCTTCTAAAATTTTAACACAATAAAATATTACAATATAATCTCTCTCTCCCCATCAAATCATTACTTTTCACTACAAAAAATATAAAAAATTACCTCTCTCTTCACTTTTTCACTAAACCCAATACCTAAAATTTTAACAACACTAAAATTTTACAAAACAAACCCACCCTTAGTATTACCGTTTGAATGTTTAGCCTAATCAAAACGAGTTCGTTTTCAGCACGACATTACTGTTCAAATGGTTTTGTTACAAGCGTTCGGACGCAACCTATTTACAAGACGCCGTCTTCTAGTGTCTCTTAACTGTTTGAACGTTTGCCTGTAATCCTTCGAACCAAACGCAATAGTGATACCTTGTCAATGTATTTCGGTTAGAAAAAAAAGTGCAATGTGTATTTGGACTCAATTGGACCAGGCACCAAATTTCTCACTTTATATATTTTGGAGCGTCTTGGTTGGAAGAGTGCATTTTCAAAGGTAGATCGGAGGCCAATTTTGAAACTTCGAAGAATGCCCAACAGAGGTCATCCTTTGCTTTTTTTTTTTTTTTTTAGGCAACAATAGCAGCAGGCATAGCCTGCAGATAAAGGGCTTCGAACCCAGAATGACCCTCCCTAAGGGGAGGAGGTAACCACTGGGTTAGAGGTCATCCTTTGTGATTGAAGAGAAAGATTTCTACTTTGCAAGGGTCGACGTTGTCTTTTTGGCTGAGGTTTAAAAGTTTAATTTTTTAGGTTTGAATTTTGTTCAATTCTTAACAGTTTGTTGTGTTTTTGAAGAACTAAAATTAAGAAAGAAGATGAGCTTGCGTTCGAGCAGATGCAAAAAGCACCAAGAAAAAAAAAAAGAGTAGATGCTAAAAGCTCCATTGTCGACAATGTCGAGGAGTACATAGAGGACGAGTGTTCGAATTCTGGTTCAGATATTAATCGTTCCTAATGATCTTCAATAGACCCATCAAGAAATGTGGAAGACACTACGTAGACAATCAATCTGTTATATCTGACTTCATTCAAAGTCGTGGACACAGGAACATCGCTCTAGGATTCTGCATTACCGAGGCCATTTTCTTACAAAAATATCTTGGAGGGCCAAAATGTGAAAAATAAAAAATAAAAAATGAAAAAAAGAGTTTTTTTGCCTGAATGGAAGCATTAAACATTCCTCCTCCGATCCGGATGGTTCCTGTTAGTTTAACGTCTATTATTCTTAATTCTGCACGTCTCACACCAGTACGGGAGTCTCGAACCATTCCAAAAAAAAACTTTAGTTGCACCCCGTCAAGCAGAAGACGAATATGACTCATCCGAAGCGATTGCCAATCCACCCGGTCAAACAAAAGCTGAGGATTGCGAGGGTAGTAGTGGTGGTATAAATAATGGGGTCGCTCAACATTTTTTTGGCCTTACTTAAGTCATAAAAATGAGGTTTTTTAATTTTTTTTAAAAAATTAATATCAAATTATAAATTTGCTTCTTTAACTTTTTTTAGATTCAAAATTACTAATTAAACTTTTATATTCACAGGTATGATAAATAAATAGTATTCTATATGCAATACAAAAATTGGAAAACAATCTATTTCTTTTATCAAATTAAATATTTCAGTTGGAGTATTAATTTCTATTTTTATAACTTCTTTTAATTATGAAAATATTTTAATTTTTTATTAGATTAATTAGATGTTGGTGTCACTTTACTGTTATTTTAATTTATTTCTTAAATTTATATTATTTTAAAAAAATTTATTTTGGAGGGATATTTCGGTCATTTTACATGCTTTTCATATGCTCAAATAGCCGTTTTGATCATAGTTGATACGAAATTAATTTTATCCTATAGATACTGGACAACTATGACTTTTTCCCGAATTTGATTGTTTTAGGAGCTAAGAATTTATTGTGAATGATGATTATTTTAAAAATTGAAGTTGCTAGTGTCATTATTTTGATAAGAGACGTTGATAGTGTTAGTTTCTAGAATGTGTTTTTTATTTTCAATTTTAATGTTATAAAATAATTGTTAAATATTCGTATTTTGTAGTTCTTTTTCATTAAGTTGTATCTAAAAAATTTTAAGCTTTTTTTTCCTCTTAATTTTAATTTTACTATAATATAAATTTTCATAATTAAAAATGTTAATTTTACTATAATATAGGATGTTCATAATAGGAGGCTTTTCTAATTAGGGTCTTTAGACGATTGCCGCACCTACCTACTGCCTACCCTTTCCGCCGCCACTAAGTATAATGCTAGCTAACCACGGGAAGCCTTCTGATTCTTCCTTCTATAGGAATTTGTACAGTTTGTCTTGTGTTAGTGTACCTTTTTTTAGTGTTTTGTTGATTTACTTCACATGCCACTAGGAAAATCATGAACTTTTTTACCTCGCTAACTATCATACTCCATCTACAATAATATCTCGTGCATGTTAATATTTGAATTATTTGTTAATTGGGTTAATAGATTTGTAGTGTAGTATGCTTTACTATACTTTTATTGTATTGTATTCCACTTTTATTAGCTCTATTTTTTTTCTCTGAGAAAATTACTACACTTTACTATTGAAGGACCACCTCATTTTCAATTTGTCAAATTAACGGTGGCGATAGGCTTGATTCGCTGATCAAATATTCATTTTACCAATTACCCTCTTGGTGGGGGCGGGGACCAAAATTGATCCACCGCCAAGGATAATAACGAACCATGTTCTTGATGATCTGAGGCTGAAGTCACTCTGGAGCAACATCATCCAACCATGAAAAGCTTTTGTCGTTTATAATCTCATCCACATCCCTATCACTCAAATTAGGAAAGGTATGCATAAAAAAAGTATCATCATAGCAAAATGGTTGATCATTAAACTTACCATATACTTCACCAAGTTTGTCAAGAATAATTGGTTCCAACATTTGTGTTTCTAGTTCTTTAAACCTTCTCATCATGCTTGTATTGGCCTTATGATATACTGCCTGATCCAGATCATTATCATGATCAGCAAAATCATCGGGCATCATGTCATACTTCTTGCAAAAGGTCGAACTACAAGGCTGACTCAAAAGCTGAAGAGCATATTTTCGTAATATAGGCAAGTGCTTTCCGCAATAGTCCCACCATATGCCTACATAAATTGAAAGGAACAAATTAATAAATGTATATTATAAGAAGTAGTTGTGGAAAATAAAATAAGCAAAAGATATATAGATGATGATCAACTCACGAGGATGGGATGTTTCAAGCATTATCTTAGCTTGAGTTGTGAACAGGTTCGATACTTTCATACGATATTGTTGGAATTCTTTCATGAAACTCTTTTTTTCTTCTTCCAACACCACAAATTCTAGAAGATAGTTTATGCCTTCCATCATTTCATCGTTCTCCTTAAAATTCTCAGAACACATGTAACCAAGATTTAAAAAGGCAGCAGCTGCATGCATTGGATGGATAATATGTTTCCGTCTTCCATTTATCATTGGCCATATAACATCATAAAGGGAAAAATTACTATCACGGTATTTCTTAATTGCGTCTGTTACCCTTTCCATCATTTCATACAGGTATCGTGACGTTAAGCCCATGCCCTCAACTAGACAAAGTGTTTGAAGCACTGACAGTAAAATTTGTGCTATCGCTTTTGCTCGAGTCCAAAATTCTTCACAATGAATGACGTAATCAATTAGTTTTGCACGTCTCAAATACGCTTCTAATTGCTGCCCATCGTCAAACAACTCCACAAAATCAATAGACAATAGTGCTATAGATGTTTGTCAGGATTTTAATTTGTAAATATTGCAAGGATTGCACTCTTGCCATCTTGTCTTGACTCTTTTTAATGGTAATTTCATACTTGTAGATAAAAGACACTACCAATCCTACCATCTGGATGGTAGTATACACGGAAGAAGAATAAAGTATGTCATCCATGAGCGAGTAAATGTTGTCAGCAGCACAAAAAGCGAAGCATATCCAAGGATACTCTCCAGAAAGCATCTGCTTAGTCGAGAACATTTCCCCACTATCTGTAAATTCATCACAAAAGTAGTCTACATGGATGTCCCAAGGAGCAAAGATAATTTGTACAATATTCTTGGGCCCTATGGACTCAATTGTGGAAGTCAATGCTGCAGCCAAGCACCCTAATTCTTGGTTGCATGACATCAAGCATGCCACTCCTCCTGATGTATACAGAAATATATCAGTCTTCCTGATAAAGTCTCCAGAGATCTTAATCCGCCGCTGATTACATATCACAGTACAACCTGTGTTATCAGAAGATCTTTTGACATTCTCAACATACTCCCTAACTTCTTTTTGAGACATCAGGTATCATGCGATTTAATGATGATTATGTAGGAATGAAAACTTAACATTCTCTAGCATGCAATTTGATGCTTCCAAACATTTAGCTTTCTTACAAGGAGTGTTAAATGCTTGTACTACTGCTTTCTTAATATCTTCAGGGACTTGTTCGCAAATTTTAATGTCACGGCCTTTAAGCCCAGACAAATGCGACTTAATCCTTGTAATACCCCCGGGAAAATCATCCTTGCAAAACGTACACCGAAACCGACAACTCTTTAAATCCTCCGCATACTCCCAAAATGAATCTTTCCTCTTCGGCATGTGTTTTTTTTGGTATTATACTTGCAATGAATAACGCAAAATTAAACTTCATTCAACTAGAGGTAAGATAAATATTGACTCGAAAAAAATAAATCACAAAAAAGAAAAATAATTCATCATGGATAAGATACAGAAAAATTAATATTACTCTTGTTTTGTTACAATATGTGTGTAAACAATATATATAAAAACATAGATTTAGCGTATTAGCATCATGTGAGTCCAAGCCGGCCTCCTCTATTCATTAGTTATAGGGGTAAATACACTTTTCACTCTTAAAATATCATGACTTTTGCACTTTGCACCCTAAACTAATACTTATGTTACATTTCACCTTTTAATTACCAATCTTAGACACTGCATATTTTCTCAAATTTTTAGACACTTTGCACCCTCTATTCGACAACGATACCCTCAAATTTAATGAATTGACAACAATACCTTTAATATATGCAATGTGGATCAAGGGCATTTTCGTAATTTTAGTGTTAAAATTTGATAGAGGGTGCAATGCAACAAAAGTAGTAGTTTATGATGCAAAGTGCAAAACCAAGGGTAGTTTGTGGGTGAACAATGTATTTACCCCTTACTTATACTCTTCAAATTAAGGTTTTTTTATTCTATTTTATAATAACAAGAATTCTAAGCATTCAGTATCACGTACGTACGTAGTAAAAAATTAGAAAAGTATATAACCATTTGCTGCTAAAAAAGAATCTATGCGAATAGATCTACGAACCACAAGACGAAAAGTCTATCCATTCCATTAGATCAGTAAATAATCAGCGTTCTCTCTCTATTATCTGTTGAATATACGTACCAATTATTTGCTAGTTTATCTCGGAATTAGGAATACTATAACTCTGATCATGTTCGAGATCTTGAGTGCAAATACAAAACGTTCCCAGAAAGACCCAAGATCAGGTGCAATTAGACAGTCAAACTCACAGGAAACATATAAAAGACGATCATCATTATCAGGAACGTACAGCCTTTAGAGAGAAAGAGGTAGATATATACCAAGCTTTAAGCAGCCTCCTTTTCTTTGTTAACTTCCGGTGATGCAGAGATGGAAGCCGGTGAATCTACGAACTTGATAGAATGATTCCTCTATGAACTGCGTGATTGCCGCGAGTCTCTGGGTCACAAGACAAATATAGCCCACGAAAGTCAACAAAAGAGCAGTTTTATTAATAATGCCTAAGAAAATTACTCTATCCGCCCAATACAATAGCTCACACCACACCCTCTCTATTCATAAGACTCACATCTCACGTCTCACGTCCCACTTTTCTCCGATAACATAAGCATTTATTTATAGAAAAAAGTACAAAGAGAAACCTAAGAGAAAACCCAGATAAATAGAAGTAGGGAGAAATAAGACTTCCACTATAAGTCTACTTCTATTCAAGTCTATCTCTTATGGGTGTGGATCCCAACACTCTATGGGGGTGTTTGTTTGTGGAAATTTCGGGGAATATTCCCGAAATTTTGGGAATCTTTACTTTATTGAGATTTATTGGGGTTTGTGAAAAGTGAAGTGTGTAGGTGTAAAAGTTAAAAATTTTGGAGTGTGTTTGTTTTGTTGAAAATTTCGAACCCCGATTAATTGGGGAAACAAACGCCCCCTATGAACTGCGTGATTGCCGCGAGTCTCTAGGTCACAGGACAAATATAGCCCGTGAAAGTCAACAAAAGAGCAGTTTATCTCAGGCACGCAAACTGCTACCAGTCAACTTGATTTTTTTTTCCCAAGTAATCGTGGAGTTCATTTCATAATGGATCCAAATACAAGAGGTTGACTATAGGACATCTGAGGCCGGTTACAATTAAATAGGGCACATAGGACCACTACAATAATTTCAAGGGCTCGAAGGACCATAAATCAGATGGTCTTTATTGATCGTATGGGTCCCAACACAACTGGCCACATAGGCCTCACCAATTAAAAGATGGATGTGCGCTGGAGGGGAGGGTTCTGAACAAAAGGGTTGGAGGAGTCTAGAGATATGGTCTCTAGGGATGGATATCGGAATGGATGGAGCCGCAATGACCAATTTCGGTCTCATTCCGGTACTTATTGAAACATAATTTTTTTTGTTCCGATTTCGTCATGGTATTTTATCAGAACAGAATCGGAACTGAAAATTCCGGTTCGACATATGGGTGCCGAAATTTTAGAAGATAGTTATTCATCGTAAATTAAAAATAAATGTAAACATTCATCCAAAATCTAAACCCTAAAATAAACATTCAAGCAAATTGCATATGTTATACTTTATTTTGAGCCATATTTTTTTTAAAAAAAAAGGTGAATAGGAAACTTTGGTATTTTTTAGTTATTCATAATAAATTAACAATAAATGTAAAAATTTCCTCCAAAATCTAGATTCTAAAATAAATATTCAAGCAAATTTCATATGTTATACTTTATTTTGAGCCCTATTTTTATTTTATTTTAAAAAAAAAATCAAAATCAAAAATTCATGTAATTCCGTCGGAATTTTTGGTTCCAGATTTAGAAATTGTCAAAAATGATTTTCGATTTTGGTATATACCGAAATCAGAATTGTATTTTCAGAACCGGAAGTGGAATAAAAAGTTTTGATTCTTGCCGGAATTTTTGCCTTCCCCTATCTCTCTCTAGACTAACGCTTTTGCCCTCCTTTGTACTAGTTAACACGGGGATGTTCGTTTTTGTAAAGAATTATAAAATTGGTAGGATCTTAGTTATAATTGTCAATATTTATAAATTAGAGTTTTATAGATTTTTGCGTAAAAATTGGTAAAATTTTTTAAAGCTCGTAAAAAGGTGTAGAGAAAGATTATTTGATATAATTTTTTAATAAAAAATATTGAAATTTAGTAAAAAAAAAAAGAGAAAATTTGTTGAATTTTTTTTAAAATGTTATTGAAATATGTGTAAAAATTATTGGTGCTTTTGTAGGACTTAGATGTTCTTTTTGTGAATTTTATTCCCAAATTCGCTTAGAAAAAAAAAACTGTGACAAGTCGGTAACAGTGAGTGAGTACCTCTAGTAGGTCTCGCTACCCTAATCGGAGCAAAGCAATTGAGATACACACAAATTTTTTTAAAAAAAAAAGATACATACAAAAAATATATATATGAGCGGCTTGAGTTGCTGACTGTGAGTCGGCCTCGAATATCAATGTTCTAAACAAGATATAAATGTATCAGAAAAGTCGCTCTTTTTTTGTGGCCATAACTTTTTTCTACGTGGGAGTAAAATTAAAGTTTACTTTGTATCAAGACACACAACATCATCGTATTTGTACAAGATGTGGTGAAAAAATTCCAATGACGTCAAAGTTTGGTGTAATATTTTTTTACTGTTTCAATCCTCGTAATTATTGAAATTGATGTGCTAAGCAAAGGTAATTGTGACCCGCAGGTAACAGTGAGTGAGTACCTCTTGTAGGTCTCGCTACCTCGAGTAGGAGCCAAGTGACAGAGAGTTGCTAAAGGTATGAATCGGCCTCGAATGTTAATATGTTCTAAACAATACATAAATTTATCAGAAAAGTCACTCGTTTTTTTATCACCGCTACTTTTTTCTCGTGGGTGTAAAATTAAAGAAAAATATTGTGCATATATAGACTGAGCAAGTGAGCATAGACTGCCATAAAGAGTGTGAATCAATAGAACATCCTACATGTGAACCTTGCATAGACTGAAGGTAAATAGGGACGATAATTCCTGACGAACCTATTTAGATATAGAATTATCGTCCTTTTTTTTGTGAATATAGAATTATCGTCCATATATACAAGTCAAAAGCTCTGAAGTCGATATAGGCCTTGTCGTGTGTGTGTGTTTTTTTTTTTGGGTAGAAGTTTAAAGTCAACAAAAGTCACACTTCTCTTTAAATGGTAGAAAGAAAATTAAGAAGAAATTGATGTGGAATTTTATATGTTATTTGATAATGCAGGATTTTGGTCCGGTTCAACAGATAAGTAGTGGGACGTCATTAACCCCTCTTTTGGAGAATCAGACCTGTGAAATGAAATGTAGTGGACGGAACCCGCTAGTCTCTTGTGGGGTGAGCCTTATATGCTTAAGTTAGTACTGAAGGAGATTAGCTTATGAAATAGTTTCAATGTGTCTTTTAAATTTGTGTACTTAAGAGGATTTTATAGGAGGGTAGGGACGAATGCCATGTCTTTCCTTGCTGCACACAAAACATGTGACATACGAAACTGCTTTTGCAGTCGATGGACCAATCATGGCAGACAAAATCTGTGTTTCGGGGCTTCTTTCCCTTTTGCGTCTGCAGGTGAAAAGGGTAGCTTTTAGGGTGTGTTTCGAGTATTAAAATTTTGGGAGTTGATGAAAAATTGAAAAGATATATATTTATTATAGTGAAAAATAATGATTTGATAAGGAGAAAGAAATTATATTATAATTTTTTATTGTCTTAAAATTTTTAAGAATGATATTTTTTTAGGCTAAATTATCTCGCTAGTCTTTGGGGTATGGTCAATTCTCAGATTAGTCCCTGTGAAATTATTTCTCCTACAAAGACCCCTGAGATTTGCTACGTTTTCCACCTTAGTCATCCGTCACATAAAATGACAGAATCTGTCTACATGACTGATGGTGAACACCTCACCACCTCTTAAAACATGACACGTGGCAATTTTGGCCAGCTCTGCTCAAGAGAAATAAAACATGTACATCGCTAAATAGGAAGCCCATTTTCGGCCTTTCGGTATTAATTAACCAACGAATGAATTCTATGGCCAACGTTAACCCATTTCGCAGTGTACGACAGAAACCCAAAATCCCCAATTTGATTTTCGCAGTTGGAGCTTGCGAGGGTTGTGAAGGCAGAAGAACAAGTGGTGGCTGGCACAGTGTATCATCTTACTCTTGAGGTTATTGATCTTGGTAAGAAGAAGATCCACGGAGCCAAGGTTTGGGTGAAGTCGTGGATGAACTTCAAGGAATTGCAGAAGTTCAAGCATGCTGGAGACTCACCACCAGCGTTTACCCCTTCTGATCTGGGTGTCAAGAAAGATGGGCATGGCTCGGGATGGCAAGCAGTGCCACCACATAAGAACCATGAAGGTAGCTTCCACTGAACTAGATGGAGCCACACGAAG
Source organism: Myrica gale (assembly GCA_963930655.1). NCBI lineage: Eukaryota > Viridiplantae > Streptophyta > Magnoliopsida > Fagales > Myricaceae > Myrica > Myrica gale. Next base: position 12,247,274 of record OZ005619.1, on the reverse strand, counting down.
AACAATGAAGATAGCTTCCATTTTGATGAGAAATGTTGCTGCGGCCAAGACAATGCTGTAACGCTTGCCTAAATAATCTGAAGTCTTGACGGAGGCGAGCAAACCCACCAAAGATAACACATTTAGGGTGCCCACCAACTTCCTCTTGGGTGGATGTGATTTTGAGGTTCTCCTTGATGAACAGCGTTGCACCACTCATCACCCCAATATCTGCAGACGGCAAATCAATCCAAATCTCGTTAGATAACCATTGTTTACTCGAGTCATCAGCGTCTGAAGAAACCAATTTGGCCCTAAGGTTTAGAACTTGAACATTCTGCCTATGTGGGTTTTGATAAAAGAGTTCTGTTTCCCACTCGTGAAATTCGAGATTAGTGATGCTACTAGCATGAACATTGTCGCAATCTCAATCTCCCTTAGACTGAACTTGCTTCCCCTCCCAACATCGTAAGCCACGGGCAAGTTCATAGCAACCGATTCCTGAGACCTCACATCGCTAATAGTCGTCTTATTTAAGAGCTTGGTTCAGGCGGAAGTCCCTGCTGTGTGTGTGTGAAGGAGCAAGAGATTGAGAGACTGATTATGTGATTTGAGGTTCCTCTCCCACTCTCTCCCCACTGCTCGTTTTGTGAAATTGAGGTTCCCCAATTTGATTGGGAGGATTTAGGTTCATGCGGTGGGAAACGTTTAGAAATTTGGGAATTATTTCAACTGTCAACTTGAAGTCTTAACTAACAAACAGGACACGTGGTCTAACGTTTCTTTTTAATGACGTGGAGAAACTCAAGACACGTGTCATGTTTTAAGAGGTGGTGAGGTATTCGCCGTCAGTCATGTAGTCAGATTCCGTCATCTTATGCGACGGAGGACTGATGTGAGAAACGTAGCAAACCCCAAGGGTTCCGGTAGGAGAAAAAATTCAACAAGGACCAATCTGGAAATTGGCTATAGCCTATACCCTAAAGACTGGCTGAGTAATTTAGTCTTTTTTTAGGCCCTCTTTCTGCGGGTAAGGCGTGGCTAGGCAAGCCAAAGCCTTCCCAGGCCATTTTAGGACACTGGTGCCCTTTGGTCGAGGCCGCAGGGAGTATATTTTATTGTAGTCCTTAGGCCTTCCCAGGCCATTTTAGGACACTGGTGCCCTTTGGGCGAGGCCGCTGGGAGTATATTTCCTTGTAGTCCTTGGGCCTTCCAATGTCTTGTCTCGGCTGAACCGGGTCAATTGGCCGACATTTCTATAACCATCAGTAGCCCTTCATTCCTTAGGGCTTGAGTGTCGAGGCCTGGGAAATGTCATGCAAAGCCCAATTGGTTTGTGGGCTTATCCTCCCGCTCACGCTCTTTCAATGCTCTATAATTTTCTACTCGTGGCAGTTGTAATGTCAACGGACTCATGTTTTGTAGCGCTGTTTTGCTCCCATTCATGGTGACGCTCTGTCTGCCTCATGCATAGACCGCTGTCATTTGGCACAAGTTGTCCCTTCGCAGTTTCCCAATTGTCGTTGTGCCCCTTGCTAAATACTCCTCAGCTATGCAGTTCCCGGTTCCATATTTCATAACACTTTCCCATTACTTCTTCTCTCCGACACTTTCTGTTCAAAGAAGGTACTTTTTCTCAGCAGTTGCGGCCAAGTGGAAGGTTCGTACTCCTCGCTTCCCACTGATGAGTCTTCCAGATGATAGTTTATGCAGAAATAAACTAAAAACAAACAACATGTTTTTAACAAAACATCAACCATGATTATGATTACAATTTCGGATTCGATTCCATACCTAACACGGGAATTTAGGAACCTACAAACCTTAAGCCGCTTTACGATCCAATCCAAAGCTCCAGCAATTCAGAACAACAACTCAAATGTGTTGTTTCCTAAGGGATTTATGTCACTCTCTTGCTATTGGGATTTCCCTAATAGGTTATGATTGCTAACCCCTTGAATATAACAATTATATTTATAGGCCTTGGTAAAACCCTAAAAAGAGCATGAGACATAGAATTCTTAGGGATCTCAAATTACAGCCGTAGGATAACACTGAAGAACTCTCCTTCTAATACAATTAGGGCTTCTACTAATTACAATCAAGTTCATCAATATATTGTAATTGACCCCTGGAATTTGATATTATTGCAAATATGTCCCTTTACATACAATTAATTCCTTCCACCATATTATATTTCATATGAGATATTAAGACTGGATTAATCAATTGGTTATCGAGGGCACATAATTCTAACAATCTTCCACTTGCCCTCAGAACCAAATATCACCGTCATGTCTCTATCTCATGTAAACTTGATTTCTTAGTTCATAACTCAGTTGGACCACAAAACAATTTTGAAATATATATCATATGTTTTTATGTATTCATAAAATAGTTTTGTAAAACACTCCGGCTGAATTTCTTTTGATCCAACTCTTTCATGAACACTAACTGAATATACTGTCTTTCCAAAAGACTAGTGGATTCCTTGTTGAGCATTAATATCATTCAGTCATCACACACACAACCCAACATGTCCAGATATAGTCCTGAATGAACATCACCGATTGACAATATCAAAGCATGTGTACACAATTCATGAATAAATACAAACCTCTCAGGTCCAAGGACAATACCGAATTGTGATAGAACAACCTTTAACCTGACAGTGATCTTTTCCAAAAGGTCTTCTTAATCGGATCATGTTCAGTGTATTTACTTGTTACATTACACACACTTGTCTATTAAGGTCATACCTCAATGATGGAATCAATCATTCTCCGCACAACAAGTGAGACTTTATGTTACAAAAGTCTAGAACAATTTCAGGCTTACAAGGACCTGAAAAATCATTATTCCTTATCTTTGATTCATTAATCTCTAGCATGATTTTTCTACAATGTTATCTGAACAATTTACATACATAACATTTTATGTTATGTATAAACCCATAACAACAATAATATATGTGAGAAACAACTAAACTTTTATTATCAAATAATAAAGAAAACGTCAAGTCCAATCATACATATATCTCAAACACATATCCTTAATATGTTTCTCAAACACTTTCTGAAATAAATGCTTTGTAAACACAGATTCAGATGTAAATCTTTTTTCATCAATGTCTGATTGAAAATCCGAATATGTATTCCCTGGACAAACAAATCCTCACTATCATACACTAAGAAATAATATTTTTTTTATTTCTCAAATACCTGAGGATATGTTTCACTGCTGACCAATGTTCTAGACCTGGATTGGATTGGTATCTACTCACAACGCTAACTATGTGACTGATATCAGGTCTAGTGCAGAGCATAGCATACATGAGACTCCATACAGCCAAAGCATAATGACGATTACTCATCTTCTTTATTTCTTCAGGTGTTTTTGGACACATTTGCTCAGAGAGATGAATTTCATGTCTAAAGGGTAGAAACCCTTTTCTTAGAATTTACCATGCTAAATCTAGCCAATATCCTATAAATATAATTGACCTGTGAGAGACCTAATAATCTCTTCTTTCGATCTCTAAACACTTTGATATCGAGTATGTAGGATGCTTCCCCAAGGTCTTTCATTGAAAATTGGTTAGACAACCACATTTTCACAGATGAAAAAGGTCCTACATCATTCCCAATGAGTAGTATGTCATCCACATAAAGAACCAAAAAGGTAATAGCACTCTCATTAATCTTCTTGTAGACACAAGGTTCATCCATGTTTTGTGAGAAACCAAACATTTTGATTGACTCGTCAAAACGAATGTTTCAACAACGTGATGCTTGTTTTAGGCCATAAATGGATTTCTCTAATTTGCACACTTTCGATTCATTTTCCCGAGATATGAAACCTTCTTGTTGGTCCATATAAATTTCTTCATGGATGTACCCATTCAAAAATGCGGTTTTCACATCCATCTTTCATATCTCATAATCATAGTGTGTCGCAATCGCTAATAGAATCCTTATAAACTTTAGCCTGGCTAAAGGTGAAAAAGGTTTCCTCATAATCAATACCAGCCTTTTGAGTATACCTTTTTGCTACCAGCCTAGCTTTAAAGGTTTTTACCTTTCCTGTTGGTCCAAGTTTCGTTTTATAAACCCATTTACAATCTATAGACTTAATGCCTTCTGGTTGTCTACCAAGGTCCATACCTTGTTGGAATACATGGAGTCCATCTCTGATACCATGGCCACATGCCAATGCTTAACATTTTTGTCTTTAACAACCTCTGTATAACCACAGGAATCAATCTCCAGTCCCTCAGATTTCATTTGATAAATATCATTTAACAAATTGAATTTTACTGGAGGAGGCTTCTATGTCTCAATAGGTTCACTTTGATCAGTGGGAACAACCACTTGATCCTTATTGTTCTTATTATGCACAGTCACTGTACTATCTCTTTGCTCATCAAGAGCAACTCTACTCTCGGTTTCATTCAAACTATAATCTTCTTCAAGAAAAGTAGCATTCCTGCTAACAAACACTTTGTTTTCTCTGGGATTATAAAAGTAGAAACCAGTAGTCATTTTGGGATAGCCTACAAATAGGCTCTATCAGTCCTTGATCCCAGCTTATCCACATTAAACTTTTTAACATGAGTTGGACAACCTCATATCTTAAAATGATTAAGACTTGGCTTCTTGCCAGTCCATAACTCATATGGGGTATTAAGAACTGATTTTGTAGGGATCTTGTTTAACAAGTAAACAACAGTCTCCAAAGCATGTCCCCAAAATGATATGGGAAACTCAGATATGCTTATCATGGAACAAACCATATCCAATAAGGTTCTATTCCTTCTCTTTCCAACACTATTATGTTGTGGTGTGTCTGGTGGTGTGAGTTGAGATATGATTCCATTATCTTTAAGATAAACTTTAAAATCATTAAAAGAGGTATTTGCCTCCCCTATCGGAGCAAATCATTTTAATGGACTTTCAAATCTATTTTTCAACTTCATTGTGGAATTCCTTTAACTTTTTAAAAGATTCCGATTTATGCTTCATCAGGTATAGATAACCATATCTGGAATAATCATCAATGAAAGTAATGAAATAAGAGAAACTTCATCTTGTCATGTGGTTGAAGGGACCACAAACAACAGTATGTATTAATCCTAATACTTCTGTGGCTCTTATTCCTTTTCCTATAAAAAGGACTTTTTGTCATCTTTCTTTGTAAGCAGGGCTCACAGATTGGATATGGCTCAATTTTCAGAAATTGCAATGGTCCATCCTTTACCAATCTATTAATCCTATCAATATTGGCATGACCAAGTCTTAGATGCCACAAGTAGATTGGATTAACATCCATTTTCCTCTTAAGGGATAACACACTGGAATCATCATTCTCAACATTATTCAAAGAATTATCAACATTTAAAAGATAAATACCATCACAAATAATTCCATAAGCAACAAATTTATTTTGAAACTTTATAACAAGTTTTGAATTGAAAAGAAACGAATATCCCGATAAAACAAGTTTCGAAACAGAAATCAAATTTATATGTACTTCTGGAACATAAAGACAGTCTTCTAGAAAAAAAATTCTATTATTAGATAATTCTAAATTAAACACTCCGATGGCGGTCGCTGCAACAATTGCACCCACCCCATCTTAAGGATCAACTCCCCTTCCTGGAGCTTTCTGGTCTCTTTGAACCCCTTCATACAGTTTGCCCTTTTTAAGAAAACTAAGTAAACTCGGCAATTTCTCTTCCATTGACCAGACTTGCCGCAATGGAAACAATTTCTTCTGCCTTTGTTCTTGTCACCTCCTTTGTTTCCTTGTCCACCTTGAACATTCTTAACTGCCTGAAACCCTAATTATTTTTCTTAAATTTCTTAAACTTGGGTTTCAGTTTCATAGAGGCATTAGATTTCTCTATGACCATCACAGTAAGTTTGTTCTTCTTGATGAGATCTTGAGCTAACTGCAACATATTGAGCAGCTCTGACAATGTCACGCTCATCTTGTTCATATTGTAGTTAAGAACAAATTGATTGAAAGAATCAGGCAGAGATGAAAGAATGACATCAACTTTTGTGTTATTATCCTTCTCGGCTTCCAAAAAATCCAGTTCGTTGATGAAATAAATCATCTTCAAGACATGATCCCGAACTGAACTTCCTTCCACAATTTTGGTGGACATCAGATTCTTCATAGCATTCTGCCTAGCAGATCTGCTCTGCTCTCCAAAAATTTCTTGGAGATGCAACATAATGCCTGCAGCTGTAGCTATGCCCTCATAATCTTTTTGCAAAACATTTGAGATTGAGGTCATAATATAACACTTTGTCATATTATCATCATCATGTCACTTGTTAAAGACTTTTTTTTTTCTCAGTGGCATTGTCCAGGGCAAGCTCAGGTGTCTCAGAGGTTAGAACATAACCGATCTTATCGGCTGAGAGAACAATCATAAGATTTCTATTCCAATCAATATAATTCGATCCTGTCAACCGATATCATCCATAATCCTAGCCAAAGGATTAAAAGTCATTTTCAATCTGCAAAATCATTCACATATATTTCCATTATAATCAGGTTTTTGAATAACTAATGGTACCACCTATCTGAACAATAAACAAATATATCACATATATCACAATAATGAAAAATAAAACATTTATATTCATAACATTCTAAATGGGTATCGAGAACTTTTACCTTACATGCAACAACAAATCCATTTTGATACTCATTGTACACATCTTGTAAAGGCGAATAGCTACTATTCATCATATATAAAATATTTTAAAAGATTTGTGATTCTTGATTTTCTTTTGGTCAACCTAAATAAACATCTCTTGTACTATTTTAGCACTTGCGTTTATTTGATTTGTGCATTCCATTATCTAAGTGTTCCAAATACTTATGAGTTATGTCACTATTTTAGTAGACACTCCCACTAAGTTGTAGACACTTATCTTCCCAAGAGATAAACAAGAAAATTTTACAAAATTAAAATCGATTTTATCTATTTTCACTTCGACCAATTTTAATCAAGTAAAACTCCTAGGGTGCGTTTGTGTACCAAAATTTTACCCCCTCTAAAATTTTAACACAATTAAATATTACAATATAATCTCTCTCTCCCCATCAAATCATTACTATTTACTACAAAAAATATAAAAAATTACCTCTCTTCACTTTTTCACTAAACCCAATACCTAAAATTTTAACAACACTAAAATTTTACAACACAAACACAACCCTATTTATTGATAATAGAGACCATAGGAAAAATTACTATAATTAATCCTATTAAGCACCCAAAATTGGAAGAAAATTTCAATTTTTTTTAAAAAAAATTCCGGTCAAACCGGCTTGGTCAACCAGTCAAACTAGTCTGACCCTGACTCACCGATCCGGGTCCAACCCGATCCGGTCATGGGTGATGGTCGAGCCAAACCTGGACTTGGGCTGGGCTGCAGGCCCGGCTCCAACCCATGACCCTAGTCCCACATGAGCTGCCATGGGCTGGCCCATTAAGGCCCAGCTCGTGCGGTGCAGCCCTCCTCTCCTTTTTTTTTTTTTTTAAAAAAATGACCCAACCTAACTTTTGGGCTAGGATTTTGGGCCTTGGGCCGGGTAGTGCAACTGTTTCCCTACCCGGGTGGCCCAGGCGGGCGACCCAGGCATGAAATGATTATTAGAATTATGTGCACTCGATAACCAAATTAATTAATACAGTCCTAATACCTCATATGGAATATAGTTTGGTGGAAAGAATTAAATGTATGTTAAGGGGCATATTTGTAATAATCTCAAATTTCAGGAGTCAATTACAATATGTTGATTAACTTGATTGTAATTAGTAGAAGCTCTAATTGTATTAGAAGAAGAGTTCTTCAGTTTTATCCTACAGCTGGAATTTGAGATCCCTGAGGATCCTTCAGTTTTGTATTAGAATTTAAGGTTTGCAGGTTCTTAAATTCCTGTGTCAAAAGTTTGGCCGACAGCCATAAGGATGGCAGCCGCAGCGCCATTGGCCGAAGTTGCGTCCGGTGGGACCAAAGCAGGTGGAGGTCCGACGGCCATAAGGTCGTGGACCACCACTAGCACACCCGCATAAGACACGGGTGTGAGAGGGCTTTTTAGCCCCAAACGGTGGCCAGCCGCACGCCGGTAGGCCGTGCGGTGGCCACCGATGGAAAGGCCAGCCAACGTCCGGCCTGGAACTGGCCGGACGTGGCCAGCCAATGGTAGACAACGGCCAGCAGAATAACACTGAAGAACTCTTCTTCTAATACAATTAGAGCTTCTACTAATTACAATCAAGTCCATCAATATATTGTAATTGACCCTTGGAATTTGGGATTATTGCAAATATGCCCCTTTACATACAATTAATTCATTCCACCATACTATATTTCATATGAGATATTAAGACTGAATTAATCAATTGGTTATCGAGGGCACATAATTCTAACACAGACGACCTTTTAGACGTGGTGTTTTCATTCGTGGCACAAGATGATGTGGAGGACGTATTTGAGACCATGAAGGTCAACCGGTGGTGCCGGAAGATTGTACGTTCGCCTACTGTGCTAAGGCGCCCGAGTATAAGGGAGCTTCCTCCGCCTCCATTACTATTATCTGTATAACGGATCTATTTTTTATATTTTGTTAGAATTATAGAGATGGATTATTTTCATTCATTAGCATGTATATATCATGGGAACTTTTCCCACGCAATTGTAATATAAATCAAGTTGTAATTCTTACCTTATTAATACAAGAAAGCAATTTTCTTCTCTACATCTCTTTTGTATACAAACTTCTTATGGTATCGGAGCATTAGCAGTTCCCTTCCACCTCCATGCCTAATCCTGATTCAACCTCCAATCCAGAGGCTATGTTCAACCATCCATCAAACAACTAGATGTCAATTCTCCATACTTCTTTCATTCTTCTGATTATCCCGGAGCCACACTAGTTTCCACTATTCTCAATGGAGACAATTATCTCAAACGGAGGAGAGCTATGAAAATGGATTTAAATGCAAAACACAAGCTTGGTTTTGTTGATGACTCTCTTAGCAGGCCGCCCTCTCCTGATGATGTCCAGTTATGGGAACACTGCAACGACATGGTTTTCCCTTGGATTGTCAATTCCAACGACCAGTGGTGGAGCCAGGAATGGAATCAATGGGGGGCAAACTCCTAAGGAAAAATGATTAAAAAAATTTACTATGTAATGCAAAAAAATATTTTAAGAGTTAAAATATAAATAATTAAGGACTAAAAACACTAAAAATATGGAAATACAATCTAGGAGTATTAGACGACTCTATGCTGGCTAACTTTTTTTTATCAAAAACTTATTCATTATCTAAAAAAAATAAAAGAAAACAAAAATCATCAACCAATTAGTGGTAATAGCATTAAAGATTAAATTATTATCGTTCAGACACCAATGGAGCGCCAACTAATCACACACACACATATATATTCTTCGTAAAACATAACACATAAATGAAACAAATTATTTCACAAGCATTTTCAGCACTATAACTCTTCAATTCCATAAATGAAGTACTTACTTTTGCTGTTAGAAAGGATGTGTTCATTGCTCAATAAGTCCTGCTAAATTTGTTGGGATTTATAAAAAGAAAACATAACACATAAATGAGAAAAAGAATCAATTCTTGTGTTACTTTTATTCTTAAAAGACAATAAGATAAAAACAAAGCATATTGGAAAAAGAATCCAAATGATCCAAGGGCGTAGAGCTACTTCTCACTCTTGTTATAGCTGTCTTTTAGTGTGACAGTTTTATTGAACACAAGTTTCTCTGAAGTTGAATCTATATCAACAACAAAATAACCTAGAATTACAAGGAGAAAATACAGACTTGGTAAATGAGAATGGAAAAAGAATTGGAACAAAAAGCTCAATTTTGCAGATTCCAACAAATTAAGTAGAAGTTGAGAGGAGAGGTAGGAGTTGGGAGAAAGTAATAGAGAGGTTAAAGCGTGCGAGAGGTGAGGCATAATGGGATAAAAAAAATTAAGTAGAAGTTTCACACTGTTATTTTTTTTTTTTAAAAAAAATGGGCTGGATTGGGCTGGGCTTCTTGAGTCTTAAGGAGGGCGGGCTGAGGCATCTGGGCAAGTAAGGGGGCGGGCTGAATTTTCAGTGGGCCAAAGGGGGCAGACCTTTAAAAAAATAATAATAAAATAAAATCTACATGTAAAAAACAAAATTGGGGGAGCCAACCGTGGTGGTGGCCCTTGTTCGCCCCCCTTCCCTCCGCCTGTGCCAACGACAAATCCATTGTCAACAATCTTATTTACCATGACAGCTCGCATGTCGTTGGTTTGATCTCCAAGACCAATTCTCCCAATCAAATAATCTCCGAATCTTTCAGCTCAAACGCGATATTACCACATTCACCCAAGATACCAAATCTCTTTGTGCCTATGTTACCACTGTTAAGTCTTGTTGGGATGAACTTTCTGTGCTTCAACCCCTTCCTGCATGTAGATGTGGGGCACTCAACAAATCCTAACTTCTCTATGACACTGAGAAATTTTTTCAGTTTCTCATGGTTCTCCAGGATTCACATCCTTCAATTCGTAGTCAGATTCTTGCCATGGATCCGCTCTTTCCACTGGCCAAGATCTACTCCATTATTCACCAAGAGGAAAAACAACAGCTTCTCCACTTACCCACTCCAAAACTCGATGCTACTGTCATGGTTGCCCGCCAAAGTTTCTCCCGTCCACCCCCACTCCAACCGGATGCTTTTGCTCTGACGAGGACGAGGACGCCCCAAATGTGCTTATTGCCACCATGATGGTCTTTGGAAGGAACAACGCTACCAGCTTCATGGTTTTCTGGTCAACTTTGCTGGTAATCTTGCTTCACGTCATTGTTCCTATCACATGTTTTCTAACATTTATCGACTTCACAATATTCACTCACTTGCCACCTTTTCCAATTAAATTGCCCAACCGCGATACTGCATCCATTACGCACTCTGGCACTTTTAAATTCTCTCCCACTCTTACACTTGATAATGTTTTTATGTGTTCCTGCATTTAAATTTTATTTATTATCAATTAGCAACCTTACCTCTGCCCTTAATTGTATTGTGATTTTTTTCTCTTTTTCAAGACTTTGTCACGAAGAAGCTGATTGGAACGGATGAAGTTTGTTTGTTTTTTCTAAGTCAAGTTTCATAAAATGAAACCGAAGTAAGCTACAACCAGGTCAAAAATAAACCGGCAAGATCTCAAAGAAGATTGAAGAAACCACTATATGCTTGATGCTAGGCAGTGAGAGCAGTGGCTGGAAGCGGTAGACAAAATTACCGAAACCTAGACTAACCAGTAGATACAGCGCCACAATTTGGATACAACAAGCTCCAACGAAGGGCCGAAAAAGATCCACAAGGGATCAGAAAAGCCCACCGGTCAAGCAACAGTCAAGCAAGGCCAATACAACCAACAGAAAAAAGACAAGAAAAACAAGCCAAAAAAAACGAAAACAGCAAACCACCGGTGATGGGGCGCATGAGATGCCACGCGCCACCCAATTGAGGTCGTACCGGAGCGGCTGAATTCGCATGGAGGAGCATAAGGCCTTTGGCTTTATGTCCACCGGTGATGCACATGAACATAGAGATTTAACCTTCAAGATTCTGAGCAAAAAGAGACAAGGAGAGGGAGGGGAAGAAAAAAAATTGGAGAAGAGGGGGGAGCAAGAGGAGAGAGAGGGGAGAGAAGGGGGAGGACGGTAGCGAGAAGAGTCGGAGCTCCTCCGCCACCGGAAAACAATGGAGAAAGGGGGGCTAAGGCTAAGGTTTGAGGAAGGTTCTAGAGAGAGAGGAGTACCTCTCTAGAATCGAGAAACTAGTTTTCATATAACACAATTTGCTTGAACGGGTGAAGTTCCTGATGAACTCTATTATTGCAAACTTTTCTCCACTTTTGCTTTTCACACCTCTCGTGCTCAACTTCCTCATTTATGTCATGCTCATAGTCATTCTTCTCTACAGTGCATTCCTTAATTTCTTAATGTTTCATATGCTACTTTTCATTCTGATGTATGTCCTAGAGCTAAACATAGTCCATTGAATAAGAGCACCTTTTGTTTTAATCGAATATATTCATGGATCATCTTTTATTTAGGTACCACTAGCAACATGGAGGTCCTGAATTGGTACCTGGTGTCCGGTTTCGCGAGGATGCTCCCACTCCAGACTCTGCGAATGTTGCTACAACTGTGATGAATCTCCATAGATTTGAGGCTCCGAGTGATTGAGAGTCAACCCTCATTGAAGTTGTTGATAAGTAGGATAGATGGACAACTCAAAGGTTTCCAAGCGGTCCAAAAGGCGGTTGAGTTATGAATGGTATCTCGATAAAGAAATTTTTTATTATTTTTAATAATTTTATCTTAGAAGGACATTTCGTCATCTTACATTGAATTTAACCGCCAAATCAATGGAAGGCGAGGATTGATTATTTTTGAAGCATATGAAGCAGAATAAAAAACATTTTGAAACTTGAGGAAGCATATTGATTTTTAACAGAGTTATTCTACGAGTAATCTCCTCTTTAAGTTCTCTAACCTCCAAGAAAGAGAAGCACATGAAAACATCAATAATCATGTAATATTGGTGTTCGAGGAGGCAACTGCCTGTTCAATGCATGTGCTCTCTACCCATTTATTCATTACTTATTTTTCTCTCTTTTTTGGTGACAAAGTTATAAGATACTCAATAACAGGTTTCTTAAACTGGCAATAGATATCTTAAGAAAAGTGAAATTTGTATTTCTCTTCGACGGTTAGGTTTTGGTAGGTAAAATTTTATTTCTTATGGAGATTAATTATTTGATGCATATTATGTATTAGATTTTTATGTAAATACGTAGTCAAATATTACAAAAATAACCAAATACTATAAAATTAATTTTTTTCTTGAAAATGTTTCAATGAAGAAATTTTTAAGTAAAATAATAGTTTTAAAAGCAAACAAACGGACCTAAAAAATCATTATTAGATGACCCCAAAGAATTTTTTTTGTTGTTTATTTTGCAAATGAAGCTTACAGGGATAAATACACTTTTTACCTATCAACATCAAGGTCTTTGACACATTGCACCCTCTAATTATTAATATTAGACACTTTGTACCTCAAACTACCCATTTTGGCACATTCTACCTTCCAACTACTAATGTTAAACACTTTGCATCCTCCGTCTGACAATAATACCCTCGAGAAATTAATGAATTGACAACAATATCTTCAATATATGTAAAGTAAATCAAGGGCATTATCTTTATTTTATTCTAAAAATTTGAAAGAGTGCAAAGTGTCTAAAATAGGTAGTTATAGGGTGTAATGTGTCAAAACTGATAGTTTAAGGTGCAAAGTGTAAAATTTATGGTAGTTCGTGGGTGAAAAAATGTATTTTTCCCAAACTGATATTACCTAAAGTAATTTGGAACTTTCGAGGGTCACATATAAGACTTCAGTACATGGACACATGGTTTGACATCTCAGGGACGCATGGGTTAAAGAATGTTGAGAGGGCTGCCAACATCACAGAAAGGAAGTAAAGCTTAAAAGATTGAAGAAAGAGGCATTACGGCCTCATTCCTTAGTCAAGGATGAAACTGCAATTATTATGTAATATGGATAATTTCCAACAAACTATCAGGTAATAGTTATAAGGAATGTCTATGATTTGAGACAAGTGAACTAAGATTAAAAGAAGAGAACATACAACATGGTACAAAAGAAATGAACAAACTAAAACTTACATGGAAACTCGAACCATATCATCTCTTCAAATCCATCCAAAAGAAAAAGGTCATCGAATAAGTATCATCTAAATAGCTATATGGATGGAAAAGGCGAAAAGCAGCAGCGTACTAGAGAATAAAGACGGGCACAAGTCCAAAGAGCAGAGTTTTCACCCATAGGAGCAAATGGGCCGTCACTGGGAGGAGCTAGCAACTTCTCACACTCTCTTTCTCCTCTCATTCTCTTGCTGGTATGCAACTAATTGAATGAAAAACTCTTCATATCAGTAAGTTTGCATGCTGATTTCAGGCAATGGTCATCTATAATTGAGAAGAGATTGCTCACAAATGTTGCTCACCACATACTTGGTGAAGATCAAACTTGGGCATCTCTTCCAGTTCTCCTACAAAAATGCGGTATATCCTCAGAAAAAAAGAAAAGAAAAGAAAAACAATACATGCGCGTAACATTTACAGTCAAGATATGTTCTAAGAACAGGGGAAACCAAGGAAGCTTGTAGTAACAAAATGGGAGTGACAAGTTTATGTTGTACTTTGGGAAGCCCTTGTTTTAACCATTGCAAAGGTCTCATCATACGGAAAATGGTCAAGGATAAAAGTCAGGAAACAAATGGCTATTCATCTCATTGAAAGACAACTTCGTTCACAATCTTATTAGGCAACTTTGTTCACAACTTTGCTCACCAATCAACGTAGCACTAGTTTAAGTCAGACATCACAATGTTCATGATAGGAAAGCCTTTCTCACACTAAATTGCAAAATGTGAACAGCGAAAGTGTGTTTGCAGGCATGAACCCCTTTGAAATCGAGAGCTTACACTTTTAAGTGCATTGCATGTCAGTCTCCCAGTAATGCACATTGACAGGTGAGTGTGCCACATCATAGAAAACACAACGCCTAGGAACACTTGTAACATAGGTTTCAAGCTCAATGAACTGGGCTACATTATAACCATTAAAAAAACCATATGGTTTGATTGAAAAGATATTAACAGAGGGTCCGTATTGAAAACACTACCAAGCTAGAGGGACCAAAAGGGGAGAAATGGAGAAGAAGTCACTCTTTTTTTTTTGCAGAACTTATGCCACACAGACACCCTCTTTCGATTAGTTCCGTCAGAAATTTTAAATACCCTAGGAGGAAAAATTTCAGGGAGGTTGTCAGTTCTTAACTTGAGACTCAAACCATCCATACCATGTCAACGGGCAGAAGATTCTAAAGATTGCCGATTAACAATTATGGATGCAGCCTGTGGCACCATCTTCTTCAATTCCTTAATTACACCATTACTCAACTGCATTACTCCTTATGGATGCAGCCTGTGGCAACGATATGCATGTCTTTGGTTTGAAGCCCATGGTTGAACCTTTACACTTGGTAAGGTTGGTAACCTTTACACCCACTGGACAGGATCTTATCACGGATCTTATCTGAATTAGAAGTCCTTTAGCCATGGTTTTTTTACTGTGCTTTCGAGTTGAAGCCAAGAATTTCGAGGTGTGTGTCTGTGATAGTGGAGTCATAAGGTGGACGAAATGGAGGCGCAAATCTCGCGGAGCTATCTCGCTAGGGAGATACGGTGCTGTCTGGGTGGCCAACTTAGCCTCAAAGTTGTTGGATGCAGATGGAGATAATGATTTTGTTATGAAGTTCAATGAAGGTTCGCGGGGTTTTCTAGCTCAACGTTGCCAGAATAAGGCAGGGAGGTATGTGGCTGTGGTCGAATATGGTGTGCGGAATAAAAGAGGAGTGATTATGATTCCGGAAGGCAGGGGAGGGACTGGGTGGAAGGCATTGGGAGACTGTTTCCAGGAGGTGGTTGATCACCTTGGGAGGACCAGAAATGGTCGTGTCACGATCGGAGATGGTGGTCGCAGAGATGGTGTATCATTTGTTGATGCCGTGAAAGGAGGGCCTTCGTCGAATCTTTCAGGCTCTCTTTTCAAGCGTCCTGTCGTCTCTGCTACTGGCGGCAAATTGTAGGCGCGTGCTGAGAAGATGAAGAGTTGTGCAGACCAGGCGGCTACTTTGACGATTTCCAATTTCTCGACATTTAATGATAAGGTGGGCGAAACTGACAAGGGGGGTTTTATTTGTCTACTGCATCTTCGGGAGAGGCTTCAGTGCCTGAGAAATGAGCTGGATATGCTTCTTGGATCGCTGGGCTACATGGGTGATATGGGCCTGGAAAGGGAGGGCTTTGGTTGTGCTGATTGCAATATGGAGGCCCACGATGATGGTTGTGCTGGGGGGGTGACGCAAGCTCTTCATAAGGTGAATGGGTCGAGTGGGCTTGGGCCTGGGTCGGGAGGTGAGGCCAGTTTGAAGGGGAAGGCTGGGTTGGTTAACGGGTCGGGCGGGCGGGCCAGCTCTCGATGGGTCAGAGATCCCGCAAGCCCCGAAGGTCATCGTGGACTCCCAGCTCACCGATCCGGCGGCGGACTTGGTCCTTCAGCTTCGGCCGGAGAAGTCGTCGCCTTCTGGGGTGGCGACGTGTACGACCGGTGATCGGCCGGTGTCGGGAGCTCTTGTCGACACTGGACGAGCTTCGGCGGTCTTCCCGACTCCTAATCTGGAACCGCGACTTGACCCTCGGCCAGTGGTGGTGGGGGCGACGTCGTCTGGGGAGGTTGATGGCGCGGCCGGCGTGTTGCCGGAGCCGGCGAAGACTGTTGATCTTCGTCTCCCTGCACCGTTGAAGTCGGTGTACTATCCCCAGGCTGAGGGAGCTGCGGAGGCGATGGTGGGGGGATCCTCTGAAGCTGGGACAACAGTTTTAGAGGAGGTCGTACCTGTGGACAGTACCAGTGGGAGGGCAGATGTGTCTTTAAATGTGGAGGGGGCTATAGTGTGTGTTGATAGTGGAGCTGATGAGGTTGTGGCTGAACCGTTGGCGGTGTGTCCTCCTACGGAGGGGAAGGAGGTTTGTCATCTGGAGTTCTTCTCTTCGGATTGGGTGTTGGAGATGGTTTCATCCTTTAAAAACATGGTTGGCCTTTCTTGTGAAGGTCATGAAAGTGAGCTATTGGAACTCTTTGCAGCTCTTGAGAAGGATAGAGAGCGAAGTGGGCTCGCGATTACTAGCAAATCTGGCAGCAAGTTCTTAAGGGAGCTAAAGGGGTTGAAAACTTCAGTCAATTATGATGGGAAGAAGTTTGAGTCTAGGAAGTGCCAAAAGGGAGGGCGGGTATCTTTTAAACCTTTATGAAGCCCAGAATCTTGAGTTGGAATGTAAGGGGGCTGAATGATAGTCAAAAGCGTAGTAGGGTGAGGAATTTGTTGCGGGGATGGAAGCCTGATTTAGTTTGCTTTCAGGAGACTAAGGTGGGGTTGGTTTCTAGAGCTTTCATCAGAAGTTTGTGGGGAGGGGGGCGTCACGTGGGTTGGTGCAGTCTTGCGGCTGAAGGAGCTTCGGGGGGGATTCTGATTTTGTGGGACATGAGGATTCTTGAGATGGTGGATGTTTGTTCGGGCAGTTTTTCACTTTCGGTGTTTTTTAAGAATGTGGAGGATGGGGTCCAGTGGGCGTTCTCAGGGGTGTATGGGCCCAACATTGATTGTAGGAGAAGTGTGCTTTGGGAGGAATTGTCGGGTATCTTTGCGTGGTGGGATATTCCGTGGTGCATTGGGGGAGACTTTAATGTTACGCGTTTTCCCAGTGAACGTTTGGGAGCCAGTGGTTTCGGGAGTGCTATGTTGGCATTTTCGGACTTTATTTCTGAAAATGCCTTGGTGGACTTGCCAATGACAGGAGGGCTATTTACGTGGTCAAATAATAGAGATGCCCAATCTTGGTCTCGAATTCACCGCTTTCTCATCAGTCCTTGTTGGGAAGCCTTGTTCCCCGAGGTTACCCAAAAGCGGCTACCACGTTTGTCATCTGATCACTTCCCTATTCTTTTGGAAAGTGGCAGATTTGGAGGAGGAAAGAAGCCATTTCGGTTTGAGAACATGTGGCTTAAAGATGTGGGTTTTGTGGATAAGGTCAAGGGGTGGTGGACCTCCTATGTTTTTTCGGGATCACCTAGTTTTGTGCTCGATTCTAAGTTGAAAGCCCTAAAGAAGGATCTGAAATTGTGGAATCAAGAGTCCTTCGGGGATCTGAATCTTCGTAAAAATGCGCTGATGGATGAGTTATCTTTGCTAGATCGGTTGGATGAGCAGGGTCACCTTGATGAGGTGGGGAAAGAGAGGAAAGTGGCAGTGTCTAGGGAGTTGGATCTTCTGATGGAGATAAAGGAGACCAGTTGGAGGCAGAAATCAAGGGCTCTTTGGCTCAAAGAGGGGGACAGATGTACGAAATTCTTCCATAGGGTGGCCAACTCTAATAGAAGAAACAATACCATCTCGAGCATGGAGGTTGAGGGGGAGTTGGTGGAGGATCCAGGTAGGATTTCAGAGGAGATTGTTGGCTTCTATTGCTCCTTGTATAAGGAGCCTTTTTCTTGGAGACCTCTTTTGGAGGGTTTAGAGTTTGCTTCTATTTCAGGGGCTGAAGCGGAACGGTTGGAGCAACCTTTTGATGAGGCGGAAGTTACGGGGGCGGTCAGGAGTTTAAATGGGGATAAGGCGCCGGGCCCTGACGGGTTCTCCTTAGCTTTCTTCCAAGCTTGTTGGGAGGTGGTTAAGGGAGACATTCTTTCTACGTTCAACGAGTTCGCTAGGGAGGGAAGATTTGTTAGAAGTATGAATGCCACTTTCATAGTTCTTCTTTTGAAGAAACAGGGAGTCGTCGAGTTAAAGGACTTCCGTCCCATTAGCTTAGTGGGGAGTGTTTACAAGATTTTGGCCAAGGTGTTTGCTAATCGTTTGAAGATTGTCTTGAATAAGATTATTTCGTCGTCCCAGAATGCCTTTGTGAAGGGGAGACAGATTTTAGATCCAGTGCTGATCGCTAACGAGTGTATTGACTCGCGGTTGAGGTCCAATGTGCCAGGTGTGCTGTGCAAATTGGATATTCAAAAGGCCTATGACCATGTCAATTGGAATTTCCTTTTGTACCTACTAAAGAGATGTGGTTTCGGGGAAAAGTGGTGTAGGTGGATCGAGTTTTGCATTTCTACAGTTAAATTTTCGGTGTTGGTGAATTCCCCATAGGGTTTTTTTTGTGGTTCTAGGGGATTGCATCAGGGTGACCCTCTTTCACCCTTTTTGTTTGTGATCATTATGGAAGCCTTCAGCAGGATGATGAATGTCATGGTGGCTCGGGGCGCCATTGCGGGTTTTGATGTTGGAGGTAGAGGCGGAGGAGGTATGTCCATTTCTCATCTTCTGTTTGCTGATGATACTTTAATTTTGTGCGGGGCGGAGGCGAGTCAGTTTCGTCATCTCAGATGCTTATTGTTGTGCTTTGAGGCGGTGTCAGGGTTGAAAGTTAACCTTTCAAAAACAAAAGTTATTCCAATTGGGGAGGTGGGTAATGTTCAGGAGCTGACTACTATTTTGGGTTGTAGAGTTTCATCGCTGCCTACCACCTATCTTGGGCTCCCTTTGGGAGCGCGTTTTAAGAGTATGTCTATCTGGGACGGCATTATTGAGAAAGCTGAAAAAAGGATGTCCGGTTGGAAACGT
Source organism: Myrica gale (assembly GCA_963930655.1). Taxonomy (NCBI): domain Eukaryota; kingdom Viridiplantae; phylum Streptophyta; class Magnoliopsida; order Fagales; family Myricaceae; genus Myrica; species Myrica gale. The sequence continues at coordinate 12,227,924 of OZ005619.1, read as the reverse complement.
AGCTATCTTTCGAAGGGTGGTAGACTCACGTTGATCAAGTCGACGCTCTCTTGTCTCCCAACGTACTTTTTGTCTCTCTTTCCTATTCCTTTGGGGGTAGCCAATAGATTGGAGAAAATCCAAAGGACGTTCCTTTGGGGGGGTGATGGAGGTGAGCATAAGTTCCATCTTGTTAGGTGGGAGAGGGTTTGTCTTCCGTTGAAGAGTGGAGGGTTGGGTTTAAGGAGGCTCCATGTGTTCAACACGGCATTATTGGGGGAAGTGGTTGTGGCGTTTTGCCTTGGAGAGGGATAGTTTGTGGAGGGGAGTTATTGCGGATAAGTACGGTAGTGCCCCGGGCGGTTGGAGAACCAATGACATCCACGGGTCTTACGGTGTGAGTTTGTGGAAGCACATCAACACTGGGTGGCCACTCTTTTGCGGGAACATCCGTTTCGTTGTGGGTGGTGGGCTTAATGTTAGGTTTTGGCATGATCTATGGTGTGGAGATCGGCCCTTGAAGTTTGCTTTCCCTCGTTTGTATGCCCTTGCTAGGTGCAAGAATGCGATGGTAGCAGATTGTTTCGAAGGGGATTCTGGTTATGGGGTGTGGTCTATTCTGTTTTCAAGAACAGCCAATGATTGGGAAATTGAAGAATTTTCAGCTTTCTACTCATTGTTGTACTCTATGGATCTTAGGAGACGAGGAGATGATAAGATGCTTTGGCAAGGTAAAACACAACATCCTACCATAATTGAGTTCAATTGGTACTTCCAGTTTCACAATAGAAATAATGTGCTTGTCAAGAGAGAACATGCGTAATATCAAGTTCTACATTGCTTTGAAGTATGTATTGTGTGCAAGTATTGTGTAATGGAGTTTTAGGATTGGCAGAGAGATACGTTGTAGGATTTGGGTCCATTTTCCATTAGCTTGTTGGGTAAAGTCTAGGAGTTTTTATGGCTTACTTTCGTAGTCTCGTGATTGAGGCGAAAACCTTTCAGTTCTCTGTGAGTTCTTTTGGTAGTGTCACTATATCGGAGTTGAGTAGAAGGTCGCAGAGCTCGATCTCCTTGAGTAGATTCGGGTTGGTATGGCTGGCCAATCTCTTTGGCCATCTGGTGGAGGGGAAGGAGGCCCGGTTGTTTTCGAAGAAGTTCAACGATTCATCTCGAGCATTATTGGCTCAGGGATGTTCCAATATGAATGGGTGCTACGTTGTCATAGCAGAGTTTGGAGAGAAACGTAAGCGTGGGGCTGTAATGGTCTCGGAAGGGAACTCTGGTGCGGGGTGGCAGGCGTTTCTTCAGATGAGTGAAGAGTTGATTGCTGTTATTGGGGTGCTGAGACGTAAGAAGAAGGGGTGTGCTCCTCCTCAAATCACGCCAGGCATTTCCTTTGCTGCTGTGGTGCGTGCTGGTTCGTCAAAGAAGAAGGTGGTGGCTGAGCAAGAGTCGCGCCTGTGTAATGTTGAGGGGGGTAGCGTGTACTCGAAATTGGTTGGAGTCCCGAAGGTGGCGCATGCTGTAGAGGGAGTGGGCAATGTTATTTCCCGATGTCATCAGGTTGGTGAGGAGTCTGGAGTGACGGCTGGGTCAGAGGGCCTGCTGTGGGTGCATTTAATGAAGCTCAAGGATGAGCTGGATAGACTCGTTGGGTTGGCTAAGTATCTCGGGTTGGACCAGAACCAGCCTTGGTTGCATTCTGGCGTGACTGAGAGGCTCGTTGCCTCTAACAACCAGCACGTAGGGTCGTTTGCCCAGAACCAGCTCGTTGGGCCGGGTCGTGAGGCTCAAGCTGGTGGGCCGGGCCCATCTTCCTTTTTGGCTCCCGGTTACGTGTCGGAGCCCATCTCGCAGGGGTTGGGGTCAATCGGGGAGGCTGTGGGTCTTGTGGCTGAGGCCCAGATGCTGCCGGCGAGATGGATGGTGGATTCCGACCAACCTGAGGTGTTGCCGTCCACGCCGCGGAGGGCAGGTGGTGACGGGGGACGTGCGGGTGAGGGCCAGACGACGCCGGCGAGTTCGCTGGTGGCCTCTGTTCCCCATGGGTTGTCGCGGTCTTCGCCGGGGACGGTCGTCGGTGAGCTGGGTCATACGGGTGTGGACCAGACGACGCCAGCGAGTACTCTGGTGGCCTTCTCTTCTCCTGGGGTGACGCGGAAGTCATCGGGAGAGGTCTGTGGTGACCTGGGGCTTTCGGATGCAGGCCAGCTGGTGCCTGCGAGTGAGTTGGTGGTTTCCGATCCACCTGGGCTGGGGCAGCAAACGATTGGGAGTGTGGGGTGCGTCTCTTCTCCAGTGTTTGAGGACCTGGAGAGTGATGTTGTTTGTCTTCAGGCTACAAATCCTTTTGTGGAGGTCTCCCCTGGTAGTTTGGGAAGGGAGCTGGTAGCTGTTGTGACTGAGGATTCTGAGGTTGTTGCTCCGCCTCTGAGGATGTCTTTGTCTTCATAGAATCCGTCGAGCTGGGTCTTGCAGATGGTCCACTCTTTTCGGCATTTGGTTGGAGTTTCTTGCATGGGGCATGAGGCCGAATTGCTCAGTCTGTTCACAGCCTTAGACTTCGAGAGGGAACAGCTTAGTGGCAAATCAGCGAGGAAAGCGAGGGGTAAGTTGAGGAGGGAAATCAAGGCTTTGGGGTCTTCGGTGAATTATGATTCGGTTGCTTCTAGTTCTCGGAGGAGTACGAAGGCGGGGAGGGCTTTAGCTATAGTATTATGAAGCCTAGGATTGTCAGTTGGAATGTTCGGGGGCTGAATGACGTTTTGAAATGTAAGGGGGTGGGGCATTTGTTACGAGGGTGGACGGCGGATCTTGTGTGTCTTCAGGAGACTAAAGTGTCGTCTATTTCGAGGGCCTTGGTGAGACGTGTGTGGGGTGGTTCTCATGTTAAGTGGTGTAGTTTGGAGGCGGTGGGCGCCTCGGGTGGTATATTGATTCTTTGGGATTCTCGGGTTGTGGAGTTGGAGGATTCGTGTATTGGGTCCTATTCTTTATCGGTGTTGCTCAGGAATGTTGAGGATGGAGTTGTTTGGGTGTTCTCTGGTGTCTACGGTTCGAATGATGATAGTTGTATGAGGCTCTTATGGGATGAGCTGGCGGGCATCTCTTCGTTGTGGAATTTCCCGTGGTGTATAGGAGGCGATTTTAATGTTACTCGTTTTCCTGGAGAACGGTCAGGGCGTGGGGGCAGTAGGAGAGCTATGCAAGACTTCTCAAACTTCATTTCCGAGTGTGGTTTGGTGGACCTTGCACTGGTGGGTGGGTTATATACTTGGTCCAATGGTAGAGAACATCAATCGTGGTCTCGACTTGATCGTTTTCTGGTTAGCTCTAATTGGGATTCTATGTATCCGGAGCTTATCCAAAGGAAGTTACCCCGGTTGTACTCGGATCACTTTCCCTTATTGTTGGAGGGTGGGCCTGGGGGAATTCTATGAAACCGTTTCGATTTGAGAATATGTGGCTCAAGGTAGACGGTTTTGTGGAGATGGTTAGGGAGTGGTGGCAGGGTTATGTTTTCAGTGGTTCTGCTAGCTTTGTGTTAGACTCGAAGTTGAAAGCTTTGAAGAAGGATCTTAAAAAATGGAACAGGGATGTCTTCGGAGATCTCTCCGTTCGAAAAGATTCTTTATTACAGGAGTTATCTTCTCTTGATGAGCTGGATGAGAGGGGTAGTTTGGATGCGGAGGGTAAGGAGAGGAAGTTGACTGTATCCCGGGAGCTTGACCGTATAATTGAGTTGGAGGAAACGAGTTGGAGACAGAAATCTAGAGCGTTGTGGCTTAAGGAAGGGGATCGTTGTACTAAGTTCTTCCACCGAGTTGCTAACTCTAATCGGCGAAATAACTCCATTTCCAGCTTGGAGTTGAAGGGGGAGATGGTGGAGGACCCGTCTGTCATTTCAGGAGCGATTATTGATTATTACGCTTCGTTGTATCAGGAGCCTTTCGGTTGGCGCCCGTTGTTGGACGGGTTGGAGTTCGATAAGATCCTGGAGGTGGAGGCTGAGTACATTGATAGGCCGTTCGAGGTGGAGGAGGTGACAAGTGTGGTGAATAGCATGAATGGGGATAAAGCGCCGGGCCCGGATGACTTCTCTTTAGCCTTTTTCAAATCTTGTTGGGATGTGGTGAAAAGGGATGTGTTGTTGATGTTTGATGCATTTGCGACTGAGGGGAAGTTTGTTAGGAGCTTGAATTCTACTTTTATTGTCCTGATACCTAAGAAACCGGGCGCGGTTGATCTCAAGGATTTTAGGCCTATTAGTCTTGTGGGAGGTGTGTACAAAATTTTAGCTAAAGTTTTAGCTAACAGATTGAAGAGCGTTCTTCACAAGATTATTTCTCCTACTCAGAATGCTTTTGTGAAGGGAAGACAAATTTTGGATTCTGTGCTTGTGGCCAATGAATGTATCGACTCTAGGTTGAGGTCGGGTGAACCGGGCATGCTGTGCAAGCTGGATGTGCAGAAGGCCTATGATCATGTGAATTGGAATTTTCTTATGTACCTCTTGCGAAGATGTGGGTTTAGTGAGAGATGGTGTAGGTGGATGTTCTTCTGCATTTCGACGGTTAAGTTTTCGGTGCTCCTTAATGGCTCTCCTCACGGGTTCTTCAGTAGCTCCCGCGGTTTACGACAAGGGGATCCTCTTTCTCCGTTGTTGTTCGTTATTGTGATGGAGGCTTTCAGTCGAATGATGGAGGCAGTTGCGGTGCACGGAGGGCTACGAGGTTTTACAGTTGGAGGGGTGTCCACTGAGGGGGTTGCTATCTCACATCTTCTTTTTGCTGATGATACTCTAGTGTTGTGTGGGGCGGATGATGTGCAGTTTCGGAATCTCAGATGTCTTCTCTTGTGCTTCGAGGCGGTTTCGGGCTTAAAGATTAATCTCTCTAAGTCCGAGGTCATCCCTATTGGTAAGGTGGAGAATTCTCAGGAATTGGCGGCTATCTTAGGGTGCGGTGTCTCTTCCTTGCCTATTACGTACCTTGGCCTACCTTTGGGTGCCTCTTTCAAAAACATTCACATTTGAAATGGGTTCATTGAGAGGATGGAACGTCGGTTGGCGGGGTGGAAGCGCATGTACCTCTCTAAGGGTGGCAGGTTAACTCTTATTAAATCTACTCTTTCGAGTTTACCTTCATATTTCCTCTCTTTGTTCCCTATCCCGGCAGGAGTTGCATGTAGGTTGGAGAAAATTCAACGGGACTTCCTTTGGGGAAGTGATGCTGAGGTTCATAAGCTCCATCTTGTGAAGTGGGGTACGGTGTGTTCTCCGTTGTATGTCGGAGGGTTGGGCATTCGCAATATTAAGTTGTTTAATACGGCGTTATTAAGCAAATGGTTATGGAGGTTTGCTATGGAAAGGGATAGATTGTGGAGGAGGGTAATTGCTGCTAAATATGGATGCATGATTGGAGATTGGCATACTTCTGTTGGTCGTGGCCCTTATGGGGTCAGCTTGTGGAGGTTCATTAGTAAAGGTTGGGGTGTCTTCAGTAAGCACATTCGGTTCAAGGTGGGGAGTGGTGCTCAGATTAGCTTCTGGCATGATGTTTGGTGTGGTGAGTTACCTCTGAGTATCACTTTCCCTATGGTTTATTCCGTATCTCATTGTAAGGAGGCTATGGTGGCGAAATATCTGATTGAGGTTGGTGGGGATGTCACTTGGAATGTTCCGTTCTCTAGAGCTGCTAATGACTGGGAGTTTGAGGAGTTTGAGGCTTTCTTTGCATTAGTTTACGAGGCTAGCATTAGTCGCGGGGAGGAGGATGTGCTTGAATGGACGGGCTCTAAGGATGGCAAGTTTTCTGTTAAGTCAATGTACGATGGGCTTACAAGAGGGGGTGATCCCTCTTTCCCGTGGAAGGAGGTTTGGCGATCGTTGTGCCCTATGAGGGTCTCCTTCTTTGTGTGGGAGGCAGCTCTTGGTAGGAGCTTAACTTCTGATAACCTTCGTCGTAGAGGTTTCATCATTGCTGATTGGTGTTTCTTATGCCTTTGTAGTGGGGAATCAGTTAATCATGTTTTGTTGCATTGCCCCTATGCTTGTGAGCTTTGGACCCATGTGCTTAATATTCTGAATTTGAACTGGGTTATGCCAGAGATGGTGGCAGAGATGCTGAGGTGTTGGAAGAGAAGACTAAGAAACCCCTTTGCGCAGGCTATTTGGAGGATGATTCCTCATTGTATCTGGTGGTCTTTGGCGTGAGCGTAATAGACGATGTTTTGAGGATTGTTCTTTGTCCTCGGTTAGATTGCAGGGTGTCTTTCTTTCTTTGTTGTTCTCTTGGGGAAACTCGATGCTTGGTTGCCCCTTTCTTGATCTTGTTGATTTCGCTTCTTTCCTAGCTTGTTTAGAATAGTGTTTGCGGTATAGTCTTTGTACTGTATTCATTTTTCTAATGAGATTAGCTTGCTTATCAAAAAAAAAAAAGATGCTTTGGCAAGGTGCCAAGAACGGGGCTTTCTCGGTTAAGACGATGTATGAGCTTATTGTTCGGGGTACGGGAGACGTCTTTCCGTGGAGGCAGATTTGGAAGTGTGTTGTCCTACCAAGAGTTTCTTTCTTTGTGTGGGAAGCGGCCCATGGGAAGGTCTTAACCATTGACAACCTAAGGCGGAGGGGGATGTACTTGACTAACTGCTGTTTTTTATGCAAGGGTGATGAAGAATCTGTGGATCACGTGCTTCTCCATTGTCCGGTTGCCAGAGAGTTGTGGGTGCATGTCCTTAGCATTGTTAACTATCAGTGGGTGATGCCAAAGAGGGTGGGCGCGATGCTAAAGTGCTGGCAAAGGAAGTTCAACAATCCTTTGGCGTTGACTGTGTGAAATTTGATACCTTTATGTCTTTGGTGGAGCTTATGGAAGGAGAGGAACGGAAGGTGCTTTGAGGATTTGGGGCTGCCCTTAGCTCGTTTGAAAGGCAATATGTTGCAGAATTTGTTCCTGTGGGCTAACGGGGTGTTGGGTTCTCCTTTTGTAGACTTCAGTGATTTTATCAGTTTTTTAGCCTGTTTGTTGTAGTTGGGTCAGTACAGCCTTTTGTACTATCCCGCTTCCTTTTGTTTTGTTTTGTATTCTCGCTTTTATTTCAATAAAGCTTCTCTTACTTATAAAAAAAAAACAATTATGGAAATGCATACCTTCCTTCAGATAATTAGAACCTTGAGAAATTTGATTTTGACCCTTTCCTCCAGCCACAGGGTCATGCCAAACTGGACTTGAGTCAGGAAAAGAGGGTAGACCTTTATCATCAATGGAGGCAACCTGCTTGATTAAAAAACAGATAGATTTACCGAAACTTTTTATGTATAATTATTTCTAAAGTGTTTCTTCTGAAGAGTCAGACAAAGCATGGGATACATACGCAACAAAAGATAACACAAGAGTGACATAAAGAACTTGGAAAAAAAGTTGACAACCATTTTAGAAAGTATATACAGCTTAACTGGCTAAGAAAGGTTTTGTGTCAAGAGGATATCATCAGACAGGTCGAAGTGAAAAAGGGAGGATGAACCTACTCATGTCTAGTATAGAATATGGACCACTTCTTATGGTTCCAATGACTTCAATTTGTCTGCTTGACTTGCTTATAAAAAAAAAATTGTCTGTTTGACTTTGAATCACACCAACCCAGCAAATTTCTACTCATTAATCAAGCGCTTCTTCAGATGCTGTATTGTGATACTTTATAAGAACCTCCTTGTGAATCAACACGGACCTACCAAACACATTCTACTCGTTTCCTGGTCAGTTTAGGCATAAATTTAAATGCAAACATGAAGCATGCAAATCGATAGCAATTATTCAAAAACTTTTCTTCAAATTCAGTGTTTTAAACAGCCAAAGACTTGACAATATGATATTGAAACAAGCAGAAAAAGAATGTAAAATTTAAATAACTACCAAGTATACAAATAAAAATTTACTATCCAAATATTCTAAACCACCCATCAGTGCATATGGTTCTGTCACATAAACTGTGATTAATTTCAGTACTGAAGAAAGTAACATGGCTGAATCTGCTTTTTGGTCATTATCCTGGCCAATTCTTCATGAAGCAAATAAAAAAAGTCAGCCTGTTAGAAAGTATATGCAAAAAACTCAAAACACAGCCTTACCAGAATGAGTTCTACCAAGATGATTGATAAGCTCCTGTGGTCAGTTTTCCAAAGCGAATAAATCTCATGGTATTGAATCTTTTCATCTTCTTTCTTGAAGCATGGTACACAAGTTTCCTTTGTTCTTCAAGGGTGGCTTAAATTCAGACTGTTCAGTTGCATCTACATGGATGCAACATGCGCAAAGTTCAATTAGACATATTCAGCTTAAATGCCAGTTAGGAGCAGTTTAGCACTGGCTAAGTAAACTTGTTCTCAAATTATCTGCTTTACACGCGTGAAGAGAAATACTACCACTACAAGAGAATAAGAAGTCTGGCACTACCTGTTCCCAGGTTAACAGCTGTTGACCATGGCTGCTTAAAAACTTCCTATCCTGTTCTATCAGGTTTAAAGCCTTCATCTATCTTCTCTAGCAATTCACGAGCCATTTTCAATTTTCCGCACTTCCGGAATGCATGTTCAAAAGCATCCCTTACATAGACTGGTGGGTAGAAGCCATTTCCAACCATTGATTTCAGCTTCTCACAGGCAGCCCCTAGTTCACCTGCTTTACAGAGCTTCTGCAAGATCTGAGAGTTCAACTTCTGCTCCAGTTTTAGACGCAAATCCAACCGCCCATGTTCCATCAAAAGCTTATCCACTAAACTATACGAGTGAAAATGTGGAGACAAGCCCAATCCTAACATTTCAATCAAAAAGTCATAAGCAGCTTCCCAATCCCTAGCATCGGCATAAGCATGGATGAATGCCGAATAGGTCAAATTATCTGGAACGCACCGCTTCTTGTTCATAATCTCAAAGACTGTTTTAGCATCATCTAAACTCCCTAGTTTGCATAGCATTGAAATGACAGAATTATAAACTATCAACTTTGGCTTCATGCTACGGGAGAGCATTCTGTTGAACAAATGTCTAGCTTCCTCCACCATTCGGTGTTCACACAAAGCCTGTATGACAATGGAGTAAGCCTCTTGCACACAACTCAGATTCCTACCCTCAACAACCTTCAACACCTTAACAGCTTCATCCATTTTACACAATCGACAAAGCTCTAACATAAGCTGGTTTATGACAAAAGCACTCGGTAATATACCCCGGTCATGAACTGCCCAAAACACTTCGACAGCAGGCTGTATAGCACCATCTTTAGCACCCACATTTGGGACTAAAATAGTAAATGGTCTATAAGCATCTTTCACTCTAACTTTCTCAACAGCTCCCTCTTTCGCACTCAATAAAGACAACTGCCCTATAAGAATATTGACAGCAGATCGAGTAGGAACCAGACCAGCCCTTCTCATTTCACCGAAAACTTCAAATGCAATCTCAAACCTACCGAACTTACATAAACCAGCAAGAATATTACTATAGGAATAGGTATCGGGCGATTTAATTTTCCTAAATACTACAAGTGCAAAATCGATCAATTCCTCAGACCTTTCCTTCTTGCAAAGCACATAAAGCAAATTATTGTAGACAAAATTGTCGGGTTTACATCTGAATTTGGATTCCATCTCCTCAAACAAGCAAACGGCTTCTTTGACCCTCCCTTGCCTGCCCAAGAACCTAATACAAATTGAAAATGCCCTGCACGAAAGTCGACCCCTATACGAGAAAACTGTCACCAAAAGACACTTCATGTCATCAAAAAGCTTCCTCCTACCCAAGAAGTCAGCCATGTATTCAACCACACAATCATCAAACGTAAACCCCATTTGCAGTCCAGCCCAAGAAAAGAATTCCAAGGTCCTAATCCTACCCAACTGCCTATAGTTCATCAAAGTTTGAAGCACAAGATCAGAGTTCAACTTTTGTTTGAAACCCTTTAACAAATTATCCAGATCTAATTCGGGTTGATGGGTTTGGCTAGAAAGTAAAGAACAGATTGAGTTGACGTCAGAAGGACTTACAGTGTCCAAAACCTGCGAGGCTACCGGTACAGTGAGTAAAGGGGGTGTTCTGGAAGTGGCTAAATTAGGTTTCGAATTTGAAGGAAATGGGGATGACTTGAAGGAGGTGGTGATAGTTTTGAAGAGGTTTGAGGAAAGAAGGAGAGGTCCATGCTTAGTTCTAAGAATCATTTGAGGTATTCGGGTGTTAGAAGGTCCGTAGAGAAGAGGTTTTAGCTGTTGGCTGTAGAATGCTTGGGGACTTGAGAGACCGATGAGAACGGGTTTAAAAACCCCCCATTTTGTTTTTATTCTCTCTTTCTGCGCTCATAAATCTCTTCAAATTTTCCAAAATATTTTTTTTTTTTTTTGTTCCTCTAATCAATTGCTCAATGACATCGGAGCAGAGCCAAAGTTTTTGGGGCCTCAAAGTTAGAGCACGAGGCCCATGTCCAGTAGCACACAACAATGTAATGGACACTTTAGGAGAGTCTCGGAGGTCCTATCACAGAGTTCCCTATTTCGCAGTTCCAACTATTTTTTCCTCAGCATGTTTCTGTTGTGTTTTTTGCAGTTCTAATTTACACTCAAAACTACTAATAAATTTATATTTTGCACTATTTGGCAGTCAAGATTATGCCACATAGTTTATTTGTTATAGATTTTAATAGAAAGATCTTACCATCGGTGCCAAAGTGTGAGCTTAATTGGGTGTGCAAATGTAAACTTATAGGTAGTTTTATATGTGCAATTTGTTTGAGTATGGTATTTAGAATATAAATTGCAAAATATATGATAATTAGAAGACGCAAAGTGTAATTTTCTTCATTTTAAAATAGTACAAAAAAACAGCGAAAAAGAGGGCAATAATAGAATTGTTGCAAAGTGTATAGATTTTCCTCGGATAAACCAACAAGTTAAGCTGGGAAAGATACTTGAGAGATGTGTGAGGTAGTATCTGTTAAGTTTGGCGCAACTTCGAGACGTAACGTACGATGGCTACGTGAAAATCGCGTGCGTAAGTAGTAACGTACCGAGAATACCGAGAATGTCGTTTTCCAAAGTTTTGAACCGAGTTGCGTATTTCATAAGAACTAAAAGATAAGAGACTTGAGTTCGTTGTGACCGAATTGAAAACGTGGAGGGAAGCTCTTTATGAGAATATTCCAAAGAGCAAAGAGTTGTTCCAGGACGATTGCCGGCCGAATAACCTGCGCTATAGCCTATACCGGATATTCGGCAATGTACAGAGCCTAACGAAGTCCCACATGTCGAAAAAGCAAACAGGTTAGGGGCATTAACCGCCATTAGTTATGATCCGTTGACTGTAATAAACAAGTAATCTATATGCCTGCTTAATTGGTGAACTGTTGAGCAAATTGTATGATATATCCCTCAACTCCAGAAGAAAATTTCTGCCTATATCTTTAGAAAAACATCAGGCATTCAACTCTCAAGAGACGAGTATCTCAAATGCCTATTGATACAACATTGCATGTTGGTAATTCTCTTAAAGCATGCTAGCCTCAGCCTTTTGAGTTCTTTTCTGCAGTCATATTTTGCTTATTTTGGACCCCATCTCAAAACATCTTTAAAGCAACAACTATGCCAATGGTTCAAGCCTAGCAACCAATGGGAGGGAAGATCCTTGATATATACTGCACTTGTAGAGAAGTTCTATACCTAACAAGCAGACATCACATCCCTAACGGTATAATTTGCTAACAAGAACAGTGAAACGAGCAGAATCAACTAAAATCACATAACAAAACCCGGCACCGTTCAATGTATTCCTTTGAGATCTTACAGTACACCTAGGCAGGCAGAACAACGTCACCAAAAACGATGAACCAACATTGTTATCTCTTCTCAAACATAAATGTCAAGAAACATGTTCTTGATAAAGAGATTGATATGAAATTAGAGAACTTGGGGAAATCACAAAACTAGAGAACTAGGGGAAATCACATGTTCAACGAAGATGAACAAGTTAGCTCTCCTTATCTCCCTCTTCCCCTTGCTCCCGCAGTGTCAGCTGAATGGGCATTCATCTATCCATGGGATGGATACACATAAGTTTGCACAAGTAAGCATTTCGAGTATCGTAGAGCCATAACTTCCATTATAGGGTCTGTACAGTGAGTACCAAGAGAATGATACATGGTTAATTCAGTTAGGTTAGTTGCCTCAGCAAATGCAGAGGTCTGCAAGTGGCTGTGAAGCTCTAATGAAGGTTCTCACCGCTACAAACAGCCAACAACTAGGTTGGAATTGAGAGCCACACAAGAGACTCACAAACCAGAAAATGATATAAAGTTCCAGAGGGATAACTTTATTCCGATCATTGTTTATTTTCAGGAGCCGGATACAATAATCATAAATCATATCTTATCCTCGGAAGAATGGAGTCAGACTCGTGAATTTTGGTTAAATTCAAACCTGATACTTCCTTCTTCTTCATTGTCCTCCTTCCTCATCATTAAAGCTAACCCATCAACAATAGGTTTTAGAAGATCCATCTCCAGCTAAAAAATTGTGAGAACATTATTTCCCAAAAAAGGTTTGTCATGGAGGGATAATTGAAGCAGAAGTTCCACAAGAAGGTCCAGGCTAATGGCTTCCAATTGCAACGAAAATGTCCATCCATTTTCGATGAGCCCGTTAATGCCTTTAGCTGCATAATTTAACAGTGCATGCCACAGCCTGCGCCCAAAATTTGAGCCTTGCTTTAACGTCTTCCGGATGGTCACCTGGACAGGAAAAGCACCAGAAGTAAAGAATCAGATGTCTGATCCTAGTATGAATTAAAATCACAAGCACACTCGCAAACTAAACAGGAAACAAGTTCAGAAAAAGGTGAATGATAAATAAAGATAAAATGACAAAGACTTACAGCGTGGAGTAATATGAAGATACAAGTTACCTCCATGGCTTCTAGAAAAACATCACAAAACCGCTCTATAGTTTGGTCTTTTACATTCCAATTAACAGATTCTCCCACATCCCCACACATTATGTAGCATGAATTTGGATGAAAAATAGAATAATTTTATGTGCTCCAAATCCCAGGAGGGTTTACTACCAGAGTTTCCAGAGGACTAAGTAATTTGAAAACCCTAACCACAGGTTGCCCCAAACTGACCATAGGAGGTAATTCGTAATTTGCCAACGATTAACAAAAAAGGCCAGAATGTTGTGATTGATATTATGTAAAAGCAATTTCTCAACAAAATGTAACAATTTGACGTTAAATATTCTTGAAAAAAAAAAGGAAATAACTTCAAATGCAAAACAGACTTAAGCAGATCAGATACAAAACCTTATCAACGAACACAGTAAGTCAATCGCCTAGACAAACATAAGCAGAACAAATCCTCATAAGAAAAAAAAAATCATTCAGTTCATTGTTTCGTCGGAAACTGAACAACCTAAAACTTCAAAAGGAATAAATGCAGATGATCTCGCTAATATAAAAATCCCCAGCAGATGAAATGTTATCCCAAAGAAAGACCTTTAATACCAAGAAAAATCTCCCAGAGAAAATACACGACCACAAAACAAACATACTCACCAGGACTAGAGATCCTCCAACTGGCAATCGGACTCGACACCGACGAGAAGGAGTCCGTGGCCGCCGCTTGAGAACTCTCTGAAGACTTCTGGTGATCATCCATGTACTTCTGGCTCATGGAATAGCAGAGCTCAAGCGCAGGCAAAGTGTTACAGAGCTCAGGAATTTCATCATAACTGAAACCAAAGCCAAGATCCAAGCACCCTTTGAGCTCATCGAGATCCTCGTCCGTCAAGCTTCTGGTCCTCGTCAGATCGTCCTCATCGGCAGACTCAACGTACCCTTCAAGCAAAACCTGGTTCTTCTTCTTTCTCTTGCTGCTGTTACTAATACTTAATTTTGTCCACTCTTCGTCTTGGTCGAGTATCCCCGTATCGCTTTGGTGGTAGTTCTCAAAAGTTTCGTTCTCTGGGTTTTCATAGATTGAGGTTTCGGAGGATACCCATGATTCAGATTCACAATGAAGGCCTCCCATATTTGCCTCTCAACTCTCACCCTTTGCTGTAAGGTGTCTGTGAGGGACGTTGGAGGCCTGCTTTTAAAGTTGAATCCAGAGCGGCCCCAGTCCAGATAGCTTTTTTCTATTTCTCTTGTTTTTTTTTTCCCCACAATTTCAGGATAATTTCTATGGGATGGTCTGATCTTAGGCCCCCCGTTTCTACCATCAGGATACATACATTTCTTGTTTGAGTCCAATAATTTAGGACTAAAAATTTAGATTTAATAATAACAAATTCAGTATATAATTATTTATTATTATAATATTTATTAAAAATATCTTCTCTCTTCACTTTTTCACCAACTCTCATAACATATCTTTACTTTATAATATTTCTCAAACCTCAATACCCAAAATTTACACCCTCAAACATCCCTGTAGTTATTTTTCAAAATAAAAATTTTTAATAAATTTGGCAATTTTTAACAGAACTGATATATGGATGAAAAAAATATTGAATTTTATATTTTTGGGGGCTTGTAAATTTTTAAAATTATTTTTTTGGGGGGGCTTGTAAATTTTTATTTAATATTAAAATAAACTACTCGAATCTAATGAAATTCTTACTACCTAACTAATTTTACCCCACTGTAAAATGGTTGGGATATATAATCAAGTACATTAATAATATGCATTTACAAAAACAAATTTATTCCAATTAGATAATTATGTAGCGATGGGGTTAAAAAAAACTTCTATAATAGTTATTTATTTCATCCGCAGATGATTTTGATGAATTCATGCATGCGTTGATGATGATAAGTGAACTAAGGTGCATGCGATGATGTATGTATGTATGTAATGTATATATATGTGTGTGAATGATGATGTGGACGGGGGACAGCTGTACTTGGGTGGAGGATGATGATTGACGTAAATAATAAGTAGACACGTAGAAAAAAATAAGTAGACACGTGGCGGTGGTTCGAGAGAGGGGTAGATGTGAAAATAGGACTAGAGGTTGAGTAGGGCCCAATAGGAGGAGGAGGTCTGGGTGGGGTCCACCATGTTGTTCATGATTTTGTTCTTGGATTTGTTTGCTTTCAGTAAGGCGAGAGAGATTTGTGGACGCAGATGGAACCCTTTTTTTCTCAAAGGTGTTTGACGCCACCTAACTTAACTCCCATAATATACATGTTTGGGGTACTTTATAAAAGGGTGAGTTTACAAATTCTAATTAGGGGAAATATTTAAAGAATGTTGTAAAAATTCAGAAAATTAGAATTTGTAAAAAGTATATTGAAGTTCGTAAAAACACGTTCAAGTTCGTGACGAAGTAATTGTGTCAGGCTTCGTGTGATAGATTGAGAATCGAGTTAACACACAAACAAACCTCTAGTACTTAAATCACGTAATCAGGATCCTATGCAATTTCGTGTTTAAATTACACAGTGTAATTTAAAGAGAGATAAACACAATCGGTAGACCTCGCACCATTTTAAATCTATACACGTAAAATTTCGGGCAACATAAGCCTTACAATAGGGTCCACATATTCTATCTCTCTCAAAATTGCACCATATAATTCAAGTAAAAAATTACAGAGAATCTTAATCTAAAGACATTTTCGTTTGCAAAAATATTATAGAATACAATAGGATTCAATAAATATATAAAATGAACATCCAAATCTCAAAAATTCATACATAAACATCAATACTTTTTACACAATCTCTGACAACTTTTCATACAAACTCCAATACATTTTCAAAAAAATATATAATAAATATTCTTTCTCTATACTTTTTTACCTAACACCAAATTTTTTATTAAATAATTACATCAATTAATCTATTTCTACAACTTTTTATAAACTCCAACGAAAAAATAAATATCTTTAAAAAAATTTCACCAACTTTTACGCAAAAACCTATAAAAATTCAAATCTACATAAATATTTATAATTATATCAAAATCTTAAAAATCTTTACAAAACGAACATCTCTAAAATAACATTAATATTGATTGTACACAGCTCCAGGCTCTAGGCAAACAACCTTAAAAAAATAGTATAACGAAATTTTGAGGAAAATCATAATAAAAGCATAGAGCTAAAGGTTTTCCTTATGTTGGTTTGCTTTTCGTCCAAAGGAATCTCGTTGCCAATTTTTGCTTTTCCTGATGAAAAGCCAAAAGACCTTTTTTCAGGACCACAAAAAGGAATCAGGATCGTGTGGCTTGCAGAGGGATATCAGGGAGCGTCCCCAAACTTCCAAATTGGAACACAAAAATGACAAGTAAATAGAAAAAACCCAAAAAAGAGAGGGAGTACTGTACGCGAAAGGTGGAGATAGAGTAATTGTTGAGAAAAACATATATATATATATATATATACACAATATGGTCTGTTGGATTGGTAGTATTCAATCGATCGAATCCCCGATGCCCCCACCAAATTATTTTTTTATATTTCTTTTAGGCGAAACCTATCTGACCAAGTTATGATTTTCTTTATCAATTAGGACAAAGATAGAATTCTTAGTAAATCTTTCTCTCGGTGCGTGCTTTTCTTGTGGAGTAAAGCCTTTTCCGTCGTGGATTTTGTGGTGTCACCCACGTAATGCACGCCATCATTTTAGGTAAAAGTGAAAAGAGGAGTCGAGATTTCAGGCTTGTTATGTAGGTAGAACAGCCGACAAACCATTTGGCTCTGCCAATTTAATTTATGCAATGTATTTGTATTTGTATAAATTATAACATTATTCAAAGAAAAAAAGAAGTTAGTTTCGACTCTCCCTTCCTTTTCCTTGCCCAATCGATACATGCATAACATTGCCATCACAACATTTCTCTTAGGTAACAAGGAAAACTCGTACTACAATTTAGCGCTCCGAGCAGATGGAGAGGCACGAAGAAACTCTCCGAACGTCTAAATCTACAACGTGTCACATAGATCATCTCTTACCATTAAGCTAAATCCTTAGAGCATTCCTAGCAGGCTCTCTATTCTAATATTTTGGTTAGAATAAAGAGTCAATTTAACCAAAAAGTCAAAAAACATTCTTCAACAACCTCTCTAATTTAACAAATTTTAATAAAAAATTTGAAGAAGTGAACAGTGACTCTCTATTTTTAGAGAGCCACTATTCACCTCACTATCTTAAAATATTAATATATATCTTTTCTTTTCTTTTCTTTTTCTTTTTTTTTTAGAAAATTATTGTTCACTTCAGCATCTTAAAATTTTAAAAATTTCAATCGTTAGTAAAATAAAAATTTAAAAATATATCTTTTTAAAATAAGATAAATATTTAAAAATATAAATATTAGAGAAATAATAAAGAAATCTTTGAAAAATAATATTTTAATAGAATAGTAAAAGTAAATCGTTAAAATAGAGAAGCTGCTGAGAATGTTTTTTAAAAGTTGATAGTTAAAATAGATAAGTGTGTTTTTTAGTTAAAGTAGAGAATCAAATTTGAAGAGACTACTAGGAATGCTCTTACAGAATTGCCACTGCACAATGTTAATAACCCCTACAACAAAAACAAAGTAATTTGGACAGACAAGTATTCAGTAACTCTGCTGCAAATTACATATATATATAAGACAATATGAAAATGAAATCAAGCTTACGTGATAGAATTTTCTATGTCAACGCTATTAATCTAATTGGTCTTCTAGGAATTGACTGAGAAACTTAGAAAGGGTGGTAATTTAGTCTTGATTTTAAGGGTATAGAAGGCTAATCCAATCTGAAAAGATCAAAGGCCGAGTCACCATTTTCATACGATCAATATTCTCCTTGCAATGTTGTGGACTAAGACCATAGTAAGCGTGATAGATCGGTAAGTGGCAGGCCGGCTTGATCATTGAATTGTCCATTGCGTGCTAAAGCAAATATTTGATCCGGCATATCATTTGGCATAATTCCTCTTTATCATTTACCTTGTTGAGTTTATCTTCTTCAATCCACGTTGGATTTCATATTTAATTATTTCTGAGTACTAAAATATTCCATCACGATATCTTTTCTAATCCCTTCCCCACTTGCCACAAGATCTTCTAGCCAGCAGTATTTCCCGAGCCTGTCTCCATCGATCTTCTCTGATCTGTTTATCAAGTATCATACGTATACATGCAATAGAATTAATTATAATATTATTGTTTCCATTTTGTTTAGTCTCAAGTATCCGATCTCTTGCTTTGAATATTTTTAAAAAAATATGTTTATTTATTGGAGAATGCAATATTGTCGAATGTTAAAGCTTAATTATGATCCACGGAGAAGAACAGCTAAGTGAAATCTAGCTCAAATTTGTCTGCTTATAAGGTCTGATGATACCAATACTGAATTATATCCGGCCTAAACCAATTTGGGTTGGCAAGGATGATTTCATCTCTCCGGAACCCGAAGGCTACACTCAAGCCTATCATGCATGCAGGTCCAGAAATGTTGATCGTCAGACGTGCCCTAAACGGTTGTTCAAACAATCCCCCATTACAACTGACAACTCCACGATTCTTCGATCCCGAAGGTGGGAAAGAACGACCCATACTCAGACGTGTAATAACTGTCGAACAGCACACGATCACACGAGGAGGAATTCCCGCCAAAAGGGGAAGCGAGAGAACGTGGGAGAAAGGCTACAAAAGCAGGAGAGAACGATAGAAAAGGTATGCACGCAATAACAATTCTCTGAGCAACAAAAACTCACATAACGCCTCCACATAAGAGACTGACTTAGGCATCAGAGGCTAGTAACCTCGGTGTCCGAGGCTATTTTCGTGATTTTGCAGGAAAGATACGCGAAGTTCGGAGCTCCTCTACTCAGACGTGTTGACCATAAACTAACTGATTCATCAAGGTCATTACAGGGAATGAAATTATTATATAATTTAATGGCATAATAAGTGTATTAATTCTTAAGATACTTTTTAATTAGCTATAACTGGAATAATTTCGAATTTACAAGAACTGAAAAATCATTACTCTATGCTTTTCTATAATTTAATTTCCGAGCGTACAGTATTCATATACAGATAATTTAATTAACAAAGCACCCCTGAATAAAGATAATTTAATTGACTTAAATAAAATTCAGATATAATGACTAATTTAATTTGAGGACATCTAATCTCACAATTTTATCCTAAGAAAAGCAGTTAATATTTTATGATGTATATAATATGCAAACAATTGAAACTATATATATGTATCTGGGAATATGATACTATGCTAATTAATAATTGCCCTTTAAAAAAAAAGACAAAGTGAGTAATTGGTATCTGGAAAATCTGTACAAAAATGCTTTTGGTTTTCTTAAGATCAAATTAGGCACATTACTAATGAGATTTATCCACAACTTAATTACCGATTCAATTTATGTGGTATATATTGACCTCTAACAAATGAATTTTTGGGATACAACTTTGAACGGGTTGATTTCTATGGTCTATTTTTTAAATAATAGATCTTTCCGTTCACGTCCACTAATATGGACGGGATTCGTGATAAGCTATCCAACCCCTACAATGTACATTCCCACCCTGACTCCCAACTTCGAAGTTGTAACTCAAAAATATGACAACTAAAATTAAGAACGGGTTGTTTTGTGGTTTGGATTTTTCAAGTACTTCTAACCTGTTCCTTAGAAGAATTCTGTTGATGTAATTGTTGTATTTCATATATAAAATGAGCAAACAACCTAAAAAAATTGCATCAATGATCTGTTAAGATAGTACTGTTCAAAGAGAGGGAGTGTACGAGGAAGGTAGAGAGAGAGTAATTGTTGGCAAAATACATATTTATATTACTATATGGTCTGTTGGATAACCCCACTAAATTAGTTTTTCTATTTCTTAATTTTAGGCGACAATGATCTGACCAAGTTGCGATTTTCTTTATCAATGACAACGCTGTTACATACAACCCCATCAAATGAGTACTTAGGAGATATTGTATACTTCATATCCAATAGAATTCTTAGTAAATCTTTCTCTGATCAGTACATGTTTTCCCTGTTGAGTAAAGACTCTTAGGCTGTGGATTGTACATGTGGATGTCACTCACCTAATGCAGTACTCCCCCATTCGAGTAAAAATGATGGAGAATCCGAAATTAATGTAGGTAGAAAAACCGACAAACCCTTTTGCTCTAACATTATTCAAAGACGAAAAGAAGTCAAATTCCTTTCTTCCCTCGCCCTACGTACCTTGCCTTTGCCCAATCACTGCATGCAATATGGAATTGTCACCACATACACTTTTGTTTAGGTAACGAGAGAAATTCTGGCAACAGTTTTCGCACTGATCTTTTGGAGCAGGTGGGAAAAGCACGGTAAAATTCTCAAGTGTACACCTGTCCGCAAGATATGTGAACGACTTAAGTGAAGGCACTTCGTGAATATTTAAATCCATGATGCCCGAGTCTACGTACGAAGTGCCCCAGGAAATACACCTTACCGCCAAGCTAAACCCTCGTAGAAGTGCCACCACATTGTTAATTAATTAATAACCCCAACAACAAAGATCGGACAGAAGCAGTCAATTATAACTCTCTTGCAAAATATATATATAATGATATAGAAGACAAAAGATATGATCAAAATGAACTCAAGCTTACGTACGTGATGAGAGTTTTCAATGTTTTTAATACTATTAGAATAATTAATTAGTGGTCTTTAATTCTAAGAATTGACTAATTAATAAGCTGATAAAGCAGGTAATTTCATCTTAGCTAGAGTAATTTAGAAGCTGGCTAATCCATTATCCAATATGATCACAAGTACAAAGGCTGAGTCATGACCATTTTCATACATCTCCATGCAATTAATGTTGATCAATTCTATCATGACTACATGATTAAACGTGATAGATCGGTAAAGCAATCATTTTGATCGATCCGGCATATTATTTAGAATAATTCCGGCCTCTTGCTTTCCCATGTATGTTCAAAATATATACACCATCCATCATCATCTTGTCTTGGGTAGCTACCTCGAGTTTATAATATCTTCTTCAATTCATATCGGATTTTATACATAATTAATTCTTTCTGAGTACTACTAATTAAATATATATCCATTACGATATTTTTTTCTAATCCGATCCCTTCCCCACTTGCCAAAAGATCTTCTAGCCAGCAGCTAGCGCACGAGCCCGCCTCCATTGTTAATGGGTTGAGACAGCTCTAGAATAGACTAGAATATATAGAGACCTCTTTCTGTTTATCAACTACCATTCAAGCAACAGATCAATTAATATTGTTTAATTTCATTTTATTCCATTTAATTCAACTATCTCATTTTTTATTTATAATTTTATATCCTTTTTCTTCCTCTAGAAAACATCTTGATATATATGTCATGTGAATTTGATTGTGAAGTCCATCGATATTGGTCACCATCACAGAAGAGAGATAGAGTTGGTCATCCTTATCTAATTCTGGCGGAACGGGAAAACCTGCAGGCACAAGATAAAATTGATGATTCGGCCATGCTTCCTTTCAACATCAACCTCATAAATGTGGATATATAGTGGCTTAGACCAGATATACATGGGCCAGGGCTATGTTTGGTTACATATTTCAAAAATATTTTTTGGTTCAAAAGAAAATTTCTCTTCCAAGTATAAACTTTTCCTTAAAATCCTTTTCATTGTGCAATAAAAATTTTCTTATAATCATTAATAATGTTTAGATTAGCGTTTTTTTTTAGATTTTACTGTCTTATAATGACTTTCAAGATTTTTATATAGTATAATTTAATATAAGTAAATATTTTAATTAAAGGGCAAATTATAATTTTTCCTTTCAAATTCTCAAATACTCTAACAAATTTTAACTCGTTAAATCTGACTTCCCAAACTATGCTTCGCATTGCAATTGCTTCTCTCAACTGCCTGGCTTGAGTCATTATATCAAACTGTTTCTATTCCACGTGAACGACACATGATCGCCTCCTTACCTGAAAAATAAATTTGACTTCATCGATTCTAAATGAGTCATTTTTTTTAATAAAAAAATCAGCTCGATACATATTATTCTGCATGATGACTCAAATATAAGTAAATTTATCTGTTTAAAGGAAAATGTCACGTGAGACAGAAACTGTTCTGCATGATGACTCGAGTGGGTTGAGAGATGAAGTCGTAATGAGAAGTATAATTTTGTGTGTTATTTGAGAAAAAAATTATAATTTGCCTTTAAATAAAATATTTTAACGAACTGAAATATTAAAAAATAATAATTAGAACTACACTTATTAATATTTTAAAAAAATTAGTACTGTAGAAGACTCGGCTATTCAGTTCTTCGGACTTTGATTAGTGGGGGCCAATTGTCTACGGCTCCTTTGTCCATTATTGAGAGCGGCTCTGCTGCGGTTTGTGAGGAAGGGATGTAGGTCAGCAGACCCCGTCCCTCCATTAATATGTATATGACCTGTTGCGTATCATGCATGATCATGAATAAGCATGCATGGGGCTCCAAGCACTGAACCATCATGCATGGCACCGTTGGCACGTACAACTGATGACTTGACATGGCGTGGCGTGGCCATAGATACCGTGATTCACGATGCGCCACGTGGGTACTAATTATTGGGCCGCACTAGAAGAAACAGTTACAGGCCAACAACCCACGTGGCCAGTAGCTATCGGTCAATAATTCAGCGGGGAACACGACTCAGCATTCTTTGGTGAGCCGAATATGAGGACAGCTTGAGGGTGGTCCCCACAAAGTTCACGAGCAAATACTGCTGCCTGCTGGTGTATTTTTGGTCCAATCATCTTTTGCCATCTAAGCAAAATCTAAATTTTTTTAAATTTTAGACTGCTATGGTCACCGTAAACTGTGGATGGATCAAAATTTCACGATATTTCAGGATACTTAGAGTGAACCTCATGACAGGATAATCTACCTCATAAGATACATCTAGAGAGTTCCCTCCAATCAATTATGCAATGGTTTACGCATTAGATTAACTAACAGCTATTTTTTGTTTTATATTATATAACTTATTTTTATAATTTGTTAATTCGCCATCTAATGATTAGTCTACAAAGCCAGAAGAGGTCTTTCAACATTTGAAAAAAAGCAAATGGATTTACAAAAAAACAAATGGAAAAAAATACAAGGTTTTTTAATAGATTAGAGTCTCAATATTCTTTATAAATTGCTGAGAAAAAAATATTATTTCTAAATTATAAATAATAATTTAGTGATTGTAAACAACACTAAATAATGAGATTTATTTATTATATTTATCTTTTTTAAATTATATATTTAACTAAAGACTCAATACGTAAAAATATTTAATTAAAATTAGAGTGAAATATATAATTAGATATGGAATCAAGACCTTAGTTCTTATACTATATTTATATTTTGTAACATTCACTCTCACGTATGAATCTACTATTTTTTAACTGAGAGGTACTGTATATATAATATTTAATTAACATTAAAATAAAGTAAAGAGTAAAATATCTACTTTCGAACATAATATTAGAGATGATCCAGTAGAGAATAAGATCTCTAATATGCACCCAAACTTTTTACATATTCCCCCTGCCATGTCATTATAGAACTTATTATTTAGACAATACACCTTGGGAGAATCTTTGGGTGACACATATATTTATGCAGTATACTTATTAAAAGATTAAAACTTCTTAAAAGCAATAGTATTTGCGCCGCAATTACAATTGGTCTGACTAATTAACTCCACAAATCCGGCTTTGTTGACCTGCTTTTCTGACATTTCAAAGGTTTGTTTCTGTCCGCGTCTTTATCAAGCGTGTGTTTGAGGATGAAAATTTTGACTATTAAGATTTGGAAAATATTATAAAGTAAAAAAATGTTACGGAAGTTGGTGAAAATGTGAAGATAGAGAAGATTTTTAATAAATATTATAATAATAAAAAATTATATAGTGAATTTTTTAGTAGTAAAACTAAAATTTTAAACTCAATTAATTGGGGCTCAAACATGCCCTTGATTTCTCATTTTTACACATTTGACCCATAACATCTTACTGGCTGTATGCCATTACAAAGATTGTACCCACTCTTCTCATTGGACCTACAAACACTAATACCGTTCGCACACATACATCGTGTTAGATTTTATTTCGACATGTGTTTCGTTGAGAAGATTTGTTTCCAAATCCTACAGGACTTTTGTTAGGAAGCATATATATATATATATGAGTTTCTAAATTATAGTTAAATATTATTTTTAATTTTTAAATTATCAATTTTATAACATGATGGTTTCTAATTTTGTTGGGATTCATCTCTTATGGAGAGACCAGTAACAATCATCATTTATTTATAATATAGCATTGAATACGGTGTTACATGCTTACACGTGACAACATTGTTTTTTTAATTAAAAAATAAACAAAACTATTTAATTCGAGAAAAATCGACTTCCTAAATAAACATACAATTGTAAAAATATTCTTCTTGCCACGTTCATAATTCAGGTAGGGTGTCTTATAGCTTACAAAAGAACGTTTAAGATAACTAAACATATCTAACATGTCACGTCGGATGTACTCCTTAGTGTGTGGATGGATCAAATCTTGCTGCTGTTGCAGGATACTGGGTGTGTACCCTATCACACGAGAATCAAGCCCTTAAAATACATACATCTAGAGAGTTCTTTAGGAATATCTCTCTAACCAATTCTCCAACAAATTAGATATAATAAAAAAAATAGAGAAATAAAAGGGCATTTTCATTGGGTCCACATAATATTCATTTGATGTGTTGCTCATGTCTGCATCTTATTTCCTTTCAAATTTTGGAACATTCGACCAGCTGGGGGGCAGTTGATGTTGTCCACATCTCACAGGCTGTATGCCATTACAAAGTTTGGTGCAAACTGTGGCTGCAAGCCCTAATTCTATTCACAAACATCCATCTCATGTGGATTACTTTTGCCATTTCGACATGTGTTTTAACATTTTGTTAGAATTAGATTTGTGCCCACATTTTACAGAACTTCACCTCTCCATTGTATTGGTGACATTCCTTTTTTGTTATTTCATGTTTTACGTCAAGAGATTTAGAAGGGTACAAATCGAGCAATTACTAGTCATATCTCACACAAATCGGGTAATTACTGATCACATACTTTATAAATGACTCCCGTGGATTTTATATTTTTTTATATTTTATAACTTATTTTATAATTTTGTTATTCAGAATATACTGATTAGTCTACAAAGCAACGAGGTCTTTCCACATTTGAAAAAACAAAGCAAAAAAAATACAAAAGGTTTTCTTAATAAGATTAAAGCAATTTGCACATTACAATTTAGAGATGAAAATTAAATAGTATTGGAAATGAAATGGTACATTTTTAATATGCACCCAAACTTTTCGCATATTTCCACTTTCATGTCAATATAGAAAGTATGAACTTATTCATTAGACGCTACAGCATTGGCCACATATATTTATGCAGGTACTTATTAAAAGATTAAAACTTCTTAAAGGCAATAATATTTGGGCCACAATTACAGTTGGTCTGATTAATTAACTCCACAAATCTGGATCTGTTGACCTGTTTTTCTGACATTTCAAAGGTTTAATGCAGATTAGACCCACAAAGCTTTGTCGCTGTCTGCGTCTTATTTGCAGTCACATTTTTGCACATTTGACCTACAAGCAGTTGATATTGTTCACATCTTACAGGCTGTATGCAATTACAAAGGTTTGGAGCCCGCTGTTCGACCTCTTTGGACTACAAGCACTAATACCATTCACACACATACATCATGTTAGATTTTTTTGCCATTTCGACGTGTGTTTTTTATATATTTTCTTTTGTTAAGAGCCATTAATTCCGTCAAAACTAGAAAACTCATAAATGACATTTGGATCTACGGTAAAGAGGGACCGTTTCATTTTTTTTACTAGAGGACCAAAAAAAGGGTCAGCCTTTAAGGAAATTACTATAGCAAGCCAACAAAGGGACCTTTTGAAATCAGATGCCGCGAGGGAGCCTCATATCAGGGAAGAAGATTTGCATGGATAACGACTGAAATGAGGTGGCCAGTCATGAAAATCTCCTATTTCCGCCTCTGTAGAAAATGTGTGTACGAATCAAGGTCAACTTCTATCGTTTAGGGAGACGAAAATAGGAAGGCGAAAGCACAGGAGGAGGAGAAAAGCATGGCATGCAGGGGAATGATATAATCAACAACGGGAAAGTTTCACAGGCATAAGGGCAAGAAAATGGACTCATTCTATCGGATTCTTTGTTCTTTTACCTCAAATTTTATATAAAAATATAACATATATACATTTTACACTCTTCAATTATAGAATTCTGATTATTATTATTTTTTTTAAAAAGAAGGATGAGAGAATCTAACCCTTAAAGATGTTATGTTAATCTCT
This sequence comes from Myrica gale, assembly GCA_963930655.1. NCBI lineage: Eukaryota > Viridiplantae > Streptophyta > Magnoliopsida > Fagales > Myricaceae > Myrica > Myrica gale. Next base: position 12,201,498 of record OZ005619.1, on the reverse strand, counting down.
AATTATTTTCAGCAACAAATTTATATATGGTCTATGGTGGTTTTCAATTTTATTAAAGTTCATTTCGGATGGAAAAAGATCAATAGCGATCATCATTTATTGGGGATAAATGCAAAATTGGTTCCTGTGCTATACGCAAAAATCGATTTAGTCCTTGTGATATGAAAAACATCAATTTAGTCTCTGTAATTTCAGAAAGTGATAAAATCAGTCCCTGATGGAGGACCAATAATAAACGAAAATAGAATCACAGGGACTAAATCGATGTTTTTCATATCACAGGGGCTAAAATGATTTTTGCGTATAGCACAAGGACTGATTTTGCATTTATCCCTTTATTGTAATATGATGTCGAATACGGTGTTACGTGCCTACGCGTAGTACTAGCTATTAAAAAAATTTATGAACTTCTTAAAAGCAATAGTAAAATAGGTCTGATGAACAAACTCCACATAGTTCTGGATTTGTTGAACTAATTTTTTTCCTGAAAATTTCAAAGGTTTGATGTGTTGCTGTCTGCATCTTCTTTCCTTTCACATTTTGGCACATATATTTGACCTGTGGGGGGAGGGGGGCAGTTGATGTTGTCCACATCTCACAGGCTTAAATCGTATTGATTGTTATATCATGTTTTACATCAAGCAAGTCAACTTTCATGACTTAATATGCACCTAAAGGCTTCAGTCGTTTACTTGCTAAGATTGCCATTTCAAGTGCTTATTGAAAAAGAGATCATACTATCTGTAGCCACTCAAAACATATAGGAAAGGTAAACGGGTACTGCTTTTGTTGCTTACCTTGTCATATCTAATCTCTTTCAAATTCATAGCAAGAGAGATTTTGTCTTGCACATGTAATAGACCACATCTAGATCGACCTATTGAGAGATTTTTTTTGCCACAAAAATAAAGAGAAAAATACAAATAACCATGTCACATTTTCCTGGCACCAACAGTGTTTTTCCCTGGGTATCAGAACCTCTCAAATTCACAAAGCATAATAGGGGAAAACCAAATTCACTTCCCTGATTTAATCTACTTTAGTGCACATAATGACAGTATAGCAACTAGTACAATTTTAGTGGACTTCGAATTATCTCTAGAATCAATTTGCACAAATTCTCTTCGGTTGTATAAAAAAGGAACACTTGGATCTTTCTGCACATTTTTTTTGGGGGGCCCAAAGCTCTTGCTGTAGCTCAGTCCATGATTCATTTAGAGAACATGGAAAGAAAACCAGAAGACAAACCAGGGCAGTTCAGTCTGGCTAGATCCCAAATTGTGCCCACAAATGCAAGTCTGCCCAGCTACAGGTGCCTTGGGATTGATAGAAAAGAGGCTGCATGGAAGTCATAAGCTAATTTAAATGCACAAACATATATTTGTAGACAAGGTAACCAATACATGCATCAAGCTGTCTTTCACAAGATTTGGAGGTTCCTACCCCTACTATCCAAGTATGCATAAGGGTGGCCACACCTAGGACTCATTACTCTGCTCAAGAAGGCTTTCTGCATCTCGAAGATCTCTGCCCCAAGCTCTCTCCTTCCAGATTTTCTCCACTTCCTCAAATGTTAATCCCTTTGTTTCCGGCACGAACACAATGACAAATACAAATGCAACGGCAGCCACACCAGCAAGAATCAAGAAAGTTGCACCAGTCCCGACAGCTTCAGCAACTGAAAGAAAACTCTGGGCTACAATTAGATTCGAAATCCAATTCACAGTAGCTGACATACCCCCACATAATCCACGGTATGCTTCAGGATATATCTCTGAGTTCACAGTCCACGGTACAGGTCCCATCCCAGGTGAAAAGGAACAAATGTACAGGGCTAACCCTAAAATTGCAATCCACCCATACAGTCCATTTGTAGAACCGGAAGATTCAACAAAAAATGCTCCAGAGAGAATGACAAGGGATACAAATACACCAGATAAGCTTGTGAGAGCCAATTTTGTCCGTCCAACACTGTCAATAAGGTAAATGCCGAGAATTGTCCCGGCAGCGTTCAGTGCAGCGACAATAAGGGAAAGGAGAAGAGCTAACTGGTTGGATTCAAAACCAGCCATCTGGACAATTGTTGCACTGTAGTACATGACTGTGTTGATACCGGTAAATTGCTGAAACGCCTGCACAATCACAACTCTCTATGTCATGATATTTAGGAAGACAGTGTGAAGGGAGGCTACATATCTCCTACATTTATGAGAGAGAACTTTAAAGGTACACATACCCAGGTCAAACACATTTCGAAATGGTGCCTAAAAGTGATGCAATTATAAAATATGTATCCATAAATCAGCAAAGCAAAACTATTCTTCATAGCTGGAAACTGAAAGCTGTCACGATTTCTATAGATAATAATCTGCGAGTTTGATTTACCTAGGCGGGGTTTGCTCAGAAGGCATCCTAGGAGAACTGGACATCCAATGCAGTTGCAAGCAGACTTACCAGAGTGAACTAGAAGCAATAGTGACGGAGCCATTTTTCTTAAACTATAAACCATACTAAAACTGGGCTTCCAATCAGCTGGTTACCATTTCTAGCCATTTTTCTTAAAAATCTAGAAGCAGAATCCACACAGCTTCCTTATCCCAAGAGGCTCTGTTTATGTCTCCGGAATCTTATCCAGTTGTTTAACCAAAAATTCATAGGCTTCATACCACACAGTATGCAAAATGAAACTCCCATGAGGGTTATACTGGTATCAAGTAAGGTTATCAAATGAATTTTCCATGAAAGTGACTAGCCGTCCCAAGAACAATGACAGACAATTGGCAATTTTTTATCTCTCTTCCAAGAGTATGTATGCGGTTGTGGAGCTCTCAAAGATTCTCCAAGCTCGCCTCAAAAGCTTCTAGGAACTCAGATAACTTCTTCTTTAAAGCAATAGTACCAATGATTGTAATGGATATCTAACCAAAAGGAGGAAGAGAAACAGACATGCCTCTTAATCGGATATTAATAATGATGAAAACCTGCAAACTGGTTTTAGCAGACTGAATTCTGACGAGAATGGTATATCCTAACAAAGAGACAAAAAGTATATAAAGAAGCATGAGAGTTTTCTACTCCATTATTCTCTTACCTGTAGTCCAGCCCCGGCCAGAAATGCAAGCCTGATTTCTTTCGTTTTAAAAACATCCACGTATCTGACTTTACTCCTTTTCTGGTGCTCTGCCTCTGATTGAGCGGCAAGGTACTCAATTTCATCCTCTACGCGAGCAACGTCGTAAATTTTAGAAAGCACAGAAATGGCTTTATCTCTATCATTCTGTATGTTAATGGACAAGATATTTTTCGGATTATTTGTAGAGGAAACTGAGCCCATGGAAACTTCAATATAATGATTAAGTTCTCTGTACCTTCATAAAAAGCCATCGGGGAGACTCTGGCATAAAGAGCATAAGAAAGAACTGAATGACAGCTGGGACGCCTGAAACTCCAAGCATCCATCGCCATGTCCCAGGGACCTGACAAAAGCAGTATGTATTACGATGTTAGAAAGCCTTGTGTAAGAACTGAAAACCTTCATAAGAAGACAAGTAAATATCTAAAATGCTCACAACTTGTAAATAAAGAAAAACTAATAGACCCTTCCCCCAGCTCCTATCACATAAAAACCTCAATGGCCAAGCTGTCAGCAATGTTGCATGGAAGAAATCTATGAATTCAATACTAATTCCAAAAAATTCAAAAACAAAAATATTCCCGAATCACTGTTGCTTTCATCGCTTGTCAGTAAATTACTACCAACATCATATCAAGATTTAAAAAGAACAACATTAAGTAGAGAGTGCGATAAGATGAATTCTTTCAACTGGCACTTATTATCCACTCGAGCATCTCACTGGTAAGCAAACAGGATATACATACAACTTTTGCCTTTGTGGCACAGGAACTTAGAAAATCATTGTTGAACTTCTAGAAATTTCAAAATGGTGACAAACCTTTTCATTTTCTTTTGAGAGGGAATTATTGATTGTCACCTTTTGAAAAAAAATTCAAAAAACTTCTTTATGACATCTCCTTTCTAAGGGAGGAGCTAAACAGTCTCCAGAAAGATACTTGCAACTGTAAGTTCTAAGTCATTTTCGTTTTCTTTTCAAGAATCAGGAAACAAAACCCCCCAAAAAAAAGTTAGGGAAATTCATAAACCTAATATAATATGCTATGAATTATTAAAGAAGAGAAGTAATAAACCACTGTACAATGCACCATCTAGATTAAGGAGTACATAACAGAAGAGGTTCCTTCAGTGATGTTACTCAATGGGAAATCTTAAAATAGCAAGCCTCAAATTCTGTTGATGCTTCCTCTTCATGACTGCAAATTCAGAACTAACCTTTCCAGCAAAGTATCTGTACTAAGCAGGAACATAATATCCCTGCAATAACTTTTTGTGTCAAAAATAAAGAAAATCACCCCAGCATTTTCCTACTCAAAAAATCCATCTGGAATTATTGAAACAGCGGATTTTCCTCACTGTTGGGTTCAAAGAAGAAACTCAGGAACCAGAAAGATTACAAATTCACAAACTGAACATTATCTGATGATATAACATAATTCATTATGTACAATTTTGTAGTTCTGCCATTTTATTGTTGTTTAATGAAAAGCTCCCTTAGCAGCTATTTCTGATTCTATGATAAATAGGGTTCAAATTTTACCGAGGACTAAGGACCAAGAATACTGATACCTAAAGTTCGAGAAAACATAAGCATTAATCCCCACATAACTAACATATTATCCAAGAGTAGGATCCCTCAATCTGTGAAACCAAGTACAAGAATCAATCACATCTTTCTGCATCTATGGTTTAAATTTCTTCAAACTTGGAGCACATGGAAATTGGCTTTAAGCAGATAATGTGATATCTGTATCCATAGAGAAACGTGCATCTGATTAAGTATTGTATGATAGAAAAAAAAAAATTGAACAGGAGGGAAAATAAGCGTACCTCGGTAAAAGCAAGATTTACAAGGTAGGAAAGAAATTGTCCACCAGTTATCATAAGCACATTTGTGCTCACTAGTCCTCCCCTTATTTCGGATGGTGATGCTTCTGCAATATACACAGGAGCAGTGACAGATGCTACACCAACACCCAGGCCAATAAGAAGTCGTCCCAATATGAGAACATATGGATTTGGTGCGGCCGCCATGACAATTGATCCAAAAGTAAATACAATGTCAGCAATAAGGGTGGCCTTCTTACGTCCAAAAGCATCATTTATCCAACCCCCTGTTGCCGCTCCAATAATTGCACCAACTAAGGCCATGCTGACAATTGTTTCCTATCACAATAAGGAAGCGCAACGTCTTAAAGGAGGAAGGCTTGGCAACATTACCATTTGCTTCATCGCTAAGAAAAGTACTGATGAAAGAGAACAAGTGTTAAAGGGTATGCAGAACTCTAATCTTCTACCTCCTAAAGTTCCAATTAAAATATTGGAGCTCTCCATTTTCCAGTCAACAGGTGATAGAATTCTTCCTTCCCTGCCTCTCCCCTCCCCCAACAAGCACACACACATTTGCGCACAAACACACAGATACAAACATCATGCACCGCCCACATTGCTGCCACTTCCACCTATATAACAATAGCATCGGTGGTGACAAAACCACCGGATCCAACACAACCTTGCATTCTTGTTTCCCCCCCCCCCTTTTTCAACACGCAGTCCAATGCCACAAGAAGTCCATACTTTCCTACTCATTCTAAGAACAAAAATAGTTGTAAAAGTTCGACATAAAAAGAAAGCACAATTATAGCACTGTGAAGTCTGTACCTGCAGGAAAGTACTCTCTTTCACCACCTCAAAATCATCTTTAATATATAGAAGAGCCCCCGATATGACACCTGCAACCAACATTTACATAAAGATTGGAAGCAACTAAAAAAAATATAGAAAACCTGAATACCTAAAGAGATCCAAGAAAAACTCTGCACCATTTTCAGATAGAGTAAACAATGTCTGTCTTTTTTCACAAAGAAAACCAAGACCTTTAATCTTCAGAAATATATTTGCACCAATGCCTTGTGTTAGTTCTTCATCATCCTCGCTATTGTCTTTCATCCTTAATCCCTTGTACTAGTTCGGTCAATGTAATAGCTCCACATTGGTTAGGAAACATCTGAAATGTCTATAAGCTTGGAGGCACCTCCACTTGGCAAGCCAATTTTTCAAGGTGTGAATCTCCAAGCCTATGTTAGTCCATTACAAATGGTATCAAAGCCGGTCGTGGATCCAATGGTATGGGCACGGCTCTAGTCCGAGGAGTAGAAGGCGCGGTCATGGATCCGGTGGAACAGGCATGGCCTCAATCCGGAGAATAAAAGCCACATAGTGTTCAACCAACGTGGGTGTTGGTATTAAAAAAGGGTGGGGATATGTAACATTCCCACATTGGTTAGGAAACATGTGAAATGAATTCATATAAGCTTGGAGGCACCTCTATTTGGCAAGCCAGATTTCTAAAGTGTGAATCTCCAAGCCTATATAGGTCCATTACAAATATTTAACAGTCTCTCATTGGTTAGGAAACATGTGGAATGACTTTATATAAGATTGGAGGCACCTCTACAAGCCAGCTTTCCAAGGTGTGAATCTTCAAGCCTATGTTGGTCCATTACAAATGATATCAGATCTTTTCTTTCTCACGTATATTCCCTAATTGGTTAGGAAACATACAGAATGACTTTATATAAGTTTGGAGGCACCTCTACTTGGCAAGCCAGTTTTCCAAGGTGTGAATCTTCAAGCCTATGTTGGTCTATTACAAATGATATCGGATCTTTTCTTTCTTAGGTATATTTTTCTGTGTACATATAAAAGAAAGTATTTTAATTTTTATCTAATAAACAATATTATACTATATTAAATCAAAATCGGGCACAAACTGTCCTGCCATATTATTATATTCTAACTTTTTTACCAACTTTTCACATACTCTCCGTACCATATTGTAATATTCTCTTTTTACTAACAATTTTTCACAAACTCCCTACCATATTATAATATACTACCTTATCTACCAAGGTTTACAAACTAATAAAAGCTCAAACTCCTTCCAAACAACTCCAAAAAAAAAGTCTCTTCTTCTATAAATACCAATGAAATCTAATACTCACCCAATAACAAAAATTCATTAAGAAAAGAATTTTTTTTTTTCAAGTTGGCTAAATAAGAGAAGCCGTACGTGGGACGATAATTGGTTACCTGTGTCGTAGCCGAAGAGCAATCCACCTATTCCCGCAACCACGGTCAATCCCAGCACATAGTGGTTCTTGAAATAGGACATTTTCCTCTCCGGGTACAAGTCCAAGTACCCTGAGCTCCCAGGCAAGGAATCGATCGTCATTGTCGCAAAAAGTCTGCCAACACGACTAGCGTCCCAACTTCACAAATCGTTCGGAATTCAGAACCGAACTACAGCAAAACAGACCAAATAACCGCACTAATTCCTTTCTCTCATGATAATTCAACAAAACAGCGGATGAAACCGAGCCGAAACGACGAGAACTTGAATGATTGGGACCAGATAATGAAATTCCTGAAATTGTTAATCAAAGCCAAAGATCAGGCACTGATACGGAACGGACGACCAGCACCAAAGAATCGGCGTCAATGAGTTAATTATGACAACCCTAGAAATCGATGGAAATGAGAAACGGAAAACAATGCCTTGAAGTAACCGAAGTATTTACGGAGAAAGAGGCTCGGAATCCTCCAAAGCGCTCCGCTTTGTTCTCTATAGAAGATAACTAGTTAACTACAGATAGAGTTATCAACAAAAATCCTGTCACTTAAAAGATTTTCCCGAGAAAACGTGATCTCTCTTCTTTTTTCTTTTTTCTTTTTCCACTTTCTTCCACTCTTACTTCCCGAGACACTCGTGAGGAAGGGTGCAGTAGAGGAGAAAACGAGAGCCGACGAGATTGGAATTTAAAGAGGGAACGGTGACTTCGAACCGTAAGACAAGAAATCATCACCTCTGTGAGTCACGGTCCAGTAACATAGGGTGTTTTTGTGTTATAAAATTTTACACGCCCTAAAATTTTAACACAATAAAATATTACTATATAATCTCTCCCCATCAAATCATTACTTTTCACTACAAAAAATATTAAAAAATATCTCTCTCTTCACTTTTTGACTAAACTCAATACCTAAAATTTTAACAACACTAAAATTTTACAAAACAAACCCACCCATAAAAAGTTAAGTCAAAGTGTTCACGGTGAAGACGGACAGGTGATCTTATCCTTTTCGGAAGTGATTTCGGTCTGAATTTCTAGCGCTTATCTGTAACGTGGGCAACGTGGCAATTGCCGTAAGCAGTATAAAATTCCTGTCGGGGGGAAAGAGAAAGGAGTACTCGTGGTTATCACAGAGGTTCCGGTACTCGCTTATGAGGTTTCCTGGGCCAGGTTTTTGGGTAGGGGTGAGTTTGGAATTCCGTAAAGTTGTCCGCGTGCGTAGGAAAACGTGTGGCTGCTGTGTGTTTGTCAGTGTAAGTAGGTACAGCAGGCGCATGACACCAACGAGCCGGGAGGCGGACGGGATAATCTCTTATATGTCAATTTTCTTTCTTGTGGCGGAGTAGTTGTCGTTTTGCATTACTTCTCCACAAAGATATTACTTATCAAAACAACAACAAAAATACACTCTTAATTAACGACTCTTCGGTTCTAACACTTTCAACTTAAATTATCAATTTCGAGATTTCGTAACCATTTAACCATTTATACTTTACACTTTTTTAATAGTTAATTTAACCTTTATTTATATAAAATATAATGATAAAAAATATGAGAATAAAATCATTATGTTATTATGATTGAAATAAAATATAATGAACTCGACAATTTAGAATGTAAAATATGAAAATTTTAATAATTTGTAAATAGAAAAAATGGTTAATTATAAAAATCATCCACGAACTTATACCTCAATCTCAAATACCCCATAAATTCGAACTCGTTGCAACTCGCCCTCATAAACTATACTTGTGTTGCGATTTCATCTCTCAACCTACTGAAGTTGTTATATCGAACGGTTTTTGTCCCACTTAAACGACACGTGACCTTCTCCTTACTTGAAAAGACGAATTTGACCCTCAATTTACTGAAGTGAGTCATATTTTTTTGTTTTAGTAAAAAAAAATCAGCTAACTACATATTATTTTTTAGTTCTACAAATTGCTAAAAGCATTGTTAAAGGCTAGGGAGGACTCAAACGAGGTTAAATTTGTCTTTTCAAGTAAGGAAAGGTCATGTGTCGTTTAAGTGAGACAAAAACCGTTCGATATAACAATTTCAATAGGTTGGGGTATGAAATCACAACGACAAGTATAGTTTGTAGGGGTGAGTTGCAATGAGTTCAAATTTATGGGGTATTTGAGATTATGGTATAAATTCGTGAGGATTTTTTGTAATTAACCCTAGAAAAAAATATATTTTAACCCTTGTTTTAACATTTGTCTGTTTATTCTACATGGATAAAATCAGAAATAACAAAAAAAGATAGAGAAAGAAATGACTACGAATAGTGTTCCAAGGTGATGGCTAAGGCTCTGTTTGTGTAACAATTTTATCCACCTAAAATTTTATCATCATTACAAAACACTCTATCTCCTAACTTTTTCATTAATTTTCATACAATTTTTCACTTTTCCACCAACTTTTTCATTCTCTCTCCTTACTTTTTCATCAACTCCAATACCTAAAATTTTAACCACCATAAAATTTTACTTCTCAAACACAGCCTAAAATCAGTCAAAATCTTTGCATGAGCCATCCACATGTTATGTGCAAAAATTCCGGATTTCGGTGGAAATTCCGGCACCGGTTCCGGTTCCGGTGTTCCGGCACTGATCCCGGCCATTTCCAGAACCAGAACCGGATAGAAATAATGCAAAAACTGGAACCAGAATTTTCGGCGGATCCAACCGGAATTTTCCTGTTCCGGTGAGTTTTTTTTTTGAAAAAAAGGGCTCAAAATGCAATGTTTTGAGCCCTGTTAAAAAAAACTTGTAAGGTAGTAAGGGTCGGGGATTCGAACGAAATGACCTAACATTTCGTTCGAACCCCAAACCCCCCTCTCCTCTCCAACTGTCGTCGCCCACCAGCCCCCACCACCCTCTCCCGATCCTTTCCCCTTCTCCTGCATTATTTAGAATTATCCTCTTCGAGTTTGTATTATTTGATGAATATTTACTTGTTTATTTATTTGTATGGTTAATATTTTGTTTAGTTTTTCTTTTGTGATTTGAAAAATGTATTTTTTATTTACTTATTTGTATTGTTTATTTGAATTTGGGGAGTAGATAAATTGTTTTATTTGGACTTGGACAGCAGTTAAATTTGGGCCTTTTAGGCCCAAATAAGGAACCAGAATTTCCGTTTCCGGCAATTCCAGTTCCAATTCCAGTTCCGTTCCGGTGTATTCCGGAACGGAACCGTAATGAAAATTGTCATTTCGGTGGGTACCGGAACGAAATACGGAATGAGCAATTCCGGTTCCGTTCCATCCGGTGTCCACCCTTACGAAAGCCTGAATTTAACCACGTAGAGAAATAACGTGGGAAACAAAAAAAATTTTAAATAAGAATTTATTGTAATTTGCTGTTCGAATATGCAATTCAGAAAGAGATAGACATAACATGTGGATTCTACATTATTTAATATTTCAGATGCACTATTTAATGTTGTTTATGTAAAATTTCGGACAGTATGAGCCATATTACAGTATTTATCTGTTATATCTATTTCTTTTTGAATTATACTGTTCAATTCAGATAACAAATTAATGAAGATATTGATTTTTTAACCCGATTTGTGGCTCAAAAATGATTTTTTTTCCCTTTTTTGAGTAAATGAGTGGCTCTTGCTGCATGAGCATTAAGTTTTAGAATTATCCATAAACTGGATTCAGACTAAGAAAAAAGAAAGAAAGAAGAGAAGAAATTGGAAAAAAACACAAGGAATCTTATTATTATTTTTTTACTTCTGTAAATACAAAACAAAGTGAAACATATATATTCCACCGACTTCAGTGTTAGAATTTTGCTCATTCTTAAAAATAAAGATCATGGCTTCCGAAAAACCTACAGGGATTAGCGAAAAAATTACGAACCCTCAAAAGTCTTGGTTCGTTTTTCTTTCTAGGTAGTAAAACAAAAAATAATATATATATTTAAAATAAATACACTTTTCACCTATGAAAATTTGACATAACACATTTAAATTATTCTATCAAAATGAACAGAAAATTGATTTTTTTCATACAATATATGAAATAAAGAATTGACAAAAATCCTCCTAATCAGATATAAACATATGCAAAATGGGACAAAATTATTATAGTCATTTTTATATAAAATTAATTTAAATAGAGATGCAAAATACATAAGATTGATAATTAGAAAGTGCAATTTGTGAAAGTAGATCATGTAAGATACCGTGTCAAAATCCTTATAATTTTATTTTATTTTATTTTTTTGGCTCAATGAAAAACATATTTATCTTTTTTTTCTATACATAACGGAACCCAATGTTTGAACAAATTTACCATAATCAATAGGAGAAATGTCCGAGGAAGGAGGAGGAAACATAAAAAAACAACATGAAGTTAAGGACGTTAACTTGGCCACATCAGTTTAGCTATCGTTAATTGCACCAAAAGATTTATCTATATTTGTTTTAATTCTCAAAATAAATTTTGTATTTGTGTTTTTTAAGTAGTGTAGATTCTCTTAGAATTGATGAAAAATTAGTTAAAAGTTGTTGAAATTTGTAAAAAGTTATTGGGACTAGTGAAAAAGTATTAGAATTGATGAAAAAATTATTAAGATGGCTGAAAATGTATTGAAATTGATGAAAAAGTAAGAAGTTTTTGAAATCTTAAACAAACATAACCTTTCCGGTCAATGACTCAATGGCTGCAATAAAAGGTCCCACAGGTGACGGGGCTTTGAACAATTGGTTGAAAGTTATATAGGATGATTGGTCTAAAAAAAGACAAAAACTAGAAAAACTAAAGGAAATATGCAAAATATACAAAACAAAATAAATAATAAATAAAAGAACAAAGGTCGACTTGGAGCATGCATGTTTTATTTGTTTCTTCTAAACTTTTGAATTCGCACAAGAGTTTGATTCGTTTTACTGGAAAGTTTTGGAATAAACCTTTGAAAATGGAATATTTTTGAGTCTCTCATGCTATTTCTAACACAATTAAATTGGTTCAATTGTCAAGGCTCTTCAATTGGCTTCCAATTATTAAAGCTATTCATGATTTGGCTCGATATTTTAGTCTTTTATTGGCCATTTGTTAAGACTCTTCAATTGGCTTCGTTTAATTCAATAATTTGGTTTAATTTCTTAAAAATCGTTAGAAACGAAGCTCAAACATTTGCATCCCCTTTGAGAAAGTATGAATCCCATATTTGTATTCGTTTTATGTTGAATAATAAAAGCGTGCTTAGGATTCTGATTGTTTTTATTGCACTCTATTCTATCTACAAGAGATCAGATGGACTTGTTCAACCATAAGAGAAGCGTCTGGGTCAAGCCATATTCGAAGAGTAAAGGAATTAGAAAAAGGAGAAAAAAATGAAGAAGAAGAAGAAGAAAATTCAATGGATTGTGAGCTGCCAGCAATGTATACACGTGATAATATTATTTATGTTGAACGGCTGGTGAGATCCGATGCACCTCATTTTGCATGGTTGGTCGAAGAGAGAGAAAAGGGTTAAAAAAAATGAAGAAGAAGAAGAAGCGAAATTGACGACCTAGCATTGAAAGTGGCGCCTGTGCGGATTGGAATTGTGATGAATAAATTGTGGAGTAAGGCAATGTTGACTTAACAATTTTTTTACTCTCTACAATTTTATTATTATTATAAAAAAATTTCCTTATTTTTTCACTAACTCATAATTTTTTTCGCTACCTCTCATAAACTTTTTACTTTTTCACTCTTTTTCTTCACTTTTTCACCAACTATCATACTCAAAAATTTATCACTCAAACACAACCTAAGTCGAAGCAGACTTTAAATCCACTGTACTTATCAAGGGGCATACAAATAATATAGCCAATAATATTTTAATTAAACAATAATAATGAATGAAGTATATTTTCAAAAAAAAATTAAATGTAATAACATTTAGAATTTTAACTATAAAGAATACTTTTTTGTGTGCAAAGCAAAAAGTTTGTTGTATTCCAATAGTTGAGTATGAATTTTTGTTATTTTCTATATATGAGATAAAATACTGGGAGAGAAAAAAAAAGAGGTCATTTAAAGGCAAGAAGTGAGAGAAAGAAAAATGAATTTTAGAAAAAAAAAAGAGAAAAAAAAAAGTAAGAGATAGAAAAGTAAAAAAATATAAACTCCTGCAGTATTTTTTTTCTTTAAAAAATTAGAAGGCTCTTATAAAGTAGCTATTTCATCTCTCACGCTATTTCATTCTCCCATGTTTATTTTTCCAAAACAAATTTGGGGGGGAGAGGGTGTCATTACAAAGATTACTACCAATTTTGCCCTTATATTAAAAAAAATTGCAAAAATTTGAAATTTTGGCAATGTATAAAAAAAAATAAACAAAAAGTTTGTGGGGGCCAGGCAACTTCGTCCTTGGTCCCTGTTAGACTATTGTATCGCCCTTGAATCTCAATTAATGTTTGCCTACATATCACCTGAATATGTACAATACCAGCATCTCTCTCCGAAGGCAGACGTTTATTATCTTGGAATCATCATTCTTGAAGTCCTTACCGACAAATTTTCCTCTCAATATCTTAGCAATGGCAACGACGGTACGACTACCGTCTAATTGGATGCCTAATTTCACTTCGGATACAAATCATTGGTGGAGATAACATAATGAGCTCAATGTCTGAAAAATAAAACATTGGGATGCAATGTGTCAATACCCCCAAATATGGGGGGTGCAAAGTATATTTAACCCTAATCTTTACGAAACATGGCAACTAGCATTGCGTGGTTTATTTTCCATCCAAATTCGTCTCCAATTGAACAAAAATCATAAATAGGAATATTGTAAGTGAAATATGTCTAAGTTAGTAATTGATGGTGTAAAGAGTCTGTCACTTCATAGATATGTAAAAGTTTATATTTTATTGTGCAAAGTGCATCTTGAATAACAGATAAAAAGTTTATTTAATATATATATATCTCACGACAGCGACAAGAACATCTTTTTTGTCTTTTTTCTTCTTCTTCTTCTTCTTCTTGTTTGGGAACTATATCAAATGGAGACACCATTACAAAATCTAGGGGAATAGTCTAAACATCAATAACCCTAAAAGAGTTCTCCAGCGAACACCATTTACACTACAAGAAAATAGGTTTTCGGTGTCAAAATTTTTTGTCACCTAAAGTTAAAAGTTTGTCAGCAAAGGTTATTGATGTCAAAAAAATTTTGACACCTGGTTTGATAGAAGAAGCATGTCACGCTTGTTTTTGAGTGACAATTTGTGAGGTTCCACAGGAAATAGCATCCAGACGCCAACTTAGACGATTCGGACGGTTTGCCTTTTGTGTGACATTTATAAATACGTCACAGATTCTTTATTTTTTCTGTTCACATGTTCCATGCAAACTTCAAATGTATTACATGAAAAAATAATTTCATCATTGAAACTTGTGCATACGTCGCTAATACAAGTTCACACGAAGTGAGTTTCTATGTCAAAATGTAAATTTTGTAAGTAGATTCATCGCCTGGGCGCTAATAAATTACGTATAGACGCTTATTGTTTTTATCTTAAGAAGAAAATAAATTGCTACGAATATAATGTGCGAACGGCTCTAGAACGTGCGAACATTGCTTAAATAAGGACGTGAGGACAGTGAAGAGTTCGGACACTATGCAATAATAACTTGTGCGGACGTTTATTTATTGTGTGTGGGCAAATAAAATATCAGGCGGATGTCCAGAATTTATTAATGCGTACGAACTGTTCTAAATTATAATACGAAATCTTCAAATTTAATTTATTTAATTATGCATTCAAAATTAAATTAGACATGAATATGAAGACAATATATTAACTATACGATAAAATTAATAATGGTCTACAAATATTTAACTGATGTAATAGTAAATAAAATACTTAGTCAAAATCAAGTACATAATATAAAACATCAAACATAGAAATATCAAACGAAAAACATAATCATAAAGTCTAGTACAAGTTAGAGACTAACAAAGTATAAGTAAATAATAGCGAAAAAACATAAATCGGAGACTAGTCTGAATCATAAGCCGGAGACTAACAAAGCATAAGTCAGAGACTAGTTTGAATCACGATGACGAGCTGGCTCGTCGAGATCTTGTCCAATGGCGTCACGAACATGCTCTAACCGCTCCTTTATAATATTCATTCATTTGATGAGCGTCCGATGCTGTATCGGAACAGTACTGACAGATTGGTACAGTTGGGACACATGTTCTTTTAACATAAGTTAGTTTCATCTGCAAATTAATCACTTCCTCCCTTAGACCCCTCTCCGTCAGAAAAACATTATTCTCCAGAGTGATCAAGCGGGTATAGAGATCCATGCAAAACGTATGTGTCGGCTTCACAATTGTCCGGATACTCTCATTCAGCTCCACTACCATAGCATCCACCCAACTTGGTTGCTCTGTCTGTGCCTCGGCCTTGACGATACTTTTTACGGAGCAATCCATGGCCAACCTAACAAAATCATTCGAACATCAACAAAAACCGATCAATAAACAGATCAACATTTACGTATATTACGGATAATCTAATCCCAAACTACCTATAATAACTTGGACAATTCAGATATTAAATAAGCTTCACGCATAACCGTTTGAACGGATGAACAATCGTACACACTGCCAAAACCAAAAGATGACGTTTCGGGAAGAAACGTTCGCATGCCCTGCTGGACATCCAAACGGTTTGAATTGCCTAAAAACCGTTTGGACAACTATAGTTAACGTTCGAACTACAATTGTCGAAGAACAGATCCAACGAAAATCACTCAACACAGACCCATTTCAATCCCAAAAATAGCCATATTACATCAGCATTTTCACACTCAATCAATACCAAACATGTTTCTAAACAACTCAAAGCATTAAACAATCAACAATCAAGTAAAACAACACATTTTTACTCAAAGATCTCAAAAACTCTAAAACACTGCACCTGTCAAAGCTTCCAAATCACAAAGGTGTGTTTTAATCCACCCAAAGCTTGAGCAATCTATGCCTGAACCTCTTCCTCAATGATTCACATGACTCTTCGAGAAGAAATCGGAGCTGGGACGAATTGGAGAGGATTTTTGGTGTTTTCGGGAGAGTTGCCAAATGAACACCAATTTCTGGAGTTTGACCTCTTAATTCCTTGAAAAACACGTTTGGAAGATAATAAGTGTTGTCCGGACACTGACACTAAAATTTTTGTTGCTGTCCAGACTGTTATCCACAATTTCGATGGCGTCAAGACGTGTACAAATTAAATACAATAAATTGTTCGAACCAGCCAACGACACCGTTTTACATCTAACTCAACAATGTTGTATTAGAAAATGCACGTCAGCACAAGCCAACAAAACGTGTGGACGCCTCATTTCGAAAGCACGAAATTATTTTTCGTTGAATAAAAGGCGTCGTTTATACAACAACAACTGTCTTAACAATTAAACAGTTGTCTGAACGCTACCTATCTATGTATATATAAATATGTCCTTTTATTAATTGCATATATAAATATATATGTATATATATATACTTCAATAATTTTGATACTACATTTATTAAATTATTCAAGTCTTATAAATTAATTACTTATGTTTTTCATTTTAAATTTTAATATAAGATTCTAAGTGTTACAGTTAACAACATTCTAAGTAACAGATCATGAACATTACATTTGAAGTATTACCATATTCGAACCATTAAAGGTAAATATTAAACCATAATAAAAATGATGCATAATAACTATCATAAAACAAAATCAACGTAAATATCCAAAATACAAACCCAAAATAAATATTGACGACAAACATAAATATTCAAAAAACATAACGGGAAATAAAAATATAAAGAAAGTCTTAATCATGCTGCGGACTGGGCTCAGAGGATCTCTCCCCCATTGACATCAATCGCAAGGTGCCTGAAGTGGTACTGAAAAATGGTTGCAATCCCGTCATCTGAGTCACACGGGTCCCCAAGTTGACGCACAATTGATGCATGCAAAATAACAGCCTTAACAATCCCCTTCAACTCCGCCATCCAAGAATTGGCCTAAGCTGGTCGCTCCTCCTACGCACGATAAGGGGGCTCCTCCACTTGCTGCAGCTCTCCGAGAGCAGGAGCACGCGGTATATCCTGCCGCTTAAGTTGAGCCTCAGAACGACTCAAAGTGGTCTGACAGATGGGACCGAGTGGCAGCTTCCTTTCATCGTCTGGACTATCCGTGATGTCCACACTATGGAGGAAATGTGTCAAGAGTAAAATGTATGACAATGTAGTAGTAGAACTGACCTTCGCTTCAGACCGAAATGTCAGGAATACGTACAATGAAAAATCTACAATACATTCTTTAGCCACAGACAACATCAGCTCGCCTCTCACTATAGGAAATTATGTCGTGTAAGATCTCGGCTCAATGTCATAGGCAAAATGAGGTGCAAAATAAACCAAAATGAGAGCATGTACTTATGTCTTATGAAGGGTTTGACGACCACCACATCCTGGCCCGTGAATGTACATAAGATGTCTTCTGCATTTGGCTTGTTTCTCATCTCCACTACAAGGTATGCTCCAATCGGCCTCTACATCCCCATTATGAAAGGTCACCCTGTGTACAATTACGGCCTATACCGATGCATCAAGATCCGCAACATCCAACAATGCTATGTAAAACTCCCAGACAAAATCTACAGAGGCTACGTCATCTCTCTTCAGATGCCCGATCCAACCCTGGTCATCCAAATATCACTGATACTCCGACTTATATACTTCATCTCTTCGAAGGCAGCAATTGCGACATCACGCTCTACGATAACCGATCAGCTGAGTATCTCAGCCCGTTGTTGCTCCAGTGTTGCTCCCGCGTCATATAATCCTCCCGACTCTAAGGATCTTGCTGCGTAGAGCTCTCAACAAATGATGTAGATGGTGAACACTAGCGTTTAGACATTTCTTAATATGTAAAATAAGGCAAAAGCAAATAAACTACCAATTAACATCGTCCGCACGGTATAACATATCATTCGTACATCATATAAAACGATATCGTCTAATGCAAATAAGCATCTACACTCATATAGAAGTTGTCCGAACATCTAATAAAATGAGCTAGTTTTAGGTAATATATGTGTGTCCGCTAAGATAACCATTCACAACAAAAATACTCCATAAAATTAAATTTTCAACATGTTTATATATCATAAACAAAACGACAGCATATAACGGATCAATGTCCGAACACACTAACACGTCATCTGAACGACTAATAAAATGACCTAGTTTAGGGAACAAACGTGCACACGCTAGCATAACCGTCCGCAATAAAAATACTCTTAAAAAATACATTTTTAACACGTGTATATATCCTAAACAAAACAATATATGTCGTTCGAACTTCTAACAAAAAATGACGTAGTTCAAAACACATAAACACAAGCATATATCTTGAACTAAACGACAACATATAAAGTCAACATCGTTCGCACGTGAAACTCAGAATGTCTGTACAACCATTTTAAAACGGTTAGATTTTAAAAAACATGGAGAGAAAGAACTCTAGGAAATAGGACTGAAGAGCAAGACTTTGGATGAAAAACGCGAATGCACCTCTGTGAGAAAGGAGAACGTCAGACGATGTAAAATGCTATTCAAATGGCTTCTGTTTGTCTTTAAAATCGATCCATACCGTTTCGACGGCCCGTTATTGTCGTGCGAACGTTTCCATTTTTCTCGTGGACCAATCAGATTCCCACGTATTAAAATGCAAATCGTGAACGGTTAGGCAAATCTTCTGGAAATGATGGCATCTGGATTATATGAATTAGTTCTGACAGCTATGGGCGAGCAGATGCCTAGAACATGCAACGTGGTGTACCACAATTCGTTGAAACTATAGCCATACGCGGGAGGGCGTCGTGCAGACACGCACAGTTGTTCTCCACTGTCGTCTAAAATAGACACGTGTCAATCATGCGTGGACTCTCCCAGTCGTTCGAACGTTATGATCAAACAGTATGACGAGATTGCAACTTTTGTGACGATTTGACCTACGTCACTTATGGGTGACAACGGTATTTTTTCACCCAAACCATTTGTGCACGGTTTCGCAGACCGTTCAGACAGTTTCGCATATGCTGACAAATGTTTTTAGTCACAAATATGTGACGTTTTGCCTTTCGTCACCCATATATACTGTGCGGACCAATTTTAAGGTCGTCTGGAAGGTTTTGTAATTTCTGGAACACTTTGCGTAACAAAATTTATATTTTGACAGAGAAGGACATGATTTGGTGACAAAATTTATTTTGACACCCGAAATTTTGACGCCTAATGTCATTTTTCTTGTAGTGTTAGCCACCACATTGTGAGCCAAAACATTAGCTGCTTGAGGTACCCACTGGAAGGACCAAGAGGATGAGTTTGGCCACAATTACTAATAAACTAGCTTCCTCCTCAATAACCCAATCCGGCAGGTTATCTGACAAAGAAATTGGTTGATCAGGACTTGAGCATCTCCTTTCGCATTAATGACACATTCCCACTCGAACTCTTCAGCAACAACGACTACTGGCATCCTAGCAATAGCAGCCAAAACTTTTGTGTTAAGAAGAGCTTAACATTGATACCCATAGAATATTTCCTGCTGAAGAAGAGCTTAAGTACAACTATTCTTGATCGAGGGCGAGATACCTTTTTATGACGTTTTTGTTGGTGGAAATTCGAAACTCTTCAACATCTCACCAGTGATTGGATTAGATTATGTAATTCCATCAAGAATTATAATAGAATTTGTTCATGTACGTTCTTCAATTAGATATATGGCCTAATTACACTTTTCACCAATCAACTATCAGGTCTTCGACATATTGCACCCTAAATTACTAGTTTTAACACATTGCATCATCCAATTACTAATGTAGGACACTTTACATCCTAAGTTACCCAATTTGACACATTGTACCATCCAACTACCAATGTTAGACATTTTGCATCATCTGTTTTAACTATAATACCCTCGAAAACTTAATGAATTGACAATAATATCTTCAATATATGCAAAGTGGGTCAAGGGCGTTATCGTCATTTTAGTCTAAAAATTTGACAAAGAGTGCAAAATGTCTAGATTGATAATTAGATGGTGTAATGTGTCAAAATTAGTGGTTTAGGGTATAAAGTGCAAGATCTATAATAGCTCGTGGGTAAAAAAAGTATTTTCCCATACATATATTTATATAGAGATAATACACTTTACACCCACAAAGTTTTGAGAGTACTGATACTTTTCATCTCGTCTTTTATTTTCATGACATTGAGCTCCGGCCTAAAGTTTAGATTCTAGTTAATTTGCTCCCTCGGCCTAAACTAAACATTAAAACAGAAGGAAAATTTCACCAAGGGTGCAAATCGACAGCGGGGTTCATGCGTGCATTTTTCGCCAATTTTGACAGGTAATTTAAATAAAGGGTGCAGATCAATGAAAATAAAAAAATTGAGGTGTCTGATGTCACCAAAATGATAGATAAAACTGCAAAGTATTAGTATCTAAAACTTGGGGATTGCAATGTGCATTTATGATTAAAAACAGAGGACACTTATGTTTGGATGATGAAAAAATTTCAGCTTTTTGTAATCATAAGTAGCAGAAAATTTCCATTTGTTTCTTTCTTTGTTTTGAATAGGGACATGGATTTACCAAATCTTGTGGCAGGGTCAAACAAACACTGAGCTTTTTCCATCCCAGATTCCCATTGCTTTGTTGTTAGCTTGAATATTGTTTATTTGCCTTGGAACATTTTTTTTTATAAACAAGTACGTACTGATGCGCCAATGAGTTATGGCTCAAATGACATTTCCTCCTTTATGGAGGGTCCTGAACTGGGGTTCAAAACCCCCTACCCCCACCCCCAGGCACAAGCCTGATTTACCTAGAAAAAAAAAAGTACGTACTGATGCAGACATTCCAACTATCTTTTAAATGTTACATTGGAAATATCATTCTATAACATGTACCTCAAAAATATCAATGCGGTTGGGGACAACGAACGTCTGCTAGGAGGCACACGCGAAACCCTCAATTCCTCTTATAAGTTCCAGAAGAAACAAATACACCAAAAGACATTCAAATATTGCATCCGCCGAGTTGGTTGGTGAACAAAATGAATCAAAAGCCAACCACCGATGTTTGCTTGAGACAGGCGGCTCAAAGGTATTGAGGCCTTAGGCCAAACTCTAGAGTGATGCATTTTATAATAATTAATAAAATAAAATATTAATAAAAATTAGTTAAAAGTATTCATATAGCGGAAATACAAAATTATTTATCAAAGTGTTATATTTTAGACCGATTTGTTAATATATCATTTTCAATTGATAATATTACTAATTTATTTAATTTTTTTTGTCATACTCAATCTTGAGTAATATTTTATTAGTTTTAATGATAACTAAAATAAATACAACTTAAAATAAAATTAAAGTAAAAAATTTAGAATAATAGCACCTAGGACTTTAGTGACAAAAGATAAGCGTTGAGAAGAACCAAGAAGATAAGAATAAAAAACATAATGGTTGAGAGAAGATTTTTCTGTATTTTTAGTACTTGACATATATTGTCTCAAGTAAGTTTAAGTCGTTTTAAAGATAGATTTTTATTTGTTAGTTAATGCTTAAATGACTAACAATATCTAAGGTAAACAAATTAAATAAATAGAGAGATTGCAATTAATATCTTTAAATAAAAAGATTTTATAGGGTTGCAGGGAGACTTTATAAATAATACAAAAAGTAAAAAGTTAATACTCATTCAATCAAGGAGATTTAATAGACATTTTCAATCAATATGATCTTTAAGTTAAGTTTTTGAGGCATTACTATTAAATTTTCTTTAAATATACCATTAAAGAAAATTTTGAATTAAGGCCTCTTAAATTTAGGAAAAAGTTAATGCTCCTTTAATCATGGAGATTTAATAGGCCTCTTCAATCAATATACTCTTTAACCTTATGTTTTTTTTGGCTTTAATATTAAATTTTCTTTAAATATACTATTAAAAAAATTTGAATTATTGGCCTTTTAAATTTGGGGGTTAGACAACTGCCTATGCTACCTATAACTAGAGTCGGCCTTGTCTTGAGATTAGCAGCCTTAATGACATAAAGAAATGCGCTTTACACCAATAAAACTAAAGGGTTAAATTCATTTGTTATTCCTAACCTTTGTCATTCACACTTTAAATCATAAACTAATAAATTTGAGACATTTTGCCCTCGGACTTTCTATTACTGTCATATTGCACTCTAGATATATAAATTTTGTTAAAAATGAATGAAAAGTTAGACAAAAAAAATTTACTAACCACTACTGTCCTATTTTAGGAATGAGAAATTTTATGAAAAAGTCATAGGAGGAGAGTTCCAAATAGAAAATCCCAAAAAAGTGGGAACGCATTTATTAGTAAAAAAATTTCACAAGCATTTAATTTAGAAACCTGGGTAGAGACACTCAAGTCAAGGCATAGGAGAAGCTAAGGTGTATGAGGTTTAAGGCGAAAAGGAACCCATCCGCGACACAAGCCACTAAATCAGTGAAGAAATCTACCAAAGGAGGTGCCACTGTGTAGGGCAGCTACAAAAGACCCTAACGGTTGCTGAATGTAGCGTCATTTTAAAATTTTAATATAATAAAATAATTACAATATAATCTCTCTCCCCCATCAAATCAATATTTTTCACTATAATGAATATAAAAAATCATTCAAATAATTTATATCTTCACTTTTTCACCAATTTTAATATCCTAAAATTTTAACACTCAAACTCTCCGAAAGTACTTCATGCAATTCTTTCTGGTAACAGTTTTACCCAAATGCCACAAAAATCACTAATCCATTACACAAAATCCACCCATTGCTGTGAGAATAATTCATAGATCTAAACGTAATTCACTGCTTAGGTACCAAACATTTTCAATTTTTTAAGAAAAATTTTTAAAAACTCAATTTTTTTAATACAAATTCCTATCTTTTCATACGAACTTTAATACTTTTGTAACTCCTTACATTTTAATAAATTTGATTACATTTTTATTAAAAAAATTCATCAATTTTTAATTTTCTTTACTTTTAACAAATTATAATAAAAATAATTATTTAATAAAATATTCTTCAACTTTTTTTAACAAATTTTTTTACAAAACCCTGTAAAATTCAAACTCAACGTTGTTCTTTTACAAACTCAAAATTTTTAAAATTTTGCTTGTGAAACATCACCTTAGATTTACAAATCCAAACACGCAAAAAAAAAAGGTTAGCTATTACCACCAACAAAATAATCATAAAATAACTAATTAATGAAAATGTAAGGCAAAAAAGTTGAGAAATAGAGACTACAGAGGCTCGATGTAAGACGACATGGAAGATTGGTGGCATGGGAGATTGACGAGATGGGAGATTGACGAGATGGGAGATTGGGCCGTGACTCGTGAGCTAGAGGACAACTGACAAAGGGTGGCAGTCTATAAGAGAGAGACATAGGGAGACAGATCCCCTGCCGCGAGGGAGAAGGGAAGGGGAAAGACATCGAGTTGAAGAGACGAAAACACGAATGAATGGGGAGAGAAAGGGTTCGTTTAATGAAATACATTCGTTTTGATCTACGTTACTGCTACGTATGTTCGTTTTGACGAAATTGTTAAAATTTGCATCCAGATTCTACAAGTCAAACATGTTCGGTTTAAAATTGAGAATGCTGTCAAACATTTTCCGATTTTACCCCGAACATACATATGAAAGTTATCAAAATATACCCCCAACAATTCATTGAAGACATAGATAAGGAAGAGTAAAATGAGATTTTAAAAAATATGTGGCCCGCACGTTCAATGCATTAATACTCGAAAAAGTTGAATGGACAATAATCAAATTGATGTATCATTGGTGATGCTTAGTTAAGGGTAATATGGTCATTTTGTCTGACCACATCTGACAGCCGCTTTTGCCCAACATTTCAAGCGCTTTTCATCTGATGCCATTTGTCAAGATGCATGTCTGACCTTTGACGCCACACGTTCTTGTTTTATCTTCTATTTTTTTAAAGTATTCAATATTTTTCAAATCTGTAATAAAATAAAAAAATAAAATATTTGAAATTATATTAATATTACTAATAAACAATATTATTTTATATTTTATCTTCTACACACATTTCAATAAAAATAATCTACAAACAACAATAATCTTAAATATTATCATTACTTATTTTACACCTCAACAACTTCTGCACAAACACAAATACAACTCCAACATTACCTAAAAATTCTCAAAACACTTTAAATCCTAAAAAAATCTTCAAACCAAACATCACCTAAGATTTTTTTCTTTTACTTTTTCTAGTAAACATAAATAACCAAATCAAAATTGATAGCACCGTGAACTCTAGTAAACCTGTGAAAAATATCGCTTTCAGGTTTAGAAAATATTAAAAATGGCTACCACTTCCGGATATTGATAGCACCGTGAACTCTGAGATATGTTCGTTTTCACAGTTTTTTCAGGATTCTGACTATATTCACACTACTACTACCGAACATATTCAGAATTCAAACACAAAAACCAATATATTTTACACAATCTCCAACAACTTTTTAATTTTTTATTCAAGATAAATTTTTTCTCTTTATATTTTTTCACATAGCTCCAATACTTTTTAAGTCGGAAATCATTTCTCTCTTCACTCTACACAAAAACTAATAAAACACTATTCAACATAAATATTCACAACTTTTCTAAAATCCTATATTTTTACTCGAAACGAACATAACCCTGATAAATTAAAATCAAAACCAAAACCAAAATCTTTGTTTAAGTCGGAAATTCGAGGGCATTTTGGAGTTTATATAATCTTTTTTATAAAAAAACTCAGAAATCAAAATTATCTGCCTAATCGGCAAAAGATAGCACTTTCAATTTTAGAAAATCTTAAAAATTGCTACCGATTCTGGTTATAGCACTGTGGACTATGACAGATCGAAATTGAAACCTTTGTAGGAGTCGAAAGTCCGATGGCATTTTATAGTTTATATAATTTTTTTAAAAAACTCAGAAATCAAAATTATCTGATGAAGCCGCGAAAGATACCACTTTCTATTTTAGAGAATCTTAAACACGGTTACCGATTCTGATTCATGATAACATCGCAAACTTTGACGGACCGAATCGAAACCTTTGCCCGAGTCAGAAGTCCGAAGTCCGAGGGAGACAAGATGTGATTATTTGGCGGTTTGGTTTTTAAAATATATTTATTTTTTATTTTAGGTAACGTAGATTTTATTGAGATTGATAAAAAATTTGTTAAAAATTATTAGAGTTTGTAAATAGTTATTGGATCGGTAAAAAAATATTGAAATTGATAGAAAAAATTTTGAAATTTTTTTAAGAACAAACCAAACATAGCCTTGACACCCCTAAAATTCTTTATTTATCTTACATCTGATAAGAGCATTCCTAGCAGACTATTCTAACATTTTGGTTAGAATAGAGAGACAATTTAACCAAAAAGTCAAAAAACACTCTTCAACAGCCTCTTTAATTTAACAAATTTTAACAAAAAATTTGAAGAAGTGAACAACAATAGCTCTCCATTTTTAGAGAGTCACTAATCACCTCACTACCTTAAAATATTAATATATATTTTTTTCTTTTTTTTTTAAATTATTGTTCACTTCACCATCTTAAAATTTAAAAAATTCCAATTTAGTAAAATAAAAAAGTTAAAAATCGATCTTTTTAAGATAAGACAAATATTCAAAAATATGACTATTACGATAAAATAAATATTCAAAAATATAAATGTTAGAGAAATAATAATGAAATATTTGAAAAATAATATTTTAATAGAATAGTAAAAGTAGATAGTTAAAATAGAGAAGGTGCTGAGAATATTTTTTAAAAGTTGATAGTTAAAATAGAGAAGTGTGTTTTTTGGTTAAAGTAGAGAACCAAATTTGAAGAGGCTGCTATGAATGTTCTAATATCTCAAAACTGAGATTATTACAGCCCAAAAGAGAAACCAGGGATATGTTCGTTTTCACATTTTTTCAGGATTTTAAGTATATTCACAAAACTCCCATCGAACATATTCAGAATTAAAACACAAACACCAATACATTTTACATAATCTCCAACAATTTTTTAATTTTTTATTAAACATAAATTTCCTCTCTCTATATTTTTCACATAACTCCAATACTTTTTTATTAAACAATTACATCAAATCATTTCTTTCTCCACTTTATACAAACACTAATTAAAAACTATTCAATATAAATATTCACAACTTATCTAAAATACTACAATTTTTACCGAAAACGAACATAGAAAAGCAAATAAACACTCTGCTTAGAGAAAAAAAAACTGTGATCTCACGTGTTGTAAGATCCCTCCCCTGAATTCCCCACCTGCCACTCACACGGGCCAAGAAAAAATAAATCACCTCAAGTTTTTCCTTACCGCCTCATATGCTTCTTGATCTTCATCTACTGGCCCATCATCTTCGTTTCTAGCTTCTTCTCCTCTCTCGCATAGAGATTCCTCGGAGGAAAAAAGGAGGAGAGAAAATACCCATTAAACAAATCCAATCATAGTCCTCTCCAAACAAAAAGTTCTTTCAAGCTTTAGTTTTTATTTTCTCACCAACCAAAAAACTTCGGGCCCGCGCCCTAATCCCTTTCTCCAATCCTCCCTCTTTTTTCTCCTGTTGCTTTTCGATCATCCTCCATGGACTCCGAAGACGATATGCACGACGCCAATGATGTCGACTCCGTCGATGACGACTTCTACAGCGGCGAGACCGAGGATACGCCCCTGGATTACTACTGCAGTGACTCTGACAACAATGTTGATGAGGATGAGGGCGATGACGATGACGATGTCGGCTTCGGTGAAGACGATATGGATGATTCCGCTGATATCAAGACTCGGCGGCCAGAGGTAAACTCAGTTCTCTGTCTGAATTCTCTGATTTTTTTTTCTAGTCTGAATTCTCTGTTTATTTAAATAAGAGTTTGCTCGTTTTACTGAATACTGGCGTGTTGGTGGTTTCTGTGTCCTTTGGTTGCTGAGGAAGTTTGGGAAATCGAGAGAAAGTTGAATCCTTTGGTCATGGGATTATTGATGTTCCATCCTATGTGATATTCGTTTCCTCAAACCTCTGTTTGGTGGCAGAGTAAAATAAACGAAACTGGATATTTGAATCGTGTGACTAATGTTGTTGAGGAGTTCCAAAGTACGCAGCTCGATTAGTTAAATATTACAATGAAACAGCAGAACTATCATGCGACTAGTTTCTCTAGGCATGGTTGTGTGGAGATTTTTTTTCCTGAGGAAGAAATGATTTCTGAAAAGAGTGTGGGGAAATCAAGCGGAATTAGTTGTACACGTATTTTGTCAATTGGCAGTGGTATGCTGAAAATATTACCTTCAAGTGAGGCTGAAGTTACCTTGGGGTTCTGTAATGTTTTGGAGAAAGTTGATGCGTGCTGTAGGAAAATTATGACTCTTTGTCTATTGTGAGAGTGTCATATGGGTCCGACGTCTTTGGTGAACGAAATCCGTAATCAATTGGTCCTAATGCAAATGACTTGGTTATGGTTCTCTTCAAGTTATTTTTTGGTTGCTGAGAAAACTAAGGAAAATTGATGAAAAGGGTGTGAGTTGTTGAATGTTATGTGTATTTGTGGTCTCCCGAAGAAGGAAGAACCAATTCATTTTATGGAAGAGAGTATTCTGAGGAAATTTGGTTCTTTAGACGTTATGATTTTGGGAGAGCTGGAGGAGAAAGGGTAGAAGCTTAAACTTATGTATCTTATGGTGTATATTAGTCTAGAATCTGAAGTCACATTTTTACTTAGACTATAGAGAAACAACTCACATGAATTGTACTTTTGTTTCACTTTATGTTTGCTTTCAGTATTTTTTCCTCCTCCAGCATTGTAGGGGCTTTGAAAAGTTGGAGATGTTGTCAAGCATAATTATTGGGACTAACAGGAGTCCAGAATTTTGCTTAAGTTGGAAAAGGATGAGGTGGATTGGATAGTCTTAGGTCTCAGTTTTAACGAGCAAATAAGTTTGTCACTCTACGTCTGTTCTGATTTTGAATCCCCCCATTTGATCATGCCGCAGTCCGCACAATTTTTTTTTGTTTCAACCTCTCATTGGTGAAACATGTCTCAACCTCTCATTCCTCTCAACTGTTGTCATTACTTCTGGGTGACATAGTTGATTAAATTTGAAGTCCTTTGATGATTCTAGAAATCTTAGAGAATGGGGTATTGGTAACATGTTAAGAATTGAAAGCCATGAATGTCAAAATGTATTATTGATTTGTCTAAGCAATTTGGTAGGAGGGTGGAAGAGTAATCTCCTCTTTTTTCTTAGTCTAGAGTTGTTCGATTTGCTATCTTTTATAGGATATCTAGCTCATGTTTTTCAATTTCGAGGCCTTGGTTCAACACAAAGAATCTATCAGCATCATCTGTGGCTGTATTAGTTAGGGATTTGTTTTGGCTTACAACCTTGACCTTTTTCAATCAGAGCTTAGTAGCTTGTCCGAATATGTCCTCGGTAGTAGGATCTTACTCTACCCTAATCACAAAAAAGTTCCTTTTTTTCTACTTGTAATTTCTGTGGATCTGATCAATTTGTCATTTGATGGAGCATCTAAGTAGAACAAGGGAACCAAGTAGTAGAAGATCAATTGGTCTTCTATGCATTTTAATGCTGAAAATTCCTAATTAATGCTGATCGATCACCCTCTCCTTTTTCTCCCCTCCTCCTCTCTCTCTTTCTTTCTTCTCCCCATCCCTAAGGCTTCTTTTCGTTTTTGAGATCGCAGATTAGGAAGTGGAAATGAGCACAAAATCACGAGGTTATGTTAGGTGATGCTTTGAATTGAAAATTTAATTGAACTGTCTTGCATGATTACGAGGTGAGTTTGGGTTTTCCAATGAACCAAAAGAAGCATGAAATATGAACTTCAACTCTTAATTATTACAGGAACCCATAAAATCCAATTGAATAGATAATGAAAGGGAGGATGTGAAGTCTTTGAATTCTTTATTTTTTGCTTAAGTTCAAATATTCTGCTGGATTCTTAAAAAATGTGTAGAAGGGTAGATGCATTTGTCTGCTCTTGAACACACTGTCAAACATGAACTTTGAAACAACAAAACTTGAGGTTGGGAAAGGTTTTAGTTTCTCTTTTCTGGTTGCATTGACTTTAGGTGGGCTCTGTTATTCGGCACTTATGTGAAAAGGGGTTTTAGTTCCTCGAAAATCTTATTTTAGAAATAGTAAATGGGTCCAAATTAGCGAGTTGGTCCCCATCTTAAAATTACTTATGAAGCCTAATCAGTGCAAACAGACACTTATTTTGGAGCTTCACATCTATTGGAAGCTTTGGCCGTCAGGGGATGCCTTACTTTCATGAGTATAACCATAAAACTAAGTGATGCAGCTTTGTGTTAAATTCTTATGCTCTATTGTTAATCTATTAGGTTATGGCCTTTTGGTTTTCTTCCTTCTTAATTTTACGTGTGGTGTTTCGTTTCAGCAAAACTATACCATCTTAAAGGAATTTGATATACGACAGCGTCAGGAGGATGACATCACAAGAGTATCCACTGTTCTTTCCATATCACACGTTGCTTCAAGCATCTTACTCCGCCACTTTAATTGGTAAACCAATCTCTTCCTCATGCTTCTCATCTATAGTTGACATGGAGGTTCTGTTTATGTTTGAGGTATACAAGGCTATTCTTTCTAGTTTCATGTTTGTGCCAAATGTAAGATGGAACCACCATTAGAAATTGTTAATTTTGTTACTTTTTGTGAGGCATTTACATGATTGGGCTTTTAATTTCAGTTGTGTCTTCTATGTTGGTATTCTGAAGAAAGTTTGCGTTGCAGGAGTATCAGTAAATTGCATGATGCATGGTTTGCTGATGAAGATCAAGTTCGTAAAAAGGTTGGGTTGCTGGAGGAGCCAGTTTTTCAGATTCTTGATGCTAGAGAAGTAAGCTCTGTAGACATTTCTGTGGAATTTAATTTTTTACCATGGGTGGATTGCTTCCAGATCAAGTCTGTGCATTAGTTCTAATATGTTGATTTTATCCATGGCAGTTTATTTGTGGAATATGTTTTGAAAACGTTCCTTGTGATGGTATAAAATCAGCTGCTTGTGGCCATCCTTTTTGTTCTACATGCTGGACAGGTTTTTCCGATGACCCTTATTTTATATACTTTCGAACTTAATTGTAAGTCTGTGTCTTCTGCTTTTGTTGTGAATTGGTTTAGCTTGTTATTTGTCGGGTTATTAAAATCTGCAGCCATTTTTAATGCTAGTTCCATTGAGATAACTTTGCTTTTGGGAAAATTTTGATTAGAGTTTCTGTTTGAATGTGTTGCCTTAAATCTTGTACTTTTTAAGTCTTGTACCACTACAAATACTAGAATCTGTTCTTTCCTTTTTTCATCCTTACTAAAATGTTGGTCTTGCTCTGTTTTATTTATATTTAGGTTCAAAATTCATCCATGTTCCTCTAGGTATTTAGAAAAGACTGGCTTCCCTCCTTGTTTTGAAATTGAATTGACCATCCTTGCTGGAGACAGGATACTTAGAACTTAAATACAAAACACTAATTGTCTAAAATTCATCAAGTATGACTGAAGTAGGGTACTTTGGGCATGATGCGTATATTTGGTGACATAGTCATCATCTTCCATTACTGTGAACAAACAGAAGGGAAAAGTTCAGCAGTAAATAAAACATAGGGAACATAATTTTATTTCTAGATAAGGAGGAAGTCTGTCATTTCCCACTGCTTTGGAGGGATCGGAGTGCATATTATTGAGTTTCATATTATTAGTGTCTGTTTGTCGTTGGCTTGGACATTTAACCCATATAACTTGCTGTTAGATAGATGCGTGCATATATCTTTATATGTTTCAAAACATACAGAACGCTGATACATTTCATCCATCTACCCAAGGAGAATGACCCAATTTTACTTACTGAGGATTATTATGTTTTATATTTCTGATCTTTTTCTGAGCCGAGGATTTTGCACACAACTCATTTCCTGTAGTATTTTCCCTATACTGTAGGATACATCGGCACATCCATTAATGATGGTCCTGGATGTTTGATGCTGAGATGTCCAGATCCATCTTGTGGTGCCGCTGTTGGCCAGGATATGATTGATTCATTGTCATCTGATGAAGATAAGGAGAAGTACTCCCGATACCTTCTTAGGTCTTATATTGAAGATAGTAAGAAGGTATGTAATATGGTTTCCCTGACGTTATGGTTACTGTGTATGGGGTTTTGTCATCATGAGCTTGCTTTGTGATTCGAAGTTTGTTTTTTGCTTTCCTTTTTTCTAAACTATCTGTGGTAACAAATTGCATGCCTGATACGTGTTTTTGGATAGTAGTATGTCACATCATATCTAGTACCAATGAGCTTCAGCTCAAATGGCACTTACTCCTCCCATAAAAGGGAATGGAGGATGAGGTCATTCGTTCAAGATCCACTAGGTATATTTGCGATTTGAC
Source organism: Myrica gale (assembly GCA_963930655.1). NCBI lineage: Eukaryota > Viridiplantae > Streptophyta > Magnoliopsida > Fagales > Myricaceae > Myrica > Myrica gale. The sequence continues at coordinate 12,169,632 of OZ005619.1, read as the reverse complement.
CATGGAACATGTATCTCTCTTATATGAAATATAAGACTGAATGAGTTAGCATTCACTTATTTATGTAAAGTCTCACATGAAGTGGCAATTTACTGGAGTCTTTACTATTTTTTTCTGCTTCATTTTTGCCAGACCAAGTGGTGTCCTGCTCCAGGATGTGAGTATGCTGTGAATTTTGAGGCTGGGGATGGTAATTTTGATGTTAATTGCCTCTGCTCATATGGCTTCTGCTGGAAAGTAAGTTCCTTCTGGCTTGATTGAGAATGTTGTTGAATAAGTTAGATCTAGTTTCTATAGGTATTTTGTATGCTAGATCATTAAGCTCATTCTGCTGGATCTGCAGTGCACAGAGGAAGCTCACCGGCCGGTGGACTGTTGTACTGTTGCAAAGTGGATTTTGAAGAATAGTGCAGAGTCTGAAAACATGAATTGGTAGAAATTCTGTTGCCTTTCTTCCATCCTAACAGTTGGAAGTTTCCTGCTGCATTCCATTTCAGAAGTTAGGTTGCCTAGGTTGCCTTTGACTGTTATATGGGGAGGTGTACAATATTTACTTTGTGAAAGTTTTAGTTTATGGTTCTCTAGTTACCTGCTCCTTTCTTGGTCGCTTCATTTTTGGTTTGCCAGTCTGTCCGCTAATTGCTAAAATTTTGAAAGGCTATATGATATGCCTATTTCTTTCAACTGTTAATGTCATTGTGAAAAATCTGAATGAAAATGTTCATGAGATAAACACATAGCATGGGCATTTCATACAGTTATCGATAATTTGAGCGCACTGGCATTTTGAACAGACGGACCATTCCCCACCCCCATTTCATCTCATATTGAAGGGTATTGAGGCTATATTGTGTCACTATCTTTCCTCAATTTCTGGTGACCTTCCAAGAGTACTCCCATCTGTTCCTATAAAAAAACTAATGGTCTTAGCATTTCTGTCATGGTCATGAGGGAAAACCTGTCTGTTGTTCCTGAAATAGGGAGGTAAATCATATTTGGAGCTTTCCAGCTTTCCTTGGCTGGTTCAAACCCTGTGGTTTGTTACATTTGAGAAGAAACTGCAAGTTCCAAGCAAAATGACAATGGAAATTGATTGTCTTTTGGAAGAAAAACAAAATTGAGAATTTATCCTGCTGAGTCCTGAAGCAGTTGGTTGAATCAGTCACTTGCACGGGCAGTTCAAGATATTAAGTTTGAATGGAGCTTTTTGGTAGCTTATGTCTTCTACAGTAGTAAAAATAGTGCCCTAGATGTTATTTTGCAAGTTATGAAAAATGATATTTATTTGTCAACATTTTTGCTCAAGTCCCATAATCAAATTTTATGTTGTACAAAGTTTAGAAGCGAACATGTAACATACTCTTCTCCTGTGTCTTGCCTCTTGAATTGCTTTCTTATGTTGTAGATATCTGAACAACTGTCTATGCATTTACTTTCTATTTTCTACAGTTTCATTTTTGTTTCAAATAGCTTTATGAAAATAGTGACCATTTATATGTTTCTAACTTTGCTACAAATGCTATTTTTGATGTTATGATCCTCAGGATCCTAGCAAATTCCAAACCCTGTCCAAAGTGCAAGCGGCCAATCGAAAAGAACCAAGGGTGCATGCATATGACATGCACACCTCCCTGTAAATTTGAATTTTGCTGGTAAGAGGAATAATAAATGTTATAGTCAGTGAGAGATTTACTGTTGCTATAGAACTTTCTAAATTTTGAATTCAACGATAGAAATACGGTATACTACCCTAGAATTTTCCTGGATATGTTTCTTAATACTCCCAATTTCAGTACATGGGACCCTTATTTGTGAAATTTATTTCTAATCATTGCATACGAACTTTATTTTATGTCAATGCAGGCTGTGCGTAGGTGCCTGGCAGGATCATGGTGAGAGGACAGGAGGTTTCTATGCTTGTAACCGGTATGAGGCCGCTAGGCAAGAAGGAGTGGTGAGCAAGCTAACATTTCTTTTTGGTCATTCAGTTAATGGATAGCTTAGCATTTCTATCATGGACAATGTTTTGCATTCATCCTGTGATTATCTAAGCTTTTCTTTCCTGCCTGTGAAATTGTCATGTTACTTTTTAGTATGATGAAGCTGAGAGAAGAAGAGAAATGGCAAAGAATTCTTTGGAGAGATACACTCACTATTATGAACGGTGGGCAAGCAATCAATCGGTACACACTAGTTCCTCAAATTTATATCTGGTTCATTTGTGGTGCAGCAGATCCTTATGTTTGGTTGTTTGTTTGTGTTTCCCCACTTCATTGTTGAGATAAATAACTGATGCCATGAATATAATAACTTTCAAACTTTTCATATGTTTTCCCTTGCTTAAATTAATAGAGAGATCCAACTTCGTTTACTTCACAAATACATGGTTTCCTATCTGTATGACCTACCAGCTGAAGTTCTTGAAGTACTTTGGTAAGTGTCTAACTGGGAAGATGATCCTTAAATCTCCTTGTTTTGTTTTTCCTAAGCTTTTATCTCTTTGCTTTGGGTGATGAATGATTTTTGCTTTTGCAGATTATGTGGTCTAGGGCAGTCTTTATGTTTGACATTTAGTGGCTCTATGTGATTGGTAATCCAATATATGTGCAATGAGGTTTTGATTCTAATATTACAGAGAGGTTACTTAGAGAACTATGTGGTGATGGGTAAATTTATGATGTTTCCCTAGGGTTTAAACACTGAAATCAAATTAAAGGTTTCGATAATTTTTAAGCCTGTAGATGGACCATTGAGGGGTTAGAATTATGGTATACTGGTCATGAGAAGCTATAATAATGAGTGGACTTAGGGTTTAAAAGGCATGACAACAGCGCATAGATCAGGGACAAAACAAAGCGAGGAAGTCTGGGATAATGGGATTGTGAAAGGTACCATGTGATCATGAGTAGGAGTATTTTGGGATCTTTTTTGGATGCTAACTGAGCTTTTTTTTTTTGCCTTTTTTTTTATATTCTAGAATATGACATCTAACAGTTGAGGAGGCCTGAAAGAAATTTTGTTTGTGGCTTAAAATTGGAGCGCAAAGGAAACTAATAAGGGAAGGGAAGCTGACAATGACGGTGATGGAAACTATTAAGCCCCCAAAACCAACTGCCACTATAAAGCTGCTGTAGTGTGCAAAGTCAAGTTTTTTTATCAATATCTTTAAACCTGATTATGAACTATGATTTTTCTGATGTTCAAAGCTTTCAAAGGTTCTTAGATGTCCCTCTCTTTTTATTGAGGGCTCTGTAGTGACAGGTACGGTTTGCTTTTGTTGTGCTGTTATGCCAATATCAAGGGCAGTGACAGGTGTAGTTCGCTTTAGTTGAGTGTATGTCGAACATACAGAAATGGTATAGATGATTCTTTCTCGAAGCCATTATGTTGGGGTTATTATTAAAAACATTGGTTGTTCCTTAGTTTTGTTGCATGTTTGGTCTAAGCGGCTTCGGTATAGCTCCTTGTACTGTTTTCGCTTTTTTTCTAATGAGATTGGCTTACTTATCAAATTATTAAAAACATTGGTTGTCTTCATTTCAGCATTTTGTTATCGTTACATTCAAAATGTTGTGCTATTGAAGATGCTGTTATTGGTATCAGTAAATGTCAGTTTGGTTCTCAATCAATAATCTGCAATTTTTATATTCTTTTTTGGCAGTCAAGGCAAAAAGCTTTGGCAGATTTACATCAAATGCAAACTGTGCATGTAGGTGCTCTCTATCTCTCTTTCTCTCTCTGGGCAGTGATACGTAGTATATGCTACTTTTATTGAAATAATTTTTGCAAACCCTTTTAAAATTATGTATGATTCTCATTGTTGACAAGTTGACAATCATGGCAGTCCCTCTCCAATAAAGTAAAAAGAACTTTGAGTGCTTTATTTGTATTTATGTTTCAGTTAATAAAAAAGGAACATATATTTAAGAATCGAGCATTAGTCTTGGGAATGTTACTACCCTTATACTTTGTAACTCTGGAAGTGCTCCTTGAAGATAATGTACTAGAGAGTTTCATGATAAGAACTCTTTGAGGGATTTGTAAGGGTTCTACTGCTGGATATTGAGTAAGTTCAGTGAGGATTTTCATTGCAATTGAATAACCTGGCTGATAAATCATCAATTAACTCGTTTTTTTTTAGAACTGATTTTTATTCATGTGATTTTTTTTTTTGATGAATAAACTGCTTTTATTAAAAGGAAAAAGAGAGAGTACAGTACAAAGGCTGTACTAATCTCACTCAAAGCATATTCATGTGATGGTATGAAGTGAGAATTTTAAGGCAGGTTCTTCCAAGTGTTGGTTGTTCCTGCTTAGAAGATTGCAGTTGATAGAATGAAAGAATTCTAGAACAGTGTTAACATAATGTACTTACAGAGGTGGCAAATGGTTTTGCCATTCTCTGTTGTTGCTATGCCATTTCTTATAATGACCTCTTAGCGGCCTTGTTACTGTAACTGCTTCTGGAGGCTGTATAATGACCTTTTCGAATTTCTTGGTTTTTGGCAGCTCGAGAAGCTTAGCGATCTACAGTGCACACCTGAGACACAGCTCAAGTTCATTGTAGATGCTTGGATGCAGGTAATATCTGTGTTCATTATGCAATGCATACAAAATTGTTTGTTTTTCTTTTCTCAAAGAATCACATCACAAAATATTAGGAAGATGTTTGAAGTATATCAGATGTGGCATTTGAATAATAGTCAACAATAGTTCTACAACAATCCCCCTCCCCCACATCCTTTCTGTTTACCAATGGCTGCATTTGGTATGTCGAACCAAGATTAAATTCCTTTTAACTGTTTTTTTATAAGCTCCTTTTAACTGGTTATATCAAACCAAAGTAGGAGGTGATAGGCATGCCCTGGAGATGCATTTCTTTGAAGTTAATTTTATCACTCTTTATTCCTGAAACTTCGTATTTTTTCGCAGGCTTGTACAGCAAGCAATTAACATATAAGTATTTTCATCAGGTTGACAGCACCAAGTGATGACAATAAGAAAATGGGTGGGGGGGATTTTTTTTTTATAAATAAGCCAATCTCATTAGAATAAGTGAAAACAGTACAAAGATTATACTGCAACCACTAATCCAAACAAGCAAGAAAACTGAGAAAATCTTCCAAGTCCACAAAAGGGCATGCAAGCACAGAGCTAGCCCAACAGAAAAGAGAAGACAACAAAGCACCCTGCAATCTAACGAGGGATAAAGAACTAACTTCAAAACAGCGATCATCTGAGCCCCAACTAACCTGAAACCCCGACTAACCTGGACGAAGCTGTCTTAGGTCTAGTAAATGAAAAATAAATAAACATCAGAGTTTCCAAAGTATTTCCTGACTTCATTTTTCCATAGATACAGTCAATATTTATTATTGAAGTACTTAATGAGACCCACTGCCTCCAATCATTCGGCAACTATTATTGGTCTGAACTCTTTCCAATTGTTGAAAAGATCAGGCTTTAATGCAAATTTTGCGCAATCTTGACTCATTCTTATATAGTTGTCACTGGCAACCTAATCTCCCTGCCTTTGCCCTTTTTTTTTTTGTCATTTGTTTTGTTTTGTTTTGAAGTATGTCTAAGTTATGCTTATTTGCTGTGTGTCTTTAAGCCATGACTTCACCCTTCACTGTTCTTAAGTGTTAGGCGGTGCTATTTGTGCTAGAACTTATTGGCGCTTGTATAGATCTTATATTCCTATGTGTAAAATCATATTGTGTTATTCATATCACAGTTAATTGACTGGATTGTTGCATGATTAGTGGTTCTTTCCAGGTAAGCTTTTTTAAGTTTGTTACTGAATACTGAGGAAGACTTGCTAGGTGGATTGCTTGAAATGAAAATAGTAGAGTTCCAATGACAAATAACAAGTCCTAATAGTAGTAGTTGCAATGATATGAAGCTTCAGTTACCCAAAAAAAATTATGGTATGAAGCTTTTTTTTTCGCTTGAAATGCTGAAAAAAACAATACATATTGCCTTTATGTTGCATGTTTGCAGATTGTTGAATGCAGGAGAGTCCTGAAATGGACCTATGCATATGGATACTACCTACCTGAGCATGAGCATAAGAAACAATTTTTTGAGTACTTGCAAGGTATATGGGTGTATTGCTTTGAATGTTTAAGAATTAGATGTCGGATTGTCCTTGTGATTTGTTGTGGTCTTGACACAAGTGTGATCATCTTGTCCTCAGGTGAGGCAGAGTCCGGTTTGGAAAGGCTTCATCAATGTGCAGAGAAGGAACTACAACAGTATCTCAATCCTGAGAACAAACCACCAAACAATTTCAATGATTTCCGTACAAAGCTAGCTGGATTGACCAGGTGTATATTTTGTGCAAAGTATTGCTAAAAGTAACGTTTTCATTCCACACACTTGAAATGATCTTTTGTCTGCTCCATTACAATAACATCCTGCATTTAATGAGATTGACACCTGGTGGGTGAATGATGATGGAATTGCATGAGTGCCTAGTCCAATAATAGTTCCTTACTAGGTGGAATTGGCTTTATATGTGATTCTGAGGAGTATAATACAGATGTGGCTAACACTCGGAGTCATTATAGTTTGTATTCAGAAGTTCTTTTATTGAAACAAATGAAGCCATATGAACATATTGACATTCCTTAGAAGCATATGTGATCATCTAGAAAATTCACATTTTTTGGCGTAGAGGTGTTTTATTAACTCTGTATGCCTATTCGAGTTATGTTAGTTTGTTCTATCCCAAGTAGAGTTAGAGAATTCCTCTTTAAGTTTCAGCTACTAGAAAGAGAAAGAGGGAGGGGGGGGGGGGGTGTTGAAGTAGTCCAAGTCCCATAAACACAAGACCCATCTGAATGATTTCCTTAAGTTTCTTGTAGATACAATTTTCTGCTCTTTCATGCCACTTGCAAAATGCTTGGAGTTTGTATTCGGATAAACTTTGTAATAAATGTTCGTATGAAAAGCTTGCAAAAGAAAACACCAAGAAAAGATAAAACAGAGAGATGGTCTATGAGGACGTGTGTGTGAGTGCTTCTCAAAAACCCTTGAGTGGTGATGATGGCTTTAGTTGTGAGGAATAAGGCTCTTCTCTTTCCTCTCAGTTCCTGTTCTTAAAGAGAGGAACAGAGAAGAGGCTCTGAAGTGGCTTGTGTGGGTGTGCCTTGGAAGCCCTTGAGTAGCAGCAACAGCTCCAGTCTTCCCATGGTTGTTCCAAAACAGATATTGCTTATATTGGAGTTCATTTCTGTCTTCCTACAGTTGTGCCTTGAACTCATTTGTGTTGACGCCTGTGAGTTTGATTATGAGATTGTAGATCTGGTGGTTCCAGATTTGTGATAGGCTTGTGCTGTGCATGTTTCTTCTTATGGTGCATGAAGAATCCTCTTATGAGCAAGAGGGTTTGTTTATGCTTGATTTATATAAGATATATGGTTTAGAAGTTCCCGACTTCTTTGGGCTTCTGTGTTGTCCTCCATGAAATGTCCTTGCTCTCTTCACTGGAAGGTTATGGTAGTTAGTGTTTTGATCTGCAGATGACACTGCTTTGGCAAAAAGCTATTTTTTCATGTAATCACATCTCATTATTGACATTAATCTCATTTTGTTGCCGGGAGTTTTGTGCTCTGTGGTAGTTTTTATAGTTTCTGGACTGGTAGGAAATATGGCATAGATATTTTCCCGGAACTGTTTGGTTTTTAATGATATCAACTCACTTAAACAACCCCTCCCCTGGCCAAAACTAAAATGGCTTGCAATATGTTGAGGACCCAGTTAAGAATCCAACAACAAGCCCTAGCCGCCCTTTGCTTGCTTCTCAAGTTTGAAAGTCTCATTCAATAACTCAAGCAAACTTAACAAGAATATGATGGCTTTTTTCCGTAGTTTAGTGGTAGAGGCAAAGACTTTCCATTTCTCGGTTAGCAAGTTAGGTCTCCTTACGTTATCGGAGCTGAGTCGGAAGTCGCAGAGTTCCGTTCGTATTGGCAGAAATGGGGTGGTTTGGCTTGCCAACCTCTTTGGCAAACTGGAGGAGGGGATAGACGACAAAGGTCTGTCGGTGAAGTTCAATGAATCATCCCGTGAGTTTCTTGCCCAGAAATGCTCGAATGAGCATGGTAGATATATTGTGTTGGTGGAGTTTGGGGACAGAAGGCGAAGGGGGGCAGTCAGGATCCCTGAGGGGCGATCGGGTTTTGGATGGCAAGCTTTCGCTCAGACTTGCGAGGAGATGGTCTCTGTCATTGGTGAGCTTCGTCGATCAACCTCGGGGTATGCAGGGTTAGAGTTTAGGCCGGGAGTTTCCTTTGCCCAACTGGTGAGGGGTGGCTCGCCGGAGATGATGAAGGAGGATGGTGAGGGGGAGCTTCGTACCCATCATGAAGGCAACGTTAACCTGACAAGGCAGGCCAAAGTTGGCTTCCCAATGGCGGCTTCTGCAGGTCGAAGTCTGTCATCAGCTGTCTTCCCAATGGGCGAAGAAGGTCACGTGAATTATTTTCGAAAAGATGCTTTTGGGGGGGCATTATGGGCACATTTACTACGCCTGCGTGCTGAGTTGGAGAGCATTTTCGAATTAATGGAGGAACCCAGGAGGCCCTTGAGCTGTTTCACGTGTGGTTCTTCGAAGGTGGGCTCGGTACCTCTTGAGTTGGGCCGAGGGCCTCACTCAACGTTATGTCAACCCGGCCCAGTGACCCAGTTATTCGAGCTTGCGGCTGTGGGGAAATCGACTGGGAAATCGGAGAAGGGTGATGGGCAAGATGATGGCCAGAAATCTTTGCCGGTGGATGGGTCTCCTCAGGCGACGCTGTCTGCGGTGGCAGGGAAGGATTCCGGCGACTTGCCGGCGCCGGATCAACCAGTAGATGTTGACGCAAAGAAGCGGGCAGTGCCAGAGACGTCGGGATGCAGCTTGTCGGCGCCAGACCAGGCTGACCTTCATGATGGGTCGTCCCAGAGGGGGATCCCGACGTGGTCTGTGGTGGCCGGGAAGGGTTCCGGCGACTCGTCGGAGCCAGCTCAGACTGTAGAAGTTGGCGACGAGAAGTGGGCAGCGCCGGAGACGTCGGGATTCAGCTTTTCGACGCCAGACACAACCGATCTTCAGGATGGGATGCTCCATAGGAGGTCTGGAGGTGGGGGAGGGCTTTCGGGGGATACTTTTCAGGATCTGTCTTCTGGGGCTCCATTTGGTGGTCTGGAGGTGGGGGAGGGCTTTCGGGGGACCCTCTCTGGAGGTGACACCAGTTCCTCTCTTGGGGCACATTCTCTAGAGATAGAGGTTAGAGAGGTAAGCGAGCCTCTACGTGATCCCGTGGAGGAATTGGTGCATGTTGACCCCTTGGCGGTCAGTTTTCCTAGAGATGGTTTGGAGGGGAAATCTCCAGATTGGGTATTAGATATGGTTTCCTCTGTAGGACATTTGGTTGGAGTGTCGAGTGATGGTCACGAGGAGGAGTTGAGGAATCTCTTCGTTGCTTTGGAACGCAATCGGGTACCGCTTCGCTCAAAAAAATCCAACAAATCAGGGGGACGGATGATTCGGGAGTTAAAGGGATTGCATTCATCGATTAATTATGAAGGGTCTTCTTCGACCGCTAGGCAGACCAAAAACAAAGGGCAGACTTTGGCTTTGATTGTGTAATAGGGTGGGGTTTCTTTTGAGGGTGGGGCTTTCGTTTGTTGGGTTAGTTTGGCAGTGCTTGGCGCCGTGGGAGGTCTTTTGTTGTGGGGAAGTGGTGGCTTTGGATTGTATTGGCTTTGGGTTGTATTGCCTTGGGAGGTCTTTTGTTGTGGGGTTTGGGTTTGGATTTTCAGTATAGTCCCTTGTACTGTTGATCCCTCTGTTTTGTGTTTTTGTTTTTTTCTCTTTAATAAGATTGTCTTACTTATCAAAAAAAAAACAAGAATATGGGTCAACTTGGAGGTTAGTGATTCCAATTTCAGATTGAAATTGAGAAATTTAGGGAAGATCCGAAAATTCAAGAAAGATAGGATATAAACTTGTTCAATCAAACTCCCAAAATTGAGTTGCTTAAACCTCTAGATTAAAATCAAGTAATTGACCTTAACCTGGCACAAGCGAATCAAAGTAGTGCTACCTTGAAAAGCCGAAGGAAACTCAAGAACACCAAGCCCCAGCCTCCAGTCTCCCGTCTCCAAAAACAATCCTCCAAAATATCCCCTCCCAATTGATTTTTGGCCTGTCTTAATGCCCTTAGCAGAAATCCAAAGTGCCCCTACTAGTAAAATATAATTACCAAACTACCCTTAATGAAGCAATTAAAAGACTTTTAATTAAAACAAAGGACACCCCCAAGGGTTTGGTGTGGTGGTAAGACTTCGGCTTGGGTTCTAACATGTCCCAAGTTCGAGCCCCAACATCCCCATTATCGCCCTTGACTTACCTGCTCCCTGGGTTGTGGGGTCGGTCCAGGGGGCCGGGGTTTGTACTTCAGGGTTGGGCCAAAAGGGTCCGGCTTTGAGGAATTTCCTCGTCATAAAAAAAAAAAATTAAAACAAAGGACAAAATCAGATCTGCTGCATCTCCCAAATAGAAGTGCCTCAAGTCCTCTGCTGCTCCCCCAGCCCTCACCACAGCCATGTAGTGGGCATTCCCTTGCACTCTCTTGTATCTTCTCCTATTGCTCTCATCACAATGTTAGTATTCAAAATTGTATATCTGTAAGCTCGAATGGTAGTGGGCAATCCAACTGCCTGAGATTCCCAGAGTTGTACATATCCAAATGACAGTATATATTCTGGTGTCTTGTCTGGTTCTGCTTTCTGTGTTTCTTATTTGTTTGGACATAGATGAGAGGATGAAGGAAAGGAGTTAAGCTCCAGGAAAATGATGTGACAATAGAAAGTTTTTTGAACGTGTGTTGTTCATTCGAGTATCTGTTGTACGTGTATTTTGTCCATTCCCAGTTTTACCGTTGTAACTTGTTGGATATGCGATTATTATGGTGAATTAATGTTGGGTTGAGAGTCTTCTCTGATTAAATTTCGTTCCTTTATTTAATTGCAACAGTGTGACGAGGAATTACTTTGAGAATCTGGTTAGGGCATTAGAGAATGGTTTGTCAGATGTGGACACCAATGGGGGGGCTTGTAGCAAGACCACAAGTGCAGAAAATGAAGGAACTGGCAAGGGCCGAGGAGGAAGAGGGAAAGGTCAAGGGCCTCCACGAACCAGTGGTTCAAGCAAAGGTTCTGAAGATAGCAGTTATTGGTCTTGTGAACACTGTACCTATGCCAACGCCAAGTCTGCCTCCAGATGTGAGATGTGCAACCAGCAGCGCCGGTGAAATTTGTGAGATAAATTTGGATAGTAGACCCCGCAAACAAGTTGTGAACAAAGGCCAAATTTGTGGGGATACCTGCTGTGGAAGACTTTCTGCTGAGACAATATATTGAATGTGCGCGAGGGGCAAAAGAATTGAAGAAAGAGCAGAAGAAACACTTGACCTCTTTTGTGTAGTGTCGCTGTAAAGACGATATAATATTTTAGTTCTGTACATAGTTTTCCCATCTACAAAAGTGGAGATGTGGGGTTTCTGTAACTTGCCTTGTTGCTGATTAAATGAATTTCACATTGCTTACATCGAAATTTGTACATCAAGGAAGGTCGTAGACTAAATTAACATCTCCATTCAGGTGAAAGCTTGCGAGCCATTCTGTGAAAGTCCATTGCAGAGACCAATAAGGATGCCTTAGGTAACACCTTTCTGGATCTCCTGAAGAATTATCATCAATTGGTCCTTGGAACTTCCCTAAACTATTAATGGCATTGCAAGCAATGAGGGAATTACTCCGAACAGTCTGTGACATGACAGATTTTTTTTTCTTTTTTGTGGTTTATTTCTTTTCAAGAACAGTGTAGTTTAAGAAAGAAAAGAGGGCGACAACAGAAATGTAAAAGAAGAAGAAAAAATATAAGAGAATGTCGAGCATTTATCTGGTTGCATAGGGGAAAAAATAGAAGGGAAGTGAAGGTTCCAAATGGTTAGGCAGTTCCAGTCTAAGCACTTCACATAAACATTACGCATCCTTGGGTCTATTCTTGGTTAAACATCATTTTCCGTTTGATGGCTAAAACGAACGTTTGATGTTTCTCCTTTAATTGTGGGACGGTCACAACGAAGTAAAGTAGGAGCCATTTTTTCTTTTTATTAAATATATTTTGCACCTCTAAAAGTTTGACACATTTTGCTGATGAACTATTAATTTTCAATACTTTGCATCATTGTATTGATTTTCAGACACTTTGCAATAATGATAATTTTACACAAAAATATTGCAAAATATATATACAAGGGTAAAAAAAATATTTGACGACAAGATTGTGTCAATTGCTTTCAGTGCTTTTAACCAGCGTGATGAATTTTGGTAGTTCGAAGGTGAAATGTGACGTAATTAATAGTTTGGACCCTAAAGTGACATTAGCCCCATAATTTAGGGGAGTAAAGTGAAGTTTCTCCTCCCCCCCCCCCCCCCCCCCCCCGCGCCCTTTTTTTTCTTTTGTCAATCTGGACGATTTCTTGTTTCATGGGTAAGCATCTCCTGTCAATGTGGTAATCAAGTTCTTTCTTTTCAAGTGGCAATCCAATTTCGAATCACATGATTCCATTTCCATATGCTTCCTGTTGAAAACCCACTAATCACAAGTCAAGACAGTTACAGCAGCAGCTCTTACAAGTATCTGCAATTACCGTTTGGTTCTTCTTTGTTTTGGGGAGAAACAAGAGGATTCAATGTACTAGCTCAATATTCTCTGTGTAGCTAATGTGACTTCTCAACTTTTAGCTCCATAGATTTTTCCTTGAACAATTGGAGGCTCAGTGCATTTAACAGTACCCTAGAATATTGGCGAGAAGACATTTTCCAGTCCATGCCGGCTTTCATCATTGCCTTAAACTCATCATAACTGATCCTACCATCCTGTAAATCGAAATTAATCCAACATGACATATTTCGTTAGAAGGCATCAAAGAAAATAAAAACAAAATTGTTTCTGGAGGAACTTTATTTGAACGTTACCTTGTCCAAGTCAGCATCAACCATTATGTCTTGGATGACCTGATCATTGTTAAGACCAAGGTTATCATCTACCATAGTCTCTCTCAACTCATCAGGCTCAATGTACCCATTTTCATTCTTGTCGAAGAACCTAAAAGCTTGAAAGAGAATCTCATCGTTCCCAATCTTCCTCATGTGAATGGTCAATGTTACAAATTCCTCACAGTCTAGTGTGCCACTTCCATCAAGGTCCGCCTTCAGTATGGAAATAAAGAGGAGTCTCACATATTCAGGATAGAGGGGAAAACAGAGGAAAAACAGAAAAAGAGATGACTCCTAGATACAGGGTAAGGAGAAAGGAAATGCCAGTAACGAGATATCGTTAAGATGAAAGGATACAGATATTGTACTTCATAATACAGACACTGTACTTAGTGTTAGAAGTGCAATGTAATGAAAACGTATACATTGATCTGATGAAGGTTAGACCTGCGAACCCTGCGTTTCCAACGCTTGTTACAATCCATAAGCTATAGAACAATGAAATTCTATTATCGGCTAGACAAGAAGTCTTGCAGTTAAACTGAAGGGAAGATGGACACGCATTTGTTGTGATCCTGTGAAGTACTAATGGTGGATGCTGCCATGATTCATCAGGCAGTGATTTCGAGGGTGTGCTGTTTAATGATTCATGAAGTGGGAAAAAAGACGACCTTGTTCTATTTTAAAGAGTTAGAATGGAACCCAAGAGTGATATTTGTGGTAGTTATGTATTTACGCTGAAAATCAACAACACCAAAAGCTAATTCACGTGGAAGGAAGGTCTTAATCGGAATAAACTCACAGCATCAATTAACATCTGCACATCAGGATCAGGCATAGGGTGCCCAATCTTATGGAGGCCCTCTTTCAGCTCCTCAAATGACAAGTTTCCATTTTTGTCAGTGTCCATCATATCAAACATCTGTCTGATCCCATCTATTTGCTCATCTGGCAAGTTGTCTGCTACCACCTGAAGTCAAGAGAGATAGGATGTATTAATGCTTGAAGAAAACACCTTTAACCAAAGGCCATGTATGGAAATAAAACGTCCAAAAACTTACTCTAAGAACTTTCTTCTTGAATTTATTCATCAAGGAAAACTGCTTGATCCTTGTTCTGACGTTTGGTCCCAGAGAAACATTACGAATATGATTGCTGTTCTTTAACCAAGTATGTTCTTCATAAAAGAAGCAAGAAAATGAGTAAGTTGTTTATTAGGTAGTTCACATTCAATTCTGGACATATTTAAAGCATGCATAAGTACGAGACAAATGTGAACAAAGCAAACACAGGTATATTGTTATAAGGTCAAAGGAGCAGTTACCAGTTGAAAATAAGCCCACAGAGGAAAAATCGATGGATATCAATGAAGAAGCACATATCACCAATCTTGAAATTTTCTAGATATTGATAACTGACCTTCTAGAAGATCTTCATTCCTGTCCGGGGAATGACAATCTTATATGTAATTATTACCTCAGACAAGAACTTAAAATACATTTTCCCTTATTGGCATGCTTTAAGAAGTTAGTATGTACCTTTGTTGTTGGGAAACCATTTTTATTCAGTTTATGCTTCATTCAATTGAATGGTTGATTGCCTGTTGTTATGAGTTGCCAACACATATTTTCGAACACATTTCTTCAAGCCAAAACATACACTCTACCAGTCAATAACATCACCTAACCGTTGGTGAGACAAACAATTTGGCTAACAAGTCTACTCAGATGGATGCCATGGAATTTGAAAATCTTCAGATACTTTATTCTAGTGACTACAGGACGAAAAGGGGTCTTTGGACTTGGGTTGGGTTGGTGGGTCTATGGATCCAGTTGGGAGTGGCCCTTATGGCCTGTAGTGCTGGGACCCTTAGGGTCCTTAGGTTGTTTCTAGCCCTTCGGGCCTTTGAAAATGATGTAGTGGGTCTTTGTGCCCCATTTGAAGTTTCCGGCCATGGTTGGTTACTGATTCAGTACTTGTATTTTCCTCCCCTATTAAATGAAATTCACCTTTACTTAGAAAAAAAAACGACTATAGGACGAAATGTACTTATCTAAAGTGAAGAGTTTGGCTTGCTGCAAGCATGAAAGAATACTTGACTGAACTCGGTAGTGCCAGCCAACAATCTTCCTTATCAATTAATGGAGACATCTTACATACACAGAAGATTTGCATTGTATCCTTTATTTATCATCATTCGCACTTGTACCTGTTCAAACTACCTATAGTATCTTGCCAATTAACAAAGAAAGATGATTAATGGTTCTTCATTTATCATCGCTGGGAGATTTTTGCTATCTGATAAAGTGTTTAATATGCTTAATTTGGTAACTTAATTGAACTAATTGTTTGATTGAAAAATGAATTAAGCTATTGATTAAGCACCATATTTCATTATTTGAGCAAAGTGTATAACAATTGATGATTTGCACTTAAAGTGTATGATTTATGTCGCTGTGGTAAAAAGAATCTCACCCTGACCTTTGCATGTTTTAATTAAAAGAATTTTCTAAAGTGGCGCTCGAGCGTGTCTCGAGCGGATGTCGAGCGTAAGCATTCTGTCTGGAACTCATCAGGAGCGCTCGAGCGGCTGGTTGAGCGATGATCGAGCGTGAAGGTTCTGTATGAAGATCTCGAAGACTGCTCGAGCACTAGTCGAGCGGTGGTCAAGCGTGATGAATCTGTGTGAAGTTCTTCAAGGGGCGCTCGAGCACGGGTCGAGCGTCAGTCGAGCATAAAGAATCTGTTGAAAGTTTTCCTAAGACGCTCGCGTGTATTCGAACGAAGACTTATTTTATATTGGCTTCTTTATTCAGGGCATTTTTGGAAGTCATTTGGGGCATTGCTAAGCCTAGCTGGAGAAAGGATTCGATGGAGGAAGAATCGAAACAGAAAACGGTTACGAGACGATGGGCAGCAACAACGAATGGGCAGATCGGGAATTTTGGCGGATTCTGGAGCTTTCTCTATATATTTTGGGATTCGGCTGGAGGCAAAGGGGGGCTGGATTGTTCTTCGTTGTTTTGGTTTATCTCTCTAATGAATATCACTGGATTGAACTATTTCTCTTTAGTTTTGATTTCAAATATGATAGGCTAGATTTTTAGCTTGAGATTCAAGGAGTAAACCGTGACTAGTTGGGTTGGATTTCTTCTATCTTTTATGGAGTTTTAATGATTAACTTGTTGGATTGTATTTCATTTTATTATTAGAAAATATTGAAGTTCATTGTTCTAGCTTTTGATCGGTTGTAGACGTAAAGGCACGATTGATGCTTGAATTAGTAACAAGACTTTGATAGTTTTCTTCATTGCTTAAACTTGCTATACAATCTAATGAGTACTATAGATTATATCCAGAAATTGAGAGCTGATTGTTGTATTATCTGATCATAATCTCTTGGAATGAGAAAATGGTTGAGAGAAGAGAACAGTAGAAGTGAATTCAGTACCAATTTAGTTACGGGAGAAACTTGCATCTCAAGTGTTCGATTTATTGTTTCTAAGAACGTTATCTTATTTTCCTTGCACTTTAATTCTAGAGTATTTTACATCTGTCAATTCTAAATACATTGTTATTCATCTCTCTTAGTTGGTATTTCAATTATGAGCCATAAACCTCAAAAACCCAAATCTGATTTTCTTCTTATTTTTGCTTGTATATAGTTTACATTCAATAACCGATGCTTACATTAAACCCTTTGTCCCTGTGAATTCGATCTTGGGATTTACCCTTGTATTACTTTGACAGCTTCTGCGCTTGGAAGTCGAAACCATAAGCTGATCACTATCCTCAAGTTCATTTAATATCACTTCCAACTTATTGCTTCGGACTGGGGGTCAAGATCATATCTCTATTCTATACTACTCAAATAATTAAACATAACCAAAAAATTGTACTTTTCAACATACAAAATATCCCTTAAATCATATCTCCTTACTAATATCCATCTTAGGCTTTAATCAGTCATTCAAAACCTCAATATAATACATTTCATCAAATCATCCACTGATTCAAAGGATTGTAGCCTACCTATGCGTAGTATACTACATACTCTGGGGGTCCTATATTATTCCTATTCTTAGTGCTTATCGTTTTCATATCTGCATCATTCCTTCAACTATATCCATTTCATTTGGTTTGGGGGTAAAGCAGAAGGTAAAATATCACGTTGGATAGTTTGGACCCATTGATGTTGATATCTCAATCAAGTAGAGTGGCAAGAAAAACATGGGTCATGGGGAAAGGAAAATACGCAACCATGAAATGGTTGCTGAATAAGGCAAGCCACTGTATGGAGTTAGTGATTTCCTCCTACTATCCATTAGATCTGACACAGATTGCTGTAGCATGACATTGTGGCTATGGATGGGGTTAAAAATACAAGCCATTAATTGGCAGGAAAATCTGTCTTGCTCGTTGATTAAACCAAGTTTTACTGATTGATTTGGAAAATATTAGCAACTTGAGGAAGGAATTCAGAGTCACCGACACAGGAAATAGTTAGGAGCAGTAAGTGTAAGCTGGAAGGAGATACTCGGATGAGCCCTCATCCATGAATGTCTATCCTCAAGTTATAACCAACAGACATAAACATAATATTTTACCTTGTAGTCCTTTGACCGCTTACGAAGTGAATCAATTAGTGTTTGGTCCGTGTCAGTTATGCATGTTGAGTAAAAGAGAACACTTTTCCATTGAAATATGATTTTACATAAGTACATTATTTTAGATTCTAACAACCCTTGCAGCAATGTTATTGATCTCACTGACACACCTACACCTATTCACGCACCTCCCACACACTTTCTTTCACTCTACACTTTCACACAATCTCTTCTTCACTTTCTACTTGCACACACTCATCACGGCTCCAAACTCTCCTTTTTCTAGGACACACAAATACTCACAGCCTATTCGCCTATTTTTAGTCTTTATATATCGGTGGAGAGAACATCCAGATTCTTCCTGTTAAACTGCCTAACCAGAAAATTTTCCAGATACTTCACTATCCAGATTTTTTTCAGCAATTTAATTTCCAGATGCTTCGCCACACGTGATCAGCTTTCCATCAGTTTTATTTTCTCTTCTCTAGAGAATTCTGGGCTGTTCTTCAACAATGTAATCAGATCCCATCAATGTAAAAGGCTCCAGGTAATAGCCAGAAAAATTTAGTTATTTTGCGTGGCAATTTTATTCTAGCTGTGTGTCTGTAGCTTGATTCATATTCATTGTACGAGTCTTCAACACTATTGGCAAGCATGTAACCTTAAGTAAGAACAAAGACGCTACATGAAAGTTACATACCAAGGACTTCTTGGGTTGTCATCCGACTGTAAGGATTTGGATCAAGCATACTAGTAACTAGATCCTTTGCTTCTTCAGAAATCTTTGGCCAAGGATCCCTCTCAAGATCTACGTTAGCCCGAATAATTGCCCGTGCAATTCCTTCCTCTGTTTCTGTGCTAATTATAAACACCATGTTAGGATGTACTCGGCAGTTAAATTTTCACACAAGTTTTCATTCTCACATGACAAAACTTAACGATATTGTGAGAAATTCGATAATAAGAAAAATCCAGTCTGAAAGGAGCTTACCTGCCCAAAATGGAGGAACTCCACATAGTAAGATATAAAGGATAACACCTGCACTCCATACATCAACTTCTGGTCCATAATCCCGTCTCAAGACCTCTGGAGCCATGTAATATGGGCTTCCAACAATTTCACTGAATTGCTGACCTACCCACAAATAGTGAAGATCATAGTTGAAGACACATACTTAAGTATGCACAAATTTATATGAAATCACAGGCAGTCAAAGATCGCAAACCAAGAAAGATTATAGATATATACCGCATTCATAGAATATGGAGAGGCCAAAATCAATGGCCTTTAACTGAGCAGTTTCACATCCATCTGTGAATAAGAAATTCTCAGGCTTCAGGTCCCTATGTATAACCCCATGCTCATGGCATACCTGCAACAAGCATATAAGGTTTAATCTTTATACAATTCTCTGCGCCTTATATACAGAAGTGAAAATTAACCGCACCCATGCAATGGAACAGGGAATCGAAGCAATTCTGCAGAGCTTATTGATTAAGCTAGTCCTTTTTGCAAGTTCTAGATTACAGGTTAGGATTTTCCAAAGGTCATTAATAGTTCCTTCAAATTTTAGCCTAAGGTGAAATATTACCCGCCCTACCGAGATTTCCATTCAGAAAGACAATACCAAAGAAAAAAAAAAGTGTGTAGTGAAAAATATTGACCTGGCAAACCTCAATGATGGTCTTAGTCACCGTAGCGGCAGCCCGCTCCGTGTAATGCCCGTACGTCACAATCCTATCAAAGAGCTCGCCGCCCTCGCAAAGCTCCATGACAAGATAAACCGCTTCATTGTCCTCGTAAGCCTCCTTAAAGCTGACGATATTGGGATGCCGAGGCAAATGGCGCATGATGTCGACCTCACGGCGCACGTCCTCCACGTCGATCTGGGTCCGGAGCTTGCTCTTGGAGATGGTCTTGCAGGCGAAGGCATCGCCGGTTTGAAGGTGGAAGCACTTGTACGTGACGCCAAACTCGCCGCGGCCCAACTCTTTACCGAATCGGTAGTTGCGTAAAATGTCGTGGCCGGAGGGGTTGTTGATGACGGAAACGGGTGGAGGAGGCTTGCGAGGGGAGTCAAATTCGGATTCGGCTAGAGGTTTCAAATCCTTGCTCAGCTTCTTGAGACGTGCTTTTGCCGGCCCCGAAATGCAGTTTCCCATTGGGCTCTCTCTCTCTCTCTCTTTAATTTCTATATTCTAATTTCCTAATATTTTCGGGTGAATATGGAGGCCCCTATCGGAAGAGGGGGGGGAGAGAGAGAGAGAGGTAGGAGAAAATGGGGTTTGGAAGTTTAAAAAACGGTTAGTTGTTAATTGCTGAACTCGTCCCGCCCTGTTCTTAGGGCCGTTTGGAAACCGTTATGTGCTGGCGGGCATCCGTCTCATTTCAGATAAGATTCGTCTGGACGCCGTTATTCTTGATTCTTTGCATTTTTTTTCTTTTTATTATGGTACCATTCGGTATTAAATCTCTTCACTTTCACCTTCTCATAGGTAGTATGAGATTGTGGTCAAGTTTCCTTCTCATAAGTAGTAGTTATGATTCAACCCGGACATTCTGCATAATTCTACAATAAACAGAAGGTCACATCCAGAATAGTAGACTAGGCTAGTCATCCTCTCCACCTTTTTTTATCAAAAACAAAAAAGAATGTGCAGCAGAGCATGCATGTTGGTTTTTTTTTTTGTCTCAATGGACTTTGAAAACTTGTCACTCAAGGATTTGTGGAAGGAGCCGGTGGATATCTTCAAGTCGGTTCAATCAACTTTGGGGGAGGGGGAAATCATGATTCTTGATAGCTTTCACAGCACATCAAGAATAACCTTCCAAATTTTTGTGATTTTTGAGGACCCTGCCAATCTAACTACAAGTTAGTCACGTTGAATCCTCGAATTAGGTCATATTATACTGTTGAAATAGGTCATCTATAATGATTTTAGCAATTGGATGCTAATGGAGGATGCGAATTGACATGCATTGCATTGTACACAAAGTGGTTTTTTTTTTTTGTCACTATGTTGACCTCAGGCAAGGAGAATCCATAGTATGGTCTAAGGGACGAGTTTTAGTTAATCCAAGGCAATATAATATATGTGCCTTTTAATCTTTGGAGCTGACACTTCTGGTTTTGGAACCAGGTTGCTCTCGGATAAGAGGCTAGACAATATCCATATAGTGCATGCTGGTGTTTCAGTTGTTACATTGTTTACGGAAGCCAAAGTCATCCAAATTTAGAATCCAAAAACTTCCGTAACAACAACTTATAAATTAAGCTCAATTTGACTCCAAATTGAGGGATAAACTCTGAAGTTGAATATGCAAAAAAAGGGACGAATACAGTTAAAAGTAACTGCAAATGGCTCATAATTTGAGCATATCCCATATAATCATCCATATTCACTCGAGCGTAATATACATTTGTGTATGATAAAAGTTAGGGGAGAAATTATTTTGAGTCCTCAAACTACTAAAGCAATTTCAAACAAAGATCTCAATATCACCTTTAATACATTAAACTCAAGAACTACTTAATTTTATCAATTTGCGCTACTAAAAATGATCCAATCATAAAACTCATGTCATGTATGTTATAAATGGATCATGTGGCAAGATTTTGACAGTCAGATTTTAATTCAGTGCATAATTTGATTAATTATGGAAGTTAAAAACTTAATGTGTCAAGATCGCTAATTTAGACCCCATTTAAAATTGCACCTTAGTTTAAGGGTTCAAAGTCCCCCAAAAGTTATCTTATTATGAATCTCAATCAAGCAGAGAATTTTGACCTCTCAGCAACAATCATCAGAGTTGTTAGACATAACTAGGCACACAGATCCGGGACTGCTTCCCTGAAAAATCTCAGTTATCTGATAGTTAAATCTCAAGATTTCAAGTACCCCACAGGAATCTACAACTCTTGAGGATGTAATAATCTCTAACCAATGGTTCCAAAACACACAAAGATGCGAAAGAGCAACAGGAAAATAAGATCCTATGGGTATATACAAAAGTTGGAACTGCCACGAGATTGCAAGACATATGAAAAGCTTGCTAACAGAGTTTCTGATGTTGCCTGGATCCGGGTTCTACTTCAGAGTCACTCATCAGTGCAGACCTTCTTTCTGGAAGTGTTGGAAGGCAGAAATCGAGGGGCAACCAACAAACTGCATTGTTGCTCCATGGGGACTCCAGGACCAAGAGAAGCAGATAGAGGAGCAGTAATATCGAGATGGCAAAAGATAGATAGATCTCTTCACTGAAGCCAGTGAAATCCATTTTCAGAAATGGGGTTACTGTGGAGAAGGAAGGAGGAGATGGAGATCTCATTTATGGGGATCAATAGAAGGAAAAGTTTGGTTCAAGGAATCTGTCGAGGAGAGTGAGTGGCCATCGATTCTGTACTGGTGCCAGTGTGACAGAAAAGAGAGGTGAGGTGGTGGCATGCATAGTTACTGATTTGTGGAAAATGCACTGAATCTCCTCGCAAGTTGATCATGCGGGGCTGCCTCTAACCTTATCGATTAATTCCCTCCCCCACATGTCAAGGAAAAGTTGTATTAATCAAATAATTACCCACACATGTTCGTTCATCGGATGCTGCGTTCACCCAAAATGTACGTCCCCGAATTGGGAATTAAGATCCCGACCCAAAAGGGTAAAGTGAAAACATTAATCTAGTATGATGCTCGGTAACCTGCTGGTTTTGTACAAAAATTTTCTGTAATTTTCTGTTTGAATAGTATATTTTGTGTTTATTATTCTTAATTTGGATATAAAATTACAAAATAATCTTGGGTTGGGTTTGTGTTGTAAAATTTTAGTGTTGTTAAAATTTTAGGTATTGAGTTTAGTGAAAAGTGAAGAGAGAGGTAATTTTTTATATTTTTTTGTAGTAAATAGTAATGATTTGATAGGGAGAGAAAGATTATATTGTAATATTTAATTGTGTTAAAATTTTAGAGGGTGTAAAATTTTGGTACACAAACGCACCCTTGGTAGAATAGCTGACATGAGGTGACATGAGATGGAGATTTCTAGAAGGCTGGGAGGTGTAGGAAAAAGAAGACTATCTCGTGAGGCTTGAGGAGCAGCTCACGTGTTGGCATGTGAGAATTAAGGGGACATGGTCAACAACTGTAGAAGAGCTGACATGGAATCAATGTGATTGAGATTTCAGTTAGTTTAACCGATAAATAATAAACGGTGCAATGTGTTTTGAAAAGTGATTTTCGGAAAACATGTATTGAGGTAACAATAGTATACTAAAAACTATAATATTTTACTGAAACAAAATTTACTTAGGATCAGTTTGTTTGTTTGTAAAATTGAAGTTTTACGTAAAAAAATTCATTTAAATATTTTTCGAAAAAAAAATTCTTTTTTCAATGTTTGGTCATCCTTTTAAAAATATTTTCTTAAAAATAGTTTATGATGTTTGACACGCTCTTGTAGAGGCATTTGATCATTTTACATGTGGTTTAACTGAAGGAGATAATTGATTATTTTTGAAACATATAGGATAGAATAAAACATTTTGGAACTAGAGATGAACTTATTGATTTTTGTCCATAGATGTGGGGCGGGATATGATGTTTCCTCAAAAATATTTTGATTTACGAAAAATTTGAGTTTAATTTGTTTTTTGAAAAATAATAGTGTTTTTACTAACTGAATTTTTTTTTTACTTTGATCTTATTTTCAAGTGCTTGCCAAATATCTGAAAACAATAAAACAAATTACATAATTTATTTTACAACCAAAAAAACTGACCCTTAACTACTAACTTTATGTTGAAACAAACAAAATCTTAATTTCATAGGGAGAGTGGCTAAATCTCGAATTTAGCTATGTAATTATTTCATTTTCTTGCAATTCAAACAACTCAGGTATGTGACGTGATATTTGCTTGGATAAAAAAAATCCAGAAGTTTTCAATTTAACGTCTTTAATTCGTCTTGCTTATGCCAACTTTCAAACAAAAAAATAGCCATTATGTTAGTGATATTGAAAATCGCCAAATTATGGGTTATATTGTCACATTCAATAGCTTCATTTAAAAGACAAGACGATATTGAGGGATGGATTCACCCCCTTGCCATGGTGGAAGTGCCAGCAATTTGTAGTCTTCAGCGAAGTATTTTTTTTTTTTCCAAATTACTCGAAAAGACTTGCATTACAAAATTCAAAACACAAATAGAAGTACAAAGAAATTCTACCTAAAAAATCCGGTTTATACCCTATTAACACCTAGAGGGGTGAATAGGTGTTTCTCCAATTACACAAGAGACAAAGATTTTGTTAACGGAGTGAAAAATCTTTGAACTTACCTTTCAAAGGAAAAATCACTCCGAACAATTCAAACACGGGCAACCTCTAATTGATTGATTCTGACTACCGATATAATAATCTAAGTAACCTCACCTAAACCCGTTGCGGTTGACTCTTAGCTCTTATGAAATCTTCAAGAACGTCCTTGTTCTTCAACACCAGCAACTCTAACAGCCAAACTCCTTCAGGAAGACTTTACACAAGAATGTCGGTTTCAATGGTGATCGAATCTAAAGAACTGTAGAACTGTTTATGAGAAGGGATCTCTAAAGGATTTTCTCACTTAAATGAGGCTTGAATAAAACGTGAATGACCTCCTTAATTTTCTTGGTTGATTTCTCCATGTATTTATAGAGTAGGTTGAGTTTCAAATCAATTAAAATTGTAAAATAAGTGAAATATTTCAAAATCCAAATTCTTCATACTAAGCAGAAATAGTCGTGACGAGACACGGTAGATGGAAACTATAGAAACCAATATGTGCTAATAATAAAAGCGCCATCAGCTCAAACACATCAAAGCCCACCATGGGGCTAGGCAGAACCCACAGTGGGCTAGAAAGTCTGCCGGATAGTCCGTACACTGAAATTAAAACAACAAAGC
Organism: Myrica gale; assembly: GCA_963930655.1. Lineage (NCBI taxonomy): Eukaryota > Viridiplantae > Streptophyta > Magnoliopsida > Fagales > Myricaceae > Myrica > Myrica gale. The sequence continues at coordinate 12,145,035 of OZ005619.1, read as the reverse complement.
CTCATAGAGGGCCAATACAAACAAAACAGCAACCTAAAACTCTAAATCGAGCTTAGAAGAATAAAAAAAGCCACCAAAAACGGCTGGAGTAGGCCAAACCGTGGAAGCGCTCAACTAGGATGGGTGCATGAGTGGGGTCATCAGAGATGGTGAAGAAGAAAGGGGGCCTTAGAAGGGTGTTCTTTGGAATTCTAAAGAGAAAGATAGAGGCTATGTTTGAGAACTCAAAAAATATCTCATTTTGATGTTTTCAATTTTTGGATATCCTTTTCGAAGACCAAACAATTCGATCTCGATCCTATGGAGTCCAAAAAATTTCAAAAAGAAGCTACGGTTCACCGTTTCCAATGCTAGTTTTCAATCATTTGAAAATGTTTGTGTGCTAGCCTCTACCAACTCTAGTTTAATGCCTAGCTAGGCTTATGTGGAATAGAAGCCTACATTAGCAAGAGAGCACGTACACAAAGTTCGGAGAATATAATAAATAAATGAGGTATTATATCATATGACTACTATAGTCTGTAAGTGTTACTTGGCCTAAACCATGCTGCTATAATCCCAGCGCATACGAGCTGGAAATTCTAGCGTCGCTTGCTCGCGGGACGCGCGCTACAAGACACTTGAATTTATAGGAAATATAATTTATATTTTTTTTTGTTTACAACTTCAATATTCGTTTCAATTCGGAAGTTAATAAATTTCAAGAAACTTTTTTCTTCCCATAAAAAATTAAAAATTAAGTTAAGGAATGATAAATATGGAAAATAAGGTTCTCTATTAGTAAAAAATTTCAGAAATGTGGACTTATCTGCAAACGAGAATGAATATGTAATTTGTTCTAACCCATGACATAAACAAAGAGACTATCTATGAAAACGGATAAAAAAACAAAAAAGACCCGTTTTGACATAAAAGGGATATAAATGGGCGTATTGGTTTGCATGTAGAAGTAGTATATAATATTGTAAAGACTACATGAAAGCAGCCCAAGCAAGACTTACTATATATTTACTTGTGTGAATTATATCCTCTATATATATAAATATGAATAGAATTTTCCATTATTGTTCACTAATCCATATTATCTTTATTAGTAACTAATAATTTGAACAGGTTCTTACTCTAATTTAATTATCTTTATTAATAACTAATCATTCGAACAAGTAGTAGGAATAATAATACCTTTTTGACCCTCATTTAAGTAAAGAGTGAATTTTAACAAACGTGAAAACAAGGATAATTAAAAATTGATAAATGATTATATATATAAAGAGAAGTGTTTATACACCGTATGTAATTGAAGATATTTTTTATTTTCTAAATAAACATGTAAACACTTGAATTACAAAATTTTATGTTATGTCTCCATGATTTGCATGCGAAGTATAAAAACAAAAAGTGAGGCACATTACTTAATTTGATCCGGAATAAATGTGACTTTCTTCATATTTATGACTACGCTTGCAGCTCAAGGTAGTGCATTTGGTTCAAATTATAAGGAGGTTTGCCCATAATGGATTGTAATTTTGGTGGGTGAAATAAAGTGCCAAAAGTTTTGCCAAATATTGAAAATTAAAAAAAAATGCTCCTAATAGTCACTATAAGAACACTGATGCATACACTAATGCACACTATGATACTCTACATAATTGAAATTACTGAAATCAAAATGGGACAATGTTGTAAGTTATCGTGTGCTTTACGTAATTGAAATTAAACTAACGGTTTTAGCTAACCTAAAGAAGAGATCATTTAATGATAATCTGATATAGATTTAGCAACTATTCACAAATTTCAATAATAATTATTTATTTCAAAACAATTTTCATTTTAATTTGTTCATAGAAACAGTTGTCAAACACATTTTTACACAAACTCTAATAAATAAATATGTAATGCAAAAAATTTTCCAAACTAGTTTCAAGCCTATAGATCTATTATTACGAACTCCAATAAAAATTAATTTCAAACATGTTTTGAAATCGAAAACAAAAAATAACCTTGAAAGCAACTCTCATACACAACCAGAGTTTCTCTAAAATGGGTCAAAAGTATTTTTAGCCTTCAGCGCTGTCATTGGGGAGGTTTCCTCCCTTGGCCCTGCATGTGGAGGTGAATCACCTGCTCCCCTAAATATTTTACAAATGAACTTTTGGGCATGTGACACATTCCTCTAGGCAAGGCGAGGGTTGTGCAAGGTCAAGGTCAAAGATTCCACAATATCTACTCCTTTCAAACGATACGAGGATGAATTATATTAAAAACATACGGGAAGCAAATTGTTGTTTTGAAACTTAGGAGGTAATATTGATTTTGGTTTGTAATTAAGAGACGTACAATAACCTTACATCTTATTAAATTTATATGTATTTGTTACGTGTTATACATGTCATTAATATGAGCAAATTTTACATAAATAGAATACCATATAAACTATCGTATTAATTTTTGGTGTTTATATAACTATATGCATTAAATGCACAGCTCATATATTTTAAGACAAAGAAAATCTTATATAACATCTATGTCGTGTCGGCGAAATAAATTAAAAAAAAACATAAAGCAGAGAAAACGAGCTCTCATCTCTGAAAACTGAAAAGACAGAGACGAGAGCTCTTCCATCGACAGGAAAAACAACAACAACAAAGGCCATTTGCATATTAATATTATTTTCTAATTAAAAGCTATTTACGTCTTCAAAATTGTTATAAATATACTTCCTTTTTAATAAATAGGTGATCTAGCTATTATTTTCCTTAAGATGTAAGATTATAATAAATTATAAATATCACGTATTTTATAGTAATCAGATTACTAGGCGAAAAAGTGAAGGATTTTCCCGCCAAACTGCGTACTGACCGCTCCAATTTCACCCTATTTGGTAAGCCGTTTCAATTATGGAAATACAGAAGGAATACAGGCAAGACTTAAAAGAGGAGCATTCTCTGCATTTTGCGCCAAATTCTTATTGATATCTGCATCTCTCAAACCCCTCCAAGACTCTCTCTGCCTTTCGCGCAGCTTTGTGGAAGGATTCTATCTCTAGTAGCTCCCACTAGTTGATCAGGGCGAAAAGGTACCGCTTCTCCTCTTCGTCTTCTTTTTTGCTCTTACAAGTTGGATAAAGTTGCCTATTATCGGGTTACAATACTAAGGGTGTTTCTTGAACCGTGTGGATTAAGCGCGCATGTCCTGGATTCAATTCCAAACGGAATAAAATCCAGGATGTGTTTCTTACATATTTTGATACCAAAATCTTAGGCTGTGTTTGAGAGTTATTTTTAATTGACTTTTTTTATTTCTATTTCAGAATATGTTTGAGATTAATTTTTTATCGGAATTGGTGCAACTAGATTTGTAGGGTTGAAACTAATTTGGGAAGTGATTTTGAGAAGTGTTTTTTTATTGTTAGAGCTTGTGAAGACCGTAGTTTGGAAACTCTGAAATAATTTAAATGAAAACTGTTTTGAATTGCTAAATATACATCACATACTCATTAACCTATCTTTTCGACAGTTAGGTTAATTTCAATTACTTATAGTTACGGTAACGTAAACACTTGGCCCATTTAAATTTAAGTAAGGTTAATCTATGTTTAATTGTTAATTTATCAACACAATATAAAAGTATTATTATATAATATAACTATATCGTTAATTTTTTTCCTTTTGCACCTACATATCGTACATACATGTAAACACTGGTGACATATTTCGGACTCGGATTCCCTCGTAAGAGGGAATTATCGAGTCGGTCCTAACCGGCCGTCGGATAGGTGACAACGCATTAATGAACCCATTCGACGGCCGATATTAAAATATCTTAAAAAATTTTAAAATGAAAAAAACGGAAGTTGGATGAGGCGTTAACTAGTAATGGGTATCAAAACTCACCGTTTCACTGAAACATAACGGTCTCTTCTCCCATGTGTTCGAAACTCCAGAGTGACGTGCGCGGGACCTTAAGCACAGGCCCCGAGCGACAGAGCCCTCTCTCATTTGTTCATCTCCGTCTGCTTAGCGTTTTTAGGAGGCATGTAGAAGTACTACACTTGGCAAAGAAAATATAAGGCATATTGATAACGTCATTGGATTCTTCGGCTTTAATGGTTAAAACAGAAAACCCCACTGGATAAAGCAAAATCCAATTTCGTGTGCCAATCCAGCATATGCCGATCCCACCAAGCATGATGGTCACTAAAGCCTGAATTTGGACATCATTATTCCAGCATTCACAAGCAACTGCATGCATTAAAAGCCTTTTAGGAAATATTTTTTGTCCCATAAACCAAAAAAAAGAAAGAAAAAAAATTCTCTTTAATCACGAGACATATGGGCTTGTACTATAGAGTTTATATAACTATGATATTGTCTTTTGAACATCAGCATATTGTCCCCTCGATGGTTGCCGTTCAATTATTTACACATCTACCAGTATTGTTCAATATTCAAGGAGAAAAGGTTGCAGCTAACGAAGGACAGAGGATCTTCTTTTAGGGACGTCAAGAAAAGGGGGAAGGAAAAACTAGTCTTAAACTATTTGAAAAGGATCTTCTTGCGACTTTTGACTCATTGACCTAAGTTTTGCATGCTTACCAGTGACCACCACTCCAGCTCCCAATTCTGTCGCGACTTCTCACCTCAAGAAAACGCACTGTTGATCATAATTGTGACGACTGTCGCTACCAGTGTTGCTATAGTAAATGGTGAAAAAGAAGGATGTTTATTGCTTGGTTTCGTCGCGATCTTTATAATTGAAGGCCCTGCCGCGCGTCCAGCGTGCAATGCCTCGCGCGCAAGACCTTGGTAATTATCAAGGCCCTGTCACGCGCCCAGCGCGCAATGCCTCGCTCGCACGAGGCCCTGGTAATTACCAAGGCCTTGTCGCTAGGATCTGAACATGCACAATCATTAGATTAGTGCTCCGTCTAGTAAATACAAGAAGGGAGATCACATCATGAAATTACGTGACTAGAAAATTCCAGACAAGAACTAAAATTTAATACCTCCAATCATATATTTTCCAATCTCACGCGGCAATCTGGAGTGGTATTTGAAATTTAAACTCGCACTGCGTCTACTTCATATGGAGGAGGCAGGAGAGTTCCGGGCTCACTGACTGTGCAGGAGGCAGGAGAAGGGCCGAAACAAATGCGGTGGTAGGGCCGGAACAAATGCAGTGGTAGGGCCGGAACAATTAGGTTGAAAATGATGCAGTGGTAGGGCCATGAAAAAAATTTCGTAGGCCATAACTCTCTGTAGGGGCTAAAATTATTTGTTTGTCTTTGAAAAGGTGTTTCCAAGATTTAAAACATGAAAAAATCACTTAAAAATAACTCTCAAACACAGCCTTAGAGTTTGTAATTTGATATGCAAAAGAAGTCATAATTCAATCTGTAGTGCAGTAATCTTGTATCTGGAGTTGAAGCCGGAGATTCTTGAATCGAAATCTAGCAACACTGCTTTAGTGATATTTGTCAAGTAAAAATTTTAAGAATTTTGAGTCTATAGCAAAAATTGTGAGTTTAATTTTTTAATAGGGTTTATAAAATGTTGGTGAAGAAGTTTAAGAATATTTGATTGTAAAATAATTTTTATCAAAATTTATTAAAAAGTCATAAAAAATAAGACTTGATGTAATTATTTAAGAAAAAAATAATAGAATTTATTAAAAATAGAGAGAGAAAATTTTATATATCTCTTTCTAATAAAAATATATTGAAGTATGCGTTGAAATTTAGGTAAAAATTTTGAGATTTTAATGGCCGTAAAAATTTATTAAAATATTTAAAATAATTTTTTGACCTTGATAAAGTTGTTCACGATAATCCTTAGCGTACCTTCACCTTAAAAAAGGAAAATTCAAAACCTTACTGCCACATTGATGTTTTTGTGTGCCAAAAGCTGCGACTTTATAATTTTAATCTAATAAAATAATTATAAATAACCTAATCTTCTGACAAATCATCATTTCCTACTGAAAATTTGTTAGTACTCAAATATTTGGAGCACAAACACTTTGTGTGTTTTGCCGTATGATGTCTCTGTAGGTTTCTGTTGAAGCTGTCAGGTTTCTATACAAATGGACGTATTAGTCTAAGTCATATATTTATACCACCCATGTGTATTATGATCAAATGTTCGTTACATTCTTTTCCTTCAAATTAATATAGAAAAATAAAATGTTTGCCGTGCATAACCTATTTTGGTCATACAAAAACTTAATTAAGATCGAAATAATTTTGTTTTGTTTTGTTAATAATAAGTTATTTGGACGTAAATTAAATTTGAAAATGTTTTTGGAATTGAAAACCGGCTTAAAGTTTTTACCTAAACAAGGCCATGCTCGAGAAAAAAGGCAAAAGATGGAGAACCAATTTTTTAGGAATTTGTATTGGGAATTTTTCGAGGATGTCTTAATAATTACTGAAGAAAAAATATTAGAAGACAGAGACCGAACTCCGAAGCAGAAGGCAATAGATCAAAGTCGTTATTAGGAGCGAGTCAAAAGGACTTGTCCAAGTTCCGGTCACTGTTGACTCTCCCAATCCGAACGATGTTTTGGTATTCTCCTTCCAGTTGGTTACGTGCATTACCGGAAAAACTGGAGATATTTCGGTCTACGACATGCTAGTCCTGCGGGGAAGAAGCCGCTGTTTTGATATGCCGTCCTTGACTCCGCGCAGCACCTATACGCAGACGACGCGTACAGCTGCTGGGAAGAAGCCGAGAAGTAAATGCATGACAAAAGTAAGATCGTTTTGTCTCTCTTTTTTTTTTTAATGTTTGCCCAATGGCCATGCCCGCTTAACCAAAAAGCGTTAGCTCGGACGTGGGTTGTTCTTGCCTTGCTTTAGGGGCACCCGTGAGGCATCTTGGAATTGTCGACCCATTTGAATATTTTCCCGAGTTCTGGGAATTTTGATGTGCTCATTCCCTCCCTGCTTTACACCTTTCAATCTACAGATGCTCAAACGAGTTCTGGACCTCTTCTTCCTCATTTAATACTGCTTAGACCAACTCTCAGTCTCTCATAGCACTTGGAACAGTTGGGTTGTTGGACTTGAAATTCTACTTGGAAGTTTCTTTGTTAGAACGCGTATTCAACGTTCCCTCAACACTTTTGACTTGGTATAGCCAGCAACACGTACGCTGCTTCGACTTCAGAAGTTTTAAATTTCCCATTTCTACATTTTTGGACCAAATCATCTCTTCTGTGCTTTCAAAAGATACTGTTAATTTGAAAAACTCAGTTGCGGCTCCTTTCGTCAGTTTATTTTTCTTGCACGCATTGTATTTGTTAAGACTAAAATAAAAGAGAACAAAAATTTAGACTAAGAGAGAGAGAGGAGAAGTGAGACACAAGATTTAAGTGGTTCGGTCCATAGACCTACATCCACTGTGGGAAGGCCCAAATGGGCAGATGTGTGTACTCACTGGTGTAAGGATGAGATTACAGAGAGACTTTATTTATAAGCCTTTGATTGCAATAGCCCACATTGCTAAAGCAATGTGGGACTAACTCTAATACTCCCCCGCAAACGCAAGGTGGATACACGTTGAGTTTGGACTAGAAAAAGAAATTCCCCATAAGAAAAAATGGCGCCGGAGGATGGCCGGAGAAGGGCAGTCAGTCGCCGGAAGTTGGCTGGAATCTGACCGGAGAGAGGCCGACAATCGCCTGAAGATGGCCGGAGAGGGTCGCCGGAATGGGGAAGACGCCGGAAGGTCGTCGGAGGAATGCCGGACAGGGCGCCGGAAGGCCCTAGAGAAGATGCCGGAATGATGCCGGATGGGTGCCGGAAGGCCCAAGAGAAGAACTAAAATAGGCCGGACTGGACTAGGCCTAAACTAGGCCAAGCGAAGCCAACAAGAGTGCTGACCAGCCTGAGCCAAAATGGGCCACAAGATCGAAATGGCTCTGATACCATGTTAAAACTTAAAATAAAAGAGAATAAAAATTTAGACTAAGAGAGAGAGAGGAGAAGTGAGACACAAGATTTAAGTGGTTCATCCACTGTTGGAAGGCCCAAATGGGCAGATGTGTGTACTCACTGGTGTAAGGATGAGATTACAGAGAGACTTTATTTATAAGCCTTTGATTGCAATAGCCCACATTGCTTTAGCAATGTGGGACTAACTCTAATAGTATTTGTTTATTCTGTTCGGAAATTTTCCAGGGTTCGGTCTTGTTGGGTTTCCTACAACTTTTTCTTACACTCTCTACTCTCCCCTTTATTCTTGTATTTCTCCTTCTGTTTGTCTGTCTCTCTTTCTGTAGTTGTTAACATTTGCCATTCTTCCTGGCTGCTTGTCCATAACGTCGTGTTTTTACCCAATGAAACAGTATCCTTGATTGACAGCCCCATCAGAACGAGGTTCACTGGAAGACAGAGCTCCGGTGGTCTTATGAAGAGTTACTCCCCTTCGTCCACTAGGAAGGAGAATACCACTGATCATAGAGATGAGGGACTTGCTAGATTAATGTCAAGTCAAAGTACTGGCGCTCGGAATGACTCCATTAGATCACTGAAGAAAAAGATGGGTCCTATCTGTAAATCCAGAAAGGAGGCTGCTGTTGTCTCTGTTTTTCCCCAATATGCAGCAGAGGAAGACATTGATCTTGATAGACAGTTAGCTAAGGAAAGTTGCTCCGATGTTAAGGAGTGTATGTGGTTGTCTTCAGATTGTACAACCCCTTCTTCATTTTTTGAAGAATATAGCCTGTTTGGTCCATGTTCAGCTCTAGAGAATACCATTCCAGATGCAAAGAAGACTACTCACAATGGCTTGAAGGAAGGCAAGGAAGTTACATGCCCACAAAGTCCAACTTCTAGTAATGCAGGTGAACTAGAGGCCACTGTAATGTGTTCTGAGACTACTGAATCACAGTCTTGTGAGGAGCGCAAAATTTGTGACAACTCTTCGAATTTTCTTGACAAAACAAGTTACCTGGAGTCTTTGGTGAGTCTTGATGGTGAAGATTCGGATTTTATTTCAGGTAGAAGTCTGGAGTTGGATTCCTTGCAATCTCTTTTTCCTAGCCCATCTTCTTGGAGCAGTTGGTTTGCTGAAGTTCTGTCACCTTGTTCTAGCGTTTCTTCTCGAAGTGAGCATGATTCAGATACTACTTTGGAAGAATCCGATTCCGATGAACCAATTTTCTTGCCGTTGGAATTCAAATTTGATTGGAGGTCTGAGAGACCTTGGAATTGGTTTTCTATATCACCTCGAAGGGACATCACAACTCCTTCCAAATCTGTTGGAGTGAAATCCGACGGTAAAAGGGTGGAACCTGAAGAAGGGTGTAGAAAAGAAGCTATTGAGAAATCAGTTGGTGAAGACAGAAATTCCTCAAAGAAAGATTTTAGATCAACCGATAAGTTTCCTGTCAAAAAGCAAGATTTTGTCTTGGATCAAGAACTTCCAATTGAGATGCTGTTGGGGCTTGATGAATTCAATGGGCATGAGGGAGTTGATTTGGGATTCGATGGAGACCTTTTCTCACTGGACGAATCACTCTGCTAGTTCGAGAGCTCAGTTTTGCTATGATTGAGACGGCCCTAGACAAAAGTGTGCAACATGGAGAATGGCAACCGTCAATCGAGGAAGGAACATGGACGTAAGAAACATGTTCTGTTGCCTGAAAACGAGTCTCATGAAAACTTTGCCCGTACTTATCCCAAGAGTTGGAACATCCTGCATGTTTGCGGTGGTTTTTTTTTTGTTTGCTCTAATTACAGTAGTCCAATTGCTGAAATTTCTGCCCAATGTTGATGGAAAGTTAGTTGACCTCACAGAGTTGGTTATAAGCAGTTTCAAGATATTTATATATTGAATGTTTAGGATTCTCAGTAATTTTTGTTAGAGCAATTAGGCGAGAGAGACACAGCAAGGGGGTTCCACACCATTTAATGATGCACATGTAAAATTTTGGGTAGAATGTAGGGCTGTGCAACCGGAAATCCGATCCATTTTTCGAACCGGAAATCCGGCCGGACCGGCCGGATTTCCGGTTGTGCTTATATGGAGAATCGGACCGGACCACTTCCAGCCAAATGTGGTCCGGTCCGGACTGGATTCATTTTTTTAATTTTTTTTTTTTTTAAATTCGAAGGGGGAAAGACATATAAAAATGTAGAGTTTTAGTTTAGATTAAAATTAAACTTTTTAAATTTGTAATTTGTATTAAAAAATACTTTTTTATTTATATTAATAAATCCGGTCCGGACCGGTTTGTCAAAAGGTATGGACCAGACCTCATTTAAAAAAAGACTGGACCGGACTGCAAATTCGGTTCGGTGTTCAGTCCTAGCATAGACCTTACAATAGAGTCCACTTATTATGTCTATCTCTTTTCGAATTGATGTTACAATTCGGGTAGAAAATTAGTAAGGTTAAATTAGAAAGGCAAAAATGAGATGTAGTTGTAATATATACGAAGGGGAAGAGGTCAATTTTGGTATGTGTATAAAGAATATCTGTGAAATTGTGCTTATTGCGGTCAGAAATAATTTTTTTTGGTAAGCCCAAACAAATATTTTTCTAATTAAAGAAATGGAAAGTTACTCAAAACAGAGCATCCATCTATTCTCCTGTTCTCTATTTAAATCTTGATCTAGAATAAACAAAAAAACCCAATAGTTTTGATAACTCTCATGTCTTCATCCATCCCATGTACTACAAGAACCGAGCTTAGTATTTGATGTTAGCCCAAGGTTGTTTTACAAACTATCTAAATGATTTTGATGATTACAAAAGTTTCTTAATTTTTGAAGACTTTAGAATCTATTTCTACAATCCACAAATTCCAGTTACAATTCAAAAGGATTAAGTTTATCTATCTAAAAAAACCTTGCTCATAATGCTTGATAATCTCTTCAAAGGATAAGATACTTAAAATCGTTTTGGAATAAATTAAAAACTTTTAAAACACTGATTTTTTTGTCTCCAGGACATTTAAGTGTCGACACATTCGGGATAAGTGTCAACACATTACACTTACACCCGAGACATGTGTTTTTGACCAAAACATATGTCGACACATTGCACTGACATATCTTTACAGTGACTTTACGTTCGACAACCGCTCAACCAAGTGCTCGAGCGCCCATGCACAACTCTTTACAGAGGCTTCACGCTCAACAGCTGCTCGACCACCGCTCGAGCGCAAGTGAGAAAAATTCAGACAGTAACTTTACGCTCTACCGACGCTCGACAGACGCTCGACCGATCTTCAGTCATTTTCAAAATCAAAGATGAATGTGTCAGCACATTCTAGTTGAAGTGTCGACACATTACACGGGATTGAAGATTTTCCGGAAAGCCATCAGACGCATTAAAACGATTCCTCATTTCATGAAAAAGTTTCCAACGGCTCTCTCACCTACCCACTCGACCGTTGAAGACAAAATGAGTTAAATAGAAGATCGGTTGTTGAAGAGTTAGAGCTCACACACCTACATGCACGAAATTGCAATTACTCCTTGACCTAACTCTTGAGAAAAGAGGGAAAATCTTTGAAGAGGAGAGAAGCTCCGCACCAACTAAGAATGTCTGCTCATTCACCATCAAATTTCGAGTCTTCTAGTGTAAATCTATCTTCTCTCCTACCCTTGTACTTCATATTTGAATATTTGGTTTTAAGAGCCTATAAGTGAGTTTTACACCTTCTACCCATTTCTTTTACACTTTGAGAGTGTTGGGTAAATACTGGGTCCTACTTGTTAGAGTAGAAGAAATCCTCTAGGTTGTGAGGATTTGTGAAGAGTTTAAGCGTAATCTTTGAAAACGCTTTATAACGGTTCCTTACCACCCCGGAAGCTAAGGTGTACTTACTATTCGATTATAGTGAGGGAAGCCCAAGGAAGTTAATAGCCTTGGGGGTGGATGTAGGCAAATGTTTTGGCCGAACCACCTAAAAACTACGGTGTTATCTCTCTTCAACCCTTATCTTCGTAAATTTCTTTATTTCTCTACTACTTTGGTTTATTGTGATTGTTTGTGAATTGTTATTTTAAAACTCCTGAAAATTTCTTAAGTTATATTAAAACACAATTAACCCCTTCTTGGGTTGCTACATAGCCTTTCATACGAGTTCAGCTCAAAATTATGATATCATTGAACAATTTGCAAAGAAAACTACGATTTTAAATATTTTACCACATACATTGCATATGCATCTGTTAAGATAATATGTGAATAAGACCATGATCTATTACTCTCACTACAATAGGTGTTGTGAGGTAAACTACCCTCAAACTCAACTCGTTTATTAAACATATTGAGTTCGAGTCTAATTTATACAAATTGAGTTTAAACTGTTCGTGATTCATTTACCATCTGTTAATCACATCAATAAGCATTACGAACAAATCGAGGATATTTCTATCCAAAAGATAACAATTTTCCTACCTATTTACCTAACCAGTCATTTGATTGTGCTTTCACGGGATCTATTGTAGCTTCCAACCTTTATGATATTTTAGCAGGACATCTCTGATATGATATTGTTGGCATCTTTCGCAATTAGAAGTTGGTCAGGAAGGAATTAGTGGCTGAATTAAATATATTTGTCTAAAATTCTAATCAGCTCTTATGATCTTTCTCATATTTTGTGTTTTTCTAATTGAGTGAAGCAATTTGTGAGTTAATTTCAAAGGATTTGTCTAGGTGGTCAAGACAGTGAAGCCTAGGGATGTGCTCCTCTTGAGATCTCATATTCGAATCTCCCAAAGTGCAAACAATTCTTTGAGGCCACCCCACAACAAAGTTAGACTTACCTAACATGTGTGACTTGGGGGCTGCACAGTCCGAGATTTTTCGTAGCGTTAAACTCAACTTATGTAGATACTAACAATATAGTAACATATAACACAAATTATTACTAACACCAATCTAACGAAACCATTTCTGAAGCTCTTAAACACCAATTTATGATCAATTGTGTATACGTAAACTAAAAGACACTGGTGATTCTTTGGGATAGCATGACCTTTGATTCACCTAACATCTTACATGAAGTCTTGAAACAGATGCAGAAGACAACTTCTACAAGTATTAATATATGAAAGTTGTAACATGTGACTAATATGTTTTTCAATATCCACCGATCTCTAGAAGAAATCCTAGTAGAATTAGTGGTAGCAATTTTTTTTGGGGGGCAAGTAATTACCGGTAGGTAGCATTTTCCTCACGAAGTTATAGTCAATCAAACTCATTCATATAAGTCTCAATCTTACACCAAACACGTCATGGAATCCCAGCAGCCAAACACGACCAATTTGGAACCCCGTCAGAACTTGGCCTCGTTCTCTTCCTGTAATTACAGAAACGCCACCATAACTACCTCGGCCACGCTGTTCGTTTCGATATTATCGTTATAGTTGAGGGGTGTTTTTGGGAATTGGGTTGTGACAGTTCAGGGCTGAAACCGAAGCTTCTTTGCTCTCCCTGTCTAAGCGTGGTTTTTTCTTACTTTGGTTTTCTGTTTGACTTGGTGGGAACGATCACTTTGCTCTGAAATTTCAGACTTTGAATCTGTTTTTTGTTTTCTAAAGGAATTTAAAGCTTTCGATCTATCTGATTGTTAAATAACAAGGGCCTGTCACCTGTGTTAGATTTGTAGTTTCGTGTTGGGGTTCTTGCTGAGTACTGGCATTGACTTTGTTGGTAAGGTTTCGCCTTCGTTTTTGGCTGAATTCAATTTTTTCCCTTCCAATTGTATTTGATTTTGCTCTCCGGGTTTCGGTCTCGGATGGGAAAGAAGAAGTGGGTTGGGCGTATTTTCTCTTCAATATTCCAGTTATATTATGCTTGTGTTTGAAGGGTGATATGTTCTGGAACTTTTCTTATGCAATCAGGTCATTTGCCTTTTCTTTTGCCTAAGGTTTTTGGTTACGTTTTTTTGCTTTATCTTTGTGGATGCGTCTTGGCTGTTTGTAATTCCATTATGATTGACTTTTTTAGATATATTTTGTTCTTGGATACGATTTTTTAGATATATTTTGTTCTTGGATACAATTGAAGATGCATATTAGATATACTTTTCTACAACTTCCCACTTTTTTAGCTAATCAATTCGGAAGTGCTCTTCAGTTGTTATGAGGGATATCGTCCTTGCGGCTCGACGTACCAAGTTCGAGTCTCAAAGGTGTAGGATGAATTTTCCTGCTGTTGGGCGAGTTCTTGACTTATCTGCTCTTTATGTTGTGGGGTCGGTCCAGTGAGCCGTGGTTTGTACTTCAGGGTTGGCCCAAACGGGTCCGGCTTTGGGGGATTTCCACGTTATAAAAAAAAATAATTCGGAAGTGCTCTTTCCAGAAATAATTGTTTGCTTTATGTAATTTTTTAGTCTTCTTTATGCATTTTGCTTTTTGGCTATTTTGGATGTTTGTTTGTCTGTGTCTAATTGGTAAACATCGCGAAAGTTGCTGTTATAGTAGTTTTTTTTTTCTTTTTACCTTTTTTATTCTGTCTTTCGGTTGTCCTTTTTCATGGAAAATGGAATGGCGGGGTTGATTTTGTATCCAGGATACTTTGTCGTAGTAAATAAGTCAAGTTCCTCCCCTTCATGAAGGTTGTTAGAAGTTGATCTCTTTTCTATGTCTCTCTGTCTTGGATGCAATTGAAGATAAGGGTCGACTTTCGTCATAATGATTTCCATGTAATTCAAGAATTTAGGTCTTTGGCTTTGTTTGGCTGGAATATTGTTTCCTTACCTTCTCTTTGGTTTCTATGTTGAAACTATATATCCTTTTTGGAGCACAACATTATTTGCTTGTTCTCTTAGTAAGTTGTTAATGTCTGGAATTATTACCACCAAGGTTTCGAGTAGCCCCTGGTACCTTAATGAGTTGAATACATGGTGCAATCCTTTGTGGTTCTGATAACCGTAAACCATTACTAGTTCTCATTGGACCTTTCTAGCTGGGTGTGTCTTACCCTAACTTGACCACATTTTCATATGATATGCTTAGAAGGGTTCCCATCAGTATTTTTTTCTTTATCACAGACAGTTATTTTCTCAACATGTAATGCTTTTGTTTATTTGTTTTACCCCTCCTCCTTAAGTACTTACTTGTTAATGGTTATGAATTCACCTTTACGTTCTATGTTGTTTCCCCACCTTTTGGATGTTTCTTCCTTATTGCATTAGGGTAGAATAGTTCTAAGCAGGACAAATTAGGTCTGTACTATTTAGAGATAATTTCTGCTTCCTGTGTTTCATATTTGTTAGTCTAATCACAGTCTAGGGCAGCACTTGAGTTTTATACTTTCGTAGCTTTTTTTTTGCCTACTTTTTGTGATTTCTAAGCTTGTAGCATGGAATTTCTTAAGCAATGTTCTGCATTTTTTTTGTAGTGTTTAATTGTTCTTTGCCAACGAAGTTTTCTGGAGTCCAAGTAACAATGCGTGCACCAGCATTGCTTTATCAATGTTTGCCTGGGTTGCTGCCCCATGACCGCGGAAGTCATGGCATGTCCTCCACTTCAGAGAGAGATGTGCATCTCTCCTCACCTGCCGTTGAGATTCTACCATCGAAGGTATATGCCCTAACCCCATCGTTATCTATCCCATTCAAAATGATTTGGAAGAAATAGTCACCATATAAACTGGAAGTTCTTTTCTCTTCTTTTATTTTGTGTTTTGGTTCTTTTTGTAGGGGGGGGTGGGGGTGGGGTGGAGGTTGAGGTTGAGGGAGTTAAAAAAAATGGTGTTCAGGGCTCTTAACACTCTCCTTCATTCATATGCAGACAGCTCATCCATACAAGTATGTTGGGGAGAATGTAGACTTGCAAGGACTTAATGTGTTCAAGGTATGTCAAACTGTTAATTGGCAATTGTGCTTGCTGGTATTTATGTGTTCTTTCTTTTACCCGTGTGATTCTTTGTCAGACAATGAGATTGCAATGGTATGCAATTGAGTCGTTTGTTCTCCATCCATGGCACCTGGACCAGGCTAACCAGACTAAGGTTATTGTCTTTGTTAATGGGTGTTTGATACCTTTCCGGATTCAACTACAAGTCGTCAATTAGTAAGGAGCCTTCTATGAGTAAAAGGTGGCTGATTGGTACATGAAGCCGTATGTTTGAATATGAACTAAGTCTAGGCTCTCTCTCTCTCTCTCTCTCTCTCTCTCTGCAAGGGAGCCCCGGCAAGAGGGGCTGCAAATTTTGGGGTAGCCTATTTTTTTCCATTCAATGGAATAAGAAAGCGAAGAAATTGTAGAAGTTAGATAACGATGGGGTTAGGATAGAGACAATTTGTGGAAGTTAGTTATTATGGAGAAGTATGGGAGCGAGGAGAGTAGATGGTGCACTTTGGAGGCATGTGGTTCTTATGGAGTAAGCTTATGGAAGCACATCAATAAAGGTTGGATCTTCTTTAGGGAGAATATTAAGTTTTTGGTGGATTGTGGCTCTAAAATCTGCTTCTGGCATGATCATTGGCGTAGAGAGAGACCGTTGAGGTTGGACTTTCCCCTTTTATTCTCTCTAGCTCGGTGTAAGGATGCTTGGGTGGCTAATTGTTTGTAGGGAGGGTCAGGAGTCAAAGTGTGGAATGTCCACTTTGACAGAACGGTTAACGATTGGGAGATGGATGATTGTTTGGTGTTTGATTCTTTACACAACTCAAAGGCTTGGAGAAGAATGGGGTAATGATAAGTTGTTACTGTCCTCAGTTAAATCGATGTATGGTCTCCTCCTTAGTGGCTCTAATGTGGGTTTTCCTTGGCGCTATTGTTGGAAGATTTTGTTCCCTCTAGAGTTGCTTTCTATGTTTAGGAGGCTACTCATGGAATTTTTTTGAATATTAACAACTTGAGGAGGAGGGGCCTTTGCTTGATCAAATGGTGTTATTTATGCAAGAGTGATGGAGAGTCGGTAGATCGTATCCTTCTTCACTGTTCAGTTGCAAGAGGGGTGTGGTCTCATGTGCTTAGCATTCTGAACTTTGCTTGGGTTATGCCTAGGAGGGTGGTTGAAGTGTTGGAGGAGGAAGTTTGCGGGTCCAATTGCATTGGCCATATGGAAGATGATCTCTTCTTGTATTTGGTGGAGTTTGTGGAGGGAAAGGAATGGTAGATGCTTTGAGGATAGGGCTTTGTCTTTAGAGCGTTTGAGGGACTTTATGTTGCAATCTTTGTTTCTTTGGGCTAATTCGGTTTTAGGGTGTCCTTTTTCAGATTATTTGGATTTCCTTAGTTTTTTAGCTTGTTTGGGTTTCATGTTTTTAGTATAGTAGTCTCTTGTATTGAACATTCTTCTTTAATAAAGTTTAACTTATAAAAAAAACGAAGAAATTGAATTCTTACAAGTCTTCTATGAACTAATTTATAGGCTGTACTTTCATTCCCCCCTGCGGCGAACACAAGTCTTCTAGATGTTCGGGAGAAGTTGTTTTATCCTTTTGGCATTTTGTACCAATGAAAAGCTATATTTTAAATGGTGGACCTCTAGTTGTTTCTTCAATGGGAATATGTATTTGATATATGGCTTGCAAGCAGTCACCTTTGAGCCGAAAGTTCCAAATCTAAAAAAAAAAAGGGATCTCTCTTGGAAACTAGAGTTATGGCCTATGTGGTTTCTTGGTAAATGTTTCTCGCAAATATCATTTGTAGCACCGCCTGTTTAAGAGGCCTGATCGATACATTTTCCCATCTCCCTCAGGGAAGAGTGAGTGTTGCTGATATCATTGGCTTCAATGGTTTGGAAATGATTTCCTCAAAGCCTGATGGTAGGTTCACGGCATTCATTATTCTTTTTCATCTGCATTTTTGAATTCGTGTCTGTCGCTCATTAGACTTAAATATTTCTATTCTTTCTTTGGGAGCTATATATGCTATTGGATATAGCTTTCTCTTTAGGGATCTCATTCTCTATGCTATGATGGGATATCAAATTATTGATTTGAATTTAAAGCTAAAACCTCATCCCATTTTGTAGGGTATCTGAAATGTTGGGACAGCTCGATTGATCTTGTTAATGTCCTTAAGCATGAGATTCGTGATGGGCAATTGAGCTTTAGAGGCAAAAGAGTCCTTGAGGTAATCCAGTCAAAAAGGAATTTCAATTACTTGCTATTCCAAGCTTCAAAATTATTGTTCGCATTCCTTTCCTACAGTTTTCAATGCACTGAGGCTATGAGATTTTTGGTTCCAAGAATTACTATTGATAGTCCAAATAGGATAATATTCATTCCATTGGGTTTAATAGAGGGAAGATATGTACTAGCAGGGATTTCTTGCTTATGGCCCTGTGTAAAATGGCTAATTGCCTACCATGGCATAGTCCTGTTCATTGGGTACCCCTCAGAAGAATGGTCGATTTGATCTCAAGTTAGAAAATCATGGCCATTTTGCTTAATTCAGTACTTGAATATATACTGATAAGTAGTCCAAATATGCTTCTGAATTCTTCGTATATTTTGTATCTCAACCTCTGTTTTCTACAGTCTACACGATATGGAAGCAATTTCACTTGCGCCCTTCAAGAGTGTTGACTGATATCTTCATTCATTTGATTCTTTGACTAATTTTCCTTTTCATGTATGAAGAGTTGAGTTACTTACTGCATTATCTTGTTTTTCTACAGTAAAATTTATGAACTAATCTTGAAACTTGATGATTCTTGCAGCTTGGTTGCAATTATGGACTTCCAGGGATTTTCTCTTGCTTGAAGGTAAAAAATCCTATTAATTGTTCGAAACTTGGGGCATGGCTTTTGCTGATTTCTTCTATTGTACATCTATCCGGGAAGTTTTGAGTTGCTTTTTCTCTCCCATCAGCTTTTGGTTACAATCTCTCCTGATTTCTTAAATAGGCAAAGCACAGTGTTGATTTTATATGGAAACTTGTACTTAAGTGTTAGAGGAAAATATGAGAATATTGCTGAGAAGCACCAACTAATGGTGGCCTTTTTTTTTTTTTTTTTGCAATTATGAAATTTAATCACCAGATGATTGTAAATCGCTGGATTTGAAACCTGCATTCATTAGTCAGATGCTTGTAGTCATATGTCTATACGAGCTACACATAAGAGATGGCTCTCTCTGGTCAAGTCATTCTCTTATACTGGGAAGGCACTTGTTTCATACACAGTACCTGGAGAAGAAAATGCACTTCATATTAATCCCGCACATTTTTACAGAAGCGTCGTTGCTTTGAGTTGAGTAGGTCTCAAATTTGTTATCTTAAATCATAGTTGAATTGGAATTTCCAAATAAATGGGAATATTTTTTATGGACATCTGTTCATTGCAAAATTTCTATTTGCCTACAAACTTCGGAAGATGTTTATTATTGCTAATTTACTCACATAGCCAGTAGGTTTTGAAGCTTCTCCCACTCTTTGGGGGTTCGGGGCACGAAGTATAGTTTGAACTGGAGAAATGGGAACTTAGGAAGACACCTAATGAATTTTCCATTTAATGTTAAACCGTCTATGAACATTCCATTTAAACTTAACGCATTTTCAGTTGTGTATGGATAACGCACAAAACATGGAACAGAAATTATATTTCTGAAATGATTGGGACCAGGAGGCATAAATTAGAGGCAAGAAAACAGATCAAAACAAGTTTCTGGAGTTCATGAATAACGTACTTGCCCTATACCTGATTCATTCATGTACAGGGAGCTTGCACAGTGCACTTCCAAGATCTCAGCGCGGAAACTATCCGATGCACAACTATACCAAATGTTCTTGCCAATCTTGAGCAAGCTAGGGACAAGCAGAGCCGACAGCCTGAGAGTCCCCTGACTCCATCCAGACAAACTCTGTCTCCATCAGTGCACTTTTTTGCTGGGGACTGGGAAGAACTTCCCAATGTCTTGTCTGTGGTGAAGAATGAAGGGTTTGAAGTGACACCAGGGATGAGCCTGAGCTTCTCCGAGGAGGATTTCATGGATGGATGTAGTAGTGTGGATGGTAGCATCGCAGGGCAGGAATCCTCAAGGCGATCAAGAAAACTTTCAGGAAGTCGGGCGTGGGAAAGGGCTGATGAGAATGATCAAGCAGAGGGTGGGTATGATGTTGTTCTGATGACAGACATCCAAAACTCCGCTGCCTCTTTGAAGAGACTTTATGCGCTCATAAAAAAGGTGAGTTTCTTTATCTCTTATGACTTATGGGGTGATATTATGTTAAATCAACACACATGCTTCTAGTATTCCTTATGAATATTGTGGCAAGGATTTCTGGTAAACTGAATTTCAATCTTCTTGTGATGGTATTAGATTCTGGGATTTGAGAATTAGTCAGTTAAGAAGGGGATTCAAGGACTATTTTTTTTGTGGCATATTTTTTTTTCGGAATTATGAGTTGCTGAAATTTGTGTGATATAGTTAGGCTATTATCCTTGACAAATAACTTGGCAAGTTGAAATGAGATGTTCCTCAGCTTGTTGGACTCGTCTGAAAACTGGTCTATTGGGTAGCTGTAGTAATAACTGATGCATCTCCTATGCCATCTCTACACTTCTGTAAAGCGGGAGAGTTAAAAGTTTTCTGAAATATTGCATTACAACTTGGTATTACACGTTTTCTTCATTTTTTCTGCCCTGGTTACTGGATCACTTGCACATGTTGAAACTTGTCTCTGAGCTTCAATAGCCTTAACTCATTTTTTTTTTTACTTCTTTTAATGGCATATCTAGTGCGTCAGGCCTCCATATGGAGTGCTGTACTTAGCGACAAAGAAGAATTATGTTGGCTTCAACAGTGGAGTAAGGCACCTGAGAAATCTGGTAGATGAAGAAGGCATTTTTGGAGCACATTTAGTCAAAGAGATGGCTGATAGAGATATTTGGAAATTCTTTCTCAAGTGAACAGAACATATAGAAGTGTAGAAGAAAGGCTTGTAAAACTCCTCTTTAGATGATATTTGTTAACCTGTATAATATAGATCACATGCATTCTTTTCTTTGTTTTTTTTTTTCTTTTTGGAAGTGGGTTGCTTGGGGAAGGTGTATTCTGTAGTTACTGGTGAAGTATGTGAATCCAAATTTTCCCTCTATGCCTTCTGTAAGTTTTAGTTTTCCTCTTCTTTACACAAAAAGGGTGTTCCTTGTTGAAACTGTAAATCACAAGATTTACTAATTTTATAGTTGAAATATTCCTATTTTGATGTTCTTCTGTATCTTGTGTAATATTGCCGGGTTTTGGCTTAATTAATTGGATTGCAATATTGTGGGGCTGTCTGTGCTCTATGTTAAATATGTTAGTAATCCCAAAATTCTTTGGTCGAGTTTGCGAAATCAGAACAAATATATCGCAGCTGGTAAGTTTCACACATTGTCAAATACAAGATTGGCCCGTTATGCCATAATTACCTTCATATTAGGAAATGTGTTTTAGTCAAGGATGATTCTGCTGAGTCAAGGCTAAATTCATCTGCCATTCTTTGTATTTCATTTTTTTTTCTCCATTTATTCCTAGTAGTTCCGAGGGTAACTTTTTTCTGTGAGAGTCCCTAAGGATCGAGTCCCAAACCGGTTATCGGTCCTTCCGTTATATTGATTCCCAAACTAGTCCTTCCGTCATCTTGTCGTTGACCCTAGATGAAAAATGCTTGCATGATTGATTGACGCCGCATCACATGCAATAGCGTATTTTCATTTGTTTTTGTTTTTTTGTTGAAGAGAGACATACTATATATTGAAAAGAGGAACTACAAGCAAAACAAAGGTAGTAACAAGGAAAATAAACGACAGAAAAAAAACACTACAAGCGAAAGACTATAAAGGCAAAAGAAACATAAGCAGAGAAACTCGGCGGTTAAGCGCCATTAAATTTCCAGAGGCCCCTTTGATGATTAATTAACTCTTATAATTAATGTTTTTCCTTTCAATTACTTTTAAGGATTGCTTCTACACTTATTTACATGGTGTTTGTCTAAACTACAGTTTTAACAAAATTTTACTAAAATTTTAACATACTTTTTCATTCTCTCTTACTTTTTCTCTAACTTTTTTTTTTTACTTTTTTACTTTTTTACTTACTTTTTCATTCTCTCTCTTACTTTTTCTCTAACTTTTTCACTTTTTCAATTCTCTCTCTTCAACCTTTTTACCAACTCCTAAAATTTTAACCTAACAAACACCACCTTATTAATTTTTTTAATTAAATTATTATTCAAACATTAGAAAACACTATAACTAATTTAGGCTAAATTTATCTGGCAATACTAAGAGTTGTTCATTGCTACCCAGTGGTACCGATATCCCCAAAACTTGGGGATATTGGTGGGTGGTTTACCGCTTCCACTGGTTTTTTTTTTAATGAAACGACGCAGTTTCATTTAAAATTGTTTGTTTTAAAAATATATTTTTATTGTAAGGCTCCATTATAAAAATAAAAAACGTTCCCTCCCTCTTTGTCCCCTCTCTCTCTTCACACCGATACCAGTAGGCACCGTTTATGGCGGGTGCCGATGGGGTAAGAAACCGTCACTATCACTACCCATATATAGCCTTAGCCAGAACTTGTGGTTTAACTTTTTTCCAATTCTAATTTTCTTACTGGGGTAAGGATTAATTACCAAACCGATCTTTCCATCACTTTGCCGATAACTCTTGTGTTTAGGATTCAATGCCTAGGATCTTTCCATAATGGGCCTATGGTTCACGAGATGCATATAAACGTCCATAAATGTAAGTACTCTCTTATGATCACTTCTAGGTAGAAAGTTTGAGGTGGAAATGAGATGGAGAAGCCTATGAGACAACTTAAGGTCTTTGGCCTTTAAATGTGTAAGGACATATTCTTCATTATCCCAATCCAAAAGAAACCTAACAACTAGAGCTGCTCAAAGCCACCGGAAAATTCCGGTGGCATCGGCAAACCAGTGCCGGTGACGATTGATGGTTTTGCAAAAAACCTGGGCATATTCTGGGACACCGAGTATTTTTTTTCAAAAGAAAGAAAACGTGTTTTAAACAGCCCACCCTGGCCCTCTGTCGGGCTCCCAGACCTCAGGGCCCCCAAGTCCTCGAGTCCCCGACCCCCAGGGCCCCCAGGAGTCCAGGACCCTTGCCCCTGGTCCCCTAGGACCCCCACTCCCCCCCCATCCGGGAACCCGCGCAAATTTCCTCCCCCCTCTGGTCTCCTAGAGTCCTGGCTCTGAACGTTTTTTTTACAAAAAGCAAAACGAATCGTTTTGTTTAATTTTTAAACCCTCCTCATACCTCACCCCTCAGTTGTCCTCACCTCACTTCGCAGTTCGCAAGCTCCCCGACATCCCCGTGCGACTAGGGATGTTCACCGGTACCAGCGGTGGGACGGTTAACCGGCTCCCCACTTAGTAGCAGGGCGGTGCCGGTTGCCATTTTCACCAAACAACGGTGAAAATGGCGGTGGCGGTGAAGCGGTTCACCGCCAAACCGTTTTTTTACAAAAATTAAGATGCTACGACGTCGTTTTAGTAGGTTAGGGTTTTTTTCCCTCATTTCGCGCAGCCCTCGCCCCCTACCTCATTTCGCGGCTCGCGCAGCCCTCGCCCCGACTGCCCTCTCTTTCTCCTTCAGCCCCGCAGGACGTAGCTCTCCTTCAGTCGACAGCCGCACCCCCTCTACACGAAGCAACAACAGCCGCACCCCTCACATCTCTCTTTCTCCCCTTCCCTCCAATTTTGTTGTGATTTGTTGCTGGTTTGAGATTTTTTTTTGCGATTTGTTGTTGGATTTGTGCGATTTTTTTGTTGTGATTTGCTGTTGGATTTGTGCGATTTTTTTTGTTGCGATTTGGTTGCGATTAGCTGTTGGATTTGTGTGATTTGGTTGTTGGATTTGTGATCTCCGGTGTAGGTAGCGGGTACCGCTACCGCCACCGTTAGGGACTGGTTTCTTCCCTTAACGGTGGCGGGGGCGGTGGAGTGCATAACCGCCAACGGTTATGCACAGCCGTACGTGCTACCGTGACTCTCTCTCTCTCTCTCCCCCTCCCTCTCCCGAGTCTTGCCGACCACCACGCCTGCAGCTTCCGCGCCTCTTGTCGCCGACCAACAGCTCACAGCCTCCCCTCCTTCACGCGTGAAGCTCTCTAAGGTCCTCTGCTGTCTCTGTCTGCCACTGGCCCACTGTGCCACATCTCTCTCAATTCGTTTAGGTATGTTAAAAATCAATAGATTTGTTAACTTTAATTTATTCTATTCAAAATATTAGGATAGATTATTGCTGAACGTTTTCCCCAATCCCTATTGTTGTTTTTAGGGTTTGTAATTTAATAAATTTGGGATTCATGTGCTTGTTAATTTAATTTATTCTATTGAAATTTGGGACATATTATAATAAATATTAGGCTGCAGCATGTGCTTGTTAATTGATTCGTATTATATGATTAATTCCATATACTTGTTAATTCCATATGCTTGCAACTTGTTAATTGATGTGCTCGTTAGTTCCATTTGCATGTGCATGTGCTTGTTAGTAGTTAATTGCATTTCAGTAGGTTTAGGTTTTAGCTGCTTCCCTGGAGAGATTAGAATTGTGTATCATTGCAGCTTGTTAATTGATGTGCATGTTAATTGATATGCTTGTAAGCTTGTTAATCGATGTGTATGTTACTTGTTAGTACTTTGAATATTTGATTGTTAATTGTTAGGTGATTTTTAGTACTAAAAAAATGACCCAATATTAATGTAGGATAACCGAAAACTGCCACCGCTAAGGGTCGGTTTTTGTCCTTGACGGTGTAGGTGTAGGTGGTAATTATTTCAAAACCGGCCTACACCGGGGTTGTGCAGCCCTACTAACAACATCCCAATAGTCCCAATTATTTTCTTGATGCCTAAATTTTTGCTCATATACATGCTCTCCAAGACAAAGGATCCCCATAAATCTCACTTAACTTTCAACAGTAAGCTCAATGAGTTTCCTACCCATTAAGCTCCTAATGGTAAGACCATTATCCCTGGTCCACGTCATGTTGGTAAAAAATTGTCTAACATACTTGGGTACACATATCTACCCATTTCACACAAATTCTCTCACCCTTGAAATTGGAAATGACCATAGAGATCTCACTCATCTAACTGATCGAGTTCTATGTTCTTTCGTCTCAATCACTATCCTTTTGGCAAAAACCGTGGAAAATGATGTAGTACAATCATCATTTTTGAAATCAGCGAGGTTTGCACTTTCCAGCACCTCTCTCCCTGTCCTCAAAGATGATGTCGTATTTTTACTCTTCACTGCACAACGCTTGATCCTATGCATGGTCTCCAATTTTTTGTGTTCACAAGAAGTTTTTGCAGATTTATCAGTTCTCATAATGAAGACCACTTAGTAAGACATATTAGCACATTACTCTTAGGAATGAATCAATACTCACAATAAAACAATGTCCTGATCGGTGATAGGTGAAACAAATGTTCTACAAGCAGGCGAAGAAGACAAATACCTTACTGTGAGCTGCTGAGAAGAAAAGCTATCCTGCAAAGCGATTCACAATCACAATATATAATTATATAGTTGATGATCAATAGAGTTTTTAAAACCTAAATTATAAGATAGATGTACAACAAAGGAATAATTAAACAAACAATAAAGAAGCCAATTTTGAATCTGCCACTTCGCCACAAAGAACATATCAGTGCCTGTGGAGAAGGAAATGAAGAAGGCAATTTTGAACCTGTCAATCCTGGGTGCTCTCTTCTCAAAAATATTTCTTATGAACTGAAAACATTAGAAAATACAGAAGTATCTTTCATATTTCTGTCATTAAAATCTCTTAAACCTTCAAACTGCAGGGAGTGACTAATCATGATGCATCCATTCGTGTTGGACGTGAAACTGAGAAAAAAAGGCAAAGGTACTGCCCAATTCTCTTGAAGCACCAATTAAATGATATGGGAAAAAGCAGAGATAATGTCAAAATTAAACTTAATTTGTACTCTATATCCAGAGAAGAGCAGTAGCTTTTTGACATCTAACCTTACAATTCTCTAAAGTCTAGGAAGTTTGCAATTCTTTAAGTGATCAACTTCAGTGATAGACTGAGATTGAACTGACTATTAAAAGCCTACATGACTTAACAAAGGAGTATTTTTGAAACTGGATTGAACATGTTATCAATGAATACCTTAACTCCTGTGAGTCCCTGCTAATCTTTTACTCCTGAAAAGCATTATTGTGTGCATTTATTTTCACTCAGTCAAATTGATTGTTTTTTTCAAAATACCACACTTTGCTTCTTGACTTTCCATTTATTTCTTCTCCTCACCTTTTATTGAATTCTGAAAAATTTTCTGTATTTTGAAACCTTTTTTATTTTATCTACAATTGTGTTAGGATACTTGGAAGATCGACATCCAACTTCAAACATGGATCCTTATGTTGTGACCTCACTACTAACAAAAACTACGATACTGTGGGAACCAACACTGGAGGTTGAGGCTCTCAATTTATTGCTAAAATCTGGTCAAACGGTATTTGTGTAGAAATGTAGGAGAAGCAGAACCCCAGTCAAACCTTTTGTAACCCCAAAACCTCAATCCAACATTATAGCAAAGAAAATAAAAATTATATAGGGCTTACCGTTAATGTGGCCACTAAAGCAACTCAAAATCTCCACATTCTTGATTAGGTCTAGAAGATTGGAACCTAATAGAAAACAAAATTAAACAAAAATGTTAGTAAATCGAGTGAGAGGCCATAGAGAGAGAGAGAGAGACAGGAGAGTGACCAAGAGTGGGGGTGAGTGATGTAGCAATGAGTTGAGGGAGAGAGCCAGCGTGAAGAGTGACCAAGAGATTACGAGGGGGAGAGATTTCGAAATGGGAGGGATTTTAGGGATTTCCAAATCGATGAGAAACTAAAATATAGGGATATAGAAAGAAATGAGTGAGATTAGGGAAGGAGGTGGGTGAAATGAGTTTTGAAACGTCAAAAGATTTTGAAATGAGTTTTGAATTGTGAAGGGATTTTGAAGCAGCAGATGTACCGGTCGCAGGTGTAGTCGCACGTAAATTATAGTGGTCTGACCGGTACAGATGTGGAGAAAAAAAGGGCTAGACCCGCGCCTGACTTGCTCAGCCAAGAGCCGAACTGACGATAGATAGGCCTCATGAAATGACGTAGCAGCCTATCTGTTGTTCATTCCGTGAGATTTAATCCATATCGCGAGTCTGGATGCTTCTGAACCCGTACAATCTGGACTGAATTCAATTTTGTTTGCGAGCCACCACATAGTGTGTGACTCACCCGCTCCACCTCCTTCCTCCAGGAGACTGGAAGCCATGAGGGAAGTTTTTCTACTTTATTTTGTTATTTAAAATATTAAATTTTAATTTCTTTTATTAATAATCTCATCATTCAAGACCAATACCTTTGTTTTACAGAAAGAGCCATTTAGCGCTGGCGTATTTTCATTACATGGGTATGACCCAAAAGCAAGCTGCAAGTCAGTGCTGTGTTATAGACCTCCTCTCTTCTTCCTTGTCCTCCTGAGCCCAGACGGTTCTTCCTCGAAGGAGAAGTGAGGGGGACATGACAGTAGCGGCGGGGATCGGATACGCCTTGCTAGCGTTAGGCCCCTCTCTCTCCCTCTTCGTCTCCGTTATCTCCAAGAAGCCCTTTTTGATCCTCACCGTCCTCTCCAGGTACTACGCCGTTCCCTTCTTTCTTCTCCTGCTTTTTGAGTGAGATCTTTTCGTAATTTTTTTTATCGGTGCAAAATTTTCATGGAAAATGTCGGAGAATAAAAGAAAGTTCAGGGTCCGCTGAAGTATAATGAAATCTCTCCAGTATGCCTTATGCATCTGTTAATCTTACGGGTTTTTGTTCATTTATTTCTTTATGCTTTTGATTATGCTGCAAAAAAGCTGTGTAAATGTTTTCAGCATAATTCCCATGTAAATTCAGTTTTTTCCAGGTCAGTAGGAGGTGAAATGATTTTACATAATTTGGAAAAATGCTTGTTAGGGCAAGTTTTATTTGGCATTGAGTGGAGTTTAATCTGCATTTTGATAAGGGGCCTCTATTGAAGCAGAGGGAATATTTAAGAGAAATTTTTCTGATTTGGAAGCTCAGTGAAGGGCTACCCTCATACTTGAGATGGACAAAAGAAAAATACTTTGAGAAGGAAATGTAGAAAGAACGAAGATGATCATCCGCATGTTCGTTGTAGCATGGTCTGCTTATATAGTTTTCTTGTTTCTTCTGTCCAGTACACTGTTATGGCTAACGAGTCTGATCGTGCTGTCGGCATTGTGGAGGGGATTTCTTCCTCTGAAATCCACGAGTTGGTGCCTTATGGACTGCTTATATTCACTTCTGTTGCTTTTCAAGAAGGGCTTCGGGTTTTTTTGTGGAAAGGCTACATGTAAGTCCATATGTTGGAAGAACTTCCAACACATTTATGCCTTCAGTCTATGTAAAATCTGCTTCGAGTTGATCTATTCTATATAAAATGAAGTGGATAAACGTGTCCTTTATAGTCTCATTACTGCGGCTGTAGTTTGGCAAACTGTCTTTTTCTGGTTTGTGGAAGTGTGAAGTTCGCCCTTTCATAGTTCTGGATACATCGTTGCGATGTGTACTGTGTTATTTACTAACCATATTCTTTGATGAGGCTGTGTTTCATCTATAAACATGAATTCAAAATACAAAGTAACTTATCCTGAAATTTATGCGGTGAATTTTTTTGTCTGTAAGAAATAAACATTCATTTTGAAATCATTGCTTGTGAAAAAGAAATAGAAGAGTTTCAGAATGTGGGAGTTAAAAACAACAAAGAGTGCAGATGGGGGGTGTTGTGGGAGCATGTGCAAGCAAGTTTGGATACGGTGACTCTTTTGCACACTTAATTGTGAGTTTTCGTAATTTAATACTCCATCTGGAGTCCAATAGAGGCAAAGGCTCACTGACGAAATAGGGTATAACTTGTGCACTAGATGGAGTTGAAAGTAATTTGTCACATATACATGAATCAGATTTAGTAGGCTGTGTTGCTCTTCATCTAGCAATTATCTGTGTTGTTTTTTTACTTAATAGAGCTGTTTCTACCTGGAAACTCTGCAATTTCTCACTCTTGCTCCTGGATTAACTTATCTGGTGGCTTTTGTAGGAGGTTGGAAGACATTTTGAATACTTTTGCTGACAAAGTGTCAAAACCACGCTTATATTTGACAGATAAGATGCAGATTGCTCTAGGTAAGCTGTGTATAAGTTCCACTCTCGTATTTAATTACAAATGTTGCTTCTAGGAACCCCATATCTAATAAAACCGTTGCTGGAATTGATATTTTCATAGTCCTCTACAATTCAATTAGATGCGCTGTTGAGATTGCCCTGTGATGATAATTATCTTTTTTTTTTTGGCACCAATAGTTCTGAAGCCAGATTCTGTACGTGATCACCATTATTCTTTCTGGATGCATATGGGCAGTTATTGCTCAGTTCTTTTTGTTGCATATTTCCAAGATATATGATCATAGGGCGCATGCAAGGTTAGGAAGTTTGCTAATAGCCTAAGACTTGCTTCCAGGTTTAGAATGTTTTGTAATGTTTTCTTTTTGGTGGTGAGGATTATGTTGGGGAGTGCCACTTATTTTGCGCTTCAACTTAACATAATCCTTTTTTTTTTTTTATAAACGGGAGTTATACAAGAACTCTAGAGTCTAAAATTGAGGAGATAAAATAAAATCTAACAATTTGCCAATTTATACATTCTCAACGGTGATGTGTTGCTATATGGTTGTAATGAGTGGCATGTGACAGTAGTTTAAGAGGGGTTCAAATCAAGACACATTAGCTTCTCGTTCCTCTCTAGAGCTTCTTGTATACATGTGGCCTAATGCATTACCACCACTCTCTTTCATCTTGTTTTTCTTTTTGGTCCAAAGAGACTCAGTATCTTTTTCTAATCTGATTTGTTCGAATTTTAATTCATTGTATGCAGCTGGTGGTTTGGGTCATGGTGTGGCACATGCTGTGTTTTTCTGTCTCAGCCTGTTGACACCAGCATTTGGTCCAGCTACATTTTTTGTGGACAAGTGCTCTCAGATACCATTTTTTCTTGTTTCTGGTGAGTTGAGGCTTTTTGTCAGTTTCTCCAATGCATCCTTATATTGTAACGAAATGGAGGAATTGTTGAAGTGAGCTTTTTTCATTGGTGAGAATTCATTGTGAATCATTGGTGGTTAACAGATATTCTAAAGATTTGTTGGCATTAGGGGGATTTGTTGACTAACAGTAGTTGTCCTATTTATGCAGCAATTATCGCTCTTGCATTTGTTACAATCCACACTTTCTCCATGGTTATTGCGTTTAGTGGATATGCAGAAGGGAACAAAGTGGACCAATTTTTTGTTCCTGTAGTTCATCTTGTTGCAGGAATGGGGGTAAGAAGTTCTTTTTACAAATCCAAGCTCTCTGTCTTGTCACTCTGTAACTCTGTCCTGAAAGTGCACATTAGTCTTGAGATGGAAATACTTAAGCTTCTGTGATTAGATGTACATAGCCTTGGCCATCTGAGTAGACCCTGAAGTTGGAGAATTCAGATAATAAATAGCCGCTACCGTCCCATTTTGGGTTCAAGTGGTTCCAATTGGTTAATTCGTAAGTTATTAGTTATTGCCGTTGCTTCAACTTTCAATAGTATTTTAAAGGCAGTATTTTATTATTGCTTTTTGCCAACTACACCAAAAAAATATGGTTTCTGTTTTGCCTACTCTGGTCTTATGGCCTAACGAGGAAGGAATAACAAAATTCTGGTTGCGGGATGCTTTGAAGTTGGACTACCTAATAACCTGTGCTTGCCTTTCCTGGAATTCACTTGTGTCTGGCGTCATGAACCATATGAATAAACCTCAACCTTGAATATGCTACAAAAGGGAGAGAATTTACATGTTAAATACTTGGCAAAACCAAATGTTGAAACACTTAATTAGATCACAATCATATGATTAAATGTAAGCATGCTTTTTGCATCTGGAAACAAATGTACAGACAATATCTTGGCATGATCTACAGATTGTATATGATTTCAAATCCAAACTAACTTAGATGGGAATCTGAGGTACAGTTTTTATTTGAATAATTGTCTTCTGGGACAATAGTGTCTGAAAACCATTCTCCTGAATTAGACAGGATCAATGAGATAAGTCAAATAAAAAAATGGCCAGTAGACAATATGAGCATGGGTTTTCCAACAAAAGATAAATTTAACTTGAACTTTGAGGGCTATGGACACAGATCGAGAATGAATCTAATCTAGGCAAAGAAAAAATTGAGTCTGAACCTAAGGTGTTGGTTTTCTTCTAGCCTCCTAATAGTCATTAACGGATACTCTAATACTCTAAATCAATCTGAGATGGTAAGTATCATCTTCGCATAATTATTGTAGTTCTGATTAAGTTGGTGATTCCCACATATATTGCTTAAAACTGGATTCTTCACCGCAGTGTTGACCATCTCCTTCATTTTGAGAAACTTGCTCCAATGCTTCTTAAGCTAGTTGTTTTTGGGCCATCTCTGCTTGAATTGGTCTTACTGATATATATATATATTTCTTTTGCTTCTCAGACGCTCATAAATTTTGCATCTGGGGGTTGTGTCATCGGTATTCCTCTGCTCTATTTCATTGCGATCTTGACTTTGATTCATTGCGGAAGGATAGTCTGGAGAAGATTGATAGGAAATGGGAGGACACGGGGAAACTTGTAGTGGCCAGAAACTTTTAGAAAGTCCCCTCTTATTTCTTAGACCACTAATACATTTCTTTGCTAATGGAACTTTCCTGTGTGTGTGTACATGTGCTTCAACCACTCCGGAGTAAAATTTATATAGAAAGTTGCCAACTTTAATATTGTCCCCTGTATTGTTTGTAATCTTCGAGTCGGCCGGCTGATGCCAAATGGTCGGAGACGCGGCTTGTCGGAAATTGTGCACTCAAATGCAACAGGGCGACACCACCGTTCGAATTTGTTGACTCAACACGGCACATCAATTATTCAAGTTTTTACTTTTAAAAGATTTAAATAAATCGTATAAACTTAAACAAAATGAGAAAAAAACATGCCCCTCCACACCTTAAAAAATATAACACATCAAAAAATAAAATAAATAACTCAAAAATATGAAATTAAGAAATGAAAATAAAAGATTATTGAAAATAAAAGAGAAAAAAGAAAAAAATGCAAAAGAAGACCAAAAAAAATTAAATAAAGTCCTAAAAGAGAAAAACTAAGAACAAAGGAGTAAATAAAACAAAAATTATCAGTGCACCAATAAAAAGGAAGGAAACCTAACAAACAATAAACAGCAACAAATGCAAAAAAAAAAAAATCAAGTAATAAAATAAATAACAAAAGAAAAAGAAACTTTCTAAATTGATCGATATTTCGTAATAGATTTGATTAATATTTTAGTTATAATCTTTCGTAGCTTACGGTATCGCTCATCCCGTATGGCGGTTCTGCCGGCGGTTTTTTTTTCTCAAACGTTTAATATATATAAAGGATCTAGATACAATTAGGGAGGGCCAGTGCCCTCATAAGTCCGAATCGAAGAAAAAGAGAACCGGAAATGTGGTCACTGAAGTGATATGCCACAGCCCATTGCGCTAATAT
Source organism: Myrica gale (assembly GCA_963930655.1). Classification (NCBI taxonomy): domain Eukaryota; kingdom Viridiplantae; phylum Streptophyta; class Magnoliopsida; order Fagales; family Myricaceae; genus Myrica; species Myrica gale. The sequence goes on along the minus strand of OZ005619.1, from coordinate 12,112,466 downwards.
ATGCGCCTTCGAGTAATCAACTCGATTAATTTTTCTAGCTGTCTAAGCGAAAGAAGACAACAACGATACAGAATTCAGCACAAGATTAGCAATGGTCCAATGAATATGAGGTTCTTCATGCCGAAGAGCGGCTAAGACAATACTTGAATCACCCTCTAAAATGATATTGGTGTACTTGAGTTTGCATGCAAGAGAGGATGAAAGCAGGGCTGCATGGGCTTCAGCTATCAATGGATCTGTGATATTAGGGAAATGCTGAGTTTCAGCTTCCATGATATTCCCTGAAAGATCAAGACAGACTACTGCTGCCATGGAAAAATTTGGTCTGATTGCTGCATCATATTGGAAGGGGTAGGAGGAAATGTGATTACTGAAGTGATTGCGAGGAGGAGAAGTTTTTCTTACAACCCAGGCTTGCAAATGGTCTCTTGATTGTCTAGTAATCAGATTAGCTAACTGAAGTGGATTGATGACTGTTGTGGGATGTAATGTGATCTTATTTTGTAACATCCACACCTGATCAAAGGCTAAAGCAGCAAAGAGTTGGAAATGATGAGCATCTTCTTCACACAGATTAAGTTTGCCACAGGGGTCAATAATACATTTAAGAAATTCATGCATAGTGTGGGGTTGAATTTTGTCCAGAAGAAGTGGGAAACTAGAGTGACGCCATATTATTTGTTGAACTGGGCAGTCAAGAAAGAGATGAGAGGTGGATTTCAACTCATGGCAGCATAGGTAACAGGAGGCTGAATCAACCTTTAGAGAGGAGGAACCAATAGTTGTGAGTGTGTGGCCCCTGTGGGAAGCATATCCCAAGCAATTTTCTAGAGTAATAATTTGAGTCTTGCGTGCAATTTTAATTTCCATAGGCCAGTTCAATCTTTTTTCCTCATGGAGTGATGACCAGGTTGGTTGAAGGGTATGATGATAGGCTAATTTAACAGAGAAAGCACCTTTATTGTCAGAAGTCCAGATAAATTTATTAGGGAGAGGACTACATGTAGGTTGGAGAAGTGTGATGGCTTGGATAGTGGGTCTGTCAAAAATAGCTTCTAGCTTGTCTAGGCACCATTGCCGTGTAATAGGATGGATAAGAGTTGAGACAGTAAGATTTGAAGGCTGAGAGGTCATGGAATCTTTAAGATTGGTTTGAAACCAGGAAGAGATGGAATCCAAGGATCAGTCCAAACTATTGTTAGGGAGCCATCTCGGATAAGGTGGCAGAATCCTTGTTGAAGAATGACTATTGAATGAAGTATGCTTTTCCATAACCAGGAGGATGTGAGGGAGGCTGAGGCAGTCCAAAAAGAATCATGCTTCAAGTATTTGGAGTGGACTGCTTGGGTCCAAAGAGAGTTGTGGGAGGAAACAAGAAGCCAACCAAGCTTCGCTAGCAGAGCTACATTCAGGTTGGTCGTTTTGCGAAGACCAAGACCTCCTATGGATTTGGGTTGACATATGGAACTCCAGCTCTTAAGTGACAAATTATGGGACTTAGGAGGAACCCCCACCAAATTTTTTTCATTAATATGTCCAATTCAATGCACAGAGTTTGGGGAAGGGCATAGGAGGACAAAGGATAGGAAGGGATGGTTAATGCAATGGATTTAATAAGATGTGTTCTGTCAGCTTGTGAAAGAAGTTTGGCTTTCCAACCAGACATTGGACTTTCAATCTTCTGTTTGATGACTAAGAAGGCTTCATGTTTAGAGCGGGAAAAAATTAGGGGGAGACCGAAATGAGTGGCTTTTGTAGAACCTTTTGAGATGCCTAGAGTATTGAGAATCTTATGTTGAAGACACATTTTTGCTAAAATATACATGGGATTTTGAAGCATTAAGGTGTTGGCTAGTGTATTGAAATACTTGGACATAATCTATGAAAAACTTTGGCCTTATGAATGGTGGCTCTCCCCATTAAAATAAGGTCATCCGCAAAGAGTAAATGAGTAAGGGTTGGCCCACCACGACCCAATTGGATGCCTTTTAGATTAATGTGTTGTTCTTCCGAATAAAGAAAACGAGTTAAAATTTCAGCACTAATAATAAAGAGGGAGGGAGAGAGAGGGCACCTTGATGCAGCCCACGTGATGAAGTGAAGTTGTCATTGTAAGTCCTAGGATTAAGGGAACCCAAGAGGGGGTGAATTGAGATTCCAAAGCTTTCACTTTTATCCCCCAAAATCGTGTTTGCAAAGTAAATGATAATTTAGCATAAATATATACATGCAACAAGTATAAATAAGTGCTAAATGTAAAGATAAGGGTAAGAGAAGCAAACACGTGATTTATAGGTGGTTCGACAAAACCCGCCAACATCCACCCCTCAAGCCCTTTCACCGAGCCTTGAGGTTTCCCCATTATTCTCCAAATAGTATACACTCTAGCTTCCGGGTGCTAGAGAACTGTACAAGTGTTTTTTACAGGCTCAACAATCATAACCCAAATGATTTTTCGGATGCACCACTCACAACCTAACAAGCTTGAGATATACCCTCTCTAAGCTTCTTCTTTAGTGAACAACCTCACTAAATGAAACATCTCTCTTGATATAAAGATGGAAGAACAAAACTCTCTCAAAGAGTAGATATGAAATTGGAAAGCTCTATCTCTTGATTCACACAAAGACAAGGATATGAAAGTATGTTTTGTGTGAATAATATGAGAAATATGGAATATGAAGGTTTGAGATATTTCTCAAGTGATCTAAATGATATGTGGTCATTGTATATTTGTTTTGGACGTTATGAAGGTATATTTATAGGCCACATATGAAACTAGTCGTTTATAACTGTTGGGAATCGTTTGTTAAAATGAGCCGGTCGACCGCTCAAGTTACCGTTACCCAACGGTCATAATTTCAGAAGCTCAACGAATCTATTTACAAAATCAATCGGTCGACCGCTATACCAAGCGATTGAAGACCGGTCTTCGACTGATCGACCACTTCACCAGCCGCTCAACCTCTTCAACTTAAGCACATAGTCCGGTTCATTTAAAACCATGTTTTTTATTACTTTTAAACACTCAATTTTAAGGACTAACTTCCCACAAGTATATAAAAAGGTTTGAGAGTGCTAGCCCAATGTTGTTTTTTTGTAAAACAAACCATATTTGATTTTGATGATAACAAAGTTTTTAAGTCTTGAAGACTTTAGATTTTATTTTGTCAATCCACTATTTCCATGATGTGTTTCAAAAGGATTGAAGTTTTCTCTCTCTAAATGTGAATAAGTAGATCTAAAACACCACTACACAAGTTAATACGATCAAATTTTCCTTTGTAGGTGTTTAAATAAATGTTGGAATGGTTTGAAAGCTTTAAGATTGCAAATATTTTCTCTCCAGCAGTTTTAGGTGTCGACACATTGCACTTACACCCGAGACATCATTTCCAGACCAAAACAAGTGTCGACACATTGCACTGACTTCCGAGAGCCCAACTCCAGTTCAATTTTTGATGTGTCAACACATGTCTTCAATGTGTCAACACATGCGACAAGTTTGATGATTTTTCGGAAAGATGTCAAAACCTTCAAATCGCTTTCTTAAATCTTGGGCACCTTTCCAATGGTCTTTTTCACCTGCTTTGATGACCGTTGAAGTCAAGATGTTTTAAATACAAGAGTCAAGAAGAAGGAAAAGAGGCTTTCCTGCACGAACACTTGCAATAATTTCTTCAACCTAACTTCTTGAGAGAGAAAGAGCTTTGAAGAAGAGAGAATTTTGCACCTACCAAGAAAGCTTGCTATTTATCTGCCATGCTTCAGCTTTCTATTGTGATTTTTGTCTTTTTGCTCTCCTTTGCACTTTACATTTGTATATTCGGCTTTAAGAGCTATTCCTTGATTTTCTCCCTGTACCCATTCAGTTTAAACCTCGTGAGTGTTGGGTGAACACTGGGTCCTACTCCTGTGGGTAGAAGAAATCCCTTGGGTTTGGGATTTGTGAAGAGAGATGAAGCGTGAGCTCGAAAAACGCCTTGTAAGGGTTCCTTAGCACCCGGGAAGCTAAGGTATACTTGCTATTTGATAGATAGTGGAGGAAGCTCATGGAAGTCAATAGCTTTGGGGGTGGATGTAGGTAAGTGTTGGCCGAACTACCTAAAATTACGGTATCATCTCTTTAACTCTACATCTCTTCTTATTCTCCTCATATCTTTGCTCATTGTTCTTTTGCCTTACTGACATATTGTCTAAACTATCTTGAAGAAGTTTTAATTTTTATTAAAACCCAATTCACCCCTCATTTTAGGTTGCTCTTAGACTTTCAATTGGTATCGGAGCTGAGGTTTCACTCTTTTATTGGGCAACCCTTGTTAGTACCTCCTTAGCTGAGGGTCAATCCACAAATAGACCACATCTCTTTAATGAGACTTGCTATAACTATTGGAAAACAAGGATGAGAATCAACATCGAAGCTGTAGATTACGATTTATGGAGAATAATATCTAGTGGTCCTAGATTCCCTAGAATGGCTGAAGGTACATTGAAGGATGAAAAGGATTTTGATGATGCTGATTTAAAGCTCGTGTTTTTAAATTCTACAGCTATGAATGTGTTATATTGTGCTCTTGATTCAAATGAATTTAATCATGTTTCTGGTTGTGATACTGCGAAACAAATTTGTGATAAACTCTAAGTGGCTCATGAAGGTACAAATCAAATCAAGTCAAGGAAAACAAAATCAGTATGCTTGTTCATAGTTATGAACTTTTTAAGATGAAATCCGATGAAAATATTGCATCCATGTTTACTCCCTTTACTGATATTATAAATGATCTTAAATCTCTTGGTAAAGAATATACTAATGTTGAAATGGTGAGAAAAATTCTTAGGTGCTTACCAAAAGCTTGGGAACCCAAGGTCACCGTCATTTAAGAAGCCATAGATTTGACAAAGCTTTCTTTGGATGAGCTCATGGGATCTCTCATGACATATGAGATAAACCAAGTAAAGGGAGATGAGGAAGAAGGTAAAGGAAAAAGAAGTATTGCCTTGAAAGTCTCATGCTCTAGCGATGATGAGTCTTCCGAAGATGATGAGGAAATGACATTATTCACCAAGATATTCAAGAAATTCTTTCAGAAGAAACAAAGAGATAACAGATTTCAAAGGAAGACAAGCAACAAAGGAGATAATAGCAAGAAGAACGACATTATTTGCTTTGGATGCAAGAAGCCAGGACATATAAAGATGGACTGCCCCAACCTTGAATCTCATAAGAAATCTAAGAATTCCAAAGACAAGAAGAAAACCTTCTTGGCCGCATAGGGAGAGTCCGATGATAGTGATAGTGATAGTGATAGTTATGAAGAAGTTGCAAATCTATACTTCATGACAAAAGATAATGAAGATGAGGTACAAGACTCTTCAAGTCATTAATTCTCCTTTGACGATTTACAAGATGCTTTTAATGAACAATATCTTGAATTGAAAAGTTTATTTTCAAAGTATTGTTGTTTTAAAAAGAACCATGAAATACTTATGCAATAAAATGATTCTTTGAAATGTCAAGTTATTTATCTTGAAAAGAATCTTGCAAGAATCACAAAAGAAAATGATAAAACTTTGCAAGAAGAGTCAATTAATTCGGAATCTGAAAACAATGTTTTAAAAAGGAAAATTGACTCTCTCATTCAAGATCTTACAAGATTTACTCAAGGAATGAAAAACCTTGATATTCTTCTTGGATCTTAAAGATGTTGCTTCAACAAAAGTGACATTAGATATGATTCTTTCAATAATAAAAAATCTTGCACTTATATGATCGTAAAATTATCTCCATCATTTGCATCATGCAATTTTTGTGGAAAAAATGGACACATTTCACACAATTGTCCAACTGGAAAAAAATTCACCCATGGAATCAAATTTGTGTGGATTCAAAAAGTCAAGATGAAGGAATTTACTTCTAACACCAAAGTACCCAAAAAGATTTGGGTACCAAAGATCAAGAGTTGATTCTTTTGGCAGGAGTGCTTGAAGTCCAATAAAGTCAAAGAACATTGGGCAAAGGAAAGGGTTCGGTCACTTTTGGAGACAATGGAAAAGGAAAGATACTCGGTGTTGGTAGCATTCGTATGTATCTTAATCCTATAATTGAAAATGTACTTCTTATTGATAGTTTTAAAGCATAATCTCTTGAGTATTAGTCAATTATGTGACAATGGAAACCGAGTCATTTTTAAATCATCAATTTGTCTTGTTGAGAATATTGAAAGCAAGAAAGTCTTGTTTGTTGGACATAGATTTGAAAATGTGTACATTGTTCATTTAGAGAGCATCTCCTCAGAAAACATAAAATGTCTTTCAGCTCTAAATGACTATCAACTACTGAAGCCGAGTATATTTTCGTGGGCAATTGTTGTGCACAAAACAACAATTGGAATATTTTAATTTTCATTATTCTCTCATCCCAATAAAATGTGACAACACTAGTGCGATAAATTTTACTAAAAATCTAATTCAACACTCTAGGACAAAACATATTGAGATAAAATATCACTTTATTCGTGATCATACTCAAAGAGGAGATATTGTTCTTGAGTTTGTAAATACCGACCTTCAATTGGCGGACATTTTCACAAAACCCCTTAATGAGGAAAGATTTTGTTTTATTCGCCAAGAAATAGGAATGAGATTTCCTATGGATTGAATTGTTGAATTGTGCTTGATTTTTTATATTGATCATGTTATATATTGCATTGGATATTTTGTGTGTGTTTTAAGTTAATCTCAGTTCATTTCATATTAAAGTTATGTTGTTTCGTTGAGAAATTATTGCATGTATTCATTATTGCATGACATGTGTCAACACTTGGTAAAACAAGTGTCAACACATATGGTTTTCATGGATGTATTGAAATTATAAATTAATGTGTCAACACATAAGCTTCCCCTCCGAGAGTTGTCTTAACATACATTCGGGTTCATGTGCAATGTGCCGACACATTGAGACAATGTGTCGGCACATCTTTCGGGCACAGTGTTTTTAAAAATGGGTGCACACGTGTCTTATTAATACTCTCTAGGGCAAAAGATTCAGCATTTTCTTCCCTATTTTTCCTAGACGGATCTAAAATCTCTCTCCCTCACAAACCTCTCTTACCCACTGCCATCTTGGAAAAATCCATTGCTGACAGCCTTCAACCTCCTCATTCAACCACTGTCGAGATGTCTTCCAGTAGTCCCAAGCATTCCACTCGCCAGTCACAATCATCTGTCAGTTCTAGGGCACGGAAGAAAGGGAAAAGCACTGAGGAACCCGTTCCTTCCACAGAGGCCTACATCTACAGGTCAGGGTTGTGTAAAAATCGATTTGTGCAAGATTTTCATAGTAGAAAGGTTATTGCCGGTTGTTGGGCAAATTTTAAATGGTTTCGTGAGAATGATTTTGATTTTAAGGAGATTTTTGAATATCAGGGATGAAGATTGTTTGTGAATTTGAAAGTGGATTGCTATATGTATTTGATGAAGTTAGTTTATGCAAACTTTCAATATTCCAAATTTGAGGATGTCAATAGTTATGTAAATGGGAAGCCATTAGATTTATCAGTTACATCATTGAATGCCATGGTCTCTGCCTTGAATAGTGGAAAGAAATTTTTTGATGCTTATGGTTGGGCTGGTATGTCTGAAGTAAAGCCCATTGATATTCTTAGGGTTGTGTTAGATAACCCAACCTTAAACGAGGTGATTAGACTCACTGCCAGTGACTTGACAATTCATAGACGAATATTGCATCACATGGTTTGCAATATTATCATACCAAAGACTGAAAAATTTGAGTATATCACCTTCTTATAACTATTTTTTTTATGTATTGTCTAATCACCCGTACTCGTATGAACTTTGGGCATTTGATGATTAATAATATGAAAGCTGCCACTAAGAAGAAGAATCAAGGGCTACCCTATGAGATGTTCTTCACTCACATGTTTCATGCCCTTGAGATTGATATGACTGAGGAAGTTCGAGAAAAACCCAAAGAATCTAAAAATTATAATAAGAAAACTCTTAGGTTGATGGGGTTTATGCAAAATGATGTTGGTGAATGGGTTAAGAAAGGTGTTGAGACACCTCAAAAAGGAGGAGAAAGGAGTTCAGGTTCATATTTAGAAGATGATGATGAGGAAGCGGTTGAACGACTAATAGAACTCCAACGGGCACTAGGACAACTATAGGAGAACACACTCCTATTTCGGTTTCACCTCCCCCATTTGGATACTCCTCACGTAGGGCTGCTGATACCTCTCATGCGCCTCAGATGGCCTCCCTTGAAGCTTCCATAGATGAGTTAAAGGAAGAACAGAAGAAATTGGGACAAAATATGGAGGAATTAACTGCCTGTATGAAGACGAGATTTGAAGATATAAAGAAGATACTCGGTACTCATACCGAGCGTTTTAGGACTCTTGATAAGGAAGTGAGGCAACTCAAACTTTGAGTCCATAACAACATCCACATGGCCAGCAATGTGATTAAGAAAATCGTGGATACTGTCAAAGCTGCTGCTGAAGATGTTCCCCAGGCCAATGAGCTCCATCTAGACGAAGATAGAAATCTACGTTCTCGTGTCATAAAATGGACGTATTGGTTCTCTACTACTTGGATGAATTGAATGAAAAAGTTTGATGTTGATTATCCTCCTCCTCCATTTGGTTCTCCATAGTCTTCTTGCTTAACATATAGCCTTCCTTCTTGGTCTCCAGGTTGATCTCCATAGCCTCCTATCCTTAGCCTTCCCCTTATCCATTTGTTTTTTATGATGCCAAAGGGGGAGAAGTTTAGATGTTGCTGACTTCTTAGCTCACATAAAGGACATTCCATTTTGTACTCGTCTTAGTTTGTCCTCTATATGCTTTTATGTAATTATTATTACTGTGGCTAAACATTTGACTTGTCCACATTTGACTTGTCCTTTACTAATGAATATCTCTGGTATTTATTTGCCTCTATTGGTCTATTTGATTATGTTTATCTATATTGCTTATCTCATTGGTTTCTATAAGAATTTTGAGAAGTGCTCATCTTCTTGTACTTAACTATGGATATCTGAGACGTGCCTTACAGGTAGATTTATGAACTTTCCTTTGATATCAATGGTTGAAGTCTTGAGTTCTGGCTTAGAATTCTGAAGTTTGGAGAGATTGGAGGAAGTTATAGAAGTGTTCTTTTATGTGTTTAAAATTTTGGGAAACCTCTTTTACAAAGAAAACTCTTGCAATTTTTTGGTAAAATCTTAAAGTCCTTTTTGCTAAAAATGCCATAAAAAAACTCCTGCTTGTTCTCAGGGGAGCTTTTTTTTTATTTGTTAGCAAATTGTTGTTTTTAACATAGTTTTGTCATCCTAAAAAATGAGGAGATTGTTAGCCCAAGGTTATTTTTTGTAAAACAAATCATATTTGATTATGATGATAACAAAGTTTTTAAGTCTTCAAGACTTTAGATTTTATTTTGTCAATCCACTATTTCCATGATGTATTTCAAAAGGATTGAAGTTTTCTCTCTCTAAATGTGAATAAGTAGATCTAAAATACCACTACACAAGTTAATACGATCAATTTTTCCTTTGTAGGTGTTTAAATATATGTTGGAATGGTTTGGAAACTTTAAGATTGCAAATATTCTCTCCAACAGTTTTAGGTGTCAACACATACAGGACAAGTGTCGAGACATTGCATTTACTCCCGAGAGATGAAAACATGGTTCGACACATAGTCGACACATTGCACTTACACCTAAAATTACGGTGTCATCTCTTCTTATTCTCCTCATATCTTTGCTCATTGTTCTTTTGCCTTACTGTCATATTAGCTAAACTATCTTGAAGAAGTTTAATTTTTATTAAAACCCAATTCACCCCCCTCTTGGGTTGCTCTTAGATTTTCAGAGAATTTGTTTGGAGTGTTTTGAAATCATTAAAACATTTTAATCTTTTAAACAAGAGATAAAACGGTTTATACACATTTTGAAAGATATGCAAATGCGTGATTCAAATCATTGTCACAAGTGAAGTATAGAGTTACAAGGTTTATACCATAAGGTCTTGAATCTTCACTTTTGAGCTCTTTGCATCTTTTTGATCTTCAATCTTCTAGTTTTTGGAATAGTGTATGCGGGAAACCCGGGATTGACATGACTTGGAGAATAGGTTTTCATTTCATGCGGTCAAATGTCTTCTCCATATCAACTTTAATAGCCATATGGCCCCCTTTGCCTTTTTTGGTTTTTATGGCATGGAAGGACTCAGCAGCAAGAACAGAGTTTTCTTAAATAATTATGCCAGGAATAAAAGTTGATTGGTAAGGGGAGATGATTCGAGGTAGGAAAGGATGAAGCCGAGTTACAATGATTTTATACACTGTATTACAAAGGTTAATGAGACAAAAATGTGAGACCAGAGTGGGGTGATCATTTTTGGGAATAAGGGCAGTAAAGGTTTTCTTGAGATCTAATGGCATATGTCCTCTCCGAAATAAAGCTTGAACAAAATTAATGAGATCAGCCTTGACAATGTTCCAGTAGGTCTGGAAAAACAATGAGGTCATCCCATCCGGACCTGAGGCTTTGTTGGGGTGCATGGCTTTAAGGGATTATAGTATTTCTTGATCCATGGGAATGACATTAAGAGGCTCACACTATTCAGGAGAGATGACAGTATTGAACAGATGTGTAAGGGGTGGCAGAGGAGCATCTGAGGGTTGAGAGCTTAAAAGAGATGCAAAATAGGTGGTAAGAAGATCTCCTATAGCAATAGGATCAGAGACCCATTGATTATTGTGATCCTTCAATCAACTGAGAGTGTTTTTACTCCTTCTGATAATGGTGGAGGCATAGAAGAATTTGGTGTTGAGTTTATTGGAGGTAAGCCTAGGGCTGTTCAACCCTGGTGTAGGTGCCGGTTTTGGCCAAAACCGGCACCTACACCAGATATGCCTGTTTTTAAAAAATGTCACCTACACCGTTAAGGGCAAAAATCGACCCTTAGCGGTGACGATTTTAGCGGTGGAGATTTCCGGTAATCCTACATTCATATTGAACCGTTTTTTAACATATTAAGCACATAGAAAATATAAACTCTACACTAATACAATCCAATCCAATCCAAAATCAATAATATAATTTAAACTAATATAATACAATCCAATCCAAACTAATACAATCCAATAAAAAATAAATTATCCAACTAAGCACAAACTGGCAATTCACTTTGCTTTTAATGTTCCTAATATATGCCTGTTTTTAAAAAATGTCACCTACACCGTTAAGGGCAAAAATCGACCCTTAGCGGTGACGATTTTAGCGGTGGAGATTTCCGGTAATCCTACATTCATATTGAACCGTTTTTTAACATATTAAGCACATAGAAAATATAAACTCTATACTAATACAATCCAATCCAATCCAAAATCAATAATATAATTTAAACTAATATAATACAATCCAATCCAAACTAATACAATCCAATAAAAAATAAATTATCCAACTAAGCACAAACTGGCAATTCACTTTGCTTTTAATGTTCCTAATTCATCACCCAACATCTTAGTCACACGGGATATTTGATCCCGTGGAGGCATGATAAGAGAAATCATGCTTGTTCCCTTGCCTCTAGTAGCTTCCAATGCTTTGATCAATTTCTTGATCTTCCACATTTCAATATTCTTATCAATCTCATGACCATCTGCCATCTTGAGATATTATAGTAGACAAAAGAGATTAGTTGATTACCTACAAAAACAACATAAAAATCAACTCATTTTATTTCAGGACAAAGGAACTGATGGGGAAATAAGCTTGGATTCGAAACTTGGATGATGAGTTCCCAACTGCAGAGTCACAAGATACAAGACTCACAAAGTGACCAAAACGATCATGTAGTAGAATTTGGTATGATATTAACTATCATGACAACCCTTTCACCTCCATCAACAATCTTAACATAATATACATACATTCATCGATATACATATCTATATATAGTATAGATTTATATCTATATGTATGTAACTATATTGAATGCCACTTTGAATACAACAACGGGTATAATATCTCACATAAATTGAGAACATGATATAACATACAACTTGAATTTGATATGGACAGCTCTGATAAGCAAATATCACTTCTGTTTGTTGCACATCTATAGGAAGGTTCCCAATCAATGAAAAAAATCTTGATCATTCAGACAAGCTCACCCAGACAATCTAAGTAAATAAATAAGCTTTTCAATGGAGTTCAATACCGACAGAATAAAGAAAAATCTCGTCAAATGAACAAAACCATAATGGAATGACCCAAGCATAGCATAATCTTAGTAAAAATCGATATTCCCGATCCAATAAAATTTTAACGTCATTATCTTGCGTGGAAGAATAAATTTGATTTTCCTATTAACTACGTCTCCAGTAAAAAACTCAAGAATGAAACAACCATAAAAAAGCAAAAACAAAATATCGACTTTATATAACAGTTAAATAACTGCAATTGATATGGGGAAAGCGCGCGGGTGGGGGGAAACCCAGTGTCGGGGAACCCTGGAACAGTGAATACCCCCGGGTTTCCCCCAAAATGCGGCACCGACACCTATACCGGTTTCCTTGTCCCCCCGGGTTCCCCGTGCCGGTGCCACCTGAATTCCGGTGGCACTGAACAACCCTAGGCAAGCCATTGAATGCGGGATTTTTTGCTCCATAGGATTTGTTCTCTTTGCAATTGCTCTTCTAAAAGTTGTTTAAGATGCTACTCATAAAACATAATAGCTTGAGTATGGGGAAGGAGCTGTGTGCGAAAAGTTCTGATGAAATTTGTCTGATTCAACATTTGATGTAACCGAAGTTTTATTCCAAAGGCGAAGGGTTGCTGTTGTGGTTTCTATCTTAGTTGAGATGGATTAGTGGGGATTGGAAATCTGTAGAGAATTCCAGGTAGTAGCTATAACTATAGAACATGAGGGATCTCGTACCCAAAATTGTTCAAAATGAAAGGGTTTTAGAAGGCGTGGAAGCAAACTTTCAGTGTCAAGAAAAATAGGAGCATGGTTTGAAGAGGATCAGCATAGGCGTTTGAGTGTGGCCTTGGGCTATTGTTGGATCCAACAAGTATTAGCCAAACTCCGATCAATTCGTGCTTGAATATTAGCAAGGTCATGTCAACCATTGGACCATGTAAATGAATGGCCTTCAAAAGTGATGTCTGTTAGACCATGAGTATGGATAAAGTTTTTAAAGAGTGTTGTGTAAGAAGAAGATCCAGTTGGTCGACCTCCTCTTTTATCATGATGATTACTAATGGCATTGAAATCACCAATTAAAAGTCATGGCCCCGAGTAAGAGGTACCAACCGCATGGAGATCAGCCCAAAATTGTCGTTTAAGATGAGAATAGGGAGGACCATAAACATAAGAGTAAAGGAAAGAAGTGTAAGAGTTAGAAGAGTTGTACAAAACATCAATTACTTTACATTTTACAGATCACAGAAAGGGAGCATCCAGCTCTCCAAGACAACACAGAAACTTCAGACTCCATTATGTACAGATAATCAGGATTATAATCTCGAATCAGGGCTCAGAGAGAGTTGATTGGTGAGACTCAAGCAAAACCTCGACAATTCCAGCTGAGGAGTTTCATGGTGCAGGGTGGGGCAGATATCGGCTCACCTCCTTAGCCATAGGGTCAATATTTTTCAGGTTGGGATGAGTGGGAAAACACATGTTTGGCACGATCTTGCTGGATAAGGGCCCAGAGTTGTTTGCGTTTAAGCTTTTGTTGGGCTACATTGATATTGTGGAAATGGTTTGACTGTTGATAATAGAAATGATAGGATTAGCAGGAACAGGTGGTGAGGGTTCAATAATCAATTTCTTGGGGAAGTTTAGGAAGGACTCAACTTCATCTTCAGCTTTGTGTTTCCCTCCTCTCTTTAAGGGGCCAGATTTTTGAGATGTTTGGAAACGATGATTGAATTTTCGGCTAGTCACTTGGCAGGCTTTGCCTTTTCCTTTTTTTGTCAAGAATGGCTGAAGAGGGATTGGTGGGGACAATGGAAAGGTTTGTGGTGGTAGGAACATGAGGGGATGGAAGGATGGGATAATAGGAAGTGGGGTGTCAATCAAGGGAAATGGAACATTGAGAAAATTCTCATACTCGGTTGGTTGAGAGTTTGGAAGAATATGTGAAAGGTAAGGATGGTAGGGATGCTTAGGGTCTTGGAGAAGATATGGATCAGGGCCTAGCTCATGGAAGGTTGCAAGATGGGCTTAGCCTTGAGTGGATGGGGGTAGTTCCTAAATATGGACAATATTATATGTGAAGGCCCCTGGAGAGATTGGATTCAAGGCCCCTGGAGTGGGATACTGCTTGGGATCCATAGAAGAAGGGAGAGGTTGGGTAAATTTTAAAGTGGTAGTGGTTGGTGGAGCCAAGTGTTGGGGGGGAGGGTTACATATAGTTAGGGTTTGGCGCCTAAAATGAGAAACATCATTGGATAAAGATTTTGGTGAGGCAGTATAATCATGAGGATATCTGATGATTTGCAATTTCAAACAAGACGAAATGGGGCAAGCAATGGGGGAAGATGCCACCATGTCAGGGTTTAAGCCTTTAAAGGTGGATCAATGCCTTGGTTTAGGTGAGGAATTGAAGGTGCAAGTTGAGAATCATGAGATTGCAAGGGTGAAGAAGAGCTACAGCTGCTAGGAATTAAATGGTGAGGGGACTTAAGGGGATGAGATGACTTATCTGTCTAGCCCAAGAGGATTCAGAGTCTACACCTAGGATACGTGACTCCTTAGTGAGTGGACTGTCAAAGGCTCTTAAGTGGTCTGAGGGCAGCGGAGAAAGACTTGAGGTACACGGAAAGAGTTAGAGTGACTCCCATGATTTTGAGAAGTCCTAGATAGAGCAAGGGATGGTGAGGGTTCCCCGAGGTTATGAATGAATGGAGTTAATGGAACAGGGTTAAATTTTGCTACGTTCAGGGAATGAGAGGGGTAAAAGAGGGATTTTAGTACTTGGAGAAAGAGTGTTAGAATAGGCAGCAAAGGAATGAAGATCTGAGTGCGTTGCAGAATACTGACTTCGATTAACTTTCCTAACATCCCACGGATCAGCTCTCAGATCCGGACCATAAATATCACCAAACACAGATTTTAATTAAGTACAGAAACTAATGGGATGACCAAGATGACAACAATTATTCCAGAAATCACTAAGTTTTTCATATTTAAAGGATATTTTTGCAAGATTACCAGAGTGGCGAGGGAATAAAAACCCAGTCTTAAAGGGAGTAGAAACACCAAACTCAACTTTAATACAAACAAATTTGTGACATGCAACCCCAAATGGAATAGGTTCAACTTCTAACGGTGTACCCATATGATTTCCAATCAGTGCTATATTGAGAGGAAAAGTAATCAAAAGGGGCATACCACATAGTTGGACCCAAAACTAGGCTTTTGACAGATCAATCTCCTCAATTCCTTGATGATCATAAGGTGTCCTTTAAAGTTCCATGGGCCAGATTGGAGAATACAATCCTTCTTGGCTTGCCTCTTGAAACAGAATAAAAATTTGTTTTACTTGAGATCTTTAATAACTAAATTAGACGCAAAATCCCAAGAGGGAAGGCTTGTTTGGGGATTTGGCGGACACCAGACGATCAACTAGCATGAGACTAGAGGCTATTTTTGCCTGTTCTTCATTTGGTTGAATTTTGGAGGGTAGATCATCCCATGAGAGGGTTCGGGTTTGGTGGGTAATACGATCTTCTTCATTTGAGTGGGGATCCATAGGGGAGGAGGAGGGGGTAGAAGGTAAGAGAAAGAGAAGAGAGTTGAGAGGTAGGAAGGGAAGGAAAACGTGTTGACAATAACGAGGGAATAAGAAGATGAGAGAAAAACTGGCACAGAAAGGTGGTTTGAGAGATGTGATTGAACGATGTAAGGGAAGGAGTGGAACTGGACACTGTACACTGAAGGAAGGTGGTAAGGGACTTGGGC
Source organism: Myrica gale (assembly GCA_963930655.1). Taxonomy (NCBI): domain Eukaryota; kingdom Viridiplantae; phylum Streptophyta; class Magnoliopsida; order Fagales; family Myricaceae; genus Myrica; species Myrica gale. Next base: position 12,096,463 of record OZ005619.1, on the reverse strand, counting down.
GTGGAAAGGAAAGACAATGGGGGCAAATGGTTGGGTGGTACTATACACCTGGAAAGAGACGAAAGAGTGTTAGAGAAGAGGGACAGGAAAAGACCATAGGGGTTAGGGGAGGAGAGAGCCTCTCAGGGAAGGAAACCACTAAGGGTCGGGACAAAGCTTTTTTGTTCTGCCAGCATTTTTGAACAACCATACTGACTCTAGCAAGCTCCTCGAAGTATGTATTTGCAGCAAAGGTATTCGATCTAAACTACCGTAGTGTCACCTGAAATTGCAAACTAATTAAACATAATGTAATAAATTATAAACAACTACGCAAACTTTAAGAATAAAGTGACTTAGTAACCTACCTCATAAAACAACTTCAGAAACTTTGTGAAATGGCGTACATGATCCCAATTATCAGTAGTAGGTGGCCCTAAACCTCTCCTACCGTGTCCTTCCTCACATAAAAATGGTATCAGGTGACCATCATCCTCTAACATAAGCTCGAAGGTTGGTTGATACTTCTCAGCAACATCCAACCTCATGTAAGTCAAGTTCCACCGAGTATGAACATCAAGACTTACGAAAGAACTACACACGATCTTGAGAAGAGTTGAGAATACCTTTTTATGGCTAATTATTGAACATCCTAATTTAGTGACCTGATTTGTTTAAGGACCATGCACATATATTTTTTTTTACAATTTTCAAATTTTTTCATAAACTCCAATACTTTTTTCACACAATTTATTAAATTTTCACAAAAATTTCCATAGAATTTACACAACCTCTTATAAAAAAAATTTGAACACCAACTTTGCTGACCCATCAGAGACTTAATTCTAGTAAAACCAACCTTTTATAATAGAGTCATTTGTGCCTTCTTCATAAGTCGAAGCTTAATTCAAATCGTACTTGTATTATTATTTAATTGTTGCATTTATATAGACTTACAAAAGAAGATAAGAACAATAGAGAATAAAGATTCCACTACTATAAAATCCTAACATTTCAAACAAGTTATCAAGATACTTGATAACTTATTTTTTATCTTTTATCGTAATTTAATCTAAAAAACGAGATCTTATAAAAAAACAACTTATGACAATTAGAAAATAGAACATAACATGCTTCAAACTGTGATCTATACTTTTATTTTAAAGTTCATCTGCATTCCCTACGTGTGTCCCTTTGTTTTTAATCTTCCTCATAGAAATATCTCTTAATTTCTCCAGTAACAAATGGCTAACAATCAATCTATAATATCGTAATCTTGAAACTAGATATGAGAAAGTTAGACTAAGTGGAGAAATAGGGCATGTTCATTTTGAGAAAATTTTAAGAATTCTAAGAATAGTGTGAATATTTAGGTGATATTTAAGCTTTATTGGCATGCGTGTACAAGTTTTTTAGTTGTATCGATGTGTATAAAAAAGGTAATGTTGAGTTGTATTGGTATGCGTGTAGGAGTAATGTTAGGACTATAAATTTAAAAAGTTGAATTCAAATTCTAAAATTTTTAGCCAAACGAACATTCCCATAGATTAAGAAAAAATTAAGCTATCAATTAGTATGTGATCGGAAGATTTCTCTAGTAAAAAATTGATAGTGTAATGGTTGAGGTTCCAATTGACACTTACTTTGGGATTATTGATCAAAGGTCAAGACTATAATAAATTGGTACAAGGACAGAGACAAAACAACGGAGAATACACAAAGAAATACTTCTTCGGATTTGTGTCTTGACGACCTTCATAGCTCTATATGACCACCATCTTTGGACGATCCAAACAAGCAATTGACAGTCAATCAAGGAGAGGTTGATCAATTTATCGTACATTCACCGCTTACTAGTACAAATGCAGTACATGAATGGGGATTTGAAAATATTAAGCTATGTTGTTTGTATTTTTAAAAATATTTTTATGATTAAAATTTTTTTGAGATTTTTTTGTGTGTTTGTTAGAATGGTGGGCTTATTGGAAAGATGTTTGAAAAGAGAAATTTTTTAAAATTTGTTCTCTAGGAGGATGTGAGAGTAAAAAAGTATGTTTGGAAAGAATTTGTTTGTGAGAATAGATTTTATTAATTAAATAGAAAATTTTATTAAAAATCTAATTATTTTTCGTATGAAAAAATCATGTGCGAATCTTATTTTTATTTCACCCCATGTGAAGTTAAGAAAATATAGTACGAATGTGTGAAGGAAGCGAGAGGAGAAGAGAAAATCTAATCTGTGTTGAATGAAATGAATGTGATATCTTACATTTCTACAAGACTTTCACACATATATATTATACAATGAACTAACAAACTAGCTAACTGACTAAAGATATAAACACGTAAGGTGATCTGAGCTGAGCTAGAATTGATGATGATTCTGATGATGAGTCATTTCTACATGCCCCTCAAGATCGGCTTTTGCAGAGGACCTGGAAACAATGGATTATTTCTTGAATTTCCAAGAAATCAAAGAATCACCAAAAAAGATACAATAACCTGTGACAAATTTTCGTATATCAGGATTGCTTGCCCAATTTGAATCGTGAAAAGCTTTAAGATGCTGAGCTGAGTTGGATGAGAAGAAAATGCCTTGTCTTGGTGTAGCCTTGAGATACCACAGAACTCTGTGCACAACTTGAAGATGAGGTTGTCGAGGTTTGTCAAGGAATTGACTTAAGTTTTGGATAACAAACTAGATATCAGGTCTGGTGAGTGTTATATATAACAGTCGACCAACCAATCTTTGTTAAGTGTTAGAATCTTGAATTAAATCACCTGAATTGGAATTCAATTTAACATGTTGATCAAGAGGAATGCTAAGGGGCTTAGAACCAGTAAAGTCACTGTCAGCTAAGATATCAAGGGTATATTTTCATTGACACAACGAAATAACTTGCTTGGATCGAGCAACCTCAAGACTAAGAAAATACTAGGCAGGTCCAAGATCCTTGATCCTAAACATGTCATGAAGAGAAGCTTTAATAACTAGTGATAGCTTGCATATCATTGTTGGCCACAAGAACATCAACAACATACACCAATAGCACCAGAAAAACATTATTTTGATGTTGAAAAAACATGGTGGAATCAGATGTAACCTATTGGAAACCAGAACAGAGTAAAAAATTGGACAGTTTGTGAAACACCTGTCGTGACGCTTGTTTCAATCCATAAAAGACTTATTCAACTGGCATACTTGATGTTCTCCTTGCTTTATCAAAATCTAGTGGAACTTGCATATACACCTCCTCATGAAGATCACCATATAAGAAAGCATTGTTGACATCAAATTGGTGTAGAAACTAATGCTTAATGGATACAATAGCAAGCAAAGTTCTAATCGTAGTGAACTTGGCAACATGAGAGAAGGTATCCAAATAATCAAGATCAGCTTGTTGAGTGTACCCTTTTGCAACTAATCGAGCTTTGTATCGCTGAATGGAACCATCTGATTTATATTTGATTTTGCAAATCCATCGTCAACCAATGGATTCTTTACCAAGAGGTACGAAAGTGAGAGTCCAGATATTATTGGATTCAAGAGCTACAATTTCAATAATCATAGCTTGCTACTGAAGATGATTTTTAACAGCCTGATGGAAGTATTTTGTTCCATATTGGTGGAAACGGATAAGGTAAATGCACAATTTGAAGGAGACAATCTATCACAACTAAGAAATGAAGAATTATCATATTGTTTACCTGCTGCCAAAATCAGAGAATCTGGAAACATGGATTTAATAGAGGGAGGTAAAGCTAGCTGGCAATAGAAATCCTTAAAATAAGGAGGAGGCTGCCGAGACCTAGTAGACTTTTTAATAGGTATGACAAATGTAGATAATAGACCAAAAGGTGAATGAGAATCAAAATGAGGAGCATGAGAAGAAGTTGTATGAGGGATATAGGAAAATGAAGGATGAATATCAGATAATATTACAGTAGAAAAATCAAAAGTGTTGTCTAAAGAAGAATTTGGCAAAACAAGATGAAAATTGGAATTTTCTAAAGAAACATATTTGTAAGGAAATACATGTGCATGAAAAACAACATCCCAAGAGACAATAATAGTGTGTGTATCAAGAGTAAGAAATTTGTATCCTTTGATACCATATGGATATATCAAAGAAAAATACATTTTTGTCTCTAGCATCAAACTTGTTTATGTTATGCTTAAGAGTTAATGCATAACATAAAGAACCAAACACTGGAAGCCTTGTATAGATGGAGGATTAGAAAATAATAGTTCATAAGGAGATATATGACCTAACTGAGGAGAAGATAGGCAATTAATAATATACACAACTGAATGAAATCTCCCCAAAAATGAAGAAGTAAATTTGCATGAAATCGAAGAGCTCTAGCAACTTCGAGAATATGCCGATATTTGCGCTCAACAACACTATTTTGTTGGGGTGTGTCGACAGAACTATGTTGATGTATAATACCATGAGAGCTATAAAAATATGTCATAAGAAATTCAGCTCCATTGTATGAACGAAGTTGTTTAACTTTGAGGTTAAACTGTGTTTGAACTAATTGAACAAAAGATTGTAAAATGGTTCGGGTTTGAGACTTGCGTGTTATCAACTAAACCCAAACAAACTTTGTACAATCATTAATGACGGTAAGAAAAAATTTGAACCTTCAAAAGCTAGAAATGAGAAGGATCCCCAAATATCACAATGTATAAGATCAAACTTGCGTTGAGAATTTTGAGAATGAATAAGAAATGGCAATATGGTTTGCTTAGCTAAGAGACATACATCACAAATGAAGTTAGAAGTCATTTTAAATGTAGGTAGTTGTTTATTTATCAAAGACATGCAAGAAAGAGAAACATGACCAAGTCTATAATGCCAAGCGTGAGCAGAAAGAGAAATAGGTGAAGAGAGAGCACATGTAGGAGACTAAAATGGCAGCAAATGATATAAGCAATTGACAGCTTTACCCACTCCAATCGCCATACATGTGTCAGATCTTAAATAAAATAATGTGCATCAAGAAACATGAGTGAGTGGCTGAAATTAAATTGAAATCAAAAGAAGAGACGCAAAGTACTTTATGCAAAACAAGAGTGTTTGACAATTCCACTGTGCATACATGTGTAATAGAAGCAAAAGATCTATTTGAAAGTTTGATAATTGTATGAGCAATGCATTTGTAAACATAGAGAGAGAACTGTTCATATGATCAGTAGTTCTCGTATCTATGATCCAAGGATGTGGAGTAGTAAAGTTTGTAGGTAAGTGACTATTACGTGCAATATTATGACAGGTGTAGAAAGTAAAGAACACGTCATATTTGAGCTCAAACTGCTTTCTAGAGGAGAATTTGGTAAATATTCATAAGCTAGTTTTATGAGTGAGTGGCTGAAACTATATTGAAATCAAAAGAAGAGACGCAAAGCACATTATGCAAAACAAGAGTGTTTGACAATTCCACTGTGCCGACATGTGTAATAGAAGCAAAAGATCTATTTGAAAGTTTGATAGATGTATGAGCAATGCATTGTAAACATAGAGAGAGAACTAATCATATGATCAGTAGCTCTCGTATCTATGATCCAAGGATGTGGAGAAGTAAAGTTTGTAGGTAAGTGACTATTACGTGCAATATTATGAAAGGTGTAGAAAGTAAAGAACACGTCATCTCTGAGCTCAAACTGCTTTCTAGAGGAGAATTTGGTAAAGATTCAGAAGCTAGTTTTATGAGTGAGTGGCTGAAATTATATTTAAATCAAAAGAAGAGACGCAAAGCACATTATGCAAAACAAGAGTGTTTGACAATTCCACTATGCCGACTTGTGTAATAAAAGCAAAAGATCTATTTGAAAGTTTGATAGATGTATGAGCAATGTATTTGTAAACATAAAGAGAGAACTGATCATATGATTAGTAGCTCTCGTATCTATGATCCAAGGATATGAAGTAGTAAAGTTTGTAGGTAAGTGAATATTATTTGCAATATTATGAAAGATGTAGAAAGTAAAGAACACGTCATACCTGAGCTCAAACTGATTGCTAGAGGAGAATTTGGCAAAGATTCAGAAGCTAGTTTATGAGGTGCATCAATTGCTAATATTGCTCTTGTGTAATTATAAGAATTGGGAACCTCACTGTTTTTACCTTGTGGTACAGAAACTTCGTTAGTTGAAGAATTTTTCAAACGATTTGTATATAACCATGATAATATCCATGAATTTTATAGCACTTGTCAATGGTATGTGCTTGAATACTGCAATGGCTACAAACAAGTCTATCTTTAAGAAAAATATTGATTAACTCCAGTCCTGTGATAAGGTTGATATGGTGCAGAACTATGATGACTTATGAAAGCAACAACTTCAAAGTTTGGTTTTGCCATGGAACAAACTTCAAATTGTCGTTCTTCTTGTAACCAAGGAGAAAACCTTATTGATTGGAGACAAAGGATCCATAAGGAGAGTTTGACCTCTTACATGTATAAAAGTACCATTAAGTCTCGTAAGAAACTTCATTCGTATTCTTGTTGTTAATATTCTATAACATCCTTCAAACCACCACAAGTACAGGTTGGAATTGGTCGAAAATTGATTAATTTGTCCCACAATCCTTTAAGCTTCGTGTAATACACACTAATTGGCATGTGATATTGTGAAAGATCAGTCATGGACTTCTAAAGTTGAAAAACTCAAGATCCATTAGATTGAGAGAACCTCTCCTTGAGGTCTATCCACATCTCTCGTGTTGTGTTTACATAAATGACACTAGCAACTAGATCTTTCGATAATGAATTTAACAGCCAGGATATCACTATATTATTGCAGCGAATACAAGTAGTAAGCTTTGGATCAGTGTAAACAAGTTTTAACAAATATCCATCAACAAATAAGTTTTTATTCTTTGCACTGAGAGCCATAGTCATAGACCGACTCCAGGTGGAGTAATTTTCTTCAACAAGCTAGAATGGTGTGAGAGTTTTTTGTTATGTGTTAATGTTTTCATTTGTTCCGTTTATATGTTATATATGTTCGTCTTATATCTGCGGCCCCTCTTTCGTCAGCATGTGAGTTGTTAAGAGCAATGATTTGCTCTGCTTGTGCATCTCACTCACGACCCTCACCAATTGCCTCTTATTCGATCTCCTCTTCTCCTTTGGTTGTGTATGCATTTGAAACTTCTTTGGGAAGCTAGATAACCATTGCGTCCGTGTCTCCTCCAACAAAGACCATTGTCGACATGGGTGGTGGTTATGTTTCATACTGGCATTGGTCGGTTGTTGTATCCAGCCCTTGGCCAGTGGTGTCTCCAGATCCTCGAATCCAAATTGTTTGGACCAATGAGCTTGGGTGGCTTTAGAGCCTGACTGAGCTTTCATGTTTGGTTGGTCTTGGGTGCTCAAAGTGTTGAGGGTCTTCATACCCTCTTTATTGGTATTTGTTGGCCTTGAGCCCCATTAGGTTTGTTATTGGCCCTTGGAGGTTTTGGGCTGTAATGCATCTTCATCTCTTGTAATGTCCCCCAATAATAGTAGTGGATTACCTGGAACAAAAATATTCTACCATACTTGCATTAGTAAAAAGGGTTGCTTGTAGTATTTACTAGTAAGCTTCCGACCCTTTATTAATACTTAATGCTTCCGACCCTAAACTCTCTTGAAGTTCCCCTCATTTGTATTACAATCATTTGGGGATAAAAGAAAATTACTACACATTTCCTAAATTCGAATCCATAATTTTTAACCTTCTTACCTAAAACAAATATTACTTGAGTCTAGATTGGTACATAATTTAAACTCTTTTAAACTGAGTATTAAACATATTTTAGTAATACTCAAACTGGGTATGTTCGTTTTCACCATTTTTTCAGGATTCTAAGTATATTCATAATTCTACCACCGAACATATTCAGAATTCAAACACAAAAACCAATACATTTTACACAATCTCCAACAACTTTTTAATTTTTTATTCAACATAAATTTTCTCTCTCTATACTTTTTCACATAACTCCAATATTTTTTTATTAAACAATTACATCAAATCATTTCTCTCTCCACTTTACACAAACACCAATAAAACACTATTCAACATAAAAATTCACAACTTCTCTAAAATCCTACATTTTTTCTCAAAACGAACATCACCCTAGGGTTTCCCATGTGCTCCCACCAGCCGCATTGCGTTCCTTACCTAACTCAAGGTCCGTCTTGACTGGAGCATAGATACGAGCACGAGTTCCCTTATTACCCATAAATTTTAGGACATGCTATTCACATCATTTGACATTCCAAGTTATAGTTATTAGATACCATCTCATGTTAATAAATATTTTTGGGTTCCAAAAATCGCTCGAATTTTGATTAACGTGACCTAATTTGGTCTCAAACTCAACGCCACTAAATGGTCACAACGCAATCCACTTATATGAAAAACATTTTCCGCACCAAGTCACCGGTGTTATTTGCAAACTAAAAATTTGGCCAAAATTTTTCTCCCTTTCAATTTTTGATTTATAAACATAAGTAACTCAAAAATTTAGTAAATAATAAAATAACATTCTATTTTTTCAAAACTTTCTCAGAAATCTAATAAAATTATAATACACCTTCGATTTTACAATATTTTTAAAAATGGATAAATAATATTTTGGTCCCTGTGGTTTGGGTGAAAATCAAATTAGTCCCTTATCAATTTTTTTCATCAATCGGGTCCCTAATCTTTACATGATTTTATATTGAGTCCTTCCGTCTAAATCCGTCCACTGACTTAACGGTAAGTGACAACCTAATCTGCTCGGGATAGAGAGCTGAGAGGATCGAGAGGCCCGAGCAGGTCGGGCTGCTTGTGCTCGGGATGCTCGGACTACTTTTATATAACCTTTGCACGAGCGGCCTTGCTGCTCGGGCCTCTCGATCTGCTTATGCTCGGGCTGATTGTGCTCGGAATGCCTGGCTGCTTGTGCTCGGGATGCTCGGGCTATTTTTATATACCCTTTGCGGGAGTGGCCTTGCTGTTCGGGCCTCTCGATCTACTTATGCTCGGGATGCTCGGGCTGATTGTGCTCGGGATGTCGGGTTGCTTTTGCTCGGGATGCTCAAGCTGCTTTTATATAGCATTTGTGCGCGCGGCCGGCCTACTCGGGCCTCTTGATCCTCTCAGCTCTCCATCCCGAGCAGATCAGGTTGACACTTACCGTTAAATCAGTGGACGAATTATGACGGAAAGACTTAATATAAAAGTATGTACAGATCAGAGACCCGATTGATGAAAATTTTTTATAAGAGACTAATTTGATAGCAGCCCGACCTGCTCGGGCTTCTCGATCCTCTCATCTCTCCATCCTTAGCAGATCAGGTTGACACTTACCGTTAAATCAGTGGACGGATTTAGACGGAAGAACTTAATATAAAAACATGTAAAGATCAGAGACCCGATTAATGAAAAAAATTGATAAGAGATTAATTTGATTTTCATGCAAATTATAGGGACCCGATTGATAAAAAAATTGTTAAGGGACTAATTTGATTTTCACCCAAATCAAAGGATCAAAATATCATTTATCCCTTTTAAAAAATTCATAAAATTTTGGTGACTCAGCTGGGTTGTGGAGGGGGCAAATTCCCAGCAACGAAAAGAGGAAAAGAATCTAATTCCCTTCGATCTAAACCACCCCTGAGCAAACCACTTCTTTACATGCAGAGCCCAGCAGTTTCTCTTTTTCATTCCTTCCGAGTTGGCGTTGAGTTGAGCGACTGAGTGTGAGTGCGAGAGAGGAAATGGACTCGGTTGAAGGCAAAGCTCAGAGGATCCCACTGCGGCAGAGGCCCGAGTGGTCCGACGTGACTCCGGTTCCCCAAGATGACGGTCCCAACCCGGTCGTCCCCATCGCCTACAAGGAAGACTTCGTCGAAACAATGGACTACTTCCGGGCCGTCTACCTTGCTGACGAACGCTCACCCCGCGCTCTTCGCCTCACCGCCGAAGCTATTGACATGAACGCCGGAAATTATACTGTAACTATCGCTCTCTCTCCTTCGTTTTGTTATGATTTTGGAGAACTAAGATTTTCATAATGTTTTTCAAGAGGGATTCGGATTCGGATGCAGATGTAATTGTGTTATTCATATACTTCAGTAGATTCGTACGACTGAAAATGGATGCTAGACGAGAATATGATCTTATTGTAAAGTACCCAGTTGTTATATAACCATTCCTGAGAATCATTATATATCATCAAGTTCCCCGATGTTCACCATATTGAACGAAGCTTTCATGACTATTTAATGATAAGATGTTGATTACAGTGTTGGAAAATTGGATGATATAGATAATGAAACTTCTTAAGCTTTGTTTCTGAACACTAGAGAAATCTCTATCCCAAATTCAGAAGGGCATTAATTGGTAAGAACAAGGCGATTTCAATATTTTTACTATTTTTAAACTGAGGTTGCATAGTGTAAAAGGGTATTGTGAAAGGAAAGGGAAAAGTGAAATGCTTGTTGCATGAGTGTCACAAATGCTAGGGTAGTACATTGCCCTATAGATGTTGCTTTAGAGATTAGACGAAGTCGTCAAGTCTTTTTTAAGAGAGAAAGTTGGATACCCCACTTCTCTACAACATATCATTGGCTTTTCTTAATTCTCCTTTCGTCCCCTTTGTTGGCACACTCAATAGGTAATAGGGGTGAATACCTTATAAGTGTATTGGATTTCTCTTTAGTTTTTGGAGTGTTTTTAATTCTTCTCAAATTATCTTTGTCTAGGTAAACTTTCTAGGTGAAATGTAACAATCTTTATATCTACATATATATCTCCACACACACAAAAAAAAAATCAAAAACAAAAACAAAGAAAGAAAGCTTATATGGTGTTTGCAAACCTCCCAAAATTTGGTTTGTGGGAGTTGATGAAAAAGTGGAGAGAGTGATGATTGGAGTGAATTTTTTATGTTTATTGTAATGGAAATAGATAATTTGATGGGGAGAGATTGTTTTATACTTATTTTATTGGCCAAAATTTTGGTTTGCAAACACCACTTAGTAAGATAAAAGGGAAAAAAATGTAAGGATGACTCTGTTAGTAGTTTCTTGGCCCTTAAGTCAGTTCAAAGATGTTTCAATATGGCCTATGAGCTCCAGGTTGGAGGGTGAGACTATGGGTGGAAGACCCGTATGTCACACAGGAGCATAGAGAGGATTTAAGAATTGAGGAGTGGAAAAAAGGGGTTGGAGTGATGGGATGCAAAAATTGAATGCTCTTAACTCCTTTTTTGAGCGTACCATCTCTGCTACCACATGCACTTAACTCCTTTTTTGAGCTAATCATATATAACCTCTTATCATAGACTCACAACCCGACAATAGGTGATGTTAGAAGCCTAGGTTCTGCTTTATGCTCTGCTCCTACCATCAGTGTTATTCTGTTCCAAGTCCTTTTCACCTATTCCTTTGTTGGCTAGTTTCTAAATCCCACCTGTGGAAAGTACGTCTTTAATTGAATGCTACAAGAACAGAAGAAGTTACAGATAACTGGGAACTGTTATATGATGAATATCAGAGAAGATAGATCATTCTTGATGAACTTCATTAAAATTTACTTAGAAAATATTCCACTTCTCATTCAACAGTAAATGTCAAACAGATTCTGATAGGCAGTAAAACCTCATACTTTGTATAAATATTTTTACTCAAAAGAGTTAACGACTGAAAGCGTTGCCGAATCTAACAAGTCTTAAGTTTATGTAAATTTGAACAATTTGTACTCGTTGACAACTACAGTTCTCTTTTCTGCCAATGGGCAACTTTGGATAAGTAACCACTGTTGTCACATGTGCAAGTTTGACATGGCCATTTGTATGACTGAAACTACTTTTCCTTGTCTTTTTGTTTTCTTGTTCTCTCTTTCTCCCTCTTTCTCTTTCTCCTGCCTGATCTTTCCCTTTCTTTTGTGTAAGGATATCCTATTCTCTATTTAATGTGATAAGAGTTCATGCAGATACATTTTTTTTGTCTTTCGATCTTATTTCCTTGTCAACAATAGTAAACCGTAGCTACTTTGCAAATTGTTCCAACGCAACAAGTAATTCAATTTCATTGTGTTTAATTTGTTTCAAGATAACTACTCTTCATGCCAGCGTGTGTAGACTTTTATTCCTCCAAGTGATGTGCTTGAATATTGGACGTTCGTGTGTGAATTAGTAAAATATGTGTTTGGGTATGACGTTTTATATCAGTTTGACCTAGTTCTTGACATTCACTTGAATGTTCTGTTTCATACCATTGTGTTTGCTCATCCTTTATGTCATATATTATAACAAAATAGCATGGTCTGGAACCATACATGTGATATAAACAATATAGACTATAGGCTGTACTAGGTAGCTTGGAAATGGTGTATTTCTGAGCAAGCACCGTTGACTTGCCATGTATGAAAATGTCTGTGGAGGAGGTCACAAAATATCTTATACATGAACTTCTCCTTGACCCTTCCGTTTCATGCTAGAATTTGTTCATTCAATTTCAAAGGAATTGAACTAAGAGTGCTTCTATATTTTGTAGGTGTGGCATTTCAGGCGTTTAATCCTTGAGGCTCTTGATGTTGAGTTGCATGATGAACTGGATTTCATTGAGAATATTGCTAGGAGTAATTCCAAGAACTATCAGATATGGTGTGTCATATCTCTACATATTACTCTTATTTGTTTTCCTTTGTAATTATGTAATACAGAAGAGACACTGGACGAAGATGTATTAAAAATCTGAAGGTGATATTGTACGTTGAAATAAGATGCTGTCAATACAGTGAACTATAAGTTGTTTACATAAATGGAACCTGTTATTAAAACCTATTTATGACCAGCCTTCTGAGAGCTAGGGATAGCAGCATGGGAGATTCAGTTGCCCGTACTTCTCTCTGAAACATTTACATGGACTTTTATTTCAGATCTGAATTCAGTTGAAGGATGTCATTGAAAAGTTGGCTTAAGGAAAGAATATAGAAGGAATCATCCAAAAGTTGCTTATCTTGTTTGCGCATTAGATGTTCAAATTGCACTGTTGGGTAGGCCTTATTAGCTGTGGTTCTAGCAATTTGTGAAATCTCAATGCATGGGAAAGGTGTGTTTCGAATTATGTCATATTTCTGTTGAAAGTCTACTTGTAGTGGTGGGTGTATTTTGTTTTTTAACAAAATATAAATCTATATAAAATTGCAGAATGAGGGAAGTCTTAAAACAATTTCTGGGGTTTTTTAACTGCTATGATAGTGGTGCTTTTGTTCGCAAAACATTTTTTAAACATTCTACGCCTCCAATTCTCCTTATATGCAATACAGACATTGTGTTTGTCAACTAATCCATAATCGCAATGGACTGTTGAAACTATTGAATTAGTTTGTAGTTTTCTCTCTTTTCCTTTGAAATCCCATTGGATTGACTGAGTCAATGCTGTCATTAGTGCCTTCCATTTTTATGTTAAATTGAAAAGCAAAATTTATCAACATAACACTAAATGCTCCCTCCATTTGAAATCTGTTTCTTTTCTGGTTCATCTTTGATGTCTTCTAAGGGTGAGAAGTCAAGGCCTGTACCTTTTTTCACTTTCAAAATCACCACTCTTCCCTAGAAGTCCTTATTTTGAACATTTAGGGTTAAAGAATGAGAAGGCAACTGTAAAGTTGACTAGAGCCAATGACTTTGGCTCCAATTGCACTTTTCCTGTCATAAGAACTGGGTGGAGAGTGAATTTTTGGGTTAAAGACTCACTGAACGAATATGTAACTACCATAAGTGTGAATCCACTAATTTTAGGCCCTTTAAGTGTCAGTCTTTTGAAGTTTCTATAGCTTAGTTTACCCTTAAGAAGCTTGTCGTTGGGACTATTTGTTGCTATTCGCAGATAACTTATTGGCTGTTATTCCTATTTTACCTAACAGAATATGCGCTGTATTTTCCATGGGTTTCTCCCGAAGTTTTAGAGTAGAAGCTAAGGATTTTCAGGTGACTAGTGGAGGGAGAGGAGTGATTAAGTTTACAGAATGGAGTCGAAAGTCCATTAGTTCGATTTTTTTGGGTAGATACGGGGCAGTTTGGTTGGTGAATTTAGCCGGGAAGCTCGCGGAGGCTGCTGCTGATCAAGACTTCACCATGAAGTTTAATGAAGGCTCCCGTGCTTTCTTAGCTCAAAGATGTGCAAACAATGCTGGCAGATATGTCGCCATTGTCGAATATGGTGATGGTCGCAAGAAAGGAGTGGTGATGATTCCGGAAGGAAGATATGGTGCTGGTTGGACTTCCATGGCTGAGTGTTTTCAGGAGGTGGTGGAATACTTTGGACCAGTCATACCAGGGAGGAACAAGGCTGGGGATGCAAGGAAGAGAGCCGGAGTCTCCTACGCAGGTGTGGTCATGTCAGGGCTTGAGGGGAGGAACGTTTCAGCTGGCAGGGGAGAAATCATTTCGTGTGCACAGAAGTCGAATCCTCTTCCCTATGTAAAAGGGGCCGCCGAGAGTCTCTGCCCGATGCATATGCGTAACAGGCTTGAAGCTTTGAGAAGGGAGCTAGATTGCCTTTTAGGGGCTTTGGACGATAGGGGAGTGGGTTCTAAGTGTTCAGATTGTCAGGGGTTCAGAAGGAGAGAGGCGCCCATTTTATTGAAGGGGAAAGAGACTGTCTTTTCTTCGGAAGAAAGGGAGGAGGGGTCGTTTGGGCTTGGGCTTGGGCCTAGGCTGGTCAAAAGGGCTGAGTTGTGGGAAGATGGGTCGGGGGGGTCTGGGTCTCACTTTCGCCCAAAACCCAGATCGCAGGGGCCTGTCGCCGAGCCGGAAGAAAGGGAGGAGGGGTCGTTTGGGCTTGGGCTTGGGCTTGGGCCTGGGCTGGTCAAAAGGGCTGAGTTGTGGGAAGATGGGCTGGGGGGGTCTGGGTCTTACTTTCGCCCAAAACCCAGATCGCAGGGGCTGGGTCCTGCTGACCCGAGTTCTGTCGCCGAGCCTTCTCCGGCTCGGTGGCTCTCGGGTGTCGTCCACCATACATCGGCGCCGGTAGTGGAGCCTCAGGCGACGTCGTCTGTGGTGGTGGGGGGAGTTTCCGACGACTTACCGGCGATAGCTCCGAAGTCTCTTCACGGTGCTGTTTTGGTTCGATCATCGTCGGGTTTGTAGGAGTCGCTGGGCAGGCTTTTTTCGGACCCAGACTATGCCGGCAATCATCCAGGGACAACTCAGAGTGGGGTTTCAGAGGGTGAGGCTCTTGTTGCTGTCGATGGGGCCATTTATATTCTGGCTGAGGTTGGTCGAGTGGGTGAGGGGAGTCGGGCAGGGCTAGGGGATCTTTCTGGGATTCCCCTTGTTGGTCCTGAGGTGGGGGAGAGCTCTTGTCAGCCTTCTTGTAGTCATATTGGGGAGTTGGTGTGTGTTCCTTCTGGTAAAAAAATTGTGGAAGTGGATCCTCTAGCAGTGTGCACTATCCCGAGAGTAAGAGAGGACTGTTCTGCCAATCTTGATTCTTCAGGTTGGGTGCTGGATATGGTGACCTCTTTTAGGCATCTGGTTGGCTTGTCTTGTGAAGGTCATGAGGCGGACTTGGAGGCCTTATTTGCAGCTTTGGAGATGGAGCGGGGAAACTGGTGTCCTAAGCCACATGGTAAGACGGGGAGTAAACTCCAACGCGAAATGAAGGGGTTGAGCTCTGCTATTAACTATGAGGGGAAGACCTATGTGTCGAGAAAAAATAGAAAGGGTGGGAGGGACCAAAGTCTAAATGAAGTGCAGAAGAATGTGCTCAACGGACTCCCCAACACACTTGCAAAGATAACACCAATCAAGCAGGTACACTCCCCTCCTTCGTAAGTTGTCAGTAGTAAGGATGCTTTCATGGGTGGCTTCCCAAACAAAGAACGATGCCCTAGGTGGGGCTAAAGACCTCCAAATCTGTCTCCAAGGGAATCTCCCATCGGGATCCCCAACAAAACACGCATACCAAGACGTCACCGAAAAAACACCACTTTTAGATCTCACCCATCTCATCTTGTCTTCAGTTTGAGTCCTCAATACTTTAGAGTAAAGTAAAGAGAAGAGCGCAGAAAACTCCTCTAGCTCCCAATCATTTGCCCCCCTAACAAACTGAATATTCCACGAAGCACTCCTGGAAACCCTCTCGAAGCAGTCCGCAACCAAAGCATCCTTATTGCAGGCGAGAGAAAACAATTGAGGATACATATCCTTTAAGGGTCGGTCGCCGCACCAACGATCCATCCAGAAACGAACTCTCATACCATTACCTACTTCAAAATGGATGTTCTCAGCAAAGGATTCTCATCCTTTACTAATGTTCTTCCAAAGACCAACACCATAAGAGTCATTACAAACCAGAGTATGCCACCCACCCAAAACACAACCATATTTTTCCATAATAACAATTCTCCACAAACTATCATGCTCGATCCCAAATCTCCAAAGCCATTTTCCAAGAAGGGCCCTATTAAACAAAACAAGCCTCTTCAAACCCAACCCACCACTACTAATAGGAGAACACACTTTCTCCCACTTCACAAGATGAAATTTCTGCACGCTATCATCACTTCCCCATAAAAAATCCCTCTGAATCTTCTCCAGCCTATTAGCCACCGCAACAGGAATAGGAAAGAGCGATAAAAAGTAAGTGGGGAGACAAGATAGAGTAGATTTGATCAACGTAATTCGACCACCCTTGGAGAGATAACACCGTTTCCACCTCGCCAACCGTCGTTCCGTCCTTTCGATAATATCACTCCAGATGCGAGAACTTTTGAAAGGTGCCCCTAAGGGAAGGCCCAGATAAGTGATAGGCAAAGAAGCAACCTGGCAGCCCAAAATAGAAGCCAAAGCACGCACATTAACTACGGTACCTATAGGGATGGCTTCAGACTTGGAAAGATTAATCTTCAAACCCGACACTGCCTCAAAACAAAGTAGAAGACAACGCAGATATCGAAATTGGCCCTCATCAGCCCCACAAAGAATGAGAGTGTCATCTGCAAAAAATAAATGAGTTTGCGCAACATGGGAAGTTCGTTAAAAGCCTCAATGCAACCTTCATCGTGCTGATTCCCACGAAAGTAGGAGCGGTCGAATTGAAGGACTTTCGCCCTATTAGCCTAGTGGGTGGGGTTTACAAAATTCTGGCTAAGGTGCTAGCGAACAAGCTGAAGGTGGTCTTGGGTGGTATCATCTCGCCCTCTCAGAATGCGTTTGTGAAAGGGAGACAGATTTTGGATTCCGTCCTTATAGCTAATGAGTGCATTGACTCCAGGATACGTTCCCATATCCCGGGTATGTTATGCAAGTTGGATGTTCACAAGGCCTATGATCACGTGAATTGGAGGTTCCTTTTATACCTCTTGAGGAGGTGTGGATTTGGAGATAGGTGGTGTAGATGGATCGAGTTTTGCATTTCCACGGTAAGATATTCGGTGGTTGTGAATGGATCTCCTCATGGTTTTTTCGGTGGGTCTCGTGGGTTGCGTCAGGGTGATCCCCTCTCACCTTTGTTGTTCGTTATTGTCATGGAAGCTTTCAGTAGGATGATGCAGATGTTGGTCGAACATGGTTCCGTTGAAGGCTTCGATGTGGGGATACTCCCCCACCAAATCCTGAAAACCTTCCGCCTTAAGCCACATATTCTCAAAGCGAAAAGGTTTCTTACCCCCACCATGCTTACCGATCTCACAAAGGATGGGAAAATGATCCGAGAACAATCGCGGAAGCCTCCTTTGAAGGATATCAGGAAATAAGGACTCCCAATCAGCATTAAAAAGGAAGCGATCAATTCTTGACCAAGACTTTAATGCTCTACCACTCGACCAAGTAAAAGTGCCTCCCGACATCGGAATATCCACCAATTGGTTGTCAGCAATGAAATATGAAAAATCCACCATACCTCTCCCCAAACCGCCCAACCCAGAACGCTCACTGGGAAACCGAGTGACATTGAAATCGCCTCTGATGCACCAAGGAAGGTTCCACCAAGCGAACACGCCAGCCAACTCCTCACATAATAATCTCCTGCAGCAGTCATCATTGGGGCCATAAACCCCTGAGAACATCCATTGAGCTCCATCCTCAATATTTCGAAATACCACCGACACAGAGAATCTACCCACACTAGAGTCCACCATATCTAACACCCTCGAAACCCATAAGAGTAAAATGCCACCCGAAGCACCCACCGCCTCCATACTACACCACCTAGGTGTTCTCTATATTGGATTATGATTGGGTGATGCCTAGGAGGATTGCTGATGTGTTATTGTGCTGGAATAGGGACTTTAAAGACCCTCGGGCCTTAGATATTTGGAAAATGATCCCTACTTGTATTTGGTGGATGTTATGGCGAGAGAGAAATGGGAGATGCTTTGAGGGTGTGACTTTGTCCATGGAGAGTTTGAGGGGCAATCTTTTGCAGTCTTTGTGCTTGTGGGCGAGTACCATGTTGGGCTCTCCCTTTTTAGAGTTTTTAGATTTCATTAGTTTTCTCGCATGTATGACATAGAATATCAGTATAGTCCTTTGTACTGTTACTTCTATTTGGCTCCTTTCAATAAAATTGACTTACTTATCAAAAAAAAAAAAGTTTACCCTTAACCAGCTACCGCTGCATTGACCTTAATGACATATATTTGTAGGCATCATAGGCGGTGGGTTGCCGAGAAACTGGGACCTGATGTGACAAGCAAGGAACTTGAGTTCACTAAGAAGATACTTTCCCTTGATGCTAAAAACTATCATGTCTGGTCCCATCGGCAGGTTTGTTGGTCCACTTGCTTTTTTGTCCTAAATAAGTGGCACAAACACTTTCTCGTATGAAGAGCTTACCAGTGTCTTCTATTTCTCCTCCTTCCTCCTTTTTACATGGGGGATCTCTCTTTTTTTCCAGTAATTGGACTAGTATTTTGAGCACCATTGGATGGAGCTTCTGTACTTTTTCCAGTTGAAAATTTATGTAGAGAGGATTTTACATAATATTTTGGTTCTTTTTGTTTTCTTTCTTTTTCTTTTAAATGCAGTGGGTTCTGCGGGCACTAGGAGGATGGAAAGATGAACTTGACTACTGTCAGGAGCTCCTTGAAGAAGACATTTTAAACAATTCGGCTTGGAATCAGGTAGAGTGACATGTTTTGCACCTGCCACTTGATCATTATCTACTACGATGAAAAATAAACTGGTACTTGTACCCATGTTTAAATTTGGCGACTTTACTTAATCCCTGCTGCCATTATCTTGTTGAAAGGGAAAAAAACAATGTAGTCGAAGTGGAATTTTGATCTAGTTCATTCTTGCTGTTCTTTAGGATATAATAGTGCTGATGAGTCTGGGACCAAAATCACGCAACCATCTGATTGGGAAATTTGTTGTGGGTTCCATCGTGCAACTTGTCATGGCTAGTTTGCTTCAGTTTCTTTTAAAGAAAATATTTTTTTGCCAATATGCACTTTTGAGTTTGACATGCACTGAGACAGTCAATTAACAACAAATAAGATATGATGGAATTTCAATTATTTCTACACTTACAATGTGCAATACCCAACTTTTGTTACAGCTTCTGTTTTGATTGGTTCTTCGCTCCTGAGATACTGAGCAGAATTTTGTCACTACCGTCCGTTGGTTAACCTTTTTTTTTGTCTATGTTAGTGTATGCCAGATACCTTTTTATGTATACGTTGGCAATTTCCCCCTGCATCTTTTGTCTTGGTAAATTAACACCATATTTTTTCTTTTTTTGCTCGGAACAGAGATACTTTGTTGTAACAATGTCTCCTCTTCTGGGAGGCCTAGAGGCTATGAGAGAGTCTGAAGTGAGATTCACTGTTGAAGCCATACTAGCAAAACCTGAGAATGAGAGCCCATGGAGATACCTTCGAGGGCTTTACAAAGGCGACACTCGGTCTTGGGTGAATGATCCTCAAGTCTCTTCGGTATGCTTGAGGGTTTTGAAATCCAAAAACAACTTTGCGTTTGCTCTGAGCATGCTTTTGGATCTTCTCTGCCATGGTCTCCAGCCAAGTCAAGAGTTCAAAGAGGTCGTGGATGATCTGGAGACTTCAGGCCCAGATCAACCAGATTCTGACTTGGCAAAAACAGTTTGTTCTGTCTTGGAACGTGTTGATCCCATGAGAGCTAACTACTGGAAGTGGCGTAAGAGCAGGCTTCCTCATCCGACCTAATATTGGGAGGGGTATTGGAGAGTGTCATGTCAGTGTCAATATGTATTTGGTTATTCTCAAAAATCATATCTACAGTTGGGGTTGGATAAAGGGTCATGCAATGGCTTCTGAGATATTTCTAGCGTAAGGTCATGGTCCTTATTGACTTTGAGGATAGGTCGTTTGTAAGAGTTTCTAAACTAAAAATAAAAATAAAAATAAAAATAAAAAAAGAAACCGTGTCCCCATTTGAGTGGCTTTGCTATCCTATTGGAACATCTGCTATAATCTATTGGTCCTCGAAATGGATTTGTGGGAGTAGAGTCCAGTTTCTGGTAATCTTGAGGTGCATTATGATCCAGTTGGAAGCGGCCTCTGCGAGGAGGGAATCTCTGTACAGAACAGAACACCTTGATGGCATCTCTTGTTTTGTTTTCTTTGTTTTTTTGCTTCTTGGACCCTTGATGGCCTCTAAAATTTCACGGGAAGTGCTTGATTGGAAGCACCTGCCTTAAACCAATAACTAAAAATAGCGGATAAGAGAACTGAGAGATGGAAAAGAAAAGAAAGGCTCTTCCATACTTCGTGGTCTTGGACAAGAGCAAAACGATTATTTTATGTAAGGAAAATTTGGAGAAATTCGAATTTGGCGAATTAGGCAATGTAAACAGAATAGAAACTCAAATTATTTTCCCTTTTTACAGCTTCGTGATATTGTATTTAGATTCTCCAGCTTCTAGGTCTTATTAATGCTCTGTTTGTTTGCTTGTAATTATTTTACTTGTTTTCATATATTTGGCAAGTACCTGAAAATAAGGTCAAAGTAAAAAAATTTAAGCCAATAGTAGAAACTCTATTATTTTTCAAAAAACAAACTATGATTAAAATTTTTCTAAACCAATTTTTTTTTTAGAATCTCATAATACTCCTCATATCTTTGGCCAAAAATCAATAAGCTCATCTCAAATTTTAAAATATTTTATTTCGTCTCATATGTTTCAAAAACAATCCATCATCATCATCCATTTGATTTGTCCCTTAAAATGGTAAGGCAAAACAATCATTATGCGCTTAGCATGGTAAAATGGCAAGGCAAAACAAACGTGCAGGTGTTGCTCCCAAGCCTGACGGTCTAAAGCGTTCCATCGACATGAGGAAATGCCTGTCAATCATGTTCGTTCTTTTTTTTTTCTAGGTAAAGCAGGCCAAGTTCGTTCCACTTCCACATGTTCTTGCTTGCTCAACTCCATCGACAATTGATGTTAAGCAAGCTGGTCTTCACACACGTAACACCCAGGGACGGATCCACAGAGAGAGAGAGAGAAAGTACCCAATGCTGCAGTCATCACAGTTGTGCCACCAACACTCAATATATAAATGGTGATCACCACATTCCATGTTGAGATTTTGACTTCACAAAATATGAACATAGAGAATTCGATCTGCTGATTATATCATACAACATTATAGTTCGATGAGAAATAGTTGACAGAAGTTTTGCCAGCTGAAATCGTCCGAAATCTACAAATACACCCATTCCCTTTCATCAATATACAAAGGGAACCATCTTCCTCCCAAATTATATGAACGGAAAAAACACAAAACGTATATTTACTAATTGGGGAAGGAAAAAAAAGATCTGTGACATCTGTCAACACTTAAGGATTGGGCCATTCACTAAGGGCAAAACAGGGGCAAGATTAAAAGCCAAAACACTCGTGAGAATCAAGCTGATCAAAGCTTCTTGCTCAGAGCAGACGATGGTGGGCTCAAGGTCTCCTTGAACGCAGATGAGCAGAACTCACTTACACTGCACATTCCACAGTTAGGTCTGAGAGGAGTACAAACCGTCTGTCCAAATCCTACCTGCTCAAATCCAAGTCCGAACAAATTATAAGCATGTTAATTGTTATATTGTGAACAAAAATTAAAATGTTATAAAGCAAAAAGATTAATATTGGAAGAAACTTTACTCTTATTGTTAAATTTAGATAGATGAGTACAAACTTTTAAGGGAATATTTCAATTCTCGCCTCCTAACTATGGCGCCAATGTCATATAGCAGTTCAAACTATCAATTTCGTCAAATTTTACCCTCGAACTATCAAAGTGCAATATGCGCTCTCTGATAGGATCAGCCATTATGATTGTGCCACATAACACAATTTTCGCTCATTTCAACTGTAGGATCTGATTAAAAGGCGCAAATTGATTATTTCTGCTAATTTAAAGGCAAAGTGTGACGAAATTGATAGTTTTGACCCCTAAATGACATTGACCCCATAGTTTAAGGGCGAAAAGTGAAGCTTCCCAAAGTTTAAATAGAACGAAATTTTCAATTTTATTTTTTTGTAATAACTTCTCTTCAAAAAGAAAAAACTTATCTTCAAAAGATTTCTATTTTTTTCTGATGAACAGTTTGACTCAAGTCCACTACTAGTCAACTGTTCAACCGGTTTTTGACTCGAACAATTAATAGGGACATGACCTGATCGGACTTGGGGCCAGTCTCAGTTAGACAAGTTTGACCAACCAGTTGGGTCTGGTTTTTTGAACCATGGAGCTTTCCTTTTAACACTTTGCTTCATGCACTTGCTTTTTACCAAAGACTAAAAACTTCTGTGTTGATATTAAGGATGTTTCTTTCATATTCACAAATCATGATTTACCACAGACATTTCTTGTGTTCTACGTCTACGCAGAACAACCTTATGTCGCTATATATTAAAGCACTAACCCAGCTCACATGTTGCCATGTTTCAAAATTTGGCAACAGAAAGATGAAGATAAAAAGTCATTCCTGAATTTGCCAGCAT
Organism: Myrica gale; assembly: GCA_963930655.1. Classification (NCBI taxonomy): domain Eukaryota; kingdom Viridiplantae; phylum Streptophyta; class Magnoliopsida; order Fagales; family Myricaceae; genus Myrica; species Myrica gale. Next base: position 12,073,507 of record OZ005619.1, on the reverse strand, counting down.
TCAACCTAATGTATGTACACACTTCATAATTACCAATACCAATGATATACTTCCAGAGTTAGCATATCTATGTGCACGTATTGAGGTCTTTTCTATATTTTTTTTTCTTTTGGTCAGAGTGAGCTATACACGTACCAAAAGAGGGTTTATCGGAACCCATTCTTCCTTTGGAAGCCACAGTTGCAAGGCCTCTCTGGTTTCCTCAGGTGTTGAAGTTTTCTGGCAAAGACAATAAAGATTAGCCATCAGGAAACTTTAAAGCACTATCATAATTCAAGAGAATCATGAATAAGACAACAGTGTGTCCTTAACTCGAAGTGAGGCAAGGCAGTAAATATGGCTGACAAAAACTCAATAGATTGGTGGTAGGTAAATTATGTACAGCCAAAAAACTGCAAAATTAGACTTATGAATATGTCCATCTTTACATACATAGACACATTAAAATGTATCCTTTAAAATTAAGGGACTCTCTCTTTTGGTGTTTTGTTGAGCTGAATCCCTTCACATAATAGCTTCCTTTTCATATCCAACCAGACAGAACGAGAATAAAGGGAGTAGTAATATAACTATTGGAGGACAAAACCATTAAAGAAGAAGACGAAGAAAAAGTAAGTTAAGAAAAGACTTCAATGTAACATGGGTTTGGACTGGTGCACCCACATCCATCAATTACACAGAGAAAAGGAAGGAACTCCTGACTGCTCAAGAGTTCAAAAGGTGTAAAGCATCCACATTGACTGTCATTGTAGCTGCCCATGTCTCTTTCTATTCAAGGTAACTCAAGTATAAAAATTCCATGTCCTGAGGCCCAAAACTGCATTTGTTCATTGATTTCACACACAATTCAGTGGGTCTCAAGGTCATTATGTCATCTTCCAACCCTATTCTTAAGAGAGGAGAAGGTAGTAGTTGAGCAAAAGGCCATTGGTAAACATTTGATGAGAGCAAGGAAAAATTTCCAAAATTTTGCAAATCAATTTTCAAGAACCTACGAACTTGAAAACCTATTTGAGTGGATCAAATGTGGTAGCAGGGAGAGATACCTGTTTTGTGCCAGGCTTTGACACCCATCCAAGGCGATTACAAATGCGGTGCACATGAGTATCTACACATATCCCTTTAACATTATTCCATCCGACATTCATAACCTAAAGCACCACATGGGACAGAACCTTAAGATGCTGAGCCACTATTCAGATTTAAACCAAAAATGCAATCAAGCCCTACCAAATGAGCCATCTTAGGGCCTATCCCTGGAAGTACCAGCAGCTCCTCCAATGTGCTAGGTATGTCTCCAGCATACTTCATCAGACAAATGTTTGCAATTTTCTTCAAGTTAGTAGATTTTCTTGTATAAAATCCAACCTACAACATTCAACGATAGGATACTAGGTTAGTAAAAATATAAAGAGACGAGTAAAAGTGTCATAACTTTTTTTTTGATAAGATAAAAGTGTCATAACTATAGCAGAGAACTGACATACAGGGTATATCAAGCTTTTGAGAGTTGCTTCATCAGCATTGTCAATTGCATCGGCGGTGAGAAGACCATTTTGTAGGAGACGCTGAATTGCTCCTGCACTCCTAAGACATTTGTCAGTGAAATTTGAACAGCATCCATTGAAAAACAGAACATGGTTTAGACCAACTAATGAATACAATTTATACGAGGCACATCAGGCACATACACAGCTTTGGGACACACAGTTCAAGGTTATCCGCTATCTATCTTAGACTCCCAAATTATTTGCATGTTCATCAGCCAACCTTATATACCAACTCAGTGCAGAAAAAGATCCATTTCTAAACCTTTTTAGGTTGCTTCTATGGCCAGTCAGTGCACAGGAAGCTACCAAGTAGCTTCAAGGGGAAAATTTACTTTGAGCGCCCTCAAATTATGTGTTAAAGTCATTTTGGAATTTATGCTACAAATTTTGTCGCATTGCGCCTTCGAACTCTCAAGATTCATCAATATGCCTTCTAACAAGATCTCCAGTCAAAATTGTGTCGCGTTGCCTATTTTCCCATTCTCTTTTTTTTTTTTTTGATGAATAAGCCAATCTCATTAGAAATAGTGAAAACAGTACAAAAGACTATACCGACAACACTACTCCTAACAAGCAAGAAAACTAAGGAAATCAACAAAATCTAGAAAAGGGCAACCAAGCACCGAGTTCACCCAACAAAAAAGTAACGACAACAAAACACCCTCCAACCTATCCAAAGACAAAGAACAATCCTCAAAACATCTATAATTACGCTCCCGCCAAAGGCACCACCAGATACAAAGAGGTATCAATCTCCAAATAGCCTTAGCGAAAGAGTTTTTAAGCCTCCTCTTCCAACACCACATCACATCTTCCACAGTCTCAGGCATAACCCATGGAAGATTCAGAATACAAAGCACATGAGACCACAGCCCACTTGCATAGGGACAATGCAACAGTACATGATTAATAGATTCCCCAGCACCACGGCATAAGAAACACCAATCTGCCAAGATAAAACCTCTTCTACGAAGATTATCGATAGTTAAACTCCTACCAAGAGAAGCTTCCCACACAAAGAATGAAACTCTCATAGGACACAAGGACCTCCAAACCCCCTTCCAAGGGAAAGAGAGACCAGACTCCCCTCTGAGTAAGTCATACATCGACTTAACAGAAAACATCCCATCCTTAGTGTCCATCTAAACCATCACATCATCCTCCCCTCTGCTAACAACAACCCCATACAACAAAGCAAAGAAAGAACCAAAATCCTCCATCTCCCAATCATTGGCAGCTCTAGAGAAAGGGACACTCCACATCACATGATCACCATCATCCACCAAACAATCCGCCACCATAGCCTCCTTGCAACGAGATAAAGAGAAAACCAATGGGAAAGAGATACTCAAAGGCTTATCACCGCACCAAAGATCATGCCAAAAGCTAATACTAACACCAGTCCCCACCTTAAACCGAATATGCTTGCTGAAAGTGCCCCACCCTTTACTAATGTACCTCCACAGACTAACCCCATAAGAGCCACGTGAAAAACTCGTACACCAACCTCCCATCGAACAACCGTATTTCTTAGCAATCACCGTTCTCCACAACTTACTAAGTAACACCATATTAAACATTATGATATTGCGAAGGCCCAACCCCCCATCATGCAACGGAGAACACACCGTATTCCACTTCACAAGATGGAACTTGTGAGCACAATCATCACTACCCCAGAGGAAATCTCGCTGAATCTTCTCAATCCTATTCACCACCCCCGCCGGAATATGGAATAAAGAAAGGAAGTAAGTAGGTAAACTCGAAAGAGTAGACTTGATAAGAGTTAGCCTATCACCCTTAGAGAGGTACATCCGCTTCCATCCAGCCAACCGACGCTCCATCCTTTCGATTATCTCATTCCAAATATGAGTGGATTTGAAAGAAGCACCCAATGGGAGACCAAGGTACTTAATAGGCAATGAGGAGATGCCGCACCCAAGAATACCCGCCAACTCCCGCACATACTCCACCCTACCAATAGGGATGACCTCAGACTTAGAGAGATTAATCTTTAAGCCCGAGACCACTTCAAAACATAAGAGAATACATCTAAAATTCAGAAATTGATCCACATCCGCCCCACACATCACTAAGGTATCATCTGTAAAAAGAAGATGCGAAATGGACACCCCCGCACCCGACCCCCCACCAACCTTAAAACCTTGTAACCCCCCATGCAACACCAGCTTCCCCATCATGCGACTAAAAGCGTCCATCACAATAGCAAACAAAAGAGGGGACAGAGGATCCCCTTGGCGCAAACCACGAGAACTACTGAAAAAACCTTCAGGAGACCCATTGACAATCACTGAGAACTTAACAGTCGAGATACAAAAGGAAATCCAACGACACCATCTTTCCCCAAAACCACAACTCCGGAGAAGGTACAAAAGGAAGTTCCAGTTCACATGATCATAAGCCTTTTGCACATCCAGCTTACAAAGCATACCGGGTTCACCTGTCCTCATTCTGGAATCAATACATTCATTAGCCACAAGCACGGAATCCAAAATTTGTCTCCCCTTCACAAAAGCGTTTTGGGAAGGAGAAATTATTTTGCCAAGGACAAACTTCAATCTGTTAACTAAAACCTTAGCTAAAATCTTATACACCCCTCCCACAAGGCTAATAGGCCTATTTTCCCATTCTCTACAGCCATAAGATATGTTTAATGGGCGCACATTGATGAATCTTGATAGTTCGAGTGTGCAATGTGATGCAATTGGTAGTTTGGACTCTAAAATGATATTGGCGTCATAATTTGGGAATAGAAAGCAAAATTTTCCCCAACTTTAAACACTCCTTTTGACACTCAAAGTCTCATACACATATTGTTTTAAAGAAAAACACTCCAGTACTCAGTGGCGGAACTAGGACTAAAATTCAGGGGGGTCGAATTTTAAAAGCGAAATAACAAGAATTTTTTTTCCTTTGTAATGTTAAAAATTATCTTACAATTACAATATCAACAATTAAGAACTATAAGCATTAAAAATATTACAATACATGTACATAGGTGACAATTGCATCCTACTCATCAACTCTTTTTCTCACTTTACACCTTTGTTTGTAGCTACGCCTTCTTTTGATGATCTTTAACATAGAATTTAGCCCCTAGCGGGTGAATAGATACTTCAAGATTTTAATTCTCAAACTCGCACAACAAAACCAGATGTAGTCAAGGAAAGAAAAAAAAACAGAGGTAAGTTCCCTCCCTCCTTTTCAATATTATGCCAAAAAGGAAGAAATTTCTGACAAAAGCTTAAAAGACTTGTTGTTCTCATGGTCTCTCAGTGATGTTCTCAATAAAGATCTGTACAAAAATCAGGTTTAAGTTGTGGTTATCTAATTAAGCACATAGCCTCTATAATTTCCGTTACAGATTATAGGCTTTAGGGAGGTTATTTCATATATTAGCAGTATATGCAGAATTCCTACTATGGAAGAGGTGCGCAATATTAGTTGTCAAGACTGTTTTGGCAATTTAGGTGTTGCATTTATTGATAAACAAAATTTTCTGCTGAAGTTCCAAAAATTTTATCAAAGAGAATATTTTAAGCTAAGGAAAATATCTTTATAGGAGTCAATGACCTGATCTTTTGGGCAACCTTTCATTTTCAGAGTGAAGAGATTTGATAACTTTTTCTCTTCTTGGCTCTATTTTGCCCTCAGGAACAAAAGGTCAAGCTTGAGAATGAGGCCCTGCGCAAACACCCCCTCTTAGAGCTTGTAGGGTAGGAATATGACTGGTCTCTGTTTCTTTGGTTATAGAATTGAAACAGGACTTGTTGCTGGCTTTGACACTGCCAATTTGAAAGCTTCCAAATAGGCTACCAATATGAACAGCTCAATTAGACAGCAAAAATCTCATCAAAACGAGATCAGAATTGTGTTTAACGGTGATATATATATATACTTACCATATCTTTGTAACATTTTTGTCGTGGGTTGTCAGCAGAAGTTCGTCATAAGCGAAAAAAGCAAAAGATCGAACGCACATGCAACGACTCAGGGAGTCAAGTAGCATCAGAGTGACACTTCCATTTATAGAAGTTAAACCATTTATCGAGGAAACTTTACCGGTTGACGCTACCGGCTACTATATACATATATGTGTATACACATAAGCAGTTTCTTCTCCTTAATTTCTTTTGCCATGTAGACAAAGAGGTCTTGAGCTAAAGTGAGGTGTTTTTAGGTTTCTGTAAATGCTGGCACAGAGAAATTACTATCGCAGAAAACTTTGCTGTTAAATAGTACTTTAAGTCAACAAAAACTACATTTCTGTAGTGGAATAGTCTCACCAGCCCGTAGAATAGTCCACAAGTGAGTGAGTAGAGTCTGCTTTGGTGGGCACTGGACAGCACAGCAAAAAGCTTCTCAGCTGCCCAATTGCAAATGAGATGAGTGTATACATTACGTCTACTGCACTCACGCCCTTAGGCACCTAGTTGAGGGGTAGCAGCCCTTATTATTTTTTAAAAAAATGTATATATTTACATATAAAATTTCTTTTTCGGTGGCTTGAGGGGTAGCAGCCGCCCAGGACCGCTACCCCTTCGTTCCGCCACTGCCAGTACTATAAAAGCTGCCTATGTGATTATATACACCAGTAAATTTATTTTTGCACTTTGTGTGACACTTTTTATCACATTCGATGTTGAATTTTTATTTGCAATATAGACTTTTCCAAGAATTTTTTCAACTAAAATTCACAAATTCTACATTTTGTGGTCGCAAAAGGTATATGAATTAAGTAGCAACTTGGTCAATGCTTATCATTAAGTACACTATACCCCGATAAGCCTAAAATGTGCATTAATATAAAGAGGAAAGGGATCTAGGAGGATAAAATATCTTCCAAAGTTTTTGTTTAGCATTTTAGACACATTCCCATTAGGAAATGAAACTTTCCTAGTGTTTGCAAATGAGAGTTGCTGAAAAAGTGATGAGAAAGATGATTTGAGTGAATTTTTTATATTTATTGTAACAGAAAGAGATGATTTGATGAAGGAGAGAGAGATTATTTTATAGTTATTTTATTAGGTCAAAATTTTAGGATGCAAACACCACCTTAAAGTCTGCCAACAAAATGTTTTTTCCATACAACTTTCCATCACTAGGGCTAACCTATGAAGTCTTTTGAGTCTATCACAAGGTTATATTGTATCGTAGTTAATTTATGACAAAGTCCATTCCAAGTTCTTGCTCAAGCACAAGTTTCCCTCAGCTTACATTAAGACAAGCTTCAATAGTTCAAAACTTTGAGGCATCTGGGTGTTAGTTGAAATCTTCGCTCTCTAAAGTGAAAGCTCATCACTTGATTGGTGCGTGTGTAGTTAATTTCCCTCATTACAAAAAGTAAATAACATCAGTTGATTGCCTTCATGTGGAAACAGCCGATTAATGTGTTTGTGGTAGTGACATTAAACCTTAAGAGGGAAAGTACTTGCCATGAGTAACGTTATCCTTGGTTTGACTTGAAAGAAGCGAAGATACTAAGACAGCAAATCTTCTTTCCTGATAAAAGATAAATTATTAATTATTAACATATCGGAGAGAAGACTTGAACCTTAACCGTTTCATGCATGAAGTTGAAATTTCACAAATGGCAAAGTTCTGATGTAGGAATTGAAAAAATACATAAGCAGACCAGGGTGAAGCAACCAGGCAAGCCCAACTCAAAAGCAGGTCTGTCAAAGCATGGACGAAGCAGGTGGGGGCAGCAGGGTCCCTAGCCCCTTAGAGCTCAAAGAAACTAAACAAGTTTCACAAGAGGTTTTGGTAATTTTGTATCAGTTCTCTCCAAAAATACTTCCAACCCCTTAAAAAAAAATTGCGCCCCTCCCCCCCAAATTTGTTTTTGGCTTCATCTCTGTATCAAAGACCATTGGACTAGTAGTCAAAGATTCAACTGGTGCTTGTATTGAATTGATTTTGGAAAGGTTAAAGTGTATAGAAATGAGTAGGGATGCCATGCAGTGATTTGAATTTTTATATCTGAGAATTCAAGAGCGCATCATTCTTGGCCATCAAGCAGAATTTATTGATTAGAACACTGTTAAACGTGCATCAATTACGGTATTGTTCCCAACTCACAGTATGAACTGTTTCTGAGTCATTGGAACAAAATTCATCAACAAATATACAACATTCAAAGGGCCACAATCACCTAAGGAAATAATACATCTTATACAGTTGTTCCTTCTAAAAATGAAAAAACTATTCTAGAGGAAAAGCTAAGGAAATATCTCCAAAGTGAAATAAAAAATCAATTACGGAAAGGAACCTGCTCATGGCAACAACGTAAAAGGCATCCCAAAGCCGAGAACTAAGGGGACAGAAGCCACTAGACCAAAGCACCTCTTGCAACAAGTAACAGCACAATGTCTTCATACAATCCAAAGGATGATCAGAAAACAACACAGCTCCCAACATATCATACAGTCTTCAAGCCTTCAAGGGAACCAGACTCATGTTCCGTTCACTATATGGCATAAGGCATCACCCTCCAGTCCTTTTTCTTTGTTTTTTGAACCTCAAAGAGCAATCTAAAACAAAAGACAGCTTTTAACTGCCCCCTTCCCTTTAAATATTAACATTATGAAGAAGTTGATTGTGTCATGTCTATATTTCTTAACTGAATGTTTTCTTGATTTTGCCTTTCCCTATTTTCACCATCAACAAAGCAGTAAAACTAGAGATTGCTGGTTTTAGGATTTATCATGAAATTATGAACCCATTACTTCCCCAGTCTTTGCTTTCTCCATTTAATCCTCTCTTTTTGTATATATATATCTCTTGATCTTGTCTTCACCATTCCTCCCCTAGGAATGGTAAGTTTGTGGGTGTCAAAGCCTACATTTTAAGAAGCTGAATGCTGATCTCATTATTAGGACAACGTAACGACGACCCATAAAGAGACAATGATGATAACTTCAGGTATAGGTAAATATGCTCTTTTCACTTATTAATGCATTGCCAGACAAGGGAAAATTATACCTTAGGAGGAAGAGAAATGCCAGCTTTCTCACATCCCATTGTATCTACTGGTGCATCCTCAGAAGACCTCATTTTCCTAATTCCTTCAAGGACCTTTTCCCAGTTAGGAGGTGGTTCACCTGTGCTAAAAAACTGTGTCATTTAACCCATCATACAAACAGTTGTGAAAACATATTTCCAGCAAAAAGGCAGATTGTAGTTCCCCAGAATTCTGACATTCATATCAAAATTGGTATGATATTTCCGTTTGTGGACCTTGTGGATTTTTGTAGTTTTCTAGCTTGTATGCTTTAGATGTTTTCAGTATAGTCTTTTGTACAGCTAACACTATTTATCAATAAAAATTTTACTTACTTATCAAAAAAAAATGAGGGGCAATTTGAAAATCTACTAGCATCATCAGTGGAGGCCACTGAAATTCATTAAGGATCCTATATCCCAAGCATCAGCTGGTATCAGAAACTATGACATGAACTAAAAATACCATTATGGACTTCCTTATTCAACTGACCGTAGCCATAAATCACAGTTTTGGCTGTTGATCCCAATTTTATCAATGCTCTACGATATGATTTTGACAACATCACTCATATGAATAATTCAGGGCAGAAGAGAGGGTAACTCTCGTTGTTATTATGTTACAATACAAAGAAAAGAACCACTTCATGCTTAAAAACCATGTAAATAGGCCAATCTACGCAGACTTCTAACGGATGGCTACTCTCAATAGTCTTCATGGGTTCCAATAACTGGCATGCTTCAGTTTTGACTAGGAAGCTGGATGTAGTTTCAAAATAAGAAAACACTTAAGTGGAGACCAGGTAGAAGACAGAACATGTAGATCGAAAGAGCAACAGAGATCATTCTTAGTAGTCAGGTCTCTTCCTCCTTCAGAAAATAACAAGGTTTCACTGAAATGAAAATAAGAAGTTTAAGCAGAAAAAGATATGATATTTCATTAAAAAAAAGTATATTTCCCTCAAAGAAATCTTCCCTAAAACAATGGCATATAGTCCCAAAACAAAGAAAACACGAATGGAAAAAAAAAGGATGGAAACAAAGAAAAAAAACATTTATTCAACTACAGATTGTAACATAAGTCAATCCATGCACAATGTTCAAGGATTAAAGTCAACCTAAAGAAGATGAGTTTCTTATGAAGGCCTTGTCAAAAGATGATATATAAAGCAGATGTCATTCATTTGGTGAACCTTTTCAGCCCCTAGAAGAGGCAAGAAGTCTGCCCAATAAAAAAAAAGGAACGACAAAGGTCCTTGTCAATCCTTACAAATCATTATAAAATTCCTGCTTCCATTTCTCCTCATTACAGACATCCATAAAAGATGAACATGTAAACTAAGTAGAGCCACCTACTTTCTAATTTGATAAGCTCAAAATCAATTGCATGTCGAAAAATAATACTTCTTGTTTGAATATATAAATATAAGTAGGACAAGTTCCAGGCAGAAAGGAGGGTTCCTGCCCTGTTGTGGTCTCGCATGTTGATGAGCCTGGAATAAAGAGGCCCCATACGATCAACATGGTAATAGGTTATTTTAATGATCAAATTATTGGTCTTATCAGAATCCAGAACTATGGGGCGTTGTGTAAAAATAAAGGAAAACTTGAGGATGCAATAATAAAATAATGAACTATATATTTCTCACGTGATTAATGCACAATGGGAATATTCAAAAGAGAAACACTTTCTGGCTAGAGTGCCAGTTAGCTGATGCATTATTTCTCTATAAAAGCCAGTCGTCATGAACTCGGGCAATAAAATTCTTCTCCTTTATCTACTAATTTCCAAAGCAATTTGTAAAATATACTGCTTTTGCATGTACCTCTAGGTCTGACTGGAGAAGCTACCACATTTTGCACTAGAAGCAGATCTGAGACAGGGTTTGACTTCCCTGCAGAACTGTTTCTATAAGAAAAATTTCCAAGGAAGTGTATTTCTTGTGTGCCTCTGTGTGTGTGTGTGTGTGTGTGTGTGTGTGTGTGTGTGTGAGAGAGAGAGAGAGAGAGAGAGAGAGATCCACATACATACATATGACTCATGGCATGGGTAAGGTGCAATCCATCAGAAAGTTCAAAAACTTTTCAAGCTATAAGAGTTAAAATTATTGTAAACAAGCTCACTCATGCAGTCCAACACTGCAGGAAGTTAAGATTTCTAAATACCTCTCAACTTTCCGTTTAGAAAAGATTGCCCACTAGATATGCTTAAATTGCCTTACCAACGCGGATGTATTACCATTCAAGAATTATGTAAGAGCAGGGTGCATAGAGAATCTACATAAACATTATGTTAAATCCCAAACAAAATTCACTCTTGTTAGAAGGTATGCAGCATGCCTGAGACACATTGTTGGACATTTACTAATAGCAAAGCCTAGTGACATTAATGGTTCCTGAGAAAGATAAATGTCCATCATTGGGGTTTGGAAGTTGGACATCCAGTCCCAATTCTATGCATTATATCTCATTGGGAAAATAAAACATAATCAAACAGCTAGGCAATAAACATCAATTATGGAACTAAACAGCGTGTCATCAGATTATTTCCCAAAGTGACATTCCTTTTTCTTTTTCTTTTATAGTTAAAAGTACGCTGAATAGTCTCACTACAGGTCCAACATTACAAAAGCATGTAAAAATGTTCCACTGCCCCAGTTTATTAGAAGATTGATTCAAAAGATAGGCATAGACTGCATAATATGCATTCGCAGACTTCACAATTATGTGCCAAAAAGGCACCATTGTCTTTTAATAAGTGCACATGAACTACCATCAAACTAATATATCATCCGTAAGCATGACTCAAAAGGTACAAAAAACCTCTGTCACAAATGACTCAAGCCGTCAAACAAAACTAAGAAGGGGTTGTCAAGGGAGAGATTACTTGATTGAAAAGGCCCATTTCCCCTTTTGTATGCAAATTCTTCAATGTCAGGTGGGCTACCTATCTGCATAGAAGAAATTGATCATAAGATTGATAGCTCTTCTTTAAGGATAATTACTAAAGAAATTTTACCATTAAGCAGGACTTTATCAGCTTTTACAGTATATATTCATACCGTAAATACTTAATGATTTCCTCAAACTATAGTTAAACGTGAAAACTCTCTAAAAGAACAAGCTCTAGTAATCCTCTGTTGGCAAATATAGACAAGAAAAAACACTGGCTGCCTTGCCACAAGAATGTAATAACTTACGAGAAAGCAATGAAAGTATTTTCCATCTGTTCTTATTTATGGATCATGACTTAGGCAAGTTTCCTAATGTATACAAGTTCAAATCTCAATGACAAAAGAAGCACACAAGCAGCCGCCATCAAATGGTTTGGATTAAGGCTTAGTTAAGTTGAGTTGCACTGGACAGCAAAAGTAAATGCTTGGCAAGGAAATAGAAAAAATTAAAAATTAACACCAACTTTTTGAAATCATGGTGTATCTAGCTTCACTGCTGGAAAATGTTATCTCTTAACACAGACGTTACCTATATGCACAGAACAGTTTTAAAAGATAATAAAATGGTAACACTGAAACCTGACTGGTTGGATTAGCAACATTATTCCTGCCATTCTGCTCTTATGTCAGCACATTGTGGTAAATCAGAGGGCATATACATTCAAATTTTCAATCCACGTTCTTTTAAGCCTTTATCTTGTACTTTTATTGCTTCTCATTACAACAAAACAAAGTAAAATGCGATACCCGTATCGCATAAAACACTGAATTAAATATCAGAGAACAGAGAAAAAAATGTTTTTTTAATTGAAGAACAAACTTATTTCTCACTTTGTGATCATGAGGGTCTCGTTCAAGAGCCTTTCCTTGAACTTCTATAAACTTTCTCACCCTCTTCTTCCTCACAAAAACACGAAGTTCTGGTACGGAATCACCATCGGAAGATTCAGCTGCTGGAGTTAATCCCAGAAAAGAAACAAAATAAGAGAATAGCGGTGAAATGTGAGTCAGATTCTACCTGAATACACAAAGCATTGTGAATAAGAGAGGCAAACTGATCCCACAAAAACAAAAGGAAAAAAAAAAACAAAACAGAGGGAGGAGAGGGAAGTCGTATTTTTGTACGTTTTTCTTCTTTTTTTTTTCCTTTTATTCTGGATGATTTAGGTTGGCCCTCAAGCGGGGATTTCACCTTCGGCTTGGAGGGATTTGGAAGAAAATCTTGTTTTGGGTCTGGACATGCCGCTGGATTATCTTCTTGGTACGAAGCCAATAGCAAGTGGAAGGGTCCAGAACTGACTTCTGAAAAGAGTAACGGACATTGCAATAACTTACCAAGTACCTGGCTTTGTTTTGGACTTTGCCTAATATCAACGGGTTGTTCCTTTGACAAATAATTCTCAGGATTTTTTATATTCTGACAACACAAAAATTCTACAATCAAACATCATTTTTAATCTCATATAAAAATAACTACAACACACATACAAATAAAGTTAATATCACCTAAAAAATCTCAAAACACAAAAAATACTCACAACACTCCTAACCGAACACCCTCTAAAATCAAAATTTGAAAAAAGTTCCTTGTCTGTTTTATATATATCTCATGATGTTTTTTCTTTTTAATTTTCTTTTTCCTTCCTAATGGCTGTCCATCCACAATTTTTCTGTTTACAAAAAACAATCAAAATGATTTGGGTGGGTGAGATTTTTTCCAATTCAGTTTTAGCTACCTGTTTCTTGATGGAGATTTCAATTGAAGCCAACACACTGTATTAATGGTTAAGTTTTTAAGGGTAAAGTCTTCTTCAATTTCATGGATAGAGATCATTTTTCAATTTTTTGTCCAATTTGACAAAAAGATATACACATCATATAAGATTGAGATCCTTACAATTTCCTATTCGATTTGCATGGGGCAATTTAAAGATATAGAGATATTAATCCCATCATAAAAGTCCTACAATAGAATCACATTTATGGTGTCAAAATTTATCTAATATAAGATGTAGTTAATCAAAGAAAAGCTAAAGAGATATCTGGCCTAATTTCTAAAATCTGAACTACCATTCAAAAAGCAACCTTACAACATTGATAAGATTTGTGAATATTTAAATAGAAAATATCTTATATTTAATCAATTTCAAGAAAAAACAAAGTCTCAATTTTAAAAAGCAATCTTAGCCAAAAATAATTAATGCAAGTAAAAAGAAAGTAAGACTGAGAGATACAATATTGAGATTTACAGGTGATTCGACTTAAACTTAAGGGCCTGTTCGTTTAGGTAGAATCCTCAGGATTTTTTGAATCCTCAGAATTCTACAACCAAACATAATTTTTCACACCACATAAATATAACTACAATACGCATATCAATAAAGTTAACATCACATAAAAATTCTCAAAACACAAAAAATCCTCACAATACACCTTAACCAAACACACTCTAAGTCTCCGGCCAACTTCAAAGATTTTCTTTTAGCTTCACTATTTACAAATAGTACATTCTAACTTCCGAGTACTAAAAACTTTAGAAATATGGGGTCAATATCACTTTAGAGGTTTAGTAAGTTAGTCACATTGAACTATTAAAATTCATCAGTGTGCACTTTAAAATAATATATGACCTTGAAAATTATGTCAAATGACTCATTTATACTGCATGCGATACGATTTTGACGTCATATTTTATTTAATGATGAAAATTTTGATAGTTCAAGAGTTTGATATGATGAACTTAGTAGTTTGAACTCTAAAGTGACATTAACTTCATAGTTCAAAGACGCTTAAGTAATTTCTTAAAAAAAACTTACACTAAGAGCAAAATATTATTTTCATCCAATTCGAAATCAAAAAGAGTAAAGAAATCAGTGTAGAAGCACTTTGCTAATTGCTTATACAATAAGACTTAAAAGTTCTTTAAAGGCCGCATCCAACTTTAAAAAAAAAAAAGCATAGTTTCAATTTTGAGATGGAAAAGAAAAAATAATATTCGAATTTTTTAGGGTTAATTACACTTTGCATCCCTGTGGTTTCATGACATTTATACTTTTCACCCCGATATATCAATTTTAAGACATTGGACCCATATGGTTTGAACGTTTTACGTTTTGCACCCTACTGTCACATTTTCTGTGATTTTGGACGGAATGAAGGATCACGTGCACTGCCCGTGCCAATTTTTTCCCATTTTGCCCTCTATTTTTGAATTATCTGGACGTTGATATTTTTGACTTATTCGATGCCGATAATGCCTCTTCTCTTTGCATTTCTTTTGGCTAGCACAGACACGGTGTGAGCTAGGGAGTGTTGTTATTCTTCTTTGTCAGTCCCATCTCGAGGTTCCATCTAGCTTAGTCAATGATCCAGCGAGGAAGTTATCTACATTTCAGCGGCCAGCCCAACCTCTTTCCTCTTCCATACTTTCTTCCATAGTCGTTATCGACTTTTCAGACACACACACACACACTCTCTCTCTCTCTCTCTCTCTCACAGGACTATTATCACACTCTCCACTTTCCGATCGACAGAGAATGGAAGCCACAAAGACGAGGATAATGGCAACTGTGTTTCAATTTCTGTGGTTCTCTTTCTTCACTCTATTGTCTTTGACAGTCTCAATTGCCAAAAGTACTCCCAGATTTCCTTCTTCAGTCATTTGGCCAAAGCATCTCTCGCGTTCTAACACAAACCAGCTCTAGAAAACAAAGTACTTCACCAAGATACTTGATCACTTCAATTTCAATCCCCAGAGCTACCAAACCTTTCAACAAAGATACCTAGTGAATGACACTTACTGGGGCGGTGCTGACAAGAAGGCCCCGATCTTCGTCTACATGGGAAATGAAGGAGATATAGAATGGTTCGCTCAAAACACAGGCTTTATGTTCGAAACAGCACCCCGATATTGAGTTATTTCCTTTTGTGCGTCGGGTACAGGGACCGAATTTGTTGTGGCTGCAGGCATTGCATGCGAAAGAGATGGTACAGTTTCTGTGCCGGCCTTCTCAGTTACAATTGTTAGCTGGGAAGAATCACCGACTGATACTTTGCTGCTCTTCCAAAGATTATGCTCTTCCATGACAACTATAGCAAGTGGGAAAAAGAGCAAGAAAACCGATGCAGCTGCACTTCCACCATAGTCGCTTTGACTTAATGCAACCTTTTCCTCTACTATAATCATGATAATTAGAAACCCCGCAAGGCCAAGGGACACATATACAGGAAATTATATAAAAATTGGAGCTCGTTCTGCTCTGTTTATCTTCATGTTTCTTATAGGTCGTAGAAAAGCGAAAGATATAGCTGTTGGAAGCCACGCTATAAGCAAAATCCTGGGCTATGAAACTGAAAAAGTTATAAAGCTCAATCCTCCTTTGTTCCCCGTCAAGGTATCTATCAACAACGTCTGGGGGTTGAGAGGGAAGGACCTAATATGGAGGTTCGAGAGAGGTTCCAAAAGACGCAACTCCCCTGGGTTTGACTCTTCAACCTTGATCAACCAGCCATTGTTGGAAGAAGAAGGAAAATTCGACAATAGAGGGCAAAATGGGAAACAAAGGCTGGGGGCACGTGGTCCTTCGTTCCATCCAAAATCACATAAAATGTGACGGTGGGGTGCAAAACGTAAAATGATCAAACCATAGGGGTCCAATGTCTTAAAATTGATATATCGTGGTGCAAAGTGTAAATGTCATGAAACCACATGAGTGCAAAGTGTAATTAACCCAATTTTTTAAATATTCAGTTTTTAGGACTACAAAAAAATCATTCTCCGGTACTTGTACCATCTGTTGTGGAGAAAAACGTTCCTTGATAACTGATTTCGGTGTTAATGTCACTAGCGGAAGACATGTCTTTTCACGCCACAAAATGTAGGTGGTATTTGAATGAATTTTTTTGTTGGATAAAGATGGCTTTAATTTTTAGGATATCCAAGTAGTTGAGCTATAATAGTATATCTAATAGGATATCTAAGTATTTGAGTTCTATTAGGATATCTAAGTATTTGAGTTCTAATTGGATATCCAAGTATTTGAGTTTTAATAGGTTTTGTATGAGGTTTCTTATAAATAGTCAGTCTATGATGTAACCCAAGCATTATTCCAGATAGTAAAATATTTGACCACTCTCCTGTGAGTGTAGGCATATTGTCAAACCACGTTAAATCTATGTCTCAATTCTCTCTCTCCTTCTCCAATTTTTCGTATATTGTTCATCATTATTGTACACGGTAACAACAATTGGTATCAAAGCGTTAGGTTCAGTAATGGCGATAAATATTTCGATTGATAAATTCGATGTGATGAAGTTCGACGGAATTGAGAATTTCGGATTGTGGCAGCGAAGGGTAAAAGATCTATTGGTGCAACAAGGGATGATGAAGGCTTTACAAGTTAATAAGTCAGATGACATGAAAGAGACAAAATGGAATTAGCTTGAGGCCAAAGTAGTGGCTACTATTCTGCTTTCTTTGGTAGATGATGTGATGTATCACGTAATGGACGAATAATCTCCAGCGATAGTTTGGTTGAAACTGGAAAGTCGGTACATGTCGAAGTCGTTGACGAACAAACTCTAGCTTAAGCAGCGGTTGTTTGGTCTTAAAATGGTGGGGGTCTAAGATTTGAGCCAACACATCCACGTGTTTAATTAGATTGTTAGCAATCTGAGGGTTTATGTGAAGTTCGACTACAAAGACAAGGTGTTAATGCTATTGAATTTTCTGCCAGCTTCTACTACCTATGAGAATTTGGTTACGACTCTGACATGAGGGAAATATTCCCTGGAGTTGGAGGATGTCATAGGACCCTATTGGCGTTTCATCAGAGGAAGAAAGACAGTGACGAGAGTTCTCAGGGAGAAGGGCTAATTGTGAAGGGTAACTAGGAGCGTGGAAGAAACAAAACCAAGGGTGGTTCAAATAGCAAGAATTCTCTATCGAAGTCTAGAATTTGGAAAGATATCAACTGTTTTAAGTGCGGTAAGAAAGGGCACATAAAACGGAATTGTCCAAGATTCAAGACGACGAGAATGAAGGTTCCTTAAAATCTGCGAATGTAGTGAAGGAAGACTCATAAGACATGGATGGTGACGTGCTTTCTCTTTCGTCTGTTTTATAGCACCCCATTGATTCTTGGATTCTAGACTCAGCATGTTCGTTTCACGTAACGACCAACCGAGGTTGGTTTGACACCTATAGGTAAGTTAATTCTTGTATTGTGACAATGGATAATGGTGCACATTGTAAAATCATTGACATGAGAGATATTAGAATTAAAATGTTTGATGGTGTAGTTAGAACATTATATAATGTTAGACATGTTCCAGATGTAAAAAGAATCTGATTTCATTAGGTACTTTAGACTCAAAGGGTTTTTGTTACAAGTCTGAAGATAGAGTAGTGAAGGTGACTAAAGGTGTGATGGTAATGATGAAAAGACAGAAAAAATCCAAAAATATCTACAAGTTGTCAGGTAATTTGTAGGGGGGTTGCTTCTGTGGAGTATGAGTCTGATAGTACTGTTTTGTGGCATATGAGGTTGGGTCATATGGGTGAGTAGGGTATCTTAGAACTTCACAAGAGAAATCTTTTGAAGGGCGTGAAGACATGCAAGCTTGATTTTTGCAAGTTTTGTATTATGGGGAAGCAGAACTGGGTACAATTCAAGATAGCTACACACAAGACAGAGGGTGTACTTGATTACATTTATTCAGAGCTTTTGAGGATTAGTGAAGGTAGCATCACGGGGAGGACATGTTTATTTTATCACATTTATTGATGATTTTTCCAAGAAGGTCTAGATGTACTTCATGCGACACAAGTTAGAAACGTTTGTCAAGTTCAAGTTGTGGAAAGTTGAAGTGAAAAATCAGACCGAGAGGAAGATCAAGTGTTTGAGGATAGATAATGGTACTGAGTACAAGGATGCAAAGTTCATGGAGTTTTGTGAGCAGCATGGGATACAGACACTTTATAGTACGCAAGATATCACAACAAAATGAAGTAGCGGAAAGGATGAACAAGTCTATTGTAGAGAGAGCATGGTGTGTCAGGTTGTTGGACTTGCAAAGAACTTCTGGGCAGATGCAATGAGTATGACATGTTTCTTGATTAACAGGTCATCAAGGGCAACACTAGGTTGTAAGGTTGCAGAGGAGGTGTGGACAGGTAATGAGGTAGATTACTCTGGGTTGAGAGTTTTTGGTTGTCCAGGCTATGTGCACATTCTTAGTAAAAAGAGATCAAAGTTTGACTCAAAGTCTAGACAATGTATTTTTCTCGGGTATGAGAAAGGAATTAAGGGTTACAAGTTTTGGGATCCAAAGGCAAACAAGGTGGTGATCAGAAAGGACGTGGTATTTGATGAAAATTTCATGTTGAAAAATACTCAGTGTAGAGAGAAATAGGTGTCAGAAAGCAGTAACAGTGATAAGCAGGTGGTCCAGGTGGAGTTAGAGACTTCTGTGCAGAAAAACATTGTCCAGGTTACAGAGGCTACTACGTTGGAACTTGAGGAACATCACAATATAGTCACAGACAAACCCAGACGCATTATCAAGCCACCAGTAAGGTATGGTTTTGAAGATATGATTTCATATGCTCTTGTCATTAGCAGTGGAGATCCTACAACTTTTCATGAGGTAATCAGTATCCAAGTGAAAAGTAGATGGATGAGTGCTATGGTCGATGAGATGAAGTCATTGCATAAGAATCGGACGTGGGACTTGGTAGAACATCTTGAGGGGGAAAATGGTGTTTAAGAAGAAAGAAGCAGTACCTGAAAAAGAGGGGGAAAGATTCAAGGCTCGCATGGTAGCAAATGATTACTCATAGAGAAAAGGGGTTGATTATGATGAAATTTTATCTCCGATTGTCACACACTTATATAAGGATAATGTTGGCATTGGTAGCTCATTATGACATTGCTTTGGAGCAAATGGATGTGAAGAAAACTTTTCTACACGGTGATTTAGAAGAGCAAATTTACATGGAGCAGCCATAATGGTTTAGTCAATTTGGACATGAAAACTTGGTCTGTAAATTGAAGAAGTCACTTTATGGATTGAAGCAATCTCTGAGGTAGTGGTACAAGCGATTTGACTCCTACATGATCCGAATTAGCTACCAGAGATGTGAGTATCGTTGTTGTGTGTATGTTAAGAGCCTTGATGACAGTTCATTAATTTTTTTGTTATTGTATGTGGATGATATGCTTATTGCGGCTAAGAGTATAAAGGAAGTCAACAAGCTAAAGTACGTGTTGACATGAAGGATTTGGGCGCAACCAAGAAGATTTTTTAGGATGAAGATTCACAGGGACATGAATGCTAGGAAATTATGGTTATCTTAGGTCGACTATGTGGAGAAGGTGTTGGAAAGGTTCGACAAGGGGAATGCAATACCAGTTTGTACACCTTTGGCGAATCATTTCTATTTGTCTACCTTACAGTGCCCGAAGACAGTTGAAGAAACTGAATATATGTCAAAGGTCCCATATTCCAGTGCAGTGAGGTGTCTAATGTATGCCACGATATGTACTAGGCCAGATTTGGCTCATGCAGTCAACATGGTGAGCAAATATACGGTAAATCTAGGAAGACAACATTAGGATGCAGTCAAGTGGATTTTCATATATTTGAGGGGTACTTCAGATTATGACATTATGTTTGGAAGATAGTAGAGTGATCTGTCAGTTGTGGAATATGTAGATGCAAATTATGCTAGTGACTTAGATGGCAGGAGATCAAATACAGGTTATGTATTTACTCTTGTAGGAGGGCCCATTTGTTGGAAGTCCATGATTCAATCCGTTGTTGCATTGTTCACAACTGAGACAGAGTATATGGCAGTCGCTGAAGCTATTAAGGAAGCTTTGTGGCTTACAGGGTTAGTCAAGGAGCTGAACGTTCAATAAGGTGGAGTTCAGTTGCACCGTAATAGTCTGAGTGTCATTTATTTGACGAAGAACCAGGTGTATCATGCAAGAACCAAGCATATTGATGTGAGGTTTTACGATATCAAAGAGTTGGTTGCTTCAAGTGAATTATTGCTGAAGAAAGTTCACACCTCTGATAATGCAGCAGACATGTTGACTAAGAAAGTTATCACAGAGAAGTTCAAGCATTGCTTGGACTTGATAAATATCTCCAGGTGCTGGAGAGGAGGTGTTCCTAACCTATTAGTTCCAGGTGGAGACGAATACTTGTTTAATTTTCTCTTGAGGGACAATATTCGCTGTTAGAAATAAAAATTTAAACTTTGATAAGTGAGACATCCAATTATGGGAATACCCAATTGAATTTATTATTTCTCACTTATGTTTTAAAATGTTTACATGAGGGGCTATTTATAAGCCACTAATTGCAAATGGCCACATTGCCTTAGCAATGTGGGACTACACATTTCAACACTTCCCTGCAAACTCAAGGTGGACAAACCTTGAGTTCGGAGTTACAAAAATAAGAAAAAATAAAATTGCCAAACTAAAGCTAGATGGTCGCCGGTACTGAAGCCGGAAGGTCGCAAGGAAGTCGCCAGAACTAAGCCGGGAAGTTGCCGGTACTAAGCCGGAAGGTCGCCGGTACTGATGCCGGATGATTGCTGGTACTGATGCCGGATGGTCGCTAAAAGGTAACCGAACTAAAGCCGAAAACCTTGCTTTGGGTCCATGTTAGAATTAAAAAATGTAAACTTTGATAAGTGAGACATCCAATTGTGAGAATACCTAATTGAATTTATTATTTCTCACTTATGATTTAAAATGTTTACATGTGGGGCTATTTATAAGCCACTAATTACAAATGCCCACATTGCCTTAGCAATGTGGGACTGCACATTTCAACATTCGCCAAGGTGAAGATTGTTGGATAAAGATGACTCATATTTTTGACTTGTTTGATTTTCTCCTAAGGGACAATATTCGTCAAGGTAGAGATTGTTGGATAAAGATGACAAGTATTTTTAAGATATCCAAGTAGTTGAGTTCTAATAAGATATCTAAGTATTTGAATTCTATTAGGATATTCAAGTGTTTGTGTTCTAATTGGATATCCAAGTATTTGAGTTCTAATATGTTTGGTCTGAGGTTTCTTATAAATAGTCAATCTACGATGTAACCCAAACATTATTGCAGATTATAAAATTTTGGCTGCTCTCTCTTGTGGACGTAGCTATATTGTCGAACTACGTTAAATTTATATCTTAATTATCTCTCTTTAATTTTCTTATATTGTTCATTATTATTGTGCACGATAATAATAATTATATTTATTTGGAATAAAAAGTAATAATTCCAGGAAGATAAAGAGAATTTTAGAAAATTATTTTATTACATTGCAAATTTTGGAGGGTAGAAATATCGAGTCTCAAACATCTCCGGCGTTTCATACTATTTGGTGCCTTTTCAAAAATCGAACAGACGCTGGATCCTGGAAAGTCACACTTTTAGCTGCTCAGCCCAATTTCGGTTAGGGCTAAAAACTGGAAATGCGGTCCGGTTTTCGGACCGCATTTCTGATTCCCTTATATTAAAGGAGCGGACCGGACCACTTATAAGTGGTCTGGTCCGATTTTATGAAATGCAGTCCGGTCTGGACCACTTAAAAAAGTGGTCTAGACCGGATTTAATTTTTTTTTTTTAAAAATATTTTTTTAAAAAAATTTACTCGAACTGCGGAGTGCGCAATGCATGGCTGACCTATTTTTTTATTAATTAAAAAAATATTAAATGCGATCCGGTCCGGTCCGGACCGCATATAAGAAATTTATCACCCGGACCGGACCGCATAAATCCGGTCCTATAATTCGGTCCGGACCGGACCGCTTTTGTAAAATTAGGACCGGACCGGACCGCATATCCGGTCCGATTTTTCGATCCGGTCTGCAATCCGATTTCGGTCCTACCAAAACCGTCTTCTTTCCGTATATTATCTTTCTCCCCAATTTTGGAAATTCGCATTTAATGTCCGTAGAATTTTTCAGCCCTACTTTTCTCCTGTTCACTCTCTATTGTTGCTACTTTGCTCCATCAGAATTTACACTTGATGCTAAAACCCTAATTTCCCCTGCTTGAATTACCTGCATTTTGCTTTCTCTCACTCGGTACGTTTTTTTTTTAATTCCATTTGTTCTTAAATTCTTTTTTCAAACTTTGATTTTTGGTTGCTTTATAATTTTGAGACTTTCAGGTGATTTTTTAGAATTTGGTTTTCTTCTTCCCCTGTGAGATTGACATGAAATCCGTCGATCCTGTAGAGCCGATGGATGACTCAGACGTATGTCCGACTGAGGATGCTGTCCAGGCCTTCGTAGAGTACTTGATTGAGCCAGTGCTGCCAGCTAAATCTTCCTTGCAGGGTACACCATCACTGTCTCAACAGCAATTAGTTGCAAAACAGGTGCTTTATCTATGTTGTGGTTCTTTCTTTTTGCATGTCTTCTCGAGTTAATGCTTATCCTTTGTATGTCAGTTGGGTACGTGGTTATTTTGACAGAGGCATTCTGCAATTTTTCCATTGGTTTCTTGGTGAAGGTTTCTATGTATATGCATATTGTTGTACCTTTTCGAAAACTAGTATTTAGGAGTGTATATCTGTTTACTGTTACATTCTGCACAATGCTGTAAAGGAAAGAAAGATGCTTGGGATATGAGTTCTGGAAAGACCCAACAGGTCCAGCCAAAGCATGGAAACACTATTACCGGGACAC
Organism: Myrica gale; assembly: GCA_963930655.1. Classification (NCBI taxonomy): domain Eukaryota; kingdom Viridiplantae; phylum Streptophyta; class Magnoliopsida; order Fagales; family Myricaceae; genus Myrica; species Myrica gale. The sequence continues at coordinate 12,050,267 of OZ005619.1, read as the reverse complement.
CCACAAGTGAAACTGGGAAGAGGAAAATGAAATCAACAGTCACATCCAAAGTGACTTAGGAAGGAAATAGCAACTCAAATAATTGATGGAATGACAGTTTTGTGGAAAATAGTTTAAACTGGACTATGTAACATGCAAGTCATTGCATAGCTTCACACACTATTTTCCTGATCACATCTTTGTAACACTTGCCACTGAACATAGGTAAGCTTGCCTGTGTGATTTCAGTTTGTATTCTGAGATCAACGTCCAATCCTTGGACATATATGTTGCAACAATAAATTAATCCTAATTTCATGATGCTGATGCTTCTAGTCTAGTTCACATAGTGGCTATTCCTGCAAGCAGACAAATGCATCATAAGTTCACCCATTAGCATTTGTGAGAGGATTACTGTTGCCTCATGCATTCAGAGCAAATTACATGGAGTGAGAATGCAGTTGTTGCTATGAGGAGCCTACATAGGAGTTGAGTACTTCTATATGAACCTCAAATGTTGGGTAAGACATACACAGTGAGTTGTTGAGGTATCTTAATGGATTGTTGTGTGTTGAACAGATTGTGACGAGATGCCTTCGGAGGGATTTCTGGGAGTCTAAGGGTTAACAAGTTTTGGGTTTGTGGGGATCGAGTAGTCAACATCTTTTCGAATTTTCTTTGCGAGGAATTGAAAAACCTGGTGGGATTGGGTTTAATATTTTTTTTTGATAAGTAAGCTAATTTATTAAGAGAAAGAAAAACAGGAAAAAACAATGGAGTCAGCAGTACAAGAGAAAATACTGAAGAGTCCAAACCCAAACAAAGAAGAGAACCCAAAAAGGAACACAAAGGCCCAAAGAACACCAAGAAAAACCAACCACCCGCACCCCTCAACCCTCACCCCACAAGACAACAAAGCACCCTCACCCACCCACCCACAAACCTAGAGCCATCCAAGGGATACCCCAATCAGTCTAGCCCAAAACACACAGTCTTCCTAGCGATCGAAGAAGACCCTTCATAGTTCACCAAAGACTTCAAGCCCTTCAACTCCCTGAGCATCTTTCCCCCTGATTTTCGGGACATTTTCGAGCGAGGCTTCACCCGATCGCGTTCCAAAGCTGCAAAAAGATCTCTCAGCTTATCCTCTTGACCACCACACGACACCCCAACCATCTGACCCACAGAGGAGACCATATCCAAGATCCACGCCGGAGATTCTCCTCCCAAAGCTTGATGAGGGAAATTAACCGCGAAGGGTTTGGTCGAAAGATCATCCACATACGCCAACTCCCTCTCATCATCGTCTCGAAGCTCTCCAACCTCCAAATTTGGTCCAACGGAGCTCTCAACACAAACCAGCCGCGAACACTCCCCCACCTCTGGACCACCCAAACAGACCCCGGGAGAAAGAACCACCCCTGCCCGAGCCCTCTCTAGATCAGCGTCTACCGCAAGAGCGATTGTCCCCCCTTCTGCCCTATTGCCCTCTTCACTATCAGAATCATCCTTAAGGTGAAAGGCACCAACGAGTACTGTAGGAATAGAACTCTCACGGCATCCTTCCAGCTACCCCGCCAACATTGGGAACATGAATAGCCGCTTGCTGTGCAGGCATCTTGGGCAACTGCACACGCGAAATGATTACGCCTCTGCCATCGGAGACGTCTCGTTTCACAGACGACGAAGGCACGTCGGAGACCACCGTCGAAAGCCCCGACTTGACCACGCCAGCATAAGAGACGCCATGACTATGCCTCTCACCCCCCACCTCTGTCCTGCCTTGCCTGACATTTCCGAGGTGGTCCACCACCTCCTGAAGACAAGCAGCCATCGACTTCCACCCAACACCACCTCTACCCTCCGGAATCATCACCACTCCTTTCTTACGACCTCCACCATACTCTGCTATTGCGACGTATCTCCCAGCTCTATTTTTACACCTCTGGGCTAAGAAGGCTCGAGAGCCATCATTAAACTTGGAAACAAAGTCTTGATCGACAGCAGCCTCCAAGAGCTTGCCAGCTAAGTTCACCATCCAAACTGCTCCGAATCTACCCAAAAAAATGGAACTGAGGGACTTCCTACTCCATTCTGCAAGTTTAATCACACCCCTCCCTCCCATCGACACGTCAAAGTCCTTCTCCTCAACTCTAAAACTCCGGGAGTACCCCATACGAGTCCAGCAAGAGCCGCCTTGTTCAACCATTTCAGAAACTTAGAGCCTCGAAATCTTATACCACGAGAAAGTTGATGAACGCCATCCCCTCAAAAGCCAAGCCGAAGAGAGAAAAAAAAAAGATACTAGAGAGAAGGGAGAGCGTTTGGGTTTATACCACGAGAAAGTTAATAATTTTTTGTTGACAACTCACTCTTCTTACTTCTAATTAATGTGAGGCTCCACCGCATAAACAGTCACATTTTAATAAGCGAAACCACGGGAATTGCCATCACTTTATCATGGAAGCTACCTATGACAGACATTCAGTTGCATTGAACAATTGCCTTATGGAATTATCATCTCTGAAACTTGTTGCAGTTTACATTCGTGGAGGTTGAAAGTTCACACCTTCGGGAGTCTTCTTTGTGAGTATTTGATATAATAGACGGTACACCATATTAATTTAAATTTTAACAGTGTATTTATGAACCAAAAAGGTGCTACCTACATCTGCCCTATATAGCAAAAGACCTAACTAATGACATAATTGGAGCTGCTTGGTATTAAAACCTAGTTCCATCAGTGATGAATCAATGTTGAACTAGGCACTCCAAGTAACCCAAGCATATAATCACTCCCTAAATGTGGGACTTAACCTCTTGGGAACCTAGACCTAGAGATATTATATGAACCAGGAACTTTTTTTTTTTACTTCTGTTCGAAGTGGTGTTTGACTGTTCAACCAATTACACCATTCTTATGTGATTGTAACCTCGACTATCCATACAATTTAGCTTGTGAGCCGGTTGCGAGGTCCAAGCTACAACAGCTTTTACACATCCCATAGCAACACTTACACTACCAATGCATTCACAAAGTGACATATTTCTACATGTGATCATCATCCCCAATCCTTAACTTCTACTAGCTTTTAAAACTGATTTCCATTAGGTGCATGCCCTTGTGCTACTATACAACTACTACCTGAGGAAACGACACCCACAGTTAGAAGTTTTGGGTTTTGAGCCCTTTTACAAATTGCTGGTGATTCTGAAACCTGCTTTATTAGCTCATATGAAGCTCATGCAAAGTTCTGATGATACGGAATTGGACGACTTGGAGAAACAGCTTTCAGTGACAGAGAAAGTAATAATGGAAGCATGTGATGTATCTGCAAGTTTAGATGCGTCAAAAGATGTCCCAGACATAGAGAGATGGCCAATATCCAAAGTTGCAGTTCTCTTATCTAATTTCAAGAAGGAGAAGTGCTTCTTGCTATTCAGTTCGATCACCCAAGGAGTTTGGTCAGTGATTGAAAAAGATGTGGACACCTCCAAGCTCACTTCAGAAGGTACAGAAGTTGCCAAAGAGGTGAACAAAAAGACAAGAATCGTTAGAAAACGTCCTAAAGATGAATCAAGTGTCAATGAGTCTGGTTTGCTCCAGCTTGCGTATTTAGCTGTTAAAGAAGCAACGGGTATGCTATACTCCATTTGTGTTTCGTAACCATTTTAATTGAATTGTTGCTGCTATATGCTGGATTTGTTTGCTTTGCCTCCCATCTTGTTTTGAAATGATGTTGTCTATGTCTGGAGAAACATGCTAATTTAATAACCTGGATATCCTGTGTTCGATAGTTTCATCTTTAATGCCATCTTCCTGATTTCATTTTTAGCTGAATATTTATATGCGTGGCATGATGCATCTGACATCACTTCAAGAGAAATATCTGCTTATATAATGTTTGTACGATATGTATCTATGCCTCAAATCTTGCTGCTCAATGAATATGTGCTATCTCTTTATCGGACATATGCATATAAGGTTGCATCCCCTCCCTTTGTTTATTTATCTTGTTTCAATTACATGTAACATGCGATTAGAGCCTCACAGGCCATAATCATGTCTTTTTTGAATTGCCAGTTTCTTGTTCTTGTAAGATCTGTTTTCACTCTCCAAACTTGATATCACTATGGCAGTTACAACAGTCTTGCCCAATGCAAATTGAATAGCATTACTTGAATCTTGCCGGGGATTTGCCCGAATTTCATCTCATAAGGATGTTATAGCATAGGCTTTTATACTTCTGTAGATAAATTTTTGCAGAGATAGTTTATTGGCAAAACATTTGTAGAGAAAGGATATAAATTCCATAGATTTCCTTTTGAGCAGCCTGTCTCGTAAGGGATAGTAGTATGTGCTCGAGAAGTGTTGTACATATATCTAAATATACTAGTTGCTTTGAGTTAGATATTCCTCATTTTCTTGCCATCTGTCGGTAGAAGACTGGTAGAATTATTAAGGACGATGCAGTTTATCTGAGCACTATTTTCATCTATCAGTGTAGAATGTGTGAAGTAATGTGACTTTTTTACTTGTAGCTATATTTGAGCAAGTTAAATTACATGTTGTGCTAGGACCGTGCCATTTTTAATACCAGTATGACTTGCCAGCCCAATTAATGAATTTTTCGCATGAAGGTTATGTTTGTTTCACCGTAAAATGAGAAACATGTGAAAATATTCTTAGCTAAACATTCTTATATATATATATATATATATATATATAAAATCTTAGCTAAAAATTTGTGTGAAAATTATTTATTTTTTGGCGTTTGGCCGACACTTGGAAAATGATTCAAAATAAGATTTCTAGCCGTTTTACTCATAATGAAATTTTTTACTAATATATATATTTTTAATTTCTTTTAACTGACAACCAAAAGAATCAATCTAATAATGTTGATGTTAGTATCCTCTAAAGATTTGAATGAAATAATGAAATCACTAGTAAAATATTTTATTTATCTGGATAGTAGGTGACAAGTGATGCCCTTAACTCTTTTAGTAAGCTTAGTTCATATATTGGAAAGATTCAAGGAGTGCGAACCATATTTGTACCTTAACTTCAAAATGACTAGTTAATGGTATTAAACTCCTTGGAATCATTCGAAGGCTCAATTGTACCTAGTAAAGTCTCAATGTGGGACATGATCCTTTATTGAGCTTTCTTTTTTCATTCCTTCTCTCCTCTCACTTCATGTGGTATTCGAGGTATCTCATATATTAGTAGTAATTTTGTTTATGCGAATAGATTTGCATGGGGGCAGTGGTGCCACCGAATTCACAAGGGAGGGGGAGGGGCAGTGCCCGGTAAAGTGGAAGTGTTCGACTAGGTTTTTAGGTGGAAGGGAAAGATGAATGATTATTGGCGGAAGGAAGGAGGAGAGATAGTTTGGAAAATCACTTTTGCCTTGAATAAATTGAAATTCATTTTGCTTCTTAGGGCCAAAATTTGCCATTGATCACAATTTATGCCCCTAGCAAACATGCTCATGATTGAAAATATTGTCAGCCAGAAGAAACACAGCCTAAATATCTCATAATTTGCTCTTGTGCCTATGAGTTATTTGATTGCCCCTAGTCTTCCTTTCCTTTTTGATATTTTTCATAGGCTTGCTGATAAATGAATATGATTCTTTTACATGCAACAGGTATCAATGAGACTGATCTCCTTCTCTTGGAAAGCCATGTTGTATATTCTCTCAGCAAAGAAAAGACAGCTGTTCGCTTTTATATTATGCAATGCGCCAAGTCAGTGAAGGAGGAGGATGTGGTTCAAAATCCAATTAAAGATGCTATTGAAAGGTTTTGGACTAGCCTTGTGTATATATCTATCTTTTCTTCTTTTGGCCGGAGAGGAGGGGGGGAGAGAGCTAAAGGTACAGGAGTAAGCATGGGATCCACTGATTCCTCTCTAATGGGGAGGGCATGCATTTGGATGTTTTCTGGGTGCATTTTCTTTTCTTGGCAATCATTTTCTACTGCCAACCAAATGCACACGGTTGGATACAAATGGGTTGCGTTTTTAACCCATCAGGAACTAGTTTGTAAATCAATCCACCTTGCATCTGCTGAACATGTTTGACAACGCAATTGCTTTATTTGATTTCGTATCTTTTTGCCAAATAGACAGAAAAAAAAGAACAGGGGACTGTTCTAGAAACGAACTTGGGAGTTATATTTACATTTAAGACTTAATAATGAAGTGAAATTGCAGTACATATTTTCTGTTTTACTGGAAATGCCAGCAGATATGTTGACTGAGAAATATCCTTCTCAAAGAATAGAGAGGAGACGTTTCCTATCCTTCGATTTACTTTTTACATGTGGACTTGTGTGGGAGGTCTCTGTTTTTGTCAATATTTTTTCCTTCGGCTCTTAACTCAAAGGTTCAGTTTTTTCCATCTCTTATTTTCAATTCTATCTTACTTTGCCTCCATTTTCATTAATAGCAATACATTCTTTATCTTAACAAGGGGCAAAATATAAGATGGTTACATCTACATATAATAAAAGAAGATTTTACTTCTTTCTTTCTTTTTCTGTCTCTTTGTGTCTGTGTGCATATATGCATACACAGTGTGGGTTTTTCTTTATCTAATTGTTATATGTAGGTTACATCTTGCTGGCTCAATATTTATTAATAAAGTTTAGTATCTGCTTTGCTCTTGCTCTTGAAATGGTGATGAAAACAGAGGGAATTTAATTTTCTTTATACCTACACACTGAGGTGCGCTGTCATCTAACACATACATGGCCACAGGGTTAGCTGGTGACAATGTCAGAAAGAGAACAGCATAGCTTAAAATGATTGGTAATGTTGCCTAAATTAAATTCTTATAGTCAAAAAATGGATGAGGACAGCAACCAAATCTCAATCAACTATTGGGCTTGATCAATACATGATGCTTATAATATCAAAGTTGAACCATTGTGGCTAGAATTTCCTGTCTATTAACAATTCTTTCAGGCATTGCTTTAGTTTTGAATTCTCATCACCTTCTTTACTATGATTTCATATTTCTTTTTCCCACATCTGCAGTGCCAATTACTTCAAGGTGGGCTTACTTATTTAACTGACTCTTATTGATTTGACTTACTATTACCTGAACAGTTGACCTGACTGTCTATGATAGTGATAAAACATTGAAAAGATGGTTAGACTAAGGGTTCCCCGCGTTGAATATGCTTAAAATCTCACTGTTTGTGCCATAGAAACTGTTCTTCTCCATCCGACCTGAAAATGCTTTTTATTACGGACCAAATATTTTAGTGAATCGCATGTTCTGTGAATGAGGCTTTTTTTTCCTCTTTCTTGTCCTATTTGCCTAGCTTGCAGGGTCCTTTGATCCGAAAAATTTCCAATAGATGGATGACTACCCCAGTTGTCGAGTACTACCATGTGCTTCCTTATGCTGGCATAGTGTCTACCTGGCTTTCAAGGTAGTCTTTTCTACAAGTTACCTTCATAAGGCGTTATTCACTCAAAACCTATATGTAGCTGCATGACTTAGTTCCTAGTAATGTTGTCTGTAGCTTTGCAATTGTTTGCTAGAGTACACTCTCCTCAACACCCCATACCATGATTCTGTAATGACAAGTTTTGGTTTTCTGTTTGTAAGTGAATGTTTATAGAGAAAAGAATAAGGAAAGGGGGAATGAGCTGATTCGAGATGCTCAATCTCCAAAAGGAAACATCAAGGCTTTTATTCAATGAATGAACCCATTATACGATGGACTTCTGTTTATATACTGTTGGGCTTTAACTAACTAACTTGTCTAACAACTTAACTGTTATTGACTAGCCTAGCCCAATCCGTTACCTAATTCAGTTACAATCTAACACATGTTACTTACCCTTCTTTCTGACATAATCTCCTTCACTTGTCTCCAGCTGTTCTCCATTATTACATTGAACGGCCCATAAGATCTCACCCTACGTTTCTCTACCACTCATTCTTCTCCAACCCTCTCTGCAAACTCCCCCCTTTGTTCTCTTCCACACCGAATGCTAATTCCCAACTCTCTTCTCTAATTTCTAAAACTTACCATTGCAGATTCAGTGCTGTTTTCTTAATTACGTTTTGTACTTTCCATTTAATTGCTTTAAACATTATGATCTTTGATGAAAAATATTTTGGATCAGATAAATAGTCTGATATTTTTTGATCAGAAAGATGCTCATTATATATTTCAAAGTGATGAGGAACCCACAACCCCCCTTTTCTTGGTGGCTTTGTAAAACCTTGAACACATGACTCCATGTGCAATAACTGTTTATTACTTGAGCATAATTTTTTATTGTTTTCTTGCTGATGAGAACTGAAAATTTTACTCACATGATCATTTCTTGTATAGGACTTGTATTGCAGATTTAGCAAACGATACGTGTTTGTTCTGAGAACCAAAAAAAGAAACTTCTATACAAAATATCCCTGGTTTTGATTAAGATTGCCCAGGTAGAAGTTTTGTTTATTGTTCAAACATAAGACTGAATGGTGAGACCTTATATTTTCTGAATTTGTGTAGTGGGATGCATGCACAAATGGACTTCTGGGTCCTTCAATCCCCAATCATGGTTCCTGTCATATCTTTTATAGATTTTACGCATGCGCTAGTGATTTTTGTGCTCTGTGTTTTGAGGAAAGTTATGTCCTTGAAACCCTCTGTTTGATTTAAGTGATGTCGCTTTTTTCACGAAATTTTCGTATTGAGTCAAAGGAATTCCAAGTGAGGATTAGTGCCAATGGTGAGATTTAGTTTTTAGAATGGAGTCTAAAGTCTATGAATGAGATTCATATGGGGAAGTTTGGGGCAGTGTGAGTGGTGAATATGTTCGACAAGTTGATGAAGGCTGCTCCTGTAGTTGATTTTGCATCTAAGTTCAACGAATCCTGACGTGGTTTTTTGGCTCAACGGTGCTCCAACAAAGGTGGTCGATATGTTGAATATGGAGGCAGAAGGAAGGTGGGGGCGGTGATGGTGCCGGAAGGAAAACACGGTCATGGCTGGCAGATATTGAATCATATTTTTATTGACGCTGTTTCTTTTCTCCGCTCATCGAGTTGTGCTAGGAAAACTCAGAGGTCTTCTGGCATTTGTCCGAATGCCACTTACGCTGTGGCCACAACAGTTCCAAGGGTGGTGAACGGTGATGGTAAGAGACCAAGCGTTTCCTTTGAAAAACTTGGTCTTCATCTTTTGTCATGGGTAGCCGATACGTCAAAATCTATGCATGCATATGGGGCGGCAGATGGTACGCTTTCCAACATTCATTCCTTATCGGTGCCGACTGAACTTCTGTTGGATGGAAAGTGTACATCTATATTGACTGATAGGGAGCTGGCATCCGTTAGTGGGGCTGATTTGTCGGTTCAATTATGGGCCTTCGAAAGGAAGTGGATCGGCTTGTTGAGTTGTGTAAGCAAAGTAACGATGGCCACTCGGTGAGGGAGTTAAGCTGTATGGTGTGTGGGTTCAAACTGAAAGCCCAACACTCTGTGAGTCCCTCTACTAAAGCCCATCTTGGCATGGGCAGCGAGTATGGGCTGAGACTAGGCGTAAGTGGAAGCTCACAGCCCATCGACAACAATCTGGGTCGACCACGTCCTAGTGTCAATGAAACTGTCACCGCGTGTGTCGGCCAAGCCAAGGTGCCGGAGCGACGACCCACCTCGATGACTGGAGGCGATTTGTTTCTAACGCCGACCAGGGGTTTTGTGCTGCCAGAGCTGTCGGCGAAAGCAGCTGCTGCTTGCGTTGTTGACGTGTAGGTTCTGGAGGCGCCGGAGCTGAAGGACAGTTCGTAGCCCAGCAACGCTCTCATCTCATAGGCGCCCACGGTCTGGGCATCACAGGAGCTTCCTGGGGGTATGGACAATTTGGGCGTTAACGGGTTGCCGTGCAGGAGTGCAGATTTATGTATTTTGGGGCAGATTGGGCATATCAGAGATTCTGTGGAGGATGGGCAGTTGGGTCCATTTATCGGTGTCAGTGGAGGGGTCGGGGATCTTGTGGAGTTTGGTGGGTTCAATGTTCCTGAGTAGTGTGGGGACCCTGTTGTTTGTCTAGGGAGTGATGATATTGTCGGGGGCGAGGTGGTGTGCAACTCAGTTTGTGATAGTGTTGAGGTAGGGGTGTTGGTGGAACATAGAGGTTTTCAGTCGGGACTGCTACATGGTTTTGGCAGTATGTTGGAGGAGGACTTGCTTGTACGTCGTTGCGGGCAGGAAGGGGAGTTCTTAAGGGTGGGTAGTGGAAGTGAGGGAACTATTTGGGCACCTTTACAGATTCGTTATTTGGTTTCTCGGCGGGGCGTTCCTTCGAATTGGGTGCTACAAATGATGTCTTATTTTCGTCATATGGTAGGGGTATCGTGTGAGGGTTATGAGAGTGAATTGATGGATCTGTTTGTGGCTTTGGAGCGAGATAAGGGTTTTGTGGGAAGTAAAACTCCTAATCGGTCAGGGGGAAAGATGATGAGAGAATTGAAGGGTTTAAAGTCTAGTGTTAATTATGATGGAGGGGATGTTTCGTCTCGGCGTAATAGGAATGGAGGGAGGGCTCTTTTAAGTTGTTAATGAAGCCAAGATTTCTCAGTTGGAATGTGAGGAGTTTGAATGATAGGGTGAAGTGTAGAAGGATTGGTAATCTAGTTAGGGTTTGGAAGCCAGTTAAGGTTTGTCTTCAGGAGACTAAATTGGAATCGATTCTTCGGGCTGTGGTGAGAAGTCTGTGGGGTGTACCTCATGTGAAGTGGTGTAGTTTGCCTGCGGAGGGGGCGTCGGGGGGATTTTGATTCTATGGGATTCTCGGGTGTTAAGAGTCAGTGGAGGTTTGTATGGGATGTTGCTCTCTTTCGGTGGTTTTCCATAATATTAATGATGGGGCAAAATGAGTGTTTTCTGGTGTTTATGGTCCTAATGATGTTAGTAGGAGGAGGTTGTTATGGAATGAGTTGGCGGGTGTCATCTCGTGGTAGGATGTTTCGTGGTGTATTGAGGGTGACTTTAACGTCACTAGGTTCTCTAGTAAGAGGGCGGGGGTGGGCGAGGGAGGGAGAGGTATGGGGGAATTTTCTGATTTTATTTCAGAGTTTGGTTTGTTGGACCTTCAATTAGATGGTGGCTTGTTCACTTGGTCCAACAGTTGATCCTCTCAATCGTGGTTGCAGATTGATTGTTTCCTTCTAAGTTCTTATTAGGAGTCTATGTATCCGAACATTCTTCAGCGAAGGCTACCCCGTATGTATTCTGACCATTTCCCTATTTTGTTGGAGGATGGTTGCTTCGGAGGTGGGAAAAAACCTTTTCGATTTGAAAATATGTGGCTTACTATGAGGTTTTTGGTTTCCCTAGCTTTATGCTTCATTGTAAGCTAAAGGCGGTGAAACATGATCTCATTGTTTGGAATAAGGATGTATTTGGTGATATTAGGGATCGTAAATCTTTGTTTTTGAGGGAGTTAGGGTCGTTGGACAAGTTGGATGAGGGAGGTCATCTTGATGTTGCGGGTATGGTGAGAAAATTGTTGATCGTTATGGAGTTGGATCACCTTATTGATTTAGAGGAGATGAGTTGGAGGCAACAATCTCGAGCTTTGTGGATGAAGGATGGGGATAGATGTACGAAGTACTTTCACAAAGTCGCCAACTCTAATCGGAGGTTTAATTCTATAACCCGGCTGGAGGTGGAAGGTGATGTGGTGGAGGATCCTGGGGACATTTATGCACATATTGTGCATTTTTACCTTCTCTATATGCTGAACCTTATCAGTGGCGGCTGTCTCTGGATAGGTTGGAATTTGATGCCATTTCTGAGGATGAAGCCAATGGAGTGGAACGACCTTTCGAGGAGGATGAGGTGGCAAGGGTGGTTCATGATCTTAATGGAGATAAAGCTCCGAGCCCAGACGGATTTACCTTAGCCTTTTATCAGTCGTGTTGAGATATTATAAAAGATGTGCTTCTGATGTTCAATGAGTTTGCCCGTTGTGGTAAATTTATTCGTAGTTTGAACTCCTTTATAGTTCTTCTCCCAAAGAAGCCGGGTGCGGTCGAGTTGAAAGATTTCTGTCCTATTAGTCTGGTGGGGGGAATCTATAAAATTCTTGCTAAGGTGTTTGCTAACATGTTGGAGTTAGTGTTGGATAAAATTATATCTCCAGCTCAGAATGCCTTTGTTCTTGGTAGATAGATTCTAGATTCGGTGATGATTGCGAATGAGTGTATCGACTCTCGGTTGAGTTTATGTGAGTCGGGCATGTTGTGTAAGCTGGACATCCACAAAGCTTACGACCATGTGAATTGAGATTTTTTAATGTACCTTCTCCGGAGATGTGGGTTTGGAGAAAAGTGGTGTATGTGGATCTATTTTTGTATTTCCTCGGTTAAGTTTTCAGTGATGGTGAATGGCTCTCCTGAAGGATTTTTTGGTAGTTCTCGTGGTTTAAGGCAGGGTGATCCCTTATCTCCTCTGTTATTTGTCATTGTGATGGAAGCACTCTCTCGTGTGATGTCTAGGTTGGACTCGGTTGGTGTTCTTAAGGGCTTCCGAGCCTCTGGGGTTAATAGGAAAGGGGTTTGTGTTTCCCACTTGATGTTTGCTGATGACACGTTGATTTTCTCTGGGGTTGAGGACTCTCAGTTTTGCAGTCTCAGGTGTATGCTTTTATGTTTTGGGGCAGTTTCTGGATTGAAATTAATTTGTCCAAGTCTGAGGTGATTCTTGTTGGTAATGTTAGTAATGTGGTGGAGTTGGCTTCACTTTTGGGTTGCAGGGTGTCTACTTTGCTTATGACGTATTTGGGTCTTCCTTTCGGTTTAAGAGTTTTCATATTTGGGATGAGATCTTGGAAAGGATGGAAAGACGGTTGGCTGGGTGGAAGCGTATGTACTTATCAAAGAGAGGTCGTGTTACTTTGATTAAGGCTGCGTTTGCAACCAAACTTTTACCCAAAATTTTATCTCTCTCCTAATAAAATACTCTAATATAATCTCTCTCTCTCCAATCAAAAAATATAAAATATTACCTCTCTCTTCACTTTTTCACTAAACTCAATACCAATACTAAACCCAATACCAAAAATTACAACACAAACACACTCTAAGTCTACGCTTTCGTGTCTTCCTACGTACTTTCTTTCTCTTTTCCCACTTCCGTGTAAGGTTGCTTCAACAATGGAGAAGTTGCAAAGAGATTCTTGTGGGGAAGCGATGGTGAGGTTCACAAATTCCATCTTCTAATTGGAAGATGGTTTGTTCTCCTATTGAGTGTGGCGGTTTGGGTATTAGGGGTCCTTATATGTTTAATAAAGCATTGTTGGGTAAATGGTTTTGACGGTTTGCTAATGAGAGGGGTTGTATGTGGCAGAGTATTATTAAAGAGAAATATGGCGCCATTGCGGGAGAGTGGAGCACTTTACCTCCTCGTGGGTCGTATGGGGTTAGTCTATGGAAGCATATAGGCAAGGGTTGAGAGTCTTTCAGGGCGCATACTCGGGTGGTGGTGGGGAATGGGCAAAGGAAGAGGTTTTGGCATGATGTGTGGTGTTGGGATCGTCCTTTGAGGTGCTCTTTTCCTACAGTGTTTTCCCTTTCCATGTATCCGAATGGGCTAGTGGTGGATTGTTTGGAGGATGATGTTCGCTCTGTTGTTTTTTTTGATAAATATGTTCGCTCTGTTGTTTGGAATGTTCAGTTCTTAAGAAGTGCGAATGATTGAGAGTTGGAAGAGTTTTCGTCATTTTATTCCACCCTTTATGAGTTGGAGATACATCGAGGTGCGGAGGATAAGTTGTGCTGGGTGGATAATAAGGATGATATTTTTTCTGTTAAGTCGTTCTATGGTATGCTTGATGGTAGTAGATCTGTGCCGTTCCCTTGGCGTCGGATTTGGAATTTAAAATTCCAAAAAGGGTCTCCGTCTTTGTTTGGGAGGCTATGCGTGGTAGGATTTTGACTACTAATAACTTGAGGCGTAGGGGTCTTTATGTGGTTGACTGGTGCTATTTGTGTAAGGAAGACGGAGAGTCAGTTAACCATGTCTTATTACATTGTCTGGTGGTGAGAGGGTTGTGGCAGCATGTTTTCTATATGGTTAATCTTCATTGGGTTATGCCGGAGCGTGTGGGAGATGTTTTGATTTGTTGGGGGAGAAAGTTTAAGGATCCATTCGCTAAGATTATTTGGGAGATGATTCCTTCTTCCATTTGGTGGAGCCTTTGGAAGGAGAGGAACAAGCGTTGTTTTGAGGATTCTTCTATGTCTATTGTGAGATTGCGGGTGATTTGATGCTTAATCTCTTTTTCTGGGCTAGTGCCTTGTTGGGTGGCCCTTTTTCTAGATTTCCTGGATTTCTTAAGCTTTTTCGTATGTATGATGTAATTTCTGTCAGTACAATCTTTGTACTGCTCTTTTTCCTCTTTCTTTAATAAAACTTTTTACTTATAAAAAAATAATGTATCTTGTATCTGATGTGACTGTTATTTAGAATATGACTCTTCAAGTTTTCTGTAATATATATTAAGCTAGCTTGTTAGCAATTGTCTTTGTTGGTGTTTGTACAGCCTCTACACCACTTTCTTGATTTACTTCTGCACTTTCTAGTTCTTTGCCCCTCTGGTTTATTGCTAGTCCTAACAGCTGGAGAGGTTGACAGTGGTGCTTTCTTGTGTTCCATTTCTCTGTTCTCTTTCACATTGATTTTTATGTCACGCATTTCCTTATCAAAAAATGGCAAAACAAAATCTGTAGGGAAGTTCTCTCATGTAGTTCGGAAGATTTAAGGCTGGAAGAGGGAATGTCAAATTTGAGCAGCGCTGACAGGACACTAAAACCTTGCACTCTGGAAATCCGTAGAAGCCAAAACAGTTCATCAGCAATGAATTTCGATAGTGCTGACACGACAGAGAAACCTTGTACTCCAGAGATCCGTCGAAGTCAAGACAGTTCTCACATTGATGGACTTCTTGGAGTTCTCGGCAAATTTTCAAAGAGGTCAATCACTGAATCACTTAAGCAGAAGAATAAGAATGGATGTGGTTTAGCTGGTTCTCTCAAGGTGCCTCAGAAGATGGACTGGAATGAGACTTCAATAGTGCCCACCCAGAATGGAGAGAGAGGCAAGAAGATAGCAAATACTATCCAAGTTGATGATCATGAAGAGAAGATGAGTAACAGTATGGAAAGTAAACTAAATGTGTCACCAAGTAGCATCAGCGTAAAGGTATGGTCTCTTTATTCACTTAAGTGACAACCTTTATTGCTTTCTTTTATACAAATCTCTAGGCTTTAACCAAATTGGTGTCGATTTGCTGTCCCCAATGCTAATTTCATAACCAAATTTTATTTATTTAAATGCAGGGAGTAAGGAGTTAGTTTTATGGTGAATTAGTCTTTCACTTTGTTTTAGGGGTCAAGTAATATCTCAGAACATGGATTGTCTTTTGATACATGAAGTCTGATTTTCAGTGTTATTATCCTTTTAAGATTTTCTTTGTAGCTTCTGATTTGGAACTTTTAACAAGGCATTTGTAAGTGCTTCTTTTGGCTTTGTTTGATGGCTAGGGGGGAAGGGGGAGGGTTGGATTTTTTGCCACTTTAAGGGTGAGGACCTATTAATACAGACTCCTTGAGGACAGTGGAGGTAAATTTTAGTAAAAACTATAAAAAAAAACAAAAAAAGAATCTAGCTGGAAATAAAACTGAAGGGTAAACGGTAAAATCGTCTCAAATCTTGATACACATTTTGTAGTCATATGAAAACTTGTGTTACAAAGAAAATCCTGCTGATTGAAAGAGCTGATCCGTTGCCTGAATTGAATATTCTGGCAAGTTGTTAATTTTACATAGTGGTCCTAAAAAAAGGATTTCCTAGTGTACAAAAAAGATTAGTGTTCCCTTAAGCTTCAAAATTGCTGTGTTTGACTGAAATAATATCAATAGGAGGAAATTTGCGTTCAAAGTAATTTACAGTCTTTTTGTATTTTGTAGTTTATATGACTTGGGAGCTTCTTTGTACTTTCTTTATCTTTGTTTATATTAAAAAAACATTGTGTCATCTGATAACTGTTATTTGATTGGCCCAGGATGAGATGGTGGACTCGGTGAGGAGGCCTCACACTACTGAATGCAGTGGTAAACAGAATGCTACTGGGAATAAAACCTGTGACAATATATCGCCAGTTCAAGATGTGATAGGTGATCATGCTCTGGTTTCTTATCAATCCAACCAGACAAATCTTGACAAATTGCAAAATACTATAGCGTCAAAACAGAACGAATTGTCATGCTCAGCTTTGAGAGTTCTTCTTAGAAAAAGGGATGAACTGGTATTGTTTTTAATCCTCTAAGTTGTTCTAGTGGAGTTTAGTATAATTCCTTCTCACCACCAGAACGCACACACATGTATATACAATTTGTGGTCGACTGTATCTTCTGTATATGTGATATGGGTGATAATGTGATACCCATATGCATGCACACACATGTATATATAATTTGTGGTTGACTGGATCTTCTGTATATGTCATATGAGTGATAATGTGATGCCCATTTGTGTGGGGTTTTTGGTCCCAATTAGGTGACCACAACCACTGACATCTACAAAGTCAACTTTTGATAGCTTGTAGTTTGTATATTCAATCTGCCAAAGTGCTGTAGATTGGATGTTCCGAACTATTATATTCATCAGCATTCTGGGCCGAGAGCTTTAAGCTGACTTGTTGGATAATATTTCAGCTTCTTCAACCCATACAGACATTTTTCATTCTTGCCATTTAGGGTCACTTGCTTGGTTTTGAGAATAGCTTCCTTCTATTTCAAAAACCTGGGAAGATTCACATGGTGACTATCTTTGTTTGTGTTAGCAGTCTCTTCAGCAGCGGAATATAGAAGATGAGATTGCCGAGTGTGATAAAAAAATCCAGAAGATTCTAAATGGTATGATTCCATTTCAGCATATTTGTTCTAATAGTTTTTTCCATGACCCCAAAGAGCCTTAAGCACTTGTACAATGCTCAAGTCAAAGCCTCTATCCTACACGTTGCCCAGAGCCTTGACTTCAGAAATGTTGTTAAAGCGTGCCATATATGAGGAAAGGGAAGGGGGGGTCTCTTTCTTCGCCCGATGGTAGAGATTGATCCCCTATCACCTTCCATCCTTCCTTTTTTTATTTAGTCATGATTGGACCTAGCTGTTCTCAATTACATGCAAAACATGTAAGAGGGGGAGCTTGTTACAGCAAGCTCTAAAAGTGGAAAGTTGCTCTGCAACACTGATTACTCAGTCAAATTTTAAAGTCATATTCACTTACGGTTGCTTGTGGGAAACACTATAGAAAATCAAGACCTGGGATTTGGCATTGAGTCACAATACTTCCAATACCATTTGGTTCTCCCAAATGAGGAATTCAGTTGATTGGTTGAATCCTGGCTTCCAAATAGAGGTCATTCTTATGCTTGCTCGCATAAATTAGAACACTTGAGAATTAATATGAATGGGATACATTATTCCTTCTTTTCTGTAGATTCGTTTGTGACCACTACTTACATTCCACGAAATCCTGGACACTTCAATGCTTTGATGATACAAAGCCTTGGAGATAGATCCAATCCTTGCAAAAGTCAAATCATAGAACTGTTAGCATTTGTCGTTTCCATCTGTGAAACTTGCTTACCTAAACAAACCCAACAACTAGGAGTAAGTAAATGCTTCTCATACAATTTAGATGAAAAACAAAGGGAACAAGTGTCAAGATTATTCTCCTAGAGACTCCTTTGATTTCTAATGATTCTCTGTCGTTATACTTGCTTTGATCTCTTAATCAATTCGCATGTATTTGGGGTGATTAAATATCTGTTGTTATACTTTGTTTGACACGTCTACTTTACATATGTTAGACAGTTTACAGCACACCCAGATCTTTACAATACCATATAGAGGCTAATAAAAAACTGAAGACTATTTGGATTATACTTTCGGAATGGTAGATTAGTTGGGTTCAGTATGTTTTAGACTGGCAGGATATATTATCTGTGAGTCTAGTACTGGTGATGCTTTAATTTTCAAAAAGCCTGTCCTTAGATGTATCAATGATTTGGCCAACAAAGCAATCAATTGAAGTACATGATGCATCTTTATATCCTTGTGTTTTCTGATTATGATAGGCAGTGAAGATGATTTGGCCCTAAAGATAGAATTGGTCATAGAAGGCTGTAATGGTGCATGCTTAAGAAGGATTACTGAAGAAAGGACTCATCAGCAACAACTTGAAGACCAACTCTCACCTCAAAACTTCAAGAGGAAAAGATTGGCGGAGGCTGTTCTGAGGATGCAAAATCCATGCCAGGCAAGTGTAATCATTAGATTCGCATGAGAGCTTTAGAATAAATGATATTGGGTCACCTTAGAAAGGTGGGTCAGCTTTTTAGCATGCATATTTGAGTGAGGGGTTAGCTAATGATTGATAGAGGGTTTTCTAAAGGCCAGTCAATGCCTCAGGAAGATGAAAATGCGTTTTTAGAAGCGTACGTCACTTCTGAAATATTTAGGACTATGAACTCTTTGATGGTTAGCATTTGTTTCATCACACTCAGCTGCCATCATTCACTGTTATTGCCAGACATAATCGGTTGCAACTGGTGGAAACTACCCTCGCCCCCAAACCCCCTTACCCACTCTTGGTTCTTCGAATTTGTGGGCCCTTGAAACCCCTTTTTTCTTTGGTATTTGTGGAAAACAAACAACACTCTGATTAGATGATGTAAACCAATCTGTCCCAAAAGCATAAACTGTAGGGACTCAGGATGCATGCCATGTATAATACACAGTAAGAGCAAGAAATTTTACATCTTCTGCCGTTAAATGCCTGTGAGCATAATTCCATGATGCATAATTGTGGAGTCATAACAAAGTGCCGTGCTGGTCCTGTTTAACAAGGCTGAAGTTCCTTGACATTTAAGTTGTAAGAAAGCAACAGGAAATGAGGACGTTTCTTACAGGAAATGAGGACAACAGAAGGATCAGAGGCTAAGCTATTCAATTTTCATTGTATAATCACTCATGAGTGTTGAGTTTGCTTTGAAAAGTTAATGTTGTGGGACTGATTGGCAGTCAAACATGTGATAAACAAGTCATGAACCTCTGTACTTATAGGGGAAAAGTCACCTTATGCCCCCAAATTGTGGGGTCAATGTTACTTTGGGGGTCCAAACTACCAAGTTCTTCACATCTAGCTCTCGAACTACCAAATTCCATTAATATGCACACACAAGTAAGATCTGACAGTCAAAATCGTATAACGTGTATTATAAATGGGCCATGTGGCACTGTTTTGACGGTCAAATCTTATTTGAGGGGGCACATTGATGAATTTTAGGAATTCGATGGCTGAACGTGACTAACTTGGTAGTTCGGACCCTCAAAGTGACATTGACCTCATGGTTCAAGAATACAAAATAAAGTTCCTCCAAATTTATTTGAACTTCAACTTGCTCAGAGAAAAAAAAAATCAGGAACTTGTGAAGTTGTCGAAAACCTTTGGTTAGAATATCAGTCAATTGGTTGCATATGCCTCGGTACTGTTTTTCTTATCAAAAAAATATGCCACGGTACTGCATGCTAGAGGGCCTCCAGTTATGGTCATTCATGAAATTACAAGCCCTTTTCTATACGATCATTGGAAGAAAGAAGGAGATCTGCTCTTCTTTGTGTTACAAAGTCTCTTATAGAACCTTTGTTGTCTTTGCAGGAATTGGATTGTGTGTGTTATGAGAACAATTGGATACTGCCAACTTATCATGTATCTGCGTCAGATGGTAAGATCATATAAGTTCAGTTTGTATTCCGAATAAGACAAGTCTAAAATACTCCATTTTGTACTATTTGTGTAGTACAGATGGCGTAGCTATTTGTGGATATGATATGATAACGATGATTGAATAGGTGCAATCACTGGATTTATATTGCTTTCTAATCATCCACCTACTTGTTTTAGTTGTATAACCAATGTCACATTATGATGTCCTTCCTCTTTTTTCTTTTTCTTTCCTTCAGTGTTATTTTTTGTTACAACGCCGTTATACAAAAGAGTTTAAAGCTTGAGAAATGATTTCTCCAGGCTCGGTGGTTTCTCTATATTTTGTTCATATGTTCAATTTTGAGGTATTGAAGAGTGATGTCTTCTTGAACTTGGGAATATCTCTGGGAGGACTGGTTTACCTGCTGTAATCTTTCTCTCCTACTTTGCCATTATTTTGAGAAACTTTACCATTATGTACCTAAAAAATCTGGAAGATGACAGTTAAACTCTATGATGAATCAAAATTACCATGCAGGATCAAACTAATCTTCAGTATTTTTCCATTTTGAAGATGGATTCAAAGCTGGTGTCACTGTAAAAGGGATGGATTTCGAGTGTTCAAGTGATGGTGAAGTGCGCCCCAATCCTCGGGGAGCAAGAGAATCAGCTGCTGCGCAGATGGTGGCCAACTTACGAAGAATGGCAAGTTCGACCTCTTAGTCTTGAGCTATTTTAATCAAAAGGTATATAGAAGCATGTTAGCTTTAGAATACACCCATAGGTTCATTTTGGGCACCTTGGTAGGATAGAAAATGTCTTCATAGGTTTCTCATGTTGCCGTGGAGAACACCTCAGAAACTTAATATGTTCATACTAAAATAGCACCCTGAATGCTAATATTTTTTGCGGAATGTCCATAGGTTGCACCAATTTGTGAAAAGGGGGCTTAAATCCTGGCAAATTTGGTCGACAGGAGTTCTAAGTTACGAGTTACGAAAGAAAATTTGATCATGAGTCTGAGTCCCCCCCCCCCCAAAAAAAAAAAAAGCACGCACAGAAGCAAATGGAGATTTTATTAAGTCATGAAACAACGTAACAAACTTGGATTTTGCCCTATCGTACGTTATTGATTTGTCAAAAAACTGGTAAGAAACAATTCGCTAAATAGAGGGAGGTATCCTTCCTGGAGATGGAGGGGTGATAATGGGTACCAGGTAAGTTTGGCCTTTCATTATACCTGGTAAGCAACTTAGCCTAGTATTTGAATCCTGGACTAACCTCATTGAAAGAAATGCAAAACGCCTCAGTTGCTGCGGGTAGACATGGCACGCGAGAACCACGTTGAAGAGTGCAACTGAAATTGTAACAGTTTGATTGTATTATGAATGAACTATTATAATATGGAAATGATCTACTCAAAATGAAAGATAATGCCCATTAGAGATGGCAAATCTCCTCAAAGTGATCTTCAATGCCTCTCTCCAGGACCGAAACTCCATATAACTACCTTCCCCCATAATGGGCTTGGGCTTACTAAATCCAGCAACAAGGCTTAAGGCCCAACCGGATAAACAACAAAGCCATAAAATAACTGTTGGCTATTAACCAACTAATAGCCCAACTAACATAATCCAGCCCAGTCCAGTCCCAACTAAGCCCGCCCAACAATTTAGCCCGCCTAAGCATCAATTTACGAACATGCCCTTCGAACACTTAAGTTCACAAGTGTCTTCGAACTCTCCAAATCCCTTCGCCTGTGCCATCTTCCCCCAAAGGCTCCCCCTTTAGGTCAGCAACCCTCGATCTATCACAATACTCCCCCGATCAAAACACCTTGTCCACAAGGTGAGGAAAATCCTTCCGGAGCTGGTACAATTTCTCCCAAGTGGCATCATCAGCTGAATAACCATACCAGTGAATGAGAAGCTCAGTCATAGAAGGGGAGCCACATCTCCTCATCCTGCGATCGAGCACTGCGACTGGTTCAGGGCGAAAAGCTCCATGAGAATCAACCGCAGACAATCCAGTGAAAGGAGTCACTCGACAACCTATGTTGGGCTTCAACTGGGACACGTGAAAGACCGGATGGACGATAGAACCGGTTGGTAAAGCTAAACTATAGGCGACAGTGCCGATTCGTTTCAAAACCGGAAATGGGCCAAAATACCAAGGAGAAAGCTTCATATTGTGACACTGTTTCACCGAAAGCTGTCTATAAGGCTGAAGACGTAAGTACACCAGATCCCCTTTCCTGAAATTGTCTTTCTTTGCGTTTGAGATCTGAGTATTTTTTCATTCGGTTTTGTGCTTTTGTAAGGTTCTCCTGAAGCAAGACCAGGATCTGCTCTTGGCTCTTCAAGGCATTATCCACCGCAGCCACCATAGTAGTTCCTGATTCATAGGTAGGGAATCGGGGAGGTAAGTAACCGAAAAAGCCTCAAAGGGTGTGATCTTTGTAGAAAAATGCACACTGGTATTATAGTTCCATTAAGCTAATGGCAACCATTCAGTCAAGTCTTTAGGCTTATCACCTATCATGCATCGCAAATAGCCTTCAATACACTTGTTTACTGCCTCTGTCTGCCCATCTGTTTGAGGATGATATGTTGTGCTATAGTTCAATTTGACATCTTACAATTTGAATAATTCCTGCCAGAATTTGCTTGTAAAAATGGCATCCCTGTCTGAAACAATTGTGGATGGTAATCCATGCACCTTAAACACATGTTGCATGAAGTGTTGAGCTACTGACCGGGCTATATCAGGATGTTTAAAGGGTATAAAATGACTGTGTTTGGTGAGTTTGTCTACCACAACAAAAATGACTGTGTACCCATGGGAATTAGGCAGCCCATCAATAAAGTCCATAGAGATGTCAGTCCATGGGGTAGTAGGAATTGGTAATGGCTGAAGTAAGCCTGAAGGTAGCATTGTCTCATACTTGTTCTGTTGACATACACTACACTGCCGAATGTAAGCTTTGATCTCTTTTTTCATACCCTTCCAAAAGAAGTCTCTCTTAGCCCGCTGATAGTGTTGGCTTTTAGTCACAATCAATGTTTTGATGATAACAATAGAAGTAATTGAGATGTGAAACAAAGCGGATCCAAAATGAGCACGGAGCGATCAAGCAACATCACCTTCAATGGAAGTGGTCTTAAAGTGAAAACTCAAGATGCTAGGGTAATCTTTGTAACTCTAAGACTTCATCTTTAACAAGGATTTCAATCACACACATGCATAAGTCTTCAAAACTTGCATAAACCGTTTTAACGTTTGTTAAAAGATTAAAACTTTTTTAATGGCTTCAAAATATCCCAAATATACTCCCAAACCTTTTTATGTACTTATGAGAAGTTAGAGTTTAAAATTGGGTATTTTAAGTGGGTCAAACTCGAGTTTTGAAATCAACCGGATCATGCTTAAGTTGAGGAGGTCGACCGGCTCAATGAAGCGGACGACTGGATCTACGACCGCTTGGTGTAGCGGTTGACCGGTAGCTTTTAATACACAGACGTTAAGCTTCTGACAAAATGACCGTTGTGTAACGGTAATTTGAAGCAGTCGACCGGTAGCATTTAATAGAGAGCTGTTAAGCTTCTGACAATATGACCGTTGGACAGCGGTAAACTTGAAGCGGTCGACCGACTTGTTTTTAACAGATCACTCTAACGGCTATTTTTCTCATGAGTCCTATATAAAGCCATTCCCACGCCTTTGGAACTTAACTCAATCGTCCAAAATCATTTTACAAAGGCTAAGAGTGATAAAAAAACCTTTCAATCTTTATTCAAACATCATTCACACATAATCTTCATTTTCACATCCTTTTTATTGTGTGAAGCCTAAGAGCTAGTTATTTCTCATTGTAATATCTACTCCATCAAGGGAGCTTAGAGGGAAATTTCGTTCAACCATACACATTACTAAGAGAGTGATTCTCTTGTATCCTTTCGGTGAGGTTTGTTCATCAAAAGAAGGAGTTTGAAGAGGTTTGTTTTCAAACTCGTTCTTGAGGCTTGAAGAGGGTTTTCTCAAGCTCAAGTGTAAGAGAACCTTTCCCTTGGTTGAAGGAGAATAGTGGAGAAACCTCAAGGCTCGGTAAAGGAGCTTGAGGGGTGGACGTAGGCAGGCTTGCCGAACCACCTAAAATATTGGGTTCCAAAGGGAAACATAGCTAACCCAAAAGGACCCAAAAAGGTTTGGGTACCAAAAGCTTCATCTTGATTCTGTTTTGTAGGATTCAAGAAAGAAGAAATGCAATAGTTGGTTCTTGGATAGTGGATGTTCAAGACACATGACTGGTGACCCATC
The DNA here is from genome assembly GCA_963930655.1 of Myrica gale. NCBI lineage: Eukaryota > Viridiplantae > Streptophyta > Magnoliopsida > Fagales > Myricaceae > Myrica > Myrica gale. The sequence continues at coordinate 12,026,172 of OZ005619.1, read as the reverse complement.
AAGATTTTCAAGTCTATCAACCATCAAAGGTGGAAATGTAACATTTGGAGACAACTCTAAAGGAAAAATAATTGGTATAGGTAATATTGGCGGTAATACCCTTCCACTTATTGAAAATGTGTTATTAGTTGATAAATTGAAGCATAACTTGCTTAGTATTAGTCAACTTTGTGATAAAGGTTATAGAGTTGTGTTTGAATCTTCTCGATGCCTTATTAAAAATGTCATTGATGGTAAATTATTGTTCAATGGCCATAGAAATTCAAATGTGTATAAGATTGACATTGATCAAAATGTTTGTGTGGAAAATTGTCTTGTGGTCAATGTAAATGATAGTTGGCTATGACATAGAGGATTAGGTCATGCTAGCATGCATCAAATTTTGAAAATTTCTAAGCATGATATTGTGAATGGTCTATCCAAGTTAAATTTTGAAAAAGACTAAGTTTGTGAAGCTTGTCAAATGGGAAAACAAGTAAAAACCTCTTTTAAATCCAAAAGCTTCATTTCAACTAGTAGACCTCTACAATTACTTCACTTGGATTTATTTGGTCCATCAAGAACTCAAAAGTCTTGGTCGAAAGACCTATGCTTTTGTAATTGTGGATGACTACTCTAGGTTCACTTGGATTTTGTTTTTAGCTTCAAAACATGAGATCATTCATGAATTCATCAAATTTTCAAAAAGGGTACAAAACGCAAAAGGATACACCATTGTGGCCATTAGAAGTGATCATGGTGGTGAATTCGTTAATAAGAAGTTCGAATCATTTTGTAGCATGAATGGTTATGAGCATAATTTTTCAACACCTAGAACTCCTCAACAAAATGAGGTTGTTGAGAGAAAGAATAGAACTATTCAAGAGATGGCAAGAACTATTTTAAATGAAAACAAGTTACCGAAATATTTTTGGGTCGAGGCCGTAAATACGTCTTGCTATGTTTTGAATAGGATATCTATGAGACCCACTTTGAAGAAAACTCCTTAAAAGCTTTGGAAAGATAGATAACCCAACATCCATTATTTCAAAGTCTTTGGTTGGAAATGCTTCATTTTAAATACCAAAGACAACCTTGGATAATTTGATTCTAAAACCGATGTTGGAATTTTCCTTAGATATTCTAATTCGAGCAAAGCTTATAGAGTTTATAACAAAAGGACTCTTTGTATTGAAGAATCAATGCATATTACTTTTGATGAATCTAATAGTCCATTTGAGAAAAATACAAGTGTAGATATAGAAGGTATTTCACAAGAACTCCCTAAGGAGTGGAGGTATGCTACTAGTCACCCTCAAGAGTTAATTATTGGTGACCCCTCACATGGAACTAGAACTAGAGCTTCACTTAGAAATATTTGTAATCATCTTGCATTTGTCTCAAATTGAACCTAAGACTTTTCTTGAAGCCGAAAACGATGAAAGTTGGATTTTGGCAATGCAAGAAGAGTTAAACCAATTTGAGAGAAATCAAGTTTGAGAACTTGTCTCTAGACCCGAGGATCAAACCATTATTAGCACAAAATAGGTCTTTAGGAACAAGGTTGATGAGCACGGCACTATTGTTAGAAACAAAGCTAGATTGGTTGCTAAAGGCTATAATCAAGAAGGGATTAACTATGATGAAACATATGCACCCGTAGCACGTTTGAAATCCATTAGAATGTTTTTGGCCTTTGCTTGCTATAAAAATTTTATGATTTATCAAATGGATGTGAAAAGTGTTTTCTTAAATGGATTTATCTTAGAAGAAGTCTATGTAGAACAACCACAAGATTTTCAAAATGAAGGTTATCCAAATTATGTTTTCAAATTGACAAAGGTTTTGTATGGACTAAAACAAGCTCCTAGAGCTTGGTATGATAGACTTAAAACTTTCCTTGTTGAAAAAGGTTTTTCCATGGGTAAAGTTGACACAACACTTTTCACCAAGTCCAAAAACAATGATATTATAATTGTACAAATTTATGTGGATGACATTATTTTCGATGCTACTAATGACTCCCTTTGTCAAGAATTTTCTAAGTTTATGCATGAAGAGTTCGAGATGAGCATGATGGGTGAGCTCAACTTCTTCCTTGGACTTCAAATCAAGCAATCCAAAGAAGGAATCTTCATAAACCAAGCCAAGTATACAAAAGATCTACTCAAACGCTTTGGAATGGAGACCTTTAAAGCGACCAAAACACCAATGAGCACATCGCTAAAGCTTGATGCGGATGAAAAAGGTAAAAAGGTGGACATCACCAAATATAGAGGTATGATTGGAGCTCTCCTCTATTTGACGGCTAGTAGGGCGTATATTACGTTTAGTGTGTGCTTATGTGCTAGATTCCAAGCTTATCCTAAAGAATCACATCTTGTTGCCGTAAAAAGAATTTTTCGATATATTTCGGGAACTATCAACCTAGGACTTTGGTATCCTAGAGACACTCACATGAACCTAGTAAGTTATTCCGATGCTGACTTTGCCGGGTGCAAAGTCGATAGAAAAAGTACTAGTGGCACTTGCCATTTCCTAGGTTCATCTTTAGTCTCTTGGAGTAGCAAGAAACAAAACTCAGTTGCATTATCAACAACCGAAGCGGAATACATAGCGGTCGGTAGTTGTTGTGCTCAAGTATTGTGGATGAAACAAACACTCAAAAATTTTGGACTAGAATTTGATAGTATACCCATCAAATGTGATACCACTAGTGCTATCAACTTATCCAAGAATCCTATCCAACACTCAAGAACTAAACACATTGAAGTGAGACATCATTTTCTAAGAGATCAAATTCAAAAAGTTGACATCTCACTTGAGTTCATTAGTACTGAGCATCAACTAGCTGATATTTTCACAAAGCCCTTGAGTAATGATAGATTTCGTGATCTTAGACGAGACATTGAGTTTTTAGATGCAAATGCTCTTTGATATGTTATCTCTTTGTTTTCCAAGATTTTTTTTATTTGTTTTGATGTTTTTAAACATGTTCAAAATGCCTTTATGACTTATTACATGTTTGACATTCATCAAATGCATCATTCCATTTCAATTATGGGCCTTAAAACCTCATTTCTCGAGACTGTTCTCTATAGCGGTCAACCATGTAGAACCTCTACACGAAGCGGTCAGTGGTCACGTGAAACTGCTACACGAAGCGGTCGACAATCATGAACCGCTATACCAAGCAGTCGACTGCCTCATCGAATCTATATATACTGCAGTTCTCATTTCGGTCGATCGGTCTCTAATTTCTCCCGTACAGCTTCGCCTCTCTAGACCCAAACTCTCTCAAATCCTTCCCAAAACACCATAACCTGCCCTAAAATCAATCCCCATCATCTCAGAACATCATTTTCGGCCTAAGCCCTCTCTTTTTATGTTGATTTACATCAAAATCCATCCAGCACGAGATTTCTAGGGATTTCTGCCTCTTTGAAACCCTAACTCCAATTTTTCGGATTCCAGCCTCTTTTCTCTCAAATTCTCGAGTTCAGCCATCATGCCAAGGACGAAGCAACCTGCCATACACGTCTCTGAGCGCCCGAGATCATCTCGATCATCAGCAGCTCCTTCGGGTGAGCCTGATTACAATTTCCTTAATGCTGAATGTGCTTCAAAGTTTTATAGTGACTTCTCAAATAGAAAAGTCATGCTTGGTAGGAAAGTGGATATAGAATCACTTTCGGATTTTGAGATTGAGCGTCCTTTTGTGAAGCAAGGTTGGCGAAATTTGTTGGATATGGGTAACGAAGTGTTTCCCAAATATGTTAGGATGTTTTTTGCTAACATGTCTACAAGTTGGGAAGCGGAAGGCTTGTTTACTGTCAAGAGTAAGGTTAGGGGACCGGATATTGTTTTAAATGAAGTAATTCTCGGTGAGATTTTTGGTATCCCACATGTTGGGATTCGGGCTTATGAGCTTAAGACATGACCCATGTGTAAGGGCTTTGATTATGAAGCAGCCCTAAGTATCCTCCTAGGAGATGATGTGGCAGAGGATGCACCTAGAAAAATCCATGCCAACCAATTACCTGTTCGTTTGAGATTGCTTCATTTGATCTGCACTCATAACTTGATGCCTCGAGGTGGACACCGAGAGGAGGTGACTTATATGGATGTTTTTATACTGGAGCGTCTCCTGAAGGAGAAAAAGTTCAACCTTCCATTCATTATGCTCAAACATATGGAAGCAGTTTGTGAGTCTAAGAAGAATCTACCTTATGACTTGTTGTTTACTCTTAGATTTTTAGACATTTTGGCGTGACACTCAATTCTCGAGAGCAAGACACTTTGACCAAGTGTGAGCTATTTGATACTCACACTTTAACCCGGATGGGCTATAGACGGACTTCCAGGAACACTTGGGTGCCTAAGCATCAGGAGAGTGATGAGGATGAGCCTGAGGAGGCTGATGAGGATATTAAGGCTGAGGATGAGCCTACAGGTGAAGAGGTAGATGCTGAGGCAATGGAGTTTGATATCGATGCTGATTTGGCTGATGATCCTCCCATTATTCCTTCTCCTACCAGAGGTCTCGACCATACTTCTTCCTCTGATTCCCGGTACACCGCTTTTGAGCGAAGGATGCTTGCTATGCATAAGGTGAAACAGAAGTTTCTTCATGACAGTATCGCTTCTATGCAAGAGGAGTAGAGGCGGTTCTTTGAGGACAAGAGGACTTTTATGACCCATTTTCCTCCACCATCATGATTCTCATCGCATATGCATTTCATTTTGTTGTCCAGTTGTTTATTTATTTCACTTTGCTTATGTATTTTTTTTATGATGACAAAGGGGGAGAAGAAATTGTGTCTCTTTTTGTATCTCTGTACCTCTTTGAGACTTTGATCTACTGCTTTATTTTGATATGAAAGTCTCTTTATTATTAATATGCAATTCTTTTGTATTATATACTGACTTGTGTCCATGAAGTATTAAAATGTCCAAAACCCCACATCAAAGTACAAAAGATAGAGGAGACAAGATCAACAAGAGAAAAATCAATTAGTTTATTGTCATCATCAAAACGGGGGAGATAGGCAACTCAAGAGGGGGGGTGAATTGGTTTTCTAAAACTTTTCGGTATTGACCCCCAAAGACGTGTTTGCTGGTATATACTACTTTAGCACAAGTATAATATGCAATAAGAATAAGTATGTGCTTAAAGTAAAGAGAAGGGATAAGATAAGCAAACACAGTATTTTTAGGTGGTTCGGCAAACCCGCCTACATCTACCCCTCAAGCTCTTTCACCGAGCCTTGAGGTTTTCCACTCTCTTCAACCAATAGCTTACACACTAGCTTCCGGGTGCTAGTGAACTGTACAAGTGTTTTCCCGGGATCAACACTCAAACACACCCAAGTATTTTTTTTTGGCTCACCACTCAACCTCACCAAGTTTGAGATATACACTCTCAAAGCTTCTTCTTTTGTGAACAACCTTACTAAAGGAAACACCTATTTTGATAGGTAGGTTGAAGAACAAAACTCTCTCGATAGAGTGGATATAAAAGTGGAAAACTCTATCTCTTGATTCAGACAAAGATAAGGATATGAAAGTGTGTTTTGTGTGAATGCTATGAGAAATATAGAATATGAAGGTTTAAGAATATTTCTCAAGTGGTAGAAAATGATATGTGGTCGTTGGTTCTTCATTTTAGATGAAATGAAGGTGTATTTATAGGCCACATATGAAAACTAAGACTCACAGAACTTTTCATACCCAGCATGTCCCCCCACAAGACCATCATGTGTCGTATGCAAAACCTTTTCCTTGATAGTTGGGTCATCTCCTATACAAATTCGTCCTTTGTATAGGAGTATTCCATTGGTCAAGGTATATTGTAAAGGATCAAGTTTTCCTTCTCGTAGTCGGTTAAGAAGATCTTGGATGTGGCTGTCATTTGCATATGCTACTCTGAGCTCCTCTAACCATGTGGCTATAGGGAAGGAGATGTTGCATAATTCACCCTCCTCAACTTCGGTAAATTGCCTCGACAAGGCATCAGCAACCTTGTTATCTCTTCCCTGCTTATACTCCACCAAAAAATCATAGCCCAATAACTTGGTGATTCACTTCTGCTGGAGTGGTGTACCCACTTTCTGCTCCAATAAATGCTTCAAGCTTTGTTGGTCTGTTTTGACCTTAAAGGTCTGCCCCAATAGATAGGGTTTCCATTTCCTAATAACGCTGACCAGGGCAAGTAGTTCCTTCTCGTAGGTAGACATCACAAGCAATCTGCCCTTAACTGCCTTGCTAAAAAATGATAGAGGTCTTCCCTCTTGCATCAACACCGCTCCCAAGCCAACCCCTGAGGCATCACACTTTATCACAAAGGATTTAGTAAAATCTGGCAAGGCTAAGACCGGAGGATTTGTAACAGCCTCCTTAAGTTGGATGAAAGCCTCAGTAGCTTCATCGTTCCATCCAAACCCATTTTTCTTAAGCAACTTAGTCAAAGGGGCTGCAATGGAGCCATTCCCTTTTATGAATTTACGATAGTAGCCCGTGAGGCCGAGAAAGCCTATCAAAACCTTAATTGTCTTAAGAAGGGGCTACTCCACCATAAATTGCAGCTTGGAAGGGTCTGCCCGTACTCCCTGATCCGAAATCAAATGACTCAAGTAATCTATCTCCTCACATTCAAATCTGCACTTGGACATTTTAGCAAATAGTTGATGTTGCTATAAAATGTCTAGAGTGGTCTTGAGATGCTGTAAATGTTCATGCATGCTTCCACTATAGATTAAAATATAATCAAAAAACTCTATGATAAACCTTCTCAAATACGGCTTGAACACTTCGTTCATTAAAGACTGAAATGTGGCTAGAGCATTCGTAAGTCCAAATGGCATCACAAGGAACACATAGTGTTCTTCATGAGTCCGAAACACTGTTTTGGGCACGTCCTCATCTTTAACTCGAATTTGGTGGTAACCTGAACACAAATCCAGCTTAGAAAACACCTTGGCCCCATGCAACTCATCTAGCAATTCATCGATGACTGGTATAGGAAATTTATCCTTATTAGTAGCACTATTAAGGGCCCGATAATTCACACACATACGCCAGCTTCCATCTGCCTTCCTCACTAATAGAACTAGGGAGGAAAAAGGGCTTTTAGATGCTCTTATCACTCCTGATGTAAGTAGCTCCTTAACTATCTTTTCTATTTCATTTTTTTGGAAATACGCATAACGATATGGTCTCACACTAACATGTTGGGCTCCTTCCTTTAGGGTGATAACATGATCATGAATACGTCTCGGTGGTAGTCCTTTTGGTTCCTCAAAAACCCCTGGAAATTGTCGCAGCAGGTCTGCCACTTCTGCTTGAAGTTGCTGCTTCTCTGCTCATGTTTTGCCTTCCAAAACCAGTTGCAAAATAAGTCCCCTTCTCTCACTCTTCTTCATTTTCAAATTCACTGAATCTTGCACAAATTGAGAGACCACTAATCCTTTCAACTACACAATTTGGCTAGCATAAGTGAACTGCATATTAAGTTCTTTGAAATTTCATGAAATTGTACCCAATGTTCTCAACCATTGCACACCTAAAATCATGTCACAATCCCCTAGGACCAGCACATAAGCATTCACTGTGAACATTTGACCTTGCATTTTAATCTTCACATTACTACAAGCACCTTCACTGCTCACTTGCTCCCCATTAGCTATGGTTACCCGAAACCTTTTTAGTGGGTTGATGAGTATTTGTGAATCTGTCACCACCTTAGGGTCCACAAAATTGTGAGTACTTCCACTGTCAACCAAAATAACCACTGGCTGATTGTTAATGCTTCCCTTAATTCTCATAGTTCCAGCTGATAATGACCCTGTAATTGCATTTAGGGAAATGTTGGGTTTAGCAACTTGATCTGGGTACTTCATCTTCCTCCTCCATTAACAAGAGCTCTCCCTCATTGTCATCATAGTCCCCATCTTCCTCACTACAGTCAATAAAAAACAGCTTGGGATTCTCACACCTGTGTCTAGGATTCCATTTAGCATCACAATTATAACATAACCCCTTATCACGTCTCTCTTTCATCTGCTGAGGAGTGATTCTTTGCACCCGTATCCCTAGTTTAGTAACCATTGTAGCTGAGTTACTGTTGGATAAGGGCTGAGAATAAGTTGTAGAGCCAGAGCCTATCCTCACTTTTTTTTTCCAAACAGCAAGTATTCCTCTTGCATTCTAGCTAATGCAAATGCTCTTTGAATGCTATTAGGACCTAACATCTTCACTGATAACCGAATCTCATCCTTTAGGCCCCCTAAGTAACAACTTAGTTTATGAGCCTCATCCAATCCCCCCAATCGACTAGCAAGAACCTCAAACTCACTAGTATAAACTTCCACAGTAGTGGTCTGCTTCAACTTCACCAAACACTCCATGGGGACATCATAGGAGTGAGTTCCAAATCTGTCCAACAAAGCTCTTTCAAACCCTTCCCAGCTTGTGATGGAACCAGATCTCTCCAACTCTCTATACCAGATTAAAGCCTTACCCTCCATATGGAATGAAGCAATAAACAATTTGTGTTGTGGTGTTGTCTGATTGAACTGGAAAAATTGTTTGGCCTTATAAATCCACCCTGTGGGATCATCTCCCTCAAATCTCGGAAAATCTAATCTAACATATCTCATTTGCACCCCACCCACCTCACGATTGTACTGCTGGTTGTTGAGCCAACGCCTGCATTCCCACAGAAAGATCATGCAAGTGCAGCAAGATCTGTTCCATTTGCTACCTTTGAAGGATCTCTTCTTGCTTTTGAGCTTCTTGTTGCTCTTTGATTTCCGCCAAAGACTCTGCCATCACCGTTTTTCTAGTGCCGTCAGCCATGCAGAATCCCTCTGATACCAATTTGTAACAGTTTGATTGTATTATGAATGAACTATTACAATATGGAAATGATCTACTCAAAATGAAAGATAATGCCCATTCGAGATGGCAAATCTCCTCAAAGTGATCTTCAATGCCTCTCTCCAGGACCGAAACTCCATATAACTGTCTTCCCCCATAATGGGCTTGGGCTTACTAAATCCAGCAACAAGGCTTAAGGCCCAACTGGATAAACAACAAAGCCATAACATAACTGTTGGCTATTAACCAACTAATAGCCCAACTAACATAACACAGCCCAGTCCAAGACTAAGCCCGCACAACAATTAAGCCCGCCTAAGCATCAATTTACGAACATGCCCTTCGAACACTTAAGTTCACAAGTGTCTTCAAACTCTCCAGATCCCTTCGCCTGTGCCATCTTCCCCCAAAGGCTCCCCCTTTAGGTCAGCAACCCTCGATCTGTCACAGAAATACAGGGAGTGGTGGTGGAGTAGACGATGGAGATGTCTAAAGGAGCTGCGTAAAGGAAGGAGGCAAGCAAAAAGATGCAGATCCGTGTACAAAAAATCTAAGGAACCTGGAGAAAGGAAGAAAACAAAGAGAGAGAAAAGATACAAGAGAGGGGAGGAGAAAGGAAGTGGAGATTGAAGGGAGGGGAAGCCGAGGAGAAAGATACAGATGATTGCTTGAAATATAATTTTTTTTCTAAGTAACATGGGAATTTCATTGCTAAGATGCTCAAAATGGTAAGAGTTTTCACAGTTTACAATATGCGATGGAACGTCGCTAGCATAGAAATCCCCTTGCAGAAAATTATGTAATCCCCACTAAGCTAGCTCATGAGCCATAAAATTGCCTTCACGCGGAATCCATTGTAATTTCCACCTGTGATTGTCTCGAAGCAATTTTCTCATCGTGTGTACTTCACGTTCTATGAGCCAGTCTGGGGTCATGGTAGAGTCTGTGACCTGTTGAACTAGGCTTATGGCGTCACCTTCTAACTTCTAAATGGATATCTCAGTCTTCAAAATCAGCTGCTAGGGAGATGGCCATACGTGCAGCTCTAGCCGATCCTGGAACGTTATTCAAGTCCAGAAGAAACTGCAACCAACAATGAATAGGTTGATCCGAAAAATAATAAGAGTAAAAATGCCAAAGACCTGTACGCCAAAGGATGACACTAAAAAGCACCCCAAAAAGAGGTGTTCGGGTGTTTCTCCATGAGAGAGGCAAAGGGGACAGGTGGACCAGGATAAACCTTGAGCTTGTGCCAAGCTGCCCACCTGAGATTGTAAAGGAAGGGCGTTTGCTGCAACCTTCCATAGCAGAAGTTTCAATCTATGTTGTATTTTCAGCTTCCAAAGTTTCTTACACTCTTGGGGTGTAAATTGCCTAAGCTGTAAAACAATTCTTATTTGCATTCAAATAGGCTTCTTTAACCGAGTATGTACCTTTTGAATTGAGAATCCACCGAGGAACATCCTTTTTTTCTGAATAAAGACTCATCACATTACGAAAAAGAGAAGATATCACGCATATCACACATCCAGATATGCTTAGGTAAACAAGAAACGGAAAGAAACCAACACTACCCGAACTAGCAGCCCATTTCGCAAGCTTATGGGCCATCATATTGCAGCGGTGAGAGACCATGCAATCCTCCACTCCACAAAATCAGCAAGCCCGTACCGAATCTTCTCAACCAAAGACACAATAGGCCAACTTGGGGTGCCTGACTCCAGGACCTCTTTGCAAAGCACAAGAGAGTCATATTCAAACTCCACCTTCGTCCAGTTATTCGTACGAGCCAAATCCATCGCCTCCACCAACGCACAAGCTTCACCAACCAAGGGGTCCATAGCAGCAAATCATTCCATGTATGTCATACAGAGAGTACAGTGAGAATCTTTAACTGAGATACCTATGAAAGACCTAAAAGGAAAAATAGCCACGTCTGAATTTAACTTCAACCAACCGAACTTTGGAGGGATCCACCTCAACTTCGTCCCTCCCTCAGAAATCAGCCAAGCATGAGCATGCTCAGTATATCTCCTACAAATAGAAACAACCAGATCACGTGCCACAACCCGTGCACCTTCGTGAATGATTTTGTTACGGAGGAACCACAAGCTATCAATGACGATGGCAGCATTCAAAGCAAAAGCGTTCAGCCTCCCTCTACACACATTAAGCACCCTATCCGCATTCAGCACTAAACCAACAAGATCAGCTGCTGTAACTGGATTAAGAACATCCATTTGGATAGCCCAAGGAGACTCCCTCCACGCAATGCAAGCCACACTACACCTGACCAAAAGATGGATAGAATCCTCCGGGACAAGGCGGCAAAAAAGGCACAAGAAACTCTCTTCTTCTTCACAACCCAGAATTCTAGCCAACTCTCCCTTTGCTTTTAAAGCCCCAGCTGCTACCTTCTAGAGTATAAATTTAAGTCTGTCCTGAAGCTTTAACTTCCACAATTTGCCCCACATAGGTGTGTCGAAGACACCTCTGGCCGGAGCTCAAATTTTCTGCTCGTGAAGAACCAGAGACTGCACAGAAAACAAGTCACTCCTTTCTTTTGTCCAGATCCATTTATCTTCCAAATTTGGATTGGGCACAAGCATTCTGATGATTTCTTCAACCGATTACTCCTAAAATAAGTTCCTCAGCAACTCCACATTCCATAGTCCTACCTCTGGCCGCACAAGATGACTAACGAACTGAACAGGTGGGTCCAGCTGGGCATTAGTTCTCCAAAGGGGTTGGAAACCGTGACCACCAGGAAGCCACAGATCATTATGAATATTCACTGAGCTACCATTCCTCGGCCACAAACAAAGACTCAACTTGAGAAGAGGAGCAGCTTGTAAAATACCCCTCCAAACAATCGAGAAATTCCCAGAAAAATGAGCTGAGTGAAAAAGAGGTTGGGTTCGATATTTAGCTTTGGCACCGTGACCAATAATTTTCCTGGATCATTTAGAACTTGCCAACCCAGCTTAGCCACCAAAGCCAAAATAACCTCGTACATCTTATGAATCCCAATACCGGCCACCTCCTTTGGAAGGCAAATAGAAACCCAAGCTTTTGGGGTATAATTGCTCCGTTTGTGAGTCGGAAAATCCCACCAAAAATCTTTAAGCACACGGTCAATCTCTTCGCGCCACCCTTTTGGAAGGAGGAAAGTCGACATACTGTAGAGCAGCATCGCCATGGCAACCGCCTTGATCAAAGTTGTCCTACCCATTTGCGACAAAGCTCGCATTTTCCAACCCGCCACTTTGGTTAAAACTCTTTCCTTTACCTCAACAAAGGCTTGCTTCTTAGACCTTCCTATAAAGAGAAGAAGGCTCAAATATCTGTTGTCCATACCCATCTTCCGTAAAATGCGACATAGCTCCCCCCACCACCGCCGGGTGGGTATTTTTGCTGCAAAACAAAGTTGATTTCCCCAGATTTACTTTCTACCCTTAACACTTTGTATAGACCTCAAGAAGCGCTGAAATTAGGTTGGCTTCTCTAGCATTCGCCCTACTGAAAATCAAAAGATTATCAGCAAAAAGCAAGTGTGAAATAGAAGGCGCGTTCCGAGCCACTCGAATACCATGGATTCCGCCCATATCTCTTTGATCAAAAGTCTTGATAGCACCTCCTAACCCAAAATAAATAGGAAAGGAGATAGAGGATCTCCTTGCCTTAGGCCTCGCTTGAGGTTAAAAAAATCCAAAGGGTGACCCATTTAGTAACATCGAGAACGAAACAGTGGTAATACACTGTTCGATCCACCCAATCCATCTCGCGTCAAAATTGAAACTCCTAAGCACCCTTAATAAAAAAAAACTTATTTCCATACGGTCGTAGGCCTTCTCCATATCCAGTTTGAGAGCCACCAAACCTTTCTGACCTCTTTTGGCTTTCATGATGTGGAGCACCTCCTGGCCAATAATAGTGTTGTCCTAAATGGCCCACCCAGGGACAAAAGCGACTTGGAAAGTAGAAATCAGCTTTGACATAACTCCTTTGAGTTTCCCTGCCAAAATTTTTGAAATTACTTTGTAGACAACGTTGCAAGGATTGATCGGTCGGAATTGTTCTACTCGAGTCGGACGGTCAACTTTGGGCAACAAAGCAATATAGCTATGGTTGATCTGCTTTAACATATGTCCAGAGTTAAAGAAGTGTTGAACCATCTCAGTAACCGCCACCCCAACTTCAGCCCAATAATGTTGAAAGAAGAGAGTTGGAAAGCCATCCGGGCCCGACGCCTTAATAGCCCCCATCAAAAAACAACCTCTTTGATCTCATCTCTACTCGGCAAAGCACACAACTCGACGTTATCCTCAGGATTAATCACCGGCTGAATTAAATCCTCCACCATACAATGCTTCAACTCGTAAGAAGAAGAAAACAGCAGCTGAAAATAACCAACAAAAAGAGAGCCGATCTCTCCTCTATCTCGGACCCAGTGGCCCGAATCATCTTTCAACATCTCAATGTTGTTCCTACGCCTCCTTATAATAGTTAACAGATGAAAGAACCTTGTGTGTAAGGTCCGATGTGGTTAACCAAGAAATCCTAGACTTTTGCTTCCAAATACATTCTTCCCGCTTCAGAGCTTCCAAGAGATCCACCTGCAGCCTCTGTTCCGCTTCCCCAGATCAATTCCGTAGTAGGGTTGGTGGGAGATTGATACTATGAATAGCTTGTGCAGAATTTTCCTTAAAAATATCTCGAATGAAATCTTCTTTCCAGCTATGAGAATGCGGGTTGATCAGGTCACTCACTTTGTTCATATGGCAATCAACAACTACTTCTTCCTTGAGGCAAGGTAGAAAAATCACAAGGTCTGGAACCCATGGTTCAAACTATAGGTTAACTGATTTACCATTGTGAATAGCCCAACAAAACCTAGCCGCCATCAGATCCTTAGATTACAAAATACTATGCCAAGCCAAGAGGCCCCAGTATGATATTGAGCATTGAGAAATGAAGAGCCCCTGCAATACTTTGCTGCTAATGCCTGCACCCAAATACTCTCAATTTTACTGATCATTGCACAACCCATTTTAGCCATAAGTGCTCTGTCCAAGTCTTCCATACGCCGTAGGCCAAGACCACCACTTTTCTTAGGCTTACAAATGCTCTCCTAGGATTTACGGGTGGTAGTGCCGCTGGTCTCCATCAAAAGTTTTTTAGTTTGGTATCGATGCTTCTACCACTTTGTGAAGAAGAAAAACTGACATGTAATGTGAGGGAATAGCAGAAGCCACGAATTGAATCAAGTCTTCCATCAAAACCCCACCAAAAATTTTGAGTTTGGTATCGATGCGTCTACAAACCACTTTAGGAAGTAGAAAAACTGACATGTAATGCGAGGGAATAATATAAGCCACGGATTGAATCAAAATAGTGTGGCATTCTTGTGAGAGCGATCTCGCCTTCCACCCTGCTAGCCTCAAAGATATCCTCTCCTCGATATCCTTACAAAACTGAGTTTTGGAGCGAGAAATACATAATGGGAGTCCAAGATAGGTCCCAGTTTCTTCCGTAGCTTGTATCCTCATTATGTCCACAAGATGGGATTGTAGAGACAACCAAACATTACGATTGAAGTGAAGGAAGGATTTTTATGGATTAATAACTTGGCCGGACCAGCGTGCAAAGGTGAACATGCTCTCTCTTAGATTAGAAACTTCTGTTGGGTTGGCCATGCAAAATAACATCACATCATCAGCAAAGAAAACATTAGTTACTGGTGAGACAGATGTTGTAGCCTCTCAGCGAGCCCAATTAATCGGGTTATCACTTTTGTGGCAGTACAAAGAGAAATGGTGAAAGAGGGTCACCTTGGAATAATCCGCACTTGATTTTGAAGAAACCAAATGGAGATCCATTCAGGAGGACTGAAAAGAAACAGTGGAAATGCATTGTAGATCCAGCACCTCCATAACTCACAAAAGCCAAAGCATTTCAATATTTCCGTAAGGAAATCCCAGCTAAATTTATCGTACACCTTCTTCATATGCACTTTGACAGCCAAGAGTCCTTCGCGACCCGTTTTGCTTTTTATAGTCTGCATCACTTCATGAACCAAGATCAAATTATCTTGAATGTGGCGACAAGATACCAATGCATTTTGATTATTCGACACAAGCTTCGACATCACTACTTTAAGACGCGTAGCCAAAATTTTTTAAATAATTTTGTAGCACACGTTGCATAAGCTTATAGGCCTATACTGTGAAATTTTTTCAAGAGCATCAATCTTTGGTATCAAGTCCAAGAAAGTGTGATTCAATTGTTTTAACAAATAACCATGGGTAAAAGATTGTTTGACCATTCTACTAACATCAACACCAATAGTGTGCCAATATTTTTGGAAGAAAATGCCAGTTAAGCTGTCTGGGCCAGGGGCCTTGGTTCCTCCAATACTTTTGATCGCCTCCCAGATTTCCAAGTCACTAGGAATCCGGCATAGGGTGTTGTTTTCCTCATCTATGATGCTGGTGGGAATAAGTCCTTCCAAGCCATTGGAAAATAGAGGTTGACTTTCCGAAAGTTATCATTGAAATAAATCTCAATATGTCCTCCAATATCAACTCTATCTCGCATCCAATTACCCGAATGTTTCTTACGAGCATCAATACAGTTTCTTTTTCTTTTGGCAATAGTAGACAAGTGGAAAAAAGGTGTTTAGATAAGGTGTCTTCAACCACATAATTCGATACTTTTGCCATTATAGGTCCTCTTCAAATTTTTGTTTTTACAACAAAAGGCTACAACATTAAGATGAAACTCTCGTGGGGAGGTAGCCACATCTTGTTGGAGCCGATCCAATTCCAACTATAGGGACCAAATCTAATCGCGAATGTTGCCATACACCTCCCTATTCCAACGTCTTAAGGCTTCCTTAGTAACCTTAAGACGGTGGGAGAGAGCGAAGGAAGCAGATCCTGGTTGATGGCATAACCAGACACTTTTCATCACTTCAAAACTGCGATCATCCTCAACCCAAAAAGATTCAAAGCGGAAGGGTGGGGATGACTATCACTATCGCCAATGGTGTACAGGAGGATGGGTGAATGGTCCGAAGCATGGCGGATAATGGGAGTAACTGTGGCACAAGAGAAAAAGGTACGTCATTCCTCAGTTAAGCCACTCCATAATTAGGCCTTTTCCTTCCCTGCCGTTTGTCCAGGTAAAGGGGTTACCTATAAACCCCAAGTCCAACATGCCAACTTGCTGTAGAAACTGATTCATGCCATTTATAATAGAGTTGGAACCCACTGGACGTCCCCTCCATTTATCATTTTGATTCACTATGGTATTAAAATCTCTCAAACATAACCAGGGACCATGATAAGAATTTCCACTTTGTTCGAGATCATACCAGAATTTTGCTTTCTCATTCCATAAAAGTAGGGCCATGTACAAAAAAAGTTAACCAATGGTGGTCGTGCGAGTCAGAAAATATAGCAACATTCACAATAATTCACAAATGAAAGCACCTCAATCACCACTCCTCTCTTCCATGCCACAACCATACCCCCGGTCTGCCCTTAAGTGGCACTTCAAAAAAACCTTCATATTCCAGTTGTAAAATTCTGCTTTGAACACCAGTTACCAATTGTTTATCTGTAACATGGGACTGACCACACGATTACACCATAATGGGATCGTTCAGCACTAAAGCCTTGGTGGCTTCAATTACGGCCATTGGTTGGGGCCCAATATTGCCTCCAATGTATCCCACATGATCTTGTTGAGAAACATCACCCTCAACATTGACTTGTGGAATGTCAGTGAGATGAGAGATGACAGCACCCTATTGGGGGCATGCATGAGTATTAGACACTGTAATTTTTGAAGGTTCTCTAGTACCACACTCAATCCCCACTGAACTAACATTTTCATTGGGAACAGTGTCAGTTACTTGGGACTCCGGTGTGTTCGATTGGTCCTCCGCCATAGCTGAACTCGACGACAGCCCTAGGAGGGCTGGCGATTTCGAGACCAAAGGGTAGTTTGCTGAAATTATAGGGATAAGGGGGATGTCTCTGAATCATCGGTTGGTTTGTAGCTTTCACGGGTTGGGATCCCTTCCACTTTCATCCAAGGTCCATAAGTTGATTCCACCTCGTCTATAACTGAGTGTAGGCATTGAGATTGCATGTGACCGAGCCTACCACAGATGTAGCAAAAACCAGTTAATCGTTCATACTTGAAACGTATCTGTTGATCTCCTCTAGGAAGCATGTATCCAGTAGGAATCGATTGATGTGTATCGAGGACCACCTAAACACAGATGAACGGAACACACCATATTCGTTTAGTAGGATTACCCTCAATCTCAAGGACTTTTCCAATAGCATCCCCTATATTTTTTGTTGTGATACCATTCGAGCGGTCTAGAGGGAGTCCATGGATTTGGACCCAGACTGGACAAAGCTCTAGGTTAAGCTCCTACCACGACAGACCATGAGGCCAAGGGTGGAAAAACATGGGGAATCCTTTGACTGTCCATGGTTTCCTGTCCAAGACCTTATTTCGCGCATCTAGGGATGTAAATTCACAAAGAAATATGGGTTAAATACACTTTGCACCGCTTATAGTTGGGGTGTTGACACATTGTACTCCAATATTTTATTTTTGAGATATTGAGCCAATTATATTACCTCCTCCAACAATTTGCATCTTGGAGTGAAATTTGACATTAAATTAGGTTGTAATCGTTTACACATGCCTCTCACGTAACCTCTGTCCTTGTTAGAGTATCGTATTGCCCTTGAATCTTAAACAAGTCACGATCAAACGAGCTTCAAAACCTAATAGACGAAAATCGTGACTTGTTTAAAGCTGACATACTTACACCAATGCATAGAGAAGACCAAAGGTCGAAAAAAGAAAAACACCCCTCAAGTGTACGGAGAGAAGATTCTCTTTGCTTGAAATATCATTAGCTAGTAGTAGCTAGAGAGAATATGGGATGTAAGCAAAATAGCGTTGCTACGCCGTTTCTTGCAAGAATCAGGTGGTCGTATAGCTCTTGATCACCACATCTTGGATTGGTTAGTGGACCCATTTTGCCGTTTGTTACTTCAGTCTACCCATCTTAAGCAGCAAGTCATCTATTAGTGTCTTCATATAATTTCTGTCCTGCTGTTCCCTCTTATCCAGTAAAGATTATTAAGGACTTTTCTTTTAAGATTTTGAGAGTGATTTGTCAAAAAAGTGAAAAACCACTTGGACCATACGAGAATAAAACCCTATAAATAAACAAAGAAACTCATATTTTGTTGAGGAAGTACTAGTCTATTTTGCATAAATGCATGTCAAAACTAAGTCCGTAATAAATTAATGCTCTTATTTTTTTATTAACTCTAAAACCAGTCTTATTTTATTGGTTAATGACTCTTTTAGTCTTTAGTTTTGCCCTCTTTCTAAGAATGGTCCTCAAGTCTTCA
Source organism: Myrica gale (assembly GCA_963930655.1). Classification (NCBI taxonomy): domain Eukaryota; kingdom Viridiplantae; phylum Streptophyta; class Magnoliopsida; order Fagales; family Myricaceae; genus Myrica; species Myrica gale. The sequence goes on along the minus strand of OZ005619.1, from coordinate 12,007,867 downwards.
TTTAATCTAGCCCTTAAATTTTGCCCCCTTTCTAAAAATGGTCCTTAGATTGATTTTTTTTTTTTTTATGATCATGGATAGTCTAGTTTTACGGAGAACATTTTTTTTTCTAAGCCTTTCGTCTAAAAACTTGACAGAACCTTTAGCGTTAAATAGGTGTAAAAAGATACACGTGGCATTCAGCCATTGGGCGTGAATGACATTATATAGTTTTAAGATGAAAGTTGACAATAGAAACCTTCCGTGTTAAACAGGTGTAAAAAGAGACGTGACATTTTGTCATCGGGTCTGACATGACATTACACAGTTTTTAGACGAGGCTAGCAGTAGCACCTTTGGCATTAAATAAGTGTAAAAAGATACACGTGGCGTTCTGTCAAATGAGTGTAGAAAGATACACGTGACATTCTAGAAATTTTAAACCAAAGCTATAGATTTTTTTTTATATAGATAAACCAAAGCTACAGAATTGGTGTAAAAAGTGTAATAGCATTATTAACAGCTTTTTTATATTTGGATCTCTATTTTAATTAAAAAGTATATTTCTCTATTTTAACCACCTACTTTTACTATTCTATTAAAATATTATTTTTTCAACTTCAGGCTCAACCTCAAAACACACATACATACGCATCACTAGTTTTTTCAACTCTCCCCAGCCACTCCCCGCCCGCCTACCCACCCGCCCACAAAAAACCTGCAATGTAACATCCACATTTTCTTCAAGTCTGAGCCATTTTCACTTCTCTTCGGATTTCAATTATATTCATTGAAACGAGTTGGAGTCATCGTTTTTGCGCTCCGGTTTAATTTTTGTTTCTCTAGGAATAACCTTCTGTTGGAACGAACAAAGGCTCTTGCTGAACATTTCAAGTTTTCCTTCATTTTCTCAGACCCCAAACAGAAAATACTGTTTACTTGCAGTTGCAGACTCAACTCCAAAATCCAACCCATATGTACATCAGGAAAGTGTGAAATCGGATTCAGCACAGTAAAGCAGCGGAAAATTTACGTGAGCACATAAAAGGAAATGAAATGGTAAAAGGAAACAAAATGATAAAGAGAGGGAGAGTTGGGAGAAGAGGGAGAGAGCGGAGAAGAGGGAGAGAGAGAACGGAGAAGAAGCGTCGGAAACCAGAGAGGGAGAAGAAAGAATGTGAGTGAGAAAGATAAAAAAACAAAAGAGAAATTTTATTATTATTTTAATTTAAAGAAGTGAACAGTGATGATCTAAAAAAGAGAGCTGCCCGTAGAACCTTTGGTTTTAAATAGGCGAAAAAAAAAGGCGAAAAAACATGTAGCGTTCTATCAGTGTGACATGACATTCCATAGCTTTTAGACAGAAGCTGACAATAGGACCTTGTTCACAGTAAAACTCAGAACTATCCCAAGTGAAAACTAAGGACCATTTTTAAAAAATGGTATAAAACTATAAAAAAAAAAAAGTCATTAACCCTATGTTATTTGTAATGCTTTCCCCTCCAAGGAACCAAAAAAAGCGAAGAGAATGCCTACATCTTCGAGGAATGGCAGAGGACTGAGGATTCACGTGGCCAATTTGTTAGCAACCTTCCACAAGACAAGACACATCATTTTAGAAATGATCTCAAAGCAATGCAAACGCACCTGCAACATGGGGCTCTTTCACACTCCTTTTTTCCAGAATGAGGCACTGTTAAAGTGTTTGGTTCCTCGGTGGTGGGTACCCCTCTCTGGAGCCGATGATTTCGTCATCATCAACCGCTACTTGCCAAAAGAAAACCCACCTGCAACATACAGATTGGTGGGGCCACCTGTGCTGCATCAAAAATAATTGAGTGTGCTCTTCTACTCAAAGATGTTACGTATAGATTGCTTCAACTCAATGATTTTGCATTAGAAAGAAAATCCCGACTTTACATTCACTGGTAGACTTTTTTTCTTTTTGGATTTTTTTGTTGGAGTACAAAAGAGAGAAAAAAAAGGGTCATGGGATCAGAAATTAGCCTCATCATCGGCAAATTTCAACAAATACATCAAAATTGCTGGCTTAAGATCATCCTTGATTCTTTCTTTCGTTTCAAAAATGCCCTTCAGTATACGAGTGTACAGCCTCTCAAGCTGTGGAATGTTGTAGGTAGCAGTACGCTCCATAAGAAGCCGCTTGACAGGCTCCACTTGGCTGGAAATATCATCGTCCGGCATTGTAATTTCTTCGGATCCGCTCCCATCAGCATGACCAGAAGGTTCTCCGCAAATTTCATGCTGATTACCATCAGGAGAAGAGCTTCTGGGCCTTTCAGGAATTATGTCATTTATCTCAGATTCCTGGGATGACTTGGCCGGAAGCGAATCTTGATGCTGCAACTTATCTTCTGGGATTGAAGCTGATTTTAATTAACAAGTTTGACATCAATAAATCAAGTTTTACATCCGTCTCTAATAGTATCTTTGAATACGAGAAATTAACTACATGACATTCCTAGGGGTTCGATGCTAGTGTAACTCTTCTATGAGTTCAGCAAGCACAACCAGATTTTTGAGGATTTACTTCCCCAACCAATGTCCTCAATTTCCCGAATCTTTCCCTAATCCTAATCTCCGAAAACTACATATTCTCCCCCTTCACATTCTCTGTCATTCTGATTCTCAAGAAGGCAATGTTACAGAATTTTGCAAGCCCACGGACAAACAAGGTGAAAATGGACCATACAGCAAGAAGAAACTCCAGTATGCTCGAGAAATATTCTCTTTGATATAAGTGAATGTTATAAGACAGTCACACAAACAGAAACAGCTTTACAAAAACAAAATCAAAAATTGAGCATTTCCAGTTAAGGAATGAAGGCAAATCCTCCTTAATTAACAGGATCTACGATTGCAATCTATAATTCAGATTGATTTAGGAGACAGGACTAATGGCATTATGTTCTTTTTCCCCCAAGATGTGGAATGAGCCTGAATGGTTGCGACAACTGAGGAGACATATTTCAAAACGATAGGGCAAGCAATAATTTAAAACAGGAAGATATTAATGACCGCTCTACTTATTTTTTCTATATCTATTATAGATGAGATTATGACATTGAATTCCATGAGGAATATAAGCAAATACATAGCTCACATAAAGGTTGTAATACCTGCATTTGCAGCATCAGCATTCTTCTTTGGCCGTTTCAGTGCCTCATAGCTTTGATCCAGGTTAACCTCTGGCTGCACATTACGAAGTCGAGCACTTGCTCTTGTAACAGTTGCCAGCTGCACGACAGGGGTAGATGGGAAAGTCAAATGCCCCAAATCATCTGGCAGATGCATAGGACCACCCTGGGCAGCAATCTTGTCACAATATGCAAGCAGTGCAGGGTCCATCTGTGATAGCATCCCATGGACCTGATGGAGAGAAAGAAAAGGAATGACTATATAACATACAAGAAGCCCCCAGACTCCTAAAAGCAATGCAATGAATGGATAAACTTACAGCATCTCGAAGTTCATAAGCTCTACTAACGATCCTAGCACCATTATAATCATCTCCATTATAAGCCTGAATCAGGAACAGCAGAATACATGAACTTGCTGAATGACAAAATGAAAATACAATGACTAAAGCATGACTACAATTAACTTTTGAGTTGATTTTTGTGCAAGATAATGTTGGATCTAGTGCCAGGAAACTCGAGCTTCAAGTATAAGCAGTAAACAGGTGACAACTTAATAGCACCCTGTTTTTTGGTAGCACTTCAGAGATTGACGCCAGTTTTACCTTATTGCAATGGTACTAAACATGGACACAATGGTGAGCACAAATAAATTGCAACCTCATGCAAGCATAACATTCCTCCCACATTTCCTTCTAAATACATTGTGCCTCCCCATTACAAATCAGTCCGCGCAGGTCATGGTCTTCCTATATGGGTATGTTTGAGGGTGAAAATTTTGGGTATTGGGGTTTGAGAAATATTATAAAGTAAAGATATGTTATTGGAGTTGGTGAAAAAGTAAAGAGAGAAGATTTTTAATAAGTATTATAATAATAAAAAATTATGTGGTGAATTTTTTATGATTAAACCTAAATTTTTGGGCCCAAATATTTGAGCTCCAAACATACCCATAATATTACTACTAGCACAACAGGTGCTAATTTTACTTTGCTTCTCTCCTCCTTTCTATAACCTGACAGGTTATCTTCTCTTTCAGTGTTGAGTTTAGGGAGTTCAAGGAAGCTTCTGGCCAGAGTTGGTAAAAGACATCTTCGTATTGATATCCCAGGCTATTTGAATAAGCAGAACAGAACTATTATTACTGAATTTGGTGCTGTGAAAATAGAAGCAACCGAAAGGAGTTCTATAAGGAAGTCAATTAATATAATATTGTTCCCATTCTGAACAGTAACCAAGGACATTACAGTATCTATTATCTTCGTCCAATATCAAACAAGATACCCTGAATATCCCCATGTATTCAATCAAATAGTTAGGCTGCTAACAATAACAAACATAGAAAAAGAAGACATTACTTTCAGCGCAAAAATGCCTTAAAGAGTGATATCTGATCTTTTGAAAGAGCCAACTTGGTGCAACAGTGTATGATGATATTTCGTCTTCTTCTTTCATTTATGATATGCTTGAAATTTTTCTAAAACCTTACGCTTTTGGTACGTATTTTCATATAAAGCAGGTGCCAATATATGCGATCTATCTTTTTTTTTCTTCCAAGTAAACTGAAAATATAAGAAAACGCCGACTAAAGCCTCTACAGCCAAAGGAGGCGGTCGGAAAAACAAGGAGGAATATATGTGATCTATCAAATACAAAATATACTCTTTTAAATTCTCTGCAATTTAGCAATTCATCAGTGCAGAAAGGTGTCTTGAGGTCTACCACAAGAACTTTCCTGTTATGCTAGAAGCTAATTGATACTAAGGGAGCATATACCACAAGGAGAGAAGAAATGGTAACTTTTTGGAACCTAAGTCCATGTACTCTTTGCTTCTGGAGGGCTCCAGTGAGAATTTTCCTTGGCGTCAATGTTGGAGGAATCTGGCTTCCCCTAGAGTTGTTTTCTTTGTTTGGGAAGCCACTCACAGGAAAATTCTGACAATTGACAACTTGAGAAGGAGGGAAGTGTGCTTGACGGAGTGGTGCTATCTATGTAAGAGTGATGGCGAAAGGGTTGATCATCTCCTTATTCATTGCTCGATGGCGAGAGGATTGTGGGCGCACATGCTGGGTATTCTCATCTACAATTGGGTTATGCCTAGGAAGGTGGTGTATGTTTTGTATTGTTGGAGAAGGAAGTTTGAGAATCCTATGGCCTCGGTTGTTTGGAAGATTATCCCGGCTGGCATTTGGTGGAGCTTGAGGGAAATGAATGTGAGATGTTTTGAGGACAAGGCCATGTCTTTGAATCGGTTGGGGGGTTCTAGGTTGCATTCTCTTTTTATGTGGGCTAATTCCGTCTTAGGTTCTCCTTTTGAGGGTTTTCAGGATTTTTTTTGTTTTTTTTTGTATTTTTGATAAATAAGCCAATCTCATTAGAAAATTGAAAACAGTACAAAGACTATACCGCAACCACTATTCTAAACAAGCAAGAAAACTAACGAAATCAAGAAAGGGGCAACCAAGCACAGAGTTTACCCAAGAAAACAGTAAAGACAACAAAATACCCTGCAACCTATCCAAGGACAAAGAACAATCCTCAAAACATCTATTATTACGCTCACGCCAAAGGCACCACCAGATACAATGCGGAATCATTCTCCAAATAGCTTTTGCAAAAGAGTTTCTAAAGCTTCTTTGCCAACACCTCAACACTTCTTCCACCTTTTCTGGCATAACCCATTGAAGATTCAGAATTTTGAGCACATGGAACCATAATCCACTCGCATAAGGACAATGCAACAAGACATGATCAATTGATTCCCCACCACAACGGCATAAGAAACACCAATTAGCAATGATCAGCCCCCTTCTACGGAGATTATCAATAGTTAGAATCCTACCATGAGAAGCCTCCCACAAAAAAAAAAGAAACTCTCATAGGGCATAAAGACCGCCAAACACCCTTCCAAGGGAAAGAGGGACCAGCCCTTCCTCTAAGCAAACCATACATCGATTTAACAGAAAAAAACTCCATCCTTAGAACCCTTACATTCTATGACGTCATCCTCCCCTCTTCTGAGAATAGTCTCATGCAACAAGGCAAAGAAAGCGTCAAAATCCTCCAACTCCTAGTCATTTGTAGCTCTAGAGAAAGGAACATTTCATACCACATTACCACCATCATCTACCAGACAATCTGCCACCATAGCCTCTTTACACCGAGATAACGAGAAAACCATAGGAAAGGCAAGACTTAAAGGCTGATCAACGCACCAAGCATCATGCCAGAAACTAACAGTGCCCCCATTACCCACCTTGAACCGAATATGCTTACTGAAAGCTTCCCAACCTTTACTAATGTACCTCCACAAGCTGACCCCATACGAGCCACGACCAGAACTTGTATGCCAACCTCCCACCAAGCAACCATATTTTTCAGCTATTACCCTCCTCCACAACCTATCCCTTTCCATAGCAAACCTCCATAACCATTTGCTTAATAACGCCGTATTAAACACTCTAATGCTACGAATGCCCAACCCACCATCATACATCGGAGAGCACACCTTATTCCACTTCATCAGATGTAGCTTGTGAACATCTCCATCACTTCCCCCAAAGGAAGTCCCGCTGAATTTTCTCCATCCTTAACGCTACCCGCACTGGAATAGGGAACAAAGAAAGAAAGTATGAAGGTAAACTAGAGAGAGTAGATTTAATAAGAGTTAATCTACCACCCTTAGAGAGGTACATACGCTTCCAACCCGCCAAACGACGATCCATCCTCTCAATGATCCCATCCCAAATGTGAATGTTCTTGAAATAAGCACCCAAAGGGAGGCCAATGTACTTAATAGGCAATGAAGAGATCTCACACCCTAAAATATTCGCCAACTCTTGCACATTCTCCAGCATACCAATAGGGATGACCGCGGACTTAGAGAGATTAATCTTTAAGCTCGAAACATAAAAGAAGGCACCTAAGGTTCTGAAGTTGTTCAACATCCTTCCCACACATCACTAAAGTATCATCCGCGAATAGAAGGTGCGAGATGGCAACCCCCTCCAAAACTTTTAAATCCTTGTATCCCCCTGAGCAACACCACCTCCCCCCATCATGCGACTAAAAGCCTCCATCACAATCACAAACAAAAGAGGAGAAAGAGGATCCCCTTGGCGCAAGCCACGAGAGCTACTGAAGAACCCTTTAGGAGACCCATTAATAATCACCGAAAACTTTACTGTCGAAATACAGAAGAAGATCCACCTACACCATCTCTCACCAAACCCACATCATCTTAGAAGGTACATTAGGAAATTCCAGTTTACATGGTCATATGCCTTCTGCACATCCAGTTTGCAAAGCACGCCTGGATCCCCCGCCCTCAACCTAGAGTCAATGCATTCATTGGCCACAAGCACAGAATCCAGAATTTGTCTACCCTTCACAAAAGCATTTTGAGACGAAGAGATAATCTTATCCAGAACGAGCTTCAATCTGTTAGCTAAGAACTTTAGCTAAGATCTTGTACACACCTCCCACGAGACTAATAGGCCTAAAATCTTTAAGGTCGACGACACTCGGTTTTTTAGGAATAAGGACAATAAAAGAAGCATTCAAGCTCCTAACAAACTTCCCCTCAGTTGCAAATTCATTAAACACCAACATTACATCCCGCTTCACCACATCCCAACAAGATTTAAAGAAGGCGAGAGAGAAACCATCTGGACCCGGCGCCTTATCCCCATTCAGGCCATTGACCACACTCGCCGCCACCTTATCCTCAAAAGGCCTCTCAATGTACTCAGCATCCTCCCCCAAAACGGTATTGAATTCTAGCCAATCCAACAAAGGGTGCCAACCGAAAGGCTCCTTATACAAGGAGGAATAATAATCAACAATTGCTCCTAAAATCACAGACGGATCCTCCACCACTTCTCCCTCCCACACCAAACTCGAGATTGAGTTATTTCTCCGATTAGAATTAGCAACCCGATGGAAGAATTTAGTACACCGATACCCCTCCTTTAGCCACAAAGCTCTCGATTTTTGTCTCCAACTCATTTCCTCCAACTCAATTAAATGATGAGCTCCCGAGAGACAGACAACTTCCTCTCCTTGCCCACCCCATCCATAATGCCCCTCTCATCCAACTCATCCAGAGAAGAGAGCTCCTGTAAGATTGCAACTTTGCGAAAGTTAAGATCACCAAAGACATCCCTATTCCACATTTTGAGATCCCTCTTCAGAGCTTTCAATTTCATATTTAAAACAAAGCTAGGAGAACCACTGTAAACATAGTTCTGCCACCACTCCCTAATCAGCTCCACAAAACCGTCCACTTTGAGCCACATGTTCTCAAAGCGAAACGGTTTCATGGAATCCCCCCATCTCCCTCCCTCCAACAATATCGGGAAATGATCCGGGTAAATAGAATCCCAACCGGAACTAACCAGAAAACGATCAATTCTAGACCATGACTGGCGAGCGCTACCATTAGACCAAGTATACAAGCCACCCACTAACGCAAGATCCACCAAGCCACATTCAACAATGAAATATGAGAAATCATTGAAGTCCCCTCCTATACACCAAGGAAAATTCCACAACGAAGATATGCCCGCCAACTCGTCCCAAAAAATCCTCCTACTGCTAACATCGTTTGGTCCATAAACACCAGAAAAACCCATGAAACTTCATCCTCAACATTCCTGAACAACACCGAATAGCTTGTATGCTCTAGTGTTTTTAGTATATTCTCTTGTACTGTCAACTCTCTTTTTCATGAATAAAGATTAACTTACTTATAAAAAAAAAACTTTTTGGAACCTAAATGATGAATACATAAATCTTAAATCATCATCGTCCTCCCATGCTTATTTTATTTTACGTATAAGACAAATTGAAGAAAAACTGGGAGCAGTATTACTGTGGTGTCTAACATCAGACATGTACGAACTGTGTTACTGTAGATCAATTTGGTCATTTTAATCCTTTTTACAGCTTCCTATTACAAGAATATGCATCTAACCCTCCAAGCATTTGCCTTCGTAACAAATTAAAGAACATTTAGTCACATGCAAAAACCAAAACAAGGAACACACCTTCGCATTGGAAACAACGAGATCTACATCTTGCAGGAATGATGAACATGTAAAATACTGCCCAGAATCAACGCGCTGAAGCAGAGTAGCCACGTCCATAGGGTTCTGAATGATTGACCGGTAGTTTGGAGCATCCTCATCCGAAACTGGATAATGGAACGCACTAAACCTTTTATCATATAAAATCCTGCACATAGAGGAGTAACAAACGTATATAAGGAGACATAGAAAGAGGAGAAGAGTAGACATAGTATTTCTGATCCTGAAAGACACATGCACAAGACTCCTGTTTTTCACGTAAACATGGACAGCTAAGTGAAGCCCTAACAAGATCCTAAACTTGGCTTGGTTGAATCAACCTATTTTCCTGTCAAGCAAAAATAAGCTGAACATTCTTGTGGATCATGATCAATAACCACTTCCCATTAGCATGCTCGAAGATCCAAACATAAAGAAGACCTCAATTCCTCAACTGAAGAAGCAAATAAGAGTACCTGTTTGGATACATATTAAAAAGATTAAAAAAAATAGTTAAGGGAACTCATAGAGTAAGCTCCATGCTATTGTTCCCTTTTTCCAAGCCAACATGTACCAATGACTTGTGACTTCCAATATAAAGTCATTACCAGATAATCTGTTACTGTGAATAGTACTAATTCCTAGCCCAAACAAACCAAACTCATAGCTTTGACTGAAGGAAGGAACAATTAGGCCAATTTGCCAATAACTGAGCCTCGAAGCTTCAACCTTCCGTCTCGGACTCTTAACAAGTATAACTCATCCAACTGTCTGTTCTAAATGTAAGTTCATGGGGTCATCTTGTTAGGAAGCAGGGCCAACTTTAAACAAACTGGATGAACTAGGTTTCTGACCACAATTGAACATCTTTACATGAGTGTGACAACGCATATAAAGGATTTAGCAAGAGCTGATGAACAAGCAAGCCACTAATTAATTAACCGGTTCAACTATTTTTTACTCCATCAAGTCACTGATTTTTTTGATAAGGCAATTTTATTAAGAGAAAAAAAGATAGATGGAACAGTACAAGGGACTATACTGATACCACTAGACCAAACAAGCGAAAAACCTAAGGAAATCGAAAAGCTCCGAAAAGGGAGAACCCAACATTGCATTCACCCACAAGAACAAGGACTGTAAAAAACTGCCCCTCAAAACCTCCATGGACAGAGTCACACCCTCAAAGCACCTCCCATTCCTCTCTCTCCATAAGTATCAAGTCACTGATTAGCTTGCGCAAGCGACTTTAAGCTTTAAGGCTTAAACAAGATTGCTAGACAGGCTAAGCTTCAGCCATGCAAGCTATGATGCTTGGCTCAAAGTGGCATTTGATTCAAGTTGTGACATATGCTATATATAACCATGATGATATTGATGAGACTCGTGGCAAATGCAACTCATAGGGAAAGCTTCAAACTATTTACAAAGTGGATTGAAGTACAAATCAACCCAGTTATAATCCCCAGCAACTTAAGTAGACAAAACAGGAAATTTTTGCAACTTAAGGCCCAAATTTTTGTTTGGGACTAGTTACCTTTTCATTTATTAGGTCTTTTCAGCACATCAAGTCTAGAGTTAATAAGATGCAAGCTACGGAAAGGGATACAGAGAAGAGGTACAAACTATTTTACAAAGAACTTCTACAAGCCATCTTAAGAATTATCTCCTCAAATTTTTAGTCACTCTTTACATACGTAATCTATATTTTCCACAGATACCCAAGATACTGTGCTTTAGTGGTTCCTGGTTATTTCTACTAATAAAGTTTTTTTTTATTATAAATATTTCTACTAATAAAGCTCTACGTTTTTTGGAGAACGAAAGCTCTACTAATAAAGCTTTTGTTCCCCAAAACACGTACCAAATAAAAATTGTTCTGCTTCTTTCATACATACTATTCTCTCGCTCCATGGTGCTATATATCAATGAATCGGATCAGATTCATCTTACCCAAACGGAATTGTAATAGTTTCATATATTAATGCAATTCCTATCATAAGCTTGCTTGAATATGATGTGATCTCACAACATTGACCATGTGATGAAATTAAAATTGAGGCGATATTTAGGAGAATATTTCAGGAAGCAATGCAGCTATAAGTTAAATCCCTTCCGTTGTAATCCAAGACAAAATGAAACTACTGATAAAACCAAGAAATGGCAGTGTATAAATTCAAAGAATTGACTAGGAAAGGAGAAACTATCTTACCGGTTGCAAATATCTCTAAGGCACATCCGTAGTCTGCGGAGGGCATGATGCTCTGCTTCTAACTTGGCTTTTAACTCAGAGACCTTTGGACCACTCGCCACTTTTGGTGCCTTAGGAAGTTCAGGAAGGGAGTCTGACTGGTGGGAATTTTTTGTCTTGTCATCCAACGAGACAGACAAAACAGCTTCAATTAAGTGGTCAAAAAACAATGATCTGTCACCAGTAGATGGTTTGTCGACATGGTAGCTGGCAACCAATAGGAAAAAGTTAAGCCTTAGACTCCTAAGTAGCTATGAAAAAGCACTTCAGATATGATAAAATTAGGTTGCAAATTAAATCTCCTCAGAAGTTAAAGTTTGGGAAATTAAAAATTTAGTCGCTGGGTTTTAGTACCGGTGACAAACTGGTCACTAAACTTATTTTTATTTTTATTTTTTGGTCACTGAGACAACGTAGTGGTGATTTTCACTCCATCCGTTAGACTTCCATTAATTTTTAACGGTGATAGCGGTCGACTGCTTCACATGGTCACTGAACTTATTTTTTTTACTTTTTGGTCACTGAGAATACGTAGTTGTGACTTTTCAGTCCATCCGTCAAACTTCCGTTATTTTTTTAACAGAATAGAAAGCGATCGACCGCTACGTGAAGCAGTCGACCGCTATCACCGTTAAAAATTAATGGAAGTCTAACGGATGGAGTGAAAAATTACCACTACGTTTTCTCAGTGACCAAAAAATAAAAATAAAAATAAGTTTAGTGACCATTTTGTCACCGGTACTAAAACCCAGTGACCAAATTGCAAAAATCCCTTAAAGTTTTGGTAAAAACATATTCCAGAAATTATAGGTTCAATCAATGAAATTGACAAGAAACTTGTGCATTAGGGAAAAAGAGCTCAATTTAGAAAAATCCGAAAGTGCACTTTTGAGTATGTTTTGGCATTTGAAAAATATGCCTCAAGGATTGAGGAAAATTAGAGCATGTTTGTTTGCAAAAGTATTCTAGAATACAATGTTTTCAACAAAATTTACAGAACAAAAATCCAAAATCTCAAAAAATCCTACACAAACACTAATACCTTTAACACAACATTCAACAAATTTTCACACAAATTCCAATATCTTTTAAAAAAAAATCTAACAAATCTTCTCCCTCCATACTTTTCCACCTAACTCCAATAATTTTTTTATTAAACAATTATAGCAAATCATCTATCTCTACAACTTTTTACGAACTTCAATAAAAATTAAATATCTTTAAAACTTTTCAACAACCTTTACACAAAAACCAATAAAACTCCAATCTACATAAATATTCACAATTCTATCAAAAATCCTAAAAATCTTACAATTTTTTTTTATAAAACGAACATCCCCTAAGGTTTTGGAATTAGAAATATCAAAGGAATGTTACAAGACATTTATAACCGTTGGTTTTTTGACACAGAAACTACCTACCTGGTCTTTTTGAATTTTTTTTATGACGAGAAAATCCCCCAAAGCCGGACCTTTTTGGCCCAACCCTGAAGTACAAACCCCGGCTCCCTGGACCGACCCCACAACCCAAGGAGCGGGTAAGTCAAGAGCGATAATGGGGGTGTCGGGGCTCGAACTTGGGACATGTTAGAACCCACGCCGAAGCCTTACCACCACACCAAACCCTTGGGGGTTCTTTTTGAAAATTAATTGCAAACATTCAGAAGTAGTACCAGGAAAGGATGAGAACATACACAGAATGGTGCGTGAATACTGAAGAAGGCAAGTCCTCAATTTCAGAAAGTTGAACTGAGGACGTTCCGAGTAGTAATATAGGTAAATCTGAAGGTAATTCATCAAGCAAAGTCTGCAGGACAGCCCTGAGCTGTTCATGAGCCTGCAATGGTACCTCTATCAAAACTATGAAGCATAAGAGTAACAGAGTCGGTTATGGATCTTTGAAGCACACTATAGGAAGAAAATAGCAATTTGAGCAAGACTAATGATTTTGCGTAGCACTTAATTAGCATCAAATACGAAAAAGGTATGCACTCACAGTCTCCCACCAAATGTTGAACTGAGGTAAATAGAGTATTGATGGTGTTGATCTCCTTGCTTCACCAAATATATGTACCAGTGCCTCCTCAGGTGTCTTTGCACTAGGATCTGAAAGAAGAGATGGAAGTCCTAGAGAATGAACAGGAAACTTCTCCAGTTCATGCAAAATTGCAGGCCCAATATGATCCTGTTAAACTAAAGCAGTAAGTATATTTTAGTTTCCGGTTCCCATAGTAGCAATTTAATCAATATCAATAAGTCCCATGATATTTACCAGCCCAGTACCTTCACCACCATAAAGCAGAAGCCGAGGCCTATAGACAAGAGGAATTGCAGAACCATAGGAAAGCATAGAAAGTTTAGTCAACTCTGTTGACACTGCAACCAGAGGGAATATATCTGATATAGTATTCATGGCATTCTGAAGATGTCTCTGTAGACATGGTGCAACTACTGAAGACAGAGGCCTAGAGTGTACAGCAGCTCCTCGATGAGCAGCCGGAGTAATAGTTGACATGGCTTCAACAAAGTGATACTTCTCAACCCTTACTGAGTCAACATCTATCAGAAATTTGTCATCGTTTGTGTACACCTGAGGGTATTTTTCACGGAAAGCACGAATGGCAGCTTCAGTGCACAGAGCTTTCAAATCAGCCCCACAGTAGCCTACGCAACTAGCTGCAAGTTCCAATTTTAGTTCCTTTGAAGGAGGATGCTTCCATTTGCGGGTATGAATGTCTAATATTTCAGCACGTGCCTCACAGCCAGGCAAAGGAAAGTTAAATTCACGATCAAATCGACCAGGGCGTCGCAAGGCCCCATCAATAGCGTCAATCCTGTTGGTTGCCCCAATTAAAACCACTTGTCCACGTGAGTCAAGACCATCCATTAAAGCAAGCAAAGTGGACACAATAGAATTATGTATTTGCTCTTGTTTGCTAGACCTCACAGGAGCAAGTCCATCTATTTCGTCAAAAAAGATGATGGAAGGCTGATTCCTTTGTGCTTCCTCAAAAAGTAATTTCAACTGTCTCTCAGCCTCACCAACCCATTTGCTAAGCACATCAGCTCCCTTACGCATGTAAAAACTTACTTTCTGGCCAGCCTTTGATGCAGCAGAGGCTAATGCTCGGGCAATCAATGTTTTTCCAGTGCCAGGGGGGCCACATAACAATACGCCTCTTGGTGGGGTGATGTGATAGCTTGCAAAGAAATCAGGATATAACAAGGGAAAGAAAACCATTTCCTTCAAAGAATCAATGTATCCAGAAAGGCCACCTATATCTTCAAAACTAACACTCTCATCAACCTGTAGAGGTTGTATGTCTGCCCCTCCCTTAGAGCTTGGCCCAGCAGTTTGAATCCCAGAAGTCAAGGAAGCAAAAGCATCACCCTGATGACCCCAACCTGATGCAGCAACATTCAATCCCCATGCTGTTGTCCCATGCATGTCCAGTCCCCCAAAAAGCCAAGGTGGTCCAGATCTGCTTCCACCTCGCCCCCAGGGAATTGCAGGGCCTTGGTCCAGCTCATCCACGAGAAGAGAATCATCAGAATCTTCAGCTCTTGTTAAACGATGACGCTTATGAACTCTTGATCCGCCCTTCCTTACATCCCTACCAACCTTAGAACCCATTCCAGGGTGTAATACCCTTCGAGGAGATCTTGGCCTTGGCTTACCTTCTTCCATAGACATCCTTCTGACATCTGCACGGTTTCGAAGATCATATCTCCTCCTTCCTTCTTCCTGTTCTTCTTCACCCTCTTCATCATCACCATCTTCCTCCCCTTCATCTTCAGCCTCACCCTCATCTTCAGCCTCACCATCATTTTGACCATCATCTGCATCATTATAGTCAACATCATTTCCGTTTACCATGTCCTCTTGACCAGCCTTTTCTACTGAAGTACCCTGCTCATCATCAGACTCTAAACCCAACTGTTTTCTAGCAACAGCTTTTGAACAACGAGGTCGAAGTCCTTCACGTCTAGGTGTTGGTTTACTCTCCAGAATCTTCCTACGCTTGGGAGATGATAATTCATCATGACTCACACTGTTGCCAACCCGGTTCCTCAAAGGTCGATATGCAGGTCTCTGAAATAAATGGGGTAACTTTAGTTCTAAAAAGAAAGTCATGTTTTATGGAACACATTGTTGAACATCTATAGAAGCCAAGCTAATAAACAGACTTCTGTGAGAAGTGCATGTATGATTCGTAATAACCTCACCATTAGGTCCTCATCTTCTGTTCCAGAACTATCCGTATAATCTTCAAGATTTACAGAAACTCTTCTCTTTCTTGTAGAACGCCGGAGATTGGTTGCGGCTGACTGCAATTGTAAGCACAAAGTACATGCATGAGAATTCCAGAAAGTTTGAAATGATTATAGAAAGGGAATCGATGTTTTGTATCTAAACAGCTTCACCACGAGAAGGCATGTACTCACAAAGGCGTCAAAAAGTCCACAACTGAAAACCTACTAAATTTATGTCTCACTAACTCAAGTTTTACAATGTTTTACAATGCAATCACTGTGCCGACGCTACTGAATTTGACAGATGGAGATAGAACTGAACTGTCAAAATAAATAGTCGATGTTTGACATTAGGGTGTGTTGATGTTACAGTGATTTTCAAATCTCTAAAGCATGCAAAACATAGGTGTGATGCACAGAAAAAAAGACGATTTTGCAAACTGAAAAAAAATCATTGTGAAACTATGATACAGGAGAAACCAATTCATGCCATACAAGATCCATACTAACTTCCCGCTGCAGCTATTCCAAATCTTTCCCCTTCAAATGTTGAGCAAAATAAGACACCAAGAGCAGCACTGATCACAATGCAGGCCAAGACTGTCATGTTATGCGGGCACTTCTTTCAAGTTAATGTTTTGTCCCGTGATGTCTTAAAATCCAGAGACACATAAGCTTTAGAACAATATGTGGTGGACAACCATTATGCTGATGCATTTCAAATATAACGGAAAGATACTATTCACAGCTAAGATCATCGTCCTCGTCCTATTGCTCAGCAAGACGTAAGACAAATCAAATCAACCAGAAGTAGTCAGCATATATCGCATTAATAAATGCCAACAACAATAGTCACTTACGTCATTGTTAGGTGCGCGGACACAGAGCATCTTGGCAATCTGAGAGGCGGCAGTCCTAGTCTTGTTCTTGCCCTTCCCTTTCCTGGTACGAATGATGTTGGCGTTGTAATACAAGTAAGTCCGTCCATAAACCTTCGGCCGTCTCCGGAGCCTATCGCTCGTCCGCACCGGCCTCGCCTCCACCTCTCCATCCCCTCCTTGCCCGGATTTCTTCGAACTATGCATACCAATACCGATCACGACAACAACCGGAAAAAAAAAGAAACAGAAAACTCTAGCTACGCCCTTGATTGCACCAATACTGCTCCAATCACTGCACAGAGACACTGTATTGTTTAAGAATAACGGACAATTCCGCAGAGTAACAGAAAAAAAAATGTATGCAAATGAAAAGTGAAGAGGGCAGAAAGGCATATGTGGAATGCTTCAGCTTTATGCGTAGAGAAGAAAAGTAAAGGAATGAGGAGTTTCAAAACTATAGTACAAATTTGATAGGAACCTAGAGAGCTGCGGCATCTCGCAGCATCACGTGGACAGGGAATGAGGAGAAAAAATGGACAGCAGAGATTTACCTGATCGGAGATCTAGTCGTTGCAGTCGCAGAAAGTGAAGCACAGAGACGAGAGAGAGGGAGAGAGAAAGGGCTAAAACCCCCCAGGGACTTGGTGCTGAAGGAAGGTGCAGATATGTAATAAAAACCTAAGCTAACGAACAAGGAAGGGGTGGCGTGGGGGGGGGGGGAACGAGCCGGATCTAGGTGAGTCAGGAGACCCGAGTCGAGTCAAGGCCGGTGGGACCCGCCTCGGGCTCCGAAGTTCCCGTCCATTAACTCGTCTGGGTTCGTTCCGTGCGACACGTGCTCGATAAAAATAAGCGTTTTTGGCATAGGGGTGAGCAATGTTTTTAACCGTATCTGCCACGTCGGCCAAAGTTGTGCGTTTAGGTTACGTTGGAGTCGTTTTTCTGACGTGGCGGAGGCTCTTAACTCCGTCTTAAAGTGTAAAGCTGTTATTTTGGATCTGACATAATATTAATGGCTGCTTGTTGGATGTCAACACAACTACTTGGGATTTTCTGTGCCTTCTATTTTTGATGGAATTTGTACTGTCCGGTGACTACAAAATTCGACCGTGTTGGAAATATTATATATTTACATGGTTAACAATTTTGCGTTGAATTTTTTCTTTTTATAGAAATCAGTGTATATTTTATTAGAATATTTGTAAAAAAAATTATTAAAATTTTATAAAAAGTATTGGAATTTATAAAATATTATTAAAAAATTGTGAAAAAGTAGTTGCAGAAATTTTGTGTAGTGCATCTAAACAAAGGCAAATTGTCAAGAAAAATCAATCTTTTATAACTTTTTTTTTATGATGCCGAGATTATATATGGGGATGTTTGTTTGTCAAAATATTGGGGAATATTTCTAAAATTTTGGGAATCTTTACTTTATTGAGATTTATTGGGGTTTGTGAAAAGTGAAATGTGTAGGTGTAAAAGTTAAAAATTTTGAAGCTTGTTTGGTTTGTCCGATTTGTTGAGACCCCAAATATTTGGGGTCTCAAACATGCCTTATATAGTAGGAACTCGTATTAATTATGTATTTTGAATTTTTTGTTGTTACCCACTTGTTTATTTAGTAATATTTTGGCTTCTCCCAACTACCGAGCCTACTAGCCTCGTAATTCCAATGGGCGAGCTTTGGAAGAGGGTTGTTTCCGACTTAAAAAAATGGATGCCAAGCAAGGGCGGAAGCACCCCAAAAAAAAAATACACCTGGTTTTTTTTTGTTTTTTTTTCTTTATAAATTAGCTAGGTCTTCTGAAAAGTTAGCTAGGTTTTTTTTGTTTATAAATCAACTTAAATTAGATAATCAAAAGTGATTTGCGTAATAGGATGAGAAATAACTGAATGAATAGTTGTATGTTAGTGTACATCGAACAAGAAGTTTTTAAAACTATTAAGAACGAAGTCATTTTGCAACATTTTTCAGAAGATGCAAACTCGTAGGATCCAATTGTCACCTCTCAGTCGCAGTATATATTACGGTACATGTATTCCAATATTTTTAATGATTTTAGTCTTTAATTTTCGACATTATAACTCTAAGACAATGACATAGAAAAAAAAACTCTAAGACAATGTTTTGCATTACGAAGAAATTTTTTTTTTGTCATTTTGCCTTTAAAGTTCGATACCCATAAATTATAATCCTGGTTCCGCCACTGATGCCAAGCTTATTATTTGACGACAAAGTGCAAATGAGATGATAATTTAGGATAGTAAAATTTATAAACAAATAAAAAATATTCCTACCGAGGTAGAAGACTCAATCAAACAACCTAATGGATTCCTTTGTGGTCACACTTCGAATCCAAATTGAATGGGTATTTGTATAATATGAATGTTCAAGTCAACAATCAATCAAATATTTATGAAAAATAATATATTTTTCTTGTTACCTCTAAATGAAAGCTGGATTTTAATTAATTTCAACAAATCATCAATAAATTCGTACTTAATTCTTCTAAACATCCCTTATCCCACAAAAAACCGAATAATTAGCAAGTCAATAGTTTTGGGATAGCACTTGAGAGATTTTGAACTTGAAACTTGAAAAGAGCAAACCCCCATATCCAAAACCTTAACTATTAGGCCAACCTCTTATGCTTTTTTCATATAGCAACTTAAATGTTAACCAATTCAAATCACCAATAGTGATTATTTTATTGACCATTTTTAAGTATTAACTAACAATTAAACATCCTATCATTGAATTATAATCCTTAAATATAGTTGCCTTGCACATACTAAAAATATAACAATATCACTACTACTTAAAAAAAAAACTCATCACTAAATAACACCTATATTGGATTTTCAGTTTTAAAAAGAAATATTTACTAGTCCGACAATATTATTTACCTTGTATTAGAGTCTGTAACATAGAAACTGAAGGAGGAGAAGGTAATCACAAATATTTTCTCCGACACACATTCTTCTTCCTGCTCATTTGCCTAAGCAAACTGGGGTTTGTATTTAACTCCAAAGAATGAAACAATACCGCCGGGAAAGGGGAAAAAAAAAAAAAGAGAAACAGAGAGAGGATATATATGTAGGATGGCTGATTCTGTCAGCAGCCAGCCGCTTTCAAGAATTTGTCATAGGGACTTGAAGGTGGTAATTTGAAAGAGTAGTGCCGATACTCCAGTGAACAGAGAAGAAGCTGATCATGTCCTCGTATTGGCCCTTCATTTATCAGCTTTTGATCCTCGTCTGCAAACTCCAGAGTCTGAAAAGAGAGAATTGGTGAGTAATGCTTTCTACAACATATATTAATAACACAACCTCTCAGCATGTTGTAACCTCTGCAATCGTCAGATAGGCTCTACGCACTGCTTCATATTAGGACCAAGACTTGAGCCCTAACCTTCTCTTTAATATTACACAAGGTAATGTTATGAGTTATGAGCAACTTCTTTCTGTCGGTTTTCCTTTTGTTATTTTCATTTCAAACCATTGGATAAGAACAATCACCCTGGAGTTTTTGAACTGGTAAAAACTTCACTTGTCAGGCTGCATAACTTGAAATCATAAGCAAAGCGAGTTTCCCCCACTTACACCCATAAAAGAAAAAGAAAAATTATCCAGCAGAAACTTTTCCTTGGGACATAAATAAACAACAATCTTGACAGATAGGGGTACGATGGTCTTGGTGGAGCCTGAAAGAGACCAACTTTTTCATGGAGTATCCTCCGAGGATATTGGATCTTGTTTCAATATCTACACATCCCTGTGCCTCTTAAGGTTACTAAGGTGAAAAGCAAGCCTAATTATCATGGCAAATTTACTCACCTTGGATGTTAAAACATGGCATTTCTCTTGAATCTCATCAGATGGAACTATGGATTTGGACTCTTTTTGATGCTTGAAACTATGAAGCACTGACATCTTCTGCTGTTTCCCTGTCACAAGGGCTTCACATTGGCTTTTCATTTGGTCATAAGGTATAGGTGTTGTGGAGACTGGGACACTAGCAACTTGTTGAGCTGTCTCCAAAACCTGTCAGAAATAGCGAAATTCAAGTAAAGGAAAAAAGGAACTTATGCTCTACATATACTATATTATAAAAGGATGATGGTAGAATCCTCCCAGCCCATGGATTGAATTTAAAGCCTTCCCATTAGTATACGAAAAGTGGAACTACTTGGCTACAACGGCTATCAGACTGTTATTTGACTTGAGAGAGAAAAGATAACAAAGCTACGAATTATATACACAACCCAGGACACTTGCACAGATATTAACCCTACAGTGAAAATTAAATGAGATAAAAGGAGGATATCCGTCATTTCCTATCCTATCTGTCACCACCTTGAAATGCGTACACCATCTGGATGGCAGTTCATTACTTGATGCCTACTTACCGAAGTAGTGAGTGACAGCAAGAGCAGCAAAACCCCAATTAACTCAGAGAAAGAGCAGCTCTGATGGAGGCTGTGCAACTGCCTTTTCATTTATCCAAACTTCTATGTTCCCAAATATGCACGTAGCATATACCAATGCACTATTACCTTGAACAAGCAACTATAGTGGGACCATATCAAATTGATAGATAGTGTATGAGCATCCTAAAAAGTATACAAAAAGTCATGTTCAGTTGATAACACCAAAGCGTTTGTATGTCATTGAAGTACAGCCATCAACAGCCACATCTGAAGTTTGCTCACATTCTCCTCCCTCTCTCTCTCTCTCAGTCCGCCCTGCCCTCTTCTCCCCCCGGGTTCTCCTTACCAACAATTCTCCATTCGCAGATTAAAAAAAAGAAGAGGAAATAAAAGATTGGAGAATTTGGAACCAGCAAATTAGAGAGAAGAAATTTCACATTTGACAAAAATCGAACCTATTTTCCCTTCTGTATGGGCAGTTGTCCTTTTCACAAAGAAAGGACAACTAGGAGCAACGAGACAAAATAGAGGAAAAGTTACTGCAAGGAACATTGAGAGAATGGATCATGATATACATTCAAGCGCATACAATCTTTCAAAACGATTATAAATAACATAGGACGAATTGGCTACTTTTATTTGGCTTTGTTCAGTAATATATTAACATAATAATTTTCTGAACTTACTGATTCCAAAAGCTGGTTAGCACTTATAACATCCATGGTGTTCATTGAGAGTGATGTTCTGCGACCTGACTGACTTCCACTTGGTTCAGGAAAGGCTTCTTCATCAGTCAAGGCTCCAGTGCCCTGAAAGGAAACCCCTCATGTAAGCATAATAATTTTCAAGAACTCCGAAGATGAAGATTATAGTCAGTACAGCTATTACCTCATCAAAACCTGGTAAATCTATCTGGGCAAGTGGAGAACAAGGCCGTGGCGTCTCCATAAACAATGGAGGCCCTAAGGGATATGCATCATCAGGAGAAAATCCATGTAAGAGTTGATTCTTTATGCTCAACAACTCATCCTGGGAGAAAAAAATATTGTTTACTACCAAGTACATGCTAAAACTAAACACACCCAGACCACATATACAGGTCAGAGAATTAGAGAGCAATAACAAATTTGAAACTTCGAACAAAATGTCAGCAGAGCACCTGGAGTTCAACTGACCATGTATCGTGAAATCCATTTCTTTTCCTTGGAAACACCTAACCGATTCAAGCACAGTAAGTGGAACCAAGAAGCACACCAGACCTGGACTTGCTAGTGACTATGATATCAATGCAATGGGTCCTTATAAACCCAATAACATAATGATCAAGAACTGAACTAGGTTATCTGCATTCAAACTTCAGAAGTTTGCACCAATTGGGTTTCTTCGTTCTAGCAAAGATAGAGGAGAAACGAAACAAAGTGAGAGGCCAGAGGCACACATATCCCAAGATCTTCATCCATTCTGTGGGTCTGTGTATAGGTGGCCGTATGAATGCGCGCACATGTATGTACGCATCCATGACCGAGGTGCTGTTGGTGATGAAAAACAATAAAAGATTCCAGTGTCATCTTCTCTTTCTTGTTCTTCTCCGTAATACAAGTTCCTGTTTGTTGACCACTCCATTTCTTTTTTCAACTCGATCTGCTCATGCTACTCACTGTTTGATCAATTTTTCCTCTATCATGATCTAGAAGTGAACAACATTTACTGTAATGGTCCTTGCAGTGTAATTTACAAGTTCTTAAACCCCCAAATAAAATGAAAGGGCCATTCAGAAGAAATCAGAGAAAGGGTTTGATAGTTGTCGTTTACTTGAACAGGTTTTTCATGTATTGAGGCAAAAAAAAGCAATTCCACCCAGAAAGGAACATATTATAAGGGCTTGCAACATACAGAATTGGCACATCACCTCTGACAATTTTGCAGATTTAGACAAGAAATGTGATATAACAGTTTCTTTTAATTTCTGATCATCACTTTCTATTGCTGAGAGAGATTTCAATGCGGTGACTTCATCTTCCTCGGATCCATATCTGATCTTCCCCCCATCAGATTCTATAGAGACAGCCTGCAGCCGGATATCGTCGACCAACTCAAGGTAAGGATCAACCTGCAAATGCCAAGATTTAATTAAACGATATAGGAGTTGAAAATACAACTCCTCAAAATATGTTCCTTCCCAAAAAGAACTAACAAAAAAGAAAAAGAAGCGGAAGAATGGGCCTCAATCCGAATGGTAGGTGCAGTACTTACTATTTTTTCTGTCAAAGATTCCCTAACAAAGGGAATCAGCTCAGGAATACTGCCTGCTCTGGCTGAAAATATAAGCATTGACGATGCCAAGGTAAAGAGAGACCTTCTGCGAGATGGTTGTAAACCTCCTTCATAAGTGTGCAATGAACACGTATTAGAAACTTTCGCTAATGAAAAGCTCTAATGAGTTCAAGAAAAAAGTTATTACCTCCTAGGAAATTGACGCGTGGTTTCAAATGGACAAATATGAAGATATCCCCCTTAAGAAAAACCTAAAAAATGACTCGTTTACCTTGTTCTTCCCAAGGAGAAACAATGTCAATGAAAATTTGCCTACAAGTTTTCAAGCCAACTACACTGGATATTTACAAGAATGAGAATCCTAAACGGTGAATCAGTGCTTACAAAGAAGCCAATTTGATTGAAGAGAGAGAGGGAGAGAGCTACATTAGAAAAAAAAAATCAAGACAACAGCCAAGCTCGTGAAAGCAGATGCAACATCATTCAAGGATGTTAGAGTTTCATCATAAGCATGATGTTTCTCCATGGCCAATATTTGTGTTCACAGCACATTCTGTCTACTAGTACATATTTCGACTATTCCCTTCTCAGAACAGATGTAGAGAAAAATATCATTCATCCTACATTGAGCCTACCTTCTTGATCCAGAGAGATGTTTCTGAGGGAGAATGCCAGCTGGAAACATCTTACTAGAGCTGCATGACTGGAGGTCTGTCAAAAAAAAAACCATTCGAGAAGTTAGAGAAAGCTGTTGAATATGAAACAGCGATTTCTATGAAAAAACTCCTCTTCAGAACCGTTCTCTCTTCAGCCGAGTGTTGAATCCCAGTTCATCATATTTTTGGAGGTTTTTATCATCAGGTTGGCCATTGTCATATGCCATACTGTCTTAGAGTTTAAGTCTAGACACAAAACAAAGTTTTACTAACCTTAGATCGGGTAAAGAGTAAGGCGATGTTATATGCGTGGGCCATTGCCACAAAATTTGCAGGAGTATTTTCTGCGGATGTTGCCTGAACCCATATTGATGAAAGCAAAAGGCTGACTTGGTGACTGCTCAACCGAAGGCAAGTTAGCATCTGAACATTTTCAGATAGATAAGATATTAAAATAATGTCAAAAATAACTACTCTTTGTACAATCAAACCAAAATTGTAAATTATGATCTATTAACCAAGTAGTTTAGAAGTTATGAGTTGCAGTTTCATACAGTCTTTCCAGCAGTCAAAGCACGCTTGAAGCTGTAGGACTGATGAGGTGATAGATCCATTCCAGATTGTTTCAAACCCACATCTGAAATCTGATTTACTTCCTCCCTCGGACCAACATTCTTGGGTTCTGTGGTTGCTTTACCTTTTTCATGAGTGGGAAGACTTCTGCTCCCATCCTCCTGCGATGCACCAAATGATAGAGACCTATAAACTGGTTTTGAGTGTTCGATATTCTGGTCTAACCAAGGACAAGGAAGGGATGGCACAAGAACAATTGAGAAGACACTGTATGCCCCAACTCGTGTTTCAGGGTCTGGATGTGCCATTGCTAAGAGCAATTGGTGAAACAGAGCTTCAGGAAAAGCCTGAATCAGATCACAAGTATCCCTTTAGAAACTTGGGTGATTTTACAAGATCTAAAAATGTGCCATGAACATCTATATAAATGCACTTGCCTTCTGGTGATATGATATGTTAGGTATGGAAGAGATAATCTTTGCAGTTTGAAGTACAGCAGTGATTGTTGCTCTAGCAACAACAACCGTTATTGGCATATTCTCAAGCACCACAGCCATCACATCAAGAATGGGTCCCATGTCTCCCACCTGTTATTCACAAATACACTTTGTAAGACTAATTATGATGAAACAAGAATATCACAGCTAACCAAGCCCATGACCACCCTTCCCTAAAAACAAACAACGAATAAAATAAGAACACAAAGGAGAAGCTAGTTTCTGAGCTGTCTCCCCGAAAATCTATTTAATTACTTGGCTTTACTTGTGTGAATTAGAGAGAGAGAAGAGCTAAGAAAAAACAACCAAGACTGCAAAAAGAAGGGCTTTATGGTTATGTTCGAACTGATGGAGACTAACAACAAGTAAGATGACATGAAAATATATGTTCAAACTTGGAGTGATGAATAGTAAAACTTGATTTGCCAGGATACTCATTCTGATGTTGCTCCTTTGATTAAAGAGGAATAAGTGTGTTAAGAACTGCGCTATTAGTGTTGCATGCTAATATGGGATGTTGCTTATTTGGTTAAAGCAGAATTAGTTTGTGAACGAAGTGCTTTCCTGAAGGCATCGCCGTAAACTTACAAAATTTTCACAAGTTTACAACTACAAGGCCAACAATGTTTATTGGTGCGATCTAACTGTCATTGAAATTAATGAAATCTGAATAAAAAAGGACATGGTCCAGATCTTGCATATTTCATGCCTTTTCTAGAAGTTTTCACTTCAAAATTGCTGAGACTTGCCAAAACATTCACATTTAGTGGAAAAGTAACGGGAAACAACTACGAACCTTAAGCGACAACTGTGAAATGCATCCTTCTAGAGCCATGCGAAGATCAGTGAACAATTTTTCTGTACCATCTCTAGGGCTGGATACTTCAGCCAAATTTTGCAGGGACTTCCGTAAATGTTTGATCAGGTCAGCTATTGCACCAACGATTGCAACTGAGGCGTGCTGCCTTGCTTTCTTTGCAAGTTGTGTTGTGACATTAACAATATTTATCTGTAAGAGAGGTTGTTTGACCACGTTCTTATGATCCAAGTGCTTGATCAGGATAGACAATAAGAGATGGGAGTTATCCCCTGGTATGGAAAAAAAATAATTGAAATATGCCAATCCTGAATGAATGAATCATTGGAAAGTAACCATTTGAAAGAAAGATAGAGCATCAAAGACCTAAGTTTAACCTGCTTCATCCAGAAGTGACTGCAAATACATCAAAACAGAACAGGCAACACCTTTTTCAGGCGACCAATGCTTATCAGCATCAAAACTATGGAAAAGGGGTTCAAGCACACGCCGCACTGTTGTGGCTTCCTTTGCCAATCTGGCCATATTACGCAAGCAAACCCTGGACCAGTAGGCAGGACTTTTGGAAGTATCCCTGTGAAATTGGCAAATGAATGCAAGATGTTTGATAGTTTGAGGAATGTATATTGTTTCTAAATAAATGGCTATGAACCAATGATGATTTTCTGAAGACAAAAAAAATGAAGAACTTTACACTGTGGGGTCCAAATGAGGATCAGTCATGTGGTTCAGCAGCGAAGGAACCTTTGTAATGATATTGGGAAAAGATGAGCCTTGTTCCTCTGCTTTAAGGACTCCTTGAACCCACTGGTCCTCAGATGGGGAGCACTGTCTGTCATCCTTTCTATTCTGGGAGTTGATTGGAAGATCCATGTAGTTCTCCAAGGTCACAGAAATGATCTATTTAAGAACAGATAAAAAGAGTAAAATTGATATGAAATTGATAGAGAAAGCCCAAAGCTAAATGGCACAACAGGCAATTGTACTTCGGAAATAGTTAGGTTTTTCTTTTGTCAAAAGCATCAATAATTTAAGGCGGCAAGGGGAAAATAACACTCACATTGTCAAAGTCCATTGAGATATGGGAGTGCTCACCCATGAATGACACCTACCACAAACATGGAGAAAAAAAAACAAAGAATTATAGAGTGTAGGGAAAGCATCAGGATGCATTCGCTACAAAGCCTCAGAAGTAGCAGTTCAAAAAAGAGTGATAGAGAGAGAGAAGACAAATAGAGGTGTTATGAAAGCACAAGATATTTTATATGAAGTGCAAAAAGATGCATTATGTATCAATTTAATGGATTAGATCTCCAAGGAGAAGAAGTTATAGAAGAAGGAAAAGGAACATAAAATCAGAAAGAACATAAACCTCCGATAAAAAGTCAAAACTAATAAACTAGTCAACAAAATGGCAGCAGTCTCATATTTGTTATTGTGATGGAAGCGTTCTCCCGAATGATGGCAAAGTTAGTTTTGAATGGGGCTCTTGTTGGTTTTAAGGTGGGTGGTGTTAGTGGTGAGGGACTTGCGGTTTCTCACTTACTTTTTGCTGATGATACTTTAGTTTTGTCACGCTCCGAACGGCACCCCGCAGGGACCGTGACAGCCGCGAGCTATTCTCCGGATAGCTCCAGCGTTCTTACTTACTTACGTGCTTACGGCGGAAACATACAAGATCGCGAGGGATTCGAGCTAAATCTTACATAATCAGGGTTCTCATTAAGTTTGCATACAAAACATATATAATATTTTAAAATCCAACTAGTGACGGATCTCATCGATCAGGTCACCATAAAAAAAAAAAAAGAACATCATCTGGGTCCTTCTAAGTCAGGTAGTCCTCCTGACTCTCTTCACCTGTGGCATCTGGAATGACACAATTTTAAAAACGTGAGTCAAAAAGACTCAGTAAGGGAAAGACATAACTTTGAAACATGCTCTTGACTTATGCTTGCTTAATCATGAAAGAAAAGAACTTGATAAGTGATGCACATGCATTTCATGGATATGCATATGCTCTTGCTTAAATTCGGCCCCAGGCCCTTGAAAATTACTTATTCATACTTGTGCCACTCTTGACCTTTCACAACCATTTCATATCTTTTACTTGTGGGCTCGCTCCATTTAACCCCTGAAGTCAGGGTTGTGCGTTCTCTTTGGAACCGTCTCCGATTTCCCTTGGAGACCTTACATACGGTCAAGCTAGCGCACCTTCTCGCATTCGTCCTTCAGTGGCTAGACATGACCCTTGGAGGCCCACACCTTCTCAATGTCCTTCAGTGTGGTTTGCACAGCCTCGTGGATTCACCCATCCTTCTCGCATTCGTCCTTCGGTATGGGAGTCCATCTTGATGGTACGGTACCGACCAGTGCCCCTTAACTTAACTTATCGTTACATAAAACTTTCCATAATCTTTCCATAATCATTGCATAAACATTCTCTTTAGAAAAAATTCATGCAATGCACATGTCATGTCATGCTTGATCAAAATCTCATGCTTGTTCATGAAATGATGCAGTGTGTCATTCCAGTTTTGAAAAGAACCACTTACTGTCCACTTACAGTATCCACTTACTCTTGGTCTTCCTTGGTAGTGTATAAGATACGTAGATCGCCTACAAGCGATTCAAATATTTCTTAGACTTTAAGAAATAGTACGTAATCATTAAACATATATATATCACTGAAATTCTTTTAATCATTTAAAGTATTTTATTTACTCATCTTTAACTAATACTAGTTAAACTTAGGTTATTCAATTATTGAACTCTATTACAATATATTTATATATCTATTCTCGATTAGGGTTTTAATCAGCAATTAATAGCTTTGGGATTAAACCCAAGTCTCCCATTAGTTAATGTACTCCATTAAACCTTACATTAAACTATTAATAACTTAATCATACTTAAATCTTGAATTGGACCTTAAACCTCAATTAATCCCGAGTACTAACCCTAACTAGGGTTTCAAATATTTTTATTACATGATCATGATTCTTCAATATAAATTCTAATTAGCCTAACCCCAATTTCCTTATCAACAATGATGATCCATTTGTCAAAAATTGCACTTAGGGATTCATTTCATTATGATATTCGGCTATCACCAATTTATGTGCCTCTTTAATCACAACATTAACTCCAAGGGTGATCTCATCCTCCATTCGACAATTTCACAACCTAGGATCTAAGAATCAAAACACAATCATAAGATACCAAGCATTAACCTATTCGGCCAGCACACTCATTTTCCCAAATAATCAAGTTTTCTTTTGTTTCTTTCAACTTGCATGCATCATTTACACTTCATAATCATCTACCATACATTAGGCCAATAACCTAGCATATAAAATGACCAATGACCAGATCCAATTATGCACAAAATTAATCTTGGAAACCTAGGTATACTATATTCGGCCATACCACATAATACCACCTTTTTATACTTAGAAAATTTATGACATGCATACTTTGCACTCTACAATCCATCTTAGCATGCATTTACTTCACACCTTCATCATTCATGTATGACATGTCCAGATCTAACATTCAAACACATATATAATCATAGATCTAAAGAGATTCACAACTTACAACTAACATAGGCTTAAATCCAACATCCTTTAACATACATTGTTTTCCCTTTGCATTTTTCCCAACATACAACTCTAGATCTAGAATATACATAGCTAGATCTACCCTTAGACATCTTAATACTACCAGATCTAGCAAGATACAACAACCTAAGAACATGAAACATCAAGATCCATTCACAACTAGTTCGGCCAATCAATAGGTATGGTGGTTCGGTCACTACCTTGTTGTTCCTTCTTCCTTCTCTTTGTTCCTTTGCAAGCTTCTCCTCTCCTTCACCTACTAAACAACCTAAGGTTCTTAATCATTCCAGATCTCACCATATCCAAGCATAAAACAACTCAACTCTAAGATCTATACACAAGAGAATTCGGCCATCAAGAGAAGAACAAGATCCGGTTTTTACCTTAGTGCTCCTTTGTTTCTTTTCTCTTTTTCCTTTGCAAGACCTCACTTATTTCCTCACCTCCTTCCTCTTCTTCCTTCTCCTTCTTCTCCTTGCACAAAATCCTCTTGGTTCCAAGCTTGAAATCACTCTTGGTGGCTTCAACAGATTCGGTTTGCCTTGGTTCCTCACCTTTCTCTCTTTTTGGTGTTCGGTTTCTCCCTTCCCTTTGGTTTTCGGTTTCTCACTTCTAAGCTATGTGATGCACGACCAAAGGACTCCAAAAGACGTCAAATGAGTGTGTGTGTAAGGGCTATGCGTAAAAGGCCTCTCACAAAGGACAAATTGGAATGCATTTGGACAAGAAATCCGGCCATGTGAGAATTTACTTGTCCTTCACCTTTTTTTCAACTTTTCAGTTTTGTCTCCCCTTTGTCCCCTTTGTCTTGCACGAAATTTATCCTCCACCACACATTTCAAGTCCTCTTTAAATGCTAGTTCAACCAATTAGGTTCCCTTGGTTGAAATCCAACTAGTTTAGTTTACTTAGTTACAACTCAACCAACCTAGTTACATAGCATACTTAGTTGGCTTAATGAATGATTAGTACTACTAATCTTATATTATAACTTAACTCCAAGGCCCATTGGGCAGCCCAATAAATCCTTAATCCAAGGCCCAACATCACCACCTAAAGCCCAATTCATAAGCTCAAGGGCTTAGGCCCAATGTCCAACTTCCTTAAGGCCCAATAACACCATTCCAAGGTCCATTGCCATGGGCTTCATGGCAGCCCAATATCATGCTTTCCAAAGCCCATCTCCATGATTATTTTGCCAGCCCATTATCATGCCATTATAAGCCCAATATACACCAAATGTTATAAGCCTCATGGCAGCCCAACATCACACTTCAAGGGCCCATCATCACATGTAATTGGGCAGCCCATATGACACAACTTCAAGGCCCAATTACATCCAATAACCGGCCATAAATGGGTAGCCCAATATCAGCCCATTATTTGAGGTTTCTAAGCCCAACATGCAAGTCTTAATAATCCAAAATCATTCATAAGAAAATCCTTCAAAAATTAAAATCAAAAATATTGAAGGAAAATATACAATTAATCTAGCAACATGAAATCGGTTACTATAAAATTTAAATTACATCCATAGCATTTAAATCATAACATCACATATTAGAAATTCAAAATAATTACATATACATTTTCTTAACATAAAATCATGCCTTGGCCAAGCAAGGTTTCTTTTAATACAGAATAGGCCATGGAATCCTTCATCTAGTAATGAAGTAGACACGGGTTTCTTCGGGGTCTTACAAGTTTTGTGTGGGGCGGATGTAGAGCAGATCCGGAGTCTTCGATGTTTGCTTTTGTGTTTTGAGGCGGTTTCTGGATGAAATGTTAATCTTTCGAAGTCAGAGATGATTCCGACTGGTAATGTTGGGAATGTGCCGGGGTCGGCTTCAATTTTGGGGTATAGTATCTCTGCGTTGCCAATGACTTATTTGGGGCTTCCGTTGGGGGCGCGATCTAAAAGTGTGCATATTTGGGATGAAATTTTAGAGAGAATGGCACGACGATTGGCTGGGTGAAAGAGTATGTATTTATCCAAAGGGGGTCGGGTAACGTTGACCAAATCTACGGTTTCTTGTTTACCTACTTATTTCCTTTCTCTGTTTCCTCTTCCGTGTTCTGTGGCTTCTAGAATTGAAAAATTACAAAGAAACTTCTTGTGGGGTAGTGACTTGGATGTTTACAAATTTCATCTCATTAAGTGGGAGAAGGTATGTTCTCCTCTTCATTTTGGGGAGTTGGGGCTTTGGAGATTGTTGGTGTTCAACAAAGCATTGTTAAGCAAATGGTTGTGGCGCTTTGCTACTGAGAGGGATAGTTTGTGGAGGATTATTATTGCGGCGAAATTTGGAAGTTCGGAGGGCGATTGGATGACTTTACCCTCTCGAGGCTCTTATGGGGTGAGTCTTTGGAAGCATATTAGTAGAGGTTGGGATTTGTTTCATGATCACCTTCGGTTTGTGGTGGGTAATAGGCACAAAATTCGATTCTGGCATGACTGTTGGTGTGGTGATAGACCATTTTGTCGGTTGTTTCCTCTTTTGTATTCCTTATCTCAGTACAAGGACGGGGTGGTGGCCGATTTTATGTTGGTGACTCATAATTCCATTGCTTGGGATGTTTCGTTTACGAGATCTGCGAATGATTGGGAACTGGCGGAATTTACAGATCTCTACTCTACTCTTTATGATACGATGGTTCGTAGAAACAGCACAGACAAACTGATATGAAAGGATTTCCCAAGACTGGCGTTTTCTCTGTTAAATCCTTCTATGGTCTTATTTCTAGGAATCAATCTGAGTCTTTCCCTTGGTGGGGAGTTTGGAAGACAACCGTTCCAACGAGAGTTTCTTTCTTCATGTGGGAGGCTACCCACAGTAGAATTTTGACTACTGATAATCTTCGGAGGAGGGGAGTGTATGTCCTTGATTGGTGCTACTTATGTAAGATGGATGACGAATCTGTTAATCATGTTTTATTGCATTGTTCACTGGCTAGAGGGCTTGGCAGCATATTTTTGGTATCACGAATCTTCATTGGGTTATGCCAGCCAGGGCGGTTGATGTCCTCCTATGTTGGGGCAGGCAGTTTGTAGATCTTGTCGCCAAGGAAGTTTGGAAGATGATTCCATTTTGAGTATGGTGGTGTCTATGGCAAGAGTGTAACCGACGATGTTTCGAGGATTTACATTCTTCTATGGAGAGATTACGGGGGGGTTTTCATGCATTCTCTATTTCTTTGGGTTACTGCTATGTGGGGGGCATTTCTTAGATTTCTAGGATTTTCTTAGCTTCTTCGCTTGTATTTTCTAGTGCATCTAGTACAACCTTTGTACTTTTTTCAACTTCTTCTCTTTTTAATAAAATCTTCTTATTTATCAAAAAAGAAAAAGAAAGCATCATTGAGAGGGCTCAATCTAGTAGGCATTCATCACCAAATTCAGAAAATATAATCTACATGTTCCTATAAGATCATGTCAGTAAATATCCTCTATATGCTTCTATAAGATCATGACAATTATGCGGCTCTCTATTCCCCATTCTTTAGAGAAGCCATGTTCCTGTCATACCATCAATTCCACAACACCAATAAATTTAATTTTTGAAAATTCAGATGTACCTCACTTATAGTTGTTTCGACAGTTCCACGGATCACTTATATAAAAAAAAAAAGTCGGAACATAATCCCATGTCAGTTAAAAATTACAATCTCAAAGAAGCTGGAGACTGTTAAAGGAACGCAAAGAATGATCAGGTAGTTGTTGTTCAGTGCCCTTTTTATGTTTTCATAATCCAAATTGAGTTTTGCACTAGCCTTCATGAATAAAGGATGCCACTAACAATCGACACAATTTAAGGTTGCAGTTACTAGCAGTCTTATTACCACATTCCTTTGAGAGGGTTAAGCCTCAAGCTATGGCTAGCCCGCTTATGGACCCTTCTATCCATCTAAACATCTACTAAGGGCTTTCCCAGCACTTAAGCTTCATACTACGTTTATTCCCATTTTCGCCTAGAACGGAAAAAAACAAAACTATCATCCTCATAAAGCTGAGCCTTCTCCTGGACTCATTTGACTGCATGTAGGAGTACACTCTTCCACGACGGGCTAATTATTGATAATGTTGGCGGCACAAAATACGTCGGCCTAAAGCTTTGAACATTTAACTACTCTTTAAGTGTCAAGAAAATGGGCACAGCCAAGAACCAGTTCCAGATCCAGTTGGCTCCACAGGCAGTCTGGACACATACAACAATGAAAAGTGAATGGAAATACATGCAGAAGATTGATTCGCAAAAGCTTTGGAGGCAATAGATGAAGTGAAAGCTGCACCAGGATAAGGGTCTCAAAGGGATAATGATGAGGAGGAGGAAACAGAAGAAATCATAAAATGTATCAAAGAAGTTACTGTTAGACAATGAAAAAGGAGGCGACATAAGTGAGTAGTTCTGGCACTCAAAAAAAAAAAAGTTTTCCTCAAGGCCAGGAACAAAAATTCCACACAAGTTGCATAACATCTCTGTTCCATAAAAATAGAGGAATAACACTCTGTAACACAATCTCACAAAAAACATTAATTGAACCAAACAGTTTATGCAGCCAGGGCTAATACAATCTAGTTGCATTAATTCCATTACTGGACATGGATACATTACTGCTAACTAATGCCATGTACCTCACATCTATCCAGCCAAAACCATATTGATCATCAGTGTCATTGTTTAAATTTTGTAACAAGGATATTATCGTAAGAGAAAACTGAAAACATAGCAGTGGAATGAAAGTAATTTTCCATGTCAGACTTTTACACTATAAAACCAAGAAATAAATAAAATGGCGATCTTCCTAAAAGAATAAATAAATAAAAAAGAATAGATTGGGTCCTCACAAACATAAATGTCAATACTTTTGGTTATCTTAAGGAAGAAAAGGTAAAAAACAAGAAAAACGAAAGAGCAATACGTATACATCAAGATAGGTACATACCTATGTCAGCCATTTTATGTTTTTCCTGAAAATTTAATCTCGGAAAAAGAGTTTTACCATGAAAGCCAAAGCTTGCAGTCCTGCTGAACGTAAACGTAGAGCTCTTTCACTGTCTCCAACTTCTTGAGCAAGTTGACAAAGTTTCGGAATCAGGCCCTCTAAGTTGAACATGTACGTACTATCCATCTACATTTATTTCACATAGTCAGCATCAACTAACTAATGAAAATACATAATTAGAGCATATAGTCAATGACCTAACTTATAGACAGAATTAACTTGGCATATGAATGGTCAGAAGCAATGGGGAACATTCAACAGGTCCCTCTGTAGAATCAGTAGATCCAAAATCAGGCATCTGCCGTTATCCATTCAGTTCAATCACTCACATTTTTTACCGTGTCAATTGTCCAAAAGATTAAACTGACTGTCCCCCCCTATATGCATCCAGACCATGTACATAACCAAAGTTTGTTATTAATATATTTTATATTCTAGCCAATGGTTTGTTATTAATATATTCATATGTTATGTAAAAATGACTCAGATCAAAGCTTCATCCTTCTATCCATTATGTACCTGGCTATTTACAAAATCGACAAGAATATTGCAACCTGAAATCTGCATTTCAGCCTGTCGAGTTTGTTCTAAAAGTGTCCGAACAATCCCTAATAAACTACTGGCAAATAGTGACCTGCATGCATTGAAAGCCTTCAGTGAGTATTATCACGAATATTGTTTGCATTTAAAAGGGGAATTGAAATTTCAGAAAGAAATACGTTAGGAACCAAAAAGCAGAAATTAATGAACTTCTCAATAAAAGAATTTGCTTGATAGAGTCTTCTATGTACATTTCCTGAGACTACTTTGCTGTAACAATTGCTGCATTTTCTCTTTCAATAGTTATAGAATAAATCCTTTGAACCGGATGCAGATATATCATTGTTGACTTCCTGATAAGCCCCAAGACCTACATATGGCAAGTTCAGACTCCGAATCCTATGATGAGATATTAGTGTATGATCTCTATTGCACAAGGCGACTAATCCCTACTAGATTTACAGTTCTCTGTCACGTGTCTAACATATTTTTACAACATCAGTTACCCATCAAAGCAATAGACAAAACCTAAAAGTAAGAAAGTCATATTCAGTTTCATTGAATCATCACATATGTAAAGACCTGGGAGAACCACAGGGAGGCAAAAATCCCTGGCAGAAACTTCTTTCAGTATCAACGACCAATAGTCAGCTAGATGTACTAGTCTACCTAGCATATTTCTTCAACATTTCCACACTCTTTTCCCCCTTCCCCTCAGTGGTTGAGAAAATTGGATGAAAGCAACACAATTTGGTTAGATCCCAAGTAAAATATAAGATTCAAATCCATCAAACTTACATATGCTCCTTATACTCTTTTCCCCCTTCCCCTCAGTGGTTGAGAAAATTGGATGAAAGCAACCCAAATTGGTTAGATCCCAAGTAAAATATAAGATTCAAATCCATCAAACTTACATATGCTCCTTACATGACCATAACAGTTTCCGGTAAATGCATAACACAACTTTCAGAGATCCAAAGTTCTCATTCCGCAAATCCTTGTAACATCTCTGTTCTAGGTGACTGGTAATCTGTGGAAAAAACACTGATGGACATGAGAGTGAAGCGAATAGATGTTTTTTTTTCTTTAAAGGCAGGCAGTTAAAAACAAAATCTACAGCTTGACAATATTATGAAAACTTCAAAAGTTGAAAATCCCAAGCAATTTTCGCAATTTTTAGCCAGATATAATAGGCCGTCTTAATAACAAGCAGGGACGCTAAATGGAAAGAAAGATAGACCTAAAATACTGATTTAAAACTAATCCAGTAAAGAAAAAAAAATGACACTGAAGCAAATGATAGCACTAGCACATAGCAAACCTAACTAAATCTTCATGAAAATTGATGGTGTGAAAAAGATGAGAGTATTAAGTAATGAAGAGCAAGTCTCAACTTCAAACAAGTTCCATTTTGTCAAAACTACAGAAAAAAAAATATAAAAAAAATTAGAATACACAATTGGAAGATCTGCAAAAGTTATAGGTTCCCAAATGAACATGAAAAGAAAAGAGTCTACCTTGGGGATACGCAATGGATTCTTAGCAGCATATTCACAAAGTTTCCCAATTTTCCTATCGTTTGGTTCAGCCTCCTGTCATGTATTAATTGAAACCAATAAGCTTATCAGAATGCAGTTTTTTCTTTCTCCCTCTCTCCTTTCTGTTTTTTTTTTTTTGGTGGCAGGGCAAGTGGAGGAGTGAGGATGGCTTGGGATCATAAGCAATTGAAACCTTTAAGGACACAGTACCAGAAGCACCAAATCGTGCATATAAGAAATATATTAATAGCAATGGAGCTAAAATTTCATAAGATTCCTGTGCCTTCCCTATTGAATTTTGCTAGACTAGATTCAAAAAATAACTTCCTATCAGAAATACAAATTGTCTAAGAACCTAATGAACTTCATAGTGGCTACGCTTTCATGGTTGTACAACACACACCACTGCACAAGCCACAGAAAGAAAAAAGCATTGTTAAAAAATAAAATTCATAGGTCAAACTTTTTTTTTTTTAAAAAAGAACAAATTCATAGGTCAAACTAATTGTTATTAAAGTACCACATAATCACATGTTCCTGTTAATAGCTCCACGAAACAGTAGAATGATGGATTTTGTATGTCAAACATTCTCCCAAACAAGCAAGATCATCTCACTTCGTGAGGAGTCAGATACGTAAACAATCCTTGAATAATTGAATTCCTAAGCCAACTCATAAGTTCTCCATATGGACAAATATCACTAAGAAGTATGCAAAGGATATGACCTGAAGCAAAAATTGCATTGCGTTAGGAGACAATTCACCTTAAGAATATCAGCAAGCATCTTCTTGTACCGCTTCACAGGCTGTCTTGACCTTGCCCTCATTGAAGGACAGAAGAAACAGAGGTTGCCGCAGGCAGGCACAACCCGCCTCGACATAACCCCCATTGTCTAAGGAAACACAAGCCCCCTGCTCCCAAAATCACGATCAAAGTTCACGATCGAAGTTCAGATTATGGCCAAAAACTCAAAGACCCACCTGACCAAACAACCCAAATATTGACACCTAAGTATACTAGAATTGTGCTCTTATGGCACTTGCAAGAACTGCGTAGAGGAAAAGTTCAAAAACCCCGTTGAATTTAGCAGACTCTAATGTTTTTCCGCCAGCGCAAATGTATTGCCAATGTCATAAGAATCAGAAACAAACACATTCACCGAATCCAGATTAAATTAGCAGATTTTTACGTGCAACAACTCTGATAGAAACCAGACGAAAAGAAATGAATTCACCGTATGGAATCCAAAATTTTCTAATTTAAAGACATACCCACAAATTTAAGTATCAGAAATCCAACTTTCAGACACACCCAAGTTCCCGAGACCACGATCTGCGCAAGCCTAGAAGCCAAAAAAAATTGACAAAAAAGCGGTTTCGAAAAATTGATTAAAAAATCTCCGAGTACCGAATAGTATCGACAAATTAAATAATACTTTGATATCCAGTACAAATACTATTCAAAGGCATTGAATTGGATTAATTAAGATTACCAACAAATAGTGCTAAGGGGGAGGGGGAGGGGGAGGGAGGGTTGAATTATCCCCCCTGGCCTATTTCCTCTCTCCCTCCCTTTCTATCTCTATCTCTGACGTTAATACGAGAAAATTAAATTAACCCTCACTAATAAGAGAAATAAAAAGAAAATAATCGTTAAGTTAACGTCACGAGTGGCCGTTATAATATTGGTAACAGTCCTCTAGTCTTGAAGACGCATCGCCATTGGCTTGCGGTTGGAGTAGAGCCGATAAGGCAGAGGACCACAGCCGGCCCAACCCTATCAATATCAATGGGTGCGTGGTGCCTATTAAGGCCGCCCGCCATTGGTGGTTGAGACAAATACTCTTGTGACTTTAGTGTTACCCAACGAGAACTTGCAATCGCAATGCCTAGCTGTTAACGAGTCGCGCCAGATAATGCCAAAATCCCCAACGGTCCCGAGATTTGAGGGGCCTTTTTCCTGTTCTGTTTACCTTTTGACTATTTTTAGCCACACAATCATTTCAAAGTTGTCGACGTAATTTTGCGGTTTTGCGTTTTTATTTTACGAGGGGTAATTAGGTGGCTTTTCCGGTTCTCCAACCTGTCTTAATTCTCAACAGATGGGCATGAGATCCGCAGTATGATTTCTAGAACGGAATCTAATATAGAATTTTATTTTGGATCCGATTTTATCACATATTTTTATTTGAATTCTTTGGAATTTACTGTTTTAAGAATTTTTCAATTTATTGTCCGCTATAATTAAGAGACAGTCTATACTGTATCAAAATTAAGGGAATTTGTCAACTTAGTCCCTGGGTTTGTACCTTTTTAGCAAATGGGTCCTTGGATTTCAAATTTCAAAATTTTAGTCATTAGATTTTCGATGTTTTACAAAATGGTCCTTCCGTCAGGGATCCGTTAGTTTTCCTAACGGAAGGCCACATCAGCTGACAACTCAACAGCTGATGTGGCAATGAAAATTGACACTTTAGTCCTTAAGTTTTACGTCGTTTTATGTTTTAATTCTTAGGTTTAATTTTTTAAACTTTTAGTCTTTCAGCTTATATTTTTTTACTAAATGGTCATTCCATCAAAAATTACTGTTCAAATTTTGAAATACAAATTTTGGCCTTGAATATTTAATAATCACATGTCATTTTTAGTTTTGAAAATTTTAATAACACATTTAATAGGACTAAAAAAATTCAAAATTTAATTTAAATATTTAAAAATCTACCATGTTCATTAAAACTCTATCCCTTGAATAGTAAAAAGTTCTAAAAGTTACAAATATATTTATTTTTTAAAAGAAAAAGAATATGAGTTACAAATATATTTATTTTATATTATTATTATAGTATTTTTTTTGTATATTATTTACTTTTTATATAAATACAATTAAAATTCTGAAAAATATTTTCAATTTTTTTTTACTTGAGAATATATAAGACGCATTTATAGTTGTTAAAAATTGAGTATGAAAACACTAGACAAGAAAGAATTTGAAAATACTAAAAGAGGAGAAAACACTCATATTCTCTTTTTCTTTTAAAAAATATATATTTGTAACTTTTAGAATTTTTTACTATTCAAGAGATAAAGTTTTAATGAAAATTGTAAATTTTTAAATATTTAAATTGAATTTTGAATTTTTTTAGTCATATAAAATGTGTTATTAAAATTGTCAAAACTAAAAATGACATGTTATTATTCAATATTCAAGGTCAAAATTTGTATTTCAAAATTTGAATAGTAATTTTTTATGGAATGACCATTTAGTCAAAAAAATGTAAACTGAATGACTAAAAGTTTTAAAAATTAAACCTAAGGACTAAAACATAAAACGACGTAAAACTTAAGGACTAAACTGTCAATTTTCATTGCCACATCAGCTGCTGAGTTGTCAGCTGATGTGGCCTTCCGTTAGGGAAACTAACGGATCCCTGACGGAAGGACCATTTTGTAAAACATCGAAAATCTAATGACTAAAATTTTGAAATTTGAAATCCAAGGACCCATTTGCTAAAAAGGTACAAACTCAGGGACTAAGTTGACAAATTCCCTTAATTTTGATACAAACAGTATTGAATGATGTAAGACTTAAAGATTGAAATATTCTTTTTGTATGGGTAGAATTCTTACCACCAAACTACAATCTTAAGTTTGCTTTAAAATATTCCTAACACTATTGCTTTTATAAAAAGAGAAATTTAATAAATCATTGCCTGAAATAGACAATTTTTACACGTAATTGATGACATGACATGCTTAGTATCAATATATGGTCATGTGATATGTCATGTGTTTTAGAAGAAAATAAAAATTATAATATCTTTGTATGGTTAATTTATAACAGTATAATTTTAATTTATTATTATGATGATAAATTTTTTATATATATACACTGATTTGGAATAAGATTCTTGAAATGTAACCACCTTCCAAATGGGCTGAGATGCAATTTTTGTATTGACCACCTTATATTAAGGTTATATTTGTGTTGAAAATTTTTTGGTATTGAATTTAGTGTTGGTATTGGGTTTAATGAAAAAGTGAAGAGAGATGTAATTTTTTTATATTTTTTTATGAGAGAGAGATTATATTGTAGTATTTTATTGTGA
This sequence comes from Myrica gale, assembly GCA_963930655.1. Lineage (NCBI taxonomy): Eukaryota > Viridiplantae > Streptophyta > Magnoliopsida > Fagales > Myricaceae > Myrica > Myrica gale. The sequence continues at coordinate 11,967,221 of OZ005619.1, read as the reverse complement.
GTTGGTGAAATATTTTGTGAAATTTTTGGTGCAAACGCACCCTAAATAAATTAACAAAAGGGTCGGAGAACTTTTGTTAGTAAACTTTTCCCCCAACCCAAGCTGGCTGGCATGCATTGAACTCCATAAACTTTAATATATATCTGATCTCAGTCTACCTCATATATGTTAACGATATTATCATTTATTATCGTTAATTATTTTATTTCTATTAAAGTGGATGTAATTGACGCGAGGGTCTTGATCGTGAGTCTGGAGAGATGGGATTGCCATTATCCATAGTCCATGAGCGCCGTACTCTCAGACTCAATCTCATCTTCGTTTTTTTATTTTTTATTTTTTACTTCTTAAGAAAATTGTACTCTACAATTACTGTTATTTTAATAATTTACATCCTAAATTATTAAAATTAACACTTTGCATTCAATGTATCACATTAATTATTAAATTATTTAAATTCGTTCGTTAAGATTGTGTCATGTATTACATTTGTTTATATTAATTTTAAGGTTAATTACAATTTCTTCCCTCAGACTACCATTCGGCTCTCAAATACTCTCACAAACTTTAACTCGTTGCAACTCATTCTTTTAAACTATATTTCTCATTACAATTTCATCCCTTAACCGACTGGAACTATTACGTTGAAAAACTAATTTTATCATTGTTTGAGTCATTCCCAACCTTGTACAGTATTTATAGCAATGCATAAAGTAAAAAAATAGTTAGCTGGTTTTTTTTTATTAAAAAATGATTTACTTAAAATCGAGCTGGTCAAATTTATATTTTCAAGTAAGAAGAAAGTCATGTGTCGTTTACATAAGACGAAAAAACGTTCAATATAATAACTTCAGTAGGTTGAGGATGAAAATCTCAATGAGAAGTATAATTTGTGGGGTGAGTTATAACGAGATAGAATTTTTTAAAGTATTTGAGAATCACATGATAATTTTGAAGAAAAAAATTGTAATTAATTTTAAATTTAAAATAAAAATTTAGCGCGACATGTAAAAGGTAAATAAATAGATAATTTCAAATACAAAATATCGAGTATAGTAAAGAGCACAATTGCAAAAAATGCAGTAATTATAAAAGTGTAAATTTTTTTAACAAAGACAGTTGTGCAGCGGGCTCACGTGGATCTGGTGAAGTATAAAAATACTGACTTGACACAAACACACCCTTTAAAGGAACACTTGAACCGAAATTTTCTCATCTTGATTTCACTGCTTTTCTTAACTTTATTTTGCTCGAAGCAATGATAGCCTCGGACCTTTTGTTGCCTTAAAGAAATTCACACTCTGGCCTACCTCGCAAACAAAGTAAAAGTTCAATTGGTTCGTGCAATGGCAAAGACCACAGAAATCAATATTTGCAAAGTCATGATCCAACACAATCCACACTGGACTAAAGCCACAAAATTACGCATTCCACCCCCTTTTTTTTCTTTATAGATCTTATATATATTATTCTTCCTGATTTATTAATTAAGATATAAAATACACCAAGAAAATAAAAGAGAAAAAGAAAAAAGAATTTAAAATAAAAGAGATAAAGAGAACAAAATTTAAGCTGGTTGAGCCTTTGATACCTCACACAAACTTTAAAGCTGACATATTTATTATATCGAGATAAATTACATTTTCTATTTATTAATTATTGAGTTATAATAATTTGTATTTAAAATTATTAATTTCGTTATATTTTGTCCTTCAATTATTTGGATCTTTCATTGTTAATTTGGACACAATTAGTATTTTTATTTTCATTGAGTGGAGTGATAATTGTATCTTCACATCGTTTTGCTCTTGTATGTTGGGTAGGGTAAAGGCATCATTTCCCGACAAAAAATTGTAAAAAAACAATTTTAATAGTTGAGAAATCAAATGTAACAAATTTAATAATACTAAAAGTTAAAAATAAAATAACCTATTTAATTTTTATTGATATATAATTAAACTGTCGTTTTTAAAAAAAAATTTAAAGTGCCGTTGATAGTACTTTACAATCCCTCTTCAAAACCGAAACACGCTGGAGAATTAGTTTCAACTCCTTCCGGCAAATAAACTTTATGAGATCCCTATCCTATACGACACGGCGTCCAATCATATTAATGCATAAATAAAGGCAAAACCAACAGAGTAGGTGAGCAACTAAGGACGCTCATATGTCCGCCACCACCCGCAACCTCTACCGTCGCGATCTCGGGTCAAGTTCTAGCCAGTCACAATCAAGGTTTTTGTGTTTTCCGAATTTCTCGAGACCTTTGTGTTCTCTCACTTCAACTTCGTGCCCGCCACAATTGAGATCCTTGCATCTTTTATTTATGGCTTCGGCTCCTTAAACTTGCGCGGGCCCTTTAGATCATTTTTTGTATTTTCTAGACGGTAATTTCTTTTATACTTTCAATGTATAAAATTAGTCCTTTAATTAAAAAAAACTAAGGACGCTCATAAAAAGGCAATTCAAATCCAAAATTGGATGTGTATTTGAACGGGACGCAGTAATTATCATATACAAGCCTTGTTAGATTAATATTTATCATGTTAATTAGTTCCACATTGCTTTAACCATACCATATCCACTTCTAGAAGCTACGATTATTCACTTTCGTTTTTCCAACCATTAAATCTGAAAGGCCTTTAAAATATAAATATATTGGTAGTTTGGGGAGCGATTTTTTTATTAAAAAAATAGGATAGTTAAAGGGTACAAAGTGTGTTTTATTCTTTTTATTTTATTCAAATTTTTTATTATTATTATAAAGATTATTCAAAGTGTACATATGGTGTATATTATAGCAGTAATTAATTAGGTGGTTTGACTATGGTAGAATAATATATTCCAAAGTGAAGTATATTCGGTACTTAGAAGTAGGGCTGTACAAAACCGGGCCACAAAATCAAACCAGATTTGTAGTCTTAGAGGTACAAATTTGGTCTGGTCCGGAACGGATTTAGAAAACCAGTTCTATCCTGTCCAGTCCGGTCCATGCCTTTTGGGAAACAGACTGGACCAGACAGGACCAGATTTATTAATATAAATATTAAATATATATTTTTTAATTTTTTTCATACAGACTTAAAACTTTTATCCTAAAACTATGCGTTTTGAGTTTCTTTGACTTATGGTGCTTAATTTTTTGAGACATTTGTAACTAATTTGTTTAAGACATTAGCACTTTTTTGTGGATTAACCAGCCAGAGAGAGACTGAGAGAGAAAGAGGTGCGGGAGGCAGAGAGAGAGGTGAGACTGTGAGAGAGAGATGTGTGTGAGAGAGATGAGTGAGAGAGAGGTGCGGGAGGGAGAGAGGAACGTGAGGAGGAGAGAGAAATGAGGGAGCGAGAGATGCTGGAGAAGAAAAATGTGGGAGGAAGAGGAACTGTGACTCATGACTTAAATTTGATTTAGGTGAGATTTTATTTACATTTGAATTTGAATTCCCTAATTTTCTCTTTAAATTTGCAAATTATTAATTTGTTAGAAACTTTTCTCTCTCCCTCTCCCTCTCCCTCTCTTTAAATGCAAATTAATAATTGTTGGGTAATATAGAGAGATTTTTTAGGTGAGATTTTATTTACATTTACATTTGAATTTGAATATCTTAATCCTCTCTTTAAATTTAGAAATTAAGAATTTAAATGTAAATTAAGAATTGTTGAGTAATAGAGAGAGATTTTTAGGTGAGATTTTATTTACATTTGATTTTGAATTTGAATTCCCTAATTCTCTCTTTAAATTTGGAAATTATCACTATTAAGAATTGTTGGGTAATAGAAAGAGAATTTTTAGGTGAGATTTTATTTCCATTTGAATTTGAATTTGAATTCCCTAATTCTCTCTTTAAATTTGGAAATTATTAATTTGTTAGGAACTTTTCTCTCTCCCACTACCCTCTCTGCTCTTTCTCACTCTCCCTCTCTTTAAATGCAAATTAAGAATTTAAATGTAAATTAAGGATTGTTGTGCACACGATACTAGTTCAGATTAGTTTCTTATTTTATACCAGTTCGAACGTTTTATGGTCTAGACACTTTATTGTTCAGACTGGTTATTCTGTTCGAACAGTGTTTTTTTTTTAAAAGAATGTCATTTTGAGACTGTTGACTTATATTATTTGATATTATGCATGTTTTTTCAACAAATTACGAAATGTCAAAGCGCCAGCTTTCAGCTACTACCAGTTTTGGCCCAGAGAGCTTCAAGCAGCATACACTTGCCAGTCATGAAGGTTACATGACATTGGAGGAGCTGCGGACTGAGATCCTCACGCGAGCTGTTATCGTGGAGCATTAGGCTTGAGAGTTCTATGTCGTACTACTGGACGTTGTTGATATTGATGCACCTGTCTAGGATGTTACTATACGCTGGGTCTCCTTTCAGTTATAGGTAGACTTGATAGCGGCATATATGGGTATGCAGAGGCCGGTTGGAGCCTTCCATGCCGAGGGGATCCCGATCAAGCCTACTTGAGAGGAAATCTTCCGTACACTACAACGCCGAGATGTGGTGGTCTTCGGATCATTCATACGCCAAAATGAAATGCTTCCATTTTGGCGTATCATGTACCTTATCTTCGCCCATGACATTGAGCCGAAGTTCACACAACACAGTGACCCACAGAGGGGCGATCTGATGCTGATCGTGGCTAGAGGGCTAGTTGTGGATCTACCACTGTACATTTTGATGACTCTGCGATTGGAAACGAAGACACCGTCGAGCTCTGGGTTTCCATACAGATTTCTCCTGACACAGTTCCTCTATGATCAATGCTGCATGGATAGTCTGTATGAAGATAGAAAGAACCTTCTTGGTGCGATCTGTCTGTCCACACTGAGTTGTTCCATAGCTCAGCTTCGATGACCAACTTCTTTGGTGGCGGAGGTGAAGGAAGTTGTTCAAACGACACTTGATCCTACTATGTTGTTGTGCGTTGATATCAGTTCTTGTATCACCACTCTCGAGAGCACTATGAGGGAGGAGGTTAGCGTTATGAGGAGAGATATGAAGGCCATTCAAAAGGAGATGCTCGATTTGCAGTAGTTTATGATTAGCACTCTGGCACAGCTATGGACGCTCATGAGACGGATGAACACTATGGAGGAGCTCCTAAGAAGACGCATGAGGCTCTCGGATTGGGATCCGATGAGCCCACACCATGACTACGACTTTATCTATGTTTTCAGTTTTTGTTTTATTTCACGTTAAGTTTTCTATACATCTTTTATTTATGCGTTTGTATTTGCTGAAATATGGATTGTATTTCAAATATTTATGTTGATTCCATATTATAATAGTTATTTTGGATATTCATGTTGATTATGGTTTATGCTGATTAACATTAACTTATTCGTAATATATTAATTATATATGTATTGTAACAATATTTAAATAGTATCATATTAAATCTAATTATGTCCCCTATATAATTATTATATGTTATAGATGTAAATTTAAATGTCATATTATATAAATGTATTGGATTCATATGAAGAATATCAGTCACACGTTTTATGAACTTCTGGACGTCAAAACAATGTCGTTTTAACTAGGAAAACAATGTTATTCTATAGGTGCGAACCATCCGGATAGTAAGCGAGAGTGTGGGCACGATTAGCGAAGAAATTAAAAGGGTGTAGTTTAGGTAATAGAAAGATCTGTTTAATTTGACATAATCGTTCGACTGGTGTAAATAAAAGATGACAATATTTTTCTGGGATCAAAACGGCATCATTGATACTTAAAAATGATGTCGTGCGCAACGGATATAACCGTTGGGACACAGTGAATTTGCTGGAGGTATAGTTTCAAGCCAAAAATTTCACACGAATTGTGTTCGGACGCTCGATAGCTGTTCCCCAGACGGTTCTTTCACATAATCAAAACCTCCAAACCTAGACTTCATAATCCTAATTTGGGCATTGGACAACATCACAATTGCTTTTATTGATTTTTTTCCCTAATTTGGATTTGTGTTTATTCGTGTAAATGCATCTAACAATTTACATACATAAGTGTATTTATATTTCGACGAAGATTGTAAAAGCTCACTGGAGTGTAGAAGCTCAGTATAGAGGTACGGGAGTTGTGTGGGTTTTTGGGTTTTTGTGGGTTTCGGTTGAAAATACTACATTATGCTTGATTGTTGGTTGTTTAATCAATTTAGTAGCTTATAAGCATGTTTAGGTGAGATTTGGGATTGTTTTGATGCGAAGATGTTGGCTGTTTCTCTATGTTTTGGGATTGAAAATCGTCTGCCATTGGGTGATTTTGTGAAGACTCCGTTCTTCATCAATCGTAGACAACACGGTTCTTGTAACCGTCCGGATGATTATTTATGGCCATCAATGATGTTCGGACGTGTACAAGGTGTGTGGACGGTGGGTTTTTTAGACGACAAAATTTGTTTGTTTCTGTGTTGACGGTATGTATACTGTCCGCACGGTTTTGTGCTAAAATAATTTTATGAATTTTTTCCCATTTTGCATTTAGTAGCCCTTAGAATCGTTTAGGAATTACCCGTTTTGTTGCCGAACGAGGTGTAATTCTTGAATTGTCTAAGTTGTGGACAGTTTGGGATTAGACTATCCAAATTTACATAAATGTTATGGTCATTGTGCGCGATGTAGTTAGAAATTTTGGCGTCACTCTCTTTTTGTCCTTCTGGTGCATATTCAACATTGTGCTTGCATACTTGCCATTTGATGACGAGTGTGTAACCTCAATGTTGAATGTTTGTACCTGGGGACTAAGGGGAGATGCTGACGAAATTTCTAACGTGTCGGGCACAATGATTGAGACATTTATTTACAATATAAATAGTTTAATTCTGAATGTGATTGGACTTATCACTCTAGAGAAATACGGTGTTAGAGGTGAACTATCGTTACTTTATACATGATTGTTTTTATTATTATTTTATGCATATCTATTACTGGAGGCACAAAAAATGGATAAGAGCTGGATTCATGGAGTAGATAGGTTCGGTGTAAAGTATAAGGAAGATGTTCGGTAATTTATGTGTATCGCCACAAATTCTGCGAATATTCGTTGTCAAGTAAGGTGCCCCTATTGGAGATGTAAAAATGTTTTGTTCCAAACTATTCAAGATGTGGAGGATCACCTGTTCATAAAGGGGTTTGAGAAGAGTTATATTGATGTGGTACTGCATGAAGAACCAATTCCAAGAACCTCTTTTGGTCGGGCAGTGTTTGAATGGGAGCCAGAGCTGAATAGTGACGAGTCTAAAGGGAATATAGATGACGACATCCGAGACATGTTAAAGGACTTTGATGCGGAAGTAACTGATAGTACCGGCCTAGGGCCACCCGAATCGAGGTCTGGGGACCAATTTTCTGCATATGCCAAGTTGTGAGATGATGCTGAGCGAGAATTATATCTTGGGTATGTGAAGTTTTCGAAGCTATCTTTTGTAGTAAGAATACTCCTTGTGAAGTTGGAGAATACTTTGAGCATGAAGGCATTTGAGGAGGTGTTAGGGTTGATAAAAGAAGCATTACCCGATAACCAGACTTTACCGAAGTCTTACTATAAGATGAAATAGTTGAAGAAGAATATAGGATTTAGTTACAATGACATACATGCATGCCGAAATGATTGATTTCTTTTTTGGAAATAGAATAGTGAGTTGCATGAGTGTCAAGTGTATGGAGAATCCAGATGGAAGTACAGTCAAAATTCTATGTTAAAGGTCCCTCAGAGAGTGTTGTGTCATTTTCTGTTGAAACCGAAGTTGCCGCGATTGTTTATATTGCACTTTAGACAACAATGGATATGCACTGGCACCAAGACAAACGAGTGGTTGAACACGGGGTAATGAGGCATCCTGCGGACTCGGTGGTATGGAAGGAACTAGATAGGAAATACAAGTTGTTTGGTCAGGAAGCCCGTAACATCCGTTTGGGTCTAGCGACTGATGGATTTAACCCGTTTGGTCACATGAGCTTCTCATAAAGTATATGGCCAGTAGTTTTAGTCTCGTACAATCTATGCCTTTAAAGAGGAAGAGCGAAGCGATGGGCGGAAAGTGGTAAAGGGTGATTATCCCACTATGGAGTAAGCAAAGAACCTTCGGCCTTCGTGATTGCATTGGCCGATTTCTATTTAGATCTCCTGGTAAGGAATTGAGTAAGGGATGACCTTCCAAAAATAAAAGTGGTTCCATATTCCGCCATTTTTTACTAAAAGAAAAAACATGGAGTAAATGAGGATTGAGCATTTTTAAAAAATAAGACTACGGTTTTACACAAAACTAATGGAACGAGTTTAGATTTGAATGTTTATACACGAGAGCGAGTTACCCTAAAACTCATTGGGAACAATAAAAGGCTAGAAGTACCCTATGATAGCTATCTTCAAACCAACTCCTTAGATTGAGGGAGGACCAATTGAGACGGAAGCCACTCCCAAATTTGTTTTAAGAACTGTTGGTTTTCCCAATAGTTCGATTACCCTAAAGACTGTTAGTTTTTCTTAGAAAACCATTAATCTTCCCTAAAGTGGTTCACTTCATCTATTGATGATAGATAATTATCCTTAATTATAAGGTGATTAACTCTTGATATTCTTCGATGGATCGAAGATTGATGGTAGCCCAAAAGTTGTAGGAATAATAATTGAGGGTCCATAGTCTTGCCTATATAAAGGGGCATGCGTTTTCCATTAGAACCACCCACAAAATTCTAAGACTAAGACTATAAGCCTCTCCCCAACAGAAAACTCTACTCTCTTTTCTAGGTATCTCATTTGTTCAAGTACAAATGTCTGGAGGTAAAGATCTTATTCTGATTTATATTTTTCAATTCTTACAGTTGGTATCAGAGCGGTACCTTTCAACTTTGTGTTTTGATTTATTTGAATTCACATATTGTACTGTTTTGTCGTTATTTTGAGTTCTGTGTTTGGAGAATTGAACTTTTGGATCCTCTTATCCTTTCGTGAATTTTAGCTTTTGAGTTTTGATCAAAAGCAAATTACCTTCATTATGATGAAACAACTTTCGATTTTCTTTAAAGTTTTCTATTACAGTTTTTACTTTGTTAAATTTGGAGATGTTTTTGGCTTCATGGAATTTGTATTGTGTATTCATGCTCAATTTTACAAGTGTTCATCTGGGCAACCATCGAAACAGTTAATGAGTTTTACCTATTTCAATGAGATGAAGTCGTATTTTTGAATAATGATGGTAATGCTACAACATCCTTATTATTTAAAATTACATAAGTTAGACATCTCACAGTAATTAAATCATAAATTTTAATTTATCCCTACAAGGAAAGTATTACTTGTTTTGATTTAATTAGTATAAGAAAATTATTTTTTGATATTAACAGTAAAATTGTCTTCGGCCTCAAGTGTAGATACTTTTATTTGTTAATATTTAAAATAATTTGTCTTATAAATAAAGATAAGTAAATTTATGTTGTTATGCAACCTTACCCACAAGAAGGTTGAAATTTACTTTAATTAATAGCATTAAATTTTATTCTTGGTTTTTGCAGTTATTGAACAATCTTTAAGAGATGGTGTTTATTTTATTACAATCTTGATGGCACTAATTTTTCTGACTTGAAAGATTTGTCGGATTTTGTTCACAATCGATATTTTGATAATTTCAATAAATTGATTGAATTTACAAAACGGACATCTTCAAAGACAAATACATTTTATTAAAGAGTCAAAGACTAGAAGATTGAAGATCAAGAAGGTGCAGGAGCTCAAACGTTAAGATTCAAGACTATAGGGTATAACCTTGTAACTCTTAGTTTCACTTTTGACAAGGATTTAAATCGTACACATGCATATATTTCAAAACGTGCATAAACTGTTTTACCTCTTGCTTGGAAGATCAAAATATTTTTAATGGTTTCTAAACTTGTGGATGTTAGTCTTTAATATTGGGTGTTATAAAATGGTCAAAATTGTGATTTTAAACTAATCGGATTATGTGCTTAAGTTGAAGAGGTCCACCGGCTGGTGAAGCGATCGACCGGTCTATGTTTTGAAATAGATCCGTTGAGTTCTGACATTGTGATCGTTGGGGTAACAGTAACCTGCAGCGGTCGATCGACTCGTCTTGAATTTTGACAGATCGACCCTAACGGCTATAAATGGCTATTTTTCTTATTAGGCCAATATAACGTCATTTCTAAGCCTCATAAAATAGAGAGAACAACCACATATCATTTCTATGGCTTGAGAAAGATCTTAAACCTTCTTATTTCATATTTCTCATATCATTCACACAAACCACACTTTCTTATCCTTGTCATTGTGTGAAGCAAAAAGATAGAGCTTTTCATTTTCTTATCCACTCTTAGAAACATTTTTATTCTTGTATCTTCATATTAAAAAGAGGTCATTCGTTTAGTGAGGTTGTTCACTAAAAAAGAAGCTTAGAGAGAGTATATCTCAAGCTTGGTTGGGTTGTGAGTGGTGAGCTAAAAAATCACTTGGGTTGTGAGTGTTGAGCCCGGGAAAGCACTTGTACGGTTCTCTAGTACCCGAAAGCTAGAGTGTACACTATTTGAAAGATAGTGGGAAAACCTCAAGGCTCAGTAAAGGAGCTTGAGGGGTGGATGTATGCGGGTATGCCGAACTACTAAAAAATCTCGTGTTTGCTTCTCTAACCCTACTCTTTACATTTATCACTTATTTACTTATTGCATCAATATACTTATACTAAACTAGTCTTTACTTTGCAAACATGATGTTGGGGGTTAAAAGCAAAAAGTTTGGAAACCCAGTTCACCCCCTCTTGGGTTGCTTTAATCATGAGAATTACAATTGGTATCAAAGCCATGTTATCGTTACACAAGATTTAACAATCTTGAGTTAGAATGACAACTTCAAGCTTCAACACTCAAGTTGAAGCACTTTCCACACTCTGACCACCATGTTTTAGTGGTAGTGATTATGCATATTGGAAAACTAGGATGTGAATTTATTTTTTATCTATTTATTATTATTTATGGTTATGCATATTGAATGGTCCACATATTCCCACAAAGAAAGTTGGAGAGGTTGAAACCCTAAAAAACAAAAATGAATATAGTGACCTAGGCAAAAAGAAAATCTCTTTGGATGCTAAAGCAATGAATATTTTTTTCTTGTGCTTTAGATAGATGTAAATTTAATAGAATATCTTCTTGCACAAATGCTAACAAAATTTGACATGGTCTAGAGATTACACATGAAGGGACAAACCAAGTGAAAGAGTCCAAAATAAGTATGTTTGTCCATAACTATGATTTGCTTAAAATAAAGCCGGAGGAATCCATTAGTGACATGTATACTAGATTTACCAACATTATAAATGCTTTGAATGCACTTGACAAATCTTATACTAACTCGAATTTGGGAAGAAAAATCCTTAGGTCACTACCAAAGTCATGAGAAGCAATGATGGCCACGATTCAAGAGGCTAAAGATCTCACCAAGCTACCCCTAGAAGAGCTTCTAGGATCCCTCATGACCCTTGAGATCCAAATGCTCAAAAATAAAGATGAGAGCAAGAAGAAAATGAGGATCGCTCTCAAATCCTCCATAATCGAAGATGAGAATGACGATGAGGAAGACATAATCTTGATGACTAGAAAGTTCAAGAATTTCCTCAAAAGAAAGAAAGAAAAGCGAAGCCTCAAATACAAAAAGATAACATGAAATGTTAATGATGAAAGCAACTCATCCTCAGAAGAAGATGGAAAAATCGCTACACATATGCCTCATGGTATTTGAGTATGATGATTGAGGTATAGTCTTCGGATGATGAATTTAAAATTTCTTATATTGAACATCAAAATGCCTTTGATGAACTTCTTCTTCAATTTGAAAAACTTGGTTCAAAATATACATCATTGAAAAAGAAACTTATTTTGATCTCAATAGAAATTGATTTATTAGAAAATGAGCGAAATACTCTAAAGCTTGAAAATGATTTACTCCAACAAAAAGCTTCAAAATTTGAAAAGGAGAAAGTTGCTTTGAACAATAAAATAGTTTCTCAAAGCAAAATCCTTGAGAAGTTTACTCAAGGAAAGAAATCTTTGGATTTGATTCTTGGTAGTCAAAGATGAGTCTTTAAAAAAAGTGGCTTAGACTACAAGTCTTCTATTCACTAAAAATATTTTAAGAATTATTTTGTGAGGCTAAGTCTTTTTGTGCACCTACTAAAACATGTCATTTTTGCAACAAAGATGAGCATCTACTTTTTTATCGTGCATTGAAGAAACTTGGGAGCAAGACTCTTAAAAGACATGGGTTCCAAAAGGAACGAAGGCTAACACCGAATGAACCAAGAAAGCTTGGGTACCAAAAATATTTTCTTGATTGTAATGTAGGATTCAAGAAGGATGGAGCAATAAAGAGTAATTGGATGAAACTTGCCTATCAAGAGGGCTTGTGACTTTTGAAGACAAATGCTAAGGGAAAAATCTTTGGTAACTTCTAACTCCTTGATTGAGAATATGTTTTAAATTATTGGTTGATTGTATTCTATGATGATTCCTTATGTGTTAACATTGCTTGCATTTATCAAAATGGAACATCTCTAAAATGACATTTTTAGAAAATCATGAACTTTTATGAGTTTTTTTAACCTAGTTTTTTGTTTGTTGAGAATGACCTTTAGATTGTCATTGGTAGCTAAGAGGTTGCTACAAACTCATTCGGTAGGCTACTATTGTAATAGCGATTGACTCTTGAGTGCCCAATAGTTATCCTCTATATCATTTCAAAGATTGTCATTTAAAACTCCAAGTTGTTCTTTTGGATGTTCTCTTAAATGAAAATGATTATTTGAGTTATATCCATGTTTGATAAAAAGGGAGATTTCTTAATGACGATATGCTTGTAGTCCCTTTGATAATGTAATGGATATTGGTAGAATGCATCTTTGGAGAGGCTATTGATAGATAATGTATGCACATATCTTAATTTTTATCAAACTTTAGGTGATGCATCCATCTAAGTTTATATCCTTTGCTTTTTTTAATGTGACAAAGGGGAAGAAATGTGTTAATAATTTTGATAACTATATATATTCTCCTTTTGAATTGGATTATGAATATTGACTACTAATGTTTTGTCTCAAGTTTCAAATGATAGTCCAATTGCAAAAGATAAGGGGAGTCATCCAAAAATTATCAATTTATTGTTATCATAAAAAATGGGGAGATTATTGGCTTTTGTTCACAATCGATATTTTGATGATTTCGACAAATAGATTAAATTTACAAAATGGACATTTTCAAAGACATACATTTTTATCAAAGAGCAAAAGGCTAGAATAATGAAGATAAAGAAGATGCAAGGAGCTCAAAAGTGAAGATTCAAGAGTGTAGGGTATAACCTTGTTAATTTTAATTTCACTTTTGACAAGGATTTGAATCATACACTTGCATATTTTTCAAAACGTGCATAAACCGTTTTTCCTCTTGTTTGGAAGGTCAAAATGTTTTTAATGGTTTCAAAACACCTCAATCGAACTCTCAAACATTTATATACTTATAGGATGTTAGTCTTTAATATTGGGTGTTTCAAAGTGGTCAAATTTGTGGTTTTAAAAGAATCAGATCATATGCTTAAGTTGAGGTGGTCCACTGACTGGTAAAGCGGTCGACCGGCCTTAGACTGCTTAGTATAGCGGTCGACCGGTCTATGTTTTGAAATAGATCCTTTGAGTTATGACATTGTGACTGTTGGGGTAAGGGTAACCTGCAGCGGTCGACAAATCGACCCCTAAAGGCCATCTCTAAGCCTATATAGGGCTATTTTACTTACGAGGTCTATATAAAGCCATCTCTAAGCCTCATAAAATAGAGAGAACGACCACATATCATTTTTATAGCTTGAGAAAGATCTTAAACTTTCTTATTTTATATTTCTCGTATCATTCACACAAATCACACTTTCTTATCATTGTCATTGTGTAAAGCAAAGAGATTGAGCTTTTCATTTTCTTATCCACTCTTTGAGAGAGTTTTATTCTTGTATCTTCCTATTTAAAAGAGATGATTCTTTTAGTGAGGTTATTTACTAAAGAAGAAGTTCAGAGAAGGTATATCTTAAACTTGATTGAGTTATGAGTGGTGAGCCCGAAAATCACTTGGGTTGTGAGTGTTGAGCTTGAGAAAGAACACTTGGGTTGTGAGTGTTGAGCTTGATTGAGTGTGGTGAGCCTGAAAGCTAGAGTGTACACTATTTGAAAGATAATGGAAAAACTTCAAGGCTCGGTGAAGGAGCTTGAAGGGTGGATGTAGGTGGGTTTGCCGAACCACCTAAAAATCTCGTGTTTGCTTTTCTAACCCTACTATTTACATTTAGCACTTATTTACTTATCACATCAATATACTTGTGCTAAACTAGTCTTTACTCTGCATACACGATTTTGGGGGTTAAAAACGAAAGGTTTGGAAACTCAATTCACCCCCTCTTGGGTTTCCTTAATCATAGGAATTATAAGATTCAGTACAATTTTTTCTTTGAGGTATATGGACCTTGACTGTGGACTCCGTGCGGAGCAAAAACATGCTCCCACAGATATGGATGCACAAGAAGTCATCGAAAAGTACCACTGGTGGGTTTGATCTAATCGCCTAAGTCAAATGCTCATAAAGTCTCGTGTGAGTAAGAGTATTAGAGGTTCCATCAATGATTGCACTACAATCAAGGAATTCATGCATGCAGTTGAGGAACAATTTGTTCGCACAGACAAGGCTTTGACTAGCATGCTTATTAAGTAATTCACTAGCAATGCTTTTGAAGTTCTAATGGTATGCGTGCATACATTATAGAAATGAGAGACATTGTTTCTCAAGTTAATGGCTTAAAGATAGAGATATATGAGCCGTTCGTGGTTCATTTCATTCTTGACTCACTTCAATCTAAGTATGGACCTTTCAAGATTTCTTATAACACACAAAAGGAAAATTGGTCGATTGTGGATCTTCTAACCATGTGTGTGTAAGAAGAGGAAAGAATGAAAGATCGACCAAAAAGTGTAAATATGGTCGTAAATGATAAAGCTAAGACTGAGAAAGGCTGTTATGGACCTCAAAAGCAAAGTAAGCATAATGTGCCACTAAAATCCAATGGATTTAATGGCAAAAAAGTGACACGCTTCTTTTGCAAGAAAGAGGGTCATTTAAAGAAGAGTGGCATCAAGTAAAAGGAATGGCTTGAAAAGAAAGGTAGTTCAATATCTCTTTTGTGTCATGAAAGTTTTTTCAATGATGCTCCTAAAATTTCATGGTAGATTGACGCTGGTTCTTCAATACATATTGTGAATACATTGCATTATTTTCTGACCAGAAGGAAACCAACAAGTGAACTTTGTGTTTTCATCGAAAATAGTGGGCGTTCACAAGTTGTTGCAGTTGGAGCTTTTAGAGTGATTCTCAAATCGGGACATGTTTTGTATATAACTAAAGTTTTTCACATTCCAGAATTTATTAGAAATTTAATTTCTATTTCCAGACTTCTTATCAAAGGTTATAGTTTTCTTTTTGTGAATACAATGTCTCTTTTTAAGAATGAACTTTATGTTGGTTCTGAAACTTTAGTTGATAATTTGTTCAAATTAAATATTCATTCCGAGTTTGAGGAAAACTATCTCTCATTGCATACAGTTGTAATTGAAAGAAACCTTTTGAATGAAAAATCCTCTCTACTATGGCATAAGAGATGGAGATACATCTCTATAGAGAGGATGAAACGGTTAGTAAAAGAAGGGGTCCTACAAGATCTTGGTTTTTTTTACTTCAAGAATTGTGTGGACTTCATAAAGGGATAGTAGACGAACAAAAATTCTAATGGTTCAAGAAGGAGCTCAAGTGTTCTTGAGATTATACACACAGTTGTCTTAGAAAATCTAGGACCTCTGGAAATAATTCTCCACAGTGCATAATCCACGGCTTGGACATAAATAATCATCATAGCTTTTCAATAGTTATAGCATGTTCCATTGAACATCGAAGGTCTATTTGTGGATTGACCTTCATCTAAATAGGTGATAACAAGGGTTGTCATAGATAGAAATATTAAACCTCAGCTCTGATACAAATTGTGAGTCTAAATAACAACCCAAGAGGGGGGTGAATTGAATTTATCAAAAACTTAGTCCTTTTTTCGATAAAAACTAAGATCTGAAAAATAACCCTTTTAACAAATAACAATGCATATCTGAATGTATTTAATGCTAAGAAAACTATACACAATAAATGATAAAACATAAAGCATAAAGCACTACAAATATGGATATGAAACAAATAATAAGAGAGATAGAGTTAGAGAGACAACACCACAATTTTAGGTGGTTCGGCCAACACTTGCCTTCGTCCACCGCCAAGGCTATTGACTTCATTGGGCTTCCTTCACTATTCTCCAAATAACAAATACACCTTAGCTTCCGGGGTGCTGAGGAACCTTTACAAAGCGTTTTGCGAGCTCACGCTTCAACTCTCTTCACAAATCCCAAAACCCAAGGAATTTCTTCTACTCTCACAAGTAGGACCAAGTGTTTACCCAACACTTAAGTGTTTTACAAAGAATGGGTACAAATGAGAATGACTCTCTAAGCCGAATATGCAAGTGGAAAACACAAAACGTGTGAAATGACACTCTAAGCTGAATCAGCAAATGAAAAGCTCAATAGAATGCAAGAAGACAAGATTCTCAAAGGAAAGCTAAAGTTTGTTATGTGGGAGCACAAGATTTTTTGGTAGGTGCAGTCTTCACTCTTCCTCAAACCACTTTCTCTCTCTAGAAGTAAAGGCAATGAGTAATTGTAAGTGTGTTGTCACTTCTTCAATAAATTTCTCTATTTGGAGGCTAGATCGTCAATGATGAGCAAGAAGATAAGATTTGACAATGAAATTTTGGTCTTGAAGGAATCAATAAAGGATTTCTTTGGATATATCTTTCTCTCTTTTTCACAGGTAGATTTTGAATGATGATGTGAATCCTTACTTTCTCTCTCCATCTCGTTCTATTTATAGTCCTCTAGGCTTCAACGTTCTTCAAGTAGCTTTAATGTACTGTTGGAGGGGTTTAAATGACTTTTTGAATCATTTTGAATGAGCTAACTACGTTCCAGAAAAAGTTGGAGTAGTTTGTGAAGGTGGAGTTGCTGAATTTGGCAGAGTGGGAGAGCCTGAAACAGGCGGCAACAAGGCCCCAGGGAGATATGGTTGGGTGCTTGATATTGGTGGCAATGAAGCTCCAGACAAAGTTGGGTTAGTCTGCGAAGGTGGCATTGTTAAATTTCGCAAGGTGGGAGAGCCTGAAAAAGGTGGCAATGAGGCCCTAGGGAGAGATGGTTGAGTGCCTGACATGGGTGGCAATGAGGCACCAGAAAAAGCTGGGTTACTTTGTGAAGGTGGCATTGCTGAATTTGACAGAGTGGGAGAGCTTGAAATAGGCGATAACGAGGGCCCAGAGACAGATGGTTGGTTGCCTGACACGAGTGGCAAAGAGGCTTTGGAAAAAGTTGGGTTAGCTTGCGAAGGTGGCATTGCTGAATTTGATAGGGAGGGAGAGCCTAAAACAGGTGACAACGAGGGCCCAGATACAGATTGTTGGGTGCCTGATACGGGTGGCAAAGAGGCTCCGGACAAAGTTGGGTTAGCTTGCGAAGGTGACATTGCTGAATTTGAGGGTTCGAAGAGCCTGAAAGAGGTGACAATGAGGCCCCAGAGAGAGATGGTTGGGTTCCTGACATGGGTGGCAATGAGCCTCCAGACAGAGTTGGGTTAGCTTGCGAAGGTGGCATTGCTGAATTTCGTGTCATGGGAGAGCCTAAAATAGACGGCGAAGAGGCCCCAGAGAGTGGTGGTTGGGTACGTGACATGGGTGGCAACGAACCTCTGGACAAAGTTGGGTTAGCCTAAGGTGACATTGCTGAATTTGGCATGGTGGGAGAGCCTAAAACATGAGGCGACGAGGCCCCATAAAGTGGTGGTTAGGTGCTTGAGAATGGTGGAGGAGTGGGGGTGGGGGTAGGGATATGGGGTTAGACTTCGATATGCTTGTTGTGGGATTTGGTGCAGAGGAGACCGTAGTCCGAGTGGGAGTGGGAGGCGCGCCATGTACAGGTGCAGGGGATGGAGCTGTGTCTAATAGTTGCCGCGCAGCAAGAGTCACTTTGATGCTCGAAGGCGATAAAGCAATGAGGAAAGCTAAGATGCAGAAAGTGTAAGAGGCCATCGCTCTGTGCATTCCAATATGTTTTACGACACCAAGCAAGAAGAGATTGTTTTGGTGTGAGAGATCAGGAAGGTCGTCCTCTGTTTCTATAGCTACAAGTTGTCGGTGTCTCTTGTCTTTTTGCCACCTTCGTTTGGAAATTTTTTACGACAGATGGTTGGTTGCCTGACACGAGAGGAAAAGAGGCTCTGGAAAAAGTTGGGTTAGCTTGCGAAGGTGGCATTGCTGAATTCTATAGGTTGGGAGAGCTTGAAACAGGCGACAACGAGGGCACAGAGACAGATGGTTGGGTGCCTGGCACGGGTGGCAAAGAGGCTCTGGACAAAGTTGGGTTAGATTGCGAAGGTGGCGTTGCTGAATTTGATAGGTTGGGAGAGCTTGAAACAGGCGACAACGAGGGTCCAGAGACGGATGGTTGGGTGCCTGAGACGGGTGGCAACGAGGCTCCGAACAAAGTTGGGTTAGTCTGCGAAGGTGGCATTGCTAAATTTTGCAAGGTGGGAGAGCTGAAACAGGTGGTAATGAGGCCTCAAGGAGAGATGGTTGGGTGCCTGACACGGGTGGTAATGAGGCTCCAGACATAGTTGGATTAGCTTGTGAAGGTGGCAGTGCCGAATTTGACAGAGTGGGAGACCCTAAAACAGGCGATAACGAGGGCCCAGAGACAGATGGTTGGGTGCCTGACACGCGTGGCAAAGAGGACCTCGACAAAGTTGGGTTAGCTTGCGAAGGTGGCATTGCTGAATTTGATAGGGAGGGAGAGCCTAAAACAAGTGACAACGAGGGCCCATATACAGATTGTTGGGTGCCTGATACGGGTGGCAAAGAGGCTCCGGACAAAGTTGGGTTAGTTTGCGAAGGTGACATTATTGAATTTGAGGGTTCGGAGAGCCTGAAACAGGTGACAATGAGGCCCCAGAGAGAGATGATTGGGTTCCTGACATGGGTGGCAATGAGCCTCCAGACAGAGTTGGGTTAGCTTGCGAAGGTGGCATTGCTGAATTTGGTGTCATGGGAGAGCCTAAAATAGACGGCGACGAGGCCCCAGAGAGTGGTGGTTGGGTACGTGACATGGGTGGCAACGAACCTCTGGACAAAGTTGGGTTAGCCTAAGGTGACATTGCTGAATTTGGCATGGTGGGAGAGCCTGAAACATGAGGCGACGAGGCCCCATAGAGTGGTGGTTGGGTGCTTGAGAATGGTGGAGGAGTGGGGGTGGGGGTAGGGATATGGGGTTAGACTTCGATATGCTTGTTGTGGGATTTGGTGCAGAGGAGACCGTAGTCCGAGTGGGAGTGGGAGGCGCGCCATGTACAGGTGCAGGGGATGGAGCTGTGTCTAATAGCTGCCGCGCAGCAAGAGTCACTTTGATGCTCGAAGGCGATAAAGCAATGAGGAAAGCTAAGATGCAGAAAGTTTTAAGAGGCCATCGCTCTGTGCATTCCAATATGTTTTACGACACCAAGCAAGAAGAGATTGTTTTGGCGTGAGAGATCAGGAAGGCCGTCCTCTGTTTTTATAGCTACAAGTAGTCGGTGTCTCTTGACTTTTTGCCATCTTCATTTGGAAATTTTTTCCAAATAGGTTCATGGTTTGTTCAATTGAGTTCCAAAAACAAAAAAAAATATTGAAAAAATATTAAGAACATAAAATTTTTGGCTGACACATTGAGCATTTGGCTTATATTGAAGATTTTTATGGATATTTTTATTTAACTTATTTAAACTAATAATTTTTATTCTAAATAATATGAATTTCTATAAAATATATTGAAAATTAAATCTAATCAGTTTAATGTTACTTTTTTTAAAGAAGTTTGCAAAAGTTAACACAAAACATAAATAAATATTTCATCTTTGATACCACGTGCGATAATTAATATGATTAATTATTTTAGCGTGGTTAGTATTATTATATAGGTTTAGAGTAATTTTTGTAGGCTTGACACAGAATCCACGGAGAGTTGGCCAGGGTTTTGTTAGGCCTGACATGGAATCCACTGGGAGGTGGGTATTGGTGCTCTAAAGAGCGATTGGCCTGGTCAGGATATTTTGAGTTAGGAGAAGAATTAAAGGAATTGTGGCCTATAGAGAGGCTCAGTTAAAAGATAGTTTGGAAAAGAAACTTATTTTATTCTCAGGAGGCTCAAATATCTCGTTCATCAAGATATTATTCTTCATCCTGACAAAATGGTAGACAGAACATTACATTAAATAGTAAAATTTAGGTTAAATAACTAATAACTAAACCAACAATACTCTAAAAAAACAAAAAAGTAAATCCTATTGTGATACCATGAATTTCATATTGAGTAAAAGAAGAGACAGAACGATGAGTTTTATGTTTTATAACAGCTAAATCTCACATTATATCGTACTAGGGAGAATTGAGTCTTATATAATGATTTTAAAGAGAGAAAAAAAAAACAACCTTAACTAGTCTTTTTGAAGTCAAAAAGTGTAGATGTAATTAAGGCTTTAATGGGCTGTTATTAATGGTATCAAAGCGGTTCTAGTAACCATCAGTATGGGCTTGATAAGCCTTAACGAAAGGAAGATGATTATGATTTGCGAAATCTCACATTGAGTGTGAAAAGAGAAAGAACTAAGAATTACTTCTATAAACTCCAAGTGACTTTAATTAGTACTACTCCTTGTAATGATTCTAATCTACTTTAAAAAAAATTAACCTTCATTAGTATTTTTGAAGTCAAAATATAGAGGACACTAGATCTTTTTTAGATTTGTTACATCTAGGAAAATTTTCTTGACAGAGAAAGACCGGAGGAGTTCAGCAATCATCTCTAAGTTGAGCACCCACTATGACCAAATTAGTGGAACTAAGCCAAACCCACTCGAATTCAACGTCCCGTTCAAACTTTTTGATGGGCTGACACGACCCACTAATACCGTATTTATATTGTGGGTTTTGGAACAATATGGCATTGGGGCTAGCTTATATATGTTTATTTTTAAGTTACCGCACTAAATACACTAACCAAGCCATCTAGATGATCAATTAGCACAGGGGACTCCCCTTTTACTTTTAGGCCGCCGTTGCGTGCAATGTCATGTAGAAAGGAAGCATTAGTTTTGCGAGTTTAGTATCAATTTTGTCCATAGGTTTTGAGTACCCCTATTAACAAATCATTCTTCAGTTTTTAAAATAGAGGTCATGAGTTTATAATTTTTGTCAAAGAAATCATTCTCTTATAATTTCATTCTCAAAATTAATGTTTCACAACTCAGTTCCAATCAGAAGTTGACACGTGTCACCTATAACTAAAATAATGTGATTTATAATTTTTTAAAGTTTTTTTTTAATTTTTTAAATTTTAAAATAATTTAAACTTATTATTGAAACTGACGTCTCGATCGTTAACTTTATAAATATAAGTTTAACGAAAAACTTGTTTGATAAAAACTATAAACTCAATGACTTTTATGATCAAACTGAATTACTATTTATTAAAATAGATCAAAATCTAAAAACCAAATAAGTACATGACCCATATTCTAATGTTTTTGTGCACGTGTAAAATTTAGAGAAAAT
Source organism: Myrica gale (assembly GCA_963930655.1). Lineage (NCBI taxonomy): Eukaryota > Viridiplantae > Streptophyta > Magnoliopsida > Fagales > Myricaceae > Myrica > Myrica gale. The sequence continues at coordinate 11,945,446 of OZ005619.1, read as the reverse complement.
AGATGTGGTCACTATCTTCATTTCAAGTGTTCTTTTACCATTTGCTTACAAAACAAAAAACAAAAAGAGTGCCCTTTTACCATTTTCTGTTTAAATTAGAGGAAAAAAGTTGACTGGAATGCAACATGTATAACATGGGTAGTGTTTGAAAATTGTATTTATCGCACTTGTAAAGCCATGGCAAATGCGTGGATAAGTGGTCTCGTTGTTTCAACTCAAAAAATAAATCCATCCATCATTGACAGATTAATCAATTTAATTTATTTTTCTTCACTATTGTGGTATATAAATCCATCCATCATTGACAGATTATATTTGAACGCGCGTGGTTTTTAAAGGACAACTTCGCACATGCATGGCTTGCCAACCTAGTAGCTGGCCAACATAAACGGATTTATGTTAATCTAAAAATAAATATACTTATCACTCTTTTAACTACGAGAGTCTCGATATTTTGAACACTAAATTTCTACATTTATCATATTGTATACATCAAAGAATCGAGTTGTCGTGAAAGAAGTATTCTTTGAATTCCCATTGCGTATTGGGAGAATATCTAAACAGGTGGAGGAAAGAATGGAGTTAAGACTTTACTTGCGTGGCCAAAGTTAATTCTTGAACCACAGGCTGGTTAAGTGAGACTGTGAGAGTCACTTCTCCCAGCTGCTGCTGTAGCCGTGTAGCGCTTGCGACTCCTGGCCGCATAGGACGGGCCATATCCAAGTGACGTTTACCTACACTCCCTAGCGAGCTCGTAGCTCAATTGGCACTTTCTCTTCTTCGGGAAGGATTTAATCCCGAATTTGAATCCCGATATACGCAGTTTGGCTGCTTTCTCCTACCCCGTTATCTAAAAAAAACAGACGTTTACCTACACTCTGCTAAAGGCAGGCATGTTTTCCGATTTTCCAATTCATTGAGGGGGGTTGGATAGGTTGAGAATAACTATTTACAAACTTCCGTTATTTATATAGAGCTGGGCGAAATTTTAATTTTAATGTTTGCGAGCAAATTATTTAACTTAAATGATATTTGGAGTGCACTTCTAATTTGATTAGCGTACTTTTCGGCTGAACCAAATTCATTCAAATGTAATGCATGAAGATAGGATTCAACGGATTTTCCTCGTCACGAAAACAAAAAAGAACTTCTTTTAGATTTGCATACATGATGCATGATATGTCTTTGCTCCCAAACATTAAGGGAAAAGTAAACTTTGCACCTTTAAGTATAGGGTATTGACACTTTGCACGCCTATTTTTTAATTTTGTGTCATTGAGTTCTTAAGGTTTCAATTTTCGGCAATTTCCACCCGTTCTCTAAATTAATCGTTAAAACTAATGAAAAATTGGAAGAAAAAGACATTTTCGCCCCAATTAGCCAACAAAGCATAAAATACTTTTTTCTCTGTTTTCCGTTAATTTTAATGGTCAAAATTTATATGAGGGTATAAATCGCCAAAAATCGAAACCTGGATGAGAGGTGGCGTGAGGCTTAAGCAGCTTTACTGGAGGTGTCTCGCGGAATATGGTTGGAGACGATCAAATTGATGGCCGTAGGAGGTATCTACAAAAAAAAAAAAAATAAGACTCGTGGTTAGTGGGTACTAGGTATGCTAACTCAAGGTTATATTCAATATTGCCATGGACTCATCTGTATGGAAAGTTAATTAACCTCATCTGTATGGTGTAGTAGACTCGTTAATTTTCATGTTGGTCCAGGTAGGATTGCTCTGTAGCATTGCATTTACGTTACCACCTTGCGGCCTTGCTGCAACATGGGTAAAGTAAACCAATGTATTTGCAGGAACTACATGTTAATTTTCAATTTTAACAACCTTGCTCTATATCATCGTCACTTGGTGGTTCACGTGGTAATTAATTTCGAAGTATTTGAACTCACGTATAAACCTTGTTTCACTGAAATTTAATCCGCAATTGACCTTAGAGTCGAAGCCCTAACACTTTTTTTGTTCCATTGAAAAGATTTGATTTGTTTGACTTTAATGTTTCGCCTTGCTTTCAAAACTTTTTCCGTATGATTTTGTTCTTGTTCTCATATTGTTGTTATATTCCTTGAAATATTTTTCTTATATTTTGGACAAGGGAAAATAAATTTCCTTATTATAACTGAAAAAAAAAACTAATTTATGTGAACCTAAATTAGCCGAACCGGTAATTTCGTAGAGTAAACATACCGGACCGGACCGGTCATTCTAATTGAACCGGTCCGGATTGGACGGTTTAGGCCATGACATTTTGAGCCTTTTTTTTGTTTGGGTCTCTTATCATTTTTACTTTTTTAGGCATTTTTTGGGGGGTTTTATTTTGGACTTTTTGAGATCATTTTTTGGGTTTCTTTACATCAAGTTTTTGGCCTATTTTTACATGAAATATTTGGCTACATTTCAACCAAATTTTGTAAAAGTTGTTACATTTGATTTGAAGAAAATACTAAGCTCTAATTAAAGAGTTCTAAATCCTAGTTTTTTAAGATAATAAATCATACATATTAAACTTTAAAGCATACATTTAAAATCAACAAAACAAATAGAAATTACAATATAAAAAGTCTAAAATAAAAGTATCAAATAGAATTGCAAGTAAAACTAATTAGTAATTACTAATTACGTTACTCTATTACAAGCAATAACAAACAACAAAATAATCAAATCAACAAACTAAAAGTATAATTAATAATACATGTCATCAAAATATCCATTAATGTGTCCACTGTACGGTTGTGAATCGTCCATCTCCCATGAAAGCTGTAAAAGGAAAAAAAATTAACACGTAAGATAATAAACTAATAAACAATATAGTGGGCATTATTATGAAAAAGAGATAAAAACTTACCATGAAATGAAATCAAATTAGTCTTTAGTTATCTCAAGCCGAGCCACTCGTGAGTTAAACATTATTCCTAATAATTTATGACAAAAACATGTTCAAATCTTCATAAATAACTAGAACTTACAAAATTAAAAAAAATTAACTAACATAGAAACAAAATATAATAGTATTACCTGATTCTAACGCCTCAAATACCTCAACTTCGTCAAGTGACTCCCGAATATCTAACTTAATTGGATCCTTCAACCAATTTTGAGAGCACACAATAGCCTCAACTGTGAATGGAGACAAAGAATTGCGAAAATGATCAAGCACACGACCCCAGTGCTAAATGCTGACTCACTAGCAACTGTAGAAACAAGCATAGCTAGCACATCCCTCGCCACCCTCGTAAGTATTGGATATTTGTATTTATTGTTCCCCCACCAAGTCAAAATATCAAAAGACGGGGTATTACGTGACTTAAACCTATCTATTAGATATGCTTCAATTTCAGACTTGACATACTCAAGTTCATTATCTTGCTCATACATCTCAAAATATGGGACGTCTACTATGCCACTAGAGCCAGAGGCATCATCCATAGTAAAATCAACACAAGTAGATGGAGGCTCAAAATCCTATGTACAAATAATTAAAAGGAATAAATTAGAAGTTACAAATAATTTACAAATCAAATAAAATTCAAATAATTAAAAGAAATACATTAGAAACTACAAATGATATACCTGTGAACGTGTCGTGCTTGAATCTCCATAGATCATGTTATACTCATTAAACAAAGCCTCCAACAAACACTTTGTAGATTATATCAAAGTATTTGCCAAATTCGGTGTATATATTTTCTTCAACCAATACTCTACCACACCCAATTTGCCTATAGGATCAAACACACTTGCAACGAATATCATCATGTTCAGTTTCTCCACATTGCCCCAATACTTATCATACTTGGTCTTCATCTCTATTGCTATGTTGTGAACTGCTGCATTGTCATTCTTAGACATTCTAATCAAATGTGACTGAATTTGACAAAGCTCAGAGAAGAATATGTTTGATGTGACATACAATAACCTAGAAAGTTTGACAGTAGCATCAAAGAAGACCTTAAAAAACATAACAAAGATTCTTATCTTCTCCCAATCCGCCCTCGTGGGAGGTTCAAGTCCATCTCCCGCACACATTGCACGAATAAAGGAAGAATCATTAGTCTTTAATCTTAGAAAAGCTGCTTGAAACTTTTCTGCACTCTCCAACATGAGATTTGTTGAATTCCATCTAGTTTGCACATCAAGATAAACCAATTTCTTTGTAACAATCTTCATATAATCAGCACAAAACTTAAAATTCTCCAACTTTAATGAAGAGGATCTCACATACCTCATTGCTTTCCGGACTTTCACAATAGACTCATCACAATCATTTAACCCCTCACAAACAACAAGATTAAGAATGTGCGCACAACATCTCATATGAAGATATATGCCCTCTAATAGATTGTCCTTCAAAAACCTTCTCAGAAAATGAATAACACCATCATTAGAAGAAACATTGTCAATTGTAACAGAAAAGATTCTATCAATACCCCAATCTAGTAAGCAAGCCTCCACATACTTCCCAATTGTTTCCCCCTTATGATTAGGAACTTCCCAATTGCTCCCTGACCCTCTATGGTTGGTTCAGATTGATTATCCATCTAACAAAGGTGAACAAACAATGCATTAAAATATATACTCCAATGTCACAATACATACTAAATTACTAATACCTAAATGTGATATACTATTCAAGCAAATATCAACACAATTTCAAAAGCAAATATTCAATCAATTATCAATAATCCAATCAAGCACATCCTCCACAGTTTCACAAACACCAAATCCTTCAATGATCCAATCAAGCCAATCCTCCACAGTTTCACAACCTAACCTATACACTAAAATACTAAATTAATTAATGAACTATAATAAATAATTAACTAAATAAGTGAACAAATTTTTACCTCAATGCAATGCACTGACCTCAAACATCACAACTTCAAAACTCACAATCTCGTAACCTGCACTAAAAAAATTAAATAGTAAATACAAACTAATATGCCAATGTCAAGCTTCAAATAGAATATGCCAATATCTATTTATTGCAATATGAATATGCCAATATCTACATATTTCATATTGGCATATTAGATTGTATCTCTTATATCTATTTACTGTTATTTGCAATATGAAATACGCATATTAGATATGAATAATTAATACTACATATTAATTATGAAATATGCATATTAGATATGAAATATGAATAATTAATACTACATATCTTAATAATTAAGTCAGTGATAAAGCCTAATAGATATTGAACTTACTGATGTTAAAAAAAGGGAAATAAATAACTTACAGACGGCTGTAAGGTGGTGGAGGGAGGGGGAAGGGAGGCCGTGAGGTGGAGGGGGGGAGGAGAAGGGAGGGGAAGGCCGTGAGGGAGGAGGGGGATGCCGGAAGAGGGAGGGATGCGCGAGGGAGGCGGGGGATGCCAGAATAGGGAAGGAGGCACGAGGGATGAGGGGGAATTAGGGTTTTCTAAAAATAGAAAAGAGGGTGCGTGAGAGAGAGAAGGGTTTGGGGGTGCGCGTCCAATTCATCTGATTTTTTTTTAAAAAAAATACTAAACGCGCGTTTTGGGGTTTTTTTTACCGGTAAGGACCAGTTTGGAGTGGTTTACTACGGTCCAGTTCTGTTTTTCCATACAGGTAACCCGGAACCGAACTGGAGTATACCGGTTTCCCGAACTGGTAAATCCGATATCAAAAAAGGGGACCGGTTTTGATGCAAATCAAGGAGCTGGACTTGTACGTGACCAAGGAGCTGGACTTGTTGAGCATACACATGGGAATGGAGCTCAAGACCCTTTGTCACTTCCTAGTGGCCCAATTACAAGACTTAGAGCCAAACGTTTCAAGGAAGCACTCAATGGGCTAATCCAAGAAAGTTGGGCTGATTTTGAAAATACCAAAATGGGCTCCAATAATAATCAAGGCCTAGTCCATGTCATCAGGGCAAGTGAAGAGACTCATATCCATGCACCAACGTGAACAGTAATGTTTGACCCTTTATGAGCTCCAATTTATTGAGTTTTAAGGCTATTTAATAGGGGAATAAACTTGGTCTTTGCTGGGGCATGATTAGTACATTGTACCTGGTCCTTTAGCTATTTTTGGCTGCCTCTAGTAGACAAAGAGGCCTAATTTCGTGGGAACCTGTTATGGTAATATTTATGTGACTTTAAAGCTATAATTATGCCTTTCCTATTCTTGGAGGGATGTTCCAAGTATTTAGATGGCCATTTCCGCGTGAACAGTAACTTCGAATTCAATATTGATTTTTCAGATCATTTGAGAGGTCTTGTGTTCCTCTTGGTTCTTCAAAGAACTCTTTGAACTTATCAAGTTCATCTTGTGGCGTTCAAGCAACCGAAACTTATCACCTGGATTTCTTGGTGTGGCGTTTCAATCCTTCGTAGTCTTGGTTCATCATCTGGTCAGGTGAATGGTCAAGGCTCAACAAATCTTGTCTTCACGATCTTGAGGTTTCAATCCATCATTGTTATCAGGTTTCATCACAATTGTTGGTGGAGTTCATATCAGGTTTGGCCAAAACCGATCCGGTTTCGGTCCGGGTTGGTCGGTCCGGCGAGTAACTTAGGCACCCCTAACCTCAATACTCTCAATTCAAGTAATATGAGTCAGAGTATATTTCATAAATATAACCAATACACCATTTAGGTAATTATTGTCTCAAGATTACAGAAAATGGAAAAGACTACAACATTTAAGTCATGATTTCTAGGATCTGTTGCATGATTAGAGAAGCCTGACTTGGGAAGACATGTAAGTGAATATGGAGTGGGCATGACTTATGCATGATTTGAATTTCGAATGACCATATTTTGTGTGAGGCCATAATTTATGGTGCCTGATGTGCGTGAGTTTTGTTGGACCCTTTTTCTGAGGTGAGTCAATTCTGGCTCCTTGATTCAAGAAGTTGGAATGTGTAGGTGCAATCTTATCACCTTTGATGGGGTCAGAGTCACCTTGAATTCAACCTAATCCCCCCATTTTCTCCTTTTCTTTGAACCAGATGGTTGTTACAATTTGATAGTCTCACCATATCGCTCTGTGTGACATGCCTAACAAATTGCCTTGTGTCGCGAATAATTATAAACGTTTGATTCAATACGCATCGAAGATTCTTCGATTTTGAATTGTTCTTAAATTTCCTTATTATAAAATCTGATTCATTACACATTGGGTTTGATGTTCTTCGATCTCGTGAGTTTCCACCTTGAGAAATAAAATCTAAATAAATCCCAGTAGATGCAAATCTCGATTTTTTCTGCTTCATACCATTCAAGTGGTAGCTTGGTTAGAAAGGGAAAAAAACAAAAAACAAAAAGTCCACTCGTTTTTTTCCTCTTATGCTTCTTTGTTGATAAAGAAGAGCATGAGTTGCGAATTGCTACATGCGATGATCTCGATCTTGGATGATTTCATTCCCATGGTCAATGACCCCTCTGACCAAAGCACTAGCTAATTTTGAGTGTTTAATGTAAACAACATGCAATGAAATATATTTAAGGTACACTTGTTGTGCCTCTATAAGATAGAATGATGGACTCTGTCATTGAGGTGATGACCTTAAGCAAACGATTGGATGCAATGTAAGAGTACATGCACTAAACCAGATCAAATATGAATACCTTCTAGAAACGATCACTGATGTAGAGAATGATATTCAACACAATTAGCTTATGTTGTCCTTAGACCTGAGAGAGTTATGCAAATTTGTTTATTTTGTGTTTGTGCTTTGACTGAGTCATTTGGTGATGATCTTCGCAGATCAAATATTTCAGATAATGTTGAGCCTAGTGCATAGTAAGTGAATTTGTATAATTGCTAAATATGGAATTCATTAGTCTCTTATTGAGGTAGTATATTCATTATGTTTGTATATCGTTGGACTCAAATAAAACGTTATGCAGCTAGATTTTGTCAAAAATGTTTTCACTATTTTATAACTGTTATTTAAGCTTAGCATCAACTGTTGAAAATCTCTCTTGACATAATCTCACTAAAGTTGAAATTCAAAGTTTGAAATCAAATGTGATTATTTCTTTATTTCAAAATGACTTAATAATATAGTCGAACAACAAACTAACAACTGCTAAGAAAAAGGAACAAACAAATATAAATAACGGTTATAACAAATTCTGTAACAACATTCAAATTTTTCAAGCACCTTTAAATATATATTTGTTTAAATTCAAAGTTTGAAATTAAAAGCCATCATTTGTTTATTTCAAAGTGACTTAATAATATAGTCGAACAACGAATTAAAACAACTCCTACTAAAAAAAGGAAATTAAACAAACAAATATAAACCACCTTCAAACTTCTATTTGTTTAAATTAAATTCTATTTGTCTAAATTCAAAGTTTGAAATCAAACGCTAACGGTTATAATTACAAATTTTGTAATCACCTTCCAATTTTTTAAGCACCTTCAAATTTCTGTAACATGGTAAATTGACAAGAGTGTCTCCATACTCAAACAAAAGGAAACGCTAGCTTATTGTCAATTAAAGTACGTCCTAAAGTAACTTCTTAGAATTAAAATAACGTAGCTTGTTGTTGAAGACACATATCATTAAAAAAAATTACAGATAATTAAGATAAGTATTGCATAATAGATTGGTTTAACCATTTAGTTTAAATAAAGCATTTGGCACTGAGAATAAAATATTAGAACTAGATGAATTAATGAAGCTTTTGGGTTAAAAAGTAAGGCTTTTATACTAGGTTAGGTGACTAAAAGCTAGGTGTTACAAGAAAATGATAATAAAGAGATTATCTTATTCCATAAATAAAAAGCGTACATATAAATACATATGAGACAACTACAAAGACCAATCTTTCTGATTCTGCTAATGAATATATCTTTGTCTTAAGTAATATACTCCTAATGAACTAATGTGTATATATATACTTTTGTGTTACAATATCTTAATTGGTATATATACAATAGAATTTTAATCATACATACTTAGATATTATTCAATTATATTGACATAATCACATATTATTTATCTCAGTACTACAAGTGTGTTTTAACACTTTAGTAACGAATTAGTATTTTCGTCGCTAAAGAGGTATGTTTAGTGACGAACTTAACATTTGTTCACCAAAAACAAGTGTCTTACTCTTTAACAACGAAACAATATCGTTGCAGAAGAGTACTTTTAGCGACGAACCAATATTTTTGTTGCTAAATAGCTATTTGTAGTGACGAACTTAACATTTGTCGCTAAAAACATGTGTTTTACTCTTTAACGACGAAACAATATCGTCACAAAAGAGTACTTTTAGCAACGAAGTTGATATTTATAGCTAAAACAAGTGTTTTAACTTTTTAGAAACGAACCAACATTTTCGTCACTACAGAGTATTTTTAGCCACGAAATTGGTTTTGTCGCTAATGAATTTGTTGCTAAAGAAGTATTTTAGCGACGAAATTGATATTCGTTACTAAAAATAATTTTTTTAACTCTTTAGCGACAAACCAAATAATTTTGTCGCTAAAGAGTTATATTTAGCGATTACATTGATTTCGTTAAAGATCAAATTTGTTGTAGTGGTCAAGTATTTGAGGCTCAACAAGTGGGTTTATATATAGTTTAGAGAAGGGTAGAAATGTCTATTAGGTTAAAGAAATGGTTTGGGCGAAGTTTCTACACCTAAAACAGGGTCTGTTAAAATCACCATCAGTCTAACCTCGATTTGACGTCAAGCTAACCCTACAAACAGAAAAGTTCCAGAACTTCCTACAGAATGCTCCAGACTTTCCAGGTAGTTTAGAAAACCTTCTAGAAACCTTTTCAACTGTCTACAACTTTCCGGATCCTCCAAAGTCCAGACCAAGTTATTTTTTACAATCTAGACCAAAAATATAGTAATAAATAGTCTGTTTTGCCTATGATAAATTTTGCCAATTATACATGTACATTTACATCATAGATTATGGGTATCCAATGACTAGAGGTTTTACGCAGTTCTATCAAAGACAGAGGTTCCTTTTAGAGGACTTCCAAGGTGCGGAGTTGCCTGCCGATTCTAGGGAGCTATTTAATCATAGATATTCAGCATTGTGAAATGTTGTTGAACGGTGTTTTGGACTATTAAAGGGTCGTTCAAAGTGTTGAAGGTGATGTCATCCTATAAGCTAACCACAAAACACTTATGATCAATGTCTGTTGTGTTATGAATAACTTTTGCTACTCTTATGGTGATGTCCTAAGTAATAGCGAGTCCAACCACTCCACAAGATCTTAAGAGAGCATCGAGGATGAAATAAGACGAGAGCTGCGAGGATGAACTCAATGACGTTACGCCTGATCATTACGTGCATCCATCTAGAGACCCACCATCATTCAGGGCCACGCTTCCAGCTAATGCACATAAAAATGTGGGACCAATCAGCTGCAGTAAAAAGATTGCACTAAATGAGCAACTGGTGACGACGATGTGGGTTGCTCGACACTGAGCTCGTATAATGGAATTTGTATGCCAATGCATTGAGATTTTGTCATTCTCTTTTGAAGTTTGAAACCTATGTTGGATTTTGAATCGTGATTTGAATTGTTATGTATTATGATTAGGGGTAGTACACCGCACATGCACATCCCAACAATATTATTTGTTATTGGTATGTATTTGGACTTTTCTTCTCCATTAATATGATCGGCCCTGGCCTACCACTGGCGGTTTAATCACGCTGCTACTCATGCATTGGGTCCAATAATGATTTTTGTCCCAGCGACAACAATTTCATGTCATTTGTCATGTATTTTGACATTGATTCTAGCTTTTCCGTGAATTATTCAATATCTCTTCCTTTTTTTTGTCTTACGCATTACCCTCTCAAATGATTCATGATTTTTTGTTTTCAACTTGTCCACGTTAATTAAGACTTTTTCAAGTCGATCTTTAGTCAGATCTACCACAACTCAATACACGAAATGTGCAAAAACTGCCCTAGAAACAACATGGGACACCGCTTTAGCGCGGGATCGAATTTTATAATGTTTGGGCAAAACCTTTCACAGTCTCTCTCTTTGATTGCTCCATGCTTTATAATCCTAGGAGCTGTTATTTATGCCTTGAATTGCGAATAGGTAAGGTTCCAAAATCCGTGGTAATAATCGGCGAAAAAGCGAGCTAATGTTGGGTGTGTGGCTTTTGTATACTACATACCAGTACAACCTTTAAAACATGGACTCTTTCAAATTAAGGACCATAGAATAATGTTTAATGTGAACAACATGCGATGAAATATATTTAAGTAAATTTAAATAAGGAATTTATGTTGCAGGGTACAACGACATTCTGATTGTTATTTTTCTCAAGTTATTATTATTCATGTGAAAATCAAGGTTATACCCAATACTATACTTAGAAGGGGTGGATAGATATTTAAAAAATTAAACAATTTTTTTCTTTCACAGAAAATACCAATAAAATTATCAATCAAATGAAATACACCAATCTGTCAAATTTGGTTTCCAGTCGTCTGACTCAAGACTAACTGTAATATGACTATAAAACTTTTTTTAACAGAACAGTAGAATCTTGAAATCAAGATTGTTCAATTAAGGTTCAAGACTCTTAATTAATCAATCAAGTTAATTAAAGATACTAATTAAATCACAAAGACGGGTTATGGAAAATAAGCAAGCCACCAAAAATCGTTGTGTTTTTTTTTTGCCAAGAAAAAAACACAATGATTTTTGTTTACGAAGTGAAAAATCTCTCAAGGATGTCTTCTTCCAAGAAAAAAAACTCTCTGCATGTGAAGGGCACACCACTTGATCCACTATGAACTTTTAAGCTTTTACAAATTGGTGATCGTGCACAAAACCCATCACTCATCCAGATCTTCCAACTTCAATAAAGCTACTCGAGAAACTTCTTGAGCTGGTGCCCAACACTCAGTTCTATGACCAGCAACTCTGACCAGCTCTTAAATAGATGTCAATGAACTCATCAACCTCTTCAACTCCTGGAACTCCAGCAGCAACACTTCTTGAGAACTCTCAAGAAACTTGTGAAATCTTGCTCAGTGTTCTTATTGATAAATATTTGAAAAATCGCCCAAAGTTCGCTTGACTACATTATGAACATATGGCAAACTTATGAAACCCTAGTATACGAAATGATTAAAACGCCCATAAACTAATAAATGTTCAAAATAAGCAAAATTATTAAAAGAGAAATAACATAAAATAAAACTAATGTCTCTCAAGCCTACTCTCAAACTTCTCCAAAAAAAGAATGTCATATGATCTACATCATTCTCTCCAGGTTGGAGAGAATTCGCCATCAAAATCACATCCTCAATGGAAGAATCACCACGGTATGAAACCAAATACTTGACATTGAACACGTCATTTGGCTTGATATGACTTGGGAGTTCCAACCAGTAGGCATTTGAATTGATCTGATCAATAATCTCCAACGGTCCAATCATCCTTGAAGCAAGCTTATTATACTCTCCCACTGAAAACCTTCTGCTCCCCACCCTCTTCCTTCCGCCGGGCAGGGGAGGAACTCTGCTCTCTCCCTCTTTCCCTTTTTCTTTCCCCCCTTTCTTCTTCTTTGGTCTTTCTCCTCTTTCCCCTCTCGGTCTAGGGCGCTCTTTTGTGTTTGGTCTCCGGCTGGATCTCAGCTGTTTTGGTGGTCGTCTGTGGCCACGCCCAGGTTGTTCCTTTGGTGGTGTTTTCTGCTTTCAATAACTGCGACGGTTTCTTGCTTTGCGATTTGCTCTGGTGGAGCCTTCTTGGCAACAGTAAGCCAGCTTGCAACGAGCTTGCAACCCTTGGTTGGTTTCGGCAGCTCCGGTGCTTCATTGTGGCTCCTGTCTGGCAGGTCTCCTCTGTGGGTGTTTTTGTTGCGGGTACTGCTCTTGCTCCTCCTCCGGCGATGGTTCCTATCGTTCTCGTCATGGTGGCGTGATGTCCGGGGTCTGTGGACCCGGGTTGGAATTATGGGTCTTCCGACCCGGTTTGTAGAGGCCCTTCTGGCCTGTAGTCTCTTGGCCTTTTCGGCCTTCCTGTGCAATGGCCTTCGGGCCTTTGAATTTGATGTATTGGGCCTTTGTGCCCCCTATGACTGTCTCCGATCTTGGATGGGTGTGGATTTGGTGCTTGTATTTGTTTTCTGTTAGCAATGAAATCCACCTTTGCTTAAAAAAATGAAAAGAAAAAAAAGGGAGTTGTAAGGATCACTATGGATCCGTGTTTCTAAATTTTTGTAATTAGGACTTGTGCTAACATCGATAGTGGAATTGAGACCTCACTCCGATTACTATCAATTTGGTGCTGGAAATATCTCACGTGGAACAGTACTACGCTATCTACCCGTCAAGTGCCCATTGAGATTTTCTTTCACTTTATTGACGGAAATCAGGGCGAGTCCAAGGGTTATGTTCGTTTTGACTAAAAATGTAGGATTTTAGAGAAGTTGTGAATATTTATGTTGAATAGTGTTTTATTGGTGTTTGTGTAAAGTGGAGAGAGAAATGATTTGATATAATTGTTTAATAAAAAAGTATTGGAGTTATGTGAAAAAGTATAGAGAGGAAAAATTTATGTTAAATAAAAAAATTAAAAAATTGTTGAAGATTGTGTAAAATGTATTGGTGTTTGTGTTTGAATTCTGAATATGTTCGGTGGTAGTTTTGTGAATATACTTAGAATCCTAAAAAAAGTGTGAAAACGAACCTATCCCTTGATTCCACTGACAGTACTAGCATAGGTCCTAATTTCAAAAACAAAATAATAAATAAATAAACACGGGTTCTGAAACCAATTCGCTAGATTGACAGAACTCAGGGTGAGTCCTTGTATTTTATTTAGGGAAATTAACAAATACTAAATTAGGTTTTAACGTCTTTTTAAGAACCTCACTCGATTTTAAAAATTTTTCAAACGATCACTAAGTTTATCATTTCGGTATAAAAATTCACTGAACTCAACGTCGTTAGACCTGTTTAACAGAAAATTCATCGCATCCAACATAATGTGACACATGTCATTAAATAAATAAAAAATAAAAATATATTTTTTAAATTAAATAAATCTAAAATAAATAAATAATATAATTATTTTAAAAAAATGGAAGCTTTCCCGCCTCCACTTCTAGCCGCCGTGGGAGGAGGATCTCCCCCCTCCACCACTAGCCGCCCAATTCTGGGCAGTCAGGGGGAGGGTTCCTCCACCCTGGCGGTGGTCTGGGTGGGGGTTGGGGGACCTCCCCCCATCCCGCAACCCATGGGGACGGGGGGAGCCGCCGAACTGGGCGGCCAATGGTAGAGGGGGGAGATCCTCCTCCCCTTGCTTTACGATTTTTTTAAATAATTATTTTAGATTTTTTTTATTTTTATTTATTTAATAACATGTGTCACATTATGATTGGACGCGATGAATTTTCCGTTAAACAAGTCTAACAGCGTTGGGTTCAATAAGTTTTTATACCGAAATGATAAATCTAGTAAGCGTTTGTAAATTTTTAAAAACCGAGTGAATATTTTTAAAAAGACATTTAAATCTAGTCTATTTCTCTTTTTTTTTTTTCGTTTTCTTTTCCTTCATGGCAATCAATGCACAGAAGAGACAGATCCTTGTTGTTCATTATTATAAAAGAAAGAGATAGATTTTATTCACACATAATCTCTCTAGACCCACACAAGAATCAAAATTGACAAATTACAGAACCAATCAAGCCAAGTGCCAATTTACATGTGAATTCGATCACGGCCCAAATAGGAACTCACCGAGTTGTTTTCAAGATTCAGAGGAAGAGAGGTAGAGCTCGGAAAGGGAGGGAATGTTGTCTCTGCAATATCCATCTCCCTAACCGGCTCCAATTTTTACTTCGAATTTAGTAGGTATTCGAGACAAGAATGTCCAAGTCTTGGCTAAACTTATCCCGGATATTGTTCTACCTTTTTTTCATACAATTCTCTCCAAGAATTTCAGCCATCAGGTTATCTTTTTCTCCCTCGTTTTGGATTGCTCCAATGTGTCGTGAATTCGACACATTTTCCGGGCACTTTTGGTTGCTGAGAAAACGTAGGATGTTCAAAAGAAAAATGAAAAGGCCGAATCATTTGTTTACTGCTTTTTGGGAATTTGCTTCTCGATTGCAAAGTATTAAATTTTGTAATTTTAGTTATTCCTTTATTCATTTGATTGCTTTCGACAGCTCATATTTTTGTATGGCAATGGTTTCACTAGTTATCTACCTAATTCAAATGAAAATATTCGAGTTACTCTTCAGTGTGGGACGGAAGGGAAAGGACGACGAGTTCATAGATCAATGCAGTTTCTGGGTCCTGAGCTAGTGTATACACAGATATACGGTGAAGTAATTTGGCTTGGCATTTTCTACGGAATCTTCCATTTCTAATGATAACCTCAAATAATGAGTCGATTTATTTCTACTAAACTGGGTCAGTTTGAATTTCGGTTTTCTGCTGCATCTCATCATCCTTTGGTAGGACCTCTAATATGAAGCAGATAATATGGTTGCTGGTAGTATTTTATTCTGTATTCTATTCAAGTGAAAAAATTGGTTTTTTTCTTGTTCTCTTGTCGGCATCACAATTCTGATATTACCGCCCATGGAGGCTGTAAATCTCAACAAGTAGAATGCAAATATGAAGGAAGAGAACAGATTGAATTCTTTATGATAGGGAAAGGGATGAACTGTTTCTCTATTTAAATTTTAGGGGGCTGTCTAAAGGAACAATTTTCTCTCCATTGAAACTATTTATGTTGTTACAAAATCAATACGTACCTCCTTGAAAATGTTTTTCCAATGGACAAAACTCTTTCCTCTTGGATACAATCACCCAAATTGCTTTTCAGATATATTGACGTGGATGATTAAACTTTTTATGCTTTCTAATGTTTGCACTTTGGCCTTATCCAACACCATTTCTTATTGTTTTCTTGCTCCCCAATTGTACATATTGCAGGAAGGATATTGGATTTGAAGAGAAACCCATTTGCAGAAATACTGTTCAAGGAAGATATCTACTATCTGATGACAATGGTGTACATTTACCTTTCCTAATTTTCTATTTGGCTTGCTATTATCCCAACTTTGTGATTTTCTCTGGTTCAGTAATCAGAAAGTTTGTTTTTGTACAGTCTCCAACACTTGTAACTGAGGATATTCCCATAGCTTTCTGTCTTTTTTGTCTTGGTTGTGACCGGAAATTGAGAAGCGTAGCCAAATTGATCAAGCTGTTAGATGAAGGGATATATTTAATTGCTGATTGAACAATTCCGTCATTTTCCAGTTATTCTATTTTCTCAAGGTATCTTGGGCAAGTTAGTGCCCAGTAATATGTCCAAGCCTCATAATAAGATCTGAGCAAGTTGAGAAATGTAAGGTTTCATGGAATGTTTCAAAGATAGGTGACATAATGTAAAATCTTGTATTTACACTTAGATAACCACAACATGCTATGAAATACTTTATCAGTGATACCCCCAAGGGTTTGGTGTGGTGGTAAGGCTTCGGCTTGGGTTCTAACATGTCCCAAGTTCGAGCCCCAACATCCCCATTATCGCCCTTGACTTACCTGTTCCTTGGGTTGTGGGGTCGGTCCAGGGGGCCGGGGTTTGTACTTCAGGGTTGGGCCAAAAGGGTCCGGCTTTGGGGAATTTCCTCGTCATAAAAAAAAAAAAATACTTTATCAGTGATGATTTATCATTGCTGATGCAGAAATGTAAAGCTGTGGTATGGCATTTGTTATATTGTTATTTGTTGCTACTGCATCACATCTCAATACCAAATTGCACCTCTAGTTGCTTGTACTTTTGGGGATTGTATCGCCACTTGACCACTCAACTACATCTACTTTCTTGGCAGTTATATCCATTTATTTTGGGTGACCCTGCATGGGCGTGGGGGCCAGGTGGAATCTAAAATCTTCCTAATAAGAAATCTGATTATTTTAGGCACTTTATGAAGAATTAGTTCAAGCTTTTATGATTTTCAATCTACCTCTAGCTGAGGGAGTATGGCTCAAGTGGCTTTTCAAAATGGGTCATACACGCTTCTTGTGGGTGAATGCTTTGTTGGGATCTCCCTTTTCGGAGTTTTTTTTTTTATTAGTTTCCTTGCATGTATGAGTTAGAGGTTTCAGTATAGTCCTTTGTACTGTTCTTCTTTTTTCTTTCTCTATTAATAAAATTACCTTACTTATCAAAAAAAAAAAGGGATTAAGGTCCTGTAAACAGCATTCCGACACATCAAATGGATATTGTGCTAATTAAAAAACCCCAATAAAACCATTGTTGCTTGAGCTTTGTCGGGGTATATCATACTTGTAAAAGTCGCAGTTGGTATCCAAGTATCCCTCAGGCATTGGGTACTTACTTTTGCAGGCCATCATACCCTTATGACTGCAACTGAGATGTACTTAAATCATGCTAATACTGCCAGAGTTGTTCTAGTTGTCTTTTTTTGGGTTTAGTTATAAAAGAAGCTGTGCAAAAAAGGAACTGAAAAAAAAGTTGAGCTAGTTGTCATGTATCTCTTTGCAATACTTACCACTAGTTGCACTATTGCGCTACCCCTTGTTTCTTTTTTTATGTTTTGCTACTTTGTCTTATAGAGAGTATATATATTGCAGGCCATGTATGTGATGCTTTATCGATGGATCCAAAGTCTGGCTGTTGCCCTGGAAATGGAGAGAAATTCTCTTGTTAGTGAGTTCTTTTAAATTGGACTCCAAACTGCTAAACTTCAGAAAATCAAGGGGAATATCAGAGTATGCTTCATATCTATGGGCAAAAATCAATCACCTTCCGTCAAATTTCAATACGTTTTATTACTCTTCTTATGTTACAAAAACAATCAATCATCGCCTTTCGTTTGATTTGACTATTAAACCACATGAAAAGTGACCAAAATGCCCCTCCAAGACAAAATTACTAAAAATATTTAATTTTTTTATTAAAAAATAATAAAATAATATATAAATAAAAAGTAATATTCCCATAGCTAAATATATACATTTCATTTTTCTATTTATTTTTAAATTTTATTTGTTTTTATTTTTTGCTTTTTTGTCTTGGAAGGGTATTTCGGTTGATTTACGTCATTTTCTATATGACTTAACAGCCAAATGAAATGGAGGGCTATGATTGATTGTTTTTAAAACATGAGAAACATATTGAAACTTGAGGTGGGTTGATTGATTTTTGCTCATAGATATGGGGGCGTACTATGATGTTTCCCCGAAAAATGACATGGAAAGCTTAAAACAGTTTTTCTTATGTGTAGTGGATGCAATCTTCTCTCACAGTGTTGTAACTCCTATGAGTTTTGCGTTTCATGCTGCCTACATCCGGCCCGGGTATTTTCTTTTGGTTTGCTTTGCTTTGTGTATCCCTTTTTTTCTTTTTCAATCATGTATCTTCAACATAGGATATTTGCCTTGGATTTTTCTGCAGACACGAAAGGAACAAATACTGAAGGTGAAGATTGGTAAGCAAGCAACCGCAGGTAAAATGCTACATCCCTTGCTGAAAAGGAAATGGGAAGTTCTTTGTTGTAGAAAATTCTTCCTCTTTTTTTTTTTTTTGTTGAAGGTATTAGTTTGTGGGTTTGGCCTACTAGGACTTTAATGCGTAGCATTTAGATCTCATATAGGAGGTCTTTGAATTCAAAATTCTAAGGGGAAAAGAAAAAGATTACTGTAGAAACTTGTAGCTATTGACCTTTTTATAAAGAGTTTTATGACTTGTTTAAGAACATTACATGGTAGATTCAATAAGCATTGAAGATAAAACAGAACATGACTATATTGGATGTCTGGTCAGGCTTGATGTGGCAATTGGTCCCCTCAGTGTCTTAAGAAGATATGAACTGAGCAAACTTGGCTTCGTTTGTAAGAGTAGGTACCCTTTTGTGGATTTTCTTCAAGGATCATACATATTTGCGATATTCTTGCAGGGGCTTATTCTAGTGTTTTTGATTTCTGCGTGGGGAGGTGCCGTCATAATTCTGAAAGTGTTGTAAGTACTACTCCTGCTATTTGATTGTTATTTCTGCTAGTCTGATTCTCAATACATTTAACTTGTTTTGTTTAGAAAAAAAAAACTTGTTTTTGTTTTTTTTAATAATTGAAATTGGTAATGCATTAACAATTGGAGTCATTATTTCTTCTATAACTTTGAATCTTAACTTAGATTTCTCTTTTAATTAACCAAAATTCAAAATTTGCACATTCAGCTCCTTTTAATGTTAGTAGAATATCGACCATTATATGTGAGCTGTTGAATGTGCTCATCATGTGATCAAAACTTGCTGTGTTCAAAATGAGGAGCTTGTGATGCAGATAGCTTTCGAGGGCCAATTATAGGTGCTCCTAAAGGGAGATCACAGTAACTACTCGTATTATTTCTTTCTTGATGAACACTGGGTGAAGTCACATAAATTAATAATTGCTTTTTGCATGTTGGAAGGGGGGAGTTCCTTTATCGGTAAGAACCACACAAATAGCTTTGTCATGTTTTTTTTTGTAAGCAGTCGTGCTGATTATGACTACCAATAGCAAATTCCCCTCACAATCTTACTGGGAGTTACTCGTATATTCACTAGTAAAATGCTGATGTGGACTGAAGTATTCGCGGTCTTCTTGGTATGATTGTGGGACACTGTTTTTTTTTTCTTTGTAACTCTGACACTACTTGAAATGGGTCGTAACATTTCAGGTTCACGAAAATGCCTATCTTAGCGATTTCCATCACTGCTATTCTTTGCCGTCAAATTCTTCAGGTGAGTCTAGATATGGGTTTAGAAATTATGATTTGAACTTAGTGCACTTTTTGAACAGCATCTGCTTCCCCATTAAGTTGTCATGAGTATTTGTGGTTTTATCAGAAGACACTATGAATTGGTATAATTCCATTTATTTATTAGTTGTTTACAACATAGAGTAATTAATCATGGGTACAATTTATGGAGGTTATCTCTATTAGTTGTTTTCTTCCCCCAAAAAGAAGGAGAAAAGAAAAAACTGTGTTTGATTGGCTTTGGGGTGCAAATTATATCAACCTACTGTGACTTCCCGTAATCTTATAGTAGAGATAACCTTATTGTAGTATTGTGTCATATAGTGTTTAGAGAAACACAATCTAATTACAAAAAACAATTCCCTCAATAGAACCATGTTGGTCAAAAACAAAAACTAAATCACATCTAATGGATAAAGATAATCTTCTACCCATCCAACCTACAAGATTATCTTATCTAGGATAAGGATAGTCTTATCTAATACTCTCCCTCAAGTTGGAGAATTCATATAAGATAATCTCAACTAAGAACAAATAAATTCTATGCAAATAAGACCCAGTGTTCGGGCGAACAAATATGCTAATTGCTCCTTTAACTTCACATATGGAATAACAACTTCTTTATTGATCGAATTGCCACAACAAAGTGGCAAACTAATTTGATATGCTGATATCTGGTTCTGGATGGATAACTGCCTAATAATGAGAAAAGAGTCTCATGGGTGTATCTACGATAAAACCCATGTCGCGAAGAGAATTCCATAACCATGTAATCTAACACTATGTGTGGACATAGCTTGATATTCTGCTTTAGCGCTAGATATTGTAGGACTTGAGTTCTCTCTAATTTCCTGCCCAAATTAAATGGTCCAAGTTAGAGATAAAGAGACATAACAAGCTTGAAATGATGTAGGACTTGCATTGGTTATGACGTTATACGAGCATCATTAAATGTTGCAAGACGCATTAGTTACATCTCTATATCTCTTAATTGTACATCCAATTCGTACAGGGAATTGGAATAGATCTTAATCCAAATCTTGTACAACCATTTATTGCTTACTGTTTCCCATGTCACTAAATTAACACCCATTGATAGATCGTCTATTCATGGTGAACTAACCTAGTCCGCATTTGTGTATCATTCTACAAGATAACACGCAGCTTAGAAATCTTTTTAGATTACTAAAAATATGTTGTGCTGCAACTCAATGTGGCACCCTAGTCCCTGCAGTCTACATTGACAATGAAAAGATGTTGGAGCTAGTAATAGTGAAATAATTCGGTTTTCCGAACTTCTATACTTGCCTGGATCAGCTAGCAACTAGATGTGCTGATTTAGATCCATTGGAGTACCAACTGGGTTGGATTCTAATAGGCCTATATCTACCAAAAGATCCAATGTGTACATTATTTGCTAAAGACTAGTACTGGTAGTAGAGAGAGCCTCCTATGTGTGAAAAAAGTATCTGAGTTTATCTAGATTCTAAAAAAAAACCTTGTTTGCAGAAACGCGTGAAATCTCTTAGCATTGCTACGTATCAGAATGATATTGCCACCATATACTACAAATAAAATCTAGCCAGTGACATTGATATGGAAACCCAATCAATTTGTTTGAATCTCGACGTGCCAAACAGGAGATTTGCCTCATTGAATTGTCCAATCATGCTCCTGGCGATTGTTTGAAACCATTAGGTGCTTTCATCAATCTACTCAGCTTTTACTTCTGGAGCAACAAGCCTTGGAGAATTCCTCCAAGTGTATTTCTTGAAAGTGCTCAGCATTGAGAAATGCGTTCTTGTACTTCTGGTAATACAAGGATCATTGAAATAACATAATACGAGATATAAGAACACACATAGAAGCCATGTTAGCAAGGAGACTTGAAATGGCATAGTAAGAGAATAAGAACACGCATAGAGGAGTTATAATGAAATTATACAGCTTATTTTTGACCTCATCGACATACTTATTCTCGATTAAAATAGATGAAACAGGATAATGAGACATTCAAATGCCATATTACCTAGGTAAGCACTTTAGTGCCAGGTCATACCAACGTCTGACTTTGCACAAGCAGCAACAAGGTCCTTTTTATACATGTACTTGTTTATTTTTGTTGGACTCAGAAATCCTTATTTTGTATGTGGTGCTTCTGGGTTGTTCTTTCTCAAGTGATATAGTGATTCCTTTTAGGAACCAAGATGCATCATTTAGATTGGATGCAGTGTGCTGTTATTTGAAATTTGAATCTGGTTGTTCTGAACTTTGATTGCAACAGGGGTAAGCAATACAAACCTTGAAGCAAGACTAAATGGGATTAATGTTATTGTTGGAAGGTGAATTATCATGGTTAATGTTTCCTGTTTCATGAGTACGATATATTTAATTTGCAACTGTTACTCAGTCTTTGAACTCCTCTCTTGGGTGATAGACAAAGTGAGTCATGCGATTCAGTTTGCAAGTCAAATGGGCAATCATGTGTTCCAAATAAGCTTTTGGTGCTGAACCAATGTGACATGTAAGTTATCAATTATATGTTTTTTTTCGGTTTATATCTGTACATTTAATTGTTTTCTTAGATACTGTTGCTGAAATATCCCAAGGTACTCTTTGCTTTGTGTCATTGCAACTGCTGGAATGGAAGTATGAGAATTCAGTAAATTTTTTCTTTTTTATTTGGAAGTGCTTCGTAAAAATGTTTTATATTCTCCTTAAAAAAAATTTTCCTTTTCTTTGGGTGTTGGGTAGTTACCCCCAGGGCAGGCAGGGTAGGTTGGTGTTTTAAAGTATTTTTTTCTTCATTACTTCCTCTCTTTTGGTTATAGGCAACCAATTGCAATGGGCTTTTACATTTCCATGGTTTTTATTAGTTTAGTTAGTTCCGCAGAACATTTCAAACATATACCATGTGTGTGCAGTTTATTGGATCACAAAAAAATACCTTTTTTATTTATAAATAAGCCAATCTCATTAGAAAAAGTGAAATAGTACAAAGGGCTATACAAAGATCACTAATCCAAACAAGCAAGAAAACTAAGGAAATCAACAAAGTCTACAAAGTATTTCACGGTTTGAGATAGATTCCATTATCTATATTGTTGTTTGCATGTTTCAGCTCGCTTAAGCTTGAGATCATGTGATCAACTCTAGTTCAGTGAGTGACTAGGTTCTTCACAGTGAACTGAAGATTAGATTGAACGTGAAAAGTATTTACAGTCCATGTGTTGAATTATGGCTTTTGTACGTAGTTTGGTGATCGAGGCTAAGACCTTCCAGCTTCTCTGGATTAGTTACGTTAACTGAGCGGCACAGGAAGTCTCAGAATTCGATTCAGTTCGGTAGATATGGAGTGGTCTGGTTGGTGAATCTGTTCAGTAAACTTGTGGAGTCCCAGGATGCTAGAGATTTTTCAGAGAGGTTCAATGAACCACCGCGTGCTTTTTTGGCGTAGCGATGCCCGAATAGGTGTGGTCGTTACATTGCTCTAGCTGAATTTGGAGAGCGAAGGGTGGAAGGCATTCGTGCTGACATGCGAAGAAGTTATCTCGGCCATTGGTGAGCTCAGACGGAGGAAGAAGGGGCCAGTGGACTCTACGGTCAGCAAAGGTATTTCCTTCGCCGATATGGTGAAAACTGGAGTGCCGGCGAAGAGAGCGGTGGGGAAGAAGGCTGACGTGGGCGGCATGCATTCGCACGAGACTGTTGGTGTTCCCATGGAGTCGCATGCCAATTCTGTCGGGGGGTTGGTCCTTCCTGAGAGTTATGATTACTCTGGGGCTTTAGTCTTGGCAGTTGGGTCTGACGGCGTTGTATGGGAGCGTTTAATGAGATTGAAGGCTGACGTGGATGGCCTAATCGGGTTGATTAAGGATCGGCAGATGGCTGGTGCGCATTCGGGTGGATCCGGGTTGGAATTAAGTTGCATGACATGTGGCTTTAAAATGGGGGCCCAGGTTATTCGGGGCGGGATCAATAAGCCCTTGGCGTGTTCGAGTGGGAAGGCTGGCTTGGATTCAAGCCCATCTCTGGATCAGAGCATTGAGGCCCACTGTCTTCTACGGGGGAATGAGAAGGCTCAGTTCTCTGTGGATAGGGGACTTCGTGTGGGCCTGGGGTTGGGCCGTTTCTTGGGTCTGCTTTGGTTGGGAGTGTTGGGCTGTTCGAAGGGTCGGGCAAGGTGGTTTCTGGTGGGTCAGAGGTTCCGATAGTGTTTGTGGCCTCTGAGGCCCCCGATCCGGTGGCGGTCTCTGTCCCTCAACTCCGGGAGGAGGGGTCGTCGTCGTCTGGGGCGGCTGAATGTATGGAGGGTGTTTTGCCGGTGTCGGAAGCCCTTGCCGACTTTGGCCGAGCTTCACCTGGCTCCCCGATCTCCGATCCAGCGGTCGCTATTGTTCTCAAGCCTTTGGAGGCGGGATCGACTTCTTTTGGGGTGATTGTTGGCTCAGCCGGTGGTTGCTCCAGCAGCTTTTTGTCGGCGTCGGATGCTCCTGCAGATTTTTGCTCTACTTTGCCAACTTCGAATTTTTTTGGTGAATGAACAGAACGTGTGCATAGGGTCGGAACTCTCAGCAACGGTCGGGATGCAATCTGATGGATTTGGGGCATCTCAAGAGGGGAGTGTGATTCCGGGCTGTGACTCTGCTGTAGAGGATCCAAAGGAAGTCATGCCGTTGGATTCCTTTGGGAGTCCTGACTCGGTTGCCGAGGAGGGAGACTATGGAAGTTCTTCAGTTCCTTTGGACGGGGGAGGGGCTCTAGTCTGCATAGACAGCAGTGCTGATGGGCTTGGGGTTGCACCTTTGGCAGTGGGTCTTCCTTTGCGGGGGAAAGAAGGTTGCCACCTGTCTTTATCTTCTTCGGACTGGGTTTTGGAAATGGTTTATTCCTTTAAAGATATGGTTGGTCTCTCTTGTGATGGTTACCAGAGTGTGCTGATGGTGCTCTTTACCGCTCTGGAGAAGGATAGGATGAGCAGTGGATTCGTTATTCCTACCAGATCTGATGGCAAGGTATCGCGTGAGCTGAAAGGGTTGAAGTCCTCAGTTAATTATGATGGGAAGAAGTATGTGTCTAGGAAGGGTCGTACGGGAGAGAGGGTTTCAATTAGACCTTTATGAAGCCTAGAATATTGAGTTGGAATGTTAGGGGGTTGAACGATAGTCGGAAGCGTAGTGGGGTGAGAAATTTGCTGCGGGGATGGAAGCTTGATTTAGTTTGTTTTCAGGAAACTAAGGTGGGGATTGTTACTAGAGCATTAGTCAAAAGTTTGTTGGGGGGGGGCATCATGTGGGCTGGTGTAGTCTAGCGGCGGCAGGAGCTTCGGGTGAGATTTTGATTTTGTGGGATTCGAGGACTTTAGAGATGGTGGAATCTTGTGAGGGCTGTTTTTCTCTTTCGGTGATTTTTAAGCATGTTGAGGATGGGCCCCATGGGCGTTTTCCGGGGTGTATGGCCCCAACGATGACAATAGCCGAAGGTTGCTTTGGGAGGAATTATCGGGTGTTCTTGCTTGGTGGAATCTTCCATGGTGCATTGGGGGTGACTTCAATGTCACGCGCTTTCCTAGTGAGAAGTTGGGAAATGGAGGTCTTGGGCTTGCTATGATGGAGTTTTCTGATTTTATTTCAGAAAATGGATTAATGGACTTGCCGTTGTCGGGAGGGTCCTTTACTTGGTCGAGTAATAGAGCTTCCCAGTCTTGGTCTAGATTAGACCACTTTCTTTTCAGCCCTTGTTGGGAAGCCTTGTACCCCGAGGTAACTCAAAAGAGGCTCCCTCGTCTGTTTTCCGACCACTTCCCTATTCTTTTGGAAAGTGGCAGATTTGGGCATGGAAAGAAACCCTTCCGGTTTGAAAACATGTGGCTTCAGGAGGAGGGTTTTGTGGATAAGGTAAGGGCGTGGTGGAATTCCCATGTTTTCTCGGGGTCACCGAGTTATGTGGTTGATTCTAAGTTTGAAAGCTTTGAAGAAGGACCTGAAGATGTGGAATCAAGAAGTCTTTGGGGATCTGAATTCTCGTAAAGTTGCGCTGTTGAGCGACTTGTCAGTATTGGACAGATTGGATGAGGAGGGCCGCCTTGATGAGGGGAGGAACGCGAGGAAAGTGGAAGTGACTAGGGAGCTGAATATTTTGATCGAGGTGGAGGAGATTCATTGGAGGCAAAAGTCGAGGGCTCTTTGGTTGAAAGAAGGGGATCGGTGTACGAAGTTCTTCCATAGAATGGTCAATTCCAATAGGAGGTACAATTCCATATCTTGCTTGGAGTTTGAGGGGGAGTTGGTGGAGGACCCCGAGAGGATCTCCGCGGAGATTGTGGGCTTCTATAGCTCCTTGTATAAGGAGCCTTTCTCTTGGAGACCCCGCTTGGAGAATTTAGAGTTTGCTTCTATTTCTGGGGCTGATGCGGCTTGGATGGAGAGACCCTTCGATGAGGAGGAAGTTACGGGGGCAGTTCGGAGTTTAAATAGGGATAAGGCGCCGGGCCCTGATGGGTTCCCTTAGCATTCTTCCAATCTTGTTGGGAGGTGGTTAAGGGCAACATCCTCTCCATGTTTAAAGAGTTTGCTATGGAGGGAAGATTTGTTAGAAGTATGAACGCCACTTTTATTGTTCTCATTCCGAAGAAACCGGGTGCGGTTGAGCTGAAGGAATTTCGCCCCATAAGCTTAGTTGGGAGTGTTTACAAGATTTTGGCGAAGGTGCTTGCTAATCGGTTGAAGCATGTCTTGGATAAGATCATATCTTCTTCACAAAATGCTTTTGTGAAAGGTAGACAGATTTTAGATCCTGTAAATTAGCCCATAGGAAGAGGGAAGACAACAAAACACCCTGCAACCTATCCAAAGACATAGAACAATCATCAAAACATCTATTGTTATGCTCCCTCCAAAGACACCACTAAATACAAGATGGTATCATTCTCCAAATAGCCTTTGCTATCGGATTGGATAACCTCATCTTCTAACACCACAACACATCCACCACTTTCTCTGGCATAACCCATTGAAAATTCACAATACATAGCACATGAGACCACAACCCTCGCGCTAAAGGACAATGCAGCAAAACATGGTCAACTGACTCCCCATCACATCTACATAAGAAGCACCAATCAGCAATACTCATACCCCTTCTTCAAAGATTATCAATAGTTAAAATCCTTCCATGTGTAGCCTCCAACACAAAGAAAGAGACTCTAAAATGTCACAAAGACCTCCAAACACCCCTCCAAAGGAAAGAGAAAATAACTTGCGATTACATTTTTCAACTTGTTCTCATTATCTGAGTGATATTTCTTTCCGTGCCTTTATCTTTTTGAAGAGTTGGTCCTTTAATTTTACCTTTCCTTTTTCAATGATTAATTTCAGCTAGCAAATTGTTTTGTCGAATGTCATAGAGCCCTCATTTTAGTGATGCTTGGGGACCAACTTTCCATTGGATGATGGGATTTTTTTATTTGATTTGTAAGGGAAACTTTATTGAAAGAAAAAGAAAACGGGGCAGTACAAAGGCTGTACTTAACCGACTACAACAAGCAAGCGAAGAGACTAAGAAAATCAGAGAAGTCTACAAAAGGGGAATCCAGCACCCCATTAGCCCACAGAAACAAGGTCTACGACATCTTTCCCTTCAAACATTCTAAGGGCAGCCTCTGATCTTCAAAACATCTTTCGTTCCTTTCCTTCCCTAAGCTCCACCAAATGCACAAAGGAATCATACATATTCCACACAGCCAACGCCAAAGGATTGTTGAACTTCCTCTTCCAACAATTAAGCACCCCACCCACCCTCATAGGCATCACCCAAGGGTAGTTGACAATACTAAGGAGATGCGCCCACAACTCTCTTGCAACCGAGCAGTGGATAAGCACATGATCCACATACTCTCCATCATTCTTGCAAAGAAAGCACCAATTAATCAAGCATAACCCTCTCTGCCTTAAATTTTCAATGGTTAAGACTTGCCCATGATCTGCTTCCTATACAAAGAACGAAACGCGAGGCGGGACAGCGGTCTTCCAGATCTGCCTCCACGGAAAAACCTCGCCAAAGCCCTCAACCAGGAGCCCATACAACGACTTTACCGAAACGACCCCATTCTGAGCTCCCTGCCAAAGCATTTTATCGACTTCCCTTCTCCTAAGGACCAAAGAGTACAACAGAGAATAAAAAGCAGAGAAGTATTCAATCTCTCAATCATTGGCGGTTCTAGCAAACTGAATATTCCATACCCCATATCCAAAAGTGTTCTCCAAAAAATTCGCAATCATCGCATCTTTGTACCTAGCAAGAGCGAACAAAAGAGGGAATACCAACTTAAGAGGTCTTTCCCCACACCACAGATCATGCCAAAACCTCACTCTAAGACCACAACCCACCAAGAACCAAATGTTCCAACTAAAGAGGAGCAATCCTTTGCTAATGTGCTTCCACAGGCTCACACCATAGGAACCATGGATCACATTGGTTCCCCAACCACCCGAAGCACTACCATACTTAGCCTCATAATAGCCTGCCACAAACTATCCCTCTCGGAGGAAAAACGCCACAACCACTTCCCAATAATGCTCTATTGAACAAATGGAGTCTCCTTAAACCCAGCCGTCCATTGCTCAGAGGAGAACAAACTCTTTTCCCACCTAACCAGATGAAACTTGTGATCGATACCATCACCTCCCCACAAGAAAGTCCGTTAGATCTTCTCCAATCTTTTGGCAACCCCCAAAGGAAGAGGAAAGAGAGACAAAAAAAACGCGCCCCCAACGGTAACCCAAGATAGGTAGTAGGCAACGACAACACCCTGCACCCCATAATAACAGCCAACTCCTGAACATTGCACACACCCCCAACAGGAATAACTTCTGCTTTAACAACCAACTCCTGAACATTGCACACACCCCCAACAGGAATAACTTCTGCTTTAACAGCCAATTCCTGAACATTGCCCCAACAACTTCTTAGGCAACTAACATCCCATCATCAATTTAGTGAGAAGCGACTCTCTCCTCCTCTCAGGCTCTCAGCAAAAAATTTCTTGCTCCTTTTGGCACTCTCTCAGCGGCTTTCTGTGGAATCTTTGTTCAGTTCCAAATAAAGTTAAAACGGAACTTCATATCAAAATTTATTGCATTTCTCCATAGAGCCTCTGAGCTTCATCCTTAGCGGCTTGCTTGTTGAGGAAAAACAAAAGGTTTGAAGATTATTAGTGAGGGTGTAGGAATACAGTGGTGTTTGTGCGTAGCTCATCGATTGAAGCTAAGTCTGTTCGGTTTTCAGTTAGTTCGCCTGGTACCGTTACTCTCTCGAACCGGAGCAGGAAGTCGCAAAGCTTGATTCATTCGTAGATACGGGGTGGTATGGTTGGCTAATTTGTTTGGCAAATTGGCGGACTCAAGGAGGTTAGAGACTTTTCTGAGCATTTTAATGAGGCCACGCGCGTTTCTGGCTCAGCGTTGCTCTAATCAGTATGGCAGCTACATGGTTCTTGCCGAGTTTGGAGATCGACGTAGACGTGGGGCGGTGATTAGTCCTAAGGGACGCATGAGAGATGGGTGGAAGTCGTTTGCCTTGGTGTGTGAAGAACTGCTCTCAATCCTAGGAGAGATTCGCAGTAGGAGAGTGGGATCTGGTCGATCGGAGTTTCGGCAGGGAACTTCCTTTGCTCAAATGGTTCAGGGTGATGCGCCGGAGAAGAGGGTGATGGAAGCCAGGGAGTCGCGAGGTTGTCAGGTGGGCACTGGCAAAAAGTTTTTGCAGCCGAATGTTGGAGTTCCCATGTTGCCACTGGTGGTCTCATTGGCCAATCTGGCGAAGGTTGGTGCGCCAGAGAAGGCGGAGGGGGGGAGAGAATTTCGTAATTCTTCGTTTCACGTGGGCAACACGCACACACTGGAGGCGTTTGTTCCCAATGCGCCTGAAGGGTGTCGTTAGTCATCATGGTGCTGAGCAGTCTGTGCAAGCGCCTGGGTCTGTCAGCGTCCTGTGGGCGCATTTAATGAAGCTGAGAGTTTAGCTGGATGATATCATTGGGCTGGTCAAAAACAAGCGGGCGACATTGGAGCCTAAGTTGGATTTAAGTTGCACGGTTTGTGGTTTTAAATTGGTGGCCCCCTCGATCTCGACAATAACCCATAATCTTTCGGGTGGTTTGGTTGGGTTGGGTTCGGACCGTGTTTTGAGCCTGAGTATTTTGGGTCAGCAGGAATTTGGCTCGGGCACACAGGCAGTTGGATCTGATGTTCCTTAGGGAGGGTTGGCTGGGTTGGGCTCGGACCCTGGCCAGGGACCATCGGTCACGTAAGCACCTTTTAGTTTGCCGGGCAAACCGGGACTGCTGGGCATCCCAGGTACACTGGTCTCCGCTATGTCGGGGACCCAGTGTGCAGGAGTGGCGAGACCTGGGCATATCGGTCAGACAGGCCTTGACTCCGGGACGTCAGGGCCTCCCTGACATAGGGCTCGCAGGTATGAAGGTGTTCGTTCAGACCATCCGGGAACAATTCGACTTGCCTGGCATATCGGTCATGACGGGTGTCCAAGGCTTGACTTCGAGCATACAGGGCTTGCTGGTGCTTGAATCCGGGCCTCTCAGGCACACAGGGATTACTGCAGGAGATACGGCTCTCCTGTGCGCCGAAACTGCCGCAGTGTTGGGAGGCTTGGCTAGTGATGCCGATCACCAGTCATCGACGGTAGCTCTCTCGTGGCGACTTCTGTGGCAAGGGGCAACTGTCGAGAGGCAGCTCCGACGCCAACGCTGAAGTTGTCTCTTCCTCTTATGGACGCCGAAGATGTTTCTTTGTCGGGGGTGCGGGGTGCTTGCCCGGTGGCTCCAACGTCGGATTTTCCTGTTTAAGGCTCAGAAGTGGGCACAGTCTCCCCTATAGTGCTTCTGAAGGGAGAACGTGGTTGGAGTCCTCTGTCGTGGTCGGGAAGAAGTTTGATGGGCTTGGGGCACCTGAGGTGGGGAGAGAGAACTTGGTCAGGGACTATGATTCGGAGGATCTGGAGGTGGCAGATCTTTAGCTCCTTTAGATGGGAAGGGGTCCCTAGTCTGCGTAGATAGTGATGTTGATGGGTTTGGGGCTGAACCTTTGGCAGTGTGTCTTCCTTTCGAGGGGAGAGGTTTGTCACACAAATTTATCTTCTTCGGACTTGGTGTTGGAAATGGTTTATTCCTTTAAAGATATGGCTGGACTCTCTTGTGATGGTACCGAAAGTGAGCTGATGGCGCTCTTTGCCGCTCTAGTGAAGGACTGGGGAATCAGTGGGATTGTTACTCCTAGCAAATCAGGAGGCAAGTTCTCGAGAGAGCTGAAAGGGCTTAAGTCCTCAGTCAATTATGATGGGCTGAAGTATGTGTCTCGGAAGAGTCGTAAGGGAGGGAGGGTTTCGCTTAAATCTTTATAAAGCCCAGAATTTTGAGTTGGAATGTTAGGGGTTGAATGATAATCAAAATCGTAGCGGGGTGAGAAATTTGTTGCGGCGATGGAGGCCTGATTTAGTTTTTTTTCAGGAAACTAAGGTGGGGATAGTTACTAGAGCATTAGTCAGAAGTTTGTGGGGAGGGCGTCATGTGGGGGTGGTGTAGTCTAGCGGCGGAAGGGGCTTCAGGCGGGATTTTGATTTTGTGGGATTCGAGGACTTTAGACATGGTGGAATCTTGTGAAAGTCGTTTTTCTATTTCGGCGAGATTTAAGAATGTTGAGGATGGGGTCCAGTGGGCGTTTTCTAGTGTGTATGGCCCCAATGATGATAGTCGAAGAAGGATGCTTTGGGAGGAGTTATCAGGTGTCTTTATTTGGTGGAACCTTCCATTGTGCATTGGGGGAGACTGCAATATCACGTGCTTTCCCAGTGAGGGGTTGGGAAATGGAGGATTCGGGCGTGCTATGCTGGAGTGAGGGTCCTTCACTTGGTCGAATAATAGAGCTTCCCAATCATGGTCTAGAATTGACTGCTTTCTTTTCAGCCCTTGTGGGGAAGCCTTGTATCCCGAGGTTACTCAGAAGAGGCTCCCTTGGTTGTTCTATGATCACTTCCCTATTCTTTTGTAAAGTGGTAGATTTGGGGGTGGAAAGAAACCATTTCGGTTTGAAAATGTGTGGCTTCAGGAGGAGGGTTTTGTGGATAAGGTGAGGGAGTGGTGGAACTCCTGTGTTCTCGGGGTCACTGAGTTATGTGCTTGACTCTAAGTTGAAAGCCTTGAAAAGGGATCTGAAATTGTGGAATCAAGTCTTTGGGGATCTGAATTTTCGTAAACATGCGTTGTTGGGCGACTTGTCAATTTTGGAAAGATTGGATGAGGAGGGCAGCCTTGATGAGGAGGGGCAAGCGAGGAAAGTGGAAGTGTCTAGGGAGCTGAATATTCTGATTGAGATGGAGGAGATCCATTGGAGGCAAAAGTCGAGGGCTCTTTGGCTGAATGAGAGGGACCGGTGTACGAAGTTCTTCCATAGAGTGGCCAATTCCAATAGGCAGTCCAATTCCATATCGAGCTTGGCGGTTGAAGGTGCTCGCCAATCGTTTGAAGCTTGTTTTGGATAAGATCATCTCACCTTCTCATACTGCTTTCATGATTGGTAGAGATTTTAGATTCTGTGTTGATTGCTAGCGAGTGTATTGACTCGAGATTGCGATCCAATGTGCCAGGTATGTTGTACAAATTGGATATTCAGAAAGCCTATGACCATGTTAGTTGGGCGTTCCTTCTGGATTTGTTGAGGAGATGTGGTTTTGGGGAGAGGTGGTGTAAGTAGATTGAGTTTTGCATTTCTACTATTCGCTTTTCGGTGATGGTGAATGACTCCCCTGAAGATTTTTTCGGTGGCTCTAGGGGTCTGCATCAAGGAGATCCGCTCTCACCCTTTTTGTTTGTACTCCTTATGGAGGCTTTTAGTAGAATGATGGATAAAGTGGTGGCTCGGGGTTCCATTGTGGGGTTTGAGGCTGGTGGGAGAGGGGCGGAGGCCTGGCTATTTCTCATCTTTTGTTTGCTGATAACACCTTAATCTTGTGTGGGGCGGAGGTGAGTCAGTTTCGTCATCTCCATTGCTTATTGCTTTGTTTTGAGGCGGTGTCGGGGCTAAAGCAATTAACTTATAAAGACAAAGTCACAGTACATAAATTTTTGTTTGCTCAATAGAAATTCTTTAAATTCCCACAATCGTCATTGCCCAAATCACCCTTGCACTACCCCAGGACATACACTGATTCGTAGCTCCCTTTGTAAAACAAGCCCCCACCATCAGCGTCATCGGTCTTAACCCCACTCTCCACCATATCAAAAGCTGTACCTTTTTTGCTCAAACCTAGTTTCAGTCGCTTTAGTTGATCCACACACCTTGATCTGCAATATACAACATCATGCAACAAATCTACTTCACAATTATCAACTCTTTGTTTGTGTACTGAGGAACTGGTAAAAAATTGTATTCTGAATCTAGAAGATACTCTATACTTTGATTTTAGAAAACGAAGACAGCAGAGTAACCATTAGATTCAAAACTTTCTTATGTTTCGTTCATTCTCTCGGCCAGGCAAAGATACTTGAAAAATCATGGGTCTTACCTTGAGAAGCGCAAAGTATTCAAATCTCCATTTGAAGTAGGATTAGCGTTTGATTCCGTCACGCAGATTTGCTAAGAAACTTTGAAAGATCTGTGCAACCCTTCACAGAGAGAGAAAGAGAGAGATTTCGGGAGGGAGGAGGGGGAGAGCAGAGAGAGAGAGAGAGGTGGGGGGCTGGGTGTCGTTTTCAAACGCCATGTATTTTTTCTTGAAGCTCTTTTCTTTTTTGCTAAATTTTTGCTTGATGTTCGAATGAAGGAGTCATGACTCCATTCATTCACGCGTGAATGAAGAGTCAAACTCCTTTATTCACGTGTGACTTGGGTCGTTTGACCCAAGTCATCTCATTTTGTCTTTTATGAAGCAGGGCTCAAAAGCCCTGCACTATTTTTTTTTTAAAGAATTTCGGAACCGGAAATTCCGACATTTCCGCCAGAATTTCCGGTTCAGATTCTGGTTCCGGTTTCCATCGGATAAAATTATCACCCTTATTTCTGTGAGATCTATATGTACCTTACTTATAAAAAAAAAAAAAAAGTGAGATCTATCAGTACCTTGATTGCTACCTTCCTTTGCTTTCTTTCTGAACAGTATGCAGAAATATATGAGCTGCAAAGGAGCTTGCTTGGCAAGCATGGGAGCAGATCAACCTGCTGAAGTCGTTGATTATGCCCCTAAAAATCTGGTACAATTACTCTTTTCCATTGAAAATTTCATGTATCTCTATTTGTTTTTTCCTTGCTAACAATATCTAACGCAAAACTAGGCAATACTTTAAATATAAGAAGCCGAGCGGGCGGATTGGTCTAAGTGGAGAGAAAAAAAAAGGATTGATCTTAAAATCTTTTTTGGAGATATCCATTTTCCTGGAAAGATGGATAAGAAATCCCGACACAGTAGTATCTTTATACCGTTTGGAACGGCAAAAAAAATGCTAAGGAATAAAAAAATTTGAAAAATTGGATTTATGTCCAATGGATCCACATTTGCAATTTAACTTCAAAAAAGCACTAGTAATGTTGCTTTTATGAAGCTCCTTGAATAATTTTTAAGTCCAGTTCTAATGTGAAACTTGACTTTTATATCACTTCTTTCTCATTTCCCACTCAAAGTGGGACTTTGGGGCAATACAGTCTCCCTACCTCGTTAAACCTTTGACGTCCTCGTCAAGGCCCATTAAAATCACATTGATCGTTACCAGGCCCAAACTGAAATCATTTGTATAAGTCAAGGAAGTGCTAGCCATATTTGCACTTTGACTTCAAAAGAACTAGTCAATATTGCTTTTTGAAGTTTCTTGGATTCATTATCAATCTCAATTCTACCCAATAAGGAACCGATGTGGAGCTTGGCTTTATACCACAGTCGTTTCTCATCCACTCTATGTGGGACTCGAGGGCAGTATAAAAGAATTGACTTGATTCATCACTTATGGGCTAATTGTATGGATGGAGGAGCTTTATGGTATGGAGAGAGAGGGAGAGTTGTGATCCTTTCCTCTCAAATAAAGGAAAAAAAAGTGAAGGAAGAAGGGAGGAGAGGAAGTCTTCTTTTTTGTCTCACTTCTATGATACATGCAAAGTGGGCAGATTTACGGGGGATAGGAGAATTAATGAATTTTTTTAGATTGATTTTCCCATCAACCCAAAGACAGCAAAGAAGAAAAGAAAAGGACATGAGGTAGAATGGGAGAGCAAACCTCATTTTCTGTTTTTTCTCTCGACATCCAGTCAGCAGGATAGAAAGCACTATGGAAAAAATTACAAATTGTAACATGGGGTGCAAATTGAAAAACTTATAATGATTCTGGTCTCCAAACTACACTGTCAAATTGATACCTCATCCTACAGTGCGATCAAACTCTTTTGCTGATCTTTATTGCTCTTTATTTCTTCCCTTGGAAGAAAAGTGACCTAAACTCATCAAAATCAACTGTTTCGGTTTGAGCATTGCTTTTGAGAATACAGCAGCATATGCATTTAAAGAATTAATGGACAAATTATGAACTGATATCATTCAGTTCAATTTAGCATCCTAAACTTATCATTATCTTTTCACCTATGACTTCCAGAATCCTGGAGCATGCTTATTTACTCGGATACAGACAATACTTTCTTGTGATGGTTCACATCCGTATACCAGGAGACTTTGCCCCTGTGCATAGTGCATATACTTGTGAGTTTCGTTGCCTCGGTATATACCAATATGCAAGCTCACGGCATATGTGGCAGCAAGGTTTGGTTCAGTATCATACTTATATTTAGTGGCTTATTGCCATTTTACTGTGAACGTTCTAATAGAATTGATGCATCTCAAACTGTCTATGGTAATGTAAAATATGTTAATTTTGTCCTGGACTCTACTGTTGATGATATAAAAGTAGCTCTCAAATATCTGTTCATTTTTGCCTGGATACATCATTCAAACAAAGATATACATAGATTTTGCAATATCCATGATGCATAAGTTTCCAGAGCTGATTATGCAAGGGTTGTTGCAAAACTGCTACTGTTCTTCCGATTCAGGCTTAGCAATAGGTGGGCAATAGGTGGCCAACTGTAATGGATATTTTCCAATATCCCTGATAGTTTTTAATGATGCATAGGAAATAACTATATCATAATCATCTTAATAACTGAAACATTGGCAGTATATATAACATAAATGTATCAAGCAGTTTCACCGACACAGAGAGTTT
Organism: Myrica gale; assembly: GCA_963930655.1. Classification (NCBI taxonomy): domain Eukaryota; kingdom Viridiplantae; phylum Streptophyta; class Magnoliopsida; order Fagales; family Myricaceae; genus Myrica; species Myrica gale. The sequence goes on along the minus strand of OZ005619.1, from coordinate 11,909,393 downwards.
AGATCATGATGGCGATGGTTCAGATTACTCCTATTGTTTCACCCGCAGTGGTGAGACCTGGTCCTTTAATATGCTTGGACCCACCAGTTCGGTTTTCTCTCCCTCTTTCCTCCTTTTATTTATTTATTGTTTTTTTTTTGTGTGCATGTTGACCTTAGTTCTATTCTTTCTGTTAACTGATGCAAATGATAATTTTGGTTTCCAGTGGAAAATTCCTTCTTTCGATGAAAATGTTTAGTCGGGAAATACCTCTTAGTTCCTGACTTGTTAACAGTACATGATATGTCCAATTGTCCATTCCTGCTTGCTCCATAGACTATGATATAGGAGTCTTTTTGTTATTCTAAACTCCAGTACTATAAATTCTACGTTGTTCAGGGAAGAGGAAAGAGGGAGGGAAGGATTGGGCTTCCCCGTTATGCTTTGGAGATTGAAACATATTTTAGTGCTAAAAATCATGTTTGTATGAAAAACTTGTTTTGTCATAAAAAAAAAGTTTTTAAAACCATGAAACAAACATAACCTTAATTTCTATTGTTATTTCTTTCAATGGAAAGGAAACCATAAATAATTCTTTGACAAGTAATCTGCTGAATGTGAAATTTTCTATTTTTTTCCAATGGAAAAGAAACCATAAATAATTCTTCCACAATTAATCTATATATTTGTGAGCGGATAGCTAGTAGTATCTTGACTACTAAACTTTTGCAATAAAACTCCTATTTGAAGATGAGCTTTGAGGCATAGCTATTGGTTCTCAGGCTCTGTTTGTTTAAACGTGAAGTTTTTAGTTTTATTTTTTTGTAAAATAGTTTAAGATGCATTATGTTTCAGTAAAATGCTTGTCGCATGTTTAATTTCCAGTTTTTTTTAGGTCAAGTTTCCACCACCACAATCCTGAACCCAAGGCAATCAGGACGAGAAGTTTACAACCCGACCTCGAAAAAAACTAAAACCGTCAAGGCTGGGTTCGTCTGAATGTTCAGTTTCAAGTCGGGTTATAAGATAAAATACTTAAAAGTGAGAAATTGTATTGTTTCGTTAAGAGCATAAGGAAAAAAAATCATGTTAGAGACTCGAGCCCAATTTCTCTCGGGTTCATGTTTCAAAACCCGGCCTTGACCCGTTTGCGGCGGTTTTAGGTTGAGAGGTCGAGTCGGCGGGTTTTTGCCCACCCTAAGACTGGGAAAGACATGTCAGAAAAGAAGATTCACTAGTTTTAGAATGCAAGTCACTTTTAGAAAAATGGAGTTATGTTTTACGGTTGATTGAATTAGGTTAAGTTGATTGTATTTTACAAGACTTTCTAAACAATTAAAATTATGGAACATACTTTACGTAAAGTAAATACGGCAAAACAAACTGAGTCTAAATAGGGACAAAATTACAACATTTTGCAATGTCTGTTTTATTTGAAACTAAACTCATTTCATGGTAATTTTCTGAACTTATTTGCTTTTAGGTTATTTATCATACGGTTGCGTCAACTAGGGTGTGCTAAAATACAACAAAAACACTCGAAAGATGTATGTCCTCTCTCTACTCTCTTTACCTGACCTTTTTTTTTTATTTTTTATTTTTAATCTTAGAATTGTTCCAGAGTTGCTATTAGGGATAAATGCAAAGTTCCTGGTGGGTTGCATTAAAATCAAATAAGCCCTTAACGTTTAAAATTCGTTAAATTATTCTCGTGTTTAAAATTCATAAGACTTTAGTATCTCTGCACCCTTCGAATGTGAAGAATTTTTAAACTTCAGAGTCTAATTTGATGGGTTTTAAAGTTTGGAGATATATTTGAATTTTACTTAAATTACATAAACAAATTTTATATTTATCCATTATTATTATTATTATTATTATTGATAAATACAAAATCAGTCCCTGTGATATACGCAAAAATCGAATTATTTCATGTGATAATAAAAACATAAAATTAGTCTATGATCTCACAAAAATATAAAATTAGTCCCTAGTGGAGGAATTAACGAAAAACAAAAGTGAAATAATATGGACTAATTTTATGTTTTTGTTATCACAAGCACTAATTCGATTTTCTCATATATCACATGGACCGATTTTGCATTTATCCCTTATTATTATATACAAGTAGAGTTTTTCGAATCAAATAAAAAACTATATAGCTCACCTATCTTTGAGGTGGAGTGGTACGTGGGAGCACGAGGGCGACATTGTTTAGCAATCTAAAATATTGCATGAGCGAGGGCAATCCTCCAGCTCTGATTCACCGGCGCTGGGTTAGTAGGCTATAAAGCACATGGATGGAGGATTGCCCGCCAAGCAACTCAAATTACCAGACCGAAGCTCACTACTTCATACACATTCACATTATTTTTGAAGGAAATTTTTTAGTAAATTTTCAATCAAAATATTGGTTGAATACCATCTAGAAGATATACCAATCCTAGGTCGTGTAAGATTTCTATTCCAAGGCAAAAAAAAAAGAAAAAGAAAAAAAGAATATCACACACGACAAAGGGACAGGCTTTTGCCTTGTCCACATCCCTCAAAACAACACGTAAGCTAAATGTAACGAGAAGTACGACTTTGCATTCTCTCCAATTGGGCACCTTCTTCCATATCTCGTCAGTTACTGTTTTTTTGTTTTTCTCTCATTACTTTTGTTTTTTATTCTAAGCTTTTTTTATCTCTCATTATATTATATGAAAAAGAAAAAGGCCCGATCCTGAACTATCTTCTTTGAATTACGAGGAAAATACCAGTAAAGAATGGGAAAGATGGAAGAAGAAAAGGAAAGCACAGGAGGAGAGAGGGGGAGATAAAAAAAATAGTGATCCAGCAACCACTTTGTTTACATATTACATATATAAACAAATGACATTGACCTGTCTTGTGTTTGTAGCGGCCATGGCCGCCTGGGGCATGGAAATTCTCTTGGAATTTCTCTCAAAAGCTGTAATCTGGCTTGGCAATTCTCTTGCTCAACCCCTTCAACCCACCATTATCGCTACTGTTTTCGTCTACAACATTGCCAATATCTTCTTTATCCTCTTCTTGCATGCCCTGAATAGCCGGATGGTTTAGAATGCTTTTTAACAGCTGTGTCCCTCTCAGAGCATTCGTCAATGGCAAATGACCCTCTGGTGTATCGTCATTAAGCTCCCAAGTGAACTCTGTAGGAAAAGCCCTGTAGTTGTACTGCTCAACCTCGGTGTCGAGCTTCTTCATCCACCCAACCATGACGAAAAACTTGGAGAAGTCTCTCTCTGCTTTCTCGAATATTCTCTTTTGGACGCTGTAGCCGAACTTGTTGTCGCTGTGTTGCCTCCAGAGGTCGTCGATGGTTTTGAGGTCTGCTTCCGAGATGAATTGGGCCTCGGAGAAGAACACGTAGCCACGCTTTTGCGCGGCCTCGCCTGCCAGGACAATGAGGAGGCGGCGGGTTTCTTCGTCGGCTTGCCTGAAGTTTTTGGCCGAGAGGTGGTCTTGGAGGACGTCAAAGGAGATGGCTGGGGAGGTGGAGGGAGTAGTAGAGGATGTGGTGGGGAAGAGGGAAAAGATAGCTGAGGAGAGAGAGTGGGAGAGGGAAGTGTGGGTAGGATTGAGGAAGACAGAGGAAGGAACTGTGGAGGGAGGAGTAGTGTCTGTGATATAGCGTTTGAGTAGAGAGTGATGATGGAGGGATTGGAGAGACTTGGAGGCCATTTAGTTCAGAGAGAGAGATGATGATGGTGGTGGAGAGCTTAATTAGGAAGGGGGAGGAGAAGGAAAAGAAAAGAATGGCGTAGATGTTGGGGGAGGGAAAGGTGTGGGGTTGGGTTGAAGGATGGATGGATGGAAGATAAGATATGTGTGATGAAGCTATTCAAGAGCCCATCCGATGATATACAAAGAAGCATTTTGATTGGCTACGTCTGGGTGAGGCTAAATCCTCTCTCTCTGATCTCCATCTCTCTCTTTTAAAATATTGAACTTTTTTTCTTTTTCTTTTTTTTTTCCTTTTTTGTACTGATATCTGCTATAAAATCAAAGGAAATGTAAGTGAAAAGAATCTTTAACAATGTGTTCTCAAAACATTTCATCTCCTAGGGTTCTTAAAATTGTGTTTCAATCATTTGCAAGTTTAATTAAAGGAATAAATATATTTTTCACTCCTGAATTTTGGGGATGTCTAACACATGCACCTTAAATTTTAAATTTTGAGACATTTCACCTCTAAACTTTGGGGGGTCTGACACATTGCATCTTGATGTCGAATTTTCCGTCAACTTGAACGAAAAATAGCGTATGATTGGCATGTGATTTTTTGGCGTGAGATTTTATAATTATACCCATAACTTGTCTTTTCACGTTGATCTCCTTGTTGAGAGTATAAATGTAAAATCGAATGCCAAATAATCATGTGCCGATCACATTCACCATTTTTTGTCCGAGTTGATAGAAATTTAACGACAAGATATAATGGGTATAATGTCAAAAATTCAAGGGTGAAATGTCTCAAAATTCTAAGTTTTAGGTTGCAACGTGCAAAACTTACCAAAATTTTGGGTAAAAAATTTATTTATCCCATAATTAAATTATTAAAAAGTCAAAGAATTAGCTACTTTTACTCTTAAAATTAGTCAAAACAAATTCATATTATTCTTAAAATATTCTTGATATTTGGTCAATTCGTGAATATAGATCTTGAGTCATAAATAATTGGGTAATAAATAAAGTAGATATGGAGTAGCAAAATTGTAATAATTACATTTGAATATATATATATATATATATAGATATAATGGCTCGAATTCGTTGAACTCGATCTCCATATGGATCAGTTTTCTAAAAATTGTAGAAAAGTTTTATTCCTCCTAATTGATATTTGATTTAGAACTTAGATGTTAATGATAGTTAGGCACAAGTAGTGTCAGACTTAAAAAAAGATGAAGAAGAAGCATTCCAAGTAGATGGCACGTGCTCTCCCGTTTGGTAGAGTTATTTGTTAACTGCAATCCACCGAGAAATAAGAGAGAAAAAAATAGTATTTCTACTTTTGTACAAAGGCCATCTTTATAAAGTAGAAGGCCGTTGTATAAATTTAGAAATATAATAAATTAGAAATACACCACAGTATATAGCTATAATGAAAATATATTCTAATATCTTGCTTTAAACTCAAGGTGGTAACATGTTTCCTTGTGGCAACTACATTATGCAACAGAGAGAGGCTCTCTAGACCTTCTATCCCCCGGCCGGACAGGGGGCTCCTCCCCTGCCTCTCTCCTTCCCTGGCCACACCTCTGGTGGGAGGATCCTACTCTGTTTGTGTCTTTTTTGGCCTTCTCTTAAGCTTTTTTTTTTGGAATCAAAGGAGGCTAGATTTTGGAGGCTCCGGTAATCTTTGGTGTGCACATCCCCCATGGGTGGTTTCCTCGGCTCCCAACGCTCATCACTAGCCAATTCCGGTGGGAAACGAACTGAGCATGGAGTCCCACGGGCGCTCGATCCACATCTCCAGTGATTTGGCTATTTTGAGTGGTTTTCAGAGGCAATCACCCATTTCGCCGTGCTTGTCCTCTTCTGGTGACCTGATCAGCATCTCTCCGACAACCTCTCACTGGCGTGTGCCACTCATGCGCGCGGCTTTTTTAGCCTCCTGCCAGTTACCTCGCCACCCCTACCGCCCCCTCCTCTTTGGTGGTCAGTTTCGACCTTTTTCTCCGGTGGTTCCTATTGTCTTCTTTGTTTTGTGCCGCTCAAAGTTGTCCTATCTTCTCTCCGTTTTGCAGACTTTTCAAGCTAGAAGATCTCTCTGATGGAGTCAGATCAGCCGTTGTCTTGAGTGATGGTCTATCAGGACCCTCGTGGTACTTGTTGATTTTTGTTGTCCTGACCTTTGTGGTATTTTCTAGTTTGTGTTGTAACCCGACCCTAGAGGTTGGTTTTGATCTCAGTTTTTATCGCCGTTACTGGACCTTTGGATCCGCTGATTGTAGGGCCTTTGGTCCATTTAGGTTTTTCTACTGGCCCTCTGGGCGTGACTCTGTTTGGACTGGCTGTTTTTCTTGGATTTTAATATATTTAGTATTGTTGCTTAGAAAAAAAAACTCAAGGTGGTAAAGTTGACAATAGTTGGAATATGAAAAAAGAAGAAGAATGAAATGGTCTAGAGGATGTGCCTTGGTAAATATATCAGTAAGCTCATCACCCTGAAGCAATTGGACAAAGATTCTTGAATGGGTACACACAAAATGACAACCAATTTCCATATGTTTGCCACCTTCATGATAGACCTCATTACGAGCAATATAAATGACAGAAGCAAACAAAATCAAAGAGGTTTAGAGTAGGAGGGATCAAATGTAGTAGACACCTTTTATCCCAGAAAGTAACTAGAAAAAATATTTTTTTCGCCAATCGATTATAAGGATTCTCACACTTTAAACTATCAATTTCGTTACATTTCGTCCCTCAACTACCAATTTTTTACACTTTGCACTCCCATGATTGTTAATTTTGGACGGAAATTGCTATTTTGGTTCAGTAAAATGAAGAATTTACCCTTACACAAAATATAATTGATAGCTCGGGGTGCAAAGTGTCAGAACCCTAATAGTTGAGGGCGAAAAATGTATTTAACCCAAGTAACTAATATAAGTGAGATCCTTAATTTTAAAATGTTGTCTCAATATATAATTGTTGAAGCTCACAAATGCCAAAAATTAAGTGTGGGTACATGAATGGATGGAACTGAAATAACTCATTCATGTACCCATCGGAACCATATTTTTCATTCCAGTTCATCGAAATTTCCAAAAACGGAATCCAAAAATTTTGTTTCCATTAGCAGGCCTATTTGCCCAAATTTTGTTTGGGCCCAAAAATGGTATGCCTGCAACAGTTAAACTTTGCCTTTTCTAGCTAGTATTATCATGATTCTCAGTACATGAGGATGATTTATGTGTGCTTATTGGATAGGCATGTGTAAGGATCTGCTGGTATGCACATGTTTTTCTTATGGTTGTTAGGTTTATTCTAGTTTGTCGTTCTAGGGTTACAGTTTTCTACTTAACAAGTTTTCGGGTGATGATAATAAGTTAATATTTGTGGTTTTGCATTTGGTCTCTTTAATGTATTAATTAGATAAGAACAAAAATGATCCATTTACTTGTAAACCTAAACTAGTTATTAAATATCTCTTATGAATGTGTGTGCAGCCTGTCATCCTTACCATAGTTTCAAATATATATATATTTAAAAAAAACCTGGGCTCAAAAGCCCTTAATTTTTTTTTAAAATTAATACTAGAACTGAAAATTCCAGCGAAAATTTCTGGTTTCGAAAAACCAATATATATAAAAGAGAGGTTAAATAACGTAGCACTTCCTTTGGTCATATTCAATATATATAAAAGACATGGCTACATAATATCACAAAAAACTTGTGTACCCATAATATTATTAAAAGCATGTGTATACATAATATCCCGAAATGTGTCATAAGATGCTTATAGGTGCATGATGGAGGCCGTATGTAGTTCATAAAGCATTGAACAAAACCATCATTAAATTGTGTGTATAACCGAAAGCTTTCCATTCGATTGTCGGCATGGCTTGAGTAAGTCGATACCATGTGAGGAAAAGAAAGAGTGTAGACTTTTCTCTCCAAACCCTAACCTAGCCTCCCTCTTTTTCTCTCTCTTTCCGGTGGAGGGAGGAGCTCCTTAGCTCCTCCCGCCCCTACCCCTCCCAAGCTCTTCTCTGGTCGGTTCTCACTGTTCTTTCCCACCCTCTCCTGATTTCTTATCTTACGGTTTTTGTTCGGAATCTTGGCGGTTAGATCTAGGTGTTTCTGTTAGCCTTTGGTGGACACCACCCCTCTAGTCGCATTCCCCACCTCCAGGCGTGCTCTGCCCTTCTGGCCCCGCTCTAGTTGGTCTGCGCGTAATGGTCCACGCGCCCCACATACCACGCGTGGATCTCAAGCCACTTGGGTGGCTTTTGTTTAGGCTACTTTGTAGGCCACTTCATTTTAGGCTACTTTGTAGGTCACGTGCCACTTGGGTGGCTTCCCCTGCATCTGGCGAACCCAATGCCCCCAAGTTACTGCATTTCCGGTCGCCAGTGATATTTTTCGGTCCCTTAGGATCTTTCTAGCCCTCTGTTGGGGCTTTGTAGTGTCCAGGTTGTCTGTGCTTTCATTACTAGCCCTCTAGATTTTCGTGGCTAAGTCTACAGTTATCGGTCACCCTCACCCTCTGCCTCACACGGAGCATATAATGGTTTTCCTGATCTCTTTTGGGATCCTGCTAGTTTTTCTTTACATCCTGGTTATTGTTAGACCTTATTTAGGATTTTCCTTATATGGTTTTAACTCTTAAATGCAAGCCTAACGACATTATTAAAAAAAAAAGAACAAAACCTTCATTAATTGGCTACATCTTTCACAAAAGGAAAGGTACGTGACCTAGCTATAGCCATCTTTTCTATATTGTAAAATATCGTCGTTGTACCTGCAGACTTTTTTAAAATACATGTGTATCCATACAGTCACGAAGGAAAACCCTGGTCCTGTTGAAGGATAAGGTCAAATTTTTGGTTTCACACTTGGTACAAGCTATTATATCTAAGATCTTGACCTCGTTACAAAAGCACATGGCAAATGTATTCTTCTTTCATAGACTAAATGGACGCTATAGGATATTGAAAATTTTTGTTTAGACCCTATTAACACATATAGGGGTAGAACTGGTGTTTTTTCACTATTTAAAAATTCAATAACAATTTTAGAACAAGTCCTAAAATTGTTGAGTCTAGATCTGAATAATCAATCAACAAAATATATATGAAACAGAATAATAAAATAAATATCTATCACACAAGAGACAAAGAATTTGTTGACGAAGTGAAAATCTAAGTAATCCAACCTAGACTCACTTCCTGCGGTTAACCCTCAGCTCTCTGAGGTTATTCTTATGAAATTTTAATGAACGTCATTGTTCTTCAACACCGGGAACTCCGGCAGCCAAACTCCCACAAGAAGTTTGTTTTCAATGGTGATTAAATCTAGATAACTGGAGAAAATCTGAACTGTTTATGAGCAGAGATATCTAAAATATTTTCTCTATCTATGGAGGATGCTTGAATTTGAATAAATCTTAGAATGACCTCCTCAAATTTTCTTGGTCGATCTCTCTATGTATTTATAGTTAGTTGAGATTTATTTCAAAAAGAATTCTAAAATGAAGGAAATATTTCAAAATCCAAGTTTCAGAGACTTTGCATCACCAATCCCTTGTTTTTAACTCTTCATCTTGATGACGTCTTATCTTTTCAAACTTTGAAAACTCCTTAATCTCTTGAACACTTCGACCAAATTTAAAATACAACTCAATTTGAATTTAAATTTTGACACGAAATTACCGAACATTAAAACACAAACAAGATATAATATCATGATTAAGAAAAAATATTATATATGTTTTGATCACTTTTGATTATCAAACTGATTTTTTAGGTGCCATGATTTCTTTCATTAGCCGAGGTTTAGGTACCTAGGCTCAGTCGAATCATAGATGAGGAAAAGATCATCACACAGGGTTTACTAGAACTAAAACATGATAAAACGCAGTTGGATAAGTTTAGAGTTCTATGGATATTGCACCGGTGGGTCGTTGTCTTAGTTTAAAGCTTTTTCAATCCAAATACTAATAACCTTTATGAGTTCGTAACCGTAACTACACAAATGCTAATCTTGTTTCCTTAAAAGAGTTGGATGACTTTAAGGTCAATGAAGTTTGGGCACATTCCGTGGGCAATCTTGTATATGCACACGTGTTTGTTCGTTTTTTACCTTATGAAGTTATGTCATTTTGTGATGGTGGCCGGTGGGTATAAATGTTGCCTGATCATCTGCATCTACCGCAAGGATTATTGTGAAGACTACAGCCAATAACTCCATCTTAAACAATGGATCTCTTGCTAAAAACTACGCTGCATCTTTTATTTTTTATGTTGTTTGTCAATTTCCAGCAGTGACAGTCTCTCTACGTCGGCAGCAACACCTATTTTTAAGCTTGGATCTACCTCTCCATCAACTTCATGAACAACAACACCAGTAACATCAACTTCTTTTGGAAAAAATAATTAAGAGCCGCAAAGACAGTTAGACGTGGATTATCCCTACCTTTCGAACAAAAAAAAACCTACTTAATCGACAAGTTTCTCTTAGGGAATCAAGTAAAAACTACTCTAATTCAAACCGAACATTCTGTAGCAGAAGTGCTCCTATAGTCACGCCCAATGAGGGTTACTATGCTGGTTGTCTCCTCCCTCTTTGCTAAAAGAAAAAGAAAAATGTCACTTTGAAACCTCTAACTTTCACATTTAATCAAACTACGCATTAAAATAAAATCTGAGGGTCAAAATTGTGCCGCGTGGCTCATTCACAACACACGTAACACGAGTTTGATCGTTAGATATTTTTTAGGAGCGCAAATTGATGAAATTTAATAGTTTATGGATAAGACCGTTAATTATATATATTAATTATTTAATTACATAAGTTGTTATAGGTTATAAATTTTGGATTTTCTAGTTTTTCTTTATAGACTTTCCTATATTTTCTTAAGAAAATCAGAGGTACTTTTGACCTTACCCTATACAGAAGTCCAACCTAACCCTTCGCAATCTCTAAATCTTTATAAACATGAAAATGGAACTCTAAGCCTTGCATCTTTTTAGGAAAACTGTGAAGTTGATTCCATGATCCCACTTCGAAAATTTGTAATGAGTAACCCAAAAACAGAGAGATAAGCAGTAGAATGCATCTATTCGTAACGAGTAACCCAAAACAAGCATTGTTCTAGGATTCCATGTGCCACTGTCCTCTGACCTTGGCTCCGGTAATAGGGTTTGGGGTACAAAATAAAAGCAAGGCTTTTCTTTGAGTTCATACAAACTCTCGTCTAATTTGGCTTACGTGTTTATCAATTGAGCCTCAAAATGTAGCGGAATACCCCTTCAGATAGAAGAAAAAGTGAATCTTATATCCTGTACAGTTATGCTGCTGTGTTCTCTTACTCTTCTGCAATAGGCAGGTTATAATAGCGTGCTAAGCGGCGAGCAGTTCCATCGGCCATGACACCTTCTATCATCATATACTTCTTATGATTTCCTTTAAGGGTATCCAGCTGCTGCTTTTCGAGCTTCTCTTCTTCCTGTAGTTGTAGCTACAAGAGAGAAACTCAAGTTATATACACCTTTGAAAAATAGTAGCAAAGAACTAAAGCAAAATGCTAAAAGAAGCAGCAAACCACCAAAACTTACCTTTCGCAAGTATGCAACTTCAGCAGCATGTTTCTTGACAAGACGTTTAATTTTCGCTGCTGTCTCATAATCAGGATCATTTTCTTCCAACCAATGACACTATCCTTCTACCAGGCTCTCTTGGGCGATCCTCAAACATCTCAGCTTCTGCAGGCCTTGCTCTCGCAGGCCTTGGCATTCCAGACATCATGAAAGGGAGTTGCGAGATCACAGTGAGAACAGCTTCAGCCTGCTGTTAATCCTCTATTTCCACCAGTGCGCACTGAGGAATGTTTCTTGGTCCCAGGTAGTTCCGGATAAACTGAACCCTTTTGACATTCCCAAACTGACCGAGAGCAGTTCTCACAACAGGTTCAGTGACTTGCGGCGAGATGTTGTCAAGATAAAAAGTTCGTTTTACCTTCTCCTGAAATGTAGCACAATCAGCTTGCACTACTGAAGACTCCATGTTGGATTAAAAAACCCTAACAAGAATCCATTTGAAAGGTTAGATGGATTGTTCATATAATAATCAGGAATACAACTATCAAATACTCGGGCAACTAAAACTAAAACCAATCTTCCCTACTATCAAGCTTTTGGAATTTTGAAGCAACAGCAAGGCAAAACCACAGGCTCACACAAAAGTTACCCTCATTCTTGATGTTATTGATGCAGTTTGCCTCTCGTAAGCAGTAACAAACTTTCAGTACAAGAAAGCAGAGACCTATTAAACAAACATGTATACAAAATTTTTGCCTTCGTTGGTCCATAAAAAAGCAATCCGGATGCAGCCAAACATGAACACCTACACATACAATCATCTCAAAACTACAGACCTAAGCTGAAGCATGGAAAGCTGAACATCACCATCTTCCTTCAACTAGTCCCCATAATACATAGAGAAGAAACGACGAGTCCATTGTCGTGCCATTCAAACCAACATTCCAAGAAGAAACATGTCAATAACCCTCAAAGGCATCCATCACTTACCCTACGTGCTCCGTATGCTGTAAAAATTTTGTTTTAGAGCTTTGATGTTTTTCAGTCCATGGTAGCTTGGGGCCAGACCAGCTCCAGATTGGTAACCTCATTGCACAGTGGTGACCATCTTCTGGTGATCTAAACCTGGACATCTACGTAATATTTTCTACTAAATGTGAAGTTAACTCCAAACAAGATAGATATAATTCTAAGTGTGTTGTACAACCAAATGTATGTCTCCCTGATCACACTACTCACACAACAAACCAATTTTCCCCTGGTGCACCTAAATAGAGATAAGTAGGGCTGTAATCGAGCCGAGTACTGACTGTTCGAACTCAGCTTTACTACATAATACACTCGGCTCGAACTCGAATCGATTTTTAGAAATGGTGTTCGAAATCTACCCAAATCGAACTCCGGTCGAGCACGAGTCTAACCATTCAAACGCGTCGAGCCGAGTTCGATCTCGACTTCAAACCAACTTAAAAAACAAAGAGAACGAGTAAGGGAGAATCTATGTTCACATTTTCTTCAAAAATCAAGAAATCAGCACCTTTCACCAATTTCCCTAGCAGTCAAACACTCCTGCAAAAGACGTAGGATCAAAGACAGCGAGAAATCTGCGCCCTTTTCGACCGCGGTGATGCTCGAGTCTCCATGTACAAAGCTATTTCCATAGTTTTTCAAGTCAAAATTGAATATTCATGGAGAGAGAAAGAGTGAGAGAAAGAGGGGCTCTTTTGTGAGAGGGGAGAGAATGGAGGACAGGCGGCCAAAGAGAACGAACGAACGAAAAAGGGCTGAACTTGTGAAAAGACTGTACTGATATTATTTTTTGGCTTAATTGCACCATATGCCCCTGTGGTATGCTAAAGTTACAAATAGGCCCCTGAGGTAACGTTTTCAACAATTAGGCCCCTGAGGTTAAGTTTTAAGAAAAAACAAACTTCTCCGTCAATTTGCCGTCAGATCCGTTAACACTCATCGCTGACGTGACTTTTTCCACTTTCTCCATCTTTCTCTCTCCTCGTTTGGCACTCCAACATTACACGTTTCACCTTCTCTTTGATTCCCGTAATCATCTTCTCTCTCACTCAATGTCCCTGCAATGGGTATGAAATCGAACTTCAACCACTTACAAATGTCAAAAGGTCAATCAAGAAAAGAACCCTGACTTTGATTATTCTTTGATTTTCCTATGATCTAAATTACTTATTATTCGGCGACTTGTCGCGTTAATTGTTTTTAGATTGAATGTTTGCATGACTCTTTGTTGTTGGGTTTTTGTTCTTCGGAATTGGGTTTTTGTAGGTCAGATGTCTGATTCTCTGTTTGGTTTCTGAGTAAATGGAGTTAGCAAAAGTATCGGCTTCACAACACGCCTTGAAACACAGTACCAAACCCACCATGCCCGAGTTTTTCTGAGAAACCCCGAGTAGCTAAGTGAAGCTCTTTGTAAGAAAATACCTTCAGATTCAATATTGGAAAGTCACCATCTTCGTCTACTCCTTTCCTGCTCTTTCTCCTACTCCTTACAAGTAAAACCATCAACACAACCCCTACGAATCCCAATACCAAAACTGACCCAGTAATGCCAATAGCAAAACTTAAAAGATGAAATCTTTTCCTCTTCTCCTTTCTTCTTCCCCCTCTTGTTAGCCTCACATACAACACCTTTTCACCATCGAAACGCACAACATTGACCCCCTCATACCAGTCATTCCCCTCACATGAACTCTCACTCTCGCGGTGACACCTGCTGGAATAGTCCTCGGACACCCATGCCTCATGATTTACTGCCTCAAACCCCTGGAGCGGAAGACATTCGCAGGGCCTCACTCCCTTGCTATTGCAGAGACCGAAGCTCCCTCACAGTCCGCACACGGCACACATACTCCGGCTGCGACCAGAACATGTCCCAGTGCTTGGTCTGCGGCGACCACGTGTATTGCTGCAATTGGCCTCTATAGTCCATCTTAAATCGGGAAAACGGTGCGACCAACCTAGTTCAGTTGGCCAGGAGACAGTACCTTCGTGGGTGAGCATAACCAAATTCCCATTGTCCAGTAACCTCGCTTCCGTTGAGAATTCAATGTTCGTGCTCTCCCAAACCGTTACGTATGGTTTTTTGTTTTGTTTAAAAATAAGCTGACGGACACGTGGTGATGATGGGTGTACTATTGTTAAGTGGACATGTGTATTTTAAAGCCACATCAGCGATGGGCATTAACGGATCTGAAGGAAAATTGACAGAGAGGTTTGTTTTTTCTTAAAACTCAACCTTAGGGGCCTAATTGCCGAAATTGTTACCTCGAGGGCCTATTTGTAACCCTAGCATACCACAGGGGCCCCTGATGCAATTAAGCCTTCTTTTTAAAAGTTATGTTATGATTTGGTACTAATATAGTAATACTTGCAGGAAAAACAGCAAAGATATCATCATGGTCTTAAATGAGAATCCGTAAGCAGCCACACATACGTGATCGGCCAATAGAAGCAAAGGGCTCCTATAAGGAAAAGAAAAAAGTCACTCGAGGCAGGCAGATGTGCGAGTTCTAGTTGTATATATATTTTATTGGGGAAAATTCACTTGGCACCCCTAAACTTTGGGGTCATTTCTAAAGTGCACCCACTTTTATTCATTTCGTTAGATCTAAACATCAAACTACCCGTTTCCGTTAAAAAGCACCCTCCACGTCAAATGATCGTTACAATCTGACGGTAAACGCATCACGTGCCGTCCACATGACCAATTTTAATTCAAACTTCCCGTTTCGCCCTTATGTAATGAATAAAGACGTTAAGCCCCACCCGATAGCTCCACGTTTGAAGCTTTTGTGCCCTAGCGAGCTCCAACGACCTGTAATCTTCGTAGCCCAGTGGCTTGTGTTTTCTTCAATGGTTATCATTTCGTGATTGGAGTTGCAAGATTTGAAGAGACCTCAGATCTGATACATGTATTGCTTTCGGTTCTTGATAAATAGTTGTTTTGCCTTTTCTCAATGCTATTTTAGGGTTTCGGCACTTGTTTGTTAGTTAGTGAAGTTCAGGATTTTCGATAGAAATTGGGTATTCGTTTGTTGGTCATGAGTTTTATACGTACTATTAACTTGATTCCATGCATAAAGCGAAAGTGCCCAGATTATGATTCTTTGCGTAGTTGGAATTTTAAATCCCACTAGAAACCGTGGCCCCCCCTTTGTCCCCCATGTTGAATGTGTTGGTTGCTATTAGTTTACTTTAGCTCAGTTTCAAGTGGTCCCATAAAATATAGATGTTTTGTTGGTCGTATTGGTTAAAGTACATTGATTTGAACGCAGTGCTTATGGGTCCCTGTGTTTTTGCACGTTCTTGACTGAGTATTTTTGCAGATATGTGTTATGTGGCTCAGTTTGTTTAGTGTGTAGGTCTGATCTTTTTCACTTAATGTTGTTGGTTGTGGGTCACCACGTTCTTGGCTGGGTTATTTTTTTAGTATGTAAACAATGACGGTGCAGTACAGTTTGATAATAAAAAAGTGATTGTTGAAGTAAATAATACAATTGCAATACCATTTATCTTTAAAGAACTCACTGCATAACTAATTAAAGACTGTGCATTACCATTTTAGATTAAACTACTCACTGCTTAATGATTGTGCAGTACCATTTAACATTAAAATACTCATTGCTTACCATTGCTACTCATTAAAATACTCATTGCTTATATGAATTTGTATTGCTGATATGCGGTCTATTTTAAATCAGACATGGCTCTTGAGTTCTTTCTATTTGAAGTTCATTACGGTGGACGATTTAGTAGGCAATTCGGATGCACTTACGTGGGGGGAGATGTAGGCATGTACGATGAACCATACGATCCAAATTGCCTATCATTCTTCGAGGTGGAGAGCATTGTTAAACCATTCGGTTACAATGCGGGTGACCTTGTTTACTACAAGCAACCAATGAAAACTCTTGATGAAGGGCTGCAGCTTATATCATTTGACCATCATATTTTGGAGATGGTGAGATGTCATGAGGGTCAGTCCGTCATAATATTGTACGTGATTTTATTTGATGATATTGGGGTGGGAACAAATGTTGGTGAGGAGGTTGTACAGTCAGAGGAAATGCACAGATGTCGTTTGGGGAAGAATGATCCATTCTGGGATCAAGTTCTGAGCTCTGATGAAGAACTTTTTGACGTGGGTGAAGACGAAGCTGAAGGAGATGGTGCCGGAGCATCTGAAGTTAGACCTTCGTCCTTATCTGGTGGAGATGTCGGATATACGACAGGGAGTGAGGGGGATAACATATCTGACGATGAAGGGGGGAACCGGGGTCATGATGATTTCCATCGTGACCCAAGGAAGGGCAAGGCTCCTATGAAAGAAACCCTGCAACAAGAATCAGAAGAGAGTGAAGGTAAATTGATAACATTGACTTAGTAGTTTTATATTTTAAGTACTTTTAGGCTTTAAGTTCGATAACATGTCTCTAACAATGCACCTCCTTTTGTCAATGTATTGCAGGTAATGGCTCTGAAATGGCAAGAAGTGATGTCGTGGCCTCTCCTATAGTCAGTGATATGGGAGAAGTCGCAAGCAGTTTGCCTGAGCCATATCGCGGACCTGAGTTTCATGAGAGATACTTGGTTGCTCCAGTTTTAAAGCTCGGGATGAAGTTCCCATCCTCCAAACTTTTTAGAGATGCAGTACGTGAGGAAAACATATTGAAGGGTAAGGACATACGTTTTAAGAAAAACTGCTCTGATAAGATCATTGTCGTATGTCAGGACGCACCACGATGCGAGTATAGAGTATATGCTCGGTGGATGGAGGGGGAGATGACATTCCAAATCAAAAGTTTAGAAAGTATCCATCGATATACGAGGAAGTATCGGAGCTCGCTAGTGGGGTCTAAGTTTATAACCGATAAATATTTAGAGCATTTCAAGACGCAGTCTAACATGCCAGTTGACTCCATAACACAAGAAGTGAAGAGGCAGTGGAAGGTGGATGTTAGAGAGGGACAAGTGTATCGTGCTAAGAGAAATGCACGAGCTAGAGTGTTCAAGAAACATTCTGAGCAATATCATCTGCTATATGTGTCTTGGTGAAGTTGGAGAGGATACCCCCTAAGTTGACACCCACCTTCCAGAGATGCTATGTTTCGCTGGCAGCGATGAAGTCGGGGTTTAAGGAGGGTTGCTGACCCTTGATTGGACTCGATGGGTGCCACTTGAAGGGTCCATTTAAGGGACAATTGTTGACTGTCGTCAGAGATGCCAATGACAACATGTATCCAATTGCGATGGCAGCGGTTGAGGCAGAAACAAAAGATAGTTGGAGTTGGTTCCTTGAGACGTTGATCTCGGACTTGGGTCAACCTCCATTTTGTGGTTGGTCCTTCATTTCTGACCGTCAAAAGGTACGATTTAGAGTCTATGAAGTTGCATTTTCATCTGCTATATGTGTTATTCAATTTATTAAGTTTCACTTACATGTGTCATGTAGGGCCTTATACCTAGTTTCGATGAGGTAGTACCTAATGCAGATCATCGCATATGCGTTAGGCATCTATATGCCAACTTTCGGGATGCTGTACACAAAGGCCTAGCATTGAAAGACAAGTTATGGGCTGTTGCATCTGCTTACTCAGAGCACAAGTTTTTGGCAGTTATGGATGAGTTGAAGAAGCTGTCAGAACCAGCATGAAAGTATCTCAACGACATTGACCCAAGACAATGGTCCAGGGCGTACTTCAATCCGGATGTGAAGTCTGATCTCCTAGTCAACAACCTCACGGAATGTTTCAATTCCTACATCTTGAAAGCCCGTAACAAGCCTATCGTCTCCATGTTCGAGATGATTCGAAAGAAACTGATGAAACGATATCAATTGAAAAGGTCGGGGCTGCAGGCCAGGAGTCATGCCATTGTTTGCCGACATACACTGGTCAAGGCCTATTTGAAGTGGAGCATAGACACCAGCAATTTGTAGTTAACCTGCAACTTCGAACATGTGGTTGTCGGAAGTGGGAGTTGACCGGTATACCTTGTCCCCATGCCTTCTCAGCCATTTTATACGATGGGGGGATACCGGAGAACTACGTACACCTTTGGTATAGCAAGGACATGTACATATTGAGCTTCTCACCAATCATATACCCAATGCCCGATGAAAATCAATGGAGGAAAACAAACTACGAGTACAGTTCAGCCTCCTTTTGTGAGAGTACAACCTGGTAGGCCGAAAAAACTAAGGAAAAGAGAGCCTTGCAGTAATGGTACACGAATGAGGAAGACTGGAACACCAATGAAGTGTTCAGAATGCAAGAAGCTTGGACATAATAAGAGGACCTGCCCTAAGAGAAAGGCAGCAATGAGACGAGCCCATTTGAGAGCTCCAACAACCCCCTTTGACACGAGAGAATCTTTTGCATCAGCAGATGAGTTGGGACCGGATGAGGTATGTCATACAACCTTCATTTGTTTAAGCAACCAAATTATTAAACAGTACAATGAATGTGATTTATTTATTTTCTTTTGCAGTTGTTCTCCCCCCTGCAGTATCGATGCTAGCTCCATCATCTATAGAATCTTCTCAATCTATCCAACCTGAAGTGCAAAATAAGAAGAAACATAAGAAGAAAAATGGAAGTTCTTCTCAAAGCTATAAGGCTACAACAGATAGTCCAGCAGAGGTAATCTTGTGGTGGCTTCATGAGGTATTGTAATATCTAAAAGATAAACTACTGTGACTTTAATTCCATTTGGTTTCTGTGTTTTCTTAGGAATCAGCCCCAGTACCCCAACCTACTATGACTGCTTCTCAACCTGTTCCAGCAACAAGGAGGGTTGCACCAAAGCTCACTGTCCGTAGAAACTAAACATCACAATCACACTCCTCCATTGCAAGAAGACTACATCGAAGGTCTGCAAGGAAGGTTGCTGAAGTGGGCACGAAATCAAGTGCAGGGGCTAGCCAAGGGGAACGTGAGATTATAGACTTGACAATACCGGAGAATAGGCTGACTCAAACATCAACACATCCCATATCCTGGAGTACCCCAGATACTCTGTGGGCCAAGTTTGGCCTTGGTTTTATGGCTGCACAACAGCAGAAAGTTGGAAGCTCCAACAGAGTGATGGTCCCAACCATTGACCAGGCCATACAGAGAGTTGAAGAAAGGAAGAAGAGAAAGACAGCTCAGAAGAAATTATATTTGTTTTGTAGATGGCCCTGCTTATGTAAATTAGTTTTGTTGGGTTTGCTTATGTGCACGTCACTTTTGTTATCTACATGGGTGTGGTTATGTAACTTTTGTCTCCTAGATGGAACTAAAGCAAGCACTTTTGTTATGTAGATCGAACATGTGCATTTTGCACTTTTTGAATATGCGCTTTTCGAATATGCACTTTTGGAAAGTTTGTGTTAATGGATATATGCATCTTGCACTTTTACGCTTTGCTAAGTTTCTCAATTAACAAAAGGTTAAAAAATTCACCCAACTATGGAACCATGTTCCACTTTTACACTTTTGGAGAGTTATAGTATACTGACAGTTGGCACCACAACAACTTACAAAAATAAGCTTCTCAAAGTTGGCACATTACAAAATAACAACTTTTACATTACGTCTAACATGCACATTACAAAATAAGCCTCTCAAAGTACTACTACCTTCCTCCTGACATACACTGAGGGCAACAACAACAGGAACAACACACAAATCACCATGAATGATGGTAACATCAGTCTTCTGTTGAATTTTAACTCTTCATTTTGACTAAATTTTGCGGAAGCCAACTCTAAGCTGAGCCGATTTCTCAGATTACATTCCACAGTCAAACTTCTCTTCAAAGAGTCTTGCTCCTCCTCCATGCGTGTCTTCTCATGCCTCTCCCGAAGACGTCTTAAAACCCTCCTTCCATGAACACACATAGGAGGATCAAACCAACTGAAAAATTGGCATGATCTTCCAATCTGACATTATATCAAATCTTTAAACACGGGTAACACAACTATAACACAGAGTCAAAACATAGCTATAACACAGAGTCAAAACACAGATACAAAACTAAATTCTAAAAGTGGAAGACAATGGATTACGTTATGGTTAACACAGCTATAAAACCTTCTACCAAAGTTCTCTTCCGTGTAGGCAGTCTTCAAGCATGAATGAACCCCATACCAACAAAGAGTGCTGTTCTTGGAATCTCCAGCCCAACTGGTAGTCGAACCTCCACTACTTGGTGATGACTGTGCATCACTGAGTAAATAATACAATTCATTACGTGTATTAAATGAAGAAATTTAACTATTCCGGAAAAATGGGAAGGATGCAGTTTAATTAAAATAATGAGGCATAATAATGAAAAAGGGAAAACTAGCAAAACTAAGACATGGGTTACCAGTGTCACATACAACGCTGGGGCACGAAGGAGCCGAAGAAAATATGCAACAGAAGCCTAAGAAAATATACAACCAGACCAGATGCAAATCCTAAAATTAAGTAAATCCAGAACACAACACGATGGGGCAACGAAGGAGTTTAAGAAAATATGTAGGTAGAAGCAAAATAAGCCACCAGAAGTTCGGTATTTACTACTGTGACGCCATCCTGCTTGTCCTTAGAGCATGAAGCTTGCACGTCGTTGAAGCTCGCTCGCTAGCACGATGGGCTGCGAAGATTATCGGTCGTTGGAGCTCGCTAGGGCACGAAAGCTTCAAACGTAAATTGGTGGAGCTGTCGGGTGGGGCTTAACGTTTTTATTCATTACATAAGGGCAAAACGGGAAGTTCGAATTAAAATTGGTCATGTGGACGACACGTGATGCGTTTACCGTCAGATGTAACGATCATTTGACGTGGAGGGTGTTTTTTTACGGAAACAGATAGTTTGATGTTTAGATCTAACGAAATGAATAAAAGTGGGTGCACCTTAGAAATGACCCCAAAATTTGGGGGTGCAAAGTGAATTTTCACCTATTTTATTTCTGAGTGAGTTCTAGTTGGATATATAACATATAAAATACGCTATTCAAAATTCACGTTCAGCGCCATGGTCTTCCGCACTCTCACTTCAACCCTCGAGTAAATCCTTTCACGCAAAATCTCTTAATATATATTATTTCCTAATCTCCTGCTGTTGAGATTCTTCCTGTTATCCAGATACGTCTCGGGCTTATCGATCCTGAAGGTCCCTGAACTTGCTTCAAGTTTCATAATTTCAAACCAAACCTTTCTGGTTTTCCAAGATCCGTCGCCGCCGATTGATATCTCTGATTTTGAACAGTTCTTCCTTTGTTCTTTATCTTGAGCTCAAGATAAGCAATTAAACTCTGTGAATAAATTTTAGCGAGGTTTCTGGATTTTTGACGAAAGAGTCAATTGGGTTGAAGGTTGTTTTGAGGAAAGAGCGAAAAGGGGCCACTTTGTAAGAATGGGGCATAGTTCGAAGAAGAAGAAGAAGCAAGGAGGAGGCGGGGGTGGGAGGAAGAGCAAGGGAAGAACTCAATTGAAAGATCATGCGTCGCATGTTGGCGACGATGATAATGAGCTTCTTTCTGAAGAGATCACGGCCTTGTATGTGATTCTCCGTGTTTTTGTTATTGCTGTTTAGTTCATGGTTTGTATAAATAGCCATATTTTAAGATTTTTGATGTGACTGGTTTGGCTGAATCTGTGGTAAAGAATTATAGTAACAGTGCAGCAACTTTTGTTTGGGTGTGAAATGGGATGTTCTTTGGTTTTAAGAATGAATTCTTAAATAAATGGGAACTGCTTAATACTGGTCATCTAGTCAAACTTGGATTTGAGCTCGGGGTTACATGGCTGTGAAATATGAATTTGCGGATTAGGAACTGCTCCAAGTGTAGTTGGCAGTTTGTGTTCTAGTAGTTGTCTGAAAAATCGAATACGAAAAAGGGCTGAAATATAAGTTAAGATGAAATCTGGCTCAAATTTGGGTACTTTGAGCTGGAGTCCAGTTATGGTAGACTTAATAACAGAGCATGAAATCTGACTAGACGAAGAAATTCTTGAACAACAACAAAGAGCAAAAACTGATTGAAGTCCTGCTTATGTGACCCAGACCAGTGTTTTCTGTGGGAAATGTACATGAAATCGCCTGGAACCATTCATGTTTGCTTCTGTATTCTAAAAACATGTTTTTCAATCTTATTATGGTGCGTAGGTGTGCAATATTTCAAGATGACTGCAAAGTTATTCCTGGGTCACCGTCCCAAGTAATTATAAAGATCAGGTTTGTAGTAAAGCTGACGACACATCAATGTCATGGCCTATTATCTTTTTCTCATTCGGTTTCTACTTCAAATTGTACAGGCCTTACTCAAAGGATATGGGTTACGAGGATCTGAATGTTTCTGCTCTTCTTTTAGTTAGGTTAGTAAGGTTATGCCCTGTTTGGTTTCCATTCTTTATCTAATAAAATTCCATGTTATGGATTATTTCCTTTTCTTGTTTGGTAGGTGCTTACCAGGGTATCCTTACAAGTGTCCAAAGTTGCAGATAACTCCAGAAAATGGTCTGTCAAAGAGTGATGCTGATAAGCTTCTAGCTCTCCTCTGTGATCAGGCACGAGTCAAAATTTTTCCTGTTTTCTTATGCTCTGTTCAGAATTCTGTTTGAATGAAATTTTAGTGTCTTAGATGAAAAAAGAAAGTCGAGATTCACTTAGGACACTGTCTTATGTTTGGCACCTGTATGGCGTGTGTTACCAGGTAATTTTTTTATATGGATAAAGGGTCCTGCATCTGGCATCTTATTCTATATAGAGCAACATAGTTTTCATTTCTGTGTCCATTCGTGTTTGGAGTGAATAGCATTTCCTTCCCTTACACAAAGGGGTGGAGGATGAGGTCAAGAACATCCTTATGTGAGTGCTTGGATTGTGTTTATCTTTTAGGATGTTTCGTTAATATAGATATTACTTAAAAAAAAGGGATGTTTCTTTAATATAGATATTGATTTGTTCCAGGCAAATCATAATGCTCGAGAAGGACGGGTGATGATCTTCAATTTGGTGGAGGCCGCTCAAGAATTCCTATCTGAAATTGTGCCAGTGGGTCAAGCACATGAATCTGTAAGCTTTGCCATTTAACCATAGTTGGGGGTTTTAACTTCTACTTATTTATCACTGCATATCTATTTATTTGATTCATTTGGAGTGCATATTGTGATTGTTTCTAGTAACACATCATTTGTATTCTTTTGTTTTTAGTGTTTTGTTTACTAAGCAATTTGTTATCTGACTTGTTTTAGGCCTGGTAGAACTACATGTTGTGTTACTAGTTGTTGCTCATCCCAACATATACCTCATCATTTCTGAATCTCTTCGGGTTGTTAAATGTCTCTTTTTTAATTTCTTAGGCCAGTCATATTTGGAGCTTGGGGTTTAGGGTACTACTATTGGCTCTTATTTGATGTCCCTGAAAAAAATTGCAAGATAACTATTTTTAGATGTCTTTTTGTTGGTATATTTAGTTTTTGGTACAACAAGCAATTCATATTGTCCTCCTTTTCTTCTAATAAGTAGCACAAATTTTATTTAGATTTTAATACCCTGATAAGACTAATCTAAACAACCCAATAAGACAGTCTATCATATCTACTACATAATGCACATATCATAGCATCTGGACCATATTGATCACTCTAACACTTCCTCTCAAGTTGGAGAGTATATAGTGGACAATTCCAACTTGGAGCAAATAAATATGACCCATCACCAAGAGCTTTGATGTATAACTCCACCAATTGATCTTTTGATTTCAGAGGGATTAACAACTTCTTTATTAATCTCGAACAAAATGGAAACCTACTTCTATATGCCATGCAAGACTAGATTTGCGGCTGTATGAATTGCTATCTGATTATGATGAATGACTTTATAGGCCTATCTGTTTCCAAAACCCATTTCTTGAATTTTTTAACCATGTAAATTTGTAAGAGGCTTGAGGGTGCTTGATGTTTTGCTGCAGCATTAGATCTGGCAATCACAATTTTCTTCTTACTCTTCCATGTCAATAGATTACTTCTATGGACTGTGCAACATCCGGTTGTAGATGTCTTACTTAAGGGTGAACCAACCCATTTGTGTTGTCGAACCTTGAATGCGCAAGTGGCCATTTTGTTAGGAAGCGTACTGCAAATGAGATATAGATATATATTTTTGATAAGTAGGGCAAACTTTATTAGAAAAGAGAACAGGGAGAAACAATACGAAGCACTTTATTGAGAATCCTAAATCAAGAAAGCTAAAAAACTAAGGAAATCCGAAAAAGGGGAACCCAATACTGATTTTGCCCATACAAACAAAGATTGCAAAAACTTTTCCTTCAAACACTCCACAGATAAGGCCACACCCAAAAAAGCATCTACTATTTCTCTTCTTCCAATTGCTCCACCAAATACAAGGAGGGATCATATTCCAAATCGCCAGAGCCAAAGGGTTATCAAACTTTCTTTTCCAGCCAAACAGAACATCTAACACCCTCCTAGGCATGACCCAGTCATAGTTCAGAATAGAGAGGACGAAGAACCACAAATTTCTGGCAATGAGACAATGTAGAAGAATGTGATCCATGGATTCCCCGTCTCATTTACAAAGGTAACACCACTCTATCAAACACACACCCCTCCTCCTTAGGTTGTCGATTGTCGATTGTCAAGACTTTACCATGAGCAGCTTCCCACACAAAGGACACTCTCGTGGGGCCAAGGTCCACCAAATCTGCCTCTAAGGGAACTTCAAACTAGATCCACCAACAAGGAGCCTATACAAAGATTTCATCGAGAACACACCATTCTTGGATCTCAACCATCTAATCTTGTCTTCATCCCTTCTCCTTAAAACTTTGGAATAGAGTAAAGAGAAGAACGTTAAAAACTCATCCATCTCCCAATCATTGACCGTCTTGACAAACTGAATATCCACGTACCATGTCCAGAATCACCCTCCAAACAATTTACTACCATAGCATCCTTGTGACGAGCCGGAGAGAACAAAAGAGGAAAGGCTACCCTCAAAGGTCTCTCCCCACACTAGCGATCATGCTAGAGGCACACTATGAGGCCACATCCTGCCACAAAATGAATGTTCTCAACAAAAAAAGACCACCCATTGCCAATATGCTTCCATAGACTCACCCCGTAAGAGCCACAAAACTCCGAAGTTCTCCAACCACCTAAATCACTACCAAACTTCTCCATAATAACAATTCTCCACAAACTATCCCTCTTTAAGGCAAAACGCCACAAACACTTCCCTAATAACGGCTTGTTGAACAAAGGTATCCTTCTCAAACCCAAACCACTAGATCTGATAGGAGAACAGACTCTCTCCCAATTAACAAGGTGAAATTTATTCCCAGTTCCGTCACTACCCCACAAAAACTCCCTCTGAAGCTTTTCCAATCTGTTGGCCACCGCAATAGGAATTGGAAAAATAGACAGGAAATAGGTAGGAAGACTAGAAAGGGTGGGCTTTATCAATGTGATTCTTCCACCCTTTGAGAGGTAACTCTGCTTCCAACCTGCCAACCTCCTTTCCTCTGAAAAACTCCTGTATGTATCGGAAAGCTCTCTTTCTGCCAGTTTGCCTATGTTGTTCCTTACCGGCAGTTCTGTGGCTAGTTCAGAGTCTTTTTGGCGGATAGCCCATTTGTATTTGGTTTGGTCTGGTTCAAGCAGTTTGTGGCCTATTCCTATGCTGTGTAATCTGGTTCTAGGAATTTTGTTTTTGCCTTTTTTTGCGGCGAATTTGAGGGACTCAAAATCTTGTTCATTATGGTCAGGTTGTTTTCAGCCACTATTTCTCGAGTAAGCAGATCTAGTTTTTGTTCCTGCTCTGGTTGTTGTTTATTTTTTATTTGGTTCTTGGTGTATGGGTAATGGTAAGGAGAAAACCCCTACTCCAGCCATGGCTTCTGACTGGTCCCTAGGACAGAGGAAATCCATTAAGCTTACTTGAAGTGTTCCTAGTAGCCAAAGGAATTGGACACCATTTAACTGTAGGTCCTCCTTATTCACTCTAATGCTGTAACTGCTTCAAAGTAAGATGATGCAGAGATTATGAGTCGGGGATGTAATTGTATGGATCTAAAGATGGAATCTAACTTTATCTATGTTTCAACTACTAACGAGATTTGGGTTCATTCTGCTGATTACTCTGGCGTCTTTTATCTAACCGGTATCTATCAAGCAGTTTGAATTATTTTCAGTTTAATAAGAGTATAAAAGAATTGGAGAAATATATTCTTTGCAAATTTTAGGAAGTTCTGAGTTTTTATCACTATCTGCATTTTTTTATTGCCACATCTGCATTATCTAAATATTTTATACGTACCACATCTGATTCTACTTGCATGCTTCTCTTGGTACCAGATCTGGATGTAGGGGTGGTTGTGCTAATTTTGGCGGTTATGGTGACAAGGAATGTGGTTCCAGCCTTTGCTCATGATTTATTTATATAACTAAGAATGGATATCCATACACATACACAAACATATTCAGACGCACATAAATGTAGGTGTCCATACTAAACTCCCAAAGTGGTAGCTTTAATGTATCTGATTGATCATCTCTATCCCAAACTGAACTCCAGTGTAATACTCGTCAGCCTTATGAAGAAATTTAATGGGACTGAATCAGCTCTCATAGAGCAGAAGTATGGAAATGTTTATGAACTAGGAATTTTGAAACTCTAAATTCTTAAAGTACTCTCTGATAGAGAATGGGTTTTTGGCTCTAACAAGCCCCAATTTCTTCCAGGACCTCTTAGCAAGGTGATAGTGCTTCTGTAAGTAGTTTTGAGAGCTTTTTTCTGTTCTCAGGAACAAAAATTTTAAATGAAAACTAAAACTGTCTCCTAAACAGCCTGTTTTCAAAAATGTCATTAAGAGTATTACATAGACAAGAATCCTAAAAAATAATTATTTTAAATAATACGTAAGAACTATGCATCTCTCCCTCACAACATACATGGGCGGTGGATCCCTGGTTGTTGGTGTGGGTAACCAGTGGATCAGCCTTCGGGGTGACGACCCACTTCATGAAGGTGGCCAGTGAAGAGGGTGAAAACCTCTCATTGGGGCCGCCAGTGTGCTTTGGGGTGAACCTACTGCCCCTTGGGGGATGTGGTGGCAAGATCCCACAATGCAGTGTGTTAGAGTCCCACATTGATTAGAGATCATTTAATATTGTGCTTCATATACCTGTTGGGCCACTTCTTCCCATTGTCAATTGGTTTTGGGTTGTAACTTGACATTGTATCAGAGTCAACTATTTTCCGGGCTTGACCCACTTGTTTGTGTTCCCTCATTGTTGTCCACGTGCATGAGCCATGTTCATTCGACCTGCACGTGAAGGGGAGTGTTAGAGTCCCACATTTTTTAGGGATCATTTAATATTGTGCTTCATATACCTGTTGGGCCACCTCTTCTCATTGCCAATTGGTTTTGGGATGAAACTTGACACAGTGTAATTGGTGATTGCGTGTGGACCCACAAAGAAAAACTCTTACACTGTCTAAGACTTGAAACCTGAAGAATATGCAGAACTAGAACTGCCTTGTCTTGGTCGGTTTGTTTGTTGTTAAATATCTTTTTCTTATATAATTTGTTTTTCTGTTTTAGTTATAGTGGGATGCAAAATCACTTTCAAGGAGGAGCATTCTTTCTATCTGATGGAAAGTTTTTACAACTGTATTCTCTGTTTTGAAGAGGTTTTAAGCCTTGTTGGTGTGTGAGTAACATATATTGAGATGTCTCATTATTGAACTTCTCTCGGTCCTTTTTCAAAATTGCTCAGCATTCCCTAGGATATGTTCGTTTTCACACTTTTTTCAGGATTCTAAGTATATTCACAAATCTACCACCGAACATATTCAGAATTCAAACACAAACACCAATACATTTTACACAATCTCCAACAATTTTTTAATTTTTTATTAAACATAAATTTTCTCTATCTATACTTTTTCACATATCTCCAATACTTTTTTATTACACAATTACATCAAATTATTACTCTCTCCACTTTACACAAACACCAATAAAACACTATTCAACATAAAAATTCACAACTTCTCTAAAATCCTACATTTTTACTCAAAACGAACATAACCCTGGTGTTCACAAATTATCAACACACATACATGTAGCACCTCCTTATGTAGTAATTCTTTTGATTATACGAGACATGTTGCATTGTGATTTTTTTTTATTTTTACAATTAGTTGTGTTGAATGTTACATTCTGGTTTAGCCCTTCTCTGCCTGCTGGTTGCTTGATAGTTTCTGCCTTTTCCTTTTCTTATGGAAGGATGTTGTGTGCTCAACCACGGACGGCATTGGTCTGTTACTTCGCAAGGGAATCTCAGCTTCAACTAACAAGAAGGGACCTTTTGTTTATGGTTTCATAGACCTGTTCAGTGGTCCTGGAGAGTCATGGAGTTGGGGTTTTGGAATGGACGAAAAAAGTGGGAAGAAGTCTTCTGTAGAACCCTGTATATTAGAGGACTCAACGCTTGGATACGACTTTCATGAAAAGGAACCTGATAAGGATGAGAGGCCATTCAAAATGCAGCATATAAATCAAGGTTTATTGCCTTCCCCCACTGCCAAATTGCATACCCTTGATGAAGAGACTGAAGATTGCAATCAGAGCATTTCTTCAACTGATTCAAATAGGTCTCTAGAGGAGGAATCGGTCAGAAATGTTATTGATGATGAGGAAGATGTAAGTAATGTCATACCTAGCCGAGTGTTTTTTTATTTTTGAAGATTGGATGTGTGATTTTGTAGAATTAGCATATCTGGATGCATGATTAGACCTGACAACTGATGATCTTTGTAGCGGCTTCTTGCATTCTTGGACTTTGACCTTCTTTCTTCAGAAGAAACTTTCTTACTCATTGTGGAGTGGAATCGTTCCACAAGGCAATGTGGGACCTCAAATTCGGGGGAGGGGGGTGGGTGTTTGGAGGCGATTGAGGGGGGATGGAATAGCACAAATTTGCAAAACTGAACAAATGTCATGGGTATAGAATGACAGAATTTAGATGTCATAAGACACTTAGGTATTCTAGTTTATGTTCTGTCATTCTCCTGTCTATGGCCTATTGTTTTACTTGAAATATCCTTCACTTTTTGTTATTTTGACATGAATAGTTTAAGCTTTCATAGCAGTTTATCCTTGAGGGGGAGACAACAGAAGATGATCATGGTGAGTTCGAAACTGAGGCTTCAGGGTCGTTTCCGTCTACTTCTGTGGGTCATGGCCAAGGATCTCATACAGTTGAACGGGACCTAATAATGGTAAATTGTCAGCTTTCTTATCCTTCGGTCACATTTAGAATTAGTCCTAATTTTTCTGAGTGTTTTTTACACTAGGTTCATGTACTTCGCCTCGCTTGTGCTTCTAGAGGACCATTGGCTGATGTTTTGCCACAAGTAACCACAGAGCTGTACAATCAAGGGGTGTGTAATTGAAGTCATTAGGATTAGTTTTGATAAGCATGTCTGTTAAGATCCTGATTTCTACTAATTTGGTTGTCAGATCCTTTCAGAAGGGGCCAGGGATTTAGCTTTTAAACCGGCTTCAGTTTTTAGCAAAGCCTTTGATCATGTTTTCCAAAGACATATGGTCGGTCATTCTTTCTCTGTAGTTCCTTTCTTGCAAGTAGAATTTGGCTCCCAAATCTGATTAGCGTTTTCTTTGTTTTGATGAATTTCTCTAGGTTTCATCCAGAATATCTGAATTTTGGAAACCCACTGCTGATTTTGGAGAGCCACGTACATCTCTACCAAGCTCTCGGTTTCTCAATGACTTCGAGGAGCTAAAATCCCTTGGTAATCTTTTTGTGTTTCACACAAATTCTACGTTAGTTATATCAACCGTTTTACAACTGCTTGAGGTGGTGCAGTAGCTCCCTTGTCTGAATATGACAATTTGATTAGGCTTTGATTGGAAATTTATTGTGAAACTTTAAAAATTTCCTTAATGAGGGACCAAATCACAGCTTTGATGCTGTATAGAATTTCCAGCGGATTACTGAAGCTGATAGAATGGAAGTGCTTAGAGAATACAAAATTGACTAAAGCTTATGCTAAAAATTTCAATGATGGTGCATCACTTGAAACTGTCAAGAAACTTATTGATAACGAAAACCTGTCAGAAAGAAAAGATGGTAATTTTAATTGGAATTGAAAAACTTTGTGGAGATGGTAATTCACACTAAACAATTGTGACTTATTTTGTGATCCATATAAATCTTCTTCGAAATTTTTAATTTCAGTTCTTGTTATGTTCGATGGCTGCATTTCCTATGCAAATAATCTATTTTGTAATTGTTTATATGTATTGTGTACTTTCAGTTCCTTGTTTATCCACGTTTTTCTGATGATGAGATATGCAATTAGCGTCAGTGTTGTTCAGGGTCCTAGAGTTCCCTCCTTCATTGCCTTGGGAATTTTGATTTCACGGGATAGGTCAAAGAGGTGGCAAGCTTGGGCTATCGGGTGAGGGGTCTGGCAGTCCTGACGGAGGGGATAAGTTGGGACATGTCTGTATTGTAGATGGAGTGCTTGACGCAGTGGGAACGGTAGGAGGGGAGTTGTCTTTGGTGGAGGTGGCGGAACCAATTCTCGAATCTCATCCTACCAAGATCGAACCCTTGGCAGTCAGTTTCTCTAGTAAAACCGTGGGGGGGGGGGAATCTCCGGCGTGGGTCTTTGACATGGTCTCCTCTGTCGGCCAGATGGTTGGGGTGTCGTGTGGTGGTCAAGAGGAAAAGCTGAGGGACCTCTTTGCGGCTTTGGAGCACAATCGGATGCCGCTTAGTTCGAAAAAATGTAGAAAATCAGGGGGGAGGATGTTCAGGGAGTTGAAGGGATTGAAGTCTTCGGTTAACTACGAAGGGTCTTCTTCGATCGCTAGGAAGACTATAAGCTATGGGCTGGACTGCTAGGGGTTTCCTTTGTGGCGTCTTGGGGATGAGGGTGGGTGGGAGTTTTTGGGTGAGTCTTGTGGGCTGTTGGGTTGAGGGTGCTTTTGTATCTTGTGAGAGTCTTGTGGGCTGATGGATTGAGGGTGCTTTTCTTTCTTGTGAGTCTTGTTCGTATTAGGATTCTTCAGTACATTCTCTTGTACTGTTGATTCCGTTGTTGAATGTTCCTTGTTTTTTTCCTTCTTATTAATAATATTGGCTTACTTATCAAAAAATAAAAAAAAACAGTTGTGATCAAGAAGCTCTTCTAGGAGTTGTGCTTTTGTGATTCTCTTTTGGGTCTTAGGTTCTTCCCATTGATTTAATAGTCACTTAAAAATTCTTTTGGATTTGTCAGATCCTGCTTTTTTTTTTCTCTCTTTGGTACTTAAATAGTGATGGTGAATGAAAAAGTTGTCGTTTTTAGTATTGTGCTCCTCACAAAGATAGAGCTGCATTGGTGGGGAAGGTTTCACAACAACACCGAAGTGTTTCATTTTTAGTAGGAAGTAATACTTATTAGAGTCTAGGAGTATGATCCATTTAACTCCGGAGGGTTTGGACAATGAAAACAAACTACCAATATTGCACCTATTAGCAATTTATTGTCAACCTTATCCGTATAATTTCTTATCTATTTTGAGCGAAACATACCATTGGAAAATTTTGACAATTGATAATCTGAGAAGGAGGGGAGTTTGTGTGGCTTATTGGTGTTATTTGTGCAAGGAAGCTGGGGAATCGGTTAATCATTTACTTTTGCATTGTCCAATGGCTAGAGGGTAGGGCTGTGGTCTTTTGTTCGTATTTTGAATCTTCATCCAGGGACAGTGGGGATTTTTTGTTGTGTTGGGGTCGGAAGTTTGTGGATCCGTTGGCTAAGGCTATTTGGAAGATGTTCCTCTATGTATTTGGTGGTGTCTCTGGAAGGAGCGGAACAATAGGTGTTTTGATGACACAGCTTCATCATTGGAGAGTTTGCAGGGCGGTTTCTTATTTTCTCTCTTTCTCTAGGCTAATGCGATGTTGGGGGGTTCCTTTGTAGATTTTCATGATTTCATTAGTTTTTTTGCTTGTATGCTCTGATTTCAGTACAATCTTTGTACTGTTTTCACTCTTTTTCTTTTTCTAATAAAGTTGTGCTTATTCATAAAAACAAAAGAAATTTAGTAGAAACATTAATAGATGAGACAATATCTTCATAGTTGTATGCGTATACTATGTTTTGTCATCAAGTTAGTACTACAAGTGGGATGAAGTAAAATATTAAATTGAAGTTATTACTACATGTGGCTCAAGGCTGACGGGTTTGTTGATATGGTGGGGACGTGGTGGAGGTCTTATGTCTTTTTTGGCTCTCCTAGTTTCGTGCCTGATCTGGAGCCGTGAGGTGTTTGGGGATGTTGCCTTAAGGAAATCCTCGCTGTTACATGAGATCTCATCCCTTGATGCTCTGGAGGAGGGTGGGCTGATAGACGAGGATGGTAAAGCTAGGAAGTTGGAAGTCTCAGGGGAGTTAGAGCTCTTGATTGGTATGGAGGAGACTAGTTGGAGGTAGAAATCTAGAGCTCTTTGGCTCAAAGATGGTGATAAATGCACCTATTTTTTTCACCATGTGGCTAATTCCAATAGAAAGGTTAACCCTATTTCTTCGCTGGAGGTTGATGGGGAACTTGTGGAGGATCCTGAGCGTATTTCTGATGAGATTGTTCGCTTCTATAGCTCTTTGTACCAGAAGCCTCTTTCATGGAGACCTTTGTTGGATGACTTGGGATTTGATTCGATTTTTGGGGAGGAGGCTGAATGGCTTGAAAGATCCTTTGATGAAGATGAGGTGGCCGGAGTTGTGAGGAGTCTTAATGGTGATAAAGCCCCTTTCTCTTTAGCTTTCTATCAATCCATTTGGGATGTAGTCCAGGGTGATGTCATATTCATGTCCAATGAGTTTGCACAGGTTGGGAAATTTGTCAGAAGTCTTAATGCCACATTTATTGTCTTGATTTCGAAAAAGTAGGGGGCTGTGGCGCTTAAGGACTTTCGTCCTATTAGCCTTGTGGGACAGGTCTACAAAATTTTGGCAAAAATTTTGGCTAATAGGTTAAAGTTGGTTTTAGGCAAAATTATCTCGCCTACCTAGAGTGCCTTTGTGAGGGGTAGACAAATTCTAGATTCGGTTATGGTT
The DNA here is from genome assembly GCA_963930655.1 of Myrica gale. Taxonomy (NCBI): domain Eukaryota; kingdom Viridiplantae; phylum Streptophyta; class Magnoliopsida; order Fagales; family Myricaceae; genus Myrica; species Myrica gale. The sequence continues at coordinate 11,875,960 of OZ005619.1, read as the reverse complement.
GTGAGTGAGTGTATTGACTCTAGGCTGCACTCTAATTTGCCTGTAATGCTTTGCAAGCTTGATATCCATGTCAACTAGAGTTTTCTTCTTTACTTGTTGCGGAGGTGTGGCTTCTGTGCTAAATGGTGTAGATAGATGGAGTTATGTATTTCTTCTACCATATATTCGGTTATGGTGAACGGATCTCCTGAAGGCTTCTTTGGTGGTTCTCGTGGTTTGCACCAAGGTGACCAACTCTCACCTTTTTTGTTTGTTATTGTTATGGAAGCTCTGAGTAGGATGCTGAATAGGTTGGTTGTGGTGGGGTTCATTGAGGGGTTCACTGTTGGCAATGGTGGGGTGTGTATCTCTCATTTGCTCTTCACAGATGATGCACTTATTTTGTGTGGGGCTGAGGAGAGATAGTTTCGCAACCTTCGTTGTCTTTTGCTTTGTTTTGAGACGGTGTCTGGACTTAAGATTAATCTTTCGAAATCTGAGGCTATACCCACAGGAGTGGTGGGTAATGACTAAGACTTGGCTGATATTATGGGTTGCAGAGTTGCTTCTTTGCCTATCACGTATCTTGGTATTCTTTTGGGTGCTTGTTTCAAAAGTATTCATATTTGGAACGACATAATTGAGAGAACTGAGAAGAGTTTGGTTGGGTGGAAGCGAAGTTATCTTTCGAAAGGTGGTAGAGTCACATTGATCAAGTCTACTCTTGCTAATTTCCCAACTTATTTTTTGTCTATATTCCCCATCCCTTCAGTTGTAACTTGCAGATTGGATAAGTTACAAAGGGACATTTTATGGGGTAGCAATGAAACTGCGCATAAGTTTCACTTGCTTAAATGGGAGAAGGTTTGTTGCCCTATTAGGCACGGAGGGTTGGGTATTAGGCGCTCGAACACTTTCAATAAGGCTTTGCTTGGGAAGTGGTTATGGCACTTTGCTCTTGAAAGCAATAGTTTGAGGTGGAATGCTATTTTGGAGAAGTTTGGGTGTGAGATGGGTGGAGGACCCCTTAGAGGAGAGGGACTTATGGTGTTGGTTTTTGGAAGTTTATTAGCAAAGGGTGGGATCCTTTTAGCCACTTTTTCAGATTTGAGGTTGATCGTGTTAATAGAGTTCGTTTTTGGAGTGATCTTTGGTGTGGGAAAAGACCCTTGAGGAATGTCTTTTCATCCCTATTTTCTATTACTAGAGATAAGGATGCATGGGCGGCGGATTATTGGGCGGATAATTCTGGTTTGGGCGCTTGGAATGTTCAGTTTGTGAGGGCAGCGAATGATTGGGAAGTAGAGGTTTTTTCGGCATTGTATTCTCTCCTTTATTCCAAGTCTTTAAGGAGTGGGGTAGATGATAAATTGTGCTGGACGGGTATCAAGAATGACATTTTCTCGGTCAAATTGATGTATGAGCTTCTCTCTTGCTGCCCTGTTATGTCTTTTCTATGGAGACAGATTTGGAGGTCCTTAGGACCTATGACAGTTTCTTTCTTCGTGTGAGAGGCTGCACATAAGAAAATTTTGACCATTGACAATCTGAGGAGAAGAGGTCTTTGTTTACTTGATTATTGCTACCTTTGTAGGTGCAATGGGGAATCCGTGGATCATATCTTTCTACATTGTGATGTTGCTAGGGATTTATGGTCTCATGTGGTTAGTATTACGAATTATTGTTGGGTTATGCCTTACAGGGTGATTGAGGTGTTGTTTTGTTGGAAGAGGAAGTTCAACAACCCTCCTCTTGCTTCGAGGGTGTAGATGATGATCCTTTTGTGCATCTGGTAGGTTATTTGGAGGGAGAGAAATGAGAGATGTTTCGAGAACTCTTTTTGTCTTTAGAAGGGTTGAGGGGGAAAATGTTGAGTCCTGTTTTTCTTTGGCCGAATTCTGTTTTGCGCTTTCATTTCTCCTGTTTTTTATTTCCTTAGTTTTGTAGTTATTTGGAGTAGGTTTTCTGTATAGCTCTTTGTACTGTTATCTCTTATAAAACACAGATTATTTGCAATGTACACACGTTCACGTTCACGTGCATACGTATATATACTTTATTAAAAGGATGACCATTTAACTTCGTAAAATATTTGACGTTGACTAGGCTCTTTAGTGATATACAGAGGAGATGTTTGGAAGCCAAATTTTTGGCCCCAATAAAATAACTAGACAAAATTCTCTCTTTCCCCATCAAATCATCACTTTTCACTCCAAATAAATATAAAAAATCAATTTAAATAATCTTTCTCTTCACTTTTTCACCAACTCCAACACTCCAAAATTTTTACGACCCCAAAATTTAATTTTAACAATCAAACACCACCTCTCTCATACAAGAGATCACTCAGACAACATAAACAATTATGTAATGGCATGCAAAAAGGGAAAAGAATAAAAATTCTATGTCAAATTGTTGCACTACAAAATTATGCATGTATTTGCATGGGGTGATATTTATATCACTTCCCTTGATTTGCCCCTTTATTTTTTCCAAAACTTTTTTTTTATAAGTAAGGCAATTTTATTAATAGAGAAAGAAAAAAGAAGAAACAGTACAAAGGAATATACTGAGACCTCTAACTCATACATGCAAGGAAACTAATAAAATCAAAAAACTCTGAAAAGGGAGAGCCCAACAAAGCATTCACCCACGAGAATAAGGTCTGCAAAAAATCTCCTCTCAAACCCTCCAAGGACACAACCACACCCTCAAAACATCTATCATTTCTCTCTCTCCATAAATTCCACCAAATACAAGAAGGGATCACTCTCCATATAGCTAAGGCCCGAGGGTCTTTAAAATCCCTATTCCAACACATTAAAACATCAGCTATCTTCTGAGGCATCACCCAATCGTAGTTCATTATAGAAAGCACAAAGGACCACAAATCCCTGGCAACCAGGCAGTGCAGCAAAATATGCTCAGCAGACTCCCCATCACTTTTGCAAAGATAGCACCAATCAAGCACATACACTCCCCTCCTTCTTAGCTTGTCAGTAAGGATACTACTATGGGTGGCTTCCCAAACAAAGAAAGACGCCCTAGGCGGGGCCAAAGTCTTCCAAATCTGTCTCCAAGGGAAGCTCTCATCAAAATCCCCAACAAGGCACGAAAACCAAGATCTCACTGAAAAAACTCCATTCTTGGATCTCACCCATCTCATCTTATCTTCAACATGACTCAAAACTTTGGAGTATGAAGAAATAAAGGGAGAATAAATTTCTGTGTATTTCCTTGAATGAATATTCGTACAGGTATGAGCCTCTATTTATAACACCATAGAGAGTTATATACATAAGGAATTAATCTCAGCAAATCAACAATATCTCCAAATATTGCCTTCCTCAATTACCCCATGTAATCCGGGATATTATATTTATTCCATAACACTCGAGATCCTCCATATCACACATAATTTATTCATCCATGATACTCGGGATTTCTACACTCCCCCTCAAGTTGGATCGTAAATATTGATCATTTCCAACTTGCCGATAAAGTCCTCAAAATTTTGCCGAGACAACCCTTTGGTGAAGACATATGCTGTCTGTTCTTTTGTAGGGACATATGTCATACAAATGATCCCACCTTCAACTTTTTCCTTGATGAAATGTCGGTCAACTTCTATGTGTTTGGTTCGGTCATGTTGAATTGGGTTGAGAGAAATGTTGATGGCTGCTTTGTTATCGCAGTAGAGTTTTATTGGTAACCTTACTCCAACATATAGTTCTTCTAAGAGTTTCTTTAGCCATAGCCCTTCACACATTCCCTGTGCAACTGCTTTGAACTCAGCTTCAGCACTACTTCTAGCCACTACATTTTGTTTCTTACTTCTCCAAGTTACCCCATACAAAGGTGCAATATCCGGTGGTAGATCGTCTATCTTCTGCCGAACCTGCCCAATCAGCATCTGTGAAGATCTCTACTCATTTGCTTTCACTTTTCTTGAAAAATAGCCCTCTACTTAGGGACCCCTTGAGATATCTGAGAATTTTGTACGCCATTTCTAGATGAGTTTCTTTTGGTGAATGCATGTGTTGGTTTGCCGCACTAACAACAAATGCGATGTCTGGTCTGGTATGTGACAAGTAGATTAGTTTTCTCACCGGTCTCTGGTATCTGTCTTTCTCCACTGGTTTTCCAACGTCCTCTGTTCTTTTTCCCACCTCTATGGAGTGTCACTTGGTTTACATCCAAGCATACCAGTCTCAGTTAGGAGATCCAGAATGTACTTCCGTTGAGATGCGCTAATGCCCTTTTTTTATCTGGCAACTTCCATCACCAAGAAGTATCACATTTGTCCTAGGTCTTTTACTTCAAATTCAGTGGCTAACATTTTCTTCAGTCTCTCCATTTCTTCTATATTATCTCCCGTTAGGATTATATCATCAACTTCCATCTTCAAATTGTCAGAAGAACATAGTGTGGTCTGACTGCCCTTGCTGATATCCTTGACTTTTTACCACTTTGGCAAATCTATCGAACCATGCTCTTGGTGACTGTTTAAGGCCATAGAGAGACTTCTTGAGTTTACACACTCGCTTTTCTTTTCCAGTTCTACAAAAACCAGGTGACATTGTCATGAAGACTTCTTCTTCTAATTCTCCATTTAGGAATGCATTCTTAATATCAAGTTGTTGGAGGGGCCAATCTGAGTTGACTGCAACTGACAAGAGAACCCGAATTGTGTTTAACTTTGCCACTGGTGCAAATGTCTCTGTTTAGTCAATCCCTTGGGTCTGTGTATATCCTTTCGCAACAAGGCGGACTTTGTACCTTTCTATAGTCTCATCTGCTTTATACTTTAAGGTGAACACCCATTTGCAGCCAACATGTTTCTTTCCTCTTGGTAAGTCTGTTACTTCCAAAGTTTCATTCTTTTCCAATGCTCTCATTTCTTCCATTACTGCCTCTCCATTGGGGTATTTTTAGGGCCTCCTGAATGTATTGTGGAATTTTTGCACTGTCAAGGTTAGAAGTAATGGCACGAAACTCTGTAGACAGGGCATTATAAGACATAAAGTTTGAGAGAGGGTGGAAGGTACATGACCGAGGTTGCTTTATAAGAGCAATAGGTAAGTCAATATCAGAGGATGCATGCTTACCAGCAGTAGATGGAGACTCACTTGGAACTATTACCGGTTCTAACTCTTTTGGTGCTTCAGGTATAAGATTCTCTATTGTCTTTGATTTTGGCTTTCGTGAATAAACTAGTATTTGTTTGTCCTTTTGTGTTTCTGCATCTCCCCCTGAGTTCAAGTTTCCTTCTGTGTTTATGGCAGGATCAATGATGGGGACAGACTCAGGAGGAGAGAGATCGAAGACCAAAGACCGAGCTTCATCACACAACGGCTCCCCCTGAAGGGAAGGTTTTTGGTAGTAGGAAGTGTTTTCAAAGAATGTAACGTCCAGGCTGACAAAGACTCTTTTTGTGGCGGGATCATAGCATTTGTATCCTTTTTGAGTAGGGGCATAGCCTATGAAAACACACTTAATAGCACGAGGATCTAATTTTCCTCTATTATGGGAATGAACATGGACAAAGGCAGTACAACCGAATACGCGGAGAGGAAGACTTGAGTCAAGTGAGAGGTAGGGAAATGTTCCCGAAATTTTTGGAGAGGTGTGGCAAAAGAAAGAACACGACTAGGCATTCTATTGATAAGGTAGATGGATGTCAAAATGGCATCGCCCCAAAACATGGTAGGCATATTCATGGTAAATAATAAGGCCTGAGCTATATCAAGGATGTGTCTATTTTTGCGTTCGGCAACCCCATTTTGTTGAGGGGTGTCGACGCAAGAACTCTGATGAATGATTCCATGCTTGAGGAGATAATCTCCCAAGACAGAATTGAAATATTTTGTGCCATTATTAGTGCGCAGAATTTTGATGGAAGTTTGGAATTGAGTTTGAATCATGGAATGAAAATTGATAAATACAGAACGAGAATCAGTTTTGTCTTTTAACAAATAAACCCAACATAACCGAGTATGATCATCAATGAAAGTGACAAACCACTTCGAGTGAGTATGAGTGAAAATACGAGAAGGGCCCCAGAGATCGCTATGAATCAGGGTGAATGGTTGAGATGGTTTGTATAGGGATGTTGGGAACGAAGTACGCTGATGTTTTGCAAGTTCACATATTTCGCACTGAAAATCAAACAAATTTTTATTCAAAACAATGGAAGGAAACAACCGCCTCAAATAATGTAAATTAGGATGACCCATTCTAAAATGTCATAACTGAAGTTCACTATCCCTAGACAGAGATGCAGAATCACAAATTGCAGTTGGACCGTGGTCACTCACAGTAGCGTCGTCAAAATAGTAGTCCCTCATACTCCTTAGCACTGCCAATCGTCTTCCCCGATAATAGATCCTGAAAAACACAGTGAGAGGGAAGAAATTTAGAAGAGCAATTAGAGGTTTTTGTTAACTGACTAATGGACAAGAGATTGCATGATAATTTGGGAACATGAAGGACAAAGTCTAATTTTATAGAGTTAGAGAGTTGAATACTCCCTTTTCCTGCAACAGACGAAAGAGTGTCATCGGCAATCTTAACTTTGAGATTTCCAGCACACGGTGAGTAAGAGGAAAAAAGGTGGTAGGAATTGGTCATGTGATCGGATGCACCTGAGTCAATAATCCAAGGATTATTGGATCTCGATGTGCTCAGAGCGTGAAAGAAATTACCTTTTTGGGCTAAGGAGGCAGAAGCAATATTCTGGGAGGACTGACCAGAAGCATGGAAGTTGGAAAACAATTTTTGCAATTGTTCCAATTGTTCAGGGGTAAAACCGACAGTTGAGGTATTAGGTGTGGCTGAGAGGATGCTGGTGAGTGTGTGAGAGTGGTCTGATAGCTGCGGCTGCCCTGTCGTGGTTTCCAATCGGCCGATTTCCCATGAATTTCCCAGCAGGTATCTCGGGTGTGGCCATTTTTTCTGCAGTGGTCACACCAAAGTTTAATTTTATTCTGTTTGGGGCCGGGCCCAGACCGTAAGCCTTGAGAAGTGAAGGCTGACCCTTCCGTTGCATTAAGCCCGTGAGACCCGTGAGAAGAAGAGGCCTCCTGTAACATCACCTTCCGTCGGTGCTCCTCTCGTCTGATTTCAGCAAACACTTCACGGATGGATGGAAGCGGGCGTCGACTAAGAACTCTACTCCGCGCGTCGTCGAGCTCTCGACACATGCCCATTCCTCTTCGCAACTCAGGTCGAGCTCCTGCTAGTGGGTCTGCATCTCCATAAAGAATTCGGTGACGTCTCTCTCTCCCTGCTTCATCTGCCATAGTCGATTCTTGAGATCAAAGATCTGAGAGAAGTCTTCTGCATCTGAGTACGTCTCCCGTACGGCATCCCAAACATCTTTCGCCGTCGGTAAGAACATATATGTTTTGCCGATGGAGGATTTCATGGAGTTCACCAGCCATGCAATCACCATCGAGTTTTCTAACCGCCACTTCAATAGGTCGGCAGTGCTAGTCAACGGTGGTTGCTCTGTTTCGCTGGTGAGATACCCCAGTTTCCCTTTTCCATTGATGACAAGTTTGATGGATTGAGCCCACTCAAGGAAGTTTTTACCATTAAATTTTTCCACTGTGAGCTGGAAGGACAAGTTTTCTAGTCCATTGGAGCTCATGGTGGTCAGCGATGGTGTTTCTGGAGTGGAGTTAGTGGAGGGTGCCGGTACTTCGCTATCAACGGTGGATTCAGACATTGATAACTAAGAATCCGGAACCTGCCTCTGATACCATGAAGAAATAAAGGGAGAATAAATTTATGTGTATTTCCTTGAATGAATATTCGTACAGGTATGAGCCTCTATTTATAACACCATAGAGAGTTATATACATAAGGAATTAATCTCAGCAAATCAGCCTAAATCAAGAACCGAATATCTCCAAATATTGCCTTCCTCAATTACCCCATGTAATCCGGGATATTATATTCATTCCATAACACTCGAGATCCTATATTTAGCTCAGCACTCCTTCAATAAAATGGTACTCCACCAAAATTCACACTGGCTAAAGTGCATTTTGGGATTTTGGATGGAGCTTTTTTCTCTCTGGTTTCTAGTGTGGTCTTCGTCCTTGTCTAGTCTTCGTTAGCCTTGCTTCCATTGTTTTTTTTTTTGCTGTTGAAGAGTGTTTTTCGTGGGCAAGTGAGGTTGTTACAGTCTAGTTTCCATGGCTTATTTTCGAAGTCTGGTTATTGAGGCTAAAACTATTCAGTTCTCTGTTAGCGTCTCTGGTTTAGTCACGGTCATTGAGCAGCATAGGAAGTCTCAGAATTCTATTCGTTTAGGTAGATATGGAATGGTCTGGTTGGCGAATCTCTTTGGTAAACTTGTGGAGTTACCGGATGTTCGTGACTTATCGGAGAGATTCGATGAACCACAGCGTGCGTTTTTAGCGCAGAGGTGCTCGAATCGGAGTGGCCGCTACGTTGCTCTTGCGGAATTTGGTGAGCGACGTCGCAGGGGGGCTGTGATGATTCCGGAAGGGAGGTTGAGTGAAGGATGGAAGGCGTTTGCCATGATGTGCGAAGAAATTATCTCAGCAATAGGCGAGCTACGACGGAGGTCGAGGAGGACTGAGAGTTCCCTGGTCAGAAATGGTTTTTCCTATGCCGAGATGGCTACGCATGGCTTGCCGGAGGTAAAAGAGGTGGGAAAGGGGAAGGACCGTAGAGAGGCAGTTGACGTGGTAAGCATGCAGAAGCCTGTGCCTGTTGGTGTTCCCGTAAAAAAGCATTCATTGCTTGAAGGACGGCTCGAAAAAAATGAATGTTCTGGAGCTTCGGCGCTGGCGGCTGATTATGACGATATTGTGTGGGAACATCTCATGAGATTAAAGGCTGAGGTGGATGGTCTCATTGGGATGGTCAAGAATAGGCCGGTGCTTGGTGGTTGGGCCCAGGAGTGTGGTTTCAATGGTTGTGGAGATGGGAGTAGGAGGCCTGGCGTGGATATGGGCCCTTCTCTGTTGAAGAGTTCGAAAGGGCAGCTTGGCTCGGTTTTGGGCCCCTCTCTGGGCCCGAGTATAGTGGGTAGAGATGGATCTTTTGGGCAGGGGCTTCGGACGTCTGGGGATGGGCTTGGTTCTTTTAGGTTGGATGATGGGTCGGGTGACCCGACTTCGTGCGAGCCCGAAGCCGCAAGTGACTCCGATGCTCCTCCGGTCCCCATTCCGGTCGTGGTCTCTCAACCTCAGCTCCAGGAGGGAGGGTCGTCGACGTCTGGGGAGGTCGTGGGCCATACGGGTGTGCTGCCGGCGCCGGAAGCCCCCGTCGCCCTAGATCACGCTTCGTCTGGACTCCAGATCTCCGTTTCGGCGATTGCTCTCGATCTGTTGCCTCCGGCGGTGGTCTCTGGTTCGGCCGATGCTGTTCCGGCGATTGACTCTCTTTCTCTGACGCAGGGGCAGACATCATATCACTCTGATATTGGTGTGGGCTCTCTGGGCGAGCACTCCGACGAGATTGGGATGAAGGCCGCTGTTTTGGAGGCAACTGGGGAGGGGAACGAGTTTCTGGTAGGTGTTTTCCCGCTGGTTCCCTTTGGGCGGTCAGTCTTGGACGTGGAGATGGGAGTAGGTGGTTGTTCTTCTGTTCCTTCAGTCGGGGGAGGGGCTATAGTTTGCGTTGATGGTGGTGTCGATGGGATTGGTGATGCACCTTTGGCTGTGTGTCCTCCTTTGCAGATGACGGAGGTTTGTCACCCGATTTCATCCTCATCGGATTGGGTGCTGGAAATGGTTTCATCCTTCAAAGATATGGTTGGTCTTTCTTGTAACGGTTATGAAAGTGCGTTGATGGCGCTCTTTGCTGCTCTCGAGAAGGACAGGGGGCACAGTGGGCTTGTTACTCCTAGTAAATTAGGAGGAAAGTTTTCAAGGGAGCTGAAACGGTTGAATTGCTCAGTTAATTATGATGGGAAGAAGTATGTGTCTAGGAAGCAACGCAACGGAGGGAGGGTTTCGATCCAGTCTTTATGAAGCCACGTATTGTGTCTTGGAATGTGAGGGGGTTGATGATCGTCAGAAGAGGAGTGTGGTGAAAAATTTGTTGAGGGGGTGGATGCCTGATTTAGTTTGTTTTCAGGAAACTAAGGTGGGGGTTGTCAATCGAGCGTTTGTCCGCAGTTTGTGGGGGGGGGGACAGCATGTGGGTTGGTGTAATTTAGAGGCAGAAGGTGCTTCGGGGGGGATATTGCTTATGTGGGATTCGAGGATTTTGGAGATGGTGGAATCTTGTGTGGGATGTTTTTCTCTGTCGGTGATCTTTCAGAATGTGAAGGATGGGGTCCAATGGGTGTTTTCTGGGGTGTATGGTCCCAATGATAATAGTAGACGTCGTTTGCTTTGGGAGGAGTTATCGGGTGTCTATGCTTGGTGGAACCTTCCTTGGTGCATTGGGGGTGATTTTAATGTCACGCGCTTTCCTAGTGAGCGGTTGGGCAATGGTGGCTTCGAGAATGGAATGCTTGATTTTTCTGTCTTCATTTCAGAAAATGGGTTGATGGATTTGCCGTTGTTGGGTGGGTCTTTTTCTTGGTCTAATAATAGAACTCCTCAATCTTGGTCTCGTATAGACCGTTTTCTTTGCAGCCCTAGTTGGGAGGCCTTGTACCCGGAGGTTACCCAGAAGCGGCTCCCTCGACTTCTTTCTGATCACTTCCCTATACTTTTGGAAAGTGGAAGATTCGGGGGAGGGAAGAGACCCTTCCGGTTTGAAAATATGTGGCTCAAGGCGGAGGGTTTTGTGGATAAGGTGCGAGAGTGGTGGGCGTCATATGCTTTCTTGGGGTCTCCGAGTTTTGTGCTTGCTTCCAAGCTAAAAGCGTTGAAGAAGGATCTGAAGGTGTGGAACCAAGAGGTCTTTGGGGATCTGCATTCCCGCAAAAAGGTGTTGCTGGACAACTTGTCAGCCTTGGATAGATTGGATGAGGAGGGTCGCCTTGATGCGGTGGGGTTCGAGAGGAAAGTGGAGGTGTCTAGGGAGCTGAATATTCTGCTTGAGATAGAGGAGACCACTTGGCGGCAAAAGTCTAGGGCTCTTTGGTTGAAGGAGGGGGACCGGTGTACGAAGTTCTTCCACCGTGTGGCTAATTCAAATAGAAGGCATAATTCCATTTCGAGTTTGGAGGTGGAGGGGGAGTTGGTTGAGGACCCCGAGAGGATTTCAGCGACGATTGTTGACTTCTATAGCTCCTTGTATAAGGAGCCTTTCTCTTGGCGACCCCGTTTGGACAATTTAGAGTTTGCCTCTATCTCTAGGGACGATGCGGAGTGGCTGGAGCGATCCTTTGATGAGGAGGAAGTTACGGGGGCGGTTAGAAGTCTTAATGGGGATAAAGCTCCGGGCCCTGATGGTTTTCCTATTGCGTTTTTTCAGTTCTGCTGGGAGGTGGTTAAGGGAGACATTCTCTCCACTTTCAACGAGTTTGCTAGAGAGGGTCGTTTTGTTCGTAGTATGAATGCCACCTTTCTTGTTCTTATTCCGAAGAAACCGGGAGCGGTCGCGCTGAAAGACTTTCGCCCCATAAGCTTGCTTGGGGGTGTTTACAAGATTTTGGCAAAAGTGCTAGCTACTCGTTTGAAGCCTGTTATGGACCAGATCATTTCCTCATCTCAGAATGCTTTTGTGAAAGGTAGACAGATTTTAGATCCAGTGTTGATTGCTAATGAGTGTATTGATTCGCGGTTGAGGTCTAATGAGCCTGGCATGTTGTGTAAATTGGATATCCAAAAAGCATATGACCACGTCAATTGGCAGTTCCTATTGTATCTGTTGAGGCGATGCGGTTTTGGGGAGCGGTGGTGTAGATGGATGGAGTTTTGCATTTCTTCAGTTCGTTTTTCGGTAATGGTGAATGGTTCCCCTGAAGGTTTTTTTGGCAGCTCTAGGGGATTGCGTCAAGGAGATCCGCTTTCTCCCTTTTTGTTTGTGCTCATTATGGAAGCTTTTAGTAGGATGTTGAGTCGGGTGGTGGTCAGGGGGTCTCTTGTGGGTTTTGAGGTTGGTGGCAGGGGGAGCGGAGGCATGAGTATCTCTCACCTTCTGTTCGCTGATGATACTTTAATTTTATGTGGGGCGGAGGTGAGTCAGTTTCGTAATCTCCGATGTTTATTGTTGTGCTTTGAGGCGGTTTCGGGACTTCAAGTTAACCTCTCCAAAACTGAGGTCATTCCTGTTGGGGATGTGGGCAATATTCAGGAGTTGGCTACTATTCTTGGGTGCCGGGTGTCGTCGCTGCCTACTACCTATCTTGGGTTGCCTTTGGGAGCGCGTTTCAAGAGTAGGCAGATTTGGGATGGCATTATTGAGAGAACGGAACGTCGATTAGCAGGATGGAAACGACTCTACCTTTCGAAGGGCGGTAGACTCACGTTGATCAAGTCTACACTCTCTAGTCTCCCAACCTACTTTCTATCTCTCTTTCCTATTCCGTTAGGGGTTGCTACTAGATTGGAAAAGATCCAAAGGGCCTTTTTGTGTGGAGGTGCTGGAGATGAGCACAAGTTTCATCTTGTTAGATGGGAGCAAGTTTGTTCTCCTCTAAGTAGTGGAGGGCTGGGCATTAGGCGACTCCATCTGTTCAATAGAGCTTTATTGGGCAAGTGGTTGTGGCGGTTTGCATTGGAAAGGGATAGCTTGTGGCGGGCTGTTGTCGAGACCAAGTATGGTTGTGTTTTGGGAGGTTGGAGCACTGAGGCGATCAATGGTTCCTATGGAGTGAGTCTTTGGAAGCACATTAGTAAGGGATGGCCCTTTCTTTGTGGGCAAACTCGTTTCTTGGTAGGGTGTGGCCTTAGAGTGAGGTTTTGGCATGATTTATGGTGTGGTGATAAGCCTTTGAAGGTAGTCTTCCCTCTTTTGTTTTGTCTTGCTAGTCACAAGGATGCGATGGTTGCGGATTATTTGGAGAGTGATTCGGGTTTTGAGGTGTGGAATATCCAATTTGCTAGAACAGCCAACGATTGGGAGATTGATGACTTTACTGCTTTCTTTACTTTGCTGTCCTCTCTGACACTTAGGAGAAGGGATGACGACAAACTACTTTGGCAGGGTGCAAAGAATGGGGTCTTTTCTGTTAGGTCGCTATATGGGCTCCTTGTTGAGCGGTCTAGGGCGGGTTTTCCATGGAAACAAATATGGAAGACTGCTGCTCCGCCTCGTGTTTCGTTCTTTGTGTGGGAAGCGGTTCATGGGAAGGTCTTAACCATAGACAATTTACGAAGAAGGGGTTTTTGCTTGATTAATTGGTGTTATCTATGCAAAAATGACGGGGAGTCGGTGGATCATTTGCTCCTTCATTGTTTGGTTGCTAGAGAGCTGTGGGTGCATATGCTACGTCTTGTCAACTATCCTTGGGTGATGCCTAGGAGGGTGGGTGAGGTTTTGAAGTGTTGGAAGCGGCAGTTTGCCAATCCCTTAGCGGCGTTTGTGTGGAAATTGATTCCATCGTGCATTTGGTGGAGCTTATGGGGGGAAAGGAACGGTCGCTGCTTTGAAGATGTGGGGCTGTCCTTAGTTTGTTTGAAAGGAAAAATGTTGCAGACCTTGTTTCTGTGGGCTATTGGGGTGCTGGGTTCTTCTTTTGTAGACTTTAATGATTTTCTTAGTTTCCTTGTTTGTTTATCGTAGTAGGTTGAGTACAGCCTTTGTACTGCTTTGTCTTCTCCTTTTTCTTTTTTTCTTTCAATAAAAGCTTTCCTTACTTATAAAAAAAAAACACTCGAGATCCTCCATATCACACATAATTTCTTCATCCATGATACTCGGGATTTCTACAGAGTAAAGTAAAGAGAAGAGAGTCGAAAACTCCTCCAACTCCCAATCATTAGCCCTCCTAACAAACTGAATATTCCACGAAGAACTCCCGGAATCCCTCTCCAAACAGTCCGCCACCATCGCATCCTTATTGTAAGCAAGAGGGAATAAAGAAGGAAACATATCCTTTAAGGAACTCTCACCGCACCAACGATCCTTCCAAAAACGGACTCTTGAGGCCCCTTCCCACCTCAAAAAGTATGTTCTCAGCAAAGGAATCTCATCCTTTGCTAATAAACTTCCAAAGACTAATACCGTAAGGGCCATTACAAACGAAAGTGTTCCACCCACCCGAATCGCAACCATATTTCTCCATGATGACTTCCTTCCACAAGCTATCACGCTCGACCCCAAACCGCCAAAGCCATTTCCCAAGAACGGCCCTATTAAACAGAGCAAGTCTTCGCAGACCCAACCCACCGCATCTAACAAGAGAACAAACTTTCTGCCACCTCACAAGATGAAATTTCTGCACATTATCATCACTTCCCCATAAAAAATCCCTCTGAATCTTCTCTAACCTGTTAGCCACCGCAGCAAGAATAGGAAAGAGGGACAAGAAATAAGTGGGGAGACATGACAGAGTGGACTTGATCAACGTATTTCTGCCACCCTTGGAGAGATAACACCGTTTCCACCTCGCCAATCTCCTCTCCGTCCTCTCGATAATATCACTCCATATGCGAGAACACTTGAAAGGAGCCCCCAAAGGAAGACCCAAGTAGGTGATAGGCAAAGAAGCAACCCGGCTGCCCAAAATAGAAGCCAAATCATGCACATTGACAACATTACCAATAGGGATGTCTTCGGATTTGAAGAGATTAATCTTCAAACCCGAAATCGCCTCAAAACAAATAAGAAGGCACCGAAGATTACGAAATTGACCCTCATCAGCCCCACAAAGAATGAGAGTGTCATCCACGAATAATAGGTGGAAAATACTCACCCCACCTCTCCCACCAACTCCAACATCGAACCCTTCAATGAGACCATTGCCCACCAACACCTTCATCATCCTGCTAAGTGCATCCATGGCAATAACGAACAGCAAAGGTGAAAGATGATCACCTTGACGCAACCCACGAGACCCACCAAAAAATCCTTCGGGAGAACCATTCACAACCATCGAATAATTAAATGTAGAGATGCAGAACTCGATCCAACTGCACCACCTAGCCCCAAAACCACACCTCCTTAAGAGGTATAAAAGGAATCTCCAATTCACGTGGTCGTACACCTTGTGAACATCCAATTTGCAGATCATGCCCTGGATGTTGGAGCGCTTCCTAGTGTCAATGCACTCATTAGCAATGAGAACATAGTCCAAAATTTGTCTACCTTTCACAAAGGCGTTCTGAGAGGGGGAGATGATACCTCCCAAGACCACCTTCAGCCTCTTTGTCAACACCTTGGCCAAAATTTTGTAAACTCCACCCACAAGGCTAATAGGGCGAAAATCCTTCAAATCGACCGCTCCCACTTTTTTTGGAATCAGAACAATAAAGGTTGCATTAACGCTTCTGACAAACTTCCCATGATGCACAAACTCATTAAACATAGAAAGGACATCACCCTTGATCACCTCCCAGCAAGATTGGAAGAAAGCAAGGGTAAAACCATCCGGGCCCGGCGCCTTATCCCCATTAAGACTCATCACCACCCCGACCACCTCCTCCTCATCAAAGGGCCTTTCAAGCCAACGCGCCTCAACCCCGAAAATGGAATCAAAAGCCAAATCATCCAGGAAAGGTCTCCAAGGGAAGGGTTCCTGATATAAAGAGCGATAATAGCGGACAATCTCCTTAGAAATGCTCTCATGATTCTCCAGTAACTCCCCATCCACCTCCAAGCAATCAATCGTATTAAATCTACGATTAGAGTTGGCCATACGATGAAAAAACTGGGTGCACCTATTACCTTCCTTCAGCCACAAAACACGAGATTTCTGCCTCCAGCTCACTTCCTCCATGCCAATCAGACGATGTAGCTCTGAAGACACCTCCAATTTTTGTTGTTTGCCAGCCTCATCGAGATTCCCACTCTCATCCCTCCCATCCCACGAATATAATTTACCCAACAACAAGGATTTCCTATGGTTCAGATCACCAAAAACCTCACGGTTCCACTTAATAAGATCACCTTCAGCTTAGCATTAAGCATGAAACTAGGGGTGCTCACAAAGTCATAAGACCTTCACCAATCCCTCACCTTATCCTGAAAACCGTCCGCCTTAAGCCACATGTTCTCAAAATGGAACGGTTTCTTCCCCCTCCACACTTACCAATCTCACACATAATGAGAAAATGATCCGAGTACAAACGTGGGAGTCTCCTTTGATAGAACTCAGGGAAAAAGGACTCCCAATCAGCACTAAAAAGGAAACGATCAATTCGAGACCAAGACTGTGAGTGAGTCGACCAAGTAAAAGTACCTCCCGACAATGGGATATCCACTAACTGATTCTCATCAATGAAGGCTGAAAAATCCATCATAGCACGCCCCAAACCACCCAACTTAGAGCGTTCACTTGAGAATCGGGTGACATTGAAATCACCTCCAATGCACCAAGGAAGGTTCCACCAAGCATGAATTCTAGCCAATTCCTCCCAAAGCAGGCTCCTGCAGCGGTCATTAGGACCATAAACCCCTGAAAACATCCATTGAACACGATCTTCAATATTCCTAAAAACCACTGACACAGAGAAGCAACACACAAGAATCCACCATATCCAACACCCTCGAATCCCATTAAAGTAGAATGTCGCCCAACGCACCCACCGCCCCCAAACTGCACCATCTAACATGCTGCCCCCCATAAACTCCTAACAGTAGCCCTCGTCACCTTCGACAACTTCGTCTCTTGAAGGCACACCACCTCCGGCTTCCACCCCCTCAACAAATTGCGCACGTTATGACGCTTCACCCGGTCATTTAAACCACGAACATTCCAACTCACAATTTTGAGCTTCATTTAGACTTACACGGTTTCATTTATATACCTCATTATATATAATCCGGGCGGCAGACATGTTCTATTTATTCAATGCATTCAATGGCATATAGTTAGGAAATTGTTTGAATACAATGTCATTGCCCATTGGCTCGGTGTGTATTAGCAATGTCAAACATAGAGAAGACTAACTACTAACCTCATCACCAGGTTTGGATATTGCGATTTAAAGCATGCGTTGATATGTTTTTCGAAGTTTTAAGAAACTTAAAGCATGCAACTTTGTTCATTGCTGGATCTGGATGTCAGAATCAAAGTTGTAACCAGTTTCATGTCTCAATATCAATAATTCAAAGGAAAAATTTATAACAGAGTATAAATCTTAACAGCATCTTCTTATTGAATCTTCCTCAGATATTTGAAACATTAATAACACAAAGGCAAGCAGTTCGAAGCAACAACAAATCCGGCTATGTTTACCAAAATCCACAGTTTCTGAAACTTGTGTGGTCCTTTGCTTGACGCAATTTCTGCTTATCCAAATCCGTCACTACAAGAAAACTTAAGTGGTTCCTCGGCTTTGAGTTCTAGTTTCTGAAAAAAAGTAAGTTAGGTGGTTCTAGTTTGAAGCTGCTATTTTGTTGGATGGTAGTTCTTATGTCTAAATTTCATGCTTAATGGATTAGTCTTCAGCAAACCTAGATGATATGATTTTTCTTTTGGAGGAGGTTTTGGAAGGTTTTAGATAGGCCCATTTTTGTTGATTGGCTTGGTCCTTCTTCATTTTACTAATCCAACACTTAGATCTTAATTATGCGAAAACAGGTCATGGTGGTTTTGGCCATGTTGTGTTGTGCAAAAATAAGCTAGATGGAAGACAGTATGCTGTGAAGAAAATTCTCCTCAAGGACAAGAGCCTGCCTGTTAATGACCGAATATTGAGGTAACTATTATCCACTATCTACATAGGATTAATGTTCATTACCTCAGAAAAGTGTGCTCTATAAGTTATGATAGTTGTGATGTACTCTGTGATTTGGCATCAGCTTTTTAGTTTCATTGTAGACATTTTCGAGTTTTCCTTTCACCATTAAATGAAAGGAATCCATAACGAAGTTATTTACTGCCTGTTTTCAGTTTAGTCTTCCTTTTATAGAGAGCAAGTTGTCTACTGTTTGTTAATGTTATTTGTCCAGTGCATGGAAACTGTTTGATTCTTTAATTAGTGGCCATTTTCTACATGTAGAGTTCTTCATCAGTTGGTTGTAGCCGATGTTGTGCTAGAATGTAAGCTTGTTTTGGGGTGAATGCTAGTGCAGTGGTGTGTCTAGGAGAATTTGTTAGGGATCTGCTGTGGACCCCTTTGGATAACATAGATTGATGATAGGCCAAGTCAAAGGTGCCATTTTTCTGGTTTTTTAGTCGGCTTCATACATGTGAATTAACCATTAGTTCCTTGTCTACTAAAGACCTAACTTATATCTTCTTTAAAGTGCGGTGTGTGTACATGAATATATATTTTTTCAGCATGAATTTGCGGACTTCTGGAGTTAAATGTTCAACAGGGATAACTAACGATCCAATAACCTTAAGTATCAATAACTTTTACCTTTTTTTTTCTTTATTTAACACTATTTATACTACCTTGCCCGTTTGCCTATTGGCGTGATTCTGCTTGTTCCCCAAGATGTTGCCCCCATCTTTATTCGACATTTTTACAAGCTTAATTTATGCCAATACAAATTTTTCCTCTTTTGTTTTTGCAATGTCTTCAACATGAGTTATTAATTGTTGAATTTCTGAAATACCTTACCTTTTGGCGAAATTAATTAAAAACTTACTTTTTTTATTCTTTTTCTTTTCATCAGTTTTTAGTCTGTAGTAGTTTTTTGAATGTTTTCACTGCGATGGCATTAAAATTTGTTTACACAAACTATTGCGAGGTATTTAGAGAAGTAGCTACTCTCTCCCGTTTGCAGCATCTACATGTTGTCCGGTACTACCAGGTAAGAGCTTTCTTCATTCTGAATTTTTTTCTACATAATTTCTCAAGCCTGCTCCTTGCATTTGTTTTTTTTAAAAAAAAAAATTTAAACTCTATTTTGGTACTTTTGTTACGATTAAGTCGTCTTCCAGATCCAATAATTTGTATAATATGACTGGATGCTTCTATTTCTATTCAAAAGACAGACTACTTCATGAAGGAAGTCCTCTTGTTTTAAAAAGTAATGGTACAGTTCAAAAGATTCTGCTGCTTACAAGTTTTTGTGCTTATATTTCGTTACTATAATCATGAAACTTCCAGGCATGGTTTGAAACAGGAGCTCCTAGTTCTTATGGTGACATCACTGGGGGTTCACTGACTGCAGCAAGCTCCAGTTTCAGCTACTTGGGCACAAGCTCGGATGATGCTCTTGGGCAGGAGAACACGCTTGAATTGACCTATCTATATATTCAGATGGAGTATTGCCCCAGGTAAAGCATCTATGAATCGCTCTTCGTGATGTATAGTGCTTGTTTCATTATTGTACTTTCCCTCATTTTGTCAATCATTATTGCTAAACTACTTGATTTTATGATAGGTTTTTCTTTTAATTGTTGAATATTTGTTATCATTTTGAGTTTGTAGAGAGTACCTTCTTTGGTATATGTATCCTGGATTTTTGAATAAATAGATTTATCCTTTTTTTTAATAGTATTTAACTCCATCCAATACACGTTTTCCTTTAATCATGTTTTGGTGCCCCTATTTCATTCTTATAATGTCTTTCATTTATATTGTTTAAGGACACTTCGGCAGGTTTTCGAATCATATAATCATTTTGACAAAGAATTAGCATGGCATCTGTTTCGTCAAATCGTGGAAGGTTTGGCTCACATACATGGACAAGGAATCATCCACAGGGACTTAACCCCGAATAACATATTCTTTGATGCTCGCAATGATATCAAAATTGGAGATTTTGGTCTCGGTAAGATCTGGATTTTATAATGTCATACTTTTTCCTTTTTAAACTCGCTCCTTTATATATTTTGTTAACTTTTTCTAAGGTTTCGCATTAGCTCAAGGATATCAGGCACCAAAGGTTGTCTTTAGTGGCTTGTCATAGTCTGGCTGATATTACTCCCATAATAGCAGCATGAATAAATTGTGTCCAGAGCTACTGATTGCCGGAAACTATTTTTGAAATAAAATGCTGGTTCTATTACTGAGGATTGGTCTATTTCACTCTGCCTCGCATTTGGAAGAAAGATGGGGTAACCTGTGTAAGAGATTGTCAGACAGCATCAAGTCTGATTCGCTCTTTCTATTAGTCTTTGAGATGGTCTGCTAGGATCCGTTCCCCCTGGAGGTGTGAACTGTGCATGAAGGCTCACTGAAAGTTACCTTGTTTTTCACATATGGCCATATGTTAATGTGGATAATGTAGTAAAGAGGAAGATATTTATAGTCGATTGGTGATTTTGTGCTGGAATTTGGATGAGTTAATGGGTCATGGTTTACTTCTTTCTTCTGTGGCAAGAGAAATGCAGTCAGTGTTTTCCCTTCTTTGGATGTTACCAGTGATTCCTAAGGAAGTTGTTGAGTTGCTAGCATTTTCAGAAAAAAGATTCATTGATATAATACTCGTAGTAATGAATGCGATACTGCTTTCTCTTGGGGACCATAAAGAGAGAAGTAATAACTGAATATGTATGTGGTTGGCCTGGTTGGCTGATAGAATTAGTCTGTGTCCATTCATATTTTGTTGTTTGGGTTTTATTTGTTCTTTTTGTTCTATAAGCAACTAAATTGCTCAAAAAGAAAAAGAATATTGCCATGGTACAGAGTAATTATTCAATTGGTGTTTAGAAGTTTGAAAAGGGAGAAAGCTAAAGCTTGAAATTACTAAGGTCTGAAGCATCATCTTCAGAATGTCCGTGATGTGTTTAACTTCATATTGTAACCTCTATGGGAAGCGGAAGTTCAACAACCCTCAATGGATCCCTTGCGCTCTATGCTAAGCACATGAGACCACAAATCCCTTGCGCTCTACGCTTGGTGAGGGAGTGAGTCACAGTCTTCTACATGGGGGTGAGAGTGGACTGACTTGTGGGCCGACAAGAGGGGGCCCGAAAACTGGTGAGGGAGAGTGTCTGGGTTGTGGGCTGATATGTGGGGGCCCGACTTCTGGTGAAGAAGCTTTGGGGCCTGATGGGCTGGGGGAAGTGTTTGGCCGGGTTGTGGTGGCCCTGGAGCTGCCCTGCATTGACCCAGAGGAGGCCGTTGGCCTGGAAGGTGATTTGGGGCCTGGTGGGCTGGGGGAAGTGTTGGGCCGGGTTGAGATGGCCCAAGAGCTGCCCTGCGCTGACCCAGAGAAGGCCGCTGGCCTGGACAACGCTCCGGTAGGCCTGGGCTTCTGCTCCCACAGCCCCGACGCTCTGGCAGAGGTGTCGCCGGAGCTGTCTGTGGTGGTCGGTGGCATCCCCTCTGGCTCGCCGGCGTCGGAGCATGCCGCTTTGTTGGAGTCGATGTGCGCGGGTCTTCAGTACGACCCATCGAAGCAGCAACCAGCGTCGGTCGGAGCGCTGCCCATGGTCTCGCCGGAGCCGAAGCACCCTTCTGGTGATCAGTCGCACGTAACGGAGGGGGATTTGTGGTCTCATGTGCTTAGCATCTTGAACTTTTGTTGGGTTATGCCCTCTAAGGTGATTGAGGTGTTGTATTGTTGGAAGCGGAAGTTCAACAACCCTCTTGCAACGAGGGTGTGGAAGATGATTCTTTTGTGCGTTTGGTGGGTCATTTGGAGGGAGCGGAACAAGAGGTGTTTCGAGAACTCTTCTAGGTCTTTTGAGGGGTTGAGGGCTTTGTTGTTGTATTCCTTTTTTCTTTGGGCCTCTGCTGTTTTAGGCTCTCATTTTTCTGATTTCGATGATTTTCTTAGCTTTGTAGTTTCTTTGGAGTAGGTTTTCAGTATAGCTCTTTGTACTGTTATCCTTTTCTTTCTCTTCAATAAAGTTCTTCTTACTTATCAAAACAAAATATTTTAAGCTTCTTGTGCCCTTTGGTGTTCTCCTCATTCATATCCATGTAATGTTTTCGTTTTCTCTGATGATCAAAATAAAAAGGTATGTTTTTAAAATGAATTAGTAGTTTTCCTGAATGATAAAGGTTAGGGGATCATATTTGTAATGGCTTAAAATCTTGGAGTTTGTTAATCTATACTTCATAATTTATTAATGTACTGGTGTTGCGTTGTATCCCTATCTTATCTGTGTCCATTACTCAATAGCCTTGGAAAGATTATGAGCTTAATAGATAAGAGAAGGCTTTTGTGGTTAGGAACCTCAAAAATATCTAACTATTCTGTGTATGACATTGACGAAATATTTTGCCAAAATATGAGATGTTTATTCAAAAATATTGTTCTACTTATTTTAAGAAATATTTAGAGTCCACATTGATAACCCCAAAATTTTCAACTCTGACCAGTTGCATTTAGTTGATGCCTTGACTGGACCTTTCCAAGAACTGAAACCCTCACGAGAATGTGCTGGTTTCATCGTGTTGAATCTGCATGTCAAAACATGTAATTGTCTCCAAGTATACATGGTGTTGGAGGCATATTTTTACTGACAGTTTTGGAGGATTAAATAAATCATTAAAAGATATCGCTGCCATTATCGGTTTCAAGCGCATCTTCTCTGTAGGGTTATTCCAAGATATCTATGCTTTTTCTCGTCACTCTTTTTCTATTTTATTGCAATCCATCTTTTTGAGCATTCATGTTCTTAGATCTTATAAAGCACTCAGCGTATCTACATGCTGGGCTTTAAGTGTAATGTTCTGAGCCTTCTCAAACCACTTAGTGTGGACATATTAACTAGAGTTTTAATATGAAGGATTAAACTAAAATTTCTATTAGCATCTTTATTTACTCAAATATGTACAGTTGGGAATCATGGATGCATTTAAAGGGAAGGTGCTTTGAAGATTCGGGGCTGTCTTTAGATTGTTTGAAGGGCAATATGATGCAGACTTTGTTTCAATCGGCTAATGGGGTGCTGGGTTCTCCTTTTGTAGACTTCGGCGATTTTATTAGTTTTCTTGCCTGTTTGTTGTAGATGGTTTAATACAACTCTTTGTACTGATCCGTCACCTTTTTCTTTCTTTCAATAAAACTTTCCTTACTTGTCAAAAAAAAAGGCACTGGCATACTGAAGGGTGTTATTCCAATTTCTTTTTTTAGCCAAGTTCTTGAAATTGGAGCAGCTGGATCAGGATCCAGGTCATCCTTCAGATGCAGCTGGAGTGTCAGTTGACGGAACGGGTCAAGTTGGTACCTATTTTTACACTGCACCTGAGATTGAGCAAGGATGGCCCAAGATTGACGAAAAGGTGAATGCTTCATTATAACGATTTTTTTTGGCTTTATCCTGGTGCTGCAGCTCTGCTGGCATATAACTTATTTTTTTCAAGATTATTTCATGCGAATTGATGGGTCATCTTGGATTGCAGGCTGATATGTATAGCTTAGGAGTTGTGTTCTTTGAGCTTTGGCATCCATTTGGGACAGCAATGGAGAGACACATTGTTCTTACTGATTTGAAACAGAAAGGAGAACTTCCTCCAGCTTGGGTTGCTGAATTTCCAGAGCAGGCATCTTTGTTGCGGCGCCTAATGTCTCCAAGTCCATCGGATCGTCCTTCTGCCGCTGAAATTTTACAGCATGCCTTTCCTCCACAGATGGAATCCGAGTTGTTAGACAGTAAGTAGTTAAGTTAATTGCATTTACGAGGTATATCCCCTTTGTGAATTTGCTTTTTCCAAGATTTTGATAGCTATTATTAGTAATGTGTTAAGTATGTTAGAATGAAGACAAAACCTTATTTGACATCCACTTGAACTGGCAAAAACTAGGTGTGCATGCAGAAACACACACCAAGAGCACGTGTAAACATTTTTGTTTTTGTTAACTAAGAAATTTCTTACAAGCATCAACAAGGATGCAAAAGAAAATGATTATGGTAAAGAATTAGCAAGAACTGATGCTTTGAGTAAAGAAATTGAAAATTAAAAACCAAGTGCTTGCCAGAAAACAGGAAACAAAAAAAACTCCACGAAGTGTTCGCTCAAGCAAATTATCCTCTCCGGGGATTTTCTGAAGATCAACTGGTTCATAAGGAAGGAGTTACCTACATGGGAGCTTGGGTTCTCTCAGTCTCCTTCCAAGGACAATTCCTTTGTTCTGTTTAACAAGGAACTTATAAAAGTAACAAAGCTTGATTTCTTTACTTCTAGTATGCTACCGTCCTAGCATATCCTCTCCACTCCCAGGCTATTGATGCTTTGAAGAAGATAAGATATTCAACGCACTGCCATTCGCTTCACAATCCTGTAGGTGGACATTCAATATTCTGATTTCGATGGAAAGCCTCTTAACCAACTGATACAACTCCCTATAATAACAACATTATCTTCCGTTGTCTGAAAAGATCCAAAAATTGTAGCCTGAATGATGGGTCCGTACACCACATTTCATACAAGATATTCCTTTCTGACACCAGATGACTGATACTAAACAAGTCTTCTGCAGCCCAAACTACTGTGAGGACTTCTAAACACCCTCTTCTTCCTAATATATGGTTCTGGAATTTATTTGTTTACAATAAATACCTCCAGAGTTTCTTGCTTGACGAACTTAGATGGAATTGAAAACAAGGATCAACATTCTGTTAAGGGAGGTGGACAACTCTAAATGGATTTTCAAGCCAACTTTTAGTTGATTAGTCTATAGACTTTTAAAGATTAGGTTGAGGTAAAGGGATTGGATTAGACCTTAATTGTCTGCACGCTGTTTGTTAATTGATGGTGAAAATCATCCACAGCAGGTCTTTCTACCAAGTCACACTCTATCCTTGTATTTAGCCAGTTCTAACAAAAATTTACTTGACAATCTTGTTTATCCAAAAGGCAAAAGAAAAAGAAAATACATAGAATCACTTACATACCGTTTGTCATCCAGAAGGATATATGTGCATTCAAAGAGCTCTATCTGAATGTCACCTTCTCCCTTTCTGAGAATTGGATGGAGAGTGTGGTTGTGTATCCAAAACCTCTTTGAATGCATATGTAATGCACTACTCAAGACAACAAATTGTGCAGCCTTACTCCTCTTGCATGTGCATTGAAATGATGAGATTATTCGCATGTTTATTTCCTACCTGACCAAACAAAGACTTCAATATCTCAATTCTGGATTCCTGCGTAGTGGACAATTGTTTGATTAGCTTAGCTAAATGCTTTCTACCCATATATACAGATATTCTCCGAACAATGCAAACTTCAGAGGATAGAAGTATATACGATAAAGTGGTCAATGCTGTCTTTGACAAAGAGATGTTAAGCTTGAAAGACCACCATCAAAGCTCTATTCAGTACACCGATGTAGACACTGAGGCTCGTGATTATGTTGTTGAGGTCACAAGGGAAGTGTTCAGACAGCATTGCGCAAAGCATATTGAAATAATACCCATACATTTGTCGGATGATTTTCCACAGTTCAATAGGTACCTCTGTTAAACAAATTCCACACTATTCTGTCTATAATAGCATATGATGCACGGCAAATTATGTTCCTGAATGCTGCAGCTGGTTAATTATTTTCAGTATTCTATTTGAAGGAACACTGTCAAACTCTTGACCCATGGTGGAGATATGCTTGAACTTTGTCATGACCTGCGGTTGCCTTTTGTTAGTTGGGTGATATCTCGCCAGGTATTTATACTTTCACAGGAAGGTGTGCTAGTTTTTCTTCTTTGTAATTGGTTTCTATCAACTTACATGAAATTGTTTGGGCTTCAAGTCAATCACCTACCTTGTCCGAGCATATGATGATTCAATTAGGTGTTCATCTTCCTTACCAAAAAATTATGCTTCGAATTTTCTGTATTATGCTAAGCATGCAGTGATTTAGCAGGGCCACTCTGAGAAAGAAACAAAGGTGGTTGTCAAGAACTCCCATTTAGTAAAATGGTCCACATGTTTGGCCTAAAAATGGAGAATGGTGAGAGGGTAAGGGTGATGCCAATATTGGACAAAAAGATTCACCATTATCTAGCAGATTAAGGAAAAGTTTCCAATTTCTATAAAGTTCAGATATTGGAACAATGGGTGGCCAATCAGTGGCTGAAAGATGTAAATCTACAGAAGAATTATTGATTTTTTTTTATAAGTAAGAATCAATTTATTAGAAAATAAAGGAAGATGAAAAAAGTACAAAGGCTGTACTAAGTTCACTTAGAACATAGATGCAAAAAAGGTAATAAAGTCCTGGAAATCTCATAATTGACCCCCAAACATAGCATTAACCCACAAGAAAAGAGAATGCATAAAAACTCCTTGTAATCTCTCCATCGATGAAGCTAAATCCTCGAAACATCTACTATTACGCTCCCTCCAAAGACACCACCAAATGCAAGATGAAATCATCTTCCAAATTGCCTTAGCCGGGAGATCCGCAATGAAAATTCATTATACTAAATACATGCCTCCAAAGCCTATAGCCATCGAACAATGCAATAAGACAATTAACAGACTCACCATCCATCTTACATAAATAACACTAATCAATGACACAAACACCCCCTCCTCCGGAGATTATCAGTAGTCAAAATCCTACCATGCGTAGCCTCCCACACAAAAAAAGAAACTCTTGTAGGTACTTTGGTCTTTCAAACCCCACACCAAGGAAAAGACTCAGAATGTTCCCCTGAAATAAAACCATAGAAGGATGTAACAAAGAAAACGCCATCCTTAGAACCCATCCAAATCAACTTGCCTTCACTATCTCTACGGACCACCTTTTCATAAAGAGGAGAGAAGAAAGCTGTAAATTCCGTCATTTCCCAATCATTCACAGTTCTCTTAAACTGGGCATCCCAAACAATGAAATTATTTGTAACCGTTATACAATCTACCACCACCCCGTCCTTACACCGGGATAAGGAGAACACAACAAGGAACAGACAACATAAAGGTCGAAAAGGTATTTAGTATTTGATCAAGAACTAAAGCATAATCCCACCAATACCTCAACCCTCGAAAAGTACAGAGAAAATTCACTTTGAAGTATATTTTTAGCTAGCCTTGATCATGGTTTGCAATTGCTCAAGGTTTAGAGCACTCGGTAATTGATTAATGTCATTAAAGTTTGAATATTTGACTTTTTCTATTCAATTGCTTTAACTGATGTGCTACTTTTCTTGTTTATGAACGTATAAAATCGAGTCTAGTGAAGTAACTTGTGTTTCTACTTCCTATGCTATAGAAATCTTCGTTCAAGCGATATGAGATCTCTTGTGTCTATAGAAGAGGAATAGGGCATTCACCTCCAAATCGCTACCTTCAGGTGCGCATTGCAATCGTTTAAATTGTTATTGGTTTAGCTCCTAATCTTGCATCTTTTTCAAGCAAATCATTTGGCATTCTCCCAATGGTGTATCAATTTTAACTCATATGTACATATATATATATATTCACCTCCAAATCGCTACCTTCAAGTTGCGACCCTCTTTAAGCAGCTTTGTTGTCAACAGGGAGATTTTGACATTGTTGGAGGTGCATCAGCATTGACAGAGGCGGAGGTTATCAAGGTGCTGCATTCTTCTGCTTATACCATGCTTTCATTTCCCCTGGCACACCTTGGAAATTGCATATACAGAACTGTGCTATAATTTCGATTACTAAGTAGTTTAGTTTTGTCCGTTTTCCTTTGATATGCCCTTTTCTTCCCTCTTTGTAGAATGGTTTCCGCTTGTGATATATGTTTTAGTTGTTACCATGTACTACATCAAGTCTTAGTTGCTAATCTCTTCTATACATGATAAAGGCATCGTCATTTTCTTGATTTAAGAACCACTTGCTAGAGAACTGTCCTAAGGGAAGCATATTGGTGCTTATTTGAAAGAATTATTTTTACACATTAGTCATTCCCATTATAAAGGAAAGATGGAGATGGAGGAGATATAACTTTTCCTCTTCTTCCTATCTTCCAAGTCCAACCCCTATTCTTTCCCGAGTACTAGAGCCAAGGGATCGATTTTATTATTTGAATTATATTCTCTTAACACTCCCCTCAGGTGTGGACCGGACTATCTTTTATTGAGAGGCCTAATACGTTTAATATTTAATTGAAGTTGGGTGAAGTGCAGAGTCCAGTCTTGAACTCAGAACCTTGTTTCCGATACCATATGAATCTACCAGTTATCCTAAAAGCTTAAGCTGATAGGAAAAGATAGATTTTATTATTTGAATTATATTCTCTTAACATTAATTAGATATTCTTTTTTCTAATTCATTGTCAGCCTTCTTAATCTAAGTTATCTTTTCTTTTTCTGTTTTTTTTCCTTCTCAATTTTGACAAAGTGCCAAGTTTGTGAGATGAGGGCTGATGCTTGTGGTTGAGAATGGAAGGTGTCTTCATCAAGGGTTTTGTGAGACAGTTGCCCTTGTCCTTGTAGGTGAAGTCGTTGTTGTTGGCATGCCTTGCGTGTGGTTGGCCATGGTTGGCCAGTAGAATTGTCTCATGGTTGGCGTGATTGAAGTTCTCCTGAGATATTCATGCTTTAAGTGCATTGGAATCTGTGTGTTGGTGGGAGTCTATAGGTGGTTAGGACTGGGGATGATGCACGTTACATTGGTCTTTGTCATTACAGGTGGACTTTGTGAATTTTGATAGTCCCCATTTCCGCTAAGAATCAAAGAAGAAAGATAGTCCTCAGTGAAAGTTTGACTTGCGGAAAATTACGTACTTTGTCGATCTCACACCTTGAGTCTTTTATTTCATAATTTAGCAACCCAAATGTTCTGCCTCCTTCCTCTCCATGCTCATAGCCGTCACAGGGTTTCCTAAAGTTCTGATTGCCGTATTGACTGGCTATCTCATAACTTGTCCTTTTAAATAAAACCCTACTTTGATAGTGCGTTTGATCGTTAGGGATCTCAGACCTCGGCCGTCACAGGGTTTCCTAAAATTATGATGGTTGTATTGACTATCTCATAGCTTGTCCTTTTAAATAAAACCCTACTTTGATAGTGCGTGGGATCGTTAGGGATCTCAGACCTCGGCCGTAGAGTCAAATAGAAATTTTTTTTTTTTTTTATTATTTTTTCCTTTATATTTTATCATTCCGAATTTTAGGCTTTTACTAATTGCAATCATGTCCATCAACATATCACAATTGACTCCTAAGTATTTGAGATTGATTTGTAAAATCTCTTTCGCTAACAATTATTTGTTTATTTATCCTTCCACCATACTATATTTCACATGAGCTAATAGGACCGGAATAATGCCACTGATAAAATCCCCAGCTTATATAATTCTTAATTTACAATCTGTAACCCGTTAGACTCTCAAATTGTTTTCAAAAAAATTTCACAAATAATATTATATATATATAAATTTCAAAAAACATTTTCACAGAATTCCTCTGGCCAGACATTTCTTTTCGAGTCCAACTCTATACAGGCATACTTGAATATACTATCTCACAAAGAAAATGGTGAATTCCTTATCGAGCATTTATACAAACTCATTCATCATGAACAATACCCGACGTTGTTAGGAATATTTGACCCAGAAAGATCATCACCACTGTAGAAATCCCGAAGATTGTAGAAATCACGGGGATTGTGGCGTAATTGGGATGAGTGATTGAGGAGATATTCGGTGCATCTCATTTAGACAAATTTAGGAGATTGTTTCCTTATTTGTTTATCGTTATTGTGCTATAAATAGGAGCGTATATCATGTAGAACAATTCATTCGACAAAAATATAGAAAGCTTTTTCCCTGCTTTCATGGTATCAGAGGCAGGTTGCCCTAGTTATCAATGACGGAAGCCACCGTCGATAGAGAAGAACTGGTCACGACCACCGATCCCACTGGGGAAACACCAGCGGTGTCCACCATGGGCTCCAATGGTCTTGAAAATTCTTCCTTCAAACTCACAATAGAGAAACTCAACGGGAAAAACTATCGGTAATGGGCTCAGTCGATCAAACTTGTCCTCGATGGCAAAGGAAAACTTGGGTATCTTACCGGCGAGATGAAACAACCACCCCCTACCGACGCTGCCTCCCTAATGAAATGGCGATCGGAGAATTCGATGGTTATTGCTTGGATGGTAAACTCCATGATATCTTCCATTGGGAAGACGTATATGTTCTTACCGACGGCAAAGGATGTTTGGGATGTTGTTCGGGAGACCTACTCAGATGTTGGCAACTCCTCACAGATCTTCGATATCAAAACCCGCTTATGGCAGATGAAAAAAGGGGAGAAAGACGTCACAAATTATTTCATGGAGATGTCCGCACTCTGGTAGGAGCTCGATCTGAGCTATGATGACGAATGAGAGTGTTCCAGTGACAGTGCTGGAGACAGATTTTTCGAGTTCCTCGCTGATCTCAATAGAGAGCTGGACGATGTGAGAGGCCGAATCCTTGGCCGACGTCCACTACCTTCGACGTGAGAAGTATTTGCTGAAGTGCGACGTGAGGAGCATCGCAGAAGAGTGATGCTGTTGGAAAAGAGTATCGTCAGGACTAATGGGTCTTGGGCTTAAATATCAGCTTTGGTCTCTAAAAGCCCAAGCACGAGCACTGGGTCAGGCCCAAAACAACCAAGAAATAAATGCTGGTGCGACCATTGTCGCAAATCTGGTCATACAAAGGATGCTTGTTGGGAACTCCACGGGAAGCCTGCAGATTGGAAACCGAGGCAAGGCCATCACACTCCAGGTTGTCAGGCCACTCTCGAGCACCCATCAGCATCATCCCAAGCCACACACTACATCTCTATTGGTGGCTTTAGTTCTGCACAACTGGAGCAATTACACAAATTATTTTTCAGTTTCCAAACCTCGGGTCAGTCTTCCCAGAACATTGCTTCCGCTTCCTTAGCCCACAAAGGTACTTTTCTCCATGTCCTGAGTACCTTCCGATCCAAAATTCCTTGGATCATTGACTCAGGTGCTTCCGATCACATGACTGATTCCTTTCATCTTTTTTCTTCTTACTCACCTTGTGCTGGAAATCTTAAAGTTAAAATTGCAGATGACTCTCTTTCTTCTGTTGCAGGAAAAGGGAGTATTCGACTCTCTGAATCTATCACACTGGACTCTGTCCTTCATGTTCCAAATTTATCCTGTAATTTGTTATCTGTTAGCCAGTTAACAAAAATGTCTAATTGCTTTGCTAAATTTCTTTTATCTCATTGTCTTTTTTAAAATCTATTATCTGGGAAGACAATTGGCAGTGCTAAGTAGTGTGAGGGACTTTACTACTTTGAGGAGGCTACTGTGAGTGAACAACATCCAACTGCCATTTGTGATTCTGCATCTGTCTCTAGGGATAGTGATATTTTGTCATGGCATTTTAGAATGGGTCATCCAAATCCTAATATTTAAGACAGTTGTTTCCTTCTATTTTCTCGAATAAAAATTCCATTTGATTTTTAATGTGAACTTTGTGAGCTTGCGAAAGATAAACGCACTTGATTCCCAAAATCCCAATACAAACCATTCCAGCCGTTTACCATGATTCACAGTGATCTCTGGGGTCCCTCTCGCACTCTCACTGTACTCACACAAAATGGTTTGTTACTTTTATTGATGATCATACTAGCCTTTGTTGGGTTTATCTGTTGAAAAAAAAAATTTGACGTTTGCTCTGTGTTTATCAATTTCCATACCATGATTCAAACTCAATTCCAAACTCAAATTCAAATTCTGTGAACTGATAATGACACCGAATATTTCAATTCTATTTTGGGGGATTATCATATTAAGTATGGGATAATTCATCAAAGTTCATGCGTCGACACCCCCAACAAAATGAGGTTGCCAAACGAAAAAATATACATCTTCTTGAAGGTACGCGTGCCTTCTTATTTACTACAAATATGCCCAAAAAATTCTGGGGTGATGCTATTTTAACCTTTACCTATCTCATCAATAGAATGTCTAGTCGTGTTCTTTCATTTGCAACACCTCTCCAGACATTTCAGAAACACTTCCCGACCTCTCGCCTTGGCTCTTGTCTTCCTCTTAGAGTGTTTGGTTGTACCGCTTTTGTCCATGTTCATCTCCATCATTGCAACAAATTATATCCTCGCGCTATTAAGTGTGTGTTCATTGGATATTCTCCTACTCAAAAGGGGTACAAATGCTATGATTGCACCACACAAAAAGTCTTTGTCAGCCTTTATGTTACATTCTTTGAACGCTCTTCGTACGTCCAAAAGCCTTCTCTTCAGAGGGAGCATTTAAGTGAAGCTTGATTTTTGGACTTCGATCTTTGGCTCCCTGATTTTGTCCCAAACACTGATCTTGCCATAAACACAGAACCTGTCACTACTCACGGAAGCTAAAACCAAAGGAAATAAAGAATCTCCTACCCGAGGCACCAAAAGAGTCGGAACCGGTAATAGTTCCGAGTGTTCATGAGTCTCCTTCCACATCTGGTAAGTCCGACTCCTCTGATATTGACTTACCCATTGCTCTTTGAAAACAAACTCGGTCATGTACTCTCTATCCTCTATCGAACTTGATGTCTTATAATGCTTTGTCCACAGAGTTTTGTGCTTTTACCTCTAACCTGGATAGTGCAGAAATTCCAAAAGATATTCAGGAGGCCTTGGCGGTTTCCCAATGGAGAGAGGCAGTAATGGAAGAAATACGGGCCTTGGAAAAGAATATAAACTTGGGAAGTAATGGAGCTACCGAGAGGAAAGAAACTTGTTGGATGCAAATGGGTGTTCACATTGAAATATAAAGCTAATGGGACTATAGAAAGGTACAAGGCCCGCCTTGTTGCAAAAGGGTATACACAAACCCAGGGCATTGACTACACCTAGACGTTTGCACCAGTGGCAAAGTTGAATACAATAGGGGTTCTCTTGTCCTTAGCAACCAATTTGGACTGGCCCCTCCAACAACTTGACATTAAGAATGCCGGGTTTTTGTAAAACTGGTGAAGAAGACCGAGTGTGTAAACTCAAAAAGTTCTTATATGGCCTTAAATAGTCACCAAGAGCATGGTTCGATAGATTTTCCATAGTCAAGAATCAAGGATATCAGCAAGGGCAATCAGATCATACTATGTTTTTCAGGCAATCTGAAGATGGGAAGAAAACAATTATGATTGTGTATGTCGTTGATATAATCCTAACCGGAGATAATATAGTAGAAATGGAGAGACTAAAGAAAGTTCTAGCCATAGAATTTGAAGTAAAAGACCTAGGACAAATGCGATACTTCTTGGGCATGGAAGTTGCCAAATCAAAAAAGGGCATTAGCGTATCTCAACGAATGTATATCCTTGATCTTCTAACTAGTATGCTTGGATGTAAACCAAGTGACACACCCATAGAAGCAGGAAAAAGACCAGAAGACGGTGGAAACCTAGTTGACAAAGACAGATATCAGAGACTAGTTGGCAAGCTGATTTACTTATCACACACTAGACCAGACATTGCATTTGCGGTTAGTGTGGCAAGCCATCAGATGCATTCACCTAAAGAAATTCATTTAAAGGCTGTGTACAAAATTCTCAGATATCTTAAGGGCTCTTTGGGCAGAGGCCTATTCTTCAAGAAGAATGAAAGCAAGGAAGTAGAGATCTTCACAGATGCTGATTGGGCAGGCTCAGCAGAAGATAGAAGGTCTACTACATGCTACTGCACGTTTGTATGGGGAAACTTGGTGACTTAGAGAAGCAAGAAACAAAATGTAGTGGCCAAAAGTAATGCTGAAGCTGAGTTTAGAGCAGTTGCACAGGGGATGTGTGAAAGAATGTGGTTAAAGAAACTCTTAGAAGAGATGGGATGTGCAATTTGTAAGGGCTGCCAACGATTGGGAAGTGGAGGAATTGTCGTCCTTCTTTTCTCTGTTGTATTCTATGGTCGTGCGTAGCAGGGCTGATGATAAGTTGAGATGGACGGGCAGCAAGAATGGTTTCTTTTCGGTGAATTCGATGTATGAGACTCTTTCTTGCAGTCTTCATGTGTCGTTTCCATGGAGGTCGATTTGGAAGTCTCTTGTCCCTATGAGAGTTTCCTTTTTTGGGTGGGAAGTTGCACATGGCAGAATTTTGACCATCGACAATCTGAGGAAAATGGGTCTTTATTTACTTGAGTGGTGCTTTCTCTGTAGATGCACTGGGGAATCCGTGGATCATATTTTTCTTCATTGTGTTGTTGCTCAAGGCTTGTGGTCTCATGTGCTCAGAATCTCTAATATTAGTTGGGTTATGCCTTTCTAGGGTACTGGAGTTGCTGTGTTGCTGGAAGAGGAAGTTCAATAACCCTCTTGCTTTGAGGGTGTGGATGATGATTCCTATGTGCATTTGTTGGGTCATTTGGAGGGAGAGGAACGATAGATGTTTTGAGAATACTTTCTTGTCTTTAGAGGGGTTAAAGGGACATTTGTTGAGTACCCTGTTTCATTGGGTCAATGCTGTGTTGGGCAGTCCTTTTTATGATGTTTCTGATTTTCTTAGTTTTTTAGCTTGTATGAATTAGGTCTTCAGTACAGCTCTTTGTACTGTCCTCCTTTTGGTTTTGCAATAAAACTTTTCTTACTTATAAAAAAAAAAAGAAACTCTTAGAAGAACTATATAACTCGGTCAAAGCACAAGTACACAATAAACAAACATGCATAAAACTCTCAGGTCTAAGGATATCATAAACAAATTGTGTTGAATATCTTCTCAACATCAATGATCACTTCCAGAAGGTATCCATATTTGATCTCATTCAGTGCATGTGCACATATATGTACATAAATAGAGACAACGCGTATAGACCTATTGTACATAAATATGTATCTTGGTCTAGAATAACTATCAAGTGAACAAAAAAACCGAAAAATCATATTCTCCACCTTTGATTCATTAATCATTGACATGAATTTTCGACAATGTCACTCAACATTATCCATGTAACATCTTATGTCACAACATATTACCCAATAAATAAATATAAACATGTCATCTAAATAAATAATTATCGAAACATGATTTTTAGGGCATATTTCTTACAACCAGTTCCTCTGCCATTGGTGGTGGCTGATCAAATTAAGTGGTGTCATTCGATAATCTCTGTTGTGGCCAAAATGGTGGTTCGACGTGGTTTAAATGAAGGAGGAGAAGATGTAATCTGGGCAAAATTTATCTTCCACTAATATCTTTATCTTCAAGTAGGAAGAGCTAGATCAGCCAAATAAGGTCAAGCCTGTTTCTTGGGAAATCGGGTCAACTGGGACTGGTTTAATAGCAACTCAGATCCTAGGTTTCTGCTGCTTTAGTTTTTTGCCCCCTTACTCATTCTCTCCAGCCAGTGGCAGCCTCGTTGCGCTCGATTACGTTCTGTTTTAGCTGATCCTGTGTGTTTCAGCTATTTGAGGCAGTTTTTGTCCTCTTTCGAGTGCTTTTTTGTGGTTCAGGCTGTATCTTGTTCGGATTTGGTGCTTTCTCAAACATTTCAGCTGTGGACCAATTTGATTCATGCTGTTTGCGCCATTTCACTGTTGATTCGACTACTTCCAGTGATGGTTATAGCCAGTTTCTGTTACTCCTGGGTTGGCTTTATCTTGATTTGAACTCAAATGCCTTCACCCCTGCAGATTGATAGTTATTACCGCTTATACGTGCTTGTTCGTAGCTTCTAGTTCCATGTCATTTTGTTATTATAGTCTTTACTACCTTGGATTCATCCTTCAGTGCCCTGATGGGTTCTGTCAAGCCAAATGGCCAAAGAGCATTGGCACTTGATCTATGATAATGCAAAATACATTGTCTCCACCCAAAGCACATGGCTGTCATACTGGAGAATGAACCTTGGTAATACACCCACTGCAATCATTCTAACAATTCGGTAAATCAGTTTTGGAATTGACATGGAAAGCCAGTTAGGTCAGCACTTAAATGTCTCTTTTCTCAAGATGAGCTCCTTCGTTATCAGGACCTTTCTCTAGCTCTGGTCTGACTCCTGACATGAGATAATTTATATTCGATAAGATGAATATATTTAGTTCCAAGGCAAAAGATGTCTAATGACTCAGCCATTCAAATAAATGCTTCAGCCCAGTTTGAGAAAACTCTACCTGTTAAATTTCTCCTGTTTGTTTCGTGCTGTATTGTCCGCAAAAGATACACTGGAACTGGTTGACCAAGAGGTATCTAATTAAAATTCTGGAAAACCTCCATTTGATGATTTCTTCTGTTCTTCATGTGCAAGGCCTGTATTTGCTTATTTGGCAGGATTGCACATAAGGGATGGAGAGGTGTTTGTGTGAGTTGACATACATTTGTTGGTCCACTTTCTAACTGTTTAGGTTTCTCAATTATGGCAGCTAACGAGAAGGATCATTATGGCATGTATGCATTTCCTCTTAATACCTCTTTGTTTGTGGCTGTTGTGGATCTGTCTATAGGTTATATTACCATTGTAAGGAAAAGTGCTGCTATTTTGCAGGTGACAATGGACATTGTAGCTCATTTTTTCAATCCAGATTCGTGTCACATTCATCTGAATCATGGGGACCTTCTGGATGCAATTTGGTCTTGGATAGGAGTGAAGGCAGAGCATAGACAGAAAGTGGCAGAGGTATATCATTAACCTACTTATGAAATTTGAACCATTGTTGCGTGCAGTATGACCTGACAGATGCTTCCATTTCTCAATGAAGCTACTTTCTTTGATGAGTTGTCTGCGTCCTCAATCCTCTGAAAGGAAAAGGAAATGGGCAGTCATAAGGCGTCAGCTTTTGCAGGTTTGAGGAAAATTATATGGGAAAGAAAAGATCTAGGCATTTTTCTTGTTCTTGACTTGTAGGAATTTTTCAAAGTTTACTATATGATGGTTATGTTTTTGTCTTGCAGAAAATTCATAGAATTTTTAGTGGCCTTGTCTTTCATTTGATCTTTTTCTTAGCAAATGCACTTGTCCTTTTCTGTGAATGAAAATCGGTTTATACTTTGGTCACTTTATAAACTATGGAGTCATGAGAAAAATGTGTTATACTAATATAAATAGAGGTTAAATCAAATCTGTTTCATATCAGGCTAAAAGTTTCCATGAGTTTGGTGTTATGGAGTTGGCTTGAAGAGTTATTGCAGCAATGGAAACAAACCCTAGGGACTAGTTTGGGATTTGGCTATACCCTAGGGACTAGTGGACTAATTAAGCCCACTTTAAACCTCCCAAGTCAAACTGATGTATGTGCTAGTCATCCTATGAACCACTGGGAATGCTGGGGCTGTTTAGCTAGGACCATCACTCAAGATGTGCTTTTTATAACTGCTGCGCTTTATAGTCCTCTTCTTATGTTATGTTCTAATTTTCGTTTATTACTTTTTGAATTTTCTGAATGTCTTAATGCCTTGTTTTATCTGCTGTCATGGTATATACCATGTATACTGAGTAGTTCTACCAATTATTGATACTTCAATGAACCGCAAAAGGTTCTTCCTTTTATAGTTTTATTTGCCCTATTAGATCTTTGTTACCATATACCCTTTTCTTAATTGACAGTACTAATCTTGCTAAGATTACATGAAAATTTTTAAGCTAATATAGCGTGATTCAAATGGATCTATTTATTTTTGTTGAACTTTCCTCTTTCACAGGAGCTCAATCTAGCAGACGCTGTTGTAAATAGGTTACAGACTGTTAGCTTAAGGTTCTGTGGAGCTGCTGATCAGGCACTTCCTAGATTGAGGGGAGCTTTACCTGCCGGTAGAATTTTATGGTTTATTCTTTTAGAAACCATATGATGAAATATGTGCTTATCATTATCCATATTACTTATGCAGATAAATCTACACACAAGGCACTTGATGAGTTGTCAGACCTCTTTAGCTACTTGAGAGTTTGGAGAATAGAAAAACATGTCTATATAGATGCACTAATGCCACCAACTGAGAGTTACCACAGAGATTTGTTCTTCCAGGTACCTTATCTGTCTTCTTCTTTTTTTGGTGTTTTGGCAAGTCATATCAATTACTTAACTGCTGTCCATTGAATTTATAAGCCATTATCCCTACCCAAGCGAAATTCCACTATTCCTGCGTACACCACTAACAAAAGTCAGCACCCATTTGCTGGTTCTTGTTCGCTTGCTACGTTATTAGCTAGGCCCAGTTTTATGGGGTTTTTTATTTTTCTCCCTCACTCCTTTTTCCTTTGTGGGGGAAGAGAAGCAGATTTGCTTGTTTACCGTGTTCACTTGCCTTGTTCTGTAAAGATTATTTGCTCTCTAAGTTTGCATGTTTTCCAAGTAGCTGGTCTGTTGTAACATACTGGTAATGGTAGAAGAAGTTGGGTACCCAATTGCTATGACTGATTGCTTGTCTTCAGTCCTCTTTTGGATCTGATCCCTCCTTAGCTGTGATGCTGCAGAACTAAGTGTAAGTGCCAGGTTATCGTTGGTATCTCTCTTCCCTCGAGCATCTTTTTTAACATTGACAAGCCACCTTTAGCCTTTTACCTTTCTCTTTTTTCTTTTTTTGGTTCCTTTTTGACTAAGCAGTGTCATAAGATGTAGTTCTATTCCTCAACTACTATACACACGGCAACTAAAAACCTTAATTCTTGATAAGTAGGCTTGGCGTCTAGATGTTGTTATGTCCCTTGGCCCTATCGGGAACCAGATTCCTAGATACCTTTCTAGCAGTAATTTGTTTCCTTGTAGCTTCTACGCAAACAACTATTTTCCTTTCCTGCAACAGATCACACTAACATTGATCGCTCTTTCATGTGAGTGCATTCATAGTTCCCCATTGCACATATCGAAACC
Source organism: Myrica gale (assembly GCA_963930655.1). NCBI lineage: Eukaryota > Viridiplantae > Streptophyta > Magnoliopsida > Fagales > Myricaceae > Myrica > Myrica gale. The sequence goes on along the minus strand of OZ005619.1, from coordinate 11,837,340 downwards.
ATCTCAAACAATTGTCTTTATTTTAGCTTCACTTGATATTATTCCCACCTCTCGTGAATAACATTGTTCTTTATTTTATATTACCTCATCAAGTGCAAATGAAATCTTCGGTCTCGTAACAGTGCAATAATTCAATTTTCCCACTAATCTACGATACTTGCTAGGATCTAAAAACACTTCTCCTTCATCTCTCAAAAGTTTCTGATTGGGATCCATTGGTGTATCAACAGGCTGCGCACCCAGTAATCCTATCTCCTTGAGTATATCCAGTACACACTTTCTCTAAGATAAAGTAATATCTACATGAGATCTTGAAACTTCAATATCGAAGAAATACCTGATATTTCCAAGCCTTTGGTATCAAAGTGTTGTTGGAGATGAATGAGAAAGAGAGAGAGCAACTTCATTACACTTTCAGTTCAAAGAAGAATTACTCTCATCTTTTCTCCTAACTCTAAGGTCATCCCGTACACCATTTCCGGCTCTCAGCCAGAAATGCAAGATGAAAAAGGAAGGAAAAGTGTTTGTTCAATTCTCGCATGGGCGTACTTTAATGCTACCCCTCTTTCGGCTACGCTGCCTCCTCACCTGGATAGGAAACCGTTTCATTCTCTGCGCTCACTTTAACAAATTACGCCCTTCCCTGGAAGGGCTCATAGACAAGGCTGCTCCACTTGATCAGCATCAAGAGAAGCATTTTTGACATCTAACTGATAAAGAGGCCAATCATAGTTAGCGGGAAGAGATATTAAAACACGAATAGAAGAAATCTTGGCAATAGATTAAAAAGTTTCATCAGTTGGTAATGGATGAATCTGAGTTAGGGGAGTTGGTTGCTGTTGATAATGGGGAATCTGAGTTTATTGCTGAGCCATTAAGGATGTGTTTGCCCACACAGGAGATGGAGGTGGGCAAAGGATCGGGTGTTAATTCATGTTGGGTTTTGGATATGGTAGCATCTTTTCGGCTGTTGGTAGGGGTCTCCTATGAAGGGCATGAAGCTAATCTGGTGAAATTGTTTGCTGCCTTAGAAAAAGAGTGGGGGAGCGGTGGTAATATTGAGGTCAAATTGGTAAGGGAGCTAAAGGCTTTGGAGTCTTCAGTGAAATATGAGGCTAAAGTTTATAGTTCTCAAGGAGTAGGAAATTGGGGAGGGAGAAAGTTAGTGTCTTATGAAGCCTCGAATCATTAGTTGGAATGTAAGGGGCTTGAATGATAAGTCAAAATGTATGAGGTTGGGTAAATTGTTGAAGAGGATGGAAGGCAGATTTAGTTTGTCTTCTGGAGACAAAGGTGGCGTCTATTTTGGGGGCTTTGGTGAGGAGTTTGTGGGGTGAGCCTCATGTTAGGTGGTGTAGTTTGGAGGCCGAAGGAGCATCGGGAGGGATTTTGATTCTTTGGGATTCTCGGGTAATGGAGATGGTCGACTCTTGTTTTGGTTCTTTTTCTATTTCGGTAATGTTCAAGAATGTTGTGGATGGTTTTCTGGGGTCGTATGGTCCAAACGATGATAGGTGTAGGAGTTCTTTTTTTCTCTCTGTCTCGTTGTAAGGAGGCTTTGGTGGCGGATTGCTTGGTGGATGGTGAGAGTGGTGTGGAATGCCCCTTTCTCTAGAGCGGCTAATGATTGGGAAGTGGAGGATTTTTCTTCCTTCTTCGCTAGGTTGTATTGTGTGGCCTTGAGAAGAAGGGAGGATGATGTGATGGTTTGGACGGAGTCTAAGGAAGGGGTATTTTCAGTTAATTCGATGTATCGTTTGCTTAGGGGTGGGGTTAGTTTGTCTTTCCCTTGGAGGGGTGTGTGGAGGCTACACATGGAAGGATCCTTACTATTGATAGCCTTCACAGAAGGGGGATGATGATTGCTGATTAGTGTTTTCTATGTCAGTGTGATGATGAATCTGTGGACCATGTTTTGCTACATTGTTCTTTTGCGCGTGGGTTGTGTTCTCATATTCTTTGTATTGTGAACTTTCAGTGGGTTATGCCTGAGAAAGTGGCTGATGTTTTGTGGAGTTGGAAGAGGAGGTTTCATAACCTTTCGCTAAGGTTATTTGGAGGTTGATTCCTCATTGCATCTGATGGTGTCTTTGGAGGGAGCGAAATAGTAGATGTTTTGAAGATTGTTCTATGTCTTTGCCCAGGTTGCAAGGCGTTTTTGTATATTTTTCTTTGGGTGAACTCGGTGATCAGTTGCCCGTTTCTAGATTTTGTAGATTTCCTCAGTTTTCTTGCTTGTTTGGAGTAGTGGTTTTGGTATAGTCTTTTGTACTGTTTTCACTAGTTCTAATGAGATTGGCTTACTTATAAAAAAAAAGTTTCATCATTATCAATGCCATATTTCTGAGTATATCTTTAGCAACTAATCAAGCTTTCAACCGATCAATTGATACATCATGATGGAACTTGACAGTATATGCCATTTACCAAAAATTTGCTTTCCAGGAGGAAGAGGAACAAGCTCCCAAGTCCTCTTTTAATGTAATGCTTCAATTTCTAATTCCATAGCTGTCCTCCAACTCAGATCAGAGAGTCCATCCTGAAATGTTTTGGGAATGGAGATAGAAGATAAGGTGGAGGTGAAATAAGAAAAGGAGGATAAAGACCCACAAGAAACAAAATTACTTAGAGGATATTTAGTAATGCAAGAACGAGTACTTATATGAGGAGCAATAGCTAGTGAGGTAGGATCAGGATCCGAAGATGTGGAGGCGATGGCATAAGACATGAGATAGGATCTTTTTGAAGTCCTTGTTTCTAGTCTTGGTGACCACCATGTTGTTTTGCATTTGTAAGGCTTGGGGTTTGTTACTGTTACTAAGGGACCTACCATGTGGCGGAGTACTGGTGCTAGTGTGGGCTTCATATACATTTGTGTCTCTCATTGATAGCTTATGCATTTGGGACCATGATTTTATCAGTGATGAAAAGTACATCACGATGAAAGCGATTAGGGCTTTTGGTATTGGTGCACTTCCAGTTGGTTATAAAGAATTTTTAGATAATTTTCATTTAGTACTATTCCTTTGCAGACGTGACTCCACAAGCTCAAAATTGGGGTTTTGGCCTTGCTTGGTCATTTTGGCATCATTCTTTTGATCAAAACTTCTAGTTCCACGTATGCACTTTTTGTTCATCTGGCAAATAGCACTCAAGAAGCCAAGGGCAGAGTCATGCCAATACATGCAAAGAGTCCTTAGTTTTTTTTCAGTAAGTTTGTCCCTATTATGGCTAACAGAGCTATTGCAACAAGGAACTAAAGTAGTTTCTTCAAAAAGAAATTGTGTATATCACCTCATAACAACACTACAATCAAACTGGCTCACTCTATCAGTACATAGACAGCAGCGAATGAAAGGATCAAAGATTTCTATAGAGAGAAGTGAGGCTTGTTGCAACCAACAGTTTCGTTTAGTCCTCCTCAGCCCTTTTAATAAACAACAGTTTTGTGATGTCCAAGTAATTCTTGCCTTCCATACTTGATATACAGCTGCAGAAAACTTGATTTTGCTTGCATGTCTAGGAATGTTTTTCCTTTTCGGAGTACTAATCATCCATATTGCAGTGTCTTTCCAACTTCTTACCACCCAAGAAAAGTGACACTTTGCTCGAGTGGTTTTCAAATATAAACATGAAATCAAGTATATTCTGTTTCATGCTTTCAAATGAATTGTTTTACCTTTTCTTGTCCCTTAAAATTTGCTTGCGATGTGTTGATTGATGTTTGTGTCATTTTCTTATTATCGATTGAACCATGTTGCACTTTCGTTGCCAAGGTATATGTAATAAGGGAGAACAATCCTGGATCACTGAGTGAGGGTGCATTGCTTGCTGCTGGTGGTCGCTATGACTATCTGCTTCACCAATTGTGGGGTCCTGAATATGTAAGTTATTATGAAAAAAATTTGTAATTTTCCCATGACTGCTGTATGTACGTGTGAACACATGGCTTTGCCAAACGTGAATGCAAATGGACTTTAAGAATATTTATGCAGATGAAAACAGAAGTATGTATGCAGATGTTGCTTTTGGATGCCCTTTATGGATCTATCCACCATGTAGTATCGCATTCTTTATCAAATCATTTACAGACTTAATCAACTTTGTCCCGTTAGTTACATTTTTCCTGTTTCGTGTTGCAGAAAACAAGTCCTCCAGGTGCTGTTGGGATTAGCCTTGCATTGGAGACGTTGATTCAGCATTCTTTAATAGATTTTAAACCAGCTAGGTGCGATGTTCTTTAGAATATCTTTTTCCTTTAGCCTCTTAAACTAAACCTCATTGCTTGGGTCATCATCTCCCCATTTAGGTTATTTCCGCTCTTACCACTTGTTAACATCTGCAGAAATGAAGCTAGCACCATTATTCTTGTTTGTTCACGAGGCGGTGGGGGACTGTTGGTAGAGCGCATGGAACTCGTTGCTGAATTATGGGAGCATAACATCAAGGTTTGTGCACAACCTTTGAGTAAAGTAGGCTGCTTTACTTAGTTTTGCTTAAAGTGTTGCTTTCTGCTTACGGTTGCCCACATCCATCAGGCTGAGTTTGTCCCGACACCTGATCCAAGCCTCACAGAACAGTATGAATATGCAAATGAGCATGATATAAAATGTCTCGTCATCCTAACAGAGACAGGTGTGTCTCAAATAGGCTCTGTCAAGGTAATACTTATACTGTCTGTAAGTCCAGCTCTTAGGGTATTAATTTTCTCATATTGATATTTTGTGAAAGAGTGTAACATGGTAGCCTTTCATTTGGTTGAGTGAATATTATACCTTAAATTACATACATACACACCAACATGTTATAACTTCCTAAAAAGTACATAGATCTTCTCTACATTGAGTGCCATGAACTGCATACCTCCTGACTTAATGTCAGGCAACTGGCTATAGATAGAGGTTGAGTCATTTGTTGTTGTCTTTGCATTTATACATTTTGTTTTTCACTGTTGTCTGTGGTTACTGGGGTCTGCAACAAAGGTGGGAGGGTATCAGTGCTGTTGCTGGTTTGATTGGATTGGTTTTAAACTCATTCCATTTGAAAACATTGGGCAGACATCTATTTTGGACACCATTAGGTTCAACTGAGTCATGTGGAAGTTACATTGAATGCCTTAATTAATTTTAAAAGCTATAATTAAGTCTTTTCATGATGGAATGAGGGAACGTGCTGAGGTAATAGACATAGGTAGATAATTGTCCGTGTTACGTGGAACAATGTCAGCTTTAAGCTTTTTACACATTTTTGCATTTTAACTGAATAATTACGTTGTGTTGGTCTTTAATCTTTTTCACACTTTTTTCTACTGTACTTAATCTCAAGAGGCTGAAGTAAAGCCACAACAAACATGCATGTAATGACAGCCTGTGAAGCTTTAATACTGCTTAATTCCATCTCCAGGTCCGTCATCTTGAGCTTAAGAAGGAGAAGAAAGTTGAGAGAGAAAACCTAGTCACATTTCTGCTGGATGCAATGGCGATGCAATTTAGAAAGTCCACAATTTGGAATTAGGTCTGTGGTCCTCAATGCAGTACTTTTTCAGGTTCTTCAGGTTTCATGACAATTACAGGCTTCGTTTAATTGAGCAGTCATTTTCTTGTTGAGTATGATCAATTATTCTACCATAATAATAGCTGTGACAGATTACATTCCTCTCCTCTCTCTGGGACCGCCTTTCATTTCAAGAGAGCCAGACTGTCACCTGGACTCATCCGTCAAATTCCTGGTAGGCCACATGAGAAGTTTTACAAGTTTAGGTTTTATGGGTTTTTTTATCTTTTCTCTTAAGGTTTTCATATCTTTAAGAATATTGAGGTTTCTTCGGCTTCGTAGTCTAACAGACACTTTGATGGAGTAAATACACAAATTTCATCTTATTCATTAGAATATAAGCAGTAACTAGAGGGTTCCACATTATTCGGTGTATGTCTATATATATATGTGTACATAAATAGACATTTCTTACTTCCAGGAAGAGGCGTGGGAGTACTTTTCAGAGCAATATAAGAGAAATTTGTTTGTTAGTTTTGCCTGAAATTCTGAATCTAGGCACTTTGGGTGTAATCATACCCGTGCCAGATATAAGATTTGTAAGGGTTCCCATTTTTCTTGATATACATTTTGACAGCCGCCATATGCCTGTTTGTGTTTTGTTGTTCCATCGGTTCAGTATAAACCAGCAAGCCCAAGGGTTTGTTTTACAATCGCGAAACCAGGTTAAATCAACTCCAATGGATTGGCCTAGTGGTTAAGGCTTGAGCCTTAGTGGTGTATGTTATTTCTAAAGTTACAAGTTCAAAACCTCATACGAGTCACTCCTAGAGCCTTTAGCATGGTAATTGGACCAGTTTGTGTGAACGGAAGGACTACAGACTCCAGAATTAGTCGAAGTGCGCTTAAGTTGGTACGAACACCCAATTAAAAATAAATAATAAAAATAGGATAAATCTAGATGTGGCTTGTTTTCAAGATAATTTGTTGTACTGGATAGTGTGAACATTTTGGTTTATGATAGAGAAGAAAATCTGGTATGTGCTGTCTATAGTAAGCTCTGATAGCTACAGACAAATCATTTTTTGTTTTGTTTTCCAAGATTGTGCAAAAATCTAGAATCTTTTAGCCTTTTACGGTACCCATTTCTGTAATTGCATTAACCTTCATTTCGAAGGTATGGATTTGTATTCCAAAGTCATTAACATAATAAATTCTTGACTTAGCACCTTGATAGACAGACAGTCTTTTCTATATTAGCGCGAAAGATTGTGCGGAATTAAAAATTTCGTGGATTTGCTTAATTATATTTGCTCTGGAATTTGTCAATCTCCCTACTTGCCTAGTCTTAAATATTCTGCCTCATTTGAATTTACGCCTCACAATCATCCAACTTTTTAATTTTGAAGTTCTGAATCTGATGGCTTAAAGTAGACTATCAATATAAACCTTCTTAAATGCTAACTATAATATGGTGTCAAAGTCTTTAGGGCACTCAGATCTTGGTGATCATGCAAAAATTATTTTTTATTATATTATTTTATATTGAATAGGGTTTCTATAAATTGCGATAATGTTTATCAACATACCACAATTGACTCCTAAAGATATGAAATTGATTTATAAAATTATTTTTGGCAACAATTAATTGTTTATTTATCCTTTAATCATATTATATTTCACATGAACCAATAGGAAAATAATATAACTGATAAAATCTATGGCTAAATAATTCTTAATTTTCAATTGTAACCAATATACCTAAAAAAATAATTTTATAAATATATATATATATATATATATATATGTATATATATATTTACATCATATAAATAAATGCAAATTCATAAAATTCTACTGCTAATGATTTCTTTTTCGAGTCCAATATAATACAGATATAATGAATATACCGTCTCAATGAAAAGTTGGTGGATTCTTTATTGAACATTTATACAAATATATTTGTCATGCAAAAGACCTAACTTTATTTGGAATATTTGACCTATAAAAATCACCTTTAGTTAAAGCATGAGTACACTATAAACAGACTTTATAAACTTTCTCAAGTCTAAGAATGTAATAAACTAATTGTGTTGAATAACATTTTATACACATGTACTCTCATGGTGGTGCATCCACTAATCTTTTTAAAGTAATCATCTCAATGATAAAAGTTCGTAACTTTATTTAATAGAGATATAACGAGTATAGATCTATTTTATACATAAATATATATATTTTTGTCTAAAACATTTCAAATTAATAACGATATGAAAAATCATACTCTCTATCTTTGATTTATTAATCATTAATATAATTTTTCTATTATATATTCCTTTAACATGTTATGTCACGATAAAAATATGCAATAATAAATGAATAACATCAAATAAGTTTCTTTACAAATTAGTTAATTTAAGAATATACATATAACATAACCTAACATAACATAACATCAAACCATATTTATGTAATCTAGACCGTACATTGCATGATAATCTCCCTCGCCGAATGCTTGCGAAACACGTTACCACATCACTTTGTCATTTGGCTGACTCGTATGTTAACTTATCCGTTTGACACTTAAAATTTTACATCTCTTAAAATTTTAACACAATATAAAATTATAATATAATATCTCTCTTCCCATCAAATTATTATTTTTTACTACAAAAAATATAAAAAAATTATCTCTCTTCATTTTTTCATCAACCCACCCCAATACTTAAAATTTTAACAACCCTAAAATTTTACTTCTCAAACACAGAAGGCAGGTCAAAAGTCTTCCTCCTTTTTGAGTTTTCATGTATTGAACCACCTCCTTCCTGAGTCACCAGAGAATATTATCTTGCATTCCACTATCCAAGATCACCGCACTCTGGTCAGGGGATTCGAGTTCATCATGCAATGGTGCTCTGGCTTTTTGGGACAAAGGTTCATCAGGCATTCGAATTGATTTTTCTGCAAGACTTTTGGGGACAAAGGGCAAAACTAATAGAACTCACGTGACAGTTTAATTCGAGAAAAACCGACCTCCTTACACAAACATACGGTTGTGGAAATATTCAAGATAAAATAAACTACATTTAAGTGAGTCCTAAGCCCTGATAGAAGTCGATAACAATATCGATCTACATTATCTTAATCTACTCCATAATTCAAATAACATAATATCAACTCTAAATAAATAATTTTAGATCATCCTAACTATTTATATCATTAAACATATATCACTGGTAACAGACCACCTCTTTATCCGTAGAGGCGTGTAAGCAGAGGCGGAACGAAGGGGGTAGCGACCCTGGGCGGTCGCTACCCCTCACGCCACAAAAATTTTTTTTTCATTACTTTATTATTTAAAAAAAAAAATTAAGTTGGTTTGGGCCCGATACCCCTGAAGCTCAGGCTCAGACCAACTATACATATGTTTTACACATAAAGTCTGGGCTCGATACCCCTGACCCAGAAAACTGCAATAACATTGTCTGACATTTTCTATCAGTCCATACAGCAGAAATGAGCTAAACTGGCACCATCAGTCCTCACAGCTCTCACTCTCTCATTTTTTGCTTTTTTCCCTTATTTGTGCATATTATATTAAAAAAAACTTAAAAGCTCCTATTGTAACTTTTTGCAAAAAAAAATATTGTTCAATTATTTGGATAATACGGTTGCAGGTTGTTCCCGCGACCCACTTTTTTTCTTCCCTAGGTATACCCTCGCTGGGTGTCTGTGAAAGTCTCGATGTCTGATCATAAGAGCCAGGTGTTGTTTCCTCTATTCAGAGGTACAATATTATGTGGACTTAGGTTGTGTTTGTGTTGTAAAATTTTAGTGTTGTTAAAATTTTAGGTATTGGGTTTAGTGAAAAAGTGAAGAGAGGTAATTTTTTATATTTTTTGTTGTAAATAGTAATGATTTGATAGGGAGAGAGGGATTATATTGTAATATTTAATTGTGTTAAAATTTTAGAGAGGGTAAAATTTTGGTACACAAACGCACCCTTAGATATCCACTATGTATGGACATTAACTTAGTCAAAGAATGAAAGAAAAAAAAAACGAAGAAAAAGTTGATTGCCAAAATTTGCACAACAAAGTTGATTGCCAAAATATCATGAGGCGGATGAGTATTTTGCACTTCTAGGTAGACAAATGTGTCATTGCATGGAGCAAAGGGAAGCACTAATTTTAGAACTTCAGCAATTGTTTGTTTTTATATTTTGACAACTGTTGTACTGTTTTGCTTTTGTGGAATTGGCTGCCATCTATTTTTCACTGTTTATTTGAATCTCCACATGTGTTTATGAACAGGAGACTTCACTTTGCATCTCCACATGTATTTGCATCTCCACATGGCTTTTAGTAACTGGAATATAATATATTGATACATTCATTTTATTTTATTTAGATAATGGATAAGTTTGTCACAAGAGAATGAAGCCGTTTTGTAACATTTTCAAAATATGTAAAATCGTAGGATGCAATTGTCACCTCTCAGTCGCAGTACATAGCACGGTACATGTATTGTAATATTTTTAATGCTTTTAGTCTTTAATTTTTGATATTGTAATTGTAAGACAATTTTTAGCATTATAAAGGAAAAAAAAAATTTATCATTTCGTCTTTAGAATTCGACCCCCCTGAATTTTGGTCCTGGTTCCGCCACTGCGTGTAAGAAACAAGTTTACCTATCTTCCTAGGAAACCCATCGGAGGCTCTACCCCTAGTAATTAGTATGTCTTCTTCTTCTTCTTCTTCTTCTTCTTCTTCTTCTTCTTCTTCTTCTTCTTCTTCTTCCAATGTTGACGAGTTCCGTTTTTGTTAGCTTTTGACTCCTAAGAAGCCTATTGGGTTTGTGAGCATGTACCTCCTCCCCATTTCCAACATTTTCGAGCCTGTTAAACAGATATTTAACACTAAATAGTACTTAAAAGAGATATCTCTGGGAGACGTGGGTCACTACTAGGGAATATTTTATTGGAGGGTATTCTTAACTCATTGGTTTATTTAGTAGGAAAAAAAAAGTGGTAAACCCTTTGTTACCTCACCGTATTTGATGGCCATATTCAGTCCATCCTCTGTTCTTGCAATCTGATTCTTATCAGGGAGCTTAATAAATTAATCCCTCCAACAATTGCAGAACAAATCAAATAGACCCAAGATAGGAAAAGAAATAAATAAAAAATATATATATATTTAAATGTTAAACTGAGTAAACAAACAGTGGCCCCTATAGCTCAGTGGTAGAGCGTCAGTCTTGTAAACTGAAGGTCCGTAGTTCGATCCTGCGTGGGGGCATTTTAGAATTTTACATTTATTTCCGACATGCTTGTACAGTGGACTCCTAGGATCTGCTCTTCCGCCAAGCCCGACCCATTTCTCTCTGGGCGGGCTTCTTTTTACCCGAAGTCCAGCCCAAATTCTCGTCGGATACTTGGATTATTCAGAATTTTCCTTTTTAGGGAAAAAAAATGAGAGTATGGGTTCTGCCAAACATTTTTTCTGCTATTAAATGATGAATGAAGAATTTATTGTTTGATAGGTTTGAGTCAAAGGCATCAACATCGTTAACGTGACTGTCATTTGTAATAGTCCGGACCGTCAAGACTTCAAGCGTTGTCTTATAGTAACAAACACCACTATTAGACTGAGGTTACGGCCACTGAGAGGATCGTGAAAGCAACAGGATTCTAACTAAAACACAAGTATAACTTTTTATTAATATCGAAGTATTATAAAAGAGAATCAACTTCTTATAATGTACATACTAAACAGAAAACTACAACGGAAAAACTAAGAAAACATAAAACATCTACTCCTTGCCATCATAATCACTTAAGTTTGTCGCACCTGTTGATATAGTTATTTGAGTTTAGGGTAATCCACCTATGACCCCAGTCTTCCATCAGAACATCTAAATCAATAGTGACATAGACACAAAATGATAACACCAGAATGATCCATCCATGTCGTATGGCCTTTGTAAACTCACCTAAACATATTTCAGACATATGCTAAAAGAATTTAACAAACAACGGTGAGTCCAAATGACTCAGTAAAGCCAGCGGTTAGTACAACAGAATACCAGATAGATAAAAGATATTGAAGAAATTTGTTACACAATAAAATCTCAATAAAATAAGAAAGTAAATGAAAATACTCAATTCTTAAAATTTTGATCTTTTCCATTTCTCAATCACCACTCCTCACTCCTAATAGTGAATCACTGGGTCAAAGTGACGGGTTACAAGTAACTTCCATGTTTTGTGGCATTACTCCCAGAGTAGACCATGATCCATATTTTGCGGCATTACTTCCAAATTAGAATACGATATCCTCAAAGAGGATTTCCGCGTACGACGGAGAGGCTAGAATGTCACAACAAGTGAATACATCCTCTTGCGCACAATACTGTCACATCTTCACAGTATGCGTTAAGTATGCATGTCTCATGTCAACGCTCATACATATCATTCATGATATGCAACACCTTAACCACACTTGAACATCAAAATATTCCTTCCAACGTACAAGTTAAGTACGCATGTCTCATATCAACGCCCATACATCTCGTTTATGATATTAACAACTTAACTCGTTTCCATCATCACAACATTATTCTCTATCCATAATTCATCTCTATCCACAATTCATATCTATCCACAATTCATCTCTATCCATAATTGATCTCTATCCACAATTCATCTCTATCCACATTTCAATGGCTAAGTTTCGCTAATCTTCTCAAAATTCCAAAGATGTCCATAATCAACCTACTTGCTTCCAAAAAAGGTCATATTTGCTTCCAAAAATTAAAAAGTCTCCAAATTTGAACCATAACCTCGTGGATGATCCCACAACATATTAAAAGAATAAAAATCATGTGGTTCGGTTTTCGGGAAAAATACGTCATACTTGCTAAAAAAATTAACTTGATCCAATACGAGCTCCTCAACATTCTGAAAAATAACCTAGTTGCACGCGAACTTCAAATCTCACTTAATCATGTGATCCTAATCAAAGTTTCAAACTTAGCATCTCAAGTACTAAATACTCTCTTAGTCACTAAATATCTCATAATCTCACTACTAATCACAAACAAGAGAGCATAAACAATATACACGTGATGTTTAAAAGCTCGGGCTATGACACCATTATTGACAATTTTTTTTCTAAGCTGCCATTATTGACAAGTTGACATTGTGATAGAGAGTTTCAAATATCTATGGATGTAACACAAACAAACAAAAATTATATTCTTGGAGACTTTGATGAGGCGCATCCACGTCGAGGAGAAAGCTAGAAGCCAAGATTCACCAATTATGGAAAATAGCAATAGACGTCAACACAAAGACATGCATAATTTATTGAATATGCCCCTGAAGTGAAACAGTATAGGCTGGGATCGATCTACTAATCCTAAGTCACCCATCAATAGAGATTTTAGTTTTGATGAGTACTCTATAGTCTATACTTCACTCGTGAAAGGCAGTGATAAAAGCACTAATATGATTGGGGGATTTGGCAAGTGCAGTGGCGGAATAAAAAATGCAATCGAAAGGGGGCAAATTCTTAAGGGAAAATGATAAAAAAAAAGGTTAAATGCAAGTCATGCCCCTGTGGTATGCGGTAATAGCAAATATGCCCCTGAGGTAAACAAAGTCTTTTTCATACCCCTGAGGTAAACATTCAGGAGCAAATATGCTCTTCCGTTATGTTTACTTCAGGGGTATGAAAGGGCGTATTTGCTCCTGAATGTTTACCTCAGGGGTATGAAAAAGACTTTGTTTACCTCAGGGGCATATTTGCTATTACCGCATACCACAGGGGCATGACATGCATTTAACCCTAAAAAAAATTACTATGTAATGCAAAAAAATGTCTTATAGTTTAAAATATAAAAAATTAAAGACTAAAAACACTAAAATTATTGAAATACACGTACCGTACTATTTGCTAATATTGAGAGATGGTAATTGAATCCTACGAGACTGCATATTCTGAAAACGTTGCAAAATAGCTTCGTTCTCAATATTTTCAAAAATTTCCCTCTCGATGTATATCACCATACTATCATTCATTCATTAATTTCTCATCTCAGGGATGGGCAAACCGGGTTTGGATTCGGGTTTCTGCAGCCCCTAAGGGTTCGGGTTTGGAATTTTTAACCCGAACCCGATCCGGAAATGGGTCAGAACCCTAGCCGGACCCGAAGGTCGGGTTCGGGGCAATGGACCTTGAAAAAGAATTGGCCCAGAACATTTTGGGTGTTGAGGCCCAAAAACGTTCTGGGCTGCACTAACCGAATTGTCTCGCCCAATTTGAACGTGATTTCCATTCTCAATTTGAACCTTCGATTTTCATGCCCAATTTGAACGTGATTTGATTTCCATGCCCAATTTAAACCTTCCATTTTCCTTCAAATTATTTAGTGCATCATGCAAATAGTTTTGTCGCCCAATGTCCGCTCCATGCCAATTTACAATATATAATTTTCAATAAAAATAGAAATTATAAGTTTCTAACCACTAACTACTCTTCTACTAAACATTAAGCAATGTAATTTCTGTCAATTGCCAAATACAAGTCAAAGAGATCTAACTAGTAACTACTAAGCAGTAAGCAATAGATTAAAAAAACAAACAACTAAGCAATAAACATAATACCTATTACCTGATGCTATTAGTCTATTACAATGAAATTATGAAAGTACAAAAAGTCTAACTATTACAATAGTTTGTTGAGATCAAATTACAAGGAAAGTAAATAGCATATTCTTCAATGGTTGGAGCAAATCAAATCATCTTCTACTTTGCACAATAGTTTGCAAATCACAACACAATTCAAAAGAAAATGATTCACCCCATAAACAAGCTTGACAGATTCACTAACATAAACCAACATGTTCACTATATAACATATTCAACAAGCTCACAAATGATGGTAACAAGGCCACCGACATCCCCGTAAACAAGCTTGACAGATTCACTAAGATAAACCAACATGTTCACTACATAACAGATTCAACAAGCTCACAAGTGATGGTAACAAGGTCACCAACATCCCCATAAACAAGCTTGACAGATTCACTAACATAAACCAACATGTTCACTACATAACAGATTCAACAAGCTCACAAGTGATGGTAACAAGGTCACCAACATACCCAAAAACAAGCTTGACAGATTCACTAACATAAACCATTAACATAAATCATAAACAATTAACATGTTCACTACATAACAAAAACCGTAAACAAAAAAATAAATAAAACCATTCACTAAACCAACAATATCCACCATTCCAATCTCCAACAGATTCACAAAACAATATCCACCATACCAATCTCCAACAGATTAATAATATGATCATTAATAGTGTTTGTGATTACTTGTGACAATTCATTTGTAGTTCCCATTATATTTCTCAACAAATGCATAGTGAATACAAAGTCGAAGCTTTGAATCTTATCCAGTATACTTAGAGTCGTGGATCTTTGCTCTGAGCAAGTGTCATCCTCTCCTACATTTTCAAGCACATCTAACACTGTTGAGCACATATTGAAGAGACGCATTATTTTAATGTGGTATAAACTCCAACGAGTATCACCTGGTCGTGCGAGACTGATTTCTTGATTTTTTCCCCTTTCACTATAAATGTTCCTTTTACAAGAAGCTCCGACTATATTCACAAGGATCATAATGTAATAGAAAAATCACAAACTTGGATATTATTCTTTGCAGTAGCCATAATAACCAATTGAAGGTTCTAGAAGCTGAAGAGTTAACAAATCCTCAAAAGATGTTACAGCTCCATAATAGCAATATCATGGAGTAGGGGGCAGATATCGAATGCGCTTAATCTCCAAATCGTTAAGATCAATAACAAATTTTAGCGTGTATGCTTCTTCTTTCTCAATCATATCTTTCATTTCCTTCCTGGTTGTTTTTTGATGACCAAAAAGTGCTTTCTTTGATTTTTTATAAGATTGAGATAATAGGGTCCTAAGGAGTTTGGTCTATTTATTACTTTTTGTTGGGGAGTTTCAAATAGGAGTCAGTTTTCCACCCCAATCTTACACTTCCTAGCTACCTTTGAAGTTCTGAATTTTTGGGAAGAAGATGTGAAGGTATTGTAGCGTTAAACCTTGGGTTTTTTGCTTACCATAAAAGCAGGAAGTGGTTCGACCTCTTTGGCCAGAGTACAGTGATTTGGTAAAGGTCAGGATAGATCAAGGTTTGAAGTGGAAATTTAAGTTTGGGTGTAGACCAATTTTGGGCAGGGTTACTAACATTGTTTTGGACTACATTTTGAAACTAACTCTACTGTAGGCTCTTCTAGATTCCAGCTGACTAAACGTCAAACTTCTTCTAATTATAGCAACACCCTCCTCTTGAATTTTAGCCAACCCGTAGGCTGCATTCAAGGTATTAGGATTTAGAAGCTTCACCTGAAACGGGGAAGTTCCAATTTCAAGGGTTTAATTTGATGTAACCCATGGATATTTTGGTCAACTTCATTCTCTCCACTTGGTGGATTGTTGGATGGATTATCATTTCCTAAATTCTCACCTGTATTGCTATGTTGTACAAAAATCGTTTTGATGCTTTCATTCAACTGCGTCATTTGTTGGGACAAGGCTTCAAGCATCTGCTGGTGATAATCTTGCTGCCGCATCATTGGGATAATTGTCTTCTCAATTTGCGCAAACCGAGTGCCATCAGTCATAAGAAACGTACTGCTTTGATACCAAATGTAAGGATCTAAAGTGGATATGTAGAGAAAATGGGAAAAGGATCAAGGGTTTAGCAAGGGTTTTTAGGATGGGTTAAATGTTCGTCGATTGTATTCAAGGTAGTCAGTCTCTATTGTATTCTTTCATAGAAATATTTGATACCAAATGTAAGGATCTAAAGTGGATATGTAGAGAAAATGGGAAAAGGATCAAGGGTTTAGCAAGGGTTTTTAGGATGGGTTAAATGTTCGTCGATTGTATTCAAGGTAGTCAGTCTCTATTGTATTCTTTCATAGAAATATTCTCTCTCTTCTCATTACGTGATAAAGGTTTTAAATACAACCTATTGACCTGGCCGTGTATGGGCCCTTACACTTTAACAGAAATAGACTTGTAACTAATAACAACCCAATAGAAATGAAAGACAACAACAGTAAGTATATAAACTGGACTTTAATAGAAAGCCCAACAACAAGCAGCCCACATTGAAGCCCACTTCTCCAGCCCACCAAAGCAAATAAGTGAAGTGAATCCGGTTGGTGCCCACTCTCTTCAGCTAGCTCTAGAACGCACGGCGAAGATATTGTTGATGCGGCAAACATAACACCCACACTAGACTTCATAACTAAAACTCCTCAGTCTTCAAATAATAGCTAACTTCATTCCTTCCGTCAACCCAACAACAGGGTTCATTACAAGGATGATATGGAGGGGCTGTATGGAGAACGAGGCTAGAAGAAAGTCTAAGTGCTTAGGGTATCATCATCCAATTGAGAGTCAAATTGCATAAAGGGGTCCAAGGCTAGTAGAGAAGTAATTTCATGTGGAGGGGAGTGGACTAGGGAGTTTGGTGGGATTGGTGAAAGCTCTTGTATGGAAATTATGGTTGATAGGTAAACATTGAGAGAAGGATGATATAGAGGGGCTGTCAGGTATAGAGAACGGGGTTAGAAGAAAGTGTAAGTGGTCGGGACTGTCATCATCTACCTGAGAGTTAAATTGCATGAAGGGGTCAAAGGCTCGTGGAGATGCAATTTCATGTGGATATGAGTGGACTAGAGAGTTTGATGAAAGCGACTGTATGGAATTTGTGGTGGAAAGGTAAACATGGGGGGAGATTGGGAGAAAGGAAGGGTCGTCAAAATGAGTTGGCTGGTTGCTTGGCTCCATTTATTTTGAAGGTTGTGAACTTGGTTGTGTCGAATTGGGGTGGAAAAATGTACTTGATATAAGAGGTACGAAGAGGGAACATAGGTGATTTTGAGAACTTCAGAGATGGTAAACATGAGATCATCATTTTTTGGTCAAAATTATGAGAGAGTAGACTTAATGGAGTGTCGTTATAGAGAGGATATATAGACCTGGAGTAGGCCACGTCATTGTTTTATGTGATAATCAGGGTTCTCTATTGTGAGAAAATAAACTGAAACGAATTGACGAGCTGATTTTCTTTGGGACACGATTTCATTTTTAAGTAGCCTTATTTGGATGAGGCATTAAGGTGTCTAGCTGAGGTAGGTTAATTATAAATGTCAAAAATCTTTTGGGTTATCATTGCATGCGTGGAGATTTGCTAATTCCTCGGTGTTCTGGATTGAAAAAAAATTTCTCAAGGCTCAGCAGCGTTTAAGCGAAGGATTGAAGATGTCTTCTAGTTTTCAAAATCATTTCTAGAGGAAGACCGGCGTTTGTTTTCGGATGAGGAATTGGTACCTTCTGAGTTGTTTTACTAGGGAAAGGTCGGTTTTTGCATTTTTTTTTGTGAGGTAAACCCATCACTTGTGGGCGTGTGAAAGTTTGAGATTTCTATTGGGGTTTATTTGAAAACCTTTGAAGAACCTGCCAAAATTTCCTTCAAATATAAGAAATTATCTTATTCTAATTATCATTGTGAAAAAATTATTCATGCTATTGATTCATGTAGTGAGTTACAAACTTTTTGTTATGATGAAATTGGAATTTGGTTTGAGAGGTTTAGAAATATCAAAGTCAAATTTAATGCATGCAACCCCATGAGGGATGGGTTATACTTCCAACAAATTTTCTATATGGTTCTTAATCATCTCAATATTTTTCGGGGAGGCTATGGAGAGAGGTATTCCGTGGATTTGTACCTAAAATTGAACCTTTGTTAGACCAATTTTTTCAAAGTTGACATCCCAAGGCAACTCTTGAGAATTATGAGATGAACTCTGAAGTTTCACGGGGCGAAGTGTAGAAAGATGTCTTTATCTGATTTGCGTTTGAAATGGAACATGTATTTGTTGTTCTTGAGTCGATCTTTGATGTGTAAACCCATTGCAAAATACAATACATTTTAGATGATTTCGAGAATGGCCATTTTATTGGGGTTCGGTTACTGTCCTTGGCACTAATGTGCAATTATGAGAAACGGTTACTCCACGATCCAACCATTTTTTAAGCTGTCATATCATTTAAAATATTTGACCCACCTTAAGCACAAACGACCCATTTTATGCAAATTCGAACCCGGTTCTTCTTGACCCACCATTTGCCCCCTGAAATCATTTGGGGATCTCAGAATCTGAAGCAGTCGAGCCCTTCCTTTGCCCCCGTCGCCGCCTATCTAGCCCCACTGCGCTTCTTCCCCAAGTTTGTTTACGAATTTTACCCCTTAGTGTTGTATACACCATGCTCTCTTCTTGGTCCATTAGCTTAGCCATACCGAAGTTTGAAACTTTCACAACAAATTTATCATTTAGAAAAGAAGACTGCGGGGTTGGGCAGATGAGAAAAGAAGAGCTGCGAGGGGGCTAGGCACATGAGAAAAGAAGAGCAATTGTGAGCTGCGAGGGGTGAGAGGCAAATGATTTCAGTTTCAGGGGGTGGTCAAGAAGAACCAGGTCAGAATTTGCATAAAACGGGTCGGTTTGTGCTTAAGAGTGGGTCAAATATTTTTAGATGATGCGGCAGCTTAAAAAGCCGTTGGATCGTAGAGATTTAATCTTACCGTTGCTCATAATTACCCATGACATTAGTGCAAATGACAGTAACCGAATCCATTTTATTGGGATGTATTTTTGCAATCAGTTGTTCTATGAGGATAAAGTTGGAGGCAAGCTTTGCTTGTTGGATTTCTAATTGTAGCTTGGCTTGAAGATCATCCCAAGATAAGTATTGGGTTTTATTGGTGATCTAGTTTATTTTGTCTTCCAAGGGATCCATGTTTACAAAGATTGATAGACCATGTTAATAAGATAGATGTGGAGAAAAGAGGGAGATTGTTGCATAAGATAGATTATTTCGTCTTCACGTCCTGGTCTCCTGTGGCCAAGCTTTTCAACTTTCTTCTCGTTTGGATTTGTATGGTCATTGGCCTCCTAGCTCACTGGCTCGTTACCTCCACAGAGGGTCTAACTAACCCCTTGAAGCATATAATTGAGAGGTATTTGAGCCTCTTTGAATTAATGAGATGAGCTGTTTTGATTTTTTTTTAAAAAAATCCCCCATTTTTGCTAGCAATCCTTGGCTTACAACTACTCTTTTTGTGTGGAGTCTATCTCCTCTTGCTGGGAGCGTCTTTAATCTCAACATCAGTTAGGAGGGAGCCAACCAACCGCGAGGAGAGGTCCAAAGCCTTAATTGTCGTCACCCCCCTACAGCTCAACACCACCATCCCATCATTTTCAGCTTGTGTGTTTCTTCCTTGTTCTCGTACTGCCCCCTTTCCCTCTCACATGAGGGTATTTGGGAGCCTTTGGGCCCCTTAATCAATGTATAATGGGTTTATTCCCTCGATTCGTAGAGCTTGATTTTTTTGGGCTATTTGGGCCGTCTCTCTTGGTTTGGGTGAGACTGAGAGAATTGAGACAGGCTATACTTGAGCTTAATTTCTCCCAATTTTTGTTATTGCTTGTGTTTTTCTTATTACAGTGATGAAATGACTCGCTTAGAAAGAAATGAAAAAAGAAAAATGTACTTCATTTAGTTAGAATTTGAGGCACAAACATTGTCTCTTGTGCTGTACAACAATTACCAAAAAACGACATAGAAAGAGTAGCACAAAAGAATCCAAGTACTAAAATCGAGTATCCTGGGTTCCAAAACTACAGATTGTCAGAAGCAAAATAAATAAAAGACTAGAGAAGAGACTAATAGTGGTCAATGGCAGTAGTGGTAGTAGTTCTAGTAACCAAGAAACTTAAATCTCCTGTTCTTCTCACATTTCTGCCTCAAAGAAACTGAGTCTGAAATCACGAAGAACAATAAAAAATTAAAAGCTGACTTCCGTTTTAGTAGGATTCTTGGTGCATTTTAAAAATTGTGCTGGAAAGACAACTTTTCCTGTGGAGAGGCGGGTCCTATCTCTTCCTCTAAACTCCTCAACCCATCACCAACGCTTCCTGGATTTCCCAGATTTTTTGCCTCCGAGTTTTTCCCATCAACATCTGCCTCTGAGACTGATGATTTCCTCCTCTGGGAAGAAGCAACGCTGGGGAAAGTTATCCAGGAAGGTGCTCTGAACTCAAACCTTTGATCCTCAGCTTCTGCCACATCAGTATCTGAGGCTGACCGATTTGATGATCTTTGAGAGGACTTCTTATGCAATCTGCTGCTTCCCAATACTACTTCAGTTGGCAGAATCGGTTGTTCATTGCATGGGCTACCCATTAGCTGTGCAAGCGCTCTCTCCAAAGCTGTTGTTACCTTATCCATTGATGGCCTCTCCTTCCCCCTCATTCTCACGCATTTACAAGCTACATAAGCAATCCTTTTCAGGGAAGCAATATCAGATGGAGGTTTCAAGGCTGGATCTAGAATTGCACTTATGTCTCCGGATTTAATCAGAGGAACTGCCCACTCAACTATATTCCCTTCTTCGTATTGCATATCAATGGCTTTCCTGCCGCTAAGGATCTCTAGAAGTAAAACACCAAAGCTATATACATCAGATTTGGTTGTAAGGTAGTGAAGCCTATAGTACTCGGGATCAAGATACCCCAGAGTTCCTGCTGGTAGCTCAGCCAGTGGGGAGCCACTATCTGCAGGTCCCAGTAATGACAAACCAAAATCAGCCACTCGGGCATTGTGCTCTTCATCAATGAGGATGTTTGAAGATTTGATGTCTCGGTGAATTACAGGTGGACAAGCATAACCATGCAAGTATTCGATTCCCCGTGCGGCTTGGACTGCAATAGTGACCCTACGAACCCAATCCAGTTGCTCTTTCAGGGCCCTGTTCTTCCCATGAAGGTGTTGGTGCAAGGACCCATGAGCCATGAACTCATAAACAAGAAGCCTTTCTCCACCTTCTTCGCAATATCCAAGTAAATTGAGCAAATGTGCATGGTTCAATCTTGAAAGTAGATCAAGCTCAGTATGAAATTCTCTTGAATTCTTCTGTTTGTTGGGAGATGTAATAGCCCTTTTAACTGCAACTACTGTCCCATCCTTCAAAACCCCCTTAAAGACGCAGGAAAAACTTCCCTTTCCCAAAAGAGCTTTCTCTTCAAACCCAGCTGTGGCTCTCTCAAGTTCCTCGTAAGTGAACATCTGGGCTCTCCTTATCTTCAGCTCCTCCAAGTCAGGACGGATCTTGCCAGTATCCTTTTGGAATGCAGAACTGCTTCTGTTATTTTTCTTGGACTTTGATTCCTTTGCCAAGCACTGGCAGTTCCTTAACTTGTAGCGTACATATAATACCGCAGTTAAAGACACAACACTTACCACGAAAAGAGTGAAGGCAATCTCAGCGATGATGACTGGCAGTTGCAGTGACCAAAACCTTTCATTCTTCTTTCCATTGATGGTATTAGAATTTGAAGAAGTACAATTTGAGAAGCATTCCGCAGAGAAACAATTTGAACAATTATATTTACATTGCCTATCCCATTTCAAAGTGCATTTAGCACTTTGGTACATTTCAGCAGCGCAGCCATTGCTACAAGGCATGCAAACATGGGAGTCAGAAGACTTGCAAACAGCATTCTCAGGGCTAACTTGGTAGGAACCGGGAGTACATGGAGTCGACCTGCAGAGTCCAGGGGAGACAGCTAAAGGAAGAGAGGTAGGAAATCCGAGACCCCAGCAAACGGGAGCCAGAGATTTCTCAGCAAGAATTCCACAAGTGAAGTAATTTCCTGCAGCGATTTCATAAACCTTGATGCCACTAGGAACCGGGGTGCTTGGTTTTATGATAAAACCCCAACAAATCACTTCTCGATCGTCGCTCTTGATTCCACAAGCATGAAACTTTCCCCCCACAACAGAAAGCAGTGGAATATTTGGAGCCAAGTCTACATTTCCCCGACCCGCATAGGCCACAGAAATTTCTTCCTCAATATCCAAACTCCTTCCCCAACAAAAAGCTCTAGAATTCACCCCCTCCCAAATCCCACAAACATGATATCCACCAGCTGCAATCCTCTGAAACCTCATGTCTTTGGGAATTAAGCTGATCACCCGGCTACTTGTCTCATCGCCCCAACAGAAAACACTCCTATTCTGAGAAAACAAACCACAATTGAAATCAGAACCGGCCGAAATTGACTGAAGCTGACCATCAAAATCATAGTTTTTAGTCATGTTATAGCCCCAACAATCAACTACAGCAGTGTTTCTGCGCCTTCCGGTCAAGGGTTTCCTCAGACCACATAAGTGGTAATCGCCAGCACTGATTTCTATGTATTCAGCTCCTTTTATCATGGGCTGAGGAACACCCATTTGGATATACCCACTGCTACCCCAACAATAAGGTTGGTTAGAATCCATTAGAAGCCCACAAATAAAACCGTCACCAGCGGTTAGACCAATAAATGGGAAACGAGCTGGAGTTCCATAGATTATAGCGGAGTTTGATCCATAACAAGTTACAAGATGAGACCCATCTGATTTTAAACCACAGAAAACAGGACCTTTCTCACCATAAGAAATGGCGATGGAAGCCATGGAGCCTAGACCTGAAACCAAATACCATAAATCTGATAGAAACACAAGTTCAACGAGAAATCTAGCTCTCCGAGTGTTGATATTCATGACCCGGATGAGGAAATCTCCTATCAACAGCTCCACAACAAAAGGCCAAGTTGGCCAACCTAAGTTCTTGAAGATCAAAGTGCGCACCAAATACAGGATCTCATATTGTGCAGAACGCAGTAAGAAAACCAGCACAAAATGCTGTCTACCTAGAAGGAAAAACGATCCTGATGAAGTTTGTCTGCTGAACTGAACACCAGTGTACTCCCTTGCTTCATGGTTGAGGAGAAGAAGAAACAGACCACATTAATCGAGTTTCCACAAGTAAAACAGCAATTTTGAACTAATAGTCACATAAACCGCATATCAGAAACTATTGATGCACAAAGCCGGGGATCAGAACTCCCTTCTAAGACAGGAGATTAGCAATGCCAACCGCGAAAGTAAGAACATAAAACCAAACCTGACTACTGCTTCTGTTGTTCTCCACCACCAATGCGGAGTTTTCGCACAAAAACAAAGCTACTGTTTCTGTGTCTGCCGAGAAAAATGCTTACCAGTAAATATGCATGATAGATTTCAGCAAACTTCGACAAACAAATATTTTTGAAGATCACCTAGGAGCCATAGACTTTGCTCAAGTCTCCCATGTCAGCTATAAAAGGAAAATATCAAAAGGCTGTGCGTTTATCTCCATTGGATAGCTTTTTTTAAGTGTTGGTGAAGAGGTAAATTGGCATGAAAGAACCAAAGATGAAGGGTTGAATGGGCATTGCATTGCGGTTGCAGGCAGGAATGTGTAGAGAGAGAGAGAGCAAGCGCGAGAGAGAGAGAGGCTGCAATAAATGCTGTAAAACTGCAGCTTCTGAATATGGGAAAAGTGTAGGTGAAGACATTAAATGAGAAGTAAATGCCGCTTGATCTTTTCAGGCCAGGACTACGCCTTACTTTGGCCACCAATCTAAAATTTCGTTTCTTTAGTAGGCTATTTCTTTGTTAAGCTTTGTGCAAGTTTCGCTCCGGACACATCTCTTTCCTTCCCAATTCAAATTCTGCAGTAACTTTCTCTCAGTTGTTTGTCTAATTATGCTGTTCACTGTCGTGTACATGCAAAATGCCAAATTACACTATTTTCAGTTTTTCAATTCTTTTTGTCTCAACTTTGAAACGTATCCTCTCCCTGAAAACTGAAAAGAAAGTAAAAAACAACTGGGAAAATATAAGTTCTATTTGCATAAAAATTGAAGATATATAACCAGAACTCTAAATGAAATGAGGACTGGAAATATATTTTTTTATCATTATTTTGAGGAAATAAACTAGGATAATCAAGAGGGTCAAGATCAAATGACTTGGAGCCAAATAAAAAGAAAAATAAAACTTGGAGCTGTTTACACCTGACAAATCAATGCAATGGTTGTTGTGTAGGCCCAATGACTTGATCAATTGAGCTACACAACCAATAATGAGGAATCCTAACCCAAGATCAAATTCCCTCCTATGTGCATAATAAATACCATATTAGCCAAATATGCTTGAAAAATAAGAAGAAAAATAAAACTTGGAGCTGTTTACACCTGACTAATCAATGCAATGGTTGTTGTGTAGGCCCAATGACTTGATCAATTGAGCTACACAACCAATAATGAGGAATCCTAACCCTTAATTTCTCCTCTAAAGTAAATGGAAATGCAACCAAATTTCCTTTTAAAGTTTGATAAATGGTTTTTTCATAGGTTTTTTCAATGAAAATGCTCTTTATCTGACTGGAGATATATATATATATATATATATATATATATATTTGGAGATTCTGAGCAAGCCCAAAAAGGTGACAATTTTATTTAAATTTCTTGGTTTTATCTCTATCAACTTTGAAGCTTGTTGCAGTAGACGTACATGAAGCTGACAACATGAATGTTCCTCTCCAATAGCCCACTTCTAGACCCTCGGATCAGCAGATCCATATATATACACACACCTTAATATCCGCTGCAATCACAGACCTTTTACGTATTATAATTCCTATCTACTTGGTTCACTTTTGTCTTGTTTAGGGTTTGTATAATATTATATATAGTACTCTACTATGCTTTCATGGGTTTGTATGAGGACTGTGCTTCTCGGAACGATATATATATAAAAAAAATCTCCTGAATGTACTAAACCGATCGTGATAATATTAATTAGTTTTGAAGGCCCACAACACGGTTTTGATCCCCTCAATGTAATAAATAATTTAAGGAAAGATGGAAAAAAAACTTGAAAATATTTTATTATTTGAAGACTGCCTTCTTAGGGCTCCGGAGATTTTGATTCCCTCACCTGTGGGTGAGATAGCCATATCTGCATAGATGAAATTAACCAAAAGCCATAGCTTGAGCACTACAGTTTTCGAAAAGGTATACGGTGCAGATGCCCAATGATCATCTTCTCCAATTAGAAGTCTCTTTAGGTCCACGTAGGTACGCTAGCTAGAACCCTAATTTGCCGTAATGCTGCCGTTGTGGTGAGGTCGTTTGCTATGTATGTTTTGGAGCTTCGGGCAGACAATGTAAAACTGGTGTGTTTGATTGAAAAAATTTTAGAGTACGATAATTGGTAAAAAAAGAAGCGAAGAACTGGTAGATTTAGATTAATATTATAATAAATAATAATAATTTGATAGGAAAAATAGATTATTTTGTAATTTTTTTAATTAAGCCAAGATTTTGGTGTCACTCAAACACACATTACAATTCAAAATTATTAGCGGTTCATGTATAGTTCATGAGGATGCACAATCATCTCTTTATCTCAATTATTATTGCCTTAGGAATTAATTAGTAGTACCAATAATTCGGTAGTATTATTGAGCAAATGATTTTGTTTCCATTTTTTGAAAAATCAGACTTACCATTTAAACTATCACTTTATTTGCATTAATATGCCTTCCAACTACAGCCAAGCTTTTATTACTACCTAAACTATCAACTGATCTTCACTAAGAGAGAGAGCTAATTGAATGTTGTAAAGCATATTTTATGTATCTCTCAATATTAGACGATTATATTTGGTTCGCAGATTAGAAAATATCCTCTATAATTTTCTACTCGAATTGCACCATACAATTCATAGAGAGATGTAAACCCTAACATAGTTAATGCAGTCCATACACATTTCATACTTTTCTTGCTTCTCTCCCTTAATTATAATGAGAAAATTGTAAAAGATACGGATGGATTAATATATTTTGCAATTCTTTATCTGAACTGCACTATAAAATTTGAACAAAAATAGTCTGATAGACACAATAGGTAGATCATACACTATTTAATATCGTTCATATAAAGTTTTTGACAATATGGATCCTACAATGTGGTCTACGTGGTGTGTATTTCTCTCTCTATATTCTAACATATAATTATAGAAAATCTTAATCCAATCGAACAATGGACTGTTTGCGCAACACGGGGCAACACATTAAATTCAGGTGAAGGACGGTTTTTCTGTTATTCGTTGTTTGTGTTGTACTATCAGCTAGTAGGATAAAAATAAGTGCGTTAAGGCTTTAACTTTGCAACCAACCAGTAAAGAAACACAAAGATTCACCCCCTCTTCTCGAAGGCTTTACAGTTCTGTTTTGACTCAAGAGGGTAAAACCAGACTGTTTCAGCCGCGTTCTGGAACCTATCAAATGTGGTGCAAATTTTCGAATTGTGTTTGCGAAATTGTTGGGCAATAAATAACATTGAGCCCCACAAACATAGATATATCAATAAAGTAAGATATGAACGCCAAGGCTCCCCGGAGGAGACGAGGGAAGCCCCATGTCATCTCTCTCCCAATCTTTTTTTAAATGCCGGAGACATTCTTCTTTCTATTTTGGTCAAACTGTTTCGTTGTAGTTTCAAAGAAAAATAACCCAGAGAACCAAAATCATTAGTCATTTGAATCCCATCAGGCTCTTCTACCATTTTCTTAATTACGGTACATGATATAATTCAGATAGAGATAAGTATAATATATATGAAGTTGCGAGATATATCAACTTCTTTTTCTCTAATTTAATGATTAAATTTTGACTTAAGAAAAATGCGTAAAAACATGTTTAGAGGACATATAATAATTATAGTAGTAATCTAGAGTGATACAGTATAATTTTCCTATAACTCTCACGAAGTTGATCGTAAGATTATAACTCAAAAACTATATGAGGAACCATATAATAAGCCTCCTTCCTGTTCGGTACCCAATTACTGACTCGGCTGCTTTCACTATAGCTCTCAAAAAAGAGGGAAACTCCGTTTCTAGATGCTTATGTCACGTGGGGTTCGGTTACTGTCATTTGCACAAATGTCATGGGTAATTATAAACAACTATTAAGATTAAATCTCCACGATCCAACGGTTTTTTAAGTTGTCACGTCATCTAAAAACATTTGACCCACTCTTAAGCACAAACAGACCCGTTTTATGCAAAATCTGACCCGGTTCTTCTTGACCCACTCTCTGAAACTGAAAATCATTTGCCTCCCGCCTCTGGCAGCTCACAATTGCTCTTCTTTTCTCATGTGCTCAGCCCCCTCGCAACTCTTCTTTTCTCATCCGCCTAACCCCGCAGCTCGCCCTAAAATCGCTCGCCCCTTATTTAAGCAACAATCAAGTTTGTTGGTTTATATCTGTTAATGTAGTAACTTTAAAATCTGAAGCTGAAGCTGTGTCTGGGCAGGGAAGAGTTTAAAGCTGAAGTTACAGCCATTGAGAGTATCCATCATGTGCATCTGGTCAAGCTCAAAGGGTTCTAGGCGACGGGCCATTAGATAAATGGGTTTTCAACAAGGAATACGGTCACTTGTTGGATTGGGATACTAGATTTAATGCATGCTTTGCACACTACAACGGGTTTGGCTTATCTACATGAGGATTGTGAGGTGAAGATTCTCCACTGTGATATTAAACCAAAAAATGTTCTTCTAGATGATAAATGTGAGACCCCGTATGTCATTTTTGCTATTTGCTCTATGAATTTGTTTTTGGATTTAAATTCAAGGGACTATTGTTTGGCCAATGTAAGATGTTAAGTTGATTATGATATTTTGAACTATAAGTTTTCTTTAAGTATTTTCATTATGATGTGAAATTATGTTAGTATAATTTGTCATGGCCGAATTTCTCAAGGTAGATTTTCTTTATGAATAAATTTTTCCATTGGCCTATTATTATGCTACCATGATTTATGAAATTAAATGCCAAGAATATTTGGGAGTGTTTTTTATTTCTTATTGTTGCTGAAATTCTCTAAGTAAAATTTATTACATATTAATTTATGATTATGAATTCTATGTTAGTGTATGTGGATTATTTCATGTTTTAATTAAGTACCCTTATTCTCCATTAGGTAGTTTTAAGCATCATTAGGAGAATTAAGTGATAAGTTAGTATGCTTATAGAATAGTTTAATGAAGAACTAAGTAATAGGTTAGTGTGCTTATAAAGTAGTTCAATAGAGATAAGTTAGTGTGCTTATTAGCTTAATAGAGATAAGTTAGTGTGCTTATAAAGTAGTCCATGTGATCAGAGATAAAGCAAGATGAAATAGTAGAAGAATGAGATTCAAGAGAGGAGATTCACGTGAAAGAGAGAAAACAAGAAAAGGGGAAAAAATAAAGTGCATTAAATCAGCAGCCCATTTCAGCCAATGGCATGGGGCGATACAAACAAGTCGTTCCCCCCCTTCACGTGATAAGGCCTTCTTTCACTCTTACACACATCACTTCATCTTGCACCACTTTGGACGCCCAAAGAGAGAACCCGAAAAGGAAAGAGAGATAGGGAGAGTGGTGACCGAGAAGAAGAAGAAGAAGAAGGAGAAAAGAGGAGGAGGTAGACGACCTAGAAGAAGAAGGAGAAAGGAGAAGAAAAGAAAAGGAGAAAAGAAAGGAAGAGAGGAGAAAACCAAGGTAAGTTCAGTTCTTTGGTTTTTAGCTTGGTCAAATATGTTGTAGGGTGTTTTATTGCATTTTCTTGACTGTAACCTCTCTTTGAATGTATTGTTGGTGGTAGTGTTGGGTTGGTTGTGAAATTTCTGATGGAGGAAGGGATTGAAGGCCACGATTTTGGGCTATGTTGTAGGAAGGGCTGATTTGGATTTTGATGTTGGATATTAGCATGCATGTAGGTTGGTTGATGGCCGAATATTGTGATTTGTTGGATGCAAGTTAAATGCTATGAATTCTGTGATTTGAGGTCGAATATTAATGTTTAAAGTTACTGATTTTGAGTTGTTAAAGCTGAGAAAAATGTTTGGGAATGACGTGGTTGGTGTGGAGGTTGAGATTTTATTATAAGTTCTGTTAACTTGTGGGGAAACATTAAAGATATTTTTTTAGCTTAGATTCCGTTTTAACTTTTTTTTTAGAATCTTGAGGTTTTACTTACATGCATGAACGGATGAGCTTGATTGTTGTCTATAGTGCCATTATTTACTATTTGATTGACGTATGTTGTGATTAAAGATAAGGAGGAAAGTTTAAATTTTGAAAAATGACAAGAACTAAAGAGTAAACGTGTTGCATGCCACATCTGAAACTGAAAATAACCAGAAAATTTCTTTATTGGAGTTGGTTTTAAAGGTATTTATGGTGAACTGTTTCGTGCCTTGAGAACCTGATTTGGTTTTCATAAGGTGATAATTGTACCTGAGGAATACATGAAATAAAATGCAGAGGAGGGCCCTAAATGGAAGGATAGGTATGATTCCATATTTGATGATCTGAATCTGAACACTTTAGAGAGATAAATTGCAGAAAATTTGGGGCTTAGAACCTTCGCATGTTGAAGATAAAATTATGTTAATCAATTTTCAGGTTTACAATTGTTGTCTTTGGGAAGTTAATAGGTGACTTCTTGGACCTGATCTTTATTTTAAAGATCCATATTATGTGCTGACATTGGTGGAATTTGATGTTTATTAGTCCATGCATAGTATGCTGAAAAGCATGGAACAAGGGAAGATAAATTTGTCGTAAATAAGTTGTTGTTTTGGGCTTAGAATTCTTAGAATGAAATGTTGTTGCTGAATTTCACAAATAGGTTTTGGAATCAATGATGTTGATGGGAAGCATCATTATACCTAAGTGATCATAAGTGGGTTATATATAGTTGTCCAATCAGCAACCTTATTGAAGATGTTTGATGCATGTGTTTAATTCCTTTTCTTCAAATTGTTTTATGAAAGCTAGTTAAAGTAATCTTTTGTAAACAAAATCGTATTTTCAAAGATACATACTTTTGGAAAACCGAAATAGTTATGAGTAGTTCTTTGAATGTCTTTGTGATTAATTTCTTAAACGTCTAAATGAGGTATTTGAATCGCTTGTAGGCGAAACTTCATACCGAAACTCAAGAAGACCAAGCTAAGTGGATGTAAGTAGAAACTTACACTTTTACGAAAATTGGAATGGTACACAGCATGGTTTATCATGAACAAGCATAGCATCATAAGCAAGCATGACATGACATGACACGAGCATTGCATGATTTCTAAAAGAAGTTTTTATGCAATGAAAGTAAGAAAAGGTTTATGTCAAGTTAAGTTAAGGGGCTCTGGTCGGTACCGTACCATCAAGATGGACACCTATACCGAAGGACAAATACGAGAATGAGTGATCCTAGAGGTAAGTGCAACCACATTGAAGGACGAATGCGAGAAGGTGTGGACCTCCAAGGGTCGAGTCTAGCCACTGAAGGACGAATGCGAGAAGGTGGGCTAGCTCGACCAGATGTAATGTCTCCAAGGGAAATAGGGGACAGTTCCAACGGGAACGCACAACCCTGACTTCAAGGGTAAATGAAGTGTATGTAGCCCACAAGTCAAGAAGATAATACTTTTCAAGGACCATGTGTCATTTTTAAGTTCAAGAGCATGTTTTCAAGAGCAAGTGCATGTGCAAATACCAACATGAAGCATGCATGCACGTCAAGGTTTATGATTACTCATGATTTTTCATGTTCAAGTCATAGTTCATGTTTTTAAGTTACGTTTTCTCTTACTGAGTCTTTTGACTCACTTTTTTCAAAAATGTATCATTCCAGATGTTTCAGGTGAAGGAAGTCAGGAAGACTATATGTCTTAAGAGAGAAGACATTTTATGTATTTTGTTGTGGTGATTGTTGACCGTTGTGGTCTGTCACTTAGGTTATGTAAATCTATGTGTTATGTAATTAAGTTACTAACCTTTTTTTGAGATCTAATATGTAAGATAAGTCTTGATGAGTTTTGGCCCGTCTCTCTCTCGATTCTATTCCGCTGTATGTATGATTAAGTCCGCTGGGGCTTTCGCTCGAGATTACTCGCGGCTGTCACTGTCCCTACGAGATTGCGTTCGGGGCGTGACAGTTAAGTCGTATCAGAGGAAAATAAAGAGTAGGGTCATGAGACATAGTGAATGGATTAGAACCCTGAACCCTAAGAGATAAGCTATATATTAGGAGTCGAATATGCTAGACCTCTGAGTTGAGTTGTACTTTATGTTAAATGATGACCTTGAAGTGCAGGATGACATCTAGAGGACCACAAAGAAATCGGGGACCCGAGGATCCGGGTGTCATGACCGATGAAGTTTTAAGGCACATGACTTAGCTTATCACCGAGCAGGTGCAACAAGGTGCTAATGTAGAGGGGGCAAGAGGTTGTCCCGAAGGATGCACCGTCGACCAGTTTAATCGCCAGCACCCGCCAACGTACAATGGCAAAGGAGATACGATTTTGGCAGAGAATTGGCTGGTGGAAATAAAGGAGTTACTTGAGGTCTTGGGGTGTACAGATGCCCATAAACTGAGCTTTGCTACTTTTAAGCTACAAAGAGATGCCAAAAGATGGTGGTTGTCTGAGAAATCGCTACTAAGCCAGGAGTTGGGGGAACAACCCATAACCTGGGAGAGGTTTCAGAAAGAGTTTTTAGATCGTTACTTCCCAAGGACAACTCGGGAAGCAAAAGCAAGGGAGTTTGCTACCCTGACTCAAGGAACTATGACAGTGGAGCAGTATTCTGGTCGGTTCATGGAGTTAGTGGGGTTTGCCCATACTTAGTACCAGACGAAGAGAGGAAGGCTAGGAAGTTTGAGGAGGGACTTAATCCACGAATCTACGACAGGGTCTATACCTATAACTTGAAAACCCTAGTAGAAATGATAGAAATGGCAGTGATTGTGGAGCGAGGACTACAAAGAATAGTGGCGTATCATGAGCAGCAAAAGGGAAATAATCTTATAAATCTTATATGTCTTAATAATTTTATGTAATTTTAAAAATTATATTTTTTATGAGAAATAATTTATTCGATTGTTACGTATGCTATTTTTATTCATCTCAACCTAATATATTAAGAATCAAGTTTACTAATCATACAAAATTAAAGAAAATACAACTTGTATCAAATATTGAAAAGTGCTTTCAAGAAACATATTTTGAGGTATCAACCAACATTAAAAACTAGAATACTTTACTAAAGCAAAATTCACTTGAAACTCTACTACTATTATAACAATGAAAATTGGAATAGAGATTCTCAAATAAGTAACATCAGCAATGTGTCAATATGGGCTTCAAGCTGATGCGAAATAACTTGACACTCATCTTTGACCAATTGAACAAGACAACAAATCCAAGTTACATAGCAAAAAACTGTTCCATTAGAACTATTATACCAGATCAATAACTATGAACTTCTCTTTAAAGAAAAGAGTTTCATGTCTACGGTGAGAGAAGAAAATGGGTTTGAAATGAGATTAAAGCTTGTTGCTTTTGCCATGCTTTTCCAATATAATGTTTCATACCTTGTTGCTTTTGCCATGCTTTCCAGTATAATGTTCCCCAAAGAATGTAGAGACCTGCAACACATTCCCAATCTTAGTCCAAAAGTTTGTACCAGAGAATATGCAAAAACTTAGACAATGAGAGGCCAAGAAAAGACATTAAGGCATCATCCAATCATGCCCTTCTAATACATTTAAGACATAATCCACTTCCGGTTCTGCAACATTATTTATTTGTTTGTTTATTTATTTATCTACTTTTAAGTTGTCAACAACATATTCAGTGTGAGACCCCGACTTCTTTTAGTTTTTGCACTACCCTGAATTATTGAGAAAGCATGTAAGGTTTACTTGATTTTAAATTATGTTTAAGGTGAGATTTTCCTTTGGCACTTTTTCTTGCATTCTTATTAATGATTCACATGTTATGTTGTTTGCAAATTTTAATAGTGTTAAAATTTCATTATAGGTGTCTAAGATAAAAATAATTAGATGAATAAATGAACTAAGGGAAGGAAAGATGCGTGTAGAGGGAGACACACATGACCAAATAAAAGGGGAAAAACAGCCGCAAGTTTCACCCAATTGTGAGAGGCGATATTAACAAGATATTGGGGGCAAGATGGACTTTTCCTCCCCACCCCTCTATTTCACGACTAACTCCCCATTTTCTTCCGCCTTCGGCTGTTACTCACATCACACATACTCTCACATTCATGCATACACAAGAGGAGGAAAGCACCGAAACAAAAGAAGAGAAGAAGAAGAAGAAGAAGAAGAGAAAAAAAAAGAAGAAAAAGAAAGGAGAAACCAAGAGAGGACTGTCGTGTAGGTGAAAAAGGAGGATTCAGTTGAAGTAGAGATAACCAAGAGAAGCCAAGGTAAGGGAATCTAACATTTGGATTCAAAAATTTATAGGAACCGTGAGTTTTGTGTAGAAGTTTTTGTTCCTTGCTTGCATGTTAGAATTGAGTATTGATGAGTTGGGAATGAAAAGTAGACATGCAAACTGTCCTAGAGTTGTGAATGGAGGAGCAGAAATTTGATTGGGTCACAAATGGGAGCTTGTTGATGATCGACTATAGCTGACTGAGCTTTGCATATAGTGTCTTCTTGGCTTTATGTATTAGATTCACCTCTAGGTTGGAATGCATGTTAGTTTATTAGAGAATCAAGCCTCAAGTGATGAACCTTCAAGAACCAATTGGTATGCACGGTCAAATTTGCGTAAAGGTTTCAAGAGAAACATTGATGTAGCATGTGTTTGATGGAAAGCCTAAAAGAAAAGATAATGCGTTGGCATTGGCCTGGTGAAGAGAGAATCATTGTATTGCTGTAAGTTTTGATTTGAAATCATTAAAGTAGAAGATTTTCATGAGATTAGCTTCTATTATGGAGTGTTTACTTGATATTCACATGCATGGCCGGTTATGCACTTGTTGTGACCTTGGATATTGTCTTGTATAATTGAATGGGTTGGAGTGCAAATGAACTGGAGAGATGAGGGCATATTTGCTCCTCTGCTTTCATGGATGTCCTTGTAAATTTCAGCACCTCCTTAGGGGTTTAAATAGGCTCTTGAATGTAGGTTATGGCATGGAGAGATGTGGGTGTTATAGTGGACAAAAGCCTTGAAGATTGGATGAAATTTATGATGTACAGCTGCCTAGAAAGAAAAATTTCAGATTTTAAGAAGTAGGCATGTCGGTGTTGCTGCCATAAGTGCTCTTGTTGTCAATGAGACTCGTAGATTGGGTATAGTTGCTTGTTTTTGTAGCAAGCCACAGTAATAGTCCAAACTCTTGAGTAGATGGTTGCTGGAAATTGTGGTGCTTGAAGAAACCATAGTTGTTGCTGTTAATGTAATTGGTTAAAAGGAAACTTCGTTGTTGTTGTTGTAGTTGCACCTATAGAGGTCAGACCTTATATATTATGAACTATTATTGTATATATTAAGCCATACTTTGGGTGATTCCGATAAATATTGAGTGAGTTATGGATTTTTAAAGGTCCAGACATCAAGCTGCCAGCAGCCTTGCAAGTCCAGAACTCTTGCTGATTCCAAGTACCTTTTAAGTGATCAATTTAAGTCCGATTTTTATGATTCATTGTTTTTATGAACCGAAATTTTAAGTTAATGAAAGAAGAACATTTTAAGGTAAATTTCGTGTGATTTAGAGGTGTAATGAATAAGTTGTGGGGTTTTGAAAGTGGAAGACCGAGATGGAGGCAACATCAGTGTTGCTCTAAGATTTTCATCTGATATGAAGTGTTTTTGAAAATGCATAGTAATTCCGATTTTTGTGATTTTTATCTACAAGTTTGAACTATGAAACCAGAGTAGTTTAAAAGAAATTTCATGTAATTTGAAGCCATGTTTTTGAAGTTATGAATGTTAAAGCTGGAGACGCCGGGGTTGCCCGCTTGGAAGCCCTCAGCAGCTTGCATTTTCGGGTAAATCTTTCGAATGACAAACAAGCTCCAAATTACCTATAATTTTAATATGTTATAACATCTAGTGTAATTATCAGTTTGACATTCAAGTCTAATGGTTTCAGCAACATTAAGATAGAGCTTTACATTGTAAGATCACTATTGGGTAATAAAGAAACATGAGTGATTTAGTATGATGTGCTAATTTTTAATTGAATGATTATTCCCTGCATCTAGTAAACCTCTAAATTATTTAAGAAACAACATTAGTATGACTCATTTGTAGGCAAGGTGCCACCATAAGCTCAAGTGGGAAATTATATTTTTCGAAAACTGGAATGATACACGTCATGGATATTTGTCATCAAGCACATCATGAGCATTTACATTGATTTTCTCAAAAAGAATAAAGGGAAATTTTATGCAAATGAAAGTACAATTTTATGCTATGTTATGAGGCTAAATAGGATGGTCGGTACCGTACCTAAGTATGATAGGGTGCATCCACTCCGAAGGACAAATGCGAGAAGGATGGATGACTCCTAAGGGCACCCACTCCGAAGGTCGAATGCGAGAAGAATGGGTAATCCTTGAGATACGTGCAACCACACTGAAGGACGAATGCGAGAAGGTGTGAACCTCTAATGGTCGTATCTAGCCATCAGGTCTGGAAAGGGGAATACTTTTGAAGGGAATGCACAACCCTGACTTCAGGGGTAAATGGAGCGATTGAAGAAGCCCAAGTAATGAGGAAGAGATTTTTAAGCTAAATTTTCAAGTACAAGAGTTGTATACATAAACATGCATTTATTCTGGCATATATTTACCTGTCATTCATGATCATGTCATGCATATCCCTTATTGAATTATTCGACTCACAGTATTTAAATTATATCATTCCAGACGATGTTTCAGGTGAGGGAACTCATGAGAAGGATCTAGAACCTGAGGAGGGGGGGCTGACGAAGGTGCCCTCCTAACTTGCAATTCTTGTAGATCCTAAGTTATTTTTGAAAGAACTGACATGAACCTCCAATGTTTGGTGGTCATGGTTTGTTCAGCCTACGAGACTAAAGACTCCTAAACAACTTACATTTTAGGACCATGATGTAATTATACTTTATGACCTTAAGTTATTGCCGAGAGTTAGATTCTAAATGTCTCCCTATGTGTGTTGTTTGACATAATTATATGTTTTTATTTCGCCTACACTTTCTTCATGTTCTTATATTTCAGTAGAGCATTGAGGGTCCGCATGTCAGCTGTGGGTAAGAAAATAAATTTCTGAATAGTATTTTCACGAACTAAAAAAATTCATATTTTCTGAATTTAGTAATAGGCAGGATTTTTTTTTTTTTTAAATTTCGCTTCAAGTTTTTAGTATATAAGCTGGGGTGTTCATTGTTGGGAATACTCGTGGCAGTCATTAGCATCATCGGGCTAGTGTTTGGGGCGTGACATTCAGTACGAAGGTGAAATAAACAAAATAATAATTTCATCCTCAATTTGTTCCTGTACCTTATGCAAACCATAAAATGAGAGTAAAGCTTTGCAACAATAAAGAATGACTCCCCTGAGAATGATACAGTTGATAATATATGCTATAGAGAATATCTAGCCAAGGATTATTGCTTTCTAAACAGAGGTGGATGAATATTCTGCCTCACTTAAAACTAGCTCACCACGAAAAAATGAATATGTTTTCACTTCAGCCAATCCGTTTTTGGTGGCCCGCATGCCCTTCACGAAGTCACTGCAAAACAAATAAAGAAAATATATATTTAGAAAGCCTGTGAGTAGAATATCCTCCAACATAC
Organism: Myrica gale; assembly: GCA_963930655.1. Classification (NCBI taxonomy): domain Eukaryota; kingdom Viridiplantae; phylum Streptophyta; class Magnoliopsida; order Fagales; family Myricaceae; genus Myrica; species Myrica gale. Next base: position 11,800,127 of record OZ005619.1, on the reverse strand, counting down.
TGATTTATAAGAACAAGGACATTTCCAGTCGAGGCAATCTCTAAATGGTTTGAAAACAACTAAATCATCTCTTCTAATACCTTGCTTGTCATCAATATTATTCCTTGGATAAGAAAGTGAAGATAATGAACCCAGTGAGGAACGTTTTCTAATCACTGAAGGACATGGGTCCAATAAAATTTAACTGATGATAGGCATATTAGCATGCACCATATGTATCTGTTCTCATGTCTGCGTTGGTAAGTGAAATAACAAAATCTAAAACCACTCATCAATCGGGGATGGGTTATCACTTTTGCCATAACTAATTTTAATTGTATAGTTCAGGAGCACTAGTACGCCCGGTTCACCAGGTCTGAAACAGCGTGGCCCCCCATGGGGATGGATGAAATAAGGTTCTGGTAAGGAAAGGTGCTGGTAAACTAATCATTCAGTCGATGAATGTTCATAGAGAAGGTGATGCTTGATTAGTGGCAGATTTTTGTGTCTCCTTTGGTTCTGGGGAGATTGCAGATCTGGATATATTCATTTTTGCACTGACTTGCAAAATTTTCGGTGGGTAGGATAGCAATTTAGCGAAACACGACGAACCAAGTTAGAGATGCTTAGGCACAAGCTGAAGGCTCTGAAAAGGAAAAGGGAAGGTTAGAAAAAGGTATGGATATGATGAGGTATTCTTATTTATGAGTTCGACATATTCTGGAATTGAGAATCAGGATATGAGTTGCCTAATACAACTTATTGATGCAACAAAACATATTTAAGTAATTTGAGATGCACCGCACAAACACATTTCAATATAGGGGAAGGTAGATGCTTAAAACTAATGTTTTTGTTTAGAAATAAACAACAGATTAGTTCTCTTGCTCCATTCAGGAACGACATAACACATTCTAAGATGCAAGGGAACCACATGAAGTCCATGAGGGCTAGTATCAAGAAAAGGAACTATGCACAGCATAAGGTTTTTTGCACATTCGCTTATTTAACATTTTTGTTATTTACCTTGTACATTTTTCATTTATCTTCTTGCAGTTTTCCAGGACTAAAAAGAAAATTTTATACTAAGGGAGCATATGACAATGGACCAAATGAAATCATTACAGATTATTATCAAAAATATCAGAACAAAATTTTAACAAAGATTTATTACAAAAAAAAACATTAAGTGCTACTAACTTTATTGAAAAACAGAAAAAAGAAAGAAAAAGAAAAGTAGCGTAGTCTAGAGAAAATCAAGAGCACCATTTCCTTTAAACTCTGAAAAGAAAGGGAAAGGTGAAGAGAAAAACACTCAATGGAACATAAGTACACATTGAATTGCCAAGTAAAGTAAATTTAAGCACTTCATGAACATTATGTGAAATAAGTTGAATGATTTGATTTTTCTTTAGTACTGAAACCAATATCAAACGGAAAGTTAAGAGCAAAAGCGTAAAAAAAAACCTTAGATATCAGCCGCGTGGATCTTCTGGGAAGGACTTCACGAGCAATGGGCTTTGAGCTTCTTAAAATCTTTGCATCAGGTTTAACATAGGAACTTTGATCTTCTCCATCTATATGTTTCCTCTTTCGATGAAGTTCTTTAGATTCGATGCCATTAGAGCTTAGGCAAGTCCTCTCAACTGAGTTATCAATTTGCGAGCATCTGAAAGGAGCAAAATAGAATGATGCTCAGATCACACCATTACATATAGAAAGACATTAAGAAGAACACTGATAGAGAAGCGCGATTACTGTGAACTCTCCCTTCCACAGATAATGTTGCTCCTCTCCTGTAAAATAAAAGGATATTACAAAATATTCTCAATGTCATTAAATATACCCCTGGAAAAAAAAATCTACCACAACCTAGAAAGCAGGGATATGCTATGAATATTAAAAAATATCTTATTTTCATTATCTTGAATATCCCTGCCTCCCTCCCTTCAGGACTTCTGGGTGGCATATAAAATGGAGAGAGAGATAGACAATGGAAAAGGAAGAAGACAAAAAATAAAAAATAAAAAAATAAAAGGCCAAAACCATCATAGCAGTATGCCTAGTTAGTCTCTCAGCGTACATCTTATGTAGGTGGCATAGAATGAATCTCATTCACTTTGCATACTGGCAACTAAATACACATTTTAAGCCACTTCATTAGTAAAATAAATAAATGAAGAAAATTTTGCCTAATTAAAAGAAAGAACAGAAAAGAATTTGCAACATTGAACATAGATTATATATAGATATCCATTTACCAGCAAACATAGACGAAACAAGTAGTTGAAAGGAATAATATTAAACCACACATGTAAAAAAGAATCCATCAAAGCAATAATCTGTATTTAATATAAAAGCAAGGTAAGAGAGGCAAAGAGACAACATTTTATCATCATCTGGGTGGACAAGATGTGACTGGGTTTTAATCGGGTATGCCTACTAAATTTAACTTTATTCCTAAGTTAAACTTGACTGTGAATTCAATTAAAATCAAGCTGGTAGTATTTGAATACGTTGTATACATAATACACAACCATATAATGTGCTGACTCTCAATATATCTTCATCTCCTGCAAAATTAATGACTCTTTCCAAACCATTACAGACAAAACAAGAAGACAACAGAGAAGGGCTGTTATTTCAAATACTAGGACAAAATTTAGCAGCAGTCAACAATATGCACCTCCTGGTATCATTCTTTTTTTTTCTTTCTCTTTTTTTTTTCCTCTTTTCTTTCTCTGAGGGGAGAGGATCTAAGGAATGCAACTAGTGTGGAAGGGTAGAGGAAAGAAAGCATACCCATTCTTCAACACATATTGGTGAAAGGTTCCTGAAAGTATTGTGATTAAGCTCACTTGAGCTGTCAAATCCACCTTGTTCTTTTTCTGTACCGTGCTTTGTATCGACCAAATCCAGGGACTCACCATTTTCACAAGGTGGACATGATGCATCCTTGCAGCAACTTGCAACCTCTGATGTTGGTATCTCCACAGATCCACTAGTTGAGCATCCAGGATATCCCATGCTGGGATTCACATGACTACAGCTGTTCTGCAGGGTTGAGTATTCAAAAGTTTCATCATCATACTTCAAACTCTCATCCTTTAATATGAGAGGACTCACTGGACCATCAGACATTGAGTTGAGAACAGAATCACATGCTGATTTTAACTGTGGAGCGTCCCCAACATCTGAATCCACGATTACAGTACACAGATCTTTAGCACAGGATTCAGCGGCAGAATTAATCTGGTCCTGTGCATTAGAGTTTGGTTCGGATGGGATAAGCGCTTGATTTTTCTTCAAATTCTCTGACACATCTATGGCTGTGTTCAAGGGCATTATTGCAGAGGACAGTAAGGACGCATCAAATTTATCTGGTAGTTCAATCCCCGGATGATCATTTTCTGTCATTTCAGGACTTGCAGAAGATCTTGTCTGTAAATGGTTATCGCTGATTTGGCCAGAACCTGTCCTCCATATTAATGGATTTTCCATATCTACACCAGTCTCGCCAAAGTGGCCAAGGTCCTGGTGAAGACTTCCTGTTGAGTTTCTATGCACACTCCCGGATATGTAAACCTCATTATTGAACCTTTTAGCCCAGTCTGAGGGGCTTGAATTTAGATCAACATGAAGATTAATACCCTCTTCTGACATGACATGAAACTCAAAAGAAGCACAAGAAACTCCTGAAGAAGTCTTCGTAGATGAAGCAATAGCATTTCCCACAGGGCATGCACCAACATCCATATTTCCACATTTCACCTGAGGCATATTATCAACAGTGCCATTGTGCGCCAAACGAAAATGCTTGTTACCAGGGCTTTCTCTAAGGGTCTCGGTCTGATTTATACCACTTTTGTCACCCTGTAAAACCAGGTAAGAACAGAACATCTCCTGAAGATTATGCATTGAACCACCTAAGTCATTCTGCATATGAAGAAAAAAAACATACAAAAAAAAACAGGTGTTATCTCCTCACACCTATTTGAAAAGCTGAATGAGCAAAAGTCACATCCTTGCTTTTGCATTGATAATTTACACTGCAAAGCGGGTGTTTGGCCCAAATCCTCATCCTCTACCCCATTCTTACAAGTTATAGGAAGACAAGGTGCGACTAGAGCAAGAGCAAAGTTGTTTTGCCAGATTATTTAAGAGCTGCAGTCAGTAAAACTCAGCCATATCTGATACTTGGTGCTTCCTTCAAAGGAAAATGGCAACCAGGTGAAATTATTTTTTTGGAGACCTATGCTGTCTTAATTGTGTACTTTTCTATAAAGAGGATCTAGCCACTTTTTGTGGCAGACTCTTTCAAAGTGGTATTTATTATAAAAAAAAAGGCACCAGGTTGTGGCTGTCTATGAGGTCTTAAAGTCTCGCTAAACATTCTTTCTTCTGGAAAATTCTTCAATACGGCATTGCCAAGAGTTATATTCTCTTTGGATTGAGCTATAGCTCATAGAATAGGGAGATCCCTATTTTAATAACAACCCAGCAAAACCTTTTTCTTTCCATTTTTTAATCAACCTCCAATTTATGCAGCTAGTAAACTATTATGTCATGAGCAAACGAAGCACGACGTATAATTTTTGCAAGATAATGGTTGTATGGAAGCATATCCCATGGGCTGAGTGATCTACTGGGAGATGTTTTTAAAAAGGCACCAGGTAAAAATGATTTTAAAATCTCTTTAACATTTCTAGGCATGTTGGACCATGATGGACACTACGCCCCAACTTGATAGAGTTTACATCAAAATCTGCACAAGTCTGACAGATCCTTCGTCTCTCTCAGGGAATGACCTGTAACACGAATTAAATTGAGAAAATTGAAGAGCAGCTAGAGGCTACTATTGGATCATTAAGTTGAGATGGTTTCAAAATATTCAAAGGTGGGTTAGTCTATGAACCCTGAAGGAGAGAGGAGGAAAAGGTAATAAAGACCATTGTCTTCTCTTGCCTAAAAACATGAAACCCTTCCCCATTACAAATTAAAGCAAAATTTTTCATCTCAATTCTCCGCAAGCATTGTAACAACATTCCTAAAGTGCAGCTCTGCAGAGTAGAGGATTAATATCTTTTTTTTATAAGTAAGGCAATTTTATTAAGAGAAAAAGAAAAAAGAAGAAACAGTACAAAGGACTATACTGAGACCTCTAGACCAAGCAAGCTAGAAAACTAATAAAATAAAAAAACTCCGAAAAGGGAGATCCCAACAAAGCATTCACCCACAAGAACAAGGACTGCAAAAAAATACCCCTCAAACCCTCCAAGGACACCGTCACGCCCTCAAAACATCTCTCATTTCTCTCTCTCCATATATTCCACCAAATACAAGAAGGGATCACTCTCCAAATAGCTAAGGCCTGAGGGTCCTTAAAATCCCTATTCCAGCACAACAAAGCGTCAGCAACCCTCCTAGGCATCACCCAATCGTAGTCCATAATAGAAAGCACTAAAGACCACAACGCCCTAGCAACCGAGCAGTGCAGCAAAATATGATCAACAGAGTAGAGGATTAATATCAGGCATCATGTCTGGGTCAGAGTCTCTTTGTGCAACATTTCAACGTGCATGAGATAACTACTCTTAAAGGAGCCTTAAGTGCTGGTCCTAACAAAGTACTTCTTGTTCTGTTCTACAATATCTCTATTTCGGACAATCGGATTTCTATTAAAGTAAAAAAGCCAAACACCCCAAACCTGTCATCTTGCTGGATTATCAACAATTATGCTATTGTGAGCATAAGAAATTCATATGAAACAAAGTAAATATGACAGAATCAGTCCCAAGAAAACCATAAAAACATACTGTTTTTCTTCCCTTCCAAACTTGGATGACTCTTCTAAAAACTCGCCATTAAAATAATTAAAAGTATGCAATGAAATCATCAACTCCAAAAGCCAAAAGTTATTAGTGCTTCAACAAAAGTACTAAATCCTGACTCAGACCAGCCCCTCACATGAAAGTTTACCTGATAGACATGAACTAAATGGGTTGTGCCTGTTCAAGAAGAATTAAACATCCTAGAAATTTACAAGAATTTAACTGAAGACCTCATAAGATACCATCTTTTAGTAAAATGTCGGGGAATACTGTAATCCCAAAAGACTGAGTTGAAGGAAAGCGGAATGACAGTTTACATAAAGCACATCCACACTAGCAATTTATAACTATCAGCTCAAAGATGGAATATAGTTTACATGAACAGAAACAAAAGACAACTAAGATTAACATGTACGAGCTGACAAAGAGGAAAAAAGGTTCTGGTTTCCTTCACATTTGCTTTAGTGGTCAAAGAAAACATTTAGCTTGAAAAAAGTACCTCTAAGTAAGAGATCAGCAATGTTGCCAACTCAGAATGTGATCTGTTAGCAGGCAATCCATACTTTTTGCATAAACTTTGAAGCTCTTTTCTTGAGAGTTTGTAATAGAAATCCTCATTTCTCTTATTTGCCATCTACCCGGACTCAGAGTCAACACGCAAAAGGAAGAATCAGAATCATGGACACAGCATAGACCAAAGAAAAGTAAGATTTGCAGCAAGCTTTTTGTGCAGAGCTTTATTAGAGAAGGGTAAAAAATTGAGTAACCACAACGTTTACACACTACAAATCATATGAAAAATGCTGTGTTACTTGTACATCTCACAATATCTTGGATATTTTTTTGCATATAATACCTTTTTTGCATCGAAAGCTCCTGCATGCTATTATATAGTAATTTTTCACGACTCATTCATTCATTGATAGGGTAATTGAATAACCCCACGTTTTGCAAATGTGACCATAAACAAGCAATACTTAAATGACCAAAAAGACCATGACTATCATTCTTGATCATATAAATATTTTTTATCTCTTGGAGAATGAATTATTAAATTAAAAGATGAAAAGCGCACTTCCACTTCTCCACAAATATGTTACAATAGTCTACTCATCCTCTTGCTTTATTTATGGATTACTTTCATCAATGAGGGCCCTTAAGCATCAATTTCAAATACTAAATAAATTCACATCACATATTTGAAATAAACAGTTCAAGGATTTCCGACTAAAAAAAAATTCCCTAACAGTTACGTGAAGTGCAATCTGTGGCCACCCATAACCACAAACAAAAAGAAAAGAGGGAGTGGGGAGGGCGACAGAGAGAGAGAGGATCACATTATACTTGGCATAAACATTACTATCAGTACACCCCCGCCCCCTCTGCCCCTCTAGCCTGTCATAAGATCCTCATTATGGAAAATTCGATCACGCTCCTCAACCTGTTATGATTGCCAAATATCATGTGATCAAAACAGATTAAAGGCTGTCACGTCAATAGTTTATATTTTATAGTATTCCTTCAACTTATGGGTTCCATGAATATTAGAAAAACAGTAAGGTGAAATTCTGAGTTCATCTTGTTTTAGGAGCGTAAAATTTCCCAAATGGATGTTTCAGCATCAGAACCAACTTCAATCTTTTAACCAACTTCTAGTACTTTGCTAATCTACCTGACACCGTCAAAGCCTGTCTCCAGTCAATCTTAAGATCACGGTGACTAAACTAAAATCAGCTAGATATTAGCTAGTCTTACACAAGTCTTTGTCTTATGGGAATCAAAATTTTAAAGTATGATCTCTAGACCTTGTTTGCGATTCTCCGAAAAGATATATAAATAATATTCATATAAGGAAGCCCAAAAGAATTGGTGGCTGGTTGCCTCTAGTTTGTGAATTGGCTGTTAATGTGTTTCATTATTGCTCGTCTTTTAATATAAAATATACACAGTAGTCTATTGCTTTAAGATAAAGCCTCTTACTAGCAAAACAAAGCAAAGAGAAATAGAGAAGGAAACTATTATAGCATAAATCAGTAATAAAAGGCAGCACTCAGTTACCAATTATAATACGTGAGGACCCAGAAAGCAACAGGACAACTATACCGCCACCACATAAACAATAAACGTTGGGGGCAAGATAAACTTTATATCAGGGCGGCCAATATATGTTACAGACTACAATTAGAAGTCTCTATATAGCCTTTTAATCTTGGTATAGTAACAGGACAAAATTTTATGTCAAATACATTTATCTTGCCCTTTGAGCAAGTCAGTTATTTTGTTTTAAACTTTGTTAACATATCATTCCATAAGCCATATGGTTAATCTATTGAATCTTTTTATGACATTGTTAATTATAAATAGGAACAATGAAATATTAGATTTTATGGAATTCAATTGTCATTCCTAAGCAATGATATTTTATCACTTTTAATGTTGAAAAGCTTCTTTCATATAACCAACTCTTATGATATCGTTAATAATATCATAGAAGCAATATATTAGTTTGAAAAAGACATTAATTGATCAGCTTTTCTCATCATCAACGTGGAAGGGGCAAAGAGGTAGATAAAATAAAAATTAAAAGAACAGTTGTGGACAAAAAGTCTATAGTGCCTTTTACAGTCCCCTTTGTAGGGTAAAAGTGTCTTTAAAGGTTTTATTCCTTGTTTTCTTTTTCAAGCAAAGATATCTTTAAGATGGAAAGTTTCCACTCTTGATCTACAATTAAACGCTCGAATGTCTTCGTTAGTTACGAACATAACACTTATAGACAGAAAGTTGCCACTCTTGCTCTTCTTACTTAGGGCCTTTTAATGCTATTTCCTACGGAGCCTCATTTAATTGGGGGCCCAAGCTAAATTTTTAGACATTGAGCCACTCCTTATTTCCATGGAGAACCATATATACATACATATATATACATATATATATATATATATATATAGTGAACCTTAACTACTCATTGCAATCAATTATGAGGCTTCCTTGGGAAGCCCTATGAAGTTCCCTTTTAACTTTATTTGGAACTGTTATTATGAGATAGAAAATGAAACTAATCAATAAATTTCTACTGTACATGGTCCCATCTTCTCAATTATATCCCTCAACGAAAGTCTGACTTCATCTATTTCAGTAAGGTAATTTCAAGTACTTTAGAATCAATTATTGCCTTAAGGAGTTTGAGCTTAAATGTACTTTTTTTTTGTGCGGTATGTGCATGAGAATGTACAAAGATGAAAACGAGCAAATGTAGGCTAAGTTAGTTACCCAAAAACAATGTAGGCTAAGTTGCATACAAAATATTACAAGTGAGATATATGACATCAACGGTACACTAGCCATCAATAAGAATCCCAAGTTTGAACCTGTATTTGTGAAACATAATATGCAGATAGTAAGCTTGCCCATAAGCTATCTAAACTCATGTACTCAACCTTCTTTCCGTGATTTTATCAACTGGAAACACACACAAACTCGAACGGGTCAACTTAAGATAAAGAACATCAACCCTAGGTAGGTCACAAAGAAAGTGGGGGGGGAAAAAGGGCAAGAAAGCATATTGAAACCAACATCTGATTTATCTTCCTTCAAGAACACGAAAAGAGGAACAAGAGATATCCATTCTCCTACTTCCTCATCCTTCTCCAATCCTAACCCTCCTTTCCGCAGCTCATCAAGTTAATTCCCGAACCATAGTATCTAAGTTAATTTCCTTGTCTTGAAATTCAAAAGACAATTTTATTTTATTTTTCCAAGTCAAAAGACAACTTCGTCTCAGCCATATCAATGTATATTACACAGTTGTGAGCGTTTCTCGTTCCTCCCAAACTAATAACACTACAAGCTTGATTTTCTATTCTTTCCCTAAAGACCACACGGGGGGCACAAAACTTTATCTTCAGGGAGCTGGTAATTAAAAGAGAACAAGGAAGCGAGAAGAAAGATCAGGAGAGGCTGTACCTGAACGAAGATTCCACCGAAAGCCGCTGAGAGAGTGCCAGAAGGAGCAAGAAATTTTTTGCTGAGAGCCGGAGAGAGTTGACTACAGTGTGCGAAACGGGTCTCGAAGTCCTGTTTTGTTTTTCAACTGGTTCAGACTCAGAACGGTGGGAGCAATGGCAGTTCTGTGAAAACGAGGGATATCAGGGGTCACTATCAGTTAGCGCGTTTCCAGGTGACATTCCTGTATAATGGCGGTGCATGATAACAACTGTAGAATACTGGTAATTGTCCAATGACGAACACCGTGTGTGATAAGGCGAGTACTACAGGGAATGATTATTGGTTGTAGCAGAGCAACACTGGATCCAGTGGTTGAGGCTGAATCCAACGAATCCAACCCGAGGCTAATAACACAAATCCGGAGCGTACGGATATCTCATTTGTCGGGATCAAAGGAAACTAATCTTTATAGTAAACTTTTTTAGTTTGCAGAGAGTCCAACAAGCGTCGCTTTGGCCGAGTGGTTAAGGCGTGTGCCTGCTAAGTACATGGGGTTTCCCCGCGAGAGTTCGAATCTCTCAGGCGACGCGCTTAATAAAATTGTATTTTTAATTTTTCAAAATAATTGTTCAGCTGGTATTTTTTCGTAGCGACGAAGCTAAGGGGGCTGGACTCTGGAGGACATGCCCCCAAAATCAGTCCAAAAAAAAAAAAAGAGAAGTTCTGGGCCAAAAACCATTTTCATAATTTTTTTTTGAATTTCTGTATTTTGACCCTCCAAGTTCTGTTATAGTGAAACTGGCCCTCAATGTAGCGGTTCTAATTTCGTCCCTCTTCAATCCTAAATGTGTAAAATGGGTGCTCCTATTTATGTTCCCTAAGACATTTGTCAGTAAAAGAATCTTCCAATATATATATTAATATATATTGGGGACGATTTATCGCCAATTGACATTGCTTGTTACCTACAAAATAGATTCCAGATGAAGATTTTGTTACTTAAATTTTCTTAGGCAAGTAGTCTTGGTTTTATTGAGAGTCTTATTTCTAAATTTCTTGATTTGAAAATTAAAAATAAGATGCTCATCTTTGTTACAAAAATAATGCATGTGAAAATGCACTAAAAAACTTTATCTTTATAAAAAAATTCTTAAAATTAACTAAAGATTTCTTGCATTTAGTTAATTTTTTAAAAATCTTGTTTTGACTGATAATCTTATAGTTCAAAGCACCCTTTTCTTTTGCAAAACCCAGACAAACCTTTTGCTTTAGTAAATTATTTCCATGCTTCAAATCAATTTGCTCATTTTCAACCAAAATCAAATTCTTTTAAAATGAAATGAATTTCTTTTTCAAAAAAGCATATTTTGAATAAAGTTTTTTAAATTCACATTGAAGTTCGTTAAATGCATTTTCAAGTTCAAGATAGAAATATTTGAATTCATTATCCATGAGATTTTTTTCATCGTTAAGATGGCCATGAAGTGACTACCTCTTTTTCCACCTCATTTTCGGTTGAGTTTGAATCAGTGTCATCCCATATCACCCCTATACCTCTCTTCTCGAACTTCCTCTTGTCTTTGAGGAAGGACACTCTACCTTCATCTGCCTAGATTTTTTGCACTCATAGTAAATAATTGGCTATTTCTTTTTGTGTCCCTTGTAAGAGTCCTTGTTGAAGTCCTTGAAGTCTCTATATCCTTATTCTTCATTAGAAAGCTTTTGAATCTTCTACTGATGAGAGCAATGTCTTCATCTTCGCTTTCTTCATCCTCTTCTTCATTTTCCCCTTCGGAGGATTTTAGGGCAATGGTCTTTCTTTTGTCGTGCTCCTCCTCATACTGGCTGTCTGGCTCATGGTGATCTCGTGAGTCTAATTAGATAGCTTGCTAAGATCCTTAGCTTTTTAGATAGCGGTCATTTTAACTTCCCACGATTTTGGTAGAGACCTAAAATTTTTTCTCATGAACTTGGAGTTAGTGAGCATGTCACCAATAGATTCATCCGACTTCATCTCGAACAATTCATAATTATGGACACGCATTCTAATTTTTGACTATTTCTCTTGACTCGTTCCTCCATGCCTTATATCAAGAATGTGTCATGTATCACTAAAACTAGCACATGTTGAAACTTTATTGAATTCATCTCTATCCCAAAGCATCAAACAATATATATTCATGGCTCTAGCATTCACAAAAAATATCTTTTCTGTCAAACCATGTTGAAACTCTACTGAATTCATCTGTATGCAAAGCACATGTTGATGTCAAGCCACGTAAGTGCTCTCTATCACCTATTAGACGAAAATTTCACGCAATCTATTTCACACAATTCATAGCACTCGTCCTGAAATGAAAGCTTTGGAAGTATAGCTCTTGAAACCAAATTTACCTAGGAATTAAAAGGCATGCATTTTCTCGACTAGTTCTCTTGTTAGTTCCTAAATGTATAGTGTTGGCTTAGTTATGTGACAAGTGTAATGTAAAGAAATATTGTCTTGGATGAGTTTGATCAAGAGAAGACGCTTAATTTGAAAGGATTAAAGAAGTGAAGAAATCAGGAAGTTTCAGTGTTGTTTAAGTGGTTAAGTGTTGTTTGAGCTAACTTGAGGCGAGCTTGAAGAAATCACGTTGTATTTTGGAGCTAGCTTGAGGCTCAAGCCCGAACGGGGTAAAAAATGAAGTGACTTACAGCTATGATTTACTTAGCCATATAAAAGGGATTTTTGAGTGGCTGGACTTATTTATAGAGAAAAAAACATTCTAGAAACCATTCGAAGGCTTTTTATTGAGAGATTTGTGAAGATTTAAGAAGATATGTTCTTAAAGGTTTGAAGAATCAAGATTGTTGGTGGTTTTCCTATTGTGCTGAAAAAGACAATCAATCACTATAACAAAAATTTCACTGTGGAAGTGGGTAAACAACGGAGTTCTGACGTTTGAAGGATTGAAATTCCAATCGTCTAGAAAGCAAGTTTGCTTTGTTCGCTTTGTTCAAGATTCATTGAAGCGAGAGAGATTCAAAGGTTCTTATTCTACTACTTGGTGCAGGTTCAAATGTATCATTCGAATGGCTTCCTTCGGGGCTTGTTAGATAGCAAAGATTTTGTAGTAAACAAGGTCACTGATTGTAAGTGATTATATCATTTAGTGGATTGGTTAACCGGCAGTGAGCCCATAGTAGTTTTTTCCTTATCAAAAGAGTTCTTTATTTTTCACTTCGTAAACAATCTCTTGTGTTTGTGTGATTGTTTGCATCATTTTTCTCTCATATTTGCTTGTTCATTAATGATTAGATTTAGATAATTTCGAATCTTGGATGGTTGCACATGAATCTTGGTTCAAAAATTAGAACAAAACTATTTTGCACACTAAGTGTTTGTGGTAAAGTCTAAGAGTTCTTAGAATTGTTTAATTTGATTAAACTAAGTGATTTTTGTGTTTGTTTAGAATTGATTGACATCTTGCAGATCTGTATAGGTTCTATTAATCCATTTGTGCTCAATTTTGTATTTGGTTATCCGCATTATGGTGTATTAGTTTTTGCTGTAATTTTTTAACTTACTATTCACCCCTCTAGGTAAGTTTAGGGTCTAAACTGTGTCCTACGACTCTTTTCTAAACTCTTAAAGAATGAAGGGACGAGCTAATTCTTCGCTTCTTCCCTCCTTAAAAAATTTGTATCCTGCCCCATTCCCAAAAAATAATAATTAAAGATCCTATTTTTATATTTTCAATTTTTTTAAACAAAAACAAAAATAAATTTCAATTAAAAGAATCAAATAATCTCACAAGGTACGGAAAATATCAAAGCGAATTGCCTACCCTTTTCAATATTTTTCTTTTTATATGCGGTAGTCCCAAATATAATTTCTATTTTTTTTCTTCACTTTTAATTTTCTTTCAGGGTTTTATTGCAAGCAACACATAACAAGCAAATTTACTCGACAACTAAGAGCGATCTTCCAGTAAATTAGTTCTTATTCTATTACTACTTTTTTTTGTTAAACATTATATTACTACTTTTTATCTCTATATATTGATGATATAAAGACTAATTATAGGTCAAAATCAATGTCGCTCCCCTGAGTTTCAGAATGGAGATTTGTGCCCCTTATGTTTTTAATATGATCAATTATCACTCTCAATTTGAAATTACGTTTAAACTTCATGGCAAATGATTGATGCCCCCACAAGACAAAATTACTAAAAATATTAAAAATTTCATTAAAAATAAAAAATATATATTTTTTTTAAAATAATTTTTTAAATACAACTATTGAAACTCTATTTCAATAATCTACTTATTTTAAATTTATTTATTGTATTTTTATTTATTTTTTAAAAAAGTTATCTTGAATGAGCATTTCGGTCATTTTATATGTTTTCTGTGTATTAATGTGTGATTTAGATCTGGGGCTTACATTGAAGATTTTTTTTTAAAAAAAAAGATATAAATTGCTATTTTGATAATTGAAGGGATCTAGATTAATTTTGACTAATAATTATGGGGCAAACTATGACATTTCCCCTCATATAAATTTATAGAGTTATTGCCTAACTTTGTATGTATTATTTTTATATTCAAATATATGTTGAAAAAAATATTTTTTGTGCAACTTTTTTGGTAACAAATATTTAAACAAAAGAATAAACTATTTTTAAGTTTTACTAATAATTTTAGATTGTATAATAAGCACACATAACATAATTTACTTTATTTCTATTGTTATTATTAAAATACTTTTAAAATTAATATTTTATTCTTTCGCCCTTCACGCGGCTCTCTCCAGTGGGAGCTTCAGAAATCGTTCTTGATCTAGGTGGATCTCACGAGCCGCACGTCCACAGATAGATCACTTGTGCTCTGACGTTCAATTACATTGACGCGTTAGAAATGGACTACGAGATGAACTTCACCAACCTCACCCTCCTCTTCGGACCTCTTCGGATTGAGCCGATCTTTGCATATCGTATGGAGCCATAGTTACAGTATAGTATAGCTTTCCACTCTATCTCACCCTCCTCTTCGGATTGAAAGACGAAAGGAAATTAGACCAGATTACATGAATGCCTCACCTAGCCCGTAGTTCAATAGCCATACATATACATCCACCTCCTTTGGTACACTATGGTGCCCACCTGGCCACTCGCTTTTTCTGTAACAAGGATGTGAAAGTGATGATTATATGTAAATAATGTTAGAAAGACTCAAAGTGTATTTAACCCTTGATTATACTATGTTGCTTAGCAAACACAATAAAAATTATAATTTAGCGATAAATATATAAATGCATGCATCTATCAAGTTTTTTTTTAAATAGTTCCATATTGAAAAACTTAAAATTATGAAAAAAATTAAAATAAAAAGTACATAAAAACCAAGGAAACTGGATTTTGGGTGCAACTATTACACAAAGAAGAAGAGTTAAAAGAGAAAGTAGAAACCTAAAATTAAGATTTGTAGGTTATTATAATTACCAAAGTTGAGTTTGCTTAAATTAAGATTTGTAGGTTATTATAATTACCAAAGTTGAGTTTGCTTTTACTAGGTAAATTTTTTTTTTAGATATGAAATGTCAATTTTATCTCCATAAGTTTCTTGATAGTGACCACTTTATGAGGATAAAATTATAATTTTAGATGTCAAAAAATTAATTTTCGTTAAAATTGATCAAAACTTTTAATAGAGAATGCAAAGTATCTAAAATCCATAATTGGTGGGTATAATGTAACAAAAATAATGATTAAGGATGCAAAGTGTCAAGACTCTCATAATTGGAGAACACAAAGTCTATCTATGCCATGTTTATATTTATTGACAAATTAGGAAAGCAATACGTTTGTGAATCTATATGTAAAATACGGAAATTCATAATGAACCTAAGTCTCAAACCTCGTTTTATCTGCATTCACAAACTTCCATAATAAAAGTTTGGGTCAATGATCATTTTCGTCCTTGAGTTTTGACTACTTTTTAAAATTCATCCTTGGGTTTTCGCGTTTATCACACGTAGTCCTTGAGTTTTGAGATGTTAAAATGATCATTCCGTCTACTCCCCGTTAGTGAATTGTCTAGTAACTAACAGTCCTATACGTCATCACCAACCAGAGATGACACGTGTAACAAATTTTATTTAAAAATGCCACGTCATTTTTATTAACCCACATGAGTAAAATAAAACCAAATTATAAAAAGAAAAAATCAATTAACAATTTAAAATTAAATTAAAATTTTTAAAAATAATCCTTCTGTCCACTCCCAGATTTTTGGAGTGGCTGGGCTCCCCACTCTGCGGGGTGGCTCTCGTTGCCACAAAGGGATGGCAGTGAGCCACCCTGCAACCCTGGTTTTGGGGTGGCTCAACCAGGGAGGATGAGGGGGTGGCTCACTGCCACCCCTTTCTCCAGGAGGGGTGGCCCTCGCGCGGGCCTTTTGTGGAAGTGAGAGCCACCCCTCGGAGGGGGAGCCAGATCTGGGCTCCCCACTTTTGCGGGGTGGCTCACCGCCACCCTAGAAACCAGGGAGGCCACACGACTCCCTGGTTCTTTCAAAGTTTTTAATTTTTTTTAAAATTGTTAATTGATTTTTTCTTTTATAAGTTTGTTTATTTTACTGATGTGGCTTAATAAAAATGACATGCCATTTTAAAATAAATTTTGTTACACATATCATTCTGGTTGGTGATGACGATCATTAATCCTAAAAATTTTTAAAGATTGACTGCTAGAGATTATAGAGACCGATCTAGGGGGCATATATGGCCGCCCAGCTCTGCAAGACATTTGTTTTCTCTTGAGCCAATTTTTTTTTTTTAATTTATTATTTTGTGACTGCTCCCCTAATGTCCAATCATGACTTCCTCCGTGAGAGTTTCTCTATTGCTTGTTTTAAGAGATCATTTAGAACTAGAAGATCAAATTCTTTATAATGTTTTGTCCAGATTGCATCGTACTCTTTGCCTTGTATGTAAATGTAGTAACCTTTTCCCAAAGGGAGAAAAGGAAGAGTACTGCACCACCTAGTCTCCTCTCCTTGGCGTGATCAAAGGGCTAGATTCCTAGATTCGAATAGGAATAGTACTATTTTCGGTTCCACGGTGTCAACCGCTCCTAGTGAGCTCCTGAGCACCATGCTCTAGCCTACCTCTCCTAGTAGGGCTGTCCATTGGCCGATTCGGTCTGGCCGGCCAAACCGGACATTTTGTGGAGCATGTATACCGGACCGGTCATTCTTTCGGTCCGGTCCATTCTGGTCCCCGGTTTCACCGGTCCAGTCCGGTCTGGGTTGGTTTGGGCCATGCCATTTTGGGCCAGTTACCGGGTTGGGCCGGTTTGAAGAGGTATACTCTGATTCGGTTCTGGTTTTTCACATGGGTAACCCGGAACCGGACCAGATTATACCGGTCTCGGTCCAGTTTGTCCAAAACCGGTTCTGGCCGGATTTGGCCAAAACCGGTCCGGATTTGGCCAAAACCGGTCCGGTTTTGGTCCGGGTTGGCTGGTCCGGCCGGTTTGGTGGACAACCCTATCTCCTAGCATGATCTTTTGCCCTGTGGATTACCTCTCGCTTCCTATTCCTCACTAGTCTTTCCCTTGTTCCCGTCCCTTTTTTTCACCTTTTCATTCGTGCCTCTGTCGTGTTGCTGCGGTTAAATTTCTGTATGGAGGAAATAATAGAAAAAACAAAACAGCTATCCTCGGGGGACATATCGGGGCTGTTGAAGCCAAATCGGAGTCGAGCGAATCAAGTCCGGAAGGCATCATTGGTGGGGAAGCTTGTCTCCAAAAAGATTTATCCCTTCCACATTATTCAACCGATTATTAAGTCTGGATGGAGATTTCTTTATGATCTTAGGATTGGGGATGCTGGGCCTAATCGGTTCATCTTTTCTTTTGTATCTGTTGTAGAGAAGGATAGCATAGTCTCCCAAGGGCCCTAGAATTTCAAAGGTTATTATATGATATTGAAAGAAAGGGATCCTACTCAGACTTTGGATGAATTGGACTTGTCGACAGTGGTCTTCTGGGTCTAGATAAATGGTCTTCCGTTGGAGCTTGTGGATGAGGAGAATGCTCGTTTGATTGGGAGTAAGCTTGGGGTGCTCTTGGAGATGGATGATGTAGATACATATCATTCTTTCCTTCGCCTAAGAATCAAATTTCATGTCTTTATCCCACTTGAATCGGGGTTCTATTATTCTCGTGATGATGGGGATTGAAGTACGAGCAGCTATCGTATTTTTGCTTTCATTGTGGGCTGATTGATCATATGATTGGCGCTTGTTATCAGAATCCTCCACATCCACAACAGTATGCATTGTCTGACAAACTTCGTGGATCATCGCCTCTGGCTTCAACTGGGGAGCCAAGAGAGGGAGGGGTTCAGACTGGTGTCACGTCGTTTGATAGGTGGAAGTTGTTGCAGCGAGGAATCCATGGACATGCATCGGACGCCGTTGAGGCAGGGAAGAAGGCGGTGGTGGACTCTCCAATGGAGGAAAATCTGCATCTGGGCGCAAAACCAAATAAGGAAAGTCTTCTTCAAAAAAATTCAAATGCGGAGATACGAAACCTTGTGGATGATAGGCGTGATGGGAGCTGCGGCATTGAAGGGCAGGATTTTCCTATTATGTCAAGCGTCAATAAAGGCAGGAATAAGGTGGACTTGCATAATGATGAGGATTTTCGGCGTGATGGGAGATATGGCAATGAAGGGAAGAACCCAGTGAAATCAAGCATCAATAAAGGTAAGCGATCCCCACAAATTTCTCCTGCTGATGTAGTGAAACTCCCTCAAAAGTCAACTAGTGGGATTCTACCTTGGAAACTGACCCGGGCCTCAATCGATGGGTTACAACTGGGCATTGAAGGGCAGGATTTTCCTATTATGTCAAGCGTCAATAAAGGTAGGAATAAGGTGGACTTGCTTCACTTTGAGGACTTTAGGCGTGATGGGAGATATGTTACGTGAGGAACAATGTGGTCATCTCAAAGGTATTCAATTGGGCCGTAATGCTCCTATTATTTCCCATTTACTGTTCGCGGATGATCTCCTTTTATTTGCACGAGCTACTACCCGGGAGGCGTCTACGTTAAATGGTTGCCTTGAAAAATATATGGCTTGGTCTGGGCAGAAGGTGAATAAAAATTAATCATCAGTGCACTTTAGTAAGAACTTTGGAGGCCAAGCTATCCTGTCTATCTTGGACTGCTTGCGTTTAAAAAAGCTCCCTCCCAAAGCAAAACATCTTGGTCTTCCGCTGGTATTCCCCTGAGCTAGACTACGGGTTGTGAATGATTTGAAGGAAAAATTTCTTCAGAAAATTGTAGTGTGGAAATCACAGGCTGGTCGTACTATGTTGATTAAATCTGTAGCATGTGCTATTTCTTCATATATTATGAGTTTTTATTCTATGCCGCTTCAGTGGTGCAAAGAACTTGATAAAGCATTAAAGAATTTCTGGTGGGGATTTAAAGAGGGTGTAATCAGCACTTATCTTTAAAAGCATGAGACTCTATTTGCGTTCCAAAAAGTGTGGGTGGTTTGGGGATCCGGTTGACTTCTGAGACCAACCAAGCTCTTGTGTCGAAACTTGCATGGAAGATGATCTCTGATCGAAGCAGCTTGTGGGTTCGAGTTTTGTATGGGAAATATGTCAAGGGCAGGGATTTTTGGCAAGCAGGGGTTGGTTGAAAGGCCTCATGGGTATGGAAGAGTATAGTTAAAACCCGGCCTGTTCTACATGAGGGTATGTGTTATGCTCTGGGGGATGGCAATGGTATTCACATTTGGAGAGACCCGTGGGTTCCATCTTTGCCAAATTTTTTACCGGTTGCTAGAGAGGCTGTCGTATCCCACCCAAACCTTGTAACGGTAAGGGACCTTTTGTTGGAAGATGGTAGGCGTTGGAATGAGGGACTGATCCGTCAGATTTTTGTACCTGAGCCTGCAGATGCTATTGTCAAATTAATAGTTGCAGATGAAGGTGTGGCCGATACGCTGTTTTGGCCACTAGACTCCTCGGGTGACTTCACAGTCAAATCTGCCCATAAAGCTTTGGTGAGTCATCGTGTTAATTCTGTTACCCCTCTCCGCCCAGCTCAGTGGCAAGACCTTTGGAAGCTCAAGGTGCATGATCGTTTGAAGTTATTATTGTTGAAGGTGGTATGGGATGTGTTTCCTACTAAAGTTGTTGTTGCTGCACGAGTAGGAGGTAATGGGAGATGCGAAGATGACCTCACATGCGCTCTTTGTGGAGAGCATTTGGAAACTCTCCAAAGCTTGATTCTGTGTTTGTCACGCCCCGAACGCTAGCTCTACGAGGCTAATGACAGCCGCGAGCATTCCCGACAAGGAACGCTCCAGCGCACTTACTAACTTCTTGCAGCGGAATATAACTCATTCAGAGAATTCTTACAGCGGAAATATCATAATTTTTTTTTGAAACATTATATCGCTAGCGTCTACCATACTTACAAACATTAGAACCTACTTCTCAACCGATGACTTGAAGTAATTACACCAGTCTCAAAAATCTCAATCGGTTTAAAACCTTAAACTTTACTAGGCCGAATAACCCATGACCGCCACATAACGGAGGCTCATGTCGGCTCTTCCCAAAATTTACATCTAATCCCTTAATATAACAACAAAAGATAAGAGGACAATTTTCCGTCGGTTCCTCTTCTAGATTTCCCCACCTGCATTATCATCTGGAATGATACAATTTAAAACTGTGAGTCGAAAGACTCAGTAAGGAATCATAGTTAAAACATGGATTTGAAATCATGGTTTAGAAACATGAACTTGTACTTGAAAGATCATATGAACATAATGTAATTCATGCATGAACATGAATTCTGATGCACGTGTATGCCTCGTGATTGCATATGCACATGCACTTGCTCTTGAAAACAACACTTATACTTTTAAAACTCTTGCCTTTGGAAAAATCATTTCACATCTTATCTGATGGGCTACTTGCCCTCTATTTACCCCTGACATCAGGGTTGTGCGTTCTCGTTGGAACTGTCCCCTATTTCCCTTGGGGACCTTACATACGGTCAAGCTAGCACACCTTCTCGCATTCGTCCTTCAGTGGCTAGACATGACCCTTGGAGGTTCACACCTTCTTGCAAGCATCCTTCAGTGTGATTGCACATACCTCATGGACTACCCATCCTTCTTGCAAGCATCTTTCGCTATGGGTGCCCTAGGTGACATCCAGCCTTCACGTAAACGTCCTTCGGTATGGATGCACCTTCTTGACTTGGTACGGTACCGACCGACTTGGGTTCGTTAACTTACTTGTCATAAAGTAGCATAAAAATGATACTTTCATTTGCATAAAATTTCTCCTTCTTTCTCATGAGAAAAATGATTGCAAATGATCATTATGTATTCAAGTCGTGCTTGATAATGTCATGCTTGATATGCTTATTCATAAACACTTTTCATGCAGTGTGTCATTCCAGTTTTTTTGAAAAGCGTAAGTTTCTACTTACTATTTTCACTTACAAACGTAAGCTCCTCTTACAAGTTCCCCTTACCTTCGCTTGCTTGAGTATCGGACGTCTCGTTACCTACAATGGATCATACTATTGTTATTCATAGGTTTACTAAACGTATAGAGTAATCAATAAATTACTCACACCTTATCATACAAATCGTCTGTCTTCTAGACCTCTAGTTGGTCATCGTAAAATGTTAAGTATTTCCTCAAGTAAAAACTCTAGTGGGGTCTCCCGATAGGTCAATAGGAAACTTAGAATCTTAGGAAAATTTTCTTAAAATCCGGAGGAAAACCCGCTCGAGCGGGGCTCGAGTGCTGGTCGGGCGAAAAGTCTCTGTAAGGGACTTTCGCTCGAGCACCTATAAGGCGAACCTCGGGCGAAATCTCTCTGTAAGAATTTTGCCCAGTTTCGCTCGAGCGCCAGTCAGGCGTACCTCGAGCGAAACGTCTCTGTATGAAATTCTGGGCCTTTAGCTCGAGCGGTTGTCGAGCGTACCTCGGGCGACAGTCACTTTTTCAAGTATAACCTAAGCTATACACCTCTAAAACCCATGAAATTTGTCTCAAAATATTCTCCTTTCACACCCTCATTCTCAGGACTTAAATTTTCTCACATTCCAACTCAATTTCTCAGCTCAAACATTAGTCCATCTCAACACTTCAAGTTATTGCATTTTTCCTAATGGTGATCTTAAAATGCAAAGTATTCTCTTGAGGATGCCGAAGCCATAAGAATTGGGTTCTAACTGACCCTCACACTAATTTTCATAACATATCAAAATTCTAAGTAATTTGGAACTCGCTAGCCACCCAAAACCTTTATCCGAAAATACAAGCTGCTGAAGATTTCTAAGCGGGCAGCCCTAACGTCTCCAACTTAAAAATTCATTAACTTCCAGACCATGGCTCCAAATTACACAAAATTTACTTTGAAATATTCAGCTTTCATAGGTCAGGATGGGGAGTAAATTTGACCACAGCAGATTTTGTTATACATTTTCAAAAACATTTCATATGAAGCAAAAATCCTACAACCACACTATTGTTGTTTCCAGCTCAGCCCTCCATTTTCAAAATATCACAACTTATTCATCATACCTCTAAATCATACGAAATTTACCTTAAAACGTTCCTCTCTCTTAGACTTAAAATTCAAGACTAACCTTGTAAAATTTGGGCTTAAAATGATCCCTCAAAAGGTTTTATAAATGAGCTGACATTCTGAACGTGCAAGGCTGCTGGCAGCTTGATGTCCGGGCCTTGAACAACGCATATCCCATTCGATAGTTATCGGAATCATCCAAGGCATGGCTTAAAATCTTCCTATTTCCTAGGCCTACAATCTAGGATCCACTCAAGATCAAGGGATAATCACAATGCATCAGAACACACTCTCAATTGAGCCTTGAACTCTGCATAGGTAAATTCCAACACCTAGTTTTCAGCAACTAGTTTAACAAACCTTCCTCATGCAACAACTTCACCCATGATTCTTAATTAAAAACCTCAACTTATTTTCCAGCAACAACACTCATTCCCAAAGCTTCTTTGAACCTCAATGCATTTAGATATGAAAGGACAACACCTAATACCACAACCACTACACATCCGGCCATGCATGCTCAAATAGATTTCAGCCTTCTATTAGGCTTTTTATCAAACACCTAAGGTGCATTATTGGTCCTCTCTTATATTTTTCCAGATCTGAACTTTTCTTAAAAAAACTTAGGGCTTAGTGGTTCTCAACATGAATAGCATGCATACAATCTAATGCATCAGCCCATAAATTCGGTCATACATGCTCAAATTAGGTTTCAATCCTCTCTTAGGCCTTTTATCAAACACCTAGAGCACAAAACCAATTTCTCATGAACCCTAATTTCGGATTCAGCCACTTTCCCATGTTTTCATGTAAAAATCTATGCTACACTTAAGCACTTGCAAGATCTACACTAAACATGCATAGATCCACATTAAGCATGCATAGATCTACACTAAACATCCATGAACACAAGAAGAAAAACTACCTAGACAAGCTACCATCAAAACCACAACCAACTTAGGGCAAGGCACGGTTTTTTTTTCTTCTTCTTCTTCTTCTTCTTCTTCCTCCTTCTTCCTTCTTCTTCTTCCTTCTTCTTTCTTCTTTCTCGGTTGGGTGACTTAGGGCAAGGCACGGTTTTGTCTTGGAGAAAAGAGATATGCGGTTTTCTTTTGGGCAAGGGAGATGTGAAATGCGTGAAAGAGAGGGGGGGGAAATGGTGTTAACGTGAAAGTGTTTTTTAGGGGGGAAGACAAGGCTGCCCCCTTTCTTTCCCCCTCCTTCACGTGAATTCCACCTTGTTTCACTTTTCTTTCATTTTTTTTGCTGCTATCCCACGTGAGCCTCCATTCTCCATTCTCCATTCTCCCTTCATTTTCTTTTTCTTTTATTTTATTTTCTGTCACTTTAAAAAAAATCTGCTATCAACAAACTATTCTAGCTTGCCTTTCCATTTTATTTTCTAAGTCTCACACATTTCAAAGTTAAAGCCCTAATTAATTTCTTCCAAACATTGTAACTTAGGGGACATATTCCACTAATTAAAGTAATTAGGCTAATTAATCACATTTACTCAATTGTAACAATTGCAAATAAAATAACATTTAAATCCTAGCTTAAAACTCATAAAAACACTAGGGGAAAATTCCACCTAGACATAACTTTAAATTAATTAATCATACATACATCTCTCCATAATTAGAGTAATACATATTAAGGAAATCATAAGCAATAAATCTCTCTCTCTTCTCATTTTAAAGCGACATAAATAAGGTCGGGGTCTCACAGTGTTGCCCTTATAGTCGTGCCATCTGGAGTGAATCTCCATGGCAGATGGATATCTTTGGAAAGCTTTCGGCTGCTGATTGGATTCTCAAAGTGTTGCACCCTCATCAATCTCTTGGTATCCCCTTAGAAGACCAGCATTTGTTTCAGCTCTATGCAACAAATGCCATTGATTTATTATGGGCAGCACAAAACCAAGTGGTACATGGGAATCAGAAAAGTGATGTTATTTGTTTAGCACACAGAGTAAATCAGGTGAGTAGGGAGCACAAGTCTGCGTGGGATAAGAAACTTCAAGCACCTCAGCTGCAACGTTGGGTTCCTCCTCCTGTGTCTAAAGTCAAAATGAATGTAGACACAACCATCAAGGAGAATTATGCAGTGATTGCTGCTATTATATGAGACTCAAGCGGCGTGGTAATAGGGGCGCAAACAAAAAGGATTGATGTTGTTGATTCTCTGGAAGGAGAGGCTGCAGCTGCCAAGCTTGGGCTGGAAATAATGCTCTTTCAGGGATTTCAGGATGTGTTGCTTGAAGGGGATTCTCAAACTATCATTAAAGCTATGCGGTGTTGGCCCTCAGGTTTCGGAGTGGCATATTCATTTAGTAGTCAAGGAGATACATGATCTTGGTAGCCGCTTGCAAAGCTGGAAGGCTACTCATATTTATAGAGGTGTTAATTCCCTAGTGCACCACCTTGCTCATTGGGTCGCCGCTGAGTATGTTTCAGTTGACACTCCCAGTAGTTGTGAGCAGTTGCTTGATTTCTTTTGGTTGTATGCTGGCACTGAACCTCCTTAAATTTTGTTTTGGAGATCTAGTTTTTTATGGAATAATATAGGTAGATGATTACAAAAAAAAAGATTAGGAAGAGTAATGCTCGTGTTCAAGAGACAGCTCATGACAGATGGAGACACCAATGTTTCCTAATTTTTTGGCCAGCTGTAATTAAAATTTTAAAAAACCACCATGCTTGTCACCCATCCCCCTATGTGTGGAGCACTTTAGTGCCTTATAAGTCAACTTATCATTAAACTAATTGCTAAAACCTACTGAATTATACTCTCAAACATCGACAGTATCTGACCACAAATTGCAAGAAGATTATGGCTGCGTTTGTGTTGTAAAATTTTACACCCTCTAAAATTTTAACACAATAAAATATTACAATATAATCTCTCTCTCCCCCATCAAATCATTACTTTTCACTACAAAAATATAAAAAATTACCTATCTCTTCACTTTTTCACTAAACCCAATACCTAAAATTCTAACAACACTAAAATTTTACAAAACAAACCCACCCATGTAGGAGAGTCCCTGCATGAGTGGCATACATATAAAAAGACACCATCTAATCCAATTAGGTTCATGAGTCAAATGCCCAACCAAACCCTTAATTGCCTTGCATTCCACTCTTAGGTCAATTGCACATGTACTCAACACTCTACCATGTTAGAAAAATTGCATCCATGTCTTATTTCTTTAAAATAAATACAAAATCAGTTCTTGTAGTATATGCGACAACTGAATTAGTCCTCATGATAACAAAAACATAAAATTAGTCTCCCTAATTTTACAAAAGTATCAAATTAGTTCCTGGTGAAGTAGCCAACGACAAACATAAGTAGGACTAGAAGTACTAATTTTATATATTTTTTATTACGAGGACGGGCTAGATTACTCGATGAAAACATTTTCTTAAATCATGCCGTCAATCCTCTAGCAAGCCAAACGTTAGGCCACCCCCACTAATCAAGCAGAATAGCCGGTGATAACATCTCACGATACTTACAGCTGGCCTCATTAGTTGCCGGGTCCCGGTCCCCAACGTCTCTTACTTCTCTCTCTCTCTCTTTATTTTCTTTCATTGAGATCCATCATTAACGGACAGTTCTCAAAGCCACGACAACTTTCCGTATTTGTTTAGTTACTCTTACGCCGCCACACCAAAACATAAACAATTATAACTCCGCGTCTTTGTATTTGAATATTGTTGAGTATTCTAATACCGCGCAAAAGTTTAACGAAGACAGCTCTACGAGGCCACCACCACCACCTTCTTCTCTCACCCTCTAAAGGATCTAATGCCCGATTCCTCTCCCTATTTAAGCACCCATTTTTCTCCCCATGTTTTTCTCATCCACATTAGCCAAACACCGTTAAGCCCTCTCTCTCTCTCTCACTTGTTCGACGCAAACTATTCTGCTAAGGGTATTCCTTTATTCAAAACTATCATCTTTCTCTTTTGGGCCCAAGAAGCTTATCCATCTTGTTAATATAATGAATGCCGCCGAACTCAAGCGTGTATTCCAGATTTTGATCGGAACGGGGATGGGCGAATCACGAAGAAAGAGCTCAACGACTCGCTGGAGAACTTGGGAATCTTTATCCCGGACAAGGAGCTAACCCAAATGATCGAGAAGATCCACATGAACGGAGACGGCTGCCTGGACATTGACGAGTTCGGAGAGTTGTACCAAACGATAATAGAGGAGCACGACGAGGAGGGGGACATGAAAGAGGCATTCAACGTGTTCGACCAAAATGGTGACGGGTATATCACAGTGGAGGAGTTGAGGTCGGTTCTATCCTCGTTTGGGCTGAAGCAAGGGAGGACGTTGGAGGACTGTAAGAAGATGATTATGAAGGTGGACGTGGACGGAGATGGTAGGGTTGATTACAGGGAATTTAAGCAAATGATGAAGGGGGGCGGGTTTAGTGCATTGCGCTAATAACTTTGCTGGAGTGGGAAGATCCCGTACGTTGTCTCCGCCAGTTATTAGAATGATAGTTTATGCAGAATTAAACTATAAACAAACAACATATTTTCAACAAAACATCAAACAAAATTATGATTACAAATTTCGGATTCGATTCCATACCTGACACAGGAATTTAGGAACCTACAAACCTTAAGTCGCTTTAGGATCCAATCCAAACCTCCACTAATTCAGAACAACAACTCACATGTGTTGCCTTCTAAGGGATTTATGTCACTCTCCCGTTTTTGGGATTTCCCTAATAGGTTCTGATGACCAACCCCATGAATATAACAATTATATTTATAGGCCTTGGAAAATCCTATAAAGAGCACGAGACATATGATCGTTAGGAATCTCAAATTTCAACAGTATGATAACACTGAAGAACTCTTCTTCTAATACAATTAGAGCTTCTACTAATTACAATCAAGTCTATCAACATATTGTAATTGACCCCTGAAATTTGAGATTATTGCAAATATGCCCCTTTACATACAATTAATTATTTTCACCATACTATATTCCATATGAGATATTAAGACTGAATTAATTAATTGGTTATCGAGAACACATAATTCTAACATAGACATGTTTCTCTCACATTTGAATCGAGCAAGGGAAATAACGATGAGCTGAAACAGCTATTGGACTGTTGGCACCTGTAAGGCAGACACTGACCAAATACTGCTCTTTGGAAAAAGGAAGGAAGTCAGTGAGAAAACGGGGAACCATAACATCAAACTTCAAAGAATGTAAATAAAGTGTTCTATTTTTGTTTTTCCGTGTACTTCGACTCTATAACATTGGTTTGGTCGTGTCTTCTGTTTCGTTTTTGGTTGCTAATTTCCTTTCCAATTTTTTTATTACGCTTGCGTTACGATAGAAGATATTGCCTTTAATCTAAGGTCATGATGCAAGTGAACTTTGCTTTAATCAATATGGTCTTTTAGTGGATTTTATTATTTTTTCTCTAGGCTTTAGTGGTCTTTACTTGAGCTCGTTGATTAGAAGTAGTACTGGATACGGACAACAGGACTGCTCAATAATCTATATGGTGTCAAAATGCTGACCATGACTGCCTTAATATCAAAATTTAACTAAATAAATGTGACGTTAGGAGGACATGAATTTGGTAACTTTCGAGTTAGGATTTCAAATGAATTTTTTATTTTCATTTTCGTTTTCTTACATTATACCATTTCGCCATATTTGTATTATGCAGATTCGTTCAAAGTGACTGTATGTTTAATTTATGAAGCGTACTTCAATATTTTTCAGAAGAAATTGTGAATTGTTCACTACTTGTGCTTTGCACAATTATTGTTTCAGAAGTCATGTTTCAAAAAATTTTAAAGGCGAAATTGCACCCATGGCCTTTGAGGTATTCAAAAGTTGCAATTGGGTCTCCGAGATAACAAATTAGTCATTACCTTCCTTAGATAAAAATTTCGAGAAAAAGAAACCATTCATGTTTGGCTCTGTCCCCCTCCATTAACTATAAATGCTGACTTGTCAAATTAATGAATGACACGTCAATCCAATCAAATTGTGTGATCTCAATCTAAACACAGATTGAGAAATGTCATGTTCGCATTGGCCTAGTCAGCCACTACACCACATCATTGCCACATTAACCAATCTTACAAAACATATAAAAAATCACCTAAATTTTTCTCTATGCATCCCCGTGAACCATCTCCCTCATTCTCCCCTAAAATCTCAAATTAACTCAGTTGAAGTTTAATCTCAAAATTTACAATCTTCACATCAAACTCCATTTGGATGGAGGGATCTTTTTTTTTCCAAAATCATTACCTCAGGGAACTAAATGACTAATTTGTTACCTCGAGGACCCAATTGTAACTTTCGAATACCTCAGGGTCCCCATATGGTATTGAATTTTAATAAATCGTCCCTAAAGCACAACTTTTCAATGGCTTGGTCCCTATGGTCTCATTTTCAGACATGTAGGTCTTCCGTCCACCAAACCTTAGCCCAATAATGAGGATGAGTTTTGAGATAAACTATTTGACCCTAATAATGGATATTCTGACCCTGACCTCATGTTAGTTTTATGTTAGTCGGCTAACTTTTGGCGGATGACATGACTCATATGTTTTCAAAATGGACCACAAGAGTTAGCCCGTTCAAATACGTATTCCAAGGAGTAATTTTTTAAAAGTCGATACCACAAGGATTGTAGCAATAATTAAGACCTTATTGTTCATATTGTAGAATACCCGGGCATTCACATGACAATAGTTTTCAAAGTTGGGAATGCTAAAGTCTTTAGTTTGCATGAATGTGATATGACAGGTCACATAGTAGATAGGTGTTACAATCTACATGGTTATCCCCCAAGTCATAAACTACATAGCAAATCATAGAGTAATGATGTTGTTACTAATCAAATTAGAAATCAAACTAATAGGGATACAAATGAGTAAATGGATAAGAAAGTTTCTTTAGGAAGAGGACAACATTGCCAAAAAATTTATTACAGCTTTCCTCAAATTGAGGGACTCTTTTACAACTCAAAACTCGGCCAACCACATTCAAACTCTATTTCCCACACCTTCCAACCCAAAACACTCCTCAAATCTCTCTGGAATTGAGTCATGTTTTTCAGTTTGCACTTCACATCCTTTACCGACAACACCATGACTTATTGACATGGGTGCAACAAACCATATAATCTGCCACCCTTCATTTCTTATTCTTTTCAATGCAGTTGTTTCACACTGAGTCAAACTCTCCAATGGTGAGATGGCTATAGTCACTCATATTGGTGAAGTCAACATTATAGACTTCATTTCCCTTCAAAATGATATATATTTGTCCATACATATAGTCTTAATTTGTTGTCTCCTATAAATCTAACCCATGCAACTCAATTGTTATTTCTATTCTTACCTACTTCATTTTTTATACAGGACCTTACATCATGGACAACAATTGGGAAGAGTAATTAAGTGCGTAGTCTAGTAGTTTTGTAGGAACTTGTTTCACCTTCTGCTCTTTCCCAGTGCTCCAACAGTCATAATTTCGTTGCAGCTTTAGTTTTGAATCTGATCATAAACTGTGACACTACCTATTAGGACATTGTTCCAATTCTAGACTCAAGTTGATTCAAATCCTATCGTATTTTCAGATTTTACTTCTCAATATAGAACATCATGTGACATTTATCCACTTTCTAAGTATAGACTACCTATTTTTGTTACTGCACATCAAACTTTTACAAAATTTGAGTTATGCATGCAACAACCTTCTTCAGTGATTGCTAATGATGGATTTAGATATTTCTTGACATTTGTTAATGTCTACTCAAGGTAGCATTTGGGTTTTCATGTTAAAACAAAGTCATGCCAAATTTAACATCAAGAGCTTTCGCAACCAGCTTGTTGAATCACAATTCAACACAAAAATGAAATTTACATGGACAATGGCTTAGAATTTTGTTTACTAGTATTTTACTAAAAACAAAATGGCATAATACACCAATGTACTTGTGTGGAGACACCCCAATAAAATAAAGTTGTAGAAAGAACACATAGATACCTTTTACAAGTTGTTAGATCCCTACGGTTTCTCAACCAGGAATTTCAATTAGGTATTGCAATGAATATGTGTTGACAGCCACCTATCTTATTAATAGGACCCCAATTCCATTGCTCCAAAACAAAACACCTTTTCAAGCTTTATTTAACATAAAACCTACTTACAACTGAATAGAATGATATTTTTGAAATAAGTAGTTAACCTTAGGGACTTTCATGGGAAGGATTAATAATGAGGGTCCAAATTGTGAAAAAGATAAACCACAATGACAAGTAGATTAATTAAGCCTTTAATTTAACAGTTTAGTGCTAATGTCCAACACGTTCATTGCACGATCAAGCTCTATGGTTCTTAACCCCTTGTTAGTTGTAATTTTTCTCTCTTTTTCTTTTAAAGAAAAAAAATTACAGCCAGATAAAATAAAAGTTTTGATCGAAAATAAACTTTTATTTTCCTCACCCAAATTGCCATGCAGTGCCTCCCTCTCTCACATGACAATCATTGTCGCAGTTATTCTTATGGCCACATTGGGTTTCAGCCATCGTCGCCTTTTGGGTGTACAACGCTAGCATCAATGCCCTTTGGAGGACTTCACAAAAGTTAGAGACTGAAAAATAAATTTGGCACTTCGACAAACAGTTAGGGAGCAGAAACTTATTAGCACAAAAACAACTAACATGACTTTGATACCAATGTTGGAAATATTAAATGCAGAGTAAAATTCAAATAAGATTTTGGTATACCTAACGCCCCCAAACCAAATACTCAAGTTCTTTCACGTGCTCCAATAGTCAAAGCTCTAGAAATTCTATCTAGTGGTGGAGTATTCTACGAGAAAATGATTCACAAATTCTAAGGCTTAAATGCTTAAATGTTTCAAAAATTCTTGGTGCTGGTGTATAGCCTCATCCTTCTCCTTATCACTGGCAAAGACGTGTGTCACATGCATGGCCATGTACACATGGGAGTGCCCAGATGGGTGCCCCCAATTGCTTCCTGTCCTCTCTCTTCTTGCTTGAATCTTGAACTCTACATCTCTCATTCATCCTTACTATAATAAAGAACCCAAGGGTATCCACAGATGACGTAGCTACTAAAGATGCTCAAGCTCTTCAAGAAAAGGTAGAAAAATATGACAAAGATGAGTATAATTGTCGATGTTATCTTTTAAATTGCCTTGAGGATAATTGTTATGATTACTATAATACTAAGGTAGTGTTTCCAAACAAATTTTTTTGAAAAATTAAGGTATATTAGAGTTTAAGAAAAAGTAGTGAAAAATATAATTGTATGACAGTGGGTAAAAAAAATAAAGAAAAAGATTATTTTAGTGAATATTTTATGTTTATTATATTATAAATAGATAATTTGATGGGGAGAGAAATAATTTTGAAGTTTTTTAGGCCACATTACTCAAATGGTCCTTGTGGTTTCACTTTGTGACAACTTAGTCCATGTTGTTCCACTTTGAACGATTTTGTTCTTGAGGCTATCGAGCTGAGACACAGAAGTCCCTCCGTCCATACCTCCATTTCTCCCATGACGGAATAGGCTGATTCGACATTTTTTATAAACATGTGAAATACCCTCCTTCATAAGTCTTGTATTGTACATGAATTGGAACCCATATGAAGAAACTAGAAGAACCACATGATGTTGGAGCTTAACAAGTGGACAAACTTGATCATTAATGTAGGGTTTGGGAGGTGGTGAGCTGGAGGATGACAAGGGGGAGAGGAATAGAAGGAAAGGGAGGAGGAGGAGGAGGAGAAGAAGAAGAGAAAAGCAAATGCAACATCAACAGAGATGGAGATGCAAGTGATGAGGAGGACAGTAGTCACATGCGTTCGCGAAGAGAGTTTGTTGGGACAGAAGAAACATCTGTGTTGGAGGAAAATTCAAGGTTTTGAGTAATGGGTGCTTGTTCAGGAGTCAAATTCCATCTCGATAGAGAGTTTTTAGAGATGTCCGGATGGAAGCTCTGTATGAGCTGCAACAATTACTGATGGTCAGAGCGCGTGGCTCAACTCGGCTCCTTACTATTCTACCTTGGAGCGCACCCAACTTCTTTTTTTCTCCATCCCAATCAAACCTATAAAATTAGGTCCGATTGGTACAACCAAAATCTACGGGTCCTTACGTCTCTCCCAAATCATCCCTAAAGTCGGACCTAGTTTTGTTGGACGATGATAATCACATAACCAACATCTTCTGGTTTGACCATGACATGCAAAAATGACTACACAATTTTTGGAGATTTCATTTCGTTTGATACCAAGTGTGATACAAACAATGAGCACATGCTATTGGGTGTAGTTGTGAAAGTTAATCATCATAGAAAGAGGGTAGTTTTCGGAGCATGTCTTTTTGTTTGATGAGACGTCCCTGTCATTATTGTGATTATTTGAGATGCTCGTCGAGTGTATGGGAAGGAAGACACCTCAATCTCTTTTAACCGATTAGGATGCTGTTATGCTTGCAACAATCCTTATTGCCTTGCTAGACACACTAATTTTCTTTGTATATAGCATATTCATCAAAATGTGCTAAAGAATCATGGACCACTATTTGGCTACAAGAACATTCAGAGAGATAGGAATAAACTGTTGTTCTATAGTGATATAGAGGATTTTGATGTTGCCTGGTGTAAGATGCTTGATGACCATGTTCTCGGTAGCAACGAATGTGAGAAATATTATCTGTGTTGGTAAGAGGACTGCACAGTTGAGTGAAAGCTTCAATGAGACCTTGCACTGGTACTTGAAACCTGTAATGAACATAGCTCAATTTTTGACTTGATCTTGACAAATACAAATCCAACCACCCAAGAGGGAGGTGAATTGTGTTATAATAAAAAGGATTAATTATTGTACATGTCCCTGTGGAATCCAAATTTTACAAATTAGTCCTTGTGGTATGACATTCAATAAAATGGTCGATTTGGTATAGTTTGGAGACAAATAAGTCTTTCCTCCAACTGTCGTTACCCAACTAACGGGAGAGTGCTTACGTGTACTGTACATGTCATGTCAACAACATTTTGGAATAAAAAAGGGTGCATCAGCAAATTTCAATATTATAAATATAGAACATAACAAGATTCATTGAGTGGGTGGAAATTCACAAGAAAAGTTCGCTTGCAAAGCTTGCACGTTGGCTTTGATATTTGCAAACGATAGTTTTTGCTCTTTTCTTAATTGAATAACCTCTTCTACGTATTTTTGTTTCTCATTTTTCAACGACTGTAGATCTAACTCCAAAGTATTAATGTTTGCATCAACTGAGTGTTACCCATCAATGTATGAGGCAAAAGTCTCCCCCATCAGTAGATGAGGAAGGAGGAACCCTTGCACCCTCATCACCCTCGTCACCACAATCCCCACTATTATCATCCCTATACATCCATTCTCCCTTCATATTCTTCCTTTAACCCATCTTCCTCAAAGTGCGCATGTTAAAGGGATTGAGATGGGCTACGGTTTTAAACTCCCTCATATTCTTCGGGATTGCAAAATGGGTAAAAATCTTGGTGACAATCAAGCCATGTAGGAGGTAGTTCTTATGCTTATGTCATCCTCTATATGATCAAGCATAATATTAGGAAGATTTATTAATTTTTAGTTTGTGACGTGTTCAACAATGTAATAGCACCTTCCTATAACCGCCAATATAGTAAATTGTATGTCGAAATGAAGTGAATGGGCCTATAAAAGAGGAGACGGTCTTTGGTCTCAATTTTGCTTGGGATTTTTTGTGTATCATCAAGATCTAGAACGAACCTAACGACATCATTATATCTAAAGTCTAAAGCCCGAGGCATCTTCTTTAAATCATACACTAGTTGCACTTCGCAAGGAATCCTCAAAATCCTACCAAGTTTAGTGGGATCCAACTCAACTTCCTTCCTATACAATAACTCTTAATGGTTAAGCTCTCATCCACATGTATTTAAACTTTTATGTTAATAAAGAATATTTTGACATATTTAGGGTACATATGTTTTCCTATATCAAACAAATTCTTCCAGTACTAGTATTCAAAATGCTCAACAATCCTAAACTCACTTAACTAATCAGCATTAATATTTCTTCCTCTCATCATCTTCTTTTTTGAAAAGTCATCCTCATACATACACGCACACTTATCATCTTGAAAGTTAGTAGAGTTATCCCTTTCTAAAAGTGTTTGTCTCTTTCTCTATGTTCCGACTTTTTCTCTCTTTTTCCTCAAGATGCTTGATCCTCACCATGAGTACTAGCTTATAATTACACTCGAATTACACCCGTTGTTCATAGGGGCTTCGGTCGTTGGCTCCCTTGTCATTAGGTTTCCAACTTCCGAAAAACATGCTAAAAATAGTGATACAAGTATCAAAGAACGTTCAGTTAGATAAAAACAGGAAATTAAAAAAAGTATGATTGGTTAAGGCAAACAAACTTACGGTGAATATGCACAAACACATTGGAAAGTACAAAATCACAACCACAAGTAATTGCACATACATCACATCTGAAGATATCAAATTTACAGTTTAAACCAATGCTAGTATACTTTAAGATAAATGACAAACTTCATCTAGACTGACTAAAAGGTATACAATATAGTAAGAAATTAGAGATAAAATGATCGAAATTGCAATCAAGATTAAAATAAATATGGCTTGTTAAGTACTATTTAAAACTTCATCTAGCAAGGTAGCCTGTATCAAGCATTTTAAAGATTCAGTAAGTATGATGCTCAGTCATGATCCCTAAAGCATCCAAAAAAAATTGTTGTATCTACAACACATTACTTCATCTGAAACAAAAAACAAAATGGCTAGAAACTATTACGCAAAGGTAATACAAAGTTGTTCAAAACGGAGAACTTCAAGTACAAATGAGTGTATATACAAACTCAAAGTACAAATTAAAGTATATACAAACTCAAGCCAATAGGTCAATATTTGACTACAAAACGTAGAATCGACATGAAAAAAGCAGCCAGTAAGTCGGTGGCTTCTCTTTACATGTAAAGTGAGTTAATAAAAAAAGTCTCTCATTCAACTTAGCGAATGAAACTTTAATAATCAGAAGCGAAAAGATACAAAACAGGTCATTATTCAGTTCTCATGATAAAACAAAAACAAACGAAGACATATGAATGAAAAGAAAATATATCAGAGTCATCAATCATGAACCCCAAAACCTCAAAGCCTAGGCAATATAAAATCAATTAGCGTGAAAAACCCAAAACAATTCAGGTATTACCCATTAAATTCATCGGTAAACTATCCCAGGGACTCTCTCTTTAGATTTACTTCTTGTTCTTCTCTACAAAATATACAAGCACTACTACAAATTTTATTAGCTGGTTTGATTCCTCTTTACACAGTTTGCTTTCAGTGCACTAAACTAGGAATCACAAACACAATAATGCTTAAATGAAAATGAATTGGGTTGCTATCCCAAGATCATCTTAAAATAGAACAACACCAAAGGTATAATGAAAAACAATTTACTATGAAAAACCCAGTGAATGCAGATCTTGATTACATACCAAGAGAAAATAAAGTTCCTCACATTTATGAACCTTCTTCAGATGCTTGGGGAGAGTGATTCGGTTTAAAACCTAATTTAGCTAAGGAAAGATGAATTTTGGGAGATTTTTAGGGTGGGTTATTTGGAGGAGAGACGTAATGGTTGAATTTGGGGATGATTTGGGAGGAGAGGAAGGGACGCATGATTTTGGATATGCCGGTCGAACCTCTTTGCTCACTTGATTTTACAGGTTTGACCAATACGACTAGGATGAAAAAAAAAACTGAGTCAAGCCATGCGCCTGGGCTTTCATTAATTTTTCAATTTTCCTTTTAGTTTTTGCTTTTTCATATCCATATGCATATTTTGTATTACACATATTAGATATCTGAAAATTAACCTAAACAGTACTATACAAAAATTTAAAATAAAACTATACAGTACTTAATTTAATCTCAAATTCTCGATCCAAATAAAATAATGATAACTATCGACATATATAAAATAAAAGTGTAAAAGTAAAAGGTAAAGTTTAAAATTTGAATAGTTAGAATAATAGCACTTGTGCATTAGTGGGATCCTAGGAGGAGGAAGGCTACATGCTTACGACATTGAGAATGTACCTGTGAGGATCATGTTGAGAAGTGAGCTAGAAAGAAAGAAGGACACAACTTTCAAAATAGAAAATAAGGAAAGTTGGAGAAGAGATAAGTAAAAAAAGGTCTAAAAGGAAAACGTTGGGATATGTTTAGAAAAAGGAAATTTTGGAATTTAAATATTTGGAAATCCAGCTGTCTTCTTTCAAATTTTGAATTATGCATTCCTATGCATACGATGAGAATTTCAAAAAGTTTAAAGAAGGGATTAAAGGAGATATGGATGGAAGAACCTCCGTGTATCATATTAGTGACCATATGGACCAAATTATTCAAATTAAAACCATATGGATCAATTTGTAACAAAATGGAATCACATAAACCATTTGGGTAATTTTCTCCTAATTTTACTTGCTAATTACAAACTTTGTGATTTGTGTCATATCTTGTATATGGTTTAAAGTATTGTCTTATTAGGTTTTATTATGTTATATTTGCTACAAATTTTATAAAATTCAATTCACTCCTCTCTATTGTCCATAAGTACTCACATAACACATAAACTTATCCCCTACCTCTCTTATGGTTATGCCATTACCAATCATAGGTAACCCTAGGGCCTCTGTTGGTAGATAAATGTTGTGCAATTGATCACACAAGTACGGTAAACCATATAAAAACAAACACACCGTGAACACCAAAAATTAATGTGGTTCCCTCAAGGTGAGATATATCCATAGGCAAAGTTGACAATAAAATCCACTTAAAGCACCATCAATAGTACAAGCAAACAATGAAGAAACTACTTTGAATAACTCAAGTCCTAATACACGTAAATCTCACTTTTACACAAGAAAATCTATTTATCTCTCTAATTCTTTTGTTGAGCAAAAAATGAAGACTAGAGATTCGTGCAACGTTGATGTTCTACAATATCCACGAAACACACCAACATGCCCTCTGAATAAAATCCAAGGCAATTAAACAATAAAAAATACTTTCTATCATTGTTTCAGTGGCTCATAAAGCTTCCTTGGGCTAAGTTTTTTTGTTTCTTGAGAATGGTAACCTTCTCCATCTGTTTTCAATATTAATTGTGAAACACCAAAAGTAGCAAGATGTTGTAAAAGCCATCGAAATCTTCATTTTTTGTAGGAATTTGTAGAGGGCCTCAGGCCCTAGATGTCCTACTACCACTATGGTATCCTTGCTTCCTCACTTTCATTTTTTGAATCAAATAGTTCACAACGCTCATTCTGACGGGGGAACACCTATATGGGTGTGCCTTTTTTTTTTCAATTCCCAAAACTTATCCTCTTGCAAACAACTGGTAATTGGAAAAAACAAAGATCAGAAGCTCATTCCCTACCCTCAGCATGTAGAAGATATCGTTGACCATAATCGAAGTCGTTAAATTAACCATATGTAGAAGCTCATTACGGCTAGTGACAAAACTGAAGCCGTAACAAGGTAGCCACATCCTGCTAGAAACGGTAGAAAATAGGGATAGGAACAAAAAGACATATCACAAGATAAGCACTACAAAAGATAGGGTGATAGAGATTGAAAAAAAATATTCGCGAATCTTGTTCAGTTCTTAAACAATTTTGACCTCTAGTGGACCTCTCAAGGACAAATACAAAGAGTGAAGGTGTGACAGTTCTTTTTTAAGCTCAAAGGCTTGTTCAGTCACTTCCAAATGAATAAGAGTTAGATATATGTAATTGGCCTTTGATGAACTCAAACTTTAGGCGAAAAGGCATTTGATGTAAAGAGTACTTGTTCAAAAAGCTAGTTTTCTCCCCAAGGATATTAAGGGGGAAAGTGTTGAAAATGGGTTTACCCCACCATCGATTAATTCATCTCTCATCCCTATAACTATGATATAACTTCATCCATTTATTCCTCAAGCTCTTGGATAAATACAACATAGTCACTCCATCACTAAACCAAAATGTGCATGTTTTTTTCCACCACAATGGCCGATGCACACAAAACACGAAATGAAATATCAAATCTCATTATTCTCAGACCGTGGTGTTTGCATACCAAAATTTTGGCATTTCAAATTTTTGGTTTATGGTAGTTGGTGAAAACGTGGATATAGTTTATGGGAGTTGGTGAAAAAGTCAAGAGATAGATGATTTGAGTGAATTGTTTATGTTTATTGTAATGGAAAAAGATAGTTTGATGGAGAGAGAGAGAGAGAGAATTTTATGGTTATTTTATTAGATCAAAATTTTTAGATGACCAAATATAAAATAGCTTGACACGGTCAAAACATTTATTCTACGACAACTCTCAGCTACGTGCTCACGTGCCATCTAGTTCTGACCCTCAGCACTCTCATGAATATCATATGAAAATATAAAACAAATAACGAGTGAGTTCAACAACTCAGGAAACAAAATCATTATGAATGTATACTGCATGAGCCTCAATGTAACAATAAGAGATAGAGTGTTGACATTTTTTCTAAACTTTGTTAAAATTTGTGCTTGGTAATTTCAATAAAATATTTATGACTTGAAAACAGTTTTAACTATATAACATCATGACTATGAAAATCCATTTGGCAATAACTTTGGGTCATGTTTACGCCCCATGACAGAATTGTGCAATTCGAAAACTCTTTGCTTAGTAGGGGCCAACCAAACTGATTCTATACTTTGGGTAGAATTCTCCCTTACTAATGCTTGACACGTGTTCAAGTGTACACTCGAGAAGAACCTACAAAATAAACTACTCTGCTTTGAGAATGAGTGCACTTAATATACTTTGCACTTAATATATTGTGCATAAAGTAATAGTAATCAACATCAAAATGCATGATTTAAAATGAAAACATAAGTAATAACACTAAACATAATTCTTTTGCATGTGCATATGCCTTGCAATTTGTCTCTTAATTCCAAGGTAATATTTAATTCATTTATCTTCTTTTTTAAGTACAATTGGAACCCAAAATGTTTGATTACACCAAATTTGTAACAACAGTTATGCATGGGCGGTGCCTGTCGCTGGTATGGCCTCCACTGGCACTGACACCGCCCATGCTTTCGTAAAATTTCAACCGCTATTGACATCGTCGGTTACCGGTGTCAAGCAGAACCTGTAGTGGTTAACTGGTTATGAGAGAGAGAGAGAGAGACTGTAGAGAACGTGAGAGAAATGTGAGGAGGAAAGAGAGATGCGGGAGGGAGAGAGGGAGTGAGAGAAAATTGTCTAAATAATTATGAGAATAGTTCAAAAATTACGAAATAAAACTGAACTACCTCATATATTTCTAAATACATTAGGATCAATTACAAATTAAAGGTCCAGATTTCCAAATTTATTATGGTCAATTACAAAATAAAAGGCCCCTCATATCTTTCCAAATACATTAGGATCAATTACAAATAAAAAGTTCAGAATTCCAAATTCATTATGATGAATTGCAAAATAAAATGCCGGTTAATAAGGTTAATAAGTTTTCAAATATAATATGATCAATTGTGAAATAAAAAGCTCATTAAGTTGGAGGGAATAAAATTCTCATTAATGAGTTTTCAAATACATCAATTCCGAAATAAAAAGTTTATTAATAAATTTTCGAATATATTATGATCAATTATGAAATAAAATATCTATTAAAGTCAAAGAAACCATAAATATTGATTAATGAGCCTTTAATTTTCGTTTTCTAAAATTTTTGTTCTTTTAATTTTGCGTTTTTTTTAAATCAATCGATGTCATATAGGTTCTTGATATTTTAGTTCATTTTGTTTTTTTTTTTAAATTCTATCTATGTGGCACCATTTGATGATTGGGCAATGTTGTGCTAGCAATGGTGGGCCCAAGGGGACACATGGCCTAATTTGGTTTGTGCTTATGTGGCTTAAACGTGCCACATCATCAAGTCCAGTCAGTGTTTTTAACGGAGACTGACGGAAGGACAAAGATTTAACGAAAAACATACCACAATGACATATTTGCAACTTTTCTTATCTCAAGGACATATTTGCAACATTTTCATACCAATTTTGTTGGTTGTCTTCCATTTTAATTTAAATTTGAATTCTCACAACTCTCTCTTTAAATGCAAATTAAGAGTTGTTTGTGTGATATGGATAAGGGTGGAAAAATATTCCGGTGGGTACCAGAAATTCTGAATTTGGTTTAGGTACTGAAATTCTGGCACCAATTCTGACCATTATAGTACCGGAACCTGATACGGAATCGGAAATTCCGATAAAAATGCCTTTTATATTAGGCAACTATTAGAAATTAGTGTGTGTGACATTTCTGTTGCATGTAGAAAGGTTGTCATTTGGCTGTGATGTATAATTGCGCCTAACCTTTCCAGGGGTCATCTTCCCCTGTCTTGTAATTATGTCTGACATTCCAGGGGTCTTCTTCCCCCTTTTCTTTAATACCACTTACCAAATTCCCAAAAAAAAACTGTTCCCTTTTTGAGCTTATTATGTTTATGGTACGGTCCAGTACTTATAATCTCCGTCAATCTCAGAGTTTGAGACAAACAAATAGAGAAACAGCAAGAGAAGTATCCAGGAAGGGCTGAGAGAAGAAACAGAGAACATAGACTGAAATAGTGGATCAGTAGCACATGTATTTGTTGTGGAGAAGAAAAATAACAAACAAGGAAAGTTGCCTCAGCTACGTTCTCCTATGATCAATGTCTAATTGTCTTAGTTGTAAATGGTCATTATTGCTGAGATCCTTATTTCTTTCCTTATTTGTGTTGTTTTGCTCTACAAGCGAGTGGATTGTAACCTGTGTAAGCTATGACTAAAATGACATCTTCTCTACTATTCCATCACATTGTCTATTGAATCTGCTTCGCAGAAAATTGAGTACACTTTATTTTGTTAAAATATTTTGTTTTGTCAATAGATTGTTTCTGTCTTTTGTAGAGATGAAAAACTTGAAGATATGCTAAATATTTTGAAGTTTGGATAGTTGGATGAAACTTGGTTGAGCTTGAAATTTCGATCATTAAATGTCCATTAATCTTTATCTTTTCCTTGTTTTATTAAATTTCTAATAACATTATAATTTTTATGTATATTGTTTCTCTCTCCCCCTACCTCTCTCTCTCACATGGATTTTATTTTTTATTTTTAAAAGTAAACTTTGGTGGTGGTGAAACGCCTGGCGGTGGGCGGTTTCACCGCCACTGCCAATTTCATTGCTAACGAGTGAAAATGGCAACCGACATTGGTCCCGTTATTAAGCGCAGATAGGTGATCGGTGCCGATGTCAGTAAATTAGACAACTCTATTTGGTAAACTTATTTCTTTTTTTTTCGATGACGAGGATATCTAAAGCTTCTCCTAGACTAATTCTTGAGTTTAAATAGTCCTCTCGTCCCACATAAATCAGGTAATTATAAAGCCACATGCGTGGTGGCCTACAAGGATTTGTAGCATCTAGGAAGTTTCGAACATAAGACCTTAGAGGGAACTTCCAGTCTTCAGCCTACACTAACTATATCCACTTTCAGAGTTCAATTGTACGTCCTCAATATCTTTTATGCTTTTTACTATATCAGCAACTTTGTTGGACATGTGCTCTGTGTGTTTTTCCAAATCCTTCAAAATCATATTTAATTGTTCTTCGTATGCAGCACATCGTCGCTTGCACTTTTGCCTCTCATTATACAACTCAAGGGATAGTTCTCGGATTCTCTTGTCTTTCTCATCCTGCGAAAAAAGGTCAATGGTTAGCTTCACCATACAGGACATTGTATTGACTAAGAGAGTACCTGCAAAGCAAGAACGATATATAGAAAGACAACCTTCGAACATAAGAAATGGCAAGTTAAATTTCCAGTCTAGTTGAAAGGTAGAATTCACTCTGAGCACTACCAGATCCAATCTCCTTTCATGGAGTCTTACCAGTTGTAAGTTAAAAATTTACATTTGTATTTGCGGTTCTTGTGCTGCAGGGCAGGAATTTTTTGTGATTCATTAATTAACCCATGATTTCGACCAAATTGAAAGAGAGTTTCTATTTGGCCAATCACCCTCATTAAGTTTGGAGGAGTCAAAAAGTTATCCAAATGTTAACCTCAGTTAATGGGAGGTAGCAGATTAACCGCCAAACCCTCATTTGACCATTTCATCCTTCCTTTTTTCTTGAAATTGCTTGCAAAAATAGTTTCAGTGACTCACATAAAACAATCCAATCTAGCACTTTTCACCACAAATTTTTAGATCAAGTTCATGAAAGTAGACGTCAAAACGGTAGCCAAATAGTTTATTAATGTTTTCATAGGATAGTGCTTCAAATAAGGAAAAGGAAACAAGAAACCATAATTGATTTCAATCGTAATGGCTAAGACACAGCAATACCGGCTTGATGACCCTCTGTCCAGTAATAATGCGGCCATTACAGCAAATGCCATAGCATGGATAAGCAAATGACCTCCAGTAATATTGTATT
This sequence comes from Myrica gale, assembly GCA_963930655.1. Lineage (NCBI taxonomy): Eukaryota > Viridiplantae > Streptophyta > Magnoliopsida > Fagales > Myricaceae > Myrica > Myrica gale. The sequence continues at coordinate 11,757,138 of OZ005619.1, read as the reverse complement.
TAGTTGAGTCAGATATTTGATAGCAACACCCAACTTTACCATGACTCATTAGTTAATGGAGCTTGAGTCATCTATTCAAGATTATGAATACCAACCTCAAACATACCTCACTGGCTAAGTGCTTTCCAGATCCCCGCCATGGGACTTTACTGGGGCTCATTAGCTTGTGCTTATGCTCTTTCACAAATTTGGTGACAACCCACTTCATTCCATCCCTTAAAGCTAGCCTTACCATTGCTTGACAGCCCTCTCAGGTAATAGGAGGTGGGGGAAGAATTCTGTCTTTCCTGTATACATACTTTTTTGCACGAAAGCCTTCTTTTGAACAAACAAAATCTTGTCCAATAACTTGATTGTTTACTCGTGAACGACGGTTATGATGGATACGTACTGTGAAACCAGAGCGCCTACCATAGCCAATATAGAATTCTCTAGCTTCATCTCTTGAGTTGAACTCCATGCCGATATAAGGTTCTAAAGTTTCTGCATTAGTAGGTGAATCTGCAAGAGACTGTTCTGCCATCAAGTCACCTTCGTTTAAACACAAGTTTGAGTTCTTTGAAAGCCCCTCTTCTATCCCTCCATGTTTCTCGTATGTTTCAGGTTGCATGTCTAGGTCACTTTCATCAAAGTCAAATCCCTGAGGAGATTGATAATCCATCATCCTCCTACAGCAGAATCAAAAGGTCCTTCCCCAATTATTGTCAGGGCAAGGAAAATTTACAGCAAAATTGCACTCATAAAAATTTGCATACACTTCTAATATTGGTTCCTTAATCGTCATTTGCCAGAAATTGTGACAACTGTGCTTACAATTGTTATATTAGAGGATCTTGTAATTAAATAAACTAATATTTATCTTGTCATGGCAATTACTCTTATATTGTTGATTATATACTGTTTTATCTCTAGCCTGTGGTTGATCTATCTTAAAGAGGTCATCCCTCTAAATTGGGCTTCTATCTCTAGAGTATATAATGAATGTGAACTTCAAGCAGGTGAGACACTTCTTACTCCCATGGTTCTCTTATTTTCTAATCTTCAACTTTACTCTATATTAGAGCTCTACCGATTCTCATTATTCTTAATTTCTGTTCCTTAACCAATACCTACATGGTGTTTGCGTCCCAACAAAATTTTGGCCTAATAAAATAACTACATTTCATTATAAGTCGTTCATTTTCATTACAATAAACATAAAAAATTCAATCAAATCATCTCTCTCTTTACTACAACACCTCAACACCGACCCAACTTTTCATTATAAGTCGTTCATTTTCTAAAGAAGGGAGAAAGGAATGGGTGGGTTGATTAAAGTTGAAAAACCCTAGTTCCCTTCAAGATAATTCTTTGGAGCGAATACACTTTGGAGCCTCTAGCTATGAGGATTATTAACACTTAGCATTCCGAAATACTATTTTTGTCACGCTTTATCTAACAACTACTGATCTTGGATACTTTGCACATTCAGTCAGAAGTTTCCGTCAATTTGGATTGAAAGTAAATTTTTTTAGCTATGAAATAACAACGAATCGGAGTGTAAGTCTGCAAAGTGTCTAAACTTCCATAATTTGAGGGTGCAAAGTCTATTTATCCCCTAAGGTTAACTAGTAGATTGATTTTACAAATTCATTTAGGTCACAACATTTTTGTATGTCATACGTTTTCTATCACAGGGCTTATTTTTCCCACAACCTTGTTACCTTTCCTACTTACTTGATGTTGGGTTACCCTTTTTGCATGACTTTCAAAGAAAGCAAATGGTCCCTTGAGATAAGAGAATCTAGATAGCTAATCATTAAAGATTAATAGCCTGGAAGATGGAGTCTGGAAGACATAAAGATGTGTATTTTGTTCCATTGGCTACTGCTTTGTTAGGGAACAAATCTGACGTCTGTAAAGCCCAGACGTGCTGGACCCACATCCCAGCATCACCGAAAGGAGTTGCTCTTGATGATTGATCATATTTGAGATTGATGTTTTTGTCAAGAAGTATCCTTCTGGAAATCGGAGTTTTCTATTGCATGAATTTTGGTGTAATGAAAGGTTTCTGCTTTTGGGAAACAAGAATATGTAAGGTAGACTTTTTGTACAGATTTATAATGATTGTCTAAAGATTCAGTTCAATGAATCAACTGGCTGTGAAAACCCCTTCATCGTAATATCAGCTAAACCTTCTTTGTAGCTGTTAGAAATGGCTTCGATAACAACAGCCCAAGTTTTGATGATTTACGATTTACAGTTTCCTTCTCTTTCATTGGATGGAAAAAGAGAGAAGAAAATAATATATATATATATATGTAACAACACAGTAGGGAATTTGTAGAATTTATGTAAGGTTCTCAAGTGTTTTTATGTAAGTGCTGAAATTGTATTGAATTCAAAGAAAGATAAGGCCAAATTCGAGGTTTGGTCAACCTCCTTATAGAAGAGATGAACAGAGATAGAGAGAGAATACTGATTGGTTTTCTCATGCCCCTCTTCCCCCGACGTACTCCCTATATGAAACCCCTCTAACTTCCTAACAGATTCGGCTAACAAACTCGGCCAAACTACCAAATGAAATGAAAATACAATACTGAAATGAAATGCAACGCTTACTGGGCTTCACTCAATCGGACTCCTTACAAACCCAACACTCAACACCTAATACTTAAATCGGACCCACTACAAGCCCAACGCCCAACACCACAAGCCCAACACTTAATAGCCCATTAATAGCCCATTACGCATAAAACAGAATGCCTCCAGCTTGATGTCTTCGTGTCTTCGTTTCTTTGAAGCTTCTCGAATCTCTTAACATCTTCGAAGTATCTCTTCCTGCCGTCCTTCACCCTTAGCAACCCTAATTTCCTTCCTTGTCCATCTATCCAGTCAGTCGTGTAACATTGCCCACCCCTTTTAAAGCACCTTGTCCACAAGGTGTGGGAATTGAAGGCGCAAAGAGTTCAGTCATTCCCATGTTGCATCTTCCACCTCCTGTCCCACCCATTGAACCAAAACTTCAGTGCAAGGAAACTGTCCAATGCGACGAACTCGGCGATCTAGCACAGTGCAAGGCTCTGGCTTCAAAATACCTTGCGGATCTAGTGGTGGCAAAGTCGGGAGAGGAACAACCCCGGTACCCAGTTTCCGTTTGAGTTGGAAACGTGAAACAAGGGATGGACCCGGGCAGTAGCTGGCAGTTGAAGGCGATAAGCAACCTCCCCTACTCGATTGGTGACTTGGAAGGGACCGTAGGAACGGGGAGAAAGTTTCAACCTTCGTCAATGGGCGACAGATGTCTGGCGGTACGGCTGCAACCAAGGTAAACCCAATCCCCTATCTCAAATTCTCTCTCTGTTCTTTTGAGATCTGCATAGTGTTTCATCCTGTGTTGTGCCTTTGCGAGGTTTTCTTTGAGGAGCTGCAAAGTCTGATCCCTCGTGCGGAGAGTGGACTCCACTGCTGCTACTTGAGTAGTACCGGCATCATAGGGTAATAAACAAGGAGGTAATTGTCTATACACAACTTCATATGGTGTTAACTTTGTGGAAGAGTGAAAGTTTGTGTTATACCACCACTCGGCCAAAGGAATCCACTGAGACCAATCTTTAGGCCGATCACCCACAAAACACCGGAGATAATTCTCCAAACACTTATTGACAATTTCTGTCTGGCCATCCGTTTGTGGATGATAGGCAGTGCTGTAGGATAGAGTAGTGCCTTGAACCCTAAATAGTTCCTTCCAAAAATTGCTAGTGAATGTAGGATCACGATCAGAGATTATGGATTCTGGTAGGTCATGCAGTTTAAAAACTGAGAGAAGAAAAGCCATAGCAACCTTAGAAGCCGAATAAGGATGAGATAAGGGTATAAAGTGAGCATATTTAGATAGTCTATCTACCACCACATAGATGACTGAATACCTTTGTGAAGTAGGAAGACCCTCAATAAAATCCATTGTGATGTGAGTCCATGAACGATCTGGATGGGTAAGGGCTGTAACATACCTCCGGGGGCTATATTCTCATGCTTAGTCTGTTGACAAATGTGGCACTCCCTGATGTGCCGCCTAATCTGTTGTTTAAGGCTTGGCCAGTAGAAATCCTTGCTTGCTCTCTTAAGGGTTTTGTCATACCCCGAATGGCCCCCTAAGGGAGTGTCATGAGACTGTTGTACAATTTGATCACGCAATTGATTATGAGAACCCACATATAGTCTTCCTTTGTAGGATAAGATCCCATTTCTCAGATTGTATTTGACTGGATCCAACTCACCCTTGTCCCACTTGGATAATAGCTTATTTGTTGCATCATCTAAGTAACTAGATTTGAGATCATCTAGCCATGTAGCTGTAGGGAATGAGAGGGTTGCCAGGGTTGAATCAGTAGGTACCTCTTCCTTCCTAGATAGGGTATCAGCCACCCTATTTTCCTTCCCTCTCTTGTACTCCACCCGGAAGTCATACCCCAGTAATTTTGTCAACCATTTCTACTGAAAAGGAGTCCCAATTTTTTGTTCCAACAGATGCTTCAAGCTCTGCTGATCTGTCCTTACCACAAAAGTTTGGCCAATTAGGTAGGGTCTCCACTTCTGTACAGCTTATACCACAGCCAATAACTCCTTCTCGTAGGTGGACATAGCCATTTTTTTACCCTTAAGAGCTTGACTGAAGAAAGCAATAGGTCTTCCCTCTTGCATCAGAACAGCTCCAATGCCCACTCCACTAGCATCACATTCTAGAATAAAGGGTTTAGAAAAGTCTAGGAGTGCTAAGACTGGGGGTTCAGTGACTGCTGCTTTGAGATCTTGGAAGGCCTCAGTGGCTACAGTAGACCACTCAAAGGCATTTTTCTTCAACAAAGCAGTTAATGGAGCTGCAATAGAGCCATACACCTTTATAAATTTTCTGTAGTACCCAATCAGCCCCAAAAAACCCCTTAAAGACTTTAAAGTTTTAGGAGTAGGCCAATCAATCATCGCTATGATCTTGGACGGATCTGCCATAACACCCTTGTCTGACACTATATGGTCGAGGCAATCCACCTCATGACATCCAAACCGACATTTAGATTTTTTTTTTTGCATAGAGCTGATGTTTTCTTAGAGTCTCCAGAGTCACTTTAAGGTGTTGTAGATGTTCAGACCATGTTTTGCTATAAATCAGGATGTCATCAAAGAAAACTAGCACAAATTTTCTTAGATAGGGTCTGAAAATCTCATTCATGAGACTTTGGAATGTAGAGGGCACGTTAGTCAGTCCAAAAGGCATGACCAAGAACTCATAGTGACCATCATGAGTTCTAAAGGCTGTTTTTGGTATGTCTTCAGGTCTGACCCTGATCTGGTGGTATCCAGATCTCAAATCCAGCTTAGAAAAATAATTAGCTCCATATAATTCATCCAACAGCTCATCCACCACGGGTATAGTAAACTTATCCTTCACAGTTTCCTTGTTTAGGGTCCTATAGTCCACACACATTCTCCATCTCCAATCTGGCTTCCTAACCAGCAACACAGGGGATGAAAATGGGCTTTGACACAATCTGATAACGCCCGAATTCAATAATTCCCTAATAATTTTTTCAATCTCCTCTTTCTGAAAAAAAAGGATAACGATAGGGCCTTACAGAAGTAGGAAAGTCTCCTTCCTTCCTTCAATACAATAGCATGGTCGTGTGACCTAGCTGGAGGTAGACCAGTAGGTTCCTCAAATGTATCTGAAAACTGCTGCAATAACTCCTCCATTTCTAGAAGTAGCTCTGTTGTATCAGTAGCCAGTGGTTCTAAGAGTTGTAGAATAATGCCCTTCTGTCCAGCCTTGTGCACCTTAGTCAACTCCTTGCCTCCCATTAACTGCGTAGGGTTTAACCCTAATAACTTCACTTCCTTCTCACCCACACCAAACTGCATGGATAAGTCTGAGAAATTCCACAGGATCTGCCCTAAGGTTCTCAACCAAGAAACTCTCAATACCATATCACATCCTGCTAGGGCCAGCACATATGTATCGATTAGGAAAGTATTTCCTTGAATTACAACTTTCACTTTCTCAGCCTTTCCTTCACTGGTAATAAGATCTCCATTAGCCACCCTTACTTTTAGCTCCTCCCCTTTTTCAGTGTATAATTGCCCTTTTTTTACTATGGAATGGTCCAAAAAATTATGGGTGCTCCCTGAATCAATCAAAATCACCACCTGTTGTCCCCCCAATCTCCCCACCACACGCATGGTTTTAGGATTCATTGATCCTGTCAAGGCATGTAGAGAAATCTCCGGATCTGCCTCTCCAGCTTTTAAACCCTCATCTGCTTCTTTTGCCACACACTCTTCAGCTTCTTCCAAGCTGGACTCCCCTGGTTTCCATGCCTCCATTATGAACAGCTTAGGATTTTTCCAAACATGTTTGGATGTCCACTTCTCGTCACAATTGTAGCATAGTCCTTTTCTCTTCTTTCTCGCATCTGGTATGGGGTTAATCTTTGGACTGGAAAGGTTTTTCTTGGTAGTTGGGGGTTGTTTGTGGAGTAGGTTGGGTTGTTTGTGGATTGTGTTTGGTTGTGGGGTGTATAGGATGATGGAAATGGCAGTATGCCCTTGCTGTTTTTCTTGTGCAATAAAACATGTTCCTCCTGAATTTTAGCTAACCCATAGGCTGTGATTAAATTTGGGGGATACATTCTCACCGGAATACGAATTTCATCTTTAAGCCTACTTAAGAAACAACTAAATTTGTAGGTCTCAGAAAGTCCACCAACCTATTTGAAAGAGTTTCAAACTGGCTTATATACACTTCCACACTAGTGACCTGTTTGAGTCTAGTTAACATCTTCATGGGGTCATTATATGCACTAGGACCAAATCTGGTCAAAAGAGCTTGCACAAACTCTTCTCAGTTACGTAAACAACCAGAAGCTTCCAAGTCTTGGAACCATATTAGAGCTTGACCTTCCATATGATAGGAAGCTAGTAAAAAATGGTGAGTGATGGGAGTTTTGTGGAAATTGAAGAACTGAGTAGTTTTATACAGCCAACAATTGGGATCTGTTCCATCAAACCTTGGAAAGTCCAGTTTAACTGATCTGAATTATAATCCTCCTGGTTCGGCACCTCCTCCACTTCCTCCTGGTGGTGTGTTCTGGGGACTAACCACAAGCATTTCCTCAGGCGCCTTCTCCTTCTCCTTATTCTTGAGCAACAGCTGCATGTTCACGGTAAGAAGAGCTACTTGCTGTACTAATTCACTCATCATTTGCTTCTGATCTTCCTGTTCTTTCCTCAACAGGTTGATATTCTCCTGCATCTCCTTGGAGCGAGTTCCCTCAGCCATGGTAGAATCGTTCCTCTAATACCAAATGTAACAACACAATAGGGAATTTGTAGAATTTATGTAAGGTTCTGAAGTGTTTTTATGTAAGTGTTGAAATTGTATTGAATTCAAAGAAAGATAAGGCCAAATTCGAGGTTTGGCCAACCTCCTTACAGAAGAGATGAACAGAGATAGAGAGAGAATACTGATTGGTTTTCTCATGCCCCTCTTCCCCCGACGTACTCCTTATATGAAACCCCTCTAACTTCCTAACAGATTCGGCTAACAAACTCGGCCAAACTACCAAATTAAATGAAAATACAATACTGAAATGAAATGCAACGCTTACTGGGCTTCACTCAATCGGACTCCTTACAAACCCAACACTCAGCACGTAATACTTAAATCGGACCCACTACAAGCCCAACGCCCAACACCACAAGCCCAACACTTAATAGCCCATTAATAGCCCATTACGCATAAAACAGAATGCCTCCAGCTGGATGTCTTCGTGTCTTCGTGTCTTTGAAGCTTCTCGAATCCCTTAACCTCTTCGAAGTATCTCTTCCTACCGTCTTTCACCCTTAGCAACCCTAATTTCCTTCCTTGTCCATCTATCCAGTCAGTCGTGTAACAATATAATTCATTCTATTCTTTCGTCTCTATTTATATCTTGTACCTATTTTTCTTGGCAAAAATTAGGAAGTCACATGGAATTCAAGAAAAACCAACCTATCAGACTTCAACATAGCATCAAGTTCTATTCACAATGTTTCAAACGACAACGGGTAACTGACCTCTCCAGTAATAGCAGCAAATTTTGGAAGGAAAATTGAAGGAATGTGCTGACATTTGGGGCGAGATTGATGAACTAACCTGTGGAAAAATGGCTACGTGGAAGAAGCCGTTGCTGAAGGGAGTGCAAATGGAAAACCGACCCTAGCCCGAGATCATCAATGGCGGGGACAAAGGGGGCGGGCAGGGGCCACCGCCCCCAAAACAAATTCTTTCATTCAAATTCCATTATTGCCCCCATAACTAAAAAACTTCACTTTAATATTACGCTATTTTTGTTTGTGTTTTTGAAAATATTTTTTTAAAATAATTCTGCCCCTGAAAATTGAAAAACTTCGCATTCAAATTGCATTCTCACCGTAAATTTTTTTTAATTATAATATTTTTGCACCAAAATAAAAGAATAAATATCTTTATTTTTAAATTATTGTATCACCAACGATTATAAATCTCAACTAGATATAGTATAATTAATTTATATTTTTTAAATTAACACCAATTTTGAAAAATAAAAAAATGAAACAATTATTAATAAGAGGCAGAATTCTCACAAATTATAATCACATTTATTTTTTAGCTTTTTATATTTCTTTTTGTTTAATCAACAGATCCTAATATTTCTTGATTTAACCTTTTTTACAACTTTGTTCAATTATTTTCACCAAATTTTTTGTGCATTCTCTATTTGTATTGGTCTTAAACTTGCCAAACAGTAAGCTAAAAAAAAAAGCTGCTCCTACTCAAATGATGTATCATTTTTTCTCAGTAATATAATATTCCTTCATATCTATATATTTGTTTATTGATTAAAAAGTAGGGCATGTTCGGTTCACACTTTTTTTTAGGATTTGTATCCTACTTTTTACATTTATAATTTCAACATCACAAAACACATGCATTCCAATACAATCCAATATTACTTTTTTTACACACATCAATACAATTCAACAACTTTTGCATTCATACCAATATCACTCTAAAATCACCTAAATATTTACAATTATATTATAATCCTACAATTTTACTCCAAACGAACATCCCCATAGTCATTACTAACTTAACATTCATTTTTTTATCCGTCTTTATGTCTATATATACCTTTATACAAAAATAAATTTATGTTTATGGCTTTTAAGTATGATACATTTTTGCCCAATAAGCGTAAATAATAACATGTATTGTAATTTTATTCATGTAAGTATGCGTGTATTCATATATTGTTTGGCTATTTTTGTACTCTTCTAAATTTTTCTCCCCGTGAAAAATTGGCATGGAGATCGAGCTCTTCATTGTCCCAATAACGGGTCAGCTACAGTCTCTTATGTGACTTTCTAGTAGTTCTATCCTGGCCGTGAGGTTTGTTAGAGCCTGCGGCTTGGCTAACTCAAGAAGATGAGTACCACGATTTTAGTAAACTTAAGTATCGAAATAAATCTGTTAAACGTTCGGACGATAATCAATACCGTCCGGACCCCATATCGCAATATGAGTAATTGAGGTAAGCGTTGGAATGGATTAGTACACTATACGGACTATACTGTAACCGTCGCATGACGTACGCGTGTTTACGTTATATGAAAGTTGAAAAATGGTTGTCACCATCCGAACCTATTTTAACAATCCGGACGATATTCGCCAGTTATTCGACCAAACATGCGCTTCAACATCGCGCCCATTCATGGGAAATCTGTTCGCAATATGAGTTATACGTCCGAACGTCTTTATTATGCCGAAACGTTTAAACCGTTTAAATTTTGGCACTTAATACGAAGTACATTGATTGGGCCACGTGTGCAGAAACTACGTTCCGACTATGTGAACTTTTAGGCGGCAACGATTCTCTTGAAAAATTATACATGTAGGCGTCCGAACTACATTAAAGGTATCCGAACAGTCTATATTCGTTTGAAAGACGTAAGTCGTAGCCAATATAGCCAAAACGTAAAAAAAAATTAGAAAATTTGAGAGATTTGAACAAGAGTAGAAAAGGGAGCTGATTTTGGACGTTAATTTCGTTGCAAAAGGTGTGAAATGAGCAATTCATTTGGAATTTCGCGTTGGATTACATTTAAGGTTAGTGAGTTTTAAAATTTCTTTTGTTTTAGGATATCAAAGGATTTGTTTTTCCAATTTTTAGAGTCTAAAATGATAGCAATGGAGTTTGGGGTTAGTTTTGATGTGTTCGTTTATACTGAATTCTTTGTGATTTGGGTTGATTTTGGAATGAATTTGCGGTGAAAATAGAGTCTGTGGGCGAAGAACTATCTTGTTCGACAATCGCAGTGCGTACGTCATGTGTACCGTCCAGACTCGTTTTTTTGGTTCGGACGCTTTTGGAAAAACGTCTGAACGGATATATGTATTGTTTGGACGTTTGGTTACGTTCGAAAGGGTTTTGTTGTTAGTCTTGCATTCATTTAGTAGCCCTAGCCCTCGTTTAAGAATTACTAGAAGTTCTAATATGTATCTACTATTGTGACATATGTGTTTAGAAATTTCGATGCAAATTTCTTGTTTTCCTTCGGATACACATTCATTATTGAGCTTAAACACTTTCCTTAAATGGTGGGTGTTTATGTTCAACATTGTAGGCATGTATCTGGGGACGGAGGGGAAATGCTGTCGAAATTTCTAGACCATCAGTCACAATGGTCGGGTCAATTACGTGCAATACGTGATATAGTAAACTTGAATGGGATATGACATATCACCCGAAGAAATTAGAGTTGAGTATGAATGTCATCATTGTTTGTATTTTCATCTTTGAAGGAACAATATGGATAAAAGCTGGATTTATGAGGCTGATAGACTCAAAAGTGTGAAGTATAGTGATGGTGTTTATGATTTTATGAGTGTTGCCCGTAGTTATGCAGATAGTCGGGGTCTGATAAGATATTCATGTAACAGATGTAAAAATGTGTTGTTCCAACGTATGGACGAGATGGATGATCATTTATTCATAATTGGGTTTGACTAGAGTTACACTAATTGAGTATTTCACGGAGAGTCAATTTCAGAAGTTTCTAACCGGATGGTGAATTTAGAACCTGAACCGGGCAGCGAGGACTACGAAGGAAACATAAATGATGATATGAGAGACATTTTTTACTATTATGGTTCATTTACCTCGGGAGGTGAAACTTGGGGGTCCAGTTCAATATCGGTGGATGTATCCAATGGAGAGGTATATGGGGAAGATGAAGCATTTCGTTAAGAACAGGGCACGGTGTAAGGGCTCCGTAGCAGAGAATTATGTGTTAAATGAATGTTTAACTTTTTTCTCAATGTATCATGGTACGGTTAAGACGAGATTTAATAGAAAAGATCGAAATTATGTCGACATGGATGATCGAAGTTGTCGGTTCTCTGTGTTTACTCAAAGTGATCGACCGCTGGGAGCTGGAATGGGTCAAAATTTGAATAGAAATGAATTTACAAAGGCACAGTGGTACGTACTCAACAATTGTTCAGAAATCAGCCAATATATAGAGTAAGCGCTTATAAGAATATTGACTCACTTAAACACTTATCAATTCATTATATTTTAATTTATTATAAAAAATCTTATTTCTTTATAGCGAGTACTTGGAAGAGATGAGGAGGAAATCACCAATAAATGTTGATAAAAGGCACGAAGAAGAATTTCCGTCAAGTGTTTTATATCAATGATATGAAGTTGGGCGGCCACTGGAACATTGTTCAAAATTTTACCCCTAGAAACACATGATATTCCACCTATTGAGGTGGAAGCTTGTGAAGATGGAGAAGGACAGTCGAACCATGAAGCATACCAGAAGAATGAGTCTATTGAACTTTTTGTGGACTTTAGCTCTTTTGATATGATCCCATTGACTAGAAATGATGTCAATGATTATGTGTCGGTAACCAATGAGAGTGGTACACAACTACGTGAGGTAGAAGGAAGCGATGATTCCTCGGAATCGTTCAGAGAAGATTGTAGTGATTATGAAGAATATGACTATGAGGATGAAAATAACTTTATCGTTTCGATTAAATTAGCGTTTATATTTTATATTCATTTTGTTTTTTCTTCTCTAATATTGGTTTATTTGGTCACAAGACGACGTCACGCCAGCGGGAGGGGAACGACTTAGGTGCGATTCATCAATTTGAGCTGAGAGTAGTCCAAGTACACTACCAGTGTTGGGTCCTTCACTGCGGAATAGAAACGAATTATCTTCCCCTATCACAGCCAGTCCAGTAGGCACCCAAAGTAGTTGTGCATGTAAGTATCTTACCCCATCAATCTTTATTAAATATTATTACTTTTTAAATTTATATGCTTAACTGAATTTTAAATTTATTGTTCTTCATTTGTAGCGATGTTCGGAATCAGACACATTCGAGGTAGTACAAGCGAGATTGCCTTACTCAAGGCTCACACCGGAGGAAAGCTGACTGTCCATATATCACTAATGGACTTACGGGTGGTGTTGACAAGGCTTCCTCCATGCTCTCGATTCATATTGGTGCGCTCGTTCGGCAACATGTTCCATTTGAAACGAGCAAGTGGAAGGAGGTCCCCGACGAGGATAAATTGTATATGATGAATTGAGTGTTGGTAAGTATAATTTATTAAATTTTTATTGTTGATATTTTTTTTGCGTTTCTAATTGTTATATATGTTAAGGATGACTTGCAATTAGATTACGATCAAACCGAGGATTGCATCACTGTGACGTCTACGATGAACACAGCGTATAGGACACACAAAAATAGAATGTTCCTGCATTACTCGGTATTCAATTCCAAAGAAGTGGCGTTAGAGCACTCGTATCCCAATATAAACAAGGAAGAATGGACTCGTGGCGTTTTATCTTCTTTTCTAATTTTGTATGAAAAAATGGAAGCATTACAATTGCAGCACGAGTCAGAGGGAAATTCATACGAAACCGTTGCTGAAGGGACTGCAAATGGGAAACCCAACCCTAGAACCAGATCGGGTTAGAGATCGAGCTCTGCATTGTTTCAAGAAAGACGTTTGAGCTAGCCAACTCCGGGTCAGCTCCGATCTGTTCTGCGACTTCTGTGAGTTTTATCTTTCAAGTACTGGTGACTGGTGTGGTCCGTTGGTGCCCTCGCCGCTGGGCCAGCTGAAGAAGATGAGCGCTCAGACACAAATAAGACAATGCGCGGGTGTGCGATTCTGCGTCACGCAAGTGGAGTATAGACAGCGGGAGCTTGGAAGCTTGAAAGAAGAAGAAGGAAAAAAAAACAGGATTTAGCGGGGACTTTCTGACGGCATGTTTGAAACTTAATAATTTTATTTTTTAAAATTTTTATTTCAATAACTCTTTTTATTAAAATTATCAATTTTTATTTTAAATAAATAAATAAAAATTATTTAAATTATCTCTCTTTTTTCAGTTTTCACTTTTTCACCAACTCTAATATTTTAATATTTTTAACACTCCAATATTTTTACAATCAAACATCATCAATATATATTGTGATCCTAATAAAACAATGCGACTAGAAGTATATTTTAACTCTTAAATTATTTTTCCATTTGCATTTAATCTTTTTTTTTCTGGTCCCATTTGTAACGTGTATTTGAATGTTAAAATTTTGAGTTGATTAAAATTTTACAGTATTGAAATTATGTAAAAGTAAATAGAGATGATTAAAATGAATTTTTATATTTATTTACAGTAAAAAAGATTATTTAATAAAAAAGAGAAAATTTTATATAATTATTTTACTAGTACTCAAATTTTGGGTGCTCAAAATTCAGTTGATTGATTCTCTTCAGCTAAATTTCGAATCCCCTGCGGCGTGGGGCAATTCTAATATCCAAAACATCAATAAATTAATTTTTCTAATTTATTTTTGTAAGAATTTAACATTACTTGATTATTTTTTTTATCATTTTTTATATTTAAAAAAAGGCGAAACGTTACTGTTTTTTTTTTTTTTGATCTTTTCTGATTTTTTTAAGCTTATTAGTAATGTACATTGTACACTAGACAAAAAAAATAAATAAACGCAGTTTACCAGTAAAAAATAGTGCAACGTGTCGTTCTTGTGAAACTGGGGCGCGGTGGTTGCAAGTTGCGACTACTCCCATACAGATAGAAAGCCATCTAAAGCAAAAGTGGCTCCTCTTTCCAGCCGAAGCCCTCTCTTTTCCCGTCGCTTTCGCTATTTCGCACCCAAATAGCAATGCAAAACCTAAAGATTTTCGGGTGAGAGTAAAACTAATGTCTTAAATATTTGGATATTCTGAAATTTTTTTTCCTTAATTGATAATTAGAAAATTCAAAATTTCCCTCCTCTTCTTGTTAGGTTTGTTTCTCATGATTTAGCTTGATCCCTAGAATTTATTTTCAGCTATTGATCAGAGCTCTGTGTACGGGTTCAGTTTATTCACCGAAATTCTCTGCCGTTCGTAAAGTTCGTCTATTCTCGTGATTCTTATTCAAAGAGGGTAATGTTAATTATGAATATCGATTTTCGGATTTTGCTTCAAGAACATTTTATTCGAATTCTTTAGCTCCTACTGGTTTCTAGTTTTGTTGGAAGTTATTTAATGCTCATTTGGTTGTAAAGAAAGTTGAAGGGCAATGAAAATAAGGCAAGAAGAAAAATTAAGGCCTAATGTGTGTCTTCGGTTCCATTTCCGGATCCTTTTTTAGGGTTTGGAAAAGCAAACGTGAATTAATGAAAAATTTCTAAGAAAAGTGAAGAAGTTTTAACATGATTACTGTTACTTTTGTTGCTCAAGAAAGCATAAAACTTAATTTCACCGCATATCTACATTTTTCTTTATTGGCTTTGGTTCAACTGACATAGAATTACATATCAAGAAATGAGAGAGACACCGAATTCCTTTCCTTTTTCTTTTCCTCCTTAACGTGTGGATGCTACTTGGGTCATCGGTATTAATAGATTTACTGCATAAGGTAAATTGGTCTTCGGAATAGTTTCTACAATCTGATTTGTAAATTACTTCACATCCACGAGCGGTATAGTTTAATCTGGTTCATACTTATCTGAATTTGTTGTAACTAGAATCAGTTCTCTCCGTAAGTATTAAATGGGTTGTTGTCAATCACATGCTTTGAGGGTGCCTTATTTTATGGTGTTTGCTATGCAGTTCAATAGTGCATATGGAAGCAGAGGATGGAGATGGGCGAATAGAAACTTCTTCCAATGGGGAACCAATTACATGTAGAGTTGACACAGATCAAGAACCATATGAGGGTATGCATTTTGAATCAGAAGAGGCTGCTAGAGCATTCTATGCTGAATACGCCAAAAGAGTAGGATTTGTAACCCGTGTGTTGTCATCCCGAAAGTCTGAGCGTGATAGGTCAATTATCTCACGGGGACTTGGATGTAGAGGGGGTTCTGTTAATCAAAAGCAAGGTGAGCAGCGAGAGGCTTGCACAGCAATGTGTATGTTGAAAAGAGAGAGGCCTGGGAGATGGGTGGTTAGGAAATTTGTGGGGGACCACAATCATCCATTGGTGGGTCAAGTGCGAAAGACTCGTCGGACACCTGTAAGCTTGTCTTGCTTTGAGTAATTCCTCCTTTTTGGTAATAAAGGAATCCTATTTATCATTCAATTGCATGGTACTTTTTGAGCTTATGTAAACCTATAATGTGATTTTGATGTATGCCATGATATGGAAAGTTTATCATTGGTTTTGTCGCTGAAGAGGTTCTAGCTCTATCTTTTACCAGCTTGCAAACATGTTTTGTTCATGGGGAATATGGATCTTTCGGAATGCTCTTTGTTAGAGACTAATTTCTTAGAATGAAAGGAGCCATGATGCCTTGTTCATTCAGAGAGCCTTTTTTCCACAGCATTCTTTGGTGCCTTTTTGTTTAAATGTTTCTTCTTCACCTGTTCTAAACAAAATTCCTTTTGTTCTCATTGAGGTATCTCCTTCTTTGGCTATTATCTCAGTGCTTGATTTCTCCTGGAATTGGAGATATTTTTTCTCTCTCCAGAGTTGTTCCTTTGCTTGTTGATAGTGAACATGTCCTCCCTTCTAATC
This sequence comes from Myrica gale, assembly GCA_963930655.1. NCBI lineage: Eukaryota > Viridiplantae > Streptophyta > Magnoliopsida > Fagales > Myricaceae > Myrica > Myrica gale. Next base: position 11,741,028 of record OZ005619.1, on the reverse strand, counting down.
TATGGCTGAAAGTGATTAAGCTGATAGGCATGCACATTTAAGGAAAAGATTCCATCATAAGCTCTTCTATACAAAGAACTTATAAGGAGGGGGTCAGGATTTTAAAAAGCAAATCCAATGGCCAAAGTTAGCTAAGCCAAGTCAAACTAAGCTCTCTTTATCTCATCTCATTAAATGAGATGGTCAAATTCAGGCCCTTGGATTTGTTTTTTTAAATCTTGACCGGTGCTTATAATAACTTAAAACAAACAATCTTATGATGGAAAACCTACCCTGCACATTTAGGTCTGAGATCACGCTTCCTGATTGACAATATTTGTGGAAAACGACCGAATGCCTTGGCCATGTGTCTCCTTCTCATTATATAGAGCTTCCAAATCAAGCTATACAAGGTATGAAATCAATATACAAGGTATGCAATCAAGTATCAAGCTATACAAGGAAAGAAAGAAAGTATCCGTTGCCTATACACAACTGTAGTATAATGGTGAGTTAAGATGGAATAAAGCTGTCCGTTAACATGGAGATGATTTGTGAGCTGGAAATCGGGAGATTTAATGGACAGCAAAGTGTCCGTTGACACTGATAAGTAAGTAGGCATGGTCATGATGATCTATGCAAGACAATGTGGCCCTTCCCCATTGCTCCCTTCTCTCTTTTTCTGAGTGTAGGGTCTAAATTTCCCTACCCATAAAAATTTATTTTATTAGCATTGTAATGTCGACTCTCACCTGGAGATAAATTAACTCCAAGGCACCAACTCAGCCTTTACCTTGCTATTGTTTGATGCATTCCTCTATGGTAATTTGTGAAGTCAATATAAAAGACCTCTGGTCTTGTTTTTACTTTTTTTAAGAAGCTCTCTGTTTTGAATTTTCAGCGGTATATTTACCTGATTTGAAAATGGCATTCTGTTCTATCCCTCTTGGTTATTTGTATCTGAAAATTATGTGGAGCATCTGCTTTGAGCTTGATTAACAGGGTTTTGAGAGAAATATTTGTCTCCAATGTTAATAGCAATGACATACACCTTCCCAATTTCAACTGGCTCCTCCCTTCTAGGATTTTATCCAAACCCTAAGAAGAAAAAGAAACAGGAAATTATACCTTTTCCAAGTGGCTCCTAAGGACAAGGATAAACTTTTCTTGGGATACCATCTGGTCCTGAAGCTTCCTATGCTGAGAGACCTAATAGGACTTATTTAAGACTGTTTCGAAGGAGGATGTTGAGTTAGGTACTTATGGAAATTGGGATAGAGAATCTGCTATCTAATTGTTTCAACCCACTGATCACAAACTCAAATGTCAACCATCTTATGAATATATTCATAGCCCTCTCCAATGATAAATCCTTGCCATTAACCAACTCAAAATTCATTTTTTTCAAGAATGGTGCTTCAACTAAAATGTTTCAAGTCTTGTTTGCTGCAGGATTCTCTTAATTACTGGACAGTCATTTCATATTTGCTTTTTGAATGAAAATAGAATTCAAAAACTGATCTGCTGTTACAGAAAGAAATGTTGCTTATTTGTCCCCAGTCCTTGTGATGATGTTGAGAAGTAAACTAAGTGACTTGGATTTCTTTGGGGATTACCTTTAAGGTGTTAGGACTCAAACGAAGTTTGTGTGCAGGTGCCATTTTTCAACCCTTGGAAGTAAAACAATAAGTTTCACCTTGCCTGTAAACACCACTTAACCTACTAAGTTCTGAGGAACCTGTAGACACCGCGATCGAGACAGTATAATCTTTCCTAAGTATCTATTGAAAAATAATTTCAATGAGACAAATTGCACAATTTTGAAGGACAAAAGGTGCAGTTGATGTGTTTTAAAGACACTATAATCAAAGTGTTCAGAAATTTAGTAGGGCTGTTACTCAACAATGTCTGATTTTTTTTTTCATGCAAAATATGCAGCTCTTTGTTTCTTTTCCACTGAAAGAATTTCAGCTATCTTTGTTGTTTTCAATAACTTCCATCCATGATTGTTGTGGGTGTTTCCCAGTTATTTGTGTTTAGATGGTGATAATCTACTTAAGTGGTGATGCTCCATGCCTTTTGTTTATTAATTCTGAATCCCTTTCTTTCTTCCTCCTCCACCCAAATCCGTGTTCAAGGACGAGAAGGATAAGAAAATCCAGGAATTAACCACAGAACTGCGGTTTAAGAAGCGGTTAAGTGCAGTATATCGAGAGCAGCTACTTACATTTATGAAGGATGTTGAAGACCATAGCAAGCACCTGTCAACTAAAGTTCAGTCAGTTTATGACAATCTAAGGGAGTTTGAAGCTCAAAGGAAAGATGTTTCAGATCACAGTTAACTTCCATATAGAAGGTGAGTAGCATCTTTCCTGATGGTTAATCGTGCGACTTTGTTCATTTTTATATATCTGGTTGATTGTGTTTCCTTATTAGAGATTGGGATTGTGACAAATCTCTAATACAGATGGAAGGGACCTACTTTGCTCTATGATGCGGAATGTTTGTGCAGCAGTTACAAAATAGTATGTTCACAGAATGAGATAGCCGAAATAAGGATGTTAGATGGATGTTTGAGAAGACTAAGATAAGGAATAAAGCCATCCATTCAAAAGTAGAGATCCCTCCTATTGATGAAAAAGATGGTTTGGGCATTTGAAATGGAGACTGATTAATACGCTGGTAAGGAGTGATGTACTCCAAATTGACGAAGTGAAAGAAATAATTATAGATTTAAATAAAAGAAGGATATGCTAGGTAGAAAGCTACAAAGAGCATAGTATTTGGAACAAAATACATATGGCCGACCTCAATTATTTGCTATATAATCCATGGACCCTCCCATTTCGATTTGGATTGAAGTTTGGTCAAGCACAAAACTAGATGCATACTGATATCTCATGTCTCATGGAAATCAAGCGACTACATGATCTCTTACAGGACATTGAAGAAACAAATAAAAAATGGTGATGGAGAATTAAAAGTAGGATTCATTAGCAATGGCTGATTAGTTCAAGACATTTGAAATGTCACTGCATAATTTGATCACCTTTTTTTGCAATGGCTGATTCCTGTGATGATTCTTTTATATGATGGATTTTAACCAAATAAATTGCTTAATTTAAAAGGGAGAAGGTTGTTTTTGGAGTTTTTTTCCCCTTTTTTTTGTGTGCGTGTGTGCTGGGGGGGGGGGGGGATTTGGTACATCACCTGTGTATCTCATGGACAGCTAATATGACATGTGGCATTTGCCATGTGCCAATATATTCCTTTCCCATCTATGTTCTGCGCTTGCATTTTCTAGTGGATTTCTTTTTTGAGGAGTTGGAACTAAGTTGTCTTAATCTGTTTCTGGTGATCCAATAGAATCCCATGACTGTCTCTCTTATTTTTTGGGTGCCAAGAGAGAGATGAGGGAATTGGACTTTCTAAAATTAAGTAAGAGAGAATTGGACTTACTTAATTTTATTTGCTTTTTTCCTGACTATTGTTTTGAGGGTTGAAGAAGCCTTTACTTCAAGTAATGCCTTTTTGAACTGGGAATTAGTAGGCCATCTTGTGTCAACCATCATCAATCTACTTGATCAACTTTCTAACCCCAGTCATATGGATCGGCAGGGGGAGCACTAACAAAGAGCTACATAGCTAACTTTATTTACGTACCAGGCAAGCATCTACGGACATGCTGTAGAGATGGCGGCAGAAAATTCTGTTCACGTAAGTGCTCACAGTAGCCAATGTTTTTTATTTAATACGCTCAGGTAGCAAAAGAAGGTTAAGTGTTGGTAATTCAGTTGAAAGATCGATCAAGTCAACCTGCGTAATTATGTACAAAGCTAATTAAAGATGAGACCTATATGCGGCAATTGTTTATCAGTCCTGGCCTTTATTATTTAACTTATAGAAATGGATTTGGCATCTTAATGATGGCATCACCAAGTTCCGATTGATTTGAAGAGGCTCATTAATTTCTTTTCAAGGGGGTGGGGGGAGGAATTGAGAGAATTTCCCGCCTTCTTTATTTTTAGGCCTTGAGGAACAAGGGAAGGTAGAGAAGCAAATGTTGTAGTGCAGGGGTGAGGCTGGGAGAGATATTAAGTGCAGGAAGGATTTCAGCTCTCTTTAAGTGACTTATTCTATAGTTCTCCCTTGTACAAGTCTTTTCTTTTCTGAGTAAGAATCTCTGTCTGCATCGTTAGTGAAGCTTTGAAAAACAGTGATAAACTCAATAGCTTGGGTTAACGTCTTCTCATTCCTGCAAACGTTGCTTAGTTCCATAAGCTTTGTTTGCGTGTCTCGGCTATTTTTAGGATTTAACTCAGTTGATACGAAATAGGAGCCGATTAGATACAAAGAACATTTGGAAACAACATTACATGATTCGCTTCTTTTTTGGTAACATGGGTGACTTCTTTGCTTGAAGTTCTTTTCTGAATGTCAAAATTATTTTGATGGCCTAATGATTTCCAATTAACTGTTACATCTTGGAGTCATGATCAAATCGTGTCCTCTCCATTTGCTTCCAAAATGCTTCCCAGTTTGAATTGCTTAGTGGAGTAAAGCAGTTTATTGATAGCATTTTAAAGTCAGTTGATCAACCGTTAAAACTTTTAAGTTTCAAATTCACGTCTAGGTATGATGTTAAAGTCTAGGGAGATTCAAATCCAATTAACTGGACTTGGTCCTCTTCAAAATTGCCTAGCTTGGTGCTAACAATATTCATTATTGTACTTATGATTGAGCTTTCTCTTAATGTTTCATTTTGAATAAAGTCTAATTCTACTTTGTATCCTCTGTTTAAGATAAATCCTTAGTTATTTTATCGTATAAATTCTCTGAATGCTGTGATTTATGTACCCTTGTAGTCATAACCTTAGATTCTGTCATTAGATTAATTTCCTTTGATATTAGTAAAATGGACTCAGAATATTAAATGCTGTTAATCAGCTCTTGAATTGTGAATTCAAGTCCCAAGCGCTTCGTTTTCGAAATTGATAGTGACAATTTGGCCTTGTCTGAGTTGTTGCAGAGGATATGCAAACTTCTTTGTATACAATTCATTATCTGGAGAAGACTCTGATATATTCAAAGTTATTTGCTTCTTAAACCATTATGAAATTTGAATCTATTGGAAAATTCAAATCCCATTATGTTATGATAAGCTTTGTATTGTATGTATATTTTTTACCCTTATAAGCTTAATAATTTGAAGATTTTAATCTCCTTTCTTGTATTAGATTTATTCTTTGATCACAAATATTTAACCGTAGCTCATGCAAATAATCTTTTATTTCTCGCAGATTTTATGTCAGAGTAGAGAGTAATCCGAAGGCGTCACTGGGCTGTTTGAAGATCGAGTAATGCATAACATACGAAACTACAATTTTGATGTGTAACATGTTATACCAGATTTCTGAACCCTTAGGCTATGTTTGGTTTAGAATGTTAATAGCATATATGAATTTGTGTGCAGTGTAGTGTTTCCGATCTTGAGAGGCGAGGGGCATTGGATCTTCTTCCGGGGTTTTGATTCGGAAGCTGCTCTCTGTTTCTCTCGCTTTTTTTAGGTTTTTAGGAGGCTTCGAAAAATGGCCTCGGCCTTTCCCATTCCGGTAACAGCTGCACAGGTGGGGGGACATACTTTGTGGGGCAGTACTAACAAGTTTTGCAGCAGCAACCGAACTTTGTGAACCAGTTCTACTCCGACGCCAGTACCATGCTTCGTATTGACGACAACACCCGCGAGACCGCCACTTCAATGCTCGTAGATCTGCAGCAAAGCTCAACTCTATCTCGTCACCAGAGTTATCAAGATACTATGAAAGTTTTGGTCATCTTGGAAATTCCACATTCAATCTCCGCCATGCATCTGTGTTAGTGTGATCTTGTAACTCAATGTTAGGGGTTTAAGCGACAGTTTTTGTTTGCGAGACGGGTGTTATGGCTTTCTTTTGTAGCTTGGTAGTTGAAGCGAAGTTGTTTAAATTTTCCGTGAGTTCGTTTGGTATGGTCACGTTAACTGAACATAGTAGGAAGTCTCAGAGTGTCATCCGCTTTGAGAGGTATGGGGTGGTTTGGTTGGCGAATATGTTCGATAAACTGGCGTAGACCAAGGTCCTTAGTGTCTTTTCGGAGGAATTTAACGGCTCCCCGCGTGCATTTCTAGCCCAGTTGTGTTCGAATAGGGGTGGCAGATACATTGCTCTTGCTGAGTTTGGGGAGAGACGCTGACGAGGTGCAGTGATGGTTCCGGAGGGTAAGGCGAGCAGTAGGTGGCATTCCTTTACTACAACCTGAGGAAATTATCTCGGCTATCGGAGAAATCCAGCACAAGCGCAGGGGGTCGGCGACTGTTCCGGTCAGAGAAGGCTGGTCTTTTGCCGATACGGTGAAGGTTGGTTTGCCAGAGAAGGTGGAAGAGAAGGGAGAGCGTTGCAGGTCTCCGGTTGTTGAGGGTAGCCAACCAAGGCAACTGCCTTTTGGCTTTCCTAAGGCGCAGCATGCGGACCCTGTTAGGGAAATTGCTCTTCCCCACGTCTCTGAGCAGGCTGCGATGGGGGCTGCGTCCGACAGAGAGCTGTGGCTCCATTTAATGCGCCTACAAGCTGAGGTGGATTGGGTTCTCAAGCGGGTCAAAAACAAGTTAGCAATTTTCAGAGCCCAGGTCAGCGCCTCTTCCCACTTTGCATTGTCAGGTCTGTGGCTTCAAACTGGCGGCCCAGCAAACGCATGTGACGGCCCAAGGCAGTGCTGATGAGGAGGCTCAGCGCAATGTTGTTTTTTTTGGGTTAGGAGGCCCAACGTAGTGTTGACGAGGAGATGGGCTGTGGGTCGAGGGGACTGGGCATCGTCGGTCAACGAGGTGGTTTAAGGTAGTTTGGGGTGGGCCTCAACGAGGTGGGTTGTGGGTCGGGTCTCTATATTGATCTGTCTCCAGCACGCTGAGGACGAGGTCGAGATCGAGGGGCCTTCCTCGCCTTGGCTGGGCATCGTCGGTCAGCTCCACGCCAATGGAGTCGCGGGGGGTTCGACGGTGGGTGTTCTTGCTCCTGGTCCAGTTGGGGCATCGCAGGTTCGGGCGGAGCCCATCGCGGGGGATGTCTCTACCGGCCGCGTGGGTCAGTCGGGGGATGGCTCTAAGTGTTGAGGTTGGGTCTGGGGGTACGATGGTGATTTTCGAGGGCGAGGGAGATGACGCCTGCAAAGTACCACTTCAGTCAGTCCACCTAGAGGTTGAGAGGGAACCTGGTGTGAGGTCGTTTGTCCCGTCTATGTGGGTTTTGGAGATGGTGTTGTCTTTTAGGCATTTGGTGGGGGTGTCCTATGACGACTACAAAGCTTATCTCATGCAACTCTTTGCTGCCTTGGAGATGGAGAGGGGGATGGCCAGAGAGATGTGTGCAGTAGGAAGATCTTATGGGATGAGTTGGTGGGGGTGCATACTTGGTGGACTCTACCTTGGTGTATTGGGGGGGGGACTTTAATGTCTCATTTTCCTAGTGAGCGATCGGGTGGCGGGGGCTCAAGGAATGCCATGGTGGATTTTTCGGAGTTTGTCTAATCTTGGGTTGGTGGACCTCGAGTTGGTTGGTGGTGTGTACACTTGGTCCAGTGGTAGATCTGCGACGTCTTGGTCGAGGATTGACCGCTTCCTTGTTTGTCCGGCTTGGGAGTCGCTGTACCCGAAGCTCATTCAGAGAAGGTTGCCTCGTTTGTTCTGGGATCACTTCCCTATTTTGTTGGAACATCATAGGTTTGGGGGTAGTAAGAAGTTGTTCCGCTTTGAAAATATGTGGCTTAGGGTGGATGGGTTTGTGGAGCTGGTAAAGGAGTGGTGGCTTGGTTTTGACTTTGGGGGCTCCCCAAGCTTTGTGCTTCACTCTAAACTGAAGGCGCTGAAATACAAACTTGTGGAGTGGAATCAGGTTGTATTTGGAAATTTTAGTGTTCGAAAAGCGGCTCTATTGCGCGAGCTTGAGTCTCTTGATGCCTTGGACGAGAGGGGTCACCTTATTGGAGAGGGGAAGGTTAGGAAGGTGGAGGTCGCTCGGGAGATGGAAAATATGATTTTATTGGAAGAGGTTAGCTGGAGGCAGAAGTCCAGGGCATTGTGGCTGAAGGAGGGTGATTGTTGTACTAAGTTATTTCACCGTATTGCTAATTCTAATCGGATAGCGAATTGTATTTCTCGCTTGGAGGTGGAGGGAGAAGTGGTGGAGGATTCTGAAGGGATTGCTGTGGAGATTGTGGATTATTACTCCTCACTATACAAGGAGCCTTTTCAGTGGCGTCCTTCGATGGATGGTCTTGTGTTCGATACTATTACGGGAAAGGATGCTGAATTGATTGAAAGGTCATTTGATGTGGAGGTGTCTGAGGTGGTGCGTAGTCTAAATGGGGACAAGGCCTCGGGCCCGAATGACTTCTCCCTTGCCTTCTTTCAAGCTTGTTGGGATTTTGTTAAGGATGATGTGATGCTGATGTTTAATGAGTTTGCGAAAGATGGGAAGTTTGTTCGGAGCTTGAACTCCTCTTTCATTGTCCTTATTCCCAAGAAGCCAGGCGCGGTGGAGCTCAAAGATTTCCGCCCCATTAGTCTTGTGGGGAGTGTTTATAAGATTCTAGCCAAGGTGTGTGGCTTATAGGTTGAAGTTTGTTGTAGATAAAATTACTTCTCCCTCTCAGAACGTCTTTGTTCGAGGGAGAGATTTTGGACTCGGTGCTCATTGCCAATGAGTGCATTGATTCCAGGTTGAGGTCGAGAGTGCCGGGGATGCTTTGTAAGTTGGATGTTTAGAAGACCTATGATCATGTGAACTGGAAGTTTCTTTTATACCTTCTTTGACGATGCGGCTTCGGTGAAAAATGGTGTCATTGGATCTCCTTTGTATCTCGACGGTGATGTTCTCCGTTATTGTTAATGGATGCCCGAATGGTTTTTTCAGTAGCTCGCGTGGTCTAAAGCAAGGGGATCCCCTTTCTCCACTTATGTTTGTGATTGTTATGAAAGCCTTTAGCCGCATGATGGAGAAAGTAGTGGCGCATAGCTGTATAGAGGGTTTTGCGGTTGGTGATTGTAGTGTGAGTATTTCTCACTTGCTTTTTGCTGATGATACCTTGGTGCTGTGTGGGGCAAAGGTGAGTCATTTTCGGAGTCTCAGATGCCTCCTTTTGTGCTTCGAGGCGGTCTCGGGCCATAACATTAATTTGTCTAAGTCCGAGGTTATTCCTATTAGTGGTGTTGCTACAGTTCAAGAGTTGGCAAGTATTTTGGAGTGTAGAGTGTCTTCCTTGCCGATGACATACCTTGGGCTTCCGTTGGGTGCTTGTTTTAAGAGTGTTCATATTTGGGATGAAATCCTGGAGCGGATGGAGCGTAGGTTGGCGAGATGGCAACGCATGTATCTTTCTAAGGGTGGTAGACGTACTCTCATTAAGCCTACTCTTTCATGCCTCCCCACCTATTTCCTTTCCTTGTATCATATCCCGGTTGTGGTCGCTAACCGGTTGGAGAAGCTTCAAAGGGACTTCCTTTTGGGTAGTGTTGGGGGTGTACCTAAATATCATCTTGTGAAGTGGGAGTTGGTTTGTTCTCCATTTTCGAATGGGGGTTTGGGGCTTCGTAGTCTTAAGTTGTTCAACAGGGCTCTTTGTGCATATGGTTGTGGCGTTTTGCTCACGAGCGAGATAGGCTTTGGAGGGTCGTCATTGCTGCAAAATATGGGTGCACTGAGGGCCAGTGGAATACTCGCCCAAGCAGGGGGTCCCATGGCGTGAGTTTGTGGCGTTTCATTAACAAGGGCTGGGCCGATTTTCATCCGCATATCAGGTTCTCTGTGGGCAGTGGCTTGAGGATTCGCTTTTGGCATGAGTGGTGGTGTGGTGAACAACACTTGTCTTTGGCCTTCCCGATTGTGTTTTCGTTGTCCCGGTGCAAAGAGGCTATGGTGGCGGAATGTTTGGTGGAAAGGAATGACATTGTTGTGTGGAATGTCCCCTTTGTGAGATCTGCGTACGATTGGGAGGTACAGGAATTTTCTGCCTTTTATTCTCTCTTGTACCTTGTGAAGATCCGACGAGGGGAGGATGATCAGTTGTCTTGGCCTGGCTCCGGGAATGGTGTCTTTTCTGTGAAGTCCATGTATAATTTCATTGCAAGGAGGAATAGCGTGTCTCTTCCTTGGAAAGGGGTGTGGAGGTCGCGTTGCCCTCTGAGGTCTCCTTTTTTGTTTGGGAGGCAATGCATGGGAGAATTCTTACGACTGATAATCTTCGGAGAAAAAGGGTCTACATGGCTGACTGGTGCTTTCTTTGTCGTGGTGATGGGGAGTCGGTTCACCATGTGCTTCTTCATTGTTCCTTGGTGTTAGGACTTTGGAATCATGTTCTTAGCATCACGAACTTTCGTTGGGTGATGTCAGAGAAGGTGGTGGATGTGCTTTGGAGTCGTATTCTAGCCCCGTTGCTAAGGCCAATTGGAGAATGATTCCCTCGTGTGTTTGGTTGTGTCTTTGGAGGGAGCGAAACAATAGATGTTCTGAAGATGTTTCTTTGTCCCTGGTGAAATTGCAAGGGTTTATATTGCTTTCCTTGTTTTGGTTGGCTAATGTTGTTTTAGGGGGCATTTTTGTTGATTTTGATGATTTCCTTAGTTTTGTTGCTTGTTTGTCATAAACGCTTTCGGTATAGTCCTTTGTACTGTTCTCGCTTGTTCTAATAAAATTGTCTTATAAAAAAATGTTTGGTTTAAACCTCAAAACCGTTTTTGTGTTTGTGTTTTTTTTGAATTAGTGTAGATTCTCTTAGGATTAGTGAACAGTTTGTTAAACGTTTGTAATATTTTGTTTAGATTAGCTTGCAAGCTTGTCCAACTCTCGGACAACACCAAGGTGTCGTCCAGAAAAAGTAAGTGGGAAATACACATCCCCATTAGAACCACCACCAACCTTAAACCCCTCTAACCCGCCATGGGCCACCACCCTCCCTATCATGTGACTAAAAGCTTCAATGACAATTACGAACAAAAGGGGAGAAAGGGAGTGTTGGCTTTTTAGTCACAATCCATGTTTTGATGATAACAATAGAAGTAATTGAGATATGAAGCAAAGAAGATTCAAAATGAGCACGGAGTCATCAAGCAACGTCACCTTCAATGGAAGTGCTCTTAAAGTGAAGACTCAAGGGTAAGAGGTAATTATTTCTCATTGTAATATCTACTCCATCAAGGGAGTTTTAGAGGGAAATTTTGTTCAACCATACACATTCCTAAAAGAGTGATTCTCTTGCATCCTTTCGGTGAGAGTTGTTCATCGAAAAAAGGAGTTTGGAGAGGTTTGTTCTCAAACTTGTTCTTGAGGCTTGAAGAGGGTTTTCTCAAGCTCAAGTGTAAGGAAACCTTTCCTTTGGTTGAAGGGAGAATAGTGAAGAAACCTCAAGGCTCGGTAAAGGAGCTTTAGGGGTGGACATAGGCGGGCTTGCCGAACCACCTAAAATATTGTGTTTGTTTCTCTTCCTTTATCTCTTTATTTGCGCTACTATTTTATTGCTTTAAAGTTTTCTCTTGTAGCTAGCAAAAACACTCTTTGGGGTAATTTTCGAAAAAGTATTGAAACCCAATTCACCCCCTCTTGAGTTGCCTTAATCTTAGGAATATCAGGGAACCCTCTTGCCGCAAGCCGTGAGAGCTACTAAAAAAGCCTTCTGGACAGCCATTAACAATTACTGAGAACTTCACCGTAGATACACAGAAAAAAATCCAACTACACCATTTTTCACCAAAACCACACCTAGGAAGGAGGTACAAAAGAAACTTTCAATTCACATGGTCGTAGGTTTTTTGAACATCCAACGTGCAGAGCGTTCAAGGCACGCTCACCCTCAACCTGGAATCAATACATTCATTGGCAAAAAGCACGGAGTCCAGAATCTGTCGTCCCCGAACAAAGGCATTTTGGGAAGGAGAAATAATCATACCCAAAAAAGATTTCAGCCTGTTTGCCAACACCTTGGCTAAAATCATGTAAACATCACCCACAAGACTAATAGGGTGGAAATCCTTAAGATCAACCGCACCTGGCTTCTTGGGGATGAGTACAATAAAAGAGGAATACAAACTCTGAACAAATTTTTCATCCTTAGCAAACTCATCAAACATCAACAAAACATCTCTCTTAACAATCCCCCAACAAGCTTGAAAGAACGCAAGGGAGATACCATCCGAACCAGAAGCCTTATCTCCATTAAGACAATGCACCACCCTGGTCACCTCTTCCTCATCATTAATAGACTGAGAATGAGACCGAAGAAACACATTGATGAATGAGTTGCCACCACAACTGGGAGAAGCCATAGCACCGCAAAATTTCATCCAAAAACCCTCAATCAACTTTATCATAGGCCTTCTCTAGATCAACCTTCATTGCCATGAGCCCACCTCTTCCTTGTTTATGCTTCAAAGAATGCATAATTTCATTCACCAAGATAGAATTTTCCTGAATACTCCTATTCGGGACAAAAGCGTTCTGAGTTGAAGAAATTAGTCTCGCTATAATAGACTTCAGTCTATTAGCCAAAATTTTAGAAATGAGCTTGTAAGAAACGTTACATAGACTAATAGGGCGGAAATGCATTACCAAAGACGGATTCTCCTGCTTTGGGATAAGCACAATATCAGTGTAATTCAGCTAATTTAGCAAGTAACCAGTATCAAAGAATTTTTGGACCATCGCAACCATTTCCTTCTTAATAGACTTTCCAATAAGTTTGATAGAAAATAGTCGAGAAACCGTCGGGGCCTGGAGATTTAGTCGCACCCAGACTTCTAACTGTACTCCATATTTCCTCCTCTGTTGGCAAAATTGTCTTCCGATGTCACCAAATGCGGAACCACTCCATTAAGGTCCCTAGAAAACTGGGGATTTTGCCACGCAAAGAGAGATTTAAAATGGTGAAGTATGTGGTTGCCGATAGCCTCTCGTCTTTCTAACCAATTCCCCTCCAAGTCACTGAGAGCATCAATATTGTTCTGTCTTCTACGAATAATAGTAGAAAGGTGAAAGAACTTCGTATTAAGATCCGGGGTTGTCAACCAAGTGACCCTAGACTTTTGACGCCACAATTGTTCTTCCCTTTTTAGTTCCTCTTCCAACCTAGCCTTCAAATCCCGCTCTTTATCCAAGAGTACTCCCAAGTTTGGATTTTTCTGCAAACAGTCCAGCTCACACTGCAATGTTTTAATATTCGTTTGGATACACCCAAAATGATCACGGTTCCAATCTCGGAGTGCCACTTTAGTGTTTTCCAAGCACCGAGTCAGAGAAAAGGCAGGGGATCCAGATCCAACAAAAACCCAAGCTTTTTTAACAACATCAAAACTGGACATGTCTCTAGTCCAAAACGATTCAAACTTGAATTTAGTCCAAAACGATTCAATCTTGTAGTGTTGTGTCTCGTGATATGTTCCTCACACGTCTCCTTAATGGGTACTTGCTTTGATCACAGAAACGTCTGGATTGTGGAACTATCGCATGTTATAAGTTGTTTTATAACCGTCCATGACACGGGTCATGGTTTCTTCTTCTGGGTCTAATCATTGTTGTTGGGCTTTGACGCACGTGTGATCATTTCTATCCAGCCCAAATTGGTTTGGGATGGATTTGATTCAGTATTGATATCATCAGAGTCCCCCCCATTCTCAAGCAGATTCATTTATGAATTAGGTTAAGAATGTTTGCCGATGCTTTCGTATACCGAGGTATATGGAAAGTGAAGTTAATGCATAACGAACTAATTTTTTATTAATGATCACATATTGGTCCAAGGAGGAATCCTCCATTCGATTACATCTCCAGTGGAACCTAAATATATATCAAATAATCGAAGTTCTTTGTTCTCATAACAAGTGTTGCAAAAGTAGCATCTGTAACTGATCCACCATTTTTTAACTACGTTGGGATCCCGACTTCTTCTGGAATGCGGTAGGATTCCTCTTCGAAACACTCCAATCTGTCCTTCAATCTGTATCGATGTTCATCAGTACATCCCCATCTGGCTACTACCCAATCTAGAATGGTACCGTGCACGACTTCCATTTGTTCTGCTTGCAAGTGTTCTCGAAGCTCTGAGATTTTTTCAACGGCAGTTTTCCTTGCACCTACTCCTTGGGGGTGGTAGGCCAAAGGGATGAGGTATTTGGCTTTTGGGTTCCCTCCTTTCGCTGAGGCATGAACATCCCATAGTCGTTCTTCAACTGTCACAATCCAACACATCTTCTCACTACCTCGGATGAAAAGTTCGTGCGGATTTTGGCTTGCATAGCATTTGTCGCTGAGAATCTTCCATGCCTCAGTTGGGGGATATGGAGGTGGTATATCTTTGATCTTCAATCTTCGATACACCGCAGATCCGTGGGTTGGCTCGCAGAATAGTTTTGATACCCCACAGAGGTTTGGCCATTCTCTCGGGTTGTCACGGGTTACCCAACTTATCACCTCGGACTAGAGTTCTTTAGGTAGGGTTTGAGTGGGATATCGCTTTGATGGTTGTAACCTTAGTTTTTGGTTGTTCATTGTTTTTCTTCTCTCTTTATTGCCTCTATTAAGATCCTAGGAAACTGTGATATCCATCTTTCTTCAGCGTAAGACGAGATTTTGTAATAATCTTTTATTGCTTTCTTTGAAATTGGTTGTATCTTTGAACATTTGCAATTTGTTTCCTATGCTTTGAACTTTGTCGGATTTGGTATCTGATCACTTCTATCTTGCTATTTGTTGCATATTTGGTTATCTTTCTTGAGCTTCATTTGCTTCTTGTGTTGGCCATTGGCTAAATACTTTGTGGTCTGTTTTTATCGTTTGGATCCCATTGTATTTGATTGTCTTCTATTGATTGTCTGTGCTATTCGTTGTGACCCTTTGAGAATCCCAGGATCAATTTGGATCAGTTGTTCTTTAAGGTTGTACTTGGGTATGACTAGGAATCCTGGTTCTTCGAGGTAGTCTTGGGACTTTATTTTGGATTTGACTAGGAATCGGGGTTTGTCGAGGTCCTCTTACTCTTGAGGAGACTGGGAACCTTAGTTCTCTTAATTCTTTTGTTATGGATGTGACTGGGAACCGGGGTTCTCCGAGGCCATCTTACTCTTGAGGAGGCTGGGAACCTTATTTCTCTTAAGCCCTTTGTTGTGGATGCAACTGGGAACCGGGGTTCTCCGAGGTCGTCTTATTCTTGAGGAGGCTGGGAACCTTAGTTCTTCTGACTCTTTTGTTATGGATGCGACTAGGAACCGGGATTCACTGAGGTCGTGTTACTCTTGAGGAGGCTGGGAACCTTAGTTCTCCTAAGTCTTTTGTTGTGAATGCGTCTCTGAACCGGGGTTCTCCAAGGTTGTCTTACTCTTGAGGCTACTAGGAACCTTTGTTCTCCTAAGCCCTTTATTATGGATACGACTAGGAACCAGGGTTCTCCGAGGTCGTCTTATTCTTGAGAAGATTGGGAACCTTAGTTCTCCTAAGTCTTTTGTTGTGGATGAGACTGGTAAATGAGGTTCTCTGAAGTTGTCTTTTGATATATTTTGAGGAATGTACTTCATTATCGTTTTTTGACAAGTAATTTCGAAGAGAACTTCAGATATTTCACATGGTGATAGATAGAACCGAGGTCCTCCAAATAGTATGTTCCTGATCTTTTGGATCTGGCAACACGATACAGGCCTTCCCGATTTGGATGTATCTTGCCATGTTGCTGATCCTTCGTTCCAAGTAACATCTTTTTTAGGACTAAGTCTCCCGGGATAAAGTGATGTGGCCTAACCTTATCCTTGTAGTAATTTGTGATTTTCTGCTTGTATGCTTCCATCTTGAGCCTTGCTTCTCCTCTTCTTCCTTCTAGTAGTTCGAGATCTAGCTTCTTCTCTTCTTCGTTGCTTTCGTGAGTGAAAATCATCACCTGAGGTGAGAGAGTTCTTATTTCGAATGAGATCACAGCCTCTGTTAGCAGTGATTGATTTGGGTAGTTCTTCATCCCATAGACCCTTATAATCATCGAGCTTCATTTTGATGATATTTAGCAGTGATCGATTTGCCAATTCTACTTGTCCATTGGCTTGCGGATAGTACGAAGATGAATAATGGTTCTTGATATTGAGTTCTTCACAGAAGTCTCGAAAATTCTTGCTATCAAACTGTTTGCCATTGTCAATGATTATGGCCTGGGGTAACCCGAAACAACTGATGATGTTTATCCAAACGAACTTCCAGACATTTTTTTCGGTGATTTTTGCTAGTAGCTCAGCTTCCATCCATTTGGTAAAATAGTCGATAGCAACTATCAAGAACTTCAATTGTCTTCGTCCCATTGGGAAAGGACCAAGGATGTTGATTCCCCATTGCATGAATGGATACGGGGCACTAAGAAGTGTCATCTTCTCCGGGATATTTATAAGGTTGGCGAATCTTTGACGCTTCTCGCATTTCCGTACGTATGTATTCTGCATCGGCATGCAAGGCGAGCCAGAAGAACCCAACTCGAATGAATTAGAAAGACACTTCTCGCATTTCCCTTCATGTACTTCCTGAAGTGAGTAGTCCGCATCTTGGGCATTGAGGCAACACAATAGTGGCTTAGAAAGACTTTGGCAATATAAATTTCCATCTATGATGGTATACCGCGGTGCTATACTTATGAACTTTTACTTTTGTTGTTTATCAACATCGGGATCTTCCTCACTCAATGCATTAGCTCGGGATAGTCACCAGGTTACACTTCGTCAACCGTACGAAACACGGATACGATTCCAGTGGATTGCATGATACCTCGTCCTCTGAACAACTTGGTTGATCCTGATATCTTGGTTGCTAATGCATTAGCTCGGACATTTTGATCTCGGGGAATGTGCTGGATCTCAAAGGCTTCAAAGCGTTCTTTAATCTCCAGTGCGCGCTTCAGGTAAGTCGTCATTCTTTCATCCCGAGCTTCGAAGTTTCCCATGACTTGCCCTTATACTAGTTGAGAGTCTGAATGTATACTGAGACATTTTCCTCCTAGAAGTTCTATCGTGAGGAGGACAGCTATAAGGGCTTCATATTCAGCTTTATTGTTCATGGGCGAGTATTTCAGCTTGATCCCAAATTCACTTCACTCTTCCTTAAGTATCTCAATAACTACCCTCACACCTCCTGTCACGCCCCAAACATTAGTTTGACGAGGCTAATGACAGCCGCGAGCATTCCCAACAAGGAATCACTCCAGCGTACTTACTAAAATCTTGCAGCGGAATTTTTTTTTAAAACTCTATATCGATTAACGCGCATACGGAGCAGTAGAACCTGCTCCTCAAATGATAACGTGAAGTAATAGCTATAATTACACCAGAGTTTCAAAACAATAAGCTGGTTAATAGCTCTCTGCCTACAAGGCCGAATAGCGCATGGTCACCACACATCGGAGGCTCATGACAGTTGTTTCCAAAATTATATTTAAACCTTTACTGAAATAACAAAAGGGAGAGAACATCCTCGACAGCCCCTCACCCTTTTCTTAGGTTTCCTCACCTGAAATATTTTCTGGAATGATACAATTTAAAACTGTGAGTCGAATGACTTAGTAAGGGATCATGTGAAATAAAGATGCATGTCTTGCATAAACATGGGTATTCTGGTATAATAATGTCAATGGAATGCTTGCATATACATGAGACATCCGTATTTGATCTGAAAAAACATGCACTAAAACTTAAAAAGAATTTCTTCTTGATTTGGGCTACTTAACTCGCTCCATTTACCCCTGAAGTCAGGGTTGTGCGTTCCCTTCGGAACCATTCCCCTTTCCCTTGGGAATATGTCATTTGGTCGAGCTAGCCCTTGATGTGGCCCCAGGCCTGAGGGCTAGACATGACCTTTGGAGGTACACACCTTCACGTAAACGTCCTTCAGTATGGGCGTCCTAGGTAACATCCATCCTTCACGTAAACGTCCTTCAGTATGAATGTACCTTCTTAACGTGGTACGATACCGACCAGAGCCCCTTGCTTAACTTGTCATAAAAACTCTCATACTTCCATTTGCATAAAGACTTCTTTCATGCTTTCATACAAATGCTCATGTCATGTCATGCTTGATAAAATGAGAGTTCATGCTTGATAATGTCATGCTATGTATCATTCTAGTTTTTTAGAAAAGCGTAAGTTTCCACTTACTTCCACTTACCTTGGTTTCCTTTGAGTATTGGTATGGAGTTCGCCTACAAGCGATTCAAATATCTCACTTAGATGCTTAAGAATTTAATAACATTCAAGAAATACTTGTAATTATTTGGTTTTCCAAAAGTACATATCAATGAAATATGATTTCATTCACAAAATGTTACTTAACTAGCTTTTGTAAAATGAATGAGGAAATACAATCAAACACAAGTATCAAACATCTCTTATACGGTTGCTAAAGAGGCCATAAAAAAATACTCAATCAACTAGGTACACTTGCTCTTCCCAACCATCAATGATTTCAAGCCTATTCATGAATTTCCCATCATCCCAACCTCAAAAGCTTCATAACTAAGTTTATTCAACTATCCTCAATGCTAGAGTTCACAAGTCTTCAATCGGAACTCCAAATTCAACATATATGGAATTTTAACAGGGCCCGCTCGAGCGCCTGTCGAGCACAGGTCGAGCCCCAACTCTTTGTGTGGAATTTTCCAAGGCCGCTCGAGCACCTGTCGAGTGTTGGTCAAAAGGCAAGACACTGTCCATATTTCCTTAAGGCCGCTCGAGCGCCTAACACACGCTGGTCGAGCGCGATGTTACCTAAAAACAGGGTGCTAAAATCTTCCTATTCCAACACCCTAATCATGATCCCTAGCTTGATTCTTCTGACCATAAACAATTCCACACACTCTATTACATGCCTAAACAATCTTCATCTTCCATACAACCCGCGGCATTCCTCTTAACATAAGATGCTTTGGTTTACATATTTTCTTTTAACAACTACACCCATGATTCTAGATTTAAAACCTAAGCTTGTTTTCCAGCAACAACACTCATTTCCAAAGCTCCTTTGAACCTCAACTCATATAGATATCAAAGAACAACACCCAATACCACAACCACTACATACCGACCATGCATGCACAAATAGATTTCAGCCCTCTTCTAGGCTTTCCATCATATACTTAGGGTGCATCAATGTTGCCATTGAAACCATAACCCAAGATCTAACCATATATCAAACGCTTAGGGCTTGGTTCTCATCAAGACTAACATGCATACACCCTAATACAACAAACCATGATTCCATCCTCAAACTAAAGCTATTGCATTTATCCCTCTTCTCTTGGTCTTTTTATCAAACAACTAGGGTGCATAAATGATTTATCTTGAGCCCTTTTTTCCAGATCTACCCATATCTCTCCATGGTTTCATGCAAGATCTATACTGCTCTTAAAGAAAACAACATGTACACAAGAAGAAAACAACCTAGCATTGTTGGTACCTACAGCAAACAACCATCAAAATAAAAAGAAGGAAATGGGGTAGTGAGTTTGTTCGGCCAGCAAGAAATTTTCACACCCAAGGGCCGAACTCTACCTCCGTTTTCTTCTTCTTCTTCTTCTTCTTCTTCTTCTTCTTCTTCTTCCGGCTTCTTCCTCTTCCTTCTCCCTTCTTCTCCTCGGTTGTGTGAGTGAGTTAGGGCAAATGAAAATGAGATGTGAGGAAGGGGGGGTGAAAAGAGGTGTGAAAAGTGCTTGGGGGAGGAAAAGACAAGCCTGCCCTCCCCCCTTCTTTCTCTTCTTCACGTGAATCCCCACCTCTTTCCTTTTTTTTATTATTATTAATCTGCCACTTCTTAAAACTAACCCTAACATACCTTCCCATTTTATTCTAAGAAATCACACATTTCAAGAGTCAAAGCCCCTAATTCAATTTCTTCCAAATATTGCAGACTTAGGGATATACTCCAACAATTAAAATGATTAGTCTAATTAATCCCAAATACTCAAATTTAATACTATAAAAAATTGCAACAATATAACATTTTAATTATAATTAAAGATACATAATAAATGCTAGGGGAAAATTTCACCTAGTAATGGTTTTAGATCAATTCAACCATATATGTCTTTCTCAATAATAATAGCACAAACTTAAGGGTCATAATTTTTACAACGATAGAAATAAAGTCGGGGTCTCACATCTCCTGTTTCGCGGTTGGATGATCCTTCCACGTAGATTTCCCACGGCTTCGGTTTGGTTGTCTCTTCTTGGAATGCCGAAGTTGTAAGCTCTGTGACAAAATTGGCTACTGTTTGTCTTTTAATCGCAGTTCATGGTCAGTATTCGATGTCGAATTCTTCGAGTTCCACAGACCATTTGACCAATCTCCCCAAGACATCCGGTTTGCCCAAAGTTTTTCATAACGGTTGATTTGTCATAATAACTATAGGGTGCGCCTGGAAATATAACCTCAACTTCCTTGTCGAGATGATAACAGCTAATGTCGGCTTGTCGACGTCGAGATATCGAGGTTCAGCTCCTTGCAATGCTTTGCTTACATAGTATATCAGTTGCTGAATGTCGTTTTCATTTCTTATGAGTGTGGTGCTTACTGCTACATCCGAGATGGTAAGGTAGAGATGAAGAGGTTCTCCCAGCACAGGAGGAGCTCAGGAACGGGGGATTTAAGAGGTAGCTCTTCAACTCGTCAAATGTTGTCTGACATTCTTTTGTCCATTCTATGGTTGTAAGGACCATCTTGTCTTCAGGATATTTTACGTTGAGTTTTTCTTGGTTAAAGCGTGCCATAAAAAGTGATTGGATTTTGCCGATGACAGGCATGCGAAACTTGGATGGTAGCCGGGCAAAGAGAATATGGATTGCTGGCTTTTTTTGCTTTTTACACTATAAAGTGGCTGAAGAATGCTCTGCAGATCTTTTTGAAGCTCAAAATGGAGTTTGCTTCAACCTACTAAACCAAATACGAGCTGATCCTGCCAATGTCGTAGGAATGTCTTGCATTTGATAGCATCTTGGGTGTCCAGCAGATCCATCTGTATCAATAGCCTTCTAAGTAATCGAGTGTGTATTTGTCGATGACAGTTGTACTTCCAAGATTCTCGTGTGAACGAAGACTCAACCTAGTGCATCATGCTTTATAGAGAGGATTGTGGCAATTTGTCCACTTTCTGTCTCATCCTTCCCAACTCAGGTAGAACTTCCTCCAGCCTAGCGTTGACTCCTTTAGCATCTTCACCCCGTCCCGGTGGAGAGTGGGAGTCTCTGGTATGATGTGGTATCTGAGCCTCTCCATGGTGTCTTTCTGGCATTGATACTTGCAGTACACAAGTTTCTCTATTATGCCTTCCTTGCACAAATGTTTCTCCTGGTTGCCTGTCAAGATGATTTGGCTCTTGGTCGGTGTGGGACTCACCATTGGTGGATTCGACTAACCCTTCGATCAATTGCAAAGGAAGCTTCGGAGGTGGCTCTGGATTGCCTCCAGTCTTCCCCTTGCCTTTACTCTTGGTGGTCACCATAAATCTTTTATCACAAGAACTAAACATTCCCACAACGACGTAACTTATGAATCAATTGATTTATGGTCAATACGTCGGAGTAAATGTGTCTCAATCTTTGTGTAACTCCTTCTGTAAAAATAACAAAAATGACCCCGGACCCCAGGGTAAGGCGCCTGCTTAAGTCAGTCTTTTGTCTTATACAAATTTCAATATTCAATTGTTTAAGAATCACCTACCTTTTCCAATTTCATCTTCTCCTTTTATAGCGTTTCCTCCACGTCCTCATATTTCCCTTTTGGCGGGAATCTAATCCATGTAGCATTGTGTCCCGCGATATGCTCCTCACACGTCTCCTTAACGGATGCTTGCTTTGGTCACGGGAACGTTGGTATTATGGAGCTACCGCACGTTATAAGTTGTTTTATAACCGTCCATGACACGTGTCATGGTTCCTTCTTCTGGGCCTAATCGTTGTTGTTGTTGGGCTTTGACGCAAGTGTGATCATGACTATCCAGCCCAAATTGGTTTGGGCTGGATATGATTCAATATTGGTATCATCATCAAGTACCTTGAAATCTTAAGATTTGTGAGTGTTGGGAGAACACTTATAACTAACCATGAGGTTAGGAGAGCCTTGGTGAGGATAACCTTGGATATAGGTTTTGAATGCTGAGCCTTGAAAAGCACTTGGATTGTGGGTATAGATCCTGTGAAAAACACTTGAGTTGTGTGTTTAGCTCGACCAAACACTTGGTGGGTTATGAGTACAAATCTCGTAAAAGCACTTGAGTTGTGAGTAGTGAGTAAAAAAATCACTTTTAAAGATTTTGTAGCACCTGCAAGCCAGATTGTACACTATATGGAAGATAGTGGAGAAAACTCAGAGGATCCTTGAGAGTGTGTGAGACCCCGATTTTTCTCCTACGTAATTTCTTACGTATTATCTTTTATTTCCAATGTAATAGCTTTTATTTCTTCATGGGGCTATGTTTTTGGCCAATGTATGGCCTAATCTTTATGTTATGGAATTTCGATTAAAATGAGATTTTATTTCATAAAATTTTTCCATAAATAATTTTCTTGCATTATGAAAATTTTGTGCAAGTTTAAATTTTATTTCTTAAGAGCCGAAACTTGCAAGGTAAGTTTCTCTTATGAATTTATATTTTTCACTTGCTTAGTATATTTCATAATCCATGAAATATAATTTTTCATTAAGATATATATATATATATATATATATATATATATATATATATATATATATATATATTGCCGAAAATAATGTAATAGAAAAATGCATGAATTTCCTTTAAGTATTGGAATATTTTGTGTGTCTTTAATAGGTAGCACATATTATTATTATTTGGCCTAGATTAGTAATTATGAATTATCATTAGAAATATTAGATGATAAGCTACTAGACACATGATAAGTTTAAGAGATGTTTTAAGTGATAATCACACTTGATTATCATAGTGATAAGCTAGGAAACTTTTAATGCGATAAGTTGATGTGGCTATCGTAGAGATAGACTAGAGCCATTATCTTAAGATAAGTTGTTAGGCTTATGAGGTGATAAGCTAAGTGATTGAACTAGATAAGCTAGAGAGCTTATAGGAGATAAGTTAGGTGATAAAGTAACTAAATTGAAAGTTAGTTGTGATAGTAACTAAGCTAGTTGCATTTCAACCAAACAATATAAATGAGGAATTAGGTGAAAGAACCCTAATGGTAAATTATGATAAATAGTTTATAATTGTTGTGTTGGATACTTGAAATTAGGGATAAGGCTAATTGGAATAAATATTGAGGAATCATGATCATGTAATGAAAATATTCGAAACCCTAGTTAGGGTTAGTACTCGGGATTAATTGAGGTTTAAGGTCCAAGTCAAGATTTAATCGTGATTAAGTTATTAATAGTTTAATGTAAGGATTTAATGGAGTACATGAAATAATGAGAGACTTAGGTTTAATCCTAAAACCATTTGTATTGCTTAAACCCTAATCAAGATACCTATAAGTATATGTGCATAGAT
The DNA here is from genome assembly GCA_963930655.1 of Myrica gale. Taxonomy (NCBI): domain Eukaryota; kingdom Viridiplantae; phylum Streptophyta; class Magnoliopsida; order Fagales; family Myricaceae; genus Myrica; species Myrica gale. The sequence continues at coordinate 11,717,493 of OZ005619.1, read as the reverse complement.
ATTATAGTGCAATAAAAATATTAAATGATTAAATGACCTAAGATTTGGTATATTAGTTAAAGAAAAGATTAAATAAAGTATTTAATGATTAAAAGAATTATATATATATATATATATATATATATATATTATCAAAAAAAAAAAGAAATATAATATAGTTGCCATTCGGAAACGTTCCGACGAATGGAAGGTACGAAGTCAAGTGATGAACGGGAAGTTCAAGATGGATTAAGAAATATCCGGCAACTATATTATACCATTAAATTAAGTAATGCGTAGAATTATCGCTACTTGTCCTTAGTGGACTTCAAGATAGGACTGTCGGGTAATTCGTAGGACCGACACGTACCGATATGGTTTCATCTATACGCAGTACATTGAAAGATTGAACCTATTCCTTGTAGGCGAGGAGCCAAGTGAGCAAAGGAGAATTTGCGAGGAGTACTGTAAGTGAATCTTACCCCTTTTGGAAAACTGGAATGATACACTGCATGTTTTATTGTGCATGACAAGATGTTTTTAATACATATGTAATGTATTGCATGAAGAATGTTTCAAGTACGCATGATGTTTCAAACATGTCATAGCATGATCATTTGCATGAACGCATGAGAGACGTTTTGATTGCAAATGAAAGTACGATGTTTTCAAGAGTGGCATGACATGTTCATTGCATAGAAAACATGAAAAGTTGTTTTATGCAAACGAAAGAGAATTTATGTTATGATTAAGCACGAAGGTTTTGGTTGAAAACGTACTAAGTTAAGTGAGGTTCGACATCCATGCCGAGGGACGTTGTTCGTGAAGGATGGATGGATGGAACGTGAGACATCCATGCCGAGGGACGTTGTTCGTGAAGGATGGATGGATGGACGCCCATACCGAGGGACGTTGTTCGTGAAGGATGGGTTAGTCCGTGAGGTATGTGCAACCACACCGAGGAACGTTGCTCGAGAAGGTGTGGCGCCTCCAAGGGTCGTGTCTAGCCATCAGGCCTGGGGCAACTACGGGCTAGCTCGACCAGATGTAAGGTCTCCAAGGGAATTCGGGGACAGTTCCGAAGGGAACGCACAACCCTGACTTCAGGGGTCAAATGGAGCGAGCCAAGAGTAAGAGATACGAAATGGTTGTGAAAAGGCCAACAGTGGCACAAGTATGGAAAGAATGATTTTCAAGGGCCAAGGGCCAATTTTATAAGCAAGAATGAAAGAATGATTTTCAAGGGCCAAGGGCCAATTTTACAAGCAAGAATGAAAGAAAGATTTTCAAGGGCCTGGGGCCAATTTCGAGATTTGAAATGCATTTGAAAAGGCCGAGAGTGGCAAGAGATTTTAGTGCATGGCATGTGCATCACGGAGCATGCATATGCATCATGGTTTTTATGCACTGACTCATGATTTACAGTTTTGCATTTCTTATCTTATCGCTACAGTGTATTGAAATAAGTATGCTTTTAAAGCTATGTTTTATTAAAGTTCATGTTTCAACTGATGTTCCTTACTGAGTCTTTCGACTCATAGTTTGTAAATCGTATCATTCCAGATCCACAAGATAACTGGGGAGCAGAGGAGTATCTCACGTAGAAATCCTGGAAGTTTGGGGATTGGAGCCGGAGTTGGTGAACTCCGAGGTAGCACTTGGGAGTGCTGGTTTTGATCAAGTGGCAGTATGTTGCCCTAGCACGTTTTGTATAAGTTGCGAACAAGATGCAATGTATAGACTTTTTTTGAATTATGATGTGTATACCGAGAGGTTATGATCATTGGGCTTTCATCTCAGCCAACATGTGGATCCTGAGTGAGCCATCCTATGTGTATACAAAAAAAAAAAAAAAAAAAAAATTTCCGCTGTAAGAGTTAGTGTAAACGCTGGAGTGTTCCCGGGGAATGCTCGCGGCTGTCACGGTCCCTGCGGGATGGCGTTCGGGGCGTGACAGAAAGTGGTATCAGAGGGAAAGAATCTAAGTACTAGGAATTGAACCCTAGTAGGAAGCTATACATTGAATTTGGCTGAGTACATAGATAGAAGCCCGTACCTGAAGTAGGTCAAACATCTTTAGACCTAGGAGTGGATGTTGAGCATCTAGACTATGTGCTCAGGTTATGATGTTCCTTGCGTATATCTTATAATCTAACATGAAGTGTTGAAGTGCAGAATGGCACACCGAAGGCAAGGAGGTAGGGGTCGAGGGCCCGAGGAGCCAGGCGTCTCGACTGAGGATATATTACGTCACATGGCCCAGTTGGTGGCTGAGCAAGTGCAAGATGGACATGGAGAGGAGGATAGAGGTCGCCCCACTGGTTGCACCTTTGATCAATTTAATCGACAACACCCGCCAGGATATAGCGGGAAGGGAGATGGAATCATTGCGGAGAATTGGCTCCTGGAGATTAAAGAACTCTTTGAAGTTTTGGAGTGTACCGACGCTCAGCGCGTCAGCTTCGCCGCCTTTAAGTTACAAGGCGATGCGAAGAGGTGGTGGCAATCGACGAAATTGTTACTGGCTCAGGAGTTGGGTCAGCAAGTGATTACTTGGGAGCGGTTCCAACAGGAATTTTTGGACCGATATTTCCCACGGACAGCACGAGAAGCAAAGGCGAGGGAGTTCGCTACTCTTGCCCAGGGTACGATGACAGTAGAGCAGTACGCTGCTCGTTTCATGGAATTGGTAAGGTTCACCCCTTACCTAGTGCCTGATGAAGAGAGGAAGGCACGGAAATTTGAGGAAGGATTACATCCTCGTATCTACGATCGAGTTTACAGTCACAACCTGAGGACTCTAGCAGAGGTGGTTGAGAGGGCCATTATTGTTGAGAGGGGGTTGCAACGGACAGCAGCCTACTATGAGCAACAGAAGAGGAAGGCATTTTCCCAACCCTCAGTGCCCCAGAAACCCTGGAAGAAGAATAGACAAGAGCCACCTCAAGGGCAGAATCAAGGATCTGGGGAAGTCCCGAACAATGAGGGAAACCAATTTCCACTATGTAATAGATGTGGGAAGAGGCACCTTGGAGGCTGCAGGCAGGGAGTGTGCTTCCAATGTGGGAAGCCGGGCCATATAGCTAGGTACTGTCAAGTTGGAGGGGACTCGAACGCAGCACCCCGACCTGTGCAGCAGAACAACGTCGGGAGGCCAGGGGGGCCGACCCAAGCAAGGTTGTATGCCCTAACTCCGGGGGAGAACGATGATCGAACGAATGTGGTGGCAGGTAAGCTGCCTTTGCCCTAGGGGGAAGTGTTAGTCCTATTTAATTCGGGAGGCCACACATTCATTCATTGCATCTGCATGTTGTAAGGCGACGGATATGAGGCATGAATCACGAGAATATACTCTAATGGTGTTATTGCCTATTAGTGGCAGAGTCAATTGAGATCGAATATTGAAGAATAGTCCGATAGAAGTTGAAAGGAAAATGATGATTCCTGATTGATTATAATGGAAACAAGGGGAAATTAAGATTTATTCTAGGCATGAATTGGTGGGCAGTGCTCGGTGTTAGTATAAAGTAAGACGAAGGTCGTATCCCAAAAGGAGGGGAGTTTGGTATCAATTTAGAACCAAGGTCAGCTCCAATAATCGAGGGCAGAGTGCAATTGTGGCCATGCCTTGATGATGCTAATTAGGTATTGATTTACTAAAACTTGTGCGAGCTTTGGAGATTTCGAGTTGAGGAACTAGAAACTTTTGTGCTACCTTGGCTTAGATTCGGAATAAGAAGAAAAGCAAAAATATTCAGCAGAATTAGCTTGGAGATTTGATCGTTAAATTCTCTACATAAGTCAGCTTGATGCTTGTGGATAAGGGATTAGTAGTGTGCTGAAAGAAAAGAAGTAATAATCAAGGAGGGAGTTGGAATGACCAAAAGTTAGCAGAAGAGGTATGCAAATGCTTAAGGCATTATGTGGATGATTGAAGAAAACTCGAACTTGAGGTTGGAGCAATAAGTAAGAACTAAACTCTCTCTTTTAGAAAAAGAAGTTAATTATGCTTGCGTGTGTTACTAATTGTTCTCAATTTAGTTCATTATATTTATAAATTTCTTCTGCCTTATTTTCGAGCTATTAACCATATTTTAAGAGGTATCTCAGTATGATACCAAAACTTTTAAAGCCAAAAGAAATTCCGAGGTCGGAATTTTTATAAGGAGGCGAGAATGTGAGACCCCGATTTTTCTCCTACGTAATTTCTTACGTATTATCTTTTATTTCCAATGTAATAGCTTTTATTTCTTCATGGGGCTATGTTTTTGGCCAATGTATGGCCTAATCTTTATGTTATGGAATTTCGATTAAAATGAGATTTTATTTCATAAAATTTTTCCATAAATAATTTTCTTGCATTATGAAAATTTTGTGCAAGTTTAAATTTTATTTCTTAAGAGCCGAAACTTGCAAGGTAAGTTTCTCTTATGAATTTATATTTTTCACTTGCTTAGTATATTTCATAATCCATGAAATATAATTTTTCATTAAGATATATATATATATATATATATATATATATATATATATATATATATATATATATATATATATTGCCGAAAATAATGTAATAGAAAAATGCATGAATTTCCTTTAAGTATTGGAATATTTTGTGTGTCTTTAATAGGTAGCACATATTATTATTATTTGGCCTAGATTAGTAATTATGAATTATCATTAGAAATATTAGATGATAAGCTACTAGACACATGATAAGTTTAAGAGATGTTTTAAGTGATAATCACACTTGATTATCATAGTGATAAGCTAGGAAACTTTTAATGCGATAAGTTGATGTGGCTATCGTAGAGATAGACTAGAGCCATTATCTTAAGATAAGTTGTTAGGCTTATGAGGTGATAAGCTAAGTGATTGAACTAGATAAGCTAGAGAGCTTATAGGAGATAAGTTAGGTGATAAAGTAACTAAATTGAAAGTTAGTTGTGATAGTAACTAAGCTAGTTGCATTTCAACCAAACAATATAAATGAGGAATTAGGACAAGGCCATTTACGTAGGAGAGAAAGCCAAATTGGTGAACCCATGTGAGTTGTAAGAAGTGAAAAGCCATAAAGTGTGTAGACCATGTGAAGTTGTAAGAGGTGATAAGAGATGCATTCATGTGACAAGACAACACATGGGAAGAGAAAAGAAGAGAGAAAAAAAAATTAAAGGAGATCAAGTCATAGGGTGAAGTTTACGTAAAGATCAAGAGGAAAAGGGAGAAAAACCCAATGCAAGGCATGGCTTGAGGAGACAAGAGGATGTGAGAGAAATTGAAAAGAAAAAGGAGAAGAGAGAAGCCAAGCATGGTCGGCCAACTCACCCATTTTTCCCCCTTTCTTCCTTCTCTCTCTCTCTTATCATCTCAACATCTCATGTCAATTGTCATGGCCATAATTTCATCTTGGGAGACTCAATTGCATCAAGAGAACTCCCCCTCACACTTAGCATTTCTTCTCTTGGCCGAATATCATCCTCCCACTTCAACTCTCTCTCTTTTTCTCTCTTGACCGAATCTCCCCTTTGAGCTTAAGCTTGTTCTTTTCTTCTTGCAACCAATCACTCTCTAAAGCTCTAAGTTTGTTTCTTTTCTCTAGGTAACCAAATCCCCTTTTGTGCAACTCATCTCTTCTCTTGGAAATTTCTATTCACCTAGCCATTTTCCCTTGTTGAAATCTAGCTCACTTTCCTAGAACTAAACCATTCAAGTTTCAAGCATTTCTTTGTTCTTATTTTACCCACCATAAAAACCTCCATCTTAGCACCTTGTGATCAAGCTTGGGACCATTGCAAAGAGGGGTGAACCGAAAGTTGGAAAGGAAGGATCTTGGTGAAAACTTGGAAATTTGGTGAAGGTAGAGGTAGGCTTGATTTCGTATAAAGTTTTGCTTAAGTTCTTCATAAAGTTCTAACCTAGGGTATTTTATTGTTCTAGGTACTCAAGCTTGGGATAATCAACAAGGTAAGGCCAAAAATGTGATGATGTTGGTTAAGTATAGTGATGGCCGAGTTATATGCATAGATCTTATATTGTTGGTTTCTCTAATATTAGATCTAAGTGTTTAACTATGTTCTTGATGATGTAAAAAACAATGTACATGTGAAAGAGGTTCGGATCTATGGAGTTAATGTATGTAAATAGGTCATAAATTCAAAGGGAGAGCAATGTATGTTAGATAAGCTTAGCTTAGATCTAGACTTATGTTATGTTTGACCGAATGTAGGTTGGATACTTCCGTAGATCTATTGTTGTTGAAGTTCCTAAAGTGTAGATCTAATGTTGATGGGAGTATTTGATGAAGATGTGAAGTTGATGCATGCTAGTTAGGTCACAAATGCAAAGGATATGCATGTTATAATTTTTAGCATGAAAAATGTGACATTTTGAGGTATGGCCGAATATGATATGCTTAGGTCTTCATGTATAATTTTGTATATGTTTAGATCTGGACATTGGCCATGATTTGTGCAAGATTTATGACCTAATGCAAGGTAGATAATTATGTTAGGTAAATGATGCATGCAAATTGAAGGGAATAAAAGAAAACCTATTTATTTGGATGGAAACATGTGTTGGCCGAATGGTATAAGCATGATATATTGTGTTGGTGTTTGGATTCTTAGGTCCTAGGTTGTGAAATTGTTGAATGGAGGATGGGATCACCATTGGAGTTGAAGTTACGATTAAAGGATGCATAAAACTAGTGTTGGCCGAATGTTAAGGTGAAAGAACCCTAATGGTAAATTATGATAAATAGTTTATAATTGTTGTGTTGGATACTTGAAATTAGGGATAAGGCTAATTGGAATAAATATTGAGGAATCATGATCATGTAATGAAAATATTCGAAACCCTAGTTAGGGTTAGTACTCGGGATTAATTGAGGTTTAAGGTCCAAGTCAAGATTTAATCGTGATTAAGTTATTAATAGTTTAATGTAAGGATTTAATGGAGTACATGAAATAATGAGAGACTTAGGTTTAATCCTAAAACCATTTGTATTGCTTAAACCCTAATCAAGATACCTATAAGTATATGTGCATAGATATTATAGTGCAATAAAAATATTAAATGATTAAATGACCTAAGATTTGGTATATTAGTTAAAGAAAAGATTAAATAAAGTATTTAATGATTAAAAGAATTATATTGATATATATATATATATATATATATATATATATATATATATTATCAAAAAAAAAAAAGAAATATAATATAGTTGCCATTCGGAAACGTTCCGACGAATGGAAGGTACGAAGTCAAGTGATGAACGGGAAGTTCAAGATGGATTAAGAAATATCCGGCAACTATATTATACCATTAAATTAAGTAATGCGTAGAATTATCGCTACTTGTCCTTAGTGGACTTCAAGATAGGACTGTCGGGTAATTCGTAGGACCGACACGTACCGATATGGTTTCATCTATACGCAGTACATTGAAAGATTGAACCTATTCCTTGTAGGCGAGGAGCCAAGTGAGCAAAGGAGAATTTGCGAGGAGTACTGTAAGTGAATCTTACCCCTTTTGGAAAACTGGAATGATACACTGCATGTTTTATTGTGCATGACAAGATGTTTTTAATACATATGTAATGTATTGCATGAAGAATGTTTCAAGTACGCATGATGTTTCAAACATGTCATAGCATGATCATTTGCATGAACGCATGAGAGACGTTTTGATTGCAAATGAAAGTACGATGTTTTCAAGAGTGGCATGACATGTTCATTGCATAGAAAACATGAAAAGTTGTTTTATGCAAACGAAAGAGAATTTATGTTATGATTAAGCACGAAGGTTTTGGTTGAAAACGTACTAAGTTAAGTGAGGTTCGACATCCATGCCGAGGGACGTTGTTCGTGAAGGATGGATGGATGGAACGTGAGACATCCATGCCGAGGGACGTTGTTCGTGAAGGATGGATGGATGGACGCCCATACCGAGGGACGTTGTTCGTGAAGGATGGGTTAGTCCGTGAGGTATGTGCAACCACACCGAGGAACGTTGCTCGAGAAGGTGTGGCGCCTCCAAGGGTCGTGTCTAGCCATCAGGCCTGGGGCAACTACGGGCTAGCTCGACCAGATGTAAGGTCTCCAAGGGAATTCGGGGACGGTTCCGAAGGGAACGCACAACCCTGACTTCAGGGGTCAAATGGAGCGAGCCAAGAGTAAGAGATACGAAATGGTTGTGAAAAGGCCAACAGTGGCACAAGTATGGAAAGAATGATTTTCAAGGGCCAAGGGCCAATTTTATAAGCAAGAATGAAAGAATGATTTTCAAGGGCCAAGGGCCAATTTTACAAGCAAGAATGAAAGAAAGATTTTCAAGGGCCTGGGGCCAATTTCGAGATTTGAAATGCATTTGAAAAGGCCGAGAGTGGCAAGAGATTTTAGTGCATGGCATGTGCATCACGGAGCATGCATATGCATCATGATTTTTATGCACTGACTCATGATTTACAGTTTTGCATTTCTTATCTTATCGCTACAGTGTATTGAAGTAAGTATGCTTTTAAAGCTATGTTTTATTAAAGTTCATGTTTCAACTGATGTTCCTTACTGAGTCTTTCGACTCATAGTTTGTAAATCGTATCATTCCAGATCCACAAGATAACTGGGGAGCAGAGGAGTATCTCACGTAGAAATCCTGGAAGTTTGGGGATTGGAGCCGGAGTTGGTGAACTCCGAGGTAGCACTTGGGAGTGCTGGTTTTGATCAAGTGGCAGTATGTTGCCCTAGCACGTTTTGTATAAGTTGCGAACAAGATGCAATGTATAGACTTTTTTTGAATTATGATGTGTATACCGAGAGGTTATGATCATTGGGCTTTCATCTCAGCCAACATGTGGATCCTGAGTGAGCCATCCTATGTGTATACAAAAAAAAAAAAAAAAAAAAAATTCCACTGTAAGAGTTAGTGTAAACGCTGGAGTGTTCCCGGGGAATGCTCGCGGCTGTCACGGTCCCTGCGGGATGGCGTTCGGGGCGTGACAGAGTGGAAGTAAGCTTTTATTAAAGTTGAACCAACTAAAAATCTCAATGTCGTATCTCTTATGTTTCTCTCTTATTTTATATGCCTTATATGCTTGTTCAATAGTTTGAGTAGATACCGAGTATTTGTGCTAAGCTTTTGTGATCTTTGTTCATCTCGATAATCTTTCAAAGTTTTACTTATTCAGTAACCATTGTGATTTTATGAAAAAGGTTAACGCTTTGGTCTTGATCTTTGTTGATTGTAAAGATTGTATGCTTTTGATTTGATCTCATCCTTTCGAAAATATTATATCTCGTGCTTATATTGCATATCCCAAAAAGAATTCTAGTTTGGACTTGATCTTGTTTTTTTTTTGCAACATTGTACAATGTGCATATCATGATGATCCAAAAGGAAATTCTACAGAAACCAAGTACCTTGTGCTTATCTTGCTTATGTGAAAAAGGTATGGTATGTGCATATCTAAAAAGGAGTTATGCTTCTCAATTGATATTGTTGATTTGAAATCATTGTACTTTGTGCTCATCTTTAATATTTTGAACAGTACCTATTGATTGGGTTTTATTTTAATCATTGTGAAAAATATTGTAAAACCCAATTCACCCCTTTTGGCTTTTCTATTGATACTCACAAAGAAAATAAAGAACAATTCTATCTAAATTTTAAGAATATCGATGCCCTATACAATCACTTATGCATCAATTATAAAGTTGAGAAGCTCATCTTCTACCATATAAATATGCCCTCTAACCTGCCATTATCCTAATTGCTACACCTATTTGAAGAAGAATTATTAGTACAAACCTTTACAAATACAATGCCAAATCAGGCTAGTTCCATTGTCACTTGCATTATACACGACATAAAAATTCGTCTTGGTTTCCTGTCACTGTTTCTTCCTTTCACTGCATTCACACAGCAACTGAAAATAGATTAGATTCTTTTTCCTTTCTTTTTTTTTTTAAGAAAAATAGGTTACATTAAAACTTGTGTCCTGTTTGAACAATTTCTTGTTTCTTTTCTACTTAGCACTAAATTTTTTGGAGAAGGATACTGAACAGCAATGCAACCAAAGCTGATCTGAAGGAACTTTCAAAGTAATGCCACCAAAGCAGACACTAGAGCAACGTCCAATGGAATGTATCAGATTCTGGCAAATCGTATGTGTAATTAAACGATACCATGAAATGCACCAGCTACTCATTCTTCTATTAGGGGCAGGTACACAAACTACAGCCCCAAACGTTAGACATCTGTAGTTCACTTACTGTTTAGCCACTAACACATAAAGCTTGATCCCAGTATCGTTTGGTCTCAGCACAAACCAGTCCTATAAGTTTCGAACAACTCATTGACAGGCCAACTACATGATAAGAGAAGCCATAGAAGGACAATAGTTATTTAGGAAATGCCGCTCATGATTCGAGTAAAGCAATGAGGATTACGAAATTGTTTGGAGCAATCTAAATAAGAAACCTATTGAAAGCACTCACCGATGTTCTTGCATGTACCAAGACATATTACCAGCAGCATCTATCTGGATACCTGGACAATTACCCAGGATTTATATCACTGTATTACACCATTATTCGAAAATCAACTACTTTAGTTGATTGCCTGACATTCTTACCCCACTCCTACTCTTTTTTTTTATAATTCTTACCCCACTCCTACTCCCCCTGCCCCCAGCCAAAAAAGAGGAAAAAAAAATAAAGATTCCCTTCTGCAACTATAGTAATTGTGCCTTAACCAAAGGGACAGTAAGCAAAAACAAAAATGAAAAGTAACGTGTTCAATTTAAAGATACGGTACAGAATTACGTACTCTAAATGCCAAGGCTATCTAAGGTGCAGAATCACCTGTTCTAGGGACTCAAATTCTTTAAGATTCTGAACTACATTTTGGACTTTCTTGGATAGCTGTTGGCTATGCTCTTCAACCATTTTGACAAATGCATTTAGCTGATCTTTGTAAGTTGCACATAATCGTTTCTTATTCCGCAGCTCTGCAGTTAACTCCTGGATTTTTTTGTCCTTGTCATCCTACAAAAGCAGTGCAAAACACACTTAATTGGTATAAAGAACAATAACCAATACCATTACTCGTTACGTGAATTGTCAATTCAAAGGATCAATTCATTCTCCAATTAAGATATGTCATCCTCAAGATTTCCACTTAACAAGACTGCATGTTAGTAGGACCAGTATGTAAACAACTAGACAAATATGTGTATGCATACAAGTGATCTGCGTCAAAAAAATTAATAGTACTTTTTTCTAAGTAAAAAAACGGAGTTTATAAATAAAAGTTATCTATTCTTTTCTCTTTCTAAGTTTATCAAATGTATTTCAAAAGTGGCAAATATAAGAAGCTTCATAGGACCCTGAGGCCAGAAAAAGAATCTCTTCTTGTGATCAAACACCATGTTTTAGAAATGAGCCCTAGTTCATTTCATACCTTTTCCACTTTAATAGCTATGCATCTGAGGCCCCTTCCTATCTCCAAGGGGTAATTTACGAGATTCATTGTGGATATCATAAACAAAACGTGAAAATAACATCAAGCGACATATTAATAATAGTCATTATTCATATGAAGATGCAAGCAAACCTGACAACGACAGCTATGGTTATCTGAGCTGGAAATGGAATAACAGAGATGAAAGAAATGCGGCAGCATATAGTTATATCAGAGGAAAGAAAACTCACCATCGTTTGACGAGCTTCACGTGGGGACACCACAAGTGGATGATTATGGTCCTTCACAAATTTAGTTATCACCCATTTTCCAGACTTATCATACTTTACATGAATCATTGCCTTGCAACCTTCCCTTGTGCTTGGTCGTGGCTTTCTAATTGGCCCAAATTTACCACGAATGCTAACGCAATGGCCCTCCTTATTACATCCAAGTCGGCGGGCAAGAATTTTCCCATCTCTTTCAGAGCGACGGCAAGACATCACACGCATGACAAATCCTACCCGCCGTGCATACTCATCATAGAATATCTTGGCAGCATCTTCCGAATCAAATTCCATACCCTCATACGGTTGTATAACCATCTCTCTTTCATATCCATCCAACTCTGCTCCATCGGAATTCTCCACCTCTCTGGCCCCCTCATCAGAATCCACTGCCATGCAAAATTATTTGCCTTATCTTTCAAACCCATATGAAAATATCATTATCTTCGAGAATAAGCTAAGTCGTGCAAGGTCAAAATTGAAGCAGTAGCATTCTAGGTCATTGCCATCGAAGCATAGAAGGGTAAAGATGATAATTTCGCAGGTTTCAAATTTTATTCTTTTGATTCTCGACTAGAAAACATAAAACAAAGAAAAAAAACAGAAACAAAATGAGAAAAAAAGAAAAAGAAAAACCTATACATTCATATTAAACAAGTAGCAGTACAAGGAGCAATTGGTGTTTTCTGTTCTTTGGATCCAGAGAGTAGGGACGGCTTACTTCAACTTTTCTTTTCTTTCCCAACGTAAAGATTGATGTTCATCTCTTAGTTGATTTATCTAGCACTTGGTGCGCAAAATCAACATTAAATATAAACAAGGCAAACGAGTATTACAGTTACTTATCCAATTGTCTCAAACTAACAAATCAAATACCACATGAAACCACTACGTAAGGCAAGAAAAGAAGCTGCAATTTCAGCGCATTTGGTAGGGTACACGCAGTAGCCAGCTAATGTTCTTCAATACAATTGAAGTTTCTATCCGGACAACGTATCCCCAAATTAAGCAAAAATCCATCAAAATTAATGCTCTTCAGCAAATTCAGTCTTTACATAAGAATTTGAATGGCTGATTCAGGAAGGCAGACCACAAAAAGGGCAAAAGATATTAAGGGGTTTGATCCATTCCGGAAAGAGGTATGGGCAGTCTTTGCAACTGTGAAAAAGAAGCGACTTACTTGATTATCACCGAATTAAGCAAAACCCATCGAAATTAATGCTCTTTAGCAAATTCACAGTATTCGCGTATGAACTTGAGTGGCTGATTCAGGAAGGTAGACCACAAAAAAGGTAAAAGATAATAAGGGGTTGGATCCATTCCGGAAAGAGGAATGGGCATTCTTTGCAATTGTGAAAAAGAAGAGTGACTTACTTGATTGTTGGTGCGAGCGATGAGGAGTTCCGTGTTTGTGAAAGGTACAATGCCTCAAATTCCAAACCTTAAGGAGCAGAGTTCCGTCTATAACTTTAACTTCCCCCCGCTTTACAAAATTAATTTCAGATACAAACATCCAAAAAAAAAAAACCTCCACACAGTAATATATATGCAAAATTCTCAACACCCAACAATTAGTTAAAGTCACCATCAATAACATTCATCAATATTATCTTTTTACTAATTTAGTAATTAAGATTTTTTCTTTAGAATATCTGGTAAGAGTAATTTCGGTTCCATCTCTCATTATAATCAAATATTTGATTCTTGTCGGATTGGAACCGGAATTTTCAGAATTAGAACCGAAATTTTTGGTTTCATCATGTGGACTTTTTTATTAGATGTTTTTAGGCCCTAATAAAGCTGATTAGGTATTTTGGGTCGAATTTTTGAATAATTTTTTTTTTGTTTTGCATTATAAATTAACAACAAATAATATGTAAAATAAATATTCATCCAAATTCTAAAATAAACATTCATTTAAAATAAAATTACAACATTCAAAAATTATGGGCATAAAAAAAGGTTGTGAGCCATATTTTAAAATTACAATGTTTTAAACCTTATTTGAAATAAAATAAACTAAAATTACACTGTTTTAAACCCTATTTAAAATAAAATAAACTTTCACCCAAAATCTTAAGTAAAATTACAAATTTTTTAATTATATTTTTTTAAAAAAATAATTAAAAAGCCCGAAACCGAAAATTCAACTAATTTAGCCAAAATTTCTGATCAGTTCTATTTTAAAAAATACAAAAAAATAAGTTCCGATTTCGATTTCGGTATGTACCGAAATCAGAACCCAAAATTTCGATTTTGATCAGAATTTTTTCTCCCCTAAATATATGAGATAATACTCTGTTATAAAAAGATGTTTCCATCTACTCTCAACTATGTAGCTGACAGAATATGCCGGCTTTTTTAACATAGCAGCTGCTAAAGAAATATATAAACCATTATCTCGTAACAAAGCGCTGCTAGAAGAGTTTTTTTTTCCCAGCGGGGGTTTTCTTTGAAGAACACTACTGATTATCTAGGTACTCTAGCGCGCTTGTGCAGACGCTGCCAAAACAAAATAATTTTTCAGTGGCATTTTTTTGGGTAAATTAAAAATTCATTTTTTTTTCAATAAAACTTTGTGATAAATGTAAAATTGGTCCATGTGCTATATGCAAAAATTGATTTAGTCCCCATGATATGAAAAATATAAATTTAGTTCTTGTGATTCTATTTTCGTTTGTCGTTGGTCCTCAATCAGAGACTGATTTTATCACTTTCTGAAATTACAGGAATTAAATTTATATTTTTCACATTACGGGAACTAAATCAATTTTTACTTATAATACAGAGACTGATTTTGCATTTATCCCTAAAACTTTTGCCGCATGGTTATAAAAGGGTTACTGATTGTTGACATATGCTATCATTTTTTAAAACCGATGTTATGGAAAAATATATATATCCTTATGTTTGTGCGTACCATTTGGAATTTTTTTGGAGAAATTTACAAATTACATAATAAGTTTTAGGGCATTTTTTAAAAAAAAAATTTACTGGATTTATCATTTTATTATCGAAACTCACTTGACTCAACGTCGTTAGAATTTTTTAACGGAAAATTCATCTCAACCAATTAAAATGTGACACATGACATAAATATTTTAAAAAATTAAAATTAAATAAAATATAATTAACTTAATCTAAAATTAATAAAAAAAATATTATTATTCTTATAATAATATTTTTTTTATTACTTTTATTTTTAAAAAATATTAATATTAAATATTTCTTTTAAAAACATGTGTCACATTACGATTGAGCGAGATTAATTTTCCGTTAAACAAGTCTAATTGCGTTGGGTCGGGTGAGTTTTTATACCAAATAACAAACTCAGTGAGATTTTTTAAAAAAATTAAAATCCAGTAATTTTTTTAGAAAGACCCTAAAACTTAATGTCTAATTTGTAAATTTCTTATTTTTTTATAATACTTTTTCCAGAAACTCTAACTCATTTTCTTAAAATAAAAAAATGTGGTTTTCTTTCCCATGTGAACACCAAAATTACATATATGCCACAAAGGCTATGGCAATATGTTGGTCAAAACATGTAGGTCTTGTTTGGAAGCTGGGTTGGTCTCAGGTTTCTGGTATTAAAACATGACTTGAGAACCAATTACAAAAACTGTGTTTGGGAAGGTCTTAGATTTGAGACTCGTTATCAAACTCGGACCCAACACTCCACGTGCTGCCTTCCAATTCGAAATGTTGTAGTTGAAAGTGAACGTTGGGCTCCAACAAAAACATCACGTTGGTTGTCATGCATACTTATTGGCAACTTTGTCTTACACATAGTCAGAGTTGCTTCTTCCACTTTCTCAATCACGCCTAAATAAATGCATATTTTCCCCCAAATCACAACTGCCAAATTAGTATTTCTGGCTTGACTCTGGTTATCCCATTTAATTCCTAGATACAAATTTTTGTGATGTTCGTCATTGATGGAGCCACTCATAGTGTGACGCAGGTAAGTGGCTATTAATGAAGGATTAATTGAAGCCCAACCTCCAACAATCCTTCCTCTAAATCGTCTCTGGCTGCATGGTCCATCATCCAACGACGCTCACATTTGCCACGATTCACAACTAGTCTCATCGACGGGAGTACTTTGTTCAGATTTTACTCTGAACAAGCTACCCATGTTAAATATCATTGATGTAGACCGAGTTGTTAAAATGCCCAAACATAGGGAGAAAGTCCCCACACGATCCACTTGCAGCTCCTCTAGTGGGAGTTCACAGACAACCCCGGCGATCTCCGGTGCTCTCTTTCCCATAACGCCCGATCCACTCCCAACATTTCTAGGGTGAGCGCGGCAGAGGCTTCCACGTCCTCCCTCCACCACGGCTCCGTTAACTTGTGCACGCTCCAAGGTCAGTTTTCTTCTTATTTGTAGTATACTGTGTGTTGATTTATAATGTTTGGTTTGATCCTAGAGTTTGCACTTCTGTTGTTCGACCAAAATCCGCATTGTTATGATAGTCATGCATATGCAAAATCCATTGATGATTTTGTAGTTAGACATATATACTATTAAGTATATTTTGAGTTCGCTGATCCATAACCATTTTGTGTATAGAATTCTCTATAATGCAAAATGAAGTCTTGTTGCCAGCGTAGAAAAATTCAACCAGTTATGAAACGCGGTCTTACTCTACATTCTCTCTATTTTTTTGGCCATGAAACATTATTTGTAAAAAGGTTAACTATTGTATGAGCTCTAATTATTCTAGACTGAAATTTGGTCTCGATTGCTTGGTGAGGTGCATCTTGTACTCCCCCATCCCCCCTCTTTTGTGTTCTTCTATTTGAAATGATTAGTAGTTAGTCTAAGATCTTTTTTGTTGGCTATTCCAACTTCTTGCTGTATTTTACATTGTATCTTTCTCATGCTTACATCTTTGCTCAGTGCATTATTTCTTGTCCAACAAAATAAAAATAAGGTCAACTTTTGATGCATGTTGATTGAAATGTTCAACTCTTGATGCAAGTTGATTGAAATGTTGCTAACTTTGTAGACGACTATGTTGGGTATAGATGAAGATTTGGTTTATTAGATTTCACATTGCTCCTAAATAAATTTTCAGAGTAGGAGTAGATTGTACATATGATATCTAACAAATGTGTTGTTGTAATTGCTAACATGTAGAGATACTACCTGCGTAGTTCACAAGCACCATTTCCTCTACTGATCCCCCAGTTTTCTAGAGTAAAGAAAAAGCGAGCGTCAAGTACACAGGTGAACAATGTCTCTGTTTTCGCCATCAAATTTATATATTGTGCAGTACTGAATGGGTTCTAATATCCATAATTGGTTAGTTATTGTTCTTTGAATGAGTGTGAAGAATAAGGGGAAAGAATCTGACTGGACAGATGAGATGGAGTTAGCCCTTATTCAGTCGTTGTTGAAACAAATCCACTTGGGCAACATTGTCAATATGGAAGTGCATAAATCTGTATGGTCGGTAGTAACCGCAGACTTTAACTCCCACATCAGCTGCCAGAAGACGAAAAAATCTGCATGTATGGGTGGACAAAATATGGTTGGATGTTCAAGATCTGATCGGTTGTAGTTGTGGTAATTATAAACGTTGTTGATTTATGTTGCTTGCAAGGTGTTTGTATCTCAGAACTTAGTTTATTTTTTTCCAGCTTCCGTTTGTTTAATTAGCTGCTGAAACTGTTTGTTTGCTTAATTCTATACATTTGGGTAGTAGACTTAGAAGACAATCTCATTAGAGTTACTAGTAATTTTTTTAAGAAATTGTTGTAGAGATGTCTTCCAAGACAGATTAGTGGATTATCTTCGCAGTACTTTCTTTGACAGCTAGTAGGATGATTTTATGAGTAGCTTGTGGTTCTGTTTTAATTTGGGGTTAAATGCATGTCATGCCCCTGTGGTATGCGGTAATAGCAAATATGTCTCTGAGGTAAACAAAGTCATTTTCATACTTCTGAGGTAAACATTCAGGAGCAAATATGTCGTATGAAAGGGCATACTTGCTCCTGAATGTTTACCTCAGGGGTATGAAAAGGACTTTGTTTACCTCAGGAGCATATTTGCTATTTCGGCATACCCCATGGGCATGGGGTGCATTTAACCCTTTAATTTGATTATTAGTTATGCAAACAGAGAACTGCTAACACTTTCAATCATGTTAGCCGTTGTGGGAGTTATAATTGCACCAACCCACGTGAAAGCAAAGCTGGTCTCCCATTTACTATGTTTCATCTGGTTCAGTTTTGTCCTCCTAACAACAGTTTTTCTGTTGTGAGTAAAATTTCGAGCTAAGAGTTTGTTATATGTGGCGTTTATGTATCTTGGACTTCAAAACTAGAGATTTCTGCATCTTTATCTGTCAACATATTCCATGGGCCACATACGCATCTGAAAAAGGAAAAATGGTTGTCCTTGTGCTACCACAAGATATTGGGAAGATCGTAAGTTCTTCTATAGCCATATGAGACAAACTTTGAACTCCAACTTTGGTACTTGACATGCTGGATATATAAGGAGCACCGAGGACTTCTCAATACATAAACTTGGGTGTTTTGCACCCACAAACACACATGCTATAACTCAATTAGATGATCGGTTAAGCAAACAAACAAAAGTCAACATCATGTTGAGAAGTACAACAATTGGAGAAATTAAATGACAAACTCACAACATTAATAGCAGGAAGTCAACTAACGTTGTAAACTCATTGTGATCCTATATGAAAAATTATATGCCTACAAGATATTAACTTTTTAAGATTTTTAATAATCATCAATTTATGATTTTTCTTGTCGGGTTAAGCATTGTGTTTCATAGAAAAGCTGGTGCAGACATTTGCTAAATAGCCTATAGTGTAAAGCATGTAACAAGCATACCTAACGTGTTTGAAATCTCTTTATTCTTCCTCTTGCAAAGTACTAACACCTAGAATGCAGGATCTTTGTTTATATTTTTAGATAATACTCCTAGAAAAACAAAAACATTACATTTGAAACTCATTAAAATTTGTTATTGATTAGCTATAATTGCTTACTTCCACGACTCCACTACACTACACTCTGTTATCTACTACCAAAAAATAATTACTGAATAAATGTGATATTGAATTATATATCGTCATTGACAGCAGCAAACGATCTTATTTAAGAGAACAAATAAGGGACTTAGTGGTAGGTTGACTCTGTCAAGTACAGTTCCTTTTATAAATGACAACTACAACTTCCGTAAGATTTGATGAAAATGCCTTCAATACGAAGCCCACGAGGAAAGAAAGAATTATTTAACTACTACCACTCATCCTTAAGAAATGTGATTGAAATATGTTTTGGAGCTTTGAAGGCGCATTTTGAAGTGCTAGAGAAAATGTCACGATGTCTGCCAACAAGGTAGCCCATTCTCGTCACTGCATGTTGCACATTGCACAATTGGTGTCGCATTTACCAGTGTAATGACACCATATTTAGAGACCACTCAAACGAGAACATGATTGTCAATGAGAGAAATCGTTTTAGACACGATTTATCTAGGTTTGCAATATCACGTGACTCAGCTCGAGCAATGTCACGTGAAATAGATGTTATGGCTGATATGATGTGGGGAAATCGAGGGTAGGGTAATCGATGGGGTACAGAGTTTCAAGCATATAAATAATGGTGGTATGAGGAATGTTTCACAATCATGTTTTGAATTGCGGCGTGACAATGTCTAAACGAAATAGAGTTTGGTCATTGTGATATGCCGTAATTTTGCTTATATTAGTCGATGACTATTGTGTGAAATCATAGTTGGGATATATCACCCTGATTTCTTATATGCATTGATTTTGAGACAGCTCTGTCGACGTTATTGCGGTTCATTGCACAATATTGATATTCCTAAAGTATAAATATGTATAAATGTTGTTAAAAAATTTTCATATTGTGTGGGCTTGGGTATGCATCACACAAATATAGAAGGATTTTTTTTTCTGCGATTGCATGGAGTGTAGTTATATAGCCTCACACATGGATTGGTTCGTTGGTGCATTTTGGATATAGTGGAGGGAGATCACCATTTCACACGATCTATTACATTTTACTTGATTTTTGATTGACAGATGACCATGGTGCCTCTTTGTAGTTGTGGTGGGGGACGAATGCGTCTCCTTGAAGCGAGGACAGATAAGAACTATGAGAGATGGTTTTATCGGTGTCCATATGGAGATGTATGATGACAATTTGTATTTACAGTTAACGTTGAAGTTACAATTAATTCCTTGCGTAATGCCTATAACATATGATTTGTAATTTGTTAGTTAAAAATGTGATTGATAATTTTTTTGAGTTCGTTTAATGTAGGACCACCCAAGTGCATTAATTTGGGCAGATGAGTATGAACATAGATTGGGTATAGGAGCACCAACACCAGCTGTGGACCACCAATGAATCTGACGTAGTCATGTAGTCCAACAAAGGCGAGCAGAGTCGAACATTTGCATAATAGCGTTGATGTGTATTATTCTGGTCTTACTCGGAATGTTGATGACCAAATAAATGTCAATAAGTAATAGATAGTATGGCGGAAAGTAATATATTTTGCAAATTCTTTGCTATATGGCTTTGCAAGTGAAAATGGGTTAAAAATTGAAAGGGCAAAAATAACCCAAGAGGGGAGTGAATTGGGTTTTTTAAAAACTTTTGTCTTTTTTCTTATAAAACCCAATAGGCTAAGAATCCTTTCTAAAGAGCAGGAGAAAGATCTATATAACCAAGAACTATAATGAAGAGTAAAAGGAAAGATAAACAAGTACAACAAATAAATATCAGCAGTAAATGAAGATAAGGATAGAGAGATGACACCGTGACTTTTAGGTGGTTCAGCCAACACTTGCCTACGTCCACCCCCAAGGCTATTGACTTCATTGGGCTTCCTTCACTATTCTCCAAATAGTAATTACACATTAGCTTCTCGGGTGCTAAGGAACCTTTACAAAGTGTTTTCAAGCTCACACTTTAACTCACTCTCACAAATCCTCACAACCTAGAGGATTTCTTCTACTCAGGAAGTAGGACAAGTGTTTTTCACAAACACTCACGTGTTTTTCAAGAATGGGTACAAAGAGAATCTTAGTAAAAGACTCTTTAAGCTGAATAAACAAGTATGAGGTACTGAGGTGTGCAAAGAGACAAGATTCACAAAAAAGAGTTACAGAATTTGCAGGTGAAAGTACGAGCTTTTTTTTTTGTGAAGCTTCTTCCTTGTTGAAAGCTTTTTCTCTCTCTAGAATTTAGGGCAAGAGTTAATAGCGCAGCACACTTGCTTCTCTCTCTTCATCTTCTTCTATTTAAAGCTTCTAGGACACCAAGGGTCTTCTTGTAAAGTTTAAAAGCCGTTGGAGGACATTTGAGACAATTGGAGGAAGTTGAAATGAGTTGACGTCGTTTCTGGATTTTCTGAAAAATAGCACGATGTGTCGACACATTGATTGTATGTGTTGACACATTAAACTTGATCTGGAAATAGGCTCTCGGGTGTTAGTTTAATGTGTCGACACTATGGTCCAATGTGTCGACACTTCCAACACTTAGACAAAAAAAACATTTAAATGCCAGAAATGTAAACTCTCGGGTGTTAGTTCAATGTGTCGACACTATGGTCCAATGTGTCGACACTTCCAACACTTAGACAAAAAATCATTTTAATGCCAGAAATGTAAACTCTCGGGTGTTAGTTCAATATGTCGACACCATGGTCCAATGTGTCGACACTTCCAACACTTGGTCATAAAAATTGTTTTGAAGGCTAGAAAATCACAACTCTCGGGTAGTAGTTCAATGTGTCGACACCATGGTCCAATGTGTCGACACTTCCAACACTTGGTCATAAAAATTGGTTCTTTAACAACAACTACTCTAATTTAATAATTCTCAAAAAAACTTGCAATATAAAAGATGATCAATTAACAAGAGTAATGGTGATCAAGTATGCTTAGAGAGATTTTAGAATAAAGAACCCTTGATACATGAAAAATGTAATGATCTTGGGATGAAATTTCAATGTAAAATCTAAAAGACTTGAACAAGATTTAAAACTTTGTTATCATCAAAATCAAGAAGGATTGTTTGCAAAAACAACCTTGGGCTAACAAAAATGAACTATTTTGGACGCCATTATGCAGTAGTATTCTGAATATATTATGGGACATAAGTTCGGGGTACTTCTATGGTTAGTCTCATTGCGTCATGTGAAGGTTAAGAAGCACATAGCCCTTTTTTGAATTATTATTATTTTCGTCTCCAAGAAGCATTGGGCGTTGGTTGAAATGTCACAAAAATTCGTTACATTTCTTTTTTTCTTTAGCTAGAAACCAGTTGAATTTGCTTAGTATTGCATAATCGCGTCTAACAAAACTTGAATACAATAAAAATGCTTCACTAGTTTAAACATCTCCCACCATCTCCCACTCGCAACTAAATTGACACTGATATATATGTCAAAATTGAAAGACAAAAATTAAAACTAAATTTCAGCTCTCAATTTGCTCCCTCAGCCTCCGAATAGTGCTCCTGGCAGTCACAACACTCGCAGTGTTCACTGTTTATGCACCTCCACATTTCACTTTTCCACAATCCTTGCAACCCAAAATTCCCACAGCCTCTCTTCACTGCAAACTTCTCGCAAAAGTCGCAGAAGAATTTGCTATGTTGGCTGACCTTCATCTTCTTTATTGTCTCCCTCCCTCTCTGCTTCTCTTTCTTTCTGTACCCGTCTATTTCTAACCTCACCAAGCCATTGAAGCACTCGATTCAAGCACTTTTCAATCGCAGAACCCAAATATCATGCGATCTAGTGTGCAGAACTTTTAGATAACCGGAGTTTCTAATCCTAAATTTGAAATGAGTTTATTCATAATTTGAAGACCACATAGCTTGGACGGAAAAATCTCAAAGAGAAAGTGGGTGGGGGGCTGAGTGTGTGTTGTTTCTTTTTTTGTCCTCTAAGAAATGCCAAGCGTAGCTGTGAAGGTCTATAGCATGTTCTTCAAGTTCCACTTGAAGCACCGGTTGCAGAAAAAAACAGGCAAGTGTTCCTGAGCAAGCGACCAAAAAATACAAACAAATTCGGTACATTTCTAGACGAACAAAATTGCATTTTCACTTGAAATGAGAGCAAAATCGTCACATGGTGGAGGGAGAATATTACAAGTGGGGTCCTTCATGTCAAGGAAGAAAGCGGCGAAGCAGATGCATGCCCTCATCCATCAGACGTAGCAGCTCCGTTTCTCCCCACGCGTGTCAGAGACCCCACTTGAATTTCGCTCTTGCCAAACGGGTCTTGAGTTTCATACTTAGTTTATAAGACCAAGCGTAGGACTAGATCCAAGTCATAGTCCAAATCTACCTTCCAAACAAGGTCGTAGTATTCTAACAAGAAAAAAAGCTTTTTGCAAACGTATAACGAGTGAAGGCCCAAACCTTATTGGGATCTCAATCTTTTCTTCAACTCCACGCCCATAAAAATGGTCCCCAAAACCGTCCCTTTGTGATTAGCCGGGAGAATTGGATCAAGCCAGAGTGGTGGGTCAATGGGTTACGCCCGAGAGGCATTGCTATTTTTGTTTCTTGCGTCCTCTCTAAGCTTTCCTTAATTATATAACAGAATCATTTCTAACATGTGCATATGACACAAGAATTTTGTAGGTAATCCTGACGTACCCTTTTTTAGTCTCACATTCTTAGAGACAAAAAATTTGATTTTTTTTCAAATATCTTTTCAATAAGTCTCACCACTATCACAACACACTAAAAGAATAAATATATCTCAAAAAAATTATTAATCATTTTTATGGTCTTCAATATCATTAGTCTCATGTGACTAAGGAAACTGTTAGGATCAACCGTTACCATTAAAGTGGACAAAATGGGCTACACCACATTGTTGATCCCCATAAAGCCAAACAATTGACCCTATTACCATTGAGCAAAAAGTTTAAGCTGATAGCTAAAGCACAACTTTATTTCCTTATACACTTGACAGCGCAGAGCGTCATACTAAGCGACGTGTGGATATAAGGGGTTGCATCACGTGAGTACCGCAGATTAGATTGTCAAACACCATCCTCTGTCCCTCATAAGACAACAGTCGAGTCAAAGAGTGATTGTTGACCTCGTATAGCCAACAGAAATATCATAGTTTTTGGTTTGGTAAGGTTGTAATATTAGTTTTTGTTGTGAATCATTTTTTATTTTCTTTTACAAATAGTATAAAAAGCTCGATTGCATAGAGAGAGTACAAATAGTAACTGGGAAATGTCATCCAGAGATAGTTGTCCAAATACCTTATTGAGCAGATTTTGTTGGATTATGTCATCAATAAATGCATGTAAGATGATCACTTGGATGCATTGGATCCTCATGCTAATAGAGGGTGGGATTTTTGGACAAAACTGAAATTTTTGCTGGAATTTCCGGTTCCGGTTTTTCTCAAATATGAGATATGGTTCCGGTACCAGAAATGACCGGAACCGGCACCGGAGCGTTGGAACCGATATTCGATGTATGTTGTTATGCTTTGAGGTGGTTTCGAGACTAAAGATAAACCTTTTCAAATCGGAAGTCATCCCAGTGGGTACTGTTGGTAATAGTCAGGAGTTGGCTTCTATTTTGGGTTGTGGAGACTCCTCTTTGCCTTTGATTTATCTAGGACTTCCGTTGGGTGTAAGATATAAAAGTGTGCATATATGGGATGAGATTATAGAACGTATGGAGAGAAGGTTAGTAGGGTGGAAGTGGCTGTACTTATCCAAAGGGGGTACTTACTTTGATAAAATCTACGCTATCTAGTCTTCCTACATATTTTTTATCCTTGTTCCCCATCCCAAGGGTCGTGGCTAAGAAATTGGAGAAACTTCAAAGAGATTTCTTGTTGGGTAGTGGTGATGGCATCCATAAGTTTCATCTTCTCAATTGGAACACCGTGTGTTCTCTCCTATTCAGTGTGGGGGGTTGAGTTTTAGGTGGTTATCTTCCTTTAATACTGCTTTGTTGGGTAAGTGGGGTAGTGGTGACAAATTATGGCGGATTGTTATCCACGCAAAATATGGTAGTACGGTGGGAGGTTGGACTACTATGGTGAGCCATGGACCTTATGGCGTGAGTATGTGGAAGCATATTAGTAAGGGATGACATTCTTTCCGCGAGCATATTCGGTTTGTGGTTGGTTGTGGTTCTAGAGTTTGCTTTTGGCATGACTGTTGGTGCAGTAATAGTTCCTTGCAGATTGCTTTTCCGTTATTGTTTTTGCTGGCTACGGATAAGGATGCTCTGGTGGCAGATTGTTTGGAGGATGGCTCTAGCAATCCAGTTTGGAATATTCAGTTTACAAGATCTGCTAACGATTGAGAATTATAGGTATTTTCGGATTTTTACACCTTACTTTACTCGAGGGGTATAAGAAGCGGGGTGGAAGATAAGTTGCAATGGATGGGAAATAAGGATGGTGTCTTCTTCGTTAAGTTTAAGTATGATTATCTCATGCATAGACTTAATGGATGTGTTTCTACTTTTCTGTGGCAGGCTGTTTGGAAGACAAAGGTTCCATCACGCGTTTTTTCTTTGTGTGGGAGCTTCATTTGGGAGACTTTTAACTACTAATAATCTCAGGATGAGGGGTATTTGTGTGTTAGATTGGTGCTTTCTTTTGTAGGATGGATGCAAAATCGGTTCATCATTTGTTACTTCATTTTTCGGTTGCACGTGGTTTATGGACACTTGTTCCGTATTTTGAATTTGAATTGGTTATGCCTGAGAAGGTGGTTGATGCGTTGATGTGCTGGAATCAAAAGATTGTGGATTCCTTGGCTAAAGCTATACGGAGGATGATTTCATCATGTATTTGATGGTGTTTATGGAGGGAGTGTAATTCCCGGTGTTTTAACGATGTTGCCTTGACGATGGAGCATTTACAGGGCGACCTGCTGCATTCTCTTTTCTTTTGGTCTAATGCTGTGTTAAGTTGTCCCTTTTTAGATTTTCAGGATTTCCTTAGCTTCTTTGCTTGTATGTCTTAAGTGGTTCTGGTACAACCTTTGTACTGTTCTCACATTCTTTCTAATAATATTTTCTTACTTATAAAAAAACAAATTCATTCGTAAATCCTGAATTAAAATTACTACTGCTTTGCAATTCGCCCTTCAATAAAAGTAGTAGTGGAGGGTGTTGAAGTGTAATTTTTCCATCATATTGGAAGGCTATATTTTGATAGTTTTTGATAATAAGTTCAGTGATCAAATGCTATATCACTAATTGGTTTGACAAAATAACCTACATTCATCAATCAAATGCTATATCACTATTTGGTTTGACAAAATACTGAGCAGGAATATTACATTTAGGGCCAAGGCTCATCAGTTTATTTAATTTGTTTTCCTTTTGGGGTGAGAATTAATTCAAATTGCACTTGCTATTTGACTTTTTGAGAGTGCCTATGTTTACGTCTCTAGAAATAAACAAACAACGGGATAGAGAAATAAAAAAACAAACTTCTTTTGTATATGCAAGAACTCATGGAGGCAGGGACAAAGCTAGGGGGGGCCGTCGGCCCCACAAAAGCTCATTTTTTCCGTTGAACAAAAATGAAAGTTTTTGATAATAAGTTCAGCGATCATTTTGTCACCGGTACTAAAATCGAGTGACTAAATTTTTAATTTCCCTTTTCTTTTGTTTTACATTTTTTGGCCCCCAAAAGTTATTTTCGAGTAGTTGGCCCACCTAATATTCATATCCTATAGTAGGGCTACACACAATCGGACCACGGACCGAACCGGTTTTGCGATCCGGTCCGGTCCTAAATCTAAAAATGCAGTCCGGTTCGGTCCGGTTTCCTTTTTTAATAAATGCGGTCCGGACCAGACCGCATTTATTAAAAAAATATAAAAATATATTTTTTAATACAAATTATAAACTTAAAATGTTTAATTTTAATCTAAAGTAAAACTAAATATTTTTATATGCACTTCTCCCTTTGAAATTAACCTAAAGATTTTTTAAATTTTTTAAAAAAAATTAAAAAATTAAAAAAAAAATTAAAACCGGTCCGGACCGGACCGCATTTACTAAAACCGGACCGGTCCTCTATTTTAAGAGGACCGTTCCGGTTTTTCAGCCCTATCCTATAGTTTCGTCCTGGGTGGAGGTATAGTGAACTCAAGAGAGAAAATAAGGTTGGGATGGAAACGGAATTTACAAGCAATATACCCTTGAATGGTCTCCGGTAATCTTGACCTCGATTGTTATCTTTAAACCAGAGATCATTTAGATTTAAATCACCATTGAGTGGTCACTTCAATATATCACCACGGAATGTCATTCATCACCAGTCATGAATTTCGATAAAGAAAACAATTAGAGATCAAGTATACTTTTAAAACGTGCAAGGCAGATACGCATAACTTGAACATCAAAGATTGCATAACCAACTAGAAACCATTAAAAGGAGTATGCAAGTACATGGTTCAACAAGACAAGAAATTTAGTCAACTACAATTGTCGATAACAATTCTCTCAACAAAACTTGGAACTAAGAAAAATGGAACAAAACTAGCTCTCCATGACTTACAGCAGAGAAAAAAATGCAATCAATTAGGTATTAGTGGCCCTAGTATATATCTGCTGACTGGCATGAGCTGAGATCATTCTAATGGAGCCCCTTCCCATCAAATCCTTAATAGCTCTGCGTGCTAGAGATCCATTAATCTGAAAATTGCAACACGAAAAAAAAAAACCGAGAATCAATAATCAACTAATGAAAGAGAATTGTCCCCTAAATTGCCTCAAGCAAACCAACTCGCTTTGAATGTACAAGGCAAGGATTATGCCTTGTCTGAAACAGTTTTAACCATTGCAAAAATTTCTACGTCTGTCTGGATTACAACAACCAGAAGTGACATTTAGCTGAAATACATTATTAGGCTTCCACTTATTATAACATATCGCCTACTGACAATGATACCTTTTGAAGAATTTTCCATTCGCTTCACTCATTCTTTTCCAAGAACCAGAGGACATTTAACCAGTTCCATAACAATTTCTATTCTCCTACATTGCAACCTCTTAGTAGAATAATAGTACATACGCATGCAACCTCTAATGTCATTCATGCTAAAACTAGCACTCATAAAACAATAAAGATGTTCCAGATCCAAAGGAAGAATTAAACAAGGCAAATAATGAAACTAGTCACTTGACACGTACTGCTCACAAGGGAAGGCACAGGTTATTATTCTCAAAAACAGATACCAAATAAAAACAGCTCAATGAACCATACTTGCCGGAGGGAAGGGCAGGCCTCAGTGGTTAGACTTGAACACTCAGATGCTTCAATTTTCCTTCTATGAGAAAAGGAAGATCCACCAAAAGATGACGAACCAAGAGAGTTTTTTACGTATAAATTTGTGCATTGATATGCTCCAACTTCTTAGCAATAATTTAGAAAAATACAGAGTTCTCACACGTGTTGCATAGTGATGAACTAGGTAAATTCAAAGCAACGCAGACATGTACCTTTAAAAGCCTTGACCCCAAGAGAGTGCATATAGTTTCACTAATCAATGAGAACAAGTAGAGCAACTCTCATGACATTTCAATGCAGCAACTTGAGAAAACAAAGACCAAGCAAGATATTGTACTAGAACTTGATATACCCATCAAAATCGCAATGTACGATACCTAGCAATGAAACATACAAGCAGAACAGAAATATTGAAATTACCCTCAAACGATCGGACAAGACTGATGGAGTAATAAGTTTGTACTTGGGAGCTTCGCTAAGGAGCTTGTCATAAGTCGCCTGATCAAACAGAACCATGTTGTTGACCTTCTCCTTTTGCTTGCCCTTGCTCCATTTCTACAATTACCAAAACTAAACAATCTGAGAGACTACACAGAAACCTCAACAAAATTAAACATAGAATTGACATCAACTAAGTTAATATCATCAGGCAATCCCAATCTCAAAACTGAGCCTGGATTGCCAAGCATTCAAAAATTCATACAGACCACGCCAAATAATACCTAAGACAAAGATTACTCTTACTCATATCAACAGATGCAATTTTAAACCAACACAACAAGACCGATACCCTCGATAATGAATAAAGTTATCTAACAAAAAAGGTGCAGAAATTTAAGAGAACTGATAATACCCATTACATGTACTCAAATCCACACCAATGGACCGTCGAAACAACATTATAGCCATTCAATTGCCATAAATTCTAAACGAGCACTCCGAATAAGCTAAACGAAATCCTAAACATAACCATAAGCTTACCTTCTTCTTCTGCTTGCCTCCGCCAGACTTGGCTGGCTTCGAGGACGGAGGAGGAGCCTTCTCCTTCTTTGGCGCCTACAATGAACAAAGGAGAAAATAGAGATCCAATTTCAGAACAAAATTAAAAGGGAAAAACTTATAGACAGAAACATTAATGAGCTCAGGTTGGACTTTCGTACCATAGCCGCGTGTTACAGATTGACGGAGGCTAGGGTTTAAGCGAGGGAGTGGAGAGGAGCCGATGGAGGCGCTGGATGCTAGGGTTGATAAAGATGCTGGAGGCTTCTGTCGATAGTGACACGTCAGTCTTTGGAGCCACGTTCGTCTTTGAAGCTACGTTAGTCATATGTACTGGGCTGACCCCATTTATTTTTGTTTGTTTAGTTACGGTATTGGGCCTTTTTCTAAATAGTTTGCTCATTCCATGGGCCACATAAATAAGAATAGACAAGAAAGAACCGGCAAAAGTTATTGTGTGAGTGAAGCTATTGTGTGAGTGGACGGATGAGATTAGAAGTTGAAAAATCTAACGGCTGACAAAATGCCACGTCAATTAATGAATCCGACTCACGAACCCGACCCGCACAACCGACCCGGTTTCATTAATTGACGTGTCATTTTGTCAGCCGTTAGATTTCTCAACTTCTAATATCACCCGTCCACTCACACACTCACACAATAGCTTTACTCACACAATAACCGGCCTCGAAAGAACCTACGTGTGTGAATAAGTGGACGGGCTACCTCGAAATAACGTTCACTTAATTGTTTCCCTTTAACCGTTTCATGTCCTTTTGAGTGTAATCGAGTACAGTTGAATACAATTTTACAAGCAAATTTCAAGAAACTTGTTACACCGTTCGGTAAAGAAGAGATAACCTGGCTGAAGAGAGCTAGGGTTTTGCCGTTTGGAATTGGAAGGAAAGGGAAAGGAGGAGGGTGTTTGGATAAAAAGACCCCGTAATTGTTTACATTATTTCTGAAATAATGTAGAAAAATTGTTAAAACATTACATTATTTAAATAAAAAATCAAGTAATTTAATTTTAATTTTATATTTTATTTAATATTACTATCATTTTATTTATCTACATGTAAATGACATATTCTTTAAAAAAGCCATGTATGCAACTGATGTGTCTGAAAATGTATCACGTATTAATTTTCCGTCTATATATAACGGCAAAATAAGCGGAGTCTTAGATTCATAAATAAAGGAACCACAAATTTCAAAATAAAAAATTTAATGCACAGTCTCAATTCTAAAATAGCATAAAACACAAGTATGTGATATACATTTTTCCCTTATTTTTAATATCTCTACTGATAAGGACAAATTGAAACTATGACAAAATATCTTTCAAGTGACATAGCCAAACGCCAAAACTTGTTTAGTGTACCTTGTAAATATTTTTCTCATTTTCTACATTTTACGCGAAAACAAACGCAACCTTATATTCTGATATTTCATATTAAATAAAAAGTTTTGAAAAGGTAGATTAGCATGTAAATCAATGCTAAAAGCCCCCTTTTTAATAATTATAACGTGCTAGATTGATATTTTAAAAAATAAGATTTGTTCTCATCAAAGTGTATTAGAATTGGACTTTAAAAACTATTCACGTTCGATATTAGTTAGGAATGATGATACCAAAAATCACCAATAGTCGGAGCAGATTAGACCTGAAAGGGAACAAGAAAAGGGGGCGGTTTCGAATCCGGAGACTCCGATGCCTAAGTCTGATCTCAAGAAGAATTGAGTATTAGAAGAGCAATTTAAGCTTGAGAAAATATGAAGGGGGTACTTCCCTATTTATATGTGAGGGATTAGAGACCTAAGAGTAGTCTTAGGGTATGTTCATTTAAAAAAGTATTCTAGAATATAGATGTATTCAACAAATTTGTAAATAAACATCCAAAATCTCAAAAATTCATACACAAATACCAATGTTTTTTTACACAATATCTAACAATTTTTCACACAAACTTCAATACATTTTTTTTAAAAAAAATTATAACAAATCTTCTCTCTCTATACTTTTCACCTAATTTAAATATTTTTTATTAAACAATTATATCAAATTGGATGGAGGGACATGAATGAAAAACGTATAAAACAAAAGGGACGGAGGAAAAACAAAATAAACCCTAGAAATATTTCCCGGAAAAAGTGATATCACATGGACACGAGTTATATTTTGGCTTATAATTACACTACAAAAAAGGTCTTTAGCGGCGGTCGAAGGTCAAGAAACCGTGGCTAAATCATTAGCATCGATTTTTTTACGGCGGTCACGGCTATAGTGACAATTTTTTAGCGCTGGTGAAGACCTCGGGTTTATTGCAACGGTCCGTTAGCAGCGGTCTGAACCGCCGCTATAGAACTTCGGGTCTCTAGCGGCGATTATTCAGCAACGGTCTGGACCGCCTTTGTAGACCCAAAGTTCTATAGCGGCGGTCATATAACAGAGGTCTCGACCGCTGCTGTATACTCGAAGTTCTATATCATCGGTTGTGGCCGCCACTATAAACCCAAAAATATATAGTTGCGGTCATATAGCGGCGGTATATACCCGAAGGTCTTTTTACAACGTTTTACTATATTATTATTGTTTTTTATTTTTATCCAGCGTTTTAAACCGCCACTAGATCAATATTAATAAAACAAAATATATTTCATCATTGACTAAATAACCACATCTTACAAGTTTTGCAAGAAACACAAATAAGTTATAAAAATTTCGTAGTAAGTAGTCTATAAACTAGCAAGTAATGATATTTAACGACAAATAACAATAACTTTAATCTTTAGCAGCTTCAGCACATCACTATCACCATCTGCTCCAGCACTATTTACACCATATGTATTACCACCATCACCATCACCGTCAACATTGTCTGCAAAAATTAACAAACGGTAATGACATGAACAAATAAAAAACTAAATAAATAAATACAAACACAAGAGTTTAGTACACATTTAAAATGAAATTAATGGCAATCTTCATTTATGTTAGTATCTTACAATCAAACGTTTTCCGGCTTGCATGAGATGATCTATGAAGTGATAGTGGTCCCTGGTTGAGATTGGGATTGACAACATTTTGGTTTTCACGTTGCTCCTACAAAAGTTAAACAAACAATTAGCTAGGAAAATACATAAATAGAATTAATAGTGATTATGTGAGGGTAAGTAACTAAATTTTCTACCCAAGTTGTAGCCATCATTTGAATTGTAGATTGAAGCGATGAAATTGTAGACTCAATAGTCTTCATTATATCCTTGATGTCCACTATTTGGTCGTTATTAGAGGATGTAGGCTGAGTGGATATTTTGTTGGTGTTAGTAGGATGAGATTGCGACCATGTTGTTCTGGACCAATCACTTGTGCATAGCGGTCAGATGGTGACCAACTGATGCTGCCACCCATTCTAGATTGGCTCAAGGCTTGTGAAACTTTTGGATCATTCACTTGAATCTCTTTCATTCGCCTCTGAAAGAATAGAACATACAATTTAATGATGATTAGTCATTTGGACATTCAAATAAAAATTGAATGTAATAGTGACATACTATTTTCTCTCCTACATCCAGATTCATTGGAGACCTCTCAGAACGTGAATGGACCGCTTTATATAGATCTGCTCAATCAATTATAACTTGTTTATCTTTTTTCCTGCATCACAGACACCATATGTAATGATGAAATTGTAAATTACTTATAACAATCCTAATAATAACAACTATACTAGTAAACTTCCAGAAAATTGAGTATTATGTACCATCTTATGAGCATGACGTGCAAAGTTTCCAGATCCTGCAGTGTGCACCGACGTCTGTAGTGATCGACTTTGTTTCCCGGCTTCACTTCGACGCTACATTAATACCAAGACATTATAAATTAATAATGAATAGTACATTCATGAAATCTATAATACAAAGAAATAATGGCATACTCGTCCTGCTTCAAAATATCAAAAATCGACTAACTTGCAAAATTGCTCCAAATTAACATTTTTTGGAGCTTTACTTTTCACATATTGATGCGTAAAGGCCTCATTGAAATATTTAGTCATCAAACTACATTTATAGTTCCTCCATTTTTCACCCAGATCTTCGAGGAACCAATGTTTCACTACATCCCTCAATGGACCCTCGGGGATTGTAAATCGCTTCTGCAACATATACCACAAGAGTTAGGTGTGTACATTATTAAACTTTTATAAGTGCATTTCACCCTGGCTTATATAAAAGAATGTATACCGTCATAAGTGTCCAACAATCCTCCTTTATTGCCGTAGGGACTCTACGTCAATCTACAACATCTATGGGGATTTTATTAGGAACACGGGCAACACTGCCCGTGAATTGGGCAAAAATGACTCCTTCAGTACCTAGAGGCTACCCATTCTCATTGAAGTGGGTAGGAATCTATTCACCCTCTTTCAAATTCCACACCTCATTCATGCGCGTCCCACCACGCGTTTTACGAACTTAAGTATTATCTGCACATTTCACATGTGAAATTAAATTCACAAACAAATGACATAAATTATCACTATTTTGGTTATTAACATACCTAGTGTGTCGTCATCGTTCGAAGGTTCATTTTTGTACGATAGTACCGTAGATTGATGGGATGGTGACATAGCCTGCTGCGATGATGGTGTAGTCTGCATCGATGATGGCGTAGTTGGTGTAGATGGAGTAGCTGATGAGGATATAGTCCTGAACCTCTTCCTCGTCATTGTACCTACACAATACACAGATAACTAAATTCCTAATAGTAATAGTCTAATAAACAATAATGTGGAAGGAAAAATATTCATGCATGGTAATAGAACCTTAATGCTTGCAACCAGATGGAAAAAATAAGACCATCTTTTGCAAGAGTCCATCCTCTGTACAATCCACTATCAAATTTATGAATCCACTATCATCTAAAGGGGTAAATTCATTATGTAAACAAACAAGAAACTCATAAGTCTCAAAAGAAAAATCAAAGATCGTGAAATTCATATACCATAGGTACGTCCTGAGGTATATCTAGTGTTGTTTCTTCTACATCATTTCTAAAACACACGTCAAATCATCTTGTACATTCTCAGAGACATGCTCAATGTTGAAATTGTAAGCCTCATTCTCACAATAGTCATCCACCTCGTCATCAAACAACTCACCAATACCAGCATCAAACACATCTCTTGGTTTAGTCTAGACAACTACTTTCCCAATTTGGATGCCTTTCATCAGATATACATAGTATACTTAAGATGCTTTTGATGCCAATATGAATGGATCAACGCTTAATCGCTCTCCAGTATGCACTAAAAGCGAAAAATTAACAAGTTTAAATCCAAACTCATCAACTTTATATCCCTCACCAATAGCAGTGTCAATCCAATTACATTTGAATAGTACAAAACGTTCCGAATCAAAATAGTTTAACTCAATGATAGTTGTAATTCTCCCGTAATATATTGTGTCCCCTTCAACAGTCACACAAACACCACTATTTTGAGTTGTTCTGCCCATTTCATTCTCTTTTGTACGGAACTTCATACCATTACGTATGTATCGACTGAATGATCTAGCTTCGGGGTTTGGAGTTTTAGCAAGCCATAGAACCATCTTTGGAAGTTCACGCTTCCTTGCATCGTCCATATTTTGAATCTGTTTTCCTCGGACAACAACCCAAGATTAAGTGTATTTATAAGTTTTAAAGTAACCAAGCAATTCAAAACAATTTAAACATAAGACATACATAGTCTCAAAACCAATCACAAAATTTATCCTTATGCATCTTATCGATGACATAATCTGTGGGATGACTCCTACGGTTGCTTGCCTTCAATCAATCCTTATGCATTCTGCATGGACAATAGAACTAAAACTTAGATTCTATTGGATATAAACATTCTCAATGAAAGAGTTATATGTCTAACATCACTTACATGCGAATTTGGACTAACTCATCGCAATTAAAAAGGACATATCGATGGGCTTGCATGCACTCCTTTGTATCAAGACGAACGTGAGAAACAGTAGGAGATTATAAAGTTCACATAAAACAAGTCGGCATATGATGACACAATAATCCATATAGATTAAGAGTCGATATTGCAAAACCTAAATCCCAAAATAGAGCCTACTCAAACACAAAAAAATTCAGGAGTGAGTTTCACAAGCCTCCTTTATGTTGGTAGCATTACCACAAATATGTTGATGAATAATACAATTTATACATATAATAAGACATATAGGTTCAGACAGGCAATAAATTTCGAAAGGGGAAAGATTAACCAAATTCAAAGCACAATTCACAATTCAATTCATGCCCTAACAAATCAATTGAAACCCTAGTTAGCTGAGAGGTAGAGGATGATAGAAGAGGGAGAGAGGTCGGTCTGACCTGGTGGCTGGTGGGCGGCAGGCGGCTGAGAGAGAAAGAGAAGCTGAGAGAGAGAGAGAGGCTGAAGTGGTCAACGGTTTCTGCCCTGGAGAATCTGGTCGGTCGCCGGTGGAGGAGGGGAACTGAGAGGGAGTGAGCTGAGAGTCATCGGTGCCGGAGGAGCTGAGAGGGACTGCGTCACTGGGGGTGTGAGGCGGTGCACTGAGAGGGAAAGGTCGTGTGAATTAGAGGCGACCTGGGTTGGGCAGGCTGCGGGCATAGTGAAAGAGGGCTAGCAGCTGGTGGTTTGTGGCGTCAAAGTGAGGAGGAGAGAGACGGAAGCCGGCGTTGGGAGGGGGAGTGGATTGAGAGTACTGAGAAAGGGGGAATAGGGGAAAATTGAAGGGGGTGCAGGGGAGGGGGATATTACACCAGGGTAAAACGCGCTTTAAAAAAAATCAGACAGAGTTATCACGTTTGACCCGTGTTTGACAAGTGCTCGAGCGCCCTTGAAAAAATTCAGACAGAGTTATCACGTTTGACAAGCGCTCAGTTAAAATTTCAGACATAAACATAAACATAAGCATTCGACGCGCCTTTAACGAGAGCTCGAGAACTTTCGGCGAATTTCATAAATTGCTGAATTTTTGGATTTTCTTTGTGAAACTAAGGGAAACCCTACTAGATTTTGAACATGTTTTAAAATTTTTTATTGATTTGTTAATTAGAGGGAAAACACATATTCTCCCCTCTAAGTGTTGTTAGGGTTTAAACTGGATTTTTCAAAAGGTAATAGTTTCTACTTACAGTTACGTCTCTATTACTTTGGACTTTAAATTCTCATCTTATCTTTTAAGATGATCTTTAATTTTATTGATTTTGAAATTTGGATTTCATTAGTTAAGATTTTATTGATAAGTGATTAATGGACCAAAAGAAAAGAGAAAAAAATTACATTGGGCCAAGTGTGTAAAATGCTAAAAAATGGTTCAATATGAATGTAGGATAACCGGAAACCGCCACCGCTAAGGGCCAGTTTTGCCCTTAATGATGTAGGTGTCAATTATTTAAAAATCGACACCTACACCGGGGTTGTGCAGCCCTAGCTGAGGGCATGAGCGCCTGAGGGAGGCTGGGTTATATTTTCTAATTTCTAATTTTAAAAATTCTTTTAATACTAAATTATATTTTGTAGTTATGTGTTTTTAGCAAATTAAAATACTTAGAATATTATTTTACACTCTTTTTATAAGTAGTATAATAATCTTAATTAAAATAAGTTGATATTAATACTATATAATACTTATAATTTAAAAGTATAATATTTTTTATAAAACATTGAATGATTTATTATATGTGTTTATCATATACTTGATATATTTTTGTTTGAAATTAAATAATATGTCATAAATAAATAGTATCATATAACTAATTATTGAACAAATATATTATCATTATAAGCCTATGTAATAGATGTTTTCTAAATTACTTAGAAATAGTCAATAAATATGCAATTACCAAAACAACCATAGGTATAATTTAAAATATATAACATAATAACTTCAAATTTCATAACACTAATTCTAATTCCCTATTTTATTAAGTAGATCCCTTAAAATAAAAATTTTCAAATACATGACAAAATAAAATTATATATTAAAATGAATACAATAATCTTAATAAATAATTATTAACATTAAAAACATAAATTTAAAAAACGCTATTATAGATATACTTTTAGCAGCGTTTTTCTACAAAAAGGCTGCTAAAGGTATAACCTACAGCGGCGGTCAGTTTGACAGCTGCTATAGACACCTGATTTCTAGCGGCGTTATTGTACGATTGCCACTAGCAATTACACATATAGCGACGGTCAGCGTAACTGTCGTTGTATATTAAACCTTTAGCAACATTTTTTCAAACAACGCTGCTAAATTGGGTATGTGACAATGGTTAGTGACCACCGCTAAAAGACCGTTGTTGTAGAGCATATTTTTAGGAGCGGTTTAAACAAAACGCTGCTAAATTACATATATCGCGGCGGTCTAAACCGCCGCTGAAACGACCGCTGCTATAAAGCAAACTTTTAGCGGCGTTTTTTTGTAAAACGCTACTACAGTGTGTCTTTAACGGCGGTCCGTGACCCCCGTTATAGGTATATTTTAGCCGCGTTTTTGAAAAAACGCCGCTACATACACCCTGTAGCTGCGTTTTTCGTGACCGCTGGTAAAAATACCGCCGCTAAAGATAGGTTTTTTTGTAGTGTTAATTCCATCATATATTGGCTTAAGACAGGGAGAGGCAGTTGTCTATAAGAGGCTAGATGCACACATGTAAGGTCGTTGATAGAACTGAAGTTGGAACGGAACAGTTCTTCAAGACATGATATAACAGTTAGAGCTAAAAAGTTTTCATGCCTCTAGTAAACATAGTACAGCGTGTGCTGCATTTCAGCTTCTTGGTAAATTAAAAGGCAAATTGGGGATTTCATATATGAGATAGGTGGTTCTAATAGACATAGCGTTGAGCTCCATTTGTGACTATCAAAATAGTTTCTCCGTTGGAGTTTTGCTCTGAAGCGGATCAGTATTTTTGTCTATGCCAAATACATGAGAAAACGAAAATTACAGACTACGGTTGACCATAAAGCCAATCACAGTTCGTTACAACATGGGGGGTTATAATCCACAGTCAAGATCTCTTATCTCAAAGACAATGTCGCCCACGTAGCAAGCTTATGGGCGAGGCGATTTTGCTTTCTCGGATTCTAGTTTGGTTGGACTGCAAAAAAATGCATGACAGCTTTGACAGTCAGCAACAAGGTATCCTTCCAAGTCCCGACCATTGTTTTGGATAGCCTTGCATGTAAGACCTATGCTCCAAAAATCATTATTTTAGATAATTATTATTTAGATATCACGTGTTTATATTTATTATGTTAGGTAATATGTTGTGACATAAGGTGTTACACGATTATTATTAAGTGACAATGTAGAAAAGTCATGTCAATGGTTAATAAATCAAGGACAGGGAGTATGACTTTTTCGTTTTCTTGTACACTTAATGTTTTGTTATAGACTAAGGTACATATTTATGTACAATACGTCTATACTCGTTGTGCCACTATTAAATAGGATGATGTACTCAGTCATCGAGGTAGTGATCTTAAGCAAACGAGTAGATGTATTGTAAGAGTACATGCACTGAATGAGATCAAATATGGATGGATACCTTCTAGAAGTCATAATTGATGTTGAGACGATATTCAACACAATTTGTTTTTGATATCCTTAGACATAAGAGGTTTGTGAAGATTTTTTTATTGTGTACTTATACTCTAATCGAGTCATTTGGTGATGAACTTTTAGATCAAATATTTCAGACAACATCGGGGGTCTTGTGCATGATGAATGAGTTTGTATACATGCTCAATAAGGAATTCACAAGTATCTTTGTGAGATAGTATATTCAAGTATATATGTATAGGGTTGGACTCGAGAAAAAGAAATCTCTGCCCAGAGGAATTTTATGAAAATATTTTTCGAAATTAATATATATAATATATATTTATTTGTGAAATTATTTAGGAAAAATATTTGAGAGTCCAACGAGTTACAGATTATAAAATTAAGAATGATATAAGCTAGGAATTTTATCAATGATAATATTTTGGTCCTATTACCTCATATTGAATATAGTATGGTGAAAAGATAAATAAACGATTATAATTGTTAGCAAAAGTGATTTCACAAATCAATTTCAAATTCTCGAAAGTAAATTGTAATATGTTGATGAACATGATTACAATTAGTAGACTCTTGAAATTTGAAATAAAAAAATATAAAGGAGTTAATGGAAGAAGAGTTTTTTCATGTAATCATACGGCCGAAATCTGAGATCCCTAACAACCTCATGCACTATCACAACTATGAGATAGTATACCCTAATCGTTAGTTTGAGAGTTGGTCATCAGAACTCGGAAAACCCTACAACGGCTATGAGCGTGGAGAGGAAAGAGACAAAACATTTAGACTACTATTGTGGAATTCTCGATATTATGAGATCGACAAGAACCTGAAGATTATTAAAGAATTCTCAGAAAATAAAGAGAATTGATAAGTTAAATTTTCGCAGTTAACTTTCACTACATGCATTTAGAGAATATCCTTCAAAACATAGAATGTTAGCCTTGATTTCACACACCCAGAGAAGTTGGACAGGGGGAATGATGTTAGTCTAGGACTGTAAAATTGTACCCCTATGATCACGGCAAACAGCTGCAAATCCAATGATAGAGTACTGTTGGCTGTTCGATAAGCAACTTAGACACAATTTTACTCTTACAGATCATCAGGGAGCCAAGACAATAAGGGCAACATTTGACATCTTGAGAAAGTAGGTAATGCAAAAAGGCAGAGAGAAACCTCATCCCAAGATGTGCCAGAATCAATCACTAGAAGAGATTTCAGCACAGGAAGATGCTTTTAGCATTAAATCTTTTGAAGACGACTCGAAGCTTTTTGTTATTGCGATTCGACGCGCTTTTTTTTCTTCAAATGGTTGGTCAGAGTCAAATTTCAAACTAATGTGATGGATACCTCTGCAAAATAATAATAATTCGTAAGAATTATAACTACTTTCTGAATGCATAAGATAAGGAAAAAGAATTGCAGAATAGAAGCACTTTGCGTGCTGGAGGTTGCGTCCACATGCAAAACATCCACAAAACTGAAAGTACCCATAACTCTTGATCAAACGCTTACAGTTTTAGCTGTCTTGCTATAAAGTAGACGTATGTGGTTTGGTGCATTTTTCGGTAAATCATACCGATGGTTGCAGTCTCGTACGAAAAAGAGTCCCAAAATAAGCTTCACGTGAGTTGTACAGAACTGATCAACATAGCTGCTTTCTAACTGGAAACTCAATTAAAATGAAGCACAACATAAGCAGTTCAACTTTAAATTATTCCTCGATATCTCTAGTGATGACTGTCCACCCACATTACAAAATTCATGTCTTTGAACAAAGGGAAATTTCCCAAGATCTTATAACCATTAGAGCAGAACCAAAGTACCCAGGAGTTTTATTCCATACTCGCAACTCCTCCAGCCGACTTTATTTTCTCTATTATGTTATTCGCCTCCTCCTTAGTGACCCCTTGCTTTAGTAGAGTGGGAACCTTCTCAACCAAGTCTTTAGCCTCTTTCAATCCCAGACTAGTAAAAGCCCTGACTTCTTTGATCACCTTGATTTTGGCAGCTGCATCAAACTTCTCCAACTTAACATCAAATGTTGTTTTCTCTACCTTTTTCTCCTCAGCCTTTGCAGATCCAGATGCCCCACCTACCTGTGAACCTAAGTCCATCCCTTCAACTGAAACTGGCTGCAGCTGTTGGAAGTCCCACATTGTTAGAGAAACTTGTCAATGTGCTCCTTATAAGGTTATGACATCCCTCACTCCTCAAGGCGTCTTTTGGAGTTGAGTTAGGTCCACCTTTTCACATATTGTGTAAATTCTAATATGGTATCAGAGTCAGGTTCATAGTTTGTGGTCTCACCGTCACCCGTTTCCACGTGTTGGCTTGAATGTCCTTCCGCCACACGTGAGGGGACGTGTTGGAAATCCCACATTGCTAGAGAAACTAGTCAATGTGCTCCTTATAAGGTTGTGATATCCCTCACTCCTCAAGGCGTCTTTTGAAGTTGAGTTAGATCCACTTTTCACATATTGTATAAATTCTAATAGCAGCTTTGGATGCCTTAGCCATAGGGATCAGAGATAGTGCTGCTATTCTTTCAGCA
Organism: Myrica gale; assembly: GCA_963930655.1. Taxonomy (NCBI): domain Eukaryota; kingdom Viridiplantae; phylum Streptophyta; class Magnoliopsida; order Fagales; family Myricaceae; genus Myrica; species Myrica gale. The sequence continues at coordinate 11,676,266 of OZ005619.1, read as the reverse complement.
AGATTAAGGAATATTTTATCTGAAGGTGGGGGCCTAGGGCCATAGGGATCATTGACTGGCGGGTATTTGTACCTTTTCGGCTTGGCCTTGGGATCCCTGGGAACAAAATCAGGTTGGAAGCAACGAAACTGCAAAGGCCCAGTTATTTCGGGGAGGGTGGGACAAACACGAATGGATCTAGGTAGGGCGATAATTCCACGCAACAAGAGATTCCCGCCCATCTGTCATGAAAGTACATTTATCTTTTTGTAAGTGGATATGCATTCAACATTTGCAAAAATAAATTTGACAGTATAATACACCATCCACATGCAGGCTTCAATTTGGGTCTGATGTTCTGGTGTCCAGTGACTTATGATATTATACATTTGAATAACTGCCCTCAAGGCTGGTAATGAAGCCTTTACAGCAGCGAACTGAACTTCACCGGTGAATGATTTTGAAGAGGGTGACATCATTTAACTTGAGACAAGAGGTTCCTACAACTTATTCTATTCTCAAGCAGAGGAACTTAAGGCCATCCAGTGGTTAACAAACATCAACTTGAATTAGGGCTGAGCAGAACCGGACCCCAGACCAGACCAGACCAATTTTGTGGTTGTTATCAGATGAATCCGGTCCGGATTCATAAAACCGGATTAATGCGGTCCGGTCCGGTGACTACATTTTATATATTTTTAAAAAAATAAAAGTATATATATACTGCGCAGGAGGAGTGCTTCATGCGCAGAGCTTCTGCGCGGTGCCTCTGGGCACGGCGTAGTGCGCAGAGGCAGCTCTGACTTGCAGAAGCATTAATTTTTTTTTAAAAAAAAATAAAACCGGTCTGGACCACGACTGCTTTATACTAGACCGGACCGGACCATTTATAAGTGGTCCAGTCTGGTCCTTTATATTAGTAGAACCGGAAATCCGGTCCGACCGCATTCTGGTCCAAAAACCAGACCAGATTTCCAACCCTACAGCCCTAACTTTAATGCTTAAATTTGATTCAGTTGCCATCAGAGCTGCAAGTTGACTTGCTCTTTAATGTTTCCAGTAGCTACCTATTTGAACACCTGATAGATTTGATGGAAAGTAGAAGTTGTTGATAAACAAGTTGATTATCCACCAAAGCTTAGACACAGGTTATTGAAGATGTCCTGGATGTCAAAGTGGCTAATTCAAGGAAGGACGACCAATATAGATATTGCTTAATGAAGAAATTGAGTAAGCCAGTGAGTGAAGTTACATGGATTGATAAAGCAGTGTTAAAAAAAATGATCAAGAGGTTTCTACTAATACTGTCAAGGTTTGCTCATCCCGACCAAGAATTCCCCCACCTAAGAGGGGTAGGGGAATCCAAATCCAAAGCAACAACAAACTCACCAGTGCACTTGGACATGCCCACTAGCTACCATCATTCCAACCTTCTATTTAAAAAACTGAAAAATGAAAAGAAAATTGTTTCATTTTTCCCCAACTGCTTCTTCATTTTCTCTTGGAATTATGAAGCATCATTATTTTCCAATTCATGTCCATTCCATATTAAACTATCAAAACATATTTGGACAGAAGGGCTACATTGACAACAAATAAAAACTTCAAAGATATTACATTGATCACTAAACTTGTTGACAATGACATCAAAGTTGAAGGGAGACAAAATGTATTCATCCCTAAAAATTTTATCCATTGCAAGCAAAATAGCAGCTTCAAAAAAAGAAAAATGCAATACATATTGTCATGCTTATTTTCAATTTGTATACAAACATAGACATTCCACATGCATATAATAACATTGTTTACACTAGTACATCAACCAACATTCAAACATACGAAGTTCATTCTGGAAATAAATGAAAGAAAACTGCTGCAGAGTACCTTAAGAAAAAGATGTCAAGATTTCATAGATCCCAGAGCGAGCTCCAACACCCAAAGTTCTCGCCAAAGCTAACCAGCCAAAACCACTGTATAAACCTATAATATTAAGATAAGAAAATACGCAATAGAGAATATTAGAATTTACACAATATGTGAAAGGTGAGTCTAACTCAACTCCAAAAGACGCCTTGAGGAGTGAGGGATGTCACAATCTTATAAGGAGCACATTGACTAGTTTCTCTAGCAACACGCCCCCTCACGTGTGACGGGAGGACATCCAAGCCAACACGTGGAAACAGGTGACGGTGGGACCACAAACTAGGAACCTGCCTCTGATACCATATTAGAATTTACACAATATGTGAAAGGTGGGTCTAGCTCAACTCCAAAAGACGCCTTGAGGAGTGAGGGATGTCACAACCTTATAAGGAGCACATTAACTAGTTTCTCTAGCAATGTGGGACTTCCAACAGAGAAAGAGATACAATTCAGAAACATCAAATCCATAATGAAACCCTAAACAGTTTAAAGAAATCAGCCATAGGAAAGACAACATTTACAAAACTAAACATACCTTAGTGAGAGTGAGAGAGAGATTTAGCGCCCAAAGTGATTCTGGCGAGAGAGAGATTTCGAGAGATGGCAGTGACGACGTCACGGCGAGAGAGAGGGAGTAGAACAAAGGGAGCGGCGACAGGGAGGGTGGGGGTGCTGAGGCTCGGTGTCGTCCGTTTAAACCAAGTTCGCTTACGATTTTTTTAGCCCTGAAATGTTAAAAAAAACAATCCGAAACGAACATTCAGACATTTTCGCTCAAATCTTCGGTTCCAATTTCGGAAAACTTGAAATATGATATTCGGTTCCGATTTCAACACCAAATTGGACATGAAATTTTCGGGAAGACTTGAAAATTTTACCCATTCTTAAAGATGCTAGTTAAGGGTGGGCAAAAATTCCTATCAATATCAAAATTTTGGATTCTGAATCTAGTACTGTAAATTCCGGTACATATCGGAACTGAAATTGGAATACATTTTTTTGAATTTTTTAAAATTGGAACCGAAATCGGAAATTCTGATAGAATTAGCGGGATTTCCGGTTCCTTTTTTATTATTTTAATAAAATATGACTCAAAACATTGTAATTTTACTTTAGATTTTGGATGAATATTTATTTTATCCTAAATATGATTTAAAATATTTTAATTTTAAAATAGGGCTCAAAACCTTTTTTGATGCCCATAATTTTATAATTTTATTTTAGATGAATGTTTATTTTAGATTTTAGATGAATATTTACTTTATATTTTATTTATTATTATATATTATGATGTGTAACAAAATAATTTGTACAAAATTTCGGCCAAAAAAAATATAACCAAAAAAACCTACGAAATCAAAAATTTCAATTCACTACAAAAAAACCACCTATAGCGACGGTCACTGTAGCGGCGGTCACCAATACCGTCGCTACAAAGTGTTTTTAGCGGCGGTTTTAGTCAACCGCGGCTAAATGGGGTCTATAGCCACGGTTTCTGTAGCCGCGGTCATTATTTTTGTTAACCGCGGTCTCTATAGCCGCGGTCACTGACCGCCGCTACAAACCCAATATAGCTGCGGTTTTGAATAAACCGCGGCTATATGTCAGTGTCTATAGCGGCGGTCAGTGACCGCCGCTATAGGAAGCGGCGGTCATGCTGACCGCCGCTGAATCTCGTACCTGTAGCGGCGGTCTTTGTAGTGACCGCTGCTATAGGTATAATTTAAAAAAAAAATGAAAAAAAATTAGAAAAATGAAATTTTATGTGTTATTTAAGGTTAAAAATTGTTTTATTGACTATTTATTCCTTTTTATACATAATTGTATTTTGTCACATGTTTTAAAATTTTTTTAAGAGACATAGTTAATAAAATATGAAATTAGAGAGAGCGTTATGAATATTGAAGTTGTTATATAGAATAGGGGCACTTTTCGCACACGTGTCGGTTTTTTTGTCATAACTTTCGCTACAAGTATCCGATTCGCATCCATGACCCCAATTCGGAAAGCTCGTTTCGGCGCGCACGTCGTGGGCACCCAGTTATGCTTCGGTACGCCTCTTTTCGAGCCCTAAATCCGCTGTTTTCCCTCTCAAAAACCTATTTTTAGTTATTATTTTCTTTCCTTTACCGTTTAGGAATTATTTTTGAACCCGATTTGGGTCATATTTTGGCAGTCTATTTAATTTTGGTAAAATCCTATTAGGGATGAGATTTTAGCTATTTTAGATATTTTATATATTAAATTATAAATATTATATATTATTACAATTAAGATTATTATACTAGTTATGAAAATAGTATAAAATAATATACTATTAATACTAAATATAAATATTTTTAAATATTATTATAAATTACAAATGAACTATATTTACTAAACATCTGTATAATAATTTACTCAAAAATACATAACATGTATATAGCTTATTATTAAATAAATTTAAGAATTACAAATAATAATAAACAAAACTCAAAACTCCCTACATTTAGCGCCAAAAAAAGCTCAAATGTTTCGTTCAGCGCCAAACTTTTTTACTCCCCGTGTATTTTCGCCCCCTTCCTCTCCTCTCTCTCTCGAATTCCCCCTTTCCCCTCTCTCTCTCTCTCTGAGTCTCCATTTGAAAAATCTCTCACTCTACTCTCCCTGTCCCTCCGGCTCTCAGCCACTCTCTCACTGCCTCAGTCTCTCTCTCACCCCTCTCAGCCTCTCTCTCACTGCCTCCCTCTTAGCTCCTCCTCCGGCGACCGGAAGCCCATTTGAAAGATTATGGAGCTGGAGCCTTCAAATCCTAGGTATCTGACGCTGATTTCGAATGTGAGTGCATCAATGGGGCAGTGGAAAGATGCTTTGATCTCTAGGGTAGCAATGAGACAGCAAGGTATGGAAAATATCTTGTTCACATTCTTTGCTTATGGGCTGTATTTGGAGTTTGTTCAAGATCCATTCGCTTTAGATACCAGGGCGTAACGATGGATGTTTGGGCCTCTTTAGAATTGCTATAGTGTGGCTCTATATATGGTTGAATTATATTTACGAGCCATGTTTATGGTTGAAGAATGAGTATTTGCTTCGGTTTAGATGCAATTAGCTGTTTATACGACTTTTGGTCGGTTAATTTATAGGTTGCGAGGAATCAATGTTGTTTTGCTTCTATGGCTAATTTTTATTTTTAGCTTAATTTCACACGTCTGTTGTGATTTGGTTTTGTCAGAAATAGCTGTTCCTTACTCCAATTGCTTGTCACTGATTTTGCTGTATGTATGTGAAAATAGGGACTTCTGGAGGAGGCACAAGTACCCATATCCAATCCACTAAGGAAGGCTCAGTTTCTGTTCAAATACCCGAGAAGGGTCTTGGTTTTGCTAAGGATTTGCTGATAGACAAGGCTCAGTTTCTGTTCAAGTACCTCTAATTTGGTTTGAACTTAGTTTCTCTTTATGTTGTTCTGTTCCTGGAATGCGGGTGTCATGTAAAAGGAATCTCCATAAAATTGGATGTTGGAGCATCTTGGCTTTACCAAGGGTATGCAATCATCATATTTTATTTCTTCGAAATCTTGAGTATTGTGTTTCAGAAGCATGTATGGCTGCCTTTCTAATATTCTACATGTGTCAATGTTAATAGAATGCAAGCCCATTTTGCCAATATTCAAAGGATTGCTGATACGACAACGTTGCCTCATGCAATGCATTATTTAAGCAGTCGAATTGCAGAAGAATTGGATCATTCTGAACTTACTGAGAAGCTCCAGAAAGCAAAGGGTCAACCAAACTCAGAGAAACTTGAGTTATGGGATAGAATTAAAATCCTAAGTATGAATCTAATATCAATATGTGTTTATGCTTTTACTGTGCCTACATATACTAGCTCGTAATACGTTCTCTTTAATCTTATTTTCTCAAAGATATTATAAATAATCTAGTGGACTCATGTTTTATCCAGGTTTCACAAGGATGGTTGTGTCCCTATGGGCAGTGACAATGTTGAGCTTACACATTAGAGTTCATGTCAACATATTGGGGAGGCATTTATATCTTGACACTGCGCGGGGTCTTGGAAACTCTTATTCACTTGTAAGAGCTCCCTTTCTTTTCCATAAATATGTTATAACGTATATATGGAAACACAGCTACACGTATATATAGAAAGAGTTCATGTTTCATTAGTTGTCTGTTGAAGGAATGGGGTGAATCTTAGCATCTTCTGGAAGTCATAAGCATTAAGATTGGATAAATAGGCTTAGCAGATGTGCCACTAGATTTCTTTGCTTTTTTTTAAGTGTTGCTAGCATGCACGATGGAGCTTGAAGGAGGATGCTATGTTGTTTGTAGCATATGTAGAAAGTTTGTGCAATTTCCTATTCGACCATTACAAGTCACAGGCAATGCATCTTATTTTTTCCTGGCTACAGCATTAATCACTGATCAACAGACAAATAGCTGGAGCTTAGTGAGGATTTCTGAATTTGGTTATATAAGAGTGAATGCAACAAAGGCAGTGCTGGATTTCGAGGTTAGTATGCTCAACTTTAGACTGCTAGGCAACATCTAAAGACAAAATTAATTGTATGTAGGCAGATAAAAGTAGTGTTTATATAGGCATGGAATACCCAAACTTCCGTGCTGAAATCTGGAGAGTGAATGTCATCTGATGTGGAGGCCTGACTTGAAAATACCCAAATTCTGCTAAATAGTTATGGCCTAATATTTTATGTTTATGATTAACAATTTTATGTATGATTTTTTTCTTTAGTTTTTTAGTACATGGACAAAATAATCTGTGTTTTGGAGTTTGAAATGAGATTTTTTCTGAGGCTTAGTCCATGAAGCTACAGACCTAATATGACCGGTGCTATAGACCTATAGCAGCGGTCAGGTTCAACCTATAGCCGCGGTCAATGACCGCCGCTACAGACCTTCAGTGCAACTGCGCTCGGGTTTATAGCGGCGGTTTAGACCGCTGCTACGTGACCACCGCTATAGACCCGAGGTCTTCACCAGCGGTCACCGAAACCGCCGCTATAGAGCTATGCCGACGGAGCTATAGCGGCGGTCGCGACCGCCGCTATAGGTCAATTTTTTTGTAGTGATTTACAAATTCTGAATCTATCTGTTTTTGGTACCCACCTTTGATGCTGGCTGGAGGCTAGGAGCTACGTTGGTCTTGTATTTAGAAGCTACCTTAGTAATTGGCTGAGCCCATCTCCTTATATTTTCTTTAGTTTCTGCCTTAGGCCTTGTAGAAGATAATTACCTCATATCATAGGTCACAAAAAAGTAGAGAAATTGAATAAGAATTAGAGAAGAAAAAAACCTAGGATTGTGTAAATCTTGGAGGGTGCTACCGCGAAATATAGTTATCCCTTATTTTCTTATTACTGTTTCTTGTCTTTTCATTAGAGTGCAATGGAATCCAGTTAAATAAAAATCTATAAGCAAATTTCAAAGAAAATTCACTCGGAACGTACGGAACTCTGACACAGAACTCGGAGCTCAAAGTTAATGAATTTGTTACACTTTCAAAGAAATTGTATATGCCTAATTAGAGGTTTCATTCTCTATCCAATAAGCTGTACCTCCAAAAGAATTTAAATGGCTAAATGAAGAGGTAAAGGTTTTGATGTCTTATACTCCAGAAAGATATTAATTAGAACATCTTATATAAGTGGACGAAAAATATGTGATTTAATTTTTAATAGCTTATAAGTAAAGAGATGTACTTATATTTCCAACCTCACAAAAACATTAGAATGAGAAAAGGCTTGGAATGCCATTAAAATTAGCATCATACTTGAGTTCCTCGTGCCATTATAGTCTTGTCAAGTGTATGGCAAGGACCTTAATATCCAGGGGTGTTTGTTTGTAGAAATATTGGGGTTTTGAAAATTTTAGGTATTGGGATTTGTAAAAAGTATAGTATTTTATAGAAAAGTTAGGAGAGAGAAGATTTAATTGAATAGTATAATATTATTTTATAATTTAATGAGGTGAAAGAGATTATTTTATGATTATTTGGAAATATTGAGGGATGAAAATATTAGAAAACAAACGTCCCGCCAAAAGCTCCATCCGCTCGTGAAATGCAGATTTAGCCTTAAAACGAATAGATTCGGAGGCGGCCATTATAGTTTTAAGTATCGAGACTTTCACTCAAAACTTTGGTCTCACTCTTTGGCGGGTGCTACTTCGAGATAACTTTATTTACTCCTTTGCTTAATAGTCTTGAAAATATTTTTCAATCAAAACATGATTTTTGCATGCAAAAAATATTTTAATTTTGAATGAAATTTTCAACCTAATCTTTTAGCAAATATTTCTGTGAAACACAATACAAAAATCAATAATTTTTTTACTGATCTCAAAAAAATTTACACTACTTCCAATAAAAAAAATCATCACCCATCCAAACACAGCTAATTTGCAAATTATTATTATTTTATACTTTACACCATAAGTTAAAGATCTCGTCCTTAAAATTAATAATAAAAAAAAAGACAAATAACACAATCTTAATAGTCAAATTATAACATGAGTTGCAAAGTATAAATCAATTGATAATTTAGAGTGCAACGTGTGAGTTTAGTAATTAAAGGTACACTTTTTAAATGAGCAATAGTTAAAAAATGGAAAGTATAAATTTTTTTTCTTGGCGAAAGTATAAATTTTTATTTTAATCTTTCATCTCTGCGTTTTTATTAAAACCTAACTGATATGGAACGTGAATATTTTTTAGGTCCAATTCTAATACATTTTGATGGGAACAAATCTTATTTGTTTATTTAATACCATTCTAAGACGTTATAATTATCTAAAAAGGGTGCCTTTTGCATTGATGTAAACAATTACGGGGTCTTTTACTTCCACACAACAAAACCCTAACTCTCTTCTGCCAGGTCACAAGCTAACTATCTAAGCTGTATTTGATTTAAAATTTTAACTTAACATAATAAAATAATTATAAATATAATCTCTCTTTTTCTACTATTCACCTTAAAAAATATAAAAAAATTTATTCAAACTATCTCTCCCACAATTTTCAATAATTACCCTAAAATTTTATCATTAAAACACCATCTGAACCGGTGCCAAGGCGGTAAACTAATAACCAAAAACAGCGTCCTTATCAACCCTAGCCTCCAGCGCCTCCATCTGGTTCCTCTCCACTCCTTCACGTAAACCCTAGCCTCCGTCAATCTGTTACACGCGGCTATGGTACAGAAGTCCTAACTGAGCTCATGTTTCTATCTATATTTTTAACCCTTCTAATTTTGTTCTGAAATTGGATCTCTATTTTCTCCTTTGTTCATTGTAGGCGCCAAAGAAGGAGAAGGCTCCTCCTCCGTCCTCGAAGCCAGCCAAGTCTGGCGGAGGCAAGCAGAAGAAGAAGGTAAGCTTATGGTTAGGTTTAGGATTACGTTTAGCTTCTTAGGAGTGCTCGTTTATAATTTATGGCAATTGAATGGCTATAATGTTGTTTCGACAGTCCATTGGAGTGAATTTGAGTACATGTAATGGGTATTCTCAGTTCTCTTAAATGTTGCACCTTTTATTGTTAGATAACTTTATTCATTATCGAGGGCATCGGTCTTGTTGTGTTGGTTTAAAATTGCATCTGTTGATATGAGTAAGAGTAATCTTTGTCTTAGGTATTATTTGGCGTGGTCTGTATGAATTTTTGAATGCTTGGCAATCCAGGCTCAGTTCTGAGATTGGGATTGCCTGATGATATTAACTTAGTTGATGTAAATTCTATGTTTAATTTTGTTGAGGTTTCTGTGTAGTCTCTCAGATTGTTTAGTTTTGGTAATTGTAGAAATGGAGCAAGGGCAAGCAAAAGGAGAAGGTCAACAACATGGTTCTGTTTGATCAGGCGACTTATGACAAGCTCCTTAGCGAAGCTCCCAAGTACAAACTTATTACTCCATCAGTCTTGTCCGATCGTTTGAGGGTAATTTCAATATTTCTGTTCTGCTTGTATGTTTCATTGCTAGGTATCGTACATTGCGATTTTGATGGGTATATCAAGTTCTAGTACAATATCTTGCTTGGTCTTTGTTTTCTCAAGTTGCTGCATTGAAATGTCATGAGAGTTGCTCTACTTGTTCTCATTGATTAGTGAAACTTTATGCACTCTCTTGGGGTCAAGGCTTTTAAAGACACCTGTCTGCTTTGCTTTGTATTTACCTAGTTCATCACTATGCAAACACGTGTGAGAACTCTGTTTTCCAAATTATTTTTAAGAAGTTGGAGCATATCAATGCACAAATTTATACATAATTTTTTTTCTCTTGGTTCGGCATCTTTTGGTGGATTGTCCTTTACTCATAGAAGGAAAATTGAAGCATTTGAGTGTTCAAGTCTAACCATTGCGGCTTACCCTTCTCTCTCGCGAGTATGGTTCATTGAGCTGTTTGTATTTGGTATCTGTTTTTCAGAATAATAATCCTATGCCTTCCCTTTCCTTGTGAGTAGTACGCGTCAAGTGGATAGTTTTATTATTTGCCTAGTTTAATCTGCCTCTGGATCTGGTACGTCTTTATTGTTTTATGAGTACTGGTTTTAGCATGAATGACGTTAGAGGTTGCATGCTTATGTACTAGTATTCTAATGAGAGGTTGCAATGTAGGAGAATAAAAATTGTTATGGAACTGGTTAAATGTCCTCCTTTGGTTCTTGGAAAAGAATGAGCAAAGCGAAAATGGAGAATTCTTCAGAAGGCATCATTTTCAGTTGGTGATATGTCATAATAAGTGGAAGCCTAATAATGTATTTCAGCTAAATGTCACTTCTGGTTGATGTAATCCACACAAAGACGTAGAAACTTTCACAATGATTTTGAACTGCTTCAGAGTAGGCATACTCCTTGCATCGTACCTTCAAAGCAAATCGGTTTGCTTGCCCCTAATTTAGGGGACAATTTTCTTTCATTGGTTGATTATTGATTATTGGTTTTTTTTCCATCTTGCAATTTTCAGATTAATGGATCTCTAGCACGCAGAGCTATTAAGGATTTGATGGCAAGGGGCTCGATTAGGATGATCTCGTCTCATGCCAGTCAGCAGATATATACTAGGGCCTCTAATACCTAAGTGATTGCATTTTTTCTCTGCTAGAAGTCATGGAGAGCTAGTTATGTTCCATTTTTCTTAGTTGTTCCAAGTTTTGTGGAGAGAGATTGTTATCAGCATTTGTAGTTGACTGCTCAATTTCTTGTCTTGTTGAACCATAAACTTACATACTCCTTTTATTGGTTTCTAGTTGGTTATGCAATCTTGGATCTTCAAGTTATACGTATCCTACCTTACACATTTCAAGAGTATACTTGGTCTGTAATTGTTTTCTTTATCGAAATTCACATGACTGGTGATGAATGACATTCTGTGGTGATATAATAAAGTGACCACTCAATCGGTGATTTAAATCTGAATGATCTCTGGTTGAGAAATTCCTCATAGATTCGTTCATCGAACAGTATGGGAGGAGAAAGGTGATGAAGCTGAAAAGGTATGATTAGCGAAGGAGTCCTTTGAGGTTGGCTCAAAGATGGGTTTTGGGAATGTCTTGGGGCCGTTCAAGAGGTTGGCTTTCTGGCTGTATGGGAGGCAGCCGTGGATGTGACCATGATCCATGAGGTACGATGAGATTTTTGAAAGGGTGTTGAAGCAGCATGAAGAGGGTGGGAAAGGGGTGGCTATGGATTTCGTGGATTTGCTCTTAAGGTTGTTTCAAGATGACATTGCCGAGGTCATATCAAGGGTATATTGCTTGTAAATTGCGTCTCTTTCCCATCCTTATTTGCTTTCCCTTGAATTAACTATAAACTATAGGATTCGAATATTGGGTGGGTGGGTGGGGGAAACTACTCAAAAATAACTTTTGGGGGCCAAAATGCATAAAAAAAAAGAAAATTATAAAAAAAAAACTTTTGCCTTTCTCCAGCAGGGAAAAAAAAAATTCAGCTGATTTGGGGGGGAGGGGTGTTGTCACTGCCTCCATGAGTTCATGAATACACAAAAGAAGTTTGATTTTCATCTCTATCCCGTTGTTTGTTTATTCTTGCTGTAAACACGGGCACTCTCAAAACGTCAAATAGCAAGTGCAATTTGTATTCGTTCTAACCCCAAAGGAAAACAAATTAAATATAGTAATGACCCTCTTTGGCCCTAAACGTAATATACCCCCCCCCCCCCCCCCCCCCGGCTCTGTGTTTTGTCAAACCAAATAGTGATATAGCATTTGATTGATGATTGTGAGTTGCTTAAGTTCATGAATGTTTGTTCTCGAATTCAAATCTAGAGCACGGTTCTGAATACATATAGATTGGTTGGTGATCGTGAATCCAAACTTCTTGTAAAATAAAAGAATTTTATTTATGTAGCCGAGAAAACAATGGTGGCTATTAAATTTATACGTCATAACAAGAGATCTAGGGTTATGAGATAATCCTACTAAGTTTCGATCAGAAAGGTTTCTGATTTCTAAAAAGAAACAAGCTTTTTAAATGACACTTATATTCAAATACCTACGCGCTACATGTGAGACTTTTCACTTGTAGTAATTTTTAATACAAGATATACGAATGAATTTGTTTAAGATGGATGAGACAGCATAATTTTCCTCCTAAATAATTCTTTCATATGCATTTACTTGTGATGGGCCTTCGATTGCTGAGTTATGGCCCACGCTAAAGCAACAAGATGGAAAACAGCGTGGCATCGAGGAAACCGCAGGGAGGACGCAAACGAGAATATCTGAATAGGCGGTACCACTTGGGCTTAGCCCATGGCCTACACTTCAACTTGGTCCGAGGTTTGGGCCTTTACATGTTAAAACGTTTGCAAAAAGCTTCTTTTTTCACTCCATTCTTGATTATGAATACTACGTCGTTTTGACCAACATATTGCCATAGCGTCTGTGGCATAATGTAATTTTGGGTTCACAAAGTAGTTGATAATAATCAAAATCACAGAGGAGATGTATTATTTTAATACTTAATTGAAGAATTACGAAAGTACATTGCGAGTTTGAGATTATGGGTTTAATTTTGCCAAAGTGGAAAAAACCACGTAGTTTAAAACAAAAATACCCATGAGTTTAAGTGAGTCATGACAATCACACCACTCCTTTTTCGCTTTAAAAAAAAAGTATTTGAAAACTGCTACTTGTAATAGTATAAGTTTCACAAAACTTGTACGTAGTAACCTGAGTCCCACTTTTTATATTTAGTAGTAACATTATTAGATTCTAAACAAAATTATACCCAAACTCCTAAAATTAATACTCTTACAATTAATAAAAACTACAGAGTATGAATAGATATGATTTACCTCGTACTACTCATAGAAAAACCTATTGTTATTCTTCTCATATGATGTTTTTTTTGGGCAACGTATATTAGGTTTGAGCGTGTAATGTGCATTTGGAATGAAGGACTGATTTGTGAACGAAAACATATTGGTTAATATGCCCTCTTATGTTTCTTCCTTTAGAAAAAAAAAACAACAAAGCTTAATTAATTGTGTCAATTAGTTTAATTTTTTTTTTCAATTTAGTCCATCAGTTTTAATTCTTCCCTTAAACGTCCCTTAAACTAACTAATTGTCCCACAAAAGTCATTCCGTCCAATCCAGCTCTACAACTGACAGAATATGCCCACGTGATTATTGAAAAATACGCTGCCACCAATTATCAATCAATATATGGATTCGCTCAACCTAGATCTCTTAATAGTGACATATTTTCCGTTAGTAGAATATGCTTACGTGCCCTTTCTGTGGTCTGTGTTTGAACATAAGGACTGTATTGGGACAAGTAGTTAATCACATGGACTCTCAACGGAAGAATTAAAACTAGGAGACCAAATTGAAAAAAAAAAAAGTTAAACCACATGACTTGCAAATTAATTAAGCCTAAAAAAATGGAATAGTTATCTCAGCCTAGATCGCTTGAAGTTCCAACATGAAGCACCACAAAACCAAAGGCATCCGAAAGGAAAATTTTATCTTAAATATGTAAGAACTAAATAATATGAGATATATGATCTTTTACCTCCATACTTTTTTGCTTGAACAAACTGAAATACCTATAGAAGATAATAAAATTTTCTATAGGGAAGAGACTTCTAGTTTTAGCCTTAGAATTTTTTTGGTGGTTCTAATGAAAAATACAAGTCTCTTTATACAAGTGAGACGAGGACCCTCATTTATGATTCCTACAACCTTTGAGCTACTTGCATTATTTCATCCATCACAAAATAGAAAGAGTCACTCACCTTGTTATTAAGGGCATTTACCTACTTTGAATAGATGTTGTGAACCACCTCAGGGAAGATCAATAGTTTTCTAGGAAAACCAATAGTTTTTCCAATATTCTCCCACTTAGTTCACTTAATGTGATAGTTAAAATTGAAATGACCAAAATAAATGCCCTCAAATTTTGTCAAGGTATCCTACATATGAACCATGGAGGTATTGCTCTCTATAGTAAGCATTTCTCTTCCATGCGTCACAATATATTGTAACCCTTAAATTACTTCATGATCAACTATTAAAAGTTATTTGGGTCCAACTAAATCATCCAATGGATATAAGGAATTCGTTACTTTATGTGTGTAACACCCCAATATTTTAAACGTTATTCATTATCTTAAATTAGGTAATTAAATTATAGAATAATATTTATTTATTATTTTCGGATTAATTTCTTTTATTAGTTTAACAACATAATGAAAAATCCCTAAAATAACTAGAAATTGCCACCTCAGATAGTTATGAGGCCTGCGACACCTTTGCTAGCTCCAGTTTCACCATCAAGGACATCGTTATGATGATCATGGTTTATCATAAGGAATATTTTAGGCAGTGATTTCTTTTTCAATAAATAGGCACAATCACATGCTTTAACAGTACCAACGATCTGAACCCTATACACTACACAACAACTTACAACGACACCTCGTGTTTAGAAATATTGATTACCATTTCATATGGTACAATACCAGGTGATGTTGAAGTTAATAAACAATGCAAACAATTTACACAATAGCCTTTTCAAGGTGCTTCATAAGCAGTCACCTTGAATTGCCAACTTCTGTTACTCATTTGGTCCCGCCTATAATAATGGACTACACATGACTTAAACATAAAGTAGTAGCATATATAAATAGAAGTCAAATTAATGCCACAACCTGCATCTTGCCCTAGATAGGCATCCAAAACTGTCGGCATGCACTAACAGTCTCATAACACAATGCCTACGTTAATCTATACCCTCACCACCCACATGCCATTAGTGTCACTCCTCACTTCCCTGCCCACACCGACTGGGCAGATCAGACCCCACCTCCGACAAGTCGAGATAGTCGCGCCATCCTCCTCTCAACTGGCATTGCCATCAACGCATTCTGCAGGTCCTTGTCCTTGAGCAAGCAATCCACTGCATTCTAATATTGGTCCTCTAGCAAAGGAGGATCCAAGCTGCTTAGCCAGCGGATGCACTAGTTTATGGGGGGTTCTCGCTGATACCCACAACTCACAGAACTCCTCTCAACCTTCGAATTGCATAAACTCTTCATGGCGCGACATGCATCTTTCATCTCCAAATCCAAATTGGTTTTCTTCCCTTTGGACCCAAGGCTGCATAACCCATGACTCATGCACTTATACTACAGATATGTAGGCTGGTTGTTCTGTAGTGGAGCTTCAAGGCGTGCATTGAATGCTGGCTCAATTTCAAGATCAATATGGGCAGTGCCATCGATTATGGCTTGAATGAGGTGTTATTACTCATCACTATTTACCGGGTTCACCGACGATGGTTGAGCTAGTGCACCAATAGCAGTGGACCATTTGAATACATGCATTAGAGTGCGGTAATAGGGACAACCCCGTGTATTGAACCCCCTAGTTTAGGATCGCCTAACATAACAACACTTTTGGGTTGCACAAATATTTTCCAAAGCTAAATAAAAATGCAAGTTGACACAGCTGACTCTATGTCTACCTCTGGCCTCCATCCGAACCTAGTTTTTTTTAACACAAATGTGAAATCACTGTGATTTCTCTTCATTCGATTTCACTTTCCCTTCACTTGCTTCTTCATTAATCTGATTCTGGTAAGCCCACTCCAGTTAAGCGCCGTTGTGACAGTGGCTTGTGCCTGAACGTTAAACTTGGCATTAATTATACGCCTCGCATTTGACTCCTCCATGAGCAATTCCACAAATAACGCCTTCAGGGCTGCATTCTGCAGTGTCGAATCATCGGCCTCTTCCATCCGCACCTAAATAATTAGTGAGTGATTGTTAATGCTTTTTAAAATGAGCATCCAAACCTTCTACATTGCAGGACAAAAAGTGTAGGACCCCGAAGAAACCTTGCTTGGACAAGGCATGATTTTATGTTAAGAAAATGCATGTATAATTATTTTGAATTTCTAAAATATGATGTTATGATTTTAAATGCTATGGATGGGATTTTAACTCTATGGTAACCAATTTCATGTTGCTAGATCAATTGTATAATTTCCTTCAATATTCTTGATTTTAATTTTGAAGGATTTTCTTATGAATGATTTTAGATTATTAAGACTTGCATGTTGGGCTTAGAAACCTCAAACAATGGGCTGACATTGGGCTACCCATGTATGGCCGGTTATTAGAGGTATTTAGGCCTTGAGGTTATGACATATGGGCTGCCCAAGTACTTGTGATGATGGGTCCTTGAAGTGAGATATTGGGCTGCCATGAGGCTTATAACATGTGGTGTATATTGGGCTTTTATGGCATGCTAATGGGCTGCCAAAGTAAACATGGTAATGGGCCTAGTAATGGTGCTATTGGGCCTTAAGAAAGTTGGACATTGGGCCCAAGCCCTTAGACTTATGAATTGGACTTTAGGTGGTAATGTTGGGCTTTGGATTAAGGACTTATTGGGCTGCCCAATGGGCCTTGAAGTCAAGTTTATAATATGAGATTAGTATTGCTAAACTTCATTTATTTTACTAAGTAAACTAGGTAGTTGGAATTCAACCAAGTTAACTAAATGGGGAACAAGCTTCAAACTAGAAGTTGGAATTATGTGGAGGGGGGAGATACACGTGAATGACAATTAGGGTTTGAATTTTGTGGTGGAAAAATGTTATACAAGAAAGGAAAGGGAGACATGAAGGAGACAAAACTTGCAAAAGCTGAAAATAGACATAGAAAGGGAAAGAAACACCCTTGGCCGAATTCTTTGTCTACATTCACTCATTTTGCCTCTTGTGAGAAGCCTTACACGCCTAACACCACCCTCACACACTCATGCACTCATTTTGACACCATTTGGTCGACCAACACAAGCCAAGAGAAAGGGAGAGAAAGAGAGAAACCAAGGCCAAACCGAAACCAAGAGAAAGGGAGAGAAAGGTGAGGAACCAAGGCCAAACCGAAACCCTTGGCCCCAAAGGCTGAGTTTGAGCTGCTGTCAAGGAGGTTTTGGGTAGGAGAAGAAGGAGGACAAGGAAGAAGAAGAAGGTGGAGTCAAGAGGTGTTGTGCAAGGGAAAAAGGAAAAAGGAAAACAAGGGAAACACTAAGGTAAAAACCGGATCTTGTTTTCCTCTTGATGGTCAAACCCTTTTGTGTTTAGATCTTAGGGTTTGAGTTGTTATGCTTGGATATGGTGAGATCTGAATGACTAAGAGTATTAGGTTGCTTAGTAGGTGAAAAAGGGGAAGAACCTTTCAAGGGATCAAAGGGGAGGAAAGAAGAACAACAAGGTAAGCATGGATCTTGCATCCCTATGTTGGCCGAACCATATGGGGTTGGATATTGAGTTTTTGTTTTCTATTTTAGTTGGACTTTGAACATGGGTATGTGCAAGTGATAGATCTGGACATACATGCTTTAGATCTAAGTTTTAAATGTTGGAAAAATGCAAAGAATAGATCATGTATGTTAGAAAAAGGGTTAGACCTAGCCTAGGTTGTGCTTGGCCGAATGGTATGGTTGTTTTTCCTTTAGATCTTGTGTTGTTGAGGTCTCTAAATGATAGATCTAGAGTTGGTGGTTGTATATGATGAAAATATGGAATTAATACATGCAAGTCGGGTCATGAATGCAAAGGAGATGTATATTATAATTTTAGCATGAAAAATGTGGGATTTTGATGTATAGCCGAACCATGTATGCTTAGGTTTTCATGAGTGGATTGTATATGCTTAGATCTGGACATTGGCCATGTTGTTTACAAGATTTATGACCTAATGTATGGTAGATGAGTGCTATGTGTAAAGAATGCATGCAAGGTGATAGAACTAAAGAAAACCTAGTGATGTTGTGAGATATTGAGTTGGCCGAATATTGCTATTAGTGATGACTTGTATTGTGTTTTGAATTATAGATCCTAGGTTGTGAAATTGTTGAATGGAGGATGGGATCACCATTGGAGTAAAAGTTGTGATTAATTGGTGCATAATGGTAGTGGCCGAATGTTATAGTAATAATGAAACCCTAAGTACCATTTATGATTTATGGATTTTCGTTATTGTGATGGATAAGGAAATTAGAGTTTAGGCTAGTGGGAATAAATATTGAAGAACCATGACCTTTTGATAAAATATTATTGGGAACCCTAGTTAAGATTTAATCATAGTTGGATATAAGGTTTTAATGGAGTACGTGTAATAAAAAGAGACTTAAGGTTAATTCGGTCATGGTGTCGACACCTTGAGTGATGGTGTCGACACATCTAACTAAAACCCGAGAGTTTACATTTTTTCCCACTTTGACGAAGTGTTGGAAGTGTCGACACCTTGAGTGATGGTGTCGACACATCTAACTAAAAGTGTTGTAAGTGTCGACACCTTGAGTGATGGTGTCGACACATATAACCACATTCCGAAATTTTATCGGATTGAAATATGTGAGGTGGAATTTATGTAACCCTAATCTATTAATTGATTAAAATCCTAATCGGGAATAGAGGTGTAAATATTTTGTAACATGGTTAATAATTAAATAACCTAAGTTTAGATAATATTAGAGGAGTAAATAAAATACTTTAATTGATTAAAAGAATATCGGTGATTATATGTATAGTATATATTTAATAATTATGTGCTATTTCTTAAAGACTAAGAAATATCTGAACCGTTTGTAGGCGATCTACGTGTTTTATACACTACCAAGGAGGACCGAGTGTAAGTGGACAGTAAGTATTCCTTTTCAAAACTGGAATGACACACTGCATCGTTTCATGAACAAGTATGGGTTTTAAGAAAGCATGACATGATATGAATTTCATGAACAAGCATGAGTTTTAAGCAAGCATGACATGACATGTGCATTGCATGAATTTTTCAAGAAGAAAATTATGCAATGATTTTTATGGAAAGAATATGAGAAGTTTTATGAAACGATAAGTTAAGATAAGGGGCACCGGTCGGTACCGTACCATCAAGATGGACTCCCATACCGAAGGACAATTGTGAGAAGGATGGGTGAATCCACGAGGCTGTGCAACCCACACTGAAGGACATTGAGAAGGTGTGGTGCCTCCAAGGGTCATGTCTAGCCACTGAAGGACAATTGAGAGAAGGTGCGCTAGCTTGACCGAATGTAAGGTCTCCAAGGGAATCGGAGATGGTTCCAAAGGGAACACACAACCCTGACTTCAGAAGTTAAATGGAGCGAGCCCACAAGTAAAAGAGATGGAATGGTTGTGAAAGGCCAATAGTGGCACAAGTATGAATAAGTAATTTTCAAGGGCCTGGGGCCGAATTTAAGCAAGAGCATGTACATATCCATGACATGCATGTGCATCACTTATCAAGTTTATTCTCTTTCATGATAAAGCAAGCATAAGTCAAGAGCATGTTTCAAGTTATGTCTTTCCCTTACTGAGTCTTTTGACTCACGTGTTGTTTTTTTAAAAATTGTGTCATTCCAGATGCCACAGGTGAAGAGAGTCAGGAGGACTACCTGACTTAGAAAGTTCCCGGATGATATTATTATTTTGAGCATAGTGACCTGATCGATGAGATCCGTCATTATTTAAATTCTAAACTTATATGTGTTTTGTATGAGAACTTAATGAGAATCCTGATTATGTTCGATTAAGCTCGAATCCCTCGTGGTCTTGTATGTTTCCGCCGTAAGCAAGTAAGTAAGAACGCTGGAGCTATCTGGAGATAGTTCGCGGCTGTCACGTTTCCTGCGGGTGCCGTTCGGGGCGTGACAAAAAGTAGCTGAATTTTTTGTGATTTCTATAAACAAATAGCTAGCTGCATTAGTTAGAAAGAATGACTATTTGGTTTGGCAACCCATCATGTCGCGTCTGTTGCCTTTCTTCGGGTACACAACCAAGCACTTGTGTCTGTCCTCCACTAGCTTCTATGTATGGCTCCGCAGGTTGTACCGCTGGAAATGCGAATAAAAAATAAAACCCATTACCATTAGTAAGTTTGTAAAATTGTTACCAACATATTAAAGGCGTTGCTTGTAAATGGGTTAGCACCTTGAACGATTTGGTGATAGGGCTCGTGTTTGCGTTGTCCTGCGAACCAAAATTTCCTCGTGTTGCCTTGTGGAAGTAGCAACCAGATCTACTCTGGACCTCTCTGCATGACCCTGATTCCGCAACTTCACTCAGCCTTGATCTGTGACTTTATTTAGAGCCTCAAGTTCCTAGACTAAAGCAGTTTCCTGTTACTGACCTGATGTGTAATCCTCTTGATTTGATCTTCTGGATCCTTACTCTCAGCAGAAAAAATGTGACCGATGGGATGATTGATTGCAGGTATAGTGCCAGCTTAACTTGGGGAAAGAAGAGGGGTATATAGTGAGTTATGGATCATTAACATGAAGTGAGATGAGAGTGGAGACCAGCTCGTTAAAAGAGCCTTGTGTTTACCTCTCTAGTTCCAAGCTTCATTACACTTCTCCCATGTGTTGCGATGGGAGTGAAGGCTAACATGCAGAATTACAATCGTGTCCTTCAGCAATTGAGTTGACACTGCCTACATCACTTTTCAGACCTGCCGAATACAATCTAACTCTTTATACCTAGACTACCCCTTTAATAATATTTCCTTCAGTATTTTTCTACGGCCTATAATCGATATCACATGTCGTAGCTTTCAACACTTGTTTTGAGACTAGCAGTAACAGATTAAAGGTGAAAGTCTATCCTTATAAGTTGAGTAATACGAGCTGCACGCTGACTTTTCATAGATTAACTAATAGGTACAAAAACAACTTCCACACGCTGGGTCTCATTGTTAATATGTATAAAAAAATTGCAACAATGCTTATGTTGACTTTCATTGATAATTGGAATAAAAATTGACACAACACATATATCGCTTTTTCTTTCCAGAATTGCCAAAATATCCCCCATTGCACACGTAATTTGGCATTTTATTTGATAATAGATAAGCTTAAATGCTTAACAGGTCTCTATGGTTTACCATTTTCCCAAAAAGGTCTTTGTACTTCAATTTGGATTGTAATGGTCCCTATGCTTTTGACATTTTCCAAAAACGTCCTTCCATTAGTGTGGCCCCACCAACTTAATGGATTCTTTCGACATGGAAAACTGAGATCATATCATAGCTAATGGCATGCCGCCACATGGTCTGTCCTTGTCCTCTCTCCTAGTCGACGCCACATCAGCCACCGCGTCAGCCTCCACCTCACCTGCCATGTCAATTATATCTTCTTCGGCTCAAAGCACCTTCACCCGTCTCTCCTACCAATCTTTAGGGTTCCTCCAAATCGTTTATCTTCCTCCCACTGAACCTAATCTACCAGTCATTTTTCTTTACCATTGGATCTATCACTTCCTCATTTATATTCTGAAATTCATTGGCCACTGCGGATAGTCTCCATTGTATTTCCAGATTTCGTTTCTAAACTTTTACTTGTCATTTTTTTTAGAAGAAATGCAGTGGCAAGAATGATGAATCAATTAGATGTGTGAAAGGAGAATTCCTTTGTGAACTCAATTTTTGAGGCATATTTAATTGTCTGACTATTTTCCTCTGATTCTTAAAAATGAGATTGTTGCAGTGTTGGGTGTAGGAGATTTCGGGGTTTGAATTTTTGGGTTTGGGTTTGTGTCTGTACTTTGGACCAGAGACACCGTGGTGGGGATGTAAGCATAGAATAAATGATCCCCCTGAGACATGAATGTAGTCCTAGAATGGCGCTTCCATCCAACATCATCATATCCGCGTCTTCCTTTTCTGTTAGTTGTTCTCCTATTACAGCTTTCTGTAATTCTTGCCCTCGTTGTTTCCCATTGTGAGGTAAGATGCTTGACACTTCTCTACAACAGTATCACCTGTTGGAAATTCTTCTTGCACCTCATTCTTTAATAGATTAAGTATTGTTAGTCTATTACTACATCTTTATGTTATTAACAAGTTGTTCAAATCTCATCCCAACTGTCAAAAGCTCCACATAGCTTCCTAACTGAGTAATTTTTCACAGTAAATAAAGAAAGAGAAGAAGTAGAGGAGCGAGTAATTTGTGGTGTTTGCAGGGTTTGTCGAAGATTCGGGCAAAGTAGGTGAAGAAGAAGTGGAGTCCATTGCTGTGAGTTATGCTGACGTATAATCGAGAGAGAAAATTTGGCGTGTGATTCAGGCATGTGGCCTTGTGCTATTGGTGATTATGTGACCTCTGTTTACCACGTCAAAAAAATCCGTTAAGTTGGTGAGGTCACACTAACGGAGGGATGTTTTTGGAAAAAGTCTAAAGAACAGGGATCATTACAATCCAAATTGAAGTAAGAGACCTTTTTGGGAAAATGGTAAACCACAGGGACCTATTGATCATTTAAGCCTAATAGATACAACAACAATGAAGGACTAACGCATGATTTCTTTGGTAAGACGTGCAAAATCGACTTTGAATAAAAGTACTTAAAACAGGTTGGGAAAGCCTCTCATATACCATTCATTTAAAATATTTTCGCAAGTACACTTTTATCTGGAGTGATTTTGCGCTAAGCCTACATGCTACAATAAAATTACCATGTGAATAATGTGAAGGTTCCATCCCTCATTACAAATTGAAAATTTGGATCCCACACTATTTTTTCATGTTAATTGAACCAAGCGACTATCCCATAGTTTATGTGGTTGGCTATCTCATCGTATTTGATTATTTACTGTGAAATCATTCTTCGATTTGCTGTCATATTACTCATATGAATGGTCACGTATGGTGGCCATTTTTTCTAAGCACTTTCATCCTTGTAGAGCCAAAAAGTACATCCATATAAGGTCTTCGACTTGCAACAATATCGCACCAAGAGATCACATCCATATAGGGTCTGATGAAAGCAACAATAAACGGGTCAAACAATTCCAACATGTAGGGTAAAGTAATGTTAAAGGAACAAACGTGATAAATGAGAAAAGAAGGGCAATTACATAGCAAACAAAAAACAAACTTGAACCTGCATGATAAACCCCTTAATGGTAACCGTGTGTCACCCTCAACAATTCTCCCACATCCAATTGGCTATTTGGTCTCTCTTTTGTGACATTGCTTGAGTCATCGCAATCGATATGTCATATTGGTACGAAGGACCTGCAAAGTCATCATTTTCATCGTCTTCCTATACCACTCGGCTCTCCTAGTCTTAGAAAAAGTCATCATCTCTTTCATGAATTCTTATCCAATCATGAAGCACACAACAAGCAATTGGAAATATCGGTTGTCTGCATGTCTTATACCAAGGCATCAAGGTCAACAGCTTTCAACCGCACTTTCAAAACGCCAAAACAACGCTCAATGACCATCTTTAGTGATGAGTGTCTATAATTAAATAGTTCGTGTTGTCCCCTTGGATCTCTGCCACTACGGAAATTGACCAAGTGGTAGCGTGAACCCTTATAGGGCAGCAGGAAGCCCCACGTAAGAGGAAAGCCTGCATCCACTAGTAATAATATCTTGATATGTATCAAGACGGAAAACAAACAATGAGTTAGTTGAGGAGTAGAATTATCCGGTAACCTTTTAACGTGAAATCTATTGACGGAACGGGTGACAGGAAACTAATGGGATTACCATCTCCTGGCCACGGGAATTTGTTCCTCGGTTAGGTGACAGAGTTAAGGAACACACGGGAGTCATTCACACTCCCTTCCCTCCTTGAATAAACAAATGTAAACATCATATCGAAGTCACAAGAACAAAGAACGTTCTGTGTCACCGTGTTCTTCCGTCCCCTATAAGTGGTCAGAACTTCATTCGATAACCTTTTAACGTGAAATATATTGACGATGGGTGACGGAAAACCAATGGGATTACCATCTCCTTGCCATGGAAATTTGTTCCTCACTTAGGTGACACGGTTATGGAACACACGGGAGTCATTTGCACTCCCTTCCCACCCTTAATACACGAATGTAAACATCATATCAAAGTCACAAGAACAAAGAATGTTCTGCGTCACCATGTTCTTCCGACCCCTATAAGTGGCCAGAACTTCATTCAGTGCCCATGCCATGATTAAAGTCCCATCAATAGCTCCAAGACATTTCTGCACATAGAAAATTGATATAATGAAAATACATATAACCAAAACAAAGCATGACCTTTGACTATAATGCCCAATATCACTAAGAAATTTAACAGCACCATTACCTCGAACTAGGGAAAATATAGCGGGTTAGTTTGGATGTATGGATGAACCCCATCACTATGAGTTGGCCTCAGTATCTCATCCTTTCCCAATTTGCAAAGTGCACGCATGAAACGTCGAACATGACATGACATGGTTTCGATTGAATGATGAAAGTGGTCTCCCACATCTATCATTCATCTTTAGTGTCCTGCCACCGCGTAGAACATCACAACTGACTCCTCAATGCTGAATTGGCTCTTATTTTTAAGTATTGGCCTATTTGAAGTTTTTGACACAATGAAATAAACTATTCGCGGTGCAAATAGAATAAATCATGACATGTAATTGAGGTGCATAGTGGGGTTTACGAAAGTTGTCGAATCTGTCTCCAAAACTCCCTCATTCGCATGATAAACATGAGTTTCTGTTGTAATAACAAATCATTAACTTCATCCGAGATGTTGTATCCATTATCGTCGTCGTCATAGATTTCGGTGAAGATACTTTCGAGGTCATTACCAGACTCATCCTGACTACCATCTCCCACGTCCATTTGAGCATCTGAATCGGCATTGCTCATGTAGGCTTCTCCAACGTGAGAGTAAAATTGTAGTAACGCTGCTTGGTTATAGATAAAAGGTCGATTTTCAATCGATTGTCATGCGTTGGATGTAAATGGTTTGGGAGAGAGGATACCCATGGGTTGGGCTCGTCCAACACACATCTAGCCAATGGTAGGTTTTGGTTTTAGTAACCAGAGTGACGTCGGGTAATCGGAGGTGACGTTTCATGCATTACGTGTTATAGTAGGGAGAATCAGATTCTTTTTCTTGGTAAGGGAGAGAATTGGATTCCATTTAGGGAGTTGGTATTGCTTTCATGCCATCAAACAAGTGCAAAACTGAACATGCATAAGAAAAAAATCTATACAGTTGTAGCTTGATAGAAAAAAAAAAAAAAAGCAATGATGGCAGGTTATGAAGTACTAACCATGTTCTATGAACAAAAAAGCACAATTAGTCAAACATGTGACTGTGGACCCCGCGTCCACTAAGGGTAGCCACGACTTTAGTCTGTGTTAAAAAAAGTCAAGTTTTCCAATCACTTACAATGCCACAACGCTGGATCGCCTGGAAAGATTCTCGTCCTGAAAGGAAAAGTGGAGTTTTCCTATCTTGAGCAAATCTCGAAATTGTGAAATTCAAAAGCAAGTGGGTTAGTACTTTATTGGACAGTATTTTACTCT
Source organism: Myrica gale (assembly GCA_963930655.1). Lineage (NCBI taxonomy): Eukaryota > Viridiplantae > Streptophyta > Magnoliopsida > Fagales > Myricaceae > Myrica > Myrica gale. Next base: position 11,650,499 of record OZ005619.1, on the reverse strand, counting down.
GTGAAATCTGAAGTAAGAAACATTAATAGCCCATTAGAAGCCATACAGCTCTCTACAACACAAATATTCTCGTAGTGAAATGAAAAGTAGAGTGGTCCTGTCACAAGCAAGTCTCGAAATTATTCAATCTGAAAGCAAAACTGTTGGTTAGTATTTTATTGGTTCGTATTTTACTCTATTAATCTGAAGTAAGAAACATAATTAATGGCACATTAGAAGTCATGCAGCTCCCCACGGCAGTCCGAAGTAAGTACAATAACCTAAAATATTTACTTACCACATATATTTAGTGTATTTGTTATTGTAGGTTTATAAATATATCTTATATATGCACTTGTCCTATATATTCCAAATACAAATGGAAAAAAAATCCATGCAGCTCCCCACAACAGTTCGACCTGATATTGATTTTTTTTCTTTTTCTAAATGGACCTGGTATTGATTGCGAGTAAGGACAAAAAGGTGGAAGAATGAGTACTAATTGAATCCCAAAGTATAAGACAAAATTGACCATTCAGAGCTCATATTTTTTTATCTTGTTGTTAACGAAGGGTGTACGTGATTGATCATGAGAATTCAAACGATATTTGGCCTGCCTCTTGAAAAGGGAAAGGTGCATGGTAAAGGCCAAGAGGTTATAAGACAATTCCCTGGTGTGGCTAGTGTCAGGTGATTCACGCGTGAAAAATAAACAACCTTTGTTGTCCAGAAGTTTTTGTTCGGAATGGTATCGGATTCCATTTCCCTGGTTTGTCGTTTGTTGGCAGCTTTGTCATTCCAGTGAATCTTGCATGTAGATGAGTGAGCTAAAGCTAGGTTGATATATCAGTGTGCACTTCCACCCATCATATTAAGTCCAGCTTTAATTTTCGAAGCAGATAACTTCAACTTATTATTTTTCTCTCTTGTTGTTAACGAAGGGTATACGTTATTGATAATGAGAATTCAAATGATATCTGGACTGCCTCTTGAAAATGGAAAGGTGCATGGTAAAGGCCAATAGATTATCTAACAGTTTCCAGGTGTGGCTTGTGTCAAGTGATTCACACATGATAAACAAACAACCTTTGATGTCCACATGTTCTTGTCCATAATGGAATCAGATTCCATTTCCCTAGTTTGTCGTTTGTTGGCAGCTTTGTCATTCTAGCGAATATTGCATGTAGATGAGTGAACTAAAGCTGGGTTGATATATCAGTGTACACTTCCACCCATCATATTAAGTTCAGATTTGGTTCATGGACCAAATTACTTTATCATCGAACGTGTGTAACATTTGTCACTGCGGAGTTATAATTGTAATAAATTGCATGCGTTAAAAGAGTAATTCTAATTTGTATGACCTATTTCATAATTTGCAGGTTTAAGTAATGAGATCACTGCCATAGAAATGACTTCTATATATAAGTGCCTCTTCCAAAAGTTTATCATAAAAATTGTCTCATGCAAGGTTAGAAAAAATAAAAAAAATGGAATTCTTTTAGTGTTGTCTTCCAACTATAAAGACTGTTCCTTTGTGTTGTGGATGAAATGCATCTCATGGTACACAGGATTAATTTTTCCATTAACTCTGACACTTTCACCATATTAATGTCATGGTGGCTTTCACTTTAGCAAGAATAAAGGTAGGCGCATAAACGACACCCCTCGTGAAGGATAATGACTGAAATGAGGTGATTCAAATGTATACAAGTTTCATAAATTACCATTAGTACTTTTCCAATGAGCTTTATAAAGTGCGCATACCATATCACAATTTACTTACACATCTAACCTATAACCTCAGAATAAATCTTGCCAAGCACTGAAGGGATCATTTTACTGGAGGCTGCATAATATAAATATCTCACCTAGACGTCCTGTAGGGGTCGAATAGACCCCTGTAGTACATCTGCGGTCGAGAAGTTTACTCTAATGCAAAGTGTGTTATACTTGTTATATATCCGACCACCTCGCAGTTAGTGTTTGAATTAGATTCATTGGTCTTTGAGGTTAGTTTAATGGATAATGTTTGGTCTGAGAGAGTCACAGATTCTTGCACCATTGGTCGTGCTTTGTTACTCTCCCAAGAATCGTTATTTATTATTCCACGCACAAAGGCATTGGATCGGCACAGGAAGAGAGTATACAGTTGTCAGCGTTTGATCGAAGGTTGCTCGACTTCGAAAAGAGGTGGCAGACTTCACACCACTCTACTTACTATCGATAGTTTCCATTGGGACGCCATGAGTGTCACGCCCCGAACGGCATCCCGCAGGGACCGTGACAGCCGCGAGCTATCCCCCGGATGACTCCAGCGTTCTTACTTATTGTTTTACTTGATTACGGCGGAAACGTACAGGATCGCGAGGGGTTCGAGCTAATTCTTACATAATCAGGGTTCTCATTAAGTTCATACAAAACATATATTTAACACATCAGAACCCAATTAGTGACACTCATGCCACTATCAACAAAATGTGAAACATAATATCTTGGGCTTCTAGGTCAGGTAGTCCTCCTGACTCTCTTCACCTGATACATCTGGAATGACACAATTTTAAAAACGTGAGTCAAAAAGACTCAGTAAGGGAAAAACATAAAACTTAAAATCATGCTCTTGACTTATGCCCGCTTAATCATGAAAGAAAGAAACTTGATAATTGATGCACATGCATGTCATGAATTATGCATATGCTCTTGCTTAGTTTCGGCCCCAGGCCCTTTAAAATCCTTCTTTCATTCTTGCTTGAAAAACTGGCCCTTGGCCCTTGAAAACCGCTTATTCGTACTTGTGCCCTTGTTGGCCTTTTCATAATTATTTCATATCTTTTACTTGTGGGCTCGCTCCATTTGACCCCTGAAGTCAGGGTTGTGCGTTCCCTTCGGAACCGTCCCCGAATTCCCTTGGAGACCTTAACATCTGGTCGAGCTAGCTCTTGAAGTGGCCCCAGGCCTGATGGCTAGACACGACCCTTGGAGGCACCACACCTTCTCAATGTCCTTCAGTGTGGCTTGCACAGCCTCTTGGATTCACCCATCCTTCTCATAATTGTCCTTCGGTATGGGAGTCCAACTTGATGGTACGGTACCGACCGGTGCCCCTTATCTTAACTTATCGTTTCATAAAACTTCTCATATTCTTTCCATAAAAATCATTGCATAACTTTCTTCTTGAAAAATTCATGCAATGCACATGTCATGTCATGCTTGCTTAAAATTCATACTTGCTTAAAATTCATGCTTGTTCATGAAATTCATATCATGTCATGCTTTCTTAAAACCCATACTTGTTCATGAAACGATGCAGTGTGTCATTCCAGTTTTGAAAAGAAATACTTACTGTTCACTTACAGTATCCACTTACTCTTGGTCTCCTTGTTCGTGTATACAGACACGTGGATCGCCTACAAGCGATTCAAATATCCTTTAGACTTTAAGAATATGAAATCATTTCTTTTTGAAATCACCAAAGATATATGTATATATATATATATATATATATCACTGAAATCCATTTAATTATAAAAAATATTTTATTCTTTTCCTTAACAATTATTCCAAAACTTAGCTAATATTTTTATTGAAATAAAAATATATTTATTCATGTACATGCCTCGATTAGGGTTAAATAATACTCATAGGTTTAGAATTAAACCTAAGTCTCTTTTTATTACACGTACTACATTAAAACCTTATATCTAACTATTAATAAAATATTCATGATTAAATCTTAATTTAGACTTTAAACCTCAAATAAAACCCGAGTAAAACTTAACTAGGGTTCCAATAATATTTAATAAAAGATCATGGCTCTATAATATTATTCCAACTAGCCTAACTCTAATTTTCTTATCCAACACAACAATGAAAATACATAAATCATGAATTGCACTTAGGGTTACCTTTTCTTACAATATTCGGCCACTACCATTTATGCACCAATTAATCACAACTTTTACTCCAAGGGTGATCTCATCCTCCATTCAACAATTTCACAACCTAGGATCTATAAATCAAGGCACCATCACAACACATCATACCCATAGCATTCGGCCAACACATGCTTTCATCCAAAAATTAGGTTTTCTTTTGTTTCCTTTAACTTACATGCATCTCACACTTAACATAATCATCTACCATGTATTGGGGTCATAAAGCTTGCACATGTTATGGCCAATGTCCAGATTTAAACATATTCAAAACTATACATGAAATCCTACATAGCTCATTTTCGGCCATACCCCAAAATGTTACCTTTTCATGCTAAAAATCATATCATGCATATCCTTTGCATTTGTGACCTAACTAGCATGCATGCACTTAATATTTTCATCAAATAATTCCGTCAATAATAGATCTACTCTTTATACACACTAATATCCATAGATCTAAACAAAGATATCAACTTTCATCAACCCAACACATCAAAACTTAGATCTAACTTCCTTTAGCTTGCATTGTTCTCCATTTGCATTTTTCTTCACATACAACCTTAGATCTAGGGCTTCCATGGTTAGATCTAGCATGTAAACAACCTAGGGTTCCTAAGCATCCAAGATCTAACAACATCAAGGCATTTAACAAACTAAAACTTCAAGACCTATACATAAACCATTCGGCCACTTATGCTAAACCAACAACATCACATTTGGTCTTACCTTGTTGTTTATCCAAGCTTGAGCACCTAGAAAATAAAGCATCTTTGGTTAGTACTTGTGATGCTTAAGGCAAGAGCATCAATGAAACTAAACTTACCTTCAACCTTTATCAACCCTTCCTATCCTTTCCTCCTCCAAAGATTCGGTCCACCCTCCTTAGAAATGTCCAAGCTTGGTTTAAAAGGAAGTTCTATGGTGGTTAAGAGGACATGGTAAGCTTGAAGAGAAATGGTGTCAAATGGCTAGGTTTTCAAGGAATGATTTTTGTCTACAACAAGAGAGATTTACTTGGCTTTTGGAATGAGATTTGGTAAGCTAGAAGAAAGTGGTTTAGGTGCAAGATGAAATAGAGCAAACCTTGAACATTGAGTGAGAGATTCGGCTAAGGGAAGCAAAATGGAGAGAGTTGTGTGAGCTTGTAAAATTCGGCCAAGAGAGAAGAGGTTTGAGAGTGAAATGCTTGAGTGTTTCGGTCAAGAGGAAATGCAAGAGGGTTGTGTGAGATTGAGTCTCCCAAAGCACTTGACATAAAGTTTGAGAGAGTGAGTTGACAAGAGAGAGAAATGGAAAAGGAAAATGGTGAAGGGGGGGGCCTTGGTCGACATTCTCATAAGCTTCCCTCTCTCTCTCTTTTTTCTTTCTTTTCACCTCTTTCTCACATCACTTCCTTGTCTCTTTGTACATTCTCTCTCCTCCCTTGCATTCCATCGACATTCACTCCCTCTCCCACACTTTTCTCTTCTCTTTTTACTTCCATGAGTTGTCTCATCATCTTACACCACTTACACATCTCTTACACTTCACATGGCCTTGCTTCATGGCTTTTCAAATTCATCCCCTAGCCTTTCACGTAAATGGCTTGTATTTCACTTGGTTTGGTTGCTTTTCAACCAACCTAGTTACTTCCACATTAAATGGCAACCAACTTTCAACTTAGTTTTCATTCTCACCTAACTTATCACTTCATAAGCTCTCTTGCTTATCTAATTCATTCTAATAGCTTATCACCTCATAAACATGTTCTCTTATCATGTGATAATGACCCTAGCATATCTCTACAATAGTCACAAGGCCTTATCACTCTAAAAGTTTCCTAACTTATCATGCTTGCTTATCACTATGATAAGCAAGTGTGCTTATCAATTAAATCATCTTTAAACTTATCACATAACTACATAGCTTATCATGTATATTCAAATGGAAATTCTATTAATAATATAGGTCATATGATAATATTACATGTCACATGTAGAAGATGTATAAAATATTCGATCCATGTATTCACAAAAATTCATCATTTAATCTATTAATAATTTTCGGCTTATACGAGGAAATAATTAAATCATAATTCAAATTCTATGGTCCATGAATCATATTAAGTAAATGAAAAATATAAATTTGCAAGAGAGAAACTTACTTGAAATTTCGGCTCCTAATATAAATATAATTTATACTTGCATAAAATGACATTAAAATTATTTAAAGAGATTTTATGAAATAAAATCCCATTTTAATCGAAATACCATAACATAAAGATTAGGCCATACATTGGCCAAAACATAGCCCCATTAAGAAATAAAAGCTATTACATTGGAAAAATAAAAATAATACATAAGGAATTACGTAGGAGAAAATCGGGGTCTCACAATGAGTAATACCATTACCGCCACGGATGAGACATGGGAGGCATATCTGAAGGTGAGTATTGGTTGACTGAATTTTTAGGTGGGGAGCATGTGAACACCTATTTTTCAATTCCTAAGATACATGTTTATTGGCAACAAAACTTGACTAGTTTTTCCGTCTTTTAATTGAAACATGTTCATGCTAATGTAGCAAGATTTCGAGCTCGTGGTGGCTCCAATTACAGGACTCTTATAAACACTTTTTAATTGAGGGGACGTCAGAGGAGGTGGGGATTGTCATTGGGCTCTGCCTCTTTGGTGGGTGTCTCCAACTTGGCAACTGAATCATGCTTGGCAGCACGTGATTTTGAGTCACGTTTTGGCAAGTTTGTTTTGTTTTGTAAGTTTGAAGGTGTTGATGGGTTTATCCCCCACTGCTTGTATTATTATTACTATATTTTGATTTCTACCGTAGATGTTGCCAGTAATATTTTTACCTTTCCAAAGAAAATAGCCATCACTTGAGTTGGGAAATGCTATTTGGAACTCAAGTGCTCGTGTTTATTTTTTACTTTTTTCAGGCATAATGTTGCCACTTTACGATCAGTCAAGCAATGATGTGATATCTCAAGATTGCTATGAGCTTCTTACTGAAACACTAGTGCACATGAGGTAGTTAAATGCATCGAAAGAGCTTAAGCACAAATTAAAAGTGGGTAGAAGGAATGCCCAAATGCAACTAACATATGTCATATGACATGGTATGACGCCACTTCTTCGTGTGAACTGAATGAAGCTAAAAAATTGAATGCTAAGCAGGGCGCCGTCGTCATGATGAGGATCGTAATTAATGACATTATGAGCACACACAATTTAATGCAATTCGTTCCACAATGTGTCTTGAAATTAACAATTGCTATAGGTATTAATAGGAAAATGGTTTTGGCATCATTAAATAAACGAATTCTAAAAGCAAAACAAAAAAATAAGGTGAGCCACGATTCAAACATAGCCATAAGTTGTTGGACTTTCCTTTGATAAAAAAAAAGATAAAATGATTAGCTTATTGATTTAGAGAATGTTAATTTGAATATCTTGGCTTAAGTAAGATTTAGTATACTTGCTTTTGAAATAAAATATAAGTCATAAAAATGTGATTAAATGAATAATTGTCATGTGAATAAAATTAGTGCATAATATATATATATGATTAGTGAGTGAGATTAGTGCATAAATACATATGATTTCTGAATGAAAACATGAGATTAGTGAATGATAACAAGCATGGATTATATGGCATGAAAACATATGCATTGAATGAGTCATGTGCATTCATTTCACGGTTATCAAATGGAAAAAATGAGAAAACAATAATATGGGTGACGGTACCAACCATCAGGGGGAGTGCAACAATCATTGTAGGGTAGTGGATGACCTCCTGGGCAGAAGGCAATAGGAGAGTCTTTGCTCGATGTTCTGGTGCGACGGATAGCACATGACTGTCCTTAGAGAGAAGGGGAGCGAGACGCACAACCCTGTCATATGGGGGTGAAACTGTGAACACCAAAGAATATTGGAAAGATTATACGGCAGAAGCATTGCATTCATCATTCTACATCTCATATGTGATAATGACTGATATTGCTCCTAAGACATTAGTCTCCTGAATATATAAGTATTGTATCTCTTACTGTTAACTGATTATTTTACGGTTTATCATCACATGCCCCCTTTCCCACCTTACTGAGTCCTTAAGACTCACCTTGTTTTTTTGTCCATATTGTTTGTTTATTATTAAGATAGAAAATGGCGTTGTTTGAGTCATAGATTTACCATGAGCTCCTTATCCATATCTTGATCATCCATGTTCAAGTCTTAGTCTCGAAAGATCTTGAAGTGATCGTGGATCATCAGCCCTACCTAGTCCCTAAGGACCCACCCCCAAATGTTCTCACTGCCCTAAGTACGTGAAAGATCCCCTTGGAAAGAGCGTCTCAGACCTTAACAAGGTAGACCTCACCCTGACTGACGATGAAGACTAATCTTTCTACATTTATTTAGCTTTTATGATATGTTTGTATATAAGTTCCGAACAATAGGGTTAGAGGTTTCGTTAGGCTTATAGTGAACCATTAGGTTCACTAATTTTGGACAATTAGTAGCCTGATTTTGTAAGGATCTCAGGATCCTCCTTAATCCCTAACCCCTTTCGAATAGGTTGTTCTTCATTTCTTATGTTTGATTTTACTAACTATTGTAAGAACGTGTCAAATGTTGCTTGATCGTCTTTTTAAATATTTTAATGTTTTAAGATTTTTAACTTGACTTCAATTTTCACCTTAATATTTTCAAGAATATGTACAAGTCTTACGTTGTATTTTCGAGTAATATTTGGTTTAAAATTTCAAAGAAGTTCCACAGTCTCAAAAACTTTGAATAAGAATGTGTCATAATCTCGCCATTTATAGCATCTATATTCCTATAAAGGGAGCTTAGAGACTAATATATGCACGAGGCTTGAAAATGTGTCATATTGAAACTGAATTCAACTTTATTCTTAATGAAATATACAGCAACATGAAAGAGATTATGCATTAACTAGGCCTATACGCTCCATATGACCCTCAAACTGTTTTACCGGTAAACCTTTAATCATTGGATCAGCTATCATCAAATCTGTATTGGTGTGCTTACATACACCATATTATTTTTTATGCTCTCTCTCACACTTAGATACTTAATGTCAATATGCATGATTCTGCTTCTACTCTTATTGTTCTTTAAGAAGAATACTGCAGTCGCATTATCACAAAGAATGCTGATTGGCCTTTCAATGAAATTGACAACTTTATAATAACAAATTAAATTCTTCAACCATATGGCTTGTATCGTTGCTTCTTAGTACACAATAAATTTTTTTATGGAACTTTGTCTCAGTTTCTCAGACAAAGATGACTATCTGATTGGGTTACATCACTCACTAACAATTCCAATTCCTTTTTAGAAAAAAAAATCCAATTCCTATAAATCATCACATCTGTAGGAAGGATGCATCTCCTCACTGCCCAATGTTTGTTACTCATTGAAGATTGTCCTAAATCAAATAAAGATGCCAGTGAGAAATGAGGGAGGATAATCCAAATAGTGCTCAATCTCACAGTGAGCATAGTACATAAGCTTATACTAATAAAATCTCTCCTCTTCCATTCTCTTCTATCCTTCACATTAACTTGTTTTGAACCCTGTAGAGCATCTCATTAATCATATCGCACAAAATACAAACACATTGTCTAGGTTGAACAAAAAAAGTTCTTAAGTTGCTTGCTTGATGAAATGAATTCTTGATATGTCAGATAGATATATAGTAAATGTTAAAAATCAAAGGTATTTTACTTCTGTTTTCCTTTCGCCCTAGTGTTTCAACTCTCATGGGGTTCTAGAAGTATACACTCAACGAATTTTCTACCTACGAAATTCAATATCTTGCAAGTACAGTTGTATTGTTAATTGTAAACATGTTCCATCGGGTTGTGGCAATGGGGTGTTTAATGAACATATAATGATGTGAGATTTTGTTTGTTTTGTATTTTGAGAGCCATAAGAATAAATATCGAGCATGTCACTGTGTTTGTATGTCAGCTACCTTCCTCTTCACATTCAAAAACTGACTTTTATACCACAAGGGTTGGTGTTGGAAAATTGTGATATTTTTATGGGGTAAGTAAAAAGTGGATAGAAAAATGATTCTGGGTGTTTTATTAATACTTATTTTAATAAAAAATATTTTTTTATATAAAAATAAAAATATTAATTTAAATTTTTTTAAAAAGTTAATTATAAATTCCCCCTACAAACTATACCACTAATCTCAAAAACCCCCTTGAACTATAACTCGTTGCAACTCACCCCCATTATCTACTGGAACTGTTGTGAATCCGTTTTGAATCCAGATTTACCATTACATTTGCTTGTTTTTTTGTCACACATGAGCCCACTCTTTATGAATATACGAAAATGTCCCCAATCAAAGAAAATAAAAGACCCAAGCAAACCGGTGCATTTTGAAACAAAACTTCCCTTCGTCTAAAATACCATCGTCTTCATTGCTATCTAAAACAAACCCTCCTTCTCTGAAACTCATCTAAGGTTCTGCTCTGTTTCAAGGCAGGTTTTTTAGGGCCTCTGCGCCCAGACTAATTTAATATGTCATGCCATAAACTAATTGTATAAATTCCATGTGCCGCTATCTAGAGCTTTGGGAGCTACTGTGGATATGCAAGCTCCCCCGATTAGTACTAAGAACATGGGTTAATCCTTTGATGATCACTACTGCTACAGTTGCTGCGAAGCTTTTAGAAAGATGCTTGATTGCAAAAATATGAATATGTTGCATGTTCACCAAAATACATATAGATCCATTAAATGAGTGTCGGTCCACATGAATATGTTGCATGTTTGACCTTATCCCCAACTCACATTGACATATAGATGAGGAGTGTGCATATTGGCTTCTCATTCTTTAAAATGGAACCAGAACCTCTATAAAAATTTCAGGCAATAGGTTACCCATGTACCAGAAGATTTACCTTGAGTAAGGAATAATGCCTCTACTCCTTAATTTTATATTTTGGAGTTTGATAGCTTCATGGTTGCTTTGAGTACATAATCTTCATCACTCTTACCATTTCTGTAGAGTTTGATCTCCTGTATGAACTTCAAGTTGTTTATAACTAGTCATTGAAGATTAGAGGAGTATAGTTTGAGAATTTCTCATGAGGAAAGTGTTAAGTTTGTTCCCTTATAGTGTGAGATAAGCTTTTCAAAAAATAAGCGGACAAATTCCATGAGAATATTTAGGCCTGGGGACTATAAATATTCTAGTACAGGGGGAAAATTCCATGGAACTTGATGGCGATTGGGGAGATCTAGCTCATAACACATTGCTCCATGACTCTCCTAAGGAATCTTCATCTACGGATTCTAACCTCAGTAGCATCAGCAGCAACAAGGAAGTATCACAAGTATCTAGGACTCCTCAGCAGCGTTAGAGGAGATGAGGTTTTGTTGACAACAATGAAGATGATGGTGTTTCAGACGAAGAGAAGTTTTGTTTCAAAACCCATTGGTTTGCATGGGTCTTTTATTTTCTTCGAATGAGGGCAGTCTCGTATATTCATGAAAGGTGGGGTCACATGTTTCTCACGTGTGACGAAAAAAAAGCAAAGGTAATGGTAAATCTGGGTTCAAAACAGATTCGCAATAGTTCCTATAGATTTTGGAGGCGAGTTGCAGCGAGTTAGAGTTCATGGGGATTTTTAGGATTAGCGGTATAGTTTGTAGGGGGAATTTGTAATTAACCCATAAAAAAAAGGAGCATATCCTCCTCACATAGGGGGTCGTGAGGGAGACACGGTGGCTCACGCCAATGAGCCCCTTGCTTAGGGCAACCTAAGCACCCGTGCAGAAGGTAGGAAGACCATGTGTCACGCCCCAAACGCTATCCCGTAGGCCCAATGACAGCCGCGAGCAATCTCGAGAGAAAGCTCCAGGGAACTTAATCATACATAACAACAGAATAAAACTGAGAGAGAGACGGGCCAAAGAATTTTTCGTGACTTAACTACATAATAGTCTTCAAAAGAATAGTAGTATCATAATTACATAACACATTAACTATACATTTCCTAAGTGACAGACCACATCGGTCAATAGTCACCAATACCAAAATACATAGTATTCTTCTCTCTCAAGACAGATAATCCTCCTGAATGCCTTCACCTGAAACATCTGGAATGATACATTTTGAAAACTGTGAGTCAAAAGACTCAGTAAGGAAAAATGTAAACTTGTAAATATGAACTTATAACTTAAACATGTAATTCATGAATGATCGTGGAACTTGACGTGCATGCATGCTTCATGTATGCATATGCACATGATCTTGCTCTTGAAAACGTTTGCTTGTACTTAAAAGACACTTGGTCTAGAAAAAAATTCTTTCTCCTCTTGTGGGCTACTTACGCTCCATTTAACCCCTGAAGTCAGGGTTGTGCGTTCTCATTGGAACCGTCCCCCTTTTCCCTTGGAGAGATACATTTGGTCGAGCTAGCCCTTGAAGTGGCCTCAGGCCTGGTGGCTAGACACGACCCTTGGAGGTCCACACCTTCTCTCAATCGTCCTTCAGTATGGTTGCACAGACCTCAAGGACTTACCCAACCTTCACGTAAACGTCCTTCAGTATGGGCGTCCTAGGTAACATCCACCCTTCACGTAAAAGTCCTTCAGTATGGATGTACCTTCTTAACTTGATGTGGTACCGACCAAAGCCCCTTAACTTAACTTGTCATAAAACTTTTTTACTATCATTTGCATAAAAACTTCTTTTTCTTTCAAGAAATCATGCAAATGCTCATGTCATGTCATGCTTGATAACAATGAGTGTTCATGTTTGCTTATAATGTCATGCTTGTTCATGAAAACTATGTTGTGTATCATTCCAGTTTTCGAAAAGAGTAAGTTTCCACTTACTTAACGCTTAGGGAACTAATCAAACAGACATACAAATACTTATAAATTTTTTTGTTTTCCAAAGGTCATATCTTTGAAAATATGATCCCATCTACAAAAAATTTCTTTAAACTTGCTTTCATAAAAATTTGAAGAAGAAAAACAATCAAACATGTTCATCAAACAACTCCAACAAGGTTACTGATGGGACTACTATATAGTCCACTTAATATCAACTAAGTACACTGATTCTTCCCATTGACATTATTGATTTCAAAGCATATTCATGAAATTCAGCAATCTATAATACGTCTAACTTAATTTCCCTTATTCTATACCTTCCATCATACCATGCATGGACTAATGTCTATCAAATTTTCACCAATCTAACCTTAATAAACTCCTTAACTTGGTTTTGGTCTGCTAGCCCTGAAAATAGGGGTTTCACAAGTCTTCAATAGGAAACTCCAAAGATTCAACATTTCCTGAAATTTGACCGATCCCGCTCGAACGCCAGTCGAGCGCAAAGTTTCTGTCCGAATTTATCCTAGTCTCGCTCGAGCGGTTGTCGAGCGTTATAAGTCTGTATAAAATCCTTCAAGTCCGCTCGAGCACTTGTCGAGCGCTGGTCAAGCGGCACAACTCTGTCTGATATTTTTTTCTAAGGGCGATCGAGCGTGAGTTGCACACTGGTCGAACGTGATGATACCTTAAACAGTTCACTAACAAATCCATATTCCAACAACATAAGCATGGTTTCTAGCTTAATTCACTCGACCAACATCAAATTCGTCCAAAACATTACATGCATGTTCAATCTCCAAGCAACAATGTGTTCAAATTCCTATCTAATCTAATCTGTGGCTAAATCAGAACCAACATTTCCTTTCAATAGTTAAAACCTAAGAACATGCATCACAACTCATTCGGCCACAACCAAATCTACATGCAACATTATCTATCCATAGCTTTAACCAAACATTGCATTGAACATCAATATTCTACCTCAAATCAGAAGCAATAAGTCATTCAATAGAGTCACAAGATCTGGCCAACAGCAACCTATCCACATGCATGTAATCTATCCAACATAAAACCAAGATCATCACTCCTGTAACATCAGCCCAAAACCGTGGCTTAATCCCTTCCTCCATCACAGCAACTTCACAACACTACAACTCCTTCATTCAAGAAAATACATCAATGGAAGGACACCAACAACAGATTTAGCCAAAGGAAGGATTTAACAACACATGCAAGAGGACACTCGATCAAGAGCTCCAAAGAAAAACCGGATTTTACCTTAGTTCAACTGGACACTAGAGGTGGTAAAAGGACACCTAGCATTGGGACATTCATGGTTAGAATCTAAAGAAGGAAAAACTCAAGGGGAAATAATAAGGGTTAGATTTTCTTTACCTTGCTTTTCTCCTCCTACACCTACTCGGCCAAGCACCCTATCTCTCTCTCTTGGCTTCTCTCTTTCTCCTTTCTCTTGTGCGACCAAGGTGAGCTGTGTGTGACTAAAATGGGTGCTGAGGTAAGGCTGAAAGTGAGGTGGGTGTGGTTGCTGAAGGTGGTGAGAGGGAAGAGAAGTGATATGGAGAAATGAAGGAGGGTTTCGGCCAAATGAGGGAAAAGTGAGTGCTGAGTGAAGTGAGTGTGTTGAGAGGTGTGAGATGTGAATAAGATGTGAGATGTGAAAATGGAAAGGAGGCTGAACCTAGTCTAATACACGCCCAAGGAAACAAAAGGAGAAAAGTCTTACTTGCTTTTGCCCATGTGACATGATCAGTTCATTAATTGCTTTGTCTCCTCTCCCTTTTCATTTCTTTGCCTCTCATTGCCTCTCACGTGAGTTCTCTTCCTACCCACCATGACTTTTCATCTTTCCTTTACTCTCCTTTTCAGCCTACCATCATCTCCTTTTCAGCCTACCGTACTTTCTTTCTAGCCTACAATTGCCTTGTCTTTTCTCCCTTCCATTTCTTTGCCTCATCTTGGCTTTCACGTGAATCACCAATTACCTCTCTTTGACTCTTCTTTTATTTTGGTTTCCTCTCTTTCACATGGAGCACTTACCTAGCACACTAAATAATCATTTAATCCTCTTAATGAAGCTTAAGACTACCTAATGAAGGTATAAGGTAATCATGCACTAAATTCACAATCATAATTCATGCTTTAATATAATGAATTTGCTTAGGAAAATTCAACATTTATAAGATAATAAAATACACTCTAAATATCCTTGACATTAAATTTAATAAGTCTTTGTAACATAATAGAATCCTTTACAATAGACCAATTAACAAATAATTCATAAGGAAAATTACCTTAGAGAAATTCGGCCATTATAAAATTATTGAAATTGCACTAACATAACTTCACCATCATAATGAAATTACTTAAAAAAAACTTAGAATTAAAATACCACAATCATTGTAATTTAATATCATACATGGGCCAAACAACAGCCCCTTAAATTTAGATCCAAAGCAATACATAAACATAAATAGCACAAGGAAATTCAGGGTCTCACACCATGAGCCAGATTGCATGACTCAGCCCCACATGGGGCACTAGGGTCATTCATGAGGATCCCTGCACAACCACTGCGAAGAGCCTGACATGACCCCACTAGTGACCTAACTGAGGTAAGGTTCGTAAGCACTTCTGATACACCATCAACATGACATGCATGGGCCATGACACCACCAGCAGCATGATGGCATGCCCCATGATATTGCCTGCACCTATGAAAACCAGCCAAGCATGCCACAAGCCACGGGTTGGCATAGGCCAACCTCAGACTACTAACAACCAACAGTTGCAACCAAGCCATCCACCACTAAAAGTGGTCAACCACTAACCATGGCGACTCTAGAAGGAGTAAATGGAGAGATGATCCCCAAAGACTTAGAGGACCTAAGGAGCATAATGGTAACATCACAACATGGCCACTAGCAACGATGGGCCAGAAATAGCACATACAGTGTTGGTCCCAGGAGACTTAAGAGGACCAGAGAAGCTAAGCAACATCACCACCCCACAAGATGCCAAACGACGGCATACTATAGTGAACTCATACATGGAAACTTGCATATGGGACCCCATGAATGGCATAATATCAACTCCTTTGGAGTTTTTTCCTTATATAATTGATTTCCATAAGTGTTGAGCTCGAAAATGAAACAATTCCAAAATCTTATGACAAAGGGATTGTATCCTTATTTGACATTGAGTGATAAAGGTTGTGTTTGTATGTTAAAATTTTAGGAATGTTAAAATTTTAGGGTATTGAATTTGATGAAAAAGTGATGAGAGAGATTATTTTTAATATTTGTTATAGTGAAAAGTAATGATATGATGGGGAAAGAGATATTATATTGTAATTTTTTATTGTGTTAAAATTTTAGTAAGTGTAAATTTTAGTTAGCAAACCCACATTAGGCAATTAGGGTTGCCTCTCTTCAAGAACAACCCTAGTCTCCCCTTTTGTGCTAAACCAAGGTAACAATTGCAGGTCCTTTGATTTGGAGATTGAAGCTTTCTTAAGAAATTGAGTTATTTTAGACAATTAGGTTTGTCACTCTTCAAAATCAACCCTTTGTAATTTTTCTAGATATGTACATGCGGCTAGGTTATTCCCCACAAGGAAACAACCAAACCGTGTAGCCTTGGGAGGTGTATAAATACCCTATGGAATTAGGTTTGGTATCTTTGAAATTATCAAACTTGTTTCCTTTGTGACCTTTTGTCGTGAGACTTTATCAAATTTGGTGTGAAGGTTGGTGCCTTTTTCACTTGGGCTAACTTAAAATCAGTGAGAAAGTGGGTAGATAAATGATTGTGGGTGTTTATTAATATTTATTTTAGTAAAAAATGTATTTTTAAAATTAAATTAAAATTTTTAAAAGTTTAATTTAACTTTAAAAAAAATAAAAAATGGAGGATATCTCTCATCCCTTTGGACCACGAGGCACCAGGCGCGGTGGCTTGTGCAAGTGAGTCCCCCTGCGCAGGGCAGCCCAACCACCCACCAGAGGCAAGGTAGACCGTGAGCCAGATGGCGGTGGCTTAGCCCTACAGGGGCGCTAGGGTGCGAACTTGTGAGGCAGGTTGTGGCATGGGGGGCCTCGTGCCTCCCATTTTGCCGAGTGAGTCACTCCCGGAGCAGGCTTGCCTAGCCACAACGAAAGGCCTTATGAGGCATCGAGCCAACCCCTGAGCCCACGCCACGAGGCAGATCGTGCTGGTTGCTCGGCTTGCAAGGTGGCTCTTAGAGGCCCCCGGGGGGGAGTCCTCGCCCATTTTAATCTGTTTTCTTTTTAATTGAAAATTTTAAAAAAGAAATTAAAAAGAATAGTCGGGCCCATTGTAAAGTGGAGTGGGCCTGTCTCCCAATTTTTGTTTTTTAAATTGTTGATTGTTTTTTTTTCTTTTATAATGTTTTTATTTGACTGATCTGGAGCAATAAAATTACTTTGGTGTTTTTCAAATAAATTTTGCGACACGTGTCATTTTTTTTATTGGGACTAATGTGGCTCTCTGTTAACGAGACTTGAGAGTTTGCTTTGTTCAAAAGTTTCATATTCAAATTTTGTAAGTGCTACCAATCCTTCGGGACTACTTTCATAGCTATTGACCAGGTAATTAAATAGTTTATGTGGACATAGACAGATCTAGGGGGCAAGGTTCTTGTGCAAGCGTGGTATAATTGATTGGTAGAATCAATTTCAAAACATAAAATAAGAAATAATTTACTGTGGGTTACAGAAGGCCTCCAAAAATGATAAATCCGGTCGGCAATAAGAGAAAGGGTTAAATGCATGTCATGCCCCTGTGGTATGCGGTAATAGCAAATATGTCCCTGAGGTAAACAAAGTCTTTTTCATACCCCTGAGGTAAACATTTAGGAGCAAATATGTCCTTTCATACCCCTTAGGTAAACATAACGAAATGACATATTTGCTCCTGAATGTTTACCTCAGGGGTATGAAAAAGACTTTGTTTACCTCAGGGGCATATTTGCTATTATCGCATACCACAGGGGCATGACATGCATTTAACCCTAAGAGAAAAGCAGGTGGCAACTCAAAGGCGGAGCCATGGGAGGCTAACGGGGGGCCATGGCCTCCAAACCTCTAAAAGCTCCTAAAATACAGAATATTTGCACTCTTTATTAATGGATATTTGAAATTTTTTATGTTTTATTTATTTTGGCTCCTCCAAACTCTTTTTAATGTAATTGACTCTCCCAATAATTAGTTCCTGTCTTTATCCCTGGCGTAATACTACTTAAGTTTCGCTGAACTCGGCAGGCAATATATTCATGATTATCTGATCAACATGTTGAAGGAGAAGATAGCTCTACATTTTTCCTATTAGTCAACAACATAACTCTGCCGAGTTTAACAAAACAAAATGCCATCAGTTATTAAAACATGCAGTCACCATGAGAATACTGCTTTATGGGGAAAAAAATAGGACTAACCAAAAAAAAGGAATGAATGATAGGAAATTATGAAGTTCCTTCGCTTGCTCTTCCTTTAAAACTCCGAGTTCTGTACATTTAATCATCTGTTGTATTTTAAGCCTACGAACTTAGTAACTGACACATGTTCTAGACTTTGACTCTAAATTACTAGTTTGAGAAATTGTATCTATAAACTACACAACCTAATAAATTGCACCCTCTGTTTATTTTTCCTATCAAATTGAACGCAAATTAAGTTTTTTAAAATAGGAAATATCCGGTATGCTCTTTAAAGTCAAATAGAATGTTACATTTAAGAGTATAATTGTTATTTTTTTATAAAAAGTTAATTTCAGTCCAATTTAACTGAAAAAATAGACGGGGTACAATGTGTTAAAGATTATAATTTATGAGTGCAATAGCTCAAACAAGGTAGTTTAGGATACAAAATGAAGAACTTATGGTAATTCGTAAGTAAAAAAATATATTTTCTTT
Organism: Myrica gale; assembly: GCA_963930655.1. Classification (NCBI taxonomy): domain Eukaryota; kingdom Viridiplantae; phylum Streptophyta; class Magnoliopsida; order Fagales; family Myricaceae; genus Myrica; species Myrica gale. The sequence goes on along the minus strand of OZ005619.1, from coordinate 11,631,753 downwards.
ATTAACTTTATTAAGAAATTTTAAGAAGAAACATCATAATATGCCACATATCTATGGGTAAAAGTCAAATTGGATTGTATAACTTTTAATTTTTGTAATTACGTCCCATAAATTTTGAAAGATATCAATCATCACCCTCCATTCGATTTGGCCGCTAAAGTACATGAAAAATTGACAAAAACGCCACTCTAAGACAAAAACCTTGCACACATTATTTGCGGTATCTAAAGCAGACAAAGTGAGGCGTCCAAAAGTTATCAAGGAATATGTTCAGTAAGAATTTTGGTTCATGGCATTAAAAAAACTGTCCCGATGAAACAGATTGGAGAAACTTCCACCACCACCTCAAACATCCACCAGACTCTCCCTAATTTTCTCAACTGGGATGTCCAAAATGTGCATTATCTACAAAATCTACTGTGCATAAGTTGGCACACTGTTGCAAATAATCTTGTATTAGGACAATACCTATTACAGTATCCCTCTCTAGCTGCCTGAATGGATGGGATCCTCCTAGCTGTAGTTTCTTTTTATAAAAAAAAAAATCCACTATATACTATTTATTGTGATTAGAAAAACAAAAAGAATAACTGCAGTGCTGTTTCTGGAGAGCCAAGAAAAGCTTGCATAGGATGTCATGACACGAGGATGAGGACGGCCAGTAGTTCATTTGTCACAGAGATAACTTTGAAAAGGACACCAAACAATGGCCTGAAAAGTATTTTGGCTAGAAGCCAAGCAAACAACAAACACACCCACCAGCAGCCTCCCTTCCCATCCCTCCCCATCAAAACAGGAAAAAGAAAAAACACGAAGGGTAACCAGCAATGGGAAATAAAATTAAGATAATATAATCATTTGAATTGCTATACATATCAAACTCTACACGAAACACAATGGAATGAATCAACTTCCTGAGGATGACCTGATGCCCCAATGAATCATTGTAATGTTACAACAACCTCAGAATGAAGGGCTTCAAGAACTGTACATCGACTCACCTAATCTCTCCAGCCACTATTTTGTTCCAGAAAAGATCACACCAACACAATTCACCCAATGAATGCCATTGAGCCAAACATACCGAACTACAAACTACAATGAACCTACAAACTCGAAGAAACCACATAATTCTTTATGCCGGCAGCACATGCTTCATCCAGCAGCAACCTCCAGACTATTTCTAGATTTTTGTTTCATGAATACAAAAACGAAAAACTTAATTGCTTAAGCTATCTTTGGCTTCGCTGCTCTTTGGTCTCCATATCCTTGACACTGTCTACTATGTATTGGATCTTCTTTGACAAGCTCTCGTTGTGCTCCTCGATGTGCTCAAATATCATTTCCAGATGCCTTTTATAGGCTGCAGATCTTTTTTTCTCTAAAGCCAGTTGCTGGGATAGTTCTCGAATCTTATCATGTTCATTCTATGAGAAAAAGTACAAAAATGTGAGTTCCTAAAAGAATAAAAAAAAAATTGCGACTTCATTTCCACCCCCCTGCTTGGACATGACAAGTAAACAGGGTTATTCCACCTATTATATAGCATTCCACACAAGCAAGGCATGATGTTCATTAATTAAAATTAATGCTCGAAAATTATGTTACCTTTCTGTTTTTGTTTCTATGTTGCTTTTGCTTTTCTTGTTTAGGGGGGCGAATTTTACTTTGTTTTAACTACAATTTGAACATTATCTCAAACACCTACAACCAATTGGGAGCAAGAACTCCATCTCAAGCATCGATTTGTGCCCTCAAAAGTTGAAATGCAAATATATATCACAAATGGTAGTAAGATAATTAATTATGAATTCAAGTTATCATAGTTTTTCTACCCAGTTCAGGCAAACATTAGAAGTGCTGCATAACTCATCAACCAGATGATTATGTTACGGAATCAAATATTTCATTTCAATCTACCCCCCTCTATATGTGTTTTCACTGACCACTATAATGCCTGCCACCATATATTCCATTTCCATCAAACCATGATATCCTAGAAGATTAAGATTTATAAAACCTTAAGCCTCAAATCATATACGACCATTCAGAAACCAAAACCCCCCACAAATTAAGGAGAAAATTATTAGTTTAGGCCTTATTTTTTTAATTTCTTTTACATTGCCCCCCCTAAAATTATCATGTTACAGCTTGGCCCCCCCAAAAGTAATATCCTGACTTCGCCCCTGATCACACTACAAGGACACACAGATATGCAGGAACAAAAATCCAATCATCAAGCTCAATAGAATCAACTTGAGTTCAAACAAACGTAGATATCCTCGTATAATTGTGAGGACTAATGATAAGACAATGGTGTCACCTATTTCAATACAAGCATTTGTTATTGACAACCGATTCAAATTAAATATCAGATTCCAACTCCTCTGATGCTCTCCTTATATACACTATAGACATTACATTGACAGAGTGATGTGAGGTCGTCATTTTTAGTGTATTAGCAATCGATGCCGATAATTTCTGAAAAAATTCAATGAGTTATGTTCATTTGGGTGCTTGGGATGTTCAGTTCGTAAGGGCAGCAAATGATTGGGAAATGGAGGTGTTGTTGTCCTTCTTCTCCCTTCTTTATTCTACGGTCTTGACAGGTAGGGCTGAAGATAAGATGTGTTGGACGGGTGCCAAGAATGGTATTTTCTCGGTGTAATCGATGTATGCGACTCTCTTGCAGCTCTTATGTGGCTTTTCCATGGAAGCATATTTGGAGGTCCCTTGCCCCTTTGAGAGTCTCCTTTTTTGCGTGGGAAGCTGCCCATGGAAGAATCTTGAGCATCGACAACCTGAGGAAAAAGGGCTTTTATTTACTTGACTGGTGCTTTCTTTGCAGATCTAGTGGGGAATCCGTGGATCATATCTTCCTTCATTGTGTTGTTGCTAGGGATTTGTGGTCTCATGTGTTCAGCATTACGAATTTTTGTTGGGTTATGCCTTCTATGGTGATGGAACTGATGTTCTGCTCGAAGCGGAAGTGGATGTTGCTCCCTATTTGCATCTGCTGGGTTCTTTGGAGGGAGAGGAATGATAGATGTTTCGAGAATACCTTTTTGTCTTTAGTGGGGTTAAGGGGAAAGTTGATGAGCACTATGTTTCTTTGGGTCAATTTGGTGTTTGGTAGTCCTTTCTCTGATGTATCCGATTTTATTAGCTTTGTAGCTTGAATGGATTAGGTATTCAGTATAGCTCATTGTACTGTTACCTCCTTTACTTTTTCAATAAAGCTTTTCTTACTTATCAAACAAAAATTGTTTTTTCTGCTTCTTTCTTTTTTTTTTGGATGGCAATGGTGGTTGTGTGTGTGTGGGGGGGGGGGGGCAATGAACAAACAAATAAACAACGATCATATATTTCCCTTCTATATTTCTGACTTTATCAAAAACCAAAAACTTTCCAGGCCACGTCCTTTTGGTCTTCCTCTACTTGTTGCAGGAATCCCAACTTAATCTGAATTGCTTCTTACCTAGTGCATTCAATAATTCATTTAAGCACAAGGTGGATGACCAAAATTCACTCATTGTATTTTTGGTCAGCATTCTCCAACTCTCTTGTGGAGTCTTTATTTACAGTTATATTTGATTGTACTTTTCCACGACCTTATTGTCAGTAAACCTAATACACATGTTTTTGGCCAGTAAGGTTCCAGCCTCCTGCTATGAATACAAATTCAGCAGATACTCTTCTTCACAGACGGGTGAACTCCCTATTAATAAGTAGACTTGACTCGTGGAACATTTAACTGAAATGGGGTTTTTAGGGTTGAGTTAGGCTTAAAACGCAGGATCACTACTTTGATTCCATGCCGAATCACCACTTTCCTAAATGATTAAGCTCATTGAAAGAGGTGCACTTAATAATTTAAGTCAAATTTGTAACACTTTCTTAGAACTTTGTTCCTCTAGTTGACATCACTACAACATAAATATAATCAACCCCAAATAAATGAACCAAACTCCTTTTGGACAAAGTTTCAGGTTTTGTATATGGTGTAAAACTCAATAGTCAAAGCTTAACGATTCTATACTTTCTCAAAATGGCCTTTGCAATCACACTAATTCCATGTAATACAGAAATTTCCTTTCTAGGGATGGATGGAATATATTTATGCCATCAAAATTTTGTTCTAGTAACTACAAAGTATTCTGATTAACGAAGTTCTGCACGTAGACCCTCACTATTCAAACTCTTAGGAGAGCACCATCACAGTTTTCAACAAAGAAACAAAACAAATGTTCTCTAGATCTTTAGAAAATTTTAATTCCTTTGAATTTGATAGGCAAATAGGGATCAACCACTCTTCACAAACAATTTTAAATATTTATGTGCAGTTCACCAAATCATCAAATTATTCTGCAACCTACTTAGAATCAGTTAAATGAATCTTATTGCTATTATCATAAGGGATGCCTCCACAAAGCCAAATTTTTCTTGACCCAATTCATTTGTCACAAACACAATCATTCCAATACCAGTAAAATAATACCTTTTGATATTTTGATCTTTTTATGAGGGACTATCTGAGTTCTTATCCAATGAATTTTCAGATTCTATCAAAGCGTGATTATTGATAGTATTTGAATGGGAGATAATAAGAAAAATATTGCTACTATAAAATTTGAGCACCCAATCATCTATCTCTGGAAGAATTAAAGAACCTTGAGATATTGTTGTTATTCCTATTATCTTTCTTGTACCTGACAGATCATTCAATAGATCGAATTTCCAAGTCATCCCCTGAGTTGCCATAAATGGGACAGTAATTCCCACTTCTCTCATCTAGTTGACCTTACAAAATTTTCACAACAATCTATGTCCTCCATGATTGATCCTAACCAACACCCAACTGCACCTATGGTCTTGATGACTATCCCAACCCACAATCTTACCAACAACACTCTGACGCCTATTCAACTCATGCTAATAGCAAAAACAGCTCAAGTAAAATCAACTAAGTCTTCTTCCTGCCACCTAAAGTTAGCTCCATAAATCCTCTTTCAACAAGAGGAGCAAAAACTACAGAACAGCATTGACAAAATCTATAGGCATCTCCCTTCATAATGAAAAATAAAATAGCTTTTCTCCACTACTAGTAAAGGTGATGCATTAAGCTTATTACTTATTTTTTTGATGAATAAGCCAATCTCATTAGAAATAGGAGAAACAGTACAAAAGACTATACCGTCATCACTATTCCAAACAAGCAAGAAAACTAAGGAAATCAACAAAATCTAGAAAAGGGGAACCAAGCATCGATGTCACCCAACAAAAAAGCAAAGACAACAAAACGCCCTTTAACCTATCCAAAGACCGAGAACAATCCTCAAAACATCTAGAATTACGCTCCCGCCAAAGGCACCACCAGATACAATGGGGTATCAATCGCCAGATAGCCTTAGAGAAAGGGTTCTTAAGCCTCCTCTTCCAACACCACAGCACATCTTCCACGGTCTCTGGCATAACCCATTGAAGATTCAGAATACAGAGCACATGAGACCACAGCCTACTCGCATAAGGACAATGCAACAGGACATGATTAATAGATTCCCAGCACCACGGCATAAGAAACACCAATCTACCAAGATAAAATCCCTTCTTCGAAGATTATCAATAGTTAAACTCCGACCATGAGAAGCCTCCCACACAAAGACGGAAACTTTCATAGGACACAAGGACCTCGAAACCCCCCTCCAAGGGAAAGAGACACCAGGCCCACCTCTAATCAAGCCATACATCGACTTCACAGAAAACTTCTCATCCTTATTGTCCATCCAAACCATCCCATCCTCCTCCCCTCTGCTAGCAACACCCCTATACAACAAAGCATAGAACGAACTAAAAACCGCTATCTCCCAATCATTAGCCGCTCTAGAGAAAAGGACACTCCACACCACATGAGCACCATCATCCACCAAACAATCCGCCACCATAGCCTCCTTGCAACGAGATAAAGAGAAGACCAAAGGGAACGCAAGACTCAAAGGCTTAACCCCACACCACAGATCATGCCAAAAGCTGATATTAACACCATTCCCTACCTTAAACCGAATATGTTTGCTGAAAGTGCTCCACCCTTTACTAATGTACCTCCACAGACTAACCCCATAAGAGTCACGGGTAGACCTCGTACACCAACCTCCCCTCGAACAACCATATTTTTCAGCAATCACCGTTCTCCACAACGTATCCCGTTCCAACGCAAACCTCCATAACTATTTCCTGAATAACGCCATATTAAACATTCTGATATTGCGAAGGCCCAACCCCCCATCCTGCAACGGAGAACACATCTTATTCCACTTCACAAGATTGAACTTGTGAACACAATCATCACTACCCCAGAGAAAATCCCGCTGAATCTTCTCCATCCTATTCGCCACCCCCGCCGGAATAGGGAATAAAGAAAGAAAGTAAGTAGGTAAGCTCGAAAGAGTAGACTTGATAAGCTTATTACTTATGTAATCTAGAAACTTTGACAGTTGATCTTTCAAAATAGAATGACATAGCTCTTCAGTATTAGCTGGTGCAGGAGGGTCCTAGTTGCATTCATTAGAAAGTTGCTTTGTTAATAGCTCTGGACCCAAGTGACAGGCCAGAACAATAAGTCATAGTGGCATATGTTCTACAGTATTAGCTGGTGCAGGAGGGTCCTAGTTGCATTCACTAAAAAGTTGCTTTGTTAAGTTGTAGTTCTGGACCCCAAGTGGCAGGCCAAAACAATAAGTCGGCTAGGTCGCTAGTCAAACCAAGCTAGGTCCTTGATGTAATGATCAATCCAGTTTCCACATAAAATTTACAAATGCATTTTCTACCTCTGAACCATGTTTAAAGGAACACTGCTTGGTTGAAATGCCTAATGTAGATGACTTATCTCAAAGGCCATTGCAGCTATGATGGTGAAAGAACTCAAGAATTTTTGTATTTTTTTTCTCCATCATTTTTATTTGAAGGTAAAATATAGCAGCTTCATTCATTCCTCCTTTTCTTGAATAAAAATAATTTATTCCTCTACTCTAAACTTGGCTCCATGTAAAAGATCAAGACATCTCAAGAAATTAAATCACACGTGTCAAGAAATTTTCTATATATGTTATCAAGATCACCAAAGTACCTAAAATTCTCTTCAAAATAGTTAATGACACTAAGAGCAAAAGTTTTTCTCCCTACCACGCATATGATCAAACAGTAGATATCAGAATACAAAAACTAAAACTTATGAACAAGTGAAGGAGTGAGGACTGACCGGATATTGATCATAGATGCAATCCCTTCGACCTTTTCCAGGTGTCAATGGATGAGTATGCTCCTTCAAAAATTTTGTAACAACCCATTTACCTGAACTTACTTTCCTCACCAAAATCATCGCTCTGCAACCGACCCTTGTCTCTGCCCTCTGCCTCACAATTTTTTCACGCTTATCAGGCATTCTAAAACCCTCCTTGTTACAAACAAGTGCCCGACCAATAGCAGATCCATCACGCCTTGACCGGGAAAGTTTGCTTACACGTATTACGAACCCCAAGTGTGTGGCATATGCATTGTAAAATGCATGTGCAGCTGCTTCAGAATCGAACTCCTGACCCACATAAGGCTCATCTGCCGAGACTATTGATACTGACGGAATTACAGCAGGAGCTATATCTTCTCCATCCATTTTATCATCCTGATCCTGATGGAATGCCCCTTCAACAGAACTTCCACCAGTTTCATTTTCATCACCAACCCTACGATCATCCATCTCAGCAGAACTTCCAACCACCTCGCCATTGGTATCACCATCAACACCAAACTCCACTGCAGTAAGAAGACTTATCACGATTTTTCCACACCCAAGTGATATGTCACAAACTGAGATACAAACCAGCTCCTTCTCAGGGAGCCAGGAAATATGCAGAAAATTAAATGTAAACAAGTATGACTTCATGCCTTTTCTCCTTAATACTTTCACAGATATGATTAAAAAAATTGCCTCAATTATCGTAACAGGGCTCAGTACATGCACAGTATAAAGCAGATTTCTCTTTTCAGATTTCCACGTTGTGAACCAAACCCCCACATTAACAAGCGTTTCAAAATTTGCACACACTTTCATTTCCTCAGGTTTCTACACAATTAAAAAGTCATAACTACATCTCTCTCTCTCCCCCCTCTCTTTTTCCTACATGGCATGTCTTAGCACAGAGGCTTCTGCATACTAAAACAAAAACCTGGCTTCAGGAAGTATTAACCGAAACATAAATGCACAAAGTAATCTTCACAATTCATCTTCTTTCCCCTCTCAGGCACAACCATTTAAAAATGAAGATTCACACTTTGTACTTTCCCACCCTAATTTGTTGAGAACAATACAGATGTGAGACTTTCACCTCAAGAAAAGAAACGAAAAAAAATCTATATTTTCAACTACTTCCGCTTTGTTAGAATTAGTCGGCAACTAAACTGACGAGTAATTAAAATTGAAAATTATTTACTGACGAATTGGTCCAATTTGTTCGGTATTAAGCAACCTTTAATTAAGCGCCAAAAGCATAACGAAAAAATTTCAAACCCCTAAATATCAGAAAATTCTAATTAGAAAAATAGAAAAAAAGTTAGTCACTCAGAAAAGTAAATCAACAAAACTTACTGAAATTCTATATGATTCTGGGTTCGATAACAGGGAGATACAGAGAGTTACGCTTCGAAACCCCGAGAGAGAGAGAGAGAGAGAGAGAGAGAGAGGGTTCAGCTTGTAAATATGGGGGCCTAAAGAGTCGCTGACGTGCCAAACGATTATTGGTCATGTGGCAAATTTAGAAGTCATTCTTCTAAGTCAAAACCAGGATTTTCCGACGCGTGTTTAGTTATGTGGACCAGGGGTCGTAGGATTATTGCTCGGACTCAATAATCCACCCGGTCCTCAATGGGTTAAACCGGTTTGTATATCTTGTCGCCTCTCTGTTTCTCTCTATGGGATATGGCAAAGCCTTTGTTCGGTAATCTGCGTAGAGCTTCTTCACTCCTCAGATTCTCATCTCCCAACTCGCTTCCTATCAGGTACTCCTCGTCTCTCTATCCGTTCTTTTGTTTCTGTATCTCTGTCTTTTACTATTTCCCCACCGTTTCCGTCACCTTCCAGGGATCGCATTCTCTCCGAGAATCTTTTTCTCTCTCTCTCTCTCTCTCTGCTTCCAAACACTTGACCCCAGGAAACCCATTAAACTCTGCAATGGGTTTGTTTTCGTGTTGGTCTTTGATAGAATTGATTTCGGGGTTGCGGGGGAAAAATGACCTGTGAGATGGAGAAATGGTGGGCAAGTAGTGGGACAAGAAATAGCATTTAAGGGAAATGATGAAGAGAATGGAAGACAAACCTTCAGTGCGGACACGTAAATCCCCTTGCACGTTACACGCATCGTTTTGTTCTCCTCACTTTTTCCCGCTGTTTTTTACTGTCGTGCTTCCCGGTCGATTTTTCAGACTGATGAATCATTTTTCTTTCCGTGCAATCTATAAAATTATTCCATAAACCCGTTAGCGGATTATTTACACTCTTATATAAATAATTGTCAAAGGCCCGGAAGATAGAGAGATGGCGAGGAAATAGAAAAACAAGAAAAAGGAAACTATAAGAGAAGGCAAGAACAGAAATTCTTATTTCTTCCATGCATGATAGTTTCATCCTTTGCTGCTGATTTGTCTATTTTCCAGGTCAATTCTCCAACACCAGGAATCAATTTTCTCTCTAACCAAGCGCTTTCTTCCACTCAATCAGGCAAGCCCTTCCTGGGTTTCCAGAAACTTGAGTCATGGTTCAGTGAACCTCGTGATATCACAAGGAAAGCCCAATTTTGAAACACATGAGCCATGAGGTGGATCCTCCAAAGAAGTACAAATGGAAGACCAAGAACAGGCTGAAGATGCAGAGGAAGAAGGATAAGCAGAAGAGAAAATTTGCAAATAAGAGGGACCCGCGCTGTCTTGGTGTCACGGGGAAAAAGAAGAAGTTTGCGAATGCTGAGGAAAGAATCAAGTACAAGCTTGAAAAGGTGATGCTATGACTGTAACATCACGTTTTGCGTCAAAAACCTCTTTTGATACTTTTGGCATATTTACAGCATGCTGTTGTTTTTATTGAGGCCTGAACATATACTTGTAGTACCATAATAATTTCATATAAGGTTTAATTTCTCTGCACAAAATGGGCCCTTTCTTTTCACGTAGTTCATTGAGTTCATTTTGGCCTATAACTCTAACGTGATGTTAGGGAAAATGAGAATGCAGCTTGTTTCCTACAAACACATTTTCTCAATTTTCATTGGTCCTAGACGTTAAAACTGAAGCCTAATGAAGGGGAAAACAAAACTTTCAATTGTCTGTGTCTAAGGATGTTTTGTTTACATGGTTTCTTAGGATGGCTGACAAGAAGATTGATATCTTAGTGTAGCTTCCGTGGACTTTTTATTTAGAGAATTTTCCTTTATTTGGATTCAGAAGCTAATGCAATGGCTTCTTCTTCTTTTTTAACGTACTTTCTTTAAGCTCTTTCTTCTCTTTTCCTCTAGAGATGATATCTTCCCTATTTTCCACTCTCTTTCTTAAGTGGATATTTTCTTATAAGGGAGAACATATATAAGAACTTGAAAATAATACCCTTCTTCTGTTGAATGGCAAATGCAAGGAGAAGAGCTAATGTTGCCTCTATTTATTCTGAATGCAAGAGATTGAGAGAAGAAAACGTTAAAGTTGCTTAGAAATTCCAAAACAATCACGAATGAAAGACAACAATGAGATGAGTTTTCAAACTTTAAAACATCCATTTTTAAGTTTTGATGTTTTAGTGTGCACTTCATGAAGTTAGGAACTTATTCTTTATTATATTACGTACTTTGAGTTTTGCTGGTCTATTATGCAGTTATCGACGGCTTGAATTAATTTTCCATTTCTCGTATGTTGTTAATGCATTCTTCTTTCCACTGGCCGTAATGTTATCTTTGGCTGATTCTTTTCATTCCAGGCCAAAATCAAAGAAGCTTTGCTGATTGAAAGACTGAAGCGGTATGAAGTTTCTAAAGTTCAGGGTCCTGAGGTAAAACCTCACGAGCTGACTGGTGAGGAGCGGTTTTATATGAAAAAAATGGCCCAAAAGAGGTCTAATTATGTACCAATTGGCAGAAGAGGAGTATTTGGAGGTGTTATTCTTAACATGCATATGCATTGGAAGAGACATGAAACTGTTAAGGTCATTTGCAATGCTTGTAAACCTGGGGATGTACATGACTATGCACAAGAAACTGCTAGATTGAGTGGCGGGATCCCCATTCAGATTATTGGAGATGACACCATAATATTTTATCGAGGGAAGGACTACGTGCAGCCACAAGTTATGTCACCTATAGATACGTTATCCAAGAAAAGGGTATGTTTTCCAACCTCCAATCTTTTCAGATGTTTTGTTTCTTTACTTCCTTACACATGTACTGTAGCACAGTTAAATTGCTGTCCTTCGAGTTCCAATCCATGTGACCTGGCTTCATTGTAGCAAACTAATGATACTTGTCATACAAATCTCAAAACAAAAAATTTGAGGTTAGTGGCACAAATTATGTTCGTGCACTGCACTTGAGCACACCATATAAACTGATGTCTGTCAAATTAAAAATTCTTTTAAATTTCACATCCTGTTTGTCTCCTTGCTCTTAAATTCCTATCTACTAAAGTGCACCTTCTCTTATAGCCATGGATGCTATGAAAGTAATTTTTTCTATATTGCGGAACAAACTTGTGCATTGATCGATTAATGACGCGGGTGACTATAATTATAGCTATCACAATTAAACCTGAGCATTTTCTTCTTCATCTTTACTTTCTCTGTTCTATGCTCAGGTTTAATTAGAGGATAAATATGCTAACACTAAATTGATCTGCTGTTGTTAATAAGAAAATGGAAGTTGTGAACACTCATTTCTTGAGCAATATATGCTTACATGTCAAGGTATCTCTGTATTTTTATAGTGAAATTATTAACTTCAGTTCCAACTAGGAAGATCATTTGGCTTTTCCACGTCTTCTTTCGATAAACCTCTAAGAACCAATGTGTCTTGATTGTTCTTTGAGCCAGTGTTTGCAAAGACTCATGTTGAAAGTGATCTTGATAATGCATGAGGCCTTGTACATACATCCAAATTGATGCTTTTTGGCATTAATATCCAATTCTCAGGCTAATACCTAAACCTCCTGGGATCTCCTTTCAATTGGCCATCTCATACCAACTAGTCTCTGTAGAAGGCCTGATCTTACGGATATCACTTTTTGCAGTCAATGGTTGGCATGTTGACCACATTATGCAATTACCATATAAAATTTGCCAATGATAGCATGCAGACTTTATCTAGTTAGTTTGGGAGCTGCCATCAGGATTTTTTATATGTCCTTGTTAGGTGCACTTCATGGACTGGGGTTTTGTTCTCAAGAATGCTTGCAGAACATCTCTTGTTATGTTCAACCTCCACCATGGATTAGCATCTTGGCGGACTGGGACTTTTTTTCAAGAATGCTTGCAGATTATCCCCAGTTATGTTAAACCTCTACCATGGATTAGCATTTTGCAGTTTAGGCTAGGAAGAACATCGGACTAAGGTGTAGCTAGATTAGAATGATTTTCTTATAAGATTGGGGTTGAAGAAGTTCTAAAGTTGATAGGCATTGCTTTGAAGGGGGTACAATAGAGATGGCTCAGTATTGAGTACACAGTGGCTATGGTCGGAGTAAAAGTGTCACCTTTGCATAGTAAGAAGGCTAATACTTCCTTCTTCTCAGTCTGTCATGGTTTTAAGTGGTTGCTGGGGCTGGGGATTTGTTGATCTTTCAAACTAGGCTGTTTTCAAATGGATGTGGTAAACAACAGAGAGGACCCGGTATGCCTCCAAAATAGGTCTCTCAATCCCCCTCCCCTCCTCCCCTGGTGATTGGTGAAAAAATCCCCATAATAAGGGGCAGAAAACTTGTTTGCATGTGTTGACACGATGCTGCTGACAAAATCAGTAGGGAAGCCCAACCAGAAGACATTTTCTCGACCCCATTTCTCAATCTTTGCAGCTTTATAGGATAGTTGAGTGTTGGAAACTAACCTACAAAATGAGCTTTGTAATGCACTAAACCAATGAAACTCAAGATTCATACGAGGTGATATTTGCTGCTGAAAAACAAAAAGAAAAAGACCCGGAACTGAATCTGTCAAAAATCAAATTGAAATGGGCAGGCTGATTCTGGAGGCTTCATAAAGAAAGTCATCTATACTCTGTTATGAAAGTTTATTGTTCTATGGCAAAATGATTGATCTAAGTTATAAAGGGTTCCCCTGCAATAGAAACTTTACAGATCAGTAAATCAGGTGGTGGCCATGTGTCAATTCCTGCTGTCAGATTTTGTCCAGTACCCACCCAGGATTGAAACTACAGTATATGGTGAGATAATGGTTTAAAATTATTTCCAGATAGGCCCAATGCCTCATATAGTGCAAGAACTTATGCATTGAAACTACAGTCAAGACTTGGGTTGACTCTTGATTTTTTTTCTCCCTGGCTCTTATTTCTTCCTATATTGTATTGATGGGGAAAATTAAATACCAAACATCACGATAGGCAGGCTCTATATGATCTGCCGTTGGTGGTCTAATTGCCTTTCTACTCTTATTCTTTCTTGTTAATTGCTTTCTGAAGTGTTTTTTGTTTTGAAGCACTTAAAAGCTAACTCTGGTCTAGATAGGCTAATTAAGTCTGGTTCCTCCTGTTGACAGGCACTGGAAAAATCCAAATATGAGCAATCACTCGAATCAGTGCGTCGCTTCATTGCAATTGCGGATAAGGAATTAGAGCTGTACTATAGGCACATTGCACTTTATGGTGACCCGAACGATAGGAATCCCATGTCCATCTTGGACGGTCCAAGTAAAAACGACGAGGAATCAGGGAAACTTGAAAAGAAAAGCCTTGATTCAACTAGTGGTTGCTTTCAAGCAGGTCTTTCAGATCCAGAAGCCAATTCCATAGAGGCATCAGAATCTGAAGATAATTTTGAAGACTTTTCAATAAGTGAATCAGATTTCGAAGATGATGGCGTGTTTGTTTCCAATTTTGAAGAAAGAGAACCAAGATCATCTCTGCTGGAAGAGAGCTCCAGCACGCAATTGGGTTTAAAGGCATGAAAATTTGAAGACAAGTCTCTGATTCTTTTTCCCATCTTTTCGAGGAAGCCGAGGCACTCTTGGCTTGATAAGCCCGTAAGTAATTTTGGTTGTACAGAAGTTAGAGGAATGCTTTGAAATTAGATGAGTGAACTCTCTTTTCATTTACTACTGTCTGGCCGCTTTGAATTTGTAGTTTTAAGGAAGGTGGCTAAAAGAAGTGGTTACCCCTGTAATGGGAGGTTCCCAGCCAAAAGAACTTGTGCTCTATCTATAGACATCTGTGATAAAATGTTACTAGTGGCAAATTTTACGCTGGGAAGGAAATATCATACACAATCTTGCTTCCTACACTATCGTCCAGCATGAAATTTGAGTTCAGACCGTCAACTGTGTGAGAGCCCACTTAGGCTCGTTGATGGGGCTGCAGTTGAGTTGCCTTCTTAGGAATGAAACTTAGAGAAAGAATTGAATCGAGCGACACCGTACTCATAAGGCAGAGACTACGTCTGCATAGTGTGATGTGCAAGTAAATTACGTAGTTATTTCCATGGGAACAAAGCAAGCAAAGTTAAATATGATGAAATTTGTAGTTTTGAATGGTAACGAAATTTAGGTGATAATTTGTAGATTAGAAGTCACGATTCCTCTTTATCATATTTATACTAATTGTATAAAATTGGTAAACTCTGTGATGTCATTGCAGAAATTGTTGGAGCAGGGAGAGGGATCGAATCTCAATGATCAGAAAGTGGTGGAAAACTGGTGAAAGTAATTGCTTGCTTGTATTATGCAAAAGGGATCTACTAGTCCATCCAAAACGGTCTATTTCTATTTGAAAAGATAAAGAGAAAGAAGTGGTGGAAAACTTGAGAAAGTAATTGCTTGTATTAGGCAAAAGGCCTCTGCTAGTCCATCCAAAACCTTCTATTTTAAAAGATAAAGAGCGTGGCGTATACAAGTTGCCCTGAACCACCAATACCTTTATAATCGTCCCTCCTTCCTGCACAAGGGTCTGTGGATATATTTACAATGTTTTCGTTGATGACCCGGCTCCAGATCCAACAAAAACCCCTCAATCCGTATGGTATTAATCCCAAATTTGGAGATTTAGGGTGAGATTTGGGGATTTTGTTCAATTAGGGATTTAATCTATACAACTCAATGAAATTTAACTAGATTGAGATTTGAAAATATAAACAGAATGATAATCAAATATCATGACAGAAAAAACAGTTAAATAGACTCTGTCTGGATTGCAAGAGTACAATTCCAAAATATGAATAAATATAAAAATGATAGATTAGATTAAACCATATTCAATGAAATGTAAGGATTAAATCTTCTAACTTGGATTCAATGAATTGCACCGAGCTAGCCCAAATTAACATAAATTAAAAATAATTCTCTAGGTACACAACTACTTAAACTTAACCCAGAGAAATCCTAATGCTTAATTGACCATTAAGCCCTTATTTACCCATTTCAAAGTTAGCTTAACTTAAATATTTTCAAAAATAGCCTTAATGGCCCATGTGCCTCTCACGGGCTTTTTCCCTCGGGATTCTAACAGTTTTCTAATGATTTTTTAATAATATTAATTTGCTATATAATAATAGATGTTGCATTGTATGATGAAGCCTACCATTCGTGTGACTTGTAAGAGAGGAAAATAGATACAATCTGAAAACGATATTTTGTGTACATTTCTTAAAGAAAGACCATATCCAAATGTCACCTTTTTTTTCTTTATTTAAACCAATGGCGTTTAAGATAAAAAGTCATTAGTTCATTTTGGACCCACCAACAAGTCAATCGTTGCGGTTGCAGCATTTATTTTCAAAGAAAATAGAAACCCATTTCTTGTTGTTCAATCCTCACAGTTCTATTGAATTACATTTTCCGCAAAAAAAAAAAAAAAAAAAAAAAAAAGACAAATATCTTCACAATAGCACTTCAAACATTTTAGACGAAAAAATAAAACAGATATTTATGATTTAGTCTTAAGCACCATATAAGTAGAATGAATTCAAATTAAGATCCAACAACGTAAAAGAGTATATTCATTAGGGTTGCACAACCGAAAAATTCGATCTGAATTTTCAGTTGTGCTTATATGGAGGACTGTACTGGACCACTTATAAGTGATCCGGTTTGATCCAGCACGGTCTAATGCGATACAGTCCGGACCACTTAAGTGGTCCGAACCGGTTTCATTTTTTTCAATTTTTTCAGGTTAATTTCGAAGGGAAAATAGCATATAAAAATGTTGAGTTTTAGTTTAGGTTAAAACTAAATTTTTTAAGTTTGTAATTTGTATTAAAAATATAGAAAAAAAAAACATTTTTTTATTTATATTAATAAATCCAGTCTATTCGGACCAGATTATCAAAAAATATGGACAAAATTTAAATAAACAGGACCGGACAACAAATTCAATCCAATTTTATTCGCTCATAATATTCATGATAAAAGCATTTAAAAATTAAAAATAAATATAAAATTAGTCCTTATGAATTAGATAACTAATATCTCGCTTTAAGTCACTTCGCAAAATTAATCTCTCCGTCCATATTCACTGACATATCTAATGGAAAGCCATGTCAGGCATACGTCACGGTTGCTCAAGGTCGTCAGCTCTGATCTCATGAAATGGTCGAATTACTAGGACATTAAAGAGTAGTTTTTTAATGTGTCAAATTAACCCTAAATGTCTTAGAATCTATGTTATTTGATATTAACTCGCGCAATATTGGATTCTATAACGTTCATGGGTACTGTTTCTTAATATCTCTGAGTTAGACTCTAAAATTTAAACAAAAATCGCAAAAGATCTTAATTCTACTTTTCACTAAATTAAAATAACTCTTTAAAATTATTATCTATCTCAAAGTCAAGATTGTAAAAAGTTGTCTTTTCAAACCATCAATGGCAACTGAATATTTATCAACACTTATGATGTTTCAATTGAACTCTATCAGAGGCATAGTCTCTCTCAAGAGATGTTTGGGTCCCATAATTTGCTACAAGAAAATATAAAAGATGTTTATACAATTACATATACAACATGTCAATATCATATTATACAAAAGAACACATTGCAATCATTTTGGCCTTGAACTGATAATATTTTTCTTTTCCCCTGTCCAGAGGCATTGAAGAAGTAATATGATGAGATATTATCGATTACTAATATCTTTTTAAAAAAAAAATTGGAGAAAGCAAATTCGAAAATTTCAATTGCACCACCACCGAAAATTTCAAGTTCCACCGATCCGGTGGCTCCTATTTACAGAAGTCCGATAATTTTGTCGGTTCACGAGTTATTCGATATCGGATTTTATTATTATTTATTTATTTATCCCCCTCCCCCTCTTAAGTAGTGAGTTCATGATAATAATTAGGAGTAAAGTCACTTTGAGCTTTAGAAGTTGCACACAAATATTAAAAAGAGTCACAAACTACCAATTTTGATACATCGAGCCTACGAACTACCAAATTTTATCGAATCGCACCTTGGGCTAAAATATACAGTCAAAATCATCAGATATGAGCCACGTGGCTCGATTTTGACCGTTAGATTTTAGTTTAGGGCGCGATTTGATAAAATTTGGTAGTTCGTGAGCTCAATGTGTCAAGATTGGTAGTTTGGGTGTTTTTTTACATTTGTGTGCAATTTAACTTCGATAGCTCAAAGTGATTTTTCTCTTAATAATTAAGAAAGTTTAGCTTCTTCTTCTTGTTTTGTTTTGTTACTATTTATTTTTTCCCCTATCCATATTATGTTTCTAAAGATAAATATCCTAACTGCTTGTTTTACAAGGATCAACTTTTCATGAGCATGTCCCACAAAATGATAAATTTGGATCAATTTGGTTGAGAGATGCAAGAAACATTGTATAATAGTTTACTTTTCACTTATTCATGGACTTATTTTAGATTGATAATAAAAGCCTTAAATTTTGAAAAGCAATGAAAAAGCATTATTATGCTGTGGATGATATATTTTCGTAATGGAGCGCTAAGTTGAATAGTATCTGATTAAAGGCACTAGAACAATTAAATCCTAATTTATGCCTTTGTTGGCTGTTGGCATCATGCAACACTAGAAACTATTTTACGTGCTTGATGGATCAAAATAAGAAAGAAAGAAAATATTAGGTCAAGTGCGTAAAATGATAAAAAAAAAGTCTAATATAAATACAGGCTAACCGATAACCGCTACGGCTAAAATTGTCACCGCTAATGATTGGTTATTGTCCTTAACGGTGACGGTGACTAATATTTAAAAACCGACCTATCCGGTGTAGATGTCAGTTATAAGAATTTATGTACAACCAAATATGTAATTATAGAGTAGAATTTCGTTGTTATATGAAAAAGCAAATAAATTAGAAACTGAACTTTTTATCCATAATTATTCTCCTAATTCGAGAATCACAAGTAATAATTCTTCATATAATTATTATTATTATTATATATAATTGAATTATTATATTAATAGAGTTTGTTCGTCGGTCGACTTCTCTTCATTGAAGGGGGACATTAATTCTTGCACCAACTCCATCCGAAGGTCCACAAGGGAAGGGGTCGGGTTGTTAAAGTTGCATATCTTCCATTCAAAGGCAGGCTACCCTGTACGGACGATGTACCATCATAGCGCTTATCCCAAGTTTTCCTCCTCTGATTAGTTCCTCCTTGTGTGCACATGACAGGAACTTTCTTTTGCCGGCCTTTATATCAAAAAGGAAAAAAAAGTTTTTTTTAATTATTAATTCAACCACACATTAATCCATCTAAAAATTAAAAGAGAAGAAATTACATTTTCTGCTCTACTAAGCAACCATTCATTCCTTTGCTGGATGCCTTAAGCTGTCGGTAACTCAAGAGATGATTTGAGGCATCAGATCTTGGCCAAAGGAAGATGGAGCACCAAACTCTGAAACTGTTTTAAAAAAATAGATATCAAATAGAAAAAAGAGTCAGTTGAGCCATCAAACTATTAAAATAATATCAAATCTGAATCCGAAGTATCACATTTAATACATTTAACTTAAGAATTACTACATTTTCCTTAATTTGTGCTCTTAAAAAATATCTAACTATCAAACTAGTGTCACGTATATTATAAATAAGTCATATAGCACGGTTTTATTCTCCGATATATATAGTTTGGGGCTAACTGGGTGGAATTGGAAAAGTGGATAGTTAGGTGGTATTGGTGGAGGCGTACTTGATTTGGAGAATATTGATAATTAGTTGATATAGGTGGGTCTAACATGTAAACACTAATAACTGTTTATTGTTAGTTGGTTTCCACTTAAAATAAAAGAAAAATTTTTAATTATTTTAATTTTTTACATTCTCTTTTATAATGAAATTGTCAAAATTATGTCACTTGATGGATTTTAATTATAAGACCATGCCTGAGGATATAATTTGATGTATTTTACTAGTTCGAGCATTTGGTAGTTTGAATTACTTTTAATTTGGATGATAAAGTGATTTTTTTCTCGGTAAAAAAGAAAAATCAATTAAAATCACGTGGCATGAGAATAATAATCACAATCCATGGAAAACAGATTCCCTTAGGGTATGTTTGTTTGTCAAAATATTGGAAAATATTTTCGAAATTTTGGGAATTCTTACTTTATTGAGATTTTATTAGGTTTTGCGAAAAGTAAAGTGTGTATGTGTAAAAGTTAAAAATGTTGTAGTGTGTTTGTTTTGGTAGAAATTTTCATGTCCCGAAATGTTAGGGAAACAAACATCACCTTAATTTGTATTCATCAATTTACGGTCACGTAAAATAACATAAGTAATTTTTATTTATTGGAATTCAGGCAGATATATTAGTTATTTCTTATGAAGAAAAATGCTACTCGAGTTAATTAGTCCAAAATCTTCTATATAAATCACATGCTCTTTTTGTTTAGAAATCAAAATTTGTGTTTTCAATCTTCAAAAGGTTTCGAGTGATTAGAAAGATTTTCCAAGTGAAATCATAGCGCAGTTAGTGGAAATTAGAGACATTTACAAGTGATTTGGATTGCTTATCAAAGGAAAAAGAAAACAAAGAGAAAGATTTGGACTACCTACGTGAAATGTTTACGTACTACATTGAAGTAATTTCATTTTAATTAGAAAAAAATAAGTAATTTCATTTTTTTTCCATGCATACGACGTGTAGTTTTATACTGGTGCCGTCAGGTTCACGTACGGGTTCTCTGCGTGGGAAAAGTGGAATCGCATTCCCAATACAAATCCTCTCACTCCTACATTCAATCAAATTATGTACTCAAAATTGCGGGAAAGCAGTGAATTAAACTATCCTTTACATTCTCAATCAGCAAAATTAGCAAATTAATGGATAAGAACCTGTTTTTTTGAATTTTGAAATTCTCTGTAATATCAGTTAGCTGTTTTTGGATATCAAGAATTCTCTGTAATTTCACCAACTCCAACAATTTTTTTTTTTAAATTCCAACAACTTTTTACAAATTTCAATACAATTATACAAATTCCAACAACTTTTTTACTGATCCTAACAGAATCTACACTATATTCGCCAAAAAAAAATTGTTCATCCCAACACAGTCTAGATTCTCAAAATATTTATCTTAAATAAATTAATAGATAAGATTATGCTAATCAAATGTTACTCGAATTATCCAAAAACTGAGATTAACCTATTTTTTTTAATTTTGAAATTAACTATAAATCAGTTCCATTCTCAAAATATTTATCTTATTAGGGTCTACATTTCTATTTCAAGACTTTTATATATAACTCATCATATTAGTAACAAGGAAGGAAAAGGCGAAAGTTCTGCTATGTGCTAGCAAAACTTTTAATAATTTTGAATTTATAGAAAATATTTTTGAGTTTTACATTTCTGGAGTTTGTAAAAAGTAGTGAAAAAATTTAAAAATGTTGAATTGGATAATAGTCTTTATTGAAGTTTGTTAAAAAAGTAAAGATAGAAGAATTGATGGAATTTTTTAATAACAAATTAATGGACTTGGTTAAAAAATAGGTTCTGTTGGGAATAATCCAATAGTCTAGGATTAATTTTAGAAGTGAGTCATACACATCCAGAGATTCTGAGCCGTTGGATTCTTCCCAGAATAACTTGGGAAGAACCCAAGAAGGACACCAAATATTTTTCTTAAAAAATATGTATGGATCCTGATATTTATGGAAAGAATAATAGAGAGAAAATATTTGATATATTTTTTAATGAAAAATATTAAAATTTGTGTGAACAGATTTTAGAATTTGTATAAATTTTTTGAAATTTTGGTCTTTAATTGTACAAATTTTGAACTTTTGAAAAATTTTCTTAAAAAGTTGAACTTTTTTTTATTATTAATAAACATAAGCCCAAAGGCTTTTTTCTGGTATATTGGGTGCCCAAATTGAATTTCAATGCAATTGGTTTCCAATTTTGTAATCGTACTTTCGTCCCCCAGGGCAAGTTCCAATGTTCCATTATTCTTTGAGAAGTTTGGTGGTCTAAAGTGGGCGAGTAATGACACTATCAAAATTTTGTTTATATAATAAATTTTGTTTAATTTTTTTTTGTCACCCTTAGTCAGCAATTCCATTAATAGGATAGAATGGAAGGACTAATTTGAAAAAGTGTTCCTATTTCAAGGGTTTAGTAGAAAACAATTTATGATTAAGAGTAAATTGAAAAAGTGTAAATCACTATACCACTAACAATTAATTTAACTTAAAAAAAATTATTCTTAACTTGTACTTTGTCAATAGGCAATATAAGGTTATGTTTGTGTTGAAAAATTTTTGGTATTGAGTTTAGTGTTGATATTGGGTTTATTGAAAAAGTGAAGAGAGAGATAATTTTTTTTATATTTTTTGTAATTTTTTATAATCTTTAATGGGAGAGATTATATTGTAGTATTTTATTGTGAGTTGGTGAAATATTTTGTAAAATTTTTGGTGCAAACGCACCCTAAGTTAACTTTATGTCTATATTGTGTTCGACTTCAAAATTTGAATTTATTTCTTTATATTCTTTCTATTTTTTTTTACAAAAAAATCATTATCGTGGATAAAACACAATGCAATCTCTTTCAAATTTTAATTTAGAAATACTTGATAAATATGGATTATATAATTTTGGTAACATTATCCATACCAAATTTCAACTCTCATTAAAATTTATCTTTTTATTTAGATATTTTTATTTTAAATTTTAAATTTCCCTCGTAGTTTTCACCATCAATGTGCACAGCATCACACCGTCACACGCAATTTTATAACCTTTTTCTCAATTGTAGTCAGATCCACATGAGGGCCCGTAGCCGTTTTGATTATTCCCAATTAATTGTAATAAAACGTAAAAAGTAGCAAGTTTTTGTTTTATTATATTTATAAAATTTATTTTTTCCACGATCCACCACCACCGTTCCCTCTATAAATACGTCCTCGTGATACTTCCCCATTCTCTCTCTCTCATCGTTTGTCTCTGAAAGATTTATTTTTTAAAAAAAATAAATCAGATGGCTTCGTCTCTTGCCAATGGAGTGCCCCAGACAGGGAGCGGGCTGATCGTGAGCTTCGGCGAGATGCTCATCGACTTCGTGCCGACCGTGGCCGGCGTGTCGCTGGCCGAGGCGCCAGGGTTCGTCAAGGCACCCGGTGGTGCCCCGGCCAACGTGGCGATCGCCGTCTCCAGACTCGGCGGGAAGGCCGCCTTCGTGGGCAAACTCGGCGACGACGAGTTCGGCCGCATGCTTGCCGGAATCCTCAAAGAAAACGGCGTGGATGGGCGCGGCATCACCTTCGACCAAGGTGCTCGCACCGCCCTCGCCTTCGTCACCCTACGCTCCGATGGCGACCGTGAGTTTATGTTCTACCGCAACCCCAGCGCCGACATGCTCCTCAAGCCCGAGGAACTCGACCTCGAACTCATTAGATCTGTACGCTCTCTCACTCTCTCTCTCTCTCTATGTGGAACTAGCTTGCTGTTCCTAGTCGCTATTTTCCTGCCCACAGATTTTCCGGGAAAATTTTGTTTCCCATTATGGATGCGGTGAGGGAAAATTCTAATGTCACGCGCGTCCACCGCGTGAGAGCACAGCCTCTTCGTGATCTGCCACGTAAGCAACTGTGAAGCTGGCACGGTGTCGGAGGGTCCCACAAGTATATCGCAATTTACGCATTCCTCTCTCTATCCACGATGTGAGGTGGTCCTACTCTCACGTGCTGGCATTGTTTTGAAATATGCTGTCATCCGCCACGTCATCTAGACTGGGGCTTAATTCTTAAATGGTCCCCCCCGTCTTGTTGGATCTAGCCCGTTGCCAAAAGAGAGATTTACTGCCGGATATGTTTCTCTTTTCGATTTTTGTTCTATTTTTCTGTAATGAGTTGGGAGTTTCTGCGAGTGGGATTGGTCCGTTTCACAAAGGTTTAATAATGGGTATGGTATATCCAACTTTGACTTTCTAGCAGCTTTTCTTAACTTCTGGGGCATCTGCGTTTTGACTGGCTAACGTCCGTGACTTCCCCAACTCTCGTGTCTCACGACACGCGCTTTAGTAGTACTCCCTGTTTTGGCCGCCCCCAGTTTCTGTTCCGACCCCATTTCTGGGATCGGGAATCGTGATCTGCCACATGTTGTCTTTGGTTTAATTTTGGAAGAAGGAAAAATTTCCGGTTTTTCATCGTACTTTTGGGCTTAATTATGGAAATGCCAATGTCTGAGACCTTGACGGATCACTAATCGCTTAGAAGTCGGCAAAGAACAGAAAAGACCATAAATTTTTGGAAGGAACAAGATCTGGGTTTTATCAAGTTCTTTTAGTTATCTACTCGATGTAGAGTTATGGATCGTGATGCGAATAAAACTTCTGAACTGGTCATTTCATAAGCATTTACATGTAATGGGATTTGTGGTACATATTTCACTTGATTCGATACATGGAATTGGTAAACTACCACGTTCAAGCTTGTGCACTTTTTCTTTGAATTAACCAAGTTTTTTGAGTTAAATGGTGCATTGAATCCTAGATGGTGAGAAAATGGATACTAAAATGGCCTCACCCTTTTAATATTACCCATTTCATCTCAGTAAGCGCTTGGAGCATCAGATGTTTGAGTCATTACCTATTCCTTGCTCCACATTTTCGAATGATATATGTTGGAACGATTTCGTTCCTATGGTTTAGTTTTATCTGGCTATAGCGTAAGGTTTTCTGCTAATTATGGGTGAAGCTAACAAAGTCCAGCTGCGTGTGTTGTTATAGGCTAAAGTATTTCACTACGGGTCCATAAGCTTGATCGTGGAGCCATGTAGATCAGCGCACCTGAAGGCAATGAAGGAGGCCAGAGATGCGGGTGCTCTTCTATCCTACGACCCCAACCTCCGCTTACCGCTGTGGCCATCGCCGGAGGTGGCACGTGAGCAGATAATGAGCATATGGGATGAGGCAGATTTGGTTAAGGTGAGTGATGTGGAGCTTGAGTTCCTTACAGGGAGTGATAAGATTGATGATGCCTCAGCAATGTCACTGTGGCGCCCCAACTTCAAGCTCCTCCTCGTCACTCTTGGTGAGAAGGGCTGCAAATACTACACCAAGGTATGTTGGTTGCATCTAACTTCAATTAATTATTGCGTTTTTTTTTGTCTGTGATTCAATTTTACTGTTAGCAACTGTTCAAAACTTTTCTGACCCTTTTAAGTAGAGTTAGATGCGATGGGTAGGTGAGGGTCTAATGAGTGAAACTTCCGCGCCCACAATGGCATGTTAGGTATGGGCAGCTTTGCCTTGTTAGTGGGTCAGCTGCTGCGTGATTCCTTTGGTTTCACTCTCCTCTTAAAACCAAAGTTCCTTGGACAAATTGCCGTTTACTGTAACTTGGATTGGCAGGACTGTTGGTGATCCAAAATGGTGCCGGTTGTAGACCCACTTTTTCAGATCATGTTTTGATTGGATTCTTAAGTTTTAGTTGCTGATTTTTCACAGACCTTACAGGCTATCAAAACGCTGACGTCAATTAGAGTCTATCTTCTACCGACTCCATATTTTCCCAAATACTGATTAGATTTTTTTTTTTTTCTGAACAACTCTATAGAAAACATCCGTTGTAGCACAACTGATTGCATGCTTTCTGTAACATATTATTTATATAGAAGAAATGTTCGAATTATCTAGAAAGATGTGATTGAATAAGCTTTATACTAAGTAATAAATAGCCAATGGAAGAAGTTTTACAGTTGGTCAAACTACTACCTCCATTGCCAGTCAATTCTTCCTTCTTCTTTTTTTTGTGAACGAAAATCTTTTTGCAAGTCTTGCAGATTGTAGACAGTCAACTATGGCCTAATGGGCCTTGCCATGGGCATATTGTCAGTAATTTTTAAGCTGGCTCTCTTTCCTTTTGTCCTGCTGCAAGTGGGCATAGCGTCCCCAAAACCATGGTGGAGTTTTTCTAAATTTTACGTCAAGCTAACTCTTTTGCAGATAGTTTGGCTAAGTGGGTGGCTTTTAGGCGCTTTTTTGAGATTAGTCCTATTTCTGCCTTACCTGTTGGACTGTTCAAGACTCAGTGGCTTTTTAAAGCCCCCTTGAGGCGTTTTTGCCTCCGTTTAGTTTGGAATGAATTTCTTTGTAGAAAAAGAAAAAAGTGGGCATGCTTAACAAGCCGTGTCATCTAAAATTGTTTACGTATTATGTACTATTTCAATCATGGGGCCAGCCCCAACTAGGCATTCTTATCTACTTTCCCGTCTGCTGGGTTTGGTGTAGCTGCATCTAGGATTCTTTAATAAAGGCAGTTGGACTATTTAAATCTAAGCATGCAGCTGTCTTATGTGCACCTAAGCATGACGAGGCCTGCTGCTATTACATCACAGTCGACTTTTGATACTCACCTAAGCGGTGGCAGTAACAAACCTGGGTAGATTGGACTGTCGTGAAGCACATATCCTTTTCCTTTTTAAACACTAGCAGCATGTGGCTTGGAGATTTCTACTTTTTTTTTAATTTAAATTTTCCTTTGTGGAATTTGAGGGATTTTGTTACTCGAATGCATGCTTTCAGACAACTTCATTTATTTTTTTACTTTGTTGAAAAATCATAGAACTTCCATGGAGAAGTAGAGGCTTTCCATGTCAATACAGTGGATACAACCGGTGCCGGAGATTCTTTTGTTGGTGCCCTGCTCTGCAAGATGGTCGATGACCAATCCATCCTTGAAGTACGTACACGCTTTCATTCATCAAAGTTTGAATCAAAACGTTTTTTTAGATCTAATTGGTGTTCACATAAACACTCTGAACCCAAAGGATCATCTTGAATTGATCGTGATTTTTTTTATTAAGCCTTGCGTTATAGTCTGCTTGCGTTTACTTTGGTTGCAGGATGAACCAAGATTGAGGAGAGTGCTCAAATTTGCAAATGCATGCGGAGCCATTACAACTACCAAAAAGGGAGCAATTCCTGCACTTCCAAACGAGGCTGAAGTCCTCAGTCTGCTCAACGGGCCTTAGAAGATTGGTTACGTTTCTTTTTTACTTCTCATTTTTCCTTCTGGAGGACTTTTTGTATTTGGTTTTTTTTCGCTTAGGAGTTGCTTTCAGCTCAATTAAAGAAGGTTTCCCACCTCGCCCTGCTTGGAATGATGGAAAAGCTTGTCTTTTTTAAGGTATTCAATAAACTTTATCGACGGTCGGGCTTTCTTTTGGTAATCTTGCTGGCTTCGTGGTATCAGCTTTTTATTTTTTATTTTTCAGAAAGATGCCTGCAGAAAGTGTGGCTGACTATCGACTAATGAATGTTATGTCATTCCAGCTGTCTCTACAGTTTGCTTAAACTAGGGTTGTGTATTTACTGTGGCTGTGGAGGTTCCGTCACCTTCTTGGGCAGTTGTAAACTTGGTACAAAAATTCATTGGTTCCATTAGAAGAGTAAATCGGCACCTAACAATAAAATCACACCAAATCTCAACTGGAATGATCAAATCCCATCAAAATCCCCTAATGCCGAATCCACAAATCTCAACAAAAAT
Organism: Myrica gale; assembly: GCA_963930655.1. Classification (NCBI taxonomy): domain Eukaryota; kingdom Viridiplantae; phylum Streptophyta; class Magnoliopsida; order Fagales; family Myricaceae; genus Myrica; species Myrica gale. The sequence goes on along the minus strand of OZ005619.1, from coordinate 11,604,539 downwards.
TTCAAAATTGCTAAGATAAATGTTTATTACTCTTCCTAAGTTCTCAGAAGAATCTGCTGGCTCAAGATTCAATTTAAGAATGGAAGCTACACATAAAACTCAATCAAATCTCAACTAATATCTATACAGAAACAGAAAAATCTCAATAAAATCGCATATAAAAAAATCAGTCCCAAGGAAAGCTAGACGTAGTGTTGCAAGTCTTGCAGAGAAGGATAGACAGGGAGAGATTGAAAGAAAATGGGGAGGGGCGGCTGAGAGAGAGAGAGGGGGAGAAGGGAGAATGAGTGGACAGAAAAAAAGGGGGAGGGGTTGACTCTTGCATAGCAATATCCACCACTACCGATTGGGGCACCACCACACGGCAAAATCAGGCATCATCACCGTTGCCGCCGTGGGACAGTGACTAGTTTGCTTGTGCCGGTTAAACCGGACCCCAACTCTTGTTTAAATGAAGTGAGTAATTAATGAATATTATGTCAATCCAATTCGAAGCGAAATGGTTTTAACATCTAGAATTGTGGACAAAGTAGACAGTATTTGTTTGAGTACCACTTCAAATTTTTGATCCAATTAAAAAAACTACAAAATAATCTATCATCATCAAATTATCATTTCTATTATAATAAATATAAAAAAACTCTTCATTTTATAATTAGTTCCCATACTCCAAAATTAATTTCTCTTCATAATAACAACTCCACCATGCTTTTCTCAAACTATTTAAGTAAAATAAAAAAGAAAAGAAAAGAAAAGTAGAGAGTAGAGACAAACAATTGATACTTGAAGAATGATTTATTGGTACTGTAATCTATGAAGGGAAAAAAAAGTACATTCGATAATCAGATCCCCTATTTTATTTGAAATCAGAAATTTAGTCCTTGAATTGAATTTTTTTTCCAGGAAGGGTCATATTTTCACTAGTGCAACACTATTTTCATCTTTCTATGTTTATCCTACTTTAGTTGGGGCCGCAGGAACCAAGACAAAGGAGGGTAGGAAGGGGGCTTAGAGTAGCCATGATTACAGAACAATGGCTTGAGGATAGCACGAACAAACCTCCATCTCCAAAGAACTCCAAATTTTTTTACATCTTCCCCACTTTTCCTGCATGTGAGCTAGAAATGCCTGTGCCCAATGTTCATTACTCCCTTCCATGCTAAGATCGAAAGGCACTGAAAAATGTCACGTTGCCTAGAACTTAGCCGTGTGATAGGCCTGTGAACAGGTAGAGAGCAAGGATCAACCTTACGTAATCTACCTGTGTTAATCTCTGTAGGATACTTCGAGGGATCCTAGGCCTCCTTAACTTGGTTTAATTCGAGAAAAACCACAACTCCTTAACAACACAAGGTTGAGAATGATTCTTATGAGATATCTTTCATTCATGGCCTCAAGCTATTAAATAGCCGAACAACTCTTATACAATTAGGCAAGATCTCACATTTAGGGAAAGGAAGAAAACATGAACATAATTTCAGCCAGGATTATTGAAATGGAAAGATAACAATTCACCCACATTAAATGAGCACTAGCTGGCCGAATAATCATCCTAGGATTATTCTCCTAGAATTGGTCCCTAACAACTCCTCCTTCCTTAAAAATTTCCTTGTCCTCAAGGAAAAAACGAGCCTTGAAATCGGCAAGATTCTCCCATATGGCATCCGAAGGTGAGAGAGTTTGCCAGTGCACAAGGATCTCGTCCACCCCCTTGTTAATGCGTGTCCAGAATGGCTTGCGGTAGTGGATGTGGAGTGGATTCTTCGATTAAGGGAGGTAGTGTTGGAGAGATGGTATCTTGATCCCCAATCCTTTTTTTGAGGAGTAAAACATGGAAGACTGGGTGAAGTTTGGATTTTGGAGGAAGCTCTAATTTGTAAGCAACAGTTCCAATTTTGGAGAGAATTTTAAATGGACCAAAAAACTTGGGACTGAGCTTGAGATTTTTCCGCTGAGTGCAGACAGTTGTCGATAGGGGCGTAATTTCAGGTAGACAAAATCCCCCACTTGGAAAGTCCTCTCCGTGTGCTTGGCATCATAGAATTTTTTCATTCGGTCCTGCGCAATCTTTAAATTAGCCTTTGTGTCCCTAACCACTGCATCTCTTTCAAGTATGAATTTTTCCACGGATTCAAGCCGTGAGGTACCATGGACATAGGCGAGTATAGTGGGAGGTTCCCGGCCATAGACAATTTCAAAGGGAGTCTTTTTTTTGGACGAGTGGATGCTTGTATTGTAGCAATATTCGGCCCATGGAAGCCAAACCGTCCATTCCTTGGGTTTATGGCTTGTGAAACACCTAAAATACATCTCCAAGGTCTTGTTAACCGCCTCCGTTTGACCATCTGTTTGGGGGTGATAGGCCGAGCTGAAATTGAATTTAATCCCATTTAAGAGAAATAAATTCTTCCAAAAAGAACTGGTGAACACTGGGTCACGATCACACACAATGGATTCGGGCATGCCATGGAGCTTGAACACGTGCTCAAAGAAAATGTGAGCAATGGTGAGGGCCGAATAAGGATGTTTAATAGGAATAAAATGATTGTATTTGGATAGGCGGTCTACCACTACAAAAATGGTAGAGTTACCTCTAGAGTTCGGCAAGCCATCCACAAAGTCCATCGATATGTTTGTCCACACGTGTCTTGGAATAGGGAGCGGACTCAAGAGGCCAGCGGGTTTGACTTGGTCCACCTTATTTTTTTGACAAATATCACAGCCTTGAATAAACTTCCTTACGTGTTGCTTCATGCCCTTCCAATAAAAAACTGATATGATTATGTGGAGAGATTTATGGAGCCCTTTATGTGTGCTTGAGTGGAATTCCTTGATTATAGGAAGTATTAAATCTGAGGATTGCAGAAGATAAATCCGATTATTAAAGAAGATCATACTGTCTTTGAAGAGCCATGGCCCCAACGCTTCTCCTTGCTGAATTTTCTCCACGAGATCCTGCAATTGAGGGCTAGCCAAAATTTCGGATTTGATGGGATCCACCCAATTAGAAATGGGAGAAGATAAGGCATAGGCTTGAATTTCGAATTTCCTTGATAAGGCATCAGCTGCTGAATTCTCTTTACCTTTTTTGTATTGAATTTGAAAATCAAATCCATCCCAAGATTGGCTAAAGATAAGAATATCATCAAAAAATACCAAGACGAATTTTCGAAGGAATTCCTTGAATACTTCATTCATGACGCTTTGAAAGGTTGTCGGGGCGTTAGTGAGGCCAAAAGGCATCACTAAAAATTCGTAGTGGCCTTGGTGCGTGCGAAACGCAGTTTTTGGAATATCGCCAGGGGACATGCGGATTTGATGGTAACCGGACCTCAAGTCAAGCTTGGTAAAAAATCGTGCACCATGCAATTCATCCAATAATTCATCGATGACCGGTATAGGATATTTATCCTTAATGGTAATATTGTTGAGCGCCCTATAATCCACGCAAAGCCTCCAAGAACCATCATGTTTTTTGACCAATAGCACGGGAGAGGAGTATGGACTTGTGCTAGGCCGCACCACACTGGATGACAACAATCCCTTGACCATTTTTTCAATCTCATTCTTTTGGTAATAAGGGTATCAGTAAGGTTTAACCGAAACTGGATTGGCTCCCTTCACCAACGGAATTTTGTGATCGTGGGTGCGCTGAGGTGGCAAGCCTTGTATCTCATTGAAGATCGCTGAGTATTGGTTCAAAATAGCCAATAATTTTGGATTCACAATCCCCTCATTCGATCCTTGTTTTTCTCCTAAATTGGGGGAGTTTAGTTGTGAGACCCCAACTTTTTCTATCCTTGTAAAAGATTTATGACTCCTTAAGATGTGTCCTAATTATGGAGAAAGGTAGGTATAGGGGAATTAATCTAAGGATATGTCTAGGCGAATATTTCCCCTAGCACTTTGTGCATCTATATTGTAATTGAATTGATATGTTGTTGTAATTTTAATAATATTGAAATTGAGTATTTGGGGACTTAGTTGAAATAATTGGAGGATCACAATTAGGGTGTTGGAATAAGAAGATTTTTCTTAGCACCCTGTTTTTAGGTGACATTGCGCTCGACCAGCGGGCAACAGGCGCTCGAGCGGCCCTAAGGAAATATGATGGACAGTGCCTTGACGTTTGACCAACGTTCGACAGGTGCTCGAGCGGCCCTTGGGAATTCTACGCAGTGAAATAGACAGTAAGTTGGCGCTCGACCGGTGCTCGACTGGCGCTCGAGCGGGACCAGTTAAAATTCCATATATGATGAATTTGGAGTTCCAATGGAAGACTTGTGATCCCTAACATTGAGGAAAGTTGTATAAGCTTAGTTAAGAAATTTATTGAGGTTAAGACGGTGGGAAGTCGATAGACATTAGCCCAGACATGATATGATGTAAAGTATTGAGTAAGGGATAGTGTAAGGATTATATTGAGGATGTATGTATGGATAATTAATTTCAAGTTGTGTTTAGGGGGATTTTTCCCCTAACGTTTTATGAGTTTTAAGCTAAGATCTGACTGTGTTATTAATTGCCATTAGATTTGAGCAATTGAGATTGATGAAATTGTTTTATTAATGGAAATTGTCCCTAAGTTACAAGATTTGGAAATATTTTAATTAGGGGCTTTAGCCTTGGAAATATGAGAATCCTTGGAACAAAGATGAGGAGACATATTAGAGTTAATTGTGGGAGTGACAGAAAAGAGAAATCAATTTTCGTGAGGGGCAGAAATGGAAAAGAAAGAAGAAATGAAGGACAGAAAGGGAAAGAAGGGGGAAAGGGCAATTTTGCCTTTTTCTCTTCCCCCAAGCTCTCCCGTATAAGCAGGCCCCCCCCAAATTGAAAGTCATTTGCCCTAGGTCCCACCGAAGAAGAGAAGAGAAGAGAAGAAAGAAAGAAAAAGAAGAAGAGAAGAGAAGAAAGAAAGAAGGAGAAAAGAAGAAGAAGAAATGAAGAAGAGAAAGAAAGAAAGAGAGAAGAGGTGAGTGGTTTGGCCGGCCAAGTCATCCCCACTTTCACCATTTTCTCTTTTTCTTTTGTTTGGTTGTGTGTTGTTAGATTTTCTCCTTGAGATTCATGTGTTTTATTTGAAGAAAATGTAGATCTAGTGAGTTTTAGAGAGTTGTATGGATTGTGCACAAAGCCATGGAGAATATGGTTAGATCTGGAAATTTATAAAACCCAAGAGAAACCAACTTGCATACTAGGTGTTTGATAAAAGACCAAAGGGAGCGAAATAGATGCAATAACATTTGTTCTAGTGATGAAATCATTGTTTTTGGTTGGAAGTTTTGAGTTGTATGTGTAAAATAGAAGTCTGGAAATGAGGTTATATGAGGAGAGCATTTGAGGCAAAATTTCGTGGGTGTTGGATGTATTATGTGTGTTTTGTGTCTGAAATATGGACTGGTGCTCGACAGGCTCTCGACAGGTGCTCGAGCACCCTTCATGAATTATTAGTGCAGTAAGTTCACGCTCAACCGACGCTTGACCAGCGCTCGAGCGTCCTTCGAACATTTTTATACAGAGGCTTAACGCTCGACCGGCGCTCGACCGACTTCTTTGAATTTCACGAAATTTTTCCTAAATTTCTAAGTTTCCTATTGACCTATTAGAAGACCCTACTAGGTTTTTCACTTAAGAAAATACCTTGTGGTGTAAGACCACCAATTAGAAGTCAAGGATCTGGATGATTTTGTATGACGAAGTATGAGTTATTGAATGAGGAATAAGGACGATTTTGTATGATGAAGCGTGAGTAATTGATTGATTACTCTATACGTCTAGTAAACCTATGAATAACAATAATATGATCCAATTGTAGGTAAAGGGACATTCAACCCACAAGCAAGCGAAGTAAGAGGAGTTTACGTTTGTAAGTGAAAATTGTAAGTGAAAACTTACTTGTTACGAAAACTGGAATGATACGCAACATGTTTTTATGAACAAGCATAACATGTTTATAACCAAGCATGCCAAGTTATTTCTCAACAAGCATGACATAGTATACGTATTTGCATGAAAGCATGAAAGAAGTTTATGTGCAAATGAAAACATGAAAGTTTTATGAGATCAAGAAAGTTTTATGAGATATTTGTCATCAAGCATGACACGTTATGAGCATTTGCATGATTCTCTTAAAGAAAAAGAAAGTTTTGTGCAAATGAAAGTATGAGAAGCATTTTATGATAAGTTGATTACTCATCATCAAGTACGACATGAATACATCATGATCATTTGCATTCATTTTTCTCATAAGAAAGGAGAAATTTTATGCAAATGAAAGTACCATTTTTATGCTACTTTATGACAAGTTAGTTAATGAACCCAAGTCGGTCGGTACCGTACCAAGTCAAGAAGGTGCATCCATTCCGAAGGACGTTTACGTGAAAGATGGATGTCACCTAGGGCACCCATACCGAAGGATACTTGCAAGAAGGATGAGTAGCCCAGGAGGTTGTGCAATCACACTGAAGGATGCTTGCAAGAAGGTGTGAACCTCCGAGGATCGTGTCTAGCCACTGAAGGACGAATGCGAGAAGGTGTGCTAGCTCGACCATATGTAGGGTCCCCAAGGGAAATAGGGGACAGTTCCAACGGGAACGCACAACCCTGATGTCAGGGGTAAATAGCGGGCAAGTAGCCCATCAGTTAATAATTGGAATGATTTTCCAAAAGCAAGAGATTTTTAAGTATAAGTGATGTTTTCAAGAGCAAGTGCATGTGCATATGCAATCATGAAGCATACACGTGCATCAAAATTCATGATCATGCATGAATTGCATAAGTTTACATGATATTTCAAGATCAAGTGCATGCTATGATTTTAAGTTCATTATGATTTTAAGTTCATGATGATTTCAAGTTTAAGTGCATGATTATGATTTCAAGTTTAAGTGCATGCTTATAATTTCAAGTTTAAGTGAATGCTTATGATTTCAAGTTCAAGTGCATGCTTACGATTTTAAGTTCATGGTTTCAAACTCACGATTTCAAGTTCATGTTTCTAAACCATGATTTCAAGTCCATGTTTTAATTATAATTCCTTACTGAGTCTTTCGACTCACAATTTTAAATTGTATTACTCCAGATAACGTTTAAGGAGGGGAAATCTAGAAGAGGAACCGACGGGAATGACCTCTTGTCTTTTGTTGTTCATTAGAGGATTCAAGATGTATTATAAAGATGTTATGAGTAGGTCAATGCGAAGAGGATTTGATGGAATCCCTTAGATCATGTACTTCATCTGTGCAGCCATGCGATGTCATTAAGACGCTTGCTCTATTTCGAGGAAGTCGTTTTGGGTAAGTTGAAGTCATAGTAAATCTCTTGGGCCCGTCTCTCTCAGTTGTTTGTAAAAAAAAAAAAAAAAAAATTCCGCTGCAAGATTAAGAGTAAACACTGGAACATTCATTGAGTGGATGTTTGCGGCTGTCATTAACCCCTTTCGGGCTAGCGTTCGGGGCGAGACATTAGTTGCAACAAATAAGCCATTTTCCCTCTCCTTAATTGCTCCCCAAATGAACGGCTGTCGATGAGTCTATTGCTTGGCCCCTTGACCCCACGTAACTCCACTGTCTTCCCATCCCAAAAAAATCTCATCCATAACTCATTAATCTCCTAGATTTGGTCCCTAACAAAAAACTACTCAAAGAATTTGAGAGAAGGCAATGGATCAACAAGTTGTTAGGAGTGCTTCATAGCAATAGCAACTACAGTCTACTGGTGTGATGATTAATTCTAGGTTCAGAGAAAAACTACTTTCCCTATTGAAGAACTAACACAAGCCACTAATTTTTAGCTATGGGTGCAAATGTCAAGAACCAGGGATTTCACACTATCTAGAGAGAGAGAGTCAACAATTTCCCAGGTTAGAGTGGTGCCTCATTAAATATAAAACTACTACCGTGGGATAGCATAATGTATTTCACTCACTGCCAACAAGAAGCAGAAACCCCTTCCACGACTTGTTGGCCAAAGCCCCTTCCACGACTTGTTGGCCAAAGCCCCTACTAATTCAAGATGGTTTAGTATCAGCAACAAGATTAAAATTATGCAAGACGATGGGCTAAAACGGTTTCTGAGTAACGAAAGTGGAATCAAGTTTTCATCTGACACGCCTCTTGTTCATATGTCGAGCCAAGTATATAACATTTTTAAGGCCAGCATATTGTTCATCATTGAGAACGTACTGCACACAGATACTCTGAATTCTCCTCTGACGCATAAAAGAATTAGGGAGAGGATAACTATCTGCTAAGCTGTTCCCATATCTGATCATTCCCTTTCCTCTTTGTCCACCTCATTTAAATGGTGGTACCAGCCTGTTTGTAATATCACATCTGAACAGATCAGCTCTCTTGTCCAAGGTATATAAGACCATAAGTTGCATCAGTCACTTTGGGAATACGATCAGTAGACTTAATCTTTACGGACAACAACATTTCCAATTCTGCCTCCTCTAATGCACAAGAACGTCACACAGCTTCAGTTCAAAACACACCCCCAGGATCCCAGCCCATGGGTGGTGAGATTCTTTATTCCAACTATTTTGTGTATGCATCATTTATTCAACTATGCAACAAATTACCAGTTTCTTAATTTTGGGAGGCATCGGCCTTTAAAGGGCAAGTTTGCTTGGAATGTGATCAAAATCACGAGGTCCTTTGAGAGTGGTTGAGATGTACTGCGAATAATCATTGTCATAGCTGTATTATAAGATAAATGCACCACCACTATTAATAATTCTGTCTCTCTCTCTCTCTCTCTCTCTTCTTCACTCATTCCCCTGCACCCTGTGCATAACCTATGTACTCTTCTGAAGATGTCACCAATTTCTCTGCCCATATAACTTGGCATTCAGAAGACTTAAGACTCTCCTACATAATTACATAGATTTCTAGCAATTAAAGTGACACCAAGAAATAACTACTTGAATATTACCTCAACAGTTCTTCCTGCTGATATCCTTTACTGGGGGCAGCATTCCTGCAAGCAATCAAACTTTGACATCAACACGCCATCTCTCTCAGCCTCAGTGAAAACCACAATCTTTGTTTGTCTTGGAAATAAAGAAAACTACAGAGTCACTGCTTTGAATGGTGCATTTGACAGGAAGACTACTGGCCACTAATGTCAAGCATAGAAATGTCAAGCACGGCTATTTGATTAGTCATCATGAAATCAATATAGCCTAGGGTTTCATAAATAAAGCCTGGATGCCAAGAAGGTATTTTCTCATAGATTCTTAAGCACTACCTTGAATTTGGCTACTATGATGAAGATGGTTGGAATAAATTACTACCTAAATGAAAACTTACATTTTACACCCCAAACTACCATGTCATTTTTTTATACGTAACCCAAACTACCATGTCATTTGAATTTAATCCCCTATTATCTTTTTTGCAATATGCCTCTTCAGTGGAGATATGACAGTTGAGCTTGTGCCACACTTTCTTTCTTTATCCATGTCAACTTATAGGATAAAATGCAAAAATGGAGAAGTTTAGTGGGGTCAATGTGAAAAATGTAATTTCGTCTTATATAATAGAATTATTTGTAATTTATATTTTGACAAGATTACCTTTTGATACATGTATTTACACATACATATATGCACACACACACACACCAGTAGAAGATTCATTTGAAGGCAGTGGAGCAAGCAAAGTTAGCAGTAGGCGAACTATAGTGCCCCCACCCCAACCCCACAACCAAAAGAAGGAAATAAGAAAGGGTAACATAAACAGTCCATTGGTTTCATAGTGGCTACCACCGGAAATTACCCTTCAGGTTAAACCTTGACAAACATGAGAAATGAATTGGGAACAACAAACCTGCAGACTGATATTTTGAAGATACGAAGAGACTTGGAAGAGAGATTCCATATAGCATCAGCAATGTGCTCCTTTCTGAACAAGTATACTACTGGATAACCCAGAAGCCATCTGAAGCAAATTAGTTTACCAGTGTTACTTTGATATGGTAAGGTCAATCAACAGACCAGTAAAATGCCACAAGCATATAGCATACATCAAGTTAAATCTTAAAGGAGAAAAATAATCACGAGTTTAGCTTTTGGGTTTACTAGAATATACCTGTTGAGTAAGCACGTTTATTACAAAAGCTAGCTTCTAGTGTAAAAAAGGACACTTCACTAAGTAAATTCAGCCATGCAGTTGCAAACAACTTGTTAATGCAATTCACTTCTTAAGCATCTGCAAGATGTCTACATTTACATTCTGCGAGGAAACCCTTTTTCCAGAAACTTGCATATAACTCCTAGGAAAAAACTTTCAGCCATCATCATGAATGGTGAAACTATAAATGATTGAAGGTTGTCCTGAAATATCAATCTGTCTCCCTGGTTTGCAAATCTTCCCTGTTGTTTTCAATCTATAAGAAGCAAAAATATATTGACTAATTACTACAGCTAAACTTTCAAATTTCTGGACTCCAAGGTCTTCCCTCCATATAAATCTGCCTTTATCCCAGGATATAGCCAAAGAGTACAAAATGTTTTCAACAACCAGCATCCACAAAGAATGATCCTCTTGATTTCAGCAATTACTATTCCAACAAGAGTAAGTCAATGTTATGTGGTGTATTTGAGGATTCCACCATTAAGCACACTTGTAATGCGCAGCAACATGAATTTAGAGGTCAAGGACATTCGAAGGGATAGACCAACAGTTTTGTGACCAACTTTTCCAAGCCAAATCAATATCTCATCAACTGTAACCAGCAAACTCTGAGCAGTATGAAGCATATCTTAGTATCAGAGAAACAAATGGCCACCTAAAAGCTAGGACGATCAATTGTTTTTCACAGGGCCTGAGTAGATCAAGGCTGCAACACCCTTTAGGGCAATATAGCCATACACGCACATGAGCCAAGATGGGCATGCTCCACATAGATTAAAAAATTATGTAATCATTTCTCTTTTCTAAAGAATCTCCACTCCGAATTAAAGGATTCCCCTAAAAGCGCTATATTGCATGCACTATGATACTGGGAATAACTTTTCCTTGTCCTGAAGCCCCTAATTAAATAGATTCACCTTTTCCATAGAAAATTAAACACAACTGTATATTTTGAGTTAATAATATTCGTTCCTATGCAATCTATGAATTTTCATGTTGTTATCAATGTCAGTATCATAATAATAATAATAACAATGATCTATATCAGCCCCCTTGTGACTAATTCCTAGATTCCCTAATTCTCATATCACCCAGGAGCAAGCAGGAACTAAAAAGGTCGAGTTAGGAATCTACCCATATAGAGTTGGCACAGTGATCTGGGTATCTTGCATGAGGCTACTAAGATTAATGAAGTCAGAAGATTGAGAAGTTAGAAGCTCATTGGTTGAAAATTGGGCATCAGCCGTGGAATCTGGCCTGTGATATGACAACAGATCATCTTTCATCTCATACTGATGAAAGAATTGAGAGAAAAGCTTCTGAACTGATGCAAGTTCCATTCCTAATGGGCTATTTTCTGCTTGCGTTATCATCTGGAACAACAATGAAAGAAAGTCGTCACTAAAAAGGAAAAATGAACCACGAATGACATTGAAGGTAAAGATTAGTTGGATAAAAGCCTACAGCAGGGACCGACCTTTGGAGGGTCATGCTCAAGGTCCACAAAATGCAGTTGCGCTTCTGAGCTTAGACTTGACTTAATATGCTCAGCAAGTCCTCCAACATGTATCAAATATACCATATCTTCTATAACCATTACTCTCAGATGCTCAAAAATGGGTGACTCCTGTATATATATGAACTAACTATAAAGTACATTCATTTTGAACAAACAAGATCATCGTAGAGGCCAAAAAAAATGAAAGTACAAATTATTATAAGCTATCTCAAACATGATATTTGCAACTATAAAAATTCCACCTCAATGAACCATATAATCATCAAAGACACAGCATGTTGATAAATCAGACACCAATCACAAATATCTTTATGACACCATCAGACAATATGCTGAGCTAGGAGTGCACACTGAAGACCCGAACACAGTACATCCTCCTGCTTGCGATTACATGCTATACAAAGGTATGAATGTATGACGTGTGTGTGTGCAAACACATAAGTGAATTTGCTGCAAGCTCAAAACTATAGCGCCATTAAAGGAAAGAAATTTGAAAGATGCATCATCCCTTCAGGAAAATGGTGGAAAAGATTTACATGTCCATTAACCAGCATCACTCCAGAAGTTATCAAAGTAGTTGAAGTAAGATTACATTTTCTTGAAAGTCTTGCCAGTTAAAGAATCTAAGGGGAACTCTAATTTGCTATTTTGACTTTAAGATAGGATTGCAGTCCTGTGGTCTGCCAGATTTTAGTCCCTGAGTCGGAAAAACACTGAAATTGGTTTTAGAGTGTAAGACCAAAAAAGAGGGAAAAGCAAGGAAACTCCAGAAGCATATGTCAAGCAGTTATTCAAACAATTGATTTGGCGATTACTTGAGAAAGAATCGAGAATTGGAATCACACTAAGAAATAATGCCTGACTGCATCGACAAACTAACTACACATTTTTTTTGCTAAATAAGCCAATCTCATTAGAAAGAGTGAAAACAGTACAAAGGTTATACCGACATCACTAATCAAAACAAACAAGAAAGCGAAGAAAATCATCGAAGTCCACAGAAGGGCATCCAAGCACAAAATTAGCCCAACAGAAAATAGAAAAACAACATAACCCCCTGCAATCTATCAAGAGACAAAGAACAATCTTCAAAACATCTACTATTGTGCTCCCTCCAGAGACACCACCAAATACAAGATAGTATCAATCTCCAGATAGCCTTCGAGTTTGGATTGGAAAACTTCCTCTTCCTCTTCCAACACCACAACATAACCACCACCTTCTCAGGCATAACCCAAGGATAATTCACAATACAAAGCACATGAGACCACAATCCTCGCGCAAAAGGGCAATGCAGCAAAACATGGTCAACCGACTCCCCAACACATCAACATAAGAAGCTAGGGCTGTCCATTGGCCGGTTCGGTCCGGTATGGCCTGCCAAACTGGACGTTCTGTGAAGCATGTGTACCGGACTGGACCGGTCATTCTATCAGTCTGGTCCGGTCCCCGGTTTCACCGGTTCGGTTTGGGCCAGTTTGGGCCATGTCATTTTGGGCCGATTTTGGGTTGAGCCATGCCATTTTGGGCCGGTTTTGGGTTTGGGCAATGTCATTTTGGGCCGGTTTGCTTCTCTTACCATTCTCTTTACTTTTAGCACGTATTTACACTTGTTGCATATTATATACTTGTGCTAAATTAGGCTTTACTTTGCAAACACGTCTTTGTGGGTTAAAAACAAAAAGTTTACAAAACCAATTCACCCCCCCTCTTGGGTTGCCTTAATCCTAGGACTCACAGAATTTTTTGGGCATTTATTTTAGTATCGCCTTGAGCTGTGCCACCACGGTAGGAGAGTATTGAGATAGCTACGAGAGCGGCATGACAGGATTAATGAAGAGGCTGAAAGAGTTGTATCCTTGTGATGTTATCATCTTCCAATAAGCTATCGGGGATTCAATTGATGAAATTGATTTCTTTAGTCTTCACACACGGATGAGGAAAGGCTAGCGTATGTTAAAAAAGAAGAATAAAGGGCAAAACAAATTTTTTTAAAAGGTTTCATACATGTTATGTTCAATCGTACAACAAGGGGTAAAAGGGACATAAATGTCACGTGTGTACGTGCACATTTTTTCCGTAAAAAATGACGAAAATCCTAACATTGGGGTGCAATCTATAAATAGGTGGTAGGTAGGGAGTATAATGTCACTAATTTGGTAATATGGGGTGCAAAATGGTAATACCCTATAGTTGGAGGGTAAAAAGTGTATTTTTATCTCAAGGGATAAAAGTAGCATTAAATTTCACCATGAGTCATGTGCGTGTTACGTGCACAGTTTTTTCGTTCAAAATGACGAAAATCCTGATGTTAGAATGCAATTTTTTAAGTAGGGGTAGTTGGGGGGCGAATGTTTTTTCTTATATTACTTAAGAACTAATTTGTTTATAGTTGTAATATATTTTTCATGTAGAATAAAATAGAAGTATATATCACATTCCTTATATAAATATGCATGTTCTGGCCAAACCGGTGGAAAATAAATAGAAGGCACCGATTGGACCGGCCGAACCGGACCGGTTCTGGCCAAACCGGTGGAAAATAGCTTACCGGAATGACCGATCCGGTGAAACCGGTACACTCCGATTGGGTCTCGGTTTCACACAAAGAAAAACCGGTACCGGACCGGAATATATTGCTCCAGACTAATTTGTTTATAAAGGTAAATGCTTTATATGTACCTAATATTCAATCATAGCGTCTAAGACCATATATTATGTTCTTAAGCACATATACATTAAGCACTTACACATGTTGCAAATTATTCTAAATATGCTCAGTATAATAATAGATTTTTTTTTTTCTAAACTTCAGATGTTTAGTCAATTGATATGCAATTATCATAACCATGGTTTATAATTTATAATATATGCTAGGTCCATGTATGGATAGAAAGAATCCATATGCAATTATATATATTGAAAGATATACTTCCTATTGAGTCCTAATCTTATTACATATACCTTATTCATGTAACTAACGAGACTATTTATGTATATATGATACTTAAAAATAATTAAAATTATTTTATTTTTATCTCTATAAATACAGATACCGAAAAAAAACCACCTCGAAATATAAAGTATTTTTTTTTACAAAAAGAAATTTTAATAACGTTTTCACAAACAAACACGGCTAAACGTAGCTATCAAAACACTGCTACAATAACACGGATATAACAACGTTTCTTTACAAAACCCTGCTATTCATATGTATTAGCTGCCTTTACAGCAACAATCTATAACTATTTGTACCGGCAGGAAAAAAGCGCTACCATAGGTAAATGCAACTGTAGCGTTTTTTTTTTGGTAACGTGCTGCTATAAGGATACTATTAGTCTGTTACCAATGTTTCTTATACAAACGCCACGAAAGAACATATTATAGTCGCCCACAATTTTCTAAAACGCTGCAACAACCTATCACCTTTTGTAGTGATAAAAAACAAATGTTGTTATAGGAAAAAGATATTTTAGAAGGTACGATGCGATAGAGTACCCTTTAGTAAGGCTGCACAAAACTGGACTGCAGATCGGATCAGATTTGTGATATTAGTAGTTCAAATCCGGTCCGGTCCAGATTTGAAAAATTGGTTATATCCAATTTGGTCCAGTCCAGGCCTTTTGAGATCCGGTTGAGACTATGCGTTTTGAATAATAAATATTTTTTTAATACAAACTTTAAACTTAAAAAATAAAATCCAGCGTCAAAACTATGCGTTTTGATGCTCTCCCTAGTCCCTTCTGGCCTTCCTCTTTGAAATTAAGTTCTCCATTTCCCCTGATTTAGAAAATAAATAAATAAATAAAACTTAAGGAAAAAAGGAAACCGGCCTGGTCCTTCATTTTAGGTACAACCAAAAATTCGGTCCGACAGGATTTCGGTCTAAAAACTAGACTAGAATTCCGGTCGTGCAGCCCTACCTTTTAGCAGTGCTTTTACTTAATCCCAGCTAAAAAGACCGTTCCCACATGTCCCTTTTTTCGTAGTCCTCCTCGAATCTTGGTGCTCAACTATTGACTCCTTCCATAAAAAAATTTCTGGTGGTGGGGTTTCAAGGAAGGTAAAAAAGTAACAATTTATTTTATTCTGAAGGCTTGAGACACAAAATTTGTCCTGCAAGCTCCTGGTGGCTTAGGACTCATCAGAAAACTTCAAAATTCAATAAAGCGCTTGTTGCAAAACTTTGTTGGGTCAAAACACCAAAAAGCCTTTAGTCAGGATTTTGAAGGCGGAATACAATCCACCTTCATGGGCTCCCAGAAAAATGTTAGAATGCGTGTTTTTATGTATTAGAATGCGTGTTTTTGTGATGTTGATATTGTAATGTTAAAAAGTATGATGCAAATCCTAGAAAAATGTTGAAAACAAACATGCCTTGGTCACTTAAATCGAAAGTCGTGGATTGTGAGTAATTGTGCTAGTCGTTTTTGCAATTTATTTATGTATTAATTGAGCTCACTTATCTAGTTTGCCAAAGAGGATTATTGTTACAAAAAAAATCTTAGGACTATTATGACATTTTTTAATAATGTCCTAAGTAATGCATCAATTTAAAAGAAGAAATTGTTACATGTGAGTTAGGGCTTCTATTCGTGTATGAATTCCTAGTTGCAGCACCTCTAGGAATAAGTTTAGGCTGTATTTTTTAATCGGCCGTATTTATTATACTCTTTAACATTTTCATTAAGGTTCCATTTGTTTGATTGTAAAACTATTGGTTATTCTTTTAAAATATTTTTAAGAAAATATTTTTTATGTTTAACACACTTAATGATTTACGTATTTACATAAAAGACTTAATTACCGCACAGATTCCAGTGATTTACACTTTTGATGTTTTAGTCACTATTATATCGATTGCAACCGTTGGGTCTCTAAGGTAAGTTTTTAAGAAAAATCGTTCTACCATCCAATTGTCATTAGCAAACGAACGAGATGGTGCTCATGTGAATTTTAAATGTCATCTCAGCGCCAATAGCAGGTTGCCGCCTGCTGGAAGGAATGAATTTTTTTTTCAAAATTTTAATATTTTAATCCCTAAAGTACTGATTTCAATCTGAAGGTCCATGAGATATTTTTTTTCGGTAAAATTGATCCACACATTTCAATTGTTGTCGGCCAACTAACAAGAAATGTCCACATGGTCCGAAAAAAGAAGAATATAAAACTATTATATGCAATCTTCAAATTCAATTTTTATTTAAAAAACATTACTTTTTTTATGTATCATTTTTTTATTTTTTAATAATCTTATCATAGAGGGACATTTTAGTTATTTTGCAAGTGATTTAACGCTCAAATCAAACGGAAGACAATAATTGATTGTTTTTGAAACATATGAAGCGAAATAAAATATTTTGAAATTGAGGTAGACTTACTATTTTTGTTTATAAATATGAGGAGTACACTATAATGTTTCCCAAAAAAAAAAATTTGTTTACGAAAAATTTGAACTTAGTATGTTTTCTGGAAAATGATACAGTTTTTATAGTTGACTTGAAAACTTTTTTCTTTGACTTCATTTTCTAACGCTTGCCAAATATCTCAAAATAAGTACAAGCAAACAAACAGACCCTTACTAATTTTATTCTTCTAATGCTTATTAATGTTATTGGCTTTAGGAGGGTTATTAATGTGTATGGATGTAGATAGGGCTAGCTTCAAGTTTCAACCTCTAGATTCTCTAAAATTTATTTGCTTAATTCAACGATTCAATTCAAAAAGAAACTACTTAGAAAAAAAA
This sequence comes from Myrica gale, assembly GCA_963930655.1. NCBI lineage: Eukaryota > Viridiplantae > Streptophyta > Magnoliopsida > Fagales > Myricaceae > Myrica > Myrica gale. Next base: position 11,587,135 of record OZ005619.1, on the reverse strand, counting down.
ATTCAAAAAGAAACTAGAAGGATTAGAATTTTCTACGGTTTTATACTCAAATTATATTTTATAATTCAGAGCGATATATATATAATAAACATTAAACTTTATACGTCCATACTGTCAGAAGTTTTAACAATTTTAAATTTGTTAGAGCCTATATTTTATGTATCTCGATGTAATTTGGAAAAAAGAATTGTTCCCACAAGAAATATTAAATACATACTAACTATGGTTCCACACGAATTAAATAATTTAATAAAAGAGATTATTTTATAATCAAAATTTTAACAAATATCAGCTTCGCTCTCCAACTGCCGTAGGATTCAGATCAGCTGTTGGATCAAATGATCTGAGAAGAAATTACAAAGCCACATCCCCCACTATTTTACACCAATTTTGCGTGTCCAGTTATTATTGGTCAGATGATGCAAGAGAAAAACTCAATAAAGAAAGACAAGGAATTAAGGAAAAAATAATACAAAATATATACAGAGCAGCAGCACGTGCATAGGACGTGCTACCGACCATTCTTTATTCACGCGCTTCGTGCTTGCTTCGTCATTCCTCTTGGTTTGCGCTGCGCCTTTTCGCGGACGAACGTCAACCAATCACCGGAATTCGCCGGGCCTTAGATCTGCTAGCCGGAATTCGCACCAGTATGCTTGCATAGCAATCTCTCTCCCTATATATACTTGTTTGTATGCGCCAACCTAGATATATTTAGATTACTTGATATTTATTCAGTTTTGGATTGTGTATTTCTGCTTATATTTGCTACTTGGAGTCAAAGATCTAATGAGTTTACTGGAAAGTAGATGAATCAGAGACTTAATTAGTGTCTCGGGGCTCTTCGTTCCTTGCTGTAATTTGGAATACGAATTTGTTCTTTTAGATTTGGAGATCACTGAATGAGGGTTATAGACTTGGCTCGAAAATTAAGGGAGCTATATGACTTGTATTAGAGTTTCGTTTAACTGTTAGAAAGTGGAATTTCTCTCTATTTGCAGCAGCTGGCGTAAATGGTTTAGGTTTGTTCTTCATTTTATGTTTGTGAGCCACTGTCCTGTGTTTAATTGGAGTCTTAAAAAATTTGGGTGCGTGAAAGTTAGCAATGCTAGCCTCTTTGGATGACTCAAACCAGAGATCTTGCTGCCAAACAGAGCTTCTTCGGGGGCTGTTCTTTTGGGTGCAATGGTAACATTTTTTTCCCTGTTCAATTGCAGAAATGTACAACAATGTGGGAACCCAGCCTGGGGTGCCAATACCGCCAACAAGTTCTCAGCCTAACCCATTTGGAAATGCATTTTATGGAGCAAGTTCAGGGCTTATCAGAGGTGGATTGGGTGCATACGGAGAAAAGTTTTTAGGATCGAGCTCTGAATATGTGCAAAGTAACGTAAGTAACATATAAGGTTTTAAATTAAGAGGCGGTTATTGTTTAAGCTTTAAAGAACTATTATTATGATAATCAGATGGCCGTCATGTTGGTATTAGTAATTCTGTGCTCCAAATATTGTTATTTATATAACCACATGATGCATTAGAAGGTTTATGCATCCTTGGGGACACTGACAATGTGGCTACTGAAGTTGTCCATCAGACTTCTAGCTTCCAACTATTAATAGGGGCAAATTCATGTGGTTTGCTAAGCCTTACTAGGAAACGAAACCCATATGGCCTCATGTCTATACTGCAAGATCTTCTTCATTTTGAGAGCTGCATTATTGGAGGACTTTAAACACTCTTTCGAAACTGTTCAGTCAAGGATGATGTGATGTTCATTGTAATTAGATCAGTTAATTGGTATTTTTCTGGTGTTATAGCACGAGTATGTCCCTAGATTCAGAAACCCAATACCTGCTCCGTCATACAATAGATTAGTTCACAGAAAACACAAATGGGGGAATGAAGCAAAAGCTTCTTCTACAATGTCCTTAGGTTGAGTAGAGAAAGGGGTGCTGAAATTTAGAAGTAATATGGGAAGTTAGATCTTGCTATTATTTTTGGAAACCATTCTTTGTTTTGGAACTGCATAAAAATAAAACTTCTTCATTTTTGTATGAGAGAATTTTTCCTTTCAAATAGATTTAGACAGCCTCCCTCTTAAGCAATCGTTAAGTAACATATGTACGAATAAAATGCTACCTAAAATGCATCACAACTACCACTATTAATCAATTAAGTTGTGATCATAACTTAATTTCTGATTTGGTTGGAAATTTTTTTCCAATTAATCAAGGTCAGTCAAATGTATCTTTCCTTAATTTGGCCCCATTTAGTATCGCCCATTCAGCCACCTCCTTTACCATATTCTTCTTCTAGTATGATCAATATTTTTTACCTCCACCCACTCCTTTTCCTCCTCTAACTTGAAACCCTAATATTATAAGGCCCTCGGAAGAAGTTATAAGTCGACTAGTCCCATATATTTCAGGCTTTTAATATGCGTAAGCATTCTTTTTTTTTTGTTTAGTTTTTTGTGATCTTTCGTTCTTTTTATTGAATTTTGTATTTATATCCAACAGATAACTAGGTATTTCTCGGATCCCCAATACTATTTTCAAGTAAATGATCAGTATGTGAGGAACAAATTGAAGGTTGTTCTGTTTCCGTTCCTTCACAGAGTAAGCGCTACTTGCATTGTTTTGGATCTTTTCTTTGAGTCTTACTGCTTTCATCCAGTTTACCCATTTTTTTTTTGTCTATAATAGTTAAATCTATATTTGGTTATTTTCCTTTTCTTCAGGGCCATTGGACACGGATAACTGAGCCTGTAGGGGGCAGACTTTCTTATAAGCCACCAATTTATGATATAAATGCACCAGATCTCTACATTCCATTCATGGCATTTGGTACCTACGTTGTTCTTGCTGGCTTCTCATTGGGTCTTCATGGAAAGTGAGTGACTCTTTTTTTTTTTTTTTTTTTCATTTATACAAGCATATCAATGTGACCACCTTGGTCTTTATTCCAAATTACTGTATAACTATGAATAAGTTCTTCTGCTCACTATGGTCTTTTCTTTTTTGTTTGGAAACAGTAGGATTATTCCTAAGTGCTAATAGTGACCGTAATCGTTGGACAATATCCAAGCTATGATAGTAGTTTTTGAGAGCTATGTTATCTCTTTCTCGCGGAAAGATTTTCACTGAATATCTGATGATGGGATTTGTGGTGGTGGAGGTTATAAGTGGTTGGTACTTGTTGGCAATGGCAATCTCCATAGCTTATATGGTGCACTGATTATAATGGAGAACAAGCATCTCCACTGCCTTTTCTTCTCGGGTGGCTTTTCCTACCCGATCTGTACTTGGAAGAGTTGTGTTTCTGCTTTGGTAACCGAACAGCCCCCCCCTTCTCTCTCGCTCTTCCTCTCCCGGTTTTAACCACTAGAAGAGTGCTTTACAAGTTCTGCCAGAAGAGAGTATGAATTTATCTTCTTTCTGGTGATGAAGGTAGGCCATGGCAAGAGAGGGCTTGTATTTATGAATTGTGGTATCACATGTGAGCTGACCCTATTCCAAATGGTGTCTGATACAGCCTAATATTGGGCCCTTGTCTGCCGTCCAGACCACCTTAGTTTACAGAATAGACATTGATTTTTTGAGTGCCACATGTTATTGGGGGGTGAAATGCCCCATTGCAAATCACAAAGCCTGGGTAGTTTTAACAAAGTGTTTCTCAGAAAGTGCTTGTTGATTCCGCCCCTTGCAATTATGGTTAAATTATCCTGCTGTTCTGGCTGGAACCACCTGGGGATGGAATTTCTTTCCCTAAGTAGTGGCTGAAGGACATATTTCAGTGTGTTCATTCTATCCTGGATAGCCACCTGAATCTCCTCATTACCATTTTGTGAATGCATTTGTAGTTATTCAGCTATAATTTCAGCATTGTCTCCTTTTTATGTAATTATAAAACTCAAATCCTTTAATCTTCATAATATATCGGGCTTTCAACCTCCTTTTCCTTTTCTCGGCTCATTTTGTTGAAACTTTTCCATTTTTTGCCAGGTTTAGTCCAGAAGCTTTGAACTGGTTGTTCATCAAGGGATTGCTTGGATGGTTTCTGCAAGTCTCCCTTCTGAAAGTGACATTGCTATCGTTGGGTAGCGGGGAGGCACCACTGCTGGACATTGTGGCTTATGCGGGTTATGCTTTCACAGGGATCTGTTTGGCTGTCCTCGGGAAGATAATATGGGGATACTCGTACTATATTTTGATGCCTTGGACCTGCTTATGCATGGGTATCTTCTTGGTGAAGACGATGAAGAGAGTCCTCTTTGCAGAGGTGAGGAGTTATGATTCGAGCAAGCACCACTATCTCTTGCTCTTTATTGCCCTGGCTCAGTTCCCACTTTTCATATGGCTTGGCAACATCAGTCTTAATTGGCTTATATAAATTGATTCCTCCCAAGAATTGTGACGTAGTTTTAGAAATATTTGTGTTTATACGAGTTTTTAAAATGCAGTGGGCAATTTTCTTCTTGTATTGACAGAAAATTCAACAACTATAAAAAATTTCCTTTCAGGGTGTCATGTTTGCAAAGTTGTAGGAAATATGATGTAATGTTGGAATCATTCGTACGGAAAGTAGAAAGGCACCCTAACTGGAAATTTGAGATTGTGCTTTTCCCTGATTACTTGAACAAGTTGATCAGAAAAGCCCTTCTGTGCTGCCATTATTCTGCCTAGAGCATTTTGTACCCTCTAGAGGTGCATTGGACACCTATGCAGTTTTTGGCTAGGCTTCCGGCAATCTTTTGTGCACTTGAAGGTTTCCCTTTCCAGTATAGTCCATTTACATCGCATTGAGCAGTTTGTTATCTGAGAGATCAAGGTGAACCATCCTAATGCGACCTGAAAATGCAGTGCTTATCTCTGGCCAGCGATGGTTTTGAACCTTCTTGACTGGATACATGTTCAGTTAAGCTTCTTTTGAAAGTGTTCAGCTGCTACCACCCTGTAACGAGAAAATATTAAACTCTCTGGTTCTGTCATGAACTGTCAACCAAGTTTGGCCACCATCGCACGATTCAGGTTCATTCATTCTTCTGAGGCCCAAACTCCCCCCCCCCCCCCCCCCAACTTCTTCGGTTTAGAGATCGCACTCCAGGGTTTGGGATGTGACTAGATTCATATGATGCTTGACGTGCCACATCTAATTGCATATGATCTCCTTCCCTTTTTACTATTTTCAAATCAAGCTCCTAAACAAGTTAGTTACGTTGTAGAGTAAAATCTTTTAGAATCCTAGAATTCTAAAACTGAACATGTTTTTTAAGATCACCTAAAAACAACACGGGCGTGCATACACGGGGAGAATAATTTGTTACTAAATTCCATCCTCTCATTACCCATAAAGTTATCAAATTTGATGGACTTGAAAAAAGAGCCTTGAAATTCTCATAATATCATCCTTCACATCCCCTCGCTTTTGGGTAACCAGGAAATTAGCCTTGCGTAATTAAGACAGACAAATAAGATGCTGCAGCTAAGATTTAAGAGAAACAAACCCCATGTCTGATTACAGGAAGAACGTCTATATACGCAGGAAAGAAAAGCAAGTCCCCTAAGCTAAAACCTTTTAGCTAGATCAAGATCATGCAACTCCTAAAATTGCATTATCCACTCATTGCACACATACAAACAAAAGTACATGTATTTGCTTATGGAAGTATGGTTGTGTAATCCAACAAACATGAATTAATCCCCATATCAGCTTCTATCCCAAGACTTTCAGCCAAGATCAGGGACAGTGAAATGCTCATCATCATCATCTATGAATTCAGTTCTAGGCTTCTTGTATGGCATGTTGAATTTGGTGGGTTTGCTTGAGGTAAAATTGCTTGACTGTGGCATTGGAAGCTGAGGAACTTCTGCTGCTGCCAAGGCCTCCTGAGGGATTTGCTCACTGAAAAGACCCATGTCTGCTAACCATTCAAATTCTTCCAACTCAAGCGGCTCTTTCTGTCGATTAGAGCAAACACAAACCCCAAATGAAAGAAGGGTGGTTAGAAGGGAAAACAAACTGATCAATCTAGAATTTTGACATTAATCTCCCATTAATATCATAGCCTTCCTGTGGATCATCTAATATTCTAATGATGTAACAAGGTATTATAATAGTAAAAGAACAAGATTTTCTTCTTTCGCTTGCATCTGAAATAGAAACATAAGCCTTCAATCAATACAATTGGAAGTCCAGTATATATAAAATTCCCTGCGATGTGTGATAGGTAAAAAGTTCTCATGCTTAGTTCATATGTGGTTGATGATTTATAAGAACCATGCCTTTCAGCGACGTGAACCACAAAGATGGCAAAGTTCTATGAGAACTGTACAAGATTCAACCCCTACAAGCGTGGCCCCCAAGTTTTCTATTCCTTCCATTATTATATGGTGAAAATCACGTCTAAATACACGTGATTATGGAGAATATATGGACGTCAAAGAAAATCTTTCTTACCTTGTCAGAGGATTCAAGATCAGAAAAATGTAGCATGTCATCCACAGCCCAGGAGGATGTGAAGCTAGAAGCTTGCTGTGAGGTCATTTTCATGGGAATCTGTTGCTTGTCCTGATTAGGTGGCTCCAAGCAACTCTTTGCAGTGTCCTTGTTACAACTGGAGTTCAGAGCCACACGAATTCCAGTGGCCAGGTACCGCTGATGGTTTGCCGAAAGGCTACCAGCTGAATGAATGGGTTCATCACAGTCCTGACATAACATGGCTCTGTCTTCGACACAGAAAATGAAAGCTGCCTTGTCCTGTTTTATCAAAAGAAATGAGAGAGAGAGTGGAATTTCAGCAATAACATCTAGAAAACCTGAACTTTTTACAACACCGAACATCATCACAGAATATCCACCAACCACCCTTAGGGGATACAACAGTAAGTTGACCGAGTCTCCAAAAGAAGTTACTTTCATGGTACTATTGCCTTCTCCTATTCTCTAATGCATCACTCAAGTTGTTTTGCATATTAGAATCATTATTTTCCATACGTGGGATTGAGTGTGTGCTTTTGATTTATAAAACACTTCTAATCTGTAATGGTACGGCGCTTGGTGGAGGGGAGGACTTATGACTGAAAAATAGACCACGACCGGTCCGTTCAAAGTTATACTCTAAGGATTGATATGTTAAAAGTCATTCAACAAGTACTCTATCGATAATTAAGCTTAATTATAACCCTATTCAGGTGTTCAAGATCTTAGCATGTTAATAGTTTGAATTCTAAAATTTTCTATGGTTAGCTAACATTTGAGCCCAATAAAGTTTGGCCAGCTAACATTTGAGCTCAAGATATACCAAAACCTCTCCCACCTCACGCCCAGCCTCAAATTCAGATTTGCGGTTTCACATATACTGCTAAGAATTTATGAACACCAAGGGGGCTTAGACAGACAAAATATACCAATAAACTGGAGGACAGAGTTATGCAGCTATCACTGTATGATTGATTTTAGGAGAACACAAAATAGAAGAGAGCGTGAGGGTTTAGAGTTGAATTACCTGGCAGATGTCACATCTAGGGAGCTTAGTGGAGAGGCTTTGGAGAAGAAGCCTCTGGTGCTTGCTTGCAAGCTTATTTGCTGCATGAACTTCGATATCGCATTTCGCGCACAGAGCAGCCTCGTCTGCGCAACAAATAACTGTTGCCGGAGCTTTCTCACACACATCACACTGAATTTTCATCTTCTTCTCTGTTTCTTTGCAGCCGTTTTGGTTAAAAGGAAAACCGCACCTCTTTATTTCTCTTCTACTTTATCTCAAGTTTTCTTCTCGGTTCAAAGTGTTCAAAAGATATGCATATTCCAAACTATAGAGAGAGAGAGAGAGAGAGAGAGAGAGAGAGCTTTCTTTGAAAATAGAAGTGCTACCCAGAGAGATAAGGGTTGATACAGAGCCACTAACCGTGTCAGACCACCGCTCCACAAAATTTCCAAAAATATGTAAGCCAAAGAGACAGTGCCAGCGATAAAGGCTATTCTTTCTAGGGAACTCGTCCAAACACTTCAGCAAAAGCTTCAGTGATACCGAAAGCTAGGCCAAGCAGGGTGAAAGTTTGTGTAAGAGTAGGAGGAAAGAAAGAAGAAAGAAAAAACTCAAAGAGAAGATAAGAGGCCGTAGAAAAATACTTGGAAGCGTGCGTTGTACAGCAAAGAAGGATCAGAGAGGATACGGATCTGAGGTGAAGCGACTGGTGGAGAACAGAAAGGGGGCAAAATCGTGAAGATAAGAATCTGGATATTCTGTATCGAAAAGAGCGGAAGTAGTGAAAGCAACAAGGCCTTGTGAGGTCATCTTCCATGTGTGTGAATGGGAGCCATTGGAGTCCTACCAAGCACTAGTGGCCACCAAATTTTGCAGATATTTTATAAGGCCTTAGCTACAGCGAGTAAGTACTGCAGTACGGTGTTCTACATTCAAGAGGCAAACTCGGTACAATCTCTCTCGTCAAATCGATGATGTTCTTCTGGATGCGGATTCAGACAATCCCATAGATTCAGTTGTCTTAATCGCAAGTCAAAACACGCAAAGTGGCAACTAACCCACATGGAGTTAGACCACTTGCATGCGGCCGTTAATGCGTGCGTTCTCACTGGTTTGGAGGAAGTTAATTATTTTGTAATTAGCTGCACCAACCGAGCTTAAGAATTAAGATGTGTAGATTTCAAGTTGGATAGGGTATATATATATATATAGATTAGGGTTAGGAACTTTGTAATTTTTTTACATAAATTGCACCCTATAATTTAGATAGAGATAAACATAATAGCTGGATCCTATTATAATGCTGATTTAGTTTCTCATTCTGTATGATTAAATTCGTAACTTGCCTAGATACAAAAATTTTGAGATCATATTTAATTAATTATTTAAGATCTTTGAATTTGTTGAAATTTTTGAATTTGTTGAAATTTGAATCTTCAGTACTCACCAGGCGCAAAAAATTAAGAAACGTACGGTCAACTCGGTAGTAACCCCATTGAAAATGAGGTTATGAATGGTGGTGTTTTGATGCTCTTCTCGTTTTTGGTTTCCCTCGTCCAAGCAGAAATCAAAGTCGATCACAGGGTAGTACATGTTCGTTGCTGGTAAAAAATTAGTGAGGCATTAAGACCAATGTTGACGCATAGCTACCCACAGTACTATTAAGTATACCTAACATTCCAGTGAGAAGTCCTAGTACTGTTAGGTTTTCTTCTCCATCCTCCTTCCTACTTTTTTTTCTTTTTAAGACCAAAAGTCGTAGCTAGTTTGTTATAAGTTATAGGGACAACTATACTTTTCATCCATCAGATTTAATATATTGCATTCAAAACTATAACTTTGACATATTACACTCTCTAATTATATTTAACACTTTGAACTCTCTAATTACTAATCTTTGTCACTTTACACCCTCTATCAAATTGTTGTCAATTCATTAAGTTTTCAGGAGTATTATTGTCAACGGAAGGATACAAAGTGTCTTGTATGGTGAAATATGTTAAAGTTGGTAGTTTAGGGTGAAAAATGTCTAATATTAGTAATTTGAGAGTATAATGTGTTAAAGCTAATAGTTCAGGGCGCAATGTTCCAAATACCTGATAGTTGATAAGTGAAAAGTGTATTTATTCTTAAGTTCTAATAATTACCTTAGGTTGGGTTTGCTGGGCTTCGAGCAATTTCCTCGAGAAAATCAAGATAAAACTTTAGGGTAAATAATTGCCTAGAAAACTATGAGGGTGTTCGGTTAGTGTGTATTTTGAGAATTTTTACGTGATGTTAACTTTATTGGTATGCGTGTTGTAGTTATTTTTAGGTGATATTAAAAAACATGTTCGGTTTGTGTATTCTCAGGATTCAAAAAATCCCGAGAATGCAAACAAAACGAACAAGCCCTATATGTATAATTGAATATAGAAAAGAAATTGAGTAGGGAATTAGATGAAATATTTCACTAGCTAGTTGTCTTTCACCTAATCTATCACTTCAATATGCTATTGCAAAGATTAATTATACCTCGTGAGGGCTGCAATTGAATATTCGGCGAGAAAAATTAAATATTTTTTCTCCTTAATTTACATACCCCAATGAAATTAGGAAGAAAATCAGGGTTTTCTTGTATTTCAATAATACGAGATTTCTATAAAACCAACAAGTCAACCAATGTGACCACATATATTAATTGTATGACTGAGAAGGTATAAACAGAACCAGGTTTTTACCTATATTGTACAATGTGCATCACAATAAACTTTGATATATTGGTCACATTAATGCATCTAATTCTCATAATTCCTAAACAAATCAAGGCGCTGTCTATATCTAAGAAAACAGGAAAATATAATAACGCAAAGGGAAGGTAATTCCTGATGTTCACATTTTAAAGGAACAATTTGGACATTTAAGAACCTAGAGGATGCGTATTATATAAATTTTTAATATTTTCAAGATAGTAAATAGTAGCGAAATTAATTAGCCTATATGTTTGGACTTTAATTTTTTATTTGTTATTAGAGGTAGTGTAGATTTTATTGGAATTTATGAAAAAGGTATGGATGTTTGTGAAAAGTTGTAAGTTTGTGAAACCTACTAATATAAAAACCAGTGAACTTGTTATATTATTTAATATTTGGTATTAACATGATGGGTTTTTTCTTCTTCATCTGGGTAGAGAAAGAAACCAGAAGTAGTACTCGAGGGGCCGGAGCTGGACATCTAATTAATTTAGATCAGACCTGGCATGACCAAGCTAAAGTTTGTAAGGCTAACTAACGCGAGCGATAATTCATGGGGGATAAGTGTTATCTGACTCTACATGTAATGAAAAGGCTGATTTATACACATATAGCAATCAATTCCTTAGAAAAGTTGAAAAACCAGAAGCGCCAAACATCACGGAAGGTTCTGTTTGGATCCAAAGTTTCCATATAATTCCATCACCAAACAAAAGCGAAGAAAATAGCTTAGCATCTTCTAAAACCACAAAACATTATCTGTTTTAGGTTATGCTGCGTAATATAAACTTGAGCATATGCATACGAATAGTCCGCATGCAAATTACAGCAAGTTACATGTACAAGTGAAGGATTAAACTTGCATGCAGCAACCAACCCTTTTAGGTCATACAGTTCACGGCGTTGTCACTCTTTCATTCAACCACGGAGTAAAGCATCTAATAGTTACGAGAACTAGAGATGGCAAAGCCACAGTGAGCTTGTAAACCCTAATCCCAAACCTTCTCTTTGACTTAATTCTCCGACGAATGTCACCCACAATCCCCGTAGCCACCACGTTGAGCTCCTTCACTGATCTCTTCAGCTTGTCCTTGAAACCATTTTGCTCCGAGAAATGGTAGCTGCTCAGAAATGCCCTCCTTGCATACCAGAAATCACGGCTGTGGCGACGCTCGCTTCCATAGGTTTCATGCCAATCATCGGTGAGTTGGAGGGGTTCAGCGATCCTTTTATCAGACATGAAGACCGGACGGACTTTGGCTGCAGGCCGCATTGTGAAGGGTCATTGGCAATGGCAATGGCAACTGGAATACGCCCTGAGCTGGGCAGCTGTACGTGTGTTATCTTATCTATATAGGTGTGTTTTATGACGATCGAATTGTAATTTTTTTTTAAAAAAATTGTTGTAAATGGGCAGAGTGGTTAAACCAAAGAGGAAACATGTTTGGGGTTGGTGGCTTTGGTTGTACCCAATATTAATTTTTACGACCTTAGCTAAGAAGAGGGATTAATAACCCTTCCTCTAGCATAAAGTCAAAAAGAAAGAGTAGCACGTTGGAATTGGCGTGGTCTCTCTGATGTGTCCGAAAATGGTTGCTCTGGTTAGGTGTAATGTGTTTCTTGAAAGAGCAGCTTAACAAAGGCGTAGGACGTAGTTGTGTTAATATTTTTTGCGACCATGCCAATTTAGAAACATTTAAGAAAAACTAGAATGGACCCAGTGCTTGCACTGCAACAAATGAGGGTTTTAACGATTGATTATTTCGTTAGTAAAGAGACATAATTTGGTTGCCAAAACGCTATAGCGACCATATAAGATCATTGTTCAGTGGTCGCAACTAAAGTGTCGGTTTTAGCGAGAGAAGAATACTTTGTTGCTATTCAATACATATAACGACAAAGTATATCATTGCTGAAGTTCAATCAACTTTGACAATAGAGGGCTTACGAATTCCTGTAGTGACAGTGGCTGATCTAGGATCAAATTCATGGGGATCAAACTTTACATGCAAAATGACAAGAATTTTTTTTTCTTCGTAATGCAAACAATTTTCTTAAAGTTACAATATCGAAAATTAAAGACTAAAAGCATTAAATATAATAGAATACACATACCTTACTATGTAGTACGACTGAGAGATGGCAATTGCATCCTACGTTTTTGCATTTTCTGAAAATGTTGCAAAATAATTTCGTTCTCAATATTTTTAAAAACTTCTTACTCGATGTACACAACCATGCAATCATTCATCCAGTCATCTCCCATCCTGTTACGCAAATTACTCTTGATGATATTCATTGCAGAAAATACTCTTTCAACGGTCGCAGTCGCAACGGGTAAGACCAATGCCAACTCAATAAGTCGATAAACTAATGGAAATAGAGTATTCTTTTTGGTCTCAACTATCTTCATAGCAAGACCTCCAATATCTTCAAGCCCAGAAAAAGCAGCATTTCTTCTAACATCTCTAATATAGGTATTAAGCTGATTTCTAAGTATCAAATGATCATCTATTGTGAAATCTTCTGGATAAAGCTCAGCAAGACGACGTAACTTAGAATGATCAAACGCTGGTAATTCCTTTTTTGGATTAAGACATGCTATGCAAAGAAGTAACTCCGTATTTGCTTCTGTGAACCGATTATTCATCTCCTGAATGATCAAATCAATAACTTGGCAAAACACTTCCACACGAAAATGATGGAAATAAGTAATAGTTTGCCCTCCACGCCTCGAATGACTACGAGTTAGTATAATGTCTTCCATATTCGGCACACTAATAGATTTATCTACACAAAAAGTTTTGACTTCTTCCAAGAATCCATCTCATTCTATATTTCTCATTTCTTGTAACTGTTCCTTCACAACTCTAACCAAACCCATAACATTAACAATATCTTGATCTTTTCGCTGTAAGGCTTGTGACAATTCATTTGTAATTCCCAATATATTCCTCAATAGATGCATAGTGAATACAAACTCAAAATTTTCCATCTTATCCATCAAACTAATAGCCGTGGATCTTTGTTCTGGGAGAATACCATCATCTTTTATGTGTTCAAGCACTTCCAATACTGATGACCACATAGTGAAGAGACAGATTATTGTATGGTGGTATGAACCCCAACGAGTGTCACCTACAATATTATAGAAATTATAAAACTATAAAAAATAAAAAAGTCTATTAATATTATAATGAAATAGAATAATCACCTGGTCGTGTGAGACTAGTTTCTTGATTTTTGCCCCTTCCACTGGAAATCTCTCCTTTGTCCAACCGTTTTACTATATTCTCATAAAAACTTTGCTGAAGAGCATCTTTCCTTTCACATGACGCTCCGACCATATTCACAATCGAGGAAGTATAATTAATAAAATCACCAACTTGCAAGTTATTCTTTGCAATACTCACAATAGCCAATTGAAGTTGGTGAGCAAAACAGTGGATATAGATAGCAGAAGGATTGTCTCTCAAAATGAGTGACTTTAACCCATTGAACTCTCCTCGCATGTTTGATGCCTCATCATACCATTGACCTCTCAATCTGGATATTGCCAACCCATGTCTTGCAAACAATTTGTCTATACTTTTTTTTCAAATATTCAGAGCAAGTATCAGGAACATGTTCCACACCAAGTAACCTTTCAATCATCTGTCCACGTATGTTCACAAATCTTAAAACCACTGTCATTTGCTCATTCACTGAATTGTCTCGAGACTCATCAACCATAAGAGAATAAAATCTATCTCCAATTTCTTTAATGATGGCAAGTGTGGTCTGAGCTGCACAAACACTCGCCATTTCCTTTTGAATATTTAGAGCAGTCATATGGTTGTTTCCAGGAGCATTAGTGTTAAGTGTCTTAGCAACCTTTTCATCACGTTTGCAAAACACGTTCAGCAGCTCAAGAAAATTGCCCTTGCTTATTGAACTCTCAGACTCGTCATGACCACGAAAAACTACTGTTTCCAATTTCTTTAATGATGGCAAGTGTGGTCTGAGCTGCACAAACACTCGCCATTTCCTTTTGAATATTTAGAGCAGTCATATGGTTGTTTCCAGGAGCATTAGTGTTAAGTGTCTTAGCAACCTTTTCATCACGTTTGCAAAACACGTTCAGCAGCTCAAGAAAATTGCCCTTGCTTATTGAACTCTCAGACTCGTCATGACCACGAAAAACTACTGTTAAACGAATGCGATAATCATTCTCTTGATCGTGCCCGTGTGCAGATAACATGTGCGACACACTTTGTCGCTGATTTTCAAGTGTTTCACATTGTGTTCTAGCTTCATTGTGAGCACTATCATGTGCACCAACATGTTCACCAAAAACTTCCACAGCCTTTTTCCAATTGCTAAATCCAGTAGATGTAAACTTATCTCCCCCAAACTTCCATCCTCTAGGTCGCCTAAACAGATAACACCACAAACAATATGCTTCATCCTTTGATACACTATATTCCAACCAATTAAAATCTTTAAATCATACCTTCTTAAAACCCCTCATTTCTTAACCGTATTACTTCTTGGGAAAATCATGGCCACGGGGTTGAAAAGGACCTTTGATCAAGTACTCCCTACGAACTTGATCTCTAATCCCAACATCATATTCTTCAATAGGTTTACGCAACCCTGGGTCAGCAATAATATCATCCGGACTAAACATAATGCGAGGTATTTTTGAACTACTATCTGTTTCAGAATTAGTAGCCACGTTGGGAGTATTAGACGACTCCACGCTTCGTGGCTTTCTTACCACATACTTATCTATTATCTAAACAAAATAAAACAAAGTGAAAACAATCAATCAATTTGATTACAACTCAAAAATCCAAATTTCAATCTAATTACATTGCATTTAATTGATATTACAGTCAAATTATTCAAAAATGAAAACAATTTCACAATTCTATTCAAATAAACAGTTTCACAAATCACATATATCTAAATTCCAAACCAATTCAATCTCATCCTCCAACAATTTCACAAACCATAAATATCAAAACCAATTCAATCCCATCCTCCAACAATTTCACAACTCAATAATATCCAAACCAATCCAATCATATCCTACAACAATTTCACAACTCAAAAATATCCAAACCAATCTAATCTCATCCTCCAACAATTTCACAAATCATAAAATTCCAAACCAATTCAATCACATCCTCCAACAATTTCACAAATCACAAAATTTCAAACCCTAAAGCATTTTTAGAGAGAAATCTTGGATAGATAGACATACTAGGGGTCAGAGGTCCAGCAATCTTCAAGTGTATAATCTCGAGGATCTTGCAAAAATTGGAACGGTAAAAAATCTAATTCTAATTGTTCAATAAATTATAATAAATTGTTCAAAAAATTGACTATGCATTATAATTCCTATAATAGTATGTATGAAGAATTTGCTGTTAACTATACATTGCCCAAATTGTTCAATAAATTTCCCTATCTGCCCTAAATCTATTAACTATAAATTGCCCTAAATCTAATTGTTCAACAAACTAACTATGTTGTATGCATTAATCATTATAATTCAATCCTAACTAACTATTAACTAAAGTAATCAAACTGTTTAATGGTTTATAGATAGTCGATCACCGTCTGGAGAGTGGAGTGGAGACTGGATGGCCTGGACGCTGGCGGCTAGAGTCTTGGGCGACCTGGACGGTGGACTGCGGTGGGTAGCTCACAGCTGCAGCAGCTGGTGCCGGGTGCGCTGGAGTCGGGTGGACGCTGGTGCAGCGGTAGGCAGTGGGCACAGTGGTGGGCGAGAGAGAGAGGGAGGGAAAATCGAAGAGAGAGAGAGGATAACGTGCGTCGGTGGGGTGGGCAAGAGAGAGAGGGGTCGAGAGAGAAAAACACGTTTTCAATTTTTTTAAGGCAGAGGGTGAAACGACGTTGTTTCACCCTCTACCTATTAAAAAATAAAGAGCCTGGGCCTAACGGACCCAGGCCTTGAAGGGGAAACTTTGGATGGCCTGGGCCAATGGGGGTCGGGTCCCAAAGGCCTAGGCATTACAGGCTTAACACCAGGGCTGCTGGGCCTATGGGGATCGGGCTCCCATAGGCCTAGACCAACTTATATAAAAAAATTTACATGTAAAAAATTTCTTTTTGGCCGGTCCAATGGGTGGCGGCTGCCAAGGGCCGCCCCTGTATCCTCCTCTGCGTAGTGGTCGCTAGACATGGCCACATAGCAACGAATAACTTGGTCGCTCAAGCTAAAACTAGAGAAAAATAGATTACGTCGCTAAGGTCCATTTTAACGATAAAAAATGATAGTTGCTATAGCTAGCAACACCGAAAAATTGTATATGTCGCAAATAGTGGTACAAACGACGAATAGAGTACGTCGTTAAAGTCTATTTGAGTGACTAATGATGATAGTTGTATATTTCAAGCTTGGTGAGGTTGTGAGGGTGCACTCGAAAAACCACTTGAGTGAGTTTGAGTGTTGAGCCCGATAAAACACTTGTACGGTTCTCTAACACCCGAAAGCTAGAGTGTATGCTATTTCAAGATAGTGGAAAACCTCAAAGCTCTATGAAAGAGCTTGAGGGGTGGATGTAGGCGGGTTTGCTGAACCACCTAAAAATCAAGTGTTTGTTTATCTTACCCTTCTATTTACATTTAACACTTATTGCATATTATATACTTGTGTTAAATTAGGTTTTACTTTGCAAACACATCTTTGGGGGTTAAAAGCAAAAAGTTTAGAAAATCAATTCATCCCACTGTTGGGTTGCTTTAATCCTAGGACTCACATAAAGTCCATGTTAGTGACCAATAATGATAGTCGCAATAGCTAGAGGTCCACTGACAATTTGGACATGTTGTAAATAGTGGATGTTTTGTATAATTGATTATGTTATTGCCTAAAAACATTAATCTAAAAATGAATTAGTTGCTTCCGTAAATTAATTTTACATTTAAACAAGAAGGAAAACAATTTTTAAGATAAAAAAAATCATGACATTTTACTAAGATAGTACATACAATTAATATAATGACAATAACAAGCTTTGTATAACGACCGTTTAACAATCTAAAAAGTGCCAAATGTATACAATTAAAGCAAAGATTTGCATCATCATTCCAAATCTACCAGTGCTCGATTGTAACTTCTCCTTCTTTATTCATATTCACCATGTTAAATATGTACAGAGTTTCCTGTATCAAAACTAGTATCTGAAGAATCTTCGAAGTTTGGGCCAACATTGCTTCCAGGCCCAGTTGGAGGTAGTGTAGATTCTTTTGGGATTGAGAAAAAGTTGTTAGATTTTGTAAAAAGTTGTTGTAGTTTGTAATAAAGTTATTTGAATTTGTAAGAAAGTATTAGAGTTGGTGAAAAAATGATTGTGAAAAATCTTTTTAAAATTTTATTTGTCATTCAGACAAAGGATTAAAAACAAAAATATATGTGTATCTCATCAACTAGATTTTGACACTTTACACTTTGAATTATCAATTTTGTTACACTTTACCTCCAAATTACCAATTATGTATACTTTGCAAGCCTTCCTTGTTAATTTGAATAGTAATGAAGTTTTTGGTCAGTGAAATGACTACTTTATCCCGCACAAATGTCATGGGACAAAATATTATAGTAGCAAAGTTATCATTTCTCATACAAAAATCCTACCTTTGGTCCAAATTAATGTAAAAACTTGTATTTAGTACAACATGAAGTTTATTTTGAACTGCTGGAATAATTCATTGAAATGCAAATTTTGTTAAATGGCTGCCTCAGTCCTAAACGACGTCACTTCCCGTATGTCCTGGATGGCAATTTTTGCGAATTAATTATAAGTTTTAGGCTTAATTGTATTGTAGGTCCCTGTGGTATAAACTTTTTACAAATTCGTCCCTGTGTTATCACTTTGTACAAACAGGTCCCTGTGGTCATCCTTCTAGGTAAAAGTTAGTCCCTCCGTCCATCAGGCTTTAACACTCTAACAGAATGAGAATTGGTCGACCGCTACAAAGGTAACTTGTAGTGGTCCATCGGTTCATGTAGCAGTCGACCGGTTAGATTAAAACTCCCATGTAGCGGTCAACTGGTTGCATTTTTTGACACGTTAGCCAATCCGTTAGTGTGTTAATGCCTGATGGACGGAGGGACTAAATTTTACCTACAAAGTGACCATAGAGACCTGTTTGTATAAAATGATACCACATGGATGAATTTGTAAAAATGTTCTACCACAGAGACCTACAATGCAATTAAATCTAAGTTTTATCTTTTTCCTGCGAAAAAGGTTATAAGATGCAAAAGACAACAAAACCTTTTTATTGCCAAAAAAAACTAAACCTTTTTATTAAAAGTCTAAAAATGCAAGTTAAACTTTTAAGGACCTATTTGGAAATGGGTCCAGGTTCTAGCTGTGGTTTTGGTTCTAACAGTTGAACCCTCAGCCAACATTCACTGCTAGCCGCGAGGACCCATTTGTCTTATCTCCCGACACATGATTTGAAGCGGGTGTTCTCAATAACACACAACCCAAGGTTACTCAGTGAAATTGATTCCCCTTCCGACATTGTCGGGGTTGAATACAACAGCTGCTGATGCCAGCGACTTCTATCCTTACAACTGTACACGAAGCCTATTGGGCTTGTGCATCTAGCTTTTTGTGGGTCATTCCCTATTGTGTAAGACAATTGGGGCCCATTTAAAACTCATTCAAACTACAAAAAAAAGCTTTATGGGTTCATATGTCGTAACCCTTCAAATCAGTATGGAAGGTACATCAGAACGTGACAACTGCGGTAATAAAAATCGTGGTGCGGAATTCTCAAACATTGGTGTCAACATCGAAGCATAATGACATCATTGTCATTGCTAATATGACTGCTGTTAAATTCAAAAGCAAACTGGTCTATTACTAAATGAGAACTATGTATATATACTCACAAGCATACCAGAAGAAGCATGCAACAGACATGATTGACTGAGAGTCAAATATGTAGAATGAATGAGACGAGTTGAATGGAGAATAACAATATGATTGAGTACATATGGTTGTTGTTATTGTGAAAAGCATGCTGCGATTTGGCCAATGTGCTTTGTTAAGTGGCCAATGGGCGCTATGTATATACAATCTGCTAACATAACGAAACAAGCTACACCAAAAATTTTTAGCGTAGTGTGATGTGGCTATGGGAACTAAGTAAACATAATAAAAAACATAACAGGCGTTGGCTACAATGCACGATTACCTTCCAATAAAATACATATATGCAATATTTATAGTTCCAGTTTAATGCCGAATGTCACATCATTGAGTATTATGACTGTTGTTTTCGTCAATAGCAACAAGCGATGTGGCTAATGGGAAGCACACACACACATATATATAATAAAAATGTAAGACAAGTTACAAGGCATGATTGACATTCAGTACAATCTAAGTACTGACCAATTTCCGACGTCTAGGGGGCTTGCGAATCTTGCGGTCGTTGAGGGGTATCCACGAACGAGGCTGAAGGTTGTAGGACTGTAGAAAGCAAGGGAAAAAATTTAAAGAAAAACAGAATCCACAAAGGCTAGTTAGTGTTTAATGTATGAATTGCAACCCCTCACTGCCTACAGAGGAGTGTTTGTATGAGAGACAGAGCCCAACACAACATCTGCTATAGTTATACATCTGTTTAAATCCCTATTCCCAGCAAAATGGTTCGCTTGCAATGCTAATTTTGGGTTGTAGTGGAGCCACGGATGTGGTGGGCAATGAATTATCTGATGACAATTGTAAGGAGCAAGGAACAATGTATCGGCTGTAAAGACATTCAGTAGCAGAGGAAATATATCGAACATATTGCTGGGAATAGGTAAAAAGCCAACATTGATGTATAGGCTGTAAAGGCATTGAGTTAACAGAGGCAATATATCGTACATATTGCATGCAAAGAACACGAACATATAAAAGACAAACATTGATGTAAATTGTGAACGCAAAATAAGACATGAGGGTCTCAGAACAAACCTTAGCTTTAGCACGCGTTGTGGGAGCCGTCGTAGGTGTTGTCGGAGGAGATATAAGACGCCGGTGGCCGCCCTGTGAATCCCGGCTATCAGGCATCCTGGGCAGTCCAACAGTTGCGGAGGGAAGAGAAGAAACGCAGTTTCCCGATGAATGACTGCAAGCGAATCTCATAGATGCAGGTTTAAATCCCTTCCACATAGTTTAGATGTAGAGCTGGGAGATGGACTTGTCTTAAATAAGAAAGATTTGATTTCGAACAGGGTTGGCGGGGGGACTGTTGCTCTGGAATTTGACAAGACGAACGATATCAGTAGGGACGTTCCATCAATGTTGGAGATGTAGAATGAGGTTACAATGAAATCAGGATGAATAAGGGCTGCTGTGCGGTCGAATCGTTGAGGGATTACAATCTGTTGATATTCGATTCTCTGAGTAGGAAAAGTAGAGAGGTTCATGAGCTGCAGAGAGTTGGGGTGTGGGGGGAATATGTACGGGGAGTAAATGAGATTCAAAGTTCAGATGCCAGAGTTATTAGGGGAGATCGTGGCTCCGAGGAGGTCGCTGGGGCATTCAAGCGGTAGTTGCAAAAGCAACTTAATGCCATAAATTAGAAGAATGAGGAACCAAGATGAAATCTTCTACCCGATGAAGTAACCATTACAGTAGAGTCCGACAAAGCTTGTGCATATGCCAGTTTACAAGGTACAGGAAGATGACAGACATTTTTCAAAAGGGGATTTGCTCGGGATCCCATCGGGATTCCCAGCATTTCCCTTTCAAAAGGCATGTGTTGTCAGCGCTGTTAGGGGTACGTTGAAAGCCAAGTCAGTAAGGTTACCCAATCACAACGTCACACGTATGCCTGTCATTAGAAAACAGAACCACGTCAAACGTGCATTTGCAGTTATGGGTTTAAACTGCTGAACCAGGACCTAGACCCATTACCAAAGGCCCTAAAGTAGTAGAAAGGTCCTTTTAGTAATTCTGAACTCCAACATTTGCAAATTCGTCGTCTATGCTGCTGAAAGACCCAGAAAATCTAGAGAGCCAACGAAGAGCTCGAATTGATTTGGAGGCAAAAGGTGAGTCTCATCTATCTCCAAGACCGTAATTCCTTGCTTATTTGATCTTGCAAGCTCAAAGTCTTTTTCTTCTACTGCATTTTTCTGAGGACTGAGAGAAGAGAATTAGGGGATCTTGTGTTTGTTGCTTATTGTTCCATTGCTGTACATAGAACTTTTCTTCACCTTGTCGATTCACTGAGAAATATACAGATAAGTATTTGGACTGGTGTACAGGATCCCATTTCTCAGACTGTTGTTTTCTGTCAGTTGGAATTGTCGCCTGTGTAAGTTTCCACTGCTTTCGGGGCGTTTCCTTGATCTAGGTCTCTTAATTGATGAATTCTGAGTTGGGTTGCGCATCCATGTGAAGGATTAAAGGTTTCAAGAAAACCAATCTTTTTCGGGCTTTGAAGAAGCTGAATATTATGTTTGACTTTGCTAAGACTCGTTCGTTATTCTTGTGGAAATTGTATTAGTGGGTATATTGATTCAGTTTGAAGAACTCTTGAGAAATAAGAGACAAAGTGAAAGGGCCTATTATAAATGGGTAGGCCTTTGTTCTATGAGATCCTTGAGAAACCAGCCACAAGTTGTATTATAGGAATATGTAGTGCAATATGGTTTTACATACAGAAGAAAAACATTGGGTATTCACATGTGAGTCTGAGTTATGAAACTGCCATTGAAGGACACCATTGGAGGATATTAACTTCAGCTTTTTCCCATATAAGTGTTCTTCATCTTGTTTTCAATATGAGTGCTCTTTGGAGTCTGGGTTTGGTGGAACAGTTAGAGCATATGGGCCTTGGTGTGGAATATTATCTTCAGTACACACTGGTATTGGTTGTGTTATCGGGTTTGTTAGTTTTGGGGATGTACCATGTATTGATTTATAGATTCAAGCTGGAGCATTATCGGAGAGTGATGGCTGTGGGATATTCTTGTGTTGTATTTGGGTGGATGACGATTCTCTCAATAAAGCAACCTTCTTCAAAGTTGAATCTTTTTGGGTTTCTTTCGCTTCCCATTAGTTTTGCGCCATTTGAGTCTCTCGTTTTCACTTCAATTATTGTTCCACAAGCAAGTTTTCTGGGCCATTTGGCAGGAATCATAGTTGGGTATGCTATTGGATGGGGTTTGATCCGTGGGATGAGCAATTACTGGGCAGTTTCCATGTTGGGATGGATTGCAATTACATTTCTGTTCAGCTTGAAGCGATCTGGTGCATATAATTTCAACTTTCTTGAGATTGAATCTGTTACAGATCCTTCTTTGCCTTCTGTGCGGTTTCTGGCATCAGGTAATGGTAGAACCTTGCAGATGAGTGCATTACCAGTTGGGGATGTTGAACTTGTATAATTCTGGTCAAATTTTTGGATGTGGGCTTGGCTCGCTCAGGAGTTCTGTCAGTGGATGATCTGGATTTGCAAGACTAGACGACATGTGAAACTGCTATCAATTCCATGCTCCATGGAATTATATTGTCTCCAGTGGAAATGCAAGTTTTCAACTGTAACTCCTTAATTCATTTTGGTGGCAGGTGCATGTTGGTGCTGCTCAATGCAGTATCAGTATGAAGTTTTTTGGTCATTGTGGTTAATTCGAAAACACAATTGTTAATTGGATTTGTAGAGCTGCTTACCTTTTCTGTTCAACCTTGTCATTCTTTGAATTTTATTTAAGATGATATTGAGTTTTGCATGGTATGTCATACGTGTGAGATGGAATCATGAAATATGTGGCTGGTTATATGATGACGAAACAGTAGTCTGCCAGCTCTCTGGTTGTGTGACGTGCATGAATTATTTAGTTAGACAATTTCGGCTCCTTAAATCCCTGAAGCACTTTTGTTGATGTGATTAGGATTTGGTTTGGAAATGGGTGTTTGATTTTCTGATTACTGACTCTTTTTGAGTTGATGATGCAACTCTCCTTTCTTAAACAGCCTTACTGATGAAGTAGGTTTTTCACTCATAATCTTCCACACGTGCGGAAGTTGAGCTTCTGAGAATATGAGAAGTATAGTTGCATTATTTGTGGCTGCTTCCTTGTTGCATTATTTGTAGCTTCCTTGTTCGTAAACAAAATCCATGAGATTCATACAGTTGCGTTATTCATTCGTAAACAAAGTGAATTCGAGTCAGTGGCGGATCTAGGATTCTCGGGGAAGGTTCTAAAGGAAAGACAACATCGACTTGAGTTCAGATAATTGCACCAACTAAAGAATCATGTACATATTATGATATTAAGATTGAAGGGATAATGTCATAATGATATTAACAAACAAGAGCCATATTTCAGCTCACAAACAAGGAAAAGTAAAAGCTCAAATTTAAATTAAGATAAAGTGTAGACATTTACCACCAATGCAAGCTGCTGGAATTAGATTGCTATCTGGGTTTTCAGTAATTCATCATTTATGGTGGGAGCTTCCAATAGAAACAAGACAATCATAGTACAAATATTCAATATGAAAATTAAGTATATAACAACAGATATATGAGGTTTTAATTTCAAAAATGAAAAGCTTACCTCAAAAGCATCTAAAGGATGAACAAAAAGAACAACTTCGGATCCTGGAACAACAAATAGATATATAAGAAAATAATTAAGGACTAAAAACACTAAAAATATTAAGATACACGTACCGTACTATTTGTTGATACTTAGATGTGGCAATATAATTCTACGCGACTGCATCTTCTGATAACGTTGCAAAATAGCTTCATTATCAATAGTTTGAAAATAATGTTCGATATTTGATGCACGCACGCTATCTTTTTTTGTAATGTAATTAGTAACTTGATCAATTCTTAACATCAATCGGAAAGAAAGTAAAAATAAGGTTAATTGCATTAAACATCCTTGTGGTTTCATGTTGTAATAATTTAGACCTCAGCGGTTTAAAGTTATAGTCCTTGGAGTCCAATGTTGGAGACAATTCGTTTAACTTTTAAGCAACATGGACTAAATTGTTACAACTTGAAACCATAGAGACGTTTAATGCATTAAGCCTTAAAAATAAAATATCTTATTTTTTTGTACACCAACCCAAGCCGAACTGGCATGTTTGAGTCAAGGTTGGAGTTGACTGAGGAAGAGAGGGCCGAGGGCACACATGATATAAGAAAAAAAATATAAATTAAAGGATATGTTTTTTTCCCCCTAAATTAAAGGATATGTTTAATTACCTACAAAAATCACGTGCTTTGTTAGGCTAGAACCTGTCTAACGACTACCCGGCCAGGGTACATCTGACGTGCATCACAAAGTTGTGGTTTATTTTTTTTTCCTGCTGCTATGGATTTATAAGTCATATATTTGTGTTATCGAAGTAAAGTGGAAGACGTAGAAAAAGAAAGAAAGAAGTAAAGTGGAAGAAGCAGGGAAGAAACTATATGAGTCCAAGTCGTCCTCCGGACCTCCACCTCCCTTCATGAAACTAACTAACAAATATGTTATTTCTCCAAAATATGGGCCTTATATATATGTATATAAAAGCCCAAGGCTCAAAGCAAGCCCAA
Source organism: Myrica gale (assembly GCA_963930655.1). NCBI lineage: Eukaryota > Viridiplantae > Streptophyta > Magnoliopsida > Fagales > Myricaceae > Myrica > Myrica gale. Next base: position 11,562,337 of record OZ005619.1, on the reverse strand, counting down.
TAAAAGATAAGACCCTACAGATCTACTAACAAATATGTTATATATGTATGGTGGCGCTGGGCCTAGGCTTCAAGGGGAGACTGGGTCTGCATTAAAAGGGCGGCCCATATAAAAAAAAAAAATTTCTTCACACCTATTCAGGCGATGGGGGGCGGCCGCCCCCCACCGCCCCAGGCTAGATCCGCCTGTGATTCGAGTTCGTTTGCCACTAAAGCAAGTAACCTTATAGATAATGAGCTCTTTTTTTTTGCTGTTTATTTCGTTTTACAATGAAATATTTTTAAAAAATTTCACTAATTTTTTACAATACAAATAAAACTTCAATCTATTTAAATATTCACACTATCATTAAAATTTTTAATATTTTTGCAAAAAATAACTAATTTACTCTTAGGTTTAAATAGGTTAGGCAATGACACCACTTTTCACCATTTTTTTTTTACTTTAGTGGCCGAGCATGACAATGTAAGGTCTCAATTTTAAGTATCAAAATAGATAATCATTCTCACCCTATTAGGGTTAAATATATTTTTTTGACTTTCGTGCTATTGAGTTTCTAATACTTTGCATTTCGAACTATCAATTTCTTTACATTTCATTCCTCAACTTCTAACCATTTACACTTTAAACCTCTAACTATTAATTTATATGAAAATTGCTATTTTACTTAGTGAATGACAATTCTACCCTCATATTTTTTTTTTATATGCATGAGATAAATTTGTCATTTCCCTGAACAAAAATAGCACTTTATGTTCAAATATACGGTTGAGGGTACAAAATGTAAACGGTTGATAGTTGAGAGGTGAAATGTATCATTGTTGATAGTATGGTGTACAAGTCTTAGAACTCCAACACATCGGGAGACAAAAAGTACATTTTTTACTTGTCCAAATATTGGTAGCAAGCAGCTTAACAAATTCGGTAGCAGCTACGCTTCAATTTCTCCGTGAGAATCAGATAAAACTCGAGTGAATTAGAGAAAGATCCATATTTCATAACACCCAGAATTCTAAAGGAAAATTTATGGACAGAAAAATCACTAGATTTTACTCATCGTATGGTGACAAGCCTACTGCCCTTCATATGCACTTTCTTAACATTACTTAATAAAAGAAAAGAAAAACACATTTACTGTGGAATATTAGTAAAGCCAGCAATGAAAGGATAATATGGCTCAGCGTTTCCTCAAGTCATACAGTGTACGCGACTGTGTTAAGAATATTTTAGTTGGCTTTACTTTGAGCGTAATTTTGGTATAATTCCTGAGATATTAAGGTTAATGAAGCTTCTGCGAAGAGCTGAAGACTGCAGTACAAAAACAGAGTATTTCTTCATAAATTCAAGTTAGCTTGGAGTCAGATGCAAGTAAGACAGAAACACGAATTAAAGAAACGGCTAAAACAAAAATTGGTTAGTCTGTTTCTAACTAAATGAGTGACGTCATGGCTGACCCAAGAAGCCCAGAATCTTCTACTCCTAACTGAAAAACACCCGTAGCATATAACCCCATTTCCTTTGAAGATTCGATACTTAGAAATTCGAGATATTGTGCCTTCAACGTGAAACTCTCTCTAGAGTCGTATTGCCCTATGTTCTAAGTCTTTAATTGTGTGAGAACTGAGAATGGAGCCTTGAAAAGTAAAACCCATCTCTAAGGATTCTCAGTTCGAGTTTATTGATCACCACCGTTATTTCCCCACAAAGAAATTCAAGACTTTCGGAGGTTGCTGAAAATCTTGAAGGCCCAAGTGAAGAGTTCCTGCGGTTGCTGTTGTTGCTGGTTTGCAATGGAGAACGGTAAGGTATGAATAGCTAGGTAAAGATAGTAAGTTTTTCGAATGGACGAGAGGTTCTCGATCCCTGCTATGGTGCAGATCCGAACAATGTGTTTCGGGTAAGAAAACAAGTGTTTTAGACTAGGATTATGGGTATTCTTGAGTCTATGGATCACCTTGTATTTCGAGTTCGATAAACTAGTGAAATTGTTACCTGGCTTACGGGCCCGGAGAGTTTTTGTCTCTTGAAATTTGTTTCCAAGAGAATTTTCTCTTCGTCACCAGATAGTGTCTTTGTGTGGTGAATGTTCTTTTAATTGTGTTTTTGTTTAAAGTACGTTCTATAACCTACAAGCTACATAATCAGATGTTCTTGAATTAAGAATCTTGGATATAGATTCTAAATTTTATGATCTGATCTTTGTGTGATTATTTGCATTGCTGTAAACGTGTGTACTGAACTTTCTAATTTGATTTGGTGTAGTTTGTGCAGAAAAAGAATTGTACAATTTGAATAGTTTTAAAGTTTGAATTGAAGAACTTATTCACCCTCCTCTAGGTTTGGTTAGTGTTGTATTGAGTCTTAAACAAGTATGTTCAGACTGAATTGAAACCAGATGGTATGACTAGTAGCCAAGCAGTGGAAGATGCGAACGCTAGAGCAGGTCAACAATGTTGGAGAATACAACATTAAGCATCAGGCGCAATGCACACACCGTGATTACTTTCACCTGAGTGATCTGCCAATGTAAAAAGAAAGTCCTAATCAATGTAACTTTAAAGGTCAAAAAGAAAAGAGAAACACATGGACAAACGTCTACAGGGTCTATTCTCAATTGGTGAAACAAGGATTAACTACTACGCCAAAAAGTGCAATCTTAGTTATAACGTAATTTCCTTTAGTTTCACAGGTACAAAGGAACCCGAGAAAGCTTTGGTAATGGCGTCGGTTATGCCTAGAAAAAGAAAACCGGGAAAGCGCTTCTATTGCTGACACCAAACCTGAAAGCAAAGTCTTGTGCACATCTACTTGGCAGGGGAAACATTGGGAGAAAATTTAAGAATGTGAATGTCATTTGGCCTACAAGATATTATTTGTGGGTAACAAATCAGAGATGCATGGAAAGTGACAAGATTTTTGGCAGGATTCCAGGATATTTACCAAACAAAGTAAAAAATCAGGACTGAGGGGAATGAATCGAACATTAGAAAGAATTTAACAAAGGAATTAATATTAAAAGGTGAATCAGACATGCACACGCACTTCATTTCCAGGAAGGCAATTTTTAAAATATCCAGTCTTATTAGGCAACAAAATTATGGAGGGAGGGGGGATTCTAAAAATCTAGATGCCTTCTATGTAGTCATTTCTCACTCTCAGCTTGGAAAAAGAAGAAGACAAATTACACTAACCTCATACCTCCCCACTCCTGCTGCAACGTCACTCCAAACTATAATTTCCAAAGTAACTTTAAATACGTTATGGTCTTTTTTCTATTCTGGGTAGGTTTAAACATTTTGGATGCTTCAGTGGACACAGTGCAAACATGTGATAATTTGAGAGACTAAGTAATGAAATTAATAGTTTGGGTTGATATTTCAAAAGATCTGGTGATTTGAAGATGATAATATTAATTTCCGGCCTCCCCGTGAACATGGACCATCCCCCAAGCAAGAAAAGAGAGAAAGATCTAGAAAGAGAAGAGTTTCTAGGAAGCCTCCGCTAGCATTTCCACAAATAACTACATACACATTTTGAAAGTGAAGAACTTCTCAAGGTGACCATCATTAGAAAAATTACCATTTTAGGTCTTCAACACTGCCTTCGTGGTCAACATCCCCATTAACATGTACTGAATCAGTGGACGAGCCACTTTCTTGAGCACCAGGATGAAGAATGTGCGTAAAACCCTGCCCAATGGACTTCCATAATCGTGCAGACAGAAAAGACTCATTCCCAGTGGTTCTATCACATGATGGTTCAATTGGCTGAGCTGAAGCCGGATTCAACTCTGAGAATCTTACAGCACCTAATATCCTTTCGGGCAGCTCTGATGGCGTTTGGCTTTCAATAAGAAAGGCCAGGTCAACAGTAAGTGTTGTTATGTAACCAAATGCCAGATGAACTATGGCATTTGCAACCATGGAGGATCCAATATCCACGTCAACTTCTATAAAATTCTCTGCTAAACAGTACTTACAAGAAAGTGCTCGCCCAATTATGCATATAGCCTGCTCCCCAACTGCTGTTCTCACAATCCAAGGACCCTTGACAATATTGGCTATCAATTTGAGCCTCGAATTCCTAAAGCCATTGTCACCTTTCAAGAACTGGTCCATCAGAGACCCCTCTGGAATAGGGTCTGTTGCAGCAAAATATGCCACAGCACTATAGTTCTCTTTGTTGGGGACTTGTAGATTGAAAACCCAAACAAACGGCTTATTGCCTCGTGGAAACTCATCCTCAATCACTTTCCTAACTCTGCTGTTTGGATGGTTGAAGACCTCATCAATCTTTGTTGAAGATTTGATCCAATCAAAGCCAATAGGCTTTAGAAGATATTCACCAGAAGGAATTTTGACTCTGGTCGAGAAGTACTCTGGACCTCTGACCATGAATGTGTCTGCAGGTGGGGAAGCCCAACCATTTGGACAGTTATCTGGCTCAAGAAGTGGAACAGCTCCCCCTGACCTCACTCTCTCGATCCATTCAAGCTCACTCTTGCAATCAGTACTTGCCATATGCTATCTATCCTGTTTGGTGGCGATTAACCGTAGAGATCAGAGAAGGGAACAGAAGGATGCAAGACAAACAAAAGATTGTCCTGCTTTATCATCGTTGCAAGGACTGCGAAGCAAGCATTCGACAGAGTTTTGATATGCAATACATCAAATTGTTGGAATAGTTATCTTATATATAACCGTCTTGTGACATGCTTCAGGAAAATAAAATTCAGATTCAAGAGCTTTGAAGTGAAAACATTATCCGAGTACAAAAATTACTAGCATATTTTTGTGTCCAAAGACAGCAATCTTATACCAATTTCGTGGGGAAAAAATGAGAGAAAATATTCTTCCGCATACCCTTCCAAACACAACTAATACCAAAGATCCTGTCTGCGTGGTTGGCTCCGAATAAAATCTCTCTCTCTCTCTGTGCATTCAAGAATTTTTTCTCGAAAGCGTACTTAAAAATCCAGAAAAGATTCAACGAACAACCAAACCAAGAAGCCCAAATGCGAGCTTGAAATTTGCAGACATATGAAACGACAATGCCACTCTACACGTATATACAGCCTATATATACGTATATCGAGAATGATATAAACTGGAAAACCATATTAGCTGCTCAAAAGCCAAACTTAGGTAGTTTTTAAGGGATTTTAATGGGTGCTTCGTGTAGGTTGTGATGAATTATACACAAAGACTCTCATGCAGATTTGTGAGTCAATAATCCAATATCAGAGTCGGAGAAAAATCAGTGATCGACGGTTTATTAAACAACAAATGTACGTCAGAACAGTCTAACCTTGAGTTGTTGACAAATTGCCTCGGGAATCTTGAAGGCTCCACAAACCCTAATTATAGAGGGTAGAAAGTCAGGATTTTATTCAGTGATCTATTTGGAGGAGGAAGCTTTCATTGAGAGCCTTCCCCAGAAGCTGCAACCATTTTTCCTTTTATGTGGGCATTTTTTTTATCTTTTTCTTTATTTCCTTTTTCCCTGAATTACTTTTTTTTTCCCAGAATTACTTTAGTCGTTAGACCGGCAACCGGACAAGGCAGCGGAAGATTCGGAAGTAAGGAGCGTTAGGACTGTCTGTAATTGCTTAAACGATTGCAGGTGATAGGATATGCCGTCTTGACCAATTCTGTTGCTCTGTTTTGACCAATCATGTAGCTCGGAACTTTCTCGGGGCATACTTCTAGGGAATTTATCTCGCTCTTAATAAAATAATTTAATATAATCACTCTCTCCTATTAAAAAATATAAAAAATATAAAAAATATAAAAAATATAAAAAATTATCTCTCTTCACCTTTTTCACAAAACCCAATACCAACACATATTCTCATACCAAATATATTACAACACAAACACAACCTATATAATTGTGGCTATCTCTATTTTTTGAAATTATATTTTAGACCCAGATGTGGAACTCACGTTTCACCTTTTACTTTTTTTTTATTTTTTTTCTTTTGCAAAACAGATTATGCCCTGTAAACAAGTAACCAAGATCCTTATCTTTTTAAGATGAATCAGATGATGAAACTAATCAGATTCTTTCCCCTTAGTTATGGGTAATCTAATATTTGACATCTATTTGCATGTATTTAACATATTAATATTATCTACATAAAATTATTAATTAATAAAAAAAATTCTTTTCCAAATTGTTTCGAACAAAAAAATCAGAGCACGTATAAGTGTATAACTATTAGTAGAATATCATAATTGCATCAAATTAGCATTTTTGTCAAAAAGATTATTTTGCATTATCACGAGTGACATAACATTCTGAAGTATGAACTTAATTGTTATCGTGTTAATTTGTAAAGTGACATACCAATTTATTCATTTTTTTTGGGTAAATTTGTATGGGTTTTGTAAATCAAAATTTGACATGGTCAAAATTTGAGTTTTATAAGAATTAGTAAAAAATAAAAGAAAAATATTATTTGAATGAATTTTTTTAATATTTATTGTAATAGAAATAAAAGATTTGACTGAGAAGAGATAAATTATTTTATTAGACCAAATTTTATAACTCCTAATATCTCCTTTGAAACTAAAAAAAAATCTCCCGATATAAAGTATGAACTTAATTAATTATTGATGTGTTAATTTGTAAAGTGACTTTAGTGGTAATTAATTTTTTGGATAATATCATTGAGCTGTATATCCAACGGCAACTAGACCACTTTTCTTGGTTCCTACGGTAACGTGCTCAAAATAATTGTATCCGATTTTTTTTTTGTTAGTTTATTTTGTCTTTCTAACAATTTTTTTTTCTAAGCTTGTCTTTCTAACAATTGTCTCCGGAAACTTGACCATTTTGATAATAAGATTCAACTCTGAGACATATGTTTGGTTTAGTCTAATTTTTTTTTTAAAAAATTTCGCAATCAATTTTTCATCGATTCTAATACATTTTCATCAATTTCAATAATTTTTAATAATCTTTTTATAAACTTTAACAATTTTTAATAAACTTTCACCAATTTTAAATCATATTTTTTTAAAAAAATAAACACAAAAAAAATATACCGAACTAAACATTTGCCTTTTGGTCGCAGATAAAGTAAATGTCTTTAAAGAGTTTTCTGTTTGGCGAATGCAACCCAAATGGTTGGGTTTGGTTGTCACTCTCCAAGACGATGCTCAGAAGAGAACTAAAAACTACACCTTTTTTGTTCTGTTTCATTTGTTTCCCAAAGTAACAAAGAATGCCAACAACATGACCCACCGTAGACGACCTACTCTCCACCACAAAACTCATCACAATTATTGCATGCTCTCAACTTCTTACCATATCAATTCAGCCGTCGCTAAGTACTTTCTCCATTCATGCTCTTGTTCTCTTGTGAAAACCAACCAAGGTACGTACAAAAATTTTCTTCTCAGTTTAAGATCTGGTCTCTGTTTCTGCGACGTCCGATTATGGAGAAGAAGAACCCACTCAAAGATGAAGCATTACTGCAACACCCAATCCTGCTTGTCCTTGTTCTGGCCTTGGGTTTCGTGATAATGGACCCATTTCATGTGGGACCGATCGGAGGCCGTGAATTTAGGCCTGTGAAGCACACAATTGCGCCATACAAGCAAGTCATGGAGAATTGGCCCAGAGACAACCAAAGCCGCTTAGGACTTGGAAAACTGGAGTTTAAGGATGAAGTCTTCGGCCCTGAATCGTTGGAGTTCGATAATTTGGGGCGTGGCCCTTATGCAGGCTTAGCCGACGGACGCATTGTTAGATGGATGGGTGAAAATGTTGGGTGGGAGACGTTTGCACTTGTAACAACAAATTGGTTAGTCTCATTAATGACATGAAAATTGTGTTTATGCTGCTATATCGATCCGACATCATATTACCAAAATAGTTTAGTCCATGTGTCTTACGTTGTAGTACAAGACTTTTTTTTGCTAATCACATACGAGATTGGATCTTTTTTTAACTTTATGCCCATACAATCCATTTCGGAGAGAGACATGTAGAATCCTACGTGTTGCAAAGTTTACACTGTCCGAAACTTCAAATAGACCAAATTAAACGTCGCAAGATCTACGTAAGGTTCCAATTAGGATGGAGAATTGACTTGACTATGTTATAACTAGTAGTTGTTCCATTCATGCATGATAAAAATTTGGTTGATTATATATCCTTAACAAGTGTTGTGTCATATGTGAACCTTAAAAGGTCAGAGAAGCTTTGTGCTAAAGGAGTCGGCTCAACCACATCCAAGCAATGGAAGCATGAGAAAAAGTGTGGCCGTCCCCTTGGGTTAAGGTTTCACAAAGAGAGTGGAGATTTGTACATAGCTGATGCTTACTATGGCCTTCTGGTTGTTGGGCCCGAAGGAGGAATTGCAAGACCTCTAGCTACCAAAGTAGATGGGAAGCCTATACTCTTTGCTAACGACCTTGACATTCATAGAAACGGATCCGTCTTCTTCACAGATACAAGCAAAAGATATGACAGAAAGTAAGTATACAAGCGCAGATGTGACTGACAAGCTGAACAGTCTTTAATATCCCTAAATTGTTATTGCATCCCGCCTAGTATCCCTAAAATATAATTTCCTTTTGCAGGAACCATTTCTTTATATTATTAGAAGGAGAATCCACCGGTAGGCTTCTCAGATATGATCCTCCTACTAAAACAACCCACGTTGTCTTGGAGGGCTTGGCTTTTCCAAATGGAGTACAAATATCTAGGGACCAAAGCTTTCTCTTGTTCACCGAAACTACCAACTGCAGGTACTCATGCCTCTCTCTCTCTCTCTCCACTTCACCCACTCTTGTTTAACATTTAATTTCTGTGAGGTCTGAAATGATCGGCCACCAAGTAACTTCATGGCACTGTTACAGGCTAACGAGATACTGGTTGGAAGGTCCGAAGTCTGGAAAACTGGAACTTGTAGCTGACCTACCTGGTTTCCCAGACAATGTGAGAATAAACGAGAAAGGGCAATTCTGGGTTGCAATAGATTGTTGCCGGACTGCTGCACAGGAGGTTTTCACGCATAATCCATGGATAAGAAGCATCTACTTCCGGCTACCGATCCCTATGAGCGTCTTAGCACGGTTGATGGGGACGAGGATGTACACGGTAGTTTCACTTTTCAATGAGAAAGGAGAGATTTTGGAAGTTCTGGAGGATCGAAAGGGTGTGGTGATGAAGCTAGTGAGTGAAGTTAGAGAGGTAAATGGGAAGCTATGGATTGGCACTGTGGCTCATAACCACATTGCCACCCTACCTTACCCCTTAACTAGTTAAATTAAGGCCTTGATTTCGTTTTGTTGGAAGTACTGTGTGAAATGCTGTTTGTATTTGTTGTTAGAGTATTAGATGGGTCACTTGTAACATTACTGGTAAGTTCAATTGTCACGCCCCGTGCCAGTATTTACCCCCTCAGCTCTCCTATAGTAATGGAATGCACACAAGCAGGGATTGCGACACGAACTAATTCTCTTAAGGCCTTATAATTGGCTTTGAAAAGCTTAACGAAAACGTTTAATTTAAATTCATAAGTATATTATGGAAGAAAAATTAATAGTTTTAGGGGTTTAATAAAAGCGACATTTCAAAAACCATTAAAGGTTTTAACTTGAATAAATAAAATGAAATAATTTACGGAGTTAGGCTTATAAAATTTAAAACAATATCAAGGAGTAAAAGTTGAAATTTTCTTTAAGGAAAAGAGAAAAGCTCAAAAAGATAATACAAATTTTCCACTATAGCACTGTACAATAGCAAACTCCTTCATGAGGATACAAAAGGTAAAAAAGGAAAATAAGAATTCACAACAACAAAAGGTGTCTAAAACTTTCCATCCTATACATATCCCTAAGCCGACTAATCTACCCAACTAACAAAAAGCGACCTAACCCATCCCTATCGTCTAGTCCGCCCTTGACTCAGTATCGGATGTGAGGTCAATGATCTCATTTTCCCTGATGTCCTCTACAGGTGGTGCAGGTGGAGGGGTCAATGAGTAGGAGGGTCGAGTCAATATCAACTACAACAAAGTCCACTACTAGAGGAACTGGGAACGCCAGAGGGTCCTTGAGGTACCATTGGGGATCGAACCCCACATAGACCTCATACGAATCAGTAACAAAGGTCCAGAGAGTCATCTTTAGAATATATGGATCTACATCCAGGATCTGCTCACTCTAGAACATCAACATCTGGCAAGTCCGAGGTCCACGACAGTATATACAAAAATTTAAATAAATAAAATGGGTGAGTCCTACAGACTCAGTAAGAAGGAAAAAATGGGCATATTATGGAAAATGAACCAGCATGAACAATCCTAGTAGCAGATACACAATATATGAGCATGATCATACTAAACAGAATAACGATGTACGATCGATGAAATGCAGAGATGATTAATCTGTTTCCTGGTTCCTTCTGTTTCTGTCTTTCTGGTCACTGTCACCTTCTTTCTTTTCTTTTCTTTTCTTTTTCGGTTCGGTAGAGGTGTCCTTTCGTTACTCAGTTCTATCCCCAGAGCAGGGTTGTGCGTCCATCCTCTCCAATGGGATTGTCCCGTGCCCCGACATCAGGACCTGGTTAAGCATAATTGTTCCATTGCCTAGGGATACCAATCACTCCTTTTAGTGGTGGCTTGCACTTATCCCACTTGTGATTGATATCGTCACCCGTTTATAGGACCACCTCTGGGTATGAGTTTCATTTTGGTCATTTTGGTCAACGGGTTCCCATACCCATGATATGTTGATGCAATATAGCATGTCATATGATGCAACATGACATGTCATACAACAGATATACAATTCAAAACGATCCATCAATAACAAGCGATATTTTAGCATAAAGATGCTACAATTCATAACGATCCATCAAGAAAATTTTCAAATGGAGGCTTGTTGGGCCTTCTTATACCAGATTGGGCCTATCCTTAAAGTTCCAAAGTATTCTGAGCTTGTTTAGGATTAACGGGCCCAAAGTCCAGTTAGGTCATGAAACAAGTTTTGTGATTTGAGCCCCTACTTCTACTCAGTTTAGACTCAAAGTTAGGCTTCCCCATCTATTTTTCATGCTCTATAAAGCTATAAAGTTATTTTTTCAGTTCAGACCTTTTTACCCTAACATTTCGACTTTTCACCACATTGCCACCCTACCTTTTTACCCTCTAGGGGTTTTTTCGACTTTTACCGACCTCAGATTGTCCTAAAATTTTTAGTGGGACCTACTGTGACCATAAAATACACGTACTCAATTTCCAGGCCAAAAATACAAAGATTTCATGGTCATTTTGTGTGAAATGCTGAAACTACCCTTAGAGACATCCAGTGGCATTTTCGACCTTTCCCGACCTTAGATAGCCCTGCAATTTTTACTAGAACTTACTGGTGACCATATAATACACGTGATAAAATTTACAACCCAAATTTGAAAGATTTCATAGTGACGTTTTGGACAGTGCACTATTTTCACTAGGAGGGCCTGCCTATTTCATATGTTCTTCGCGTGCTATATAATCTGTCTCTCTACACTTATAAATCATCTATAATCTTCACATTCTTTAGATATGAAGAGATAAAGACCAGTAAGCATTTACAGAACTGTAAAACACCATAGGTACAACATTATGAAATAGACAGGTCCAACAACTTATACAGTTTAGTTGGTTGTTTCTAAAGCCCTTAAGGTCCGACTATTAAAAGATTCAAGGATCCCCAGGTGGTCCCTAAAATATTTTAGCTTTACTAACATTCAGCTCATGAGAACTTATTTTGTCTATTGTGATCTCTTCCTTTTATCCATAACCAAACACCCCAATACCACTGTTTAAGAAAAAACTCTACACCCTTACCTTAGTCGAGTTTTGTCTGAGTTTCTTGGATAATAGCACCTGAACAACAGAACACTAAGTTAGGATAGGAAAAGACAAAAGTTGCTAAAGGAAGAAAAGTGCAGACCGAAATTACCCCGCGCTCTTCCTTTTTTTTACGGTTTTTCCCTTTCTCTCTTGCTTCGGTCAGCTGTATTCTCCCTTCCTTTTGTTATCAGTTAGGTAGGTAAAAGTGTTTCTTCTCTTTAAGACTCAAGTACTAGGTAGGTTCACTTATATTCGTATAAGACAACATATGCAAGGGAGAACAACGAACAAATGAGTGAATTCCCCCTGACCAGTCTACATTCCCTATTCTAGGCTAGACGAATCATTAGCAAATCACTTGACAACCAATCAAAAAAAGCTACCAAGGTTACCTAATATCTCACGTATCTTTGTTAAAGGGTAAGGTAATGGACGGGCCAATCACAAAACTCCATTTAAACGTCCAACTAAAATAAGATAAGAATGCATTAAATGCTCACATGATATTCAGACACGTTGATGTAAGTCTGGTTATTTTCCGCAGAAAGCCCGGGCGTATGGTATGTTCCAGGGTTAGTCGGGTATATAGGGCTTTCCAGACCTGTCCTTGGGCATATAGGCACAGGCCTGTGGTGAGCCGGGCATATAGGCCTAGTTCTTCCCGGGATCCAGATCTTGGTTATCCTGGGGATCTGCTCTCAGCCCTCTCAAAACTCCCGAGCAGTGCTCGGGTCTCAACATTCCCAAGCAGTGCTCGGGTCTCAGAATTCCCGAGCAATGCTTGGGTCTCAACATTTCTAGGCATGCAGGGTTCAACACGCCCGGGAGTGCTGCTCTCGGTCAGGCCGAGAATTTTACCCAGAGACCCCGGGCACTTACCTACTCAATAATTATAGAATTACCCCTGGTCAACCTTATTACCCAAATAGCCCTGACACCATATCTAACTCGATACCCTCATGAATGTAATGTAAAACACAAAGAAAATATGTCATATAAACATATATATTAAAACTTATATCCTATACATAAAAACTATATTAAATAGGTGAATTCAACAAGAGAAGGGTGTTACATCAATGACTTGAATACTTACATTTGTATCTTTTTAGACTTGTAATCAATAAGTGGTTCCCAAAATGGTCCAAAATAATATGGTACCGTTTTTGTCTGTTAATTGGCACTCTAAATCCATTGCCTTAGGCAACAACTTGGATGGGATAATTGCAACTTCAAAATCATGAAGCTATTATATATAACAAGGGAAAATCAGCTTGGGGAGAGCTTGAACTATCTAGGTTGATCAAAATTCATGTTCCAAATTTGAGATACAGCAGATTGACATACATTCATCACAAGAAAATTAAGTGACTTTTTGGTTACAAACAGTTTTGTTCCAAAAAATCAATTTTTCGTCCCAAAAATAAATAGTTGGTCTCAAAATTAACCCATGGTTTACTGTCCATATGTAATGAAATCCCTTTCTTTGGCTGCTCTTATCTCCTCTATCCCGGCCCTTGCCTCGTCTCATTGGCATAATAGATCATAATATGTGAGTTTCTAAGGATAACCCAAGAGCGAGGTGAATTGAGTTTTATAAAATTTTCACAAAGAGTGCACAATCATGTTTTGAGAGATACGTAAGTTAAAGCACAAAGCATAAGCTTTTCAACCAACAAGAATAATCCTTTTATTCACAAGTACAAGGATAAACCACAATTTTGGCTTTAACTCAAACACAAAGCAAGCAAATAACGCAAATGTAAAGAGAATAAGGTTGAGAGGTACAATACTAAGATTGTAGGTTGTTTGGCTTAAACACAAGCATACGTCCACCACCAAGGATTCTCCCTTGGGTTTTTTCACTATTCGCAAATTGTTTACACTCTAGCTTGCAAGTTTTAGATAACCCATACAAATGATTTTTCAGGTTCAACGCTTCCAACCCAAATGTTTTAAGGTGGTTTGGCTTAAACCCAAGCATAAGTTTACCCCCAAGGATCCTCCCTTGGGTTTCTTCACTATTTGCAAATTGTTTACACTCTAGCTTGCAAGTTTTAGTGAACCTATACAAGTGATTTCCAGGTTCAACGCTTCCAGCCCAAATGTTTTTATGGGCTATACGCTCACAATCCAAATGTTTTTGAAAATGAGCAATACTCACATCCTAAACTAAGGCTATCTTCACCGAGGTTTTCCCTAAACTCATAATTAGTTACAAGTGTTTTCCTTAATACTCATAAATCTAAAAAAAAATTACACTTGAGAACCTTCACAAAAGATGAAGAGTTACAAGTTCACAATAAGTGACTCTAGGGTAGCTAAATTTGACAATAACGTACAATGATGGTGGAAAGATTTGCCTTTAAGGGCTCACACTAACCAAAGAAGAATAATCTTTAGGATGAGAGAGAAAAGAACTTAGCTTCAAGAGAGAGTTTTCAAATCAAATGTGCAGGTTGTGAGTTGAGGTAGTCAACTCAAGAGAGGATGAATTGAGTTTTATAAAAATTTCACCAAATAAACCACTTTAAAAATCTAATAAGACAAGGCTTCAAGAGAGAATGCAGGTTAAAGTACAAAGTTTTATCAATCATAAATGTAAATAATAGATTTGTTTCTTTTTAGCTCAATTAATAAATAAGTCAGTATGGGAGGAGAGAGAGATGAACTACATATAGAAGCTTTGAACTCTTCTCAAGATAAAAGCATAGTCTCGATAATAAATGCAACTTTAACACAAATAAATAGTAGAAGTAAATAAAGGGTAAGGTTGAGAGATATTACACCGAGATCATAGGTGGTTCAGACAAAACGAAGCACAAATGATCATTACTTAGGTTTTCACTATTCACGAATAGTACACTCGAGTTTGCGGGTGCTAGAGAATATTACAAGTATTTTTTCGGGTTCAACACTTACAATCCAAATATTTTTGCAGGCTCTATACTCACAACCAAATGCTTTTTACAGAAGGAACACATACAACCTCAATTGAGACTATCTTCACCAAGGTTTCCCCTAATCTTGTAGTTAGTTACTAGTATTTTTTCTAACACTCACGGATCTCAATATTTATGGTATTTGAGAACCCTTACAATGATTTGAGAGTTAAATGCTAACAATAAATGACTATAATAGCCAAATATGCCAATGAAGTGGTGAAAAATATTTTTCTTTAAGAGCTCACACTAACTAAAGAAAGATATGATCTTCAAGATGAGAGAGAAGGAATTGAATTTGAGATGAAAATTTCAAATCTATGTTCAAGTTTTGTTTGGCAAGTTGCCCTGTGCTTCCTTTTATGTGCTTCCTTGAGTATCTATTTATATTAAAAGTATATCTAAAACCTCAAATGATTTATAAAGTTAAAAGGTTCAATCTGTAAAAATTTGCGTTTAAGGAGTTGATACCATACTGAAAAAGTCAATCTCAAAAGGTCAAGTTAAACGTTAAAGACACAAAAAAAAAATCAAACTAGTCAATCAGCTTTTTTAGCAAATCACATGGCAAAGCTCTTTTAATTTGTTTTTATTTTGGACAACACGTAATAGTTAGCTGTCGAAACAACTTTTCAGATTCATTTTTTGTCTTCACGTTTTCAGCAAATGCACGAACAAATATGTCATTGAAATTATTTATAGATTTATTGTATATGTGTTACGACAAAATCTGACTGTGGATGCAATGTTCAACATAAATGCACAATGCGAACTAGGAAGTACATAATGCGAACTAGTGACATAAAAGTGGAAAGCACTCAAGAGTTTTCATAAAGAGCTTTCTCTCGTCCTAAAATCAGCCCTGGTTTATGTATGACCCCATGAGCCACAGACTGGTGGCTTCCCATGAGTGTTGGGTGTGTTGGACGAATTTTTTAAGTGTAAGTTTAGACAAATTTTCACTTTGCTAATAAACTATGAGGTCAATTTGGGCACGTGGTGCATGTACATTCTAAAATTAAGGCAACTTAAGATAGAAGGTAAATTGAGTTTTAAAATTTTGGGGTAATGTCATATTCGCTCCCGTCCAAATCAGTCTTTAAGTCAGACGGAAAAATACGCAAAATGACCGAAATGCCACTCGAAGACAAAATAACTAAAAATATTAAATTTTTTAATAAACAATAAAAAAGATATATTTTTTAAATAAAAATATTTAAACTCTACTTCAGAAATTTATTTATTTTTAATTTATTTCTCAAATTTTTATTTACTTTTAAAATTTTGTCTTCAAGGGGCATTTAAGTCATTTTACAAATTTTCCGTTTGACTTAACAGCTGATTTGGACGGGGGGTGTACATTGATGAATTTTGAAAGTTAGAGGACTAAATCATCATTTTTATAGTTAGGGGGGCCAAATTAAGTTTGCCCTATACTTAGGAGGCGAAGTATGACATTACCCCTAAATTTTTTTAAGAAAGTTTCTCCGAATTTGTGTTTATTTAGAAATCAATACAATAACTATCTAAACACGTAAAATATTAAATAACATCACAATAGAATGATTAATGCTAAATGTCAAACAAGAGATAAAGAAGCAAACATAATGATTTTTAGGTAGTTCGGCAACCCCACCTACATCTATCCCTCAAGCTTTTTTCCATTATCTTCCAAATAGTGTAGACTTTAGTTTTCGGCTAATAGAAAAACTTACATGTATTTTTCACAAGTACAATGGTCATAACCCTACCAAGCTTAAGATATATCCTCTACAAGCTCCTAAACCAAGTTTGAGAATCACCTTTCCAAACTCCTTCTTTCAATAAACAAACTTTACTGCAAGAAATTGAGTGATTCACACTCCCTTTTACATGAATGGATATATTGAG
This sequence comes from Myrica gale, assembly GCA_963930655.1. Classification (NCBI taxonomy): domain Eukaryota; kingdom Viridiplantae; phylum Streptophyta; class Magnoliopsida; order Fagales; family Myricaceae; genus Myrica; species Myrica gale. The sequence continues at coordinate 11,545,651 of OZ005619.1, read as the reverse complement.
ATTGCAATCAAAGACCCTCTCAATGGAGTAGAAGAAAATCTCTATCTCTTTTATTTCACACAGAGACAAGGATATGAATGCGTGATTTGTGTGAATGTTTGAGAAATATAATCAAGGTTTGGAAGTATGCTTTAATATGATTTAAAAACATCGAAACATATATTAGTTTGTCAAACTTGAGATTAAAATTGTTTGTGCAAAGATTGAAATGTGCAACTATGATTCAAATTATTGTCAAAAGTGAAACTACGAGTTATATGATTATACCCTATTATCTTGAATCTTCACTTTTGAGCTCATAACATCTTCTTGATCCTTGAGTTTGGTTCTTCATCTTGTGCTCATGTGGCTCTCATCTTGGATTTGCTCCAATCAACCAACTCAACCAACTTTATTGATATCATCAAATAATTGATTGTGGACAAAATCCAATAGTGTGCTATGATTGGTGATGATAGCATCTAACATTAGTGAAAGAGACTAGAATAGAGGAAGAGACTGACCGCAAAGACTAATTTGTAACTTTATTTACCTTAGAGACTAATTTTCAACTTTCTTATACTAGCAAAATTTTGGTGCTTTTGCTAAGCTTCAAACACATGTAGCTCAAAGTGAATGGATTTGTAGAAAAGGTTAAGGAGTGGTGGCAGGGTTATAACTTTAGGGAGTCTCCTAGTTTTGTGCTTTTTTCCAAGTTAAAGGCGCTGAAGTTGGACCTTAAAGTGTGGAACCGGGAAGCGTTGGGGGACTTGAACATTCAGAAATCAGCTCTTTTGAATGAGCTTGCGTCATTGGATGGCTTGGATGAGGGGTAGCCTTGATGATGCGGGTTTGGATAGGAAGGTAGAGATTTCTAGGGAGTTGAACAATATGATTGATTTGGAGGAAGTAAGCTTGAGAAAGAAGTCTAGAGCCCTTTGGCTTAAGGAGGGAGACTGTTGCAGAAAAAATTTTCAGTGTTGTTAATTCTAACAGGAGAGCAAACTTGATATCTAGCTTGGTGGTGGAGGGGGAATTGATGGAGGATCCTTCGGGGATTTCTGACTAAGATAATGGAGTATTATTCTTCCTTATACTTGGAACCGTTCTAGTGGTATCCCTCATTGGATGAGTTAGAGTTTGATTGCATTTTGGAGAAGGAGGCGGAGAGGATAGATAGACCTTTTGATATGGAAGAGGTGACCGGGGTAGTGCATAGTCTTTAAGGCCAGCAAATCTGCCACTTTCCAACAAGATCAGAAAGTGATCCGACAACAAAACGGGGAAGTCTCCTTTGAATCAGCTTAGGATATGACGACTCCCAACTCGGACTAACAAGAAAACAGTCAATCCGAGACCAAGACTGAAGGGATCTACCGTTAGACCATATGAAAGACCCACCTGCCAAAACAAGATCCACCAACTCCAACTCGGATAAGAAATCCGAAAACTCCATCATCGCACTCCTATTACCCCCTCCCAAACGTTCACCGGGGAAACAAGTCACATTAAAATCACCACCTATGCACCAAAGAAGATCCCACCAACTATAAACCCCTGCCAATCCTTTCCACAAAAGACTCCTACAACCATCGTCGTTGGGGAATAACTACTGAATCCCATCATTAACAATCTTAAAAACCAATGAGATGGAAAAGACTCCAACGTAAGACTCAATCAACTCCAAACACTGAGAATCCCAAATACAGAACAACCCTCTTGACGCCTCATCATCCTCCAAGCAACACCCATGCACATGAGGCCCACCCCACAAACATCTTACCAAGGCACGAGACACCACTGCAACCTTGGTCTCCTGAAGGCACACCAAATCAGCCTTCCATCCTCTCAAAAAATTTCCCACCCTTTTGCACTTACCCCTATCATTTGACCCACTTACATTTCGACTGATGATTCTTGGCTTCATAAATAATAATTCACAAGTGCCCTCCCCACTTTCTTACTCCTCCTGGAACTAGAGGCACTCACATCATAATTAATTGAGCATTCCAAAAATTTTGGCTATGTTTGGTTTGGTCTAAAAAAATTTTCAAAAATTTTTCATAATCACTTTTTTCATCAATTCAAATATTTTTTTACAAAATCCAACAACTTTTAATAAACTTTTCACCAATACCAAGAGAATCTACACTACCTCCAATAAAAAACAAACACAAAATTTGTTTTCAAAACCAAACCAAACATAGCCTTTAACTCTCTAACCAACTTACCACTAGATTTCCCCGAAGGTCTGCCCATCTCCTTCTCCTTTTCCAAAGTCGCAAAGAGATTCAACAAATCTTCCTCATGCCCCTCACACAAAACCCCCACCACATGTCCAAAGGAAGAGATCATCTCCGACACCATCCCCTCTTTACGAACTGAATCTGGGTATACAATTTGCAGCGGCTCAAAATATTCCTCCTTTTTCCTTCTTTCGAAAGTAACTAACTCCCCTCCATACACCATACCCAAAACAGAGCTCCACCCAAATCACAAGACTGAGGGGAAAGACTCTGTTGCGCGACACCCGCAGAGAATACATCAACTTTACCTGGAGATAAACCCACCACCAACCTCTCATCCAACCCAACCACCTCCTTCTCGACCAAACTCAAGTCGGAGCACAACAAAACACCCACAGAACCACACCCATCGCACTCACCTAGTTGTCCCACCTCCGAAAAACCAGGCTAGATGCGCGCGACTGAAGTCTCCCTTGCTGGCGACAACCCAAAAGGTTCTAGGGCCTCCACTGCCACAACAGACCTCTTGGGAGCATCCTCTCCCTTCGCCGGCAACAACTCAGTAGGCCCAGAGCCTCCACTGCCATAACAAGCCTCTCGGGATCCTCCTCCCCCTTCGCTTGCAACAAACCACTAGTACCCAGGGCCTCCTCGACCACCCCCAGACTTCTCGAAAAAAGCCTCCCCCTTCCCCGGCAGGGTCTAGTCCTGCACCGATAATCCCATACCAGACTTGGCAAGTATCTGCCCAACAACACCCAACCCAAGCGTTGGTGGAGCAGATACAAGTTCTTCATCACACGACAACCACTTCCCAAGCAAGGCCTTATTGAACAAAGACAAAGGCCTTAGACCCAACCCACCAGCTCGAAGAGGAGAGCACACCTTATCCCACCTGACAAGATGAAACTTATGTCCCTCCCCCTCCACTACGCCACAAAAAATCTCTTTGGAGTTTTTCCAATCTGTTAGTCACCACCATGGGGATAGGAAAAAGAGACATGAAATAAGTAGGAAGGCATGAAAGCGTGGACTTGAAAGGTAAATACGCTTCCTACTAGCCAATCTCTTTTCAACCCGCTCAATAATGACATCCCAAATGCGTGGAGTCTTATATCTCGCCCCAAGAGGGAGCCCAAGGTAAGTCATCGGAAGGGCAGAAACTTCACATTCCATAATGTCGGCCAGCCGCTAAGCGTTATTCACAATACCAATAGGAATAACAACAGATTTTGAAAGGTTGATCTTCAAGCCCGACACCGCCTCAAAGCAAAGCAACAAGCATCTAAGGTGACGAACTTGGTTCGCCTCAGCCCCACACATGATGAGTGTATCGTCAGCAAATAATAAGTGAGAAATACACACCCCGTTACCCCTACCACCACCCACAACAACACCTACCAAGGTATCTCGCACCACCAACTCATTAATCATCTTGCTTAAAGCCTTCATAACAATAACAAATAGAAGAGGTGAAAGAGGATCACCTTGGCGCAACCAGCGAGAACTGCAAAAAAAGCCTCGAGGAGAACCGTTCACCATAACTGAAAACTTAACCGTCGAAATACAAAAAGCAATCCAACTACACCATTTCTCACCAAACCCACACCTCCTCAAAATATACAACAAGAAATCCCAATTCACATGGTCATAAGCCTTATGGACATCCAACTTACAAATCAAACCGGGCACCTGCGATCTCAACCTGGAATCAGTGCACTCATTTGCAATCAACACCAAATCCAAAATTTTCCTACCTCTAACAAAGGCACTCTGAGAGGGTGAAATGATTTTATTCAACACCACCTTCAATCTGTTGGCCAACACCTTAGCCAAAATCTTATAGACCCCACCCACTAAACAGAAGGGACGAAAATTCTTAAGCTCGACCGCACCAACCTTTTTGGGAATGAGGACAATGAAGGAAACATTCAAACTCTTGACAAATTTCCCCCGTTGGGCATATTCATTAAAAGAAGCCAAAACATCACACTTAATCACCTCCCAGCAAGACTGAAAGAAGCCTAAAGAGTATCCATCAGGGCCTGGGGCTTTGTCCCCATTAAGGCAATGCACCGCCGCAGTCACCTCGTCCTCAGCAAAAGGTCTCTCAATCCAACTAGCTTCCTCCCCCGAGATAGAAGCAAACTCTAAGCCCGCCAATGACGGCCTCCAAGAGTGAGGTTCTTTGTACAAGGAACAGTAATAATTCACAATCTCATCGGACACCACAACCGGATCCTCCACAACAACCCCATCCACCTCCAAACAAGAAATGGAATTAATCCTCCTATTTGAGTTTGCCATACGATGGAAAAACTTGGTGCTTCTATCCACCTCCTCCATGTCGAGTAGGCGATCCAACTCCCCCAACACATGAATATTCCTAGCTTTTCCCTCCGCCTCCAAAAGCCCCCTTCATCCAATGAGTCGAGCGAAGACAACTCAATCAACAAAGACGACTTCCTAAAGCTAATATCCCCGAAAACCTCCTGGTTCCACACCTTCAGATCTCGTTTCAACGCCTTCAACTTTGCATACAACACAAAATTAGGAGACCCCGCAAAAGAATATGAACCCCACCACTCCCGAACCTTATCCACAAACCCATCCACTTTCAGTCACATGTTCTCGAAACGAAATGACCTTTTCTCACCCCGCATATTTCCCTGCTCCAAGAGAATAGGAAAATGATCCGAGAGAAGGCTGGACAGCCTTTTCTGAATCAACTCCAGGAACAAGGATTCCCAAGGTGAGCTAAAGAGGAAACAGTCAATCCTGGACCACAACTCAGAGGCCCTATTGTTAGACCACGATAAACTCCACCCATCAGAGGAATGTCCACAAGGCCCAACTCCGCAACGAAATCAGAGAACTCCACCATCGCTCTCTCAACCCCACCTCCACCCGAACGCTCGCTAGGAAACCAAGTGACATTGAAATCACCCCCAATACACCACGGTAGATCCCACCAAACACAAACCCCAACCAACTCGTCCCATAACAACCTCCTATCTCTAACCTCATTAGGACCATAAACACCCGAAAACATCCATTGATATCCATCAACCACATTTTTAAAGATCACCGACACCGAAAACTCACCTAGGCAAGAATCCACCATCTCCAACACTCTAGTACCCCACATTAATAAAATACCCCCCGAGGCGCCAACCGCCGCCAAACTAAGCCAGGAAACATGAGCCCCTCCCCACAAACGCCTATCCAAAGCCCTAGAAACCTCAGCCACTTTGGTCTCTTGAAGACAAACAACATCCGGTCTCTAACCCCTCAAGAGATTCCCCACCCTACTACACTTCACAAAATCATTCAACCCCCTAACATTCCAACTCAAGTTTCTTGGCATCATTTAATCACTAACAATGCCCGCCCTTTGTTCTTACACTTTCTAGCAATTGAAGAAGACCCTTCATAATTAACCGAAGAAGTCAATCATTGCAGCTCTCGTATCAACTTTCCCCTGATTTTCTAGACTTTTTTGAACTGCTCTGCACCCTATCTCTTTCCCACGCAACAAACAGCTTCCTCGACTCCTCCTCATGACCCACACATGACACCCCAACCAAGTGTCTCACGGAAGAGACCATCTCTAAGACCCAATCTGAAACATCGAAATACTGAGATATCCCCATCAATTCATCACTAGGGAAACAAACTGCCTGGGGATCCACATTCACCAAGTCCCTCTCATCATCTCCCAGAAACTGACCATTCTCCAACTCTTGAAAATTTGACTCCGGATGTGGTCCAATAGACCTCTCAACACAAACCAAACTCGTAGACAACCCCCGCGAACACTCCCCCCATCTAAGCGAGCCACAGGAGAAAGATCTATTTCTGCCCGAACCCTCTCTTGTGCAACATCTACCACAACAACCAACTCCCCCCTTCTGCCCTATTGACACTCGACAAGCCCTCACCACACTCAACAACTACCTTGTGGTGCAAAAACAGACGTAGAGAGGAATCCCCATCAAATACCATAGGTGTTGAACACCCATGGCCTCTATCCAGCAACTCCCGACCCTCCCCTAAGAGACAATCTAACACTGGGGATCCACCAGGAGCAAGAGAGGGCTCCAGAACCCCCCGCAGAGCTCATCGGTTAGGTCTGTTGCACATCTGACCAAAGCCGACGGCTCCAGCGCCTCCGGGAGCCCATCATACCCACTTGAGCTCAAAAGCAAGGTTGCAGGAGAGGAGACCGACGCCAGAATGATATCGAGACCTCCACCACCAGCCTCAGACGACGCCGGTGAGACTTCTGCCGCCGACAACTGGGGGTGGGTGACTCCCACCACGACGTCGAGCCTAATGCTAAGAGAGGGCTTCGGGTGGATCAACACCTCCAGCGAGCCCGACCCTTCTAAAACGTGGTTCTCCCTCTGGGCCGGGTCTTCAATAGGCCCAACTGAAGGCCCACTCGACAAAGGCCCCTCAAGAGTCAGGTCCCCTTCCCCACAGCCTACCCAACCCCTTCCCTGATCCAAGAGGCCATCAGCTTCACTGATTAGCGTGTCCAAATCTCTGCGCATAGCCAGCAAGCGATTTCTAAAATCAGCCAGGCCACATTTGTCCCCCGATAAAGCAACTGTCCCCCTGATCCTGAACTGAAGCTTTGGAAAACATCGCCTGGTCTGTATACTTTTTCTGTGCTTTCAATGTCATAGTTGCTTTCTTTCCTCCTCCTTCGACACATGCATCTACCGCCACCTGCTTGTCGACGACCACCAAAGAACTTTCCTCCTTCACCACTTCTGCGAAGGAATATCCCCCTCTCACCCACGCTGGGCCAGCAAACGTCTTCCCCTTCCAACCCTCTTTAATCCTACCGAGGTGTTCAACCAGAACAAGCCAGCCATTAGCTTCCATCCTTCTCCTCCAACTCCTTCGGGGTCCATAACTACTCCCTTGTGCCTACCTGCCCCGTACTCAACAATGGAAACATATCTTCCCGCCTTGTTAGCACATCGTTGCGCCAGAAAGCACGGTGCATATCGTTAGCTTTCGAGACAAAGGATCGCTCCCCTTGAGCCGCCATCAATCTGCCCGCCATGTTGACCAACCACATTGCACCAACCTTCCCTAACGAAATCGAACTAACAGACTTCCGGCTCCACTCCGTAAACTCAACATATATGTACTTCTTGAAGGCTCGAATATGGAAACGTATTGGGATACTTTACAGAAATCATGGATATGGGAAGAGCTATATAGAGCACGAAACAACCGACCAGTAAGTAGCATGTCATTGTCTATAATTTTGAAACTATATTTTGACTGGTTTTTGATATACAGCAAGTACTTTGTATAGCTTGTCTTCTTAAACTTCTTGGTTGTCCCACATGTATTCCAATTGTTTAACCTTCTCCAAAAATCATACCTCAATAATTCCGCCTTAGATTGATTTTTTCATTGTGGTTAATATCTTTTGTCATGCATAAAGCTGTCTGCCCGTACAGCACTGTTTGTCTAACTAGACTGATTGACGAGAGAATCATGCAATCAAACTCAGTCTCTTGTTTATCTGAGAGGTGGCTTTATTTGTCTGAAGATAGAAAGAGTAGATATCCACAATGCAATTCCATATATTTGGATAAACAATTTGTGATCTGTTCTTTAATAATAGCTACATTGTAACCTTTCCTCCTACAAAGTCTTTTAGCATCGCAGGCTTTTGAATATGGGCTTATTCCTGGCTTTGCCATAAGTGGATTAGAACAGTAAGATCTCACATTCTGCTGATTATGATATTCTTAATTTATGAGATATCTTTCTTTCCTTTTTTGTTTGTTGTCCGAGGCTTGCCCACCCATATTTTCCACCTGGCAGCTATATACCGAAAGGAAGATCCCCCTTCACGCTGAAGCACGGGAAACCTGATCATGAAGCAACAAAGGTGAGGAACACTATCAATAAACCATGCATTTGAGTTACTCTTGCGCAGGTACTAACAGAGTTGATAGTCATTAGTGACTAATTGAGTTTTAGGGTAATAGTTGAGGTTGAAGTAGGTAAAATGAAGTGATTGCTTTAAAAGCACAATTGTTAGGTCTGATTTGGGCCGAGGATATGCAGATCATCATGAACAGTAGAATTATATTAAATGAGTTCTCACCCTAGGTTATGATGTAAATGTCTGCACTTCAAGTAACCATGATTCTAGTCTGTGTCATCCTCATATACTATCTATGCTTAATACAGTCTGGTTGTATGTGCTGATCAGAACCCATTATATGTTCCCCCAGTCAGAACATAAACAACAAAGTACACCATTGTTCTCAACTGATCATGGGTCCTTGTCATCGACTCTGAAGAAGGCTTCTTGTCATTTTTCACCTACTTCGAAGTTTGACTAATTGTTACATCAGCAACTTTTTTGGCTGAATAACACTGATTGGATGTATCAGAATTGATGGCAGCATTAGATTATAAGTGCAGTCTGTTTTGGGCACATCAGAAACATTGAACTAGAATTGTAGTCTATGACTCTAGCATGTACTATAGCAAACAATTGACTTATTTTAATGCAAACAATAACTGGTCAGTGCCCTCATATATCTGGGCAGGTATTGAGGTCATATTCTCCAATTCAATATCCAAAGCCAGATGGAGTTTTGTCTTTTGACGTGCCAACCTCCTTACACAGGTTTTAAAATTGAATATAGTCTCAAATTTCTTATTCATCTAGTTCTTAATCAGCAGTTGGCAGGGAAACATGTTATGTGGGTATCCTACTTCATCCACCTATTGGGATTGCAGATATTATAATCTCGATCAAGCTGGGTCACTAATTTCAGTCTTTCAAACGGGTCTTGGGAATGTGATGGGTTAGGGTTTTATTGGCCCAGTCCCCTGTGCCAATCACTTGTATGTGGTTCACTTACTAGGAAAATAAAAACAAATAATTCCAGGGTGAAGACTAATTAAAGAACGTTGTAGTAATGAAGTTTCTTGCTACCTGTTCTTGTTATAAAATATCTTTTGAGCTGAAGTAACTTACAGTGTCGTAGCAATTTCTTGGTTCCTAGCTTCTATGATAATAGGATGAGTTGAAGAGCCCAACATCAAGTACTCTGTTCTCCAGACCAATCAAATTTTATCATATCCCTTTTATTATCAGGGCAAGATGACAAATATGAGTCTTCCACTCCGTTATTAGGTTGTGTAATGGATAGAAACATGACCAGCATTTTTCTTTATCTCAACGAGTGCCCCTCTTTGATTCATTGAAGAAAACTTGCTGTGGCAATTTTAGCTTAGAGCAAAAAACAGTTACGATCCATGGTAGTTCAATTTTTTAGGGCAATGGACTATGGGGATCGGTTACTATGCTGAGGAGTTAACCTGCTAGCACATTGATGGACGGTGAGGATCAATTTTTCAACATCCAAGGGCTGAGATTAAAATATGTCACTTAATGAAATTACCCACCCGTCTGACTTTGACCCGATTCTGACCCAGCAAAATTCGAAGTTGCCCATTCTTCTTCGCTGAGCAACATTTCTTCGCACAGAATCCGCCGTCGCCGTCCCACAGCCGCCCGTTCGTGGGTCCTCCATCCCAGCTGGGGCGCAGCCATTCTCGCTGGAATCTCCTTCTTCGCCCTTGGCTGGATCATCAAGGGTTCCAATCCCCTCCCTTCTTCCCACGATAAGCATCCCGAGTCTTCCTCCTCCTCCTCCTCTTCTTCTACCCATGATGCAGATAAAGCTCGCCGCTGAAGTGGGTGAGTAGTTATGATCTCTATTCTTGTTCAGTTCTGATTGGTGGTTTTTGGTTTCTCAGTACACACCAAGTTATTTCTAGTGGATTGTTAGATTTGACTTTAGAGATTGTTCTGACTGGTTGAAGGTTGGGTACAGACTAAACCATCGATGTGAACTAGGTTCTAATATTAGGTGAGATTTTTGGTTATTTGAATTTAGATGTATGGTCCTTTCTCTCAAGAGATTGCAAAACAATAATTGTCCTGTGATGGTCCTATATATTCATGATACTTACTTCCGTTTATCTCAAGTGTCTGTCTTTGTGTTTTCTATTGATTGGATTTTTTTGCACTGTTTACTACAGGCTGTCATTCAGTTAATTGGAGCTGTATACACAGTTCGGTCAACCTCAAAGGAACCTGATAGACTTGCTATTTCGGCTATTGCTTCATTGATAATAGGGGAATTAGGTGCCTAACAAAATCCTATAAATCTTTTTTATCTGCCTCGTCTCCCTGCGTTTGTTTCTAGTTACTAGATCTTTGTCCTTGTGTTGCAAGTCGAAGACGTAGCCGAGTGGGTTTCTTGAAAATTTACATGGTTGCATCTACTGCCACAACATTTCTCTGGATTGCTTGTGTTGCTAAGAGCAATTTTATATTGAAGGTAAGAAGGTGGTGGGTTTTATTTTCCCTTTCCAATGTCGATTATTTTCATGAACTTGTAAATGTAATCAAGGAAGGTAAATAGTACTTTATGAGAATCAAGCAACAAAAATTAATTAGGTCTGTCATTTGCATACATATGTGAGTTCATAGTGGACAGAGTTTTGATGATCGGAGGTGTTAATTTATTCAGCACCTTGGGGAATATAATTAAAGAAAGTAATTAGTTCTACTATTTGCATACTTGTGTTACTTCCTAGGGGATTGAGCAAAGGCCATACAGTTGCTAGTCTTATTGGTAAATACCGAATTTGCTTGAGGAGCAACCATAAACAATCTTTAAGTTATTTGGTAATTATGTATCCCATGCGGATGGTTTTAGCAATATGAGATACTTTTCATAATTCTTGATGAAATAATGAAGAGCACATCGTTGATGTGAATTGGAGTCTGTTAGGGATGCTGTGCAAGAGAATGCATTCTTTTTCTTAGGGGATTTTAATGATGTGATTTGTCATCAGTGTACCTATACTCTCAGATGGAACAAAAATCTATCTTTAGTGTTACTTTGGAATTGAAGTCTAGTCACATGTTTGTTTCCAAGTATTTTAATCTAATGACAACCTGGAAATGAAAGGAACATGGCACAAATATGCTTCTTGCAAACATTAGCTAACCGTTTATGAAGTATAAATCTCCAAAATGGGTGTTAAAAGTATATATTTGGGTGTAGTGGAAACCAGTTACTGTTGGAACTCAATTGTTAATCTATTGGAATTTCCTGATTATGATATGATTACTGAGTAGGTTCTCGAAGATCAAAGTTACTGGGAGACGAAGAAGTTGGAACTTCGGGAGACTTCTCGTGTTCTACCTGGTGAGACTCGAATTTAGGTTTAGTAGGTGAAGATGTTCACTAGTATTTCAGCATTCTTGATCCCCAGTTGGGACTTCACTTGGATAATTGTGTGTTCCACTAGATTTGTAGGTATTAATTTTGAAGTTTTATGGTGATGGTAACGTTGCGTTCTGAGTTCATCATGATTGCACATGTGCTTGAACTCTAGTAGAAAGGGTCTCTGACCTCCATTAAACTAAGAAGATCCATAGTGTAACCAGAAAACCAGAACTCTAGGGTGATGCAGAAGCCCTGCTCCAGTTTTTTCAAGTTTTTATTTGAATTTATAAAATCCCTACATTATGTGCAATATATGTTCATACTACTCGATTCAATTCCCTGGTATAGATTACTGATTTATGTTGGAACGGTGATTGCAGATACCTCAGCGCAATAAGGATAAAAGTATTCAATCCAAGGATCTCGTAAGTGAACCTTACTCTGTTTTTGGTGTACAGTCTCTTAAAGGTATCATAAATGTCATGGACAGAGGAATCAGAATTCAGTGCGCCGTTGTGGCCTTTCTGACATTCCATGTTTTTCTTGAGCAATTTTATGATGTTGTGTGCTGTCAAAGATCCATATTTTCTTTTTGCAGCTGATTTTTTTTGGTAGATATTCATCTTACCCGGAAACGTAACGCTCCCAGTTTTAGTTCTTTGCTTTTATCTCTGGGATATACATATACTGTATAGTTGCGTAATTTACATATGAACGCCCTCACTCGGCCAAGGGTCAATTTGTCCGTTTGTACACGTGAAAGAAAAGGAAAGAGCAGCGTTGCAATATCCATCAAAGCTAGTCTTTACATCAACAACCCAAAATAGAAAGGGCATATCTTATGGATCCCAAACTTTCAGGCCACGGGGACATGATCTATCTTTTCCAAAGCATAATCTGCGATTCTGCAATTCGCAGACAAAAAAATGCAAAATGCTCAAACAATAAATCTTCTGTTGACACTGCTTTTTGGATCACTTGGGCGACCTGTACAAGGATATGGAAAAGGCATAGAAATTCAAATATGATAAAATTTTACTCTTCTCTGGTCTTGAGCAGAGCAACATTCGGCTTATGGACACCCTAGTATGGTTTTCACAGCATTGTTGGATAACTATAAACTACTCAACAAGAAAAGAAAATTCTTCTTGAAGCTAACAGTCATGTCAGCAAGAATGACTCGATTGTTCAACTACAACCCGAAATTTTATCTGATCTACTCTTCCACAACTAGCTATAAAACAGGACAGCACTCTGATGCATATCTCGGATCATCAGTGCAGAGAGCTCTGCACTGCGCAGGCATTTAATAAAACTTTTTTATTTTTTTATTATTAAAAAAAACTCTGCGCAGTCTGCGAAATTTTTTAAAATATATATATTTTTTAAAAAAAAAAAATCCGGTCTGGACCACTTAAGTGGTCGAGACCGGACCGCATTTTATAGAACCGGACCGGACCAGACCACTTATAAGTGGTCCGGTCCGGTCCCTTAATATAAGAGGACCGGAAATGCAGTCCAAAAACCGGACCGCATTTCCGGTTTTTCACCCCTAACTGTGGTCATGGCTGAGTCCACTAAATCTTCTTTCCCGTGTTGTCCAGACAACTATTGCAATCCGTGCGGATGCTAAGGTTTTTTTAGTGAAAACGTCATCATTTTAATAGGGTCTGAACGCTTTACATTCGAACATATGTGAATTAAAAACATATTGGAGTTTTTTTTTTCCGAACAAACAATATAATTTAAAAAAAAAACATCATCGTTTGCATGGAGTCCGGATGTTTAATGAAAGTGTAAAGACATATTTTAAAAAACACTGATGTTTTAAATTAAGGGTGAGAATTTAATTCAGATTCTGCTGGAAATTCTGGTTCCAGTTTCAGTTCTGATACCGGTATTCCGGCCTATTCTGGTACCGGAACCGAACACCCTTTTTCTAGTTTTTGGAAAAAGAATCGGAACCAGAATTTTTCGGTTCTGATTTTTTTTTATGGCACAAAACATTGAGTTTTGAGCCTTGAGTTAAAAAATTTGTATATATTGACTTGGGTCAAAACGACCCAGGTCACTTACTCGACAATTTCCCCCTGCCCCACCCTTCTTCTTTCTCTCTCCCTCATTCCTCCGTGCAACCAACGACCTTGTCTCCTCTCTCTCTCACTGTCTCATAGACACACAACTATTCTTCACTCCTATTCGGTGTATTCACAAAGCTTGAAGGGATGAAGAGTTGAAGACAGCTCCCAGGCTGAGCCTGAGGCCACAACTCTTTCTCTCTCTGTGAGTCTATCTCTTTCTTTCTTAGTCTTTCGTTCTTTGTCCATGTCTCTCTCTCTCCTGTTTGTCTGTTTCTCTCCTTTCTCTTACCTTGCATTTCTTGGTGGCAGATCAGATCTAGTAGGCGAGATGGCCCAGATCAGACTATTCACGTATCATCCATTGTCTCTGCCGACCATCTCTTTTGTCATATGCTGGAAGGTAGTGATTCAAGTTTGGGAAGTGAGTATCTGAGACACTACAACTAGCCAAAAAATTATCCTCATATTAATTTATGCTTGGCTAAATTTATCTAGTCCATCGTCATAGGCATGCTTTATGTGAAGCTCCCAATTTGCTTATTTTCAATTGGGTGTCTGTTTTTTATTTTCGAATAAAACTGATCGAATGGCTTGCTTAGGAATCATGGTTTCTTAGGCATCCCGATTGTGTATTTCTTGCTTTCCTCCTGTTCTCTCTCTCGCCGAAATTTCTAGAAATTTTGGTTCTATTTCAAAAAATTCTGGAATGGAACCGGAACGAAAATAGGGGTTCCAATAGGTAGTGGAACCGGAACCGAAATGAACCCTCTATCCGTTCTGGTACTCACCCTTATTTTAAATAGTCTAAATGTGAATGTACTGCGGTGTGGACATGCTAACCATTTCTGGGAATCTTATGATTTAATATTTTTACAGGTTATCCGAACGTCGTCTCTATAAGTCCGGGGGTGGGTTATCTCAAACAGTGACGTTTGAAAAAAATCAAGACGGTGGGGTTTGAATAAATGGTTTTGTCTGCACATTGCAATGTATCGTGTGCAGACATGTAACTTTTTATTTTTGTTGAAAATATGCCCTCAAAACCAATTATTAGAATAATTATGAGATAATTATTTATTTTATCTACATATGTATTTATTACTTATTGGGTATAATGTTGTGACATGAGATGTTACACAGATATATTGGTAAGTGAAATTGTAGAAAAGTCATGCCGATGATTAATGAATCAAAAGGCGGGGAGTATGACTTTTCGGTTCCTTGTTTACTTGACCGTTGTTCTAGACCGAGGTACATGTTTATGTACAAATAGGTCTACACTCGTTGTGCCTCTATTAAAATAGGATGATGGACTCCGTCATTGGGGTAGTGACCTTAATTAGACGAGTGGGTGCACTGTAAGAGTACATGCACTGAACGGGATCGCATATGAATACCTTCTGGAAGTGATAACTGATGTAGAGAAGGTATTCAACACAATTAGTTTATTGTATCCTTAGACCTGAGAGGTTTATGCAGATTTATTTTTTGTGTACTTGTACTTTGACCGAGTCATTTGGTGATGATCTTTCTAGGTCAAATATTCTAGACAACGTTGGGTCTTGTATATGATGAATGAGCTTGTGTAAATGCTCAACAAGAAATCTACCAGTCTTTTTGTGAGACAATGTATTCAATATATCTGTATAGGGTTGGACTTGAAAAGAAATCACTGGCCAATGGATGTTTGCGAAAATATTTTTTTTAAATTAATATATGTTATATATTTATTTTTGAAATTGTTTTAGAAACAATTTGAGAGTCCAACAAGTTACAGATTGTTAATTAAGAATTATATGAGCTAGGGACTTAATCGATGATATTATTCCGGTCCTATTAACTCAGGTGGAATATAGTATGGTGGAAAGATAAATAAACAAATAATTGTTAGCAAAAGAGATTTCATAAAAAATAGTCTCACTATCTCGGGAGTCAATTGTGATATGTTAATGGAAATGATCACAATTTGTAGAAGCCCATAAATTCGGAATACAAAATATAAGGGAGTTAATGAAAAAGAGTTTTTCATGATGATACTACGACCGAGATTTGAGATCCCTAAAGATCACACGCATAAGCACAAGAGAAGTTCTGAGGAAGCTATTATAAATAGCTTAGAACTTCATTTGAGAAAGAAGAAGATGATAATACGAGAAAACTTTATCTCTCTAAGTTTTCTCTCTTTATGATTCTCTCTCTCAACCAGTGCGTGGATCTGAAGGAGGAATGTTTGGGCTGCTCTGATTTCAATGATCCTGTCTTCCGCTGAGCCGATCCCGCAATCCCAACAATTTTATCATGCGGACATGATACATTACTATCCGTACTCTACTTTAATCTAGTAAAACTATATCACCTATAACTAACAGTCCAAACGTACAATCATTTGTAGTGAAATTATTGACCTAGCGTATAACCCATTAATAACTTGTCCAACTATTTCATTCGTCTAAATATTTTCATTACTAGTTAATCGTGTACAAAATGTGGTGTTTGTTCGTAAAAATTTTAGGGTGGGAGAAATTTTGGGGTTGATGAAAAAGTGAAGAGAGAAGCTTTGAATGAATATTATAATGAAAAAGAATTATTTGATAGAAAGAAAGAGATTATTTGTAGTGTTTTTAATAAGGCCCGAAATTTTAGGATGCCAACATTTCGACAACAAAACATGTGATTCATAAGAATAAATCATGCCATTAACTTGCATAATATTCGGAATGAAAAGTCATGATCTCCATGTGTTCTTGCAGAGGGTTCTTTCCGTGATAATCCAGAGTTATTGAAGGAAGATGTGGATAGGGTAGTGACTGAGCTATGCCTGTTTTTCAGAGAATTGTGCTCACGGACGTTGAAGATGTCAGTTCATTTTGTGTAATTTAGAAATGATTTTTCCACCCACATTTTTTAAAATTATGATGGATTTGGTGGTTCTCCTTCCGCGCGAAGCAATGCTTGCTTGACCGATGCAGTACAGGTGGATGTATCCGGTTGAATGTTTATTGGGACATTCGAAATGGTCTATGAAAAATAAGGTGTGTCCTGAGAGGTCTATTGCCAAAGGATATATTGAGAACAAGTGCTCGATATTTTGTTCCCAGTACCTTCGAAGGGTTGAAACAGTGTTTAATTAAAGAGATTGCAACTATGATTGTGAAGGCGAGCTAGAGATAAGGAAGAGTTACTGGATGTGTTCGTTCGGAGAAATGGATTGATAAGGGCTGCAAAAGGGCATGACATAAACCAAATGGAATTAAAAAAAGCTCGATCGTATGCGGTG
This sequence comes from Myrica gale, assembly GCA_963930655.1. Lineage (NCBI taxonomy): Eukaryota > Viridiplantae > Streptophyta > Magnoliopsida > Fagales > Myricaceae > Myrica > Myrica gale. Next base: position 11,528,775 of record OZ005619.1, on the reverse strand, counting down.
AACAATATTTATAATTTTATTTACACGTACTTGGCTGGGGAGTATATTTATAAAATATACTGATGAAATTTATTATACAATGAACACTTGGACGAGCTTTGAAGCCATGAAAATTGGGACATTGCTCATATGCATGAGAATTAGTTTATGAAGTTGTTCGTAGGGCGAGTAAGTGTTATTGATAAAGACGTATAACATCGTCAATCGGTATTTAATCGCATTCTAATATTATAATGTAGGTTCAAATATTGCATACTCAAAATCCATGTACATCGGTCAATGAATTGTACTTATTGGCGCTTGGGCCGAATACACAATTGTTGCGTTATTTTGCATTTGTTTTGAAGGGATGTATATATGATATAGTACAACGTGAAGAACGACGAAGAACTCAGAACAATGACATTGTAGTATCTGGGAAACATGAGGGGCATCCAATAGAATTTTATGGGACATTTGTAGACATCTATATCTCTGATACTTGCAAAAAAAATACAGTATATTTGTTCAAATGTGATTGGTGGGACGTAGGGGACCACTGAGGTGGAATTCATACCAATGAGAACTTCAAAAGTATAAACACTTTCTGACGGTGGTATTCAGAAGATCCATTTGGTTTAGCAAACTAAGTCACTACAAGCTTCAAAAGAAATGCTTCCATAGTGCTAAACATACACACAATCTAAATAACATTCAAAAAATGAAATAACACAACAAACATGTACACTTTAGGCCATCTGTCGATATAAACCTAAGGTCACTTATTGAAATAAAATATTTGGTTGGCCAAGCCGGGATCACACATACTCTTTCTTAATTAATAAACAAACAAAAATACAAGAAAAAAAAATAAAACTGGCTTCCTTCTCATAATATTTGTAGCACGTTCCGAGCTAAACTTCAATTTTATCAACACCTGCCATATTCGGAATAATTGTAAGAATCCTTTTATAACTTAGTACACAAACGCATGCAGACACGCGCACACAAAGAAATTAGCACTACTAAGTTTCAATTCGAACATGCAGTTACCAATTGAGAGATCGATAAAGAATTTATTATACTTTTATTACTTAGAATATTTGGCAATTTTATACTTTGTAGCGCACAAATCATGACTATATTTGCGAATTCTTCCGTATAAAGAACAATGACCAAGCTTCTCTCTCACACACAAACACAAATCGTATATATGTATGTATATATGTATGTAAATAGAAATGCTTTTTTATATCGATATTGATTCCATTATTAGAAAACAACAATTACTGATTGGTTAACAGTTATAGAATATGAAATATGAATAAACTATGAGCAGGCACGTATTATTTTCCTAAAACATCTTTGAGTAGAAACGGAGGGCAGCCATGTTAGAATTTTCCCTTTAAAGTGTGGTCCACGTGCCACATGAATTAATAAAGTTTAAATTATTTAATTATGGTATTGGGTAATTATTCCAATTAGAATATTATTTGTGGTATTAAATATAATTATTCCTTGATAGTAGGAATAAATAAAGAATTAATAATTACATGAGAGTCTCTAGCCTAGCCTATAAATAAAGCCTGTATATCTCATCTATCATATGACATAAGTTAGAAACCCTAAAGTATAGGCGATAGGCTCAGAAGACTCTCTGTTTGTATTTGCCTATTGTGTGTTTTGTTTTGTAGGTCTTCTACATGTTGTTCTCCCATAAAGAACGCTTGATCATAACGGCTAAAGGTCAGATCCTAATCATTTGATTTTTCCGCTGTGCAAATCCAGTATGTAAATTCTTACAAGCCATGCTTTCTACAATCATATAAAGTTTTGTAATAAAAAAGGACCGAGCAAATTAAGACATAGAAATGTTTTTTATATGTGTAACAAGCAGAGAGAGAGAGATTAATGAAGCTCAAAAGGTTACCTGAAATGTAAGAGCGGAAGCATTTGTTATGATGCAGAACCAAATGATCAACTATAAATGTCCGAATGAAGAGATTTTTTGCAACCTGCTTTACATTTGGCACGACAAGCCATCTTTTCTTCAAAAACCTCTTTTTTCTCGCATTGTTTGTCTTTGATGCAATTCTTATAACAACCAACAAAAGAAAGTGGAGGAGGAGAGAGGCCGCCCGTATGGTGTGGAGGAGCAACCTTGGGAAGGTGCCGCCGCATATTGTTAGAGATACCACGTACGATAGATCTCTTACGATTAGCGATGTCATTGGCTTGTGTTAGAGCTGCAAGTATCATAAGAAACACAACCATCATCCTTACAAGTTTCCTTAAGCTATTTCCATCCATAGCTCCTCTCTTTTTTTTTTCTTTTTTTTTTTTTTTGTAAGAGATGAAAAGTTTGATACCGCTATTTATAGAATCTAACTTTATGAACTATTCAACTTAATGAATAATTTTTTGAAAATAAAATAAAATATATCTTCTCAAAATAAAGTCACGAGAAAGAGCCAACTCAAATGAGTGATTGTTGACAAACTGGAAGCGCTTGAAGAGGTGCATGACTCGACGATCTAATTAAGGTGCAACATGCATGCACTTCATAGGCTTTTAGAATATCATTTTCAACGAGAAAACGCACGTACAAATTGTTCATGATCCTCAAAACAAGAATCATGGCCGGCAACATCAATTTTCCACAACCGAGCCTCAACTGTTGAAGACATTTGTTATATATTATATATGTACTTAATTTGATTATATACTTCGGCACCACGAAGAGATTAAGCAACAACTAGTAACCCAAGAGCTAGCTAGCTAATGTCTTAGTATATAAAAATATTTTTCGACTACTACATTTGCATAACGTGAGATTCTCAAATACAATTGGAGTGGCTGTGGCTTTGGGAAAGTGCTCTTACGAGTTTGAAGGAGTGACCGGCCGGCCTGGGTATATATGTACGGCCGTATATTAGGACTTTTAGTCATGTCATTGGCTTGTGTGAGACCACCTGTTTTACAGAATTACTTACGTTAGCCTCTAACGGCTTATTGCTTGCCTTGTATAGCTGACTGTTTCCTTGCTTATTTTCCTTTCCTTTATACACAGATTCTTTAATGTAATATATATACATGTAAACGTAAATCAATAATACAGAGCAATTTCCACAATTCTCAATAACCTGTAACTATCATATAAAGTATGACCAATGCCATCCCTACAAGTCTCCAGCTTGTACTATTTCCTTCCATTGCTACTCCCCTTTGTGTGTTATATATATATTGAGAAATGCTGGGCGTCCCGCCCAGCGTCCCGCTGGGCTGACGTGGAGCGGGACGCCCAGCAACTCAAACCGTAATTTATTATAAACCAGTATTTTTTATTCAGACGGCTTAGTTTTCTTTTTAGACCGGACCGACAGTCTTCATTTCAATATCTCCCGCGATGCTCTCTCTCAAACCGTGAAATCCCTAACCCAGCAACAGCCCCCTTTGTGCGATGCTCTCTCTCAAGGTACTCAATATATATACACATCAAATAATCTTGCCTTTCTGCATTCAATTAGGAATTGTTTACATGAAAAAAGAGAATTGCGGTTGACTGAATTTCAGGCCCAGTACTCTAGAGAACTCCCCAGTTACAACCCCTCTAACGATCTTCTACAACGGAACCGTCGCGGTGTTCGACGTGCCTCGAAACAAGGTTTGCTTAATTACCATACTATTTCCAGGTTTACGATCAATTATCTGGCCTTGTTTCTGATTTTCCATTTCTGCATTTGTGCCAAATGCACCTATATAGGCAAAGAACATCCTGAAACTTGCACTGGAAGGAACATTGGACCCAAAAGTTGCAGTTCCTTCAAGCGACCAACAACAGCTGCTCCATACACTGAACCGAGGTGAGTGTCTGTTCTTCTTTTTTTGTTGTTCCTTCAGGCAACTCTTTTAAATTTTTGAAGTTGTACCAATAGTGGGTGGGTGGTAGGCACGGTTAAGACCGTCACTACCAAAAATCGGTTAAGGAAAATAACGATGTGAGCTGTACATTTTCTTTTATAATGTGGGGAATGTGGTATATTAAACGTTGTTGCATAAGGTGAGTGATTGATTCTCCGGAGTAGTATTTATAGAGGTCCATAATGTTTTTGCTATACTTTGAACTTATTGATTGTAGTTAATTTGGTGTGTCATGTTTCTCTGGGCAGCATTCCAATTAATGATGCATTCTGTTTCCATTTCTTTGTTTACATATTTGTTCTCGTACAACATGTCAAAGGAGTTCATGGATACTCAACGCTTGGTAAGACATGCCTTTATGTCCCACAAGGTTGGGCTGAGAGCAGAGCACCTTGGACTTCACAAAGCGATATGTGTTTTGTTGGGGTGGAATACCGTTGTCCCCCAGGATACCATTACATGGGTTCCTGAGGTCCAGTCCACTGCAGAAGCTTTGGCTCAGAAGGAGGATTTGATACTCTGGCCTCCTGTAATTGTCGTCCACAATATATCTCTGTCAGACAATAATCCAGGAAAGTGGAAGGTTGTCACCATTGTACAGATTGAGGCTTTTCTAAGAAGTGTGGGAGAGTCGATTTCAGCCAAGCAACATTCAACAATGGCAAAAGCAGCAATACTTGGGATGCAGGAATGCAGGAAGACAATGTAGAGGAACATATTCTTTATGGGTACATGGGTATTGCAGAGGACTTGGATAAAGTAGATTATAGTACTAGGAATTCGAATTTGATAAAGAGCAAGAAGGAAATTCAGGACCTGGCAAATGCTCCTGTTAGGCCTGACGAGAGATAACTGGCTTCTGCATATACGTTTCTCGTTCATGGTGGTGTAGTTTCATGCTCCCTCTTTCTATGGAAAGTTGCAGCTTTTGTTCTTTGAAATACTTCCCCTTAGTTGTTATATACTCATGTAAAACATATACTGCCTCGAAGCTTTTGTTTACAGTACATAATCAGCCACGGGGCAGTTGTCAACAGAGGCTTGAAGTTCTTGATATAACACAATAATGCGAATATATATTCCCTAGATATAGCTTTGCTGCTCCTCCATGAAATTCTGTGTTTAAATTCGACTGTCATAGTTAGTTGATGCCGTCATTATATACTGGTTCAATATTGCAGAAAACGAATTTAGTTCCTGCGGATATTTCTTATGCAGATAGTCCCAGTGAAGATCACCTTTGGATTGAAGATCCTTTGCTTTCCACAAAATGACAGCTGTGATTTAAAATAAAAATTCAAATCATTTTATAAATCAAAATTGGACCACATCAAGTTAAGATTTGGACTAGATCATTTTATTTGATGCAAATAATATTTGAAGATGACCTTTTACTAGGCACCAGCATGACTTAGGACTCCTCCTTTTTTTCTTGTATTTCTTTTTCCATTTTTTCCCTAAGGAAATTCCCTAAACCCCATTGTACAGGAATGTTGTGAACATATAATAATACAGGATGTACATTCAATCAAGATCTATACAAAATTATAATCTTTCAAGGTAGCCTTCCTGACGACTTCAAAACCAGCCACGGGGCTGCAATCCTTCCTGCATCCGGTATTTCAGCAACTCGAGCTGCTTCAGCAATTTGGAGCACCATCACAGCTCTGTATGCGGCTAAGTCTGCATTGTTCATAAGAAATTGCGCTCTCTTACGCTTGAGAATAGGTAACTCCACGGATCTGTCTGCCCAGCACACTCAAACCGCCTCATATTTTTTTTTCTTTGAACCGTCTTTGCTTTTGATTTTAGACCGGTACAAATACCTAAAGCATGGCAACTACAGTAGTCCTCACCTGCACCCATAGCCTTCACAAGCAAGTTCCTAGCAAACTGAATTTCTGCTTGATGTGCACTTACAAGTTTAACCTGCAAATTCGGAGAACCAGAAAACCTTTTAATCAAATTTTCAACTTCAATAAAAAACGCCTCAGTTGCACATAACATGCTGCAATTTGAAAGAACATACCATTTCAGTATATGCAATACCCATAATATAATCAATTCTAGCTTGTTGCCTCAAGAAGAATGGACGTAAGTGGTTCATGTATAATTGCTTGGCTCCCTGGTGAAAAGCAAACACTCATTTCAACCTCTGTATATACACCATCGCTAAACTTAAATATCTCACGATCAGAAGGTACAAAATTATTGTTATAAGCAAAATATGGCATCTTTCTTCCCAGGACGCCATATACTCAAAGAAGCATATTCTTAAACTCACATCAGCAGATGGAATTTGAAGCCAAACAAGAAACGCAAACTTCACGTGGTAGTAGAAAGGACACCTGCACACAATTAAACAATATGAGGAATTCTTTTCTTTTACTGATCTGTAAGTTGTACAGAAACTCAGTGACTTTTGACCCGCAACCTCACCATCCTCCGCCATCTTACAAGGGAAGGAAGAGCCGTTTGAATTGAAACTCATTGAAACATTATCAAGAAACTTATCCAGTTCACATGCACTAGCACTAATAAATGTGACAATCTTTCATGGAAGTCAAACTATTTTTTCTCTTTCCTTAAAAGTTCGACAAGAGTTTTATCATGTTGTCCAGTGCCAAATAAATAACATGGATGATTATATTTTCTGCTCACGACTTTTTCCGAAGGAGAAACTCACACTCCATCAAGAACAGTTTTGACAGCCAAATTGATCAGATGGCTACTTCCATAAAGTGTTACTTAATCCTCTTTAACAATGTTACCTATCCTTTTACAACAATACACATGGTTGAGCCAGCCAGTCCTCCTTTGTGGAAAAATTGCTTGGTGGATGGCCAATCTCATTGTCACTTGCATCCTAGGCAGGCTCATGTATCGCTTATGTCATCCGGCAAAGGATCTTAGAGGGAAGATCATATAAAGGCATCTGCTGGTCCGCCACTTGATTTGTAGAGGCCTCCACCTAATTCAGCACGCGCAAAAAAGCCATCAATTTTTAGCAACTTTGGACAAGACCCAGAAACGGAAACAAAAATTTTGATCCTTTCAACTCGCACCATTTTCAGAGGGTACATAGTTCGCAACTCTTTCCCCCGAAAAAAGAGGAGACCCTAACTTAAGACTGAAAAAACAAAATTAAGAAAAAAGGAAACCACTCTAAGCAGAACCCAAAGCTCCGAACGGGAACATAGTTAAATGCAAAATAAAAATAACTTCATGGAGAAACAAAAATGAGAAAAACAATCCAAGCTATATCCAAATCGGGTAGCTCAGACTTCGAAACTCACCTACTCGATATGGCCCCGAGGAAAATAGAACACGCGCTCTCGTTCGCCAACCACCGCCATCAAAGTCCCCACGGCCACATCCGAACCCCCATCACCACATTCTCCAAAACCATAACCCATACTCACTTCTCAAGGAGGACCCAATCGAAATATGTTTTTCCCTCTGGGTCAAGACCTTTTCATCCCCACGCAACATATCCTTCCCCAACCTCACCGGCTTCCTCTCCAAGCTCGACCTCTGGGTCCTCGCCTACCAACGCTCCTGCGCTCAAGTGACCGGCACGTTCCCTTCCCGCAACGCCATCCCCCTGGGTTAATTTCAGATTTCATCTGAAATGAGAAGTACTGTGCCCCTTTTGATTTTGAAATGTTTGCGATGACCCGGTCTAAAACCGGTCTGAAACTAAATTTGTAAATCTCAAACCGGTGCACAGTAGGTCTGCTGGGCCCCGCTCCACGTCAGCCAGCGGGACGCTGGCGGGACTCGGGCGGGAGCCCAGCATTTCCCATATATATTATGCGTGTGAAGTCTTTTCTGCTTTCTACAATTTAGACGTGAAGTATATGATGGTGCTATTTATAGACTCTAAATTTATATATGAAGTATATGTATATTGAACTTATTGGATAATTTGTAAATAAACATATCTTCTTAAATTAATTAAGGTCATGACAAAAGAGCCTAACAGGGTACTTAGTAATTGTAGATTAATTGGAAGGCTTGAAGAGGCACATTACTTTTGGATGAAAATTAGTCATGTGCTAATTCTGGGGATCCAAAAGTCATGTGGTTGTGGGGTTTACAAGAGTTCTCTCTTAGTATTTTATTTTTTCTATCATCATCTCTCCAAGAAAGGAACTATATAAAATACTTGGTCCAAGCCCGGATCACAGACACTCTTTCTTACTTAAACAACGTCCCTCCAGCTTCTCATAATCCTTTAGCACATTCTGGGATAAACTTCAACTTTATCAACACCTGCCATATTCAGAATAATTGTAAGAATTCTTTTATAACGAAGTACACAGACTCATGCAGACACGCACACAAAGAAATAGAGATTGACAAAGAATTTGCACTAAGTTCAATTCCAACAGTTTCTAACCAATTCAGAGATCGACAAAGAATTTGTACTTTTTAATACTTAGAATAGTTGGCAATTATATATTTTATAGCACACTAAGCATGACTATTATTTGCGAATTCTACCGTATAATTAATAACCTATGGTGATCAACCTATGACCAAGCTTCTCTCTCTCACACACACAAACACAAATCGTATGATTGTAGATTAATTGGAAGGCTTGAAGAGGCACATTACTTTCCTATGAAAAGTCGTGTGCTTCTGGGCATCCAAAAGTCATGGAGTTTACAAGAGTACTTAGTCGACTATTGCTATGAATGTATATAAATTGACCAAAACTACTCGAGAAGAAGAAAAAAAAAAACAGCTAGCATGTAACTGGCTGAACCACGGTGTCAGCTTGTTTATAGGAATTTTATTAGTGAGTAAAATTAAAGCGACATTTGCTGTAGAACAAAGAAGAAATATATCTCATTTTCAAAATAAAAGCAGCTTCAATGTTAAGATTTTTTTTTCGACAAAATAAAAATAAATTTTTAGAAAATTCAATTTTTGGTCACTAGGTTTTAGCTCCTTTTAAGAATTGGTCATTAAGAATTTTTTTTCAATTTTTCAGTCACTGAATTTATGTCCCTGTGACTATTTGGTCATTTTGTCAGCTGACTATCTATTTAACTAACGGGGGCATGTCCACGTCAACAACGATGCACACTCACCTAACCTCTGTCCACATCACTTCTCACTCAACACCCAGCCTAAAAACGACACCCCGTTAGCTTTAATGAGGAAACGATGTGCTCTGACAAAACGAAGACGCACAGTATTGAAATCCCGTTGACAATTTCTCTTATGATTTTTATTCTGGAGCTGTTGAAACTACCGTATCGTTAAGGTATGCATTGCATGGTTGTTGGGATAGAATTGTTGGCTACCAGCTCCGAAAAGAAGCAAAATTAATCAGTACTGGCTGTCAATGAAAATATAGTTGGAATTTATATGAAATTTTTGGCTTTTGTTGTTTTGGTTGTAAGTAATTTTTACTTCTTAAATTTTTTTCCTATTTTATTTTGTTAAAAAAATTTATTCCTTTTCAATCTAAGTACTTAATGATCGATATGACAGGGGCATGAATTGATAAAACAGAATATTAATAAGCGAATTGATTTTTTAAAAATATATAGGTTGAAATAAAATATTTTAAAACTTGAGGTGACTTATTGATTTTTGCCCATAGATATGGGGCGACATATTATGATGTTCCCCAAAAAACTATAACTATAACATATTTAACTGCATTAATTGATGTACAATGCCAACTAGAGAAGGCAAGAGATGAGGTAGACATATTATGATGTTCCCCAAAAAACTATAACTATAACATATTTAACTGCATTAATTGATGTACAATGCCAACTAGAGAAGGCAAGAGATGAGGTAGACGTGGAGAAGTTAAGATGTGAAACTTTCAATTTCAATTGAGGAAAGTATAATACAACTTTACAACTTATAAAATTTTAACGTACGTGAGCTATCTGATGTCCACACACGTGCGCTATCATTTATTAGTGTCCGTCTTTTTGTACATCTTCACAGGATTTAAAACAAATATTGTCTTTACAAATATGGACTTTAGACAATTTGTAATTAATACTCATTCAACTACCATAAGTTGAGAGAAGGTGTTCTTTAGACTTCTCAGAATATTTAGTAGGGATTAAACCTTTTTGAATACAATTGAGAACTACATCTGAATCGAACAAAGCAAGTATTACCTTAAATGTAAATTCAAAATTAATAATAGTGATAACATTTGAATGTCATTCTTGAAAATGCATTCAGCTGACTATGCTTAATAATTTATTATTATTTTTAGCATCATTACTACTTTCGGCATCATCTTCAGGTATGTGATCTATGGGAGGCTTAGGATATAGGTGCTCCAATTTCAATGATTGACTTTGTTTTTTAAGACGTTCAATTTCAATATTAAGAAGATCAGAACTTGTGGTTCGAGACTTTGTTATTTTCTTTTAATTCTCAAATTTCTTTTTTAACTAAATTGAATTCAGCCTGTAAATCCTGTAAGGTGTACAGATTTTTGGGCTTTCTGAATTTTGCCTAAAATTTTGGACTTAGTTTTTTTTTTCTTTTATAGAAGGTGTTTTAATTCGGTAAGATACTATTATATGATCTTTATCATATATGACCTTTTCAGTTGTTGTGTGGCTAGCCCTATACTGGGTTCTTTTTTTCTAAATTGACTGTAGACACAAATTCATCTTCCAAAATTTTCATGTTTGGGTGGAATTCTTTTTCTATAAATAATAACTGTGGGTCGATATACTCGAAATCTGTCTAAGTAGGAGAGTCTTGCTCTTCTTTCACAGTTGCTCTATCAAAGAGTTGAGACTTGGTGGAATATAAGGGACTGCTTACTTACCTAGGATTTATCTTGAACTTCTTTATGTTTTAGATTGAGGTCTCTTCGGATAGATTCATTAAGACTAGGTGGAATACTGGAAGTAGATTTTCCAGGTGACTTGCTTCTCGGTTCCTTAATTCTGAGGGGTTGAAAGCCCCAGGATACACCAAAACTTATCCTAACTTATCCATCCAAATATTGTTGGATCATATCAAGATTAACAATATCACTTTGAGCATGCCGAGTTGGGTTTTCATTTTCGGAAACCCATTTACTAGGCAATGCAACATCTTTCCATAGAATTGACTTAGGGACTCTAATGTTGGCATCATTGGTGTGAGCGTGACTATGGTCAAAATAGTTTGATCTTTGGGGCTTTGACTAATGCATGGACATTTAGATTGATCTGGATACATTAGTAATAGATTCTATATATTAAGGGTTGACTTCCTTCGAACAAACATCTCATATCCTAAAGTTATAATGTTTAAGGTCAAGGATTTTAGAAGGTGCTTATCACTTAAACTGAGATTAAAGTTTGGGAAACAATCGAAATGGATTGGTCCATTATAAAGACTAGACTCTATTATACCTAAGATACTAGTACTGTAGTCTAAGATACTAGTACCGTAGTCTGTGAACCTAGCATCTCTAAGGCATAACAAAACTGAGGCACTAATCCCTCTACGGGTTACATGTTTAACTGCAACTTGTACCAGTCCAATATGAATGTATTTAAAACCTTTTTCCCTATGTTTTTTTCAAGACATTAGGAGATAGCAACTGACATTTCTCATGTGTTTCTTAATGTGTATGTATGTAAATATAAATGCTTTTTTATATCGATATCGGTTCCATTATTAGAAAACAACGATTACTGATTGTGTAACAGTTATGGACTATGAAATAACAATAAACTACCCTTGGGAGGGAGGGTAACGGGAGAATGTCCCTATCTATGACCTTTTGAAGTACAATTTTAAACAATGGGCCTTTCACTACCTGGTCTCCAGACACACCTCTCAACACTCTTTAGTAGCAGCAGGGTTAACATCAGAAGAATTTTCCTTTTGGCCCGGAGAAGACATGGAACCTCTGAGTTTCAAGTCCACAGTTTGTTGCTGCGGCTGTTCTTGCTGCTGCATTTGTTGCTGCTGAAGCTGATGCAGTTGATGCTGCTGAAACTGATGCTGCTGCTTTTGAGAATGAATCTGGAGCTGTTGAAACTGCTGTGTCGTTAAAAGGGTATGCATTGCATGGTTGTTCGGATAGAATTGCTGGCTACCTCCAAAAGAAGCAAAATTCATCATTGGACCACCATTTGGCATAGCTTGGCCAGTCAATACTTTCAAGTGCTGAATCTCCTCTTTAAGTGCATCATTTAGTGCTATCACAAAACAAAAGCAAGACAAAATTACTATGACAAACACCAGAACAGACATTATACGTGTCTGTCTGCATTAAAGAAAAAGTTAGTCTTACAGTTTGTCTGCCTGTAGATGGAAATGGGCAGCAAACTAATATTCCACGTGTAATATTAACAACATAACCAATAATCAAAGTAGTAGGCATGCAAAGAACAGAAACATAAATACAATTGCTAAACCTTCCCATTCATCTAGAAAATGAGGAACCATGTTTTACAAAACAAAGATATGAAAATCAACCGCTGCCTCTACTAATTAGCCCGTCATGGACATCGAAACTAATCATATGCAAAGCATAATGACTCAAATCTTTGGAACTAAAACATACTCATGCATTAGAAGAACCCAGAGTTGGGGAAAAATGCATTATTCCACCAGTCAAAATCCAACTTTAAAAGTAAAATTTCATCTTTATTGCCTTCCCCATCATCAAAAGGACATCCTTATGCTAATGCAGGCACCCATTATGGATAATGTAGGCTACGAAACTTCCACACAAATAAAAACAAATTATCAAGATGTTATCACTATGACAATCAAGAAAGGTGCCTAAGGTTTTCTTTTGATTAGCTCAGATCCTATATATACTTCGACACCAATAATATTTTATATCAACGAAACACAATATCACAATATCAACAAAATATGATATATATATATGAAGTTTAAGTGAAGAAGGATCAACTTTCTCTACTTGTTTTCTTTTCTTTGTTCTTTGCAAGTTCAAAAGGGAAAAGGTGCATAGGGGGGTGGGGCTATATATATATATATATGAAGTTTAAGTGAAGAAGGATCAACTTTCTCTACTTGTTTTCTTTTCTTTGTTCTTTGCAAGTTCAAAAGGGAAAAGGTGCATAGGGGGGTGGGGCATTCGTTTATAGTATTCAATGTCTATGCTAAAGGAAAACAGTAATTACGGTTACAAAGTGAAGTCAGCTCATTAAGCGAAGCTCAGATTCTATCAAATCCCGAAAAAGTCTTGTATTCCCCTAATTCAATAATAATTTTATATTTATGGAAAACTTCATACTGAACCTTTATTACTTTATTCTGTTAGATATGATAGACTTTTACAGGGATGCATTTAAACGAATTTCATGGTAACCATACAATAAAATCTTACAAGCAACAAAAGCTTTTGAAAAATAGTTATAATCCATCATATCATTTCTATCCGTCCTTTCCAATTACCAGACCAAATTGCGTTCAACAAAAACAAGAATATATCTGTGAAGGCATGATCAAAATTAATCAATTGAAATAAAATCCTTGTAACCAATATATATGGGCAAAGGCAGGAAACAGTCCTTCCTAATTGTTGTTAACTTTTGCTACCATATTAAACCTGGGAAAGGTAAGAAAAACAAAATCAACCACTCACGAATGGATATCCCTCAGAGATGGATAAATGAAGGCACCTAAGCATGGCCAATGTCAAGCAGGTACCCTGACAAGGCCATGGCCGGAACATGCTTCACCGGAGTCGAGCGTCTAATAAAAGTTATGATCCCAGACAACCTTGGGAACCCACATAAAAGGACACAGACAAGGGGTATCTCGCAACACATAAAACCCATAATACGGATCATGATAAAAAAAATTAGGTTCCCATATGATGATGCCATATGAGGACACAGACGAGGCATCTCACAACACAAAATCCATAATAAGGCTAACATGATATAAAAAAATAGGACAATGCAAATTTGTCTGGCTTAAAGATGCAAAATCAATTATAAACAAGTTGACACCCTCTTCTCAGCTGAGATAGAAATAATTATACACAGGAGACAATCACCAGTCCCACAAGAGAAAAAGAGAGAGAGGCTTTAGAATTGGGGCACTAATCTTGAAAAGGGCTCACAAGATGTGCTTACCATCTTGCAAGTGAACCTGTTGCTCCATTGTTTGCAACCGCAGCTTCAGTTCGCTGTTCTCAGCAGTCAGACCATTTGTATCTCTCTACTCATAACAAACCCACAAAAAACAAAATAGTCACTGAGAAAACGATATAAGCCTAGGTTTTGAAAAATACTAGATATTACAATTGTGTCCCAACAAAGATGAACCATTTGCTAATCCAATGTAGATGTCAGATACAGAAGTCAATGAGACTGGAGACATTCACTAAAAAGATAAGGAGTATGCGCACTCAGCTGATGCAATTACCTGCAAGAGGGTTAGTTGAGCAGACAATGAAGTTGCTTCTGTTTGCAGCGTCTGGACTTTCCTTTCAAGCTCAGCAATGTATCGCATCTTCCTTTCCTTCGATCTAGAAGCTGATTGCCTGTTTGCCCAGATCCTATCACATGGAACAAAAAGGAAATATTAGCATGATTTTTAAACGAGAAATATAATTCACAGTGAGAGAGAGAGAGATCACAAACAAGAAATCATCTAACATTGATTAAGCGGGCAATAAACTTTAGAGGAGCATCAATAGTAACTCTTACAACAATTCCTCCTGCCCAAGAGGACAATAAAGAGGGAAGAGAATGGAATCTGTGCCACCAACACAAGTCAAACTGGTATCTCCACAGAATGAGCACTTCTCATTGAACTTGCGTTCACCCCACATGACAAGGAACATGGGACCGCTCAAAAGAAGATCCTAAAAATTTTTTTTGATAAGTAAGCCAATTTTATTAAACACTAATAAAAACAAGGAACAGCGGAATCACCAGTACAAGAGAATGTACTGAAGAACCCAAACACAGACAATCAAGAAAATAAAGAAAAACAAAAGCCCAACAAGAAACTCCCGCCCACACGCCAACAAGAAAAACAAAAGCACCCCCAACAAGATCCCACCCAAACGATCCCCCTATCAGTCCAGCCCATGGCTCTAAGTCTTCCGAACGATCGAGGGAGACCCATCATAGTTAACTGAAGACTTCAATCCCTGCAACTCTCTGATCATCTTCCCTTTTGATTTTCGAGACTTTTTCGAACAAGGCTGCACCCGATCCCGTTCCAACGCTGCAAAGAGATCTCTCAGTTTGTCCTCTTGACCACCACACGACAGCCCAACCATATTACCCACAGAGGAAACCATATCCAAAACTCACGCCGGAGATTCACCCTCTAAAACGTTACTAGGGACAGAAACAACAAGAGATAAGGGACCGCTAGAACTGGTCCAAGAGAACACTCCCCCTCCTCCTGCCCACCTAAGAGGGACCCAGAAGAAGGAGCCATCACTGCTCGCTCCTTCGCGTCATCACAACGCCCCACTATGCTAGTTTTCAGCCCACCCGAGATAGGCTCAGCAAACCCAGCGAGCCCATCATGCCCAGCCCCTCCTTCATTCACAACCATAGCCCCCGATAAGCCATCTAAGGCCTCCGGGTCACCAATTGTCAGCCCAGACGAGATCTGACCCGCGAACGTGCCTCTGGGCGAAAACTCCAGCGTCTGAAGAGCCTCCGGGCAGTCGCCATCCACGACAGACGGCGCCGACGAGAGGGTATCCGCCGCCGACGAGTGGGTTGCACCCCCTTCCATGCCTCCGAGCTCGACAACGTCAGACACGAACGTGATAACTGATCCTAAAAATAGTGCATACGCTTGCCCCCCCCCCCCCCCCCAAAAAAAAAGAAGAAGAAGAGGGTTAATCACTGATTCCCAGAGGTCATGCTTACCATACCATCCCACGGAACCTATAAGAAAGCACGAGCAACAAAATTCACAAAACACAAAAGCCACCCAAAAGGAGGCAGGAAAAAGAGATAGCAAATGCACATGATGTACAAAAAACCTAGACCCCGAACTTCCAAAGAATTGATACCAGATGGAAGCTCTCTCCACTGTCCCACAGGAAATAATCAGCAACCGAGCAAAAATCACAAATAGTTAAGTGGAAATGCCCACGAGATTTATACTTCAGCCTCATTTAGACTGTTAATGGTCGTACAAACAACAAAAAATAAAATTAGAAAAATTATGGAGCACGACGAGCATATAAAATTTATCTCATAACAGATAAACAAAGACCCTTTATCGTGAAAGAAAAAAGAAAAAAGAAACTAATTTGAAGGACTTCAAAAACACCAGAATGTATAATCTCATATATGTCATGCATATGGGCACGATAACACACGCAGATAGAGATACAAAATTTTGATAAAAATGTGATTTTGGTAGAAATGAAAAGAACAATAAGATGAAAGAAGAATGTTACTCATAAATTACTAAGCATGAACAAGCAATTAAGCTGGAGAAAATGACTCTTCAAACCAACTAAAGTTTGAATCTTGTTAACCGATTTTGCAGTTGATATTAAACAAACAAAGTCGATAATCAGAAAAAAATAAAATTCTTTAAGAAACCATACCTCTTTGCACGCTTGGGATCAATTAAAGCGAGCTCCGCAAGCTTAGCAGCTGACATGGCTTTCTTGGAATCAGCTGCAGTGATCTCTTCTGAGCTTGAGACAAGCAACTCTGGTTTGATTGTCGTTGACCCATCCATGGACTGGCTATGTTGGTGCCTGATTCTGGGCCTCTCATTAGAACCAATGGCAACATTCTCAGCAGAAGTCACAGCTCTCGATGCTGGTGTTGTCATGGATGCCGGTGATGTAGTTGGCGCTGCAGCAGCAGAAGATGGCTCACCCACTTGGAATGATGACGTAGCAGATGATGAATTGAACTTATCCATATCAAGATACATAGATAACAAGTCCTCCTCAGTCTCGTCCGAAAAAGAGGGCCCATTAGCGCCACCCACAACACCAAGATCACTGTCGAAGCTAATATCATCAGGAAGGGTGAGAATTTCCGAATGGGCACGTCTATGACCCAAATTCCTCCGCGGGGTATCAGGCATTCCGCTAATATCATGGCTAAAGCGACTAGAATCAGCATTCATGCCATGCCCAAAATGAGCCGACTCTGAACTAGAAGCCGGCGCCAATGGCGGGTACAAAGGTGACGCTGAGGATGGCTCCGGTTTCACATTGAAACTAGTTGACGAGAAACCTGAGTAACGGCCTGACAGGGGTGGTGGAAAACCTCCACCATGTCCAGGGGATTTCTGCTTATCCATCGAGGAAAAATCTCAACAGTACCAACTCTTACAATTCCTTTAAGAACAGCG
This sequence comes from Myrica gale, assembly GCA_963930655.1. Lineage (NCBI taxonomy): Eukaryota > Viridiplantae > Streptophyta > Magnoliopsida > Fagales > Myricaceae > Myrica > Myrica gale. The sequence goes on along the minus strand of OZ005619.1, from coordinate 11,511,546 downwards.
CAGAACCCGAGAAGAAAATCAATCGAACCAGTTTTTTAGACACCTTAAGAAACCAAATGGATTCCTTCAAGCTTGAAGAAACGGATTCCCAAATTTCCCCAGAGAAGAACTGATTGTGAAATTGAAGCTACGAACCTCAGAGTCACAAACCAAGAAATGAGGACCACAGAAGAATTTAACGATTCTTTTCCTATCTCTGAAGAATGGAATTGACTCAAGAGATTAAAACCCTAGAATCACACACAACAAGCCGCAGAAAGTTGAAGAAGCAGATATCACAGAAACCTTAGAACACTAGAGATCTGAGCAGGCTGTAATTGCTGTGAACAGAAAGATGCAATTACGCCGAGCTATTCCTAGAACAGATAATTAAGAAACAAACATACATCCCCAAATACATTAGCCTTCGACCACAGCGTACATACTTCCCAGGAAGATCAGGGGATTTTTCTGCAGAGAATTCAACGGGGGACATAAATTCTCACCGCCGCAGATTGTACAAAACAGATCTTGGAATGGGGAGCTGTAAAGCTAAGCAGAGGAGAATCCCACGGCATTTGTCCAAGAGCTAACGTAAATGAACAAAATCACATGGAGGGTGGGAAGGAGAGAGAGAGAGATCTGACGAGATAGCGAAGTTTCCGTGATGCTCTATATATACAAGTGGTGCGTATATATATATATGGTATAGGCGCCTGTCCTTAAATATTTTCTTATCTGTATCTCATCTATGTTTTTACTTCCCAAATATAATCTGAAAAAAAAAATTACACTTTAAAACCATTTTTCCTTTAATTGTCCTAATATAATTTGTCGAAAAGAATAATATTACCCTTTTGTACTCGTAATTAACACTTATTTGCAATTTAGTTCTCAGAGTTGATATCCTTAGACTAAAATATAATTCAATCATCTAATGATTGACCTTAATTTTATATAAAATAATAAAAGAAATTTTACAAAAATTCATAAAAATCCTCTCACAAATTTTTTTATATTTAGCTTTCTTTAAAAAAAATGGAGAGAATATAAGGATTGACATAAACTTGATTACCCAAAAAGATAAATGAGAGATCAAAGAAGATCGATCGATAGATAAACATTTGATTACCCAAAAATATGAATGAGAGGTAAAGAAGGATTGATAGAGGTTTGATTACCCACACCAAAAACTAGTAAGTATGAAGATTCGAACCTTTTAACTTACAGCATAAGGAACAAACAAACATACCTAATCAAGCATAAAAGTTGTTCGAAGAATGAGTAATATTACAAGGTTTGTATTCCAGCAAAATAGTATATTCCGAATCAAATATTACCATTCATTGGGACCATAACGAAAACTAGAAAGCAAAGGTTTATATTGAGTGTCCTAATAAACAACAATGCTAATAAAATTCCTTTCAATTATATCTTTTATTTATATATATATATATATATATATAGTTGAGCATATATGGAATTTCAAAAGAGACATTTTTTCGCAAAAATGAATGAAGTTGAAAAGGGATCGATATAGGTTCGATTATTTGAAAATATGAATGAGAGATCAAAGAGGATCGATCAATAGAGATTTGATTACCCAAACAGATAAATGATAGATTAAAGAGGATCGGTAGAGTTTGGATTACCCAATCTATCTAACTCGGCTAGCTAAAAAAATTGCTACTGCTATACAGGATAGCTATTTTTTTTATAACAAAAAAAAAATCCATGCAATCAACCCTTATATCTAGTAGTCGAGATTAGTTAAACAATAATTTCAAAATCAGTTTCTTCTTGAGCGAAAAGCACGTGAGAACGGGATGAGAAGTTGATATGCTGGTCTTGTTTGAACCACAATAATTTGGACTCAAAAATTTAAGTTTAATAATAATAAAGTTATAACATAATTTTTTATTATTATAATATTTATTAAAAATCTTATATCTCTTCACTTTTTCACCGACTCTTATAATATATTTTTACTTTATAATATTTCTCAAACTCTAATACCGTCTATTTCAACCTTAAACATCCTCATTGTTTATTTCAACCTTGCATCTGTTCATAATATAAATTAGAGCAAAAAAACTATATAAATACTAATAAAAAAAAGGCACAAGAGCACTGTGTTCTCGGTGACACGCGAACACCGTTAGCGAGTAGTGATATACAAATCCGGTTGCCTTCTGGGGCAAGATATAGCTGACGTCCTCTTCTTTGTATAAAAAAAAACATGTTAATTTTCATTAAGCAAATATCGCAGCAACCATTAGTCAAACCGCCTGACCCAAGAAATCACGTATATGTAGTTGTTAGGACTTTAACGCAGGTTCACATGCTTCCACGTGAAAAGAGGATTCCTTTGACAAGCTCACAACAAGTACGTCAGCGAGGAACAGTATTGGAATTCATACTTTTTTTTAAAAACGCCCAAAAGCTGACCAGTTCAGTCAAAAACAAATCTTCTGCGTTTACTTTTACGTAACACCACTCGCGTTTAATTTTTATTAAGAGAGTAATTAATTTATCAAATTTTAAAACAATCTTTTATAAAAATAAAAAGGAGAAAAGATTTATTGACTGGGCTGAATTGGGCCCAATTGCATTTGAGGTTTTGGGACTTTGAAATATTAAGGTTGTGTTTGTCTATTAAAATTTTGGTGAGATTAAAATTTTAGAGTAATGGATTTGGTGAAAAAGTGAAGAGAGTGGTGATTTTTAATATTTATTATAGTAAAAAGTAATGATGTGATGAGAAGAGAGAAATTATATTGTAATTTTTTGGCTAAAATGCTCCGTACGTCCCTGGGTATGATCCTTTCCTAATTTAGTCCTTAGGGTATGAATTTCCCTTAAAAACCCCTGAGGTTTGACCTTATTCCCAGAAGAGTCCTGCCGTCAACTTAATGGACGGAATTGCTGACGTGGCTAACAGAAGACACGTGTTTGCTGAAGTGACACGTTTAAAAATTACAAAAAAATAATACGAAGCCACGTGTATAATTGCCTCTTCCAATAATTCGACGACGGCTACAGAGCCATGTCTGTTCAAAAAAATCGAAATTAAATGAAATGAACACCGAAATAGGAAAACAAAATTAATCAATCTACAATTTGGCAACTTTCTTTTAACCCTCTTCAAGAAAGAAGAAGAACAAGAAAAACAGGGGAGTTCTACTTGATTGGATTGGATTACAAAATTCAACAGAAGAAAAAGGGTACTCTGTTTTCTGGATCTCAGGGACTAAAGAAAGAAAACAATAACCCCATCTTGTTTGAAGAAAGCGAAAAAAATTTGGCGGATTGAAATGAAATTTTGTTGACCCATGTTGTGAAAGAGTATAAAATCAAAATCTTACAAAACTTTTATTATATGTTCTTCATAGAAAGAGAGAAAAAAACATCAAAAACAAAAAGAAACTAAAAATTAAGATTACCTGGGAGCTGCCATGGATCGAACTTGTACAGATCAATCTCCCTAATAATGGGAACTGCAAGAGGAAGCGAAGCAGATTTCCTACACAGATAATGATTCACCAACTCTTCGTCGGTAGGGTGAAATCTGAACCCTGGAGGTAGCTGTAGCTCACTTGTCATTGAACTTTCCTCTTCAACCGTCTCTCTTTCTTCTTTTTCTTGAAGGCTATGGAATTGATATCTCCAAGCTTCTCTCTCTCTCTTGTGCCTCTGCTTTCTTAGATGTCGTCCGTTTTTCTTTGCTGGAAAACCTGAAGACGAAGAGTATTCGATGCAGGATGAGGCTTTATATACTACCCGTGGGATATCTAACGTATAACAAATAAGCAACGTGGGGGCGTGCGGGTCTATATGTGGATGGGTAGAAATGGAGCCTGACCCATAGGCGCTTCTTTGGTGGAACAGAGAACTTGTAGGTGTATTCAGATCTGAAAATTCTTGCAGACATGTATGGGACCTGGGAAGGCAGAGACGGGTCTTGGTATTGGGCTGTAGCCGTCGTCAAATTACTGGAAAAGTCAATTATACACGTGTCTTCGTATTATTTTTTTTGTAATTTTTAAACATGTCATGTCAGCAAACACGTGTCTTCTGTTAGCCACGTCAGCAATTCCGTCCATTAAGTTGACGGCAGGACTCTTCTGGGAATAGGGCCAAACCCCAGGGGTTTTTTAAGGGAAATTCATACCCTAAGGACTAAATTGAGAAATGGTCATACCCCAGGGACGTACAGAGCATTTTAGCCTAATTTTTAATTGTTTTAAATTTTAGGAGGTGTAAAATTTTTGTTAACAACGTGGCCTAAATGGGCTTAGGAGTAAGAAGAAAATAGAAAAGGAATGGGAGAGCCCAAATTAGGAAAGAGGCTCAACCCATCTAATTGAAGGGACCATTCAAGACATTTGATTTCAAAGAAAAAAAAATGGCCAAGTGACTAATATAGAGAACCGGCCACTCCCCCGTCCATGCATTCAACAATAACCAACTCATAAAATTATGAGTGGGTTAGCAACATAACCTAGGTTCAATGCTTTATAAGGAGAAAGGAAACCACCATTGGGTTAATTGTTCCACTTCCACCGTGAGTTAGAGAAATAGAGAATGGGGAGAGTTCAGAGAGCTTGAGAGAGAGACTGAACCAGAGGGGGAGATACGGGTGTGAAAGAAAAAAAATGATGTAAATCACATACTCTAAAGCATACCTTAAGTGTTAGAGACTCACTATGGACGTCGTGCGAAATTTCTTCTAATCCGATCTTTATAAGTGACACGACATGAAGAATATGATCAATGAATCTGCTACGGTTCCGGATCAATAGAAGTCTCACGATCTCTTCGAAAGAAGAGAAATGAGAAAGATCATTTTTTGAATCTTAAGGAGATAGTGTGGTCATTGATTAGAAAGGTCGCACAGCGATGTCGACTTCCAAAATAGCAAATTGCTACCTAATGTATCACTAATGCATCATATGATCATGGAGTTTGTAGCACGGAATCAGATATTGATGCTTTATGATTATGCTGTTGCCCTATTTTTGCCACTACGCTTGAATAATTATGTCTTCTTATACAACATACTATAAAGCATATCTGAACTTAGACAGTTTATGGACATTATGGGAAAGTTTTTATAATCCACTCTTTAGAAGTGACACGATATGAAAAATATGATCAATCAATCTTCTTCGAGGGTTTGGATTCAGACTATATCGTATTGGTTCAGACACATCCGGACTCACGGTCTGGATTTAATCCCTTAGATTCGACGATAGATAGGTCGTCACTTCATTTAATGAGACCTGACCCGTGCTAGCTCGGCTTGGCTCCTAGCGGAGCCAGCCAAACGTGCGTCAGGTCCCCTTTTGTGGTCTCGTATTAGTCGGACCACTAAAATTTATGTGTGACCACGACTCTGACCGCTACGGCTTGAACATGTGTTTTCATCGATTTTATTCCCAAATCCCCAATTTCAAATTTCATTTTCAAATCCCCAAATAGGGTCGGATCTCCAAATCCCTAGACTTGACAAAACCAAAAAAGGGTTAAAAAAAGGCACTCATTGTCTCTGCTTCAGAAGTTTTTCTCTCCCATTCCTTAGGTGAGTTTCAAAAGTCATTTGTTTCATTAGTTCAGCTTGTTTTTAAACTTTTTCTCTCTTTTGAGTTGCTTAGTTTGTATGTATTCATGTAAAGAGAAAGATAGGTTGATGCTCTGTGTTTATTCTCTCTATTAAGTTGCTCAGTTTGTATCATGTATTCAAGTAAAGAGAGAGAGAGAGAGAAATAGAGTCTGATGCTTCTTGTTTGTATTCTTATATTCTATTTTGTGACATTCGATGATTGAGATTGTTTCAAGAGTGAGTTTGTGGACTGGCACTAGTGGTCTAACTCTAAAATATTTGTTACAAGCAATTTAGAAACACTAATAGGTAAGAAAAGGCACATAATGATCTTTACTCTCTAACTTTGTTGGCTAACCACAAGACTAATATTTATTTCGCAAACTTATACATACTTATGGATTAATTTGCTTATCAGTTATCTGCATGCAAGTGTTATTTGCTAACGTCTTTGAAAGTTCCTTGAGAAATGTAGATTGTGCTTTTATGACAGCAAGGGGAAGGAAGACAAAAAAACCTATAATTTCACCTTTTATTCTGTTATTGGTAGGAAAAATATATAATGGTTATTTCAGTTTATATTTTTAAACATGATCATTATCTGAAAACTATTATAAGCATTGATTTATAGAAAGCAATAATTATTTTCCTATATTATCAACACAAATGTATAATGGTTATTTCTGTTTATATTTCTAAACATGATAATCATTATTATTTGATGGTACCTTACTCTTGTGTCATGATTTTTATACGAAATAGAGTATTTTTTATTGATATGTAGCTATTAAATTAAGGGTTAATTACACTTTATACCCATGAGGTTTGGGGGGTATGACACTTTGTACATTTTTCTTTTATTTTTGAGACATTGCACCTTTCAATTATTGATTTCAAACATTTTGCACCATCTATTAAATTTTTTGGTTAATTTGGACAAAAAAATAATTTTTGATATGCAAAATGACAATTTTGTCCTATTTTTTTGGGAGTGACCATTTTTTGATGGTAAAATCGTAATTTTTAGGCTAAAAAAATTAATTTTTGTTCAAATATACTGAAAATTATAACGGATGGTGCAAAGTATATGAGATCAAAAGTTGATGGGTGCAATGTAATTAAAAATAATAGATTATGGTGCAAAGTGTCAATACACCCATAGTTGAGGGTACAAAGTGTATTTAATCTTTAAATAGATGTCGGAGATGCATTGTGAGATTCCTCCAAATAATAATTGTTGAAGGTCTAGTAACACAGCCAACCCAGATGGTGTGTCAAGTTTTTTTCTATGGTCTCTCGTTCAACAATTTTGTATAAATTTTTATTTGCCTCATTTGTATGGCTTTTATTGTTGGATCGAGCAGGTGATATGGTTCAAGAAGACAATGAAAATGATGTAAATGTTTGGACCTTAGAGTTTAGAGATGTCGAGCATGCTTACGACTGGTATAATAGTTATGCAATTAGCGCCGGGTTTTGTATCCGCAAGAATGAACCACGCAAGAACAAAGAAATATGGTACTATATAAGCAGAATGTTTGTCTGCAACAAAGTCGGATTTAGAACAACAAAAGGTCTCGGGAGCCCGTATAGAAGGAACGACAAAATACAAGAAGCGGTTGTCTTACTTGTTTCAATGTTCAGCAGTAGCCAAGTGGGAAGTATTGCACGTTTGATTGGTGTGCAAAACATAACCACGAACTAGCTACGCCATCGAAAGCCCACCTACTCCGCTCACATAGAGGTATCAATGAAGTGCAGCGCCTCGAGGTAGATGATGCAGAGAGAGCTGGGATTTTGCCGAAGCTATCACATGATTTGATGGCGGCTCAGGCAGGGGGTAAAGAATAGTTGAGATTCACTCAAATGGACCTGGAAAAACTACTTGATCAGTAGAAAAAGTAAAACTAGAGCTGCACAACCAAAAATCCGGTCAGGGGAAATGAAGGACTTAATTTCGAAGGGGGAAGGCCGGAATGGACTCAAGGGACTAGGGAGGGCATCAAAATGCATAATTTTGACTTTGGGTTTTTATTTTTTAAGTTTAAAGTTTGTATTAAAAAAATTTAAAATTAAAATTGAATTTAAATTTAAATTAATAAATGCGGTCATGTCCAGTCCAGACTTGATCCCAAATGGCTTGGACTGAACCGAACCACATTTGGACCACTTGGACCACAAATTTGGTTCGGTCCGGTCCAGTTCTGTGCAGCCCTAAGTAAAACTATGAAGGTTGGGGTATGTGGTGTTCTTTTAATTTGGTTTGGCGATAAGTACCAAAAGAGTTCATAGTTCTTTTTCAGGGTTATGTTGGACGATAAAATCGCTTGACCAACATCTTTTGGTCGGACCACGACATCAAAATGACTATACACTCTTTGGGGACTTTGTTAAGTTGATTCTACGTACAAGATAAACGACGAGCATAGACCACTAGGTGTGTTTGTGGGAGTGAATCATCACATGTAGACTGTAGTATTTGGGACATGACTATTGTTTGATGAGACAACCCAGTCATTCCAGTGGTTGTTTGAGACATTTGTCGAGTGCATGGACGTAAAAGCACCCCAGTCTCTTTTTACTTATCAAGATGTAGCCCCACTTGCTACAATCCCCAATGCCTTTCCAGACACACATCATTTCCTTTGTGTATGACATATTCACCTAAACAATAATCTTGGTTCAGTGTTTGGCGACAAAGAGTTCAAAAAAAATTGTGCTAGACTTCTTTTCAATAGTGATGTGGACGATTTTGAGGATGCTTGGTTTAAGATTATTAATGTTCACAATCTTTATGACAAATGAGTGGGTATAAAAGATATACGAGAAACATGAGAAGTGGGATGATTGTTCCTCATCGCCACTTGACCCCTACAAGGGAATAGAAACATGAGAAGTGGTTGGACCGCAATTCGTTAGAGTATGAGTTTTGTTAAGGTTGGAGTTAAATAATTTTCATGTTGTTCACTTGTCTTAAGGAAAAAGGTTTGTGTGTTCTTTACATTGTTTCTGCTCAATTTGTCCACAGTTGCTCCAGGAATATCTATAAAGTATTTGAATTGGGATTTCATCCTTTGATTGGATTCTTTCTCTCAGCACATTCATGAAGCTATGTTCATTTATGCAATAGCTCTTGTGGTAGAATATTATATCTGGGTATTTCATTTAAAATTTTATTTGGTGATCATAGTTTTGTTAACTGAGTATTTTATGTTTTTCTTGACAGTAGTGATGTCTGATGTGGAGAAAAAAAAACATGTTGATGCACCCGAGAAGAAGAAGAAGGAGAGGAATCAGTCTGGCAGAAATCAATTTGTGCCGAACAAGATGATCATACAACAAGACCAACAATGGTGAAAAGCCCAAATTGGATTCAAGCCTAAGGGAAAGAAGGCTGAGACGCGCAACACATCAGTTATAAAACCAACTTATAATGTGTGACAGCCATGATTTTGAGACCCCACGAAAAAAACTACCTTCTCACAATGAAAAGTGCAAAGTGAATGTTTTGCGAGACACAATAGGAATGAGGGATCGAATGTCCTTGTGAGGACGTGAGGAAAAGACTAAAAAAGCAGAGTACCATGAAGAAGAAAGGTAATTGAAGTTTGAGAAGTTAAATAGAGAAATTATTATACACGGACACTAAATTTATTATAGGAGGTGTCCCACCTCGGCGCCCAGGATTATTTCTATTAGATGTATGCCCTCAAAACCAATCATTTTGCATAATTATGAAATAATTATTGTTATTGTTTATTCTCTTGTATATTATATTGGGTACCTGCAGTAACATAAGATGTCATATTTATGTTGACAATAGATGACATATTGTTGAGCAACATTGTAAAAAAGTCAAACCAATGATTAATGAATTGGAGGCGGAGAGTATGCCTTTTCGGATCCTTGTTGACTCACTTTGTTCTAGACCGAGAGACATGGTAATGTACAAATAGGTCTACAATCGTTGTGCCTCTATAAGAGTACATTCATTGAACCAGATAAAATATGAATACCTTCTGGAAACGATCACTGATGTAGAGAACGGTATTCGACACAATTATCTTATATTGTCCTTAGACCTGAGAGAGTTATGCAAGTTTGCTTATTGTGTGCTTGTGCTTTGACTAAATAAGGTTAGGCCTTGCGCATAGTAATTGATTTTGTATACTTGCTCAATATGAAATCCACCAGTCTCTTGATGATGCAGTATATTCATTATGTTTGTATATTGTTGGACTCATATAAAAATGTTGCGCAGCGAGATTTTGTGAAAAGTGTTTTCACGATTTTTACTTATATTATATATTAATTAAATATTTGCGAAAATGATTGTGGAAAGTTTTGGAAGTCACTCTAGGTACAAACTGAGAATTAAAAATTATATGAGTTAGAGACTTCATTAGTGATATTATTACGGTCCTATTAGCTCATGTGGAATATAGTATGGTGGAAGGATAAATAAGTATATAATTGTTAGCAAAAGAGATTTCATAAAAACAATCTCAATATCTCGGGAATTAATTGTGATATGTTAATGGACATGATCACAATTTGTAGAAGCCCATACATTCGGATTACAGAATATAATGAGGTTTAATGAAAAAGAGTTTTTCATGATGATCCTACGACCGAGATTTGAGGTCCCTTAAAGATCCCACGTTATAGCATAGTTGAATTTTGAGCCAGCCATTATAAATAGCTTAGAAACTCATTTGAGAGATACAAATTCATTTTCACTTGAGAGTTTCTCTCTCTAAATTTTCTCTCAAACCTATGTGTGTGGATCTGAAGGAGGCAGAACACTTGGGCTGCTTTGATTCAATGATTTTTTCCTCTGCGATCTTGAGTTCCAACAATTTCTATCAATTTGCAGGAAGAATTATGTGAAGATCAAGACGGATTTACTCCGAGTACTATCAGTAGATCAACTTATTTGTCAAATGACAATGTATGTGGGAAAAATATTCTCAAGATAAAAGGTTTATGGCGAATACAAAGAGGAAAGGTGAAACGAAGATGGGAGAAAATGTGGCGGAACCTCCTCTAATAAGAATCAGGTGAGTGGACGAAAACGTGCACAATGATTCTCTCACTCTCACCAACCAGGAGCTGAATTGGAGCACATGCAAAGAGGGGAAGCATTGGTGTAGAGAAGGCCTAGTGAAGGAGTTCCCTGGCCACACTACGAAGTGGCCACCCACACTACGAAAGAGCTACATGAAGGAGTTGACGCAAAGCCTAACCAAGTTAGGAAGGATGAAGCAAAAGGTAGAAAAACAAATACACAGGAGCAGACAATCCTCTGGATCCTCTGGAGGGATATCGATCACAAATGGACCTGCTGGACACGTAGGACGCCATCAAACGCAAAGCGTTTCCTACCACGCTAGCTGGATCAACTTGTGTTTGGTTCAATAGGTTAAGGCCAAATTCAATTTCGAGTTTCAAAGAACTTAGCTGAGCTTTCGTCAGTCATTTTTTAGCAAACAAAGACAAAAGAAGCCGGCGATCCATCTCCTTTCCACCCGACAGAAAGAAGACGAAAGCTTGCGGGACTATGTGCCACGTTTTAACCAGGAGAAGTTGAATGTAGAGGATCCAATAGATAAAGTGGTCATCACAGTTATAGTGGCAAGATTAATAGATGAGTGGTTTTCTTTCTCCCTTGGGAAAAAACCACGATACTGACGAATGTATCTACCTGAAGAAACAAATAGAAGCTCTTATCCAACAGTGACCTCTTCTGCAGATTCACCACTACCAAAGCTGAAGAGCCATTTAGAAAAGAAGCATGAGCACTCGAAAACCAAGGCTTCATAACTTACCAAAGGAATGATCGTGAACCCTAAGAAAATCAAAGGGAAAACGAGGTCAGGTAATTTACATGACGACACAATAGTAATCACCGTCATGATAGGAAACTACAACATTCGAAGAATCCTGATCGACACTGGGAGCTTTGCCGACGTCCTATACGCGACAACGTATGACCAGATGAAGCTGGGAAGAGAAAAGATAACCAGAAAAAACACCCGATTATCAGGATTCACTAGCCATCAGGTATATGACCTAGGAACCACGTAGCTACCATTCACGATAGGAGAATATCCTTGCGAGGCATCAATTTTCTTGAAATTCTTGGTCCTCGAGGGAAAATCCTCCTATAATGCCATCATTAGGAGGACAACGCTAAACGAGTTGTAGGCCGCAGTATCCACCTATCACTTGAAGATGAAGTTTCCAACCAAAGCTGGAATTGGAGAAGTAAAAGAGGATCTGGAGCAGGCCAGAAAGTGTTACTTATCAAACACCTAGATGTCTGCAGAAACGATGGCCATAGAATATCTGAAGGAGCTTCAAGCACAACCAGTAGAACCCTCGAAAGAAATATTGCTTTTGGAGGACTCAAAGGAGCAAATAGTGAGAATCGGGACTAACCTATCGGAAGAATCCAAGAAAACACTCATGAAGTTTCTGCGAGCAAACAACAAGATCATTGCCCTTATCGCACGAAGACATTCTAAGCATCGATCCAAAAGTCATTAATCCACAAGCTGAATATACGCCTCGAGGTCAAACCAGTCATACAACGTAAATGAAGCTTTGCTCTAGAAAGGAGTCAAGCAATCAAAAAAGAAGTCAAAAAGCTAGTACAGTCATGATTTATCAAGGAAGTCAAATACCCTAGTCGAAAGCTTTGCTCTAAAATGCGCTTTCGGCGTATCCTTTAGAAAATTTTTGAGATTTCTGATATCCCAAAGAGGAATCGAAAGCCAACCCAAAAAAAATAAGGCCATCTAGGATATGCAGCCACCAAAAAACACCATAGAGTTACAACGAGTTACGGGCCGAGTAGTAGCACATACCATTCTTTGAAGAACTAAATAAATATTAACGAACCCTCCACTCCCTATGTTCCCCATTATCAAGAGAAACCCTTTACTTTTACCTCGATGTCTCGGACACATCAGTAAGAGTGGCACTCATAAGGGATGACAATGTCATCCAACGATCGATATACTATGTAAGTAGGGCGTTAGAAGGAGTCGAACCCCAATATCCCAGCGTAGAAAAACCAGCATTGACTGTCATCATCTCAGTGTCTTGAATTTTTTATATATTATTTTTAATTGCTAGAAAAGACTATTTTGCCCCTATTTTTTGTTTTAGCCTTAATTTATTCTAGAAACCTTATTTTTTCAACATTTTTGCTTGATATGTCTTATTCTCTTGTTTTCTTAGTCAATAGGACCTACCCTAAGTATGCAGTGCATCCTATGATTTATTTTCTAGAATTTTTTTAAATAGTGTTTTTGGGTTTGGATTGAAAGATATGGTGGCTTTGGGCTTGAAAATCATTTGTTTTTTATCCTTCCTTCAGCCAACTCGACCCAGCCCTCATCGCAGCCCATTTCAGCGCCTCCTTTGACTTGCAAAACCGGTCAAAGCTATAGAATTCTTTTGTAATCATTGCCAATCATTTATTGCTTACAAAACCACCTTCAATATGTCTATTTTTGTGTTGCTGCCACCCCTCCTCCCATTTATGCTTCAAACCTTGCTTAGACCTAGGCAAGATGATTTATCTCTCTAACCCCTAGCATGGTTGGTTCTAACCCTAGGAGTAAACTATGGTCAAGATTAGATTACTCTTGTGAAGAATTCTTCACTGAGCTCATTCGGAAGTTCTTAGGGATAGGGAGAGAGTTAAAGAGAGTTGAAGAAAGAGTATAAGAAAGGAGGAGGGAGAAGGTGCTAGCCGCATTGTCCTAGGGAGGAGAAAGAGAAGGATTTTTGAAGAATTCTTGGTAAAAGTTGGAATTTTATTGACCTTTGCATTCTTTGATGTTATTTTGTTAGTTTCGGATCCAAACAACAGGATCTAAGTAGGTTTCAAGATCATCAAGACCTAAAGAGATTAATTAAGTGAGGCAAGGTGTTAGTTTGCTTGTTAGTCTTGTTATTAGCATTTTAATGTTTTAGGTTAGTAACATATCATATAATGAACTGGAAATATCCATTAGGATGTTCATGTGTTAGAAAAAGGATTAGATTGGTTAGATCTTAGAGGATTTTGAAGATTTGAAGGAATTATGAAGATTAGGTCATTTTGCCTCTTTAATGATTTTTAAGGTAATTTTTGTGTTATTATTTTGGATGGCACGGTTTATAGGTGATTTTGAGGTATTATAAACACATAGGATAGGTTTCGTGCAATTATTTACATAGAATAGACAGATTGGATTAATTAGGTTAAACGTAGCCTAGTTTAGCTTAATTATTGATAACAGTGTTCTTAATGATTCTTATTATATAGTAAATGACCTTATATTGATATGAAACTTTTATGTATTATACTAGACACGTTTAGGAGTCTCCAGGTAAAATTTTGTGTCATTTGAACCTAGGATGAATAAGTTATGAATTTTTGAAGTGATTCAAAATTTAGTTTTGCATGAAAACAGGTCTGTTTATCATCTATTCGAATTGGGTCTATTTTATAAAATTGTACTATTTTTATTGGTTTGAATTCTTGCATTTTGGCTAAGCTTTGTACTTTGTATGGTTGTCTTCACATGCACCCATCCCCCCTTACTGCATCTATAAGACTCACCCCTTTGTTTGTCCACTTTTATTTCTAAGACAACTTATGCCCATATTCGATTCCTTTGTTACCCATGAACTTATGACCCACGACTTACTTGGGTCATTCCTAGGAGATAAAGAAGCGTTATGAAACTTTTGGGATACAACATATCCCCTGAGATCAAAATGCCCGAGCTAACGCTTTAGCAACCTAAGTGTCAGGATCTGCCGAGATGTTCAAAGGATGAAAAAGGCCATACGTTCTGCAAGACTTGTGTCCGAAATCAGGATAGTGGATGAGGTGGAACCAGAGAATTGACCAACCTCGATAATGAAGGTACTCAAAGAGGAAAACTTCGAGATCAACAAGCAACAACTCCAAAAGTTCAAGAGGATAGCCCTGCAGTACACTATTATGGATGATAACTTGTTTCATCGAGGTTTCTATAACCCCACTGTTATGTTGCCTTGGTGCCAGAGATGCTGACTATGCGCTTCGGGAAGTGCATGAAGAAATATGAAGAAATCATTCGGGATCAAGAACCCTTTCCCAGAAGGTCATTCGAGTTGGACTCTACTGGCTTACCATGCAAGCTAACGCCCAAAAGATGGTGCAGAAGTGCGAGAAATGACAAAGATTCATCAACATCATAAATATACCGGTAGATAAGATGACGATCGTCATCGACATGTACCCATTCAGCAATAGGAGATTGATATCCTTGTGTGAGACCCCGATTTTCTCATACGTTATTTCTTATGTATTATCTTTTATTTTCCAATGTATTAGCTTTTATTTCATCATGGGGCCATGTTTTTGGCCAATGTATGGCCTAATCCTTATGTTATGGTACTTCGATTAAAATGAGATTTTATTCCATGAAATTTCTTAAATAATTTTCTTGTCATTTTATGCAAAATTTAAATTATAATTTTTCTTTAGGAGCCGAAATTTGCAAGTAAGTTTCTCTCTTATGAATTTATATTTTCAATTTGCTTAATATGTTTCATGGACCATAAAATTTAAATTATGATTTAAAGATTTCTTTATATATGCCGAAAGTAGTTAAGGGATAAATCATGAATTTCTTTTGAAGACATTGATTGAATATTTTATGTCATTCATATGTGACATGTATTATTACCTTGTGGCCTAGATTAGTAATAGAATTTTCATTAGAATATTAAATGATAAGTTATGTAATAATGTGATAAGGTTTAAGAGAGATTTAAATGATAAGCACACTTGCTTATCATAGTGATAAGCAAGCATGATGATAGGTAAGGAAACTTTTAGGGTGATAAGTCCTTGTAGTTATTGTAGAGATAGGCTAGAGTCAATATCATAAGATAAGATATCATGCTTATGGGATGATAAGCTATTGGAATGGATTAGATAAGCTAGAGAGCTTATAAGTGATAAGTTAGGTGAGATAGTAACCAAGTTGAAAGTTAGTTGCAATTTAAATGTGGAAGTAACTAGGATGGTTGAAAAGCAACCAAACAAAGTAAATGAGATGGCTTTTACGTGAATGAGCTTGTAGTGAATTGGAAAAGCTAAAAAGTGAAATGCCATGTGAAGTGTAAGAGGTGTAAGATGCATTCAATTTGACAAGACAACACATGGAAGTAAAAAAGAAGAGAAAAAGTAAGGGAGAAGGGGGCTTTACGTTGGAATCATGTGAGGAGAGAGAGGAAACAATGCAATGCAAGTCATGCTTTATGGTGACAAGGAATTGATGTGAGAAAAGGGTGAAAAGAGAGAGAGAAGAAGGGATTCATGTTGGTCGGCCAAAGCTTCAAATTCACTCCCCTTTCCTTACAAATTTCTCTCTCTTGTCATCTCAACATCTCTAGTCTTGTGTCATGGCCTTAAAGTTGCCTTGGGAGACTCATTCTCTCACACCTCACTTGCAATTGCCTTGGTCGAATCTCTCATGCACTTCACTTTCCAAATCCTTCCTCACTTGGCCGAAAGTTTGCTTTGCTCTCAACTCTCTCCCATTTTCTTCTCTTGGCCGAACCATACACCCAAGCTCAAGGTTTGTGTCCTTTTTCCTCTTGCACTCTAAACCACATTCCTCTTGCTTTCCAAATCCCACTCTAAAAGCCCAAGTGTAAACCTCTTTTGTAGTTACCAAATCTCTCTTGGTGCAACCTCATCTCTTCCTTGGAAACCCTAACCATTAGCCTCATTTCTCTTCAAGCTTACCACATTTTCTTACCCACCGTAGAACCCACATTAGCTCCTCAAATCAAGCTTGGATATTTTCTAAGGAGGGTGAACCGAAACTTGGAAGAAAGAGGAGTTTAGGAAAAGTTGGTAAAGGTAGAGGTAAGCTTGGTTCTATTTGATGATCTTACCTAAAGTTTCATAAATACTAACCTAAGGCATTTTATTTTCTAGGTACTCAAGCTTGGGATAGTCAACAAGGTAAGACCAAATGTTATGTTGTTGGTTTAAGTATAAAGATGGCCGAATGGTTTTATGTATAGATCTTGAAGTTTTAGGTTGTGATATGCCCTGATGTTGTTAGATCTTGAATGCTTAAGAACCCTAGGTTGTTTAAATGCTAGATCTAACCATGAAAACCTTAGATCTAAGGTTGAATGTGAAGAAAAATGCAAATGGAGAACAATGCATGTTAAAGGAAGTTAGATCTAGCTCTTGTTGTGTTGGTTGGTTGCAAGTTGATTATTTTACTTAGATCTATGGATGTTAGTGTGTATAAAGTGTGGATCTAATGTTGATGGGAATATTTGATGAAGACATAAAATTGATGCATGCTAGTTAGGTCACAAATGCAAAGGATATGCATGTTATAATTTTTAGCATGAAAAAGTGACATTTTGAGGTATGACCGAATATGAGATGCTTAGGATTCCATGTATAATTTTGTATATATTTAGATCCGGACATTGGCCATGATATGTGCAAAATTTATGACCCAATGAATGGTAGATGATTATGTTAGATATTAGATGCATGCAAATTGAAGGAAACAAAAGAAAACCCAATCGTTTGGATAAAATCATGTGTTGGCCGAATGTTATGAGCATGATATATTGTGTTGGTGCTTTGATTTATAGATCCTAGGTTGTGAAGTTGTTGAATGGAGGATGAGATCACCATTGAAGTTGAAGTTGTGACTAAAGGATGCATAAAATGGTAATGGCCGAAAATCATAATGAAATGAAACCCTAAGTGCAATTTATGATTAATGGATTATCATTGTTGTGATGGATAAGGAAATTAGGGTTTAGGCTAATTGGAATAAATATTGAAGAACCATGATCATGTAATGAAAACATTATTTGGAACCCTAGTTAGGGTTAGTACTCTGGATTAATTGAGGTTTAAAGTCCAAGTTAAGATTTAATCGTGATTAAATAGTTTAATATAAGGTTTTAATGGAGTACATGTATTAATAAGAGACTTAGGTTTAAATCCTAAAACCGTTGGTGTCTATTAAACCCTAATCAAGACATGTAAAAATATATATATTATATTGCAATAAGTATTAATGATTAAATAAACTAAGTCTTGAATATTAGTTAAAGAAAAGAGTACATAAAATATTTTAAATGATTAAAAGAATTTCAGTGATATGTATATATATATATATACATATATATCTTTGATTGATAACAAATTTTAAAAAATACAAATGTTTAATGATTACGTACTATTTCTTAAAGTCTAAGAAATATTTGAATCGCTTGTAGGCGATCCACGTGTCTTATACACTACCCAGGAAGACCAAGTGTAAGTGGATACTGTAAGTGGACAGTAAGTGTTCCTTTTTCAAAACTGGAATGACACACTGCATCGTTTCATGAACAAGCATGAGAGTTTAATCGAGCATGACACGACATGTGCATTGCATGAATTTTTTTTTCAAGAAGAATGTTTATGCAATGATTTTATGGAAAGACTATGAAAAGTTTTATGAAACAATAAGTTAAGTTAAGGGGCACTGGTCGGTACCGTACCATCAAGATGGACTCCCATACCGAAGGACGAATGCGAGAAGGATGGGTGAATCCACGAGGCTGTGCAAACCACACCGAGGTACGTTGCTCGAGAAGGTGTGGCGCCTCCAAGGGTCAAGTCTAGCCACTGAAGGACGGATGCGAGAAGGTGCGCTAGCTGACCATATGTAAGGTCCCCAAGGGAATTCGGGGACGGTTCCAAAGGGAACGCACAACCCTGACTTTAGGGGTTAAATGGAGCGAGCCCACAAGTAAAATATATGAAATGGTTATGAAAAGGCCAAGAGTGGCATAAGTATGAATAAGTGATTTTCAAGGGCCAAGGGCCAACTTTACAAGCAAGTACGAAGAAAGGTTTTCAAGGGCCTGGGGCCGAATTTAAGCAAGAGCATATGCATACCCATGACATGCATGTGCATCGCTTATCAAGTTTCCTGTTTAAGCAAGCATAAGTCAAGAGCATGTTTCAAATTTATGTCTTTCCCTTACTGAGTCTTTTTGACTCAGGTTTTTTTTTTAAATTGTGTCATTCCAGATGCCTCAGGTGAAGAGAGTCAGGAGGACTACCTGACATAGAAGCACAGGAATTATGTTCCATTGGCTACATGGACTACCTGACATAATCACCAATAATGGCAAGCAATTAGATAGCACGGGCTTTCAAGATTTTTGTACAGAGGTTAGCATCGAGAATCATTACTCATCCATGTACTACCCCAAAGCCAATGGACAAGTAGAACTGGCAAAACGATAATTGCTGAAAATTATCAAGACAAAGCTCGATGACCATAAAAGCCTATTGGAAGAAGAATTGCCCAAAGTATTGTGGGCTTACAGCGCTTGTGGAACTAAAGCAGTAATTCCAGTCGAGATAGGAACACTCTCACCTTGGGTAATGAATTTCACCCATGAAAACACCGAAGAAGAGAAGAAACTGGATTTTGATTGCAAACTATTACAATGCCAAGGTTAGGCCATGCTATTTCATTCTAGGAGATTTAATGCCTAAGAAAATACTACCCGAAACTAAAGACCCATAGCAAGGCAAGTTACATATGTTGGTTCCAAATGACCAGGAAAATATAACGTGGAGGATCTCCAAGGAAAAGCACTGCAACCCTAATGACACTCAATACATCTTAGGAAATATCATGCTTAGATACGATCTTTGCTTTCGTACATAGTTATGCATTTACGCTTATGTTAAATTATGATGTCTTGTTTATTACTACTGTTTATTATAAATGAAAAATTTGAAGTTATTTTCGAAACATTGAGTACCAAATGGAATCTTAGATAATCTTGGGAAACTGAGGCTCCCATGAGCAATGCAGACAACCCTGGAAAGACGACCTCGGAGAACCAATGTTCCCAGTTGCAACAAAGAAGACCTCGAAGAAGAACGGTTCCCAGTTACACCATAGACGACATTGAAGAATCACGCTTTCCAGTCGCACCAAAGTGACCTCGGAGAACCCCGGTTCCCAGTCACACCAAAGACTAAAATGACTTTGGAAAGAGCACACAAAGATCATTCCAATTAAGCAGCCAAAGGCCACTATAAAAGGCAGACAAAAGCTCACATCAATCATATTGTCAATGGCCAACTACAAAGAGCATACAAACGCTTACATCAATCATACAGCCAGAGGCCATTAGAAAGAGTAGACAGGACCTCACATCAATCATACAGCCACAGAGTAGACAAGAGCTCATTCCAGTTAAGCAGCCAAAGGCCACCACAGAATGCAGACAGAAGCTCCTATCAACCATACAACCAAAAGCTACCACAAAGAAGAAACAGAAGAGGCCCAAACAACAAAGCAAATTCAGAAGTCAAAGAAAAAAAATGCAACTATGATATATACAAATGTAAAGAAGTTCAAAGCGACAAATAACAAAAATATAAATTTACTCTTCCCCTGAAGGAACATCATGTGAGCGAGGTCCTAATTGCTGCACACTACGAGCCATAACTCGCAACTCAGACGCCTCTGTCTTTTCAGCATCCAGATCGTTCTCCAGCTCTCTCACCTTTGAATGAGCTGAATCCAACTCCTGATCTTGTGTAAGCTTGATAGCATCAAGAGCACCTAGCATCGACACGCAGTTAGATAGGTACTGCGCCATACGATCAACCTTCTGCTGCCTAGGAAGAGAGAGGCTCTTAGTCATTAATTCATCCATGAATAGAGGTTGTGCATAAGACCTCGAGCGCCACATCGAATCAACTAGAGGTGGAGACATGGATGGAGAATCAGGCTCCTCAAAAGACTCCGGAGTCGGCTCATCCACAGGAGAAACTACAAGTCCCTTGCCTTTAGCCGAAGAAACTAAAGATGAAAGCCAAAACAACCAGCCAAAACCACCGAAGGAACATGGATGGAGACACTGCAAGTCCATTGGCACTTTAGGCTCAACAACCAATACAGGTTCAGGCATGCCCAAACCACCAGCAATGGAAGCCCCAAGCACACTAGGAAGATCCGAGGAAAGCACCTCCACTTCAAGTGTACCCACAGGCGGACGTTCCGATTCAATAAGCATCTCGGAAGAACTCAGGAACGACCTCGACTCCAGAAAAATCTGAATTGCCCGCAGAGGTTGAGTCAGACAAAACGACCACTCTTGAATGGCCCATAAGAGGAGTGTTGGGAAAATCACTATTGGGAGCATCCAAATAGTCAACAAGAAGAGTTCTAGGAACTCGGACTCCAACGCGGTAAACCAGTTATAAGCCTCCACCAAATCTTTAAAAGTAGCAGTCCCACCAAGAGTAGGAGAAAGACTTGGCAACACAAAACCAGAGGGAGGGACCCTCACCTCGGGAATATCACTCTCCTCCAAATTCATCGCCTCTCTGTATGAACTCCTACAATGAGGCTAAACACTGGAGGCACATCCTCAGAATCTGCCACGGTAGAATGACAATCAAGTCATAACACATATGAATATATGAAATAAAAGTCTTACAATGAAGAACACTAACCACTATTGGCCCTGTACTTTAAGGACCTGTGAGCTAAAGGAACCTCGTCTTCGGCATCCTTTTCTTTGATATCAGAAGGAACATGAGGAGATATTTTCCTCCGCTTAGAACTGGAACAGAGGGAAGTGCCTTCGGTTTAGGTGATTTGAGTATAGATTCTAGAGGAAAAGAAATTGAGTAGACGATTCCTTCTTGAACTGGTGTATGATCATTTAGTAAAAAAATTTCAGATTGTTAAACATTAGCTTCGATTTACATACACATGTGTATATGAAAGCATCAGGAAACATTCTCGACCTGATTCATAAATGACTCTGCCCGAGAATGAGGGATTCTGATGATACCGAAACAGAATAAGTCTGGCCCAAATCAGTTTGGCCCGAACAAGATGATCATACAAAAAGACCAATAACGGTCAAAAGCACAAATTGGATCAAGCCCAAGTGAAAGAGACATTAGGAAGGTCTTTATATAGACCACATGTGAAAACTAACCGTTTATAGACCACATGATCATACAAAAAGACCAATATTACCGTTGTACCGGTCGACCGCTTCAACCATCCGTTGCCCAACGTTCATAAAAATTGAATGTTGTCAAATTTTGTCTCATCATCCGCTTCATGTAACAGTCGACCTCTACAGATTATTTTCATAGACCGCTACAATTAAAAGCCCCTTTTTGACTTTTTTGAAATCTCATTTCAAAATTCAACTTCTCATAAGTATAACCAAGGCTTGTGAGTTTATATGGGGAAGATATGAAAACATTTAAAGCGTATTTTGGTTGTCAAAATTGTGATGAGAAATTTATGCATGGTTTAAATATATGCAAGTGAGTGCTTCAAATCCTTATCAAAAGTGAAACTAAGAGTTACAAGAGTATACCCTATTGTCTTGAATCTTCACTTTTGAGCTCCTTGAATCTTCAATCTTCTTGTCTTTAGCTATTTGATAAAAATGTCTTGGTCTTTGAAGATGTCCATTTTGTAAACTTAATCCATTTATTGAAATCATAAAAATATCGATTGTGAACAAAAGCCAACAATAGGTTTGAAAAGTTATTAAAGATAATATACATAACATGGTGGAGATTTCACAGTAGTTGATAAATTTTATTAATCTCATTAAAGTGTTTTGCTACTCTAATGTCTAGAAGATTTACGTGCCGCTGTTATTACTTATTTTTTTAGCTGCATGCAATTGTCTATTTATGACATTCAATGATGAAATTTCACTTTATGGAATATTTGGCACGTAAACTTTATGTATATCTATGAGAATTGAGTAAAGAATGAATGAGTTCAGTCTGGTATCAGTATGTGGAGGCTATGCAACCACTATCTCATTTGAAATTGAGAAGTGGCCTCCTAGTGGATGTATACACTAGTACGAGCACAACTTTACTTTGGTTGTTTTGATGAAAAAGAGATCACATAACTGTTTTAAATGTCACTACAAGAAAATTGACCATAAGTGTCAAACTTCCGGGTGACAAAATTTAGTTCAGTCTGGTATCAGTATGTGGAGGCTATGCAACCACTATCTCGTTTGAAATTGAGAAGTGGCCTCCTAGTGGATGTATACACCAGTACGAGCACAACTTTACTATGGTTGTTTTGATGAAAAAGAGATCACATAACCGTTTTAAATGTCACTACAAGAAAAATGACCGTAACTGTCAAACTTCCGGGTGTCAAAATAAATTTTGTCACCCAATCATTCCCTTCCATGTCAAAATAAAAATTTCGTTACCTAAGGTGTGCCAGGAATTACAAAACCGTCAGGATGTCCATAAACCACGTCCGTACTGTATTCAGGGTTTAAAAATGTCAAAAAGTCATATATTAGTGACTTAAAACATTTGTTAGCATCTGGGAATGCGTCCGAACGTTATGGTAAATCATGCACACATTGCTTGTGTGACAAAACACCGTGGTCACCGATCATTCACCCAGTTCAGATCGTCACAAAAGCTGCAATACTGTCCGCATATTCTGACATAAATGTTTGAACGTCTGGGATAGTCCACACATGATTGACACGGGTCTATGTCAGACAACTGTGGAGAATAGTTGCTATAGTCTGGACAATTAAATCCAGTCTAGATGCGCATGACTATAATTTCAGCTAATGTTGGTACTCCACGTTGCACGTTCCAGACGTCTTCACGTCCGCAAGGACAAATCCTGTCCGAACGCCAACACAGTTCATGATTTGGAACTTAATGCTCAGGAATCTGATTGGTCCACGTGGAAAATGGAAACGTCCACACAGAATGAACGTCGTGTCCGAACGGTGTGGACAAATTTTAAGAACGAACAAAAGCCATTTGAACGATATTTTCACCCCCATTACACCCTTTTTTTCTCTCCTTTCTCACAAAGGTGCATGCACGTTTAGAATCTATTTCATGGATTTCTTTCTATCCAGGTACTTTTTCCATGTTTTTACTGCATTTTTTCTTTTAAAAATCATGCTTTTAACGTTATTTATGTAGAAAATGTCATATTAGATTTTCGATCATCACATTTGTTTGATGGCCAATATTTTGTGTTGATATGAATTGAGTAGTATTGTAGGATTGTTTAGAGTATAATTTTGTAATGTTTGGTATTGGTTTGGGGTAGTTTTAGAGGTGGGGGAGAGGTCGGCCATGGTTCGAGGCCATCCAGATAGATAGTTTTTTGAACGTTGTCATTTTAGACCTTTATAAGTGTGCGGACGTTAGGCTTTTATACGCTGTCATTTTGTCTAGGATATATACGCATCTTAAAAATAAGAGTTTTTAAGAGTAATTTGTTGCAGACAGTTTTCCTAGCGTGTGCATGTCTATTCATTAAATTAGGTCGTTTTGTTTCATGTTTTAATGGTTTGTTTCTGCGTGTGGACGGTTGTCCGTTATACGCTATCGTTTTTCTTAGTATATATACACATTTTAAAATAAGATTTTTTAAGGAGTTATTTGTTTTGGACGGTTGTATTAGTGTGCGCACGCCTAATTCTTAAAACGTTGTCATTTTATTACCAGCTCGGACGAGTTATTTGTGCAGTATACACACATGTTAAAATTTTATTTTTTATGAGTATTTTGTTGTAGACGGCTTTCTTACCGTGCACACATTTTTGCCTTAAATCTGGGTTATTTCATTAGACGTTCAGACGCCCTATATATGCGTCTGGGCGCTTGTTTGAATTAAACGACAACATTTTGAGGGCTGTGCGGATGTTGTGTAAGATTGTGCAGACTATTTTAATTGACAATTTATATTTTTGCCTTATTTTGCAGATTAATAAACGCCACCGTTCTTTATCTTCCTCATTTGCTGAGACCACTACGCAGTAGAATCCTGAGAGTTCGGAGGATTATATGACGCGATAGGAGAAATTGGAGCAGCAGTGGGTGAAGATGCTCAACTGATCAGTTATTGTAATGCGTGAGGTCTCTGTTGTTGACTCTGAGGAGATGAAGTATATGGAAAGGAGTATCGACGAGATTATGGATGACCAGGGTTGGATTGGGTATCTGAAGGGAGATGACATAGCCTCTGTAGATCTGCTTCAGGAGTTTTACGCTGCACTACTGAACGTTGAGGATATTGAGCAATGTTATGGACCGTCACGGTACGCCGGGTGACCTTTCAGTTTTTACCAGACGTCCTAGCGGCATTTTTGGGTACAGAGGCCTATTGGAGAATACCCTACAGTGGAGATGGCGAACAAGCCAGATGCGAAAGACACCTTCGGTACTTTCACGGGCAAGAACTTGGTGCTGGTCGGACCCTTCGTCAGGTAGAAGTTCATGCTCCCTTTCTGGTGTATTCCACACCTCATCTTCGCCTACGACATCAAGCCTAGGGCTCACACGACAGAGTGCCCTATTATGAGAGGCTAGCTGATGCTGGCCATGGCTAGAGGATGTGTTGTAGATCTTCCCCTGTAAATCTTCCTGTGTCTTCAGTCTGAGGCGAAGATCACTTCTTCTGTTGGGTTACCGTACAGTCCACTCCTGACACAATTCCTCCATAGTGTGGGCTGCATGGATAGTTCGGACGAGAAAAGGATGACGGCTATCAGTCTCATCTCTCGGACCACTTTGAATCGTTCCGAGGAGTAGCATGGCGGCAACAGCGGGCTCCTGCTCTCGAACAACAGCAGGAAGTGGAAGAGCCCCCTCGTCGTGCGCATGATCAGGAGCGACCTTCCTAGGCCGATGCTTGGATGGTGGACCTGAAGGATATGGCTGAGGCTGCTATTTCGCCGACGCATCAGTTATATGTTGACTTGGGGACCCATGTCTCCTCTTTGGAGACTCAAATGGTGGAATTCCAGCCATTCCTCACCACCACTCCGGGCACCTTGAGTGTGATGTATAGGAGGTTGGGCGCCATTTTAGATCAGCTCGGGAAGATGAGTGAGTCCACAGAGGAGGGATCCAGTCAGCCCGACCCATAACATGATTAGGAATTTCGTTTAATTTTTCACTCGTGTTATTATTTCTGGACATTTATTATCGTGTTTTATTTTTGTTTTGGATATTCATTTTGGGTTTGTACTTTGGATATTTACGTTGATTTTGTTTTACGATAGTTATTATTAATTTTTTTTATTATTGTTTAATATTTTGCTTTTGACGGCTTCGATATGTTAATACTTCAAATGTAATGTTCATGATCTATCACCTAAATTGTTATTAACTGTAACACTTAGAATCTTATGTTAAAATTTAAGATGAAATACATAAGTAATTAATTTATAAGAAATGAATAATTAATTAATGTAGTATCAAAATTATTGAAGTATATATACATAATTATTTATGATGACCATAATAAAATCTTAAAAATACACATTTCTTCAAGATAATCCTCCATCATTCTCTGTGAAATGCAAATATTGTAAGCTTAACGTTTTGTGAAGTATATATACATAATTATTTATGATGACTATAATAAAATCTTAAAAATATACTAATTTTTTTTTAAAAAAATTTAATGACTATTTAATAAGAGAGTAAACGTGAGTTACTCAATACTATGTTCGTAATATATTACATCAGTAGGTACAAAAGCCTTGCAGCAAGAAGATGTTCCAGAGAGGCTACAAGATAAGATTAGATGGCGCGGACCTGTTGCTCTTAAAAGAGAGCTATCAATTTAATGCATGACACCGTGCTCCAGTGCCAGCAAAATGAATCCTTTAACGTAGTATCAAACTTATTTAAGTATATATATATATATATATAAACTATAAGTCTCTAACCTATAAGTAATTTATTTACTTATACAGGTAGTGTTCGGACGTAATTTAACTGTCTAGACGTTTTATTGTTGAATAAACGACGCCATTTATTTAACAAAAAGGGTTTCCTGCGTTCTAAATGAGGCGCCTAGACGTTATTTTTTTAATACGACGTCTTGGGGTTGATTTTAAAACGATGTCGTTGGCATGTTTGTACATTTTATTGAATTTAATTCGAAAAACGTCTAGACGCCACCGAAATTTTGGATAACAGTCCGGACGTTTCTTCAAGAAACGACATCTTTTTGTTTGTTGAGGTGCGGATGACTATTAATCCGTCCGAACGGCTTTGCTTGAAGTTTATTTAATATTTTTTTTGTTAATTCTTGAATTGTCCAAGTTATGGACAGTTTGGGATTAGACTATCCTTAATGTACGTAAATGTTGATCTTGTCATTGATCGGTTTATGTTGATATTGGAACGGTTTTTTGTTAGGTTGGCCATGGATCACTCTGAGAAAAGTATCACCAATGTCAGGGCACAGACTGAACGACCAGTTTGGGCAGATGAGTTGGTAGTGGAGTTGAAGGAGAGTATGCGGACGATAGTTATGCCGACGCATATGTTGTGCAGGGCCGGCTCAAGGGTAAGGCAACTTAGGCAGTTGCCTAAGGCCCCACAACTTAGAGAATAAAAAAAAAAGACAACAAAACGTGCTGAAAAAACAAGCCAACAAATTGATAAAAAAAGCCACTTGTAACCGTGTAAAACAAGACGCATTGACATGCAAAAGACAAAAAAGTGAAAGCATTAAATGAAAGAAGTGTAAAATAAAACATACTGACATGCAATGATGCAAAAGAAAGAAGTGTAAGCGAAAGAAGCGCAGAAGAGAAGCGTAAAAGACCTTGAAAATCGTGAAAAAAAATGTACTGACAGCCTTTTTCCGTGAAAACCGTGAAAAGAAGTGTAGAAGACAGTCATTCGTAAGCAAAAGTGAAACAGAAAAACGGGGCCTCTGATTTTTTGTAGTGACAATATGCGTAGAAAATGAGGCCTTTGAAGTGATATGTAAGACGCCATTCTTATTGCAATAGCAAGTAATCGGCCTCTGCCCTCTCCTAACGGCAGTCTGACATTAGAATCGCCGAAATTTACAGAAAACTCACATCAATAAGTTTTTGTGTATAAAACGGAAATTGCTGCAAAATTTATCAACGGCTAAATGTATAACGGTAATTAATCTAAATTCTCCTATATAAATCTAAACTTATACTTCATACTCCATCTCCTCAATCTTCTTTCAAAATCTTTCTCTCCCTCTATTTCTTTTCTTGTTTTATCTCTCTTTGGAATTACTTTTAGCTGAAGATTGTTCTAAGTTCAAATTCGACCACTTATAATTTTGGTGACAGGTTCTATTATTCTAATCTTTACACTTTTGTATTTTAATTTAAATATTTATTTTGTATTTTAGCATTTATTTTATTTGTTAGTGTTCTTTGTTTATATCTACATTATGTCTAATAGAAAATATGAATGTGGTTATGAAAAACTTAAGAAAAATAGAAAAATAGAAAAGTTAATCCAATCTCAAAAAGGAGCTCTTGATAAATTTATTATCAATGATAAAAATAATATAACATCAAACTCAGCTGAAGAATTGATTATTGAACAACCATGTGATTCAATACAATTAGGAGAGAATATTGAACCAATCCCACAACATAATATTGAAAGTCAACTTGTTAATGATTCACAAGTTTATAGTTCGATAATTCCTGATGAAGAACCTAACAAAAATTTAGAAACCAATATAAAAGATAATGAAATTTAGAAACCAATGTCAAAGATAATGAAACTATAGATCTCAACGCTTTGAGTACAGTATCTATAGATATTTATGATCCAAGTCAATGGAAAACTATGGATGCAAAACTTAGAGATCTATTAGTAGAGAGAGGTCCAATTAGAATTGATGATATAGACTTTCCCAAAGATGAGAATAATAGACATTTCTCTATTACATTTTATATGCAAAAATTATCAAATGGAGAAAAACATGATAGAAAATGGCTAGTATATTCAAAGCATGTTGATAAAGTTTATTGTTTTTGTTGCAATCTATTTAATTCAAAACCGAGCACGAGTCAATTGGTTAATGAAGGAACTAGAGATTGGAAGAATCTTTGTGTTAAACTTAAAAGTCACGAAACAAGTCATGAACATATCACCGATATGAATAATTGGATTAACTTGGAAATGAGATTGGTTAAAAGTAAAACAATTGATAAAAAACTTCAAGAACATATTAACAAAGAGAGAGATCATTGGAAAAAAAGTATTATTAAGAATTATTGCTGTTGTAAAAACTCTTGCTAAAAATAACTTAGCATTTCATGGAAAAAACGAAAAGATCTACCAAGATAATAATGGGTGTTTTTTAAGCCTAATTGAAATGATAGCAGAATTTGATCCAATTATGCACGAACATGTTCGACGAATACAACATGGTGAAATTCATAATCATTACTTAGGACATAACATACAAAATGAATTGATATAAATATTAGCATCTGAATTAAAAAACTATTATAAACAAAATCAAAGAAGTAAAATATTTTTCGGTTATACTTGACTGCACTCCTGATATAAGCCACCAAGAACAAATGACTCTAATATTACGATGTATAGATACTTCAGCATGTGAAGTGAAAATAGAAGAATTTTTTTTAGAATTTTTAGAAGTAGATGACACCTCTGGTAAATGTCTTTTTAATGAACTTCTAAATGCCATAAAAAAACATGGATTATATGTTAATAACATAAGAGGACAAGGATATGATAATGGATCAAATATGAAAGGAAAACATCAAGGTGTACAAAAGAGATTATTAGATATAAATCCTAGAGCATTTTATACACCTTGTGGTTGTCATAATTTGAATCTAGTATTATGTGACATGGCAAACTCATGTCCCAAAGCTATATCTTTTTTTGGAGTGGTACAACGCATTTATTCTTTATTTTCTTCTTCTACAAAACGATGGAAAATTTTACAAGATAATGTATCTACATTGACATTGAAACCATTGTCACAAACACGTTGGGAAAGTCGCATTGAAAGTGTAAAAACAATAAAATATCAAGCTCCAAAAATAAGAGATGTTTTAGTTCAATTAGCAAAAACAAGTGAAGATCCTAAGACAAAGAGTGAAGCCACATGCTTAGCTGCGTATGAGATTGAAAATTTTGAGTTCTTATTAGGCATAAATATTTGGTATGATATTTTGTTTGCTGTTAATTCAGTGAGTAAGATCTTACAATCTAAAGATATGCATATCGATGTTGCCATAGATCAATTAAAAGGGCTTATTTCTTATTTAAAAAATTATCGGGAAATTGGATTTGTATCTGCTTTAATTTCATCTAAAGAGATTGCAATTGAAATGGAAATTGAACCTATATTTCCTGAAAAACGAATAATACTTAGAAAAAAAAATTCCAAGAAAATGTTGAAACAATAAAATCAGTTGAAGAAACTTTTAGGATTGATTATTTCATATATATAGTAGATCAAGCTATTTCTTCAATTCAAAATAGATTTGAACAATTCACAGTATATGAGAATATTTTTGGTTTCTTATTTAATATTAATAAATTCAAATCTTTAGAAAATGCTGATTTAAAAATATATTGTCTTAATCTTGAAAGTTTTCTTAAAGATGGTGAATATTCTGACATAGATGGTTTGGATTTATTTTCAGAATTAAAAGTATTAAAAGAAGTTTTACAACCTCAAATCAATACTCCAATTGAAACATTAAATTATATAAAAAAAATAAGATTTTTTTTCCAAATGCATGCATTGCTTATAGAATACTCTTAACAATACCAGTAACAGTTGCTTCTGGAGAAAGAAGTTTTTCAAAACTTAAACTAATAAAATCCTATTTGCGGTCGACAATGTCACAAGAAAGACTAAATGCATTAGCCATTCTATCAATTGAAAGTGACATATTAACAAATATTGAATATAAAAGTTTGATTAGTAATTTTGCATCTCAAAAAGCTAGAAAAATTATTTTTAAATAATTTTTTATTAAAATTTATATTTTTAAAAATTTATATAAAAAGGCCTAATTTTTAATATGGCCTTAGGCCTCATTTTTTATTGAGCCGGCCCTGATGTTGTGCAAGGATTTTTATACCCACTTGGCCACTCTGGAGACTAAGTTTGCTTTGACGGAGGAGCTGAATGCTATACGGATGGAACTGTTTACTATGAGAGATCACGTGTCCCTGTTGCACCAGTTTCTTCATACCGTTCCAATACAACTTGGAATGCTTATCAAACGGGGGGATATTATGGAAGAGCGGTTCGAGCACGTTCGCAACGCCGTCGGACAAGATCTCAACACCATTTCGTCTTCGTGATTCAGACTAGTCTTTGGTTTATGTTTTTCATTATTATTTACTTACGTTTTGTTAGTCTCTTGCTTGTACTAGACTTTATAATTATGTTTCTTGTTTGGTATTTCTACGAACAATTATTTTATATTATGTACTTAATTTTGATTATGTATTTTGTTTACTATTATGTCGGTTAGATATTTGTAGACCATTATTAATTTTATCTTATATTTAATATAGTATTTTAATATTAAATGCATAATTAAATAAATTAAAATTGAGTATTGTCTATTATAATTAAGAGCAGTCCGAATGTATTAATAATGTCTGGACGTCCGCTGATATGTTACATGTCCGCACGCACTAAATAAACGTCTGCACGTGTTACCATTGCAAAACGTCCAAACTCAACTCAACTGTCCTTGCGTCCTTATTTAAGCATCGTCCGCACGTTCTGTTGCCGTTCGCACAGTATAGCAATTTCTTTTTCTTAGGGTAAAAACAATAATCGTGCGTACGTTTTTTATTAGTGTGGACAATGAATTTGCTTACAAAATTACATTTTCACACAGAAAATTCACTCTGTGCGAACAAATATTAGTGTTGTTCGCACTGCTTTCCATGATGAAATTGATTTTGTCATGTAATACATAGACGTTTGCACAGGACATGCAGACAAAAAAAAAGGAAATCCGTAACGTATTTATATTTGTCACACGAAATGAAAACTGTCCGAACCTTATATGTTGGCGTCCGGACGCTATTTCCTAAGAAACCTCACAAATTGTCACGCAAAAATAGGGGAGACATGCTTCTTCTATCAAACCAAGTGTCAAATTTTTTTTGACCAATAACTTTTGTTGACAAAGTTTTGACTTTAGATGACAAAAACGTTTGACAACCAAAACAACAACCCTAACTTTGAGGACAATGGTAGTTAAGAACTGGTCAATCAAAGCATAAATAAATGAGAAACTGTTCACTATTTTTTTATAACTGCGCATTGTAGCATGTCTCTGTTTACTGCATCTGCATATGCATGTTGTTTTATACATTGGAACTGCTCTATGAATTTGTTCATTTTATGTTTTCTTTTTCTTTTCTGTTATCTATCTCGTTTCCCTTCCCTGACCTTACTTAGTGCAAACGACTCACCCTATTATATTTCCCTTGATATTCCATGATAATAGTTAAATAGCAGAAGGTGCATCTGTTCACTCTCCAGGAGACATTCAAGCTGGGGACTCAGTGTTTGATGATTCAGATCCTGATCATCGAGCACCAAATGCCCCAGGGCTATTATTAGACCTTAAACCTGGGGACTCAGCCTTGAACCATAAGGTGGTCATCGAGCACTACCATTATTAGACTCCCGTGGAGCCCGCACCACCACCTCCCCCAGAGTATTGTCACCTGAACCCTCTTCCAGCACCATATGCCCCAGGGCCATTTTTGAGAGAGACCAGTGCTGAGAATGGCTATGGATGTTTTCTTTTGTGATGTATATATTAGGTTATATGCCTACCCACTCGTGTCGTTTTGTTATTTTGTTTGCCAACTGATGTATGGGGACCTTCTTGTGGTGCACAGTTCCCATATTTATGCTATTTTAATTTTGTAGCCACTTATCCTCTAGTCTATATTGAGAATGATATTTATTACACTCGTTGTGAAGTTGCTTACTAATGTAGTTTTTTCTTAAATTAATAATATTAAAAAAATTTCCTTTAGGAGCTATCCTTCTTGCCGTGATAATTGAATTTGCGATCAATGACTGAATTTTTTTGCTAATTTATTCAGTAATGCAAAATTAGAGTAATTCTGAGCGCAGGTCGTTACAATGTCCACACCTTATTGTATTTTATTGAAAATCATGAGTTGTGCCTACGCACTCTGCCTACGTAGTTTCTAATCAAATGGCTTCCATTTATTTTTAGCAACCTGTAGCAGTTTTCGTCCAGCTATTCACAAATTCCTCCTGGCCTCGACTTTTGCAACTGCTCCATTAGGTCCTCATAGGGAGTCTCCAAATCGTAACCGTAATGCGCTTGTAAAAGCCTCAACCTTTTTTTTCAACTTTTTTATATATAGAGAGATAACATTGCCACTCGTGATAACTATAATTTCTATAAATTATGTAGACAAAGCTCCGCCCCGCTTTAAGGATGCATGGAGAACATTTTTCCTATTTCATCTTTTTACATAAAATACAGGACCCAGAAAAAAAAAATCAAACAAGTTGATTTTTGTACACTGATTTTATTGCAATTTTATACTTGAGCCCTCTAAAGATTAATCAATACTAATTTGGCCCTCCAAATTAGATTCTAGCTTTATCCCTGCATGTATAACCTACAGAACATTTGAAATTGACAAGATTGAGATAGGGATTGCAGTAGAGACAGTACTGAGGATCTTCTTGGCATAAGGACTTTTCAAATATTTTGTCATAACTTGGTTTTAAGAAACAGTGCATGACACTTATTCCATTCACATATAAGCATTTAGTCTCACACCACAATACCATAAAGAAAAGCTAACAACATTTCCCATATCCAAAAACTTCTGGCATATGTACTTAAAAAGAAACCCTGATACATAATTCGGCTGGAGTTGCCACCATCAGAAGATGTAGTCTGGCAACTGGAGGGGAAACCTTGCCACTTCGGCTTCAAAAGAATCACCTTTTGGCTTTGCTAAGCTACAGAACAAGTTCAATCATATTTTGAGAATCAGTCAAATTTTGCACTAGGACATTCTGCAGTAGTGGGGAACTAAAAATCTGATACAATAACGTTTCATCCATAGTACGGATGATAATGGAACTCCTTCACACCCATGATGTAGACTATAGAGCAGACTAATAAAATACCACATGCAAGTAATCTGAACTATACTTGCTTTGTACTGTTGATTAGAACACAGCAAACTCCTATCTCTGGTCACTTCAGATCATCAGCGGAAGATTTTTACACCACTGGATGCAAAAAAATTTCACTAATATTGTCAGGATGTTTTCATTTGCTTGCTTGCAAACTCCCCCATTCATATCGTTTGAGCACTCTAGTCGGGAAAATCAAACCCAAGTCACTCATGGCAATACATGTGGTTGAGATCAAATGCCGAGTGCTTATTTGGTAGAATTATTAAAGTGAAGTAAATATGATAAAGACGATTAAACGTTACGTTAATATTGTGAAGAGCCGATGGGATTTTTCGAATGGTAATGAAGCGGATGAATATGCTAGGCCCTTGTGAAAGTGCTTTTTAGCTCGATATAGTGCATGTTAAACTTAGGATAGGACAAGATCAAAATTGTTCAAACTTGGAAGTATATTGACGTCTTACTCTTGAGTTTTTGGGAACAAAACAAGATAACAATAACCTAACAAAAGGTAGTCCGATACAGGTGCCCATTTGGGTTAGGTGCCAAATTCAGTAAAATCATCTAGTCTGGTGCTTGTTGTTGCACCGGGTGCTAAAGCATGGGTGTTTTGTATCCATTGAGCAAAGGCAGGTTGCAATTGTATAGCTATATCTGAAAACAGATCTTGGGGACGGACGCCCATAAGCACTCATGGTATCATTATGCATATACAAACCAAAGCTGTGAAAGCCTAAAAATTTACATAGTTGACCTAAACCAAAAGCCTCATCTGTACCCTCCCACCTAGAAACAGCTGAGATTGCCCAGTTGGAGTCCTATTCCAATAAGGCATGCAACTTCAAGATTAGCTCTTTGACATGGTTCAAGATCAACAAGGCTCAACTCAACTTGCCTATAATGACTCAACATAAACTGAAGCATGAGCCCATATTTATTTGTTACACCAGTCGACACTAACATCAGTACCACAATGGGGGAAAAATAGATATGATTTAAGGGTATCTTCCTGTACACGTGATTGCTCAAAACAGACCAGAGCCCAACTGACAGAAAACCACAAATTTCACAGCATTTGGCAAAAAGCAAGTGATAGCCTGAAATGGTTTCTTCCCCTTCTGCCAAGCTGTCTGTAATGTACCCGAATGGGGATTGGGGTCAAATGAGAATTTCGGGTTGTTTGGAAGATGGGAAAATGAGTGGATTCCATAACTGCTCTATTCGAGAGAGAGAGAGAGCCACTGCAATTACCTTTTCATATATGTTCTTCAATAGTCATTCTTATAGAGCTAATCCTATATATACTGTAGAAATTGGGCTAAGGCCCACCATTAATGGAAAGGCAGCAGATAACCGGCCGATTAGGATGGGCTACATGATAACTAACAAAAGCACTTAATCGAATCAAAGACCGGACAAAACAAAGCAGTAAAATAGGTAAGGCCCAAACGGCCCAATATCAATGGAAGCCCATCTAGTAAGCCCAGTCAACTCCTCCGACATTCACACTTCACTCGATCTCCCGTTAGATCCTGAAGCTTCTCGAAACCCCCAAATCTCCAAAGGTGCCTCCTTTCTCATCGAGCCTTAATATCCATCTTCCTTCCACAAGTACCTGTGATCCACAGATGGGGTCATGACATTCCCTTCCCGTTCAAAACAACTTGCCCACAAGGTGCAGGTAAAGTATCGAAGCTGCCAAAATGGAAACCATGTCGCATATTCTTGTGCGGTGCCCTTCCAGTGAAGAAGAACTTCAGTACTGGAAGAAGAACTTCAGTCCAGGGCCAACCTCCTTTCTCGCAAACTCGTTTGTCAATAATCGTTCTTGGTTCGGGTTGGGGAGCTCATCATCCACCGGCGGTAAGTATAGAAGAGTGGTCACATGAGCACCAAGTCTCCTTTTAAAGCAAGAAACATGAAAAAATGGGGTGCAATCTTGCCTATGGAGGTAGATCTTATGGGTTACTTCGAAAAGCCTAAAATAACAAGGTGAAAATTTGAGGCTTTTCCGAAATGTAAATGATCTTTCGGTGTGGCCAATTTATGGTCAATTCAAAATTACAATCGAACGTTATTATTCTCCTCTCCGATTATTTCCTTGTATAGCTTGATCAGTTATTTTCTTTGATTGTACAACATTTATTTCCTTAACTAGAATCTATGTAATTATAGCGGTGTAATCTTCCTATATAATAGGTCTCAACGAATACAATACACAGTTTTTCTCCAAATCTCTCTAAAGTTAACATGGTATCAGAGCCTCTTTTCTAAAACTCGAACCCTAGTTTCTTTCCTGTCTCGTATTGCTTCGTGGGTATCTCGTTAGTGTCTCGGCCAACTAAGGTTCTCGTGCTTCTCTGGTTCTTCATGTTGTGTCTCTTGGTCTCTGGTTCTAGTGTTCCGCCGCTGTCACAGGTTTCTCGGCGATTTGTTGGTGCTCCTGGTGGTTCTCAGCTTGCTTGTCGCTTGTCCTGTCGTTGTAGCAAATCTCATTGGGTGCTGTCGGACTCGTCTCTTGGTTCATCAATTTCTTGTTAGCG
The DNA here is from genome assembly GCA_963930655.1 of Myrica gale. NCBI lineage: Eukaryota > Viridiplantae > Streptophyta > Magnoliopsida > Fagales > Myricaceae > Myrica > Myrica gale. The sequence continues at coordinate 11,475,313 of OZ005619.1, read as the reverse complement.
CTAGGACAGGGGATAATGACAGCTTCTTTTAAGCACTGGAAAGCCTCTGTTGCACCTTCTGACCAATTGAAGGAAATCTTCTTTAATAGCTACGTGAGAGGGGCAACAATCTGACCATACCCTCCTATGAACTTTCAGTAGTACCTTGTTAGTTCTAGGAGAATCCCCTTAGTGATTTAATAGTTTTTGGAAGAGGCCACCTCAACATGGCTTCAATTTTACTCGGGTCAGCTCTCACTCCTTGAGCTGAAATAAGGTGCCCCAAGTAATCAATTTAACTATGCCCAAATCTGCACTTAAACAACCTGGCAAGAAGCTGATGTTTCTAGGTTGTGTTTGAGTGTTAAAATTTTAGGGTATTGGATTTGGTGAAAAAGTGAAGAGAGATGATTTTTAATATTTATTATAATGAAAAGTAATGATGTGATGGGGAGAGATTATATTGTAATTTTTAGTGTTAAAATTTTAGGAAGTGTAAAATTTTACACTTCAAACGCACCACTAAAGCGTTTCCAAAACCTCCCTGAGGTGCTGAATATGCTCCTCTTAACCCTCTACTGTAAATCAAAATATCATCGAAAAATACCAACACGAACTTCCTCAAACAACTCCTAAAAACATCATTTATCAGCCCTTAAAAGGTTATCCCAAAAATTCAAAGTGGCCCTCTTGTGTACGAAAAGCAGTTTTGGGAACGTCCTCAGGCTTAACCAAAATCTGATGGTATCCCGATCTCAAGTTAAGTTTAGAAAAGATAGTAGACCATGCAACTCGTCCAATACTTCATCAACAATAGAAATAGGGAACTTGTCCTTGACCGTTTCCTTATTAAAGGCACTAATAGTCTGTATGCATCTGCCAACTCCGATTGACTTTCCTTACCAACAAAACGGGAGAGGAGAAGAGGGATTGACTATGTCTAATAGCTCCTAACTCTAACAACTCCTGGACAATTTTTGCAGTCTCTCTTTTTTGATAATAAGGATAATGGCAAGGCCTAACACTCATGGGTGTAGTTCCTTCTTTAAGCACAATCTAGTGGTCATGGATCCTAAGAGGGGGTAACCCTTCAGGTTCTCCAAACACAGCCTTGAATTCCTCCAAAAGCTTAGTGATTTGAATAGGCCTCTTGCTAGTGCTACTTACCTCCAGGCTCCAATTGGTACAAAAATGAAGTACCAGCCCTCTCTTCTCAATGTTAGAAGTGATCTGGAACTTCTATGCTTCCTCGACAGTCCACTCTTTAGGGTGCAACCCTTGTATTCCATTTTCCTCCCTTCTAACTCAAACGCCATAGTGAGCTAGAGAAAATCCCATAGTATCAGGCCCAAGGTTTTAAGCCAGTAAACACCCAAAATAACATCACAACTTCCCAATGTTAAGGCATAGAAATCAGTAGTGAAAACATGCCCTTGTAGCTTAACTTCCACCTGATCACATTTTCACTCACAAAGCATCGAGTCTCTATTTGCTACCTTAACCTTGACTTTTTTAGAGTGCTGTATAGGCAGTCCAGCTCTTGTCACAACAGCAAGATCAAGGAAATTATGGATACTGCTCGTATCCAATAAAATCACCACCTCACTCCTTCCAATCCCTACCTAATAACCTCATGGTTTTAGGATTAGGTGCTCTAGCAATGGCGTGTAAGGAAATTTCTAGAACATCCTCCTTAGTCTCCCTTGGAGGCTGCTGTAAACACAGCTCACTCAGCTCTTCCTCTTCCTCATCTGACACCCATTCCTCCTCTTCCAGCATGAATATTTTCTTTCCTTTGCATTGATGCTTGGAGTGCCACTTCTCATCACAATTATAACACAACCCTCAATCCCTCCTATCCTTCATTTGTTCAGGTGTGAGTCTTTGGATGGGCAGTTTAGATTTAGAGAAGGGTTTGGGATCTAGTGGTCTGCTAATCCTCCCTAGTCTCCCCCGGGTTGAGTGTTTCAGGTAGGATATGGGGAAGTGTGTTTAGAATCTGTGTAGCCTGTCCTTAAGCTCCTCCTCACAGTAAGATATTCTCCTCTTGATTTTTTGCTAACCCAAAGGCAATATTCAGAGTATTAGGATTAAGAAACTTCACTTGAAATCTAATCTCATCCTTCAAAGCACTAATGAAACAACTGAATTTTTTTTTGTCATTCATGCCCTCAACTCGATTAGAAATTACCTCGTATTGGGTCATATACTCAATCACAAATCCTATTTGTCTCAGTCGGTGCATAGCTTCCATGGGGTAATCATAGGCCGTAGGACCAAACCAGGTATGGAGAGCCTTTGTGAAGCTATCCCAACTTGTAAAAACTCCAGCCTCTTTAGAATCTTAAAACCAGATTAAGGCATCCCCATCCATATGATAAGAAGCCAAAAAAATCCTCTGCCCCTGTGGTGTGGTGTTTGGTAATAACTCTAGAATTGTTCTGCCTTATAAACCCCCATACTGCTGGATTATCTCCATCAAACCAAGGAAATTCCAGTTTGAAGGGCTTAATCTGTGGACACCCTTGAAGGTCAGAAATCCCTTCCTCATGGTTTGTATGCGACTGTTCTCCAGATGCTGCTATTTACTTTCCTTGTTGTATGGAGATTGCTTCTGGCTTTCTGTAATGTTCATTTGCTGTTGAGACATTCCTTGAAGCATCTGTTGGTGGAATTCTTCTTGCTGCTGCAAGCTACTGAGTCCCATCTAAATGGTGGCAAGTCTAGTGCCGTCGGTCATCATTGTGGATAAAGGCTCTGATACCAGATATAATGTACCCGAAAAAGGGATGGTGTAAAATGGGACTGATACCAGATGTAATGTACCCGAAAAAGGAATGGTGTAAAATGGGAATCTGGGGTTGTTGCCATATATGTTCTTCGATAGTCATTCTTATAGAGCTAATCCTACATATAACTGGCCCATCAGGATGGGCTACATGATGACTAAGAAAAGCACATAATCGATCAAAGACAAGACATAAGAAAGCAGTAAAAGGACCAGTGCTGCATACTTAAAAGAAAACTAAGCTCAATAAATGATAAGTTTATATGCAGTACCTGCCAGGGACAAATGTGAAAGATCCCTCTACGGAACCCGAAGAAGTTGGTAGAGGCGTGCAACTCTCATATACAAATTCTCTCTCTTCCGGATGCAATAGGGGGAACTGCAAACATATATAATACTAATAAGGGTTTGAACACTTGTAGCGGAAAATTGCTCTGATTCTGCATGGTGCATAACATTATAAATCAAAGAAACATGAATTAGAGCTTCAGTTTTTTCAGAGAACAAAGAAGTTGACATCAATTTTTATCGATAGGTAAGAGGTGAATATTTCATTTCATCTCATTTCAGTTATTTATTTTCGTGGTACATTTCATATCAGACCGTTCATCATGCCTTGCTGAGCTAGGCCGACTCTTCACCGAGCTCAGCCTCCCAGCCTGATTTGTGCATCATATCCGCCCGAGTACAGCCTAGGATATATGATGGACAGCGCTGAACCTAAAAGTGATGGGGTACAATCACTTGAATATTTTCAGCATAAAAAAATGTTTTCAGAAACATGCCATTCAATTTCGATTCCACAGCAACAAATAAGATGCAGGGGTCATTAATTAACAGTAGAGTTGCGCTTTCTGACTTCCATCAAGTACTCTCGTCTTCTGACATCAAGCAGTTTTTCTTGGATTTGCCGAATAAGTTTTATGCTTCTATCTTTAGCGAGCAGCAAATCAGTACATCCAGCCCCACTAACTTGACCTTATTCCAGAAGCTCTAGTCTAGAGTTGTCCGTCCCCTTTACTGTTAAATTTTCAAGTTCACCACTTAAAACATAATGGAATATGTACAATACATGTTAATGCATTCCAGGTACTAAAAGATATTTATATAAGAAGAGAAAGCATTATCAGAGACATGATGCATGATAGGTTCAATGCAGCAAACTTCTGGTTCACATTTCAATTTGGTTAATGCTAATGTCGATTCCTGCCAAAAAAAAAATCATGGCATGATCAAAAGATCCTTCAGTGCTCACCAGTACATGTTAAGTAGTGGATAAAAACTGTATCAACTTCTATGGCAGAAGATAGCAGCTGTTCCTGTTCGTAAAAAGGATATTCATAGAGGGGAGAGACGGAGAGGGAGAGGGAGAGGGAGAGAGAGAGAGGGGGGAGGAAAGAGATACTTCCAGCTATTTATCCACCAAAGATTAACTTTCAACTTTCTCGGCCTTGGATTGTATTTCACGTGTGGAAAAGAACAAAGTGTACGCAGACTCAACAAATGCATTTGAGATATTTATTTTTTGCATAAATGCACCCCTGGTTCTCGTAGTATTCAAATGTTGCAAAACAGACCTCGTGGTAAACAAAGTTGTGTTAACGTCCCTGTGGTAGACTTCCTGTTAATAACAGACCCCTTCGTCCATTTCCTGTTCGTTTACTAGTGGTAGCTGCCGACGTGGCAAATAAGATCCATGTTAGCTCCAAACATAACACTCCGTGTGTCGTGTTGGGCCCACACCATTCACATCTGATGCCTAGTCTCAACGCTCCCGTTTGTAAACAAACCGGAAATTAACGGAGGGGTCTTTTATTAACGAGAAGTCTACCACATGGACGTTAACGCAACATAGGTTGTGTTTGATTGTTAAAATTTTGGGGATGTTAAAATTTTAGGGTATTGGATTTGGTGAAAAAGTGAAGAGAGAGATGATTTAAAATATTTATTATAGTGAAAAGTAATGATGTGATGGGGAGAGAGAGATTATATTGTAATTTTTTATTGTGTTAAAATTTTAGGAGTGCACCCTTAGTTTAACAGGGGGACTATTTTGCAACATTCGAATACCACGAGAACCGGAGGTGTATTTAAGTCTTTCTTTTTTATAGTTTCAGCACTTACATACAAGAAAGAGTATTGAAATTTCAAACAAAAAGAACTTCACAGCTTGTCTAGATTGCATCAGATTCCAAAAGATTTACAAGACGGGAAATTTCGACATTTACCTTTCCTATCACTGCTTCACCATTGACATCAGATACTACACGGTCATTCGCATGGATGATCCAATGCCTCCGTTGCAGTTGGCAAGAGCTGAAGGGTATTCCACGAATGATGCATCCTTCAGGTAGAAGGGACATGCGGATTGAATACGCAAATGTATACTTCTCGCGATCATTTTGAAGGTCAGCTGCATCCGGAATAAATACAGCAGAAGCACGAACCTTAAACAAACAACCATTTTCTATTAGTTTCCATATCATGACAGAGAAGATAATAGTAGGTGTAGTGATACTGCAATTGGCAACAGGAATCACACCACGACAGCTTCTACAATAATTGGAGAAATGAAAAGACCCATAACAAATGAATCAGAAAGCCATTTTATCTCCACAGCCATCCCAGACTCATTCTACCAAAGCCAACAGATGTTCTTGTTACGAGACTCCTTTTAAAATGACTCAATCATCATCAAAATCTTAAAAGAAAGAGTAACTACTAATCACATCCTCATATACCCTAACTATAACAAGTTAAAAAGCTATCAGTCTAGTATTGCAAGTACAATAAAGTACTCCATAAATCCGTCCCCACAAGCACAATACAAGACTCCATGCATGAAAAACAGCTCCAGTGACTTTTGACCACTTCCTAAGGCTAAGAGCATAAATCCACAACCAAGGGCTCCACTGACTAAGCATCGGAGGTTTTGGTAGGTTCCTTTAATTACAGAAAACCTAGAGACCATTCCTTGCCCGACATAAATGTTTGCAATGTAAATGGATTTCTGAAGATCTTAACAAAAAGTATCTTCGTATGAATAGTATCCCGGTTATAATATTTTGCCTTGCTATAACTCCCTTTTAACCTTCAAGACAAATGAGTGTTAATGTTACAAAATGCATCTTAATTCTGGGTACGATATACCAATGGTGAACCACGTGGTTTAAAAGATATTGCTGATACAATTTTAAACTTACTACGGAAAAAAGGCCCATAAAGATATATCTATTATCACAATAGGTAAACAACCCTTACCCACTGCCCTAAGGAAAATGAAATAAGCGTAGGGATGATGGTACTGGACTAGCATATAGTGAAATTCAACTAGCCTAAAATTTACTCTGGCCAAGGGAGCTTAATTTTAAAAATGGTAAAAAGAAAAAAAAAAGAACCTATTGGCTCACCTGATTAGACAGAATAGACATCACCGCCCTTCTAAGCAAAACATCGAAGAATGTTACCAAAGCAAAGGTTTTAAATACTGGAACCCATGCCGACAGTGTCACCTTGAGAACATATTTCTCCATGCTACATCACAAATTTCTAAATGCTAATATCCATCAGGAGTATGCATCAAGCACCACAATCTAATGTTTTTCTCAGTATACTGAAACAAAGCATCAAAAGCTAAATCATGCACATCCAATGTTTAGACTTACTTTAACCCCATTGGTAATAGCAGTGGAACAGAGTGGAGGTTCCTCTGGAAACAGACAGATACTTCTCATTTCTCCTTCTCCACGGAGTTTAATGATGTCATTTTCTAAGCGGCGGCCATGTTCTTCCAACCATAGCAGCATTGCATCCTGCTGTTGATCACCATTGTAGTCGTGCACTGAACTTAGTAATGCATTTGGTACACAAGGCATCATTTCTCCATCAGTTGGAAGATTCTTAGTACCAACATAGAGTTGGCCTTTACAACAGTCAAGGAAAAAAAACTTTTCGAAATATGTGGAGGAAGCAGCCACAACAATATACTTAGATCTGCTCCAAAACCCTAGGTCACGCATGATTGCTTTTGTTTCTAAAATCACCTCACTTAAAGGTAACAAGCATACATTTACACAGTGACCATAAAAGGAATAGCCACCTATGAGACCCAATGAATTTCCAGTATCACTGAATGAAGACCATTTGGCCTTAAATTCTTGACCATCACAAATGCGATAGAGGATCCTTGTGGCAAGAGGTAATTTCACTTTCAATATTGTCTCTAACTCTTGAATATCAGCTTCTGATGCACCATTGCGAAGTGTAGCCTTAGCCTCTGGATAGTTAGTGTCCAACCAATTCTTAAGTCGATCCCAACATCTTTTGACTCGCATGACAAGCGGCCAAGGATACATACTGAAAGCCTCCCGCCATATTTGGTAACATGCCTAGAGAAAAAAAGAGAGAGAAAGGAGGCCCATCAAGAAAACACTCACTATTTCACAACATAATACAACTCGGTAGAGCATTAATCTTAAATATTGAGGACCCACAGCCAGAACATACATTCTTCTGAACAAAGACTAATGTTGGTCATACATAGACATACAGTAGCATGTAACTAAGAGATCAGAATGCTCTGCAATTTCTTTTGCAAGGTGTAATTTGGAGAGAAATGTATACAATAGATGAACCTTATTGTGGGGCCCATGCTGCTTAAAACTTTACATAGACAACATTAAATAGTGCAAGGTCTATCTATTGTATCTATCTTTCTCCAAATTGCACTATGCAATTCAGGCACAAAATTGCAAATGATCCGAATTCATAACCAAGAGATGGTATCGACAATCAATTTTACAAAACCAGCCCCCCCTTTCTCTCTCTCTCTCCCTCACCCAAAAAAGGGATCTTCACAACTGCCAAATCCTTGAGAACCTGTGCTCCAATAGAAACGTCATAGTTAAAGGGGAAAAAACAAACACCTCATTTTGAACATAAGCTATATGTTTCAGAAAATACTGAAAAGTCTTCGAACATCTTCAGCACATTTGACCACCAAAAAGTAACAAATAGGATGGTCTACTAATATACCAGTCTAGCTCAAGATAAGGAATGAGCAATATATATCAGTAAACGTAAACGGATCAAGATCCTCTACAATTTTTTGCCCTAATTGTACCATGCAATTCGAAAATAGATAAACACAACAAATAGACCGGACATTGTAGAGCTCATGTTGCCCGAAGCTTTACATGAGTAGATATAAGCAACATTAAATAGTATAAGATCTACTTATTGTATTATCTCTCTCTGGATGGCATTGTAAGGCAAGAAATTACAGAGGATCCTACTCCGATAGTAAATGACTAGCATTGAACACTTAGAATCTAAATCAACGAATTTTGAATTTTTCCATACGTATATGTTTCCATAAGCAGTTCCTCACACAGAAAACGAAGGCACTTGGGTTGGCCGCTAAGGCCTACTTGTGCCCTGTCCTCGTTGACTGGGAAAAGACAAACCCAACCAAGACCCCCCCCTTGAAGAAACTAAGATCAAACGGCTTTGATAAAATTAAAAAGGGAATTTAAAACACTTTCTTTGCCGTCATTTTAGGCTGGTAAAGTTCCATCAAGATTGAGAGTGCAATCCTTCGGACTCAACTAAGAATCATGGTAGCGAATTAACATCTTTTAGATATAGGACCTCACGGCTTCCTTTTCTCTCCCGATTTCCCCAAAAAAATTAACATCTCTTACGGCTGGTAAAATTGGACAGAGGAATTCAATTTTCAGTAATCCCTTACACATCACATGAAAATAATGAAAATAAAATTGACAGTTCGCATTTCCGCAAGCTACCCACCTTTCTCTTCCTTTGCCTGTTTTCGTTTTTGAAATAAATTGAATTGGACTGTATAAAACTACAAAAGAAGAGAACTAGCTTAAAATGAATGATTGATGGGGAGGGTTAACCTTGAAAGAAGGGACAGGATTTCCATGAGGATCAAAAGGCTGCTTGAGATCGAGATCTTGAGAGCAGAACTTGAACCAGAGGGATTCCTCCGAGGCCAAAGAACTTAGCTTCTTGCTGATGCACGCAGCTCTTGCTGAGTCTTTGGGACCTAACTTCGTAAGAATTACGTTGAGCGCGAGATCTCCCACCGCCTCCAAATCCATCTCTCTTCTCTCTCTCGCTCTTAGGGACCAAGCTCTCAGGCTTTTCTATTTGTTGTACATGTCTATCACCCTTCGCAATATTTTGGTAGCAGAGCTTGAAACGGAGCTCAGGTTCAAAGATAACGCCGACATACGCTAATGTTTAGTACACCCTTCCTACGTGACCATGGTTTATATGCGTGTCGGCTGGTTGCCATACGTGATTTCAGCGTTTTCAAATGATCACACGTGCGCAAGAAGCGTTGAAGATAAAATACAAGATTAAATGATTTCTAATCAATTTGAGACTCTAACACTCTTTTTCACGTCCAAGCCGAATGAACATGGTTCATATACGTGGACAATAAATGGAGAACACAAACAAGTGGGTCAAACCAAGAAATAGTTGGCTCTGATACAATGTCAAGTTTCATCCCAAAACCAATTGACAATGGGAAGAGGTGACCCAACAGGTATATGAAACACAAGATTAAATGGTTCATAATGTGTAACTCTAACACGCTATGTTATTAAAACAAGGGATAAATGCAAAATCAGTCTCTGTGCTATACGAAAAAATCGATTTAGTCTCCGTGATATGAAAAACATAAATTTAGTCATGTGATTTCAAAAAGTGATAAAATCAGTTCCTGATGGAGGACCAACGACAAATGAAAATGAAATCACATGGACTTAATTTATGCTTTTCATATCACCGGGACTAAATCGATTTTTGCGTATAACAAAGGGACCAATTTTGCATTTATCCCTTAAAATAAAAGAGCATTACAAAAATTCAAAAATAAAAACAAGTTGGATATTTCCCTCCCTCGATATTTAAGATAGCGCCAGGATGCTCTCAGGACGTCGTCCAAAGAGCAAGCTTGTGCGTGAAAGTTTATCTGCAGAAAATTATACTTACTTGATCTGACAAATAATCTTGAATTTTGTCTGCGATTGAATCTTCAATCTTTGATAATCTTCAGGTCTTGTTGATCTCTCACACCTTGAGTCTTTGATTTCACAATAGAGCAGCCCAAATGTTCTGCCTCCTTCCTTTCTACGTCTCACAGCCGTCATAGGGTTTTTCAAAGTCATAATGGCCAACTGTCTAGAAAAAAACTATCTTATAGTCTTTTTTTCTGAACCCTAGCTGTAATATAGCATGAGATTGTTAGGAACATCAGATCTCAAGCATAGGATACACGAAAAAACTCTTTTTCCATTAATTCCCTTATATTCCAAATTTCAGGCTTCTACTAATTGTGATCATGTCCATTAACATATCAGAATTTACCCCCAAGTATTTGAGATTGATTTGTGAAATCTCTTTTGCTAACAAATATTGGTTTATATATCCTTCCACCATATTATATTCCACATGAGTCAACAGAATCGGAATCATATCACTGATTAAGTCTCTAGCTCATATAATTCTCAATTCGCGATCTGTAACTCGTTAGACTATCAATTGTTTTCAAAACAATTTCACAAATAAATATATAATATATATTAATATCGAAAAATATTTTCACAAAATACCATTGGTCAATGAATTCTTTTCTAGTCCAACTCTATACAGATATATTGAATATATTGGCTCATCAAGAGACTGGTGGATTCCTTATTGAGCATTTATACAAACTCATTTATTATGTACAAGACCTAACATTATCTAGAATCTTTGACCTAGAAAGATCATCATCAAATCACTTGATCAAAGCACAAGCACACAATAAACAGATCTGTATAAACCTCTGAGGTATAATGATATAATAAACCAATTGTGCTGAATACCTTCTCAACATCAGTGATCACTTACGGAAGCTATTCATATTTGGTCTTGTTCAGTGCATGTACTCTTATATTACACTCACTCGTTTGCTTAAGGTCACTACCTCAATGACGAAGTCCATCATACTATTAAATAGAGGCAGAACGAATGTAGACCTATCGTACATCAATATGTACCTCGGTCTATAACAAAACGTCAAGTGAACAACGAACTGAAGAGTTATACTTCCCGCCTTTGATTCATTAATCATTGACATGATTTTTTTACAATGTCACTCAATAGTATCTATATGACATCTTATGTCACATCATATGACCCTATAAATAAATAAAAACATGCGACATCTAAATAACTATTCTTCGAACAAATGATTTTTAGAGCATTATTCTTACAGTGCGAATATGGATTACGGGATCGATAAAGTTCAACAGCCGACCAAGAAGGGATTGCTGAGAGATTAGACAAAGCATCTCGCATAATAGGTTCAATTTGCCAATTTGCGTTAAATTCTACTTTCATAACAAGTTCTCTCTCTTAATTGTTCACCAACTCTCATAAATTATTTTCAGATTTTCATCAAGTCCTATACTCAAAAATTTTAAGTACCCCAAAATTTTAACAATCAAACACTACTTTAAAGCATGAAACATGGCTCTTGGACCAAGCAAATAGATGTTCTTGATGAAGCTTCAAGAGAATACGAATAAGCTTAGTTGGTGCCAAGGCTTCATTGTTGTGAATCACCCAATTGCGGTTCAGCCAGATGAGGTAAATGTAAAGAGTGGCTTGAATTAGTAACGAGGGAGCTGCCATGGCATCCGATGGGAGGGAATAAGCTGGATTTATTATAAGCATGATCCATTCCGAGATGGTGAAATTATGGACAGCATGAAGATCAAGAGGACAAATGGAATGGCACCAAAGGATAATAGCCACTTGACATCGGAGGAAGAGGTGTTCTAGAGTTTCATCTTCCATTAAGCAAAGGGGACATGCAAGGGTGGTGTTTGAGGCCAGGATGCGTGATAAATTCACCTAAGTAGGTAGAATCCCTCTTAGCACTCACCATAACAGAACTCGCATTCGGTCTTGAAGCTTGGCTTTTCAAAATGATTTCCGTGGGCTGATGTAAAGGCAGTAAGTGGGAGTGGAATCTCAACTAATGAGAGGTGGTTTCACCAAAAAAGCTCCAGTTTTGTTAGGAATCCATTGAGGGATATCAGGCTAACCGATCGGGATGATGGGTGGATCTAGAGATGGCATTTTTTCAGGATAGCTGAGGCACTCCAAAAGTCGAAACAATTACGAATTGAAAGATTTGTTCAATTCATCAAGAGTGTTGTGGAGAAGTGTATTAACCTTTGCATCAATCCGGATTGATGGATTCGAGGTGTTTGATTGAATAGGTCAGAAATGTGGCAAAGTATGAACCCAAGGATCTTCCATAGTTGATATTGAGTGTCCTGCACGAATTTGGTAGCAAAAACCTTTAGATATCTACTGAAGAGAATGCCTTTCCAAATTCCAGAGTCCATCGGCTTTTGAGTAAATGGAAAAAGAAGGTCGAATAAATATATATGAAGATATATGGTGGTGAAGAGACGAACCCAGAGCTAGGACTAGGCTTTTTGGGTTTCAAGTTAGGTTTCACTCACCCTGAACCCGACCCAACTCAATCGGGGTAAGGAAAAACAAACCCGACCCCAATACGGATTGACCCATGAACCCGAGCCGCCCTAAGCAGATTATTTGGTCGAGTAGTAGTTGTTTGCATTTTTTTTACATTATATTCTAGGCCAAGAATGTTCTGGTCTAATTTTTTTAGGCCAATAACATTTTGGGCTATATTTTTTGAGAATAATGCATAGAATTAGAATATTTGGGTCAAGTTTTGTTTTTTCGGAATATGCTTCACAACCTGAACCCAACCCTGACCTAAGCCAACCAAACCAAATCGGAACAAATCGATTCTGGGTCGGGCCATCAAGCTTGAGTTTTTTGAATAGCCCTACCTAGAGCTAATCATATTTGGAGACTATTGACCAACCAAGGCTTCCTTAAGATTATGCATTGACCTGAAACCAAACCCACCACTCGACTTTGGGAGACAGAGAGAGGTACATGCCAAGGCGTGAAATTATGTGTTTTGAGTGCTAAGAAACACCACCAAAAATCCTTAAGGAGTTTATCAATAGTGCTACAAATGGATTTGGATAGGGACATGGAGCTCATAACATGTTAGGGTAGGGTTGATGCCACAGAATGAGTAAGGACAACTCTTCCTATAGCAAATAAAGAATGACTCTTCTAGCCCGCAAGCTTTTGCTAAAGCTGATCAAATATACTTTGAAAACACTCATTTTTCCTTCGACCAAGAAAGAGGGGGACTTCAAGATATGAGTGTTTGATTGGGTTGATTCTGAATAGAAATTGAGAACAAATTTCACCCGGAGAGAGGGAGAGTAGTTATTGCTAAACAAAAATATGATTTATGCATATTAATTGATTGGCTCGACTAAAGGGAGTAGAATTCCAGAATTGATTTAATAGCAGATCAGGCACCCGGGATAATAGATTTAGAGAAAAGAATCAGATATTCTACAAAAAGCAAATGCAAAATTGCTAGATTATTTTTACTAAAGGGGATACCATGTAAAGGGCCAACTTGCTCAGCTTTAAAGACTAGTCTGGAAAGAGCTTATACTCCCACGATGAAAAGGAAAGGAGATAAAAGATCCCCTTGTCGAAGCCCTCTAGGGGATAATATCTACATGAGGAAAACAATTAAGGAGGGCATAGTAGCGAACAATAGACAAACACTTCTTAATGAGACTAATCCAGTGGCACTACTAGAAATTTGGGCTTTAGCGTCCGTCCCTAAAAACCCAAAACTCATCCCAAAATCCTTTTAGGGACGAACATATCCGTTCCTGACGTCTGTCCCTATAGGTGGTGTATCTATAGGTTTTTAGGGACAGACAAATGTGGTTCATCCCTAAAGGAATAGGTTCGAACCTAATCCGTTTGAGGTTCGAACTTCTTGTCCAATCCCATTAAGTTCGTCCTTGAAGAGGAGGTTGGAACCTAATCACATAAGAGGTTCGAACTTGTACAGTACAGGTTCGAACCTAATAATATACCTAGTCAGAACCTGTCACGGAAAAGTGCGAACCGGTTCAGATAAAGAGTTTGAACATGTTTTTACCAGTCATAACCGGTTGGCTTAATAAGTTCGAACCTTAATAAACACGTTAGAACCTATTAGTCGACAGATGGTTCTCTCGTAAATGAAGTGGTTAGAATAGAAAAGTGTTCGAACCTCAATGTATATGTTAGAACCGGTTCACCACGAAGAAGTACGAACTTGTTCTTTTATGGTTCGAACCTAATATTTTAGGTTAGAACCTTGATGGTTCTTTTATGGACTGCTTTTAGGTTCTAACCTATATTTTGTGGTTCGAACCTGTTTCTAGTGAACTAGTTCAAACCTATTAGATTATGGTTCTAACTTGTTTTCAGGTTAGAACCAAAATTATATAGGTTCTAACTTGTGTGACCTGTTTTACAACAAATTTGAAAATTCTACTAATTTTCACCAATTCAATGCAAGTTCATCCCAAATAAATATCATCTCATTCGAAAAAATTTATAAATTAAAGTCTAAAATGTACCAAAATATATGTATATGTACAACGATCGAAAAGAAAATGTGAGAAGTGAAGCATGGACTGAAAATGTTGTTCTATATAATTTTAACCTACAAATAATAATATGGATCACGTAAGAAAACTACACACCGACGTCGTCAAAAGCACCCGACGCAAACTGTGACATAAATCGGTCATATCGTGCCATCCGCTCCTGCATCTCCCTCTCTTCCATCTTTTGTTGCAAACTGTGGATTTCGTGCATCTGCTCTTGACTCTCCTTCTCACTGTCCGCTCTAATCTACTTCAACTCCAACTGGGTCTCCGTCAATCTCCGCGCCATATTCGTCGATGATGATGGGCAAGAGGTACTAACTGGCCGCACCGAATCACCCAACCTCTAACGTACCCTAGTTTCTCCCCGAGGACCTGGGTGAAAACCTCCACATCAGTAAGCGTCCTCCCTTCCATGGTTACTTGGGCCTCCACTTCCTTCATCTTTTCCTACAATGTGAAACACAAAGAAATGAAATAAGTGGAGAAAAAAATTCAGCAGCATAACGGCATAAAATCTATTCATCCCATTTTTTACAAACTAAATATACATGATTTCTATCAATACAACTTATTAAATCAAACCAACTCAGGCCAGCAAACTACAATGGAACCAAGAACCTACAAACACTTCCAAAATTGTAACTTCAATGTACCAATGAAATGCAACCAACACTGCCAACCAACAACACCCAGTCAGGATAAGAGTAAGCATTATGATAGGGAAAAAGCACAAAATGTAATAAAAAAATCTACCAATCCAAAGAGTTGAAATGTGTTGTGATGAATCTTTGGGCAGAATGGTGAACTAATAATCAAATTACCCAAACTGGCAAGATCTGAAGAATACTGAGGCTCACAATGGGTATATTAGGCTAAAGTCAAATGCAGAATACCAACATAAAGGGAGGATGAAAGAAGAGAGGGGAACTGTGCCTGATAGAAAATAACTTCTTTCATTTAAGGTTTTCAGATACTGCAGTTTACTTGTTGGAAGGAGTGGGCGCTACGTGAGGATGGTAACGCCAGCCTGTATCCACCACCACTACCAACTTGCCATCAGGAACCAGCCATACCTTCCCCAAAAGAAATCTAGACATTTCTACTTACTATGGGTTAGGCAATTCGAGTACATTACTTAGGAGAAACAATACTGGATTTCATAATCTTTCAAAAAAAAAAGACACAGTGCTGCAAAGTTTCATTCATTAGAAATAATAAGATAATGAAAATCAATTTTAAGGAGATCTACCTTTACCAGCAGTGTCTAGTTTGGATACAATAAGGTGACCGTATGAATCAACACTTTCCAACATTAAATAGCCAGTGCCTGAAAATTTCAGTACTAGAAATAAGTATCGAAAATATATCAAGACTGCTCCTACATTAAGATCCTTCCGAAAAGGTGAAAACATTAAAAAGAAAAGCTGCAATAACATTACTGAGGAGTGGTATAATTTAATTCCCGATCAAATGGCCTAAATTGAAAAAGGTTCCACATATTCATATACCATTATGAGCAACCATAATCTTTCCGATTTTTCCAAGCACATGTAATTAAATTAACAAAAGAAGGGAATACTGAAAATCTTGTTCAAACTCCAAATGACTCGCAGTTAGGTGAAATTAAAACTTGAGTCTCCTTCCACTCAAACTTTACTTGATTTGGAGTAAAGTAGAATTATCGGATTTCCGTAGTCATTGACAGAATCTCCCACACAATTACACGTGTCGAATAAAATATAATATGAAATTCAGTCCTCAATGGGGTTTAAAGTTTCATGGATGTGGCGACAGAACAGTAGTCCTTGGATTTGAATAGGAATAACCCAATTTACATCCAATTAGAGGGAGGACTAAACTTTGAGTTTTATGCAATGGGTTTGCATCAAACAGAAGAATCATCAGCTGGGGCGGAAAATATGATGATCTCATTTTTATCCACAGGACAGGGAGAGTCAATGGCAGTTCCTACAGAAAGGGAGGTAGCTTGTAACTATTCATAACCATAGGAAGATAAGCCATAGTTTGTCCTAAAGTCCATTACGTGATTTCTTCAACAGAATTGACAACATTTCCCCAACACAATATGGACACAATCTATTCCCTAAGAGTGCATTTTGTCACCCACGGTCTAGCAAAATAAAATCTAAGTGCCAATGCAACAGCTACTCACTTTCACTTTCCGTAAGCTCTATGCTCTGAATTTCTGAACGATGAGGACAGCGGTTAACTAAGAAAGAGTCCATCACCTTCAACAAGTCAGATAAAAGATTTCAGGGTTAACACAAACAATAGAGTCAAACAAGCAAAGAAGTAGATATGGAGTCCACTCATCCCCATGTCAAAAAAGATCAATACTTTATTAAATAGGACCACAGCCCTTCATTTCATACCTGAGACTGCACAGGAATCAGAAGGCTTTCCTTTCCTTTCCTTTGCTTACGAACGAATCTTCCAATGGGATCTAAAAGCAATCAACAGTAGCAGATGATTATCACATCCCTTATTATAAGAAGAGCAACCTCGCTCCACAGACCAAACAAAAGAAATTACTTGAAACATATGCGAAAAAAAAGATTAATGCCTATGACAAACAAACAAGCAACCGCGTTCCATTAGAAATATACCGAACTGTTTTGCGGCTAGAAACCGTCTCTCTGACGCGGCTAGCTTGGCCTTGGGGAGTCAAAGGGAGAAGAGCCCAGATCTGGGCTCCCCCGTCGCCGGGACCCCGCACGGCGAGAGCCGCGGGGGTGGCTGGCGGCCACCCCTCGCGGCAGCGAAGGGAGCCCTTCGCCGCTCGGGGGTTCTCCGCCTGTTGTGTTCTGTTTTTTTTTTAAATTTCGAAAATGACAGGTGTCAAGTTGTTATTGGTGCTGACGTGTCTAATTTTGACACGTCAGCATTTACCGTTTGGGTTTCAAATGACACATAACGGAAGGACATATTTGCTCCTGAAAGTATACCTCAGGGGTATGAAAATGACTTTTTTTACCTCAAGGGCATATTTGCTCTTGCCGCATACCCCAGGGGCATGGGGTGCATTTAAGCCTAAAATATATCATATAACAACGTCAATGTTCATAACACTTTCTCTAATTCCATATTTTATTAAGTAGATCCCTTTAAAATAAATTTTTTCAAATACATGAAAAAAAAATTATACATTAAAAAGAATATAATAAGATATAAAATAATTATTTACATTAATTAACTTATAATTAATAAATAAATTTTTTATTTTAATTAGACCTATAGCACCGTTTGTTGACACAAACGCTGAAAAAGGTGGTTGCTTTAGCGACGCTCGCCGCTGTAGCTACCGAATTTCTAGCAGCATTTTGTGCACAAACTGGTTCGAACCTAAATGAAAAAATAAAACCAAAAAAGAAATAGGTTCTAACCTGTACATATACGTTCGAACCTGTTTAAGACGTTCTAACCACTTATCAAACAGGTTCTAACCTGTATGGTTTCGGTTCTAACATCTGAAATGACGAGTTCTAACCTCTTACGAATAAACACAACCGATTCTAACAAAAAAAAGTTCGAATATAAATGAGAAAATCATAACACAAAAGACATAAGTACTAACCTATTAATAAGCGTTCGAACCTGTTAAAGCAGTTCTAACCTGTTTCCAAACAGGTTCTAACCTGTAAGATTCCGTTTCTAACCTATAAACGAACATGGTCTAACCTATTCCGAACGCACATAACCTGTTCTAACCTATATTATAATGGTTCCAACTGGAAACAATGTGGTTCTAACCTAAAACAATATGGTTCTTACGAACCAGTTAATTTTAGGTTCGAACGTTTTCCTTAAATAATCGGTTCTAACTTGTTTTTTACAGTTCGAACCTGTTTATCACTTTCGGCCTTGCCACTTAATTATCTTCTGTGCTAATAATTTATTAGGTCCGAACCCGAATATTATAGGTTCGAACCTCTTACGTTTTTTGGGACGGACAACGTCGGTCCCTAAAATCTTCCCGCCACCTTCCCGCCATGTAGTGAGAAAATTTTAGGGACGAACAATATTGTGCATCCCTAAAAAGTGGACATTTAGGGACGAACATCTAGAATTCGTCTCTAAAAGATCCCTTTTATGGATGAAGTTTTGTGTCCATGCCTAAAAGGTAGACACTTAGGGTCAGACATCTAAAATCCGTCTCTAAAAGGTCCCTTTTAGGGATGAACCTTTGTGTTCGTCCCTAAAATGTGCCATGTCGATGGATTTAAGGACGTATTCTCTTGCCCGTCCCTGAAAGGCAGCTTTAGGAACGGATTTAGTCCGTCCCTAAAAGTAAATTTTCTAGTAGTGTGGGGAGCAAAGGCCATTGGATCAAAGGCCTTAAACATAGACCATTCTTTTTCGTGTCGTGAGCGGATAGTGTGGAAGAGTTCTTGGGTGATGAGAGAATTGTCTTGAATTAGACGCCTAGGAACAAATGCAGATAAAGTAGATTATTTTGTGAAGTAAAGGCTCGAGCTTATTAGCCAGAATTCTAAATATAAACTTATAGATGTCGTTGTTGAGGCTAATAGGTCTGTAGATATATGCTTTGATTTTTGGAATGAGGACCAAATGAGTGTGGTTAAGTTCCTTGAGGAGTTTGCCATTCCTAAAAAAGCATTGGATGGTGTCGATAACCTTAACACAAATACTTGGCCAATAAGATTTATAAAAAAAAGTGTTCTTTGAGAGTGGTAAGAATTTCTTCCAGTGTAATGATGGCATAGAGGGTCTCATTTTCCTCAGTTGTGATGCATTGGGTAAAAATTTGGTTTGGAGAAGTGGGGGGGGGGGGGTGGGTAAAGTCATAGTGTAAAAGTTTTGAAATTGTGAATGAAAAGAGGTGGAATTTGATGAAAATCAAAAAGTCTAATTACCACAGTCATCTTTGAGAAATTCAATAGCATTTCTTCGACACCATATGGTAGTTGATAAGTGAAAAGACTGAGTATTGTGATCAGATGTTGCTAACAATTGGATCTGAGATTTGGAGTGCCAAAGAGACTCTTCATGTTTGCATTACTTATCTAGTCGTGATGGAAACATTTGAACAACTAGCAAATCGGTCTCAAGTTGTTTGATGTTATTTTGTATTTTTCAAAAGAAATCTTTTTTTCATTGGATGATCGCCTTTTTATTTTTTGCATTTCTTGAGCTTTTGAGAGAAAATATAAGCTAGAGTGCTAATTGCCATTGAGTGCTCATCAAACTTGAAGAGTTTGGGTTTCCTGAGCGGATTTGATTGGGTGTTAAGAAGCAGTGGGAATTGATAAATGGTTGATGAAAGAGTCCTCAAACAAAAGGAGCCACGAGGAATTGGCTATAACTCGATCCAATCACTCCCTGATATTAGCAAGACCATGCATCTTGTTACTCTAACTCCAAGTGTAAGGAAGGCACTCAAAACGGATATGTAACAATACATGATGATTCATAAAAGAGAGAAGTCATGTACTAGATGATGCTTAAAAACACTGGCCCCCAATGCAACATCAAGGCCCAAAAAAGTGTGTTTAATAGTACAGAGACAGTTCCAAAATGCTTCTTTGGCCAAAGATTGAGCAAGAGCAGAAACTAGTGAGAGGAGCCATGGTGTATGGGATGGATCTGAATACAACATGAGCATAATTACTATAAATATTAAAAAGTTCAAGGTCCACACCTTCACACTAAAGTAAAACAGCCCTTTATAGTTAAAGTTGTAGGAATAATATACATAATTGTGAAACCCAATTCTAGAAACAAAAGCCAGAGTTTTAACTTCACATAACAAAGAGCTCAAAAGTGAAGCTTCAAGACCTTAGGGTATAAACCTTGTAACTCTTAGTTTCACTTTTGACAAGGATTTGAATCACACTTGCATATATTTCAAAACATGCATAAAACGTTTTACCTCTTGCTTGAAAGATCAACATGTTTTTAAATGGTTTCAAAACACTCCAATCAAACTCACAAACCTTTTGTATACTTATGAGAAGTTAGTCTTTAAAATTAGGTGTTTTAAAGTAGTAAAAAGTGTGGTTTTAATTGAACCAGATCATGTGCTTAAGTTGAGGAGGTCGACCGGTTTGTGAAGTAGTCGACCAGTATTCGACCGCTTGGTATAGAGGTCGACCGGTTGTTTTTGAAAATATAGCTGTTTGATTTTCTGACATTGTGACCGTTGGGTAACGGTAACTTTAAGTGGTCTACAAACAATGTAGCAGTTGACCTGCTCGTTTTGACAGATTACTCCCAACGGCTATAAACATCTAGTTTTCATATGTGGCCTATAGAAAGACCTTTTTAACGTCCAAAATTAAGAGAGAACGACCACATATCATTTAGGTAGCTTGAGAAATATATTAAACCTTCATATTCCATATTTCTCATATATCATTCACACAAATCACACTTTCATATCATTTTCATTGTGTGACAAATAATTTTAGAAACTTCCTTAAGAGAAAGCAAGGAAGGAAGAAGAACTTCAAAGATTTCAAGAGAGATGAGCCAAAGAAGGAATACCCAGGGATGGACAACAAGAAGGACCACATCACTTGCTATAAGTGTAAGAATCCCGGTCACATTAAGGCGGATTGTCCACTTCTCAAATATAAAAAGAAAGCTATTAAAACTACTTGGGAAGATAGCAATTCAAGCTCCTCCGATGAAGGAGATGAGGGAGAAATCGCAAACATATGCTTCATGACTTTGGAAGATGATGAGGTATATCTCTCGGATCTTGAAGACTCGAAACCTTCATATAATAAATTAGAAAATGCTTTTGATGAGTTATACATTACGTTTGAAAAGCTTAAACTCAAATACAATGTTTTGATAAAGAAGCATTCACAACCTACAAGTGATCTTGATTCCTTAAATGATGAACAAGAAAATTTGAAGCTAGAGAATGAGAAATTGAAACTAAAAGTTTTAACTTTGAAAATTGAGAACAAAGCTTTCAAAGATAAGGTTATTCGTCAAAACATCATTCTTGAAAAATTCACTCAAGGAAGCAAAGCTTTGGAGAACATTCTAAATAGTCATACATATATTTTTGACAAAAGTGGTTTAGGTTACAAGCCTCATAAAATGAAAAGTATTTCAAAAACTTCTTTGTCAAAGCTAAATCCTCAAATGAATCTCTTCACACTTGTAGCTTTTGCAACAAGATCGAATATCTAATTTTTGATTGTGTATTAAAGAAACTTGTGAGCAAGACCCTCAAGAAGACACGAGTTCCAAAAGGAACTAAGGCTAACACCGATGACCCCAAGAAAGCTTGGGTACCAAAAATGGTTTCTTGATTCCCTCGTAGGACGGAGAAATAAAGAGTTCTTGAATAAAAATTGCCTATCAAGAAGGCTTGTGACATTTGAGGACAAATGCTAAGGGGAAGACCTTTGGTAAATTACAATCCTTTGATAGAACTTCTTGTTGGTTGATTAGATTCTATGATGATTTCTTATGTGTTTATGTTAAATGCAAATATATTCATCTTTGACATATTTCTAGCATTTTTCAAAATGAAAAATCTATATGCTAACATTTTTACAAAATCATAAACTTTGATGATTTTTTGTGAGCTTAGTGTTTTTGGCTGAGAATGACCTTTTAAATTGTCATTGGTAGCTAAGAGGTCGGTACAAACTCATTCGGTGGGCTACTATCATAATAGCGATGGACTCTTGAGTCCGCATTAGTCATCATCTATATTATTTCAAAGAGATTGTCATTTAAAACTCCAACTTGTTCTTTTGGATGTTCTCTTAAATCAAAATGATTATTTGAGTTCTAACCATTTGAAAAGCTTAAACTCAAATACAATGTTTTGAAAAAGTAGCACTCACTAGCTACAAGTGACCTTGATTCCTTAAATGATGAACAAGGAAATTTGAACCTAGAGAATGAGAAATTGAAACTAAAAGTTTCAACTTTGAAAATTGAGAACAAAGCTTTCAAAGATAAGGTTACTCGTCAAAACACCATTCTTGAAAAATTCACTCAAGGAAGCGAAGCTTTGGAGAACATTCTAAATAGTCAAACATGTGTTTTTAACAAAAGTGGTTTAGACTACAAGCCTCATAAAAATGAAAAGTATTTCAAAAACTTCTTTGTCAAAGCTAAATCCTCAAATGAATCTCTTCACACTTGTAGCTTTTGCAACAAGAATGAACATCTAATTTTTGATTGTGCATTAAAGAAACTTGGGAGCAAGACACCAAAGAAGACGTGAGTTCCAAAAGGAACTAAGGCTAACACCGAAGGACCCAGGAAAGCTTAGGTACCAAAAATGGTTTCTTGATTCCCTTGTAGGACGGAGAAATAAAGAGTTCTTGAATGAAAATTGCCTATCAAGAAGGCTTGTGACATTTGAGGACAAATTCTAAGGGGAAGACCTTTGGTAAATTACAATCCTTTGATAGAACTTCTTGTTGGTTGATTAGATTCTATGATGATTTCTTATGTGTTCATCTTAAATGCAAATATATTCATCTTTGACATATTTCTTGCATTTTTCGAAATGGAACATCTATATATAAGCTAACATTTTTACAAAATCATGAACTTTGATTATTTTTTGTGAGCTAAATGTTTTTGGCTGAGAATGACCTTTTAAATTGTCATTGGTAGCTAAGAGGTCGGTGCAAACTCATTCGGTGGGCTACTATCATAATAGCGATGGACTCTTGAGTCCGCATTAGTCATCATCTATATTATTTCAAAGAGATTGTCATTTAAAACTCCAACTTGTTCTTTTGGATGTTCTCTTAAATCAAAAT
Organism: Myrica gale; assembly: GCA_963930655.1. Taxonomy (NCBI): domain Eukaryota; kingdom Viridiplantae; phylum Streptophyta; class Magnoliopsida; order Fagales; family Myricaceae; genus Myrica; species Myrica gale. The sequence goes on along the minus strand of OZ005619.1, from coordinate 11,452,163 downwards.
GATTATTTGAGTTCTAACCATTTGAAAAGCTTAAACTCAAATACAATGTTTTGAAAAAGTAGCACTCACTAGCTACAAGTGACCTTGATTCCTTAAATGATGAACAAGAAAATTTGAACCTAGAGAATTAGAAATTGAAACTAAAAGTTTCAACTTTGAAAATTGAGAACAAAGCTTTCAAAGATAAGGTTACTCGTCAAAACACCATTCTTGAAAAATTCACTCGAGGAAGCGAAGCTTTGGAGAACATTCTAAATAGTCAAACATGTGTTTTTGACAAAAGTGGTTTAGGCTACAAGCCTCATAAAAATGAAAAGTATTTCAAAAACTTCTTTGTCAAAGCTAAATCCTCAAATGAATCTCTTCATACTTGTAGCTTTTGCTACAAGAAAGAACATCTAATTTTTGATTGTGCATTAAAGAAACTTGGGAGCAAGACACCAAAGAAGACGTGAATTCCAAATGGAACTAAGGCTAACACCGAAGGACCCAAGAAAGCTTGGGTACCAAAAATAGTTTCTTGATTCCCTTGTAGGATGGAGAAATTATGAGTGCTTGAATGAAACTTGCCTATCAAGAAGGCTTGTGACATTTGAGGACAAATGCTAAGGGGAAGACTTTTGGTAAATTACAATCCTTTGATAGAACTTATTGTTGGTTGATTATATTCTATGATGATTTCTTATGTGTTTATGTTAAATACAAATATATTCATCTTTGACATATTTCTTGCATTTTTCGAAATGGAACAACATCTATGTGCTAACATTTTTTCAAAATCATGAACTTTGATGAGTTTTTGTGAGCTTAAATTTTTTGGCTGAGAATGACCTTTTAAATTTTCATTGGTAGCTAAGAGGTTGGTACAAACTCACTCGGTGGACTACTATCATAATAGCGATGGACTCTTGAGTCCCCATTAGTCATCCTCTATACCATTTCAATGAGATTGCCATTTAAAACTCCAACTTGTTATTTTGGATGTTCTCCTAATTGAAAATGATTATTTGAGTTCTATCCATGCATTCACTTTTTGATGGACATAGAGGGAGATTTCTTAATGTCGATATGCTTGTACTCCTTTTGATCATGCGATGAATATTGGAAGAACGCATATTTGGAAAATCTATTGATAGATAATGCATGCATATATCTTAATTTTTTATCAATTTTTGGTGATGCATCTTGTAAGACCCCAAAGAAACCTGTGTCTACTTCATTACAAGATGAAGGATTTCACGATCCATTTTGTATTAAAAGAGACCTTGCTTGGTCAAGGCATTATTAATGATAAGGAAATGTTTATATGTATATATTGTTATTGTTGATTCCAATTGATGAATGTATGATGCCATGGATGAAGTTCTAGATTAATTGTATATTTTTCCTCAATATTCTTGATTTTATTTTTGAAGGATTTTCTTATGGATTATATTATTGGGCTATTAAGGTTTAAATGGTTGGACTTAAAACCTAAAAGAATGGGCTGATAATGGACAGCCCATGCTTGGCCAAAAATTAGGCATGATGGGCCTTGAAATTTAATCAAGTGGGCTGCCCAATTACATGTGATGATGAGCCCTTGAAATTGTGATATTGGGCTGCTATAAGGCTTGGAATAAGGCTTGGAATATTAGGCGATTATTGGGCCTTTAAATGTATGCTAATGGGCTGCCAAAATAGTCATAAAGATGGGCTTAAAAGTCATGGTATTGGGCTGCCATGAAACCCATGATAATGGGCCTTGAAATGTTAATGGGCCTTGGAGAATTAAGTTATTGGGCCTTAGCCCTTAGGCTTATGAATTGGGCTTTAGGATATGATGATGCGCCTTGAATTAAGGGCTTAATGGACTGCCCAATGGGCCATGAAAATTAGGTTAATAAAGTTAGATTAGTGGAACTAATCCTATTTAAGTTTCCTAAGTAACTAGATTAGGATAAGCAAACTAAGTTAGTTGGAATCCAATTGAATGAACTAAGTAGTTGGCTAGGCATTAAATGAGAAGTTCAAATTGAGTGGTGGAGGGTGAAAGTCGACCAAGTCATGGGGGAAGAAGACAAAAGTTATGACAAAAAATTAAAAAAGTGAAAAGGAAGAGTAAATATCTCACATGGCCGGATTTCTTGTCCAAATGCATTTCAATTTGTCCTTTGTGAGAGGCCTTTTACGCATAGCCCTTACACATACACTCATTTGAAGTCTTTTGGAGTCTTTTGGTCGTGCATCACATAGCTTAGAAGTGAGAAACCGAACACCAAAAAGAGAGAAAGGTGAGGAACCAAGGCAAACAGAATCTGTTGAAGCCCCAAAGAGTGATTTTGAGCTTGGATCAAGGAGGATTTTGTGTAGGGGAAGAAGGAGGACAAGGAAGAAGAAGAAGGTGAAGTCAAGAGGTATTGTGCAAAGGAAAAGAAAAGGGGAAAAACAAAGGAGCACTTGGTAAGGTTCGAAACTTGTTCTTCTCTTGATGACCGAATGGTTTTATGCATAGATCTTGAAGTTTCAGGTTGTGATATGCCCTGATATTGTGAAATCTTGAATGATTAAAGAACCTTAGGTTGTCTAGTAGGTGAAGGAAGAGAAGTTTTGCAAAGGAACAAGGAGAAGGAGCAAGGAACAACAAGGTAGTGATCAAACCTCTTTATCTTGCTTAATGACCGAACTGTTTTGTGGATAGATCTTGGCTTGGTGTTGTTGAATCTTGTTAGATCTGGTGTTATTAAGGTTTTTAAGAGTATATCTGGCCATGCATGTTCTAGATCTAGGGTTGTATGTGAAGAAAAATGCAAATGGAGAATAATGCATGTTAAAGGAAGTTAGATCTAGATTTTGTTGTGTTGGTTGGTTGCAAGTTAATTATTTTCCTTAGATCTATGGATGTTAGTGTGTATAAAGTGCAGATCTGGGCTTATTGAACATGAATGAAGGAAGTATGGTGAAAATGCATGCAAGGATGGGTTATAGAAGTCAATGTGTGCATGATAGGGATTTTAGCATGAAAATGTGGGATTTTGATGTATGGCCGAATGTAGTATGCTTAGGTCTTCATGTATAATTTTGTATATGTGTGGATCTGATCACTGGTCATGTTATATGCTAGGTTATTGGCCTAATGTATGGTAGATGATTATGAAGTGTAAAGGATGCATGCAAGTTGAAAGAAACAAAAGAAAACTTGATTATTTGGAAAAATGTGTGTGCTGGCTGAATAGGTTAATGCTTGGTATCTTATGATTGTGTTTTGATTCTTAGATCCTAGGTTGTGAAATTGTTGAATGGAGGATGGGATCACCCTTGAAGTTAATGTTGTGATTGAAGAGGCACATAAACTGGTGATAGCCGAATGTCATAAGAAATGAAACCCTAAGTGTAAGTTTTGGTAATTGTTTTATAATTGTTGTGATGGTAGTATAAGGCTAATTGGAATAAATATTGAAGAACCGTAATCATGTAATGAGAATATTCGAAACCCTAGTTAGGGTTAGTACCTCGGGATTAAAGTAGGTTAAGGTCTAAGTCAAGATATAATCGTGATTAAAGTTATTAATAATTTACTATAAGGTTTTATTGGAACACATGTAATAATGGGAAATCTAAGGTTAATCCTAAAACCATTTGTATTGCTTAAACCCTAATCAAGATACCTATAAGTATATGTGCATAGATATTATATTGCAATAAAAATATTAAATAATTAAATGACCTAAGTTTTAAATATTAGTTAAAGAATAAATTAAATAAAATATTTAATGATTAAAAGAATTATATTGATATATATATATATATATTATCAAAAAGAAAATATAATATAGTTGCCATTCGGAAACGTTCCGATGAATGGAAGGTACGAAGGCAAGTGATGAACGGGAAGTTCAAGATGGATTAAGAAATATCCGACAACTATATTATACCATTAAATTAAGTAATGCGTAGAATTATCGCTACTTGTCCTTAGTGGACTTCAAGATAGGACTGTCGGGTAATTCGTAGGACCGACACGTACCGATATGGTTTCATCTATACGCAGTACATTGAAAGATTGAACCTACTCCTTGTAGGCGAGGAGCCAAGTGAGCAAAGGAGAAATTGCGAGGAGTACTGTAAGTGGAATTAGTAAGTGGACAGTAAGTGGTTCTTTTCAAAACTGGAATGACACACTGCATCATTTCATGAACAAGCATGAGATTTTGATCAAGCATGACATGACATGTGCATTGCATGAATTTTTCTAAAGAGAATGTTTATGCAATGATTTTATGGAAATATTATGGAAAGTTTTATGAAACGATAAGTTAAGTTAAGGGGCACTGGTCGGTACCGTACCATCAAGATGGACTCCCATACCGAAGGACGAATGCGAGAAGTATGGGTGAATCCACGAGGCTGTGCAAACCACACTGAAGGACATTGAGAAGGTGTGGGCCTCCAAGGGTCATGTCTAGCCACTAAAGGACGAATGCGAGAAGGTGCGCTAGCTTGACCGTATGTAAGGTTTCCAAGGGAAATCGGAGACAGGTCCAAAGGGAACGCACAACCCTGACTTCAGGGGTTAAATGGAGCGAGCCCACAAGTAAGAGATATGAAATGGTTATGAAAAGGCCAAGAGTGGCACAAGTATGAAAAAGTGATTTTCAAGGGCCAAGGGCCAATTTTACAAGCAAGTACGAAAGAAATATTTTCAAGGGCCTGGGGCCGAATTTAAGCAAGAGCATATGCATATCCATGACATGCATGTGCATCATTTATCAAGTTTCTTTTCATGATTAAGCAAGCGTAAGTCAAGAGCATGTTTCAAAGATATGTCTTTCCCTTACTGAGTCTTTTTTACTAACGTTTTTTTTTAAATTGTGTCATTCCAGATGTCTCAGGTGAAGAGAGTTAGGAGGACTACCTGACATAGAAGCACAAGAATTATGTTCATAAGTTTGATGATAGTGGCTTGTTCGTCACTAGTTGGTTTTTAAATATGTTATACATGTTTTGTATGCAACCTTAATGAGAACCCTGATTATGTATGATTTAGCTCGAATCCCTCGCGATCATGTACGTTTCCGCCGTAAGCACGTAAGTATGTAAGTAAGGACGCTGGAGCCATCCGGGGGATAGCTCGCGGCTGTCACGGTCCCTGCGGGATGCCGTTCGGGGCGTGACACATCTATCTACGGTTTTATCCTTTTTCTTTTTGATATGACAAATGGGGAGAAATGTGTTCATTAGTTTTGATGATTATATTTTCTCTTTTTGAATTGGATTATGAACATCGATTGTATTATTCTTTTATGAATCCAATGACTACTAATATTTTGTCTCAAAGTTTTAAATGAATGTTCAATTGAAAAAGATAGGGGGAGTCATCCCAAAACTATCAATTTATTGTCATCATAGAAAGGGAGAGATTGTTGACTTTTGTGCAAAATCAATATTTTGATGATTTCAATAAATGAGAATAAGTTTATAAAGTGAACATTTTTAAAGACAAGTCTTTTTCATCAAAGAGCCAAAGACTAGAAGATTGAAGATCAAAAAAATGTAAGGAGCTCAAAAGTGAAGATTCAAGACCTTAGGATATAAACCTTGTAACTCGTAGTTTCACTTTTGATATGGATTTGAATAACACTTGCATATCTTTCAAAACGTGCATAAACCGTTTTATCACTTGCTTGAAAGATCAACATGCTTTCAAATGGTTCAAAACACCATAATAAAAATCACAAACCATTTGTATACATATGGAAAGTTAGTCTTTAAAATTTGGTGTTTTAAAGTGGTAAAAAACTTGGTTTTAATTGAACCGAATCACGTGCTTAAGTTGAGGTGACCGGCTGGTGAAGAGGTCAACGGGTATTCGACCGCTTCGTATAGCGGTCGACCGATTGTTTTTGAAAATATAGCCATTCTGATTTTTGACATTGTGACCGTTGGGTAACGGTAACTTTAAGCTGTCTACCGGTTTATGCAGCGATTGACCTGCTCATTTTGACAGAGGACTCCCAACTGCTATAAACTGATAGTTTTCATATGTGGCCTATATAAAGACCTTTATAACGTCCAAAATTAAGAGAGAACGATCACATATAATTTAGATAGCCTGAGAAATATATTAAACCTTGTTATTCCATATTTCTCATATATCATTAACACAAATCACACTTTCTTACCATTGTCATTATATGAATCAAGAGATAGAGCTTTCCATTTTCTTATCCACTCTTTGAGAGTATTTTTTTTATTATATCTCTTATCCAAAATAGGTGTTTCCTTTAGTGAGGTTGATCACTAAAGAAGAAACTTAGAGACGGTATATCTCGAGCTTGGTTGGGTTGTGAGTGGTGAGTCGGAATATCACTTGGGTTGTTAGTGTTGAGTGCGAGAAACACTTGTACGGTTCTCTAGCATCCGGAAGCTAGTGTGTACACTATTTGGAAGATAGTTGGAAAACCTCAAGGCTCGGTAAAGGAGCTTGAGGGGTGGATGTAGGCGGGTTTACCAAACCACCTAAAAATTATGTGCTTGCTTCTCTAAACCCTACTCTTTACATTTAACACTTATTTACACTTGTTGCATACATATACTTGTGCTAAATTATCATTTACTTTTTAAACACAAATATGAGTTTTAAAAACGAAAAGTTTTGGAAACACAATTCACCCCCTCTTGGGTTGCCTTAATACTAGGACTTACAACAGATTGATGCTGGCCTCCACTTCTGCTTGGACATGAGTAAGAGTGGGATTAGGGTGCAACTGTTGTTTGCCTTTGGACGTCTGCTTACGCTAATACGGATGGAACAAAGAGCGATTATGACCTTTGAGAAGGATGCACTGAGAATGTGCTTGTGAAGGAGACAAAGATTTGAAGATTGAGTTGTCATTTGCAAAGTATTCAGCGTGGCAAGCCAATTTCTTACATGGCAGACTTGGGAAAGGTTGTAGGAGATTTTTTCACTTCCTTCACTCATAAAAAATAGGAGGAGGAGCTTCCGATAATTTTGATCGATCGTTCTGCAATTTTAAGGGTTGCAAGCGATTGGCAGGTGGTTCAAGAGGTATGGATTTAGTAGGTGAGCTAGGGGTGAAGTGTCTAGAAGGTTGTTAGGGAATAATTGCACATAGTTGGTAGGAGTTGGGTAGAATTTAATGAAATGGGTATCAGATTGGATTCAAATATGGGTTGAAGTGGTGGTTTGTGTCTTAAAGTTAAGAGGACGTTGATGAAGAGCGAAAGGAGGGTAGTCTAAGAGTTAGGATATAAAAGAGAATGAATTTTGAAGGTGCGGTATGGGTTTTGTTGGAGAATTGGTGGGCCGAGCGAGAATAGGTTAAGGCCTGGGGCCAATGTTTAAGGACAGAAGATAGAATTTGGGCTAGGATAAAGGTGTTGGTAGGTAGATGCAATACTCCTATCGTTTGATTTTCCTAAACTTGTTTTGTTAAGCTTATTAAGTGAACTTTTAGAACTAATGTTAGTATTTAATCTTCTAAGTTAAATAGAATGCTTTTATGCTACCTTTACATGTCAATTGTTTTGTGAAAAATCAATGACACATACCTTGAAATTTTATGAAACTTTTGAGGTCATTGATTTAATTCCTTATAACTAGGATTATATTGCTGAAAATTTTCTTTTATTGCCAAATAAAATTATGATAGTTGTTTTATTATTGCCAAGTATATATATATTCCTTTCTTTTAATATATGATTTGATATCCTAAGTTTTAATGTTCTAAATAATTTCTAGGCTTTGCAAATAATTTTTACGCAAGCTATAAATTGTTTAGAATTGACTAAGGCTTGGACCTGCAACTTTTGGCCAATTATTGGGCCAGATGGTGGCCCCATTTCGAAAATCCAAGGCTGGACTTTATTGGACCAATAATGGTGGATTTGGGTTGTGAGATTTAGGCCAAAGAGTAAACCAAGAGACAAGCCCGCAATTAATTGCTAGGGCCCGCCTTTAAGGGTTATTTTTACCTAAATGGGGGCTAATAAATGAGGATTAAGGTGACTTTATGAAACTTGGCAAAATCTGTCATTTCCACTCCCCCAATCCAATAGGTGATATTACTTCACCTTGTGAAAATTGCTATAATCATTTAACTCTACCATTTAACCTTTGGTTGACCTAGGATTTAAATAGAGGAGAGAGAAGAAACAACTCAGTTTGTGCATCCATAGAGAGAGAAATAGAGAGAGAGTCTGCGCCAAAGATAGGAGAGAAAGAAAGGAAAGAAAGAGGAAGAATAAGAGAAAAGAAGGAGAAGGAGAAAGAAAAAGGGACAAAATACACTTTTCGCCACTTGACTATGGGGGTATGCACACTTTGCACCCCATATTTATGATTTGGTGACATTTCGCTCCCCACCTACCATCTACTTACAGATTGCACCAAACGTTAAGATTTCCTTCATTTTGTACAAAAAAGTGTGCGCGTCTCATGCGCGTGACTCATCGTAATATTTTATGCCATTTTTATGCCTTAAAAGATTACATTTTTTCGTCCTCCAACTATTGGAATACTGACACTTTGCACCCCATATTAGAAATTTAGTGACATTTCACATTAAAAGATTACATTTTTACCCTTGATTGTATGAGTGAACATAACATGTTGAAACCCTTTAAAAATTTTCATGTTCCCATTTATTCTTCTCTTTTAGCATACGGTAGCCCTTCCCTCATCCTTACATGAAGACCAATGGAAGCAAATGTTGTGGGTACTCTTGGTACAACCCTGAGATGTGCCACCATGCTCCGAGAGTCTTGAGGTGGCTACGAGAGCAGTATGATAGGTTAATGAAGATGTTGTAAGAGTTGTATCCATGTGATGTCATCATGGTCTAGTATGACATCGGGTCTTAGCTGATGAAATTGGTTCCATTAATCTTCACACGAGGATGATGGAAGGGCTAGCGTATGTTGAAAGAGAATAATAAAGGGAAGATGAGAATTTTCAAAAGGTTTCAAATTTGTCATGTTTACTTGTACAATGAAGGGTAAAAGGGGTGCAAAATGTCACCAAATTGGTAATATGGGGTGCATAGTGTCATTATATCAATAGTTAGTGGGCGAAAATACATCTTTTCCTTGAGAGGTAAATGGGGCAAAAAATGTCACCATGAGTCACATGAGTGTCACATGCTCGCCTTTCCGTCTAAAGTGACAGAAATCTTGACGTCGGGGTGCAATCTATAAGTAGGTGGTAGTTGAGGGGTGAAATTATACCGGGATTAACTGGGGAAAAAGTGTAGGACACCTCCTGAGCACTTCAGGATGGATAGAATGCTTCGGGAGAACTGGAACTTCGAAAATAAGATGGTAGCTCGAGATAGATAGACAAATCGGGATAGTAATGGGGACCTCAAGATATTTATGGAAAATTCGGAAAACTGTATGGGTATCTCGGGAACACACTCTAACTCACACACTCGGATAGATAAACTCACCACCCAAATATAACACAAAGGGATACAAAAATCACCACCTAATGTTATCAAACACGGGAGACAGAGTAAGAACTCACTGTTTGCTTTTGTGCACAATCGAGATTTTGATGATTTCAATAAATTGATTAAGTTAATAAAATGAACATCTTCAAAGACAAAAGTCATGTTTCATCAAAGAGCCAAAGACTTGAAGAAAGAAGAGCAAGAAGATGCAAGGAGCTCAAAAGTGAAGATTCAAGACCTTAGGATATAATTCTTGTAACTCTTTCTTTCACTTTTGACAATGATTATGAATCACACTTGCATATCTTTCAAAACATGCATAAACCGTTTTACCTTTTATTTGAAAGATTAAAATGTTTTTAAAAGTTTCAAAACACCCCAATCAAACTCTCAAACCTTTCATATACTTATGGGAAGTAAGGCTTTAAAAATGGGTATTTAAAAGTGGTCAAAACATGGTTTTAAAAGAATCAGATCATGTGCTTAAATTGAGGAGGTTGACCGGCTGATGAAGCGGTCGACCGGTCTTCGACCGCTTGGTATATCGGTTGACCAATTGCTTTTAAAATAGAGCCATTGAGCTTCTGATAATATGACCGTTGGGGTAACGGTAACTTGAAGCGGTCGACCGGTTCATGTAGCAGTCGACCGACTCGTTTTAACAGACGACTCCCAACGAATATAAATGACTAGTTTTCATATGTGGCCTATAAATACACATCCATAACGTCTGAAATTAATACACAATGACAACATATCATTTAGATCACTTTAGAAATATTATAAACCTTCTTATTCTATATTTCTCATATCATTCACACAAAACACACTCTCATATCCTTGTCTTTGTATGAATAAAGAGTTAGAACTTTCCAATTTTATATCTACTCTTTGAGAAAGTTTTGTTCTTGTAATATTCATATCAAAAGAGGTGTTTCTTTTATTGATGTTGTTCACTAAAGAAGAAGCTATGAGAGGGTATATCTCAAGCTTGGTGAGGTTGTGAGTGGTGAACCAGAAAACCCACTTGGGTGGGTTTTAGTGTTGAGCTCGAAAAAACACTTGTACAGTTTTTTAGCACCCGGACGCTAGAGTGTAAGCTATTGGAGAATAGTGGTACACCTCAAGGCTCGGTGAAAAAGCTTGAGAGGTGGATGTAGGCGGGTTTCCTGAACCACCTAAAAATCAAGTATTTGCTTCTCTTACCTTTCTCTTTACTTTTAACACATATTTACTCTGCATATTATATACTTGTGCTAAATTAGTAGTTCTTTGTAAACACATCTTTAGGGGTCCATAGGAAAGTTTAGAAAACCAATTCACCCACCTCTTGGGTTGCCTTAGTCCTGGAATTCAGAATTTGTATCGGAGCTTGGTGCTCGTTATACAAGATTTAAGAATCTTGAGTTAGAATGACAACTTCAATCTTCAACACTTGAGTTAAAGGGACTTTCCACACTTAGACTACCTTTTTTTAATGCAAGTGATTATGCATATTGGAAAGTTAGGATGAGTATTTATTTACAATCTATTGATTATGATTTGTGGATATGCATTAAAATGGACCGCATGTGCCTACAAAGAAAGTTGGAGAGGTTGAAACCCTTTAAAAGTGAAAATGAATATGATGCAAATGATAAAATGAAAATCTTTCTAGATGCAAGAGCCATGAACATGTTATATTGTGCATTGGATAGAGGAGAATTTAATAGAATTGCATCTTGCTCAAATGCTAGAGATATATGGCATACTCTAGAAATTACTCATGAAGGAACAAGTTAAGTCAAATAATCAATGCCCATGTGGAATATAGTATGGGTCTAAGGGGCCTTAGGCCATTTAAAGCGTGTGACCCAGGCATAGAGATGCCTGGGCGTCGCTTAGGCATCATAAAAAGCTACCAGCGGCCACTGCACAGGCCAGACGATGGTCGGTGGTTCTGGTGGTGACCATTGCCCGAGATACCGGCAAACGGCTAGCAGCCATTTGGAGGCCAAAACAACCCCGCGCCCGTGTGATATAGGGGTTTACTGGTGGTGGTTCACGGGTTCATGGCTGTTGAAACTCCACCCCATCTAGCGAGAGGACTGCCCTCTGGCCAGTTGAGCCACCACTGGCAGCTGATGGTGGCCAACTTGGAGAGAAAGTCTCTCTCTCCACAAACAATTTCCTTGCTTCCGATTTTCACCATTGGACACAACTTATTCCAACAAAAACACAACGACTGCATCTTCTTTCGCAAAGAAATCATATGCAAAAACCAAAACAACATTTTGATTTGAGTTCAACAATATACATAAATAATGAATATATTGTCTCATCAATAGACTGATGAATTCCATATTGAACAATTATATAATTCACGAACTATGCATAAGGACTAACATTATCTGGAATATTTGATTCGCAAAGATCATCACCACATGACTTAGTCAAAGCACAAGCACACAACAAGCAAACTTGCATAAATCACTCAGGTATAAGGATAACATATGCTAATTGTGTTGAATACCATTCTCTACATCAGTGTTCGTTTCCAGAAGGTATTCATATTTGATCCGGTTTGGTGCATGTACTCTTACATTGCACTCACTTATTTGCTTAAGGTCACCACCTCAATGAAGAAGTCCATTATTCTATCTTATAGAGGCACAACGAGTGTAAACATATTCGTACATTATCATGTATCTTGGTCTGTAAGAAAGTGAATCAACAAGGATCCAAAAAATCATACTCCCCACCTCCGATTCATTAATCATTGGCCTGATTTTTCTACAATGTTGCTTAACAATATGACATTTAATGTCATTGTAAATATGACATCTTATGACATTACATGTACCCAAAATTATATGCCTACATTGTAGACGTAGCAACTATAGTTTGCTTCATGGTCTTCCAAAATATAGCTCATCCAGCAAGAAGAAAGATATATCCAGAAGTAGACCTTCTGGTGTCTACATAACTATCAAAATATAAATCTAAATAGCCAACCACTTGCAAATTTTCTGTATGCCTGTAGGTTAGCATGTAGTTCATGGTTCCTTGGAAATACCACATTACTTTCTTTGCAGCTACCCAATGTTGAAGACAAGGGTTACTTTGATAGCAACCCAACAATCCAATTGCTTGACATATGTCTAGATAGGTGCAAACTTGAGCAGATGCATAAGACATAAAGTTCATCTGTTCTTGCTCTAATGCATTTTGAGGTGATTCACCTTTATGAAATTTATCACCTTTGATTATGGGAGCAACAGAGGCTTTACGATCTCTCATACCAAATCTCTGTAAAAATTTGTAGATGTAGGCCTTTTGAGACAGTCCTAAAACTCTTTGTGAACTGAAGTTGTGAATCTCTATGCCAATGACATAAGAGACTTCACCCATATCCTTCATCTCAAAGTTTTGTGGGAGAAATTGTTTAGTCTCATGTAATAATCCCAAATGACTGTTTGCAATAAGAATATCATCTGCATATAGGACTAAGAAAATGAATTTACTCCCACTAGCATTGATCAACAAGATTCATAACAAAACCATATGAGGTAATAATCTGTGAAACCTTAAATACCATTTGTGGGAAGCATGTTTAGTCCATATAGAGACTTCTTTCACTTGCATATTTTCTGACTATCATCACTGAAACCTTCAGGTTGTTTCATGTATACCTCTTTCTCGAGATCCCCGTTAAGAAAAGCTATTTTTACATCCATCTAATGTAGCTCTAAATCAAAATGAGCTACTAAGGCCATAATTATCCTCAATGAATCCTTCTTAGAGACCAGAGATAAGGTTTCATGATAATCTATACCTTCCTTCTGAGTAAATCCCTTAGCAAAAAGTCTAGCCTTATATCATTTGACATTACCAAAAGCATCTCGTTTGATCTTATAAACTATTTGCAGCCAATTGTGGCTGCCCCTTCTATTATTTCGACGAGATCTCGGATTTGACTCTTAGAAATGGATTCTAACTCATCCAACCAAAGTGTAGATTTATCTGCACTCGTAGCTTGTGAGAACATAACCGGGACTTCTGGAAGTCCAATGTCAAAACCTGATTCAGTGAGATATACAATGTAAACATTTGGAATAGCAGGTCTACGTATTTTTGAAGATCTTCTTATAGCCACAACTTCATCATTTGGAGATGACACAATAGGCTTAGCTTGTAAATGTGGAATAACTTCAAGTTGAACCTCATTTACGGGAACAAGTTGTACTTGAATTGGTGTCACCTCATGATCTTGCTATCTATTATGCCTTAAGACAACCATTCTACCTCCGAAAGAAGGCAAAGCAACATCAGCATTTTTAAGTGTTTCCTAAAAAGTGACCTCTTGAGGATTAACACTCCCACTAGGTTCAACATCCTTAAGAAGCTTTGCATTCATAAATACGACAATTATAGGGCTATGAATTGGACAATAAAGAAATTCTCTAGTTCTCCTTGGGTCTAACTTCTTTATGTTAGGATTATAAATCTTAACTCCAGTAGGACAACCTTAGATATGTATATGATTTAAGTTAGGTTTCCACCCTTTCCATAACTTGAAAAGATGTCTTAGGGACAGACTTAGATGAATACGCATAAGGAAAGTTATAGATTAGATTTACTAATCATGCTCTTGACCATATCCATTAGAGTATGATTCCTTCTCTCTGTAACACCATTTTTTTGTGGTATGTCAGCCATTGTGTATTGGCAACAATGACTTCCTCCTGAAGGAAATTTGCAAATGGACCCTTCAGTTGTCCATGTTTTGTATACCTATCATAATAGTCCCATCCTCTATCTGATTTGATGATATTGCTTTTCTTTTCACTTTGATTCTCTACTTCTGCTTTATAGTCTTTGAAAGCATCTAATGCTTGAGTCTTCTCATTCAGAAGATAGAGATACATATACCTAGAATAGTCATCAATAAATGAGATAAAATATCTCTGACCATTCAGGCAAGGAGTAGGAGATGGTCCACAAATATCTTTATGTATAATCTCCAAAACACTTAAGCTCTTTCTTGAACCATTAGAATTTTTGTTGGTCTGCTTCCCCTTTATGCAGCCTACACAATTCTTGAAGTTAGTAAAATCAAGCTCCTGTAGGACCCCTTCTTTTATTAACCGCATCATCCTCTTTATAGAGATGTGTAGTGAGAGATAGATTTCCTCATAGTAAAGAAGCTTTTTCTTTCAAAAGGTTTCATTTAATGCCAATTGTATGCAGTGAGAGATAGTTTTTCTCAAAATCGGGATGAATATCTAGCTTGACCAAATTATCAACAAAAGTTCCAGAACCAACATAAATTTTCATCTTGAAAATAGTCATTGTATTCTCAGAAAGAAAACTATAACCTTTGGTAATAGTCTGGAAACATAAATTAAATTTCTAAAATTTTGGATTGTAAAAAACATGTCCCAATTTGATAATCACTTTAAAAACTTCAATTGCAGCAACTTGTGAACCCCCTTTATTTCTGATGAAAACACAAAAGTTCACTTGTGTTGGTTTCCTTCTGGTGAGAAACCCTGCAATGTATTCACAACATGGATTGAAGAGCTAGAGTCAATCCACCATGAATTTTTAATAGCATCAATGAAAAAAGATTCATGACACACAAGAGATATTGAGCTACCTTTCTTTTCAAGCCATTCACCCCACCACCAATTAGCCTCTTTACTTCTTTTAGTTAACTTCCAAATCATGATGACAAACACTTGGAAATTTTCAAATAGACCCCTACACTGCCTTTAGCCATCATTGCATGCAAAAGAGTATAAAAGCTACTTTTTGCTATGAAACACATGCACACACCCCATTTACTAGTTTAGTCGTGTAGTAGAGAGAGAGAGAGAGGAAGGTTGTGCTGGAGAAAGAGAAATAGAGTAGAGAGAAAGGGAGAAGGAAAGAGAAGAAAGAGAAGAGGGAGAGACCATGATAAAGAGAGGAAGAAAAATAGAAAAAGGAAGAGAAAGAAGAAGATGAGTAGAAGGAGAAGCAGGCAAGTGAAAAGAGAAAAAAAAGAGGTAAGAAAAATGGCTACATTGTGGTATTTGGCCATGGGAGAAAACCTCTCCCATGAGCCGTATTGTCTTCTCTGTTTCCTTTGAGCTCATCCCTCACTAACTTGAGGTTCCTTGTACAAGGACTTTCTACAAACCAACAAGAGCAGCACCATTAAGGCAAGGGTGTGGTTAGAGCTTTTTCTAGTGGAGTTTGATAGAGTGGAGAAAATGTAGTGCATCCATGATAGATCCATGAAGTTTTTGAAAGAAATGGGTTGCTGCAGGTTTGAATCCATAACCTAGATGATATGTAATAGAGCCTATTTTGTTTCTTATGAGTTTTGATGGCAAGAACATATGTATTTCCATAGTTCCTTGCATCTCATGTTTAATATGGTATTGTGATGTGAAAAAGGGGACTAGGTGAATAAAGGTTGCTTGCATGTTGGATATCTAGGCATTTTGAAGTTTTGTTCAAGATTTCTGATAAAAATATTGAGAAGAGTTGATAGATGAAAAAAAAGAAACATGCAAATATTTGGACATCTTTTTTCTTGATACTTGGTAGCTTAGAGTATCATTTTATGTGAAAAAAATGTAAATTTAAGCTCTGGAAGTTTTTATGTAGGTCAGTGAGATGTATTAGGATGAACCCTAAAAATTTTCAAGAAGAAAAGACGTGTAAAATAGTAGAAATGACCATAGAGGCTAATAGGGGCAGTTTCGGAAATACTGTAAAAATCGGGGGTAAAAAGGTCCAAACGTTAATTCTTGGTAGATGGTAGCATTGGGCTCTGTTTTGAAGTCATATTCTAAAAAGTTGGGTTCATGCCCATTGTTAGCCTAGGGTTGCTTCTTGAGTTGTCTAACTAAATTTTGATGACAACTTAAATGACAAAATAACGTTGGAGTATTTTTAGAATACGTGGTTGTCAATCCACTATTCAATCGAGAGTATTCAATTGTATTTATTCTCTCTCAAGTTCATGAAGCCCTATAATTGCTTTAAACAACATGACATGCACTTAAATTATTATATTTTTCATTATAGGAGTTTTCGTGTTCGAAATGGAAAGGTTTGCATATCATTAAAGCACTGAAAATCTCCTCCAGCCAAGATGATTTCGACACAAGGGATACATGGTGTTGACACATTGCACCGCTGCCAGAAAGCTACCTTGATGGTGCTGACACATGTGAACCACAGTGTTGACACATGAAAAGATGATGTAGACACATGGTGAAGGAAGTGTCAACATATGCTACAGGCACTTGTGGTTCAGTTCCAGAATTTAAGAAGGTGTCGACACATGTCTCGGGAAAGCTGTTTTTAGAAAGGTGATTCAGCACGCTTTTCAAGATGTTGTGGTACTTATGACACCTCTCCAATATTCTAAAAAGGCCTTTGGGATCCCCCAAGACCGACGACCTATAAAGACAACATTATAGAGAGAGAAAAGGGATCTCTTGCATCTTCAATCTTGACCTAGCCTCCAAAAGAGAGAGAAAAGAGATACAGAAGAAAGTTTCACTTTTCCTAAGAGATCTGCTGTTGTCACTTGCTATTCTTGCTGCCATCATTATTTGATCTTGTCTTCTAGCCTTTTATTTAGCCTTGTATTTGCTGATCTAGCTTTTAGAGCTATTCTCTATCATTTCTACCATACAACATTTAAAAAACCTATAAGTGTGGGATACTCTTGGTCCTACCCGTGAGGATAGAAGAAACCTGATAGGATTTGAGATTTGTTGTAGAAATTGAAGAATGAGGTCGGGAAAACTCTTGTAAAGGTTTCTTACCACTCAGAAGCTAAGTCGTGAACAATATTAGATTATAGTGGAGGTGTCCAAGGACGGCAATAGCCTTCGGAGTGGATGTAGGAAGACCTTGGCCGAACCACCTAAAATTTGCGGTGTTATCTCTCCTCCTTATCTCTTTTACATTATCGCTATCATTTACTGTTCTTCGATCATTATTGCTTTAAGTATTTTTTAGATCTGCATTTTTAACTGAAAAAGTCTAATATTTTATTTAAACTCAAGTCTCCCCCCTCTTGTGTTTTTATTTAGACTTACACCCATTAAAATTTGAGGCCCAAATCACAAAGCCTCTTTATGGGTTAAAATCGGAACATTAAGCACAAACAAAGAAAGGGGTAGGTCTTCTGGCCCACTTAGTTTTGCTATAGAGAATGAGAGGGTTGTTCTTAGGCCTAATTGGGATGCCCAGATCCTCTAGAGGTGAAGAGAGCAAGAGAGGGCCAGCCTCTATCAAATTAGTAGTCACCGACTAAAAACAATGCCCAGTTCGTCATATTGTATCTCTTTTCTCTCCCAAACGGTGTGAAATCCTCTCTCCCTCACAAACCTATCTAACCCACTGCGCTCTTCAAAAAATCCACTGTTGACAACCTTAAATTTCCTCACCACGCCACTGCTTTAATGTCTTCTAGCCGCTCCAAGAGTCCCTCTTGCCAGACGCCACCTTCTGTGTCACGCCCCAAATGCTAGCTTGAAGGGGACTAATGACAACACGAGTATTCGCAACAACAAATGCTCCAGCGAACTAACTTAACCTTGCAGTGAATTTTTTTTAACCTGCTATTACAATTCAGAAAATCTGAATTGCCTTAGTTTATGAAATTATTACTCAAGATTTACTTTCTTATTCGCAAGCTGACACACAAATCCTCAGACGTCCTTACATAGTGTACGAATATGTAAATAAATATAGGCGTAATATAATGTATACCTATATTGCATAACACGTATAAAGAAACATTTAGAAATTAAATCTCCATGCAATAACTAAAAGTAATAAGTTATGATTACATCATGGTTCAAAATATAAGTTACTTAAGAGTCTTAAGTTGGTCTCGTAGCCTGAACATACCACGACAACATCACTATAGAAGTTCATATCAGCTCTTTCAATACATCATTAAGGATCTACATATATTGCGAATTAGGGGAGCGCACCCTTGTCAGCCCCCTCCTCAGGTTCTAGATTCCCTTCATACGTTCCTTCACCTGGAACATCATCTGGAATGTTACAGTTGAAAATACTATGGGTCGAATGACTCAGTAAGTGATGATTAATGAATTGAAATATGAGTGACTTGAGCATGATCATGAATGACAAGTATACATGCAGTGCCAAAAGTAAATGCATGTCTATGCAAGTGACTCTTCTACTTGAAATTTAGTTTAAAAATCTCTTCATCATTATTTGGGCTACTTCTATCGCTACATTTACCCCTGAAGTCAGGATTGTGCGTTCCCTTCGAAATCGTTCCCCTGTCCCTTGGGAACGTGTCATTTGGTCGAGCTAGCCCTTGATGTGGCCCCAAGCCTGATGTCTAGACACGACCCATAGAGGTCCACACCTTCTCGCATTCTTCCTTCAGTGTGGTTGCACATACCTCGAGGACTACCCATCCCTCTCGCATTCGTCCTTCGGAGTGAGTGCTCTTAGGAGTCATCCATCCTTCTCGCATTCGTCCTTCGGAGTGGACGCACCTATCATACTGAGGTACGGTACCAACCATCCTATTTAGCCCATAACATATCATAACATAGTATAAAATCGTACTTTCATTTGCATAAACTTTCCCTTTCTTCCTTTTGAGAAAATCAATGCAAATGCTCATGACGTGCTTGATGACAAATATCCATGATGTGTATCATTCCAGTTTTCGAAAAATATAATTTTTTCACTTACGTTTATCCACTAGAGCTTGTGGTGGTGCGTTGCCTACAAGTGAGTCATACTAATGTTGTTACTTAAATGATGTAGAGATTCACTTGATGCAGCAAATAATCATTCATTTCAAAATAAACATATCATATCAACTCACATTTTTCTTTACTAACCAACAGTGGTTCTACAATGTAAAACTCAATATTAATTTTGTTGAAACAATTAAACTTGGATGCCAAAATGATCCTTACACTAGGTATTATAACATATTAAAATTTTAGGTAATTAAGAGCTCATTTGACACTCAAAAGATTTATTCAAAAATGCAAGTTGCTGAGGGTGTCCAAGCAGACAGCTTCGACGTCTACAACTTCAAACATTCATAACTTTAACAACATAGCTTTAAATGGCACGAAATTACTTTTCAACTTTTATACTTTCATAAGCTTAAATTTGAACCTAAGACTCAGAATCGGAACTAATTTACTTTTCCAAAAAGACTTGGTAACAGATAAAAATACTAGAGCAAACATTACTACTGTCTCCAGCTCGACCTTCCACTTTCAAAACACCATAACTTATTCAATACACCTCTAAATCACACGAAATTTATCTAAAAAATGTTCCTCTTTGATAAACTTAAAATTCAAGACCAGACCCATAAAAATCAGACTTAAATTGATCACTTAAAACATTATTTGGAACGAACAAGAAATCTTGACGTGCAAGGCTGCTGACAGCTTGACGACTGGAGTTTTAAAAATACATATCTTAATCAATATTAATCGGAATGACCTGAAGTATGGCTTAAAATATTTTAATTTCATAGGAATATAACATAAAACTCTCTCACAGAACAAAAGATAAAATAAATCACAGTAATATGAAATACAAGATAGCTATTCTTCAGAAACCTAGAAAATTCCAATACTTAATAATCTGCACTTTACTTGCCAGCAACCTAGCCTATTTATCTCACTATTTTATACCATTGAACATGAATGGAAACCATAGAACATAATGTATAATTTCACTAAAAACCAACCAAAGGTCAAATAAAATATCACACCAACTTCGAATTACATTTACAGCATCATGTCCACAACTCAAACCTCTTGAACTCCTTGCTTTCGAACATTAAACATGGATGTATTTCATATGATAGAACTTATAACTTTACTATAAACCCTCTAAGATCAAAATCGTTAGTTGCACTATCTTCATATTAAATTTACTGCAACATTCAAACAAGATATATTCTCTATAACATGCTCCTCTTTTTCTTTTCTGCAGAAAAGAAATCATAATCATCCCCTTCTAAATTTTCTAGTTGTTCTCCATATAACTTAGGCCCTGCAATTTATATACATTTGTATCACTCTCCAGGAAACCCCCTTCAACAACTTTCGTAGCTCCCAAAAATTGCAAAGCATCAATTCTGTAGAAACTAACAATCTCTCCTCATTAACGTTCTGCACTAAATTCCTAGGAGCTAGTTTAACAAGTCTACCCTATAATTTTTAATGATTTCCAACACTATAGATCAAGCTTATTAAATGCTACAGGTTCTCAAACAACAACAATAACTAATAACAGATAAAATCTGACCTTGTAGCAGCAACAAAGAAGTTTTTTTTTCAACCCATTACATTTATTAAAAGTAGCAAACTATGGTCTCTTCATGCATTACGACATTTTCTAGCTTCAGCATTATAATTTCCAGCAACATGACTAGCTACTTTAATCCTAGACACGCTAATGATTTATAACATTTAACATTGAGATTGTCATATAATAGGTTATCTTACTTACAGAGAACAAAAGGCAGTTTTACCCACACAAGCATCCATTCTAACTTCACTTTTCTTCAGGAAAACAAGGCTTAACCTATGTTGTTTAACTCCACTATTTTTTTTGTGACACAGATTCCAGCAACATCTATCCACTGTAAATAAATTTCGTGTTCTTTTGTTTTCTGCAAAATGTTATAGACAACAATGTTATAGTACCTTATAACTCCCATAACAGCTATTTGAAAATTCCCACCTAACAAGGCTAAGACACATAACAAACAAAAACATATAAAATTCCGCAGAAACTATAATTTCCTTCAACACCACATTCGGCTTTTAATTCTTCCAGCAACAATTCACTCAAGAATTTGGACTTTTTCTGTGGCTTGTTACAAAAACAAACTATACCTGTTCTACTAGTTTCATTGACAACAAGAGCACTAAGGGCAGCAACACCGCAATTGCCCAGCAACTCAAGTCACAAAGCACCCTCAAAACACTACAAAAAAAGACTTTTAGTGACAATTTTTTGTCACTAAAAGTCAAAATTTCGTCACTAAAAGTATTAGTGACGAAATTTTTTCGTCACCAGCTTCGTCAGTGTAAGAGCGTCACAAAATGTATTTCGTGACAAAATCCGAATTTTGTCACAAAAAGTTTTTAGTGACGGATTTTTTTCGTCACTAAATACCGCGATCGATCGTCACAAGTTATGACCGATTGTACTTCGCTTAGTGATGGATCGATTAAACTAGCAATTGATCGGTATAAACGGTCGATCGGTGAATTTGTGATGGATCGGTTATACGATCGATCGGTGAATTATTGGTGATTGATCAGCCATTTTTACCGATGGAATTGTAAGAAATAGACGATCGATCACTATAGTAATGACGATCAATTGTAATTTATTAGTGATCGATCGTCTTAACAAAATCCGATTGGTCGGTGATTAAAGCGATTGATCACTGACTACGTTACTGATCAATCGATATAATTGTTACGATCGATCGATGACATTACTGATCAATCAACATTACATATTTTTAATATTGACGATCGTTCGATGACTTTACTGATCAATCGGCATTACATATTTTTAATATTGACGATATATTAATAGTTGGGCGTTTAACAACCGATCGAAT
Source organism: Myrica gale (assembly GCA_963930655.1). Lineage (NCBI taxonomy): Eukaryota > Viridiplantae > Streptophyta > Magnoliopsida > Fagales > Myricaceae > Myrica > Myrica gale. The sequence goes on along the minus strand of OZ005619.1, from coordinate 11,430,065 downwards.
GGTTGAAACATAATTTGGATTTTTGAAAAACAATAATAATAAAAAATTTATATAACAGATAGTAGTATAATAAAAATACAATACTCATATTAATGCACATTAATGGTAAGAAATAGTAATCCGCAATTAAATCAAAAATAACATCGTAATAATACATAATCAAAAATAACATAATGGTAAGCGCTCTTGCTCCTTTCGCATGCGCTCTTGCTCCATTTTCATGCGCTCCTCCTGCTCCAACTGGATGCGCTCTCGCTCCACCCACTGCTCCTACCTCGCCCACGCTTAGAAGCTGATGTCGCTACATAAAATTAAATTAACAAAGTCGGTTAGTTAACTTTAAAAAATTGAAATATTCATTAGAATAATTTCTTACATGCACAACTACTAGGACAAGCTGGCGTGCTTTGAGTCATGGCTTCATTCGCTCTCGGTGTTGGAGGGCTCAGGGTAGGGCACGGGATCGAACTCATACTAACCGGACTAACTGGACTATGCAACCGTCCAGAAGTAACTAAAGGAAATTATCGTCCACGCTTCATTTCACCGTACAAGCTGTGACATAACAAAAGAAAATATACTTTAAGGTTAAAAAGAAAATATACTTGAAGGAATTTATTAATCAGAATCCGGTTCTTGCAGGTTATCGTCCGATGCTTCATTCTCAGTAGAATCGCTATCACTTTCGAACGAATCTTAGTCAGCACTTTCTTCGCTATTTTCTTTAATTTCTGATTCATCCCCCTCCGAAACATCATTACTATCTATACGTCTTTTTTTCCGCCGATCAATTGCCTCAGAAGCTTCGATAACGTTTGGCGCAATGTCATCCCTCCATAGTGGATTAAGGTTAAATTGTCGAAATTCTATAAACAAGTCAATCACATTGTCCTCTTGATACTCTTCATTCACGATGGTTGCTCCCGATTCAATGTTTACGTCAACTTCACCATTCAGATCTAGTACCGGAATGTCATATGCATTTCTACACGACAACTTCTGCACGACTCACCATGTAGGTCCATGTAGATGATCAACTAGATAAAATACTTGACTTGCTTGATTAGCCAAAACAAATGGATCTTCTAAGTACCATTGTCGGGAAGTGTTTATGCTCTTAAAGTTTTCGTCGATACGAATTCCACGATGATCTTCAACGTCCCACCAATCACACTTAAACAAATATTCTGTATTTCCCCGCAAGTATTACATGGCATAAATGTCTACAAGTCTCCCATAAAATTCTATTGGATTTCCCTCATGTGTTCCCGGTACTACAATACCACTATTTTGAGTTCTCCGACGTTCTTCCCGTTATACTGTATGATATCTACATCCATTCATAACACATGCAGAATAATGCATCACTCGTGTATCAGGCCCACGTGCCAGTGAATACAATTCATCGATCGATGTACATGGATTTTGAAATCGTAATTTTTGAACCTACAAAAATATATTAGAAGTTCATTAAAAAAGACACGATATTAATTTTAATGACTTTTAAAAATAAGACTTACTCGCCCTAAGAACCAATCCGGAAATTGTTCCTCATGCATACGAGAAATGTTGGAAACTTCTTGCGCGGGAAGTTTGTCCATGTGTTCACTGTAACGATAATGTTAATCAACGACTGTTTATCTTGGAAAAACATACATGTATATCTATTTACTTTACTTTAAGTACACGCTGATGTCTGTGCAATTGTTCAGCACAAACCAGCGAGCTTTCTTGAACTCTGTTCGGTCTATGTCATGCCTTTTTGCAGCCCATATCAATCTAATTCTCTGAGTGAACACATCCAATGACCTTTCTAGTACCTCAATTTCGCCGTCGGAATCGTAGTTTCGATCTCTACGATTAAACACTGTTTTGACCCCTCAGAGGTATTGGGAACAAAATGTCGAACACTCATTCTCAATATACGCTTTTGCAATCGACCCATCAGGACGAGACATATTTTTCATATTCCTTTTCGAGCCACCCATCAACCGTTCAACTGGATACATCCATCTGTATTGTACGGGTCCAGCAAGCAACGCTTCGCGTGGTAAGTGGACACCAAATGCATCATCATTGTAAAAAAACGGGTGGAAAAATCATTTCCAACTTGCATAAAATTATCCTGATATCTTCTGACATCCTCTACAATACAAAAATCTTCAATGTACGAGAACACAACTCTCGAAAGAACAAGCATAATTCAGTCACTGCGCCACCCACATCTTCCTTCAACAACCCTCGGATCAACACTGGAAGAACCCTCTGCAAGAACACATGACAATCACGACTTTTCATTCCATAAACTTTCAACTCATTTAGATTCACAGAACGTGAAATCTCAGCTGCATAACCATCGGAGAACCTCACTTCTTTTAACTACTCATAGGCCCTCCTTCACTCTTCCCGAGTTAAAGTATACGTCGCTTGAGGCATCAATTCAACCCGACCGTCATACACCAAATGCAAGTCTTTTTTACCCCCATTTCCGCTAAATCTCTACGTGCACCCACTGAATCTCTGGTCTTGAACTCGATATTCATCACCGTTCCGATCACGTTGTCACATATGTTCTTCTCGATGTGCATCATGTCCAAGTTATGTCGTAACCCTAACGTACTCCAATACGGCAGTTGGAAAAAGATGCTCTTTTTCGTCCAATTCAAACGTTCTGACGATTGTTTCTTCTTTCCCCTATTTTTCCCTGACGCTTTTCCAAAGATAGTCTCCCCGACATGCGTCAGTTGTTCCAATATGTCCTTACCAGTTAACTCCTTAGGTGGAAGTCTATGTTTTTCTTTCCCATTGAACGTATCCACGTCGTATCTCCATGCATGCCCCGATGTCAAATATCTCCTATGACCCATATAACACATTCTTCTCCCGTGCTTCAACCACTTATAGTCAGTGTCTAAATTACACGTTGGACATGCCAACTTCCCTTTGGTACTCCATCCAGATAAATTAGCATATGCTGGGAAATCATTTATGGTCCATATCAAAGCTGCATGCATCTTAAATGTCGTCCCATCTGAAGCGTCCTGTGTCACAACTCCATCTTCCCATAGTTGTTTCAACTCATCCACTAAGGGTTGAAAATATACATCTATATCATTTCCCGGTGACTTTTGACCCGGGATTAAAAGAGTCATCAGTGAAAATGGGACCTTCATACACCTCCATGGGGGTAAATTGTATGGAAAAACAACGAATGGCCAAATATTGTACGCATTGCTCATGTTTCCGAACGGATTAAACCCGTCAGAAGCAAGACCAAGGCGAATGTTGCGGGCATCTTAAAGGAACCAACCATGGTCTTTATCAAAATTCTTCCAAACCAATGAATCTGCAGGATGCCTCAAACTTTCCCCATCATGGACCCGTTTTTCCTTATGCCATCTCATGTCAATTGCTACATCTTTTATGGTAAACAAACATTTAAGTCTAGGACATCGATTGCGCAACTCATTTTAAAATTTCCACCGGGACACCCCACTTACCGGACAATTGTCTAACTCACTGTTTTCCATCCAAAACAACACACAATCATTCTGACATGCTTGAATCTTATCATAACTAAACCCAAGACCCTTTCGTATTTGTTTTGCCTCGTAATACGATCTCGGTAACGTCTCCCCCTCTGGCAACGCCTCCTTCATCAACTGTAATATCATATCAAATGCCTTAACCGACAACTTATTCTCTGACTTCACATGCAACAACCGGACCGTAAATGACAACTTACTAAACTTGGTACATCCAGGATACAATTCTTGTTTTGCCTCTTCCCATAACTTATTCAATGGTGTTGAACCCTTCGGTTGTGAACTAGGGGTTTCCTTATTATTAGGGTTCTTTGTTTCAAACCTCATCGGCCCACCATCTAATCCGGCACGAACATCAGTCAACATTTCCGTCATTCTATCATAGTTATCTCCCTCTAAATCATCATCACTATATGGTAAACCCGCACCGGACTCTTGACTCAAATTAGAAGTAAGTTGCATACCCTCCCCATGAAACACTCATGACTTATAGCTCACATCAAACCCATTGATGTAAATATGATTTTCCATTTTATCCAACACTTGAAACACTACATTTCTGCACTTTCGACACTGACATCTGATTTGAAGCCGAGAGTCTACACAAGAAGCAGCCATACCGACAAACCTACGGACCCCTTCCGCATACTTTTACCCAACCTAAGTTCCTGTAAATCCAACTCTTATCCATCGCCACCAATCTAAAAAAAATACACCAATTAAGTAATTCGTAAACCCCCACATAAGAATTAAGCATATCCCTCAAATAAACTCAAACATAACAAGTCAAAAACACTACAATATTCACCCTCCATGCTTCTCAAACTCCATGATTTATTTTTCAGAACTCAAGAACTTCAATAATCAAACATTCAATATATAGCTCAAATACTACACAAATTATAGAAACAAACACTCAAAAAATCATAATGCAGCGATCTAACCAAAACACGCGATCGATCGTTACTTTAGACGATCGATTGGTGTTAAATACCGATGGATCGTCTAAAAATGGACGATCGATCGCTGAGCCTCCAACTAACGAACGATCCATCGTCGTCACATAGACGATCAATCGGCAATACCACCATCTAACAGAAGATCAATTGTCAAAAACAGGCGATCGATCGTGGCAAACCCAGATCGAAAACACAACTTTTCAGGCCTCCCCACACTCAAATCCAAGCCCAAAACACTTACAAATCATCCTCATACAATTCTAATTCTAATATACATATTAATAATACTCTAATAAGCTATAATCATCACAAATTCATTCCAAAATACCGACAAATGAACAAATATTAAACACATCAAATAACCGACCAAATCATTCATAAATCGTAGTGTACGTTGATTCCATTACCTCTTGCATGAAATGTAGACTAAAATGAACCAATTTCACACCAAAATCTCACAAATGTCGCCCAAATTTTCCAATATTCACCCGATTAAAAAACCAATGAATTTGAACTTGGGCTTAACCTTAAGCACTTCTAAAAACTCTCAAAACTAAAAGGACGGTGTTTTGGGCAAATTTTTCCGGCCAAGTAGGGAGCTTCCTCGACTCTCCTCTCCTCCTTGTCGTGGGTATATTGTTGCCTTTCACCCACGGTCTTTGCGCATTCTCGCATTTGAAGCTCGATATACGTTGATCGATCGGTGTATATGCCGATCGATCGCATCGTCAGTCCCAAAAATCCCACTCAAATTTCACCGATTGATCGTGTAAAATGGAGCGATCGATCGTTGCGTCTGTATAAAACGACGACGCATGCATTTCAATCTAACGATCAATCTATAGGAAATTATTAAACGACACCGTTATACACCGATCGATCGTCTCGTCAGCATGAAAATCCCGCTCAAATTTCACCGATGGATCGTGTACAATGAGCGATCGATCATATAGTCTATATAAAACGACGATGCATGCATTCCAAACTAACGATCCATCAGTAGCAAAATATTAAACGACACCGTTATGTACCGATCGATCGCATTATAAGGCGATCGATCGTGGACCTAATTATAAAAAAAACCAGATTTTACCCTAACAAATGACTTAATTATTAAAATTAAATTACTAATAATGTCATCTTAATACATAATTCGTTATTATGACTTGTAATCATGTGTTAAATAGGTTTTATGTCACTAGTGTCTAACATCTTAATACTTAACTCATACTAACAAGTGCACTCCCCATCTATAATGCAACATGTACAACTTATACATGCTTTCCTAAATATGAATTATATGTACGTGATATATTGTTATGTAATCTAAATACATTATAACACACTTTGTTAATATATATTTTTATATTTATAATCATTTAAACTCACATTATTCAATAAAATGAAGATAAAATGTAACGATCGATCGACAGAATTCGCTATCGATCGTTTATAAGACCAAAACGATGACGGATAATACCGATGAATTGCTACAGACCAGCGATCGATCGTCACAGATGAATAAAATGACGACGCATGCATGACATACAAACGATCCATCGGTAGGTGAACCATTATGCGACGTGCTACGTCGATGAATCGTCTCAAACTCACGCTCGATCATCACGTATGTATAAAACGACAATGCATGCATTTCATTCTAACGATCCATCGGTATCCTTTAGACACAATCGATCGGTGTCCTAATTATAACAAAAACAGAATTTTGCCTAACAAACGACTTAATTATTAAAATTAAATTACTACTAATGTCATCTTAATACAAAAATAATAATATTTGTCACAAATTATATATTTTTATATTTCTAATCATTTAAACTCACATTATATAATTAATTAATAGTAATATTGGTCACATTATTAAATTTTTATATTAATAGTAATATTGGTCACGGTATCCTTTCGTTACTTTCGCCCCCTCAAGTACTCCATCTGCCTCTCTACAGTCATCAACGAATCAGCGGGCTACTGATCATTGGACGACGTTCCAGTCCCGGCCCTTGTTGTGCATGCACGCTTAGCTGCAGACATTTTACGAACGCTGCAAAAGTTGTATATAAATATGCGTTAATAAATAATCACAATAATGTAAATTACAATATTAAAGGTGATACAACAAAATGGTGATCCAACGCCACAAAAGGCGATATAACTACGCACCTTTGATGTAGATGATAACAGGAAGTGATTCTGCGTACTTTGGAAGGCAATGCTGAACGAAATGGTTTGTGAAGTTTGAGAGGATTCGAGAATATTCGTTCGGGGTAACCGGTAAAAATGGCTTGCCGGTTTCATATAATCGTTCATTCTTTACTAATATCGATCGCTCATTTCTTTTCACGTGGCGAATTCTAATTCGCTTTCAGCATCGATCGACCGCGGATAATCACGATCCATCGTAATTCTAAAAAATGACGGTTACGCTTCCACGATCGATCGATGATTCGCATTTTCCAACGTCAGGTGGAAACGGTCGATCGCTTATTGTCTTACACGTGGCGAACTTCCATTCGTCTCAAGTACCGATCGACCGCTCTTTGTAACGATCAATCGTGAATTTAAAAAAATTACGGTGACGCTTCCACTATCGATCGACGACTTGCATTTTCCAACGTCAGGATTCAATGATTGATCGTCAATTTTCAACAGGTGTCGATTTGTAACCGATCAATCGTTTAATAATCAGTGATCAATCGTTAAGCGTGACGATTTAAAGTAGTCGCCAAAAGATTTCACATGTTGTGATGGAGTTTCTCGTCACAACATACCGGCCGATCGTCAAATAACCGATCGATCGTGGCGTGACGAACTTTTTCGTCACCAAAACATTAGCTTTTAGTGACAAAAATTTATTTCGTCACAGAAACGAATTTTAGTGACGAAATTGATGACGAACCAAAGTTTCGTCACAAAATACCCTTTTTTAGTGACGAAATCACCGAGAATTTCGTCTCTAAAACTCAATTTTTTTGTAGTGAAATTAAGTCTAACACACGGTAACACCACCTCTCACAAATCTGGAATTTTTTTTCCAGACAACTATGCCTCACGGAATTCATCCAATCTTCAAAGCTTTTATCCACTACATCACCCAAATCTCTCCATACCATAATTAACACTCAAGGACCTATTTAAACCCCTAAGGAGGCACTAAAAATAACAGAGACATCCATGAAAACAGAGGAGCAAATCTGTCCTCTAAAATAGAGCACCCGAATGCTCTAAGCACAACTTCCGAAGTGCAGAACCTAGCTCATGTTTAATGGCCATGCAAGACTCAAACGGGACTTGCAATGGAACTAGTTCCAGGTACACATTTTTTTTCAAGCAACCTCACTCATCTCTCCATCTCATTTGCACTTCAACCCATTTAAATATCAAAAGGCAACACCCAAGGTCACAACAAGTGCATATCCGGCCATGCTTGTGCACATCAAATTTTAGATTCTGCCAACACCACATAACAGAAGTTGTTCACGTAAAAATCTTCTACTTAATGAATTCAAATAAAGAACTTACAACAATACAACGATTCTATATTCACCAATGTCAATGCCAATGCATTATCTTTTGTTTTTGGCTTTCCATCAAACACTTATGGCATATAAATGTTTCCCTTGAAACCTTAACTCAAAATCTGACCCTGCACGCTTTTATAGACTCCAAAAATTTTATACATTCCAACATGCATAGCGTAGAAGAGATAACAACAGAACCCAAAAAAATACTCAATGACATCCACGGTTTCTCATAAAAATTTCAAAAAAAGAGCAACACCCTTACCTTGGCTTTTCTTTATTCCTCCTACTGTGCACTACACCTCCTTTTACTTACACGACGATTCTTCTTCCTCTTCTTCTTCTTCTTCTTCTTCTTCTTCTCTTCTCTTGTTTGTGTGCATGAGTGTGTGAATGCGTGAGTGACAAGGGAGTTGAATGAGGAAATGGGGAAGGGGGAGGAAGTGTTGGGGAGGAGAAGCCATCCTACCCCCAACTTTGTTTGTAACGCCTCCCACAATTGGTGAAACATGCGGCTGCTTCTTTTTTTCATGGTCACGTGTGTCTCCCTCTACACGCCTCTTCCCTTCACTTTATTCATTTATTCATCTATTTTTTATGTTAGACACCTATAATGAAATTTTCATACTATTAAAAATTTACAAACAAATGTAACACGTAAATTATTAATAAGGATGCAAGAAAAAGTGTCAAAGGAAAATCTCACCATAGACATAATTTTAAATCAAGTCAACCATACATGTCCTCTCTCAATAATTCAGGGTAGTACAAAAACTAAAAATTCGGGGTCTTACTTCTGTCAGTTCAAGGGCAAGAAAGAAAGGGAGAAGCTCTGAGGAACCCATTCCTTCTACAGAGGCCTACATTTATAGGTCAGGGCTTTGTAAAAATCGTTTTGTGCAAAATTTTCGTAGTAAAAAAGTTATTGCTGGTCGTTGGGCTAATTTTAAATGGTTTAATGAGAGTGATTTTGATTTTAAGGAGATATTTGAATATCAGGGATGAGGTTTTCTAGTGAATTTAAAAGTAGTTTGCTTTGTGTATCTAGTGAAGTTGGTTTATGCAAACTTTCAATTCAAAATATGAGGATGCCAATAGTTATGTGAATGGGAAGCAATTAGACCTATCAGTTTCTTCATTAAATGCCCCGGTCTCTGCTCCAAATGGTGGAGAGAAATTCTCTGATACATATGGTTGGATTGGTATGTCTGAATTAGAGCCCATTAATATTCTTATGGTTGTGTTGGATAATCTAACCCTAAATGAGGGACTGGAAAATTTGAGTACATCACTTTCTTAAAATTATTTGTTATGTACCGTCTGATCACCCGTACCCATATGAACCTTGGCCGTTTGATGATGAATCATATGAAAGCTGCCACTGAGAAGAAGAAACAAGGGCTACCTAATGGGATGTTTTTCACTCACATGTTTTATGCCCTTGAGGTTGATATGACTAGTGAAGTTAGAGAAAAACCCAAAGTATCAAAAGAGTATAACAAGAAAACTCTTAGGTTGATGTGTTTTATACAAAATGAGGATGGAGAATGGGAAAGAAAGGCGTTGTGACTCCTCAAAAAGGACGAAAAAGGGGGTCAGAATCTAAAAAAGAGAGTGAAGATGAGGAAGAGGAAGACACTGAAAGGACTCCCACAGGCACTAGGACACCTATAGGAGAGCACTCGCATATCTCTATTTCTCCTCCCCCTTTTGGATATTCCTCACGGAGGGCTGCTGGTAGCTCTCATGCGCCTCGGTTAAGTTCCCTTGAGGTTTCCATTTATGAGAAAGAGGAAGAACAGAAGAAACTGGGGAAGAATATGGAGGAATTGGCCACTTGTATGAAGACATGGTTTGAAGATATTAAGAAGATACTTGGTGCTCACATAGATTTTGTGATTATGTTGCTGACTTCCTCGCTCACATAGAGGACATTCCATTTTGTACTTATCTTAGTTTGTCCTCTATATGCTTTGTAATTATTGTTTTGGCTGAACATTTCACTTGTCATTTTCTAATGAATATCTCTGGTATTTATTTGACTCCAATGGATTATTTGATTATGCACATATCTGTTGACTATTCCATTGGTATCTATATAAAATTTGAGAAGTGCTCATCTCTTTGCACTTAATTGTGGACATTTGAGATTTGCTTTACAGGTAGTATTCCTAACCTTCAATTGGTATCAATATAAATTCTTATGTTCTGATTGGAAAATTGGAAGTTTGGGAAGTTTGGAGGAAGCTTATAGAAGTGTTCTTACTTGTTTTTTAAATTTTTGAAAACCTTCATTTACGCATATCTGTTGATTATCTCATTGGTATCTATATAAAATTTGAGAAGTGCTCATCTCTTTGCACTTAATTGTTGACATTTGAGATTTGTTTTACAGGTAGTATTCCTAACCTTCAATTGATATCAATATAAAGTCTTGTGTTCTGATTGGAAAATTGAAAGTTTGGGAAGTTTGGAGGAAGCTTATAGAAGTGTTCTTACTTATTTTTTAAATTTTGGAAAACCTTCATTTAAAAAGGAAACTCTTACAAATTTTTTTTGTAAAATCTTAAAGTCCTTTTTGCTAAAAATGTGATGAAAAACTCATTCTTGTTCTCAGGGTGAGCTTTTCCATTTGTTAGCAAATTGTTGTTTTTAAAATGGTTTTGTCATCATAAAAAAAGGGGAGACTGTTAGCCCAAGGTTATTTTTGTAAAACAAACCATATTTGATTTTGATGATAACAAAAGTTTTTAAGTTTTGAAGACTTTAGATTTTATCTTGACAATCCACAATTTCCAAGTTGTATTTCAAAAGGATAGAGGTTTCTCTCTCTAAATGCTTATAAGTGGAGTTGAACACCATTACACAAGTTAATAAGATCAATTTTTTCTTTTGTAGGTGTTTAAAAATGTGTTGGAATGGTTTGGAGGCTTTAAAGTTGCTGATTTTCTCTCCAGCACTTATAAGTGTCGACACATTGCACTTACTCCCGAGAGATGAAAACATGGTGTTGACGCATAGAAGACAAAGTGTCGAAAATTGTACGTACACCCGAGACATCATTTACAGACCAAGACAAGTGTCTACACATTGTACTGACTCCTGAGAGCTCAATTCTATTTCAATTTTTTGATGTGTCAACATATGCCACCCATGTGTTAAGACATGCCACCCATGTGTCAACACATGTCAGAACCTTCAAATCACTTCCATATGACGTGGACACCTTTCCAACGGTCCTTTTTGCTAGCCATGATGACCATTGTAGTCAAAGAAGATTTAAATACAAGAAGCTAAGAAGAAGAGAGAAGACACCGCAGGAACAACTTGCAACTATTCTTCGACCTAACTTCTAGAGAGAGAAAAAGTTTTGAAGAAAAAAGAAGACCGTCCCTACCAAGAAAAAACCAAACTCACCCCTTCTTTGGTTGTTATTTAGTCTTTCAATTGGTATTGGAGCTGAGAATTAATTTTTTCATCTATGACAACCCTTGTTAGTACCTATTTAACTGAAGGTCAATCCACAAATTGACCACCTCTATTTAATGGGACCTGCTATAACTACCGGAAGGCAGGGATGAGAATTTACATTCAGGATATTGATTACGATCTATGGAGAATTATTTCCAGAGGTCCTAGATTTCCTTAGACGGCTGAAGGTACGTTGAAAAATGAAAAGGATTTTCATGACGCTGATCTTAAGCTTATGTCCATGAACTCTAAAGCTATGAATGTGTTATATTGTGCACTTGATTCAAATGAATTTAATCGTGTTTCCGATTGTGATACTGCGAAACAAATTTTGGAAAAAACTTCAAGTGGCCCATGAAGGTACGAATCATGTAAAAGAAACCAATATTAGTATGCTTGTTCATAATTATGAGCTTTTTAAGATGAAACCTGATGAAAATATTTCATCTATGTTTACTCGCTTTACCGATATTATAAATGGTCTTAAATCTCTTGGTAAAGAATATACTAATGTTGAAATGGTAAGAAAGATTCTTAGGTGTTTACCAAAAAGCTTGGGAACCCAAGGTCACCGTCATTCAAAAATCCAAAGATTTGTCAAAGTTATCTTTGGATGAGCTCATGGGATCTCTCATGACACATGAGATGAATCAAGAGAATGGAGATGAGGATTAAGGAAGAGGAAAAAGAATAATTGCCTTGAAAGTCTCATGCTCTAGTGACAATGAATCTTCCGAAAATGATGAGGAAATGACATTGCTCACCAAGAAATAAAGAAGTTCTTCCAGAAGAAACAAGGAGATAAAAGATTTCCAAGAAAATCTAGCTACAAAGGCGTTAGTGGTAAAAATAATGACATTATTTGCTTTGGATGCAAGAAGTGGGATCATATAAAGATGAGTTGTACCAACCTTGAATCCAACAATAAATCTAAGGATTTCAAGGACAAAAAGAAAGCCTTTTTCGCCGCATGGGGAGAGTCCGATGAAAGTGACAGTGATAGTGATAGTGGTAGTGATGAAGAAGTTGCAAATATATGCTTCATGGCAAAGGATAATGAAGATGAGGTACAAGACTCTTAATTTGTTCTTTCTCTTTGAAAGAATTACAAGATACCTTTAATGAACAATATCTAGAGTTGAAAAGAGTATTTTCAAAGTATTGTTGACTTAAAAAGAATTTTGAAACACTTATTCAAGAAAATGATACTTTGAAATACCAAGTTGCTTCTCCTGAAGAGAATCTTTCACGAGTCACAAAAGAAAATGAGAAAATATTGCAAGAAGAGTCAATTAATTTGACATCTAAAAATAGTGTTTTAAAAAAGGAAGTTGATTCTCTCACTCAAGATCGAGCAAGATTTACTCAATGAAAGAAAAACCATGACATTTTTAAAAATTCTCTCACACGGGATCCAAATTGTTTCAATGTTATAGTAGTGGCATGGGTGGGGAATTTGGCTCCAATTCGGCTTGGTGTCTTTTTTAAAAATTCGAGCAACAAGATATGCTTTGCGCAAGTGGAACAAAACTAGTTTTTGGAATATCAACTCTCCATTTGCTACCTAAAAGATGAATTGGGGTGTATTCAACGGCACCCTCCAGAGGCAGAGAATTTGCATTAGAGAAAGCCCTTTTGGTTGCTTTGGATGAGCAATTGAAGCGTGACGTGGCCTTGTGGTGGCAGTGGTCCAAAGTCACCTGGCTTACTTCGAGCGATCTAAACACTCAAAATTTTCATGCTTCAATAATTTTGCATTGCTGTATAAATGAAATTGTGCAAATGAATGATGAGAATGATGTATCGGTGTTTGGTGCACTTGTGCTCCAATTCTATGATCGTTTATACACCTCTGATTTCTCTTCATTGTCCGGATGATTTGGAAGGTGTGATAGATAGCGCTATCACTGATGAAGAAAATGAACGGCTAATTCAAATTCCAGATTTGGTGGAGATTAGAGAGATGATCGGGAAAATGAAGGTTGAAAAAGCACTAGGGCCTAATGGTATGACAACTCTCTTCTTTATGCATTTTTGGGAAATTGTGGGGGGTTATGTAGTACATATTGTCCAACAATTTTTTGAGGAAGGGTCTCTATTCCCGAACCTGAATGAAACTAATCTGGTTCTAATTCCAAAAGTGGTGACTCCTTCCAATATTTCTCAATTTTGTTCCATATCAATATGCAATGTAGTCTACAAAGTGATATCGAAGATATTGGCTGAATGTCTTAAACATCTATAAATAAATTTCACCCTATCAATTGGTCTTTGTGCTAGGTTGCCAACTCCAAGATAACTATAGAGTGGCAACGAAATTATTGCATAGCATGAACCATAAACATGGAAGAAGGGGATGGATGGTAATTAAAGTAGATATGGAGAAAGAAAATGACTGTATTGAATAGGATTTCTTATTGAAGGTGCTGAAAATTTTAGGTTTTACTCCAAATGGATACGATGGGTAGAACAGTGTATTACTACAGCTAGTTTTGCTATTGTTTTAAATGGAGGACCATTTGGGAGGATTAATCCGTCACGGGGAATTAGGCATGGTGATCCACTTTCCTCGGCTCTTTTTATACTATGTTCGGAGGTTCTCTCAGGCCTCTTATTAAAAGAAGAAGGGGCTGAAAGATTAAAAGGAATTCAACTATGTCATGATGCTCCTTCGATCAACCATCTATTATTTGAGGATGACTTACTTCTCTTTGGCAAAGCCACAGTAAGGGAGGTTACGAATCTAGATGGTTTTCTTAAGAAACACATGGGTTGGTCATGAAAAAAACTTAATAGCTCTAAATCTTCTATCCACTTCAGCAAAAACTTCCACGAACAACCTGCTCCGCACATTATAAATATGTTAGACCTGAAACATCTCCTATCAAAAGCTAAACATCTGGGCCTCCGCTCCTTATTCCCCTTTTGCATAGGCAAGTTGCTATGGACCTCAAGGAAAGAACTGTTTCAGAAAATTTCAGGATGGAAATTGAAATTTTCTCTCGAGCAGTGGCCCCAACTGTTCCAGCGTACATATTGAGTTTCTTTTTTATGCTGCAATACTTTCATGAGGAATTGAGTAAAGTAATGAACGATTATTGGTGGAATTTCAATCTAGAAAAGAGACACAACATAACGCTGAAAAGCTTGGCTGCAAATTTGTAAACCTAAGTGCATGGGTGCGTAAGGTTTTAGAATGATGCATGATGTTAACTTGTCGTTAGTTGGAAAATTAGTTTGGAAACTTCTTACCAATTAGGAAAGCCTTTGAATGAAACTTTTGACAGCAAAATACTTGAAGAATAGCAATTTTTGGTCAGCCCCTATTAGTACGAAACAATCTTGTGTATGGAAAGGTGTTTTACTCTCTCGAGATATTGTGAAAGAAGGGTTCTGCTCCCTAGTTGGCAATGGTCTAAGAATTTCAATTTGGAATCAACAAAGGATCTGGGAGACCCTAACTTGCACCATGTAGTTTAATTATGTTGTTTGTGATTTTCTATATTGTAAATTTTATCACGTGAAATTAAATATTGCTAGGACTTTGACCATTAGAAGAATATGTGTGCTGTAAATAAAAGACAAAGAGAGATTTATGAGTGTTGAAGGATGTCATGTGAACAGCAAAAAAAAAAGAAGATAAAAAGACAAAAAGACAAAAGTTGCCACCCATTGCAGCCAGTGGGGTAGGGCAATGGAAAAAAAGTTCCCCCTTCATTTCACGTAAAGCAAGCACTCACATTTCACTCCCTCATTCACCTCTCACGCCACACTTAGCCTAGCTCACTTAGTTTAGTCGCACAAAAGAGAGCACCCGAGAGGAAAGGAGAGAAAGGGAGAAAGGGAGCTTGAACCCATGAGAGAAGAAGAAGAAGAAGAACGAGAAAAAGAGGAAGGAGACCAAGAAGAAGAAGGGGAAGGAGACCGAGAAGAAGCAGAAGAAGAAGGAGAAGAAAAGGAGAGGGAAAAGAGAAAGGAAAAAAGGAAGAATTAGCAAAGGTATGTTCGGCCCTTTAGTTTTCTGTTGGCCGAATGTTATATGATGTCTTCTTGCATGTTCTTGATTGTAACTTCTAGGATGAATTGTGGGCTATGGTGTTGAGTTCGTTGTGAAATTTCTGGTGGTGGAGGTTGTATATGAAGGCCACGGTTTTGGTTGGATGGGAGAATAGAAACATGTTGTTGCAAGGATTTTGACATCCATGTAGGATTTGAGATCCCTTGGCCGAACATTGTGATCTGCTGGATGTAAGTTGGTTGTTGTGTGTCCTTCTGATTGAAGATGGATAATGATGAAAAGAGGCCATGGTTTTGGTAAGTTAAAGCCTGAAAAATAAGATTGGAAATATAACCTAAATGCATGTTCAATTGAAAGTGTAAATTCTTTATTTTGTTGCCGTGTTAAACTTGATGGGAAGCACAAGTGTACTAAAGTTGAATACGAGTTGGACATTAAGCAGGTGAAAACAACAACCTTGCACGTGTTGAATGACGGTTTATTTCAAGTACTTTGGGTAATCAAGTTAGGTCTAATGATTACGAATCCGATCTTGGATGTTGAGGTTATGAAAGAAGATGATTGAAGATAGATCCGTGCAAGTAGAAAAAATATGGAAGAAGTTTGGTATCTTGAAATGGAAGACCGAGTTGGAAGTCCCATAGAAGTTTCACCTAAGTTAGTGTTGTTTGATGTGTATGACTATTGTTTTCAAATTTGATTTATGAAAATAAAAAGGTTTAAAAGAAATTTCACGTAAGTGAAGTCATATTTCCAAAGATACGAATTTTGGAAACCGGGGACGTATATGAGTAATTTTTTATGCTTATTTGAGTGTTTATTTCTAATCATCTAAGTGACAACTATGACTCGCTTGTAGGCGAAGCACCACTCAAAACTCAGAAGGATTGAGGTAAGTGGAAACTTACTTTTTTACTAAAACTGGAATGATACGCAGCATGACTTTGTTATCAAGCATGACACGGCGTAAGCAATTGCAAGATTTTCTTGAAAGAAAAGAAGTTTTGTACAAATGAAAGTTTTATGACAAGTCAAGTTAAGGGGCTCAAGTTGGTCGGTACCGTACCAGTAAGATAGGTGCATCTACTCCGAAGGACGAATGCAAGAAAGATGGATGACTCCGAAGGGCACCCATACCAAAGGATGCTTGCAAAAAATATGGGTAGCTTTTGAGGTATGTGCAACCACACTGAAAAATGCTTGGAAGAAGGTGTGGACCTCCAAGGGTTGTGTCTAGCCATCAGGCTTGGGGCCACTTCAAGGGCTAGCTCGACCAGATGTTACGTCTCTGAGGGAAAAAGGGGGACGATTCCAATGGGAACGCACTACCCTAACTTCAGTGGTTAAATAGAGCGTATGTAGCCCACAAGATAAGAAATGAATTCTTTTCAAGATCATGTGTCTTTAAAATTTCAAGTATATGTTTTCAAGAGCAAGTGCATGTGTTTCATATGCAAGCATTAAGCATACATGCATATCGAAATTCATGATCATGCATTCTTTAAAAGTTCATTAACCCTTACTGAGTCTTTTGACTCGTGATTTTTAAATTGTATCATTCCAGATGTGCCAGGTGAAAGAAGTCTTGTGGATTACTTAGCTTGAGAGGAAAGGCCCTCAGTGTAATCTTTTGAGATGTTGGTGGCCATAGACCATTGTGGTCTGTCACTGAAGATGTGTTTTGTATATGTATTGTATTTATGATACTTACACTATTATTGTTGAAGTCATTTTGTGTAAGTTGAGTATATGTGAATCTCCTTTGCTCGTCTCTCTCAGTAGTATATAAAAAAAATTCCACTGCAATGTTAGGGTTAAGTTCGCTGGTGCATTTGATCGGGAATGCTTGCTGCTATCATTGGCACTTCGGGTTAGCGTTTGGGGTGTGACAGAGAGTAGGGCCAAAAGACATGAGGAATAGATTAGAGCCCTAAGAGTTAGCTATGTGTTTAAACATCGAGTACGCTAGACTTGTTATGTAGACTTATTAGAATACGTACTAAACAATGGCCTTGAAGTGCAGGATGGCACCTAGAGGACCACAAAGGAATTGGGGACCCGAAAAGCCGAGTGTCAATACTGATGATGTTTTAAGACACATGGCTAAGCTTATCGCTGAGCAGGTGCAACAAGGAGCGAATGTGGAGGGGGCAAGAGGCTGCCCAGAAGGATGCACCTTTGCCCAGTTTAATAATCTGTACTCGCCAACGTACAATGGCAAGGGAGATGCTATTTTGGCAGAGAATTGGCTCGTAGAGATAAAATAATTACTCGCAACATTCAAGTTGCAGGGAGATGCTAAGAGGTGGTGGTTGTCTAAGAAACTACTACTGAGCCAAGAGTTAGGGCAACCCATAACTTGGGAGAGATTTCAACAAGAATTTCAGCATCGCTATTTTCCAAGAACAACTCGGGAGGGAGGCAAAAGCGAGAGAGTTTGCCACATTGACTCAAGGGACTATGACAATTGAGCAGTACTCCGGTCGATTCATGGAATTGGTGAGGTTTGCTCCGTATCTAGTGTCAGATGAGGAGAGGAAGGCTAGGATGTTTGAGGAGAGACTCCACCCCTAAATTTACGACATGGTTTATAGCTACAATTTTAAGACCTTGGCAGAAGTGATAGAACGGGCAGTGATTGTGGAAAAAAGACAACGACGTATTATGACCAGCAAAAGAGGAAGGCTCCTCCCAACCGGCAATGTCGCAGGTGCCCTGGAAGAGAAGTAAGCAAGGTTCATCCCAGGGACGGAATCAGAGACCTGATAGAGCCCAAATTTCGGGAGGAAATCAATTCCCACTATGTAACAAGTGCGGCAAAAGGCACCCGGGGGAATGTAGGCAAGGATTATGCTTCCAGTGTGGGAAACCCGACCATTTTGCAAGAGATTGTAGGGCGACAAGTAACTCAATCCAAGCACCTCGACCAGCACAGCAGAATAATGCGAGAAGGCAAGGAGGTCTAACTCAAGCAAGATTGTACTCTCTTACCCCGGAGGATGCAGAGAATCAAACAAGAGTGGTGGCAGGTAAGTTGTCTTTGGCTCAGGGGGATGTCCTCTTTTTATTTGACTCAGGGCCACACATTCATTCATTGCATCAGCATACTGTAGGCAAACAATAAGTCATGACTCACTAGAATATCATGTAACGGTGTCGACGCCCACTAGGGGAAGAGTCAAATTTAATCGAGTAGTGAAGAACTATCTGATAGAAGTTGAGGGACAAGTAAACATGGCTGATCTGATTGTGATGGAGATGAGGAGATTTGCTATAATTTTAGGCATGGATTAGTTGGCAGCACATGGTGCTAATATCCAGTGTTATGAAAAGAAGGTCGTGTTCCAAAAGGAGGGGAGATCGGACTGTTATTTTTCGGGTATGAAGAAAATGGAGCGAAGGCCAGCGATTATTTCAGCCTTGCAAGCCAAGAAACTGTTGCACGGAGGACATGAAGGGTTTTTTTGTCTGGGCGAATGATACACAGAAGGAGGGTGCTACAGTAGAGCAAACCCCGTTAGTGAACAAATTTCACGATGTGTTCCCTGAAGAATTACCTTGTTTACCCTCAGATAGAGAAGTGGAGTTTGGTATTGAATTAGAACCAAGGACAGCTCCACTTTCCAAAGCACCATATCGGATGGCACCAGCAGAGCTAAAGGAGCTAAAGGTCCAACTAGAAGATCTATTGGAGAAAGGGTTTATACGACCAAATGTGTCACCTTGGGGAGCACTGATTCTATTTGTCAAGAAGAAGGACGGAAGTCTACGGATGTGTATTGATTACAGGGAATGAATAAGGTGACCATAAAGAATAGATACCCATTACCTCTTATTGATGACTTGTTCGATCAGTTGCAAGGGGCACAGGTATTCTCGAAGATTGACTTGAGAAGGGATTGTTGTGGATCCCGGTAAGGTCGATGTTGTGTTCAGGTGGCCGAGGCCTACAAATGTGAAGGAAATAGTTTTCTAGGTCTAGCAGGATATTATCGAGGGGTTCTCAAAGATAGTCATGCCTTTGACTTCGTTAACCAAGAAAAACGTCAAGTTTGAATGGACGGATGAGTGCGAACGAAGCTTTCAGACGTTAAAGGCCAGCTTATTCACTGCCCTGGTGTTAGCTTTACCCTTAGAGCATGGAGAGTATGAAATCTAAAGTGACGTCTCGAAGCAGGACCTAAGGTATGTTTTGATGCAAGACAAAAAGGTCATAGCTTATGCGTCCAGGCAGTTAAGACCTCATGAAATGAACTACCCCACTCACGACTTGGAGTTATTTGTAGTCGTATATGCGTTGAAGATATGGAGACATTATCTATATGGAGTTAAATGAGAGATATTCACAGATCATAAGAGCCTCAAGTACTTCAATACCCATAAGGAACTGAATATGAGGCAACAACGCTGGTTGGAGTTGATTAAGGATTATGAATGCACTATTAGCTACCACCCGGGAAAAGCTAATTTGGTGGCTGATGCTCTTAGTAGGAAGTCGGTTGAAACAAGTGCCATAGAAGTGATGCCTGAAGGAATTATGAGACTTGGAAAGGGCTGAGATTGTACTTATAATGAGCGATCAGTTTGTCTCGGTAGCAGAGCTCTCATTACAACCTTCGCTGGAAGAGCGGATTCGCGAAGCCCAGAAGAGTGATAAGGTGATGGAAGGGATTAGAGAAAGAATCGGAAAGAAGAACGATCCTAACTTTGGGGAAAAGGATGGATTGTTACGATATCGGGGCATAATTTGTGTGCCAAGTACAGAGAGAATCAAAGAATTGATCTTGGCAGAGGCCCACACTACGCCTTATACCATTCACCCAGGAGGAACGAAAATGTACCGAGACATTAAGGAAGCCTTTTGGTGGCTGAATATAAAGCGGGAGATCGCAGAATATGTTGCCCGATGCTTGACTTGTCAGAAGGTGAAGGCGGAACATCAAAAGCCGGTAGGAACATTAAAGCCTCTAGAGATCCTGGAATGGAAATGGGAAGGGATAGCCATGGACTTTGTTGTAGGGTTACCTCGAATGATAGCAGGTAATGATGCCATATGGGTGATTGTGGACCGATTGACCAAGTCAGCCCACTTTTTGCCCATTAGGGTGAAATATACTTCGGAAAAGCTAGCTGAAGTCTACCTTCAGTAGATTGTGAGGCTCCATGGGGTACCCAAGAGCATAGTGTCGAATAGGGATCCGAGATTCACTTCAAGATTCTGGAAACGATTGCAAGAACCGTTAGGTACTCATTTAAATTTTAGTACCTCCTTCCACCCACAGACGGACGGGTAGTCAAAACGGACTACACAGATTCTGGAGGATATACTCAGGGCCTGTGTTATGGATTTTAAAGAAAGTTGGGCTCAATGTTTGCCTTTAGCAGAGTTTGCATACAATAATATCTTCCAAGCAAGTATTGGCATGGCACCATATGAAGCTTCGTATGGGCAGAAATGTAGGTCACCATTATATTGGGATGAGGTAGGAGAAGGAAGAATTTTGGGGCCAGATATAGTCCTGAAGAAAAAACAGAAGATTCGGATAATCAAGGAGAGACTCGGGACGACACAAAGCCTATAAAAGTGTTATGCAGGTAATCGGAGAAGAGAGCTGGAATTCGAAGTTGAGAGTAAAGTATTTTTAAAGATTTCCCTGACAAATGGCATAGCGCGATTTTGGAAGAAGGGAAAGCTCCAGCCCAGATTCATAGGACCTTTTGAGATCCTGGATCGCATTGGGCCAGTGGCGTACAGGTTGGCTCTACCGCCATGCTTAGAAGGAGTCCACGATGTATTCCATGTATCGCTTCTACTAAAGTATGTATCTGACCCTATCCATGTTTTAGAATATGAACCTTTACAGATTAAGAAGAACATCACATATGTAGAAGAACCAGCGAGGGTTCTAGACAAAAAAGAGCAACAGTTGAGGTCAAAAACCATACCGCTTGTAAAGGTTTTGTGGATAAATCATGGGGTAGAGGAAGCATCGTGGGAATTGGAGAGTGAAATGTACGCAAAATACCCTCAGTTGCGGGGAGAACAAGATTAAGAAGTATTTACTCTCTTACTTCAAATGAGACTTGATCTTTGTGTTTTCTTCATTGATTGCCTACTATGCTATATGATAAGATGTTGTATACTATATTATTTGCTCGGATGTTTGCATAAGAATATGGAATTTATCTATGATGGTATACAACATTGATATATATATATATGTTCATGATTAAATTATAAGATTGAAACTAACCATTTTACCATGTTCTCAGATATCATCAAGTCGCCTAGCGATGCCTTTGGATAGTCATAGCTTGTTCAGTGTCATCGAGAATATCATAGCTAGTTCAGTGTTAATCCAAGATCTCAAGGCTTAGCGATGCCTTCAAATAGTCGTGTCGCTACCACTCATGTTGCACATGAGTTGGGTAACGAATGTTCAGTGGAGCAGATTCCATCGCAGCTACCGCAATGGCAGGAAGATATGATGGGGACTTATCAGCCCCCACCCCTTCGAGCGGAGGTCAGACTAGGTCCCTCCAAGAGAGGCAACCTTTAGCCTTCGATCACCCTATGTACCAGACCAACCTTTATTGATCAGGGTCGCCAATAGATGCAACTCCAGTCAGAGTTCTTAGGGTGGTATGTAACACCCAAGACTTCTATTTTTAAAATTTATTTGAATTTGTTATTTGATATTTGAAATGTCTTCTTTAAATTTGAAATTTGAGTTTAATTCATTTAAAATAGTTGAATTTTTATCTTTGACCTAGTCAAACCTTTTTAAAATTTGAAAGATTTTATGATTATTTTAAAATAAAATTTTTAGAGCTCAAAAGAGACTCTATTACTAGTGTGAGTCTATATATAGATTTACACATTAATTTTAATTTTTACACTAACAAGTGGAAAAAGAAGGGTTTTCTTGCTTTCAACAATCTAGACGAAATTTCTTGAAGTAAATTCAGGTATTTCGAATTTCTTGATATTATTTGTATTTTTTTATGAGAGATCAAACCATAGGGTGTCTAGATCTATCCCTAATTATTTCAAGATTTTCGAAATAGTTTTAATGGGTTTCTTGGAGTATTTGAAATTTGGGTTCAAGATTTGTTCAAGGAAAATTCAGGTTATTGATCTCAGTAGTAGATCGAATTATATTTTTATAGATGACTTTAGACATCAAAAAATTCTGATTTTTAGATATTGCCTACTAGACATCTGCAGGAGGGCCTAGTTAAAGTTTCGTAATTGTTGGATATGTATTGGTATGGTTTTGAAAATCCGGAAATTAGGTTTAGAGAAATCGGAATTGCTGAGAAAGATTCATTGATACAGATTTGACTTTTGAACCGGATGACATAGATAAGATTCGAATTTCGGCATGAAATTTTATGAGTATTTGTATAACCCATATATAAATCTTTGGTATAACTTTCGGGATTTTTGGATATCGTAATAGATCTTTATTAATTTTTGGAAGTGATGAGTACCGAATTATTCAGGGTATAGTTTGTCTCCGTGAACAGAGTTAAATGTAGATTTTATTAACTGAGTTGTACTAGGAATTTGGATATGAAATTTTACAAGTATATCTTTAACATACTAGGGAAGAACATAATTTAATTAGGGGATTTTAGGGATACTCGAGATAGGTAAGATATATTTTAGAATCTGACCAGTTAATTTCGGATTAATCCTGTCGAGCAGATTTAGAGTTTCATTTGTATTTTCCGTTTGAGCGTATTATAATACGTTAAATTTTGTATTGATAGGTGCTAAGTCAGAGGCTTATTTGCTTGAAGATCCAGGTAAGCGGGGTTATTATGCTAGATTTTTCTAAAAGAATGAGATGATATTTGAGAAATTGCATGTTTTAATGAAAACCCTCGGAGTTTTATGTGCATTATGTTTCTGATAAAATTGTCAAAGATTATAGCATGAAATATGTAAACACGAGCTATTTTTATGTCCAATGATATTTCATGATGTTTTCAATATTTAAAACAAAGCTTTTTTATATTTATTGTTATTCAAGATTTGTGCATGATATTTCATGATGTTTTCATTGATTGAAATCAAAGCTTTTGGTATTTATTGTTATTCAAGATTTATGCATGTATGTCATGAAAAGAGGAGAAAGAGGCAAAGTTCAAAGTGATGTATATTTTATGATATGTTATGTATTTTCAAACCCTGAGGCCCAGAGTTACAGAGTTATAGAGACAGCGCATTGGTACCAATTGCAACCCATTGAGTGCACCCATTCTGGAAACGGAGTGGCTTTTTTGTAGATTCTTACCGAGTGCACACTTGGATATGGCCAAGCCTTAGTAAGGAAGAATTCTACCCATAGTATTGGCTTAGTTTGGCTGATCCCCAAACTAGGTAGCAACTGCACAACCCTGTCACGGGGGTAAACGTGACCCATAGTTATTGCTAAAGGGATTTTCTTATACAGATAAAACTGATTTTCTATAGTATTATGTTATATAGATAAAGTTGTTTTATTTAAAATTGTGATGTTTCATTGAAATTGTCAAAAACAACTTTCAACAGTTTAGAAAGATTTTAAATATTATATCTCTTACTGTTACAGTGTGGCTCATGGGATATACACTTCCATAGTGATTTTGCTTACTGAGTTGTCGAACTCACCCCCTATTGTTTTCCTTATTTTCAGATGTTGATCAGGAGCGTGTCGATAGTCAGGATTAGATGGCATGTGGGCGGGTAGCTGAGTGATTATGAGAATAAATGTTTGACTCTAGTATGAGTCAAATCATGTTTAGATTTGTCTTTGTGTCTGAAAGAGTTTCTTTTTAAGTTTTATTAAGAGAGATTTATTGAAGTTTTTATATTGAGTTTATTCCGCATTTATTATTAGATATGTTTTAAATCAAAAGTCTAATTGTTTATTGCAAGTTAGTCACCCTCTAGCCTTTGAGGTTTGGGGCGTGACATGGTACCTATGGGACAAGGTTTTGGAGCTGAAGAGGATCCAGAAAAGGATCCAGAGGAGGATCCAGTAGAGGCTCCAGTGGAAGACCAAATGGAGGAGGACCCTTTACCTAGTATAGGTAGGGGTCAGCAAGAGGAACCAAGGAGAAAGAGCCCATTGCGGCAATGTACACTCAAGCGATGTTCTAGAAGAATACATCGAACAGGAATTAGGGCCCAAGATGCCATTTCTGAAACTCATATTCCTTCATAGGAAGTAGATTCTAGACCTGGATACCGTGAGCCATAGGACAATGTAGTCCATGACCCTAGTCTAGAAGAGCAGACCCATGAGACCATGTCTCATTCATGGACAGGAAGTAACTCCCCAGACCACATATACCAGGGAGTGATCAGTAGTGGGGCAAGCTTGAATGTTGGCCCCTATCCTTATGGTCCTTCGCACTCACACTCAGGGCACACTACTGGTGGTAAGAGGGTAAATTACGGGGACAAAATTTTTCTTTAAGGAAGGGAGGATGTGAGACCCCAACTTGCTCCCTGTAGTTTAATTGTTCTTCCATGTCATTTTGAATATTTTAAGACCTTGTTACTTGACTTTTAAGGGCTGATATGATGAATATTTGATAATGTATGGTTGACTTATTTTATTTTCTAAAGGAAAATTTTTAGCACCTTTTTATGCATTTTTAATATAAATTAAATGCTATGTGGTTTGTGATTTTCTATATTGTAAATTTTATCATGTGAAATTAAATATTGCTAGGACTTTGACCTTTAGAAGAATATGTGTGCTGGAAATAAAAGAAAAAGAGAGATTTAGGAGTGTTGAAGGGTGTCACGTGAACAGCAAAAATAAAAACAAAAAAGATAAAAAGATAAAAGTTGCCACCCATTGCAGCCAATGGAGTGGGCCGATGGAAACAAAGTTTCCCCCCCATTTCAACTAAAGCAAACACTCACATTTCACTCCCTCATTCACCTCTCACGCCACACTTAGCTCAACTCACTTAGTTTAGTCGCACAAAAGAAGCCCCCGTGAGGAAAGGAGAGAAAGGGAGAAAGGGAGCTTGAACCCGTGAGAGAAAAAGAAGAAAGAGGAGAAGAAGGGGAAAGAGACCGAGAAGAAGAAGGAGAAGAAGGGGAAGGAGACGGAGAAGAAGCAAAAGAAGAAGGAGAAGAAAAGGAGAGGGAGAAGAGAAAGGAAAAAGGGAAGAATTAGCAAAGGTATATTCGACCCTATAGTTTTCTGTTGGCCGAATGTTATATGATGTCTTTTTGCATGTTCTTGATTGTAACTTCAAGGATGAATTGTGGGCTATAGTGTTGAGTTGGTTGTGAAATTTCTGGTGGTGGAGGATGTATATGAAGGCCACGGTTTTGGTTGGATTGGAGAATAGAAACGTGTTGTTGCAAGGATTTTGACGTGCACATAGGATTGGAGATCCCTTGGCCAAACATTGTGATCTGTTGGATGTAAGTTGGTTACTGTGTGTCCTTGTGATTGAAGATGGATAATGATGATAGGAGGCCACGATTTTGGTTAGTTAAAGCTTGAAAAATAAGATTGGAAATATGACCTAAATGCATGTTCAATTGAAAGTGTAAATCCTTGATTTTGTTGCTATGTTAAACATTGATAATGGGTTTGACAAAAATCATAGTTTTGGGAGATCTTAAGGCTTCGGTCAGTGGCCATAATCTATAAATGAATGTACATGGAGAAGGGCTATCATGCATGAAGGTGGATGATGGGAAATTGGAAGGAAATAGGTAGTGTTGGCCGAATCATGTTCACTGCCTACGTCATCGCATTTATGTTTTCCCTTGATGTTAGCTTACTGATTGGATGTGTTGCATGTTGCTAATATGGATAGAACAGCAAGCTAATTACCTAAGCACATTGGTTATATTTGGAGAAAATGGAGGAAATACACTCGGGTTAAGTGGATTGCTTGCATGTTGTGTTGTCTTGAAGAGTTTGATGTGAATCACGTATGAGAATTGAAGAATTGTGATACTAGAACATATTTATGAGGATTGACGTCTAGGTCAGTAAGTTTAAGAGTGAAAATAAGGGCAAGAAGGCCACGGGTTGGCTATTGAAGTGGGATTCAATGTATATAAGTTGTGTTTGAAAAGGTTGTGTTCATTGGTACTCATGTGAACTTGAAAAACTTAGAGATAAAAGAAAATAAAAATCAGGTCAAGTCCTAGAGGTCTTGGCAGTACTTAGATAGAACATTCCTTGAGGTTTAATCGATGGAATTTGATGGTCTTTAGTCCATGCAAAATAAGGTTGAAAATTTTGAAACAAGGAAAATGGAATTAGGCCTGTTATAGGTTGCTGATTTTCGAACTAAATCTTGATGTGGAATGTTTTTGCAGACCTTCATGGATAGGTCTTGAAATCAATGTTATAGATGGGAAGCACATGTGTACTATAGTTGAATACGAGTTGGACATTAAATAAGTGAAAACAGCAACTTTGCCCGTGTCGAATGACGATTTATTTCAAGTACTTTGGGTAATCAAGTTAGGTCTAATGATTATGGATCCGATCTTGGATGTTGAGGTTATGAAAGAAGATGATTAAAGATAGATCCGTGCAAGTATAAAAGATATGGAAGAAGTTTGGTATCTTGAAATGGAAGATCGAGTTGGAAATACCCTAGGAGTTTCACCTAAGTTAGAGTTGCTTGATGTGTATGATTATTGTTTTCAAATTTGACGTATGAAACTAAAAACGTTTAAAAGAAATTTCACGTAAGTGAAGTCATATTTTCAAAGATACGAATTTTGGAAACCGGGAACGTATATGAGTAATTTTGTATGCTTATTTGAGTGTTTATTTCTAAATGTCTAAGTGATGAATATGACTCGCTTGTAGGCGAAGCACCACTCGAAAGTTGGGAGGATTGAGGTAAGTGAAAACTTACTCTTTTACGAAAACTGGAATAATACGCAACATGACATTGTTATCAAGCATGATTACTCATTATCAAGCATGACATGAAGTAAGCATTTGCATGATTTTCTTGAAAGAAGAGAAGTTTTGTGCAAATGAAAGTTTTATGAAAAGTCAAGTTAAGAGGCTGAAGTTGGTCGGTACCGTACCAGTAAGATAGGTGCATCCACTCCGAAGAACGAATGCGAGAAGGATGAATGACTTCTTAGGGCACCCATACCGAAGGATGCTTGCAAGAAGGATGGGTAGCTTTTGAGGTATGCGCAACCACACTAAAGGATGCTAGCAAGAAGGTTTGGACCTCCAAGGGTTGTGTCTAGCCATCAGGCCTGGGGCCACTTCAAGGGCTAGCTCGACCAGATGTTATGTATCCGAGGGAAAAAGGGACGGTTCCGATGGGAACGCACAACCCTGACTTCATGAATGCTTTTCAAAAGCAGAAATGAATTCTTTTCAAGATCAAGTGTCTTTACAAGTTCAAGTATATGTTTTCAAGAGCAGGTGCACGTGTTTCATATGCAAGCATTAAGCATACATGCACTTTGAAATTCATGATCATGCATTCTTTAAAAGTTCATGTTCCCTTACTAAGTTTTTTACTCATGATTTTTAAATTGTATAATTCCAGATGTGACTGGTGAAAGGAGTCATAAGGACTACTTATCTTGATAGGAAAGACCCTCAGTGTAATCTTTTGAGATGTTGGTGGCCATAGACCATTGTGGTTTGTCACTGAAGAAGTGTTTTGTATATGTATTGTATTTATGATGCTTACACAATTATTATTGAAGTCATTTTGTGTAAGTTGAGTATATGTGAATCTCCTTGGCCCGTCTCTCTTAGTAGTATATATAAAAGAAATCTGTTGCACGTTCTGGGTTAAGTTCGTTGGAACGTTCGATCAAGAATGCTTGCAGCTGTCATTGGCCCTTTGGGTTAGCGTTCGGGGCGTGACAGGATCCCATACATAACTACATTCAAATCGCAACCTTTGGCTCCCTCTAAGCCCCATAATGGTGAGTTGATGGTTTGTTTATGCCGAATCAGAGAAGTTGACATATTCCCAAGTTGATGGAGCTGTTTAGCACAGAAAATGAAGCAATTATAAAAAAAAAATAAGAATTTTGGTGGAGAGGATAGGGGAGTTGGCAGGATCTGGACACATGTGGCGTCGAGGGGGTTAACAATTAAATCCATGTATATAGCTATTGTCCTAAGGAGATCGAGTACTATTGGGGACTAGATTTGGAAGGAAATCTGGAAATTGGCCATTCATGACCGCTTAAAGCTGCTCCTATGCAAAGTTCTCAATGATATTCTTCCTATTAAAGGTTACATTAAGCAACACCTTGGTTTGAATTATCCTACACCAGTTGTATATGGTTTGTGTAAGACTGGAAGGGAATCTGTCCAACAACTCTTCCTAGGATGTTGTTTTTCTAGAGTTGTTTGGAGAGAATCACCATGGCAATTAAATATTGCAGCTCTAGGGAACATCTCAATGGAGGATAAAATTCATTTTATTATCCATCCAGCCATTCTTGTATTCCTTTGGAGGATCTGCATTTCTGTCAACTTTTTGTATCCAATGCAATAGATTTAATTTTGTTTAATCGTAATCTTGTGGTACATGAGAAAACAACTTGGGACCAACGTGACTTAGTTGTAAGAGTTTGAAGTGCCTCCAAGGACTTCGATTCAGAATTGTGTCCTAATTATTTAAAAAATGATATTTAACAAGATCTGCATTACGATCACCGATCGATCGATTCAGAACTGTGTTGTTTCGATTTATCGAACCGTTTGAATGTCAAAAAATGCTGACTTATTGGTTAAATCCGTCGTCATTTTGTTGTTTTTAACCGATCAATAATCTTTATGCACGATTGATCAGCAATTACGATGACGTTTTTAATTCACTTGACGATCGATGCTTATTTTGTTACGATTGATCTGTCGAAAAACATAGCGATAATTTTAAAGATGACAAGGAGATCGGTCGTATGTGTTGATGATCGATCGACATTTATCGAGTTTCAAATGCCAAAATGCAGTTGTCTTGTACTGCAGGCGTAACATTCTATTTATCTCAGGTTTACCATGGATGGAGTGCAAAAACATACCCACGGCATGGACAGTATGAATCTAAAGTGACGCCTCGAAGCAGGACTTAGGATGTGTTCTAATGCAAGATAAGAAGGTCATAGCCTATTCGTCTAGACAGTTGAGACCTCATGAGATGAACTACCGCACTCACGATGTGGAGTTAGCTGCAGTCGTATATACGCTGAAGATATGGAGACATTATCTCTATGGTGTTAGATGCGAGATATTCACAGACCACAAGAGTCTCAAGTACTTCAATACTCAGAAGGAGCTAAACTTGAGGCAATGGCAATGGTTGGAATTGATTAAGGATTACGACTGCACAATTAGCTACCATTCAGGAAAAGCAAATGTGGTCGATGATGCTCTAAATAGGAAGTCGGCTAAATCAAGTGCCATGGAAGCAGTGCCTGAAGGAATCATGAGAGAATTGGAAAGGGCTGAGATCGTGCTTATAATGACCGATCGGTTTGTCCGGATTGCAGGGCTCTCGTTACAACCTTCGCTGGAGGAGCGAATTTGCGAAGCCCAGAAGAGTGATAGGGTGATGGAGGGGATTAGAGAAAGAATTGGAAAGAAAAATGATCCTGACTTTGAAGATAAGGATGGGTTGTTGCGGTATTGAAGAAGAATTTGTGTCCCAAGTACAGAGGGAATCAAAGAATTGATCTTGGCAGAGGCGCATACTACGCCTTATACCATTCATCCAGGAGTAACGAAAATGTATCGAGACATTAAGGAAGCCTATTGGTGGCCGAGAATATGAAGCGGGAGATCGCGGAATATGTTGCTCAATGTTTGGCCTGTCAGAGAGTGAAGGCAGAGCACCAAAGGCCGGCAGGAATATTAAAGCCTCTAGAGATTCCGGAATGGAAATGGGAAGAGATAGCCATGGAATTTGTTGTAGGATACCTCGAACTATAGCGGGTTATGATGCCATATGGGTGATTGTGGACCGATTGACCAAGTCAGCCCACTTTTTGCCCATTAGGGTGAGATATACTCTGGAAAAGCTAGCTGAAGTCTATCTTCAAGAGATTGTGAGGCTTCATGGAATACCCAAGAGCATAGTTTCGGATAGGGATCCGAGATTCAATTCAAGATTTTGGAAACGACTGCATGAATCCTTGGGCACTCTGTTAAATTTCAGTACCGCCTTCCATCCACAGACGGACGGACAATCCGAGAGAACTATACAGATTTTGGAAGATATGCTTCGAGCCTGTGTGTTGGATTTTAAAGGAAGCTGGGCTCAATACTTGCAATTAGCGGAGTTTGCGTATAATAATAGCTTCCAAACGAGCATCGGCATGGCACCATACGAAGCCTTGTATGGGCGGAATTGTAGGTCGTCATTATTTTGGGATGAAGTCCTGAAGAAAAAAGAAAAGATTCAAGTAATGAAGGAGAGGCTCGGGACGGCCCAAAGTCGAGAGAAAAGCTTTGCAGACAATCGGAGAAGGGAGCTAGCATACGAAGTGGGAAGTAAAGTATTTTTGAAGATTTTCCCGACTAAGGGAATAACGCGATTTGGGAAGAAGGGAAAGCTTCAACCTAGATTCATAGGACCTTTCGAGATCCTAGAGCGCATTGGACCAGTGGCGTATAGATTAGCGCTACCGCCATGCTTAGCAGGAGTTCACAATGTATTCCACGTATTGCTTCTACGCAAGTATGTATCCGACCCTACTCATGTTTTAGAATATGAACCCTTACAGATTAAGGAGAACCTCACTTATTTAGAGGAACCAGTGAGGGTTTTAGATAGAAAATAGCAACAATTATGGACAAAGACCATACCGTTTGTAAAGGTTCTGTGGAGGAATCACGGGGTAGAGGAAGCATCGTGGGAGCTGGAGAGTGAAATGTACGCTAAATACCCTCAGTTGCGAGGAGAACAAGTTTAAGAAGTACCTACTCCCTTATTTTTAATGAAATTGTCTTGTATGTTTTCTGCATTGCTTGTCTACTCTATGATATGATCCACTTTTGCATAAAGAATATGGATTTCTTCGTGATAACACATTGATATATTTGTTCATGTTGTTTAAGTTTGTAACTGACTACTATGTTATGATGTCAGATGTCGCCGACCCCCGCGCTCCCAGCACACGACTACTCCTTCTCGTAGAAGGATGTCGGAGCGAGAGTATCGCAGTCTGTTCAGTGTCAACCCCAGATCTCAGGGCTTGGCAAGACAGTCGGACAGCCGTGTCGCTGCGACTCATGCGCCACATGCGTACGGTAGAGAGGGTTCAGTAGTGCAAATTTCGCCCCAACAACCCTATTGGCAAGAAGGTATGGTGGGGACGTATCAGCCCCCGTCACCTCAAGCAGAAGACCAACCAGGTCCTTCCAGGTGGAGGCAACCTTTAGCCTCCGATCACCCTATGTACCATACCAACCCTTATTGGTCAGAATCGCCAATAGATGCAATTCCCATCAAAGCTATTGGAGAGAAGGATCTAGAGGACGATCCACAAGATGATCCAGAAGAGGATCCAGAGGAGGATTCGGAAGAGGATCCAGAGGAAAACCTAGAGGAGGATCCAGTAGTGGATCCAGTAGAGGCTCCGGTAGAAGACCCTACGGAGGAGGACCCTTTACCTAGTTTAGGCAGGGGTCAGCAAGAGGAACCTAGGAGAAACAGTCCATTACATGAATGTACACGTAGGCGATGTTCTAAAAGAAGACATCGAAGAAGAATTAAGGCTCAGAATGCCATTTCTGAAACACATCTTCCTTCACAGGAAGTAGACTCTAGACCTAGATACCGTGAACCATCGGAAAATGTAGTCCATGACCATAGTCTAGAGGAGCGCACCCATGAAGCCATGTCTCACTCATGGACAGGGAGTAACTCCCCAGACCACATTTACCAGGGAGAGATCAGTAGTGGGGCAAGCACGAATGTTCACCCTCATCCTTATGGTCCTTCGCACTCACAGTCAGGACAAAACTACTGGTGGTAGAGAAATTCCGGGGACAAAATTTTCTAAAGAAAGAGAGGATGTGAGACCCCGAATCTCATTGTGCTATTTATGCTTATGTATTTGTTTCTTGAATTTAATTTTGAGGGCTGTTGTTTGGCCAAGTGAGATACTAAGCTACAATGATTATGGTATTGTGATTTCTAAATTTTCCTTAACTATTTTCATTATGGTTGTGAAGTTATGTTAGTACAATTTCAATATTTTCCTTGTGGCCGAATTTCATTATGTATGCTTATGATATGGTGTACATTTATTTTTCTAGGTCCATATTAGTAGCTTTAAGCCTCATTAGGTCAGCTAAGTAATAATTAGGGGTACTAAATATGGTATTCACGTGAATGAGAGAAGACCATAGTAAAACAAAAGAAATAAAAAAAGAAAAGAAAAGAAAAGAGACAAGCTGCCGCCCATGCAGCCAATGGGAATGGGCGATACATACAAGGTTGCACCCCCCTTTTGGACGTGAATTAGGCCAGGTTCAGCCTTGCCCTTGCACCTTCATGCCACACTCACCTCAGTTCACTAATTCGGTCACACACACACACTAGAGAGCAAGGCCGAAGAGAGAAAGGGGGAAAAGCCGTGGAGAAGAAGAGGAAAGGGAAGAAACGAAGAAGAAGAGGAAAGGAGAAGAAAGCTGTGAAGGAGATCAAGAAGGAGAACACAAAAACTAAGAAGAAACAGTAGAAAAAGAAGAAAGAAAAGAGGAAAAAACAATAAGGTAAGATTCGGCCAACTTGGTTGTGAAGTTGTTGTTGGCCAAATGATTGTTTTGTTGTAAATACTCTTGAATCTTACATGTTATAGATCTGTTTGTTGTGAGGTTGTGATGTTTTGGAAGATTTGTTGATGGAGGAAGGGATTTAAGGCCACGGTTTTGGCTAATGTTGAAGGAAGTGATGACTTTGGTTTTGATGTTGGACATATTAACATGCATGTAGGTTGGATGATGACCGAATTTTGTGACTTGCTGGATGTAAGTTAGTTGCTGTGAATTCTTGTGATTTAAGGTTGAATATTGATGTTTGAGGCCACTGTTTTGATTAGTTAAATCTTGGAAAATAAGATTTGATATATGGCCTAAATGCAAGTCCAATTGAAAGTGTATATCCTTGATTTTGTTATTGTGATGTTGATGTGCTAAATCATGGAAATAGGTGTGAAAAAGGTTGGATTTAGATGATATCAAGGTTTGGTCAGTGGCCTAAATCTAGGACCAAGTGTGATTGGAAAATGCTAATGCAAGAGAATGTTATGAAAATGGAAGAAAATGAACAATAGTAGCCGAATGGTGTTGCTGCCCTATGCCATGGAATGTGTGTCTTATGTTGTTTCCTTAAGATTGCTTGCTGTTAAGAATGCATGTGAGAATAGCAAGCTAATCACCTAAGTAAATTGATTACATTTGGTGGACATGGAGATAATTACACTCGGGTTAAGTGGGAGTTGAATTCATGTTGTTTTCTTTAAGTGAATTGTATGGATCTTGTAAGAAAGTTGAGGATTGTGAATCTGAAAATACTCTTTGGTTCAAGTCAGCAAGCCTAAAAGTGAAAAGAAGGTCAAATTTAAATGAGGATTAATGTCTATCGGTTGTATTTTAAAGAATTGTGGGCATTGGTGTTCATGTAAGCTTGAAAACTTAGAGATAAGACCAATGGAACTTAGGTTAAATCCTATAGGTCTCGGCAGTGCCTGTATAGCACATCTATTGAGGTTAAATTGATGGAATTTGATGGTCATTAGTCCATGCAAAGTATGATGAAAAGTGTGGAACAAGGGAATAGAAATTAGACGTGTAATAGGTTGTTGTTTTGACTTGGAATTCTTAGTATGAAATGTTGTTGCTGATTTTCATGGATGGGTCTTGAAATCAGTGATGTTGATGGGAAGAATCAGTGTAATAAGTTGAATACAAGTTGGACATATAGTAGTTAAAAACAGCAACCTAGTTGGAGTTGTTTGATGTATATGTTTTTTGTTTTCAAATTTGTTTTATGCAAGCTAAAGTTTAAAAGAAATCTTTTGTAAGTGAAGTCATATTTTCAAAGATATGAATTTTGGAAACTGGGAACGTTTATTAGTACTTTTGTATGTCTACTTGACTGTTTTGTCTAAGCGTCTAAGTAACGTATTTAACTCGCTTGTTGGAGAAGCACCACCTGAAATTCAGGAGGATCAAGGTAAGTGGAAGTAAGTGGAAATTTACATTTTTCTGAAAACTGGAATGATATACAGCATGATTACACATTATCAAGCATGACATGGCACATGAAGAAGGTCGGTATCGTACCAGTAAGATAGGTGCATTCACTCTGAAGGATGAATGCGAGAAGGATGGATGACTCCTAAGGGCACCCATACCGAAGGACAAATGCGAGAAGGATGGGTAATCCCGAGGTATGTGCAACCACACTGAAGGACGAATGCGAGAAGGTGTGGACCTCCAAGGGTCATGTCTAGCCATCAGGCCTGAGGCCACTTCAAGGGCTAGCTCGACCAGATGTTATGTCTCCAAGGGAAAAAGGGGATGGTTCCAATGGGAACGCACAACCCAGACTTCAGGGGTTAAATGGAGCGTAAGTAGCCCACAAGATAAGAAAGGATTCTTTTCAAAAACCAAGTGTCATATCAAGTTCAAGCATATGTTTTCAAGAGCAAGCGCATGTGCATATGCAAACATGAAGCATGCATGCACATCAAGATTCACGATCATTCACGATTTACATGTTCGTGTTACAAGCTCATATTTACAAGTTCATATTTCCTTACTGAGTCTTTTACTCACAAGTTTTTAAATTGTATCATTCCAGATGTTCCAGGTGAAAGCAGAGTCCTGAGGACTACTTGTCTTGAAAGGGAAGGCTCTCCATGTATTTTGAGATGTTGGTGACTATTGACCAATGTGGTCTGTCACTTAGGAAGTGTTTTGTTTATGACATGTAATTAAGATGCTTTCTCATATTTTAATGAAGTTGTTTTGTGTAAGTTAAAGTTTATGTAGATTCCTTTGGCCCGTCTCTCTCTCAGTAATTTTTCCGCTGTAAGTCGAGATTATGTTCGCTGAAGCATTCTTTTGAGACTACTCGCGGCTGTGATTGGCCCTTTCGGGTTAGCGTTTGGGGCGTGACACAAAAGGAACAAGAGCGCATGCGAAATGAGCAAGAGCACTTACAGACAGAAATGTCAAAGGAGCTAGAGCAGCGCATCTCCTCTGTAATGGAGAAGTAAATGCACGACATGTCAAAGCAACTATTCAGTCATTTTGGAGGCTCAAAAACTTAGATGCATGAATATTGTAATAGCTTTGTGATTATGTACTATTTCGATGTTATTTTTGGTTTAAATACGGACCATTATGTTTGAATATTGATGTTTATGAATGTGAGTATTGTATTGTTATTTTAATAGTATGTGTTGTATAATAATATCTATTATTATTTTTTTAAAAAAAATTGATTCTGTTATAACCGTTCGATCGGCAATTCCAGAGATTGAAAGGTTATTGTGAACACGATCGATCGCGAATACCACCGTTCGATCACAAATATTAAAACGTCTAAAAGAATGACCAATCAGTAACAGAATCGATCAATAACCTTTGTGCAATTGATCAACCATTAGCAAAAAGTGATCCATCGGTTTTATAAGCGATTGATCGGTGGATAAATAGTTGGTCGAGTATCCAACTCACACGATCGATCGTTATGTTACACCAATTGATCACTTCGAAAATAATTGTTCCATCGCTAATATAACCAACCGATCGGTGCTTAATACAATTATCGATCGGCAAGCTCAAGTGATCGATCACCTCAAAACAAAGTCCCACTGATCGGTAACATTACCGATCGTTAAATTTAATGACAAAATATTTCCGTCACAAAAAAAATTTCGTGACAAAACTCGAATTTCGTCTTGAAATACATTTTGTGATGCTCATACACCGACAAACCTCGTGACGAAATTTTTGTCACTAAAAGTTAATTTTTTTGTAGTGTCTCCTCTTTGTATTTGTATATATATATTATTCAACTCGCACGCATTCATGATTAAATTTTTTATTGAAAAAGACAGAATTACGAAGGGGGTGTCATCAATAGAATAAGGCGTAGACGGAAGGTATATATATACGGTACAGTTTTGGGGCAAGTTTTTTATTTTTGTCCCAGTCAGTTCAAAGCTCAGGTGCTCTAACCACAAATTAAGTATTTCACATATACAGGGGACTTGCCTTTGAATGAAAACATCCTGATCTAAAATATTGTACATTATTCTAAAGAGCCTCTGACGAGTTGCGATTGGAAATAATTAGGAATATTAATAAAATATTATCTATAAAAGTGGAAATATTTTTCACGCCACAATTAATATATTTGGTCACCACGTTGTTTGGAGTGAGTCAAGTTTGGATTGAAAATTGCTTGAGTCCATTATAATAAAATTTTCACTTTCGGTGTTGACCTTGGCCCAACAATTATTCTAGATGTTAAACCCCTCACACCATTCCTTCCAAGATGGTATTGGTAATAGATTTGACGCAAATTGCAAATAATTTTATTGGTCGACAGAGCCAAACATATTTAATGTACTCGATCCATTCAAATTGTATTAGACTTTATTTACCTTAGTAATATTTTCAGTCGGTAATTGTATATTGGGTCAACATTCGTTAAATATATAGTCAGATAAGCTGTCTTAACATAAGATATATAAACTTAATTCCACCTCAATAGGGCTTACTTATGTTCAACACAAAAAAGTTACATGGTTTTTTGCCGCGTGCCATGGAGCTGTGTACATGATCCGCCAAAATCACCCGCCCTATACACTCCCTCCTTTCTTCACTGCCTCCGACAGTGGGAGGAGCGCCGATTCTTCGGCAAGGTCCCCTATGACCAGATATGTAATTAAATAACCTCCCTCCCTAAGCTTGTTTCTTTGCTTAAAGCTTGGAACGTTGACAGCTAGATCCCATGGTCTTTGGAGTGATAGTTTCGACTGCGGAAAATTAACTTACAAATTCTCTCTTTGTTGATCCTGAGAATTCTTCAATAATCTTCAGGTTCTTGTCGATCTCACAATCTTAAGAATTTCACATTAGAAGCTCAAGTGTTCTGCCTCCTTCCTCTCCACGCTCACAACTGTGTAGGATTTTCCCTGAGTTCTGATGACCAACTCTCAGACTAACAATTAGTCAAATCAATCGTGTTGAATATCTTCTCAACATACAATAAAGATACAATAAACCAATCGTGTTGAATATCTTCTCAACATCAATGATCACTTCCAAAAGGTATCCATATTTAATCTCATTCAGTGCATGTACTCTTACACTATAATCACTCGTTTGCTTAAGATCACCACCTCGATTACTGAGTACATCATCCTATTTAATAGAGGCACAACGAGTGTAAACATATTGTACATAAGTATGTACCTTGGTCTAGAACAAAACATCAAGTGTACAAGGAACCGAAAAATCATACTCCTCGCCTTTGATTCATATAATGTCACTTAATAATAACCGTGTAACATCTTATGTTACAACATACTACCCAATATAATAAATATAAAAATGTGGCATCTAAATAACAATTATTTAGAATGATAATTTTTAGGGCATATTTCTTACATGGAGGACATGAACTAACAAGATGAACTCAACTGCACTAACCTGACACCAGTCAAATGGCACCAGATGGCTCATGAGGCCGACACCTTTCCCTCATTGGGCCATTTCTGGTTGTCTTGGAGGTCGCACGCCTTTTGGATGGACTCAGGGGCTTCAGGCGACCAATGCAATCCAAGTTCGACGCTTTCACAGTGGAATGTAAGCTCACACGCCGACAACAACACCATTCCATCCACTCATGGGTGTGGATTCAATGCAAACCGTACGGGTCTAGACACCTTTAGACCCATGGTCTGAATTTAGTCTCCCATATCCGACGGTGGTTAGACCTCCACCTGATTTAATAATGCTTGACTTGTGTTGGCTCGCTCAGCTCGTGGCTGGAGCGAGTCAGGTGCCCCTTTTTATCCTCCATAGTTGTAGCGATCAAACCACTACAATTTATGTGCGAGAAAAAATTTGACCACTACGGCGCGAACACATCTGTTAGCCCAAGGTTGTTTTACAAACAATCAATATATGATTTTGACGATAACAAAATATTCTAAGTTTCAAAGACTTTTAGATTTTACATTGTCAATCCACAATTTCCAATTTGTATTTTAAAAATGATTGAGGTTATCTCTTGTAAATATTTATAAAGTGCACTTGAGCACCATTACACAAGTTGATAAGATCAATTTTTCATATTGTAGGTGTTTAAAGAAAGTTGAAATGGATTGGACACTTTGAAGTTGCTGTTTTTCTCTCCAGTAGTTATATGTGTCGACACATACTGGACATGGTGTCGACACATCGCACTGACTCCAGAATGCTGAACACATGGTGTCGACACATACAGAACATGGTGTCGACACATACAGGACATGGTGTCGACACATTGCACTACTACCCGAGAGTTTGCATTTTCTGGTCTTCAAAACGATTTTTTTAACTAAGTGTTGAGGGTGTCGACACATTGGAACATGGTATCGACACATTGAACTAACACCCGAGACTTTGCATTTCAGGACCAAGTTCAATGTGTCAACACATACAATCAATGTGT
This sequence comes from Myrica gale, assembly GCA_963930655.1. NCBI lineage: Eukaryota > Viridiplantae > Streptophyta > Magnoliopsida > Fagales > Myricaceae > Myrica > Myrica gale. Next base: position 11,390,821 of record OZ005619.1, on the reverse strand, counting down.
CGACACATTGTGCGAAATTTCAGATTTCCTGGAACGACGCCAGATCGTTCAAAACTTCTCCAAATTGCCTCAAATGACCTCCAATGGCACTCTAACATTACAAGAAGACCCTTTATGATCGTTGAAGACCTAGAAGCTATAAAAAGAAGAAGATGGAGAGAGAGAAGAAAGAGCTCGACCAATATTGCACATCTAGAGAGAGAAAGTCCAAAATCCAAAGATTTCACTTGCTGAATCATTCAAGAACGAAGCTCTCATTGTCAAATCCTCCTCTCTTGGTCATCATCGAAGATCAAGCCTCCAAAGAGAGAGAGATTTCTTGAAGAAGGGACAATCCACTTGCAAACTCACTTTGCCCTAACTTCTAGAGAGAGAAGTCATTTGAAGAAGAGGGAAAACCACACCTAGCAAGGAAGTTTGTGCTCACACCAGCCAAACATTAGGTTTCCTTCAAGAATCTTATCTTCTTACCTTTATTGAGCTTCATACTTGTTGATTTGACTTAGAGAGCCATTCCTCATGTATTGAGATCTTCATTTGCTCATTCGGCTTAGAGAGCCTTCTTTGTAGCCATTATTTGTAAAACCTTTGAGTGTTGGGAAAACACTTGGTCCTACTTGTGAGAGTAGAAGAAATCCTCTAGGTTGTGAGGATTTGTAAGAGAGTTAAAGTGTAAGCTCGGAAAACACTTGGTCCTACTTGTGAGAGTAGAAGAAATCCTCTAGGTTGTGAGGATTTGTGAGAGTTGAAGCGTGAGCTCGCAAAACGCTTTGTAAAGGTTCCTTAGCACCCGGGAGGTTAAGGTGTATTCGCTATTTGGACAATAGTGGAGGAAACCCAAGGAAGTCAATTGCCTTGGGGTTGGACGTAGGCACGTGTTTTGCCGAACCACCTAAAAACTACGGTGTCATCTCTCTAACTCTATCTCTCTTACATTTTAGTACTTATTCATATTTGTGGAGATTTATATTTTATCATTCATTGCTTATATTTGGCATAGCGTTAGACACTTTTAGATCAACATTATTATTTGTTAAAGAGGGTGTAGTTTTCAGATTTGCTTATTTAGCGAAAAAGTGACAAGTTTTTGTAAAACCCAATTCACCCCCCCCTCTTGGGTTGTCATTTAGACTTTCAACATCGAATCCATTTTTGTTGCTCATTTCAAAAAAAATTCGAACCATTTCGAACCTCCAATCCCTTCCCATTTAGTTTCTTCCAAAATTCCCCATTTCAGTTTCTCACCCATTTCGAAATCCCTCAAACTCTACCCGCTGTGCTTTTTGCATTTGGTTTGTAGAAATTGCCTATGAAAAGAGATTTTCTATCGAAGGTCACTCCCGAGAAAATATAAAAAAGGCTTGGATAACTCTCTTGGTTGACCTGATCACAAGGCATATAAAGAATGGGTTGGGTTTTAATTCAAAAAGAGAAGTTGAAAAGTTGGTTAAAATTGATATTCGACGAACTTCGCTTGCGCCAATATCGAGCGGCCATCCAGTAAAAAGAATCTGGAGAAAATGCTACCTGTTTCACTCTAGCCAAGGTACACACCCAAATGAATCTGTGCAAAATTGTAACTTTTTAGCTCGAGCCAAGGTAGGGCCAAATGAATCTAGACTTGAGTGATTTTGAAATCGATGAGAAACTGAAATGTGGAAATTTGGGAAGAAACTAAATGGGAGGAATTTTGAGGTTCAAAATGGGTGGGATTTGAAATGCTTTTGAAAGGACCCCAACAAAAATGGGTTCAAAGTGTTTGTGTCGTAGCGGTTGGATTTGTGGTCACACATAAATTATAGTGGTCCGACTACTATAACTATGAAGGACAAAAGTGAGGTCTGACTCGCACCAGCCACAAGTCGAGCGAGCCGACGCGGGTCAGGCCTTATTAAATGATGTGGAGGCCTAACCACCGTTGGATATGGGAGATTAAATCTGGCCCGTGGGTCTAAATGTGTCTGGACTTGTACGGTTTGGACCGAATCCAAACCCATTTGCATAGGCTTTTTATTTTGAGCTTAAATTTTTGGGTTCAGGTCATGTTTTTGTTTTTATTGTCCCTTTGTCGAGCTTTATTGTCTTTCATTTCAGTTTTCCCGGCCCCCGGTTGGTCTTTTTAGCTCCTTGTGGGTTTTTCTGGCCCCTAGTGAGATTTACTTTGTTCTGTCAACGTTTGTATTACTATCAGTCAATAGTTCCGAACCTCCGGTAATTACCGTATACTGTCTCCTGCTACCGCTCTCTCTACCCATCTTTTACACCTCACAAACACATGCCCGGCCCGTCTTTAGATTTAATCTTCTTCATGAGAAAAAGTGGCATAATGGTGCATTTAATAGGCAAATGCCACTTCTTTACGTGACTTTTCCACGATATGTGTGGTGTAGAATCGTTGCGCGTGTTAGAGTTTTTGTGCTATTAAGCCCATTAAGTGCGACCAAACTAGGACAGGACTTTCTGTCTCCATTGTACAGAGCGATTATCGACTAGCTTAGTTTCCATGATTCTTTTTTGTGTGCCTTCTTAATTATTTCCGTTGTTTCATCAGAGAATGCGATTACATTTTAAGGAACATTTCGTGTTTCAGGAACTTATTAGGTATAATTAAGACAATTGTGTTTCGACATAGACTATTTATCCAACATTTTTTAAGAATAAAAGAGAACAGATTCTTATTCTTCTATATATATGTTTACAGATGAGAAAACCAAGAACAGGAGATGATTATTATTTAATTCGTCAAAAAGAGTTGCATGCGTGATCACGTTTGGCACATGAAAACCAGTACAACAGACCCCGGCAAAGAGCCACATACACAAGGGGAAAAACGAATAGATCATCACACACATGGGGCAAAAGATATTGAGGGAAAATCCGGCAGCGTCCACTGAAGCAGTAATTTTCAGAGGATAGTACGCTACATAGAAGAGGTATGTCGACTCTGAGAACCCTCGCCAGCAGCAGGACGATCTGCGGGTTTCACACCTGCCATTCACGGCATTGACAGTGCTGGCCTTCTGCGGCTCGCTTATAAACGAAGGGACGTGCTTTCCACAGCCGGCCCATGTGGTCTTGCTGCAAATCGAGCACTTTGATCACCTCGAAACACATCTTCCTCCTTCCAACTTACGCTAGTTCTTCCTCCAGTGGTTTTCGGGGGTTTATTAATAGTTGTGGCCTGGTGGATCTGGGGTTCAATTGCAACTCTTTTACTTGGTCGAATGGGAGACAAGGTAATGCTAATATTAAGGAGCGGATTGATCACGGCCTTACTAACCAGCAGTGGAGGACTTTGTAACGCCTCTATTATCCATGTTCCGTCAATTGCTTCTGATCACCTTCCATTAGTTCTGAATACGGAGGGTTTTGGGCAGTTGCTTCCTCGTCCTTTTAAATTTGAAGATATTTTGGTGTGGGACCCGGGCAGTTTTTTTACCGTGGCAAATGCGTGGGCCATTCAGATGACTGGCTCTCCCGCAGTGATTCTGACAAAAAAATTGGAATGGGTTAAAATAGCTCTTCGGCAATGGAATCGGGTTCATTTTGGTTTTATTAAGGATCGGATTCGGACTTTAACTAAAGCGCTGGACTCTGTCCAACGGTCTTCTCCCTCTGAGGCAAATCTGGGTTTGGAAGCATCTATCCAAACTGATATTCACGAACAACTCATTCAGGAACATTTATTATGGAAACAACGATCCAGAGTGGAATGGTTAGTATCCAAGGACCTCAATACCCGATTCTAGCTTCCATACGTCGACGGTAGTTCGGCGGAATCTGAACTCTATCGCGACTGTTCAAGCGGAGGATAATAGTTGGGTTGTTGGGCGGAAGGATATAGGCGACCTATTGGTTAGTCTTTTTAGTACTCTTTTTGGCTCTTCGAACCCGTCAATTCCTACTGATTTGGCAAACCTTGTATCACCAGTTATCTCTCCTGAGGACTGGTCCTCTCTAGACTTGATCCCTACAGGGGAGGAATTTTTTCTATTTCTAAAGTCAATGGGGCCTACTAAAGCTCCGGGTCCGAATGTTCTTCCCGTTTTATTTTTTACGGAATATTGGAGTATTATTTCTTTTGATGTGATTGCAACAGTTCAAGATTTTTTCAATGGTGAGCGGATGCTTCGATCACTGAATCATACTTTTGTGGTACTTATCTCGAAAATTGGGAATCCTCGTAGAGGGACTCATTTTCGCCCCCATCAGCCTATGTAATGTATGCTATAAAGTGATCTCTAAAATTCTGGCCTCTAGGTTGAAAAAATTTATCCCTCGGATGATTTCAGATAGCCAATCTGTCTTTGTGCCGGGTCGCTTTATTCAGGATAATTCTATCCTAGCTCATGAGATTTTCATGCTTTAAACCTCAAGAAAGGGAAGCAGGGTAGTTGGCTCTTAAAATAGATATGTCCAAGGTCTATGACCGTATGGAATGGGATCTCATTCTCTTGGTATTGAAACAATTTGGATTTAGTCCTCAGTGGATTAATTGGGTAAAAGAATGCATTTCCTTGGTCTCGTATTCTTTCCTCCTCAATGGCAGCCCTTATGGTTTCATTTTACCCTCGCGCGAATTACGTCAAGGGGATCCTTTAACGCTTCAATCATGGGGTAAAATCTGTAATCCATGATCACCTGGTGGAATGGGTATCAGACAGATGGGGAACTGAATTTGGCTCTGATATCGAAATTATTCTGGATGATATTTACTTCGTCTCTTCGTCCATGGGTGCAATGTTTAAAGGCTAAATATCTTCGGAACACCGATTTTCTAGGGGCTGTGAGTAAACAGTGAGCTTCGGGAGTGTGGAAAGGATTGCTTCGTGCTCGCCCCAAGATTGCTTTGGGTCATTGTTTCCTTGTGGGTTCTCGGCTTTCGATAAGAACATGGGCGGACCCGTGGATTCCGGGATTACTATCAAAAAGATAGAGCAAGTGTGGAAAAAATCTGTATATTCATACTTCGCATTTAATACAAAGCTGCAGTACCCTATATATACAATTAGCTTTAGGAGCAGAGTGCGAGCCAATTACAATCTGTTATAACAAAAAATAAAGAATATTCTATACTAGTTTGTTACAACCAATTTACACGTAGCATCTCAACATTTTTCTTTCTTCCTCCTTCTAGAAACACAAACTTCCTTTTCTTGATTCTGCAAGCTTGTGGCTTCATCTTGGATTACAGCTGTATTATTTTCGTCACACTCCCCCTCAAGATGGACAGCAGCATAGATGTTTAAAAGTCCCATCTTGCCAATTAAAACGCTGAACTGATGAAATCCAAGTGCTTTAGTAAATACATCAGCGAGCTGCATATTAGTCTTCAAATGCAAAGTTTTGATAATCCCAGCTTGCACTTTCTCCCTCACAATGTGACAATCAATCTCTATGTGTTTAGTCCTTTCGTGAAAAACTGGGTTTGCAGCAATATGCAAAGCTGCCTGGTTATCGCAAAATAATAGAGGAGCTTTTGTGTGGGAGATATGTAGGTCTTTAAGCAATCTGATAATCCATATTACCTCACAGACCGTGGATGCCATTGATCTGTATTCGGCCTCAGCAGATGACCTTGACACTGTTGACTGCTTTTTGGATTTCCATGAGATTAATGAATCTCCAAGGAAAATGCAAAATCCAGTTATAGATCTTCTACTATCTACACACCCTGCCCAATCCGAATCTGAGAAGGCTTTCACATGTATTTCAGAGGCAACAGACAACAATATTCCTTGGCCTGGAGCCCCTTTTATAAATTGTAACACTCGCATAGCAGCTTTGAAGTGTGTATCCCTCGGTTTGTCCATGAACTGACTGAGTACTTGGACAGAATAGGCAATGTCAGGCCTGGTTATAGTCAAATAAATCAGCCTCCCAATCAATCTTCGATACACTGTGGGATCAGCCAAAAGAGTTCCATCATTACTGCTGAATTTCACATTTTGCTCCATAGGAAATCTCGAGATTTTGCTTGCTAACATCCCACTGTCCTTCAAGATTTCCAAAGCATACTTCCTTTGGCAAAGAGTAATCCCACGAGCTGATCTTTCTATTTCAATGCCTAAGAAATACTTAAGGACACCGAGATCCTTTAGTTTGAATTTACTATCTAAAAACAATTTTAACTCAGCAACTGCACTTGGATCATTAGATGCTATGAGTATATCATCCACGTAGACTAATAGAGTGATAAAAGACTTGCCAACCAATCTTGTAAATAGAGAGTAGTCGGCAGTGGATTGAACAAAACCATGATCAAGTAAGGTGGTAATGAATTTGCTAAACCATTGCCTTGAGGCTTGCTTAAGGCCATATAAGGATTTGAGAAGTCGACATACACGGTTCTCCCCCTGTTTAGCAAATCCGGGTGGAAGAGACATGTAAACCTCCTCATGCAAATCTCCATGGAGAAAAGCATTGATGACATCCAATTGAGAGAGGTGCCAATTATTGATGGCAGCAAGGGCAAGAACAGTGTGAACCGTCACCATCTTAGCAACGGGAGAGAAAGTTTCATGGTAATCGAAACCTTCACGTTGATTGTACCCTTTGGCAACCAAACGTGCCTTGTACCTCTCAAGAGAACCATCAGATTTGAGCTTGACCTTAAAGACCCATTTACAGCTAATGGGATGCTGACCAAGGGGCAGAGGAGTAAGATCCCAAGTGCGGTTGGCCTCAAGAGCAGCAATTTCAGCTGCCATGGCCTCACACCAATGAAGGTGACCAACTGCCTCTTGAAAAGACTGAGGTTCATGAAGAGTAGATAGACAAAGGGAAAAGGCTCGATGGGGTGATGAGAGCTGAGAATAAGAGATAAAATTTGAAAGAGGGTGAGGGGTACCTGTTGAATCAGAAACCACCGGGGAAGAAGAATGAGCTGGAGCTTGAGAGGACAGCAGCCTGCAATGATAGTCATGTAAATAATGGGGAATATACCGGGACCTACGAGATCTGCGAAGAGCAGGTAATGGAGGAGGTGAAGGAAGAGAAGGAGAAGTGGGAAAAAGAGAAGAAGTGGGAGGTGAAGAAGGTGGTGAAGGAGGGAAGGCAAAAGAATCGGAAGAATCAGATATAGGATGAGGTAAAACAGAAGCTGGAGGATAAGTATGTGGAGCAGAATTTAAGAGGGTACAGGAATGAAAAGGAAAAAGAGTTTCATGAAAAATGACATGTCGGGAAGTGAAAGTGGTCTTGGAATCCAGATCAAATAATTTGTAACCCTTAGTTCCAAAAGGATACCCAATAAAAATACACTTCCTAGCACGGGGAGAGAACTTGTGGCGTTGACTAGGGAGTGTAGAGGCATAACATAAAGAGCCGAAAACTCTTAAATGAGAGTAGGAAGGAGTGTGTTTGTAGAGGGCAAAATATGGAGTTTGATTGCCTAAGATGGGAGTAGGAAGTCTGTTGATGAGATAGGCTGCAGTGAGGACACAATCACCCCAAAAGGTAAGAGGAACATTGGACTGGAAACGTAGAGCTCTAGCAATATTGAGAAGGTGCTGATGTTTTCTCTCAACCCTTCCATTTTGCTGGGGAGTCTCAACACAACTGGTTTGATGATAAGTGCCAATGGTGTTGTAAAATTCGGGCATAGAAAATTCAAGGCCATTATCGGTCCTAATGCACTTGATAGTGGTGCGAAATTGTGTCTGTACTAAAGCAAAAAAGGTCTTTAAAATTTGTCTGGATTCAGATTTTAATTTCATAAGGAATACCCAAGTGCAGCGAGTGCAATCGTCAACTATTGTGAGAAAATATCGATGACCAAGAGAAGTAGCTACTGAAAAGGGACCCCATATATCTGCATGTATAAGGTCAAAAGGATTGGAAGCTAAAGAACTACTGTCATTAAAGCATAAACGACGCTGTTTGGCTAATGGACAAGTAGTACAATGAAAATTAGAAGAAGTCTGGATAGCTGGATCATGTTTATGTAAGAAAGAAAGTCTAGAATCAGATACATGTCCTAGACGAAAATGCCAAAGATCAAAGAAACAAGGAGAAACAGAAGTTGCAGCAGTAGGTCCAAGTATATCAGCTGGATGTTCATCAATTTGCAGAATGTATAGACCATCTCTCTCTCTACCCAGCCCAATCTTCTTCCAATCGGTAAGGTCCTGAATCAAACAATGGTCATGAAAAAATGACAAACAACAGTGAAGATCAGTAGTTAATTTACTAGCAGAAAGTAAATTGAAATGAAAACTTGGCACACACAACACATTTGTCAGAACAAGAGAAGGAGATAAACGGACAGTGCCAATATGAGAAACAGAAACTGACTGACCATCAGGGAGATTAACATTGGACTGACAAGGACGAATATTGGAGGTAAAGAAACTGACCGAATTTATCATATGATTAGAGGCTCCTGTATCAATAATCCAAACAGGAGATGGAAGAGAAAAAGGAGGAAATAGAGGGTAGTTACCACCTGAGACATTATGCGAGTGGACCAAATTGGCAGCTGAGTTTGCAGACCCTTCAGGATGTACCGATTGAGTGTTGAGCAACGAAAGAAGTTGTTGACATTGTTCTGTAGTGAAAGGCAGTGTAGGAGAAGGTGTTGTCATGACAGGTGAAGCGGCAGGGTCAAAAATCCCATCAGCAAAGTTGGATTCATTTGAACCATTCCCAACGGCATTAGCAGTAGGTGTGGCAAATTTGTTTTTATTGCGATATCCAGGGGGGTATCCAATAAGTTTGTAACATTTATCAACCGTGTGCCCAAGATTTCCACAATGGCTGCAATGTGGCCGTTCTTTGCCTCGAGAAGAAAACTGTCGAGAACCTTGAAACTGCTTGCTGAGTAGGGCAATAGAGTTAGCAGGGGAGGCAAGACTAATTCCTCTTTGGCGTTCTTCTTGAAGAACTAAGGAAAATACCTTGTTAATGGGAGGTAGAGGGACAGATAAGAGAATCTGAGCACGTACTTGTGCAAAAGATTCATTCAACCCCATAAGAAAATGCATAACATATTCGGTTTGCTGAGATTCAGCAACTAAACGCAAAGCTCCACAATGACAACCACAGGAGCAGCTTGGAAGAGGCTGATAGTTGTGCAATTCATCCCACAATCCCTTAAGAATTGTGAAGTACGCACTAACAGAATCAGATCCTTGAGTGAGAGAGGCAATATGTTTTTGCAGTTGAAAAATGCGAGGACCATTTGCTTGGGAAAAACGATCACGAAGATCACTCCAAACATCCTTGGCATCACTAATGTAGATAACACTAGCAGCTATTTCCTTTGAAACAGCGTTAATAATCCATGAAAACACCATGTTGTTGGAACGACACGAAGCACCAAATGAAGCATCGGTGGATGGCAGACGGGGAAGAGATCCATCAAGAAAACCGAGCTTATTTTTGGCCTCCAAAGCAATCAACATGGAACGACTCCAGGTATGATAATTTTCTCCAGAAACATGAAGAAGTTGCGAGACAAGAACAGAGCCAGGGCTCTCACCATAGTGGAGATAATAGGGGTTGGAAGGATGATCATCTTTCGAGGGATTAACAACAGGAGAAGTGACTACAACAGGAGGAGGATCGGAACTTGCCATTTAGCGAAGAAAGAAAGAAAACACTCGGCTAAGAAGCCTCTGATACCAAATCAAAAAGACAGAGCAAGTGTGGAAAAAATCTGTATATTCATACTTCGCATTTAATACAAAGCTGCAGTACCCTATATATACAATTAGCTTTAGGAGCAGAGTGCGAGCCAATTACAATCTGTTATAACAGAAAATAAAGAATATTCTATACTAGTTTGTTACAACCAATTTACACGTAGCATCTCAACCTTTTTCTTTCTTCCTCCTTCTAGAAACACAAACTTCCTTTTCTTGATTCTGCGAGCTTGTGGCTTCATCTTGGATTACAGCTGTATTATTTTCGTCACAATTACCCTCCTTTTGCCCTGCTCCTCATCCGCTTCTGCAACTTTCGGATTTTGAGTCACGGGTTGAAAATTTCATCCACCCTGTCTCTTGGATTTGGAATAAAAGGCTTCTCGATCTCACTTTCGACGTACTCTCTGTGGAAAAAATTCTTCAAATAGCTCTGTCTCGAGTTGTGGGGGATGATCGCGAAATTTGGGCTTCTGACTCCAGCGAATGTTTTTCGGTAAAGTCGGCCCATCATCTTATTTCGCCTGAGCGTCGAGCATCCTTGATGAGCTCTCCCCTATCAATTGGGGGTCTTTATAGAAACTTCATATGCATGAGAAGTTAAAATTTTTGTTGTGGAAGATTGCCTAAGATATTCTCCCTACACGAGGGCGACTGGCTCAGAACTTGCAAGGACAATTTCTTGGCGATATTCCATGCCCCCTATGTGGTGCAGCGGAGGAATCAGTTCAGCATCTGTTATTCTCTTGTTCCTATACTCGCTTGATTTGGCGATTATCCCCTTGGTCTTTGAACGTGGAGTCTTTCATTTCTGACAGCCCTCATCGTTGGGTTCAGATTATACTTGATCCTTGTGGGTTTCTAGGGCTGCCTGCCTTCTTTGTACATGATTTTCAGCTGTTTGCGGCCATTACCCTGGACTTAATTTGGGTGGCACGCAATACAGTTGTTCCTGACAAATTTCAAACACCTCTGTTTAGTGTGCTTCAGCAGGTTTTTCATTGCTTCCGCGAGCATGCAAATGCTTGGAAAAGTCTTCCTTCTTTGCATCAGTCTATCCCTTCTTCACGCTTTTAGCCTGGAAGATATAAATGAATGTCCTTTGATGTAGCGGTGCAGTTAAATTTCTCTATGGCCTCTACTGTTTTGTTCAATTCTTCTAGCGACATTTTGAAGGCTTGTACTAAGCGATCAGCAGTTGTTGATCCGCTTGTGGGGGAGGCGGAGGCAGCTTTATTGGCTCTCTCGATGGCCTGTGAGGCCCATGTTTCCAACCTATTTCTACAAGGGGACTCTATTGTGGTCCCTGAGTGTCTTAACTACTGGTCTTCCGGATATTCAACGGTCCCATGGCGGATTGCTTCTCTTATTAGTGATGCCATTACTATTATCTGGGATTTGTTCTGGTTTGCTGCTTGCAAGCTCTCACGGGATGATAACTTTGTGGCCCATTCAGTTGCGGCCTGGGCTGCTGCTCTCTCTCATGTGGGTGAGGTCCCTTCCTCCTTCCTCCTCAACCATGGTCTGTAGAAATTCAGTGGCACAAAACCTCCATTATTCTTCAGTCCTTTTTTAGGCTTGTATGCGACTACTATTTAGTTTATGGAGTCGTGGTTTTGCTTTAGTTTGTTCTCTTATGTTTTCGTTTCCTGTCTTATGTTTCCGTCTTTTGTAGTTGGTTTGGTTGGTTTTGTTTTATCTATAAAATGTCTCGTTTACAAAAAAAAAAAAAAACTTATGCTATACGGCCAACTTTATCGTTCTTGGTGTCTGATGTTCACTTCTTCCCGTACGCCTTCAACCCAAAGGCCGCCCTTGTTGCAGAAAACCGATAGATGTATCGTCTTTATATAGTTTTGCTAGTAAGAGCTCCTTCAACGCATCTTCACTCCAGCTGGTCAATTTGGCTTCTAATGCGCGTTACGGTTCGTGTGAACGTCTGGGCGTTTGATTTGGGCCAGTGGCCAACTTTTATTGACTACTGCCCAATGGGAAAACAATAGATCTACGAGCACCTGCATAATCGCTGCATAATCAAATATATTCTATTTTGGTCAAGTCTGGTCAGATTACACGTCTCATAATAATTATCCCAGCTGTTAAGTTTCCCGTTTAGAAAAAAAAAAAAGCTGTTAAGTTTCCCACCAGTTGGAAAAAATAGTTATTGTTTGTTTTAGCTCACGTGAGATTCTGAAATCTAGAAATAAGAAAATGATTATCGAAAAAGTTCAGCCACTTCAAATTGATATCAGGCTCGAAGAATAATTATAGTTAAGATCGAGGGAAAGTCACTTTACGCCTCAAAACTATTAAAGTCATCTCAAACAATCAGCCTTAATTATTACTTTTTACAAGTTGAACTCTAAATTTTTAAAATCAATTAATTTGGGTATTAAAAAAATTAACTATCAAAATCGTATTACGTGACTCATTTATAACACGTGGCAAGATTTTGATCATTACATTTTAAAAAAATGCACATCGATGAAATTTATATTTCTAATGTTCAATGTTTCAAAAGTCATAGTTGATTGTTTTAATAGTTTGATGGAGCAAAATAATTTTTTCTCTTAAAATTATATATCTTGAACCTGTCCCTGTGATCCCTCTGTATAGACCCGTTTTATTTCCCATCAAATCCAACAAAATGGCCAGGTTTTATATATTTTGCCTTTCCTTCTTTCTTTTTCGTAGTTGCCCTTTCCTCCTTTTGACTTTCTGTCCTTTTTCTTCCTCTCTTCCTGCGACCGATGTAACTATCATTAACGTACGAATTACAAATGTTTATTAATGAATGTTTTCAATATCACTTTCCTAAAATTCTTTCACTACAGTAGATTTTAAACCAATACTATCCTTGAAACTTAAGCTTGCAAGAAAGAACAACATTAATCAGGCTATATTTGGAAGCTAGGTTGACTTTTTTAACTTTGGTTTCAAATTCAATTTTTTTTAATGTAGTTTTTGCAAACCAAAATTTTGCGAACGTTGTAAAAATTGAAGTAAATTAGAATTTTATTGGATTTTATAAATAAATAATAAAAAATAAAATAGCCGGTGAAAAAGTAGAGAGAGATAATTCGATGGGATAGAGAGATTATTTATTATCATTTTCTTGACCAAAAGTTTGGTTTACAAACACCACCGAAATGAGATCTATAAAAAAACCGGGTTTTAACAACGGTTTTTTAACGGCGCTTTCTAAAAACGCCACTAAAAGTCACTTATAGCAGCGCTTTTTTTTACCGCCGTTAAAAAAACGCTGTTAAAAACTTCATTGACTTTTAACGACGGTCAAAAAGCGTTGCTATAGGTGACTTTTAGCGGCGTTTTTAGAAAGCGTCGTTAAAAAGCCGCTGCTAAAAAACTTTGTTATCTTTTAACAGCGTTTTTTTAACGACGCTCACAAAAAATGCTGTTATAGGTGACTTTTAGCGGCGCATTTTTTGACCGCCGTTAAAAAACCGTTATTAAAAGTCAACGAAGTTTTTAGCAACTTTTTTTAACAGCGGTCAACAAAAGCGCCGCTATAGGTGACTTTTAGCTGCGTTTTTAGTGAATGCCGTTAAAAAACCGCTGTTAAAAGATAACGAAGTTTTTTGGTAGCGGTTTTTTAACGGCGATCAAAAAAACACCGCTATAGGTGACTTTTAGCGGCGTTTTTAGTGAGCGTCGTTAAAAAACCGCTTCTAAAACACTTTGTTGTCTTTTAACAGCGATTTTTTAACGGCGCTCACAAAAGGCGCTGCTATAGGTGACTTTTAGCAACGCTTTTTCTGGCCGCCGTTAAAAAACCGTTGTTAAAAGTTAATGAAGTTTTTAGTAGCGTTTTTTTTAACAACGGTCAACAAAAGCGCCGCTATTGGTGACTTTTAGCGGCGTTTTTAGTGACCGCCGTTAAAATACCGCTTTTAAAAGACAACAAAATATTTTAGCAGCGGTTGTTTAACGGCGGTCAAAAAAGCGACGCTATAGGTGACTTTTAGCGGCGTTTTTAGTGAGCGTCGTTAAAAAACCACTGCTAAAAAACTTCGTTGTCTTTTAACATCGATTTTTTAACATCACTCACAAAAAATGCTGCTATAGGTGACTTTTAGCGACGCTTTTTTGACCGCCGTTAAAAAATCGTTGTTAAAGTTGACGAAGTTTTTAGCAGCTTTTTTTTAACAGGGGTCAAAAAAACGTTGCTATAGGTGACTTTTAGTGGCGTTTTTTAGCGACCGCCGTTAAAAACCGCTGCTAAAAAATTCAGTATCTTTTAACAGCGGTCGTTTTAACGCCACTTTAGGTGACTTTCAGCGGCATTTGTTATGATAGCTGTAAAAAAAGATGTTATAATATTTTTGTAATATATATTATTTTGTGTAGTAATTTAAAATATGAAATATGAAATTAATCAACTATGAAATTAGAATGGGTGTTATAGAAATTGAAATATGAAATTAGAGGGGGTGTTATAGAAATTGAACTTATTATAAAATATGAAATTAGAATGGGTGTTATAGAAATTGAAATATGAAATTAGAGGGGGTGTTATAGAAATTGAACTTATTATAAAATATGAAATTAGAGGGGGTATTATAGAAATTGAAGCTATTATATGATATAACTTGATGACTTAGTTGTTGTTGTATATTTTGTTATATAGAATAGTTTATTGACATGTATGTTATAGATTATTATATCTCAATGCATCATGATATATTATATAATATAGATGTATGCCATGTTAAATACATTGTAAAATAATTTTTTATATATCAGAATATGTTTAACTGGTATATAGTGATCCACTGTATTTTAAGTTATTAAGGCATAATATAATATGTCACTCAAGTAAGATATTATTATAGCATGATATATCGTATTATATTATAACATATTGAAGTTATAAGGTATAATATAGTATGTCACTCAAGGTATAGTAGGTATAGTACTATGTGGTAGTTCACCATATTGAAGTTACTAAAGTAGTATGTCACTTAAGTATGATATTGTTATAGCATGATATATCATATTATATTATGATGTCAAAATTCATATTCTTATTTTAGCCTTAGTTTGATAATAGTGTATGCATTGTGTATAATCAAAATAGTTCATTAGTGCATGGTAAGAGTCTTAGTAGTTTAGTTATTTGACAAGTTCTTAATCAGGGAGCGTGATGCGGATTTGTTAATGCAATATAAACATTAGCATATATAATTATTGCATCAATTTATCTCTCACATGATCAATGTCCTCTCACTTTACAAACAAATCTTAAGGTATCTCGTATTATTATTATTATTATTATTATTATTATTATTATTATTATTATTATTATTATTATTATTATTATTATTATTATTATTATTATTATTATATATAAAGTTAATGTATTTAGTAGATTTTTATTGAGAAGTAGCTTATTTAGTATATTTTTATTGTCAGATATTATATATATATATATAAAGACTCAATTTATTTATATCATTAATTAAAGTATAATAACAAACTAACAATATAATTGCAATAAATATAATTGTCATATAATTGATATATTTGTCTAATACACATATATAAATTATATATGTGTGCTTTAATGTATTGATGTTTTTTAAAATTTGTCATTAAAGAAACAATTAACTATCTTAAAAAGAGATGAAAATTTGTATTACTGCGTAATTATCCGCGCCAACCCAGAGCGTCCAAATTTTCCAAAAAATTTAGGACTGCTGCGCACTGTTTGATCCAGGGTTTTGATTCTTTTTGCTAATACACTTCACCATTTTCCCAGCCCCTCCCCTAATTTCGTTCGACATCCCCCCCTTCTCTCACTTTTGGAAAAACGCTAAGTCTCCAGCCCTAATAGTCAACAACCCTCTTCGCTGCCCTTTGATCCTTGCCCTCATTGTTGAAAGCCCCTCCTCTTCATCGAAGCTCCAGCCCCTCACCTCTCAATCACGCCGCTTCTATCTCTCTCTCTCTATTTCTTCTCACTTTGCTGCGTTTTTCTCATTTAGGTTTTGATTTACTGATATTTTTTATTTTGATTTCTGTTAAGTTCGGATCTTCTAGCTGCAATTTTGGGGGATTAGGAGTTATTGTTGAGCTCCTTGGTACTCTGTCGTCTCTGGCCCCTGCGATGACCTTTGCAAGAAAATAGCTTACCAGATAATGTATCTTCCCAGTCTATCTATGCTTACCTGCTGTTATGCTGTTTAATTTTTCTCTTTCTTAATGTTGGTTTGCAATTTAGGAAAGCTTTTAGCGGAGCATTGCAGAGCTGAATATCCTCATGTGCAAACTTGCCGAAGTTTAGGCCTTTGAGTGTTTCCACCCCGCGAATCCATTACTTCTGTGAGTAATCCCAGTTACTTCATCAATGGCTATGCTTTTTTGTTTTTTGTTCTTAATGTTCGTGTTCGATTTTGGAGCGAATGATGCATGGATAAATTAGGATTTTTTTTTCCTCTTTATTCCTCTGGTTTTGTGTTCAGTACTATTTTCGTTTTAATATCTTGCAAAAAGTTCAGTTGATGGATTATCCTGAGCTGTTTGGTGTTTTTTGTGCAGCTGGTTTGATTTTTTGCATGTGATGGTATAATTGAATAATTTTTGGGATTTTGTTTTGTGAAGATTACTAATTGTTGAGACTTTTGGTTCATTGCGTAGGAGATGTTTCTTGCAAAGCATTTATGGAATTTGTTTCATTCTTTGTTTTTTGATGCTCCCATGTCTGAACCTGGGAAAAAACTTCGTAAGACAAACGTTGCTAAATTTTAGTTGCCGCCTAGTTGTTTCATTTATGGAATTTGTTTCATTCTTCGTAAGACTTGATGAAGAACTACGATTTTGGAAGGAATTTGTCTTAACATGTTCATTTCATGGGTTGAAGTTGAAGAATAAGTGCAATGATGGTCAATGGTGGAAATTCATTTTGTTGGTCGTTATCCTCATCAGGAATAAGTCAGGTGCATATCGGGGAACCAAAATTATTTGCTTTTGTTATTGTCTTCTTTCAGGCTTAATCATCTGGAATTTTTGCATGACCTTGTCAGGTTGAGAAATTTGAGGCAGAGCTGTTTCTTGGTTCTAGACTTGCAAATCACTCGATCTGCGTCCTCCAAAATGTACCAAGGTCCACCATCTTTACCGCTAAGGCAAGCAAGAACAATTACGTATTTCTTCCTAATTTTGTTTCCCTAAAATTGTTTGAATTAGAGTTTAATTTTTGCTTGTTTGCATGTTCGAATTTTCCCTTCAAAGTATGGGTGACAAAGGTTCCCTATGTGAAATGCTTCCTTCATGGTGGTGAACTCATACTGCTTTTTAGATTCTTATGATCCGTTGTCGATGAAACAATATGGTTCTGTCTGCAAAATTTTAAACTTGGTTGATAATCGGGGAATTCAATAAATTTTTGTAGGCCATGAGCATAATGCAAGTAGTGCAGCTTGTAGTTGAATATATATGATTTATACTAAGAAAACAGTGAGAAATTGACTATAAATTAATGTAATAAATAACTTTTCCATGTGAAAATAGGCCATTTAGCTTTAAGTATATATGTTGAACATATAATTACAGGAGTCAGCAAATTAAAATGCGATTAACATATGTAAACGATCGAGTTAATTAGGTTAATTAACATATAAAATATTGCTCGTGAGTCTCCATCATTAATTATTTAGGCCCGTGAAGATTGATCAGGCTAGCCGATCCTTTAATTTGAATATTCTTCGTAACTTTTTTTCTCCTCTTTGTAACGGTAAACATGGGATTCAATCCATAATAGATATATATCAACAGGGGCTTAATTTCGCAATTGCTATAGATTCTATGTATCAAGAATTAGGCTTACGTTTCTCACTAGCCTATAATGGTGCCAAGAATTCGTCTTCATATTTTTATTGGATTAGGAACCATACTAACTATAGGGCTGAATCTTGTTAAATAGTAGAACAAAATTTTTAAAGTGCCCATATTGGTGACTTAGAGAGAAAACCCAACCCTGGATGATGAATCTTTCCACAAGAATTGGTAAGTCTTTTGAACTGAATAAAAAAACATAAACATGTTAGCATTCTTGTAGTTACCACAAAGTGCATGTTTTCATGCTTCACAAGAAAGCATATATCTGCCATTGGACTTAACTGGCTCTTCCAGTAGCTCAAAAAAATGAATTGTATTAATTTTTCTACAGCATGTGCTTTTAAGTGTATCTATGAGATTTCAAGTGACTGCAGGAAACACAGAGTTGGCTGCTTTTGATAGAAACTCTTGTCCTACTTTTTCTTTTACTGTTGCAGATTCAGTTTTTTGGCTGCTCGTCTATTGCTTGCCATCAAGAACACAAGCTTGCACCATAAGAAATTTGTCTATTACTGTTGCAGATTCAGTTTTTTGGTTGCTCGTCTATTACTAGAGACTACTTGTAAGTTGGGTTTGAGATTAGGCTTAAATGCACCCCATGCCCCTGGGGTATGCCGAAAGAGCAAATATGCCCCTGAGGTATGCAAAGTCATTTTCATACCCCTGAGGTATACTTTCAGGAGCAAATATGCCCTTCCGTTATGTGTCGTTTGAAACCCTAACGGTAAATGTTGACGTGTCAAAATTAGACGCGTCAGCACCAATCACAACTCGACACCTAACATTTTCGAAAAAAAAAACAACAGAAAGAGGGGGAGAACCCCCAAGCGGCGGCCGGCAGGGGCCACCCTGGCGACGGGGCAACCCAGATCTGGGCTCTCCCGTCGCGCGGGCGACGCGGCCGCGCGCCGCGAGGGGTGGCCTCGAGCCACACCCACGTCTCCCCTGCTTAGGGGTGGCGCGCGGCCGCCGCGGGCGACGCTGGGAGCCCAGATCTTGGCTCGCTCGTGCGACAGGGGTCGCCCGCAAGGCGCGAGCCGCGGGGGTGGCTGGCGCCCACCCCTCGCGGCGGCGAAGGGAGCCCAGCTCCCTTCGCCGCTCGGGGGTTCTCCCCCTCTTTCTGTTGTTTTTTTTTTTATTTCGAAAATGTCAGGTGTCGAGTTGTGATTGGTGCTGACGTGTCTAATTTTGACACGTCAGCATTTACCGTTAGGGTTTCAAACGGCACATAACGGAATGACATATTTGCTCCTGAAAGTATTCCTCAGGGGTATGAAAATGACTTTACATACCTCAGGGGCATATTTGCTCTTTCGGAATACCCCAGGGGCATGGGGTGCATTTAAGCCTTGAGATTATGCATAATAAGCTAACCTATTTTTATTTCTCATGTGATATTTGTTTTCAATTACAGAAATTCAAGAGGACGTTGATGTGTAAATGGAGGAAGATTTTAATTTGTCTTTGCTTATTGTGTTGTATTTGAATATTTTAATTGATCATTATTTATTGTTATTTTATATTAGAAACTTGTTATTTTTTAGATTACTTGTAGACATTCTTGTGTTTGTTGTAAAATATTATAAATCAATGATAAAATATATTTTTTTATTATCCTTGTTCTTTAAGTTTTTATATCCAATTAATTATAATTATTAAAATAAATTTGTATTACAGATTAAAAAATGATGTATAGGAAAATATAGGAAAAAATTAGTGGTGTTTTAAAAATGTAGCAAAATATAAAAAAATTATAGCAATGTTTTTGGCCTATAGTAACGGTCGCAAACGCTGCTATAAGTAGGGAAAATGCCAGCGTTTTGAAAAACGTTGTTGTAAATCAGGCGAAACGCTAGCGTTTTATACAAACGCTGCTAAAAATCGCTGCTATAAGCGGGAAAACGCCAGCGCTTTTAGAAACGCCGCTAAAAAATCGATGTTGAAAATCAGGAGAAACACAAGCGTTTAAAAACGCTGGTAAAAAACCGCTGCTAAAAGTAGGGAAACGTCAGCATTTTTAGAAACGCCGTTAAAAACCCACTGTTGAAAATCAGGAGAAACACCAGTGTTTTTAAAAACGCTGGTAAAAAACCGCTGCTAAATACGGGGAAACGCCAGCGCTTGTTTAAAACGCCGCTAAAAAAACGTTGTTGAAAATCAGGAGAAACGCCAGCGTTTCTAAAAACGCTGCTAAAAAACCACTGCTAAAAGCGGGGAAACGCCAACGCTTTTTTAAAACGTCGCTAAAAAACCGCTGTTAAAAGGTAGGGAATCACCGGCGTTTCTGAAAAACGTTGTTGAAGGCTTCCCCGAAGGAGAAAAGGCAGCGATCGTAAAACACCGGTAAAAAACCGCTAGTGAAAGCTTAGCGGCGTTTTTTTGGCTTTTGCCAGCGGTTTTCTGACCGCTGTTGTTGCCTGTTTTTTTTTTTTTTGGTAGCTAAAACAAGTTTGAGTCTATAGATTGGTTTATAAAGAGATGTACCAGAATTCGTCTTAAATGTCAAGATATGGAGGGACACGAGTCTATAGGCCATAAGAAACAGAGCACGGAATAAGCTCACAGGATCTTAGAATAAGTGCCATAGCACATCAAAGTGTCCTTTTGGATAATATGATTTTTAAGTATTTTTTATGAAGTTAATTTAAATTATTAGGAATTGGAGGTTGTTAATTTTTAAATTTCTCACTATTTTTAAATTATGAAACTATTATTTTTCTTTTACTGATGTGCAATTCGAGAAAAAGACAGACACATCATATGGATGCTATAATATTCAATGTTCCTGATCTGAATGACCTTATCGCCTTAGAACATTCAATGCATGTTTTGTCTTTCTCTTTCTTTATATTGGATCATCTAATTCTTGTTAGCTTTTGTTCACAATCGATATTTTGATGATTTCAATAAATGGATTAAGTTTACAAAATAGACATCTTTAAAGACAAAGTTATTTTTATCAAAGAGCCAAAGACTAGAAGTTTGAAGATCAAGAAGATGCAATGAGTTCATATCTCATTCACACAAATCACATTTTCTTATCCTTGTCATTATGTGAATCAAGAGATAAAGCTTTCCATTTTCATATTCACTCTTTGAGAGAGTTTATTCTTGTATCTTCATATCCATGAGAGGTGATTCCTTTATTGAGGGTGTTCACTAAAGAAGAAGCTTATTGAGGATATATCTCATGCTTGGTTAGGTTGTGAGTGGTGCACCTGAAAAACCACTTGGGTTGTGAGTGTTGAGCCTGAAAAAGCACTTGTACAGTTCTCCAGCACTCGGAAGCTAGATTGTACACTATTTAGAGAATAGTTAGAAAACCTCAAGGCTCGGTAAAGGAGCTTGAGGGATGGATGTAGGTGGATTCGAAGAACCACCTAAAAATCATGTGTTTGCTTCTCTAAACCATACTCTTTACATCTAGCACTTATTTACTTATCATTTCTCTCTTGGGTTGCCTTAATCCTAGGAATTACAAAATGACTACAGAAAAATTTGGGGCAAAAGAGTCAAGGATCTCAATGGCAGACCTGAGTCATTTGGCTCTCACTTACAAAGGGCAATTCGGGAAAGACAAGTGAGCATCCAGTGTGTGCGACGCACGTGATGCCGAATTATGTCAATTATAACGGGAAATTTGACTGTGGGAGAACATTGCAAATGTTTCATACTTATTGAACGTAAATCACAGTTTTAAAAGTTAGGGGGCGTAAATGTAATTGACGCAAACTTATGGGACAAACAATGACATTTTCCCAAAATTTAATTCATTTAATTAAAATTCAAACCATTCGAGTTCACATGTTTTGAAAATATAATCTGAAAAGAGAAAATACACTTTTCACCCATGAACTAGTGTTTTGCACTTCAAGACATTGCACTCACAAACTACTCATCTCAAAATTAAAAAAAAAATCGACAGTTTTTTTTTTTAAAACGAAATTGTCTATTCCAAAAGAAAAGTTAGTTTTTTGGGACGAAAAAGTACAGTTGCAAAAAAAAAGGACTGTTCAATAAAACCTTATCTTCCCCCTCAACTTCTTCGATGGTTATTAGTCTTAGTCTTCTGTCGACTCTGAGAATCTTTTAACCTTTCTTGAATATATCTGACTTTCTCTGCATATGTTTCAGACCTGACCAACATATATATTTCCCTTACCTCACTCCAGTTTAACCGCAAACTAGCATATTCTATTATATAAAGCTTCATATGGTGCTATCTCGATCCTCGCTTGAAAACTATTATTATAATCTAACTCAACTAAGGTAAGTATAGTATCCAACACGAACGACATCAGTACTCCGTGCAGCCTAACAATCTCTTGTAGGCAAATCTAAGGGCACTTATAATAGGAATTGCTGTAACATATAACGTTAGGGAAAAAGACGTCGCTGCCTACATTAAGCAACCAACGGGGTTTATTATAAAAAAAAAACGCTATCGAATATATTTTCTTAACAGCGTTTAATATGTCGTTTTTTATTGAACAAAGTATCCTTGTTACTTGGTCGAGTTTAATATGTTTAATATTCATACAAGGATGCCTAAATTACTTTTATTGGTAATCTCTATTAGAATTTACACAATATGTGAAAGGTGAGCCTAACTCAACTCCAAAAGACGCCTTGAGAAGTGAGGGATGTCACAACCTTATAAGGAGCACATTGACTAGTTTCTCTAGCAATGTGGGACTTTCAACAATCTCACTGTTATTACAAAATTACTTTTATTCTATCGGGACATTTCCTGTACGACAATTGCTGCACTGGGGCGGCTTTAGCCATTCCAATTTTTTCCAAAACAAAGAGTACAAATTAAGAAGACTAGGCAAGATATTGCTGCACTGGGGATTCCTTAACCTGTTCTTCTATGATTTTCACACTAACTTGAAAGAGTGATTTTGATTAGACACAGAGCACTCGCCATCAATATAAAAACTAAAATATTAACTTTCCTTCTGAGTAAAAGGCTTAACTAAGTTCTGAACAAAAAGAAAAAAAGAAAAACACAAAGGGAAAGGGCCATAAAAGAAGAGCCCTCTGTACATCCATCCGCCTACTGTTTTTGTTGAACCAGCTAAAGTGGACCAGCAATTCAGCTCCCTCTCAGTCAACCACCCGTTTGCTTGCCGTCCGTCCTACATGTTCGGGAGCATATATAAAGGCTGTTAGGCACGAAAAGGAGACTGTATTCTCGATTCTGCACGTTGCTTTGCTTAAAATATTTAACGATTTCTTTCATCAACCATTTGAATACGACAGCACAAGTCTCTCTCTCTCTCTCTCTATATATATATATATATATATATATAACCAGTAAGAAAGCATTATTAAGCCGTAGAGGTAGACCCCATATTACAGACGACCCATGGAACTCTATCCTTTCTATTTTTGGGTATCCTTTCTTGTTCTTTTACGTCGAAACCACTGAATATCTTTTGTTTCGCTTTCTGAATCTATCTTGGAAGTTGTTTGGGTGGGGGGTGACTAGGTTTTACCGTACCGTAATTTACAAGGACCATCATCGGTTGAAGGAAAAACAGACCAGGAAAATTGCACGACATAACGAATGTTTCTGCGCCTGGTGTACTTATTTGTGGGCCGAGAAGAAGAAAAATTGCGCAAGGAATGTTTGTCTTCTTTTGTTTTCTTTCTTATCATAACAGCTCCATTAATAATTTCAGTTATATACTCTAAAGGGCTAATCAGACCCTCCATAGGGGCAAGACCAACGGGCAAGAGAGTCAAAAGGCTTTACACAGACCCACAAGGGGCAGAGAACTAGCAAATGGCAGCAAGTTAAAATGACCAAAGGAAAAGGAAAGCTGATAACGAAGGGCAGTGATAGAACTGACTGGAGGAGGAGAGGTACTGGCCAAGAAGGAAAATCGCCTAGCACGTAAGATGCACGCGCGTCAAGAGACATGTTGGCCTCCACCAGCAGGTCGGGGCCTGACAAAGCTAGAACGAACTGCTAGGAGGAGCAAAGACTAACCCCACAGCGTGTGCATGCCAAAAAACATCACCAACGCTCAAAACTAGAAGGACGAGGTGCGGGGGCGTGAGATCCACAACGGCGCGTGGGACCTCACACACCGTCGAATTGACTCAGCGTAGGTAATAGAATCAAGCACCAGTTGATGTCGAAGTTGTCCATGCTAGTTGTGGCTGTCGGAGATTTCCTAAAGAATCAAGATCTACACTTGAACTTCGCCAGAAAGAACCCCAACAAGGAGCTGAGAGATGGGTTTATTAGAAAGCTCGACCACCAGAAAGCATATCAAAAAGCTTTCAAAGAGGGAGGCAGGAGGGGCCGGAGCTCCTCTGCTGCCAAAAAAGAAGGCTGAAGAATAAGAAGATTCTAGAGAGAGAGGGGGAGGGGTGCACATGACGAATGTTCGTCATATGCCCACATTTCCTGCGTATTCAATCTATAGCTTTTTATTCACATCTTGCAACAGCGACTATAGCTTTGACTCAAAACTAATTCAAACCTTCAAAATTTTCCAAAATTAAACCTGCTGTCAAGTTCACTTCAAGATGTAATCCAATTGAGGTTAGCATGAGCGTTTTGACAAGTTCACTTCAATATGTATTCCAATTGAGGTTAGCATGTGTATTTTGTCAAGTTCACTTCGATTTGATATCTATATAGTTTTGACAACTTGAAGACTACAGTATCTTCCGAAATTAAACCTGCTGTCTTGGAGGTGGATTTGCCTCCAGAATAAGATTCTTCGACCTATCCATTTTTGACTCTGTATGGTCAATCATAATGTCACGAGTTCTTCGCCTCCGCGTGTGTATATATATATATATATATAAATGCAAGATCCAGATAAGTAAATTGTGTCAATTTTAAGCAATAAAGTTTCAAGTGATTGGTTTACCCATCTAGATCCTGATAGGCATAAGGGTGTGCAAATGTTCCGGTTCCAACCGGATCCCATTTTAGGAAAATTCCGGTATAATTTTTAAAAATTTCAAAAAATGTTATAATTTTAATTTAGAGTTTGCCTCTTTCAATTTGGATTTTTAATGAATGTTTAGTTGTTTACTTATTTGTATAGTTAATTGTTTGTTTAGTAGTTTTTTTTGTAAATTTAATTTAGAGTTTATTTTGTTTTGGAATTTAGTAGTAATTTTAATTTATAGTTTATTTTGGTAGTGAAATATTGTTTTGAAATTTAGTTGTTTAATTGTAATTTTAATTTAGAGTTATTTGGCCCACAAAACAAAACTTAAAAATTCCATTTTTGGGTCAATGGACCCAAATTAAATATATTTTTTTAGGCCCATATATAGAACCGGAATTTCCGTTTCGGTTTATTCCGGAACGGAACGGGAATAAAAAGCTTGGTTCCGGTGGGTACCGGAACCGGAATGGCCAATTCTGGTTCCATCCGTTCCGGTGCTCACCCTTATATAGGGATGAGATAAGTCTATTATAACTATGATTCAAATTTAATATTCAGACATCCCGTGCCGGACTCCAAAAAAGAATAACGAAAAAGAGTTAAAAAAAAAGAGGGTTACAAGTTATAAATCGAGAGATTTTTATTCTTTTTTCCGTTTATGCTTTTTTTTAATTAAATAATTATAATTAAAGGACAAACCTTTAGATTTTTATTCATTATATCTATTGGTTGAATAAGTGATGATCCACCTATTTTGACTCACGGAATCTTTGGCCTTAGTTTAAAGGTTTAAGTCTCATTGCCTTCATTTGCGAGTAAATTTTTTCAATCCTAGAATGTTACTGCTGATAAACCAACTTAAAAAAGCTTCAAATTAACTATCAACAAGAAGGATAATACCATTATGAAAAACCTACTCATCAACATAAGAAAAAAAAAACCCACAAGAAAATACCCAAAATCGACAAAATTTGAGAGATTAAAAGCACGGTTTGAATCCTCCTTTTTTGGTTTCTTAGCTTCCACCTGTGGTTTTACTTTGCTAACTATGACTATTCACCTCTAAATTTGGATGTGTCATTAAAAATAGTGTTAGGTCTGCCAAGTTCTCATTTCAGTTGATGTCAATTTCTTTCCAAAGAGGAAGTTTACTCTGTTTAACTAGCTGGCGAAAGGAAATACGAACGGAAGACGGTATTACCTAGTGCGTCCGATTAGATTAGCTCCAACTTACATCAATACCATTTCTTTTCGCCGGTGGCAAAAGCTAGGAGTTAGACTCATCACAGGGAGCTCCTACCTGCGTTCTCCACAAGGGGTGAAGAGTGGCAACCTCTCTTCAAGTCCCAGTATGCTATCCCTAGCACTCTTAAATTCAATGTTAGGTTATGCTGTGGAGACCATCTCATGGAGACATTAGTTCAAGTTTTGACACGCCAGTTACCGTCGCTAACACAAAGGCATACAGGGAAGCGTTTTCTCTTCCTACCTCTACTTGGTATAACATTTTGTAGCTGACAAAAATCAATAGGATCATGGAGTTGAAGGAATGAACTCGAGAAGTATATATGTATATGTTTTATCAAGAGAGATCTGTAGTCATTATGTTGTCGAACAATAAGTGTAGGTAAACACCAGATTTATAACTCAATGATTTCTAGTCAGAAATCTTGCGAATCTTTGTGTCCAACCTTCAAAAACATGTTGGTGTTAACCCCAAAACTTATCAATCAAAACGTGACACCTGTATGGAGTTTTAATCTTGCCTCTCAAAAAATGGTCAAAAATAGGAAGAGGGAATAGGTGGGGCCCAGGTCATAGTTGCTACCATAATAGTTAATATCCGTCCCTCTATATTCACAAACATCAAATTACTAAACATATATACCAGAACTAGTCTTCAAAATTAAGTTCAATGAACTCTTTCAAAGTGCAGTTACATTCACAATTACAATTTAACGAATGTTAAGAAAAGCTTATGTTAAGTACTAAGTAATCAAAGATGCATCACCAAAAACAGTTCCACACATCACACAAAAGCTATAAGTTCCAAGTATAGCCTACTAGGACAGATGAATGCAATTGCAGTAACCCAATGTTAATGAGATCGACAAAATAACAACGATACTATAATACCCTTCGAGCAAGGTACATAGAACTGTACAAGTACGATCATTACTCAATGCAATGCAGTGGCCGCTTCTACAGGTTCCACTACTAACCCAAGTAACTGAACCTAAGACAAAAAACCTTATATCTTCAAACTGCACAAGGGTTGCAAGTCTTTTAGGCTACTCAAGTCCACACCATTGGGACCGATAGAGGTTCAAACCAGGGGTAACGCAGATCCCAAAAGCATATAGTTACTCCTCAGAGAGGTAACTTCTATGGTCAGTTAACATATCAGATAGATACCCAAACTTGCCAGACCTTTACGGATCCCCATATCTCCTAAGCTTTCTAGAGCCAAATTCTCCTAGCTTTCAAAACCAATCATGAAAACTATAACTACCTTGGCTCCTGCATCAACCAAGATTGCAGAAATCACTAAATAAAATTTCCAAAATATCGGCCGCAATCATATGGCACATCACCTAATCCAAGACAGAACATGCTGACTCTAAGAAACTTACAAATGGAACAAAGTCTCACAACTTACTAGTTCAGAAGCAAACTTTAAAGAATAAGGGCCCAACAATGCCACCAGCCAGAGAGGCAAAAATGATCTCCAACCATCTCTTGAGCCTAAAACACAGAACTGCGAAGTCCCAAACTAAACTGTTAGGACGTCTTCAAATGCCACACAATGAAACCAAAGTGCCAAAACCCTCAAAAACTTCTTAAAAGGATCTACATCCACAACGACCCCATCAAAATATATGACGTCATTCAGCATCTGAAAATGCTGCCAGAATAAACCATACCGTATATAGTTCAAAAATGCTGTCTGAAACCTATTATAATGAAACTATACACCCAAAAAAAACAGAAGATAACAAAAGAAAGAAAATATTTATGACCCTGAACGTTTACCACATGCAAACAAAAGGAAAAAACATACACAACTTAAGTTAGCCAACAAACTACCACAAAACTTCAGCAGAGAGATTTTCTCAAAACCAGGGCTTGTATCAATTGAATTATATAACTCATGAGTGAGAGAATTACCTCATTGTTGATTTCCAGATCCTCTTCCTGCCTGGGTGGTTGCTTGCTGCTGCTGTTGCTGCTGTATCTGCAGAAGAAGGCTAGCAGCAAACTGAAGTGTTGACTGGTAGCGCTGGTTCTTATCAGCCTCAACATCTGGCGTGCCCTGGGAAGGGCCTAAAAGTGCAGATTGAAGCTGCTGCACCTGACTCGGAAGCTCCGTGCTGACTTTTTCAGCTGCTAGTGTTGCTGGCTGAGAGAGAGCACCATGAGCCTGACCGGATGAGGTCAAAGAACCATTGTGATTCTGAAAAGCTGCTGAATTATACAACCCAGAAGCCTCTGCCCCATGAACCATCCCATAGCCTCTCTGACCCCCGGGAGGAACTTCGTGCGGATACTGCTGCCTCACTTGGGATGAAGCAACAAGCTGTCCACCTTGGTTCAAAGGCCGGGACAAAATTGCACCCTGTGGTGGCAGGCTTACTGAGGAGTCTTGAATTTGGGCACCTCCAAGTACCAATGGGGATGAATGGCCTGGTGTGCTTGAGGCAACTGGGTAAGGTTGATACTGGGAAAGGTTTTGTCCTTGATGATTAAACTGACTCCTCAACTGTTGCAAAGAATGACCGATGTGGTCAGAAGTTTGATGGTCCCGTTTCCAGTCTTGAGATGGAGCCTCTATATTGGATGCAACCTGAGGAACTGAAGGCCTGAAAGAGGATGTGCCTAAATCAGGCTTTGCACTTTCTAAAGCAGAAGAATGTGTGTTTCCAGGCAGTAAGGAAGCTAGAGTAGCAATAAGCTCAGGTGTTAAGGTTACTCCAGGTTGGGACACTGATGTTCCACTACTAGAAGTGTAATCTTGGGGTACTGACTGCATTGCAGGGGACTCACTTGTAACTGGAAAAACTGGTTTATGAGGAAGCTTTGAGTCCTCATGCAAAATGCCACCATAATCCATGGGCAACATTTGTTCCTCCTTGGAAGATATTAGGCCATACTCAGCACGAGGGGGAATCTGCTGTCTGTCTATATATTGAGATGAAGGAATGGGATGATATGATTGCTGAGGAATGGATGGGCCACTAGGAACTTGTTGTGGAAACTTGAGAACCACACCATAGAGACGTTCAGGACCAGCAACTTTCAAAACATTAGTTAAGAAATCAGATGGAGGTACCAAAAATAAGGTGGTCCCATCATCGAATTTGGCAACACCAGCACGGTCTTTGGCACCTAGGTAGCGGAGGAATTCAGTGTAGGAAGCAAAATCATCTTCACTGTCTGGCAAGAAGAAAACAATATCAAACCCAATGGCATCAGCGTAGTGCTTTGAAAGCATATCTAATCCTGTTCTGGCCGAGCAATTAATAACTTCAGGACTGCAAAACAGAAAATTTACACATCAATGAGAGCTAAATTATTCTCGCAAAACAGTTAGTGCAAACAGAAACAGAAACCTTTATTAAATGGACACGGTCCGAGTTGGGAAGCGAGGTGTGAAGATCAAGATGTGTAGAGGTTAAAATGAAAATATATTTTAATGTCCCAAAGATATGAGAACAAAACAAAGGACGAAGAAATTTCTTGTACATTACAGATATCCGTACTGACTCATAAATATGTGAGACTAGCATGTTAAATATAAAAATTGCTTTAAAAAACCTCATTTAAGTGTTTCTATTTTATTACTCATGTCTACAGAGTTAATAGGAATTCTTAAAGGTTGCCTGGAAAATGGACTGGCCATCTCTACATCTTTTAGCATGCGAGGCAAAGGGTGGATTCTCTCTCCAATGTGCTTATACATTGTGTTGGTTTAGTGGCAGATTGTCCCCACTGTGCTTCTTTATTGTATTGGTTTCAGTCTGTGCCAGGCATGTTTTCACAGAGGAGGGAAAGGTTGACCGTTGACCCTCAGAGACGCTTCTGGAACCAAGAAGGCACCGTTCCTAAAGCATAATTTCACAAAGACTGGCATTGTAGGTGTTTGTAAAATTGTTCCATTTTAAACTGTTTAAAATCTGGTTAAAAAAACAGTTACTGACTTCAGCCTTATGCTCCATCTTATTACAGCTTCCAGAAACATCACTTGATTAAATTCCAGCAACATCTCTTGATTGATAACAGGATGCACATTATCGACCACTTAAGTTTATGCTAGCACAATTCATTTCGCAAGTAGAAATTAGTTCAGTATCCTGAACAACGGGAGATGGAAAAAAAGATAAAGAAAGAAAACAAGAACAGGAAAATTATACTCACAGCTCAGTCTCTAGTCCTTTCCCTATAGGGACGCATCGAGCTTGACAAACTGGTGTTCCTCCTTTGGCAATAAGGCCATGCCAAATGTAATCACTATCAACACGACCCTGACCTAGTCCTCCAGACATGACCCTTGCACCTACAGGACTAAGGCCGCTCTTCCCCTGAGCATTTGCAAAATGACTAGTGGCACCTGCATCAGTTACCCAACCATGTCCATATGATTGATCCAACCCCAACCCAGAATCATCAATTCTTCTTAAAGGAAAAGAAACATCATCCATGGGCAAAGAGTCATCTACCCTAGACTTTTTAGAATCCCTTTGAAATTGATTTATGTCGAAGACATCCCAAGCACCAGAGGCGGATCTAGTTTGCAGTCTAATGCCCGGTGCAGGAGAAGGGAGCATCCCAGGTGCAGGAGATGCCCTTTTCCAGTTTGAACCCATCACATTTTTGAAATTACCATCTTGAAAATTAGGATGCGTAGCCAAATCATCAAATTCTGGGCCTGACAGAGGAGGTTCAAGACTACCTTGACGACCAAAAGGCCTAACCGACATACTTTGTAATGGTCCAGGAAAATTATTTGGTACCATAGGACGATTATGACCAATCATATCCATCTGTGAAGGACGAAATGAATGCTCGTTGAGAAACATTTCTGGCCTTTGCCCTTTAGCTGCAGGATAAAATCCAGGGTAATCTTTGCCAGGTGCCAGATCACTGCTTGAAAACATAATGGTTATTCGAGGATCATTAAAAAGCCGCCCCTGCAACCCCTCCTTAGCACGCCGGGCTTCATCCGCACTCCTAAATTCCACAAAGGAGTAATGTCGTGAAGGAAAACTCTTAATTCTCTCTATCTCCCCGAATAAAATCATGGCATTGTGGAGCATTTGTTCGTCTATCTGAAGAGAAGGAGGATAACCTATCCATAAAATGTTACTGGGTTGACCATCTCCTCTTCGCCCCCCAGAAGACTGAGGATGCTGCAACAAGAGTTTACAAATTTAAAACAACTAACCCAATTAAAAAGACAGTCATAGTAGAGTACTGCCATCTGCAATCCTGTGGCTGATTACCATCCACCATCTAGTTCATCCAAGAAGACCAATGATTAGATTTGAGTTAACCAGTGATTTAGTCCACTACTGAGGGTGGAACCAGTCAACAAAACTCCTCACAGACACATGGCCTCAGAGACATTGTCAACACTGACAGTTATGAATCATGATACATATATTACAACAGATTTTGCAGGTTTAAACTCACCAGTTGTCTCTTATGACCTAAATGGGAATCAGCAGGTACCATGCTTCTACCCTGAAACTGCCCATCTCTGGAGTCAGGCCACTGTTCCTGTTGACATTAACATAGGACATATAAGCTCATTTCAGGAATGACATGAAAAGAAAACAGTACAACCATTCACATCTCAAAGACATCTACGGCATCTAAGAAAGCTAATTGTTCGTGAATCCACAGCTAGGTGTTTGGGCACAGATGAAGGACATTACATAATCTCTCCTCCTTTTTGCTCGGAGCGAAGGACATAGTAATCAATGCAGGAGCTAGACATTTCGGCATCTAGGTTCCATCCAAAAACTAATTTCACTATCCATGATATGATACCTTACGGCTTCCAGAGTAACATTGCATCGACTCTCAATGAATTGGGAAAAAACAGTAAGCACCAAGCAACTATTTTCAATTTCCCAGCCAACATGAATCACTCATGCAATGGCAGCTGTCATTATGAATCTTGTAACAGCTAACATATCTCTGAGTACAACAGAGAGACTTACTCTTCTTGAAGGCTGTGAGCGAAGGAAATCCACACGTATCTGGTCACCACCTAAACGCATCCCATTCATATTTCTCATGGCTTGGGAAGCGTCTTCCAATCTAAGGAATTCGACAAATGCAGTATTGCGGTCTCTAAGGAACTTAAAATCCTCAATTTTACCAAACTTAAGAAACTCCTCTTCCAACTCCTCCTTTGAAACGGTAGGGCTAATTCCACCCACCCATAGATGCTTACAAGGTTTTGCCTGCATCACGAGAATTGCATGTTTCAATAGCTAACTCCAGTATTTAGAAAACTAATAGAAAGATAAGATACTATATCTGAGGACAAAAGATCAACTTAGAGTCAAAAGAAAATCATCTTACTTGCTTCCGAGAGAAAAATTACTAACCTGAATGCAATTAACAAAATATCTCTCAGTCAGCCTGTGCTGACAGATACATGTATCTTAAAAAACCTTTTGCTATTGTTTTTTGAGTTTTTTTTTTTGGAGCGGGGTGGGAGAGAGAGAGAGAGGGGGGGGGGGCGAGCACTTGCAAGGGTCAAAGCACTTCCAACAATCAGATGAACGGGTGTAGTGATACCAAATCCTTAGGAAGTTCAGAACAACACAAACCCACATCCGCCGTGTTACGAGTTAGGAAAACCTTGGAAACTAGACCGACACCATATTATTGCAGCGTATGAGATGCCTATGACAATAGACCTTCAGTTGATCTAGAATTCATTCAAGGGAATACTACCAAGAGGGTTAAAAAACAAAAAGGAGCTAGCAATCTTGCAACTACAGTAGGAAACTTGGTGGCACGGTTAAGAGAAGCAAATAGATGGACCAAAAAGCTGTGGAGAGCAAGCTACTCTAACAAGTATTCTGTAACATGTAATGTGAGCAAGTACAGAAGCAAACAAGATTTAGAACCTATGATCTCATTTGGCAAAGAAATTTAAGGAATGTCAATCTAAGCACTGAGTTTGTCCTTATTTTTATAAAGAGCCTTGCAAACAATTAGTTTCCCCACATGAAGTTCCAGGTGATGGTCAACACGATGTCCATTGCTACAAATGGATTTCAAAGCATGATATCTTTTACTGCACTCTTTACCCTCCGAAGTGTATAAGCCAATTTCCTAATAACTTTTTTTCTTCTTTTTCATACTTTTAATTTCGTGATAAAATGAATCCATCAAGCATCTAAAGGAATATCTGGAGGCTAAAGGACTCTTGAAGCTAGAGTTCAAGGTCATCAGACGCCGGAGCGAAGTATCAGTGATACCATTTGCTGCATATTCTGGAGAACTATAGATCATAGATCAGCAAAGAATGGATTGCTTGAGAGGTACGATGACTCTGCACATATTGGTAATCTGTCTCAGGATGTTTAACAATCACATAGGGTGGCTTTCATCTGTAAAATAGAAATTAGATACAAGTACCCTCGGGTCTGACTAGTGTGGCAGCTCTACTGGCGGCTTTGAGTCAACAGGTTTTTCGAAAAACAATCCTTATCAAACTTGTTTATAGGCAATTGTAGCACGAATAGGGTACCACAGAGATATAGCCCTTACAGCCATGCTTTTGAGTGGAGATATCATTACTTATTAGAAGAAAAAGGTTGAGATAATATTTGAATAATGCTCTCCAACTATGAATTGTCTCTTAGGCAGAAAGGATAGCCTATTCACAAAATTTAATATTCTCAACCTTGCACTAGATTTACACAAACTCTCTCAGACTCGTTCTGTTTTTTCTTTTCAAAACAAGTCAGCACTTTCTCAAACTCCTTTTGGTGGGCATCGTGTTTTTTGCTGCAATGGCAAGAATTACTATAGGCATCAAACTGGAGAACACACTCAAAACGTTATCCAAAATTGAAAGGCCACCTTTGAATGGTGGTTCCGTTTGTTAAAGAAAACTCAGCCAAAAACTGAATTTCAGCCGCAAGGTTCAACCCAAGATGCTTTGTCAGTATTAACAATCAGACTAGCCGAAGACCCATAGTCCATGAACAAGTTCGCAAGAAGTTTAAATCATCTTTCATTGCTACAATCCTTCCCAACTAATGATCCAGTAAACAATTTCCCAACTAAAAATTATTTGGGATCAGGATTCATTGGACTTGCTAGAAAACTAAAGAAACATTCTCTTTTGAAGGTATCTTCTCGTCTCGGTCGGTATATTCTAATTCTGGTTCCACGAGCGTAGGAAGCAAAGAGGGTTGGGCTACCACAATTCATTTCTCTATGGTTATCCGAATAAATATCACAATTGAGAAATGAAAACTGGAAGTAAATCGACAGTAAGACCTTAAGTTCAGTTTTCCAAGTCCTCGAAACATATAAACCACAGACTCAGATTCAATTTCCGTTCTTCCATTTCGTGCATTCACTCAAGAGAACACTTTGCCCCAATTTGATCCTCACGTGCTCGCATCCTCACTCAAGTGCTGCACTAACTCTTGATCAAATTATCAGAGAAACCATCATTCAATTCATTGTTTTCATTTACGGGTCCACCCTGTTACGATCAAACACTTTATAGTCGCATAGGCTACAATCTAAGTGAATTGGTCCCAAGGAATGTAATACCCTTTGATATTCCCGTTCACATTTTGAAATCCCAGCAACTTCAGTCACAAATCATGCTTGAAGAAGCAAAAGCACCGTATTGACTCGCATGTCGTTGGGTATTCTCGTTCTCCGTTTTTGCATGCTGTTACAAGCATTTGTGAAAAACCTACTGCTCTATGAACTAGTATACCAACAAAGGATGTCTCACTACTTCATGTGCCACCCAAAATGATCCGATGATTCAAACCCAAAGACAATTTGGTCGTTCCTAGATCTTGATGTTAATTCAAGAGCTCACAAGTTGTCGCGCTGAAAACTAATATTTGGCATGACCTCCAAGTGGATTAAGACACTAATTAACCCCTTTCTCGCAAGTGTTTAAGCTCTTGGTTCTTCGAGGATCGCGATTGAGCATCGGGTTGAGACGAGTGAAACTAACGTTCGCTACGTCGAAGAACGACCAAATTAATTTACAAGTATTTTTGCTAAAACCTAAATCGTTCTTTTATCAGGTTTATCTTATAAAACGATTCCAAGTTTTGGTCCCTTAATTTCTAAATCTTAGTAAGAATCGCACGTAAAACGCAGTTGTTTATTCCTAAAATTGCGTCTGGTCTGTAATTGAATTAAACCTAATTCCCAATTGTCCCCAATTATCATACGGAGGATACACGAATATTTTTTTGAGGATCTGACAACCAATCAAGGTGTTGAAAGTTGAAATGCATGAAACTGCACAAATTGTAGATTTCAAACGAATCAAATTACACAGTCGCAAATCTATAAACTAAAAGGCCAAATAAATCAAGCGAGACGCAGAGATCAGAACAAACCGGACGCGCAAACTCGATTTTGACTGGGTTCCCACGAAGCTCGGCCCCTTGTAAGGCATCCTTGGCCGCCTTGGCGTCGTCGATGTGCTTGAAGAAGATGAAGGCGTAGCTCCGCGACGAGTAGGAGGTGACGCTGTCGAGGGCGCCGTATTGAGCGAAGAGGTCCATGAGATCCGAGTCGGTCACGTCGCTCGCCAGGTTCCCCACCCATAAATTGTTCGACGGCGTCTCCGATTCGTCGGACTCAGCGTTCCTACCCGGCCTGCTCGATTTGTTCGGAGGCGGCATTGCGAACGAAAGCCCAAGAGAGAATATAGCTTCGCTGAAGAAAGAGAGAGACAACTAAACTAGGGTTTGGGATGAGATTCGGGGTTCGATTAAGATAATTGGAAACTGGAAACCAACGCAAGGTAATCTCGAGAGAGAGAGTGAGAGAGAGAGAGAGAGCAATTGAGAATTTTAGACGAGGAAGAATCGAAAAGACTTGACGGGGGGAATGACGAATGAACCAGAGAGGAGAGAAACATAAATAGATAGGGTTCGTGGTCGTGGCTGTTCGCAAAGGGTGCTTTGGTTTTTTTTTTTCCTGCAGTCAAGTCTCAAATAACTTTACACAAAAGCTTGAGTGCCGGACCCTACGAACAAGAGATGTTTGGTGTTGTTCTTATGATATTGCGTATGTTCTTCTAAAAAGAATTTAACGATTCAGGATCTAGATATGTAGAGTTGACTTTTAAAATTAATCTACTAATAATGTTCGGTCCTGAGAAATTTTCACCTTTGATAAGAACTATTTTACAAGTAAAATTTACTACCCAAAATAAAATTTTTAAAATTTGTACTCAAATTCTAATGCTTTTTTTCCACTTTAATATTTTTCATTAAAAAATTAAATCAAATTTTCTGTTTATTTTTCAAGAAACGTTATTATTTTTTAATTATAAAAAACTATCAAATCTTCTTCCTTCTTACTTTTTAATAAATTCCAACAAAATAATTTTTACATTTAAACATTTTAAAATTTTAAAATTTTTTCATCAAATTTTTACGGACCCCATAAAATCAAACTAGCAAAAATTTTGGTAGAAATTCAAAATTCTTAAAATGTTTGCTTGTCAAACATTAAGGCCTCCAAATTTTAAATTTTTTTAATAGACTCCATTAAAAGAATATCTAATATTATTCAAAGCCTCAAAAATTAACTTAAAAGCTACCTCATTTAATGATTTATGCAGATTTTTAATTAGAAACAAACGATTAAATGGCCTTATTTGAGGTCATAGTTTAAATTGATCACACTAAAAACTATAAAGTCTATTTATGTTGAAAATATTATATGCATGACAGAAAAATAAATAGAATTCCGGTATACCTAGCATTTCAAAAATCGAATGTTTCAAGTTGTTTCATGTGCCCCAACCTTCAGAGATTCAAAAATTATTTCTAGTGGTGGAGTGTTCTACGAGAGAATCACCACAAATTCAACAACATAAATGCCAAAATAGGGAGACAAATTCCTAGAGAGAGAATGGGAGAAAGAGAGGAGAGAGAGAGAGAGTTAAGCTCTACTTTGGTATGTATTAAAAGAATGGAGGAGAGACTTTTTTATAGCCTCTCCTCATCAACCTCCTTATGACAGATTCAACCATGTGTCATTATGCACGCAAGAGTGTCATGCAGGACACCAGGTGTCACTTCAAATGACAGTTATAAGGGATTGTGTCACACATGCATGGGCTGTCCACATCGATGCCCAAGAGTGTTATGCAAGGGACCAAGTGTCACTATAAATGACACTTGCAATGGGTTGTTTCACACATGCATAGGGTGCCCGCATGGGTGCCTCCAATTGGCAATACTTTAATTAAAATCATTAACTGCTAATTGATTTAAACAAAAGGTACTATAAAATTTTCCTCATTAAATGAGATTAACATCTATTTAATTGTTAGCCATTTAAACTTACTGTCTACAAAAAAAATACAAATGAAAAGTTGAGAAATAGACAAAGTAGTTCAATCTCAAAAACGGAGCTTCGGATAAATTTGTTATTATTTAACAAAATATTACTTCGAAAGACAATGTCAAAACAACAAACAAAAATGACACTAATAAGGTCTATACTCATGAAAACGCCTAAACTTTTAATTTTCTAGAAAAAAAATAAAAAATTAGAAAAAGGACGAGACAAGTGAAAAAGTGTAATCAATAGTGAAATATTAAACTTTATTGTTGTTAATATTACAATAATGTAATTGACAAAGTATTGTTATAAGAGTAAAGATTTACTAGTAACAATTTTAAATTATATGTTAATAAATTTTAAATATAAATTTATAATAAGCAATTTTACATCTCAAAAGGTTTGAAGAATAATTTCTAACTAAAATTTATTAATATTTTATAACTTGTTAAAAAAGTCCTCACTTTGGGATGTCGCCTAATGTCCCAATCACCTTAGACCTGCCCCTAGGAGATCCAATCCCTCATATTCCCACATTAGTGAAATTAAATGCTCAGAAACTGCTACATGGTGCACAAAAGGATTTGCACCGCTGATAATATGCTGCAATCTTAGCACTCTAAGCTTCTTCAGCTCTCTATGGATATCAGCCCCTGTATTGTAAATTTTTCACTCACTTCTGCTCAGAAAAACTCTTGGTAGCCTTAATGGCATTACTCGGGTCTCCTTCAAAAATGATCTACTGATGACCACTTATTGTAGCTTACAGGACTCCAATCTTAAGTGCCTCCGCGTGTCCCTTCAAAGGGTCCACGGTCCTAATTTTTCCACTGACGCTCCAACACATCCCCTCTAATGTTCCTCATGATGGCTGCCACGGCAACGAAATGTTCTTAGATAGCAACATCAACGTTAACTTTGATTGTGTCTAATGGGGGGCACCCATACCTGCCTCTTTGGCTCCTTCAGCTTTGCTTGTCATTCTTCTTAATGCTTCTGACTCAGCTTCCTTATCTTATGTGCCAAGGCGAGGACATCCTTCTTCCTTCCCTGGTGGACAACCTTATTTCTGCACACCAATACCATGTCAATGGCATTGGCTACGAACAGTTGGAAGTGTAGGTAAAGGACTTTTTGAATCCACCCTGCTGTGAAATCAAACTTGTAATTAGCTTGGAAATTCAATGGCCATGGAGATTCTCTCCAAATAATCATGCTATATAGACATTAGACAACATAAAACCAGATGGTGAACTATCTCTTTGCCTCCTCCACACAGCTCACAACTTAGAGAATCTTCGTCCATTACTCCCACCCGTTCTGCAATCTTTACTTTTGTCGGCATCGCTTCCCAAATAATTTTTCAAATAAGCAATTTTAACCTCTCATGACGGGTTTTGGAAATTAGCCCTACGCTTGCTAATTATCTGATCCATAGATTTTACTCTGAAGTCCAAACCCATTAATCATTCATTTCTCTTTCTGGGATTTTATCCCTAATATTGTTGTAGCCATTTGAACATCGAAGAGATTCCTAATCAGACTCACCCCACCTTCACCCTCCTTGTCCTTCATTCATGTCTTGACTTGCTAAGAGATTTGCTACTCTTAGCTCAAGATCTCCTTATCATGTTGATTCTTCTGTAGGTATATGCAAGAAATTTGGGGTACTAGGTATCCATGGGTCGTTCCATGCTGAAATTGATTACCCATCTCCGACTAGATAGCAGGACCCTCTTGAGCAAAGAATTTGTCTTCATAATGCTTCTCCATATCCAGCTCACATTGTGCCCCATTTCAACATTTCATAGATCAGCTCCCTTCGTGTATTTGCTCCTTAACAGCTGGACCCACAAAGTATCATTGTTTGACAGAAATTTCCATCCAAGTTTGGCCACCAATGCCTTATTTATATCTTTTATCTGTCTCATTCCTAATCCACCTTCCTCTTTTGGGTGAGCATATCTTATTCTAGGCAAGGATGCACTAATTCCTCTTATTTTCGGGCTTCTAACCCAACCAAAAGTTTTGGAAGGCTCTATCAAATTCAGATGTGCAACATTGTGGCATAGCAAAAAGGCTTAATTGCATAGTTGGTCCTATGGTATGACGTTTTGGCAAATTAATCCTTGTAGTAAGCATCGTGTAACAAAAAGGTTATTTTGTGAAATTTTGGTTGTCCCACTTAACGATAACCATTGATGAGAATCAAAAAACAAGGAGTAGTTATACATGGCTTGATCCCAAAAGCAAAATCTTTCAATTACTTTAAGCACGAACACCCATTTTACACGGTGGTATGCTGTCACGACCACGTGCTCATATTAGTCTCTAAGCCCACTTATAGTAATAGAGATGTTATAAATGGTGAGATAACGACATATTATTTCTCTAGGTTCTTGAGACCGTTGAATTTCCTTGAAATTTTATGGTCAAATACTACTTGAAAATACAACGGAAGACTTGAACATATACTTGGAAATGAATAGGTGAAAATAGAAGTCTAGTTAAAGTCTTAAAAACATGGAAATACTTAAAAAGACCATCAACCAACATTGGGTACATGTTTTGGAATATATAATAACACACGAAAGAAAAGAAAAATAACCTATCCGAAAGTGTTAGGGATTAAGAAGGATCCTAAGATCCTTACAAAATTAGGCTACGAACATGTGAGCCTATCAGAATCTCTAACCCTATTCTTCAGAGTTATATAGATACATAACTTGAAAATTAAATAAAAACAGGGAAAATTCGTCTTCCTCATCAGTAGGGTGAGGTCCACCCAGTTAAGGTCGGCATGGTTCTGTCCAAGTGGGTCTGTCACATACTAGGGAATAGCGAGAACATTCGAAGGTGGATCCTTCATGACAAGGTAGGGTTGGTGATCCACGATCATGTCAATGATACTTCGAGACCATGAACCGAATGTGGATAATCAAGATATGGATGGGGAGCTCATGAGAAATATATGATTCAAATATCGTCATTGTCTTTCTCAAAACTAAATGTACAATATATACAAGCAAACAGGGTGAGTATTAAGGACTCAGTAAGGTGCAAGGAAAATGGGCATGTGATGAAAAAAATAACATAAATAGTAAGAGTTACGTTACTTACATATTCAATAGATAGCATGTTTTCAGAAAATTACAATACCAGTCATTATCACATGTAGTATCGTGAGTCCTAGATTTCAGGATTAAGGCAATTCAAGAGGGGGATGAATTGATTTTCTAAAAAATTTTGGTATTGACCCCCAAAGACGTGTTTGCTAGTAGATACTACTTTAGCACAAGTATAATATGCAATAAGAGTAAGTATGTGCTGAAAGTACAGAGTAGAGATAAGAGAAGCAAACACTCGATTTTTAGGTGGTTCGGCAAACCCAACTACAATCACCCCTCAAGCTCCTTCATCGAGCCTTGAGGTTTTCCACTATTCTCCAATAGCTTTACACACTAGCTTCCGAGTACTAGAGAATCATACAAGTGTTTTCTCCCTGGCTCAACACTCAAACCCACCCAAGTGGTTTTTTGGCTCACCACTCACAACCTCATCAAGCTTGAGATATACACTCTCAAAGCTTCTTCTTTAGTGAACAACCTCACTAAAGGAAACACATATTTTGGATGATGAGATACAAGGATAAACACTCTCAAAGAGTGGATAAGAAATTTAAAGCTCTATCTCTTTTGATTCACACAATGACAAGGATGTGAAAGTATAATTTGTGTGAATGATATAAGAAATATGAAATATGAAGGTTTGGAATGTTTCTCAAGCTATACAAATGATATGTGGTCGTTGGTTCTACATTTTAGATGAAATGAAGGTGTATTTATAGGCCACATATGAAAACTAGCCGTTTATAGCCGTTAGGGATCGATTTGACAATTTTACCGTTGTACCGGTCGACCGCTTCAACTAGTCGTTGCCCAACGGTTATAAAATTTGAATGCTGTCAAATTTTTGTCCTTCACGCCCGGTCGACTGCTATAAATCATTTTCATCATCCGCTACATCCGGTCGACCGCTACAATTCATTTTCATAGACCGGTTCATTTAAAACCATGTTTTTGATCACTTTTAAACACCTAATTTTAAAGGCTTACTTCCATAAGGATATAAAAAGTTTGAGAATATATTTGGGGTGGCAATGATTGGGCTCTCTCCATCAAAGAAAAGAGTTGTCAATATACTCAAGGATGTGAGTGGCATTGTCAGACCTTCAAGGTATGTTCATGGACGGAGAAGATATTAAAGAATTTGCATCGGTTGCTACAATTTTGTATGTTATAAATGCTGAGATTCCATCAAAACTAGTATGTTGCGTACGACTTGTTTTTCCCTCTAAAAGGAAAGGACTTATTGTTAGTACTATAATGTTCATGGGCTGATTTATTTTTTATTCTTTCCATTTTAAGGGTGACATTGCTTCTAGGGCCCCCTGCGTCAGGGAAAACAACATTTTTACAAGCACTTGCTGTGAGACCCCGATTATTTCTTATGTTAATTCTTATGTATTAGCTTTTAATTTTATTATGGAGCCATATTTTTAGCCAATGTATGGCCTAAGCTTTATAATAATGTACATTAATTAATATGAGATTTTATTTCATGAAATTTTTCTATTACATTATTTTCCTTTCATTATGAAAGTTTTGTGCAAGGTTTAATTATATTCTCCTAAGAGCCGAAACTTGCAAGGTAAGTTTCTCTCATGTATTTATATTTTTCATTTGCCTATTATATTTCATAATCCATAAAATTGAATTTTGATTAAAGATTTTTATATATAGGCCGAAAATAATTAAATGGAAAATCATGAATTTCCTTTAGAGTATTGAATATTTTGTGTGTCATTAATAGGTGGAACATAGTATTATCATGTGGCCTAAATTAATAGTTGAATTATCATTAGAATATTAGGTGATAAGCTACTAGACATATGATAGGTTTAAGAGAGTTTTAAGTGATAAACACACTTGCTTATCATAGTGATAAGCTAGGAAACTTTCATGCAATAAGTTGATGTGGCTATCGTAGAGATAGGCTAGAGCCATTATCCTAAGATAAGTTGTTGTGTTTATGAGGTGATAAGTTATGTAATTGAACTAGATAAGCTAGAGAGCTTATAGGAGATAAGTTAGGTGAAAATTAACTAAGTTGGAAGCTAGTTGTGAGAGTAACTAGAAAGTTAGTTGTGATGGTAACTAAGTTAGTTGTATTTTAACCAAACATCATGAATGAACTAAACAAAAAGCAAACCAAAAGGTGACAAAGCCATTTACGTAAAGAGCATGAAG
This sequence comes from Myrica gale, assembly GCA_963930655.1. NCBI lineage: Eukaryota > Viridiplantae > Streptophyta > Magnoliopsida > Fagales > Myricaceae > Myrica > Myrica gale. The sequence goes on along the minus strand of OZ005619.1, from coordinate 11,348,503 downwards.
TGAATTGAAAAGCAAAAAGCTAATTGCCCATGTGAAGTTGTAAGATGTGTAAGAGAACCATTAATTGACAAGACAACACATGGGAAGAGAAAAGAAGAGAAAAAGCAAAGGGAGATCAAGCTATGGGGTGTTTTACGTAGGAATGAAAAGTGAGAAAGAAGAGTAGGCCATGTGAAGTTGTGAGATGTGGAAAGAGAGCATTAATTGACAAGACAACACATTGGAAGAGAAAAGAGAGAAAAAATAAAAGTAGATCAAGCCATGGGGTGGAGTTTACGTAAAGATCAAAGTGAGAGAGGAGAGGAGATTTATTGCAAGGACATAGCTTTAGGGAACAAGAATTGATGTTGGGAAAAAGGTGAAAAGAAGTGAGAGAAGGGAAAAAAATGCAAGCTTGGTCGACCAAGGCTCCATTCCTCCCCTTTTCCCCTTCAAATTTCTCTCTTGTCACTTCCACCATCTCTTGTCATTTGTCATTGCAATAAATTATCTTGGGAGACTCAATTGCACCAAGAGAACTCCCCCTCACACTTAGCATTTCTTCTCTTGGCCGAATATCACCCTCCCACTTCAACTCCCTCTTTTTCTCTCTTGACCGAATCTCCCCTTTGAGCTTAAGCTTGTTCTTTTCTTCTTACAACCAATCACTCTCTAAAGCTCTAAGTTTGTTTCTCTTCTCTAGGTAACCAAATCCCCTTTTTGTGCAACTCATCTCTTCTCTTGGAAATTTCTATTCACCTAGCCATTTTCCCTTGTTGAAATCTAGCTCACTTTCCTAGAACTAAACCATTCAAGTTTCAAGCATTTCTTTGTTCTTATTTTCCCCACCATAAAAACCTCCATCTTAGCATTTTGTGATCAAGCTTGGGACCATTGCAAAGAGGGGTGAACCGAAAGTTGGAAAAGAAGGATCTTGGTGAAAGCTTGGAAATTTGGTGAAGGTAGAGGTACTCAAGGCTTGGGATAGTCAACAAGGTAAGACCAAATGTGATGTTGTTGGTTTAGCATGAGTGGCCGAATGGTTTATGTATAGATCTTGAAGTTTTGGTTTGTGATATGCCTTGATGTTGTTGGATCTTGAATGCTTAAGAACCCTAGGTTGTTTAAATGCTAGATCTAACCATGAAAACCTTAGATCTAAGGTTGAATGTGAAGAAAAAAAATGCAAATGGAGAACAATGCATGTTAAAGGAAGCTAGATCTAAGTCTTGATGTGTTGGTTTGAGGAAAGTTGATTATTTTACTTAGATCTATGGATGTTAGTATGTATAAAGTGTGGATCTAATGTTGATGGAAATCTTTGATGAAGATGTAAAGTTGATGCATGCTAGTTAGGTCACAAATGCAAAGGATATGCATGTTATAATTTTTAGCATGAAAAATGTGACATTTTGAGGTATGGCCGAATATGATATGTTTAGGTCTTCATGTATAATTTTGTATATGTTTAGATCTGTACATTGGCTATGATATGTGCAAGATTTATGACTTAATGAATGGTAGATAATTATGTTAGGTAAATGATGCATGCAAATTGAAGGAGACAAAAGAAAACATAATTATTGGACGAAAAACATGTGTTGGCCGAATGGTGTAATGCATGATATATTGTGTTGGTGTTTGGATTCTTAGATCCTAGGTTGTGAAATTGTTGAATGGAGGATGGGATCACCATTGGAGTTGAAGTTGTGATTAAAGGATGCATAAAAATTGGTGTTGGCCGAATGTCATAAGAAAGAGAAACCCTAATTGTAAATTATGATAAATAGGTTATAATTGTTGTGTTGGATACTTGAAATTGGGGATTAGGCTAATTGGAATTATATTGTTATGATGAACACTTGGGATTAGGGTTTTGACCAATTGGAATACAAGCTTGAAGAACCATGAGCATGTAATGAAATATTCGAAACCCTAGTTAGGGTTAGTACTCGGGATTAATTGAGGTTTAAGGTCCGAGTCAAGATTTTATCGTGATTAATAGTTTAATGTAAGGTTTTAATGGAGTACATGAAATAATGAGAGACTTAGGTTTAATCCTAAATCCGTTGGTGTTGATTAAACCCTAATCGAGATATATATATATATATATATTATAGTGCAATAAAAATATTAAATGATTAAATGACCTAAGATTTGGTATATTAGTTAAAGAAAAGATTAAATAAAGTATTTAATGATTAAAAGAATTATATTGATATATATATATATATATATTATCAAAAAAAAAAGAAATATAATATAGTTGCCATTCGGAAACGTTCCGACGAATGGAAGGTACGAAGTCAAGTGATGAACGGGAAGTTCAAGATGGATTAAGAAATATCCGGCAACTATATTATACCATTAAATTAAGTAATGCGTAGAATTATCGCTACTTGTCCTTAGTGGACTTCAAGATAGGAATGTCGGGTAATTCGTAGGACCGACACGTACCGATATGGTTTCATCTATACGCAGTACATTGAAAGATTGAACCTATTCCTTGTAGGCGAGGAGCCAAGTGAGCAAAGGAGAATTTGCGAGGAGTACTGTAAGTGAATCTTACCCCTTTTGGAAAACTGGAATGATACACTGCATGTTTTATTGTGCATGGCAAGATGTTTTTAATACATATGAAATGTATTGCATGAAGAATGTTTCAAGTACGCATGATGTTTCGAACATGTCATAGCATGATCATTTGCATGAACGCATGAGAGACGTTTTGATGCAAATGAAATTACGATGTTTTCAAGAGTGGCATGGCATGTTCATTTCATAGAAACATGAAAAGTTGTTTTATGCAAATGAAAGAGAATTTATGTTATGATTAAGCCCGGAGGCTTTGATTGAACACGTACTAAGTTAAGTGAGGTTCGACATCCATGCCGAGGGACGTTGTTCGTGAAGGATGGATGGATGGAACTTGAGACATCCATGCCGAGGGACGTTGTTCGTGAAGGATGGATGGATGGACGCCCATACCGAGGGACGTTGTTCGTGAAGGATGGGTTAGTCCGTGAGGTATGTGCAACCACACCGAGGAACGTTGCTCGAGAAGGTGTGGCGCCTCCAAGGGTCGTGTCTAGCCATCAGGCCTGGGGCAACTACGGGCTAGCTCGACCAGATGTAAGGTCTCCAAGGGAATTCGGGGACGGTTCCGAAGGGAACGCACAACCCTGACTTCAGGGGTCAAATGGAGCGAGCCCACGAGTAAGACATACGAAATGGTTGTGAATAGGCCAACAGTGGCACAAGTATGAAATGAATGATTTTCAAGGGCCAAGGGCCAATTTTATAAGCAAGAATGAAAGAAATATTTTCAAGGGCCTGGGGCCAATTTCGAGATTTGAAATGCATTTGAAAAGGCCGAGAGTGGCAAGAGATTTTAGTGCATGGCATGTGCATCACGGAGCATGCATATGCATCATGGTTTTTATGCACTGACTCATGATTTACAGTTTTGCATTTCTTATCTTATCGCTACAGTGTATTGAAGTAAGTATGCTTTTAAAGCTATGTTTTATTAAAGTTCATGTTTCAACTGATGTTCCTTACTGAGTCTTTCGACTCATAGTTTGTAAATCGTATCATTCCAGATCCACAAGATAACTGGGGAGCAGAGGAGTATCTCACGTAGAAATCCTGGAAGTTTGGGGATTGGAGCCGGAGTTGGTGAACTCCGAGGTAGCACTTGGGAGTGCTGGTTTTGATCAAGTGGCAGTATGTTGCCCTAGTACGTTTCGTATAAGTTGCGAACAAGATGCAATGTATAGACTTTTCTGAATTATGATGTGTATACTGAGAGGTTATGATCATTGGGCTTGTATCTTAGCCAACATGTGGATCCTGAGTGAGCCATCATATGTGTATAGAAAAAAAAAAGTTTCCGCTGTAAGAGTTAGTGTAAGCGCTGGAGTGTTCTCGGGGAATGCTCGCGGCTGTCACGGTCCCTGCGGGATGGCGTTCGGGGCGTGACACTTGCTGGGAAACTGGATGATGATTTAAGGGTATGTCATCAACTTCTCATACCTTATGTATTCTTATTGACACTTACAGCCTATTAGTTTTGCACACGTATCGTTGAATCGGGCTATGAACAGGTAGCTGGGAAAGTCACCTACTGTGGTCATGAATTCAAGGAATTCGTACCTCAAAGGACCTGTGCCTATATTAGCCAGCATGATCTCCATTATGGTAAGATGACGGTACGCGAGACAATGGATTTCTCAGGACGTTGCTTAGGAGTTGGAGCCCGGTATGAAATGCTGTTAGAGTTGTCTAGACGGGAGAAAGAAGCGGAAATCAAACCAGATCTTGAAATTGATGCCTTCATGAAAGCAACGGCTATGGCTGGACAGAAGACGAGTTTGATCACAGATTATGTTCTCAAGGTTCAGTGATTTGCTTGTTGGTTCTTATCCATGTAGTACTACTTTAAAAACATTTTAATCTTTCAAATAAAAGGTAAAACGGTTTATGCACGTTTTGAAAGATATGCAAGTACTGTGATTCATAATCCTTGTCAAAAGTGAAATAAAGAGTTACAAGGATTATACACTAAGGTCTGGAAACTTCACTTTGAGCTCATTGCATCTTCTTGTTCTTCTTTCTTCAAGTCTTTGGCTCTTTCATCAAGTCGTCTTTGTCTTTGAAGATGTCCATTTTATAAACTTGATCCATTTATTGAAATCATCAAAATCTTGATTGTGTACAAAAGCCAACAAGTATGATGTGTGAGTATGATGCTCGTGTTGTATGACCTTTGCAATGCCTATAATGTCTATTGTTTTACCCCTAAGTGGCAGGGTTATGCGTCTCGCTACCCTACACTACAGGGAAATTCCTGTGCTAAACACAAGTAAAGGCTTTCTTGATACCTTCTACCCATAGGGCCATCTACTACCCAGTAGTGATGGTCGCACTCCCCTAGTGATCGGTACCGTCACCCATTGTCATTGATTCCATTAATGCAGATATTTGATGTCATTGATGCACAATTTTCATTTATTTTTATATCATATGAATTTTGCTCATTGTCATTTACTAATCATGTGTACTTTATACCATAATCATAGTACAAATCACACGCATTTTATTTGCATGACAATTATTTGTTTAATCATATTTGTATATCTTGTATTTTATTTTCAAAGTAATGATACTAAGTCAATATTTCTCAACTTAATCATCCTCTAAATCAGTTTGTAAATCAATAAGACTAGCTAGTTTAAGAAATTCTAATTTTTTAAACAAAGGCAAGTCCAACAACTTACTTTTTAAAACATGTTAGGCTTTTCAAGTTCAATAAGAACATAAACTTGGGATTCACTTGTAAGCCCACATCCTTCCTATTTCTATGAGTTTGAAAGCCCATTTAAGTCAACCAAAACAGTAAAAATGAAGCCCAACCCATTCTGTTACAAAATGACCCATTTTACATAAAAGCTTCATTTTAACAATGATTTTCGAATGATCATAACTTTCTCATCCTAACTCCGTTTGACCTAAAATTTTGACCCTAGGTTCTTGAATCTGTCTCTTTAGTGTCAAAAAAAGATTGTTTGGTACATGCGATAACCCCTAAGTGTGCTGTCCTCACAGAATATTCAAAACTAGTCCATATGATGTCTAATTTGCTTTTTCTTCATTTTTAACGTAATCTCTTGCATGCAAACCATCCTTAATGCTTCTAATAGCTTCTCAGACATCAAAAAAAATGTAATATTCACATATTTCGACTAGATCACATAAAAATCATCTTAAGGTGTCTAAAATCAAGTTTAATAACAAATGCCTTTATTCGCACAATTTTCTCCAATCTAACCTTCATTATAACAACCTATTTAGCATAATCAAAGATTTCATATCACAACCTAGCATGTTTCTTGCCTAAGAACATAAAAATGCCAATATTCATCACCAAATGGAAAACTACCCTGTACCTCTTAATGTCTTTGAGTCTTTGATGACTTTCTTGAGTATCAAAACCTATATTAAGCACACTGTTAGCATCAATAATCAAAATGATAACCTCAAAAGACCAAAGCTCAAGATACCTCAACCTCCTTCCAATTTTTTTCTTCTTCTTCTTCTCTCTACGGGGCACGGCTCCTTTCTCTCCTTGCTCTTCACTTCTCTAGCTATCCCTCACTCTCTCTACCTCTTTTTACTACCGAATGAAGGTGTGAAGCTCTCCATCACATTTGCCTCCTATTTATACTACCCTTAACCTTAGATCACTAGGGTTAGTTCTAGCTTTCTAGGGTTAAATAGGTTGCAATGATCTTGTCTAATGGTAGCCTAGGTGGTCTAAGCAAGCAAGGAGAGATCATTGGGGTGAAGGGCGGGAACTACTTGGATATCTCCAAGTGTTGCATGGTTTTGCATGAAGTAATGATTGCTAATCATTTGTAATCATTGCTTTTTTTGGGCATGACCAATTTTGAGGGAGCATGGTGAGGTGTCATGGGCTGTGAGGAGTGGGCTGGGCTGAATGGAGCTTGATGAGGGCCCAATTTGATTTTATTTCAAGCCCAAATGCATTAAAACCTAATTTCCAAGCCCATATTAGCTAATTAGATGAAATAGTTCTAAAAAATAATCCTAAAACACATGGCTAATCTAGAACACATTCTATTGGCTTAGTAAATAAGTAATTAACACAAATCTATGCAACAAGTTGAAGAAAATTGAGTTTAAAGAGGTTATGAGGGCAAAAATTATGAAATAATAGCATTTTTAAAATTTTAAGTGTAATAAATATTTTAAGATACTAAATGAGTAAAATATATAACTAAGTTGAAGAACTCGAAAAAAGATGACAGAAGAAATTTTTCTCATAATTTTCGGCAATTTCTAATTATTTATATGGATTACTAATTTTAAAAAATTAATTAATAATTGATTACTAATAAATACGAAAATAATAATTAAATACTATTTTATAATTTAATTACTAATTTAAAATAATTAATAATTTTTAAAAGGTCAGAGTATTACATTTGCTTTCTCCATGTCGGCTTTGTTAGCCATCAAGTCATCGTTCCCTCTCTTATTATTCATTCCGTGAAATAATTTAGCTGCTACAATGTAGTTGTCATGGATAGCTCTTCCAGGGATAAAAGCCATTTGGAAGGATGATATAAGCTTCGGCAGCAACACTTGGAGTCTCTCTGCCAAGATTTTTGCTATTGGTTTATAAATGATGTTGCATAAACTAATACCATGAAATTGGCATACCCTTGACGGGCTGTCCACCTTTGGAATCAGAACAAGATTTGTATGATTTAGTTCAGGAGGCAGCCAACTAAAGGTAAAACAATTCTTGCACCGTTAGGATCACATCCTTGCCAACTATCTCCCAGCAGTGCTTGAAAAAAAAAGCATTGCCATGCGATCTGGGCTTGGGGCCTTTTTGCATTCATTTTGAGGAGAGCTACCACAATTTCTTATTCTTCCAAAGTACCAATCACACAAGCTTTCTCCGCATCTGTTACTTGGCAATCACTCAATCCCTCTAGATCATGTGGAATATCCGAATGGTCTGCATTTCTTGCCCCACATCCCTTGTACTTACGGCACAGGACTCGTCATCTCTTTCCAGTCTAGTAATCTGGTTTCTACATCGCCGAATTACCAAAGAGGCGGGGAAGACTTGGTATTAAGTTCGTTAGAAGTGAGCCAAGCAACCTGCGACTTCTACCTCCATTGCACGTAATACCCCTTCACGATTCAGCACAATTTTATTAATATTTTAAGAATAAATTACATGATTACGTGCTAATTTGGATTATTTAAATTTAATAAATATGTAAATGATGATGCCAAAAATCACTAAATGTCGGGGACAAGTAAGCCTGCAAAGAATCACAGAGAGGTGAGGTGTTGGAAGGGAGCCTCCAATGCCAAAGTGTCACGACCTTGTGCCCGTATTAATCTCTAAACTCTCTTTATAGCAATAGAGATGCTATAAATGACAAGATTACGATACGTCCTTATTCTAAGTTCTCGAGACTAGGGAATTTCCTTAAAATTTAAAACCGAGTCCTACTCGAAAATATAGTGGAAGACTTGTACATATACTTCGAAATATTAAGGTGAAAATGGAAGTCAAGTTAAAATCTTGAAAACATTGAAATATTTAAAAAGAAAATCAACCAACACTTGGATACATAATCTGATAATAGATAGAGATAAACGCAAGGAAAACAAAACAATCTATTCAAAAGGGGTTAGGGATTAGGGAGGATCCTAAGATCCTTACAAAATCAAGCTACTAATTAATAAACCTAATGGTTCGCTTTAAGCCTAAGAAAATATCTAACCCCATTGTTCAGAAGTTATATACATATACATATTAAAAATTAAATAAAAACAAAAAATTAGTCTTGATCATCAGTCAGGGTGAGGTCCACCTAGTTGAGGTAAGTGTGGTTCTGTCCAAGTGGGTCTGTCACGTACTAGGGAACAATGAGAACATTTGGAGGCGGATCCTTGGGGACCAAGTAGGGCTGGTGATCCATGATCACGTCAAGATCCTCCGAGACCACGACTCGAACATGGATCATCAAAATATGGGTAAGGAGTTCATGGAAAATATAGGATTCGAATAGCGCCATATTTTTGACTTAATGATAATCATACAACATGAACAGGAAAGCGGGGTGAGTCTGAAGGATACAATAAGGTGGGAAAGGGGCATGTGGTGTCAAATAGGAAAACAAACAATTAACAATAGAGATACAATACTTACATATTCAAGAGGTAGTTAATGTCTTAGAAACAATATCAGTCATTATCACATGATAAGATGCAGAATGATGAATGAATGCAATACTTGTGCCGTATGACCTTTACAAATATCCTTTGGTGTCCACTGTTTCACCACCAAGTGTCAGGGTTGTGCATCACGCTTCCCTGCACGACAAAGACAATCTTATGCTATCCATCGCACTAGAACACGAGTAAAGGCTCTCCTATTGCTTTCTACACAGGGGCCCATCTACTACAATGTAGTGATGGTTGCACTCCCCTAGTGATCGGTACCGTCACACATTGCCATTGATGCAGATGTCACGCTCATGTATGTAGCATTTGATATCATTGATGCACATGTCTCATACAATGCATATATGTTCATGTCATATAAATGATGCTCGCTATCATTTACTAATCCCATATTTTTTATTAATTATATGCACTTTATTACATTAATCTTAGTTACTAGTCACATGTATTTCATTCATCTTGTATTTTATTTTAAACGCAAGTATACTAAGTCTTACTTAAGCCAATATTTTTCCAAATAACATTTTCTAAATTAATAAGCAAATCAATTAATCACTACAAGAAAATAGTGAAACCAAATTTCGCCAAACCAACATTTGTCACCTAAAGTCACCTTTCCTTGATAAAACATTAATTTTGTCATCCAAAATCATTTAGGAACGCCAATTCCATTTGGATGTAATTGTGGTGTGATGAAATACATCTCGCTGCAAATGAGTGACGATTAGAATCGTCACAAAAGTTAATTTTCACTTCGACAGATTCCAACACCGTTCTGACGTTCATCTGCGTGAAAAAATATAAATCATTGCAACTGAGTGAGGATTTGCATCACCATAAATTTGTCAAGTCCGTCCGGACGGTTTTTTGAAAATTTCCTCTGAACATAATTTAGCTAGCAAATAATGATCGTCACCACTTATTGACGCATTCAAAATCATCATTAATAGATGAGCATTTCCAACGCGTAAAAATAAATACGTTCGGAAGCCAAAAAGGTGTCCACACGGGTATGAATGCTTCTTCAGCAAATCCTGTGGTTCCACGTGCAATACTTCACACACGTGATGTCAAAACCGTCCGGACAACAACCCGCCATCCAAGCTGAAGTAAATTCAGGAAGATTTTTGAATCTGCGATATTTAATGAGGTTTAATTTGATTGGACCGCATATGAATCTAACCGTTGAGACCCGTCCAAATACCTATCAAAGCCTTGCGGACGCCTAGCTTGTAACATAAACCTGCAAGAATTGTCAAAATCATATTTTCACCATCTTTTCTCTCTAACATTTTCACCATATTTGGTCGTTATTTCGAGATATGTACTTACAACTTCAGGTAAGGCCTTCTTCGTGCATTTTTTCAATCTCATTGATTTTTATTGTTTTTTGGTGGATAATGAGGTTGTTTCTTATTCTTCCAAAGTACCACAATTTCTTATTCTTCCAAAGTACCAATCACACAAGCTTTCTCCGCATCTGTTACTTGGCAATCACTCAATCCCTCTAGATCATGTGGAATATCCGAATGGTCTGCATTTCTTGCCCCACATCCCTTGTACTTACGGCACAGGACTCGTCATCTCTTTCCAGTCTAGTAATCTGGTTTCTACATCGCCGAATTACCAAAGAGGCGGGGAAGACTTGGTATTAAGTTCGTTAGAAGTGAGCCAAGCAACCTGCGACTTCTACCTCCATTGCACGTAATACCCCTTCACGATTCAGCACAATTTTATTAATATTTTAAGAATAAATTACATGATTACGTGCTAATTTGGATTATTTAAATTTAATAAATATGTAAATGATGATGCCAAAAATCACTAAATGTCGGGGACAAGTAAGCCTGCAAAGAATCACAGAGAGGTGAGGTGTTGGAAGGGAGCCTCCAATGCCAAAGTGTCACGACCTTGTGCCCGTATTAATCTCTAAACTCTCTTTATAGCAATAGAGATGCTATAAATGACAAGATTACGATACGTCCTTATTCTAAGTTCTCGAGACTAGGGAATTTCCTTAAAATTTAAAACCGAGTCCTACTCGAAAATATAGTGGAAGACTTGTACATATACTTCGAAATATTAAGGTGAAAATGGAAGTCAAGTTAAAATCTTGAAAACATTGAAATATTTAAAAAGAAAATCAACCAACACTTGGATACATAATCTGATAATAGATAGAGATAAACGCAAGGAAAACAAAACAATCTATTCAAAAGGGGTTAGGGATTAGGGAGGATCCTAAGATCCTTACAAAATCAAGCTACTAATTAATAAACCTAATGGTTCGCTTTAAGCCTAAGAAAATATCTAACCCCATTGTTCAGAAGTTATATACATATACATATTAAAAATTAAATAAAAACAAAAAATTAGTCTTGATCATCAGTCAGGGTGAGGTCCACCTAGTTGAGGTAAGTGTGGTTCTGTCCAAGTGGGTCTGTCACGTACTAGGGAACAATGAGAACATTTGGAGGCGGATCCTTGGGGACCAAGTAGGGCTGGTGATCCATGATCACGTCAAGATCCTCCGAGACCACGACTCGAACATGGATCATCAAAATATGGGTAAGGAGTTCATGGAAAATATAGGATTCGAATAGCGCCATATTTTTGACTTAATGATAATCATACAACATGAACAGGAAAGCGGGGTGAGTCTGAAGGATACAATAAGGTGGGAAAGGGGCATGTGGTGTCAAATAGGAAAACAAACAATTAACAATAGAGATACAATACTTACATATTCAAGAGGTAGTTAATGTCTTAGAAACAATATCAGTCATTATCACATGATAAGATGCAGAATGATGAATGAATGCAATACTTGTGCCGTATGACCTTTACAAATATCCTTTGGTGTCCACTGTTTCACCACCAAGTGTCAGGGTTGTGCATCACGCTTCCCTGCACGACAAAGACAATCTTATGCTATCCATCGCACTAGAACACGAGTAAAGGCTCTCCTATTGCTTTCTACACAGGGGCCCATCTACTACAATGTAGTGATGGTTGCACTCCCCTAGTGATCGGTACCGTCACACATTGCCATTGATGCAGATGTCACGCTCATGTATGTAGCATTTGATATCATTGATGCACATGTCTCATACAATGCATATATGTTCATGTCATATAAATGATGCTCGCTATCATTTACTAATCCCATATTTTTTATTAATTATATGCACTTTATTACATTAATCTTAGTTACTAGTCACATGTATTTCATTCATCTTGTATTTTATTTTAAACGCAAGTATACTAAGTCTTACTTAAGCCAATATTTTTCCAAATAACATTTTCTAAATTAATAAGCAAATCAATTAATCACTACAAGAAAATAGTGAAACCAAATTTCGCCAAACCAACATTTGTCACCTAAAGTCACCTTTCCTTGATAAAACATTAATTTTGTCATCCAAAATCATTTAGGAACGCCAATTCCATTTGGATGTAATTGTGGTGTGATGAAATACATCTCGCTGCAAATGAGTGACGATTAGAATCGTCACAAAAGTTAATTTTCACTTCGACAGATTCCAACACCGTTCTGACGTTCATCTGCGTGAAAAAATATAAATCATTGCAACTGAGTGAGGATTTGCATCACCATAAATTTGTCAAGTCCGTCCGGACGGTTTTTTGAAAATTTCCTCTGAACATAATTTAGCTAGCAAATAATGATCGTCACCACTTATTGACGCATTCAAAATCATCATTAATAGATGAGCATTTCCAACGCGTAAAAATAAATACGTTCGGAAGCCAAAAAGGTGTCCACACGGGTATGAATGCTTCTTCAGCAAATCCTGTGGTTCCACGTGCAATACTTCACACACGTGATGTCAAAACCGTCCGGACAACAACCCGCCATCCAAGCTGAAGTAAATTCAGGAAGATTTTTGAATCTGCGATATTTAATGAGGTTTAATTTGATTGGACCGCATATGAATCTAACCGTTGAGACCCGTCCAAATACCTATCAAAGCCTTGCGGACGCCTAGCTTGTAACATAAACCTGCAAGAATTGTCAAAATCATATTTTCACCATCTTTTCTCTCTAACATTTTCACCATATTTGGTCGTTATTTCGAGATATGTACTTACAACTTCAGGTAAGGCCTTCTTCGTGCATTTTTTCAATCTCATTGATTTTTATTGTTTTTTGGTGGATAATGAGGTTGTTTCCTTTCTGTTCATCGAAGCACCGTTCGAACGCTTCATTTTAACTATCCAGACGTGTTACACTTTGTTCAAACACCTAGTAAAAAGAAACGTTGTCATTTGAAAACCGTGTGAACAATTTGTGCTATCGTTCAGACGATTATCGTGGAGCCGAGACATACATTCTCTCAGTATCACTTCGATACAGCTCCGGACAAGTGTCCGGATTATGGTGGAGCCGACATATACATTCTACATGGTTCTCCATACCCTCTTGACCACTCTAGAGAATAATTTTGCTTTGATGAAGATGGGTTTGAAGGAGCAGGTGATTACTATGCATCACTAACTGACTTCCGTGACAGGATATTTGTCCCAGTTGTATCAATCTCTTAGTATCACTTCGATACAGCTCTGGACACTCATCAAACGGATGGATAATATGGAGGGGCGGTAGGAGTATGTTCTTGACGCCATCGGACAAAATCTCGACCAGCCAGCTCGTCATCATGAATTAAGACTAGTCTCTGAATTTTGCTTTGTGTGTCTCCGACTTGTGATTCAGGCTATATTTTTTCGCTATTATTTACTTATGCTTTGTTAGTCTCCATCTTGTACTTGACTTTATGATTATCTTTTTCGTTGGTATTTTTTATCTTTGATATTTTACATTAATTATGTTTTTTCATTAGTTTAAATTTATTACAATTTAAACAGACAATTAGTACAATTAAACGGATGATTAGTACTAGTGCTAAGTTAACCGAACATTCAGTACAATTATAACGCATTTTTTGTACAAAAGTATGCTTAACTATATGTATGATTTATGTAGCCAAAATGCGGAACAAAATAAATAAATTTAGTTAAAATTTTATGTTGAATTACATTTGGTTAGTTAAATGATTTAAATAAATTTAATTGAGTGAATTAAATCCATTAAATTGGGATCACTAATCAATTATTGAATTAAGTAATCTTGAATTAATTTGGAATGCACGAAAATACCGTTCGGACGTTTGCATAACAGTTGCATGGCTTACACGGGTTTAATGATGACGATGGTTGAAAACAACAGTAACCGTTCTAACGTGTATTAGATCGTCCGGGCGTGACGTTTATTCAGCCAAACGTGTGCTTCCATATCACTCAATGTAAAGAGAAGACCATCTAGAAAATGTTTCAAACTGTTTTAAATTGTTCGACGTTTTTCATTTAATGTGGTGGAATTTTATTGGGTCACGTGTCCTTAATAGCGTCCGGATGGCGTCCGCAGATTGTCAAATATGAACAGGTTCAACATTTTCATTATATCGTGGCTCATTTTCTCTCATATTTCTCCCTCACATATTTTCTTCCCAAATTTTACGTAATCTCCTTCATTCGAGGGCTTAATCACATTGAGATAAGTTTTATTCAATTGTAGCATGATTTTAACGCTTGAAATCTTGCTTTTTTGGAGTTTAACGTAGAAAATTTCAATCCCATTTTTTGTATAATACATTATCTTTTTTTATTGACTTTTTTGTAGACATTAATTGTGCTAAGTGATAGGATTTTTTTAAGTGTATTTTTTATTTATTTGGTTCTATATTTGGGATTGTGTGGGAGGTGGAGGGAGGCTGTCATGACCGAGTTAACTCGGTCGTATTCTTAAATGAATAAATTGTCATTTTATATGTGTCCGGATGCATTATCAAAACTGTCCAGATGTCTATTTATATTTATTTTGAATATTTTTTAGATTTTTCTTCCGTTGGGACAACTTTCGTAATCTGTTCGGACGTGTTTAGTGGACACGTCATCGTTTTTACCATGGTAGAATTTTAAGTTGTGTAAAAGACGCCATCATTTTGATGTTGTAGGACAATTGTTTCCACCCGTAGGGACGTGTATTGATGTCATACGATACCATTTCACCAAAGTGTTTTGTATATATGCTATCTGTTTCAACGGATGACTAACATATCGAATGTCTAGTTCAAACCATTTGAATACTTTTTTGCAGGTTTAGAAAAATGAGCAAGTGTCCTTGCATCTAGGCGGAGCCTACCAGCAACCAGCATTGGGCGTTGATTATGTCCCGATCGATCATTTTTTAGCGGTAGATTGCCGTTACAGATTTTGACAACCTGAGATTTGAGGATCAAACACTTTCGGAGGTTATAGACCTTCAGGGTTGGGTACTATTGCTATAGAGGACAGACAACGTATCCTTGGATTTGGTGCGAGAGTTTTACGCGACTATTCTTCTATTGCCCAACTTCTCGGATCCTGGTTGGGAGGTCGCAGTCCCCAATACCTTGCTCCTTTTCTTGCCGGATGAGATAGAGAGGTTCATGGGCAATGAGAGGCTTGTAAGTGCATTATATGCTCTTCAAGGAGGACAGAATGCCTAAAGCTGAGGTATTTCAGATGATGTTGGGTCTGGATGCAGTTGTTTTGGAGGGAAACAACATGATCCAACAACAGTGATTTCGTTTCACCTGGCCGAGTTGATGTTTCTGGTGGGACGAGGGGTATCAACTGATCTAGCTACATATATATTCATGACTATTCGTACGGAGTTCTACTGACAGACTTCCTCCCTGCCATGCTAGTACCTGAGGGCCCTGGCAAGTCGAAGGGGCATCCACTTGGGCCTATCAACAAAATTAGCCTCTCGCTTTCTATGGCCTAAACACGTCGACAACATATCGTGTGGGAAGCTGTTGGTAGATGTCAGAAGCAGAGCTTCCCGAGACTGAGGAGTGGGTTCCTGATCAAAGTTTGACCCAAGGACTTCAGGCGGACCGATCGACTTGGGCAGATTACTTGGTGGATATTTTTGGTTAGTATATGGGTATTTATGTTTCTTCATCATTACCTAAACATGTTAATTAATCTTGTGTTTCTCCTTTCATTACACTTCTTCAATCTTAAAAACTCCTATCTTAAACACTTAGGGTTATTTATGTTATTAAAACACCTGACTTTATATTTTTGACTAATATTCTTTTCACGGACACACATAGGTTTATATTTTTTATAACACACTTGGGTTATTTTAAATTGATAATAAATTGAATGGTATGAGTTATAAAGAAAAACAGTTCGTTAAAAACCATTCGGACGACTCTTTTACATTCGCACGGGTTACTGTATGGCCAAACGAAGTCGTCTAGTACAAACAAGACGTGTGGATGGGTAAATGGGCGTTCTGACCATCCACACGTATTTGTTTTTAATCATTTGTTTGCATCTATAGGAAGAAACAATATCTTTTTTTTTATCATGATGTCGTGCAGACGTTATTTAGTCAGTGCGGACGAAGATGAAATATAAGCCGGCAATGATTTTTCTCGAAAAATTAAAGCCAGAAGCGTCCACATGGTCATTAGTTCATCCAAAAGGTTAATTCGAGGATTGAAAGGGTGAAATCGTAGACATTGGCTTAACAAATGTTAAAAATTTAAAAAACGTGTACATTTGAAGAGGATAAGAAATATGGAGTTAGTTTGGGCATTCAATCTAACGAAAAGGAAATCAATGGAGCAACTCAAGGAGGAATTTCCATTGGATTTCAATAGGTTGAAAAACATGTATTTTTTGAGTTGCTAGGTTCTAAAATGATATGCATGGAGTTTGAGATTGTTGTGATGTTAATATATTTAAGTGTTTGCAATTTGGATTGTTTTTGGGATGATTTTGGAGTGATTTTTGGGTTTGCTCGACAATCGTTGTCCAGACAGCTTATGGTCCGTCGAGACACTCTTGATTTGTTTGGACGCATTGCTAATGCTTCTGAACGCTTATATGTATGGTTTGGACGTGTTTAACTCCGTTCAAACTATTTTTTGCTATTATCATGCATTCATATAGTAGTCATAGCCCCGTTCAAGAATTACACCGATTCGGATAACGAAGTCGGTGTAATTCTTGAATTGTCTACATTATGTACAAGTTTAGTTTATAATATTCGTAGTGTGCGTAATTGTATCTGTCATTGTGATAGATGTGTTTAGAAATTTTGATGCAAATATATTTTTGTTGTTTGGATACACATTTAGCATTGAGCTTACACATTCACCTTCAACGGTTGATTTTTAAGCTCAATATTGAAGGCTTGTATCCGGAGACTGAGGGAATATTGTAAACTTTGAATGAGATAAGACCTATCTCCCAAAGAAACAGGAGTTGAGTATGAATATCATCATTGTTTGTATTTTTGTATTTGAACGAACAATATGGATAAAAGCTGGATTTATGAGGCTGATAGACTCAAAAGTGTGAAGTATAGTAAAGTTGTTTGAGATTTTATGAGTGTGACCCATAGTTATGCAGTTAGTCGTGGATTGTTAAGATGTCAAATGTGTTGTTCCAAAGTGTAGACGAGATGGAGAATCATTTATTCATAATTAGGTTTGAACATAGTTGTACTCATTGGGTATTTCATGCAGTTACTTTAGAACCTGACTGAGCAGTGAGGATTTTTAGGAAACATAAACGATCATCTGAAAGACATGTTAGAAGATTTTGAGGCAGGGGCTGGGGTTGATGGGATTGCTGGTCAAAATATGTTGGGTCCCCAAACTAAGGAATCAGGTTCTGGGAAGGTTTTTTCGCGAATACTAAGGTATGGGCGGATGCTGAGCAAGCGTTGTATCCCGGGTGAAAAAAATACTCAAAGTTTTCCTTCGTTGTTAGGTTACTTCATGTGAAGTTGGAGAATAATTTGACTATAAAGGTGTTTCAAGATATGTCGTGGTTGATAAAAGATGCGCTGCCCGAAGTGGACACACTTCCTAAATCTTATCACGAGGTGAAAATTTACGAAAGAATTTGAGATTTAGCTATCTATAATAACATTCATTCTTGCTTAAATAATTGTGTACTGTTTTTGGAAGGAGCATAGTGAGTTACATGAGTGTTCGGTGTGTGGGGAATCGAGATTGAAGTACAGTCAGAATAGTAAATTAAATTTTTTTTAAACCGAGGTTGCAACTGTTGTTTCTGTCATGGCAAACGATAGCGGATATGCAGTGGCACCAAGAGAAGCGTGAGGTTGAAGATGGGGTGAAGATGTTGTTAGGGAAGGACATCGATAAGAATTATGGATTGTTTGGTCGGGAATCTTGGAACATCCAGTTGGGTTTGGCATCTTATAGGTTCAATCCCTTTTTCAACATGAGCTTATCGTACAGTATATGGCCAGTGGTAGTAATTCCACAATCCATTGCCCTAGAAGTGTATGAAGGATTCAAGTTTCATGCTCTCATTACTAATTTCGGTCCAAGATGTCCTGAGTATGTTATCGACATCTACTTGCAGCCTTTAATAGATAAGTTGAAGGACTTGTTGGAAAATGAAGTGCACACGTACGACACGAGAATATCAAGTTCATTAAAGTTACATGCTACTTTGCTTTGGATAATAAATGATAGTTTATGGTAATCTCTCGGATTGGAGTACTAAAGGACAATTAACATGCTCTAATTGCAATGCAAACACAACATCATTTTTGTTGAAACATGGGGCGGCAAACATTTTTTGCCTGCGACGAATAGGTGGAAGCTTGATGTGGACATATTTGACGAGAAAAAAGAGTTTAGATCAAGACCTAAATAAGTCGCTGGAGAGAAGAAACTTCGACATAATTTGAACGTCATCACATGGAAAAAAATATTTACAACAATGTGTTGGGAACTTTGCTGAACATCGATGGTAAGACGAAGGACAATCTGTTTTGAACTATGGGATTAATAGACATTAAAAAGGAGTTGCATTTGGAAGTTTAGGGTCAGCACAAGGTGATGCCTCAAGCATCGTTTACTTTAACGAAGGATGAAGGTAAGGAGTATTGTGAATGACTGAAGGGTATTAAGTTTTCGGATGGATACGCCTCTAATTTATCCCTATGCGTGAATATAGAAGAAGGAAAGATAATGAGTATGAAGAGTCACAACTCACACATCTTGTTACATCGACAGTTACCGACAATGATACATGGATTGTTTGAAAATGAAGTGTGTACAACGTTGACTGAGCTGAGCTTATTCTTCAAAGACTTGTGCTCAAGAACAATATGTTTAGACGTTGTGGACCAATTAGAGAAGGACATCAGAATAATTCTTCGCAAGTTAGAACATTTATTCCCTCCATCATATAGCCGTTCATTTACTTTGGAAAGTGAAAATTGGGGTCCAACTTATTTCTGTGGATGTATCCAATGGAGAGATACATGGAGAAGATGAAGTGTTTCATCAAGAATAGGGCACATTTTGAGGGCTCTATAGCAGTGAGTTATATGTTAAATGAATATCTAATTTTTTGTTCAAAATATCTTGGTACGCTTGAGAAAAGATTCAATAGAAAAGACCGAAATTATGCTGACATGGGTGATTAAACAACTCCAGGTTGTCGTCTTTCTGTATTCGCTCACGATTTGGATAAAAAGGAATGTACAAAAGCGCAGAAGTATGTACTCAACAACTGTTCGAAAATTAGCCAACATATAAAGTAAGCGCATTTTACAAACATTTCTCATTTAAACAGTTTTCAGTTCATGATATTTTTTTTTATAAAATATCTTAATTCTTTATAGTGAAAAGAGATGAGGAGACAATCACCAATAAATGTTAATAGGAGACACGAAGAAGGATTTCCGTTATGTTTAGAAATCGAGTATTTATTTTATTTTGTCTCTCTTATATATGTTCCTTTTTTTGATTAATTCTCATTAACACATGTTTATTATTTTATATTCAAACTATGCGCAATGAAAATCGGTCTCTGTGTCAGATGATTTGTATGCATTAACATTTGGTTCGGATCAACGAGCACTTTGTTATTCTGGGTGTGTAGTGAATGAAGTTAGGTTTCACACGGTTCTTTGGGAATAGTTTTGTAGTACTCAGAATTGTGGCGTGGTTGTTTCGGGAGACCATGCTAGGGAAGACGTTGATTTTTATGGCCAAGTCGTGGAGATATATGTGTTGCGTTATTTGCGCCACAAGTTAGTTTATTTACTCAAATGTGATTTGTTTTACTCGAGTACTCAAAACTTTGGTGTTTATAAAAATGGTATGTATTCGTGTGTTTTATATCAATGATATGAAAATGGGCAGTCACTGGAAGATTGTTCAAAAGATTACCCATAGAAACACATATATTATTCCACCTAGTGAAAGAGGAAGTTAGTGAAGATGGAAAAGGACCGTCGAACCATGAAGCATAGCAGGATAAAGAGTCTATTAAGCTTTTTATGGACTTTAGCTCCTTTGACATGATCCCATTGACTAGAAATGGTGTCAAGACTTATGTGCCAATAATCGATGAAAGTGATCCATAACAAGGTGAAATTGAAGAAAGCGATGATTCCTCGGACTCATTCAGTAATTATTGTAGTGATTTTAAAGAATATGACTCTAGGACTAAAGTAACTTTATCATTTCAATTTACTTTGCATTTGTTTTTTATATTCATTTTGAGTTACATAATTCATTATGTCTTTTTTCACTAATATTGATTTATTTGGTCAAAGGAAGACGTCATGCCAGCAGGAGGAAAACGTATTCGGTGAGATTTATGGTTCGAGCTAAGAGTACTCTCAGTACACTAGCAACTTAGGGTCCTTAGCTTAGAGATTGCAACGAATTACCATCCTCTACCACAACCAATCCAGTAGGTACCCAAAGTAGTTGTGTGTGTAAGTATCTTACCCCGTCAATTTTGATTAAATATTATAACTTTTTAAATTTCACCCTTGCTGACGGGGTAATAAGCGCGAGATTGCATTACACAATGCTCATTATAGTGGAAAGCTGACTGTTCATATCCCTGATGGACATACAAGCAGTGATGACAAGACATTCTTCGAAGATCGGTAAGTCTTATGATGTGCAATCGTTGGGTTATTTTTTGTGTTTAGGAATAGATCTGATTGCATAATGTGAACACTTTTGGTAGGTTTTAATTTGTTTGAGTGATTCTATTTTAGTGGTGAAGCTAGGGTTTCATCATTTTGGGTTTTTGAATAATGTGCTTTTGATGTTT
The DNA here is from genome assembly GCA_963930655.1 of Myrica gale. NCBI lineage: Eukaryota > Viridiplantae > Streptophyta > Magnoliopsida > Fagales > Myricaceae > Myrica > Myrica gale. The sequence continues at coordinate 11,327,530 of OZ005619.1, read as the reverse complement.
GTAATCTGTTGGCAAATTTAGTTGCTTCTATGATTGATTAATTTTGTTGCATGTATCGTGAGTTATTCTGGGCAGATTGCATTTGATTGACTTTTTGCACGATATATGTTAAAAGGGGGGAAAAATTTCATGTGCACAAAAGTATCGATGATGAAGGAGGAGAGTGCGATGATTGAGTAATATAGACCTGGAGTTGACCAACCTAAGCACTGGCCAGAAGAAGAAGATGATGGTAAGTGAATATAATCTCATAATATTAGTTCGGTTTACTCAATTTTGTGCAATGCATGACACTTAGTGAATTTTTTTGGCATATGGGTAATAACTCAGATATAGGCAGAAGTGACATGCTGCTTTAACCACCTAAAAGCGATGATGAGAATGGTGCAACGGGTGGATATGCAGCTGGAAAGGAGTTCCATGAAATGGATCTGGTGGCACCAGTTCTTAAACTTGGCCAAAAATTTGCCTCTTCTACATTGTTCAGAGAAGCAGTTAGGGAGGCCAACATATCAAAGGGGAAAGATATCAAGTTTAAGAAGAACAACGGGGACAAAGTTGTTGTGATCTTTCGTGGGGAGAACTGCAGCTACAGGGTTTACGCTGCTTGGACAAAGGAAGAAAATACCTTCCAGATCCGGTCCATTCAACCTGATCACAACTGTCCCCGCAAGTATAAAAACTCTGTAGTTAATTCGAGGTGGATTGCGAGTAAGCTAATGGATACCTTCAAGAACCAGCCGAATTTTCCTATTCCTTTGATATATGAGGAGGTGAAGCGATAGTGAAATTTCAAATGGTGGTTCCAACATTTGATGTCGTCGTGTGTGAGGTAACTACAGGTCAATTTCAGAGACGCTAGGCTTCGAGGCATTGCGTTGAAGGACAAGTTGTGGGCAGCAACTTCATCATACACCGAGGCAGAATTCAATGCAAGAATGGAGTTGAAGAAGATCAAGGAAGAAGCTTACAACTACTTTTGGAAATAGATCCATGTTTGTTGTCGCGTGCATGGTTCCACACCCATTCGAAGTGTGATTTGCTGGTCAAAAACCTGAGCGAATGCTTCAACTCCTACGTCATTAAAGCACATAACAAATCAATTGTGACTATGGTGGAGATGATGAGTAAGAAGCTCATGAAGAGATATCAGCTAAAGCGAGACGGGATAAACAAATACGTGGGGACATTCTGTCCAAAGATATTTGAGAAATTAGAAGTTGTCAGGGCTGCAGCAACATTTTGTCTACCGACCTATGCTGGTGATGGGTACTTTGAAGTAGAATGTAGGCTGAAGCAGTTTGTGGTGAATTTAGTGCAAAGGACATGTTCTAGTCGGAAGTGGTAAATGACTGGCGTACCCTGTTGCCATGCATTTTCATGCATTTTGTACGACGGTGGCAAACCCGAGGACTATATCCATCCATACTACAGTGTGGCCATGTACAAGCTAGCTTACAAACCTATGATATACCCGATGTCTAGTGAAGACAATTGGGTGAAAACTGGTAAGGAGGCCATCAAACCTCCACTTGTTAGAGTACATCCAGGAAGACCACGAAAGGTGAGGATTCAATGTGTAGATGAGCCCAAGAATCCCAATAGACTACGAAAGATGTGGATCCCAAACAAATGCTCATACTGCAAGTTGCAGGGTCACAATAAAAAGAGTTGTCTTAAGAAAAAGAAGGGTGCAAGTACGAGTCAGTCATTCACAAAAGCGGCAGAAGCTCCATTCCAAGAAGAAGCTGCATTACAAGGGGATGCATCTGAAATTCAAATCGATAATGTAAATTTGTCGATTAACGTTGCTTGTTTTGAACAAAACATTTTCTGACATGAAGTTATATGTGATGCTAACTTTAAACTGTTTTGTGCAATACAGATGCCATCTCAACCCCTCACACAACAATCTCCACCGACGCTAACATAGCGTGCATCCACTCAACCTCAAACTCAACAACAATCTGTAAGTATCTATTTAAGTATCGAGTTAGAGATGTAAATATATTCATCTAGGATATTGATGATGTAAATGGTTGATTGTAAAGGTGCCCTTAGAAAAAGAACCCCAGTCACAAAAAATAACCACAAAATCAGTGCCTGGACAATCTTCCACTAAATCTTCAGTAGGTGGACGGGCAGCAGAAATCAAGTATGTGGAATCGCATCCAGGACACGATTCCAAAAATTTGGGAGGATAAGTATTCAATTGGGAGGCCAAGCAAACAAGAATTCTGTGCTTGTTGACCTCGAAGCAGATGTTAGAAGATCAACGGGTCGTGGTGCTTTGTGTTCGTAGGGACCACCTTGTAACGGAGGAATTAAATTTAGAGTGACTTAACTGCCTTCAGATGTGGGCGAACGCCTTGACAGTGCAACTGCCAAAGGGAAGGGTAAAGAAATGTCATCAAAAATATGGAAGGATAAGTAGCCGGATGTAGTTTGTTTGTCTCTGGACTTTTGGATTATTTTTTGGGATCTGTGGATTTTTTTTGTGATGTGGGGATGTTTGTAATTATGGGCAGGTTCGGTTTGAGAATTATTCTTCTGGGTTGTATTATGCCCAAATGGTTGACAGGTTTGGACTTTGGGATTATTTCTTGGGACCTGTGGATATTTTTTGTGATCTGGGGATGTTTGTAATTATGGGCAGGTTCGGTTTGGAAATTATTCTTCTGGGATGTTTATGTCCAAATGGTAGACACGTTCGGTTGGGCATCTTTTGCTTACATTATGCCCAAATGGTAGACAAGTTTAAGAGTTATTGTAAGCAATGTTTTTTTGACTCTTCATGTCCAAACTGTACATCCACATAAATGAAATGATTGTATTTTGGCATGCATTTCAAACACTCTTACTCTTCCATTCCCAAACAAAGTTAGAATCTTCATACAACATTACAAAATCTCCGAATACACTAACAACTACATAAGAAAATTACACAAAAATGAGTGTCTTCATACCCAAACATTACAAGTACCAGAGTTTGCACAAAACAGACACCAAGTACACAAAAATGAGTGTCTTCATACCCAAACATTCAATCGGTCATATTTATCATGGACTATATTGAAGTAATAAGCACAACACAAGCGACAAAAATTATCCAAGACATAATGAATGCTTCTTTGTAATCTCTCAGTTGAAGTTCAAACAGGTGTCTTTGTCATTCAAGTTCAACGCCGCAATGAAAGCACTCTTTCTCAATATCTTCAAGTTCCACGCAGTAACAGTCACGTTCTTTCTCCATCTCTTCAAGTTGACGATCATGTTGTTTCCCTATCTCTTCAAGTTTGACACGGTGAAGACCATTCACTTTTTGCATGTCTTCATGAGGAGATGGTTGTGTCATATCCGCCTTCATCTTCTCGTGTATTTTCCGCATTCGTCTCAATACTCTCTTTCCATGCTCACACATTGGTGGGTCGTACCATTTGAAATAGTCACATTATTTTTCAGCCTATACGACATCCATCCGATATTTTTGGTATTAATCGAAACACTTAACTTAATCAAAGTATTTGATAAAACTGTCTGTATGTATGTATTTACCTCATAATTCACACAAGTGAAAAAACGTCTCAGAAAGTTGCTTTCAGTGTAGGTCGTCTTGAGGCATGTCAGAACACCACATCGGTAACAAGCGTATGCAGTGGTTACTCCTCCACTTGACCCACTTGACCCACAAGAAGCATTGGACATCTTCCTCAAAATGGGCTACAATAACACAATAACTGGTACGTTGAAAATAGCACGAGACAGTTACTAAACTAAGACTACCCTATAGTAACAATTCAACAAAAAATGGGCATTTAACGAAGACACGAAACACTTAAGTCTTAATGATACTTGGGTATTTAATAAAGAAACAGAACATTTAAGTCTTAATAATAACTCAGTATTTAATAATAAATGGCATTCTACGTAATAGTACTGCATCATTATAGCTGAAACCCAAAACACTCAAGCATTTATAAAACAACAAGAAGAAAATGAGAGAAGGAAGAGAAACCCCAAAACCTACTTGTGACTGTCAAGAGAGGCAAACGGCTCCAAAATCTCAGTTCGGTGCCAAGGATTGCGATACCTCCTAGTCAAAAATTCTGGAGAGGGAAATCTAAAAGCTTAGCCCCCGTGTTCGATGGAAGACAATCGAGAATGCTGGTCGATTCTTAATTTCAAAGTTGTCGTTTTGAGAATGGGGGTAAATGTGTCAGTTTTTAATTAAAATTGGCACCTGCTGAGCACGTGACCACTGTTTTGTCAAATTGGTCTGAAAAACTGGACGGATGGCTCAAATTGATAAATTAGGGAAGTTTGTGGGTTTAATGTGTCAAAATTGATTGTTCGGGATCCTCTTTGACATTTGTGTGCAATTTCAAGGCCTCAAAGTGACTTTAACCCTTTATTAAATTTTAAGTATGCAAACTTTTGTACATACTAACTGTTATATATGTTAAAGATGACTTTAACTAGATTATGACTGACCAGAGGATCGCATCACTGTGACCCTTACGATGAACACAGCATGCTAGATGCAAAAAAATAGAATCTACCAGCATTACTTGGTGTTCAATTCCAAAAAAATAAAATTACAGCACCCGTATCCCGAGACAAACAAGGAAGAATGGGTTTGTGTCTGTGATTTATTCGCAAGAGAGAAATTTCATGTTAAAAAAATTGTATTCTGTCCTGAATGTTTATTTTAGTTTATTAATAATTGTCGTAATAACTGTAAATATATAATACAGAGGAGGAGTGCAATCAACCAGAAAATAGAGCTAAACTGAAGATTGTACACACATCGAGAGCGAGGTCCTTCCAACGCATGAGAGCGTTGTTAGTAATTAATATATTTACATTTTTTTAGAGATATTACCTATATAAATGGCTTAGGTATTTTAATATGCATGTCGGATTCTTTTGGTATACAGAAAAATCTAGAATCTAATTAGATTACTCCTGCGTCGTTGTATAAAAAAATGTATACTAATAAGGATGACATGTGGGCATCAGAAGATGCACGGAAAAATTTTGTATGTTGTAACTTTAAATTGAATGATGCATTTATTATCTCTTATGTTTCATATGTGCTAACTTTATCTTGTTTTCAGTATCGTCCATTTTTGTAGGAAAAAATGGAGGCGTTACAGTTACAGCACTAGTCGTAGGGAAAACCATACATAGAAGTGAATCATCACTAGTCATACATGGTTTAGGTCGTTCGGTAAGGTTAGTTGGATCATCGTCTTCAGTATCGTCCGTTGATTTATCACGGTTATTGGAGAAGGTCAAATTAGAGATAGAGAAAATGAAGTCTAGATAGATGAAATATGAAGAACTTGTAGTCAAGCAGTCAGAAATTGACCAGACAATACGAGAGCATCGACAAATGATGGAGCAGTAACGGAAGCAACAAGAAGAGCATCAGAAGATGATGGAGGAGTAACAACAAGAAGATCAAGAACGGAGGATGCAATTAATGGAACAAGAAATGTGTTAGCAAATGATGGAGTATATCAGACAACTAACATCCCGTATGACGCCCAAACATAAATTTGGGTAGATTATGTATTTTCACTAACTGATCAGTACTTATGGATTATGTATTTTATTTACTTATGACGATTATATATTTGTAGATATTTTATTATTATTACGAGTATTGAATACCTTTTATTTGTATTATTTGAATTTTTTTAAATTTTTTAATTAAACTATTCAAAATAGGTAATAAAGGTTCGAAAGGTAACACTAACGTCCGCACAATTTTGTTGGTAAAGCGTGCACACAAGAAAAAATTCATTCTCGCCCCTATATAAAATCTTTGTTAACAGACTTCAAGTGACAAACTAGGAGACAACTCGCTTTTGTCACTCAAAACTTTTGGTGACTAAATATGCACTTTGGGTGACAAAATTTTTTAAAACCCAAAGTGCATTTTCTTGTAGTGAATCTTGTTTAAGAAATTATAATTTTTAAACAAGGCAAATCCAATAACTTATACATTTTAAAACATGTCATCCTATTCATGTCCAATAAGGACACAAACTTGGGCTTCACTTGTAAGCCCATATCTTATCAAGTTTTAGAGTTTCATGGCCCATTTGAATCAGTCAAAAAACTACAAATAAAGCCAACCCATTTTTACACAAAAGGACCCGTTTTACATAAAAACTCTATGTTAACAGTAATATTCGAATGCTAATAACTTTCTCATTTTAATTCCGATTGATCTGAAATTTTGACCATAGGTTCCTGAATCTTTCTTGTACTAGCCCTCCAAATTTGGTCTCAAAAAAAGGTCTTTTTCCACATACGATAATCACCTTAGTGTACTGACCTCACAAAATAATGAAGCTAGCCTATATGTTGTCTAGTTGTCTAGTTTTTTAGTTCCTTATTTTTATATGAATACTATCCTTAGGCCTTCTAACATTCTTATAATCACCCAGCAACCACAATATTTACAAATCTCCATCAAATCACATAAAAATCCTCCTAATGTGACTATAATCAAGTTTAAACAATAAATACTTTCATTTACTCAACTTTATCACATCTAACAAATCTAACCTTCATTCTAACATGTTTAGCATAACTAAAGATTTCAGATCCCAACCTAGCATGTTTCTAGTCCAACTACATCAAAATGACAACATTCATCACCAAATAGAAACTACCCCTTACCTCTAGATTTGCTTGACTCTTTGATGACTTCTTGAATATCAAAGACCAAGATTAAGCTCATTGTTAGTATCAATATTCAAAATAACATCTCCAAAAGACCAAAGCTCAACATACTTCAACCTCCTTCCAATTTTCTTCAAATTTTTCTTCTTCTTCTTCTCTCTCTAAGGGGCATGGATCCTTTCTCTTCACTTCTATAGGTCTCCCTCACTCTCTCTAGTTTCCTAGGGTTAGATAGGTTGTAACATGGTATAAAATTGAGTTATTTGGGTCCTAGAGGATTGACGAGGGTGTTGGGTGGCTGCTACTTGGCGAACACCAAGTGTTGCTTAGTTTTACATGAGATAATAATTACTAATCTTTAGTAATCATCGCTTGTTGCAAAACTATGGGCATGGCCGGTTTCAGGGGAGTATGGTTAGGTGGCTTCAGCTTTAAGAGGTGGGCTGGGCCGAGTATAGCTTGTTGGGGGCCAAATTGGAGTTTATTTCAAGCCCAAATGTAATTAAAGCTATTTTCTAAGCCTTTTTTGCTAATTAAATAAAATAATTCTCAAAAATAATCCTAAGACACACGACTAGGATAGAAAAAATCATATTGGCTTATTAATTAACAAATTAACCTAAGTCTAGGCAAAAAGTTTGAAAAATATTGGATTTAAAAAGGTTATTGAGGCAAAAATCTTGAAATAATCACATTTCAGATTTTTTAAATGCATTAAGTCTTTATTTTGGAAATTGATAAGATATTAAAAGATTAAAATATATTACGAAGTTCAAGAACTTGAAATAAATGAAAGAGGAATTTTTTTTCTAGTAATTTTTGGCAATTTCTAGCTATTTTAGGGATTTTTCCCTATTTTTGGCAATTTTATAATTTTATTACTTACTTTAAGATAATTAATAACATTTAGAAGGTCGGGGTATTACACAAAGTTAGATATTAGAGAGTGTATTTGTTTAGAGAATTAATTTAAGTATGAAAAAGATTTATAGGAAGAGAGAAGTATTGTCCTACTAGGAATTAACTACTTAGAAGGTTAGGACTTTTAATCCTATTGGGAATCTTAGAGCTCCCAAACCCGATGGGTGATTCTTCGATATTCATAAGAGTTGGGAGTACAAGCTTGTGGAGGAGCCTATTAGGGAAATAATTCATGTGGGCCTCACAGGCCGGCTGCTACCTGGTCTAATATGAGTATAACAAATTATGGCCCATCAGTAGTCCCTCTCCGCAACGGCAGTTTGAAGGATCGTTGGGCCAGGAATGGAGTTAGCCCAATAAGTCGAGACAGAGCTCATCAGTAGAGTGATGGGCTAGCTGTACTCCAAATTTAAAAAATGAAACTCTCATGTACTCAAATGTAAATGCTCTAATGGAAGTCGTTGCAACACTTGCACTCGTCTCCATCAGTTTTCAGTGACCTGGCTTGTCACATTGGAAACAATTTCCATTATCTTTCTTCTCTGAGTCACTCGTGTCCACTTTCTTGAACGGAGACGCTTTCTTCTTTTTGAACTTCTTCCCCTTGGGCTTAAGTTCTTGGCTGGCTTACTTGTCCATTACCATTAGAGAACATTTCTCATGTATGATAAGTTTCTCAGCTGCTTTCAACATATTAAGTGGCTCTGACAAAGTTACTCTTATCTTGTTCATATGATAGTTTAATATGAACTAGTTGATAGATTCAGATGCCAATATTGCTCCAACCTTTGTCTCACCGCCCATCTCTACACCTAGTGTTTCCAGTTCAGTGATGAAAGATATCATCTTCAGCACATGATCTCGAACTGGAGCACCTTCCATCATTTTGGTGGTCATCAGCAGTTTCATAACCTGCTGGCATGCAGACCGACTCTGCTCTCCAAATAACTCTTGGAGATATGAAAGCATGCATGCAGTAGCTAGGCCTTCACACTGCTTCTGTAATATATTGGTCATGAAGGCCAACATATAACATCGATCCAGTTCATCTGTCTCATGCCATTTATCATAAGCAACTATTTGCTCTTGCGTGGCATCAACTAAAGCAAGTTATGGCATCTTATCCTTTAAGACATTAGCAATTTTATCAACCGTGAGTACAATCATGATATTCCTCTTCCAATAAAGAAACTTTGGCCCAGTTGATTTGTTCTCATATAAAATTATAGGCAATGGGTTCGACATAATCAATCTGCACATAGTAAGAGAGAAAATTACATGTGCATAAAATTTCCATTAGTATAGGGTTTTGAATAACTAATGGTACCTCCTACTAAATCACAGCAACCAAATAAAGTACATAATATAACATTTATATTCAGTGTTTGAAGTGGGTATCAAGAACTTCTACCTTAAGTAAACATGATCCTATTTTAGTAACTATGAAACAACTTTTAAAAGCGAAAAGGAACTATTCATCACGAATCCATCTCATGTCGTATACTATGTGTATACAAATATTCGTGAGTCTTGATTTTCTTTTTGGCCACCAACATAAACACAATATTCACTACTCATACACGCTCACTTATCTTCACGAGAAGTACATCGAACAAATTATAAGATCAATAATTGGACTCGACTATTTTAGTTTTAACTAACATCAACCAAATAAAATTCTCACATACCAGCAATGGAAGGCCATGGGATTGATTTTCTTATAAAACAATCCCATTTAACACTTAAAAATCTTTTTTTTAAAAGCGAGCAGGCCTCCCAAAATAAAGCACTCATCCCATACGTTACAATACATCCCAAACTCTTTTTTTTTCTTTTTTTTTTGTGTGAAAAAAGGCCAAAACACTTGGGCCACTGGGCTGGGTACGACAACCTTTGCCCTACCCAGTTCACCCACAACGGCGACATAGTGCATCCTTATGCCCTTGGCGTCGTTTTCAACCTACCTTCCGGCTCGCAGGTGGTCATCGATTGGTAGCCTATCTCACACCTGTGTAACACATGGGTGTTGGCATGTGTGTTGGCTTGTGTAGTGTCCATGGCCTCCAAGGCTAGGACGCCACCCACCAACCATGGCCAGGAGCTGCGCCAATCACACCTGGCACACTCCAGCTGCGAGCTGTGGCCAGTGGTGCAGCGGCAACATCACATGCCACCAGCCACCACTTTCAAGAGAGAAGAGGGAAGAATATTTCTCCCTCTCTCTATGTGCGATTCTCTTCTCGAGCAAACAAATCAGAGTGTTTTTCATCGGAATAAAAAAAAACAATATCACAAATTTAAAGAAAAAAATCACAGATAGTACACTTTCCAATAACATGCTTCTCCTCTTGTGTTTTCTTCCTCTTTGAAACAAAGATCAAAACGCATGTTTTGGTAAAGATGAACACTTCATTGCTCTCCCCTTCTCATCTTCGGATAGAGACAAGAAAGGGAGGCCCAATAACAATCGATTGGATGCTCTTTGTTTCTCAAACCATCAACAGATTCACAATCATTTATGTCTTCTAACAAAAACAAATATACACGGCCACAAAAAAAACTCAACAAGATCTCTCTTTCTTGCAGAGAAAGGAAGTTTTGCTTGTAGAGAAAGAGAAACTAGTCCTCTATTTGCGAGCAAACAAAACAGATTCACAAGCTTGTCTCACAAATGAAAACTACATGCAATATTCTCACAAAAACATCATACATAGTTCTCAATGGAAATTAAATTTGCAAGAAGAAAACAAGATGTTCCTCACACAAGCATAGAGACATTTCTTGCTCAGCAAGATATTCATTTTAAATGAAAATACACAACTGCTCTTTACTATATCGTTTCTCAAAGCAGCAACCATCAAGAAACAAAAAAAAAACATGTAAAAAGAGTTGGATAGCACAGATCTTATCACTAACTGCACACAGACACTTAAAGAAGTCGTCTTTCTTTGCCCAATCTTCACTTGTGCTAAAAATCAATTTTTCAGAAGCAAAAATAACATGAAATTACAAAAAAATATAATCTGCAGTGAAAGGACTTACTATTAAATAACAAAAACTGTGATTCTTCGTAACAAATCTCATTTGATCTTGAAGAATACGAATTTGAGTTAGAGAGAGAAACACAAACCTGAACGATAAGATTTCAATAATCTAAGCTCTGCTACCAGAGTAAGATTCACAACAGAATTTGATCGTTAAAATCAAGCAGCCCAAGTGATCTTCATACTTCAGATTCACGCACATAATTCTTGATAGAGAGAACTCTAGAGAGATTTTTTAGAGAGAGAATGATTCTTGCGTAAAATGACTTCTCTACACTCAAATGAAATTTTGAGCTACTTATAATGACTTACTCAGAGCTTCAACTGTGCTTATACGTGGGACTTTAGAGATCTCAAATCTTGATCGTAAGATCATCATTAAAAATTCTTTTTCATTTTAGTCCCTTATATTTTGTATTCCATTACAAATTGTGATCATGTCTATTGACATATCACAATTGACCCTCGAGAAAGTGAGACTATTTTCATGAAATCCATTTTGCTAACTATTATTTGTATACTTATCTTTTCACCATACTAAATTCCACATGAGCTAATAGAATAATATCATCGATTAAGTCTCTAGCTCATATAATTCTTAATTCACAATATGTCACTCATTGGAGTATTAAATTATTTCTAAAACAATTTCAGGAATAAATATATAATATATATTAATTTTGACAAATATTTTCGCAAAATTCCACAGGCCAAAGATTTCCTTTCGAGTCCAACTCTATACAGATATATTGAATATACTGTCTTACAAAAAGACTGGTGGATTCCTTGTCGAGCATTTACACATGCTCATGTATCATATACAAGACCCAACATTATCTGTGTTAGAGCGCAAGATCACAGCGAAAAAGATTGTTTTATCAAAGCAGCACAAGCATTTTGCCTTCTTCAAATCCACGAACACAGTTTTTGAGAGAGCTTAGAGAGAGATAATTTCTAAAGAGAGAGTCTCACGTGAAAAAATGCTCTTAACCTCTCAAATGAACTTTTGAGCTATTTATAATGACTGTCTCAGAACTCAATTGTACTTATGCGTGGGATTTTTAGGGACATCAAATTTTGGTTGTAGGATAGTCATTAAAAACTATTTTTATTAAACCTCCTTATAATTTGTAATCCAAATTTATGGGCTTCTACAAATTGTGATAATGTTCATTAACATATCACGATTGACCCCCGAGATAATGAGATTATTTTTGTGAAATCCAATTTGCTAACAATTATATGCTTATTTATCCTTCCACTATACTATATTCCACATGAGCTAAGCCCCTAACTCATATAATTCTTAATTCTTAGTTTATACCTAGTTGAATTCCCAAAAATTTGTAAAAATAATTTTTGCAAAAACTATTAAAACATTTTTCACAGAATCTCGCTACACTGCGTTTTTATTAGAGTTCAACAATATACAGACATAATAAATATACAGCCTCATTAAGAGACTGGTGGATTCCATATTGAGCAATTATACAAATTGACTTACTATGCATAAGACCCAACATTATCTGGAATATTTGATCTGTGAAGAACATCACCAAATGACTCAATCAAAGCACAAGCACAAGCACATAACAAGAAAACTTGCATAACTCTCTCAGGCTAAGGATAATATAAGCTAATTGTGTTGAATACCATTTTCTACATCAGTGATCATTTCCAGAAGGTATTCATATTTGATCTGGTTCAGTGCATGTAATCTTACATTGCACCCACTTATCTGCTTAAGGTTACCACCTCAATGACGGAGTCCATCATTCTATCTTATAGAAGCATAATGAGTATAGAAATATTTACACTTTATCATGTATCTTGGTCTAAAACAAAGTGAGTCAACAAGGATCTGAAAAGTCATACTCTCCTTCTCCAATTCAGAAATCATTGGCCTGAATTTTCTACAATGTTACTCAACAATAGGACATCCTATATCATTGCAAAATATGGCATCATAAGTCATTGCATCTACCCAAAATAATATACAAGTGATTAATCAAAAATGATAATTATCTCATAATTATACAAGTGATTGGTTTTGAGGCGTACATCTAATAGTCTTGAATATTTGACCTCAAAAGATCATCACCAAATGAATCGGTCAAAGCAAAAGTACACAACAAAGAGACTTACATAAATTTCTCAGGTCTAAGGATACAATAAAATTATTGTGCTGAATTCCTTCTCAACATCAGTGATCATTTTCAAATGGTATCCCTATTTGATCTCGTTCAGTGCATGTACTCATACAATGCATTCACACATCTGCTTAAGGTCACTACCTCAATAACGGAGTCCAATTTAATAAAGGCACAATGAATGTAGACCTATTTGTACATAAATATGTACCTCGGTGTTAAATAACTGTTAAGTGAACAAGGAACTGAAAAATCATACTCCTCACCTTTTGATTCATTAATCATTGGCATGGCTTTTCGAAAATTTCACTTAACAATTTAACTATGTAACATCTTATGTTACAATAGTATACTTTACAAGTATTTAAGTACATGTGACAATAAAATAAATAATTATATCATAATTATTCTAATAACTAGTTTTGAGAGCATATTTCTATTATTGTCGAAGCAAGCCAAGACGCATTCCATTGTTACTGTTGAAGGAGACCGAGACCACATAGTCGGTTCCTACTCAGATTCGGGAGAGATGCCAAAAGCTAATGGAACAACGTTGGTCAACGTGGTGCCTTAGCACTGGGGGAGTTCGACCAACTGCTCGAACCTTGTCCAACGCAGGGGTACTCGATGAAGCCTTAGCAACGGGGAAGATCGACCTACTACTCGAACCTTCTCTGGCTTTGGTGTACGAGGTGGTCCCTTAGTACCGGAGGAGTACAACCTACTGCTCTGACCTTCTCTGACGTAAGGGTACTTGGTGGTACCTTAGCACCGGGGGAGTTCGACCTACTACTCAGACCTTGACTGACGTAGGGGTACTCGGTGGTACCTTAGCACTTGAGGAGTTTGAGCAACTGCTCAGACCTCGTCTGACATAGAGGTACTCTATGGTGCCTTAGTAACGGGAGAGTTAGACCAGCTGCTCAAACCTTGTCCAACACAAGGGTACTCAATGTAGCCTTAGCATTGGGTGAGATAGACCAGTTACTCGGACCTTGTACGACGTTGGGGTTCTTGATGGTGCCTTAGAACTGGGCAAGTTTGACCAGCTTCTCGCACCTTTTCTAACGAAGGGGTACTCAGTAGTGCCTTAGCACCGGGGGAGTTGGACATACTGCACGGACCTTGTCTGATGCAAGGATACTCTAAGATGCCTTAGCATTATAGGAGTTTGAGAAACTCCACGGACCTTGTCCGATGCTGGCCTACTTTGTGGTGCCTTAGCATTAGGCATGTTAGACCAGCTGTTTGGACCTTGTCCGATGCAGTGGTACTTGGTGGTGCGTTCGTACCAGGCAAGATAGACCATCTACTTGAACTTTGTCCAATGTAGGGGTTCTTGTGAATGTATTTAATTGGCATAAACTTCATGTTTGTATTTATGTCATATTCCTAAAGATTCAAAAGTGGAAGCACTGTATGGTTCAAGCGTCTTAGCAAGAAAATGAGTTTGTTTGGAGAATGTGTAGTATAACGGGAGTCTGTCTACTAGTTTGATAACATGAAGCTGGAGCATAATACGTTTTTATGTTGGCACAGTTTATCTAGAGTTTGCCTGAGGTTTACCTGATTGTAGAAGCTAAACCTGAACACCTCTAACTGATTTAGAAGCGCCTCAAACTTAACTGATTTTGTGATTCTCACCTTAGTAGCCTTAGGTATAAAAAGTCTTCTCTCCCATTTGGCCAAAAAAATTTTACACTTTAAAAAAACTCAAGAATAATGTTTCTTTATTTAGAGGGAGTGTAAAGCTCCATTGTTATCTTTTCCAAGAATTCTCTGTCGTTGTTTCGTAGTTTACTCTATAAGGACTACAGCACACCAGAAAGATTGTACATGTTCTTTACTTCCATCAGAGTTCTAGTTCCTAGGTAGTAGAAGTGAGGTTCACTGCGAAGACTGCGTTCAAGATCAGCGGTGAAGTTGCTAGAGATGAAGAATGGATGAGACTGGGTCTCGCTCCCAGCACAGTTTGCTAAACCAAATACAAGATCTGGGTAAAAAATTTAGTGTGTTAGAGTAGGAACGGTTTTGTGTATTGCTAACGAATCACTTTATAATTTCGAGTTCTCATTCTAGTGGATACTTTTCCCAGCCACATGGTCCGTAGAGTTTTTCCCCTTGAAGTATGTCTTCAAGATGTCCTCTTCAATACCAATCCGTTTGTCAAGTGTGTTGTGATTGTTGTTGATTTACATTGTTAAAGTGTTGATTCTTAATTGGATATTAATCTGTCCATTATTGTCTGAAGTTAAAAGACAGTTTTTTTAATATCTTTGTAATACCCTGGC
Organism: Myrica gale; assembly: GCA_963930655.1. NCBI lineage: Eukaryota > Viridiplantae > Streptophyta > Magnoliopsida > Fagales > Myricaceae > Myrica > Myrica gale. Next base: position 11,312,428 of record OZ005619.1, on the reverse strand, counting down.
CTTCTAAGCATTATTAATTACCTTAATTTTGATAATTAATTTATAATAAATAGTATTTAGTTAATATTTTCGGATTTAATTATTTTATTAGTTTAAAAATAAGGAAAATCCCTAAAAATAGTTGTACATAGCCAAAAATTATGAGAAAAATATCCTCTTTCATATATTTTCAAGATCTTTAATCTAATAGCATATTTCACTCATTTAGTGTCTTGAAAAATTTTCAACAATGATTTAATGTTGCTGAGAAATACTAAAATGTTATTATCTCATGCTTTTAGCCTTAATTACCTTTTAAAACTCATTTTTCTTCAAACTTTTTGCTTAGGTTTGTGTTACATACTTAATTACTAAGCCAATAGGAAATGTTCTAGAATAGTCGTGTGCCCTAGGATTATTTTTTAGAATTTTTACAACAATTAGAACAGTTGGGCTTGGAAAAATAGGATTGAAAATAGCTTGCAATTGGAACTGCAATCACGCCATTTGGCCAAGCCCACACCACAGCCCATGCCACCTCGTCATGTCTCACAAAAACTGACCAAGCCCCTAGATTTGCTAGAAGTAATGATTGCAAATGATTAACAATCATTACCTCATGCAAAACCATGCAACACTTGGATTTCTCTAAGTAGTTGCCGCCCCCTCCCCCAATTCAGCTCCATTGCTTGCTTAGACACCTTATTCTAATGGTAGACAACATAATTTCACCTATTTAACCCTAGCATGATTAGTTAACCCTAGGAGATAAACCATGGTCAAGAACTAGTATAAATAGGAGCTCTTTGTGAAGGAATTCTTCACACCATTCAGTCATAAATCTATAGAGAGAAAGAGAGAGTGATAGAGAACTGAATATATAAAGGAGAAAGAAGGAGAGAAAGAGGAGAAATAGCCGAGCCCACTAGGAAGAAGAAGAAGGAGAATTTTTTTGAAGAGAAGCTGTAAAAGGTTTAGGTATCTTGAGCTTTGATATTCTAGAGGTTTTTATCTTGGTATTGATACTAACAGCAAGCTCCATTTAGGTTTTGAAATCCAAAAAGTTAATCAAAAAGGTCAAGGAAGATCAAAGAGGTAAGGGTAGTTTTTATTTGGTGATACATGTTGGCATACTTGATAATTTGAGGTAAGAAATATATTAGGTTGTGATCTGGCACTCATGAATATGCTAAATATTAAGTTATAATGGTTACATGCAATAGAATATTGAAAATATGGAGATTATTGTTAAACTTAGTCATAGAACCCTTTAGGATGATTTTGATTTGAATTTGTGTAAATAATTACATGGCATGATTACTGGATGATATATGGAGTATTAGAAACATATAGGATGGTTTTCATGTAAAATTTAACTTGAAAAATGAAGTAATGACTAATTAGACGAAACCTAGCCTAGTTTTGCATAATATGTGATAACAGTGTCTTTAGGGGTATCTCGTATATAGAAAATGACCTCTCCTTGACCTTAAATTTGGAGAGTTAAGAATAAACAACACTATTAACCTACATTTAAAATTTTGAGTCAATTGGAAATAGGATGAAAATTTATGGCCATTTGAAGTTCACTATTAAAAACTAGGTTTTTCACTTAAAATGGGCATTTTCATAACTATACGGGTTGGGCTTATTTTCTACCGCTTGTATTGAATTTAATGGTCTTAAAAACTCGTATTATATTCTAAAACATGGGCTTACAATTGGAGCCCAAGTCTAGGCTCTTGTTGGACCTAAAATGAATAACTTAGAAGCCATATGTAATAGACGATTGGATTGGGCTTCTTTTCTGTTACTTAGACTGACTCCAGTAAGTTTTAGAACTTCTAATATTGTTAAGATATGGGCTTGCCAGCAAAGCCCAAGTCTCAATCCTTATTGGACTTGAGACACTTAACTTAGATAACATGTGATATTGGATTTGTATTCGCTTCAATAGTAAAAAGTCCTAAATTAAACTCTTGATTGCTTACTGATTTAAATAAATGATTAAGATATTAGTCTTGACTAATTTAAATTTTAGTAGTATTTATTTTAGAAATAAATACAAGACATGTAATGTAATTAAATAATTATCGTGTGAAATAATTTAATTACATGTGATTTATAACCAAGTTAAAAGAACTTTAATTCACATGATTAGTAAATGATAAAAGAGAATATTTATAATAAAAATATGCATCAATGATATAATGGACATGGTATTTGCATCAATGATATAATGGACATGGCATTTACAAAATGGCATCTGCATTAATGGCGTCTACATCAATCGAATTTGCACCAATTGAAATTTTTACTATAAATGGGTGATGGTACTGATCACTGGAGAGTGCAACCATCACTACGGGGTAATGGATAGCCCCTGGGCAAAAGGCATAGGGGCCATTAGGAATGTCCTACAGTGCAAGGGGGATTGAACACATAACCTCACCATATTTCCTCGTCCATATTGTTGTTTACTACTAAGATAAATTATGGCAATATTCTAGTCCTTTATCACCCATAACCTCCCCACCCATGTTTTGATTATCCATGTTCAAGTCCTAGTTTCAAATGGCTTTGACGTGATTGTGGACCATCAGCCTTACTTAATTCCAAAGGATATACCACCAGAATTTTCGTACAAGAACGGCCCACTAGGGGAGAATCACTCCGGTCTGAATTGGGTAGACCTTATTCTAGCTGACGATGATGAAGACCGAGCTCTTAGATATGCTTTTGTTTTATGTTTTTATTTTGAGTTGGCTTGCCTATACATAAGCTTTGAACAATAGGGTTAGTGATATTAATATAGGTTTATTTGTTATTAGCCTAGATTTTGTAAGGACCTTAGGGTCCTCCCTAGTCCCTAACCTTTATGGATAGGTTGTTTTCTTTTATTTAGGTGCGCTGCTTTCTTATTTACGAGTGATGTTTGCTTTGTCTTCAAATATTTCAATATTACGATCTTCCAGTGAATTTTCGACTAAGTAGTAATCTTTACAACCCCAAGAAAAAATACTACAGTTTTATAACCCTAAAGGTAGGACGTGTTGTAATCTCGCCTTTTATGCATCTTTGTTACTACAAAGAGAGCTTGGAGACTAATATGAAAGCTGATAGGGGCGGTTGCCATCTTCTCGAGCTGATTCATGAAGTGTTGCTTGCCATCTTCATGCGCTGGTCATTTCAGAGGTGGTCGGATGAGCAGAATATGTCTAGCATCGAACTTGTGGATGATGGTTTTGACACTTTTGGCCAAGGCGGCCAACAAGTGTTCTTCGTTTGTAGTGGGTTCAACAGTTGTCAAAGGGTTCTGGACACCGTTTGATTTTTCAGGTGAGGAAATCATCTTGGAAAGAAGTTGTAGGAAACAACGAGGTGATGAAGAGGTGATCGGAATGGAGAAAAATTTTGGAATTCCTATAGCCAGCACCAACTGATGATGCTAAAAATTACCAAAGGTTAGGAACAAGTAAACCTGCAAAGAATCACTGAGAGGTGTGGCGTCGGATGGAAGCTCTGATTCCAAAGTTGGAGATTAGAGAGTATATAAGTTTAGAGAATGAATTAAGTATGAAAAAGATGTTCGGGGTGTGCCTTGCTTTTATAGGTAGAGAGAATTATAGTTCTACTAGGAATTAACTACTCAGGAGGTTAGGACTTTTAATCGTATTGTGAGCCTTAGAGCTCCCAGACCAGATGAGTGATTCTTCGGTATTCATAAGAAATTCGGGAGTCCAAAATCGTGGAGGTGCCTATCAAGGCTATCAAATTATGGCCCTTCAATAAATATACATGTATTTTTGGTCACTAATGGCTTCTCCTATTTAATATTTTAGTCCTTATTTTATGACTCTGTAAGTAATTAAAGAGGACTAATAGTGTATTAAAGCACATTGTTAAATCGCCCTTAATATTAATTTAATTTATTACGATTTTTTTATATAGATACCATAGTTTTATTATAAATTTTAAAGATTTTATTATTTCAATAAAACCATAGAGAAGAAAAGGGAAAAGTCGATTTCTACTGTAGGTAGCATTATTATTGAGCTTGGCTTACGCCTGGAGAAATTTCCTTTCCTTTTGCTTCATTTTATTCTTTTTGCTTGTGTTAACCTCTAACAATATTAATTTGAGTATTACTCTACAAATGACTATATTTTCTTGGATTAGAGATTAGGGGTATGTTCGTTTTCACCATATTTTCAGGATTCTAAGTATATTCACAATTCTACCACCGAACATATTCAGAATTCAAACACAAAAACCAATACATTTTACACAATCTCCAACAACTTTTTAATTTTTTATTCAACATAAATTTTCTCTCTCTATACTTTTTCACATAACTCCAATACTTTTTTATTAAACAATTACATCAAATCATTTCTCTCTCCACTTTACACAAACACCAATAAAACACTATTCAACATAAAAATTCACAACTTCTCTAAAATCCTACATTTTTTCTCAAAACGAACATCACCTAGGTCTTCTTAGATTTGGTTAAGGGCTTTGATGCGCCAACTGGTGGGCCATTTTTCTTTGAACCATAGGCTTACTTTGGATGGGCTTGGACCATGGAGAAATTAGGCTAGGCCTTGAACTTGGCAAGCCCACAAGGCCCAATGGTGTGGACAGCTACCAAAGGCTTTTTGGTCCTTGAAGGAAAGGCCATCATGACCCATCAATGGTGAGCTTGGACACTTGGCTTGATATGCCCAAGGCACCCATCCCGCCACTCCCTAAGCTTGCTTCTATGTGTTAATTTAAGCAAAAATTATTAGATCTAGTTGAATTAGGTTTAACCTAGAATTAACTCAAGTTAATGAGCCTATTTAAAGAGGAGAGGAACCAAAGGTTCTATTTCCCACTCTTGCCCAAACCCTGTGATATAGAGAGATAGAGAGAGCTACCGGTAGAGAGAGGGAGAGCTTGTTGAGCGAAGAAGAAGAAAAAGATAAGGAAGGAAATAAACAAAGAAGGACAAGACAAAGTGGGCGATAGTATCTTCTTGTTGCTTTCCATTTCTTTTCTCTTCTCATTCCTCTATCGCTTGAAAACTTCACTAATATACGTTGAATTATCGTCCAACTCCAACATGTCATCAAAAATTTGTTCCTACTTCTCTATAACATCCAACATAATATACATTGAATTCCACCTTATAGATACATCAAGTTGCAAGAACCCCTCCGCAAGAAGCTTCCTCTTTGCCACACACTTCTTAAAATAATCCAACCGTTAGAGGGAAGAATTTACATACTTCACACAATTTTTCACCATAGCCACCGACACATCTATTTCTCTCAAATTGTCTTGCATAATCAAAACTAAAATATGTGCACAATACCTCATATGTACAAACTCATTTAAGATTCGCAGTGAAAATTGATAGTTGAAATCTAGCAGCCCAAACATTCTTCCTCCTTCAGATCCACGCCTTGAGAGAGAGAATTCTCGCTAGAGAGCTTTTAGAGAGAGAACGATTATCACGTAAATGACTTCCCTACTCTCAAATAAAATTATGAGCTATTTACAATGAATTACTTAGAGCTTCAACTCTGCTTATGCGTGAGATCTTTAGGGATCTCAAATCTCAGTCGTAGGATCATCATGAAAAACTCTTTTTCATTAAGTACCTTATATTATGTATTCTAAATTTATGGACTTCTACAAATTGTAATCATGTCTATTAATATCACAATTGACTCCCGAGATAGTGAGACTATTTTTGTAAAAATCTCTTTGGCTAACAATTATTTATTTATTTATCCTTCCACTATACTATATTCCACATGAGCCAATAGGGCCGGAAGAATATCACTAATTAATTTCTTAGCTCATATAATTCTTAATTCTTAATCTGTAACTCGTAAATTATTTCTACAATAATTTCACAAATAATATATAACATATATTAATTACGAAAAATATTTTCGCAAAAGTCCATAGGCCAGTGATTTCTTTTCGAGTCCAACTCTATACAGATATACTGAATATATTGTCCCACAAAGAGACTGGTAGATTCCTTGTTGAGCATTTACACAAGCTCATGTATCATGTACAAGACCTAACGTTGTCTGTAATATTTGACCTAAAAATATCATTACTAAATTACTCGGTCAAAATACAAGTACACAACAAACGGACCTGTATAAACCTATTAGGTCTAAGGATCCAATATACTAATTGTGGAGAATACCTTCTCAACATCTGTGATCACTTCTAGAAGGTATCCTTATTTGATCTCATTCAATGCATATACTCTTATAGAGCACTCACTCCTCTGCTTAAGGTCACTACCTCAATAACGACGCCCATCATCCTATTTTGTAGAGGCAAAACGAGTGTAGATCAATTTGTACATAAGTATATACTTCAGTCTAAAACAACGGTCAAGTGAACAAGGAACCGAAAATTCATATTCATCGCCTTTTGATCCATTAATCATTGGCATAACTTTTCTACAATTTCACTTAACAATATAATTAGGTTACATCTTATGTTACAACATTATACACAATAAGTGTTAAATACATGTGACAAAAAAAGAAAGAAATAAGTATCTCATAATTATTCTAATACCTTGTTTCGAGGGCATATTTTCAACAACTCATTCACATACACAAGTTGCCCTAACTTATTCCCTAAAAGTACTACTTGTCTCTTTTTTACTTTGTCGATTGCAAAGTCATTGGAGGATGCATTATCGATTATGATTGCAAGAATCTTATTGATCCTCAATTCATACATGCAATTCTCCAACTCTTTTCCAATTGTGATTGTAAGAATCTTATTTATTTATTTATCCTTCTACCATACTATTTTTGTGTAACTTCCAACTCGAGTCAATAAAATGTGCAGTCACAGACATATAGTTCTTATTTTCAAAGAAGTCCACATGTCAGTTGTAAAGCAAATCCTAAGACTCGTTCCCAGATACTCTTCTTCCTTTTATTTTTCTGGTCAAAATAAAGACTCATACAATCCCTCATCATTGTATATCAAGAGAACATCTTGAACTGGGGTTCAAGGATATGGATCATATCCTTGAACCCCTACTTGGTCACCATCCTAAATGGTAGTTCATCGACGATTATGAATCAAGGATGGCTTTCCTAACTTCTTCTCATCGTATGCATCTAACTTTATGTCCCCTACTACATCCCTCTTAACTTATTTTGCATCATGGGTGAATTTCCTTTGAGAGAAATCTAACTTGTTTTGCTTTTGTTGATAGGCCAAGCAGCCTTTAAGTAAGACCTCATACCTGAGGTCCCTTGGTTCTTACTGTGAACCTCAACACTTTGATGACAATAATTGCATTTGGCCATGGGTCTCTCAAAATCAATCATGGGTTTCCTTATAAAATGCTCCCACATAGAAGATGACTGAGAGACTTTCCTCCTCTTAGGGGCAGGTGGTGTCGACTCATCAACCACGTCCAACTCCACAACTTGAGGAGTCGACTCCTCTCCAATAGCTTGAGAGGAAGCATTGGGTCTTGCGGAGTGGAGCAGGTGAATCGAAGATGAAGTCGTTGTAGAAGAAGATAATGAATCCATCTAAGGATTTGAAATGTGTAGAAAATAAAAGTTGTAGAAGTGATAATGGATCCATCTAAAAGTTGTGGTTTTCAAAACAAAATAATGGTTGCCCACAATTAGCTTTAGATGTGACCATATTAGATTATTACCAAATTAACATAAGTCGGCCTTCTGTTTATATGTTTTAGAGTTTATGGGGATTGAACATTTCATTTTGATAAGAAATCAAATTTTTGAAAAACAAAAAGAATAAAAAAAATGGAAACTCAAAATTCAAACAAAATCCATAATTTTCTATCCTAAACAGTTTCAAAACAATCATATCCTCAAATCTCCAACTATTAACCTCTCATCCTCCAATTTCCACAACTGAAACAGGTTCACAAATACAACACTATATACAATTAAAAATCTCACATATCACAGTTGTAATTTCACAATCCACAACACAATTTATGTAAGACCCCGAAGAAACCTTGCTTGGACAAGGCATGATTTTATGTTAAGAAAATGCATGTATAATTATTTTGAATTTCTAAAATATGATGTTATGATTTTAAATGCTATGGATGGGATTTTAAATCTATAGTAACCAATTTCATGTTGCTAGATTAATTGTATAATTTCCTTCAATAATCTTGATTTTAATTTTTGAAGGATTTTCTTATGAATGATTTTAGATTATTAAGACTTGCATGTTGGGCTTAGAAACCTCAAACAATGGGCTGACATTGGGCTACCCATGTATGGCCGGTTATTAGATGTATTTGGGCCTTGAAGTTATGACATATGGGCTGCCCAAGTACATGTGATGATGGGCCCTTGAAGTGAGGTATTGGGCTGCCATGAGGCTTATAACATGTGGTGTATATTGGGCTTATATGGCATGCTAATGAGCTGCAAAAATAAACATGGTAATGGGCCTAGTAATGGTGATATTGGGCCTTAAGAAAGTTGGACATTGGGCCCAAGCCCATAGACTTATGAATTGGACTTTAGGTGGTAATGTTGGGCCTTGGATTAAGGATTTATTGGGCTGCCCAATGGGCCTTGAAGTCAAGTTTATAATATGAGATTAGTATTGCTAAACTTCGTTTATTTTACTAAGTAAACTAGGTAGTTGGAATTCAACCAAGTAAACTAAATGGGGAACAAGCTTCAAACTAGAAGTTGGAATTATGTGGAGAGGGGAGATACACGTGAATGAAAATTAGGGTTTGAATTTTGTGGTGCAAAAATGTTATACAAGAAAGGCAAGGGAGACATGAAGGAGACAAAACTTGCAAAAGCTGAAAATAGACATAGAAAGGGAAAGAAAACCCCTTGGCCGAATTTCTTGGCCACATGCACTCCTTTTACCTCTTGTGAGAACCCTTACACGCCTAACACCACCCTCACACACTCATGCACTCATTTTGACACCATTTGGTCGACCAACACAAGCCAAGAGAAAGGGAGAGAAAGAGAGAAACCAAGGCCAAACCGAAACCAAGAGAAAGGGAGAGAAAGGTGAGGAACCAAGGCCAAACCGAAACCCTTGGCCCCAAAGGCTGAGTTTGAGCTGCTGTCAAGGAGGTTTTGGGTAGGAGAAGAAGGAGGACAAGGAAGAAGAAGAAGGTGAAGTCAAGAGGTGTTGTGCAAGGGAAAAAGGGAAAAAGAAAAACAAGGGAAACACTAAGGTAAAAACCGGATCTTGTTTTCCTCTTGATGGTCAAACCCTTTTGTGTTTAGATCTTAGGGTTTGAGTTGTTATGCTTGGATATGGTGAGATCTGAATGACTAAGAGTATTAGGTTGCTTAGTAGGTGAAAAAGTGGGAGAAGCTTTCAAGGGATCAAAGGGGAGTAAAGAAGAACAACAAGGTAAGCATGGATCTTGCATCTCTATGTTGGCCGAACCATATGGGGTTGGATATTGAGTTTTTGTTTTCTATTTTAGTTGGACTTTGAACATGGGTATGTGCAAGTGATAGATCTGGACATACATGCTTTAGATCTAAGTTTTAAATGTTGGAAAAATGCAAAGAATAGACAATGTTTACTAGATGAAGTTAGATCTAACCTAGGTTGTGTTTTGTTGAATGAAAGTTGAATATTTTCTTAGATCTAGGGCTGTTGATGTGTCTAATGTATAAATCTAGTCATGAGGATATTAATGATGAAGATATGAAGTTGATATATGCAAGATAGGTGATAAAATGCAAGGATGAGCAATGTATGTTAGAAAAAAAAGGGTTAGACCTAGCCTAGGTTGTGCTTGGCCGAATGGTATGGTTGTTTTTCCTTTAGATCTTGTGTTGTTGAGGTCTCTAAATGATAGATCTAGAGTTGGTGGTTGTATATGATGAAAATATGGAATTAATACATGCAAGACGGGTCATGAATGCAAAGGAGATGTATATTATAATTTTAGCATGAAAAATGTGGGATTTTGATGTATAGCCGAACCATGTATGCTTAGGTTTTCATGAGTGAATTGTATATGCTTAGATCTGGACATTGGCCATGTTGTGTACAAGATTTATGACCTAATGTATGGTAGATGAGTGCTATGTGTAAAGAATGCATGCAAGGTGATAGAACCAAAGAAAACCTAGTGGTGTTGTGATATTTTGAGTTGGCCGAATATTGCTATGAGTATGATGTATTGTGTTGGTGCTTTGAATTATAGATCCTAGGTTGTGAAATTGTTGAATGGAGGATGGGATCACCATTGGAGTAAAAGTTGTGATTATTTGGTGCATAATGGTAGTGGCCGAATGTTAGTAATAATGAAACCTTAAGTACCATTTATGATTTATGGATTTTCGTTATTGTGGTGGATAAGGAAATTAGAGTTTAGGCTAGTAGGAATAAATATTGAAGAACCATGACCTTTTGATAAAATATTATTGGGAACCCTAGTTAAGATTTAATTATAGTTGGATATAAGGTTTTAATGGAGTACGTGTAATAAAAAGAGACTTAGGGTTAATTCGGTCATGGTGTCGACACCTTGAGTGATGGTGTCGACACATCTAACTAAAACCCGAGAGTTTACATTTTTCCCACTTTGACTAAGTGTTGGAAGTGTCGACACCTTGAGTGATGGTGTCGACACATCTAACTAAAAGTGTTGTAAGTGTCGACACCTTGAGTGATGGTGTCGACACATATAACTACATTCCGAAATTTTATCGGATTGAAATATGTGAGGTGGAATTTATGTAACCCTAATCTATTAATTGATTAAAACCCTAATCGGGAATAGAGGTGTAAATATTTTGTAACATGGTTAATAATTAAATAACCTAAGTTTAGATAATATTATAGGAGTAAATAAAATACTTTAATTGATTAAAAGAATATCGGTGATTATATGTATAGTATATATTTAATAATTATGTGCTATTTCTTAAAGACTAAGAAATATCTGAACCGCTTGTAGGCGATCTACGTGTTTTATACACTACCAAGGAGGACCGAGTGTAAGTGGACAATAAGTATTCCTTTTCAAAACTGGAATGACACACTGCATCGTTTCATGAACAAGTATGGGTTTTAAGAAAGCATGACATGATATGAATTTCATGAACAAGCATGAATTTTAAGCAAGCATGACATGACATGTGCATTGCATGAATTTTTCAAGAAGAAAATTATGCAATGATTTTTATGGAAAGAAAATGAGAAGTTTTATGAAACGATAAGTTAAGATAAGGGGCACCGGTCGGTACCGTACCATCAAGATGGACTCCCATACCGAAAGACGATTGTGAGAAGGATGGGTGAATCCACGAGGCTGTCCAACCACACTGAAGGACATTGAGAAGGTGTGGTGCCTCCAAGGGTCATGTCTAGCCACTGAAGGACAAATGAGAGAAGGTGCGTTAGCTTGACCGAATGTAAGGTCTCCAAGGGAAATCGGAGACGGTTCCAAAGGGAACGCACAACCCTGACTTCAGGGGTTAAATGGAGCGAGCCCACAAGTAAGAAATATGAAATGATTATGAAAAGGCCAATAGTGGCACAAGTATGAATAAGAAATTCTCAAGGGCCTAGGGCCGAAATTAAGCAAGAGCATGTACATATCCATGACATGCATGTGCATCACTTATCAAGTTTATTCTCTTTCATGATAAAACAAGCATAAGTCAAGAGCATGTTCAAGTTATGTCTTTCCCTTACTGAGTCTTTTTGACTCACGTGTTTTTTTAAAATTGTGTCATTCCAGATGCCACAGGTGAAGAGAGTCAGGAGGAATACCTGACTTAGAAGTTCCCGGATGATAATCTTATTTTGTGTATAGTGACCTGATCGATGAGATCCGTCACTAATTGAATTCTAAACATTATATGTGTTTTGTATGGAAACTTAATGAGAACCCTGATTATGTTCGATTAAGCTCGAATCCCTCGTGGTCTTGTATGTTTCCGCCGTAAGCAAGTAAGTAAGAACGCTGGAGCTATCCGGAGATAGTTCGCGGCTGTCACATTTCCTGCAGGGTGCCATTCGGGGCGTGACAGTTTACATCTCACAAATCTAAAGATTGAGATCACAAATTCGAATTAAAGTTCAGAAAAATCACTAATTAGGTTCATAGAATCTTAAATTTCTAATCCAAATTTTGTTAGAAAAACCCTTAATTCCAAATCCCCAAATTCTCAAATTCCAAAGCATCAGATTTCAAAACCCCCAATTTCTAATAGTAGACCAAAAGCATTTGATTTCAATATCAAATTTTTAAATGGCAAACTGAAAAGCCTAATTTCAATTCCACAAATTCACAAATGGCAAACCATAAAGCATTTAAGTATCAGATTTTCAATTACTCATACTTGCAACCCAAATTCGTCTCAGTAACAAATAAATCAATAGGATTTATCGTAGATTAGCAAAAGCTCCAAATTTTTGGTGCCGATCGAATGTCGATTGAACCCCTAACACCATAGCTGCATAGAGAATAAAAAGAATGTTAGTGGGAAATTTGACTCGAAGAAAGAAATGATATAATCCTCCCAAAAATATTGCAACAAATAAATCAATAGGATTTGAATCGAGGATCGTGGTCGCTTGAGAGTCAGGAGTCAGGCTCCTCACGCCGATGCCAATCAACAAATAAAGGGGGATTTATGAGAGCAACAGATGGACTAACGAAGCAACTGAGAGCCAAAAGCACTACTTGCAATAGCTAGACATTGGAAAAGAACTAAGAGGCGTGTAGAGGCACGACATAAGGGAGCTGAAGACTCAAGGTCCAGAGAGAGAAAGATAAGTGAATCACTCGGTGATTAAAAGCCTGGACCAAACGCACCATTTTTTCGAGGGTGTTTTTTTAAAAAAAAAAATTAAGTAGCAAAACAATCTTATTCTGTCTCATATAGCCAAATGCCACAATCGAAACTCAATAATAACATATATAAATAAATAAATATCAAAAAAATTTATTTAGAGCACTATGCTAAAATCCTCAAATTCAACGTTCAACAAAAATTCAATAAACAGTCTTCTAAATTGAAATAATACTACTAAGGTCTTCAAAAGACCATTTCTCTATTATTCCTGCATCTAGCACCTTTTAGAGAATTTCTAATTTGAGGTCTTCCACCACTCATTGTCACAACCACAAAATCTGAAAGATTACAAAGTAAGTGGTGAGTTACAACTAGCATAGTAAGTAACAAGTCAATGGGAGTAGGGGAAATGACAATTTTATCACAATAACCGATGTCAAGAAAAATATCGTGAGCAATACCAAATCCAAAAAAACAAGTTGTAACAAAAATATCTAAGACCGCGCGATATAGGAAAGTCACCAATAGTCACACAGACCTCCAAAACCATAAAGATCTCCAAATACCACAACGAGTATCAAATTGGCTACACACACCGCAACGTACAATGAGGGGTACCAAATTGGTTACACAAACCAAAAAGATAAAATGGCCACACGGACCACAAATATATCATATCATAAGAAGAAAAAGGATAATTTTCACAATATGCTCACAAAATATGTTCAAACATTCCAATATTTCAAGCTAAATATTTCCATTGAGTTCATAAAATCTCAACAATCTCATTTTACCAAAATTTGTAGACTCCTCCATATACCATATCAAAATAATATAAAATACAGTGCACATTTAAAATCCAACTTGTCAATGTCAAAGAATTTAATTTTGCACAATAGCATATTTACAAATCAATTTCAATTTGTAAAAGAATTTAACAAATTGTGCACATGTTTTCCCCAATACAAGAATTTCATAAAAATCTTATTGAAGAACCACTTACCTAAAATGCTCGACCAAACCAAAGGAATCTTCAAGCTTGACTAAAAGATTACTTCAAGCCTAAATCAAATCAGTGCACCTTGTTAAGATCTAATGACATCTCGAAAGCAATTTCTAAGAGACCTAGTAAAAAACTCCCTACGATTAAGAGAGCGTGTTAATAATACTTCTATATTTTGAGCCTCATTTTATCTATATGAGTGTACTATCTCTACAAAATACGGTATTTTTTTCAAATCTTGTCTTTTATTACTCTATAGCTACCACTAAACATTACAGAGTTTTTATTACTTCAAACCTAGAAATTTTAAGTTCCACATCTTTGTTATAGATACAAACGTAATGGAGAAAAGACTTACCCAAATTCGACGAGGTTGCAAAAGAATCGCTTAATTTCAAAGAATTGGGATCTCCAACGTTAACTATAAAATAGCATAACCCTACATCAATCCAAGGAAATTCGACCCACAAGCAAGGATGAAATCATACCTTCTTCAAAATATTACCTAACCCCTACAAATCGAGCCTCTCAAGTGGCTAGAGAGAGATAGCTTTGAGAAAGAGATGGAGAGAGAGAGAGTACAATTTTGATGGCATTTTGAGAAAAATAATGTAGTTACAAGCTTTAATCTAGACTGGGATTTGAAGACAGCAAAAATATAAGCGAAATGAGTGAGAATGTTGAAATTTGAAATAGAGATTTGAAGTTTTGAGGAAAAAAAACTAAATCAAATAAACAAACGGAAATGGTCCAAAGGTCCTGTGTGGGGGGAAAAGGTTTGCGGAAGGGATAATCGGACTAATTGAATTGCAACATTTTGGTGTTTTTTTGTTACAATCTCTCTCTCCCTTAAATAAATTTCTTTCCTAAAATTTAACTTACCACAATCAAAGAATAATTCTTGATGTTTTGACTGCATCTCATCTTCTTATTCTCATGCTGCTTTGGTAGTGGTTTGGTTCTCCCAAAGAACTTTCACCAAGGGTATCATCTTAGACTGCAAAATTTGCTTCTTACCATCCACAATTTGAATAGGAACCTCCTCACATCATAAATCCTTGTTAATTGTAGCGGTTGATAATCTAAAATATAGGAAAGGTCAAAGATATATGTCCATAATGTAGAAACATGAAATACGTCACAAATCCTTTCCAGAGTGGGCAATAGTGCAAGTCGGTAGGCAACAGATTCGACCTTCACCAAAATCTCAAATGGCCCCACAAAACAAGTGCTCCATTTTCCTATCTTTCCAAAATGCATAACTCCCTTCATCGTAGCAACTTGCATAAATATTGTCTTATACTTCCAATTTCATCTCCTTTATTCATTTATCTACATAACTTTCCTATCTACTCTGAATGGCTTGCAATCTTTTTTGAATTAACCCAACCTTCTCATACGTCTCCTCTATAATCTCTGGACCAAGAATCTTTCTTCACCTACTTTTATCAGAACAAACAGGAGATATAGATTGAAAAGCTCAAGTTTAGACCCAAACTATACGTAGAGGGGGATGAATAGTTATTTTTTAAACTCAGTTCAAATATTATAAGCACTTAAACTAAATTCACGCACCAATCAAGATAAAATCAAGAAGCTATCAATTAACAGATTATCATGCATCTAACTCCAAACTAACTTTAATCTAACCTTACACAGGATTGCAGAAACAATGGATTCCTTAAATTAAGATTGATTAATTAATGTCCAATACTGTTAATTAATAAATCAAGATTGATAAAGAAACACACAAGATTACCAAGTCATTAAGAAAGAGATAATCAAGCACAAGATTACTATGGGTGCAGGTTGTTCCAATCAATCTACTATGAACAAAACTTTTACAATCACTGATCCTAAATAAATCCCCTTTGTCTATCCAGATTTCTCAGTCCATAAAGCCACTGGAAAAGCCTTCTCAAGTCAATGCCCATCGTATAATATTTTTATCATAACTCTGATCTCTTTCACGTGGATATCATTTGAACTCAGAGGTGCCTTCAGTTCTGGAACTCCAACAGCTTCCTTTGAGAATTCTCAAGACCTTATTCGATGATGGGCGATGATTATCTTCAACAACACGTAAAGAAAGTTGAAGTTCAACACTAGCAGATCTTTACATCAACATCTTCCAAGAATAGGAATGAAACTTTCTCTCAAATAGTTTCAATAGGCGATGAACTTCTTAGAGAGAAGAATTAAAGAAACTAGGAACTCTCAAATGAATATGATCGTGTATAGCATGTAAGTGTGTAGATATTTGAGAGAGGATCAAGTAAAATGGTTTCTTGAAACAGTTGGATGAGTTTTCTAGAGTTTCAACCATTTCGGTTATTTTACCACCAAGCTAACATTGGTCAGACTGCGATCTAACCCATTCTAACTTCTTCAACTGAAACAATCCATAACAATCTCAAATCCTTTTCGTACCTATTGACAGCTGAAAACACACTTTTGGAAGCCTCAACCTCTTTTTCTACAGCCTTCTTAATCCTTTTTGAATATCACGTACCAAGACAAGTTGTTTTACATGAATTAAACGAAAAAATACAATTTGATAAAATAATATTTTGACATAAAAATTTTGTTAATCAACTAATACATTTACATTCATATACTCCTATAGGAGCCATTCCAATACTATAGTGTAATTGTTGTTGTAATCAAATTAAGCTAATGATAAAATCAACAGTCCAATTACCTTCGAAATTCATTACATAAGCTCTTAACATATCTTCCAGAGTTTGAATGGTTCTCTCTGATTGAATATCTGTTTGTGGGTGAAAGATCGTACTCAATTTTTATTTCGTGTCAAAAGCCCTCTGCAACCTTTTCCAGAACTCTGAAGCTTAATTGTGGATACCGATTTTATATGATTGTTGTTGGTATTCCATGTAACCTCACAATCTCAACAACATAATGTTGCGCGAACTTATCCAAAGTGCAATGATTTCTAATAGGGAGGAAGTGAGCCAACTTCGTTAATCTATCCACCACAACCCAAATTGTATCATGACCTTTAGGCGACCTTGGTAACCCCGAAATAAAATACATACATATATGTTCTCATTTCCATTCAGGGATCAAAAGCGGTTGCAATAATCCTGAAGATCGCTGATGTTTCATTTTCACTTATTGGCATATAAGACATTGTTCTACAAATTTGGCGACCTCCTGCCTCATATTATTCCACCAAAAATTCCCGTAAAGATCCCGATACATTTTAATACTGCCCGAATGTATTGTAAAATGTGAATGATGTGCTTCTTCAAGAATTTCTCTTTATTTATGTGTCATTCATCATCCAAAAGCCTGTTGTTGTACTTCAATAAATCATCATCTGTCAAATTGAATTCAAATTTATGTCTATTACATACTTTCTTGATGAGTCTTTCCGGTTCTCTATCCTTACCTTGACTACTAAATTTCCAAAAAAAAAGTAAAAAATGGTAAAATCGAAAATTTCCGCGTGTTGGCAGAAACTCTGATTTCTTCATCACCCCAATTTAGGGTTCTGATTCTGGCTCTGATGCTAATTAGCTGCCGAATCCGGAATTTTAGTTCCAATAGAGATTTTGTCCCCCCCCCCAAGGTGGCATGAGCCCAACGAGATTGGGCTCCCCACTTAGCACAAGCCACCCTATCAAGGGTGTGGGAGGGGACCCCCTTTAACTGGCACAACCATTGTGCGTCGAACATTCCCTCCATTTAAATTATTGTCAATTTTTTTAAAAAAATTAATGTTTTGATTTAAGAATTTAAATTTTTAGCCATTTCATTATTTTTCTGTCTTCTTATTTTTTATTCATTTTATATTTTTTAAATTTGGATTTTCTATTAAAATTTAATTTTTTATTATTTTTTTAGTTTTCAGTTATTTGTTTTACTTATTTTCAGTTTGAGTTAACTGATAAATTTGATGGGGACACGGTTGATTAAATATGAAAGATATGGCACGCAATCAGATGATATTATACTTACATTATGTCTTTTAATTTTTTGTCCATAGATCTGGTATACTACATAAATTTTACCAAAATTAAATATGATTGTATACCTTGTTTTTTTCTTATATCTCCGTAAGAACTGTTCAAAAAAATCTTTGGAACAGGCAAAAGAGATACTCCTAGAGATATATGGCAACGATGGCCCATCTACAGCTGCTGGGCTTTAAAAGGAACAATTACTATTAATACGAATCTGTGCAACAAGACAACCCATCCAAACACACACCGCCTCTGACAATTTGGAGTCGAAAAGGAAATAATTGCCTATAAATACCATTTCTCACTTGGCGGTGAGCATTCAAAAAGTTGCCTATAAACAGTATGGCTGCACAACCCCGGCGTAGGTGTCGGTTTTCAAATATGGGCCACCTACACCTACACCGTTAAGGGCAAAAATTGGCCCTTAACGGTGGCGGTTCCGATTATCCTACATTCATATTAGGCCATTTTTTTAGCATTTTATGCACTTCGCCTAATGTATTTTTATTTTTATTTTTTTTCTTTGGTCTATTGATCACATATTAATAAAATCTTATCCCATAAGTGGCCGGTACCAACTATGCCCTTGTTTAAAAAATATTACCGGTAAGTTCTAAATCACAACATAACCTTCACGTACCATTCCTCATTCCTCCTATCTCAACTTAAAAAGCACTTAATAGGACACTGAACGAGACAGGAAAAATTGGCACCAAATAATCTTGTGCTGCTGAGGGTTGTATCTTTGCCATAACATTAGATGATTGATAATACAAGATAGACAAGACAAGAATTCTCATAGCTACAGTTTCACAAACTAAACCTCAATCTCATTAAAGAGTTAACCTTCTCCTAAGACTCCATCAATACATGCAGGAGCATCCATCATCAAAATGCACCATAGAGGTACCTATTCCAAAAGTTCAAACTAATTCACACATCAAAATCAAAAATACCTATGGCAAAGCCAACAACGGTGTCTAGCACAAACTCCAAACCTTAAGACTGGTCCTAACTGCTATGTTTGAACTTAAAGAGTCTTTGGAGCCAAGGAGACTTATGGCACAAGCAACATAGGTGTATAAACTGTGTACAAATTTTCTCAAGCCCTATTTTAAAAGTAATCTACTCCTAGAATTCGAGAAGATTTTAAAGTCATTCCTCTCTTACACTTTCTTTCTCATCAAACAATCATAGAAAAATTATAATAAAAACTCAAAATTGCAAATTTGTAATTTCCTCTCTCTCCTCACATTCACCAGCAAAGCAAACAGAACAAAAAACGAGTGACTCAAAATACTCAAGAATCCAAATTCTAAAAATCAAACTCAGTTTCTTTTCTTTCTCTTCTCGCAAATTCCACCACGCTTGTATTCCCTTTCTACATTTTTTCCCTGTCGACCAAACATATAAAAGTACAATAAAACTCTAGCTTCCAAAACCCAATATCATTTCTCTCCTCATGTTCGCCAACAAGCAACAAGAGGGAAAAAAAAATCAGCTACTCAAGTCACTCAACCCAAGTTCTATAGACCCAAATTTCATTTCTTTTCTTACCATTTCGGAGGAATATCCAGCAACCAAACAGAGAATAGTTGTTGTGGTCGGCGAAGGAGGAACGGCAGCCGTCAGGCGTGGTGGTTGGCGAAGGGTTGTGCCTCCTGTGCGCATAAGAGGGAAAGTAGGGAGAGAGAGAGAGAGGCACTGAGGCACAGCCATGGGCGGGGGGGGAACTTCGGGAAAATAGAAATGGGGGGAGTGACAATGTCGAAGAAAAGGGGTTTGGGTGGGTGGAGTAAGTGAAATGACGTAGTTTCTCATTAAGAGAAACTAAGTCGTTTTGTAGTAAAAATAATAAAAATAAATAAATCCCTCAGGGAAACCGGTGCCGGGTAAACCGGGACCCGGAATTATCCCCGTGTTTCTGTAAAAATCTCAAACCGGCACCGACACCGGTGAAGCCGGGTATCGACAACCCGGTGCTGGTTTTGGTGGCACTAAGCAGGCCTAATAAACAGCATCCAGAGAAGTGTCAGAGACTCTGCTGCCCAAAAACAAACACCCCTTGGGGAGAAACGAAGAGACATACGTATCGACGTCGAGGTTTGTTCTTCAGTTATTCTCGATTCATTGGCCTCCTCCTTTTCACAACCAGTAGACCAGTCCCGACTGAAGCAGGCAAGCATGAAGGTGTTCAGGAAGCGAAATCCAACTCTGAAGAAGAAAGCCATGGAACAATTCGGGTTGTGTGACATCCCAGATTGCTTGATCTCCTACGGCCCTGACGGTAAGGTCCATACGTGGCCCGAAAGCCAGAACGACGTTGAAGCCATTATTGGCAAGTACTAGAACCTTGGCCCATCATCCAACTTGTAACAATCTTCTAAATTGTAATGGATTTTTGTAGAGTTTGAATGGATGTATTGAGAACAAATCTGTAGATCAACTGATATTCATTGAGAAACTAACCAATATTTGAGAATTGGCAAACTCCATAGACATAAAGATAAAGCTAAAGAGCTACGCATTTCGATAAGATAAAACCCCAGCTAGTAACCGCTCCTATATATTCTAGAAGGCAGAAACAAAAAAAAAAGAATAAAGGCTGAAACGGAATAGAAAATAGAATATGGGCTTCAATTTGGCACAGCCCACACCAGCCCACACTGCACCTCACTCTCACAGCTGCACCCACCTACAGCTCAGCCCATGCGTATAACATCATTCCTTGATTCCTCACGCCCGAGCCCAAATCCATCTGTTATCCATCTACTTATATGCCACACCCCAGCCTCTCGAACATTCGACCTCAGTTCAGTTCGTGTCTTCACAACCTTTTTCCTTAACCCTAATCTTGGTCGTGTCACATAGCCACCCCCATTAAAGCACCTTGTCCACAAGTTGCGGAAATTGAAGACGTAAGGGCTCCAACCACTCCCAAGTCACCTCTTCCAGATCTTGCCTAGACCAGTGCACCAAAACCTCTGTGGCTGGCAGATTTCCCTTTTGAAAAATTCGGCGTTCCAAAATCGCCTAAGGCTCGGGCTGAAAAACACCCTGAGAGTTGACTGGTGGCAGCGACGGGAGAGGAACACAACGAGAGCCAATCTTCCCTTTGAGCTGAGAGACGTGAAAGACGGGATGTACCCGTGCATGAGCTGGAAGAAGGAGCTTGTAAGCTACCTCCCCAATACGAGCCTTGATCTAAAATGGGCCATAGAAACGAGGTGAGAAGTTCAGATTGCGACGCTGGGTGACTGATGTCTGCCAATAGGGCTGCAAACAGAGATAAACCTAATCTCCAACAGAAAAGGTTCTCTCGCTCCTTTTCAAATTTGCATAATGTTTCATGCGATTCTGAGCTTTCTCTAAATTCTTCTTCAATAATTGTAGGGTTTGGTCACGGGAACGTAAAGCTAGGTCAACAGCGGCAACTTGAGTGGTTCCAGCTTCATATGGTAAAAGCGGGGGAGGTAATTGACCATACACTATTTCATATGGAGTAAGCTTGGTTGAGGCATGAAAATTTGTGCTGTAACACCACTCTGCTAACGACACCTACTGAGACCAATCTTTTGGTCTATCACCCACGAAACATCGTAAGTAGTTCTCCAGACACTTGTTCCCTATTTCAGTTTGCCTGTCTGTGTGGGGGTGACAAGTCGTGTTGTAGGATAGCTTGGTACCTTGAGTCTTGAATAGAGCCTTCCAAAAATTGCTTGTAGACGTCGGATCTCTGTTTGAAATTATAGACTCGGGCATACCATGCAACTTGAAGACTTGATTCATATAGGTCAGAGCAACCTTAGAAGCTGTGCAAGGATGTGTTAGGGGTATAAAATGAGAGTATTTGGATAATCATTCAACAACCACGTAAAGAACTGAGTACCCTTGGGAAATGGGCAGCCCCTCAATGAAGTCCATAGTGATGTGACTTCATATACGCTCAGGCATGGGTAAGTGTTGTAGCAAACCCCCAGGAGCAATATTTTCTTATTTGACTTGTTGGCAGACATTGCATTCCCGGATGAATTTCTTGAGTTGTTGTTTCATGTGTGGCCAATAGAAGTTTCTACGAATTCTGTGGAGGGTTTTGTCATACCCCACATGACCCCCTACGGGTGACCCATGTGCATGTTGTAGTAATTGCTCCCTGAAAGTGGTACGAGCACCCACATACGATCTGTCGTTATAGGATAGAATCTCATTTCTAAAGTTGTACTTCACGGGGTCCAGCTCACCCTTCTCCCATTTGGACAGCAAGTATCTAGTGACATCCTCCTTATAACTCTCCCTAACATCTTCCAACTAGTTAGCTTGGGGAAAGGATAGGGCTCAAAAGGATGGTGCATGCTTCTCTTTTCTAGACAAGGCATCAGCCACTTTGTTATCCTTCCCCATTTTGTACTCCACTTTAAAATCATACCCAAGTAGCTTAGTTAGCCATTTTTGTTGGAAAGAGGTTCCGATCTTCTACTCCGAAGATGTTTGAGGCTTTGTTGGTCCGTCCTCACGGTAAAGCTTTGTCCAATGAGGTAGGGGCGCCACTTTTGGACAGCTGAAACCACAGCCAACAATTCTTTATCATAGGTTGACATAGCTGCACTTTTACCATTAAGAGCATGGTTGAAATACGCAATAGGTCTTCCACCTTGCATCAAGACAGCTCCAATCCCAACTCCACTAGCATCACATTCGAGAATAAAAGGCTTAGAAAAATCTGGAAGGGCCAATACGGGTGATTCAGTTACTGCAGCCTTGAGATTTTGGAAGGCCTCAGTGGCGACAGTTGACCATCCAAAGGCATTTTTCTTAAGGAGAGCAGTCAAGGGTGTTGCAATTGTCCCATAGCCCTTAATGAACTTCCGATAGTACCCGGTCAACCCTAGAAAACCCTGAAGAGACTTAAGAGTCTTGGGGAGTGGCCAATTGGTCATAGATTGGATTTTGGAGGGATCTGTCTTCACTCCCATAGCAGAGACAATGTGGCCCAAATAATCCACCACATTCTGACCTCCCACTCTCCCAACTACCCTCATAGTCTTAGGATTTAAGGACCTTGTCAATGCATGTAGTGATATTTCTAGATCTGCCTCTATTGCTTCCAGAACCTCTTCATTCTCATCAATTTTAATCGCCTAAGGTCCCTGGTGATCGAGATCCCCCACATCGATACCTTCCATAAAAAATAACTTTGGGTTTTTACACACATGTTTGGTTGTCCACTTTTCATCACAATTGTAGCATAAACTCTTATCTCTTCTCTCTTTCATTTGGTATGGTGTTAATTTTTAGATTGAGAATGTTTTCTTTGGTTGCTAGTGGTATGGGTTGTTGTATGGTTGGCAATTGGTGTAATGGGAATGGTTGTTTGGATTGTGATTGGTGGAATGTGGATGGCTGTTTGGGGTGTAGGTGGATGGTGTTTGGAGTACTCCTTTGCTATTTTTTCTGCTCAATAATACATGTTCTTCCTGAATCTTTGTTAAACCATATGTTGTGATCAGATTATGGGGATTGAACATTCTCACTGGTAATCTAATCTCATCTTTGAGTCCACTTAAAAAGCAACTCAACTTATAGGTTTCAGATAAGC
Source organism: Myrica gale (assembly GCA_963930655.1). Classification (NCBI taxonomy): domain Eukaryota; kingdom Viridiplantae; phylum Streptophyta; class Magnoliopsida; order Fagales; family Myricaceae; genus Myrica; species Myrica gale. Next base: position 11,289,037 of record OZ005619.1, on the reverse strand, counting down.
AACGTAATCTATTGGACAATGCCTCAAACTGCCCCTTATAAATCTCAACACTAGAGGTCTGTTTCAACCTTATGAGCATTTCCATAGGATCATCATAGGCATTAGGCCCAAATCTCAACAATAGAACCTGAATAAATACCTCCCAATTCTTCAAAAACTCCTGAATCCTCCAGATCTTGAAACCAGATTAAAGTTTGCCCTTCCATATGATATGAAGCCAACAACAAACGATGTGTGAGGTGTGTTTGGTGGTAGTTAAAAAATTGGACAGCTTTATATAACCAACCATTAGGATCAACCCCATTAAACCTTGGAAAATCTAGTTTAACCGACCTGACTTGTAGCCCTCCTGAATCTGGAATTCCTACACCTCCACTTCCACTTGGTGGTGTATTGTACTGTTGTCCCACAAGTGTCTCCTCCAACCGTTTCTCCTTGCTTTGGATCAGGATCTGCATATTCAGGGTAAGGTTCGAAAGCTGTTGTTCAATACCATGAAAGGCTTGTTTCTGATCATCTTGATCCTTCTTTAACAGGTGTACCTACTCCATGATCTCCTTATATCATGTATCTACCATGGCTGGATCTAGGCTCTGATACCAAATGTAACAATCTTCTAAATTGTAATGGATTTTTGTAGAGTTTGAATGGATTTATTGAGAACAAATCTTTAGATCAACTGATATTCATTGAGAAACTAACCAATATTCGAGAATTGGCAAACTCCATAGACATAGAGAGAGCTAAAGAGCTATGTATTTCGATAAGATAAAACCTCAGCTAGTAACCGCTCCTATATATTCTAGAAGGCTGAAACAGAAAAAGAATAAAGGCTGAAACGAAATAGAAAATAAAATATGGGCCTCAAGTTGGCACAGCCCACACTGCACCTCACTCTCACAGCTACACCCACCGTCAGCCCATGCTTATAACATCATTCCTTGATTCCTCACGCCCGAGCCCAAATCCATATGTTATCCATCTGCTTATATGCCACACCCCAGCCTCTCGAACATTCCAGCCTCTCGAACATTCGACCTCAGTTCAGTTCGTGTCTTCACAACCTTGTTCCTTAACCCTAATCTTGGTCGTGTCACACAACTTGTCAGTGTATTCAAAGGAGTACCAGATAGAGAACAGCATGGATGGAGATCTTGATCTTGGGTCCGAGAAAGACAAGAAGGAGGAGGAGAAATTTGAGGAGGTTTTGGCGACATGGGAGGGGTGGCTTGATGGGCAGTGCGAGGAAGAAGCGTTGGCGAGTCTTTGGGGTTTCTTGAAGTTCAAGTCTCGTGCAGTGAATAAGAGGATAAAATTTCTCAAGGGAAGAGAAGCGCCGGGGCAAGTTAAGGCCATTTCCGTATGGCCCAAACCCACTTTAGGGCCTTAAAGTCAGTTGAGAGAGGTAATTTTGGAAGGGGGCAAGTAATTCAAGAAGTGTATTGGAAAATAAGGCAAAAAAAACCTAAATTTGGGCTTTTAGTTGTGCTTTTGTTTGGAATCTGTGAGCTACTTAGTCTGTTTTGTTGGCAATTCTAGTGAGCCAAATCAATGACTGACAATCACATGGCAATCTCATTAACCTTTTGGATTCAATTCTGCCTAATTTGTGGTTCTATCCTCACGGACCTCACCTTAATAATTCGAGCTGGAAACACCGTTGCATGGATCTTTTTTTTTTCTAGGCGACTCTGTTGCATAGATCAATCGTTGTGATTGTGTGTTTTCCAAGCTTATCCAGACTCGCTCTCTTTAAGGACATACCGGTTGAGCCAAAGATTTGATTCCTTAATATTATTTCATTTACATTAATTATTATATTTAATACCAAGAAATTAAAGCTATGATGGAAACCAAATCGAAAATAACCTTCAAATCAACAAACCATATGAGGGTTAAGGTCAATGGATAGATGTAAACTACACTGCTCTAATTATCAACGAATCTCATGATGAGGTGTAAGATTGTTTCCCGCCCCTCCCCCCCCCCCCCCCCCCCCAAAATTTATGTAAATTTACGATTAAGCAAAAAAATTACTTTTTATTTGGTTTATATTTTGGTCGATTTTCATAGAGTGGTGGGATGATTGCATAGAAGGGTATAGTGAAGGGAGAGTAAGTTTGATACCACGTGTTGTGAGAAGATTGAGGGAAATTGCTTGTTTTTGTTCTTTTCGGCCAATTGGGTGGAAGCTTACACAGTTTACCAGGATAATGGACCAGAAAAGAGAGAGTACATACATCTTTGCATAAAAAGACAAGAATTATGGATGGATTGGACAAACTGCATACAAACCAAAATAAGCTTCAAATTCAACTACTATTTCAGACTGGTTTCATCGACGTTTGAAGCATTTCTGTAGTTTGCCAACCGTCCCCAAACGCACAATTTGGGCTATAATACCAATCTCTTTAAGAATTAAGCGTGCTGGGCTAGGAGATAACATATTAACCATTGGAAAAGGAAAGCCATGCAAAAAGCTGTAAATCCTTCTATAAGCAACTAGCTATCGCATTTCAACTTTTTGCTTAAGCCTCTTATATCACAGGTGTTGACGCCTCATGAGTATGTATGGCCTAAATTTGGTGATCTGAAACAGTGTTAAAGCATGTACTTTACTAACACTACCGTCTCTTTTTCTTTCACAGGGGAGACAAACGTATTTCTGCAGTTTGGCACAAAACCAAAACATGCTAGCAGATGGCACCTCACCCATTAAGCTGCAAAGCTTAAGAAGTCCTACGTCGGCCATCTGCAACACTACAATGCAGCAGACCCTTCACTTCTGAGAAAGTTGTCATACTTTCTACGCAAAGATGATGCACAAGCAGGTAAATTCCCAGTCAACAATCCCATTGATTCCTTTAGACCGTTGGACAGAACCTTTGCGAATCCATCAATTTCCAACTCGTATTGCTCATATACAAAGAAAGCAGTGAATGCAAAAACGAGTGCTGCAATTTTATTTCCAAGGAGATAAATGTTATGAACTCCATAAAAAATTACGCTACAAATACAAAAAGCAAATAGGATAAAGAGATATCAAAGCATCCAATAGCTCCACATTAGTAACAGTTCTTACCTATGCCAACCACCACAGTGAAGGATCGCAACAGAATCAACTTCAACAAGTAGAGAAAAACTGCTACCTACATCAAAGAAAATGACAGCTGTTGACAAAATCATTCGCTCTGCAAATTAGTGGGTTTGTTGAAGTTGATACATAAAGCATCAAAGGCACTTCTAGGTTCATGTGTCGTCAGCTAACATAATTTTTTCAATTAAGATTACTAAACTGAACTATTTGGTCTCATATATGTTCTTGTGAAGTGCACACTACTAAAATTTTGGACATGCATCAACTTGATCCAAACCATGTCCAAAATGCACCATTTCCACTTAACGAAATCATCCATACATTCAATTCCATACCTTGAAGAAATTACGCCAATCCTCTCCGTGGGCTAATGATTGTACATGTTGGACTCCGTTGTTCCACAGATATGCTAGTGTGGTAATTGAATCTTTTACTACCATCTCTGGGATCACAAAATAAGAGGAAGATATTCTCTGAAAAGTGACCCCAACTCTGTTGCAAAAATGACATAGATTTCAGTTACCAAGGAAATGATATTTGAAATGTTGGCTAAGGAAATCTTAGGACTATCAAATCACATTAATATACTTCACAGAAGAAAGGCAAATCAAGGAAATCCTGACATTTCTATGCCAATGAAGCATATTATTCGTACTATGACCTTATATTTCACCCTTTCTACTGAAGCAATTAGTCTTGCAAGGGCCAAGGGGGCGTGAGAGAGAGAGAGAGGGGGGGAGACGACGTCGGCGGGGGTGATGAAAGGATCCCTAGTGATGACGTGGGCGGCAAAAGCCATGCGTGGGAGAATAGGTGCCGAGATGAGGCACCAAGGACACACATGGGCACTCATGACACGCCCACAGCGCGCGCAGCGACAGCACCACAGTCATGCCATGGCATCATCACGCGCGCGCGCAAGCTAGGTGCCCCAGCGCCCTGACAAGGCATGGCGCCTCACCAACGCCCATGCCTGGCATGCCAGCCAGCCGGCCACAAACATGTCATGACAGCACATGGCCTCACCCATGGCCTTGCCATGACACGGCGCAGCAGCAAGTCCTTGGCCACCAGCCAAGCCATGCAGCCACAGCAGGCCAACAGACAAAGGAGGGCCATGACACAGGATGGCCACCACCACCACCAGCCACCACCAGTGGCGGAGCACCACCACCCCTACCGGTACTAGGTGGTGAATGGAAGAGGAAGGCCCGAGGAACCGGAGGAGCATCACCAACCATGGTGGTGCAAGCGACGGCGGCGCCACCGTGGACGGCGGCGGACACCCAACAATCAGGGAGGTATCTTAGGGATTAGTTTCCTTTCTTGTTATGATTGAATAAATCATATCTTCTAGATTTAGGGATCCTTTCCTAAACTCTAGAAGATTCATTTCCTTTATGTTTATGTTCAATTACGCATGTAATATCAAATCTCCTTAATTCAAGGGATTTGATTGGGATTGTGATTTGATTTGATTAAGTCAATTAGGGTTTGTAAGCTCCTAAGGATGTCTATATAAACACCCTTAAGAGCATTAGAGTGATTCATTCAGAATAGTAGAGTCTTGGAGAGCCTGAGTGCTTTTGGGGTGGGATTTGGCCAAACATAGGCACGTATATGCTAAGTCGGTTTCAAGGCTAATAACCTTGTAACTTGGGATTCATTCTAGGCTAATAACCTAGTTTGGGTACCCGTTCTTGGGCTAATTAACCCTTGATCGGGATTGTTCTTGTGTTCTTGTGGTTCTTGGGCTAATTAACCCTTGACCACGTTCTTCGTTCTTATCAATAAAATCTTGAGTGTTCTCCATTGTGTTGTTAGATCCTATATTTCAGCTCGTGTGTTGCCAAGAACGGTTTAGGAGGATCGATTGGGGTGATCGTGTTCGAATCACTTGGCGGGAGTTGGAGTTGTTATGGCGGCCTAGACCTGGGTCCCTAACAGGTGAGCTGCAGTGGGAGGCAACGACTAGGGTTTTGAGAAAGGGGTGGGTTCAAAACTGTGAAGGAGACTTAAGAGGGGGGCGTCAGGGGGAGACTGGGAAAGAAAAACAATAAAGGGGGTGGAGGGAGACGGCGTCGTCTCACCCTCCACTTAATATTCAAAAAAAAAGAATAAGAGAATCCCAAGAATACCCCTTGATTCGGTTCGGTCCACGATTCTCGGTAGTAGAACTGTGGGCCGAACCGACCCAATCGGTCGGTCTGGGATATTTGGGGCCGACAGTCGAACTGGGCTGGCCCAAAACCGGCCGGCCCGATCAGTTTCGGGTCGGTTTGGGCCGGCCCGGTCAGTTCGCCCAAACGTGATCACCCCTAGTTTATAGAATGAGCATCAGTGTAAGATGATTATCATATATTGAAAAAATGAATCACAGAATACCAAATAATGCTATACAACAAACAAAAAGAAAGTTGACAACATGAACGGGCTTAATAGATAATGAAACATAAGTGTTCTAGCAACCCACTCCACAACCCTTTTTCCTCCAAATAATGCAAACTATAGAAGAAGAAAGTTATAGATTTAGAAGGCTTTGTCCATGCAGACTATGACGAAATCCAAATCAGGAAGAAACAATAAATGAGAAAAATATATATATTTCACAACATTTTTTTTTTTGGGGGGGGGGGGTGTTAAGCCTCGACAAAAACAAGGGGTTATGGAAACTTTTGGTGGTCTGACCAAATAAGGAAAAACGGTGTTTACCGAAACAAGTGAAAACACAGAACTATCCAATTTAGCTTTCATAAGCATCAAAACTTACGTCGTTGAAGAAAGAACACCATATCCAAAAAGGATAAAGTTAATCAGCAGCAGAAGTTTCGCAGCAGATGACATGAAAGTTCTTCCAGAAAGAAAAAACCAGTAAAATAACAGAACCAGAGCAAGGAAATATGCAAATGTTTTCTTCTCGTCTCTCCACAGCAAAATGTCTGAAACTGCAGGAACACAATTCAAGGTCATGCCATGGGGAAACTGTATAATCAACACCTTATGATTCAGAAATTTATGGACACAAGATCCATGGATGCACAATGAGAAATTGTTTAATGATGCGCATTTTGCATTTTGAATTCTGTGATTGCATGCAGACAATACTTATACTGGTGTTATCTCATGGAACCAATTGCAGGTGGTAACAACAATCAAAGAGGAAGATATTCTATTCATCAGTTTCTAAGTTGACACAGACCAGATTACGGGATATCCTGCCTATGGTTCCCTAAGAAATCAAATTAACACGCACTAGACAGCAATGGGCTTCTGCCATAAGCAGGCTTAAGCGTGCTGGGGAAATCAGTTATGGTTCACTGATATCAAGCCCACAAAGAAAGGTTTTTCTAGCAAGAACAATGCCAGTTACACCTAATATGATATGTACAGCCATGCTTATTTGCAGGCTAAGATTAACCAGTCTGCGTGTAAAGCCACAGTCCCACAAAAATTATGAGCTTACAATTGATCAATCTGGCCAAAATCACTAAAAGCTTCCATCAAAGGGACATTTATAAAATCACTCATACTTATACACTGTTAAGCAGTACAATTATAGAATACAACACGAAAGTGTGAAAAGATTAGATAAGGTCCAAACCTTCCCCACCACCCAGCAGCTTTTCCGCTCTTGATTGTTCATTGAACGTGCGATATCTTGCACAATATGTGTCTATGGTTAATTGGGAAATCGATTCAATTGTTAAAGTGACACCTTCCTGAACAGCAATCAGCAGAAAAAGAAAGGAGTAAAACTTCAAATCTTATAATTCCAATTGTTTTTTTTTCCCTTAATTGACCAGTTATGTACCAGATGGATCTTCCACCCACAACTCGCCTCGTTCTTAATAGGGAGGGGGTGTCATTTGAGCCATGGTCATTGGCAACTTTAACATTGTTAAATTAAGCTATTTACAATGAAATGCACAGTTTTGGATGTAATGAGATTTGCGAGGAAGTAAAGGAATCGACTTCAAATTAGAATCTGTGAAATGCGAATCGACTTCAAATTAGAATCTGAGAAATGCTGGAATCAATCAAGTTGTGCGTAGATCAAGCATATAATGAGATACTGGCCACAAATATATTCATATTACTAAGAATACTCTTCTTCAACCATCCTAAGAATGCTACAAATTCACAAATCAGAGTGAACTGGAACTCAGAAAAGGAGCTGCAACTGAATAACTAATACAAAGAATTTGGACAGCTCAAATTTTCCAAGTAAATTAAAATAACAAGATAAATATCTCGATTTCAGTCGTTAAAAAATAGATAATATAGAAAATCAAGATAAGTCATGGAAAAATACCAGGGAATGCAATTAATAAATGCAAAGAAAAAAACATGAGAGAATGAAAAACACAAAGATAAACTTACTTCCAGGGAAACTACTGGTGAGTATCCAATGTGTTTTTGAGCCGCCGAGCAGTTGAATGTTTTAGTACGTGAGGCTAACTGAATATAATGTGTGGACATAGAATGGTTATAATTTCTGAAGCCCAAGTTTTCATGCATCCATTTGACAAGCAATAGTATATACCAAACCATCCTAGAAGGAACTTTTAGTAATGGCCTGCAATTAAAATGAGCAGCCACTCAGATGCGGAAAACAAGATGAAAAAAATTTACATAAACATCAAAATAAACTGAAAACTTTTCCTTGTGTACCGCATATGGCAGCACCATGAAAGCATAGAGAGAATGTCGACAATGGATACATTATATCAACAACCATCAACAGAGGTGACATAGTTTTATGATCTTCAGTTGCAGGCTCAGCCCTCCTAAGCTGTCAGAATGCCTTAATTTTTTAACTCAAACAAGTTGGAGATTTGGAGGCATGTTATAGATGGAGATTTGGAGGCAGTCTAGACATAAAAGTTCTGGGCTCTTGGGCCTGGCACTCACTTTCACTCCAAGTTCCAGTAACTGCGGTGACAACGTGTTCTAAGGTTGTGTTGTTATACATGCCACCAGCAAATAACTACTCCTAATGCAATTACTGCTGAAAAATGAAAGTTCATATAAAAAATTGAGATGCATACTTTACCTTTGATATCCCAAGCCTTCCAATATGAGAGATACAAAGTCCCAGAACTTCATAGGCTCAAGATTAGTAATGAAAAATGCCTACAATCAATTATGAGGGAATATCATTACGGGTGTCTATCACTTGTAAAATACGAACAAAGAACTCTACAACCAAAAATATTCACAATTTAGGCTTACCCTTCCAGCCGCAGAGGCCATCCGAAAATCTAAAGCTTCTTCTGCACAGATGTGAGCATGGGTAACATTCTCGGCATAGGTGAAGTCAGACATGTTTTCACCACTCCCTACAATAAACTGAAATCAGAGACCCTGTTACTTCAAAGAAAACTACATATTTACACACTCCCTTTGCTCAGAAATACAAATCACCATCAGAAATGTAATCTCCAACATGAGTACAAAAGGTCAAAGTTATAATGAACCCAGCCATCAACAGAAGATGTGGAAATCATTTCTAATTGGATTCTAAATTACATTACCTACAAAGCTAAACAATATCACAAAAATAAGTAGAGTGGATCCTGAGCATGATGAAAGAACTTTAAAACATAAGAGACGGAAGAAAGATACAAATGGGATCATAAAGGTTCTTATTTCGTGGAGATATTTCAGCTGCAGTTCAAAATGCTGACATACAAACACCCAGTCCATTTGCTAATATAGTGTCACAAACCATTGACAATATTTGGAATGCTAGTGGATTTATACGATGCTTTGCACAAATTGGATCACACCTTTGCCCAACCAGATTTTGCTAAATTAACTAACAATGGCACAAGCTGTGTTTCTCCAGGTCCAAAGACATTGCTAGGACGAAGTGCACATGTTAGGAGGCCATCAATGTTGTTAGCAAATAGGACCAGCGCTTCTGCTTGAGCCTTAAGGTCGCTCATCATGTCCTCAAACTGTAGAACACATCAACAAATAGATAATGACGGTTTAAAAAAAAAAGGATAAAGTTTAGAGAAAAGGAAAGGCTGCAGCTCTCAAAATTAAACATGTGGAGGAGAAGCGTACTTTCCAAGGGTACATCAAGGATTCATCTTCATTAGTTATATCACGTAAACCATTGAATACTACATCTGCAGTACTGTTATATATCAGTCTTCTTACTTTGCACTCTCGGCAAGCATTAATGACATTTTTTGCACCTGAATGAAAAGTCACCATGCAAGCAACTATTACTTCAATATTTTTTGGAGCCCAAAAAAAAAGTATCTTGTGAGATTAAACCTCTGAAGTACAGTATGATCCATTACCTTGAACTACAATCAAGTAGCAATTGTAAAAATCATGTCTTTGTAAGTCGCTAACATCCATATAGAATACCACAGACGAACCTTCAATTGCTGCAATCATATATGCCGTTAGTTCTCAATAGTGGCGACCAATGTAGCAGCTAGTTTATTTTTTTGTCCTATTTAAATGCAGGTAATAAAATTTTATGTTAATTGCTTGAAAACTGCAAGAAAAATCTATTAGTCCTCTGGATATATTTTTTCAACTTTTCTAGCCTGAAAGTTGGAACCAAGATGTTTAGTTCCGTACAAAAATTCGTCATCTCAAGCCTCACATCTTCAAAACACAAAGCAATGATTTTCAGTTGAAGTCTCTCGTCAACACTTAATTCCAACCCAAACAAAATTCAGACCGTGAGCGTGTATCAGTTCTCTGAGAAATTGACACAAATGATGAAGCTCCAAGAACTTCATTTTTTGAATCCTCGTCGCATTTTCGTAGCATCCAAAAAGAAGAGAGATGGAGAGAGAGAGTTATCAATTCTTCCAAACCAAAACCGAAAAATTTAAGTGCCAAACTTCGCGACAACTTCAAATGACAGCTCTTCCAGAGTTCCTTACGTTTTCCTTTCCTCTCACGGCCCCCATTTTCTCAGCAACCAAACAGAGACCGATATAATAGGTAGATTAAAAGGAAAGGCCTACGTATGAAAAATCCGCAACAACATTCAGACATACATTGAGCTCAGCCGAGCGGACTTTCTCGCATTTGCGTCATCGATCTTCTCCGCATCCAAACAGGTGTCCCAAGCCTAAATGGATATATAATCGAAATACGCACACATACCTCTGAGAATTTGAGAATAATCGCGAACGTCGAGGGGCTGGTAGGAAGCGCGACCAGAAGAGAGTGCTTGATAGAGGAGCGAGTCATGGTCGGAGGAGGGATCAAGTTGGAGTGAACGAGAGGAATCAGCGACTCGAACGATCCAATTGCGGAGTCTCAAGAGCCTTAGGACCAGCGATCTCCCGAGGAAGGTTCGGCCACCCAGGACCACGCACGTCTTCAGCTCCGCCAACCGCTCCTCCATTTGCAACAAGTTGGGATATTTCCTTCTGATCCAGAAAAAGCAAAAAATAAGGGGAAAAAGAAAGAGTGGGGGCTGGGCGGGCGGCAGAAGAAAACAGAAGAGTCTGATCGATGCGTAATGTTTATACTTTATAGCGCAGTCAACAGACTGATGCAATTGGCGCGGAAACGAATTTTAATAATATATATAGGAGCGGTTTTGTTGGTTAATTATTGTTGACCAAGGCCGGTCAGTTGGCCGGTCTAAACAATATCCTACCCTCCAAAAATAACTTTGGTAATTCTAGTCATAACTGATTTTATTTAGTTTTGATCATTGGGTAATATATTAATTAAAAAATTATATATAATAATTTCGTATTAAGTTTAGGTGATAAATACTACCTTTACAGTACTTATATTTTAAAATATATTAAATTATTTTTTGAGTTTAAAATTCATCGTACTTTTCATGAAAGTTTAGGAACTAATCAATAATTTTAGTCATTCTAATGTTCGGTAACCGGTTTAGATATCTTATTGGATGGAGTTAAAAAAATTAAAAGAAAATTAAATTATACAATTCTATGATGGAGTTGATTTGGTAGAAATAAAATGAAAATGGAGGGTAGTTTGCTTGAATAGCAATAAATTTCAAGCTTGGTTGATCATTCACGTGACTCTCTTTTCAACCCATCAATGGAAAGCCTTGTAGACTTATTTTAAAGATTAGATAAAGTCTATTTGTCAATGATGTCAGTTTCTTGTGAAGGGAAAAAGGTAAGTATTATTATAACCCACGGAGAGGTACTCTTTTTTTTTTTTTTGTGGGTAACGGATCTGGTAGTGTTTGGTAATCCATCAACTCTAGTGAACTAAACAGTTCTGGTAGTGTTTGGTAAACCTCTCCACCTTGTTCTGTTTCTATAATTAGAATTTTGGGTTCAAATATTATTGGTAAATCTCTCTGGTTAAATTATCTATTTTTATTATAAAAAATATGAAAAATTCATTCAAATAATTTTTTTCTATTTTTTACCGATTTTCAAAAACTAAAATTTTAATTTTAATTTTGCAAACACATAGGTTGTGTTTAATAGATGATTTTAGCCTCAATTTTGATTTTTGCTTCCAAAATTATGATAAAATGAGTTTATATTGGAGTTTGTGAAACTGTATAGATAGAACGAGTCATTGTTTAGAGGGTAATTTTGATTGGTGTTATGTTTATGGGTTTCTGTGAAAGTTTGTAATATGAAATTATATTTTATAATGTAATGATATAATATTCTGCTTACACTACAACAGTTTTCACTTTCAATGGCGAAATTTTTCGTCGCAGAAAATAGGATTTCCGTCGCTGATAACCTTCAGCGACGATTTTTTTCGTCGCTGAAACTCATCAGGGACAAAATTTCACGGCGACGCAAATGAGTGATCTTCAGCGGTGAAAATTATTTCGTCACTGAAAATATGACTTTTAGCCGTGAAACATGTCGCTGCAGAAGGTTGATTTTTTCGTCGCTGAAGGATATTGTTCGTCGCTGAAAGTTACCCGGCCAAACCACAAAGTTGAACTTTTAGTGACACATTGGTCGTTGTTAATACGCATTCGAACAACACGTTGCGTTCGAACGATAGTATTTGCAACGAACGATCTCGTCACAATTACCTTAACATATTCAGCGACGAACTTGTAATTCGTCCCAAAAAAAATTTTGTTGTTCGAACTCGATTTCGTCTGTTTCGTTTCTAAATTAGCAACGAAATAAGTTCGTCGGGGAGAGTAATATCGGTTCGAACGGGTAATATTGGTTTGAATGAGTTACCCGTTCGATATTTTGTTCGAACGTGTTATCTTTTTGCACAACCTCCAAATTAAACCTGATATTCTCAAATTACAAATACCAAAACTACAATTCCATAAATCTCTCAACCAATTCAAACTTGAAATATTCCATAAATCTCTCAACCAACACAAACTTTAAATCTCTCAACCAACACAATTGAGGTCATTTCTAGCTTTTCTCGTGTATCACAATTGGCAAGGTTGCAATAAAGAAAAAATAAACGGGAAAGGAAAGTAAAGAAAATGACACACTTTATGCTTACAAGATAAATAAGACATTGTTGCTGGTGCAGCCCACAGTGCATAGTTGTGCAACATATGGCTGCCTTTTGGAAAGAAACTTCAATAAAGGAATCAGATGCAGCCAGTATTTCTTGCAATAAATCAAACAAGTCATTTCAATTAAATGATTTAAACACAATCCATTTTTTACTTGTGTTTAGAAGAAAGACTGAATGAGAATGGTGCGTTAAACCTTGGGAGAGGCCCAAATGCATGTAAATGCAAAATTTGTGTAGGCCTCCACTAGGTGAGGCTCTTGGTCACATATATATATATATATATATATATATATGAAGAATTAAGAGCCATTACTAATGTTGCATATGTAAACCTTTCAAAAGTGTTGACAGATAATAAAAAACCATAAATTCAAATATGAAAGAGAAATTCCAAATGTAGGTTCTTAAAGTAAGTGTATCTAGTTCACATAAGTTCAAATCCTAGAAAATGTTCAAACATTCAAAAACTTAATTCAAAATTATGAACAATACCAAAAAATATCAATAATATCAAAATCCTCAATGAAAACCTTATAATTTGCCAATGAAGTCTTACCTATGACTCTCGTTGCGCAAATAGTGTCTTAAGTAGTATAAGTTGCTCTTGAATTTGTCTTTGTGCCTCTTGCATTTCTGCTTGTTGGTTTTTTAGGTTATCATACTCGCTCTGTCTTGCCTTCAGCTCTTCTATTGTAGCATTAGCTGCCTCTAACTCATGAAAAGGCTCGAGATCCCTTTGTAGGGACACAGTAGATGATGAGGCAGCAATTGGCTTCACAGAGCGACCCAAACCTCTCACATAGCTAGATCTTGTCCCAAGGACTTGAGTAAAAATGTCAACGTCTTTTGGTGCTCCTGACTCTGTAGTTGATTGGGATTGGATCTCCACCATCTTCTGCTACAATTATAAAACTAAATTATGGATTTTATTAACATAATAAAGTAATCTTTCAAAATAATATAAAAAAGTTTACTTACATAATTTTCTTTAGCAGATCAGACACTCACCCTTCACCATTTTTTTTATGATGCGTCTTACTATATAAATCTGCAGTTGTTGGTGTTCCAACCTCGGGATATTGTTGGACAATTCATAGGTCAAAAGGAAGAAAATTTAGTTCATCTATGAAATTAAAATGTGGTAATAATTATGTAATATACTTACCAATTTCTTTCTATGCCAAACAAATGGTCTTGAACCACCAGTGTGGTGTATCTTCAATTTCACTCTATTTTTTGTGGTAATTCGACTACGCTCCTACAAATACAATAACATCCATAATCTGCTTATCATTAAAAAAATGTCGTTGCATTTCATATTATAATTACCTGATAAGAAGGTTGATAAAATAGTTCACAGCATGCAATCTAGTTTTCTATAGACGTATCTGCTGGTGTTGCAATGCTTCATCCTTACTCCCGAACTTCTTAAAATGTTTGTGTAGTTTTGTCTTGTGATTTTTGAAAGCCGCATTCATTATAGAGTTCACAACTTCTCTATCTTCCTGTCGATCATAATTGAGCTCGAAATCATCCTGTAAAAAGAACACAAAAAACAAATTAGTAATATATATAAAGGCGATGTGATTAAACAATTAGATACATACCAAAACATGCTCTCTGATATATTCTTTTATAGAATTCGGAACCTTTGCTCAGGTCGGCGTACCAAATGGAGCATGCATCCGAACAAGTGTTCCAATCAATGTCGCAAGACGACTAGATTCATCATCATATGTGCCCTGGTGCCCCGTCAGAGATACTGACTAGCATCTTACCGCTCGCCCACACTTTGGCAAAAGTTACTCCTCTCGACTTCCCACGCCCTCGTTTGGCAGGTTTAGTTGCTAGAAATATAATTCAAGTGAGTTAGAAGATTAAAATATACGTGAATGCATAGTCAAAATTACTCTACCCAAAAGTAATATAAAGTTTAGAGAACTTACAGGCCACGCTACTCTGTGCGAGAGGAGGGTTGTTTAAAGTTGTTTCATCAGACACCCTCAGCGTTGTACCATGGGTAGACTGCGTAGGTTGGGAAGTCTCCACATGGTGTGATGAAACGGTAAGAGCGGATCGCTGATGTTTTCCACCTATCACCATGATGCTAACCTGACAAATTAAAGCACAATCAATTCGTATCATCGGTGGACGTGGCATCATCAATAGAAATCGACAAACTGTCTTCCTCATCGGTGGTGACTACTTCCTCAGTTTCATCATCTATAAAGTCGTCTTCTTCAACCATTTCCTCTACTTCGGTTGAAGAATCTACAGTTTCGGGCTCAACATCATTTCTATGCAATGTGATCAAATCATAATCCCCGAAATCTACAAATAGCTGAAAGGATTCAGTTTCTTGATATGCTTTGTTCTGTATTGCCTCTTCAATCTTCTTGTCAGCAATTGTCTACCACTTAAGGAATATCATAAATATTCCTATGACCAAGTTTTTGAATCATCCGCCAGTGACCACCAGAGTCAGTGTCAGGTAAATAAAACACTTGATTAGTTTGACTACAAAGTATTAATGGATCATTTCGGTACCATTTGCGAGATGTGTTCACACTTGTAAAATATTTATATGTGTGTATACCTACATTCTGTTTTTCCACATCCCACCAATCACATTTGAATAAGTACATGACATTCCCTCGTAAATATCGTAACTCAAAGATATCCAATACCACACCGTAAAAATTAATATCTTTCCCATCGTGATCTCCTGGAACAACCACTCCACTGTTTTAAGTTTTTTGCATTGTTCTCGGTCAATAGTGTGATACCTAACCCCTCCGACGATACATCCAGAGTATCGTTTAGCACGTTCATCAGGACCACATGCTAATGCATATAAATCATCATGCACATCGAGGGATTTTTATCACGCAAGTTGTTAATCTATAAAACATGAAAACAAAACATTATCATAAGTTCATAACAAACAAATCCTACGAAATAATATCAATATAAACAAAATAAATGTCTTCTTAGTTAAGAATTCATACACGTTTCTTGAATCACTCTGGAAACTCTTCCTCATGCATACTATCGACATTGGTTGAACTTTGTCTCTTTAGAATGTCAATATGTTCACTATAGTTGAACTATTTATCAATACAAATGTACGTAAAGACATTGAAATTGAAAAAACCAATATGAAATATAATTGAGAATTTACCTCAGGTATGCATCAATCTCAGAGCAATTGTTCAACACATACCATCTAAATTTTTTGAACTTTGCGTCTAACAAATCATACCCTGCTTCAGCTCCTAATGACCTGACATCTTGTGAAAAAATACTGAACTTATCATGTGTTAGATGCTCATTTCCTCCAACAATATCTTTGTCCCCTCTGTTAAAATGTGTCTCAACACCACCAAGATACATAGAACAGAACGGCAAACACTCGTAATCCACATATGCCTCAGTGATTGACCCCTCTGCGCGTGCTTTATTACGTGCAAACCCTTTAAGTCTCCCCAAAAACCGCTCCATCGGATACATCCACCGATATTGTACTGGGCCAGCAAGGATAGCTTCACGAGGAAGGTGGACAGCCAAATGAACCATTACATCAAAGAATGAAGGTGGAAATATTATCTCCAACTTACATAGGATCATGCCAATATCTTCATCCAAACGCCTCAAGACATCCATATTCAATGTACATGAACACAAATCCCTGAAAAATAGGCTTAGCTCCGTTATTGCTTCTCGAACATCATTGGTCAAATAACCACGAATCGCAACCGGAAGTAGACGCTGTAAAAATACGTGACAATCGGGGCTTTTCATTCCAGTGATTTTACCTTCCTTCTCTTTCACACAACGAGAGATATTAGAATCATACTCATCTGTAAACTTTAAATTTCTCACACAATTACAAAATTCAATCCTCTATTTCTTTGTTAAGGTATAACATGCATGCGGCATAACATAGGATTGACCATGAGGTTGTAGATGTAAATCTCTCTTCACCTCCATCTTAGCTAAATCTTTTCGAGAGTTCAATGTATCTTTCGTCTTACTTTCAATATTCAACAATGTCCTGAAAATATTCTCACAAATATTTTTCTCGATATGCATAACATCCAAATTGTGGAGCACTTTCAAAGTTGACCAGTATGGTAACTCAAAAAATATACTCTTCTTTGTCCAATTCAACTGCTACTCAGTACGTTTTCTCTTCTTCAAAGCTTTACTAAACTGTAATGGGCTTACACTTGACAACTGCATTAATATATCCTCACCTGACAGTTCTCTTGATGGTAGCCCATACTCGTCTTCACCATCAAACATTGTTCGATCCTTCCTCCAACTGTGGTCCATTGGTAAGTAACGACGATGACCCATGTAGCACATCTTTCTACTGTGTGATAGATATTTAAAAGCAGTAGATTGGTTATACGCCGAGCATGCCAATTTTCCCTTCGTACTCCAGCCAGATAAATTATCATACGCGGGGAAATAATTGATAGTCCACATCACTGCTGCATGCATTTGAAAATAACTAGATATTGATGGATCAAATGTACGAACACCTTCGACCCATAATATTTTCAACTCTTCCACCAAAAGTTGTAAGTATACATCAATATCGTTTCCTAGAGATCTTGGCCCGGGAATAAGTAACGTCATCATAAAGAATGGATCATTCATGCACTTCCAAGGTGGCAAATTGTATGGCATAAGCACTACGGGTCACATGTTATAACTTGTACTCATATTGCCAAATGGATAAAATCCATCGGCGGCTAACTTAAGACAAATATTGTCAGCTTCCCATCCAAACCATTCATGTTCCTTGTCAAACTCTTTCCATGCCAACGAGTCTGTCGGATGCCTCAAGTTATCTTCATCTAGGATCCGTTTTTCTCTATGTTATCTCATGTCCTCAGCCGTCTTCTTTGAAATAAACAACTTTTGCAATTTTGGTATTAACGGGAAATGATGCAGAACTTTCTTTGGAACTTTCTTCCTTCTTGTCACACTATTGACCCATCTAGATTCACTACATACCAGGCACACTTTTAACTTTTCCGTTTCCTTCCAAAACAAAATACAGTCATTGACGCATGCATGTATGGGTATATAATCAAGACCCAGACCCCGATTTAATGTTCTTGCCTACCTATATGATTTAGGCAATGTCTCTCATACTGGAAGAGCTTCTTTAATCAAATCTAAGATCATATTAAATGCTGCAATACTCATATTGTGTAGGGTCTTTACATACATCAATCATACAATGAATGCTAACTTTAAAAAACGCTCACAACCCGGATAAAGAAGACGTCTTGCATCTTCCAATAGGCGATCAAAATCCTTTGCTCCATATTTCCCTGTAGTTGGTTCATCATTATTTCCTCCATCTCTAGATGTTGTACCCGTAAACATCCCTGCACCGATATTCTCCAACATGTCATCTATTTCCTCGATCGGTTCGTCAGCATCATTCACTTCATTCTCGTTGCTATCATCCACAGTAGCATCAGCATGCCTAAACTCACCCTATGGTTCACCGTGCAACACCCATTTAGTATAAATTTTATCAATCTCATGCATAATCAAATGATCCTCAACTCTCCCCACTTCCTGAAAGTATACATTCATACACCTCCGACAAGGGCACCTCATCTCATTCTTGTCATCCACACATCCATGTGCCGTAATCATGAACTGTTTTGCCCCTTCTAAATATATCTTCCCAAATCGATTAGTTTCATTCATCCAACTCTTATTCATCTTTCTCACCCTTAAAAAATACAACAACCAACAAAGCTTACTAAGACATGCAATATAACGTTCATCTACTTGCTCAAGATACTTCAACATATGCATATTCTCTTAGATCCTCATGTCCGCATCTTTCATGGAGAGGAAACATTATTCATCATCTAATGAACGACAATCACTGTATGAACCAACCAAAAAAGCAAGTATAAAAGTAAACAGCACACCTGGAAAGGATTTTGAAAGTCGTTCACAAGAATGATGCGGACATGAGGTTTTGAAAGTCGTTCACCTGGAAGAGCAATTGCATCTTCCGCAGACCTGGGTTTTAATGTAAAAGAAGCGTTAAACAATGGCAGAATATGCTGAAATTTGTAACACTCCACAAGAAAATAGTAAAATAAGCTACAAACGTTGAAAGATTCCAAAATATTTGAAAATAATGATTCACAAATATGTAACAAGATTTTCCTTCGATGAATTTATATTTTTCCTCTTTACTGGAAGCCTTTCGATACAATGCATCACTAACCAGTATTCTGCAACAACTTGGTTCTAATTATTCTGACAAATATACACACCAAGCATGGGACAGCCAAGTAATCAAAGGTAACCGAAAAACCAAAAATAATTGAAGCAACACATGGAGACGATAACCAACCTTACAAGAAAAACATGTTGCTTTATTGTCCCTAGAAACTCTTTGACTCCTCCAATGTAGACGTACAGAGGAGGAAAAGAAGGTCCTGCAGAAGACTTCCATTCATATATTACATAAGTACATGACAGTGAATAATAAGGTCCCGCGCCACAGAAGAGGACAGTGACTTTGAATTATGAAATGACGGACCAGCCAATTAGAGTCACCAATCAGTAAATTGTAACTTAGTGCTAAAATGAAGCAACAGGACATCAAAAGCGAAGCTATCTATAGTCACAAGAATTCGTGATACAATAATTAGAACTCTGAGAAGCAAAAAATTAAGACAACAAAAATATTAAAATGGAACACAACGAGGCAGGGTGCCAGGTGCCTCCTGAAGCTCCAAAACTTTGTGCCAAAGCAAGAGTAGACTAAAAATCATGCATCCGACTCCTTACAGACGAAATAATAAAAATAATTCACGTTGCTTGACCAAAATATCCCAACAAGTAATCTACGTTCACGTTTCTTGAAGATTAAGCAAGGTGAATTGCAGGGAAAACCCAAAGTGACAAAGAGAAGAGAGAGCTGGGTTTGGTTGCCAAATAAAAATTTCACAACAAAAATAGACAACAAAATAACACTAAAACAAGAGAAGCTTACCAAGAAGCTTCTTTTCCTTTTATTTGCCCGGACTCACGGGAAGCAGTAGAAGCTTCACGCGGACTGGTCATCAAAATGAGTACAAATATTCAAAGTTTGGATTTTTAAAATTAATGAGAAGAAAAAAAATAAGGGAATGGGCAGAAATAACTTACTAAGCTCGTCTGACTAAAAAGCAAGACGAAAGATGGGCTCAAATTTCTTGATGTCGAAGCGTAGAGGATTTTGATAAGGAGTTGTATGCATTGGTTCGGGCTTTAGAGAGGTGGCAGCACTACCTATGGCCTAAGGAGTTCTTGATTCACACCGATCATGAGTCTTTTAAACACTTGAAGGGCCAACACAAGCTAAACAAAAGGCATGCACGTTGGGTGGAATTCATTGAGACGTTTCCATACGTCATTCGGTATAAGCAAGGTAAGGAGAATGTGGTCGCCGATGCACTTTCTCGTAGGTATGCATTACTTTTCATACTTGATGCAAAATTACTTGGTTTTGAGCTTATTAAAACTTTATACGCTGATGACCATGAATTTTGTGAGGAATATAGGGCTTGTGAGGAAACAGAATGTGGTAAGTTCTTTAGGCTTAATGGATTCCTATTTCGAGAGAATAAGCTATGCGTGCCTAATTGTTCTTTCAGAGAGTTATTAGTGCATGATTCACATGGTGGGGGTTTAATGGGACATTTTGGAGTTGCAAAGACTTTAACTATTTTGCAGGAACACTTCTATTGGCCTCACATGAAACGAGATGTTGAACGAATTTGTGGTAAATGTGTCACATGTAGGCAAGCTAAATCCAAAGTGCAGCCCAAACTTCCAGGACTAACCTAGTCGTTGATTGTCCTTAACTTGACCACTCTAACCCAGTGCAAGTATGTCTAACAAGTGTGAATAGTTTCAAGCTTAACCCCAAGCACTATAGCACTCATGCTAGCCCAAGAGTTAGGCTTAACCTCAAATACCGAAGATAAATGCACGAAGGCCAAAAAGCTCCTTTGGAGACTTCTATATCAATTTGATAAATATTCAATGGATGCCTACAAATGGTGTAATTGAGGGATATTTATAGGACCTCCATGGGCTTGGGGAGCATAGGGTTTTTCCTTCTACAAAGAAAGCCCTGATTGTCACACAATCGATTCTCCAAGATCCTATTGAGATTAGAAAGGAAAGATTTTGAAGAGATCTTGCCTTTTTCCTCAAGACTAGACAAAAATAACGACAAATCAATCGAAGATTGATTGCCCACTAATTTAGGACATGTGGCCGGCCATAAGCTTCCATATAGGAAGCAAAGCTAATTTCCACGTGCCTAAAATCCTTCTAACTTCAATCAAAGAACAATCTTTCCAAATATAACCAAGATAGTTTCCTTAATTGAATCATGTTTGAGAATAAAAAATCAATAAAGATAACACCCTTAATTAGGGGGATTCGGCCATATAGGGATCTCACATGCGGTTTACCCTATATGGCCCCTCCTAGCCACTTGTGGTGGTTGTCGCCGCCATGCTCCGCTGCTCCACCATCATGTAGGGTGGTGACATTAACATGATCCCCACGGTCTCCTGAGTCTTTCGAGACCAACCTCCTACGTGCTGCGCCATGCACCATCGCATCCGGTGATCGAGTGGTAGTGCCACCAATCAACTCTTCTTGGCTTCGGGAACCTCTTTGAATCAACTCACCTTGTACTTTTGGTTGTGCCACCGTGACCCATGGCCATGTGGTGGCGCCATCTTTGTGCTCCTCAACTCCTCCTCAGTTATCATGCATCGCCTCTCCATACACTTCTCCTGAGCCATGCCGAGGCTTGTGGTCCTGCTAGCCCTTGTCTTGTCTTGACAATGTCGTGGGACATGTCAATGTGATGCTAGGCGTGTCATGGCTTGGGCCATGGCATGTCATGGGCATGTCAATGGTGTCGACAAGCTCGCCTAGCCTAGGTCTTGAGCTGGGGTCTCTTCAAGTACATTGAACCAGCGTTAACACGAGGATGCTTACAGTTGCTCTTACTAGCGTCAGACAATTACTGCATCATATACTATTATACTATTAACATACAAATAATATAAATTAGCTATATAAGGTCAATAATTTCAACACGCTTTAGTTTTATACAACACAAAAGTGGTACGTTAGTCATTTTCCCTTACTTGCTTAATACATAGATAACCCGCATTCTACTACAAACGTTGCAAAAGGTTTAGCAAACAACAAAATAACCTATGCTGGTATGGAGATCTCATTCCTCAATCAAGTCCACCACAACACGACTACAACAATGTCATCTTTGACTACAATTTGAACCTATGTGGTATGGACAACAACTTCAATATTTGTCCCAACTTTAACTCCCTCTCGAGAGTGTTGCAGGCAGGAACGTCGTTCTTGTTTTCATGCGTACCCAAATGCAGAGATGATATTGCATGATGGCTTTGCAGGGACGTCGTTGGTGGCTTGGTTCGTCCATGTTTTCGACTGTGACAACACAAATGCTTCACACATCGGTGCCTTGGTAGATTGCGCTCTGGGTCATCACTGATGTAAATAATTTCTAGACCAGGCTGGGAACTGTTCAAACTACAAAAGTTGACGTATGTTGTCTTCAAAATTGTTGCTTCCTTTTGAAGCCAAATACATTAATTGCACTAAATATAGTTGGGATGAGATATAACAAACCGACTCTTATAAGAAGGTAGTCTCTATTAGAATTATGTACCCTTGATAACCAATTAATTAATCTAGTCCTAATATCTCATATGAAATATATTTTGGTGGAAGGAATTAATTGTATGTAAAGGGGCATATTTGCAATAATCTCAAATTTCATTGGTCATTTACAATATGTTGATAGACTTGATTGTAATTAGTAGAAGCCCTAATTGTATTAGAAGAAGAGTTCTTCAGTTTCATCCTACGACTGGAATTTGAGATCCCTAAGGATCCTATGTCTCATGCTCTCTCTAGGGTTTCTCAAGGCCTATAAATATAATTGTTATATTCAAGGGGTTGGCCATCAGAACCTATTAGGGAAATCCCAAAACGAGATAATGACATAAATCCCTTAGAAGGAAACACATCTGAGTTACTGTTCTGAATTGCTGGAGCTTTGGATTGGATCGTAAAGCGGCTTAAGGTTTGCAGGTTCCTAAATTCCTATGTCAGGTATGGAATTGAATTCAAAATTGTAATCATAATCCTGGTTGAATTCAAACTGTCAGTGGTATCGGAGCGTTAGGTTTACATGATTACAATTGTTGGATTAAATGAACCTTGTTAATTTTATTAAAATCCTTTCGCGATTTTTGAAATCAGGTAAAAGAGAAAACTTTGTTTCTCGATGTTTGGTATGTGATATGCTTGAATTTTTTCGTATTGATTTAATTCAATTGTGAATGAATAACATGTTATTTGTAGTACTGTCTAAAGTTTATTTTTGTGATAACATGTTCGTACGTGAGAGAAAATGTGAGACCCCGATTTTTTTTTCCTACGTAATTGCTCATGTATTATTTTATTTTTCCAATGTAATAGTCTTTATTTCCTAATGGGGCTATGTTTTGGCCAATGTATGGCCTAATTTTTATGTTATGGTATTTGGATTTAAAATAGGATTTTATTTCATAAAATCTCCTTAAGAAATTTTAATGCCATTTTATCGGATGTATAAATTGTATTATATTAAAAGCTGAAATTTGCAAGTGAGTTCCCCTTTTACAAATTAATATTTTTTTTTTTTTACCTAATATGATTCATGGACCATATAATTTGAATTATGCTTAAATAATTTCCTAGTATAGCCAAAATTATTAATAGATTGAATAATGAAATTCTTTTGAATACATGGATTAGATATTTTATGTGACATGTAATATTATGATGTGTTCCATATTATTAATAGAAGTCCCATATGAATATTCAATGATAAGCTATGTAGTTATGTGATAAGTTTAGGAATGATTTAATTGATAAGCACACTTGCTTATCATAGTGATAAGCAAGCATGATAAGCTAGGAAACCTTTAGAGTGATAAGGCCTTGTGATTATTGTAGAGATAGGCTAAGGTCATTATCACATGATAAGAGAACATGCTTATGAAATGATAAGCTATTGGAATGGATAGATAAGTAAGGGAGCTTATAAAATGATAAGTTAGGTGATAAGTGAAAACCAAGTTGAAAGTTAGTTGCATATTAATGTGGAAGTAACTAGGTTGGTTGAAAAGCAACCAAACTAAGCAAATGAAGGCCATTTACGTGAAAGGCTAGGGGATGCATTTGAAAAGCCATGAAGCAAGGCCATGTGATGTGTAAGAGATGTGTAAGAAGTGTAAGTGTGTAAGAATTGATGAGACAACTCATGGAAGTGAAAAGAGAAGAGAGAAGTGAGAAAGGAGAGTGAATGTCGATGGAAATGAATGGGAAGAGAGAGAGAAGGATTTCAAAATGCAAGACAAGCTTTTGGAGACATTTGATGTGAGAGAAAAAGGTGAAATGAAAAGAGGAGAGAAGGAGAGCCATGCTTGGTTGGCCGAACCTCACCATTTCACTTCACTCTCCATTTCTCCCTCACTTGGCCGAATACCTCATTTTCTCTCAACCCTCTCATTTTCCTCTCTTGACCGAACCACTCATCTAAGCTCAAGTCTTGCTCTTTTCCTCTTGCATTCTAAATCACACTCCAAAAGCTCAAGTTTAGACCTCTCTTTGTGGTGACCAAATCTTCACATTGTGCAACACCATTTCCTTCTTTGAAAACCCTACTCATTAGCCTCCTTCCTCTTGAAGAAGTTAGTTCATTTCCATTAGAACTAATCATTCAAGCTTACCATATTTTTCCCCCACCATAAAACCCACCTTAGCACCTCAAATCAAGCTTGGATCTTCTCTAAGGAGGGTGAACCGAAACTTGGAAGAAGAAAGAGTTTTGGGTAAAAGTTTGGTGAAGGTAGAGGTAGGTTTGATTCTATTTAGTATTCTTGCCTAAAGTTTTTCATAAGTACTAACCTAGGGTATTTTATTGTTCTAGGTATTCAAGCTTGTGATAATCATCAAGGTAAGACTAAAATGATTTTTGTTGGGTTAGCATGAGTGGCCGAATGGCCTATGTGTAAGATTTTGGAGTTGTATTTTGATAGATGCCTTGATGTTGTTAGATCTTGGATGCTTAGGAACCCTAGGTTGTTTACATGCTAGATCTAACTATGGAAGCCCTAGATCTAAGGTTGTATGTGAAGAAAAATGTAAAGGAAGTTAGATCTAAGTTTTGATATGTTGGGTTGATGAAAAAAATGATATCTTTGTTTAGATCTATGGATATTAGTGTGAATAAAGAGTAGATCTATGATTGATGAAATTATTTGATAAAAAGGATTAAGTACATGCATGCTAGTTAGGTCACAAATGCAAAGGATGTGCATGATATGATTTTTAGCATGAAAAAGGTAACATTTTGGGTATGGCCGAAAATGAGCTATGTGGATTTTTATGTATAGTTTTGAATATGTGTAGATCTGGACATTGGACTTAACATGTGTAAGATTTATGACCTTAATGCATAGTAGATGATTATGTTAAGTAATTGGAAGCATGCATGTTGAAGGAAATAAAGGAAAACTAATCATTGGGTAAAAACATGTGTTGGCCGAATGTCATGAGTATAGTGTATGGTGTTGGTGCTTTGATTTATAGATATTAGGTTGTGAAATTGTTGATTGGAGGATGGGATCACCCTTGGAGAAAAGTTGTGATTAATTGGTGCATAAGTGGTAGTGGCCGAAAGTTACAAGAAGTTAACCCTAAGTGCAAATTTATAATTTATGTATTTTCATTGTTGTGTTGGATAAGAAAATTTGAGTTAGGCTAGTTGGAATAATATTATAGAGCCATGATCTTTATTAAATAGTATTGGAACCCTAGTTAAGTTTTACTTGGGTTTTATTTGAGGTTTAAAGTCTAAGTTAAGATTTAATCATGAATAATTTATTCATAGTTAGAAATAAGGTTTAATATAGTACGTGTAATAAAAGAGACTTAGATTTAATTCTAAACCTATGAGTATTATTTAACCCTAATCGAGTCATGTACATGAATAAATATATTTTTATTTCAATAAAAATATTAATGATTTAATAAGCAAAGTTTTGAATATTTGTTAAGGAAAAGAATAAAATAATTATTTTGTAATTAAATAAATTTCAGTGATATATATATATATATCTTCGATTGATGACTGATTTCAAAAGAAATGATTTATAATTCTTAAAGTCTAAAAGAATATTTGAATCGCTTGTAGGCGATCCACGTGTCAGTATATACGAACGAGAAGACCAAGTGTAAGTGGAATAGTAAGTGGATACTGTAAGTGTACAGTAAGTATTCTTTTTCAAAACTGGAATGACACACTGCATCGTTTCATGAATAAGCATGAATTTTAAGAAAGCATGACATGATATGAATTTCATGAACAAGCATGAATTTTAAGCAAGTATGAGTTTTAAGCAAGCATGACATGACATGTGCATTGCATGAATTTTTCAAGAAGAAAATTATGCAATGATTTTTATGGAAAGAATATGAGGATTTTTATGAAACGATAAGTTAAGATTAAGGGCACCGGTCGGTACCGTACCATCAAGATGGACTCCCATACCGAAGGACATTTATGAGAAGGATGGGAGAATCCAAGAGGCTGTGCAAGCCACACTGAAGGACAATGAGAAGGTGTGGTGCCTCCAAGGGTCACGTCTAGCCACTGAAGGACATTGAGAAGGTGCACTAGCTGACCAGATGTAAGTCTCCAAGGGAATTCGGGGACGGTTCCGAAGGGAACGCACAACCCTGACTTCAGGGGTCAAATGGAGCGAGCCCGCAAGTAAAAGACATGAGATAATTATGATAAGGCCAACAAGGGCACAAGTACGAAAGAAAGATTTTTAAGGGCCAAGGGCCAGTTTACAAGCAAGCATGAAAGAAAGTGGTTTTCAAGGGCCTGGGGCCGAAAACAATAAGCAAGAGCATATGCATAACTCATAAGCACGCATATGCATCAATTGTTCAAGTTTTATCTTTCTTTCATGATTAAGCAAGCATGAGTCAAGAGCATGATTTAAGTTTTACGTTTTTCCCTTACTGAGTCTTTTTGACTCACGTTTTTAAAATTGTGTCATTCCAGATGTATCAGGTGAAGAGAGTCAGGAGGACTACCTGACCTAGATGCCCAAGATGTTAAGCTTCGCATTTTGTTGATAGTGACATGTGTGTCACTAATTGGGTTCTAATATGTTTTAAATATTTGTTTTGTATGAATTTAATGAGAACCCTGATTATGTAAGTATTCGCTCAAACCCCTCGCGATCCTGTACGTTTCCGCCGTAATTAAGTAAGAAAATAAGTATGAACGCTGGAGCCGTCCGGGGGATAGCTCGCGGCTGTCACGGTCCCTGCGGGATGCCGTTCGGGGCGTGACAGAAAATGTATCTCTCACAAAAAGGAAGTGTCGTCGGCCATAAGATGCTTATCGCCGTGTCACTGGCCAGAGCCATGGTGGCGTCCGGCAGCCTTGGAGGCTGCGGGCACCACTGAAGTAATACACACTCGTGCTGCGAACCTAGCCCACTGCCAAGCCGGCCTGTTTGACAGATCCTGGGCAAGACCGGTTTAGGACCAAACCAGTTTGACCGGTCTGGCAAGGGTTCCGACCGGTTTGACAGGTCAACGGTTGACCGACAAAAAAATGAATTTCTTCCAATATTTGGTGCTAAATTGGATTAATTATTGTAAATTTTCCTAGGGTCTCTATTATCAATAAATGAGAGTTTTACTTGATTAAAATTGGTTGAAGCCAAAATGGATAAAACCGATTTTAATTTTGTAAAAAATTTTTGTTTATCTCTTGGGAAGATAAGTGTCTACATCTTAATGGGAGTGTCTACTAAAATAGTGACATAACTCACAAGTATTTGGAACACACTTAGATAATGGAATGCACAAACCAAATATACGCAAGTGCTAAAATAATACAAGAGATGTTTATTTAGGTAGGTCAAAAGATAATCGAGAATCAAAAATATTTTAAAATATTTTGCATATGATGTAAATTTTGAAGAATAGTAGCTATTCGCCTTTACAAGATATGTACAATGAGTACGAAAATGGATTTGTTGTTGCATGTAAGGTAGAGGTTCTCGATACCCATTTAGAATGTCATAAATATAAATGTTATATTTCTCATTATTGTGATATATTTGATATATTTGTTTATTGTTCGATTGGGTGGTACTATTAGTTATTCAAAAATCTGAATCTAATGGAATATATGTGAATGCTTTTGCAGATTCAAAATTACTTTTAATCCTTTGGCTAGGATTCTGAATGACAATCGGTTGACAGGACCGAATTATGTTGATTGGAAGAGAAAACTTATGATTGTTCTCTCAGCCGATAAGATCAGTTATGTTCTAACCTTTGAAGAATAGTAGCTATTCGCCTTTACAAGATATGTACAATGAGTACGAAAATGGATTTTTTGTTGCATATAAGGTAGAGGTTCTCGATACCCATTTAGAATGTCATAAATATAAATGTTATATTTCTCATTATTGTGATATATTTGATATATTTGTTTATTGTTCGATTGGGTGGTACCATTAGTTATTCAAAAACCTGAATCTAATGGAAATATATGTGAATGATTTTGCAGATTCAAAATTACTTTTAATCCTTTGGCTAGGATTTTGAATGACAATCGGTTGACAGGACCGAATTATGTTGATTGGAAGAGAAAACTTATGATTGTTCTCTCATCCGATAAGATCGGTTATGTTCTAACCTTTGAGACACCTGAGCTTGCCCTGGACAATGCCACTGAGGAAGAAAAGAAAATCTTTAACAAGTGGCATGATGATGATAATATGGCAAAATGTTATATTATGACTTCAATCGCAAATGTTTTGCAGAAAGATTGTGAGGTCATAGCTACAGCTGCAGACATTATGTTGCATCTCCAACAAATGTTTGGAGAGCAGAGCAGATCTGCTAGGCAGACTGCTATGAAGAATCTGATGTCCACCAAAATGGTGGAAGGAAGCCCAGTTCGGGATCATGTCTTGAAGATTATTTCTTTTATCAACGAACTGGATTTTTTGGGAGCCGAGATGGATAGTGACAAAAAAGTTGATGTCATTCTTTCATTTCTTTTAAGCCTTAACTAACAACTAAAAATCTATCCTTAAAAGAACTTAAACTTACTTGAGGCAATATCTGTCAAGTATAAAAATAGCAAAAAATCTTCTTTCAACCATTATCTTTTTTATTCTTATTTATTGGTGCTTCTCAACTCTAGTTATTATTATTTTAAACTTTTTACTTTAATTTTAATTTTAAGTTGTATTTGTTTTAGTTATCATTTAAACTAATAAAATCTAACTTAAGATCAAGTATGACTAAAGAAAGATTAAATGGATTAGTAATATTATCAATTGCAAATGATATATTAACAAATCTAGAATATAAAACTTTGATAAGTAATTTTGCATTTCAAAACGCTATAAGAATACTTTTAATTAATTTTTATTTTATACATATATTATTTTATAAATTCTCATAAAAGGCCTCACTTTAGAGTTTGGCCTAAGGCCCCAGTTACCTTAGGCAATTCATGTTGTGCAATGTGTATGAAATAACACGATATAAGATGTTAGGCAATCCATGTGTAAAACATAAACTAACATATCCAACAATTCCTCTGTACTCACTGTGGCAGCAGAATATTATAGGCAATTGAAGAATGTTTGCATGATTAAGTTGTCCTATTGAAGCTTACCTAAGCACTACTTCCGTAGAAGCACAGAGGTCTTACGTCTGGCACATTTTCGTCGCTCCTTCCCTGAATTCTAGATATATCGTCTCACGCAGATGATGGAGATGAGCATCTCTACGACATCGAGGCCTGATTTGTGGAGGAAGGGGTGCTTTGCTTCAACTGATTTGGGGAGCTGACCTAGGAGCTGATTTGGGGAGAATATGGACGAAGAAGGGAAGTCATGGGCAGGGGGCTCTGTTTCGTCAAATTTGGGAAAAGAGTGGGAGTTGAGTTGACCTAGGAGCTGATTTGAGGAGAATATGGACGAAGGAGGACAGAGGTCCTTTAGACAATTACATAAGTTTTTTAAATGATGTGGCGGAGGTAAATTGGTCAATTCAATCTTCTTCACTGGCATGGCATGCACAAGATGGACACATGTTAAATTATTAAAGAACATGACGTGAAGGTTTAACACGTCAACAATTTCCGTCGGGTTGTGGACGAAAGTTAAATAGAGGAACATGGATAAAAAAACGTGTAAAACCACAAAGACGGCGAAATAACAAAACATACCCTAGACATTTCCAAAAAAAAGTTAAACAAGAGAAACGCCTTATATTTTAGCCATTCTTAAACGGGACAAGGGCATTACATGGCATACAGCAGGGATGTCTGGAATCTGGATGATCACATGTTGACATGGGCAAACGCGGGTTGCTATTCTGGGATGACAATGGGTTTGTACTGACATTTAAGGAAAAAGAAAAAATTATAAAAGGGCTACACAGACCCGCAACTATTATTCAACTCGGCCCAATATCGATATGGGCTGCACGGATGCAGGTGTTACTCAGGCGTGGGTTGGCGGCAGGACCCTTGGCAAGACCCTAAGAAATTAGTCTACCTTTAAGAAGTTTCTAACAACTCAGAAGAAGATTATCAAGAGAATATACGAACGTATATTGACAGTCTTCTATGGAGTTCATCTCACGCATGGGTCGCTTATCTTGTCCTATACACGAAAAAGAAATAAGCATAAAAAAAAACATTTTAAAAATCATCCTTTGCTTGTCGGATGACACGCAGAGCTTCTGCGTCATCAGCTGTGTCAGGAATTTTTAATGACCGTCGGATTTCCGTACTTGAAGTGCGAAGGAATGGATTACAAGACTTCTCTGTTTTTAGTGCAGTTGGAATCTGCAATCACCAGAATCATGGTCATTGATCAACTCTTTGAACTAGGGAAATATATACAAGGGTAAAGGAGAATATAAATGGTGGACCCATTGGGAAGCACATGTCCACATCATCTGTTCTGGTAATTGAAGCAAAAATCTAACAAAATACTCTGTTAGTAGTTGACAAGGTACACAGACAGGGAGCAAAATCTTCACCTTAGATGTACTATAAGCACTAATTATCAAGAAAAGGAAGATGCAGGAATCACCGTTGGCAAGCCTTTGCTGCGAAGATGGGCGACATTGGCAGAATAGGACTTGAGTGACTCATTTTTTGGTTCAATAGACAAAGCAAACTTTGAATTACTCTGTCAAAATGCATATCTCATTGTTAGAGCCTCTATACCTTTTAAGCTTCTACGGAAGAAAATAAAAGAGTAGGGACACTAAAGACCGAGAGATAAAGATTACTGACCAATGTATACTCATGCCCGCAATATATATTTGTATTGTCTGGCAAGGACGTGATCTTTTTAAGGGAAGACTGCATCTGTAACATCGACAATGAGCTGTTATATTGCATAAATCATGACAAAAGCATCAAATACTAACCAGATTTTGCAGAATAACTCAACTTTGATCTACACTGTCAGTATGAATAACACTTTCGAGGAATATAACCATTCCTTCGCTTTACAGTTACCATCTAACAAATGTGTTACGTGTAAATATCTGATCAAGCATTTCAAGCATCTTTTGACATCTTAATTTGCGATATTTCCATGAACAGAAAACTTCCAAGAAAGAAAATTGCTTGTGCAATTACTCAACAAAACTCATTCAAGAAGTGATAATTTTATTTACAAAATAAGAGAATAACAATTTCAAATGACATTTTCATTGGTTACATTTCAAAGGTTCAGTTAACAAATGTCTGTGCAGTTCCCCAAATCTGTAACCAAAGAAACAAAATAACATTTCGTACAGTAAGAGCAATACATTCAAACGATAGGCCACAAAGGACACGTAAGCCAAATCCAATTGTAGAAGACGGAAAGCAGTACCTATCAAGAGCTCGGGCGTGGATTGCGTGACAACTTTTTCAGCTATAGTCGTTTAACTGCTTTAGATGTTTATGTTATTAACTGCTAGTTGTAACTGGTTGATATTAAGCGGTGTAGTCAAATGGTCATTCTCTTTTAGTAAAGTGTGTTGATCCTTGTACCGTGGCTAAATTCCTGCCCTAAGTTGAATTGTTATTGGAATTTGTGAGTGGGACTTGTTCAAGTCGTTCCTCTGCTTCCAACATTAACATGCAAAAAAGACAATATTCTAGCCACAGTTAAATAGATAACATGTAAACAACATGATTTTACTCCAGATCAGAATCAACCAACCACATAGTCCATAACAGCTTAGTTGCCTGTTGTTCGAGTTTTTCTAACCACACATGACAGATTCATTACTTATTAATTCAAGTGTTTCTAATGCTAAAGCCTTAACATTAATTTTTGGTCATCTTTATGTCCACTGCTCACATACCAATGCACTATGTCCTCTCGAAACACAATAAACACGTGTATACATATTGAATACAACTATAAGGGGCAAAAGCACATGGTTTGCAGATATCAAATTTCTAAATAAGAAATATATGCAAGTCAAGTTACCTGTTCAGGGGTTCCTTCAAAAAACTTGCCACATGATAAGCTGAACAGGGTGTCTCCTGTAAAAACCGCCCTGGTTCCAGGAAAATAGAAGCTAATGTGGCCTACAATGCAATAGAAGAGTACAAAATTGATAAAAGAAAATCAAGTCAGAAAAAATAGAATCATCAAGAATGAGATCCAGAATATGGGGGTGACGCGAATCTACTTTGAAAAATCAAATTATAGGTTGAGGACAGGGAAAGCAAAGTAGAGAACTCCTGAGGTGCATTTAAATATGCACATGCAAATGGGAATGAATCCATTGGAATTGAAATACACCAAACTCTTATTTCTTTGCAATCCAAAATTTTCCTAAAGGCACTATAGGATTAAATTTGCCTCCTTTAGTTGGATTTATAGATAAAACTTATTTCTCGTGAATGTCAGACACACAAATTCCGCGCTGAAGGGAATGTTGGAATATAAATGACAGAGTAAAGCCTTTAACTAAAGATATAATCTCACATGATGATAGAGCTGGATATGTTATGGTCATCAAAACACTATGCCACAACCCAACAGCCCACAATCAATTCATCTGAGACTTAATAACGAAAAGGTGTGTGTGTTTTTGGTAAGGTAATCAGGTAATGAGTATGACCTCGAGTATGACCAGGTGTCTCCATTACAAGAACCTCATGGCCTGCAAACATCCACTTGTCTCCGTCATTCAAAACAATATCAATACCAGGAATCCTGTCACGGTCTTTTGCTGAACCAATCACCTGGAGGTAGCAAACAGGGAGCGCAAAGCTTTATGAAATCTGTGAACAATATAACAGCTTCAAGAACAAGGCAATAGAACCTCCTCAAACTTTGTAGGGAATTTTATAAACGGATACTATTTGTTCCACTTTCCAAGAAAATATAGCAGCTACGAATTAAATTTCCAGAGAATTTTTCCTCTATCATAAGACGGATTCCAAGGTCCAGCTTCAACAATTTACCAACAATTCTCATTCCTGAAGTGTTACTAAAAAAAAAAGGCAAGTTATTGTGTCATATAAAACATTATCAGAGACAAAAGAAGAAAGACTAGTGTGGTCAACCAAAATGTCAAAAGAAAAACAAGTCAAATAACCATCCAGATAAATAGGGTACATTAACCAAGACCAATGCCCTATTGAAGAATAACTTGAATTTGATCAGAATCGTTATGCTAAAACAGGGAGCAGTAGTATGTGTGCTGTAAAAAAAATCCCATTATGGATCCTGCTATTGTATAGAAGAGCCATTTCCATCATTGCTTTTTGGGGGTCACCAATGAACTATATCTCTAAAAAAATATGATCTACTATTAAAAATGTCATACTTCACCTGAAAAAGGAAGAAAAACAAGATCGTACCTTTGCACCGTACCTTTCTTTTAGCTCTGTGTTCCCACCAGTGTGATCATAATGATGATGAGTGTTCAATATGTATGTCAAATTTCGATTTTTCCTCCTTAAGGCATCTATAACAGGCCGAGCTTCAGAAGGATCAACAACACCGACAGTGCCTGTATCAACATCGTGTAAAAGATATGCATAGTTGTCCTTGAGACATGGTACCTGAAAATGTAAACACATCTACAGTCGGTACCAGGGATAGAGTAAATAACCTTCTTGTGGACAAAGCATTAATCTACAAGCTTAGATGATGGTGCATGCATAAAAATTTCCGCACACTACCTTTAAGGAGCACACATACAATAAATGAAAAACACTTCCCTGGTTGTGTGGGTGAGGCTTCTAATAAAAAAAGTACATCAATTTTAACTCTTCACAAACCAGAAGAAATATAATGCTTTCAAAATAATGCTTTGAACAGCTTCTAAGCTGTACATTACACTAAAAATGTGATCTCTTGCAACAGATAACCTACGACCGATCTGGCTAACTCAATATAACCCTTGGCCCTCCAGTAGCTTGAGAGAAAGACAAGGTAGACTACAAGAAATAATTACTTGTGACCATTTTATATCAGCCAGAGGCCTCTATCTACATGCAAACTTTCAAGAAGGGGGCGCAGAAGAAGTATAAGGATATCAACCTATTTTCACAGCAAACTCTATGCTCAAGGCCATATCAATGTAGATTGACATTAATGTTCTTCATAACTTTCCACCCTCTCTATCAAATTCTTGGCGCATCATTTCCTATAGGACATCCACTATTCATTATATAGTTCGGCATAAGGCCCCAACTGTTTTTGCTGATTGACCACAACCTATTCATATGAAGCAATGAAGCAACTAGGATCAAATAAGGGAGTTAGCAACGTGCGGAAAATTATAACGAAGATATAATACAAAGAGCTCTCATCATTTCCTGCATTAGATAAAGGGTGCAACCAAGTAAAGCAGTTATTCCCTCATTAGCCGGGAGATGAGGAGGTAGAGCTAATTTACTGCCCACTAGAATAAATTAAGTACTTTTTTTCTTCTTTTTTGTCTTTTATAAGACACTAGGATTAAGCAATACTTGCAAGAACAAATTTAGAACCCTCAATTTGGAGCTGGCGCGACAGAAGCAAATCTTTAGAATGTATGACTTATTACTAAGAAGCATAAGGTCAACAATAAGGGTTGGTGTCCAAATACTTTTACAAATTTAAGGGAAGTGCACCCTTGTACCCCACAAGATGAATAGAATGAGGTTCATTGAAGGCAACAACCAATCGTATCTTCTCCCACCTTACTAGTACCGGTAACTCTAACTCTTTAAAGCTAATTAATGAATTTCGTAAGTACCTAAAATGGCAGAGAACAGTTAGCAAGAAGCCAGAACCATCTGACATGGTCACACATCCACACCTGCATGGTTAGAGAATATCTGAAAAGGGGGGGGATATAACACAGCATGTATCTGATAAAGCATATCATTCACACATCCCACCCCTTTGTCTCCCAAAAAACAGTAATAATCACATTTGCATGATTGATAGCCATATCCAATTCAAGCAGCAGATCATTATGCAGGAGCATCACCAAGCCATCAACAGTAAAAACATAAAGTAGAGAGATTTGCTTACCAATTCAATTTGCAACGTAGAAGATAGAATAACAACACTGCAAAACTGATTGACTCTAAGGGACCGACTAGCCCCACGCAAGGTTTTCAATGGGGTAGACAAGAATCTGAGGAATCCATACAAAAGGCCTTTTCTGAAGCACATTTGTCTCCTGCCCGGCCATAGACGGAACCCACTCCTCACCTATGGTAAAGAAATCTAAATTCATTAACTACAAATTGAACAATCAATCTTTTCTGAAACAAAGGTCAATGCTACAATAAAAAAAATTGGGTCAGAAGTAATAGATCCTTCTTAACATTTTTTTTTTTGGACGACAAGCAGACAGTCAGTCCCTTTTCAGCTATTCAGGATACATTTGGCTGCTTGATCTCAGAGATTCTATCATTAAATTAGACAAAAAAACAGAGTGAAGAGAGTATAAGTGGACTTGACGATTACACATCGATTCACCCTCCATCATCTCAGATGATAACGACAGTCTACTGTTGCGTTACCTTTAAGCATATAATTGACAGGAAGGGGAAATTGTAACAAACTCTATCTGTCTAACAGCGCAAAAACCTTATAAAAGTTACGGACCTCAAGGATAATTCTTACTGCAGATCCAAGTAGACTTGGAGAAAGTTACTGTCAACTGAGAAGTGAGAACCCATTTGCCTGGACTATACCAAAACTACCTGATTGAATGCTAGGCTAGATCAGAGTTTCAAACGAACAAAATCAGTCACGTAACTAAACATATAGGAAAGCACAATAACAAACGTGAATTCCAAAATCATTGATTCTATTTCCAAGAGCAAAGCTTCGTCAAGACATTCTGACAGAAAAAAGTAATTAGACTTGTATTAAATTTTCTCGAGAAAAAAATCAAATTGACTCCATGAATTCCACTCTAGATTGTAATTTTCACCAAGGTGGTTACAAAAGTTCTCCAACAGAAAGTAAAAACCACAAGTAAAATCAAAACATTTGAACAAAAATGATCAGAACAAAGACCCCAAACTCACAGTTAATCGAAACCAAAAGGAAACAGAAAGGAAAAGCATAAAAACAAAACAAAAAATGCGAGCAAATGATAGCTTCCATTATACGTAAATGACAAGCCAAAAAATCACAGAGAAGTACAAAGTGAAAAAAGAAAGATAGAGAAAGACGAACCCACCCTTGAGCAAGGAAATGCAGCCATGGCAGAGGAGGCCTTGCAGATCATCTGCATAGAGAGAGAGATGGAGAGGGAGAGGGAGAGGATGCGTATGGGTGGGTTGGCACTTTTTTGCAGTTGTCACTTGGCAGGCACCTCTCATTCATTCGTTGGGCTTAAAAGTTAACTTTCCCTCGCCACGCGCTTTTGACTTTTTGCCCTTTATTAGGGCTGCGTTTGCGTCCTAAAATTTTACACACTCTAAAATTTTAATATAATAAAATATTACAATATAATCTCTCTTTCCCCATCAAATCACTACTATTCACTACAAAAAATATAAAAAATTACCTCTCTCTTCACTTTTTTACTAAACTCAATACCTAAAATTTTAACAACACTAAAATTTTACAACACAAACACACTCTAGGTTGTGTATGTGTTGTAATATTTTTTGTATGAGAATATGTGTTGGTATTGGGTTTAGTAAAAAGGTGAAAAGAGAGATAATTTTTTATATTTTTATAATTTTTTATATTTTTTTATGGGAGAAAGAGAGATTATATTGGAATATTTTATTAGGAGAGAGATAAAATTTTGGGGATTGTTTTGGTTGCAAGCGCAGCCTTAGTTTTGGAGGTGCTGATTCTCAGATTCACACCCCCTCTGCTTTATGGCGTCTTAAATATTACACGTAATCTTCTCCCTTAGCGTGTCGATGCCAAATTTTTAGTACTATTTTCCACAAATATCAAGAAAATAGAAAGTCAGACATTTTACCAAATTTTTAGGGCCTAAAAAATTCTAACCACATAAATATACTTCAAAATTTTCAACTTTTACATATTCATTTCAAAATTTTCACAAATCCCAATAAGCTTCAACATTAAAAAGATTCCCAAAATTTTGAAAATATTCTCCAAAATGTTGGTAAACAAACAACCCCATTATTAGTTCCACCCCTCTCACAAAGCATCCATAAAATCACAACTCAAGAACTTTAATCAATAATCATAAAATTAGAAGGAGAAGAAGAAGAAGAAAAAGTTAATTTAAACACTCAATGTATGCCCAAAAAATGTTTTTTTTAATACTTTTTGTTTTATTATAAAAAAAATTAGCCTATTCTTTTAAAGGTAACCATAAAAACCTTCTCATGCTGTAAATTTGTATGAATTAAGTTATAGATATCCAGGTGAGAAAGATGCACAGTCACAACTACCCATAATAATGCAATTATTTTTAGGGATAAATACAAAATCATTCTCTATGATATACGCGAAAATTAAATTAGTTCTCATAATAAGAAAAAGGGTTAATGGCAAAAATAGTCCCTGGGTTTTATACCCTTTATCGATTTGGTTCTTGGGTTTTCATTTTGGTCATATAAGTCCTTAGGTTATCCTAATTTATCGATTTGTTCCTTCCGTCCAATTCCGTCTCATCCGTGCACAGACAGCTAACGGTGGGCTACGTCACCACCAATAAAATCGCGACACGTGTATTTTTTAAAAAAAAATACACTGTCCACCTGGATTATTCGTTAAAAAAAACATGAACCGGGTAACCCCCATTCGCGCGACAGAGGGAGCCCAGCCGGGCTCCCCGTCGCCGGCGTGGCCGCGGGGGGTGGCCTGGAGCCACCCACCCCGGCGACCTGGGCTCCCTCCACCGCAAGGGAGCCCAGATCTGGGCTCCCGGTCGTCGGGGTGGGTGGCTCCAGGCCACCCCCCGCGGCCACGCCGGCTGGGCTCCCTCTGTCGCGCGAATGGGGTCTCCCCCGTTCATATTTTTTTTTAACGAATAATCCAGGTGGGCAGTGTATTTTTTTTAAAAAAAATACACGTGTAGCGATTTTATTGGTGGTGACGTGGCCCACCGTTAGCTGACTGTGCACGGAGGAGACGGAATTGGACGGAAGGACCAAATCGATAAATTAGGATAACCTAAGAACTTATATGACCAAAATGAAAACTCGGGGACCAAATCGATAAAGGGTATAAAACTCAGGGACTATTTTTACCATTAACCCTAAGAAAAATATAAAATTAGTTTCTGTAATTTCATTTTTATTTGTCATTTGTCTTTCATTAGAAACTGATTTTATTCCTTTCTAAAATTATAGAAACTAATTTTATATTTTTTTATCATTAAAACTAATTCGATTTTCACATATATCAAATAGACTGCCGAGGTGAAAAACTCGATCTCGAGACCTTCTGCTCTCACATTCGCTCTTAAATATCCTTATTTTTTTAATCCCTAAATCAAGTGTGTTATCAATCTTGTGGTAATGAGTCCCGCGACGGCATGGACATGTGTGCCACACCAACTGCCTTTATAAAAGCTGCTACATGACAGTTGGAAAGCACCAGATATATTGTTGTAACGGTCGAATATTCTTTTTTTTTGTGAAAAAAATATGTTCGATCTGTGTATTCTCAGGATTCAAAAAATCCTGAGAATGTTAAAAATCCGAACAGCCTCTTAATTTTTCCAAAACGAAAAAAGAAAAAGCAGAAGGGCTTCGTCCCAAAGCTTCCATTTCCTAAAATAATACCTTTTATATTGAAAAACCAAGGAGGGAGATTGATCGATTAAAAAAGAGAGACGCTTTTGAGCATATTAATCTCATCTTTGCTTTCGGAATTCCCTATTTTCCTTATGTCAACCTTCATGGATTTATACTCCTATCTATTCACAGTTTTGCTTTCTAAAATATCTAACACTATCTTTATGAACAAAATTTTATAAAACCATTTGGGAATGTATGTTTTATAAAAAAAAATTGTAAATTTTTTAGAATTTTGATAGAATTATTAATATTTACGTAGATTAGAGTATTATAGGTTTTTGTATAAAATTTTAAAGAAATTTAGTTAGATTTTTTAAAAATATATTGGAGTTTGTATGAAAAATTGTTAGAGTTTATGTTAAAAGTATTGGTATTTATGTAGGATTTTTTAAAATTTTAAATATTAGTTCTGTAAATTTTATTATATTAAAAACTGGAATATTTTTACAAATCAACGTCTCGCTTCAATTGCCTTTATAGCTGTCCTTTTCTTACTAATTTGCTAAAAAAATCATGAGATCAGACCAGCTTACTGTCTCCATTTTCCATTTAATACACATTATGCTTGTTTTGGGGTGCTTGTAGAGTCCTATTGAACATTTTTCTTTAGTACAAAAGTAGCTCATTTATAATAACCATGGCTTGAACTACTTGACAGCATAATTAATGCATACTGTGATTTACTAGAGAACTGTGATGTTTAGAGAAAAAAAAATCAATATATTTTTCATTCCTAAACTAAGAGGTTATATGGAAAAAATATCGCAATGCTTATATTGGTGATGTTTGATATCTAAAATTTCGGAGTATCAAAATTTTCAACAAACCAAACACATTCCAAAATCTTCATCATTTACACACACTTCAAACATTTAACAAATCTTAATAAAATCTCAATATCCAAAAAATTTCTAAACTTTTAAAAATATTCTTTAAATATTGACAAACGAATATCTCCATAATATGGCCGGGGTGGAAGACATGAGACATGGAGATTTTCTCTTTACTTGGTCTAATAGGAGAGAGGTAGCACCGATTTTGAAGAAGTTGGACCGTGATTTGATTAATATGCATTGACAA
The DNA here is from genome assembly GCA_963930655.1 of Myrica gale. Lineage (NCBI taxonomy): Eukaryota > Viridiplantae > Streptophyta > Magnoliopsida > Fagales > Myricaceae > Myrica > Myrica gale. The sequence goes on along the minus strand of OZ005619.1, from coordinate 11,248,892 downwards.
AATCAAAAAGTTAGAACAAAAAGGGGAAAAGCCAAACAACTTTTTTAAATAATAATAATAATTTCATCGTTTCTCTCGTTTAAAGAAAGTAAATACAATGTGATTAGTTCAAATTTTGTCCAATTTTTACTTTAATTCAACTAAAATCATATATCTAGGTGCAATATAAAAGTAATTGATAGTTCCATAGTGAAATATCTCGAAATTAATAGTTTAGAAGGTAAAAGTGTAAATAATTCTATAAATCATGAAAAATGTAATTAATCCAAAAATAATAATATAATACTTAAAAACAGATTCTATTGCATTTCAAGTTTATTATATTTTTGTGCGTCGCAAGAGGCGAAATAAAGCTACCACAAAATGTGACCATTCAGGCACCGTGACCACAAAATTATATTTTTAATTTTGCATTATTTCAATTCTTTATTGTTATTAATACAATTTAATTTTATGATATGTGACATTAAATTAAATATTATTAGCTGTGACATGGTTGCATTGACGTGTGGCTGACTGAGGTTAATAAAAATGGACAGAGACATAGACGGGAGTGATTTCTAAACCAACCAAACGCCATGCAAGTGTCAATTTTGAAAACTTAGGGTCTAGGGGATTATTTATTTTTACTCAAAACTCAGGCTCTAATTTTCAAGTTTCCTAGGAAAATAAATCAGATTTAAAAATAGAAAACCTATCTACAAATTAATTAAAAAATATATTTTTAATCAATTCCGTTATATTTCATCGATCTTTTACATTTTACAATACATTCCCAATAATTAAATTTGACAGAAAATAATATTTTGATTCAGTATATTTAAACACATTATCAAAACCTTAATAGTTATAGAGCTAAAAATTATATTTAACTCAATAAAATATTATACCAAGAAAAGGAACTCGAAGAGACCAAAATGATAAGCTGGTAGGTCTCGGAGTCAGGTCTGATCAGAATTTTCCCGTAGTTTTTTAGCATGACAGCGTATGCCAACTCGACTACTACTTCATTCCTAGCCAAAGAATCATGAAGCTTTGTTATATCTTCCACCGACCAACACCCACATATCAGATTACGATGACAGCAGTTTAAGATCCACTTTCGATCCGGAAGCAATTTTATTGCCTCAAATAAGTTCTTTAGGTTTCCTCAACTACAAAGATAGTCTATTGCCAGCATACATGGTGGAGCCAATGTCAACTTTAATACCTCAATATAAAACTTGCCACCTTTCAGTTGGCCTTCCAACTTCAATTATACAACAATAACCACACAACAACAGGGTGGACATCCTTCGCACGAAAACAGCTGCTCTCTGGCAATGCCAAATACTTCCTTTTCCATGGATGTAATATAAGCATGAATATTGCTGCAGATGCCTCAAAGTTCATCCTGCAGGATCAAGAAAATTTTGATGATAAAAACATGTAAGATTTTAGCTTCGGATTTTTTTCCCTGGACTAAAGAAGAATAAATATTCAAACATGCTGATCAACACATGAACACCCAGTCAATGCCGTTTTATGTTTCAAAATTTGTATTTGATTATTGTTGGTTTCAATAAGGCAGTTAGTTTTTAGCTCACGTTTCAATTTCAATCTCTCACCTTCTCTCTTTTATGGTATAGAGTAGTTATGAGTGAGACTCTCTTTTACCCTTCATTTTATTATTTCTTGATGCATCCCAGTGTAACAATGTCGCTTCTATGATTTCTTTTCCTTTTCTTTCTCTTTCTTGTCTTCAATTTTTTTTCCCTTTTTCCCCTGGATCTGGCATTCAATTTTTTGGCATCCATTATATGCAATCAATCGAGGCTCATGCTGCTGATAAATTTCCGACTTCAAGGGATGATCACAGGAGATAATGCCGATACATAATGGGGGAGTAACACTCATTGAGGGCCCCACAACAAAGATGTGGAACATACAAGGATTATTTGGGCTGTTGGGGGGGGGGGCACTCACAAGAGAGAGAGAGAGAGAGATTCATGCTTACATGGTAATCGTCCAGGTAATCACGTGCAATATTCTGCAAAATGAACAATCGTTGTAACACAACCCATGCTTAATAATTCGAAGGAAGAGCACTAGGCTTCCAAATTCAAGAAGCAAGAGAGGTTGTAATTCAACTCACTAGAGATCAATACCATGACACGTCCATTCTAAATAAGATGTCTATTCAAAGTCGAAAGCAACAACCGGTATATCTTACACGTAGATGAAACAAATTCATGAGAAACATTACCCTTTTGTGGTGCCTTCTATCTCCATACCGATGATCCCTCTCCCTCCTCCTCCGTTCACCTTCCTCTCTAGCTCTTTTTCCTTCCTACACAATCATTCAATTGCATGACCAATAACTACCTATTCAGAAGGAACAGTGGGCAGTGAAACTATGCTGTCAGATCACAGTATTACGAAAGCATTTGAACTTTCTGTTAATCACCTCTTCTTCTCTAGCTTTTCTCTCTTTTTCTGCTTCTTCAAAGGCCTCCTTTTCAATCTGAAAGTTCAAGTATAAAAGACATGCAAGTGAGTCATATTTCAGACATTTTCCTAGAGCTAAGAGCCAATTGAACTCTCAAGCAGCAGCTCACCTCCCTGTTTTCAAATACTTCATTCACTATTTGTTTTGAATACTCTGGGTCATCACAGATCAAAATGTTGTCAAAAACTGAACCGGCCTTTACCTGCAACAAGATTGATCAGCCTCCATCCATCAGCAAAGTTAAGTACTCATCAAGGCCACTCAGAGTGCGTAAAATAGACCAAGTTTCTGAACAAGCGCTGAAGAGCTAAACCAAAAATCATCAATCAAGTTTAGAAACTTTGCCAATAAGACTGACAACACTCACAGATCCATTTGTCAACTTGTGATAGAAATCTATAAGTTGTTTCCCTAGTTGACTGTAAAGGATGTGACAAATTGTGTTTCCACAATGAAGTAGATAGTTGGACTGGAGAAAAACAATAGCTCATGGGACCAACCTGCCATACTTCAATGCCAACATATTTTATTGGCTTCAGCACATAAAGGTCAGGATCATCCTCAAACTCTGCAGGAAATTAAGAAAGGAATGAAAAGAGAATAACTCAATATTTTTTTTATAAGTAAGCAATAATATTTGAAAGGTGAAAAATGTTGAAAGGACCTATGTATCTAAAGATTAATCAGATTCACATAGAAATTCCCTGAAAGAAATCATTTGGCATCTCCAGAACTTGTACTATGGAAAAACCACAACAAAAACCATAATTTCCTATCATCTCCCTTCTCGCCCCAACCCCAAAAGAGAAAGGTCAGGGAAAAAGTACTAAAAAAATTCAAACACACTAGCAGGTGCATGTATTTTACAATGCTTAAACATGCTATAACAAACAACAATCACCATGATTGCTACCACGCAAATGATTCCACATCAGTTAACCAGATGGTGCTCTAGTCCCGTGTCTGCAAGCACTACATGAAGGCCTCGTATTACTTTACTATTTGGTTTCTTTTTCCATAACCAGATTGTTGGAAATAAGGTCAGTCACACCTGAGCCATGGGTAACAACATGACCCTAAACAGATTTTTATTGGAGTCAGTTACTGGCACCTTCTCACCCTTTGGCAAAACTAACGCCCAACAGCAGTTTGCATTTCCTTTAACACTCAATTCCGACCTAATAAGGTAAGCAAAAACAGAAGAAGATTGGTGCAGCTTTTCCTGCAGTCAGGCATGTCAATAACTAACAATATCACCACACTACTCGGGGTCTTTCCATGCTTCAAAATCAATGATAATTAATGATAGCACACAAGAGACACACCGTTGTGAAGAAGAGAGGGAAGAAATAGAGTAGAGGAAGAATGAAATACAAGATATGAGTTAGTTATATGGTCAAGAGGGAATAATTGCCCTTAACTAACTCTCTATCCGACAATAACCCACTTTTACATAGGGCCCACGTGTTAGACTCTGCACACTGTCACACTGTTTTGGGAAAAGATAGGAGCCAATATGTTTACAACCCAATGGTAATGCAATCTGAAAGTACAGTGGGAGTGAGTCTCCTAACATGAATATGCCTCAAGAGGATAGCTCTTAGCTTAGTGGAAATAATTGTCAACTTAAAAGAGAGCATGTTATGCCTATTAGGCCTCACAAGATCTTCATGCAATAAAAAAAAATAATAAATACACTTTGCACCCTCTAACTATGGGGGTGTTGACACTTTGCACTCCATCTATTATTTTTGTCACATTGCATCCACCAACTATTGAATTTAGACACCTTGGTTAGTGCAATGTGACAAAAATAATAGATGGGGGGTGCAAAGTGTCAAGGACCCCATAGTTGGAGGGTGCAAAGTGTATTTAACCCTTAAACAATATGTGAAAAGGCTCCCACTTGACATATTCACTTTGAAGGGGAAGCTTCATATTTGTTCCAGTTGATGATGATGTACTAGCTTCATCCATTGAGGCACTATCATCACCTGTTGTTAGGATAGATAACTGATATTGATCAATTACCGTGGATAAGAACCAGGTTTGTGGCTTGTTGACCGGTGGGAATCAATTGGAACCAAATGGGTTTCAAAGATTGAGTAAGAGGTTGGTAGGCTAATTGATAATTTTCTTTCTTTTTTTTCTAATGAGGACCACCTCGTGGCCAAAAGCCATAGAAGAGCATAAAGAAGAAGAAGAAGATATATTTTTTCCTGATGAAAGCTGTACCGCAATAAGTCTCGTTTCTGCCTGAGTGACAGTTATCAATGCTACTTCTGACCTCTTCAGCATGGCATGATAGGCCCCAATTTTAGCTATACCATTTTTTCACATGCAAAAGAAATATGCACCACAAATTGTACTTGTGCTATTTCTTGATATGATCAATTATGAAGAAAACATTTTCATCTCCAGATTAATACACAATATAGAAGCTTTCATTAGCCAATAATGTTAAATACGAATAATGTTTGATAAGAGGGGGAACTACTGGAAGACATGAATATAAAATTAGGTGGTCCAATATCCATATTGTTCTCGAATGGGTTGAACATGGGTATCCAACTAGTATGTCTCCAATGCATGATACTATCTAGGTGCCAACACCTTTTGAAGAATATAAATGTACCTGGGTTATCAATCCATGGAGTCTTCCACTTTCCCTTATAGTTGGGGTTCTTGATTTTCTGTAGTAAGCACATTCGTAATTAAAAGTTGTAAGAAAAACCTGAATTTCAACTTTCTGTGTAAACTCAAAGCACCTTGCGCTTCCATGGTCCTTTGTATGCAGGATTTGGAATCTTAGGCGGCTTCCATATTCCGTCTTCCTCCTCATCCCAGTTGTCAGGCTAACACACAAAAAAATTAATAAGAAAATCACTAATCCCAGTTGTCAGTATTTATCATTCAGTTAACCCAGATTCATATCTACCAATCGTTCTCACTACCGATAAATTCATCATACAATCAATATGTGACAAGAAGTAGATATATATTTTAACATAACAGGCACAGTAAGCAGGAAAACCTTAAAGATACCTCTTTGGCTTTTGGATCGGGAATTTCAGCTGGAATTGGATTGGATCCCTGAAACATCAAGACGTGTATGACTAATGTAGTGAAAAAATTATATATCACTGTTTCTATTACTGAGTTAAAGAGGGAAGGGGGGTTGGGGTGGTGAAGCATTGTACCTTTGGTTTTACATCATTAGGGTCTTCAATGTACTCTCTGTCGTCCCAGTCTGCTGGCTGTGAGGGGAAAGGCAAGTTAGGGATGGAGACCCCAAAAATTCATCACAGTAAGTATACCCAACTAATGCTATAACTACATAGTAGTATTTCCAATTAGCGATACAATTTCAAGAATAAAGCATTCTTCAATTAAGAAACATAACTAACAAATTAGCCATACCACCAAAGTAGCTACGTCACCAACTCAATAAATGGTACAAATTCTGAAAAGTGTGCTCCTCAAGATGATACCTTCTTTGCTTTGACATCCTTGATTTTCCTTGGAGGAAGGATATCCCAGTCAGTATACATGCTTCCAGAATCTCTTTCGCGATTATCAACCAAGATGCTATAAGTTGCATCAGGCCTAAGAATAAATGTGTAAAAATGTGTTAATTTGTCCGTTTCACATTGTAGATCCTTTTTTAAGGGATAATTTTGCCCTTGGTAAGAAAGTATGACATGGAGCTTTTTTGTCTGTGTGCCACATATATCAGGTCCGAACATGAAACTGCACGATAAAATGTGATCAGTCAGTGAAATTTCTTTGTACACGTATATCCTGAGGCAGAAATAAAGCGCACAAAAAGACATTTAAACTCCTAAAACAAATTGTGAAATTGCACAAAACCTGATTTTTACATAATTAAAAAAATAGAAATAGAGCCACTAGTATGAATCTCTCAAAGCACGAATAAGGAATGAGCAAGACATGACATACCTGTAAGGGGTATCACCTCCGAACTTCTTCTGATTGACATAGCCAGAAAGAAGCTTGATGTAACCGCCACCACATTCAATGTCCTGTTCAATCTTAATGGAATACTGGACAACAAGTGTTCTATTTTTGTTGTTGAACTCTTGAATCTTTGCTGATACGGCATAATGCTTGGCGTCATTATACGTCTGGAGACCTGCAATTTCCAGATATCATAAACATCCACAATTCCATTGTCCCAATTCACAGCACACACACCAGTAGCATCAAGGGCTGCATTAACTTAACATCGTAAGTGACATACAAGGCAACAATTACAACGTGACAATGTGTCAAAGTATGGGGATTCCTCACCCATTTCAACAGTGTATTCGTATTATTCTTGCCAGAGGTGACAAGTATTATTCTTGCCAGAGGTGACAAGCACGCATCGGTCAGTTTTCTAGAATCACTTTACCTAACATTTGTTATCATAATTCTTTATCAAACCAATACCATAGAGTAACTTTGGTCAAATAGAATAAAGACAGTTGCATAGGGTCAATATTGCATATGCCTTGGCCTGTACAATTATAGAGTTCGTCTCTGATTCAGAACAAGTTAATAACACCGATTTCAGAAAACATTCAACGACTTACGCATTGAAGGCTTAAACAAGTAGCGGCTCCCACATGAAGACAAGTGTTATGCCAACTAACTTCTATTACCAAAAAGTCTAGAATAGGCAACTAAAAGTTACTTTAAATACCTTTGTCGTCCGGATCGCCAGACCACTTTCCTGCCGTGTGCTTAAAGGTGCCCGCTTTCCCTTCGCTCCTTTTCCAGTCCGATAAGACCCACCGGCTTTTCCACCCATCTTTCTCCCCAAGCATCAGATAAAAAAATTTCAGATAAAAAAGGAACTTAATCCACAACAACTAAGTGCAACGGAAAACAAACGCATCCTTTGGCCCGCACAAAATGTGTAGGAAAATAACAAAAATTTGGAATTGACCATAGAATCTCTCTTATCAACCAAAGCTTGATCAATTACTCGTTTTCAAAGAATCATCAATAAATATCTTTGTCTGAAAATTATAACTTATATAAAATATCCAGAGAAACCTCCAAATACAAATCGCTTTTACATTATCTTTCCAAATGAGTACTGAAAACGAAAAAGAAAAAAGATTCACAGACTGATCTGACGTAGAATGCCCTATACTGTCTAAATGCAATGTCTAAAAGAAGGATGAGACAACGACCATGACGACGACGAACAAACATGGTTTAAAGAAACACGAACAGTTCCCAACAAGAAAATCATACTTCTGACACATCCAAAAAAGATGGAAGTGGGAAATCTTCATATCATAAATTGGACTTGGCTCATAAATCGCCAACTGTTTGACCTCCGACAACCGAGAAAACCGAAGAAACGACGAAAACAAACGAAAAGAGAGAGTTCACTTGAAGACAGTGGTCCGATGTAAAGTAGAAGAAGACATTTCTGTTTTCCTGACACGTCTTTTACGGCGTTTTCTCGGGAACCAAACAGGCAAATCTTGAATTAAGTGGTGCTATCAAGTAACGGACAGGAAGTACCTTCGAATCGCTCCTCGAAGAAGATTTCGGAAGAAGCGAAGTGGAAGAGACAACAAGAGCTGAGAGTTAGAAGCAGAAGCATGCGAAGAGGAAGAAGAATCTGAGGAGGAAGAGGCTCCCCCATTTCTGGTGGTACGAAGCTTTCCGCAAAGTCGTTCCCAGCACCCAGCACCCGAGTGGACTACTTGTCGAGAGTCGAAGTGGGAGGGAGACCAATGCTAGTGAGATGTTTCTAGAACGGGAAATTTATTTATTTATTTATTCTCTTAAGAGTATAACAAGAAATCAGGCCAATGCCCGCCCCAGGCCCATACCACTTTTTACTTTCCTTTACAAGATCGTTATTTCTACATTTAACTGTTTTTAAGAATGGCCCAAATAGTCCAAAAGGTGTTAGCACTAGCTCCATTCAGGAACCAGATCCTTAATATTTTTTTTAAAGTATATTGTAATTTGGAATTTTAGAAAAAAAAATATCTTGTAATTTGGAATGAAATAGGGACAGAAACGCAGCATTAGAAAAATAGAATCTATATTTTATATATATATCTCTTTCTAAATAATACAACAGATAACAAATTATAAAAAATCTCGATTTAACAAAGATATAATACTAATGAGTGAGCATAAAGCAATCAAAGTACTTGATACTAACATTTTAAATTCACTTTCGGATCCTTTAGTTTGATAATTATCTGATTTGTGAAGACCGTATAGATCCCGAAATTAATCAAAAGTGTGCTTAAACTTACTCGAACACTCAGAAAAAAATCTAATTAGTGCTGGGCTGGGGCCTGCAATAACTCAAAAAATGACTAGAAAAAAAAAGCTTAAGAATATGTTAGCTCGATGACTATATTGCATTAAGAATGTGTACTACTTTGTTTAAAAGAAAATTTAAAGAAAGAATATGCATTTATATTTTATTTTATTTATTTGTTGTAGTATTCCAATCAATAGAAGGTAAACGTATGGTTTTTTTTTTCTAAGTAAACGAATGGTTAAGTTGAGAGAAGTTGATATTTCTTTTTCATTTGTGGTTGGTAAAGACGGCAGCAAAATTATAAAAGCTCAAATAATAACCAAATAGTAACATTTTATATTCCCTACCTTTTTTATAATAGGTTAGCATTTTATAAGGGTGAGAATTTTATCAAGATTCTACTAAAAATTTCAGTTTTAGTTTCAGTTTCAGTTTCGGTACCGATATTCTGGTACTGCTTTCGGCCTATTCTAATACCGGAAACGGATACCATTTTTTTGGTTTTCTGGAATGGGATTTTCCGATTTCGAATTTTTTTTATGACTCAAAATTTAGCGTTTTGAACCCCAATTTTTAAAAAACGTATATTTTGACCTGGGTCAAAACGACCCAGGTCACTCGACAAACCGTCATCCTAGGAGTGAATAGCGGACTAGTTGAAGCGTAATTTAACATTTCGATATCCGGTCCGCTAACTAGTGGATGACCAAAATGGATTACGCTTCCGCTTCCGACTCTTAGCGGCCTTAGCGGAAACGGATAGCGGAATTCCGATAATGTTATGAGCCATATTTTTTTGGTCCATTTAAGCATTTTTACAAAAAAATAAAGATGTTATTCATTCATCACAATTCACATGTACAAATATCTCTGATATATCAAAAAATTAAAATATACAACCCAAACTTTATATGAACATTTCTCAACTCATTACAAAGATCTCAATTATATAAATGAACACAACAAATATACAAATTAAAATTAAGAATTTAAATTGCACTTGCACTACATCAACTCACCAAGACACCAAATGATTAGAGTTGAATTTTTTAGTAAAGTATTAGTCATCCTTCAAAGTTCAAACTAATACAACCATATTATATTATGATCATATTAGTTTTGATGACCATTTTATTTAGCCCATAATATTTAAAAATCAATAACTCATTGTTGATCTTTTGAAAACCGAAAACAACATCCTAGCAACCTATTTTAAAAACTGAAAACAACAATAACATAAACTATTAACATAAAATCCAGATTCACAACAAAATCCTAAAACATGCAATTCACAAACAAGTGTAAAAATAAATCTAAAAACATACAATTTATAAAATCCATATTCAATAAATCTCAAAACAACATGTAAGTAACAAAATTCATATTCAATAAATCTCAAAACAATATGCAATTCACAAACGAAATTTAAATGCTGCAAATGAGAGACAGCAACACCAAGAATCAATATTTCGTTACAAATTGCAAATAAAGAAAATAAGATCCGTTTTTCAATCGTCCCTTTCAACCATACAGTTTTTCAAAGTAATGCAATATAACAGTTAGCCATAATCACAGGTTCACAATGACAGTTAACCAAATCAAAGTTATAACATTTAGCTATAAATCATAAATCTAATATTGATGCATAACATAACAGGTTCATAAGAATCACAAGCCTCGAACATGTTCACAAGAATCATAAGCCTCATACAGATTTGTTGCAAATTTGAAATAGAGAGAGAGATAGAGAGATGGAGACAGTGACTAGAGGAGAGAGAAACATAGAGAGAGAGAGAGAGACATAGAGAGATAGAGAGAGAAGCATGACGAAAACGATGGAGGTTGACTGTTGCACTCGCCGGAGAAGACGGAGCTCAATAGTCAGCAGAGAGAGAGGAGATAAAGATTGTAAAAGAAGAGAGAGAGAGAGAGAGAGTAATGGCAGATGAACATAGTCAGAGATCGAGTTGGGGGAGTGAGGAGGCAGGAGTGTTGTGAAGGAGAGGGGGAAAAGAATTAGGGTTTTGTTCATCATGGATCAAAACGACACACGGTATAAGCTGTAGACCAAGGCTTCCGGGAACCGGAGCCGGAGCTCCGCCGATAGCTGGACCGGACTTACACCCCTACCCTCTCCCACCCTTTTCCTCTCTCTCTCCCTCCTCCCTCTTTGCGACCATGTCTCCCTCGTTCTCTCTTTCTCTCATAGTCTCACAAATGCACAACTCTCTCTCTCTCTCACAGTCTCATAGACACACAACTCTCTCTCACCATCTAGCCTCCATTGCTGACCATGATTGGTCCTCTCAACTCTCTCTCTGTCTCTTGGATGGAATCTCTCTTTGGGCACCGAATCTCTCTCACTCTCACCAAGGTATAGTTATTTTTGTCTAAACCTAAGCATGATGGCTTCTATCTTTGAATTAGAGTTTTAAAGTTTGATACTTTAGGGATTTGATTCGCAGATTCGGGATTTAGGGCTTTGATTGACAAATTCGGGATTTAGGTCTTTGTTTGCAAAAGATAATGCTCTGTTTTTCATTCACTTGGTGACTTGTTGTTGTTCCAGAGGTTCAACGAAGTTCAGTGGTTGATGTTGCATTTTTTGAGTGTTTGCAAACCCATGAGCGTTGTATTTTTTGATATTTCTTGCTTTCTGTTTGGCCGGAATTTCTGGATTCCGAATCAGGAATGAAAATAAAGGTTCCAGTGAGTATCGAAACCGAAACCGGTCATTTTGGTTTCATCCATTCCGGTACTCACCCTTAGCATTCCCCACCTTAGGATGCTAATGTTTTTATTTCTATTAATTCCAAAGATAAGATGAAGAGATCTTAAAATTGAAGGATCATAATTATCAACATTTTCATTGTCTTATATTTTTAAAGGGAAAGTACAGTTTGCACCCTTGGACTATGGGGGCATTTACACTTTGCACCCTAATTTTATCGATTTCGTGACATTGAGCCCATAAATCTTTTAAAATTCGTTGATTTGCACTCTATAGCCGAATCAGCCATTAAATATGACAGTAAATACCCACGTGTCGTCCATGTGATTTATTTATGCTTGTTATATCTATTTGTCTTTTGGGGGTATGTGAAAAATACATTTTGCACCTCCCAACTATGGGGGTACCGACACTTTGCAACCCCGTCTTCTAATTTCGTGACATTTTCATCGATTTGCACCCTACAAGCGAATTAATTGTTAAATGCGACAGTAAATCTGTCACATGCAAAGCCTCATAGTTCAATAACATGTCGACAGCCGAGAGTGAGAAACAAAACAATCTCTCTGCAATTGAAATCGCTTCAAAGTTATATAAAAATTGTCAAAGATGAAATCGCTTCAAATTCTAAATATCCAACCGATGAACTACAAACAAAGAAAGAAATAATAAACAAATAACCACATTTGAAATATAAAAAAATATGCTTCCTAAAAATCCTCTGCCTATTAGTGAAACACAATGATTTAAAGAACTTCCTGATTTGTATGAGTGAATCACGTGGGTGACACTTGATAGATTTATTGTCCTATTTAAATGACAATTGGCATATGAGGTGCAAATCAACGAAAATGTCATGAAATTGAAAGACAGGGTGCAAAGTTTCAGTACCCTCATAGTTGAGGGGTGCAAAGTGTATTTTTCTCAATGGGTAAAACAGATAATGTAAACGGGGCATGCCACGTGGGCGGTACGTGCATTGTTTACCATGAGAAATAACGACAAATCAGGGTCTAGGGTACAAATAGACGAATTATTAAAGATTGGAGGTTCAATCTCACGAAATCGATAAATGAGAGTACAAAATGTAAATGCCTCATAGTTCAGAGGTGCAAAGTATATTTTTCCTTATTTTTAAATACCTTTTATCCTAGTTTCATGTTTATTTTGAAGAGCTTGAGATTTAATTAATTTTAGACAAAAAAAAGGTAAAGGGTTAGAGTTAATAGTTTAAGGTTTAAAAATGTAAAATGACCAAAGTGTAAGAGAGGAAAGTGTAAAAAAATTATTTTACTGTGGATAACTTGCTTGTGCAACTAATGGAGTTAGATAGAATTTACTTGTTAAAACAACTAACTTCCTTGAAATAGAAGAATCTAAAGAACAATATTCTTTTTCTTTTATCATGCCATAATATGTATATATAGATTGAATCTACCAAATCTGTCTCATAAATTTATTTTTTTCATACTTACCAAATAAAAAAAATTCTCTATCATCTGTAACCAAATCCTTAATTTAAATGATACATAAATTGGAGAATCCATTTAAGTATCCAAAATTTGTCATTTCAGTTGGACCACGCCTATTAGAGTTAGGTGTATAAAAATTGGGTGTAACCGATTTTTCTCATTATCCAAAAAAAGAAAAAAAAATTATTAAGTTAACAGCCAAAATAAAAATCAAATCGTAGCTAATAACTAAGATCTCTCTATATCTACACACACACACACATAGTATTGAAAAATTAGGCAGTTGAAAAGCGCTGAATATTTATTTTATCCCCCCCTACGTACTTCTTAAAATTATATTGGTTTTCCTTTTTTCTCAGTTGTTCTCATGTCACCTGTCAACATTCTGTATCATTCATTTATAGGGAGCACGGGCCTTATGCTTTCTATTTAATTATTCTAAGTGCAAAGTTTGTTGAGCAGCAGTCCTTATTACTTTTTTTGGGCAATTCTTTTTATTTGTTGGTCCTATAAGACATTATAGAAAGAAGACTTTGGTTAAAAATGTATTATTTTTCAACCTCAGAGAATTTGGTTTAAAATTTTAAACCTTCATAGTTACTTCCTTCCCGTGGTGGCAACGGCCAAATTTTTTTTTTTACTTGGAAGTCAACATTTGAGGGCTAGGAAAGGGCACACGAAAATCTGTCTATTATTGTTTTTTTTTTTTTTCTGTTTTCTTGAATGTAGTTGTTCTTTAGAGAGATCCGACGTTTATAGTGACATTGAATTCAATTCGTGCTGATGTTAAATCAAATTCATCTAATTTTGGTGCATATAAATGAATGTCCGAATTTTCATCCTTACTAAAAAAAATCTATTTATAATATTGGAGAGTGAAAATAATATTGATCTCATTAAATAAAATTTATTATATTAATTACTATAATTTGAAAAAACCAGACGAAAATAGAAGATAAATTTACCAAATTAAGAGAATAATAGCACAATAATAATAACTCCAGTGAATTTACACAAGAGGAGTAAAGTCTGAATTTCTTCTTGTGCATTTGTAGAAATTTGAAATTTGACTCAGATCCTATTATTGCCCCATGTGGGCATGTCTCTTTTCCAAATTTCTCGGGTCCCCCGAGAGTGCTTTGGTCGTTTCCATCCCTGGTTGGAAGCAACTAAGAAAGTTCAAAGAAAGCGACATTCAAACAAAAGTCTTCCTTCCTTCCATCAATGTCTGAGAGACAAAAATAGTTGCCCAAGAAATGTTTTCCATCCACTCTTCTCCAACTCTACAATTACTCCTCAAATCACTAACCTATTTCAAAGACTAAATCTATAGCTAGGAACTTCAGAACCTGTACAAGGCATATTATGATTCACCAGTTGAAATCAAGAACCAGACGCCTAAAAAGAGCACAGAAAATCCATAACTAAAATAAATGAGGTAAACATCTACTACAGCCACTGAAAACCATCGACAACTATAGAAATAACAATAAACAGCATAGCCCTCTCAAAAGGATGAGACAGTGAGAGCTCCCCTTGAAGAGTTTATATCATTTCTCACCTTACAAGGCCATAGAGTGCCTGTGTTCATTTTCGCCAGTTTGAAAACAGTTTTATTCCGCACAGAGTATAAGGGTAAAAGGAAAGAAGACAGTTTCTCTACTTTCTAACTTGCTTTCAATCTGTGTATAGGTTCATTGAACAAAATGCAGCCCAAAAACCAAAGAAAGGTCTATGGTTTTTTTTTCTCTCTCTCCAAATGCTTTCCCTGTTAAATATTAGTTACTCCATCTATACCCCAATCACATGTAGGATATATGTACATGAACATATATACTGAACTTGTGACACCACTTTGGCCATCAACGGGCAAGAAATGTTAGGGGTTGATAGATACCACAGTGAATTGCCAAGTTTGAGTCCAAGCTTAAAACCAAAGTCACCTTCTAACTTTCGTTTCTGTTGTTTGGATCCGGGGCGATAATTGTGAACCACCACCAAGTGCCGCAGCAGCTGATTCGACATGGGTAAGAAGATACTCGTAGATCTTCTTCCTTAAACTGTCGATTCTCTCTGCTGAAATATGTGGCGATTCGCCTTCATCCTCGCTTGATCCAATCTTGTCCAGCCAATCATTCACGCTCTTGAGGTGAGTCAACATCCCTGCTATCTGACCATTATCTGACAAGGCCAAGGTGTCCACGTCAGCATCCAAGAATCTCTCCACAAATCCCAAAAACCATTCCTGGGACTGCATTTGCAATATTTCAGTCAGGTCAACTGCCTCACCAAGGCCGTTTCCTCTAACCCACTCTAGTAGAGGTTGGGCCTGCGGCTTCTGACTGATGGCTAACACATCTCCTAGCCGGCGAGGAGTTCCTTGTGAAAGCTTAGAGCCAACTGTCTGGCGGACTTTAACTTGGGACTTTGTTGAGGAATTCTTTGTAGAATTTTCTAAGACTAGTACTGGTTGATTTATTGGAATGGCCTTTTGACTTTGAGTAGGAGTTGGAGCTGGAGCACGAGTCAAGGTAGGTTCTTTGCTAAAAACAGCAAAAAGTGATAGGTTAGTTGCCAATGCAGCTTGGACCCAGGAAGCTGCATGTTTTCTCCTGTCGGACAGTAGCTTTAGTGCTTCTTCCGACAGGTTTTCTTCACGATCTGGGGAAGTACCACCTGATATAGATTTCAAAAGAGAATCAGCAACCATGCGAGCATTATTCAAGCTCGCATGAAGAGTCAAGAACTGTTCAACTGCAGGCTGAGGGTTATCTTCCTTAGCAGAGCCACTTAAGTCGGAATATACACTGCAAAAGAGAAAATTCACGCAAATATGGTGTCAGAAGAAATATTTGCAAGTAGATGCCGAAGATTAATCTGTGTAATAATATAAAACAAAGATGCCATCCCATAACATAACTATGAAAGATAACCAATGCATAGGGATGAACATCAGCTGCAAGTGAAAGCATGACTAATTCATTTTGACTAAACTGTCGGAGTCCCAACATTGTCATCAAGCATAGAGAGCCCATATTTCTCTAAAGCTCACGTTAACCAAATATTGAGCAGTATCCCAAAATTGAGAAAGCTCCAAAATTACCTCAAACAACTGTAAATCAATAACTCCTCTGTTAGTTTGCTTTTCTGATGCAATTATTCCTTTGTTTATCTCCATGATCACCACTATTTTTTTGAGAGAAACAAGAAATTTCAGAAATCCCCATACTAGTTCCCAAATTTGTCACAAACGCTCTTTTCCATGCAGGGAATTTTTGTTCTTAATGTTGATTCTGGTGCTGCAGCAGATGACCATAATGATATTAAATTGTTTCAAATTCCCATTACCCTCAAATAATCAGAGCTTTCACCATAGTGCAGCTGGTATCCTACAAATAGTGTCAATCCCTTCCATTTACCAAATTGACAATGGGAATGGTGTAAAAGCAACAGTATTAAATTCTGAATAAAGCTAATATTAAAGAGGCTCCTCTGCTGTTACTCCAACACTCAAGAGGTAAGGATCAGTCACTTTGAGGGACCTTGTCCACTGCTCCGCTTAAGCCCTTCCACTATACAATGGGATCCCGAAGGTTCTCCCTTCTCAATTGATAACCCTTATGAACTATACTAATCAAATTAAAAGATGCTCCTCAGATTGCTATGCACCAGCAAACTGGCTCTTGCTAGGGGTGAGGAAATGCCATGGTTGGAGTAGTTCAGATATGCCTCAACCCATATCACTTCTTTTAAAATTCACCAACTAACAATACTAGAGATCCACTTTCCCCCCTGCAATGGCAGGATTGTATCATCCATTCCAGCCCCAGAAAAAGGATCCACAAACACAACACTGAAGTCATTAAATTTGATTTACTTGGCATAATACATCATGAATTTGTCACGTTAGATGATACCCCAAGTTCTTTTATGATCCAGTCTACTCTACTGCAT
Organism: Myrica gale; assembly: GCA_963930655.1. Lineage (NCBI taxonomy): Eukaryota > Viridiplantae > Streptophyta > Magnoliopsida > Fagales > Myricaceae > Myrica > Myrica gale. The sequence continues at coordinate 11,231,943 of OZ005619.1, read as the reverse complement.
AGACAAAGGCCCTATAATCCATTTTCTCAATACACCAACTCCCTATTATGATGTAGATGCTATTTTTATCTATGCCATAGGTTATCATGCATTTCTCCTCTCTTGACTCAATCTGTACCCCCGTAGCACTATCTGATGGATTCTGTATCGGTGCAGCAATTCGTTCTCATTGCACACGATCAGCCTTCAATTATCTTGTCCAGTGTTTCCATAATCTCTGCATTTAGCTTCACCTGAACCTTTTCATTTTTCCTTCTCTATTTTACCCATGTAAAACAACATTATTTTGGTTTTTGACAAAACTACTTTTTATGAACATACTGCACTTTTCTGGAGCCAAGGTCGTAGATTCTCTAAACTAAACTGAAAAGCATGAATCATCGGGCCAACTTCTGAAGTGAGCATTGATTGATAATGCATTTACAATGTAACGCCAAAAAGGCCTAGCCGAGACAGCAGATTATAACCAATACCTTTCAGTAGAACAAAATTCACTTGAGAAGACCAAACATTTGAATTCAAGCGTTAAAAGAGTCAATCACAACATAGAAGGAAAAAAAGTATAAAAAAAACGTTATTGGCTCTTAAAGCATAAAAAAACAGCATCTAATTGGTCATATACGACAAAACCCCCCCTCTTTCGGAACAGCATTAGCCCATGGCCTCCGAAAACACAATTTGTGTTCCTCGCTATGGCAACAGAAAGGCAGACAAGTCTGTGTCAGAGTTAACTCCTATTCACAAGGGATTTGAACTCCAAAAGCTTACTCAATTCCTTTGCCATACCCTTCCAGATTTATACTACTCGTAGTCAATATAGTCTAAGAAAGCTTCTAAAGGACCATGATTCTGTAGCTGCACAATGTCAATATATATTCGAACAACAGCTTATGTTTGCAAGCCTAAATAAGACTTCTCAAGTTGCTCAAGTCTGGGTTGCTAGAAATTTAGTTTTAAGTTTCCTTCCATTGGTTGGTGGATAGCACCTAAGAACTAATTGACCTGCTATTGAATATATTCGAACAACAGCTCACCACCACTGCCAATTTCTCCGCTATCATCTTTACTCTTAATCCTAACTATGTTTTCCCATTGCCTGAAAAGTTCAAGCCCTCCAATCAAGCAGAGCCGACACCATCTTTCGTGCACATAACTGTACTCTGTATCTTCAATCACCACCACCACCAACAATTTCATTGCAACAGGTGCGGAGCTACCGTCACTACCCTAGTAGAACCTGGAGAAATCTGTAACAAGATGTACTCTCTCACAGACTCTACTCAGATACCAAGACAAAGTTTACATGATTATGCAATCCAGCATAACATCAGTGATGTATAATCTAACATATGGTACCAAAAGTTTCGAGTAAGTAATACATTGATGATTTTTTCAGTTATGTACCTTAGACATCGAAGTAAGCTCTCTGCAGCAGAAGCTTCTTGCATAGCTTCTATTGCTGCCATCTGTGCAGCATCTCTATGCTTCATAACTTCCTGTCATAAAGAATGAAGAATAATAGAATAAGAAAAAGAAGTTCCAGAAACCTTAAAATGTATATACCAAACAGGTACCAGTGAAGTAGGTATCTGTACATATAACATCATCGTAGATGAAATTTTCTATAAACACTCAGCGGCAACCTTTTGTTTTCTTGCAAATAAACTAACAAAATTATCTTCCTTCTAGACCCGTGCTATTGATGAAGTATTGCTACGTCAATGCGTCATTTCAATTATGATAGTTTGAGATAACATAACATATATCTAGAATATGGCGTGCAGTGTACACCGTGTCATTTCAATTATGACAGTTTGTGATAACATAACATATATCTAGAATATGGCGTGCAGTTTACACCTTTCCGAGCTTTGCCAGAGAAGAAGGGAGTGAAGCCCATGAAACACATCCATCCGTCAATCTTCTACTACTTAGGGAAACCTTGATCAAGTTTGCTGGAAGTCCATTACTAGAAACTTCTCCGGATGATTTCTTTCCAGCAGGACTAAATTGCTTGCTTGGTTTTTCTTGGTCCCCCAAGCTCGAACGTCCAGAAACTTTCTTTGCAGACATTTGAACCATAATTTCCCCCTTAGATGGCTTAGTATAAGAATGGACCATATTCTCCTCTTTGGAAGGCAACCTGTCACTTGACATACTTATCCTCGAAGACGTACTCAATCTAGAAGCCTGACAAATACATGTTGATTAGTGATTGATTATTATAGAGATTATGGAGAAGAGTGGTTTTGGGTTTTTTTTTGGCGCCGCGGGAGGGAGGGAGGGGGAGGAGGAGTAGGGGGGGGGGGGGGGGGCGCAACAAATTGGAGAAATGCAAATAGAAAATGATTTCCAGACCTGCTTAGAATTCAAAATGACATACAAGGGTAACCTCAATCCTTGGGATTTGCAGAATCGGAAATCATCAACCACATAAAATGAGGACAGTAACTCAATACTTGTGATTTCTCCGATTAATAAACCCGTTCAATTGAACTACATAAAAAATTTAACTCCCTCCATTGAAGACGAGCTGAAAAGCCAATTGAAGAAGACTACCCAAGGCAGACAGACCAATGAACCGAGTCCAGAGCAGCTTATGGTAGGAAAAAGTTAATTTTATCTAGAATTACTTCGAGTGAGAAAAATAATCAAGTGAATATTTCAGTAACAATAATCATAAAATTTACCGAACTCTTGACTTCAGGCTTCAGATCATGTTTGGCCGCCCTTAATTTTGAACTCTCTCTATTTTTTACTTCCATATTCCCTTCCCAGCTCTTCCTCAGAGCCTTGGCCCGCAGCTCAATCCCATGGACGAAACTCTTAATCGGGTTTCCCGCCGCTACGTTCTTCCCAGACAAAAGGGGACTAGCCGAGCGAACAGAATTCGCCTTTTCCACCACTCCGAACTTACCTGTGGCCTTCCCTCCGCCCCTTATCTCTGCCTGCTGCTTGACCCCTTTGGTAAACTTCTCAAAAGTAGTCGGCAAGGAATAACAACTTGTAGGAGACGAAGGAATGGACCGCGAATTCAAAGAGTTCATCCTCCCCAGAGATTCCTTCTTTACATCCAACTTCAATGCCGGCTTCGAGGGTTGTGACTGTGATCTGGTAAAAGATCTCATTTTCTTATCCAATTTCTCCTCCTTGACACTATTCGATTTCACAATCTCTTTTTCCCCACCATGATTATTCCCCAAGAGTCTCTTAGGCGATTTCACTTTCTCCCCAGGTTCCAAACCCAAAGCCGAATTATTATTCAGAAATCCCAACGAGTGGGTTGCAACGATATCTTCAGGGTTTCCTACACAAGGGTGGCGGCCCGGGACCGGCCTAACCCCTCGAAGAATCGGTACTGGTGAGGCGGCTTCGAGCCGCTCAACATGTATAAACTGACCCAATTGAATCTTATCACTACGAATAAGATCATCATGTTCATCAGGAAGTGATACATAAGTGGCATGAGAGGAATCTGAAACCTTGAGGTAAAAGCCTTGGTTTAGGAATAAATCACCGCCTGCAAGGGCAGGAACAATGCTCACAACTTGCAATAGCAATGACCTGTGCTCTCCGGCAACCTTTATATCTGTGTTCATATGCTGAAGAAGCTTGAGGAGGACTCCTGGAACAAGATTGGCCATGTTTGGGACCTTCAATGTGCATTACACTGGAAACCGAGAGGTGAAAAACTTCTCTACTTCAGATACGAACGCAAAACTCTTTAAGAAAGGAATAAAAAGGGTTTCTTTCAGTACCCAGACTAAACAAAAAACGAATCCTCAATCCACAGTTTGAGACAAGGAATCAAATTTATGGACTTCGGTGGCTTGAATAGAAGGAAAACTGGAATTATACTTGAGACTCAGATAACCAAAAATGGGATTTATCAAAGAACACAAAACTGAAAAATTTCTCACTCCGGTTGAGATGTAGATTTGGAAGGTCTGAGCTTTTTGATACATAAAAAAAGGCACCCCAACCTGGGGAACTTATTATTTTTTCAAAAGAATAATTTAATCCTAGAAACCAACCCAGAAAATTAAATATTTGGTTCCAACAATTGGTTGCAGTAATTGTACACAGCCTTTTTTTGGTAGTGGAAGAAAAACAAAGGAACTCAACAACCCAGGAGAGAGAAATGAGACAGGTAGAAAAACTTGCTCCATTAGAGATTAGCAGTAAAAAGCATTTAATTGCAGAACCCAAAAGGGAAACGCCACAAATTCATCCGAAATTTTTTGGCTGGGCTTGTTGTTTAAAGAGATCCAGAAAAGAAAATCCGGAAGGGTATAAAGGCACTTTATTGGCAAGAAAACGAAGGGCAGAAGTCTTGAGAGGTGTCTCGACTAAACATGGGGATGGTGCTGAAAATCTGCAGGAAACAGAAAAAGGTACAAGGTGGGAATACTTGATGTCAGGCGTATTGCATGATTAACAAAAAAAAGAAAGAAAATAAAAGACTAGAGCTGTCGGAGTCTGAGCCTCTGATCTGAGACTGTGACACACAGAAACACATGCAGTAAAAATGATAGGACTTGGGCGTATACAGGAATCGGAAGCTGACCTCTAGTTTTGGCTTTTTGGGTTTCAGTCTCATCCGAACTCCAGAGACGGCGCAGCAGGAGCTTTTCCCGAGCTTGTGAAGCCAAATGCCTGAGGAATTCTTTTCTGTAACTGGATGGAAAATGGAACCTTGGCAGGAAACTAATAAATTGTTTATCTCATGTCATTGACTCATTGATCTATCTATTTCTCTATGTTCTACAGAAGATGTGGAAAATTCTTCTTTTATTTGACTCGTTGATTTAAGCATTTTGTTTAATTTATGAGTGTACGCAAATGGGTGCATGTGCAGTGTAATGGCGGTAGTAGGAACGATGTCATGGCGTGTCGGCTACCTGAAGGTATCACATCCCCAAGATAATAGAAGCAGTGGCATCCTTCGCTTTATTCATTTTTTATTTTATTTTTTTTCTTGGCTAAGAAATTTTCTATTTATTCTTTATCTTTCACTTTGTATTTTTACCCATGAAGCGTATGGTTCGCAAGACAACCACTATATATTATATAATACTTCGAACATGTGCTACACAACAGTGGTGGACCCAATCAGCCAACCGCTAGTTAAATACAACTTCAAAGAACCGGGTCTGTACTGGTAAGTCATTTAGCCCTCTCCCAAGTTTTCCGATGATTTATTAAAGTTTACTCCAAAAAGAAATATATATTTATATAAAGAAATAATAAAAAAAACTCTAAAAAGAAATTTTTAAAAAAATAAGAAAAGCTGTCAAAGCAAAACGGACGCTCTGCTCTGATATCTCTAGGGTTGCATCTGCCACAATTCTGTGGAAAATATTCCCATACTGCTTTTAGAGTTTCAGGATACTACTTCCTTGTTTTTGTTCTAGGATTCAGGATTCTACTACGGTTCACTAGACTTGGCCTCAGCTTATGCTTATCTCTTTTTTTTTTTTTTTACTGATTAATTCCATATGTTGAAGAAGCCACTAGTGCATGATTTAAATCACACTCATGGTAAAAAGAAAATTCTCACTCGTTATTTTTTGGGTAACATCAGAAGAAATAGGTTCAATGTCCAATTATGAAAATCTCTCTCTCTCTCTCTATATATATAAAGATGAATCGAAATAGCTGCTACACCAAAATTAGGGGCAAAGAACCAACTAGACTACCTAGTAGATAAATTAGGAAATATAGAAACAAAAACAGCAATTAGACTAGAAAAAAGTAAATATTGTAATGTGGGTCTATACGAAGTTGTATAAGCAAAACCTAAAAAGGCTAGAACAATAACTCTCTACATATAAGGAATCAAGATGTTTTATAATTTTCTATCTGAATTGTATCATGTAATTTGGATAAAAATAGACATGACAGGTAGACTCATTGTAGTGTCCATATTGTCTGAAATTTTATATGGACATCATTAAATAGTATAAAGTCTACTTATTTGTCTCTCTCTTCTATCCTCATCCACACACGGCATCTCACTTAAGTCACCAATTGGATCGTGAAGAAAAGAATTTAATTATTAGACGACTCGAGAATGGTCATCCACAGTTTTTGGTAAGAACATCTTATTGTTTAGTATAGTATTGAGATAGATAACTATTGGTCATTAAATCAGTTAAAAATATTTGACAGTCATTAAACTCAATTTGGTATGAACATCCGGATAAATTTCTATTTATAGTAAACACACACTGTGTATTTTAGTATTAATCAAAACGTAATTTCCTTTTATATGCCTATTGAATAGAGCAACATACGGAAAGACTTCGTAGTTAAGGAATTGACGACAAATTCGTCATATACTTTTTTTCTTATTCTTCCGTTGGAGGTTTCTTTTTAATGTATGTATATGTTTTTTTTTAATATAATAGCAGCACATTTCATTAATAAAATTAAGGAGGTTGAAAAACCTCAAGAACACGCTCTAAAGGGCGAACTAGACACTTCGAAGAGTCGGCGGGCCAGCGAGCAGGGTGACCAAAAGGCTATACAAGACCCACAAGGGGCAGAAAAACCTTATCAGGCAGCAAAGTAATTTGATTAGCAGAAAAGGAAAGACAATGGCAAAATATGGTGGCACGAACAGCAGTTGGAGGCGTTCGTCAGTTGGCCGGTGTAGAAAGCCTCTCCAGTCCATGTAGATGGCGTTCCCGCCCGTTGTGGTCTTCAAAAACCTCAAGAATAGCGTAGATCTAGCTACCAAATTCGTCGGAAAAAACCCCTAAAAGTGGCCGGAAATGGAGATTTATTGAGAGATCCGGGCACATAGGACAAGAGTAGAGGAGAAGAGGCAATGACAAACTAGACACTTCAAAGAGTAGGCGGGCCAACGAGCAGGGTGACCAAAAGGCTATACAAGACCCACAAGGGGCAGAAAAACCTTGCAGCAAAGTAATATGATTAGCAGAAAAGGAAAGACAATGGCAAAATATGGTGGCACGAACAGCAGTTGGAGGCGTTCGTCAGTTGGCCGGTGTAGAAAGCCTCTCCAGTCGATGTAGATGGCATCCCCGCCGGTTGTGGTCTTCAAAAACCTTCAGAATATCGTAGATCTAGCTACCAAATTCGTCGAAAAAAACCCCTAAAAGTGGTCGGAAATGGAGATTTATTGAGAGATCCGGGCACATAGGACAAGAGTAGAGGAGAAGAGGCAATGACAAACTAGACACTTCGAATAGTCGGCGGGCCAACGAGCAGGGTGACCAAAAGGCTATACAAGACCCACAAGGGGCAGAAAAACCTTATCAGGCAGCAAAGTAATATGATTAGCAGAAAAGGAAAGACAGTGGCAAAATATGGTGGCACGAACAGCAGTTGGAGGCGTTCGCCAGTTGGCCGGTGTAGAAAGCATCTCCAGTCGATGTAGATGGCGTCCCAGCCGGTTGTGGTCTTCAAAAACCTTCAGAATAGCGTAGATCTAGCTACCGAATTCGTCAAAAAAAACCTCTAAAAGTGGTAGGAAATGAAGATTTATTGAGAGATCCGGGCACATAGGACAAGAGTAGAGGAGAAGAGGGGGACGGGAGGAGCCCTGCCGCCGGAGAAGGAAGCAAGATGGGAAAGTCAGGCAGCCACAAAGGTGAAAATTCTAAAGAGAAGGCAGAACCTCTCTCTCTAGAATCCTAGGGAGAACTTTTATATTCTCATTTGTCTGTTAGGGGTAGAAATTAGAACGGTGGGTGATTTGTTTATTGGGAAAGTGGATGCCCTCTTTCAATGCCTTCTTTCGTAGGTATATGCTTTTCATTCATTGGCCAATGTGCCTAAGGGGTTAATTTAATTGAAACGTATCGAGTGTGCTTTCAAAATGTTTCTAAATGAGTCCAGCTAAGCAATTTGAATCCATCACTCATAAGCTAAGATCAAAATAAATAGTTTTAGTAAAATTTGTTTCAACAAATAATTAATGGATTATGATTTGTTGTTAAAATTGAACCGGTCAATTCCTAGAGAAAAAAAAATAGCATGCAATGCATTTTGTAGAGCACAACAATTAATACGAACATCATTATTACACGTAATAGCATTCGAGTATTTATTTCTTTTCAAATTAAACTAGAGAACTAAGTAACGGAACAATGAAAATTAAAATAGTTAGTCGGATTGTGCTTTGGAAAACAAGGCTAACCAAAGTTAAAATACATAATGTTTTTTTTATAATGAGCAGAAACTCTGTGCGACAAGCCATTTAAATAAACTCCAACGAGCTAACACTGACCTACTCACATCCATGTGATTCTTGCTTAAATAGATTACGATATTCATCAAGTAAAAAATCGAATCGATAATCAGTACGCGTAATTTATATAAGTACACATACGCCTTAATCACTTAGGCATGCCACGAATGGATTATGTGTAAAATGCAGAATCTTGTTATGCAAAAACCCGAGGTTTTATGTTTGGTAGAACACCGCGGCAAAGAGTTAATCACGTGCAACTTCTTGGAAAGAAGCGAAAGAAAACATTCGCAAATTAAGAGGACAAGAGGAAGTTTTTTTTTAAAAAAAGAGGACAAGAGGAAAAGGATACTCCAATTTAATTGAAAAAGTGCAGTCAAGTGCATGATCATGGGTCCTTAGACGATGGACCAGTTGACATGACAGACTTAATCGACTAATAATCACTGCTCGTTCAATATATTTTGCCATTTCCCATAAAAATCAACAGCAATTCTTTTTTAAATACAGGCAACTGACCTAGTGCTGTCACAATATTGCCGATATAAATCACTTTGGGCAGGATGCAATTTGCAATATTGCTGAAAAATAAAAAAACATCACATGAGATACAAGTTTAATAATCAAATTAAGGCTCCCTATGTTTTGCAGTGTTTTACTTTTTTTTTAAAAAAATACTTTTTATACTTTTGATTGTTTGGGGAGCCTCGTAAAATACAGTCAATCGAAACTCAATTTGGTCAACCGTAAAACATAGCTCCACTTTCATGAAAAGTAGTTACTTTTTTAAACTAGTGAATCTTCTTTCCCGACTTGCCTCTCTCAGTCTTAGGGGTGACCAAAAACCAATTGACCGACCTTCTTTGGTTTAAGTTTTGAAACATGAATCCGAGGAAAATTAAGTTCATGTTCAAATCTTAATCTGAAACCAAATCATTCAAAAAATCAGACCCCGACAGTTTTAGCTTTTTTCAGGGTTGTGGTCGGGATTTGAAACATGAACCTGAGAAAAATTAAGTTCGTGTTTGGGCATTTAAACCGAAACTAAAACATTCAAAAGAACCCGACTACGACGATTTTGTTGGCTTTTGTTCACAATCGAAATTTTAATGATTTCAATAAATGGATTAAGTTTTACAAAATGGACATCTTCAAAGACAAAGACATTTTTATCAAAGAACCAAAGACAAGAAGATGCAAAGAGCTAAAAAGTGAAGATTCAAGACCTTATGGTATAATTTTGTAACTCTTAGTTTCACTTTTGACAAGGATTTGAACCACACACTTGTATTTTTCTTCAAATCTTACATAAACCGTTTTATTACTTGTTTGGAAGATTAAAAATGTTTTAATAGTTTGAATTGTCAATGCCATCTGGACCTAACGGCTAGAAACAACTAGTTTTTTTATGTGGTCGATATAAAGATCTTCTTAGTGTTTTAAAACAGAGGAGAACGACAACGTAACATTTCTATAGCTTAAGAAAGATCTTAAACCTTTTTATTTCATATTTATCATATCATTCACAAAAATTACACTTTCTTATCCTTATCATTGTGTGAAGCAAAGAGATAGATCTTTTCATTTTATTATCCACTATTTGAGAGAGTTCATTTATTTTATCTTCATATTCAAAAGATGTGATTCCTTTAGTGATGTTATTTACTAAAGAAGAATTTTAGAGAAGATATATCTCAAGCTTGGTTGGGTTGTGAGTGGTGATTCCGACAAATCACTTGGATTGTCAGCGTTGAGCCCGAAAAAACACTTGTATGGTTATTTATTAACTGGAAGCTAGAGTGTACACTATTTGGAAGATAGTAGAAAAACCTCAAGGCTCGGTAAAGGAGCTTGAGGGACGGATGTAGGCGGGTTTGCGAACTACCAAAAAATCTCGTATTTGCTTGTCTAACCATACTCTTTACATTTAACACTTTATTTACTTGTTGCATTAATATACTTGTGTTAAACTAGTCTTTACTTTGCAAACACGATTTTGGTGGTTAAAAATAAAAAAAGTTTAGAAACTCAATTCACCCCTCTCTAGGGTTGCCTTAATCTTTAGAATTGCATATTTTAGCTTTTTTCGGGGTCAGTGTTGGGTTTTGAAACATGAACCTGAGAAAAATCACGTTCGTGTTCAAGTCTCTAACTCGAAACCCAAGCATTCAAAGGAACCCGACCCCGACAGTTTTAGCTTTTTTCGGGGTTGAGGTCGGGTTTTGAAACACGAACCCGAAAAAAATCAGGTTAGAGTTCATATTTTTAACCCGAAACCAAAACATTCAAAGGAACTCGACCTATTTCTTACTCTCTCGAAAACTTTATTTTATTTTATTTCAAATTGATGTTAAAAATTAAGTTTCTTAATTATGAAAAAGTATAACATACATCAAAAATATTGAAAAAGATTTTCAGAAAATATACCTTGATGTAACGACCAACTATTATAAATTAGAATACTTTCCTGAAATATAATGCATTGAAACTGATTTAAAAAGAAGAGTACTTTACAGCTAATCAAACGGAACCTAAATATGTCTAATTCCATTTGATTGCACTTCCTATCATCCCAACCATGTAATCGGATTTGCCAATGTTACTTGTCCTTTTAGGTGGATCTTTTAAGGGCATTTTTGTTATTCAATTGAGTGGATGACTGGTGTGAGAACATGTGTCTGAATTCCGTTGAGTTTAATAGAAATTAGGTAGCAGACTTACATTGATTTCGCTGAGAATACATAGAGTGCAATCAGATGAAATTAGAGGAAAGGACGCAATTTAATTTTGGCTCATAAATAAGTCCATTGGCCATTATAATTCAACCTCCCTTACAGACCCCAAAAACTAAGGAAATTTTTTTCAAATTCAGGCTTTATTTTTAATTTTTTTGACATTGATCCTCCTAAAATTATAATATTAAATAGTGTCGCCCCCTAAATATTCACACAAGAAAAGAAACTTGGAATCCTACGGTGTCATAGACACAGTACCTCAAAATTAAATGTTATTCCATTGACATCACAAACAATGTGAGAAGCAGAGGACCCTACAGCCTGCTACAATTTTGTTTTTGGCTTTAATTCAGAAGAGGCAGATGGGGGTTCAGAATTTAAGAATATTAATAGAAATTTCCTTAAAACAACAATTTGGTTATGTAGTACCCTCCTTTCTCTCTTAGGGGAAAGAAAAAAGAAAATTCAGGTCAGAAATTAGTATTTCTAGAAGGTCCTTCTAAGAAATTTTTTTGGAATTCAGACACAGCAGATTATTTCTCCGTTCCAATGATTAGAGACTACAAAAGAGTGCCGACACATTAGGTAGTCACTTATTACCTAATGATATTTCCTGTGACGAAAACTGCTCCACTTAATCCAAACAGAGAATAAAGTAATCCCTCTAAGATATGATTAAAGGAGTTGGCAATTGCTTTGCTTTTTGCTTAAGGTTGGTTAAAAGTAAAGCAAGGAGGTTAGCTTCCTAAACACATTTATGAGCAAAGGGTCGCTATGCAAAAAGGTTAACTATTTTGGTCAGGTCAATTCACTACAACCAAATCTCTCAAGTTTCTCAAATTCTAAAGATTCTTGTTCCCTCAATCTTGCCTGATTATATACTCATGCCAATATTTTTTAACTATGTTTGTTGGAGTATATGTAATGCATATATACATAGTGGGTCCATTTATTTATTTGATAAAAAAATGAGTTGGGTCCAATATCGCAAACAGACAATGAAATTTTTGTTCATTTTGCTAAAATTGTTGACCCTATTAAACATACAACTAATTAATCTCAACCCTTCTATAGCAAATCCCATCAGGGCTGGTGGGCCATCCTGAGGGGATTTCCCCATGCCCATAATGCTTGATCACAAAAAAGAAAAAAGAAAAAAATGATTAATTACAAAATCCCCACAAATTATTACATTAATTTCAAAAATTCCTGTGAACTCTAATTCTCGTTGTAACTTCTCCCCATAATTTACGAGAATTGTTGCGAATTTATTTTGAACCCAACTTTACGGTTACCATTACATGTTTTCCTCACACGTGAGAAGCATGTGAGCCCATCCTTCATTCATATAAGAAACTAGGGCTGTACAGAATCGGACTGCAAAACCGAACCGGATTTGCGGTCCGGTCCGATCTTGTCCTATTTTTTTATAAATGCGGTCCGGACCGGACAGGACCGCATTTATTAATTTAAATAAAAAAATATTTGTTAGATTTTTAATACAAATTACAAACCTAAAAAAATTTAGTTTTAACCTAAACTAAAACCTTATATTTTTATATGTCATGTCTTTCAAAATTAACTTAAAAAAATTATTAAATTTTTTTTAAAAAAATTAAAAAAAAATGAAAACGATCTTTTAATTTAAGAGAACCGAAATGCCGTCTGAAAACCCGGATCACATTTCCGATTTGCAGCCCTATAAAAAAACTGCCCTCAGTCGAAGAAAATATAAGACAAGCTAGTGCTTTTTGACTCTGCACTCTGCAGGGACCGTCTCCTCTAACAATGGCTTTTGCGACTGCTGCTTGTACTTGTTCCTTTGCATCTCAGTTGCTCCCGCGCCCCCACATGGTCAATGGTCGATTGAAACAACAATACGAATACAGGAACAAGCAGCTATTTGCGCAAGACCCTGTTGAGTTTCAGCATCTCTTAACCCAGGCCCATCGATATTGTGAACAACAACACATACGAGACAATAATATCATACATGGAACAAGAAATAAATGGCTGTTGAACTTTAGACAAGGAAGTAGCCGCTTTTTTGGTTTTCAATTGATCCCACAGAACTTCAATTCATGGCATGAAGATATATAGCCATTGATCACAAGTACAGAATAATCGGTCAAGTGGTTGATGCAAAATCTTCAATTAAAGCTTTCTTAGATCCAAATACATACATTAGAAGGCCAAAACCGCACCTCAGCTAGAAAACCCATTTAGGGTACATGCTCTTGCAAATTGATTTCTTCCCTGAGCCGTCCAACTCTTTGGCCAGAAAATGGTTTCTTGAGAATCCGAACTCCTCCTCCTCCCCTTCTTCAACGCCGTTGTTGATCTCCATTGTTACAGTGGAGTTCAATGGGAGTATGCAGAGCATATCCGCCCACACGAATGAACTTATCTGAATGGGGGCAGTTTCGTATATGCATAAAGGATGGGCTCACGTGTTTGTCACGTGTGACGGAAAATATGCAACTGTAACAATAAATTTGGGTTCAAAACAGATTCCAACAGTTACTATATATTATGAGGGGGATTTGCAACGAGTTAGAGTTTAAGGTTTTTTTTTTAGATTAGTGATATAAGAGAAATTTATAATTAACCAAAAAAAAAATCCCCAAGAGGAGAGAGTTCGGAGGGCATGAGGCTGCCTGAGCCCTTAAGTATAACTTTAGCCTCTTCTATACAAAATATACAACCGAGTGCATGGGGCCCAGAATTAAAGAAAGGTCCAAGGGCCCTAAACAAGTTGCCTTAGAGCAGGGTAGGATCGGAAGAAGAACTACTACATCGTGACGGCGATGTGAGTTTTAGCGGTGTCAACCAGAGAAACCCTCGCAGCTCTATCGGATCCATGGTCGGCGAGCTACTTGTACGACAGAACTCCCACGTCTGAGACCCATATTACGCCAAATAAAAACGAAAGAGTTGACTCCTTTAATCCACGCCCTCACAAATAAATTACAAACGTTCATTGGTTTTTAAGTTCCAAAACATGTTATACAACATTGCATGTGTTTTATCCTACCTCTTCCTCCTTTTCTCGATCACTCAGCAGTCAGCTCTGCCTCTCTCCTTCAGTTGCACGGCACACAGCACGCACTCCCCCTTTGTAGTAGTCAGCAAACAACGACTACAACTCTCTGCCCCAGCAACTCTATTGACTATCACTCTCTCGCTCTCCCCCCAATTTTCCTGTTATTTGATAATATATTTGAGATTTGGTTGAGATTCGCTAGGTTTGTGGAAATTTTTTATTCAGGTTTTTTTATGTATTTGATTGATATTTGGAAAGTTTTCAAATATGTGGAGATTTTCTTGCTAATGTGGATATTTTCTTGCGATTTGATATTGATCATAGGGATTGCAGTTTTGAATTTTTTTTTTGGCTGTTTGAGTTTTCAGGTTTGGAATTTTTTGGACAACTTTTCAAATTTGTGGCATTTTTCTAGCGAATGTCAATGTGTAGATGATTTAAAGGGGTTGCAATTTTAGAATTTTTTTAGGTTGTTTACAATTTGGTTGAAATTTCATATTTGGAATTTTTTTTTTAATTTCGATTTGGTATTGATTACAAATTGGATTTCGATTTGGTATTGATTACAGATTTTGATTTCGATTTGGTATCGATTTTTTTGTGATCTCCGGTATAAGGGCGGTAACCGCTACCGCAACAGTCGAAATCGCTACCGTTAGGTGCCGATTTCCTCCCTTCACGGTAGCAGGGGCGGTGTCTATTTTTGGACAACTGCCCATAGCGGTGGCGGTGGCGGTGGAGGGCATAACCGCCACCACTACCGCTTATGCACAACCCTACTTATGTCCTCCATCCCTCAGTTGACCCTGACTCGAGCCAACCCCAATCTTGATATGCCCTCACACCCTTTTCTGTTTTATCATGGTAGATATTAGATTACAGATCATAATCTATATCTTATATATGGTCAATATTTGATTTACTTAATTTACAAAAAATATTTTTTATTATATTTATAAAAATTAATATATATATATATATATATATATTATTCCATTGATTCTATTTTTTTACTCTAATTATACAAGATTATAAAAAATATCGAAAAGCATTTTCAAGAAACATGTTTGAGGTAACAACCAAATACTGAAAACTAGAATACGTTACTGAAACATAATTATTTGAAACTATTTTACATTATAAATAACTTAACGTTGAAATAAATGAGCCGTGATGCTTCTTCTGGATAAAAAAATTTCACAACCAAACATCCAAAATCTCAAAAAATTCAGCACAAACTCTAACATCTTATCACACAAACTCTAATAACTTTTTTAAAAGATTATATAATTTTTTTTCTCTCCATACTTTCCTACCAAACTCTAATAGAAGTCAATCTACAATCAAATATCTTTAAACTTTGTCACCAATTGTTTACAAACCACATTAAAACACCCATATACCTAAATATTCACACCACTATCAAAATTTCTACAAATTTTACATCCAACGTCACCTAATTTAATTGCTCGTCTACTCTGTGGTTGTTTAAGTCTATTAGGTTCTGACATCGTAAGTGTTCCTCCAAGCATTGCAATATTTGATGGATTGACGAATCTCTATTTGGATAGTGGTCATAGTTGATATTCGATGCACATATTAGAAAGTTTTCTACAACTATCAAAGATGTGAAAATTCAACACGAGCGACTTACAAGCATTGCATTGGGTCGAGCTGACTGGATACCATACAATGATTGTGGATGTGGAGAATTCTATGCCAAAGGCTTATTGTGTCAAGTATTACATATTTATCACTATTCAGTACGTGTTCGAGTATGCCTTCAGTTTTTTTGGATGTGGAGAATTCATAAGAGTTCTCTTAAAGTAGTTTTTTTCTTGGGAACAGATTCCAACCAGACCGGCTTAGAAAAAAGATTCCAACCAGACTGTACGGCTCCAGCGACATCCGGACTTACAATCGGGATATAATCTCCCAAATCCGACGCCATATAGGCCGCTACCTAAATTAATGAGGCTTGACTCGAGCTAGCTCGGTTCAGCTCCTAGTGGAGCTGGCTAGGAGAGAGCCAGACCCCCATTTTTGGTCTTCATAGTTGTAGCAATCGGACCATTAAAATTTATGTGCAACCAGTTCTTTGACCACTACGGGCACAAACATGCATTTTTTCGATTTTCTTCCCAAATTTTTCATTTCAAACCTCACTTCTAAATCCCCAAATCCTAAAGTCGAATCTCAAAATCCCTAGACTCGATGAAACCAAAAAGTGTTAAAAAGAAGGCTCTCATTCGTACCTCCATACATTATTCTCTCTATTTAATTCTGTGAGTTTCAAATATTCTCCGTTTCATTCGTTCAACTTGTTTTTAAGCTTATTCTCTCCCTTAAGTTGCTCAATTTGTATGTATTCAAGTGAAAAGAGAGAGAGAGTCTCATGCTTTTTGTTTGTACTCGTATATTCTATGCGATAATGATTGAGAAAGTGAGATTGTTTAAAGAGTGAGTTTGGAAGGGTTTTTATAAGGTGAGTTCAGGGGGTGTAACTTTCCTAGCAACAAAATGAATGCTTACTTTTTATTCAAGTACATTTGTTTGTTTAATTCTTATTAAATGTATTAGACCAATATTTATATTCCAATCTTATACACGCTCATTGATTAATTTGTTTATTAGTTATCTGCATGCAAGTTTATTTGTTTATATTTTCGGGAGTTCATTGAGAAATGAAGGCTGTGCTTTTATGATCAGTAAAGGGAAGGAAGAAAAAAGAAAAATCTGTAAATTCACCTTTTATTTGAATCATTAATTTGAAACAAGTACTTTAGAACTCCGGTAGAGCATAAACTCTGGAAAACTTAATGTTAGATATGTACCTAGCCTAATGATCTGTCAAGGGTTTATGTGATCATTTGTTTCTTATTTGTCAATGGTTTATGTGAAAAATAGTGTTATTGGTAGACACAAATATATAATTTTTATTTCTGTTTATATTTCTAAACATGATCATCGTATGAAAACTATTATAAGAACCAATCTATAGAGAGTAATAATTTTTTCCCTTAAAGTTATCAACATAATTTGATGGTACCTTGCTCTTGTGTCATGAGTTTTATAAGAAACAGAGTATATGATTTTTACTGATTTGTAGCTATTAAATTAAATAGGTCGGTAAATGGAGGAGATACATTGCTATACCTCGAAAATATTAATAGGCGACAGTCTAGTAACACAACCAACTTAGATGGTGGGTCATGCTTTTTTCTTTGGTCTTTCGTTCAACAATTTTGTATAAATTTTTATTTGCCTCATTTGTAACGTTTGAATGGTTGGATCAAGGAAGTTATATGGTACAACTGACAATGAGAACAACGTAAATATTTGGATCTTAGAGTTTAGAGATGTCGAACATGCTTACTACTGATACAATAGTTATGCAATTTGTGCCAGGTTTAGGTTCCACAAGAATTACTCACGTAAGAACAAAGAAACATGGTACTATACAAGCAAAATGTTTGAATGCAGAAAAGAATGATTTAGAAGAACAGAAGATCCCTAGTTGTCGGTACAGAAGGAATGGCGAAATACAAGGATCGAGCATCTTGCTTGTTTCACCTTTTAGTGACTGCCGAGTAAGAAGTATTGCACTTTTGATTGGTATATAAAACATAACCATGAACTAGCTAGGCCATCGAAAGCCCACCTACTCCGTGCATATTGACGTATCAATGAAGTGCAGCACCTCGAGATAAATGATGCAGAGATTTGGGATTTGGTCGAAGTTAGCACAAGATTGATGGTAGCCCAGGTGAAGGGTAAAGATCAGTTGAAATTCACTCGATTGGACCTGAAAAACTATTTGAGCAGTAGAAGTAAAACCATTAAGGTTGGAGTATGTGGTGTTTTAAATTGGTTTGATGATCAACACCAAAAGAGTTCACAATTCTTCTTTAGGGTTATGTTGGACGATGATACTCGCATGACCAATGTCTTCTGCTTCAACCATAATATGCGAAATGATTATGCACTTGTTGGGGACTTCGTTTCGTTTGATACTACATACATGACAATTGACGAGCACATGCCACATTAAGATATATAAAAATTAAGTCTGAGAAGTTGTTGAGTTACCGAAAGGAGTTAGAGGTGTAGGCTACAAATGGGTCTACAAAACTAAGAAAGACTCAAATGGTAATTTTAAGATATATAAAGACTGATAGCCAAGAATTTCTCACAGAGAGAAGGCGTTGATGACAATAACACTTTCTCTCCGATTTCTAAGAAAAAACTCATTTAGAATAATCATGGCCCTTGTAGCACATTTTGATTTTGATTTACATCAGATGGATGTGAAGTAAACCTTTCTAAATGGACATCTTGAAGAAGAGGTATACATGAGACGACCAGAAGGATTTTGTTCTAATCAAAGTGATAATATGGTTTGCAAGTTAAAAAGGTCTATATAGGGACTAAAGCAAGCATTCCGACAATAGTATTTAAAGTTTCACAATGTAATTATTTCATATGGTTTATGGAGAACATTGTGGATAACTGTATATTTCTTAAGGTCAGTGGGAGTAAGTTCATTTTCTTAGTCCTATATGTTGATGACATCCTACTTGCATGCATGATACAAAACAATTTCTTTTTAAGAACATTGAAATGAAAGGATTTGGGTGAAGGCACTAATGTCATTGGCATAGAGATTCACAAAGATAAGTCCCAAACATTAGGACTGTCTTCTAAAGTCTACATTGAAAGAGTTATGGAGAAATTCAGGATGAGTGATTGTAAAGCTAATGCAGAACCAATGCATCTGCAGTTCGCAGTTTAATGCATGCACAAGACCTGATATAGCCTTTGATGTGGGAATGTTAAGTAAATATCAAAGTAACCCAGTAATGGACCATTCAAAGGCTACGAATAAGGTTATGAGATATCTACAAGGGACCAAGGAATGCATGCTCATTTATAAGTATGCAGACAATCTAGAAGTGGTGGATACTCATATTCAAATTTTGTTAGGTGTCAAGATTTTAGAAAGCCGCTTTTCGATATGTCTTTATGCTAGCAGGAGGTGCTATGTCATGAAAGAGTGCAAAACAAGAGATAGTTGCATCATCTACTATGGAAGCAAAGTTCATAGCTTGTGAAACTTAAGCTTTAGACCCAATACTATAGCTAGATGGGGGTGAATAGGTATTTAAAAAATAATCAACCCTTTTCCTTTCACAGAAAAATAATTATAATTTTTAGTCAATCAACAAAAGGAAGTCTATAAAATATTCAACCTATAGGAATTTTACAGCAATTATATCATATCACCAAATTTCCAGCAACCTAAATGCTAATAGTGAAATCTTTATCTTCATAATTGATTGACTAAGATTCTAGATCTACAAGATACTAATCAAGATAAAGAACAACATATGCAAAATCACAAGAACAAGCAACCAAGACAAAGAAGACACCGAGACTTTGGTTACGAAGTGAAAATCTAATGAGGTAAACTTCCTCAAAAGACAAAAATACTTCGAGTGTAGGCCATACCAATCACTCTACTAAGAACATCCAAACTTTATAAGATGGTGATCTAAGCAAAAACCCTTTCATTTCAAGATCCCCCACTCTTTGAAAAGTCACCCAACTTTCTTGGGTTGGTGCCTAACACACATGCAACAACCAGCAACTTCAGTCTTGTTCTTCAGTGGACACTGACGAACTTGTCAACTTTTCTTTTTTTGAAACCTTCAGCATAAATATTTCTTGAGAAACCCTCAAGAACCGTCAATATTGGTGATTCGATCTTTATAAAACCCAAGTAGGAAATAAAAGCACTTCACTAGCAATCTCTTACTTCAACAACCTTCCACTAGAGGGAAGAAACGAGTCTCTCATACTCATATATACAAACAGATCGTCTTTGGCATAGGTAGAGAGAGAGAGAGAAAGAGAGAGAGAGAAATAAAGAATATAGTGGTCTTGAAAGGATTTTTGAGAGGCAAGTGTATTCAATAATTCGTAAACTAGGGCTGAGGCTTAGGAATAGGTTAATATATTATTTTGGTAGGGGTAGGAAGGTAAAACGAAATATAAAGGAGGTTTGGGTGAGATTCTAAGTCTTTAAAACGAATTTTATTAAAAGATCGTTAGGCCCACTGTAGGCTGACCTTACCAACTGAAATCCTCCAGAATATTCTGCAACACCACCTAAAATTTCCAGATCGTCAAAACAACCTTCTAGAAGCCTCTTCCGAATCCTTTTAGACTCTAGAACCTTCATAGACCAGCCAAGTTGCTTATTACATTCTAAAATAAAAAAAATACATTTATTAAATATTGTTTTGCCCATAGGAATAATGCCAAAATACATGAACATTCTCAGCATGTTTTGAGACAACTTCACAGGCAAAATGGGTAAGGAATTTTATCACAGGTTTCCAAGTGATGGATTCGATATCCAAGCCAGTAAGGATTTACTGTGATAATTCAGAAACAATTTTCTTTTCTATGAACAACAAAAGTGGTAGTCGAAGCAAATATATTGACATAAAGTATCTTGCTGTCAGAGAAAGAATTAAGGAACTAGAAGTGGTCATTGAACAAATTAGTACGAGCTCGATGATTGCTAATCCTATGACAAAGGGACTCATGGTTAAGCTGTATTTGAAACATGTAGAGAACATGAGATTAGTTAATTCACTTTATGCTTAATTTTTTATTTCTTATCATACTTATTTATTGTCAATGAAGTAATTTTTGTAGACATAAAATGTTTGCTCCTATATAGTCCATTAGGAAAATTTGGACCAAGAGTGACTTATTGGAGGTTACTTATAAAGTATTACCACATGAGGATTTTATTTAGGGATGTCGTACATTGTAATACTGGGAAGGGAATGTTGATTGAACAAAGACAAGACCGTCGTGATTCATGTATTATATATTTCTTCTAAAGTATAAGGGTTAAATGCACTTTGCCCCCTTATTTTTGAGGTCATTTACACTTTGCACTTCAATGTATTATTTTTGACACATTGGATCCCTTAACTTACACATTTTTTTAATTTGGGTCCCGTACCCAAATTGCCCATCCAATTAGACGGATTCCGTCAAAACGTGGGGTACAATGTGTAAAAATCTCAAAGATAAGAGGGCAATGTGTAAATACCCCCCAAAGATAATGAGGCAATGCGTACAGATTTTGACGAAATCTGTCTAAATTGACGAGCAATTTGGGTACGGGGTCCAAATTGAAAAATGTGTAACTTTATGGATCCAATGTGTAAAAAATAATACATCGGGGTGTAAAGTGTAAATGACCCCAAAGATAAGGGGGCAAAGTCTATTTAACCCAAAGTATAAAGTTTGAGTAATTTTTACTAGTGGCTATGTGAGGAGGCATTTGAGTGTCAAAATTTTGGCACTCAATTAAAAAAACTACAAAATAATCTCTCTCTTATCAAATTATTATTTTTATTATACTATTCATCAAAATCTTCTCTTCACTTTTTCACTAACTCCTATAAACTATCTTTACTTTTTCACCAACTCTCATATCTACAATTTTAACCACCCCAAATTTTTAACTCAAAGACCACCATCTTTATGCCCAATCAAGCATTCAGATGTACCATGTGGGACAACTGGGAGAATGTTAGCATGTGTCTCAAATTTTGAGACTTAGTGGCCTACATGCTACATGCGCTTACACTTTTTGGTTTAATCGTACCCATGAATTACCTGAAGTAAAACTTTTTGTTGGCTAGTGCTCATATGTTCTAGAGGTACATATGAGAAGCTTTGCTCATGATATAAATTCAAAAGGACTTAACTATACAAATCGACATCGTTGGAGGAGCCTAGGATCATATGCATAATCTGCCAAAAAGGAAGCAGTTGTCCGTGTATCATATAGCTGGCCTCCAAAGTAGCTGTATTCTTGCCCAGCATAGTCTGGAATACCTCGGCCTTAGTAGGCCGGCCCTCATCACTGCCAAATCTCTCTCGTACCTTAAGACATTCGCCAGCTCGTCAGACGAGAATATGATCGGCACGTTATGGACAGTGACCTCCATACTAGGCTCCTCGAGGTCCGTCGCTAGTAGTATAGGACAATAAAACTCCTGCACCAGATTCTTCGATGCATAGCGGGTCTTGTGGATCAACAGAAGCCAACCTAGCCCCTCCACCACCCCCGGAAGCGTCCTACCCTTGAATGTGAGATCGTTAAAATCTGCCAACTAGATATCTCGCTCGACAACAATCGAGCGGGACATAATGATGGTAGTAAGCGGCTCCACCGTCAAAACTAGAGCGGAAGGTTGCTCTTCATCAGCCTAGCAACTGGTACGTGCACGTTTGCTCATTTTTCAATATCTGCACAAAAACGCATTTGCACGGTTAGAAATACGTCTGAACCCATCTAACCACAGCCCTAACCCGTATAAAATCCGTCCGGACATCAATGTCAAGTGTTAGGACTTTAGCAAAACGTCAACGTATCCGTTTTGAAAGTCTAACGAGAGTCCGAACAGCTATGGATAATGGTCCGAACCGAAAACAGAAAAAAAAACTATTTAAATTTAACATTCACACGTCCGGACTGGCTTGAAAAGTGTCCTGACACAATTAAAATGACAAGGTATACCTTTAGGCATAAAGAATGGGTTTGGACAACCCATGAAAGAGTCCGGACGTATAAATAATGGTTTGGACAACCCATGAAAGAGTCCAGAACCATAAGAATGTGTCCAGACGCTTTCATCTGGATATATTCTGGAGGACGACCGAGTTAACTCAGCCATGACATCTAACCTCCATCTTACCCATACACCCAAAAATACAACCAAAACTCAAACTAATACACTTAAAAAGAAACCTAACACTTATCACAATCAATTTCTACGTAAAAACCAATAAAAAACAATGATACAATATGTAAAAAATGGATTTGAAATTCTATACTTAAAACTATATAACAATGAAACTTTTCCCATTAAAATCTTGTTAAAAGTAAGCAAAACATACCTGAATATGATTAGATCCTCTAAGTTTTGATATTACGCCAAGATTTAAGAAGAAAAAACATGATTTTCAAGAGATTTGTCACGAGAAACCGTTCAGTATTTCAGAGAATGCCAAACTGTTTACTTTTAAGACTATGTCGAGACCGTCCAGACCCATATAAAGGAGTCTGGACGCGTTATTGAACATGTGGCCCAATGAACGTACTTTGTATTAAATTCCAAAATTTAAACGGTTTAAACGGTTAAGCATAATAATGATTTCCGGACGTATAATCTTATCGTGCGAATGGATTTCCCCTAAATGCTCGCAACGTTGAAGCGTACGTTTGACTGAATAACTGGCGAATATTGTCTGGAATGTTAAACACGGTTCGGACGGTGACATCCGTTTTCAACTTTCGTATAACGTAAACACGTGTCCGCCACACTACGTTTACTGTATAGTCTGAACGGTGTACTAATCTGTTCCAAAGCCTACCGCATTTACCCTCACTGCGATATGTGAGTCCGGACCCATACAAGGGAGTCCAGACGTGTTTCTTCATAAGTTTGGCCGAATAATTGGTGAATATCGTTCGGACTATTAACATCGGTTCGGAAGGTGACATCCGTTTTCAACTTTCGTGTAATGTAAACAAGTGTACGCCACGCGAAGGTTACATTATAGTTCGGACGGTGTACTAATTCGTTCTAACGCCTCAATTACTCACATTTAGATATTGGGGTTAGGACGGTATTGAACACCGTCCGAACTTTTAACAGATTTATTTCGATGCTTAAGTTTACTATATTCACTTTACTTCACAAAACTTAATTATTTTAAATAATTTAATTTACTTAATAAATTTATTTCACTTAATTTAATTTATTTCATTCAATTTAATATTGTATAATTTGGCTGAATTTTTTAATTTAAATTATTTATTTTAAATACATATATATATATATATATATATATATATATATATATATATATATATAGTTAGAAATACTTTTATATTAAATATTCGTTATAAGTAATCATCAATTTAATTATAATTGCAAGCGAATTTCTCTCATCCTTATTAGTTTCATCCGCATAATATTCAGCTCTTCCGTTATAGCCCTATCCATTAGAGCAAGTTTGGTCTCCAGACCGGTCAAGTGACATTGCAGCTCCATGCACAATGAATGCGTCGGCTGCACTATCGCTCGAATACTCTCGTTTAACTTCGCTAAATAAGCGTATGCCCAAACTGGTCGCTCTGTTTGTCCCACGACATTGGTGATACTTCTCTCAGAGAGTTCCATGGTCAACCTAGCAAAAATTGTTCGCACGAACTTCAAAATGTGTCGTTTAAATTTTAGGCAGTCAGAATGTTAAAGAAAACGTCCGAATGTAAAATTACCGTCCGGACGGTGTGAAACGTCGTCCGAACATGCTTCAATGAACACCATCAAAACAGAGCGATTTGATAGATACAAACAACACAACAAACTAAACAACAGACGATATTGAATCGAAATGCAAGAAATTGAAAACCAAATTCATGAAGGAAGTTTTACCTGAAGTTCCTTGAGAGGTCTAAAACAGATAGTGAAAACGTTTGAGAGAAAAGTTTCAGAGAATTGAGTGAGTTAGTGATTTTGACAAAGTCTGGCGAGTTTAATGTGTCCAGTCACCGTCCGAATGTGTGAGATTACCGTTCGGACTCTTTTCAGCGGTTATATTGACACGTGACCTTATCAAATTTAACCTCATTAAATATGCTCGTTTCGAAAATGTTCTAGAACTTATACTGTGAGACCCCAAATTTCATTATGCTATTTACGTATATGTATCTGTTTTGGATTTAATTTTGGGGACTATTATTGTGCCTATTGTATGAGATTTTGTTATATTACAAAGACTTATTAAATTTAATGTCAAGGAGTGCATTTTATTATCTTATAGATGCTGAGTTTTCCTAAGCAAATTCACTATATTAAATTATGAATTATGATTTTGGAAATCAGTGCATAATTATCTTATACCTTCATTAGGTAGTCTTAAGCTTCATAAGGTGGACTAACTAACTATATAGTGTGCTAAGTAAGAGGTCCATGTGAGGTGCAAAGAAAGGCAAAAGAGAAGTAGGAAGGGTGATTCACGCGAAGAGCATAAGGAAAAGTAATAGTAGGCTGAAAATTGTAGGTTGAAAAGTGAGTAAGTATAGGTTAAAAAGTAAGTGTAGGTTGAAGGAGAATCACGTGAAGGGGCTTAGTAAAGGCAAAGAAGTGAGAGAGAGAATACCAAAGTAAAACAAAAGAAGTAAAAAGAAGGGGACAAAGCATTAACTAGATGACATGACTTGTAGAGCAAAGAAAATTCAAAAGAGAAGGTGGTAGGAGAAGTTATGTGAGGCATAAGAAAGCAAGAAACAAATGAGAAACAAGAAAAGCCAAAGAAAATAAAAGAAAGGCAAAAAAGCGGAAGTGATGGTGATTCACGTGAAAGAGAGGAAAGAGAAAAACAATTGTAGGCTAAAAAGAGAAGTAGGTGTAGGCTGAGACGTAAGGGTAGGCTGAAGAGAATTCACGTGAGAAACAATGGGAGGCAAAGAAATGAGAAAAAAGAGAGGAGACAAAGCAATTAATGAACTGACCATGTCACATGGGCAAAAAGCAAGTAAGACTTTTCTTTTCATTCTTTGTATGTGTTTTAGGCTAGGTTCAGCCACTTCTGTACACCTTCACGTCTCTCACTTCAGCACACACACATTTCACTCTTGCATTTCACACACCTTCATTTCAGTCGCATAAGAGAGGAGAGAAAGGGAGAACCCGAGAGGAAAGGAGAGAAAGGGAAGAGAGGAGATCGAACCCTGGAAGAAGGAGGAGGAAAAGAAGAAGGAGGAGAAGAAAAGGAGAGGGAGAAGAGAAAGGAAAGGGAAGCAACATCAAGGTAAGTTTCGGTCATTGGTCTTTCTGTTGGTCGAATATGTGATATGGTGTTTAGTTTGATTTTTCTTGAATGTAGACACTCACTATTGGGATGAATTTTGGTGGTCATGAAGAGTTGGTTGTGAAATTACTGATGAAGGATGAGTTGTAGAGGCCACGATTTTGGTTGATTGGAAATAGGAAAACCTTGTCTTGGAGAGGTGTTTACATGCATGTAGGAATTGAGATTCCTTTGCTGAATATTGTGATCTGTTTGATGTGAGATCATTGCTGTGTATTCTTATGATTAGAGGTTGGGTATTGATATTTGAAGTCACTGATTTGAGTTGTTAAAGCTTGAGAAACATGTTGGATGATGACCTTGCTTATAGACTAGTTGCATGTGGAGTTAAAGTGTAAATCTTTGATTTTTGGAAGTTGATAAACTTGCTGTTGTAACTCTTGAAAATAGATATGAACATGGTAAGTTGGGTGATGATTAGGGTTTGGGTTAGTGGCCTAAACCTAAGAGCAAGTGTGATTGGAAAATGTTAATGTGAGATAATGTTGTGAAAATGGAAGAAAATGGGCAATAAGAGCCGAATGGTTGCTACCATATGGCACGGGATGTGTATTTTGTTAGGTTTTCTTAAGAGTTGCTGCTGTTAAGAACTTATGTTGGTGATTTTGATTATAACAGTAAGCTAAACATTTTAAAGAATTGAGTTATGCTTGGAGAGTAAAGGATCAAGCATGCTAGGGTTGGGTGATTACTCGCATGTTGTGAATCTTTGCATAAATAATGAGGAGTCATGAAACTTGAGGATTTTGAGGCTGAAAAAATGTCCATGCTGACCTGCTATTTGTCTAGGTCAGTAAACTAAGGATGAATTAAAGTGCAAAAGAGCCATAGACTCGGTTTAATAATGCATGCAATCACAAGCTTTGGAAGATCACTAGACTCGGTTTAAGTTAACCTTGATGGCATATATTACCCTTCAAACTTAGGTTATGACAGAGTTCTATGAGAGTAAAAGAATTCAAACTAAATTTCAGGTCATTTCGATAAGTATTGAATTAGTTATGAAATTTTAAAGGTCCAGACGTCAAGCTGGCAATAGGCTTGCACGCCCAGAACTCTTGCTCAGTCCGAATACCTTTTCAGTGATCAGTTTAAGTCCAAATGTTATGAATATGGTCTTGGAATTTAAGTTTGTGAGAGAAGAACACTTTGAGGTAGAATTTGTGTGATTTGGAGATGTAATGCATAAGTTGTGGCCTGTATAAGGTATCATCATGTTCGACCAGCGTGTGACTCACGCTCGAGCGCCCTTAGAAAAATATCAGACAGAGTCGTGCCGCTCAACCAGCGCTCGAGCGGACTTGGAGGATTTTATACAGACTCATCACGCTCGACAACTGCTCGAGCGGGACTAGGAAAAATTTAGACAGAAGCTTTGCGCTCGACTGGCGCTCGAGCGGGACCCGTCAAATTTTAGGAAATGTTGAATCTTTGGAGTTTCCTATTGAAGACTTGTGAAACCCTACTATTATCGAGGCTGGCCGACCAAAACCGAGTTAAGGAGTTTATTGAGGGTTTTGGGTGCCTCCTTCCTTTGAAAAAAAAATGTTGAGAGAATTTGTGCTTCAAGTTAGTTGATTATCCCTCATTCTTTAATCATATTGTATTGATTCCTTTATAGTAGTGAAGATATATTGATGACATAGAATTAAACAACAAGTCTAAGAGTGAAAATGAGGCCAAGATGGTCACGGGTTGATCACTTAAATGAGGATTAATATCTATCGGTTATATTTGGAAGGATTGTGGGTATTGGTGTTCATGTGAACTTGAAAACTTGGAGATAAGACCAATGTAACTTAGGTTAAATCCTATAGGTCTCGGCAGCAATTATATAGCATATTCTTTGAGGTTTAAATGATGGAATTGATGGTCATTAGTCCACGCAGTAGGATTGAAAAGTGGAACAAGGAGAATAGAATTCGACATGATATAGGTTGCTGATTTGGTATGGAATCGTTGATAAGGTTGAATAATTACGGATCTGATCTTGGATATTGAGGTTATGAAAGACGATGTTGTAAGATCAAGTTGGAATACCCTAGGAGTTCACTTAATTTGGAGTTGTTTGATGTGTATGATTGTTGTTTTCAAATTTGCTTTTATGAAAGCTGAAAATGTTTAAAAGAAATTTCAAGTACGATTTCATGTACGATTTCGCGTAAAGGAAATCCCATGTTTAAAGATACGAATTTTGAAACTGAGTACGTATATGAATACTTTTATTTCAATGTTTATTCTTGTTAAGTAATGAAAGTAACTCGCTTGTAGGGGGAAGACCCATTCTAAGCTCGAGAGGATCGAGGTAAGTGAAAACTTACTTTTTATGAAAACTGGAATGATACACAACATGTTTTTATGAACAAGCATAACATGTTATTTTTATCAAGCATAACATGTTGTTTATAGCCAAGCATGACAAGATATTTTTCATCAAGCATGACATAACATACACATTTGCATGAAAGCATGAAAGAAGTTTTTGTGCAAATGAAAGCATGAAAGTTTTATGAGATATTTGTTATCAAGCATGACACGTTATAAGCATTTGCATGATCTTCTTGAAAGAAAAAGAAAGATTTGTGCAAATGAAAGCAGGAAAATTTTATGACAAGTTAAGTTAAGGGGCTCTGGTCGGTACCGTACCATCAAGAATGACACTAATACCGAAGGATGAATGCGAGAAGGATGAGTGATCCTAGAGGTAAGTGCAACCACACTGAAGGACGAATGCGAGAAGGTGTGGACATCCAAGGGTCGTGTCTAGCCACACTGAAGGACGAATGCGAGAAGGTGGGCTAGCTCGACCAGATGTTATGTCTCCAAGGGAAATAGGGAACGGTTCCAACGGGAACGTACAACCCTGACTTCAGGGGTTAAATGGAGCGCAAGTAGCCCAAAAGATAAGAATTGGATGTTTTCCAAGATCAATATCTTTACAAGTGCAAGTACACGTTTTCAAGAGCAAGTGCATGTGCATATGCACACATGAAGCATACATGCACATCAAGAAGTCATGATCATGCATGAAACACATTATGTTTACAAGTGTCTGATTTCAAGTTATGGTCCTAGTGTATGATTACAAGTTCATGATTTCAAGTTATGTTTTCAAGTTATGTTACTAGTGCATGATTACAAGATTATGAATTCAAGTTCATGTTTACAAGTTTCAAGTTCATGTTTACAAGTTCAAGTTCATGTTTACAAGCTCATGCTTACAAGTTCTTTTCCTTACTGAGTCATTTGACTCACAGTTTTCAAAATGTATCATTCCAGATTTGCCAGGTGACAGGAGTTCTGAGGATTACCTGACTTAGTAAGTATTAGATTGTAATGATGTTGGTCATAGGCCATTGGGAAAGCACTACAGGTTAAGACTTGGAGAATGCACATGAAGCCCTAAGAGTGCTTGATATCATATTGAGGCGGTAGGTTGCTAAACAATAATGTAATGTATGTAAGGATACAAGATGTTATGCAAAGACGTTATGAATAAGTCAATATGAAGAGGTTTTGATGGAATACCTCAGATCATGTACCTCAGCCATGCAACCATGCTATGTAATTAAGATGCTTACACTATTACCGATGAAGTCATTTTGTGTAAGTTGAAGTTTATGTAAATCTCCTTGGCCCGTCTCTCTCAGTTGTATGTATAAAAAAAATTTCGCGGCAAGACTAAGAGAAAACGTTGGAACATTCATTGAGTGGATATTCGCGGCTGTCATTAACCCCTTCGGGCTAGCGTTCGGGGCGTGACATATACGGTCCGGAATCTAACTATTGGTTGGACAGTATCGATGTCACGTGTCTAAAGTTTTGCAACGTGGAACCACACAATTCGCGGAAGAATAACTGATAATTGTGCGGACCTTTTTTCGTATTGTTCGGACGATGTAATAAGTTTCGTTAGAACACTGTTGATAACGTCCGGACGTAATATACTGTTCATGACAATTTTTAATTTCTCACTATATCTTGACGATTATTATTCGTCAGGCAATGTCCATTTGGACGTGTTACAAAAAGATTCGGGACAGTATTGTAAAAATTGTGACGATTTTAATTGTCACTTAGTTACGACGATTTGGAATTTGTCACTCTGCATAGAGTCCGAACAAGTTATTGTGCGTCCGGACTTAAGTTTGTTTTTTGTGACGAATTTTATCGTCACTCATTCGCGACGCGTGTATGTCGTCACACCAGAAATACGTCCGAACGTATGTTTGACCGGTCCGGACGGTTTTGGCGTTCTTGGATGGTTTTGGGTGTCGAAATTAATATTTTGTCATAAAAAGTCCACTTTAGGTGACAAAATTTGGTTTGACACCCAAAAGTTTGTCACCTAAAACTATATTTGTTGTAGTGAAAGTTGGTATGTTGTAATTGAGTTAAATTATTACCCTTGATATGATTAATGTCTGTAATGGGGATTTTCCATTTAGTAATTCGATTTTCAGCTAACAAATCAAAGCTTTTTGAATGTCATTATCATTTAGCAACATACTCTGAGAGTTGGCTTTTCATTTCAGTAGAAATTAAAGCAGATTTATGGTTTCTATTGAGAAGTTAATCCAAAGATATGGAAGTGTATAAGCTTCTTATAATGATCACTGATCTCAAAAAAATTAAAGAACTACTGAAGCAATGAGTTTTGAGTATGGTGATATCTAGTCTTTAATTGAGATAATACTCTATGGGCTGCATCCAAGTGTAGCGTTTTTGGCTTACCCATTAATTGACATCGCAAGTGCACGTCAAGTATAGTCTAGTGAGAATGAAGAGAGATCCAAAATAAGCTCTCCAGCATGATCACTGAAGCTAGATATTGTTCCATATGATAAATTCTTAGTCTGGCACCCAGAGTTGCGGTATTCTCAAGTATCGCAAGAGCATATATTCTTTGCGACAAAATATTTCATAAGAAAAACTCTCAGGCAAGGGAGGTGTAGGAGTTCGTTTGATCAAGTAAATTGAAGTTAAGACTGCATCCCAACAAAAATGACTCGGCCTGTTTGCTTGAAAAAGTAAGGTCGGGAAACGTTAGTGTTTTATGTACCAACGGAAAGCATGGGAGAAAAGAACTTCTGTGCATCAATCAGCCCTTTTAATAATTTCTTCGCATGTAACTGCTGACAAAATTCCGTGCCAAGAGTTTGTTAAATTGTTGTAAAATTGATGAAGAGTCTTACTATGGAGATCATTTGAAGCACAAAGCATAGAAGTTACAGAAAGTTGGAGCTAGCTTGGTGCTAACCATCTGGGGCTTGAATATTGAAGTGACAGAGAGTTGGTGCTAGCCTGGGACTAGCCTGGTGCTCAAGGCATCAAAGTTTTAGAGAGTTGAGGCCTGCTCGAGGCTTGATGAACGCTCGAGCTCAAGTTCGTTAGACCTTAACTAATCCTATCCTTTTAGTGCCATGTTTGTTTTTAACCTATAAAAATACCCTATTTAAAACCGTCTATTATATTATCAATATATTCTCTACTCCTAAAAATTTATTTCTATGGAAATAATCTCTTATCATTTTAAATCCTAATGGATCACACTCAACCTGTCTATATTTTATTGATTTATCAATATTAATTTAAGAATATGTTTCACATTGAAGATATTTCTTAAAGTTCAAATTAATCTGAAAGTCAGGAGGCTCAAACTATGAAAATCTGAGTAGATGTATGTTTGTTTGTCAAAATTTTGGGGAATATTCTCGAAATTTTGGGAATCTTTACTTTATTAAGATTTATTGGGGTTTGTGAAAAGTAAAGTGTGTATGTGTAAAAGTTAAAAAATATTGGAGCGTGTTTGTTTTGGTAAAAATTTCTATGTCCGGAATTGTTGGGGAAACAAATATCACCATAATCGATTACACATTCCATAAATGTCGACTACATGTTGAAAGATTAAGCTTTGAAAAGTCAAAGTCGAAGAAAGTGTCGACTACCTGTTGGAAAAGTCAACGATCAAAAGGTCAAAGTCCAACCTTAATTTTTTTTAAAAGGTCAAGATCAGGATTTGTGTCGACTACACAAAAGTACAAGTCTACTAATGAGAAAAGAGAATTTTGGATTTGCTTCGGAGAAGTCAACTACATGGTCACAAGAAGTCGACTACCATCGGCGAGACAACTTTCGGACAGCCTAGAATTTGAAATTTTAAATGGCTATCAGTACCGGTGCATTTTATTGGCATATTCGGCTATTCTAGAGCATTTATTGTGAGCATTGTCTCTCTATCTATATGAGGGTTCTCAAATACCATAAAACTTGAAATTTGAAAGTATTGGACTCAAAACGTATAACAAAGGGTGAGGTTAGGGGGAATCTTGGTGATGACATTGTGTGATGTTTGGTAAGCTAAGTATTTTCACTAGGAGAAAATTTTGTGTGTTTGACTTTTATGGGGATTTGTGAAATGAAGGTGAGTGTTATTGGGGTTTGTAAGAAGTAATGGAGAAATTTTAAGGATATTATGTTGGAGATAAATTTTTTTGGGAATGAAAAAAAGTGTAAATAGTAAAATTTTAATTGGCAAGCTAAATAAATTATTTTATTTTGCTGATCAAAAGATAAAATTATGAAATAAATTGAAGTGGTCTCATGTGGGTGGAAAATGGACATGTACGTTACCCTCCAATTCCTCGATGAGTAGTCTTTTTTTTCCTCCTCATTTTTCGCTTTTCTTTAAACTTGAATTTTCTTTAATTATCCTATTCAAAAGACGTTGGTTAGAATAGTTTAGCATGTCTATAATAATTTAACATTAACGAAAAAAGGGAAATCGCATTAGGAATTTAACATTTTTGAATAATATTTCGAAAAGCTTGTTCCCAATGACTGCAACTTGGCATGGCTAAAATGAAAGAGTCAAATAAAACGAAATTATCTTATTTAGAATAATATCATATTTTGTTTTTCAAAAAATAAGCACTTTGATGGTTTTACCTACATAATTAAAAGGTTTGTTCTCTAATTATAGGCTAAAATCAATTTTCCCTCTCTAAATTTTAAAATGCCTATTTACATTTTTATGATTTGAACATAATCAATCATTGACTTCTGTTTCATTTGACCGTTAAACCATATGTAAAATGATTATAATGCCCATCTAAGATAAAATTACTAAAATATTAAAAAAATTCATAAAAAATGATATATAAAAAGTAATATTTTAAAATAAAAATATTGAAACTCTATTTCAGTAATCTATTTATTCTTAATTTAGTTCTTGAATTTTTATTTATTTTTTAAAATTTTGTATTGAATGAGCATTTTGGCCATTTTGCATGTTTTTCTATATGACTTAAAGGCCAAATCAAATGGAAGGTGAAGATTGCTCGTCTTCGAAACATAAGGGAGCAAAATAGTTGTTTTGAAACTTAGGGTACAAGATTAATTTATGCTTATAATTAAGGGGCGTACTACGTTCTATTTACAATTTCTCGATAATAAGGTTATGGAAATTGTTCTTTTGATCTAAATCCATCATTCAATATTGAAGTTGTATGCAAAAGAGTAGTACTTAAAGTCAACTTAACATGTCACTCTTAAGAACACAAATTTTAACGTCAAAACGAAACAGCACAAAGTCACCCTAAAATAAAGCATACACATAACCGCTCATGGCTTCTTCACCTTCTAAGCACGAGAATGAAAATAATCATAGCATGGACCATTCCCTTGAACAATAAGGTTAAGCAGATGCAAAATCCAACACATAATAACCCTTTCTGTCGTCTATTTATCTCTCTCGCTCTGCGATGTCTTACCTCAGCATAATACTCCCTCGATTCTGAATTGTAGTGATCCACCCACCAAATGCTCCATGAGCAGTCTTCCAAACATAATTTGAAGAATATTACTCATAAAACAAGTTGTAGAAAAGTGTGTTAAATTTTACGATACCTAGCCGTACAATTCTTGGGATTGGATTCGGACCAGACTATATGGGTCCAAACACATCCGTACCCACGGTCTGAATTTAATCATCCAGATTCGACGATAGATAGGCCACCACCTCATTTAATGAGTCTTGACCCGCGCTAGCTCGGTTCGGCTCCTGGCTGAGCCGGACAGGCTCAAGTTAGGCCCATTTTTTGGGTTTCCATAATTGTATCGATTGGACCATGAAAAGTTATGTGAGACCACAACTTTGACCGCTATGGTGCGAACACTTTGAACCCATTACATAGGCTCATTTCAAAACCTATTTGAAGTCCAAACCAAATCTCACCCATTTCCAAACTCCAAATCCCTCCTATTTAGTTTCTTCCTAAGTCCCCCCATTTTAGTTTCCCACCCATTTCGAAATTCCTCAAATCTCACCCACTCTGTTCTTTGGTTTTGGTTAGAAGAAATCGCCAAAGAAACCACACATAGTGTGTGTCAAGCCCACTCAGAAACAAAAACAAAATATTGAAGAAACCCGCTCAACAATAAAATCTCAAAAGAATACGAAAAATAAATGAAGAGACTCAGTTTCTTGAAAATGATCTTTTCAATTCTCAATCATCACTACTCTCACTCTCATAGTGAATCACTGGGCCAGAGTGATGGATTACAGTAACCTCCATATCTTTTCAGCAGTACTCCCAAAGTACATTACTATCTCAAACTCCTAGAGTGAGTTATCCTAACAAAGGATCTTTCCACGTATGATGAATAGGCTAGAATGTCACAACAAGTGAACTCATTTTCTTGTGCACAATATTGTCACATCTTCACAGTACACATTAAGTATGCATGTCTCATGTCAACGTCCATACATATCATTCATGATATGCAACACCTTAATTATACTTGAACATTAAAATATTTATTTCTAACGTACAAGTTAAGTATGTATGTCTCATATCAATGCTCATACATCCCATTTATGATATACAACACCTTAACTCGTTTCCATCTTCGTAACACTATAAAACATTTCTCAAAGCAAAATGTTATGAAGAGAAAAACAACACTTTGATTTCTCGGTTAAAAACCGGCTTAATCACCATGTAAAAAAAATACTAATTTTGACATAAAAAGCATTGAAATCAGAAGGAATATTTCAAAAGAAATATGTTCAAGTTTTGGAAAACAACTTTTGGAAGAAATTTGGAAAATAAACGGATCAAAGTTGAAAAACAACTTGAAAACGAATCAAACTTTAAAAATGATACTTTTTCAAAAAGACGAGCGTGTTCTTCATCAAGAACACGAGGAACGATAGGAAGACAAGAAAGAATGTAACAACATTAGGAGATGCTAGAATAAGAAATACAAAAGGTTCACATAAATTATCTTGAAAACTTTTGAATTGAAATCAAAGATAACCAACTAAACTTTACCTCTAATCAAGCCGGATCTTCACTAATCTTCACTAAGCGGTTTCTTGCTTTTTTCTTCTACTTCAACTAATCTCAAGCTTAACTCACAATTTGCTAATGAGATGGTGTAAATTTAAATGGTCGGCCCCCTATTTATAGGCTAGCTCAATTTGTCACAATACGACACATGTCTGACTAGCTTTGATGTGTTAAAAGGCTATGTTGACCACACGTTGACACCCAACAACCTACAGTAGCTGCAAGGCAAGGTTGCTATGGTGAGTCACTACCGAAATTCATACGGTTTGACACTTTGTGCTTCTTTAGGTTTAGCCTTTATCGTCGTGCTTTTCAGCCTTGATTCGTTGTGCTTCTAGCTTTGATTCGTCGTGCTTCCAATGTGTCAT
Organism: Myrica gale; assembly: GCA_963930655.1. Classification (NCBI taxonomy): domain Eukaryota; kingdom Viridiplantae; phylum Streptophyta; class Magnoliopsida; order Fagales; family Myricaceae; genus Myrica; species Myrica gale. The sequence continues at coordinate 11,196,256 of OZ005619.1, read as the reverse complement.
CTCTATCCACAATTCATCTATATTCATAACTTAATGGCTAAGTTTGGCTAATCTTCTCAAAATTCCAACGATGATCACTAAATAACCTACTTGCTTCCATACCGAACATACTTGCTTCGGAAAAATAAAAACTCTTCAAATTTGAACCATATACTCATGGATAATTTCCCAACATATTAGTAAAATAAAATCATGTGGTTTGAGTTTTGAGACACAAACGTCCTACTAGTTTAAAAAATTAAATTGACTCAATACGTACTCCTCAAGATCCTAAACAAAAACTCAGTTACTTGCGAACTCCAAATTTCACTTAATCTGATCCTAATCAAGCTTTTAACACTAATACATCAAGTATTAATTAATCTACAAATCACCACTAAATCACTTTACTTATTCACTAATTACTCCCTAATGCACTACTAAATCCAAACTAATTTTTCACAAACAACTGCATGTTATGTTAAACAAAAGCTCGGGGTATGACAGCTAGGGCCTCAATCGGTGATATTATTCCGGTCTTATTAGCTCATGTGAAATATAGTATGGTGGAAGGATAAATAAACAAATAATTATTAGTAAAAGAGATTTCACAAAAATAGTCTCACTATCTCGTGGGTCAATTGTGATATGTTAATGGACATGATTATAATTTGTAGAAGCCTATAAATTCATAATACAGAATATAAGAGAGTTAAATGAAAAAAGTATTTCATGATCATCCTACGACCGAGATTTGAGATAAAGATCTCACATACAAGTACAGGAGAAGCTCTGAGTAAGCCATCATAAATAGCTCAGAACTTCATTTGAGAGAAGGAGTTCACTTTTCACGAGAATCATTCTCTCTCTAATAACTCTCTCTAGAGTTCTCTCTCTCAAGAATTGTGTGCGTGGATCTGAAGGAGGCAGAACACTTGGGTTGCTTGATTTCAACGATCAATTGTCGTTGCGAAGCTCATAATATTCTCTCTCTTAGATGATAAATTATCAATGAGGTAATGGCGTAAGGTATATTTGATCATTGATATTTTTTATACAAAATACATTCAAGAGAAAGTTCACCGGTATAATGGTATATAGGATTTCTTGTCTCATGTATTTGATTACGAAGATATTTCTAGGTAAGGAAGTTCTTAAACTTTGAGGACTCGGAAGATATCCTTTTGGCCTTACCTGGGTGTCAAGGAACAGAAATACATCTGTCATACCTATTACACTTTGTTTATTGTTATTTGTCGTAAACCAAAACAACAAATACCATAAGATTCTATTCTACCATATTCATCTCCTTCAGATAAAGGAAGTGTTGGAAAAAAACACTCAAATCGTACGAGAGAGAAATTTTTGTACTGCAATTATTACAAGTAGTTAGATTGCTATTTCATTGTACCAAGTTATGTATTTGTTGGACAACATGCCAAGGAGCTATGTTAGTTTCAGCAAAAACAATGAGTTTGTTATACTCTTAAACATAAGATTGTGGTGGGAAGTCTAAGCCAAGTGACTCAATTTATCACTTCTCTTTTTCAATTTAGAGCAGGCAGACCATTGCTATATCCCTATGCAGTATTTCCTTGTCATCACACTCTTCGTTGGATCTTTATCCAATAAGCACATAAATTTTTCTATAAATTGTTTCTTCTTAAAATGTCTAAACTCTTTTTTCAGAATATCTTGTGGTAGACCATATCTTTGTTTTCATAGTAACTTCTTTATTGAATACTGACAGCTGACAAGTGGTTATTTAGAGACTTTTCTCCAGGAGAATGATATTCATTACAATCCTTTTCTGCTAGGCTGACACTTCATATACATTTTGTGGTAGACATTTCAGATAAGTGTAGCAACAAAGGGGTCACACAATTCACTGAGCTTCTAAGCAACTGGTCTAGCTCTCGAGATATATGCTTTATTTTCGTTTTGAGAAATTATCACCGTGATTAATCTTTGTGAGCACAATAAATTTAGAGACCATGTCTAAGATGAAAACTTCTGCCGCGAAGAGTAAGTGTAAGACATCATCTATGAGGACGGGGATGGAAATGCTGGAAGGTACAAATCCCGCAAATTTTTGGAATGATGATTGTGTTGCTTCATAAATTTACGAATTTTTCAAAAAACCACGGTGACGAGAAGAATGAACATATAAGTCGATGTGCTGGGTGAGCTGGATCTTATGGTCATTTTCAATTTCAAGGGAGGGAGAGTTTGTGTGAAATGGGTAGATATGTTAACCCGAAGTGTGTTAGACAATTTTTGCCAACGTGATGTGGACAAGTGATAGCGGTCTTATCATTAGAAGCTTAATGAGTAGAAAGACCATTAAGGTTACTGTGGAGAAGTTAAATGAAATTATGTGAATCCGTGGTCGCGGAGAGTAGCAATATGAATGCAAAGTTAAGGCTTGGGAAAAAAATTGGGAGTATTGGGATGTTGTTTGGTTTCTTTCAGCTTGATACTATGAAGATATCCCTACATATTTTGAGGCGAAACACCTTGAGTTTTATCATAGGCTCCTCTATCTCATTTTTAACCTATAACTTCCTACCTAGAGGTGGTTATAAAGAGTGGTTATGTTTATGGATGTTTATATGATCGAGCATCTCGTTATCCAAAGGCCTATAAATCTACTTTATATCATGCAGGAGTAAATGTTGTATGCTTGTGAACACAAGAAGGTACTCACCTGTGGATTAATTTTTACTAATATTTTTTCTCACCATGAAATTCTTCTAATGGATTTGATGGAGGTTGACGTACCACCCCAATATGATGTATTTAACTTCCAAACATTGGGGAAGATTGGTTATAAGAAGAAATCAAAAGGAGAGTGGGTTTCCAAGGCTGGTGGTAGAGAGGATAGTGGCGGTAAGGAAGGTAGTGTGACAAGGGTGCAGTAGTTCCTCTTCATTCCTCAACTGCTAATGAGTAGCCTTTTTCATCCTACATAGCTTGATGTGAATATATACACACATTGACTCTACAAACACTCGTATTGAATCTATATATACTCGCATTGGGGACATACAGGGTAGCCTCAAGAAGTTGCAAGGATGCATTGATCTTTTATTTTAGTCCTCCTAAGTGATAATGTAGGTAAAGTCAAGTTATCAGATTTTTTTAGTGCATAATCATACCATTTGAGCAATTTGTTAGAGCATAATCATTTTACCAGAATCTCAAGGTGGATCACTTCTTTAACTTATTAATTGTGTAGGATTTATGTGTTGATATATGATTTATGTTCATTCTAAGAAATTCTCAACGTGACTAATTTTTATGAACACAGAATAATTTGTAGACCATGCCCATGATTAAATGTTGTGCTGCGAATAGTAAGTGTAAGAAATCCTCTATGAGGATGCGGAGGGAAGTGCCAGAAGGTGCAAACTCCGTAGATTTTCGAAATGATAATTGTGCTACTTCAATCCTCTACTTGATAATTTTTTAATGAAACATATTTTTTTTTTGCAATTTTGTAGTATAATCTTAGTTCGATTGCACTTTTCTGCAGCTTGTTGTCTCAGTGCTTAGGCTGTCATGCCTTGAACCCCTTTACAGTCCCAGCTAGAGTAGCTAGAGATTCATCTCCCAAATGTGTTCCATCTGCAGCTTCTGCATCGCACATCTGTGTGGAAAATTGTTAGTTGCCCAAGTTCGTTGATCATATTGTTGTAGTAATGCTGAAGACCTCCCATGCTTCCAACATATCTCCATATTTTGAGATCGGGAGGTCTAGAGACTCATGTATCTTATGCGGTTGGCTGCTTTCTCTAAATTCGGATAGCCTTGTGTGCCCAGAATGAATGCCTGAATTGATGTTGCCCTTGCTTTTTGCGTACAACGTTGAAGGATGTAGTATTTAGAAATAAGGAAGCAAGGTTGCCTCTGCCTCAATACCCAGATGATGTGATAACATGTCTTTTCGCCAGTGAACATATATGAGATGGTGCCGACTGCAAACTTTTATTGAAACCTTTTTGGAGCCAAACACCTCTCTCTGACAATTGAAAGGAATCCAAAAATATTTTTCCCATAGTTCCAAGAAAAAGGTCCAAAACATTTGGAGTCCTATAGTTCCAAGAAAAAGGTCCAAAACATTTGGAGTGTAAATTTAAGAAGTGTGGATACATACAGAGTCCTCCACCCTTAGAATAGGCAACTTGTCGAGTATCTCAAAGTTAGATTTAAGCTCTTTGTACCGTATGTCATCAATTGCTTGTTGAAAATGTTGGAGAAATCTGACCATAGTCATTACAGACTTCAAGTAGCGACACAAGGTTGCGTTGAAGCTTTTCACTTAACTGTGTAGTCCTCTTACCCACGCAAAAAACACTTTTAACTTAGGTTGGGGTCCATTTCTCACATTTCTTGTATATCTTATATAGCCACTAGTTGTCATAGAGATCGTGAACATCAATCATTTTAAACCACGTCACTGTCGAAAGAAGTCTAGCCCAATCCCTCTTGAACTCTTTGTAGCCAAACAATGAAACAAGATTCTTGAGTGCATTTTAGTGAATATGCACATGAAGCAAATTAAATCTGTCTGGCAAGTTATTGGGGATTGCAGCAAGTGTGGCTGCATCTTGATCAGTAAAGAGAGACTGAGGTGTCTTTCTTTCCATACACTCGACAAATGTTTCAAACAACCACTAGAATGACTAGGTCGTCTCATTAAACAATAGGCATGTCCCGAATACTACACTCTGCATGTGATGATTCACTCCCACAAATACACCGAATGGTATGTGCTCGTTGTTTGTTCTGTACATAATCTAAAATGACACAAAGTCCCCAAAGAGTGCATAGTCATTTCGCATGTCGTGGTTAGACCAGACGAGGTTGGTCATGTAATCATCATCGTCCAACATAACCTTGAAAAAGAATTGTGAACTCTTTTGGTGTTGATCGCCAAACTAATTTAAAAGAATACCACATACCCCAACCTTCATGGTTTTACTTCTTCTATTATTCAAATATTTTTTCAGGTCTGTTCAAGTGAATCCCAACTGCTTTTTACCCTCCGCCTGAGCCACCATCAAATCATGTGCTAGCTTCGGCCGAATGTCGGCTCTCTCTGCATCATCTACCTTGAGGCGCTACACTTCATTGATATTTTTATATTAGCGGAGCATGTGGGCTTTCGATGACGTAGTAAGTTTGTGGTTATGCTATGCACACCAATCAAATTTGCAATACTTCCCACTTGGTTGCCGCTCAACGGTCAAACAAGCATAACACCCGGTCCTGTTTTTTGTTGTTCCTTCTGTACCAGAACCTGAGAATATTTTATTTTTCTAAATCCTTCTTTGCTGCAGACAAGTATTCTACTTGTATAGTATCATGTTTGTTCTTCCTTGCGTGAGTCATTCTTGTGGATGCTAAATTCGACACTAATTGCATAATTATTGTACTAATCGTAAGTATGCTCAACATCTCTAAACTCTAAGGTCCAAACATTTTCAATGTTCTCGTTGTTTGCTCAAACCATATCACCTGCTCAATCAAAACCATACAAACCATACAAATGAGGCAAATAAAAATTTATACAAAATTGTTGAACGAGAGACCAAAGAAAAAACATGACTCCCGTTAATATTTGGGGGAATTTCTCATTGCATCTCCGTCATCTATCGACCTGTTTTATTTAATAGCTACATATCAATAAAAATCATACACTCTATTTCCTATAAAAAAAGTCATGACACAAGAGCAAGGTACCATTAAATAATAATAATGATCGTGTTTGGAAATAGAAATAGAAATAACCATTATATATTTGTGTTGATAACTTTAAAGGAAAAAAATTATTACTCTCTATAGATCGGTGATTATAATAGTTTTCATATAATTATTATGTTTAGAAATATAAGCTGAAATAACCGTTATATATTTGTGTTTGCCAATAACAGAATATAAGGTGAAAGTATAGGTTGTTTTTTTTCTTCCTTCCCTATGCTAATCATAAAAGCACAGTCTCCATTTCTCAATGAACTTCCAAAAACGTAAACAAATAAATCTTGCATGTAGATAACTGAAAAGCAAATTAATCCATGAGTATGCATACGTTTGCGAAATAAATATTGGTCTAGTGGTCAACCAGCAAAGTCAGAGAGCAAAGATCATTCTGTGGCTTTTCTTGCCTCTCAGTGTTTCGAAATTACTTAACTACTATTAGAGTCAAACCACTAGGGCCAGTCCACAAACTCATTAACAAATTAAATCATTTTAGAGTCAGATCACTAGCTCCAGACCATTAGCTCATTCACAAATTAAACCATTTTAGAGTCACCTACAATTTAAACCATTTTAGAGTTAGACCACTAGCACGGACCACAAAATCATTCACAAATTAAAACATTTTAGAGTTAGACTACTAGTGCCAGACCAAATACTCACTCTTTAAACAACCTCACTCTCTGAGTGTCACAACATAGAATATAAGAATACAAACAAAAAGGATAGACTCTCTCTCTCTCTCTTTACTAGAATACAAACAAACATAGCAACTTAATTGAGAGAATAAAACACAAAGCATCAGACTCTCTTTTCGTGAATACATACAAACTAAGCAACTCAAAAAGAGGGAAAAAGTTTTAAAACAAGCTGAAATAATGAAACGAAGGACTTTTGAAACTCACATGAGGAAAGAAAGAGAATGACTTCTGAAGTACAGACCAAACCTTCTTTTAACCCTTTTGGTTTTGTCAAGTCTAGGGATTTGGCGATTTAGAAATGAGATTTGAAATGGACGATTTGATAATAAAATTGATGAAAATGCGTGTTCGCGCCCTAGCGGTCGAAGTTGTGGTCCTACATAAATTTTAGTGGTCTAACCAAAATAGCTATGGAGACCAAAAAGGGGGCCTGACTCGTGCCTGGTCGACTCAGCCAGGAGTCAAGCTGAGCTAGCGCGGGTCAACAAATCTCATTAAATGAGGTGGCAGTCTATCTATCGTTGGATCTGAGAGATTATATCCAAACCATGGGTTTGAATGTATCTGAACCGGTACAATCTGGTCTGAATCCAAACCCATAGTACTTTACCCACAAAAGGCTTTCAAGCCTTTTTTTAAGTTCTAGACATTCCTCCACATACTCACTTTTCCTAAACCTCTGCCTTGTAAGTATACTATGGAGGCCAAAGTTCCTTTACTAATTCCTTCAAATGTTAGAATAACTAAAACTGACTTCTCCATTTTTTTTCCTAAGCAAACATCCATAAATTCCATAAAATCAATCAGAGGAAACAAAATCAAGGAGGGGGATGAGGATCATCATAGGAAAGTAAAATAGGGGGAATACAAAGAGAGGGGATATTGCCCTCCAAATTCTCCAAAAGAACCCATTTGGCAAGATTGTGGGCTAATAAATTAGCACCACGTCTAACATGAGAAAACTTCCACCCAACATGGGCGTCAAGCAAGAACCAGATATCACAAACAATAGGATCAATATACCAATCAGGGAGGAAATGCGGAAGACTAAGAGCTTGGCAAACTTGTAAATTATCCCCTTCAAAAGTGATCAAAGCATTGTTGAGAAAACAAGCCTCATGAACAGCAAAAAGAGCAGCACTGGCCTCCCCCACAAGAGGAGTACCGGGAGGGATTCTCTTTTTCCAAGCAAAGAGTACTAAACCACCATGGTCACGACAAAGAGAGCATAGAACAATTAGTCCAGATTGCAGCATCGAAATTAATCTTCAAACCATTACCCAGGAAGAGGAGACCAACCAAGGGAACTAACAGAAGCAACAGCGAGCCAGGCCTTTGAATGCTCCACATACAACCTGTGAATACGCCGAATAATGGTCCCAATGTCATCTCGCTTGCCTCCATGTAGCACTTGGTTACGAGAGAACCAAATAATGTCCATCAAAATAGCCCTGTAACGAATGATAAGATCAGATTGATCGACAGGAAGAGAAAGCAGGCTAAGAAGAGCAGCAATCCACTCCCAGATACTCCAACCGCTGATCAAATTGGTTTGGAGACCCCAAGGAGATTCCCTCCAGCTAAGATAGCCTGAGGACAATAGAAAAACAAGTGTGCAAGGGACTCCTCCTCAAGCTCACAAAAAACACAAGGCATATCAGCATCACCTATATCCAAAGTCCGGCTAAGAGTAACCTTACAAGGAAGCACATCCCAAGCCACTTTCTAGATAAAGAGTTTCAGCCTATCCTGCAGTTTTAACTTCCAAAGATTTGACCACAAGTCCAAAGGGAACCAAGGGGAAGCCTGGGAGAATTAACTCCCAAGAGAGAATGAGGTTTTCTTAGAGTTCCTTGTTTGTTTAAGTTGATTACATATGTCTTGGAATTTTTTCAATAATTTATTGTGAATTCAACCAATGCATTCAATTTTTACTTCTATATTTGCTGTCGAGTTCCATAACCCACTATTTCACTGGAAAAGTGTTCTAGAAATGTCAATGAGTTTGTTTACCTGTGATAATTTATTATGTTTGTTGTTCCAGTTAATAATAGATATTTTGTCTATTACATGTTCATTTGTTTAATTACTTGGAAATCTAGTATTATAAGCCAAGGGCATCAGGAGAGTAGTAGTTTCCTTGTTTTAACTTCCAATGATCACTATAGTTTAACGATTCATTATATTAGAGATTTAGTATTAGGTTAAATACACGACTCTTAGAGTTCTAACACTTCTAATCCGAATTATCGATTTTGTTACATTTCGTCTGACAATTACCCACCCTTTATATTTTGCACCCCTACTATTAATTTCAATGGAAATTGATATTTTGGATTAGTGAAGTGATGATTTTACCCTCATTAAGTTTTTACCATTATGGTTTTGTAGTTTATGCATTATGCAAATAACTCATTGAGCTTCAAAAATATATTAAAAAAAATCTCAGTGTGACACGCAAGTGCACAATATTTAGTGGGTCCACTTAGCTATCACCGGTTGGTGATTATGTGGCAAGAGTTCTAACAAGTAGGTAAGGAAAATACCATATATAAAAGGATATGAACCTCAGGCACTCGTTTGATGATTTTTAAGAAAAATATATTTTTCATCCACGAATTATCTTAGATTTTACATTTTGCATCCTAAACTCTCACTTTGAGATATTGCATCCTCTAACTATCTATCTTAGACACTTTGCACCCTCTGTCAAATTTTTAAATTAAAATGACAATAATACCCTTGACCCACTTTGAATATATTGAAAATATTGTTGTCAATTCATTAATTCTCAAAATATTATTGTCGAACGGGTGTAAAGTATCTAACATTAATAGTTAAAGGGTGCAAAGTATCTAAAAATTTTACAATTTCTCCAAACTATCTAAGATTATAATTATAGTGTGCAATATCTCAAAAGTGGTGGTTTAAAGTGTAAAATGCAAAACTGTAGTAGTTAATGGATGAAAATTGTATTTTCCTCATCATCTTTTAAGCACTGAAAAGTTTGTTAAACCAGCAAACCACAACGACCATATATAAGGATTTTACCTAAGTTTTAAAAGAGTTGGGTAATCTGGCCATCACAAATAAAAACATTGCCTGCTCGAAAACATCGGTACTCTCGTTTGCAAGGTATGCACTGATACCAAGGGAGAGAAAACAAACGGGGCGTGGAAAGCAAGGCATCAAAGAGAAACCTTTATCATGCTGATAATTTCATAAAACCCTTTACAAACTTATGCTCTGTAGTGTTGTAAACAATGCAAATCACTCTCAATCTGAAAGTAGCTTGTTGAGAGACATATTTAGCATTGTAATTGAGAAACATGCCAAGCTTTCAACAAAAAGAAGCGGAACGCATGGAAACAAATAGTCCCTCCAAGCTAAACTCGGAGCCATTTTTCTTCTTAAAACCAAAGGCTTTCTGTACCAACATAGCCTCCACCGTAAATTGCCCAGGAAAAAAAAATCCTCCAATGGATCAGTCAGATTTCCTTCTAGTTTGGGAGGAAAGAGTCAACAAAACTAGAAATGCTTATCCCCCTGAGAAACAAGAATGTTACATCTAGAAAATATCACTGGATGCTTTCGCCCCCCACCCAAAAAAAAAACCATAAGAAGCAATACTATGGTTTCTCCCCACTATTATAATGGGAGGAAGGCGTTTTCAATTTAGTGCAAGCAAACAGCCTATTTCCACCACCTATTTGTCCTCACAATAGCCTGCTTAGGGACTTGATAAGCAATTTCAAATTCTGTCTCGTAGCCTCATCTCCCGTGAATCCCAAAATATCAGAGCTTATGTTCTGCCATGTTTAAAAGAAAAAAGAAAGAGAAAACCAAAATTTGCACAAAAATTACTCTCATATTCTTCAATTAGCAAAGAAAGCAAGCAGGTAGCAAGATAGGATCTCACCTCAATGTTTTTCAAGGTAAAAATTAGGGTGTAAATCGACTTCTGAATCAGCTCAGTGTTCTCAGGTGTCATAACTGATGAATGTACCATTCTGCAGAAAAATATACTTAAGCCATTCTAAGCTGATAACTCTGTGAGCGAGAGAGAGATCATGTACAACATATCCCAAAATCTTATACAATTTTGAACTGTCAAAGAGTCTTGTTTCATTTAGCACCTTCTGGGCAATCACATTTTAGTATAATCATATAACTTTTTCAAGGAGCTTAAGAATAAATTGGATAAATTCTTCTTCTTCTTTGTCCTCCTCCGCATCCTCCTTTTCCATATCACTGTCACCCTCTCTGCCTTTCTCTTTCTAAATAAGGGAACACCACTCATGCAACCATACGAGATTGAATGACTGACCTTTCATCCCCTTTTCTGGGGCTAGGAGAGGCCGCGAGATACAACAAGGCACTCCAAACTGATGTAAACACTAAACTAAAAATGTGATTACCCAACATCTTCGCAGACCAAGGACTAATTCTAGGACAAATGGATCTATAACATAGGATGTCTAGCCCAGGTAATATAACTCATGTATAAACTAGGTAAGGGCGATAAAGCAATGAAACCAGGGGACAATCTGGTGCAATGTTAATATCTTACATGAGAATGGTCAAGGGGCGTTAAAATTTTTTACATGAGTCATCATGCTGGTTTTTTAAGTTTTAACTAAATCAACTAGGAGGTATCTTCAAACATGTTACACACATAGTTTTAATTAAAAGCCTTGAGCATTGTTTACCAAAGAATCATGGAGCACTTTAAAGTAAAGGCAATATTATCTAACAACATTTTAAAACGACTGGAAAAATCCTTAATTTATGCAATTGAATAGAGAAAATTTTAAGCTTCATTTATTCATGATAAGATCATTTAATGATACTACCATCAACAAAAGTTCCATTTTTTTTTTGATAAGTGATAAAAGTTCCATTTGTAATTGCACTGAAACCAAAATTAAAATCCTGCATTTTTTAAACACCTGAAAGGAAAGCCAGAAAAATAGAACTTAAAAAGCATAAATCATGTGCACTTTAAAGACACAAAGAGACAAACTGATGTATGAAACCAAAATTAAAATCCTGCATTTTTTAAACACCTGAAAGGAAAGCCAGAAAAATAGAACTTAAAAAGCATAAATCCTGTGCACTTTAAAGACACAAAGAAACAAACTGATGTATTCTAAAGCCACCAAGGCCCTTTCATAAACTTAGATACCTTTTTTCCTTACTGCAAACGGACAAGTTAAGTTAGATAGTTTTGTTTCAGTTTATATGTGTTCGCATTTTCAAAATTGGTAGAAAAATGAGTGGTAGGCAATGTTTGTAATGTTACGAACACATTCTCTGATTTTGTTTTTTAAAAAAAAAGCATCAAAATATGATTTTCATACAAAAAAACGTTTTCAACCTCCAATAAAATTTTCTATCAAGTCATTTGCCTCAATTTTTGTTCAAAACAACACAAAAACCAAGATAACGTTCACGAAAATCTATAAACAACTACTATCACAAAAAAATTTCTTCCAAACATACTTTTTACTTTCACATTCTCCGAGAGAATAAATTTCAAAAACTCTCTTTCCAAACATCTTTTCTACAGGCTCCACCACTTTCACAAATACCCCAAAAAGAACACATTTTAAAAAGTTTCAGCCAGATACAGAAAACAAGATAATATAGCCGTATGTTATTGCCGTAGAAATGAATGACAAGGTAACATTTTATCAGTCTTTTTATGAGAAATAAAAAGGTATCTGTAAGGCAGTTTAGCAGTTGCAATATCACTCAAAGATATTTTGATGATGGTCACGTCTACATGAAATGTAAGGGCGAGAACCATACCCTCAGGTCGGTATTGGCCAAATTCTGACAGCAAAAATCATAAGGTCAATAGACAAAATCTATCCCTGACCCAATGCAACTAACCTCAAGGACCAAACCCAGCCAACTCCAGATCGACTGTCCCATAATTGATGCCACCTCCAAGACCAGCAAGCTTGCCCTAAACACCACGAAGATGGAGATGGCAGACGATCTAGGTGTCAAGATAAACAAGGCACTGGTTAAGGAGAAGGTGCAAAGAAGAGAAATGGGGGTAGAGGCAGAGGATGTTCCTCGAGTCGGTGAAGTCGTTAGGTGTAAGCCCAACTGTGGAAATGGAAAAAGAGAAGAGAGGGATTAGGGCCAATTGTGGAATTAACAAGTATCCATCTGGAGTGGGAGGGGTTGGTTGGGATGGTATCTATCAACTCTTCAACCACCTATCAACACCTACTGGTATTTGCTTCTCGGAGCCAACGTTGAAATGCAACATGTTGATCATGGACCAACATAGGCCAGTAGTCCCTTAGGGTCAAGCAGGATGAAGCTCCAATTAATAATTAGGTAGTTGAAATCCAAACAGAGCATTAGCTGCTTCCAGACACTAGCAAGTATGAGAACAAAGAAACCTATTAAGTTTTGCATACTTAGGTCAGGGAGAGGTGTGGAGGTCATTGATCCCGAGGTAGGCAAACTTGCCTTAAGAATTCATGATGTTCTTTGGGTCATCATTTTGATGGAAGTCTTCACTGCCAACAATTTTATGAGCCAGAGCAGAAAAGAGCCCTCTTTTGAGGTTTATTTAATTTGAAATACCATTAGACCTACCTAAATAAACCAAATAGCATTCCACATCATCTTCTCAACCTACACTAGAATTCATGATTTTATGCATAACAATCAGGAAGATCATGTACTCAGCACTTTACCTACCTAAAAAAACCAAATAGCATTCTACATCATCTTCTCAACCTAAACTAGAATTCATGATTTTATGCATAACAATTAGGAAGATCGTGTACTCATCACAACAAGCACCATCATATTGAACCAAGCAGGTGCTAAGGGTGTTTGAGATCTTGCACGGAGACAGACTTTTACCAAGGACTCTATCAACCAGGACTGAGATAACCATCACCCAAATGAGTACACTAGAATCTTGCTCTCCACCTCTCTGGCCGGTTGGGAGGGGGGGGGGGGTTGATGTGGAGGGTCACTGTGAATTGAGATCTTGTAAGATGTTACCAGTTACCACACCTCACAACATGTAAGATAAAATCAAGATATCGCTAATAGAAGTTATGATAATTCACCTCAGATCCTCAGAGGCTTGTGTAAGGCTTTTGGTAAGATTCTCAACTTCCTTTAGCAGACCACCATCACGAACTTCAGTCAGCAAAGGTTGAACGTCATCAGCCATGGCTTTGATCTGAGACACCACTACAACATATCAAATAACTCTGCATGAGAATACATACAAAATGGAGAATCTAAATCCAGGATGCAAGCACATAAACATACAGAGTTTCTTTTCTTTTTTTACTTTTTTGTTTCTTTCTGGGACAACAGCACAATATACCATATAGATTACCAATTTGTCTGTGATCCTTTGCACCTCTTTATAAATTAAATTCTCTATTTCTCACAAACAAAACGACATGGCACAGTATTGTGGACCTATAACAATGATTCACCTTTACAGCTTTGGTAAATGCAGTGCTTTTGCAAAACAGAACGTGGTTCACTAAGACTATGACATGGAAGCACTTGTAAAAATGTGGGGAAGGAATCTCAAACCCAAATCTGGGAAAACCAGATTTGCTCAGATCCATGTGAACTTGACGTGAAAGTGCATCAAAGGGGAATAACATATACTGGGGTAATATGCTAACCAAAAACTTCAACTGACAACTCATTCAAGCCAAAACTTCAAAAGCAACATTGGGCACAATCTAATGCATTTCCATCTAGCTGAAGAATTCAAAGCAACTTACTAGACGAGTATCAATCTATAACAAAAAATTAGCTGGCTTGTTAACATCAAATTGAAATATATTTCTTCCCCTAATCTATATGCGGAAACAGATAACATGGTTCAATTAGTTTAGAGATCCAGATCAAACAAAGGCATCATTCACATCCTCCTGATCCTAAAAGTTGCAAGAGAAGTTTCTACTCGCAAAACAAATGGCGTTCCACCAACTCTGTGAGGATTTCAATGGAAAAAGAAGAAATTCTTCCAAGCTGATTTCTTTAACAAAGATGCGAGTAGAACATCACATCATCAATCTCCCAGCATTTCTTTCATGAAGCCTTCACCATTTCCCAACAATTTGGAACTTATTTTTGGACATATATGCGGACATATTCCACAGCTCAAAACATAGATATTAAATAGCAAGGACCATAGTAAGTTGTGAAGACAAAGTAAGAGGAAAATTTCTAGAAAATTTCAGTTTCCACTGATGGAATGTTGGTAGATAATGCACAAAAATTTGTAACTGTTTGCTTAATGCTCAATATGTTATGGATATGGTATCAAAGCCTTGATTCTGAACACCATGTCTGAAGAGGTGTCCTTATGTATATGCCAACTGTTTGGAAAAAAAGACATTTTCAATAACAGTGAATTGGTGCTCCAGTACGGAATCTGGTCAAACCAGCAACTAATCGCCTTTGGTAAACCGTCATAGACTTTCAGCTAGATTTGGACTAAAAGTGCTATTAGCAAGCTTTCAATCTTCTTTTCTTCTTCTCCCTTGTGTAATGTTGATAAGTCATGTCCTTTTTCCTATTCAGTCTTTTTCTCTCAGCAGCTTCACTATACGCATTGCCAACTTTCCTTACCCTTTGCAGCTCTTAACTGACCATTTCAATTCAAAGAACTGCAAGTAGCGCCCCCCCCCCCCCCCCCCCGGGGGGGTCCCTCTTTCTCCTCATGAAATGACTCTCCTGCAATGAACAGTTGAGGGCCCATAGTACCCAAAGCACTGTTGTGATCAAGTCCCTTGAGCAAGCTACTATACCACACTATACTTGGGGCTCTACACATTACAAATAGACGGGGCCATCTAGGCGATTGAGAGCTAAAGGCCCAAAACCTTATTCCTTATCCCCATCCTTGCCAACTAAGGGGCCCTAAGGTGGGAGAGTCAGCCTCAAGAAGCATTATTGAGAGGAAAATACTTATCTCCTCTTTGTTCTCTACAAGGTTCCAAGCATTTCTTTAAAATAGATTAAAACAAATGAAATAGAGAACAAATATGGAACACAGGACTAAGAAGCAAGCCCTCAAACATCTACTTGGGTAAAACCCACTTTACATTCATGTACCTCCAATAGAATGAGGCATTCTCTTATGTTCTTCGAATGCTAGTTAAACCTCTGCTGATAGGTAGGTTCCTCTCCTTTACCTATCAAAAAATGGATGAAACTCACTCTTCGGGATCAATATGGATTAGACAAACCAGGCCACGATGAGTGAATTCGAAATCATTTGCTCACCACAGATTTTTCTCCCTAGGCTAGAACTCTAAACCATTTGGGGTTCTTCACAGTCATTTCATTGAACAAAGAAATTACCAATCATTTCTTTTTCATCTAATGACTTACTTTAACATAGCCGACAGACAGCTCTTAACAATTGATTAAATTTACTAACAACTCCTCCTTTTTAAGATAACTCAGTGATTTTTTCAACAGGTACAGTCATCCAGCTCAACAACTTATTCCCGAGTATAGACCTACCACAGAATGAAAATAATCACAAGAAGTTCACATCACACCTTTGTAAGCAGTGGCTTTGCCTCTTCAATAACTAGAGCTACCCGCTGAGCTAGCGAATAAGTATTGGCAACACCAATTTCCTCGACTTCCCGTCCTAAACGGATAAATATCCCAACCAGTGTATCCAAACTTACTCCTTGGAGTCCCTTTAGCTTCTGCCTATCACATACAATAAGACCCTCTTTAACACATTCTGGGTCAAGAGGTCCCGCCGAAGGTGTTGGGATTGGATCTCGAGGCGTAATATCAATCATAGTTTCCATGAGAAGACCTGACTGGTTTACTTCAACCAGTGAATTTCGAGGAATGATTATCTTGTCATCTTCAACCTACAAAGAGAAGGTGAAACAATCAAGTGTTGCACGCCAGACGAATCTTGACCACATAAAATTAAAAGCTTAGAATAATATATAAGAGAAATATTGACCACTGGAACGACTTAACTATAGATGGAAAAGAGGGAAAAGCACATATAATAACAAGAAAATGGCATTCAAGCACACCTCAACAACTGCTTCAATACTTTTCAAGGAGGGATTAACACGGATGACATTGCCAACAGTCACCCCTCTAATCCTCACTGGCGTTCCTGTGGAAATACCGCAAGCCTGGGCAAATTCAAAAACAGTCAAGTACTTCCTGAATTTAGATCGGATTTGGAACGCCCTCAACCAAGCCAAGCTGAGCGCAAAAAGAACTGCACCAGACACTAGAAACAGCCCGACCCCACCTTCCCAAATGCTCCTTCGTCCAAACCCGAAATCACTCAAAGGTCGTAATGTTTGCCTCCAGAGATTCCTAGGAATATCCAGAACAACTGCAACCGGATTCTTTTTATCTGAGGAAGACATCGCCTGTCCGTGTCCTGCATCAGTAGAATTAGCTCTTATCCTAGTGAGTTTCGAGTGTGGTCTTGATGGAAGACAAGGCAAGCAATTTGAAGAACTACGAGGCGGTCTAATCAATGATGAAGACGACATTGCTGGGCAAGTTGAGAGCTGTACCAAAGGTTTACCAACCATCTTTTGCAGGATGCTAAATCAATAAGAGATTCAGCAAAAGACTGCAATGGCAGAAACTAACTACTTGAATCAAATGCACCTATTTGAAAAGGGCCTTTCATTGAGTTTGGACTGCTGAGACTTCCACAGGGCCTATACAATGGGCCAGAAAACAAACCTTAGACAGTAAACAATTAAAGAAATAAGAAATGATCGATTATAAAAGGGCATACACCAGGGCCGTTTAGCTAACAAAAACCGGTAAAAGTAATAACCACATTGTCAAGCCTCAAGTATTATATATTTTTCAATTTACACTTGAAATACCAAATTTTTAGAATTTTTTTTATTTTTTTCGTTTTCGTCTGTTACTTATGTGATTATGTTGTTTCTTTATAGAAAAAAGAACGATACTGCCTTCTTGGTAGAATAATTTCATATTTCACGTTTATCCTTTATAAAATTGGATTGTTACACCTTTCTTGCCTCATCGCTCCTCCCCTCTCTTTAAGGAACGGGAACAAATTAACTGCAGCAGCATGGCCTTGCCTTCTTTTCCCTACCTATTGTGTTTGTTATCTTTCAGGTTTTCTATAATTGTTTTCATTAAAACTTACCAAGTTTGGACTGTTAGTATAAAATGTCACTCAAGCTAACTTCGTTCAGGTAATTTATCAATTGTTGTTTTACCCTATCACAACTCACCATTTGTTATGAAAATAAAAGTTAGGAGAAAATACAATTTGCACCCTTGAATTATTGGAGTACTAGTACTTTACACGTCCATCATTCAATTTCATGACATTGATCACATGAAATTTTAAAATTTGTTGATTTACCCCATAGCTGAATTAGTCGTTAAGTCTCATAGTAAATACTCACGTTCATGTGTCGTCCATATGATTCACTCTCGCTTGTTATGTCTATTTTGTCATTTAAGAAAATACACTTTGCACCCCAAACTATTACGATACTAACACTTTACACCCCACATCTTCCAATTTCACAACATTTTCGTTGATTTGCACCTGACAGACCAATTGACCATTAAATGTGTCTGTCACGCCCACTTATGCAAATCAGAAAGTTCTTTAAATCATAGTGTTTTGTTGATAAACAAAGGATTTTTAGGAAGCATAATTTTTTATTTCAAATTTAGTTATTTGTTTAATATTTATTTCCCAATTTGTTTCTTAGATTGTAGTTCATTGGTTGGATATTTAGAATTTGGAGCAATTCCATCTTTGACAAATTTTTTTTAAACTTTGAAGCAATTCCAATTGCAGACATATTCTATTTTTTGTTTCTCCCACTCGGCTGTCAATGTGATGTAGAACCAAGAGGCTTTGCACGTCATAGATATACTATCGCATTTAACGGTCAATTGGCTTGTAGAATGCAAATCGACGAAAATGTCATGAAATTGAAAGACGTATTTTTTCCAAGGGCAAAATGAGCATAAAAAGCAGGAGTGAATCGCTGGATGACACGTGGGTATTTACTGTATTTAATGGTTAATTCGGCTATAAGGTGCAAATTGATGAATTTTAAAATTCATGACACATTAATTTCACGAAATTGAAAGATGGGGTGCAAAGTGTCAATACCCCATAATTTAGGGGTGCAAAGTATATTTTTGGTTTATTTAAGGCTTAATTACTCCATTAGTCTTGTAGTATTTCGAAATCTAAAACTTGTCTCTGTGGTATTTTTCGTCCTAAAATAGTCACTGTGGAATATTAATGTATCACTATAGTTGTTTCAGTGAACATTTGTCTACATTTGGACAGCAAACTCTTATGTGCCTAACGGGAACGTACCCTAAACAATACTAGACCTCCACTAGTCCATTACGACTGGTAAAAATTTCATGAGTCACCCTATGTATGCCGCCATGTGTCCATTAGACTAGGGGTCCCACCTATAGCAAATATGTCATGCATAGGTGGTACTAATTAATTTTTAACAACTATGAATTGATACTTGAAGGTTTCATATTGTTTAGAACTTTTCTCTGCTAGCCACTAGGAGTTTACTATCCAAATGCATAGTTAAGTAGACAAAAATTGTTGTATTGGCACATTAATATTCTATAGGGACTATTTTAGGACGAAAAATAACCTAGGGACAATATTGATATTTCAAAATACCGGACCAATGGAATAATTAAGCCTTAAATAAGCAAAATGTAAATATTATCATTCAAATACTACATAATTAAGATAAAAATCATTAAATACAAAATAAATCTCTAAGTCACAATGAATCTTGGTAAAAGAAAGTATTCTAAAAATAAGAAACTAGCCAAACCACAAATAAATAAAATAGGTTATCGCAAATATGACTTATAATAATTATGTGAATCAGTCTATCGATATGAGCCCCTGTTAGTGTGTCTATGAATGCTGAATCATTTGCACGTCATCTTCATGACTTGCATCTTGAGATTAATAAACGTCTAGAAGAAAGTAATGCATCATATAAACTTCGAGCTGACCTACATGAAATACATTTTGTATTTAATGTCGGGGATTATGTTATGATTCGAATTTCATGGATTCCTTCAAGACTTGCTTCCAAATTACAGGCTTGTTGTGCTGGTCCATTTAAAATTTGGCTTACTTATCGTACAGGTTCCTGTGGTATCCAACTTTTACAAAATAGTCATTGTGGTATGACTTTCAACAAAATAGTCTCTGTGGTATAGTTTTGAAACAAATTAGTCCTTCCATCCAACTGTCATTACCTACTTAACGGGAGGACGTTGTACATGTCACGTTAGCATCATTCACGCGTTGACACGTGTTTTTTGAAAAATAATAATTAAAAAGTCATCTCAGATTATACTTCTTTTCCACATCTCAGACCTTGTATGTAACAGGTTCTATCTATACAAGAGTAAATGATGTGGAAAAGAAGTATAATCTGATATGGTTTTGTCATTATTATTATTTTTTTAAAATGCGTGTCAACGCGTGAATGATGCTGACGTGACATGTACAACGCTCTCCTATTAAGTGGGTAACGACAATTGGACGGAAGAACTAATTTGTCTCAAAACTATACCACATGGATCATTTTGTTGAAAGTCATACCACAAAGACTATTTTGTAAAAGTTGGATACCACAGGGATTTGTATGGTAATTAAGCCTTAAAATTTTGATGCAGGTTGGACCGAATGCATATGTAATTGATATTTCATCTCACTTTGGTTTTCATCACACTTTTAATGTTGAAGACTTCTTAGTTGCCTACAAAAGCCCTACTAGCTTCCCAGATGATCATTTTCTAGACCCCATTATACCTAACGCTGAGTCTATTCCTACCCCTGCACCATTACCTTTTCCACTCGCACACGTAAATAAAATGGATATTATTCTTGATGAGCAGGTTGTGTTTACTACATATGGAGCATTTCAACATTTCCTTGTTCACTAGATACACCGACCGAATTCTGAGTGCACTTGGATTACTCGATATATTCTCTAACAACTTGATCTAGACATGTTGGAGTTCTTCTCACCCCGAAACAGTTAGTGGGGGGACATTACATTCAAACCTCCATTGATATGAGCCAGTGAGAGTGTGAAGAAGAAGACTGCACAACCAGTTAGTTTGTGGTTGGGTACTTGAGAGTGGCAATTTCATCATGTTTTATTTTACTTGACGGGGTCAAGTTTCTTCCACCTAGGGAGAGTTAATGGGGACATTTCAATTACTTGTTTTACTTTATTTGGTTGTGGTTTATATTTTGAGAGATTATTAGTTATTATGTTTTATTAGGCTTTAGCTCATGAACTTTTAGGGGTTGCTTAAGACCTTTTGTTCTCTATTTAAGGTATGTGAGAAGCTTAAAATATTCAGACTGAGCGCTGCCTTTGCACTAAAATGTGGTGTTTTCCCTCTCTCTTTGGCTTTTATCTTCTCTTCTTCTCTCTTATTTCTTGAGTTTTCAATCTCATTTCCATTTATCCATTATATTTTGCATCACTTTATTTTTATCTTTACAAATATAGTTACTAAAAATATAAAATAATTTTATCTCTTTGGCTTTCGACAGTCTATCATATGGCTTTTACTATCGTTTTAAACAAAACGCTGCTAAAATGACAGGTTTAGTGTTGTTTATTAATAAAACACTGCTAAATCATAAATTTTTAGAGCATTTTTAAAAAAATGCAGCTAACACGTAGACCTTCTACTAGCACTTTTAAACAAAAGGCTTCTAAATATACGAATTATTGCAGTGTTTGGTTTTAAATCACTGCTAAATCGTTCGTTTTTAGCAACGTTGTTTCATAAACGCCTAAAAAACATATACTTTTAAAAAACATTTTGTTAAGAAATGTGGCTAAAACATTCACTTCTCACAGCAGCCGCAAAAAAAAATAGCTGCTAGAGGAAACGATAATGTAGCACTACGGGTGAGCAAAATTAATTATGGCACCAGTTCTGGTCCCAGATATATTTTTTCAAATTTTCTGGTTCATGTGTTTGTTTTTTTTTATTTAACATTTAAATCTGTTTTAAAAAAAAACAAAAACTTAAGGGATGAAGAGTGGCCAAACGACCCAGGTCACTTAAACGAAGGCTCTTCACCTCCTTCTCTATTCGCGAATGGATGAAGAGTAGCAGATAGCCCTAGGCTGAGCATGAGGCCGCAACATCCTCCTCCTTCCCTGTTGCACTGCCTCTCTCTCTCTATGTCTCTCTCTTCTCTCTATCTGTTTGTCTTTCTCCTCTCTCTCTCACCCACATTAGAGCATCAGAATCCTATTAGCTTAACCTTGCATTTATGGAGGACGGGTAGATCAGATCTAGGAAGCCAAATCAGATATATTCACGAAACTAGATCCATATTATTCATTGTCTCTACTGACCATCTCCTTTGTGAGACACTGCAACTAGATCCGAGACACTGCAACTAGCCAAAAAATCATGATTTTAGTTTACAACTGGTTAAATTTGTCTAGCCCATCGTCATAGGCATGCTTTCTGTGAAGCTCCCAATTTGCTTATTTGGGTGTCTTTTGTAATAAAACCAAATCGTTTGCTCAGGAATCATGGTTTCTTAGGCATCTCGATCGTGTATTTCTTTTTTATGTTTCTTTCTTTCCTCTCTCGTTCTCTCTCTGACCGGAATTTCCGATTCCATTCCCAAATTTTTTGGAATGGAACCATAATGAAAATAAGGGTTCCGGCGAGTACCGAAACCGGAATGACTATTCCGGTACTCACCCTTAATGTAGCGCTTTTTTTAAAGCGCCAGTGTGTTTGTTTTTTAAATTTGTATCAAATTTGTATTAAATTTTTGTGTTGGTGTTAAAAAAGAGGTGGTATTGAAATTAATGAATGAATGATAAAAATAAAAATAAAAATTTGAAGTGTGTTTGATAAAAATAAAATTTAGAGTGTGTTCGGTTAAGAGTATTGTGAGAATTTTTTGTGTTTTGAGAATTTTTAGGTGATGTTAATTTTATTGGTATGCGTGTTGTAGTTATTTTTATGTGAGGTTAAAAATGATGTTTGGTTGTAAGATTTTTGTGTTGTGAGAATACAAAAAATCCTGAAGATTTTTGCCTAAAAGAACAGCCCCTTAAATAAAATTTTTATTTAACAAACGCTCTGTAAGCATACTTTTAACAGCGTTTCTTCGATAAATGCTAAAAGATCATATTTTAACTGCGTTTTCTACTAATAATAATATCTTGTAGCGACGGTTTTACTACGGCAGCTAAATGTCGGTTTTTTCGTGATGAATATTTAGTTAAGAACCAACATGCGATGTTAGCGCGCAATCTAACATTAAGCCAAATTTGTGCTTTTCGATGACATATACAAGTATGTAGTAGTCTCGCCAATGTATTATACTATATAATAGATAATAAATTATGGAAGTTTTAAAAAAGTTTGATATAAAAAAATAATATTATAATAATTATATAGTAGACTATCTATTATAATACATTATACTATAATGTTTAATAGAAAATTATATTTGGGATTTCTGTCCTGTCTTTTGAACCGATGTTTTTTTTTTTCTTTCTAATTTCTTATGAATCAATGAATTTCACATAAGACAGGCAGGTGATTCTCTTTTTCTGAATTTTTGCAGGGTGCCTCTTTTTTGTCAGGCACCTATACACATGAATTTCAACACATTTTTACGGATTCTAATTTTTTTATTTTTACAAATTCTATTATTTATTTTACCGACTTTAACAATTTTTTTACTAATAAAATTTATATTATTTTTAATAAAAAAATTATTCACTCTTCTTTCAAACCATCCAAACTAGGCTTATAACATAGATATATATAAATCGAGTGCTAAGTTTAAAGAGATAAATATAAAATTCGTTCATGTAATTTATATAAAATTAAATACATTTTTAAAGTTTAATGCTCATCAAATTAATTTTTAAAATTTAATATCTTTCATATTTGTAGGATAGTAAAGAAATTAAAATTTTAATAAATTTTAAAATTTTCATTTTTACACAAATCACCAACCAACTTTGTATTTATTGGAACTCAAACAACAATTTTCAATGGGCTTTATTAATGTTTGGGACCCAATAATTTGGGTCCAAAAATTTAAGTTTAAGAATAATTATTATAATACTTATTAAAAATTTTAGCTCTCTTCACTTTTTCATTAATTTTCATAACATATTTTTACTTTATAATATTTTTCAAATTTCAATACCCAAAACTTTTACCGAATGATACTTGCAAGACCGACTAGCTGTACGGCAACGACCGGTTGAAAGTACAAATCAAGACGAGACTACTGGTTTTTGGCTTTACAGAAGGTCAGGAAAAAGAAGCTTCACAATAGCGAGTCATATAGACAGATGTTAGGAAAAAACAAAACAGTAATATAGACTGATTATTAGGGGCAAGACAGATAATATGGCAAATGCTCTAGGGTTTTGAGTTGTGTGTGGGATATATATTCTGAAAGATCTGCAGCAGCCGTTGTTTGGAGCGTCAAACTTCACCGGGCTAGATCGATCGAACACGAAAGCCAAAATGGTATTTTCGGTCTCTTGCTCACCGTCGGTCCTATTTTTGTAACGTCTTTGTAGTATATGCTCGTTTACAAATGTATATCTATGTATCTGCTTATGGTTTTACCTTTCTCCATGGTGAAAATGGGTTTTTGAGATCTTGTTGGGATATTGTGTTTGTGCTTTCTTCTGGTTTAGTGCTGCTTGCTGATTTTTTTGTCCTTGAGGTTGGGTTGACTCTAGGATTGGGTTTAATGGAAGATGAGAATTAGTTGGGTTTTCAGTGTTCCATTCATTGGAACCATTTTCGTTTTCTTTGCTTTATTGTACTTCTTTTATTTT
The DNA here is from genome assembly GCA_963930655.1 of Myrica gale. Taxonomy (NCBI): domain Eukaryota; kingdom Viridiplantae; phylum Streptophyta; class Magnoliopsida; order Fagales; family Myricaceae; genus Myrica; species Myrica gale. The sequence continues at coordinate 11,171,883 of OZ005619.1, read as the reverse complement.
GCTGCTCTCAGGTTTAGATGGTAGGGAAATTGAAACATTGGTTTGGGCTTTTCTAATATCCATTTTTGCTTCCTGTGGTTTTTGAAATCTTCGTTTTTAACTAGAACTTGAAACTTATTAAACGTTTAAGAGAGTCCTTGAATCGTTTTGCTCTTTCAAAAGTGCAATAAAAGCACAGATTATACTATTGGATGAGGTTAAAACTGTGTCAAAGTGAAACAACTTCAATATATTTTCCCAATATTTTCTTGATTATAGTACGCCGTTTGTAAGATGATCTGATCTTATGGACTGCATTTGACATTAAATTTCCACTTTTTTGGATGACTGTCTTTCAACAGTTGCTGTGCACAGTTTCTAGCCTTTTTTTCCCTTTCTGTTAGGTGCACATTTCAGTTGCCAGCTTATATGATTATTGGTTCCTATCGCTGTTGAGTAACATAGCGTGTTAATCTCAAAAATTGGTGTTTTACTAGTTGCCTCGCGGTCTACATTGTTGTTTTGTTTCTATGGTTGAGATACGGCACATATAGCTAATATCTTATGAACATATGGTGTTATTTGTTGGCTTTTGTTTCTGAGCAATTCTGTTTGCATTGTGGTGTACAGCCTAAGCAAATCCATGAGATCAAGGACTTCCTTCTCACTGCTAGAAGGAAAGATGCACGCTCTGTAAAAATCAAGAGGAGTAAAGATGTGGTTAAGTTCAAGGTTCGTTGCTCCAAGTATCTATACACCCTTTGTGTCTTCGACTCTGAGAAGGCTGATAAGTTGAAGCAGTCCCTTCCTCCAGGTCAGTTTTGACTCTTCTTCTCAAGTCTTTTCAAAAACATAAAAATGTGATATTACATCAATTGGCATTTAGCCAAGTATTGTTGTCTTCATCAATAACACCTAAACTAAAACATGTAGGTGCCTTGAGGTGCGCATTTTCTTTGCCATAGTCAAATAACTAGACCCATTGACATTTTGGGCTGTATTCTCAATTTTTGGGGGAAGTCAGTAGAAATATTGGAATGCATCTAGAAGTATGTTACTTGTTCTTGTGGCTTTATGATGCCATTATAGATTTTCATTCTTAAGAAAGGGGGTGGGGGGAAGGAGGTCGTTGGATAGAATTTTGTAAATATTATCATTCAAATGAAGAAAGAAAAAATGAAAAGTGTGGGATTCATTTTACCGTACTTTGTTTCTCACTGGAATTGTACACTAAAAGAAAATCAAACAGGTGTCCTGTCACCAAGCTTATTTTTCAGTTCTAGTGGCGCCTTGCGACAACAAATAATTGAGTGAACAACAAAAAACTAGGCTTTAGATTTGTGGGTCCTATCATGCTCTTGTGCTATTTTGATAGCTTCTTCCGATCATATTAATTAGTATAAATTTCTCCCAGGTCAGTACAACTCAAAATCTACATAATGGAGTTATTGTATTTAAGTCGACCAGTACCTTTTTGTTCCTTCTATTATGTTCTAGGTCCCTCCGGTTGAACTGTCTTGCATTCCTTTGTGGGGTATTTCAAAGTAGATACCCTGTTCTACAAAAAGTTTATCTTCCTATCCTCTTCTCTTTCAAAGAAATAGAAACAAATTCTCATTAAAATAGCATATCATGTCAGTCAGAATTGAACCATTATAATTGTTACACCTGAAAGGACCGATAGTTCAAGAAGTTAGTCTAGGAGTTACAAAACAAAACAATGTGTTGGATATTGCACAAGATGGAATTACCGTTTTTATTGTTTTAATCTTTTCTAGTAGAGGATATTTGGATGGCCCACTTATATAGAAGAAAATATCAACCTTGGATGTATTTGTAGCAGATAATTGCGCAGTTCCTAAATTTGCTTCTTCATCATTTTATTATGCCACGGTTTCTAGTAGCTCTTTCTCAGAGAGTTCAGTGGGTGCAATTAGAAAGATCACCAGAAGTCTAATGGCTTACAGTCGGTTGGTTTGTTTTTGATGGCCCTATCAACTTATTCATACAATTCGTGTTTTGCAGGTTTGAGCGTGCAAGACCTATGAAAGCAGCCGGGGCCCTAGACCACGCACGTCAAATGATGATTTGGAGAGTAAAAACAAGCTTTGTTTTGTGTAATGATGCTGTTTAACAGTAGTTGAAATACGACATTGCTACGAATTTGAGCTTTGTTATTGTATAATTGCTAGGTGGACATGGTTCTTAATATTTGTTTTATAGATTGAAAAAAGCTTAGATGTTTTGGTTTCCAGTTTTTCCTTTCGCCTCTCTGAGCATGTTGTTGCCTATTTCTATTTGATAATATGCGTTTTGCGTTCCTGTGTTGCTGCAGCCTTCAATGGCTGAATTGTAGTCTTTGGGGAATTTGCTGTTTCACAAGTCTTGGCAAATGGCCTTAAATGGGCCTGATGGTTATCTTCTCAAAAAATTAAGGATGAAAATAAAATAGAGGGAAAATTTAATGGAGATGTTCTAAAATGACAAGCCAAAAAAAAAACAGAGAAAACGTAATTAGACAAAATAATTAAACATTGGAAGGAAAGAAATAAGGTACAAACAAAAAGACTCAGAAAAAATGAAATATTTAATATTAAGGCCAAAAAAGAAAAGAGAACTACATCATTGTACAAAACAAAAATCAAAATCAAAGGACGATATGAACTATTCATTTGATTTTGATCTTTCGAATGTAATTAAATCGAGCCCGTTGTGAGATTCGTCTCTTGACTCAAATCGAAAAATGAATAAAAAATAAAAATAAATATTAGTTTGAGCAGTAAAGACATTAAAAAAATAGAAAACATGTATAAAACATTAAAAAAAACTAAAACCTTAAAATCTAAAAAAAAAAACTAGAAAATTTAAAAATATTAGGAAAAAACAACAAAAAGGAATAGAATAATTAATAATGAAATTAGAAAAAATAGAAAAAAGAACTAAAACGTTATATTCTAAAACAAAAAAACTGATTTTTTTATTTTTTTTTTAAAACGGAAGAATCGCAGAGGCCGGGAAGCCCTCTTTTGGCAGAAAATCAGGCAGTTTTATACTTTTAAATTTTCCAAAATAGAATTTATGAAATTGCATAATTTTCATCTGAAAAAAATTGAGATTTAACACCTTTCATCGCAGTCATTTAGGTGATATTGTTCTTTAATGCTTCTCCTTAGTTTCAAGTAATTCTCATTCATATTTATAAAGGTTTTTTTTAAAAGTAATTCTCATTCATGGGCGCTGTTGCAATTGATGTTTGCACTACATTTAGGTTTAATTATATCAATGATCCCCATGGTTTGGCATTAGATAAATTGGTCTAGTTAGTTTTCCCTAAGATCACTAACCCAATTTGATGACTTGACTTTTTATAATAAAAAAAATAGGGAAAAAGTCATTCTTAGCACTTAAATTACTGAGTAAATTTTAAACAACTCCAAAACTACCGATCTTACACATCAAACTCTCAAACTTCTACGATCAATCAAATTGAGCCCAGATTTACAATCCAAACTAACAGAATTTTGGACACACACTTCACTTGACATTTTTTTTCTTAATTTGACCAACATGCCCTCGACCTCAAAGCCAGTAGTAGTTTGGAGTCTTATTTGAAAATGCAGGGCTCAAAGTGACTTTTTTCCTAATATATATATATATATATATATATATATATATATAAAGAGAATAAAAATGAACAAAAGTAGAACTGATCAACACATAAAAAAATATATAATATAAAATGCAAGATAACGAAAACTTAAATCAATAGACTTTAAATAGATGATTTATTATAGACAAAAACACCGCACGAAATAAAAATAAAAAGACAGATAAATGAAAAAAGATAGAAAAGCCAAAAAAAAAAATCATTTGAATAACTTAAAAGAGAAAAACCACATGCATGGACTGATGAAGTAATTAAGGGTAAAAAAAATTAAATAGTGTAGACGGCTAACAAATAACTAGATGCTAATCTCTTTTAATAGAATGCTTAATAATTATTAAATCATTTATTTTCAAATAATTAAGGGAGGAAAACTTTTATTAACAGAGGTTAAAATTTTAGAGAAGTAACATAATTTGAATATTCTTTCTTAAATCGAAACGCAAAGAATGTTTAAAAGTATAAAAACAATTAATATATATATTAATTGTTTAAGTTTCTAAATCCTTAACAAAGATTTCTACAAACAGAGGTAATAAGATATACAAAATTGTGAGCAATCTACAAGCTCACCTAAGCTTATCCAGAATTTCCAAGATAATTATAAAACAACTAATACAAGAAAACTACTTACGATTTGTCCATAAAATAAAAACAACCGCATAAACATAACTAGGGGGTGTTCGGTTAGGAGTGTTGTGAGGATTTTTTGTGTTTTGAGAATTTTTAGGTGATGTTAACTTTATTGGTATGCTTGTTGTAGTTATTTTTATGTGAGGTTAAAAATGATATTTGGTTGTAGGATTTTTGTATTGTAAGAATACAAAAAATCCTGGAAATTCTTTGTTAAACGAACAACCCCTAAAAATCTTCGGTTCTTGTCTGCACTTGTAAAATCTACTACGCCATTAGCTGACTCTCTTTTAGGTTTAGGAAGCAGTAAAGTCGGGAAAGGAGAAACATGGCATGGCAATAGACATAGGGAGCGGTTTCAGTCCTAACTGATTCACTCTTAATAGGTTCTAAGAAAGACGCAGGGTTTGACAACATATTAATGAAAGTGTCAACGGCTTAGATTAAGGGAACCAAAAAGAACAAACAAATACGCTGGCAATAAAAAAACGTTAGTGTTTAACGCCTCTAAAACGTTAAATCCAAAATGCATCGTTTTAAAATCTCTTCCCCTCTCACTCCTGCGCATTCTCCTGCAAAAAGTGTTTCATATCCAATGCAAAGAAAATTTGGTCGATGATCTGGTGCTCCTTGATGGGCAATGAATGAAGATATATTTGTTCTAGAGATTTGATCTTATTTGCCTTAACGAGGCGGCCGACCTTCGAAGCATGTGATATTTATACAATATCCTAAGTAACAAATGCCTATTTTCATATCACTAGAATTTATGTCTATGTACAGACCTGTTGATTGTATACTTTATCTGATGTAAAATCGTCAAGGAATTGCTTTCTTAATTTGGATTTCTGGTCACTCAAAATAAAGGTATCTTTTCTGGCTTACTGTTCGCCTCCACTTCTACCGCAGAAGGTCCGTTTGAGGCTGAACTTCCATCGTCACCTGATCGCAAAGGAAAGAAAATGGGCGCTGTTACCACCAACAATGAAGGTCCAGTTTTAGTCCAGCCAGACTACGATAGAGTAAGTGAGTTGAAGGCTTTAGATGAAACAAAAGTCGGTGTCAAAGGACTGGCGTATGCTGGGGTTACTGAAATCCCTCTTATATTCTATCAATCGCCAGATCACTTTGGCAAGACAGTTCCTGATGACACCCACTCCCAGTTTAGTATTCCTGTCATAGACCTTGAAGGCATCGACCAAGATGTTATAAAACGCAAGAAGATTGTCGAAAGAGTTTTGAAGGGGATAGTGGCTCGCCCGCGCTGGAGCTCGCTCGGGGAGCAAGCGAATGCCCCCTGTCCCCTTCTGGGACAGCGGGCAACAGGCTCGCCCGCGCGGGGAGAAAGCGAATAAACCTTGTAGCGTTTCTAAAATCATGCAACTTAACGTTTCTATAATCATTAAACTACAAACCAGTAATTTTCAAAAAACAACACAACTTAATGTTTCCAGAAGCAAGATGTTACAAAAAAAAAACTACAAAATCAACTATCAAAGTAGTTTCCAAAATCATTAAACTCCACGATTGTCTAACTACATCAACTTGTCTATCTTTCTCATCCTTGTAGCGCCCGATAGGTCTTCTCATTCACTTGAATTCTAAGTAAGACAAAATAAAATTTGTTATTACTTATACATAATTATAATAACCAAAAACATATAATGAATAAAATTAAAATATCAATCTTACCTCATCTATTAATTGTCGAATATGTACTACTTGTTAAAAGCCTCTACCATAATGGATCTCTTCTTTCTTGCAACAAAACTACTCTTTTCGATAAAACTTTTAGGCCGTTTATTACCTTTATACTGAACTTTCGACGTTACTATCTTTCCCTTTCCATTGCCGACGAATGCTAAATCCAATTTCTCATGCATAATTGTTGTACCAATCATAGGCATTTTGATCAGAATCGAATTCTAGTTCCCAAATGTTCATTTTTTGTCCCCTCTCATTCTATGAAAAGAATATTGTCATTCTCCAAACGAATGCCCATGAGGAAAATGTTGTTCATTACGAAATGCCATGAAAAAAAAAAAAGAGAACTTTCTTAAACGAAGCACACGAAATTGTGATTTCTAAATGGAACAGAGCTTCCATGGCTTTTTTTTTTGCTAAACACACCAGAATTTCAATCTTTTTTCAACATTCAAAATGATTATCATATTTAGACAAATTAATGGACAGATATATCATATACCTTCAAAGGCAACACTTTTATCTAAGAGGAAGGTGAAGAAGTATCTGGTTTAGGCTATTAACAGTAACTGCTTCCACATTCAACAATTCATTCAGCTTTATTAACCTGGCTAGTGTCCATAAAGAAGATTCAATAATTGAAGAAGGGGAGCTCTGTTACCCAGATTTTCTTTACATTGGATATGAAACTTTTTGTGGGAGAATGTGTGGGAGTGCTTGAAGTAGGGGAAGAGACTTTGAGAAAGTGAAATAGATTTTAAAACGGTACATTTTGGATTTAACGTTTTAGAGGCGTTAAGACACTAACATTTTTGTTGTTGCCAGCGTGTTTGTTTGTTCTTTTTGGATCCCTTAATTTGAGATGTTGACGCCTTCATTAATGTGCTTGCAAATTCTGCACCTTTCTTAAAACCTATTAGGAGTGAATGAGTTAGGACCGAAACCACTCCCATAGACAATAATCAAAACATAATATAAGCATGAGACACGATAATAATTAATAAAGTGCAATGCCAAAGTATGAAATATGTATGCGATGTTGGATATTTTATTCATCGACATTCCACGGTTGACGGTCCAGCGCCTTGTCCCGGTTAAGCTTCGAGCTAAACTCGAAAATGAAGGTACGTGCAGCAAGTTCTTCCACTTCTAGCTAGCTTTGTCATAAAAGCCCATGCTTTGCTAAGAATACCACGGACATCGTGGACTGGCATGTGTTTATGGGAGATGATACGCCCCACCAAAACACTTCCTGCGATCTCATCAACTTCGGCCGAGGGGGTCTTCTCTTGAGGATTTTCTGAACTCCAGCTAAGCTCCGCCGTGCGTTTTGTAATCTGCTCCACTTCTTGTCGCAAGCTATCCATGAGAACTAAACGGGGGTGTAAGGCAAGATAAAAGATGAAGAGAGGATGGTAGGACCATAGAAGAGGAGGGCTCAGTGGCGGATCCAGGATCCAATTTGAAGGGGGTCGAATATATAAGGCGAAATGACAAAAAAAAAAATTCCAACGTAATCTAAAAAATGTCTTAGAGTTAAAATATCGAAAATTAAGGATTAAAAAACTTTAAAAATTTTAAAATATAAGTACGTACTATTTGCTAATATTGAAAGTGGCAATTAGATCCTACTAATTTACATCTTATATATATATATATCAGAAAATGATAGTTTGAGCAGCAGGAACTCCACAGAAATTCAAGGGCATGAAAATCCTAAACAAACAAAAATCAGCTAAATAATTTATTCGGGACCCAAAAATATGAGTGGGTTTCTATTTATTTTCAAAAAAATTAAAAAAATTAGAAATTTTTAGGTAGAAACCTCTATAGCACTAAGATATCCATACCAATTCAATCTCATCCTCCAACAATTTCACAACTCACAAAATTTCAAACCGTAAAGCATTTTTAGCATAGTAAATAAATGAATTTTTCTACTAAATTGTAGAGAGAGAATCTTGGATAGAGGGACATACTAGGGGTCGAAGGTCCAACAATTTTCAAGTGTAAAATCTCGAGTATCTTACAAAAATTGAAACCGTCAAAAATCTAAATAATGAGATTGAGAGAGAGTTGAGAGTCAAGGGGGATATACACTAGAATTTTCAGTATCAAGTACTACAAAAATAGTATGGACAAAAATAACTGAGAAGTATTGCATTATAATTCCTATAATAGTATGGAGAATTTGCTGTTAACTATAAATTGCCCAAATTGTTCAATAAATTGCCAGTGTCCTATAGGCTACCAGGGGATTTACCATCGTTAGTATTCAATTGCAAATACATTAATTAGGTTTGATAAAAGCACTAGTTGCCTCACAATGTCCAGTTAAGATGCAAATATCAAATTGTCAAATCTTTCACTCCAAAGAAAATATACTTTAAAAACTAAAAGAAAGAAGTAATAAAGAGGCAGCATGTATAACTAAGATACACGTATACTCATTTCCAGGAAAAACAAAACCCAAAAAACTTGATTTCTCTAGCACCAGGTGGTCCAGGTCCACATAAAAGAAGGTTCGCATTTGCCAAGTAAAAACCATCTGACGATTTCTCTGGCATCTTTAACCGTCCAAGGCTACTGAAAGTAGAGGCAATCAATACACACTTAAAATCAGGCCCTGCAAGCTTAAAACTAAGCTGGCCTGGGCCTATGGGGATCGGGCTCCCATAGGCCCATACCAACTTATAATAAAAAATAAAATATTTTTTTTTTACATATAATAATTTTTTTTGGCAGATCCAATGGGGGGCGGCGGCCCAGGGCCCCACCCCCTGGATCCGCCTGTGGGAGGGCCGAACATAAATATGCAAAGTAGCACCCAACCTGCCAGCCGAGGTAGAGACAGAAAAGACATCGCCGCCCGACCAGCATAGGCCTGCTGGAGGAGCCGCCCAGTAAAAACAGCGGAGGAAAACACAAGCGGTCAAATTACCCAGACAAAAGCCTGAAAACACAGGATCCCAGAAGGGTTGTACGGAGAGCAGCCAATGCTCACGAGCCACTCCTTCACTCTGTTATGGTTCGGGCCTTGGTGGTCCGATTTTCTCTTGCGGGCCACGTGCCCACTTTAGTTCCTTTGAAGGGCTTTATGCCCAATTGTTGAGGAACTGACTCACGGTGGTCTTTGTGGTTTTAGGCCTGCTGATAGTTTTGTTTATTACTAAAAAAGTTAGATTGCCGTGCTCAAAACAACTTTTGCTGTGGGGGGAACAGTTGGGACTACGCAAGCAGGACGACAGATAGAGATCAGAGAGAGAGAGTTCCATTTGCTACCAAGAGGATATGATAAACAAGTAACACAAAAAGGGGAAACTGACACCGTACCAAGTCTTATCTAAAACTATAAAAAGTTGCTTTCCACTATCCAATGTTGGCCTAAAGTCGATACACGAGTCTGGTAAATTGACGGCAAATATGCTATTCGAATCACTGATACCAAGGCAAAAATGGGATGCAGTGGTTGGTTGGCTTGTGCTTGCCACCAAGGTCTCACTTGGGGCCCCTCCTTTATGTCAATTTATTTGTATGCTTCCACGACATTACCGTTCGTACTCCAGCTCCCTTAAAACCTTTCCAATTAATGGTCATCCTACTTGTTTCTATGATAACATGTCGATAATTCAATGGAGACCGATTGATTTCCAGATCTCTTCTGGTCTGAAAGGTAAAGAAAATTGTCAAAGTGGGGTCTCCTTATGGAACAGAGATTGGACCTAGTTTTTAATCTTCAAGTACTACTATTGTGATGGAAACAACATGCTCTTTTAGTGGTTTACATACAGTGATCGCTGATTATATGATCAAAGATATATATATCATTTTACTGATTTCCTGAAATAAAATATATTCAAGCAAGGTTTTTGAGTTAACTAAATGGAAAATTTTAAAAATAACTACCTGGATTTTGAGGCGATAAGAAATAACGTCCGCTTGGATTTCTAAACGAAATAAATAACTGCTCGGAATTTGAGTGTTTTAAATTTAAGTGTCTCCTTCCAATTTTGGTTCATGAACTTCAACCGATATATGATGAACTCGGAAAAGGGTTAATGTATCACAAAGAAATGTCAAAAATTATGTGGATCATATAATGATTGATACTTTACAAACCCTACCCCCAGTGGCGGATCTAGGATCCAGATTAAAGGGGGGCGAACTCCTAAGACGAAATGACAAATTTTTTTTTCCTACGTAATGCAAAAATGTATTTTGAAGTTAAAATATCGAAAATTAAGGATTAAAAATATTGAAATACACTTACCATACAAAACAATATTCATCAACAAAAAAATTATACATGTCAATGATGCAGTTGATAATATATGCCAAGTAACATCAGCAATGTGTCAATCTGTGATTCAAGCTGATGCGAAATAACTTGAGGAATAAAAAATAACTAGCTAGCCTATATAATCTATTTTTCCTGTTATAAATATAAACGGTTATTCTAAGATACTGTAGATATTTTTTTTTCCTTCATGCATATAACACGAAAGAGAGAGGGAAGAAAAAACTCAAGTACAACTCAGCCTCATTTTTCAAAAAAAAAAAATAGAGAAAAATTTAAAACAAGTAAAAAGATATCACACAAGAGAGGCTGCACTAGACCTAGATCGAACCACCGGTCTCCCCAAGTTGGCTTGGGCCTATGGGTATCGGGCCCAGACCATCTTCTATAAAAAAAATACTTATAAATTGTTTTTTGGGGGGAGCAATAAGTGTCGGCCGACACCCTTCGCACCTCCCTGCTTCCGCCCCTGCACATGCTTATATATCATATACAAGTTAAAAGCATGCTAGTAGCCATACATGCAGCTTCTTTTTTTTTTTTGAAAAAAAAACTCAAAGTCCTAGAAAACAGCTTACTTAGTAAATGTAATTTTTAGAATCAACCACTAAATTATAATTGATTTGACGTTGGTCGAAACTGTTGCTTATACACCAAATAATTCTAGAGGTTGAAATTTTATATTCGATCGTCACTTGGAGGTACCTCTTAATCTCGTAGTTCTCAGGTTTTAGCCACCAACGTTCCTCTCTCCTTTGTCCTTTCTCTGCAAATAACCACCAACGTGCTAGAGCTGCGTCAAGTGCTTTGACTTTACCCATTTGTCGCTTGCCATTCTAACATATTATTCTATTTGAGGGATATTTCAGCCGATGGGAGGCATGCTATTCTAACATATTATTCTATTTGAGGGATTTTTCAGGCGACATCGCCCCTAGCTAGATCCGCCTATGCCTACCCCAAAAAATTAGAACCAGGAGCTATTTTAGGAAGTGCTATAGGAAATTATGATGTCATATATACATCAGCACCGCACATCATTAATAGTCCATGCATTTGACTCATATATGGGATCCGGAAATAAGTGAAAGAATTTTTTTTTTTGAGAGTTTACATAGGTCTGAATAGGTTTAAGCTGAAACCGATCGAGCCGACCCAAATCGACTAAAACTGATTGGGCCCGACCGATTATGGGATAGCTCGGTTCAGCTATCGACCCAGAAGATCCTAAAATCGAGGCCTCGTTTCGGCCCAAGATTTTGGGGGCCCAAGGCATTGAGCTGCACTGAATCGAGGCCCCCTTTGAATTTGTTCCCCTCCCCCCTTCACGACCCCTCCACCCTTCACACATTGTTGAAAGCTTGAAACCCTAGCCCTTCTTCACGTCGCTCACAGCCTCACCCCCGCCGCTGACGTCTTCTCTCGCTCTCTCTCACGGAGATCCCCTCTCTCTCATGCATATCGTTTCTCTCACGTGAGTCACGTCCCCTCTCTATCTCTCAACCGATCGAAATAGGCCAATCACAGAATCTACTCGGATCGGCCGGTTCTCCTAACCGATAGTTTAGATGTCGGTTGGGAGAATTATCGGTTTGGGGTGAAAACCGAACGGACTAATTTTACATGCCCTATTTTTCAAGGAGAAGCAAGTAGATGGCAGGATCAGGCTAGGGTGTTTTGCAAAGTCACTCGTTGCGTTTGATAAACTGCAGTTACATGAATCTCTTATTTTAGTATATATGATGGTTTCTTATCTCAGGACAGGCCACGCATGCATTGGCTATCAACCTTTTTTTTCCCAAACGTAGTGGGCAATATTTTAATAGGGAACCAGCCAGTTTCAACCCCAGCCATTTATAAGTACCCAGGGCAGTAAGCAGACAGGCTTTTATCCTGTGGGAAGAAATTTTAAATTTGTTTTTAATTCCTGAGCCTGCGTAGGAGAATTGATGCACATTGCATGAAATAATTAATTAATCTGGCATAAACTACCCACGTACGAGACAATCGCATACACGTATACAAGCAATTAGGCAAATGGCCGGAGGATCAAATAATAATAAAAAAACAACATTATCTGTAGTTAATTTCAATATTTCAACGGATTATATATATACCAGCTGCCCGCTAAATTTGACAAAGACAAACAGATCCCAGAGGGACAGAAACAAGAAGCAATCCAAAACCAGAAATCCGATGCCTTCTTGGAATTTATTATACGTAAAAAGAGGGTACAATAATATTAATGCAAACACCTTCAAACAAGAACAAAGGAATAAACAGAAAAAGAAACAACACAAACACCCCAAGCATTTTTTTTTTCTACGTACAAACACCCCAAGCATAAAGCAGAAGAAAAGTTGGACATATATAGTACAAATACATTAATTTATTCATTGAGAAGAAATAAAAGCTTCGCCGGCAGCTTGTGCGCGCATTGAGATTGTCAGGCAAAACTTGAGAGCAGGCTAGCTAGCAATGGTCCTTTGAACATGTATCAGTATATGGTTTCCACGCTGAAGCCCAAACGACAGGTTCCTCCTTCCATGTCAAGTAAATTCCTGTTTCATCTCCTTGGGGTAGTCCAAGCGTCCACCGGCCAGCTCTGTACCTCTTTAGCAGCGCCTTAACGTCGTCCAGAACATCATCACTAAACCTAGCTGGCGAAAATGCCTCCTTGAGCCTCTCAGACCATTGGCTCCCTCTCTCCCTACTCTCACATTCTCCTTGATCACCATTTTCATCGTCACAAGCCAAAACCCTTATTATGCTCCTCAAGCACTCCCTCTCCAACTTTAATCTGTCATTACTAGTTGGGACAAAGCTGTCCTCTAGCATCTCAAAGTACAACGTATAGAACCTGAGGCACTCTTCAAAGCACTTAACAAAGTCATGGTGATCTCTTGAGCTTGAAAAGTCAGCTTGTTCCTCGACAACGGTCACCACTCGAGGTCTTAGTGATTGGAGCATTCGAATCACAGCGCCCCTCTCCTCCACCTCTACTCTTCGCAAGGCCCCCATACAATTCACTGCAATAGACTCATCCTCTTTAATACCTAGTCCCTCCTTTGTAAGCTCTCCCAAATGATTTAGTCCGCTTATCACATTGAACTCAAAGGGTACTCCCATTAACCTTGCAAACTTTGCCATTCTTTGGCCTACTTCCTTCATGACCGATTTCACTGTGCTTGCCGTTACCACAACAGTGAGCTTTAGATGAGGGGTTTCTTCATTCCTTGTCGCCAAAGCTTCTAGCAAAGTAGGCCACTGGGTGCAAATGGTGTTGCTCATATCAATTATGTGAAGTTTGCTTTCCCCTTCCAAGGCCTCCAATATAGCACCGTTTGAAGCGACATGACCAAACGTCATCCATGGGCTTACCTCCTGGAACTTCAGTATTAATTTCCGAGCTGAATCGAACGATTGGCTCTTTTCAGCTACTGAAGTTAAGGTTTTGTAGCATCTCTGGCCGGATTCCGTGGCCTTACAAAACAGAGCCTGCAAGAAATAAGATGCTAATTTCTGATCACAATCTCCATAAGGTGAAGCAAACTCGTTTAACACCCACAGAAGGCGGTGGATTTCTGCAGAATCCTTTTCAGATATCGCTCTTGCGCACGCCTTTAGAAGACTTGAAGCCCATTTACCTGATGCGCTAAGCAGCTCATTGGAGTCGGTTGATAGGCTTGTTGACGTGTGGCTATTCTGGAACTGATTGTTGCTTTGCATGTCTGTCGCTGCCTGATCATCGTTCTGTAGCTGGTTGGAGTACTGGAAGAACGGTGTTTCTTTCGGAATGAAAAGAGTTGTGTCCATTTTCTATGGAGCCCCTTCGACTCGAAGGCACAAAATGCAACCCCTCAACTTCATTTATAAATTCAGAAAAGGCCGTGTACAAGCCCTGTGATATAGAAAGCGGCCGTGTATGAGTTATATATATTAATATACGTCGTTTTCACTTTGATATATTAATGCCTTTCAGTGATTTTGGATATGATCTGACGACTTAATTATAATTTAAATCACGAGATAATTGTATACAAACGCAAATGCTGGCAGCTCAAAGTTTTCACACATAGTGTTTTACAGTTTGAACAAAGTATATATATGGTTAGCATAGTACAAAGATTGCGACAACTGAGGAATTGTAGGTTAAGAGGTACTGTCATGGTTTAGTAGTACTGCAACGTCCTCGGCCTCTCCCACTAGATCCTGCGAAATGTCTTCCCACATGGGGGCTCTTCAAAACTGGTAGAAGGAAGGGAGGAACCATTTAGGTCAATTGATCAAGCAATATACTATCTTAAGTGGGTCAAGCTTGGAGCTTGTTGAAAATAATATATAATTTATATTTATAAGCCACTAATCTCACTTGCCCACATTCCTTAGTAATGTGAGACAACACATTTCAACACTCATCCGCAAACTCAAGGTGGACAAACCTTGAGTTTGGAGTTACAAAAAAATAATGATTACAAGAAAAATAATAATAACAAAGGTCCGGTCCGATGCCGGATGATTGCCGGTATTGATGCCGGATGATCGCCGGTACTAAGCCGGGAAAGTTGCCCGTATAAAGCCGGGAGATTGCCGGTACTAAGTCGGATGGTCGCCAGAAGATAACCGGACTAAAGCTGAAAACCTTGTCTGCAGGTGCACCCATCAATAGACAAATACGAAATATTGTAGGAGGTTTCCTCAATGAATAACAAGTTCCGATCCTACCTAGGAGAAAAAATATGTATGTGCATGATTCAACGGAGCACCTAATTCTCAAGCTAAAGAGGAAACAACGAATTGAAACATGTTTCCTCTGCTGAATCAAACAATGAGATGATGATAAATGAAGGCTATATAGTTCTAATTAGACACGGACAAATTATGGGAACTTCGTGTACTTTTAGATTATTATATATATACCTAAACTAACTTTGTCCTTTTTTTTTTTTCTATTCTTAATTAAATTTGTGGATTAGGGAATAATTAATCTTTTTATCCTCACTTATTTGTAAATTATTAAATTATTTACAGTTTTCATCTTCAAACTGTAGTATCCCAATTACTTTTTGCACCTTATATTATATATGTAGTAGTTTTTGGATATTATTCTTTCAAACTATTGCCAATCATCAATAGTTGTCACTGCAATATTATATTGCATAGTTTAGTCTTTAAAAGTTTGATATTGCACTGTCGAATAGTTTAGTCCTTAATAATTTGATACTGCAGTATTGTATAGTTTAACATGAGTTGACTCACTTGAAGGTGCAAAATATAAATGCTCTCATAGCCTAGTTTAGGAATTAGACGTCTATATATTTTAATGGGCCTACGGTGAGTTCAAATGAAAAATAGTCATGTTCATGAAGGGATGTGGCAACAATTTTGCCTAAAAAGTAAGGGTAATGTTGGACAAATAGGACAAAAATGTCCATTATCAGTAATTAGAATGTGTAATGGTAAAGTTGACAGTTTATGGTGCAAAATAAAAACACCTTGTGTTGTTTTCCTTGTTTTCTAATATCTTAAATTATGACATTGATTATAGTCCTTAAGTATATAAAGTTTCTCACCGTGATAGATAGAATAATCTTATTTGATTTAGTATTTTCTTATTAAAAAAAACAATATCCATCCCCGCAAACTATTATCCATTAACTAATTGTACATTAATGTTCCCCTTGAAGTACTAATGTTCTTAGCAATTGATCTCTTAAACTACTATTTTGGCAAAGTAGTCCCTTTGGTTGAGATGTAGGTGCTGAGATTGTGTGGCATGACTATATATTTTTCATCCATCTTACTTACTAGCCAGATATTCACTCAGAATAAAAAAAAAATACAAAAATAATTGTTTAGGGTCCATTACCAAGAGTTGTACGTAGTCTAAGACTAGAGAATCCCAATGCAATTGTAAAGTACCATAATTTACACCCTAAACTAACACGTTTGAGACATTGGATTTATAAACTATCAATCTCTAAGATATTACACATTTTGTCTATTTTTTTCATCAAATTGGACAGAAATTGAATTTTAAAAAAATGAAAAGACAATTATACTCTTAATGTAACATTTTATTTGACTTTTTTAAGAGCATAATCAATATTTTGTATTTTTTAAAAAACTCAATTTCAGTTCAATTTTACGAAAAAATAGACAGATATTGTAATGTGTTAGGGATGCATCGTTTGTAGGTGTAATCTCTTAAACGTAATATTTTATGATGCAAAATGCAAAATACGTGTTGTTACAGCTTATATACTCCTCGCTAGTAGCTAAAGTCGGTCGGTCATTTAACATATCCTTCAACCTTCCATGGGAGAATCTTCAAAATGTAGAAAGAAAAATATTATGAAAAAGAGGAAGAACTAATCTTATATTGTACAACAGTACTATAGAACAAATAAATAAATAAATAATTCAAGAAGTTATCCTCTTAAATAAGCACAAGAAAGCAACCCTAGTCCAACTCCCTTGAAGTCTTCACTTACCCCAAAACAATTGGGTCCGGTTCAAGTAGAATTTCCATTGATCATCATGTAAAGAAAGGTTTAAGAATGTGAATAGAGCAGATTCGATGGCATCTCAATGAAGATTATGCTTTGCAAATGACTAAACAAGACGACAAGCTGAGAAGCTCTCTCTCTCTCTCGCAAAACATTCAATCATTGGAAAAGGTGGCTTTGCCTCAGCTTTATCTTTCCCTCTCTATTATTTTGCTTTCTCTTTTGCAAAAGATGTTTTTCAAAGGCGATTCCTTCCATGGTGGTCCATGATTTTGCAGCCCAGCTACCGGCCTTGTCCTCGTCATTTACACGACACGTTGCTCATGGAAAAATAGGCTCATATTTGAGCACCAATATGGCGCAGTACTGCTGGGCGGGCTACCTTCGAGAAATCGCAGGGTACAGCTAGCTACGTCCTTTTAGGTCCCTCTAGCTTTGCCCTCGTCGCAGTAAAACCACAGCACTTTTCCGTATCAGAATTTGAATTGCTAGATGATTTGGTTAAGAAGGCTAGAAAATTATATTTGTTATTAGAGCTGATCAAGAGTAGTACTAGCTTCAGGGGGGAAGATATGTGCATAGTACGTCTAACAATAGAGGTGCTATATACTGTTTTCATAGTATAGGTCAGGTGATCGAGGAATGCCATTTGGGAAGAGGTACTATTTAATTTTTGAAAATGAAGTTCAGATCCAATACTATAATTTTGTCAATTATACAAGTGCATTTATAAATTTATCTAAGAAAAGAAAGATTAATTAGAAATCGGAAGATCTCTAGCAAGGGAAGTGTATTCTATGAGCTTTTAGTTTAATGGCACCTATCTTCTCTCATGGTTTAAATAGAAAAAATTGTAAAAAAATTATAAGTCACATTATTTTTGTATTTGGGTGACACGTGTGAACTTATAATTGAAGTTGACGTATGAACCGTTAATTTTAATAATGAAACTTTAAGAGAATTACTTCTTTGACAAAAATTATAAACTTAGGGACCACTATGATCAAATTGAAAACCGAAGGATGATTTGTCAAAAGGGTCAAAACCTAAGAATATGAGTACTTAACTCTAACCTTTTTAACAAGTTTCTCTCTTCGGCAAAAAAGCAAGAAAAAAGTTTAACTTCATCAGAAACTACAACAATAATGTTTGTGAAGCCTCATATTATTAAACTAACACCTAATCTCTTAATTGAAACAACCTTTCTCTTACCTTTCTTTTTCTAACATCTGTTTGTTTTTTTTGGTCTTTAGGCAACATAAATGAAAATTTAATGAAATAACACGCAAAAGAGAAAAAAATATACATATATATATATATATATATAAAAGGAGATAAAAAGTTGATTTTGTCTCATATCTTAAGACAGTTCTTCCACTTGACTTTGGAATTTATAGGAAATCACATGCATTATGAGTAGTGTGAGATGGTGGTTTACGATCTCCACTATTGCGTCTTAGCATTAGGGAGTCCAACTCAAATTAAGATTCTCTTTAATTTACTGACGAAATTGAATAGTTCAATTTGAAGAGAGAAGACGCATCATACATTCAATATTGTAAAGCTCGCATTGCTCGATAATGAATACATACACAACATTAAATGTTGTATGTTCTATATACTATGCCTATTTCACTACTAATTGAACTATTCAATTCATACAACAAATTATATAGAATAACGATACCCAATATCACTCTTATTAAAGGTGAGGATGAGAACTAGATATTGGACAAAGGATAGGTGAAGCGACATATCATCTAGAAAGGAGCAGTGTGTGAGCCTTATAGGCAATTGTGGCAGCGCGTAAGCCACACACAGTGATGGAGCAAGGGCTTGGTAGCGGTGTAAAGTAAATCAAAGACATGAAACTCGCAGTTGGGGTGTGTAATTGAAAAGGATTAAAAAGGCATACATAACATCTGATATCGTACCCACTTCCCCATTCTAGAGAAAGGCTCTGCCTTATCTCTATAATTTTCTCCTTCTCCTTAATTGCACCCTCTCCCTCCACCCTCTCCAATGACAGGACGAATTTCAACTCCTCCCACCTCCTTCCCTTCTATCGATCTACTTCCTGGTGGTCGGAAGTTTCAATAAACCCCCCATTCAGCCATCTTTTAGAGCTTTTTTCTAGCAGACTTGGAGCTCAAATCAAGGCATTTCTAGAGGTCTTTGAAACACACGACCGGTGGGCATGGCTCTAGTATCGTTCGACGTTCATCTCCATTCAAGGCTCACGTGAATGGGGGTGTGGATTTGTGGATCTCACGCGCCCTTTCCTTTTTTAGTAGCTTCTAGTACTCTCTGGTGGGCACGTGTCGTCCAACCATCATGTGGACCTCTCGCTGGTTCTTTTTGCCCTTGTCATGGGTCAGCCAACCGGTGCGTAGAGGCTTACGTGCACTCTTGCATCTCACATGCACGACCATTATGCTTGTCCAACCGCGCTCCTCTAGCCGTTGCCTTTGCCGCTCCCTTCTGCCATCTGGTTTCTTTATTTCTTCATTAATTCATCTTGCTGCTCATTATGAGTTATCTCAACTCTTCGCCCGTTTGAGAATTTATGTCCACTCAGCCCCCTTGTTTGTTGATCTGCCGCTTTCTCGGAGGGTCTAAAATACCTTTTAGAGCATGTAACTAAATTTTTTAAATCTTCTTAAATTAATGAAATTATAGAGTTAGTTATGATAATTAGCTTTACCCAAAAGGAATGCTGAAAAAAGGATGAAGAGAGAATTAGGGAAAGAGAAAGAAGGAAAGAGGGAAGGAAGGGATGCCAAGAATCTATGGTAACGAGAAGAAGGTTTCAGTCCCCTTAGAGAGATCTAAGACAAAGAAAGACGCATTTGTTTTTGCAAGTATATACGTTGGAAATAGACGTGTCAGATCTTTTCCTTTTGCTGCAACTCCTATGTCACTTTTGCTGCAACTCCTATATCACATTCTTGAAATTGTTCCCCTTTAACTTAGTATAGAAGGTTAGGAAAAAAAAACTTAGTTTAGAAGGGGCGTATACAGTGAAAAATGGAGTGGAAGTAACAATTACTTTTCAAATTTTGATGAGTAAAAGTAACATTTTAGAAATAAATATGAATAAAATAAATACACTTTTCAACTTTCAATTATAAGAGTTTTGATACTTTGCACCACAAACTAGTATTTTTATCACAGTGTTCTCACTAACTATTAGTTTGAGATACTTTGCATCCAAGCTAAAATTTTCCGTCAATAGAAATTGATTATTTTACTTTTGAAATTACTATTTTACTCATAAAAATGCCACATTCAAAAAACTTATAGAGATAAAATTGTCATTCCACGTGACAAAAAATAATTTTCTGTTCAAGTGGACAGAAAAGTTAAACTGAAGGTGCAAAATACCTAAAATTAATAGTTAATTAGTGTATTATAACAAAAGAAATAGTTTGGGGTATAAAATATGGGTATCCTCATGACTCCCTAGTATTCATATCTTAGTAATATGAATACTAGGGAGTCATGAGGATGGCAACCCTTTGTGACATCTTGAATGGCTTAAGATCGCCTGTCCTAATATTAATGGAAGAAGGCGGGGAATTGAGTTGAAAAATGAGATTCGCCTTTTTTGAGGAAAATTACGAAATGTGGTTCAACACAGTTAATTTGGGTAATATTGTTTGAATTTGATATAAAGGTCGAATGATAAACTATGTCTGTTATAATTACTAAGACCTTATTCATTATAATTTGAATAATGAGCACAAAATATTATATATTACAATTGATTTTACAAAATAATAAGTCAATGAGCCTTTGGTTCAATGACACCACCTATCCTTTAATTGGGAGGAAAGGATAATGATCCGAGGTTCAATTCCCCTCAACTACATGCCTTGATATATGTAGTCATTGATTATTTAGGGACCATTGAACCAATGACTCATTTTACAACCAAGTTGAATTTTTGGTTCTGACATACCATTGAGCTAATGGCTTACTTTGCAAAACTTGAGATGGATTAAGCTGGAGGTATCCAATAGTTGTACTAGGTACACCATTGAGCTAATGGCTCACTTTGCAACCTAGTTGATTTTTTTTTTTCAAAATTCCAGTCCATAAAATTTTTTAAAGATTAGACCTAACATATATGAAAGGACTTTGGTCAAAAATTGCGGCTTTAGCCGTGAAAAAGGTCAAAATAATTGGCACGATGCAGTGGTGGAAGGAGGAGACCCAAAAAAAAAATTGAACTGCCCCCTTCTTCCTTTGTCATTGTACACATAGCCTTCATAAAAATCAATCCTTGTCCCCCCAAATATTGAAATTTCATCAGAGCATCTCAAAATCTTATTATAAATCAAAGTTTTATTTAAAAAAATCGGAAAAATCCATGTATTAATAATGCTTAGTTTTACTCTATTTCTCTGGAGTGTCTTCAAATTCTTTATTGTTTCCCCCAACTTTCTAATTACTTTATAATTACAGCTTTAAGAAAATACTTCCAAACAGAAAAGCTCTGTCTGTAATTCATTATCTTATCGAAAACTACCAAGAAATGATGAGAGCATGTTTGACGCTAGACAAAGCATAAACTGACGGTTTTGAAATCTTGGTTTATGGCAAACAAACCACGAGGAAGTTGAAGTAGTGTTTCTATCTTCGATAATAGGAAAATGTCTTTAGCTAATGAATGCTATATGCCTCCAAGAATCTCAAATATATTAACAAATAAAAGAAAACAAGAGAGATAAAAACATACGCTGGATACTTTCATAATGGAGGCACTGAAACATGTACATGATAAAAAATCTGGCTAAAGTTATACATGATACCTCTAATAATGGAGTGGCCTACAAAAGTATCCTTTTCCAGTGTTTCTTCAATCATTACCAAATCCTCTCACTTTTCCAAAAGCATGCCACAAGTTTCCCGATTCCTTTTGCAAATACCCTGCCAAAATGTGATTATTGCAAGTAACAATAGTTATGATAGAAGGTTCTGTAGGAGATTGGTTTCCGATGCATACTGCCTAGTGTTTATTGAAAGAACTTTTGGAGAGATCAACACATTGGGGAATCTTCTAGCGAGCTAACAATGAAACATATCTTATAGGTTTGAGTCTAGCTATGTTATATTAATCATCTACAATTGTGACCTCTTTCCAATGTGAGATTTATCCATTTTTCTCACACATGTACATTCAACAATCTCCATCTCATATGTGCGTCTATCACCCCATTGCTCCACTCCTTGAACGAAAGATCTTTTCGGCATGTTTCCCAGATCATCTTGTGAAGAATACTACACAATACACTTCCCCTTTAATGGAAGCCTCTCAATGCTACAGGCTCCTTTTTTCCTTTTTTTTTTTTTTTTTTTTTTTTTTTTTTTTTCTTTTTTGCCCCCTTAAACCCTTTTTCCTACAACCCATCAAGTGCTTTTCCCCCACACAACGTGCTCCCTTTCTTCCGGAAGTATCTTTTCTTGATCCTACAAGCTCTCTCCTAAGATCCACTCGTGAATAATACCGTACAACATTTTCTTCTCGATCTTACAAGCCTTCTCTTAGGATCACCACCATCAACTCTTATACCAGTTATTACAAAGATAAACACCTTAGGAGTCTTCTAGTGGATTAAGAGTATAACATACAGAGACATCACTCAACCTTAACCCTTAAAAGATTATAAGTTTGGGTCCAACTATATTATATTAACCACTCACACTTGTGACCTCTTTTATTATGAGATTCAACTGTTTTACAATCCACACGAGTATAAAGAACAAGAACTTCCACCGGTGATACTTTGTATCTTGTGCTTCTCTCTCTCTGTCCAAAAAGTGTATGTTAAGGAGATTGTTGTGTACGGAATTGAAATACAAAGCCAATATATGTCTTTGTAGTGAAAGTTGATTGGTGCAATTCATTCAGACTGAGGATAAGCCAGTCCAACATGCAAACATTTGAGTGGAAGTTTAAGCAATCAAGCAATGATTTCTTTTTTCTTTATAAATTGAAAAAATAAAGTAATCCCACTTTTGTGAGAGTATCTTGACAAAAACTAAAGACAGAAAATGCCGATAGTGCTTGAACATATGCCATCTCATCTTCCCAGGAACAAGGGGGCTGATGCCATTCTACATTCAAATCCCATATAGGTGCATGACTTGCTTTTTCTATCAGAGAGAGCCATTGTCCTCACAGAGAAAATAACCAAGCAGGTGGCTGAGAAAGATGGGTTTCTGATACGCTCATGACGTGGGATAAATATCCGCAACACATCCAAAATCAGACGTCAGAAAGAGGAAATCACACTGGCAGGATATCCAACTTACAGCATGAGTGACACAAGAGATTGTGATAGCTCATTGCATCAGGGATTCTATCAATGTACCACAAACTCACCTCATTAAAGAGATGAACAGCCCAACCCAGTCTATTTATCCCTATGCACAATAATGGAACGCAACAAGTGCGTGGATAAAAGATAAGAAGTCAAGATTTCCCTATTACTGTGACAAGATCCTGTCTGTCATGAGAAAGATATGAGTGAGGAGAACAAAAAGATACCTGTGCAAATCAAGGATGACAAAGAAATGCCTACCGAAAAAATTAGTGCCTCCATCCCTTTGAGTGACCATCTTCCATGTATGGCTCCAGAAATCCAATAAACTGAATAACAGAAGGAATAAAGCCTTCATTAGCAAAGACCGTATCTTAGACGTAAGTTCCATGTCTCTTTTTAAAAAAATAGCTTATAAATAGACCAAAAGTAGTTTTGACGTATTTACTCCTCATGGCACCCCCCAATAAGTGACAAATGCTAATAAATATTATGATCCTACATCCTATGCATTTAATTTGTGCTTGTAGAGTACGTGGTAGAAACCAAAGAGAACGTTAAAAGATACATAGATCCTCACACAGGGAACGACCCTATGTTAGGCCCATGATAAACAAGTCGAAGCAAAAATATGGTTTGCATATGATGCTACGTAGATACCTCACTTCCATCTTTAGACCACCGTGCACCATATCCATCAGCAACCCTTATTTCAAAGACAGCACCATGTGGTGGGACAACGTGCACATTCAACCAGTCACAATCTGCTATTAAGTGATAGATGACATCCATTGCAAGCTTATTTTTATCGGAATCTGTTGAAAGCACAATGAATATAAAAAATAAGAGAGAGAGAGAGAGAGAGAGAGAGAAATCCAGAACAGTGGAAACATACTTGAACAATCCATGCCCAAATTTTCGTAGAGTTATAATGACCGGTAATGCATAGAACTTATCAATTTCCAGTACTCAATAATGTGCGGAGTATTGCGAGATGGAAAACAAACGAAAATGGTAATCAAATCAGGTATTAGATTCATCAACGGTCTTAGCTTTTCCCATCTGACTTGTATGAATGCCCAAAGAACAAGGGATCAACTAATCCAAACACCAGGATTCAAAACTTGAGATTCTAAGGTACCTTATCACCCTCCATCCACTCATTATAGGATAAACATAGACATCCTTAAAATAACATGACAAATCTACAGGGTTTTCCTGTCAACATATACACCAGATGTCTTCTCCATTGCAACCTCCGCTAGCAATCACATCTAGCTATCCTGAACATAATAGTCTCCTCAAAATATAGATTGACATGTGGTAGTCATAACCTGCAGCATAAATATCTTGTACACAATCAAAATTATGTCTGGAACCACTGATCACACACTAGTTGAGAAAACATTGCAACTCTCAGATACGAGGTTTGCAACCAGTCCAAAATGACCTATCATAAGGTGCGAATCTCTCAGATATGAGAAAACTTTAGAAAAAAGTGTTTAGATGTGTCGGTGTAACTAATTTTAGAGGACCGATCAGTAATGAAAAATTTAATGACCAAGCATAAGGGTGCAAAGTTTAATTTTATTGATGATGGATTTCTACGGTGAGTAGTAGAAGGTGCCACTGTAGCAGTAGGCAACTTGAGGTGGCAGCATTGGTCAGTGGTGGTATTTAGTGTATGGCTTAGAGCAGCCCATGATGATACTGGATATTGTTATTCTACAGCAACTTATTTCTTTTACTTCGTTTTTTAAAAGGGATGCAGATGACTAGAGATGTAGGTGGTCGTAGTGGACAAACTTCAGAGCCCAAATCCTTTCGAGAAAAAGAAACAAAAGAAAAGGGACAGTGCATCAGAGGCAACGGCGAAGTTGTCAGTAAGTGTTAAGTTGACAAAATTTATCCAAAAATGCACGTTTCCACTAAAACTGTTGTGAGAAATAGAGAAAAGAATTAAACTCCAAAGGTTAAATTCAAACACTTCCTCACCACTTCCTTTCAAAGTCCCCCAGTATTTACTGCTACACCTATTAGCATGCTTTGCCAACTCCCTAGCTCCATGAGTCAAGGTACACCCTTCAACCTGCCAAAAGAGGAAAAAACTCAAAAGCAAGCCACATGTAGTTTATAGAAAACAATCTGTCAAACCTCTAAGAATATAGTGGAAATTATAACCATGAAGATAAACAATTAGGAGTTTCAACCATTTGACAAGCAAAGCATGGATATGGTTAAAAAAAACAGAGCATCTGACGCTTTACAGGGCAGTGTTTAGGGACAGATATACAGTAGATGAGTGTTACTTATTATGACCTTCGTCCAAGTTCAACATGTCTACTGCTGAAACTCTTTTGGGAGTGGGGGTTAGAATTGTTCTTGAATTGGTCTTAGTCTTATGCAATGGAGATGATGTGCAAAAAGGAGAAGACAGTTTGCATCCATGATGCAGCTGTTTACCCATTTTGAGTTTTACCATCCTGAGTTCCAGGGATGATGTTATGAAGCGTTAATTTCTAAAAGTTGTACTTTTAGAGGCTTCAGGGCTCTTGGCTCCCACCACCAGTTGGAAGGTCTTTTGGAAAATACTGAACGATTAACGCTTATAAATTTTCCAATTTATACTCTTCTGTTATGCACTCTCATTATCCAGTTCGAACGATGCACTCACCATGGATAATCATCAGATCAGAAAGGTCAATATTTTATTTCACTAGTGTCACAGAGAACCTACAAATGGTTGGTCCTAGGTCAACGGCTTAGGTGCATGCGCATAGTGCAGAAAAGGCAGAATAGCTTCTTCTCATCCTTTAAGGCATTAATACTTTTTCTAGCATAGTAGCATAGCCTCAGAGAGGTACCTTCATAACAAAAAAAAAAAACCAAATTCATTAGTTGAGATTTATGAATTTAGATTCTAAAATGCCGAAGCAAGAACTCCAAAATCTCTAATAGAGAGAGACTTCTAACAAGGCACAAAATATTTTGCAAGTTTTTGGAATCACAAGCATGTTGAGTCACTATCCCTAACAAAAAAAAAGGAAAATTAAGAGTCATCATCTTACATTAGGCTTATACGGCAACATAAATGTTGATAGAAGAGTTGATCTTGCAGGTGGAAGTGCGTCTGGAATTGTCCCTATCGTATTTGTCATACCTAGAAGGCCTTGGACACCCCCATAACTCAATCCCTGGACAAAAATTATGAAGTAGTCTGGTTCACATAAAATTGTGAACTTCTATTTCATGGAAGGCATATAGTAGTCATTAAAGAGCTACTTCCCTATATTGGGACAATGAATCACTAGGTGCAGGTGGAGTCAATCACAGAATTGTAAATACACATTTATACATGCTTGCATCTATAAGTGACTGTGGGTGAACAGATACTAGAGAAAGATAATATTATTGCTGGGATCAAAACATAAATAATATTTACAAGATGATCATTAACACCTTCGAAAGGAGGGAGAGGAGGAAAGAAAGAAAGAAAGAAAGAAAGAAAAGAGCAATCAAGAGAGCTGAACAAAGCAGTCATCAGACGCACTAAACAGATGCATCCTTTGGATGTAAACATGTGAAGGAGGCCACCCAAAGGAAGAAAAAGGAAAGTAGCCACAATCATGTGAAAATATCTTAACCAAGGAAATGGTTGTTGTGATACCCCGAATCCCACATGAAGTGGAAGAAGAGAAGGAATGAGAGATGACCAAGTCTCACATTGAGACCTTACTAGGTTGAACTGAGCTTTATAATAATCCAAAGAGCTTCAAGAGTAATCTTCACTAGTTTTTTGAAGTTAAAGCACAGATGTAATCTACAATATTTTTTAATCCAATCCTGTATAACATGATTGCTTTCATATTAAAACCTAAAATTCAATTAACCAAAAGAAGCCATATGCCAATAGCATGATTCTCCAATAGCACAAAAAGAAGTTAGTTATAAAAATTGCAATTTTTTTCTGTAATTCCCATGCCCATTAGCATGTAGCATTACATATACAGAGTGCAACATAAAATAAGCTGTTGGTTCTATGTGACTATTGTTAATAAACATAGAAGTTTTGATAGTCTGTCTAAAATGCCTTTCCCCCTATATTAGAGCTCAGCCAAGCACTTACTAAGAATCTTGTCTACATTTTCCAAAACGGTGAGGATTGTCATGAAAAATTGTTGAAGAGTTTCTAATTTTCCGAGAAGTACACATATCTCTCGGTTTCTTCCAAAAAAGAAAGCCCAATGTTTATTAGGGAATGAAAGGTATTTATCTTAACCTTAAATTATCTTACTTTTGCATTATATTGTATATGTCTGATCTCTGGCCAAAAAGAGAAAGGAAATTCCCGAGGGCATATGCAACACTCCAACAGCACGATGAACACCAAGTCACACTAAGAAAAAATCAGCAGAACATTCTTTTATTTTGAAACATTGAAGTTGATCTACGAAGTACAATTAGAGATACAAATCATAACAGAGCAGCAAATAAGCACTCACAGAGAGTAGGGTTGCCAAACAAATGTAGGGCTGAATATCCACTTTTGACACAGAGATTGCTAGGACACCATTTGACCTTTCCTTCTCTTCTGTGTAAAACTTCCTGTAGATTTGCACACCTGAAAAGGTGCAGACCTATAATTCCTGCACTACTATGTAAAAACACAATCTAATGTGAAGAAAAAAAATGTAAAAACACAATCTAATGTGAAAAAAAAAATTCATAAATAAATTTCAGTAGGCAAACCTCTCGATTAAATTAATCAGGGCATCTACAACTACTGCTTAACACAAAGCTGCAGACAACAACACTCACTTCTCAGGCATCCCAGACCAGACAATATGCATGATTTATAACTTCTGCTCAAAGAGAATGAGAGTTTAAGCGCTAGGGTTACATTGTAATTTCCACAAAACCCCAATTTTTGCATAATGATAGAGCTACATCGAGGAGTAGAGTTGTTTTTCTCTTTCCCATTTTTACTCTTCCTCCTTGTCTTCACTTCATAATTTTCAGTTTCTATGGCAAGGAATTTAACCCATCCAAAGCCCAAGACGCAGTGGAGGGATTTTATGTTCAAAGAGAGTTACGACACCCCTTCGGGAAGGACTTGGACAAGATATTCTTCACTTGGACAGGAGATGCAGCGCGCTTAGCGTCGGAAAGATCCCTCTACATGGGTGTGCGATAAAACTAGGAGAAGAACAGAACTAAACGGATCAATTCCTTTGACCGGTCGTTTCAAGTTTCCAGTTCTTCTGGATTGCTAACGTGGTTCAATGACGCCGACGAAGGGAACCAGCGGAAAGGCTCTCAAAAGCAGGCGCGTAGCATAGGCACTCTCATAGGATAAGGCTATGGGGCAACGAACGACTCTGTGGTTCAACTTACGAAGCTTGGTGAGTTGCTATTAAATCCTGTCTGCCGAAAGTTCTGGAGTACGTGGAGAGTTCACAGAAAGGCAAGCTAAAAGCATTGCAAAGCTTTTCAAAAGTTAATTTTCCCCAGTTGGCCTATACCCATAATACGCATTGGCAAGCTGATTGTTCCCAGAATCAATTAGAAATGTTTCTTTTCCATTTTAGCTGCTGCCCAATCATAGAGAGACCTATTACTACTGTTGTCACTATTGCTATTACCATTTCTGTTGGTGCTATTGTTGCTATTCCCACTGTAATTCCGACTATCATTGTCACTAGTACTACTATTATTATGCAAAACAAAGTTGTGATTCTTAACATTGTCACCAACTACTAAAAGCACAAACTTTATTTCACTAGCGGACATATATATAGCTGGGAGAGGGAGCGTCTGTCTAGCCATTGGGCAGAGAATCAACTTAAAAATTATAGTTGTTACCTTCTTCAATGGTTTCAACTCCAGGAAGAACTTTTGCAAGATTCTCTGCCCTCAACATATCAGAAAACGAAGCATACCGGTGGACATCCTGCAAATTCACGAAGTTACAAAGAGCAGAACCAAGAGTATAAAAGAAGAACGAATCAGTGGTGAGTAGAGGATCGAGACCTGGACATCAAACAGTACACATTTGTTGAAAAGGATTAAAGATCCTGCCACAATTCTGTCAGCATAAAGCTACAAAGTAAGGGAAATCTCTAAGAAACTATGTGAAATGTCCAAACATGTAGAACACCCAACAGACAATACTAAATCTGTCCGAATCGGAACAAATTGATGTGCTGGAATCATACAGTTCAGAATTTGGAAAAGGGGAAAAAAGAAATCAAAAGGCCCTTAAAATATAATTGATCACTAACACAGATCAACATCAGCTTGTATTATTATAATAGGAGGGAGAGAAGCATGGCCCTGAAGTTCAAAAAGAGGCCGAGCCCATTTGAAAGAGGCATGCAACCTTATACATTAAATATTACATCTACCATTATAAGCAAAATTCTAATCAACTTGACTTATATTTAGTTTGCTCCTCAAACTGATTTTGAAATGGCAAAGTCCTTGCAGAAGATCGTTAGGCAAACGAGGTTTCAACTATATGTTTTGGAATTCAACTTCACTTTATTTAGTTTGAGCCTCAAACTGATGTTCTAGACGTTTTCACTTTTTTGCTATGTGGACAACCTTTTATTAGTTTAGTTCCAATAAAAAATCAACCAAAAAAAAAACCATATGTCCCACATATGTGTCAATGAGATATGATTCGGGTGATTCTTTCCTTATATGTTTAGTTGTAAATAGGGTATATGAGTTGTACATGGGCAAGATATTATTTCCTTGTATAGAGCGAGAAAAACCTTATAAATGTGTGTCTATATTAGAGAAGCAAACCCTACTGTGAAGGGTATTCAGACCATTTTGACAATATGTAGCATTGAATTAGGTTTCTTGCACCATGTATATAATAGGCAGCAAAACACAAGCGTAGGAAAACTACGCATTACTTGTTAAACAACCGAAAATGAGAAAGAGCAACAAAATGCATTTATCAGGTGATTTTATTCTATTATACGTAAGAATGGGGGTTTTATACCTATTGTATTCCCCAATAGCGCACCTTCCTTCAACTGTTTTCTGCCCATCTACATTCAACGTCAAATTACCAGATAAGATATGCTTCAAATTGGATTAAAACAGCACCTTAAGAGATGTTGAATATAAACTGATGAGACTAAAAGTTCTGAGAAAGAAAAACTTAACTTACCAACATAAATATAATGTAGTCAATTCAAGTCCAAGAATCAATACAAGTCGGTAATTCATAGCAGAAAAGCAGAGATACCTTTTAGCTGGGAAAAGAAAGACTCCTGAACATGAAGTTCATGTGTAGTATTCTTGATAATCTGACAGCATAGAACATCCTTTAGATTAGTAAAGAAGAAAAACCTCACAAGTTGATACAAGAAGAAAAACTGAATGTCAGAATCACTCATAACTTACATTCACTATTTCAGATCCCTTATCCAAAACCAGCTTCTGCCATTCATTTTCTTTATGCTTAAATGAGCTTCCTTCAGGGATCAACATTGAATTGCAACATAACCAAACATAGGATTTAGAATCTATTGATTCTAATAAAGATGATGCCAGATGCTTGTATAAGGGATATGGAGGGACTCCTGAATAAGAATCTGCAGAATGAATCCGAAGAATTAACATTCTCCTTTAATTTGATAAAGCGGCTAGTGTGAAGAATTAATATCCTGCTATAATTTTATAGAGCCAGCGTCACAATTCTAAGTAAATAATGACCACTCTTCTAAAGTATGTGACAGAATGCATATTGTAGGATTTTTGGTATCCCCATATGCATTTCCGCACAGAGAATAATACATACATACAAAGAAAGTTCCAAATAAGAATTTGCTAAATCCAAATTAATTGGACTTATTATCTCCGCCTTCTATATCTTTATACCTTGAAGAAAAAAAAAATACACCAGTTTGAACCTAGCTTACTTTGATCTACTTGAGTCCCCAAGATTTGGAATTCTCAGTTTTTTTGTTTCCTAACAATAACACGCCATAGAAACCCGCAATTATTCAGTTTCCACTTTTCATCAACTGCATTGCATAACCCAGGGACCTAGGTTGTCCCTTTCTTTCGTCTAAACCAATTGACTTCCTACAGGAAACTTGATGCATCACCCTGACAGTTGTAAGCTATGTTTCTAGCAATATAACCATTGCATTCCCCGTTCTGTAAAAACTGTCAGATTTTTTCCCTACTTACTTGGTTTTCTTTCCCTACATTTGCTCGTGTAACTTCGGAGAAAAAAGAAGAAGCTGAATTTTCACATATTACCGGCAGAGGATGAGTTGGGGTAGTTGGGATCCTCTTTGAGGAGGTTGGAGCAGAAGGCCATGGAGACCCCTAGATCGCATTCTAGTGTTTCGTTTAAGTAGGACTCCAGAGTGAACCTCACAAGCTCTTCCATACACTCCCTCAGGTTAACCGGAGACATTTTTCCGATGTAGGGTCTGGAAGTGTGAATTAACACACTAATAAGTAATAAGTGCAAATTCAGGGGATTTTTGTTTATCTTTATCTTTTTTTTTTTATTCCGCAGGAATTTTTGTTTTTTTGTTTTCAAAACTAATAAATTTTTAATTCAGTTAATAATTTTCGTTGAAACGGAGAGTGGAAACTTCAAAGACAATATTAGGCGCGAGACGAGGGGAGTGGTCCCCATCCGCCCGACGTGGCGGCACGCCTGCTGTAGGGGTGGTGACCGTCTCCACACCTCTTTAATTAATTAATTAATTTTTATGTTTTCTAAATATTGTTTACTTATTAATTATTTTTTCTGTTTTAATTTTTTTGACACATAGGTTGTCGATGAAGGCTTGCGTGGCAGACACTTAGATCCCAATGTAAAATTCGGACCCTAATTTTATTTCGTCTAAAATGCAGGGCAGACTTTTTATATTTAGTATCTTAATTATAAGAATCTAGGAATATTAATTAAAATGGGTCTATGCCTTAAGAGAATACAAGGTTACAATATATATTTTGAAAAATAAATGGGTAAATTGTTAGTTTTTGTTTTCTTGGGAAATTCAAGATTAATATATATTTGCCCGTATCTTTTCAATTTTCAGCCCATTTCGGTTCCCAAGCTTCTATTTGAGAAGACAACGGAAAACTCTCAAGGTGATATTTGGTAATGAAATTTTTTTAAAATTCAAAATTTTTATATCAAAATTTCCATACAAATCCCAACACTTTTTATATTAATTTTAATATTTTTCATAAAACAAAAAGAATTTAATTAAATATTCTATCTCCTCATTTTTTTAATTATTCTATTACTTTTTTTTATTAAAAATTTACCTCAAATCTTCTCTCCTTATTTTCTAACAAAAGTTAATAAAAATTATTTTACAATAAAACATTTTTAAACTTCTTATAAATCCCCATACAAAATCATAACTCTCAAAATTTTCTCAACAAATTAAAAATTCTTAAATATTTTAGTTGTCAAGCATCTTTATATATACACTCACACCATTACTTGTGATGTGTTTCCGTGAGAGTCTACTCCTAGAAAACAAAAACAGGAACTGTGTTTATTTTCTTTTGCTTTCCAGATACATCTTTATTTAATGAAATAACGAAAAAAAAACTAAATAAACTATTTGACACATTTCTGTACACGCCATCGTGGGGTTCGTCCCCCAGCTTGGCCTTCTACTATTATACCTTTGGAACTTGGACAAAAAGTTTTCTACCATTCAGAACCCATTTCCCGTTGCTGATCAATCTACATATACCTCCAATACAGTTTTTGTAAGTGGCTTGCGCCTTCTTCTTCCAGTATTTTCCTGGGATTAACTGCTAATTCTTAGACTCTGCTATTGTTTTCCTCTAAACTTTCTTCAGCTACTCCTGCTTCCAGCATATTTGCTTTTGCAAAATGGGGTTTCACAGAACTATCAGGGAAATGGAGGTTCTGCCCATGATAAGCTTGTTTTATCCAAATCAGAACCAAACACACCATGATCATTGACAGGAATAGCAGTGAGAACCACACCAACCGAGCATATCTCTTCAAAGGTTTGCAGTGGTCGAGCACGATCTCAGAGAAGGCATCCTTCACTGACTGACATTCTACCAGACTTTCCATACCCGGATATGCATTTAGTAGATTTTGTACTGAACTAGAGTAGGCCTCTGCTGTCTTATAATCGCTAGTGGATACAAATTGTCCATTTTCACATGTGCCTTTGTTGGAGTCAGAACAAGTAAGTAACTTCAATACCTTCCAAACCAAATCAATTACATTTATTAGCATCTTGAATCAGCCAGATTGTTGCCAATAGAAAAACATAGTTGGGACTCAGAATTCAGCTAAATTTATAATAGCAGAGATGAACTTTTAACAAAGAAAGCCAGAGTTTTGTGAAAATTTCAACTGGCATGCATACCTTCGGAATGTCCCCGATTTTAATTGTATTTGCTGGGCAGTTGTTTGGCTGGTATTGATACTCTGGTGGTGGAGAGAAAGGGTTGCAAACATAAACAAGATTCGGATAAGATGTTGCCTGTAAGAGTGATATGTTTGCATTCACCTGGAGAGTGAGTTACCAACATCAGTAAATTCTAAGGTACTTTTGTAGGAAGCAAACTGAATGAGGTTCAACTTGATATCTAATAAGGAGTATCTGATTCTCTGCGAAATTTGTGTGTGCTCTTCCAAATGATTATTTAGTTAGGAATTGTAAGTCCTGGTTTTGGCTCATGACTCATTACATTTGCAGGCAAGAGGGTTAATTAAGTGACAAATGAAACGGTAATACTTTCTTAGCAAGTAGAACTTGTAATCTTGTCAGAAAAGGACACTGCGCATTTTACCTCATTAACAAGGTTGTAGATCCCAGCACTGACATCAAATAGGATGGATTTAGCTGAGAGTATTTCATCACATGGAAGGATTGAGCTCAAGCTATTGTTGTTGGGATTTTGTTGGAAGTTTTCAAGAGCCGTGCAAGTATCACTCGAGAACCTGAAATAGAATTTGATTTTGTTTCCAGTTGTCATGCCCAGACTTCTTTTTCTACCTTGTTTTCTATTTTTGGGCATCCTATAAAGATGGAGTATATATGAAACACAAGAACAACAGAAGAATTGGGCTTACTTTTCTAATAAGAAATACATTCCAAAGAACAGCCAGCAAAGAACCATCAGGAACCAACAGAAGATAATGAACCTGTAACGGCAGAAGTCTAATAAGCCTTGAATCTCTACACACAGAAAGAGTGAATGGCTAAATTGAAAATTGCCCTAGTTTGTCCCTTGCATGTGTTTACTCACAGGTGCAGTGCCATGCGAAACCTCAGAATTCCAGACACTGCAAACACAAAGAATTCCAACTTCAGTAATTTTAGATAATCGAAACGATCCAATGTAACTATTCAAAGATTTAGTTATATATTTCCATACAATATTGAATCCGGTAATTGTCATTGTTCTAGTTCAATTTGAGGAAAGTATTAGACGCTGCATGTTTAGAATTTACACCAGTTTTATCACGAACTTCTCTGCTTCAAGGAAAATCTATAGCCTATGAAGAAGAAAGTACCATTTTTGTAGTTGACTCATATTTTGTTGGATTCTTTAGCACTTTGAGCTGGTTGAAACTGATGTCTCGAGCAAATTTTACAAAAATCCATAGTTGAACCTATTAACTACTATGCACTAGACTCTAGAACCCTGATAATGACTGTCGGCACAAAACACACACCTGAGAGAGCTACGAGCGCAACCAGATTGAACGAAATGGTAATTGTGGTTATTATGTACCTGAAAGCACAACGATGTCATTTACTGATACACAATGCAGAGAGAGAGAGAGAGAGAGAGAGAGAGAGAGAGAGAGAGAGAGAGACTTAACACTATTCTCAGACCCTTGTTGATCAGATGCCTGTGCTTTTTAGCTTGCCATTGTATTTCTGCAGCTTCACCATTAAGTTTCTCAGACGTGGAGTTGAGGAAGACAGAAGCATCACTACTTCCGCCTGCTGCTCCCAAGTTATTTGTCATGTCTTTCATTGCCCCTGTTGTATTATATATGGTTTCTGATGCCTCGTTTGCTGTGTTGATGATAATGTTTACCACTGTTTTTGCTTGTGAGTGAAATCTTGCATTGCCTCCCAGAACTAATCCAGATGCAGCTCTGCAAGACAGCAACAATTTAAGCTTGAGAGCAAGAGCATGTCCTGGTTGACATTTTAGATATAGCCTCCATAAGCTTTTTATAGGGTTCAATGCTGTGCCTAGTTCACTAGGAAACATAATTACATACTTGTGGTATTGCCAATCTATTTATTTTCCTTCGATCATCTATGCAATTACCACTACACAATTTCTCCTAAATTATTCCAACCGCCTATGGCTACCTAAGGCCCTGCCAACTAAACATTCCTTCTATATTAAGGAGACCAAATATGGTTGTGACTTTTGTTCACACAACTTGAAGTTTAAACACCCCCCATTTGACTATGCAGAATTGAAGTATTGGGCTGAAACAAAATCATATTTTATGGAAAGAGTTTTTCAGAGGGTAAAAAGATGGCATAATTCCCATTTGAATACAATATCACGGGTTTTTAAGTAGGGAGTATAGGTTTATTTTGATTTCAGTAAAATTATTGTATAGTGATAAGTCTTAAGGTTGAATGGCTTACATTGCTAGAATTGTCAGCAATGTGACAAGGAGAATAGGCCAGAGGCAAAACTGCTTATAACAAGGCAATCTTTTCCTGAGCTTTCCTCTCTTTCCACTTCTACTACAAACGGTAGTTGCCAACAGAAAGCCTCCGTATATGGTTCCACACAGCAGCCACAGCAATCCAATGCAATACCCATAAACTCCAGTGAATATAGTCGACTGCCCAAATTAAGATCCAAGTCACAAGGAAATTTATAGAGAGAGAGAGAGAGATGAAACAGAGAGGGAAAGAGAAGGACAGAGAGGGAGATTTAGATAGTTACACTCCAATAATGCTTGTTAGTGATATCATATCCTCCTCTGTACTTCTTGAATCCGTCTAAAGGATCAACCCTCACAGTACCATCTGACTGATTATTCGGTTCCAAGACATCGTCTGTTTGAAGCAAATTTCTCCCTAAACAACGAGAAAATGAGAAAAAAGAAGAGAAACCAGCGGCTCAAATTAGAGTGAGTAGCCATTTTTCACTGTGGATACCGAATCGAGCAACCTGGGTGAATCTTCATATGTTATTAACAGTACCATGAGCAGAAAGTTAACACGAGAACGATATTAGAAGTTAATAGCATTTTCCCTTTCCTCTACATAGAACAGAGCTGAATGTTTCTGCACATACCCTCGTCTGTTCTTTTCCCCACTCTTGCTCCTAACATTGGGGAAGATTAAGGAGCACAGAATGCGTAACTATATGCACTGAATATATACTAATTGGCTGTAATCCGCACTACCATTTCGCCTTGTTTCAATTTTTTTGATCAAGATTTAAATATCTAATTGGGATAGAAGTTATCAGATCCGAAATATCATCAATGAGAAGCCAAGACAAGAACTGCCAATTTCTGAACTGTGTGGTAGGTATCTGCACCTATATTGGAATGGTCTACTGTTGTTTTACATATACAAGCCAAAAAAAACAAAAACTTTAATCTAGGGGCAAGGCTAAGGTTTTATTTATATTTTTCACTCAGTATAATATGTTGTTTTTTTTTATGAGCTATACCTCTTTATCTGTCAACTTATATACAGTTACCTCAAAAGAGAATGCGACCCCATCAGCTTTGATGGGTTGTCACCCTATCATTGGTATATCCTTCATAATAAGTTCCATGGACAAATAATCTGAATTCTTCATATTACTTTAATGGCCAGGATTTTCTTACCAGTACATGATCTGTTTCCAGAGGGTGCAATATTACATAAACACAGGAAATCTGTGCAAGCAAGCTATCACAATAATTCTGGTAAAATAAAATTTATAGAATATCATTTCACCTGGTATGAAGCTATTAGATATGGTTGTTTGTCCTGCATTTTCTGGCATACCCGAGGCTAAAATTAGCATTAGGAAAGTCACGCGCAGGACCAGCTGCGTGGAGCCCATCTCTAACCTGTGAAGTAGGTAAAAGAAAGAATTTGTTTAGAAAAACTCAAAACAGGTTGAACAAATCTCTATCATTCTTTGGTAACTAACGCACCATTTAAGTGGTGCGTCAACAAACTTTGAGATGGAAATTCATATCCATCAAATAAGTCGAGGGTTATGTTTGCAGACAAAAGGTGAAAACTCCTAAAATAAGAACATATCTTATAGTTAAACTCGAGACTTTTATGGCGGCAGAACATTCCTAAAAGTAGCCTCTTCCGTGCAGAATGAGTTCTTTGCAAGTAAAGAACATTTTCCAGCTACAATGATCCTAACAGAAAAATTGTTGAACTGTTTTTCAGGACCCCAAAAAATCTAAGGACGGATGACAGCAAGTTTACCAAATTTGTGTTACAGAGAGTTCTTGCACCATGAAATAGCTTGACTATGGTGAGAAATCATACAAGGAGTTAGTTCTTCCATGGCAATACCTGAAGTAGGGGATGAAAGGTTTTCTAAATCCCGATGAGGCTTCTTCCAAATACCTGATAAAGGCTTCAACAGCTACTTCTCTTCGTAAATTTCAGGGGAGATTCCTCCACAGACTTCTCTGGCATATAGCCCATCAAAAACTTGATTGGATAGTTATGCCAAGTGAAACATCCATTCTCATCTTCTCTCAGAGAGATCTTGTAGACATGTTGATGTAGTATGAATTTTGTCAATGAAGTTAAGACTCTTAAAAACGCTCTGTTCTGAGTCCAGAAAGCTAATAATGTAAAAAATCCAGGTCAAAAACCTCAACTGAAACACCTCAAAAATTCCGAACTACTTTCAATATTATTACTTTGATTTCAAACACCAGAACCCACTTCGGACCTTCCACTTCGGTTTTATTCCGTGCTTTAAGGACCAACGAAACCGTGTCAAACACAACGAAACCGTGTCAAACACTCCTATAAACGTCGAGACTCGAGAGAGAAGAGAGTTCTTTCCAACTTACTCCACTTCTGATATGTAACAACTCTGAGCTTTCTAAATATATACCGTGTCATTTCTAATGGGGTTAGTCTGAAATGAATCTTATTCCAACCAAACCTCCTCTCTCTCTCTCTTCCTCGAAGGTCAAAACACAACGATGTCATTTAAGTCAAGCTTAACGGCAATTTGGTCATGGATACGGGTGCGTTTGTGTATCAAAATTTTACATCCTCTAAAATTTTAACACAATTAAATATTACAATATAATCTCTCTTTCTCTATCAAATCATTACTATTTACTATAAAAAATATAAAAAATTACCTCTCTCTTCACTTTTTCACTAAACTCAATACCTAAAATTTTAACAACACAAAAATTTTACAACACAAACACAACCGTAGTCATAGAGTTCTTCTTTCTCTCTGTATTTCTTTTAGTAATAAAACCAAACTACCTTCACTTAGAAAAAGGGAAAAAAGAATCCAGAAAAAAAAAAAAGAAAAAGAACAACTAACATGGACGGTTCGGTGTTTCACTTTTTTCGGTAAGAGAAAAGCATATAGTCAAACGCAGGCCCGGCAAGCCGAATGGAGGCATAAGGATATATAAATCAGTATGCTTTTTATATAAATTATCTTATAAAATATTTAAAATTATTGAAAAATATTAAATTTAATATAAAATATTCAAAGGCATAGTTCTCTATTTTTTACAAGACTCTCATGACATCAATGTCTCATAACTTGTACAATTAAAAAATTTATAGGGCATTTTTTTCTCTTTGAGCAAAGTTTAAAATTTTGAAAAAGGATTAGGAGACCTATGAGAAACATATCACTCGATAAGCAAAAGAACTGTCCACTCATATAAAAAATATGAAAAATATTGCATATTGCCATTCTTTTTTTTTCATAAGCTCTGTTATATTTTATTTCTCGAGTCATCTACAACACAAAAAAATATTTTTTTTTACCTCTTTATGGGGCCTTACTTAGGGTAAGGCCTTAGGCTATCACCTAAGTTGTCTTACAAGTCGGCCCTAATCAAACAGTGACCTATTTGAAATTTTATGATTCTTTGATGTAAAGATGTATAGCATACAAACACTGGTATGGTGTACTCTCGTGAAGTTTCCTGTTTAAATCTCTCTAAATACAAATAAAAATATTTTCTTAGGGTCACTTTCACGACAAAATCAGATTTACTTGACCTGTGTAACATATGAGTTGTATGCCTATATCTAAGTACTCTATTTTGCAAAAAAAAAATAGTATAATATATATAGTATGTGTTTTATTTTCTTTTGTGACATTATTGTAGTGGGTTATAAGTTTAGATATTAATTCAAAACTATATTATTAGGTTAAAATTAAAAAGATTCCACTTTAAAATTTTTGCCATGTACCTCTATTTATATGTACCCACTCCAAATTTTATCAAGTGCAAGAAGCTCTCAACTCAACCCTAAGGGGTTGACCTATAGGTTAATGTTTAAGTCTTGATGGTATACTCCCTTTAAGAACTCAAATTTTAAATCTCATAGGTGTTGCTACCTTTTTGGGGCTACTTTAGCGCATATAGTTTGATAATTGTTCAATTTACATGGGACATGAAGACTGCACAGACCCTAAAATCAGTGAAATACAACTTACATTAGTCTGAACACTCCATTTAAAAAAAGAAAAGAAAGGAAAAAGCACTCAACTCCTTCCCGACCAATCAGCGCTCCCTCCTTAAACAAGCTTCTTTGCATAGCTTTTCCCGGAAGTAATTCACCCCTCCCGCACCTCATCGCTCTCATATTCTGGCCTTCTTTGCTTCTCCTTACCCACCTACTCAGACTCAACCCCAAAATAACCACTTTGGTATCCTCTGCTCATGCGTCCAATAGGGCGCCACAAGATAGTTTAGAGGAGATTCTTATCTCTTGCTTCTCCTCCTTTCTAGTAAGTACTGTAAGGAAGGGAAAACCGACCGATCCTCTTGTGCTACGAGTTACTAGAGCAAAGGGCCACCTACTGAGGAAGTCAGATCGGTATTCTCTATTATTGACTGCAGCTAGTCAATGACAATGCTCTTTTCCATGCTGCGGCGGCACCCAAATTTTTTTCTTCCTGCAGCAGTTAGCGTTTAAAGCATCCATCCTTTGAGATATTCCACAAGCCGCCATTCTGGCGGCAGCCTCTGTTGCACTGTTGCACAGTTAGGCAAAGAAGAACACGTGCAGATTAGGCTAATTTATCGGTCCAGTTATATATATTATTTTGTCTGCTTTTGTAGAATCGTTAGTGTTTTCCGGATTAGGATCTACAATGTCTTGTAATTCGGGCAGACGGGCAGAAAATTAGAAGGAATGGTCATGCTTATTTTCCATAGAACCTTTTTCCACCTTCCATAGAAGATGACTGCAGGTACAGGGAAACATTCATGCCAAGATTTTGCGGTGGTGCTTAGTATTAAAATTTTAAAGTGTCAGAAGCTGTGAAAAAGTAAAAATAAAGATAATTTAAATAATTTTTTTTATATTTATTTGTAGTGAAGATAGATTATTTGATAGAGGAGAGATAATTTTTTGTAATTATTTTATTGAGGCCAAAGTTTTGGCACTCAAACACTTTAAGACGTTAAGGCTAGCTAGTAGAAATCTAGATGATCAAGAGAAAAAAATGAGTGTAAATAAAATAAGGGAAGGAAGGGAAAAAAACAAAAGAGGAAATAGAAAGGCAGAGAAATACCCAAGTTTGAATATTCTTGTAGTAAGGGTGATATCAAGGATTGATTTTAGAGTAGTATTTTTGGATTTTCTTACCGATCAAAATATTGACTTAAGAGAGAGCGGTTCTACATTTCTGTGGTAATAGGTACCACTTTTGACGATTAATTCATAGTACAAGATTTCGGTTATTATTTAAAAAAATAAAGAAACAAAATTAAATATTTCAAATAAATTTTGGAATTTTGTTTTGGTAAGAATTTTTAGAATAAATTGCACCTTATTAAGCTTATATTTTTTAGAATATAAAAGGTGGAAAGATAGTAGAATTGGTTTACATTAATACCATATCAAGGTTATGTGTTTTCCATTGAATTTAATTTAGTTCTTCGGTTACTACCGTTTGGATCTCCAAATGTAATTTAATTTTTGTTAACTCCTCAAAAAATGCATTTGAAGTTACATATTCTGACCCCTATATGCGTAGGGTGACCTCATAAAACACTTTAAAAAACCGAACAAACTGGTAAATGTGCTCTCAATCCTCAAATGTAGGTTTCCCCAATTCCCTCCTTCCCTGACCATCTTCATTCAAAAATATCACTAAGTTCTCATCTCCCTCCAACATATTCTTAAAAATCCCCCGAAATTTTTCACTCTTTTCTAACATAATATTGGTCGAATTCCAACGAGTGAGAACATCCATTTGCAAGAAATTATTTTCAGACAACATTTTGTCAGCCACAACCTTCTTGAACCCAGTAAGCATTTGAGGACTAGATTTGACATACTTAATAATATTTCGTATCTTTGTAATGGAATCATCCAACTCCTTCAATCCCTCATGAACAATAAGATTCAAAATATGTGCAGAACACCGCATATGAATAAAATCATGATTGCAAACAACTTGTGCCCCTAGTCCTGTATGCCTTCTCTGCAGTTGTTCGACTGCAGTATCGTTGGAGGTTGCATTATCAACTGTGATTGTAAGGATTTTCTCAATCCTCCAACCATTCATACATGTCTCTATCTCTTTCCCAATAGTGCTCTTTATGTGCGGCGAAAGTAAAGAATTCTCTTATGTAAACACCACCTCCTATCAATAAAGTAGGCTATCACGCACATATAATTCATATTTTGAACTGACGTCCACGTATCAGTAGGTGTAGAGCTAAGAGAATCAATTTGATACAAAACACATTTGATTTTCAGTTCATTAACTTCATTTGAGTATCTGAGCAACAAAAATTAATTCCTCTCATGACTCGATCTATCTAACTCTAACAACTATATTCACAACTTAAATCATCTAATCATAAACAACAAAATTAAATTAAATCTAAAGTCTAAACAACTATGTTCACAACCTAAAGCATAAACAACATCATGTATCAAGCATAAAAAATAATCAAATATGAAAATCACAATATTTCACTTAAAAATATCAAATTTGCATCAACCATTAGTTACAAAGATGCTTAAAATCACAAATTCACAATAATCATTAACAAGATAAACTACATTATATTAACAATAACATCAAAACATGATTTATTATACCAAGCTAACTAAGCATCTATGTATCTGTTGGTTAATCATCTAAGCATCACCAATCACAATCCTAAAATCAATCACCACCATATTGCATTAGTTTTTCAAATCACATAGTACCAAGCTAACTAAGCACGTAATGTTTTATTCCCACGTTTTATCATCTAATTCTCAAATAGCAGCTTAAGTTAGACAAAATAATCATACCTTCGTGCCCAAATTATCACCGAATCTGCCCATCAAAAATTTCATATCCCCAAATCAAATTAACAAAACTTAGAGAAGTTTAACACTAAAGAATTTAACAATACAACATTTAAATAAAATACTAAGTAGACCTTGTCACCTTGGTGAGAGAGAAGACGTGGTAGGGAGAGACGAGCTGAGCACGACTGAGGGAATTGGCCCCAATATGATGCAACGGTGAGAGAGAGAAAGGGAGAGGGAGAGAGGAGCTGAGCACGACTAAGGGAGAGAGAATCTGCGATAAGGAGGGTGGGGGCACGGCTGACGGCTCGGGTGAGTGACAGTAGGGAGACTAAAAGAGGGGGGGGTTGGGGGTGAGGGCTGGAAGTTTGGAATGATTCACATGACCATATATTGACACGTGGTGTGCCTTTATTAGTTGACAATCTACTTGAACTAGTCGACATTTTGAACGATTTGTTGAATTCAGCGTTGATATGCGATCTAAGATCACTTGCTGTATGGTTGAAACTATCACTTAAGCATGGAGGATGATCCTTCTGATAGGGACTCTAGCCTAGGACCCTCACCAATGCTTATCCCTCTCACAAGTAAGGACTTGTGAACACTTGTGTTTAGCCCACGCCTCAAATTGA
Source organism: Myrica gale (assembly GCA_963930655.1). NCBI lineage: Eukaryota > Viridiplantae > Streptophyta > Magnoliopsida > Fagales > Myricaceae > Myrica > Myrica gale. The sequence goes on along the minus strand of OZ005619.1, from coordinate 11,128,607 downwards.
TACTCCTTAGCCGACCTAGTGCGGAACTCAATGAGAAATATATCTCGAGTCTCGGATCAAATAAAAGAAAAAGAAAGATGAAATTAAAGAAATATGGATGGTTGAGAAAGTGAAAGATAAGATGGATACATAAGCCTAAGCTCGAATGAGCTAGTATATGAAACAAACTTAGAACCTGATTGTGGAACGAAACCAACTTAACCCAATAACAAACCTCTAAAAAAGCGGGAAGACCATTTTCCTCAAATTTACCCACGAAAATTTGAGGAAAATGGTCTTCCCGCTTTAGTGCTTTCGCCCCTCTTTTGAAGTTATGTAAATTTGTGCTTTTTTTGTCTTGACGTGTAATGGTTGTTAAATGCGTTTGGAGCCACACAAAAGAGATGTTAGACAACTGTAGCCCACAAAGGCTAGCGTTTAAAAGTGGAAGAGTTTTTTTAACTTACCGTCGACGGATAGCTTAGTGGTGGACAAAGCTTGCGCTCTCCCGACGGAAGCTGGAGATCGCGTGGCTGAAGCAATGTTTTCTTGTAGTGAATCTTCCCAAATTGAGACCAAGATTGTTTCCTTAATTAACTCTCACCAACATGGTAATGTTCGAAAATCAAAAGTAATAAACATAACACCCATAATTAGGGGGATTCGGCCATATAGGGATCCTACATGCAGTTTACCCTATATGGCCACTCCTATCCGCCTGTGGTGGTTGCCGCTGCTGCATCTCCAGGAACCTTACAAGGCGTGTCGAATATATCTGTCTCACAACGCTTTGGACCCTTTGGCAATAGGGCTGTCCAAATCTTTTTCTTTTTGTTGAGCTTGAATTCCATGGTCATCTTTTCTTAATCGGTGACCACTTTACTACACTCCTTAACCAAGCGTTGCCAAGTACTACATGTAGTCCTGCTAATGCAAGGACATTCAAATCAGCTTCTATCCTCACATCTTGGACATTTAACTTGGCTCCTCATGCAACTTTGTCACACTTCAGCTTTGCTCCATTGGCCACTTTGACTTCAAATGGCTCAATCTCTTCTCCATGTAACCAACTTTAGCAACAATGTTGGAATTCATAAAGTTATGGGTAGACCCATTGTCTACTAACATGATTACCTCATTCTTACCAATCCGTGCCATCAACCTCATGGTAGTTGGTGTCTGAGCTCTCGAAATAGCATTCAAGCTCAATTCGGCCTCCCAGTGTCCTTTGGCTCCTGCTTGATCATCTTCAATTGGATCATCCTCATGATCGACATCAATAAGGTACACCTTTCCATGGTTGCATCTATGTTCTTCCATCCACTTCTCTCCGCAACGAAAGCATAACCTCTTCTTGATGTTTTCGGAAACCTCTTCTCTAGTGAATTTCTTCACCTCTTGCTCCTTTGGTTTAGAGCTTTCTCCCTTCATCATCCTGCCCTTCATTTTAGCCAGCATAGGTTGAGTTATCTTGCTAGCTACCTTTGACTTGTCTTGGGCCCTCTTTGACTTGTAAACCTTTTCCAACACTTTGGCCATCTTGATGGCTTCTTGCAAATGGGTTGGTTACATTTACGTCTGAACTTACCAAAAGACTCATGCACGTTCAATGCTTTTAATTTAAAAAATGTAAGTGCGAAAAAAAAATCATCATCTAACTGAAAACTCATCATTTGCATCAATTTTCAAACATGCAAATCTTTCAGTTTCAAATCTGTCTTCTTTTTAAATTTTTAACATTTTGAATATAACTTTAAATTTTAAAAGATTCAACTTTGTCAAAGATCAGGGTTGGACAAGTTCAAATGAAATATAACTAATCTAAGAGAATGCTTTGAATTCAAAAAATATAAGATAACAAATTTAAATAATTTTCTCTTTATTAACAGATATTATAGCCATGTCTTTTTTTAATTCAGTCGGCTATGTTGATTCAATGATTTACCGCCGGTTTATAATTGGAGTCACGATTTTAGAAGTTTCTCACTCTCGCATGTGAACTTGATCGACTGCGGCTGCACAAAATTGCCTTTTCACGTATGTGAGTGCCTTTATTCGCTCGGTGAGATTTGTTTCATGTGTTTTACCGACAGTGCTCAAATTATTGTTTAGAGATCACAGCTGGTATCATCAGTATGTTAGAAATAATATCAAAATCAATTATATGAAATTTGAATAATCAAATTTATAAGATTTGATATGATATTATTGTTTTCACAATATCGAGTTTAAATGGGATATCGTTATCAAATCTCAGATATCCAAGTTTAAAGATAATTATTCAAATTTAAATGTAAAAATATTCTCCTATCATACTTTATATTGTCTCTATAAATAAAGACAACATGTAATTTGTATGCACTCATAATACAAAATACAGTCATAAAGGGCTTTCATAGTGGATATAGGTCTTTTAAATTAAATCACTTAAATCTCTTGTCTCTTGTTACTATTTCTCTCCCCTCTTCATTCTAATCTTTTTGTTCTTCCTATTAGAGCAACAAAACATATCTTCCGCATCCTTAAAAGTTGGTAATTTTGTCACTCTTTAGTGCTCTTGCAGAGAGTCAAGAACTATCTCACTGGTGAATTTTCACCTTAGTTGTACTTACAGATAAAACATTTGTAATGAAAAAAAGAGCTCGGAGAAAGAGAGAGAAAAAAAAAAGAGAGCATAAGATATGTTTGACAAGAGTAGAGTGCCTATGATTTCAAGGTCCGATCCTTTTCAGCCATTCTTTAAGGTCGTGTGCCTATGATATGATTTCAAGGTCCGATCAAATTATAAAAAAAATGATATGTTCAACAAGGGAGCAAGGGTCGTGTGCCTTTGATTTCAAGGTTCGATGGGTCTCGTTTTTCAAACACAAGATTTCAGATTTCTCCATATTGAGTTTGAGGGAGGATCTTAGAATAACATCATAATCAAATCTATGAGATTTTGGATAATCAAATCTACAAGATTTAATATGATACTATTGTTATCAAGAATATCGAGTTTAAATGTAGAGATTCAAATTTAAATATAGGAATATTCTCCTATCATGCTTTGTATTGTCTCTATAAATAGAGACATTTAACTTATAATCTGTACGCATTTATAATATAAAATATAGTTATAGAGGGCTTTTACAGTGAATGTAGGTCTTGTAGACTGAACCACTTAAATCTCTTGTTACTATTTCTCTCACATCTTCCTCCTAACCTTTTTCTTCTCATACATAGTTTCATGGTTTTATTATTTTTTATTTTTCTGATGCTACCACAAGATTGCAGGAATTTGCTTTCGTTGTTTTCACCCATATAATCTTCATCGATTAATTGCATCATGTTCATGTTGCTATATATATATATATTGTTTGCTTCTAGTCTAAATGGGTAGCAACAGTTAGGCTAGGGAGTATCCACTTTTGTAGTTTATCACACTGCAACCATTTTACTCTTTAGCGGCGAAATTTAGCAATAGTTAGGCCAGTTTTACGTGATATGAAGCAAAAGATTGGAGTTATATATAGTTGAAAGATTTGGATGATGGTTGTGTAAATAACATATTTCAAACAAGTTTCATATCAGTACAGTACTATAGTTGTTCTAAGCCAAACCCATTAATTATATATCTGTAACTAAACTTAGAATTGGGATTCTTGTGATGCGGTACAGGGAAGCTTGTGTCATAAAAAGCTTTTTGATGTTGAGAGAGATAACGACAAACAAATAACATAATAATTCTTCTATCTAGATAAAAGCAAATAAAGCGCAATCTCAACAATTATATCTACTGAAAATAATCTCAAGATAATCAGTCACAACAAGCTAGAACAACACAATCAATTTTTTGGTGGAAAACTTCCAGCTGTGAGGAAGAAAAACTACAAGACCTAGTTTAGTCAAAATTTCCACTACCAAGTGAATAAAGGGTACACAATGTCTTCTATATTCACACTGCCAACTGAATAAAGGGTACACAATGTCTTCTATATTCACAACTAGAGGCTACAAGTTATATTTCTTCAAGATGATATCAATCTTGACAAATACAACAAAAAACAAAGAGAAAATACCAAAACTCGCGGTAACTGTTCACAAGCATGAACACCAGTTCCCGAGCTCGCAATCTGATCTCCACAATTCAGATTATAGCTCCTTGTATTGTGAACGTCTCCTCAAAATTTCAGCTCAATCAGACCACAGACGAAGCATAGACTTTAATGAAACTCGGGCGCGAATGAGAAAACTATCTCTTTCTCTTCTATTTCTCTCTTTAATCCGTAGAAAAGGCAATATACTTCCGAAGTCTTGATTGCCAAGCAACATCCCCACCTGCAAAAGTGATTAAATAACCTGAAGTAGTCTTACGAGTATCCATATCTCCTGCCATGTCTGCATCTGTGTAGCTAACTAGCAATGGTTGTTCAATTCCAAAACCAAGTCTCACACTGGAAGTACCTCGAAGATACATCATGATCCACTTAACTGCATTCCAATGCTCTCTTCCCAGATTTGACAAGTACTGACTTACTACACCCACTGCATAGGCTATAGTCTTGTGCAAACCATCGTATACATCAAACTTCCTACTGCTGAGGCGAGGCATAATGAACTTTTGCCATGTCTTCCTTTTCTTCATCTGTAGAATGACATTGCTCGGTGCTTGGTCTGAAGTGGGTCAAGAGGAGAACCAACCACTTTAGCGTTGTCTATAGAGGAACACAAGATGTAAGATTCAACACACGAACAATTGTGCTCATCGCCTCACCCCAAAAGGATCTTAGCAAATTGGCTTGTGAAAGCTAACACCTCACTCTCACAACTTGTATTCTGTTCATCCTTTCAGTTATGTCATTCAACCGAGGAGTTTTCGGAGTAATATTTTGATGCCTAATACCTTGTTGTCTACAATACTCACCAAAAGAACTAGAACATCTCCCCCCGTTATCTGTACGGATGCACCTCAGCTTCTTCCCAGTCTGTCTCTCAACTAGGGCTTGAAATTGTCTAAACATAGCCAACACTTGGTCTTTTGTCATCAAGAAATATGTCAATAACTTTTTGAGTGATTATCTATAAAGGTTACAAAATAGCTCGAGTCCCCATGTGTTTTTGTCTTCATAGGGCCACATACTTCTGAATGCACCAAATCTAATATCTCTGACTTTCTCAAATGAGAGGAATTCTTGAAGAGACTCTGTTTTGCTTCCTTGACAAATTATGACTGCACATTTTCAGATGTGTATTTTTTTTTCAACCCAGATTGTAGACTTTTCTTTCCTAGTATTACTAATCCTTTCTCACTCATGTGAGCAAGCCTTTTGTGCTATAGTTCTCCTGTACCATGTTCTTCCATCGCATTAACAATGTCGTTGGAGATCTTTGCCTGCATAATTTACAATGTAGAGAGCTTCCTACCTCGAGCCATAGCCATAACACCCCAAGTGAGCTTCCACTGGCCATCACTGAAAGTGCAGCAATACCCATCATCATCAAGTTGGCCTACAGAAATCAAGTTCAAACAAATGTCAGGAATACGTTTCACATTTCTAAGAACCAATCTCGTGTCATTATTCATCTCCAGATACACATCTCCAATGCCAATGACTTTAACCAAGTCATCATTGCCCATCTTTACAGTTTCAAAATCACCAAATCTATAATATGTAAAGAAATACTTTCGAGATGTAGCATGAATGAAGGCACCACTGTGAATCTCCCAACTCGTCTCATGGCATGTAACATTTATCACCTCATCTTCATAAATAATGAGGAAGTCTGCATGAGTGGTGGTAACAACTATATCATCACTATCTTCGTCAAGCTCGTTCTTCATTTCATTCCCTTTCTCATTCTTTTTGATGTGTCCCTTTTTTCCGTAATGATAACACTCGATATTAGAAATCTTGTTGGACTTGCTTCTTCCTTTATCTCTGTTCTTCAGACCTCTACTCTTGCTTCTCCCCCTTTTTTCTATAACCAAGACTTCTTGATTGTGAGAGGATCCCTGCGATTTTTTTCTCATCTCTTCGTTTAACAAACAACTCTTGGACATTTGGAGTGAAGTTGGACAAAGAATTTCTAAGCGTCTACCATGAGTCAGGTAATGAACCAAGCAACCATAATCCTTGTATCTCATCATCAAACTTAATATTCATTCCAGCTAATTGATTAATAATTCCTTGGAATGTATTCAGGTGATCAAATAAGGGAGTCTCATCCTGATATCTCAAAGTCGTCATCTACTTAATAAGAAAAATCTTATTATTTCCAGTTTTTCTAGCATACAACTGCTGAAGCTTACTCCATATAGTACGTGCATATGTCTCCCCGCTAATATGGTTCAAAACATTCTCATCTACCCACTGCCTGATATACCCAAACACCAGTCGATGTAACAAAGTCTATTCTACACTAGACTTGTTCAGTTTTTAGTAGCAAACACCAATAGTTAATAATCTTTTACATAAAGAAGGTCCTCCATTTTTCCCTTCCATATGTGATAAATTGAACCATTGCAGTTATCCATTCTATTCACATTTGCTTCCATAACTCAAATTGCCAACCAAATCAGAATTTGACAACCAAGCTCTGATACCACTTTGTTGAGAGAGATAACGACAAACAAAGGAATAATTGTTCTCACTATATGCAAGCAAATATAGGGCAATCTCAACAATTATATGTACTAAAAATAATCTCAAGATAATCAATCACACAAAGCTAGAACAACATAAACAATTTGTACATGAAAAACTTCCCCAGTGTGAGGAAGAAAAATCTTGGGAACTAGTCCAGTCAAAATCTTCATTATCAACTAAATAATGGGTACACAATGTCTTCTCTAATCACAACTAGAGATTACAACTCATATCTTTTCAAGATGATGTCAATCTTGGCAAATACAATGAAAAACAGAGAGTAAATACCAAAACTCGCGGTAACGGTTGATGAGCACGAGCCCCAGTTCCTGAGCTCGCAATCTAATCTACACCATTGAGATTATATCTCCTTTTGTCATGAATATCTCCTCCAAATTATAGCTTGATAGGATCACAGACGAAGTGAAATCAAGACTTTGATGAAACCTGAGTGTGAATGAGAAAACCTGTCTCTTTCAATTCGTACGACTTAAAACTTCTCCTTAGGGTTAAAAGTTAAAACACTACTGGACTTTGAGCCTTAGTAAAAAAACTCCACTTGGGCTTTTCTTCACATTGATGGAACAAACCCAACAATTGGTTCAATCCAAATTATGCGTCCACAACGTGTTGGATTTATCTGGCAAGCTAGTCAATTTATGGAAAGTGGTGATCTGATAGAAGAAGAAAAGTCACGAGAAGAAAATCATCACGTAGATCAAGAAGGACTTGAAGTTTATTAGCATGTGAATGAGATCATACTCGATATTGGTAAGAAGCTATCTCGAAAAAAATTTGTGATAAAAAATGACGCTTTCAATTTAGAGGCTGGTGGAACTCTTTGCTCCTATTTTTTTTCAAAATAAAGGACATGTTTGTTTGTCCAAAATTGGAGGCCCAACAGTTCCAACAAAATAAATATACTTCAAAATTTCTAACTTTTACACATACACTTCAAACTTTTCACAAACTCCAATAAACTTCAACATTCAAAAGATTCCCAAAATTTTGAAAATATTTCCCAAAATTTTGAAAATATTCCCCAAAATTTCGGGAAACAAACACCACCAAAACCATCTCCAGAGCTAAAAAGTTAAGCCGACCCAATACGATTCTCTTCTCAAGAGGTTCTCTCTCTTTCTTGACCTTAATGCTCTTCTCTTTCTTTACCTACCTCCACCTGACTACAGTATTGTTACACAGGCAACCCTAATTCCTCCACATAATTCTTCATCCTAATCTCTTGTCATCCTTTGCCTGCACTGTACATTTAAATTATCAGTTGTCTCTCTTCTAATTTTCCTCCATTTTCCCTCTATTGAAGCAGCGATCGACCACTTAGCCCATCAAACCCAATCCCTCACTTGGGATGACCTACGATCCAAATTAGAGACCAACCAAGAACATGCCCGTGCATCCAGTCTAGTTCTTATTGGTCGGCTTGTTGGTCCAAAAGCCCTAAATAAACCATCTCTCTTAGAGACCATTGAAAAAGTTTGGGATTCTGCTCAACATCTCTCTTCTTTTTCATTTCAAGAGGTAAGCTGAGAAGGACTATATTTTTCAATCCGCCCCCTGAAATTTCAAAGGTCATTTGATGATCTTGAAAGAATGTCACTGGGATTATGGAATTGAGGAAGTTGATTTTTCTTCTGCCCAATTTTGGGTCCAACTTCATGATATACCTCCTTTAATCGACTCTCTATGTAATATTGCTCTGATTGGTAATCATATGGGAACTTTGCTAGATGTGGAACCTATCCCCCTTGAGTGGCCTGTCAAAAATTTGTTAGCTTTAAGGTAGAATTTGATGTTTCATTTCCTCTTAAATCTGGTTTTTTGTTCCCTCATTCTACTAGTAAACCAACCAAAATTTCTTTTTTAAGTACGAAAAACTCTATGATTTCTGCTATAGTTGTGGTCGGATTGGTAATTCATTTAGCTTTTATAGTGATTTACAGTCCACTTCTTAATTTAATTATGGTCCTGAGCTGCGGGCTGATCCATTGGACATAAGAGGGGGAAGTCTTGCGGGCCTCCACCAAGACTTCCCCCCTCTATTGATAGTCTTATCAACTCTCCTCCCAGCATATCTCATGCTCCTTTTGTTTGTCCCCTTCTTAATTTAATTATGGTCCTGAGCTGCGGGCTGATCCATTGGACATAAGAGGGGGGAAGTCTTGCGGGCCTCCACCAAGACTTCCCCCCTCTATTGATAGTCTTATCAACTCTCCTCCCAGCATATCTCATGCTCCTTTTGTTTGTCCCACTATTCCTTTCCGACTCCATATCTCCCATTGCTAGATGTTTTAAATCCAACAAGAGCTCTGAAGATTCAATGGCGTGTACATCTAGTTTTTCACCCTTCACTTCCGCTCATTTAGCCACCACTAACAGCCCCAATAACCAAGGAATCACACGCCCCCTTATCACTAATGACTCAGCCTTACAGCTCAACTCTGCCACCTCACACTCTAATGTCTTCTCAGCATTTATTAATCTGCCCACCCAACCGTCTCCTTCAACCTATTCCTCACGCAAAATCCTCTACAATCGCCCCATCCAAATGTGATTCCCCAGACAGATCCCTCATCCAACACTGCGGCGGTCTCATTTTCCACCTCTTTTCTCTCGCGCCATCTTTCTCCCATTTGCTCAACACCCCAGAATATGGGATCCTCAAATGATTACCCGCACTACCCAAGATCTTCACATCAAGTCACTGATGGCGTAAGCGTCAACCCTTCCTTCCCACTTACTCATCACAACTCCTCATTTCTGTCACCCTTACCACCCTACCATCGACTTAGTCAACTGCTGCTCAAGAGCCTGCCTTTCTTCTCGATGCTTTTACATCTACCTACCATAGTCCAAATACAGGAGCTCCCATAATCCCCACAATCACACCCCGCAGCCATACATGACATCTTACCCCACTCCAACCTTTGAAGACTTCTCTTTCCCTGATCCCGTCACATTTTATTAGGTAAAAGTTATTGTGTGAGTGTATGAGTGGACGGGTGAGATTAGAAGTTGAGAAATTTAATGGCTGAAAAAATGTCACGTCATTTAATCAACCCGACCCACGAAACCGACCCGGTTTCATTAAATGACGTGACATTTTTCAGCCATTAGATTTCTCAACTTTTAATCTTACTCGTCTACTCACACACTCACACAATAATCAGTGCCCACTTTATTACCCTGATATGTCTAATATCCTCCTTGACTCCTAGCCCCATGTGGTAGGTCCCAGAGTTTGGTACACGATAGAAAATTCTCTTCGGGTGAGAATCAGACCACAAGAGTAACTTTAAAAATATTCTGCTGCCTCTTCTTTTATTCCGCCTGAATATAAATACATAAAAAAAACAACTCCATAACAACTCAACAACTCCCCTGTTCTAAAGACTCTAACGTAAACCAAAAAATAAGTAACTACAATACTAACGTCGACCGAATTCTACGGATAACGTGCAGCAGTTACACAACGTCGACCGAATTCTAAGGATAACGTGCAGCAGTTACACAGCATAGACCGAATTCTAAGGATAACGTGCAGCAGTTACACGTTGCCTACTTCCCTGCTCAATTCTCACCCCACGTAAGGGGTCTGCACTTTACGGGCACGTGAGGATCTACGGATCCTATCATTATTCCCCCCTTCGAGTGATCGCTTGTCCTCAAGGATCAGATTCGGAAATTGACGCTGGATTACTTCCACCCTTTCCCACGTAGCATCCTCATTTGGCAATTTTTTCCATTTCACCAAGCACTCTTCCACGAATTGCTTGCCCGTTTTTATCCATCTTGTTTCGCGTATGGCTTCTGGCTCTAAAACAATTTCGCCATCCTCTGTAAATGGTGGCAACTCAAGACTGGTAGAGATAACGGCATCTGGTTTCTTTTTAAGCACCGACACATGAAAGACAGGATGGATAGCGGCCCCTGTTGGAAGTTTAAGCTGATACGCCACTGCCCCAATTTTTTTCTCAATCGGATAAGGCCCATAAAACTTGCTAGCTAGCTTTTGATGTGCCCTCTGAAAAACTGTTTGTTGGCGATAAGGTTGCAATTTCAAATAGACTAGATCGCCTTCTTGATAAGTCACATCTCGACGTTTCTTATCTGCATTCTGCTTCATGCGATTACGTGCTGCATCTAAATTTTGTTTAAGCCGAAGTAAAAGCTCATCACGATCTGCAAGACCTCTATCAACCTCATCAACTGGTGACTGTCCCACAAAATATCGTGGAATAGTAGGAGGTAGACGCCCGTATAATGCTTGAAACGGTGACATCCCAGTTGAAGAATGATAAGCCGTGTTATACCAATATTCTGCCCAAGGAAGGCATAGACTCCATCGTCTAGGCTGCTGATGCACAAAGCAGCGAAGATATTGCTCTAAACAGCGGTTTACGACCTCCGTTTGACCATCTGTTTGAGGATGGTAAGCTGAACTCATTTTTAGTTGTGTCCCTGAAAGCTTAAAAAACTCTTGCCAGAACTTGCTGAGAAATAAAGGGTCCCTGTCACTAATAATGGACCTGGGCATTCCATGTAATTTGACTACCCCATTTACAAAATGCTCAGCTACAGATTTAGCTGTAAAGGGATGAGCTAAAGCAATAAAATGACCATATTTGCTTAAGCGATCCACCACCACCAATATAGAGTCCTTTCCCTGTGACGACGGTAAACCTTCTATAAAATCAAGGGTGATGTCATCCCATACCTGATGTGGAATTGGAAGCGGTTGGAGCAACCCTGCAGGAGACAGTGTTTCAGCTTTATTCCTTTGACAAACATCACATGCAGTAACATAGCTCTTCACTGTTTGGAACATTGAAGGCCAATAAAATTGCTGGGTAAGGCGCTTAAAAGTTCGTAGAACACCAGAGTGGCCACCCGTAGGAGAGTCATGAAATTCTCGAAGAAGCTGAGGAATTAGTGGTGTGTTAGGCGGCACCACAATTCTATCTTTGTAAAAAACCAGTCCTTGCTTTATGCTATATGGCGCTCCTGGATTGGCATAAGCCAAGTCAACAATACGCCTCATATAAGGGTGATCACGTGCTGCCACTTTAATATCTTTCCAGAGAGAGACTTGTGGCACTGATAGAGCTTGAAGCATCGGACTCCCTGGAACTCGGGATAAAGAGTCTGCAGCTGAATTTTCACGCCCTGGGCGATATAAAATTTCATAATCATAGCCCAGCAATTTTGTCACCCATTTTTGTTGTTCCGGTGTAGCAATTCGCTGCTCCAATAGATACTTCAAACTTCTTTGATCTGTCTGAATAATAAATTTTCTCCCCAATAAATAAGGTCTCCAAGTTCTGATAGCTTCCAGAATGGCCAACATTTCTTTGGCATAGGTGGACCATGCTTGTTTATTCACACCCAAGGAGCGACTCATGAAGGCAATGGGCCTGCCTTGTTGTGATAGCACTGCTCCAAGACCTACACCTGAAGCATCTGCTTCAATAATAAATGGCTCATTAAAATTAGGCATAGCTAAAATAGGAGTGGAGGTCATCGCCTTTTTTAGAGCTGTAAAAGCTGCATCTGCCTCTTCAGTCCATCCAAAATTCCCCTTTTTTAACAAATTTGTCAGAGGACGAGCAATCACCCCATAATCTTTGACAAATTTGCGGTAATACCCTGTAAGCCCCAAGAATCCCCTTAACTCAGAAATATTATTAGGCCGGGGCCATTGGGCCATGGATGCTATTTTCTTGTGATCGACCTTTACACCATCACTTGTTACCACATGGCCCAAGTACTCTAATTCTTGTTGACCAAAGGAACACTTGCTGCTTTTGACAAAAAATTTGTGTTGCCGCAAAACTTCAAACACCTTTTTCACATGATCAAGGTGTATAGTCCAATTTGGACTATAGACTAGAATATCATCAAAGAAAACTAATACAAATTTCCTGAGAAAAGGCTGGAAAATCGAATTCATAATAGCTTGGAAAGTGGAAGGGGCATTACAAAGTCCAAAGGGCATGACTAAATATTCATAATGGCCATTATGAGTTCTAAAGGCAGTTTTGTGAATATCAGACGGATGAACTCTAACTTGATGGTATCCCGCCCTTAAATCAAGTTTGGTGAAATAAGAAGCCCCATGGAGTTCATCAAGCATATCCTCAACAGTGGGTATAGGAAATCTATCCTTAATGGTTACTGCATTAAGGGCTCTATAGTCCGTGCAAAAACGCCATGACCCATCTTTTTTTTTAACGAGCAACACAGGGGATGAAAATGGGCTAGTACTAGGCCTGATCAACCCCAATTTTAACATATCACCCACTTGTTTTTCAATTTCTGTCTTTTGGAAATATGCGTACCTATAGGGTCGTACATTTATCGCTTCAACGCCTTCCTTGATAGGGATATGATGATCAATTGGTCTTTGTGGAGAAAGCTGGCTGGGCTCTTCAAATATATCTGAAAACTCCTCAATAAGTTGGAATAAATCTAGATGCACATCTTCATTATTAATTTCTTCCATTGAATGAAGACAAACTGCAAAAATTGAATTCCCTTGTCTAGCATCCTTGGAAATTGCATCCACATGCGTTGCTTGTATCATTGAAGCATCAATGCCTTGTAATTTCCTTGGCTTTTCTCCCCAATGAAATTCCATAGTCATTTGTCTCCAATTGCATACCACCGAACCAAGTAACTCCAGCCATTGCACGCCTAACACTAGATCAAGACCCGTTAGTGGCAATGAGTAAAGAGTTAGTGAGAAAGGGATACCTTGGATGGTGATCTGCACATTTTCAAAGCGCCCTTGACAACTGAGCCTATTTCCATCTGCGACCTTCACCATAAAGGATTTGGTAGGAATAACGGGCAAATGCAACAGACTTGCAACTCTCTCACTAATGAAGTTGTGAGTTGAGCCACTATCTATCAAGACCACCAGCTCTTGATGTCCCACCAAGGCCGTCACCCTCATTGTACGTGGTGTAGTCCACCCTGTAAGTGCATGAAGAGAGATTTCAGGCTCCGGTAATTCTTCTGCTTTCACTTCGTTCTGTGGCTCATCTGTGATTTCTTCACAATAAATTTCATTCACTGGTCCTTGACCCTCCAACAGTAGCAATTTTGCGCCTTGACACTTGTGACCTGCCGTGAATCGCTCATTACAATTGAAGCACAAGCCTTGAGCACGGCGACGCTGCATTTCTTCTCATGATAATCTCTTGATTGGTGAAACCACAGTTTCTTTCGATGGTGCCGAAAAAGCCAACTGTCGAGACGGTTGAGATTGAGGCCGTACCAAACGTCGTTGTCTTGCCAGCTGCTCCTCACGCATCCTAGCCAAACTGATGGTCTCTTTTAAGGTCTTTGGCTTAAACATGCGTATGCCTTCAGATATTTCTGGTTTCAATCCTCCCATAAAAGATCCCACTAGAGCCTTCTGCGTCCATCCTTGCACACGGTTACCTAGTCTTTCAAATTCTTTTTGAAAATCACGTAGAGCACCGTGTTGTTTGAGTTTTGCTAGCGCCTCATCAAAATCTTCACATTCTGTAGGACCAAAGCGTGCCCATAGCTCCTCCGAGAATATTTCCCAAGTGATGGCTTGGCCCTCCTCCCTATGGGCTCTACTTAGCCATTGCCACCATTGATTTGCTTCACCCTCCAGGTGAAATGATGCAATGACCACCTTTTGATTATCTGTAGTTCCCTGGAATTCAAAAAACTGAGCTGCTCGATCGAACCATTCAGTGGGGTCATCACCGCAAAAGCGTGGGAAGTCGAGTTTAGCAGCTCGAGCTGCAAACAGCTGTCGGCTACCATCGCTAGATTCATTATGATTGTTCCTAAAAGGAACCTCTCGATCGGAAATGCGAGAGGGACTTTGGTTGGATAATACAGCTTCGGAAAGAGTTCTGAGAGTCTCTTCCAAGCGCTGCATCCCATCTTGCATCCCACTGAGACCAGCTTCCAAGAGCTCAATTCTTTCCTTGTTAGTCGCCATATCAAAACCTGGCTCTGATACCAAATGGTAGGTCCCAGAGTTTGGTACACGATAGAAAATTCTCTTCGGGTGAGAATCAGACCACAAGAGTAACTTTAAAAATATTCTGCTGCCTCTTCTTTTATTCCGCCTGAATATAAATACATAAAAAAAACAACTCCATAACAACTCAACAACTCCCCTGTTCTAAAGACTCTAACGTAAACCAAAAAATAAGTAACTACAATACTAACGTCGACCGAATTCTACGGATAACGTGCAGCAGTTACACAACGTCGACCGAATTCTAAGGATAACGTGCAGCAGTTACACAACATAGACCGAATTCTAAGGATAACGTGCAGCAGTTACACGTTGCCTACTTCCCTGCTCAATTCTCACCCCACGTAAGGGGTCTGCACTTTACGGGCACGTGAGGATCTACGGATCCTATCACCATGACTTTGCAAACTTCCCATTGTTCCCATTCCCTTCATAGACACCCCACCCTCCTACAATGCTCTTTCCCTAGCTCCTCCAATGCCTACTGAAACCCGACACCAAAAAAGGCAAAGGAAAAAAGCTCTTCAAACCTCTAGTTGCAAATCTGCTCCAAAGTCCCAGCAATTCCAAAACTCTGATCCGTCTCGTCGTCATGGAGGGAGGGAAACGAAAGCCAGAGGTTGAAGTAGATTCATTTATTTCTTTCCCAAAGAAGCTGATAGCTGAGCCTACCCCTCTAGTATACACCGATCCAATCGTTTCCATTATTCAAACTTCACAGTTTCTGCATTCTACCCCATCTATTTCAGAAAAAATTGACCCTATGGCTGAGAAGGCGAGATGTTATCTGCCCCACCCTACGCCAAGAAGTTCCTTGCTTCGAGTAACCATCAGGGACTATAACCCTAATTGTCTATATTTTAATTTTATGGAGTCTAAAGTTTGTGATGATGTAACTGTTTCTGTCCTTAATAGACTAGAGTTCTATTCCTATGCTTTTGTATCCCCCTCAGTACTAAAAGTGGCCTTGTTTTCGCTTGGAGGGCTGGCAGCCCTTCTATTTATCTGTAAATATCAGAATGCAATTCTGTTCTCTTTAATCCCTCTGATCTTTATGCTGCCTTTCTTTGCTCATTTATCTATGGTCCCCTTATGCTTCTCTCAAAAAACAATTTTGGACTGATCTCCACAGTACAATTCATGGTCCCTGGTTTCTCATGGGGCACTTAAATGTACCCTAAATCCAAATGAAAAACGGAGAGGTAGATTGCCTGGATCAACTCCTAAAGCTTCTAGTTTTCAATATTTTGTTAATTCTCATGGTATTTCTGACCGAGTATGAAGGATCTCTTTTTATATGGTCAAGTGGTCGTCATGGTTTGGCAAACATTTTGGAAAGATGACAATTGCATTGCCAACAATCTCGGGCACCAAAAATATCCTCGTGCATCCCTAAAACACCCACTCAAATCCTCCTCGGATTGTGCACCGATTCTCCTAGATATTGTGGGCCCCCACTTTCAAGCTCACCGACCTTTTAAATTAGAGCAATTTTGAGTTCGTGACCCCTCTTGTTTCTTTGTCATTGTCAATGCCTGGAATTCTCTTCACCTCCACAGCACCCAACTCTCCATCCTTAGCAAAATTGTAGCCACTGCTCAAGCCCTTAAAAGCTGGAACAAAAACCACTTTGGTTATATCTCGGGTAAGATCAAGCAACTATCTCCTGAGATTAACCGCATTCAAACCTTACACCCCACAAAAATGAATCTGAACTATGAAAGACATATCAAATCTCTTTTTGAAGAACAACTCCAGCGTCAACAAATTCTTTGGCACCAGAAATATCGAACCCAATGGGTCACCTCCAATGAGCTGAACACTAAATTTTTTTACACCTCCAAAATCATTCGAATGAGCAGAAATTTTATCAGTGTCTTAAAAGACCATTCTAACGATTGGGTCACAATTGTTGTTGGACCGCTCTCCTCTTCGAGAGACTTCCGAGCTCATGCTCTCGTTCTTTCCTTCCCACTGTCTCCCTCATCCCTACCCACCCTTTCGTTTGAACTCTCCTTTTGATCCTGTTTTTCAGTCTTTCTTTCTCTGCTCTCTCACCCTCTGGCTATTCCCCTTTCACCCCCTTTCCACCTGTCCCGTGCTAGCTCATCTTCTCTCAGGAGTTTCTTGGCTTTTTCTGCATGGAACCTTTAGACGTGGAGCTTGATCGCATCATCAGTCAGACCCAACAAATGTCCTGGGATGACCTCAGTGGCCATTTAATCGTGGACCCGGCCAAAGCAGCCCGTAAATCACGCCACACACTCATCGGTCGCCTCATTGCCCAGCGCATTCAATACAAGCAAGCGGTGGTTGAAGCCATTAAAGCTGCCTGGTTCTTTGCTAATGACCTTAAGATTAATGAGGTGGGTCCAAACCAATTCTCATTTACTTTTTCTGACATCAACCATAAAACCCGCATTCTTCGTCAAGCTCCGTGGAATATTCGTGGTTTTCTTCTCCTTCTTCGCGAATGGCCTCCTTCTGGTGTTATTGATGATTTGGACTTTCATCATGCGGCCTACTGGATTCGTATCTATGGTCTTCCTTTGGAGTGCTTATCATCTACTAATGCCCAGCTGATTGGGAGCAAGTTGGGTAAAGTTATTGAGGTTGATAACGCTGTTGACTCCGAGCAGAAAGTCTTAGATTTCCTGAGGGTGAAAGTGGAGCTGGATGTCCGTGTCCCTTTGTCCCCTGGTTTTTATTTTAGGCCTTCAATGGATACTATGATCTGGGTGAAGTTCAAGTATGGGCGATTATTGGGTCTATGCTACCGCTGTGGCCGTATTGATCATCTTATGAATTCCTGTAATGCCAAGATCCCTCATCCTTTTCACAAGGATCTTGGGCCTGAAATGAAGGTCAACACTTTAGCACGATATGGAGGGGCTTTCAAAGGAGTGTCTATGGCTGCTGCGGTTTCAGATCAACTAGCTCGGCATGTCCAGCGTACTTCTGATCCCTCCTCATCAAACACTGCTAAGGGGAAACCAATTCAAGTAATATCTTCTGAATCTCCTTCGTCCAAGTCAGATTCAATTGCTTCCGAGGAGCACTTGCAGTTCCATTTGCCGATGCAACCATCTTCTACGTTGGTTCTGCACCCTCGGGTTCCAGGTACCGAGACACCTCAGTTAGTACCCACTGGTCCTGAGCCGCAAACTTTTATTATGCCTGCAACTATTTCCCAGGGTCCTGTGCAGGCAAAGCCGCAAATTTTAATGACATTCAGAGGCATGTCTAGTGGGCCACACCCACTGATGCTCAACCCATTTCCAAGAAGGCTCACTTTTTTTTTTTTTTTTTTTTTTTTTTTCTAAATAAGAAGGCTCACGTTACTGCTACTGGAGAACATCCAACTCCACTTGTAACTTCGGTGTCCCACATGATTCCAGAAGGGTCTGGCTCATCCCTTCCTAATACCTCCATGGGCCGTCGGTATCGAAAATTTCGGCCTCGACTTTCCCAAATAGTTCAGATCCAAGAAGTTGGACTTTATCCTCTAGTGCCTTCTAATGGGCCTCTAGTTAATTCCCCTCCTGCGAGCCCAGGTAGAGTTTCTTCTCTGCATTCGAGGAATACTGAACCCGTAGTAGTTGAGACACCGCAATCTTCGCCTGGTTCATCTTCTCTGTCCCCCGCTTCTAAGGCCATATGGCTAGCGGATGCTGAGCGATGTGAACAAGAAATAAGCTCCAGCCCTATCCATTGTCTATCTGAGGTACCTGCGGATCATTTGGATGAAAGTAAAAAACGCAGACGTGTGCAACGTTCACTGGTGTTCACTGATGCGGATCCAACTATTGCCCAGATATATCAAGCTTCTGTTTCTCCTTCTCCCCATTGGCTGCATACTCGTAAATCTGCACATATCCCCTCTCACTCCAGGGGAGCTCACAAAGGTAAATTTCCATTACCAGTTGTATCCTCAGTATCCTCAGTTTCTGATGTTCTTTCATTACCATTGGCCGGGGCGGCGGGCCTTGTTCTGCCCCACCAAGAGCCATGACTACCATATCATGGAACTGCAGAGGCCTTGCCCGTGGCCCTGCAGTTCGAGCACTACAGGTGCTGGTACAATACGCGGATCCGTCCCTTCTTTTTGTTATGGAAACAAAGCTTACAGAGGATGCTTTTGCCCGAACAGCTCACCGTTTGGGCTTCCAATTTTTCATCTCCATTCCACCAGTTGGTTTACGAGGTGGCATCGCTTTACTATGGAGACCTAATATTAATATCCAGATTCTTCATACCTCTGCACATATTATTTCGGTTTTGATTCATGAGGGTGACTCTCAAGACTCGTATGCAATGTTCTTTGTATATGGACCTACACGTTGGCAAGATAAGCTTACCTTTTGGACACTGTTATCCCAGCTCGTTGCAGAAGGTCCTCCCTCATGGGTTTGTATCGGGGACTTTAATGATATACTATCATCCACAGAGAAGAGAGGGGGCCGTATGTTTCATGCTTCTTCTAATCGGGGACTCCAACATTTTATGGATGCTCATGGTGCCATCGATTTGGGTTTCTCAGGCCCGAAATTTACGTGGGATAATCGGCGTCCTGGAGCTGCTCATATCAAAGAACGATTGGACCGTGGCATTAGTAGTATCAATTGGCGTGTGCAATTTCCCTCTGCTGTTATTACACACTACCCAATTTCTGCTTCGGATCATAAACCCCTCATTCTCCAGTTATGGGGATCGGACATCTCTTTGCCTTGTCAATTCAAGTTTGAACACTTTTGGCTCCGGGATCACTCATTTTACTCCGTGGTAGCTGAAGCATGGAGTATTCATGTGAATGGGAACCCTGCCCTTCGAGTCTTTCATAAATTAAGGGCTGCCAAACGTGCACTCCAATCTTGGAATAAGAATTTCTTTGGCCACATTCAACTTAATATTAATCGTCTACGCCAAGAAATAGAAGCTCGGCAGCAACTTTCCCCTTCAGCAGATAATCTTGCTCAACTGCATTTCCTACATCTTGCCCTTGATGAACAACTCTATAGAGAGGAAATATTTTGGAAGATGAAATCCAGGGTTCAATGGCTTATTTCTTCAGATTTAAACACGCGTTATTTCCATGCCTCAACAATCACTCGTCGGTGCAAGAATCGGATTGATCGATTAAAATCTTCAGAGGGGCATTGGATCTCTGGCCGAAGGTCCATTGGGGAATCCTTACTTGGTTTTTTTCAAGCTTTGTATACTACTTCTGCCCCTACTTTTCCTCTTGATTTAGAGGTCTTATTCAACCATGCATCTCTGAGGCAGACAATGAGGCTTTATGTGCTATTCCCTCTTCTGCAGAAATCTATTCAACTCTGAAAAAATTGAATCCCAACAAAGCGCCTGGTCCAGATGGGATGACAGCATTATTTTTTACGGCTTGTTGGGGTATAATTGGTGAAGATGTGGTCGCCATGGTGCAAGATTTTTTTATTCATGGTACTCTTCCTCCGAAAATTAATCAGACCAATATAGTTCTTATTCCCAAGATTGATCAGCCAGTTTCAGCAACTCATTATCGCCCGATAAGTTTATGTAATACCATTTACAAGCTCATTGCTAAGTTGTTAGCTGATCGCTTGAAACCTCTCCTCCCCAACCTGATTTCTCCAAACCAATTGGCATTCATCCGAGGGTGTCACATTCAAGAGAACTATCTGGTTGCTGTAGAACTATTCCACAGCATGAAACATAAAAGGGGCAGATCTGGATGGCTTGCAATTAAAGGTGATATGGCCAAGGCATATGACCGTGTCGAATGGCCTTTTTTGTTGGCGGTCTTGCGAAACTTTGGTTTTGCTCCTCAATGGATCTCTTGGATTGAGACATGTATTTCTACTCCCCAATTCTCGATTATGCTGAATGGCAGCCCATATGGGCATTTTGCAGCCTCACGGGGTCTTAGACAGGGGGATCCACTTTCCCCATTCCTTTTCCTCATGGTGTCAGAGGTCTTATCGCGCTTGATTTCTCGAGCTGAATTGCAACACTTGATTCAAGGTATCAAAATCAATTCTGCTGCACCATCGATTACACATTTGTTCTTTGCTGACGATGTCTTACTTTTCTCTTGGGCGTCTAGTTATGCTGCTCAGCAATTGAATCTTTGTTTGGAGACTTATATGGCATGGTCGGGCCAGTTTCTTAATAGGCAAAAATCGGCAGTGTACTTTAGTAAAAATGTTACAGGGCAATTAGCCATGCATCTTGCTGCCCAACTTGGATTACAACGTATGCCAACAAAAATGCGTCATCTTGGTCTCCCTCTTATCTTCCCGCGAGCTAAAACAAGGGTCTTACTTGAACTACAAGAGAAAATTTTTAACCGGCTTGCAGGTTGGAAGGCCAAGTTATTGTCATAGGCTGGTAGAACCACATTGGTGTCTTCGGTTGCAACTTCTATGCCTACCTATGTGATGAGTTCCTTGCTGTTGCCAGATAGTTGGTGTTCTCTCATTAATCGTCACTTGAAAAATTTTTGGTGGGGTTTTGACCCCACATGCCCACACCATTTAACACTTAAGTAATGCCAGTCTATTTGTTTACCAAAAGCCATGGGAGGTCTTGGCATTCCTTTGCTATCTCAGATGAATATGGCTCTCTTAGCGAGATCTCAGATGAATATGGCTCTCTTAGCGAGGCAAGGTTGAAACCTTCTTTCATCTGCACCCTCACTTTGGGTATGGCTATGTCGGGCTAAATACTTACGACATCACAGTTTATGGACTGCTCCTACTCCATGGGTGGCTACTTGGGCGTGGCGTGGTATTCTTCGTTTGATAAACTCCGTATGGGCGCTTGTAAACTTATTTGTGATGGGGAAACTACCTTTATATGGCATGATCCATGGGTGGTGGGCATGCATGATTTTCTTCCTTGTCCACAAGCTACTATCCTCCCTGAATGGGAGGAAGATCGCGTCAGCTCACTCATATCTCCTACTACTCGCCAATGGATCGAGCTAAACTCGCTGATCATTTCGATCAAGTGTCAATTTCCTCTATTTTACGATTACCAACGCCTCGTATAGACCAGCCTGACCAGTGGATTTGGACCTTAGATTCCTCTGGTAAGTATTCCACCAAGTCAATGTACCGGGCCCTTACTCCTCCCTTTGATGCTGCTGCAAGTCCCTTAGACATGTCTCAATGGAAGCATCTGTGGAAACTGAAAGTACATGCTCGACTGCGACTTTTGTTGTGGAAGCTCGCGTGGAATATATTCCCTACTCGTGCGCGTATTGATATGATTATCCATAGGGTCTTGATTCTAGTCTATGCCCTTTATGCACATCCCAGATTGAAACTGTGAATCATCTTTTTCTGGATTGCCTTGTCAGTCGGTTTATATGGAGGGCAGCTCCATGGCCCTTGTTGATTGAACATTTTTCCAATCATCCTATGACTCAATGGATTTCGATTATCTTAAATCCTACAACCATTGAGATTCCTGTGCATGATTTTCATTACTTTCAATTATATGCTCTTAATGCTATTGATTTTGTCTGGTACGAGCGCAATCACATTGTCCATGGATGTCTTCCTAGTGATATTGCATGCTTGGCTACTCGGGTCCAACAGACCACTCTTCACCATCTCAAGGCATGGCAATCACTACACCCCAAGTTTTCTGCTAGATGGTCCCCTCTCGCTCCAGGCTATATTAAAATCAATGTCGATGCTGCGATTCGCCCTACTTTTTCTGTGGCTGCCTGCATTTGTTGTGATGACTCAGGTGGTATTGTACATGCTGAGGCCCGACGCTTGATCAATATTGATCCATCTGTTGGTGAAGCTGAGGCTATGTGGCTTGGTATCCAAGTAGCACTTCAATCTTCTTGGGAGTATGTTTCTTTGGAAGGTGACTCATTGATTGTGGTGGATGTTGTTCATCGCTCTATTACTGATTGCCCTTGGAAGCTTGAATCAATTATTTCCAATATTCAAGCACAACTAGCAGCTAAGCCACATTTCTCGTGTTCCTTTATTTCTCGTAGTGCAAATGTTATTGCACATAGTTTCGCTCAGTGGGCTGCAACTTCCTCTCGGGAAGGATGTTTCCCTGAATTTTGTGGACTTCATTCTAGTTTTCCTTGGGTGTATGATGGATTTGATCCCCATAATGGGTCTGTAACTGTTTTTTGTTGATATTAATGTTAGTTTCTTTCTTTGATAAAAAAAAAAAAAAAAACAATTGGGTCACAAACTGACTCTTTGGGGGATTTCCTCACGGGTCATTTCTCCAATCTTTTCACCTCTCAATCCTTTGCCACAGATTCTTCTGACCTTGCAAACTTCTTTACTGCCATCCTTACTCTAGAAGAACGTGATTCTCGTAGTGCTATTCCCACTGAGCAAGAGATCCATAACTCTCTGAAGTCCATGCACCCAAATAAATCTCCTGTGACCCGCTTATTTTTCCAAAAATTTTGGCCCATTGTGAAAACAGATCTGGTCCTTGCAGGTCAAAACTTTTATGAAACTGGTTTCCTACCCTCGAGCCTAAATAATACTTTTCTTGCTCTTATTCCGAACGTAGACCACACTTCGGTGGTATCCCACTTAAGGCCCATAAGCCTCTGCAACACGTACAAAATCATCTCCAAAATCTTGGCACTCCGATTATCTTCATATCTGCGTCGTTTAATGTCGCCCTATCAATCAGCCTTTATCTGAGGCCATATCATTTAGGAAAATTCGATTCTGACAGTAGAGGCTTTGCATACCATTAAACACAAGCGAGGCAAAGGTGGTGATATGACGATAAAAAATGACATGGCAAAGGCTTTTGACCACATGGAATTGCAGCATATACTCCAGGTTCTTTCTTTTCTTGGCTTTATCCCAATATTCATAACTTGGATTCATGCTTGCATCTCCACTGCCACCTTTTTCATCCTTTTTTTTCTAAGCAAACGCTGAATGCATTACACCGGGAGGGGGCATACAGGCACCGAATCCAGAGCCATCTAAGGCCGGAGACGATCATAGGGGGCACAAACGCCCATTACATCAAAGTTTTCAATGACAGGCCCGAAGGGCCAACAACCAGATGGCCGGAAAGGCCAAACACAAATGGGTCAACATACCCACAAACCAAACCCGGGGCCATAGACCCGGGACACAACACCACCAAGCTGAAAACTGCGGAAACCGTCGCCGGAGGAGGAACCAAATCCGTACCTGCAACAAAAGCACCCACAATGGATAGACTCGGCCAAAAGAGAAGACCATCTCATCAGGCGCGTCAGATACACACGCCGTAAGAGGGGCGTGTGGAGAGCCAGCAACCGTAGGGGGACGGCCGGAGCAGGACGACATCGAAGCGTTGGAGCTGCGGAAGCCGACCAACGGGCGCAAGCTCGCCGGAGACCATCCTGTCGTCGCCGAGAACACACCACCGAGGCAAAACCCAAGCAGCAAACCCACCGAGCTTATTGAAACCAGAAAGCACCAATTAAAAGCACGGGAGGGGGGAAGACGGGAGGAGGAGGCGGAGGGGGAAGACGCAGACGAGGAGAAATGGGAGAGTCTAGAGAGAAGGAGGACCCTCACTCTCTAGACTTTTCGGAGGAGAACCCCATTGGTCATTTTCAATTTCTCAAACATTACGCCAAGGTCATCCTCTTTCTCCCCCCTCTTTATCATTGGTGCAAAAATATTTACTTGGATTCTCCACTCAGAAGAAAGATGTACAAATCTCAAAGGCCTCCCTCTATTTGGCCCTTCTGTCCAGGTTAGGATAGATGTTTCTCTCTTCTCCTAATTCTCTTAGGGTTCAATTTATCAATGCCAATTATTTAAAACAATCCTCTTTCTGGGATTCTTCTCCCTCCCCCACTTCCTCTTGGCTATGGAAGAGCATTTTAAGTTCCCGTCCCGTTCTTCGACAAGGCTTCTGTCATCTAGTCCGAAATGGTATTGCACAAGAGTTTGGGACGAGTCATGGATACCTTTTCTCCCTTCCTTCAAACCTACGCCCAATGTAATACCCCTGAAAAAAAAATCAAAACATCCGGCTCTATTTTGTTTTAATAAAATTCGGTAACTAATGTGAGATTAATGTTTAAAATAAACATTTAAAAGTTCCAGTTCGGTTTTTTTTTTGAAATAATTGCAAATGTTGGAATTTCAAATATTAAAAAAATACGATTTTGCAAAAAGTATTCAAAATTTGGTCGGTCACTTTCAAAAGAGAGTTTCAAACCTTTCAAACTAATGTGATTAAAATATTCGAAAGGTCAGTCACTTTTGAAATAAAATATTCAAATATTTATAAAAAGAGTTTCAAACATTTGAAACGAATGTGAAATATTCCAAAGCTTTAAATTTGCGGAAACCTGCGGGGAGGGGGATGGAGGAGAAAAAGGCTGAATCAACTGAAGTTTGAGAGAAAGAAAAACAATTGTTTGTTCAACAACATTTTGGGGAACTGTAGGCTTCGGCTTAAACGTGGAGGTAAGTGGTCTTTCTATGAGATTTTTATAAAATTCTTACGTTGTGGAAAATAAGTGCACAATTGTTAAATATTTTTCTTATAAATTGAAACTGGCTTTGGATGAGTTATTGTAAATTCTTGGATTTTGGAAATGTTGGATTTTAAATGTGCACTGTATTTTTTAAAGGATTTTGATGCGTTAGAGAAACTGAACAAATTTGGTAAGAAATGAGATTTTACAAACTCATTTGAAATGGTTGGCCTATTTTGTGAAATTTGTAATGTGAGCTTATTATCAAACTATTATGGTGTTTGTTGAGGTCTTTGTGACCATTGAGGTCTGTGTGACCATGGAGATCTGTGAGACCATAGATGTCTGTGTGACCATTGCGGTCTGTGTGACCATGGAGGTATGTGTGATCATGGAGGTCTGTGTGACCATTGGGGTCTGTGCGACCATTGATAATTTCACTACGTTGCTTGGCGTGAGATATTTTGCTATAAATTGTGTTTTCAGTTAGTATTGCTCACTACTTTTCTTGATCTCGGTTATGCTTATAAACTGTCATTTTCCTTACTCACATTGATTGCTACTTACTGAGCTAGTTATAGCTCACCACTTTACTTCACATCTTTCAGATTTAGCGGTCGGTGGCAGCGAGTAGTAGGAGTTCTCGAGTTATAGTTTCAAAGATTAGTTGCAAGATGCAGAATATTTGAATAAAGAGTCATGTGGAGACTTTAATAATAATTGTTTTATTTCAGAGACTTTAGTAGGTTTATTGTTTATTTGGGAAATTGTTTATTGAGACTTTTGTTAAGAGAAGTATTTAAAAATTTATGTTTTATGAATTTCTTTTTCTTGATTGGGATGATATTTTCAAGCGGTATGCTATCCGTTTAGACTTTTGGGCCGGGTTGTTACAGGCGGTATCAGAGGATAGGTATATGATTATGTAGACTATTAGGAAAATGTTGATGAATCAGAGCATAGAATTAAGTCGAGAAGGAGAATGTTTTTCCTTTCAAGGGTTAAAATTGAATCCGTTAATTTATTTGAGAGATATTTGAACTTGAACTAGGAGTTGATATTGATTTATGATAGGTTTTGATCTTATAAACGATTTTTTGGATTTTGGATTTTGTTGTTATATGTTGAATTCGAGATTTTACATTTTTGTTCCTTGCGTTTGGCCTTTGGGGTCGTTATCTTTTACTAAATTTTGTTGAGCCAAACGAATTTTAGGAAGAAGATGCCGCCTAAGGGTGCAAGACCAAGAAGGAGAGATGTGAACGAAATTTTAGAGGAAGAAGGGTCAAGCCGTAATGAGAGGTCTGCCTCGAATGAAAGGACTGTTACTTCTAGTGAGGACGATGTGGATGCGGTGGCAAATCGGATCATTGTTAGACTTGCTCAAGCCATAGGAGGAAATAAGACTGTACAGGAGGGTTGCTCGTTTGGGGATTTTAAGAAACACAATCCCTATGTTTTTACGGGAGAGCCTGATCCAATCACTGCTGAGAAATGGTTAACTAAGATGGAAAAATTACTCCAAGTTCTTAATTGCACAGATTCACAGAAGGTGAAATACGCAACTTTTGTCTTGGAGGATGCTGCCGAAAGATGGTGGAATGGTACTGAGTTACTGATAAAGGAAGAACTTGGTGAAGATGTTCCAATTACTTGGGCTAAATTTAAGGAAGTGTTCAATAAAACTTACTATCCAGAGATTTTCAAGGATCGTCTTGAAAGAGAATTCGCAGATTTGGTACAAGGGGTCATGAGTGTGGAGCGGTATGCTGCAAGATTTGTAGAATTGTCTCGCTTTGCACCCCATTTAATTCCGTCACCTCATTTTGGCTTCTGGAGTTAATAGTTACAATGAAACAGTAAAGAGGGCCATGGCATTAGAGGAAGATTTCAGACGTCGAGATGTTTTCAAGGAGGCTAAGAAGAGAAAGGTTGAAGTACATGAAGGTCAAGGCAAGGAGCATAACTCCAACGACAAGAATGATTCCTCCAATAACGGTGATGTCAGAATACAAAATACTCAGCATGGAAATGGGAGGCCTTCTCCCCGTTGCGGAAAGCATCATTTTGGACAACCTTGCCTTGGAGTTCAGTTGTGTTATGCTTGCAAGCAGCCGGGTCACTTCGCACTTGAGTGTCTTACTAATAAGAATACGAATCTGTCATCATCTCAGGTTAATAATCCTGCAAAAGGGGTTCACGGAAGGGTATATGCATTATCAACCCAGAAGGACCAATCCACAGAAGAGATGCGGTCAAATCCTTGATTGAGGTAAGTCAATTTCGGGGAAGAAATTTTTTTTAAGGGGGAAGATTGTATTATCCCTGAAAAAAATCAAAACATATCCAGCTCTATTTTGTTTTAATAAAATTCGGTATCTAATGTCAGATTAATGTTTAAAATAAACATTTAAAGGTTCCTGTTCGGTTTTGTTTTGAAATCATTGCAAATGCTGCAAATATTAAAAAATACGATTTTGCAAAAATTATTCAAAATTTGGTCGGTCACTTTCAAAAGAGAGTTTCAAACCTTTCAAACTAATGAGATTAAAATATTCGAATGTTCGGTCACTTTTGAAATAAAATATTCAAATATTTGTAAAGAGAGTTTCAAACATTTGAAACGAATGTGAAATATTCCAAAGCTTTAAAACTTGCGGAAACTTGCGGGGAGGGGGGATGGAGGAGAAAAAGGCCGAATCAACTGAAGTTTGAGAGAAATAAAAACAATTGTTTGTTCAATAATATTTTGAGGAACTGTAGGCTTCGGCTTAAACGTGGAGGTAAGTGGTCTTTCTATGAGATTTTTATGAAATTCTTACGTTGAGGAAAATAAGTGCACAATTGTTAAATATTTTTCTTATAAATCGAAACTGGCTTTGGATGAGTTATTGTAAATTCTTGGATCTTGGAAATGTCGGATTTTAAACGTGCACTGTATTTTTTAAAGGATTTTGATGCGTTAGAGAAACTGAACGAATTTTGGTAAAAATGAGATTTTACAAACTCATTTGAAATGGTTGGCCTATTTTGTGAAATTTGTAATGTTAGCTTATTATCAAACTATTATGGTGCTTGTTGAGGTCTTTGTGACCATTGAGGTCTGTGTGACCATTGGGATCTGTCTGATCATGGAGATCTGTGTGACCATGGAGGTCTGTGTGACCATTGGTGTCTGTGTGACCATTGATAATTTCACTGTGTGACCATTGGTGTCTGTGTGACCATTGATAATTTCACTACGTTGCTTGGCGTGAGATATTTTGCTATAAATTATGTTTTCAGTTAGTATTGCTCATTACTTTTCTTGATCTCGGTTATGCTTATAAACTGCCATTTTCCCTACTCATATTGATTGCTACTTACTGAGCTAGTTATAGCTCACCACTTTACTTCATGTCTTTCAGATTTAGCGGTCGGTGGCAGCGAGTAGTAGAAGTTCTCGAGTTATAGTTTCAGAGATTAGTTGCAAGATGCAGAATATTTGAATAAAAAATCATGTAGAGACTTTAGTAATAATTGTTTTATTTTGGAGACTTTAGTAGGTTTAATGTTTATTGAGACTTTTGTTAGGAGAAATGTTTAAGAATTTATGTTTTTAGTAGTGCTCTGACTACACTGTTGGGATTCATTTATTATTGAAGATGAAATAAAGATTTTATGATTTTTTTTCTTGATTGGGATGATATTTTTAAGCGGTATGCTATCCGTTTAGACTTTTGGGTCGGGGTGTTACACCCAATGATTCCTCCGTCCTCCAAATCTCCACTCTTACATTTAACGATTTGATGGACCCTACCACTCATAAATGAAAAATAAGTGTCCTGCACCATCCTTTTGATCTCCCTACTATAAGGGCCATTTGCAATTTACACCATACATCTTCACCTTTAGAAGATGGACCTATTTGGATTCCAGATAGTAAGGGTATCTTCTCTATTAAATCAGCCTACCATCTCACCCTAAACACCACCAATTCCCCTCTCACCCGTTTGAGAAAAACCAATGGTTGGCTCTTTGGAAACTGAAATTTAATGCTTGTCACAAGGTTTTCTCCTAGAACTTTGCCTGGAAAATTCTCCCAACAAATGAAAAGTTGTGCCACATGTCTTCCACTTCACAATCTCAGTATCAAACTTCATGTTATTTATGTGGTTTTGATCTAGAAACAACTTATCACCTTTTTTTGGAATGTCCTGTGCTGCAGATTATTTGGAGACAATCTTTCTTGCCTTTTTCTAGATAAAATCCACCTTCATACTATCCATGACTTTCTTAGTCCCATTCTAAACCCTGGTAGCAAATCTCTCCCCAGAGGATGTCACTGCCTTTCAACTCTTTGATGGAATAACTTTTGATCAGGTTTGGCTTCTTCGTTATAAAGTTCGACGTAATCCAGACACAATTGTTGACCTTCTCAAAACAGCCTCTACTGTTACGTGTCTTTACAATTAATATACTAATGCCTGGCAGCACTCATCTTCTCTTTGTCCTTAAGTCATTTCTCACTCTATGCAAGTGACTGGGTTTAGATTTCAATTTGATGCAGCAGTAAGACAACACTCTTCTCCTTGATCACCATGATTCCATTATTGTAGCAGAAACAAAGTTTCTTCCATTTATATCTGATCCACTACTAACTGAAGCTTCTGCGGCTCATTTTGCTGCTCATCTAGCCTCTTCTTTTGCAACAACCATTCAAATTCAGTGTTATTCTAGAAGGAGATTCAAGTATTGTTAATCCAGTTCTTCGATGTGAAGAATCCTATGTGCACTTGTCCATTTTAGACATAATTACGAACTCAATTTCAGTTTTATCTTCTTTCCCCTCTTCAGCAGGGGCGGAGAGAGGGGGGCAGCCCCCCCCCCTCAGGTATCCTACTCCCTATAAAACCCACTTAAGGACTTTTATTTAATCTACAAAAAAGATTATTGCTGCCCCCCTCAGGTATCCCCCTCAGGAAGTTCCATATGACCTGCGTCCTCCACCTTCCGCCCATTGATGGCCGTGATCGGCAACCGGGGGTTCATACTGGCCTTTGAACCTTCCGAAGAGCAAACGATCTGCACATCTAGATTTAAAAAAGAAGAAAAAAACCACATAGTCTGCCCTCATTCAGTAGGGCCTTTTCTAGCATTGAACAAAGGGAGGGCTAGTGGAATCGTTATTGAGGGCTTCAGTTGGTTCTGATAGTGGGCTTAGGTTGCAGCCCAATTTTGATCACAGTTTCTCTTCAGCTGGGCCTGTCTCCTTTGCCCCAAAGGTTGACCAAGCCTACCTCAAGTCTGATCCACTGGAGGCATTTTCTCCCAATCCTGAAGATGGACCTTACTCGCATAATGTTAGTTCTCCTATAAGCTTGTCTCAAGTCAGTGGAGCGGATAAAGGCAAACGGAAATTGTTTGATCTGGGAGGATATTCCTCGGTTGAAAAAAGTGGTGTCTACTGTGGGCTTCTCATTTGTGAACACGCATGTATCTCCTCTTACTCAGGCCTCTATTCCTCTGTTCTCCAAGATCTGGACTTTATGATCATTCACATACAATTTGAACAAGTTCTGAAACTTTTTTTTCGCATAAATTTAATATTTATTTTTAATCATATTATTTAAAATAATTTTCGTTTATGCCCCTAAACAAAATTTCTGCCTCCGCCCCTGCCCTCTTGGACTGTTAGAAAAATTACTTGAGTTTAAAACACAAAGGCGCATGCTTTGGCACAATGGGCTTTGACCAATCACTTTAGTGATCACATTCCTCCTTCAATGTATCCCTCTATCTAGAAATTTGGAGGCAGTGATCCTCCTTGAATCTTTTTTATATTTATTTCTAATTATTATAAATATTATAAATATCTTTGAGAAAAAAAAAATTAGAGGCTGGTGGATTCACCACAAATCAAGGCCTTGGATCTCCCCAAGTAAGTTTTTGTTTTTCCTCCTTTCCCTCCCATTTTAAAAAAATTTCATTTATTTGTATATTATTATTATTCTATAATTTTTCCCATATATAATTATATGAGATTTGAGGTGTAATCGATTTCAGTCCTTTGATTGGGGAACCATATTAGTCTTGCATTTCAAAGCATTGGGCTTGTATATGGTGACTTAGGCACGTCAGCTCTATGTGTTACCGAGCATTTTCCCGACTGGGGTTAAGAACAATGAGGATATACTTGGCGTGTGTTTGATATTTTACTCGCTCATGTTGATTACTCTATTCAAATATATTTTCATTGTGCTGGCAGCCGACAACGGCGAGGGTAATCCTCTCTCGAGCTTACTAATTTGCTCAGAGTACCTGTTTTTTTGATAAGCTACCACAACCCTCTAGCCACCGGAAAATGAAGCAGAAGGTGATTCACCGACTCCCTCTCACTCTTGCATATGTAGCACCAGTCCATCAAGAAAAGCATCTCCTGCTTAAGTTATCAATAGATAAAAATTTTCCTAGAGCTGCCTCCCAAACAAAGAAAGAGACTCTAAAAGGAAGTGAATTCTTCCAACACTGTTTCCAAGGGAAACCCTTGGCAACTCCTCTCACAAGGAGCCCGACACCACCTCAAAGCAAAGCAGCAAGCACTTGAGGTTACAAACTTCTTAGCTCTCCTTAGTCCCACACAAGATGAGAGTATCATCAGCAAAAAGTAAATACGAGATACTCACCCTAGAAACACCACCACTACCCACCTCAAACCCCACCATCGAGCCTCTCTCCACCAACATATTAATCATCTTGCTAAAAGTCTTCATAACAATAACGAACATGAGTGGAGAAAGAAGGTCACCTTGGCCATGAGAGCTACCAAAGAAACCTTGAAGGGAGCCCTTAATCATGATCGAGAATTTAACCGTAGAATTGCATAAGGCAATCCACCTACACCAACAATTAACATCGAATCAAGAATTTGTCTTCCCTTCACAAAGGCATTCTGAAAAGGCGAGAGATAGTGTTCAACACCCCTTTCAACCTATTAGTCAACACCTTGGCCAAGTTCTTATAAACTCTACCCACTAAACTGATTGGATGGAAATCCTTCAACTTGACCGCACCTGCCTTCTTAGGAATAAGGGCAATAAAGGAAGCATTCAAGCATTTAACAAATTTCCCACTATGGGCAAATTCATTGAAAGTGGCCAGAACATCCCTCTTGACCACCTTCCAACAAGACTGGAAGAAAGTTGAGAAGAAACCGTCCGGGCCTAGGGCTTTCTCTCCATTAAGGCAACGAACCACCCCAAAAACCTCATCCTCCTCGAAGGGCCTCTCTAACCATGTAGCTTCCTTCCTCGAGATAGCTTCAAACTCCATACCATCCAGTGACGGTCTCCAGGAGAACGGTTCCTTATACAAAGAACCATAAAAGTTAACAATCTCCTAAGAGATTGCCGAGGAGTCCTCCACCTTAGTGCCCTCAACATCCAAGCAGGAAATAGAATTTGTCCTCCTATTCGAGTTCACCATGTGATGAAAGAACTTAGTAGATCTATCGCCATCCTTAAGCCATAAAGATCTCGACTTCTGTCTCCAACTCACTTCCTCCATATCAATCAGTTGATCCAACTCTCCAACCACATACAACTTCCTAACTTCCCCTCATTGTCCAAAAGACCCCTTTCATCCAACGAGTCAAGCGAAGAAAACTCATTCAACAAGGAAGGCTTTATAAAATTAATATCCCCAAAAACCTCTTAGTTCCAAAATTTCAGATCTTTCTTTAGAGCCTTTAACTTCAAATCCAGGACAAAACTAAGAGACCCTACAAAAGCATACAAACCCCACCACAACCTAACCCTCTCCACAAACCCATCCACTTTCAGCCACATGTTCTTGAAAAGAAAAGGCCTCTTCCCGCCCCTAAACGGCGTAATCTCCAAAACTTTAGGGAAATGGTCCAAGAACAAATGGGGTAATCTTCTCTGAGTCACCTCAGGGAACAAAGACTTTTAATCGGAATTTAAAAAGTAGTTAATCCTAGACCACGACTCGGAAGACCTATCGTTCAACCACGTGAATAAGCCTCCCAACAACAGAGTATCTAGGAGACCTAAATCAGCAATGAAATTAAAGAAATCCATCATAGCTCTCTCACTCCCATCTCCACCTGAATTCTTATTAGGGAACCTAGTAACGTTAAAATCCACCCAATACACCAGGGAGATTCCACCAAGCATGTACACCAGTCAGCTCATCCCACAACAAACTCCTACCCCTATCATCATTAGGTTCGTAGACTCCTGAGAACATCCACTGATTACCATCCTCCAAATTCTTAAAGAACACAGAGACAAAAAAAAACCAGAAAAATAATCTACCAACTCCAACAACCTATTATCCCACATCAAAAATATACATTTTGAGGCCCCATCTACCGCCAAACTATACTAGATAACATGAACCTCCCCCTCCAAACGCCTAATCAAGGCCCTAAAAACAACAACCACCTTGGTCTATTGAAGATACACCACATCAAACTTCCAACCCCTCAATAAATTCTCCACTCTATTGCACTTCAAGGTTGATATTCAGCCTTCTAACATTCCAACTTAAGATTATTGACTTCATTTAGACAACATCAAAGCCCTCCCTTTGTTCTTGCCCTTCTTTCCAAAATAAGAGGATCAATCATAATTCACCTCCAAACCCTTCAACTCTCCTAGTAACTTACCCTTGACCTACTAGGATTCTTTGTGATCACCTACACCTTGTCCCTCTCCAAGGCTACGAAGAGGTTCATTAGCTCTTCCTCATACCCCTCACAAGACACCTCAATCATGTATCTAAAGGAAGAAACAATTTCTAAGACCCAATTCGACACTATAAACTTTCCTGCTTGCACCTCTATCTCACCAAGGAATCAAACAGTAATGAGATCCATAACCAACTCAGAGCCCCCTAGTGTCACACAAAACCTCCACTTCCTTAGCCAAAAAAGAGATAGACTTGCCTATAACTCCCTTCAGAAAAACATCTAAAACCAGACACTTGATACCCCATAAGAACTCTCCCCTATCGCCAAACCACTAGCTGGCACCATAGCAAGAATTTTTGTCTCAGTCCGACCCCGCTCAACTTCTTTCAACACCAATGCTTGATGACAGAGGGCCACAAGGGTGTCCCCATCAACACAGGCCCCCTAAAACCCACCTTGAATCTCCTCAACGGGTAGGTCAAGAACCATCTCTGGTGTCGGCACGTCGCTGGTACAGACAATACCACCATATGCGATGTCAACAGAGGCTCGACTGCCATCAACTGGGGGTGGTGGCCACCATCCGCACACCACGGCTCCTGGCCAAGGCCATCGCACACCCTAGCCACAGCGACAACTCGAGTCAGCCAGCTCGAGAGAGTTAGGCTCTTCCTCCTAGTTCAGCCCACCACCCTGCACTTTAGTGAACCCTCGCACCTAAAAAACGATGGTTCGACCCACAGGTGGGCCACCTAACTCTGGTCCACTCTCGCCAGGCCCACCAGGGTTCTGGGTCAGTGCCCCACCCTCACCAACTAATTGACTAAGGTCCAAATGGCCCAACCCAGCTCCACCAGGGTACTGTGAGAACTCCCCATCCTCAAAACAAATAGGGCTTAAGCTTAAATGGCCAAGCCTAGCTTCCTCATCCAGCAACTTAATCAGCTCATCCACCTTTTCCAATGCACGTTAACTCCCTACCTCGAACCAACTACCGCTAACTTTCCAGAGCCTGACAATCTCTTGGAAAGTGAACCATCGACTTTCACTTTTGCATGCGAAGCTTCTCTGCTGACCTCATCATCAACTATTGCCTCCTCAACCAAGGAATAACAATCGGTCTTCTTCCTCAAAGGGCCTTTCTTCACCACCTTGGCAAAGGACATGCCTTTTCAATAGCCAGAGCTACCAACATCCCATCTTTCCCTTATGATCTTCCCAAGGTGAGTCACCAGCTCTTGAAACACCCTGGCCAGCTCATTCCATCAAAACCCTCCTTGTCCTTCTAGAAACATAACCACCTCTTTCTGACGACCTCCCCAAAACTCTATTATAGCCACGTACCACCCGACCTGGTTGCTGCACCTCTATGCCAAGAAAGCACGCGACGACTCATTAAGATTTTCTGTAACATCTCTTTGACCATCCACACAAATCCGTACCTCTCCAAGCAAATCGAGCTCAAAGACTTACGACTCCACTCCGAGAGTTTAATAACATCATTGTCACTAACAGAGACTTGAAACTTCTTAGCCTCAACTCTGAAAGTCCAGGAAAAATCCATAGAACCATCTAACACTAAGCAAACAACAATTCCCACCACTAACAAGAACACACAACCGGAAGAAAACCCTATCGAAATATGTGACCATACACGGCTAGCAAGGGGGAGAGGGTGAGGAGAGAGTAAAGTACTCTTCGACTCTGATTTGATTAATGGTGATGTTAATTCTCATGCTTGTTGGTAATTTACTGGTAACACTTCCTAATAGCTGAAATTTTTGAGATGGATGGCAGCTTAATATGATAGTTCTTCTTCCAATTTGTGGGTCCATATCTCTATTTTCAAAATTTCTGTGTTTTCGTACTTTTATAATGTACTTAACAAAAATTTATATCTATAGAGGAACTTTTGCCCTATATTCTCTCATATGTCGCCGTATCAAGCAGATAGCTTAAGCTTGCATCCTTAGTGAAGTCCTTGCTTGAGAGTAACCAAAAAATAAAATACTCCATCTTGTTCGTGACTATGCTTGGCACCTCCATGGTGCTTGGGGATGAAAACCTCACACCATGCATAACAGGTACGGTAGAGCAGTATAGCACCTTGGATAGTTAATAATTTTGGTTTAGAGTTTCTTTGTATCTAACATACCTACAAGACGAGATATTTACAACATGATGTACCTGGTTGCAGTTGTGAGTCCTAGTTTTCAGGATTAAGGCAACTCAAGAGGGGAGGGTGAATTGGTTTTCTAAAATTTTTCGGTATTGACCCCCAAAGATGTGTTTGCTAATATATACTACTTTAGCACAAGTATAATATGCAATAAGAATAAATATGTGCTTAAAGTAAAGAGTATGGATAAGAGAAACAAACACTCGAATTTTAGGTGGTTCGGCAAACCCGCCTACATCCACCCCTCAAGCTCCTTCACCGAGCCTCGAGGTTTTCCACTATCTTCCAATAGCTTACAGACTAGCTTCCGGGTGCTAGTGAACCGTACAAGTATTTTTCCGGGATCAACACTCAAACCCACCCAAGTGGTTTTTCTGGCTCATCACTCACAACCTCACCAAGCTTGAGATATACACTCTCAAAACTTCTTCTTTAGTGAACAACCTCACTAAAGGAAACACTTCTTTTGATATGAAGATGATGAACAAGACTCTCTCAAATAGTAGATATAAAAATGAAAGTGTGTTTTGTGTGAATTATATGAAAAATATGAAATAGGAAGGTTTAGAATATTTCTCAAGCTATACAAATGATGTGTGGTCATTGGTTATTCATTTTAGATGAAATGAAGGTATATTTATAGGTCACTTATGAAAACTAGCCGTTTATAGCTGTTAGGGGTCGATTTGACAATTTTACCGTTGTACCGGTTGACCAGTTCAAGTAGTCGTTGCCCAACGGTCATAAATTTGAATGCTGTCAAGATCATCCGCTTCATGTAGAGGTCGACCGCTACAAAAAATGCATCGATCGGTTCATTTAAAACCATGTTTTTTACCACTTTTAAATACCTAATTTT
Source organism: Myrica gale (assembly GCA_963930655.1). Lineage (NCBI taxonomy): Eukaryota > Viridiplantae > Streptophyta > Magnoliopsida > Fagales > Myricaceae > Myrica > Myrica gale. Next base: position 11,091,739 of record OZ005619.1, on the reverse strand, counting down.
AAAGATTTACTTCCCATAAGTATATGAAGGGTTTGAGAGTTTGTTTAGGGTGTTTTGAAACCTTTAAAAATATTTTAATCTTTCAAACAAAACTTAAAACGGTTTATGCACGTTTTGAAAGATATGCAAGTGAGTGATTCAAATCCTTGTCAAAAGTGAATAAAGAGTTACAAAGATTATACCCTAAGGTCTTGAATCTTCACTTTGAGCTCATTGCATCTTCTTGTTCTTCTTTCTTCAAGTCTTTGGCTCTTTTATCAAGTCGTCTTTGTCTTTGAAGATGTACACTTTATAAACTTGATCCATTTATTGAAATCATCAAAATCTCAATTGTGTACAAAAGCCAACAACAGTATTATCGGCTGTAGGGGAATTCATGGAGCTATTCTATCTGACAATATGATAATGTGGATTTTCGTGGGAATCTTGATCGTTTTGTTCCAAATTATGAGGTGTGGGATGGATAAAATTGGCTATAATTTTGCTTCCACACTTATCACCTGGTTTCTTTTCATCGGAGTCATTGGCTTGTACAATTTTGTGAAGTATGATTCAGGTGTTATCAAGGCAGTCAATCCAATGTACATTGTTCATTATTTCATGAGAAGCAAGAAGGATGTGTGGATTTCTCTTAGAGGCGTCCTCCTATGCCTAACAAGTACCCATTGCATAATTTTCCAACTCTATTATCATTGTTTACAACCTTAAATATTCAGAGGCAAAAGGAATAATATAGGGAGATACTGTTTCTATAACAACAAGTTGTGGCTACTGTTTCAAAAGTTTCGACTTTAGAAACCATTGAAATCTAACTAGATTGTTCCATTTTATCAAACCTTCTAAGCAGTCAATCTTAAACCCTAAATAATCTTTTGTTAATTTGTGTTCCTACTGAAGATGGTCATTGTTTGGTAAAACGATATATGCAGATTCTGAAGCCTTGTTTGCTGATCTTGGTCACTTCTGCGTTCGCTCAATTTAGATGAGCTCATGCGCTTTAGTCTTTTCTTTTGTTGTTCTTGCCTACTTTGTTCAAGCTTCCTATCTCAGGCTGCACAACCAGGTTGCTAGTAATGCCTTTTATTTTTCAGTTCCAAGTACATTACTGGTCCTTACACTTACTTTTAATTGCTTTATTTGCCTTGTGTTCATATCACTAATTACTTTTATGCATAACCGGTATACTGGCCAATGTGTGTGGCAACAATCGTTGCCATTGAGTCATTTATCTCAACTTCTTTCTCCAGCATCCAACAATCCTTAAGGCTTGGTTGTTTCCCTTGGGATCAGGTAGTGATTGCATCCTCCAAACACAAAGGACAAGTTTATGTACCCTAGATCAATACACTTCTCATGGTGGCTTGTGTGGGTGTCACTCTTGGCTTAAAAAATACATTGAAGATTGGCGCCTATGGTAAATACTTGAAACTTAAATTTTTGGGAAGTCTATTTGAGCCCTTAAACTTCAAACAAATTTCAAATAGTGCCTCAAATTACCAATCTTGACACATTGAGCCTACAGACTACCAAATTTCATCAATTTGCACCCTTAAAAAAGCTCAACCATCAAACTCGTGCCACTTATGTTATAAATGAGTCACGTGGCATGATTTTGACTGTCAGATTTTAGTTCAGGGTGCAATTTAATCAATTGCGAAAGTTGGAGGGTTCAATATGTCAAGATTGGTAGTTTGGGGTCCTATTTAAAATTGATTCGTAGTTCAAGGACTCAAAGTGATTGTACCCTTAAATTTTTCAAGCAGGACATTCGGTTAATGTTACATAGAGATCCTTTGCACTCTTTAATTTATTTTTGATAGAAATTTCCTCTCTTTCCTTTATTGTTTTTGTCATGATCAAGATATGGAAGACAAACATATTCTTGATCATCATCTATTCCCTTAAGATCTGGCTCTTGGAACTCTTATTTCTGAGCTCAATACTCTACAAGTTTGTTGATGGAGGGTATCTTCCTTTGTTATTTGTTATGGTTCTTGTGATTGTTATGTTCTTATGGGATTATGGCTAACGTAAGTACATGTACAAGCTAGAAAAAAAAGTTTCTCCACAGAAATTGGTTGAAATAGAATCTGATCCCACCATCCATCGGGTCCCGGGTCTTGCCCTATTTTACACCGAGCTTGTCCACGGAATTTCCGTAATTTTCATGCATTATGTTTCCAATGTGCCAGCTCTGCACTCAGTTCTTATCTTTGTCTCAATCAAATACCTACCCATAAGCACAGTCCTTCCAGAGGATCGATTTTTGTTCGGACGACTGGAGCCCAATGAGCTATGCATTTTTCGATTTGTAGTGTGGTATGGATACAAGGACGCAAGGACAGAGTGGGAGTCTTTTTAGGATATGCTGGTGCATCAGTTGAAGAATTTCATACGAAAGGACGAGCTCATTTCAAGGCAGGATACGAACGATGAATCAGACAACATTGAGGAAGTGACAAGGATGCAGTGAGAGTTGGGGACGTTGTTTATCTACTCGGCAAAGACGAGGTGATAGCCTCAAAGGGTTGTAGCTTGTGTAAGAAAGTTGCTATAGACTACGGATATAATTTGTTGAGAATATGTGTGATGAAGGCAGATGAAGTTTTCATGATTCCTCGCAAACGACTTCTCAAGGTGGGGATGACTTGCGAGGTTTAGAAAGTAGAAATTGCAATCCCTTGCAGTGATTTGCTTCAACTAATTGGTTTTTTCACTGTCTCGCTGGGATGCACGAGGAGTTCTGCAATTTTGGTCCATCTTAAAAATGTAGTGTACTTGATTCAAGGCATATGCATGAAGGAGAATTTATATGTCTATGCTTTCTGTATGTTTCTCCCACATTTTCAAGGCATATATCTCCATACTGAGATTATATTGTTGTTTTTTATTCATTTTCTCTCCTTAAGAATTTCTAAATCACGATATCCTACACAAAGAAGAATTTGTCTTACTTTTCTAAGAAGAAATACATTCCAAAGAACAGCCAGCAAAGAACCATTAGGAACCAACAAAAGGTAATGATCCTGTAACGACAGAAGTCTAATAAGCCTTGAATCCCTAGACACACAAAAGAGTGAATGGGCTAAATTGACAATTGCCCTAGTTTGTCCCTAATTACATATGTTTTTTTTGCTAAATAAGACCTCGTATTGTTAGAAGAAAGGAATTAAAGGCCAGACTGCATATCACACTCCCGTATATGCTCAGGTATGTCTGAAACGGTAAAGAAACCTGACTTACCAAGGCGAGCAGCCCACTTACCAAGTTGTGAGCTAAAACATTACACTTCCTAGGGATCCAAGCAATTTTCCACTCCCTAAAATCTGCAAGACCAGCCCGAATGCAACTCACAAAAGAAGAAATAGCCCAACAATTCGGCTATCCAGCAACACGCACATCATTACAAAGGAGTAGAGAATCGCATTTGAACTCCACGCGATTCCACTTCTGATCTCTGGCCAAAGAACACGCCTCAGCTAAAGCAAATGCTTAACCAACAAGAGGGTCCATAGCAGCTATGCGCTCCGTGTAAATCATACAGAGGGAGATGAAAGAGTCTCTAACCGAGATTGCTACGTAAGACCTGTTTGGTTGGATTGCAACATCCGAGTTAAGTTTCAGCCACCCCGCTCGCGGGGTCTCCAAACCAGATTCACACTCCTATCCTCATCCACCCAAGTGGCAGCATGCTCCGCATATCTCCTTCTTATCGCTAAAGTCAATTCTCTGGTAGACACCGAAGCCTCCTGGTGCACCACCTTGTTCCTGGCAAGACATTACTCATCCATCACAATTGCCGCGTTAAGAGCAAAAGCTCGTAAATCTCTCTTTGTAATATTAAAGGCACAGTCAGCACAAAGGATAGTCTCAATCAGATCCACCGAATTCACCAAGGGGATAGAGTCCATCTGCACACCCCACATAGATTCTCACCAGGCAATGCAAGCAACACTGCAAAAAACAAGAAGGTGGAGTCAATCTTCAGGAGCTAGCCGACAAAGAGGGCAAAGAAAGGGATCCTCATCTTCTAAGTGTAGAAGTCTACCATGGCTCCCCTTAGTATTCAGAGCCCCAACCCCTACTTCCCAAAATTAAGCATCAGTTTTAAGCGGTCTTGGATTTTTAACTTCCACAGCCTATTCCAAGAAATACTATTCAACCCCCGAAAATCCCTGCCCTTCTCTCTTGCTCCGCCAACAACACAGATTTAACAGAGAATACACCCCGACTTCTCTCTAGTCCAAACCCATTGGTCCTCCACAAGTGGATTCGGCACTGGCATCCAGAGGATCTCTTCAGCTGAGGCTTCCTAAAGCAACCTCCTGACCAACTGATAATCCCATTGGCTTGAATCTGGTCTAACAATATCACTGACCACCTGAAATTCCAAATTTTCAGCCTCATTGACTCTCCAAACCGGTTTGAAATTCACACCCCTAGGTAGCCAAGTTGCCTCCCGTATACTCACAGCCTGCCCATTACGTGGCAATAAACAAAGAACTTCCTTAAGCAATGGCACCACCTAGAGAATGCCTTTCCAAATGCAAGACACGTTTCCAACTCTATGCAGAGGCGACATGAGGCAATTCATCCTATATTTGATCTTACAGATTTGAACATTAAAGTGCTTGGAGAGCTAAAGACACGCCAACCAAGTTTTGAAAGCAGAGCCAAGTTAGGTTGGCAGATTCTATCCCAAGCACACGGTGTAATATTCTTCCTTTTCTGAGGAGAGAATCCCCACCAGAAATCCTTGAGAAGTTTGTCAAGTTCTTCACACCAACTTTTAGGGAGTAAAAACGTAGACATACGCGGGCATAGCTGTCGCAGCGGACTTAATAAGCGTCGTGCGCCTTGCCTGTTATAGAGCTCGCATTTTCCATCCCACCACCTTGCTCATCACCCTCTATTTAACATCCTCAAAGGCACGTCTTTTAGACCTCCCAATAAACAAAGTCAACCCCAAGTATTTACTGTTCATAGCCATTTTAGGAATCTGCAGGGAGACAGAAATGGCGGTAACAACATTAGGATTTGTATTCTTGCTACAGAAAAAGCCAGACTTGCCCTTATTCACCAATTGCCCAGACCATCGAGAGTAAACATCCAGAACCCCATTAATAACAGCAGCTTCTCTCACATTCGCCCGACAAAAAATCATCAAATCATCAGCTACTAAAAGATGAGAGATAGGGGGTTGTTCTAGCCACTTTAATACCATGGATGGAACCATGAAGTTCAGCGCGACCAATCAATCTTGAAAGCAATTCTGACCCCAAAATAAAAAGAAATGATGAAAGTGGGTCTCCTTGCCTGAGCCCTCGATAATGTTTGAAAAAATCATGGGGCGAACCATTCAAAAGCACCGAAAAGGAGACAGTTGTGATACACGGCTCAACCCATCCAATCGTCTCGCACTGAACCCAAAGCACTTTATAACATGGAGCAAAAAGCTTCATTTCACCCTGTCTGTAAGCTTTCTTCATATCTAGCTTCAACGCCATGTAACCCTTTCTCCCCCGCTTGGTTTTCATCGTGTGAATCACCTCTTGGCCTAATATGAAGTTTTCTTGGATTACTCTACCAGGGACAAAAGCTGCCTGAAAAGGCGAAATCAGCTTTGCAATAACCCCTTTCAGCCTCACTGTAAGGATTTTAGACACCACCTTATAAGCCACATTACATAGGCTTATAGGGCGGTATTGCTGCACTCTTATCGGATGATCAACGTTTGGGATGAGCACTATAAACGTGTGGTTTAATTGCTTCCCTGATTGCATATGTATTGTATACTTATTAGTGCCATGCGAAGCCTCAGAATTTCAGACAGTGCAAACACAAAGAATTCCAACTTCAGTGATTTTAGATAATCGAAACGACCCATTGTAGCTATTCAAAGATTTAGTTATATATTTCCATAAGATATCGACTTCAATAATCCTCAGTGTACAAATAATTCTTTTTTTTTTCACAAGTGCTTGACTTAAATGATATTTAGACTGTGAGCCTTAGATTTGCCGTTACACGCGTACTCCAGTATATTTTTCCATTGGACAAAGGTCGTATGAGTCAGATGTATATAGGCAAAGTGTAACGAATTGCATTCCATACGATTAGCTTGTAAGAAAGAGACTTTATTATAAAACGAGAACATCAAAAACATCAAACAATCCTACACAAACATTAATACCTTTAACACAAACTCCAATAACTTTTCACACAAACTTCAATATCTTTTTTTTTTAAAAAAAATTCTAACAAATATTCCTTCTTCATACTTTTTCACCGAACTTCAATATTTTTTATTAACAAATTACATCAAATCATCTCTCTACATTTTTTACAAATTCTAATAAAAATTAAATATCTTTAACTTTTTTTACCAATTTTTACACAAAAACTATAAAATTCTAATTTACATAAATATTCACAATTCTATCAAACATCCTAAAAATCTTACAATTTTTTTTTATAAAAGGAACATTATATTTAGAAAACAAGGACAAATGGAAAAGCTTTACCCATGGCCATGGACGAAACTCCAAAACCTGCAAGGAAAGCTTCAGTTTTCGTGCATTTTTTTTTTTATTTTGACAGAATCTATTTTTTACATTTTATGCATTTTGGCACCCTAAAATAAGATTTTATGAAATTAATCTCTCAAGAACTCTAGTTTCTAACTTCGTCCTTGATGCAGTCAGTCAGGTTAATCAATTAACAGGCCCAAACTATAGTTTCAGAACAAACATACAACACTTAAGTGCGTCTTGTGGCTTGCAATTGTGAGGAAGTCGGCCAAAAGCTAAAGGGTCCCTAATTTGTAGAGCCACAATTTTTTTTTAAAAAAGTTCAGATTTGGACAAATATAAATGATCTTAGAGACCACACTCGTGTATGTAGTCTCTCTACTTCCTAACCAATAGAGGGACCTAAATAAGTTAAGGATGAGATGGTCCTAAACCATCTAGTAAGAATAATGGCACCTCAATATTGCCTTTTGGCGTTGTTATGCTTATCGAAAAGACACCACTGCACGGGGGAGGTCCATGGCATGATGCAAATGTCAGGGGACGAAAGGAACATTTTAACCTTTTATTTTTCTATTATATGGTCAAGTAATACACAAATAAGAGAAAATAAAATTATACGACTAGAAATATTCTTAACATTTTTAATAATTCTTTACATTCTTAAATTTTTTTATTTTTCTAGAGGGAGGAGAAAAATTGACTAAATGTTAACGAAAACTTCATTAAACACTAGATACCCATATAGCTTATCTTTCTCAATAAATTTTATAATATAATTCTGAAACAAAATTATATAAAAAGAAAAAGACAAGAAACTGATTCTGACTCCTTACTTCACAATTGTATTTTCTCACTTTCATCCACTACAAAATGGAGGGCCAAAATAAAATATTCCAAATTAAAATGATATAACTAATTAGTTCCCAAATCACCCATATCAAACAGATCAATTTTCATAAATTTGACCATAAAATGTAGCTACAAATAATTCATTCTATGAATATTTGTTATCGTTAATATATAATCGAATGGTAAGAAATTTTTTAATTATGGTGGTTCTGACACTTTGGATCTTAACTTATCACTATTATCTTTCTGTTAAATTTTTTGTTATTTTAAAACATAGGGTTAAATATACTTTGCACACTAATATTTTATTTTTGAAACATTGAGTTCATTATGTTATCTCCTAACAATTTGCACCCCAAAATGAAATTATGCATCAAATTAAATGGTAATAGTTTACACGTGCCTCTCGCGTGATCTTAAACCCTGTTAGATTATCGTACCGCCTTTGAATCTCAAACTATGTTTGCCTGTAAATCACCTGAATATTACCAGTATATCTCTCCGAATGCAGACATTTATTACCTTAGAATCATCATTCTTGAAGTCTTTACTAGCAAATTTCTCTCAATATTTTAGCAATAGCAATGACAGTATGATTACCGTCTAATTTGACGCCTAATTTCACTTCAGAGTGCAAATTGTTGAGAGAGAACATAATGAGCTTAATGTCTCAAAAATAAAATATCAAGGACAATATGTCAACGATTTCAAATATAGAGAGTGCAAAGTGTATTTAATCCTTAAACAAAAAAAACTTTTAACCTTTGAAATGACTGTTTTTGCTCCACAAAGCATTGCTACCAAAAAAAAAGAAAAAAGAAAAAAACAATCTGTGCATAATTTCATGTATCAAAAAATTACTGTCCAAAATAATGAAATTTTTTAGCAAATTAATGCATAATGTCTAAACTTAATAACTAGTGGCTGTAATGTGGAAAGACTGATACCCTTGCTTCGGGAATCCAAAATATGGAAGTCAAAGTACGCTGCGTCGGCTGTCTTCATTCAAATCACATTGCGGCTTGTGATGTCTGACATCGTTCCCCAGACGTGTGGGAAGCTTACGTGATTGACGGTTGGGGACAGTGTTCTCTATTGTTTTATGAATAGCTAAACAATGGAAAAGCCAACAAAAGGTCATTTCAAATATGAAACCAAGTCAGGCTGCAGACCTCCAAAATTGAAGCTGATACATGCCTGCCTGGAGTAAGAAATAGAACTATAGGAAAAAGGTAAAAGAGAGTAAGATAAGAAATTTTAAAAAAAAGCAGGAAAAGTAGTAGCAGCGCAAAACAACAAACCCTACTAGATTAGCCATCACTTGAGCGCAGTTGCAGGCAGCACTATTCACACGTTATTCCTCCCCCTCATACAACAAGAGGCTGTATGAATATGGGACGGGGTCTGCTGACAGAACTGCAGCAAATCACGCTGCGGTTTGTATTCCTCCCCCTCATACAACAAGAGGCTGTATGAATATGGGACGGGGTCTGCTGACAGAACTGCAGCGAATCACTCTGCGGTTTGTGAGAGCCGGGTGTGGGTCCCATGTGGTAAATGTAGCCTACTGTTCCTGTTTTTTTCGAATATTCATAGAGGCGGCTCTGCTGCAGTTTGGGTCCGGCTCTCACGAACTGCAGCAGAGCCGCACTCTAGGAATATTGGAGGAACAAGAACAGTAGGCTACATTTACCACATCAATATCAACCAGAAGGATACTCACTTTAAATCTTCATCCCTACTTTTTGCCACAAGAAAAGTAAAACAATCCTTATTCCATATGTTATCAACATCAAGAGACACATTAAACTCGAAAACAATTTGCAAAACTAACTAAGAAAACCAACAAAGAAAAGAAAAGAAAAGGTGGATTCTCTGCACACAAACAATTGGGTCAGACAATTTTCGAAGTGGGGACCCTCATGGTCAGCTTGGTAGAGGATTATATCCCTTGTTTGGATGTCACGATATCATTGAAAAATCCCAGTTGAGGCAGGACCATCAGCGGTTGGAGAGGCTTTCACATGCGTGGGGAACGGATCCAAAGCCTAGGTGGAGTATGTGGCCGGATCATCATTGCATCGGAAGGATGGAGTTCGCTAGCTCTTCGTTCACCTTCACTGGAAGTGGCGGCATTTGCTTCATTACTTCTGGAGTGTCATTCACGCTCAAGCTGCATAGAAGAGGATAAGCGAGCAAGGAGCCTTCATAAATAACAAGTGATTCCAGTAGAAAATTCAAAAACATAAATCTTTCCAATAGTAAATTCAAATAACATGTCTGATTTTGGATTAAGAAAAATCATAGAGGCCAAACATTTTTCGAGCATAAAATTTGCTTGATACCTTAAAAAACAATACACAGAAAGATTCAACAATCTCCGTTTAATGTAGGTTTCTATAAAATGATGGGATTAATTTACTCAACGACTCAATGGAGAAACATGGCCAACCAATAAATTCTTCCACCAGATCTCCTACTCTTCAACCAAACAATATTCAGGAAGCAAACCCATGTATTACGGTATAAATATGCCTAATATAAATGTATGTTCCTATATGATCAAGGTGATTTTGGCAAATGCCGATTGAAGAAGGCCAATAACAGGCAGGTCGACAAAGACAAGTGTAACATTAACCAAATGCTCCATAATTGAGTTGTGTATCATTAATTCTTCAGACTGAGAAACAAACGTCCATCTTACAGTTACAAGAATCCTGGTGACATGCACGACATGAACATTTAAGAAACATATAATCACATTGACGTAAAGAAATATGCAAATGTTTACATCCAGATCAACCAATACAAGTATTACTGTGGAAAGGGAAAACTATATCAAAACATCCAGCGTAAGTGTTAAGCATAAGTGGCAACATACTCGGCCATTATTCGGTGGATGTTGTCACGAGTTTGACAGAAGAGATTGATATTGTCCGGTATCTGAACATAAAAAGGCAAAAAATTCAGCTACGTAATCACTACGGATCCACAGGTGATCAATAATTAAGAGAAGCAACCAGAAAGCACTCCTTTTGAAACTTTTTGAGTCCAAATTGAATGAATTATACATAATGGAGCAGGTGTTATCAGCTCAATTTTATCTACACTGATAGTTGAAGTTATAATGACCAATGATTCATATGACATAACAAAATCAAAACTTAGCATACTGACCCCTCTTCTCCCATAACTCAATTTCTGGCCCAACCACCATCTGTCCTTAGTATACTGACTGTACGCCCCAGTTTGGATGGCAAAAAAAAAAATAGACTTTTTCACAATCATTTTTTCATCCATTCCAATACCTTTTTACAAATTCCAAGAACCTTTTCGCAAACTCCAATAACTCTTTACAAACTCCAATACTTTTTTACAAACTTCAATAACTTTTCAACAATCTCAAGAGAACTACAATACCTCCAACAACCAGAAAATTTTTTGCCCATCCAAACACAAGCTAAAACAATGTAAAATTTTCAGTTGGTATTTGGGTTTGGGCCCTCCAATTGGCAAAACTGCAAATTCTCCCAAGATATGAAGGAATAAAAATATCAGCAAGTTTATTTAAGACCCTTAAACCCATCTAAAGAAGCATTCAATCAATTCAAGATAAAAATTCGAAATATCCTTCAATAGCAGCACAAGATGGAATGTCTGTCAACGGACAGTTTTGCTGTCCATATCTGTCCATTAAATCTCCAAATTTCCAGCTCCATATGAAGCCACCACCGGGATTGTTTTCTTCTCCAACTCCACGTGTGTAAGCTTCGTCGCTTTCTCTATGGTCTCAAACAAGCTCCGAGGGCCTGGTTTGATAAATTTTGATGCACTTTATTACGTTTTCCTTCAAACAGAGCAAGCATGACTCCTCTTTATTTCTTCAGAAAACTGACATGGGTATTGTTGTTCTTTTGGTTTATGTTGACGATATTATCATCACTGGTTCCAATTCTACTTTACTAGGGCAGCTAAAGATTCATCTCTCCAAGTCCTTTCATGTGAAAGATCTTGGGTCTCTCACCTATTCTTGGTCTTGAGGTGCAATGTAGTTCATCTGGTATTTCCCTAAATCAACATAAGTATGCTTGTGATCTGGTGGCTAAGGCTGGTCTGCAAGATGCCACCCCTGTTGATACTCCCATGGAGTTGAATGTCAAGATTCGCAAAGAGGAGGGTGACTTACTTGTTGATCCCAGTTTTAACCGGAAGTTGGTACGTAGTCTTGTCTACCTAACAATTGACCGGACATCTCCTTTGCTGTACAATAAATCAGCCAGTTTCTACAGACTTGTAGTCTTCATTTGGCTGTTGTCAATAGAATCATACATTATGCTCAGGGCACTTTTGACAGTGGCTTATTCTTCCCTAGATGCACTTCTCTTCGGCTTGCTGCTTTTAGAGACATTGACTGGGTAGGTGTGCTGATACACATCGCTCCATCACTGGTTGGTGTGTGTTCTTAGGTGATGCGTTGATCTCTTGGAAGAGTAAGAAACAAGACCGGGTTTCGAAGTCTTCTACAGAATCTGAGTACAAGGTGATGTCTCTTGCATGTTCGGAGATTATTTGGCTTCGAGGTTTACTTGCTGAATTAGGTTTATCTCAGACCGATCCTACACATTTACATGTAGATAATACGAGTGCCATTCAGATTACGGTCAATCCCATTTACCATGAGCGCACAAATCTATCCATGAAGCCTTTGACGATCAAGTTATCACTTCCCCATGTTTCAACTGAACTACAACTCGCTGATATAATCATCAAGGCTCTCACTCCATTGCCATTGTTTCTTAAGTAGCAAATTGATGCTTGTTGATCAACCTGCATCAATTTGAGGGGGGCTGTCAATGGACAATTTTGCTGTCCATATCTGTCCATTAAATCTCTAAATTTCCAGCTCACAAAGCATCTCCATATCTGTGATATTTCCTTCCTTATTTCTTCTATTCATTCTAGATTATTCTTTTGTACAGTTAGCATATCAGATTACAGTTTGTAGCTTTCCTTGTATAGGCCGTGTCTCATGCGGCCACTTATTTCTTTCCTTGTATAGCCTTCCTTGAAGAGCCCATATAATGAACAGTACACTCAGGGCCAAACTATTTGGCCAATTCCACAAATCTTGTGAATGTCAAGGTCCGTAAAAGAGGGCTGCTTATTCTCACGATCAATGAGTAATTACATGTTTGTAGCATAAGTATTGACTTTGGAGATGCTTCCCAAAGTAAATGCAATAGCTAGAAAAAGTAAACCAATAAGCAAACTTGTAAATGATGTAAACAAAATAAGCAAATGATGTAAGCCTTCTTCACCTGTAAAGCTGCAAGGTTTGCAGAAATTTGATTTAAGACCTGTGCATTTTGCTCAAGAAGCTCTCCTGTGGCACCTCCAATGGCTGCAAACAGCAGAATTCAAATTTTCAACAAAGTACGGTTGTTGCAAAGAAAACAAACTCTGCTTTAAAACATGCTCCTCAAAAGGGAAGATAGTTCAGTAGGGTGTTTTGAAACATATGAGAACAATCATTTCTCCCATTGAGCTTTTAGCACAAATGATGAAGGATTCAACATTGGAGCCAAGATATATCTCAAACTTGTTTAACCAATGGCCAAATAGATAGGACAACAAGAAGTGGCTTCATTTACTGGGACAAAGAGAAATGCACAGTTTTTTTATTAAAAAAAACTGACATAATTATGTCTTTTTGGAAGAAACTGACATAATTACCACTCACAAATGTCTATTTGAAAGAAACTGACATAGTTCGAAGAGCATTGTCTTTTTGGAAGAAACTGACATAATTACCACTCTCACAAATGTTGTACAATCCATGCACACAGAGAGCCATACATTACATTCTATAATACTTCAACAAAGACACATAATCCATTTCAAGCCTAGATGCAACAAACTCCCAATTTAGTTGCAAACGCCTTCAAAGGCATGAATTCAAGTCTGTCAATGATACGATTCTAGCAAAAAAGTGCAAGCGTCACATGTCATTCAATTATATAACTTGACAATGTTAGCTATAGGCTGCTAATAATCATGAGTTCAAAGTCAAACGTATCGAGATTGTGTCAAACATAACCAGAATGGAATAGAGAGCCACTGGTTCCAAGGAAGCTTAACTGTCGACAAACCCAAAAAATGAGTTCTGAAGGTGGAAGAAAGCTTCCATGAAACAAGCAAATTTGCTCAATTAAGAACTATACAGAAGTTAGCGATGAACTACACAACTGACCTTTGAATGAGATGCCATCATCATTATCCATAGGAATAATTGGTGGAGCATATGGGGGAACATTGAGCCGTGCCGCAAAGTGAGATGACTTAGATGAAGGATCATTGACTCTTTCCTATGGACCAAAAACGAAGAAAGAACAGGTGAAAAAATTGAAAAATACAACTGCAAAGCATCTGGTGACTGAAGAACGGGTACTCAACAGCAATAAAAAGCCAAAGCATCACAGTATAATTTACAGTTATATGCAACCAACTGCACAATGAAATGGAAGATAAGAGGAAAAAGAAACACGAACACAACATAAATAGAACTAGATATCTGGCCACTTAAACCTCATCATACATCTGGTGAGGAAAGCATTACAATCCGAAGGCTAGGGAGAAAAAAGATTGCCAAGGTACCAAATTTTCAGGACTAGATTGATCTAAGCTACAGCTTAAGGTATTGCAATGAAAAATTGGAACACCTGAACCTGATTAAGCAAATGGTAGCCAAGTGCTTGCGCAATTTCAACTAACAACTAAGCTTAATTATAACTACTTATCTATGTCATGCAGAGAGATTCCAAAGAATATTCAGCAATGTCCAAAAATAGTTATATTCATGGAGTAACCATTTCACTGATATCCCTTTGTCTCTTGTTGGATGTTATCATATGCTCAAATGTTTTTAGTTTTGTTGAAGATCTATTCTTCATTCACTTTCCAATAGGATCATCTGCAATCTAATAATAAAAGCTCACAAGATCCTAAGATCCAATAATGATTGCACACCCTAAATATGAGCTAGTTCCCCCAAGATTTTGTTTTCTTTGTTTCAGTAATGAAGAGAAACCCGCACAAGCGAAAGGTAACCCTAGATACACAAGTATTTCGCAAGTCATAGGCTTCAAACCAACGATGTGGAGAACATATCTACTTGCTAGTTCAGATAGTCCATAAAACCTTTAAGATTTAAAATAGTTATTGATCAGAAGTATTGTAACAAACAAACATAGTTGCTATACGATTACCTATATGATTTATACAACTAAAATGGGTTGAAAATTATACCACAAACATGGTGCTATTACCCTTTGACACAACGGAAAACTATAATTATTTTGAACAATTTCTGTGGCATGATGTGTATATAATTTCATCTATGTCAAAGAACTGATCTGTTTAGGGACATAATGTCGCATCAAACGCACACTTGCACAAGTGTCAACATGAACAACCAAATTAAAAGCTTTGCAAGTGTAATTTCCAAAATATCACATCCAAGAAAGAAATAACTGAAAAACATACCTTTTTATCTTTATTTTTCTTGGTCAAATTATGTTCTTCCTTCCTTCTCTTGCTATTTTCTTTTTTCTGAGGAACCAAAAAACCCAATAATCACAACCCTATGACATACAACATCAGATGAATATTGTGTTTCAACAGAAGAAATTCAATCTTCATATCAAACAAAAAAGAACAAGCACAAATGTGTGTGTCCTCTCAACAATTTATAAATGCAAATCTAAGAAACAATAAACTCCAAGAAAGTCAAGAAACAAATCATAATGAGTGCTGACAAGAACACTCGTCTAGTCGTACAAATCTTAGGAAAATGAGATGATTTACACCCAGTCCAATTAAGCTTTAAGCCATTAATTGCATGTTTATCCATCTGCCGACAAAATGTCCACATTATATACAGGGAGAGTGCACCAGAAATCACGTACCATATGCTACAAGGAGACATCAATCTTTAGACCACTAAGAACATCCCAAAACAATGATGCTAGGCTACACAAAACATATAGTATTTCCTATTCCAAATCCTTCCCCTCCAGGGTTGAAGTCAATAACTCCCATTTATTAAGGAAATTAGATATGCCACTAGGCTAGAAGGGTTTACTTGACATTAAAAATCCAGTAAACAAGCAAAAAGGAGAATCAAGAAATAAGTCAATGGTCCCACAACCAGATCCACCAGAGAAGACCACTAAGCTAAGAAAAAAACAGCAACTCACACTCAGAACAACCATTATAAATAGATTGAGAGACAACAAAATGTTTAGATAACTTCCTTTCTCTCATTTCGGTGCAAGAACATTATGTCTTACTTTATATTGCAAAAAATGTGTGCGCTGAACTAATATTGGGCAGACTTGAAACCAGCCTATTGACTATTGGGGGCCTCTAACAGTCTTGTTTTCAGAGCTCTAATAGTTGGAAGAAAGAATAAAACGTTATATAAATGATTGGAGTAAACCTATTGAAGGTTTGATGGGAATAAGGCTGTGGGTAATTATAGTTTATGTGGCAGAAACAATCTCTCTCGTTGATTTGGAAAGGTTCAGACTTGTCAAGAGCATGGCTTTAGAGGTATATAGTGGTAATAATTAGAGTCTGATCGCAGGTCTAATTGAACGATGACAAATTACGGAGGTAAAGGAGTAAAGAAGAACCGAGAAGAAAAGGAGAGTAACAAGGATAACATCACTAACCATAGCTTCAAGCTCCAAACTGTCACTAGGTCAATTTATGCTTTGACACACGGACCAGGATCTTCTCCTAGGTATTGGAACGGCTCCAATTCTTTTAACCCTGGCTGTCCCTTTGAAATAAAAGACCAGAATTCGCCACATATCCTTTCACTCAAAACTGCTTGACAAACAAAAAAACCTCCCAAAACCCTTAAAATGGCAATAACGTGCCTCTGTTAAACGACAAAAATCAGAGAGCCCCCCTGCTCGCCCGTGCTGCACACCCCTTTCTCAACAACCATGCTGCCAAACTTCGCTACTGCCAGACTATGGCGCTGAATCAACATTAACATACCGACTAGTTTAAGACCAGAACCCAATAATTCTTGGGAACCACCACTCGGAAAGAAATTGTAAATAGCACTAATATCGAGCAGAACTAGAGATGCCTTAGAAATTCTAGTGATCACCCACAAAATACACAACATCAACAACTCTAGTTCTAATTTATCAATTTCAGCTGTAGCATATTTTTCTTTCAAATCAGTTTAGGGGAATAAAACCTTGGTGCCTCCTCCCAGAAATATGAAAAGTGAAAAATAGTACAAAAGCATTGGAACTCCTTATTTGCTGTTGCTAAAAAAGAGAGTAGGGTCGCTTCAGAAAAATAAATGTGTATATTATGTGGGGAACTGTATATCAACTCCGCTGTATTTTCTTTTCCTGAATAAAAGAATCAAAATATGAATAAAAAAATTAAAATTCCTATCAAAATAAACATAACAAAGGAAGGCCAAAGAATCAAACCCAATAATTTTTGGATCTTGATTGTAGTCCCTGGGGGTGGACACATGAAATTAAACAAAAAGAAAACTGAAAAAAGGGGGAAAGATGCTAGTTCTGCTGGAACACGTAAGAATGGCCACGGAGTTGGGCGGCTTCCACTGCTACTGATGCTCTTCACAAGCCTCCACCGCTACAACGGCTTTGAGAGGCCTTTTCTGGCAGTCGTAAAGCCTGCCAGCGGTGGCATTCAGCAAGGCAGTGTGCAGGCTGGCCAAGGGGATGAGCAAGGGGCCCGTGATTTTTCCGTTTAACATGTTACTGCTGTCAAATTTGTTTTGAAAGAGAATTTTAGTCTGTCAAGTACTCTTTTTGAGCGAAGGGATGAATCAGAGGGGAAAAAAAGGTGAAGGGATGATGTGTTAAAATCCTGGCCATTTATTTCATAGAGATGGCCAGGATATAAATAATTGGAGCCCCTCCAATACCCTAGGTATTGGAGAGGATCCTGGTCCTTGATCGGAACCTGTCACATGTTTTAGAGTGCATGACTGTGCCATAATCTAGGATATAAATAATTTTAGCTGTTTTTGCATGAACCGCTATTTATCAATGTTTGGAGACCAGCCCTTTTGGACACCTTCATTCTTTTAGTAATTGGTTGCTTCAGCCACCCTCACTAAAAATTGCCACAATAAGCCATAGCTATGTGATCCAAGAAACTACTTGCTCCCTCCAACTGGCTAATGGAAATATTTCTCATCCAGGTAGAACTACACCTACATATTAGGAAACCCTAACAAAAAAACCTAATTTTAAAACTTCTCTTCAAAAAAATCCAAACTGTACGTTAAACCCTGAGGATAATATCACAAAAGCTGAAAACTGATACAACCCAAACGTCTACCATGCACACTAAAGCTGACTAAACGGGCACATAATTGGTATGAACATTTCAATTGGTGCAACGCCCAAGTTGATCAGTCACAACAGAGGGCTCACATTCTAGAAGCAAGCAAGCGTGCACCACACAGGCACTGTTGGATGAACAAGATGAAATCTGCAAGCAACAATCTGAAGATCCAATCTAGCACATTTCACGAAACAATCTGCTAAAAGACATGCAATTCATATGTTTAATTGTTTTTTCCCTCATATTTAAAGCAGGGTCTCCCCAACGCATGTTTGTACAATCCCCAATGAATGCACAAGTCATTGCCCCAGGAAACTTGACAATTCTTGTGTGTTATATTAACTGGTTAATTAATCAAAGAATCTTAACTTTTTTTAGCAATTCTACAGCATATGTGGTCAAGGCTGTCCTTGTTATAACCATGTAGGACTTTTACTTCCAGGATCCTAATTTGTTGAATAACAGTAACAAAAAGCCAGCAAGAAGAATAATAGAGCTTACAGTCATCCATCTGCAACGCAACGCCACATCCCGAACTGTCTTATTTTGCAGTAGCATAGCTATCTTGGCATATCGAATTATATTAGACTCTGAGGGATAGCTGCAAAGTCAATACCAATATCATATCATTTGGAAAAACATAATCATGAATGAACTGGAATTCACATGGAAAAACATTGAAGTCCACAGGTTTTGTTCCCGTTGAATAATTCTGTATGTAAAACGTAAAGCCAATCAAAACTTTAAACTGAAAACAAGTTACGTCTCGAAATCCATACTTCCTACATGAATTTTTAAATGGTTGCAATCATAAGCAAAGTACTAGATAATGATGTTGACAGAGATATCAGCACTATGTTAGGGACCTAGCAAGTTTGGAGAAGAAAGCATAAATACAACTCCAGGAAGAGGACAGGAACCGAATGCTGTACATATTTGCTATCCTTTCCTTCGAATGAGTACAAAAAGAAAGAAAGGAAAGGAAAATTAAAATGCTCGGTTACCACTCTACCCTCTCTTATCTACTTCATCTATTAGCTGTTGGCTAAATTGGTCATGACAAGACAATTCATCCAAGAAGTGTCCTCTCCCTCCACATCTGACCGCGTAGACCCCAAAAGAGGCCTATATAAGAGAGACACTTTCCATCCATAACCTTCTTTTCTTCCATTTACAACATCCAAAACAGGGATGGGAACTCTCCTTCTCTGTCCTTCCTTCCTTTACCTACAACTCTCTCCATCCAATAGGCTGTGAAAGCTTGGGGATGTGTATCTATGTAGGTATATACCCATAAAGAACCAAAGACATTCAATTGTCTTCACTTGAAATCCTACTTGACTTTGCACCATACAGAGTTAGGCAACATCTAAGAAAAATCAACCACTAAACTACAAATAATTCCAGCACAATTCAACATGGCTGGTTGCATCCTGAGGACTTTCCATATTGGTTTACGTCACATGGAGAAGAATCATCCCCGAGAACTGATCATGCCTCTATTAGGTGAGATCAGGTCCAAAAGCGGCGTAAGCGAAAATGCAAAGGGAAGTACATGAGACAACATACATCAAACTTACAAAAGAACAAACATTACAGATTTATTGAAACCTTCACTGTTCAGGGAACAAAACTATTGGTGTAGCAAAAAACCAACGTCAGAAATACTTTCCCAAAAAGTTGTAAGAACTGCAGAGTAAACTAAAAGTTTCAGACATTAGGCTCTGGACAGGAAATGTTTTCTAGCATTCATATGAAAAACTCCCTAATTTAACTTTTCAGCTCTTCGGTTTTAAGAAAACAATAAAACATCCTTGAGTTTCTACACAAACAAAAACCAAGCCTTTAAATGAACTCCCAAATGTCTCATCAGATTGTAAAAAAAAAGAACAGTAACTCTCAAAGTTATATAAAGCTAAAAGAAATTCCATCATGATGGAAGCTGGAAAGTTCGACCAAAGCATTCACATTTTAATGAAAATCTCAAACCAACTTGAACTAAACAAACCAAACATTCCTATGGTTAATAAAAACCCTAGAAAATAAAAGTTTTCAGCCTCAGAATGAACCCATTATCCATCACACTTCTCGTAAAGTAATCAAGCTTTTACATACAAGAACCTCAATAACCAGACAAAAACCAAAATATCAGTCAACTCGAAATCCAAGCAAAATTCTTGCAACCAAACTGAAGCAAAACCTGCTAGAATCTCACATGAACGAAGAAGAAGACAAATCACCGCTCTTTTTCCAAAAAACATTTAAAATTCTCAAAACCCAATATGAACAATAGGAATAAGAACCTCGAACCACTAAACAAAAACTCAAATTCGTCATAAAGCATCATTCGATCGTAATTCTCCGGATTGCAGTACACCTACAAGAAAACCACAAATAATCCAACAAGAAGAAGCCAAATTTCTAATATGTACTCACTTTGTGAGCCCTTCCTCGAGTATGGCCTGCTCCTCAGCGCTCCATTCCAATGAAATACCCGGATTGTGCTTCATGGCTTGGTTCTCGGGCTGCGCCACTGCATTCCCATTGCTCGCGTTCCCGCCAGCAACCACATGGCCGTTGAAGGAAGAAGAAGATGCCTCTTGATGGTTCCCGGACGGGTTGGCCATCGGAATTCAATTGAAATCCCAGAGATTCGAATACTGAAATTCAGTTCCCAAACCCAATTCACAGAGAAATCCGATTCCCAGGACCTCCGGAATAACCGTTCGTTTCCCGCCAATCAGCCTCTCCCGCCACGAAAGAGCTGGAGACAGATGGAGAAGAATTCAAAAAAACGAAGATTGGGACAAAGCGCGAAAGATAACAATATATAAAAATGAGACTGAAGGGAGCTCTACGTTTTGAAAGAGGAAGCAATTCGTACGGGAATCAGAGGAGGGGTCTTGATATTTGAAGGTATCGTCGTGTAACCGTGTTGGACAGAAACTGCTCCTTTTCCCAATTCCCCCTTTATTTAATTCCCCTTTTTTGCTCACTGCAACTTTTTTTTTTCCTAAGCTGCTCACTCTGCAACTTGTTACCTCACCGAAATCCGAAGGGACGGAAATCGCAAGATGAAATGACATTTTTGTCCTCCCCTAAGTCAGGATATTTAGTGTTCAAATAATTCATGAGACTGTATTCTACACGACTTCTAGATCAAAATTATTCGAATTTCAAACAAACAGTATCAAAAGTTTAATCTTTTTCCTATTTTTAAATTATTTTTTTCGTATGGCCTTTTTGAGAATAATTCTTCCATATAACAAAATCTAGAAATTTTTTATTTTAAAATTATTAGAATTTTGATAAAAATAAATTATTGAATTTCATAGGCACTCAATCGCATAGCACTAAATGATGGATTAAATTATTTTTTTCCATTTTACTTATAAAATTGCAAAAATATTTGGCTAATTTTCCAATACTTTCCCATAATAAAGATAACTTAACTAATTAAGACCATGATGCATAAATCCGAATAAAAATTGAAAAAGTTGGGTTTATTAGGGACACAACTATCTTCTGTTTGTTAGGCTTACTTTTTCTCCTTAATTTTTATTTTATTTTATTTTCAGGATTTAGATATTTTACAATTATATTTTATATCTTTAGATAATTCTTCAGTGAAGATATTTGTTGCCACCCTGACGAGAAAGATAATCAAACGGGTTTCTAACTCCTAGAGGTAAGGGTGGGGTACGAAACAGATCAAAATGATCAACCAAAACCAACATTTTCATTCAGAAACAGAAAATTCTGATTTCATTAGTGGGTCTAATTGCGGGAGGGAGAGATAAAGATTTTAGGAGGGAGGAGGGAGGGAGAGATTTCGGGAAACAGCGGCAGGGAGGGAGGGAGGGTGGGTGGGGGACTGGGACGGCCGACGGTGGGCAAGTGGGGTGGGGGTTCCTTCTAGACCTTTTCTGCTCTTTTGTCGTTTGCTTCAAATTATTCGAATGAAGGAGTCTTCATTTACACACGACCAAGGTTTTTTTTTTTTTTTTTTTTGTAAACCAAGGCTCAAAACGACACCATTTTGAGCATGTATTTTTTTTTTTAAAAAAAATATGGAACCAGTTGCCGGAAATTTTTTATTCCAAAAATCTCCAAATATGAGATATTGTTCCGATATCGGAATAGGCCGGAACCAGTGCCAAAAATGTCGATACCCACCGGAATATTTCTCCATCCTTACCTAGAGGACCTTAACCAAGACCCATTCCAACTTTTTTCTTCTTGTTCCTCTTGAAGCTTTTGTATAAGAAATAACTTCAAATTGTGGAAAATTTAACATCACCCCTTCTTTTTCACACAAGAAAGTGATAAAGTTTGAAGAACCAAAAAATACAATTGTACCTCTAACAACAGAAGTTTTAGACATTTTAGTCTTCAAATTTTTATTTTTATTTTTATCATATTGTATCCACAATTTTTGACATTTTTTAAGCGCAATTAAAATTTTTCATTGATTATACATTGATCATTCTATGAGGGTAAATTGATATTTTCATGGTAAAAAATAGGGATAAATACACTTTTCACGAATCAACTAACGAGTCCTTGACATATTGCACCATAAACCACCAATTTTGACACATTGTACATATTGTATACTTTCAACATTGTGCAAAATGTCGAAAATTGATAGTTGAAAGGTGCAATGTATTAAAGCTGGTAGTTTAGAGTGCAATGTGTCAAGGACCAGGTAGTTGATAGGTAAAAAGTGTATTTATCTTTAAAAATAATTGTCAATTGAAAGTAGTGGCAGATCCAGGATATTTCTTTAGTTGGGCGAATTCATTTATTATTATTATTATTATTTAAATAAAATAGAAATTATAATTTTATGTATGAATTGTAACTTATAACAAAAGAAAAGTACCCACAATATTTTATAGCAACTTCAATTCGGATACATCAAAAAATCAAACACACAAAACTTATGATTCTGTAAATCTCCTATCATAATTGAGCTGGACGATATTTTAAAGAACAAAAGTCATCTATCAACAGTTCTATGCTAAAAATTGTAGTAATTCGTCTTTCAAAAGCTCAGTTTTGATTTTGATGAGAGACGACGTAGTTTAAGAAAACATGACAATATTTGCTTTGAAAAGAAAATTTCAACTTCAAAAACCATCTTATAAAAGAAGCTTGAGCTTTTGTATTTCCAAAACTCAACTGCAATATATTTGTGTAGAAAAGCCTTCGTTAAAATTTCAATTTTCAATATTTGTGTAGCATTGATGACCGTCTGGGAGAATTTTTCAAAATTTCTTAATCATAGTAATTTTCTTAATATTAACTAAATTTCTTAAAATTTGTATAGATATGAATAATTTTCCAAAAAAAATTGTGGGGCAGGTTATGGTGGGGGAAAATCTTTTTCCAAATCCCTTAATATAGGGATTTTTTCAAAAATTTGTAGCGGGACATCCGAACATTTTTTTTTTCTATTTTTCTTAGTGGAAAAGGAGTTCAACAATGGTGGCATTCTTCGGCTCCCAATTAAACTCAAATCATTTACGAGGGTGTGATGAAATATTCCATGAGAAAATGTCATTATTTGCTCCATAAAGTATGCATCAATTATATTGTGTCTCCAACTATCAAAACTGTGATTTGCATCCTTAATTTTCAGACAATATAAATATTCGCCCTCCGTCCAAATCAATAGTTAAGTTTGACAGAAACGCCTCTAAAGTTTGACATTGTCATTGTTAACTGTTATTTTTTATAGCCATTTTTAGACTTATATATATATATAAAACATAATTTATAATTTTAGAATTTTGATACTAATAAATTATTGAATTTGATAGACATTAAAACGTGGAGGAGTAAAGATTAGATTAAATATTTTTTTTTTCATTTTGCTCACAAATTGCACAAATATTTGGGTAATTTTTCAAAGCTTTCTCATAATAAAGAATAATTTAACTAATTAAGATCATGTTACATAAACCAGGATAAGAATTTCGAAAGTTGGATTTATTAAGAAAACAGCTATCTTTCGCTAGATAGGTTTATGTTTTCTCCTTATTTTTATTTCATTTTCGGGGTTTAGATATTTTACAATTGTATTTCATACTTTTAGATATGTCTTTCATATCTTTTGCCACTCGAGAGACAATCACGAGGGTTTCCAACTTGCATAGGGTATTTTTAGGTCATTTCGTTCATTAAAAGTTATCCAACTAACTTTAACAGGGTCCAAGATAAACTATCTGATCCCGAAAATAGATATCTCGACTCCTAACTCATATTGGTCTTTCTTTAGTTGGCTAATTTTTAGTAGACCAAAGGATCTATATGTATGAAAAATGGACCACATGTACCATCTGTTCAAAGTTGTACATCTAAGTACTAATTTGTTAAAAGTCAAAATTATGGATGTAACAGTAATTAAGCTAAAAATTTATCCATTCTACATCTCAAAATAACTGATGAAATTTGAAGAACAGGAAAAAATACATTTTGTACCCTTCAATTATGGAGGTATTGATATTTTGTATTTTAAAGTATTATTTTTCTCACATTATATCGACAAACTATTGATTTTAGACATTTTGTATATTTCATTAAAATCTGATATTAATTTAAACAAAAAATAATTATATAATGTGTAAAAAGATAATCTTGTCCACATAATTTTTTTACTGTAATATTTTATGGGAGTAAAATTATAATTTTCATAGTTTAAAAGTTAATTTCTGTCAATATTAATAAAAAAATTAAGAAGTAAAAATATCTAAAATAGATAGTTGAAGGTGTATTGTGACATAGAAATAATTTTTAATTTAAAGTATTTGCAAAATGTATTGATCATGGGAGAGAGAATTTGCTAGTTTAAGGTTTGGACTTTTATAAATATTCGGACATCCAACCAATTTTTTTTTTTTTGTTTTATAAGCAAAAAAGGAGTTCGGTGGTTTCATTATCCGGCCGCCCACTTAAACTCATACCTATCTTCGTGTGTGGGGTTTCCCAAGTAGAAAGTTATCAAGATTTCGAGCGCCCGAGGACTCCAAATTTATTTTTCTTCTTCTCGGGGACTCACAATTTATTGTTTCTAAGCAACTTTCTATCAGTAGGTCCAGTGACGGAACCAGGAATGCAATCGAATGGGGGCAAACTCCTAAAGAAAAATGATAAAAAGAAATTACTACGTAATACAAAAAAATGTCGTAAGAGTTAAAATCACAAAAATTAAGGACTAAAAACACTAAAAATATTGAAATACACGTACTGTACTATTTGCTGATACTGAGAGGTGGCATGTTCTGAAAACATTGTAAAATATCTTCGTTCTCAATAGTTTCAAAAATTTTCCTCTCGATATATACCACCATAAAATCATTCATCCATTCATCTTTCATCTTATTACGCAAGTCAGTTTTGATAAACTCCATTGCTGAGAACACTCTCTTAACGGTTGCAGTCGCAACTGATAAGACCAATGCTAACTCAATAAGCTGATAAACCAATGGATATAAAGTATGTTTTATTGTCTCAACAATCTTCACATCAAGACCTCTAACATCTTGAAGCCCAGAAAAAACATCATGAATTCTCACATTATAAATGTAGTTTCGAAGTTGATCTCTAAGTACAACATGATTAATTGCTGAGGATGAATCAAATTTCTAAAGGGGGCGGCCCATATGAAAAATTAAAAAATAAATTTTTTTGAGAGATTTTTCAGGCAATGGGTGGCGGCTGCCCCCCTTTGCCCCATGCTAGATCCGCCTGTGAGTAGGCCACTTGGGGCGCTGGAGAGTGTTTTGCCCAACAACAAACGTTCTAAGATATCACTTCGTGTCAGCATGAACTGCTCGACAAATAGAGGTGACAAACTCGTACCTCAAAATCATTTAGTGATCGATTTTTATCCGCCTAACACACCAATGTCCTCTGACCGTAACCATTTCTCTTCTCCTAATTACAGTGGTGGAATTAGGAATGCAATCGAAGTGGTCAAACTCTTAAGAAAAACTAATAAAATTTTTTTTACTACATAATGCAAAAAAATATCTTAGAATTAAAATATCAAAAATTAAAGACTAAAAACACTAAAAATATTGAAATACACGTACCGTACTATTTTCTTGAGAGATGTCAATTAGATCATACGAGACTGCATATTCTAAAAACGTTGTAAAATAGCTTCATTCTCAATAGTTTCAAAAATTTCTCTCTTAATATATACCACCAAACTATCATTCATTCATTCGTCTCTCATCTTATTACGCAAGTCAGTTTAATAAACTTCATTGCAGAGAACACTCTCTCAACGGTTGCAGTCACAACTAGTAAGACTAATATCAACTCAATCAGCTGATAATCCAATGGATATAAAATATGTTTTCTTGTCTCAACCATCTTCACAGCAAGACCACAAATATCTTGAAGCTCAGAAAAAACATAATGACTTCTCAAATGCTGAGAATGAGTTTCTTGGATCAAGACATGCTATACAAAGAAGTAACTCTCTGTTTGCTTATGTGAAACGATTATTCATCTCCCGAGCGATCAAATCAATAACTTGATAAAACACTTCCACACAAAAACGATGCAAATAAGTAATTGTTTGCCCTCCACGCCGAGTCGGACCACGAGTTGGAATAATGTCTTCCATATTGGACACAGTGATAGAATTATTCATACAAAGGGTTTTGACTTATTCTAAAAAATTATCTCATTCCATCTCCCTCAAATCCTGCAACCGCCGCTTCACAATTCCATCCAAATTCATAGCATTAACAGTGTCTTGATCCTTTCGTTGTAAGGCCTGTGATAATTCATTTGTAATTCTCATTAAATTTCTCAACGAATGCATAATGAATACTTTTGAATAAAAATTAGTAGTGTTTGTGATTTCTTGTGATAATTTGTCATGCCCTAAACCTCAAAGGCTAGAGGGTGACTAACTTGCAATAAACAATTAGACTTTTGATTTAAAACATATCTAATAATAAATGCGGAATAAACTTTATTTAAAAACTTCAATAAATCTCTCTTAATAAAACTTAAAAAAAACTCTTTCAGCACATAAAGACAAATCTAAACATGATTAGACTCATAATAGAGTCAAACATTTATTCTAATAATCACTCAGCTACCCGCCCACGTGCCATCTAATCCTGACTATCAACACGCTCCTGATCAACATCTGAAAAATAAGGAAAACAATAGGGGGTGAGTTCGACAACTCAGTAAGCAAAATCATTATGCTAGTGTATATCCCATGAGCCACACTGTAACAGTAAGAGATAGAATATTTAAAATCTTTCTAAACTGTTGAAAGCTGTTTTTGACAATTTCAATAAAACATCTTTATCAATTAAACTGTTTTATCTATATAACATAATACTATAGAAAATCCCGTTGGCAATATCTATGAGTCACGTTTATCCCCGTGACAGGGTTGTGCAGTTGCTACCTAGTTTGAGGTTCAGCCAAACTAAGCCAATAATATGGGTAAAATTCTTCCTTACTAAGGTTTGACCATGTCCAAGTGTGCACTCGGTAAGAATCTAAAAAAGAAGCCACCCCGTTTCCAGAATGGGTGCACTAAATAGGTTGCAATTGGTACCAATGCGCTGTCTCTGTAACTCTTGGTTTGAAAATACGTAACATATCATAAAATAAACTTCACTTTGAACTTTGCATCTTTCTCCTATTTTCATGAAATACATGCATAAATCTTGAATAACAATAAATAACAAAAGCTTTGATTTCAATCATTGAAAACATCATGTAAAATCATTGGACATAAAAATAGGCTAATGTTTACACATTTCATGTTATAATCTTTAGCAATTTTATCAAAACGTAATGCACATAAAACTCCGAGGATTTTCAATAAATCTTGCAATTTCTCAAATATCACCTCAGTCTTTTAGGAAAATCTAGCATAATAACCCCGCTTACAAGGATCTTCAAGAAAATAAGCCTCTGACTTAGCACCTATCAATACAAAATTTAACGTATTATAATACGCTCAAACGGATACACAAATGAAACTCTAAATTTGCCCAACAAGATTAAATCCGAAATTCACTGGTCAGATTCTAAAATATATCTTACTCATCTCAGGTTTCTCTAAAATCCCCTAATTAAACTATGTTCTTCCCTAGGATGTTAAATATACACCTGTAAAAGTTCATATCCAAATTCCTTGTACAAATCAGTCAATAAAATCGACAGTTACCTCTGTTCACGGAGTCAAACTATACCCTGAATAATTATGTACTCATCACTTCCAAAATTCACAAAGATCTATTACGATATCCAAAAATCCCAAAATTTATACCAAAAATTTATATATGGGTTATACAAATACTCATAAAATTTCATGCCTAAAGTCGACTCCTATCTATGTCATCCGCTTCAAAATTCCAATCTCTATCAATGAATCTTTCTCAGCAATTCCGATTTCTTTAAGCCTAACTTCCGGATTTTCAAAACCATACCAATACATCTCCAAAAATTATGAAACTTTAAATCTTTCCTCCTGGAGATGTCTAGTACGCAATATCTAAAAATCCAAATTTTTCGATGTCTAAAGTCGGCTATAAAAATATAATTCGATCTACTACTCAGATCAATAACCTGAATTTTCCTTAAACAAATCTTGAACCCAAATTTCAATTACTCCAAGAAACTCATGAAAACTATTTTCAAAATCTTGAAATAATTGGGGATAGATCTAGACACCCTATGGTTTGATCTCTCATAAAAATAATACAAATATAATATCAAGAAATTCGAAATACTTGAATTTGCTTCAAGAAATTTCGTGTAGATTGTTGAAAGCAAGAAACCCCTTATTTTTCCTCTTGTTGGAGTAAAATCGAGGTGTGTAAAAATTAAAACCAATGTGTAAATCTATATATAGACTCACACTAGTAATATACTCCCCTTTAAACTCTAAAACTTTTAATTTTAAATAATCATAAAATCTTTCAAATTTTAAAAAGGTTTGGCTAGGTCAAAGATAAAAATTCAACTATTTTAAATGAATTAAACTCAAATTTCAAATTTAAAGAAGACATTTCAAATATCAAATAACAAATTCAAATAAAATTTAAAATAGAAATCTTGGGTGTTACACAATTCATTTGTAATTCCCATTATATTTCTCAACAAATGCAAAGTGAATACAAACTTGAAGCTTTGAATCTTATCCAGTATACTCAGAGCTGTGGATCTTTGTTCTGTGCAAGTGTCATCCTCTCCTATATTTTCAAGCTCATCTAACATTGCTGACCACATACTTAAGAGACGTATTATTGTAATGTGGTATGAACCCCAACGAGTATCACCTGGTTGTACGAGACTGGTTTCTTGATTTTTGCATCTTCCACTATAAATGTCTCCCTTATCCAATAGCTTCACTATCTTCTCATGTTGACTTTGCCGAAGAGAATGTTTCCTTTTACAAGAAGCTCTAACTATATTCACAATCATCATAATGTAAGAGAAAAAATCACAAACTTGGATGTTATTCTTTGAAGTAGCCACAATAACCAATTGAAGTTGGTGAGCAAAACAATGAATATAGGTAGTAGAAGGATTCTCCCTCAAAATGAGAGACCTCAACCCATTGAACTCGTCTGCATGTGTGACGCCCCATCATACTCTTGACCTCTCATATTGGATATTGATAACCCGTGTCTTGCAAACGTTTTGTTTATAACATTTTTCAAAGATTGGGAGCAAGTGTCGGTAACATGTTCCACACCAATAAACCTTTCTATCACCTATCCAAGTTTGTTCACATATCTCAAAACCATTGTCCTCAATATCTTTAATGATGGCAAGTGTGGTTTTCGCTGCACATCCACTGACCAATTCCTTCTGAGTTTTAGGAGAAGTCGTTTGGTTGTTTCTAGGAGCATTACAACAAAGTGTGTTATGAACCTTTTTTCTTACGTAAGTGTACCATTCCAAGAGCTCAAGAAAATCAGCCTTCCTGAACGAACTCTCGGACTCATTATGACCATGAAAAGTAAATCCTTGTACCAAAAGATAATGAATGCAATCTAAAACCGTTGTCAAACGAAATGCGATGAGCATTCTCTACATTGGACCCATGTGAGGATAAAACATGTGACACCCTTTGATACGTTATATTCCAACCACTCATTATTTTTGAACTATAACTCCCTAAAACCCCTCACTTTATTCCCATATTGGTTCTTGAGAAAATCATGGCTAAATGGTTGACAAGGACATTTGATCAAATTCTCCCTACGAACTTGATCCCTAATCCCAAGATTATATTCTTCAATGAGTTTATGTAACCCTGAGTTAGCAACAATATCATCCGGACTAAACAAAATACGATGTCTTTTCGAATTAGTATTCGTTACAGAAGTAGCAACCGCATTAGGAATACGACCCTACGTTTGCTGGCTTATTTATAAAAACTTGTCCATTATCTAAACAAAAGAAAAGAAAACAAAATTCATCAATCTAATTTTATAACCTAATCACACTTTCACAACCTAGTTCTAATCACAATTTCAATATAATGCATATCAAATCCTAATCAAAGATTCACAATAATCTCAATCAAATTCATAATCACAATATGAAATTCATCACATTATTCATAAAAAATTAAAATAAATTCATCATAGATTCACAAACATTTAACAATTTAAATTAATATTGATTTTAATCTGTGATGAATTCATAAATTCATCACATTATTCTAATTATCTTAAGGAAGCCTGTCAAATCATCTAAGTGTTGCAAACTTACATCTTTTGAAGGCAGATATATTTAGGAAATCTCAACCACTTCATATAAGATTGGAACGTGTGTAATCATGTCAATAGGAGATATGTTCTCAGCTATAACACATAATCTGCATTCCACATAGGGAAGGAAAAACTTTTAAAACTTCAAATGATAAAAATCAATCCAGGTTGCAGTTATCAATATCAAATAGGACAAAACTCTTATTTTTCAATTTGACAACATTTGTATAACTAGAGCAATCTTTATCTCACTACCATCCTTAAAAATTTATTTCTCACCCATACTCATTATTGTCAATTCATTATTCATCTCTGATTGACATGAGAACTGAAAAGCTCCAGTTTATTTTTTTTCTTATTCGAGAACATAAAACAAGAATTCACAATTTAAATTCATCACAAATTCATGTTGATGAATTTAACATTTTGAATTTATGAATTCACGACAAATTAAAATAAATTCATAAAAAATTCACATTATTCATCACAATTAAAAATTTAAAATTCATCACAATTGAAACATAATCAGAGTACATAATCTATTAATTTGTTTAATAGAAACGTAATCAAATTGAGAGAGACAGAGAGTACCAGGAGGTTGGAAAGAGAGAGCCAAGGAGAGAAAAATGTGGTTTGTGGAAGAGGAGAGAGGGACTGGGGCAGAGTGAGAGAGGGAGAGACTGAGAGGGAGCAACGTTCTGTGGAGGCGGTGGAATAGTGGTTATGGAGGTCAAGAGGAGGATAGGCAAAGAGAGGCAGAGTGAGAGGGGGAGGCTGGTCGCTGGAGGCTGGCGTCGGGAGGTGGGGACCGAGTGAGAGAGGGTAGGCGTTGGGGATAAGGGGGAAATTGAGGGGGTGGGGTGCAAATTAAACCAAGGTGAAAAGTTTCATTTCACTCTCTGCGAATTAAAAAAAACAACAAAGATGGCTGGGACAGCCTGGGCACTTGGACCTAAGTCGTTGGGGGCCTGGACGACTTGGTTGTTGGGGAGCGGACTGAGCTTAACACATAAATTTTTTTTGTGAAGGAATTTTTAGGAGATGGGGGTCGACCGTCCCCCCATAGAGGTAGAGTGAAAGGGGGAGGCAAGCCGTTGGAGGCTGGCGTCGGCCTGTGAGAGGCCGGAGGCGGTGGCTGCAGGCTGGTGTCAGGAGATAGGGAGTAGAGTGAGAGATGGTAGGAGTCAGGGAGAAGGACGAAATTGAGGGGGGTGGGGATGCGAACTAAACCAAGGTGAAACGTGCCGTTTCACCCCTTTTTTTGTTAAATCTACGAATTTTTAAAAAATAAAGCTCGCTGGGAGGTTCATAGGCTAAGTCGTTGAGGGACAAGCTGAGCTTAACACATCTAAAAAAAATTTGAAGGATTTTTTAGGTGATGGGGGCGGCGGTCCCCCACCGTCCACACGTGGTTCTGCCTCTGCTCTTCAATATACAATCTTCTCGCAAGCCAAACCTTGATTTTTTTTTTCTATATCTTGCATTCAACTTTCAATTAACGACTTTCTAGCACACAAGCAGTCAATCAATATGTACGACTATCAAAGAATGTTCTATCTATTAGAGATAAACAATTTGAGGATTCTTCTGGTGGCATGCGCCTCTGAGCATAAGCTACCTAGGGTAACAGGCCTCCAAAATAAGAAGGCTTCAATTTTCTCAAAATATCTTTTAAATTTGTTAAAATTTTTCATCCGATGCAAAGATAAACATTTTAGAATTCTTATTGGCAAAGATAATTCAAAATGTCAAAGAAGACTGCTGAATTTCTAATTTTTTAATATTAAAAAATCCATTTTCTAAATATATTCTAGACATTTCTTCCTTTAGCTCTACTTTCACTCTTCTCTTCACTAACTTTTCTTCATTTTTCTATTATGTACACCTTATGCTTCCTTTTTTATTGCCAAATTCTCAATTCAAAATATAATACTTTTTCTCTTCTCCCACTAACTAGGTGTTATTATTCTAACATTTCAAACTTTTAAACTTCACACTTAGGCTTATAATTTTATTTTATTTTTGTTGTAGTTATCATTATTTTATCCAAAAAATTTGAGTTAGGACTGAATCCGAACCCGATAAACTACTTGGAGAGATATAGAATATAAGGACATCACTCAACCTAAATGCTTAAGCCGATAGGTTTTGGCCCCACTATATATGTTATATTAACTACCCACACTCAGGACTTCTTTCTAATGTGGGATAACTTTTTTACCCTTTCACACTTGACAACTACTACTTTATCCACTGAAACCTCGTACTTCACTCTACGGAGCAAGCAAAGATCCCTGTAGGTTGTAAGGAGATTGGATACCCTTTTTACTAAGTAGATAATGGCATTATAAATCAAGGCTCTTATGCACAAACATTTGTTTTACTAAACAATCTATATATGTTAGAAATTAGTAGAACTCAACGAACACGTGTAAAATAAATTTTAATCAGATTCTAAATTGAATTGCCCGAAATAGTGATAAAGTAATGTCCCGATTGAAAAAGAAACACTACAAAAAAATAGGTCTTTAGCGGCGGTCGCTAAAAACGCTGCTAAAGGATGTCTTTAACGACGTTTGCCTACCGCTACAAACCACCTCTAGCGACGATCACTGACCGCAGCTCAAAACCCCTTTAGCGGCGTCTTGAAAGCGACAATGTTGATGATTTAGCAGCGTTTGTGCACAAACGCTACTAAGGATCGAACTTATAGCAGCGTTTATACACAAACGCTACTAAAGATTGAGTATCTATAGTGGCGGTCATAGTGAGCGTTGCTAAATCACCCACCTTTAGCAGTGTTTGTGTCAACTTACACTGCTAAAGGTGTATCTATAACAACGTTTGTTGACACAAACGCTGCTATATGTATAAGTGTAAATTTTATATTTATTTATTATAAGTTATTTAATTTTAATAATTATTTATATATTATTATATTCCTTTTCAAATATAATTTTATTTTGTGATGTATTTGAAATTTTTGTTAAAGGACCTACTTAATAAAATATGGAATTAGAGGGAGTGTTATGAAAATTGAAGTTTTTATATGATATATTTTAAATTATAGTTCATGGTTGTTATGGTAATTGCATATTTATTCACTAAACCTAAGTAGTTTAGAAAACATCTATTATCATACGTATAATGAGTAATATAATAATTACTAATATAACATTATTTAACTAGGACATATTATTTAAATTCAAATAAAAAGATATTGTGAGATTAACTTAATATATGGTCTTAGAGGTTATGATTTAGTCATTAGTTATATAGGTACATACATATAAAGTAGTTAGGTTAATTAGCACATATCATGTATATGATATCGTTTGAGCGCGCGAATAAATGGGTTTTAACTCTGATGTCTGCTTAAAAAAACAAAAAACACAGGGTTTTAATTCGTTTGTCCCCAATTTTTTCCCTCTTCTCTCCAGACACCCGATTCCCAACCCTCTCTCTCGTAGCTCCTCACCTCCTGATGGCCGACACCGCTCTAGCCTCCAACCACTGCCTCCCATTGACCTCCCGACACCTCCGACTAGCCCTCTCTCACTCTGCCTCTCCGCCTCCACAGAACTTCAGATCTCTCGCCCTTGCTGATCTCTAGACACTCGACGCCCAACCTTCTCTCTTACAGCTACCCACCTCCCGATGGCCGATGCCGCTCCAGCCTCCCGACGCCTCTAGCTCGTCCTCTCTAACTCTACCTCTCCTCCTCCATAGAACTCTCTCTCCCTCGCTGCTCTCTCTGCCTCTCCATCCCTCTCTCCTCCTCCACTGCTCTTTCTCTCTCTCCAGCCTCACCCTCTTAGTGGCTCAACCTCTCTTTCTCTCTCTCTGGCCTCTACTACTGTGGTCCGGTGCTCGTCAAGGTATCCTTCTCTCAGCCTCTAAATTCTAATAGCTTGTTGATTGTAATTTGTGAATTTGTTAAGAGTTATCTATGATTTGGTAATGTGATTAGGATTTAGAGATTGAAAATTGAATATGTGATTGTGATTCTTTTCCTGGTTGTTTTTACACTTTGTGATATATGAATGTGTGATATTTGTCATGTTTGTTGGTCATGTTGGTGAACTTGCTTTTTCTGGTGCTTCGATGGCCACCTCTTTCGCATTTGTCTCCAATTTCAGCTTGTTGGTGAGTTGGGTTCACTTCAGCGTCTTTCTGGAATTTAGTTTTTGGAATTGTTAACGGTTCTTGGTGGTGTCGTCAGAAAATTCAATCTTGTATATGTTTTTTTTCTATTCAATCTTGTATATGTTTTTTTCTATTCAATCTTGTAAATTGTTATTTTATATTAGAAACTTGTTACTTTTTACATTACTTGTAGAGATTTTTGTGTTTGTTGTAAAACGTTATTAATCAACGATGAAGTGTAATTTGTTTTATTGTCCTTGTTCTTTTAGTTTTTACATCCAATTAATTATGCTTATTTAAATAAATTTGTATTACCGATTAAAAAGCATCTATAGAAAAATATAGGAAAAAAATTAATGGTGTTTTAAAAATGACTAGTTTTATTTTGAGGTCTATATAAAGCCATCCCTAAGCCTTTTAAATCAAGCTGAATGACCAAAATCATTTTAGTAAGACTGAGGTGATAAAAAACCTTTGAGTCCTTATTCTAACATCATTCACACATAATGATCACTTTCACATCCTTGTTAATGTGTGAAGCCTAGGAGATAGAAATCTTTCATTGTAACATCTACTCCATCAAGAGAGTTTTAGTGGGCATTTTCGTTCATCCTTATACACTTCTAAGAGAGCGATTCTATTGTTTCCTTTTGGTGAAGATTGTTCATCAAAAGGAGTTTGGAGATGTTTATTCTCAAACTCGTTCTTGAGGCTTGAAGAGGTGTTTTGTCAAGTTCAAGTGTAATAAAACTTTTTCCTTGGTTGAAGGGAGCTTAGTGGAGAGACCTCGAGATTTTATAAGGAGCTTGAGGGGTGGATATAGAAGGGTTTGCCGAACCACCTAAAAATCTTGTGTTTGCTTCTCTTCCCTTATCTCTTTACTTGTGCTACTAGTTTCTTATTCTAAGTTTTATTTGCATATTTGAGTTGCAATATATATTCTTGTGTTTAATCCTTGATTGCAATCGATTCTCTTTGTGGGACTTGTAGCTAGAAAATACTTTTTTAAGGGTGAGTTTCGAAAAAGTTTTGTAACCCAATTCACTCCCCTCTTGGGTTACCTTAATCTTCACATTAATTAGACTTGAAGGTCTCTGACAATTTGTTGAGACTAATTTAATGACTGTTTATAATACCAAATCACTTAAACCTAGAGACCTAATATACTTAAAGCTCTTACTCTCTTAAAGAGCTTCTTTTATAGAAAGAAAATTTCTTTGTTAAAATTCCAATTTGTTGTTGGAAAAAGTATGACTGACATATGTAATTGTCTATCTAAATTATTTCGTACAATTTCAAGAAAAAGACAACAACATATTGTAAGGCTCACACCGTTCGAGATTTTCTTTGATTTTACCTACTTTCTTTCTTTTTTGTATGGATTATTTCACACAACATAGATAAAGAATCACATAGGATTTGAGCGTTAAGTTGTTTAACAAAACAAATTCATTAGGTTAAGGAGTAAAACCCATGCAGTCACCAAATCCATAAAGTCTTTAGAAAAAATAATGGAGAAATGAGAACGGAGAACCTTCAGCTATGTTTGATTTAGTCACAAAAAAATTTCAAAATTTTTTCACAATTACTTTTTCATAAATTCTAATACCTTTTCACCAATCCCAATAATTTTTTACAAATTTAAACAAACTTTCTACAAACTCCAACAACTTTTAACAAATTTTTCACCAATCCCAAAAGAATCTACACTACCTCTAAAAAACAAACACAAAAAATATTTTCAAAACCAAACCAAATCTTCACTTCTCTTTTATTTCCCCCCTTTTCTTAGGAAGCATTAACAGTTAGTTTCAGATCTTTCCCATCAATTGCTCAATTTGAACAAATGTAACTCACGAATAAATGATATCTCGCTTGTTGGCTTTTGTGCACAATCGAGATTTTGATGATTTCAATAAATGGATGAATTTACAAAATGGACATCTTCAAAGACAAAGACAACTTGACGAAAAGAGCCAAGCCTTGAAGAAGGAAGAACAAGAAGATGCAAGGAGCTTAAAGTGAAGATTCAAGACCTTAGGGTATAATCCTTGTAACTCTTTATTTCACATTTGACAAGGATTTGAATCACGCACTTGCATATCTTTCAAAACGTGCATAAACCGTTTTACCTTTTGTTTGAAAGATTAAATTTTTTTTAAAGGTTTCAAAACACCTCAAATATACTCTCAAACCTTTCATATACTTTTGAGAAGTAAGCCTTTAAAATTGAGTGTTTAAAAGTGGTAAAAACATGGTTTTAAATGAACCGGTCTATGAAAATGAATTGTAGCGGTCGACCCCTACATGAAGCGGTCGACTGTCTGTAGTGGATGATGAAAATGATTTATAGCGGTCGACCGGGCGCGTAGGACAAAAGTTTGACAGCATTCAAATTTTATGACCGTTGGGCAACAGCTACTTGAACCGGTCGACCGGTACAACGGTAAAATTGTCAAATCGACCCCTAACGGCTAGTTTTCATATGTGACCTATAAATACACCTTCATTGCGTCTAAAATAAATACCTAACGACCACATATCATTTCTACTACTTGAGAAATATTATAAACCTTCCTATTCTATATTTCTCATAGCATTCACACAAAACACACTTTCATATCCTTGTCTTTGTGTGAATAAAGAGATAGAGCTTTCATTTTCATATCTACTCTGTCAAGAGAGTTTCTGTTCCTCCATCTACCTATCCAATAGAGGTGTTTCTTTTAGTGAGGTTGTTCACTAAAGAAGAAGCTTAGAGAGGGTATATCTCAAGCTTGGTTAGGTTGTGAGTGGTGAGCCCGAAAAACAACTTGGGAGGGTTTGAGTGTTGATCCCGGGAAAAAACTTGTACGGTTCACTAGCACCTGAAAGCTAGTGTGTAAAAGCTATTGGAAGATACTGAAAAACCTCAAGGCTCGGTGAAGAAGCTTGAGGGGTGGATGTAGGCAGGTTTGCCGAACCTCCTAAAAAATCACGTGTTTGCTTTCTCTATCCCTACACTTTACATTTAGCACTTACATACTTGTTATATCATTATACTTGTGCTAAATTAGTATTTACTTTGCAAATACGGTTTTCGGGGGTTAATATTGAAAAGTTTAGAAAACCAATTCACCCCCTCTTAGGTTGCTTTAATCCTGTAAACTAGGACTCACATAGCTTATATATTGTTTTTCTTCTTTCGTTATACCTCCTGAATAGTATTTGATCATGGTCTACGAGAAGTTAGTAATCTTTTTTTTTTGAATAAAAAGGACTTCACGGTAGAATTAGTTCAACTTAAATTCGGAATACTTCATCGCGCGAGACTTCTGCAATAGTTCCGTTACACATTCAATCATATAACCAAAACATTTACATACAATCCTTCATCATGTCATACTTTGCTCCATATATAACATTTTATTCATCATCTTACATTTATTTTTCCTTTGTGTTTGTTCCTTCCATCATATAAGTTTTGAAAAACATACTTGCTATCAAGTGGAATTAAAACTACCTTTATCTCATCAAACTTTTAAATTCAAACATCTATTATGTCGCTTTTAAATTCACACATAGGATTGGATCTCTATCTCTTTACTTTCAAATTCAAACATAAGATTTTATTGGGGGGAAAATTATAGTTCACCCCGTAACTATTGGGCAAAATCTACTTCACTTTCTTAACTATCAAAATAGCGAATTACGTCCACTAAATTTTAGAAGTCTTCATTGTACACTCCACATCTAAATCAGGAGCTAAATCAGATGGAATGTACACCACATGCATCTCACGTTCTTATCATTCATGTGATATGACCAAACTGCCCTTGATAAGTGAAAGTTGAATGACCCTGATTGCCCTTGTTAAGTTTGTACCATGAGAGCTTGTCTGGCATTCGAAATTCAAACCCATTAAACAAACTAGACCTTGAGAAAGACACAGGCAAGTTCTCATGTATCCTTTCCTCTATCTAGACATTTGATTTGCTTGTGCCATGGATTAAAATTCAACTGAAACTTTCTGGAAGACCCGTTCAATATGCTGATTCGGAGGAATATCCGTTCGATTTTGCTCGTGCCCTAGAGGAAACCCAAACCATTTGGAACACTGTAAAAGTTAAGACTTTCCACAATCCACCCTTATTTGAACTGTTTTGTTGAAAAAATCGTGATTTTCCTCTGGCCGAATGACTTTTATATGCATCTGAACTGTTTTGGTCGTTTTGTGATTTTGTAGACTGAGATTATAGTTTTTGTTGCTTGTGAGTAAGGGTTTGGACTTTGTATTCGTCCGAAACCCTCAACCTGGACAATTTTGAGGGTTTACCCGATTGCTATTTATATGTCTTTAGGTGCACTATTTTGGGATGGTTGTGATCAACTATATGTATTTTATTGCAATTCAACAAAGGTGGCAATAATGTAGCTAGAATATTGTATGATTAGTAAATCTAATACCAGTAAAATTGTAATTATTTCATGTCATAATTATTAGTCTTAGATGGAAAATTTTGAGGGTAATTAATCCAAGTTGTGCTTTGAATTGATAAAATAACATGATTTATGCTTTATTTTACAACTTGAGTTTAAATTATGTTTTCATATAACAATTTATTCTCGAACATCATGTACCTAGCTCATATTTTGTTCAGATACATTTGAAGAATCATTTTCTTTATAATGAGTGCTATGATTATTAACATTGTATTTGTTTCATGAATTCAATTATATTATTCCAAGAGCTAATTAAATATTCTTTGTGCAGAATGATAAAATTAATTAATCTCTGGACCAGTAAAAGACAAGAAGACGTCTGCTGGACACATGGCAGAGCAAGAGAGCTTCTAGAAGATGTCAACTGTCTAAGAGCAAGAGAAAAGCCAGCCTGATGGGAGAATATTCCTTGTAACCGAATTTGGCATTTTGTGCCTCTCTTCTCTAACCGATTTTAGCATCTTTCTCTAACCAAATTTTGTATCTTTTTTTTTCTCTCTCCTCTAATCGAATTTGGCATTTTGTGCCTCTCCTCATCTTTGAGGCTCTCTCTTTCACTCTTTTCACCTCTTCTTCTCCTTTCTTCTCTTCTCTTCGTCCACAGTTGCTACCTTATCAAGCTTTATTTAATTCCATTTTACTTGTTAGAGTAGAATCAAGTTCTCGCCCTTGAAACTAGAATCAAGTTCTCGCCCTTTAATTTTCTGTGCTTCCATTTCAATCTCAGTTTATTTTTTTGGTTAATTACAAAACCCCCCTCAAACTTTTCCACTTATCTCATTATCCCCCTAATCTTTAACTCGTTTCAACCCGCCCTCTTAAATTTACATAAACGTTTCAATTTCATTTTTGACGATGTCGTACAATGTTTTCCATCACACGTGTTTTTCACGTGAGCTCCCTCATATTAAAAGAAAAAAATGACCCCACTTATCCCATTTATTCGTTGACATTAAAAGAAAGGAGAAAGACTCTAAACGATGCGTATTATTGCAATGTGTGTATCGTGTATTCGACAACGTCTTCCTTTGTGATGCAAATCTTACAAAGAGACTAGTTCAAGCAAATTCATGGAGGCATATTGAACCTAATCCACGTCAGTAACAAAGAATCACCATGATTTATGTTCTAGAAGGCTGGATCAAATCCGGCCAACGCTAGAAAGACCAGATTATGTAGCTTATTCTTAGCCGAATTTTTAGGAATATTTGATTTGCATTTGTATTCCTTTTCAAATGCTAGTTTATCCCTTTTCCCTAGCCGGATTTTAGGAATGTTTGAATTTGCATTCGAATTCCTTTTCAAATGCTGGTTTATCCTTTTCCTTAGTCGGATTTTTAGGAATATTTGATTTGCATTTGAATTCATTTTCAAATGCTAGTTTATCCTTTTCCCTAGCCGGATTTTTAGGAATGTTTGAATTTCTTTTCAAATGCTAGTTTATCCATTTTCCTTAGCCGGATTTTTAGGAGCATTTAATTTGTCTTTGAATTCTTTTTCAAATGCTAGTTTATCCTTTTCCTTAGCCGGATTTTTAGGAATGTTTGAATTCGAATTCGAATTCCTTTTCAAATGCTAGTTTATCCTTTTCCTTATCCGTATTTTTAGGAATGTTTGAATTTGCGTTTGAATTCCTTTTCAAATGCTCGTTTATCCATTTCCTTAGCAGAATTTTTAGGAGCATTTAATTTCTTTCAAATTTTGGGTTTTGTTTTCTATTCTTGGAGGGATGTTCCAAGTCTATTTAATTGGCCTTTCGGCATGAGTAAAAGAATTTAGATTTTGGCTTATATTGTGAGAGTATTTCTCTTTGGTTCTTTGAAAAACTATTCGAACTTATAGGGATTTTCCGTGGCGTTCGTCCCGACTTATCAAACGGAATTTCCACCACCGTTTGTGTCGTCTTCCCTATATCGAGGTTCTTGTTTTCATAAACAATGGGTCGAGGTCTTCCATTCGAATCTGTCCATAGAATGATCTTGAGTTCCCTTTCATTGTTGGGTCACGTTATTCTTGGTGAGGTTCACATCACTTTGGTTGGCAAGCTGCAACTTCTTCCTCATCCCAAGCAATTCCTCATTCACCGTCGCTTCCTTATTCACCTTAGTTACAGCTGCGTCAATCAGGTAAGCCACTTACTAAGTTATAGGTTTAGGTTTCTTTTCATCTAAATCATTCGATTTAGGGTTTGAGTTTGAACCAATTGCTTGCAAATGGGGCGAATGTAAAGGAATGAGGTAGGGGTTGTGTTTATATATGGAGAAAAGTTGATAAAAAGTGTAGTGGAGTGGGTTAGGGGTTGCGAATGGTGTTCTGTCCCTGGTGTAGAATGGTCCCCTGTTGTTTTTACAGTTAGTGTAATAATGTAGTTTCCCTTTATTAAATTGATGTGAATGTACGAATCCAATTTTAAACTAGTGGCTACAGCTCCATCAAGTGGTTCCCTACCACTATTGTCTATGCATTTGGTTGTCCATCATTATTAAAGTCATGTGTTTGTCGGCTCATTTGTTTTTTGCACCAGTGGTCGCCTTTTTTGTTTAAGTTGTCTGTTTGTGAATTAAATTGAATACGGTAATATTCTTTGCTCAAAGAGACATCTGATTTAAAAGTAACGTGATTATCTGTAATAGGTGTCATTCTAAGAAGTGAAGTTGGAAATAAAAATTGAGGAGGTATGACAAGTTTAAGACTATTGATTATTATTTTTCTTTTAATCATTTGTTCCTAGGGAGATTGATAATCCTTGTCCATTCTCTCATCATATCTAGATCATTTTTGTTGTCTTAGTAAGTGGGGAAATTAATTTAGAAGTTGGAGCAGCATGGCACAATAATGACACATCTGGAGGAGGTTTAAGTAATCTTGCTTACGTAAAGTGAGCTATTGAGGATGCCAGCAATTCCACAGCCATAAGAACAGTTTTATGCATACTCCAATTTTTTGCTTTTGATGACTAATGAAAATATATAAGACATTAGTAAGGGATCATTGGGTTTGTTCCTTATATTCAAACATAAGTGTTTCCTCACATCGAGGCTTTTGTGACCCCCTTTAAGAGGAAGAGAAAGGCAAAAGAATGACTATCCTTATGAAGTAGGAGACTGAGGAAACTTATTTGTCAATATATAATTCAATCGGTTTCCTTAGTTCTGTTTCCATTTCTTTTTCAAGTTACAACTCTCAATCTTGAGATTATTAGACCCCTAGCCAGAGGTACTAATCTATCAGTTACTATTTATCTTCGACTCACAATTCCTTGTAACTCTAAACTTATACCTTTGCATCTCTTGCCCCATCAAGTCTAGTCCGTTATGAAGCCAATTATGTATATCAAAAAGTGCAAGAAATTTCATATCTGTGTTTTTATATGCACTTGTGCTCCTGACAAACTAATCATAACCAAGTTGGTTAGTGAATTTGCCAATCAATGTGAAGTTGACATTGAAAGAGAATACAAATTTGTCATTTCAGCAATTATTTAATCAGTGTGAAGTCAAAATTGGAATGTCTCCATTTTCATGTGGATGGTGGACCAATGAGAGAAATGTTAGAAGCCTCTAGAAAGACTTTATTTGGTACATCATATGCACCACTTGTACTTTAGTTACCTATGCAGTGGAAAAGGCTATTGACTCTGGTTTCACACCCGTGAGTTTGAGTTATTTTGTTTATAATTCTTCTTTGAAGCTTGAAATTAAAGTAAATCATGTTCTTTTGAACAATATCATTTCTTCCTTACCTTGTTTGTTGGGTAATTGATCATCTTAAATATCAGCTATATTCACTATTCATATTCTTTGAGCAGTATCATCTCTCTATTCACAGGTCACAATAGTTTTCATTTTCCAGTTTATGAGGATTACAACTAGAAGATCTTAGAATTTTGAAAGCAAAGCTTCAAAAAGAGGTAATTTAATTTTGGCATTTTGTAGTTGGATAATACAATTTGCAGCATATTCACAGCAACCGAGTATGCCGACATTTCTTGGTGTAGTTAGCTTCCTGGATTGCAATATGGAAAAACATTTAAGAGTCACTTGCATTGGAAAAAATCAATATGGGCCATATAGATGGGCCATATGTTGACATTTCGTTGTTCATTTGTTTGATGTGGATAATATTGACATGTTTTAAAATTATTGTGATGGATGAATGCAGGTGCTATTACAATGAGCAAACATGTTGTATTGTTTTAGCTAATTCATTGGGGAGGTTTCAAAGGTAACCACACACCGAGTATG
Organism: Myrica gale; assembly: GCA_963930655.1. Classification (NCBI taxonomy): domain Eukaryota; kingdom Viridiplantae; phylum Streptophyta; class Magnoliopsida; order Fagales; family Myricaceae; genus Myrica; species Myrica gale. Next base: position 11,048,305 of record OZ005619.1, on the reverse strand, counting down.
TTGGAGGTAAAAAAATATTACACAATGAGCCTTGAGTTATGGACTACCTCTCATTTTTGAACTAGAAGCTATATGCAGTATGGATACACAACAGGTGATCTCATGTACTATGCGCACCCAGTGAAGTGAATCGATGACGGGCTGGTTCTCTTGAAGTCAGATATTGATGTTTTAGAAATGGTAAGCTGCCACATAGGTCACCATATAATCATTCTATATGTTGTTGGATTTGGAGAAGAAACCAACAATGTTCAAGTTAACAAATGAAGGTATAAGCTGCCAGTAAAGAAGAAGGGGGAATGGAGAAGGGGGAAAATTGGTTGAAGAAAAAGAAGAGGAGCCTCAAAGTCCCCAACCTGATTATTTTTTTGATAAGGTTGTGAGTGGGGAAGATGATGTATTTGAAGAGGGAGGGGATAATGCAACTAGTTGTTATCAACCACATGGTTTGGATGCTGAAGAGGATCTCAAAGGCATGGAGGATGGACCTGATATGAATGTAGGCTGTGATGGTCGTTATGATCTGATTTCAGACACTGATTTAGGTAGTAGTGAGTAAATGATTGGTCAGGATAGAGCACGGGCCAATGTACCAGAATTTAAAGAACAGTACCTGGAAGACCCAAGACTTGAACTAAGGATGAGATTCCCTAGTGTTGATGTGTTTAGATTCATCATCAGAGAGGCCAACATACAATTGATGTGTTTAAATGCTCTAAGTGTGGCGTGGTTGGGCACAACTCAAGGTCTTGTAAAAAGAAGAAGACACCTGCCCCTCCTACCCTACAGTCCACTCCCACTTTTGTAAGTGTTCATTTAATTCAGTTACATACATATATAAGTTTTGCAGTTACCTATAACATACATGTCTCACAAGTTTCTGCTTCTCAAGCTGGGTCACAAGTTTTGCAGTTACTTTAATTCGTATGAATTGATGTGTACGCTGGCAACTTAATGACGTTTTTTATTTTTTCCAGGACTCGCCACATCTTCATGACCATTATTCCCTGAATGATGAAGACACAAATGATGATATAAGACTTGCATTACATACTTGCTTATATTTTATTCATTCTAAAATGTTGACATTTTTTATTGATTTTTCCATATTACAAGATCCACCAAGTCTTCATGACCATTATTCCTTGAATGATGAGAACATAAATGATAAGGTAAAATTCAAAACCAAGTCTTTTTTACTTGTGTGTCTCAGATTGTATACTCTTCCAATTTGTCTTGATGGTTTGTTATATTTGCATGATCCACTTAACATTACATTCTGTCACTCTTGGCTGAATGTTGGGATTATGATGCCCCCTGCCTGGGGAAGGAGGAGCAGCCCACCAAATGCCCCTGCTGCAACTCCAACTCAGCCAAAAGACAACGCCAAAGGAGCCCAAGCTCATGGTGGTGGTGTGTCATCAAGAACTCGGAGCTCAGATCGCTTACGGAGATTGGCTCAGGGTTCGGGGACTCCTTAGCAACTCTTCATCGATCTCATTGACCAAGCTATGGATACACAGACTAGTGTGGTGACAGAGCAATAAGTATAGCTTATTACTTGTCCTTATGCTATCAGTTATGTTCGATTATGTTCAATTTAATTTTGTCATCATTTTTTGAGCGCAGACCTTAGATTGACAATGGAAAGCACAGGGCAAACTCATGGACTGATAACCCAAATGATTTGAGGATGATCAAAAAGATGTAGATGTGAAGGCTGACTGTAGTATTGTTGTTTTTTATTGGGTGTAAAGATGTAGATGTGAAGGCTGATTGGGTGTATGCGATAGTGGTTGATGCTGTTTTTTGTGCTGAGATGTAGTGATTTTTTGAAGTGTTTTTTGGAAGTTAGGTTAAAGTGGTTGGAACTGGTTGTGAAGTTGTACTTTTGGTTTTGATATGGATAGATTGTGCATTTGTATTAAGTTTTGTGATGGACAAGTTGTATTATTCAGTTTGAATAAATTGTATTATGTGATGTTTTGAAGATATATTAAAAAGGAGGACATATTGTGAAGAAAGTGTATAGAGGATCTACCTTTCACGCAGTTTGTTTAATAGGTACCGTTTGTAGTGAAAAATTGAAAAAGAAATGGAAAGAGAGGAGGTTGTAATAGGTAGCTATCACTTTAGCCAACTAATTGGTCTTGATACATTCAAGTGGGTGGGTCTTATTTGATGGGTTTTTTTTTGTTTGAGAGTCTGTGTCAATACACTGAATGTCAAGAGCTTCCCTATATTAGTTTGGTTCATGGACAAATAAAGTAGAATTTGTTTAGTATACTTTTTTCTTCTTCCTCCTAGTTTCATTAACAAATAGGATTCAAGTAAACTAGGCAAGACCACTTCCTCTTCATTTGTCAGCTAAAACATTAAAGAGGAATAAAAGCAAAATGACAATAAAACAACAAAAGGACATTGAATAGCACGATAACAGTTGACAAAATTTGTGCTACAAAAGGTGCTAGTTTTACATAACAAGGATCACATATATAACTACAACTTACAAACAAACTTAGAATTACAAATGCACATATCATCTCAGTTTCCCAAACAGACTACTAATCTTGAAAATAGACATACTGCAACAAATTCCAAAACTGTCAAAGCGACCTTATACTTCATCACAAGCTTACGATGTTTTTCAACCTCCTCGTGCTTCTTCTCATTCTCACGATGTTTTTGGAGAAAATCCTTGTGTTTTTCAACACTCTTTTCTCATGGTCACATATCGGAGTATCAACCCAAGCAAAAAATTTATGTGCACGTTTAATCTTACAGTTCAGGCAACTATATAATCAACGTCCAAAATTGTGCTCCGTATATGAGGTCTTCATGTAGGTTGTGACACCACAATAACATTGTGGGTCGCCAGAGCTTGCTCCACTTTCTGTAACCCAAGAGCTCAAAACACTATTGGAAGAAGACAAAACAAAGGTCTGTTGATTGCTTAAAAAAACCCCTTAGCTAACAGACATATATATATTACATAAATTAGAACAAAACAAGTATTATAGATATATAATACATATGAAATTCATTGTTCATGAGTGTATATTACCTAGAATACCACATTTAAGCTCGTAAACCCTACCATTTGAGACAACGTAGCACCAGGAAAATCGAAACTACATGGCCAAAATTTGTATGATAGACTAAAAACAGTTCAAAATAGTCCAAGAAAATTTTAAACTAAATAGTCCATCATATATAATTCATGCATGACAAATAATATTATAACATTAAGCAGGATTCACAATAGACAATCAAAGAAATGTACAAAGAATTAATAGAAAATTGATGTGTAATTATATCAGTGCAAAGTGGAAAAGAGTAATAGAAAATAGAACAAATTTAAAGTTTTATTTTCAAATCTTTCTAACTGGAAATAAAGTAGAAAGAATATGAATACGCACTCAATGTGGGGAAAATCACCAGCTCCCATATTGTATAGTAGATTCGCAAACCCTAACAAAAGAAAGAATTTATTTGCAAACAAATTCAGGGGAATAGGGAAGGAATAATGGAGGTAGCTTGTGACTATGCAAAGGCAAATAATTAACCCAAACCTTGCATGGAGTTCCGACAACCTCAGTGGAGAATCTGGTTTTGCAATGGAGGTCGACGTGTTTGTATTCGCTTTGTCTGAGTTAGTTCAACGCATAAGTGAGGTCATTTTTGTCTTTTAATCTGTGGGAGTTCACGTGAGAAACACGTGTGATGGAAAACGTAGTACGGCATCATCAAAAATGAAATTGAAACGTTTACGTAAGTTTAAAGGGGTGTGTTGACACGAGTTAAAAATTAGTGGGGATATTGAGATCAGTGGGAAAGTTTGAGGGGGGTTTTGTAATTAACCCTCTTATTTTTTGTTCTTGCTTTCTTGTAGCTTGAAACTTGGATTGTAATGAAGATATATTACTTAATCCAAGAGTCTTGTGAACTTTTATTCATTTCTATTCATTTAGATTCCATCTTTACTTTCCGCTCTTTAATTTTTGGAAAGACTTTTTGTCATTTACTTAGCATCATTTACTTTCCGCTATTTACTTATTGCCATTCGCTTTAAATGTCTATTAATTCGTTGTTCGTTAGTTTTGTTTCGAACTCCTAAATCCAAAAATATGAATCTGAACTATGTTCAATACTTTTTATCTTTAATTTTTACACTCATAGCACATATCACCATTTTTTAGTTTCTCTTTGTTACAATTTCTCATTATTTCTTCACGAGTCTAAAATCAGTCCATTTTCTTGGTCTGGTGACAAATTATTGTATTTGGAGCTAGAGAAGACCCTCTCTGATGGGCTGAGATTTCTTTCCGGGGATCCTGATATGCTTTAGATTGTGGTTGTACACAAGGGGAAGAATTCTCTCAGGGGATCATGATGTGCTTTTAGATGGTGGCTCCAATGAAGAAGGACTTCAAGGATGGGTGTAGACCCCTTATTTGTTTGGGTGGATGTTTTCTAAAATGTGAACTCAAGGGGAAACTTTTAAGTGCGGTGGTGAGGGATTGAATTAACATCAATCCCATGGCATTCGTAGTTGTTGAAGTTGAACTAAAGGTCAATTAGATGTGGTTTTACAGACACTACTAGATGATCTCAAGTTTGGACCAGCGGTTTGTTGGACTTTCATGTCTGGTCGAAAAATGTCAGTTTTCGAATGGATGCTTTATAATCTTTTTTACACCTTTATAACTATGTACACCTCTATTTCGTACGCGAACTTTAGGGATGTTTGTCAACGTTGGATAGCCCTAAAAAACAAACTCTAGGAAGTAGCCACGACGTATACGAAGTCAGATTTCAACAAAAGGATGATTGAGCTAAAGGCGCTGAAACCATTGACGCATGTCTACTTTTGAAAAGATTGATCCCAATGTCTAGTCCCATTCGTGGTTCTCACACATAGCAAGAGTGATATGGTTGTTAACAATCTCTGCGAGTGTTTTAACTCATACGTCGCAAGTCAATACCTTCCAACTTATGTTGGGGAAGGCTATTTTGAGGTTGAGTGCCAGTGGAAGTAGTTTGTGGTGAATCTTCCAAATAGGACTTGCTCGTGTCAAAAGTGGGATATGACTGGCATCCCATGTTCACAAGGGTTTTCTACTATTATATAAGAGAATAGAAATCCTGAAGACTTTATTCACTGATGTTACACAAAGGAGGCCTATCGGAGGGCATCTGCACCTCTTATTTATCTAGTTTCATCTAAAGACTAGTGGGTGCGCTCCCTGTATGAGGTGATAGATTCCCCACCATCAAGGGCTCAACCTGGTAGACCTAGAAAAGTATGGAAATGGGGATCGAAAGATTCTACACCTACTCATAGGATTCCAAGGCGATAGAGTGAGATCATATGTTTTGAGTGCAAACAATTGAGTCACAATAAGAGGATCTGACCAAGAATAAATCGGAGGAAAACATCACGAAGGCAGAAAATTGTCATAAGTGCCTCAACTGTACCATTCGATAGTGGGCCTCCACTTTCCCAGTCCAGCCCTACTACCCACAACACTAGATATGTTAATATGATACATATTGATTACTTTTTAACTTGGTGCTGAAAAATGGTTTTCTACTAATATACCTATATGTTTTTTTAACTTATAGACTACGAGAAGTCAAGAATTACGTGATGAAACTTCCTCACAATCTACTAACGAGCAACGCAGTGCACCAGTAAGACTGTAATCTTAGCCTTTAAGTCAATTGTTTGTAATTCTAATAATGTATTTATGCTTTCGTAATCTATTTATTTTAGTCTTTCGTACTCTACAACTCCAGCAACAAGTCTAATGTTAGGTACTCTTAGGCCCTTGGCCGAGGTGGCTTGCAGTTTAGAGTTTGGACCATCCTCCGGGCTTCTTTGGACCATTAGGCAAGGGTAAAACTCTAGCTGCAGAGCTTTTGGGAGCAAAGGACAAAAGGAAGAAACCATGTTGGCATATCTAGGATTTTGTTGAGTAGGCTAGCTTTAGATCTAGTAAATTTGCAAAGATGGCAACAAATGTAGAGTATATGTTATGTGCTGAGTTGAACAATTCATGGATCCTGTTTTGTTGAATATGTGTACCACTTTTTGATAATGATGGTACTTTGTTGATGAACTTATTGGCTAGTACTTTACTGTAGGCAACTATTTGTGTATAGTAGTTTGATACACAATTTTGAAATGAATGTAGGAGTTCAATTTCAATTTTTTTGGTGTGTATGTTGTTCACTTACAAGCATGTGTTTAATGAAATTTTTGTGGTATATGTTGGCCATTTTTTTGGTTCCAGTATTTTGGTTGTAGGTTTGATTACATTATTGTAAAACAGGAAACCGTTATTATAAATCAAGTATTGTTTGATGTCACTTTTAATTTATAGCAGTTTGGATGCACAATCTATTATATCATCCTGAAAATGAAACATCCACAATTTATTAGAACATCCTGAAAATGAAATACACATTAATAATGGGAGACTTATAATAAAGGAAGCACATACAACAGATCGCATAGCATAAGTGAACATTACACTAATGCAAGCTCTTTAGGGTAATATGAGCTTAGCAAGAATACACAATCAATTACTATGTCAGTGACCAACCAAAACTCCAACAAAAGGACAACATAGAACTCATACAGCTAACATAAGCCTCAAATGAGTACATAGTCCTATAATAAATAAGTGAGCAACCAAATTTTCAACAAGAAGACACCAACTGAAGACCAATGTAGCCCTATAACTCCGCATCTGGACCTCTGAAGCCCTTCTCCCCACCTCAATCTCAAGTCCATGATGGGCAGTCATGCCATCAATTTTGGCTCGATGTTGCACAAACATGACCTCAATTTTTAGTTGATGTTACAAAGTCAAATCCTCGATCTCTACTCGATGTTACATTGTCATGTCCACTATGGATTCATTTTATTGTACAGAGCTCTCTCTGAATTGATTCCCAAGAAGATTATTCGCCAAGCATCTACCCATGCATCACTTGAAATTGTCGAATAACCCTTTGTCCATGGACATCTTATTCCTCCATGCAAAATAATTGCAATGACCATTACTTAGAAAAAAAGAAGGGAAATTCACAATATGGTCATTAAGTTTATACCACGCTGACGGTTTAGTCACTAAGTTTCATTTTTTTACCTTACGGTCACTGAGTCTATACCCGTGTGATGATATAGTCTTTCCATCCAGATTCTGTCAACTCCTTTAATGGAATCCTATGCCACGTCAGTGTTTTGCCCACTCAGCATCACTAATGTGAATCAACAGCCCAATCACTAAAACTTGCAAAACGCACCATTTAATCCAGGGTTAAACGACAATAATTGGTACACCCACGAATAGAAACCATTTCAAAACCTCATCAATGGCTTCCATTTCTGCAATTCAATTGTCATTCTCCATATTTCTAAGCATATCACATGTTATCAACCCAGCATCGGTGCTGGAAGATCTCACCAACTTAAAACCACATGTTGGAAGCCTATCGACAGAGATTATGTGGAGTCATAGCTCAACTCGATGGCAAACTTCTCAAAATGTTGCATAGAGCGCATCCTTGCACCACAACGATGCAGACAAACCCCCACATAATACAACCAATGTCAAGGATACGACAAATTCTGCACATCCCAAGCGCACTACAACAAAATTCCACAACATTGATTCTTTAGAAATTACCTAGTTGTGAATTTGGTTGTATTCAGGACGTGAAGCATTTTTAGATAGTACTGAGACTCTAAGAGAATATGTATGCGCGTGAAGTGCTTGTCATATTACCCAATTATAATAGTTCAAGTGTAAGTAGGTGATAGAACCACAACTATGTATAAAAAGTCTTATTGTACAGACCCATTTGTTCAATGAAAAACCGGATACATTTTCTTCATTCAATTTTTTTGTAATCTCGCTGGCCTTAAAATGATTGAGAGGGAGGAGGGCAGAAGGAATGGCAAAAAAGTGCAGAAACCATTTGTGTTGCGGATGAAATGGCTTTGTTTTATTGCACGATTTCTACTTTGTAGATCGATATATACTTTTGCTTGATTTCTCTCTGGTAAGTGCACAATGAATGAAAAATTGAAATTGGATTGTTGGTTTGACTGATGATGCATAGCAAGTTTTTAGTAAGATGTGGTAACGTGGAATTTGATCATATCTGATTATGTGCAATTTGGTCTCAGAATGCCATGTGTTGAAAGGAAATTTGAATTGAAATAATCTTCTTTCATTGAATTCTAAAAAGGTTGCAATTGGGTAGATACAAACAATTGTTAAGCTAACAGATTTCTGACACTTACAATTGGGTAGATAATGTACAACATCAAATACAATGCATTCGGTTAAACAGAGAATCTCCATTAGTACAACATCACACAAAAATCATAACAAATCAGCACTAGGTGATTCCGAAATGTTCTGGATCTAGAACTGAGTTGGAGGGTGACTGTGCAGTGGCTGATGTTGAAGATTTATAGAGATCTGGATGCTGATCTGGAACTATCTTGGACAGGTCAATACCAAGGAACCTGACGCACATATATTGGGAACTCTGCTTGTAGAGATTGCCATGAAATTGAACTTTGGGATTATTTATCGTACTTGAGGGATTTAATTAAGGCCTCATGAAGAATCCTAGATGCATCTGGCTTCAAATAGGTGGAGAAACTCACGTGTTTGTTGCTGGTGACAAATCGCGTCCTAAAACTAGGAATATTTATCAAACATTGGCTTTGTTGGGAATGGAGATGCATTTTATAGGATATGAAATCTTTTTAAACGATTCTGAAATTCTATGAAGAACCAGACAAACGAAGTTTGATTTATGAAAAAACGCATCACAGAGAAGGGGAGACTCATATTTTCGCTGAGGCTAGGGCACCTTGAAAATGGGGAAGATGAATCTCATATTGTGTCATTTTCGTCTTTGGGTAAAATCGTATGCTTGAGTGGAATGGTGCGATGTTGGTGTTTTGAGAGAGCTCTGAATCACATTAGTTAGCGCTGACTGGCAATATGATGACGTGACATGAGATTCCGCTAGAAGAGCTAACAGAATATAGAAGGAAGGACCATATCGTTACACGGATATGAACTCAGTGACCATAAAGTAAAAAAATGAAACCTAGTAACTAAATCGTCAGTGTGGTATAAACCTAGTGACCATATTGCAAATTTCCCGAAAAAATGGCAATGACCACTATCTTGCCATTAATTAAACAAGTTCCTTAAATTCAACCTAATTAAAAATGTAATTGACATTACAAATTAATTCCTTCAGTCATATTCAAATTTTTTAAAAAATACCTAATTACTTTACCAATTAATAAACATTAGCAAACAATTAAGGATAGTCAGGCCCACTACCAAATTTACTACTTAATTTCATTTATTGGACAAATATTACCTGAATTGTAAGTCATGTTTCACTTGAAAAAACATTATCCATTCACAAAAAAAGAACAATGCTACAACAACTAATCTTTTACTTTACACAACCCCAAAAGCTTCTGCCAAAATTTTCATCCTTGTAGGCAATGGTCGATATTGCTCTCAAATCGCAAGAACATCTTGGACCCTCTGTAGAAGCTCCACTTTGTTCGCTTCCCAAGCCACTATTATTGTATGATTTAGACATTTCAATAGCTGCAAAGAGAGTGCTTGACCCTTAGCAGGAAGCAAGAAAAAAACAAAATGACCCACAACATTTCTATCTTAAATGGCATCGACAAGGGAAACAAGAAAGGAGAGGGAATAAGAAAGCTTCACCTTCACCTCTGAAGAAATTGGGTGGCCGAAGAAGCGAACAAAGGAATTTGCCAAACCGGGAGGGAAGAGATAAATATCAAAGATTCACATAGGGGTACTTTGGTCATATCACGTGGATGAAGAGCACATTGGATGCATGTAGGGTACATTTAGTTTGATTTAACGCCTACTTTGGACGAAGGGCGTATGCATGCTTAATTTTGTAATGATGAAATGTTGAATGTCTCATTTGTTCCATTATGTTCTTCGGTTGAATGGTATCATTGTGTGCTATAGAGCTTAAACCCTGAGTGAGAAGTTGTTCAATGTAGCTTTAGATCAAAATAATCCATCTAAGTTTCCTAATTAAGCAGCTGCTTAAATTCAATTATGCTTTTTTGTTCTAATTTACTTTTTCCTATCCCTTTTAAATTGTGTATGCTTGGAGGTGCCTCTAAGCATATTGCTACAAATCTATATTTAGTTAGCTCCTTTGGGTTGTCTAGTTTAATATGCTTTATATCTTTCAATGAATATATATAAAATTATGCTATAAACTATTGTGGAGCTAATAATAAAGTTGTTTACTTTTCACATTTGTTTATACAATATGTTGTGTCGTCAAGTTAGCGAAACATGGATGATAAAGACTGTACATTTTCAAAAGGGATGGTAAAGAGATTATAACAACTAGTGTGAATTAACATGTTTTGTTCTTCCTTTTCTTCGTTCAGGGTGTGTATCTGGTCCCAGAGTGTCACGCCACAAACCTCAAAGGCTAGAGGGTGACTTACTTGCAATAAACAATTAGACTTTTGATTTAAAACATATCTAATAATAAATGCGAAATAAAATTTATTTGAAAACTTCAATAAATCTCTCTTAATAAAACTTTAAAAAAACTCTTTCAGTACACAAAGACAAATTTAAACATGATTAGACTCATACAAGAGTCAAACATTTATTCTAATAATTACTCCGCTACCCTCCCACGTGCCATCTAATCTTGACTATTGACACACTCTTGATCAACATCTGAAAATAAGGAAAACAATGGGGTGTCAGTTTGATAACTCAGTAAGCAAAATCATTATGCTAGTGTATATTCTCCCCTTAAAAAATTTCGTCCTCGAAATTTGGTAAGGAAAACTAACTTCTAACTTTCTGACTTGAAAATTCGGCGTCCAACCTCAATCTTCAAACAAATGCGGATACTTAGATCGTATTTCTTCCTCAAGTTCCCAAGAAGCTTATTCTCCAGAAAGATTGTTCCACAACACTTTTTACTAGGGGAATTTTCTTTGTATGTAGTTCATGCTCCTTTTTGTCCAAAATCCGTATAGGCTTCTCAACATAAGTCAAGTTCTCCCGAATCCTTAAAGGTTCGTAATCAATGACATGAGTTGGGTCGGGAATATATTTCCGCAATAAGGACACATGGAATACATCATGCATTCCCGAAAGACTTGGTGGCAATGCAAACCCTATATGCCACTGGACCGATCCAATCAAGTACTTTAAAAGGACCAACATATCGTGAACGCAATTTTCCCTTCTTCCCAAATCGCATTACCCCTTTCAAAGGAGCTACCTTCAAGAAAACCTTATCTCCCACTTCAAATTCAAGTTCTCGCCGACGATTTTCAATATAACTCTTTTGTCTACTTTGAGCAACCTTTAGTCTTTCACGTATCAAATCAAGTTTCTCCACCGTTGTTTGAATCTACTTCATCCCAATATAAAGGAGATTGACATCCTCTTCCATATAATGCATTGTACGGTGTCATCCCAATACTTGCTTGATAACTATATAAGCAAACTCCACTAGAGGTAGATACTTAATCCAACTTCTCTTAAATTCAAGCTCGCAACATGTCTTCCAAAATCTGAATGGTCCTTTCTGTCTGACCGTCTGTTTGAGAGTCGTAAGCTATATTAAAATTTAATTTAATTCCCATAGCCTTCTGTAAACTTTTCCAAAACATTGAAGTATAACTTGGATCTCTATATGAAACTATAGACACTAACACCCCATGCAAATGAACAATTTCCTAAATATATAATTCTGCTAACCTCTCCATGGAATGACCAACTTTGACTGGAATAAAATGAGCGCTCTTCGTCAGTCGATCAACAACTACCGAAATTGAATCCTGCCCAGACGATGCTCTCGGCAAACCTGAAACAAAATCCATCGAGATGTGCTCCCTTTTCCACTCCAGAATCTGCAATGGTTGCAATGGTCCTACTGATCTTTGATGCTCTGCCTTAACATGCTGACACGTCAAACATTGCTCCACAAAATTGGCAATCTCCCTCTTCATATTATTCCACCAAAAAGAGTCCCTCAAATCTTGATAAATTTTAGTGCTCCCTGGATGGACTGTGTAAAGAGAGCGATGAGCTTCTTCTAAAATAACTCTCTTAATATTTTCATCATTAGGCACAAATAGACAATTTCGATATCTTAATATCCCATCCTCCGATATGTTGAATTCTAACTTTAACCCATTTTGGACCTCTGTTATGAGTTTCATCAATCCTGCATCTAGCAACTGAGCTTCCTTAATTCTTTCCCCAAAAGTTGATTGAATCAACATACTTGCCAAAAGAACTCTATGATCGTCTTTGACAACCTCAATCATTGATCTCTCCAAGTCCATCCTGATATGAAGCTAACTAATCAAAGCGGACATTGAAACTCCAGATGATTTTCTACTCAATATGTGTGCTACTATATTAGTCTTTCCCGGGTGGTAACTAATCGTACAATCATAATCTTTGATTAGTTCCAACCATCTTCTTTGCCTCATATTCAACTCTTTCTGAGTAAACAAATATTTAAGGCTCTTGTGATCAGTAAATATCTCACACTGCTCTCTATAGAGATAGTGCCTCCAAATTTTCAAAGCAAAAGCTACTGCTGCTAATTCCAAATCATGGGTAGGGTAATTTTGCTCATAACCCTTCAACTGTCGAGACGCATAGGAAACAACCTTCCCATTCTGCATCAACACACAACCCAAACCCTTCTGTGATGCATCGCTGAAGACCACAACCTCCACTTTGAGATGGAATAGTTAACACTGGTGCAGTTACAAGTCTTTGTTTCAGTTCTTGAAAACTATGTTCACAAACCTATGTCCACTCAAACTTAATATTCTTCCGTGTTAGTGCAGTCAACGAAACTTATATATTAGAAAATCCTCTACAATCTCTGATAATATCCTACAAGACCTAGAAATGTCCTTACTTCGTGGACATTGGTTAGTGCGGGTCAATTCATAACTGCCTCCAATTTGCTTGGATCTACAAAAATGCCCTCATTTGAGACGAGATGACCTAAGAACGCAATCTCCTCCAATCAAAACTCACACTTTTTGAGGTTGGCATACAACATTTTCTCTCTTAATACTTGCAATGCTAACCTCAAATGATTCTCATGCTCCTCCTGATTCTTCGAATAGATTAGGATGTCATTGATGAAGACCACAACAAACTGATCTAAATACTCATGAAAAACTCTATTCATCATGTCCATGAATACAACTGGTGCATTAATTAATCCGAATGTCATTTCTAAAAACTCATAATGGTCATACCGAGTTCGAAATGCAGTTTTCGAAATATCCTCTGCCTTAATTTTCAACTTGTGATAATCCAAACAAAGATTGATCTTAGAAAATACTTGAGCTCCCTATAACTGATCAAAAGATCATCGATGAGAGGCATTGGGTATCTATTCTTAATCGTGACTCGATTAAGTTCTCGGTAATCGATCCACATCCGAAACGATCCATCCTTTTTCTTCACAAAAAAATGGTGTTCTCCAAGGTGATACACTCAACACTGGGTCGTATGAAACATTTGTCTAACAATTCTTGTAGTTGCTCCTTAAGTTACAACAACTATGACGGTGCCATTCTGTAAGGTGCCTTAGAGACTGGTGCTGTTTCAGGGACTAAATCAATAGAAAATTCAATCTCACGATTCTGGGATAATCCCTGAACGTCTTCAGGAAATTCCTTCACGACTGGAATCCGCTCCAAATTTGTCTCCTTCTTTTGTACTTCCATTTCAAAAGTCAAATACCCCTGTCATCTCTCACAAAGTAGCCTTCTTGCTTGAATGACTGACATTACTGGCGGCAGAGAACAAGACACGATTCAATAAATTTAAATTCCGAGTTTTCTGGGGGTCTAAAATAACTTTTTTACCTCAACAATCAATACTCGCATAATTTGACGCTAGCCAATCCATCCCTAGGATAGCATCAAATTCATGCCTGCTCAATACAACTATATCTGCTGGAAGCACTTTTCCGTCTAAACTTATTGGACAACCTTTAAGCACCTTCTTACATATGATAAAACTCCAAGGAGTAGGTATTGCCAAATTGTTCTCTAATGGTTGAGTATCCACAAACTTAGATGCATATTATTTGGAAAAATAACGCTCGATGAATACTTCCTTAAATATTTCCCACATAATAGCTCCTCCCCCAGGCTCTTGCTCCAAAAGAAATTTTCTTGAATTTCCCCAACACAATGTCTCACCAGTTAATTTAAATGCAGCAAAAAGAACTTTCTGTTTATCACTGCACCTATGTAGATACAACATCTCTTCAATCTCCTGAACCCAATTCTCTACAGCAGTTTTGTCTGCATTTCCTTCAAACGTAGGGGGTGTAAGCGGCTAAACTGTTCAAACGTACAACCTTCTATATCAACACATCGGTTCTTACCCTCATCATTCCTAGCAATCTCCACCATAACTAGTTATGCTACGTCACGTAACACTCCTGCAGTGTTCAAGTTGGTACCCACATTATCCTCACCGGACTGACCCGAGTTTTCACCATTATTCAAATTATTCGAATTCCGATAGTTACGACGTGGGGCAATCCAAAAATGTTAACTAATGTTGAAAATTTCTTATCAAAATACAATTAAACAATTATAGCAAACAATTTCAAACAAACAACCTAGTTGCCTAATCCTATCCTCAAAACTCTCAATCCAATCATATTCCTCCTTTATTGTCTACAGAACCTAATAACCCGGTTTGCTCTGATACCAACCTGTCATGCCCCAAACCTCAAAGGCTAGAGGGTGACTTACTTGCAATAAACAATTAGACTTTTGATTTAAAACATATCTAATAATAAATGCGTAATAAACTTTATTTGAAAACTTCAATAAATCTCTCTTAATAAAACTTTAAAAAACTCTTTCAGCACACAAAGACAAATCTAAACATGATTAGACTCATACTTGAGTCAAACATTTATTCTAATAATCACTCAGCTACCCGCCCACGTGCCATCTAATCCTGACTATCGACACGCTCCTGATCAACATCTGAAAATATGGAACACAATGGGGGTTGAGTTCGACAACTCAGTAAGCAAAATCATTATGCTAGTGTATATCCCATGAGCCACACTGTAACAGTAAGAGATAAAAATCTTTCTAAACTGTTGAAAGTTGTTTTTGACAATTTCAGTAAAACGTCTTTATCAATAAAATAGTCTTATCTATATAACATAATACTATAGAAAATCCCTTTGGCAATAACTATGGGTCACGTTTTCCCACCTGACAGGGTTGTGTAGTTGCTACCTAGTTTGGGGATCAGCCAAACTAAGCCATTACTATGGTTAGAATTCTTCCTTACTAAGGCTTGGCCATGTCCAAGTGTGCACTCGGTAAGAATCTACAAAATAAATCACTCCGTTTCCAGAATGGGTGCACTCAATGGGTTGCAATTGGTACCTATGCATTGTCTCTGTAACTCTGGGCCTCAGGGTTTGAAAATTCATAACATATCATAAAATAAACATCACTTTGAACTTTGAATCTTTCTCCTCTTTTCATGAAATACATGCATAAATCTTGAATAACAATAAATACCAATTGCAACCCATTGAGTCAATGAAACATCATATAAAATCATCGGACATAAAAATAGGCTCATGTTTACACATTTCATGCTATAATCTTTAACAATTTTATCAGAAACATAATGCACATAAAACTTCGAGGGTGTTTAACAAATCATGCAAGTTCTCAAATATCACCTCGGTCTTTTAGGAAAATCTAGCATAACGCTTACCTAGATCTTCAAGCAAATAAGCCTCTGACATAGCACCTATCAATACAAAATTGTGAACTTATTATAATACGCTCAAACGAAAACATGATTGAAACTCTAAATCTTTCCGATAGGATTAAATCTGATATTCACTGATCAGATTCTAAAATATAACTTACCTATCTCGCGTTTCACTAAAATCCCCTAATTAAACTACGTTTATCCCTAGGATGTTAAATATACACCTGTAAAATTACGTATCCAAATTCCTTGTACAACTCAATCAATAAAATCAACATTTACCTCTGTTCACGGAGTCAAACTATACCCGGAATAATTCAATACTCATCACCTCCAAAATTCATAAAGTTCTATTACGATATCCACAAATCCCGAAATTTATACCAAAGATTTATATATGTGTTAAAAAGATATCTATAAAATTTTATGCCGAAATTAAAAGTCTAGATATGTCATCCAGTTCAAAATTTCAATCTGTATCAATGAATCTTTCTCAGTAATTCCGATTTCTCTAAGCCTGACTTCCGGATTTTCAAAACCATACCAATACATCTCCATAAAATTACGAAACTTTAACTCGATCCTCCTGAAGATGTCTAGTACACAATATCTAAAAATCAGAAGTTTAAGATGTCTAAAGTCGGCTATAAAAATATAATTCAAACTACTATTCAAATCAAGAACCTAAATTTTCCACGGACAAATCTTGAACCCAAATATCAATTACTCCAAGAAACCCATTAAAACTATTTCGAAAATCATGAAATAATTAGGGATAGATCTAGAAACCCTATGGTTTGATCTCTCATAAAAAGAATATAAATATAATATCAAGAAATTCGAAATACCTGAATTTGCTTCAAGAAATTTCGTCTAGATTGTTGAAAGCAAGAAAACCCTTCTTTTTCCTTTTATTAGTGTAAAATCGTGGTGTGTAAAAATTAAAACCAATGTATAAATCTATATATAGACTCACACTAGTAATAGACTCCCTTTTGAACTGTAAAACCTTTAAATTTTAAATAATCATAAATCTTTCAAATTTTAAAAAGGTTGGACTAGGTCAAAGTTAAAAATTCAACTATTTTAAATGGATTAAACTCAAATTTCAAATATCAAAGAAGACATTTCAAATATCAAATAACAAATTCAAATAATTTTAAAACAGAAATCTCGGGTGTTACACAGAGTACATCTCAAATGAATGAACTCCTCAGTTGAATATTTGTTTAGTTGATTTCGTCTCTCTCTCGGTCGTAATTGGCTCGGTTTTATAATATTCTATTTGATTGGTGTGGGACTTGGGAATGCAGCGGCTAGAGTCCTTCCTCAAATTGGCTTGGTTAATATGTTTATGATAGTTTTTACGGGTAATCAATGCACTGTGGGAATCTATCAGCTGGGTTCATCTCTCCAAATTGACTTTCCTAATATTTTAATAATAGAATTTTAGGAGCCCTTGAGACAGCTTTCGTCAGGTCTACCACAGGTTTTGTTGTGCTTGCGGATGCAGCCTCTTTATTGCCTCATCAAGTTGGTTTCTACCTCTTTTTAGGTAATCCAGCTGGATACTGTATGGAATGGCTACAAGTGCAGCAAGTGAATCCTGTTTCTTCTGTTTATTGGAATAGTTGCTGATTATTTCCAACCAAGTCCACATAGAAGAGGTGAAGCAACTGAAGTGTGCAAAGGTTACAAAAGCTTACAAATGTTTTACAGCTATACAAGTTTCCTCTCAAATATCTGTAGCGCATTCAGAAATGTAATTGTTTTTATATATAATTTTAGTGATGTTGAAAGGACTTCCAAGAGTTTTCAGATAGACATGTAAAGATGTAATGAGTGACATAAGTTGCAGAGGTGGTGTTAGTACCTCTTGTATATTTGTAATTTGTAATACCCATAACGTAATACATTAGCATTTTCTAAGATCATGTTCTGGTCTTTTCTAAACAGGTTACAAAACGACATTATTGTCTTGCTATAATAACCAAGCAATATTTAAAAAGAAGGTCTTGCTACAACAAAAAAGAAACTGTTAATGTAACGCCCCGTGCTGGTAATTACCCCCTCGGCTCGCGTATAGTAATCGCATGCATAAAATTCGGGGATTACCGCATGATAAAAGCTCTTATGATCGCTTGAATGCCCTCAAATTTACTTAGCGAAAGTGATGATTTAAAAAGGGTACTGATAAAAAGAGAAAGGCCGAAATCGGTTTGGAAACTTGAACAAAGGAAGGGGAATAACCCAATAAATGAAATTCGATATATTTGCAATTAGGACAAGATTATGTCGCTTTAACGACTAAAAGGAAAATATCAAAATCATAATAAGTATCCTATCGTAATAGTATGCACTCATGTATCAAAATCTTATTAACGAATTAGCTTGAAAACTAGTTGGTGTTGTACAAAGATTAAAGCGTAATTAAAAAGAAATAAATAAACCTTGTAACAAGAAATCAACATGGAGAAATACTCACTTCCTTCAAATGAACACCGTTTGGTACAAAAGGGTCACTCGGGAGGAATTACAAAAGAATAGACCTAGGTTATACCAAAAATGTTAGCTGTCTATAGTTCACCTAGCCTATACAATCGCATCTCAAACAATCAAAAATAGTTTTGAGATACTGCCATCAAAAGGAAAGAAAATAAAAGAAATAACGAAAGGGGGCTACAAAACCGACCCTGTATCTAGAATTTCTTCAGCCTTGAAACAATCCAACATCCTGCTTAACAATAAAAGGCCAACACAAACAAACATCACAGTACATGCCTCAGAATGTAAAGTATCAATGCAATAATAATATAAAAAATACAAGATATGGAAGTAACATAAGGAATGTATGCAAATGCAATTGAAATGCATTTACTCATCAAATGGTTTCCTGAGGTATTCCCGATGTCTGCTCTCTTCACCCCCAGAGTCGGGTTGTGTGTCCCTCCTCTCCTCATGGGACTGTCCCATGTCACCTACACGAGGACCTTTAAAACCTTTAAAAACGACGACATAGCGTCCAGAAGGAGCCCACCCACTCCCCCTATAGTGGGGGGTTGCACTCTCCTAACATGTGCCCGGTACCGTCGCTCTTTCTTCGGGAATCACCTCGCAGGCTTGGAGGTTCCTCACATTTTTTTTCCTCTTATGAAGTGAATACAATTTAATACACGAATAATCAAAGTGCAAATTCCAGAAATTAGATTCACAGGTAAACAACAGATTATCATCAAGAATAAAATAACAATGATCACCATCTTTGAAAGTCATTCCTTTCCATTGCTTGCCATTTTCTTTTCATTGACTTAGAACACATCTCATACATGTGTTTCCTTTTTGTTTCCTTGCTAATCCATGGTCTTTCTACTCATTTTGAGCATTCTTGGGGCATTGCCATAACCCTTTTCATTATTCAACACTATTTACAAGCTCTTATCATTTCCAAATCCACATACAACATGCACTTTCATCGAATCATATGTCACTAGCCGAAACTCATAACTTTAATGTCATAAAGAAACATGTAAGCATTAAATATGAAAGATCCAGGTTTCATGTTTACGTAGTGGAGTTTTAGGCTATCCTTTTATAATACATAATCAAATAACTAAACATGAAATTAATAGGTAAATATGAACTAACATGAAACTAAACCTAGTTGCATGTGATTTTTCTTTGTTTTTAATCAACATCACCCACAAGCTATCAGGTTTGCATACATTTAAAATGTCTCAGAGCACACATTACACGATCCGATAGCATATTAGTGAAGAGATGGAAATCAAAATGCAAGACTCATTCATTCAATGCATAAATAACCCTTGCATGTCAATTTTAGATCTCATACGCATCAAATCTCGACTTTGAGCTCACAAGGCTCCCATTCAAGGCATTGTCTTGCCACTTTTCCTCTCATAGCAATCCATTTCCTTTATCCCTCATCAAAACTCCGAAAAAGCATAAGCATTGAAAAAGGTATAAGCAACAACCACCATTGTTATAAAAGAACATATGCAAGCATGTGAAGCCATCCTAAGGGCCAACCCATGGCCTTCTCATCTTCCAGATACAAATAATAGCCACTGACGTGGCCCTCAAATACATTCAGAATTAAGCTAAGCACGAACCATTTTCATTATCACACAATATCTTTATAGGCATCAAAACAAATGCTAGTTTTCAACATGCAACCATCAATAGCACCTTACCTCATGTCAACATTTGAATCTAGCATGTTTTTCCTTGCATCCAACATGTATAGCATAAATTCTAACATGATAGCAGTGTTTCGGCTTTCATTGTCCGAGCGATGTAGTGTTTTGCCTTTCATGATACTTTTGTGAATTGGATCTATTAATGCCTTTCATCGGTGTCGTATTTGATCCTATTGAATGGGTCTCCATTTTGATTTTTCAAGCCTTCTCATGGACTCCGCCAAGGCGATCTTATTTCTCCGTTGCTATTTATCTTGGGCTCAGAAGTTTTCTCCCGTATGCTTTTGCGAGCGGAGTCTCAGGGTCGCTTGCATGGTATTCGTATTGGCAAGGGAGTCCCTGCTATTTCTCATCTCCTTTATGCTGCTGATCTTCTAATTTTTTGTAAAGCAGATAGTAAAGAAGCTCGAGCTATTTCGGATTGTTTAGCTCTCTATGGTAGCTGGTCTGGCCAAAGGCTCAATAATAGAAAATCCTCTATTACGTTTTGCCGAAGCACCAGTTCTGGAAACTCGCAAGCTATTTGCGAGATGCTTCATCTTCCTCATATGGACCATGTTGAGAAGCATCTGGGGCTTCCCATAGGTTGGAAAGTTGGCAAATGAGATCTTTTTCTCAAGCAGGCATATTGGTGTTAATTTGGTCTATGACTTCAGCACTCCCTGCGTACACCATGAATAAACTTTTGTTGCCCAAAAGCTTATGTAAACATCTTAACTCTATAATAATGTGATTTGGTTGGGTTTTCGTGATGATGGGCAACGCCACATATACATTAAGTCTTGGGCGTCTATTTGTCAACCCAAGACTAGTGGTGGTCTTGGTATCAAGTTGATGTAGGACAAGAATATAGCCCATCTTACGAAATTGGCGTGGATTATTCAATCTGCTCCTAACAAATTATGGGTCTAAGTGATAAGAGCTAAATATATGCACTTCCCTTTTGTTTGGGATGATAAGCCCAAACCATGTTCATCTTGGTTTTGGAAAGGCATTTCTCAGGTAGCTCCACTTCTTAAAATTGGGGCGGGAGTTCTTATTGGTTCGGGAACATCTACAAACCTTTGGTTGGATCCTTGGATTTTATCGCCTCAACCTCACCCACCTAGGCCACGGTTGGGACTTACGAATCGAAATCTAGAAGACTTGGTGAACAGTTTGTTAGTCCCCTTTTCTTTGATTTGGAATTCGAATCTGGTTTGTCACCTCTTTGACGAAACCGATGCTGATTGGATCTTAAATTGCAGTAGTCCTTCGGACTCTCATGAGGACAAAATGATTTGGACACCGTCCCCTGCAGGGGACTTCTAGGTCAAATCCACTTATAATTTCATTATGCATGTGAGACCTCGAATTTCCTTATGCTATTTATGTTTATGTATTGCTCTTGGATCTAAATTTAAGGGGTTGTTGTTTGTCCCATGTATGATACTAAATTACAATGATTATGGTATTTTAATTCTATGTTTTTCTTAAGTAATTTCATTATGATGGTGAAGTTATGTTAGTGCAATTTCAATAATTTCATAATGGCCGAATTTCTCTAAGGTAATTTTTCCTTATGAATTATTTGTTAATTGGCCTATTGTAAGGGATTTTATTATGTTACAAAGACTTATTAAATTTAATGTCAAGGATATAAAGAGTGTATTTTATTATCTTATAAATGTTGAATTTTCCTAAGCAAATTCATTATATTAAAGTATGAATTATGAATGTGAATTTCGTGCATGATTACCTTATACCTTCATTGGGTAGTCTTAAGCTTCATTAGGAGGACCAAATGATTATTTAGTGTGCTAGGTAAGTGCTCCACGTGAAAGAGAGGAAACCAAAATAAAAGAAGAGTCAAAGAGAGGTAATTGGTGATTCACGTGAAAGCCAAGATGAGGCAAAGAAATGGAAGAGAGACAAGACAAGGCAATTGTAAACTAGAAACAAAGTAGGGTAGGCTGAAAAGGAGATGATGGTAGGCTGAAAAGGAGAGTAAAGGAAAGATAAAAAGTCATGGTGGGTAGGAAGAGAACTCACGTGAGTAGCAATGGGAGGCAATGTCACATGGGCAAAAGCAAGTAAGACTTTTCTCCTTTTGTTTCCTTGGGCGTGTATTAGACTAGGTTCAGCCTCCTTTCCATTTTCACATCTCGCATCTCATTCACAAGTCACATCTCATTCACATCTCACACCTCTCAACACACTCACTTCACTCAGCACTCACTTTTCCCTCATTTGGCCGAAACCCTCCTTCATTTCTCCATATCACTTCTCTTCCCTCTCACCACCTTCAGCAACCACATCCACCTCACTTTCAGCCTTACCTCAGCACCCATTTTAGTCACACACAGCTCACCTTGGTCGCACAAGAGAAGGGAGAAAGAGAGAAGCCAAGAGAGAGAGAGATAGGGTGCTTGGCTGAGTAGGTGTAGGAGGAGAAAAACAAGGTACAAGAAATATAACCCTTATTCTTTCCCCTTGAGTTTTTCCTTCTTTAGATTCTAACCATGAATGTCCCAATGCTAGGTGTACTTTTACCACCTCTAGTGTCCAGCTGAACCAAGGTAAGATCCGGTTTTTCTTTGGAGTTCTTGATCGAGTGTCCTCTTACATGTGTTGTTAAATCCTTCATTTGGCTAAATCTGTTGTTGGTGTCCTTCCATTGATGTATTTTCTTGAATGATGGAGTTGTAGTGTTGTGAAGTTGTTGTGATGGAGGAAGGGATTAAGCCGCGGTTTTGGGCTGATGTTAAAGGAGTGATGATCTTGGTCTTATGTTGCATAGATTACATTCATGTGGATAGGTTGTTGTTGGCCGAATCTTGTGACTCTATTGAATGATTTAGTGCTTCTGATTTGAGGTAGAATATTGATGTTCAATGCAATGTTTGGTTAAAGCTATGGATAGATAACGTTGCATGTAGATTTGGTGGTGGCCGAATGAGTTGTGATTCATGTTCTTAGGTTTTAACTATTGAAAGGAAATGTTGGTTGCGATTTAGCCACGAATTATATTAGATAGGAATTTGAACACATTGTTGCTTGGAGATTGAACATGCATGTAGTTTTTTGGGTGGATTTGATGTTAGTCGAGTGAATTAAGCTAGAAACCATGCTTGTGTTGTTGGAATAGGGATTTGTTAGTGACCTATATAAGGTATCATCACGTTTGACCAGCGTGCGACTCACGCTCGAGCGGACTTGGAGGATTTTATACAGACTCATAACGCTCGACAGCTGCTCGAGCGAGACTAGGATAAATTCAGACAGAAACTTTACGCTCGACTGGCTTTCGAGCGGGACCCGTCAAATTTCAGGAAATGTTGAATCTTTGGAGTTTCCTATTTAAGACTTGTGAAACCCCTATTATCGAGGCTAGCTGACCAAAACCAAGTAAAGGAGTTTATTGAGGTTAGATTGGTGGGAATTTGATAGACATTAGTCCATGCATGGTATGATAAAAGGTATTGAATAAGGGAAATTAAGTTAGACGTATTATAGGTTGTTGTTTTGGCTTGAGATGTTTAGTATGAGATGTTGTTACTGAATTTCATGAATAGGCTTTGAGATCAATGATGTCAATGGGAAGAATCAGGTACTTAGTTGATATTAAGTGGAATACATAGTGGTCCCATTAGCAACCTTGTTGGAGTTTTTTGATGCACATGTTTGATTGTTTTTCTTCTTCAAATTGTTTTATGAAATCAAGTTTAAAGAAATCTTTTGTAGATGAAATCATATTTTCAAAGATATGACGTTTGGAAAACCGAGAACATTTATAAGTATTTGTATGTCTGGTTTATTAGTTGCCTAAGCCTTAAGTAACGTATATAACTCGCTTGTAGGCGAAGCACCATCCGAATATCAAGAGAAGCAAGGTAAGTGGAAGTAAGTGGAAACTTACGCTCTTACAAAAACTGGAATGATACACATCATGATATTGTTATCAAGCACGAAATTGTTATCAAGCATGACATGACATGAGCATTTGCATGATTTCTAAAAAGAGTTTTTATGCAAATGAAAGTATGAAAGTTTTATGACAAGCTAAGTTAAAGGGCTTTGGTCGGTAACGTACCAAGTTAAGAAGGTACATCCATACTGAAGGACGTTTACGTGAAGGGCAGATGTTACCTAGGACACCCATACTGAAGGACGTTTACGTGAAAGTTGGGTAAGTCCTTGAGGTCTGTGCAACCACACTGAAGGACGATTGAGAGAAGGTGTGGACCTCCAAGGGTCGTGTCTAGCCATCAGGCATGGGGCCACTTCAAGGGCTAGCTCGACCAGATGTTATGTCTCCAAGGGAAAAAGGGGACGGTTCCAATGGGAACGCACAACCCTGACTTCAGGGGTTAAATGGAGCGTAAGTAGCCCACAAGAGGAGAAAGAATTCTTTTCAAGGACCAAGTGTCTTTTAAGTACAAGCAAACGTTTTCACGAGCAAGATCATGTGCATATGCAAACATGAAGCATGCATGCACGTCAAGTTCCATGATCATTCATGAATTACATGTTTAAGTCATAAGTTCATATTTACAAGTTTACATTTTTCCTTACTGAGTCTTTTGACTCACAGTTTTCAAAATGTATCATTCCAGATGTTTCAGGTGAAGGCAGTCAGGAGGATTATCTGCTCGACCAGATGTTTCCCTTACTATATGTTAGCCCAAGGTTGTTTTGCAAACAATCCATAATTGATTTTGATGATAACAAAAATTCTAAGTGCTTTGAAGACTTTAGATTTTACATTGTCAATCCACAATTTCCAAGTTATATTTCAAAATGATTGAGGTTATCTCTCTAAAATATTTCTAAGTTCACTTGAACACCATTACACAAGTTGATAAGATCAATTTTTCATATTTTAGGTGTTTAAAGAAGTGTTGGAATGGTTTGGATGCTTTGAAGTTAAAATTGGAGTAGTTGCTGACAAAGAACAAATTTTTCAGATTAAGTGTTGGAAGTGTCGACACATTGGACCATGGTGTCGACACATTGGACTAACACCCGAGAGTTTTCATTTCAGGACATTCAACTTGATTTTTTGTCTAAGTGTCGGAAGTGTCGACACATTGGACCATAGTGTCGACACATTGAACTAACACCCGAGAGTTCAACTCCAAAATGCAAAAATTCACTGTTCACAACATTTTTCAGACTAAGTGTTCAATGTGTTGACACATTGAAGGCATGTGTCGACACATTGAAGGCATGTGTCGACACATTGCACTGTCTCCCGAGAAATGAAAACATGGTGTCGACACATTGAAGACCATGTGTCAACACATAGTGCGAATTTGCAGAAATTTCGGAATGACACCAGATCATCAAAATGGTTCAAAATTGTCTCAAATGACCTCCAACGGCACTCAATCTTTCCAAGAAGACCCTTTATGACCGTTGAAGACCTAGAAGCTATAAGAAGAAGGAGATGGAGAGAGAAAGAGAGAGCTCGACCAATATTGCAACATCTAGAGAGAGAAAGTCCAAGATCCAAAGTTTTTCATTTGTTGATTCTTCTAAGATCAAAGCTCTCATTTTGTTCAAATCTTCTCCTATTGCTCATCATTGACAACCCAACCTTCAAAGGGAGAGAACTTACTTGAAGAAGAAAGAGACTTGCGTCAATATTCAAGAACTATCTCCGATAGAGAGAGAAAGCAAGATCCGAAGTTTTCACTTGTTGAATCATTCAAAGATCAAAGCTCTCATGGTTTAATCTTCCTCTATTGTTCATCATTGATGACCTAGCCTCCAAAGAGAGAGAGATTTCTTGAAGAAGGGACAACCCACTTGCAATCAATCTTGCCCTAACTTCTAGAGAGAGAAAGCTTGTTGAAGAAGAGGGAAAACAACACCTACCGAGAGAGCTTGTGGTCCCACCTGCAAAACATTAGGTTTCCTTCAATAATCTCATCTTATTGCATCTTATTGAGCTTTACACTTGCTGATTTGGCTTAGAGAGCTATTCCATAAGATTTGAGCTTTTCATTGGGTTATTTGGCTAAGAGAGCTATTCACCTGTGTACTCATTCTTTGTATAACTTTTGAGTGTTGTGTGAACACTTGTTGAGCGTTGGGAAAACACTTGGTCCTACTTGTGAGAGTAGAAGAAATCCTCTAGGTTGTGAGGATTTGTGAGAGTTAAAGTGTAAGCTCGGAAAACACTTTGTAAAGGTTCCTTAGCACCCGGGAAGCTAAGGTGTATTCGCTATTTGGAGAATAATGGAAGAAGCCCAAGGAAGTCAATAGCCTTGGGGGTGGACGTAGGCACGTGTTTGGCCGAACCACCTAAAAACTACGGTGTCATCTCTCTAACTCTATCTCTCTTACATTTTAGTACTTTTTCATACTTGTGGAGTTTTATGCTTTATCATTCCTTGCTTATATTTGACATAGCATTAGACACATTTAGTTCAACATTATTATTTGTTAAAGAGGGGTAGATTTCAGATCTACTTGTTTAGCGAAAAAGAGATAAGTTTTTGTTAAACCCAATTCACCCCCCTCTTGGGTTGTTATTTAGACTTTTACTATGTATTTTGGTATTGGTGACTATTGACCGATGTGGTCTGTCACTTAGGAAATGTATAGTTTATGTGTTATGTAATTATGATACTACTCTTCTTTTGAGGTCTATTATGTAGTTAAGTCATGAAGAATTCTTTGGCCCGTCTCTCTCTCAGTTTTATTCCGCTATTATGTATGGTTAAGTTCACTGGAGCTTTCTCTCGAGATTGCTCGCAGCTATTATTGGTCCTACGGGATAGCGTTTGGGGCGTGACAATGCCTATGCAAGACCGTCTCAAGCTATTACTCTGGAAAATAGCTTGGAACGCTTTGCCTTGCAAAACTAATACATGCTGGTCTGAGTTTTCTTCCGAAGAGGAGTTGTCCTGCTCTTTATGCCATAATGCGCCTGAGACCCTTGTCCACCTATTTTTTGGTTGTCCGATTGCTTGCATGGCTTGGATGGAATCACCCTGGACATTGAATATTCAAGAACTGTCGCCTGGTACCATTGGTAAATGGATACATTTGATTCTTCATGCAGGTTCTTTACTACACCTCTCGTTAGTGGACCAACAACACTTTATTCTTTATTCAGCTATTCTATTAGACTCCCTTTGGTTTTCAAGAAACCAAGTTGTGCATCATGGTATTCAGCTAGACCCGAGTTCTATTATTGAGATGTAATTATGATACTACTCTTCTTTTGAGGTCTATTATGTAGTTAAGTCATGAAGAATTCTTTGGCCCGTCTCTCTCTCAGTTTTATTCCGCTATTATGTATGGTTAAGTTCGCTGGAGCTTTCTCTCGAGATTGCTCGCAGCTATTATTGGTCCTACGGGATAGCGTTTGGGGCGTGACAATGCCTATGCAAGACCGTCTCAAGCTATTACTCTGGAAAATAGCTTGGAACGCTTTGCCTTGCAAAACTAATACATGCTGGTCTGAGTTTTCTTCCGAAGAGGAGTTGTCCTGCTCTTTATGCCATAATGCGCCTGAGACCCTTGTCCACCTATTTTTTGGTTGTCCGATTGCTTGCATGGCTTGGATGGAATCACCCTGGACATTGAATATTCAAGAACTGTCGCCTGGTACCATTGGTAAATGGATACATTTGATTCTTCATGCAGGTTCTTTACTACACCTCTCGTTAGTGGACCAACAACACTTTATTCTTTATTCAGCTATTCTATTAGACTCCCTTTGGTTTTCAAGAAACCAAGTTGTGCATCATGGTATTCAGCTAGACCCGAGTTCTATTATTGAGATGTAATTATGATACTACTCTTCTTTTGAGGTCTATTATGTAGTTAAGTCATGAAGAATTCTTTGGCCCGTCTCTCTCTCAGTTTTATTCCGCTATTATGTATGGTTAAGTTCGCTGGAGCTTTCTCTCGAGATTGCTCGCAGCTATTATTGGTCCTACGGGATAGCGTTTGGGGCGTGACAATGCCTATGCAAGACCGTCTCAAGCTATTACTCTGGAAAATAGCTTGGAACGCTTTGCCTTGCAAAACTAATACATGCTGGTCTGAGTTTTCTTCCGAAGAGGAGTTGTCCTGCTCTTTATGCCATAATGCGCCTGAGACCTTGTCCACCTATTTTTTGGTTGTCCGATTGCTTGCATGGCTTGGATGGAATCACCTTGGACATTGAATATTCAAGAACTGTCGCCTGGTACCATTGGTAAATGGATACATTTGATTCTTCATGCAGGTTCTTTACTACACCTCTCGTTAGTGGACCAGCAACACTTTATTCTTTATTCAGCTATTCTATTAGACTCCCTTTGGTTTTCAAGAAACCAAGTTGTGCATCATGGTATTCAGCTAGACCCGAGTTCTATTATTGAGAAAGTTCGAGCTTTATATTTTGAACACAAGCTGGCTTGGGCTGAAGTCAAGAGATTTGATCTGTTACCCTTGTGGCGTCCCCCTCCTGCAAACTTTTGGAAAATTAACTTCGATTTTGCGATTTGTCAATCTTTCTCGTTTGCTGTTGCAATGTGTAGAGATGCAACCAATCATTTAGTTTTACTTGGACAAAGAGCCTACCTCCTAGCGGTCCCCTTGTGGGCAAGGCTAGAGCGGCATTATTTGCTGTTCATGAGCCTTTCTTGTAACGGGATGGTGTGATTTTTGAAGGTGATTCCAAGGTGATGTTCATTTTGAATAAATTTGTAGGATTCTGATAAAATTGTGGATATTTAAGTGATATTAAAGTTGTATTGGCATGTGTGTAGAAGTTGTTAAAAGGGATTGATATTTGTAAAAAAAGGTAATAAAGTATTGAATTGGAATACGTATGTTTTTTGATGTTTAGCATGTAAATATAAAAGTAGGATGCAAATCCTAAAAAAAACACTCAACCGAACATGCCCCAAGATTGTGATTGATGTCATTACTGATGGTGGCTCTTCTTCTGACTGGCGGATTCGCTCGTTTATTACTGATATTCAAAATTTGAGTAGTCCTCATCGATTTTGGTCTTTTAATCATGTAAAGCGAAATGCTAATTCGACAGCTCAAAATCTTGCTAGCTGGGCTCTGGCTGAGAACATTTTGGGAAATATCCATTCCTGTTGATGTTCTCACTAGTAACAACCCAAGGTTTCCTCCTTGAGGTTCACTAGTGTTTAATAAGATCTTTATTTAGAAAAAAAAAAAACAGCTAGGGGTCAGCAAAAAATGTGCCGGATTGCACATTTCTTTCCATTCGGGGGATGGGGAGTGAGGAAACCAATTAACAAAAACCAAACGAAGCTTCAAAATATCCTTGCCTATGTTGTTTCAGTTTCCTTCTTCTTTTGGGTAGACTCCAACAGAAACAAACTTGCTGAAAGAGAAGGGTGCGCTGAACAGCTAAAGAAGAAGATAGCAATTGAAGAGATGGGTGGTGACAGACGGGGTGGGCAATGAAGAAGAGATCCCCAAATTTTGAGATACCAGTGGGTCAAGAATTAGTTTGGGTCGGTTTGCGAATTAAAACGGGTCGGTTTGTGAACATAAACGGGGTAAATTTTTTAATTGACGTGTGACAGCTTATAAAACCGCTGGATCATTTTGTTTTAATCTTTGTGGTTGCTCATAATTGACCATAACAATCTTGCAAATGACAATAACCGAACTCGGAGGTATGATCCAAACCCTGGACAGTGAGGCCAAAGTTATAGGCCACACAAAACACTCAACCAGTAGGCCAGCCCGTGGGTACGAGAAGTTAGCACCCAACTTGAAGAAATCCCATTTTTCCGAAGCAAACACATCTGAAAGTACGCTACCTTTGGCGTCATGCTCACTCAAAAATCTTAAAAATACTCTTGAAATTAGTAAATTAACTTGTGAGGTTTACTAACGCAACAATTAAGAAAATAAACGTAATCTCTCTCTCTCGTTTACTAAGCTGGTACGCATCACAACTCCCAAAGCGGTAATCCCATGACTATACGTGCAAAGCAAAAGCTGTACTTTCCCAAAAATTTAATCCCTTAGCAAAATGCCCCCCACCCCCCCCCCCCCCCCCGCGGAGATTATTTTGCTTTTGTACCCTCATTCCACCACGCTTCTTGGGATCACAGATTGAAAACCCACATGCATACGCGTTGCTTGCTGCCTTGCTCACAACGTTTTTGCTTAGTTATAACATGGCGTAAGAAGAATGTCGAAAAACGCCTTGGTGCATGTGAACAGCCTAGTAGGTTTCGAATTCCAAAAGGGAAAATTGACCAAAATATTGCAAACCATTTCGGAGTCGATCCAACTTGGCAATACAATTTTCTAGTCTATATAAACCCCAAGCAAACAATGATCTCGTACCACACCACACGAGTAAGGAAAAGTTGGATCCGAGCTCAGTGCACTCTTGGAGCATTTCGTATTGGGAGGGAAAGGCAATGAGGAAGGACAAGTTTGTGTTTCTCCCGCTGCTAGCTCTTGCATTGAGCTCGTGTCTGGGGGGGTTGTGGACGCGGCGTCGACGCTTAGCCGCCAGTGAGATTGGTTTGGCATTATTACAGGTTTCACAACAGATGTCGTGATGCAGAGGTCTATGTCGAGCACCAAGTGAAGTTGTTCTGGCAGAAGGATAAGAGCATCACTCCACAGCTCCTCCGTTTGCTCTACTCGGACTGCTGTCACTGTAATTGTTCCCTCGGCCCTTCTCTTCTTCCTCCTCGTTTTTGCTAATAGTTTGGTGCTTTTCTTAATTCTCTCTTCTCTCTTCTCTTTCTCTCTTTTGCCAACTTTATTCGGCAATTTACTCGTTTTTTCTCCTTGGTCACTATTTATTTGAGAGATTATTTATTGTTCATTTTCACATATTTCACGTTCTTTGAAGTCGAGTCAAATGAACTCGTTTTAGCTATTTACTGACCTTTACCATTCGGCTTAGACAAACCCAATTTCCTCCTTTTTCACCTACACGAGACTAAACAACGTGGATATTGTATGTTTCCTTCTGGGTTCTTCTCAACAATTTCAGTAACTTTTTGTTTTTGAAAGAAAAAAACTTTGCATCTTCCAGTTCAACTTGCTAGACATACGCAGCCATAACTCAGGTGGCGGAATCTGAACATTTCATTTGAAACAGACCGTCAGGATTTGAGGTTACTTTGATCTAACTTCCTAACAAAAGGGTCTTGAAGATAATACCAAACCTATCGACAAAATACCAAGGATCTAAACTATTACTGGCTGGTCTAGGATGTTTTCGTTTAGAAACCTTCTTAGGAGCTAAACCATGAGACCAAGCCAAACCATTATCTGATTGATCCACATTATCGAACATTGGGTGCTTGTGCTCTTCTCGTATGCTTACTTGCTGACTACTGCAACAACCTAAACTAGGGCTGTGATGCATCAATCCTCCTTGACGGGGCAAAATCAGAAAAAACAGCACCACAGAATACGGGGCTTGGAGGGTTTCTAGTTATCTACAAGATCAAAACTGTTCTGGAGGATCGGTGTCCCGGTGTCGTCTCTTGCGCAGACATTCTTAACCTTGCCACCAGGGATGCTGTTCATTTGGTATGACTTTCCAACCCTCAAGGCTAAAACTACAAAGTAAACTCACACTAGGTGGACTGCAATAAAATAGTATCCATTCAGTTGGGTTAGTGTTTGGTTGTGAACAGCATTACACGATTTGGTGATGAAATCTGTCGTGATCAAGTATTATGTGAATCTGAATTGTGAAGGCAGTACTTAACAGTCTACTATACCCAAATATAAAAGAGATGGTTTTCGCCACAGCAAAATCATGATCGTTACAGAATCATGTAGTAGGCATAACAAACATCTGAGACTATATTATATGACTCCCATGAAGGCCACATTTATGTTATAGGCATAACAAAATCTAGGACTACATTGTTTTTGGTATCTGTAGATTTATGTCCAACTTAGAGAATTTTGTTTTATGTATGAATCCACAGGCAGGAGCACCGTCCTATCCCGTCTTCACAGGACGAAGGGATGGGATGTCATCAAGTGCTGCATCTGTGGACCTTCCAGCACAGTCTATCTCATGGGAAGAAGCGCTAGCATACTTCCGATCAAGGGGCTTAGATGTATTGGACTTGGCAACACTCCTGGGTAAAGTTCCAACATTCTAAATGATTTAACATTCCATGATGCTCAGAATTACTCCAAACATCATCTTCTTTCCTAAGAATAAATCTTACAAATCTGCTTTTCTTCATCAACACAAGTTGCAAAAGACGACTCAGCTACGATTTTGCATCTTTGGACTGACTTGAAAAATTGTTTTTTAGATGTACAGAAGGGCTCAGTTTACTACCTTATCCTATTCTGATGTTTCAATATTACACTGGATAGTTTCTTCTTGTGTACGGATATGTTTCAAGTTAGCTCTTGGGGTTTTATGGCACAGGATATAAACATTTGCTGAAAAACCTCTCTTTATTAGGTTCACACTCAATGGGCAGAACTTATTGTAACTACATTGTTGATCGGCTGTACAATTTCAATGGCACCGGAAAACCAGACCCAAGCATGGCCACATCTTTCCTAACTGAGATGAGACGGCTGTGCCCACAAAGCCTGGGGAAAGGCCAAACCAATCCAATGGTATTCCTAAATCCAGAATCTGGATCTGGATACAAATTCACCAACTCCTACTACTCTAGACTTCTATCACATAAAGCTGTTCTGGGAGTTGATCAGCAACAACTCTTTGGCAATGACACTGCACAAATCACTGAAGAATTTGATGAAGGTTTCGAGGATTTTCGAAAGTCATTTGCTCTGTCAATAAGTAGAATGGGAAATATCAAGGTTCTAACTGGAAGCCAAGGAGAGATACGTCAAAACTGTAGATTTACAAATAAGGATAACCCAAACCAAAAATAGGAGGAATCTCATTTCTGATTCATAAGCATGAATTATACGGTGAAGGTTATAGCGCAGCATCTTTATATAAATGGAAATTGTTGTCTGGAGAAATGAATAGTCATTGAATTAAAGAGGAAAAAATAAAACCTGTTTTCCCTATTCGGAATAAAAATCAATAACCATCCCTCAATTGTGGGACTCAGTTATCCACATTTAGACCACTCAAGGATAGCTTTCCAGTATCTTCAATTCTTTTTTGTCTCCTTCCTCACACATCCATAATGTAAAAGTATAAGCAGTCAAAATTGTTGGTACATCTCAAAGCACAGTATAATAGGATTACGAGTACACTTGTTGAAAGGAAAAAAAAATGTTCACCTGACCTGTGAGATTGATGATAGCTAAATATGAGACCTCGGTGCATTACAGAAAGCAACTTCTTCCCACTTACAATCATTCCACTGGCATGAAGGGGAGCTAAACAAGGAGAACATACGTAAGCAATGGGAGAATCAAGCACTAAACAAAGAACTAAGAGCTATTTCTAATCATATACTTCCCAACATTTGCACGCCACCTACAATGAAGTCCATCTCAATTGTACAATGATCCCCCCATCGCAGGAAAAAGGAGTATTGACCAATCAATAAACAGAACCAAGAAAACAAACATGAAACTAAAAAGGCCAAAAAAGGAAAAACAAGAGAGGTTATAACAGATTATTAAGCTGTAACTGGATTACTACACAGAAATGCTTACGTTCGTTATAACTAAAAAACAACGTAGTACAGTTTCCAAAATGAGAAAAGCACAAAGTATAAACTTATCTCGTAGAAAGTCCAAGTGTTCTCTAAGTCAAAATTGAGTTACGTTTGGTTTATTTATTAAAATTCATCAGCAATGACTGCTAAAAGTGCTAATTTTTGTTACTCCAAAACCACTTGACATAGAGGTGTACCATAAGTAGTATGTGGAGCTTTGTTTTTCTCAAACTTGTTCAAACAAGTGACAAACAAATTCATTGGAGAAATGAATATATACTGGGGCAATGAAAGAGCAAGTGAATAACATAGGTTAGAAAGAATTTCTTCTAACAAATACAGGAAAGAATCGACCCCTTGTACCCCAAATCCGTTCAAAAGAGAATAAGAAAAAGGGACAATATCAAGAAAGTGAGGATAAACAGACACGCAGGTGTATCATCTATGAAAAAATGAAGTGTTCAACAGCACAATACATTCTCATTAGTAGCGATATTATTGGAGTTGTAGGAGAATCTGAGAAAAACCAACTTGAGAAGACAGAGACCCAGAAAAGAGGAATCTAAAAATAGTTTATTCCCATTATGCCTTGATTTATATATATAAAAATATATATATATATATATATATATATATATTCCCGTTATGCCTTTAATTTTACCAAACCCTAAACCTTCCCTTACAAGACTTCTACAATTATATAATAAAACAAAATCATCTTTCATTCCGTAGATATTGATAAGGTCCCAAAACAAGGAATACATAACAAAAAACCAAAGGAAATAACCATGGCAGATCATCCCATCCACCTCAATACTAAAAGAACGCAAAACATGTGTTTATTACCTTGCAAAAGATGAAATAATGGAGGTTCAAACAACTGGGTGAATCTCCACATGCAAAAGTGCCTCAGCCTTGAAATCTTTCCTTAGATGAAAATCCAAATAACAGCATTTCGCCACACATACTCCAACTCAAAATCCCAGTGTATATATATGACTCAGATTGTCACAAGATTATTTGCCCATTTCCAGACTGGAAAAACCCTAGTCCTCATCATGAGCTGCGGGACTCTTTATCCTGATCAGCTGGTTCACGAAGGAGATAGGTTTTTTCAGAGAAGGGATAGAGCAAACAAAGATGATGTAAGTTGTGCACCAAAATGGTGGCACCTTGAATGCCCAAAAAAAAGACATTCCACCTCTATGGTCTTAACAGAAGGTGGCAATTCGAGTGTAATGGCAGACAACTTATCCATCATTTCCATGTAATAGAAGGCACCAACAGGATACATTCATGATTAGAATTAACAGGTCATAAGTTGATGTAAACATTAACGAGAATCTCATGTTGTCTGTCATTTGACGCTTACGGCACAATTTGGTCACCACCATTGCTATAATAACAAAAATAGTAGGAAAGGGCAATGCAGGAACCGTGGTATCATTCCAGGATGTGTTGCGGTAATTGAACGAGAAACAAACCTTGTAAAGATACTTCTTTCTAAGTTTTATTGCTGTGCGTATACATCTTTTGACATTGATCTTCAGCATGTTATCGTTGAAAATCTGCAATGCATTGAATACATGAGTCAACTTAAAAACTACCACATGAATGAACAACCCCCCTCCCAACCCTCTCAGCAAACAAATAACAGCCGAAAGAACAACCACAATGATTGTAACTTAGCTATGGCAATTAATATTGATTATATTTCTATTATTATAACTGTTAGTCTTCATGTTGGGAATAATGGCTTCATATGTCATTCTCTAGAAGTTGTGACGGGTGGGGAAAACAAAAACTAACTGAAAGGAACTCCATAAAGGCAGATTCATGAAAAGATCATGGAAAATGATAGTAGTCTCGGGAGTAGAAAAGATATGTAAACATAGACAAGGATATCAGGAGAAGTCTCTGGACCTCAGATTGGGTCTTATCTACTGGTATGAGCAAAACCTATCCACTAAAGTACTACATTTACATGCATCCTAAGTTTGAGAGAGCTCATGCTTTTGCGGATGGATAAAATTTCACAATGTTGCGAACTGGATTAACAAAAGAAGAGAGCAATTACAGGGAATACTCCTATATTTCATGTGTAAATTGCATATTTTTCATGCAGGTCCAGTACTTAAAAGGTTAGGCCCACATATTCATTTTTGATATCTAATACCATCTATTTAAGCTCCAAATATTCAAAGAGCTATCAATTCTACAGTCCACTGAATAAGTATAAAAGACACTGCGCTCATAATCCAGTTATTAACCCTATTTCCAACAAAAAGCAAGCTTAAATAAGGGTCCAGAAAGAGGAAAAGGGTTGACAGGGGAAGTGTTTGTTCAGAAAAGATTAAGGGTCCAGAAAAGTGTTTAGATCTTTACGAAAAATTACAGTAGCACCCAAGAAATGCCAGGAGATTAGTCCAGAAATAAAAACAAAAGGGGAACTGCTGCATCTGTCATGACTGAAAAAAATTATTATGCACCTGCCTTGATCACATCATCAAATGAATGGGTTTCTCTGATGATTTTCTGACGGTTCATAATAAGGATTGCTGCCACGCAGTAAACTAGTAAGTCGTTATGTCCATTCCTAGTTGAAGAGACTACAGTGCAGATCTGGAAACGATCATTCTTTGACCAGAAATTCCTTGTCAAGCCACAAAAAGGACGGGATGATATTGATTTCACTCCTACATGGTGAGGCTTGAGACGGTCTGCATCTCCATGATTTGACTGTATGCCACCACCCTTCACCGTCCCATTACCATTTTCTGTGCTTTCTCCTCTCATTTCCAGTCCAGAATCCCTTGGAAGCTGCAGTACTAATGCTTCCAGACAGTTTTCTTCTAAATCGTAGGCAACTGATTCATCATAATCAGCAGCCCATATCATCTGCATTGAGGCAAATATACAGATCAGATGGGGGCAAGGGGATAGCTGTGTTCAATCTACAGGACAATGAGAGAGTGACAGTCACAGAGAGACAGAGGGAGAGGAAGAGAAGAGAAAGGGAGGAGACAGAGAGATAGAGAGAGAGATGATGGAAGGAGATCGTGAAAAAATGTCTTACAACTCCAATCTAGAAATCGACACCAGGATTCAGTTTTCTTCCAAAATATCAACCCTCTTAACGAGATGATTAAAGACTACATTCATTGGCTGCAAATTTATATCACTATGTAAAATCATATTTAATTAATGAACATATGAATCATATGCCAAACAAAAACCAAGATCAAAAAAATTGAGATTAGGCCTAATTGGTGATGACCCTAACCTCTTCCACGTACAACTGGACATTGTTTTGATCTATCTTTCATTAAGAAGCTGGTAGTTTGATCCACTATACGTTTAATGGTCTACTTCTTCACATCTATCGTGCAATGCATGCAGTTATTGATAGACCAAACAAAAAATCATGGTATACACTTTCATGTACTAGCCAAAGCATTATGTATGTCAAGTGGAGATCATATTCACTCTGGTACCGTAGTAGGTAAATTTGAAGGGGAAAGAGACATCACTTTAGGCTTTGTTGATTTACTATGTGATGATTTTATTGAAAAAGAGCCTTCCAATACCAGATATATAAGCAGTGATTTCAAATCCAGAGGTTAAGCGTACTCTGGCAACTTTACGTAAGGTAGAGTTTGGTTTTTTGGGAGTGATAGTGGATGTCTTAGAAAGAAGATCAATATTAAGGCCTAAGTCGATAACGATACAGTCACCAACAGGAATAAAATGACTAGGGTTAATACTTATCAAATAATTATTTTCATAATCTTCCAGGTGATATTCCAAGAAGACCTATTGGAACCCAAAGAAAAAAAGAAAGAAAATACACACTCAGGAAGGGTTTGGTGAAATTTTAGGCTATGTTTGTTTCATATCTCAAAACGTTTTATACTCACTTTTTCATCAATTCCAATACATTTTCACCAATCCTAATAACTTTTTACAAATTCCAACAACTTTTAACACACTTTTCACCAATCCCAATAGAATTTACACTACTTTAAAAAAAACAAAAACACAAAAACATATCTCCTATTGCTTTATTTTCTGCTTTTCTTTTTTCAACTTTCAGCTGGTTTCAAGTTTCTGTGGACACTAGAGTTAAACACAGCTGCCACCAATAATTAAAATCTACCCAGAAGAGATCCCACAACCAAATCTTAACATATCGATTGCAAACTGGCCATAAGCCTTGAATTTCAAAGCTGGCTTTCATAAACTATCTCCAGTGCATATTCTAGAAAAGAACAAAGAATTGGTGAAAGCCTTCTTTGTCACAACGCAATCAAGTACAATCATGCTTCAAATGAAGGCTCCAAAGGGACTAACATCTTTCAGGAGAATCTCTCAATGAATTGCTCGACCACCATCAGTATGTATATAGCAACAACAAAAAATTGCACCAGGCACCTAACCAGTGTCATGACTCTTCTGCATGTTATGTAGTCAGACTTGTGTCAAACTGCTGGGTGTTGCGCCAAATATGACCATCAATAACTAAACACCTATTTTGCTGTTTCCTAGAGATACTTTGATTTGAAAAATGCCACAAATTTGCACTTAGTTTACTGCATCCAGTCAAAGAGCACATACCTCCCACATAGAAAGAGCTTCATTGAAGGATAACTCCCGACGGAAGAGTACCAGCAGCATCCGGAATGCAAAATGAAGGCTTTCAGCACCTATGTGGGACAGGTGTGCAAAAATTTCTCTGTCTGTGAGTTCCACAATCTGCCACAATGCTTGCAACTGTTTCATCACTCCAGTTGGTCCCTCCATCTGAAAATTTTCACGCTGGAGAGTTGCAAAAAGGTGTGTCATTGATAGAGAGTAGCGTTATCTATGTTAACAACTTTGACAAGTTTTGTAATACCATTCTTCTCAAAAGCATCTCAAAGCACCAAAAAGCATCAGCATTATCCTCAAAGAGAACAACGAAAGGAGACAGCAGGTCACTCATACCTAAAATCAGGTTTCCAAGTGAAGAAAAAATGCATTACTTAATGCTTAAACCTCACAGTATAAATTGGAAGCTTAAAGATACTTTTCAAAAAAGTTATGCAAACTAAAAGGTGCAAAGGAAAAATAAAAGCCACAACCTTGACAATAACCAGTTGCAGGATCAACCCATGCGTAAACAGCGAGGATATCTGACATCCTAGCTAAGTTTCTTGTATCCTCATAAAATTCAAGATGACTATCCGTTCTTACAACATCAACAACTGTAAAAGTACAAATTTTGTCAGATCAGACAAGTACCTCAAGAAGAATACCTAATTATGACATTAGCATAACAAACCACCCTTTGCTCAAATTCGGAGGAAAAGAATCACCAGGGTTACCTATCCGGTGCAGAGTCCAAAGCCATTCTGATACTCTGTCTTCACTGGCAGCCCCTGCTTGAGATGTGATTGAACTTACCACCGCTGTATGTGGTACATCTGATATTCTCAATTGATTTACCATTTCTGTTTCATACAACATAGTATGGGATAGCAATATTGATTCATGGGCATCAGGACAGACCATCTCAATTCCAGAATCAATAGGATGCGAGACATTGGTAGATTGCGAACCATTTAATTCTATAATCAGGTCTTCGTTGTTAGTAATTTGAAAACTGTGCATTCCATCATCATCAAATCTTCGCTTAAGTTGTGTAGGAAGTTTATCATCATGCAATTCACATGATCTGTTATTTTCACCACTCTTTTCAAACAAATCAGTGACAGGTAAAGGAGGAAAAACAAAATAATCTTCAGGTGCGCACAGGGATCCATCTGCTTCTCTCCCTATTTTTGGGGAACTGCAGTTGCATGGACCAGAAGTAGTTATATAACAAGACGAGTCATATGCTCCACTATCTGTGCTTCCCCTCACGCTGACAAGGTCAGCTGAATTGCTGGAGCTTTCTCTTTGGCATGCATGTGACATGTCTGTAAAATTATAATTCCAATCACAACGGCTCACTAAGTTAGCATTATCAGTAGAAGCTTTTGTACTTTCCACTTTAGCATCCCTTCTCCTGTCATCTTTAGAGGATGTCCTCATATCCATTACTTTTGAACCCACAACATAGGCAAGTGAACCAGTTCCTATGCTTGAATGCATCATTTGGCATTCCCTTATCAGGTCCTTGTAGTGTTCCCTGCATATGAAGTACTATGAGACGACATTATTAGAAGTTTTAATAACTCTTACATGGGATGTGAATAACTGACACAACTTCCATTGCTCCAAAGACCTCAAACGAGCTTAACACTTTTTTATACATTTCAGACACAGCATCAATTGCACTGAACACCTCAAACAAGCTTCACACTTTCTTAAACTTATCAGACACCTTCAATCCATTGTAGACAACACATGGGTAAAACAAGGAAACTAACACATTAACTTTGGAGTTCTAACCAATGTATTTTCTACCTTCACAGCAATGTGAAAAAAAAAAAAAGCAGCTAGCAACAGCAGGATCACCAACTTGATAAAAAATAGTTCTTTCAGCTGGTTAAGATGCTAGACATCCAAAATTCAGCATACCAAGCATAACGAAGTAAAGTTGAGTAGCAAGATGGAGTATGTATACAATTCAAGGAACTTGGGAGATTGAACTACATCCACATGCGTGAAGTGGAGTGCAATCAGAATTAAACATTAACATAATTTAACCTGCAAAATCAATCATATATCTTTTCCAAGCAACACAGCCAAAGTAGAGGGCAAAAAAAGAAAAAATATCAGCACTTAATATGGATGCGAAGGAGTATAGACCTCCGGGCTGTCCGCAGTTGCCTTCGGTACTCAGCAGTGCTTCCCAGCTTATAACAACCAAGTAGAAATTCCCAAACTTCTGGCCTTATAGATGGATCCACCCCCTATCACACACGAAAAGTGTATAATTATGATCGTAAGGTGGAACCCAAAAATTCAGAGAAGTAAATCTACTAAAAATGGTAATTAAAAATAGATCCTGGCCATCAAACCTATTAATGAAACAACATACCCCCAACACAATCATCTTGAGTGCCTTTTGGAAACCAAAAATCTTCCCATCACTATCAAAAGTTGCCTGCCACTTTTCTGGCTTAAGCATTTTGTTCACCTGCATCAGTAAGAACGATGGAGTCTCATAACCAAACTATCTTGTACTTAAATAACGGTAACCGTAACAATAATAATCATTTGTGTAGTAATAAAATCAAAAGAAAATTGTTATTAAAAAAAAAGAATATCCAAACTAATTCTGAATCCTTCTTCGAATTCCTTTGAAGTTACAAAGAGAAAGGAAAATAAAATAGTGAAGATTACTTATACTCGACACCAAAAAAAAACAAAGAGGAAGAAGAAGAATTAAAACG
Source organism: Myrica gale (assembly GCA_963930655.1). Classification (NCBI taxonomy): domain Eukaryota; kingdom Viridiplantae; phylum Streptophyta; class Magnoliopsida; order Fagales; family Myricaceae; genus Myrica; species Myrica gale. Next base: position 11,007,212 of record OZ005619.1, on the reverse strand, counting down.
ATCATTGTATAAAGAAGATTTTCTAAAGTCCTTTCTCCAGATCTCATAGGTATTCACATGAACTACATTCTTTGACCCTAAGGCTCTCCAAGCCACAGTGCAGTCATTGTCCTTTACTGCTTCAACTGTAACAGCCTATGAAAGTGCAAACTGCCACACAATGCTCAAAAAAGAACTAGTCAAAATTGCTTTTGAAGATCAATGGGTCATTGTAAGGCTTAGTTCTACCTAGTGTGGATAAAATGAGTAACTTGACACTTTCTCCTTTCCCACTCTATGCAGAACTCAAGAAATCGTGACAATAAAGACAGAATTTCAAGAATGGCAACTTCCGAAATCCAACGATAGGGATGATGTAACCATCTGTCTTTTCTTAAACATACACTGGAACATATAAAGAATAACCATATATAGCAGCTATGCAGTTGATTTTGACACCACTGAGCATCTGTCGTTGCCCCAAAATCTCACACCTTTCCCCAGGATACCACTGAGTGCAATAATGAGATCTATATCCTATGTATATATTGAGAGAGAGAGATGGCCTGCCATGGCTTGGCATAAATTGTTCATCCTTCAGCTCTTACAGAAAAACAATCTTCACTGCAAGTTTGCAGCAACCATGCAGAGACTGCTGGAACAGGCAGAAACACGCTGTTCCTTATTGAATTTCTTAGAACGTTCAAATCAACTTCTACTAAAATAAAGCTCCATAAGTTCCCATTACCCTTGAAAAAACCTAATTCCACACCTAGAAGGGAAAAATGAATCATAGTCCTCTGCAACCATGACAACCTTTTAACCTGGTGAACAAAGCCCCATCATACCACCAGCAGGAAACAACTACAAGCCTAGGAAAAGAAATAGAGTCTGGATCACCATTGTTGGCAATGCCTCCTCCAGATTTCTTACATGCTTCACTAAAACGTTTTCTCCTCATTCTCAATCTAAAGCACATGTAAATAAGCACTTGAAACAGATTTTGCTGACCAAAAAGCATCTGATAGGTACTTTGAGGAAAGCATCCTTCTCCTTCAAGGAAACAAAGCCTAACTCTAATTAGTATTCCCATGCTAAGATTTCACTCCTATTCGATGAAGCAGAAAGCTAATTAAGTTGGGAGGAAAGACCACCAACAATTTGGAGCAAATATTCTCAACTAGTTCTAGACTTGAGTTTTCTTATATTTGCTTTTTCTGATCTATGCCATTACCTATTTATTATGTTAACTTAACAGGGTATTTGTGAAAACTGTTAGGTCACGTAGGCCTAACCCGAGAGTTGCTGAAAAATAATCACAAGAGATGCTGCATGAAGTGGGGGAGCAACAACTGAAGGCAAGAGAATGTGCGGAAGATGTGCAGCAAATTATGGCAGATTATTTCCTCTAGTTGCTTTATTTTAACATTATGTGGGAATGTTTATTTTACTTTAGTTGCTGTCAGTTCCTTACGTGTAGGAGGTGAAGGGTAAGAGGCATCTATGTTTATTTAAATGGAGTGGCAGTAGGTTGTTGGGGGGGGGGGAATTGGACTTATCAAAAACCCATTTTGTAATTCTAATATGAGATTAATTTCCAAAAGTATAAGTATTATGCTGTCTACTTAACAGAATATTTATGTAAAATTCGTTCATACTCTCCTTATAGAATCGTCTTATATTGTGATTTATGCAGTTATTTCATCACAAACATTCAAGGCAGTCAGAGGGTTGATAAAAAAAGTTGTGTTACGCATTATGTTACAATCATCAAGATTACTCGTATGTTGCTTTCAGGACAAGATGCAGCAATGCCAGTTTCATCCTATTTCATAATATCTTGTCTGAACTTTAAGCATAACTCACGACATAAAATCCACGTTACTTTAATCTTGGTTGTTGTATAACCCAAATAGTAAAGCACAGAGGGTGGAAAATAAAAAGAAAAATTGTAGTTGGAGAGTCTTACAGCTATAACAACCTTTATAGGCGATTGAGAGAGGTAGGGGTCGCCAATGTCGCGCCCCACAGAACTCACTTTCTGCGAATTCACACCCCTGGCTTTCGCGCAATTCCATTGCCTGTCCTCCTCTCTCCCACAAGACATCACAGTCTCCAAAACCCCTCCCTACTCTTTTTCACCTTCTCTACCTTCAACAACTACAGAAGAGGAAAAATAAAACACTAACTAGATCAATAAAATAAAATTTGGGGTGCGGAAAACAAGTACCTTCAACAACATGAAAAAAAAGAAGAGAAAATGTTTCTTCGTCACCCAAAAATTACAAACAGAATTTGATCGCAGGAAACCTCTGAAATCAAATTAGAGAAAGCACGAATGAAGAATCTAGTTGGACGATGATCGGATCATTGATGGAATCGAAAACTCCCATGTATTGTTAGAGAGAGAGAGAGAGATCGGATTACCTGATGTAAGAGAAGCTTGGAGTGTGGATGTGAGAATTTGAGAGCAAGTGATCAGTGATATTTCAGAGATTAGGTAGGCATTTAGAACAACGGAGGAGCTCCTCCCGCACCATTTAGACACACAGAAGACCGTTTCCTCTCGCCTGGTATCCGTTTACTATTTCCCTTTTTATATTCATTTTTTCTATTTTCCTTTCTTCCTCGAAGTGGCAAAAGGTCAAAGAGACATGAGAAAAACCATACACAAGTAACACAAACTACTATATATATATATATATATATATATATATATATAAGGAAATATTTTTATTCAAATTATAAGCGAACTGAAGTTCTTTGTTTTCTTTTTTCTTTTTCATTTTTTTATCGTTTAGAGTAAGGCCTATCTTTGTTCTTTTGATATTTAATAATATTGTATAGTTCTGTGTTTTCTTTTTCTGTGATTTAGAGTAAGGCTTATCTTTAGTTTTAATACTCTCCATCTTTCCAGCTAATTATTAGAAAATATTTTCAACCAAAAACTTTCAGCTTTTTTTAAGGGTTAATTGCATAGTAGGCAATGTGGTATCATTTTTTTATAAATTCGTCTATGTGGTATCACTTTCTACAAATAGGTATCTATAGTCATCCTTCTAGGTAAAAGTTAGTCATTTCGTCCATCAACGTTAACATATTAACGGACATTAACAGATCGACCGCTACATTAAATGATGTGTGTTTAAAGATGAGTCGGTCGACCGCTTCCATTTTCCTTTGTAACCGGTCGACCGCTACATGAACGAATGAGATGACCACAGGGTAGCGGTCGACCACTACATGAACCGGGCGACCGATACATGTAGCTGTCAACCGCTCTCATTCCGTTAGTGTGTTAACGTCTGATGAACGGAGGGACTAACTTTTAGCTAGAAAGGTGACCACATGGACCTTTTTGTAGAAAGTGATATCACAGGGATAAATTTGTCAAAAGGTGATACCACAGAGACTTACGGTGCAATTAACCCTTTTTTTAATAACGAAAGAAATTCTGAGCGCAGACTCAACTGAAAATTAGTCCACTAGTCTTTATTTGTTTCTCGAGAAATACTTACATTTTAAAGTCTCTACATCTAACCCAAGGGATAATGGTGTATAATTTGGGCACATTTGATTAGGAAGAGCCACCAACCGGCATCAATCTCGTAATAAAAAAGATTTAAATGAATTAATAGGATTCTCATATCCATGGAGACTATAAATATTTACCAATTTAAGCCATCCTATAGATCTATTTTATTATTCTTCAGCCATTAGTTAGTTGGCTCTAATGTTGACTTTCCGATTTTCTGAAATATAGATAACCTACGCTTTATTGTAGAATTAGTTCATAAAATGTTGTGTTTGCTATACAAACAAAAAATTCACTTTGCAAGAGCAATTTACTAAAGTAATAAATATACTTTTCACCCGTAGAGGTTTAACACATTACACCCTTCAACTACCAATCTTAGACAATTTGCATCCGCCAATTATCAATTTTAGACATTTTGACTCGACAATCGTTTAGACCAAAATGACATAATGCTCTTGACTCATTTTGTACATGTTGAAGATATTATTGCTAATTCATTAAGTCCTCAAGGGTATTATTGTTAGAGAAATTGTGCAAAATGCTAACATTGATAGTTGGAGGGTGTAAAATGTCTAATTGTTGGAAATACGCCCTCAAAACCAGTTATTAAAATAAGTAGGAGATAATTATTACATGTATTTAATATTACGTATCATGTTGTAACATAAGATGTTATACAATTACATTGTTAAGTGAAATTATAGAAAAATCATACTAATGATTAATGAATCAAAAGGTATGGAGTATGAATTTTCGGTTCATTGTTCACTTGACAGTTGTTCTAGACTGAGGTACATACTTATGTACAAATAGTCTACACTCGTTGTGCCTCTATTAAATAAGATGATGGACTCCGTCATTAAGATAGTGACCTTCAACATACATGCACTGTAAGAGTACATACATTGAACGAGATCAAATATGGATACCTTTTGGAAGTGATCATTGAATAATTAGTTTATTGTATATCTAGACCTAAGAGGTTTATACAGGTTTGTTTATTGTGTACGTATGCTTTGACCGAGTCATTTGGTGATGATCTTTCTAGTTTCCTATTCTTGGAGGGATGTTCCAAGTATATTTATAGGACCTTTCGACATGTAGAAGAAATAACTTTGAGATTAATATTATTTGAGAGGTCTTGTGATTCTCTTTGGTTCTTTAAAGAACTACTTGAACTTATTGGGATTTTACGTGGCGTTCAACCTGACTTATCAAACAGAATTCCACCACCGTTTGTGGGGTCTTCATTATACCGAGGTTCTTATTTCTAATAAACAACGGGTCAAGGTTTCCATTCGAATCTGTCCTATAACGATCTTGGGTCTTGGGTTCTCTATTGTTGTTGGGTCTCGTTATTCTTGACGAGGTTCACATAAAAAACTAATTGACCTGACCTCCTGACTCGTAAACAAACCTGGTTGAACCCAAACTGGTCAGATTACATCGTAGTCGGGGTTGGGTTTTGAAATAGGAACCTAAGAAAAACCAAGTTCGTGTTTGGGTCTCTAACCTGAAACTAAATAATTTAAAAGAACTCGACCCCGACGGTTTCAACTTTTTCGGGGTCGGTTTCGGGTTTTGAAACATGAACCCAAGAAAATTTAGGTTCGTATTCGGATATCTAACCCGAAACTAAAGCATTCAAAGGAACTTGACCCCGACGATTTTTTCTTTTTTCGGGATCAAGGTTGGGTTTTGAGAGATGAACCCAAAAAAAATCAGGTTTGTGTTCAGGTCTCTAACCCGAAACTAAAGCATTAAAAGGAACCCGACCTGACGATTTTAGCTTCCTTCAGGGTTAGGGTTGAGTTTTGGAATATGAATCCGAGAAAAATCAAGTTCGTGTTCAGGTTTTTAACCCGAAACCAAATCATTCGAAAGAACCTGACTCTCACGGTTTTAAGTTTTTTCGAGATCGGGTTTTGAAACATGAACCCAAGAAAAATCAGGTTTGTGTTCACGTCTCTAACCCAAAACTAAAAGCATTCAAAAGAAATTAACCCCGATGATTTTAACTTTTTTCAGGGTCGGAGTCGAGTTTTGAAACATAAACCCAAAAAAATTATGTTCATGTTCACGTTTCTAACTGAAACCCAAGCATTCAAAGGAACTGGACTCCGACTATTTTATCTTTTTTCGGGGTCTAGTTCAGGTTTTGAAACACGAACCCAACAAAAAATTAGGTTAGTGTTCGAGTTCCTAACTCGAAACCAAAACGTTCAAAGAAACCTGACCACTTTCTTACTCTATGGAAAAGCCAACTTTGTTTATTTTTATTTTATTTCAAATTGATGTTAAAAATTAAGTTTATTAATCACATAAAATTACAAAAAATATAACATACGTCAAAAACATTGAAAAATAATTTCAAAAAATATATTTGATATAACAAACACCGGAAATTATAATACTTTACTAAAACATAATACATTTGAGCTGCTTCACAAAAAAAATACTTTATTACAACTTTTAGTTTGTTTACTAAAAAGCAATAGACTTTTTTTACAGTTGCCTTAAACCTTATTTTTAAGTACTTACAAAACTTTTTTTACAGTCAGATAAAGCGGAAATGAACTTCTGAGACCCAAAACCCAATCAATGAATTGCAGCAATGAAATTAGAGGCAAGCACACAATCCCCTTCTTTTGCGGGGTATGACATACTCGAATCCTGCCAGGTAATAATAGAAAGAGCTCAAGGCAATATAATTGCATCAAATGTCGTTAGCCCACTACGCTTTATCCAAATGACTTGTACAAGTGGGAATATCCCTTTCCCCGTTTACACATTTAAAATGAAATACATCATTGGGAGTGAGACAGAAGGAGATTCTCAGTTTGTAGTTGAAAAAATAAAACATTCTTTTTCTCTTTGTTATAAAATGTTGTAAAGATTAAGACAGTCGACAGTAAAACCAGAGATCTCTTTCAAGCTCTCCCGTCCCACTCTTCATAGAACTCATTTAGAAACTCCTCCATGAACTTGTGCCTCCTCTCAGCTCTTTTCTGCCCAGCCTGAATTTGGTGCCAAATGCCACACATAAATTAAGCAGACTTAGACCATCCCGTCCAAGCTAAGAACAAAGAAAAATGCACTGATGCACACAAATGATAGGAAACTTAGGGCAGACAAGGCTGGCAGTGTGCCTTCAAGTCATTGCTCTTACCTTAGTTTTCATCAAATCCTTCAGCTTGAGAAGCTTTTCGTGAAAATGATTTAGAGTCGTCTGCTCATCTTTCTTCATGTACTGTTCCTTGCATAAATCAGACCGTGGCTGAATTGCAGGATCATGTAGCACCCTGCTCCTACTTCCACCAAAAGTAAAGCAACGAGCAATACCTGAAATTGAGAAAACTTACATGTAAAACAGTAGACGATACATGATGATGCTATCAAAAAGTGGAATTAGCTCATCAACCAAAGTAACGAACACCTTGAAGTATAAACCAAAATGATGAATGAATAATAAGAAAATCTTTATACACACATTTATCTTAGAATAAACCTTGGGCACTATAAAAATCTTTTCTTTTCCTTTTTGGGTTTTGGGCAGAAGGGAGGGGGGGGGGGGGGGGGTGGAAGGGTTTATGGGAGAGGATGGAAGCCTCAAGTAAAGGATCACTTGAGACCACAAAGCCAGTAAAAGTCCTAGAACACCCATGCAGCCTTCACAAGCTTAAGCTTGTAAGACCTTATTAGGCAAGAGCACAAATGAACCCTTCAGTCACAACCTTAGTTTCTTGTAATTCACCCAGTGAAACATGGATGGCGTTCTATTATAGCGCATATGAAAGAATCAAATTACCAATTGCACCAATTGCATCCAGACGATCAGCATCTTGCACAATTCCAAATTCTGGAAAAAGCACAAGATTTTCGAGACCAGCAAGCTCCTCTTTGAAACCTGAAAATCCCGCAGTACATCTATCATACTTCCAAAGGAGCAAATACGAATTTTAAAACTATTACGGAATAGTATCATATAAATAACAAAACAAATAACATTCTATTCAAGCTACAGAGAAAAGTGTGACGAATGCAGCAAGACACAGGAAAATTAGACTTATTGCAAAGACCATGAACGAACTCATTAAAAATCAGGAAAATAACCTACGTACCCCCCCCCCCCCCCCCCAAAAAAAAAAAAAACAGATAAACAGTACTTATCTTTGAATCAAGAGGGTTCCAGGGAAAAACACCTCATTCTGAGAAAATGTATCAAATAATTCTTTCATTTAAGCATATCTATAATATAATCTATCTCTGCTTTCTGTTCAGAGTGCATAGTTATAATTTACCGGAATACAACCGAAGTCCTTCTGACATCCAACGAGAAAGCAATGATGATATGAACAAAGATATATCTAAAAGTGTGGTAACATCCAACTGTAACAAACTATCGTACACGAGACTGCGCCTTAACTAGCAGAATGGCATCCTAAAAGTGAAAAAGTGGTTTGCCCCAATCACCCTACACAAAATGGTAAGATAACAAAAAAGACTAATGAGATGGAAAGGATGAATTCAATCACAAGAGAATCTATATCTTCTCCAACATTATGCAAGGGATATAAATGACCACAACCAGCTGAATACGCATATGTCAAGGAATGTGCAACCACAGACCAACCATTTTCATTTTCTGCCTTCTTTTATATTTTCTTTAGGGGGGAGGGGGAAGCTAGGATAATAGGTGTACTAAAATATTTCCACACGATCAATCTATAGTATTACCGTATTAAATAGTACCTGAATTGATATCTACATGCACAATTAGAAGAAAATTGAAACGAGCAAGTAATAGCCTTCAAAGAACTCACCCATTTGCTTGATAATACATAAAATCTTTATCTTCTTGTGCTCCTCTATGCACTCTTGCTCAAGAAAATTTTCAACAATTCTTTCCTCAGATGGATCTCTACATGTCACAGTGAAAGCTCATAGATCACAACAAGGAAAACAAAGGCCAAATGGAAAAAAATAAACAAAATAAAGAAGAAGAAAGAGACCTCAATTATTGGAAAGTTAATACCTCAAATCGTCCACTTAGAGACTTTATGAGCTCACAGCACATCATAAATTGCTAAAATTGTGGAGATACAACTTTAAATGTATGCACAACCGTGGGTGAACGTGTATGTTTATAAGTTGTCCAGTGTAATAAGCAAACAGTAACCAGAGTTGAAAGTACATGCATGTGCCATTCATGCAAACCCAAAAACTGATCAACTTTGCAAGTCCAGCGGAAAATGGGACAAAAAATCTATACAATAGAATGGATGTACTGTTAATATACTCAAATGTAGCTTCATTGATAAGAGAACTCATTGGTGTCACCTTTTAAAAGCCTAATTTACACACTGCTTTTGTATATTAGAGAACATAAAGAATCAGTTTCTTACATAAAGCACGAACCAGAAATACAAACCTCAGGTATTTGTAGTCACCTGCACTCAGCAACCAGTAATTAATAGGATTAGTAGTAGTTTACAAATGAGACTATAACAACATAAAAGAAAAAGTTCATAATGCTCCATTTATTTTAACGTAGTGTACTTTTTTTTTGTAAAGTACTTTTAAATGCATTATGTTTTAGTAAAGTATTTGTATTTCTGGTGTTTGGTTGTTACATCAAATTTATTCTCTACAAGTATTTTTCAATGAGAGGGAATTGTCGAGTGAGAGTCAAATGTGTGAGGGACTGTCAAGTGCTGAGTGAGAGACTGGGTAGGGCTGTTAAAATCAGGTTCAAGGTCGAGTTACAACCATTGCGACCCAAAAAAAAACTAAAACCAATGGGTTCAGGTTCCTCTAAATGTTTCTATTTTGAGTCAGTTATAAGATAAAACACTTAAAAGTGAGTAAAACTGTGTCATTTCCTTAAGAGCATACGAGAAAAAAATTAAAAAAATTCATGTTAGAGACCTGAACCCGATTTCTCTTGGGCTCATGTTTCAAACCCCGAATCCGATGCAACATGACCCATTCAGTTTAAGTAGAGTCGGTTCTGGGTCGGGAGGTTAAGTCGGCAAGTTTTTGCCCACCCCTAAGACTGGAGAGGCAGTTCGGTAAAGAAGTTTCAGTAGTTCTAAAAAGTAAGCTGCTTTTAAGAAAGAGGAGTTGTGTTTTACAGTTGACCAAATTAAGTTTTGGTTGACCATTTTACGAGACCTCCAAACAGTCGAAAGTATGGAAAATACTTTATATAAAGTAAAGGATTAATTACAATTTCTCCCCTCCAACTAGCACCCCATTTTTAAAAACCCCAAAAACTATGAATCGTTACAACGCACCCCTCAATCTACGTTTACCGTTTCGATTCATTCCCTCACCCAAATTTTTTTGTTATCTGCAACGTTTTTCGTCTCACATAAACCACACGTGAGACCCTCCTTACAGGAAAATATCAAATTGTCACTCCCTTTCCCACCTGGTCCAAGAAAACCATGGCTTTGCCTCCCAACGTAAATTTGCCCAAATAGGATTTTTGATGATGCTGAATTTGAAAAAGCAACAGGCGTGGGTGGTTTGATATTTTTGTGCAAAGATGGTCTCACGTGTTCTCCACGTGGGACGGAAAACGTCCCACATAACTAAAAATCTGGGTTGGAGACTAAATCGTAACGGTAAACGTAAATTGAAGGAGTGAATTGTAACGAATTATAGTTTAGAGGGATTTTTGAGATCGGGGTGCTAGTTCGAGAGGGGAAATTGTAATTAACCCTAAATTAAAATACAACAAAACAAATGGAACCTATATATATATACTTAGGTGCTTAATACAACCTACAAATAAAAGAACAGGAATAGGTAACCAACTTGAACAAATTCATACATCACAATTACAAGCATGCATGCTAGTTGGAAAGAGGGGAGTAATAACCTATATCATGAAGAAGTGCAGCAAGCTCTATCTGCGAAGGAACAATTTAAGATTTTAGGAAAATGTCAAGAACAATGAACTGTACAAACAAACAAAAGAACAAAATTCCTTAGAACCGTGCTATTAAAAGAAAATAAGCCATCTAAAATGATGGTAGAGAGAGTGTTTCAAGTTCCAACTGGTGCCAGCTCAATTTCTTGATTATTGAAATAACGCCCAACTTCCATACGGATCTCATTGGTGGATAGGGTTATTGTTCCAAATAATTCTATGCAACATATACAGGCGATAAATATAGTATCAACCAAAGAAAGCGTTTCTGTAATTCCAAAAAAGTGAAAACAAAATTAAGCAAAGAGAGAATGTCAAACAGTCAAATATAATGGAAGCTTGAAAGTTGGTTTTTAAGTCTCAAGAACTTTTTCTCAAGAATGCTGCATAGTCATTTTCTTACTTCTTAGAGAGCGCAGAAAATCCCAGTCATGCATCACAGTCAACATTTATGAGCCTTGTTGCCTAAGGATGCTAAGATGTCATGTGGTTGCTTTTGTTTCCAGTACAACCTACATTCCATAGAGAAAATGTGGTGGCTAATGCTGATTAGGTGGGAAATTGGAGCTCGACCAGTTATGACTTTCAAACTTAACCAAGAACGGATTGAACAGCTTTGCCATATGTTAGAATTTGATATGTCAATTCATTTTCAATGAGCGAGTAGAAATGGTATCAAACGAAATGTTGATAAAGCTCACAAACCCATAAATTCATGAACCCACATCGTAAAAAAAATTGAGCATCCACATTTCCGTGCACAAAAATTAAGACCACCAAAATTCCGTGTACAAAAATCAAGACCACCACTGCTGATTTGCTAAAAAACACTACATAGGGAAACTAAGAACCAATGTCGAGGGAATATAAAGTCTCTATTTTCCTCCCATTCCGTCCCTTTCTCTTGAATTTCTTGGCAACCATGCTATGTTTTTTGTTTTTTTTTGGGTAAAAATTACACTATGTTGCTTACTAGTGAAAAGGCTAAAAATTATAGGAGAGGGGCTTACTATCTCCATGGATTCAGAGGAGAAGAGGCCTTCCTCGCGGGCAAGGGTGAGGGCGAGGTCTCTGACCCTCCACACGTGTGTTGCGTCATGAGAGGCATCGTTCCCTTTCATGATTCTCTCCACCAACTCCTCTGCATTTCTCACCGTCTCTTTCCTCGCCATGACTCTCTCTCTCTCCGTGTGCCCACGTGCCTTGTTCGTTCTGCAATATAAAAATGATCCATTTCATGCTCCTTTTGTTTCAACGTAAAGTTTTTTTTTGTAAAGTAGTTTCAAATGCTTATGTTTTACTAAAGTATTCTAATTCAAGAGGTGTACAAAAATCAATTCCAAGCAATCAACCTACACATGTGAAATCCTTATCATAACTTTGTTCTAAATCCTCAAAATCAAATACTATTTAGAATATTAAAAAGAAATGACATAATGAATACCAATATGTCAGTGCTATTGAAGTTTCGGATCCAATCAATGACAAAGAGCATGAAACTCAGAGCAAAGCACACCCTAAAACTTGACAAATCATGAATCGTATGAAGAGAAGAAGAAGACCCAGATCGAAATGAAGCGAACTTAACAGAAAAGCACACCCCACCACCACTATTCTTATCCTTTTTCCTCCAATACTTTTACTATATGATTTTAAAGCCATTAGGATGGACAGGACAACAATGGCAAAATCAGAGCAATGATGCAACTGCAGACCCCTATCTGCATTTCACTTATGTTTCTTCTTTGGTGGACTATGAAAAGCAGTTAAGGTCATTCAGAGCTTCCTATACAAAGTTCGTGTTGCCCGTTGTACTTCCAGCTAAACGCAAACCCCAAAAATTATTTCGACTGGTCATTACCTAATCAACGTCCAAACATAAAAATATCCGCCAAGAAAAAAAATGGACAGATGACAGAAAGGGGGAGGGGGGCCTGCAAGTCGGTGTCTAGCAGAACTTCAGAATCTCTAAACAATCTCTCGGAAACATACATACACACCGGATATCATTATCAATTTGTGGCCTAGACTATAGATATCTTACCTGATCTGCGCTCGAATCCTTGTTAAAACGCTGAACTAGTGGTTGAAACAATCCACAAGATAGAGGAACAAAGACGGTTTTAATTCAGAAGCGCAAAGAGAGCCTTTGTACTGTTCTCACATTCTTCTAATAATATTTTCTTACTTATCAACAAAAAAAAAAAAAGCACAAAGAGAGAGGAGCGGGAGAGATCCAAGAAGAAAGTCTTTAAAAGTGTGAGAAAGTAGCAGCCATGGCAGAGGGATATGAAAGTCGAGAGTTACAGAGAGAAGCGGCGAGGATTTTTTTTTATTTTTTTTCTAGGAAGCGGCGAGGATGTGAAGAGAGAAAAAGTCGCGCGTTAAGACATTTTTAGCTAATTATTCTCTTGTTAGGTTTTGATTAAAGCGACGTGGGTACTGGGATTGAACTATTGGATCAAGCTTAATGGGCCTGGGGTTAAAGTCTAACCCGAGCATTTTCTGTTTCTCTAAAATAACAATAAAAATAAAGATAACAATAAAAATAAAAATAAAAATAAAAATAAAAATAAACAAACAACATTAACGGCTGAGATCTTGCTTCACATCGAAAATAAAATAAAACCGTCGGATCACCCAAGCCAAAGGGCAGACAAACCCTACAAAACTGTTAGGTACGTTGTTTTTTAGAAAATTTGTTGAATTCTAATAATAATATGAATATTTAAGTGATATTTGAGTTTTATTAATATGCATATAAAAATTATTTAAAAATTATTAAATTGTATTGATATAAATAAAAAAAGTAATATTGAGTAATATTAATAGTTATTATGTAATATTAATAGTATAAATTTAAAAAATTTGATTTAAATTCTAAGATTTTTAGTGAAAGGAACGTGCCCTGAAGTTTCAAGCTTCTTCCGGCTAAAGAGAAGGCGATAACCTTGGTTTACCCTGAGCAGACCTTAGGGACCTTAAAATTGGTGAGTTCCATTCAGATTATAGTTTCTTCTTCAGCATCTGATTCTCCGATTTCATGCCAATACATTATGGTTTCCTTTCGTTTTCCATGGGTGAATTTTAAAGCATTATGTCTTAATGAATATTTTGGTTTGAAGCTGTTTTAAGCTGTATGTTAATTTTTGTAGTACGCTTATTTGGTTGGACGTATGCCTGTTTGGCTGCTTTGAAAATGCAGGAAAGAAAAAGAGAACATGAAATATTGTATAGTAGGTACTATGATAGGTTGCAGTTGATGATGAATGATGGGTAGTTGTTTGTGTTCTTCCTTGGAGTAGCTTTTTTTTCCCTTGTGTTTGGCAAGAGCTCTCATTTATTTTTTCGGGTATCATTTCTGTAATGAACAAGATTATTATATTTGTTTCCTTTATATCCGCCTGTATTGTCGTTTTAATTGAACACTAACATACTCTGGGCTAGAAAACTAAAGAAGATAAAATCTTCTGCTTGGTTAAGTATATGTGTTAGGCGCAGTTGAAAAGTTGCAACATTTGAGGCTTGTTTGCCTTATTATTCTCCGTATTTATTTCTTCATCGCAAATAATTGGTTAAGCATGTGAAAGGTCAATTACTTGGTAGTTATGGGATTCGAAAATGATCTGGGTGAAGCTTTCATGTGTTAATTCTGCCTTCTATCTCTTCAAATGCCTGTCACAGTTTGGTTTATGTATGTGGCCCTTCAATTTCCACTGGACTTGTACTGGTCACTAAGAATTCTATCATCTGGGAAAAAAATCCTGCTGTCATTATTTTGTCTTCATTATTACTTGCCAATGGTAAGCCAAGAACTTCTCTACAATGGGTCTATCTACTGTAAAGGATTGTTGATTTGAGATAGAGTGTGGAATAACTTCTTCTAAGTTCTTTTTCATGACTTTTTTTTTTTACAATGAAAATAAATATTAATTCAACTAAGCCAATTATATGTACTACATTAACTACTGTATCCCAAAATTAATACAGATGGTTTGGGTCCTTGGGATCCAATATTTGTATTATCTTAGTTCCTTTTCCAGGTAATAAAGAGAATAATTTGTTATTCTTATGCTTGACAGTGACTTTTAGGTGAAATATTTGTGGACCATAACGATGGTGATGAGAAATTGAAATGCGGAGGAATTTTCATTCTTTTAGAACTTGGAAGTTGCGTTTTCATTCCTTTATTTATGTTGTTTCTGTAGAGAGGGCTGAAGAGGCAGTCAAGGCAGCGATTCTAAATTCACTCTTGAAGAAGAGGAAGAGGGAGGAAGAATGGGTTTTGGGAAAGAAAGAAGTACTTGAAGCTACAAAAAAGAAGAGCGTGGAAAACCGGAGGCTGATTAACAAAAGAGCCAAGAAATATGCTGAGGAGTATGTAGAGCAGGTATATCATAGTTAGTTGTACTCCCATTTAGTGATTCTAGTATGCTTTGATTTTTGTCTGATGATTGAGTTTTGGCTTTTCAGGAAAATGAGTTGATTAGATTGAAGCGTGAGGCAAAGTTGAAAGGAGGATTTTATGTTGTCCCTGACGCTAGTTATTATTTATCATCCGTATACGAGGGTATGTTCATGTGTTTGATTTCCAAATACACAAATCTTCAATTTTAATGTTCTGGTTCTTATATTTGTTAAATTTGGGAATTAACAGATCAATGCCATCCACCCGAAGACAAGAAAGATATTGCAGCTCTTGCAACTGAGACAGGCAGCATATCAAACCCATCCTCTGAGAATGCTACATCGATGAATTCCCTTGAGGATCCGTATTAAATGCATCCCTTGGAGCTTATGTTACACTCATCCGTCGAGGATACTGAAGCAGTCATATTATATTGCCATATCTTTTAGTAGGACTTTTACTCATGGTTTTGTCTTGCTCAATGTTAAGATACCCCTGCTTGAATGTTTCGGTGTGCTCAGATTCAATGCTTGTATTTTTGTGCTTTTGTATTTCTAGGACTCTGTTTTTCAAAGTGTTTAGGTGTAAATTCTGTATGACATAAGGCAAAGCCTTTGAGGCGAAGGACAAATCTGTAGAATCGGATTGTATTGGTGTAGCACCATGTGATTAGGAACTTTTAGGTCTTTAATTAAACATCTAGACTGAAACTAAGTCTTGCTTATGATAGTGTAAAGCTGGGGCATGATATGTTATTGGACATGTTGTCTGGATTCTATTTCAAGACAGCTACATTGAGACCAGTTCCAATTTTATACAAGATCTTGATACATGTGGACTTCTAATTGGATTTATGTGTTGTGTCAAGTCTCAACTATAAGGCATTTTCTCTGTACAGGGATCGACCTATGGAAACTCATAAAAACATATACTATTCCTCCTTTTTTTGAAATTTAATTACTAAGTAGATTGTTTGCTTCTTTGTCAACCTATGGAAACTCATCAAAACTGGGTGTTGTTGAGTTGAAAGATTTCCATTCCATCAGCCTTATGGAAGGAATCTATAAGATTCTTGCTAAGGTTTTGGCAAATAGACTGAAGCGTATGCTGAATAAGATTATTTCGCCTACTTAGAATGCTTTTGTGGAGGGACGACAAATTCTGGATTCTGCCTTGATTGCCAACGAGTGTATTGACTCTAGGTTGAAAATGGGTGAGCCGGTATTGTTGTGTAAGTTGGATATTCACAAAGCCTATGACCACGTCAATTGGAATTTCTTACTGTATTTATTGCGCAGATGTGGCTTTGATGACAGGTGGTGCAGCTGGATAGCTTTTTGCATCTCTTCAATTAAATTTTCTGTGCTTGTGAATGGTTCCCCGGAGGGTTTTTTGGTAGTTCTCGGGGTTTGAGGCAAGGAGACCTCTCTCTCCTCTATTGTTTGTTATTGTTATGGAGGCTTTTTCTAGAATGATGGCGAAAGTGGTTTCGCTTGGTGTTATTTATGGTAAAATTTAAGGTTGGTGATGTAAGTGAAGTGGCTACTAGTATTTCTCATTTGCTTTTTGCAGATGATACATTAATTTTGTGTGGGTTGAGGAGGATCATATTCGTAGTATTTGTTATTTGTTGTTATGTTTTGAAGCGGTTTCGGGGTTGAAGGTGAATATTGGTAATGTGCAGGGGTTGACTTCTTTATTGGGTTGTATAGTATCATCATTGCCAATGACTTATTTGGGGCTTCCTTTAGATGCCTGATACAAAAGTGTGAAGATTTGGGATGGTATTTTGGAGAGGATGGAAAGGTGGTTGGTGGGATGGAAGCTTATGTATTTGTCGAAGGGAGGTAGGATCACTTTGATTTAGTCCACTTTATCTAGTCTTCCGACTTACTTTTTATCTCTTTTCCCCATTCCGATTGTTGTGGCAATGAGACTTGAAAAGTTACAGAGGGACTTCTTGTGGGTAGTGAAGATGATGTTCATGAGTTTCATTTACTTAGTTGGGCGAATGTGTGTTCTTCTATTCATTCTGGTGGGCTGGGGCTTAGGAGAATCTTTGTGTTCAATAAAGCTTTGTTGGACAAGTGGTTGTGGCGTTTTGGCATTGAGAGGGATAAATTGTGGAGATGTGTTATTGCTGCAAAATATGGTACTTCGGGTGGTGGGTGGTTCTCCTTGTCTTCCAGCGGTTCCAATGGGGTCAGCCTTTGGAAACATATTAGTAATGATTTGAGATTCTTTTTCTGAGCATATTAGGTTTGTTTTGGGAGATGGTCAGCGTCTCAGTTTTTGGCATGACATGTGGTGTGGTGGGCGAGTTCTGAGCTGCTCCTTCCCTTTAGTCATCTCTTTGTCCTCCTATCAGGAAGCTATGGTGGTTGAGTGTATGGAGTTTGGTTCTACTTCCTTAGTGTGGAATTTGCAGTTCTCTATATCTGTAAATGATTGGGAATTTGAGGAGTTTGTTGTCTTTTATTCTCTCCTTTATGAGCAGAGAGTGCGTAGGGATAGTGCTGATGTGATGTTGTGGTTGGGTTCGAAGCGTGGTGTTTTTTTCTGTTAAATCCTTCTATGATTATCTTTCTGGTTATGATAGTTCTGTTTCTTTCCCTTGGTGTGGGGTTTGGAAGGCCAAGATCCCTATGTGTGTGTCTTTCTTTATCTGGGAGGCTACCCATGTGAGACCCCGACTTAGAGACTAGTAGCATCACTTAGTTTAAAACATTTAAAATCTTACTTCTTGACTCTTTAAGGTCTGCACTATTATGAATATTTGGGAAAATAAATGTATGGTTGACTTAATTTAAAATTTATATCATAGGTGAAATTTTCCTCTAGCACTTTTTGTTCATCTTTAGTTATAATTTAAATGTTATATTGTTTACGAGTTTTAATAGTGTTAAATTTCATTATTTGGGATCAATCATGCTAGGGCCTTGATTTTTGGAAGTGTATGTTGTTATTCCTAGTTTCAGGATTAAGGCAACCCAAGAGGGGGGGTGAATTGGTTTTCTAAACTTTTCGGTTAAAACCCCCAAAGTTGTGTTTGCAAGTAAATACTACTTTAACACAAATATATAATATGCGGAACTGTAAATAAGTGCTAAAGTAAGGAGTAGAGATAAGAGAAGCAAACACAATATTTTTAGGTGGTTCGGCAAACCCGCCTACATTCACCCCTCAAGCTCCTTCACCGAGCCTTGAGGTTTTCCACTATCTTCTAATAGCTTTTACACACTAGCTTCCGGGTGCTAGTGAACCGTACAAGTGTTTTCTCCCGGGCTCAACACTCAAACTCACCCAAGTGATTTTTTGGCTCACCACTCACAACCTCACCAAGCTTGAGATATACACTCTCAAAGCTTCTTCTTTTGTGAACAACCTCACTAAAGGAAACACCTCATTTGATAGGTAGATTGAGGAACAAGACTCTCTCAAAGAGTAGATATAAAAGTGGAAAGCTCTATCTCTTGATTCACACAAAGACAAGGATGTGAAAGTGTAATTTGTGTGAATGCTATGAGAAAATAGTATAGAAAGGTTTAGAATATTTCTCAAGTGTTAGAAATGATATGTGGTCGTTGGGTTCTCATTTTAGACGAAATGAAAGCGTATTTATAGGCCACATATGAAAATTAGCCGTTTATAGCCGTTGAGAGTTTTTGCTAAAACGAGCCGGTCGACCGCTACATGAACCGGTCGACCACATATGAAAACTAACCATAGTTGCTGCTGTTAATGAATGTAATTGGTTGAAAAGGAAACTTTCATGTTGTTGTTGCATCTATAGAGGTTAGACCTTATCCATTATAAGCTATTGTTGTTGTTGTAGAACCCGTAGCATTGATAAGCTTGGCCTATAATGTTGGAGATCATTGAAATTATTGTGAAAACTTGTTAAATTAGTTGCTGAAATTAGTTTCTGCAGATCACAAAGTTTGAATTAGTCGTAACCTTTGATGCGATTGCTCTTATTATTTGATCTTGAGAGAATTTAATGTTATAGGCCTATAAAATACGAAGATTTTAAGCCATACTTTGGGTGATTCCGATAAATATTGAGTGAGTTATGGGTTTTTCAAGGTCCAAACGCCAAGCTGTCAGCAGCCTTGCACGTCCAGAACTCTTGCTGATTTCAAGTACCTTTTAAATGATCCGTTTAATTCTGAATTTTATGATTTTGGTCTTGAATTTTAAGTTTGTACCGTACCTAAGTATGATAGATGCAACCACTCCGAAGGACGAATGCGAGAAGGATGGGTAGTCCTTGAGGTATGTGCAACCACACTAACGGACGAATGCGAGAAGGTGTGGACCTTTAAGGATCGTGTCTAGCCATCAGGCCCGGGGCCACATCGAGGGCTAGCTTGACCAAATGACATGTTTCCAAGGGAAAGGGAATGGTTTTGACGGGAACGCACAATCCTGACTTGAAGGGTAAATGGAGCGATAGAAGAAGCCTAAATAATGATGAAGAGATTCTTTAAGTTAAATTTCTAGTGCAATAGTTAAATACATAAATAAACGTGCATTTATTCTGACATATATTTACCTGTCATTCATGATCATGACATGCATATCCCTTACTGAGTCATTTGACTCACATAATTTAAATTGTATCATTCCAGACGATGTTTCAGGTGAGGGGACTCATGAGGAGGAACTAGAACCCGAGGAGGGGGGCTGATGAGGGTTGCCTCCCATAACTTGCAATTCATGTAGATCCTAAGTTATTCTTGAAAGGACTGACATGAACCTCCAATGTGTGGTGGTCATGGTCTGTTCAGCCTACGAGACTTAAGTCTCCTAAACAACTTATATTTTGGGATCATGATGTAATTATACTTTATGGCCTTAAGTTATTGCCTCATAATTGGATTCTACATGACTTCCTATGTGTGTTGTTTGACATAGTTATATGTTTTTATTTTGCCTACACTTTTCTTATGTTCTTATATTTCAGTAGAGCATTGAGGGGTCCGTATGTCAGCTGTGGGTAAGTAGATAAATTTCTTAATAGTATTTTCATGAACTAAAGAAATTAATATTTTCTGAATTTAGTAATAGACAGGATAGTTTTTAAAAAAATTTTGCTTCAAGTTTTTAGTAAATGCGCTGGAGCATTCATTGTTCGGAATGCTCGCGGCTGTCATTAGCCTCATCGGGCTAGCGTTTGGGGCGTGACAGTTTAGTGGTATCAGAGGGAGAAAAAAGAAGAAGAGAAGACTTTAGGGAACTCGGGACTCGCTACTCGTCCCTTGGATTTCGAGTATGCTAGAAATTTCGTGTACCTAAATTAACCGTAGAATACTTACGTAGTGATGATGTTGTAGTGCAGGATGCCACCTAGAGGACCACCTAGGAATCGAAACATGGATCGGGGGTCCGAAGAACTGGGTCTCACTACTGATGATGTTTTAAGACACATGGCTCAGCTTGTCGTTGAGCAGGTGCAACAAGGAGCTAATGTGGAAGGGGCAAGAGGCTACTCTAAAGGATGCACCTTTGACCAGTTTAACCACCAACACGCGCCAGTGTATAATGGCAAGGGAAACGTTGTTTTGGCAAAGAACTGGCTCATAGAGATAAAGGAGTTGCTTGAAGTCTTGGGGTGTACGGACACCTAGAAAGTGAGCTTTGCTACTTTTAAGCTGCAGGGAGATGCCAAGAGGTGGTGGCTGTCTAAGAAACTACAATTGAGCCAAGAGTTGGGGCAACATCTCATAACTTGGGAGAAGTTTAAACAACAATTTCTATATCGCTATTTTCCAAGGACAACTCAGGAGTCAAAAGCGAGAGAGTTTGCCACCTTGACTCAAGGGGCGACAGTTGAACAATACTCTGGTCGATTTATGGAATTGGTGAGGTTTGCTCCGTATCTAGTGCCAGATGAGGAGAGGAAGGCTAGGAAGTTTGAGGAGGGACTTGACCCCCGAATCTACGATAGAGTTTATAGCCACAATTTGAAGACTTTGGAAGAAGTGATAGAACAGGCAGTAATTATGGAAAGAGGGTTGTCGAGGACAGCGGCATATTACGACCAGCAAAAGAGGAAGGCTCTTCCCAAGCCGACAACGTCGCAGGTGCCCTGGAAGAGAAGTGAGCATGGTTCATCCCAGGGATAGAATCAGAGGCCTGATGGAGCCCAAATCTCCTGAGGAAACCAATTTCCAACATGTAACAAGTGTGGCAAGAACACCCAGGGGAATGTAGACAGGGCGTATGCTTTCAGTGCGGGAAACCAGGTCATATTGCTAGAGACTGTAGGGTAAAAGGTAACTTGAACCAAGCACCTTGACCCGCACAACAAAATAATACCGGAGGATGCGAGGAACCGAACAAGAGTGGTGGCAGGTAAGTTGCCTTTGCCTCAGGGGGAAGCACTCATTTTATTTGATTCGGGGGCCACACATTCATTCATTGCATCAGCGTACTGTAGGGCAAATAATATAAGACATGAACCGCTAGAATATCTTGTAACAGAGTCGACGCCTACTAGGGGAAGAATCAATTGTGATCAGATAGTGAAAAACTGTCCGATAAAAGTCGAGGGGCAAATAATGTTAGCTAACCTGATAGTAATGGAGATGGGGGGATTCGACATTATTTTAGGTATGGATTGGTTGGCAGCGCACAATGCTAGCATAAAGTGTTATGAAAAGAAGGTCGTGTTCCCAAAGGAGGGGAGACCAGACTATTGTTTTACAAGTATGAGGAAGATGGAGCGAAGACCAGCAATTATTTCAGCCCTGTAGGCCAAGAAATTGTTGCAAGGAGGACATGAGGGATTTCTAGTCTGGGCGAATGATACACAGAGGGAGAAGTATTCCCTGAAGAATTACCTTGTTTACCCCAGATAGAGAAGTGGAGTTTGGTATTGAGTTAAAACCAGGGACAACTCATCTTTCCAAAACACCGTATAGGATGGCACCAGCAGAACTGAAGGAACTAAAGATCCAACTGGAGGATTTATTGAAGAAAGGGTTTATACGACCGAGTGTATCACCTTGGGGAGCACCGATTTTGTTCTTTAAGAAGAAAGATGGAAGCCTTAGGATGTGCATCGATTATAGGGAGTTGAATAAGGTGACTATAAAAATAGAAACCCGTTGTCTCGCATTGATGACCTATTTGAACAATTACAAGGGCCACATGCATTTTCGAAGATCAACTTGGGATCGGGATATCACCAACTAAAGGTGAAGGAGGGAGATATACCTAAGACAACATTTCGAACACGATATGGTCACTATGAATTTTTGGTGATGTCGTTTGGGCTAACTAATGCTCCGGGCGTATTCATGGATATGAAGAATAGGGTGTTTCGAGAGTTCTTAGACAAGTTTGTAGTTGTCTTTATCAATGATATATTGATTTATTCACAAAATAAGGAGGAGCATGAGAAACATCTAAGGACTGGTTGGAGCAAGTCAGATTTATTCACAAAATAAGGAGAAGTTGTTTGCCAAATTCTCCAAGTACGAATTCTGGTTGGAGCAAGTCAGATTTTTGGGGCATGTGGTGTTAGGTGAAGGGATTGATGTTGATCCCGGAAAAGTAGATGTTGTATCCAAGTGGTCGAGGCCTACAAACGTAAAGGAATTGAGAAGTTTTCTCGGGCTAGTATGGTACTATCGAAAGTTTATTAAGGGATTTTCAAAGTTAGCCATGCCTTTGACTTCTTTAACAAAGAAAAATGTCAAGTTTGAATGGACAGATGAGCAAGAGCGGGGTTTCCAAGAGTTAATGGCCAACTTAATTACTGCCCCAGTGTTAGCACTACCTTCGGAACATAGGGAGTATGAAATCTACAGTGAAGCCTCGAACCAAGGTTTAGGTTGTGTTTTGATGCAAGACAAAAGGGTCATAGCTTATGCATCTAGGCAGTTGAGGCCTCATGAGCTGAATTACCTCACTCATGACCTAAAGCTAGCTGCAGTAGTATATGCACTAAAAATATGGAGACACTACTTGTCTGGGGTTAAATGAGAGATATTCACAGATCATAAGAGCCTCAAGAATTTTAACACCCAGAAAGAACTGAACATTAGGCAACGACGATGGTTGAAGCTGATTAAGGATTATGACTGCACAATTAGCTACCACCCAGGAAAAGCTAATGTGGTGGCTGATGCACTGAGTAGGAAGTGGTGCCTGAGGGAATCATGAAATACTTGGTAAGGGCCGAGATCGTGCTTATCATTGCCGATCAGTTTGTCTCAATAGCAGGGCTCTCGTTGCAACCTACGCTGGAGGAGCGAATTCGCAAAGCCCAGAAGGATGATAAGGTGTTATGAGGGATTAGAGAGAGGATTGGGAAAAAGGAAGACCCTGACTTTGGGGATAAGGATGGTTTGTTACGATACCGAGACAGAGTTTGTGTGCCAAGTACAGAGGAAATCAAGGACTTGATCTTAGCCTTATACTGTTCACCCAAGAGGAACAAAGATCTATCGAGATATTAAGGAGGCCTTTTGGTGGCCTAATATGAAGCGAGAGATAGCCGAGTATGTTACTCGATGTTTGACCTGTCAGAAGGTGAAGACAGAGCACCAGAAGCCAACAGGAACATTAAGGCCTATAGAGATCCTTGAATGGAAGTGGGAAGGGCTAGCCATGGATTTTGTAGTAGGACTGCCTCGAACTAATGCGGGCTATGATGCTATATCGGTGATCGTGGACCGATTAACCAAGTTGGTACACTTCTTACCCATTAGGGTGAAGTATACCCCAGAAAAGTTAGCTGAGATTTATCTCCAGAAGATTATTAGGCTCCATGGAGTGCCCAAGAGTATAGTGTCGGATAGGGATCCGAGATTCACTTTGAGATTCTGTAAACGACTGCAAGAATTGTTGGGTACTCGATTGAATTTCAGTACCGCCTTCCACCCACAGATGGACGGGTAGTCAGAACGGACTATACAGATTCTAGAGGATATGCTTAGGGCCTGCGTTATGGATTTTAAAGGAAGTTAGGATAAGTATTTGCCTTTAGCAGAGTTTGCATACAATAATAGCTTCTAGGCAAGTATCGGTATGGCACCATACGAAGCGTTGTATGGGCGGAAGGGTAGGTCACCACTGTATTGGGAAGAGGTAGGAGAAAGAAGCAGTTAGAGTCGGAAATAGTCTAGGAGACAAGAGAGAAGATTCAAATAATCAAGGATAGACTTGGGATAACCCAAAGCCGGCAGAAGAGTTATGCGGATAACCGGAGGAGAGAGCTCGAATTTGAAGTTGGGAGTAAGGTTTTTTGAAGATTTCTCCGACAAAGGTTATAGCACGGTTTGGGAAAAAGGGGAAACTCCATCCCAGATTCATAGGACCCATTGAGATCTTAGACCGAATTGGAACCGTGGCGTACCGGTTGGCCCTTCCCCTTTGCTTAGAGGGAGTCCACGCCGTATTTTACATATCGCTCCTGAGGAAGTATGTACCTGACCCTACCCATGTCTTAGAATATGAGTCATTGCAGATTAAGGAGAACCATACATATGTAGAAGCACCGGTAAGAGTTTTAGACAGAAAGGAGCAATAGTTAAGGACAAAGACCATACCACTCGTAAAGATTTTGAGGAGAAACCAAGGAGTAGAGGAGGCATCGTGGGAATTAGAGAGCGAAATGTACTAAAAATTCCGCAATTGCAGGAAGCACATAATTAAGAATGATTGTTACTTTATCAATTTTGTTCTATGATAGAATTTTTATATAACTTACTACGTAATCTCTTGAAATGAATCCTATGGTGGTGTAAACATATATATATAAATGAGCATGATTAAATTATGATAGTGAAACTAACTAGTTTTACCATGTTAGCAGATTTCATCGAGTCGCTGACCCCCGCGCTCTCTGTCCATGACTTCCCCACCCTCTCCCTCGCGTAGAAGAATGATCGCGCGAGAGTATCGCAGTCTGTTCCGTGAAAATCCCAGGTCTCGCAACTCGATACCGCCTCAGTAACCGCAGTTGCAGGAGGTTATGGTGGGGACTCAGGAGCCCCCAGCCCCTCAAAAGAAGGACTAGCCTGGTCCCTCCAAACGAAGACACGTCGTAGCCCCAGGGCACGACATGTATTGGACTGACTCCTCTGTTTGCTCAGATTCACAGGCAGATACGACTGCAGTTGGAGTCATTAAGCAACTGAATAGAAAACAGGGCCCTGTTGGGGGGTTAAGAATGATCTCCGAAGAGGATCCAGAGGAGGACTTAATGGAAGAGGACCCATCGCATAAGTTGGTAGGGGGTCAAGAAGATGAGTACATCATTGGAATATGATCGAGAAGAAGAAGAAGAGGAAGGGGTAGAGTTATCTTTACTCCCCAAGACTTGTTTCACGCTATTTTTCCTTTCCCTCCTCCCCCCATTTTCCATTCGGCTCTTTGTGTCACTCACGCACACACACACAAGCAAGAGAAGAGAAGAAGAAAACCGAGAGAGAAAAGAAGAAAAATCGAGAAGAAGAAGGAAGCCGAGAAGAAGAAGAAGAAGAAGAAGAAGAAGAAGAAGAAGAGGAAAGGAAAAAAAGCGGGGAAGTTTTGTGTAAGTGAGAGGGTTTAGCTGCAGAAGATGATAACCAAGAGAAGCCAAGGTAAGGGGGGATCTAACATTTTTATAAGAACCGTGAGATTTGTGTGGGTAAATTGTTAGATTAAGTTTTTGTTGCTATCCTCTGTTTTTCCTTGCTTGCAAGTTCGTTTTATTAGAGAATCAAGTCTCAAGTGATGAACTTTCAAGAACTAATAGGCATTCTCGGTCAATTTGAGTGAAGGTTTCAAAAAAAAAAAATTGTGCCATAAGTGTTTGTTGGAAAGCCTGAAAGAAAGGATAATACAATAGCTTTGGCTTCATGAAGATAGAATCATTGTATTACTATAAATTTTTTATTTGGAGTTGTAAAAGTAGGAGATTTTTACGAGAATAGCTTCCATTATGAGGTGTTGGCGAGATCTGAAATCTGTTTTCCACATGTATGGCCGGATATGTAATAGTTATGACATAGGGTGTTGTCATTTGATATTTTAATGGGTTGAAGTGCAAATGAGCCGAAGAATTTAGGGCAGATTGCTTTCATGGATTTCCCTGTTATTTTCAGCACCTCCTTAAGGGTTTAAAGATTTTCTTGAAAGTTGGTTATGTGAGACCCCGATTATTTCTTATGTTATTTCTTATGTATTAGCTTTTAATTTTTCGATGTATTAGCTTTAATTTTATTATGGGGCCATATTTTTGGCCAATGTATGGCTTAAGCTTTATGTTAAGGTACATCAATTAATATGAGAATTTGTTTCATGAAATTTTTCCTAAATAATTTTCTTGTCATTTTGGAAGTTTTGTGCAAAGTTAAATTATATTTTCCTAAGGGCCGAAACTTGCAAGGTAAGTTTCTCTCATGTATTTACATTTTTCATTTGCCTAATATATTTCATAATCTATAAAATTTAATTATGATTAAAGGTTTTTATATATGGGCCGAAATAATTAAATGGAATAAAATCATGAATTTATTTTAAGTATAGAATATTTTTGTGTGTCATTAATAGGTGGTATATATTATTATTATGTGACCTAAATTAATAAGTTGAATTATTATTAGAATATTAGATGATAAGTTACTAGACATATGATAAAGTTTAAGAGAGATTAAAATGATAAGCACACTTGCTTATCATAGTGATAAGCAAACATAATGATAAGTTAGGGAAACTTTTTAGGTAATAAGTCATTGTGGCTATTGTAGAGATAGGCTAGAGCCATTATCTTAAGATAAGAGATCATGCTTATGAGATGATAAGCTAAGTGATTGAACTAAATAAGCTAGAGAGCTTATAGGAGATAAGTTAGGTGAAATAGTAGCTAAATTGAAAGTTAGTTGTGGGAGAGTGACTAAGTTGGTTGGAATTCAACCAAACAACATAAATGGGAGTTAAGAGAAGGCCATTTACGTGAAGTGTAGGAGGAGAATGGAAAAGCCAAAAAGTTTTAACCCATGTGAGTTGTAAGAAGTGATAAGAGATGCATTCATGTGACAAGACAATTCAATGGAATTAAAGTGAGAGAAAAAGCAAGGAAGAAGAGTGATTCACGTGAAGATCAAGAGGAGATAGGAGAAAAATCAATTCAAAGATCATAGCTTTAGGGGACAAGAGTTGATGTGAGAAAAAAGTGAAAAGAAGAGAGAGAAGATAGAATCCATGCTTGGTCGGCCAAGACCCCCATTCATCTCCTTTTCTCTTCCAAACCTTCTCTCTTGTCATTTCCACTTTGTCCTTATCATTTGTCATAGTAATAACTCTCCTTGGGAGATTTAATTGCCTCAATTCACACTTCACATTTCAAAAACCTCACACTTCATTTGCCTTGGCCTAACATTCCATCTTTTCCAAGTTTCTCTCTTTTTCTTCTCTTGACCGAATCTTTCCTCTAAGAGCAAGCCTTGTTCCTTTCCCTTTTTGCAACCTAAATCACACTCCAAAAGTTCAAGTGTAGTCCTCTCTTTGTGAAAACCGTATCCTCACATTGTGCAACACCATTTTCCTCTTTTGAAAACCCTACTCATTAGCCACCTTTCTCTTGAAGATGTTTAGTTCATTTCCTTAGAACTAAATCATTCAAGCTTACCATATTTTCCCTCCACCATAAAACCCACCTTAGCACCTCAAATCAAGCTTTAAACCACTCTAAGGAGGGTGAACCGAAAGTAGGAAGAAGGAAGAGTTTTGGTAAAAGTTTGGTAAAGGTAGAGGTAGGCTTGATTCTATTTAGTGTTCTTGCTTAAAGTTCTTCATAAGTTCTAACCTAGGGTATTTTATTGTGCTAGGTACTCAAGCTTGTGATAATCATCAAGGTAAGGCCAAAGATGTGGGTTGTTGGTTTTTAATATGGTGTTGGCCGAATGTATCATGATGAGATCTTGAGTTAGTGTCTTGAGTTTTGTTAGATCTTGAGGTTATGAAATCAACCCTAAGGTATAATGTTAGATCTAGCTATATGAGCATGAAACCCGGACTCAAATGTTAGAAAGATGTTAAGGGATGAACAAAACATGTTAGTATGGTTATAAAATGCAAAGGGAAGTACATGTTGCGATTTTGATATGAAAAGTGTGATAGTTGGTGATTGGCCGAACCATGTGTACCCTAGATATTCAAGTATGATTTTGTATATGTGTAGATTTGTTGGTTGGCCATAATATGTGTAAGTTAGGTAACCCTATGCATGATATTAATCATGAAATGTAGAAGATGCATGCAAATCGAAAGATTCAAAAGAAAACCTAATTGTTTTGTGACTAATAGGTGCTGGCTGATTATGATGTGTTGCTAGATCTTGAGTTTGTTTTGTGAACTCAACCAACATGCATAGGGTTACCTAACTTACACATATTATGGCCAACCAACAAATCTACACATATACAAAATCATACTTGAATATCTAGGGTACACATGGTTCGGCCAATCACCAAATATCACACTTTTCATATCAAAATCGCAACATGTACTTCCCTTTGCATTTTATAACCATACTAACATGTTTTGCAACATGCTCATATAGCTAGATCTAACATTATACCTTAGGGTTGATTTCATAACCTCAAGATCTAACAAAACTCAAGACACTAACTCAAGATCTCATCATGATACATTCGGCCAACACCATATTAAAAACCAACAACCCACATCTTTGGCCTTACCTTGATGATTATCACAAGCTTGAGTACCTAGCACAATAAAATACCCTAGGTTAGAACTTATGAAGAACTTTAAGCAAGAACACTAAATAGAATCAAGCCTACTTCTACCTTTACCAAACTTTTACCAAAACTCTTCCTTCTTCCTACTTTCGGTTCACCCTCCGTAGAGTGGTTTAAAGCTTGATTTGAGGTGCTAAGGTGGGTTTTATGGTGGAGGGAAAATATGGTAAGCTTGAATGATTTAGTTCTAAGGAAATGAACTAAACTTCTTCAAGAGAAAGGTGGCTAATGAGTAGGGTTTTCAAAAGAGGAAAATGGTGTTGCACAATGTGAGGATTCGGTTTTCACAAAGAGAGGACTACACTTTAACTTTTGGAGTGTGATTTAGGTTGCAAAAAGGGAAAGGAACAAGGCTTGCTCTTAGAGGAAAGATTCGGTCAAGAGAAGAAAAAGAGAGAAACTTGGAAAAGATGGAATGTTAGGCCAAGGCAAATGAAGTGTGAGGTTTTTGAAATGTGAAGTGTGAATTGAGGCAATTAAATCTCCCAAGGAGAGTTATTACTATGACAAATGACAAGGACAAAGTGGAAATGACAAGAGAGAAGGTTTGGAAGAGAAAAGGAGATGAATGGGGGTCTTGGCCGACCAAGCATGGATTCTATCTTCTCTCTCTTCTTTTCACTTTTTTCTCACATCAACTCTTGTCCCCTAAAGCTATGATCTTTGAATTGATTTTTCTCCTATCTCCTCTTGATCTTCACGTGAATCACTCTTCTTCCTTGCTTTTTCTCTCACTTTAATTCCATTGAATTGTCTTGTCACATGAATGCATCTCTTATCACTTCTTACAACTCACATGGGTTAAAACTTTTTGGCTTTTCCATTCTCCTCCTACACTTCACGTAAATGGCCTTCTCTTAACTCCCATTTATGTTGTTTGGTTGAATTCCAACCAACTTAGTCACTCTCCCACAACTAACTTTCAATTTAGCTACTATTTCACCTAACTTATCTCCTATAAGCTCTCTAGCTTATTTAGTTCAATCACTTAGCTTATCATCTCATAAGCATGATCTCTTATCTTAAGATAATGGCTCTAGCCTATCTCTACAATAGCCACAATGACTTATTACCTAAAAAGTTTCCCTAACTTATCATTATGTTTGCTTATCACTATGATAAGCAAGTGTGCTTATCATTTTAATCTCTCTTAAACTTTATCATATGCCTAGTAACTTATCATCTAATATTCTAATAATAATTCAACTTATTAATTTAGGTCACATAATAATAATATATACCACCTATTAATGACACACAAAAATATTCTATACTTAAAATAAATTCATGATTTTATTCCATTTAATTATTTCGGCCCATATATAAAAACCTTTAATCATAATTAAATTTTATAGATTATGAAATATATTAGGCAAATGAAAAATGTAAATACATGAGAGAAACTTACCTTGCAAGTTTCGGCCCTTAGGAAAATATAATTTAACTTTGCACAAAACTTCCAAAATGACAAGAAAATTATTTAGGAAAAATTTCATGAAACAAATTCTCATATTAATTGATGTACCTTAACATAAAGCTTAAGCCATACATTGGCCAAAAATATGGCCCCATAATAAAATTAAAGCTAATACATCGAAAAATTAAAAGCTAATACATAAGAAATAACATAAGAAATAATCGGGGTCTCACATAACCAACTTTCAAGAAAATCTTTAAACCCTTAAGGAGGTGCTGAAAATAACAGGGAAATCCATGAAAGCAATCTGCCCTAAATTCTTCGGCTCATTTGCACTTCAACCCATTAAAATATCAAATGACAACACCCTATGTCATAACTATTACATATCCGGCCATACATGTGGAAAACAGATTTAAGATCTTGCCAACACCTCATAACGGAAGCTATTCTCGTAAAAATCTCCTACTTTTACAACTCCAAATAAAAAATTTATAGTAATACAATGATTCTATCTTCATGAAGCCAAAGCTATTGTATTATCCTTTCTTTCAGGCTTTCCAACAAACACTTATGGCACAATTTTTTTTTTTGAAACCTTCACTCAAATTGACCGAGCATGCCTATTAGTTCTTGAAAGTTCATCACTTGAGACTTGATTCTCTAATAAAACGAACTTGCAAGCAAGGAAAAACAGAGGATAGCAACAAAAACTTAATCTAACAATTTACCCACACAAATCTCACGGTTCTTATAAAAATGTTAGATCCCCCCTTACCTTGGCTTCTCTTGGTTATCATCTTCTGCAGCTAAACCCTCTCACTTACACAAAACTTCCCCGCTTTTTTTCCTTTCCTCTTCTTCTTCTTCTTCTTCTTCTTCTTCTTCTTCTTCTTCTTCTTCTTCTTCTTCTTCTTCTTCTCGGCTTCCTTCTTCTTCTCGATTTTTCTTCTTTTCTCTCTCGGTTTTCTTCTTCTCTTCTCTTGCTTGTGTGTGTGTGCGTGAGTGACACAAAGAGCCGAATGGAAAATGGGGGGAGGAGGGAAAGGAAAAATAGCGTGAAACAAGTCTTGGGGAGTAAAGATAACTCTACCCCTTCCTCTTCTTCTTCTTCTCGATCATATTCCCATGATGTACTCATCTTCTTGACCCCCTACCAACTTATGCGATGGGTCCTCTTCCATTAAGTCCTCCTCTGGATCCTCTTCGGAGATCATTCTTAACCCCCCAACAGGGCCCTGTTGTCTATTCAGTTGCTTAATGACTCCAACTGGAGTCGTATCTGCCTGTGAATCTGAGCAAATAGAGGAGTCAGTCCAATACATGTCGTGCCCTGGGGCTACGACGTGTCTTCGTTTGGAGGGACCAGGCTAGTCCTTCTTTTGAGGGGCTGGGGGCTCCTGAGTCCCCACCATAACCTCCTGCAACTGCGGTTACTGAGGCGGTATCGAGTTGCGAGACCTGGGATTTTCACGGAACAGACTGCGATACTCTCGCGCGATCATTCTTCTACGCGAGGGAGAGGGTGGGGAAGTCATGGACAGAGAGCGCGGGGGTCAGCGACTCGATGAGATCTGCTAACATGGTAAAAATAGTTAGTTTCACTATCATAATTTAATCATGCTCATTTATATATATGTTTACACCACCATAGGATTCATTTCAAGAGATTACGTAGTAAGTTATATAAAAATTCTATCATAGAACAAAATTGATAAAGTAACAATCATTCTTAATTATGTGCTTCCTGCAATTGCGGAATTTTTAGTACATTTCGCTCTCTAATTCCCACGATGCCTCCTCTACTCCTTGGTTTCTCCACAAAATCTTTACGAGTGGTATGGTCTTTGTCCTTAACTATTGCTCCTTTCTGTCTAAAACCCTTACCGGTGCTTCTACATATGTATGGTTCTCCTTAATCTTTCGGGTTGCATAGAAGTTTAATGTTAAGCTAAAGATTTATTATGATTAGGTTTAGTAATTGATGAATTTAAAGACTTAGTGTGATATATGTAATAGGAGAAAGATTAAGATTTGATTAAAGTGCAACTAGCTTGCTAGATTAGAAAATTTAGTAAGATTAATTAATAAAGAATTCTATATAAAACTTTGAGAATAATATTATATTTTCAGAAATATATCTTTGGTTGATAACTGATTTTAAAATGCAAATATTTAATTTATATGATTACGTACTTATTTCTTAATGCTAAGAAATGTTTGAATCGCTTGTAGGCGATCTACGTGTCTTTATACATTATCAAGGAGACCAAGTGTAAGTGTAATTTGTAAGTGGAAACCGTAAGTGGTTCTTTTTCAAAACTGGAATGACACACTGCATCGATTCATGAACAAGCATGAGATTTCGAGCAAGCATGACATGACATGTGCATTGCATGAATTTTTCTAAAGAGAATTTTTATGCAATAATTTTATGGAAAGAATATGGAAAGTTATGAAACGATAAGTTAAGTCAAGGGGCACTGGTCGGTACCGTACCATCAAGATGGACTCCCATACCGAAGGACGAATGCGAGAAGGATGGGTGAATCCAAGAGGCTGTGCAAACCACACTGAAGGACATTGAGAAGGTGTGGGCCTCCAAGGGTCATGTCTAGCCATTGAAGGACGAATGCGAGAAGGTGTTCTAGCTTGACCGTATGTAAGGTCTCCAAGAGAAATCGGGGACGGTTCCAAAGGGAACGTACAACCCTGACTTCAGGGGTTAAATGGAGCGAATAAGCCCACAAGTATGAATAAGTGATTTTAATGGACCAAGGGCCAATTTTACAAGCAAGTATGAATGAAAGATTTTCAAGGGCCTGGGGCCGAATTCAAGCAAGAGCATATGCATATCCATGACATGCATGTGCATCACGAATCAAGTTTATTTTTCATGATTAAGCAAGTATAAGTCAAGAGCATGTTTTAAGTTTATGTTTTTCCCTTACTGAGTCTTTTTGACTCACATTTTTAAAATTGTGTCATTCCAGATGCCTCAGGTGAAGAGAGTCAGGAGGACTACCTGACTTAGAAGGACAAAGATTAGGTTCATATTTTGATGATTGTGACTTGATCGATGAGATCCGTCACTAGTTGCGTTTTAAATATGTTTTGTATGTTTTGTATGCAAACTTAATGAGAACCCTGATTATGTTAAGATTTAGCTCGAATCCCTCGTGATCCTGTACGTTTCCGTCGTAAGTATGTAAGAATGTAAGTAAGAACGCTGGAGCTATCCGGGGAATAGCTCACGGCTGCCACGGTCCCTGCGGGATGCCGTTCGGGGCGTGACAGGTTATGATGCTTGAAGAGACCATAGTTGCTGCTGTTAATGAATATAATTGCTTGAAAAGGAAACTTCCTTATTGTTGTTGTTTCATCTATAGAGGTTAGACCTTATCCATTATGAGCTATTTTTATTGATGGAGAACCCGTAGCATTGATAAGATTGGCCTATAATGTTAGAGATCATTGAGAATTATAGAGAAGACTTGTTAAACTAGTTGCTGAAACTAGTTTCTGCATATCACAAAGTTCGTATTAGGATTAACCTTTGATGCGTTTTTTCTTATTCTTTGATCTTGAGAAACTTTTATGTTATAGGCCTATGAAATACGAAGTGTTTAAGCCATACTTTGAGTGATTCCGATAAATATTGAGTGAGTTATGAGTTTTTCTAGGTCCAGACGTCAAGCTGCCAGCAGCCTTGCACGTTCAGAATTCTTGCTGATTTCAAGTACCTTTTAAGTGATCAGTTTAAGTCCGAATTTTATGAGTCTGATCTTGAATTTTAATTTTCTGAAAGAAGAACATTTTAGGTAAATTTTGTGTGATTTAGAGGTGTAATAAATAAGTTGTGGTGTTTTGAAAGTGGATGGTCGAGCTTGAGGCAGCAACACTGTTTCTCTAGGATTTTCATCTGATATGAAATGTATTTGAAAATGCATAGTAATTAAGATTCTTGTGATTTTTATCTTCAAGTTTGAACTATGATAGCAGAGTATTTTAAAACAAATTTCATCTAATTGGAGCCATGTTTTTGAGGTTATGAATTTTGAAGCTGGAGACGTCAGGGCTGTCCGCTTGGACGTCCTCAGGAGCTTGCATTTTTGGGTAAATCTTTTGAGTGGAAAACAAGCTCCAAATTACCAGAAATTTTAATATGTTATAACAATTATTGTAAGGATCAGTTTGGCATCCAAGTCTTATAGCTTCAGCAACCTTATGATAGAACTTTACATTGTAGGATCACTATTGGGTAGTTAAGAAACATGAGTGATTTAGTATGATGTGCTGAATTTAATTTAATGATTATTCCTTGCATCTAGTAAACCTCTAAATGACATTAGTATGACTCATTTGTAGGCAAGGTGCCACCATAAGCTCAAGTGGACGAAGGTAAGTGGAAAAATTATATTTTCTGAAAAATAGAATGATACACATCATGGATATTTGTCATCAAGCACGACTTGAGCACGTCCTGAGCATTTGCATTTATTTTTCTCAAAATGAGGAAAGGGAAATTTTATTCAAGTGAAAGTGCGATTTTATGCTATGTTATGCTATGTTATGGGGTTAAATAGGATGGTTGGTACCGTACCTAAGTATGATAGGTGCATCCACTTCGAAGGTCGAATGCGAGAAGGATGGGTAGTCCTTGAGGTATGTGCAACCACACTGAAATACGATTACGAGAAGCTTTGGACCTCTAAGGGTCGTGTCTAGCCATCAGGCTGGGGGTCACATCAAGGGCTAGCTCGACCAAATGACATATTCTCATGGGAAAAGGGAATGGTTCCGAAGGAAACACACAACTCTGACTTCAGGGGTAAATGAAGCGATAGAAGAAGCCGAAATAATGATGAAGAGATTCTTTAAGTTAAATTTCTAGTGCAAGAGTTACATACATAAATAAACATGCATTTATTCTGGAATATATTTACCTGTCATTCATGATCATGACATGCATATCCCTTACTGAGTCATTCGACTCACGGAATTTAAATTGCATCGTTCCAGACGATGTTTCAGGCGAGTGGACTCATGAGGAGGAACTAGAACCCGAGGAGGGGGTTGACGAGGGTGCCCTCCCCTAACTTGCAATTCATGTAGATATACTAAGTTATTCTTGAAAGGACTTACAAGAACCTCCAATGAGTGGTGGTCATGGTCTGTTCAGCCTACGAGACTTAAGTCTCCTAAACAACTTATGTTTTGAGATTATGATGTAATTATACTTTATGGCCTTAAGTTATTGCCTGAGAATGAGATTCTAAATGTCTCCCTATGTGTGTTGTTTGACATAGTTA
Organism: Myrica gale; assembly: GCA_963930655.1. Taxonomy (NCBI): domain Eukaryota; kingdom Viridiplantae; phylum Streptophyta; class Magnoliopsida; order Fagales; family Myricaceae; genus Myrica; species Myrica gale. Next base: position 10,971,864 of record OZ005619.1, on the reverse strand, counting down.
TATGTTTTTATTTCGCCTACACTTTCTTTATGTTCTTATATTTCAGTAGAGCATTGAGGGTCCGCATGTCAGCTGTGGGTAAGTAGATAAATTTCTGAATAGTATTTTCATGAACTAAAGAAATTCATATTTTCTGATTTTAGTAATAGGCAGGATAATTTTAAAAAAAAATTCCGCACAACCTCGGTACAAAAAATAGAGAAAGGGGAACTTTATGCACTGAGCGTGTTTCTACATATGAGCCAAACAAAAACTCATAACATGAGATATAACATAATGCTAACAAACTAACAAATCTAGCTACCTCGCCCACTACAAGCCCAACATCTAAACCTCCCAATATCTAACGCAAAGAAAATAAGAAACTAACAAGCCCAAGCTGTAGCTAGCCCATTCTATCTCGCGTGAACATAAGTTCCCAAACATTCCACATGTCTCCTAACCCTCTCCTTCACAGCCATGTAACGTTGCCCTTTCCTTCATAGGACCTTGGCCACAGAGCTTCAAATTCCTGTCCAGTCCATTGCACCAATATCTCCGTAAATGGAAGATTTCTAAATCTATGCACTAGACGGTCCAAAACAGCATGGGGTTAGGGTTCTAGATGGCCTTGTGAGTCAACCGGAGGCAAGGATGGAATCAGAATGTGACAATTGTTAGCTTCCCTTTGAGCTGCGACACGTGGAACGCTGGATGGATCCTTGTGTGTGGTGGTAGATCAAGCTTGAACGCCACTTTTCCCACCCGAGCAGTGATCTGAAATGGGCCATAGAACCAAGGAGACAACTTGAGCTTCCTACGGTGGGACACGGTGGTCTGCCGATACGACTGCAGACAGAGATAAACCCAGTCCCCTATCTTGAATTTTCTCACTTCTCTTTAGATCTCCATGGTGCTTCATGCAATCTTATGCCTTTGCAAGGTTTTCCTAGAGTAATTGAAGGTGTAAATCCTAGGATTAAGGTAACCCAAGAAGGAAGGTGAATTGGGTTTCCAAACTTTTTTGTTTTTAACCCCCAAAATCATGCTTGCAAAGTAAATGATAATTTAGCACAAGTATTTAAACAAGTATTGATGCGATAAGTAAATAAATGTTAAATGTAAAGAGTAGAGTCTTTATAGACACTAGAAAGTCTTTATATAGGCCACATGAGAAAGAAAACTAGCCGATTCTAGCCTTTAGGAGTCGATCTGTCAAAATCAAGATGAATCGGTCGACCGCTACATGAACAGATCGACTGTTGCAGGTTACCGTTACCTCAACGGTCATAATGTCATAACTCAACAGATCTATTTCAAAACATAGGCCAGTCGACCGCTACACCAAGCGATTGTTGGCCGGTCGACCTCCTCAACTTAAGCACATGATCTGATTCATTTAAAACCATGATTTTGACCACTTTAAAACACCCAGTTTTAAAGACTAACTTCTCATAAGTATATAAAAGGTTTGAGTGTTCAATTGGAGTGTTTTGACACCATTAAAACATTTTGATCTTCCAAACAAGAGGTAAAATGGTTTATGCACGTTTTGAAAGATATGCAAGTGTGTGGTTCAAATCTTTGTCAAAAGTGAAACTAAGAGTTACAAGATTATATCCTATGGTTTTGAATCTTCACTTTTGAGCTCCTTGCATCATCTTGATCTACAATCTTCTTGTCTTTGGTTCGTTGATAAAAATGTTTATCTTTGAAGATGTTCATTTTGTAAACTTAATCCATTTATTGAAATAATCAAAATATAGATTGTAGACAAAAGCCAACAAAAGGGTTTGCTCTTTGGTACACAGAGCCAAGTCAACCAAAGCCACTTAAGTGGTTCAACACTCATACGGAAGCAACTTGGGAGTTATCTGTCCATACAAAACCTCATAGAGAGTTAATTTTGTACAAGCATGAAAGTTAGTGTTATACCACCATTCGGCTAAGGGCACCTACTAAGACCAATCTTTTGGTCTATCGCCACAAAGCACCAAAGATAATTCTCCAAGCATTTGTTAACAATCTCGGTCTGCCCATCAGTTTGAGGGTGGTAGGTTGTGCTGTAGGATAAGGTAGGTTCCTTAATTTTAAAAAGATCCTTCTAGAAGGTGCTGGTTAACGTAGGGTCTCTGTCTAAGATGATAGTATCAAAGAGTCCATGAAGTTTAAAATTAGTGCATAAAAGCCATGGCCACTTTAGAGGTCGTGTAAGGGTGTGAAAGTGGAATGAAAGGAGCATACTAGATAGTCGATCAACCACCACAAAGAGGATTGAGTAACCATGAGATATAGGTAAACCTTCAACCATGGTGATGTGGCTCTAAACCCGATATGGAATTGGTAAAGGTTGTAACAAACCTCCTGGGATCAAATTTTCATGTTTTGATTGCTGACATGTATGACATTCCCTAATATATTCACGAATTTGCTATTTCATCCCTAGCCAATAAAAATTCCTTCGAGCTTGGTGTAGTGTCTTATCAAAGCCTGAATGTCTCCCAATAGGAGAGTCATGGGCATGCTTCACTAGCTACTCACGTAGGGCAGTGGTGGATCCTACATAAAGTCTTCCCTTATAGAATAGGATATCATTTATGTAATTATGCTTAATTGGGTCTAATGCAACTTGGTTCCAATTAAATAACAGCTCCTTACTTGCATCATCTTGGTAACTTAGCTTAAGGTTTTCTAACCACGTGACAGTTGGATATGAAATGGCTATTAAAGTAGGCTCGATTAAAACCTCTTCCTTCCTTAGCAATGAATTAGCCACTCTATTTTCTCTTCCCCTCTTATATTTAAAATCATACCCTTGCAATTTGGTCAACCATCTCTATTGAAATGATGTTCTAATGTTTTGCTCAAGTATGTGCTTCAAGCTTTGTTGGTGTGTCCTTACTACAAAGGTCTGCCCAATAAGATAAGGTCTCCATTTTTGCACTACAGAGACCATGGCCAACAACTCCTTTTCATAGGTTGACATGGCCATTGTTTTTCCCTTGAGAGCCTGGCTATAGTAAGCAATGAGTCTTCCCCCTTGCATTAGAACTGCTCCTAGCCCTACTCTACTAGCACCACACTCTAGAATGAATGGACTAGAAAAATCAGGTAAGGCTAATATCGGGGGTTGAGTGATGGCAGTCTTGAGAGCGTGGAAGGCCTCATCAGCTGCAAGAGTACCACCCATTAGTGGGGCTGCTATAGATCCATAACCATTTATGAACTTTCTATAATAGCTTGTGAGTCCCAAAAACCCTCTAAGAGACTTCAATGTAGTGGGAAGGGGCCAATTCAACATTAATTGAATCCTTGATGGATCTGCCTTCACACCTTCATTAGAGACTATGTACCCAAATAATCCACTTCCCTACACTTAAATTTGCATTTGGACTTCTTTGCATACATCTGGTGCTTTTGTAGGACCTCTAGAGTCACTTGTAGGTGTTGTAAGTGATCAGTCCGTGTCTTACTATAGATTAAGATGTCATCAAAGAACACCAGCAAAACTTTCCTTAAAAATGGTTTGAAAACTTCATTCATTAGGCTCTGAAAAGTGGAAGGAGCATTGGTCAAGTCAAAGGGCATGACTAAAAACTCATAGTCGCCCTCATGTGTCCTAAAAACAGTTTTAGGAACATTCTCAGGCTTCAGTCGAATCTGGTGGTAACGGGACCTTAAATCCTGCTTAGAAAAGAATTTAGCTCCATGGAGCTCATCCTACAGCTCATTTATCACAGGTATGAGAAACTTATCCTTGATAATTTCCTTGTATGGGGCCCTAAAATCCGCACACTACGCCAAGTGCCATCAGCCTTCCCTACCAGTAAACAGGGGATGAAAATAGGCTTTGACTCAACCTGATAACTTTCAATCTCAATAGATCCTAACAATTTTCTCAATTTCTTCTTTCTAAAAAAGGATAACGATAGGGCCTCACTGATATAGGAGATGTATCCTCCTTCAAAATGATAGCATGATCACGTGATCTAACTTGGGGCAACCCTGTAGGTTCATCAAAGAATTCAAATGCTACTATAGTAGTACTTCAATATCTGGCAGTATTTATGTGATTTATATTCCTAATTGCTCCATAAGCTATAAAATGATACCCTTATTTCCAGCTTTGTTAGCTTTTCAGTCAACCATTTCCCCTCCATAAGTTGTATAGGATTTAAGCCTTGTAGCTTGACTCTCTTTCCTTGCCACTCAAACTTCATACTCAAATCATAAAAACTTCATAAGATCTGCCCTAGGGTTCTTAACCAATAAACCCCAAGAACCATATCACTCCATGCTAAGGATAACACATAGTTTTTAATAATGAATAAGTTCCCTTGTATCTGCATTTTGAGTGCTTCACTCTTTTGCTTCACTGCTGAGTAGCTCTCCATTTGCATCTCTAACTCTTATATCCTCCCCTCTCTTTGTTTTCAATTGAGCCCTTCTAATAATAGCAGGGTCTAGGAAATTGTGTACTCCCAAAGTCAATTAGGGCTGCGTTTGCGTGTAAAATTTTCTCCAAAATTTTATCTCTCTCCTAATAAAATACTCCAATATAATCTCTCTCTCTCCCATAAAAAATATAAAAAATTACAAAAACTATAAACTATTACATCTCTCTTCACTTTTTCACTAAACCCAATACCAAAAATTTTACCACACAAACCCACCCTAGGATTACTACCTGTTAATTTCCAATTTTCCAAAGCAACCTCATAGTTTTTGGGTTCATGGACCTTGTAAGTGCATGCAAAGAAATATCAAGTTCGGTGTTTTCTTCCCCTGGACCCACATTCTCAGAAACTTCCTCCTCTCTCATCACCAGACCACCCGGATCACTGGACCCACATTCTCAAATAGTTTTGGCTTCTTACATACATGCTTAAAATTCCACTTGTCATCACAATTGTAACATAGGCCTTTCTCCCTTCTTTGTTTCATTTGTTGGGTGTGAGTTTTTGGATTGGATATGTTTTTCTAGGTTGTTGATTGTATGTGTTGTTGTTGGCTTAAGTGTTTGGGCTATATTGTGAAGTGTTTGGGATGATGTGGTGATGAATGATATGAAGTTGGTGTGGGCAGCAACCCTTTGTGAGACCTTTTGTTAAGGAGAACATGTTCCTCTTGATTTTTTTTTCAAATAATAGGCAGTAATCAAGTTTGGAGGATTGAACATCCTCACTGGTTCAAAAAAAAACTTAGCTTATATCCTTCAATTAAACCCCTCAACCTATTTGACAAAGTTACAAACTACCACTTGTAAGCCTCTACACTACCAATTTATCTCAACCAAGTCAACATTTCCATTGGAACCAAATCAAGGCTTGCCCCTCCATATGATAAGACGATAATTGAATTGTTTGAGGCAGTTGTTTTATGTAAAACAAACTTGGTGGCCTTATGTAACCAACCGTTTAGATTGGCTCCATCAAATTTGGGGAAGTCCAACTTCACTGATCAACTGTAATCTTCCTGAATCAGGGGTTCTTCCACCTCCACTTCCACCTGGCGGTATGCTGTTGAAAGTGACTCCATATACAACCTCATGCTCTTTCTTTCCACCCTTGATTAGTGTCTACAGATTCAAGGTAAGAACTGTGATCTATTTGGCAATTTCATGCAGGGTTTGCTTTTAACTTTCTTGGTCTTGCTGCAACAGTTTGACATGCTCCATAATCTCCTTGTAACGGGTGTCCACCATGGTTGGATCGTAACTGCTCTAATACCACTTGTACCAACCTTTCAGTCAAATTGTAGATAATAGAAGATGATCGTGTATTGAAAGAACTAGTCCTTGATTCGATAGAAATTACTAGAGGATAATGGTCAAATTCGAGGTTTGGCCAACCTCCTTACAAAAATGAGAGAAAGGGGAACTTTACGCACTGGCGTGTTTCTTCAGATGAGCCAAAACAAACTCCCATCCCAGCATAAAAAGAGATCTAACAGAATTCTAACAAACTAACGAATCTAGTTGTCTGGCCCATTACAGGCCCAACATCTAACCTGGTTCAATAGCTAACCTAAAGCAAATAAGAAACTATAGCCAGCCCATTCTATCTGACATGAACACATACTACATGTCTCCTAAGTCTTCCAATCTTCAAACAACTCTTCTCTTCCCCCTTTGCGAGCCCTAACCCCCTCCTTCACAGCCATGTAACAAAGGACGACTTTTTCCTTTCGGTTTTTTGGCCACTTTGGCCATGCCATAAACTAGAAAAGCAGTAAGGTTAGCTACAACATCATCTCTTGAATTTATCTTAAAATCTATGTTTTGATGATTACAATAAATTGAGATAGTTTTGAAAAATAGATTTCACAAACGAAGGATAACTGATCTAGAATTCAAGAAACTTCAAGAAGGTATCAAAAGTTCAAGGAGCGACGAAGATTCCAAGATTCATAGGGTCTTTATTTTAGGATTATTTCCAAGATTTATGGAGGCTTGCTGAACCTATTATTACTATTCATTGGTTCCCAAAAAGCCTTATCAAATTTTGTATTGTGTTAGTCCCAAAGTTATATGAAACTCAATTCATTTGATTTTGATGATAAAAAATCAGCTGATATATTTCTAAAGAGATTATCTACTCCTAAATGTTTACATTTTGTAGATTTAACCTCTATCATTTTGGATCCTGATAAATCATGCTCAATCTGACATTATTTTATCGATTTATCAATATTAATTTCAGTATGTGTTTACATTGAATGCATCCTTTAAAGCTTAAATTCATCCAAAAGACAAAAGCTCTAATGGTAAAAATATGCGTGACTTTTTCTTGAAATAGTCTAGTACACCACTCAAAGGTGTCGACTACTCACTACATGCTGAAAAGATCAAGCTCAAAAAAGTCAATAGTCAAACTTTATAGAAGCAGAAAGTCAAAGAGAAAGAAAGTCGATTATGGATCCCATATGTGTCAACTATATGTCGTGCAAGTCGAAGCTCAATAGGTAAAAGTCAAGATCAAGATTAATGTTGACTACACAGAAAGATGAGTCGACTATTGCTCTTTAGTAAGAAAGACGAATTTTGAATTTACTTCAGAAGGAATTGATTACACTGTGACAAAGTGTTGACTACCATAAGTGGGACAACTTTTGGACATCCATTATTTGCAATTTTAAACAACTATCTATGCGTTTAATGCGCCCCAATGGCCAGAAAAAGTTGTCTGCTTATGAAAGGAAGCAGAAAAAGCTTTATGAACAAGGCTTGCACATTTGACTTCAAATCTCCCTCTCAAAGTCAATTTCCTTCTCTCTCATGTTGAAGAACATCTTTCTTGGGTTGGTGTGAGCTTTTATAGAAAAAAATTCATCACCAATGCACTTGATTGGCATATCCTACTATTGTAGAGTAATTTACTTTGATCATTGACTCTCTATTCTTTGTGAGGGTTCTCAAGTACCTTAAATCTTGATATTTGTGACTATTGGGAAAAATACTTGTAACTAATTGGGAAGTTAAAGAGATCAATGCTTTCATCTTTGATTTATCTCTCTCTTGATCTCACTCCTTTTAGACTAGTTTATTTCTTACTTAGTTAAAAAAGAGATATACCTGTTTGCTTGCTTTTATTATTTATAAAACTTTGTATTTTGTGCTCTAACCTACATATTCAAGCACTTCCATATTGGTTTTAGTGTGCTATATTCTCAAGAATTTTTATAAATTTCAATTCACTCCCCCTTGGGTTGTCTATTCGTACTCACACATTGAATATTCAAAGCTTAGACTTGTTTTGCACCTTCAAGCCTATTTGAGTGTGAGCCATTTGAGATTGCATTTGATTTGTATTCATCAGCTCATTGAGAAGTGTTCAATTTGTATCAATCAAAATCTCAGTCTAAAAGGGAGTGGGATTCACTCTTGTGATCTTTAGTGAATGGTGAGGGGATTCATCAAAGGGTTAAGCTTGGAGAAGGTTGTTATAAAGCTCGTGGTTTATAAGCTTTTTCCCTTGGCATAATAGGGCTTATTATAATCCTTTAGGCTAACAAAGAGCTTAAGGCGTGAATGTAAGCAAGGTTGCTGAACAACCTCAAGACTAATTAAAACTTTTTCAAGATATTATAAGCAATAGAACAATAAAGCATAAAGCACCACAAATAAATATTAACCAAATATTAAGATAGAAAGGGTTAGAGAGATCACACTACAATTTTATGTGGTTGGGTCAACACTTGCCTACGTCCACCCCCAAGGCTATTGACTTCCTCGGGGTTCCTTCACTATTCTTCAAATAGCAAATACACCTTAGCTTCTAGGGTGCTAAAGAACATTTACAAAGAATTTTCTAAGCTCACGCTTAAACTAACTTCACAAATCCCAAAATCTAAGGGATTTATTCTTCCCACACGAGTAGGACCAGTGTTTACCCAACATCAGTGATTTACAAAGGATAGGAATCAAGGAATATTAAAGATTGGCTCTCAAAGCCGAATAAACAAGTGGAAAGCACATCAGTGTGCGTGAAGACAAGAATCTCAGTAGAAAGTTGAAGTTTGGTAGGGGAATCACAAGCTTTCATGGTAGGTGCAGTCTTCTCTCTTCTTCAAAACACTTTCTCTCTCTAGAAATCAGGTCGTAGAATAATTGCAAGTGTAATCGCACGATTGTTGTCTTCTTCTATTTAAGTTTTTCTATTTAAACCTTCTTTGACTTCAACGAACTTCAAAGCTATCAAAGGAGCTGTTGGAAGGGCACCCATGGCATTTTAGATAGCATTTTAAATGATTTGGCGTCGTTCCAGATTTTCTTCAAAGTCTTGGTATGTGTTGACACATCAAAAATCTATCTAGAGTTGTGCTCTCGGGAGATAGTGCAGTGTGTCGACACTAGCCTTCAATGTGTCAACACCATAAAACTTGGTCTAGAATTGTTTTCTCGAGTGTCAGTGCAATGTGTCGACACTAAGATTTAATGTGTCGACACCATCAGTACTTGAAAGAAAAATCAGCAACTTTGACATTGTTCATTCCATTTCATCATATCTTAAAGCACCTACAATATAAAAATTGATCCATCAACTTGTGAAATATTGTTCAAGTCCACTTAGAAATATTAGAGAGTAATCTTCATTCTTTTGAAATAAATCTTTTTAGAAAAGTGGATTGACAATATAAAATCTAAAAGCCTTCAAAACTTAGAACTTTTGTTATCATCAAAATCAAATATTGATTGTTTATAAAAACAACCTTGGGCTAACACAAGCCATTTAGATTTGAAAGTTTCTGGTCTTAATGCATCAAGTTAGGATGTTATCAAGCATGCTTGGAACCAACCCCAGAAAAATTGCAGCTACTAAAATAGCTCTACAAGTGTGAATGAAGGAGCATTTTGGACATATTCAGACTAAGATTAATGATATTCTGCGTCAACTGAAGGTAATTCAAAATTTTTCACCTTTTGAGTCTCATTTTGAAGCAAAAAATTCTCTTCGTTCTCAACTTCAAGAAGAGCTTTGTCATGAAGAATTATTGTGCAAGAATAAGTCTCATAATACTTGCCTCACCACAAAGGATTTAAAGACAAAGCACTTTCATCTGTCTACTATCATTCGAAGATGTCGAAATCAAATTGATGCCATTAAACCGTTTCTGAAAGATGGCTGCATGGACGCAAACCTATAGGTGATATGTTTCTACAACATTTTGCGGACATTTACAAATCTTTAGATCCAGAGATCGCTACGGGTATTGAGGAGCTTATTTTTCCAATAATTACGCAAGAGGAGAATGAAATGCTATGTTGTATCCCTTTGGAGAAGAAATTCATTCAGTTGTATGCAACATTGGCTCATAAAAGGTCCTGGCCCTAATGGGCTGACTGCCCACTTCTATCAACATTATTTGCAAGAGGTTAAAAATGGAGGTAATTGATATGTTCAAAGTTTTTTTTCACTCTGGTGTCTTGGCTACTCAACTATCATACCCCGAAGCTTTTAAAACATCACATGCATTTGGTTTTATATAATGATTAGTAGTACGAGATACTTAATGGCCAAGAGAGATTATTTAGTACTTGAGATGCTAAGTTTGAAACCTTGATTAGGACATGATTAAGTGAGATTTTGAGTTCGTAGGTAACTAGGATATTGTTTAGAATGTTGAAGAGCTCGTATTGGATCAATAAAAATTTTTAAGCAGGTAGGACGTTTATGTCTCGAAAATCGAACCATATGATTTTTATTCTTTTAATATGTTGGGAGATCATCCACGAGGTTTTAAGCAGGTAGGACGTTTATTCTTTTATTTTTTCAGAAGTAGGACGTTTTACGGAAACAATTAGGTTGATTTGTGATTATCGGATGATTAGTGAAACGATTAACAAAACTTAGTCATTAAGAAAGAGAAATTCTACCGCCCGGGACCCACACCCCTCCCCTGGTCTGCCAATCCCGACCGTTGGACGGCTGAAACGTAAAGTTTCAGCCGTCCATTCGGCCTTCGGAGGGGAAGGCAATCCCATTCCCTTTTCAGAGACTATCATAGTTCCCTCTGTTATGTTTACATGGAATGAGTACATGCTATGGACTCTTTGCTTGGTGAAGCAATTGCAATTGCAGTGAAGACTGCTATGGATTTTATTAAATTTGTTTTGCAGCGACATGTTTTGTGGAAGCTCCAGTGGATTCCGGTACAGCTAACTGGATAGTGCATCTCTTGGCAAAATGGGCGGACTCCTCTCCTATTTTGGGCCCATCCCATTAGATCGAATCCCTGAATGGATTGTTTTTTCACTTGTAACCTTATTTCTTGGCCTACTCTCCTTTGGTTTCTATATTGAAACGTGACTTACAAAAAAAAGTCACACAGGAGGAGGGTGGCCACCTCGAAGCAATCAGAATTCTTGATTTTCTTTCCACCCAAACACTATCTTCATTCACTAATTACCAATTAATCCTCATCAACTTATTACCAATTAATCCTCATCAACATCAAAGATCTTTAAATCCTTGCACAGGGCAGTAGCCGGAAGTTGAAAACAGGGAAAGAAGAAAGACATTTCAGGAAGAAAAAAGGAAAATTGGTGTTGGCAAAGACAGAAGAGATAGTGGGCAAAATTTGGGCTCTATTGAGCTAAGCCTAGCGGCCAATCTTGTATGATAACTTATGAAATAGGTGGCTAAATGTTAGCCTTCTGATTTGCAAAAGCAAATCCTGATCGTTGTTTTGGATAACTTTTTACAGACTTAGACGGAATCTTTTCCCCTATTACCATTCCCTGCCCACCTTGGAAGTAATGTTGAGAAAGAAGAACGATATCAGATCTAATATATTGTAGATAGTGGTATGTGAAAAGAGCTTTTCTCATATTCATTAAGCCATTGTCTATAATGATGTTATTGATAGGTTTGTCTTGTAATGTGAATAGTTTGCGAACCTTGTATCGGTGTGCTGCATTTTATCTAAGTATCCATGTGTATATAGTAGATCATGCGGTCCAACTAAATAGATGAAAATGAAACTCGTCTAGACGCACCTACTCTAGTATTTTCTTTAGGTTATATGCGCGCGGCTGTCCCGACATTCAAAAACAAAAAAGGAAAAACAAAAAAATCGCGTTCGGGATCGTGACAGTATCCACTGCACCAAATTCACACATTCATCCAAATAAATTCCTTTATCTAGGAAATCCAGAAAAGAATATATTTAATGTACATTTTTATTCTTCGTATTGATCGTTTTTGGATAAATATCTTAAAGGCGCACTTCTTCTCTTGTAATCCCACAATCTTCTTGGAGCATCGTAGCTTTAATAGGGAGTTAGGACATACATTGTGGAAGCATGGGACTCAAGAATGACAGATAGTTGTCCCTTGACTGATGATTGTGTTGAATTCTACGCAATTCAAACGAGTGCATATATACGAATCAGTACAACATAGGATATATTGGTAAGTTCTTGCACGATATACATATATATATATCTTACCTCCCATATGTCTCGTGCCGTAACAACAGTTGCCCACCCAAGGCCTATATCAGACCAATAAGCAGTAACCGTGGCTTTCGACGGACCTCTATTCCACAGGACCACTGCTGTCTTGTTGTTACTGAGAGGACCAGCCCAAACCTGCGTTTTGTGAAAATTATCTTACAACTTCATTTTCATGATGTCGTGTGATAACATCCTTGTAAAATTTCAAAATATATATATATATATATATATAAGAAAATGAGAATTGTTTAAATGAAAGCAAAACAAATGGCATTTAGGTTATTACATCGGAAACGAAATTGAACATTAGGACCCCTGTCCCCCCCAATGTCTTGAAGTTTAGTGACTTGCGTACGTGGTGTTTGTCAAATTTATAATTGGTATGTGGAATGTTAAAGCAAATAGATTGGAGTGCAAATTCACTATAAGAATTTTGACTTTTAGGTATGAAATTCTGGTTGGCGATCGAAACGAATTTCGTCACTAAAGTAGAGTTTTCGTGACCAATATTAATTTTCGTTACTACTTTCAGTATCGAAAATTTATTTAGTACAAAAGTTAGTATATGTGTGAAGAACTTTAAATTTCGTCATGAAAAGAGAACTTGTGACCAAAGTTTTTTCACATAAAAAAAATAAAGTTAATGTTTTTGGTAACCAAAATGTTTGTCGTGGGAGTAGAAAACTTTTGTTGCAAAATTTTGTCTCCCAGATGTTCGGTCGTCTAAATAGACTATCGACCATCATAAATTTAGAAAGAAAAAACTTGTTCGGTGATAAAAATATTTGAGAATAAAAGAACGTTTTTGTGACGAAACCATTAATTTTCGTCACCCAGCCGTTCGATCATCCAAGTGGACCACATAACGTCCCAAGAACTCCATAATGAAAATGTCATAAGCTCCTTGGTTAGAGGGTGCGGAATGTATTTATTCTATAAAAAAAACATATATATGATAATAAGAAGAAGCTTACCTCTAGATCCCCATCCTTCTTAACTTTCTTACCCTGAACTCCAAGTTCGTCTGTACCCAAAAAATTTAGTCATACACAATCTCGATATACTTTAATTCATTTGTTTTCGAACAAAAGACCACCCCTATTTCTTCTTTACCTTGATTGACTGCAATAACTTCCTTGTTGCTCAGTAGTTCGATTGTCACATTGTCTAATGTTCGAACATCGCATCCAATAAGTAAAGGAGCCTGCAGTTACAATGTCAAGAATTTATTTTATATATGCATCTAAAGTAAGCATTTTGATGCATGCAGAGAATCACTTAGGATACCTTAGCAAGAGCCCATATGCTGAAATGTGAACGATACTCTTCTGTTGTCATGCCTCCATTTCCCACTTCAAGCATATCCGGATCTGACACAGACAATAACCAATTAGTAAGACAATGCATGCCATGTGACATTCTTACTATCCCCGAACAAGTAAGACAATGCATGCCTCAATGCACCCAGACGTTTCATATATAAACAAGATTATTCCGTCCTCTTTCAGGATTGCAGAATCATTGAGGCAACCCCTAAATTTGTTTGATAAGAGAGAGAGAGAACGACAGGGGTAGAGTGCGTTTGAGGATGGAGAGGTAAGAAGGAGAAATATTGCATAAAGCTTTTAAAATGGTTCGTTCTAAATTTTGCTTTGCTTAATTTCAAGAATCTTCCCTTTAATATGAACCATAATAGTCATGGTAGGAACCAAAATTTAATTATATATTAAATGGTAAATAGAAATTTAAAATTTAGGCTAAATTACTCCATGCGTCCCTGGGGTTTGACATTTTTCCAGTTTGGTCCTCAGGATTCTATTTTTCCCAAATAGATTTATTTTAGATTTATTTTTTTATCCATTTCCACGTGTAAGCCGTTTGCCACGTGTGCATTTCCATACACTAAGATGATGGTGGGATCTATTTGGGAATGAGTCCAAACCCCAAGGATAGATTTAGGAAAAATCGATTCCTGAGGACCAAACAAGAAAAAGGTCAAACCCTAGAGACTTACAGAGTAATTTAGCCTAAAATTTATATAATCAAGATATACATATAGATTGTATTAATTATTGTGACTAACCCAGAAGTAACAAAGTACTTGAATTCCATCATAGTTAATTTGAATTAGACTAATAAAAACAAGCAACTAAATAATTAAGGAGGAAACAAAAAAGGCTGAGATCGAAGATAAATGGCCAAACAACGTGTTGTTCCAACAGAAAGGAAAGCAATGTTTGGGGTTTAAAAGAAAATAAAGTACTGTATTACCGTTCCATCCTCCAGGTCCAGCATAGGATGCCCATAAGTCGTTTTTATCCGCTAGAGATGTCATGCTAGAAAGTAAATGAATATGTTTTGTTTAACAATTCGGAAGAATATATATAACAACATTATTCTTGTTGATAGTACTCTATCATTTATGCTAATTTTGTTCATGCATAATATATACATTGAAAATTAAGTTTAAGGAATAAATATCATTCTATAGAGGTTTAACACAACGCTTCATAAATTATCAATTTTAACACATTGTACCGAACAAATACAAATATTAGACACTTTACACCTTAAGCTAACCTTTTGACAATTTATACCTTTCAACTACTAATATTAGATACTTTGTAGTCTTCGTATAACAGTAACACTATCTATGACTTAATAATTAATAACAATATCCTCAATATATGCAAAATGGGGTCAAAGACATTATCATCATTTTCTTCTAAACATTGACCCAAGGTGCAAAGTGTCTAAGATTGCTACTTGGAGGCAATGGCAAAGCCAAGATATGACTTTTTTTGTGGGGGTGGAGAATTATATATATGATAATTTTAGCCGCGCCAATAAAAAAATTTAAAAAAACAAAACTAATCTAAAAATTTTCTCATATACTTTTGGGGATTGAAGGGGGTCATGGTCCCACTAACCTCCTAATTTTGTCCATAGTTTAAAGTGCAATGTGTCAAACCCCAACCCTTATAGTACTTAATGGTGGAAAAGTGTGTGTATCTCATACCATAAATACAAATACACAATACAAGAAATTATGCTTTAGGTGAAAAAATTTTGGGTGTCAAACCAAATTTTGTCACCTAAAGTGAATTTTCCATGACAAAATATTAATTTCTTCATCCAAACCATTAAGGAACTCCAAAACCGTCCGGACCTGTCACAACCCCTTTCAGACGTATTGCTGGTTTGACGACATACACATGTCGTGAATGAGTGAAAAAAAAATCGTCACAAAAAAAACACGTCTGCACACTCAAGATACATTTTCGGACTCGCTGCAGGGTGACAAATTCCACATCGTCGTAACTGAGTAACAATTAGAATGGTCACAATTTTTACAATACCGTCAAGACTCCGTTTATACACAGTTGGAACGGATATTACCTAACGAATAGTAATCATCAGGCTAGAGTGACAAATTAAATATCTTCATGAATACTCTATTCAGTCCGGACGTTATAAACCACGTTCCAACGGAAAAATACCCAAGTCCGGACGGTACAAAAAAAGGTCCGTACAATTATAAATGCTTCTTCAGTGAATCGTGTGCTTCCACGTCGCAAAACTTCAGACATGTGACATCGATACAGTCTAGACAAAGAAATAGTGTGCGGACCGTATAAGTTCTACAACCATTTCGAATCGGGCATATTTAATGACGTTAAATTTGATAGGGCCACGTGTCAGAATAACCGTTGAAACCCGTCCGAAGTGAATACAACACGTTCGGACGGTTACTGGCCACATTAAACCGACAGACTTTGTCAAAATCTCAAACTCACTCGTTCTCTTATACTTTTCTCTCGCACGTTTTCACTCTCCATTCAAGATCTCTGAAAAAACTTCAGGTAAAACGTTTGTTATGTTGTTTTATTTTGTGTATTTCGATTAAATAACGTCAATTATTTAGTTTGTTATGTTGTTTTATTTTATGAAATTAAGTTTTTTGGCTAGTGTTTGTCGAACCACGTTCGGACATCATTTCACGACATCCGAACTGGTTATAAACCGTCCGGACTGTTATCACCAATGTCGGGGGACAAACAGAGCAACCAGCCTGGGCAGACGCGTATTTAGCGAAGTTAAAATAGAGTATTCGGGCGATTTTGCAGCCGACACATTCATTGTCCATGGAGCTCCAAAACTTGCTCTGACGGATAGGGCTATAACGGAAGAGCTGAATATTATGCGGAGGGAACTAATAAGGATGAGAGAACAATTGTCTCAATTGTCTCATTCTGTCTGTACCGTTCCGGTACAGCTGCAGACAGTCGTCAGACGGGCGGATAATATGGAGGAGCATTTGGAGCATGTTCGTGATGCCCTCGGACAAGATTTGGACGAGTCAGTCGCAGCTCGTGATTTCAACTAGTCTTCTATTTCTGTTTTAAACTTAGTTTTTTATTTATCGTCTTAAGGACCGTTTGCGGCTTGTAAAGAAATAAGTTAAATATTTGGATTATTTTTTATTTTTTATATTAATTATGTTTTTTCAGTAGATTAAATTTATTACAATTTAAACAGATAATTAGAAAAATTAAATAAGTAGTTATAATTAAATTGATGATTAGTTATAATTGATATTTAATATAAAAATATGATTAATTATATATATATTTTTATGTATTTAAAATAAAGAAATAAGTTAAATATTTGTGCCAAATTATATTGAGTTCAATGAAATAAATTAAATTATTTACTTAAATTAACTCATTTAAATAAATTAAGTTAGGTGAAATAAAGTAAATTGAGTGAATTTAACCTGTGAAATAAATCTGCTATCCGTTCGGACTCTCTACATGCGCGTCCGGACTCCTGCATCGCTACCGAAAGTAAGTGAGGTACCCGTTTGAACGGTTTTTTAGACAGTCCGGACATTCACTTAACTGTCGCATTGTGTACATGTGTTTTCGTAATACGAAAGTTAAAAACGGTTGTACGAGTCCGAACGTTTAATAGAAGTCCGAACGTGCTTCGCCTTTTTTTTATAAGCAATATCTACATGCCCGTCCGGACTCCTGCATCGCTACTTAGTAAATGAGGTACTCGTTGGAACGGGTTTTGAGATAGTACCGACGTTCACTTAACGGTCGCATGGCGTACACGTGTTTTCCTTATACGAAAGTTGAAAATGGTTGTACCCGTCCGCACGTTTAATAGATGTCCGAACGGGCTTCGTCGTTTATTCAGCCAAACGTGCGCTTCCACGTTGCGTCAATTCATTGCAACATCCGCAATAGACGTTCGCACGTCTTAATAAAACATCCGGACGTCTTAATTGTGCCGAACAGTTTTAAACGGTTTAAAGTTTGACATTTAATACGGAGTATGATGATTGGGCCACGTGTGCAGAATACAGTTCGGACGACCAGAATTGGGTCCGGACGCGATCGACGTATTTTGAAACGACAAACAGTTCGTCATTTTCACGAACACCGAACGTTTTCCCTAAAAAATCTCTCATAACTCAAGTTTTTTCTTCACAAATCTCGTCGTAATATCACTCTGTCATGTATCTAATCTCATCCAGGTATGTTTTGCTTAATTTTAACAAGATTTTAATGGTGAAAACTTCTTTTTTATATAGTTTTATGTAAGAATTTCAATTCTATTTTTGTATAGTAGATTGTGTTTTTTGATTGATTTTTACGTAGAAATTGATTGTGTTAAGTGTTAGGTTTGTTTTAAGTGTAGTAGTTTGTGTTTTGGTGGAATTTTTGGGCGAGTGGGGAGGTGGAGGGACGCTGTCATGGCTGAGTTAAATCGGTCATCGTTTACACAGTGTTCGGACTCATTATTTAGTCGTCCGGACACGTTTTAGGGCGTTCAGACTCTTGTCGTAGTGTTTCGGTGGTATATATTGTCGTTTTGATTATGTCCAGACTCTGTTTCAAGGAAGTCCGGACGCTTTAATGTTAAATTGAAATAGTTTTTTATCGTCTTAGGGTTGGGATGTCCGGACTCTCTTTCAACGTTGTCCGGACGCTTTAATGTTAAATTTAGATAGTTTTTTATGGTGTTAGGGTTGGGACGGGTATCCAAAACCGATACGTTGACGTTTTGATCATGTCCGGACCCTTATAGTATACGTCCGAACATATAAAGCGTGCGGACGTTGAAAGAGAAAGACGATAGGAGCAGCCCGCGGAGGCAATGGAGAGGGAGGATCCTGGGCAGAGCACAACCCAGGGACTTGGGCCACAGCGACGGAGTTGGATGGACGATATGATGACGGAGCTGTCTCAGCGGATAAAGTTGGTATTGCAGCCCACCCATTGCATGGTCAGTGATATCAATCGCCGTCAGACAGCTTTGGAGCAGAAGGTCGTCGATATAGACGCTGGGTGGAAGAAGGAGGTCGCTACGCTTAAGGAGAGTTTGAGGGGCGTGGCAACCGGTGCGGAGCTCTTTCCCCTGACTGAGCGAGTCGTGCTGATAGATGAGCACGTCCGTCACGTCCTAAAACTCACGGATGATGATGATTCGTAGTCTTCCTTATTTACTTTTATTATCACGTTTATTTACTTTTATTATGTTTTGAGGACATTTACTTTTATATTATGTTTTGTGGACATGTATAGATTTTATTTGATGTATTTGTTCATATTATGTTATATGTCATTTCAGTTACGTTATTTGTATTTATTAGAACTTAATATAATATGTTAATTAATATTATGTTTATAATTTCGGTACACTCATTCAAAAAAATATTTATTATTTACATTATTAACTAACTTTGGTTATTTAAAAATTGCTAATAAAGTTAATTAAAAAACGAAAAAAATAAATACATATTGTCCAAATACGTTTGGACCTGAATTTATCCGTCCGGACTAAATAATGTAAAATCGAACGGTGTCATATTATATATAACAAACTGTCCGATCACAATTTTAGACGGTCGGGACTCCTGAAATTCAAATTATCGTCCGGACACTACCGTGCGGACGTGATTGTTTATTATCAGATGCTATGGTGTTGGTATTTCGTAAACAGTCTCGGGTAATGTAAGGTAGTGTTCGGACGGTATGTGGCTGTCCAAACGTATATGTTAATGAGCATACGTTATCGTTTGAGAATTACTAAAACAGTGTGCTGAACTTTAAGAGGGAGTGCGGACGGTTAAATAGTAGTTCGGACATATATAAAAAATTTGGAGGCATGAATTCCCTCGAAAACTAATACACGTATGCGTCCAAATGTCCTTTTATCTGTTTGAACGGTATTCAAAAGTATGAAAGTTACAGATTCGCAGACAGTGGTGGAAAAATGGAGAAAAAAAGCAAAGAAGAGATTTGAGCACGAGGAGAAGCGGAGAGCTGATTTTGGGCGTTCAATCTCATTGAAGAGGGTGTGAAAAGAGCATATCTTTGAGAATTTGAAGTTGAATTGCATTTGAGGTTAGTAGTTTTTAAATTGAATTGTTTTAGGATGAAAAACTTGTATTTTAATATATGAAAGCTTGTGTTTTTCGAAATTTTAGGTTCTAAAATGATAGTAATAGAGTTTGGGGTTGGTTGTGATGTGTTTATATTGAAGTGTTTGTGATTTGGGTTGATTTTGACAAGGTTTTTGGACTGAAATTTGAGTCTGTGCGTCAAAGTAATGTCTTGTTCGACAATCGCAGTCCGGAAGGTTGATTTACCGTCCGGACTCTATTGGTTGGTTCAGACGCTTTGCAAAACATGTCCGAACGTAGTTGAATATGGTTCTGACTGTTATGTAACGTACGAACCGTATTTGTTGTAATGTCATACATTCATTTAGTAGCCTTAAACTCCGTTTCAGAATTACACGAAGTTTGGATAACGAACTGGATGTAATTCTTGAATTGTCCACGTTATGAACAATTTGAGTTTACAATATGCGTAATGTGCGTAATTGTATCTGCTATTATGACAGATGTGTTTAGAAATTTCGATACAAATCTCTTTTTGTCCTTCGGATACACATTCAGCATTGAGCTTACACACGTGCCTTAAATGGTGGGTGTCTAAGCTCAAACTTGTAGGCGGGTATTAGGGGACTGAGGGAAAATACTGTCGAAATTTGTAAAGCATCGATCACAATGGTCGAGTCATTTACGTACAGTACGTGATATTGTAAACTTGAATAGGATAGGACCTATCACCTGAAGAAATTAGAGTTGAGTATGAATGTCATCATTGTTTGCATTATTGTTTGTATGGATAAGAGCTGGATTTATAAGGCTGATAGACTCGAAAGTGTGAAGGATAGTGATGGTGTTCGTGATTTTATGAGTGTTGCCCGTAGTTATGTAGATAGTCGGGGTCTGAAAAGATGTCCATGTAAGAGATGTAAGAATGTGTTGTTCCAACGTGTGGACGGGATGGCGGATCATTTATTCATAATTGGGTTTGACCAGAGTTACACTCATTGGGTATTTCACGGAGAGTCAATTTCAGAAGTTCCTTACCGGGTGGTGAATTTAGAACCTGAACCCAGAGTAGTTGTGCGTGTAAGTATCTTACCCCGTCAAACTTTATTAAATATTATGACTTTTAAATCTCTATGCTTAATTGAATTTTAAATTTATTGTTCTTCATGTGTAGAGACGTCCGAAATTAGAAATGTTTGAGGTAGTACGTGCGGGATTGCCTTACTCAAGGCTCGCACCGGAGGAAAGCTGACCGTAAATATCCCTGATGGACGTACGGGCGGTGATGACAAGGCGTCCTCAATGTTCTCGAGTCATATTCATGCGCTCGTTCGACAACATGTCCCATTTGAGAAGAGTAAGTGGAAGGAGGTCCCCGACGAGGTTAAATCGTATGTGATGAACCGAGTGTTGGTAAGTATAATTTTTTAAATTTTAATTGTTGAAACTTTTTTAGGTTTCTAACTGTTATATATGTTAAGGATGACCTCCAACTAGATTACGACCGAGCCGCGGATCGCATAACTATGACGTCAACGACGAACAAAGCGTACAGGATGTACAAAAATAGAATATTCCAGCATTACTCGGTGTTCAATTCCAAAGAAGAGGCGTTAGAGCATCCATATCCCGATATGAACAAGGAAGAATGGGCTCGTGTTTGTGATTTATTCGCGAGCGGGGAATTTCAGGTAAAACATTTTCTTTCCGATCTGAACGTTTATTTTAGCCATATGTTTAATTGTGTTACCAATTGTAAATGTACAATGCAGAGGAGGAGTGCAATCAACAAGGAGAATAGAGCTAAGCTGAAGATTGTACACACATCAGGAGCGAGGTCCTTCCAACGTGCTAGAGCGTTGTTAGTAAGTAATAAATTTACATTTACATTTTTATTATTTATTATTTAAATAAATGACTTAGGTATTTTTATATGCATGTTCTATATTTCTTTTGGTGTACAGAAAAATCCAGAATCTGATGAAATTAGTCCTTCGTTGCTTTATAAAAAGACGCATACTACTAAGGATGGCATGTGGACTTCAGAAGATGCACGAGAAAATTTTGTAAGTTGTAAAGTTAGTTTTAATGATGCATTCGTATGCGTTTATGTTTCATATGTAATATTTTAATCTACTTTTCTATTTTTTTAGGAAAAAATAGAGGCATTACAGTTGTAGCACGAGTCAGAGGGAAAGTCATACATCGAAGTGGAGATCTTCACTGAGGTGTTGGGGACAAAAGCGGGTTACGTGCGAGGTTTAGGCCGTTCAGTACGTTCTATTGGATCATCTTCATCAGCATTATCTGTTGATTTGTCCCGGAGATTGGAGGAGGCCAGATTACAGATTGAGGAGATGAGGGCTAGACAGTTGGAATATGAAGCGCTTCTGGTTAAGCGGTCAGATATGGAGCAGACGATGCGAGAGCATCTGCAGATGATGGAGGAGCAGCAACGAAAGAAAGACGAAGAGCTGATGAAGATGATGGCGGAGCAGCAACAGAAAAAAGACGCTGAGCACCAGAAGAAGATGCAGGAGCAGCAAAAGAACCTAGTAGAACAACAAGAACGGAGGATACAACTAATGGAGGAGCAGATGAATGAGCAGCTGATGGAGCAGATGAGACAGATGCAATCTCGTTCGACACCCAAACGAAAATTTGGGTAAATTTATATATTTTTACTATTTTGTGAGTACTTATCCATTATGTATTTTATTTACTTTTAATAACGATTGCATATTTGTAGATATTTTATTATATTATGAGCAGTAAATATCTTCATATTTATATTATTTCATAAATTTTAATTAAATTAATTCAAATATATAGAAAACCGTTCGAATGGGTATTACATGTCGTTTGCACAGATATTTGTCGTTGCTAGTGTGCGCACGTATAACTATCCGTCCGAACACTTTGCTTTAAATTCTATAGTCCGAACTGTGTCTATCGCGTCCACACGTTCTTAAAATAAGAAACAGTGCGCACGATACACCAAAACTTTCGAACGTGTGCAACGTACAACGAGTCCGAACTGTATACGTAAAGGTTCGGACGGCGTTTTCAGATGACAAAATAAATTTCGTCATAATG
The DNA here is from genome assembly GCA_963930655.1 of Myrica gale. NCBI lineage: Eukaryota > Viridiplantae > Streptophyta > Magnoliopsida > Fagales > Myricaceae > Myrica > Myrica gale. Next base: position 10,949,416 of record OZ005619.1, on the reverse strand, counting down.
AAACTACGGTGCGAACGTCTTCACAAATACGTCCGGACATATTCACATCAGCGTTCGAACGTTAATATACAACGGTGCAGACGTTTATTGCTTGACAAAATGTATTTTCGTCGCATTGGATTAATCGTTCACATGAGCTGTGCGAACGTTCACAAAACTCATGTGAACGGATGGACTGTACTGGGCATGGCGATTTTGCATTTCGTCAGTATGGCACCAAACCGTTCGGACGTGTTTATAAACCGTCTGAACGGGTTTGAGTGACAGAACACTAAAATCGTCACCTAAAACATTCGTTGACGGGCTTTAGGTGACAAACCGGTTTTGTCACCCAAAACCTTAGGTGACGAAATTTGTACTTTGGGTGACAATTTTTTTGTCACCCAAAGTGTTTTTTCTTGTAGTGACACTTTAGACATTTGAACTATACAAAAACTATCTATTTCCATACATCATTGCAGTTTTAAAGTACTGATATATATCTTAAAATATAAACCTAAGTACTACTTCAACTATGGATTAGTGATAGACATAATGAAGTAGATCGAATTATCGTAGAAGAAGTCTTTTGTAATGATCTGCCAATAAAAGGTTTAAAGAAAAGGAGTGCTTATTATTTCCCACATTATACTAATGAGTATGATATGATCTGCCAACATTTAATTAGCCTGCAAAAAAAAACGTATATATAAAACAGTGTATTAATTTTGAACCTACCTTTCCCAAGTATCTTTGATATCACCTGTCGTTCTCCAACTATTTCCGAGGCTTCCGGCCCAAGTTGCAGGGTCTTCTCGTCCCCTAATTGTAGTGGTAACAAAGTTTTAGACCAATGTTTTATATAACCTGAAGCATTAATTCTAAGCAATTAATACTCTTATGTTAAAACAACATACTTGAGAGAATTATAAGATTGTCAAGCTTAAAACACAGAGTAACATTGAAGCTTTTTTTTTGTTACGGGTAGTAGCTAAATTGATAAAACTTATCACGCATGCATGATTTAGAACAAATGTCCTTCTGTATATATATTATCTTACTCAAGTACGTGGCACACCCTCCATCTGGGGGACCGATCGAGGGGTTGAAATTAAGAAAAATTATTATCAGGACACGCAAAACTTTTCATCTGGTTAATTTGTTATATCTTATATGCATTTACGACCAATATTATTTGTATAGTACACTAGCTAATATGAAGTTATTATGTATATATTATATATATCCACTCACCATTCACATATAGAAAGGAAGATAGACCTTCCGGAGTTCAACAAAGCTTTACTCATTTGTGGATACCTATACAGACAAGAAGAGGATATTGGTAGAGGAATAATTAATCAAATTAGAACCAAATAGCAAAAGTACCAGTTTATGGATACGAGAAATGGAGGTCGCAGGAAACTGCAGGCGAATCGAATGTTTTAAAAATTAACAATACCTGCAGAAATAATATATATAATGTACATATGTGCGAAAAAGCATGCATATGGCCATTTGATCGATACCTTCCCTTTGGACTTGTTTGGTTATTGTTGCAGTTATCATACTTCAGGAAGTCAACACCCTATATATAAAATACGGAAGGATTAGTAGTCTTGCAAAATGGCAGATTCTAATTACAATGTGTCCAGCTCAAAGAATAGATATATATTCTTACCCAGGAGGCAAAAGCTTTTGCATCTTGTTCCTCGTAGCCCAGTGATCCAGGCATACTTTTGCTACACGTTTTAGTTCTATAAGAACATATATATCAACGAATCAGCATTGGGTGAGATATACTGAGTGGAGGTATAGATCGTAGCAATTATATAGCTGAAGGTATAGTCTATGGAAGAACATCATGCATCATGAGCAAAAATCTTTGTATTATACACTATTGTTTTCATATCTTATAATATTTTCTAATAAAAAAGTGCAAGTACTGAATACCCGGCATCAGAGTATATCCCAAATTTCAACCCTTTGCTGTGCACATAATCTGCCAGTGCCTTCATTCCGGACGGAAATGTTGTCGCGTTAGGCACCAAATTTCCCTGTCAGAATTGAAATATTTCAGAAAATATTATATAGAAAATTTGAGATCGATATAGGAGCACTTACATAATAACTAAATCGAATAGAAGTGGAAATTTTATTATTTTCAAATCCATTAAAAAAACTGCTAGCTTCAAATTCAATCTTAATTTTTTGGGCGTCTATTTCAAACACATGCAATTAACTGTGATTATAATCACTAAGGCCAATAAAGGAAGAGTCAAACAGTGGAAACCAAGTTAGTTATGGTCAGTAATGTTGTTTTACAAGAAGATTACATTCATCTGTGGTCATTCTCCAGGCTTAATCCTATCAACTAAAGTGCTACTATAGTGACGCCTAAAGAGGGGCACATGCGAGTGGTGTTCTGTCTTTTTTTTTGTGCAAAATTAAAAAATGAAGAAGAAAATATAATCTTTGCAATTCTGATTTCACGATTTCACGATTTCAATTACTGTAGGTAAATAGGATGCGTCCCTGCTGTTTTTGATCTGTTTTATAAAAATTAGTACTATTAGATCATAATCCTCTATAATATCGTCTCTTAATTGTCATATGCAATTCAACACGAGCTACCCAATACAAACACTACATTCTCATAGCATTTAAAGAGTGTAATAAGTGCATAAACGGGTGCTTTAATCTTTGAAAATGAGTCCAAAAGGCAAACAGTACTCAGTTAAATTTATGGAAATATATGTAGATTACCCGAGAGTCTCTTTCACGTTCAGCCCAACAGTCATCTAAAACACATTAAAAACATGACAGAGGATTAGCTTAATATTTGGGAATATATATATACAGTATTTATTTGCTTTTATGCAAGAAAATTACAAAAAAACCCAGCGATGCACCTAGATTTAAATACTCGTATCCGAGTTTGGCGAGTCCGGTTGACACGATCGCATCCGCTGAATCAGAAAAACAATATGCAAATGACAAATCTGAATTTTACAGCTCAGTATTTAAAATCTAACGCAGTACTCTTTCATGAATTCGCGAAATTTGAATTACCTGTTTCCCTAATCAACTTCTCCTCAATCTTACAGCGAAACCGGTTCCAACTATTCCATCTGATCATCAGACATTAATTAATCCGACAGGCAAATAATTAATTAAAAGAATTTATCTTCATTATTATTAGGATTAGAATAAATAATAAAATGACAAATATAAATCAGGTAGATAAAAGTATTTAATTAGCCAGAAAGTCAGTACAAAAAAACAAATATATATAAATATATAAATTAAGTAAGCCAATATCCGCATCAAATTAAAAGAATTTAAAAAAAAAAAAAATTCTTCTCCACCTTTACTAATTTCATGGGCAAAAGTTATCGTGTGATTGAGGTTATTGTGTGAGTGTATAAGTGGATGAGTGAGATTAGAAGTTGAGAAATCTGATGGCTGAAAAAATGTCACGTCATTTAATGAATCCGACACGCGAAACCGACCCGTTTCATTAAATGACGTGACATTTTTTCAGCCATTAGATTTCTCAACTTGTAATCTCACCCGTCCACTCACACACACAATAACCAGTGCCAATTTCATGGTAGACACTACAGGAAATTTCATCTTGTGTGAAAAAAAATTGTCACCAAAAGTTATAATTTTGTCAGCTAATTAAGGTTTTAGGTGGCAGAACTATTTTGTCAACCAGTTTGCCACAGTAAACCAGCCACCGAAGATTTTAGGTGACATATATTACAAGCTTTTAAAATATATAAAAGAGAAATACAAGGTTTCATCAAGTATGGAAATGTACTTCATAACACAAAAATCATTATGTATAGTCATAGAGAAATATAAGGTTTCACCAGCCACTTCTGAGACAGACTACTGGCTTTGTTTGAAGATTTAAAGACTAGGCAATGTGGAAAGTGTAATATTGCTAACCAAACAGAAATGAAGGAAATTAAGCTATACTTCTCTATTAGTAGTTGCATCGTATATATAAACTTATCAGGAGAAGGTGATTCTAGATCTATGAACATTCAGATAGCGAGCAACTGGATCGGAGGATCAATATGACCGTAGAAAGAATATACAGAGAAGCTTACCCCATAGGAGGGGTTTTACCAAGTCCATTAGCCAGATGATATGTGTTTGACTTGGATCCGTTGTTACTCCGCACATCGCTCCGGCGACCAGAAGCGTCATTACCGGCACTAATCCAGAGTACAATGACGCACAAGCCCAGCCCCAAAGCCAAAACAGACCGACGTCCTCGTAAAGATAAAGAACGCATGAAAAACATGGTTCGTCGGCGGAAATGTGCTTCTGCGCCTCTGTGTTGACAGTCTAAGCGGAATGAAGGACAAGATTAACTAAAGGAGAAGAAAGGTTGGCGATGGTTATTTCCAAGGCGTAAATGAAATAAAGGCCGGACAAGGACAGTGGAGTATTTTATACAGTACGATGCGAGGTCATTTGGCTCTCGCAAAGTATATTGTTTTATATTTCTTTTTTTTCTAGATTATATTGTTTTATATTTCAAATTTATATTTATATATATAAACATTTTTTTCTAATCACGGCTTACCAATGGTAATCCTTCTCCTCTCATCACACAATGTCGATTTCGTCGAAGGTGTAGCAGTCAAACCATGCCCACTGAAAGAAGGAAGGGGAAGGGGGCCATAGGGATCAGTAAAGTCAATGGCCAGTTGTGTTTTTGAGAATAATTTTCCGCGTGCTTGCTCCACCCTTAACGCGTGTTGCTGTCAGTCGGCTATTTAAAGCTGACTCCAACTTGCCTTGATGGTGGCACGACGTTTCTGTTTTTTTTTTTTTTTTTTCTGTCCCTTCCTACAAGCAAAGGTCAGCCTTTGTTCTTCCTCCCTCTCTCTGCTAAATTTCTTTCTAATAATCAATATGATTAGTAAACTTAATTTTTAGTTCAGTTTGAGATAAATTAAAAATAATAAATACATAAATCTAATAATATATTTATCATCAAATGATAAAAAAATATTGTTAACACCATTCAATCTGAATTTTTGTGAGTTAAATCTTAACATCAACAGTAAAGTGAAGTGGGAGAAAAATGAGAAAAAAATTTAGTGAAGATTCGGCTACATTAAAGGTAAAGTTAGCTTGGTTATCCTTGATTTCGTTTCAAAAGTTTTCAAGAGAATTGTGTGAATCTCTTGTGTTTTTTTTTCAAAACTATTTTTTCATCTATTGATGTTGTTCACATTCTTCATACTCTTGATGTTCTTCGTGTTCTTGATGAAAAATAAGCTCGTCTTTTCAAAATAATATCGTTTTTAAAGTTTGATTAGTTGTTAAAGTGGTTTTCAAACTTTGATCCGTTTCTTTACCAAATTCTTCTTGAACTATGTTTATCAAAGCTTGGAAATATTCTTCAAGGTTATTAGTTTATTTTAAAAGTCTTTGCCATGTTGATTATCTTAAAATCATCATTATTTCTACTTGGAGGTTAATCGGGCTTTAACCGTGAAATCGAGGTGTTGTTTTTTCTCCACAACAGCTTTCTTTTTCTTTTGAAAAATGTCAATTGTTTTTATGATTTCCAAGGGAAGTTTGAGGGTTAAGGTATGACATATAATGTTGGGCATTGACATGATACATGCATACTTAACTTATGATTTGAAGACGTGACAGTATTGTGCACAAGAGGATGTGAACCACATGTTGGGGCATCCTAGTAGCTCCGTCGTACATGGAAAGGTCCTAAATAAGGACATTTTTACTCTGTGAGTAATGTCGCATGCCGTATGCAGTATATATCACTCTGGCCCAGTAATTCACACTATGAGTGAGGCCGTATTTTACTCTGGAGTAATGTCGCATAATAAAGGAGTAATGTCGAAGGGTGGTGGTTGAAATTTGAAAAGATCGATCATTTTTTTTTAATTTGAGTCTTTTCCTTTATTTCATCTTTTGTTATGTTGTTGAATTGATGAACTAGTTTCTTCAATGTCTTTTTCATGTTATCTACTACATGTCCCAATAACCACTGGCTTTACTGAGTCATTTGGACTCACTGTTGTTTGTAAAATTCTTTTAGCAGAAGTTTAGGATGTACACGTGGGGGAATTTACTAAGACTTTGACTCATGAGGTCTTGATACTAAGCTGGTAGTTGGGTCTAGGTCATTGAGAACCTAGACTTCATCGTTGAGAGCATTCATAGATGGATTGGTTCAGGAACTCTTGATTATATTTTCTAGCGATAATGAAAAGGAAGAGTAGAAGAGAATAAGATCAAGACCTGTGTGGATTGTAAATAATGTAATAGTTATTCAGCCATGTTTTGTAGACGTACATAGAAGACATAATTAGTACTCTTTTGTGATACAAAGGTTGGAATAAAGGGTCTTGATGATTTTTATTTCTTAAAATCTTGTTGCTTTAACGATCCTCTCATTGGGTGTAACCTTAGTTTAACAGTGGCGTCCATTAATATAAGACAGTGCTAGAGGTCTTCACGGTCCGGGCTATTACAAAGACGTGGACCTTGCCGACTTGAAATAGAAACGAAGGGCTTTGAGGATAAACTCGAAGGGCCTAGGAGAACAGGCCAAGAATCCAGACCACAGAAGGAGCCCATTTAGACAGTAATCCACAAGAGCATCCATGTTTTAGGTTGTCGTCGTGTCAGGAATTCCTTTGCACACACTATACAATGTCAATATTAGGATCTGCTACGATTAAGAAGCGATTAAGACAAGACCAGCCAAAAATAGTGTTCCAAGCAACCAAGTGGGAGCCACGATCTATCGCCTTCGCAGTACTATTTATCCCCCTATGCAGAAAGATATGATATAGAACCCAAACGAAAACTCCCTAGTACGTTTTTCAGTGGAAACAACCCCACTCATTTAAAAGAGTCCTCTCTTACTCCATATATTCTACCTAATAACTAACTTTATTATCGGCGACTCACCCCATGAGGAAGTTCCGTTAATACTGTCTCATTTTGCATGCCTCACATCTGAACCTACCTCGACTCCGGCCCATCGCTCCTCAGGTTGACAACAAAACATATATTCTACCTAATAACTAAATTATCGGAGGCAGCTTCCTCGTCTTGCAAGAAGACCGTGGCTGAAGAGTTGCCCTTCACTAGCTATATCAGCGACATCTTGACGAGGAGGAAGACATGAATTAGAATATGGTGATTCGCCAACCACCAAAGTCGTGATCAATATGCTGTCAAAATCTTTGCTTGTATTGTTGACAAACATGCCTAAGCTGTGGACAACGGGTGTGCTTTAGTGATAGGAGGTAGGAGACTGCAAAAAGGTATGCGGTTGTAGCTCACATTTATTGTAGTGAGTCAGGTGATTTACTTGCAGATCCTAGAACTTATCATAGGTTAGTTGGTCATTTGTTATATTTAACAATCACCAGGCCTGATATGTCATCTACTATCTAGAACTTAGTCAAATTTTTGACAAACCTCGACAGACTCATCTTAAAGCTATGCACCGAGTCCTCAGGCATATCAAGCTACTCTCGGATAATGTATTCTCCTCTCTTCCTCATCAGCTCTGCATCCCAAATGATGTTGTGATTATGATTAGGCCAGTTGCCCAGATACACATAAATCTCTCATAGATTATTGTATATTTCTTGGTGACTCGTTGATTTCTTAGAAAACAAAGAAATAGTCTACTGTGTCCAGGTCCTCTGCAGAAGCTAAATATTGGGCTATGGCCCTTACTACTTGTGAGCACATTTGGTTGATTTCAGTGCTTAAGGATCTCATTGTTTCTCATCCTTAACCAGTTCTCTTATTTGTAATAACATGGTTGCATTACATATTGTTGACGATCTGGTCTTTTATGAGCGCACTAAACAAATAGAAATTGATTAGCATGTGGTTTGGCAACAACTTCTTGCTGAAATTATTCATCTTTTACATATTTCAACTTACAACCAGTTTGTAGATTTATTTACTAAAGCTTTATCTGCTCTTTAGTTTCATCTTCTCTTGTCCAAGATGGATGTTCTTAACATCCACACTCCATCTTGTGGAGCTTGTAGAGATGATTCATCATCAGTGATAATTTCAGCTCATCTTACTTGTCAGCTTCGTTAGTTAGTTTAGCTAGTTAGTTATATTCGTTGTGTAAACGAATTAGCTTTGATTTTTTTTTCCAAAACTTGTATTTGATATAATTTTTTTTTGGTTAAACAAACACAGTTTATTGTAAGTAAAGAATTACAGCGAAGAAGTTACAATAAGAAAGACTCAAAGGGCCAGCAGCAAGTCTAGGGGGCCGAAGCCTATATTTGAGGACACAAAGGTCTTCGGATGTGGCGGGCACGAAGCCTTAAGTGAGAGACCGAGGGTCCAATTGAAAGAAACCGTGCAAGGCAGTGGCAACTGCCGCTGAAGGAGAGCCTGATGCAGTGTCTTCAATCCTGCTCCCTTAGAGCACTTAACATGCAAAACCAACTGTAACTACAATACAGATCCACGTAACGGAAACAAGCAACAGAGAAACAAACTAAAATGCATAAACAAACCTTAAACAAAGAGGCAAGCCCGAACGGGCAAAAGCATAACATAGGCAATGGATGAAGACCCTAGCCAGAACTTGACCGAAGATGGTGGTGGCGGAGGCGGCGCTTGGTGGCGGTCAGAGGAGGTCCATGGCCTAGAGGAGAGGATAGCAGCCACAAACGCCAATCCTTGGAAGAGAATCAAGTTACGAGTGGCGGAGGAGGCCTCACGCGCAACCAAAGTGCTCAGCGCATCAGATCCACGCGCATCACGTAGGGCACGTGAATCTACATGCACTGTCTCTATCGCTCTAGAAAAGCATCGATGCGTAGATCGGGGCCGTCTCAGAGCATCCACGTGGTGCATGTCTGACGAAGCTTAGCGAAAACCACAATCTGCCGCTCATAAGCCACTTGCAAAGAAAAACAAAACACTAACCAAAACCACCGGCCAAAAGAACCAGACAGGAGGAGAGGGGAGAGGGAAAGAGGAGGGAGCCAAGGCTCCCACCCTCCTCGAGGGAGGCGAGGTTCGAGGAAGCAGAGAGGGTTTAGAGAGGGAGTCGCAAATAGACAGAAATATTAGTTAAAAATGTTGAGTATTTGATCTACTTGAATAAGACAGAGAGGTTCTTTGGATGTGCTTAAAAGACAAAAAAAAAAGAAAGAAAAGACAATCGAATATAAATAAGATGAATGAAGGTATATCATGCATGTAGTGGACCATGGCATGGCTTCTTTTTGAAATTTTTAACTTGTAATTATTGTCCAAGGGTGGGTACATTTTTCAGAAAAAAATATATATTTATGGTATCTTGCTCATTTTAGTCATAAATGCAAAGAAAATTCTACTATATAAACAGTACAACTACTGGTTGAATTATATGGTGTGTCGAAATTTTTAACTTGTAATTATTGTCCAAGAGTGGGTATATTTTTCAGAAAAATATATATATATATTTATCGTATTTTGCTCATTTTAGTTATAAATGCAAAGAAAATTGCAACTATATAAACAGTACAACTACTGGTTGAATTCTATGGTGTGTCCGAAATCCATTTAAAACTTTGGTGATAAGAAACTCTAGGGACTTGTTGGGCAATCGATTCTGGTTCTCTTTTTGTGGTGTAAAATAAAATCACAATCTAATACAGATCCATATCCTGTTTGGGGCGACCGATTTCAAGCCTCCACTATTAATCTTTGGTGGGCCCGTGTTCAATTTTATTTGTCTGTCTATCCCAACATCTACATAGCTCTATCTATTTCGCAGGAGCTGACAAGATGTGATACCAGTATCTTGTAATATGTGTCCCCGTGCTATTCTGTACAATGGGCCAGCAATTGATGGACAATTTTAGGGGATTTAATATTATTCTGTGTGTTAAGTGATAATCGCTGGTATAAAAAATGCTTTGATTATAACACAATGTTGCCTTGAGAGAACTTAAAAGAAGCGACGATTTCCGCTGGGCAAGTTAGATAGCATATGGCAAGCCACAACTTAAAAAATATCAAGGCTTTGTCTAGCAAGTTACGCATGATGACGAAAGTTTTGTAAAAAGACCAACAATGGATGTCCAGATAGAGCCTTTGTTCACTAAAAACAACCACGCAAACTACCAGCTACGCGCCTCTATATGCAGGTGCATTTTATGAGGTCTCCCGCCAAAATTGCACTTCCTCGCTTAATAGCACCCGCCAAAAACAGTTTTCATTCAGTTACATGTCTCCACGACATTCCCCACAAACAATCCCCTCTTCAAAAGTTTTTTGAAGCTTAAGTAAAGGATGCCTTATTTGGCCATCAAGGCCCCAAGTAGCACCAAGATAACAGCTACCAGCACCAGCACGGTGAGGTGATTTTCCCCTCTTCAGCTCTCATAGTACCGACGCGGTTGGCAAGGACTAGCACACCACCACAGGCGGAACTAGCGAAGGGCGGTGGGGTCAGTTGCCCCCCATCGCCTGAAAATGTCTTCAGAATTTTTTTTATATGGACCGCCACCTAAGAGTCAGGCCCACCCCCCTCAGGCGTCCAGGCCCCCAGCCCGTCCCCCAACCAGGCCCCCTACCCCAAAGACCCAGGCCCAGGCGCGGCCCAGCCAGTATATTTTTTTTAAAAAAAATCTCTGCCTAAAAAAAAGCAGGGTGAAAAGCGTATTTCACCTTGCATAATTCGACCTCCCCTCCCCCCTCTAACTCTCACTCTGCTCCCCCTCCCGACACTAGCCTCCGTCTCTCTCTCCTCCTCACTCTGCCACCACAGACCACCAACCTCTAGCCCTCTCTCACTCTGCCTCTCTCCTCCTACGGACCTCCACAAAATAGAACGCCGACTCTCTCTCTCTCTCTATCTCTCTCTCCTCCACAAAACTGAACCACAGCTCTCTCTCTTTCTTTCTCTCCGTCTTTCTGTCTCCAGCCTCCAGGTACTTTTTCAAGTCTCAACTCAACTCAACTCTCTCTAGTTTTTTTTAGATTAGTGATAAAATTTATTTTAATTTTTGCTTGATAATGTGATGAAATTTGATTAAGAATTTTGGATTATTGACTTTATTATTGGGATCTGGAAAGGCAACGCCTCATATTGAATTTTGGATTATTGACCTTATTATTTGTGTTTGTATACTACGTTATGGTTATCCTATAAAAGAATGAACATTCCATCCATTCATGTTCATTCTAAAGCTATTTTCATGTGTACGGAGCATATATCTATTAAAAAGGCATGGTACTCTGTTTCATTATTCTTTAGAAGTAATTAGCATGTTGGTCAATGAGCTTTGAAGTCCCTGTCTTTTTTTTTGCGTCTGAAAATAAAAAGTACTGACAGTTACCCAAAAAAGAAGTCCCTGTCTTTCGAATAATTAGACATCCGCATTTTTGCATAATTGTGTAACTTGGGTCTAATATAAGTTTTTCGAAATTAACGTTCTCCTATATTTCTATTGTCGCCCCTCCCTTATTAAGGGACATCTTGAAATTGGCTAATGTCCTGTTTCACCATGTTAACGTTTTAATAAAGCTTTTCTCAGTTTAGGACAGACTATTTTGCCTTGTTATTATGTTCGCGAATATAGGTTGTGGCATCTTCTCCAATTGGAGGAGAGTTTCTCAGTGATTGCTTAATGAAAAGTTTGGAAAGCAAGGGAATGACGGTAAGTGGCTACAATTGATTCTGTCTTAAGAGGCAAATCGATTGTTTCAAGTTGCTCTGTAATGTGCCCCTTGAAATCAAGGATATGGATGTAAAATTGTAGGAATGGATGATCGGTGGAAGTGTTTGGGTGGATGATGAACTGTGTAAAATAAATTCGTAAAAGACTTTTTCGAGAGAGTCACACTCCAAATATTTTCCTTGTATAATTTGTTTGATATCTTCCCATACCATATCCCCCTGAATTTATACAAGCATAGAGCTGGCCAAAGAGGCCTTCGAATGAAACTACAAAAGCAAGATAAGCCCAAACTGAAGGGCAGCCCAAAGCAGATAAAAAACATAAGGCCTAACTAATGGACAATCAACCCACCCATGACCCGGCCCAGTCAACAGTTGGAACATAACAAATCTAAACACTTCGAATGGAAACAAACATGCCTAGTTCGCAAATATCCTGAAGCTTCTTTGTTAGCCCAAGGTTGTTTTGCAAACAATCCTTAAAATGATTTTGATGATAACAAAATTCTCTATGAATGAAGACTTTGTGATTTTACTTTGTCAAATCCATCATTTCCAAGCTTTATCTCAAATGGATTAATGTTCTCTAACTAAAACTTCCTTAAGATCACTTAAGCATCTTTACACTTGTTGAAACAAACTTTTCTCCTTTGTGGAAATCTTTAAAAAGGTTTTTAAATGGTTTTGAAGCTCAAAGAATCTTTTTTTTTCTTCCAGGATGCTTACGTGTCGACACATACAGGACATGTGTCGACACATTGCACTTACTCCCGAGACTGAAAATCATGGTGTCGACACATACATGACATGGTGTCGACACATTGCACTAACTCCCGAATGGTGAAAACATGGTGTCGACACATATGTGACATGGTGTCGGCACATTGCACTAACTCCTGATTACTCACTTTTTGCTCATTTTCTAGGTGTCGGCACATGCTATTTGATGTGTCAGCACATCTCACGAAGTTGAGGATTTTCCGAAAAGCAATCAAACCCATTTATTTGCTCCTCATTTCACGGGCAACTTTCCAACGGCCATCTCACCTACCCCATCGACCGTTGAAAAAGATTTCGTTTAAATTCAAGACCAGAAGTTGAAGAAAACACACTCTCTCTCACCTACTTGCACGACATTGACAATTACTCCTTGACCTAATTTTTAGGAAAAGAGAGAAAGCTCAGAGAAGAGTGAAGTTTCGCATCCTTTGAGAAGGCCTGCTCTTTCACCATCATATTTTTCAAGTCTTCTATATTGTAAAACCATTCTCTGTCCTACCCGTGTGCCACTCACTTGTAAATTCGGCTTTAAGAGCCAATACTTGAGTTTTCCCTTGTACCTACTTCATTTAAAACTTGAGAGTGTTGGGTAAACACTGGGTCCTACTTGTGAGAGTAGAAGAAATCCTCTAGGTTGTGAGGATTTGTGAAAGTTTAAGCGTGAGCTTTAAAAACGCTTTGTAACGGTTCCTTAGCACCCCGGAAGCTAAGGTGTACTTGCTATTCGATCATAGTAAGGGAAGCCCAAGGAAGTCTATAGCCTTGGGGGTGGACGTAGGCAAGTATTGGCCGAACCACCTAAAAACAGGGTGTCATCTCTCTATCTCTTTATCTCCTTAAATTTGCATATATTGTTGTTCATTAATCTTTTGCCTTACCTTTTGTTTGTGCTTAAGTCTCTTTGCAAACGTATAAAAAGTTTTGGAACCCAATTCACCCCCCTTCTTGGGTTGCTCTTGGACTTTCAATTGGTATCGGAGCTGAGGTTTCTCTCTCTTTATGGCAACCCTAGTTACTACCTCATTGGCTGAAGGTCAATCCACCAATAGACCACCTCTCTTTAATGAGACTTGTTATAATTATTGGAAAGCTAGAATGAGAATCTACATCCAAGCTGTAGATTATGACTTATGGAGAATAATTTCAAATGGTCCTAGATTTCCTAGAAACAAGGAGGGTGTTCTGAAGGATGAAAAGGATTTTGATGATGATGATTTAAAGCTCATGTCCTTAAATTCAATAGCTATGAACGTATTGTATTGTGATCTAGACTCAAATGAGTTTAATCGTATTTCCGGTTGTGAGACCGCAAAAGAAATTTGGGACAAACTTCTAGTAGCTCATGATGGTACTAATCAAGTTAAGGAAACCAAAATCAGTATGCTTGTTCATAGTTATGAGCTCTTTAAAATGAAATCCGATGAATCCATCTCATCCATGTTTACTCGTTTTACTGATATCATAAATGACCTTAAATCTCTTGGCAAAGAATATACTAACGTTGAGATGGTAAGAAAAATTCTCAGGTGCTTACCAAAAGCTTGGGAACCCAAGGTCACCGCCATTCAAGAAGCCAAAGATTTGACAAAGCTATCCTTGGATGAGCTCATGGGTTCTCTCATGATGCACGAGATGAATCAAGTAAAAGGAGATGAGGTAGAAGGTAAAGAAAAAAGAGGAATAGCCTTGAAAACCTCATGCTCTAGTGATGGTGAGTCTTCCGAAGACGATGAAGAAATGACTTTATTCACCAAAAGATTCAAGAAGTTCTTTCGGAAGAAACAAGGAGATAGAAGGTTTCAAAGAAAAATAAGCTACAAAGGAGATAGTAGCAAGAAGAATGACATCATTTGTTTTGGATGCAAAAAGCCGGGACACATAAAGTCAGATTGCCTCAATCTTGAATCTCAAAATAAATCTAAGAATTTCAAAGACAAGAAGAAAGCATTCTTAGCTGCGTGGGGAGAATCCGATGATAGTGATAGCGATAGTGATGTTCAAGAAGTTGCAAATTTATGCTTCAAGGCAAGGGATGATGAATAAGAGGTAGAAGAATCTTTAACTTCTTTGTTTTCTTTTGATGATTTACAAGATGCTTTTAATGAACAATAACTCGAATTAAAAAATATATTTTCAAAGTATTGCCATCTCAAAAAGAACCATGAAACACTTATTCAAGAAAATGACTCTCTAAAAGAAAACATTGTAAGAGCCACAAATGAAAATGTAAGTGCTATACAAGAAGAATCAAAAGTTTTAAAATCTGAAAACTTTCTGTTCAAAGAAAAAGTTGATTCTCTTACTAAAGACCTTGCAAAATTTACCCAAGGAAAGAAAAATCTTGAAATTCTTCTTGGTTCACGAAGGTGTTGCTTTAACAAAAGTTGCATCGGATATGACTCTTTCAATGATCAAAAGTCTTATTCCTATATGATCACTAAATCATCTCCATCATTTACTATGTGCAATTTTTGTGGAAAAAATGGACACATTTCACACACACGTCCAACTAAAAAAAAATCCACTCAAGGAATCCAATTTGTATGGATTCAAAAGAATAAGGTGAAAGATTTTAATTCTAACACCAAAGGACCCAAAAGGATTTGGGTACCAAAAATCAAAAGTTGATTCTTTTCGCAGGTGTGCTTAAAGTCCAAAGAAACAAAGGAACATTGGTTCCTTGATAGTAGATGCTCCAAACACATGACTGGAGACAAGAGTTGGTTCAGTTCTCTGTGTCTCAAAGAAAAGGGTTCGGTCACCTTTGGTGATAATAGCAAAGGAAAAATACTTGGCATTGGTAGCATTGGTACATATTCTAACCCCATTATTGAAAATGTACTTCTTGTTGATGGGTTAAAGCATAATCTATTGAGTATTAGTCAAATAAAAGGGTTCGGTCACCTTTGGTGATAATAACAATCCTTAAATGATTTTGATGATAACAAAATTCTCTATGATTGAAGACTTTGTGATTTTACTTTGTCAAATTCATCATTTCCAAGCTTTATCTCAAATGGATTAATGTTCTCTAACTAAAACTTCCTTAAGATCACTTAAGCATCTTTACACTTGTTGAAACAAACTTTTCTCCTTTGTGGAAATCTTTAAAAAGGTTTTTAAATGGTTTTGAAGCTCAAAGAATCTTTTTTTTTCTTCCAGGATGCTTAGGTGTCGACACATACAGGACATGTGTCGACACATTGCACTTACTCCCGAGACTGGATATCATGGTGTCGACACATAATGACATGGTGTCGACACATTGCACTAACTCCCGAATGGTGAAACAATGATGTCGACACATTGGACTAACTCCCGATTACTCACTTTTTGCTCATTTTCTAGGTGTCAGCACATCTCACGAAGTTGAGGATTTTCCGGAAAGCAATCAGACGCATTTATTTGCTCCTCATTTCACGAGCAACTTTCCAACGGCCATCTCACCTACCCCATCGACCGTTGAAGAAAACACTCTCTCTCTCTCACCTACTTGCACGACATTGGCAATTACTCCTTCAACCTAATTTTTGGGAAAAAAGAGAAAGCTCAGAGAAGAGTGAAGTTCCGCATCCTTTGAGAAGGTCTGCTCTTTCACCATCATATTTTTCAAGTCTTCTATATTGTAAAATCATTCAATCTCCTACCCGTGTGCCACTCACTTGTAAATTCGCCTTTAAGAGCCAATACTTGAGTTTTCCCTTGTATCTACTTCATTTAAAACTTGAGAGTGCTGGGTAAACACAGGGTCCTACTTGTGAGAGTAGAAGAAATCCTTTAGGTTGTGAGGATTTGTGAAAGTTTAAACGTGAGCTTTAAGAACGCTTTGTAACGGTTCCTTAGCACCCCGAAAGCTAAGGTGTACATGCTATTCGATTATAGTAAGGGAAGCCCAAGGAAGTCTATAGCCTTAGGGGTGGACGTAGGCAAGGATTGGCCAAACCACCTAAAAACACAGTGTCATCTCTCTATCTCTTTATCTCCTTAATTTTGCATATATTGTTGTTCATTAATCTTTTGCCTTACCTTTTGTTTTTGCTTAAGTCTCTTTGCAGATGTATAAAAAGTTTTGGAACCCAATTCACCCCCCTCTTGGGTTGCTCTTGGACTTTCATTCTTTAAACTACCCAACACTTTTCCCTTTACAAAACCTAGCCTCCATATCTCCGAAACAACCCTGACCTTCACCAAGACTCATAACATTCTCTTCTCCTTCGAAAACCTTGCCCACAAGGTGTGAATACCTCTCTCGAAGCTGCCAGTAAGGAACCCAGCTGGCATCCTCTTGTGCTGCACCTCGCCACTGCGCTAGAGCTTCAGTTAGGGGTTTATTTCCCTGTCGAAGTACACGCCTGTCCAAGATCAATTCTGGTTCTGGCTGAGGAGCACCCTCATTGTCGACTGGAGGCAGTAGAGGCAGAGGAGTTACATGTGTACCCAACTTCTTTTTCAAGTAAGAAACATGGAACACTAGATGGATGCGGGCTTCTATTGGTAAGGCCATAGGGTAAGCCACTTCTCCAATTATTTTCAGTACCTGAAATGGACCAAAAAATTGTGGAGAAAATTTGAGACTTTTGCGAAAAGCCAAAGTCTTTTGGCGATAAGGTTGAAGCCTTAGATAAACCCAATCTTCTTCTGCAAAAGTGTGATCTGTATGCCTCTTATCATAATGATATTTAGCTCGTTCTTGTTCAATTGCGATATTGTGTTTGGGAATGTCAATAATTTGTTCTCTGATTTTTAATTCGAAATCAACTGTTGCGTTTTAGGTTGTCTGAGAATTGTAACTTAGAAGCTTAGATGAGGGGTAGCCATAAAGAGCTTCAAAAGGGGTCAGTTTAGTCGCTATGTGGTAACTTATATCATACCAACATTCGGCTAGGGGCAACCACTCCATCCAAGACTTAGGTTTCTCACTACAGTAGCATCTCAAGTAGTGACCCCCACACTTATTAACCATCTCTGTCTGACCGTCACCTTGAGGATGATAGGCTGAGCTATGAGCAAGAGTTGTGCCCTGAAGTCTAAACAGCTCCTGCCAAAAATTATTGGTAATTCTGACCACCACCCTAAAAAACACTGTATTTCCCTTAGGCCGAGGTAAAGCTTCAATAAAGTCCATAGATACGCTTGACCAGCTCTGATGAGGAACAGGTAAGTTTTGTAACAACCCAAATATTGATATGTACTTTGTTAATAATTCTGAATTCTGAGATGGTATTGTTGACTTTCCAGCTTCTTCTTTTTGGAATAGAAGTTGAAGCACTAGGCCCCGTGTTTCAGTAGTGGAAGTATTGCTGAAATTTTGGGCCTCTTGAACAGTCCACTCCCTAGGATGCAACCCACATAACTCCACTTTCCTCTTCTCCCATTCAAATGCCATTTTCAGATGTAGGAAATCCCATAAAATGGGTCCTAAGGTTTTCAACCAATAAACTCCCAAAATTACATCACACTCTCCAAGTATCAATGCATAAAAATCAGTAGAGAACTTACTGCCTTGCACCCGAAAAGAGATTTGTTCACACTTCCATTCACACCACATTGCTTCCCCATTTGCCAATCTAACTGTTATCCTCTTAGTGTGTTGTAGAGGTAGGTGATTTTCAGTTACCATAGCTGGATCAAGAAAATTGTGAGTACTACCCATATCCACAAGTATCACTACCTCACTTCTCTCAATCCTTCCTAACAATCTCATAGTTCTAGGATTATGGGTCCCAGCAATAGAATGTAAAGATATGGTTGGTATGTCTTCATTTTCCTCTTCAATGTCCTGCTGCACACACACTTCATTCAACCCTTCCGCTTCCTTCTCTGAAACCCACTCGGCTTCTTCTAGCATAAATATTTTTTTGCCCGTGCATTGATGCTTAGAGTTCCATTTTTCATCACAATTATAGCAAAGACCCTTCTCCCTTCTCTCTTTCATTTGCTCATGTGTGAATCTTTGTATTGGAAATTTGGGTTTATTGATAGGTTTGTGGTCTGGTGGTTTTTTGTTCCCTCCCCAAGATGGATTGTTGGTAGATTTCAGATCTATATATTGTTGGTTTTCCCCTCATGGTGGATTTGTGTTTATGTTTGGTTGGGAAAAAGTTTGTTTGCCATCTGTATACCCGGTTCTTAGGCTCCTCCTAACAGTCATGATATTCTCCTCTTGAATTTTTGCCAACCCAAAGGCAATATTCAAGGTAGCAGGACTTAACAACTTCACTTGGAATTTGATTTCATCTTTCAACCCACTAATGAAACAACTCAGTTTATTTTTTTTAGACAACCCAATGATTTTATTGGAAATCACTTCAAACTTAGAGCCATGCCTGCCAACACATTCTGTTTGGGTGGATGATGAAGTGGCTTCTTTTCGGTAATGAGCAGCAGCTGTTGAGCCATGCCTGCCAACACATTCTGCTGATGTTCTTGCTGTTCCTGAAGACCTTGCAGCCCCTTTTCAATCGTAGATAGTCTTGTGCCTTCTGCCATCAGTGATAAAGGATCAAGCCCTCTGATACCAAATGTAATGTGCCCCTTGAAATCAAGGATATGGATGTAAAATTGTAGGAATGGATGATCGGTGGAAGTGTTTGGGTGGATGATGAACTGTGTAAAATAAATTCGTAAAAGACTTTTTTCGAGAGAGTCACTCTCCAAATATTTTCCCTGTATAATTTGTTTGATATCTTCCCATACCATATCCCCCTGAATTTATACAAGCATAGAGCTGGCCAAAGAGGCCTTCGAATGAAACTACAAAAGCAAGATAAGCCCAAACTGAAGGGCAGCCCAAAGCAGATAAAAAACATAAGGCCTAACTAATGGACAATCAACCCACCCATGACCCGGCCCAGTCAACAGCTGGAACATAACAAATCTAAACACTTCGAATGGAGACAAACATGCCTAGTTCGCAAATATCTTGAAGCTTCTTCAAACTACCCAACACTTTTCCCTTTACGAAACCTAGCCTCCATATCTCCGAAACAGCCCTGACCTTCACCAAGACTCATAACATGCTTGGCTTGTCCTTTCTTGTTATTTTTCCAAATGTTTTCTTACAATTACTCTTCAAGAGAAAGGAAATACTGCCAGGAGACTTTCAGGTATTTAATGATTCAATGGTTAGTTTCTTTTGTACGCATAACTTGTTCAACTCCTTAGTTTGTGGTATTGAGGTGATGAGTATCATCATTCACTCTCATGTCTTCCCTCATCTGAAATATGGTTTTAATGAGCAAGAATATTTTTCTGTTTCCTATTTGAAGATTCTGATACACTGCTTGTAATCAAAGGCCTCAAAAAAGTTGTCGTGATATTACCTGAGAAAGGTGAAGTGTTCCATACCTTGACCCTTTTTCCTATTTTGGTTCTCAGTTTATTTACCAAAAACATATAATATGAGTTTCTTGGTTTCAGACTAAATATGTTCTCTCACTTACTAGAAAACTCAGGATCCTTTATTATGTCTTCCTTTATTATTTTGATTGCATTGCACTGTCAGTTATACATTTTCTTATCATTAATTCACATTGGCTAGATTGTATGCCGTCTAGAGGCGCAATTGTGAACATTATCGAACGATGTCATTCTTTTGAAATTTTTAACTTTTCTGAATCTCACAGACAGTAGACATTGATTTTCCTAATACAACAGAAAGCTACAGTCTCTACTCCCAGGTCTGTAATTGATCCGAGTTTTTTGTTTAGATGTGGTGTTCTTTTGGAGCTATTACCTTTGTCTGTTTGTTTTCTTGTTGCAGAGGGTAATTGCTAGTGATATTAAGGAATGCGTGTGTCGAGCCCCAGATACTCCCTATGATGGTTTGTGTTCCTCATATATATAGCCCATTCAAATGCTTTTGAAATATGTCTGGCCATCTTATTTTTCAGATTCTAGATAGATATCCACAATGTATTTAGATGCACACCTCATTTGTTTGATGTGTCTGTTGTTTGTCATTATTGCTTTGTGCTTAAACATGTGCTGTGCAGCAATTTGAATTTTCATGTGCATTCACAGGCAGAACCAGGGGGCCAATTGGCCTCTGCAGATGGTTCAAAATGCTGATCTAATGTAATTTTCAATCTTGGGTCTAGAAAATAAAATAAACGGAAAATATTTTCAGACGGCTCAACAGTGTGTTAACGGCCATTGCTTCCAATGGGTTATGTGGGCCTGTTGCAACTGTCTTAGGAGTACTGGAGGTTGTCCAGCCTTGAAAATTGGAGATTCTTTCTCAATTTCCCAGAGCAGGTATCTAAAGCAAACTCCAAACATGGGAAATCCTCATTTTAACGAATGTATTAGATCCGGCCTAGCATTTGGTTTCAGAAGATTTTCTTTAGATTTTATAGCTGTTTTGAGATAGGTTACTACGTATTTGCAAAGTTTAATCCTTACTTTCCCTTGTTTGTTTGCAAGACAACAGAAGTTAAAATGTCATTCCAAATTTTAGTTTTGAAAGGCATACATGCAATTTCAATGGATAGTCATATGTTGTTTGTTGCATAACTCTAAGACACTTTTTTGCATTAAGTAGGATTTTTTTTTTCGTCATTTCACCTTTGGAGTTTGCCCCCCTTCAAATTCAATCCTAGTCCTGCCACTGCACACCACCTCCTTCTGTTGTGCACATGGGCAGAAGGCATTCATTCGCTTCATCTACCCAGTAGAAACACCCCGGGTGCTCCTGGGACATAACACAAATCAAGCAAATTACATATCAGTTCAATGATTTATAAGAAGACATTTTTTACTGCACTCAAAACCAGCACTAAACACATAGATACGTAATGACATAGAACTCGTGCTTCATAGCATTAGTTCATTACCTGACCCAATACGAAGACACATAAAACACCAAACACATACACACATGATCATAATGCTTCACAACATATTCATTACCTGAGCCAATGGGCAGCGGTAAAACCATCGCCCGAAGTTCTTCTTGGTCCTCACTTCAAGCATCCGCATTCGTTCTCCACCACGGCTGCACCATGGTGTTCCATGCATCGAACATATTCAAGTAATGTTAATAAGCACATGTGATCTGGATAATGTGCTTTTAAACAACAGCACGTCTAATATCTACTATATACTTCGTAATCAATATAGCTGATGGTCGCGCACTGTGTAGCTCTATACTTTGAGGAACATCTACAAATAATTGAACATAAGAGACACTATTGGAAATCATAGCACAACACACAAAAATGGGTGATATCCCATCGTACAGTCGGGTAAATGCACTAGTTAATGGATACAAAAAAACATCAAACAACCAAAATAAACCATTGTGACACATTGCAAACATAGAGGAACATAATCCAGACCCATACATCACAAGAGAGAACGCGATTAACCCACAAAAGTTTAAAGTTTAACATAATTATCCGTTGTAAAACACAACAAAGAGCAAAAACACTACAAATATGATATTGCATTACAAAACACTCAGGAGTCATGTGTCGAACCCTCCTAGCCAGCTTCTCTGAGTGTAAAACACTACAGAGAGCATTTTCACTTTCACATAAATGATAAAGAAAGCCTTATTCTGATGCATACCATTAGGGGCATTGAATATTTTTATTTTCTGGTCACGATATTGCATTACAGAACACTCAGGAGTCATGTGTCGAACCCTCCTAGCCAGCTTAGAAAATTGTAAAATGCATATAAAAGTCACAAACTGCCAATACATTATGTGATAGTTGTGTCTTCCAGTTCCTAAACTTTGTTTTTGTGATGGCCCGCGTCCATGCGCCAACTTGCATTCTGTCAATTGCCCCAATGCATTCTACATAACCAAAGGCAACAAATAATCAGACATCCATTGAGGAGGTTCATTGGTAAAAATTATAACTTCAAATTTCAATTGGATGGTGTTTATACAACAAAACACCATCGCTATTGCATTTCATACGATTTGACTAAATTGTAGATTGAATTACGCCAAACCATGGTTAATACTTTGATTATATCTAACATGTGGATGGACTCCATTAATGGGTTGTGGTGTCAACAATGTTTTCCCCAAGCGGCACGTATCACCACTTTAATACAAGTTTATAACAAAAATATCCAAGGTCGCGCAATATAGGAAAATCATCAATGGTCACACAGACCTTCAAATACCGCGCAATATAAGAATAATCTTTCTTCATATCTTAACCTTTAAATTCAAACCCAAGATCAGATCTCTATTCAATCCTTTAAATTTAAATATAGATCACATCTCTATATCAGGACTTTTAAATTCAAAAATACGAAGAGATAGGGCTTAATCATATGTTTGATTTATAAATAGAAGTTGAATCGTATTTTTGAATTTAAAAGTGCTAATATGGAGATGTGATCTATATGTAAATTTAAAGGATTGAATAGAGATTTGATCTTGGGTCTGAATTTAAAGGTTAAGATATGGATAAAGGCTATTCTTATATTTGAATTTGAAATATATGAATAAAGATCTTATGTTTGAATTTAAAAGTGATTAATAGAGGTATGTTTGAATTTTAAAAGTTGAAGAGATTGAGGTTAATAGAAGGTCGCAGAGAATGTATATTGGAGACCAAAATTTGGATTGAGGTGGTGCTACTGGGTTCCAAGAGATTGTTCGACAATTATTGAAGAAGCTTTAAAGATTGATTAAACGTTCGAGGTAAGTGGTTCTTCATTAGAATTTTTAAAAAGTGTACCGTATTTTTATATGGTTTTGATGTATTATTTGGGGAACTAAACAATTTTTTGGTAAAATTAGATTGTCGAGATTTTGTGAAACATAATTAAAATATTTATAACTTGTTTTGGTGAGCATACTGTGAAAATTGTCCTTGCGCTAGTGATATATCTCTATGGTCTTTGTGACCAATTTATTCTTGTGGTCTATGCGGCCAATTTGATACACCTCGTGGTATTTGAAGGTCTTTGTGGTCTGGAGATCTGTGTGACCATTAGTGATTTTCCTATATTGCATGGCCTTGGATATTTTGTTATAAACTTATATTTTTGGATTTGGTATGGCTCACGATGTTTTACTTTGTATTTCGGTTGTTGTGATAAAATTTTATTTTCCCCATCCCCCATTGACTTACTACTTACTGAGCTAGTCATAGCTCACTCATTATTCCAATATTTTTCAGAGATGGTAGAATTAGAGAAGTTCGAGGAGCTTCAGATATATTTGTGTTTCGAATGCGGGTTTTGTAAGAGTACTTTTGGAGATTATTTTGGGAGATCTTCATCGATATTAGAAATATCGGATATTCTATTGTAAATTTTAGGGCACGGATTGATATTTTTTGGGCTTTTTACAGTTTATGAATATTTTGCTGAGGTTGTACAAAATTATTTTTAAAATATTGGGGTCAAGATAACTGATTATCCATGATGAAAAAACCTTATTTTATACGAAAACCTATCTGCGTAAAGTTTAAGCCCGAGGCGTTTTGGGCAATCCTCTTTTTTCCTAGGCAGGAACTAGTAGCAAAGAGTTGGATGCGTGAATTGTAACACAAACAGATATACATCTGAATGCAATCCATAAATTGTGCGCAAAACCTATGTATGCCCTGCAAAAATCCATTTCTAATTCCACTGTTCACTGACGTATACTGTCACTATGCTTTCATTTCAACGAAGTTTATTTTTTATATCAACTTTCATTCCAAATTTTAATTGCGTTGCGTATTCCACTGGTGGGCCATATTCGTCTAGAACGATCCGTGGTAAACTACGATGCTTTTTTTCAATTTATCACTGCTAACTCCAATTAAATATAGGAATTTATCGCTGTCAAATCCAATTAATTATAAGAATAACCCCTAATCTTTTTGCCCAACCACCATCCCCTCTCCTTTTTCTCCAAAGAAGGGAGGAGCTCCCGTCCCCTCTTCTGACCTGGCAAAGTCTCTGAGACCAGTGGCGGATCCAGGATTCTCAGGGAAGGGGGGCAAAGTTTTAAAGGAAAGACAACATCGACTTGAGTTCAGATAATTACACCAACTAAAGAATCATGTACATATTATGATATTAAGATTGAAGGGATAATGTCATAATGATATTAACAAACAAGAGCCATATTTCAGCTCACAAACAAGGAAAAGTAAAAGCTCAAATTAAAATTAAGATAAAGTGTAGACATTTACCACCAATGCAAGCTGCTGGAATTAGATTGCTATCTGGGTTTTCAGTAATTCATCATTTATGGTGGGAGCTTCCAATAGAAACAAGCCACTCATAGTACAAATATTCAATATGAAAATTAAGTATATAACATAGGTATTTGAAGTTTTAATTTCAAAAATGAAAAGCTTACCTCAAAAGCATCTAAAGGATGAACAAAAAGAACAACTTCGGATCCTGGAACAACAAATAGATATATAAGAAAATAATTAAGGACTAAAAACACTAAAAATATTAAGATACACGTACCGTACTATTTGTTGATACTTAGAGGTGGCAATAGAATTCTATGCGACTGCATCTTCTGATAACGTTGCAAAATAGCTTCATTATCAATCATTTCAAAAATTTCTCTCTCGATATATACCACCATACAATCATTTAGCCATTCATCCCCCATCTTATTACGCAAGTCCATTTTGATAAACTTCATCGTAGAGAACACTCTCAACAGATGCAGTTGCAACAGGTAAGACCAATGCCAATTGAAGAAGCTGATAGACCAACGGATATAGAGTATGCTTTCTTGTCTCAACCATCATCACAGAAAGACCTCCAATATCTTGTAGTCCCGAAAAAGCATCATGACTCCTCACATCATAAATATAGTTTCGAAGTTGATCTTTAAGCAAAACACGATCAACTGCTGAGAAATCTTCTAGATAAAGCTCAGCAAGACGCAGTAACTTATCGTGATCAAACGTTGAGAATGACTCTCTTGGATCAAGACATGCTATACAAAGAAGTAACTCCGTACTTGCTTCAGTGAAACGATGATCCATCTCCTGAGCAATCAAATCAATAACTTGACAAGATACTTCAACACATAAACAATGCAAATAAGTAATTCTTTGCCCTCCACGCCGAGCTCGACCGCGAGTTGGAATAAAATCTTCCATATTGGGCACAGTGATAGAATTATTTACACAAAAAGTTTTCACTTCTTCCAAAAAATCATCACATTCCTTCTCCCTCAAATCCTGCAACCGACGTTTCACAATTCCAACCAAACTCATAGCATTCACAATGTCTTGATCCTTTCGTTGTAAGGCCTGTGACAATTCATTTGTATTTATTAACAAATGCATAATGAATAATTTCAAATAAAATTTAGTAGTATTTGTGATTACCTGTGACAAGTCATTTGTAATTCCCAATACATTTCTCACCAAATGCATAGTAAATACAAAGTCGAAACTTTGAATCTTATCCAGTATACTCAGAGCCGTGGATCTTCGTTCTGTGCAAATGCCATCCTCTGCTATGTTTTCAAGCACATCTAACACTGCTGACCACATAGTGTAGAGACACATTATTGTAACATGGTAAGAATCCCAACGAGTATCACCAGGTCGTACGAGACTAGTTTATTGATTTTTGCCCTTTCCATTGACAATTTATCCCTTATCCAATAGATCCACTATCTTCTCGTGTTGACTCTGCCGAAGAGAATCTTTCCTTTTACACGAAGCTCCGACAATATTCACAATCATCATAGTATAAGAGAAAAAATCACAAACTTGGATATTATTCTTTGCAGTAGCCACAATAACCAACTGAAGTTGGTGAGCAAAACAATGAATATAAGTCGCAGAAGGATTATCCCTCAAAATGAGAGACTTCAACCCGTTAAACTCGCCGCGCATGTTTGATGCCCCATCATATCCTTGTCCTCTCAACCTGGATATTGATAAACCGTGTCTTGCAAAGAGAGAGTCTATGGCATTCTTCAAAGATTGAGAGCAAGTGTCGGTAACATGTTCCACACCAATAAATCTTTCTATCACCTGCCCACGTTTGTTCACATATCTCAAAACTACTGTCATTTGCTCCTTCACTGACGTATCTCGAGACTCATCAACCATAAGTGAAAAATATCCATCCCCGATATCTTTAATGATGGCAAGTGTGGTCTCCGTTGTAGCAACATTCACCAATTCATTCTGATTTTTTGGAGAAGTCAATTGGTTGTTTCCCGGAGCATTAAGAAAAGTTGCCTTACCAACCTTTTCATTGCGTAAGCTGTACCATTCCAACAGCTCGAGAAAATTACCCTTCCTCCTTGAACTCTGGGACTCATCATGACCACGAAAAGCTAATCCTTGCATCGAAAGATAACGAATGCAATCCAACACTGCTGTCAAACGAATGCGATAAGCATTCTCTACATCGGTCCCATGTGCTGATAACATCTGCGACGCACTTTGTCGCTGATTTTTGAGTGGTTCACATTGTTTTCTAGCATCATTGTGAGCACTATTAATGTCTCCAACATGCTCACCAAAAACCTCAGTTGCCTTTTTCCAATTACTAAATCCCGTACATGTAAACACATCTCCCCCAGATTTTCCTCCTCTAGCTCACCTAAATAAATAACACCACAGGCAATAAGCTGCATCCTTTGATACACTATATTCCAACCATTCATTATTCTTGAACCACAACTCCCTAAAACCCCTCATTGTTTTCCCATATTGCTTCTTGGGAAAATCATGACCAAGTGGTTGACAAGGACCTTTAATCAAATATTCCCTACAAACTTGATCCCTGATTCCAACGTCATATTCTTCAATGGGTTTACGTAACCTTAGGTCAGCAACAATATCATCTGTGCTAAACAAAATACGAGGTCTCTTCGAACTAGTATTTGTTTCAGAACTATCAGTCACATTGGGAGTGTCAGAGGACCCTACACTGGCTGGCTTCTTTATTAAGAACTTATCCATTATCTAAACAAAAAACAAAACAAAACAAAATTTACAAATAGATTCACAACCAGATTCACAATCATAATATAATTTCTATAATTCACAAAGAAATTCACAACCAGATTATATAGATTCAATTGCAAATAGATTATTTAATTTTATACATATACAGAAGCCAAGAATAGGCATCAATCACTAGCATCCCATATTTTTACAAAATCAAGAAAAAAAAGGCAAGATAAGATACCT
This sequence comes from Myrica gale, assembly GCA_963930655.1. Classification (NCBI taxonomy): domain Eukaryota; kingdom Viridiplantae; phylum Streptophyta; class Magnoliopsida; order Fagales; family Myricaceae; genus Myrica; species Myrica gale. The sequence continues at coordinate 10,921,792 of OZ005619.1, read as the reverse complement.
GAGGTGGAAGTTCCCCTGAGTGAAAATGAGTAATATGAAAGTTTCCCTGAGATAACAAATAATGGATATGACTCTGAAGCTCCAAACAAATTATATAGATTGAGTAACAATAAATTTAATTGTAGCAAATTAGCAATAATACCTTCAATGGCCGTGTGGGTCACTAATCTTCTTTGAATTTCAATTTCTAGCCACCGAATGAATTCAATGATCCAAGATTCCTAAACTAATTTACAATCAAAGTCATTAGCAATATACTTCCAGAGTCAACCGAGAATTAATAGTAAAATAGGTCTAATGAACAATTAATAGTCATATACATTGTTATATTTGACATGGATCTAACATTGTTATATTTGACATTGATTTTGTTTGACATTGATTTTCAACATGCATCTAAAACAGAGAAAATGAAAAAAGAAACCTCAGAAAACATCAACAAAGATAAAAACATCATCTCATATTACAGAAGAGCAAAAATATGTTGACTTTCTTGTATATCAAAATGACATCTCATCTATTTAAAGGTTCTTTACAATGATTTCAGGTTCTTTACAAAGTCTTGCTTTCACCCAAAAGGAACGATCATATGGTTGTTTACTTGGTCCTTCGTACTTGGAAAGGATCCATATGGAGGAAGACAGTAAGGTCTTATCATCGGAAGCTGCAGATACCACTCGCACAGGCACAAAGTCCAAAACTCTAGAGGCATGAAATCAACCATTAGAGACAATGTTGTTGCGATACTATTATCAAGTATTGCCGTTTGCTTTTTGGATTAATTTTTTTCGAGACCAACAAAAGTTCGGATCATAAGGCAGAGGTTAAAACATAAGACAACATTAAACCACAGTTTCGAAACACATAAATAGTTTTTGCTACACTTTTGTCAGTTATCTCAGCACCCAACTAGAGTTTTTATAACTCAAATTAATCTTCATAACAGAAACAGAATTACCATTAGATAAAGCTTATCTCAGTTATGATTCCATATCCTTAACGCCAAAGCAGTACAAGACATAATCAGCTACAAGAACAAAATTACCTTCATTTTCCCTATTCCCTCTAAGCAACCAGACGGGGAGCTTTCGGAAATGATAGAGACCAAAACAGAGGGAAAAAACGGAAACTGAAAAAGGAAGTACAGATCGAGTACAACAAAATAAAGCCATCTCTTACCTCTTTGCCGATGGCAAGAACCAAAGACGAGTTCCTTGATTTGATATTAAAGTTTCTGCTACTGGCCTAGTTCCATGGGAGTCTGAATCATCACCGATTCACCCCCTCATCTTTGACAAGAGGCAATGATCCTGGCTTGGGAGAGAGGGACGGAGCCCGGAGGGCCTGCTGGCCGCTGGCGTCGGGAGGGAGGGAGAGCAGAGAGAGTGAGAAAGGGGGAAAATTTTGGGGGTGGGGGGAGAATTACGCAGAGTTTCACCCTCTTTTTTTTTTTAAATCAGCACCCCTGCTGATTTTTTTTTAAAAAAAACGCCTGGGCCTGGGGGCTGGGCGCCTGGGCCTGGGCTTCAAGGGGAGGCTGGGTCTGCTTTAAAGGGGGGCAGCCCATATAAAAAAAATTATTCACACCTATTCAGGCGATGGGGGCGGCCGCCCCCCACCGCCCCAGGCTAGATCCGCCTGTGTCTGAGATCGGCTGCTAATCTTTTTCCCTCTCCTCTTTGCTTTGTTTTGGTAGTTTTTGCTCGGTAATAAAGGAGGCTAGATCCCCAAGCCTGTGTTTACTCTTGGAGGCTACACCTTTGCTCTTCAAATTCATTTCCTCCGGTCGGTCCTTTATGCACATTTTCTCCCCCGGTCAGCTGCCGCGTGTAACTGCACACGCCACCACGCGCCGAGCAGGTTTCTACTTGCTCAGGCCGTTTCTGGCTGATTTCGACGACGCCACCCCATGGTCAGCGTCAAAAGCTCAGGCCGCTCCGTTCTGGTCTCACGTGTTGTGTGTCGCGCGTGAATCCCACGCGTCGCATGGTTTCCATCGGTTTTTCTCGGCCGCTTTGTTTTCAGTTCTATGTTTTCTCATCCGGTTGTGGGTGTTTAGTTTGTTTATGCCCCAAGGGGGCTTGTCCTGGCCACTTGGTGGCTTCGCCGCCCTTTTGTGGGTTTTGTCGTCTCTCTAGGTTGCCTTGTTCTTAGCTCTAGTGCTAGCTCCTATGTGGTTCTGGTAGCTACCGTCTACCGTTTCCCGCCACCCGTTCTCTCTGTCTGGCATGGAACATTTGTGGTTTATCGATCCTTTTGGATCTTGCTAGTTTTTCTTTTACAACCTACACCTGCTTGGATCTTTATTGTATCTTGCACTCTGGATTCATATGCAATGCAAGCCTTACGATACTATTCAGGAAAAAAAAAGACTAATGTAGGCATTATCCATTCCTAGTCCTTATTAATACGGTATGCATTGGGTCAGGGATGAAGAATATCATTTATCTTGAAAAATAAAAAATATATTTTTCCAGCTAAGACGGCAAGTAATGCATTATTAATCTGATCATACAAGTTGTAGCACAATAGACAAAATCAGATGACGGCCCTTCCACAGCATGAACAAGGTAATGATCTATTGCAAAAGACAAAATACACTGCTCACGTAAAAACCTGTAAAAGAAAGACAAAATCCCCGACGCTACCAGTGCCATGGGTACCTAATCCTACTACCCTATGTCCATATGAAATATTAGCTCACCAGTGCGAACAAATCGCTTCCAATCGCTAATGAACGAAGATGTCCAACAACTACCATCCGAAAGGAAGCAGAGTACAATATAAAAATGCATGAATGACATTAGTGGGAATTGACGACATGGTTGTTTCGCATGGTTAGAAGTTGACATTAGATCAGCACAAACATACGTTCTAACACTACAAGAAATATAGTTTTAGGTGACAAAATTTTGGGTGTCAAGCCAAATTTTGTCACCTAAGGTAAACTTTTCATGACAAAATATTAATTTCGTCACCCAAAACCATCATAGAACGCCAAAACCGTCCGGACCGGTCAAAAACACATTCGGACGTATTTCTAGTGTGACGACATAAACGCGCCGCGAATGAGTGACGATAATCACAAAAACAAGAAATCCGTTAGGACTCTATGCAAGGTGACAAATTCCAAATCGCCGTAACTGAGTGACCATTAGAATCGTCATAATTTTTACAATGTCGTCCGGACTCGTTTTATACAAAGTTCGAACGTACATACTTGCAATTATGTGGGTATGTTAGACAGTTTCTCACATGACAGTTGATATAGTAATTTATTAACGATTATACATTACATTGTTCATATATTAATTAATTTCTATAAGTGTATACATCACATAGTTAATATAGTAATTAATATCTATAACTATATACATCACATAGTTAATATAGTAATTAATTTGCATAACTTATACATCACATAGCTGAATAGTAATCTGTATTTCAAGTGTATATATCACATATGCTAATTGGTTACATTTATTTATTTGGAATGAATATTAAAAACCAAAGCTCTTAGTACATGTGCTAATGCTTGTATTATTTATTTCATTCACATGTCAGACTGCAACTGATCCCATATGTTTTGTTCTCCCTTACATTTAGTACCTTCTATCTATTTATTTTACATTATAGCTATGCAAAAGTGTATACTTTAAGTGAGTTATTTGTTTTGTTAGTTGTAGGTGTGCTAAAGATAGTGGTCTATCATGGAGGCACAATTTTAGGAGGTCGAGGTTAGCTTTATGTTGGAAGGAGTGCCGATGTGGTTGGGAACTTGGATCCCAATTATATTTCGCTAGGAGAAATTCTCAGCACAATCAGCGGTCCTGGGTATGCAAAAATGGTTGACCTTTTGTACACTTTTGATAATGAAGAGTGGTTTGTCGTAAAAATGTTCAAAAGCGACAAAGATGTCATCAAGATTATCAATGGATCCCGAGATGAGAAGAGGAAGGTTCTAAACATATACGTGGATCATGTCATTGATGAGGCTGAGCTACTTCATTTAGACTCCCCATTGGAAGAAAGTTGGAGCTAGACCATCGACGTATGGGCATTGTGATGGTGATGAGGAAATTCAGGGGGAACCCGAGTTTGATTTTGAGGGGTTGGATCTTGATGATGATGAGGGTGGTGATAAGGCTAAGGAGGGCAGAAGTAGGCCACATAGTAGTGGTAGAGGTAGGAGAGGTGCTACTAAAAATAAGGGTGAGGGTGAAGAGGAGGAAGAGGGGTTGGACTATGAGACTAATTTGGTGACTTCTCTGGGAAAGACGTTGACAAGCGTGAGGCGTATGTCAATATTGGGAGTCCAGAGGATGCACGCAAAGAGAACCAAATGTGGATTGATTTGGGGCCTTTTCAAGAACCTCAGGAGGTGACGAGGGTGGAGATGTTGATTTGGAGTTCGAGGGCTACGAAGACTTTAGAAGTGTGGATGGATCTAACAGTGATAAGGCCCCACGCATGAGGATATTTGCTGAGTTGAATGTTCAAATTGATATGTAAGGAGAAGTGGCAGTTTACAAAGGACTGATATTTCCTACTACGGCTGTCCTACGGAAGGAGTAGTACTCTAGTGTATTTGTATAGATAGGAATAGGTAACTACATCCTTCTAAAGGTCTTTAGTGTGGTACTTTATTCTTTAAATAATAGCTATTCATGATTGAATGCACGGTATACTATATTTTTCTGAAGGTCTTTATTGTAGTTCATTATAATTATATAAGTAGCTAACCATTCATTTGAGCAGACTACAAACCACCAACTAGCAAACAGAAAACAAGAAGAGTTTCGATACACAAAAAATATTTCATCAACCAGCACACAACTAAGAACATACGAATTTGACATGGCATAATCTTTGCATTTCTCTATCTCTTCCATTATTTGAGCAGAGGTTTGAACTATTTCACTGCACATTAGGGGTATGAATCAGTCTAATCTAAAGCTATTTCACTTAATCGGTCTAAAGCTAACAATTTGATGACGAATCAGTCTAATTTAAAGCTTTCTCAAACAATATTAGTAGTGAAATCCAGGATTATACATTCGGCGAATATGGGTGAACCTTTACCTTTTCTCAGGCATATGGGTGAACATTTACCTTTTCTCAGGCATATCTTCACACGTTATTGGCGCAACCCTTTCGAATCTCCAAATCAGCTGAAACGAAGCTCGTCGAGATGATCTCACACCAAATCAAATTTTGTCGGGTTCTCTAGGGTTCATACGAAAGGGGGTCGAATTCCTGGTTCTCCAGAAATGAAGAAAAACAACGTGCTTAAGAGTTTAAGCTAAACGGTGTGCTTCGAAACCAAAGTAAAACGGTGTAGTTCGAAGTCTCCTCAAAACGGTGTGCTTCGGGATCTCCCCAAAACGATATGCTTCAAATTCATACCAAACAATATCATTTTGGTCCTATGAAATTGAAGGCGCAAAACGTTGTCTTCTATGGAGTTTGCTTAGTTGGTAGATGACTTGGAGCCTCCATTAAGGAGATGGACAAAAAGCTAACGAAAGGGCGTCATTATCAAAGGTATGGAATATAAGAGCTTTAGATTTAAAGTTTGAAATCGAAGGACTAAATTGAAAAATGGGTATAAACCTAGGGACAAATGCCAATTTCCCTAATTTTTACAAAAAAAAATCCTTGGATGAAAATTGGGTTGCTATTGGAATAATCAATTGCTCTTGCACATGATCCCTCGCCTATGTTGCTCCAGCAATAGGAAAGGTCTCTCGATTTTGATTTCTCCCTAGAGCATTTGCAAAATAGATCGTTACATGACTTTGGACAACCACCGTTGGATCGTTTACTTCTTGGTCTATTCTCATTTAAATGGGAAGAGAAATAATAACTATTTCATCACAACGCATACATTTTGAAACCAAAAGTAAATAAGTTCTCCTTTGACAAAGGTACGTTAACATATTTAAGAAGATATGCAATGAATACCTAGTGAATCCCTAAGATCAAGCATTGTTAGTTAGTTTGTTGGTAGGCTTGAGTCTGTTGTGGGGAACCGAATGGCGCATGTACATTTGACAAAGTTGGCAACTGCAAGCTACTAGAAGGGAAGTTTGAACCAAGCCCATGACAATTAAAAGAATACTGATTGAAAGTAGACTTGGGAATAACATTTGACTCGGCGTCAATTAGGGGTGAACAAACTCACCGAAACTGACCGGGCCGACTCAAGCCCACCGAAACCGACTAGACCCGACCGATTATGGGACAGCTGGGTTTAACCGTTGGCCCAAAACTTCCCAAAACCGAAGGCCTCGATTCGGCCCTTGATTTTAGGGGCCCAAGGCGCCAAATCAAGGGCCCCTAAGTAATTTTAATTGTTTTTATTAAAAAAAAATTAGTAAGGAGTGAAATGGCACACCACCTTTTTTTTGCCCCAACCCCATTTCTCGCTCAAGCCCTAGCCCGCCCTCACAATTTTGCCTTTGCCCCCTCACCCCCGCTAATGGTTCCACCCCTCCCTCTTTCCCGGCATCGTCTACACATACCAACATTTATCTCGTTCGGCTCTTCTCAATACTTCTTGTTTGTGGAAGGACAATACTCCTTTCGCTCTCACAGTAATTGCAAAATATTGCTAAAAGGTTTCCACCAAAACACTAGAAAATGACAAGAAAAGAAAAGTGGACTAACATTACTGTGCAAAATAATCCATGCTCGCATAGAGCTTTGTTTTCTATGGTTTTTCTGTTTTCCAGGTAGAGATGTTGAAAGTTGAAGTCCCACATTGCTTGGCAATGTGGCCAAGTTTGTTCTTTTGGGTTATAAATAAACCCTTCATGTAATATTTTGAAATATAAGTGAGTTAACACAATTAATTCATTTCGGTATTCCCCTAATGGATGTCTCACTTATCAAGTATAAATTTTTTTATTTCTAATAAGGTATTAGAGGAAGGTTTTCGGCTTTAGTCCGATTATCTACAGGCGACCATCCGGCTTAGTACCGGCAACTTTCCCGGCTCAGTACCGGTGATCATCCGGCTTAGTACCGGCAATTTTTCGGCTTAATACCGACAACTTTCCTGGCTCAGTACCAGTGACCATCCAGCTTAGTACTGGCAATTTTTCGGCTAAGTACCGACAACTTTCCCGGCTCAGTACCGGCAACTTTCCCGGCTCAGTACCGACGACCTCTCGACTCAGTACCGGCAATCTCCCGGCTCAGTATCGGGGCAACTTTCCGACTCAGTACCGACAATCTTTGTAATTATTTTCATGTAATTATTTTTTGTAACTCCAAACTCAAAGTTTGTCGGTTTGTCCACCTTGAGTTTGCAGGGGAGTTGAAAGTTGAAGTCCCACATTGCTTGGCAATGTGGCCAAGTTTGTTCTTTTGGGATATAAATAACCCCCTTATGTAATATTTTAAATATAAGTGAGTTAACACAATTAATCCAATTGGGTGTTCCCCTATTGGATGTCTCACTTATCAAGTATAAAATTTTTTATTTCTAACAAGAGATAAGTCCATGTATTCTTTAAGGGCATTTTTTTAACCGTTGTACGGTCACAAGCTTGGAAAACTCTCCAATTTTCTATTGGCAAAGCTGGATATATTTTTGGAGACGGGCTTCAATTAAATTGATAATGTCCCTTGTTTCACATGAGTACCTCACAGAAGAATACAGCCCAGGTATAAAAATATGTGATTCACGGAGATGGGCCTGTTGGATTGTGGGCTTCAATATCCACGTGTCGAATACCTGGAACAAGTTCCTGGATTTCCTTCTCCAGCCTATCAACTTCACTTCCTAGAGCTGTCACTACTTCCTCACCTGCAATGGGGACCAAGTTCTAGTCATGTCTCATCTAGAACTCTAAAAGTACATTGCTCATAAAAATGCATCATACCATAATTTGACATGGTCTTGAGCAGTGCAGAATCATCATTCTTCGCAGCTTCATGAAACTGTGTCCATCAAGTCCAGTTAGATATGCACGGAAATGCATGCACAAACAGAATCGATGGTTTTAACTGGAATGCAAAATCCAATCCAAAAAATATTCAACGATACTTAAAGTCACCGGTTATGATTAAAAATCAAACTTCCAATTCTGACTTCAACGATTAGACTCCTGTTTGTTAAGAGGACATCCATAAGAGGCAGCATTCTTTTTTTACACTATTTCATTCTATTCCGGTACGGACTTTAAACATTTTTGAAGAGTAATTATCCAATGAGAGGCACTTGAAAAAAGTTGGTCTAATGAGAGACTATTGCAAACGTCCATCTCTCCTTGCATGTGAATTAATTGTTTCAATGATGGTTTTGAGGATCTATCAGGCATTTCATGCCAAATGTCTCTGCTCATCAACCCAAACATTCATATCAAATTGTATAAACAATGCACGAATGTATTCATCCAAATACCTACACCAAATGTGCATCTAAAGAGCCTGTTTCTTGGTATTCGTTTCAAAGAGTGCACAGACAAATCAGTAATCCATCGTATGACTCACACACAGAACAAAGCTATTGATTTGGTGGTCTGTCCAAAGAAATGCACCTGAAAAGGTTAGTTTGAACCATCATTTGGCAAGAACCTCATGCACACATTTAAAAAAGGTAAACGTAAAGAAGCTAGTCTAGGAATTACTATGACGATTATTTGTAAGGTAGTTTCTATCTTGCCTACAAATTCATCCAAAGAAACTAAAGATTGTAAACGGTTAACTGTACAATTGTAAAGAAATTCCAGATTAAGATGATTTACCTGTCTGGCCCACTCTGCGCGTCCGGTCCTGCTTAGATAATTTTGCACCACTATCTCTCCGTTAAAGTCTGTCACATACAGGGAGCCACGTAAGCCACATTGCTATGACAATAATACTAACACAACAGAAAGATCAATTGCAATTCATGTGGTGTGACGTTTAATGTTCAGCATTTACAGATTTATACATACATCTATTTCTTTTCGAAAAAACTTCTTTTTATCAAAAAAAATAACCTCTTTTTAGGCGAAGCAATTATAGGAAGGAAAAGAGTAGGTCAGGCGCATAAGTGTAAGTCTCAGCTGCACCCCCACCCCCACAACAGAAACAAAATAAGTAAATACAAACCTGCCAGGGCCATAACACCCTTGGGCCACAAACATTTTTTCCTTTTCTTTGCTATACTTTTGCTACATAAATAAATGCAGGATAGGAATAATCCTTTCCACAGAGTTCAAGGTACTGCTACAGGCGAATCTAAAAATTGACAGGAGGCTACGCTTCGAAAATTCTCCAGCCGAAATCCACTCTCATGATTTTGATTCCTTGAAATTTCAATGCTAAGATCAGAAGAACATCTTAAAAATCCAAAACATGCTGATAGTGTGCGGAAAAAAATTAATTTGGCTGTTAAATAGACCTATTAAAGATAAGCAATCCCCAGTGGAACTTCAGAAGATGCCAGAGAAAGTGCTCACTGATTAACTTATAGAATGTATAAAATTAATATCACCATGACCATTACAAAATTGATGATACTGGAGTTAACCGGGGAAAGCGTGGGACACCTAGGAGCGCTCAGGGATAGTCGGGACAACTAAAAGATCCTCAAGAATACTGGAAACCCGAGAATAATAAAAACCTCAGGATAGTATTGGGAACGCTTGGAATTTGTGGAAATAGTCAAGAACATGGAGATATCACACTCCAACTTACACACTCGAATAAATAAGCTCACCACATCCAAGAAAAACACAATGGGATACAAAAAATCACCATCCAATGTAATCTAACACGAGATACAGAGCAGAACTCGTCACCTATCATAATCCACTGAAGGATAAGAGTTTAAAGAAGCCTTAGGCTCAATTCATAAAAAGAGTCAATTATCTCTTTCACAAGTTAGAGGAAATTCAACATTTGGCCAAAGACGATGACGACTCACCATAGCAACCAAAAGCTCTAATACTATTTGATACCGGAGTTAATCAGGGAAAGAGAGACCCCGAGGTGTCCTGCGCTTTTGAAGAAAGAATGGAATTTTCTGTATATTACTTCAATGATCAATTCGTACATGTATGAGTCTCTATTTATAACACCATAGAGAGTTATATACATAAGGAAATAATCATAGAAAATCAGCCTAAATCAAGAACCGAATATTGCCTTTCTTAATCCATGTAATCCAGGATATTATATTTCTTCCATAACATTGAGATCTGTCATATCACACGTAATTTCTATATCATGCGGGATTTCTACACTCCCCCTCAAGTTGGATCGTAAATATTGATCATTTCCAACTTGCCGATAAAGTCCTCAAAATTTTGCCGAGACAACCCTTTGGTGAAGACATTTGTTGTCTGTTCTTTTGTAGGGACATATGTCATACAAATGATCCCACCTTCAACCTTTTCCTTGATGAAATGTTTGTCAACTTCTATGTGTTTGGTTCGATCATGTTGAGCTGGGTTGAGAGAAATGTTGATGGCTGCTTTGTTATCACAGTAGAGTTTTATTGGTAACCTTACTTCAACATGTAGTTCTTCAAGAGTTTCTTTTGCCATAGCCCTTCACACATTCCCTGTGCAACTGCTCTGAACTCAGCTTCAGCACTACTTCTAGCCATTACATTTTGTTTCTTACTTCTCCAAGTTACCAAGTTACCCCATACAAAGGTGCAATATCCGGTGGTAGATCGTCTATCTTCAGCTGAGCCTGCCCAATCAGCATTTGTGAAGATCTCTACTCTTTGCTTTCATATTCCTTGAAGAATAGCCCTCTCCATAGGAACCCCTTGAGGTATCTGAGAATTTTGTACACCGCTTCTAGATAAGTTTCTTTTGATGAATGCATGTGTTGGCTTGCCACACTAACAGCAAATGCGATATGCGGTCTGGTATGTGACAAGTAGATTAGCTTTCCCACCAGTCTCTGGTATCTGTCTTTTTCCACTGGTTTTCCAACATCCTCCGTTCTTCTTCCCGCTTCTATGGGAGTGTCACTTGGTTTACATCCAAGCATACCAGTCTCGGTTAGGAGATCCAGAATGTACTTTCGTTGAGATACGCTAATGCCCTTTTTTGATCTGGCAACTTCCATCCCCAAGAAGTATCGCATTTGTCCTAGGTCATTTACTTCAAATTCGGTGGCTAGCATTTTCTTCAGTCTTTCCATTTCTTCTATATTATCTTCCGTTAGGATTATGTCATCAACATAGACAATCAGAATTGTTTTCCTCCCATCTTCAAATTGTCGGATGAACATAGTGTGGTTTGACTGCCCTTGCTGATATCCTTGACTTTTTACTGCTTTGGCAAATCTATCGAACCATGCTCTTGGTGACTGTTTAAGGCCATAGAGAGACTTCTTGAGCTTGCACACTCGCTTTTCTTCTCCAGTTCTACAAAAACCTGGTGGCATTGTCATGAAGATTTCTTCTTCTAATTCTCCATTCAGGAATGCATTCTTAATAACAAGTTGTTGGAGGGGTCAATCTGAATTGACTGCAACTGACAAGAGAACCCGAATTGTGTTCAACTTTGCCACTGGTGCAAATGTCTCTGTGTAGTCGATCCCCTGGGTCTGTGTATATCCTTTCGCAACAAGGCGGGCTTTGTACCTTTCTATAGTCTCATCTGCTTTATACTTTAAGGTGAACACCCATTTACAGCCAACAGGTTTCTTTCCCCTTGGTAAGTCTATTACTTCCCAAGTTTCATTCTTTTCCAAGGCTCTCATTTCTTTCATTACTGTCTCTCTCCATTGGGGTATTTTCAGGGCCTCCTGAACGTCTCGTGGAATTTCTGCACTGTCAAGGTTAGAAGTAAAGCCGTAAAGGCACGAAATTCTGTAGACAGGGCATTATAAGACAGTTTGAGAGAGGTTGCTTTCTAAGAGCAATGGGTAAGTCAATATCAGAGGATGCAGGCTTACCAGCAGTAGATGGAGACTCACTTGGAACTATTACCGGTTCTAACTCTTTTGGTGCTTCAGGTATAAGATTCTCTATTGTCCTTGATTTCGGCTTCCGTGAATAAACCAGTATCTGTTTGTCCTTTTGTGTTCCTGCATCTCCCCCTAAGTTCAAGTTTCCTTCTGTGTTTATGGTAGGATCAATGACAGGATCAATGATGGGGACAGACTGAGGAGGAGAGAGATCGAAGACCAAAGACCGAGCTTCATCACACAATGGCTCCCCCTGAAAGGAAGGTTTTTGGTAGTAGGTGTTTTCAAAGAATGTAACGTCCAGGCTGACAAAGACTCTTTTTGTGGCGGGATCATAGGACTTGTACCCTTTTGAGTAGGAGCATAGCCTATGAAAACACACTTAATAGCACGGGGATCTAATTTGCCTTTATTATGGGAATGAATATGGACAAATGTAGTACAACCGAATACGCGGAGAGGAAGACTTGAGTCAAGGCGAGAGGTAGGAAAATGTTCCCGAAATTTTTGGAGGGGTGTGGCAAAAGAAAGAACACGACTAGGCATTCTATTGATAAGATAGATGGATGTCAAAATGGCATCTCCCTAAAACATGGTAGACATATTCATGGTAAATAATAATGCACGTGCTACGTCAAGGATGTGTCTATTTTTTCGTTCAGCAACCCCATTTTGTGGAGGGGTGTCGACGCAAGAACTTTGATGAATGATTTCATGCTTGAGAAGATAATCTCCCAAGACAGAATTGAAGTATTCTGTGCCGTTATCAGTGCGCAGAATTTTAATGGAAGTCTGGAACTGAGTTTGAATCATTGAATGAAAATTGATGAATATAGAACGAGCATCAGTTTTGTCTTTTAACAAATAAACCCAACATATAACCGAGTATGATCATCAATAAAAGTGACAAACTATTTTGAGTGAGTACGAGTGAAAATACAAGAAGGGCCCCAGAGATCGCTATGAATCAGGGTGAATGGTTGAGATGGTTTGTATAGGGATGTTGGGAACGAAGTACGCTTATGTTTTGCAAGTTCACATATTTCACACTGAAAATCAAACAAATTTTTATTTGAAACAATGGAAGGAAACAACCGTCTCAAATAATGGAAATTGGGATGACCCATTCTAAAATGCCATAATTGAAGTTCATTATCCCTAGAGAGAGATGCAGAATCACAAATTGCAGTTGAACCGTGGTCACTCACAGTAGCGTCGTCAAAGTAGTAGAGTCCTCATACTCCTTAGCACTGCCAATCGTCTACCCCGATAATAGATCCCGAAAAACACAGTGAGAGGGAAGAAATTTAGCAGAGCAATTAGAGGTTTTTGTTAACTGACTAATGGACAAGAGATTGTAGGATAATTTGGGAACGTGAAGGACAGAGTCTAATTTTATAGCGTTAGAGAGTTGAATACTCCATTTTCCTGCAACCGACGAAAGAGTGTCATCGGCAATCTTAACTTTGAGATTTCCAGCACATGGTGAGTAAGAGGAGAAAAGGTGATATGAATCGGTCGTGTGATTGGATGCACCTGAGTGAATGATCCAAGGATTATTGGATCTCGATGTGCTCAGAGCGTGAAAGAAATTACCTTTTTGGGCTAAGGAGGCAGAAACAATATTCTGGGAAGACTGACCAGAAGCTTGGAAGTGGGAAAACAATTTTTGCAATTGTTCCAATTGTTCAGGGGTAAAGCTGACAGTTGAGGTATTAGGAGTGGTTTGAGAGGATGCTGATGAGTGAGTGAGAGTGGTCTGATAGCCACGACTGCCCTGTCGTGGTTTCCAATCGGCTGGTTTCCCATGAATTTCCCAGCAAGAATCTCGGGTGTGACCATTTTTTCTGCAGTGGTCACACCAAAGTTTGCTTATGTTTTTTGTTTGGGCCCGGGCCCAGACCGTGGGCCTTTAGACGTAAAGGCTGACCCTTCCGTTGCATTATGCCCGTGAGACCCGTGAGAATAAGAGGACTCCTGCAGCATCACCTTCCGTCGGTACTCCTCACGTCTGATTTCAGCAAACACTTCACGAATGGATGGACGGGGGCGTCGACTGAGGACTACTTCGTGCGTCGTCGAACTCTCGATTGAACCCAGCGAGGAACTCGAAGACCCGTTCCGTGTCGAGTTTCTTCCGGTATCTGGCGCTGTCGCCAGAACACACCCACTCTTCGCAGCTCAGGTCGAGCTCCCGCCAGAGGGTCTGCATCTCCATAAAGAACTCGGTGACGTCTCTCTCTCCCTGCTTCATCTGCCACAGTCGGGTCTTGAGATCAAAGATCTGAGAGAAGTCTTTTGCATCTGAGTACGTCTCCCGTACGGCATCCCAAACATCCTTTGTCGTCGGTAAGAACAGATATGTTTTGTCGATGGAGGATTTCATGGAGTTCACTAGCCATGCAATCACCATCGAGTTTTCTGACCGCCACTTCAGTAGGTCGGCAGTGCTAGTCGACAGTGGTTGCTTGGTTTCGCCGGTGAGATACCCCAATTTCCCTTTTCCATCGATGACAAGTTTGATGGATTAAGGTCACTCACGGAAGTTTTTACCATTAAACTTTTCCACCGTGAGCTGGAAGGACGAGTTGTCAAGTCCATTGGAGCTCATGGTGGGCAGCGATGGTGTTTCCGGAGTGGAGGTGGGTGAGGGTACCGGTCCTTCGCTATCAACGGTGGATTCAGACATTGATAACTAAGAATTCGGAACCTAGCTTTGATACCATGAAGAAAGAATGGAATTTTCTGTATATTACTTCAATGTTGCCTTTCTTAATTACCCCATGTAATTCGGGATATTATATTCCTTCCATAACATTGAGATCTGCCATATCACACGTAATTTCTATATCCATGATACTCGGGATTTCTACAGCTTTCCCCGGTTAACCCCGGTATCAATTGATTACAACGCCAATGTGTAACTGATCATATCAATGGATATTGACCTTGAATATGGCAAATATTTCATCACTACGGACATTGGAAATATGATGATAGCAAAACGTGGATCCATATTGGCATTACTTTAAGATTCAAGAAAAGAGTAGGCTAAGAAAGGAAAGTTACCTATCTCAGCCTTAAATCTAAAGAATCCAGGACCAATAACCTCACTTTTGCAATCATATACAGCATCTACCACCTACAAGTAAATCTTCATATTTCAGACCAGTGAATGAAAACAGAAGCCAAGTGAATAGAATAAAATTATTTGCACAGTTATACCGGGTCATTTTTCAGGAAATGCAAAACCTTTTCCACGTCATGGTCGTCCATCGCTCTACCAATTAGAGCATGCCGATTCCTCTGGATGAGAAAGATAGCCACCTGCAAGGTAAACTCAGTTCAATTACAGTAACCTTGAACTCCAATGAGAATTCTATTTTGTTGACAAGCTTGAGTTGCAATAAGCCATATCCATCTAGGTATAAAGAGGCAATGGCAGAGAAGTGAGTATGATGTTATACTACATAACATCTAGCACTTGGAGCTAGTTACACACTAGTGCCAACTTAGCAGTTATGGACTTATACACTACGCAAACCTGGAACACAATTTCCCACATTATTTAAAAAGGTTAGCATAATGACTAGAACCTATTCATGCTGCTACAAATATATCCAACAACCTACTCCATATCTGAGAATTTTTTTTATATGTAAGCCAATCTTATTAAAGAGAAGAAAAACAAGGACCACACAACAATGAGATTAACAGTACAAGAGAATATACCGAAAATCTCTATCACAAACAAACTAGAAAACTAAGAAAAACTAGAAACCAGAAAAGAGAACCCAGCAACACAAAGGCCCAAAGACAACACCGCCACAACCGCTCCATAAGATGTCCATAGCCACCTAACAACTGGGCAACCACCTCCTTAATTTGTCCAATGCACCCGATATGAACCACAAGCTCATATAACCACAAACACCCGATAGGAACCACAGTCGCAGTGCACCCAACCTCACCCCTCCAAAGATTCCCCACCCTACGACAATGCCCTCCCTTTGTCCTTAGTCTTCCGAGCGATCGAGGAAGACCTTTCATAGTTAACCGAAGAGTTCAAACCCTGCAGCTCCCTAAGCATCTTGCCCCTGACTTTCTAGACTTTTTTGAACTAAGTTGCACCGTATATCTCTCCAACGCAGCAAAGAGATTCCACAGTTCTTGCTCGTGACCATCACACGACACCCCAACCAAATGGCCAACAGAGGAAACCATATCTAAGACTCACTCCGGAGATTTCCCCGCCGATTGTCCAAATGAACTCTCGACACAAACCAGGCTCATTTCCGCCAAAACCACTGGCCCATCTGACAGCCTAGTCACCTCAGGTAGCCCCAGCCTCTCTGAAGAGTCGATCGCTCCAGCTACCGTAGTCGGCACCTCCATAGGCCGAAGATCCGGATCCGCATCTAAGTCGATAACCTGGGAGCCAACACACCCCCTCTGAAGAAGAAAAATCCTTATCGGCAGACAATGCTCCGATGGCTGGCGACAGGATTGTCGCCGGAAAAGCCACCCCCAATAGGTCCAACTCCTGCACCGGAGCTCCCTCCTGGCAGTCGCCGACAGCCACAGACGTCGCCGGCAAGGAAGGTACCGCAGACGGCTGGTGGTGAGCATCACCCGCCATGCCTCCAGGCGATGCAGCAAGTTCGAATTACTTTTGAGAAATTGAAGGGCAAATTAGTGCTTCGAGTCCAGGGAGTTATGGCGCGAATGGGTTTTATGCAAAGTTGAATTTAAGCGATGGCTTTTTTCCGTAGTTTAGTGATTGATGAGAAGACGTATCATTTCTCGGTTAGCACGTCGGGTCTCGTTACGTTACGGAAACTGAGTCGGAAGTCACAGAGCTCCGTTCGTTTTGGCAGATATGGGGTGGTTTGGCATGCCAACCTCTTTGGCAAACTGGCGGAGGGGAACGTCGATAAAGATCTCTCGGTGAAGTTTAATGAATCCTCCTATGCGTTTCTTGCCCAGAAATGCTTGTATGAGCATGGTAGATACGTTGTGTTGGTGGAATTTGGGGACAAACAGCAGAGGGGGCAGTTAGGATCCCTGAGGGGCACTCGGGCGTTGGCTGGCAGGCATTTGCTCAGTCTTGTGAGGAGTTGATTTCTATTATTGGTGAGCTGTGTCGCACAAGCTCGGGGCGTGCAATTTCAGAGATTAGACAAGGAGTTTCCTTTGCCCAATTGGTGAGGGTGGCTCGCCGGAGATGGTGGAGGGCAAGGGAGAGTTTCGTAAACATCAAGTTGGCAACAGTAACATGACAAGGCAGACGACAGTTGGATTCCCTAGGGTGGCGTCTGCAGAGGTTCCTGTAGGTCACGTGAATTCCAATAGT
Source organism: Myrica gale (assembly GCA_963930655.1). Taxonomy (NCBI): domain Eukaryota; kingdom Viridiplantae; phylum Streptophyta; class Magnoliopsida; order Fagales; family Myricaceae; genus Myrica; species Myrica gale. The sequence goes on along the minus strand of OZ005619.1, from coordinate 10,904,517 downwards.
AATGATGCTTCTGGGGGCTGTTGTGACGGTTAGGTCAGAAGGGGAGTTATGGGAGCATTTAATTCGTCTGCGTGCTGAGCTAGACAGTCTTATCAAATTCGTAGTGGAAACCCGGAAGGCTTTGTGTTGCTCGGTATGCGGTTCTAATCTCGTTGGCTCGGGTTTTGTCGACCTGGGCCGTCATGTGGAGAATGCGTTGGTTTCGGCACAGGAACCTGTTGAGCATCACCCCGGGCTGTCGGTCATACCGAGCTTACAGGCCTCACCTGGTGGTGTGGAGAAAGCTTTGGTTCTGGCCCAGGAACCTGTCAGGCATCACCCCTGGCTGTCAGTCATACCGAGCTTACAGGCCTCGCCTAATGCTATGGAGAAGGCGTTGGTTCCGGCTCAAGAACCTGTCGGGCATCACCCCGGGTTTCGGCCATACCAGGCTTACAGGCCTTGCCTGGTTGTGTGGAGAAAGCATTGGTCCCGGCCCAGGAACCTGTCAGGCATCACCCCGGGTTGTCGGTCATACCGGGCTTACAGGCCTTGCCTACTGGTGTTGAGAAGTCGGTCATCCCAGGCATTCAGGGCAAAATTGGGCTTATTGGGTAAGTTGGGATTACTGGGCACGCCGGGCATACCGGTCTTGATTTTTACCTTGCCTCAGAGCTTACCGGCCCCCTTCCTGCAAGTCCAGGCCAAACATCAAGCAGGCAAAATTCCATTGAAGCATTTTCTACATTGTCAACTTCGATACAACATTTTGTCCTGGTAGCATTCCTTTGAACCTTGGTCACGTAGCAAGTCATCATTTGAGACATAATATGTCGCCCCTTTGAAGCATGAGTTCCAATTGAAACAAGCAGTGTTTTGTTTATGACTAATCAATCAAAGAGGCAATGGAAGAGAAGTATTTTTGCTGAAATATTATTCAGTATTTAACATTCACAGTTGAGCTTTCAAGCCCCAAACTTAAACATAGTTTGAACCCTTGGTAGGATATGAGTTGTCTATAATGTACTTTGGCCGTTCTTTTATATGCTTTCAGTGCATATTCTGGCTCATAAAGAATTCCATGACTATAATGTAATTTTGAAGAACCGGGGTTAGAGTATAAAAGAGGAAAGAACATCCATTTCTTCGCCCTGTTTGACTGTATAAACTTTAAAAGTTATGTGGATCAACAGGAATCTTTTCCAATATTTTCACTCCAGATGTAACATAAACCCGAGAGCCACACCCATATCTTCTGTTGCAAACCTTAACATTCACTCTTCTGTGCTTTATGATTGTATGAGTACATCGCTTATATTGATGACATGTATGGCAGCATTCTGAAGACCCTTCAAAGTGACTCTCTTCAGTGCTTGTTCTAAACCAGACTATAAACCAGTAATGACTTGCAGGTGAGACACAAGCTCTCCCAAGCATCAAAGAACTTCCTAAAGCAGCATAAAAAGTTTCTGACCACTATCGCGTCGAGATGGAAGGTTGGACCTACGCTATGGCAATACTTCTTTTGTTGTTCTAATATTAAACTTGCAAAAAAAAAAAAGCTTACTCTCTCCTACAGAAAGGAAACACTAGTTTTAACTCTAGCCTAGTTTTAACTCTAGTTGCAAAAAAAAAAAAAAGCTTACTCTCTCCTACAGAAAGAAAGAACATAATATTTTTTTCCACTACCCAGAGTACTACATAGAATCAATGTCCAAAAAACCCTAAGGGCTCCCCCAGAGTAATCCATAAGGTTTACTCTAGCCTAGATTTGGGGAAAAGGTATGAAAATATTTCCAGAGATTCCACTGTTGGTCCTTAAAAATTTTGAAGGCCAAGTTAGCCAAAAAGATTGTTGTTTGTTCAAATCCCAATCCCCAAGCTTTTTAATGTAAGGTCTAAAAAACACGCCTGAAGCCAACATTGAGTGCTAGCACTATGCTCAAATAACTCATGTCATGCCCCCAAGAAAACCTTGAGCAACCTTCAACAAAAAAGGGTACGTGTGCTAAAAGCCAATTCAAGCTGTAGGCAAGGACTTATCAAGGGGAAGCAGGACAATTAAATAGTATCCGTATAGAAATTAAAGGTACACATTGATCATCACATACCATTCCAAGAAGGTTGCCAACTATTATTGAACCTATGGGGTCATAAATTGCATTTCCTGTGTAGTTCACAGCAACTAAAGATGCTCCAGCGATAAGAAGACCAGCAACAGCAGCACCATCCTGAATATTTGAGATCATTGAGAGGCAACATATAGTTGAGTGACGTTAAAAAAAATCTACATGAGAATATTGGCCAGGCAGCATTATCATTGGAACTTATATACAACTTTTAGATCATAGCTCCACCAAGCGCAATAATATGCATATCAGCATAGTCAGCATAACAATAACAAAAGGACAGAAAATTAGGAGAGAGAGAAAGAAAGGGGGTATGGTATAAGAAAGTGCTTCAAAGCCTTGGTGCCCAGTTTGGCTAGCTCACCAAATTTCAACAATAAAAGATAAATGATCCCCATTGGCATTCTGCTTCTTTTTCCAATAACAGCAAGCAGTTGATGGAGTTTTATTAACAAAGCAGAGCCTCAAAAAAAGTTTCGCCAAACAAATTAGAATCTGGAAATTATCAGCGAAGCAAAACCTCAAAGTTAATTTTGCAAAAGGAATTATAATCTAAAATTTAACAAATCAAGAAAATCTGGGAAAGAAGTACAAGAAAATTCCAAAAGCAGTTATCTAAGCATATATTTCGATAAGTAGTTGTCTAAGCATATATGGATCTCAGAATAGTCATTTCAGATCAACCACAGAAAGCTCAAAAGAATTAAAGTCGATCGTTATCTCTCCAATTCTCATAATTTATACTCAATCAATAAATGGAAACCAAAAATATTAACTAGTAACAGGAAGCGATAGGGAGAACGGTGGAATAGATAACCTCTGTCATGACTGCAACAGAGGTAGGATCGTGACCACGCCAGACGTAGTCTCTCACTGTCATTCCCTCAGCAGCTGCACCTTTCTTGACAGCTTGTATGGCAACAAGCAGAGAAGCACCTAAAGAAAGATTTATTTTTTTAGAGGCCAAGTTGATAGCTAAAAGGTCAAATACAGTCGGAATGCAATGAGTTATACCTTCAATGAGAAATGAACCACCAAGCACTAGAGCTGCATACAGAATATTTTCAGGGGGCTGAAGAAGACAAACTGATTTATTAATAAGATTCACAACTAAGAAACAGGAAGTTATACCAGAACTTAGGATCTTGGATAAGAAAAGTTTTGAAAATAAGATTCACAAGGACAAGTACCTGCACAGTCCACAAGTTTTGAATCCCAAGAACAATTGTACCTCCCGACCCAAGACAGAAGATACCGACAGCAGATATCAAAGACCAGACAAATCTTTCCTTGGAATAACCATAACTGTGCCACAATAAAAATATGATTTTAGCATATATAAATAGGAAAAATGATTGAGATTTAGGACTAGTGCAATATATGACCGAGGAAATGTGATCTGTGCACAGGCGAGAGTAACTTTTGAAACGGGAATAAAAGGTACTCACTGGCCACATTGTACAATAATGTTTATGGTGGCTTAAAAACACAGAAAAAGAAAAACCATGGAAGAGGAAAACCAAAGTTGCATTCCATTTCTCTAATTTCAAACAGAAAATGTAGCCCAAGTTGTTCAGTCAACTGGACTCAAGTATTCAAGTTGATGTACGTGAAAAAAATAACAAAGAAATTACTAGCTCTATGTGGAGATCTAAAAAAAGAAATTATAAGCTCTCGGTTCAAAATTGCAGCACTTTGGACAATGACCCTGGCTAGTTCTACTCACGTCAAATCCTTCACGCAAATATAAATCTGAACTTATAGACAAGCTGGCACATGGCTATTGATGTTGACAATGATGGAGACTGCAGATTTTGTTAATGGGGAATAATGCGCTCATGTATACTTACGGGTGTAGAGCATCCGGTGCACGTCTCGAACTACTCAGACCATAAGCAAGAAGAGCCTACAAAGTGAACACTAATTAGTTTATCTGCATTCAACAATCAATAAACTGAGTTAAATTTAAGGATAAATACAAAATTAGTCCCTGTGATATACGCGAAAATCGAATTAGTCCTCATGATAAGAAAAACTTAAAAGTAGTCCCTGTGATTCCATTTTCGTTTGCCGTTGGTCCTCTATCAGGGACTGATTTTATTCCTTTCTGAAATCACAGGCACTAATTTTATGTTTTTCTTATCATGAGGACTAATTCGATTTTCGCGTATATCATAGGGACTAATTTTGTATTTATCCCTAAATTCATTGCAACAAGTCAAAAGCAATAATAGTCTATAAAACACAATCATGAAGAAAAACTCAAAGATCACCTGATTTGCAAAATCTGCAACTGAGTGAACAACTTCAGCCAACATAACATGGCTAGAGGTCACTAACCAGACCCCAAATTTCAGAGAAAAGACAAGAAAGTTGCACCACAATGCGGTTGTGACTGCCCGTTGACTAGACACATGAGAGAGAAGAAAATAAAGGATTAGGTTGTAAATGATGGGGACTAAATGTGGATTGAAATATACGTACAGGCAAGAATCAAATGAAAACAAATGTCAATTGACAAACGTACTTAATTGAACCACTCACTAGTATTTGCCTGTCAAAACAGTCAAAACGTAAATTTCTAAATTTCAAACATCAAAGGTCCAGTACCTGTTTTTCTTTAATTACATGTCTAAGGAGTTTAGGTCTTTCTACAACTGAAACGTCTTTATACCATTTCTACAAATTTCCTTCTTCTTTCGCAAGATTATCTCAAAGTACAAATTTTCTAGGCAACTTAACTTCGCTAGATAGGCTGCCAATTGTGTAACACCCCAACCCGAATAGACAGGGTATTTCTGTACTTTTATTGTTGTGTTATTCTTATTTTTTTAAAAGAAAAAACATTGTTGTGTGTTATTCTTAAATTTAAATTTTTGCAATTCCTATTTTTGCCACTTAAAGATGTGTTAAATAAAGGGTAAATTACTCCGCTAGTCCTTGGGGTTTTTGTGATTCCCAGTTTAGTCCTTGTGGTAAGTTTTATCCTACGACCATCCTTGTGGTTTGGATCAATTCCTAGTTTAGTCCTCCGTTAACTTAGATAACAGAAATTGATAACATGGCTAACATATCACGTCAGATCAAATGAAAAACAAACACGTGTTTTTGGTCTCACAACCTCAGCACCATCCTTCAACTTCAGCATCACCAGCACTCAATTTTTCTGTCCCTTCGCTCTCACAACCTCTCATTTTCTGTCCTCTGTATCACTCGCTTCGTTCCAACCACCTCGCCGCAACCCCTACCTCCTTGCCTCGCCACCGCAGACCCCTTTGCATCCGAGCCCTCGACGCTGCCCGGCCCTTTGACTACAAATCCAAGCTCGCCACCGCCCATAACCAGTCAAGCCACCACCTCAAAATTGCCACCACCGGCTTCGGCAACTTCGGCCAGTTCCTGGCCAAAACCCTCGTCCGCCAAGGCCATACCATCCTCGCCCACTCCCGCTCCGACTACTCCCTCGCCGCTAAGACCCTTGGAGTCTCTTTCTTCTCTGACCCTCACTACCTCTATGAAGAACACCCAGAAGTCATTCTCCTCTGTACCTCCATCATCTTCACCGAACGTGTTCTCAGTTCCCTCCCTCTCCAAAGTCTCAGGCGTAGCACATTATTCGTCGGCGTTCTTTCGGTCAAAGAGTTCCCCAGAGATCTACTACTCGACGTTTTGCCCACCTACTCCGATGTCATTTGCTCGCACCCGATGTTCGGACCCCAACGCGCCAGACACAGCTGGAATGGGCGTTTCTTTGCTTATAAAAGAGTTAGAATTGGCGATGAAGAATCAAGGATTTCGCGGTGCAAGAAGTTCCTTAATGTTTTCGCCAGAGAGGGGTGTAAAATGGTTGAGATGAGCTGCGTGGAGCACGACAAGTACGCGGCGGGGTCACAGTTCATTACTCATACGGTTGGGAGGTTTATACAGGGGATTTTCAGATTTCCTCTCCCGAGGTTTCAGAACCACCATCTTTCCTTGCATGCCACGAAAAATGCTCCTCCCTTGTTTTCTTATCCGCTGGCGATGTAGATGACTCGTCGTTCGGCCTCAAATTTAAACCTGCATTCAACTCTCAATTCCCACGTGGGCAGAGTTCTCCAGTTCCAGGTCCCTGCACAGGTCCGGAGAGGGGGTGTAGTAGTCGAGGAATATGGGTAGAATAGAGCAGGAGAGGGGGGCGGGGACTAGAATTGGAGAGGGGGAGCGGATTTGCTCTCCGGTTCCAGGTCCCTGCACAAGTCCGAAGAGGGGGCGTAGTAGTAGTCGAGGAATATGGGTAGAGTAGAGCAGGAGAGGGGGGCGGGGACTAGAATTGGAGAGGGGGAACGGATTTGCAGCAGACCCACGCCCTAAATTTTTTGGGTGATGTGTCATTTTCTCCACGTGTCAGCTGCTTATTTGTTATTACGTGGTCACCTTTAGCCACGTAGATAATTTCCATTGGCAATCTGACGGCAGGACTAACTTGAGACAAGTTAGAAACCCCAAGGGTATTGGTCGGACAAAAAATACCGTAGGGACCAATTTGGGAAAGCATTAAACCCCAGGGACTGCTGGAGTAATTTATCCCTAAATAATTTGTTTTGAGTTTAGGGATAGAGGCCTAATCCTTGTGGGTTTTAAACTCCACTTAAGAAATTCTGGTGGTGTTTGATTATAAAAATTTTGGAGTGGTAAAAATTTTGGGGTGTTGGAGTTGATGAAAAAGTGAAGAGGAAGATCATTTGAATGAATTTTTTATATTTATTTGGAGTGAAAATTGATGATTTGATGGGGAGAGAGAAATTTGAGGAGTTATTTTTTTAGGGTGGAAATTTTGGGGGCCCGAAATTTTTACTCTCAAACATCTCCCTAATTTGAGTTAGATTTCCATATTTAAGTTAGAGCAATAGAGTATTTCATTGAGGGGATAATTTGAGTTAGATTTCCTAATTTGAGTTAGAGCAATAGAGTATTTTTATTCTTCCAAAAACAGTAAAATCATTTCCTTGTTTACTTTCTAAGCCTAATTCTTAATTGTCATAACCCTCCTTGATGGCTTTCATTGAGGGGCTCACAAGACCTTTTAAAGACATCAAAACCTAAAATATAAAGGCCCAAACCTTAGGTGGTGTTTGCAAAACCAAAATTTCGGGTCTCAAAATTTTGGTCAATAAAACAATAATAAAATAACTATTAAATAATCTCTCTCTTCCCCATCAAATCATCTCTATCCATTACAATAAACATAAAAAATTACTCAAATCATTTCTCCACTTTTTCACCAACTCCTATAAACAAAAATTTTGGTTTTGCAAACACCACCTTAGTTTAACAAGTCAGCCATTAAAAATCAAGAAAAACCTAACCTTAGCATGAGTTTAAGCCCTTTTTTGCTATCACCCTTGAGATTCCGAAAACTATAGCCTTCCTTCTACAAACCACACTTTCCTTTGAGTTTGAAGAAAGGAAGATACATCCACCTCTCCAGCACTACCGCTTGCCTCTCAAGACCCAAAATCAGCTCTTTTACTCCAAGAAATCAATTTCTCAATGGACCTTGAAGACCATATGTCAAGGTTTCAACTTTCGGTTTCCTTACGAAAATTAGGGTAAGTTCTAATCAATTTCTCTACAAGGTTTTCAATTATAACTTTCAAGAACATTTCTCTTTCTAATATTTTTGAATATCTATGTAGATCTAGTGCAAGGGAGATTTCCTTGCACAAAAGCTATTAACATTTCACTCCATAACACACTCGGCATACTTTCGTGCCTTTGTCATCAAGTTATATCGAAAATTCAGCTAGATAAGGCCCTCTAATACCTTAACTTTTGAATTGAATGTGAGTTTGCAAAAATATAGCACCAATTTGACTTCCTATAAGTGTTGTCAACAATTATTTGATATATAATGACCTTTTCTTCTAAGCCCCTTTTTACGCACTCTTATATGATATTTTACGAGATTTAAGTTTGCAACATTTTAATGTGTGCTTAATATACGTATTATGAACAATTTCTACAATGATGAAAGGAATGAAAGCAAAGGATAAAGAAAGTAAGATGATGAATGAAAATGTTATGTAAAGGAAGAATGAAATGATGAATGATTGCATGTAAATATTTTTAGATGTTTTGGCCATATGACAGACTGTGTAATGGTACCATTGCTAAAGTGCAGAGGTAGTCATCATGTATGGTCCACGGGGATTGGCTCACTATAGCGCACCACTAGTTATCGAGTAATGTTCATATCTTAGACGCGACTCCACTCATTGGCCACAAGAATGGAGTCGGGATCCTTATGATCGCCAACCCTCACAAAAAGAGCATTATTGTGTGTTGGACACTAAAAGTTTAAAGATAACGGTTTTCATATTTTGCTTTCAATGTGTATGTGAATGTAAGTATGTTTAAAGACGGTGATGCATGTGAGTTTAAAAATGTTCTAAAGATGGTTTCAAAAGAAGATTTATCTCAATTATATTTTTACTGCATGATGTGTTGCTTCTTGAGTATTCGACTCATTTTTGTTTTTTATGTTTTAAATGTCCATATTTGGAGGGAGACAGGTCTATGGGCCATAGAAAATAGAAAAGATTTTTGCCTAAACTACCATAGAATGAGTATTTTAGCAAGATGAATTCTTCTTTTAAGTCTGTTTATGATTATGTATATAATGACATGACTTTCCAAACCCTATTCGGGGACGGGGTGTTACAAATTGACAAGAAGAGAGTCTCGCAGACATGAAATCCATACAGGATAAAAACAACATCCCCTCCTTTTCTATAAGGATCACCAAACTTTCTACTGGCTGCAAGAGAGAACCATCCAATCATCTAAAGTATTTACAGTTTCAGAGATGCGGTTACCGTTTGTCACAACATCCCTAGTTGCAATGACTTGATTATTTCCAAGTGTCTATAATCCAGAATTCTGAGCTCTTTTAGTTCTTTTTATCAGCAGCAAAGATACATAGGGCGGCACTAATTAGGTTTATAGGGCGCATTAATTTGTTGAGAGACTAGGGTGGTATCAGCAGCAAAGATACATAGGGCGCACTAATGGTAACAATCGCAAATGGATGACTAATAGGCAGGAGTTCCCTATGGAGATATAAAAGGATGGATTACATAAAGGTGATAGAAAGAAGGAGAGGTACGAGCAGGATCTCTCAGTTGTAGATAGGAGGACAATGTGCTGCTTCTTCTTTGTTGTGAGAAGAAGACAATTTGCTTATGGACCTCTTACTATTCTGGCTTTGTCTTTCTCACCCCTCAGACCTTTCAGAAAATATTTTCAGCACCAAATATTGATGTTTATTCAAAATTCAAACACACTGCATAACGTGTCAAGCAATAGGAGAGTGATTTATTACAAATAAGGGGAATCATGTCTGAACCACCTGTTCCTTTAACCTTTTTTTGTTAAGACCAATTTCACTACACAATTCCATGCTACTTTAATCCAAGTTTAATCAAAGACTCTGCCCCTTTCACCATCAATATGCTAAATGAAGATTTTTTTTTCTTTCTAAGACATGCCATATTTTCTGTGGTCCCCAATACTATCCATTTTCTCTCCTCTCACCCCTCTTAACATCTACCTCTTCTCTCTTAGAAGGGAGAAGAAGGTACATTAGAGGAGAAAGAGGGATGGAAGGGAAGGAGAATATTAGATGATAAAATTGGAAAGAATAAATTTTTATTACTAAATTGATTGAAAAGGGGAAGAAGGCCAGAGATTAAAACCAGAGTAAAGCATGAGAAATCTCAGTGGAAGAATTGAACTTAAGTCACAGAAGAGAAAAAGGGTCAAGGAAAGGGGTGGTTCTGTCGTAGCCAACTTGCATTTTGTACAGAAACTTAATATTCCCCTATGTTCAGTTTGAGCCCACCAAGCAGCAACAAAATGTATTTTCATAGATTCTTGCCAAGTTCGAGTCTCACTGAATTCTTTGTACTCTTATTTGAGATATAAATCCAAGACCGTCTTGTGCAGTCACAGTTGAAGGACTTTTAGTTTAGCAGAAAATCCCACTACTGATCATGTTCTACCCATGGAATCAATCAAGAGAATGTTTCTTAAAACACTAAGCAGGGCCAAGTGCATGTACCCAGCAGAATTTATAGTTTCTCATCAATAAGCTTCTTCTATCATTCATCTCCATATTTTCGTATCAGTTCCTAACTCTGTAGTCCTTAGTAACAGGAACGAAACGCACAAACTGTACAATCTCTCATCCCTATCTAAATTATCTCAAGACTACTCATATTGACGTTATGGAAAATAACAAACTATCATTTACTCCTCACATATATTCTCCATACAACAACATCAGCTTTATCATATTAGAAACATCCAAGATTTCCACCCTTAGATACAGAAAAGAAAATGAGAATGTAAAGGGGGAAGAAAAAGAAGAAGAAAAGGAGAAGAGACTTCTACCTGTGTTGATCACTGATTTCAATCTTCTTCACTTGCTTAGCCCTCGTAAAAAATTCTAATACAAACAAGGAAAAATACCATTTCCAAAATTACATCAGAAATCTGTCATTCCAAGGAAAACAGCATACAACGACAGTTGAAAAGAAAGAAACAAAAAAGAAGAGAGAGAGAGAGAGAGAGAACTTACTGCGATGATAGATGTAACGATGGAAATTGCGACGGAGAAGGCCATCCAAGGAAACCAACCCCAATGAAACGTACCGTTTCGATGAACTAGCCGCTGGAAAATAAGGACCGTGTAGATGAACAAAGGAACCCAATTTGGAGCTACTGCTCTTACCCTGTTTGGGACTGTAATGTTGACTACGATCCGCCCCGCAGTTTTCCTCGTGGGAGGGTTGAAACGTTGAAAAATGGGAGAGACTGCGAAAGCGGAAGGACCGAAAGGAAGAGTGGTGGTTGTGGCGGAGGTGATAGAGGAGAAGATGAAGGCCAGGCTCCGCTTTTCCCCGCATGGCTTTTCAGTAGTACTATTTGCTTTGCTACTTGCTAGATGCTTAATGCGTTCTTCTTGTCAGTTTCTGTCTTTTTCGTACCTCCCTGTTATGGAGATAGAAAGCAGAGCAAAAGGAAAGACAGAGAGGGAAAGGATGAAAGAAGGAAGAAGAGAGGAGAGTAGGAGGGGGAGGAGGAAGACCTCCGTCCATAGATTCCTCTCTCCCTAACAGTATATGAGTATATCCCCTGCCATCGCCACGCACCCTCTCTCTCTCTCTCATTTCTTCGTCATACATTGGTTACTTCTTTACTTAGTTTGTAACGCTAATGTAAATAATTAAATTAATTAATGAAGAACTTTGTTAATCCAGCCAGCTAATGGATTGAGACAAAGAACTTGTATGAGTATCTTATCTCTATATCAAAAAGGGAGGAATCAAGAAAGAACATGGACGTTGTCAAGTTCTATAGTTTATGGATCAATGCAGCTCCAACCAATTAAAAAGTGAGAAAGAAAAAAATACACCAATAGATTATTCACTTAGTATATTCTCCCCTAAGAAGTTAGTCTTTTCCCATAATCTTGATTGATCTTTATATCAATTTTGCCTTTTAAACCAGGGGTATGTTCGTTTTCACTATTTTTTCAGGATTCTAAGTATATTCACAATTCTACCACCGAACATATTCAGAATTCAAACACAAAAATCAATACATTTTACACAATCTCCAACAACTTTTTAATTTTTTATTCAACATAAATTTTCTCTCTATACTTTTTCACATAACTCCAATATTTTTTTATTAAACAATTACATCAAATCATTTCTCTCTCCACTTTACACAAACACCAATAAAACACTATTCAACATAAAAATTCACAACTTCTCTAAAATCCTACATTTTTTCTCAAAACGAACATCACCCAGGTAAAAAATCTATCTACTTCTTACATTTTTCCACTATAAGAATGGTCCTTAGTTTTCACTTCTATACTAGATAATCGTGGGTTTTGCTATGAGTATCAAAAAGGTCCTAAAACAGTTTTTGTCCGAGAAGTTGACAGAATGTGTCACAATGGTGATGTTCGTTTACTATTTTTTTTAAGGATTTACATCCTACTTCTTTTTTACAATACAAACATCACAAAACACATGTATTCCAATACAACATTTTATTACTTTTTCTACAAATATCAATTCATTTTAACAACTTCTACATGAATATCAATACAACTTTAACATCATCTAAATATTCAAAATTTTATCAGAATCCTACAAATTTGTTCCAAACGCCATCTCAAAGGTCTAATTAAATCTAATTCAGATTGAAAAATTAAAATAAGAGAAATCAGTAGAAAGGGATTAAAATTCAATAAAATTAAATAAATTATAATTAAATTAAATTAACAAAAAACTTAAAAAATAAAAGATATATTGCTAAAGGAATAGAAAAAAATTTACTCTTTCAAAGGTTGAAATTAAAACAGAAATTAACAAAAAAAATTTAAAGTCGAAAGGAATAAATTAGAATTAAAACAATTATTGTGAAATAAAAAATAGTTAAAAGATTAAATAAATTAAAAAATAGAAAACTTAAGTTAGAAGATTTGCACGAGGGTCTCTAGGACGGGCATGTTGAGCGGCGTGAATGAGGTCAATTCTCTACTTGGCTGTTGCGGCCTAGCTCGGGGACGTGGGGTCAGTCTCTATGTTGTCGTTGTCTTCTATCTCAAACATCGGGCTGTAGCGTGTAACTAGTCTCTCGACGCCTCTTCTCCGTCCTATCCTCTTGAGGGGAAGGAGATATCTCCCGAGCCCTGATGATGTCTTCAGCGTTCATGAACTTTTGGCCTTCTATCATTAGGTTAGTATGACTGGCGGGGGGATTCCTGGCTAGCGAGCGAAGGAAATCCCCAAGTTGGACACAGTTCATGAGCGCCATGATAGGTATACAGTACTCATCTTTATCCTCCACGAACAATGCCTCCTTGTTAAAACGGGCGAGGGAGCTACTACGCATGCAAGCTCTCCCGGGGGTGTGTAAGGAGCAGCTAGAAATCAGCTGGAAATGAGTTCGTAAGAGCTGATTGAAGGAGATGAAAAAACTTAAGAAACTGTACATCTTTCAATATTGGAGCACGGCTTGCTCGAAAAGCCAAATACAAGTATAATTCTTGGAATTTCTATCCAAGATTTTCAATCTTTCTTTACAAAGAGCATCAAATTTACAAGCTTGTTACAAGTGGTATCAGAGCCGTTCCTTCCTGAAATGGCTGAGGGTACACGCATAAACTAGTTGATTGAAGCAATTGCAGCACTTACAGCACAACAACAGATTTTCATGGAGACAGTTACGTCCAGATTGGAGGGGTTGTCTCATCTTGCTGGTTCTGGAGTCCCCCGTGGTGGTGAAGAAGCTGATCAACAAGAAAATGTTTCTGGTCAGACCCATGGAGGAGGCGAACCCAACAGAGATGGTGGTTTTAATCTGTCCCGGAATTTGAAGTTGGATTTTCCCAAATTTTTTGGTGAGAATCCCGAAGGCTAGTTGTTTAAGGTGAATCATTACTTTCAGATTTATCAAATTCCTATGAATCACAGGGTTCTAAATGCTTCTCTTTACATGGAGGGTGAGGCTTTAGTATGGTTCCAAGATTCTGAAGACTCTGGAGTTTTTTGTAGTTGGGAGTCTTTTACCAAAGCATTATTGGTACGGTTTGGCAGTTCTCCTTATGATGATCCTATGGAGGCAATGCAAAAGTTAAGGCAGACCGGTACTGTGGCAGATTATAAAAGACAGTTTGAGAACCTTTCTAATAGGTTGAAAGAAGTTTCAGACAGGATCAAGTTGAGTTGGTTTATAGGAGGCCTGAAGGATGATATTAGATATCCTATTAAGCTCCTAAATCCCAGCACACTTCAACAGGCTTTTGGTATGGCAAAAATTCAAGAAGAATATGTTTCTTGCAGTAAGAAACCATACAAGGTGGTTGGGTATGCCAATAGCTCAGGTTTTAATCCAACTAAACCTGTAGTTAAAGATAGAATACCAGTTCAACGAATCTCACCATTGCAGATGAAAGAAAGAAGAGATAAAGGCTTATGTTATAACTGTGATGAGAAGTGGCATCCGGGACATAAATCTAAATCACCTAAACTCTATCTCATGGAGGTTAGTGATGATGAAATAAGTGGCAAGGTGGAGGCTGTTGAAGAGGAAGGGTTGACCAATAGTGGGGTTGGTCCTGAAGAGGAAGAGATGTGTGTGATGGAGGAGCTAGCACAGATCTCGTTTCATGCTATTGTAGGGTCTCCCAATTCTAAAACTATGCGGCTTTGGGGCAAAATTAAGGGTGTGGGAGTCACTGTATTGGTGGATAGTGGTAGCACTCATAATTTCATGGATCCTAGCGTTGTAACTAGGAGCAAGGTGCAAGTGGATGCTAAGGTGAAAGTGCAGGTCAGAGTGGCCAATGGGGAACTCGTTTCTGGTTGGGGAACTACTATGGCAGTACCATTGTGGTTGCAAGGTAACCTTTTCAAACCTGATTTCCATGTCCTTACCTTAGTGGGTTGTGATGTAGTGTTGGGAGTTCATTGGTTGAGAAGTCTGGGGCCTATATTGTGGGATTTTCTGCAACTAACTATGACATTTAAGGTCATTGGTAAGTCTATAACTTTGAAGGGGCTTAAGGTTGCTGAAAATGTTGTGGTAGAAGGAGATAAGTTTGATAGATCTACTGTGAAGGGGCAGAAGGGAGTAGTATTGCAAATGATTAATGCTAATAAAACAGTCTTAAACTCTACTGAATCTGAGGCTGTCTTGGGGGTTGTTAGTGAGTTTGTAGACTTGTTTGGGGAGCCTAAGGGACTACCTTCTAGCCGAGTACTTGACCATAAGATAATACTCAAGGAGGGAACAGATCCGGTTAGTGTAAGGCCTTACAGGTATCCTTTTTTCCAGAAATCAGAAATAGAAAAGATTGTAGCAGATTTGATGAAGTCAGGGTTGATCAGGAACAGTCAAAGTCCCTATTCATCCCCTGTTTTGTTGGTGAGGAAGGCTGATGGTAGTTCGTGTATGTGCATTGATTATAGGGCGCTTAATCAAGCTACTATCAAGGACAAATACCCCATTCCGGTTATTGATGAGCTGTTGGATGAATTGGCTGGGGCAGTGGTATTTTCTAAGCTGGACTTAAGGTCTGGGTACCACCAGATTAGAATGCATGAGCCCGACATACCAAAAACTGCTTTTAGAACTCATGAGGGTCACTATGAGTTTTTAGTCATGCCATTTGGTTTAACAAACGCTCCAGCAACCTTTCAATGTTTGATGAATGAGATTTTCAGGCCATTTCTAAGAAGGTTTGTTCTAGTGTTTTTTGATGATATTTTGGTATATAGTAAATCTGTTGAGGATCATGTAGTGCATTTGAAAAGGGTATTGGAAGTTTTGCAGCAACATCAGCTGTTTGCAAAGAGGAGTAAATGCGCGTTTGGATGTATTGAAGTGGAATATTTGGGACACTTGGTATCCAAGGAAGGGGTAAGAGCTGATCCTACGAAAATTGAGGCTATGATTAGTTGGGCAGTCCCTAGTACCATAAAATCCTTGAGGGGATTCCTCGGATTAACAGGGTACTACAGGAAATTTCTACAAAACTATGGGTTAATAGCTTCTCCATTAACTGCTTTACTCAAAAAGAATTCTTTTAAGTGGTCAAAGGAGGCGCAAGTAGCTTTTGAAAAGCTAAAAGAAGTTGTCTCTAATCCACCAGTTCTAGCACTGCCCAACTTTGGGTTAGCCTTTACAATTGAATGTGATGCTTCGGGTACAGGCATTGGGGCTGTGTTAATGCAGCAGGGTAGGCCTATTGCATACTTCAGTCAAGCTTTGAAGGGAAGGGCTCTCAATTTATCTACTTATGAGAAGGAGTTGCTGGCTTTAGTGTCGGCAATCAAAAAATGGAGGTCTTATGTGTTGGGTCAAGTTTTCATAGTCAAAACAGACCAGCAAAGTTTGAAGTTCCTTTTGGAGCAAAAGGTTGGGACCCCAGCTCAACAGAAATGGATTTCAAAACTTATTGGTTATGATTTCCATATTGAGTATAAGCAAGGCAAGGAGAATAAGGTTGTTGATGCACTGTCAAGGAAATTTGAGGTGGAGGCTAAAGAGATTGGGTGTATGATGATATCTGGCCCTAGTCTTGATTGGGTGGAGCGATTGAAATCAAGTTATTCTACTGATATGCATTTCAAGCATATTATAGAACAGCTTAATGACTCTCCTGAAGTGGTTCCTCTTTTTTCTATGGTCAATGGCGTGCTCTTGAGGAGAGGAAGAATTTATTTGGGGCAGAATGAAGAATTTCAAAAAGAGATAATGGACTATATTCACAATAGTCCTATTGGAGGCCATTCGGGTTATGAGAAGACAATAAGGAGAGCTAAGTCTGAGTTTTATTGGGTTGGAATGAGGAGCGACATCAAGAAGCTGGTTCGGGAGTGTGACATGTGTCAAAGAACCAAAATTGGTACTCATAAGCCGTATGGATTATTACAGCCACTTCCTATACCTAATCAGCCATGGACTCATGTATCCATGGATTTTATTGAGGGGTTGCCTCCCTCTAGTGGGTATAATACAATTTTGGTGGTCGTTGATCGATTGTCTAAGTATGCTCATTTTTTGAGTGTGGCTCATCCATACACTGCCTCAAGTATTGCCCAGATTTTTATGGCTAATGTAGTCAAATTACATGGTCTTCCACAAATAATAGTATCTGACCGAGATGCTATTTTTACTAGTGCTTTTTGGAGGGAGCTGTTTAAGCTGCAGGGTACTAAACTAGCATTTACTACGACCTACCATCCACAATCAGATGGACAAACCGAGATAGTCAATAAAGGGCTTGAGCAATATCTGAGATGTGTTACAGGAGACAAGCCTTCGGGATGGAGTAAGTGGTTGCCTATGGCCGAATGGTGGTATAACATCAACTACCATGTGTCTACAGGGTTAACTCCCTATGAGGCTGTCTATGGGTTTAAACCTCCTAAACTTCTACAGTATGTGAAAGGGACTACTAACCTAGAAGTTGTGGATCAAGAATTAAGAAGCAGAGAGCAGATATTAGCAGTCCTCAAGCATAATCTGATCAAAGCACAAGCACGTATGAAGAACCAGTATGATAAACACCATAAGCATATGCAATTTGAAGAAGGAGATTATGTGTATCTCAAGTTGCAACCATACCGACAGACTACAATTGCTTTTCGAAAAAATATGAAGTTGTCACCTAGGTTTTTTGGGCCTTACAAAGTATTAAAACGAGTGGGTCAGCTAGCTTACAAGTTGGAGTTACCTCCAGAGGCAAGGATACATCCTGTATTCCATGTCTCATATTTGAAGAAAAAGTTGGGACCTTTGGTACCCATAATACCTACCTTACCTCCTGTCAACAAGTTTGGGGAGATCCAGCCAGAACCCGAAGCAATCCTTGCAAGAAGAATTAAGAAGCGGTTCAACCAGTCAGTAACTGAAGTACTAATCAAATGGAAAGGAGCAAATGAAGAAGAATCTACCTGGGAGCTGCTCCATCGGGTGAAGCTGCAATATCCACACCTTGTGGGCAAGGTGCTTTGAACGGGGAGGTCTTGTAAGGAGCAGCTAGAAATCAGCTGGAAATGAGTTCGTAAGAGCTGATTGAAGGAGATGAAAAAACTTAAGAAACTGTACATCTTTCAATATTGGAGCACGGCTTGCTCGAAAAACCAAATACAAGTATAATTCTTGGAATTTCTATCCAAGATTTTCAATCTTTCTTTACAAAGAGCATCAAATTTACAAGCTTGTTACAGGGTGTTGCTTGATACTAAGGAGGTGAGTTACCGGCTTTTTCGCGTGCCGGCTGGCCAAGAAGTGCTTGATTAATGTTGTGCTGACCTCGTCGAAATAATTTCTATAGTCCCGGAACGAAGGTTGGGGAGCCTCTTATGTGCAGGTTCCCTCAGGTTAAAGGGAAGGCCCAGCACATGATTTGGTCTAGGGTGCTCTAGTACATGTGGCCTTTGAAAATCCCAAAGTGGACAACAATGGTACTAGCTCCCAGCGGTGGAACCAAGAATCCAATCGAAGGGGGTCAAACTCCTAAAGAAAAATGACCAAAAAAAATTTTTACTACGTAATGCAAAAAAATATCTTAAGAATTAAATATGAAGCATGAAGAACAAACAATTTGTGAAATATGTCATACCCTCCCATCTTTCATTAAGTGATGAGGAACTGTTGGATCATCCCTGTAGCCTTCATATTGTCCAAGAACAACCTCTTCACCTTTAATTGGTAGAACTGATTGAAGAACCTGAGCTCCAGATGTTAATCACCAAGAATGTGGAGGGCATGTCTGGAACTAAGGCGTATGATAAACAAGGGAAAAAAATTATGGGGAAATAGTCACAATTGTAGAGCATGAGTATTCCTTTTCTGAAAGAAGTCTTTCAAAACTCATGTACTCTCTAAATCTGCAAGTATTTTTGTATACTATGATAAAGAAATTTCAGCAAGACAACCACAGAGGTGTGGATTTCTTCTCTTTTTTGTTTGGTTGGGGGGGATGTTATTCTTACTATATGAGAGAATTTTCAGAGCCTAAGTATCAGTGAACAACAACCGCATTACATTGGAGGCTGAAGATACATACCTTCACTTTCTCATCCCGGATGTGCTCTGGTTTGAGAGAAACGGGCCTTTCAATGGCAACTAGGCAAATAACCTGTAGTTGGTAGAGAAAACATGAACAAAAGAATTATGTCAAAATCTATAAATCTTTCGTGATAAATTGGGGTGGGGGGTTGTATCGCAGTGCATTGCAATGCAGAGGTAGCCAGGTAGGGTAACATAAGTCTGGGGAAAGAAATTATGGTTAGAGTTCTTCCTATAATTATCTTATCACAAGCATATGTCAAACATGAATGACTAGAAAGAACTCACGAGAACTACAAGTTAAAAAAAATAAGTGGTACTGTCACTTCCTAAATACTTCAAGCAATATAACTAATCTAGATTAAGAGACAATTGATCAGCAGATGAATTTACTTCATCTTGATACCAAGGTCTTACCTGCAACAAATGGTTTTGAATGATATCACGAATAATTCTGCCAAAAATGGTAAATAATTAGTTAGTCATAAATAGTATCGAATGTATTTGATGTCTTGATAAAAAAGAACAGGAAAGCCAACAACATTTAGATTATCAAACAATGAGTACCGTTTTGGAGTCAATGCCTTTGATTTGAGAGAGCTCAGCCTTAATTTCATCAACTGACAAGTCTCGCAAGTACTCCAAGCATAATTTTCCTTTTTTCTCAAGCAAACAGCTCAGTATATTCTTGATGCAAGATGTCTTGGTCGGAGCAAACCCTCCACATCTTATGGCATTCTCTATGCGCTGGGATTCAGCAGCAAGGACCTTGAATAGACAAATGAATATCGCTCAAAACCAAAGCAAAAGCAGCTCGAGAACACCCATATCCACCAAAGCACCAATCAATACCGCTGCTGCATCTATCGGATCCAATCGTCTTGGTGCAGGGGTAAAACTCAAGCCATATTGCAGGGTCGACATTTGATCCGGTGTGCGACCCTTTGCTATGTCTCTTTCGTTGAGACGGACACGTAGATCGTTCACCTTAGTGTCCCCTCCTTTCTCTTGGGGAGGACGGTGAGGCGATAGAGGCAGTACTCCTCCCAATCGCTACACGATAAATTCACCCTGCCGCTACATGGCTCATACACTTCAAACTAATAGTGCCATGTCATGTGGTACTCCAACGTTTTTGGATACGATGAGCCACAACACCATCCTACTCTGGAAGGTGCTTCGGGGGCACAGAACTAGCTGGCTGCTCCGCCTTTCGCCACAAAAAGAAAAAATTATAATTTTTTTCATAGACTGCGCGAACTGATGATGCTGAAAAACGTTTGGCCCAACAAATGAGAGATGGTATCTTTCTCAGTATCTTCAATTCCAAAGATGACACCTTGCAGAGAACAATAAACAAGGCTACTACCTGGATGACTTTGATGCCTTAATAAGAGTGTGGGGAGTGCTCACGCAATATATCGATTAACTGAGAAAGAAACTTACGTGTACATGTTCCTTTATTAGGAATGGGGGTTGACTATTGTGCCCATGTAAGAGTGAGATGAGTGCTTGATTTCTCTGTCCTTTTTCTGAACTATGAAGTGGTTAACGTTCCTAATATTTCAATGCTCAACGATTTTTTCCTCATTTGGCGGATATTTTCCTAGTTTATGATATGTAGATGATTCTTCTTTAATTAGATTTTGAATATACCTGGGTTGTTGAGGTGAGAGCAAATAGATTTCCTTATATTTAAGGATTCTTTCAATGCTTGGCGCGAACTTCGCCCATAATTATAAAGGCTTATTAAAAGGGAGTCGTATGTTGAATATTCTTCCTTTTCACGCTTCAAGACCCTTGGAAACAAGCCTTTTGACCACCGCCAAAGCCCCTATGCCCTTACCAGGCCTTCTCTTTCATATGGGGGAGGAATATTTGCCCGTAAGTATGTTTCTTATATTATTTGTTTTTTCTACAATATGTTTCGTAGTTTAATATTTTTTATTTTGTGCGTACACTATTCATATAAAAGAAAGTACATATCCATGTGTATCCTCACACATTCTAGAAGAAAACAAATGATGTTGAATCAAATTTATCCTCAAGTCTATGGTAAGATTTTGAAGGACTGAATTGTATTATTACAGTGTTTTTACCTGTTAATTAATTCCTGAAATGGGTGGTAGCAAGTAGCTTGAAAATACGATAGAAATGTCTTTTCCTCGGTAAAGCAATTGATGACTTTCTAATTATTGATCTATTACATATTTACCCCTAAATCAATTGTTTTAGATACTGAGAGTGCGAGGGTCTTTCAGTCGTGTTTGCCCTAACCGACGCTTCAACTATCCATTTTAACGCAACCTTTATTTTCTCGATTGTTCCTTTGGCCGCCTCCATTTCACGTCTTGAATCTTCCGTCTCTCTCTCTCTCTCTCTCTCTCTCTCTCTCTCTCTGTGTAGATGCAATTTTGACTTGCAAAGCTATGGAAACAGCGCTGTGGACGGATACTTGAACGCAATGGACAAATCGATAGATTTCTGGAAGTATTTTTGATCATAGGCCTTTGTCTATCACAAGGTCTTTCTCTATTCCTTTTGTACTTGTCAAGAGGTATTTGATTTATAGGGTGAAGTTGTTTATGTCTTGATTTATGAAGAAAGGAACTCGCCTCAGCTCGGTTCGTATGCATGGTAAGACTCAAGCTCGAGTTAGATCTTGCTGGAGCTGGGTTCAAACCATCAACTCCTCAACTAGACTCCGCTTGATTACAGTCCTAACTAAATCAATTGCTACACAAAACTATTTTTCGGTAGCAAAAGGAAAAAATAATGACAGGAAATGGTTTTAATTGGTTAGCCTAAGAAATTAAGGATTGAGTTTCCAAAATATGACAAGAGTACAAAATGGCCATTCTCGTATTTCTTAACCAGCTCATCCTCTCTATTTTTTGACAATTTTCTTGAGAGCTGGTACTGTTTTGGGTGTTGTTTTCGTTGATTCTCACTTCTATGCTAAACCTCGGCGTCTTCTACAATCTTTTTGCAATCTGTTGCCACATTTCTAGTATTTTCAAGTTCTCAAATCTATAATGCAACTTTACACAGTTCTAAATTTATGGACAGGAAAGATGTCAGGTTATGAGAACGTTGTTGCTGGTAAGCTGAAGCTTAAGGGAAAAGCCCTTGATGTTAAAGCTGGTGGGGTGAAGAAGAAAAAGAAAAATAAGAAACATCAGGATCAAATTTCTGAAGTCACAGAAAATGAGCTTCCAGCGGGTTGGTTGTTATGCGGTGTTTTATTTTGAAGTTCTTTAAATCATCTGTCTTTTTGCGTGTATCTGTTGGAATACGTAACTACCTATTCTGTATGTATTTGGAGTAGGAATTACTTCTGATTGCTGTTTGATTATTTGAGATCTCTCACTTTCTTGTGTCTGTGTGTTTAAGGTTAGCCACGCAAGGATTAATAACTTCTTTTGTTACATACTAGGATTCCATTGTCTCTAGGGGCCACCTTGACTGGCAAGTGGTTCTCACCATGTTATTGATTGACGTTGGAATCTCTTCACTTACTGTTGCTTGAGATGTAGGACAATTCCAAGTGCTCAGATTACCTTTGTGCTAGCATGTTACAGTGTATAACTGGTTAGCCATTTGTAAAGAATTTCTTGTTATCTAGAATGAAAAAGCTACGATTCCACTCTTTAGAGTTTGCTTAACGTTGTACTGGAATTCTAAGTCGTGTGTAGCTTTGGAGTCATTATGGTGATCTGACCAAACTTTTCATGGTCTTACAACAATGATATATGACACTGGTAAGGTTTTTCTTTGATCCTTACCGGCTGTAGTGTAAGCTGCTCCAGTTCTTAGAATAACTTGTTGGTTTACTATCTACTGCATTGATTCCTTTAGCTTGCTTTGCTTATAAAAAAAAAACTATCTACTGCATTGACATTACCAATAACTGTCTGGACTTGCGAAGAATGAGCCCCACATGCTATTCATTTTTAACTTGATGGGTAACTATCTAGAATGAAAAAGCTACGATTCCACTCTTTTTGAGTTTGCTTAACGTTGTACCGGAATTCTAAGTCGTGTGTAGCTTTGGAGTCATTATGGTGATCTGACCAAACTTTTCCTGGTTTAACAACAATGATATATGACACTGATAAGGTTTTTCTTTGATCCTTACCGGCTGTAGTGTAAGCTGCTCCAGTTCTTAGAATAACTTGTTGGTTTACTATCTACTGCATTGATTCCTTTAGCTTGCTTTGCTTATAAAAAAAAAACTATCTACTGCATTGACATTACCAATAACTGTCTGGACTTGCGAAGAATGAGCCCCACATGCTATTCATTTTTAACTTGATGGGTAAAGCTGATTACAGCAAATCTTTGTTACAACTGTGGCTGTTAGACTTAATTAAGCTACTATGAGTAACTAAGTGCCCAATCTCCTCTGGTTCTTTTACTGAAAGCGGCTGTATTTCTGCTTCATATACTATAATGGTGGAGATCGTCTACACACTGTTACCACAGGTAGAATTGAAATTTGCAGTGCTGATCTCCTAAATGTTGCCATGAAATTCTATGCTTGTATTGTTTGGATATCTGGAGAATCTCCTAGACTTGAATAAAATTCTGAATTTTGCTAAGAACGGCGCATATAAGTTCTCCATAGAGGAGAAAGGGGGAAAATAAAGGTGCAGAGGCTGCTGTCAAGTCAGGGGACAGATTGAAATGTACTTTTGTTGTACTAGCATTTGTTTGATCCGGCTCTTTGATCGTCTCATCCTAAATGCTGAACACCTCAAGTATTTTTGTCATTCATTTTATTATAATTCGTGCAGGTGGTAGTGCAGAGGTATCTGCCAATGCTAATGAGGAAGATGTAAATGATGGCAACAAATTGAGTAATGATGGGAAGGCTCCTAGTTATGATGATCATCTCACTCCAGTTGAAAGGCGATATATAGAGCAGAGAGGGAGTGAATTGATGTTCACAGATTGGCCAAGAAGGCTAATAAATCTCACCGTGACAGGATTCAGGATTTCAACCAGTATCTTGCAAATATGAGTGAGCATTATGACATTCCTAAAGTTGGCCCTGGATAATTCTGCCAGGTCAACAGTTTGAGGAACAAAGGATTAACCTTTTGTTTGTCATTGTAACATCAGTACTATAAGTACGCAATACTTGAATGTGCAGCGACCGTTGTACATGGCACATGATCTCTCTCTCCCTGTCCCAAGCCAACTTGTTCCTGTTCTTTAATGAAATACCTAATTTTATGAAATTTGCATTTGCTGGAAAGCCTCTTATGTTCCTACTCTTGGTTTCCTATTAGTTCCTGTTGCTTCGTAGATGATGATGATCTGAATACTCGGAAGCAGAGTTTTGTGCGTATGGTATCAGAATAGTAAAATGATAGGTATATGCTGTTCGAAATAAAATATTGCATGAAAATTTAATTTAATCTCAATTCGGAAAATAAAGTATAAATCATGTTATTTCATTAAATTATATCACACTTTGAATTAATGTCCCTTGATCAATTTATCATCCAAAATCAATAGTTATGATATGAAAGATTACAATTATACTAATTTTAAATTTACTAATCATACAAAATTCTAGTTCAATCACATAATACTCTAAATTATCAACCAAAAGTATATATAAAATTATCAACTAAATGCATATTTCTAATTAATGAACGAGATTACCATAAATATTATAAATACCAATGATCTTCCTCTTTAAGATTGTCCCAAAATATCACATTGCCGCTCAATATATTTGATGGGCAAGTATCACTCAAGTACTAATTATTTTTCTTTTTCTTCAAATCCTACGAAAAGAAATTGAAGAGGAAACATTTAGTACCCAAACTTTTGGTCGTGAGTAGTTGTATCTAATTGTTTTATTCACTTGAACAGGTCAATAACAATTGGTGGTACACGTGCACGATCCGATACGATGGTGCCGTTTACATCATCATGTAATACACTGATTGCATTCTAAACATTTTGTACGAATGCAACTATTTAGCTAATTCGAGAAAGTTACTCTCCTTTATGAAAAGAATTCAGCGGTCATATTTTTCATACATTTCTCTATTTTTACAACCACTTTAAAGAAGTATAAAATTGGGCTCAATCAAGCCCATTCGAGCCAGCCAGCTAGTCGTTACAACTAATATAACAGTAACAACTCATCAAGCCCATTCGACAACTAAACTAGCCCAGCTGCCTTTCTTACAAAACCGACCAAATCACCTAAAATCTAACTATTGAATCTCAACAATCGAACGTAGAAAAAAAAAAAAAAAATCTTAGCGATCGAAGCTTCATTATCTCGATCCTTCCCTTATTCTTCTCGAGCCTTCCCGAGCCTCCTCTTGCTTTAACGAAACCCTAGCACACACATCGCCAATTTTTGCTTTATCAAAGCTGCTGCCAGGTATTGTCCTCATCCAAAGATCCTCTCCATTCAACCAAACTTCAGTTACAGCATGTCTTCCTAATTTTTTGCTTCTCTGTGCAAGAATTTCTTCCGGCTTAGGCTGGACTTCTCTCGAACTAGTAACTGGAGGTGAAGTTTGCAAAACCTGTGCCACTTCTATGCTAAACCTCCGCGTCTTCTACAATCTTTTTGCTATCGGTTGCCACATTTCTAGTCTTTTCAAGTTCTCAAATCTATAATGCAACTTTACACAGTTCTAAATTTATGGACAGGAAAGATGTCAGGTTATGAGAACGTTGTTGTTGGTAAGCTGAAGCTTAAGGGAAAAGCCCTTGATGTTAAAGCTGGTGGGGTGAAGAAGAAAAAGAAAAATAAGAAACATCAGGATCAAATTTCTGAAGTCACAGAAAATGAGCTTCCAGCGGGTTGGTTGTTATGCGGTGTTTTATTTTGAAGTTCTTTAAATCATCTGTCTTTTTGCATGTATCTGTTGGAATACGTAACTACATATTTCTGTATGTATTTGGAGTAGGAATTACTTCTGATTGCTGTTTGATTATTTGAGATCTCTCACTTTCTTGTGTCTTTGTGCTTAAGGTTAGCCATGCTGGGATTAATAAGTTCTTTTTTGTTACATACTAGGATTCCATTGTCTCTAGGGGCCACCTTGACTGGCAAGTGGTTCTCACCATGTTAAATCTCTTCACTTACTGTTGCTCGAGATGTAGGACAATTCCAAGTGCTCAGATTACCTTTGTGCCAGCATGTTACAGTGTATAAGTAGTTGGCCATTTGTAAGGAATTTATTGTTATCTAGAAAGAAAAGCTACGATTCCACTCTTTTTGACTTTGCTTAACGTTATACTAGAATTATAGGTCGTGTGTAGCTTTGGAGTCGTTATGGTGATCTGACCAAACTTTTCCTGGTTTAACAACGATGATATATGATACTTATAAGGTTTTTGTTTGATCCTTACCGGCTGCAGGAGTACGGCATGATATTTCCATTTATATTTTATTGGTACTGGTGGGGGGGTTGCACTAGTCTTTCTTAAGTGGGGAACTAGCCTAAACCCTGGTCTGTGTCTGTATGAAAAAGTAAAGATTGAAGGAAAAAGATATATTGAAATAAATCCAATTATTACAAATGTGAACCCTATTTTTGAAGTGAAAGCTAAATGATTATGTGAGTGATTCCACTATTTATTCATAGCGCATATGGTTTAGCTGCTTGCTATTACAATGGATTTTTATTTGGTGGGTGTGTTTGAAAGACAGCACTTTCTTACCTATTGGCATAATTGGATGAACGATTTTCGTGACTTTTGAATAGTTGGGGGCTGCTTCGTCTCATCCGAGAGCCTAATCTTTCTGTACATTTTGTTTCTAAAACCAGAGTAATGGAACCATAAAACCATTTATGAAGTAGTGTAAGCTGCTCCAGTTCTTAGAATAACTTGTTGGTTTACTATCTACTGCATTGATTCCTTTAGCTTGCTTTGCTTATAAAAAAAAACTATCTACGGCATTGACATTACCAATAACTGTCTGGACTTGCGAAGAATGAGCCCCACATGCTATTCATTTTTAACTTGATGGGTAAAGCTGATTACAGAAAATCTTTGTTACAACTGTGGCTGTTAGACTTAATTAAGCTACTATGAGTAACTAAGTGCCCAATCTCCTCTGGTTCTTTTACTGAGAGCGGCTGTATTTCTGCTTCATATATTGTAATGGTGGAGATAATCTACACACTGTTACCACAGGTAGAATTGAAATTTGCAGTGATGATCTCCCAAATGTTGCCATGAAATTCTATGCTTGTTTTGTTTGGATTTCTGGAAAATCTCCTAGAATTGAATAAAATTCTGAATTTTGCTAAGAACGGCTTTTATATGTTCTCCATAGAGGAGAAAGGGGGAAAATAAAGGTACAGAGGCTGCTGTCAAGTCGGGACAGATTGAGATGTACTTTTGTTGTACTAGCATTTGTTTGATCTGGCTCTTTGATCTGTTGGAATACGTAACTACATATTTCTGTTTGTATTTGGAGTAGGAATTACTTCTGATTGCTGTTTGATTATTTGAGATCTCTCACTTTTTCATGTCTGTGTGCTTAAGGTTAGCCATGCTAGGATTAATAAGTTCTTTTGTTAGATCCTAGGATTCCATTGTCTCTTGGGGCCACCTTGACTGGCAAGTGGTTCTCACCATATTATTGATTCATGTTTGAATTTCCTGACTTACTGTTGCTTGAGATGTAGGACAATTCCAAGTGCTCAGATTACCTTTATGCTAGCAGGTTACAGTATATAAGTTGTTGGCCATTTGTACAGAATTTCTTGTTATCTAGAAAGAAAAAGCTACGATTCCACTCTTTTTGAGTTTGCTTAGCGTTGTAAAAGAATTCTAAGTCGTGTGTATGCTTTGGAGTCATTATGGTGATCTGACCAAACTTTTCCTGGTTTAACAACGATGATATATGACACTGACAAGGTTTTTCTTTGATCCTACCGGCTGTAGGAGTTCGAGATGATATTTCCCTTTATACTTTATTGGTACTGGTGGGGGGGGGGGGGTGCACTCGTCTTTCTTAAGTAGAAAACTAGCCCAAACCCTGGTCAGTGTCTGTATGAAAAAGGTAATGATTGAAGGAAAAAGATATATTGAAATAAATCTAATTATTACAAATGTAAACCCTAGTTTTGAAGTGAAAGCTAAATGATTTTGTGAGTGATTCCACTATTTATGCATAGTGCATATGGTTTTGCTGCATGCTGTTACAGTGGATTTTTATTTGGTGGGTGTGTTTGAAAGGCAGCTCTTTCTTACCTATTGGCATAATTTGATGAACGAGTTTCGTGACCTTTGAATAATTGGGGGCTGCTTCGTCTCATCCGAGAGCCTAATCCTTCTGTACATTTTGTTTTTTTCTAAAACCAGAGCATTGGAACCACACAACCTTAGTGAAGTAGTGTAAGCTGCTCCAGTTCTTAGAAATACTTGTTGGTTTACTATCTACTGCATGGACATCACCAATAACTGTCTGGACTTGTGAAGAATGAGCCCCACATGCTATTCATTTTTAACTTGATGGGTAAAGTTGATTAGAGCAAATCTTAGTTACAACTGTGGCTGTAAAGACTTTATTCAGCTACTATGGGTAACTAGGTGCCCAATCACCTCCTGTTCTTTTACTGAGAGCAGCTGTATTTTTGCTTCATATGTTGTAATGGTGGAGATCATCTACACACTGTTACCACAGGTAGAATTGAAATTTGCAGTGATGATCTGCTAAATGTTGCCATGATATTCTATGTTTGTCTTGTTTGGATATCTGGAAAATCTCCTAGATTTGAATAAAATGCTGAATTTTGCTAAGAACGGTGCATATAAGTTCTCCAAAGAGGAGAGGGGGGAAAATAAAGGTGCAGAGGCTGCTGTCAAGTCAGGGGACATATTGAAATGTACTTTTGTTGTACTAGCATTTGTTTGATCCGGCTCTTTGATCGTCTCATCCTAAATGCTGAACACCTCAAGTATTTTTGTCATTCATTTTATTATAATTCGTGCAGGTGGTAGTGCAGAGGTATCTGCCAATGCTAATGAGGAAGATGTAAATGATGGCAACAAATTGAGTAATGATGGGAAGGCTGCTAGTTATGATGAGCATCTCACTCCCGTAGAAAGGCGATATATAGAGCAGAGGGAGAGAATTGACGTTCACAGATTGGCCAAGAAGGCTAATAAATCTCATCGTGACAGGATTCAGGATTTCAACCAGTATCTCGCAAATATGAGTGAGCATTATGACATTCCTAAAGTTGGCCCAGGATAATGCTGGGAGCTTAGAGAGTTTGAGGAACAAAGGATTAAAACCTTTTGTTTGTCATTGTAACATCAATGCTATAAGTACGCAATACTTGAATGTGCAGCGACCGTTGTACATGGCACATGATCGCTCTCGCCTGTCCCAAGCCAACTTGTTCCTGTTCTTTAATGAAATACCTATTTTTATGATATTTGCATGTGCTGTAAAGACTCTTATGTACAGCCAATTCTTGCTTATGACTGCTTGTCTTCATATATTCCTACTCTTGGTTTCCTATTAGTTCCTGTTGCTTCGTAGATGATGATGATCTGATACACTGGGAAGCAGCGTTTTGTGCGTATAGTATCAGAATAGTAAAATGATGAGCATGTCTCTGATCATCAGATGTTAATAGTGGCTGGAAAATTTGTTATGCAGTGTTCAAACTATAGAGAATTATAGCCGCTTGTGTTTAGTAAAGTGTTGTTATCCTGGGTTGTTTGCAGATGCTAAGAATATTGACATTAACTAAGATCTGAGCTGTTGTAGAAAGAAAACCAATGATAATCCTTGTTCTGAATAAAGGGCAGACGTAATAGTTTTGTTATTTTTGATAAGTAGCAGACGTAATAGTTAGTGTCGTAAAGGATTCCTTGCCATGGCATTATGATTGAGTTGAGTCTAACTCAACTTTTGATCATAGACTTAGCAACAGACACTTGTGTTTGGGGGTATAAACTAAGCCACTTAACAAAACAAATACATTTTGCCTCCGACTATTAGCTCGACTCGGTTTGATTTACACCCCCAAGTACAATACATTGGTACACAAAACTACTTACAGGAAATGGTTTTAATTGGTTACCTTAAGAAATTAAAGATTGGATTTCAAAGCGTCTTCTCCTGTGTCTATGTTTTTGCATTCCGTTGCAACATTTCTCAAATCTATAATGCAACCTTAAGACTGTTTTAAATTTATGGACAGGAAAGATGTTGGGTTATGAGAATGTTATCGGGGAAAAGTAGAAGTGAGAAGTATTGATGTTGGGACAATTTACATTATAATTAGATGTTTAATAAAATTCGAACTAATGTCAATTTGGACGACATTTTTCCTTTTTACTGAAATAGTAATTAAAATGAAAGACAGTTACTTTGATCACTGACTTGTAGAATTCGATTAAAATAGCCAATTATGTAGGCATTGGATGGAGAAAAATAAAATTTGAACTCGATAAAGCAATTAAAAATCAAGATAGAGGAACATGATTTTGGACGTTATTAGCTAAATAATTCATAACTAATTCATGTTTGCCACAGAGTATTCTAAAAGGACACAATCTAGCCCTTCAAAGTGTTCTAATCCAAAGGCTTAGAATGGTTCTCCAAAACAAAAATCTTTGCCATCTCTTTTAAGCTTTTATTAAATGTTTGTCATATAATTTTTTAAAATAGACGCTTATTCCTTTAGAATATCCTTTGTACAAGAAATCTTTTCTCTATTCTCTTTGTACGTCAGCGGGTCATCTTTGTCTCTCGTCCGTGTCCAGTTTTCCGCTCCTTAGTGCATCTTCAATTAAATGTACCTTAAATTATCACAAAAGAAAATTAATTAATGTTTTGACACACATGAATATGGACACAATATGGACTAGGTACAATATAATTGCATGAAAATTTAATTTAATTTGAAGTCACAAAATAAAGCACAAATCATGCTATTTCATTAATTTAAATCACAATTTGGAAGATGGGTGAAGTTAACTAGCTCCCCTATCTTCCCCTTGATGTCCTCACTATCGTTGCTAGCTATGTAGCAAAGTGAGACGTCAACGACTAGAACTAATTCAAGTTGGCATCTCGGGAATTCTACCATGCAGCCTCTAACGAGTTGTCCTACAGAAGGATAAATCTGGAGGATTACTCAACTCCATGGCAACCGACCCCCAATTGGCATCGGGTCAAACGATATTGCCAAGAAGCAAGGAACCCTCATGAGGTCTTCATGGTGGCAGCTCAACACCTCCGTGAGGAAGAAATATCCCTTGAAGCCATTAATAAGCTGAGGGAAGTAGATTCAGAAGGGCATAAATAAGCCCGATACTTTTTGGGCGATCCTCAACCATGTTGTAAAGGAAGAAGCATTTCGTCAGCAAGCTCGAGACATGATCTAGAGCTTACAGATGCAGCTCGGTAGGAAGGGGATGAGGTGTTGACAAGGATGATGAGGGGGTGGCTGACGCACAACATCAAATATGGAGGAATGATTTTTCGCATGGAAAATTATGTCCCCTGCTACAACCCACCTTTTCATAGCGGACCGCATGAGAAAAGACAAAAAGAAAGACCTTTGTAAATCGTGCTATGTGAATTGGGTGTTCAAGCACCTTCACGAATACATGTCAAGGCAGTGGCCAGGTCCAGATGCTTTATTTCATTTTAGTGATTAATGAAATTAACTTTCATTTTGTAAAAGTTCTTTTTATAATTTTCATTCTATGAAATAAAGTATTCCGTTCCAAATCAAACCAACTGGTTACAATTCGATCGATAAGATAGAGTTGCCAAAAATTAACCAACAAATCTGTAGCTGTACATCGGCAAGAACATAAACATAAACCATATTTGGTTACAACTATCCAAACAAAACCAATATGGCGTGCACAGCCCTAAGCCGTCAGACGTGATAAAGTTGTCACATTAAATATAACGGATTGCCCGAAGCACAAGGAAACAATGCACGTCGGTTCAAATAGTCACCGGAAGGTTGGCATATGCCACGTGTCATCCTCAGACGATAATCAGCCAAAATGTCAAAGGTTGGAGGCAGCCGCATTAAATACAACGGACTACTTGAAGCACTGCGAAATGATGCACGTCGATTCCTACAGTTGCAGAGAAGGTGGCATAGGTCACGTGTCGCCCTAGATGACAATTAAATAATACGTGCTGCTCAAGACACGCGAAGGAAAGGTACACCAAATTCCACAATCATCAAGAGATCTGTAATGGCCACGTCATTCACAGACATGCCAAATGTTGAGAAATATGGAATTAAAGGAAACGTGTAACTCGAGAAACGAAGAGATGACGCACGATCAATCTAAAGGTTCCAAATAATTTTTTTTGAAAAATAATAGCCAAGCTACGTAGGTATAAAGGGAGGAACCATCTCAATAGAGACTAAACAAAAAAAAAACAACAAAGAGCAACCTGAAACAAAAAATGCAACCATCAAAGCGAAACCCTACTCAAACCCTTCCTGAAGAACACTAGGTTGAGGTGATAAGTTGGGTGGTCAATGATAACCCAAGAGAATGGCAAGGCATCTGCACGGTGTCAAAGAAATTCTACAAGGCAGCCCACTGACCAGTGGTGTATCGGAGACTGGAGATTGAAGACATACTACCTCTACATCCCCCTAAAGAAGCATGGGTTGCTCTGCGTGACAATGCTACGAGAATTAGAATCCACATGAACTCTTCATCCGAGGTAGTGAGAAAATGTGTTGGACCGCAACAGTTGAAGTGGGACTCAGAGAGGTCCATACCTCAGCAAAAGGAGGGAACCCGAAGGCCAAATATCTCCTCGTTTTGGCCTACCACCACCAGGGAGGAGAAGCAAGGTAAACTGTTGTTGACATAATGGTTGAGCTTATAGAGCAGATGAGAGTCATACGCGATGCCATCATCGATTGGGTAACAGCCAGATGGCTGCGTGCTGATTTACATTTGTACAGATTGAAGGATTGATTGGAATGTCTTGAAGAAGACTAATGTTATATTCTTTTTTTTTTTGATAATTAAGGCAGTTTTATTAACAAGAAAAAAAAAACGAAACACAATGGGGATACAACAGTACAAGAGAAAGTACTGAAGAAACCAAAACCCACCCACCCATGACCCATAGGCCTACAAAACTCACCCTCCCAGAAACCCCCCCCCCACCCGCATCTCAAGCGGGACCCCTAACAGTCCACACCATAGGTCACAAGCTTCCTAGCGGATGAGGAAGACCTGTCATAATTGACTGAGGACTTCAAACCCTTCAGCTCCCTGATCATCTTCCCCCCTGATTTTCTTGAAGATTTTGAATGAACCGGCTTCCGATCTCGTTCCAATGCTTCAAAGAGCTCCCTCATCTTTTCCTCTTGACCACCACAGGACACCCCAATCATCTTACCCACGGAGAAAACCATGTCCAGGATCCACGCCGGAGAATCTCCCCTCGAAGACCTCACACCAGAGCTCTCACCCACGGGCTCCAGACCAGCCTCCAAACCTACAGATGGTTTAGAGCTCTCACCACCAGACAACCCCCGGGACCCTTCCCCCCTTCATGCCACCTGAGAGAGCCCCAGGACACCCCTGAACATGACCCCCCTCCAACGAAACACGGGCAGAAACATCCTCAGCAACAAACGACTGATCCGGCACCGGCGAGTCGCCAGAACCACACCCAGCCACCACACCCAGCCACCACAAACCTGGTCGACGAGGGCAGCACGTCCACCGGCATAGTACTCCGGACCACACCCGAGGGAAACTCCAAGGGATCGGAGGGTACGTCGGAGTTGGCAGGAGCAGCCCCACCTTCAACCAACAGATCCGTCACCGGCGAGGCGTCAGAACCACTCCCTACCACCACCGACAGCGACGACGAGGGCAGACCAATCGTCGGCAAAGATTTCCGGTCAACAATGTTTATCGGGTCAACGATAATGTCGTTAAACGAGTTTATCTAGTCAGAAACAGACCCATCCAGCCCAGAAACAGACCCACCCGGATCTGCAAACCCATCCGGCCAAGAAACAGGTCCACCTAGATCCACATCAACCAATTGGTCCTCAAGCCCAGACGCAGAAACAGGCCCACCCAGATCCTCGGGCTTCAGTGAATTGACGCCACACACAGGCCCACCTCCAACTCCCGGCCCAGCACACTCATAACTTTTGAGACCAACCCAATCTGCCAACAGCCCCCCCGAACCCTCACCCAAGACAGACCCGAGGAGCCTATTCAAATCCACCAGCAAACCCTTAAGCTTCAAACGAAAATGCATTGGGCAGCAAACCTCTGCCGTGGCAGGAGTAGCCCCCAAATCAGACAAAGCTGCCCCCTCGACTGCAATGTTCTTCCCTACCAACACAGTCGACTTCTCTTTGCCTCCTGCAAATGGAACGACACTTTGAGCAGGAGGTACAGCCTGCCCATGACCACCCTTCATCGACACCAACTGAACAGCTTCCGCAAAAGACAACTTCTCACCATTTCCCACTGCACCGCCAGCACCAAGATGACCCCCTACCGGCCCAAAGTGATCGACCACCCCCTGGAAACATGCTGCCATAGCCAACCAACCAGCTCCCTCTCGACCTTCAGGGACCATGACCACCCCTTTCCGGTGTCCTTCTCCAAACTCCATCACGACAACAAATCTTCCCGACTTGTTAGCACGTCGTTGAGCCAGGAACGCCCTAGAGCCTTCATTGAATCGCATCATGACATCCTGAGCAGCATCAACTCCCAATAGCTGGCTGGCTAGAGTAACTAACCAGGCAGCCCCTAATCTCCCAATCGAAATGGCACTATGAGACTTGCGACTCCACTCCGACCATCTAACAACTCCCCTAACATCAACAGACACCTGAAAGGACTTGGCTTCTACACGGGACTAATGTTATATTCTAGAAGAAGCAGGTCAGCCAGCATCGTTTGTAGAATAGTGGATCAACTACAGACGCTACTTCTGCGACACCTGCTATGCGAACAAAGAGTTCTTTTTATTGTGGCATATGTTTAGGTTTCACTGGAGATGTAATTGAATGCACAATTCCTCACTGGACCCATATGTGATCATTAATAAAAGTTCAGTTCATTAAGCATTGTCTTCGATTTAAATATACATTTGCATATGAAAAACTCAATAAACATTCTCAACCTGATTCATCAATGAATCTGCTCGAGAATGGGGGACTCTGATGATACCGAAACTGAATAAGTCCACCCCGAACCAATTTGGGCTGAACGAATATGATCACACACACCAAAAGCCCAACAACAACGTGATGCCCATGCCGTACTAAGCCTAGAAGAAGAAGAGACCATGACATGTGTCATGGGTAGTTATAAAACAACTAATGTGTAGCAAATCCACGATCCCGTCGTTCCAGCAATCAAAGTAAATGCCCGTTAAGGAGACGTTCGAGGAGCATATCTCGGGACACAATGCTATAGGGACTAAATTCCTGCCAAAAAGGAAATACGAGGATGTGGGAAAAATACTATAAAAGCAGAAGATCATGAAGAGGAAAGGTAAGTGAATAGGAGAGAGTTGAAGTAGAAATATTAAAGCCTCAAAATACTGACTTAGGCATCGGTGGTGCATTACCCACATGCTATGCGAACAAAGAGTTCTTTTTATTGTGGCATATGTTTAGGTTTCACTGGAGATGTAATTGAATGCACAATTCCTCACTGGACCCATATGTGATCATTAATAAAAGTTCAGTTCATTAAGCATTGTCTTCGATTTAAATATACATTTGCATATGAAAAACTCAATAAACATTCTCAACCTGATTCATCAATGAATCTGCTCGAGAATGGGGGACTCTGATGATACCGAAACTGAATAAGTCCACCCCGAACCAATTTGGGCTGAACGAATATGATCACACACACCAAAAGCCCAACAACAACGTGATGCCCATGCCGTACTAAGCCTAGAAGAAGAAGAGACCATGACATGTGTCATGGGTAGTTATAAAACAACTAATGTGTAGCAAATCCACGATCCCGTCGTTCCAGCAATCAAAGTAAATGCCCGTTAAGGAGACGTTCGAGGAGCATATCTCGGGACACAATGCTATAGGGACTAAATTCCTGCCAAAAAGGAAATACGAGGACGTGGGAAAAATACTATAAAAGCAGAAGATCATGAAGAGGAAAGGTAAGTGAATAGGAGAGAGTTGAAGTAGAAATATTAAAGCCTCAAAATACTGACTTAGGCATCGGTGGTGCATTACCCCGGTGTCCGGGATCATCTTTGTTATTTTGCAGAAAGGGATTACATAAAGTTCAAGAAACATTTACTTCGAAGTTTTGACCATAAATCAACTGATTTACCAGGACACATTAGAACTTTGCATTTAGCATTGAATCCGAACCCCTGTCAACCCACGCAACAACTGTGTGGGTGGGGAGCGTGGGGAAAGACCTGGTCTTGCATAGAAGATGGCGAAGATATGAGAGGTCCCTTTCCTATCTTCCGGATATCCACCCCATAGCGCTAGTCCCACGCCTCTTCCAGCTCGAGGCATTTATTTTTTCTGTTTCCCCCCTCTGTTTCTCACCTCTTCCGTGCTCTTTTTTGTTTTCTTAAGTTTAGAGGAATACCATAAATGTTCCCAAACCCAGATTGAGAACTCAATCCTTACAAAACCAACTTAAAACACTTGTCACTTTGGCAACCGATTCGACAAAGAAACTATAATAAAAATTGGTTCCCAAACATGGACATTATCCTAACATGAATAGTGTTTAAATAATTTTAATGCTGCATATACAAGTAAATGTTGATAGGAAATGCCTCGTTTTAATGCTGATTGACTATATACTTAAAAATATTTGCTCTCGGAAACAAAGAAGGCATGCGCCTAATCTATATTACTTCACACACATAGCATGGGGTGCTACTGCTACATAGCTAGAGGTGAATGAAAGTCAGCGTTACCAAGAGCTTGGGGAGAAGGATTCGTTGATGGCAAGGCAGGTGATCATCCATGCAAAGGCGTTGCTGGAGGGAAGCCGATAATGCTATCTAATCGCCGCTAAGATAGGTAATTTCCTGAAAAGTACAAATCACAATATTGTCAAAACCCCTCTCCATTCAAAAACAAAAGCCAAGAACAAGATTACCCAAAAAAATAATTCACGCCATCAGAAAGAAAAATAAGAAAAAAGAGCAGATGAGAAGAGAGGTCGGGAATGACGAACGTAGACTGCTGGCAGGAAGCAGTTTAGAGCAAGGGACGCCGTGAGAGAGAGAATGAGAAACTGCGATTTCAAAATTCAAGAGGTTCTTTCTTTAAGTCGTGGTCGTCGTTGGTCGTTGTACAGCTGGAACAAAATATCCGAATCTTTCGAGTATAGGTATGTTTGAGGGTGAAAATTTTGAGTATTGGAATTTGGAAAATATTATAAAGTAAAGAAATGTTATGGGAATTGGTGAAAAAGTGAAGAGAGAGAATTTTTAATAAATATTATAATAATAAAAAATTATGTGGTGAATTTTTTAATATTAAACTTAAAATTTTGAGCCAAATTAATTAGGGCTCAAACATGTGTACGAGTAATCTGCACAATTGTGTAGTATTTCCTCGTTCTTTGTTAAATATGAAGATGTCGAACTTTATATACCCTTACAAAATCTCTAATTTTTACCATTTAATTCCTTCTTCAATTTGATAAAAAAAAATTCCTTATTTAATTCTACTCTCTGGGTAGATAACGGAGCTGGTATCTTAAACGGCATTACGTTTACGTACCTTTAGTGGTTGGGATGCCACCGTCAGGTTACCCGGAAAAAAAATATTATCCCACCAGCCACCACGTAGTAATGAAATCGTATCATTAATAATCTTATCCCACCAGCCACCACTCTGCCCTTTGTTCTTCCGGCTATTATCAAGAATTTTGTCCTTTTCTGTGAAGAGAAATATTTATTTTTGTAGTTACCCGGAAAAAAAATATTATCTTATCTACAGCCTTGTCAACGAAGCAACTGAAGCAGAACATTAATATTACTAACTTCATTAAAGCCCCACTGGTATATCCGTCACTTCCAATAAGAACTGAATCTAACATGTACTACGTGGTAACCTATATGTATTATGCTATTTACGATGGCTTACTCAGATCATCGATTGCGCTTATGTGTGAGATTTTTAGGGATCTCAAATCTCGATCGTAGGATCATCATAATAAACTCTTTTCATTATGAATTTATGAGTTTCAATAAATTGTGATCATATCCATTAACATATTACAATTGACCCCCAAGATAATGAGACTATTTTCGTGAAATCGTTTTTACTAACAATTATTTGTTTATTTATCCTTCCACCATACTATATTCCACATGAGCTAATAGTATCGAAACAATATCGCTGATTAAGTCCCTAGCTTATATAATTCTTAATTCACAATCTGTACCTCAATGGACTCTCAATTTTTTCTAAAATAATTTCATAAATTAATATATAATTTATATATTA
Source organism: Myrica gale (assembly GCA_963930655.1). Classification (NCBI taxonomy): domain Eukaryota; kingdom Viridiplantae; phylum Streptophyta; class Magnoliopsida; order Fagales; family Myricaceae; genus Myrica; species Myrica gale. The sequence goes on along the minus strand of OZ005619.1, from coordinate 10,866,269 downwards.
ATTTTGAAAAATATATTTGTAAAAGTCCATTGGCCAGTGATTTTTTTTTCGAGTCTAATTCTATACAGATATACTGAATATACTGTCTCATAAAGAGACTGGTGGATTCCTTGTTGAGTATTTACACAAGCTCATGTATCATGTACAAGTCCCAAAGTTGTTTGGAATATTTAACATAGAAAGATCATCACCAAGTGACTCGGTCAAATTAATGACAAGTACACAACAAACATATATGTACAAACCTCACAGTTCTAAGTATACAATAAACTAATTGTGTTAAATACCTTCTCAATATCAGTAATCACTTTCAGAAGGTATCCATATTTGATATTGTTCAATCCATGTACTCTTACTATGCACCTACTCATCTACTTAAGGTCACTACCTCAACGATTGTAGACATATTTGTACATAAGTATGTACCTCGATCTAGAACAACTGTCAAGAGAACAAGGAATCAAAAAGTCATACTCCTTGCCTTTTGATTCATTAATCATTGACATGACTTTTCTACAATTTTACTTAACAATAGAACTGTGTAACATCTTATGTTACAACATTATATTTATACCCAATAAGTATTAAATACATATGATAATAAAATAAATAATTATGTCATGATTATTCTAATAATAGCTTTTGTGGGTATATTTCCAATATATACTCTCCCGTCATAAGTCGGAAGATCTTCTCAACCGATAATACAACTGAGGGGTTGATAGCAAGATACGCCCCAAGTCGCCTCTACACGCCCATGTAATTGGTCAGGATGTCTGCGGAAATTTTGATATCAACTCCCTGAAAGATGACCTCCCACTCGTTAGCCTTGGTGTCAATCTCTAAAAATGCAGTGTAAAACTCCTAGACTAGGAATGTGTACGGTTGGCCGGTCCAAGAGAGCACGCGCTCCACTAAGTCGTGATGGATTTCATATTGGACTTGCAAATAGAAAATTGTCCACACGTTTTACTCTTTTGTCTAGACATTTTTGTGTGAGCAAAATGCAAATAGTCACCTAAAATCTTTGTTGATAGGCTCTAATGTGACAAATCGGGTAACAACTCGAATTTGACACATAAATTTTTAGCTGGCAAAATTGTCACTTTGGGTGACAAAATTTTTTGACACCAAAAATGAATTTTCTTATAGTGGCCAAATAAATGGTCTTGAATCACTAGTGTGGTGTAGCTCCAAATTTTGATAGTGTGTATTGAAATTTGACGTTAATCTAATATGTACAATGGTAGGAATTGTAAAAAAAAAAAAAACCTTACCAGATAAGGTATCTTATCCATTAATGTTATCTTTATCATCTATGGTCATACACCAATCAACCCAGTATTTCTGAACACGCATATATACGTACTCTTTTTTTTTTTCTTAAAACATATATACGTAATCACATGCCTGGTCAATATATAAGTAAACGTCACAATCACTTCTTTAAAGGAACTTTATATGAGCATTTTCTTTTCGTATTAAAATATGATTCTTACCTGCTTAGAAAGCAGGTCCCAATTAATCCTCCCTTAGTTAGCTGCCCACTGACCGAGCTGACCCATGTTAGCTGCCCACTGACCGAGATCTCCAAAGCTTTGCTAGCTGCCGGATTATGAGGAGCTGTATTTGGCAACGACCAATTTGCAATGAAATAGAATGATCGTCTCAAATTCTTATATGTTACAACGACTTATTTGACTAAAATGAATCGTCACTGAAACTGGTTCGAAAGGAGGTTTTATGTTCGAATAGAAATTCTCATCTTTCCCGTCCATCTTTTGGCAGCGATATTATGGCGAGAAAAGATTTCGTAGGATAAAATTTGTGTTTCGTCGCTAGAAAAGTTTTTTTTTTCTCTGCAGTTTAGTGGAATTGTAGGTTTTGTCGCTGAAGGTGGACTTTAGAGACGAAAATGCTTTGGGGGCAGAAAACGGAAATTGTTGAAGTGTCTTTATCATCTTTGGTCATACGCGAAACAACCCGCTGGCGTAGTATTGATAAGTACCGCATTTATTCCTTTACGTCACAATCAATTCTTTAAAGGATCTTTATATAAGCATTTTCTTCTTGTATTAATCCTCCCCCAGTTAGGCATCAATAGATTCATTTTCTATTGGTAATTGGAGTTAAGTGAAGGCTTAGTTAGTCAACTAGTCCTTGAGATATTATCTTACCTCAAATTGATCCTTAAGGTTTATTTTATTTGAAATTAGTCTTTGAGGAATCTTTTGTGTCCTCGAGTAATCATTACGTCAACTCGGTTGATCCTGTTAACGGAATAAATTTTACATGGCTAATAGAGACATGTCACCATCAATCACAAGCAGTCATGTACCCCAAGTCACTATACTGTCAAGTTGGACATGTGACTATTAATTTAAAATTCACATCAAATTGTCTACGTCACCTCGACCTAAAATGTCATATCATAACATAAGCATGCTGGAAAGATCTTCTAGAAAGACAAAATACCCTGAATGACTTGAGGTCACATGACTGCTTGCAATTAGTAGTGATGTGTCCTTATTAGCTTATTAGTAACTTGAGATTTATTCCGTGAACGGAGTCAACCGAGTTGATAGAATGACCACTCCAGACACAGAGGATTTCCTAAAGACAAATATAAGACCTAATAAATGTTAAGGAATAGTTTGGAATCCGGACATATCCGAGAAACTAGTGAACTAATTAAGGGCAAGTTCGTTTGCAATATTATTCTAGAATACGATAAGATCCAACAAAATTAACAAAACGAGCATCCAAAATCTCAAAAATTCTTACACAAACACCAATTCCTTTACACAATCTCCAACAACTTTTTACACAAACTCCAATACTTTCTCAAAAAAAAATTTAACAAATATTCTCTCTCCATAATTTTTAACCTAACTCCAATATTTTTTTAATAAACAATTATATCAAATCATCTCTCTCTACAACTTTTTACAAACTCAAAAAAAAAATTTAAAACCTTTCACCAACGTGTTCTATTGCATGTTATTGATCATGTGTAGCATTAATTCTATTTACATGTTTGATTATTGAAGTGCTTGTGTTCTGGAAATGAATCATGAAGTTTGAGAAGACTGAGGATAATTATAGGAGTGTTTTTATTATTATTGATGCATGTGTTGTATTTGAGCTATTTACATGTTTGATTATTGAAGTGCTTGAGTTCTGAAAATAAATTATGGAGTTTGAGAAGCATGGAGGACGAATATTGGAGTGTTTTTACTTGTTATGTTTGAGTTTATGTTTGGGATATAATGTATGTACCCTTAGACTCGTTCAAGGGTTGGGACGCCATAAATATGTGTTTACTGCGTAATAACCATTGAATTTTCTAAAATATGGACAGTTTGAGATTGTGTATTCATGGTTGGACGAGTTCGGTACTTGTGTCTTGTCCAGTCTTTGAGGAAGTTCGGTATCATTTACCTTTTGTCTTCTGGGTATGCTACTAGCATTAGTGTACGACATCATACAACTATCGTTGATGACGACTGCCCCCAACGTTGGTGCGTGTACTTGGGGACTAAGGGGAGATCTTGTCGAATTTTTTTCAGGTATGGATGGACACCAGTGGAACTGACGTTCAACTCCGAATGTACAATCTTGAATGAGATAGGACATATCTGTTGGGCACAAAGTTAAGTTCCAATGATTGGGTGTTTATGAGTTACTTAATGTTATGTATTGTTTTAGTTTGGTGGCGATGGATAAGAGTTGGGTTTACGAGAAAAATCAGTTTGGTGAAAAGTCTGCGAAGGGGGTCCGTGTGTTTGTCAGTATCGCTGCTTGTTGTGTAGACTCTCAGGGTCAGATCAGATGTCCTTGTCGAAAGTGCAGAAATGTAGTATTTCAAGTGTTGGAATAAAATGGAAAATCATATATACATTAATGTGTTTGATGTAAGCTATAAGTTGTTGGTGTTTCTCACGGAGGGTATTCAACTTGCTTCAAATTTTAGTAAAGAGTCTAGTGTTAGCTTACCACATAGTGATGAGGATTTAGAGGGAGATAACTTTGATGGGATGGAGAAAATGTTAACCGATGTTGCATCATTTCCCTTTGATCTCTAGACTTAAACGTTTGTTTACTACAAAATTTATAACTAATAACATGAGATGACATAAGGAGAAACGAGTCGACAATGGGGAGAGTATGAGGTATCCTGTTGGCTTTTGTGCACAATCGAGATTTTGATAATTTCAATAAATAGATTAAGTTTATAAAATAGACATATTCAAAGACAAAGACGATTTGATTAAGGAGCCAAAGTCTTGAAGAATGAAGATCAAGAATATGCAGGGAGCTCAAAAGTGAAGATTCAAGACTTTAGGGTATAATCATTGTAACTCTTTGTTTCACTTTTGACAAGGATTTGAATCACGCACTTGCATATCTTTCAAAACGTGCGTAAACCGTTTCAAGTTTTGTTTGAAAGATTAAAATGTTTTTAAAGGTTGACAAACTCTCCAAATAAACTCTCAAACCCTTCATATACTTATGGGAAGTAAGTCTTTAAAATTGGCTGTTTAAAAGTGGTCGAAAACATGGTTTTAAATGAATCGGACTATGAAAATGATTTTTAGCGTTCGACCACTACATGGAGCGGATGATGTTGACATCAAATTTATGACCGTTGAGCAACGACTAGTTGAAGCGGTCGATCGGTACAACGATAAAATTGTCAAATCAACCTCCAACGGCTAGTTTTCATGTGTGGCTTATAAAATACTCATCCATAACTTCCAAAATCAATACACAACGACCACATATCATTTAGATTACTTGAGAAAAATTTCAAACCTTAATATTCTATATTTCTCATATCATTCACACTAAACACACTTTTATATCCTTGTATTTGTGTGAATCAAGAGATAGAACTTTCCTTTTTCATATCTACTCTATCAAGAGAGTTTTTGTTCTTCATCTTTATATCAAGAGAGTTGTTTCCTTTAGTGAGATTGTTCACTAAAGAAGAAGCTTAGAGAGGGTATATTTAAAGCTTTGTGGGTTGTGAGTGGTGAGCCCAAAAATCATTTGTAAGTGTTTGAGTGTTGAGCCCCGAAAAAGCACCTATAAGATTCTCTAGCACCCGGAAGCTAGAGTGTATGCTATTGGAAGAATAGTTGCAAACCTCAAGGCTCAGTGAAGGAGCTTGAGAGGTGGATGTAGACAGGTTTGCCGAACCACCTAAAAATCAAGTGTTTGTTTCTCTTACTATTCTCTTTACTTTTAGCACGTATTTATACTTGTTGCATATTTATATTTGTGCTAAAGTACTTTCCAAACACGTCTTTGGTGAGGACATATAGGAACAGTCGTCGGAACATTTGAATTAGACGAAGAAGAGCATCTTTTTTCAATTGCCGTATTGGTGTACATCTTTTTTTTGACCATTGAGTAAAGCCAGATAGTCTGAGTCTAGATATAGGCACATATCGTTATGGGGCTCCAAAGGTATAATCTAATAATTTGGTTGATAATTTGTTGTTTCCAATGAATCCTATCAATGCGAACAATATATTCTCAATGATTCCACTGGCGTTTTCGGTTCTCCTTTTGTGCATAATGACATAGCGGAGATGTCACCTCTGTGTGGATCATAAACCTTCATTCAAATAGATTTGCATTATATAAGCACCACAAATCAAAATTCGAGGTGTTGGGCCTCAAATAGATTTGCATCACTATAACAATATTAATATGCACAGGAAACGTGTTCCAACGAGAACAATACGTATGATCGGTGTAAACATAACGTTTGATATAATCCTTCACCTGCGTCAGCCCCGTCGGAGGTCAAAGCTTTTCCTATGCTGATATTGAATCACCTTCACTGAAAATGACATCGAGTAGATGTATAGATAAGTTCTATATATTTTTCATCGAGTTGACTTTTTTTTAATGATTATTTTTGTCCATTATTTAAGTGTCAATTTATGATTTAGGAAGATTAAGATGCACACGGAGTTGGAAAAATTCTTGAAGCAGTTTATACCCACCGCGACGGCCAAGATAGATTATTATTTTTTATTGTGTATTATATTTAATTGTTTCGAATATTGTGATTAATGATTTAAATGTACGTTTTGTTACTAATTTTGTTATTTAATATCCTTTTTAATAATTTTCTAACAAATTTTGTAATTTTTATAAAAAGTGAAAAAAATCTTTTCCAATGTTAATTTTAGTTTTCGAAGTACAACTTGCCTCCCTACGTTTGAACTCTATTCAAATGTTCTGACATTTTTGTTCATTCCATGTTTGAACAATATTAATATGCACAAGAAATGTGTTCCAAAGAGAAAAATACGTACGATCGATGTAAACATAACGTTTGATATAATCATTCACCTACGTCAGCCCCGTTTAGGGTCAAGGCTTTTCCTACGCTGATATTGAATCAACTTCACTGAAAATGACATTGAGTAGATGTATAGGTAAGTTCTATATATTTTTCATCGAGTTGACTTTTTTTTAATGATTATTATTTTTTATTGTGTATTATATTTAATTGTTTCGAATATTGTGATTAATTATTTAAATGTACATTTTGTTACTAATTTTGTTATTTAATATCTTTTTTTAATAATTTTCAAACAAATTTTGTAATTTTTATAAAAAGTGAAAAAAATATTTTCCAATGTTAATTTTAGTTTTCGAAGTACCACTTGCCTCCCTACGTTTGAACTCTATTCAAATGTTCCGACATTTCTGTTCGTTCCATGTTCGAACAATATTAATATGCACAGGAAACGTGTTCCAACGAGAAGAATACGTATGATCGATGTAAACATAACGTTTGATATTATCCTTCACCTGCGTCAGCCCCGTCTGGGGTCAAAGCTTTTCCTACGCTGATATTGAATCACCTTCACTGAAAATGACATTGAGTAGATGTATAGGTAAGTTCTATATATTTTTCATCGAGTTGACTTTTTTTTAATGATTATTATTTTCTATTATTTAAGTGTTATATTAATTACAATTTATGATTTAGGAAGATGAAGATGCACACGGAGTTGGAAAAAGTCTTGAAGCAGTTTATACCCACCGCGACGGCCAAGATAGATTATTATTTTATTGTGTATTATATTTAATTGTTTCGAATATTGTGATTAATTATTTAAATGTACATTTTTTTACTAATTTTGTTATTTAATATCTGTTTTAATAATTTTCTAACAAATTTTGTAATTTTTATAAAAAGTGAAAAAAATCCTTTCGAATGTTAATTTTAGTGTTCGAAGTACAACTTGTCTCCCTACGTTTGAACTCTATTCAAATGTTACAACATTTCCGTTCGTTCCATGTTCGAACGTCTATCTTTTATTCTTCGGTCGATATATCGAATTCATTTAACGATATCCTTTAGATTGTTACAAAAATATTCGAACATAATTTTCCCTAACGTCTGAAACTGTCTAAAAAACTTTTTGTAACAGATTTGTTTGGAAAATAGGGGCGACGGGTGGAATTTGATTTTTTTGGGACCGATTTTTAATTTTTTTCTTGTAGGGACGGTCGTAAATATTCAACCAGGCCTTGGATGGCTGGTTAATAAAAATAAATGAAGGTCACAATCAAATAAGCATTTTCTTCTTGTATTAAAATATGATTCTTACCTCCCATGCATATCGTCCTCCCCCAGGCCCAGTTTAGTATATGATAGATTCATTTTCCTTAACAACAACCGTTGACTTCACTTCCCAGCTTGATTTAAAACGAATCTCTTCATTCGATTACAGACAGAGCATAATCCCTCCGCCACCGTATCACCCAACGACAACCTCGTACTGTTCATCTGATGGTCAATCCTGCCACACCGTACTGGGAGATCGACCCCTCCAAGCTCTTCATTAAGGATGTCATCGTCCGTACCCTCTTAGGCACCACCTGCCATGGCATCTACGACGACAAGAATGTCACTGGTCTGTCTCTTCGTAGCCCCTCACATGCAAAGTTCAATTTTTTGATTAATTGGTTTCGGCGTTAAAAGTCTCCGCTCAAAAATTACTATTTTGCTACTAAGCCGATTTCTTCTTAATTTCCTTTTTCCTTTTTGGGCCTGTGGGTATGCAATTGATAGGTTCAATTCTTTTGCTTTAGATATTTTTAGAAATTGATTTTATCATCCTAATTTCTATAATTATCAACATCATCTTAGTTTGAAAAGGCGAATAATATTGTAATGCTCCCTATAGGTTTCATTCGTAAAAAAAGTCCTTGAGATCAATGATCCGTGAAACAATTCAAGTAATATAGAATCATAACGGCCGTACGTTTTCTGGTTTCTCTTGATCCTCAGTTAAATTGCTCTACTGTCCCCGAGATGCTAAATCAAGGACAGCTTTTACCCAAGAAGTTGCTGTGTGGCAGAACCTAGATCATCCCAATGTTTCTAAGGTAGGTTTTCTTATGTAATATTTATAAGTAGCCACCCACAAGTGTCCTTCATATTTTCATAGCATGTATATAGGGTCTCATTTATAGTGATGGCACAACTCATGCATCTACGCAATATTTAATTTCAACATTACCTTCTTCCAAATATATTAAATTTTTAATTTCGACATTTAATTACAATCGGCCTGCTTTTAATTTCAATATTACCTTCTTCTAAAAATATTGACTCTGAAACTGTTATTCCTTTAGGTTTCCATCCTCAATATCACTCCGACTTTCTCTCCCTACCTTCTGTTTTTTCACGGAATGATTCATGATCAAGGTGTTGAAGTTCTCCTTTTTTTTTCTAACATGCCAATTAATTACTCTAATGGCCGTTTTGAGCCTTTGACACTGATCAGTAGGTTTTCAATTTAATTGACGCCATCAGGTTTTATGTGCATGTTCTCACTTTGGCGAAAGAGTCCTTCTGTACTTCGTTGCTGTTTCGCGTTTTAACGGGTTGATAAGACGTGTCACAAAAAGAGGTAAGAGGCCGGGAACGTATACGGTACGTAGATCGACCTCCGGCCCGCCCTCCAGGAATGGGGGCAAATCCACCCTATTTTCTAACAATTACAGTACTTATATGTCAATTCGGTAATCTTTTTCTTTTATCCTGGTTATTTGATTAAATTTCTTTCTGTACTTTTTTCTTTATCCGAATGTTCATGTAGCCGTTTTGTACATTTGTCCACGGCGTTTTCGTGTCAACCATTATAAAGATTTAAATGTACGGTAGATTTTTTGAAAAATTATTCGGTATAAGAAAAGCTAGAAATCCTAAGGATTAAGGGAACAGAGAGTAAATTAGGTTATAGAAATTATAGAAAAGCTTAACAAAAAAATTCAAGTTCTCAAACAAACCAAATAAGCAAGTATACATAAGTAGGATTAGAGAGATCAAACGCTTGGTTTTTGAGGTGGTTCAACAACCTTACCTAAATCTACCCCTCAACCTCCTTTACCAAGCCATAAAACTTTCCACTATCAACTCGTTCTAACCAAGGAATAGTTTTTACACAATGCTCAAGAACAATGTCCGAAGCTTCAACCCTTTATTTACACTACACGAAAAATCACTTTGGGTGTCAAAAAAATTTGTCACCCAAGTGCCAATTTTGTCACCAAAGGCTTTGGGTGGCAAAACTGATTTGTCATCCGGTGTGTCACTAAAAGCCTGTCAGCAAATGTTTTAGGTGAGAATTTCCGTGTTTTGTCACTCAAAACCGTCCGGAAGGGAATATACCGTCCGAACGGTTTTCTGCTATATTGACGAAATTCAAAATCGTTAAGGCCTAATACCATTATTCGTTCGATTGAGAGGTGCAAACGTACTTTCCATACGTTCGCATGAGAAGTGCGAACATTACATCCAATGTCACGAAATGCATTTTCTCATGGATATATATATGCGCACGGTAATATAAAATTGTCCGCACGATAACATTAAAACGTGGGCACGGTGATATGAAGACGTCTGCACCGTTATTTATTTATGACGAAATAGTTTTTCTTAGCTCATAAACCGTTCGAACACTTACACCGTCAGTGCGGACGCTTATTATGGTGAACCAGTGGGAACATGTTTTCTTCCTGTTTGAACCGTTGTTAATTAAAGGACCGTGTGCATGGAAAAATAACCCTGTGGACGGATGGTATTTCATGCGAGTGTGCTGACGGATTGTTATGCGTACGCACGTCTTAACAACAAAAACCGTTCGGACTGTTTTGTTACTGTTTGAACCCTTTGTTACGTATTTGAATTAATTTAATTAAAATTTTAAAAATAATTTGCAAAGAATATGAATATAAAGATATTCAATACTCATAATAATAATAAAATGTCTACAAATATGTAATTGTCATTAAAAGTTACTAAAATACATAATCGATAAGTACTGAACAATCAATGAAAATACATAATCTACCCAAATTTTTGTTTGGGTGTCGTACGGGATGTCAGCTGTCTGACGTGCTCTATCATCTACTCAAGCATCTGTTGTTCCTTTAGTTGCATCATCTGTTTTTGCTGTTCTACTATGTTCCGTTGTTGCTCCTCCATCATTTGCTGATGCTCTAGTATCATATGTTCCATTTTTTACCGCTTGATTAGAAGCTCTTCATATTCCATCTGTCTAGCCCTCATCTCCTCTATCTCTAATTTAGCCTCCTCCAATCTCCAGGACAAATCAATGGATGATACTGAAGATGATGATCCAACAGACATAAACCTCGCACGTAACCCGCTTTCAACCCAATACCTCGGTGAAAATATCCACTTCTGTGTTTGGCTTTCCCTCTGACTCGTACAACAACTGTAACGCCTCCATTTTTTCTTACAAATTAGAAAAAAAGGGATAAAGTTAAAACATATGAAACATATGAGATAACGAATGCATCATTAAATCTAATGTTATAACTTACAAAATTTTCCGTGCATGTTCTGATGTCAACATGACATCCATATTAGTCTGCATTTTTTTTATACAACAACACATGATTAATCTAATCAGAGTCTGAATTTAATTTTATACCAAAAGAACTATCCAACGTGCATATTAAAATACCTAAGTCATTTATTTAAGTAATATCTCTAAAAATTGTAAATTTATTATTTACTAACAATGCTCTCACAAGATGGGAGGACCTCGGTCCCTATGTGTGTACAATCTTCAGCTTAGCTCTATTCCCTCGGTTGATTGCACTCCTCCTCTGCATTGTACATTTACAGTTGTTACGACAATTAATAATAAACTAAAATATATGTTCAGGACGGAATAAAATTTGTTGACCTGAAATTCCTCGCTCGCGAATAAATCACAGACACGAGTTTATTCTTCCTAATTCATCTCGTGATACGAGTGCTCTAACGCCTCTTCTTTGGAATTGAATACTAAGTAATGACGGTACATTCTATTTTTATGCGTCATGTACATTGTCTTCATTATATATGTCATAGTGATTCGATCATCGGATCGGTCATAATCTAGTTGGAAGTCATCCTTAACATGTAAAACAGTTAGTACGTATAAAAGTTTGCACATTTAAAATTTAATAAATTATACTTACCAAAACTTTGTTCATCGCGTATGATTTAACCTAGTCGGAGACCTCCCTTCGCTTACTCTTCTAAAATGAGACATATTTTTGAACGAGTGCACCAATATCACTTGAGAGCATCAAGGACACCTTATCATCACCGCCCGTACGTCCATCAGAGATATGGATAATCAGCTTTCCTCCAGTACGAGATTTGAGTAATGCAATCCTGCTCGTACTATCCCTTCTTTGTTTGATTCCAGACGTTGCTACAAATGAAGTACAATAAATTTAAAATTATGTTAGCATAGAAATTTAAAAGTCATAATATTTAATCAAGATTGACGAGGTAAGATATTTACATGCACGAATACTTTGGGTGCCTATCGGACTGGCAGTGGTAGGGGACGATAATTCGTTGCAATCTCTATGCGAAGGACCTGACGCTGCTAGTGTACCAGGAGTATTCTCAGCTTAAACAGATGACATTTTCCTCCTCCTGGCATGACTTCATCCTGTCAAAATGAATATAAAATTGAAATGATAAAGTTACTTTAATCCTCAGAGTCATATTTTTCAAAATCACTACAATCTTCACTGAACGATTATGAGGAATCATCACTTCCTTTTATTTCACGTTGTAGTGGACCACTCTTATCTGTTACTGGCACATAAGTCTCGACGTCATTTCTAGTCAATGGGATCATGTCAAAGGAGCTTATGTCCACAAAAGGCTCAATAGATTCATTCTCCTGGTATACTTCTCGGTTTGACAGTCCTTCTCCATCTTCACTAGCTTCCTCCTCAATAGTTCGATCATCCATGCAGGCAAAATTCCGGTCTTTTCTATTGAATCTTGTCTCAACCGTACCAAGATACAATGAAGAAAAAGTTAGAAATTTATTTAACACATAATTCTCTACTATGGAGCCCTTAGACCTTGCCCTGTTCTTAATGTAACGCTTCATTTTCCCCATGTACCTCTCCAATGGATACATCCACCGAAATTGAATTGGACCCCCAAGTTTCACTTCCCGAGGTAAATGAACCATAATATTAAAAATGATGAAGGAAATAAATGTTCCAACTTGCAAAGAATCATTCCGATGTCTTTCTCTAATTGTTCCACAACGTGTAAACGTATTATTCATGAGCACAAGTCTCTGAAGAACAAGCTCAACTTAGTCAATGTTGTACTCACTTCGTTTCCTAACAACCCGTGTATCATTGCCGGTAACAGTCACTGCAACAAGATGTGTGAGTCGTGACTCTTCATATCCATTATCTTCCCTTCTTTTATATTCTCGCACCGGTTAGTCCATAGAGGCTAGATGTCGGTTGGAACAAATTAAGCTAATGGTGTGCTTCGTAGTCACATATTGAGTTAGTCCATGAAACTATTCACCAAGTGTGGTTAGTCATATCAATACCATACATGCCATGTAAATTGGATGCCAGCGTAACTACTCTTAAGGGTGGCGGTGCCTTGCTTATGTAGTCCTAGTTATCTATTATTCCTACTGCAGTACCTTCTTTGATGCCACAAACCTTGACCTTTGACCATTGAGCAAAGCCTCAATCCTTGGAGGATAACGGAAAGAGGGATTGGGGGATACATCGATCTTGTCTCTCCAAGTCGCATAGTTGCTACTTAAGAAGCATTCTCACTTGATTAGAGCTCAATGATGGATTAAGAGAGTCGATTGCATTTGAATGTTTTATAAATTGTGCTTGCTGCAGTATATGCATTTGTGGTCGATTATTGTTTTTTTCTTGCGTGCGTTCCTTTCGCATTAGGGCACATGTTAAGATTATTTTCATAGTTCATAGTAAGTAGTTGACATTATGGTCTTCCAATTTTCAGTTTATAGCGGCAAAATTTAACTCATCAGGACTACAAACAATCCAGAGCTGTACGTCGGCAAATATTGATCACTGCTGTTTTGTGGAGGAACATCTGCCTGAGGGTGATCTGGGATCCTACTGCCTAAAAAACTCGGAAACGAAACTAGCCTTTAAGGTCGTCGTCCAGCTTGCACTGGATATTGCTAGGGGGTATGCACAATCATCTATTTGTTGCTTAGAGCTTTTTTATCCTTTTGTTTTACATAACTTCGTGTTTTGCCGCGGTTCAAAAATGAGATATGACTTTGGATTTTGTCTATCTAAGCGCTTTGAAGCTGACTATATGTACTATATCTTGCAGGTTGAGTTACCTTCACTCGCAGAATATTATTCATAGAGATGTAAACCCAGAGAACATGCTGTTGGACAAAGGACGGAGAGTGAAAATCTCTAGCTTTGGGGTTGCTCGTGTTTACAATTTTGCTTATAGTCTGACTGCAAATGTAGGCACATATCGATATGGGGCTCCTGAGGTATAACCTGTTCATTTGGTTGATAATTTGCTGATTCCAATGGATCCTCTCAATGAGAACAAAATATTCTCAATGATACCTCTGGCGTTTTCGCTTCTCCTTTTGTGCATAATGACACAGCAGAGATGTCACCTCTGTGTTGATCATAAATGTTCATTCAGTGATGTAGTGAATTAAAGTCCTGATGTGCGATGATACCCTTGCAAACTGGAATCCCCAGGATTCATTGCTCCAAAAATGATTTATGTTCATTGCAAAATACTTGGGATTTGGTTGGAAAAAAATGGTAGTCTAGCTTCTGCATACCTCATCAAGTTCTCAAAAAACAGGACTAGCTAGGTTTTCGTTTCAATATATACTTTTAGGGGTACAAGATAAATCGGTAATTATTTTCGAATTTTCATTTAACTACTTTATGATCTAGTTTGGATATAGTGAATTTGGCTGCACTTTTTCCTTGATGTAGACACACTGTCAAACCACCTAAATCATTGTGTCTATTTTCTCTTGTTATACTCTTATAGATTTTCGTTTATGATTCATTGTCGCTGTTTACGGTAACAATGGTAAGATTTATATATTAACATTACCGGTCCCCTTTTAACTTGTTTATGGGGTATCCCATCGTGCAAGTGTTGTACAGACATTCTCATTTTCTCCATGACCACTAACATCGTGTAGGTGGTGTACAATGTCTCCTATGTGTTTTCAGTGACTTATCAAATTGGACGTTTACAGGTTTTTCGTCAGGAACAATATAATAGGAAACGCGACGTATACAGTTTTGGAATCTCTTTGTGGGAGATATATTGCTGTGAGAAGGCATTTCCAGACATGAACCTTTTCGAAATGATGGAAAGTATGGTTGATCAGGTAACATATTGACTTATATCCTTGAATGAATATGGAGTCTTCAACTTTAAAAGTTTGTTTGGTAACGTTGAGTCCATATTGACGATTAATCATTTTCATCGGCAATTCTGTTATGTTTAAATCCAAGAACCTTCGACCAGAGATTCCAGGATGCTGCCCTAGTTCCTTGGCGGATGTAATCAAACAATGCTGGGATTCCAATCCCGATAACAGGCCAGAGATGGTAGAGGTAATTTCCATGTTGGAGGCAATAGGGTACGCATCGAAAGGTGGAGGTCATTTCTTCAAAAAGAATCCCAGCATCTGATCTAGGTCTTTTCATCGTGGGCTCTAAATTACTATTGGGACCAGTAAACGATTTGATGTAATCGTTTACAACACTAGAAAGATCCTGTTGCGGTTTTGTGAAATCCCCACGAGCAGCTATAGGACAAGAGAGCTTTCTAATAACTGGGAATATATATATAGGATGACATCGACCCCCGTGTGTTATTTTATTACAGTTGTTTTATGTACGTTTGACAGTTTATATATAAACAAGGCATATTTTACTAAGAAATTGCTGACATATAAAGTATTATGTTTCTATGTATGCACAAACGTTGTATTTAATTTAAAGGGAAAACTTCGTATTACATTAAATATCTATCAACTCTTATTCGTAAGTTTTATTTTATCTGGTTTCGCCATATATTTTTAAAAAATTTAATCAATTCGTACCCCCTTTGAGATGCATATGTCAAATAAAGAAAATAAAATAACACTAAAAACTAAAATTTGTAAATAAAAAATAGAATGTTAGAGTGCGAAATCACAGCGGCAATGATAGTTGAATCAAAGTAGCCCAAGCGTTTTGCTTCCTTCAGATTCACGAACACGGATCTTGAAAGAGTTTTAGAAAGAAAACTTATAGAGAGAGAAAGTCTCAAACGTGACAAATGAATTACATCTCTCTAAAATGAAATTCCGAGCTATTTATTATGGTATGCTCAGAGTTCTAATTGTGCTTATGTGTGGAATTTTTAGGGATCTCGAATCTCGGTCGTATGGTCGTCATGATAAAAAATCTTTTTTCATTAACCGCCTTATATTCTGTAATTCAAATTTATGGACTTCTACAAATTATGATCATGTCCATTAACACATCACAATTGACCCCCGAGATAATGAGATTATTTTTTTGAAATTCCTTTTGCTAACAATTATACGCTTATTTATCCTTTCATCGTACTATATTCCACATGAGCTAATAGGACCGGAATAATATCATCGATTAAGTCCCTAGCTCATATAATTCTTAATTCTCAGTTTGAGTAGTACCCAGCTGGACTCTCAAAATGTTTCAAAAATAATTTTCACAAATAATTATTTATATATATAAGTAAAAACAATGAAAACAATTTTCCCAAAATCTCGCTGCGCAGCGTTTTTATTTGAGTCTAATAATATACAGACATATTAAAGAATATACTGTCTCAACAAGAGATTGGTGGATTCCATATTCAACAATTATATAAATTCACTTACTATGCATAAGGTCCAACATTATCTGAAATATTTGATCTGCGAAGATCATCACCAAATGACTTTGTTGGAGCACAACCACACAACAAGCAAATTTGCATAACTTTCTCAGGTCTAAGGACAATATAAGCTAATTGTGCTTAATATCATTATCTATATCAGTGATCGTATCCAGAAGGTATTCATATTTCATATTTGATCCGGTTTAATGCATGTGCTCTTACATTGTACCAAATCGTCTTCATAAGGTCACCACCTCAATGACGAAGTCCATCATTCTATCGTATAGAACTACAACATGCGTAGACCTATTGATACATTATCGTGTATCTCGGTCTAGAACAAAGTGAGTTAATAAGGATATGAAAAGTCATACTCCCCGCCTCCGATTCATTAATCATTAGCCTGACTTTTCTACAGTATTGTTCAACAATATGACATCTTATGTTGTTGTATGCACCCAAAATAATCTACAAGTGATTAATCAATAAAATAATTATCTCATA
Organism: Myrica gale; assembly: GCA_963930655.1. Taxonomy (NCBI): domain Eukaryota; kingdom Viridiplantae; phylum Streptophyta; class Magnoliopsida; order Fagales; family Myricaceae; genus Myrica; species Myrica gale. Next base: position 10,849,486 of record OZ005619.1, on the reverse strand, counting down.
ATTAGTCAAAAATAATTGGTTTTGAGAGCATTCATCTAACATAGAAAACATGAAGAATTCTTTAAAAAAACATCATCAAATATGAAAATGAAGAGGGGAAAAAATAAATAAACTGTTGAATACTAAAATAAAACAATGAAAATTTGAAAAAATTAAAACAATCTGAAAAGCAAGAAAAATTAAAACGTTAAATACGATTTATATTTTTTTTTTTAAATTTTCATTCATTTTTCTATGTTTCTTTTTTTCAAATTTTTTGTTGTTCTGTTTAAATGATTTTTTAATTATTTTTCATCTGAGTTAATGGATGAGTCAAAGAACCGGCATAAATTAATTAAATTTTAAAATATGTTGTGGTTTCGTCAAATGTCAAAATATTCGCGTTTACTACCAGTGGACCGCTAACAAGCCGTTCACCCCGTAACAAAATTTTGAATTTTAGATTAAAATGTTTACTTTACCATTATACAACCGACTCACTAATAGAAATTTGACATTTCATGACAAATTAATTTCGTCACTAATAATGGAAATTTTAGATTAAAAAGTTTACTTTACCATTATACAACCGACTCACTAATAGAAATTTAAAGTTTCCTGACAAATTAATTTCGTCACTAAAATTCCATTATTAGTGACCAAATGCTATTTTTGTCACTAAAAATGAACTTTTTGTTACGATCATATTTTTTGTCACAAATTTCGTCACTAAAACTCTTATGTGTGATGAAATAAAAATTTCGTTACTAAAAGTCAATTGTTTGTGACGAAATTTTTTGTCATAATGCGATTCATCGATACAATTGGCAATCAATCGTCACCACAATTGACATTTCATGATGAAAAGCTCCGTCACTAAATGCAAAGTGCTTTGATGACGAAATTACATCGTCACCACTACCGATCGATCGGTTACCATTAAACACGTGTCAGGCGTCGATCGCATAACGAATGGCATATCAGCACGTGGCTTTACTAAGCGATAATCATATCACACAACCGATCGATCGGTCAGCTTAATCGTCACGAAATAAGATGCGTCGATCGATTGGTAAGTGTAACCGTCAATACTTCCCGATCAATTCGTTTTTCAACGAATGGAAGTGTGCCACGTGTTACAAAAGAATGATCGATCGCTACACAGGAACAATCGATAGTGAGTGTAACCGGCACTTTTTTCGAATCACCGATTTATCGTTGAATTAGTGATCGATCGGTTTGTCAACGAATGGTAGTGCCACCTGTTGAAAAAAAAGCGATCAATCAACAAACACGACTGATCGATCGGCGCAAGGGATTATATGACACCGTCGAAGGCATTTTTTACCGGTTATCTCTTTACAATATTCTCACAAATCCTCTCAACCTTCAATGAGTCATTTCATGCAACCTTCTCAAAAAGTGTGTGGAAACTTCCTTCGTTGTCATCTACATCAAAGGTATGTAGTTTTGTTACGTTTTAAGCAATTTTAAAATGGTTTTTAGTTTAGTTTCTTTAAGTTACTATATAATCCATTTAGATCCGTAAACTATATTTATTCATGTGTTAATGTATGTTTTAGGAGTTTAGGATTGTTTAGGGATGAATTTGGGGTCATTTTTGGTGTTTTTTGGGGTATTATAGGAACTATGTATTTTTCCCATCATCCCCGAGCTGATCGATCGCCTGTTCAGGATGATCGATTGGTAGGTAGTTGCTGAGAAACATGATCGATTGGCGTAGTTTGCCGGTCGATCATGTTGGTATATTTGGGACCAATCGATCGGTCCCAAAAATTGTGTGTATCAATTATTAGGCGATCGATCGCGTATGTGGGACCGATCGATCGTTGCCTGATACTGTGCGTTTTAATTGTCTCGAGCGATCGATCGCTTCTACCATAACAATCGATCGGTAAGTGCAATTTGAAACATAGCATTTACAGTAAGTAGTGATCGATCGCTTATTTAATATTATACGTTTTGTTGCATCCACGACCAATTGTCTGTGCAGTAAAATGCACCGTTTATACATAGGGATCGATCTGTCTAATTGACCGATCGATCATTATATTGTGTGATCGATCACACATGTTTTTCTAAATGCAAAGTTTTGATTAAGTGATCGATCGGTTTTTAGACGATCGATCGCAAGAATCGACGATGGATAGCCATTTTGTTGCAGCTTCATTAATATTTTAATTATGTTATTGTGATTATTTATTCAGACATATTTATATACAATTGTCGCAGCATACCTCAAATGTCAGGACCTGAGCGTGCACGCACTACGAGGACGGGGATAGGATTCAAACCTTTACCACGGAGAGGCGGATGGAGTACATTAGGATGCGGCCGATGGCCAGAGAGCGTCCAGCAACGCTCACTGATTTTAATGACTTGATGTACGAGAACCACACTATCTTCCATCTCATCGAATACCTTGGATTCTTACATCAGTTCTTTTAGATGGTGGGTTTCTGTGACGACAACTTCATTTAGGATTTCTACTGGGTCGTTGTCACGACAGGGAAAGGACCTAAGCTGCAGCTGACAATGCGAGGCGCGCAGTACACAATCTCGGAAGACGTCATTGCAAATTTCTTGCACTGTCCTCAGCCCGAGACCCCATGCTTCCTGGCGGTACCCTTGGCGGATGAGAAGAGGACATCAAGGTAGGACCTGTGGACACTTATGACGGGGCAAACATATGTTGTTGTGGGCAGCATAATGGAGCAGAGTAAGTTCACTCAGTTTTGGCCGATGGTGCACCTCATCTGGATACCAAACATCGATGGCAGAACCCTTTCCGCGGAATGCCCGTTTACTAGAGCTCAGTGCATGCTCTTTTTGGGTCAATAAAGGTGGATAGATCTTCCGCTCTATATGTACGAGTTGATACAGGATAAGGCTTGGTCGATTAGAAATCATAGCCTCCCATACAGCGTGTTTCTGTCTCAGTTTCTCATTGATCAAGGTGTCATGATCGATGATCGGGAGACTCATAAGATGGTCATGAGTGCACTGAACAAGGCCACCATGTCTAGCAGTAAGGGGCAGGAGGGTTGGAGATGGTTCGCTCGTAGATCTGCAGCAAAGCCATTGACCGATGTTGGAGCGTCACGATCAGAGATTCGAACATTATGATCATCTATTCATGTAAACCCAAGAATTGAACACAATATGCAGTATCAATTTACAATTAGTAATATGCAATCTGACTTACACGATATTCAAACCCAAAGGCAAAGTAAAAAAAATTCAAAGGGCCGAACTAAAAAAATACAAAGTGTCCAGCATATATATGAATGCAAAGTCAGATTTAAATTGTCCGACATATATTATGAATGAGTTAGATTTCATTATGCAATATTAATGAACCCTTGAAGATTAAATTGGTTACCTTTTGGCGATCTGAGATGAACGTCCAGCTATGTGGGAGATTGGGCCCAAGATCGGATACTATGATATGTAGAAACCATGACAAGCTATCCTTCAGCTCCGCCTCCATACCAGCAAGGGCAATGAGATATATATTGGCATTGTCATCTCGGCCAACAACTACTAATAATTGACCCTTGTAAGGGCCTTTCAAGAAACAACTGTCAACACCAATGACTGACCTGCAGTCAATCTTGAAACCATCATACATGGCCGCCATAGAAAACTACATACATTGAAACGATGGTTGCATCTCCCTGATCGGCCTCTGAACCCTCAAAATTACACAAGAACCCGAGTTCGTATGCCGCAACGTTGCACAATAGTCCCACAGTCTTGCATATTGTTGTCTATGTATTCCCATATCTCTTATTTGCAACTTTCTTTACCCTATACAGCTTACACCGACTAACGTCATTCCCTTAGAGTACCAATAGGCCACTCAGAATTGTGCCTAAACTGCTCCAAGTACTTCGCTGATATCCACTTGGCAGACACTTGGGTGTTTTTATAGCTTCAAGTGCACTGGTGCTCCTCCACATAAGAAATTACCTGGAATGTCAGCTCATTCTTCACATTTCGGGCGTAGACTCGGTAGTTGCAGTGTTCTCGCTTGCATTGCACTATCACCCTAGCTCGGTCATTCTTTGCCCAATGCAAATCCTTGCCAATATGTATATTGGCCTCCCGTACTGCCTCCCTAAACATTTCAACTGAGTAAAATTTCATCCCTAGCTCTAAGTGCGGGCTGGCCATAAACTTCTCCTTAAACTCCAGACATTTTTCATGTTAAACTTCTTGCTGCACATTTCTTCCTCATCCTCATCCTCGTCCTCCGATGGTGCAACCAAATCTTGATTGTTCTCGAGCTCTTTCTCCAGTTATGCACCCTCTTCCTCTTCAATAGGTTCTTCATCTTCATTAATTTTACGCTGATACCCACTAGTGGTACCGTCACCTCTATCCTCAAAGACATCCTCTTCCCCACTAACTACTTGATCCCAAAATGAATTTGGCGGTGGACTTTCAGGAGCTTCTTCGTAATCTTTAACAACTTCTTTCCCTTTCCCCTTATCAGCTTTGTCTATGGCCCCTTTCTTAACCACGGGCAGCTTAAGTCTTTTCCTTTGCTGTTGTTGTTGGGCAGCTTCATCTCCAAAGCCAACCAAGTACATAATAATTGTATTATGACCCCTATGATAGGTCAACATCTGGCCATATCAGCATCAACCCTTCGTCAAGTGACTTTACTGGATGAGTGTAGTACATCAAGTCACCCTGAGTATATTTGTACTTGGTACATAACGTTTCAAGCTCAAAGAATGAGAGCAAGTCAATATCCCAAGGGTCTTGGTGCAACGCCTTCTTCCCTCCAAGGTACTCAGTGTGTGGCATCCTCGGAAACTGTCCCCCCGTAGTTTACCTCAATCAACATAAATTTGGTTGTCATTGGTACTGATCCTGCAGAGTTATAAAACAAAGCAAAAACATGCTTTTAACAAACTGACAGCAGGTGACAATAAACTAAAATTGATGCTGAAAATGAAATCAGTTACTAACAGCACAATGACTTATAGTTATACCTAAACAACAATGACTTCTATTTAAACAAACTAACAACAAAGACTTATACTTATACTTAAACAGCAAAGACTTCAAACTAAAAGAGCAAAGACTTCAAACTAAAACAGCAAAGATGTCAATGACTTCTATTTAAACAAACTAACAACAAGCTTCTATCTAAACAACAATGACAATAAACTGACTCTCAAACTGAAAATGAAATGAGTTACTAACATCAGAATGACTTATACTTAAACATCAATGAATTCTATATAAAGAAACTAACAACGAAGACTTATACTTATACTTAAACAATATAGACTTTAATTACTTATATTTAAAGAACAAAGACTTATACTTAAACAAACTAATAGCAAATTAAATTCTTTACTTAAACTGAAATGACTTATACTCAGACTGAAAAGTTCTACTAAAACAACAATGGCTTCCTATGGTTTTGTGACCCATAGAATAGGTACGTGTCATAATCTTGTCATAAATGCACCTCTGTTACTACAAAGAAAGCTTAGAGACTAATATGAGCACGAAGGACGTGACACACATGTCTTAGCAACATCTGAAGCTATCGTCGAAACTAGACCAGTCACCGCATCCTGAGTCGTTGTTAGCTCAGCCATCATCGTAATGAATGACTATCTCCAATCCCACATTGTATGTCTGCAGGTAGTGATCATGTTGTTGTAGTGGTGGTAAGTAGCGAGAACTTCGCGAGCGATGATCTCCATATCAGTAGTGTGAGACTTCAGAAGGGATTTGATCTCCTCAAACCCCACCCATATGTCTTCATTTTGAACAAAAACCACTTGATCCTTGAGATCCATGTGAGTCTTAAAGACAACCCAAGAGGGGGGGTGAATTGGGTTTTTCAAAAACTTTTGAACTCTTTTGCACACAAACCCAAAACGTTCTAATCAATATCTAAGAAAAACTATGGACTAGATATATGCAAGCAAAGATAACAACTATTGTAGATAAACAAGTTCAATCACGAAATACCAGCAGAAATAAAAGAGAAGGGTAAGAGAGATGACACCAGTATTTTTAGGTGGTTCGGCCAATCTCTTGCCTACGTCCACCCCCAAGGCTATTGACTTCCTTGGGCTTCCTTCACTATTCTCCAAGTGAATACACACCTTAGCTTCCGAGGTGCTAAGGAACCGTTACAAAGCGTTTTCCGAGCTTACGCTTCAACTCGTTTCCCAAATCCCAAACCCTAGGGATTTCTTCTACTTCTCACAAGTAGGGTACAGTGTTCACACAACACTAGGAGGGTTTACAAAGATTGGGTACAATGAGTGAAGGCTCTCTAAGCCAGATTTACAAGTGGGTAACTCAAGAAATGAAACGGCTCTCTAAGCCAAATCTACAAATGAATAGCTCAAGATATGGAACGGCTCACTAAGCCAAGTCTACAAATGAAAGAACCTGAGTTTTGCTAGAGGAACAAGATCTTCTGAGAAAGCTTTGTAGAGTTGCAAGATGATTCACGAGCTTTCTCTCTCAAGAAATTAGGGCAAGAATGATTTTCGTGTGAAGCTCTTCAAGTCTTGTTGTTTCTCTTTCAAACTTCTTCTATTTATAGTCTCTAGGGCATCAGGGGTCTTCTTGTAAAGATTTGGAGCCGTTGGAGGTCATTTGGGTCCTTTGGAGACAACTTTTAAGTGAGTGACGTTGCTCCAGATCTGAAAAATCGAAGCATGTGTCGACACCATCCATGTATGTGTCGACACCTAGGAGTTTTGCCTGGAAACTCACTCTCGGGTGTATGACCAATGTGTCGACACTTATGTCCAATGTGTCGACACTTCTCTTCAAAGTGTTGACCCTTCAAAATGCCTTGGAAACATGCCTTCGGGTGCATGTTCAATGTGTCGACACTAAGTGTATATGTGTCGACACCTTCAAATTGGCTTGGATGCTTGCTTTCTGTCGTATGACCAATGTGTCGACACCTTTTCTCTATGTGTCGACACCTTCAAATTGGCTTGGATGCTTGCTTTCTGTTGATAGTGCAATGTGTCGACACTTTTGGTCTATGTGTCGACACCTTCATCTTGGCCTGGGAACTTGCTTTCTGTTGAATGACCGATGTGTCGACACCTCTCTACTATGTGTCGACACCTTCATTTTGGCTTGAAACATGCCTTCTGGTGTATGACCGATGTGTCGACACTATGATGACATGTGTCGACACCTTCAACACTTAGGCTGAAAAGTGTTTCTCTTGGCACCTTTAAGCAATCCCAAAAACATCTACAATGTAAAGATTGTCCAATAAGCTTGTGCAGTGGTGTTCAATTATATCTAAGGCCAATTTAAGCTTAGAGAACTCTTGATATCATTTTCTTAAAAAGATTTGCAAATATAGAATCTAAAGGTCTCAAACTAGTTGAAAAAGTTTGTTATCATCAAAATCAAAAATAGATTGTTTATAAAACTACCTTGGGCTAACAATCTCCCCCTTTTTGATGATGACAAACCTAACTATTTATAAACCGTTGATACCAAAATGAAAAGCTCCCCCTGAGATTAGGCTGGAGTTTTTCAAGAGTTGTTAGCAAAAAGAGCTTTAAGATTCTACGAAAATTTTGCAAGAGTTCCCTTTGTAAATAGAGGTTTTCCAAATTTTCAAAGCCTGTAAAAACACTTCTATAACATCCTCCAAACTCCCCCAAACTTCATCATTCAATTTCAGATCACAAGACTTCATATAGAGGAGAGTTTCAAGAAGATTACCTGAAGTACAATTCAGATATCCACAACGTTTTAAAACCTTATAACCAACATCAATGATATACCAATAAATGATCATAAGAAACAATACTCATAATAACAAGAATAAACCATACATTCATCCAACAATTTTCCAAAATACAAATGCATCCAAATGTTCAAAAGATAAGTACAGAGGAATGTCCTATCAGAAATTACATCAAAACGAAAACTACTATCTATTTCTCCCCCTTTGGCATCATCAAAAACAGAATAAGGGAGAGGCAAGGATAGAGAAGGCGGGGACAATTATTCAAGTGGAGGAGGATCGTAGGCGACATCCCATTTCCTCAGCCAGTTAGTCCAGGTAGTGGAGAACCAGTACGTCCAGCGGATCACACGAGGCTGAAGATTACGATCAGCATCCAAATGACGTTCAGTAGCCGAGATCACTTCGCGAGAAGTGTTGGCCATGGATTCCTTGAGGTGCACAGATGCCAAGGCGAACTCATCCACGGTCTTCTGAATTACATCACTAGCCAGTTTGATGCTTTTGTTGACTTGTTGCTGAACACCCTGTACATCCTCGGAGACGGTGTCAATGCGCTGTTGATGCTCCCCAAGCATCTTCTTGATATCCTCAAGACCCGTCTTGACGTCAGAGGAGAGACCGTCCATTTTCATGCTCAGTTGGTGCTGGGCCTCTTTAATTTCCTCAACAGAGGCGGCCAAGGAGTTAAGACGTGAATCCTGAGACCCACCAACCTCTCTTCGGGAAGAACGCACAGCGGGTGAAGTAGTGGCATGTACTGGAGGTCGTTCTCTCGGAGGAGTGCCAGCGGTCATGGGTACCCTATCAGTGGCCTTTCTTCATATACCCCATTAACTTCAGGGTTTTCTCATTGTACTCTTGGAAGATTTTGGGTTTCTCCTTAACCTCCCCAACTATGCCAACCTCGAAAGCATGAAACACATGGGTGAAATACATCCCATATGGCAGCCCTTGTTTCTTTTTCTCAATGGCCGCTTTCATGTGGTTTAGCATCAAATGGCCCAAGTTCATTCGAGTACGAGTTATTAAACAGTACATGATAAATAACTCTAAGTACGTCACGTACTCGAATTTGCCCGTTCTAGGTAAAATGATATTGCATACCATGTGATGCAATATCCGTCTATGAACACTAAGTGCATTGGCCATGGGTTTAACTATCTCCTCTAGGGTTGGATCCTCCAACACAACCCTAAGTATCTCAATGGGTTCTACTTCAGACATCCCCACCCAACTATAAGCATCATAGAAGCATTTTCCTTCATTGGGGGCCGATATCACAGAATTCAACGATGTGACAGATAAGTCTAGGTGCTGAGCATTTACATAACTTGTCACATTCTCAGCAGATGTAATCTTGAGATTCGAATAAACTAACTTCACAAGGTATGGAAAATAATCTAATTTCACAGTAACAAACTTATCCCATCCTTGGTACTCAAAAATCTCTTGAAAATCAAACCCATTTTGATTAAACCAATTGAAATCCATCCACCTACCACCAAGAACTTTCCTCCCTCTAAAATCTTGAACAAATTTGTTCTTACAGAGACCTGACCTGTATACATAGGCTTCTGTCATTGGCAGTGGTTCTTCCACCTCCTTTCCCTTCTTCTTTGCCCTCGGATTTGCAGGTGAAGTCGCCTTGGAGGATCGTTTTGGTCGACGTGAAGACATTTGGGCCGAATGGAGGAGAAATGGGGTGATGGCGCGGGAATCGCGTGGGTTTTGGGAGAGAAAGAGGTCTGAAGAGGAGAGAGAGAGATTTCGAGCCCTAACAATTGGAAAATGAAATGAACAACGCCTGAAACCCTATTTTAAAAACGGGAGTCCCGATATATGTGTCGACACTTAGTCCTCATGTGTCGACACATTGTGCGTGCACGAAAGATGTGTCGACACTTAGTCCTTATGTGTCGACACATTGGTCATGCTCCCGAATGTGTTGAAAAATACTTTCTCGGGTACTAGGCTTATGTGTCGACACTATGCATATATGTGTCGACACAATCTTCTCCAGTGAAGAAAGAGGCCATTAAAACCAGATGTGTGACACTTGGTTCTTGAAGTGTCGACACATAGCATGAAAACATGATTTTTCACGAAGATTCACAGGAGAAGATATGCGATATGATACAAAAATCATTGAACAAAACTTCAACCAACATTCAAAGCATGATCAATGCAATAAACCAATGTTATTTAAGAGAAGAAACACAATAATATTCAAAAGTTCATCCCAATGGAAAACTCATTCCTATCTCTTGGCGAATAAAACAGAATCTATCCTCATTAAGGGGTTTTGTGAAAATGTCCGCCAATTGAAGGTCGGTATTTACGAATTCAAGAACGATATCCCCTTTTTGAGCATGATCTCTAATAAAATGATGTTTTATCTCAATGTGTTTAGTCCTAGAGTGCTGAATAGGATTTTTAGTGAGATTTATAGCACTGGTGTTGTCACATTTTATTGGGATGAGAGAATAATGAAGATTAAAATCTTCCAATTGTTGTTTCATCCACAATACTTGTGCACAACAATTGCCTATAGCAATATACTCGGCTTCCGTGGTTGATAGAGCCACGGAATTTTGTTTCTTACAACACCAAGAGACTAGTGAGGGTCCAAGAAATTGGCATGCACCACTAGTACTCTTTCTATCAATTTTGCATCCAGCATAATCCGCATCCGAGTATCCTTGTAAATTAAATTCAACACTCTTAGGATAAAACAGACCTAGATTTTGAGTGCCAACAAGATATCTAAAAATTCTTTTAACAGCAAGGAGATGAGATTCCTTTGGACATGATTGATATCTAGCACACATGCAAACACTGAACATTATATCAGGTCTACTAGCAGTAAGATAGAGTAAAGAGCCAATCATACCTCGATATTTTGTTTGGTCCACATCCTTACCTTTCTCATCTTTTTCCAATTTTGTGGATGGACTCATGGGTGTACTCATTGGTTTTGAATTGTCCATGTTGAATCGTTTGAGGAGATCCCTTGTATATTTAGCTTGATTAATGAAGATCCCTTCATTATTTTGCTTGATTTGAAGTCCGAGAAAATAGTTTAGTTCTCCCATGAGGCTCATCTCGAACTCACCTTGCATTACTTGAGCAAATTCTTGACACAAGGATTCGTTAGTAGATCCAAAAATAATATCATCAACATAAATTTGGACTATCAACAATTCATTCTCTTTTTCTTTTGTGAAGAGAGTTGTATCAATTTTTCCTCGTACAAAGCCATTTTCAATTAGAAAGGAACTAAGACGTTCATACCATGCTCGAGGTGCTTGTTTTAATCCATAAAGTGCTTTTGTGAGCTTGTACACATGATTTGAGAGATTTTCATCCTCAAATCCTGGTGGTTGCTCAACATAGACTTCCTCAGTGAGGAATCCATTTAAAAATGCACTTTTCACATCCATTTGAAATAATTTGAAATCTTTATAGCAAGCGAAAGCGAGTAACATGCGAATGGATTCCAAACGAGCAACAGGAGCAAAGGTTTCATCAAAATCAATTCCTTCTTCTTGATTGTAACCTTGGGCTACTAATCTTGCTTTGTTCCTTACTACTACTCCGGATTCATCCATTTTGTTTCTAAAAACCCATTTTGTACCAATAACTGGATAATCCTTGGGTTTAGGAACTAGATGCCATACTTGGTTTTTATCAAATTGTTTTAGTTCATCTTCCATAGCATGGATCCAACTTTCATCATCTTTAGCCTCAGAAAAATTCTTAGGCTCAAGTTGAGAAAGTAAAGCAAGATTATTGGCTTGAAGAAATGAAGATCTAGTTCTTACCCCTTTTTCAACATTACCAATGATTTGTTGCGGAGGATGATTCTTGATGTATTTCCACGACTTTGGCAAGTCATTGTCATCGTGATGAGATTCCTCTTGAATCTTTTGGGGTTCTTCCTCTTTTACCGTTGATTCTTCTTTGTCCATGTTGATAGTGAGTTGATCGACTTCTTTGGTGAGATCTATAACATCTTCGTCATTATTCCTCACAAGATTGTTAGATTCATCAAAAATAACATGAACAGATTCTTCTACAACTAGAGTACGTTTATTGAATATACGATAAGCTTTACTAGAAGTTGAGTAGCCAAGAAATATACCTTCGTCGGCTTTCGCATCAAACTTACCCAAATTGTCCTTGTTGTTGTTTAGGACAAAACATTTACATCCGAATATATGAAAGTAACCAATGTTGGGTTTTCTATCATTCCATAGCTCATAAGGTGTTTTCTTGAGGATTGGTCTAATCATGCATCGGTTCATAACATAACAACTTGTGTTAACTGCTTCAGCCCAGAAGTAGTCAGGCAAGTTGTTTTCACAAAGTATGGTTCTAGCCATCTCTTCAAGGGTCCTATTCTTCCTCTCTACAACACCGTTTTGTTGAGGAGTTCTAGGAGCCGAGAAGTTATGGTTAATACCATTTTCATCACAGAATTTTTTAAAAGAGGAATTTTCAAATTCTCTTCCATGATCACTCCTTATGCTAGAAATAGCAAAACCTTTTTCATTTTGGATTTTCTTGCTAAGTTTTTCAAATGCATGAAATGCCTCATCCTTATGAGCCAAGAATATAACCCATGTAAATCTACTAAAGTCATCAACAACAACAAAGCCAAAACGTTTGCCACCCAAGCTCAAGGTCCGGGTTGGACCAAATAAGTCCATGTGTAGAAGTTGAAGTGGTCTAGTAGTGGACACAATGTTTTTGGGTTTAAAGGAGGTTTTGGTTTGTTTGCCCTTTTGACATGCTGCACAAATCTTATCTTTTTCAAAAGAAAGGTTAGGCAAACCCAAAACAAGATCCTTTTTGGCAAGTTTTGAAATCAAGTCCATGCTTGCATGAGCAAGTCTTCTATGCCACAACCAACTATCTTTGTCATTTAGAGCTGAAAGACATTTTATGTTTTCTGAAGATATGCTCTCTAAATGAACAATATACACATTTTCAAATCTGTGACCGACAAACAAAACTTTCTTGTTTTCAATGTTCTCAACAAGACACATAGATGATTCAAAAATGACTCGGTTTCCTTTGTCACACAATTGACTAATACTAAGAAGGTTATGCTTTAAACCTTCGACAAGAAGAACATTATCAATTGAGGAATTGGGATACTTACCAATGCTTCCAACTCCGAGTATTTTACCTTTTCCATTGTCACCAAAAGTGACTGATCCTTTGTTTTTAGGATGAAATGAGTTGAACCATCTTTTCTCTCCGGTCATGTGCTTGGAGCATCCACTATCAAGAATCCAATGGTCCTTGACATCTTCTGACTTCAAGCACTCCTGCATAAAGAATCAATTCTTGATCTTTGGTACCCAAATCCTTTTGGGTCCATTAGTATTAGAACTGATTTCTTTCATCTTGTCCTTACGGAGCCACATAAATTTAATCCCATAAGAGGATTTCTTTTTAGTTTGACAGACATGTGATATGTGACCAGATTTACCACAAAAGTTGCATAACATAAATGATGGAGATGATTTTGTGATCATGTAAGAATAAGATTTTTGATCTTGAAAGGAATCATATCCAATACCACTTTTATTAAAGCAACACCTTTGAGACCCAAGAAGAATGTCAAGGTTTTTCTTTCCTTGAGTAAATCTTGCAAGATCTTTTGTGAGAGAGTCAACCTTCATTTTCAAAGCTTCATTTTCAATAATCAAGGTATTTGACTCTCTTTGTAAAGATTTTTCATTTTCTTGAGTAGTTCTTGCGAGATCATCTCTAAAGGATATAACTTGACTTTTCAAAATATTGTTCTCTTTAGCAATACTTTCGAAATTTCTTTTAAGAGAACTATATTTTGAGATCATTCTTTTAAATTCAATATATTGGTCATCAAAGGCATCTTGCAGTTCCTCAAATGTAAAGGAATAAAGCAGAGAATCTTGTACCTCATCTTCATCTTCCTTTGCCATGAGACACAAGTTTGCAGCTTCTTCATCACTTTCGCTGCTGCTTTCATCAGATTCTCCCCATGCAGCCAAGAATGCTTTCTTCTTGCTTTTGAAGTCTCTTAACTTCTTGTGTGTCTCGAGATTGGGGCAATCAGACTTTATATGCCCGGGCTTCTTGCATCCAAAGCAGATAATCTCATTCTTCTTACTGCTATCACCCTTGAAGTGCGTTTTCCTTGAGAATCTTTTATCCCCTTGTTTCTTGCGGAAGAACTTCTTGAATTTCTTGGTGAATAGGGAAAATTCTTCATCATCATCCTCAGAGGATTCATCTTCACTCGAGCAAGTTGCTTTTAATGCTACGCCCCTTTTTCTTCTACCTTCGTCCTCATCCTCCTTTACTTGATTCATCTCATGTGTCATGAGAGATCCCATGAGTTCGTCAAGTGATAGCTTTGTCAAATCCTTAGCTTCTTGAATTGCTGTCACTTTCGGCTCCCAAGTCTTAGGAAGACATCTGAGAATCTTTCTCACCATTTCAACATTAGTATACTCTTTTCCGAGAGATTTTAATCCATTTATAATATCAGTGAAACGAGTAAACATAGAAGAGATGGATTCATCAGATTTCATTTTGAACAGTTCATAATTATGCACAAGCATACTAATCTTGTTTTCTTTAACTTGATTAGTACCTTCATGGGATACTTCTAGCTTATCCCAAATTTCTTTTGCAGTATCGCATCCTGAAATTCGATTGAACTCATTTGCATCAAGTGCACAGTATAGCACATTCATGGCTTTAGAATTCAAAGACATAAGTTTAAGATCGGTATCATCCCAATCTTTTTCGTCCTTCAGTTTACCCTCCTTGTCTCTAGGAAATCTAGGACCTCTGGAGATAACTCTCCATAGTTCATAATCTACGGCTTGGATGTAGATTCTCATCCTTGCCTTCCAATAGTTATATGCATTTCCATTAAACAAGGGAGGTCGATTCGTCGACTGCCCTTCAGCCAAGGTTGTGCCAACTGGGGTTGTCATAATAATGAGCTAGTAACCTCAGCTCCGATACCAATTGTGAGTCTTAAAGACAACCCAAGAGGGGGGTGAATTGGGTTTTTCAAAAACTTTTGAACTCTTTTGCACACAAACCCAAAACGTTCTAATCAATATCTAAGAAAAACTATGGACTAGATATATGCAAGCAAAGATAACAACTATTGTAGATAAACAAGTTCAATCACGAAATACCAGCAGAAATAAAAGAGAAGGGTAAGAGAGATGACACCAGTATTTTTAGGTGGTTCGGCCAATCTATTGCCTACGTCCACCCCCAAGGCTATTGACTTCCTTGGGCTTCCTTCACTATTCTCCAAGTGAATACACACCTTAGCTTCCGAGGTGCTAAGGAACCGTTACAAAGCGTTTTCCGAGCTTACGCTTCAACTCGTTTCCCAAATCCCAAACCCTAGGGATTTCTTCTACTTCTCACAAGTAGGGTACAGTGTTCACACAACACTAGGAGGGTTTACAAAGATTGGGTACAATGAGTGAAGGCTCTCTAAGCCAGATTTACAAGTGGGTAACTCAAGAAATGAAACGGCTCTCTAAGCCAAATCTACAAATGAATAGCTCAAGATATGGAACGGCTCACTAAGCCAAGTCTACAAATGAAAGAACCTGAGTTTTGCTAGAGGAACAAGATCTTCTGAGAAAGCTTTGTAGAGTTGCAAGATGATTCACGAGCTTTCTCTCTCAAGAAATTAGGGCAAGAATGATTTTCGTGTGAAGCTCTTCAAGTCTTGTTGTTTCTCTTTCAAACTTCTTCTATTTATAGTCTCTAGGGCATCAGGGGTCTTCTTGTAAAGATTTGGAGCCGTTGGAGGTCATTTGGGTCCTTTGGAGACAACTTTTAAGTGAGTGACGTTGCTCCAGATCTGAGAAATCGAAGCATGTGTCGACACCATCCATGTATGTGTCGATACCTAGGAGTTTTGCCTGGAAACTCACTCTCGGGTGTATGACCAATGTGTCGACACTTATGTCCAATGTGTCGACACTTCTCTTCAAAGTGTTGACCCTTCAAAATGCCTTGGAAACATGCCTTCGGGTGCATGTTCAATGTGTCGACACTAAGTGTATATGTGTCGACACCTTCAAATTGGCTTGGATGCTTGCTTTCTGTCGTATGACCAATGTGTCGACACCTTTTCTCTATGTGTCGACACCTTCAAATTGGCTTGGATGCTTGCTTTCTGTTGATAGTGCAATGTGTCGACACTTTTGGTCTATGTGTCGACACCTTTTCTCTATGTGTCGACACCTTCAAATTGGCTTGGATGCTTGCTTTCTGTCGTATGACCAATGTGTCGACACCTTTTCTCTATGTGTCGACACCTTCAAATTGGCTTGGATGCTTGCTTTCTGTTGATACTGCAATGTGTCGACACTTTTGGTCTATGTGTCGACACCTTCATCTTGGCCTGGGAACTTGCTTTCTGTTGAATGACCGATGTGTCGACACCTCTCTACTATGTGTCGACACCTTCATTTTGGCTTGAAACATGCCTTCTGGTGTATGACCGATGTGTCGACACTATGATGACATGTGTCGACACCTTCAACACTTAGGCTGAAAAGTGTTTCTCTTGGCACCTTTAAGCAATCCCAAAAACATCTACAATGTAAAGATTGTCCAATAAGCTTGTGCAGTGGTGTTCAATTATATCTAAGGCCAATTTAAGCTTAGAGAACTCTTGATATCATTTTCTTAAAAAGATTTGCAAATGTAGAATCTAAAGGTCTCAAACTAGTTGAAAAAGTTTGTTATCATCAAAATCAAAAATAGATTGTTTATAAAACAACCTTGGGCTAACAATCCACAACTGAGGCTTCCAGGAGGGCAAGCCTAGTCTCGTGTGACACTGAAGACACTAAACAGCCTGCAACAAGTGTAAATGGAGAGTCTGTAACTGGAATATCACCATCTGATCTATCCTCAGCCACTGCTTCCACTTCCTCTGGATCCTTTTTTCAGCTTCTTCCTAAGCTTCTTATTGAACTTCCTCAGAAGGAGTAGCCACTACCTTCTTCACCCATTCATCATCTTCATTTTGAACAAAAACCATAAGTCTCAAAGTCTTCTGATTGTATTCTTTTGAGACCTTAGGCTTCTCCATTTTTCTCAACATCATACAAATAAAAAATCTGGGTAAACAGCATTCCATAAGGAAATCCTTGCCTCTTCTTATCATAAGTAGCCTTCATGTGATTCAGGAAGAGGTGGCCCAGATTCATTTTGTGCCTTGTAATCAGAAAATACATGGCAAACACATCCAAAAATGTAACATATTCAAATTTTCCTATCCTGGGAAGAATAATCTTACACACCATGTCATGCAACAATCTCCCATGCACATTAAAATCACTGGCTATTGGCTTCACAACCTCACTCAAATCAGGGTCGTCCAACACAACCTGCAGATATTAAATGGGCTCTACATCTGATAAACCAACTCATGTATATATCTCAAAGAATTTCACCCTTGAATTGGGGGAAGGGCTAAAGAATTCAAAGAATCAATTGACAGATTCACTTCTTCACCTTTTACAAAACTCAATGCAATCTCAGAGACAATAAATTTAAAATTAGCATAAGCTTGCTTAACTAAGAACGAAAAATAATCACACATTACACTAATAAAATGTGACCAGCCCTGAGCCTCAAATAAATTATGAAAATAAAACTCATTCTTCGTAAAACTCATTAGACGTGAGGGAAATTAATGACAACGTTGTGAATCGACCTGTAAGGTGATTTCTATGAATGGAGTTAAGATATTTGGAAAGAAAGGAAAGTTGAGTCCCCGATATGTTGGACCATTTGAGATTTTACGTAAGGTAGCAATAATAACTTTTTAGTTAGCCTTACCACCAGAACTGGAAGGAGAACATGATACTTTTCATGTCTCTATGATGACGAAATATGTACCAGATCCTTCCCGTGTGATAGATTATATGCCTTTACAAATAGCAAAGAACTTAACCTATCAGGAGCAACCTGTGGTAATATTAGATAGAACGGAGCAAGAGCTGCGTAACAAGCAGATTCCTTTATCAAAGGTGTTATGGCAAAGTCATGACATCACTGAAGCATCATAGGACTTATAAGCAGACATGCGTGACAATTATCCTCGGTTGTTTGATTAAAGTGATACGTTTCTTGTGTTATGTTTAAATTCCTAGGACGAAATTGCTTTTGAGTGGGGGAGTATGTCAAACCCCCAGCATTTAGCATAACATGCATATTGTCTGTTTGGGTTTTGTACTGCATTAGGGGGTATTTAGTGACTAAGTGAGATTAATTAGTACTTGATGTACTAAGTTCAAAACCATGTTTAGGACATGATTGAATGAGAATTGGAGTTCACACGTAACTGAGTTTTTGTTCAGCATGTTGAGGAGCACATATTGAGTTAATTTAATTTTTTAAGCTGGTAGGATGTGTTTGTCTCGAAAACCGAACCACATAATTTTTATTCTTTTAATATGTTGGGACATTATCCTCGAGTTTATGGTTCAAATATGAAGTTTTTTTTATTTTCGGAAGCAAGTAGGTTCATTAGTTGAATCAACTAGGTCGCTTAGAGAGCGACACATGTGATGGCTAGGAAGCATGATTAATCGAGGCTAGATGCACAACAAATAGAGGCTAGAATGCACGACGATAAAGGCTATAACCTAGGTAGCTCGAGGTGTCGACAATCGGTGGACCTAGGCAGTGACTCACCAAAGCTAGCTATTAGGTGAATTTCGTGTTGGAACGCGAGATCGCAACGGAAAGGATCGTTTAATCAAAACAGCCCAAGTTGTTGCCTCCTTCAGATCCACGCACACATCAGACTAATAAAATATGACCAGCCCTGAGCCTCAAATAAATTCTGAAAATAAAACTCATTCTTCGTAAGCCACTGCAACAGTACTTAACGACTAGAGATTACCTTGCGGTGACGAAAATCATTGTTGAACTGCTGTTGGTGAATCCTAGTGCGAAAAATTGGAGCTTCTGAAGGAGCAGACGAGTCCCCAATTCTCCATGGTCGAAAACTCTTTTTCTTCGTCCACTAGACATCTCGGATAAAGATTTTTAGGGTTTCTACGGAGGAAAGGGAGAAGATTTGTGGTTCTGAGGTGAAGGAGAAGAGATTTTCTGAGATTTAGGGCGTAGGAGAGGGAAGATCCTAAGGTCGGTGGTGAGGGATAGGGTCGGCGTGAATGTTTAGGGCACGAGAAGCTATTAGGAAAAGAGGGAAATGAGTTTTAGGTCAAAATAGACAAAGTATATGACGCGTCAACTCATTAGACGTGAGGGAAATTAATGACAACGTGTGAATCGACCTATAGAGTTAAGATATTTGGAAAGAAAGGAAGGTTGAGTCTCCAATATGTTCCATTTGAGATTTTACCTACAGATGTATTATGTGATGACTATGCCACCGCTTCTGGCGGGTTGGTTTCTGAGTAGTTGGTTGGTAGCTTATAAAAAACATAATGACAAAAAAAGAAGAAGAAAAAAAAAAAGATGGCTGCTGCACAAGAGTTTGGAAATGTGAACCATGCCCTATATGAAAAACCAAAAGCTAAACCTTAACATGACTGCTCCCACCCAAACAACCAAAGCTACCACTTTATCCCATAAGCTTAAAAAAGTGGTAGATTAAATTTTTATTATTTAAATTATATTCTCTAACTTTCTAAATCCAATGCAATATAGTTAGATACCATAAGTGAGAGAGACACAAAGTAAAAGTGCAAAACTGAGATAACTGCAATGCTTTCCTCTCAGAACGCTAGTTCTTAGACAAGCAGAGGCGTAAAGCAGCTCGAGGCATAAGAGATGACATAAGTACGAGACTCAGACACCCATGCCTATATGAAAAACAGATACTGAGATACATACAATCAAAAAGAAGCCCACAACACCACCATAGCGAACAGAAAAAATAAAATAAGCACTCAAAAGGTGCGTCACACAGGGACCTATCGCCTCGGTAACACTTGTGATAACCTTTTTCCTCGCCTATCTGCAAACCTTATCTTTAAACAGTAAAAAATGTTGGTCAAGTAGAGTACAATCCGGGTTTGTCATCATATACAGTACTGCAAGCCCGCCCAAAAAGCTCAAGGAATTTCACATCACATGTTCTCTTAACTGGTATGAGCTGACGAGACAGCTATTGTAAGAGAATCTTCGAGTTTGATTCCAATTGAGCCATCTGCTGTAGAACTAGGTCTTTCTGCAAGAGTTACTTCTTTACCACCCTCATCCATGCGAACGACTTGAGCAAAACTCTTTGACATCTGCTTGATGAAATCACCAGGCAGCGTAACAGCGTTTCTGTGTCCATGCTCTCCGGCCACTCCTACAGCCAGCACACCGGCTTGTTGCCTGGCCTTCCTTTCTTCCATGGCTTTCTGCCGCTCTTCGTAGAAATCAAAATCATCTAGAATGGACATATCCGTTTCATGGTTCTTGAAAATGTTCAGCATCTCAATACCCTGCTCCAATTTCACCTGCAATATTTCATTTCAGGTGAATAAACTGTGGCTTTAAGTTACTAATATGGAAAGGAATAAAGAAAAAAGCTGATACACAAGAAAATTGTAAATCCATATTGAAGTATATCAAAAGAGTTGTATGTAGACCATTAAAACGGACCTCAACCCAAATAAAGAAGATAAGATTAGGACTTAGGTTTCATCTGCAACTAAAGACAAGGATTAGGCTTCCTGATGAAAAGAAAATCAAGGCCAGATTGCAATGTCTCTTCCTCATCTTTTCAGGGAAAAGATGTAGGTTTCATGATAATCATTGCAGTTTTAGCAATTCCACTGGGATTGCAGGTGAAACCGAATATTTCTTCCAGAAAGGATAGCCACTTCTGGTTCCAAAGACAACTGCTAACAGGATAGGATTGTTGTGGGGCCGAAGATAAAATTTGGTAACAGTAGACATTTTTGTGTCTACGATTGATCAGTTGGTTATACATTTACTTAACGGATAGTGAACCCACAACCACACCCTTCACCTGCTATCATGTGCGTAGTGGGGACAGGCGAAGTGGTTGAGGTTGCATTTGAGCTAGAGCTCATTGGCACATTTCAGAACCAGACAAGGAAATAAAGAATAATGGCAATCACACCCTCCACCCTCTGCCAGTGGCAATGATATCAAAACATACGATGGAACTAAAGAATGGGTTTCTAAATTAGCAAGCATCATCCGAGTTCTGCAGAATTCCTACCTCCTGGGTGTCTCGACTGTTAGTTACAGGCTTGTTGTCATTATTTTCAAGCACAATGTGCCGGAACTGACTATTTGGGACATCTTTGATCAT
The DNA here is from genome assembly GCA_963930655.1 of Myrica gale. Taxonomy (NCBI): domain Eukaryota; kingdom Viridiplantae; phylum Streptophyta; class Magnoliopsida; order Fagales; family Myricaceae; genus Myrica; species Myrica gale. The sequence goes on along the minus strand of OZ005619.1, from coordinate 10,828,367 downwards.
ATGCCACTTGACAGGAAACTGCCCACTCCATTTATCTTGCTGCCAGTAATCCACACTCTTGTCAAAATCGACAGATCCAACCATTTCAGCCACCCCACAGAATTGAGCACTGGCATTCACCTGAAAATAATAACAACATATATTAACTGGTGCAATAATTTTTGAGAGGTGGCAAAAGAAAAAACATCAGGAACCAAAGCAAAGTAATAAAAAATCAGAATGTCGGAAACAACAGCAATCATATGGTGGGACAAACAAAATTTTCCTCAAGGGCCAGAACTTAATATCGGTGTAAGCTATATTGAATCTTGCCAGAACAACGGACACAAATCAACAAAGTAAAAGCACTCTCCAAAAGAGGACAGTTAATACAACAAAAACTATAGTCAAAGTCTCCTACGGCACCACCAGTAGCATACAGCTTGAAATTCCTATTACTCTCTTCAAAACTTCAGCTTAGATGGTCAAACCACATCTACATAAAGAATAACAGAGACAATGGGACCCATTGACATTAACAACCATGTGACTAATCAACATGCCTGGACTAGACAAATCACATTTGAGGCACCAAATTCAATGTCTACTTTACAATTCAAAAATTGTGAAGGTTAAACAACTCTATATTTTCTGACAGGTATCCTTGGATTAGAAAGGACATGAAAGAACATAGTGGTCAACCGTAACGACTAACTTGACACACAAGGAAATCAACATGCATGACAAAAGAGACCTTACAGGCCGCAACTTTTCTTTTAGAAGTGGTCTTCAAAACTAATCCCGAATGAGATACTGACCTAAATGAGATTCCTAAGTGAGATTCAGTTAGGAGCAATTGAAACTAAGCTCACTTAAAAAGCGGCCAACTAGAACAAGGTCAGGTATGAAATTCTCTTAAAAGAAACAAAACAGGAAAAAGATGATAACCCGTAAATAGTGTGACCCCCAGAAAATCGCCTAATGATGGTATCATCTATCTCACATGGTTATCCACTTCGCCTACTTGACTATAGTGATTACACAGATACAATCAAAATAAGTATCAAGCTATTGTCTTATCATTCTGAGAACTTGATCAGCAGATATGTACCGAAAAGAATAGAAAGACCGGGCAAATCTGTTGCTTCTCCAGAGCTTCACGATAAGCAGCATCTAATTTTCTATTTCCATTTGCTGTGCTGGCCCAGACACCATATTTGATACTCTTGTGAACATTATCTTCACTGTAAGATTTAATTACGAAGAACTTAGCCTCCTTGTACTCTGTGACAAAATCTGGCCGATTGTGCAAATCATCATGAATCTTGGGCGTAGCTGTGCTCCTCTCACTATTGTCAAGGGAAAGATTCTCGGCTGTGATTTGGCTCTTTGGCTTTAAGGCTCTTGGTCCTCGGTTCTGCTCACTTAGTATATCAGGAGTGCCATTACAACTGCATAGGGAACCACTGCCTTTAAGATATCTTCTGCTATTTTCAAGTGAGAGCCAGTTTCGGCCGTTTGCTCTCAAACTGGAAATGGATGCACCTCCAAAGTTTGAGCCCTGATTGAGACCACTGGGCAGATAACCGCTATTATAGGAGTTTGGACCAGATCCGAACCCATAAAATGATTTTTGCTGGTACGAAGCCTGAATACAATTACATAGCATTAACACTAGATTCTGCATGATTTCACCTAGGTTCAGACGTCAGCTAACACTAATTCATATTATACAAGGCTAACAGTAATACCATTGTAGCACATTAATGGAAGAGAAGGAAACATGGCCGTCATAACCCACAACAGATAATGATGGCAACACAAAATCATCCCTTAAGCTTCCTCAACTAAGAGGATACACTTTTTCAGTCCCATTGGGATAAAATCTAAGTTTAAGGTTGAATCCTATTAAATTGTGGGATGAGAAACATGTCATTCCAGGATGCACATTGCTTTTATTGCATACATGTGATTTTCCACTCGAGGAAATAGAATTACAAGAAACAACAAATAAATAAGCATTGCCAAAGGATAGACATTATTTGCCAGCATTTATTAGTAACTTAGTTTTAAAACTGGGGATAGTTTTCCTTTTTATTCCCAAGTTCCTACCAATCATCATATCCTCGAACCTCTCCTTGGTCACCAATTTGAAACATATGCCGTTTTTCAGGTTTTACACCATCTCATAACACACTTCAACCAAAATAAATGCATGGAACTCCAATCATCTATAAAGGAAATCCACTACATATCAAAACATGTCAATTAGATTTAGGTATAATTAGCATTGTTTATTACTTCCCTGATACAAGTTTTACCTTGGGAGGAAAAATCATTTTGCACCTCCAACTATAAAATCAATGTCACTTTCATATCAAAACTTCAAAGTTCAGTGTAGTTTGGACGTCCACCCTCACATAAGATCTTGCAATTGAAATAAGTGAAAAATAACTCACGTGACACAATTTAGACTGTTAGATCCGATCAAAAGGAACATTTATAAACTTTGGTAGTTGAAGGGCTTAATGTGATGAGCTTGGTAGTTGTACCCTAAAATAACATTGAACCCATAATTTGGCGGTACAAAGTGATTTTTTCCTTTTATTTTGGAATACAAGGACAACAAAAATAATGTATATCCAGAAGTGTTGCAAGCTACAAATCTTAATAGCTTTCAAAATAAACTGAATGTTATTGCAATGCAAATAGAGGGTAGGGTGACTTGAGGAACAATATTATTTTCCTACAACTCTATTTCCGTTCTTTTGATGTTAGTAAATGTTTCTAGCACCCTTCTACACTAAAGACAGCTGAAAACATAAAGTAACCTCTATGGGTTTCATCAATTAGCACATATTCAAACTTGCAGATTGCTTTCTGAGATAAAAAGCATACAGATACATATATGATACTTAAAATCAATTGCAAATCAGGTTTCTGATTGAAGGTAATCGGGAATTGAAAATTTTCAATCAGACAATTTAACATTTTACACCTAGCATAATGTCTAGATTCTACCATTCTCACTTTGTTAGAAGAAAATACCAAAGATCTGCTAAATTGCTAGCAAAGAAAGTTAAAAGAAAATGAGATCTTCCAAAGAATATTCCCTAATAGATGTTCACATAGAAGAGAACAGACCATTCTGACATTCTGTCCAAATGACCCAAGTGGGCCAGTAGGCTGTGGAGATACAGCTGGTGAGAATGGCATCAAGGACCTCTGCCTGTCTGAAGGTTTAGACCAATCTGACCAAATTCCTCCGGATCTTATTCCCTCAATTCCTTGCTGAGAATCATGAAAACCTAGACCACCAGGAAAACCGCCTCTGCTGAAGGATCCCACAGGAGGAAAAACAGGCCTTTGTCCAAAAATCATGCTATCACCTTGTTGGTCAATACTTACTACGCTGGTGAGCTCTGGCTTTGAAACTGGAGTTGGTGAAGTAACATATGGCATGCTAGGAGCAACTAACTGCTGATAATACGGTGGCCCAGAGAATGAAAATTGCTGAGGCGAGTATAACTGTGCATCTCCACCTACAGGAGGCAAAGGTGTTGTGACCGGGGAATACGGCCCATATGGCATTTGTGGGTTGTAGCCATAACCAGAATGGAACAATACAGATCGATTGTCATTGTAGACACCCTAATCATTTTTTTTTCAAACAAAAAGGGCAAAAAATACAAGTAAGCTTAGTCTAAGAAGCAAATGCCAATATTAAAGGAGAGAAAACAAGATACTTACAGGAGATCCAATTTCCAGTCCTTCAGCATTGACGTATGGAGGATATTCCGCCCATTCACCACTCCCACCGTCATAACCTGGTGTTCCATCACAGAACAGATAAGAAACGATACCTACTTTCTCCAGACACAAATATAAACCCCCGTTTGTTTCACTGTAAATTAGTATCCAAAATATACTTTCCCTAGTTTCCAGCGTTTGGAGAGGTTCGTAAAATGTGGTCAGCTGTAAAAAGAAGCCTTAGTTTAAGTAAAGTAGCTTCCTTTTTAAAAGAAGGTAATCTACTTTCCCAATGTTTATCAACATCGATCTCAACTCTCTTTCTTTGTTCACCCAATTAGGGGTGTCGAACAACTTGACTCGTCTCGACCTGACTGGCTCAGTTTACCTCACCCCAACCCTCAAAAGTAACTTTTAAAATATATTTTCTGTATACCATGTGTGCCCACTACCCTCTCTCTCCCTCAGCCAACCCTGACCCGAGCCAACCCCAACCTTGACCTTGACATTACAGCTCAGATTGGGTTCATCTGCAATCAGGGTTGGGGTTGGCCCAAAATATTGAACCCCAAGGGAATCAAGGTCAAGAATCCCTGACAATGCACACCCCTAGGCTCACACTCTTCTCTATTTTGCCACGGTAGCTTATCCCTCCCGATCTATAGGCTCCTCTTTTTATATAGATATGAGCATTATTATCATGATATATATATATATCGGCAACATTTGATTTACATCATTTGTAAAAAAATAATATTTTTACTATTTGTTATGAAAAATAAATACAAATATTATTCCATTGATTATATATTTTATTTTTAATTTATCTCAAATAACAATTCAATTTACTAATTATAAAAGATTATAAAAAAATATACCGTGTGTCAAATATTGAAAAATATTTTCAAGAAACGTGTTTGAGGCAGCAACCAAACATTGAAAATGAGAATACTTCACTAAAACATAATTCACTTGAAACAATATTACATTAAAAATAACTTTATGAGCCTACGTTAAAATAGAACCATGGGTTATGGAAACAAAGAAATTCTTTAAAGCTTGATCCTGTTTATTGGACAAATGATCCCGGCTTTATCTTTATCCACAACCCTAACTTAAAGCTTATCCAAATTCCAAAATTTTAAATGTGAAGTCAAAACTTAACAACTGCTTTTCTATATATTCAGCTGTTGAATTTAGATATGCGATTTTCATAAAATTCAGAACTAGTGTCACTGAAAGACAATATTAAGGTTGATGTGCTGCATCTATAACTCTACAGACATCAGGCTTGTTAGCATCTAATTGTATCGAACAAAAAACTAGAAAAAGAAAGAGAAGGAACCCAGTGTTCTGATTTTTTTCTTCCCACCTTAAACAAAGAATCTAACATAGAAATCCAAATAAGACTAGAGATCTCGAGTACAGCTTCTGACCCAACTACACAATAACAAACGGTGTTACATATATTGGCCTTAGTATGTAGAAAATTATCAACTTCTACACAACATGAGATTCTGCAATATCTTTCTGAACATAATCTCTCGGAATAGCTTTGAGTGTAAAATACTAGCTCCGCAACAAATAAGTAAGTAAGAATAAGCCTTCCCACAAAACCAAAAGGGATTCTCATTGGACTACTGTGCATGCAAAAGGAAATTGCTTGCTTAATAAAACTCAAAAACCATAACCAGGAAGATGCTGCAGTCACCTAATTTTATAGCTTCTTGTCAAGCTTACTTATAAAAAAAATGCTTCTTTTCAAGCTCTAGAGGAATTGAAAACTAACCTCGATAGTAGAAGGGCTGGGCTTGAGGAGCATAGACATTAGTTGGGTAAACACAGTGATCTCCACCTGAGCCAAAAGAACCTGCTTGAACCACAGAATCCTTTGGATGGACTATTGTGGCAGCATCCTGAGAAGAGTTAGGAGACACGGAACTCTCATTTATCACGGAATGACACTGAGAACTCATATACAGATCAAGGATATCACTAAGAATATTTTCTTCAAACTTATTTTGCTAATGAAAACAATAGGATGGAAGAGTTTGAAGCATTTGACAACTACCTCCTCATTCTTGTTATCTGCCTCAGCAGGTTTCTCTTCTGCATCCACGATCAGTATGCTCAGTGACTTAGTAGAGTCTTAGAAACACAGGCAGTACAAATTATTGACCAACCAAAGCTAAATTCTGGCATAGGACAACTTGAAGCTATAAATATGTGCGCACAAATTCGCTTGTGCACACCTATGCATAAATGATAAATGAAGAACATGAATAATTTTAAAGTAAACGGTAGTCAGTATACTTCAATAGTCTCAGTGTTAATCTAATGAAGAATGACAAGATCAAAATGACAACAAAGTAGAGCCCTTACAAAGTGCAAAAAGACACAATATTATTTATACTAGATTAATTGAACTGGAAGAAACGGAGGTTCCAAGGACCAAACAACAGTAAGTTTATTGAGTCCTCTTTCTTTACTTCCCTTACTTTCCTTTTCCGTCTGCTTTTCCCACTTTTTATTATTCACGAATGACGATCTTTGCTATAACCTCTTTTTCAAATGCACAACAAAAACTAACCATAGAGGATTCAGTCGGTACACTTCAAAAAAAATTTACTTTATCTATTCCAACGCTGGGATTTCTGGAAAAACTCCGCGAGCTAAATCTTGACCACTATGTGTATGGAATTTTTTGCAACCTGCATGGCTATGTAAAAGGAAATACATGATTGAAGTACGGGCTTATATTGTGTAATTACAAAACTATGTACTTACAAGAAACCATTGATCTCTACATTTGGAGTCACTTCTCTCTAAATAGTTTAAAATCTTAATCACATATATTATATACACGCAGTAACAACAACAAACGCAGTACAAAGATATCTGATTTCCATGCTTTAAAATTCAAAAAGCAAACGCCAAAAACAGAAAAACAAGACGAGACAAAAGGTAGGAAAAAAATGCAGCTGAATGATGGGGAAAAAACTCGACCAAATCCATAAATCTGCTGTGTGTCAGAGGTCAGTTCATTAACATCTTGAACCAGATGCTTTTGGACCTTCAGCCTCTCCCTTTAGCAGTTTCAACTTAAAATCTAACTGATTCTCGGTAGAAGGGCATGCATCACGATGTCCACAATTGTTGACACGCATAACTTAATGTACTAGATTAGGTTCAACAACCGTAATGCAAAAAGGGAAAAATATATGCTGTGGTGAATCATACAAGTTCCTCCTCAACTCATCCAGTATCCAACCATCACAGAACACTACATCTGCCTTTCCCCGCTTCATCTAGCTCATACTGATTCAACAAACACTACACCCTTCACCCTCTAAAACAAAATCAGCCAATGAGGATAGCAATTGCTCATAACTTATTATAGTGAACAAAACTGCAGGCAAGACCTAGGATTAGAAGCAGCCTGATGCTCCACAAAAGTTATCCTCTCCCATTTTTATACCAGACAAAATTATTTTACCTTTCCAATCAAAAAATTTGACATCTAATTCAATTTCCAATTCACAGTGCTTTTGATAAGTAACTTTCGGCTGTAGACCTAAAACACCAATTTATTGCGGCACCTCTATCTAATACCATATTTATCATGAATTTACGTTGTCACCTATACTGACAAGTATAAACTGCCAATTACCGCAGTACTAGCTACAACTTTTTTTTATTTCTAGGCGCAATACTACCTACAACTTGATATGGTCAAAAACTACATAAACAAATCCACATGACCCCAAAATATACATCGTCAAACAGAATAAGAAGGGGTTTAGATACGAACCCAAAACTTACGACAATTCCTGTCGCCTCATACTAACCGGATCCCAGATCCCACTATAGAGTACACCTCAACCTCTCGACAATAGCGATCAAGAAACAAATTTTCAGACAAAACCCAGAGTGATAAATACCTTCCCAAACCCAGACACAGAAACACAAACGAGCTTCATAGCCCCCAGTCACAAAACCATATGAAGTTCATGGACTTCTTGCAAGATTCTTATAAAAAAAAAAAAAAAGCCCATTAAACTTAAACGCCCAACAAACGAAGAACAATAATTACAAAATCTAGAACAAATACGATTAAAACTAAAAGAGAAGAAAAGAAAAGGAAATGGAATTGAAGAGGTACCACGGGTACGATCTGGAATTGCCGCCATGAAACTCAAGCAGTGGCAAGGATCTCCAAAACCAGCAGAGGAATCTAACCTCAAGACACACAAAGAGACAGATATATCGGTATCTATGTTTATCTCTAACTGATGACATCTAGATTCGGTGGATCATCTTTATATTTTTTGCAGAAACAAGAAGCAGATCCTTCTTTCTGACTTGGTTTTAATTCGGTAACTCTCAATAACAACTGTACTCACGAAAAAAAAAAAAATTCCAGTAGCAATATTAAGGAATTTGGCATGTTAGTCCCTTGGTTTATACCCCTTTGACAAATTGGTCCTTGGAATTCAAATTTCAAAATTTTAGTCCTTGAATTTTCGTTGTTTGACGAAATAGTCATTCCGTTAGTTTGTCATTCACATGCTTAACGGATTTGAAGCGGTCGACCGGATATATGTGTAAAAAGTAAGCAATCGTCCGCTATATGAAGCGGTCGACCGCTAAAATGAAGCGGTAGACCTCTACATGAAGCGGTCGACCGCTTCATATAGCGGAGGACCGATACAAATTTGCTGATGTGTAGCGGTCGATGCTTCAAATCCGTTAAGTATATGGACGACAGATTAACGGAAGGACTATTTCGTCAAACAACGAAAGCTCAAGGACTAAAATTTTGAAATTTGAAACTCAAGGATCCATTTACCAAAGAGGTATAAACTCAAGGACCAAGTTATCAAATTCCCGCAATATTATTATATTGCTTTTCTATTACAACAAAGGAGCGTAACGGTAAATATAGAACATTTAAGTTGAAAAAATAAGAAAAATAAAACATGGTCTCTTATTCATCTTTTTGTCTTGTTTGAAAATAATTAATAAGTTATTGGCGTTAAATTTACTTTAGAGTGTGTTCGGTTAAGGTGTATTGTGAGGATTTTTTGTGTTTTGAGAATTTTTATGTGATGTTAACTTTATTGGTATGCGTGTTGTAGTTATATTTATGTAGTGTGAAAAATTATGTTTTGTTGTAGAATCCTGAGGATTCAAAAAATCCTGAGGATTCTACCTAAACGAACATGCCCTTAGTCTTATTGGTTTATTTGTTTTAGCTGTTTTGTTACTCCATCATTTCAACACGTATTATTGTTTATAAAGGGTAGTTTTGATGGGCACGTTTCTTTTCCTGAACTGCGCAAGAAATCTTTCTTCAGTTACTGAGTTCTGAGTTTTGACGTCAGCATCCAATTCTGATTGTTTGTACCTACCGCTAGGCCTGTCCAAAAAACCGGCCGGACCGGACCAGACCGGCCAAACCGGACCGGCCCGGACCGGTTTTGACCCAAACCGGTTGACTTTTTTCAACCGGGTTGACTGGACCGGTAAATCGGTGTATTCCGGTCCGGTTCCGAGTTACCCTCATGAAAACCGGGGACCGGACCGGAGTATACCTCTCCAAACCGGCCCAAACAGGAATTTGGCCCAAAATGGCAAGGCACAACCCTAAAACCAACCCAAAATGACATGGCCCAACCCAAAACCGACCCAAAATAGCATGACCCAAACCGGGCCAGACCGGACCAGATAAACCGGAGATCGAACCGGACCGGACCGGTCATATAACCGGTCCGGTCCGGTCTATATACTTTCAAAAACTTCCGGTTTGGCCGGCCAAACCGGACCGAACCGGACCGGACCGGATTTTGGACACCCCTACCTACCGCCCTTGCGCCTTGCGGGGTTCAGCAACTCTGCCCCATTGCCATTTAGGAACATTAAAAGAAAAGAAAAATGTTAAATAGACTTTGCACCATGTCATTAGAGGAGTTCAGTCTACTAAATAAATTTTTAACCTATACAATGATAATTTTATCTTTATTTTTTTAGTGACTATTTTATGAGGGTGAAATTGTAATTTTTGAGATCAAAGAATAAATTTATGTTCAAATTGACAAAAAAATCTAACTAATGGTGTAAAGTGTCTAAAATCAGTAATTGATAGGTATAATATAACAAAAATAATAAATCGGAATGCAAAGTGTCAAGACTTTCAAAGTTAGATGGTGAAATATAGTTCCAAAAAAAATACTCCTTTGCAATAATATGCCTAACTAGAAGGTTCTTAGAAATCACCAACAAAGTATAATTGCTATTTTTTAGAAGATTTACATAGTATGAAAAGACAAACAAAGAAAAATGTTTTATTTAGGAGAGAAAATTCTTTGATGATTAAAAGGTTAAGATTGAAAAAAATGTTTTCTATATATATATATAGAGAGAGAGATATGATATCTTAATATTTTTTTGCTCTAAATTATCATTTTTGTCCCACCCATAACTATTAATTATATACAATTTACACACTCGGCCAAATTGGATCTATTTTGACATAATTCTATCCTCAAATATATTTTATAGTGATATTTTCTAAATGTAAAATCATCTTCTAAAAGTCAAAATAATCACTTTTCATTGAAAAAAATTGATAGAAAAATTTTAAAAGAGAGTATAGAGAATCATTCGGTGAGGGTAAAAACCAGACAAAAATAATAATTTGCATGCACAATATCAGGATCTGTCAAAGAGTAGTATAAAGTATATTTAACGTTAAAGAAAAAAATTTGACACTATACTCAATTGTTTCATCCCATCTACTATTTCCTCCAATTACTTAAACGGAAACTAAACAAATGAAAGACCAATTCTTCTGAATCATGCAAGTATATATATATGTATGAATAATTGAGCTTCACAAAAATCAATTCAGCTTGAAGATTTTTTTCGCAACCAATAAACGATCCTAGAGGCCCCCGATTACATGGCTCTCTAAAAAAGGGAGTCAAGAGCTGATTGCTAAATATATAGTTGAAATTCACAGTAAATTAAATTTATCCACGGCAAAAGTTTTTACGGCCTGTTCTTTCAAGTCACAAATTGTCTGATCAGGACATTTAACACTCAATAAAAAAAAAATTCTCATTAAGTTTTCTGATTAGTTGGACGTACCAATCATTTGATTTGCCGCGATAAGAAATATTAGCGGCTAAATTAAGTTTTGCTGATAAAAGGATAACATGAAATAAATTCTTAGTTGTCTTAATTAAGTATATATATTATGAACTCGAAGTGAAATAGTAATAATTTGGATTTGTGGTAATTATTGGGAGTTAATTTTATAACTTTCGTGGTACATTTGTAAATAATTATGGGGATTTTTTTATAAGCAAATAATTATGTGGTACAAATAAATAATTTTCATGTAGCTAATCATACACGGATAAAATTTTCTCTAAGCAGACTAGTTTTCACTCAGGAAAAAAAAAACAACAACAACAATGATACTTAGACTCAAAATCAGTACTCAGTAGTCTACATGGAGACAATGAGTAGAGGTAATAAGTAATATTTGAGGGTAAATTATAGATAACTTACATATGCTTTTTGCAATTTTGATTTTAGGACTCGTACTTGTGAAATTTTGATTTCTGGAGTAGTGCTAAAGACTAGTGTGTAAAAGGGACCACAGACAAATTTTCGTTCGACAAATGAACGGACATTATTGACGTGGCATGGCGAGCAATCAATGTGGATTTTTACTGCCATGTCAAAGTCCGTGCTCAATTTGTGACAGTTCCCGTCCTTAACACACGTGCTAGCTGCACCTGCATAGGATTTTCTAATTCAAGGAATTTTGTTTTCCAATAACTAAATAATTTTTAATCTTCATTTAAATTTCATGATTTACTCTAAAATTACAAAGCTTTCATATATGTCAAATTTCATTTTGAAGGTAATATCATAAGCTCAACATTCTTGCGTGCTTAGAAGATAATATTTTTTAGAGATTACATGTGTGATGAGTGGACTTATATATTCGACACATATATATAAGTTGACTTATGATACCAATACTGAATCACGTCATACACAAACCAATTTGGGCCAACAAGCATGATTACGTCTCTATGAGACCCATTGGCTACAACCAAGCCCATGTCGCATGTAGATCCTGAAGGGGAGACCGTTATACATGTCATGAGCGGTTGTCTAACAACCCGTGATAAGTCGTGACTTCACGATCCCTCTATTCTTATAGTGGAAGAAAACGACTATTGTGAAGAAGTGAGAAAACCGTCAAACAGCACACGACCGTACGGGACGAAATTCCCGTAAGCATTCCCGCCAAAAGGAAAAAGAGGAACATGAGAGGAAAACTATAAAATGAAAGTTAATGATGGAAAATGTAAGTAAATTATGAGCAACCAAACTACAAAACACATATAGAAAAGAAGCTGACTTAAGGATTTGAGGTTCTTAACCTCGGTGCTCGGGGTTATTTTTGTAGTTTTGTAGGGAAGATACATGAAGATCGAGACGCATTTACTCGGATGTGTTGATCATAAACCAACTAATTCATCAGTTGGCGCCTTCTTTGGGAACGTTTGAAGTTCCTGCGATAAAAGGTTTATAGTGACCACTATGAGTAAAGAGAAAGGGAAATTCGGAGGTAATCCGGAACCTCCTCCACAAGAAATAGAAGGGTTAGTGGAAACCATCCACGAATCCCATACCAAAACAGGACGAGAGCCGAGCCAGAACCACGGACAACCAGGTGAAACGTCTATCCAAGGAAGGCGTACCAGGGAGGCTCGCATACCACAGATATCGATGTCAGAAAGTCATAACGAAGAGGCCCACGTCTCACCGTACAATAGGGATTCACACTCTCTACCTGGAAGGAATGAAGATGCTGACGGAGTACACGCAAGGTTAGAAGAAGTTTTAGCCGAGTTAGGGAGGATGAGACAGAAAGTGGACAAGCTGCCACCGTCCTCCCTGGAAAACATGATGCACCAAGTGGAATCTCCGTTCACCTCAAATATACTAGCAGTCCGGCTACCATCTAAATTCTACATGCCAGTGATTGACAAATACACTGGAACGACCGATTCGCTTGACCATCTAGAAGGTTACCGATCACAGATGGACTTACTGGACACTTAAGACGCCATCAAATGTAAAGTGTTCCCTACAACATTGTCCGGACCAGCACGCGTATGGTTTTGTAGGTTAAGAACGAACTTCATTCCAAGTTTTAAAGAGCTCAGCAGAGCCTTTATTAGCCACTTCATTGCAAGTAAAAAACATAAAAATCCTGTCATTCACCTCCTTTCAACCCGGCAGAAGGAAGAGGAAAGTCTGCGAGATTATGTGGCGCGCTTCAACCAAGGAAAGCTCAACGTGGAAGACCCAAAAGATAAAGTGGTGCTTACCGCTATAGTAGCTGGTTTAACGGACAGGAGATTTTCATTCTCGCTAGGAAAGAAACTGCCAGAGACCTTCACAGAATTCATGGAAAAAGCACAAAAGTATATGAATGTCAAAGATATGGTAGCAGCTTGCCGGCAACAAGTCATCGATCAAGGAGGGACGTCAGCGAAAAGAAGAAAATAAGGAGCTTCAACCAGGCTCCCCACAGAAGAAGGAGAACAAAGAGCACATTTGCGAACCGAACCACGTTTGGATCGTACGAGGTTACAATTTACGCCTCTCAATACACCCCCGGGAAAAATTCTCATGGAGATCCGAAATAGTCCCGAGATACAGTGGCCCCCGAAAATGCGGTCTGATCCTGATAAACGAGACGACCACAAATTCTGTCACTTCCATAATGATCATGACCACGACACAGACGAATGCATACAACTGAAGAGACAGATAGAAGCCTTTATTCAATAAGGCCGTCTTCGACAGTTCACCACGACCAGACTAGGGGAGCCATTCCGGAGAGAGCCAAGGATTCCCGAGAACTGACCTTTGGGGCCCTACAGAAGAGACAAGAGAGAACCTCGTGAAGATCGAAGGGTCCTATTAAAGAAGAACGACGCTCGCCACTGAGAGTGGTAGGCGAAATCAGGGTCATTTCCTGGGGCTTTGTAGCAAGAGGATTATCTAGATCTTCGAGCATGACCTACGTGAGACGGTTACTTGTTGCAAAAATAAATATCGGATCTCGGCGTCCATGTCAGGAGAAGAAAAGTCTATCACGTTCACAGTAAAAGACACGGTGGGGATCGAGTATCCATACGACGACGCACTGGTAATCGATGCTTTAATAGGAAATTACAAGATTCGGCGAATACTCATCGATACGGGAAGTTCTGCTGATATTTTGTATACCACCACCGACGATCAAATGAAGGTCGGGAGGGAAGCATTGAGAAAAGAAAACACTCGACTCACGGGGTTCACTTGTCATGAAGTATTCAGTATGGGAATAAAAGAATTACCTTTCACAGTGGGGGAGCCCTCGAATGAAGCATAACTCTCCGTAAGGTTCTTGATTCTCGAAGGAGAATCTTCCTACAATGCCATCATAGGTCGAGTTACCCTTAATCGATTGCACGCTGTGGTGTCAACTTAACACTTGAAAATGAAATTCCTGACCAAATCGGGAGTAGGAGAGGCAAAGGAGACCAAGAACAAGCAAGAAAGTGTTACCTATCGGATACCCGAGGAATTGCAGAAACCATGACTATTGAATATCGAGAAGAATTCAGAGCGCAACCGGTGGAACCGTTAGAAGAAGTATCGCTCTGGACGGACTCGAAAGAGCGAACAATGAAGATTGGCACCCAGCTATCTAATGATTCCAAAAAAGAAGTCTTGGAATTTCTTAGAGCAAACGGCAAAGTTTTCGCTTGGTCGCATGAGGATATGTCAGGAATAGACCCCCAGATCATTACCCACAAATTGAATGTACTCTCGGACGTCAAACCAATCGTACAGCGTAGGAGGAGCTTCGCTCCTGAAAGACGTCAAGCAATCCATGATGAAATCGAGAAATTGATCAAATCCCGATTTATCAGGGAAGTCAACTACCCCAGTTGGTTAGCGAATGTGGTCATGGAAAGAAGGTCAATAGTAAATGGAGAATGTGCATAGATTACACTGAACTAAATAAGGTATGCCCAAATGATTGTTACCCGCTCCCAAGAATCGATTCCCTCGTAGATTCAACCGTGGAACATCGACTCATCAGCTTTATGGACGCTTTCTCGGGATATAACCAGATTTAGATGAACGCACCAGATCAAGAATGTACATCCTTCATAACTGATCGGGATACTTATTGCTATCGAATAATGCCTTTTGGATTAAAGAATGCTGGGCAACATACCAGAGGCTGGTCAACTTGATGTTCCAAAAAAAATAGGGCGCTGCATGGAAGTTTACGTGGACGATATCCTAGTGAAAACACGAGAAGCGGTAGATCATGTCACAGATCTAATTGAAGCATTCAAAGTACTCAAAAAGTACAAGATGCGTTTAAATCAGGCAAAATGCTCCTTCAAAGTATCCTCCGGAAAATTCCTTGGATTCCTCTTATCTCAACGAGGAATCGAAGCTAACCTAGAAAAGATCAAGGCCATCCTGTATATGCAATCGCCGAAGAACATTAAGGACGTGCAACGACTCACGGGGCAAATATCAGCACTCAATAGGTTCGTCTCTCGCGCTACAGATAAATGTCTGCCATTTTTCAAAATGCTTCAAACGGCCTTCGAATGGACAGAGGAATGTCAAAGAGCTTTTGACGAGCTCAGAGAATATTTAACAAGTCCTCCACTCCTCAGCTCGCCTATACCGGGAGAAATGTTTTACCTCTATCTTGCAGTTTCCGATGAGGCAATAAGCACAACGCTCATAAGAGATGATGTCAGTATACAACGACCCATATATTACGTAAGCAAAGCCCTACAAGGAGCCGAATCTCAATACCCCGATATCGATAAATTGGCGCTAGCTGTCACCATCTCGGCGAGAAAGTTGAAGCCTTACTTCCAAGCTCATCTCATCATTGTCTTGACAGACCACCCACTTCGGCAAACTCTAGGAAAGCCGGACGCATCAGGGAGATTAGTCAAGTGTGATACGAACTCCACCAACAAATGTGATGAAACCCAATAACAATGATGGATTCAACCACAAGAACGTGAAGACAAGATTGGTTGAGCCTTGACCCGTCACCTAACCAGATAATAAACCAAGACTACGAGGATTGAAACGCCACACCAAGAAATTTCAGTGATAAGTTTCGGTTGCTTGAACGCGACAAGATAAACTTGATAAGTTCAAAGAGTTCTTCGAAGAACCAAAAGGAACACAAAACCTCTCAAAAGTTTGTAGATTCAATCTTAATCAATAATGGTTACTGTTCACGAAATAGACCCTCTAAATATTTGGAACATCCCTCCAAAAATAGGAAAAGTCATAAATAAAGCATTAAAACAACAACTAACAAGCTCCCACGAAATTAGGCATCTTGGACTACTAGAGGCAACCAAAAATAGCTAAAAGACCATATTCAACGTATCTAACATGCCCAGCAAAGACCACATTCATTCCTTTATTTAATATCCTTGAAATTCAATAAATATATGCCTAAAAATAGGCAAAGCATGCTGGCCACGTTACTGTTCATACCGGGGTAAGCCGGGATAAGTGCGGGACACCTCGCGAGCACCTCGGAAATAGTAATGGGGACCTCGGAACGTGATAACCCGAGATAGATAGGCACCTCGGCAAAGGAAAGTAGAATTCGGCAAAGGGATCAGTTATTATGCTTTGCTGTATGGGTGCTGAGGGTACTGAGCAACGGCTCAGATCTTCTCTTCAAAATCCAACTGTTGAGATGATGCCATATCAATTAAAATTATTTAACCCAAAACCCGACTTGTTTAGCTTGTAACTCACCCATTTAGATTGGCTGACTTGCATAGAAAGACAAATGACTTTAGAAACACTGCAGATCTTCCTCTTCCTCGTCGTCTGTAAGCTCCTTTTCAGATTTCCTCTCACGGTTCAGTAGTAAGGTGCTATATTTGCTCCTCACCAGATTGCGGCAGCTCCTCACCAGCAAATTCGTTGGGTTGCTCTCACGATTTCCTTTGTGGATTTAGTTTTGGGTGGGTTATGACGTGCCAGGTGGCCCCTGATGTAGATATTGATGATGTGGCTCGCCGAACAGATGGGTACAGTGGAAGTGATCTGACAAACGCTTGTCGGAAGGCTTCCTTGAATGGCATGAGGCGTAAGATAGCTGGAAAGACTTGTGATGAGATTAAGAACATGCCCAAGGATGAGATTTCGAAGGACCCTGTTGCCATGTGCGACTTTGAAGAAGCCTTGGTGAAGGTACAACGTAGTGTCTCTGCGGCAAATATAGAAAAGCATGAGAAGTGGTTTGCAGAATTTGGGTCAGCATAGAACAGACTAAGCCATATTGAAGATAATCGATTGTTTCCTAACCAGGAAGTTTGCCAGGGGATTTGTCTTCTAATTGTTTCAGTGATGTTTCAAATGTTTCTCCAGCAACCGATTAACTGTATTCCCTAGTGCTGGAAAGTTATCATATTGTTGTGTTATTTTGTATTTGTAACCAGTCAGCAGTAAGGTGCTGAGGAAATCCGACGAGGAGCTTACAGACGACGAGGAAGAGAAGATCTACAGTGTTTCTAAAGTCATTTTGTCTTTCTATGCGGTTCAGCCAATCTAAATGGGTGGGTTACAAGCTAAACGGGTCGGGCTTTGGGTTAAATAATTTTAATTGATGTGGCATCATTTCAACCGTTGGATTTTGAAGAGAAGATCTGAGCCGTTGCTCAGTACCTTCAGCACCCATACAACAAAGCATAATAACCGATCCCATAAATATATGCCTAAAAATAGGCAAAGCATGCTGGCCACGTTACTGTTCATACCAGGGTAAGCCGGGATAAGTGCGGGACACCTCGCGAGCACCTCAGAAATAGTAATGGGGACCTCGGAACGTGATAACCCGAGATAGATAGGCACCTCGGCAAAGGAAAGTAGAATTCGGCATAGACACCTCAGCGAAGGAAAGTGGACCTCGGGAAGACGTCGGGAAATCACTCAGAAACGCGGATAACATGGACTAAGCCTTAGTTATTATTTGAGTCCATCTTGGTCTTTTTAGAATCAGCCGAACTCTCTAAGATTAGTCCACTGAGCGCTTCCTTGAAACGTTTGGCTCTAAGTCTCGTAATTGGGCCACCAGGAAGTGACAAAGGGTCTTTAGCTCCATTCCCACGTGTATGTCCAGCTCTTGGTGTTCTGCTCCTTGGTTTGCATCAAAATGGTCAGTAGAACTCAGTGAATTTAACTTTGAATACCAACCTCGGACCGCCATCAAAGGGCAGACAGTAGCTGATTTCGTCCTTGATTTCACCACGTCAGTATGTCAGGAAAAAGGCTCCCAAGTCGAAATGGTGGTAGATTTATGTAGATGGATCATCCACCCAAGAAGCAACGCGAAGTAGGGATCGTTATTGACGTATCTGGGGAAGAACACCTCGAATTTGGAATCATGCTGGAATTTTTCCCCACTAACAACGAGGCCGAATACGAAGCCCTCATAACTGGACTACTCACTGCAGAGCTTTTAGGAGGAAAGCACCTCAACATACATACAGATTCTCAGTTAGTGGTAGGACAAGTCACTAGAAGCTTCGAAACGAGCCTTAGAAGTGAAGGAATGCTTTAAAGCCTTTGAATTCCAACACATTTCTCGTGATCAAAATGCCAGAGCTAACACATTGGCTACCGAAGTATCGGGAGCAGCGGGAACATCCAGGGGGCGAGGTGTAATACAATCTATTGGAGTCATGTCCGAAATCTGAACGATTGATAAAATAGAGCCTGGTGACTAAATACACTGCAAGAATAAGACCTCAGGATAGACAAACAACAAAAACAAAAGTTCAAAAGGATAGCGCCGCAATACACCATCAAAGATGGAAACTTATATCACCGAATCCTTTCTAAACCGCTGTTACGTTGCCTCAACGCCCAAGATGCAGACTACACACTCCAGGAAGTGCATGAAGGAATCTGTGGGAACCATTCAGGAGCGCACACTTTGGCTCAAAAGTTAATTCGTGTTGGATTCTTTTGGCCCACCATACAGGCCGATGCAGAGAATGTAGTACAGAAATGTGAAAAATACCAAAGATTTGACAATCTCATAAATATCACGACCGAAAAGATGCAACGGGGAATTGACAACCTCGGGCCTTTCCCAATAGGGCGAAGACAGCTCAAGTTCTTAATTGTTGCTATCGATTACTTCACCAAATGGGTAGAAGTTGAGCCATTGGCAAAATATTCAGAAGTTCGTTTGGAGGAATATCATTTACCCCTTATGACTACCTCGGGCCATAATTACCAATAATGACAAACAATTCAACAATAGCAACTTCCCAGAATTTTGTAAAAAGCTCAACATTGAGAACCACTACTCGACTCTATATTACCCACAAGCCAACGGACAAGTGGAACTAGCAAACTGATCGCAGCTAAAGATTATCAAAACAAAGCCTAATGATCACAAAGGTTACTGAGAAGAAGAACTACCGAGAGTCTTATGGGCATACCGCACCACTGTCCGAACAGCTACGGGAGAAACATCGTTCGCTCTCACTTGTGGAACCAATGTTGTAATCCCGGTAGAAATCGGAACTCTCTCACCACGAGTAGTGATGTTCACTCATGAAAATAATGAGAAATAAAAGAAGTTGGATCTCGACTTGTTAGAAGGAAAAAGAGAATAAGCATGGCTCATGATGGAAGCGTACAAGCAGAAAATCGTAAATTACTACAATGCCAAGGTCAGACCCCGCCATTTCATCCTCGTGGATTTAGTCCTTAAGAAGATGTTACCGGGAACCAAAGACCCACGACAAGGAAAACTCCTTCCAGACTGGGAAGGCCCACATCGCATCGTCGAATCCAAACGACCAGGGACGTACTACTTAGAGGATCTCCGAGGCAAGACACTCCAGCATCCATGGAATTCGATGTATCTTAGAAAGTACTGTGCCTGAATATCACAGCTCTGTTTCTCTCCGCGTGTTTACATGGATGTTACGTTTCGTGTTTTCCACCACTACCTACTATGAATGAAAATTCCAAAGATTTATCTTCAAGTATCGTTCGGCGAATAAACAAAGAGTAAGAAGACCTCGGAGGATGCCAGTTCCCAGTCCCTCCAAGAGTAAGACGACCTCGGAGAACTCCGGTTCCCAGTCGCATCCACGGACTTAGGAGAACTAAGGTTTCGAGTCCCTCCTCTGTAAGACGACCTCGGAGAACCCCCGATTCCCAGTCGCATCCACGGACTTAGGAGAACTAAGGTTCCCAGTCCCTCCAAGAGTAAGACGACCTCGGAGAACCCCGGTTCCCAATTGCATCCACGGACTTAAGAGAACCAAAGTTCCCAGTCCCTACAAGAGTAAAACGACCACGGAGGACCCCAGTCCCCAGTTGCATCCACGGATTTAAGAGAACTAAGGTTCCCAGTCTAGTCCGCAAACTCAGGACTAAGGTTCTCCAAGGATATAACCGAAACATCTCGCATTCAACAAGAAATAAAGAAACAAAAGCAAATCGCCAGTGGCCAATAGACTCAACAAAGAAGCAAATAAAGCTGACGGAAGATGTATGGCGAATAATAAAGTAGGAGCTACATTATTACAAATCTTCATCTCCTATGGGGGGAAGGTGGACGCCGCGATTTTCCAATGTTTTCAAAATTTTGTTATAAATTTCTTTGGCACGTCGTCCTTCTTTACGAACCTGGAAGCGTCTCCCTTCCCTAAAATGGGCCACCTCAAGAATCATCATGGTCGTGCCAATACACCTGTGCGCTAGAGTCGCAGGATCACTAGGAAAAACGGGTATTGCCGACAGTTCGGCAACATGAAGAGTAAGGCCCGTACGAGACTCCTCCAAACCCTTTTTCTCAACGGCAAAGGAATTAGAAGCTTCACGCATAGCACGACAAAGATCCACTACTTCGTCCTGCAACGACACTTCTCTCTGCGACGAAGACGCACGAAGGTCACTCAAAAGTTGCAAGAGTTCTGCTTTCTCCCGAGATAGGTGTAGCTCAAAATCTAACCGGCCCTATTCAAGAGCGTTGACCGCACATCTTAACTCTGCAATGGTAGTATTCCTAGAGACGATATCTCGCTCCAAATCTACCACCCTTGTCTCTAATGTTTGGACTTGGGAATGGGTACCTCGGGCTACAATCCGCAACTCCTCAACCAACTTCCGCTGGGACTCCAGCTCGCCTTCAAGCTTCACCAACCTTAGGCGCGCAGCTTAAAATTCCTCATTGTGCTTCAACTTCGTCACGTCAAGAGCGGTAATCAATGACACGCAATAAGATAGACTGCGCGTGATCACTTCGTCACGTCAAGAGCGGCAATCAATGACAGGCAATAAGATAGACTGCGCGTGATCCTATCAACCTTCACATGTCAGGGGGCTTGCAGGGCGTCTTCCATCATCTCCTGATTATGAAGAGGTTGAGCATACAGTCTTGAACGCCATGCAGGCGGCACCAAAGGCTTAGAATCAGACTCCCCAACGTCGTTTGAAGATGAAGTACAATTAACCTTCTTATTACCTCTCACCTAGGAGGAGAGAGCTAAGGAGCCACCAGTAATGTGACCGCTGACGTGCTAAGCTCGCCAGCCGGTACAAGTGTAGAAGCGTCGGAACCGCTGATAGCGGTTGTTCCATGCACCATAGGCTGCTCTTGAAGTGGCTCTGCCACCAATGGAGAGACGGGAGTCAAGGCCCCCGAAGATGGCGGATTGTACTTCAGGATCACCTCTAGCTTCCGGCAAATCCGACCCACCAGAAGAAGCAAAATCGGATAATAAAACCATATGTTGAAGGTCTAGAGGAGCCACAAGCCTATCCCCTTCATCGGTCCCTGGACGATCTGCTGTCAGAATCCCAGGCTGATCAGGTGTAGATGTAGCAATGGGATTAAATGCCCTAGGATACGAAAAATCACCATGAGCGAGAGCAGCCGCCAAGGAAATGCTGAAAGAAGTCCCGATTTCACGGATTTCCTTCACCAAAGGAACCGATATCTCAATATGAACTCCGGAGGAAGGGCCAAATGTGCGAAGAACATCCTCGGAACCTAGAATCAAACAACCAGAATCACAACCAGCAAATGACTAATGAACAACACGAAGATCCTAAAAGAATAGTACACCCCGCTGCTTGCCCTGCGCTTGGAAGACGTACGGGCTAACGAAGCCCTCTCTTCTTCATCCTTGACCTCTCGAGAATGTTTTTGTTTGGTAGATGTGCCCCCAGAAGGAAGTCGAGAAGACTCTTTTAACGAATCTTCGTGTGAAGGTCGTTCATGAGAAATCCTTTCAAGATGAAAAGAATGGTTCACTCTGGGAGAAGACTCATACATGGTGTGCCTTAACCAACCTTCATTCTTTCTACAAACCAGAGTGTTCCAATCCATAGAACCAACTTCCAAAATAGCGTCCACATGAGCCTGTTCCATCAGGGTAAGGCCCGTAATATCCCTTATGTAATGCTCTAGGACAGACCCAAAATCCAACACAGGGAAGACTCACTTCGATGGTCCTCATCAGGAAAACGCTCACATCCAGCACCAGATATGAAGAAGTAACGGTCATGCCAACCATTATTGGTATTCGGGTATGAAGTAATCGGGGATACCCCCTGATTGCGAGGGCGAAAATACCAAAACTTATCAACTTCGGTGGAACAAATTGGTGTATAAAGCGCCACAGAAATTCCTTCAGGGTAAGTTGATGTTCAAGCCCAAGGTACATCGGCCACATAACGGCACAACCCATTAAAACTCTCAAAGCATTGGGAACTATCTGAGTCCGACATAGATGTAGAGACCTCAAAATTTTTTGAATACTGAGAGGAAGAGCAAATCTTACCCCAGATTTCAAAGGAGCCTCGAAGAAACACATTTCTCCCTTAGTCCCATTTGTATAAGGCGTCTCGTTAGCAACTGGGAGACGAAAACGAGTTTCTCCAAGGAAGCGATATTTAGTGTAGAACGCTTCGAAATCAGCCTCCACCATTTGGCTAGGGCTCTAATGACCTTCGCGCCTTTCGGGCATCTTGGGAATCCTGGTGGCGCCACTAGAAGAACCTCCAACGTTCACCATTGTACAAAAGCGGAAAAACAAGTAAGTGACAACGCTCAAAGGATGGAAGATGAAGAAATCTAGAAGAATTTGGGAAATGACGATGATAAGGAGGAGCAACCCTAAAATAAAAGAAGGCGCAATGACCTGGAGGTCCCACAGCCAAAAAAACAGTTTCGAAGAAATCCCCGAGAAATCCTAGAACGACGTCAGATAAATCTGAAGCCAAACATTCGTGAAGAATGACGGTTAATTGAAGAGTGAAATAATATCCGGGTATGAGAAGTGACGCGTTAGAAGATTTTCTGAAACTCCCGAGACGGTTCCCACCAAACCACGATCAACTGACTCGCGGACATTAAATTAACGAATTGACCATCATCGTGGAAGACAGGCGAAGTGTTCCTCGGGAAAACTTATGGACACCGAAATAATTTCATGCATAAGGCCATGATAATACCCCACATGCACCCGTAAGACCACGATCAAGCAAATACATCGACCACATCGTCTATAAAAGAGCATAGAAACACTCCGACGGATGGAAAAGATCATGAAGATAACAGAGAAGGAGGTCAGAAAATGAATTCGGTGCAAATGACTGAAAATACTAAGCCTTGATGTTCTCACCATCATTGCCAGCTACGTTGCAAAATGCGATATAGACGATTGGAAGCAGATCAAACTGGTTTCTCCAGAAATCCATCATGCGGCCTCGAACGAGTTATCCTTCAGGAGAATGAACGTAGAGGATTACTCAACTCCCTGGTTGCCAACCCCTATTTGGCACGAAGTCAAACAATATTGCCGTGAAGCAAAAAATCCTCACTAAGTATTTATAGAAGCAGCCTGGCACCTTCGAGAAGAGGGGGTGACTCTCGAGGTCATTGACAAACTGAAAGCATCATCTTCGGGAGGGCACAAGTTGACACGATTCTTCTTGGCTATCCTTTAGCACTCTGCAGACGAAGAGACTTTTCGAGCGCAAACCTGAGATATGATCTAGACTTTGCAGATGCAACTCGGGAGGAAAGAGATGCGGATCCTACTAAGCGTCGTGCAAGGGTGGCTAACGTACCATATCAGGTATGACGAATTAATTTTTCCCGTGAAAAATTATATCCCTTGCCGGGACGGTCGTAATCCTCCATTCATGGCGGACCGCGGGAGAAAAGGCCAGAAGAAACACCTCTACAAGACATGTTACGTCAATTGGGTGTTCAAACGCCTTCACAAGCACATGTCCAAGCAATGGCATGGTCCAAATATTCTGTACCCTTTCCAAAATCAATAAAAACAACTTTTATTCCATAAAGGTTATTTTTATTCTTTGTGATTGTGGCATAGAACAACATATTCACAAAATCAATTGGTTACAACATTGCCGAAGAAATAATTTTTCCAAAAATGAGCCAACAGAAATATAGTGTGCATCGATCAGGAACATGAGCCATATTTAGTCCTACCGTTCAAAGCAAAAGCTGAATTGACGTACACATTCTCAAGCTGTCGGATACCCCAAAGCTGCCATCATAAATACAGACTGTTTTGAAGCATGATAAAGTGATACGCATCAACTTAGATAATCGTCAGAAGGACATGCGTCGTATAAACAAATCGGAGCGGCAGGTGTTAAAAGCTGCAACACTTAAAGCGACGCATTGTCCAAAACATGGCGAAACGACGCACTTGCTACGCCAGAACTCGCAGACGTACCAAAAGAGGCCACATGTTGCTGTGAACGACAATCAGTTGGAGCCTCAAATATCAGAAAAGACGGCATTTAATGATGCGTTTTACCCAAGACACGCGGAAAGATGGTTACCTACGATCGTGCATAAAGGTATAAACCACCACGTGTCAAAACGGGCGAAAGACGATTGAAGCGTGAGAGGCCAAACATGTGAAATCCAAGAGACGTGCGATTTGAACGAAGAGGCAATGACACGCTGAAAATCGAACGGTTTTTCCCCAAATAGTCTCCCCAAAAAGATAACCATCGAGCGTATAAGGGTATAAAGGGAGAGACTATCACAGCCAAAAGGGGAGAGACTATCACAACCAAAAGGGGAGAAGAAGAAAAACAAAAAAGGGAGGAAAGTTACACAAAACACTTGAGAAAAAAAAGATGCAAGCGTCATCCCTAGAACCCTATTTGAAGAATTGTGGACCGAAGTGATAAGCAGAGTTATTTGTAACAAAGTCTCTGTTTGGTATCTAGAATCCTCCGATACCATTTTTTTTAAGGAAAATTTCTTTTTGTAAGTCCAAACTCAACGTGTGTCCACCTTGAGTTTCATAGGAGTATTAGAGTTATTAGAGTCTAACATTGCTAAAACAATGTGGGCTATTGTAATCAAAGGCTTATAAATAAGCCTCTCTGTTATCTCTCATCCACACATCAGTAAGTATACCAATCTGTCCAGTTGGGCCTTCCCACAGTGGATGTATGTCTATGGACCGAACCACTTAACTCTCATGTCTCACTTCTCTTTTATTGTATTCTTAATAAAACCAGCTTACCAAGTGGAAGTGCCTCCAAGCTTATATAAAGTCATTTCATATGTTTCCCAACCAATATGAGACTGTTACATACCCCCACCCTTTTAAAACCAACGCCCACATTGGTCGAGCAGCATGAGACTTCTATTCACCGAATTGAGGTCGTGCCCGTTCCACCAAATCCATGGTCGTGCCTTCTATTCCTTGGACTAGTGTTGTGCCCATACTCACATAAACTTGGAGATTCACATCTTAGAAAACCAGCTTACCAAGTGGAGGTGCTTCCAAGCTTATATAAAGTCATTACATTTGTTTCCCAATTAATGTGGGAATGTTACAAATACAATAGAAGGAATTAAGCATAGAAAGTCTTATTCCTCCATAATAACATCATCAAGCCCTGTTTGAAGTTGAACAAACATATACGAACTCCAACGGCAGAATTTAAGAACTTTGATAGAATATTCAAACAAAGAAAGGAAAAAACAAAACAAAAGGCTCTTAAAATGAACCAAAAATGGTAAACCAACGCAACATCGTCATACCCTTCTACCTATGATAAGCAAAATTAACAAGAATACAAAGTGTCGGCGACAATAAATTCAAAGGAACATATTCCTATGAAGTGATGCGGTTCAGGTTTGATTTTCTTAATGTAAGTTGTATTATTGTATTAGGCTTTGTACAAAAATACATGCCGAATTCCAAACCAGAATCTCACCCGCATAGAATCTCTTCCAAACAACATGTTACTTGTCAAAAAGAAATATGGATAAAATTTTAAATAACAAGAGAAATTCATAACCACGTAGCAACATTTAAATTCAAGCACATATCCAAAATACACGCCGAATTCCAAACTAGAAAAGTGGCGTACCTTCATGAAGGTGTTCCTTTACTTCTGGAATTGTCGAAAAATCATCTGTCCAATTATTGGACAAAATGTGTCATAGTCATGGCTCGATCTAACTAAATTAACTCTAAACAAACAGTGTAAATATTTTTTAGAGATGTTTTTAATATTTTAAAGATGTTATAAAATAAGTATCTCTTAAAGATATTTTTAATATTTTAAAGATGTTTTTAGGCTGCGTTTGGATTGGCAAAAAAAATTTCTGGTTATTTTTTTTTTGTTCTCTTTGGCACTTTAATATTGAAATGTTCAGTGGAGGATCGGTGGTTGATTGGATTCAGAAAATCCTCCACCCGCATCAACTTCTTCGTATACCGATTGAAGACCAACAACACTTTCAACTGTTTGCCGCGAATGCTATTGACATGGCGTGGATGAGCAGGAATGGTACATCAAGGAAAGAAAGATGATGCCTTGGAGCTTGCGAGTAGAGTGAGGAAATTAAGCTGGGAACATTGGAATTCCTGGAGGAAGAAGATTCAACCTGCGGAAACAAAAGGATGGCAAGCCCCACAATCCGATGCAGTCAAGATCAAGTAGATGTGGCTATCAGAGAGGAGTTTGCAGTCACAGCAGCAATCATCAGGAATCATAAAGGTGAACTGCTGCTGACTTATCACTTTGAAAAGATAAGAGGCAACAATCCACTGGCAGGGGAAGCAAAAGCAGCAAAAAGGGGCGTAGAAGTGGGCTCTTATCAAGGGTTACAAGAACATCATTCTTGAGGGAGATTCCGAGTCGGTCGTAAAAGCAATCCAACAGTTCCCTCAACGGAAGGAATGGACGAGGATACACTCGAACCGAGATTCACAAGCTCCTCCAGTAGCTGCAAAAAAAGGAAAGCAATCCACGTCCGAAGAGGTGCGAATATGGCACCAGTTGGCTTGTTGGGCCGCCACTAAGTTTACCTCAAGAGGAAGCTATCGTGTACTTTTGAGCATTTATCCTGATCTCACCTGCGGGGACTGAACTCCCATAATGTATTATTGCAAAAAATAAAATAAGTATCTTTTAAATATATTTTTAATGTTTTAAAGATATTTGAAAGTATGTTTTAAAAATGTTTTTGATGTTTAAAGAAGTTGTAAAATCTTTTTAATGCTTTAAAATAAGTATGTTTAAAAAAAAAAATTGACCATCTGAACTCAGCAAATGTACCACCAACCAATATTCTTTTTTTTTGTTTGTTCTTTTTGGCTTGGTTATCGGGCTTCCATAGATACACGATGCAACAAAGATTGGTGTTTGTGTATTAAAATTTTGGGATGGTCATCGTGTATCTATGGGAGCCCGGTGGTCCCTTTCCCTTATGACATTCCCTATCTATCCCTTAGCTTAAATGGACGGTAGGATTTCACCTCAGGTCCCTTTGAAGTCCCTCGGATGCCAAATTAGAGAGATTCTTCTGTTCAGATGTTTGATAATGGAAAGAAGACGTATAAATGTGACTACCTATATTGCTAATTGAAACGTAAGGAATTAGTGAGCAAGAGAAAAGATGGTTGTGTATTTGTGTTTTATTTGAGCAATAATTATACAATGGAGGAGAGAGCCTCATTTACTGTACTGATTAATTTCTCCCTTTGGGACTACTAGATACACTATCGCTCAATTCACGGCCCTTGGTTTCAAATGGGAACATCACCACACAAATCCCTGAAAAGAATATTATAATCTCAAAGAGAACAATGGAGGCTGTTTGATGACATCCCTGTACCAAACCCACTGCCACAAGAGGACATACCATCCCACCAATTCTCCCAATTGAGCTTGCAACTCCCACCCCTGTTGTTCGGACCGAGGTTGGGTATACCTACAGTTCACACGAAATAGACAAGAATTCAAACTTGGGCTGTTTTATTCCCCAACAACCAGCTTCATTGCCACTGGAGATCAATTCTAGGATTTTTACCTCTGGAGCATATATATAGACCACTGTGAAGGCTGCTGTGATGCATATGCGAGCTCCAAAGAGAAGGGCTGTTGTTAAACTCTCAGGCTGATGGAATACCAGTGGAATTAGAAAAACACAACACAGGAAGAGCATAGCAGACATTGAGAGCTTACGACCCAGTTTATCAACAATAGCGGCTGATATCAGGAGCCCCGGGAACTCTTCATGCAAATCATAGTCAAATGTCACTAAGAAGGCATATCAAAGTATTTTTTCCTCATAATCAACAAATATAATATCAATTTAAGTAGACTAGGTTACCCGCAAAAGTTGTGATGAAAATATCTCTGTAGTTCACATCCTGGGACTTCTGTGACTGCAGTTGTGTCTGCGTGCATTTACTATATCCATTGTTCAACTCAGATGTCAGCAACACAAGGCCATAGTATGAAAAAGCGTTCCCAAAGAATACTGCCCACAAGAGCAAGGTAGACCTAACTAATTTTGGTGAGAGAAGCACCAACAGTGATGAGATGCCCCCTATTCTGGAAAGTATCCCCTTATTGGTTGTACTTTCGGTTTCTCTAGGTGAGAGCAAATGTGTATCTTCTGACGGAGTACTATTTTCTTCCAGTTCCATTTGGGAATCAGAAACAAGCAAGCCAGAAGGGAGTTTTGTTCCATTCATTCTGGAGATTTTCTCCAAAACCAGAATTGCATCGCTTGTCCTACCTCTAAGGCATAAATACCTAGGTGACTCAGGTGTTACCCTGTAGAAAAGGAGGAGGAGTGATGATGGGAGAGATGACAATGCAAGTAGCCACCTCCAACCCAAGTTTGGCATGACAAACTGCAAGTAACACAGCATAAAGATGAAGGCACCTGCCTTATATTTTTCTTTCATTTCACAATACCAACGAGACAAGAATCCAATTATCAAAACTCGATAAGGAACTTGATAGCAATTCTTTATTCTCATCTACTCTTTCTGCAGATAGATAAATTTATTGAAAGCATTTCCTAGAGTACACTCTGGATTGTTAGTTTACTATATATGCGTTATGACCACCTCTCTGCCCCAGGATTCCCAGTCATGATGACAATGAGGATTACATACCAATGCTATAGCCCACACACCTAATGAGAAACCATGATGAGAAAATAGCTAGGAAGAACATAGAAGATTAACCATACCAGAAAAGGCCAAAATAAAAAACCATGAAAAGTTTATTAATAAGTTTTCCCAACTTCTAGAATTTAGATATAGAAAATGGAGACTTAATAGGAAACGAGAAAATAGATCCTAAGATCTAGTAAGAAACTGTATAAGCAGTACCAAAATTGAGAAGTTAATCATAAGCATACCCATGCAAGAGAAGCCTCAAGAATCGTTCCAAGTGTCCAAAATGCTGAAAAAATAACCATCCATGTGCCTCTACTAGGAGCAGGAATGAACTCCAGAAACCAAGATGCGAGTACAGGGCCACCTCCCAGACCAACACCAACCAAACAACGAAGAATAAGCAATGACAGATAATTAGGAGCAAAAGCACTCAGAAAACCAGCTGCAGCAGTAACTGTTGCTGTAATGAGGAATCCTTTCCTGGAGGGAGAGGTGGAAGCAAACAGAATCATCAAGACAGATAAAAGTACAGTCCCTATGAAAATTAGTTCTAGTTATAAGATGAAAATCAATCAAACAAAATATCTTGGTTGTAGCAAAGTTGAAGTTACTAAAACAAGCGGGGGGACTTTTAGAAATCTCGAAAGCAAAAGTTGAAAGCAGGACTGAGAAGCAGACTCTTGAGATTGCAGGGAAACTAGAACAACAGCATGTACCAAGAGTTATGGGAAGATAATGGTTAGCACACATCTTTTTTCATGTACCTATCATTCCTGGAAAGAAAACTCCAATGAAAAATTCACCTCATTACTAGTTTCTAAATCACTGTTGATTTCTCAAATCATTTGTTCATCAGTAATCACGCTGATTTAGACCTACAACAATCACATTGAGCGTCTAATTCTAAATTCAGTATTCCAAATCTGGTAGCAAGATTATCGGATACAGGTTGGATCCAGTAAATCCAGCAGTAATCACATTAACACAGTCCAAAAAAGCATTACCACTGTTTTGTGTTGAACTTCAAATATTGACAACTGAGAGTCATTGAGTCAAGCCTTGTGTGACATGAGACTGATGCAAGGTTTCTATGGATTCCAAATGCAACTTACATGTAATATCATATTGAAACATTTTCAATTTGAGTCAATAGTTAGAGTTATAGGTGCTTTGTTTCACAGTTGCAAGATATTAGTCTCCTTTCTATATTCCTTAGAACCTCGATAGCAATGAGAAAGGTTTGGATCCCATGTCTCAAGGGTCATGATCAAGAGACTTAGCTGGCCCCTTTGAATTATGTCTGCCTTCATTAAAATGACAAATCCAGTATAAGGTCATTAGTGGGAAATCATGTTCAGAAGAGAAAGAGAGAAGCAACACCACCAGTAGCAACAAATCCTTACATGCAACCCGCAATATGATGGAATCAGGGAAAAAAAGCAGTAGATAAGGAGGAGGCAGTGGACAAATCTACGGTGTAGTGCAATCACCAGTTGGCCACAACAGCTTCCAACTCAAAACAGACTGGGTAGGAGAGAATAAAAAAATCATATCGGCAAGCTTTAGCTTTCACTATGAGGGTTATGCAAACTCAGATTGCATTCGAGGAACCATCCACTCTCAAAACTGTATCCACATTCTGAATGCACCACATCATCTTCTAAATGAGAAAATAGGATAAGCTTTACGATGAATCTAGACTTGCAAGCTCTCTGTAATCTGTCCGTAAAGGGAAGGCAGCCTCCAAGGAAGATGTTCGTGTGCATTCTAAATAAACTCAGAAGCCCAGCTTACCACCACTACCCCCCAATAAAAGAAAGAAGAAAGTGAAAAAATAATGATAAATTCTGAAACAAAGGTTCATCGTGGTTTTATAAAGTCAATGTGACATGTTTCAGAGAATTTGAACTATCATGAAAACCCATGACTTTGAAATGAATCTGCAAAATAAAGACAGTCCAGATAATGATAAGATTCTGCATGAATGAAGAAAATGAAAATACACACCTCCTTCCATGCTTATCTGAAACTATGCCCCATGAATATGCTCCAACTAGCATGCCGGCAAACACCACGCTAGTTATTAAGCTCTCCTCATTAGATGAAAGACCCCATGCAGACTGAACTGCCGATCCTAAAAAAGAGAGTAGCATCACTTCCATTGCTTCTGAAACCCAGCCCATGCCAGCATAAAGAAGCACCAGAATTTGGAAATTTCCAAACCCCATGGTGACAAGAGCTTCGTCAACTGTGTACCTTGGGGCTTCATCACCCATCTACAAGTGGAGAATAAAATGTTATTTAACTTTAAATGAACCTGCTTGAACCACAGAATCCCTTGGATGGACTACTGTGGCAGCATCCTAAGAAGAGTTAGGAGACACTGAACTCTCATTTATCACGGAATGACACAGACGAATATTTTCTTCAAACTTATTTCGCTAACGAAAACAAAAGAATGGAAGAGTTTGCAGCATTTGACAACTACCTGTTCATTCTTGTTATCTGCCTCAGCAGGTTTCTCTTCTGCATCCACGATCAGTATGTTCAGTTAGCAGTCTTAGAAACACAGGCAGGACAAATTATTGACCAACCAAAGCTAAATTCTGGCATAGGACAACTTGAAGCTATAAATATGTGCCGCGTGTGCACACCTATGCATAAATGATAAATGAAGAACATGAATAATTTTAAAGTAAACAGAAGTCAGTATATTTCAACAGTCTCAGTGTTAATCTAATGAAGAATGAAAAGATCAAAATGACGACAAAGTAGAGCCCTTACAAAGTGCAAAAAGACAGATTATTTATACTAGATTGATGAACTGGCAGAAACGGAGGTTCCCTATGCTTTTCCCACTTCTTATTATTCACGAATGACGATCTTTGCTATATTATCCTCTTTTATAAATGCACAACAAAAACTAACCATAGAGGATTCAGTCGGCACACCAAAAAAAAAAATACTTTATCTATTCCACTGCTGGCATTTCTGGAAAAACACCGCCAGCTAAATCTTTACCACTATGTGTATGTAATTTTTTGCAACCTGCATGGCTATGTAAAAGGAAATACATGATTGAAGTATGGACTTATATTGTGTAATTACAAAAGTATATACTTACAAGAAACCATTGATCTCTAGATTTGGAGTCACTTCTCTCTAAATAGTTTAAAATCTTAATCACGTATATTAAATACACTCAGCAACAACAAAAAATGCAGTACAAAGATATATATCTGATTTCCATGCTTTAAAATTCAAAAAGCAAACACCAAAAACAAAAAACAAGACAAGACAAGACAAGACAAGACAAGACAAGACAAAAGGTGGGAAAAAATGCAGCTGAATGATGGGGAAAACACTCCACCAAATCCATAAATCTGCCTGTGTATGCTTTTGGACCTTCAGCCTCTCCCTTTATCAGTTTCAACTTAAAATCTAACTAAGTCTCTGTACAAGGGCGTGCATCATGATGTCCGCAATTGTTAATACACATAACTTAATGTACTAGATTAGGTTCAACAACCATAATGCAAAACGGGAAAAATATATGCTGTAGTGAATCTTACAAGTTCCTCCTCAACTCATCCAATATAAAACCATCACAGAACACTCCATCTGCATTTCACCGCTTCATCTAGCTCATACTGATTCAACAAACACTACACATCTCCTTCACCCTCTAAAACAAAATCAGCCAATGAGGATAGCAATTGCTCATACAATTACTATAGTGAACAAAACTGCAGGCAAGCCCTAGGATTAGCAGCAGCCTGATGCTCCACAAAAGTTATCCTCTCCCATTTTTATACCAGACAAAATTATTTTACCTTTCCAATCATAAAATTTGACATCTAATTCAATTACACAGAGCTTTAAGTAACTTTCGGCTGTAGGCCTAAAACACCAATTTATTGCATCACCTCTATCTGATACCATATTTATCATGAATTTACGTTGTCACCTGTACTGACCAGTATAAACTGTCAATTACCGCAGTACTAGCTACAACTTTTTTATTTCTAGGCGCAATACTACCTACAACTTGATATTGTCAAACAGAATAAGAAGAGGTTTAGATACGAATCCAAAACTTGCGACAATTCTTGTCGCCTCATACTAACCGGATCCCAGATCCCACTATAGAGTACACCTCAACCTCTCAACTATAGCGATCATGAAACAAATTTTCAGACAAAACCCAGAGTGATAAATACCTCCCCAACCCAGACTCAGAAACACAAATGTGCTTCATAGCCCCCAGTCACAAAACCATATGAAGTCCATGGACTTCTTGCAAGATTCTTATAAAAGAATTAAAACAGAAACCCATCAAACTAAAACGCCCAACAAACGAAGAACAAGAATTACAACATCCAGATCAAAAACGATTTAAACTAAAACAGAAGAAGAAAAGAAAAGGAAATGGAATTGAAGAGGTACCACGAGTACGATCTGGAATTGCCGCCATGAAACTCAGCAGTGGCAAGGATCTCCAAAACCAGCAGAGGAATCTATGCTCAATACACACAACGAAACAGATATATCGGTAGTTTCTTTTCCTGAACTGCGCAAGAAATCTTTCTTCAGTTACTGAGTTTTGACGTCAGCGTCCAATTCTGATTGTTTGTTCCTACCGCCCTTGTAGGCGTAGTAGATGCCTTGCGGGGTTCAGCAACTCTGCCCCCATTGCCATTTCGGAAGTGGCAAAAATTATTGTGAGTGGGGTTATTTCTGCGAGTATCTGAGTAGACGGGTGAGATTAAAAATTGAGAAATCTAATGGCTGAAAAAATGTCACGTCATTTAAAAAACCCGATCCACGAATCCGACCCGGTTTCATTAAATGACGTGACATTTTTTTAGCCATTAGATTTCTCAACTTCTAATCTCACCCGTCCACTCACACAATAATCGGCCTCTTTGGGACGTCTCAAAAGAAAAAAGATGGGGAAAATTTATGTTGCACCCATGAACTATGGGATCATTTCTAAGTTGCACTCACTTTTATCAATTTTGTTAGATTAGTACTCTAAAGTTTATGTTTACATTGATTTACACGTTGTACCTCGAATTGCAGTTAATTCTCACGGCAAATTAACCACATGTCGTCCACGTGACAACTTACAGTTTGAATTATCCCTTTTGCCCTTAACACAAATACACGCTGAAAAACCAGTCAAAAAGCACGTGCCACCACCTCCGCCTCTACTCTCCTGACCTCTCCGACCCTCACATGAGAAAACTAACCTGCGTCCATGGCAGGTCCCGTCGCCGAAATTCCGTCACAGAAGGTCTTCCTCCACAGAAAGAGGTCGTCGAAGTCTGGTCGTGAGGAGGACGTCTTTGGTTTTAACCAACGGAGAAAAAAGTAAGTCGTCTTAACACATCATCGACGGTAAAAGATTGTGTCGGCAAGTTCTGTTTTTTCCTCCACGGTGCTAATGAATTCGTCGACCATTCATTTTTTTCAAAGATGGTGCTTAAGAGTTCATCGGCAGGTTCTGTTTTTTTTTTCCTCCACGACTGTGCTAAGGAATCTGTCGACGGTTAGAGATAATAGAAGTCGAGAAAATAGAGCATAAGTTGTTTCTAGTTTCGTAGAGAAGAAAAACACTAAAAAATCACGACCCTTCTATTCGTCTCGGAATTATGCTTTGTTCTTCT
Organism: Myrica gale; assembly: GCA_963930655.1. Taxonomy (NCBI): domain Eukaryota; kingdom Viridiplantae; phylum Streptophyta; class Magnoliopsida; order Fagales; family Myricaceae; genus Myrica; species Myrica gale. Next base: position 10,793,365 of record OZ005619.1, on the reverse strand, counting down.
TCATCATCTTTTGTCTCTTCCAAGTCCAAAGGTTTTCTTTCTCAGCACCAGAAGCCATGTCTGGAGAAAGATGAGTCATATCAAGAAAAGCCAGTTAGATCCTATGCTCAGGCTACACCAGCCGAAGCTAACCAAGTGGTGGTGTTAGTGGGTCTATTGAAAAAGAGCATATGTTTCATAAGGTTGTGACACCAAGTGATGTAGGTATGACGGTTCAGATATTCTTACTGGAACAGCAGCCAAATCTATGTGATGACTAAAGGGTGGAGTCGCTTCATGAAGGAGAAGAAGCTCGACGCCGGAGACATCGTGTCCTTTCAGTAAAGAGACGAGAACATTACAATCTAATGGCTCACAGTGTATGGCATGTGCCTTGCAATATGCTGATGCAATGAATGAATGCGTGGCCCCTGAGTCAAATAGAACTAGGGCTTCCCCCTGAGGCAAAGGAAACTTACCCGCCACCACTTTGGTTTGATTCTCCGCATCCTCCGGAGTAAGAGCATACAACCTTGCTTGAGTTGGACCTCCTTGCCTCCAGCATCATTCTGCTGTGGGGGTCGGGGTGCTCGGTTTGGGTTGCATGTATTCCTACAATCGCTGGCAATGTGACCAGGCTTCTCGCATTGATAACATACTCCTTGCCTACATTCCCCTGGATGTCTCCTGCCGCACTCGTTACATTGTGGAAATTGGTTCCCTCCGGAAGTTTGAGCTCCACCAGGCCTTTGATTCGGTCTCTGGTTCTGTCTCTGATTCTATCTCTGAGATGAATCCGGCTTATTTCTTTTCCAGGGCATCTATGACATTATTGGATTAGAAGGGGCCTTCATCTTTTGCTTCTCATGATACACCGTTATCCTCTGTAGTCCTCTCTCCACAATCACTGCCCATTCTATCACTTCTGCTGAGTCTTCAGATTATGGCTATAGACTCTGTCGTAGATCCGTGGATGAAGTCCCTCCTCAAACTTCCTAGCCTTCCTCTCTTCGTCTGATATTAAGTACGGGGAAAACCGCACTATCTCCATAAATCATCCAGAGTACTGCTCCACCGTCATAGTTCCTTGAGTTAGGGTAGCAAACTCCCTTGCTTTTGCCTCCCGAGTTGTCCTTGGGAAATTACGATCCAGGAACTCTTGTTGAAACCTCTCACAGGTTATGGGTTGTTCCTCCAACTCTTGGCTTAATAACAATTTCTCAGACAACCACCACCTTTTGGCATCTCCATGTAGCTTAAAGGTAGCAAAGCTCAGTTTCTAGGCATCTGTACACCCCAAGAATTCAAGTAACTCATTTATCTCCACCAGCCAATTTTCTGCCAAAATCGCATCTCCCTTGCCATTGTACGTTGCCGGGTGCTGGCGATTAAACTGGTCGAAGGTGCATCCCTCAGGGCGACCTCTTGCCCCCTCTACATTAGCACATTGTTGCACCTGCTCAGCAATAAGCTGAGCCATGTGCCTTAAGACATTGTCGGTAGTGACACCTGGATCCTCGGGTCCCCGATTTCTTTGTGGTCCTCTAGGTGTCATCCTGCACTTCAAGGTCATCGTTTAGCATAGAACCTAATGCGTCATAATTTAACTTAGAAGTCTAACGTATTCGACGCTTAACATATAGCTAACTCTTAGGGTTCTAATCCATTCCTTATGTCTTCTGGCCTTACTTTCTATCCCTCTGATACCACTAAACTGTCACGCCTCAAACACTATCTTGTAGGGCCAATGACAGCAGCGAGCAATCTCGAGAGAAAGCTCCAGCGAACTTAACCAAACTTAACAGCGGAATGAAACTGAGAGAGAGACGGGCCAAAATAATTCGTCATGACTTAACTACATAAATGACCTCAAAAGAGGAGTAATATCTTAATTATATATCACATAAACTATACATTTCCTAAGTGACAGATCACATCGATTAATAGTCACAACAACAAAATACATAAGAAGTCTCCCTTCTCAAGACAGATAATCCTCTTGACTGCCTTCACCTGAAACATCTGAAATGATACATTTTGAAAACTTTGAGTCAAAAGACTCAGTAAGGGAAAATGCAAACTTGTAATCATGAGTTATGCTTTAAACTTGAAAATCATGAGTAATGGTAATATTGGATGTGCATGCATGCTTCATGTTTGCATATGCACATGCTCTTGCTCTTGAAAATATGTTCTTGTACTTAAAATGACACATGGTCCTTGAAAAGTATTCACTTCTTATGTTGTGGGCTACGTACGCTTTATTTACCCCTGAAGTCAGGGTTGTGCGTTTCCGTTGGAACCGTCTCCTATTACCCTTGGAGACATTACATCTGGTCGAGCTAGCCCTTGAAGTGGCCTCAAGCCCTATGGCTAGACACGACCCTTGGAAGTCCACACCTTCTCGCATTCGTCCTTCAGTGTGGTTGCACTTACCTCTAGGATCACCCATCCTTCTCTCATTCGTCCTTCGGTATGGGTGTCCTTCTTGATGGTACATGCATAAAACTTTCTTAACTTGTCATAAAACTTTCATACTTTCATTTGCATAAAAACTTCTTTTAGAAATCATGCAAATGCTCGTGTCATGTCATGCTTGCTTATGATGCCATGCTCATTCATGAAAAACCATGTTGTGTACCATTCCAGTTTTCGTAAAAATGTAAGTTTCTACTTACTTTCTTGAGTTTCGGTATGAAGTTTCACCTACAAGCGAGTCAAATACGTCACTTAGATCCTTAGGAAACTAATCAAATAGACATGCAAAAGAAATACTTATAAACGTTTCGATTTTCCAAAAGTACGTATCTTTGAAATATGATTTCATTTACAAAATATTTATTTAACTAGCTTTCATAAAACAATTGATGAAAAACAATTAAACACATGCATCAAACATCTCCAACAAGGTTGCTGATTAGACTACTATGTATCCCACTTATGATCAATTAAGTACACTGATTCTTCCCATTGACATCATTGATTTCAAAGTCTATTCATGAAATTCAGCAACAACAATCATACTAAGAATTCTAAGCCAAAACAGCAACTCATAATATGTCTAACTTAATTTCCTTGTTCTATACCTTTCATCATACCATGCGTGGACTAATGTCTATCAGATTCCCACCAATCTAACCTCAATAAACTCCTTAACTCGGTTTTGGTCAGCTAACCTTAATAATATGGGTTTCACAAGTCTTCAATAGGAAACTCCAAAAAATTTAACATTTATCTGAAATTTAACAGGTCCTGCTCGAGCTCCAGTCGAGCACCAAGTTTCTGTCCAAACTTTATCTTAGCCTCGCTCGAGCGGCTATTGAGCGCTATGAATCTGTATGAAATCCCCCAAGCCCGCTCGAGCACTTGTCGAGCGCGGGTCAAGCGGCACGACTCTGTCTAATATTTTTCCTAAGGGCGCTTAAGCATGAGTCGCACGCTGATCGAGCGTGATGATACCTAAAACAGGTCACTAACAAATCCTTATTCCAACAACTTAAGCATGGTTTCTAGCTTGATTCATTCGACCAACATCAAACCCACACAAATACATACATGCATGTTCGAATCTCAAAGCAACAATGTGTTCAAATTCCTATCTAATCTAACCCATGGCCAGATCACAGCAAAATCATGACTAATATCGCATTTTAAAAGCAAAAATCTAAGATTATCACAAACACTCCATTCGGCCACAGCTAGCATTACATGCATGCATCACATTCTTAGCCCAAAACCGTGGCTTAAACCCTTCCTCCATCAACAACAACATCACAACAACAACTCCAACAATCACATCCAAGATCAGATCCATTATTCAACATATTTTCAAAGGGAAAATGAACACAAGAAGGAAAAGTCCATTAGGCCAAAACAGAAAGTCTTTTCCATGAGAAAACCGAACCCTAGTTTACCTTGGGATTTAAGTTGGACACAAGTGATGGTTAGAGAATACCTAGCATTAGGATACACATGGTCAGAATCTAAGAAAGAAAAGAGAAAAGCTCAAGGAGGAAGAGCAAGGGTCAGATTTCTTTTACCTTTCTTTCTCCTTCTACCTTACTCGGCCAACAACCAAACTCTCTCTCTCAGCTTCTGTCACTCTCCCTTCTCTTGTGTGACCAAAGTGGACTGAGTATGAGCAAGATATGTGCTAAGGTAAAGCTGAAGGTGAGGTGAAGTGAGTGAAGTTGCTGGAAGTGGCGTGAAAGGTAAGAAAATGCTATGGAGAGATGAAGATGAGTTTCGGTCAAGATGAAGATGAGCTGAAGTGTGAGAGGTGAAAGAACCAAATGGGTGAGCTGAGTGGTGTTCGGTGAAAAGTGAAGTGCAAAAGAGCAAATGAATCAAGCCTAAAACACATGCAAAGGGAAAAAGACAACTCGCCTATGCCTATTAGATGACATGGGCGGCTGAATTTCAACCCCATTTCAGTTTTGTCTCTTCTCCTTTATTCCATTTATTTTCTTTTTCTCTTAGACTTCAAGCCCTTCACGTGATTCCCCCTTAACAGCCACTTCAACATCTCTCTTGCCATTCACGTGAATCCTCCACTTCTCTTGATTTTCATTTATTTATTATTTTATTTTGCTTTTCTCTCTTTCACACGGACTACTCTATAAGCACACTGTTAGCCCAAGGTTGTTTTACAAACAATCCATAAATGATTTTGATGATAACAAAATATTCTTAGTTTCAAAGACTTTTAGATTTTACATTGTCAGTCCACAATTTCCAAAGTTATATTTCAAAGGATTGAGGGTATCTCTCTTAAATATATATAAAGTGCACTTGAACACCATTACATAAGTTGATAAGATCAATTTTCATATTGTAGGTGTTTAAAGAAGTTTTGGAATGGATTGAACACTTTGAAGTTGCTGAAAAACTCTCCAGCACTTATAAGTGTCGACAAATTGTTGGATGGTGTCGACACATTGCACTACTACCCGAGAGTTTGCATTTTCTAGGATTCAAAGTGATTTTTTGGCTAAGTGTTGGAAGTGTCGACACATTGGAGCATGGTGTCGACACATTGGAGCATAGTGTCGACACATTGGAGCATAGTGTCGACACATTGAACTAACACCCGAGAGTTTGCAATTTCTGGCCTTCAAAACGATTTTTTTGACTAAGTGTTGAAGGTGTCGACACATTGGACCATGGCGTCGACACATTGAACAAACACCCGAGACTTTACATTTCAAGACCAAGTTCAATGTGTCAACACATACAATCAATGTGTCGACACATTGTGCGAAATTTCAGATTTCCTGGAAAGACGCCAGATTGTTCAAAACTTCTCCAAATTGCCTCAAATGACCTCCAACGGCACTCTAACATTACAAGAAGACTCTTTATGACCGTTGAAGACCTAGAAGCTATAAAACGAAAAAGATGGAGAGAGAGAAGAGAGAGCTCGACCATCAACGAAATATCTAGAGAGAGAAAGCCAATATCCAAAGTTTTTCATTTGCTGATTTCTTCAAGGCCGAAGCTCTTCATTGTCAAATATTTTCCTCTTGCTTATCATTGACAACCCAGACTTCAAAGGAAGAGAAATTTCTTGAAGAAGAGGAGGACTTGCTCATTATTCAAACACTACCTCCATTAGAGAGAGAAAGCAAGCAAGATCCAAAGTTTCCATTTGCTGATTCTTCCAGGATCAAAGCTCCCATTGTTCATTCTTCCTCCATTGCTCATTATTGACGACCTAGCCTTCAAAGAGAGAGAGATTTCTTGAAGAAGGGACAACACACTTGCAATCACATCTTGCCCTAGCTTCTAGAGAGAGAAAGTGCATTGAAGAAGAGGGAAACTCACATCTACCAAAAAGGCTTGTGCTCATATCTTCCAAACTCTAGATTTCCTTTTAGAATTTATTCCTCTTGCACTCTATTGAGCTTTCCATTTGATAATTTGGCTTAGAGAGCCATTCCACATATTGTGAGATTTTCACTTGTAAATTTGGCTTAGAGAGCCATTCTACACATTTGTGCCTCATTTGCTCATTCGGCTTAGAGAGCCTTCATTGTAACCATCCCTTGTAAAACAGTTAAGTGTTGGGGGAACACTTGGTCCTACTTGTGAGAGTAGAAGAAATCGTCTAGGTTGTGAGGATTTGTGAGAGTTGAAGTGTAAGCTTGAAAAACACTTGGTCCTACTTGTGAGAGTAGAAGAAATCCTCTAGGTTGTGAGGATTTGTGAAAGTTGAAGTGTAAGCTCGGAAAACACTTTGTAAAGGTTCCTTAGCACCCGTGAAGCTAAGGTGTATTCGCTATTTGGAGAATAGTGGAGGAAGCCCAAGGAAGTCAATTGCCTTGGGGGTGGACGTAGGCAAGTGTTGGCCGAACCACCTAAAAATACGGTGTTATCTCTCTAACTCTATCTCTCTCATTGTTTGTCTCATAACCATAATTGTTGTGCTTTAAGCTTTATCATTTATTGCTTATAGTTGCTTAGCCTTAAACACATTTAAACTTTCTTTTTTAATTGTTAAAACGGAGTATCTTTTAGATCTGTGTTTTTGTCAAAAAGGGGTAAAGTTTTTATAAAACCCAATTCACCCCCCTCTTGGGTTGTCATTTAAACTCACAATTGGTATCAGAGCTGAGGTTTAAAATCTCTATCTATGACAACCCTTGTTATCAACTCCTTAGCTGAAGGTCAATCCACAAATAAACCTCCCTTATCCAATGAAACTTGTTACAATTATTGGAAGGCTAGGATGAGGATTTACATCCAAGCCGTGGACTATGAACTATGGAGAGTTATCTCAAATGGTCCTACATTTCCTAGGGATAAGGATGGAGAGTTGAAAGATGAAAATGAATGGAATGATGTTGATCTTAGAATTATGTCTCTAAATGCTAAAGCTATGAATGTGTTATATTGTGCACTTGATTCAAATGAATTTAATCGTGTTTCCGGTTGTGATACTGCGAAACAAATTTGGGATAAACTTCAAGTAACTCATGAAGGTACGAATCAAGTTAAGGAAAACAAGATTAGCATGATTGTTCATAATTATGAGCTTTTCAAGATGAAATCCAATGAATCTATCTCATCTATGTTTACTCGCTTTACCGATATTATAAATGAACTTAAATCTCTTGGTAAAGAATATACTAACATTGAAATGGTGAGAAAGATCCTCAGGTGTCTATCAAAAGCTTGGGAACCCAAGGTCACCGCCATTCAAGAAGCTAAAGACTTGACAAAGCTTTCTTTGGAAGAGCTCATGGAATATCTCATGATACATGAGATGGATCAAGTAAATAGAGATGAGAATGAAGGAAAAGGAAAAAGAGACATTGCCTTGAAAGCCTCATGCTCTAGCAGTGAAGAAGTTGCAAACCTATGCTTGATGGCAAAAGAAGATGAAGATGAGGTACAAGACTCTTTAATTTATTCTTTCTCATTTAATGAATTGCAAGATGCATTTGATGAACAATACATTGAACTAAGAAGAATATTTTCCAAATATTATTCTCTCAAAAAGAATTTTAAAAGTATCACAAAAGAGAATGATACTTTGAAAAGTCAAGTCATATCTTTTAGAGATGATCTTGCAAGGACAACAAAAGAAAATGAAAAACCTTTGCAAAGAGAGTCAAGTATTTTGATTGTTGAAAATGATACCTTGAAAGTAAAAGTTGACTCTCTTACAAATGATCTTGCAAGATTTACTCAAGGAAAGAAAAACCTTGACATTCTTCTTGGTTCTCAAAGATGTTGCTTCAACAAAAGTGGCATTGGATATGATTATTTCAATGATCAAAAATCTTATTCATATATTATCAAGAAATCATCTAAATCATATAGATTGTGCAATCTTTGTGGAAAATCTGGTCATATCTCACATACTTGTCCAACTAGAAAGAAATCTTCTAGTAATATTAAATTTGTTTGGATTTCAAAGGACAAGGTGAAGGAAACCGTTTCTAACACCAAAGGACCCAAAATGATTTGGGTACCAAAAAGCAAGACGTGATTCTTTTTTGTAGGAGTGCTTGAAGACTATCCAAGTCAAGGAACATTGGGTCATTAATAGCGGATGGTCATTATAGGGGATAAGAGTTGGTTCAAATCTCTTAGCCCAAAAGAAAAGGGATCAATTACATTTAATGATATTGATAAAGGAAAGATACTTGGTGTTGGTATCATTGGTATATGTCTCCTAATCTCATTCTTGAGAATATTCTTCTTATTGATGATTTCAATAGATTCTCATGTGTTCTATTCCTAGCTCATAAAGATGAGGTTTTTCATGCTTTTGAAAAACTTAGCAAGAGAATTCAAAATGAAAAAGGTTTTGCTATTTCAAGCATGAGGAGTGGTTATGGAAAAGATTTTTGAAAATTCCTCCTTAGAAAAGTTTTGTTGTGAAAATGATATTATTCATAATTTTTCAGCTCCTAGAACTTCTTAACAAGAGGAAGAATAAGACTGTTGAAGAAATGGTTAAAGCCTTGCTATATGAAAACAACTTGCTTGATTACTTATAGGCTGAAGCCATTAGTACAAGTTGTCATATTATGAACCGTTGCATGACTAGTCCTTTCTTAAGGAAACTTCATATGAGCTATGGCATGATAGAAAACCCATCATTAGTTACTTCCATATTTTTGAATGCAAATTCTTTATGCTCAACAACAACAAGGATATTTTGGAAAAGCTCGATGCAAAAGAGAATGAATGTATCTTTCTTGGTTATTCAACTTCTAGCAAAATCATTTGTAGTTTCAATAAACATACTCTAGTTGTTGAATAATCTTTTCATGTAGAATTTTATGAATCTAACGTTTCTATGAGAAAAGATGACAATGATATTGTAGATCTTGAGAAAGAAACACCTCAAATTAATAAAGAATCTACCAAAGGCTTGAAAGCTTGTCAGAAATCATCATTTTGATCAAGTCATTGGTAATGTGGAGAAAGGTGTAAGTACTCACTCTTTTTATAATCAAGTTAGTAATTTTGCCTTACTTTTTCAAATTGAACCAAATCATATTTCTGAGGCAAAAGTTGATAAAAGTTGGATTCATGCCATGGATAATGAAGTAAAATGTTTTGAGAAAAATATGGTATGACATCTAGTTCCTAGACCAAGATCATCTAGTTATTGGTACTTAATGAGATTTTCAAAACAAAATGGATGTATCTGGGGAAGTGGTAAGGAACAAGGCAAAATTGATAGCCCAAGGTTACAATCTAGAAGAGTAAATTGATTTTGATGAAACCTTTGCTCCTGTGGCTAGATTAGAATCTTTTCACATGTTGCTTGCTTTTGCATGTTTGACTGATTTCAAATTATTTCAATCAGTTGTGAAAATGTGCATTTCTTAATGATTACCTTTCTGAGAAAGTGTGTGTAGAACAAACTCCTAGACTTGTAGATGATAAGCTACCACACCATATGTTCAAGCTCACGAAAGCACTATATGGATTAAAGCAAGCATCTCAAGCATGGAAAAGGAAAATGATGAAAAAGGTAAAAGCGTTGAACACACAAGGTATCGAGGTATAATTGGATCGTTTCTTTACCTCACTGTGAGTATACCTAATAAAATTTTTTGTATATGCATGTGTGATGATTTCCAATCTTGTCCTATGAAATCTCATTTACTCATGGTTAAAAGAATTTTCAGATATCTTATTGGAATGAGATTTCTTTTATATTAGATTGGTGATTTGTGCTTGATTTGTCATGTTGATTATGTTGTTGATTGCTTTGGACATGTTCTAATATGCGTGTTAAGTTCCTCTCTATTTGTTTCCTATTAAAATCATGCTTATTGTTTGAGAAATTATCGAATGCATTTTTTTTACATGGCATGTATCAACACTTGGTAAAACAAGTGTCAACACTTCTGGTTTTCATGGATGTTTTCACTAAGGAAGTATGTGTCAACACCATATATGAATGTGTCAACACATAAGGTTCATGCCCGAGAGCTCTTCTAAAATGTATTCGGGAACATGTGAAATGTGTCAACACTTTGAGCCAATGTGTCGACACTTATAACGAGTACAGTGTTTTTAAAATGAGGGGCATGCATGTCATATATATACTCTTTAGGGCAAAAGAGGTCAGCACTTTATTTCTCCTCCATCTCACATAACCTTTTTTTTTTCTCCCAAACGGCAAGCATCACCCACTCTCTCACAAATTCCATTTACCCGCTGCCCTCCTAGAAAATCTCCATCACCGATAGCCTTCAATATCCTAAGCCAGCCACTGTCGAGATGTCTTCCAACCGCTCCAAGCGTTCTGCTCGCCAATCAGCCATCATATCTGTCAATTCTAGAGCTCTGAAGATAGGGAAATTTGCTGAGGAACCCACTCTTTCTACAGAAGCCTGCATCTACAGGTCAGAACTTTGTAAGAATCAATTGTGCAAGATTTGCGAAATATGAAGGTTATTACTGGTCATTGGGCTGATTTTAAGTGGTTTAGTGAAAGTGATTTTGATTTTAAAGAGATGTTTGAATTTGAAGGATGGGGTATGCTTGTGAATTTGAAAGTTGATTGCAATGTTTATTTGGTGAAGTTGGTTTATGCAAACTTTCAATTTTCTAAGTCTGAGGATGCCTCTAACTATGTGAATGGAAAACTACTTGATATGTCCCCTGCTTTTTCTAAATTCATTTATATCTGCTGCAAATAGTGGAAAGAAGTTCTTTGATGCATTTGGTTGGATGGGGTTATCAGAGGTAGAACCACTTGATATTTAGGGTTGTATTGGATAATCCAACCCTTCATGAGGTTATTAAACCTACTGTCAGTAGATTGACTGTTCATAGATGATTATTGCATCATATGGTTTGTAACATTATCTTACCAAGAATTGAAAAATTTGAATAAGTCACTTTCTTGGAGATATTTATAGGATGCTTTTGATGCATATATTTCATATCCATGAAGATTGATATGACTGGTGAAGTAAGAGAAAAATCCAAAGAAAACCCTTCAGGTGATGGGGTTTGTTCAAAATGATGATGGAAAATGGGTGGAGAAAGTGTGATGACACCTAAGCAAAGGGATTTAGATCTTGAGGAAAAGGCTGAAACTGAAAGGACTCCCAAGGGAAATACGACTTCTTTGGGTAAGCAAACACCTATTCCCTTTCCCTCACTGCGCACGGGATCATCTTCCATATTTTTTGCTGCTAGTTCTCGTAAGCCTCACCTAAGTCAATTTGAGGATTATATTGCTGATATCGAGAAGGAACCGAAAAGATTGGGTAAGAATACGAAGGACATGACCACTAGTTTGAAGATGAGATTGGAAGATATTACGAAGCTGAGTAGTGTTTATACAAAGTGTTTTGGGGATATTGATAAGAAAATGAGGGGTCTCAAGAATCAACTAAACAACCTCCATGTGACAAGCAAAGTGATTCAAAATACAGTGGATGAATTTCCTAAGAATATCGTGCACTCCACTGCTGAAGATGTCATCAAGGCTACTGAGCTTTATTTGAAAGCTGAGCTCAATTTGAAATGGACTTATTGGTTCTCCACGACTTGGATGGGCTGACTGAAGAAGTTTGAAATTGAGTATCCTCCTCCTCCTATCCAAAAATTCAAACATTTTACCTCCACTACTACATAGACTCCTACCTATATAGTCAACTGCTCTTGCCCTATCCTTATCCTATTTTTGATGATGCCAAAGGGGGAGAAATTAGAGGTATTATGTTAAAAGTGGGGAGAAGTTTATAAGTTTTATGTCGACTTCTTAGCTCTTAATGAGAACATTTCTTTTTGGACTGATCACTTGACTTGCCTTATCTATGCATATCTCTGATATTTATTTGCCTCCAATGAATTATTTGGTTATGCTTATATTTGTTGATTATCTCATTGGTATCTATAAGGATTTGAGAAGTGCTTATCTTTTTGCAATTCATTGAGGAAAAGTGAGACTTGCTTCAAAGATAGTATTCCTAACTTTCTATTGGGATTAATATGAAGTCTTGTGTTCTGGTGGTATATTGGAAGTTTGAGAAGTTTGGAGGATGCCTATATAAGTGTTTCTTTTGTGTTTTTTAAATTTTGGGAAACCTCCATTTTCAAAGGAAACTCTTGCGAAATTTTTGTAAAATCCTAAAGTCTTTTTTGCTAAAAATATCATGAAAAACTCCTGCTTGTTCTCACGGGGAGCTTTTCTATCTGTTAGCAAATTGATATTTTTAACATAGTTTTGTCATCATCAAAAAGGGAGAGAGTGTTAGCCCAAGGTTGTTTTACAAACAATCTATAAATGATTTTGATGATAACAAAATATTCTTAGTTTCAAAGACTTTTAGATTTTACATTGTCAATCCACAATTTCCAAAGTTATATTTCAAAGGATTGAGGGTATCTCTCTTAAATATATATAAAGTGCACTTGAACACCATTACATAAGTTGATAAGATCATTTTTTCATAATGTAGGTGTTTAAAGAAGTTTTGGAATGGATTGAACATTATGAAGTTGCTGAAAAACTCTCCAGCACTTATAAGTGTCGACACATTGTTGGATGGTGTCGACACATTGCACTACTACCCGAGAGTTTGCATTTTCTAGGATTCAAAGTGATTTTTTGGCTAAGTGTTGGAAGTGTCGACACATTGGGGCATGGTGTCGACACATTGGAGCATAGTGTCGACACATTGGAGCATAGTGTCGACACATTGAACTAACACCCGAGAGTTTGCAATTTCTGGCCTTCAAAACGATTTTTTTGACTAAGTGTTGAAGGTGTCGACACATTGGACCATGACGTCGACACATTGAACTAACACCCGAGACTTTACATTTCAAGACCAAGTTCAATGTGTCAACACATACAATCAATGTGTCGACACATTGTGCGAAATTTCAGATTTCCTGGAAAGACGCCAGATCGTTCAAAACTTCTCCAAATTGCCTCAAATGACCTCCAACGGCACTCTAACATTACAAGAAGACCCTTTATGACCGTTAAAGACCTAGAAGCTATAAAAAGAAAAAGATGGAGAGAGAGAAGAGAGAGCTCGACCATCAACGAAATATCTAGAGAGAGAAAGCCAATATCCAAAGTTTTTCATTTGCTGATTTCTTCAAGGCTGAAGCTCTTCATTGTCAAATATTTTCCTCTTGCTTATCATTGACAACCCAGACTTCAGAGGAAGAGAAATTTCTTGAAGAAGATGAGGACTTGCTCATTATTCAAACACTACCTCCATTAGAGAGAGAAAGCAAGCAAGATCCAAAGTTTCCATTTGCTGATTCTTCCAGGATCAAAGCTCCCATTGTTCATTCTTCCTCCATTGCTCATTATTGACGACCTAGCCTTCAAAGAGAGAGAGATTGCTTGAAGAAGGGACAACACACTTGTAATCACATCTTGCCCTAGCTTCTAGAGAGAGAAAGTGCATTGAAGAAGAGGGAAACTCACATCTACCAAAAAGGCTTGTGCTCATATCTTCCAAACTCTAGATTTCCTTTTAGAATTTAATCCTCTTGCACTCTATTGAGCTTTCCATTTGATAATTTGGCTTAGAGAGCCATTCTACACATTTGTGCCTCATTTGCTCATTCGTCTTAGAGAGCCTTCATTGTAACCATCCTTTGTAAAACACTTAAGTGTTGGGGGAACACTTGGTCCTACTTGTGAGAGTATAAGAAATCCTCTAGGTTGTGAGGATTTGTGAGAGTTGAAGTGTAAGCTTGAAAAACACTTGGTCCTACTTGTGAGAGTAGAAGAAATCCTCTAGGTTGTGAGGATTTGTGAAAGTTGAAGTGTAAGCTCGGAAAACACTTTGTAAAGGTTCCTTAGCACCCGTGAAGCTAAGGTGTATTCGCTATTTGGAGAATAGTGGAGGAAGCCCAAGGAAGTCAATTGCCTTGGAGGTGGACGTAGGCAAGTGTTGGCCGAACCACCTAAAAATACGGTGTTATCTCTCTAACTCTATCTCTCTCATTGTTTGTCTCATAACCATAATTGTTGTGCTTTAAGATTTATCATTTATTGCTTATAGTTGCTTAGCCTTAAACACATTTAGACTTTCTTTTTTAATTGTTAAAACGGAGTATCTTTTAGATCTGTGTTTTTGTCAAAAAGGGGTAATGTTTTTATAAAACCCAATTCACCCCCCCCTCTTGGGTTATCATTTAGACTCACACATACTAACTTATCATTTAGTTCTCCTAATAAGGGTTAAGACTACCTAATGGAGATTAAGGTTACATATCAAGGACATGGGATAGTCTACATGCACTAACATAGAATTTCACAACCATAGTCTAATATGTAATGAATTTACTTGAAGAAATTTAGCAACAATAAGAAATAAAAAACACTCTAAGTACTCTTTGACATTTAATTTATTAAGTCATAGTAACATAATAAACTCCCTTACAATAGGCCAATTGACAATTAATTCATTAGGAAAATTTACCTTGAAATAATTCGGTCATATTGAAATATTGGACTTGTACTAATCATAATTTCACAATCATAATGAAAGTACTTAAGGAAAAATTTATAATTCAAAATACCATAATCATTTAATATCTTACATTGGCCAAACAATAGCCCCTTAAAATTAAATTCAAGAACAAATACATAGCATAAATGGAAAAATGCAATACGGGGTCTCTCAAGATTTGAACCTGAAACTGCACCTAATTGAGGATCTTAGCAAGTGTTCATTTTGCCTGTGGTTTAGAAACATGTTCGGCTTCAAGTTGACGTGATCCCTGTTGTTACAAAAAAGATGGATTGCAATATGAACGAACATCAGAATGGGGGAGTTATCTAAAGACCGTTTATACATAGATTGGAGGCGCTGTCCAACCGATGCAATGGTTCATGATCGGATGACCAAGTGTGTTTATACCCAGAAGGATCTAAAATATTAAACCCGACTCTTTTAGAGGCAGCTGCTCATGAACTCGATATTTTATTCACAGCTGAGTCCCATAATTTCCCATGACACCTTATCCTGGTGTAGAGACAGGTGTAGGGGGTCGCATCAGGGATACTAATGCGACAGGAATGATGCAGAGCTTGATTTTAATGTTGTGCAGCGTGGAGATGTTGAGATGGCACAAAAATTGTATCGCGTTGTTCTTTGAACAGTACGCAAAGAGCGAGAACAAAAAATCACGACCCTTCTATTCCCCTTGGAAGACCACTCCCCATCAGCGTTCTTCAGGGGGAGGAGAGAGGCACATCTGCGCGCTGGCGAGGTGGAGGACGAGGTGCTCCCACTTGTTCCGTACTTGTCATTCTGGAAGCCGAAGAAGAGGGCCAATAGTCGAGGAGGTCCACGTAAGGGGAGGGCAGAACGAGAAATGAGACTTTAAGTTCTCACTTAGACGTCACGTGTTTGGTTTACCGTGAGAAGTAACGGCAATTTGACGTAGAGGGTGGAAATCAATATAAACATAAACTTTGGAGTACTAATCTAACAAAATCGATAAAAGTGAGTGCAACTTAGAAATGAACCCAAAGTTCAGGGGTGCAAAATAACTTTTCCCCAAAAAAGAAATACTCCTTTGCAACAATATGTCTAACTAGAAGGTTTTTAGAAATCACTTAACAAACTATAATTGCTTTTTTTTAGAAGATTTGAATAGTATGAAAAGACAAACAAAGAAAAATGTTTTATTTAGAGACAGAAAAATTATTTGATTATTAAAAGGTTAAGATTGCAATATATATATATAATATTGATATTTTATGTCCTAAATTATCAATTTTTGTCCCACCCACAACTATTAATTCTATACCATTTGCACACCCCAATTTGGATCCATTTTGACATGTCACATCTAGTAAGTCAAGAGCCCCGATTACAAGGCTCTCTACAAAGGGAGTCAAGAGCTGATTGCCAAATATTTGAAATTTCACATAAATTTATTCACGGGAAACGTTTTTACCTGTTCTTTCAAGTCACAATGGTCTCTAGTTCCAAACTAGTTGTCCTGCTCAACCGAAATTTTAACAAATGGAAGTTCCAAGACTCATGAATCAAGCAAAATTTGTTTAAGAGGAAGCTTTAGAAAAAATAGTTAAGAAAAATCAGCTCATCTTGATCAGGACTTAAATGGGGGTAAAATTGTCTTTTAACATAAGGAGAAGGTCACGTGTATGTTATATGTAGGATATAAACTATTTGATATAATAATGGCTCCAGACAGTTTAGGGATGAAATCGTAATGAGAAGTATAGTTTATGGGAGTGAATTGCAACGAGTTAAAGTTTATTGAGGTATTTGAGAATCGAGTATTAGTAGTTTGAGGAGTGAAATTGTAATTAACCCTAATACAAAAAAATTTATTTGGTTTTTCTGATTAGTTGGAGGTACCAATCAGAAATTTTGTGGTTACAAATAAATATTTTTCATGTAGCGAATTATACACAAATAAAATTTCCTCTAAGTAGTTTTTCACTCAGAAAAAAAAACAACAATGATATGTAGACTCCATGAATTAGTAGTCTACATGTAGACAAAATGAGTACAAGTAATAATTAATATTCTAGGGTAAATTGTAGATAACTTACATACGCTTTTTGCCATTTTGATTTTATGACTCGGACGTTAAGAAATTTTGATTTATGGACTGGTGCTAAAGACTTGTGTGTAAAAGGGACCACAGACAAATTTGCGTTCGACAAATGAACGGACAGTGTTAACGTGGCATGACGACCAGCCAATGTGGTAGGGCTACACACAACAGGACCGGACCGGATTTGCGGTCCAGTCTAGTCCTATTTTTTAAAAATGCGGTCCGGACTAGACCGGGCCGCTTTTTTTAAATATATAAAAAAATTATTTTAAATTTTTGACTATGAGTGACGACTGAAGAGTCTATGCCTTGCCGAAGTTGCCGCAAACCAAAAACCCATCTCGTCTTCTTCCCCTCCCGAGAGACTGAGTCCCAGCCTGGCAGCCTCCAACTTCGGCCTTCACTTCGACGGCTCAGCCCTTCGTCCCCTTCCTGCCCCCCTCCCAATCTCGGCCTCCCCAGCGCCCACTCTCCAGCGCAGCCATACCCAGCCCAAGACTGTGAGTTGTTGAAATTTGGCTTGGATTGTGAGAGGAGAGGGAGGGGAGGAGCTCCGGCTATATATGGAAATTAATGCCACATTTATATTGTGCTTGATAACATGTTTACAAGCCCTTTTGTAGTTATGACCATTTTGTAGTCTGTATGATTGCTTAATGCTTAGTAGTAGATTGGGAAATTTGTTTATTTGGAATCTGAAATCTTAATTTGAAAATAACAGATGGTAGGCAGAGTACTTGCTTTCTTAATTTTTCTTGAAATGGAAATAAATGAAGGTGAAAAGAAACTAACACGGAAAAATTTGATTGTATGGAGCTTTGGACTCATTGACATCAACTGAATGTCCGAATTTTGTGTCTTGAGGGTTTTACGCTTTCACTGAAAATAGAGGAATCTTTAGAAAAAAGCACAGGAACCTTCTTTCTTGTATACTTCCATTGATGTGATGTGCCCAAAGCTTCTGTATTCTATAGTTAATTACAACAATTGAAGGATTTTCAGCTCCCCTGTATGGCTTCTGTATCCAAATTTTGTAGCAGATGATGAAATATTGACGAGAACAGATGAAATGGTAGATGGAATTCAGAGTTTTTGCAAATGAAGTTAGCTGTTACTTTTCAGGGGACTTTAAAGGTTTGTTCCTACATGGATGTGTGTATCACTAGCCAGTAGGGACTTGACTTGTGTTCAAGAGAAAAAGATATTAGCCTATCTTATTGAGACAAACATGATCAGTCACACATAAACCAAAAGATTGCATATCTTATTGTGAATTTGAGGCAGTGTATAGGTTGGTGGGCCATGTGCTTTCCATGCCTTGAATTGGACACTGTTAATTAGCCTTGAAATGGCACATGATGCTAGTTGCTAAGCAACTAAGTTTGGGTTAGCTCGCATTAGTTATTGCTAGTTTGGTATGACAAACTGAAACTTTATGCGCAGTATGCTAATATGCTAATGTGTTTGGCTATATTTATTATTTAGTTGAATAACTTTATGTACAAGAAATAATTTTCTACAATATATTTGACTTGATGGGTTTGCTTCAATGACATAGGGATCAAAAGCTATGTCTCATTTTCGTAATCTTTCGGAGCGTACTATTGATGCTAGAAGATTGAGTTTAGAGGATGAGAATATGATGATTGAGGAGGAAGGTGATTCCCCCACCAAGTAGTGAACCACCTAAACCAAAAAGAAAGAATCAATCTATGGTTTGGGATTCTTTTACAAAGAAGTATATTGGTGACCCACCGCGCCCCAGGGCATTTTGCAACTATTGTGATGCTGATTATGCTGCAGATGGAAATATGAATGGGACAAAAAATTTGTTAGACCATCTTACTAAATGTAAGAAAAACCCCAATCAGTTACCCCCAAAACACGACAAGAGGCAAAAAACGTTAGCATTTGAGAAGGGAGTTGAGGGTGATGAAAACCCTAGTAATATGGTGTTGGTAAACAAATTTGACCATAATCATGCTATAGCTCTTCGTCAAGTTTTGACAGCATTTCTTATTGTTGATGAGCTCCCTTTTAGGATTGTGGAGTCTCCCCAATTTATAAATTTTGTATGGATGCTAGAGCCTAGATTTCAAGTCTCATCCCGCATGACCATAGCTAGGACTTGTATGGACATTTTTAAGGATCAAAAAGCATGGTTGAAGTGTATGATAAATGCTTGTGATAGTAGAGTTTGTCTCACCACTGATGCTTGGACTTCGATCCAGAATTTGAGTTATATGGTTGTCACTGCCCATTGGATTGACAAGGAGTGAAAATTGCAGAAAAGGGTGATTATCTTTCGTTTGATTGATAATCACAAAGGAGACACAATAGGGGCATAAGTGGAGGAGTGTTTGCATGATTGGGGAATTGAGAAGATTATGACCATCACAGTTGATAACGCGTGTTCAAATAATAGAGCTATTGGTTACTTGAAGAGGCATCTACGAAGTAATGTATTGAATGGTCTTTACATTCACATGAGATGTGCAGCGCACATTATGAATCTTGTGGTTGGTGATGGATTGAAGATAAATGATGATGCAATTGTAAGGGTTCGTGATGCAATTAGGTATGTATTTGTTTTTCATTTCTTAGTACTATACATAATTCGTTTGTTAGAAATTCATTATTTCTTATAGTTGTTTTTTGTTAAATGCAATTAGGTATGTGCGGTCTTCTCCTGCAAGGCTTATCAAGTTTAAGCAATGTGTTGAGAGGGAGAGGATTGAATATTCCAAGAGTTTGTGCCTTGATGTCTCAACTCGTTGGAACTCTACGTTTTTCATGTTGGATGTTGCTGAGAAGTATGAGTATACTTTTGATAGAATGAAAAGTGATGATGTTGATTATCTTTCTCATTTTACTGAAGGTGAGTGCAGGAAGAGGAATTTGGGACCACCAACAAAAGAGGACTAGACAAAAATAAAGGTATTATGCAAGTTTCTTGAACTCTTTTATAATGCTACTGTGTAATTTTCTGGTTCCTTGTATGTTACTTCGAATTCCTATTTCCATGGACTATATAGGGTGCATTCTCATTTGTGTCGTTATTCACAAAGTGCGGATCAAAGATTGAAAGACATAGCTGATATTATGATGGTTAAATACCAAAAATATTGGGGGAGGAATAACAGGTTAAATCTGTTGATATTTATTGCTAATGTGATTGATCCAAGGTCTAAGTTACAAGTAATGGGACAGATGGTGAGGTTGATGTACGGTGGAATAGAGGGAGAGAAATTGGTTGCCAGTATAACTGATTTGTTTCGTGCATTGTTTGATGAATATGTGTTGGGATTACCTCAGGCTCAAGTGCATGCAACTACTAGTAGTGTGTCTCCTCCTCTAGTGGCTGATACTTCTGTCAGCAAGCGAACTTTATTTCTGGATTTTTGGAGCACGGCTATATCGTTTGGAATATATTCATTAACTCCCAGTGCAAACTTAGAAATTGATCGGTACTTGGCTGATCCACTTGTTACTCCAGACAATAATTTTGATGTATTGAAATGGTGGAGGGATAATAATTTACGATATCCTGTCATTGTTAAGATTGCACGGGATGTATTAGCTATCCCGATTTCCACTGTGTCTTCAGAGTCCGCTTTTAGTACGGGGGGACGTGTACTTGATCCATTTCGGAGTTCATTAGCTCCAACGACTGTTGAGGCCCTTTTTTGCACCTAAGATTGGTTGAGGCGTGCGGATGAAAAGGAATCAATTAACATCAAAGAAACTTTGGATTGCATCAAGAGTTATGACATGGATTCTGGTAAATAAAATATGCATGTAATTTTAATTCTCTTTTTTATTTTCAATATACTTTACTTTTATTTATTTATTTTTAACGTTTATTGATATTTGAACTTGTAGAAATGGAAGCAATACCACAACAGCAAGCGAACTTGGGACATCAACTACCAACAAGTGAATTTAGTTTCTTAATGTATTTGTTTGTGCCTGTTCGAGACATTTGTATTTTTAACTTAGTATGTTTAATTTTGTAAGATATTTGCAACTAATTTATTATCTTAAGTCTCTGTCTTACAATCAAAATCATTCCCTTTTTACGTTAATTTTACAATTCAATAATCATATTGCAAGTAAATACCAGCAATTTTTACTTAAAGAAATGAAAATAGGTGTCAAATGAATTATTTACAAATCAATTATCATATTGACATTTATGCAAATAGGTGCTAAATGAATTCACATTTTAAATTAATGAGCAAACTATGGTATATGTTAAATGAAATTAATGAATTCACATTTTTAAGTTTTAAAATAAATTTACATTTTTAAGTCTTTAAATGAATTCATATCTTTAAATTAATGAGCAAACTATGATATGTGTTAAATAAATTCACATATTTAAGTTTTTAATTGAATTCACATATTTAAGTCTTTAAATGAATTAACATCTTTAAATTAATGAGCAAACTATGGTTACATAATAGATTGGTAGGTGTTAAATGAATTCACATTTTTAAGTTTTAAAATAAATTCTCATTTTTAAGTTTTACAATAAATTTACATCTTTAAGTCTTTATATGAATTCACATTTTTAGATTAATGAGCAAACTATGGTAGATGTTAAACGAATTCACATTTAGGGCTGCACAACCTCGGTGTAGGTGCTGGTTTTGGCCAAAACCGGCACCTACACCGGGTAGGCCGGCTTTCAAAAAATTGCCACATAAAAATACAACCGACAAACCCTAACCCCCAAAACGAAATTTGAGCAAAATAAAGCTTGTGTAATACCTTGTGAGTTGTGAGCACGGGAGAACTGGATCTAGAGAGTAAAAGAAGGTAAATGCAAAGTATAATGTGAGGATTTGGGGAAGAAAAGATAGAGAGGGAGAATGGGGGCGCCGCTGGTGCTAGAGAGAAAAGGAAAGAATAGAAGAGAATAGTAGAAGAAGGGTTGACTGGGTCGGGGCCCGGGGGAAAAGAAAATAATGTGTTTTTTTAAAATTTTAAAGGTAGCGCTTGTCGAGTGATAATTCTCTGTAGAGCGCTCGAGCGACCTTCGAGCGAAAAGTCTCTGTAAGAATTTCAAAACAGGTCGTTTTGTTTAAAAAAAAATTGAAATCGGACCGGGCCACTTATAAGTGGTACCACACCCAAGACGAACTGAGTTGCGCCATACAACTTGAGTATAATGCAAGCACTCACCCCCAACACAAGAATTGGAGTTGTAGACGTAGTTAGGCTTCTCTGACACCCACAAGTTCACTGCAGCTTTGCCCGAAAATAAACCAGTGCCTTTGGCAAGGTTCTCACCATAAGTCCTGGTTGAATGCACGAGATTACAGTCCGCTATCCTAGAGTTGGCATAGCTTTGAGCATAGGCTACCACGGTGCTGTCCCATGTGATATTGGGGACACTAACACTTTTTCGAGCAAAATTGTGAGCATCGACGTAGTATTGTGGTGAGTTTTGGGCAAGAGCAGGATGAACATGGCAAAACCCAGAAGACAAAAAAGAACAAGAGTACTGCAGATTGAGACAAATCCATGTTTGTTTGTTTCTGAATGTAAAGTGATATCTTAGGGATTGGTGAGAATTACGTATCATGATACTGGCTATGTATCGGCAGAGGCGGAGCCAGGGGGTGCGGGTGGAGGCGGCCGTCCCCACTGGTTCCAAAAGTTCTTTAATTTCTTTTTATATATAGATTAAGAATCAGGTCTGCCCCCACTGGCGATGCCTGCTTCAGAGCCAGTGGGAGCGAGACGGGTCAGCGGGGGCGAATGCGCCCTTTCCACGCAGTCTTCCAAACAAGGCCTTGGTTTCTGACAATTTCCTAGGCATGGTCCCTGATCTCACTTCCTTTTATCGGTTCCTTCCCAGCTGAGAGAGAAAAAGGAGAGATTTTAAAGAAGGGAAGGTTTATCTGCAGCCCGTTCACAACTTGCAATATTTCTTTTTTTCTTCTTCTTTTTCATTTCTACAGAGGCTAGCTATCTTTCACATTGATAAAAGGAAGGGACATCTGACAAAAGGGACAATCCTATCACACCCTTCAAAGGCAGTATTAATGAAAGAAAGAGACTGCTTTTCAAAAAGGAAAGGAGGCAAATAAAAGAAAACCCATCAAACCTGAAGCCTATTTCTTTAAAGACGAGCTAAGCAAGTATCGACTTTTTCGAAAAGGAACACAAAAAACCAAGACCTAACACTTATGACCTCATCTTTCCAGGCCTAACACTTTGCAGTCAAAACACACTTATTACACTTAGGAAACGATGTTTTAAGGATTTCAAGGGCCCTACAATTAACCGAACATTTACAGCTAATGGAAACACACAAGAAGAATCATGATTGAGCAACCCCGAATGTCACATGATTGAGCAAGCATTTGGGTTTTCATCACTGAAAAACTCGAACGTATTCGCGGGTTGAGATGCATGCGAGTCATAATCATACGGCGGCCGATCCGTCTCGGGCTCAGCCTCATGCCCATACCAGGGTGCACATAGGCGTATGAATACGCTGCCGGTGATGTATAGTAGGATGTCCCGTAGCTACTACTTGGGTATGCCATGTTGTAGCTAGTCGTATACACTGGTGGTGGATAGTAATGTGGTGGGTACTGGTGGTGAACATGCTGAGGCGGAGGGTATTCTTGGTACGCATTCTGACGGGGAGGGATGTCATTGGCTGTAGCAGGAATTGATACTTGACCATGACCAATACCATGGCTTGGTGATCCACTGCATGGTGGTGGATCGCTAGAATGTTCCGCCTCATCAACGTTGTTATTATTCGCTTTTGTTTTTTTTTCTTGTAAATTTTTCCGTCTTTTGTTCTTTTGGGTCGCACTTCGATAATGGACATTTTCGTTGCTATTATCGATGTTCTACAGGACGAGAACAATCCACTTTTGCTATCCAGCTGCCACTTTCAACGTGCCCCGTTAGAAAATCCTTTCTTTCCTTACACGGCAAGATTCCAATTAGTTTCCGGGTCTTAATGAGTAATACTGACTATAAAATGGACCCTGCAACTGTTGCTCAGTTGCAGGGTCCACTAGACTACGCATATTGTCAGCTGCGCGCCTCTATGTGCTCAGGCCTTTTACGAGGTCTCCCGCCCAAATTGCACTTCAAACATACGACATCTTGTCAAGGCCTACGAAATAGATAGAGCTATGAGACAGACAAATAAAACAGAACACGGGACCACCCATGATTAATAGAGGAAGATTGAAATCAGTCGCCCCAAACTGGATACCGGGTCCAGGTTATGGTGTTGCACTGTGGTTCTGTTTTAAGCCGCAAAACCAGAACCAAAATCGACTGGGCATACTTGCTTACACTAGCAACAAGTCCGTTTTTATTACGTTGCAAAGTGGGGTATCACTTTTTCTGGCCCAGTCTTGACCCTCGATTCTTGCATCTGCATGGGCCTGGGTCAAACCTGCATGTCAAACATCCACGGAAAATAGCATATGAAAAAGCAATCTTATGGGTTCTACTGGTTTTAAGCCGAAAATCAAGCCGCATGTTTGATTTGAATGTTTGAACACGTTGTAATTAATATTGTCGCTCTAGCAGAATTAAATGCATAATTGCATCTATAGTCGTTATAATACTTAAAAGTTATAAATATGCTCCGAGGTAAGAAAAACGAAAAATAGCTCTATGAGGTCGATATTCCGTTAAAAACAAGCCTTGACGTACACTCTCATATCAGCCGTTAATGATGACTATGACATTTTCTGGACTGATTTTTGATTTGAGTGACTGCTTCTTTTGTGGAATCAATTACAGTGCTTCATTGATAATGAGGTAAAGATCTTTCATTTGAGGAAGTTTAATGCTTTTAGTTTTCAATTTTCGATATTTTAACTTTAAGACATTTTTTGCATTACGTAGAAAAAAAAAATTGATGTCATTTCGCCTTAAGAATTTGCCCCCCCTCAACTAGGATCCTGGTTCTGCCACTGTTTATCGGGCGAAGTATGGTGTTGTTCCCCAGATTTTGCAAACAGAATGCTACTTATTACTAACATTGTCGCCAATTTAAGCGACTTGTAGGTGACATAAACTTGGCCCTTGGACATGAACACTTTGCGTCGATTTCCAGGTAGGCTTCGAAGTTGACAAAAATAGAAGGTGGTTTACGTATCACGATGAATCGCATGCCTTCCTTTCTCCTAAATCAGGAAATTAGCAATCTATAGAATAATAGAGGGGATGCTATAATCATGCTATATACATTTTCCAGTTTCATTGTACTGCATTGATAAACCAGCTGATGATTTATTCTCCAACAGTACCGTGCACATATTTATCCTACTTATACTCAACATGTACCGTACGTACGGGATCACTAATACTAATCTAGATAAATAAATGCCCTCTCCACCTTGGGAGTTGGCATGGATATAGCGGGTATATTCATGCGCAGGAATTGAGGTACTTTAACGCGAGATGGCCGAGTTTCTGCTGATCAATAATAGCTTGATATTTCACTCTTATGTTTGTTGCGTGAATCAAACTGTTGTGCACGATCGATCTCTCGCTAATACGAAATTGATGGCAGCATTTTCAGATGCTGCAGAACTAAAAGAAAATGCTTCAATATGATTAAAAGCATCTTTATCTTGCTTTCGCTAATTAAGTTCAAAATTAGTGACCTAATGTATCATGTGTCTACAATGAAGTCGACGTCCGCGTCTTCATATTATAATTTATTTCTTCGTCTTAACTTTATTGCTATCTCCATTTTGTGCCGATACAGCGCTTATTTAGTTTTGAGTAGTCTCTAAACTCATAGATGCTTAGAGGACTTAATAGCAAGATGAAAAGCTCTTAGTAAGGACGTTGCCCAACTATGTTGCCTCGAGGATCATAGTTGCAACCGATGAATGTAACTCCATTGTTGCATCTCACTTTAGCACAACCCAAACTCACAAAATTGCGCCAAACCACCTGAGTGTAGTGGCCGCACACCCGGCCGCTAGCACATGAATTAGAGTTATAGTCATAGTCGGCCTTCTCTCCTACCCACAAGTTCACTGCAGCCGTGCTCGAGAGGTCACCAGTGGTCATTTCAAGGTTCTCGCCACAAGGGCCGCCTGAGTGCACAAGTTGGCAATCACCCTTGTGTGTATTAGCATAGTTCTACACAGAAGACGTACTATAAAAAAATGACCTTTACCAGCGGTCGGAAACCGCCGCTAAAGGTCAAAAAACCGCTGCTATAGATTTAGCAGCGGTTTTTTAGCGGCGGTCGCGAGGTCCATCGCAATAGATCTATATCGGCGGTTTGCGTGACCGCTGGTGAAGACCTCGAGTCTATAGCGGCGGTCGTGACCGCTGCTATAGATCCCAAACGCAATTTTGTCTTTCCCGCAGCGTTTCGTGAAAACGCTGGTACAGACTCTTAGCGGCGGTTGCGACTGCCGCTATAGGTCTATGCCAGCGTTTTTTTTATTTGCTTTTTTTGCTAGCATTTTATTACACTACTAATTTTTTCCTATATTTTCATATACATGTTTTTTTTAGTAGGTAATACAAATTTATTTTAATAATTATAATTTATTGGATGTAAAAACTTAAAGACCAAGGATAATAAAACAAAATATACTTCATCATTGATTAATACTGTTTTACAACAAATACAAGAATCTCTACAAGTAATCTAAAAAGTAACATGTTTCTAATATAAAATAACAATAAGCAAGGACCAACTAAAATATTCAAGTTTCTATACCCTAAGAAATCCACTAAGGTAGGTCCATAAGGGCCTTCAACTCCTATTGGCATGCACTTTCTCTGATCAGCACCAAAGTGTAGCTCAGCTTCTATCATGTCATAGAGAGAACTTGTCCACGATCCTTCACATTTAACTAAGACAGACAACATGTCATCATCAATACTAGAGCTGGAGATTATCCTGAAGGGGTGCCACTGAATTTTGGATATACTCGGTATCTTCATGAATACCACACTAGTCGGGGTGTACTTAAAACCTGCAATAAGTAGGAAGAATTTAGTGATTTCAAGTTTTCAAGCCTCCTCTGTATGAGATTCTGATAACTGTAAGAGATGAAAAAATTACTTGGATCCGTAGGCAGAATAAGCTCTATAGCTTTCGAAGGGAAGACTTTTGCTACAAGAATGCAAGTTTCTGGTCTTGATTGTACAATTCGGAGAATCTTGTCAGGAGCTGCACTCTTCTGTATTGAAGCTTTGCTGCTTCCGATTAGTGATCCCGACTTCCTTTCAACCTTTTCCAATGCCACTATCAAAACTAATATAGATGTATACGAAAATGTCAAAAAGGACATAATTCATTTAAACCTGGAAATTTACAACTGATTCAGTAACTGTAGAACGCATGAGAAAACAATTATGAAAGCTAAAAATTTGGAAAAGATTTACATTCTCCTAAGATACAATTGGTTTCTAATTTTTTTCGACCACACGAAAAGGAATCCAGCTTTACACTCTACTCAAGCCTGATATGCTGAGCTAAGTGAGACAATTAGGCCTTCTCACTTTGTACAACAAAGAAAGTAGTATGACTCACGCCTATTGTATGGTAAAAAATTATACAGGTATCTGGTGCTTTTATGTCCTACATTACAACAAGAAAAATATAGGTCCAAAAGGACTTGATGCTGCACATACAAGCAAATATTTCTCCAAGGCCCCATTGAACCTTCCCTGGCTGTGAAGCTCAATACCCTGCGACATTAATAATGAAACTGTGAATGATGGTAGATGCCAATACACCTTGCACTGGAAAGCAGGAATCAACTCCCCACATATTCATAAACTCAAAAGACTACTTTACAAAAAAATGTTGGGCGAGTTAGTCCAAAACGACTCGCAATCCCATAGAAGGCTCAAACCAAGCTAACTTCATTATTCATCCAAACACTCCACCAGCTTTGTTTTGTTGCTATAGCAGATTTGCAAAGCCCAAAAACTATACATAAACCACAAGAAACATCATGTCAGAAGTAAAACAAAAAGAGGGCAATCTCTACAACCTTATCCAACATTGCGGCCTCCTCTGCTAGCATGAGTTCCCTAGCCGCTGCATCCTTCAATTCCATTTTTTACATATCCTGAAGTGTGCAGAAATATAGATATGGACATAGTACAAAGCTTATTAGACCAAGATGGAAAATCAAATTAAAAACTGCAAATGATAGTTAGTAATTACGCAATAGTCCAAACCTTCAATGCTCTCTTTTCTTCAGCAAAAAATAAGCATCTAACTCAGCTTGCCTCTCTTCAACAGCGTGAATGGCCTCTAAGAAATCAAGCACCAACTTTCCATCCTTGGAGACATAACCATCACTCAACTCCCCAGGCGCACCAACTGAATTACCAGAGAACATGATTGGAAAAGTAAAAAATACGTTGTTTCTGCCACCAACCACGATCTGTAAAATATTCCAATAAGTCCTTAGCAAAATGAAATGCAAGGTCCACTAAACATATTAGCGTTAGAGAAAGTAGGACATAAAAACACCAACTCGTCAATGGTAACTCGGTGATCAAAATGAAATACGTTGAAATTTGCTAGCTTCCACAATGCTTCGCCCCCCACCATTCCCAAACAAAACAATCAAAAGAATAGAAAAAGCCCTACATCTCCAAAGTTTTTATCTGCACCAAATTAGTCGAAGCCACCTCCCAAGACAAACTTTCTCACACATAATTTCCATAGACCTAATTTTACCTTCTAAAGAAGCATATTTTGTAAATTGCTCCAAGAATTTCTCCTGCAAACCCAATGAACAAAAAATTCTCAAATAAGAGCACATTTTCTCCAACCAAAAGCTAAAAAGTTGAAGACCCTAACATTTGGTATTTGCAATGGATATGAGCTGAAAAGAGATAAAAGAGAAAATTACTGTAGCTTTATTAAGGATAAAAGGGCCTCCTGGTGACACGCAAATCTTCACCTCCTGTGCATCTTCACCTCCTCTCTCTCCACAACTTCTTCTTTTTATCACTGAGAAGAGCAACTTGTCATTGGGGCTGAGCACCAAGGCCTCGACGCAAAATGGGAAAGAAGCAATTTCAAAGCATTTAAAAGCATTTGGGAGGGGGGATTTGGGATGGGCGGGGGAACGGATTTAGGGAGCAGAGTGAGACAGGCTAGGCTGTGGGCGTCGGGGAGAAAAGGGACGGCAAGGAGAGGGAGCTCGAGGGACCAGGGGATGAGGGCTATGCGGGGGGGAGGGGGTGGGTTGAATTTCGCGAATTAGGGCCCGCGCGAGGGGACTTTTTAAGAGAATGGGAGGGGGAGGTGGAGGAACTACAACGTTTTAGGTAGGAAGTTTTTGAAAGCTTTTTTTATTTGTAGTTATATATTTTTAGTAAATTATATTTTGTATGATTTGTTCTATTTTTTTTATAATACATTACATTTACTTTAATTGTATAAGTTAAATTCACAAGTTATCTTTTTTTGGAAATAAATAATATGTCTTAATTAATTAGTCTTATATTATTGAAATATAATTGTTAATTAAAACAAGTTGATAGTAATAATATATAATATTTATAATTTAAAAATATAAACTACCATAACAACTATGATCAGATATTAAGTTATGTACTTTAATTGTATAAGCTAATTAATCTCACAATATCTTTTTGTTTGAAATTAAATAATATGTCATAATTAAATATTATTATATTACTAATTATTACAAATATATATGCTCATTATAGCATATAATTATAGATGTCTAAACTACTTAGATTTAGTCAATAAAAATACAATTACCACAACAATCATAAATATAACTTTCATAACATTATTTCTAATTCAATATAACAACTTCAATGTTCATAACACTCTCTAATTCCATATTTTATTATGTAGGTCTCCTAAAATATTTTTTAAACACTTGAAAAAATAAAATTATGAATTAAAAGGAATAAAATAGTCTATAAAATAATTATTAACATTAAATATAATATAATTTTAAATTTTTTGAAATTTTTATTTTTATTTTCCAAATATACCTATACCTACCGCTGCTAAAGTTACACTCTATAGCGGTGTAGATACCTAATTTCTAGCAGCGTTTTTAAAAAATGCTGCTAAAGGGGGTCTATAGGGGCGGTCATTGACCGCCGCTAAGGTATTGCTAAGGTAATACCTTAGCGGGCGTTTTTCAAAAAACGCTTGAAAAACGCTGCTAAGGGGGGTTTATAGCAGTGACCGCCGCTAAAAGTAATACCTTTAGCGACGTTTTTTTGCAAAACGTTGCTAAAGGGGGGTATATAGCGGCGGTCACTGACCGCTGCTAAAAAGACCGTCGCGGCGTTGTGCAAAAAATGATGCTAAAGGAGACCGCTGCTAAAAAGACCCCCTTTAGCAGCGTTTTTTTCAAAACGTCGCAAAAACACAATTTAACGGCGTTTTTAGCGACCGCCGCTATAGACTTGTTTTTTTGTAGTGACGCTAGGTTAGCGTCCCATGCTATACAACTCCCAACTGTGAACGAGCCGCGTTGTGAGCATTGACATAGTCTTGCGGTGAGTCTTGGCCACAGGAGAGATAGAAGAAACTCACAACAAAGACAAACAATTTCTAGGTTAATGTTACTCATTGCCATACTGGTTTGATCTTCTATGACGCAAAGCAAAGCCAAATTATTAGGTGGAAGATAGAAAAGAGGAAGGGGCATGCAATTAGATCAGGAGTTTGAATACTAATTGCAAATGCCTGATCATTATTCTAGCTAGCCATCGACCAACCCAAGTTACTTTCAAATTTTTGTAGGTAAGAAATCAAACTCGCAGCTTGGTAGATAGTGTGGAAAAATATGTCATGAAATTTGGAAGTTATTGTAGAATGTTTTAAAACATTGGAAAAAATACCAATATATATATATATATATAACTTGAATAACGTACGTCTCTAAGTGAACTTCTAGAATATTACATCATTATCCTTTTTCTGTATATACACTACAAGAAATTATGGTTTAGGTGACAAAATTTTGGGTGTCAAACCAAATTTTGACACCTAAAGTCAATTTTCCATGACAAAATATTAATTTTATCACCCAAAACCATTTAGAAACTCCAACTCCGTCCGGACCAGTCACAACCCCGTTCGGACGTATTGCTGGTGTGACGACATACACGTGTCGCGAATGAGTGAAGAAAAAAACCGTCACAAAAAAAAACATAACGTCCGGACTCTCAAGATACCCGTTCGGACTCAATGTAGGGGGAAAAATTACACATCGTCGTAACTGAGTGACAATTAGAATCGTCACAATTTTACACTCCCGTCCAGACTCCGTTGATACACATTCCGAACGGATATTACCTAACGAATAGTAATCGTCAGGCTAGAGTGACAAATTAAAAATCGTCAGGAATACTCAATTCAGTCCGGACGTTATAAACCACGTTCCAACGGAAAAAATACCCAAGTCCGGACGGTACAAAAAAAGGTCCGCACAATTGTAAATGCATCTTCCGCGAATCGTGTGCTTCCACGTTGCAAGAATTCAGACACGTGACATCGATACAGTCCGGACAAAGAAAGAGCGTGCGGACTGTATAAGTTCTAGAACCATTTCAAATCGGGCATATTTAATAACGTTAAATTTGATAGGGCCACATGTCAATGTAACCGTTGAAACACGTCCGAACGGTTACTGGCCACATTAAACCGACAGATTTTGTCAAAATCTCAAACTCACTCTCAAACTTTTCTCTCGGTTTTCACTCTCCATTCTAGATTTCTCAAAGAACTTCAGGTAAAATGTTTGTTATGTTGTTTTATTTATGTATTTCAATTAAATAATGTCGATTGTTAGATTGTTTAGTTTGTTATGGTGTTTTATTTTATGAAATTAGTCTATTTGGGTAGTGTTCGTCGAATCAAATTTGGACGTAGTTTCACGACATCCGGACTTGTTGTCAACCGTCAGGACTGTTATGGTATGTGCGGACGTCTTTTATTATGTCAGGACGTCCTAAAATTTAAACGACGCAGTTTGACTGTCGTGCGAACGGTTTTGCTAGGTTGACCATGGAACACTTTGGAAGAAGTATCACCAATGTCGGGGGACAGACAGAGTGACCAGCCTGGACAGACGCGTATTTAGCGGAGTTAAATGAGAGTATTCGGGCGATCATGCAGCCGACACATTCATTGTGCATGGAGCTCCAATGCTGCTTGACCGGTCTGGAGACGAAACTTGCTCTGACGGATAGGACTATAACGAAAGAGTTTAATATTATGCAGACGGAACTAATAAGGATGAGAGAACAATTGTCTCAATTGTCCCAGTCTGTCCTTACCGTTCCAGTACAGCTGCAGACACTCGTCAAACGGGTGGATAATATGGAGGAGCATTTGGCGCATGTTCGTGATGCCCTGGACGAGCCAGTTGCAGCTCGTGATTTGAACTAGTCTTCTGTTTCTGCTTTAAACTTAGTTATTTATTTATCGTTTTAATGGACCGTTTGTAGCTTGCAATAGACATTACGATTGTTGTTTTTTATTCAGTTTTGGATTATTTATGATATTTTATATTAATTATATATTTTTCAGTAGATTAAATTTATTAAATTTTAAACGGATAATTATGTAAAATTAAATAAGTAGTTACAATTAAATTGATGATTAGTTATACTTGATATTTAATATAAAAATATAATTAATTATATATATTTTTTATGTACTTAAAATAAAGAAATTAAGTTAAATATTTGTACCAAATTTATTTAGTTGAATGAAATAAATTAAATTATTTATTTAAATTAACTCATTTAAATAAATTAGGTTTGGTGAAATAAATTTAATTGTGTTAATTTAATTGTGAAACAAATCTGCTATCCGTTCGGACTGCCTACATGAGCGTCCGGACTCTTGCATCACTATCGAAAGAAACCGTCGGATGGCGTACACGTGTTTTCGTTATACGAAAGTTAGAAACGGTTGTACCAATCCGAACGTTTAATAGAAGTCCGGACGCCCACTAAACCGTCGCTGTCTTCGTTATACGAAAGTTGAAAACGGTTGTTTCCGTCCGCACATGTATCAGAAGTCCGGACGGTATTCGCATATTCAGCCAAACGTGCGCTTCCAGGTCGCGTCAATTCATTGCAACGTACGAATTAGACGTGCGAATGCATTAATTACACGTCTGGACGTTTTAATTGTGCCAAATGGTTTTAAACGGTTTAAAGTTTGGCATTAATACGAAGTACGATGATTGGGCCACGTGTGCAAGGTTTTCGTCCGGACATCTATAATAGGGTCCGGACGCGATCGACGTATTTTGAAAAAGACGAACAGTTCGTCATTTTCACGAGCACCGTTTGTTTTCCTTCAGAGAAACTCTCAAAACTCAAGTTTTTTCTTCACAAATCTCGACGTAATATCAATCTCTTGTGTATCTAATCACATCCAGGTATGTTTTTCCTATTTTTAACAAGATTTTAGTTGTGAAAACTTATTTTTTTATATAGTTTTATGTATAGAATTTCAATTCTATTTTTTTTACAGTAGATTGTGTTTTTTGATTGATTTTTACGTAGACATTGATAATGTTAAGTGTTAGGTTTGTTTTAAGTATATTAGCTTGTGTTTTGGTGTAATTTTTGGGCGAGTGGGGAGGTGGAGGGACGTTGCAAAGGCTGAGTTAACTCGGTCATCGTTCACACAGCGTTCGGACTGATTATGTGGGCGTCCGGACTTTTGGTTTTGTCTTTCGGACTCTTGTCATAGTGTTTCGGTGGTATACATTTTCGTTTTGATTATGTCCGGACTCTCTTTCAAGGAAGTCCGAACGCTTTAATGTTAAATTGTGAAATAGTTTTTTAATCGTCTTAGGGTTGGGATGTCCGGACTGTCTTTCAATGCAGTCCGGACCCTTTGATGTTAAATTTAAATAGTTTTTTTTATCCTCTTAGGGTTGGGACGGGTATCCAAAACCGATACGTTGACGTTTTTTCATTGTCCGGACGCTTATATTACACGCCCGGACGTATTAATTTAAGTTCGGACGATGTATTTTGCGTTCGGACGTTGTGCTAACCGTGCGAACGTTATTTTGTGCAAATTCAGTAAAAAATGAGTAAGCGTCTATGTACTAGCGGCCAGGCTGATGAGGAGCAATCTTCCACTCGAGCTTTGACAGTGGAGCAACATACAGCTATTATTATGTCTCGCTCGATTGTTGTCGAGTGGGATATCAAATTGGCCGACTTTAACGACCTCACATTTAAGGGTCGGACGCTTCCGGAAGTGGTGGAGGGGTTAGGTTGGCTTCCACTGATCCACAGGACCGGCTATGCGTCGAAAGATATGGTGCAGGAGTTTTATTGCTCTATATTACGGGCGAGGGACCTCGAGGAGCCTAGTATGGAGGTCACTATCCTTAACGTTCCGATCATATTCTCGTCGGACGAGCTAGTGAATTTTTTGGGGTACGA
This sequence comes from Myrica gale, assembly GCA_963930655.1. Lineage (NCBI taxonomy): Eukaryota > Viridiplantae > Streptophyta > Magnoliopsida > Fagales > Myricaceae > Myrica > Myrica gale. The sequence continues at coordinate 10,759,381 of OZ005619.1, read as the reverse complement.
GAGAGATTTGGCAGCGTTCCCAAACCTGCCAATGAGCGAGGAGGGCTGGCCTATTAAGGGCGAGGTATTTCGGACCATGCTGGGGGATGATACAGTGATCTTGGACGGAGCCTATATGGTACACGGGCAGCTGCTTCCTTTTTGGCGGATCATGCATCTGATCCTATGCTCCTCCATCGACACGAAGAAGCACACCACAGAGCTGTCCTATAGCCGGGCCGAGTTCCTATACCTGGTAGTTGTACGGGGGCTATCTGTTGACATGTATCATACATCTACCAATCCATTCGTGCAGAGGCCTTGAAGATTGATGCTACGACTTCATTGTCGCACGAGATTCTTCTGACCCAGTTCCTGCACGCCATGCTGGTACCCAAGGGTGGTGACGAGCCGAAGGTGCATCCACTGGGGGTGATCAACAAGACCACACTCTCCAAATCAATGGCCCAGACACGCCGAGCGCTGCAAGCCGCTCGAGCTGCTAGAGGAAGACGACAGGAGCAGCCCGTGAAGGCAATGGAGAGGGAGGATCCTGGGCAGAGCTCGACCCTTGGACTTGGGCCACAGCGACCGAGTTGGATGGACGATATGATGACGCAGCTGTCTCAGCGGATGCAGTAGGTCTTGCAGCCCACCTATAGCATGGTCACTGATATCAGTCGTCGTCTGACAACTTTGGAGCAGAAGGTCGCCCACATGGACGCTGGGTGGAAGAAGGAGGTCGCTGTGCTTAAGTAGAGTTTGAGGGGCGTGGCAACCGGTGCTGAGCTTTTTCCTCTGACGGAGCGGGTCGTGCTGATAGAGGAGCGAGCACCTTCGTCATGTCCGTCACGTCCTAAAACTGACGGATGATAACGATGATGATGATGATGATTCGTAGTCTATTATCAGACGCTATGGTGTTGGTATTTACTATTTCCTAAACAGTCTCAGGTAATGTACGGTATATGTTCGGACGGTATGTGACAGTCCGAAAGTATATGTTATTGAGCATACACTGTCGTTTGAGAATTGCTAAAACGGTGTGTTGAACTGTAAGAGGGAGTTCGGACGGGTAAATAGTAGTTCGGACGTATTTGAAAATTTTGGCGGCATGTATTCCCTTGAAAACTTATACACGTATGCGTCCGAACGTTATTTAGTCGGTCTGAACGGTATTCAAACGTATGAAAGTTACAGATTCGCAGACTGTGGAGGAAAACGGAGAAAAAAAGCAAATGAGAGATTTGAAGTTGGATTGCATTTGAGGTTAGTAGTTTTTAAATTGAATTGTTTTAGGATGAAAAACTTTTATTTTAATAAATGAAAGCATGTGTTTTTCGAAATTTTAGGTTCTAAAATGGTAGTAATGGAGTTTGGGTTGGTTGTGATGTGTTTATATTGAAGTGTTTGTAATTTGGGTTGATTTTGACATGGTTTTTGGATTGAAAATCGCGTCTGTGCGTCGAAGAAATATCTTGTTCGACAATCGCAGTCCGGACGGTTTATTTACAGTCCGGACTCTATTTGTTTGTTCGGACGCTTTGAGAAATGCGTTCGAACGTCTTCATTGTGCATTTTTATTGTTTATTCATTTTGAGTAACATAATTCATTGTGTATTTTTTCTCTAATATTGATTTATTTTGTCACAGGTCGACATCATGCCAGCGGGAGAGGGAAACGTCAGCGGTGCGATTCTTCAGTTCGAACTGAGAGTGGTCCGGGTACACTAGCAGTGTCGGGTCCTTCGCTTAGGGATAGGAATGAATTACCGTCCTCTTCCACAGCCAGTCCAGTAGGCACCCAGAGTAGTTGTGCGTGTAAGTATCTTACCCCATCAATCTTTAAATAAATATTATGACTTTTAAATCTCTATGCTTAATTGGATTTTAAATTTATTGTTCATCATTTGTAGCGACATTCGGAATTAGACACGTTCGAGGTAGTACGTGCGGGATTGCCTTACTCAAGGCATGCACCGGAGGATAGCTGACTGTACATATCGCTGGTGGACGTACTGGGGGTGATGACAAGGCGTCCTCAATGCTCTCGAGCCATATTGGTGCGCTCGTTCGACAACATGTCCCATTTAAGAAGAGTAAGTGGAAGGAGGTCCCCGACGAGGTTAAATCGTATGTGATGAACAGAGTGTTGGTAAGTATAATTTATGAAATTTTAATAATTGAAACTTTTTTATGTTTCTAACTGTTATATATGTTAAGGATGACTTCCAACTAGATTACGACCGAGCCGAGGATCGCATCGCTGTGACATCAACGATGAACACAGCGTACAGGACGCACAAAAATAGAATGTTCCAGCATTACTCGGTGTTCAATTCCAAAGAAGAGGCGTTGGAGCACCCGTATCCCGTTATGAACAAGGAAGAATGGACTCGTGTTTGTGATTTATTCGTGAGCGAGGAATTTCAGGTAAAAGATTTTCTTTCCGATCTGTACGTTTATTTTAGCCATGTGTTTAATTGTGTTACCACTTGTAAATGTACAATGCAGAAGAGGAGTGCAATCAACAAGGAGAATAGAGCTAAGCTGAAGATTGTACACACATCAGGAGCGAGGTCCTTCCAACGCGCTAGAGCGTTGTTAGTAAGTAATAAATTTATATTTATATTATTTATTATTTAAATAAATGACATAGATATTTTTATATGCATGTTCTATATTTCTTTTGGTATACAGAAAAATCCAGAATCTGATGAAATTAGTCCTTCATTGCTTTATAAAAAGACGCATACTACTAAGGATGGCATGTGGACTTCAGAAGATGCACAAGAAAATTTTGTAAGTTGTTAAGTTAGTTTTAATGATGCATTCGTATGCGTTTATGTTTCATATGTACTATTTTTATCTACTTTTCTATTTTTTTAGGAAAAAATAGAGGCGTTACAATTGCAGCATGAGTCAGAGGGAAAGTCATACACCGAAGTTGAGATCTTCACTGAGGTGTTGGGGACGAAAATGGGTTACGTGCGAGGTTTAGGCCGTTCAATACGGTCTGTTGGATCATTTTCATCAGCATTGTCTGTTGATTTGTCCTGAAGATTGGAGGAGACCAAATTACAGATTGAGGAGATGAGGGCTAGACAGTTGGAATATGAAGCGCTTCTGGTTAAGCGGTCAGATATGGAGCAGACGATGCGAGAGCATCTGCAGATGATGGAGGAGTAGCAAAGGAAGAAAGACGAAGAACTTATGAAGATGATGGCGAAGCAGCAACGGAAAAAAGACGAAGAGCACCAGAAGATGATGCAGGAGCAGCAAAAGAACCTAGTGGAACAACAAGAATGAAGGATGCAACTAATGGTGGAGCAGATGCGTGAGCAGCTGATGGAGCAGATGAGACAGATGCAATCTCGTTCAACACCCAAACGAAAATTTGGGTAAATTTATATATTTTTACTATTTTATCAGTACCTATCCATTATGTATTTTATTTACTTTTAATAACGATTACATATTTGTAGATAATTTTATTATATTATGAGCAGTAAATATCTTCATATTTATATTATTTAGTAAATTTTAATTAAATTAATCCAAATATATAGAAAATCGTTCGCACGGGTGTTACATGTTGTTCGCACGGATATTTTTCGTTGTAGCGTGCGCACGCATAACTATCCGTCCGAACACTTTGCTTTAAATTATATAGTCCGAACGGGTAATATAACGTCCACACGTTCTTAAAATAAGAAACCTTGCTCAGGATACACCAAAACGTTCGAACGTGTGCAACGTACAACCAGTCCGAACTGTATACGTAAAGGTTCGAATCATGTTTTCAGATGACAAAATAAATTTCGTCATAATGAAACTACTGTGCAGACGTCTTCATGAATACGTCCGGACATATTCACATAAGCGTTCGGACGTTAATATACAACGGTGCGGACGTTTATTGCGTGACAAAATGTATTTTCGTCGCATTGGATTAATCGTTCGAACGTTCAGAGAGAACGTTTGCACAGCTCATGTGAAGGGTTTGGACTATACTGGGCATGACGATTTTGAATTTCGTCAGTATGGCACCAAAACATTGGGACGGGGTATAAACCGTCCAAACGGGTTTGCGTGACAAAACACGAAAATCGTCACCCAAAACCTTTACTGGCAGGCTTTAGGTGACAAACCGGGTGACAACCCGGTTTTGTCACCCAAAACCTTAGGTGACGAAATTTGTACTTTGTGTGACAATTTTTTTGTCACCCAAAGTGTTTTTTTTTGTCACCCAAAGTGTTTTTTCTTGTAACGATATTACTTTCTTTCTGTTGTATTGGATTGCATGGTGCTCTTCATTCCTCAAACTTCACGAGGATCCATTGCATTTGGAAGAGGCATAATCTTCATAAAAAAATTGATTCCATTTGGATACTTTTCTTGAAGACTCGGGACCTTGACTTTTAAAAATGAATATACGCATGGATATGCTACATGAATATATTTTTATACAACTTGATTTTGGAGTGAAGTAATCGAGTCCTTGGTAAAGTCAAGTTGACGGACTCTAGTGATCTTTCTCATTTTCTCTCACAATTTTCTACAAATAAGATCGATTATTTTCTCATACCTTCCACCAGATAAAAAAGAATCGCCACCATATTTTATCTTCCTTTGAAAAAGTATGCAGGTAAATAAAACCTCTCAGCTAGCAAAAAAAAAAAGACGAAAAAATTCCTCAAACAGCTGAGTAATTCACTTTTACTCAGGAAAATAAGTACCATAATTTAACTTGGAAGATAATCGCTAGAAAATGTTTTGTCCGGGTTAAAACAACGCATTTTGTGGCACAAATTAAGCCATCTCTATCGGTTCCAAGACTTATCTCAGGCTGCTTTGAGGTTCCAACTTCGAAATAGATATGTCATACAGGATCAAAGGAAGTGCCGTGTTAGAAGGGCTAGAAAGCATTGTGGGCTTCGCTACGCAACAAATGGGGACCATAAAGTCAACTATGGTAGGGTCCGGGTATAATTTCTGACTTTATGGTAGGCTCCGGCTTTAATTTCTTTGAGATTTCCACTAAGCCCTCTCGAATATCTTTGTACTTTTCAAGGTGGACCAGTCCTTTGTTCCAGAAACCTCGTCATGACAGGGAGAGACCTCAGACTTTTCCACAGCGAAAGTTTAACGCAATCGCGAATCAAATAAATTTGAAAGGTTATTATGTGTAAGAAGACTTTTCCGGAGTAGAATGTGTAAAACGTTAAGAGGAACAACTAATGAGACCAGACAACCCTTGTAGTACCCAAGTTTGCACTTAAATTAAAGAGAAGAATACATATAATATAGCAAGGTCACCTTCGGATCATATATAATTTTAAAGCTATATAGGTTGTGAAAATATTAATTTGACCAAACGCGTGTGGTTAAATTAATGCTTGATAATTGCTAGGAAACCATCATGGGGCTAATCTCGGGAAAAAGAAAAAGACTTGACTTTCACTTTCACACATGAAAAGGAAATTAAATCCATATATATGCTTTACGGTTTCTCTAAAATTAATGAAATGGATAGGTTTTGGCCGGTTATGAAGCAGAAGTGTTCTAGCTAGTACTCATCAGATAAGTCAGTTGAACGACTTTCTCTCTTGCGTACGTTCAATGATAGAGCTCAAATATTTTTCAGAAATAAAACATAATGGATAAAATATAAAGAAAAAAACCACGAGTACTAGATGCCTATAGGAACCCCAAGCCTGATTTTTCTCGGCCTTCACAGTTTAGTTCTCACATATAAATCGTGTAGGTCTGCATCAGTTTTGAGTTCCGGATTTAATGCAGTACTTAATAATAATAAGACACCATGTTAGCTAAGGGGTAAAATTAATTAATTGGGCTTTACTAGTTACTTCAAGGAAACCACGACGACGTAAAAAGACAAATATTGTGGTTCTTCTTAATGAATTTTTCATTATATATATATAATCCTCGTTAGTCGTTAATTTTATTTTTATTGTTTTCTATCTGATGCACGCCTGCAGGGACGGAACTAGCTCATGACGATGGGATCAGCCGTCGGCCAGAAAACATCCAACTTTTTTTTGTGTGTAACAGGCGTTAGCCCACCCCAGCCCGTCCCCCATCGTCATGGACTCATGGGCTAGTTCTGCCCTTGCAGTGATGGTGTTACAATTATTCGTTACTTGAGTAGAGGAGATGATCTACTTGTATAGGCCTGTAGCTAGTCTTTGGCTGGCTCTAGTTTTCTTTTTCTTTCGTTTTACCGGACTTTCTCCGAAATCAAACGGGTGGTTATGTTTTGCATTTTTGTGCTTTTCCTTTGTTCATTCCTTTGATTTCCTAGAAACTGGACACTTTGTGAATCCTGTGTTGACTATTTTTGTCATGTATAGCTAGTTTCCCTTGTTTGTTGGCTCGAAATAAAATGAATGTAAACTTTGAATCTGTAACGTGCTGTACTCTTTTGTTTTGTTGTGTTAGAAATATGCATTAGGCGAGTAATTATGTCCTCGCCTGAATCGTGGTGTTCCATAAAATATTTTCTATGGCTATTTTCATTTTACGAAATTGCTGTATGTAAAAGACTGAAAGTAGTTGCTGTTTTTTTTTGTTTGACAAATAACCTTGTTTTTCTGTATTTTTATTGGCTTTAGTGCTTGATATTGACATTTTAGAACGTGTATTTTAATATTTTTAGTGTTTTTAATTCTTAATTTTTGATATTTTAACTCTTACAATTTTTTTTTTATCATTTTTTCTTAGGAATTTGACCTATTTCCATTGGATTGCTGGTTCCGCCACTACACATATGTATATATAACATAATTAATCAACCCATTAAGCTAACACTAGAGATTTCCTTCTCGTTGTTTTGTCTTTGGAATCAAAGTGCATCTAGAAAGAATATGCTTGTCCATTGGGTTCGTTGACGAAGACCAAAAAGGGTCAGGTCCGTTAGTAATAACCACCAAACACGGGAAACAGGGTGATCAGAATTACTTGGGGACCAGCATGCACGTGGTAACTGCGTCAAAAGAGGAGGTCGGGAAGCATATCAATTTCTAAGGTCCTTAAAGTTTAGGCGCTGCTTTGGAAAAGTTAATTGTTATAAGAGATATTTCAATTAGACCTTCCATAGTACCACCATGTACCATCTCTCTTCCTCATCGCTGAGGAACCTTTTAATAACGGGTGATCCGATTTCTGCACCGTCCCACAAGTTTGTGGGACCCAACCCAAACACCAACCCCTATTATACGAAGAAGATCGATGATTGCAAAGAAGTTACTTACCTTCTCTCTTGACTCCGCGAGATTCCGGCGAACAAACGAGAGAGAGGCAATGAAGAGAAAATGTCGTGAGAAAGAAAGAAACTTGGGCCTCTCACATGAAAAAAAAAAAAGAAATTTAGGGGATTTGGGAGCAGCAAACCGAGCCACTAAGCCATTTAGCCTACCTATTCATTAAATAAGGTGGCCTTATAATAATCGTTGATTTCCTTTCTTTTAATCTTCACCCTGCCATATGTAGTCTTCGGAATTCCCTCCTTCGGAGGGAATCCGTTCCCGCCAATTCATGCTCCAAGTTGTTGTTGATCTGAACTTGAATTCACGTTAAGTTGTAAGAACTCTAAATTTGCATATATTATGAGTATGGGTGATGTGGTAATGTACCCCACATGCATAGATGCATCACTCTGTTTTGTCAATTTATTGGTATTCCACATATCAACAAATGTTTTCTTTCTCTTGAAGGAATCTTGAAATGAATCAAGTATAGCTCAATTAATGCAGAAAAATAAGAAACTTCATAAAACAAAAATAGCACGAAAATCTCCATTATATGATGCAGAAAGTACACAAATTAAATCAACTACTGCAGATCTCTTCACTTGCTAAGCATGAACGCAAAAAAAAAGACTACTTCAGAAATACCCACGGGTGAATATGTAACAATTGCAACCAACATGCCGGTGGGCCAAACTATTTTTCGACAAGCATAACCACGTTGTCGCAGCTCACAGACTATACCAAAATCAGTCACGACGACTATTGCTCGCTCGGGCATGCCCATTGCCAACGGAAAACGATTGTCATTGCAGTTACGCCTATCGTTGGAACTGAAAAACGACTTGGTCGGCGGCAAAATAATCGTCGAAAGATATTCTTGACCCGTGGAGATCGTCGGCGCAAAGCAACTACGACAGAGGAGTTGAGTCGACACTGCAACCTTGACGAAGTTCTGACGACCCATTGTTGTGGCTGAAGAGCTCTTCTAACGACTTATGCCATTTTTTCCTACGAAAGCCTCCGTGCAATGACCGATTTTCCTCTAGTGTATTGAATGACCTGGGTTAATTAATATCGTTATATTTTTTAGATGAAACATAGTCCATCCATTGCGACACCTTTGAAAATCCCAAGGAAGCTGCCCAACATAATTGCCTGGGGGATCATAGTTGCACACGATGAACGTACCTCCTCTAGTACTGTTGCACTGGACTTTAGCACATCCTAGACGAACCGATTTGCTCCAGATCACCTGAGTATAGTGCCTGCACACCCCACCAGTGCAAGAGTTAGTGTTGTAGTCGTAGTTGGACTTCTCGTTCACCCACAAATTCACCGCATCAGTGCCTGACATGTTACCGCTGCTCCATGCGATGTTTTCACCGTAAGGCCCATTAGAGTGCACAAGATTGCAGTCGCCAATACGTTGATTGGTATAGAACTGTGCATATGAAGCCACGGTGTCATCCCAGGTCATAGGTCCGACACCCACCGCTGCGCGCGCGGCATTGTGGGCACTGAGGTATTCATTTGAGAAATCCCAAGGACGCGGCCCAACATAGTTGCCTTGGGGATCATAGTTGCACACGATGAATGTACCTCCATTTTTACACCAGACTTTACCACATCCTAGACGAACCGAGTAGCTCCAGATCACCTGAGTATAGTGCCTGCACTCCCCACCAGTGCAAGAGTTGGAGTTGTTGTCATAGTTCGACTTCTCATACACCCACAAATTCACCGCATCTGTGCCTGACAAGCTACCGCTGCTCCATGCGATGTTTTCACCGTAAGGCCCACCAGAGTGCACAAGCTTGCAGTCGCCAATACGTTGATTGGCATAGTTCTGTGCATATGAAGCCAAGGCGTCATCCCAAGTCATAGGTACAACACCCACCGCTGCGCGGGCGGCATTGTGGGCACTGAGGTAGCCATCTGGGGAGTCTTGGGCACTGAAGGGCAGGATTATAGTTAAGCCTAAGAGACAGACAACAGCTAGTGGCAGCTTGCAGAAAGCCATGATGCAAATGCAAAAGAAACTTGGTTCATGGATATAGCAAACTGAAGCATGTATCACGGGTATCTATAGCGATGGATCTTGGGATTAGTAAGAGGAGGACTTCTCCAGAGTAGGTGTAAAACGTTAGAGGAACAACTAATAATGAGACCAAACTATAATATCCCTGAAAAAAAAACGGTTTTGCAAAAACTATTCAAAAATTTGGTGGATCACTTTTGAAATAAAATATTCCCAAATCTTTTTCAAACATTTGAAACATTCCAATGGTCGGTCACTTTTGAAATAAAATATTGAAATTTTTGTAAAGAGGGTTTCAACCATTCTAAAGCTTTAAAACCTGCGGGGGAGGATAGATTCATGGGGAGGCCCAAACAACGAAAGTTGGCAAAAAAGAAAAACAATTGTTTGTTCAACAATATTTTGGGGAACTGTAGACTTCGGGTTAAATGTTGAGGTAAGTGGCTTATTAATGAGATTCTATTCATCTGAACTTTGTGGAATCTAAGTGCACGAAATGTTTAATTATTCTGTGAGATGACATTGATTTAAAAATATGTATTTGTGCGAGATTAAATCTCTTGTCGTGAAATAGATTTTTAAAATGTGTACTATTTTTATATAGTTTTTATTTATTAAATGGGGAAAATGTAAACGGATAAATCAAAAGTCTAAACAGATAGAATACCGCTTGAAAATATCATCCCAACAAAGAAAATAACTCATAAAAATCTCTATTCCATCTTTCAATAATCAAAATGAATCCCCACAGTTTAGTCAGAGCATTACTAAAAACATAAATCCTTAAATACTTCTCTTAACAAAAGTCTTAATAAACAATAAAACTACTAAAGACTTCGAAATAAAACAATTATTACTAAAGTCTCCAGATGACTCTTTATTCAAATATTCTGCGTCTTGCAACTAATCTTCGAAACTATAACTCAAGAACTCTTACTACTCGCTGCCACCGACCGCTAAATCTGAAAGTTAGGAAGTAAAGTGGTGAGTTATAACTAGCTCAGTAAGTAGCAATCAATGTGAGTAGGGAAAATGATAGTTTACAAGCATACCGAGATCAAGAAAAGTAGTGAGCAATACTAACTGAAAACAGAATTTATAACAAAATATCTCACGCCAAGCAACGTAGTGAAATTATCAATGGTCACACAGACCTCCATGGTCACACAGACCCCGATGGTCACATAGACCTCAACATTCACAAGCACCAGAATAGTTTGATAGTAAGCTCCCACTACAAATTTCACAAAATAGGCCGACCATTTCAAATGAGTGTAAAATCTCATTTTTTTTACCAAAATTCGTTCAGTTTTTCTAACGCATCAAAATCCTTTAAAAATACAGTGCACGTTTAAAATCCAACATTTCCAAAACCCATGAATTTACAATAACTCATCCAAAACCAGTTTCGATTTATAAGAAAAAAAAATATTTAACAATTGTGCATTTATTTTTCACAACGTAAGAATTTCATAAAAATTTCATGGAAAGACTACTTACCTCAACGTTTAACCCGAAGCCTACAGGTCTCCAAAATATTGTTAAACAAACAATTGTTTTTCTTTTTGCCAAATTCAGTAGTTTCGGCCTCCCCCTATGAATCTTTCCTCCCCGCAGGTTTTAAAGCTTTAGAATGTATGAAACCCTCTTTACAAAAATTTGAATATTTTATTTCAAAAGTGACAGACCATTGGAATGTTTCAAATGTTTGAAAAATATTTGAATATTTTATTTCAAAAGTGATCGACCAAATTTTTGAATAGTTTTTATAAAACCGTATTTTTTTAGGGATATTACACAAACAACCCTTGTAGTACCCAAGTTTGCACTTAAATTAAAGAGAAGAATACAAATAATATAGCAATTAGGTCACCTTCGGATCATAATTGTAAAGCTATATAGGTTGTGAAAATATTAATTTGGCCAAACGCGTGTCGCTAAATTAATGCTTGATAATTGCTAGGAAACGATCATGGGGCTAATTTCGGGAAAAAGAAAAAGACTTTACTTTGACTTTCACACATGAAAAAGAAAATTAAAGTCAGTATTTTAAATCCTATATGGTTTTTCTAAAATTAATGAAATGGTGACGAAATCATTTTGGTTTTGGCCGGTTATGAACTTATGAAGCAGAAGTATTCTAGTACTCATCAGAGAAGTCGGTTGAACAAGAAAAGATCAAAATGCATGTTTTTTTAAAGCATAATTTTATTTATAAGTGGGGAAACATGAAAGCAGATAAGCCCAGAGCACAAACAACCAGCAGGGGCCCACTGCTGCAGGATAGAAAGGCATACAACCAAATTTAACAAATACAAAGGCCCAAACGTCCATACATATACTAAAGGGGCCACACAGTCTAAAGACATACAGTGGACAGAGCACAACCCAATGAGCAGAACGGCCAACAACGAAAAGGCCACGAAGGCCAGTGATGTGGATTTTTACTGCCATGTCAAAGTCCGTGCCCAATCTGTGACAGTTTCCCGTCCTTAACGCACGTGCTAGCTGCACATGCATAGGATTTTATAATTCGTGGAATTTTGTTTTCCATTAAATGATTCAATAACTGAATAATTACAAAGCTTTGATATATGTCAAATTTCATTTTGAAGATAATATCATAAGCCCATCATTCTTGCGATCTTAGAAGATAATTTTTTAGAGATTACATGTGTGATGAGTCGACTCAATGAAGTCCTAAAGAGGAAATTTTGGATTTTCCTAAATGAATAGGCACCGTGTAATGAAATGAGTCGATCCTATAGGAATCTACATACATATATTAAAGTCAATGCCTAATTGAAGAAGCAAATCGTGAAAAGATGAAGTTCAAACTTGCCAAATAAGTCAACCTTACCCACACTTGAAAACTGAAATTGTAGCGCCCAAACAAATGAGTCAATACCTACTTCGATATGAGTCCATGTATTTGGCAGAATTGACATTCAGACAAGCCAGATTTTAATGTTTTCATGAAGCTATTTTTCGGTTTAAATGCACCCCAATGGCTAAAATATATTATCAGGGATTAAGAATTTCTGTCATTCTCTATTCGAATTGCACTATGAAATTTGGATAGAGATAGACATAGGGGATGTTTGAGTGTAGAAATTTTGGGTATTGGAGTTTGTGAAATATTATAACGTAAAGATATTTTATGAGAGTTGGTGAAAAAGTGAAGAGAGAGAAGATTTTTAATAAATATTATAATAATAAAAAATTGTGTGGAACTTAATTATTTGGGGTTCAAACATGTCCATAATAAGTAGAACTTACATAATTTAATATTACCCGTATAAAGTTTTGAACAGTATGTGCCTTACAATGAGATTTACCTGTTGTATCTATCTCTCTCCGAATTGCATAGTATAATTTGTGCATAAAATTGTAGAGAATCTCGGTCCCAATATTTGACTATAAAAGGAGCCAAGAAACGAGGAATAAACAACTTTTGCAAAGATTTGAAAGATCATTGATGATTAAGCTCTAGCAACTCTCTCTCTCTTCATTCATTTTAATTTTCTTAGGTTGGTGTGAGCCTTAAAACCATATCATTTTCACCTTTGTTGTTTATCATTGGCGAGATCATGCTATTTATAGTGTCATTTATTGTAACCATATCATTTTCACCTTTCCATCCTTGCGACATTTCTCGTGCACCATTAAAGCTTGAGATTTGAGTATTGGGTTAGAATACTTTTACTATTATATTTTTGATTAATTATATTTTGCACCAACGTAATTTGGGGGGTTTGACACATTGCAGCCTGTTCTTTCAGCTTTGACACATTTCCACCCATGTGGTTCTAAGTTCCTTCGATTTGCACCCGTCGTTTATTTATCCGTTAAAACACTTAATCATGTGTTCTGCATGTGGCTCACTTGCATATTTTGCCCCCGATATTCAAAAATAATAATTACACTTTGCACCCACATGGTTTGGAGAGTCTGAAACTTTGCACCTCGTTCTTTTATTTTTTAGACACTTTGCACCATGTATTCTGCACGTGGTTAATTTTTCTGCTCGAAATAATGGATAAATTGACTGGGGTGCAAATCGAAGTAAAGAAAGAACGGCATGGTTGAAATGTATCAATTTTTATTTTTTAAAAAAGAGGTGCAAATTACCATAACCCCTCAAACCATGCAGGTGTAAAATGTAATTAATCTTTGTGCCTATTAAGGATATGATATATAGTTTTGTATCTTATTACAATCTTAATATGTAGAATATTCAAGAACAAAAATATGATGACGCAAGTAATATCCAAGCTTTTATTTCTTCGAAATTGTCCCTATGCATATTACGTACACTACTTGACACATAGGCTCCAAGCCTCCAACTAGCTTTGATTGCAGCGTCACAAATTTGATTCCTATGAATGAACTTGAGACTGGTCCAAAACTTAATCAAATTGGAACACTACAACGAGCCCGAGATACTCAGTGGAGATCTCATTTTCAATCAATTTGTAGTTTAATAAGATTATTTAATCTAACTTATTCAGCCTTGCAAACCATTATTGATGAAAGGACATCTTATGCTCAATGTGGAGATGCTTCAACAGCTTATGATGCGTTAACATTCTATGCATTTGTATTTATCTTACAGTTGATGAAGGAAATCATGGGGATCACTGATATTCTCTGTCTATATATGCAACAGAATTCTCAAGACATTTTAAATGCTATGACTCTTGTATCAAACACATACGTACTTGTTCAAAACTGAGAGATAGCAGTTGCGATGCATGAGTTGAGAATGTTAAACAACATGATATTGAAATTCTAGATATAGGTGCTCATTTTATTGCAAATTCTGCTAGAAACCATAAACAAGAATATGTCACATTAGAACATCGTAATCAAATATACATACTTGTTGCTACTATATATTCTCAATTATAAGAGTTAAATAGCAGGTTTAATGAGAAGACAATGAAGCTTCTCATTCTTAGTACTTCTTTGTATCCAAGAAGTGATTATCAATTGTTTTATATTGACACGGTATGCAATCTTATAGAGAAACTTTACCTTGAAGGTTTTAGTGAGCAGAAAAAAATTCTTTTGAGATTTTAGTTGCAATACTACGAGTACAAAGTGTATCATCATCTAGTCTTACAAAACTTGTCTACCATTTTTTATTTGTGTCAAACATCGGTAAAAATTGAGAAGTCGGAAGTTTATTATTTTGTTGACAGATTGATTTAGCTAATTTTAATTCTTCTAGTTCTAACTGCAACTTTTAAACGATTTTTTTGACAATGAACATTGTGAGTCTCAAGACAAAACTTCGAAATAAGATAGAACATTAATTTATTGTAGATTATCTTGTTGTTTTACATTGAGAAAGAAATTGTAGAAGATTTAAGTACTAATATAATAATTGATGACTTATACTCGTTGAAGGAGCACAGGGCTCAATTAATATATTTGATGTAATTTTAAGTTTTACACTTAAGTGAAAGTTTATAATTTTTTCCTTTTCTAAAATTTAAGAGTATGTTGTTACAGTTGATATAGAAAGTACTATACTTATTTTTATTTTAATGAAAAATCAAATATTTTGTCAATTGTCTACATTATTAAGATTTTTCAATTTGAAGCAAAAATTACATTTGACCGGAAGTCCAAGCTTCGCCCCTAACTAAAAGGCCGGAGCCAAGGCTTTGCCTCTTCACTCAGAATTGCTGATGGTAATTTTTGAAAAAGAAATAAAGATCTTTATAATATTTTAAAATAAGGACGTTTTATAAATACTTTTAAGGGAAATTTGCAATATGATACCTAGGTTTATACCACGCTGATGATTTACTCACTAGGTTTTGTTTTTTTACTATATGGTCACTCAGTCCATACCCTCGTGACGATCTGATCCTGCCGTCCATGTTCCATTTAATTTCTAAACGACACACAACTCATTGAGTGGAAAGGAAATTGTTGAAGCACAATGTTTTACTTCTTTGGAAATGAAAACACACCATTTTAATTCAAAAAAAAAAAACAACGAAACTCAAAATTGGCTAAGTGTTCACGATCTGTGAAAGAGATAAGCTTCGAAGACATAAAATTCAGATACAAACTGGCTTCTTTGATGTAAATAGAATCTTAAGAAACCAAAATCAAAACCCTAGAAATAAAGACCGACATCCTCCTCGTCAACAATGGCAGATTCACGATTGGGTGAGCTAGAAGGCTAAACAGCCAAAATAAAACTTAAAGTTCATCCTCCTAGACTCTGTGCTTGCATATTTTCAAGTTCAACAGCCAAAATAAAGATAATTTCTTTAATTATTTTTTTTAAAATACATTTCCATTACAACATAACACAAATTACCCGTTTGTACACACGATTTCCCTCCACAGTCCAACTCCAAGAAACAAGAGAAACAACATAAATCCTAGAAGAAAAACTGTGGAAAAAAAGGCTTTTTCACTGATTCTCTTCCTCTTGCAGTCCACCAAGTAAACGAACCCATAGGCCATATTCTTCAACGTGGCCTTGTGCAGCTCCTTATCCAACGTCGCAGTTGCGTCCATGGAGAAGAAGACCCTGAAGACATTGTTGAAGCAAAAAAGGAGGTTCCTCTCGTTGAAGGCAAAAAATCCTTGAGCAATCTGTGTAGTTTGCAAAAAGGGAGAAAAGGGTTCTAGATATTTAGAATGGGGAAAATCATCTGATTTGAGAAGGAAGAACGAACAACCTTAATGAAACTGTGCGTTTCGGTATGCATAAATGTTGATTAGTTTGGGTTTGTGAATTAAACAGTGAGTTTGGAGACAACAGTATATGATATGCCATTTAGCATTGGGTGTTTTTAAATAAACTGTGTGTTTTGATTAAATTGGATTTCATGTGTTATTTTAACTAACGTGTGACGCTGATGTGTTAAGAAGATGACATGAAATTTTTTTTTTGTTAGAAATTAGACAGAACATGGACGACAGGTCCAAATCGTCACGAGGGTATGGACTAAATGACCATATAGTAAAAAAATAAAACCTAGTAACTAAATCGTCAGCGTGGTATAAACCTAGTGACCATATTGCCAATTTTCCTATTTTTAATGTTTTAAAGATATTTTTTATAAGAAAAAATATTTTTAAAACATTATAAAAAATATTTAAAACATATCTACTTTTAAACATATTGTCTTTTAAACATCTTTAAAACATAATTAAATTAGAACATTAAAAATAATTTTAAAACATACTTACTTTAAAGCATTAGAAAGATATTTAAAACTTCTTTAAACATTAAAAACAATTTTAAATGGTAATTCAAAACATCTTTAAAACATACTTACTTTAAAACATTAAAAACATCTTTAAACAAATTGAATCATTATTAAAATATTGAAAAGGGTTAATTACACTTTGACCCCATATATTTAGGGTCATTTTCAAATAGCACTCCAATCTCCTAATTTTAAGACATTGAGCCCGTTTACTTAACTTCAAACAAATTGTACCCCAAAGGCAAAATCGACGTTAAATGAAACGGTTATAGTCAACAATTGAGTTACACGTGATTTCCTTCAGTGCGAAGTTACATTTTTGCCCTTAATTTGTAAAGCACGCTTCTTTTGAAACTCGAACACTTTGATTGACAAAAACGCCCTTCAATTTCCTTTTAGTCCACATGTGGTCCCCCGATCTCGAAGAATCTTCTTGCTCTAACTTATGCGATTTGCTCTTACCTCCAACGTAACTAGAAATTAGTCATCTACCAAATAGAAATATATTGAGACTCTTCCTTTACGCTTGGAATAGCAACTACAAGGATGAGGGCTCTCTGACCCACGATTTGGGATCCATTTTATGCTAGGAACAACAAATAGGAGGTGCTGGCATTGAAGTTTTATTGTTTCTTTCTTCTTTGCAAGAATTTGTTCCAGAGGTGCTATGCTAAATCTGTTGGCCTTATTTTTTGTTGTTTTAGCTATGAAATTTTGTTTAGTTTATCTGTTAGAATCGGTCTCTGAGTTAGGGTTTTTAGAGGAAAAGCTCAACTCCAATGAAATTTCTTGTATGGACTGCATGTCTGGTAGTTATATTGTGGTTAATGTATGTATTTTGCAATGGGTACCTGTTGTTTGTTGACTTATGCGACCATGTGAGGTCCTCTCATTATAAAATGAGATTTGGGTAATTGTGGTCCCCACGTCTGTTTCCCGCTAATATAAAGTGGTCCCTGAATTTTTTCAACCCAATTTAGAGGTGTTTTTACGAAACTGTGCATGTGAGTGGTCGCAAGTATGTCTAACTAAAGTTAACTCTTATTTGCCCTGTATGTTAAGATGCTGACAATTCATGTTTCCAAGTATGTCAGCCATTTGTCTTTGTCTTCTTGTCTGAGTGGTATTTAAATGCAAGTGGTACTTTTATATTGTCTTCAATGCGGGTGATTTCAGCATCGAACTAACTGTTGCAACTGTAAATGTATTTTAAGTCTTTATAGACTTTCCAGTTCAAGTCAAGACAAGCTCGTTGGCCCTTTTAAACACATTGGCACTGCATTTTCTTGCATGTGAACTTAATAGCAGTGTTTGTTTGTTTAATGTTGATCTGCTCACTTCTGTTTCGTAAATCATAATTAAATATCCTTTCCTGAATGATTTCTTATCGGTATATTTTGCTTTATTCTTTTCCCTATTGAACCTATTATATTTTCAGCGCAATCTTGGTTATCTGCCTTTTTTTTTGTTCATGTTAATATGAAAGCCTTTTATTTGTCTTCATCCCTCATATGATGTGATTAATTCTTTACATAGTTTAATCTTATACAAAAGGGACACATATGATTCATGATCATGGTGAGTGTATTTTGGAAGAATGTCAATGCTAGAACAAAGGATGAAAACTATGCTATGATGTGATGACATATCAATCGCTGATTTATTTAAAGGTGTAAGGAGATATTTCCTCCATTAGTAGTTTGGAGTTGCATTAGTCTTTTTAAATGGAAGGGAAAGGATAATAATGGTACTGACTTTCAATTTTGATTTAAGTTATCACTATTAAATCGATGCTGAATTATTTCATAATCCGAAATATTTATTATGTAATATTGATCTAATAGGCCTTCTATTAGCAATTTTTTCTTACTTTGTTTTCCCTTTTTTAATTCTCCACTGTTCTTTTTTGTAGGCTTTATTTGTTTCTCGTTGTTATGAGATAGAAGTTTTGGTTTTGATTTTGTATGTGCTTTCCACTTACAGGTGATCAATTAACGTAAAACTGAAGTCATGGTTTCATAATTTTTTGTCTTCGAGGTTCACTTCGGAGACAGGTTCGATAGACACGTGGGATGTAATTATATTGGTAGAGATATAAGTGTCTATGACGAACCCTATGATCCAGAATGTCTTTCTTTCATTAAAGTGGAGACAATTGTGAAACCTTACGGCTACAATGTGGGTGATTTAGTGTCCTATAGGAGCCCGAAAAAAAGTTTGGATGAAGGGTTGAGGTTAATCTCATCAGATCACGATGTGTTACAATTGGTCAGGTGTCACGAGGGAGAATAAGTGATTATCCTTTATCTGGTTTCTTTCGGTGTAAATGGTGGGGTTGATGACATAGACGACAATAGAGAGTCGTCGAGTAGGGGTGAATGACCCGTTTTGGGATACAATATTGTGCTTGGATGATGAGCTATTTGAAGTTGATGTGGACGCATATCAGAGTATGTATAGTGGTGCTGGGCCTTTAGGGGAGGGTGCTGGGCCTTCGAGTGAGTGTGATGGGCCTTCGAGTGAGTGTGATGGGCCTTCGAGTGAGGATCTGACCATACGCGACCCTGAAAAAGGAAAGAAGCTAATGATTGAGGACGAGGAGGCCCATGTTTCGGACGGAGGTATTTATGTTATGTTATTAGCCTTCTTATTATTATTGTGTCACTGATATTTTGTATTGTAATTTGCAAGTGAGTGAAGGGTATGATAATAGGACTCCGGATGTATACCTTGGCCAGTAATTCAATCATCAAGATATGGTGTGCTTGTCATTGGAAATTGGTATGAAGTTCCCCTCAGGGGAAGGACGTGAACTACAAAAAAAATTGTGGAGACAAGGTAGTTATTGTCACGCCCCGAACGCAGTCCCGTAGGGGACCGTGAAAGCCGCGAGCAACCCCAGAGGTTAGCTCCAGCGTACTTTCTTAAACATACAGCAGAAAGAACATAGGATCGAGAGAGAGACGGCCCAAAAACATAACAACATAACTTCATAAAAGTCCTCAATTAAGCATAGTATCTTCAATTACACAATACATGAATAATACATAAACAGGTGGCAGATCACATTGATCAGGTCACAACAACAAAACACACAAACATCTTTCTTCTAGGTCAGATAGTCCTCCTGACTTCCTTCACCGGAGGCATCTGTAATGATACAGTTTTAAAAATGACGTGAGTCAAAAAGACTAAGTAAGGGAAAAACATAACTTGAAAACATGATCTTAAAATTTGAACTTGAATATCATGAGAATTCGTAAATCATGATGCACATGCATGTCTCATGGTTATGCATATGCTCTTGATCATAAGACATGTTCTTGAAAATTGGCTCATGGCCCTTAAAAAGTAATTTCATCTTGACTTGTTGGCTACTACGCTCCATTTAACCCCTGAAGTCAGGGTTGTGCGTTCCCATCAGAATTGTCTCCCTTACCCTTGGGGACATTTCATTTGGTCGAACTAGCCCTTGAAGTGGCCCCAGGCCTGATGGCTAGATACGACCCTTAGAGGTCCACACCTTCTCACATTGTCCTTCAGTGTGGCTGCACAAACCTCTTAGGATTCACCCAACCTTCTCGCATTCGTCCATCGGTATGTGAGTCAATCTTGATGGTACGGTACCGACCAGAGCCCTTAACTGACTTGACTTATCATAAAACTTCTCATATGTCATTGCATAAAAGTCTCTTTAGAAAATCATGCAATGCTCGTGTCATGTCATGCTTGCTCATGTAAAGTTGTGCAGTGTATCATTCCAGTTTTACAAAAATGTAAGTTTATACTTACAATCCACAAATTCCACTTACCTTGATCTCCTTGATTATGAGACGGCGTTTAGCCTACAAGCGATTCAATTACTACACTTAGATGTTTAGGAATTCAATTTCATAGGCATACAAAAGAAATACTTGAAATTATTAGGTTTTTCAAAAGTACATATCTTGAGAGTACTATTTTGTTTACAAAAGAATATTTAACTAGCTTTCGTAAAACAAATGAAGAAGTACAATTAAACATAGCATCAAACATCTCTGATGTGATTGTTAAAGGGATCACTATACTATACTCAATCAACTAGGTACACTAGTACTTCCCCAAACATCAATGATTTCAACCAATTCTTGAAATCCTCGCCATCCTAACCTCAATGACTCCATAACTAAGGTTAATCAACTATCCTTAATGCTAGAGCTCACAGAACTACAATTGAAACTCCAAATTCGACACATATGAGATTTATCAAGCCCGCTCGAGCGCCTGTTGAGCGCCAACACACTGTCCAACTTCCATCAACCCTCGCTCAAGTGGCGGTCGAGCGCAAAGTCTCTGTGTGAAAATTTCCCAAAGGCCGCTCAAGCACCTGTCGAGCGTTGGTCAAATGCCAAGTCACTGTCCACCATATTCCCATAAGGCCGCTCGAGCACCTGTCAAGCGTTGGTCAGTTGCCAAGTCACTATCCACCATATTCCCTTAAGGCCGCTCGAGCGCTTGACGCACGCTAGTTGAGCGTGATGATACCTAAAAACAGAGTGCTAAAATCTTCCTACCTAAACATGATCCCGAGGTTGATTCTACTGACCAAAGACCATTACACACACCCTAATACATGCCTAAACGAATCTTCATATACATGTCAACCCGAGGCACCCTCTTAACATAAGATGTTTAGGGTTTCTAATTCCAAACCGCTCAATCCTTAACTAGATTTCCATATCCAAGCCTCTGAGCCATCAACCATCTCATGCATGCAAATCTAGAAGAATATGACAAAACCCACACAATATACCAACATGCATGATAATTCCTCAAGCCGAAATTTACTCAATCCTCCAATTAATCCCTTCCTCCAAACCACAATAAGTTCAACAGATCCAACCTAATCCGATCTACTCATGCATGTATTTACAAGACAAAAGAGCACAAGGCACACGACAAAAAATAGCAAGTCCAACCAAAAAAACAACTCTACTTACCTTGGTGCTGAATACAAGCTTGATTAGAGAAGAGAGCACCTAGCATAAAAGTATCTAAGGTCAGAAACTATGGAGGAAAACAACTAAAACAACACATGCAAATCAAAATCTACCTTTACCTCCAACTAAATCACTCGGCTTGACCAAAAACTTCACTACCCTTCAGCTTCCGGTTCCTCCCACTAGAATGGCTTCAAGGGCTGAGAAAGGTGTTGAATAGGTGCTGAGATGAAGGTTTGAAGTGAGGGAAAAGGAGAAGTAACAACAGCTATTGGAAGTGACTTGAAGAGAAACAAGGGAAAGGCTTGGAGCTTGAAGTGGTTCGGCCATGGGAACAAGAGCAAGCTGAAATGGTGTGTTTCTGTCAAAGGGAGAAATGAGCTGAGTGAAGAGAGATATCCGGCCAAGGAGAAGGCAAACAAGCTTGAGCAAAGGAGAGGTGAGTTTCGGTCACAAGGGGAAAAGGCAAACTGAAATGGAGAGAAGTGAAGTGAAGTGAAGTTGATGTGTTATGCATGAAAGACAAGGATGAGTGAGGAGTTCGGCCAAATGAATTTGACCAAGATTATGAGCAAGGGGAAACTTTCCCTTGGTTCCATCGATAGCAGCCATTGGCTGAAATGGGTGGCACAATAAATGCTTGTCTTCTTGCTTTCTATGCCTTCACGTGATTCACCAAAGAAAAGCAAATTCAACTTGCTCTAGCCTTTCACGTAATCCACCCTTGCAATTCACCTTCTCGTCTTTTCTTTTCACTTATCACATAAGTACATTGACTTATCACTAATTTGTGCATCCTAACTTATCACCAATAAGCACCTCAACTTATCTATATCAACACAACAACTTATCTCAATGATAAACACTCTAGCATATCTCTTTGATAATCACAAAAGCTTATCACCCTAACAACTCACTAGCTTATCACTATGATAAGCACACTTATCAAGCTATCTAATAAACCTTCTAACTTATCACTTACTTTTTCTAATGATCATTAAAACTACTCAAAAGTGATTAAGATTACCTAATCAAGAATACAAAATAATCTATTAGCTCAACATGATTACATAACTATATACCTATATACCATGATTTTCTACTTAGAGATTTCGGCTATGAGATATAAAATTTCTTTTCATATATTTAATTTCATGAATTATGGTATATAATAAGCAATGGAAAAATAAGTTCATAAAAGAAATCCACTTAGCAAGATTCGGCTCTTAGGAAAAATAGTAATAAACTTGTACTAATAAACTTTCACAATGATAAAGAAATTATCTAAAGGAAATCTTAAAATGAAATTTCATAATAAAGTTAATGTATCATAAACATTAAACTTAGGTCATATATTGACAAAAAATATGGCCCCTTGAGTTAAGTCAAATGAATACATAGGAAAATAACAAAAACGAAGTTCGGGGTCTCACAGTTATCATATGTCAGGATGCACCAAAGTGTGAGTATAGGATTTATGGGAGGTGGATGATGGGTGAAAAAACCTTCCAAATAAGATCTTTCAACCCTATTCACAGATGCACCCGTAAGTATAGGAGTTCACTAGTAAACTCCAAGTTCATAACAAATAAATATATCCACCAATTCAAGTCTCAACCAAATATGACCATTGAGTCGGATGTCAACAGACAATGGAAGGTAGATGTGAATGATAGCCAAGTGCATCGGGCTAGGAAGAAGGCCCATACCTTGATATTTGGGAAGCATTGAGAGCAATACAATCAGTTGTGGAACTATGCAGCAACCCTCCGAGAAACTAATCTCGGGACTTGTGTATTGCTGAAGGATGAGCGGATTAGTCACGAATTGCCTCCTGTTTTCCAACGAATGTAAGTTTCATTGGCAGCAATGACAGACGGGTTCAAGCTTGAATGTAGGCCCGTCATTGGTCTTGATGATTGCTTCTTGAAAGGCCCATTTAAGGGTCAGTTGTTGAGTGCTGTATGTAGACATGCAAACGTCAACATGTACCCTTTAGCCATGACTGCAGTTGAAGCTGAGACAAAAGATAGCTTGACTTGGTTTTTGGAGACGTTGTTGGCGGACTTGGGGCAACAACCTGCTAATGGATGGAATTTTATTTCAGACCAACAAAAGGTGATTTATATACAATTACTTATTATTGTCAATTATATTGTTATATATCCTAACTTGTTCATTTTCGTAACAGATTAAACTACAGTAATATCCATTTTCCAAAATTGTTAACTTATTTATGTTAGTTGACTTAGGCAACCTCAGTTAACTTATATTGCTATATAACCTCAGTTATTTCTCATAGTTGACTTAGGTAACATTAGTTAACTTATATTGTTAACTTATTCATTTAATTATTTTAGAATGGCACATGGAACTTGCCATTATAATAGGTAAATATGTTACAAGTATAGAATGACACATGGGGCAAACTACCATTAGAGTAGTTCAAGTCTTTATAAAAGAAACAAAAATGACTGTCATTAGAATAGTTCAAGCCTTTACAATACAGGTTGTAAACTGTCACTAAACAACAACAAAATCACATTACATTCACATAGGGGGCAGCACCAAAGTTCACTCACACTTCACACTAAATTGTCAAAACTGGCTTCTCATCAGAGTTTGATTCACCAAGGCATCTCGACAAAAAACACAGAAAAAATGCCCATGAAAATACCAAATCTCTCCTATACATACGACGTTGTTGCTTCTGTTTACACTTTATGGTTTTAATCTCATGGCAAAGTTGCACCGACTTCAATCACCAAAGATGCGTGTTATGCCACAGTATTTTGATCGGGAGGTGATATGCTGCTGCTATCTTCCATGTTCACCATCTTGTTCCCCCGCTCATGTTTCTCCCATAGGTATCTTAAAACTCTTCGCCCGTGGCTGCACATAGAAGGGTCGTACCATATGAAGAATTTGCAAGAACGCACAAAGTGCAAGTAGAATAGTCTCGTCAAAAGCCTGTGGCTGCACATAGAAGGGTCGTACCATATGAAGAATTTGCAAGAACGCCCAAAGTGCAAGTAGAATAGTCTCGTCAAAAGAAAGATTAATAGTCAAGGATGACTGAATTAAAAGCCTTATACCTTGTGATTCACACAACCAAAGAATCTTCGCCCAAAATTTCCTTCCATGTAAGTTGTTTTCAATGAGGCTTCGACTGAATAGTAACATGTTAGGTCTTTAAAAGATGCTACATTTCCAATAGTACATGAGCTTCCACTACTTGGACACAAATCAGTTTCAAGATTGAAAGCATAGTCAATGCCAGCACCAATATTCTAACCTAACAATGAATGAGCTTCAAATTAATGGGAGATATGAGCAAAAACCTCATTCTCTGTGTTGATAGTAAAAATTCTAGAATGGGCACCTAGAATGAACCTCATAAATCAATCTCATAAATATAACTCATTCAACATAAATGGAACTCATTGGCCAACACCAACTTCAAGAAGCAAAACAATGGGGGAAAATGCACAGACGGCAGCACCTACATTCAACTTCCAAAGTAAAATAATGAGAAAAAATCCAACGTCCAGCAGCTACAAATTAGCTAAAATTCTACTTGTTTGACGCCATCTTCACCGGGATGCCGAGAACTTCACAGTAGCTGAGAGTAAGAGCATATCGGTTAAGTTAGGGCAAGAAAAGGGCGACACTGCACTCTAAACACGGAGAAGAAGAAGAATAACGTTAGAAATTGGGGACCACATGTGGAGTAAAAGGAAATGTAAGGGCATTTTGGTCAAAGTGTTCAGTTTTCAAAAGAAGTGAGCCTTACAAATTAAGGGAAAAAATGTAACTTCGCACGGAAGGAAATCATGTGTTGATGAGAACCATTTCATTTAACATTGATTTTGCCTCTGGGGTGCAATTTGTCTAAAGTTAAAAATTAACGGGCTCAATGTCTTACAATTGGGAGATTGAGGTGTTATTTGAAAATGACCTCAAAGATAAGGGGCTCAAAGTGTAATTAACCCTATAGAAAAATATCTTTAAAACATATTTACGTTAAAGTTAGTTTATAAATAAAATTATATTTTCCTCTTTAAAGTAACAAGCATTTGTTATATGCCCTTTAAACTTTCATTCTTAATTGACAATTAATTGTAATTTTCCTGCCATAAAGTTTCTTATTAAAGATATAAATATTGAGATTATTTTAAGTATCCTAAGTTTAAAAATAGTTAACTAATAAATTAGTATACTACCAGTGGAAAAAGATGGAAGCATGCATCTTGTGAAACTTCCGATCAGGATTTCAACAACATGGAGGTGGGCAATTGCTTGGAAAGCAATTCCATAAACTCTCATTGAAACTATATTGGATAGTAGGCTAAATTTTTTGCTCTCTAGCTTTAAAAAAAATTCCTTGGAGTTTTTAAAAAGGTATTGGAGTTTGTAAAAGTCGTTGGAGTTGGTGAAAAAGTAGTTGTATACATTTTTTTTAAAAATTCTTGACATCCAATTACATTTTCACCAACTCAAATACCTTTTTATAAACCCCAACAACTTTTTACAAACTTCAATACCATTTTACAAATTCCAACAACCTTTTTCAACAGAATAAAAATATACTAACACCCTCCTTTGTTGCCTTGACTTGTGGGCTCCTCATGGCTTTGCTCTCCTTCCTTGTCCTTGAAAAGGCTCATGTACCCTTCCATGCTACCTTTGAGCCTTTGCCAAACTCAAAATTTTAGGACATCTGTCAGGTCCGTATCATTCCTCCCTCCTTCACTTTGGATCTTGTCCTCAAGGTCCTCACTAGGGATCTCTCCTTCTTTCCAACCCGGATGCCCCCACATGGGATCTCCTATATCTCCCTTAGTCTCCCTTGGCTCATATGCTCAATCAACCTCTTCCAATATGGGCTCACATATGACTTCTCTCTCAATTCCCCCATAAGGTAGATAGACTTCACTATCCCACATAGGTTCTTCCTTAATGGTTTTAGGAAGTCCCTCCCCTTGGGTGGTGTTTTGCTTTGGTATGGTGTGTTACCCACTCTCACATCCACATGGAAGCCTCATAACCCTATTGGTCTTCTTATTTCCCAACTACAAGTAAACAAATCTTCCCTCATGAACAAATTCCATAACTCCCTTCCCAAAATCAGTTACAACTTTCTCCAAGGTCTCTAGCCATTGAATCCCTAGCTTTAAATCTAGTATGGCTAGTGGTAAGGCATGCAAATCGACATTCAAATCTACCCCTTGGATACCAAATTTGATATGTTATAAAAGTCATCAGCTCAATTGCACTTGCCCATTGGCCATAGTGGTTTCGAATGCTTTTATCTTCTTTCCCCTCAAACCCAACTCATCAGCAACCTCATTATTGGTGAAGTTAAGGGTAGAACCCGAGTCAACAAGAATTGTTACCTTCCACCCTCTTATGTAGGCATGGGCATGCATAGGTCTAGAGCGGATGACTTTGTTGGAGAGTGTGTGGATGGAGACTAGTTCCTCCTCTGCGGTTTCTTTGGCCAACTTGACTTCCTTCTCTTTGATGTACTTGGCCATGATGGGTCTATCTCTTTCTTGATCTTCATGGGCTACCCTTGCCCCTTAGATGGGTGTCTTCCTTGGGCTGGTTGTGCCCTTTCCTTGATGCATTTGGTGGACAACACTTCGGTTGGTGTGTAGGCTACTTCTTGGCCTTTCTCTTCTACTTGTGACCTCCTTTCTCCATGGTGTTCCTTCTTCAAGGTTCGAGTAAACTCTTGGATGGTGGTTGTTTTTCGATCAAGCTTCTCTCACCTTTGGTTGAGTCACATTTTTGTTTGCAACATTGAGTTTTCAGTCGACATGAAAGCACGTGGTGAAGGGTGCTTGATGGATGATGGTGGTGTGACTTGCATGGTCCTTGTTGCAATGGATCCAAGAAAGTTCAAAAACTTCTATGAATCTCTCAACGAAGGTCATTGATGGTAAGCTTCAATGAGCCACTCAATGACACTTTCTTGAGTATCTAGTAGACTCTCAATGAAAGAACCAATTGGTAGGGACCTGTTTTCAACTAGGGGCGGAATAGGTACACCCACGACTTGGCTATGGAATCTATGGGGCACAAGGTGCCAAATGGTAAAGAGATGGTGTATGGTAAAATATATGGATGAGGTAAGGTGGCTTACTCACGGTGCCTTATGGATAAGAGGGACGACCACTTGGTAGCTTTGGATTGAAGTTCTAGAAAAGTGATTGAGCTAGAATATTGCATGTTGAGTACATCTAAAATTAATATAATATTTATTGTATAATGTTTTAAATATTAGTTTTAGATGGAAAATAGTTAAGAAGCATAATCTAAGTTGTGTGCATTTAATTGTTGAATTTTTATGACTTTAAATTTAATTTATTGCACATGCAATTTTTTCATCTTTAGCTTGTCTATACTTAAGTCATACCATGTCCAAATACATTTTAAAATCATTATTTTTATCATTTGCACTATATTATTGGTAATGTAATTATTTTATGAATTTAATTTTGTCATATGATGCCATAAACTAATTCAGTATTTTTGTGCAGGGTGATAAAATTAATTACTTTCTGGACTTACAGACAACAAGAGTAATCTATTGGGACACAAGACAGAGCAAGAGGGATTCATTAATGACAAATCTCTGTCAAGCATCTCTCTTTTCTCTCTTCTTTCTTTTAATCTAGCATCATATTCTCCTCCTTCCTATTTTTTCTAACCTAGTCTCCTTTTCCTTATTTTCTATCCCTCTCTTTTTTTCTTCACTCCTTGGCCGACTCTTCTCCCTATTTATTCTCTATCATTTTTCTTTTTTAAAACACAATCTTGCTATCTCTCTATACCTCTTTATTTTTATTTCGCAGCACTTTTTCTCTCTCTCATCTCTCCTTTAATTTTCTCTCTATTTGCGGCACAACACTTGATCTTCCTATTTTCTCCTTTATTTTAACCTAGCCGCACCTTGTATTCTCTATCTTTTCTCTCACCTCTTGCCGAACAAACCCTAGTTTCTCTCACTCTTTATTTTACTTTTCCAGCCGTACCTCTACTTCTCATAATTCTCTCACTTATTTTTCTATTGTATCCCAGCATTACCTCTCTCTCTATTCTTTCTTTCTTTTCTCTTTCCTCCATTGTTTTCTCTTTGTAAAAAAACCCTACTTTCTCTGCTTTATTTTTTTATGAGCCACTCTCTTCTCTCTCTTCGTTCTCACCTTTTCTTTTCCCTTTTCTTTTTCCATCTCTCTTCTCCCTCAATTTTCTTTCTTTTGCCACCCATCACTACTCTCTCTCCTCACTATTCTCCTAGGTTTTCTCTTTGGCCGTATCTCTACTCTCTCTCTTCATTATTTTTAGTTTTTAGATTAGTTTCGTTTATGCTCTTTTATTTCAATGTCTTGTATTTCAACTATTAGGATTTAGATTTAAGTTTCTTAGTGTTTAATTTCCGTAATTTCTATTTCAATTTTGGATTATGTTTTCGTTGTTTGTTTCTTTTAACTTGAATCTTGGATGGTAATAAGACAATATTATTTAATCCAAGAATCTTGTGCCATTTTTTTATTCCTTGTTATTTAATTATTTTCATCTAAATTTCGTCATTTAATTTTCGTCCTATAGGTATTGTTATTTACTTTCCGTCATTTATGTACTGTTGTTTATTTTTCGTCATTTACTTTAATGCTTGTTATATTATTACACAACATAACTCCTATACTTGGGATAACCTTTGTGCTACTTATTTTAGAGTGAGTCAAAAAGAGCTAGCTTGGCGTCTTCCAATGTACGAGGCGATTGAATGGCCGAATGACCTAGTGTTGATGCCCTCCTTCTTCCACCAAATTAGTGCTTTCATTTAGAGTTCCTGAAGTTGAGTGTTAGTAATATCATTCACAAGCTGGCCTAAGAAAATTCTATAAACTTCCATTGAAACAATATTGGAAAGGACGCTAAATTATTTGCTCTCTAGCTTGGCAAGCAATGGCTTGGAGTTTGTAAAAAGTCGTTTGAGTTGATGAAAAAAGTAATCGTGAAAAAATAGTTGTAAAAATTTTGTTAAAAAAATTATTGAAATCCAAATTCACAACTTTTAGAAACTTCAATACCTTTTATTGAAATTTTTTATAAAGATCTTCAAATTGTATTAAAATAAGTATGTCAAAAGATGTTTTAAGGTAAGTAAACCTTTCTATCAGGCTTATAAGCATCAAGATGTTGCTCAAGCACTGAGTTAAACATTGATCTCTGTCCTAGTGACAACAATTTCGTTCAATTGTGCAATATCATTTCTATCTTTTTGCATCTATCAACAAAATTATGAGATAATATATAATTTTCGCCTCTCATGTCCTACATGGTTCTTGAGAGTTTTTTAAGTCGAGTGTTAGTAATATCATTCATTAGTTGTCAAAGAAAATTCCAAAAACTACCATTGAAACAATACTGGATAATATGCTAAATTGTTTGCTCTCTAGCTTGGCAAGCAATTACTTGGAGTTTGTAAAAGGTATTAAAATTTGTAAAAATTCGTTGGAGTTGATGAAAAAGAAATTGTGAAAAAGTACTTGTAGAAATTTTTTAAACAAAATATCTTCACATCCAATCGAATTTTTTCTTCAAAAAAAATTTCACAACTACTTTTTTCACCAACTCTAATACTTTTACAAACTCCAACAATCATTTTAACCAATCAAATGAAAAAAAAAAATCCTATCCAAACTCAGCCAAAGATTGAAAAAAAATATTTGTTTTAAAATGCTTTAAAATATGAATGTTGAAAAGATGTTTTACGGTAGTATGTTTTTAAGATGGAGAATAATGGAGAAAGCCCATGGAAGTCAAGAGTCTTGGGAGTGGACATAGACAAGTGTTAGCCGAACTACCTAAAAATACCGGTGTCAACTCTCTAACCCTATATCTCATTTATTTGCTTACATGTGTATTTGTGATTCTTTGCTCTTTATTGAATATTATTTGAATCATTATCGAATTTTTTTTAATTTTTACTAAAACTCAATTCACCCCGTTTGGGTTGTTATTTAGACTCACACAAACAAAAGTACTAAATCAAATAGGTGGGGGACCACTCAAAGAAGTGGAAAGGAAACACCCACTCATTGAGCTAATATTGCATGATTAGTACATCTAATACGAGTATAAATGCAATTCTTTCATGTCACAGTTATTGGTTTTAGATGAAAATATGATTAAGGGACATTACTTCAAGTTGTGATTTAAATTGATAAAATATCATGATTTATACTTTATTGTATAACTTGAGATTAAATTATATTTTAATGTAGCATTTTATTCATAAACAGCATGCACCTAACTCATATTGTTTCCAGATACATTTGTAGAATCATTTTCTTTATCACAAAAGTCAGCCTGATGATCCAACTGTCCAAGAGCAAGAAAAGTGTCGGCATGAAGAAAGAGAAAATATTGTAATATAATTTTGCCTTTTTCTCTCTTTTCCTTTTCCATTTTCTCCTTTTCTCTTTCCTCTCTTTTCCTTTTCTCCTCTCTTTGTCCGATCATCATTCTCCTCTCTCTCTCTTTTGCTTTTTCTCTTTGTCTCTCTCCTCTCCATTCCTTTTTTTACCCTTTTCTCTTTCTATGGGCCCCCATCCTCCTATAAACTTTCACACACTCTCTAATCTATTTTCTCTTGTTTTGGCCGATCAACACACACACAATTCACTTTTCACCTTTACTTTTTTTCCCTTTGCTTTTTCTCATATTGGTTTTCTCTCCTTTTCTCTTAGAATGGCCGGCCACTTCATGGCCTTCTTTCTTCCGCTCTTTTCCTTTCTTTTCCTCCATTGTTGCTACCTTGAATCTTTCTTGAAAAGTCATTTTCAGTTTTTAGATTAGTTTTTTTTTTATGTTTTATGAATCTAATGTCCTTGATTTTAATTCCTAGGCATTAGAATCAAGTTCTTGCTCTTCCATTTTCATTTTATGTTTTGGTGTTCTTGAATGTTCGTGAATATTTTTAGTGTTCTTGCTTCTTTAAGCTTGACTTGGGTTGTAATGACGATTTATTACTTAATCCAAAATTTTTATGAAGTTTTATTCAATTTCTGTCATTTACATTCCACAATTTAATTTCGTGCTTTACATTCCGCTCTTACATTCAATCATTTACTTTTCCGCAATTTAGTTTTGTTCTTTACATTCCGCTCTTACATTCTGTCATTTACTTTTCCGTCTTAACATTTCGTTTTTTAAATTCTTTTCTTTAACTTTCTGCTCTTACATTTTGTCATTTACTTTCCCGTCTTCACATTCCGTTCTTTAAATTCTGTTCTTTAATTTCCCTCTCTTACATTCCATCTTCAAATTCCACTCTTTACATTCCGTCATTTAATTTTCGCCTTTTACTTTCTATTTCTTACTTACTGCAATTTACGTTTCGTCATTTAATTTCCATTATTTGCTTTAAACGTCTTTTCATTCGTAGTATTTTAATTTTGTCTCAAACTCCCAAAAATACAAAAAATACGAATCTGAACTGTACTGAGTAACTTTTATCTTTCATTTTCTTATATCCATTGAACATATCATTTTTTTTATTTTCTCTTTGTGAATATTATATCTCTTTCTTTCTTCGCGAGTTTGAAATTAATCTATTTTCCCTAGGAGAGAATCTGGCCTTAGGGCTAAATATTACACAACATAACTCTTATACTTGGGATAGCCTTTACGCTACTCTTTTTTGTGTGAGTCAAGTTTTTGGCACCGTTGCCGGGGGAATATTAGACTTAGTTTCAAACTTGTGATTTTCCTTTATTTGAATTTTTCTCATACCTTTACTTACCCAAAAAAAAATATTCTCATACCCTGTTACTTTATCTCTGTTGCACCTTTATTTGTTTTCTACTATATTGGTGAGCCCCTCCTATTTGGACTGATGTCTGATGCCTTAAGTCAAAGACATTTCAAATAGATTACACAGAGTTACACCTAGTACTTGTGATATTTACAGCACAGAGCTAGATAGCCTTTATGTCTCTTATGCAAGTGAGGATACTGAAATTGATTTATACAATCCTTTTGTAGAAGAGAATTTTGAAAAAAACTATGCTTGGTTCTGCACCACGCACACGTAAGGATTTTGTATAGCCTACATGAACCACCACACCTTCATGTATAGTTTTACTCGAAGTCGTGCCTAATTTTTCAATTAAGCATGGGATGATGTCAGTTATACCTCAGCTCCACGGGATGGATTCTAAGAGTCCTAATCAACATCTAACGAACTTTGAGTTAATTTGCACAATTCTTATCACTAGAGTTGTCATTGATGAATTTATCAGACTTCGCTTATTTCCATTTTCTCTAGTTGGTTTGATATGCAACGTGAGTTCTTACAAAAAAAATTTCCTTTTCAAATAACTCAATTTTTACAAGAGCAAATCAGCCAATTCAATCAAAGACTTGATGAAACTTTCCACACCAGTTGGGAAAGATTTAAGGATCTGGTTAACATCTGTCCCCATCATGGTTTCGAATTAGATAAGCTAAAGGCTGCAAACGCAGTAGAGGTGTGTTTTATATGCGCCGATTCGAGCAACAAGACTCAAGATTGCCCAATTATACTCTAGTATTTCAGGCAAGTAGGTCGAATCAGATGCAAACAGTAAATTGGGTTAACTGAGAACAGAATCAGCCGTTTTCCAATACTTACAAATCCTGGGTGGAGAAATCACCCAAAATTTTCATGAAAGAATGGTCAATCTGCTCAACATCAATATCAGCCATCTCCTCAGCACCTATCTTATACACCACCTCTTCAACACCAAATCAGCCACCTTAATTTCCAAAGAGTCATCCTATATCATCACCTCCAGGCTTCCAGTCTCATGTAGCTACTCAAAATTTTCAATCCCAACCATTTGCTCAGCCAAAAAAAATCTCTGGACGATAGTATGGTACAAATGGTCAACACACTTCAGGAATTCATACAGATTCAAGTCACTACTAATAGTCATCAGGCCATTACGGAATTGAGAGGAGCTGTTAGTAAGATGAACATGGCCTTGAGCACCCTAGAGAAAGGGAAGTTTCCTGCACAACCACAGCCTAATCCACAAGTATTCCGACAACAGCTTGTTCACAATGTTTCCAATGAATCTATTGAGTTTGCAAAGGTAGTGATAACATTAAGGAGTGGTAAGGAAGCCTAACGCTCTGAGATACCAATGGGCAGACCAGCAGTTGAAGCCCTTAAGCATGAGGTCAAGATTGACATTGATGAGGGTGAGAATAATTTGAAAGAATAGGACAATAAAAGTATGGTACAAAAACAAGGAAAGCAGAAACTAGTAGGGAATGCTGACCAGTGATTCTTTACCCTCAAAGATTAGCAGCTGGTCAGAAGAGCTAGTATCACACTGAGATTCAGGAAATCTTCAAGCATGTAAAAGATCAACATTCTACTTTTGGATGAAATACAGAAAATTCCTTCTTATGCAAAATTTTTGAAGGAATTGTGCATGGTGAAGAGGAAGTTGAATGTGAAGAATAAAACCTTCTTGACAGAAAAAGTTAGCGCACTGACATTGATTAGGACCCATCAGAAGTTCAGAGATCCATGCTTTCCCACTATTTCTATCATTATTGGTGAATCTCGTGTTAGTAAAGCACTAGTGGACTTGGGAAGTGGTGTGAATTTTCTACCATCATCAGTTTATGAGCAATTGGGATCGGGTGAATTGAAAAAGACCTCCATCATGATACAATTGGCTGATAGATCAGTAAAGCTATCATGGGGTATTATTGAAGACGTATTGTTTCAAGTCGATAAATTTTACTATCCAATGGACTTTGTAGCTTTAGATATTTAGCCACCAGTATCTAGTATTTATCCGGCACTTGTGATACTTGGTCGACCGCTTTTGGCTACTTCCAACGCATTGATTAATTGCCAAAATGGAGTATTGAAACTCACTTTTGGCAATATGACGTTGAAGATGAATGTATTCAACGCATGCAAGATGTCATGTAGTTGTGATGATTCAGAAGTGCATACAGTTGATATGATTGAAGACTTTGATGTATTGGAGTTGTTATTAGCTTTGGACTCCGAGAGTGCATTTGGGGATGACTCTCTTGAGCAGTCTGAACTCTTATTTAGACAATTCCTCCTTCAAGGGAGTTGACATAATCAAAAGAGCAGTCAATAGAGCTAGATGGAACTTTGCAACTAGCCGATGTGAGTCATACTAGCAGTTGTCGTAGGCCAATTTTTGAAGCTCTTCATTTACCAGAAGTGATGAAGTCACCAAAAGGGAAAGTACCTTCACTGGAGTTGAAACCATTACTAGAGGACCTGAAATATATTTTTTTTGGGACCAGTTGATGGCACTTTTCCAATTGTCATATCTACTCAGCTCACTCCAATACAAGAGCCAAAATTATTGCTCGTGTTAATAAAGCATCAAAGAGCTATAGGATAGACCATTGTAAACATCAAGGGTATTGATCCTTCCATCTGTACTCACAACATTTTTTTGAAGGGAGATGCAAAACTAGTTCGTGATGCACAGTGAAGGTTAAATCCCACCATGAAAGAGGTGGTGAAGAAAGAAAATGCTGAAATAACTAGTCGTTGACTTCATCTATACTATCTCCGATAGTAAGTAGCAAGCCCAGCACAGGTAGTTCCTAAAAAATCCGGTTTGACTGGCACTAAAAATGCTTGTGGTGAACTGATTCCAACTAGGATGGTAATGGGTTGGAGAATGTGTATCCACTACCGGAAGTTAAATTCGATTAGTCGAAAAGATCATTTCTCATTACCAATTCTAGATCGGATTTTAGAAAAAGTTGTTGGTAATGCTTTTCATTGTTTTCTAGATGGTTTTTCTTAATATAATCAAATTGTCATAGAACCAGAGGATCAAGAGAAGACCACCTTCACTTGTCCTTTTAGTACTTTTGATTTTACAAGAATGCCATTTGGTTTATGTAATGCACCTACTACTTATCAACGTTGTATGATGAGCCTTTTTTTTAGACATGCTTGATGAAATGTGTAAGGTTTTTGTGGATGTTTTTTATGTATTTGGAAAATCTTTTGATGTTTGTCTTAAAAATTGGACTACTATGTTGAAAATATGTAAAGAAAAGAACTTATTGATGAATTGGGAAAATTTACAATCTATGGTTTGTAAAGGATTAGTACTTGGCCTTTTAGTGTCTGAGCGTGGTATAAAAATCGACAAGGCCAAGATGGAATTAATATCTCAATTACCTGTTCCTAAGATAGTAAGAGATATCCATTCTTTTCTTGGTCATGCGGGCTTTTATAGACATTTCATTAAAGGATTTTGTAGTATTTGAAAACCTTTGTGTACCCTTTTGCAACTTGATACTACTTTCCTTTGGACTGACGAGTGCCAAAATGTTTTTATGACTCTTAAGAATCATCTTACAACTGTACCAATTATGCAACCTCCTCGGTTGGACTTGCCTTTTATATTATGATTGATGCTAGTTATTTTACTCTAGGTGTCGGTCTTGGCCAAAAAGTAGATACTTTACCTTCATTCATTTACTATGCAAGTTGTACGTTAATTGACGCATATAAAAACTACACCACCACCGAGAAGGAATTGTTAATTTTTGTGTTTGCTTTGCTAAATTTTGCTCTTATATTCTTGGATCACCTGTTATTATTTTTACTGACCAATTTGCTTTGAAGTATTTCCTGGCATAGGACATCAAACCCAAATTGATTCAATGGATTAGTGATAAAAAGGGAGTTGAAAATACAACTAACTATCTCCTCGCTTGTAACTACATGATGTATCTTCATCTCTTCTTCCATTAAACGATGATTTTCTTGATGAACATCTTTTTGCAGTGTCACGCATGCCTTCATTCGCGAACAGTGTAAATTACCTTGTCACTGACCAAAGCCAGAGTATTGGGAAGTTCAGGACAAGCGTAAGTTTCTTGTAGAGGTACGACACTATTATTTCGACAACCCTTATCTGTTTAAATATTATGTTGATCCGTTAGTGCGTCGATGTGTGCCTAATGATGAGTTTACCTCATTGATGCATTTGTTTCATAGTGGGACATGTGGAGTCCACATTGCAGCAAAGAAAACTGTTTCAAAAAATTTTGCACAGGCCTACTATGTTTAAAGATGTTGAATCTTTTTGCAAGGCCTATGAGCCTTGTCAAAAAAGTGGAAAAATTACAGCGAGAAATAAAATGCCCCTTTCCACTATTTAAACACTTGAGATATTTGATTGTTGGGGTATTGATTTTGTGGGACCCATTCCAAATTCATTTGGGAACTCCTAAATTTTAGTTATTGTAGATTATGTGTCCAAATAGATGGAAGCCATACCATGTAGAACCCATGATCACAAGGTAATCATCCATTTTTTGAAAGAGATATTTGCACATTTTGGCATGCCCAAAGCAATCATTAGTGATGGGGGTTAGAATTTTTGCAACAAACCTTTTGAAAAACTTATGCTGAAATATGGAGTGACTCACATGGTCTCTACTCCATATCATCCCCAAACTAATAGTCAAGCTGGATTGGCCAATAGAGAGATCAAGCTCATTATTGAAAAGACTTTGTCCTACGCGGAAGGATTGGTTCGAAAAATTGCTTGATACTCTATGGGCCTATAAGACTACATTCAAAACAATTTAATGATGTCTCCTTACAGATTAGTTTGTGGTAAGGCTTGTCATTTACCTGTTGAAATTCAGCATCGTGCTTTATGAGTTATAAAACATATTAAGTTTTCATTTGATAATGCCAAAGATTTGAGAAAGTTGCAGATTTCTGAGCTTGATGAAGCAAGGAGGCCTACGAAAATGCCTGCTTGGGAAAGGAGTTGATGAAGTTGTTGCATGACAAGAATTCAAGACAACCAACTTGTCCCTTATCAGCAAGTGCTTCTCTACAATTCCAGACTGCATCTTTTTCCTAGGAAGCTAAAGTCCCGCTGGAGTGGCCCTTACATTGTTAAGGAGGTCCATTCCCATGTTGCGGTCGACGTTCTCAACCCAGAAATTGGTGTCATTTTCACTGTTAATGGGCAACGTCTAAAGTCATTTCTTACTCCTTTCAAGGCACATGATGTGATCTTGCTTGTGCAAGACCCAAGAGGAGTCCTCTAATCTTTCTCCTTTTACTGTTTTTACTTTCTTTTTCGCTTTTTATTATTTTCTTTTTTTCTTCTTTTGAAATTGTTTGTTGTGATTTTCTGGTGGTTTTCTAGTTAGCTTTCTATTGGTTTGCTTTTCTCTATACACACAATTTATGCTTCCCCTTATGCTTATACATTGTGGATAATGTTTAATTTAGTTGGGGGGATCAAGTTCTGTCAAACTCGCATGTTGATCTTACATAAACTACGCCTATTTGAACATACCTTCATTCACTCTTTGTATGAATCTGAGTAGGTTGGTGAAAGGCATTTGATATAGGAACATGTTAGGAGTGGCTTTTCAACTTATATTGCTTGTTTGGACTCTTACAATATGCCTTATCTTAATCAAGATTTTGAGTTGAGAATGAACTTGCATGATATTTCTGCATCTCACACTAGCACACTTTATTTCGATAATTTGGCCAGTCCGATTTTGAGCACATACTCAGGATTGCTTTTGACATTTGGGAGAGTGAGATTTTAAAAACAGATAAGTGGTAAAGCTGCTGAACCATTGTTAAAAAAACAAAGAGAAAACAGAAAAGAAAGAAAAGAAAAAGGAAAGGTAAGGAAAATGGGGAAGAAAAGGGAGGGAATGGGTTTCGGCCATATCCGTTCTCCATGGACCCCCTTAGTTTTTCTTTTCAATAATCCTCTCCACTTTCACTTTCTTCAAACCCTAACTAGATATTTTGTTTCTAGGAGTTTTTCTTAAAAGCTTTGAAGATCTAGCAAAAGAAGAGGTAAGGCTAGTTGCATGCAAGGTCTTTGATGGGATTTGGTTATATTTGTTGAATGTTCATCCTCATATTTTGATGGAAAAAAACACGGTCCTAATATAGAGTTTTGATCTTCCATTTTTATTGCTTGCATGTTAGTTTAATGACATCTATTATATCGTTCATGATATATGATGCTTGTGTATATTGAAAAGCTTGATGCATGTTTGTTTTATGAAATTTGGAACTTGAAAATGGAACCATATGACATGGAGGGTCACGGCAGTGCCCTAAGGATATGCTCAAAGTGAGAAAAAGGCCATACATTGGCAAGAAAAAGGAAAGGGACACATGCATAATAATGTGTTCTTAAGAAATTGAAAAATGAAACTCAAAAATGGCTTTGATGGTTGCTGTTAGTTTTTGGTTGATGAACTGGTCTTTTCATTGTGAGATCAGATGAAAAATGAATAATATGTGCTTTTAAAAACAAGAAAAATC
Source organism: Myrica gale (assembly GCA_963930655.1). NCBI lineage: Eukaryota > Viridiplantae > Streptophyta > Magnoliopsida > Fagales > Myricaceae > Myrica > Myrica gale. Next base: position 10,720,469 of record OZ005619.1, on the reverse strand, counting down.
ACATCTCTACAAGTCCCTTAGTACCCGAAACACACTGTGCATGATTTAATTTTGTAAAAATATTTTTTCATTCATGCATGAAAATGTCCAGACTTGAATATCAGAACCTTTGAGACGTGCCCGAAAAATTTCATAAGAAAAAAATGAGAGAAAATGACAAAAAAATGCCCTTGATAACCTTTAGGGGCAGATATGGAATTTCAGGTAATATTGAGGGTAAAACGGTCCGAACAAGAAAAATGGGCATATGGCTGGATTAAGAATAAAAAAGAATGAAGTGGTAAAAATTTGAACCCAAACCCATATTTGCAAGGGGCCCAAATCACCCGGCCTGTTAAGATCCAAAGAGGGCCCAATTCTCTAGAGAACCTGAAATTTTCCCTAATGATAATAATGCAATAGTACACTGACCCATTGTGGTCTTATGGGTACATTATGATCGAGCAATAATATCAGTAATAAAATAAAATTATTAACGAATTACTTAACTAGTTATTTGACTTTTTACGTCATACTATCCTATAAAATTAGAAAAATGATATATAATTGAATAAACTACTTGTTTTATTTAATAGAACAATAAAAGAAAAAAATTAGAGATAAGGGAATAAAAAATTTAATAATTTCTAATAAGCCATTAAAAGAAAAGGAATAAAACAACATAATTTCCAATATACCGTTAATAGAAAACGAATAAAACAAATAATTAGAAACCATTAATTCTTTTGTAACATTATGCATACATGCATTCCTTGGTTATGCATTATAAATGGAATCATGAATTTATGAATAAATGATGAATCATGGTTCAAAGTTGCATTAATTATGCAAATGATTGAGCATCAATGATTGCATTCATGAGTAGAGTGAGGGTACCAGACACTAATGAGGAGAGTGCACCCCAGCACTATAAGAAAAGGCTGGCCTCCAATGGGGAAAAATGCCTACTATGACAAGGTCCTAGTGCATGTGGCACGGGACAAGTCCCGAAAGGGGAGAGGGATGCACAACCCAACTCTAGGGGTGAACAAAGCAGACACCAAGAACGTCTCAACCCCAAAGGAATATTGGATGAGAAATGTGTGCAAAACATTATTGCATTGCATGTGCATCAATACTTTATGAAATTGATGATGTATTTCTATTCGCTTGGCCAAGCATATCATATGGATCACATATTACTTTATGGCTTAAATGCACCCCAGTCTCATTGGTATAAGAAAATTTCAAATTAGTCTTTGAGATAAAGAAAGTTGCAAATTAGTCCATGTGGTAAGGTTTCCATTAAAAACACGTCCTTCTGTCCAACCCCGTCTATTACACTAAGGGCATATGCTACTCAACATTAACCACAACGTGCTATGTCCCCATGTAGACCCCGTAATTTACTAGTATATGTTGTTAGCGAAAGAGACGAAGATGGATGAAGGGACGTGTTTTTAATGGAAACCTTACCACAAGGACTAATTTGTAACTTTCTTTACCTCGAGGACTAATTTGTAATTTTCTTATACCACAGGGACTGTAGGTGCATTTATGCCTTTATTTCCATATGTATCATGTGTTAATTTATTGGCATGTCCCCTCCCTGACCTTACTTAGTCCTTTTAACTCACCATGCCTTTTATGTTGTTTGCTTGAGCTTAAGTCATTATAAGAAATGAAGGACATCAGATCTTTGACCTGGACCCTTATATTGTGGTCCTACACATCCAAGCATGGGTCTTAGACTCCTTACACTCCCCACTGGTACTTGAAGGATCCTTTCATGCTAGGACCTGTAGATTTTGGCCTAGTAGATGCACCGGCAGAGCCAGTAGTTCCCTAGCCCTCACCACTGGCCCCGCAAGTGGAACCTAGTCGGGCAATTAGGGAGAAGGCGTGGTGGACCTCGAGACCACCGATAGTGATGAAGAGTAGTTTAGTTTAGTTTCACTTTTCTATCCATAACAGTTTTTCTCGGACATGTATTTTAAACAGTTTTTATTTTTGTAATTATCATGGTTGTATAGGCTCAATAAGCTATAGTGTGCTCATGTTTTTTAAACTACATCCTTTTTTTGTAGTCCTCAAGAAGGATGTTTTGGTCACCATGATACTCGTAACTTATAAAATTTTTGGATTATCTAAAAATTTCCTCTATTCCCCTATATTCCTGAAGCAACTAAATTATTTGTAAACAACTCGGCTTTGTAAGAACCAGTATTATGTTTTGATAAGATTTCAAACTCTCAACATTTAATAAGCCCTCCGTTGAATCCCCCTGAGTGCAAAATAGTCTTTTATCAACAAGTGTAGTTGGGTGCGATAATCCCCCTTTATGTACATACTATTCCTATAAGTGAGCCTAGGGGGTAAGTACATAGGGATCTATGCAGGTGCGACCAAAATGTAGGATTGATGAGACCGGCTGAACTAGTGAAAAGCCACACCTTTCTATCTATATCGATGAGACCAAAATGCAAGAGTAATGCTAATAGCTGAATTAGTGTAAAAACATGGGGATCTGTCTATACCAATTGAACTAGAATGTAGGACTAGTGCAACCAGGTTGGACTGAGTTAGTTCAATTTTCGTTGTCCTGTTGGCAAAGAAACGATGTCATTACCTCATTATCGATAAGTTTAAAAGTACTCAGTATGACACTGGTGTTGAGCAAAGTAGGAGTATGGTGCGACAACATGTAGATGATCTTAATAGGGTTAGATGCTCATGTCGGAAATGTAGCAATCGGTATTACAAGCTTTTGAATGTTGTGGAAGACTACCTATGGCTAAACAGAATTAGTTAGAATTACACAAAGTAGATATTCTATAAGGAGTTAGTGATTCTTGGTACAACAGTTGCCCAAGAAAACTCTGACGATGATGCTGACATGGTTAGCGATTGTGAAGTTGAGGAGATGGAAGAACTTTTGGAAGATGTTCTTATGGATACATTTGGGGATGTGGGGTGGGCGAAGCTTCTGCTGACATATATGCGGCATGGGGTGAGTGTGACCCTAAAAGGTTGGACAGTTGTGGGAGGATACTCAGAATCCTCTTTATCCAGTGTTAGTTCCAACGGTGCATGTGAAATCCAAGAATTAAGGCAACCCAAATGGGGAGTGAATTGGGTCTAAAAAACTTTTTTAAAACCCTTCTAAAAAATTCAATATCTCAACCAAGCAAGCAATTAGTAAAGACATAGGGTTAGAGATATCAAACGCTTGGATTTTTTAGGTGGTTCGGCAACTTTGCCTACGTCCACTCCTCAAGCTCCTTTACTGAGCCTTGAGACTTTCCACTATTAACTCTTCTAGCCTAGGGAATAGATTTTACAAAAAGCTCAAGGATATCCTTTCAAGCTTCAACCCCTTTGGTGATATGCCACACCAGAGTCACAAGAGTGCTCTTACTCTTCCTTTACACTTTGTTGATGATGATTACAACAAACAATAACTCTCTTGTAGAGTAGATGAGCTCCTACTTGACAAAGCTTGAAAGTGTTGAATATGTGTAAAGAGCTTTAGAAAATAAGAAGAAGGCTTAGAGAATGAAGTAGCCCGAAATTAAAATAATAAGTTTGCTAGCCTTCAAAAACTCTTGAAATTCCCTTTTAATGGACCCCTCTTAAAATCTAATGGTTTTGAAGTCTGTAAAAAATTTCTAACCTACCAGTCGACCGCTATCTACATACCTGTGACTATTGTCAAAATTCTAGCGGTATTCAACATGTAAATAATAGAGAATAATTTTTGTAAATAATAATTCTTGCAAATAAGAAACTACAACATGTAATTTTTGCAAATAATAATTCTAGCGGTATTCAACATGTAAATAATCTGTCCGGTTGAGAATACAATAAAAACAAATTCTTATCAAAATGCTCCTCAAGAGCAAAATACACATATTGGTCGATTGCTAACCGTCTAGTTGCGAATCTTGTTAAAAAATTTAAATCACAAACACTTAGCCTCAAAACTATCAAAATTCATCCGATAACCATACTGGTAGTCCAGTATAGACAAAACTCAGTTTTAAAAAACTTTTTAAAACACTGAAGTTTGTCAAGAAAACCATTTGATTTAAGTGAGTTTGTGATCAAGCTCTATCTAAGTAATAAGCTTAAGAGTTACAAGAATAAAACTAGAGATCTTCATGTCTGGAACTCTTGAAGTCTTCAAGCTTGATTCTTTCATGGTTGATACTTTGATCTTTGTAGATGTCCATATACTTAGACATCATTTTTGTGAATCATCAAAACCTTGATTATGATCTAGAGTCAACAACATGATAACCTTAGTTCATTTGATTTTGATGACAACAACTCATATGTTCCTTTCGAAAGAGATTATCTACTCCTAAAAGTTTGTTTACATGGAATTAATTTCTATAATTTTGGATCTTGATAAATCTTGCTCAATTTGAGACTATTTTATTGATTTGTTAATGGAGGATCTTTACTTTTAGGCCCTAAACTACATCAGGATATTAAAATGAGGTGTAAATTATCAAACTCATCACATTTAGCCTCAAAACTATCAAAATTCATCAATATTTACCCTATTATAAGACCCAATGTAACTGACTTTTTTTCCTTTAAATCTTAGCTGTTAGATGTTGATTAGATGCTTCTACAAAAAATATGTTGATAGGATTAAAGAGCTAGGGACGTGACAAGTGACAAAAATATATACTTTGGAAAAAACAAATAGAAACTTGCATGGCTTGGTGAAGAAATTTGAGGAGACTAAAATTTTAAATTGATTTAAAGTGAAAGGAAAGGAGGAGTTTCCTTGATTAAAAAAACAAAAAGAAAAGGAATGAACAGATTTAATTTGTAGAACATGTGGGAGAAGCTGGTGAGGGAGTTGTCTTGGGAGAATGGAAACAAGTACAAAAGAGAGATGATGGTATAAAAAGGAGACAAAAAGGTTTTGATAAAAAAAGATTAAGAATGAAGAAGAATAAGTGAAAGAATAAAAACCGGTAAGTAGGGAGATCACTCCTTCCCACATGTCACACACGTTAGAGAGAAGAAAAAAATAGAAAAAGTAGAACAAGAAATTAGAAGCTGAAGAGTTTGTTCAAAAAGTTTTATGTGCTTATCTATTTTGAAGCTAATAAAACAGCTAAATGTTTAAAGATATAGCTAACTTTTAGAAAAAATAAGTTTGATTTAGCACAAGGTTGAGGTGAGATTTCTAAGATCTTTTAAAAAGGTTTGTCTTAGAGATTCCAACTTATATAAGACGTACCGATTTAAGTGTGTAATTATGATCAATCAAATATTACTAAATTCAAAGTTATATTTGGAGGCGATGAGAGTTGTTAGAAAACAAAAAGATCTTGTGAAAATATTTTAAATGTGATTAAGTTGTTTATAACCTGAAGTTTAGAAACATCTCTCTTTGATTGATGGAAGCTTTAGCTAAAGAGATAATAAAGTGTATGTATTCAAGAAATAATGAGATATGGTGTTTGAAAAATGAAATGTCACTATTTTTAGTCAAAGAAGATCAATAAACTAAGGCAACAAGAATACTAAGAGCGATAGTGATGTGAATCCGAGCAAGGCTTCAAATGAGCTAGTTCAAGTTCCCGTAGGGCCGGTTACGAGAGAACGAGCCAAGAAGTTCAATGATGTACTCGACGAACTCATTCAAGAGATATGGGCTCAAGCAAAGTCATGGAGGCCCATTAAAGATGATCCACGTTTTAGAAGGATCCGGTCAAGAGATATTTTTGGGTCTATTCTAGAAGAATCGGATTGCATGGCTATTCTAGGGGCCAAATCCTTTCCTTTTATGATATTTTGATTATTATAGGCATGTGATTCATTTCCTTCTAAAAAGTTAAAGTTGCTAAAATTGCTCATTTAGGCAACTAGGAAGAGTGGACGTCCAGCAATTAGTCAAATAAGGAATTTTGAAATTAGCTTATTTTGTGTTGTTCTCTACGTCCAGGTTAGAGTTAGGCAAATAAGGTATTTTATTATATTAGTAATGTTTTGTCCTTTCCTTTTGAAAGTTAGGCGTGTAGGATCAGCCACCTAATGGTTGATTGTCTTATTTATTTTGTCATGTTGTTCACACCAACTCTAGTCTAGGAAATAAGGAATATTATTTCCTTAGTTAATTATTTCTTTACTTAGCTAATTTCGAATTTTAATTAGGTTTCTATGTTAGTTTATTTCCTTGTTCGTTTTTCAGCCCTTTAAATAGGAGTTTTGCATTGTAATTCAGGACAGACTTTGATCAATGAAATTGTGAGATTTATTCTCTTTGGTTTTTTGAAGAACTTCTCGAACTTATCGGGATTTCCCGTGGTGTTCACTTCGACTTAGCAAACGGATTTTCATCCCAGTTTATGGCGTCTTCCTTATACCGAGGTTCTTGTTTTCTATAAACAACGGGTCGAGGTTTCCATCGAATCAGTCCTAGAAACGATCTTGGGTTCCTTTTAGTTGTCGGGTCTCGTTACTCTTAACGAGGTTCACATCAGATAGGATCATAGTTTGTTAGGTTTACGAAAAAAATTCCCTTGCACTCAGCTTGTACATTGAGTTTAGATGGACCAGGTTTAGCTGAGAAATGCACTGACCAAGCTGGAGCACAATGGCAAACTCCAGACATCCGGCCTCACAACCCGAGTATCAACTTAGTCAAGGACTTCTTTGCAAGCGGTAGGATCTGCCTCTCATCCCCTGGATACAAGTCATCCAAAAGTCATCTAAGAGTGGAACATTGTCCTTCCCACCATTGAGTTATTCCCTTGGGGATGATAAGATCATAGTTAAGTGGTTAACCTTATAGATAGTATATCTTTAGGCCGTTATTTCCTTTATTTTATAGTAATTCATCTTGTTTGGGCCCTAAATAGTGCTTTTTGACTAGTGCTCGTTAAAGTAATCAGGCATGCAACAATAAACTTAAAAATATGCAAATAAAATTAGGGTATTTTCTTATGGATTAATAACACTTCATTATTTCAAAAGAACTATATATATGTTGCTAAAACTACTAATTATTTTTGTGTTATGGTTTTGAACACTTTTTGTTCTATTTATTGCAAGCATTGATCAACCAATTCTAAAAGAGTTAGTATCCATATTAAAACAAAAAAAACTATAGAAATGGTGTGAATATCATTCATAATATTTACAAATATACTAAGAGCATCTTCTAATTAGAAAGCATAACTTTCCATTCATAATGAGCCAATCATGCACTAAAAGCAGTTGTTTAATTTATATCTATCTTTATCATTCACTAGCATTTTTCCAAATCAAGTTTTGTATTGTAACTGAAATTTTATATATATGTATATGGATCCATTTGAATTTATCTACATCAAATTTTGTTTTGAATTTGGTGATGTTTGTAATCAAAAATTTTATCTAATCAAAATTTTGGCCAGAATTTTTCTCCTTTTTTAAAATTTTGGTTTACAAACAAAACTTACTCAAAATTTCAGTAAAAAAAATAATAAAAAATAATCTATGTCTCCATCAAATCATCTTTTTTCATTTCAATAAACATAAAAAAAAATTCACTTCAATTACATATTTCTTCACTTTTTCACCAATCCCCATAAAATTCTACTTATCCACTACTTTCCCTCAAAATCCAATAAAAATCCAAACCTTCTCATTTTTTATAACATTCCCAAAATTTTCATAAAATTTTAATTTGCAAACATGGCCCAAAATAGCATTATTTGATCATGATAATCAGTCCTCTCTGTTTGGTATAGAGTGTCTTTACCGTTGTAAATACTTCATCAAGGTGTATGTAATCAATAAATATTGGTGTCATCTTTTAAGTCCTAATTTTTGCTTTTCACATAAAAAGTACTAGCACAACTAAGGGGGACACAATTTTTTCTTATTAAATCTTTGTTTAAGAAATCATTTATTTCATCTTCTTTTTAATATTATTTTAGTAATTCTTCATAATTTATTTGTATAGATCTAACTTTTGTAGAGACGTCTTTTTCATTGATATATTTTTTACGCATGACAATTCGGTAGTAGGTTTCTTTTCATAGGGAAAATGATTAGGTAAGCTAGTACAAATTGAGATTTTATGTTTGCTTAAATAGCTCACAATTTTCTTATATTAATTGGCTTTTGATTTTATAAATACAATTATGTGCATTCATTTTCTATTGAAAAGTTAGATTTATACTCTGTAAGTATATTAATTTCCTCTTAAAATTAGGTAATAAAAACTATAGAATTGACCTCGTCCTAAAACTTTTGTTCTAATATCATTTACTCAATATTTTAGAAAGGGTAAAGTAATGTCCAAAATAGGCTTCCAAATATGTCTTTTGTTGCCAAATTCTGCCATTAAAAAATGCCGACTTTTTAAACAAATTATTTTGTTACAAGTTTAAAGCTTGGAAATTTCGCAATTAATGTTTTAAATAATTACTACTGCCTTGAGATAATTTTCCTAAAGGGAAAAGTGTGAAAAGTAATTCTTAAGTTTTTGCCTAAAAAAATTCACTCCCTCGGTTCTAAAGATAAACCAATTACTGTGAAATTTTGATTGAACTAATTCTGAAAGTATGCTACTTGTGCCTGGAATATTATAAGGAAAATATCAACATAAAGCACATATGATATATATTCTGCTCAGAAATCCCATCCTTATATGTTCTTTACTACTATATTACTGTCAGATTTGATTGAACTAATTCCTGACAGATTGTGAATCTGTCCTGATTCAATATATGAACCAGAGGAATCAGTATATGGACCATCAATACTCAGGCTGTGTGATCTGCTTGGCTGCTGCCAGAAGTGATTCCTTATGGCCTTATATCTGGAATTGACGGTTGAAAACCCTGGATCAGAAAACAGGTCTTGAACGTTAGTTCCTCCTTCAAGCATGCTCACTACTTGGGACATTGTCGGCCGAAGCGTTAAGGATGCATTGGTGCACAGGAGAGCCACATTTTATCATCACCATTGCCTCCTCTGATGAATATTCTGAACCCAGTGCTGGATCAACCAACTCCAGTGGACTGCCTCTCTCTTGCAGAACGTAGGCCTAGAAGAAGCCCAAAATCAAGAACAATAAGAAAAATGGAAAAGGTTACCTGGAGAACACAGTAACTAAGTCTAGTACTTTTGGGAGTTAAAACCTGAAGAAAATCCAGCATAAGAATAATGATAACGACGAAATTAAGCACAGGAATTTCTTTGATCAGATAAGACAGCGAATCCTTATTTACTAGGAATGTGAGACATTATAATTTGTGATTCATTCCACCAAAGAACTGTGAGAAACTTGGAAAAATATCAGAAAGTGCCTTAATCATCAAATTATTTTACAATTAGGTAAACGAACAGGGCATTTTCTTAAAGGTTTCCAACCTTTTTTGACATATTTACAACCATTTATAGTGATGAAGTGTTAGACAGGTCAAAAAACGGATACAAAATAGAACACATCTATTGTATGAGAAGGAAAGAAATTCTGAAGAAATTTTAATTACCCAATCAAGAAGGTATACGAATTCTTTCTTTGGTCGATAGTTTGTGTTGCTCTTTCCACTGACAATTTCTAATGCAACAACTCCGAAACTCTAAACGTCTGCTTTGGGAGTCAAGTAACCACGCATTGCATATTCGGGAGCCATATAAGTTATAACCTCTGCATAATTAAACAGAATGAAGCATTTTGACATAGAACTTGTAGTCTCAATCGTATCCTGTATCATTTATTTCTCAAGTCTGAGGGCAAAGATGTTCAAGGGCCTTATAATGGGGCATTGTGGGGGGCTAAAATTATAAGTTCTTGACAATATCTTTTATATCTAGCACTTGATGAAAAGCTTACTAGTCCATGTCTGCAGAAATGACTATCTCCAACAACCCCATGACAAATGAAGTTAAGTAAAAAACTTTATGCATGTTTGCGCTCAAAGCAGAAGAATGTCAATACATTTCGGTCTAATGGGGAAACTTACATAGTTCCAGCAATCCTGGTACTGATGTGGGTATTGTCATCTTCATTTAACTTCGCCAAACCAAAATCAGAAATTTTGGCATTAAAATCCTTATCAAGAAGCACATTGCTTGACTTTATATATCCCTATGCACAATTTTTAACCTCGATTCCTCGTGCAGGTAGGCCAAACCTCTAGCAATATACCCAGGCAAATTTTCTGCCTGGTAGGCCAGTCCAGTTTCAATCTGCACATTGTGTCCTTCCCTGTTTAAAATAAAAGCAAGATCACATTTCCAGTGCCTCCTAGGATTGACTGCATGTTATGTATTCATATATATGACTAGATCGTTGGAAGTACGCACCAAAAAGAGCGCGAGATAGACAATTAGTTTCCATGTATTCATAAACTAGCAATAACTGCTTTCCTTCCACGCAACATCCATACAGCTTCACAAGATTTGTATGTTGGAGTCCAGATATCATGCCAATTTCATTAACAAATTCTCGATTTCGTTACTTAGATTTTGAGAAGAGTTGCTTCACTGCAATCAGAGTGCCATCCGATAGCAGACTATATTTCAAAAACAGTAGTCCCAGTATTACACTCCGCATCTGTTAGAATTATGTGCCCTCGATAACCAAATTGATTAATTCGGTCCTAATATCTCATATGGAATATAGTATGGTGGAAGGAATTAATTGTATGTAAAAGGGGCATATTTGCAATAATCTTAAATTCCAGGGGTCAATTACAATATGTTGATGAACTTGATTGTAATTAGTAGAAGCCCTAATTGTATTAGAAGAAGAGTTCTTCAGTGTTATCCTACGACTGGAATTTGAGATCCCTAAGGATCCTATGTCTCATGCTCTTTCTAGGATTTTTCCAAGGCCTATAAATATAATTGTTATATTCAAGGGGTTGGTCATCAGAACCTATTAGGAAAATCCAATAACGAAAGAGTGACATAAATCCCTTAGGAGGCAACACATCTGAGTTGTTGTTCTGAATTGCTGGAGCTTTGGGTTGGATCGTAAAGCGGCTTAAGGTTTGTAGATTCCTAAATTCCCGTGTCAGGTATGGAATCGAATCCGAAATTGTAATCATAAATCCTGGATGATGTTTTGTTGAAAACATGTTGTTTGTTTATAGTTTAATTCCGCATATATAAACTATCAGTGGTATCGGAGCATTAGGTTCACATGATTGCAATTGTTGGATTATATGAACTTTGCTGAATTTCGATTGAGAATCAAAAACCCAAGTTTTTTTTTTACAGTTTACTGTCTACGTGAAAGAGAAAAATTTGTTTTTCTGTATATGCATATGTGATATGCTGAATTTTTTTTTCCGTATTGATTTAATTCAACAGTGAATGCATGTTATTTGCTATATTGTCAAAATTTTATTTTTACGATAATATGTTCGTACATAAAAAAAAAACAAAAAACAAAAACAAAAACTAGTGTGGCCGGCGGCCATAGGACGACAGCCGCCGCACCACAGGCCGGAGATGCGTCCGGTGGGACCGGAGCATGACAGGATCTGGTCCGGGTATGACCCGGACCGTTACCCATTACCGGCCGGGTTAGACCCTGACCGGTGGTCAATGGGTCAAATCGGTTTGACCTGTTGACCGTTGACCCGGTTTGACCGGAATTTAAAAAAAAAATTTGGAAATTTGTTTTCCAATTTTTGGTGCTAAATAGGATTAATTATAGTAATTTTTCCTATGGTGAAGCCAAAATGGATAAAACCGAATTTAATTTTGTAAAATTTTCTTGTTTATCTCTTGGGAAGATAAGTGTCTACATCTTAGTGGGAGTGTCTTCTAAAATAGTGACATAACTCACAAGTATTTGGAACACACTTAGATAATGGAATGCACAAACCAAATAAACGCTAGTGCTAAAATAGTACAAGACGTGTTTATTCAGGTAGACCAAAAGTAAATCGAGAATCACAAATATTTTTAAAATATTTTGCATATGATGTAAATTTTGATGAATAGTAGCTATTCGCCTTTACAAGATGTGTACAATGAGTACCAAAATGGATTTGTTGTTGCATGTAAGGTAGAGGTTCTCGATACCCGTTTAGAATATTATAAATATAAATGTTATATTTTCATTATTGTGATATATGTGATATATCTGTTTATTGTTCGGATGGGTGGTACCATTAGTTATTCAAAAACCAGAATCTAATGGAATTATATATGTGAATAATTTTGCAGATTCAAAATGACTTTTAATCCTTTGGCTAGGATTCTGGATGACAATCGGTTGACAGGACCGAATTATGTTGATTGGAAGAGAAATCTTATGATTGTTCTCTCAGCCGATAAGATCGGTTATGTTCTAACCTCTGAGACACCTGAGCTTGCCCTGGACAATGCCACTGAGGAAGAAAAGAAAGTCTTTAACAAGTGGCATGATGATGATAATATGGCAAAGTGTTATATTATGGCTTCAATCTCAAATGTTTTGCAGAAAGATTGTGAGGGCATAGCTACTGCTGCAGGCACTATGTTGCATCTCCAAGAAATGTTCGCAGAGCAGAGCAGATCTGCTAGGCAGACTGCTATGAAGAATCTGATGTCCACCAAAATGGTGGAAGGGAGCCCAGTTCGGGATCATGTCTTGAAGATGATTTCTTTCATCAACGAACTGGATTTTTTGGGAGCTGAGATGGATAGTGACACAAAAGTTGATGCCATACTTTCATCCCTGCCTGATTCTTTCAATTAGTTTGTCCTTAATTACAATATGAACAAGATGAGTGTGACATTGTCAGAGCTGCTCAATATGTTGCAGTCAGCTCAAGATCTCATCAAGAAGGACAAACTTACTGTGATGGTCACAGAGAAATCTAATGCCTCTATGAAACTGAAACCCAAGTTTAAGAAATTCAAGAAAAATAATAAGGGGTTTCAGGCAGCAAAGAATGTTCAAGGTGGACAAGGAAACAAAGGAGGTGACAAGAACAAAGGCAAAGGAAATTGTTTCCATTGCGGCAAGCCCGGTCACTGGAAGAGAAATTGCCGAGTTTACTTAGCTTCTCTTAAAAAGGGCAAACCTTCTGAAGGTGTGTCTAATATGCTTGTAATTGAATTGAATTTAATGGATGGTCCATTTAATTCATGGTGTGTGGATTCTGGTTCTACATCTCACATCTGCAATATGTTGCAGGGGTTCAAGGAGACCAGAAAGCTCCATGAAGGGGAGCTGATCCTTAAGATGGGGACGAGTGCAACTGTTGCAGCGACTGCCATCGGAGTGTTTAGTTTAGAATTATCGAATAATAGAATTTTGATTCTAGAAGATTGTCTTTATGTTCCAGAAGTGCGTAGAAATTTGATTTCTGTTTCGAAACTTGTTTTATCTGGATATTCGTTTCTTTTCAATTCAAAACTTATTATAAAGTTTCAAAATAAATTTGTTGCTTCTGGAATTATTTATGATGGTCTTTATCTTTTAAATGTTGATAATTCTTTGAATAATGTTGAGAATGATGATTCCAGTGTGTTATCCCTTAAAAGGAAGAGAGATGTTAATCCAACCTACTTGTGGCATCTAAGACTTGGTCATGCCAATATTGATAGGATCAATAGATTGGTAAGGGATGGGCCATTGCAATTTCTAAAAATTGAGCCCTATCCAATCTGTGAGCCCTGCTTGCAAGGAAAGATGACAAAAAGTCCTTTTACAGGAAAAAGAATAAGAGCCACAGAAGTATTAAGATTAATACATACTGATGTTTGTGGTCCCTTCAACCACATGGCAAGAGGAGGTTTCTCTTATTTCATTACTTTCATTGATGATTATTCCAGGTATGGTTATCTATACCTGATGAAGCATAAATCGGAATCTTTTGAAAAGTTCAAGGAATTCCACAATGAAGTTGAGAAACAGATTGGAAAGTCCATTAAAATGATTCGCTCCGATCGGGGAGGCGAATACCTCTTGGATGATTTTAAAGTTTATCTTAAAGATAATGGAATCATATCTCAACTCACACCACCAGGCACACCACAACATAATGGTGTTGCAGAGAGAAGGAATAGAACCCTATTGGATATGGTTCGTTCCATGATGAGCATATCTGAGTTGCCCATATCATTTTGGGGACATGCTTTGGAGACCGCTGTTTACTTGTTAAACAGGATCCCTACAAAATCAGTTCCTAATACCCCATATGAGTTATGGACTGGCAAGAAGCCAAGTCTTAGTCATTTTAAGATATGGGGTTGTCCAGCTCATGTTAAAAGGTTTAATGTGGATAAACTGGGATCAAGGACTGATAGATGCCTATTTGTAGGCTATCCCAAAATGACTACTGGTTTCTACTTTTATAATCCTAATGAAAACAAAGTGTTTGTTAGCATAAATGCTACTTTTCTTGAAGAGGATTATAGTTTGAATGAAACCGAGAGTAGAGTTGCTCTTGATGAGCAAAGAGATAGTACAGTGACTGTGCAGAACGAGAACAATGAGGATCAAGTGGTTGCTCCCACTGATCAAAGTGAACCTGTTGAGACACAGGAGCCTCGTCGTAGTAAAAGGATTATAAGACCTCCAGTAAAATTCAATTTGTTAAATGAGATTTACCAAATGAAATCTGAGGTACTGGAGATTGATCCTTGTGGTTATACAGAGGCTGTTAATGAAAAAGATGCTAAGCATTGGCATGTGGCCATGGAATCAGAGATGGACTCCATGTTTTCCAACAAGGTATGGACCTTGGTAGACAAACCAGAAGGCATTAAGCCTATAGGTTGCAAATGGGTCTACGAAAGGAAACTTGGACCAACAGGAAAGGTAGAGACCTTTAAAGCTAGGCTGGTGGCAAAAGGGTATACTCAAAAGGCTGGTATTGATTATGAGGAAACCTTTTCACCTGTAGCCATGCTAAAGTCCATAAGGATTCTATTAGCGATTGCGGCATACTATGATTATAAGACATGGCAGATGGATGTGAAAACCGCATTTTTGAATGGGTATATCCATGAAGAAATTTATATGGACTAGCCAGAAGGTTTCATATCTCGGGAAAATGAATCGAAAGTATGCAAATTGGAGAAATCCATTTATGGCCTAAAACAAGCATCACGTTGTTGGAACATTCGTTTTGACGAGTCAATCAAAATGTTTGGTTTCTCACAAAACATGGATGAACCTTGTGTCTACAAGAAGGTTAGTGGGAGTGCTATTACTTTTTTGGTTCTTTATGTAGATGACATACTACTCATTGGGAATGATGTAGGGGCTTTGTCATCTGTGAAAATGTGGTTGTCTAACCAATTTTCAATGAAGGACCTTGGGGAAGCATCCTACATACTCGGGATCAAAGTGTTTAGAGACCGAAAGAAAAGATTATTGGGTCTTTCACAGGTCAATTATATTGACAAGATATTGGCTAGATTTAGCATGGTAAATTCCAAGAAAGGGTTTCTACCCTTTAGACATGGAATTCATCTCTCTAAGCAAATCTGTCCAAAAACACCTGAAGAAAGAGAGAAGATGAGTAACTGCCATTATGCTTCGGCTGTAGGGAGTCTCATGTATGCTATGCTTTGCACTAGGCCTGATATCAGTCACGCAGTTAGCGTTGTGAGTAGATATCAATCCAATCCAGGTCCAGAACATTGGTCAGCAGTGAAACATATCCTCAGGTATTTGAGAAATACAAAACACAATTTCTTAGTGTATGGCAGTGAGGATCTGACTGTCCAGGGATATACAGATTCGGATTTCCAATCAGATATTGATGATAGAAGATCAACGTCCGGATTTGTGTTCCTTCTTGGAAAAGGAGCATTTAGTTGGAGAAGTTTCAAGCAAAGTATTACTGCTGATTCTACAACTGAGGCAGAATATGTTGCTGCAAGTGAAGCTGCAAAGGAAGCTGTGTGGATTCGCAAGTTCCTTCAAGAACTTGAAGTTGTCCCTTCGATTGAGGCACCTATTCCCTTATACTGCGATAATAATGGTGCAATTGCACAGGCAGTGGAACCAAGGTCTCATCAAAGGACAAAGCAAATAGAACGTCGTTTTCACCTAATACGTGATATCATATCCAGAGGTGATATCAAAATGGTGAAAGTTGCATCAGCTGATAATTTAGCTGATCCATTTACAAAACCTTTATCTCAAAAAGTGTTTGAGAAACATATTAATGATATGGGTTTGAGATATATGTATGATTGGGTTTGACGTTTTATTTCTTTATTATATTATAATAAAAGTTTATTTGTTTCTCACATATATTTATTGTTGTTATGGGTTTATACATAACATGAGATGTTATGTATGTAAATTTGTTCAGGTAACATTGTAGAAAAATCATGCTATAGATTAATGAATCAAAGGCAGGGAATAATGATTTTTCAGTTCCTTGTAAGCCTGAAAGTATTCTAGACTTTTGTAACATAGAGTCTACACTTGTTGTGCGGAGAATGATTGATTCCATCATTGAGGTATGACCTTAAGCAAACGAGTGGGTGTCATGTAACAAGTACATACACTGAACAGGATCCGATTAAGAACACCTTTTGGAAATGATCACTGTCAGGTTAAAGGTTGTTCTATCACAATTCGGTATTGTCCTTAGACCTGAGAGGTTTGTATTTATTCATGAATTGTGTACACAACTTTGATATTGTCAACCGGTGATGTTCATTCAGGACTATATCTGAACATGTTGGGTTGTGTGCGTGATGATTGAGTGGTATGAATGCTCAACAAGGAATCCACCAGTCTTTTGGAAAGACAGTATATTCAGTTAGTGTTCATGAAAGAGTTGGACCAAAAGAATCCGGCCGGAGTGTTTTACAAAACTATTTTATTAATACATAAAAGTATATGATATATATTTCAAAATTGTTTTGTGGTCCAACTGAATTATGAACTAAGAAATCAAGTTTACATGAGATAGGGACATGACGGTGATATTTGGTTCTGAGGGCAAGTGGGAGATTGTTAGAATTATGTGCCCTCGACAACCAAATTGATTAATTCAGTCCTAATATCTCATATGGAATATAGTATGGTGGAAGGAATTAATTGTATGTAAAAGGGGCATATTTGCAATAATCTTAAATTCCAGGGGTCAATTACAATATGTTGATGGACTTGATTGTAATTAGTAGAAGCCCTAATTGTATTAGAAGAAGAGTTCTTCAGTGTTATCCTACGGCTGGAATTTGAGATCCCTAAGGATCCTATGTCTCATGCTCTTTCTAGGGTTTTTCCAAGGCCTATAAATATAATTGTTATATTCAAGGGGTTGGCCATCAGAACCTATTAGGAAAATCCAATAACGAAAGAGTGACATAAATCCCTTAGGAGGCAACACATCTGAGTTGCTGTTCTGAATTGCTGGAGCTTTGGGTTGAATCGTAAAGCGGCTTAAGGTTTGTAGATTCCTAAAATTCCCGTGTCAGGTATGGAATCGAATCTGAAATTGTAATCATAAATCCTGGATGATGTTTTGTTGAAAACATGTTGTTTGTTTATAGTTTAATTCCGCATATATAAACTATCAGCATCAACCAAGGAACACCCATGAAAATTCCCAGGTGACCTTCATTTAGCATCAGTATCATTTGTCCAATTGGAGCTTCTATTTTAATGATTGTGTACTCTTTTTGAGCCTCTACCAGCTATCAGCCTTTAATATACACAAGTAAGAGAAAATTTCAATAGACTCTTCTGAATTGCATGGGCGATATGGATAGCTCTTATAAACAAAATTCCCTGAAACCCTTCGAAAATCAAAGCTGGGGGCAGGGTAGCCATTCTGTTGGAATAAGTAAACTCTAAAATAAATGTTTGCAATGATATCCCTCCAGAAGTTTTATTGTGCAGTTTGTGAAATACTTTCTTGATATTGAAGAAGGAAGAAAACGTGTTAAAACTAAGGGAAAATTCATTTTCACCCACTAGGTTTTGAAGTTATTTTGAAAACTTCATTGGGTTTCTAAAAAAATCTTAAACTAACTAGGTTTTGACCGTTGGTATAATAAATCACTAAGCCCAACTCCCGTTAAAGTGATTTAACACAATTTTTTTTCATCCAATCACAACTCGCAACTGTCATTATTTTTTTTAATGACACATGGCGAGTTGCGATTGGATAAAAAAATTCTGTTAAATCACTAACAGAATTAGACTGAGTGATCTATTATACTCACTGTCAAAACCTAATGAGTTTTTCAAAATCACTTCAAAACTCAGTGAGTAAATATAAATTTTTCCCACAAATTATCCTGAATGTCCACTGAAGATTGTAAAGAGACTTTAGTCATATTCGTCTCCCTAGCTGCAATAGATTGGATCTTATAAAAGAACAACACAACATTACCTTGTAAACAGAAACAAAACCTCCTTCACCAAGCTTTTTTTGCAGGATCAAAGTTCCTGGTGGCAGCTCTGATCTGTCACAATGTAAATAATCCTGTTTGCAGATCTATACCTAGAAGTTCTGCCCACAATGCAGAACTAGATTTCAGTACAGAGAAGATACTGAAAACTCAATGTATGTTCTTTTGCTAATTAAGTGTCCAAATTGGGTTGAAGGTCACATCAAATGGGAAAAAAAGAAAAGAAAAGAGGAGCTCAAGGTTCGATGAGAAGCGGTCTTGGGCTATGGCCACTTTCTACCAAATAAACAAGTTATACAGTGTCTGTATTTTTTTTTTCTTGAAACTAAGATAAACTATGTCCAGGGAAGTCACCTCAGCTTTCTCCACAAATCATGAGAGTGAAAATTGTTACAGACAATTACAGGAAATATTGAAATACAGTAAAGAGGGACAAACGTTAATTTTCCCAGCAACTAATTCTAGTCAAGAGGGTAAATTAGAACATTGATTTTTGAAGAGTCATGCTGCTGTTGACTGTCTTATGCTTGACCTGGTTGTGCTGTTCTGTGCGATTTAAAGAGAGAGGGAAATTGTAATGAATGTCCCAATAAAAGGAGAAAAAAAGGATGAACAAACTTCCAAGAGCATATTAGGAATATGGACACATTCTAGCAGATAAATCAGTCAAAAGGTATGTTTATAATTTTTCTCCTGCATTTACCACAACCTAGATTTGTACCTAACAATGTTATTCAGTTTTCTATAACAATAATAACCAATGGAAAGTGTTACTAATTTTTTAACCTGGTCATATATAATCTGGAGACGAAAATTGTTACTGAATTTAACATAATCATACGAGTAAAAACTTCTGCTTGACATGATTGTTGTTACTCTTGACCTGGTTGTTCTAGTCAGCGTGATTTACAGAGACTACTTAGAGATAACAACAGGGAATAATGGAATTTATATCGATGGAGCTAAAGTAATTTCCCTCTCGGATGTTGTATTATTGGTGCAGCAGAGCATCTAATGAGAGGTTTTGCGGCTTGGGAGTGCTGTGTCTCATGATCAATGTATGCATCTCTATATGAGAAAATCAGCTAATACCATTTGCTATTTGGATATGACGTTGTATGGGTGTGGCTTCAACCAACATTTTCTTTTGCGTTTTTGAACTGTTTATTTTTTTCCCCTGAACTTCAACTGTGCATTCAGTTATCATGAATGCTATATGCCGGTCATATACGCTTGTAAAAGACTCATACCAATTTGTCTGATCCTTTTAAAAATTGTTTATAGTGGGGACAATAGGTTATCACCAATGGGGATATCTGTTCTTGCGTTCAAGGAGCAAATTGAGGTGGGCAAACTTCCATAAATTTGTAACAGAGTACTGATAACCTATTCAAGTATGAGCATGGAAATTGGCTGCTTTTAGATGATGGGGGATAAATTTTGTGGTTGAGAGAGGAACAGCCTAAATTCCAGCTAATGCCAGCTAACCCATCTAACTGGTTAAGTAGCTAGTTGATCCAAACCGAATGGTTTTGTATTCCTAACGATCTTGAACTTCTCCGGGTTTCTTTTATATTTTGTTTTAAAGAGGGAAAAAAAAGATGCAAAGAACAATGGTATTGAGGTGTTCAATGGATAATTCTGTTGTTTCCCTAACCGAGTTTTGCGCCACTCATCCGCGTGAGCCCATTATATGTGGCTAAGGTTGTTGTATTCATTGCTTAGTTCTCAAGTTGGTCCTGCCTCTGTATATATGGAAGTTATACGCTTTCTAATTCAAGAGAACAAACACTATGGACCATGGTACTGATGGAAGTGCTGGGATTCTACTTGTGCAAGCTGATGCTCCTATAATGGTGAGCCCCTGACTGTTACTTTTCCGTTGCCTTCTCAGGAAGGATTATGAACTTATATGTTGCTTTACGTTCCAGGGAATTCTCAGCCACATGGATAGTTCAATGTGCTCATCAGCGCCTGACCCTGAGATGTAGATCATCCAAGGCACATTTCTTTCTCTCTAGATAATCTTCTTTTCTTCCATCTTTGTGAGTCTCCATTGCTGGATTCTCACTTCTTTCCGATAATCTTATTTTTATTTTCGGATTTTTTAGCTGGTTATCTTGATTTTACGCTGTTTTGGCTGGGATTCCAGAGGTTAAGCCGTTGTTTTGGCTGCTATATCTCTGGTTATCCGTGCCTATCACTTCAGAATTTGTAGAAGATGGAATCGGATTCTTTTCCAACAGCGAATCCGTCCTCCAAGCTGGGTTATGCATGCAGTGCTGAGGATTTAAAGGCGCAAGGCTAGTACGTTAGTGAATGGCTCGACTCTTCCTAGGGGGATCTTAAGCCGCTAGCTGGATCAAGGAGAGTGTTAAGAGGGGGAATGCCCCTAGGATGAGAGAGGGAGGCTATTCTACAGAGAGGATGACCCAGCAGTAGGGGTGTTCAGTGCCACCGGGAAAATCCGGTGGCACCGGCACCGGCACCGGCACCGGGTTGCCGGGGCACCGGCAACCCGGTGCCGGTGCCGGTTTGCCTTTTTTTAAAAATCCCGGGGGTAATCCCGGTTCCCGGGTTACCCGGAACCGGGAACCCGGACCCCGGGAAACCGGGTTAAAAAAAAAAAAAAAAAAAAAAAAAAAAAAAAAAAACGCAAAACTGAAAGTTGAAGACTCGAAGTGCCCCCCTCAGCAGGCCTGCCTTTGCCATTCCCGAATCCTAAATTTCCCAAATCCCAGCCCTAACATCAGACCCCAAATCACCGTCCAGTCCACTGCCATCGCCCTTCACCGCCGACGTGCCCCCTGCCCACTGCCTTCACCGCCGACGTGCCCCCTGCCCACTGCCTTCACGCCGACGTGCCCCCTGCCCACTGCCTTCACGCCGACGTGCCCACTGCCCACAGCCCGTGCTGATTTGTCTCATCATCTTTCAGGTAATCTACCGTTTCTCTCTCTCTCTCTCTCTCTCTCACCTCCCTTTTCTCTATTGTGTGAGCTTGGAAATGGTCCTGTTTAATCAGAGCATTGATTAGGCCATGGTTGATGTAGAGCACCAACAAGAATAGTGGACAGCACTCTTGTTAGTCAGGGCTGCATGTTCATGCTTCAAATAGTAGCATCATCAACGTAAATGCCATCTGCTTTAGTAGAATACTCGGTTTTGATTGGAACCTAAATTTCCTTGGTTTAGGCCATGGCTGTTAATTTGATCTGTTATGTCCAAGCTATTAGTGTTTAAAATGTTAGCAAATGCATGTGATAGATTGGTCAAATAATGAACCATATAGAACCGGTTTTGTCCATACTTTAATTAGTTTTTGAAGTCCTTTTCGAAGGGTTCTTTTAAGAAAATTACCATGCTTTAAGAATCTAATTTAGTGTCCTAAATATTGTTGTGAACAATTTGAAACAAGGTGGCAAAAGAACCCTAAAATGCATTTAGAGCAATCGGGTACTTTGCATTTAGAGGATCAGATTTGCTCCTCTCTCTTTCTTGCTTCCTTGATTATTTTAGCACTAAGTTTAGAGAAACAAAAAAGGGGATCTTTGAGTGATGGTGTAAATATGGAAAATTTGGGAGATACTGTGACAAGAGCCTTGGAAAGAAAATATGGGTTTCTTGAGGAGTAGGTTGCTGAAAAATTTTGGATTGGAAATTGATGATGGCACCGTGTAAAAGCTTTGATTTTGAGGTTGATTAGATGATTTTTAGGTTGCTGAAATACCCCAATGATAGCTTAGGGTTTGTAATAAAATAAGGTTGTTAATGGGCTTTGATTTTCCTAAGGTTTTTCTTTATAATTGTAAAGGATTGAAATTCTGATGTTTGAGAGCATAACACATAATTCTGAAGTTCTGTTAATGGGCTTTGATTTTCCTAAGGTTTTTCTTTATAATTGTAAAGGATTGAAATTCTGATGTTTGAGAGCATAACACATAATTATGATTATGTTTGAGAGCATAACACATAATTGTTAATGGGCTTTGATTTTCCTAAGGTTTTCCATGTTAACTGTTGGGTTATATAAGTAATGTAACTATGTTGGACCTTTTCGTTATGTTAGACACGGCTTTGATGTTTTGGTTTCGGTTTTGTTTTTCATATTAGATATTATATTTGTTTTTGCAACTATGCATATACATTTTGTTTTTCTTGCCTTGATCTGGTTGGAGATACGTTCCCGTTTCTTGCCTTGAACTGATTTGATTATTGATTTTGGATTTGATTGTATTAGTTTGGATTAGATTATTCATTTTGGATTGAATTGTATTAGTTTAAATTGTATTATTGATTTTGGATTGGATTGGATTATATTAGTTTGGATTGGATTATATTAGTTTGGATTGGATTGTATTAGTGTAGAGTTTATATTTTTTTATGTGCGTAATATGTTAAAAAATTAGCTCAATATGAATATAGGATTACCGGAAACCGCCACCGCTAAAACCGCCACCTACACCGGCCGGTTTTTGCCCTTAACGGTGTAGGTGTAGGTGGCATTTTTTCAAAACCGACCTACCCGGTGTAGGTGCCGGTTTTGGCCAAAACCGGCACCTACACCGGGGTTGTACAGCCCTACCCAGCAGCTCTTTTTGAGGCATGAGCTACTCCCAAGGCAAAAGGGGAGGATGTTGCCCGTGGGGTTGGGCTTCTTCTGTTGTTACCGATAAGAAGGTAAAGGTCTAACTTGAAGTAAAGATGGTTATGCTCGAGCTGCTTCGCACCTCTCACTTTCTTTTGTTTGAGCGGCTATCGCTTCTCTTTGATGCTATAGTGGGAATTCCTCTTCTATCGTGATTAGTTGGGCTAGACTCTTCCTCTCTTTTTTTCACTCCCCCATCCCTCCTCAAGGTTGGGAACAAGAAGGATATGCCAATGGCGCCTATCAGAGAGTGGTTTCCTGGATTGGTTGGTTTGAGGAGTTCAGGCGTTAAAAGAAATTATTTTTATTATAGCTTTATCGAGATCAGAAGAAAATTGGGCAAAGGCTTTCAGACCCTACTTTTTGTGTAATGTAACATAGTAATTATCCTTTTTCGATTGAGGGAGATGGCTGAGTGGACTAAAGCGTCGGATTGCTAATCCGTTGTACGTGTTTTTCGTACCGAGGGTTCGAATCCCTCTCTTAAAGCGATAGGGATTGCAGCTGCCTACACTTTGTTGTCTTTTGCAGCACAACCCTCACCACATTGCAGGCCTTGAAGCTATTAAGAATTCTTTTTCACTCAGAGTTGGTGCAGGGAGTATGGTTCGGGTTCGAGATCTCTTTGTTGGCGTTGGTGATGTCTAAAAATTAAATTTCCCTTAATTTTTTTTTTCCTACCGAAGCTGAAACACCAATCTTATAATAGGATATGTTTGTTTACCGAAATTTTGGTATACGTGTAAAAGTTGAAAATTTTAAAATATATTTCGTTGGAAATTTTAAACCCCAAAATTTTGGGCAAACAAACATGTCCATAACTTATTTTCAATTGTCATTTACATCATTTCATTGCATTTGATGTCCTAAGGGGCATATTTTATCAAATATGGTCGCCTTCCTCCTAAGCATCAAATATGGTCACCAGGTCTGTGATTGGTCTGTAATGACTGCCCAGGATCTCAATTTATCCATCCGATCAGATTGATTATCAACTAAAAGTAATCTCAGAAAATCCCATATTACATTGCCCCATCTTCAACTCCATCAAAATAGGGCTAAAATAAATTAGTTTTAGCTCTCTACATTCTCTTTGCTTTTCTTTTCTTTTTTTCGCTACTGAACTTTTCATCTCTTCATTAAGTACATCCAGGAAAGTTGGCTTTCAGATCTTGCCCTTTTGAGGGGAAAAAATCCGAGTCAACTAATACAAAAATATCATCAACGTCGCAGCCAATCATACGTCCAGATGGTCTAATATCAACGGTGTAGCAAGTGCACTGGCTCCACATGCTGTCATACAATTCTCCAATTGACAGATGCTAAGGCTTACCAATTGGCTTAGGATTCCACATCCCGTGGCTACCATGGAGTGTCATCTTCTATCAGTGGAGGGACAGATCTTTGATTTTGAAGAGTCTGCTCAAAGATATGACCAACTTTAAGCAATTTTTCCTGCAAACGCCATGAGGGAAGAATCTTAACATTTGCCACTGATATTGCACGAGTTAATCCTTGTGATTAACCCATTATAAATTCAGAGGCTTAGGAAAAACAAGTAACATATGCAACCTAACACTTGACCACCAAAAAAATTCTCAGTATTGTCCCCCACCTTGATCCCTCCATTATCGTCCTAAACCCATTCCTGATGATACACCCTTTCATATGCAGCAATCGCACTTGATATGATATGGCTGACGAGGAATCAATGATTACAAAGATTAAAAAATCCTGTCAAGCATCCTCATTGAGTCAAACCTTTTTATTTCAGAAAAACTCCACTTATCAAAAAAAACTCAGAAAAACTCCATAAAGAATTGAGAGGAGAACTGAAAGCCAACACCAAAAGGATCCCTCAATATCAACTTCGATGTTGCTGTCTGAGACAACTACTTGACTAGACATTGATTAGCTGCAAGGACAATGAACATTGCTCGATGATTTGACAAACGTACCAATAACCTAGCTATCGACAAACACCATAGACAAAAAGAAGATGGACTTCATCCAGACAGATATAAAACATCTAATTCCGAAGGAAGTTAGAGTTAGAGTGGGACTGGTCATTTTTCTTCAATTAAGTGACTAACTTAAGTTACTAAATTGTTTTCGAAAAAACGATATTAGGTTCTCATCCATCTCTCTTGCAAAGAGGACCACCCGAACAAGGTATGACTATGCAGTAATTCTAAATCAAAATATCTATTGCAATAAGAATTTTCAATACCTCATCAAATGCCGCACCAATCATCTGAAGACCAACAGGAAGTCCTGCGACTCCACCTTCAACAAATCCACAGGGCAATACCAAGGCAGGTAGCCCTGCCAAGTTTACATTGACCTTTAAAGACAATAAAATAACTAAATGAGCAAACCAAAAAGCTCTAAAAGATCTAAAAGAGCTTTTATTACGAGTTTCGTTATGGTCCTAGTAGATGCCAACCAATGGGTAATAGAAGTAGGCCAAAATATGGCTCTATACATATGGCTAACAAAATCACCGGAACTAACAAACGTGAGTATACACTACATTGATAGAAAGGCCATGTCCTTTTGCCAAACAATCCTGAATAGGGCTAGGTAACAGCAGTACCTATTTTGGCCTCCGATTCCGGTCTGGCATTCCCGGTAACGGATGCCAGAATTCCGGTATGGATTATCTAGTCTATTTTAAAAAATAAACAGAGAGATCAGAGAGATGAGAGAGAAGAGATTCACAATAAATCCACAATATACAAATTCACAAAATGCCCACCCCTATCCAAATTCCAAAATGACAAAATCCAAATCCAAACACAGTTACACAAATTACAATAAACAGATTGACAACGGCGAGAGATTAGATAGGAGAGGAGAGAAATGAAATTGTGCGGGTGGGGGGAGGGGGAGGGGGAGGGTTAAGATGCAATCCTAGACCAAAACTGTGCGTTTTGGTTATAATACATAAAAAAACCCGGTATCGGAATTCTGCCCGGAACTACCGATACCGATTCCAATTACAGTATTTGGCCACATAACCTACCGGCTCCGGTTTCGGGCGGTGGCTGAAACCGGTATTGGAACCGGAATTCTGGTACCGGTGGACAAAATGCCCACCCTTAATCCTAACTCAAACATCAACTACCAACTTTCATACCATCTCCCATCACATAAAACTACTCATTTTAATCTCAAAAAACAAATTAAAATCTTTACAGAGTTGCATATTGTAACCAGAACCTAACAATCAAATTTACTAAGAATTGCGTCCCAAAACTTAAACAGCGTTGAAATAGGACTGTGGATCAAATATAATGTATTCTGTCCACTTCCGTGGGTACCAGGAACATAACTTCAATTCAACAAAACATGCAAGCTTGAGATAACTGTGGGAATCTCCAAGGTAGAGCCACTAGCTCTTACTACTCCAAATGTCGACCACGTGTGTATGGAGATTCTAGATATCAGGAAAGAAAGTAGAATGGGCATGCACATTAACCACAATCATCCTTCGAGGATCTTATATATTAGCATCATATACATGTCTTAAAGATCCATCGCACTCTACACTCGGGGCATTGATACGATTGTGTTTTCTCCTTCAATTTTGAAGCTCAGATGCGACTTCATAAACAAATTAGATTGTCCACAACCTCATCCCCCATTATTAGGTCACCACTGCAATTAAATCCTGCTACATAGGAACATGTATTGATATACCAGATCAGCTAATGCTCCTAGGCCCACTACTATACTCAAAAAAATGAATCAAAAGCTAACCTTACTTTTCTCACTCTTTCTGTTTATATACCTAGAAACAAGACAGGTGAAGATCAAATAAATGTAACAAAACATTAATGACAGTAGATCATAAATCAGTGTTAAAATGCTCACAGTCATGATATCGCCTGCATACATTGCCAAGGGATCATCTTTTTTCTCACCTGTTAACATAAGAAGCAATTGGGTTATCCACTGAACAAAGTGCAAAAATTAAAAAATAAAACAAAGGATGGAAGCAGCATACCTATCTTATAAGCAGCGGATGGAGCAGCAGGTGAAACTAGGATGTCATTCTGATCCAGTGCTGCCTTGAAACTTTTCTGGACCAAGGTCCTCACCTAAAACACTTTTCCAATCAAATATTTTTCTTGAATCCTTAAAGCTCTCCAAGCAATCAGGAAGAAAAAGTACAAATTTCTAAAAGGAACTCTTAAAGAACTATTATAATCATTATGCATATTTTCCTGATAAGGAACTACGGATATCGCACAATAAGATTTAAAATCATCAGAAGACCAGAAGTTGCAAGATTTATAGAAGTTAAGCCTGTGGAATTGGGACACAAGATGTTCTACTTATAGGGTAACTCCTGCCTAATATTGTCATAATCAGGTTTGATTCAAATGAGACCCAATAAAATGAAGATACTTGGCACAATTTTGTAGTACCTGCTGGGCACGCTTGTAATATGCATCATAATAACCAGCTGAAAGGGCATATGTTCCCATTAAAATTCTCCTTTTGACCTGCAAATATAACAGGTTAAGCCATTGACTGGTAAAACTCTAATTTAAAATTCACTGTTAAGCGTAAGTATATAACTAGTTAGACCAGGTCTAGCAGTAGCAGTTATGTGCCTGTGTAGGAGATCTTCAAAAATAAAAGCGTGGCAACTGAATTTCGGACTAGCCAACTATAGGTCATGTACCTCAAGACCAAATCCTTTCGCTCGTGAATCCCCATAGAGGGAGTTTAACTCATCAACAGCAGCTTGGTTCCCATACCTGAAAATTGATGTAGATATGAAAGGTGAAAACTCACTCGCTCATCAATAATTAGAGGTAAAATACGCAGAGAACCATAAATTGAGATTTGGCAATTCCTTTTCCACCATTCTCAACAAAAATACTATAATGCCCACAGGCAGGCCCCTTGGAAGATATTTGAATATTAAATGCTTTATCATGAAACCGAAAACACCAGAAAAAATCAAAACAAAAATAGAGAAGGAAAAGAAGTTTTTCCATTTGTGCCAGATCCTTTCAACAAAACCACAATTTCTATTGAGTTGGCTTCTACTCTCTCTCTCTCTGTGTCAAAGGTTTAGGTGGTGTTTGCACATCAAAATTTTGGTTTATTGGAGTTGGTGAAAAAGTAAGGAGATAGATGATTTGACAAGGAGAGAGAGATTATTTTATAGTTCTTTTATTAAACCACAATTTTGGGATGGCCAAATATTTAGGACGCTAGTTGCCTTCTAACCTCCAAAAGGGAAATGCCAAATTTACACTTTTTAAAGCACGAGAAATGAGACTAAATACAAATTCTCCATCAAAGCCTATTTTTCTATAACAAAAACAAAGGGAACCCTCCTTAGATGGCTGAAGTATGCAACACTCTACAGTTCTCAAAGGAACTACAAGATAAATGCAAATTTTATTGACAAACACGGACAATGTGTTTCCTCACTTCATATTCATTAAAAAGACAAAATAGCAATAGCTCAAACAAACAATCAATCATGACTCTAATTTAAACTCACTAAGTGTACCAACCATAATGAAAACAAACGAAAAATGCCCAAAGACCCTTAAAACAACAAAACTAAATTAGGCTGCTACAGTACTACGTGACCAATACCGCTTCAATAACCTTGAAGCTTATTGCCAGATCTCATCCGACATTGTCCTCTCCATCCCTCTCTCTCTCTCTGTGTTTCCCTTTCCTTCTCTCACCTTTTAAGTAAAAATAACATTATAGCTACATAAAGCGACTCGTACAGATTAAAAGACATACAAGACTACCACATATAAAAATGCACATGCATGCTCACACAAGCGCACATGCACACACAAACACACATAAGAGAGAGAGAGAGAGAGAGAGAGAGAGAGATAGAGAGACAGACAGTGACAAAGATTTTATCTTCATGTATACAAAGCCAAAGATAGAAACATCAATGTAGGACAAGAATCATTTAGGCTATTACCTGACACCATCATAACGTGATAAGTTGGAAGATGATTCAGAAGATGCAATAACATAATAGGCAGGCAACCCAAGGGAGAAAGAAGGTAATGAGATCTGCAAGTTTAGGATTTAAAAGGTTTTAAAAGACATTATAGAGCAAAAGCAGGCCTCTGGAATGAAATAGTGAGTTAGAGCACTAAGCCATTGTAAGGAACATAAATAATAAAGAGTAAACCTCAGTCACAGAACATCCTAGTTCCTCAAGATGTGAAGCAGCACCACGGATTAGCAAAACCACTCCACTATCAACACCGTCATCAAGAGTTTGACGGATCAGACCAACTCTCAGTCCCTTCAAAGGTTTGGACTTCGACAAATTTATTGAAGCAAATTGAGATGCAAAATCAGGAACCTCCTACATAGTTAAATATGTTTTAATTTCAGAACACAATGCACCATTCACTATTTACAGGACACTGAATAAAGTGCATTTCGCACAATATCTAATATTCTATTCTCGGACATCAGTCCACCAAGATCAATAAGTCTTCCTTAATAACAAATATTCAAAAATGCACGAAGCAAACCAACAAGATTAGACAACTTCTCACTCGTAACAGACATGGTAAATCTTTCATGTTGTACCTACCGACTTTTAGCTATACCAAGGATGACACCAATACACAAACTCAAATGCTCATATCACCACATATGAAATCTGTTTAATTTTCTTCATTGAGGACTGGTTTGGAACTTACGTAGACTTTATAAGTTAAGATCATAATTCTTCACTTCCAGGCATCCAAAGAAAAATTATCTTTGCATAATAATCAAATATGTAAGGGTTCCTTACCCGCTTACTACTAGTCGCATCGAGCCTATCATGACCAGAAATCACACGAAGAAGAATCCCAGTATCAGCAACTGAGGATCCAATGCAGCCAATAACATCAAGTGACGACGCATATGCCATGAGTCCATATCTCGAAACCAGTCCGTATGTTGGTTTCAATCCAACAACACCACAAAATGATGCTGGCTGCCGCACGCTTCCACCAGTATCACTTCCCAGTGACACGACACACTGCCTAGCAGAAACAGCCGCAGCTGAGCCTCCTGATGATCCTCCTGGCACCCGAGACACATCCCATGGATTTGCAGTCACCTAATGAATACCACCCTGGTTACCAATTAGGAAAGACATACCAAACTAACAGAAAGTCTCAAAATTAGGATAGTAATTTTTTACTCTTCATTTCCAACATTACACTAGCTTTGAAAAGATGTCAAGATCTCGAGAAAAAACAAAAAGAAAACAAAAGTATTATCACTGAAATATAAGTTAAAGAAGGGGTTGTATTCTCTACTGTGTAGATAAGCACTCCATTCCGACTATGGAATCGAAAGGAACAAGCCATATATTGATTTATTTGAAATCAGCTGAGCAGCTAAAGTATGATCATTGGACCAACAGACATGGCTCCAAGAGCTACACAGACAAATTGTTTGTCACACCATTGTAAACTATTTCTGCAGTGATGATTGCCCTAGAAATATTTGCTCTTGCTATTCTCCAGTTTGTTAAGGGAAACCACTACTTATGAGTCCCTGTCTCATTCTTCAGCAGGCAAGTACCAGAGGCCCCGATTATCACATAAGATCATGTACCATGATCTCTTAATATGTTGTTCCTTAATGTATATGTATTTCGACTTAAATTTAATGTTTCTGCTGGTTCCTAGGGAGAGAATGGGCACGACTCCACTTCGCCCAGTTCTACGGTCAAAAAATCCGCTCATTATACAGTCATCTGTACAAAACAATAATTGAGTCATTTCAAATCGAGAAGCATGACACTTTGATTGGTTTCAATTTGCCTAAGTTTAAAACGAAGAAAAAGAGAGATAACATAACACAATTTTGGAAAACACGTTTAAAAATTAATTTGATAGGTCCAACTTCTTAAGTCGTCTTCATTTTGTGCTCCACAAAGCCAATGAAAAACCACAGTAGTTTCCATAAAACCCACACTCGGTACAAAGGGAAGTGAGAGAGAGCCGAAAACCTGAAATGCAGAAGCTTCAGTGGTGCTCCCCATGCCAAACTCGTCTAGGTTTGTCTTCCCAACCACAATGCCACCCAACTCCTTGATCTTCCTCACAGCCGTTGCATCGAACGGTGGACGATAACCATCGAGGACACGGGAGCCACCGGTGGAGGGCATATCCATCGTACAGATGTTGTCCTTCACACCCACAAGCACCCCGGCCAGGGGGCCCACCTCCTCGTTCCTCGCGATCTTTTCATCTAGGCGATGGGCCTGCTGCGAAACGGCGTCGGATACGTGTAGGAAGGACTTTAGGTGGGGCTCGGTCAAGCGAAGGCGGGTGAGGTAAGACTCAGCAAGCTGGGTGGCAGTGACTCGCCGAGAAAGAAGAGCGTGGCGGATAGAGAGGATTTGGGAGTGTGGGAGTGGTGCAGTGGAGGGAGAGGATTGGGCGGTGAGAGTGCAGAGGGTGTAGCAAGGGAAGCGGGAAAGGGAGCGAGGGGGCTGGAGTGTGGATAGCATTTTTCCTTTTTTCCGTCACTGTTGGCCCTGCCCTCTGCCTTCCAACAAAAACCACAGGACCAACAATGGATAATGGTTAGCACTGCCCTCCACCTTCCAACAAAAATCACAAACAGTCATAATCCAATGCTCAATTCTGACCTCCAATCTCCAACAGAAACCAACAAACAATAATAATAGTAATTGATATTCGAGAATTAAAATACCATCGACCTTAGAAAGAGCCCTTATCTGCAAGTCGCCTATCAACCCTCCAATTAAGAACAACCACCAAATCTGAAAATGTATTCCAGTCAGTTTCTAAGCTTTGAAATTTTCAGCAAATGAAAAAGAAAAGATCACAAGATCTAGAAAAAAAAAATGAACAATATAAATGACCTAAGTATTTTTTTTGTTAAAGGAAAAATTTTTGTTTTTGCAGTTTGTGGTAGCATATGCACTTAACTTCGACAATGCAATCAATATGTCTTTCCTTCACTTGATCTCGTGTTTAAAAGAAACAAAAGAATATGAGATTTTTGCAGATTTAGCGGTTCTCATAATGATGAAAGTTCAGAGATTCAGTGTTCAGCAAGTAACTAATTGCATGCTTCGTGAAAAAAAAAAACTGTCACGGATTTTCTCAGCCATCAAACCCCAAAAGTTGTACCTTCTCCAACTTTTTTCTGCACAAGAGCAGATCTGCATGATTATTTTTGAGACTGACAGTCACTCACTTGTTAAGTACCAAAGAGATACATGACAGGAAAAGGAGGTGTAGACCCGAATGGCATTAAGTGTCATGAAATATCATGTTTGCCTAGTATATATTTTTTTGGCTACTATTTGCTAGCAACGACATGATTTACAGAAAAAACAAGAAGCTTCCCGAGTGTCTTTTCCCAGTTGCCTCGAAATGCTACAAGCATAACAAGATGAGCGGCTTGCCCCACTCTATAAGATCCAAAGAACACAAAAATTATATAGGGCTTACCGTTAATCGTACTACAGCAACTCAAAATCCCCAAATTCTTGGCTATAAGATCGGAACCTAACAGAAAACAAAATCAAACAAAAAATGTTAGTAAATCAAATCCTAATTGAGACAAAAGCAACAAGGTGAGAAGCCATAGAGAGAGAGAGAGACAGAACCAGGGAGGTGAGTGATGTAGCGGTGAGTTGAGGGAGAGAGAGCGTGAGAGACTGGATAGTGGAGAGTGACTGAGAGATTTCGAGGGAGAGAAAGCGAGAGAGACTGAGAGATTTCGAGGGAGAAGGAGCGAGAGAGACTGAGTGATTTCAAAGGAGAGGGAACTTGAGGGAGATCAGTACGTCGGAGAAGAGGGGAGGGGGAGATCTGCAGCTTCGACGAAGGGGTGGAGCGGAGAGTTCGGGACTTGGGAGTGGGGGGGGAGAGTTCGAGAGTGTGTTTGTGGGGGGTGGGGGGTGGGGGTGGGACAGGGTGAAACAGCGAGACCGGGTGAGAAGCTAATCATCTTCGGGGTGGAGTGGGGGTGTCTGATGGATAGGGCTCGAGCGTGTAAAGGCTGGCATCCAACTAGCCACGCCTACAACGGTTATTTGTAGGGGTGTACACCCGACCCTACGGGTCGGAATTTTTTTTTCCGACACCCGACCCGAGAACCTTCGGAACACACAAAAATGTTCCGAGCCGAGCCGAAATCATTGAGTATTCCGAACCGAAATGTATTCCGAAATCACTTCGGAATACGGGTCGGAATTCGGAATGGGCCAAAAGCCCAAAATTGTATTTTAAGCCCATTGTTACCGATTTTGCCAACTAAGCCCAATTAATTAAATTTTAAGCCCAAGGCCCAAAACATGAATAATACCCAGTTTTCTAGAGTTTAAATGTTGGGCAGGCCCAAAACATGAACGTGGCTTTTAAATGCTCTCTTTGGAAGGTTTCTCCATTTCTTGTACATAAATAAAATTCCCATGAAACTCCAAATTTACAGCAGCTAGCATTTACATAAAAAGGAGAAATACATTGTAAATTCATTACATAATTATATCCTATGAAAAAAATATAAAACATTACAACCCAAAAGACTGCTCCTCGTCATCCTCCTTGTCCTCTTCCTCATCCTCGTTGGATACCTACAAAGGAGGAATACAAAAATATAAATGTCACGTTAATATGGTAATGGAGCAAATCAGAAACTCAAAATTTATGTTTCCATACTATTTGTCATTGACATTCAATAAATGCCGAAATATCAAACAGAGAGGACACTGCATCTATGCCACTGAACAGGTTCGCCCAAAATCTTCATAACCCCAGGTTCGCCCAAAATCTTCATAACCCCAAATTTTGCAGCACTTGCATGATAAATCACAAAACTAATTAATGGAAAAAAAATCTCATTGTTGAACATTTAATTTAATGGTCAGATCAGAAGCTAATTTAATGATTTTCTAAATTCTAATACGGGTAGATCTCCTTCCCCCCAAAAATTGCTCAACCCAACTCGTCCATCACACTGACCCCCCACGACATCTACCCCTCCCTATCAATATCATGGCACCTCTGCAACTCCTGCCAATAGAAGCTCATCTCCACCCAATTAGCCACTCCTTATTCCCACGGGACACAATTGTTTCTACCCATCCACAACTACAAGATCCCATCACAGACTTAGTCCCAGCGGAATACCCCATCCTTCCATTTTCTTTTTCCGATCAGACCCCACAAATACAAGAATATATTTTCAAGATCAGCAACCATGCAACTATATTGTGAGCTCTGTGAATACAAAGAATATGCAAAGAATATTGTGAGCCCATGAATACAGATCTGAGATCTACGCATGTACTCTTCGGTTTTTAAACCCCACCGAAAATTAAACAAATCTATATGCCGTGATAGAAAAAAATCACAATCTCAGATGAGGAGTTCGTACCTGATGATGGATGAATGAAGACTCAAAGATTATAGATCTTGAAGACGTGCAGCACAACGAAGAGAGATTAAAGCTCACCGGAGAGGAGGGCAGAGACCAGAGATGTGCGGCGGCGTAGAGAGATTGAAGCTCACCGGAGAGGGGGGCAGGGGGCGGAGGAGAAGATTGTGGGAGGAGGGGAGAGATTGAGACTGGTCGAGAGAAGAATGAAGGGGGCGGGGGCTAGGGCAAAACACGCAAAACACGAAATGAGAAATGAGATTAATGAAGTATATATATATATATATATATATATATATATATATATATATATCGGGTCGGGTCGGAACATTCGAAATTTTTCCACATGTTCCGACACCCGACCCGCAATTGCGCGGAAATCGTTTTTTTCTTCCGACACCCGACCCGTGATTTCAGAAGGCCGACCCGATTTCACTCGGGTCGGGTCTAAAAAACGGGTCGAGTCGGGTTTTCCCATTCCGTGAACACCCCTAGTTATTTGCCATCTTTTTCCCTCGTGTGCAGGGGCAACCCTTTCTTTTTGGGACGCTATCACCAGGGCAAGTTAAAAGACAAACTGAACGTGGGTCTTTCGAATACTACTCATACGTACCGGTCCAAGTGTGTTCTAGAGAGAGGTTCTGCCTTCTCTCTAGAACTTTCCCCATCTCCCCCTTAGAGTTCGTTTCAAGTTCGTTGCCAGCGGTCCGGCTCCTCCCACCGGTCCCCCATACACCCTCCTCCTCCCCTCCTTCTCCTTCTTCCTCTCTTCCTCCATTTTTTGTTCGGAATCTTTGCGGTCAAATCCCGGTGTTTTCGTCTATCACCAGTGGGCACTGCCTAGCTAGACGCCGCCATCTCCTCCCGGCGAGTCCAACCGTCTCGGTCTGGTTCAAAATGGTCGGCGCGTGACGTCTCACGCACCCCACGCACGGCGCATGGATCTCACGAGCCCGACTCTGTGCTTCACGCCCGATTCGTTTTCCGGCAGTTTTGACGGTCACGCGCCTCCTGGATGTCCCTCTCTCCGTTTGGCGAGCTCTGTGCATCTCTGTCGCCGACTTCTGGAGGCGCGTGGTTCCCACGCGCCGGCGGTGTCTTTGCGCCTCCCAACGCGCCACCGTCCTTTTGCATCTCCACTCGCCTGGTGGTCTTCTGATTCCGCTTTGTTGCTGTTGTTGTGTTGTTTAGGTTTTGTTGTGGTTTGTTTGTGTTGTTTTATTTTGTTCTGTGTTGTATTGTTTCCGGCCCCTGCGTGGGCTTTTCCGATCCCTTGTGGATCTTTTGCTGCCCTTGTTTGGGCTTACTGTACCGGGTTGTGGTGCATATTTGCTGGCAAGCTTAGGTCCTGGTAGTTTATCTACCGTGTCCGGTCACCGCTCTCACTGCCTAGAATGGAGCATATAGTGACTTTTTCCGATCCTGTTTTGGATCCAGCCGGCGTTTTCGCTTGGTCAGTGTAATTCGGTTCCTTGTTTGGAACTTGACCTAGAAAAAAAAACGTGGGTCTTTCGATGATACGAAACGGTGAGTTTTGACCATTTTGAAAAGAGTTTTAAACTCACCGTTTTGATTATTTTACTTTGTTTTATTTTGATTTTTCATGTACTTTGAATTTTCATAGTCCAATTTATTATACGTATATAGTTCTTTTTTTTACATGACAATACTTATATCAATATACATGTACTTATAACTACCCATTTATTTTAAATATTATTTTATTATGTACTTGTTATATGTTTTTAATAATTTGTAATAGTATTTAGGGTGGGTTTGTGTCGTCAAATTTTTGTGTTGTAAAAATTGTTGGTATTGGGTTTAGTGAAAAAGTGAAGAGATAGGTAATTTTTTATATTTTTTATATTTTTTGTAGTGAAAAGTTATGATTTGATGGGAGAGAGAGAGATTATATTGAAGTATTTTATTGTGAGAGGGTGGAAAATTTTGTAAAACTTTTCATGCAAACGCACCCTTAAAAATCTTAGTACTTAGTATTAAATACATAGCATAATATTTTACACTCTTTTTTACAACTAGTATAATAATCTTAATTAAAATAGGTTGACAGTAATAATATCTAGTACATATAATTTAAAAAGTATAATGTCTTGTATATAGCCTAGTACTTAGTGCGTAAAATAACTTAGTACTAATAGTACTTTGAACTTTATACTTAGTATTTAAAAAATATTAGTTCTTGGTATTAACTATATGTTTTTTGGTATACAGTAAGTTATATGTTTTTATTATATACATATATGTGTTAATCTAAATACTTAGGTTTAGCATGTTATTTGTTATATGTACGTACTTAATATTCAATCATAGCGTCTAAGATCATATATTAAGTTATTTACTTGTAATTACATTAACTAATCTCACAATATCTTCTTATTAGATAATTAAATATTATGTGCTAGTGAACCTAAAAACTTTATATATACCTAATATTCAATCATACTTAATATTATGTTCCTAAGTACATATACATCTTGCTAATTATTGATCAAAATATGCTCATTATAAATGTGATAATACTAGATGTTTTCTAAACTACAGTAATTTAGTCAATAGATATGCAATTATCATACACCATGGAATATAATCTCATATTTTATTAAGTGGGTCCTTTATAATAAAATTTTTCAAATACATGTCTAAAGAAAATAATATATGATAAGGACTATAATAATATATAAATTAATTATTAACATTAAATAGTTTAAAATAACTATATAAAATTATTATTAACATTAACATGTATGATTTACTTTTAGCAGTATTTTCTAAAAAGCCCTTGTATAGAGGGTCTTTTAGGAGCGTTGTTTAGAAAGAAAAAAAAAATGTAAGAGTTAACAGTGTTTGTTTCCAAAACGCCGCTAAAATCAAGGACTTGTAGCGGCGTTTAAAAAAATGTCCACTATAGCTAAACCTTTTGACAGCGCTTCATCTGAAGTGCTATTAAAGCTCACGTTTGTTGCAACATTATTTTTTCGAAATGCCACTACAATTTTTCATTTTTAGCTACAAAACGCCGCTAAAACACACAAACTTTGCAGTGTTTTGTCCTAAACGCAGACCTTTGGTGGTGTTTGTAAAAAATCAATCTGTAGCGGCGTTTTGTAAAAGTGTGACAGTTTTTGTTACAGCCGCTATTGAACAGATTTTTTGTAGTACAGGCTACAAGTAGAGTAGTAGAAATCTCAACACCTTCCCTTTTCTCTCTATTCTACTGGAACCCCAAAATCAAATTCCAAACTCTAAAAATTGCATACAAAAGGGGAAATTTTAAGCAATAATATATGTCTTCAATGCTTCCAATAGAACAAATGAAAATCAACAAACCCATTGATTTTTTAACAATATACCTAAATGGATCAGTGAGAGAGATGTGATAGAGGAAATGTGAAGAGATTGACATGTGAAGGAGGGGAGAAGAGGAGAGTAGCCATTGACCTGTGGTGGTCGGTGATGGGAGGTGTACTCGATGTGGGGAGAGCACGGAGGTGGTTGTGTGCAGGGATTTTGTAGAAGGAAGGGAGAGGCCGAGAGACGTGGTTGTACGACTACGAAGGAGGGAATTGAAGGGGTCCAACATAAGGGGGTGGGGAACGGGTTCAAAAACGGAGTAGTTTCTCTTTGAGAGAAACTAAGTAGTTTACTATTTAATTTAAAAAAACAAATATGGTTTTCCCAGTATCCAAGTTCCTGGTAAAACCTCTGGGTTTTTGCAAATTGTGGTCATCGGTACCGGTTAGGCGGGATACCGGTGGAACCAGAATTTGCCAGTTTGGTTTTAACACCCCTATTTTAAACAAACGCCACTAAAATTAGCAATTATTCCAACATTTTCAAGAGCTGCTAGATACTGAGCTTTTACCAGTGTTTCCCCCAAAATGCCGCTAAAACCTATGGTCCCGACGACACTTTCTAAAAAATTTAGGTAAAACACCCTTGTTGCGGTTTAAAACTAGCGCTACTAAAGGCATAACATATGACAGCGTATTTTGTAATGCCTCACTACAAAATAGAAACTACTTAAAATAAATTACCAATTTTAAATAAATAAATATTTTATTTTTCGGTTAATCTATTCTAGTTTTAGTTCACTAAACTTTACTGATGAATTAGTTAATTTATGATCAACACTTCAGAGTAAATGCGCCTTAAACTTTGCGTAATTCCTTTCTACAAAACAACAAAAATGACCCCAGACATCGGGGTAAGGCACCTCCGATATTTAAGTCAGTGTTTTTGTATTTAAATATTTATACTTCAAATCTCTTAAATCACTTACCTTTATTCTTCTTAACATTTTGCTTTTATAGCCCTTTCTCCACGTCTTTGTGTTCCCCTTTTTCGTGGAATGTGATTCCTCATAACATCGTGTCCTAGGATACTCTTCACACATCTCGTAGTGGATAGATGCTTTGATTTGTGGGAACATCGGGATCGTGGGATTGATACACGTTATAAGTTGATTTATAACTGTTCACGACACAAGTCGCAATTTCTTCTTCCTTTGGGCTTAGTGCGATATGATCATGTTCATCCAGCCCAAATTGAAACATGTTCATCCAGCCCAAATCATGTTCTTCTTTTGGGCTTGAGCTGGATTGATCCAGTTTCGGTATCATCAGAGTCCCTTCATTCTCGAGCAGATTCATTTATGAATCAAGTTGAGAATGTTTGTTGATGCTTTCCTATACAAATGTATATGAAAATTGAAGCTAATGCATAACTACAGTACAAACAGAACACTACAGAGGAAAAAACTAAGAAAACATAAAACCTATACTCCTTGCCATCAGAATCATTTAAGTTTGTCGCACATGCTGACATAGTCATTCGAGTTTAGGGTAATCCAACTATGACCCCGGTCTTCCATCAGAACATCTAAATCAGTAGTGACATAGACACGAAATGATAACACCAGAATGGTCCATCCGTGTCGTATGACCTTCTTAAACTCACCTAAACATATTTCAAGCATCTGCAAAAAGAATATTTAACAAACAACGGTGAGTTCAAATGATTCAGTAAAGCAAACGGTTAGGACAACAAAATAGCAGAAATAAGAACATAATATTGAAGAAACCTGTTTCAAAAATAAAATCTCAACAGAAGACGAAAGTAAATAAAAAAACTCATTTCTTAAAATATGATCTTTTCCATTTTTCCATAACCAATCACCACTTCTCTCACTCCCAGAGTGAATCACTGGGCCAGAGTGACAGGTTACTACAAGTAATCTTCGTGTCTTTGCGACATTACTCTCATAGTTAGGGGTGAACAGAACCGGACCGCAGACCGGACCGGACCGGAAAACCGGACCGAATTTCCGGTCCGGTTCTTTTACTTAAAATGCGGTCCGGTCCGGACCGGACCGGATAAATCCGGTTATCTGGTCCGGTCCTATTTTTTAATAAATGCGGTCCGAAATATAAAAAAAAATATATTTTTTATTTTTTTAATACAAATTATAAATATAAAACGTTTAATTTTTATCTAAACTAAAACTTAACATTTTTATATACACTTCTCATTTGAAATTAACCTAAAAAAAATTTTGAAAAAAATTTAAAAAAATTAAAAAAATTAAAACCGGTCCCGACCACTTAAGTGGTCCGGACCGGACCGCATTTAGTGAAACCGGACCGGACCGGACCACTTATAAGTGGTCCGGTCCGGTCATATAATATTTAAGGACCGCAATGCGGTCCGAAAAATCGGACCGCATTCCGGTTGTGCAGCCCTACTCATAGTAGAACACAGACCGTATCTTTTCGGCATTACTTCTAGAGTAGAATACGGTATCCTCATAGAGGATCTTTCCGCGTACGACGGAGAGGCCAGAATGTCACAACAAGTGCACACATTCTATTGTGCACAGAACTGTCACATCTTCACATTATGCGTTAAGTATGCATGTCTCATGTCAATATCAATCCGGAAACTAAGCCGAATCTGTTATCCTTATAACAACCTCAAAAGTTATAATTTCCTATTTCTCAATGGAATCAAGATCAAGACCTACATTTAGATCAAATTCAAGCCTATCCTCTGACTTTGCTTTTAAAATCAGAACCTATTAATCTTAATTCACAGTCTTATATCAATTATGACCATCTCTTCTGTCTCATATTCAACATACTTCAAATTCTAAAAGGCCATCTATCCTCGAAATTAACCTACAACGAATCTCCTGTAATATCAAGCCTAAAAAACTAAGAATCTCAAAATGCATTAACTAGCCTTGTCCTATTGATCATTGCCTATGCGTTACTAGAGTCCACCAAATCCATTCCAAGGATCACATCAAAATTTCTCTTATCAAATCTATAGACAATCTTTCTCCTTCTATCTCCATTCGGACAATTCTTAATCTTCTTTGTACAGATACTACTAATCTCCAATAGAGTTATCATATCAAGTCTAACAAATAAAGGTTCTATCAATAACCCAAGTCTATTGACACAATTATGCGAAATAAAGGAATCCATAGCACCTATATCATATACTACTCCACAAGAGATGGAAAAATACTTGCCATCACGTTCTCATCTTACAATGCTTCTTCATAGATCAAGCAAACACCCTAGTTGGTCCAATTCTCCTCTGTTGACTACTAAAGTTTCCTCTCTGTTGATTCCTAAGGATAGTAACTTGATTACTACACACATTTTGAGAGGGTACTTGCCTCACTTTACAATCTCGAGCAAAGTGACCTAGCTTTCCACAAGTAAAACATGTTATCCCTACAACACTAGGATCATTCCTTGTATCCCCTTGTACGTTGCCTTGATCTCGAAAACTGTCTCCTTTCTTTTCTAGTGACTGTCCTTATAAAGTATTTCCTTGGAAAGATCATTTTTTATCTTGTACATAAAGAACAACACCTTGCAAGGTACATTCCACAATCGAGGCTCTATCCACTAGCTATTGAAAATTCTAATATTTATGGTAACAGACAATATCATTGATACGAGAAAAATCCTCTCTCAAACTTACAGGATTTCTTACCCTCATCAGGAATCAAATATAAAGTAAATCGATATAATTCTAAGCAGCATACTCAGCTACTGACCATGTTTCCTGACTTAAGGTAGTAAATTCTTGGGTTTTGACTTTTCTGATCATTTAAAAAAATAGCGATACATGAATTCCTTCTTAAATTGCTTCCAACTCCACTTGATTCCTTTTGTATTGTCACCACCTCTTGGCTTCTCCTTTCAGTTTGATACTTGGCTAATCGTATCATTTGATCATCAATACACTCTAAAACCTGCAATAGCTCCTATATGTTCAAAAGCCAACTTTCAACCACTAAGGGTTTGGTACCTCCATCACAACTATAGGGATGGTGCTTGTCATATGAATTGCCTTCGTGAACAAGTTTCCACTCTTCTTGCTCCATCCCTATTCCAATTGTTTGTCACTATCTCCAAAGATGTAAGTGTATGTTAAATATCAAAAATCATAACACAATATCATATTACTCCTATTTACGTGACTGTGCTTCACTAGCACCCACATTTTCCTTAAGTTTTGCTAACTCTCCTTGCTTTCCTAAACATCAACTCTAATGCAAAAAAATCCTTGCTTTCCTAAACTCAGCTCTGATACCATCTGTAATAGCCCAGACCATGAAGACCTCAAGCGTTGTCTTATAGTAATGGACGCTGCTATTAGACTGAGGTTACGACCAATGGGAGGATCGTTAAAGCAACATGATTTTAAGCAAAACACAAGTATAACCTTTTATTAATACCGAAGTATTACAAAAGAGAATCCAATTTGTATAATGTATCTACTGCAGTACAAAAAGAACACTACAACGGAAAAAACTAAGAAAAATAAAACTTCTACTCCTTGCCATCAGAATCACTTAAGTTTGTCGCACATGCTGACATAGTCATTTGAGTTTGGGCTAATCCACCTATGACCCAGGTCTTCCATCAGAACATCTAAATCAGTAGAGACATAGACACGAAATGATAACACCAGAATGGTCCATCCATGTCGTATGACCTTCTTAAACTCACCTAAACATATTTCAGACATTTGCTAAAATAATATTTAACAAACAATGGTGAGTTCAAATGAGTCAGTAAAGCCAGTGGTTAGGACAACAGAATAGCAGAAATAAGAACAAAATATTGAAGAAACCTGTTTCAACAATAAAATCTCAACAGAAGACGAAAGTAAATGAAAAGACTCATTTCTTAAAATACGATCTTTTTTATTTTTCCATCACCAATCACCACTCCTTTCATTCCCAGAGTTAATCACTGGGCCAGAGTGATGGGTTACTACAAGTAACCTCCGTGTCTTTGTGGCATTACTTCCAGAGTAGAATACGCTATCCTCGTACGACGGAGAGGTCAGAATGTAACAACAAGTGAACGCATTCTATTGTGCACAGTACTGTCACTTCTTCACAGTATGCGTTAAGTATGCGTGTCTCATCTCAACGCCCATACATATCATTCATGATATGCAACCTTGACCACACTTAAACATCAAATATTCATTTCCAATGCACAAGTGTGCATGTCTCATATAAATGCCCATACATGTCATTTATGATATGCAACGCCTTAACTCGTTTCCATCATCACAACATTATAAAACATTTTTCAAAGAATAATGTTGTGAAGGCAAAAACAACACTTTGATTCTCGGTTAAAAACCGGTTTAATCACCAAGTAGAAAATACTAATTTTGACATGAAACGTATTGAAATCAGAAGGAAAGAAATATGTTCAAGCTTTGAAAAACAACTTTGGGAAGAAATTTTGAAAAGAAATGGATCAAAGTAGAAAAACACTTTGACAATGATACTTTTCAAAAATACAAGCTTGTTCTTCGTCAAGAACACGAAGAACATCAACAACAATAGGAAGAATAGAACAACGCTAATAACATCA
The DNA here is from genome assembly GCA_963930655.1 of Myrica gale. Lineage (NCBI taxonomy): Eukaryota > Viridiplantae > Streptophyta > Magnoliopsida > Fagales > Myricaceae > Myrica > Myrica gale. Next base: position 10,677,134 of record OZ005619.1, on the reverse strand, counting down.
AGAGATGTTTAGACTAAGAAATACAGATATTCATAATAATCATCTTGAAAACTTGAATCGATATCAAGGATAACCAACTAAACTTTACCTCTAAGAGAGTTCGATCTTCACTAATCTTCACTAATTTTCACTAACCGATTTCCTTGTTCTTGCTTCTACTTCACTTCCCTCTTAATCTCAAAGCTAACTCACCATTTTAGGATGAGATGGTGTGAATTTTTCAATTGCTGGTCACCCCTATTTATATGCAAGGTTGGTTCGTCATATCGCGACACGTGTAAACCTAGATTTGATGACTCAAAAGTCTACTTCATCCACACGTTGACATCTAGCACACCTATGGCCGAAATATTCCTATAGCCTTGGTGAGTCACCGCCTAACTGCTCCTTGCTTAGTAACGGGGGCAGTACCGGTTGCCATTTTCACCTATTGGCGGTGGCTGTGTAACTGCCTACCGTTGGGTGGTTCACCGACAAATCGTGTTTATTTTAGGTTTTTTTTTTTTAAAAAAAAACTTTGACGTCGTTTTAATTAGTGGCATGTTTAGGGCTCCTCCCCTTCGACGAGCCTCCCTCCCTCAATCTCATTCATTATCATTTCATCCCCTCTGACCCATCCCTTCAGCAGTTGACTCATTCGCCCCTCCACCTCAACGTCTTGGCTCTCTCACTATCTGCCTTTCTCTCTCTCTCTTTCGACTCTAACGTGTCTCTCTGCCTCCTACAGCTGCCGCCGTGCAACAGGACAACTCAATTGCTCGCTTTTTCGACTCTGTCTCAATCTCTCCCTCACGGTAACTTGTAAGTCCCTCTCTGCCTCTCTCTTCAAATTCAAAACAATTGGCTTATAGAGTTAAATTAGTTAATCAGTTAACTTATAGAGTTAAATTTTATATGAATTTTAGTTGTGCTTATTATTGTGCTACAACTTAATTAATTTCGGGCAAAGGGCTTGAATTAAGGTGCTCAGTGACGAATTTTAATTTGGGGCAAGGGGCCAGGGCATGACCGAATGGTTAATTGATGATTGATTCAATTTTGTGGCTTGAATTAATTGAATGATTTAATTTTATGGCTTGAATTAAGGTGCAAAGTGATTGAGATTAATTGATTTTTTGATAACTGTGTTTGAATTTTGAAAAATTCAAGACTAATTGTGATTTGTTTTGGCAGTTGCGATTAATTTATTTGCTAGACTGGAATGATATGTCTCTCTATATCATTCTCTTTATATAATTCAGTTAGAAAAATTAATTGATTTACTATGCAAAAGATTGCTTTACAACAAATTACTACATGATTTTACAACAGTCCACAAAATCTTACAGTATTGCCAGTGTACATGGGACAACCCTAAAATCGGCGTCCCGGGTTACCACGGTCAGGGTAGTCCTCAGGCATGCTCGAAGATCAAAGTGACAGATCACGCAGTTAGACTGTTGACCACTGCTACACTTGGAGACAACCCCACGTTGGGAGACTTCAAATCGGCGGGAGGAGGATTGAGAATCGAACTCCATTGAAGTTTCGCGTTTGGGGAGGGAATATTGGTTTTCGAACTAATTCAAGTGGTGAGGAGGCAAATTTAGGGAGGAATGTTAGGGTTTGAGAACAAATACGTAGAGGGGAAGAATTGGGGAATCACAAGGGGAGGGAAGAAGGGCCATTTTGGGTTTGAATCTTTTACTTATAATTAGAACGACGCCATTCCTCTTCTATTTTGATTACTAATTTTTTGAGTTAATTACAAAAAGCCCCCTCGAACTATACCACGTATCCCAAAATCCCCCCTAAACTTCAACTCGTACCAACCCGCCCCCTCAAACTTACGTAAATGTCTCAGTTTCATTTTTGACTCATTTTAAACGATGTCGTACAACTTTTTCCGTCACATGTGAAATTCACGTGAGCTCACTTATGTTAAAAGACAAAACTGCCCCATAAACTCACTTATGCGTTGACAGTAACACTACCGTCGAATTCCAGTGAAGGAGCATACTGGCGCAGGCATGGTTGACTCATCAAAAGCAACCTGATTCAACCCCAGGTCCTGCCCCTTCCAATCAGTTTTTGAAACCCCAGATTGTTTGTTCAGATCATCACCTCAACCGCAGGTCTCTTTCGTTCGTTTAGCCCGTCGTGACTTTGCAACCTCGAAAAAGATAGCAAGATCCACATGGCGACATGAAGAGATGCCCTCGGCCCCAACCCCCATTTCCTTGGGTACATATCCCGATCCATCACCACCCTCTTAATCTTTGCCACTACACCATGATCACAAGTTGCCCTCACCAGGTCCTGTCATCTCTGCAATCCCCAATGCAATTGCCTCACCTTTGGTAGTCATAAGCACAACTTCCTCCCCACCCTTGATATCATTCTCAAACCTCAACAACCCTGGAATCATCAACTTTACACCATAACAAATGGCATTCATAGCCGAATCCTTCACAACCAATCTCTTATAAGTTGTCAATAGCACTTCCAGCGGCATAACCACCCTCCTCAAATAAGTCTCATCCCTATAGTTTTCGTAAACCCATTGGGCATCCAACACATCGTGCATGGTAACCATATTATCCTTCTCGCCCATAATCCCAGACCTTACCCTCCTCAGCTCCTGCATATGCCCTCCAACCCCAAGAATCAGACCCAAATGCACACACATCGTCCTCACATAAGTCCCCGCCTCACAAGAAATCCAAAAAACTACCAAATGCTTATCTGCGTCATACTCTAGAAGCTTACTTTCGTATATAGTCCTAATCCTAAGCTGCCTCTTGACATCCGATATCAAAGGCGGCCTCTGGAACACTGCTCCAGTGAGAGTTTCGAGCACCCGAGCCACCTTAGACACATCGGGCACAACAAAATGCAATCTAGCAATACAAAAGTACTCTTCCCAGCGCCCTGCTGGGACTTCACGAGCCTAGTGCCTCGATCAAGAGGAGTGTAGTGTCCAGTTCGCACACTGAGGCGGTCATACATCTTGAGGAGGATCGGCCACTGCGAGGTGTCAATGGAGGGTGTGAAGCTCTGGGGCTTGATCATGAAGTCTCCCGCCTTCTTCTGAGTCGGCTTGAAACCTAGGGAGGCGAGCGACTCTGGTAAGATGGGGGATTCATCCTTGCCTCCATGAATGGCGGTTGGACCTGTTTTGGAGGAAATGGCATACTCTCTCTTCCTGGTCCTTGCCTCCATGAATGGCTAGAGCTTCAACTCCTTTCAAGAGGAGGTATTCATGAATGTCATCCACATCAGACTTGTTCTCACGTAATATTAAAACAGGAGGAGGAGTTTTCTACAAACATTCAAGAAGGTAGACGATCTTGGCTTCTTGCTTCACATACTCGACTTTCTGGCAAAGTTCTGAGTCTTGGTGGGCATGGTGGCAAAAAATAAGAGTCTGTCGCTGAGCTTTAAAGTGATCAAAAACTTCTCTTATATCATCTTCAAAAGTTTCGGATTAGGATGTTCGTGGATCGGAGATGGAGAGAAAAAAAAGCAAGAATAAGACGAAGAAGAAGAACGAGTTATTTCAACGCATAAGTGGGGGCATTTTAGTCTTTTAAATATGAAAACTCAAGTGTGACGGAATAGATTGTACGGTTTCGTTAAATCCGAGTAAAAAACGAAATCGAGACGTTTACGTAAGTTTGAGGGGCGGGTTGACACGAGTTGAAGTTTAGGGGGGATATTGGGATACAAGGGAAAGTTTGAGGGGGCTTTTTGTAATTAACCCTAATTTTTTTAAAGTGACATGGAAAAGAGATTATGACTAGGCATCTAGTTGGCAGGTGACTAAGCATGTGACATGGAGATAGTGGGGCCAACAGACACGTGATGCGTTTAAATTGCGGCTGACGTGTGGAAGGCGTGCTAGGTCACCTAGTCGGTTATGTTTTTGAAGGACACAAACAGAAGGACATATTTTAATACGAAATATTACCTTAGGAATAAGAAACAAACTTTTCTTACCATAGGGATAGTTTTGCAAAATAGAAATACTACAGGGGTATGGAGTCAAACATCCATCGCCGCCCCCTGCCCCATGAATTAATGTAGGCAGCAATGATCCGGGATCCCACTCCCCAAGAAGCAAAAAGGAGTTGCAGTGCTTGATCGGGCAGATCAATTAACTCTGGTGGTTCATATCCAACTTTGCTGGGAAAATCCATTCTCCCCCCAACCTCCTAAAATTAACATAGTTTGTGTTCTTTTCACTATTCTTTACAAATAAAAAATAAAAAGGGTCTCGGTTATTTCAGGTAAGACTCTTAACGCCCATGTAAAATTTGTTCTCTTCATTAGATTAAAAAAAAAAAGGCCTAGGAGAAGGATCATAGCTCTCATACACAAGCTCATAGGATAAGGGCAGTAAATCCTGAGTCATAGACTGACTGCCTAACTATAAATAGGGCCAAAAGGTTGTACAGTCAACAGAGACCCAAGCCCGAAAGCTAAAAAAAACTGCAGAAAGGGGGGCACAGAGCAGCAGCTCCTGGCAGACACCAAGAAGATATATGTTGACCATGACAATGTCTGAGAGGAGGGAGGGAACAGAAGCAACATGAGGAGAAAATGGTCAGGTGCCTAAGATGAACGCACATGGATCTTCACGTGGTAGCCAGTCCGATGACAGACAGGATCGAAATTACTGCAGAAAGCAGCTGAGTCCAGCCGTTCCAAGCGTGCCAGCGCGTCCTTCACAGACCGCTAAGGATGCTGGAATTTGGCTACAAACTTCTCGGAAGCAAAGACCTAAAAACTTTCACTGACCACTAAGGATGCTGGAATTTGGCTGCAAACTCCTCGGAAGCAAAGACCTAAAAACTTTCGATTGCTACATGTATCTTGAGTTCTTCTAAAACGGCAGTGCAAATTTTACATGAACACAGGAGAATGAGGGTCGGGCAGAAGGAACCAAAAAAAAGAGGAAACAATGTAAATAAACTTAGGAGCCGATTATCTGAAAACAGGAAAGTCACTGATTTTTAGTAGTCAGATTCCTTAAAGGGCGATGAGAAGGATAAGTGATCCAAATCACCAATTACACAACAATAGAAATGCCCTCCTTTTTTAGAGGAAGCACCACGTTCTTGTTTCCAGGGAAGGCACTCCGAGAGATTTCAACCAGGGACTTGAAACTATATGGTTCGTGCATAGAAAGTTCTGACAAAACTTTCCTGTTCAGTTGGATGTTCTCTTTCATCAGCCCATGCATGAAGTTGCCATAACAAACCTGATAAACACAAACAGCGAAACCATCACTATCTTGCCTGAAAATATATACGAAAAGGAACCCGTAAAAACACTGTTTATGCATGAGTATATATGTGTAAATATACATATGTGTGTGTGTGTATATATATATACCCTTTTGCTAAACCTCTATGCATATATTCACCCACAGGGAAAAAATGTAAACAGCTTCAGAAAAAAAGTTGTCCACTACATTATGACAAGAAGGAAGTGAAAACCCAAGTTTAGACTTAATTTTGCCAACAATACAGGGAGGATCGACATTCCTACTGAAGGTGAACTACCATGATATCTCTTGTGTGAAAAAGGGACATGTCCGAAGGCAACAGGATCGACATTCCTACTGAAAGTGAACCGCCGTGATATTCTAGTGTAAAAATCGGACATGTCCACAAGGTTAAATAATATCTCTCAAGCTTATTATGGTAAGAAAAATAACCATATGGGGCCTGGGGCCTAAGGGTGTGCTCATAATAAGCCTTGTCAAGGGTCTATACTGAATTACTAGAACCACCATCTAAACAATCAGCCACCAAAACATCCTTACACCGAGACAATGAAAATACTAAGGGAAAAGCAAATCTCAAGGATCAATCCCTGTACCACCAGTCATGCCAGAATCTAACTCTGAAACCACAATCCACCACAAACCGAATATGTTCACTAAAAACATCCCAACCCTTACTAATGTGCGGAAATAAGCTCACACTAGGAGAGCCATGGACCGACAAAGTGTTCCATCCATCCACCGTGCTACCATATTTTTCTGCAATGATAATCCTCCATAATCTATCTCATATTAGCAAAACCCCACAACCACTTACCCAACGTAGCTTTATTGAACAAGGGAAGTCTAGTAAGACCCAACCCCCAAGACTGAATAGGAGAGCATACCTTAGCCCAATTAATAGGGTTACGTACCTATTTCGCCCCAGGTTTGGACCCTTTTTAACAAATCGTCCTTCAGATTTCAAATTTATTATAGAAGTCTCTGAGTTTATAATTTTTGTCAAATAAGTCCTCTTAAAATTTCATTCTCAAAGTTAATGGTTCACAGGTTAGCTCCAATCATAAATTTGACACGTGTCATCCAAAACAAAAATCATCTTACTTATAATTTTGTTAATTTATTTTTTTTTAATAATTTAAATAATGTAGTTTGTTTTATTTTTAAAAAATTAAAAAATTATAAATAACATTATTTTAATTGTAGGTAACACGTGTCAAACGTATGATTGGAGGAAACATGTGAACCATTAACTTTGAGAATGAAAGTTTAAGATGACTTCTTTGACGAAAATTATAAATTCAAGGACTTCTACGATCAATTTGAAAACTGAAGGACGATTTGTTAAAAGGGATCAAAACCTAGGAATGGATACATAACCCCAATTAATAAGATGAAACTTATAGCATACTTCCCCACAAAAAATTCCTTTGAAGTTTCTCCAATTTATTCGCCACCACAATCGGGATTGGGAAAATGGATAAAAAAAATAAGAGCGTGGATTGGATCAAAGTAATCTTTCCTCCTTTAGATAGATACATCATACATACGCTTTCCTCCTTTCAATAATTCCATCCCAAATTTTAACAATTTTAAATCAAGACCCAAAGGAAGCTTTTAGTAGAATGATGCTCTTTCTATTATATTGATTGTGGACTGCGTCAAGGTGATCCTCTTTCCTTGTTTGGTACTGTCATTGAAGCTTTTTTTAGTAATAATGATGCTGAAGTTAGCTTCGAATGGCTCTGTTGTGGGTTTTAAGGTTGGAGGTAGTAGTGGTGAGGGGACTTGTGTGTCACACCTGATGTTTGTAGATGATATACTCATTAAGTGTGGGGCGGACGTGAATCAATTTCGTAGTATTGGATGCATGCTTTTATGCTTCGAGGCGATTTCTGGATTAAAGGTTAATCTTTCTAAATCAGATTTCCCCTGTCGAGCAAACTCATTGAACACAGATATAACATCCCTTTTAATCACATCCAAGCTAAACTAACAAATCTACCAATACTCTTAGTACCAGCAAACTATTGGCGACTTTCCTAGACATCCAAAAACATAATATTGAAACCACCATGGGCAAAATAATCCTCAGATTGTATTTTCTTTTAAAACAAAGCTTATATTTACAAATTACGCATAAGTCATCCATGTGTGACATCATTGACACAGAGACATTCATTTGTTAAAGTCTACATAAAGTTTAATTGCATAATCTAAACTGCAGCACCGACTTGATTTTTGGCCCAAATGTTCTGATCACCCTCGCAATTGGGTTATATCATAAAAATCTATCCCCAAAGACATACCAACATATAGGTTTTCTTGCTCTGAAAATTTGATGAGACAACAATCTAGGCACTGCTGCAAACACCGCCATGAATCTACAACGACACTTTATATTACTGGGATTTAATCCTTCCTATGTAATTAAACAGTCATGATCCCGTATCTATCCATACATGATTTTTTTGTTTTCCTTGTTCTTATTCTAGAGAAAGCAAGATACGGACCCATTTCACCAATTAAAGCACAAGATTATGTCAAAGACTATATCGAACTTCATTGTGAGGTGCTAATCCATAGGGTGGATATACAAGTTCCATAGGTGTTTAATAGAAAAATACAAATTAAATACCAACATACATTTATATTCCACTTAAATTGTTCACTGACTTGTATAAACGCTTAATTAAATATAAGATGTGAAAGTACAACATTTTACACTGAAGTCTAGGCATTCTCATTGCATGAACCGAAGTCATAAAAATGATCTAGGAGCTCATATGAAACTTTTCAAACACTTCTACTCTAGCAGATGGATCACTAAATCCAAGAAGTGGCCACTTCTGTCCCAAATTTGAAACTAAATTTGGTGAACATCCAGCCTTTTCAATCCTTCATGCACCACTTTGTATATGCAATATCAATGGTAAGGTCATTCAGTTTGATGGATTATGGGGATCATGAACTCCTTGGCATAAACAGGACAAAAATTTTCAAAAGTTAAATGTAAGTCTACATGAACCCTCCCTTTTCAGTCTTTCATGCACCACAGTGTAAATACAATATTGATGGTAAGGTCATTCTGTTAGACGGATTAGGAGTTCATGAACTTCCTTGTCATAAACAGGCCAAACTTTTCAAAACTTTACTATAAGTCTACCTTCTCATATGCCAACTTTTGGTGAAACAATCAATGTAGCTGTATATAAGCCTAATTCAATTGTTATATCTTCAGGAAAAGTGCTATACCACGTTCCCAATCCAATTCCTTTTCACACAATGCAATGATCGGTTTTCCAGATTACTTAAGGTCAATGCTAGCAGCTCAATAACCCACATATTCATTTCCACATAAAAACAATACAAACAATAAATTAAAAATGACAGAATAAATTAAATGAATACAACCAACAAAACAAACATGAATGACAACTAAGAATAAAGAAATACATACGCCATGTTGGCGGGTGCCTGCATTGATGCGTTGGATCCAAAGGGAGCGCATGTCGCGCTTCTTGTTGCGGCGGTCCCTGTAGGAATACTGCAATGCCTTCTCTACTCTCTCTCTGGCTATCCGTATGCAATTCTTGGCCCTGCCTCTGAACCCCTTTGCAAGCTTGAATATCTTGTCCTTGTTCATCTTTCCTTCTTTCTTTGCTGCCCATACACAAACAAAACATGCCCACCCAATTCAGTATCATGGTCAATCACCCACCAACCCACCTGATATAAGCAATCGCTAAGGCAGTCATACTTAGGGCTGCTCAATTCCGGTAGGGGTAGCGGTTATCGCCATAACCGCCACTGCCCCCTAATGGGCCGATTTCCAAATATTGGCTACCGCCACCAACACCACAGCTAACTGATAAAATCAGCCAAATGCAGTACCAGTTTTAGCGATATTGGTTACCGGCTATCGGCATTTATATTGGGCTACTTTTTGAGCCTTTTTACTCACTTGGCCCAATTGTTTTTTTCCTTCTTTTTTTTTGTTCATTGAACCCACATCAAGGCTATTTTAGGCCATGTTGGTGCAAATTTAGTTGTAATGCCATTGTGCACATTTTGAAAATGAGCTAAGTAGTACCAGACAGAAGTTCAGGAAAAAACAAAGTAATACCAGACCGAAAAGAAATCAAAATCCATACATAAAAACTAGGAAAAGACCGCAGTCTTGTAATTAATGGATTGTTCATCAGTACTTCAAATCAATCAGTGTCCATAGTTTATTTCTAACAAATGAAGCCCAAGCAGAGGGAAAAAAAAGAAACAGAAATAATAAATCAACCCCCCCCCCCAGAGGGTTCTTTTCGTTTTGGTCCCTCCAGTATATTTATCATCAAGGAGATCGTCTGTTCACATTGACACTAGTATTATATTCCCACAGAGGCATCTACTGAGGCCAGACAACAAAAAAAGCTTTCGTTTCTTCTACCTAGAATAATGAAATGGGATCAATCTCTTGAGAACATCAAAGATGAAGAAACAATATACAGTATATAATAGTTCATTTTGAAGCCATGTGTCAGTATCATCAAGGTTCTAGAAACAAGAAAAAAAACGCCATTATAAAAGCAGAACAAAGCATGTCAGCAACCAAATAAGCACAAATGAACTGCAGCAGTGCTCAATTATTCAACACCGATTGATTGTTGAACATACCAAAGGGCTCGGTGAGAGAGAGATGTGGTAGAGGAGAGAAGAAGAGATTAGACACGCGAGGGGAGAGTAGCTGTGGAGGTCGGCCAAGGTAGGCGCAGCCGGCGTGGGGAGAGAGTTTCGTGCGGGAGGGTGGCTGTGCGATTTTAGGAGAGGGAGGGGAGAGACCGAGAGAGAGTCGAGAATTGGGGGCGCGGGGGGGGGGGGGCAACGACCCTTCCTAAGCCCTGTTTCTCTCTCTCTCGTTCTCTCTCTCTCTTCTCTCTCGTTTTTTTTTTTCTAAGCCCTGTTTCTATGTTAATTTCCCAACCTTTTTCGTATTTTTATCTTTTATTTTTATAATGTGTTGGCTTTTTTCGATCTTTTAGAGTTTAGATCAGACGCTAGTTTTTTTATTTTTTTCGTGAGATTGGATCTGATAACCACATGACACGTAATCACCTCATAAAATTACTTTTGCTTTCGCTCATCAATTCTTAGTGAGGTTAGCCAAGAAAGATGTTAGAATGATATTGAAGTTTTAAGCAGTTTATATATCAATATTGACGTTTTAATAAGAATAGTGTTGAATCAATCAGTGGGCTGTTACATGTTTCTATTGGAACTAATACTTGGATGTTTGCCCGTCAGAACTAGTTTATGAATTTTATTTAGGAAAATTTAAAAACCTCTCTCTTCGTCTCATTTTTGTTCAATTTATAACAAATAATGTGACATGCAAAGTGACAATATATGATCATGTGACATGCTACATGTCTTAATAATAAATAAAAATTGTAATATTATTTTATATTTAATTTATGACTTTTAATTTTTTATTTAATCTATTGTTATAATTATAACTATAACTTATTTTAAGCATGCTGCATGATCACATGATCATATATTGTTACGCGGTGTTTGATGTCATCAAATTCGTTAGAAATCTAGACAAAAATATTAGGGATTGAGTGATATTGCAAGTGCAGTCTAAGCCCACGCTCTCAATTCTAGAAACCTTTTAATTAATAACAAGAAATATTTATTTATTCAATTTCACAAATATTTTTTTATGACATTTGATGTAATAAAGGGATATCACTATAATAATGACTATTTTTTGGAATAGAAATATCCGTCCCAAAAATGACTGTTTTTTTAGGACGGTTGAAAATTTTGTTCCGAAAGATTTGATGCTTTTTGGGACAGATTTCTTTGTCCCCCTCGCTGTTACAAATCGTCCCATATTCGTGATTACGTCCAAAAAGAAGTCTTTTTTTTATAAATGAGGATAAAACCAGCTCACAAACCAACAGAGTAAAATAGCACCGAAGAGCAGACATCCAAGCCTCCGCCTGCCAGCCAACGTGATCAGTCGAAGAGAGCACATCCCGCACCAGCACACTACAATCACTCTGAAAAACAGATACGAGACAAAGGCTGGAAAGAGAAAATTCGAATGGCTGCATACAAAGCAGCAGTCTCGCCTAAGAACAGGTCATGGTGAGGGATACGCTCCGTGTACAACGTACAGAGCGAGCCCTCATGTCGCGGAGAACAACGGCCAAGACCGAGTGAGAGGACCTCACGACAACATCAACGTTGCAAATAAACGCCCCCAAGGGAAGAGGCAACCAAACCGAACTAGAAGAAGGAGACACCTCAGCCCACGCTGCAAGGTGCTCCCCAAAACGTCGTCGAATAGTAGAAATCAGCCCCTGCGGTTCAGGAGGAACATTGTTGTAAACAACATCATTCCGAATGTTGCTAAATAGAATCCAACGTGAGAAAAGCACACAACACAAACTCCTGAAGACAGCATTTATCAACCCCAAAGAAACGATGCGGCCAAAGTAAATGTTTAACAAACAGAATAAACGGCAAGGGACCTATCAAGTCCATATGCAACGGTCACGGGGCGGCATGCCAAGCTATACGCGCAATCTGACAGCTCATAAATAAATGCTTAGGAGATTCAAGAAACAAACCGCACATAGGGCAAAAGCAACCAACAGTGCTCTCAACCGAGATGAACTGAGCCACTAAACCTCGCACAGGAATAACATTGTGGAGGCATCTCCAAATGAACAACTTAAGACGATCTTGAATCCGAAGAGACCAAACTTTCTTCCAATCCTTGCCTTGCATAGGATGAGAATCGTGCAACGCCCAAGGCTTAGTTAAACGATAGGCACTGCCCACAGAGAACTTGTTTTTGGCATCAGCCATCCAACACCGCTGATCCTCTTGCAAAGAAACAAGAGGAGGCAAACGAGAAATAGTAAGAGCTGACTCAGCTTCAAAAGTAGAATATAATTTATCCAAATCCCACATGTTGTGTGAAAAATCAAAAAGGCAAGCAACACACTGGTCAATTCCATACCAACAGGTCCATCAGTACTAGACAACAACGGAGTGGGACGAAAGTTCGGGAGCTATGGAACCCAAGGGTCTTGCCAAATTCGAATAGAAGAGCCACCGTGCATTTGAATGTAAACCATTAGCTATTTTTTCAGCAATTTTTTATTTAAAAATATATTTAAATTACAAATAAACAAGGAATTTGATAAGTAGGTAGGAATTAAGAGATATGAAATGCAGTTGTTCATGATACAAAATGTTACTAATAAAAAATATGGAAAATAACCACATATGGTTTCTGCTGCTAGGACTAGGCAGAAATTACCCAATCCCACTCGTCGACCTGGCTCCGATCTGACCGGGTCAAGTCCAATCGAAGCTGGATAACATATGTAAATAAATTGTACATTCGGGTCGAATTTAGATATCCGGGATAATATATTAATTAACCCGACCCGAATGTCCACACTTACTCAAAAATGACCGTTTGGGGGGGGGGGGTGTTCATTTAGATCACACCCCTCCCAATTTGCGATTCACCCCGTCCCCTATACATGGGTATCGGAATGGATAGACCTATTTCAGTTCCAGTTCCGGTACTCACCGAAATCAAAATATTTTGTTCCAGTTCCCTTCCGGTATTGCACCGAAACGAAGCCGAAAATTTTAGTTTCATTACGTGGGCTTTTCTAGTTAGATGTTTAAATCAAAATCAAAATTACGGAGCCTGAATCGGAACCCAAAATTCCGATTTGGTCAGAATTTTTTCCCACCCATAGATGGTGGAAACCATGAGAAAATAGAAGTAAAGAGAATAAGAGAGAGAGAGAGAAATTGAAATTGAAATTACAAAAAATTAGAAAGCAAGAATTTAAATCTAAATCTTACTAATTGACATAAAATACATTGAAATAATAAAGCATAAAATAAACTAATCTAAATATTAAAAAAAATGACAAAGTATTGAAAGGTATGGCTAGAAAATAAAGAGAGAGAAGAGGGGGAAGAGTGGGCCAAGGATAGTAGAGACAGTGAGAGAAAGAAAATAGGAAAAAAGGGCGAAGTTAGAAAAAATGGGAAGGAGGAGAATATGATGTAGGGTTTGCTAGATTAATAATAGCATTGCCATTAATGAGGCTCACTTGCACTGCCATGTGTAATACTTGAGTGTCCCTTATCCTCTACGAGTCTTGAAAGTAATTAATTTTATAATCATGTATAAAAATATTTAATTAGCTCATGACCTCATATGATGAAATTAAATTCATAAATTAATTACAATGCCAACAATCATAGTGCAAGTAATAATAAAAAAAAGTGATTTTAGAATGTGTAGACACTGTATGACTTAATTACAGCAAGCCAAAAAAGGGTAAAAATTGCTTGTGCAATAAATTAAATCTAAAGTCATTGAAATTCAACAATTAAATGAACAATTTGGATTTATGCCTCTTAACCTTTTTTCCATTTAAAATCAATATTTGAAACGTAAAAAATAATTAATATATATATTAGTTTAGATGTACTATTCATGTAATATTCTAGCTTAATCAGTTTTGCTCAAGTGTTTTGGATGAAACAAACTCTCAAAGATTTGTGCTATCACTTTATACAAGAATCTCATCCAACACTCTTGTACCAAGCATATTGAGGTGAGATCACTTTTTGAAAGATCATATACAAAAAAGTGACATCTCACTTGATTTTATTAGAGGACTGAGCATCAATTGCCTGATATTTTTATAAACCCATTGAAAAGATATTGAGTTTTTAGATTGAAATGCTATTTATTGTTTTTCATGGTTTTTATAATGCATGTTTTGATACTCTGGACATGCTTATATTGTCCTTAACATAATTATCATATTTGATCACACAAATGTATCATTTAATTTCTTTGTCGGGGCATAAAAGTTATTTTTTTCGTGCCGGGTGTATGAGGCGGTCGATCTCTGTGGAGCCCGGACCCCCTTGATCGACCAGCCCACAAACAGTCTTATCCGCTCGACTCTCCCGTGCCTCTCTCTCTCTCTCAAATCCTCTCCAAAACCCGTTTTCTTGCTCAACTCTTCAACAAATCTTCTCAGAACTACTTTTTTCTACAAATTTTATCACCTATTTTCTCGCATCTCGGAGTACAGCGGGCAAAATGGCAAGGGTGAATGCTTTTCAAATTCCGTTCCAATCTCGATCCATAACAACAAAAATACCACGACTTAATTAATACCTGTGATAAGCATAAAAGACGTACATCAGATTGTCTTGAAGCCGAGAGAAAGCACATACAACTTAGGGTCCATCACTACCATCTCCAATTAAATTACAGATATCTGAACACTCGACCAAACTGCACGAAACAAAAATCACAGAAATTTTTTAAAACAAAGAATGCAGGGAGAAAGAAAGCAAATAAAGTTCAGGAAATTAAAAACAAGGAGAAAATTCCAGGCAGTGTCAACATCTTTATGGGTCGTGCAGCTCTAACTCCAGGGCAGAGAGGTATTAAATACACCTCCAAATTACAAATACATCCCCAAACTTACAGCTCTGATGAAAATCATCCGACTTAACGGCTAGTGTGGTAAGGGTAACAACTCGGAACGGAAATAAAATATTTTTTTAGAGGCTGAATTATCGTGACCAAGTCTGCATTGTTACTTTTTTATTACTTTTTTTTGAAAGTTGATTATATTTGGCTAATTCCTAGGCTAAGGATTATTCTAATTAGCATAATTAATTAGTGATGGATGTTAAGGTTACCAATAGTACTCGATTACCAGTATTGACGACTTCGAAATCCTTGCTTGAAAACAACCAAAGGTCTGCAGAGAATTATTAATTAGTACTGGAAGTGTCAGATAAGATATTGCATGCATCCACTATAGGAATAAAAACATACAGAAACATAACAGGCTCAGCGAAAATACAATAAAAATTGAAAAAAGAAAGCAAAACAGAGTCTTCCCGGCCTTCTTATTGTGTAAATTATTTGTACCTTCTGATATTAAGTGGACCTTCACCAGGAGAGCCTTCACCACCCCGGATGCAAGTGGTGACACACTTGATAGTGCAAGATTCTGCTTTCCTTGACTTGGGCCTTTGTATCCGAGCTCTCTTGCAATCCTTGGGGGAAGCACACTCACCTGAGAGTGTCTGCGGAATATTGGCGAGAGTCTCTGCTTCCGGGGGTGACTCAATGGCTACTGCTACTGTTGAAGTTATCACCGCAGCAGCTGCAAGCAACCCAGTTACTGCCAGGCTATGAGCTTGCATTCTGCTGCATTACAATCAAAAGGGGGGTAGGGCAGGACTTCTCTATCTATTTTCCTTATCTGTTCAGGGTTCACTGCCAATGACGTGGTCCAAGGCAACGGGGGCACGTGCTGATCTACGTGTCAGCTTTGGCTGCCTCCACTTAGAGGCTGTGCGTTTACATCCATGGTCCAAAACACTTTGCAATCAAAATCCCCGGCCACTTTATGGTCCCCGAGTTTTTGAGATGCCTGTGGAGCCACGCCACAAAAAAGGCACGTGAGGCCCGCGTTTTTGCGGTCCATCAAAATCCTCATCTACAGTAAGAAGAAAAACAGCAACTCGGAATAATTAAATAAGTAACAGTGGGTTATGCACTCGCGGAAACAGAGTTGAATTTGAAGGTCCGGCGAAATGATAATTTTTTTATGTAATTTAAAAAGTATTTTAGAATTAAAATATTAAAAATTAAAGAGTAAAAATAAAAAATATTAAAATATACGTATCGTATTATTTAATGAGATTGAGAAGTGTCAACTGAATCCAATAAGTCTACATCTTTTTAAAATCGTTGCAAAATAGTTTTGTATATACGTAACCAGTAACTTATTACAAAACTACCGCAAATAAAACATAAGTAAGCTTGAAGTAAGTATAGCACAATATGCAACTACCACGGAAACACAAGAGATTAAGTGAATTTGTACACTAAAAAGCTTCAAAGAAGTTTAAACAAGAAGAAAACTAAAACCAAAACTTTTTTCTCCAAAACTAAGCACCAACCTTCAACTACAACATTACTGTTTTATCATAATTAAAAATCCATTTCAGCTGAAGTCTGAGACAAAATAATAAGAGACAACGAAAAAATAATAATCCTAGATTTTCCTCCAAAACAAACATTTCTAATCTAAAAAGAATAAAAAAGCAAACATACTTCTTGACTTGCGCATCCTCAGCAAACAATTTACTTCTTAACAAACATTTGGTGCAATAGAACTCGGCAACAAAAAAAAAATTGAGGAACAGGAAACATTGTTTCTTTCTGAATGGGTATGTCACCAGTGGCGGAACCAGGAATCTAATCGAAGGGGGTCCAACTTCTAAATAAAAATGACAAAAAAATACTGTGTAATGCAAAAAAATATCTTAAGAGTTAAAAGATCAAAAATTAAGAATTTAAAACACTAAAAATATTAAATACGCGTACCGTACTATTTGTTGATACTGAGAGGTGACAATTGGATCCTACGAGACTGCATATTCTGAAACCATTGTAAAATAACTTCGTGATTAACCAAACAAGGAAGAGCTCCAAGTAATTAGATATTCATCAGTAATTAACCAAACATACATGTCAAAACAGTGAATATAAATGCTAGCAATTAATTACAAAACCATATTAACTATTGCAATTTTTTTCCGTTTTTCATCCCCAAGCCCTTTCTTTTGATGTTCATTGATATGCAGGGCAATGATTTTACTGCTTCCAAATTTTCCAGCTATTCTAACATGTGAATTGATGATCACAAAATTCTGTGCAGCTCTAGTTTCAAAGGTAATAAATCATACTTTAACCCTACTATATAAATACTATCAAATAAAATACAAAGACCTGATAAATTTATATGTATTAAAATTGTTAGTTGCATTGACCTAGCAATGTTGAAATGATATCATCAAAGTCCCACTATTTATCGCTAGTTCATAAGGAAAGATGTGCAATCTCTTATGTGCAAACAATGTTTCTACTGTGTCATCTACCCAGCTACTTGGGCTAAACGGTAGGTTCTCACTTAAAACCCATAACAATTGGTTGTGAATCTTAGTGCTACTTCAGACATATCTGACTAGATTCTTGAGGCTTATGTAAATTCTCCACTGAGGCAGATCTACAAGATCCTGTTTCTATATTTATAGTCAGTTATTTAATTCAATGCGCAAATAATTGAACGTAAAAGCCAATTATCACTAACTGACACGTATAAAAGAATAGAAAAACCAGCAAAATAAGGATAATATTGTTGCCCGATAAATAGATTGAAAAAAATACGAAGTGCATAACCTACTCGATTAGCAGAACAATAAGATAGAAAAATCAAAAGAATGCAAAAAAATAATAGTATATCTTTATTATAAGCGAGAATTCACCCAAAGAAACAATCCCAAAACCTCCAATCTTTTAAGCTCTTCAACATATAAATCAACTCCACAAATTGAAGGGGATCGGGCCCAGACCGTTCAGGACATAAGGGGGATCATATGAAGTTGGCCTGAGCCTATGGGTATCGGGCCTAGGCCATCTTTTTTTTAAAAAAATATACATATAATTTTTTTTTGGGAGCCAAGGGTGTCGGCCAACACCCTTCGCTCCCCCTCCTTCCGCCCCTGTATGTCACTAAGTTTGTATTCACCCAAAACGCACGTTGAGCCTTTGTCTTTAGGTAGGGCCAAGGGAGGGTCGGGCTGAGACACTCATTTTAAGATCCTCTGTACATTAAATTCCTATGTTACGATAGACTCGTTCCATCAATATATCTGTTGATTTATATATGTTTAAAATTTTCACATATTAAAGTAAAATATTTTATTTCATAATATCATATCTTATGGTCCATCGAGAGGGGTTCCTAATTTTAGCTAAACATCGACTATTCTTTTCCCTACTCTCGACCTCTCACTTCGTTTCATTCTTCTTCTGTATCGTTGCTTAAATGAAGACACCCGATGGGCCCAACTTTCCCAAATGTCCACAAAAGAAGCTATGGCTGACCTGGTCCCTTTGAAGACACGACCTTCCTTTTTCTTTCTGTGCTTTTTAGTTTTCTAATTGGGAATCAAACCCTTTGCTCCTCTTTCTTTCCTAACGCACTGCTTTACTGTGCATGTTCACCCGTCAGGCCGAGTGTTCGCCCGCTCAGTGTCTTCGCCTTTAGATATCAAAAAGTGTCTGCCTCTTAGGTCACCAAAGTACGATGAGAGTTTTGTCTTTTGAAGCGCCAGTTGCGTAGGGCGACCTTGTTAGTTACCTGGGTCAAGGCCACCTTAACAACTCCACCTCCTACCAAGTGGTTCAAACAAGATCACGCCAATCGATCTAACTGTCTTAGGCAACACACAAACTGAAAGAATAGGATCTAACACAAGAAATGAAGAATACTCGAGATTTATTATGCAGAAGGAAGAAGTGGCTAAGGATTATTATTCGTTAGAACCACAAGAACACAAGAACAGTCGTACGAGGGTTAATTTGCCCAGGTACGAATACCCAAACTAGGAAAAAATCCTTACAAACAGTGATTTAGACACGGGTAACCTTAGTTGCTAACTTTGACAAACTTGATGTAATAATTCAAGCGTCCTTGCTTAGACCCACTCTGTGTGACATTCACCTCAGACCATTGAGGTGAATCTTATGGATTCTCCACGAACAACTTTGTTCTTCAATAACTTTTCAACACTTTGAAGGCTTTATAAAGGTGATTGAATATGAGAGAAAACTAGTCAATTGAGGTACTGAATCTCTGAGAGTTTTTCTCCATCAAATGGAGGCTCTAGAAACTCAAGAATATGCTCTCTAGGGTTTTGGGGTGGCCTCCAACAACTCAATGAGACTAATGAGAGAACCCTTATGTTTTTTCACATAAAGGGCTCTAAAAAGGTAGGATTTTCTTTATAACCGTCGGATGTCACTTGAGACAATTTTTTAATCTTTTGAACACTTCAACTAAACAAGCTTAACAAATGAAAACTCAATTAGGACATATTTTGACATGGAAATTTGTCAATACAAAAGACACTGACAATGTATAATAGGCCTAAACTCGTTGTGCATCTATTAAATAGGATGATAGACTCGCCATTGTAGTAGTTGTTGGCTTTTGTTCACAATTGATATTTTGATGATTTCAATAAATGGATTAAGTTTAAAAAATGAACATCTTCAAAGACAAAGACATTTTTATCAAAGAGTCAAATATAATAAGTTTGAAGATCAAGAAGATACAAGGAGTTCAAAAGTGATGATTCAAGACCATAGAGTATAATCTTGTAACTGTTATCTTCACTTTTGATAAGGATTTGAATCAGACACTGCATATTTTTCAAAACTAAACTAGACGGTTTTAGACTTAATGTAGTACACCCGAACCTAGAGGGGGGGTGAATAGGTTCTTCTCAATTCTTTTTCAATCTTTAACTTTGCTGCATACTTTACAAGAATATTAGCAAGTTCAAGAACCTAAAATCTTTATCAAGATTATATATGTATGGGGATAACAAGTAAATCTTTGAAGCAATTAAAATTTTTATCAAAACTTCAAGATATTCAAGAAAACTGTCTAAATTCAACAATTTAACAATGTAAATCACAACAATCACAACACAATTGACACATGGATTGATTACGAAGAGAAACCTCTTGAAGACACACTTCAAGAAGAAATACTCTACTGGCCCTGTGGTAGAGAAATTTTTTTACTAATATGAGAACTCGAAGTTACACGATGATCCGTTAGACGTATATAAATCTCTGTGCTACTCTAACCCACCGAACTTATAAACCAAATCTTAAATCTAGATCTTCAAACCTTGCAAGGAGTGAGACTCGGTCTCATCCATTCATCACAGTAACACCTTCACCGCTGATCTTGTACGTAGTTTGCCTAGTGAAACTTCACTACCCCTGCTACCAAACCAAAGCCACACAAACAAACTTAGGAACTAGAACTCTAGTATACCCTAAGATCTAAGCGGGTAAAGTTTGTGTGATCCACAACCTTAATGGAATTAAAGGGTAAGTACAATATCTTTCTGGTACATTTTAGTTCTTACAAAGTAAACTAAGAAACAACAACAGAGAGTCTTGGAGAAGATAACAATGAAAGTTTTTCTCTGAAAATACAAAAGTGACGTTATTCTTGTGTTTTGGCAAAATGGGAGGAAATGCTTTTTATATCCTAGGCTTTTGAGATGGGAAACATGAAGGCAGTTAACTTGGAGGCATTCTAAAAAAAGTTAGAAGTGTTCAGGCCAGCTTACGTAATTCTTGGTAAACTTCAGACAAACTCTCGACAAACTGTTTCAACATTAAAATACTCAGCGCCCCAACTTCGCATTGTCAAACCGTAGACAGACTCCCTTCATATTACATATGCTCTAGACACACTCATACACTGTTGAGATGCTTGAAAAATGCAGTGCTTTAACAATTGAATCTCCAGAAATAAGACACAATTACAAACATAAAGTTATATGCCAACTAAATACATTTGCAATCTCGCCATTTAGCAAACTGTTGGCTTTTGTGCACAATCGAGATTTTGATAATTTCAATAAATAGATTAAGTTTATAAAATGGATATCTTCAAAGACAAAGATGATTTGATGAAAAAGCCAAAGTCTTGAAGAAAGAAAAACAAGAAGATGCAAGGAGCTCAAATATTTTTAAAGGTTTCAAAACACTCAAAACAAAACTCTCAAACCTTTCATACACTTATGAGAAGTAAGACTTTAAAATTGAGTGTTTAAAAGTGGTCAAAAACATGATTTTAAAAGAACCGGACTGTGCTTAAGTTGAAGAGGTCTACCGGCTGGTGAAGCGGTCGACCGGTCTTCCACCGCTTGGTATAGCGGTCGACCGGTTAATTTTAAAAAAGAGTCGTTGTGCTTCGGACAATATGACCGTTGGGTAACAGTAACTTGAAGCGGTCGACCGGTTTATGTAGTGGTCGACCAGCTCATTTTAACAGACCACTCCCAACGACTATAAACGGCTAGTTTTCATATGTAGCCTATAAATATACATCCATAACGTCTGAAATGAATAACCAACGACCACATATCATTTCTACTACTTGAGAAATATTTTAAACCTTCTCATTCTATATTTCTCATATCATTCACACAAAACACACTTTCATATCCTCGTCTTTGTGTGAATAAAGAGATAGAGCTTTCCACTTTATATCTACCATTTGAGAGAGTCTTGTTCCTCAATCTTCCTATCAAAAGAGGTGTTTCCTTTAGTGAGGTTGTTCACTAAAGAAGAAGCTTAGAAAGGGTATATCTCAAGCCTGGTGAGGTTGTGAGTGGTGAGCCAGAAAAACTACTCGGGTGAGTTTGAGTATTAAGCCCTGGAAAACACTTGTAAGGTTCTCTAGCGCCCAAAAGCTAGAGTATAAGCTATTGGAAGAATAGTGGAAAACCTCAAGGCTCGGTGAAGGAGCTTGAGGGGTAGATGTAGGCGGTTTACCAAACCTCCTAAAAATCAAGTGTTTGCTTCTCTATCCCTACTTTTTACTTTTAGCGCGTATTTACTCTTATTTTATATTATATACTTGTACTATATTAGTAATTACTTTGAAAACACGTCTTTGGGGGTTTCAAGCGAAAAGTTTAGAAAACCAATTCACCATCCCTCTTGGGTTGCCTTAATCCTAGGACTCACACAAACATCATGTAAAACAAACATATCCTCTAAAGACATGAATTCTGTGGATCACCACCACAGAATCCATGAGACTCAACAACCTATACTAACATAGGCTAAACACTATTTTCCTAAGACTATCAAACTTGTATAATACAATCTCAACAACACACAAACAAACAAAAACATCATTGTTCCGAGTTAATAAAATGACATAGATATAACAACTTAAATTGAATACGTTGTGAACCAAAAATTACCAATCTCCCCCTGAGATAAGTATCATCTATAGAGTGCATTTTCTCTTATCTCATAGAACGACTTATATTACATTGAAACAAGAAACAATCAACATTAGCAAACTCATATCCGAATTTTTTATAGGGTTAAATGCATACCATGTCCCTGTGGTATGCGGTAATAACAAATATGCCCCTGAGGTAAACAAAGTCCTTTTCATACCCCTGAGGTAAACATTCAGGAGCAAATATGTCCTTTCATACCCCTAACGGAAGGGCATATTTGCTCCTGAATGTTTACCTCAGGGGTATGAAAAAGACTTTGTTTACCTCAGGGGCATATTTGCTATTATTGCATACCACAGGGGCATGACATGCATTTAACCATTTTTTATATAATGCTGATTAAACTAAGTAGCAACTAAAATACTGAAACTAACAAACTTCTAGTTTCAAATACAACACTGCGACAACTTATAATTTTGAAACTAGCAAACTTCTAGTTTTAAATACATCAATCAAAGTTTTAAAAATACATATTGTCAAGAGTTTTTAAAAATTTCAATACACAAAGACATAGTTTTAAAACTACAAAGACACATAAAAGACTTTTAAAATTATCTCTACAAAAAAATCATATTGTTCATAAACATAAAAAACATTGAACATATTGTTCAAAACATAAACCACAAAACAATTTCATTAATAAAAACAATAATCTAACCAGTCTACTCCGTCAGCAACCAACAAAATCTATCCGAAGATAGCAACCAACCCCCAACCACGAACCAAACTACTTCCCTTTTTTGTCTGGAAGTAGCCAAACCAAGGTGTAAACATCGTCTTCTTCATCGGAAGTGGCAGAGGCAGCAGCTTCTTCAGCTTTAGCTTCACCTTCCTCTTCCTCTTCTTTTTCTTCCTCTTCATCGCCTGTAGCAAAGGACTCCACATCTTGGCAGTCCCAGTTGGTTCTTCTTAAGCACCAGCTATACTAGACTCCTCATCTTTTTCAGTAATATTCAATCGCTTTCTAATAAGAGTCACATCAGCTACAAATTTTATCATATGCAGTTTGAGAAATTCAATAGTAGCAAGAATGGAAGACTAAATAAAAGCAGATGTATTAGATCTTTCAGTGAGTAAATAAGAATATGACAATCTGTTTGAGTAGACTTAGAATGAAAAACCTTAATCACAAACGTGAGAGGGAAGATCAATACGATCACTAACCAAAAAAACATACAAGAAACACATTCTTTCAAAAGATAAAGCTGATAAATGCTTATCTGGGAAATATTAATAAAAATAATCCTACTGATAATCAAGTGAGCAAAACAAAAAAGCTTAACATTAAACTTTTTGTCAGGAAAGACAATCTACTTTTCAGCTAAGTAATTTGCAATAACAGTAGTGGTAGGACGAGTTTTAGCTGAATAAGGATAAGTAGGTTTATGAACTCTAGGAATTCCGAGGCAATGAGCAAGTATCGAAGGATGAATGTCAGTGTAATGACCACAAAAGAAAACAGTGAAAGACTCAGAGTCATTAAAATTGTGCATGGTAGAATAAAACTCATACACTCCTGCTTTAGTAGAAGGAATGATATTTGTTACTATTGCTCTCCATCCTCAAGATAAGAATCTCTTACAAATCTACATCTGAGAGAGTTCTTCGAAGAAGACTTCTCTTCAAATGATAAGATCCTTCTTAGAAAATTTTTTGGTGAAAAGCTCCTGTGCTTCAACACTAAGGAATCTAGAGATGTCATACTCAACTGGAGTAGGAGGAGGAGGAGTGGTCTCTTTCTCTTTTCCTCTTGTGAACCTTGTAGAGTGTTGAGCTACTTGAGCTGCTTGACTCTTAGTTCGCTTTGACACAGGTTCAGTAGAAGGTCCAACACATTTCTTAGATATGGGAGTGGGTGATGGCTATTTGGAACTTTCATATTGATTTTGAGTATTCTTGGCAGCACCGTGTTTAACAAGTACCATCTGCACAAGACTAGAATATTAATATTGAAAAAATGATCACATATAACAAACAGTCCATAGTATGCTTATGAAGCCATGTTTATATAATTAGTAACAAACTTTGCTAGTCATTGCATAAACTAAGAAAAGTTAAACACAAAGATAAGATAAACGTTTATGAAAACTTGAAATTTGAAATCCCACAAAATAAACCCATAAGAAACATATTATATGACATCAATTAGCTAATAAGCCAAAATATTCAATGCTACATATAAATCAAATAATATTTACATATTCAACTTATAAAATCTATACACAATTTTTCACAAAGTAAACATAAAAAGATCTCTACATAGTTTTTATATGTCCAAATAACAATCAAATGTACACATTTTGTCACATAACAAAACATTAAAAATATACACAGTTTTCCATAGATCAATTATCAAAGAAAATCTATACATATTTATTAAACATAGCCAGACAGTTTTACAAATGTAGTCCACGACTATTTAAATTATCAATCAACCATAACTATTTTCATAGAAATTCATATAATTTCCCAATACAAACTCATATGAATAGAATAATGATTGAAATTATCAAAGAAACTCGAAACGTGTGAAACCCTAATGCCAATATACATCATTAACTAATCTTACTAAAATGTGGCAAATTGTAACAAGATTTTGAACCCTAGATTTTGAAATCTTTGAAAATCTCATGAAATAATGAATCGTAGTTTAAGAAATTCATAGTATATTTTTAGAATTACATGGGTAACAAAGCCCATAAGAATTTTTAGCTTAAAACAAGATAAATGACAAAAATTCAACAAACATTCATTTCGATACCCACCACGCGGGACCACAAAGTCACACTGCCACCAAAAATTCCATATAATCTTTAAAGAAAAGAGGAAAGATAGAAAAACATACATTTTTCTTGAATTTGTGGATGATTAAACTAACCTTTCTTCACAAAAGTCCAAAAGACTTCAACTTTTGTGAGATGTAGCACAGAGAGATGCAATGCGTGTATCGCGAGAGAGATGAGACAGACTGTTAGGTTAAAATAAAGTGGGTTTAAATAACACGTGCTAGTCTTCCCTTTTTAAAATAAAAATCCCATGTTTTTTAAAAACAAACCCAATGCACCTAAGTATTTATTCACCATTGATGCCAAAAACTTAAACTAAATAGCAACTACATGCAAAATTAAGACACTGAAAAATGACTGACAAAAATTATTTTGCTGAAATTTTGAAAAAAAAAATCATCAAAAGTTCTAGAAATTCTCAAAAAAAAAATTTAAGAGCATTTTAGACATATTAAATGACATAATGACATAGGAATGCTCAAAACTAATTAACTGATCAAATTTTTATCTAATCTGAAAAACACCAATAGCTTGTCTTAAAAATTCAAACCTTAATGTATCAAGAGGTTTTGTAAAAAGATCAGCTAATTAATTTTTGGTTGAACATGTTCAATTGAGATAATTTGACTTTCAACAGGATCACATATAAAATGATACCTTATATTAATATGCTAAGTACATGAGTGTTGAACTGGATTTTTAGAAATGTTTTATTGTACTGGTGTTATCACAGTATTCATGCATAGACTTCTGATGTAAACCATAATTATACAACAGTTGTTTCATCCATAGGAGTTGTGTACAACAACTACCTATAGTAATATACTCTACCTTAGCTGTGGAAAGAAAAATATAGCCTTGCTTCTTACTAAGCCAAGCTACTAAAAATTCAAACTCAAATAAAAGTAACAACCTTAAGTGTTTTTTCTTTCATCGAAGTTTCCTGCCCAGTCTGCATCAGTATATCCTACCAAAAGAGTATTATAATCTTTGGAATACATAGTCTACCGTACAATTTACATAGTGTATGATTTTCTTTACTGCCTCCCGGAGAGTCTCTTTGGGATTTGCCTTGAAACCTTGTACATATCTCAACACTAAAAGACAAGTTTGGCCTGCTGATAGTTAGATATAATAAACTATCAATTATACTACGATACATGGTATGATCTACAAATTTACCAGATTAATCAATATAAATTTTAAATGAAGTATTCACAGGAACTTTTGTGTGCTTTTTGCTGTCTAAACCAAATCTTTTCACAAGACCTTTTGCATACTTCGATTGAGAAATAAACAAACCATCTTTGCTTTGTTTGATTTGCAAACTAAGAAAGTAATGAAGTTCTACAGCCATACTCATCTCATTTTTCATGGTTTCAGCAAATTCTAAGGCAAGCAATTCCATAGGAGAGCCGGACACTATATCATCAACATAGATTTGTGTAATGTAATGTTATTATCAATTTTCTTAATAAAGAGTGTACGATCAGTATCTCCTTTTGTGAAACTATTTTCCAGCAAATAAGGTGTCAGCCTATTATACCAAGCTCTTGGAGCTTGTTTTAGACCATAAAGTGTTTTCTTCAGTTTAAAGACATGATTAGGAAACTTTAGGCTGATGAAACCTTTAGGTTGTTCTACAAAAACTTCTTGCAAAATACCATTTAAAAATGCACTCTTTACATGCATCCATTTGGTGTAGTTTAAAGGCCATGGAGCAAGATATAGCTAATAGAATTCTAATAAATTCTAATCTAGCTATACCGGAGTAAATGTTTCATCGAAATCAATGCCTTTGAATTGGGTGTAGTTGAGCTACGACCGAGCTTTGTTTCTAATCACAACACCATTTTCATCTGATTTATTTTTATATATCTATTTTGTACTAATGATGTTAGTATCAATAGGTCTTGGAATTAAAAACCAAACATCATTTTTGATAAACTGGTTCAGCTCTTAATGCATGAAATTAATCCAAAATTCTTCTTTTAGAGCTTCATCATTCTTAGGTTTATAGAGAAACATAACATGAGTAAGAAATCTGGTTTAGAAACTCTACCTCTTAGACTCATACCCTCATTGATCTTACCAATGACATTTTGTTCGGGATGATTCTTCACATATAAGGCAAGTTCCTCTTCATCATCAAAATCTGATGGTTTATTTCCTTTAGACTCTATGTCAATTGGATATCCTCTTTCTTCTATGAGATCTGAGTGTTTAGTAACTTTAGACTCATATTCAACCCGAATATCTAGTTTCTCAACAAAATTCTCCATATCCTCTAAGTAGTAGAAGAGTTCAAATCATCATCTATTTTAACATTGATAGACTCCATAACATGAAGGTAGATAACTTATATACTCGGCAAACTCTACTTGATTATGAATATACTAAAAATATCCCTTCATTTCATTTAGAATAAAATTTATCCAAATTTTCTCTAAGATATAACATTTACTACCAAATACTAAAAAAAATTGACAATAGGCTTTTTTCATTTCCATAACTCATAAGGATCTTTTAGGACCAAGGTATACATGATTAATACTATAACGCGTAGTATTTATCGCTTCACCCAAAACAAATTTTAACAATACCTTTACCATGTAGCATTACCCGAGCCATTTCTTGGAGAACCATGTTCTTCCTCTCAGCAACTCCATTCTATTGAGGTGTTATTGGTGCAGAAAAGTCTTGATGTATCCCCTCATCAATACAATAAGCTTGGAAGCTAGAGTTGTCAAATTCTTTCCCATGGTCACATCGGATTCTTGAGATACTACATCCTTGTTCATTTTGTAGTCGAATACTCAAGATTTTAAACTTCTTAAAAGCTTCAAACTTCTCTCAGTCCTTTAGCTCATGTGAAATATATTATAGTGGAAGAATAAATAAAAATAATAATTATTAGCAAAAACAATTTCACGAAAAATAGTTTCACTATCTCAGGGGATCAATTGTAATATGTTAATGGACATGATCACAATTTGTAGAAGCTCATAAATTCAGAATAAAGAATAAAAGGGTGTTAATGGAAAATGAGTTTTTTTTATGATAATCCTACAGGCGAGATTTGAGATCCCTATGAAATATTCCACTCACAAGCATAGCACGCTTGGGTTGATTGATTTCAACAATCCAAAATCCACCGCGACTCTTAAGATCATCAATTCTGACAGGGAGAAGCAATGTCATTAAGGGGTTTTCTATCGAATGGAGAGGAGTTGAAGAGTAAAGTTAATTAACTTAAATGTGAATGCCAATAAGTGTAATAGCTCAGACTGTCAAGACATCAAGCATTGTCTTATAATAATGGACTCTGCCTATTGAACTGAGGTTACATCCTGTGGGAGGATCGATAAAGCAAAAAGATACTAAGCAAAATACAAGTAGATCCTTTTATTAATACCGAAAAATTACAAAAGAGAACCAACTTCTTATAATGTACATACTAAAGTACAAAATAGAAAACTACAGCAGAAAAACTAAGAAAATAGAAGACCTCTAATCCTCGCCGTCAAAGTCACTTAGATTGGTTGAATGTGCTGACATAGTCATTCAAGTTTGGGGTAATCCACCTATGACCCCGACCTTCTATCAGAACGTCTAAATCCTTAGTGACATAGACATGAAATGATAACATCAGAATTTTCCGTCCATGTCTTATGGCCATTGTAAACACTGCTAAATATACTTCAGACATATGCTAAAAAGAATTTAACAAACAACGGCGAGTCAAAATGACTCAGTAAAGCCAGCGATTAGTACAACAGAATAGCAGAAACAAGAACAAGATATTGAAGAAAACTTGTTCATCAATAAAATCTCAAAGCAGAAGAAGAAAGTAAATGAAAAGACTTAGTTCTTAAAAATATAATCTTTTCAATTCTCAACCACTACTCCTCTTGCTCCGTGAGTGAATCTCTGGGCCAGAGTAACAGGTTACAAGTAACATGCGTATCTTTACAGCAGTACTCCCAAAGTACAATATGATATCACTCCCAAGGTGAAATATCCAAACAAATGATCTTTCCGCATACGATGGAGAGGCCAGAATGCCACAACAAGTGGACACATCCTCTTATGCACAGTACTGTCACGTCTTCACATGATATGAAATACCTTAACCATACTTGAACCTCAACCACATCCCTTTTCAAAGTACAAGATTAAGTATGCATGTTTTATGTCAACGCCCATACATATCATGCATGATATACAACACCTTAACCCTTTCTTTGAAATGCATAGAAACATGATAAAACATTATTCAAAAGAAAGTGTCGTGAAGGAAAAAATAGCACCTCAGTTTAAAACCGGCATAAAGAGTTTTGAACTCAAAAGGAATATTCAAAATAAACATGTTCAAGCTTTTAAAAACAACTTTTGTAAGAAATTTTGAAAAGAAATAGATCAAAGTTGAAAAACAACTTTGAATTTTGGAAAATGTTTTCACTATTTTACTTGTATATATATATATATATTAATTCATTATTTGAGAAAATTATTTTTTGAAACTTTTTGGGAGTCAAACTGGATACAGACTGGGAATTAATAATTATATAAGCTAGAGATTTATTCGGTGATATTATTCTGGTTTTATTAGCTCATGTGAAATATAGTATGGTGGAAGGATAAATAAGCATATAATTGTTAGCAAAAAAGATTTCACAAAAACAATCTCACTATCTAAGGGGTTAATTGTGATATCTCGGGGGTCAATTGTCATGTCCATTAACATATCACAATTGACCCTAGAGATAATGAGATTATTATTGTGAATCCCTTTTGCTAACAATTATACGTTTATTTATCCTTCCACCGTACTATATTCCACATTAGTTAATAGGACCGGAATAATATCACCGATTAAATCCCTAGCTCATAGAATTCTTAATTCTCAGTCTGCACCTAGTTGGATCCCAAAAAGTTACAAAAAACAATTTTCGCAAATATACAAATTGAGCAATATACAGAGATAATGAATTTTAAAAATATTTTCTAATCCAAACATGGTTTTTTCACACAAAAAATATTTCTATTTTGAATTAAAATTTTCATCTAATCATGGGCCTTAATTTCAGTGAAAAACAATACAAAAATAAAAAAATTACAAAAACCCATAAAAACTCTTTCCAGAAAAATATATATTTTTTTACTCTCACATCTTCAAGAGATACAATAATGTTTGGAAAGCAAAAATTTAAGAATTTTTATAGGTTTTGTAACATTTGGTGAAGAAGTTTAAAAATGTTTGATTTGAAAATTATTTTTATTGGAGTTTGCTAGTAAGGAGAGGGAAGATTTGATCAAATTTTTTTAGGCTTAATTGCACCAATCGTCCCTGTGGTATAACTTTTTTACGAAAAAAGTCTCTAAAGTAACATTTTCGACAAATCAGTCCCTGTGGTCATCTGTTTAGGCAAATTTCGGTCTCTCTATCCACATTCGGTGAACTCACTAATAGGAGATGCTGAGCTGTAAAAACAAAACCATGTAATCATCAACCAACATATCACACGTGTCTCCTCTCTCTTTATATAACTGTCTAAACCCAACCAACCTATTCTTCGTCTCACTCTACTTGTCAGTGGAACACCGCCACCGAAATGAATGTACAGACGAAGCAACATGACTTAGAGAGCCTCTGAGTAGAAGCTACTGACGATGGAGAAAGCAGGACTTCTTCCTAGAAGCCTCATTTGAGGACATCGCTTGTTCTGCTCCCTCCAAAGGCTCTACCAAATACAAGCGGGTATCAATCTACAAATAGACTTAGCGAAGGGGTTAGTGAAAAGAACTTATTTAAATGAATATTTGTAACAGTAGTTTCTCTTTAGTAGTTTCATCCATTATTTTTTTTAATTTAAGTGCAATCTTAAAATCAACAAAACATTTCTTCTTTATTTTCTTCTTTAGGTGTAACAGTAGGCTCCGCCTTCACATTGAATTTCTTTTTTATTATGAAGTTAGAGGAGTGTTAAATTTCATTTTGAATGTGATATTGTATGTCAAAGACTTTAGCAAGTTCAAAGAAGGCATTTCTAAAAGTTTTGTATGCAATAAGTCGATTCGAAGAAGCATTGAGAGGAAGAAAACTTGAATATGTTCGAATGAGTCAACACCTTGCGTAAAATGAGTCGACCCCACAAAATTGAAATTCGACTATGTCCAAATTAGTCTACACTTGCTTTGAGAATGAGTCAACTCCTGCATATTGAATTTCAAACCTAGACAAATGAGTCAACTCATTGTAGTTCTAGGATTAAGACAACCCAAAACAAAGGGAGAAATTGAGTTTTAAAATTATTTTCGATTTGACCCTAAAAATATGTTTGTAATGTAAAAACTGTTTTACCACAAACAATATGTAACAATCAATAAGAGAGTGGTAAAAGTAAAGAGAGAGTTGGAGAGAGCAAACACAAGATTTTTAGGTGGTTCGACAAATCTGTCTACGTCCACCCCTCAAGCTCCTTTCCAAACCTTAAGATTTCTCCACTAGTACCTTTACACCAAAGATATGATTTATTACACTTGAGCTTTGAGAAGCACCTCTCTAAGCCTCAAGACCGAGTTTTGTAAACAACATCACAAACTTCCTTTCAATGAATACACCTCACCGAAAGGCCACAAGAGAATCTTCTCTCTTCTAATAGTGAAGTAGGGTGATTTTACAGTAGTAAGACTCATTAAATGGGGTGGATATTATAGTGAAAATCTATCTCTTTGATCTCATACAATACCAAGGAAGTGAAAGTAAAAGCGAAAGCGAAACCTTTTGTGCGAATGAGATGAAAATGCTCAGATTTGAACATTTTGATATCTCTCAAGCTTAATAAATCACTACAAAAACACGGGTCTATAGCGGCTGTCGGAAAAAACATCGTTAATGGGTGTTTTTTGCGGCGTTTTGCAACTGACCGTTGCTATAGACCCCCTTTAAAAACGCTGCTAAAAATTAGGTATCTACAGCGGCGGTCACAGTGACCGTTGCTGTAGAGTATACCTTTGGCAATGTTTTTCTTAAAAAACCCTGCTATAGGTTTAATTACGAAATTATTTATTTATTAATTAATTATAAATTAATTAATGTTAATAATTATTTTATTTATTATTTTATTCCTTTTAATATATATTTTTATTTTGTGATGTATTTGGAAAAAAATTATTTTAAAGGACATACTTAATAAAATATGGAATTAGTAGGTGTTATGAAAATTAAAGTTGTTATATGATATATTTTAAATTATACCTATTGTTGCTATGATAATTGCATATTTATTGATTAAATCTAAGTAATTTAGAAAACATATATTATCATATTTATACTGAGCATATATATTTTGAATCATTAGTAATATAATATTATTTAATTACGACATATTATTCAATTTCAAACAAAAAGATATTGTGAGATTAGCTTGTGTAATTAAAGTACATAACTTAATATATGGTCTTAGAGTCTATGATTTAGTCATTAGGTATATAGGTACATGTATATAAAGTACTTATATTAATTAGCGCATATCATGTATATGATATACACATATAACAAATCATGCAATGTTATATGAAAAACATTATACTTTTAAATTATAAATATTATATATTATTACTCCCAACCTATTTTAATTAAGATTATTATACTAATAGTTGAGCAAAGTTTCCCTCCGCAGTTTGCTCCATATCTGTTCTAGTAGTTGAGCAAAGTTTATCTAAGAAGGCCTTTCAAAACCTGTGTAAGTTTTGGGTTACCTTACCTTTGTTGGATGATCTTTAAGAAAGAGATGTACATTTTTTTTTACAGTTTCCAAAATGAAAACCAAATCTAGAGCTAGTTTGGCTGCTCTTCTTAGAGTAAATGAAAATCTAGATATATTACAACTTTGCTATGAGAACTTCCATTGCATGGGATCAATACTCTGTTGATTAGTTCAAGTTGTACACAGATAAACAGTCTCATTCAGAAAGGTCAATTATGGAGGCTTGCGACATCTTCCTTTTTGCATGCAAACATTGGGCACCTACTGGTCTGATTTGAATCTTACTGCTTGAAATCTGTCAATAAATTTTATCTCCAATATCCGTCTCTGGGAATAAAAAGATTTTCCTTTGCAGGTTAACTGTTATTCTCTGAATTCAATTGGTCCTAGCACAAAGAACATAAGTGGTCCTAGGAGATTTCTTGCAGTTTACTTTGCCTCTGCAATTGCAAGTAATAACTCATAATCTCCATCCGCTAATGAAGGAAATTTCTTAACCCAATTATTCTCTCAGGTTCTGCAATGAGTTAATAGCTTTTCAAAGCTCCTGCAGTCGATGCTTCAGGAGCAATCTTGGGCTTAGTAAGTCTCTTGAACTCCTATTTAACCAACAACATTACTCTTATACTTTGGATCACTACAAAAAAAGGGATACAACAGTGGTAGGAAAACTGCTGGCAAAAGCCCAAAAAATGCCACTAAACTTTTACCAGCGGTTTTTTACCGGCGTTTTCCGACCGCTGTCTTTTGTCCGTCGGGGATTGTCTTCAACAGCGTTTTTCATAAACGCTGGTGATTCCCTACCTCTTAACAGCGGTCGCTTAGCGTCATTTGCAAACCGCTGGTAATTCCCAAGCTTACAACAGCGATTTTTTAGCAGCGTTTCAAAAAAGCGCCGACGTTTCCCATCTTTTAGCAGCGTTTTTAAAAAGCGATGGCGTTTCTCATCTTTTAGCATTGTTTTTAAAAAAAATTGGCGTTTCTCCTTATTTTCAACATCGATTTTTTAGCGGCGTTTTAAAAAAGCACTAGCGTTTCCCATATTTTAGCAGCGTTTTAAAACCGACCTTTAGCGGCGGTTGAAAATCGCTGCTAAAGGTAAAAAAATCGCTGCCAAAGCTTTAGGTCAGCTCCGTTTTTTTTATATTTGACAGCATTTTTAAAAACCACTAATTTTTTCTTATATTTTCCTATACATGCTTTTTCAATTGGTAATACAAATTTATTTTAATAATTATAATTAAATAGATGTAAAAACTTAAAGAACAAGGATAATAAAACAAAATATATTTCATCATTGGTTAATAATATTTTACAACAAACACAATAATCACTACAAATAATCTAAAAAGGATCAAATTTCTAATAAAAATAAAAATAAGCAAGGACCAACTAAAATATTTAAATACAACACAATAAATAAAGACCAATTAAAATCTTCCTACTTTTTCTTCTTTACTGGCATGTCTTGCTTTGCTCCTTCAACTGATCGTTTCTGAACCAGAAACAACATACGTGAAAAAGAAGAAGTTAAAGACAAATTATCCCAATCAACTATAAACTGCAGATATGAGAGGAAGACATAGGCATTGCAATAAAGTACTTTCGTAGCCAACTGAAGGTTGGCAGCAATTAGTGGCCCCAAGTCCACTTTCAGAGGGCTACAACTATGTAAAGCACATAATAAACAAAAAGGATTAAGAACAGTGCATTACTGTATTCTGCCAATATTAACTTATCATCTTAATACCAAAAGGCTATCAACTTCATTCAAACCATCCCCAAGTCCTTAAACATCGCACTCCAATTAATCAATAGCTAGAATTTATGTACCTTCTTTCCAAATGACAAAACTTACGTCAAAAAACGGAGAAATTGAACAAGGCTCTATACTCCAATTGTGAACATGATCAACTTGGACTCAAGTAAATGATATAATTCTTGTGTGCTGAGTGATTATTGGTTTGTGCTGACTCAACAAAGAATCATTGACCAGCAAATTCACTACCTCAAAATTTCCTCGACAAGCACATGAAGACAGAACTCAAGAACCAAATCTTCCTTGATTTGACTAACTCAGCTTCAAACAAACAACATAATTTGAACTGCCATTATATATGTCTCTTGCACAAATTGTTCTGCATTTGACTGGAGAAGAATTGTAGGGACATAAAGACTAAGCTTGCAATTAGTGCTTCTTTAGCACAGCCAAAAATTGTAATTAGTGCTTCATAACCAAGGGAGCTGCTTTTCCATACGAAATCTAAACGACAAAGAAAGGAAATGAGCAATTTGAGACAGCCTTCCAAACGCAATCATACTAGGAATTTTTTAACAGGAATTTGGGAAATAAAAAATACCAGACAGAATCCATGCAGTTTTCATTTACTTACCTATTCTAACACCAAGGTGATCCAAAAAGGGACCAGATTTCCTAACCAAATATGCCAGAAGTTCCGGCATGTCCAGTGGTGGTACTTCCTATATCAAAAATAAAATGGACGACACAGTGTCATAAGATGTTGCATTCACCAGAATTTCAGTTCCATATGTCATGCAAATTTGTAATCTATATTAAGCAAGAGAGAAAAGAGCAAATACGAGACTCTTTGTAATGAGGGATAGACTTCCCCAGAGGCTTGAAGCTAAGCCTGACCACCCTCATGACTAAAAGACAAATGGAACTCTGGAAGTTGGTATGGATAAAATTAAGCTGACCACCATATATAGACAAAACCACTTGAAAATAAGTAAATAAAAAAGGAAATAGGACCTCTAAGAGTTGAAGCCACATCTTACCTCTAATTTGACAAGAAAAAAAATGCAAATTCTAAGCACGAGTTGGTCAAATCGGAGACATTGCTTGTTTCTTACTCCACGTAACAGATAGAATTAAGCGTACACTGGACCAAAGGTAGAGGATCTGCTCCAAATGTCAACAAACTTAGTTGATGATACCATCCAATTTCAGCATTTCGCTATAGTTTGTACCAAAGTTCTGGTTGATAAAATATAGGCACTGATTAATATGAAAGCAAAATGATACCTCAATACATAATTCACCAGTTTCTGGTTCTTTGGCCACAGTTGCAGTTAACCTAGCTGCAGAGGATGATTTTCCAGATGTGCAAACAGATCTTGGAACTATGCATGAACTATGCATATATAAGTGGTTTAATTTGCTTATCCCACAATAGCTGAAAAATAGTTAAAAGCAGAAATATTGGCACAAATGAATAATGAAACTCACAAATGCATCATAAGAACTGAAATTGCCGACTGAGTTCCTCTCAAGAAGCGCACAATCTATTGTGGCAATAGTTACACTAAGAAGATTTGTTTACAAAGAATTTGAATCGTAAAAACAAGGATAACTTGACATCAGGAAGACAAGCGACAATATTCTCCTAATAAGGGATTGTGCAACATGGACTAAATATGAAATAGATCAACAGAAGTAAATCTTAGACAAACAGGGACCTATATTTGGCAGCAGGGGATAAACGCAAGAAGGTAGAATAGATCTCTCACTCTCAGAAAAGGCGAAAGCTTCTTAACCTTCTAGAAAGCTTTAAGATTATAATGGAAGCTCCTCGCAACTATGCTTCCTGCAACCTTCGTTGGGACATCTATGGAAATTTTAAAGCAAGCAACCTCAAACTTCGTAAATGAATTTGTTGATAATTTTATAGTATTTTTTCACATTTTCTCCCGTTTCCGTTGTCATCTGACTTTACTGTTAAATGAATTACTGAGCTTGTAATATAAGAACGAAAGCCAGTAAGCAGGAAGGAACATACCAAACTCGACTTAACTTTCTCCACAAATTCACTTTTCTTGAACCCACCGAAATTCTCGGTTGGCTTCTCGAATTCGCTCAGCCTCGTCTTCAACGTCCAAATAGTCTCCCAATCCCTAGACTGCGCTTCCTCACCTTCTCCCTCCCCTTTCCACTTCCCCCAAAACTCTCTAAACTTCACAATTTGAGACAAGTCGTGAGGGACAGGGAGAGAAGGAAGGACAACCTCAGTGCGAGAGTGTTTGATGAAGATGAAGAGGGAGTGATTTTGATAGGAGAATAAAAGAAGAAGAGGGAAGGAGAGATTTTGGTGCAGGCGCGCACGGGAAATGAAAATGAAAATGAAACGCAACGTTTTGCTTTTCATTTTTTTTTATATTTTCTTTTCATTTCTTTTCCTTTATATTTTATTTTTTATATATTTTAATTTATATAATGTTCTTTTATTCTGGTATAAGTGCTTTCCTGGGCTCAACACTCAAACCCACCCAAGTGGTTTTTTTGGGCTCACCACTCACAACCTAACAAGCTTGAGATATACACTCTCTAAGTTTTTTCTTTAGTGAACAACCTCACTAAAGGAAACACCTCTATTGGATATGAAGATAATAGAACAAAAACTCTCTTGATAGAGTAGATATGAAAATGGAAGGCTCTATCTCTTGATTCACACAAAGACAAGGATATGAAAGTGTGTTTTGTGTGAATGCAATGAGAAATATAGAATACGAAGGTTTAAAATATTTTTCAAGCTATACAAATGATATGTGGTCGTTTGTTCTTCATTTTAGATGAAATGAAGGTGTATTTATAAGCCACATATGAAAACTAGCCGTTTATAGCCGTTAGGGGTCGATTTGACAATTTTACCGTTGTACCGGTCGACCGCTTCAACTAGTCGTTGCCCAACGGTCATAAATTTGAATGTTTTCAACATCATCTGCTTCATGTAGCGGTCGACCGCTACAAATAATTTCATCGACCGGTTCATTTAAAACCATGTTTTTGACCACTTTTAAACACTCAATTTTAAAGACTTACTTCTCATAAGTATATGAAGGGTTTGGGTTGTTTGAAACCTTTAAAAATATTTTAATCTTTCAAACAAAACTTAAAACAGTTTATGAACGTTTTGAAAGATATGCAAGTGCGTGATTCAAATCCTTGTCAAAAGTGAAACAAAGAGTTACAAGAATTATACCCTAATTGAATATTCACTTTGAGCTCCTTGCATCTCCTTGTTCCTCTTTCTTCAAGTCTTTGGCTCTTTCATCAAGTCTTCTTTGTCTTTGAAGATGTCCATTTTATAAACTTGATCCATTTATTGAAATCATCAAAATCTCGATTGTGCACAAAAGCCAACAAAACCCCATACTATTTTGCGAAATTTTTTATATTAGGGGCATCGATTTCATAGGACCATTCCCTATATCTTTCGGTTAAGTTTATAATTTACTTGTTGTTAATTATGTCTCGAAATGGGTGGAAGCTAAAGCTACCAGGACTGATGATTCTAAAGTTGTTACAGATTTTATCACGTCTAACATATTATCCAGGTTTGGAATTCCAAGAGCTCTAATATGTGTTCAAGGCACTCACTTTTGGAATCGAGCTATGGAGACCTTGCTGAGAAAGTACCATGTGACCAACAAGGTAAAAACTGTTTATCATCCGCAAACTAGTGGGCAAGTGGAAGTTTCAAATTGAGAGATAAAGTCCATACTTAAAAAGACGGTCAATCCTAGTCGAAAATATTGGAGTTTGCGCTTGGATGATGCCTTGTGAGCGTATAAGACTGCATATAAGAATCTCACTGGTATATCACCTTATCTATTAGTGTTTGGGAAACCATGCCACCTTCCAGTTGAGTTAGAACACAAGGCTTATTGGACTATCAAGAGTTTCAGCATGAAGATGGATGAAAGTGGAGAACACAGGATGTTGCAACTACAAGAGTTAGAGGAAATTCACAATGATGCCTATGAGAGTGCACAAATTTACAAGGAAAAGAAGAAGGATTTTCATGACAAGATGATCTCTAGAAAGGAGTTTGAAGTTGGTCAAAAAGTCATTCTATACCATTCAAGGCCTCAATTGTTTCCCGGTAAGTTGCGTTCTCATTGGATTGGACCTTTTGTAATTACTAATGTTTTTCCTCATGGAGCAGTTGAAATTCAAAGTTTTGCAACTTCCAAAGTCTTCAAGGTGAATGGCCATGGAATTAAGCATTTCTATGAAGGCTTCCAAGTAGAGAATGTGGCAAAATTGGACCTTGAGGATCCAATTTATACTGATTTAAGAAAGAAGCCTTGATTCGAGCCAACGACAATAAACAGAGATGCTGCTTGATTCTTAGTTATGTTTGCCTTTTCTTTGCATTTCACCTTACATTGGGGACAATGTAAGTTTTAAGTGTTTTTTTCTTATCCCTCTAATTTGTGAAGCAACAAAGATTTAGTGATTTACCGCGCCATAAATCATTAGATCTTAGGAAGAATGACCGACTAAATTAAATGCAACCTCTTGTGCTTGTGTTTTTTTGCTTCATCGATGTCTCTAATTCTTAAGGCTTGTGCTTGATTAAACCTTTAGCCCATGTCTTAGGTTGTTTAGTAGTTAGGGTTAATTAGATCGCTTGTTTTCTAATTAATTGCGACTAAGAAGAGATAGAAAAATAGTTCGAGCGGTGAATATTCAAAGTGTGAATTAATATATGCTTGCATTGATGATCAATTGTAAAATTATGATGGTGAATGTTGACTTAGACTTTTGATTGATTTCTGATGGTGAATATTCAAAGTGTGAATCTTATTCTTTTGATTGATTTCGATACTTTACTTTTAATTGTTCCTTAGTTGTTTTTCTTAAAATTGTTTTCATTATACTTAGATTCCCCTCATCCTTGTTCACGTAAACTAGGTTAGATACTCCCTGTGGGAACAATCCTTACTCGCACCACTACATGGATTTTTAGGAGAATAGATTTTATTAATTTGGTTGCCTACGACAGCACACCAGTGTCTGATTCTCTCAAATTTTTCTAAGGGGAAAAGCTTGCTACAAGGTAAGGGTGTTTAGATCTATTTGGTATAATTTTTTAGGGTATCATGTTATTACATATTGGATGGGTATGCATAAAGGACACGGGTTTAGCTAATTTTATTTTGAGATGATAGTTTTCTTTGAAGCCTATCGTTTGCATGAGGCTTGGTTAATGAAAGAAGGTAAGATGAGATCCTTTGGAGTTAACATCTCTTGTTTGTAAATGAAACATGCTTATTGAGAGTTGATGAATATGTGTGTCTTACACTGTACCTTAGACTCTTGCATGTAAGATTTGAAGCTTGATAACCAAAATTTCAATATTTGAGTGGATTTACTCTCTTGTGTCGATTTTTGTAATTTTATAGAGCTTTGGATATGAGATGAGGTATAACTAACACTTAGATGATGAGTTATTGGTGTTATATGAAGCTTAAAGCCGAATATGTACATGCATGTGGCTCTTGTTGAATAAGAACATGTTGCATGTCATCTATGTACCAATATCTTATCAAATAATGCATCCAAATGACTCTTTGTTCATATATGTTTGTCTTGAAGTAAGATGATGCATTAGTGTGCCTTGAATGTCACATTGGATGAACTAAAATGGCTAAGAGGAGCCAATTAGGCCACGGATCCTAAGGTTTTTAACCTAAAGGATGGCCAGTGTTATATTTTGACATTTCAAGAGCTTAATAGTGTCATTTGAGGTTTGTTTTGCTCACTGTTTGACCTTAACCAAATCTGAACAGTTTATACCTAGGGGATTTGAGGGGTTTTCGAATAAGTGTAGAGTCCTAAAAGTGGAGAACTTGGGAATTAGGTCAAAAGAGTGAATGTTGACAAAAATTATCAAACCAGATCCTAAAATATGGAACTTGAGCCACTAAAAAGAGTAAGTTTGGTAATTAAACCTCAAATGTTATAAATCATAATCTAATAAGGTAAGAGACGTTTAATGGGATAAAAATGTCAATAAGGATGCTTAATGGGCCTTAGTGAGCCTTGGAGGCCCAATATCCATTGATTTGGCCTTGAAAGTCCAAAAGAAAACCTAAAGGAGACCTAGAAGAGACCCTAATTAAATCTGCAACTTTTAATAAAAATATCATAGAACTTTATTAAAGATTTAAAGAAAATAAAAATAAAGAGGAATGCAAAAGGAATAGAAAATGACTTAAAATCCTTTAAGAAACACCGAAGGGATGAAAGAATTAAAGCCCAAGAAAAGAGAAATTGGACAACATGTTAGTAACATAACCTTCTTCAAAAAGGTCCAAGGGGTAAGCTATATAAGCAATAAATTGACTTTCTTCTTCAACAACTGGAGTTTTGAACTAAAGAAATATAAAGAGGCCCAATCATAGAAGCCAACTAAAGTCTAAGAATTATTAAGGACTTGTTTGGGAAATGGTTTAGGTTTGGGTTTAGGTTTAGGTTTTGATTTTAAATTTTAAATTATATTAAAATATTGTGTTGTTGTAAGGTTTCGTACAGTTGAAAAAAAAATCTACAATAGCCTGGAATCGAGAGCCACCCATTGTGAGGGAGCCCAGGTCTGGGCTCCCCCTCGCCGGGGTGGCCGGTAGCCCACATCTGGGCTCCCTCGTGGTGGTGGCACCCGTTGGAGAGCCACGACTGCGAATGGGAGCCCCCAGATCTGGGCTCCCCGCGTGGTGGTGGCCTGGGCTCCCCGTCGCCCGGGTGGCTCATGTCGTCACCTTGCGAGGAGAGCCCAGATCTGGGCTCCCTTGCGGCAGTGGCTCCCGATTGGAGAGCTGCTGCGAACGGGAGCCCAGACTTGGGTTCCCCTCGCGGTGGTGGCCTGGGCTCCCCGTCGCCTAATGGCTCTCGTCGTTCCCTTGCGAGGGGAGCCCAGCTGGGCTCCCCTCGCAAGGGGTGGCTCCCATTCCACTGTACCGTTTTTTTTAATTCAAAATCTTACTCAACCAAAGAAAACCTTACCACAAAATAATATTTTAATATAATTTAAAATTTAAAATTTAAACCTAAACCATTTCCCAAACAAGCCCTAAATGTCTATTGGAACTAAGACATAACTAAGCGAATATCAAAGATAAGAGGTAACAAAAACTAAAGAGTTATTGAATAAATAGAGTAATTATTAAATAAAAGATTTAATAAGCTTAAAGGTTTGACGGCGTGATAACCTTAAGCCTTAAGGTAGATCTTGCTTTATTTAATAATCTATTTTCAATTGTTTAAATATTCATAATGTATTCCTCATATCATTCATGTGAACGTTAAGGATTCAATGTTAGAATCATTATTGAGAATAACACAACGTGGATAACGTAACTTCCATAAATGGTCCATCTGTTATTAAACGAGTGAAGTTGTGACGGTTATGATCACTGGGGGACGTGCAACCATAGTTTTGCATGATCAAGGGGGGAGCTGAACTCATGCTTGCTTTTTTTTTTTTTGGAGAGGACGAAAATTATGGAACAATCCCAACTGATGGGAGAGAAACACACAACCCAGACTCTAGAGGTACACAAAGGGTGGAGTTGGATGGAGACTATGAAATGACTAATTCACTTAATACTGATAATATGATCAGCAATCTGTCACACCGCCATTTCTCATTGATGACTTTTTATTGCCTATTTTGTTTGAATTTCCGTGCCTTATCATCTATGCATGTCTTACTGCTATCAATAACATATATCCCTTTCCCCTACCTTATTGAGTCCTTAAGATTCGAGCTCGGTTATTATTGTTGGAATCGTAGGATTGGTGTAGGGGAAGACAGGATCGTTGAAATCAGAGCAGCCCAAGTGTTCTGCCTCCTTCAGATCCACGAAGAAAACTTAGAGAGAGAGAAAACTTAGAGAGAGAAAGTTTTCTCGTTAATCATCTTCAACTCTTCTCAAATAAATTTCTGAGTTATTTATAATGACTAGCTCAAAAACTCAATTGTGTTATAGCGTGTGATCTTAAGGGATCTCAAATCTCGGTCGTAGGATCATCATGAAAAACTCTTTTTCATTAAACCCCCTGATATTCCGTATTCCGAATTTATGAGCTTCTACAAATTGTGATCATGTCCATTAACATATCACAATTGACCCCCGAGATAACGAGACTGTTTTTATGAAATCCCTTTTGCTAACAATTATATGCTTATTTATCCTTCCACCATACTATATTCTACATGAGCTAATAGGACTGGAATAATATCACCAATTAAGTCTCTAGCTCATATAATTTTTAATTCTTAGTCTGTGCCTAGTTGGATTTCCAAAACTTTTCGAAAATCATTTTCTCAAATATTTACTTAATATATAATATAAGTAAAACTCGTGAAAACACTTTTCACAAAAAACTCGCTGCGCAGCGTATTTACAGGAGTCCAACAATATACAGACATAATGAATATACTGATTCATCAAGAGACTAGTGGATTCCATATTGAGCAATTATACAAATTCATTTACTATGCACAAGGCCCAACATTATCTGGAATATTTGATCTGCGAAGATCATTGCCAAATGACTCAGTCAAAGCACAAGCACACAACAAGTAA
Source organism: Myrica gale (assembly GCA_963930655.1). Taxonomy (NCBI): domain Eukaryota; kingdom Viridiplantae; phylum Streptophyta; class Magnoliopsida; order Fagales; family Myricaceae; genus Myrica; species Myrica gale. The sequence continues at coordinate 10,633,920 of OZ005619.1, read as the reverse complement.
ACCTGCATAACTCTCTCAGGTCTAAGGACAACATAAGCTAATTGTGCTGAATATCATTCTCTACATCAGTGATCGTTTTCCAGAAGGTATTCATATTCGATCCCGTTCAGTGCATGTACTCTTACATTGCACCCACTCGTCTACTTATAGAGGCACAACGAGTGTAGACCTATTTGTACATTATCATGTACCTCGGTCTAGAACAAAGTGAGTCAACAATGATCCGAAAAGTCATACTCCCCGCCTCCGATTCATTAATCATTGGCCTGACTTTTCTACAATGTTACTCAACAATACGACATCTTATGTCATTGCAAATATGACATCTTATGTCATTGCATGTACCCAAAATAATATACAAGTGATTAATCAATAACAATAATTATCTCATAATTATGCAAAATGATTAGTTTTGAGGGCATACATCTAACAATTATGCTGATGAGTATTATACTGATGAGTGTTGAGCGACAGTCAGGATTGAGTCTTTACAATCCAAAGGCCCATAACGCACCACATCAATTAAATTGAGATTACTCGGATAACCATTTTAACCGACCCATTTTGCAATATGACCCGTTTTGCAACAATTTTGAGTTCGTAAGTTTACCATTCAAGGTTCCAGAATACCTGCCCAGCTCCGTCGCCCAACCCCCATGGCACAGAATTCCTTCTGTCGGTATGGTTTGGTAATTCACTTAATTGCACTACTACGTGTCGTATGCATTTGGAGCCACTGCGAGGTTTCCTTTATAACTTTTCTAAAGCATATACCTCTGTCTATGCATGATGGATTTAATGGCTTGAAAGAACGCATCAATCATTTCGTAGCACTCGGGTTTCAAATGAGTTGGGAGCTACGAATTCGCGGGCAGCTGAAGTAGATGTTAAAGCCATAATGGTTCTTGCAGCTGCAAAAATGACTATTGTAAGCATCATCCTATTCTTTTGCCGCCATCTTTTGGGCTATGCCTTCAGCAAAGAGAAGGAGATCGTGGATCGTATTGCAGATATGGGACCTTTGATGTGTTTCTCAATAGTTGCGGTGGTTTACAAGCTATTTTTTCAGGTAACTTTCTCTAAAGTAATGGCTTTTGTGTTATTGTTTAAAGAGAGAGACAGAGCACTGGTTTTTGGATAAGAACCTTAGGAGTCACTTTTTCCCCCTCAATTCTAGCTATGGTATCAAAGAAGCATATTCTTATATTCAGTCTTGAATATTTTCTTGTCAATTTATAACATTACAAAGACTAAACTTGAGCCTTGATGTAATCTTCTCGATCCGACTAGTTATTGTTATCAGTTTATAGCAGTCATAAATCTCCCTAGCTTTATATTGCTTACCAATAGGCCCGTAAGTGTTGTGTTTTCTCCATTCCATCAAGCGTTGCTAAAGGAATTGGGTGGCAACATATAGGAGCTTATGTCAATCTTTGTACGTGCATACTATTTGGTTGGGGCTCCTCTTGGTGCTGTGTTGGCCTACGTGGTACACTTAAGAGGGAAAGGTCTTTGGGTCGGATTGCTGACAGGGTCTACCGTACAAGCAATTCTGCTTGCTCTCAGAACAATCTTCACAGATTGGAGCAAATACGAGAATCTGTATTTTGTTAAGACTTCTTTTGGTAAGTGAAACAAGGGACCAATTTTGAATGATTAGCTAGAGTTATTTGGAAATCACAGGCTTGGAAAGCAAGAGAGAGGATATTTGAAGGAGATTCAAAGCTTAGAGTTCAAAGTCGAGTGAGTTGAATCGACAAAGCATTATGCTCATGAGCCGATCCCAAGGAGTCATCTTAATAGATACTAACCATCCAGGGTTTACTAAATTTTTTTTGTTTCTCTAGATCGAATTTGGCTGGTATTATGGTTTCTATGGAGTTTTCAATTACCAAAGAAACGTAGACAATCTGGATTCTGTCTTGCTTAAAATAGTAACATTTTGATATCTCTGATGAAAGAAACAACAATTTTTTTTACGATCAGTATTGTTGTATTTGAACTTCAAAAATATAATGTTCATCAGAAGCCCACTTGATTTCCCAAATACGCCAAGTGAGCGACGGAGCTGGGCGACAAGGCTGGGCAAGACGGAGCTAGGCAACGGTTGGGGAGCTGGCGTGGGTAATCTGAAACCTCGAATAGGAAACTTACGAACTCAAAATTGCTGCAAAACGGGTCATATTGCAAAATAGATCGGTTAAAATATTTTTCCAGGTAATCTCATTTTAAATGATGTGGCGTGTTCTGGGCCTTTGGATTATGAGAACTCAATCTTGGCCGTGGCTCAGCACTCATCAGTATAACACTCCTCACGATAACAACTGAACTCTTAATATTCTTCCCTTTCTGTACTTTGGAGCATGTGCTACCCTCATTTATCAGATCATGAGGATAATTGAGGACACTTATACCTATGATTGAGTATGCATGGGTAGCAGATACGTTGTACAAGGTGCTGATTGAGTACTCTCATACGTTGACACTCGTTCACCCACCCCCGGTCTCACTATTAGCTCAGTGGCTTTTAGACATCCCTCTTGAGCCGGTGAACCTTGATGTAGAGGAGGTGCCGGATGGCGTAGTTGATCTTATTGGTATTGACGAAGACCCATGATTATGTTATTTACCTGCAGTTGTTTTATTTCTATATTTTGGACAAATTTTAAGTTGCTTTATTTAAGGTTTTAATTTTGTAAAGCTTTGGAATCAATTACTAGCTAGGTATTAGTGAGCTTATTTTGGCTCACACTTTTGTAAATACCTTAGCAATTCTTTTGTTAAAATCCTTCCTAGAGGATTTAAAAATCTATTTCCATCTTTATGTAATGTCTTTCCTTTATTTCTCCATAACTGTTAAACCAAAATTATTATTTCAAATTGAAGGCTACGATTTGCAATTTGCAAAGTTTAATTATTTTCTCAAGTAATTATTAATTATTCATTCGTTAATATGCTAGTAATAAGATTAGTAAGAAAAATTATTTTTATCTAACTAAGAAGGAAAGTTCTTTCTTTAATTTCCTAAAATATTGTAATCACGCTAGTTAGTATTTTATTACTATCAAGAGACCTTAGAGATAATACTGGCACGAATCGCTACAAAATCACTCGATTCCTTTCGGCGAGGATTATTCATCGAAAGGAGTTTTGAGAGGATTGTTCTCAAGCACGGTTTAGATCTTGAAGAGGGGATATCTCAACTTAGGTTGGGTTGTAAGTGCTGAGCTCCAGATAAACACTTATAAGGTTGAGGGGTGGATGTAGGAATGGTTACTGAACCACCTAAAAATTACATGTTTGCTTTTCTCTAACCCTTCTCTTTACATTTAGCATTATATTCTTGTTGTGGTATTATTGTATATTCCACATGCTAAGATATTTATTACATTGATTTTTTAGCAAACACGAATTCGAGAGAACCTTACAAAAGGCCCCTCATCCTATAACTAACAAAAGGCAAGATGTTGATTTTTTTTTCATTTGACTACATATTTGGACTCTAATGTGCCCATTTATCAAGGCCCCTCATTTAGTCCATGTTTTGGCCCTAAGTGAGTGTAAATGGAGAACTTTTGCAATTGGACTATTGAGAGACTAAAAATATGGAGCCAAATGAGGACCCTGACAAGTAGAACAATGAGAGATTAAAATACCGAACCAAATGAGGTTAAATGAAGAGCCTTTGCAAATTGGACAAATGAGAGATCAAAGTATGGAATCAAATGAGGAGCCATAACATGTTGGCAAATGAGAGACCAAAATATAGTTCCAAAATGAAACCAAATGTACGTAGAGCCTTGACAATTGAATCAATGATGGATCAAAAACATAGAGCCAAATGAGAAGCCTTGAAAAGTGGACCATTAATAGACCAAAATATGAAGCCTAATTACGAACCTTAGTAATTGGAACAATGAGAGACCAAAGCATGGAGCCAAGTTTGGTGCATGACATGGGGAGTAATTAGAGACCAAAATATGTAGTCAAATGAAGAGCCTTTATAATTGGAACAATGAGAGATCAAAACATGAAACCAAATGAAGAGACTTAACATTAATTGAAACAAAGAGGGACCAACAACATGGAATCAAATGAGGAGCCTTGACACGTGGACCAATGAGAGACTAAAATCTACTGCCAAATGAAGAACCTTTAAAGCGTTTTTATGTATGAATATGAAATTTACATACAGCGTAACTTTTTGGCATAAAATCCATTTCAATCTACAATAGTTTCCTATCTCTTCATTAGCCATGTTTTCAATAACAAACAAAACAAAACCACTTTCACGAAAATCTATAAATAATTCCTTTTATAAAAAATTTCTTTTTATAAATTCACAGTATTTTTTTAAAAACATATTTTCTACATGTATTATTATTTTCACAAACATTCATAAAAAAAATTAAGGAGTGGAGGGTCATGCCTTTTTTTAGAATTTGTTTCTCATTTTCTGTGTTTTTCTATAAATGTTCCTCATTTATTTAACTTCTCCAAATTATTTTTATTTTTAAAGTAAAAAACTTAAATAAATGAAGTGTCGGGTTGAGTCAACAAATGGGAACACATGACATCGCCCTATTGCATGAGACATGGCGTCAATCAGCCACGTCAACGTTTTCTATCCAAGAGTTAAGAGACATGATAACGGAAGGACCAGTTTGGGAATCAATTCTTATCCCAGGGAGTTTGGAAAGAAAAAATTTACCCTCAGGCCTAAACAGGGAAAGGCTAAACCACAAAGACCGGAGGATGAATTCAACTTCTTTTTTTAAATGCAATTTTATTGGATGTTTGTGAAAGTAATAAGACTTCCCATAAAGATTGAAAATACTAATGATTTTCTACATGTCTTATTATTTGTTATATTCAAATATAGCATAAACTTTTCAGAGCTCAGGATTGCATGTAAGGCGAACTCAAACCACTCCATTCCTCCAGCGTCCCAACCATTTTATTTTCCCTTTCTTTGGGGTTTATAATTTATTTAAGGTGATGCTTGGTTATGAAAAAATTTCAATTTTTTAATTTTTTTTTTATAAAAAGTCGAAATTTTTACGACTAAACATCAAAATTTTAAAATTTTCATACAATTATAACACATTTTAACACAAATTTCAATAATTTTTTATAAAAAAATATCAAATTATTACTTTTTTAACAAACTCTATTACTTTTTCATTAAAAAATTTCATCATCCTTCCTTCTTACTTTTTTTAACAGCTACAATAAAAATATTCTAAAATCAAATATTTTTAAACTTGTTTGACAATTTTTTACAAACTCTCAAAATTTTCTCGGGACTTGTGATTGAACTCTTATTGGGTGCCTCTTTGGTTGTCGACATCTTGCCACATTTCCAACCGGTAAAGGAAAAAATAATGCCTCTAACCTCCTTACGTGGACCAAGTAATTTTGTCCGATTCCTCAAAAATAAAAATGAAATTTGTTTTCTCAATTTGTTTTCTATTTCGAGAAGAGATTATAGTATGCTCCATATTTATGTGTAAAAATCAAATTGAATTCTATAATTTTAAATTTATTTTAGGGTTAAATACACTTTGCACATCTTATATTTGAGGATATTGACACATTGCATCATAATGTTTTATTTTCAAGATATTGAGCCCATTATGTCAAATTAGACGATAATTGTTTACACGTGTCTCTCGAGCGACCTTAGTCCCTGTTTAATTATCTTATTGCCTTTGAATCCCAAATAAATCATAATTAAATGAGCTTCAAAATCCAATAGACGAAAATCTTAACTTGATTGAAGCTCATTTAATATTGACTTGTTTGATATTCAAGGGCAATACTGTAATTTGACAGGACTAAGGTCACATGAGAGACATGTAGAAACGATACCGTCAAATTTTACTCTAAGATGCAAATCGTTGGGATAGATAAGATATGAGTTCAATGTCTCAAAAATAAAACATTGAGGTACAATGTGTCAACACCCCCAAACACAAAGGACGCAAAGTGTACTAATTCTTTATTTTATTACACCATATAGTTTTAAAAAGAATCAATGACCATATAAGTTAAATCAGATGGAAAGTGGATTAATTCAAATAACCATTTATGAAAAAAATATTTAAGAAATGAGTAAAAAAAATTAAATATAAAAATGAAATAGAATCTATATTTTTTTTAATTTTCAATATTTTTAGAAATTTTGTGTTGGAGAGGATTTCCACATTATTTGAATTTATGGGGAAGTATTATGTTACCTTCTTCTTTTCTAAGTGAGTATTACCTAAGCTTCTGTTTCTTGGTCTTCGTAGTCTGCTGACTGCTGTAACAAATTCTTTGAATTTTGTTTGAAAATTCGCATTCAATTGAAATCATTGACAGTCCACTGACAGATAAACGATTACAAGAAACTGGAGACAACGCTGTTTCGAAGTAACATCCTCTTAAGTATTTCACAATGCTTATTTATTTAAGCCTATTCAATTCCCTTATTTATGTGGCCCATGATATATGCTAATTATCTAAACGAGGCACAAGGCCTTAACTAAAGAACATACAAAACAAATGAGCTCAACTCAGTACATTTCATCCAGTCCATTACAAATCATGTTTGTAACTACTAGAATATAGCAGCACGTGTATTCAAAGAGTAACTCAAAAACGAAACGTGTCTTTTGTCCTCCAACATCTTTTATCACCTCAGCGCCTCTCACCCATTCTTCCCATCCGTTCTTCTCTACTTCCACATTCGTCAATCTGTAACATCTGCTAACCGCGCCAACTGAAAACAACACCAAGCCCGCCCACAGCCCACCGGCTTGTCAATACACAGTCCCCGATTAGTGTGCCGTAAGAAAATTAGATGGCTCTCTTTGTGCCCATCGTTGTACGGAGATGATAACTGGAGTTCTTGTGGACATGGGGAAGAATTAGGTAAGGAGTTTGAAATATAGGTGAAGTGAAGTGAAGTGAGTCCTCATTCCCAAAAGAAAATGAGGGACCTGGCCATGTGCAACGGCTGCTTTTTATTCTCTCGAACAGTTTCAGAAGAACATCGGTTTGATTTCGCTGAGGATTTCTGGTTACCATGGCCGTGGATGAGTTACACTCTGCTCAACAATCTCTTCTTTTTTCCAATGGAGTTGATAATAACAAGAACAAGATCAGGAAAAAGGGTATCTTCGGATCGTTGGCCAAATGGATTCTCAAGTTTACCATGTGGGCCATATTCGTTTTGTGGGTTGCTATGTTTTGTGTCGTTCCTACAGACTTGGGTACCGACCTCTATGATGACTGGATCGATGCTACCAGTGGAGCTCTGTTTGGGAAGACAGGTGCTTCTTTAATTAGTATTTTGAACTCGAACTCATCATCACATTCATGATTAATTGTCTGAAACGTTTGATTGAGACTGGATTTTCAGGGAGCGCCCTGCTGTTATACAGCGGCCCCATTATCATGATTGCTTTTCTTGCTGTTCCATATCTTCTCCTCTCTGGGGAAGACCAACAGGAAGAAGAACTACAGAAGTATGTAATTCTTTTGCACTTCGACGTGTTTTTATGTTTGTTGCATACTTAAAGACGGGAAAACAATGAAAACTGCACTGGGTGCATGTATCGCAAATAAGATAAATGTTCAATTTCTAACATTAAAAGAAAAATCCACTACAGGAAGAGGCCTCCAAGATTTCGACTGTGGACTTTTCCCGTTCTGGTTGAGGGACCTTTCGGGGTTGTTTCTGCTGCCGAGTTCATTGGCATAATCCTCTTTGTTGTGTTCGTTCTGTGGACTCTTTATGCGAACGCAGTCGTGAACTTTGAGTTGTTACCTAGCTACGGTGACTTGACCTTCAAAGAAATGAGGTACACCGTACACTAATCTATGGAGTTTGGTTTCCGTTTATTTCTGTAGAAGAGAAATTGCATTATGCACATGTTACTAGGACAACATTCCCCATGTCCATAGATGTGATCTCGTCAACTTTTCAGGGTTTTTATATTGCAACTTATGTCAGCATATTGCTTTCGCTTGATTGCCCTATCTTGCTTGGCCTTTCTTTTTCTCCCAATCCCAAGGGGATCGATTCTTCTCCGATTTATTGATATACCCTTCGGGCATGCCACCAGTTATCACGCATGGCTGGGAAATCTGACAATGTTCCTACTTACTCTTCACGGACATTGCTTTATGATTTGCATGGGCAATAGGTGGCATCATACCATGATCTGAAGTGAGTGGTCCTTTTCATGGTGTGCTTTACTGGATTGTTTTAGTTTGGTATTACTCATGCTCTAGGGAGGCCACAGCGGACAATTCATGCGGTACCCTTCTTAAGAAGTGAAGGAACAATGATGACTTCGATCAAGGACAGCACAAAAGAACAAGACAAACGTGAGAAAATGGAGACTGACTTTATCATTCTCTATTGGGGTACTTAGGGGTTGTGATGCTTTCAAGGGCTTAAAATTGCATAGAATGCTGGATGAAATCTTTGGGAAATTTAGGAATTAGTCTTTACGTTTTCATGCAGTTCAAATCGCTACCTCAATTTACAAATTCAGTGCTCAACTCCACTAGTTTCTCTGTTTTACAAATTGCTCCTTGCTTCTTTAAGTCCCATAGACTTTAGTACATGTTGAAGTGGTTCGTAAAATAGTATCGTGTACTGCTTCCTTAATATTCCCTAATTCGACGAATGCATCCTAGATGATATGAATTACCTAATTACATTTTTCTTGCAGATAAAAGGGTGTTACTCTGTTAATGAATTTATACTTCTCGAAGTAACATCAAGATGTACTGTGTACTGTGTAGTGTCCAAGTACTCTTTTTATTTCATTCTACTTTTCTCTAAGCAAGTTTCATCATAGACAAGTGTGTGTGAAACTGAAACCATTTGCAAATGAGCATCTAATCAGTGAATTCTCTATGTTCTTCTTCCTTAGCAAGATGGATTTTAGCTGAAGTTCCTTGTTTTCTTGAACTTTTCAGTTGCGTCATTTTGGAATTTGTGGGACTTGGCTTTGGTGCAACTGGATCATATCTGTTGGCATTTTTCTTTCTTCCAATTGCAAGAGGATCCGTTCTTCTCCGCCTTATAGGTATTCCATTTGAGCATGCAACAAGATATCATGTATGGCTTGGACATCTCTCGATGCTGTTGTTTACCCTCCACGGAGCAATTTATCTAATTGCATGGTCCATCGAGGGCCACCTCATTGAAGATGTGAGTGCTAATGTTTATCTCTCGATAATGAAATGGTTATCTGTATATACATGATCTAAACAAGTAAAGACTCTTATTTACTGCATAGCCATATAAGTCTCCTGGTGGAATATATTATCTTTAAACCCAAGACCAGCACGGTACACCCTCAGAGAGATACTTCTTCTCCAGAGCCATTGCAACTCCCGTTGTTCACAAGGCATCTGACGTGGCTATCCACTCTGACAAGAGTAACAATTAAGGCCAAACTTGATGCTCTATTTTTTATGATGTGAAATTGTGATGTGTTATGGGTTACATAACTGTAGACAACGTTTTATATTGCAATGCAAGTTCATGACGATTAGATATATCCTTAAAAGACTTAATGACTTAGAAAAGAAATATGTCCTTGAAAACTTAATGCACATTCCAACTATGATAGATGTGAACTTCAGTAAGTAATTTATCAGATGAGAATACAAAACATGGTGAGAAAAACTTGAAAAGTTCTTATCACCTGACAGATCATATGGTTGGCCTTGCTTAATTAGACTGATGCTTATGCTATATGTGAAGAAATTTGCTGATTTGATTTATAGTGACTAAACTTATTTTGTTTTACCTACAGTGATTAGATCAGCACCCACAAATTTTTAAAGCATGGTGCTAGGTGCAATAAGTGATTGACCATTACAGTTTGATGACATACTTTTGATCTCCTCTATCTTCATGTGACAAAAGCATTTTGTTGTTAATCGATCTTTGATACCTTAAAAGTTTGCGCAAATACAAAAATAGATGTGAGTTGCGTCAGCTGGCTTGGCTCGTGCATGGTTGTAGTTTTTTCAGCTTATGTAGTGCTCAGTGTCTCAATATGCCCTAGTGTGCCAGAATGATACCTGGGCTCTTGAAGAACCCAAGCCAATATGTACTTAAATGTATCATTACATTATTATTTGTTGCAGGTGTGTTTGTTTGTTGGTCTCTTGAATGTAATGCTCTTTATATACATTCAGATACATCCACTCTAATTTTATTCTGAGAGGTCATGTCATGGGATAACCCTACAACTGAAAAAGATATAGGCAGAGAACCATGGTAAATAATTTCAGCCTCTTCTCAAAAGCTGATCGAGAAGTTAAGTGGGTCTTTGAGTGGCACTACTGAGGAAACCTGAGAGAAAGCATCTCCGTCTGTAAAAAAAATTGATTGTCCTAATCAATCTGCTTCCTGCATCAAATTTTTGCCACACGACCTTGATGGGTAGAGACATTGGGTCATATCATGAAGATGATAAAGCTACTTATTTTTTTATTGTTCCTTGCAGATATTGGAGTGGGGAAATCTTGCCGGAGTTATCAGCCTTTTGTCTGGTCTATTGATGTGGGTGACATCCCTTCATCCAGTGAGAAAGCAGAAGTTTGAGTTGTTCTTCTACACCCACCAACTATACGTTGTTTTTATCTTCTTTTTCGCTCAGCATGCTGGTTTCCATTTCAATAGTGCTGCTGGAGGAATATTTCTTTTCATAATCGATCGCTTTCTGAGGTTCTGTCAATCACGAAGGACTGTCGATATAATTTCTGCTAAGTGCCTGCCTTGTGGAACAGTGGAATTGATCCTTTCAAAACCTGCAAGTAAAAGTAGTTCCTAGCACACAAGCTTTTAGTTTCCTTGTTTATCTGTTATTTCCATATTCATTTCACTTTTCATCCTTGGCAATGTAGGTCTGCGGTACAGTGCCCTCAGTTTTATTTTCCTTAAAGTTCGAGAATTATCTTGGCTGCAGTGGCATCCTTTCAGCATTTCATCTAGTCCGCTGGATGGTAAATATCATCTCTCCATTCTTATAAAGGCTCAAGGGGAATGGACAACAGAACTCCAAGGAAATGTCTTGAACAGTTCTGACACTGAACTGCAGAAAGAGCTACATCTCCAGCCTCAAACAAAGTTAACAGCTTCAGTTGAGGGGCCTTACGGGAATGAACAACCGTATCACTTGATGTATGTACCCAATAAGTCAATCCTGCTTTAGTAGGTAACCAGCTTAACTTCATTAATTTTACCAGATTTTATTTGTTTACTGATGTCGCCATTTTATCTTACAGGTATGAAAACCTAATCTTGGTAGCAGGTGGCATTGGTATTTCACCATTTCTGGCAATCTTGCGTGATATTCTCCATCGTACAAAGGAAGGAAAAACTTGTCTACCTCGAAACATCCTGATAGTTTGGGCTGTAAAAAGATCGAAGGAGCTCTCTCTTCTTTCAACCATTGACGTGGAGTCAATCTGTCCCTTTTTCTGTGATAAACTAAATCTCGAGATTGACATATATGTCACTCGAGAAACAGAACCTCCACTGGTAGGTGTAGTGAAATTCTCTCACCCTTTTAATGTCCTTTTGTGAATTATTTCTTTTTTATCTGTTATTTATATACACTATTTTGTTCACTCGGGGACCTCCACGGGTTGTTATCTGCAGGAAGAGGGTAGAACTGCCGAAGCTATGAACTCTTCTACCTGCAGCCCAGTGTCTCATGGATGTAGCATGTCTGTATTGGTTGGTACAGGAAATACTTTATGGTCAGGACTATGTGTTGTCTCATCGACACTCGGGTTTGTTATCTTAGTGGGTTTACTGAATTATTTCTACATAACTCCTTTTAGCTTATCTTCACGGTGGTACATAGGGCTTCTTGTTGAAACCTGCATGCCTGTAAGTGTCTTTGTCTTTGGGGGTCTTGTGGTTGGTCTATGGCATCTTTGGGAAAGAAAAAATGCAACCTGGGAGCAATGTGAAGATGATAGGACAAAGGTTGACAAGATGCCGCAAAATGAAACTGTAGCTCACGAGGATTCACGTTTGCAGACACTAGCAACTGCAACCCGTACCTCTTATGGCTCAAGACCAGACTTCAAAGGTATGGCGTGCCAATTGATGTTCCAAATATAAACTAACACAAGATTGCCAAAAGGGCAAAAGAAGGGGGGCATGTTATTAACGAGGCTTAACCTTCTTATCGATAACGAGCTTCCTTAATCCCTTCTTTGTCTTACTGTAGAAATTTTGGGGAACATATCCGGCAAATGTGGTGGCGTTGACGTTGGTGTCATTGTGTGCGGTCCTCCAACTCTTCAGTCAAGTATCGCTAAAGAAATCAGATCACGGAATATTAGGAGACAACACAATCATCCAATCTTCCATTTCAACAGCCATAGTTTCGATCTTTAGGTGATAAGTGTGCGATTATTTCCAGATATATTGAATGTTTTAAGATTTCCCTGACATGTCATTAGAGCTTTATTGTCAAACTATTTACTATTCATAAATTCTATCATATCATATGAATATCTTTAGTTGTTTCTCTTTATTAGTTTCATTCATTATTTTTTACTAATTTAAGTGCAATCTTATAATCAAAGCCTCAAATCAACAAAAAAATTATTCTCTATTTTGTTTAACTTTTTTATTCATTGTTCTTCATCATCAATTTAATCTCTGTGGATTCGTCCCTGTTCAGTATTACAGACTTCTGTTGTCTTTTTTACTTGATGTAATCAATTACATACAGATATATATGTGTGTGTTGGGGGGGTGGATATGCTTTTGTGCCTCTATATTATTATGAAGCTAGAGAATTGTTAAATTTCTTTTTGAATGGGATATCGCAAGTCAAAGACTCTATTAAGGTCAAAGAAGGCATTTCCAAAAAAATTTGTATGCATTAAGTCGATTCCAAGAAAGCTAAGAAGAAGAAAATTTGAATCTGCCCAATTGAGTAAACACCATGCGTAAAATGAGTCGACTCTACAAAGTTGAAATTCGAATTTGTCCAAATTAGTCGACACCTTCTTCAAATGAGTCAACTCAGATACAAACACCACCGAAAACCAGGACAAATCGACTCAAACTCATATCTCTATACGGGGAAACCTTGATTGCAGTTGAAAGTTGAAATAGGAATCTATAAAAATGAGTTGACTCCTACATATGGGTCGACTCATACTGGTGAATTGACGTACAAACTACGCAAAATTGAAATTTTTAAACCCCTCTTTTTGTATCAAATGTAACAGCCAGAAATCCTTGTCTGAGTATACAAGGAGTCAAAAGAGGGAAAAAAGAACAACTCTTGCACAAGATTTTGAAGATCATTAAAGAAGTCTACCAATTATCCTCCTATTTCATTTATTTATTCTCCCAGGATTATCGTGAGCTTTTAAGTTTCATTTTTTTTCACCCATCAACGCTCGTCATTGGAAAGATCTGACCATTTAGAGTCATTTATTGTGAGCTTCAAACTCTTCAATTATAGTGAGGTCTCTCAAGTACCATTTACTCTTGAGATTTAAGTGTTGAGCACAAAAACTTACTCTGACCGTGAGGTTAGGGAACTAATTGGGAATATCTTTCATTGTGAGTTTGTTAATGTTATCTTTGCTTCAAAAATACTTATGAAAGCTATCTATTACCCAAAAATTAGAGTGTAAGTTATTTGTAGAGACTGAAGAGAACTCAATGAACAATTCCTACGGACGTAAGTTTGAATTAAGCCAAACTACTTAAAAATCTCAGTGTTTTATGACTGATATATTTCTTGGAATTTGAGTTGGTTGATTTGTATATGTACTGAGTTTATTATTGGACTACTTTTATATATATTTGTTTCATATTGGCTTTAAACGGATATAATTTTTTTTTTTAAAAGGTCCAATTTACCTCATTAGATGGTCACTTTGGACTTACATATATGTGCTTTTTATGTAGGTGTGTACGCTTTTGAATTGTTGTTGCGGATCCTCGATGTTTAATAGGCATCAAGTGTCAAACCTTTTTCTTTTTTATTTTTCGTTTTGAGGATATTTACCAATAACTGAAATTCTCGTGAAAAACGTTTTATCATAATGAGAAGTCGTACTTTTAGAAACGTTTTTTGTAAATCAAAATTTAAGTTGGGAAAAATACATTCTCCACCCACAAACTACCGGAGTAGTGACACATTGCACCTCAAACTATCATCTCTAAGACATTGCACCCTCAAACTACCAATGTTAGACACTTTGCACCCTAAACTACCAATTTTGACACATTACACCCTCCAACTACTAATATTAAACACTTTACACCCTCAATTTGACAATAAAATCCTTGAGAAATTAACAAATTGACAATAATATCTTTACTATATACAAAATAGGTCAAGGGTATTATCGTCATTTTAGTCTCAAATTTGAAAAAGGGTGCAAAGTGTCAAAAAATGGTAGTTAGAGGGTGTAATGTATCAAAATTGGTAGTTTAGGGTGCAAAATGCAAAATCTATGGTAATTTGTGGGTGAAAAATGTATTTTTCTCATTTAAGTTTCATCCATACATAAAAAAAACCATATTTTCTGTGATAGAAAAACATAAAAAAAAATGATTTTCTTAATCACTAGAGAGAAAAGCATAAAAATTGTTCAAGGCTAAATATAGTGTAAACTTTTCGGAAGTTTGGTAACCACAAGCATATATAACAGAGGCCTTCGGAGCTCAAGCGCATAGATATCAAATCAATTATAAGTCCTCAAGTCGTTGATGAATTCCCGAGGATTAAGACAATCTAAAAGGAAAGGTGAATTAACTTTTTCGAAAATTACACATAAATCCAAATTCTCAAGCAAACTAAGCAAGTAAATTAAAGGAGTATGGTTAGAGAAATAGAGGCTTGAATTTTTTAAGTGGTTCCGCACCTTTACCTAGGGGTGTACACCAGACCCGGCGGGTCGGAAAAATGGATTTCCGGAAGTCGACTCGGGTAAAAACGGAAGAGAAAAAACACTTCCGAGCCGAGCTGTGTGAAGGTGATTTCCGGGCGAAAAACGGGTCGAAAATCGGAATGGGCAGCAAAGCCCAAAATCGTTTTTAAAGCTTATTTACGGGCTATTTCATTTGGCACAATAACTTTTAGCCTATTTTACCAAATTCTTATGTGATATGCCAATTACCAGCCCAATTTAAGGGCTATATTTCATTCGGCCCATTTCACCATATTTTTGTGTGGTATACGGTAGAAGTCTAGTTGCAAGTTGCAACGGAATGCAAAATTGCCAATTGCTAGCCCTTCGTTCTTTAGTTACTCAGTAAGCTAGTTGCAACCCAATGATATATATTGAAAAACAACAAACCAACGAACAACAAACTGAAACAATAATAATGCAGACAAAAAACAATACAGACAGCAACATAGAAAATAAGAAGTCAACAACAACATGGACTAAATTCAATACAACTAAAAATTCAAATATATAACAACATATAGTAAGATCTCCTCACTCCATCACCAATAACCTACATGCACACAAAAAATGAGATACTTATAAATTTATAATTACGCAACTTCATAAATAAAACAACAAATAATAGAGAAAACTACACATACTAACTTTGTTACTCATAATCTTCATCCATGTCAAAATCTTCAAGAACTCACAGTCACAATGTACCCATGCTTCAAATTCACCTCTACAACAACAAAAATGATAAAAAATTAGAATAGAAAAAATTAAACATTATAGCATTCATTAAAAATAAAATTAGAATTTAGAGCAAGATTCACTTAACTGCATTCCTCACCTTCACGTGTGCTACCCACTGACAGAAGAATTAATCCCTTCAGCTATAATATCAAATTAACAAAATCTGGGCAAACCTAACAAAATTAACTTGTCCTACTTACGGGTTATAAAAGACAAACTCATACCGAAGGAAGTCTAGAACCAAATCTGGGCAGCAATATATCCAAAATTAAAAATCGATAGTTGAGAAGTTCTAGGAATTCGTACCTGATGAATGAAGACTGAAGAGTTGAAAACGTGCGGCGTTCAGCCAGTACGTGTTTTCCCGTGAAGTCTGTAGTCGTGTAGCGTGCGGCGTTCAACGTACTGGAGTTTCCTGTGAAGACTGAAGTCTGGAGCGTGCGGCCGGCGGCGTAGGCAGAGAAGCTCACCGGAGAGGGGACAGAGGAGACGATTTTAAGAGAGGCCGAGAGATTAGAGAGGGGTGGAGGCGCTACTGCTAGGATAAAAATTGAGTGAATACGAAGGGGCCCTTTTCGAAGTGTAGAGTAGTTAATATGAGTATATATATATGAGTTTTATTTTATATATATCGGGTCAAGTCGGAAAATATCGGAAATTATCTGTATGTTCCTACACCCGACCCGATAATTACGGAAGAGGAAAAACCCTTCCGTAAGCCGACCCTACATTTCGGAAGGCCGACCCGAATTTCCTCGGTTTGGGTCAAAACACCGGGTCGAGTCGACTATGCTTATTCCGTGAACACCCTTACCTTTGCCTACGTCCACATCCTAAAGCTCTTTAATCGAGCCTTCAGGCTTTCCATTATCACCCTTCTAACCATGGCAATAACTTTTACAACGAAACTCAATAACAACCTCTTAGATTGTGTTTCATCTAGTGAGCAACTGGTACATGTGTCTACTGTTGGTCATCCAGTATTAACGAAAGCTCAATGATTTTTTTTAAGCTTTTGATTTTTGTTAAAAATCATTTGGGATTAAGCCTATCAATATAAAAAGGAATTTTGGCTTAGAAAATTTTGATTAAAAGTAATTTTTCTAGTTTCCTTGAAAAGTGAGCTATACATCTTAAATTACAAAATTTTACCCTAAAGTCTTTATATGTCTTGAACTTCTTAGAATGTGTTGAGTATTAAAATTTTAGAGTATTAGATTTAGTGAAAAAGTGAAGAGATAGATGATTTTTAATATTTATTATAATGAAAAGTAATTATCTGATCGGGAGAGATAAATTATATTGTAATTTTTTATTGTGTAAAAATTTTAGGAAGTGTAAAATTTTACATGACAAACTCACCCATTTACTTTTCAATCTATTGTAACTTGGTTCTTAATCATTTGTCATTTTGATCGTCGAAGATGTTTATTTTGTAATCTTCATCAATTTATTGTACTCATCAAAACGTCAACAGTTGAAAGTTTCAAAAACTTTATAATTGCAAGCGTGGTATTGTGATTAGGTTTGTAAATTTCTATTGGATTTTTTGTTGCAAATAAATTTATTTTATGAATACTAGCTACTTCTTGAAACAGACCAGTGCAATGGCACTTTATATATATGTTTATTGATCAGAAATTTAGACAAAAAAAAATATTGATCAGAAGATATCAAACTGACCAACTACAAATCAAAATCGTAGATTTCTTTTCGTACCAAAAAAAAGTCGTCGATTTCTTTTACAGAGCAAGATCCACAAACATACAAAGGCCCTTTTAAAATATTGCTCGTTGCAGACACTATTATCCCTAACACAGACAGAATAAACTTCCGTAAGATGCTCCCTATTGTTCAGAATACACTTCCGATAAAGAAAAACTTATAAACCACGACACCATGTTCCCAAAAAATTGTGGCGTCATAGGAAAATGGGGGCAAAAATTTGCGTATAAACTCATCAGGAAACGAGCTTACAAGCTATATCTATGATCTCTTACCTACTTGGCTTGAGTTAAGGTTAATTCATAAGCCTTGGAGCCTTCAACAGAAACACACTCCTGACAAATCCTTTACCAACTTCACCAACCTCTTTTAATACATCAACTGGATCTTTTCTTTCCTCACCCACTTCCTCTCGACCCCGTTTCTGCAAGCAGTATATAAATTTAGGACTCAAGTTGATAGGATTGAGAAAACATGAACATCGCTTTATGTTCCTATCAGAATCTAGGATAGGAGACATATTCAATTATACCTTGGCAAGAAACCTCTCCCACGTTATGCCAATTGCATCACCTCCCAGAGAATCATACCATAACTTGATAGTGTTGGGGAATTCCTTCTGATTATGCCAAAAGAAAATGCTAATTAGAAGAAACATGCTTCAAATATCAACGTCCAATTATTGCATATACTTGCCTCTAGATCCCCAACAAAGCACCCCAATGGATTGAAGTCCACCAGGAGCTTATTTTTCACTTCCTTTGAGCTCCCCTTCAAGTCTCCAGGCAACATGAACGGATGGAAAGACTTGCTAGCTTTCCCACTAACCACATGCTTCCCTGCCAGAATGTGAATGTCATTGAACTTGCCAAAAGTTCAGAACTCTAGTAAAAAAGGTGCAGAATTATACCATGGTTTAGTTCAGAAGGAAAAAGAAGACGTTGGGGGTAAGGTAATTTGTCCCTGTGTAGAAGAATTACAGCATCATAGTTGTTCAAAGGAGTTCGGAAAAGGCACTGCAAGCCAAAAGTCCTGCTGTAACAACTCGTACACAAATTATATATATAACCTGACAAATGTTTCACTCACCTCCCACTTATAAGAATCAATCTGCTCCTGCAATATGAGTTTGGTCAACAAGTTTGCACTGCTTCGAGCATAGGCCACCAACCTTTTAAGTTCCTTTTGAGTCAACAATTTTCATATGTCAATAAGGAATAGGCCAGGAACGCGCCATGCATTAGGCATCTAACAATATTTTAGCACATAGAAACAAGAAGTGCATGTGGGCACATAGGTTTCGAGAGTACCCCCAACAGAAAAGGGACTCCAATGACACAGTTAAGATAATAGAAAAGCATGTCCTCTATGGCTAAATTAATCTTAGGGAAGTAAGTACCAATCAGAATAAAAGAAAATCAGAAAAGAAAACGTTTTTTTGATAAATAAATCAGAAAATAAAACTTAGCGGAAGAGGAACAACAACCAAAAAGCCAACCAAGGAATAAGCAAGGACAGCATGTGGAAAAGAGACCCGTCAATTAGCAAGCATGAATGTGAGAAAGAGTCCTACAAACAGTCGTGCCAAATTCCTTTCAAAGGAACCACTCACCAATAGGTTTGGTGAAAAACTGGTCCAAGCCTCAGATGCCTTGTCATAAGCTGTAGCTAGGAACATTGCTGTGCTTACGTGTTGTTTGTTTTCTTCATAAGCTTTTCTACACAATGTAAAGTTATCCTGAAAAAACAATATGTCAAGGGCTTTCAAGTGAAAAATAAGACCAGAAACTTTAGAGTAGACATGCACCAAAATTATCATGTATTTTTCTTTTTCAGGAAGAATTCACTCAGCTGAGAACTTACACTAATCTCTCTCTTATCATTTTGGCTCAAATCACCATTTATGTCAACAACCAATGCAGAAAAGCTCCAGTCATACTCTGAAAGTAATCGCAAGAACCTGTTAACAAAATTTGCATGCACACAACAGAACAAAATCAGGACCAAGGAGATGCACAAATTATTTCAAATGCCTTACAAGCAGGAACAGATAGCAAACCTTAGAAATCCAGATATGCGTGAGCACGGTGCATTATTAAATGGTAAAGGCTTCACAAAGAGGTAAGCGACCAATAGCTCAACTACCTCTTCTACCAAGCAAGCTGAAAAAAGATGAGAAGCAACCCATCGTTTTGCAAGCCTACAGAAAAAACCAAAATAAGTTATGTGGAGATGAGGATTAAACTAGAAAGATAATTCCACATGCCAATTGAAATACTCACCTAACAACTGGAGCATATACAGGATAACGACCCTGAAATCCATTAATCATGCTAGAATGCTGACTACGAACGAAAAGTTCCTTGTCTGCAGAAGTGACCTGCTTAACTTGGTCACGTCCAACTGCAAATTAATTTATATAATTGGTTAACTTCAGAAGAGTCTCACAAGCACATCTGTATATATGTATGTCAGACTCAAAGATCTTACTTTCCCTCTTCACCAAATCCAGGCCTCTCTCATGCAAAATTTTAAGACGAAACGCATATCCAGATGTGAAAACATCAACGTCATCCTCAGTAGCAATGCATGTCATCCCCCAAGTATTCTGGAGACTGCCATAGTAGTATCATTAGATAGATCTGTTGAAAAGAATATGGCCGTTTAGTGAACAAAGATACCCAGCCTGCTCACCTCTCTCCAATTTTGAGAAGGAAAGCAGTCTTAGTTTTCTCAATCGATAATTCGTCCATTGGCCAATTCCCAGAACCTTCCAACTGTATCACAACAAATGACAACTTTCAGAAATTAAATAACTAAAAAAAACAAGGAATACATAGTGATCAACGGGAAATCATGCCTGAATCATAACTTCCAAAGGCTGAATGCAGGATGGCATGCGCTTACGCAGCCTTGGAACATCAACCTCGTCATTAGCCAGAGGATGAGGTTCAGGAGGGAAGACGGAGGTAAACCTGAAAGCTGTCATTTATGATAAGCGCAAAGCATTGCTTCGTAGAGAAGGCTAAGTGGCTATTAAGATAAGCCAAATCTGGATGTTAACGAGTCTGAAATAAAATATGTACCAAGTCACTGTGAACATATTCTCAACACAATTTTATGAGCCCTGTTACTTTTGTAACCTTTTCAAACAACAAACAGATCCTCTTAAATCAAGATAATAGAACATGAAGGAAGATCCCTTTCCTGCATTGAAAATCTACCTGGGTCTATAGGCTGCACGCTAGATACCCTCAAAGGAAGGTCTTGGATAAGACGCAGGCGCTTTGATAAAACCTCAAGTGCTCCAAGCAAACTTCCAGCAAATGATATAGGATCTGAAAAACATCTTTTTTTTTACAAAGCACTGACAGCTCCAAGAGAAAAGAAAAATAAAAGGAATTCACAGAAACTAAAAGTACTCAAGGCGCAATGTCATTACCACTGATGCCATGGACCAGAGAGAAATCAAGTTCATGCACAACATGCACAACATTCTCCTTTGCTAAAGAAAGATGCCGCAGAAGTACATATTCAGAAATTCTTTTCAAAATGAGATGTCTTGCCCAATGCTCGCTTTCCCATACTATGACATAGAGAAAATAACATCATCAGGCTTACCACATTCACTCTTAACTAGAAGGCATAAAAAGGCATGCAAATCCCGCAGAAGCATCTAAACTTGATCAACAGCAGCAATGGAAACATAACAAATGCCTCACCTGTGCTTTCTGCAATTGTACCATCTTTAAACCTCCTGAGCTCAGCCTTCTCCCCCCAAAACTTTCGGAATTTTAGAGCCTGGTGTGAATCAGGGATAAAATCAGTTCACATATCAGATATAATTCGCAGTACCACCCACCACCAAACGACAAAAAACCTGAATTACCTCCTCCTTGTTTTCAGCACTTGGACCAATATCCACCACCCTGAAAGCTTTCTCCAAAGAGCTCACCGAAACTCCAACAAGCAATGGCTCTCTATCAAACATTGACAAGCCCTGGAGACTCGAGCTAATTAGAATATGTTGATCCGAAGCACTAACTTTTATCTAGAATATTGGAGCTTAATGTTTCCATACATTTTCTATATTGCATTCTGACGATGTGTTCCTCCAAGTAACACGAATAAACTTTGCTCTATCAGTCAGCCCCTGAGTAAGAAGAGTATGAACCTTCTGTTCATATAGCCTCCAACATTCATCATCGAAGCAAAATCCCGATGCATGAACCTCACTTTTGCCCTTCAAGTTCAATCTTAAAAAGGAACAGCATAAGAGAAAAGGGCAACAAGGTTATATGCAGCCGCAAGAATACCAAGCGTGCGACCACCAAAATAATCCCATAAATGCAACAGCTAGTAACAGGAATGCATTGCGAACCAAAAAATTAGAAGACCAAACTACAAACGCTCCACAATAAAATGGAAAACCTATGAACAATTTTCTTGACTTTGCAAACTTTAATGACGAAAATAAACTTATTTTTCTATTTAAATTTCTATCCTCAATTTAACTCCATAAAGTTACCCAAACAAATGGGATGGACTCAATTGCATACACTAATACAGTATCAACATCTATCTTTTCTGGTCATTATACACCTTTCTATTTGTCATGTCATTATATTTCTGCCCATGTTAATTTTTCTACTCAAACCTTTTTCACTCCTTTAGCTTGCATGGTATCACTCAATTACGACTAATGTAGTGATCAGGCTCCATCATTATATCCACCATCTTAGGCGATGACCCCTTATGTTTTCCTCGATAAGCACCGGCTATATTTGACAAGATATATTCGTTCATTATTTTATATTTCTTTGTCTTCACAATCAACCATTTTAACATTATCAGCCTTGTATCGTTTAGATTTAAGTTTCAAATTAGCAAGTTGCTCATGCTGTGTAGTTCTGAACCTTACCACATCAACTAACTTCGATTTCCAGCCCATTTTTCAAACTCATGTTTGAATATTATACTCAACCAGATGCGAGCCTGCCAACTATACAAGTTATTATTGTTCTATAAGAAACCCTGCCTAACTTCGATTTCCAGCCTATATTTCTAAGTCATCTTTGAATATCATACTCAGCTAATATGGTTGTTTTAAAATAAGTCTTGAATCACCAATACTTTTAGTTAACAAGAGATAAAAAAAAGAAAAATCTAGGATATAAACTAAAGTAATAACGGAAACCTAGCAATAAGCAAAGAGTTGGAAAGAAATCATAGACACAAGCACGCATGCAGTAAACACGCAAACAGGAACATGCTGAAAGGACATTTCATTTCTATGTTCCATCTTGGAACAAGTCTTCCATGAATCAGTAAATGAAAACTAACATCTATTACTTGAACAATTTTACCTCATGGAGTAGTCATATTTAGAGGCATAGTCAACCCTGGTCATAAAAATCTCCTCAAATCCACCATCTTTGCATTTCTCCATGCATTTAAGTGTCAACGCAGCTTCCTCTTGGAGCTGAAGTGTTGGGAAAGAGTATATGTATAAATATTGCACATCTAAGTGCAATGGGGTTCAAAAAGAAAGAAGATCCCGACGAAAAATCCAAATTTGACCACAAGTGTCCTGGTAAACAGTACCTCAATGAAACCAATCTTGGATACTCGGAATGCTAGATTAAAGGCGGCTGATTGATTGCATATGACAACTGGAAAAGTTTCTTTATACGGCATCCTTTCCTGAAACTCCAAAGATTAAAATAATAAAAATACACAGAAAAGGTGGACGAGCAATATGACATCTTCCACGATACAGATAAATGAAAAATACACATAAGAACAGAAACTTTTGACTCTTTCACATGATTTTTTTTTTTTTGATGACGAGGAAATTCCCCAAAGCCGGACCCTTTTGGCCCAACCCTGAAGTACAAACCCCGGCCCACTGGACCGACCCCACAACCCAGGGAGCAGATAAGTCAAGGGCGATAATGGGGATGTTGGGGCTCAAACTTGGGACATGTTAGAACCCAAGCCGAAGCCTTACCACCACACCAAGCCGAAGCACTAAAAGCCTAGATCAGGCAACTGTTTCTGTCACGTCTCAAAGCTGACAATATAGAGGACAATATTGCTTAGGCGTCACTAGTAGGTATAACTAAATAATCACTTGACTTTCTTCTACAATAATCCTTCTACTGATCAAATTTTGAAACACACTAAAACAGAGATATGAGAGATTATTTGTAATGAGCAAGATAGTGTTATCTACAGCATAGTACAACAAATAAAAATAGCAAGAAGTAAATATCAAGCTCCTATATAATCAGTAAGCAGCAGACCTCCTTTGGAATAGCCTTCTCGCCTTCCCGCTTGAAGAAGAGCCCACGGGTCCATAATTCCGAAGTGGCTGCAAACAAATTACTATACATTATCAGCATCAAAATGCACTATTTGACATCAAATTACACCTCAAAGAGCCCGTTTAGCAATGATAGTGCAAACAGGTGAACTGCCTACAATAAAAGCACAATGCTAAGCATTTCACATTACAGTATTTAATATTACTACATATTGCTACTTCCTGCACATTCCCTATGCTTTGCTCCCCCATATTGACCATGTGCAGTGACTATGACATGAGATATTGGTTTTTTCAACTCCATAAATTTTTTTTTTTTTGATAAGTAAGCCAATCTTATTAAAAAGAGAAACAAAGGTACAAAACAACAGAGTCGACAGTACAAAAGACTATACTGAAAACCCCTAACATAAACAAGCGAGAAAGCTAAGAAAATCCGAAAAACCCGAAAAAGGAGAGCCCAACATCACATTAGCCCATAGAAAAAGCGACTGTAATAAAAGACCCCTTAAGTTATCCAAAGACCGCTCAGAATTTTCGAAGCATCTGTTGTTCCTCTCCCTCCACAAGATCCACCAAATAGCGTGAGGAATCATCCTCCACACTGCCAAAGCAAAGGGGTTGTCGAACTGCATTTTCCAGCCCCTCAACACCTCAATCACCCTCCTTAGCATAACCCAAGAAAGGTTCATAATGCAAAATAAAGACGCCCACAACCCTCTAGCCACCAAACAATGCAGAAAAAGATGATCCACAGACTCCCCCTCGCCTTTACACAAGAAACACCAATCAGTCAAGTAAAAGTTCCTCCTCCTTAAGTTGTCGATGGTCAACACTCTCCCATGAGCAGCTTCCCAAGCCAAAAAAGAAACTCTAAAGGGAACCAAAGTCTTCCAGCACTGACGCCAAGGGAAACTCGAATCAATAACCCGCGAAAGAGATCTATACAAAGACTTGACCGAAAATGCACCGATTTTGGAATCCCGCCACCTCAACTTATCAGCCACCCCTCTTCTCACAACCTGCCCATACAACAAAGAATAAAAGGCCGCAAAGTCATCCAACTCCCAATCATTGGCAGATCTAGAAAACTGAACATTCCAAACTGTGATCCCCGATCCATCCTCCATATAATCTGCCACCAAAGCATCCTGATTCTGAGCCAAGGAGAAAAGGAGAGCCAACCTTAAAATTTTGTCTCCACACCAAAGATCGTGCCAAAAACGGACTCTAAGCCCGCACCCCACCACAAAAAAAAGCCTCTCATGGAAGTAGGCCCACCCACTACTAATATGCTTCCACAAGCTCACCCCATAAGAACCATTAACCATCGGAGTCCTCCATCCCCCCACCTCGCAACCGTACTTCACCAAAATGACATTCCTCCATAAACTATTGGTATCCGTAGCGAACCGCCACAACCACTTCCCAAGCAAGGCCTTATTGAACAAAGGCAAACGCCTTAGACCCAACCCACCATCACGAAGAGGAGAGCACACCTTATCCCATCTGACAAGATGAAACTTATGACCCTCCCCCCCACTACCCCACAAAAAATCTCTTTGGAGCTTTTCCAATCTATTAGCCACCGCCATGGGGAGAGGAAAAAGAGACATAAAATAAGTAGGAAGGCAGGAAAGCGTGGACTTGATAAGAGTAATTCTTCCCCCCTTTCGAAAGGTAAAGACGTTTCCAACTAGCCAATCTCCTTTCAACCCGCTCAACAATGCCATCCCAAATGCGTGGACTCTTATATCTCGCCCCAAGAGGGAGCCCAAGGTAAGTCATCGGAAGGGCTGAAACATCACATTCCATTATGTCGGCCAGCCGCTGAACATTATCCACAAAACCAATAGGAATAACAACAGATTTGGAAAGATTGATCTTCAAACCCGACACCGCCTCAAAGCAGAGCAACAAGCATCTAAGATGACGAACTTGACTCTCCTCAGCCCCGCACATGATGAGTGTATCGTCAGCAAATAATAAGTGAGAAATACAAACCTCATTATCTCTACCACCACCCACATCAACACCCACCAAGGCACCTCTCGCCACCAACTCATTAATCATCTTACTAAAGGCCTCCATAACAATAACAAAAAGAAGAGGGGAAAAAGGACCACCTTGGCGCAACCCGCGGGAACTGCCAAAAAATCCCTGAGGAGAACCGTTCACCATAACTGAACCGTCAAAATACAAAAAGCAATCCAACTACACCACTTCTCGCCAAACCCACACCTCCTCAACATATACAACAAGAAATCCCAACTCACATGGTCGTAAGCCTTCTGGACATCCAGCTTACATAACAAACCAGGCACCCGCGATCTCAGCCTGGAATCAATGCACTCATTTGCAATCAACATCGAATCCAAAATTTGCCTACCACTAACAAAGGCACTTTGAGAGGGTGAAATGATCTTATTTAACACCACCTTCAATCTGTTGGCCAACACCTTAGCCAAAATCTTATAGACCCCACCTACAAGACTGATGGGACGGAAATCCTTAAGCTCGACCGCGCCAACTTCTTGGGAATGAGAACAATAAAGGAAGCATTCAAGCTCTTGACAAATTTCCCCCTTTGTGCAAAGTCATTAAAAGAAGCCAAAACATCCCTCTTAATCACGTCCCAGCAAGACTGAAAGAAGGCTAACGAGAAACCATCTGGACCCGGGGCTTTATCCCCATTAAGGCATTGCACCACCGCAGTCACCTCATCCTCAGCAAAAGGTCTCTCAATCCAGCTAGCTTCCTCCCCCGAGATAGAAGCAAACTCTAAACCTTCCAAAGACGGCCTCCAAGGATGAGGTTCTTTGTACAGGGAGCATTAATAATTCACAATCTCATCGGACACCACATCCGGATCCTCCACAACAACACCCTCCACCTCCAAACTAGAGATGGAATTATTCCTCCTATTCGAATTTGCCATGCGATGGAAAAACTTTGTGCTTCTATCCCCCTCCTTAAGCCACAAAGAACGACTTCTGTCTCCAGCTCACCTCCTCCATATTAATCAGGCGATCCAACTCCCCCAGCACTTGAATCTTCCTAGCTTTCCCCTCCTCCTCCAGAAGCCCCCCTTCATCCAACGAGTCAAGAGAAGACAACTCGGTTAACAAAGAGGACTTCCTAAAGCTGATATCCCCAAACACCTCCTGGTTCCACACTTTCATATCTCTTTTCAGCGCCTTCAAATTTGCATCCAACACAAAACTAGGAGACCCCGCAAAAGAATACGAACCCCACCACTCCCGAACCTTATCCACAAACCCTTCAACTTTCAGCCACATGTTCTCGAATCGAAACGACCTTTTCCCACCCCTCAGACTGCCCCGCTCCAAGAGAATAGGAAAATGATCCGAGAGAATGCGGGGCGACCTTTTCTGAATCACCTCCGGGAACAAAGATTCCCAAGACGAGCTGAAGAGGAAACGGTCAATCCTAGACCACGACTCAGGGTCCCTATTGTTAGACCACGTATAAACACCACCCAACAGAAGGATGTCCACAAGACCCAACTCCGCAACGAAATCAGAGAACTCCACCATAGCTCTCCCACCCCCATCATCGCCCGAACGCTCGCTAGGAAACCGGGTGACATTAAAATCACCCCCAATACACCACGGGAGATCCCACCACACAAAAACCCCAGCCAACTCATCCCATAACAATCTTCTGTCCCTATCCTCATTAGGACCGTAGACACCCGAAAAAATACACTGATAACCATCGTCCACATTTTTAAAGATCACCGAAATCGAAAACTCACCACGGCAAGAATCCACCATCTCCTACACCCTCGTGTCCCACATTAATAAAATACCCCCCGAGGCGCCAACCGCCGCCAAACTAAGCCAACAAACATGAGCCCCTCCCCACAAACGCCTAATCAAAGCCCATGAGACCTCAGCCACTTTGGTCTCTTGAAGACAAACAACGTCCGGTCTCCAACCCCTTAAAAGATTCCCCACCCTACGACACTTCACATTATCATTCAACCCCCTAACATTCCAACTCAATATACGTGGCATCATTTAAACACTAACAATGCCCGCCCTTTGTTCTTGTTCAATCTAGCAATTGAAGAAGACCTTTCATAGTTAATCGAAGAAGACAATCCTTTCAGCTCTCGAATCAACTTTCCCCTTGATTTACTACCCTTTTTTGAACTACTCTGCATCCTGTCTCTTTCCAACGCCACAAAGAGCTTCCTCAGCTCCTCCTCATGACCCTCACACGACACCCCAACCAAATGTCTAACAGAAGAAAGCATCTCTAAGACCCAATCTGAAACACCAAGCTTCTGAGATTTTCCCATCAGTTTAGCACGTGGGAAGCAGACCGCCAGAGGTTTCACAGTCGCCAGAGAATTTGCCCCAGATCTGGTCCAGATGAGTTGTCAACACAAACCAGACTCATAGACAAACCCCGAGAACACTCCCCCACCTCCAAACCACCTGAACCAGCCCCAGGAGAAAGATTCACCTCTGCCCGAGCCCTCACAGCCGCAGTACCCTCCTTCACGCAGTGAGAAAAATGTCCATCAGGAACAAAGTGTACCTCCCCCAACGAAAACTCACTCCGGATCCTCCCAACAGACAGATCGGCCCCATCTGTCTCCGACGAGCAGCTTCCTGGCGTCTCAAGCCATCCGGAAGAGATACAGGTCACAACAGCTCCAGTTTCTACTGCCAGCTCCGGCGCCGGCGAGACGCCGGAACGTTGCTCCGCCACCCCAGAACGTGTCGCCGGAGGCATAGCCACCACCGGCAAGGTGGATCAGCCATCTCCTTTGCACCGTTCCGGTGAACCAAAGCTGTCGGCAAATACTTCCTCAGCAACGGGCCTCGGGTGAGCCTGCCCACTCACCTCCCGTGAAGCCTTCGAATGGGTAAGGCTCAAAGGCTGGCCCAAAACCTCACCCAAAGTTGTAGGGACAAGGCCCGGCCCAACATCTTCAACCAGAACCTGCGGAGAGAGTTTCTCCTTCCAAATCAAAACGGGCTTAACTATCGGGGTTGGAGAAGCAACACCCGACCCACCTTCCATCCCCAATAGATCTAACAGGACATCAATTTCGTCTCTGATCCCCGTCAACTTAGTTCTCCAGAGAGCCACATCAAACGCTTTTCCTACAGCCGACTTTGCAGTAAATGACAGCTCCTTGGAAAAAGGAGAGTCGACTGCCAGAGCCGCATGCACAGAAGCATGCTTGAGTTCCTTCTGCTCCACGCCACCTCCGACCTCTCCAGCTTCCTTCCCTGCCGACCCCCTACCTCCATAGCTCTCCCCCATCGACCCTCTCTTTGCAGCCTCAGCGAAGGAAACCTCTTGTCGAACTCTAGAATCCGAAGAGCCTCCTCTGCCCCTTTGAAGTTCACCGAAGTGAGACACGACCTCCTGAAATACAGTTGCTAAAGCCTGCCAGCCAGACCCCCCTTTGCCTTCCGGTAACATCACCACCCCTTTTCTGCGTCCCCCTCCAAACTCTGCTATTGCAACATACCTCCCAGCCTTGTTGCTACAACGCTGCGCCAAAAAAGCCCGACAATCCTCGTTAAACTTAACGAAAAACTCTTTGTGAACATCCACTTGCAGTCTATTGGCCATATTCACCATCCAAACAGCTCCAAACCTCCCAAGGAAGATAGAACTCAGAGCCTTTCGACTCCATTCCGACATTTTCACGACACCATTACCTAAAACTGTAACCTGGAACTCCTTAGCTTCAACACTGAATCTACGGGAAAACGACATCTGGACGAGCGCTAATAAAAAGAATTTATTCTGATACTAATAGAGAGATTTCCCAGAAGCCTTTGAAGCATAACCATAGAGCAACAGTAAAACTCAAGAAAAAAATCAAATGGGTAACTCCATAAAATAAGTGCCTAAGTACAGCATAATAAGCAATTGACAGGCTAGTTCAACCTAGTGGTAAATTAAAACAGGAGAAAAGTACAAAATACAAAAAAAAATTGTGGATATCACAAGCGATAATATGAAACCTAACAACTGAATCATCCAATATGCAAACAAGAGCCTGATTCAATTTTCTTCAGTCTGATTGACAAAACAAACAATTTTCTTCCAGGTATAGTATACAAATTAATTCACCCAAAAAAACTCAGCTTCTTGAAACCGAAAATTCTCATATTAATAATGAGCACCTTTTGCTCTAGACAGGAATTACAGTGAAGTCCATTGAACTATACATACATAGGGTACTCTGTTCATACATCATGTCATATTCTACAATTGAAGTGGACTGTTACTTTCATGCTTCAACTACAATTATTACTTACGGACCCAAAAGGTATAGATTCTGAATCATAAGGGCAAAAGAGACTAATGTACCAATGAAGCTCAATGTCACGCGTAATATCTCCTTTGCCTTCATAGACTTGTTAATCTTGTTTTGACTCGCAAGGTAAGATAATATGACGGAAATCAGAAATCCATTAAGGCAATCATGAATATATATCGAACTTCTCTGCCGTGCCCAAACCTACACAGTGGCAAACTCTTATTTCCATATATCCCAGCATAAAGCTACAAAATAAATTGTTAAAAGGGACATTATTTTATGGTTATACCTTCAGCAAAATTGAAGATTCTCCTAACTCCTTCCATCCAAGAAAAGTTTTCCTAATAAGTTCTGTAGTATCCTCTAAAAACATGTCTTCCAAAATACTACTATTATACTTCGGCGTAGCCTGAGGAATAGTCCCTTTGAAAAGAAGAAAAAAATCCAAAAACCATGAGCAGTTCAGGTAAAAGGCATCGCCAAACATCATGAAGCAAACAACACAATAAAACTGAAGAAAACACACCACCATGATTCAGAACACGGACGTTATTCCGATTTAGGTTCAACTTCGCAATGGCAAATAAGGATTTGGCTGTAGGGATTATCCTTACAAAAAATCCAGGCACTTCAGCAAGATTCATAGCTGCAATACACAATACTCATTCAGTAAAAAACACAAACTAGTGCAGCAGTGAAACGTTTTCCAGTAGCTTGATTCAAGCAAAAAATCAGGGGTCAAAAATTAATAACAGAAAAAA
The DNA here is from genome assembly GCA_963930655.1 of Myrica gale. Taxonomy (NCBI): domain Eukaryota; kingdom Viridiplantae; phylum Streptophyta; class Magnoliopsida; order Fagales; family Myricaceae; genus Myrica; species Myrica gale. The sequence goes on along the minus strand of OZ005619.1, from coordinate 10,603,082 downwards.
ACAGACCTGGATAGACGAGCAATACAGGTTTCCGTGCCTCATTTTGTAGGGTAGACCATTCGACCTTACAAACTACTGAAGATAACTTCAAGTACTTCTTGATTATACATAGGTATAGGCACCTTTTGGCATGGTACCGATGATTCAAATAGTCTTTCTCATGGAAACACTCCTGCAGGGAAAGAAACCTTATTGGTTAGTAATGATATGCCAACAGTGACAAAAGTAACAATCAAAGTCACATATATCTCTTAGCTTCAATCCTTTCAAGGCCAAAGGACAGATTGAAAAGTATAAATGCTTAATCAATGTGTTAAGACAGCTTATGAACCACCTTCCAATCTACATACTCAGATATGATAGACATCACGATGCTCTATAAAAACCTATATCTTCTCAAGGAAATTACCGCTAGATAATAAGTTGAGAATGACCCAGCGACTTTCGCCATACACAAATTTGACCTTAGATAAAAAAAAAAAAAAAAAAAAAAAAAAAAGACTTACATGTGTTAACCAAAAAACAGAAAACCCTTACACATTTAAAAATATGATACAGAGAACAGTTACATACAAAATGACTCAAGTAAGGTAGCTGCAACATTAATCCTGGAAATTGATGAACTTACACTGCTACACAAAAGAGACAATCCAAATACATAAACAGGAGAATAGCGACGCACGTACCTTTGGCAACTGTATTAAGAGATCAACATTTATATCAGGCTTTGCTATGCATTGTATCACATAACTCCCACCAATTTCGATAGATTTTGGCTTCTTAAACTTGAACTCAACTTTGTCCGCACCAATGTCTCTGACAAAACCAGGAGCATCATCTGCTGTTACCTGCTCAATTTTAGTTAACGACTAGCATTATAATTAATGACAACCATTAAGTTCAATGCATAACTATCAAACCCAAACAACTTTTCTAGGGAACTATTTGAAACATCCAAAACCCAACCAGAAACATAAGAACTGAGTTCAAAATTTTCCGTTTCCTCAGCAGCTAAAAAGAGGTTTGGACCCTAGGATTTTGGATATGAGAAGGGACGAAAAAGAAAACGGACTTTTAAGTCTTCAGGAATTTTATCTATGCCATCTTTAATGGCAGAAACGGTGTCCTCAATGAGCTGAGTGAAGGCAGGCGAGTAGTCGAGCCGGACCTCCTTAAGAAGCTCCCTCACTTTTAAGTCCATGGAATCTGTGAAGGTATCAGGTTCCATTTTCCTCGGTGGTTTTCACTGCGGAGCAAGGTGTTTGGTTCAAATCAGCAACTTCTCAAATCAACACATATGACATAACCAACTTAATAAATTAGAAACTAAATCAACACAGACTCAGCAAGTGATCTCCAATGTCAGTGTAAAGGTATCCACCAGGAAGTGATCACGAAAGTTAAATAAAAATATAGATAAACATAAATCAACAAACTAACATTAAACAATAAACTAACATTAAATAATAACTATTCAAGTTAGAGATCCCTCCGTAAAGAGGACTGGCTTCGTTTCACCTCAAGTTAGACCTCCAACGTCAGTGTAGAGGCATCTACCAGGAAATGATCTTGAAAGTTAAATAAAACTATAGATAAACATAAATCAACAAACAAACATTAAACATTAAACAACAACACAAACCTTTTCCTTCAATTTCCAAAAAAACCACAACCAACATAAAACAACGGTTAACCCTGACCTCCAATCTCCAATAAAAACCACAGACCAACAACAAACAACAGTTAACCCTGCCCTCCGCCTTCCAACGAAAACCACAAACGGCCACAATCCAATGGTAAGCCTTCCTGACCTCCAATCTCCAACAAAAACCAACAAAAAATAATAATAGTAATTGATATTCGAGAATCAAAATACCACTGACCTAAGAAAGAGCAATTCTTTATCAGCAAGTCACCTATCAACCGTCAGATTAGGAACAACCAAATCTGAAAATGTATTCCAGTCAGTTTCCTATTTGTATGAATATTCCAACAATCGATGCTTATGCAAGTGTATACATTCCTTCTAATGTTGTGAATCCATTCAAATAAGTGGAACAATTTCCTATTTGTATGAATATTCCAAAGTGTGCTGATCTTTCATTTGTAGAGCTTGATAATAATGTTTATTTCTGTATTTACAGCAGCTAGCTTCTTCTAAATGTATGCAGAAATTTGTGAACTGAGTGCAACTGAAGCCACCAAAATTATATGAAAGATACAATAACCAATCTACTGACCCTAAATGGATTTTGATTTTAATTTGACACAAATATGAAAATTGCAGCAGTAATTAGGGCATACTGCTTACCATTCCATTCATCGAAGACAAACGGCACAGATCAAATAAATATGCAGACTTCCTGTTTTATTTACTCCACCAACCACTGACCAGTGAGTAATTTCAAATCTTTTATGCATTGAAAAGTAACTTCCTTGTTTAAATTTCCACTTGCACATTGAAAAAAAGTAATTTTAGCAACAGCTCTGCTCAGCCAGCTGCATTAATTGTAATTAATCAAAACCCTCTAAAGGAAAAGTACCAGTGGGGGTAGATAGTCCAGCTACTGAGAGGCATGCAGTAGATGAACTTGAAAACTGTATTAATTAGAGAGTGGACCAAGTTAATGTAAAGAGAGGTTTCTGTGGTATCTGTTCACCTTCATTTTTGGTTAGTGGGCTTCTCATAAATTGAAGACCAATACCACAAGATCACCTTAAAACCTACTATGCAGCATTCAGCTATTTGCAAAAGTTTTTTTTGGCAAAAATGAAGAACGAAAGCTGTCAAAATATTTACAAGCAAGGCCTTCAAAATAACTTCTACCTAAGACACATAAGAGTGCATCTAGCTTGCAATGGTTTTGTCTGTGTCACACAACATTGGTTTCTTTAAAAAATTACAGCAAAGAAAACAAAAATATGATATCTGGAAACTGACCGAGAATATGGTTCAGGAAGTATAAAGGATTCTGGTTTAGTCGAATTCCCAAATATGATCATTCAACCATTGGAAACTGACCGATACAGAGCACTCCACGTATTCCTCAGAAAACTAAAAAACAGAGATCGTTTTGTGTTGAATATGCAAACTTTCTGTTTGTTTCATGCGAAAATTGTAAAATTATGCATAGATGTAAAAAATAAATTGTATTCGCAAAGTAAATCCTGTTCAGATTATAGGAAAAAAAAATCCATTAGACTAGGCCTCTTCTTTCCAATCAAACATTACAGCAAAGAAAACAAAAATTATATAGGGCTTACAGTTAATAGTACTACAGCAACTCAAAATCCCCAAATTCTTGGCTAGAAGATCGGAACCTAACAGAAAACAAAATCAAACAAAAAATGTTAGTAAATCGAAACCTAGACGAGACAAAAGCAGCAAGGTGAGAGGCCATAGAGAGAGAGGAGAGACAGAACCAGCGAGCTGGAGAGTGTCTGAGAGATTTCTTGAGAGAGACAGCGTGAGATACTGGAGAGTGGAGAGTGACTGAGAGATTTCGAGGGAGAGGGAGCGAGAGAGACTGAGCTTCGACCAAGAGGGGGGAGGGGGAGAGTTCCGGACAGGTTTTTTCAAAAGGAGCAGGGGGGCGGGGGGAGCGTCGGGAGTTAGGTTTAGAGAAACGGTGAATTTGGACTGTTTTGAAGACAAGTCAAAACTCACCCTTTTGACAGTTTTTTTTAATTCATAATTTTTCAGTTTTTTTTAATAATAAGCTACACTACATACATGGTATATGTTTTAGTACTTTCTAATTTGTAATTTTTTTAAAAAAATATTTATACTTAATATTAAATATATAGCATATTATTCTACACTCTTTTTTATAACTACTTTTTTTAATTCATAATTTTTCAGTTTTTTTAATAATAAGTTATATACATGGTATATGTTTTTAGTACTTTCTAATTTGTAATATTATATAAAAATCTTTATATTTAGTATTAAATATATAGTATATTATTTTACACTCTTTTTTATAACTAGAATAATAATTTTGGTATTAATAATATATAATACTTATAATTTAAACGTATAATACCTTCTATATAACCTAATACTTGTGCGTAAAATAACTTAGGTTGTGTTTGTGTTGTAAAATGTTGGGTATGGGAATATGTGTTGGTATTGGGTTTAGTGAAAAGGTGAAGAGAGAGGTAATTTTTTATAATTTTTTATATTTTTTATATTTTTTATGGGAGAGAGAGATTATATTGGAGTATTTTATTAGGAGAGAGATAAAATGTTGGGGATAATTGGGTTTGCAAACACAGCCTTAGTACTAATAGTACTTTGAACTTTATAGTTAGTATTTCAAAAATCTTAGTTTTTGGTATTAACAATATGTTTTTTGGGTAAACGGTAAGTAATATATTTTTACTATATACATATATGTGTTAATCTAAATTTTTAGGATTACCATGCTATTTGTTATATGTGTTTATTATGCTGCAGCAATGCATGACCACTGTAATGGAAAAGAAAATGAACAACATGTCAAAGCGACTATTGGGCCAATTTGGGAGTCGACACAAGTAGATGTGATATGTTGTATTTTCTGCTTTGTGATTCTACATTATCTACTAGCACGATATTATTTTCGGTTTAATTATATATAATTATGTATTATTATTGATGTTTTATGGATGAGAGTATTATATTGTTATTGTAATAGTACATGTTATATAATATTTTCGATTATTATCATTTTTTTTAAATTATGTTAATACCGTTTGATCGAAAATTATAGTGATCGAATGGTAATGGTAAAACATGACCAATTGCGAATACTACCTTCCGATCAGGAAAAATGAAAACACCTAAAACTGCGTTCGATCGGTATTCTAACGATCGGTTGTCAAGTGCTAGCGATCGAACAGTTAGTAAGAAAAGTGTTTGATCGCAAACGTAACCAACCGATCAGTAATAAATACAACATTCGATCATCCAACGAAATTGAGCGATCGTCTAGGCAAACATGTGTGATTGTAAAAGCTTTCGTGATCGATTGGGTTCATTGGAGTGTCTTCGCAAAAATGAATCGATCGATCATCAAAATTATCTTGGTTGATCATGACTTTATATCGTTTCGATCATCCTCAAATTGCTAATCAATTGTTAATGTTTCTTGATCGATCTTGATAAATCAACGTCTGATTGATAATGGATCCTACCGATCGATCTCTAGTTGAACCATTCGATCATGACCGTTCACAATTGATCATCTTTTCTTGCAATCTGATTGATCAACTAAATTCCAATCCATTAGAAAAGTGGCGACCGACAATGACTTGTCGTGAAGAAAAGTTCCGTCACAATGACCTATTAGTGACGGAAACATTTTCATGACAAAAACATAATTTCGTCACAAAAACAGTTAGTGATGCTCTTTGGCTGACAAAGCTCGTGACGAAAAAATTCCGTCACTAAAAGCTTTAGTGACGAAATTTTGACTTTTTATGACAAAAAATTGTCAATAAAAGTCAATTTTTGTGTAGTGTCTTTTATTTAAGGGTTTGTAGTTCATGACTAACCTGGAGGGTTCTCCTTTCAATGTCAGCATTTTCTGAACATACATTACAAGAATTTAGACTTTTTCGTGACAAAATTCTGTGAGACTAAATGAATTTTGTAACTAAAAGTAAAGTTTTTGTGACAAATTTTAATCTTCATCACTAAAGGTAAACCTTTAGAGATGAAAATTTAGTCCATCACAAAAGTCCCTATTCGTTATGAACTTTCCTTACGAAAAGTCAATTAGTTGTGACAAAATTTTAGTCACTAAAAGAAAAAAAAAGAACAAAGAAAAATTATTTTTGTTGACGACATGTTTGTTACAAGGTACGTAATATTTTTGTTGACGACAATTTTCCTCCAGACATTTGATCGTCTAAGTGGATGCCCGTCCCCAAAAGTCACGTCACCCACATTTAGGTGGTGTTCGTTTTTCGAAAATTTCGGGGTATAAAAATTTCCAGTAAAATAAATACATTCTAAAATTTTCAATTTTTACACATATACATTTCACTTTTAACAAATCTAAATAAAGTAAAAATTCTCAAAATTTTAGAAATATTTTCCAAAATTTTGGCAAACGAACGCCCCCTTAAAGGGACGGAGTTTCAGTCCCAAAAGCTCACTTTTAGGGATGGATGTTTTAGAGTCTGTTCGGCCACATGTATTCCAAGGATTTTTTTGAATACAAAATATTCACAACCAAACATCATTTTTAACCCTACATAAAAATAACTCCAACACGCATACCAATAAAGTTAACATCACATAAAAATTCTCAAAACACAAAAAAAATCCTCAAAATACTATACAACCCAACAACCCCATAAGTGTGCCAAAAACTACCATGCTATGATGTCAAATTTGCGCGCGAGATGGTGGCATTCTATTAGAGTTTCCGGCCCAATCAACTTTGTTTCTGCCATAAGGACGTGGTTTTAATTGCTAATAATACTTGGTAATATTGTGTATGAAAGTGCAAGGATAGTAGACATATAGACATATAGCCTAAAAAGTATATTTTTTTTGTCATAAAAAGAACTGTGATAGCGTCGTTGAGGGATTTGGGTGAAAAAGGAATATTGCTGCGAATATTATATATACCATGTTTTTCTTTTTTTATTCGAGAAAGTGCTATATATTTAAAGTCTAAGGCGGAACTATGTAGGGACAATTGGACACAGTCGCCCTCCATCGCCTTAAAAATTCTTCAAAAAAATTTTTTGTTAATGTGTGCTAAACTCTTTTTTCTGGGTTAATAGGACTTCCGTCGTTGAATCAAATAATAGTCTCTTTTGATTATAAAAAAGAAAAGAAAAAAGAGTCTATTTTGGTAAATAGGTGGTCGGCCTCTAAAATGTATTGCACGTCAGCACGTGGTAGATCAAACAAAGCTACACATGATGAACTATTGAACTTAAGAGTAGCCAGTGGGAGGAGTTGCAGTGTAGCCTTTTCAGTCCTATACTTTGCTAGGGGTATTACAATCCACCAAAATGTCCATCTTCAACAACACAATTAGTTGATGTTTGACGCGTGATAAGTAAATTTTGCTAAATAAAAAAACTTAAAAAGTAAATTTTTACAATCAAATAATTACATTTTAATTTTTTCAAACAAACTTCAACCCTTTTTAACATTAACTTTAATACTTTTTTATTGTGAATTTGTAAATCTTTGATTAGGATTATTACATGTTTTGTGAATCTATGATGAATTTATTTTAATTTTTAATGAATAATGTGATGAATTTTATATTGTGATTATGAATTTGATTAGGATTATTGTGAATCTTTTATTAGAATTTGATTATGCATTATATTGAATTATGATTAGGACTAGGTTGTGAAACTGTGATTACATTATGAAATTAGATTGATGAATTTTGTTTTGTTTAGATAATGGATAAGCTTTTTATAAAGAAGCCAACCAGCGTAAGGTCGTCTAGTACTCATAACGTAGCTGTTACTTCTGAAACGAATACTAGTTCGAAAAGACCTCGTATTTATGATGTGAGAAGTCATGATGCTTTTTTTGAGCTTCAAGTTGTTAGAGGTATTGCTATGAAGATGATTGAGATAAGAAAGCATACTCTATCAATTGATTTATTAGTTAATTGAGTTGTCATTTGTCTTACCATTTGTGACTGCAACCATTGAGAGAGTGTTATCTGCGATAAAGTTTATTAAAACTGACTTGCGTAATAAGATGTGGGACGAATGAATGAATGATAGTTTGGTGATATACATCGAGATGAAATTTTTTGAAATTATTGATAACGAAACTATTTTACAACGTTTTTAGAATTGGCAGTCCCGTAAGTTCCAATTGCTACCTCTCAGTATCAACAAATAGTACGATACATGTATTTCAATATTTTTAGTGTTTTTAGTCCTTAATTTTTTATATTTTAACTCTAAGATATTTTTTGCATTACGTAGTAATTTTTTTTTGTTATTTTTCCTAAAGAATTTGACCATTTTCGATTGCATTCTTGTTCCGCCACTTTTTAGAGCTAATAAAATTTTGACAGATACTCTGAGAACCAAATTAATGTGCTATTGCGGGCACTTTTAAAAAAGTGGCTAATTTGACAAAATTTAGGACAATAAAGACTTAAAATGAATTTACATAAATCACCACAAATGCCTCTAGTTTGAATAGTAATAATATTCTCTCTCTCGATCTCTCAAATTTGTACGTAAGAGCATTTTAGTTACTAAAATTTAAGGAATTTGGTGGATAGATGAGAGTAAGAATTTTGGACGATCTCTCCATTTGGCGGATCATGATATTGCCCGGCAACTTGCTTCCTTTTTTTTTTATAATTATACTTTTCATTTATATCTCTTACATATTTATGTGTCTGACAGCCATGGCGGATCCAAGGGGGTGCGGGCGAGGGCGGCCGCCCCACTGGCTCCAAAAATCTTTTGTAATTTTTTTTGTTATTAAGAAGCAGGCCCGCCCCCACTGGCCCAGTCGCCCAGGCCTGCTTCCAGGGTCCAGTGGGGGCGGGACTAGGCCAGTGGGGGCGAACCCACTGGCCCAGTTCGTGTGGCCTAGATGCTTAATTTTTTTAAAAAAATCAGAGGCACTACAAAAAAAGGGTCTATAGCAGGCCACAAAACCGCTGCTATAGGTCATTTTGGCATATAGCAGCGGTTTTTTAGCGGCGGTCTCGACCGCCGCTATATCTCTGTCGGGATAGATATATCGCAGCGGTTTTAGGAACCGCTGGTGAAGACCTCGGGCGGTTCCTAAAACCGCTTCGATGTATATATCTCTGTCGGGATAGATATATCTCTGTCGGGATAGGGAAAATCTTCGATGTATATAGAATCTTCAGTCTATAGCGGCGGCCAGTTTTTATTCCGGCCCAAAATGATTTTTTAACCATTTTGGGTTGAATTTGGGGTCTTTTTTTTCAACAATGCATTTTTTGGGATCTGTTGAGATGTTGCTGGCTTGCTGCATATTGCTTATAGTTTCATATTTCACATATGGGCATCTGTCATTGGTCATTAATGTATTCTTGTTCAAAATCATTTGTCGAGCAGACAATAGAGGCGAGTACACTTCTAGGGAGTTCAGAGCATACTGCTCTGGCCATGGCATTAGACATGAGAAGACGGTCTCACACACCCCACAACACAATGGTGTAATCGAGAGGATGAATCGGACCATTGTAGAGAGAACCAGATGTATGCTCAGTATGACTAAGTTACCTAAGCCATTGTCGGGTGAAGCAGTTCGTGCAACATGTTACCTGATCAACAGAACACCATCTGTACCGTTGAAGTTTGAAATTCCGGAGATGGTGTGGTCTGGTCATAAGATCTCCTACTCTCATATGAGAGTATTTGGGTGCAAAGCATTTACACATGTATCCAAGGAGCAGAGGCAGAAGCTTGATGTCAAGTCCACTCCGTGTATTTTTATTGGATACAGAGATGAAGAATTTGGATACAGACTTTGGGATCCAAAAGGTCATCAGAAGCTGAGACATTGTGTTCCATGAAGCTGAGTTATATGGTAGCTTCAAAAGATCAGCAAACCCAGCTGAAAACAATGCAAGTGCTCAAGATACTGTTATCAATCCTGCGTCGTTCCAGTCTACCACAGATACTGAAGAAATGCAGGAAGGATCCCCAGAAGAAGAAGAGGAAGTTGATGATGATGAAGAGGGTGTTGAGCAGGGGGAGCAGATTCCCACTCCACCAGAAGCTGCTTCATCACAATAATCGGATGATGAAGAACTTCCTCCAGTTGACGAGCCTCAACAGAACAGGTCTACGAGAGGCCGGTTGCTTATTCCATCATGGAGATATCTCGAATTAGATTATATTCTTTATACTGATGAGGGGGAGCCAAAACGTTTTCATGAAGCAAAAGCTCATGCAGATAAAGTTAGATATATTCAAGCTATGCAAGAAGAGATGAGTTCCTTGTAGAAGAATTAGACGTATGAGCTGGTGAAGCTTCCGAAGGGCAAGAGCCTCTATGGTCTTAAGCAGGCTCCCCGACAGTGGTACAAGAAGTTTGACTCATTTATGGTGAGTCATGGCTACAGAAGGACTGCAGCGGACCAATGTGTGTATATTCGCAGATTCCCATATGGTAATTTCGTTACTCTACTGCTCTATGTTGATGATATGCTGATAGTTGGATAAGATGCATCCATAATCAGCAAGTTGAAGACAGATCTCTCTAAGTTCTTCGACATGAAGGACTTAGGACCAGCCCAGCAGATATTGGGCATGCAGATTGTTCGTGGCAGGAAAGCTAAGAAGTTGTGGCTGTCACAAGAAAGATATGTTGAACCGGTGATCAAATGGTTCAACATGGAAAGTTCTAAGCCAGTCAGTAATCCATTGGCTAATCATTTTATATTGAGCAAGAGCTCGTGCCCCTCATCGAGGGAAAATGTTGAAGAGATGGTTGCAGTCCCCTACTCTTCAGTTGTTGGCAGTCTCATGTATGCAATGGTGTGTACTAGACCTGACATCGCTCACGCTGTGGGAGTAGTGAGCCGATTTCTTTCCAACCCAGGAAAGGAACATTGGGAAGCTGTCAGGTACCTTAAAGGTACATCGAAGCTATGTTTGTGTTTCGGGGGAGCTGATCCAATCTTGGATGGATATACAGACTCAGATATGGATGGTGATCTTGATGAAAGAAAATCTACATCAGGATTCATTTAAACATTTTTTTGGGGAGCTGTCTCATGGCAGTCCAGATTACAGAAATGTGTGGCGTTATCCACAACAGAAGCAGAGTACATTGCTGCAGCAGAAGCTGGGAAGGAAATGTTGTGGTTAAAGCGGTTTCTCCAAGAGCTGGAGATTAGTCAGAAGGAATACAAGGTACATTGTGATAGCCAGAGTGCTCTGGACTTGAGCAAGAATTCAATGTACCATTCCCACACAAAACATATTGATATTCGCTATCATTGGATGCGCGAGGTGATGGAGCAACAACTATTGAAGCTTGTGAGAATCCAGCAGACATGTTGACCAAGGTGGTTACTCATGAGAAGCTCGAGCTATGTAGAAACATAGCCGGGATGGACACCTCCAACTGATTGATGTCAGGACACATTCTCCTCTTGTAGGTATGAAGGGGGAGAATTGTAGGTTCCATTCCTACGGGTCAAAGTTTGCGGCATCAAATGCATGAGTCAAGATTTTCAGCCTGCAAATCTTGCAACATGCAGGTTTCCATTAAATGCAGCAGATCATTTAATGAGATGCAGGAGAAGATTTGCACGCCATCGCAAATCTGATAGTTTTGTGATCGGTTTCACACGCTCCTCCCCCTCTATAAATTCAACTTCGTGAATGAGAGAATTTGTGCGGAGTGAAATTGAAAGAGGTGTGAATTATAGAGTGCGAAGTGCAGTGAGTGAGAGAGTTGCTGTAGAGAGCAACTGTGAGAGTTGAGAGTTGTAAACAATTGGTTTGTTGAAATCAAAGTTCTCTCCTCTGTGGACGTAAGCAAATTGCCGAACCACGTTAAATATTGGTCTCCTTGTGTTTAGTGTATTGTCATTCTGTGCTGTTGAAGGCCTAATGTTTATAAGCAGCCTGTATAGAGTATTTGAACAATAAATCCTAGAATATTCCAAACAATAAGTCCCCCTTATAAAGCATGGGCATGAGAGGGTACATAATTAATTAGGATGTATATATTTATATATAATTATGTACATATGGAGAATCCTCTATTCTCCAAATCCGAAAAGCTAAGAGCATGCATGCTTATGTATGGAAACTAAAAATCTCACAAATACTCTCAAGAACAGAACATAAACCAGAGGCTGGCGTCTAAAGAAATCGCTAGGAAACCTTTATTAATATTGCAGACATGCCTACAGATCTTTTTTTTCTAGGCAAACGTGAAACTTCATTTCACAAGGGAACAGTACACAAGCGCTGAATACAGAAGGCCTCCGAGGCCGAATACAAGGCACAGGGACGTGAAGTCCATCACAGCAATATTAAGGGCCCAATGGGCCATACATCAACTGGCCATAAGGGCCGAAATCATATTGGGCATAAAGGCCACATACAGTCGGACCAAAAGGTCCATAATTTCGAAACGGGTCCAAAGACCCAGTGCAAGCTCCGCCGCAAACAGAGAAAACAAAGGCCGGAGAAGAGAGCGAGCAACCATCGCGCTCCTGCTGCCCCGGAAGCTTGTCCATACCAGCACAACCGAGTAAGAGAAACAACAAACCACCACTGAACCAACATGTTCACATCCGCCGAAAGGCCACACAACAAACGGGGTGCTGCAATACCCTTACCACAAAAGCCAAGTGAAATGAACTTATTAGAAAAAACAAAAGAAAAACAAGACCGGACAACCACCACACACCCAAGACCGGACAACCACCACACGCAAGATATCAAAAACCAGTCAGGTGCGTGAGATCCACGCGCGCGCGAGGGCGCGCGTGGAGCCGCACGCGCCGTCGCAGCGTCTCCGGAACGAGGGGAAGAACGACGCAAGGAGCGATAGAGCTCAATGGTCTTGTGCGTGGCCTCCAAAACGACTCCAAACCGAGCAGATCTGACCAAAGGAGAGGTCCAAATGAAAACCCAAACAGCCACGAAGAAGGAGAAGAGAGGGAGATAAGGGGCCAAAGGAAGAAGAGAAAGGGAAGAAAAGGAGGGGGAAGGGAGCGACGGGAGGAGCTGCTGCTCCTCCCGTCGCTGGAAACAAAGGAAGGGGCCGGGGGGCAAGGAACTCAGATGGGGTCTAGAGAGAGGGCAGACGCTCTCTCTCTAGAAACGGGTTTTGACATGCCTACAGATCTAAAATTAACAAAACTACGTACCCCTATCAGAAGATGGTTCACCGACAACCTTCCAAGATTAAATATTTTGCACGCCTCCTTCATGCATCCCATAAAGATATAACGCGTCTCGCATGCAGCAGAAATGAAACGTTGTAATTAATTAGAGCATCATTCTTAGGAAGTTGGAGCGTATACATTGAGAGAACAATCTGGATGCCAAATAGGTAGTATATAAATTTATAGAGACTGTCGAGAGAAGAGCATATATGAAAATGAAAGTAACCTTTATTACAGAAACTCGACAAAGGGAACGTAAAGCAAAGTAAAGCAAGTAGAACCCAGGAAAACGCCTGTGATACTCTATTATTCACTATATGTTAATGGAGTACTTTTAGAGAAATGGTGAATGTGCCCAAAGTGGTAACGCATCATCATCTCCGCTAGTTTTCTTCTACACTTGTTTGGTTATTAGATGACTCATCAGAAGCTTCAGGTTGTCGCAACAGCTGCGAAATGAGTAGAAAACTATTAAACCGTTCCTTCATGACTTTGGGGGATTAGATGTTGCAGCGATTCTAGCTTGACGTATCACCTGCAAAACGGAAACATATTAATTAACAGCAATCGACATCTATTACTTAACCAAAAATCGACAAATATTTTTGTGTATCTTTGCAAGGAGAGAGATCAGTACCTCAAAATAAGCCTTAAGTCTACTCGTTAGGTTGTTGTACTCTTCTTTCATTCTGTCAATAGCAGCCCTACATCTGCACAATAAGTAATTGCGTCTTCAAGAGTCTTAATGTCTCTTTAAGACGATATAATTCACATAATTACAGAAATCATGAAGAAAAAGTTTTAAACGCATGCATTACTCTTCCATGTCATTTTTGCTGAAACATTGAATTGCTTTGTTGATTTCTTTCATGACCTTATTAGCACCAACGCTGCAAAACAACAATACAAAGTAGTGAGGTCCACCTCCTATGATGATATGCATGCATGGGCCAAGCACTAGAAGGCTGAGTAAGGAATTAATTACGTAGCACTGGTGCCTTTGAGTAGATGAAGGTGAAAGTCCAGTTTAGTGCGATCCAAGACGGCTCCCTCATATCTAAATAGTCATGTAAAACGTCGCATCTCATTGTAGAACTGCTTATATATAGTACGTACGAACCTTAAGATAAATGCCGCAGTTTTAGAAGAAATTGTATCCAAAAATTCCTTATTATTATTGTGGTCATTTATGTTGGAATATTTTGGTTAAATATTGTAAATTTGCTCCCAAAAATTATTTTTTGGTTAATTTGTGTGTGCTATACTCACAGTCCTTGGTCTATTTTGGAGATCACCGCAGGTGAATCATCAAAATATATTGTGAGAACATCCTCGACAAAGTTGGGATTTTCACTATCCTGTAGTTGCTCCAACTCAATCAATTTACTGTACTCGAGGATTTCCTACATTAAAAAGCACCCCATTGTTTAGCATGAAAATTACAATTAGAAGCTGTGGATACAAAAAGGAAAGGCATAAATTCAAGCTGCTCCATATATAGCAGTAGGTCAGAAGCATGTGGATATATATATAGATAGAGAGAGAGAGAGAGAGAGAGACAACCGTAGCCGTCTCAATAAAGAGGGAGGCAAAATATCCTCCAGAAGCATGAGCTGTTCACCTAAAATTTGCTGCAATAACGTCGCGCATCCGACGATGAAAACTACTATATCCTCTAATTTGGACAACTTTTCGTTTGCGATTCAAAAGTTGACGGATTTTTTCACTGAAATAAATATTGGGTGCAAAATTGGAACTTCGCCAATAATTTAGGTGGGATTTTAGCTAGATCAATGTGTCTTACTTTGGCCAAAACAATAACAATATGTGTGTGTGTGTGTGTTGAGTAGAGCCTATAAAGAGATCAAAACCTCATCTATCAGGGATTGCCTCATGGTGGCAATATTTTGTTGTCGAAGGGCATGATCAATATCCATTTTCACAAAAAAACACAGAGATCAAAACAATATAGGTACTACTAGATGATCGGAACCAAAACGAAGGCTTGATATTGCAAAGATGGGAAGCAGCTTCTAGATTATATATAGAAGAATACATAGCATGCAAAGTGTGACTGGGAAATAGGAAGTATGTGATCCAAAATCATTTTGAAAATACGATAGTTATGAATTGTAAAAGCAGTCATCTAAGAAATATGATCAGAGTTGGTTGCACAGGCTGCATGCCCTTTTTTATGATCTTCGTACCTTCTCAATTAGTGTAGTCTGCACTGTTTGAATGCAGAAAAATCAAAACATTTAGGAGACGATCCCAAATGGGAGTATCAATTTGCTCAAACATCAACTCGTTAATCATTGTGTCTTTGGCCAAAAACAATAGGTCTGACTAATCCAAGATCAGTTGGCCATGGCCTTTAGAACAGCTCAGAAAATGGAGTCCCCCACCCGTGGGCGACCCCACTCATATACATGAATTGTGGCTAGACCTGGCCTGCAACCCATTGATCTTGGCAGTCATACTTCCACTGAAGATCAGATCTCTTTATCTTTTGAATGCCAGAAACATGTTATACTTCAAAAGGGAAACTCTATAAATCTCACAATTAATAGTACTACCAACAGAAGAATTCATATATAACAATATCCATCACATCCATTTCAAAAGCATGGCTTGGCAGCCTTCATATAGAGAGATCGATATATATACCAGACAAAGCAATTACCTAGACATTAGATGTTTCAGCAATTCTAGCTTGACGTATCACCTGCAAAATAGAAATTACATTAACCAAATTAACTCAACATGTCAATTATTTAACCAAAACTCCTCCAAGAAAATTAATCGTTTATTTTTGTATGTTTGCAAGGATAAGAAAAACCTCAAAGTAAGCCTCATATCTACTCTTAGGTTGTTGTACTCATGTTTCAGTCTCAGAACAGCAGCCCTAGTACAGCTGCACAATAAGTAATGGCTGTAACGCTACAGCACGATGCGTACAACCTAAGCCCCAAAAGAATTTTTTGATCGAGTAAGAATAAACCACAGCAAAACCTAATGCAATATCTTCAGAAGCCTTAATGTTTATCTAAGACATTAATTCACATGAGCAGAAACTAGTTGTAGAGTTACTAAGTTCATGTCTCGGGTTCATAATATATACTGATTAAGTTTCATAAAAAATCATGAGGAAAAAGAGAAAGAAGATACGGGTGATGGATTTTGTTTGAAAATAAAATTTACCTCTTCCTATCAGTTTAAACTTAATATATTTGATAACTTCACATAGTATTAGAGCGATGATCATATTCTAGAGTCCAAGACCTAACTCCATATTTAGCCTCATTTCAATTAAAAATTACATGTAGGCTCTGTTTGTTTAAATGTAAAGTACTTTTTTTGTAAAGTAGTTTCAAATGCATTATGTTTCAATAAAGTAATGTAATTTCCAGTGTTTGGTTGTTACATCAAATATATTTTTTGAAAGTATTTTTCAATACAAAATTTTCTTGAGTTCAAGTTTCAAAACCTGCCTGGACCCCGAAAAAAGCAAAAACAGTCTGGGTTGGATTCCTTTGAATGATTTGGTTTCGAGTTAGAGACCTGAACATGTACCTGATTTTCTCGGGTTCATATTTCAAAACCTTCCTCGGCCTCAAAAAAAGCTAAACTCGCTAGTGTCAGGTTTCTTTGAATGCTTTGATTTCGGGTTAAAGACCCGAACATGAACTAAATTTTTTAGGGTTCACCTTTCAAAACCCAACCTTGACCCCGAAAAAAGTTAAAACAGTTAGGGTCTGGTTCCTTTGAATGTTATTGATTTCAAATTAAAGATCCAAACACAAATATGATTTTTCCGGGTTCATGTTTCAAACTTGACCCCGACCCTGAAAAAAGTCAAAACCGTCAGGGTCGAGTTCCTTTGAATGCTTTAGTTTCAGGTTAAAGACCTGAATACATACTTGATTTTTATAGGGTTCATGTTTCAAAACCCGACCTCAACCTCGAAAAAAGCTAAAACCATCGGAGTCAAGTTCATTTGAATGCTTTGGTTTTGGGTTGGAAAACCAAAGACGAACATGATTTTTCGCGGGGTCATGTTTCAAAACCCGACCTCGACCACGACGTAACCCGACCATGGAGGTAGGATGTTAAGGGCTTACGTGACAAACACATGGCATTGAGAGCTTACGTGACTTAGGTTTTGGTGATTTGGTGAACGAAATATGAGTGAGGGACCATCGGCAAACGAGTTAGTAAATAGAAGGACTAATTTTATCATTTTGGTAATACAGAGACCAAATCGATTTTTTCGTATATCACAGGGACCAATTTTGTATTTATCCCCAATAATAATAATAATAATATTTAATCATTAGAATATTCCCCTCCTCCTAAAACAAATTACTGGCACCACCCCTGTCTATAGCTCTTGTAGAACCTGTGAAGCTCACCCATTCGGTCTCCATGCTGGAACTTCTCGTCAATCTGCCAAGGCTTCAAATCTTCAATAATCTTTGGACACTCAGATTCCTCAATGATGGTGGGCAGGCCTGTGTCTCTTACCATTTTCAGCTCCATCTTCAGCTGCTCTATCAAATCTTGATGTTCCCATAGTGTTTCCAATCCGTTTGAATCCTCAGTATCCCACTCCGATGAATTCTCCGATTGGGGCTTTTCCATCCGTTTGTTTTTCATCTTTGGCCACAAAGTCTTTTTCTTTGGAATTGCATTCTTTCACCGTGGAAATCACGAGGGGGTGTGTTTTGCCGTTGTGGGTTGAGCGGGCAAAATGGGTGACGTGGCCCGAGTAGATTTGAAATTACTTGAACCAAGGCCAAGGGCATAATATAAAAGCAATTAAATATAAGGGATTTATTCTAAGCCTAAATTTGTTTAGGAACTAATTTAATTTTCCGTCAAACTACGTATACTTATTTTATATTTATCCCTTAAAGTAAATAAAGGCATCAAGTTCAGATGTTTTCTAGCCAAAAGAGTAAAGAAGAAAGTAAGCGAATAATTTATTGTGTGACTAGCAAAAGAACCTACAAACTACTATACGATGATTCCTGAAAAGATTAAGATTTTTTTTGTAATTTGTTGTCGAATTGCACGGTACAATTTAGAGAGAGTTTGACATAACAAATAGACCATATAGTAGGGCTCATGACGTCCAAAACTTTACATGAGCAACATTAAATAATGTGGAGTCCACCTATTGTGTCTATCTTTCTCTAAATTAAACTATATAATCTAGGCAGAAAATCGTAGAGGATCTCCATCACGAAAGGCATATACCTCAACGCAACTCATCCCCAAAATGAAAAAGAATGAAAGGCCAGGATAAAAAAAAACTTTACAGAGAGGTAAAGAGTATGTAAGAGGACGCATTTTAAGCAAGCAAAATGTACACAAGTGTTGGAAGGTGTTGTGGATACGAAAGGAAAGGCATCAAATGAAGCTGCCCTAAATATAGCAATGGGACGTCAGTCCAACTTTCACCATTCTCTCTGTTTAGAAGATTATAAGGCTTGTAAACTATCGACTATAAAGTGAACAACAGACAACATATATATATGCATTGCTTTGCAAAGGAGGCCAAAGAGAACCTCGTAGAGGAGGGACCGCCTCATTGTCTCAATTTGTTGGCACTACAAAAAAAGAACCTTTAGCAATCGTCTCTAACCGCTACTAAAGGTGCCAAAACCGTCACTATAGCCTATAGGGGCGGTCGCGACCGCCGCTATTGAACGGTCGCAATAGGCTATAACGACGGTTTTCGCGACCGCTGGTGAAAGCCGCTAAACTATAACGGCGGTTGGCGAGTGACGTTTGTGACCGTCGTTATAGTGTTAGGGACCCTAGTCTAGGCCACCATTAACATCCACCAACTCCTCCAAGCGATCCTCTCCATCACCACAATCGATCCTCCAAAACCGTTTCAAGTAACACACGAGCGTGGTAAATAGGATATAACACACATAAATGGAGAACACTCGAGCTATTATTACTGAAGAACAAAGAACGTGGTCAAGGGTTAATTAGCCCAAGAACCACAATGATACAAGAACAATCCCGATCAAGGGTTAATTAGCTCAAGAACGGGTACCCAAACTAGGTTATTAGTCTAGAATGAGTCCCAAGTGAAAAGGTTATTAGCCATGACGCCGACTTAGCATATACCTGCCTAGGCTTGACCAAAACACTCAAAAGCACTCAGGCTCTCCAAGACTCTACAATTCTCTGAATTCTCTGAATGAATAACACTAATGCTCCAAAGGGTGTTTGTATAGACATCTTTAGGAGCTTACAAACCCTAATTGACTCCAATCAAATCAAATCAAATCACAATCAAATCTAAATCAAATCCCTTTAATTAAGGAGATTTGATATTACATGCATAACTTAACAATAACATAAAAGAAATGAATCTTCTAGAGTTTAGGAAAGGATCCCTAAATCTAGAAGATATGATTTATTCAATCATAACAATAAAGGAAACTAATCTCCTACGATACCTCCATAAGTGGCAAGATCTCGACACCATCCACGGCGCTGCCATCGCCGCTTGCACCACCATGGGTGGTGCTGCTCCTCTGGGTCCCTGGCCCATCCTCTTTCATTCCCCACCTAGCACCGGTAGGGGTGGTGGTGCTCCGCCACTGGTGGTGGCTGCCAATAGTGGCTATCTTGTGTCATGACACTCCTTTGTCTGCTGGCCCACTGTTGCTGCTTGGCTTGGCTGGTGGCCAAAGACTTGTTGTGGCACCCTGTCATGGCAAGGTCATGGGCAAGGCTGGCTGTCCTGCCAGACATGGGCATTGGTGAGACACCGTGCCTTATCAGGGGCGCTGTAGCTGCGCGCGCTGTGGGCTTGTCAAGGGTGCCCATGGATGCTACTGGTCATCTCTGGGGATCACGACCCATGTCATCTCTGGGGATCCTTTCATTCCCCCTTCCATAAAAAGTACCTTTAACCCCATGGGTAAACTTTGAAATTTCTGAAGTCATGCCATCTTCGCCCTCCCAAACCATCTCCTCACTAGGTAGCCACCCATGCTCCAAGTAACTAACCTACCACCAAGGGTGAACTCCATACTCCTCCCACCATAGTCAATTATGATCTTACCAATGCGTTTCAACCAAGCATTGCCCATAACCGCATCCAACTCATCCAAGGAAAGTACATATAGATCAACAACTAATTGCATACCGTGGACATCAATGAGAACCGCTTTCACCATCCTTTCACATCTTATCTTCCCACCGTTGGCAAGCTTCACCTCAAAGGCCTCTTATCTCCTCCCCATGCGAGCCCGCCTTAGTATCAAGGTGGGTGTTGATGAAGTTGTGGGTAGACCCACTATCCACCAACAAGGTGACCTCGTGCTTGCCCATCGAAGCCATGAATGTCAAGGTTGAGTTTCTCCCAATGTCGGTCATGACACTAAGACTCAACTCACTATCACTCGTGTCTTCATCATCCCCCACATCAATAAAGCACATGAGCTTGGACTTGTGGCATCGGTGGTTTGGACCCCACTTCTCTCCACACTTGAAGCCTAGGTGCTTCTTGATGCACTCATTAAGCTCTTCTCGGCTCAGCTTCTTCACTTCATTCTTCTTCTTCCTTGACTCTTCAACCACCTCTCTTCCATTCGAAGGAATCTCGGGTTGCAAGGACTAATCTTCCTTGCTAGCCGCTTCTTCCTTAGCATTCTTCTTTTCAAACTGGTGGCTCTCTTCAAGGATCTCAGCCATTCTCATGGCTTCTTGCAACCTAGTGGGCTGCTTCAACTTCAGCTCCTTAGCTATCCACGACTTTAGCCCATCCACAAAGGTGCCAATGAGTGCCTCCTCCGACCAACCCCTTACTAATGTTTGGAGTTGTCGAAACTCATCCACATATGCATGCACCTAGCCTTCTTGCTCAAGCTTGGCTAGTTGGCCATGGTGATTTACAATGGGCGAGGGCCCAAATTGCATGAGCAGCTTTGAGCTCGAATCCACCTCCACCACTTGCTCGCTTTGCACTCAAGCTAGAAACATGGGGTGGCAACTCTTTCTTCCCTTGGCATTTCATACATATGGAAGTAGTGATCCACCTTATCAAGCTATTCATGTGGATCACATCCACTAAACTTTGGAAATTCTACCTTCGGCCTCCTAGGTCCTCGGTTGTGAAACCGATTTCCATCTCCCCCATCTCTATCAAGATCACCTCTATGATAGTGTTGCCTCCTAAGTCCTCGGTTGTAAAACCGATTTCCCTCACTATCACCACCATCACGATCATAGAGGTCACGATCACTTCGCGACCCTTCTCGCCATCTAACATCTTCATAGGTTCTGCCATAAGATCTCTCCTCCCTATACCGACTTCCTCCAACTCTATCTTCTGTTATTGCACGATCATCATCAGCATGGTTGGATTCTTCACCTAGCCATCTCTCGACTACCTCATGCTCATTCTCCATAAGTCCACCCATTCTAAGTTGCTATCGCGGTCTAGGCTCTCCTCTTGTGGACACGGATAGATGAGTTTCTCTTCCATCCATATGCTGAGCATCCTCCCTCTTATTCTCCTCTATCCTTGCGGCTTCTACATGGTTGCCTCCATTTGGCTCTCTACCAAGTCTCGCCAATACCGCTTGTAGGTCTTGTCTCATCCCTTCCACCGTTCTCCTATTCTCTTTGGTGGCCATGGTAACTGCAGTTATGGCTCCTTGAATGTGAGTCATGGTTGTGGATGTCTCCATCATCTTGTCTTTCAGCCATAGAGTAGATGACTCCAAGGCTTCGAACCGGTCTCAGTTGGAAGTGAGTGAACTTGATATTGCCTCTATTAATACTTGGCTGCAACAACAAGTCCAACCTTGGGTTCTCTCTAAAATGAAAATTGAACCCCTCCCTTCAAAAAACTTGGCACGAACAACTTTCGACCTTGGGTTCTCTCCAAAAGAAGATCGAACCCCTCTCTCCACTAACAACTTGGTAAGAACAAACAAGTTTCAACTTTGGGTTCTCTCCAAAATGAAGATCGAACCCCTCCTCGAGTATGAACTCCAATAAGCAAAAACAACTTTGCAAACCAATTAATCCAAAGAAATGAATCAAACTAGTATAGGCTCGTGTTTACCTCCCTTGAAGATCTTCACGCTTCAAGCAACTCTTCTCAATGAAAGAACTATTTTGTTAAGGACCCGGTCTAGGGCACCATAACATCCACCAACTCCTCCAAGCGATCCGCTCCAACACCACGATCGATCCTCCTAACCGTTTCAAGTAACGCACGAGCGTGGTAAATAGGATCTAACACACATAAATGGAGAACACTCGAGCTATTATTATAAAACAAAGAACATGGTCAAGGGTTAATTAGCCCAAGGACCACAAGAATACAAGAACAATCCCCATCAAGGGTTAATTAGCCCAAGAACGGGTACCCAAACTAGGTTATTAGCTTAGAATGAATCCCAAGTGAAAATGTTATTAGCCTTGACGCCGACTTAGCATATACATGCCTATGCTTGGCCAAAACACTCAAAAGCACTCAGGCTCTCCAAGACTACTATTCTCTGAATTCTCAGAATGAATAACACTAATGCTCCTAAGGGTGTTTATATAGACATTCTTAGGAGCTTATAAACCCTAATTAACTCCAATCAAATCAAATCAAATCAAAATCAAATCCCTTTAATCAAGGAGATTTGATATTACATGCCTAACTTAACAATAACATAAAGGAAAAGAATCTTCCAGAGTTTAGGAAAGGATCCCTAAATCTAGAAGATATGATTTATTCAATCATAACAATAAAGGAAACTAATCTCCTACGATACCTCCATAAGAAGCAAGATCTCGCCACCATCCTCCGCCATCCACGGCGCCGCCGCCGCCGCTTGCACCACCATGGGTGGTTGACTCAACTAAAAAATGATTAGTGAATTACTCCCAAGCATAGGAGGTTGTAAAGTAATACTAGGGAAGTCCTAGATCATCTCCACAAGGAACGATGTGTTCAATTTTTCATTCCTACACCATTACAGTAAAAGAAACTATGTTCTATTTACAATGAAAATGATATTTACAAAGGGAAAGGTTGGGTTTTTGGATACCATCCATGATTTTTGAGATTTTGAGTTGTGATCAATGTGAGAGCTAAAAACTTAATAAAGAGCTAACAAGAAAAACACGTAATCATAAACGTAGCATGAGATGGAGTTAAAACTAGATGAACAGTTGTCGAATAAACATCATTTCACATTAAACTTGCTCTAAGAGACATTTCATCAAACACTTTGTACCCAACCTCTAGCTAGTCACAATCCATTCATACCTATACTCAATAAAACTAACAAAAGCAAAACCAAACACTATTCTAACATTAAAGAAGTGAAATGAAAACATAACATAACATTTAATCATCCAACCAAAGCAAAACTCAAATCTGGAATATAAATGGAAAATGACATTCGGTCCAACAAGTTCTACAACTGAAATGAGAGTGCAACAATAAATGAAAAGAGTGTATTCGGTGTAAACAACAGCAGAAGAAAACAATGAAAACAACTCCAAAGGAAAGAACCGAAAGCAACAAAAACTACTACAAAAATTCAAAAGAAAACTAAGCCAAAAGCAACAAGCTTTTGGTCTCTACGGTAGCAGCTAAGAAAAACAGAGGAAAAAATGGTCTTTGGAGAAAAGTTGGGAGACTCAGCAGCCACCCACAAGCAACTTACGAACTAGCCAAATGAAACTTTCGAACTCTTCTTTTCCTTTGCACGAAAATGTTTTTTTAAAACCATCTTTTTGGGGGGTCTTTGTCGTGACTCAGCAGCAATGCCCTAGGGTTTATTTTCGACTTCCAAAAATACCTTCTAGCATGGCGTCAGACGCATCGCGCTCGATCGACGCTTAACGTTTGCTCGAGCATCATTTGAAGAAATTCGCACAGAATTGTATCGTGCGACCAACGCTCGTCGTGCTGCTCGAGCGGTTTTTGGAGATTTTCAAACAGAGACTTCACGCGCGATCAGCGCTCGACCTGCCGCTCAAGCGTCTTCGTATTTTCAAACAGCAGCATAACACGCGACTAGCGCTCGACAACGCGCTCGAGCGACTCTTTGATTCCAGCCTCCCTCTCACTTCCATGAGCTCACTTCATCTCCATTGTTCATATGCAAAACGTAAAAACAGAGGTTAATATATGAAATATTCCAATCATATTTATGAAAATGGAGACATGAAAATATGGTGAGAGGAGAGAAAACAAATAATTTAAAATTACTCAATTACACTTGCTTTTGTCAAAATTAACAATTCACCCCTTGCTAATGTCCAAAGCATAATTTTCTCATTTTCTAGTGGAAATGGTGTAATTGTGGAACTTTCTCAAGTGATAAATTAGCAAAATTGTGATACAATAAGTGGTGATACTCCTCCGGGTCCCTGACCCGTCCTCTTCCATTCCCCACCTAGCACCGGTAGGGGTGGTGGTGCTCCGCCACTGGTGGTGGCTGCCGGTGGTAGCCATCCTGTGTCATGGCACTCCTTTGTTTGCTGGCCCGCAGCAGCTGCTAGGCTTGGCTGGTGGCCAAGGACTTGTTGTGGCACTGTGTCATGGCATGTCTGCGACAGGCTGGCTGGCTGGCCTGCCAGGGATGGGCGTTGGTGAGGCGCCATGCCTTGTCAGGATCGTTGGGGCACCTAGCTGGCGCGCGCGCGCTGAGGCCATGGCATGGTTGTGGTGTTGTAGCTGCGGGCGTTGTGGGTTTGTCAAGGGTGCCCATGGATGTCACTGGTGCCTCATCTTGGCACCTATCCTCCCATGCATGGCTGTGACGGCCCATGTCATCTTTGGGGATCCTTTCATATAGACCCAAAGTGCAATCATGGTTTTTTTTGCAGCTGCTACAGGTCTTTAACTGCGTTTGTAAAACGCCGCTATAAAATAATTTACTGTGGCGTTTGTTAAAAACGCTTCTATAGACCTTTTTTTCCTGCATTTAAACATCCACAACAGAGGTCAAGTGACAGACGCTAAAAGTTTGTGCCAACATTTTTTTTTTGTGCCAAGATTTTTAAAACACTACTAATTTTTTTCCTCTAATTTCCTATACATGCTTTTTTAATTGGTAATTCAAATTTATTTTAATAACCATAATTCATTGGATGTAAAAACTTAAATAATAAGGATAATAAAACAAAATATACTTCATCATTGATTAATAACGTTTTACAACAAACACAAGAATCTCTACAAGTAATATAAAAAGTAACAAGATTCTAATATAAAATAACAATAAGCAAGACCCAACTAAAATATTCAAATACAACACAATAAGCATTCTTCGTTATACAATTTTCCCTTGTTCTGACCATACTGTATCTTGAGTTTCAGCCTTGGATTCTTGTACCTGTCAAACTTCTTCCCAATAGCTTTCATGATCTCATCTTTCCGAGAAATTCTAGCCTCCCCACTTTCGATGTTCTTAATGATCCTTTCATAATCTGAAGGAGACATATTTAGACTTAACAATTGTGACTATTGATCCTTTCATGTTTGCTGAAATCGCCACATAATCGATGAATTATGCATAAATTATTGCTGAACATAATGTCAATAAAAATTTGCATAACTAAACTTTTGACAACACTATGCATGCACAAGGTTCTCATAAAGCAAAAGGGATGTTTGTTGGAGCTTAACGACACCAACCATCATCTGTAATTGTACTATACTTGGAACTGAAAACCAATCCTGTGAGTACGGTCCTGGGCTTGCAGATCAACTTGTGGATTTTTGAGAGAATCAGAAGCATCACCAACCATTAAGAGGTGAAGGAAAAGAATTGATAAAATGCAGCAAAATCCAACAAAAAATGAATTAAGATGCTGACCAGTCACTATAATAAAGAATGACAACATCTGATGTAGCAAGATTATTGCCGAGGCCTCTAGGTCTAGTAGATAATGAGAAAACTAATTTCTCAATCTCTAGCTTATTAAAAGCATCAGTGGATAGTGGACCTCGGTCTAGGCCACCATAACATCAACCAACTCCTCCAACCGATCCGCTCCAACACCACAATTGATCGTCCCGAACCGTTTCAAGTAACACACGAGCGTGACAAATAGGATCGAATACACACAAATGGAGAATACTCGAGCTATTATTAATGAAGAACGATGAACATGGTCGGGTTAAATAGCCCAAGAACCACAAAGATACAAGAACAATCCCAATCAAGGGTTAATTAACCCAAGAACGGGTACCCAAACTAGGTTATTAGCCTAGAATGAATCCCAAGTTATAAGGTTATTAGCCTTGACACCGACTTAGCATATAGGTGCTATGCTTGGCCAAAACACTCAAAAGCACTCAGGCTCTCCAAGACTCTACTCTTCTCTGAATGAATAACTCTAATGCTCATAAGGGTGTTTATATAGACATCCTTAGGAGCTTTCAAACCCTAATTAACTCCAATCAAATCAAATCAAATTAAATCAAATCCCTTTAATCAAGGAGATTTGATATTACATTCCTAATTTAACAATAACATAAAGGTAATGAATCTTCTAGAGTTTAGGAAAGGATCCCTAAATCTAGAAGATATGATTTATTCAATCTAAACAATAAAGGAAAGTAATCCCAAAGATACCTCCATCAATGTCAGGATCTCGCCGTCGTCCGCCGCCGCCGCTTGCACCACCATGAGTGGCGATGCTCCTCCGTCTCCCTGGCTAGTCCTCTTCCATTCCCCACCTAGCACGGGTAGGGGTGGTGGTGCTCCTCCACTGGTTGTGGCTGCCGGTGGTGGACATCCTGTGTCATGGCACTCCTTTGTCTGCTGGCCCGCTGCTGCTGCTTGGCTTGGCTGGTGGCCAAGGACTTGCTGTGGCACCGTGTCATGACAAGGCCATGTGCTGTCATGGCATGTCTGTGGTCGGCTTGCTGGCATGCCAGGCATGGGCGTTGGTGAGGCGCCATGCCTTGTCAGGCCTAGCTTGCGCGTGCGCGCACTGATGTCGTGGCATGGCTGTGGTGCTGTCGTCGTACGCGTTCTAGGCTTGTCAAGGGTGCCACTGGTGCCTCATCTGGGCACTTATCCTCTCAGGCATGGCTGTCATGGCCCATGTCATCACTGGGGATCCTTTCTTTCCCCTTTCCATAAAGAGTACCCTTGACCCCAAGGGTAAACTTTGAAATTTTGGAGGCCATGCCATCATCACCCTCCCAAACCACCTCCTCACTAGGTAGCCTACCCATGCTCCAAGTAACAACTCTATCGCCCAGGGCGAATTTCATACTCCTCCCACCGTAGTCAAGTGTGATTTTGCTAGTACTTTTTAACCATGCATCACCCAAAATCACATCTAACTCCTCCAAGGCAAGTATAATCATTTTGAGATTAGCATTAGTCATTACATGTGTTGGCCGAATACATTATGTGCAAAAATGAAGTGAAAACTTGGTGTTGTAAGTGATAGGTTAAGGTGGAAAGAAACCCTAAGTAATACAAGAATAGGAAATGAGATTAGTGATGCAAGTGTGTATAAAATGCTTATAGCCGAATAGATGAAGGTGCTAAAAGAAAGTTCTATTGTGAAATGTAAAACCTAAACACCAAAGGTTATGAAGAATAGTATCGGGTTAGCCATGATTAGGGTTGGAAACATTGTTAGCCTCGGTTTGCTCAGGCTATGGCTGATAATAGGTTAGAATGTTTAAATAGAAGTGGACTAGATGCACATAGAAATTTAAGTTAAGGTCTTTGGTATTATGAGTATATTGGTGAAGTGGAGTAGATTAGCAAGTCTATAAGAGAAATAAGGAGGTTAAGTTGGTGAAGTTTGATGGACATTAGGTTTGATAAGGTTTAGAGCAAGGAAATTGAGTTAGGCACATTATTAGTTGCTGTTTTGGGCTTAGGATTCTATGATGTAATGTTGATTGCTTTTCTTCAAGTGTTTTATGAAAGCTTATTAAAGTAATCTTTTGTAAACAAAATCGTATTTTCAAAGATACATACTTTTAGAAAACCGAAACAATTATAAGTATTTCTTTGAATGTCTATATGATTAAATTCTTAAGCATCTAAGTGAGGTATTTGAATCGCTTGTAGGCGAACTTCATACCAAAACTCAAAGAAGACCAAGGTAAGTGGAGTAAGTATAAACTTACATTTTTACAAAACTGGAATGATACACTGCATGGTTTTACATGAGCAAGCATGACATGACACGAGCATTGTATGATTTCTAAAAGAAGTTTTTATGCAATGATGTGTGAAAGTTTTATGATAAGTCAAGTTAAGTTAAGGGCTCTGGTCGGTACCGTACCATCAAGAAGGGCACCCATACCGAAGGACGAATGCGAGAAGGATAGGTGAACCCTAGAGGTAAGTGCAACCACACTGAAGGACGAATGCGAGAAGGTGTGGACCTCCAAGGGTCCTATCTAGCCACTGAAGGACGAATGCGAGAAGGTGGGCTAGCTCGACCAAATGAAATGTCCCCAAGGAAAAGGGAGACGGTTCCGATGGGAACGTACAACCCTGACTTCAGGGGTTAAATGGAACTTAAGTAGCCCACAAGTCAAGAAGAAAATACTTTCTAAGGATCATGTGTCATTTTTAAGTTCCAGAACATGTTTTTCAAGATCAAGATTGTTACAAGTGCAAGCTTACTTTTTCAAGAGCAAGTACATGTGCATATGCAACCATAAAGCATGCATGTGCATCAAGATTTTCGTTATTCATGTTCAAGTCATAAACTCATGTTTACAAGTTTATGTTTTCCCTTACTGAGTCTTTTGACTCACAGTTTTCAAAATGTATCATTCAAGATGTTTCAGGTGAAGGAAGTCAGGAAGACTATCTGTCTTAAAAAAGAAGACGTTATGTATTTTGTTGTGGTGACTGTTGACCTTTGTGGTCTATCACTTAGGTTATGCAATTCCATGTGTTATGTAATCAAGCTACTACTTCCTTGAAACCTAATATATAATATTAGTTATGATGAGTTTTGGCCTGTCTCTCTCACGATTCTATTCCACTGTATGTATGTTTAAGCTCGCTGGGGCTTTCCCTCGGGATTGCTCGTGGCTGTCATTGTCCCTGCGGGATTGCATTAGGGGCGTGACAAGTTGACTGCGATTTTCTCAGCTACTGCCCCCCAGAACCACTTAATGAGAATCTCTAAACACTCATGCCGCCACTACAATACCTTCCTTCATAGTAACATTAGTATTGACTTTTATATAATGCTTCGAGGGGTGTTTCCAGGTTGGCCTTCCCTCCACCAGCTTCACATTCCAAGCAGCAGTATGCTCACGGCTCAGTTTGTTGATGCTGGTAGAGAGATCTAGCACACCATAGAAGTGTCACCCATGTACAACTTTGTTACGATAAAACCTGAGCCTTTCATCCATATTAGCTATAAACAGTTGGAAGGATTGCACCTCTTCCGGCGGTATACCAAGATATTGGTTCAGATGCAAAACACAAAGGATCCACTCAATTATGGGTAACAGGGCAGAGACAACAGAGTACAAAGGCCATTGGAATGATGCCAGATAATTTGAGCGTAAGGGCATTCTAGCAGCAAATGTGATACAGATTCCTCCTCGCCACTACAAATACTACACCGAAAATCATCATGCTCACTCTTTCCTAAGCAGGACCGAATTTTGCCTCTCGTAGGGATTATATCCCTCTCATAGTAGAATTTTTAGGCGATCATGGATCATCAATCTCCAGAGGTTCGCCAACTTTTATTTTGAAAGGGAGAGCTATCCAGGCTTCGATACTTTGCCAACTCTCGACATAGTGATTTGATAGAAAAATTTCCTGAGTGCTCAAGGGTCCAAATTAACTCATCACTACGAGAATTAGTTGGGATATTAGTTCTTTTAAGAGCCTTCAGAGTATCCTCTGAAAATAGCAGCCTGGCCTTGTGAAGGTCCTATCTCTGCGGCAAGGGTAGAATAAGATCAGCAACTTTAAGAACTCGGAGCTATTCTAGGACCACATTAACTCTCAGTTGAGGGAGAAACCGAGGTAGAGAGGAAATCCACGCATCTCTCCAAACATTAAGATTTTTTTTCCATCCCTTACTTAGATAACATGCACCAGATTTCAACAGTTTCATCACACTATATATGCTCCTCCAAATCCATGACAGATTATTTCCTCTCTCAAGCAGCCTAACATCTCCTCCCCTTAAGTATTTGCCTTTAAACATATTTATCCAAATAGAATCCTCCATTTTAGAACATGCCAAGCAAGTTTAGAAAATAGAGCCTTATTCTTATCCTCCATACCACGGAATCCCAAAGCACCAGCTCCTTTTAGGGTGCATATAGACTTCCATACAATAAGGTGAAGATTACATGCTTCTCTGGAGAAAAGCCCTACTAGAAAGATCTTATCAGTCTGTCCATCTTAGCACACCAAATCTTAGGCATAATGAAGAAGCTCAACGGATAGGCTGGAATTGTAATTGCTACCGCTATAATGAGAGTTGCCCTTCCGGCTTGAGAAATCAACTTAGCGCTCCAGCCAGATATTTTCTGCGGCAACTTTTCCTTCAATTTGTCAACAGTATTGGCCTTTGATCTTGGAATAACAAGTGGGAGCCCAAGATGTTTCACTTTTAAAGGCATACGTTTGAGACCTAGGCTGTCAAGGAGAGAGTGGTAAGACTGTCCACTAATATTAGCGCTGAAGAAAACCGAGGACTTGCAACAGTTGTTTTTTTACTGGACCATGACATATATTTATCGAGGCAAACATTGATGGCATCCACATCCACACTTGCATATCTTTCAAAAGTGCATAAATCGTTTACCTTTTGTTTGAAAGATTAAAATATTTATAAAGATTTCAAAACATCACAATCAAACCTTTCATATACTTATGGGAAGTAAGTATTTAAAATTGGGTGTTTAAAAGTGGTAAAAAACATGATTTTAAAAGAATCAGACTATGTACTTAAGTTGAGGAGGTCAACCGGATGATAAAGCGGTTGACTGGTATTCAACCGCTTGGTATAGCGATCGACCGATTGATCTTGTAAATATATCCGTTGGGCTTCTGACAATGTGACCATTTGGTAATTGTAACTTGAAGCGGTCGATCGATTCATGTCAACGGCTAGTTTTCATATGTGGCCTATAAATACACCTTCATAACGTCCAAAATTAGAAGAGATCGACCACATATCATTTAGATCATTTGAGAAATATATAAAACCTTCATATTCCATATTTCTCATATCATTCACATAAATCTCACTTTCATATCCTTGTCTTTGTGTGAATCAAGAGATAGAGCCTTCCATTTTCATATCTACTCTATCAAGAGAGTTTTTGTTCTTCAATTTACCTTATCAAGAGAGTTGTTTCCTTTATTGAGGTTGTTCACTAAAGAAAAAGCTTAGAGAGGGTATATCTCAAAGCTTGGTTAGGTTGTGAGTGGTGAGCCTAAAAAACCACTTGGGTGGTTTGAGTGTTGAGCCCAAGAAAACACTTGGACAGTTATCTAGCACCCGGAAGCTATAGTGTATGATATTTAAAGATAGTGGAAAATCTCAAGGCTCGGTGAAGGAGCTT
Organism: Myrica gale; assembly: GCA_963930655.1. Classification (NCBI taxonomy): domain Eukaryota; kingdom Viridiplantae; phylum Streptophyta; class Magnoliopsida; order Fagales; family Myricaceae; genus Myrica; species Myrica gale. The sequence goes on along the minus strand of OZ005619.1, from coordinate 10,571,627 downwards.
GAAGGGTGAATGTAGACGGGTTTTCCGAACCACCTAAAGATCATGTGTTTGCTTCTCTAAACCATTCTCTTTATATTTAGCACTTCTTTATACTTATTGCATGTATATACTTGTGTTAAATTAGTCCTTACTTTGCAAACACGACTTTGGGGGTTAAAAGCAAAAAGTTTTAGAAACTCAATTCACTTCCCCTCTTGGGTTGCCTTAATCCTAGGACTTACAACATTATTCAGCTATACTCTGTCCAACTCAGCTAATTCTCTAACAAAAAGCTTACAAGTAAAAAAATGAAAACAACAGAAAATAACAAAAATAGAAAAAGTGAGTTAAAGCTTAATGTCAACAACCCCCAAGATGGAGGGTGCAGATCAAGCACACTCATCTTGGACAACAAGTATGTGAATTGAGAAATGAAAAGTTGTTTGGTAAAGATATTACTAAGCTGATGAGACGAAGATACATGTAAATGATGACCAACTGCTCTGAAATTTCTCATGGACAAAATGATAATCCAAATCAATATATTGAGTGCATTCATGAAAGGTAGGATTTGCTGCAATGTATAGAGCTGCCTTATTGTGATAAAAGAGCAAAGCGGGTTGATCATTAGTACTTGAAGCTCATAAACGAGATAAACAAGCCACTATAACTCGCAACAAGTGGTTGCCATAGCCTTGTACTCAGATTCAGCAGAAGATCTCGAATTGGTTGTCTGCTTTTTTCATTTTTTAATAATTAGAAAGGACCCAAGAAAATGCAAAATTCAATAAGGGAATTGCAAATATGAGGGCACCCAGCCAATCATAATCACAAAAGGCCTTCAAATGGAGCTTGAAAGATGATGAATAGAAAATTCCTTGACCAGGGTGGGATTTCATGTAATGCAGAATTATGTGTCCAACAACAAGATGAGGAACATGTGGCTTATCCATAAATTGAGTAAGAATATGCACCGAATGAGATAAGTTTTGGCCTGGTTAAAGTCAAGTAAAGAAGTCTTCCAACTAATCTATGATAGATGGATGGATTAGGCAACAGATCACCTTCGTGAGTAGAAAGCTTCTGGTGTTGCTCAAAAGGAGTTTTGATAGCTTTACAACTAAGATAACCCAAATACTCTAATAAATCTAGAACCTATTTTCTTATGGTGAAATTTTACATTTAGGGAGCATTACGATAATTTAAAAAAGTAGGCAAGCTGAACAAGAGCCCAACAAGTAACACAAAAAAAGCAAAAAGTTCAAGTGACTTGTCCCAAACCTTCATCCAGTTCCCCATTGTGAGCTTACAATGAAGTCCTCTACACAAGGCTTACAGATGCATCGCTGGGAGTTCACGGTTTCCCCACACAGCCAAAAGGCTTGGATCATTCTTGCTCTTTCTCGCCACAAGAAGTAGGGCCGAGACGAATCCTCCTAGCATCCAGTCCCTCAGCAAATAAGTTCAAATTCAATCTAGCCATCGCTTGGAGAACACATTTCAGATATTGACCACGAGGGTTCACAAGACAAGTCAACTTGATGATCATACTCACACTTTTTGTATATGCATGATCCGTGGCTGAAACGCCACCTCGAATCCCCTTAACGGGAGAACATCAGAATTCTTGCTCAGGAATAAGTGTTGAATACCCTTCTAGATCACCTCACGACAAGAACCAAATAGAGGAAGTCTTTCAATCCTCACCACCCATAACACATAAGGATCAGAGCCAAATCCCGACAACAATGGTTTACTGCCATGAAAGATAAAAGATCTACCATACTCCTCTCCGCCACGAGAAACAAGATCTCCCTAGTTAGATCAAGAGATAACTTCAAAGAAAAAACCGAGGTCTAGGCCAACATCCTATAAAAATGTAAGGAGAATTTAACCAGTGATTGGACATAGTGGTGAAGAAAGAAGCAAAGAGAAATACAAAGAAACGAATAGAAAGCGCACGAGAAAAAGTATTGAGCAAGACTATTGCATGGGTGCTCAGAAGTGTTAGGAATATTTTACTTGGCTTTACTTCGTATGTAATTTTGTTGTAGTTCCTGAGATATTGAGGTTAATGAAGCTTATGTGAAGAGTTGAAGACTGCAGTACAAAAACTAGGTATTTCTTCAGAAAGATCAAGTTAGCTTGAAGTCAGATGCAAGTCAGACAGAAACGCGAATTAAAGAACGGCTCAAACAGAAATTGGTTAGACCGTTTCTAACTAAATGAGTGATGTCATGACTGACCCAAGAAGCCCAGAATCTTCCACTTTAACCGTGAGTCACCCTCAGCTTATAACCCCTTGATTCAATCGTTTTCTTACAAAAAAAAAAAGAGAACTAAGAAAATCCAGTGATTGTGCTTTCAACGTGAAACTCTCTCTAGAAACTCACTGCCCATTTTTCTTAGTCTTTGATTGTGTGAGAACTGAGAATGAAGCCTTAAAAAGTAAAACCCCTCTCTAAGGATTCTTAGTTCGAGTTTATAAAAAAAAAAAGAACAAAGAAAATCCAGTGATTGTGCTTTCAACGTGAAACTCTCTCTAGAAACTCACTGCCCATTTTTCTTAGTCTTTGATTGTGTGAGAACTGAGAATGAAGCCTTAAAAAGTAAAACCCCTCTCTAAGGATTCTTAGTTCGAGTTTATTGATCACCACTATTATTTCCTCAAGAAGAAATTCAAGACTTTCGTAGGTTGCTGAAAATCTTGAAGGTCCAAGAGCCCTGTTCGTGTAGTTGCTGTTATTGTGAGTTCACAATGGGAGAAGGCAAAGTATGGACAGCGTGGTAAGGTTCTTAGCTTTTTGAATGGATGAGATGTTCTCAATTCTTGCTATGGTGCAGATCCAAATTTTGTATTTCGGGTAAGAAATCACGTGCGTTAGACTAGGATTGGAGTTTTCTTAAGTCAACGGATCACCTTGTATTTCGAGTTTGAAAAGCTAGTGAAATCGTTACCTGGTCTAAGGACCCGGAGAGTTTTTATCTCTTAGAATTTGTTTCCAAAATATTTTCTCTTCGTAACCAATCTTGATGTTGTGGTGATTGATATTGTTTATATTGTTATTGATTAAAGTGTTATCAAGCATGAACTCAAGCTAAATCTTCAGATGTTCTTGAATTGAGAATCTTGGATATAAATTCGAAATAAATTGATCTAACGTTTGCTTGATTATTTACTTCGATTGAATATGTTTGTATTGAAGTAATTCTTTGTACTGAACTTTCTGATCTGGTTTGTGTAGTTTGTGCAGAAAAAGAATCGTATAATTTGAATAGATTTAAAGTTTAAATTGGAGAACCTATTCACCCCTCTCTAGGTTATGTTGGTATTGGATTTGAGTCTTAAATCATTCCCTTCAAGAAGAAGAATGGATCTAAAGAAACACTCCAAATCAAAGCTATTCAAAGCCAAATATCACACGCCAACGGTTGAATCAATCAGAAAAAGGGTGTGACGCCTCGTAAATGACAAGGAGGCAGAGCGTCCACATTCCAGGAAGTATGTAAAGTAGCAATCCTATGGGATTGAAGACCTTACTAGACCGACGTGCATCCGCCCTCGCATGTGGGCGTGTGGGATTATCTCATGGCTTAGTCCTAAGCATCGAGAAATAAAGGCAACATTCAAGACCAACTAGCATAGATCAAACGAAAACAACCAATGGCTTATCACAAAAGAAATTTAGGCTATGTTTGGTTTAGTTCTTCAAACCGTTTTTGTTTTTGTGTTTTTTTAGAAATAGTGTAGATTCTCTTGGGATTGGTGAAAAGTTAGTTAAGAGTTGTTGAAATTTGTAAAAAGTTATTGAGATTGGTGAAAAAGTACTGAAATTGATAAAAAAAATTATTGGGATTGGTGAAAATGTATTGGAATTGATGAAAAAGTGAGTGAGAAGTTTTTAAAAAAAATTTAAGAACTTAAACAAACATAGCCTTAATGTCTCTAGTAAAAAAAAGTTTGCCTTACAAAGAGGAAAGAAAAATAGCCTATTATAGGCACTGTGCGTTAACCCGAAATAAAAATCACTCCAGTTCTCTCCATACCGATCAACCCGAATATAGAATAGCATAAAAAAGTCTGGGTAAAAAATTGGGTTCATAAACCAATCCCTAAACTTAGTTGGAGGTGTCTTACAACTCCCAGAGCAAGCCAGCCTCCTGCCCAGCTTGATTGGCGCCTGGTAGCCCCAAACGAGTTCGGATTCCATCCGAACTCCATTCGGTTCGACCGTCCAATGGTCGGGATTGGCTGACAAACACTGTTCGGGCCAGCTCTGGGCCCCCCTGGGACCCACACCCCTCCCTTGGTTGTCCAATCCCGACCGTCGGACGGTCGTACCGAATGGAGTTTGGATGGAATCCAAACTCACCCCAAACCTCCCGGAACACTCGAATGACACTGGAATTCTCCCACTCTATGTGGCGTCCAGCATCTCAAGGAATTTGCAGTCCACTGCTTCCCCCTCCATTACTAGATGTAGCATACAGTTCAAGTATATGGCCCGGGGACACCCTGAGGGGTCAGCTTGGGCAATCATTTCTATGCTCGCATCATGAGCCTGCTCTTCTCCAATTGGACGGTCCACCCCTTCAAGAAACATGATATCCGAATTTTCACTCAACTGAAGGGCCTCAAGAATCTCTCAGTCTCTAGGGACCGTTCGATGTAAGAAGTTAATTCTCGTATAATGTCCCAAAACCACCAACAGACCCTCATGATCTCAAACATGTCCTCCTACACCATGAGTGATAGTAATGTGTTCATAACTTCGTCTGGAAGACTCATCAAGGGAAAACAAGGTTCTATAGTTAAACGTCGTGCTATGGTAGCAAAGGAGAAAAGATGTCTAGAAATACGAAAGTTAGGAAAAGAGGGAAAGTAGGAGAAACTTTCCAAAGCTTGAATGGTGAGGGGTTTAGCTACGTAATGACATTTAAAGAGAAACAAAGGAAATCCATGAGAAGTTACAAATATCGCATAATGACACTTCCCACTTCACGTTGATGGAACGTCGCATTAAATTGGCTTAAAACAGTGTAATCAGATTCAAAGAATGTTGAGTCTTGGGCCGAAAGGACCTCGTGGAGCATTCCCTCTGTCTCTATCGTTGAGTTTTAGAGAATGAGGGGCTACTGATGGATAAGGAATAATCGGCCCATTTGACCCAATCTGAAGTAGTGAGTAAGAGGATGGCCTCATCAAAAGAAACTCGGAAAATACATACACCACATCGGCCTACACCAAAAGCCTAAAGCTTTCAGGATGTTCCCAAAGGGCCTGGGTAGACTAGACAATGTGAGTCCTAGGATTAAGGCAACCCAAGAGGGAAGGTGAATTGATTTTCTAGACTTTTCACTTTTAACCACCAAAGACGTGTTTGCAAAGTAACTACTAATTTAGCACAAGTATATAATATGAAACAAGTATAAATACGTGCTAAAAGAAAAGAGTAGGAATATAGAAGCAAACACATTATTTTTAGGTGGTTCAGCAAACCCGCCTACATTCACCCTTCAAGCTCCTTCACCGAGCCTTGAGGTTTTCCCACTATTCTTCAAATAGCATACACTCTAGCTTTCGGGTGCTAGAGAACCATACAAGTGTTTTCTCGAGCTCAACACTCAAACCCACCCAAGTGGTTTTTCGGGTACACCACTCACAACCCACCCAAGCTTGAGATATTCTCTCTCTAAGCTTCTTCTTTAGTGAACAACCCTCACTAAAGGAATCACCTCTTTTGATATGAAGATTACAAGAACAAACCCTCTTGATAGAGTATATATGAAAATGGAAGACTATATCTCTTGATTCAGACAAAGACAGGTATATGAAAGTGTGTTTTGTGTGAATAAAATGAAAAATACAGAATATGAAGGTTTAGAATATTTCTCAAGTAGTAGAAATGATATGTGGTTATTGTATATATATTTTGGATGTTATGGATGTGTATTTATATGCCATATATGAAAACTAGCCGTTGGGAGTCGTCTGTTAAAACGAGCCGATCAACCGCTTCAAGTTACCGTTTATCCAATGGTCATATTATTAGAAGCTTAACGGCTCTATTTAAAAATCAACCGGTCGACCGCTATACCAAGTGGTCGAAGACCGGTCGACTGCTTCACCAATCAGTCGACCTCTTCAACTTAAGCACATAGTCCGATTCATTTGAAACCATGTTTTTGACCACTTTTAAACACCCAATTTTAAAGACTTAATTCTCATAAGTTATGAAAGGTTTGGGAGTTTGATTGTGATGTTTTGAAACCTTTAAAAACATTTTAATCTTTCAAACAAAAGGTAAAATGATTTATGCACGTTTTGAAAAATATGCAAGTGTGATTCATAATCCTTGTCAAAAGTGAAACAAAGAGTTACAAGGATTATACTATAAGGTCTTGAATCTTCACTTTTGAGCTTCTTGCATCTTCTTTCTTCAAGTCTTTGGCTCTTTTATCAAAACGTTTTTGTCTTCGAAGATGTTCGTTTTATAAACTTGATTCATTTATTGAAATCATCAAAATCTCGATTGTGCATAAAAGCCAACAGACAAGTATGCATCCCACCAAAGGAGCTCATTTAGGAAATAATCCTCGAAAGTGCCTCAGTTTTAAGCTGCCTCCCCTATGATGCTCTCCATGTCAATTTCTCCTACACACATTATATAGTGCAATTCCAAGACCCGTTGCAGTTAAGACAAGACATGCCATAAAATGTAGTCACATATGACTAGATGGAAGCCGCAATCTCTCACTTCCATGGTACTACTACCTATCGTTTCCCCTAAGCCGAAATACACCCAACAACTCTTATATAAAAACTCCTTGGCACGTATCTTATAAAGAGATCTTCTATGGAACTCATCTTTCTTACTCCATCCTTCATTCACGTTAACTTAAGCATCGGAGGCTAACTCCATGGGGAAGCTCCATTCTCATTATCTTGCTACATAGGCCTCATATACGAAAGAAGCTCGACTATGGCCCACAACTCATCAGGTGGACAAGACAATTTTTGGCATCTTCACCCACTATTTTCTTCCTTGCAGATGAGTAGATTACTTTCACTAATCTAGATGATATATATAGAGGCTAACCCAAACTTGGGCCCTCTATAGTAAACCAAAACATGGTCGTCAGAGGTCGTTGTTGATGGAGGAGAAGTTGGAGGTAGTTGTTGATGGAGGAGCAGTATGTGGAGGGGTTGAGGCAGCTAAAGGTTGATTTTGGAGGGATAAGTTGCACAATGTCATTTTGTCTTTAGAGGGTGAGGTGGAATGATGACGTGGCATGAGACTGTGAGTTGACAAACATGTATGAATTTGCCATTAGTGAGTATGACGGGGGTAACAAATGAACTAATTTGTCAAAGGGTAAAAATTCAATGACTTAATCTTTCATTTTTAAAACTTATTGACCTTTTGTCTCGAAATGGTGTAAAATCTGTAGACAAAAATGAAATTTCTCATTTTTATAAAATGTCAATTCATCAAATTTTGAAGTGACTTAATTGAGGGACTGGCATGTCACAAATATGTGACAACATGACCAATTTGTTGAATTTCAAGCTTCGGATCAATTTGTCACAAAGTCAAACCTCAGAGACGGTTGGTACAATTAAGCCTAAAATAAATTTTAAAAAATAGAATCACAAAGGAATGATATTGAATTGGCATATGTATTTCGAAACCCTTAATAAAAGTTACACAGATAATTCCTACATAGGAATGATATGGAATGATAAAGAAATGTAACGATGTTAACAAAAAATTGAATAAACAAAAAAAAAAAGGGTAACTCAATATGGTACAGTACTGCTAACAGCGACCTAATCTGCGAGCGATTCAATTGACATTAGCTGTCTGGTTGGTCTTGTTTATTCACACTTGGATTAATGAATCCGGCTAATGGGCCTTCTATATCGGATCCATAAACATGACCCATCTTGGTACGTTTTGTTTCCAAGTATATCTTGTTTTCCTCTGTTATTGGTGTCAGGACGGGAACCCGCCCAATTACTGCCAAGCCGTACCCCTTCAGACCGGTGAACTTGGCCGGGTTGTTTGTCATTAGGCGCATCGTTCGGACACCTATGTCTCTTAGAATCTGCTCACATCAATATTGGGAGGTTAGATATTCTGTCACTCAATAGCATGACCTTTTTTTCTCCAAGAAAAGTAGAGGAAACAGAGTTATCTCCTAAACAAATGTTTAGATATTTAGTTTTTCTTTTCGCTTCACTTTCTTGGAAGAATATAGGCTGTTCCCTTTTTCGTCTCTAAACTGAAACCCTTTCTCAGAAGAGTAGGCTGGAGGGATTTTTAATTCTTGTTTCCAATTAGAGAAACGTTCTTATATTTTCATCCCTGTGAGTTGGCTGCCCCTGCTTCTGTATTTTCATCCTTGTGAGTTTGGTCGCCCCTGCTTCTGTAACTTGTAGTCTGGTACTTGAGCTATCAAGTAGGTTTAGGCAATATGTTAAATACAGGAATATATCTCCCCCACAATCTGTTTGGATGGCAGGGAAAATACTTGCAAGAATCCTTTGGAAAAGAATTCAGAAGGTGCAGGGACTTTAAGATATATTATTGTTTCATGTCAATTGTTTGGACAAGGGAGGTCTATGCCTCCTTCCTTTCTTCTCTAGATGTTTCTGCGGAACTAGAGCTCTATCAAGCATGATAGATGACTATGGACAAATGTTTAGAAAACAAACCTGGGCACCAATTCCATACTCGCGAGCATCAACAGCTAAGCCAAGTTCTATATTGGCCTGGACTGTGTCATGGCCTTGATCCTGCAAATTATAGGCCCGGAGTTTGTGACCTAAGCCTATTCCTCTTCCTTCATGACCTCGAAGGTAAACAACAACTCCTCTACCAGCTTGCTCTATCAACTGCATTGCCAAATCCAACTGGTTGCCACAATCACACCGAGCTGACCCAAATATATCCCCTGTTAAACACTCAGAATGAACTCTCACTAGAACATCTTGTCCCTGGCCAATGTTTCCCTATCAACATTTCAAGGTAAAAAAAGAAGTGACTACGGCGGGCACTTCAGTATATTAGCTAAACCAAATGAACCCAGATGCTTAGATTGGAAAATGGTAAAGAAGAGTAGAAAACAAAGTTTTACCTTTACAACTGCTACATGTTCTGTCCTATCTAGCTTTGAGCGATAGCAATAAGCCTGAAAGAGACCCCATTTTGTTGGCAGAGGTGAAATAGCAGTTCTTTGGACCAGTTTTTCCCTCTTTCTCCTGTACCTACGAGCAGAATGCATAAGCATATTACTAAGTAGGGTCATTTGCACATGCCCCCCCGCTGCCCAATGAGTTGAAAAGCATAGTATAAGTTGAGATACTTTTGTTCATAAACCCCTTTAAAATTTGAAGACTTATAAAAGCAGATTATGGGGGAGCCATTTTGCATGAGACTTCTTAACGACTCGTGTCAAATTAGTAGATTTTAAGATTTCTAGTTTGCTATTCATTTACAGAAGTTGCTATAGGATACATTAGTCAACATTTCAGTGTGTGAACGTAGCGCCAACATTCATGTAGAAAGAAATCACTTGCACTCAAATGCTTAATTAGGAATATAGCTCGACACTTATTTAACTCGTTTATTCAGTGGAAAACGTCTGAAAGAGCAATGAAAACCTTCTAGACAACATCTGTGGATCTATCCACAAGTCTTCATCTCTTTACTGAATCAATACGTGTGTGGCTCACCTAATCAAATCCGTAATTGACACAATTGGAATGTTGTGCTCCAATGCCAACTTTCTTAAACTGGACAAAGATGCCATGGAACCATCATCTGCATCAACCACAGCAGAAAGAACAGAAACCGATTGCAAGCCAGCAAGTGAAACCATATCTACAGACGCCTCAGTGTGACCAGCTCTCCTAAGAACCCCACCATTTCTGTACTTCAGAGGAAACACATGGCCTGGCCTTCGGAAGTCTTCTGGCTTAGACTTGGGAGACGAAAGAGCAAGAACAGTCTTTGCCCTGTCTGAAGCTGATACTCCAGTGGAAGTGCCAGTTTTAGCATCCTATGTAAGTAAACAAGACAGGTTGAGATACCCGAATTGCCCTGTTGCAAAGGTTCAATTTATAGGTTCGTATGTGGTAGCCGTAAATATAGAGAAGCAAAAGAAGTTGGAATCCACTACAGTTACCACTGTGATTGTGAAAGTGGGGGCCGAAGAATCTTCATCTTCTGTGTCTGGTGACATTAGAGGAAGCTTCAGTCTTTGAAGATCCTCCTCTTTCATGCCTACCGAAATTATTCCCGATCCATGCCTAACCATAAAGGCCACATCCATGGGGCTTGTAAGAGATGCTGCCATGATGAGGTTCCCTTCTATCTCTCTATTTTCATCATCTACCACAATCGCAAACTAAAAAAATTTGCAGAGGAGGTCAACACATAATCCAGATTAAAGTCTTACAAAGAAAGCAACATCCAACTCTTTCCGGATAAAATAATGCAATCAATGCTCAGAAACAATCTTATCCTACAGGTCATACAATCACAAATTACGAGTATTTTAGAAGAGGTGGTTACATGATTATTGAAGTTAACATTAGCATTGATCACTTTCAATTAAGAAATGGTGCCAACTAAAAGAATAATATAAATGAGTAGATTAACAATAAAACCAACCTTTCGTTGCCGCAGCGCATTAAGCGCCTGCTCAATGGAAGAGTACCCCTCGGATGGAGAGTCCGGGTCACCCTCAGCATCACTTACAAAGAAATCAATTGTCTCTGGAGTAATCTCAGCATCTAGCGTCCCAAATGGTGCTGAAGCCGACTGGTCAAAGGTGCCCAACAGAGGCCCGTTTCCAGTACCCTTCAAAGCGCTGTCATCATACAAGTTTCCAGCTCCAACTCCAGACACCCCAGTAGCCCTACAAGGAGGATCCCAAAATCTGTGCTTACATGAGCAAAGTCCCGTGCTCTGAAAAGCCGCTAAAGATCGATTCCAGCTGCAACAGAACCATCAATAGTTGTGACACCTGCTTATTCGACGTGAGGACGGGAGAGTCAGAGAGCTCTTACCTGGGGCTGGTGAAGATATGAGAAAACAAGGGGTGAGGAAACAAAGCGGAATCCATGGTCCATGGATATTGAGAAGCTATTGCTTTTTCTACTTATATTTTGCGGTTTTTCGGCCGCACATACTGCATGTTGCGTACCCAAAAAAGGAAACAAAGCCCACCTCTAGTTCCGGATATATATATATAGGGCTGTACTCTAACCCGTGATCCACATGCTATGATGGCTCTGTTTCTCTATATATGAGAGCCTGACAGTGACGAGGCCAGATGGAATTGTGTGACGGGGGAAGGTTGCTGACCTAAATGGGAAGTCTTGGGAGGAAGAGTTATTGGAGAGGATCTGGATAGTTCGAAGACACTTCGCTGGTTTCAACACGTTGGCTTCCAGGGGCATGTTCGTAACTTACCACCTTGGGTGGGCTTAGTCTTGGATTGGGCTGGGTGATGTTAGTTGGACTGGGCGGGTGATGTTAGTGGACTATTAGTTGATTAATAGCCCACATTTATGTTATGGCTTTTGTTTGCTTATTTCGGTTGGGCCTTAGGCCTTAATGATTGGTTTATTAAGCCCAAGGCCATTATGGGGGAAGGTAGTTATAGGGAGATTCAGACCTGGAGAGAGGTATCGAAGATCATTTTACGTATAGTGTTTGGGAGGAGATTTGCCATCTCGAATGGGCATTGTCTTTCATTTCCAATAGTTCATCACAATCTTGTAATAGTTTATTCATAATACAAGTAAACTGTTACAAATTGGTATCAGAGGAAGTTTCTGCATGGCTGACGGCACTAGGAAGGTGGTGGCGGCAGAGTCCTTGGCGGAAATTAAGGAGCAGCAGGAAGCTCAAAAGCAAGAACAAATACTTCAAAGGCAGCAGATGGAGCAGATTTTGCTGCGCTTGCACGATCTTTCTCTTAGGGTACAAGCGTTGGCTCAAAATCAAAGACAAGAGGTTGAAATTCCTGTACAGCACAATCAACAGCACAATCGTGAGGTGGGTGGTGTGTATATGAGGTCAGTTTGGTTGGATTTCCCAAAATTTGAGGGAGATGATCCCACGGGTTGGTTATACAAGGCCAAACAGTTTTTTCATTTCAATCAAACAGTACCGCAACATAAATTGTTCATTGCTTCATTTCACATGAAGGGAAAAGCCCTAATATGGTATAGGGAGTTGGAGAGATCAGGAGCTATCACAAGTTGGGAGGGGTTGGAAAGAGCCTTGTTGGACAGATTTGGAACCCTACCTTATGATGATCCTATGGAGTGTTTGGTGAAGCTAAAACAAACTAATACTATAGAATCTTATACTAGTGAGTTCGAGGTTCTTGCTAGTCGTTTGGGTGTACTGGATGAGGCTTACAAACTAAGTTGTTACTTGGGTGGCCTTAAGGATGAGATTAGACTCTCAGTTAAGATGTTATTACCCATTAGCATCCAACGAGCATTTGCATTAGCTAGAATGCAAGAGGAATACCTGTTGTTTGGGAAAAAATTGTGAGGATGGGTTCTGGTTCTACAACTTATTCTTAGCCCTTATCCAACAGTAATTCAGCTACAATTGTTACTAAACCAGGGGTACGGGTGCAAAGAATCACTCATCAACAGATGAAAGAGAGGCGTGAAAAAGGTTATGCTATAATTGTGATGCTAAATGGAATCCTAGACACAAGTGTGAGAATCTCAAGCTATTTCTGATTGAATGTAGTGAAGAAGATGGGGACTATGAGGATAATGAGGGAGAGCTCTTGTTAATGGAGGAGGAAGATGAAGTGGCAGATCAAGTTGATAAACCAAACATTTCCCTAAATGCAATTACGGGGTCATTATCAGCCGGGACTATGAGAATTAATGGAAGCATTAACAATCAGCCAGTGGTTATTTTGGTTGACAGTGGAAGTACACATAATTTTGTGGATCATAGAGTGGGGACAGATTCACAACTACTTATAAACCCACTGAAAAAGTTTCGGGTAACTATAGCTAATGGAGAGTGAGCAGTGAAGGTGGTTGTGGTAATGTGAAGATTAAAATGCAAGGTCACGTGTTCACAGTGGATGCTTATGTGCTGGTCCTAGGGGGTTGTAACATGATTTTAGGTGTGCAATGGTTGAGAACATTGGGTACAATCTCATGGAATTTCAAAGCACTTAGTATGCAGCTCACTTATGATAGCCAAATTGTGCAGTTGAAAGGATTAGTGACCTCTCAATTTGTGCAAGATTCAGTGAAGCTGAAAATGAATAAGAGTGAGAGAAGATGACTTATCTTGCAGCTGGTTTTGGAAGGCAAAGCAGAAGTGGATAAACAACAACTTCAAGAAGATGTCGCAGCCTTGTTGCGACAATTTCCAGGGGTCTTTGAGGAACCAAAGGGCTTACCACCAAGAAGTATTCATGATCATGCTATCAACCTAAAGGAAGGAGCCCAACCTGTTAGTGTGAGACCATATCGCTATGCGTATTTCCAAAAAAATGAGATAAAGAAGATAGTTAAGGAGCTGCTTACATCAGGAGTGATAAGAGCATCTCAAAGCCTTTTTTCTTCCCTAGTTCTACTAGTGAGAAAGGCAGATGGAAGCTAGCGTATGTGTGTGGATTACCGAGCCCTTAATAGTGCTACTATTAAGGAAAATTTTCCTATACCAGTTATTGATGAATTGCTAGATGAATTGCATGGGGCCAATGTGTTTTCAAAGCTGGATTTGCGTTCCTGTTACCACCAAATTCGAGTTAAAGATGAGGACGTGCCCAAAACAGCGTTTCGGACTCATGAAGGACACTATGAGTTCCTTGTGATGCCATTTGGACTTACTAATGCTCCAGCCACATTTCAGTCCTTAATGAATGGAGTGTTCAAGCCGTATTTGAGAAGGTCATCGTATTTTTTGATGATATACTAATCTATAGTGGCAACATGCAGGAACATTTACAGCATTTCAAGACCACTCTAGACACTTTACAGCAACATCAACTCTTTGCTAAGATGTCCAAGTGCAGATTTGCGTGTGAAGAGATAGATTACTTGGGTCATTTGATTTCGGATCAGGGAGTACGAGCAGACCCTTCTAAGCTGTAGTCTATGGTGGAGTGGCCCCTTCCTAAGACAATTAAGGCTTTAAGAGGCTTTCTTGGCCTCACGGGTTACTATCGCAAATTCATAAAAGGGTATGATTCCATTGCAGCCCCTTTGACGTATTTGCGTAAGAAGAATGGGTATGGGTGGAACGATGAAGCTACTGAGGCTTTCACCCAACTTAAGGAGGCTGTTACAAATCCTCCGATTTTAGCATTGCCAGATTTTACTAAATCTTTTGTGATAGAGTGTGATGCCTCAGGGGTTGGTTTGGGAGCTGTTTTGATGCAAGAGGGAAGACCTCTAGCAGTTTTTAGCAAGGCACTTAAGGGCAGATTGCTGGTGATGTATACCTACGATAAGGAACTACTTGCCCTGGTCAGCGCTATTAGGAAGTGGAGACCCTATCTATTGGGTAGACCTTTAAGTTCATAACAGACCAACAAAGCTTAAAGCATTTATTGGAGCAGAAGGTGGGTACACCACTTCAGCAGAAGTGGATAACCAAGTTGTTGGGCTATGATTTTTTGGTGGAATATAAGCAAGGAAGAGACAACAAGGTTGCTGATGCTTTGTCAAGATAGTTTGCCGAAGTTGAGGAGCAAATGGAGGGTGAATTATGCAACATCTCCTTCCCTATAGCCACATGGTTAGAAGAGCTTAGTGTAGCCTATACTAAGGATAGCCACATCCAATATCTTCTTAACCGACTACAAGAAGGAAAACTTGATCCTTTACAATATACCTTGAATAATAAGATACTCCTATACAAGGGAAGAATCTATATAGGAGATGATCCAACTATCAAGGAAAGGGTTTTGCACATGACACATGATGGTCCAATGGCCCCACATGCTGGTTATGAGAAATCCTATCAGCGGGCTAAGAGAGATTTCTTTTGGAAAGGTATGAAAAAAGAGATTAAAGCCTATATTCGACAGTGTAGTGTGTGTCAGCAGAACAAGTATGAGACAATGCTTCCTTCAGGTTTACTTCAGCCACTACCCATTCCTACTACCCCATGGACTGACATCTCCATATTATTGATGAATTGCCTAATTCTCATGGGTACACAGTCATTTTTGTTGTGGTGAATAGACTCACCAAACACAGTCACTTTATACCCCTTAAACATCCTTATACAGCTCGGTCAGTGGCTCAAAACTTCAAGTAACATATTTTTAAGGTGCACAACTTACCCTAAAAAATTGTTTCAGACAGAGATGCAATTTTCACAAGCAAATTCTGGTAGGAATTTGCTTGTGAAAATACACTATAGCACAACATATCATCCTCAAACCGATGGGCAGACAGAGGCAGTGAACAAGTGTATAGAAGGGTATTTGCGATGCATGATAGGTGATAAGCCTAAAGATTGGATTCAATGGTTGCCATTAGCTGAATGGAACTATAATACCAGTGTGCATTTTTCTATAAAGCTCACACCTTTTGAGGCTGTGTTCGGTTACTTACCTCCCCGATTCCCTACCTATGGATCGGGAACTACTATGGTGGCTGTGGTGGATGATGCTTTGAGGAGCTGAGAGCAGATCCTAGCCTTGCTTCGGGAGAACCTCACAAAAGCACAAAATTGAATGAAAAAATACTCAGATCTCAAACGCAAAGAACGAAACTTTCAGGAAGGGGATTTGGTGTACTTACGTCTTCAACCCTATCGACAGCTCTCGGTGAAGCAGCGTCACAATATGAAGCTTTCTCCTTGGTATTTTGGCCCCTTTCCGGTTTTGAAACAAATCGGCACTGTCGCATACCGTTTAGCCTTACCAGCCGGATCTACAGTCCATCCGGTCTTCCACGTATCCCAGTTGAAGCTCCACCTCGGTTCTCGCGTGACTCCTTTCACGGGGTTGCCTGCAGTTGATTCTCAAGGTGTTTTTCGCCCTGAGCCAATTGTTGTGCTCGATAGCAGGATACGACGCTGTGGCTCCCGCTCTATTACTGAGCTTCTCATTCACTGGTATGGTCAGTCAGCTGATGATGCCACTTGGGAGAAATTATACTAGCTCCGTAAGGATTTTCCTCACCTTGTGGACAAGGTGTTTTGATCGGGGGAGTATTGTGACAGGGGAAGGTTGCTGACCTAAAGGGGAAGTCTTGGGAGGAAGAGTTACGTTGGAGAGGATATGGATAGTTCGAAGACACTTAACTGGTTTCAACACGTTGGCTTCCAGGGGCATGTTCGTAACTTGCCACCTTGGGTGGGCTTAGTCTTGGATTGGGCTGGGTGATGTTAGTTAGACTAGGTCGGGTGATGTTAGTGAACTATTAGTTGATTAATAGCCCACATTTATGTTATGGCTTTTGTTTGCTTATTTCGGTTGGGCCTTAGGCTTTAGTGATTGGTTTATTAAGCCCAAGCCCATTATGGAGGAAGACAGTTATAGGGAGATTCAGACCTGGAGAGAGGTATCGAAGATCATTTTACGTATAGTGTTTGGGAGGAGATTTGCCATCTCGAATGGGCATTGTCTTTCATTTCCAATAGTTCATCAGAATCTTGTAATAGTTTATTCATAGTACAAGTAAACTGTTACAAATTGAAGCAGGCAATATTTTTTTCTAATCCATCACTCTATCAAACTAGTAACTTCTCCTTGACCTTCCATTCAAGATTTCTGAAAAAGGTGGTTTGAATTTGACACCCCGACTTTGCAGCAAATCTAGTTGTCGTGCATGCTACACGTGAATGTAATGAAGCATGTTAAGAGCTACGTTGTCTGAAAATGTTCCCTTCTCCATTGCCTTGCCAACGGTACTGAAGTGCAAAAACATTGAAAAGTGTGACCAAGGATCGCTGAAGAGTCCTGACAGTATAAATCAAGATCAGTATAAAAACATTGAAAAATGTTTCTCTTAGAGGTACTAAATACAACTCCATGAATGAGTAAAATGAAGGTTCCCTTCTCCCTTTCCTAATTTGTTATTGTTTGTTAAGGAATTATAATATAACATTAAACAAACTCATAGTTTGGTTTTCTTTTCTTTTTTCAGTAATTTTACTTGATTTTGTAATTGAGAAAAGGATAAAACTTATAAGGATGCTTGATAAAAGTTATGCATGATAATGCTTGTGGCCCTAGGTCCTAGGCCACAGGTTTCGTGCTGATCTACGTGTCAGCTTTGGCGGCTTCCACTTTGAGGCTGTGCTTCAACATGCACGGTTCCAGAATATATACATGTTGATCAGAAGTTCGGAACTTACGCTATGGGCCGTCTGTAAGATGCTTACTTAGGCTGTGTTTGGGAAGTAAAATTTTAGGGTGGTTAAAATTTTAAATATTAGGGTTGATGAAAAAGTAAGAAGAGAGAGTGAAAAAGTGTATGAAAATTGATGAAAAAGTGAGGAGAGAATGTTGTAATGATGATAAAATTTTAAGTAGGTAAAATTTGATTACGCAAACAGATCTTTAGCCACGTCATAAGAAGGCGTTTCTGTTTTTGGATTTTTTTTTTCTTTCTTTTTTTTTCTTCTAAACACCGCTTCAATCTTAAAAATCAGTTTTACAGGTTTGTTCAGCATTAAACAATTATTTTTAAAAAATGCAGTTTCTCGTTTAAATCGTCATTTTATTAAAAAACAATTTTAGCAGTGAAAAGTTGCTACTGCCAGAATCACCACCCCACGATAAAATCTGACTCCGTTACTAGTGCCAAAATGGGGCACCGACCAGTTTGAGACACCGGTACTGGTGTCGGTTAAACTAGGAACCGGCAGTATCGGTAACTAATACCACTGCTAGAAAAACATTCCGACTTCGCCTTTGTACACTAAAACAATGTCTCTTATGTTAAAGTTTTTCAAAATGTAATTAATTAATAGCTAGTATTTTGGGATTGGAAAAAAAGTTTTTTTGGGAAGGGCATTTATGGGTAGACCTTTCACATACATTTGCTATAGTGCAATACTTGCAGGCTGGTGCAGCACACACATGAGACGCATTTGGCACTTGGCATCAGAGCTAAAATCTGAGATGTAGTTTTTTAATCTTTTGATCTGATGGTCAGATCTTATTAAATTTAGATTGCATTAAAACCTAACGATTGATTTGATTAATTGTTTAAGTCAAGAAGGTTAGTTGACTAAATCGTAGTTAATTTACGTGTTAGCCATTTAAATGTATAGTGACGTTGTTAGCACTTCAATTTTGAATTACCCCATTTTTGAACCAGACATATTTATCTTATCTATTATTTGAAAAAGCATCAAGGAGTTCATCTTTGTTAATTGTGAGACAGTTGAACAAACGAATTTCAAAATCTAGGCTCAAAATTGTATTCTGAACGAAATTCCATGACCCTGAGCACAAATTGGTAGGGACAAATATCATTTAATGAAAACAACAATATTGTGCCTTAAGAGCAATTTCTTTTCTTCTTGAACTTTACTTCATCTTATCGCACTGCTTATCATCGCCCATCTACAAGTGGATTTATCATGCAAGTGCGAGAAGCAATTCTGCAAGATTGCTTCCATGTATAGACGGGTGAGAATGGTTAACATTCTTTCTTTTTTTCTTTCTAAATTGGTTAACATTCATCTGTGCACTCGTATTGGCTGAGCAAAATGGACACCACAAAGGGGAGGGAAGCCCAATTGTATTGTATCCTTAGAGCCTGGTATGAGCTCGTATGGTACTTGAAATGGCATTCAAACATATTAAGAGTTTGTAGAGGAGTACGTGCAAACTCTATGGCAAGATAGTTGTTCCATGAAGGAAATCTGAAGAAACATATGCTTTATGGATAACATATACATATACAACCTTTGGGAAAAATATCAACAAGGGGACTAGAAGGACAATCAAGTGTTCTTTTCTAAAACGGACATTGCTGGTGCCAAATAGTTATTTGCTTTGTCGGGCAAATGCGCTACCTGCACCGGTCGAGGATCAAATACGGCCTTATCTTTTAGCACCATAAAAAGCATCAAGAAAAGGATTTTATGTTGATTCTCACTCACCAATTCATAGAGCTCTCTCCCTTGCTCAGCAACATATTCATAACATACCTGGACATGTTTAAAAAATCCCCTTAGACATGTCCAAACTTGAAATAACCCCAAAAACAAATAGGGATGGATACCCACATCGAAGCTCTTGTTTCTTGCAGTTGAATCGTGTAGTGCCTTCACGCAGATGTCAGCCACGTCAGCACAGCTGATGCCCTAAATTAAGAGAAAGCCTTTAGTAGTGGATGTAGTATCGGTTATGGGTGACTTTATGACTCAGGACCATCACTCTCACCTGAGAGATTCTGTTTCCTTGATCAAATATGAGTGCACGTTGACCACCGGGTTCCTCCTGCAAGAGCCAAACTCTACTAGTGTTTACAGGTTCTGTAGTTGAATTCAAACAATAGCTAGGTAAAACTTGCTGTTGCTAAAGCAAAATCTCATCAATCCTATATGTCGAAAAGCGAAATCTACAATTGAGAACCGTAAAAACAAAAGCACAAACATAGTGACCTGCTCCCATTATAGACTTGTTTAGAACTTCCCCCACAACCCTTCTAGTCTGTATAGATGGATTCTCCATTTAATAATACATATTTAGAAGTAACAGGGGTATGTTGTTGGCATGTTCCTAAATGCAAAAATACTTATAAAAAAAATGTTCCTAAATGCAAAAATAACTTAAAATGGTATATATGTCCCCATGGAATGAGAAACAGCACCACTAGAACACATATTTGGGCATTGTCATACTAAAGTACTCATCAACTTCTACTTACAATTTCCACATGCCTAATAATAAGTTGCTACTCTACAAAAGCAATGTCAATTGTCTGACGTTAAAAATTTCAAGGAAGTCAACACTCATCACCTTTAGGGGACCAGGACGAATGATTGTGTATCCAAGGCCTGATCTTCTTAATGAATCTTCCCCAGCCTGGATAATTGTTTATGATACTTGGGGTTAATTATGTGAGCAAAAGTTTAAAAAAATCTATGAAGATAGCCAAAAGACCAAAAGAGAAGAATGGACAAACCCTCTTAGCTTTAAGAACCTGCTCCCTTCTGGTAGGTTCTATTCCTAATCCTGTACATGAAACTAAGATAAAGTCTGTTTCTTGCCCAGTCTGCAATACAGCAATTTTCATACTCATAAACAGCTGACTGAAAATATCTGCAAGTCCTAGTTACCAAATGAAGCGAACATAGAAACTTATGTATCCTATCCATTCTAAAGTTACTAACACATCTTTTACACTGCTCCTCTTGCATCATTGACGGCCACTTTTTCTTTATTACGAACATAATTTAAGTGCATTACAGTGCGAAGATTTTTTTTTTAAAAAAAAAACAACAACAATTAGAATTGTGAATACATAGACATATGTGACTGTAGATTTTAGGCCTTTAGAGAGAAGTGTAATTAGAGAAGAAAAATGGTCACTAGAATCACACTTCTACCCTATTTCTATTGCGATATATACATTGGAAACATAATAAAGCAGCGCAATCATGCCATTTAAAGTTCCTCTCAAGCTGAGGATATATCCTATAAGACCACCATAGAACAATAAAACTGAAGCCTACTATAATATAAGGACTTAATGAACGTGTTTACAAACTGCTTTCTGCCATAAAGTGCTAGCTACAGCTATGCTCTAACTTAATAGTACTAGTCAAGGCTGCTTTCGAAGTTCTTTGGAGTCATTATAAGGTCTAGTAACCAATATGGGACTTGACTATTAAACCACTCATTTCTCATTCCTTCTCCTTTCAAAGGTATATATATATATATATATACTCATCTCCCCAATTTAAAAGCCTGATGTCCTCCTCAAAGCCTGTCATGCCCACATGGATCATTATTTGGGCATATTCTTGTTGCCATTCACCAAAAGTAGCATCAGTCTCTTTCTAAGAACCAAAACCTGAAGTTATCAACAATTTCAAGTCATGGATTTTCAACAGCAACTAAACTTTGCCATCTACGCTTCAAGTCATTATAAGAGGTGAAAGGCTTTCATAGCAATTTCTAAACTTTCAGTGTTATGCTCCATTCTTAAGGCATAAAACATATTGACTTTCCATTATGCAAGATCCATAATCGTGGAACAGAGAGAGAGTCCTATAGGAAAATGATAAATAGAAAAGAGGAATGTCGTTTGTAGAACCCTTAAGAGTAGGACGCTATATCCGAAAATGTTAATATAGCTGAAAAGGGTGGAAATGCACACGTATAACTTTGTTATTATTTCAATGGAGGGTCAATGTCATGACATGCATCAAGGAGAACTAAAAGTCACAATATGCAAGAAACGCACATAAAAAACAGATGGAAGCACCTACAGGCAAGGCTTTTACATATTCCAGTATAAGCTTAAAGCTTCTCAAGTCTTGGTTCGTTCTTGTAGGTCCTTCAACAGGTCTCTGAAACCAGAAAAATAACTTCAATCAATCTTGTGAATAAAAAATACAATTCCATCAATTGGCATGAGATACTATGCATATGACTGGTAGGGACTGTGCAGAGATGGACCACTCATTCTACAGCAGAAGAGGTACAATGACATATAGATATATATGGCTAAAGTTGAGGTTGAGGTCGCCTTGTTCTCCATTGGGTAAATATGGTGACAGCACTCTATGACTGGTTCAATTGACAGCTATTGAGGATGACAGAAAAGAAAATCCACATTTCCTGCTGCCATTATCATCAGAGAAGAGAAAGCATCACCATAAAGAAGCATAGAATATATGCTGACGCCAGGAAAACAATCTACACATCAAGAAGATATCAAGAATCACCAGACCTTATTTATAGAAAACCTTATCTGATCCTAGAGGGCTGAGGAAGCCCTAACCCTGATTCAGACAAAAACTGAAAATTGAAGGGGTAATTATGGAGCTTGTCTACCCCATCATGGCAAAGGAAGATACGAATTGTGTAGATTTTGAATCTGGTGGTTTTTCCAGTGTATGCTGAATCGCATCAGGCTTACATTGAGTTGATCAAAACTATATGACAGTTACAGGAAGCTCTAATTACGATAACCTTTTGAAGTATTCTACAAATATGGCCGATACTTTTCAACTCAAGGACAGATGATATCAAAGCCAGGTCAGTAGCTCCATGTGGCTCAAGTGTACCCTTGAACAATGTCGGTTGTCTGATAAGGGCATTGGGTATAGGCAAGGTTCCAGCATCCAATTAGAGAGAAAGATGACAATAAGGAATCCTAAACAGAATAAAGATAGCACACGATTGTCCAAAATACATGAGTAGATGGAAGTAAGAAACCAAGGACAGAGAAGGAGAAAAAGAAAGAAAAAATAAAACATGTGGCATCGATAAAGTTAAAAGGAAGCAATAACTGAAAATTTCTAAGTTACTAGAGAAGGTTCCTTCCTTTCTACTGAAAGCAGTAACATCTTTTTAAGAAGGAATGACCATTTAAAGTTGAACATGGCAAAAGGACCATTGGCAAGGGCAAAACGACGAGAAATGTAACCATGAAAAGAGATTATGTTAAAAATTCTTGTTTGTATGAACTGTGTACCTAGATTGGGAAGAGTATTGTAAATAATGCACATAGGCATGGGCAGATGATTATAATAAACTTTCTCAAGTTATTTTGTCAGGCATGCAACAAATCATAACCAGATCCATTCCCAAGGGATCAGTCATAGAATCAACAAAACCTGTCTTCTAGGCTCAAATCGAATGGTCAATGTATGTACAAGAAATGGGTCTAATGGTGCATCATCAGGTTTCACCGGGCGGAAGGAGGAAAATGGTACTCTCACCTGCCAATACATGGAGAGATGCTGTAAACATATCAGGATTTTTCAAAATGCTAATAAACAAATCAGGATAGAGTTTGGTGCCTTGAGAAAAGAAAAAAACTTGATTAAATGAAAAAAAAGGAGCTCCTCACCCTACAGAATCCTACTTTTGTACTAAATCTTGCAAAATACAATTTGCTTCGACTCGAATCTGCTAAAGGTCCAGCTTCAAGAATTAAAATATAAGATCTTCCATTTCCACCAACAGAGAGAACAAGTCCCTCATACCTACACATAACAATTTTGGTTGTAAAAGCAGGAAAAGCCTTATACACTCAGAGGTATAGATTAGTCAATAACTGGTAGCCCCCATCCACTGAGATTGCAGGTATGACATACCTGTCAAGAGTACGACCCAAAGGAAGTGAAAGCTTTGTTGACAGTTCAACATACCCTCCTCTGGTGAAAACATATCCTACAGCAAAGAAACAAAAGCAAAAAAGATAAAGCGAGAACAATTCCCTTTCGTAGCTCTAGCAAATGTTGAAAAAGTTTGAGGAACAATGAGAGCACCCAGGAGCCTCTCTCACTAGAAAGAAAGAAAAAAAAATACTATATTTCAGTTCAAAGTTCCCCAGACTGAAGAGTTATCCTGTTTCACATAACGTCTTCCATGTTTACCTGAGAAGACAGCTTCTCCAGTCTCAGTGTACTCAAATTTAGCATCCATTCCTCCATCATACTTAGATGCAACTACATCTTGGAAGTATGTGCCACAACGAACGTCCCACCCATCTAACGAATCGGCAGATTTAAACTTTGCAATCAAAAGCTTGCTTTTGCTACTTTTTCCTGCTCGTAGTTGTGCTAGTTTATTGTTGTAGTCCTGCAATTGATATTAGACACCAACTTTGAAATTTCATAATGGTAAGTCCAGTATTATATACAACCTGAACAGACTGGTAGCACAGTACACATTACCACAGACACAATGCAAACAATTGATGTATCTAAGACTACAGGTAGACCCGTTTCCAACGTAAGGCATCATGATGGACATGTACTAAAATACTGTGCCTTATAGTTTGTGCACACGCCCCATATCTCGAGCAAAACCCTACAAAGTTGGAAAACTCCAGGAAAAACTACCCTTGCATGAATCATGCAGAATATCCATAGATGTAATAGAGAAAAATGCAGGATGAGGCCTAACCTGAAATGCCTTGGTGAGGTTATAAACGCCTCGGTGATCCACCCTGAATAGATCCCCCGTGATGGCAGAACGAGCAGTAGCACAGTAGATTATTTTGTTGCAACCTTCCACTGCAGCCTTGAGTGTGACAGGATCACCCACATCTCCAATTACTACCTCTACTGACCTTGGAAGCATGTTCACAACTTCCTCATCTGACTTCCTCACTAAAGCCTGATGATCATGAATAAAACAGCAAAAAACAATGGATGCCTTGTGATAAGGTTACGAGGAATTAGGTATCCAAGACACTTTTCTACTGCAACAAACAAGAACATTTTTTGCGACTAAACATCATTACACACTATGTTTCACTACATCCAATTGGAACCTAAGAATGCAGATCACCAGATCAAAGTTCAATGTATGGTAAGTCTATCACATACACACCAAGAGACTGATGAAAGCTAAGAACACATCAACGATTACAAATTAAGTATCTCAGTTAAACAAGTTCATTCTCTACTTTGTCAAGTTAAACAATATCAACAAAGAGAAAAATGGCAGTTAACTATTGCAGCTCTCCAAAGCTGATACTAGTGGTTATACTGTCACCTTTATCTTGACTTCCTTTTCTCTCAAGGATAAATTAGAAACCTGCTCTTAAAATAACAAAGAGATATCATTTTAATGACTCAAAGCCCAATAAAACAAACTATCAGTTCTTGGTTCCAAAGCAGAGACTGTCATTAAATGCAGAAGTCTGAATTGATTCAGATGGTATCATTGTCAATCACCAGCTAGAAGCATGAGACATGAACCAGGCCAAGTTTGGGTTCGTGCCACATCATTAAGGCATTGGCTCTCGAAGAGGAAGAGGCCTTCTCTGGGTTGTAAACCCAGCATAAGAAAACCGTGAGGACTCTCACCCAAAGCAGACAACATCTTGCTACAAAAGCTTGGGTAGTTACCTCTTTCTACTTGAACCAGATTAGAAAAGGGGTTCGTCATATCCTGATTTTGGAAATGATGAGTGGCACACAGCCAGAACAGTTAAGAACTAGCAGGATCTTAGATCGCACAGGAATAATACTATGTAAGAAATTTCCAGAGGGATACCAAGAAATGTTTTTATACACACCAAGTGACTGCAAGCAAAGATATTACGAGAGAGAGGTTGAAAGGATGATATTGCTAAACAGGTAATGATTTTGATTTACTATTGACTTGAACAGGATGACCTATATAGACTTTTTTATTTTTATTTTTTTTATATTGCCAAATATAGAACACATTCACCAGCAAATTAAAAATAGGAACCGGAAACGTCCACAACATTTTCATTCAAATTAACGAAAAGGCGTAATGAAAAGCAAGATCATATACTTGAATCAAGTAAAATACAGTTCGGAAAAACCTTGACACTGTAACTTCTGAGCATAAGCTTGCGGACAACGATACGGCCGATCCGGCTAGTGGCCCCAACGACGAGCACCGTGGTATTCTGAGCCCCAGGAATAGCAAACTCGCACATGGGACCCTCCCTGATGAGGAGAGCGTCCAGGGCTTCCTTGTCATCAGCTCGAGTTGTCCTGGAGATCTGCCCCAACCCGGAGAACTTCCTCCAGACCTCATCAAACAATTGCCGCGATCTGCGCCCCAGTCCTACTGGGTTCACATCATCCAAAATTATAGAAACTGAAGGCTCCTGCTGCTGCTCTTTCATGGTTTCAGTTTTGTTGCCACCAATATTGTCATCCTTCGTAGAAGGGGAAACGACTTTGTTACTCTTGGTCCTGGTTTTCTTGTTCTTGTTCTGATCGTCTTTTCCAGTTTTGGAGGCAGTGGCTCTGGGAATTAGGAACTGACAGCTGTGGAGGTTGGTTTGGCCACGAGAACTGCCGGTGGTAATGTGGTAGTAGCTACTAGACTTGGACAGAGAAATGATACCGAGAAAATTCGAGGGGTGTCTCTTGTGGTTGCTGTGATAATGCAGTGTATTGCTGTTGCCAAAACTGGCACTTGTAGTGGTTGTAGCTGCTGCAGTTGCAGTCATGTTGTTGCTACTGATCCCTCCGCTGTTAAGAGGTATCAACTGAAGTGTCTTTAAAATGTAAACCAGAACATTTTCTTGAGAAGAAAATTGTTATTAGCCAGTGGATAATTCATGAGAAAGACACGTTTTTTCTCTCTCTCTTTCTGCTTAAAAAACTGGGTAACGGGTGAAGCAAGAAAAGAATGACTGGTGTAGGAGAGAAACGAAAATCAAAGAGAGAGGACGCCGACGGTGGAATTAATGTCGACCACAGAATGTGATTTGTGGTTCGGAAGAGAGGGAAAGACAAAAAGAGAAGGTAAACTGGGACTGCGCCACGTAGAGTACCCACTTTCCTCTTATTCTACTTTCCTATAGAAATCTGAGGCAATCAGATTCTTATTCGCTTTATCTTCTTGCGATTTGCGGTTGTTAACTTTTTTGGTCGGAATGGAAACTCACATGAGGACTCCCTCAGTATTTTTAAGGGCTCTCTTTGCAACCTTAAACTTTTCAGTCATGGTTTTGTTGGTTTTCACAACATACTCCTTGATAAAAAAAAAACTCAGTGCCATGTCTAAGACTTTCAAGCTCCGGTGTGACTGCCACACGTGTAAATACATTCCAAATAAGCTTATCAGAATATTTAAAAAGGGCCTCGAATACCATCCGGAAATGCATAATCCTTTTTGGAGTGAGCTGCTTGATATCACCCAGTCCTACAGACTTCAAAACCGCGAGGGAGAGGCTGAACGAGGCCACCATCTCTGCCACAAATCTTGCCATGTGCATTGATCTAATAAGCTGCATTGACTCCAGCTTTTGAAGTGGTCCCAAAGGCAAAAATGAGAAATTACAAAAGATAAAAGTAAATTAAATGAAAAAAATGATTTATAAGTAAACGAACTAAAATCATAACATGTGTCATAAGAACCCAACCCAATTAAAGACTTCAAAAAAATGAATTGAGGTCATCTTGTGGGGGATCAAAATACTGTAAATTAGACACTTTTTATTGGCTTCGATACATCCTACAACTTCATTCCAAGGCATTAAAACAGTTGAACTCCAAGTACTATCACCTACCATTCTTTATAGATTTCCACTAGATATGTAAACGAGGTCAACCCTACACAAAAGCTCAGTAACAATGTCTAGTTTTCGAAAGGAGACAAATATTCTACAAACATACAGGTAACCACCTACTTCAGCCCTGTGAAGCATTTTAGTCCTTGCTTGTTTGTCCAGAAACAAATATTTACCACAAATACTGAGGATGAGTAAAATGTGACTTAAGCAAGGACCAAAAATCACTTAGGTATGCTATAATCTTTACCCCGGAATTCTACACTCCCAAACCCTCTCTATAATCCTTACGCTGGAATCACATGGGCAACCATTCTCCAATTCAAACCTAGCATTACTCAAACTCACACTTGCAAAGTTGAGTCCATTACCAGGCAACGTCTTTTAATTATCGAAATTATTGATTTGAAAGCCAATAGTAACTATATAGAATACCATATAACTTCTACAGGATCTTGACCAAGATTGCTTGTACTAAGAGTGCACCTGTCATCACACACTTATTTTTTAAACTATTTCTTACTTCAAAAAATTAATAAGATCGCAATTTGATCCTATTGTTTGGTCTCTCTGACCCTCTTCCACTGGACCACTGATCTTACATAGACTCCTGTTTTTAAAAACCCTGTTCATCCACAAACTTGCTCTTTCATATGTTACTCGTAGACACTCCACAAACCACAATGCTATACGCGCAGTTCTGGGTGATACCTTTTCAACACATCTACATGCTCGAACGGCAACATCAAAAGTGCCAATCCCAACCCCCCCCCCCCCCTCCCCCAAAAAAAAAAACCAAAAAACAAGGGGGGGGGGGAAACCTCCCAATCTCCATCCCAAAAACAACACACAAAATGGGCAATATAAAATGATAAAAAGAAAAACAAAATGATGAACTTAATGTTAGGAGAAGGAAATAATGAACTTGCAAGACCTTTTGAAGCCATTTCTTTATCCGCGTCTGATGAGCAGGATCTTCTCTAGTCCTTTTCTTATTATTCTTGATGTCACATATGATTTCAAGCATGAATTTCATCTGCAAGGATCACGTTTGTAACACCTGCCAATCATGCACAAATGGGGAAAAAACAGAGAACACATTCGTAATAAACTAAAAGTTCTATACGCTTACTCTCTTGCTATTTATATTTTGCTGGCCATCTCCAGACAAGGCCTTCAACTCATTAACTCTATTCTGAACACTAAGAATAAAAAATTTCATCGCAGCAGGATCATCGCCCCTTATTTTCATTCCACAGCCTGTACAGCCAAGAGCAGTTCACGCCAGATATGAGTTGCCAGTACCATAATGCTATGGCAAAAGATTGAAGAGTACCATCGCACAATTAGAGGATATTGAAAGCAAACCCTAGTACATACATATAAAAATAAAATAAATGAAACATATAATAACTGGTTATGGAACAAATACATAATGCTCGTTTTAAGCACAAAAATTTAGGTCAAGTGCTTGACATGCAAGCACCTGCTGAAAAGAGGACCCCATAAATGAAAGTTTTAAGGTTGATAAAATTCTGAGAATACATAATCCAAAAGACCTAGTATGTGAAGACCAAATATCAAAAGTCTATAGGGACTTACATTGCAAAGTTGTCAAGATGGTAGAGACATCGATCTCTGTTAACAGCTTGCTCAACATTATCAAAAAGTCGTATGTCAATTCACTGGGGAGTATCACCAGAAATACGACTATTAGCAAGAGCTGTTATATACATTATACATGAGGAAAAGTTACGAGACAAACTGATGTGCAAAGACAAATCACATGTCAAGCTATTAGGGTTGCTCAAGTGACTCAACTACTTAAGGGGTTTTGGCTAATGCCAATGCCAAACACATGAATAATCATACCACAACATAATGCTATCATTTCAACGAAAGAGCAATTTGTTTTTCCTTTTCAAGGAACCGAAGTAATTCAATAACAATGTCATGGAATCACACAGCAAGATATTTTAGCACAACCTGGTAATATAATAAAGAGGGGACTGAGGTACAAATGTCCAGGATAAGACAACTTTCCTACCTTGAGCAAACTCCAAACATGTATAAATGGGAAAGCAACAGAGTAAGATTTAGCAAGGAAAAATTGTCTTCTTTGTGATACTCCTCCTGGATAAAGAAACAGACAATTCTTCTCAGTACATTTTCAAAAATCTAGCGAAGGCTTATTCCACCTAAAACCACAAATTGCTCAAATAACTGATTTTTAGATTCCTCGCACATCTCAACTTGTAATAATAATAGTGTAACAAAGTACAGCATATAAGTGCACCTCAAAACATTAAGCAAAGGAAGCCATAAGTTTTGCACTGAAGTTAATTCCAACCAAACATGCCATTCCTGCAACAAAAGCACCGAAAACAGCAGCATGCCTATAAAAGTATTCCGCAGTTGTTAAGACAATTACAACAAGACACGGGAAAAACCATAAACAGCCAATTTTATATCCCCATGTTGTGTTCATCCTAAAAGATACCAAAGGGATAGGGAATGGCCAACAATGCTCACAAACTATCAAAGTAGAACAATGTGGCCGACAGTGATTACGGTTCAAAACTTACTAGAAATAAAATCTACAAAAATACCTTAAATGAATCCTTTTAATAACTTACTCAAAAAATAAGCCAAGGTTTTCAAAATGCAACTTTCTGAAAATTTTATCAAACATGAAAAGTTCTCAAAAAGCATATATTCTTCCAATACTCAAAATAACACATAAAAATGACTGGAAAATCTAAGCCATCTCTGTCTCAATTAACATCTAGTACAGATAAAATTAAGAAGGGGCAGATTAGCATGTTGAGCAGAGCCTTGATAATGCACTCGGTCGATTTATTCCCAAGACAAGACTTAAGTACAAATGAACAAACAATGTTAAATCATGTGGAGAAAGTTACGATAAAAAACTCATTACTAAGAAAAAAAAATTAAAGAGAAGGTACTCATCTCAATGCAGAAACTTGTACTTAACATTCTTATTCAAGATGAAGAGAAATAAATGAACCCTTACATGTTCATTGCTACGAGGACTTCCAGAACAAGATGCCAAAATCTCCTCGCTGACTATCTAGGAAGTAGCAGCACGAGCCATAGACTGCAAATGGTTTGAATCAGATAGTATATGAGACAATTCTGTACCAGCAACTGCATACTATTCTCTTAGACCAAACCATGCTAAAAATGAATAGTACGTAATACTAACTTTGTGCTAGAGATATTAACTAAGATCCAGAGACATTAACCAACAGGTAGCATGGATCAAAAAATGGTTAAAATCTAACTCTTTTGAATCAGATATATATAATCTAATTTATGCTAGTTAAACTAGAATATAAGGGTTAATTACAAAAACCCCCCACGAACTTATATGGCAATCTCAAATACCCCCTGTACTCGAACTCGTGACAACCCACCCCATGGATTACATCGCACATTGCAATTCGCCTTCTAACCTAGATTTGACGTTAAAGTGAACGTTTTTCTGTCATGTGCATGGCACGTGACACCCAGACCACGTGAAAAGACCAGATTGCCCATCCTGTGCGACAATGACGTCAAGAATTATTGCAGAATCAGTGCAAGTCATTGTCTCCAATGGGTTTCTGGGAAAAATATTGAGACTGACGAACTGATCTTCGTGAAGGTCATCCATTCTTCGACCTCCTCCTCCTTGCTCATCAAGGAAGCCCGTCGACAGAGATTATGTGGAGTCATAGCTCAACTCGAAGGCAAACTTCTCACAATAACCAGGTTACCGTTTGCATCCAATAATCGGGTTGCAGGCCCAGGAATTGGGGGTTGCAGGCCCAAGAATTGGGGGAAAATTAAAATTCCCCAATTTTGCTTTCAGTGGTGGTACTCCATTCGACAATGGAAGTCTCAACACTTCTTTTCAAGATTTGTCCCCTCCAAATTCCATAGGTGACCTCGGCATTTGGCGTCCACATTGCATCAAAGGATTTAAGGAATAACATTCCTTGCATGGGCATAGCTCTCCCTTCGCCTACCTTCGCGTGTCCTTAGCAGTGAGCATATTTATACCTGCTAGCTTGTCGTTTGTGAGAGTTTTTTGTGCACCTACTGTTTGTGAGAATGACACACAGACTGTGCATGGCTTAGGACGAACACATTTTTTTATTACCAGCAATATATGGTCGGAGTGTTTGACAGTTTCACTGCACTACTGTTTCTCTTCAAGTATAGTATGCTTTCATTTGTTATAACTATAAACCTCTCTATTCTCACACAATTTCTCTGTTCTAGCAATAGTGTAAAAATAAAGTGGAGAGTGCAACTGTCCAACAGTATAACTCCACTCAGTAGAGCACTATAATCAAGAACGTACAGGTTTGAAAACAAAGAAGGGTTATTCCATTCGTGGGTGATACCTGGCCAACGTTGTAGAGAGGAACTTGTTTCACAAAAGGGTGAAGCGAGAAACATTGGTGCTTGGAAGTGAGCTTGTTGGCGTGGTGGACACGGTGGTCGCAGGCATCGCAGAGGGCACACGGGAGGGGCAATTTGGTCTTTTTGCATGGTTTTGGTGTCACGTGTGATGAAAAACGTTTACTTTAACACCAAATCTGGGTCAAAAGGCGAATTGCAACGTGCGACGTAA
The DNA here is from genome assembly GCA_963930655.1 of Myrica gale. NCBI lineage: Eukaryota > Viridiplantae > Streptophyta > Magnoliopsida > Fagales > Myricaceae > Myrica > Myrica gale. The sequence continues at coordinate 10,539,786 of OZ005619.1, read as the reverse complement.
TCCATGGGGTGGGTTGTCACGAGTTTGAGTACAGGGGTATTTGAGATTGTCATGTAACTTTGTGGGGAGTTTTTGTAATTAACCCAAAATCTAACCACATCCTATCCCTTTACTACATGTGCCAAAAACATTTGTAGAATAAATCTGATACCATAGTGGTCACATTAACGCGTTCATATCTTTCCAGAAGCTCCCCCAGGGTTGGTGGGTGGCCTCCATAGGCTCTTAAGATCCAAAATAAATAAATATACATCATGTCCCTTTTCTACGTGTGCCAGAAACATTTGTAGAATGAATCTGATACCACAGTGGTCACATTAACATGACCTTATCTTTTCCAGAAGCTCCCCCCAAGGGTTGGGTGGCCTCCATACACTCTTAAAATCCAAAATAAATAATATGTGAACATTTAAAAGAATGTACAAGAACATTAAAGTATTAGAAGTATGGCATACAAGAAGGATTGTGGATATCTCCCCTGTAATTGATTCAACATTTGATTCGGACAACCTACTTAGAAGACCTGGAACAAGTTAAAGATAAGAAATTTAAAGACCAAGTAGGAGTTCAGCACAAAGTGCGGTGCCATAAATAACATGTTAAACATAAAAGCATACAATTTCATACCTCGTATATGTCGTCGTATTTTGGTGTACTCTTCTGACTCGTGACTTGAACGAGCTCTTAAGTGAGGAGCAATGTATTTTCCATCTCTCTTCCCTATAGGTACCTTGGCAGGAACTTCTTCTAACACCACTTCACCTACAGCCATATCAGCCACCGTGTCACCATCTTTTGCTTGCTCTAACACCTTTCTTTTCTTACGCTTCATCCTTGAAGGTGACTTAGCAGGAATTTCTTGCAACATGTATGCATCACATGTTTCCAGGGATTCAGAAACACCAAGGCCAGAGTCACCAGCAACCTCACTTTCCAGCCCTTGGTCCAGTGACTTCATCTTCTTACATTTCTTTCTTTTAGGGCTACTGTCAGGAAATTCCTCAGCACCGGGGGGTCCTTCCTTCCCTAAAGAATCAATAATAGAGGGGATTCCCCTAAACAATACATTAATACCATCATCTTCTCCTCTTAACTTTCCACCTTTAACTTTTAGTTTCTTCGCAAGTTTCCTCTCCAATTCCAAATCCTCCTCCGCTGATGCCACAACATTCTGCATGTCCATTTCAATATACTCCTCAAATTTTGTCTTTCTCACACTTGTCTGTGAAATTAAATCATAATAAAGATTTAAGAACTCACACCAACAATATAGGTGTACATACTAAATAATAATGTAATAAAGGCAGTACATTATGTCCATCCAAGACACCACCATGGAAACAATCCCCAAGTAAAAAAAAACGTAGCCAAGTCTTAAAAAAATAAAAATAAAATAAACGTAGCCCAGTGTTAGAAGTCATTATAACAACGATACCCAAATAGGCATAGGCTCCTCATACCCACATGGTACATTCCTATAGACTCTAGTAGTAAAGTCGATTTAGTCAATCGGATTAAAAATTCTATAACAACAACACAACACATTCCAGAAAATAATGTTAGCCTGCATGCAACTGGAGAATAATGTTTTGGTCATCGTCTCTGTGCTAGTCATCGTTAGCCTTGTCTCCATTGTTTGTTAGCTGTTGTTGAGTGTTGTTTCCTCGGTAGAGTTTTTATGGCGTTCTTCCGTAGTTTGGTGATTGTGGCTAAGACATTCCAATTCTCAGTGAGTTCGTTTGGTATTGTTACGTTACTGAACAGAATAGGAGATCGCAGAGTTGTATTCGCTTTGGCAGGTATGGGGTGGTTTGGTTAGCGAATATGTTTGGTAAACTTGTGGAGTCCAAGGATTCCAGAGATTTTTCAGATAAATTCAATGAATCCTCGCGTGCGTTTCTAGCCCAGAAATGTGCGAATAAGAGCGGGAGATACATTTCTCTTGCAAAATTCGGGGAGAGATGCCGTCATGGGGTGTTGATGATTCCAGAAAGGAAGTCAAGTACTGGGTGGCAGTCCTTCGTTCTGACTTGCGAAGAGATTATTTCGGTATTGGTGAGCTTAGACGTAAGAGAGTGGGGTATGTGGTTTCTATGGTAAGGGATGGTGTTTCCTTTGCAAATATGGCGAGGCATGGCTTGCCGAAGAAGAAGGCGGAGGGAAGAGAGAGCTACGAAATATTAAGGTTGACGGGGTTAGTACTCAAAAGCAGCAGTCAGTTGGGTTTCGAGGGAGCCGCATGTAAAGTTTGATGAGGGAGTTTTGATTTCCAATATCAATCACTCTAAGGGAAATATTGCGTTGGCGGCTAGTTTTGACGGAGAGCTGTGGGCACATTTAATGAATTTGCAAGCTGAGCTGGAAAGTGTCATTGGGCTATTGAAAAACAAGCTGGAGGTTTCGGAGCCCACTCTGGTGCCTAATTTTGAAATGAGTCGTATGGTGTGTGGGTTTAAACTGGAGGCCCAGCGTGCCCTTTTGTCCTCTGGTGGGTCGATTGACATGGGATTGGGCATTGGAGTGGGGCAGGCTGAGGTGGGTCAACTTTTGGTGGGTAGTGGGCCGGCAGTTGGGTCTGGCCCAGTATATCAGCAGGCCAAGGAGTCGGTTTTGGAGATCGCGGAGGAGCCTATATCGCCTGGGCTGGGAGTTGTAGGTCAGCTCCTTGACAAGGGAGACCAAGATGACTCAGCAAAGGTCTTGTCGTAGCAGGCGAGCTTGGTGGCTGTCTCCAACAGCCATGTTGTGGCAGATCTGGGCCTAGTTTTCGGGTAGCTCAATACCAAGGAAGAACAGCGTAGCTCGGAGGATGGTCTGCCGACGCCAGCGAACACGCTGGCTATCTCCGACAGCTGTGTTGAGGTCGTTCTGGGCTCGAACTTCGTTGGGTCGACGCAGGAGCTTACTGCGTGCGAATCTCACGAAGTATCTGTAGCTCGGCAGCCTGGGCTCTTTATCGAGAGGTGCTTCTGTGAGTGGCGAGGCCTTGGCACATGGGTCTGAGCTAGTTGGGGAGATGTTGGTGGGTTCTCCTTCAGGTGTGGGGGGTGGTGCTCCCATGAGAGGAGTATGGCAGGCTTCAAATGTTCATTCTTGTGCGAAGGGGTCTGGTGGGGAGCTGGTGATTCTCGAGAATGGGGAGGTCGAAATTTGTACCGAGCCTTTGAGGAGTCTGCACCCGGGGGTAGACAAAATTTTGTTGGTGGGGGGTCGGTCGAACCGTCGAGATGGGTCTTAGAGATGGTCTCATCCTTTAGGCATTTGGTGGGAGTTTCTTGTGCTAGATATGAATCTGATCTCATGAAACTTTTTGTTGCCTTGGAAATGGAGAGGGGGTTGGGCAGAAAGATTCCGGGTAGGACACGAAGTAAATTGTTTCGGGAGTTAAAATCTTTGGAGAGTTCTGTGAATTATGAAGGGAGTACCTCTGGCTCTAGAAGGAGTAGGAAGGCGGGAAAGACTTTAGTTAATTATCCATGAAGCCTAAGATTATTAATTGGAATGTGAGGGGGTTGAATGATAGAGAAAAATGTAAGAGTGGGTAATCTTTTAAGAGGATGGAAGGGGGACTTAGTGTGTCTTCAGGAGACTAAGGTAGCGGAGGTGTCTCGTGCTCTGGTGAGGAATCGGGATGTTTTTGGTGCCTTAAGTGTTCGGAAGACAGCCTTATTGAGAGAGCTTGAGTCGCTTGATGTGTTGGATGAGGGGGGCAACCTTGATGAGGAAGGTATGAATAAGAGGTTGGAGGTCTCTAGGGAGTTGAACGATATGATTATTTTGGAGGAGGTTAGTTAGTGGCAGAAGTCTAGGGCTCTGTGGCTTAAAGAAGGTGATCGTTGCACGAAGTTCTTCCACTGTATAGCTAATTCTAATAGGAGAGCGAACTTGATTTCTAGTTTGGTGGTGGAGGGGGAGTTTTGGAGGACCCACAGAAGATTGGTGGGGAGATTGTCGATTATTATTCCTCCTTATATGCTGAGCCCTTTGATTGGCGTGCCTCTTTGGATGGGTTGGAGTTTGATAGTATTACGGGGGAAGATGCAGAGTGGATCGAAAGGCCGTTTCATGAGGATGAGGTGACTGGGGTGATGCATAGTCTCAATGGCGACAAGGCTTCGGGTCCGGATGGCTTCTCCCTAGCTTTTTTTCAAGCTTGCTGGGATATTGTTAAGAATTATGTTATGTTGATGTTTAATGAGTTCGCGAGGGATGAGAAGTTTATCCGGAGCTTGAATTCCTTTTTATTGTGCTTATTCCTAAGAAGTCGGGGGCGGTGGAGCTTAAGGATTTTCGCCCCATTATTCTTGTGGGGTGTCTACAAGATCTTAGTCAAGGTGTTGGCTAATAGGTTGAAATCTTTGTTGGACAAGATTATTTCTCTTTCACAAAATGCTTTTGTTAGGGGGAGACAGATTTTGGACTCGGTGCTTATTGTTAATGAGTGCGTTGATGCCAGGTTGAGGTCGGGGGTGTCGGGCATGCTTTGCAAGTTGGATATTTAGAAAGCTTATGATCATGTGAACTGGAAGTTTCTCTTGTACCTTCTTCGTAGATGCGGTTTCGGTGAAAATGGTGTAGTTGGATCTCGTTTTGCTTCTCGACGGTTAAATTTTCAGTGATTGTTAATGGCTACCCAACAGGTTTTTTCAATAGTTCTCGTGGTTTGAGGCAAGAGAACCCCCTTTCCCTCTCCTCTTTGTTATAGTTATGGAAGCCTTCAGTCTCATGATGGGTAAAGTGGTTGAGTATGGCGGTATTGTTGGTTTTGCGGTGGGAGGGGGAGCATGAGCATTTATCACTTGCATTTTGCGGATGATACTTTGGTGTTGTGTAGGGCGGAGGTGAGTCATTTCCGGAGTCTTCGATGCCTTCTTTTGTGTTTTGAGGCGGTTTCGGGTCTTAGAATTAATTTGTCTAAGTCCGAGGTTATTCGTATTGGCATTGTTGATAATGTTCAGGATTTGGCATGTATTTTGGATTGTAGGGTGTCCTCCTTGCCAATGAAATATCTTGGGCTCCTTTTGGGAGCTAGTTTTAAGAGTGTACATATTTGGGATGAGATCCTTGAGCGGATGGAGAGAAGGTTGGCGGGATGGAAGCGTATATATCTTTCAAAGGGTGGAAGGCTTACTCTCATTAAATTTACTCTCTCGTGCCTTCCCACCTATTTTTTATCCTTGTTTCCTATTCCGGTTGCGGTGACTAATAGGTTGGAGAAGATTCAGAGGGACTTCCTTTGGGGTAGCGATGGAGATTTGCACAAATTTCATCTAGTGAAGTGAGAGTTGGTTTGTTCTCCATTTTCGAATGGATGTTTGGGGCTACGTAGTATTACTTTGTTCAATAAGGCCCTTTTGAGCAAGTGATTGTGGCGTTTTGCTCATGAGAGATAGGCTTTGGAGGATTGTCATTGCTGAAAAATATGGATGCTCTGGGAGGGATTGGAGAACTTTACCAAGTAGGGGGTCTTATGGTGTTAGCCTTTGGAGATTCATAAGTAAAGGTTTGGATGTTTTCAACAACCATGTTAGATTTTCGGTGGGCAGCGGTCTAAGGATTAGCTTTTGGCATGATTGGTGTTATAGCGATAAACCTTTGTCTTTGACTTTTTCGGTGGTTTATTCATTGGCTAGGTGTAAGGAGGCTACGGTGGCGGAATGTTTGGTGGGGAGTGTTGGCCATGTTGTATGGAATGTTCCCTTTGTTAGATCTGCAAATGATTGGAAGATGGATGATTTTTCTGCTTTTTTTCCCTCTTGTATGGTTCGGTGTTTAGGAAGGGAGAGGATGATAAGGTGTATTGGACCGATTCTAAGAATGAGGCTTTTTCGGTTAAGTCTATGTATACTTCCATTGCTGGTAGGAGTAGCTTGTCTTTTCCTTGGAAAGGGGTTTGGAGGTCAAAATGCCCTATGAGGGTTTCTTTCTTTGTTTGGGAGGCTATGCATGGGAGAATCCTCACTACGGATAATCTTCGTAGAAAAGGTGTTTCCATTGTTGATTAGTGCTATCTTTGTCGCGGTGATGGGGAGTCGGTAGACCATGTGTTTCTTCATTGTTCTTTGGCGTGTAGGCTATGGAATCATGTTCTTTGCATGACAAATTTTCATTGGGTGATGCCTAAGACGGTGGTGGATGTGTTGTGGAGTTGGAATAGGAGGCTTTCTAACCCAATGGCTAAGGGTATTTGTAGATTGATTACATCGTGCATTTGGTGGTGTCTTTGGAGGGAGCACAATAATAGATGTTTTGTAGATGTTTCTTTGTCCTTGGTGAAGTTGCAAGGGTTTTTGTTGCTTTCTCTCTATTGTTGGGCTAATGCGGTGTTAGGGTGCCCTTTTGTTGATTTTCATGATTTTCTTAATTCTGTTGATTGTTTGGACTAAGCGATTTCGGTATAGTCCCTTCTACTGTTTTCGCTTTTTCTAATAATAATATTGGCTTACTTATAAAAAAACACATTCCAGAAAAAAATGACCAACAAGAGAAGGAGCAATCAGCATAATCAGAAACCATCTCACATTCATTAGATCCACCAAACTGGCACAAGAAAGCATGGAAAACCACACACGAATAGCAAGAGCAAACTATACATGCTGAAACAAAGAGATATTACTTACCCACAAAAGAAACAAAAGAAAATATTGCAGTCGTACTAAGTTAAACTAAACCATTCATGGTTCACCTAACCAATTAAAACAACAGCAACTCTAACACCCACAGATTTCATCGTCCCCATTACTTTCCTCCGATTTCATAGCCCCGCAAAACAAAACATCCAGACCCAGCTCAGCAATTACAAGGTGGACTAAAAGAAACTTCAACCAAAAATAATTCTCTTCGAGTTACTAGCATTCTACTCCGAGTTTTTCTAGATGAACAACCGGATGGATAAGAAAAAGATGGTGTTGTGGATATAGACATATACCTTGCCGCATCGCTTGAGCTGAGCCGAGTAGCCCTTCACGAACTCGTGAGGTGAGGCGTTCTTCACGGTCCTCACAGACGCCATTGATGAGGCAGGGTGAGAGGCTTGGGGCACACAAGTATTGGAAGCTGATATTAGAGTTTCTAGTTCAAGCTGACGGCGTTATGAGGTAGGGGACTCATCGGCCGGCGCACTAGCGATCATGACTCAGGGCCAGGGGCACTTGGCTCAAGCAATGGGGACCGGAGACTCGGTGAGGTTAGGGTGGGTGGGATCGGGGACTGGGGAGGAGGCTACGAGTTGAGAGGTCAGGGCAACAACTAAACTCTCCCAAAAAAAAATAACATGGCTTTTGTCAACTTAAAATTTTACCCCAAAATTTTTAACATCAATACATTCTCATTCTCTCTCCTTATTTTCTATAACTTTTTTTTCACTTCTTACTAACTTTTTCACTTACTTTTTTATTCTCTTTATTTTTTCTTACTTTTTTTTTTCACTTTTTACTAACTTTTTCACTTTTTCATTCTCTCCTCACTTTTTCACCACTACTAAAATTTTACTTACACAAACACCACAAAAATTACCTCTCCCAACAAACGATGCCGTTTACCTTTTTTAAAAAACTTTTTTAAAAGTAACTTGTGGTCTGGTCGGGGACTCGGGGACCCGGGGTTGATATCAAGCCGCAGACGTAGGTGGTCCTGGAATATCCCACAATACCCACCCTATCGGAAACGAGTGTACAAACTGAAGGTTTTTTTTTCCCTTTTGGTCCTTGTAGTATTTACCTACAGTATAGATTCCCATATTACCCTAATTGAAAGTGTTGAAACTGATGAATACTTTGGTTTTCATTTCTTTTAAAGAAAAATCCAGAAGTTAACTCCTTTTTTCAACCTAATCAGCAACCCAAAAAGGAAAAAGAAGAGCCGTAGCTAAAGAAAGAGGGCAGACATTGTGGTAAGTACTATCAATCAAACTGAATTGCTGTAGTGTCGGAGATGCTACTTCGTCTTCAAAAAGGCATTCCATACAAAAGCGTCAATATTATATATAATAGCCAGCAAAAAAAAAGGAAAAGAGGGGTGGGGACTAACCTCCCTCTAACATTGCTTTTGTAAGAAAATATTTTTCTAGAAAGATAAAGAGAACAATTATAGTACACAAGCCACCCGAGGATGACATTCTTAGAGAATACAAGGAAAGAGTATCATAAAATCAAAGAATCAGAAAATCGGCAAGAGAGACCGCATCAGTACACTAATACCCCGAGCAGAACTGTTAGTGGTTGTTGAAGAGGGCAGCTCCGGACAGTCAAGTTCACTTGCGCTCCGGGAGAATCCGAGTCGTGGAGATATAAATGAAAAGAATATGAACCAATCTGCTGTTTGTTTTTTTTCCTATGCCGGATCTCCCTTCCAACCGTCTAGACCAACCACTTATGTTTTGTCACTGCCTATTTCCCAGCAGTGTCCAAGTGGTAGCAGCACAAAACTATGGACTACCTCCCTCCACATGGAGGGTTTTCTTCAAAACTCCATATTAGTATGTACAAACGATCATCCAGTATTGCTGGCAACCTCTGCAGCTCTCTGTCTCATCATCTCCATCACAGCAGCTCTACGACGAGAATCAGACTGCTGCTGCAGCCTCCTCAAATGTTCTTTTAGATCTCTGAAATTGAAAAACCATCGAATTGGAAAGGTACGAAAATGAATTGGGAAAGGAACAAAAGTTGGCAGGTCAATAAAGATTGGGAAAAGGCTGATCCACAAACCTGCAACGTGGTACGTGGCACTCAGATTCCTTGCAAGCACGAGCATGAAGCTGGAGGAGATACCACATTTTCTTACAGAGAACACAACCTCCAGATGCCCGGGTTTTGCATTGGATGCCATGCCGAAAAAGCCCCTTTACCTTGCGACAATTTGGGTACTGGCAATGTGGAGAACGACATTGGGATGCATGCACCAGAAGATCGAGCATTTTCCTAAGCTGCAATGTGAAATAAGCAATGATGTCAGGACCCATTTCCAAAAATTTCAAAGATCTTATAATACGCTGTCAAGAAAGCCCTCCTCAATATAAGCAATGGGCACTAAATACATAATCAAGGAACTTATTGCGAATTCATGGACAACGAACAGATGGCATGGTCTACATCCGTACATAATGAAAGCCCAAGAAAACCTTGAGGAAAGATGGAACATTTTTTGAGAAAGAAGCAACAATACATATACAGCGTGCAGGAGAGATGTGGTATAGTGAGGGTAATTATCTCCCATCACACTTAAACCAGTAGCAATAAATGCCATTCTCAAGCAACTACTTCCACAGCTCCTCCAGAAGAAATAACAACAGCAAATAGTAAGATAGCATGGGCCAGAAATTTTGGCTCAAGCAAAACCCTTTATCATGAGCAAAACCTACAAATTACCATTCCTTCAACTTAATTAATGATCTGTTGTAATCCACATTAGTGATCTAATATTGTTTCTTCCTCACCCTCTTAACACAAATAGTGGTCCTCAATGTGGCAGCTAGAGAAGGAACTCATCTTGATGTGATGCAGAAAAAACAATGCAACTGAAGACAATAGATTGCAAGATAGACTAAAGCAACTAACTCCATGTAGGCAACCTTTATTTACAAGCAAGAGAACTAACAAATAATATGCAGTACCTGCAAAACTCGTATTTGCCTTGCTTCTTTATTCTGAGCATCACGTTCAGCAATGGATGGATGGTTTGTCAACTTATGAGGATGATCAATACCCCCATCCTTTTGATAGCATGCATTGCATACATCATAATCAGGGCACACTTCACACCGCCAACCCTGACCAGTTTCAATGTCAAGACGACATATATTGCATGTTGTCACAAACGCAGGAGCAGTTGGATTGTGAAGATGGTAAAGAACCATCATCGAGGAATGTTTGGCCCGCCGTAGCGTATCATACTGATAATGATTTCCTTGACAAAGACTCAGAAACGCTTGTCTGGTGTCAAAGAACTCACTCTCAAGAATCTCATCTTTATCCTTCGTATCAGCAGGCACATCAGTAATTTCAACCTGAAGGAATTAATGATGTCTCATTTTTCAGTATTTGCTAATATCCTGTCACTTTTGAAATAGAAGAGTATTATGGTCAAGGAACTTACTGGATAGAGGGGGTGTTTTTCCCTCTGATTGATTGGATGTCTTTCTCTTTCTTCACGTTTTTGTTCTGCTTCATAACACCTGTGAGGATATATGCAAATATCAGAATACATGACCTCAATAGAAAAACTGTAACAGGAAACACTAGTACTTTTCAAGAGCAGTTGACAGGAAGTCAACGGTAATACTCTGGAGAACTCAACCAAGCTCGAACAGCCCCCAACCCCCAAAACACAGGGAGGCACCCCAAACCCCAGAAAAGAAGTCCTAACTATGAACTGAGAGGATTAACTTAGGTTAAAAAAAAAAGACGGGATAAGAAAATCCACGAAAACTGCAGAACTACCAGGGTATTACTAATCATTTATCCAAGATAACTATAATGCCTACAATCAAATATTTTGTGCTCTACCATATCAGCTTTAAGTCCCTCGTAATAGTAGTCTCAGTATCTCAGGATTGCACACACCCGTAAAATTTGGTCTGCATAAACTTACTACTTGAGGACAAATTATAGCTTAACACGTGACAGAACCATTATGAGTACATACACATATATCACAATATATGTTATAAGCGAGTAGCAGGGTAACGATCCAAGAATTCTTACTTTTCACAAAGCTGAAAACTTTTGCACTGGTTGCAAACCCAACGATTTCCGGATACCATCAGGATACAACAATGCGTGCATGCATGCTGCAAATGAACCATGATAAAATCTTCCTTCATTGGGCAAATGGTTTCACCTAGCTGAGAGAGAGAGAGAGAGAGAGAGAGAGAGAGAGAGAGAGAGCACATAAGAACAAAAGATATTATCTCAAAAGAAACAAGAATAGTCAATTTCGGTTCTGCAGAAGTCCAGGAGAATTTAATAGTTAGTTTTTGTGGATTTATATATTTCAACTCCAACAATCTGAGAGCAACAAAGGCATGAAAAACAGGAAACTTAAAGATATAGGTAGAAAACCTACTTTATGCATGAGTAGCAGATCCTTTGATGCGTTACCAGAGAGATCAGACTGACCGGATGCTTTTAGAGCCCTCTTTGTTATGGTCTTCTTTGTTGATCCTTTTTTATTCTGTTTTTTGCCATCTTCTTCTTGACGCATCTGATAAATCAGATCCTCTGCCGCTCCAGGCCAGTAGTCTCCATCAAAATATGGCAACCTAGCTGCAGTGACCTTTGCCTTACACTCACCATTAGAGACAAAGAAATGATCATATAAATTTGTTAGATCAACCACAATATTTTCCTTGGCTGCTTTTCTTAGCATTGCTAGATACCTGATGCAGAAACCATTCAAAGTAATTGTTAAGGACCACAAGAAAGATATCAGGACACTTGCTACTAGTAAACTCATACACAAGGAGCTTCCTGAAGTTTCAAGGCTCACCATTCTCGTAGCTTATCAGATTTAGGTGTTTTCTGAATTTCTGGATGACAATACAAAATATAATCTTCACCCTTTAACGGAGGACAAGCCCATATATAGCAGCTCGTAAAACCTCGTTTCTTGCAGTATTCCAGGTATCCAATCTGAAAGGAAAATCGGTAAAGACCAATAGTCCCAATTGAAGATTAAAACCGAATTACAGATGAGTGCAGTCAATATAATGCACTCTAGAAGTAAGAGTCTGGAACCTACCAGAATTTCATGGTAAACAAACGTACGAAGAGCCTCTCCAGTGACCGCTTTAATCTCAGGCCTGAAATACTTAACGGAGTCTAGGTACGAGAGATAAACACGGCGCTGATTTGGAAATTGACATTCAGCACCAAATTCTTGAACATACATGCCAAATAGGCAAACTTCTACTCCTTCAATCTTCTGAAACAACAAAACCACCTGGAACAAGAAAGACTTTCCACGTAAATTACAACAGCAACTTTCGGCCAATAGTAATGCAATCTTTTGACTGTCAGATAATGTATTGAAATCAGGATTATTCTCCCTACCTTGGATTTATATGGGAATTCTGTAGGATAATTTTCTTCTTGAAAAATTTCAAGAAACCGCTGCTTCACTTCCAACTTCTTGTCAACCGATGAAACAACTCGAATTACAAGTGATTCTGCTCCAGAAACCTAGCAATATTAAGGTTTGTAAATCAGCACATAACAGATCTGGTGTTTTGGCAATCAATGTTGCACTATTTTTTTCCATTTTTTCCTTCTTCATAGGTAACCCTTAGATGTCACAGCTTGGAGAATTAAATACATAATTACCTGTGATATTAAAATATCACCTAAATGGATGAACAAGCTAAATGCTATGTAGCATCTAGTATAGACAGCAAACTAATCATCTCTGAACCACAAAGAACTACACATCTTACAAAACTGATCATGTATCCTATAAATGTTACACGTCATATTCTAATACCTGGAAAGAAGATTCTAACACACCAAAAACTCAAAGCTAATGGACCTTAGCAAGTATTTAAGCATTAGATTAACGCCCTAAAAAAGACCTTAATGGCTTAGTGGTTGTGACTAAATGACCTACACTTGCAGCCACATGCTTAAAGAATAGTAACTAAATCAGGTATATATCAGAAAGCTCCTTCATTTCCTTCAGATCATACTCTGAGATATGATCATTTAATAACAATTATCTCTATTCACATATTTCACTAGAATTCTCAAAAATATGCGCTAGTTAGGATCAGCCATCAAGGCCTTAAGATAACACAATCTCATGTCTCAAAGCCAAATTGTGAGTAGCTTTCACTTAAACGTTTTTCAGCAAAGAGACTCTACTCATAGGTAGATGAACTGCACATACTCAACTCAACCCTATCCTCTCGAATATGTTTATATGAGTATGATTTATGCAATCACCTCATCGAAGCTTTTCCCTTGGAGCCTCGCCCGCTCTTGTCTTTCCTGCTTCAGTCTCTTGAATAAGCGCTGCTCTATCTGGTCACTAAGAATTGTTCTTGGCAAATCTTTAGCCCCAAGAACGGCACTCTGTGGTAAGGGCTTACGTTCCCCTCTTTCAACCTCTTGTATATAACAATTTGGGCAAGTGTATTCAGCTTCTCCACCGTCATTTCTTCGACCATTAAATAAAGTACAAATTTGATGTTGCCAAGCTTCACATTTATCACATTGAACCCACTGCAAATGATCAATTAAGACTTAATCCAAAATGACTGTATGAAATAAAAGGAAAAAACAAACTGAAACATAGAAGACACACCCATTCTTCAGTCTCTTCATCATTTTTCTTCTTCTCTAGCCTTGCCTTTGGAATGGAAGTACCATCAACAACTATGGTGTCTCCACGGGCCTCATTATAGCATGGAATACAGAAATAATGCCGCGTATCACCAGCACCCATTGTATAATACATTGCATTTCGCTTGATGCGAGCACCACATGGAGTGCAATATATAGGAGGTGGTTCGAAAGTAAGCTTCTCCACTGCACAAAGCTGACATGAGTTCTCACTCATTGCATGCTCCATCGCTTGATTCTTTTCTGCCTTTGCTTTACTCTGTCCAGAAAAGATCAATATTGCCTAATTTGGGTTTACAACTAGGCAGGTATCATATAATGTTATGAAAGAGAGAGAGAGACGTATGCCTTTTCAATGAGAAATTCAACTACAAATCTATAATTTCTACGTACAGCAGTTCACTTACAATCAAGATATGTCCTCACCTGAATTTAAACTAAAGTCTAAAAACATAAATGCACTTTGATCAAATTAAGCATCCCAAGAGTCTCAAAAGGAAAGCACGCGCCTGCTGCAACGGGAAGGCTGTGTGTAGAAACTATGAACGCCAGGGTGGTGCATTGAATCTATGAGCGCCAGGGCAGCACATGAGAACCATGTGTGGCAATGGGTAGCATGGAAGCCTGGGAATACAGTGGAGAAGATAGTGTGGGCCGAAGGCTGAATGGAAGACAGCAGATCAAGCCTCTTAACATAGAAGACAAAAAAAGGGCAGAAAAAAGGAGAGAGAGAGAGAGAGAGGAGAGAAGGGGAGATTTCAATTCAAATTTTTGTTGTATCCAAAAAATAGCAGATCTGCCGAACTACCACCCGAGTGGCGAGAGGGAACAAGGGCAGATGCTGAAGGACTGACTATGTGATAAGAGCGCAAGAGATGGAAAAGCAGGATGTGAAGGATGACGGAGGGATAAAAGTGCCCAGAGTTCATAGGAGCAGAGCAGCACACTGCAAAGGGGATGGGGGGTACGAGGCAGACTGGAGATAAAGGGGGAGGAGAGAAAAGGAAAAATAAAGGGAAGGGGCAAAACAAATAAGGAAAAAGTGAGAGGGAGAGCAGAAACGGGGAGAGAAGAGGAACTCCCCCCCCCCCCAAAAAAAAACTCTTCCGACACACTCACAAGGAGAAAGGGAACTGCAATTAGGAAAAGTGGGGAGGCTCTCACAGAGGAGAGGAGTCTCAGCAAGTTAATTGCCTTGACTCAACATTTCCAAACGCAAATTATATTTTCTGGTCTTGCTTTACTTGCTTTATAAATTTATAGGTAAAATTCCTCAACAAAAGGTAGTGGGAGAAGAGCAAAGAGTTTGCAGGGAGATCATAATGACGACCGCAACCAGATAGTCTAGGGTGATTGCCAAAATTTCCAACAATGTCACTCGAGATTCTTCTTTTTTTGAAAAAAAAATGAAAACAATACAGTTTCTCCTTAGGTGTTACCAATATTCTCAACCGGCTCAAGAGCTCTCTCGAATTTAGCAGTCAACAACACCTATTGAATGGCTAATTGAACAGCTGAGAAAGAAGTAAATGGTACTGATGGGCTAGAGGAAAGATTGAGAGGAGTGGGCGGAATAGAAAGAGGGAGAGGAAAACCCCTACATTTTGCAGGAGTAAGAGGTGGGAGAAAGGAAAGACAAAACCCTGCAGCTACCAAATTATATACAGGATAGTTATCCCAACATTAAAACAGATTTTAAAAATTCTCAATGGGTGTTACCAATATTCTCAATGGGCTTAAGAACTCTCTTGAATTTAGCAGTCAACAACACCTATTGAATGGCTAATTGAACAGCTGAGAAAGAAGCAATTGGTTCTGATGGGTTAGAGGAAGGATCGAGAGGGGTGGGCGGAATAGAAAGAGGGAGAGGAAAACCCCTACATTTTGCAGGAGTAAGAGGTGGGAGAAAGGAAAGACAAAACCCTGCAGCTACCAAATTATATACAGGATAGTTATCCCAATATTAAAACAGATTTACAAAATAATGACACTTTTTTTCCCACCTGCAAGATACAATTCCCATCTATTTACACGTACCAATCATGGTTTCAATTTCAATAAGTAAACTCTTAGGAGAATGATTGGCAACACCAAAGTTCTACACGAAAAAGAGGGTATGACGCAAAATTATCTCAAAAACAATGGTAGAACTTAGCATCATGATACACGATGAGATCAAGAAACAGAACACCAAGGTAGGGTGCCCTTGATGGTCACTAGAACCTTTTCTAGCAGCTTATTGATGGGCACCAATCTATGCAGCTACATTATCATTCATCCATTTAATGATTGCAGAAGAATCCATTGGTCTACTGACAATTGACATTCAACTAAAGATGTCACAAGGAAAAACAGAAAGAAGAAAAGAAAAAACAAAGTTGAAGCAACAGAGATAGACATGTAAAATCCTATTATGTGAAAAACAGGAAGAAAAAGAAACTCAAATCTCTAGAGGATGGACTCCCTAATGATCTCTAATAGTCGTCAACCAACACCACAATAATATCCTAGCAAATACCAGGGTTGCAAAAAGGTCCAAAATGCTCAGAAGTGTGCATTAAAAGAGCATATTTTAATCACCTTTCAACAATCTATTTATAAAAATAAATCTGACACCATCAAAAAAATTGCAGAAAAAATTCACAATTTTACCTGGCCAACCCACTGCCTGAGACCTGTAATATGCTCTCTAACCTGCTCCGGGGTGAAAAGTTCAGTCAATGACACACCCTTTATTTTTGGCTTCCCAGACTTGGTACCAGCAACATGCTCAGGAGGCTGTGTCACATTTTCTTGCTTAGCTGGATCACTCTCTTTCTCAAGTTTAATATTTTCTTGCTTAGACAAACCAGAAGGCTCATCTTGCATAATAGGTTCACTCTCGGGGTTGCAGTTACCAATCACATCATCCTTCATCTCAGCAAGACTTTCATGTCCAGAACTTTCAGCAACTTCTTTCTTCACTTCTGGAAACTCAGGTTTAATAGGCTTACAAATCTCACCATGTTGGTTATCCTGGAGGTGAAAATCCTGCAATCCTTGGGGTTCATTAAATGCAGAAACCGATACTGCAGAACTCTCACTCTCAGGAATATGTGCTTGGGAGGACTGCTCTATCTTCATGCGTTTAAGAGAAGGATGAAGATCTTCAGAGTTTTCAACAGCTGAAGAAGGCTTCAATATCAATCTAGCTGAACTGTCTCCAGTATCATAGGACTTTGAAGACGGCAAACGAGAACCAGATTTTGCTTGAGAACTTGCCTTCAATCTTGCACGTAATCTATAGTTCCTTACAGGAACACAAACCGGGCAACTTTGGTTCTTGCATGTCTTATGATGTTCTAGCAAGCCCTTGGTATGATGGCAACGCGGATTTGGACATGGAGCCAAACTGCATTTACCTATGTGTAACAACAATTCTTGAGCCATTACACAGTGACGTGCCGGACATTCGCCTTTGGGGTATGCACAAAACCGAGCATGTTGCAAAAACAAAAGCCACTTCTGTTGATTTCTATACGTCCGTTCAAGGTTTGAATTACCAGACCTACTGGCGGCACCACTTGAATTTGGGGGGTCAGAAGTGCTTCGACAAACAGCAGTTTGACCAATAATAGATCCATCTGACGTTAAGTTATTACACTGAGCTTCATCTTGCCTAGATATTCTCTGACAGAAATCCTCTTGGACATGGTGCTCAATTGACATGCTTCTTGCTATGTTATTGCTGTCATGGGATTGAGGATTCCATTGACCCTGCAGCACTGATTCTGATTGCGCTCCAGCAGAAAGGCAGCTAAATTCACTTTGAGAATCTGTAACCAGTTGGCTTGGATGTAGCAATTGTTGCATTTGTTGAGAACTTTGAGAAAGTGGCGAGCAGATATCCTGCTGGGAAGATGGAAGAGAGAGATATTGAGACCCCCTAGCTCGGTCTTCAGAAGAGTTCTGCTGGAATTGGTTCTGAATGTCAGCCAATTGGAACTGTTCAGAAACTTGCGAGTGCAGAACTTCATTGTGGTTCTCTACTCCAGGCTCACGTTTCACTTGGCTACCTTGATCAGAAGCCAGCTGACTCTGACCAAAAGAATCATTATTTAATATACGCTGTGCTTGCTGACTTTGCTGCTTCTGTGGACGTTGGTGTTGAAAAAATTGCTGTTGTTGTGGAAACTGATGGGGCTGTTGCTGAAATTGCTGCTGTTGATGAGAATGTGGTAGAGTGTCTCTTGAAGTCATTGGACCCTGGAAATTTATCTTTTCCAATTGATCGACTAAAGGAGGCTTAATATAGGCAGTCTGGTGCACCTCTTGCAAATTTGACTGATTACTTATCAGAGGAGTGTTGGTTTTGGATATAGACGGCAAGCTAACTGAACTCAAGTTCTGAGTGTTCGTCATTGGCCCAGCAGATGTCCGTGCACTGTAGAAGTTTCCAGACGCAAAAGAAGAATTGCTCATTCCATATCCATCACCTGATCATTAATCTTTTTGTGAGAATGCTGATTTTGGGCCAATCGAGGAGAGATCTTCCCACACAAAATTATGCTGAAATGCTAATACAAAAGAAAAATCCAGCGTGTGCGAGAGAGAGAGGGAAATTACCCTGCATTAACGGTCGCTGCTGTTGATCGAAGTGTTGCTGTAAAGGTTTGGGTGAATTAGTATAGGGTGTTGTGGTAAGATAGCCCTCAGAGGTTCCAGGTTCATTCACAAGTTGTACATTATTCCCAACCAATCCTAAACCGCCATTTAGAGCCCCATTTGAAAACCCATAAGCTTTCTGCTGTAAGCCAGACCTAATTCCACCACTACCTATTTGACTACCAAGGTTGTGCAGTATACGGCTATTTTGACCTCCAAGATGCTGCTTTTGCTGCGGTGGTTGTGATACCATTGTTGACTCTATAGTGGAAAAACCACCACCATTTGAGGATTCCATGTTCATGAAAGATTGATTATTATTGTTGCTGTTACTATTATTACTGTTATTAAAACCAGGAGTAGGAATCATTTGGCTTGTAATTGTTTGAGCACCCATTGATGACATATTCCCACCAGAACTGATGGAAAAATTGGCAGGAGACTGCTGATATCCGTTAGACAAAGGGCCTGCAAGAGTAGAGACTGTGATACAGTTGCAAAAACAGCAAGGCAAGTATCAATAATGAAAGGATTATAAAACTTCCTATTACCATCCAATCTATTAAATGAACTGCCAGGTAAGCCACCAGCTCCAGTTGGCAACAGGCTTCCAGTGTTGACAGTTGTAGGTGCTATGCTATTTGATCCACCAGCAGAAATCATGGATGTATCAACAGTAGATGTAACTGCCATGGTTGAATTCCCACTGTGGGGCATACCAGGTGTTGGTATCATTGTCCCAATTGAAGACGAAGAATTAACCAACTGCTGATACTGTTGGGTCTGATTACTCACGTTTGAGCGCCTAAGCAAACTATGCAAACGGGGCTCCAAAGTGCCAAGGTTCATATAATCCTCCTACGGTAAGATTAAGAATCATTAGCGAGGAAAAGGACAATGGCATAAGACATAGAATTTCCCAAGAACAAACCACTAACGCGTGCCATCTTCAGTGCCAATAAAATGTTATTATAGAAACCAAAAGAAACAAGGAAAAAAAATGTTCCATGCTTTTTTTCACAACTTTGAAAGACAGGGAAGACAACCAACACAGTAAATGCAAGGACCAAAAAAAATAAGATAAAAAAAAACCTTTGTATGAGCTGCTCTAAGCAAACCCTCCTCCAAACGTTTTGCAATATCCTTAAATCTCCTTCGCGTCTGATCATTTAACACTGTCTGTTGCTGCTGCCGCTGCAATATGATATTATAGCTGGAAAGAAGATCATAAAACTCTCCTCAGCATTCAGTAATCAACAAATGCAGGTTCTATCATAGAAGCAAACAACTATACTACAAATAGACCACGTACATATCAGGGATAAAAATAATGTCTCAATAATGGTCGAATACCTGTCTCAAGAATTTTGAAGACAATAAAGCTTCCCCCCCCCCCCCCACACAGAAAAAGAAAAACAAAACAGGTGAAACCTCTTGCAACAACACACAATAATAAATAGTAAAACGAAAGACAGCATAACATAAAGTGACTGTATCTGCTCTAATGGCTATTAAATCACAAACGGATGCAATTGTATTGGCATTGAATGGATACACACAACCCTTGACACACATATGCACATTGCTCCCAAAATAGTCCCTGTATTTGTGTTTAATACAGATTTGTATCTACAAAAACTCCAGACAACATTCAGAAACTAAAATATCATATTCTTGCTTATATATCTTATATAGTCTAAGGAAGCTCCGCTATCAGAGTCAAAGCATATAATGTTAGACAGAAGGCTTTCTTGTACGCAAATCCACTTTTCCAGTGCAAAAATGGATTTAGGGAAGTATACTTATCCCATGTGGCTTTGCAAATCAAGTGATTAGCATCCTTCTCACATGCCATTGTACTCCTGCTTATGATTTGAGAAATCAAACCAAGTATCAACCATATCACTTTGTCCTTTTGATTATGCACTCAAAACACACTAAATTAGATGCTATTACACGGACCACTTGTACATACAATACAAACTAGATAACGAAAAACAGAAAACATTGTAGAAAGAACAGCAACATTAGAGGTTCTTACATCTTCTCCTGCATAAACGTCCGTACTCTGATCATCTCTGCATCCGCAGAGAATAGAACACGCTGCCCACCTCCATTGCCGCCAACAGCACCACCACCGCCCAGATTATGCATTTGCTGAGAGAGCGCACTCCCCGGCTGGGGCAGCCCTGCCTGGGTTGGCACCTGCCCCGCCTCTGACATATGCGCCTGCACATTCATGTCCTTTACCTCCTCCAACTGCCCAGCATCGCATAACTCACTCAAATCCCCACTTTCCACCTCCTGCTCACCAAACTGAAAAAACAAATTAAAAAAATAAAAAGTTTCAAACTACCACTCACTCGCGACAGTATGAATTTGTGAAAAAAAATGGATGAAATAAACCGGAAGAGAGACTCAGTGTAATTCTAAGCGTTATCAGGGGCAATTCCGTAAATGAATAAATAATGAATTCCATTAATTTTTCTTTATTTTAGTGAGTAAACCCTAGGAGAGGTTACTGAATCGAATCGAATCGAATCGAATTCGATGAGCGGAAAGAAACCCTAAGACAAACCTGGGGAGGAGCGTAGGACCGGAGCAGCAGCGATCGGGGGTAAGAATCGGTCGGCAATTTCCGGAGGCAAAAAACGACGATCGGCGATTCTATCACTTGAAGATTAAAGAAAGACAGGAATTGAACGAAGTCGGTGAGAAAGATGCAGAGTTCGCTAATTGAGCACCGAAGTTCGCACGTGCGGGAATTCGACACGAGCCAATGATTCGAAGGAGAAAGAAGAAGCACAAAGGAAGAAAGGAGTTGAATCGAAGGGAACGAAAAGTCAGGGAAAGAGAGAGAGTCTGAATTATTTGTTTCGTGTGGGTAATCGGGGCGTTGAATCTGGGATTAATTCCTTTTTCTTTTTCTTTTTTGGCAAAAGAGTAAATAAAATGATAAAAACGATTTTTCGTTTTTTGAACTTTAATAGATTTCCGAAACGAGGATGGAGAACGACAAGAAAGGTAAACGGGGAATGAAATAATGAATATTGGACTGACTGGGGCATCCGCATTTACGAGATTGCCCATGGATTTTGCTTCAAATCCAACCGTCCAGCTACGCATTTATCCTTTACGTTAGTTATTTTTTTCCTTTTAAATTTTCTTTTTCACTTTGGCTGTGTTTTTCAACTCTTTAACGTATTTAAGTTAGTTAATGTCTATGTTTGGAATTTTCTAGTTAGAATTATTTTCTTAACAAATTTATATGATTTTCAATATTCTTGTTAAATATTTTATTTATCTTATTATTTAGTTAGGTATTTGTGTTTGTTATGGATCTTAATAATTCAAATATTTTTTTTGAGCATTTTCATTTATTGCATTTTATATTAATTATATTTTACTTGCAGTAATCAATTAGTAAAGAATTTAGTTTCATTATTATCTTGTTTTTTAATTAGATATATTCAAAAAGTTGTAATTAGGGTTAATTATAAAAAAACCCCCTCGAACTATACCACTTATCCTAAAATCTCTCCTAAACTTGAACTCATATCAACCCAGCTGCTCAAACTTACGTAAACGTATTGTTTTCGTAATATGCTAGATGCATAGGAGGTAGCAATCTAACCTTTGGAACAAATTAAACGAAAATGATACGTTTACGTAAATTTGAGGAGTCGGGTTGATACGAGTTCAAGTTTAGGATGGATTTTGGGATAAGTGATATAGTTTGAAGAGTTTTTTGTAATTAACCCTTATACTTGAGTACTCACAGAGTATATATTCCATTAAATTATTTCTCATTTCTTATTTATTTTAGCTTACATCCGAAATTTATATTAATGCTATTTAATTTTTATACTCATCTCCACTTAGATTAATTCCTACGTTGTTCATTACCTAGCTCAATGTGATTGATTAGCATGAATATATCATTATATTCTTTCTCCCTAAGTACACGGCTGTGCCTCGAGTTCTCATTGGCCATTGCTTTGTTTTTTTTTTCTTATTAGCATGCATATTTACGTTGAGAGCTCGCAGACCAATCGATTTGTAATAGTAGGAGATCAAAGAGTCTCTTTGCATGAAAAATTTTACAAAATTTTTCACCAGCTCACAATAAAATACTATAATATAATCTCTCTCTCCCATCAAATCATAACTTTTCACTACAAAAAATATAAAAAATTACCTATCTCTTTATTTTTTCACTAAACCCAATACCAAAAATTTTACAACTCAAACATAACATTTGTTTGATTTGCTGAAGCTCTAATCATTACCTAGAAATTTTAAATATATTTAATTTTTATTAGTTTGTAAAAAGGTGTAGAGAGATGATTTGATGTAATTGTTTAATAAAAAAAATATTATAATTAGGTGAAAAAGTATGAAGAGAATATTTATTATATATTTTTTTAAAAAGGTATTGGAGTTTGTGTGAAAAGTTGTTGGAGAATGTGCAAAAGATATTAGTTTTTGTATAGAAATTTTTGAGATTTTAGATGTTCGTTTTGTAAATTTTGTTGAATTATATTGTATTCTAGAATACTTTTACTAACAAAATGCCCCTATAACTAGATTAGGTGGCAAGTTACCTATTATTCTAACCATAGTTAACCTGGGCTTCTAACACCAAAACAAAAACCGTGGGAGGCATTCGTTCTCCTTGGAAGTGCTGAACTAGATAGAAAGAAAGAGTGAATGGGAAGGACCAAACCCAGCCGAGAAGAAGAAGAAGAAGAAGAAGAAGAAGAAGAAGAAGAAGAAGAAGAAGACACAAATAATGGAAAAAGAAAATAGTAGAGAGGTAAGACCATATAGAGTTTTTGGCTATGTGAGAAAGACCTTTCTCATGAGCCCTTTTCTCTTGATTATTCCTTCTTGAATGCCTTTTCCAACCTTGAAACTTGCCCTAGGAATTTTCAAGGGTCATCAAGAGATCAACCGAAGCTAGCAAGGTCTGGGTGATATAAGTTTGTTTTAATGTGAGGTTTGGGGTATTTTATTGTGGTTTGGTGATGGAAAATAAACTTGGGGGCCATGGCTTGGGTCAGATGATAATTTTGGAGTTTTTTTGTGGATTTGAAAACATGCATGTAGGTAATAGATGATGAAATGAGGAAACTAACTTCCTTTGGCATATTTGTTTTTCTTGTATCTTTTCTTGAAGAAAACTATGCTCTCTTATTGTGGGATGCTTTGCATGTGGGTGATGTTAGGATGCGAAGAGGAAAAACACTTAGATAGGTCACGGTTTGGACCTAGAGGAAAAGGAAAAATGCATGCATGAGCTTGGATGGTTTTTCTCTCCTTGCATGTTGTTCTCTTTAAGAATTTCGTATGGATTTTTGCATTTCATGAAACTTGAGGTTCTAAAACTTTGTCAAGTGATGTATGAGAATAAAAAGGGGTCACGACAGTGTCATGTCCCGTGCTCATATTAGCCTCTAAGCTTTCTTTGTAGTAACAGAGGTGCATAAATGTCGATGGTTACGACACGATAATTATCCTATGGGTCTCAAGACTAAGATTAAGTCCTTGTGATGTTTATAGACAACTATAAACTATAGAGCAAATAAGCAAAAGACTTAATAAATTTATATATAGAATTTAAGTAGGAGAAAATGGAAGTTAAACTAGGAGAAAAATTATCACGCAAACGAGTCATTACTATATATATAACAAACTACTAAACTAGTACTTAGAAATAACATTTTAAAAGAAGGAAAAATAAACAAATAAAAAAGCAAGCCAAGTAGTTAGGGTTAAGGATTAGGGATTACAGATCATTAGGGGCCTACAAATAGATATAACCCTATTGTTCAGATTAATTACAAAACACACCACAGATAATATAAAAAAAACATTAAGAAAAAACACAACATCTAGGAGTCCTCGCCTTTGTTGTCAGTGAGGTCAATCCAGTCTATATGGCGTTGGTGCTCTCCCATGGGACCGTTCTCCCGGGAAGAATCTGGCAGTAGGTCTTTCAGGACTAGGAAGGGCTGACCTCCACTATCACCTCCAAGCCATCGATCACCAGGGTGCGTACGTGGATGACGATGGTGTGGGTGATCATATCATGGGTTATAAAGGAATCCAAGACAGTCATCTGACTTATAAAAATTAAGCATACAAAGGGGTAAGTCTTAATGACTCATTAAACATACAATGAGGGCATGTGACAATAGCAGTACATGTTCAATAATAAGTTCTTAAGCAATCAAACATACTAGAGATAACATGCATTAAGCCAACAACAAGCAAATGCAGGATGCAGCACGCAGTCATGCAGTATACAGTTACTATATATACAGGCAATGATGCAACACACAATATGCAATGCACTATCTTTTCTTCCCCTTTAATGGCAACATTTCCTTACAAATCCATATGTATCACCCCCAACGGCCAGAGTTGTGCGTCCAATCTCCCTTGTACTTTAGGACAGTCCTAGACATTCCGTTGTCCTAGGACATGAGTAAAGGCTCAACTCCCTTCTACTCCGGGGCCATCCTACCTTGTAGAGATGGTTGCACTCCCTACTCACCAATGTTGTCGCCTCCATATAAACATTACAATAAAATGAGGTCATTTTGTTAATATTTTTTATGCAAATGCAATATGACATCCGTCATCCAAAAATCTATAACTCGATATATTCACCGAGAATATATCCTTTTCATTTTTCCATGTCCTCTAACAAAATACTATAAATATGAATTTATTCCCTGAATAAATACCAATTATATAAATATGAAATTATCTTTCCAAAACTAATAAATTAAGTGAACTCATGTTCATTAGTCAATCCTAGGTCAAAAGTCGAAGGTTAATAATTCAAGTCTAATGTGGACTTGCACCTTGGGCTTGCTGACAAGCCCATTTTCTTAACTGGTCAGCGTCTCTCTAAGCTTTCTTTTGCATCTCTCGAATTATTTTGTACGAACCGTTTCGAAAACTTTCTTCCTTAGCCCCGGGCAAAATGAAGCCAAAAGTAGCAGTGATACCATTTTTCTTTATGCAATGCGAAAATTAACATGAGCAAGGGGCAGGCCATATAGGAATATATATCTTTTAACCAAACATCAACAGCGGAAACCAAAACAATAATGTACACCCACCACCTCCTTGCTCCAGCATCAAGCGCCCCACTTCTAAGGCTAACAGGATGATCACCAATCCTACAGGCTACAAATACCAAGATCCTTATGAATCATCCAAGTAAAACTAAATTGAAGCTATTTTCAGCACTCGACCAGGTTAGATGGACAATGCAAAGTCACCACCTCAATTGTACGTTGAAGATCTGGATTTGGGTGGTATGTAAAAAGAGTTGCCACAGTCAATCGGGGTTTGCAACAATGGATTCCATCTATCAAAAATTATACGGCCACCTCGGCCAATTCTTCCACGAAGTTTACAGGGTGGTGGTGATACATTATTTCTTGTCGATGAATCAGAGGGCGGTATAATGCCTGCAGCTGCCAACTTCTCTGGAACTAGAAGCTTTGTGAACAGTAAAATGGGTTCGGCAGGATCCTGCATCATCACGTGAAAATTCATACTTGAAATTTCACAAGCAAAAAAGCAGATGCTACCACAATTTCCAGAGTTAAAACTCTTTTTGTGAGCCACTTAAACTTCGGTTTATTCTAGTTGATACTTAACTCATTACACCGACAACGATTTTTCAGCAATTACTTCTGGATTTTGTCGAGAGGGGAGGTAATGAGGGGATGAGAGAAGTGGGTAGAAGGGGATTCAGAGAAATGAAGACACTGCAAGGAAGAGCTTTTGTCGTACCATCTTATGAAGCCATCCCTGTGGTAAAGGTCGCAGTCTAAACTCTTGCTTCATGCTTCCTGAGGGAATTGTAACCAATTTGGAGTCTGTCAAACGTGGATTCTGTATTGCAGGAGGCCGTGCATGGGGACGGCTGTTTTCAAGCTCATCCGAATCCACATATTCCTCTTCACTTGAACCAAACTTGCAAGAGAAGGGTGGAAATCCAGAGAGTGCCAAGCTATCTTCCAGGAGCTCAGTTTCATGCTGAAAACCCACTCAGAAGTCACGCAGTAGTTGATAATAGAGTTCCAACAACCGAAATGCAATTAATGACCCACAAAAGAACAAAACATCCAACCGAAGAATCATTCACCATTGAAAAAGAATGCACCAAAGTAAAAAAATGTAACACATTTATTTCGGGCAACATTGATGTTATTCAAACATAATGCAGACACCAAAGGATTTTAAAACTCTAACATGAAATTAACAGTAACAGGGCTCTTCATAGATGCAAAACACACATTTTCAATCCACATTATAGTTATCTTTCCATGCTCAAGACAACTCACGCATGTTGGATATTTGAAGAAATTCTATCATTTGAGAAGGCAACACAGAGGATACAACCCAGGCACAGAAGGAGTATACAAAAAGGACACCCCAGAAGGTAATAGGGGAACAAAATTTGAAATCAGGCACTACGCCCAAGAACATCAATAACATCTCAGAATGAGCAGAAGAACCAAGAGGGATGAACCCAAACCCCTTGCAATAGAGCTTTAACAAAGACAATCTCTCCTACTGATTTGTCTTTAACTTCAAAAATCTCGTTACGCCCCGTCCACCCATATGAAATTTACAATTCAAGATGGAGTTGCTCTCCATTCAACTAGGCTATTCCTGCCACCAATCTAGCTAGTCTAAGCAGAGAACAATCAAACCACAGAATTGGACAATAATCCAATGGGCTCCAAAAGAAAGCTCATGAGCAAAGGACCAATGGAGAAGCAAATGAGGCCTTCATTCTCCATCCTTTTTAAGCATTTAGAACAAATGAAATACAAGACTCCGAAGTTGCACAGAAAAAAGTTCCCATCAGTCAATGCAACCTAAAGCAGCGGTCCAAAAATATAATAGAAAACAAATAGAGGGAATACTAGAATACCAGATCAAATCATGAGATATGATGATAGATGTTACAAAGAGGAAAGACATCAAATCATGAGATAGGAAGATAGATGTTATAGAGAAAAAAGACCAAGCGTCTTTCTGATAAGTTCCAGAAATACCATATACTACTAACAATGTGTATTTTTTTAAACAAAGACATGCACAAAAAGGAATGTCAATAGTGAATTCCTTGATGTAAATGCTGACCAAAGAAGACGATACACATCATTTGCATACCTTATACTTCATTTGGATCCTTTGAATGCTCACTTCAGTCTCCATTACTTCCCTCTTTATCTCCTCTCTCTGCATACATCCAAAGAGTCGGAGATGAGTATTACAAGTCCACACACAACATCTTTTGAAAGTTCAATTACAAGGACCAACCTTAATAAAAGCCTCCAAAATGGTCTTCGCCTGGTCAAGGTTGCGCCTTACCTGAAAATAGATAAACAGAGGGTACCGATACTCATTTCCTGACAAATGACAAAAAAATGAAAACAAGTTCAAATGAAGGATGATCCTTCTTGCATTTAACTGTTCATGGAACACTCCAAGGCCAGATTGAGACGAAAAAAAAGGGATATCTTTTTTTTAGTGTTTTCAAAACCTCCAGCCATCGTATTAGACTGCTTTAGCAAATACGCTTCTAATTTATTTCCAAGGCCAAATCTGGAAGACCAAATGCTTCTACTTAACCAATAAATCTCCACTTAATGAATCGGCCAGGACATGGTAATTTCTTCCATAACGTGGGACATCACTATGCATATGCTGGGTGCTCATTGAGCTTTTGCTACCAAACATTGCCTATTTACTTGACAGAGTTAAGGTTTCAAATTTTCCATTCATGGCGAACAAACTCTCAATGCATCATTCTTCCTTCCAAGAATACTTTTGCAGGCATCACTCTAGTATTTCTTCTATTTCCAGCAATTTCATCCCTCGTTTGTGCAGCGGTAAAGTGAAAAAACAAATAAACTACCTAAGGTTTTTGTGCCTTCCATAAAAGTCACACTTCCTGGAAGGCTAAGACAACTATTACATAAACTAAGTAGTTAAACAAATACCTTATCTCAATTCTAACCAAAGGAAGATCATTCAATTTTCTACTTCATAAATCTCCAAGTGGCTGCTCTTTTGCTGCTCTATTATATCCCATCATAACATGAGTAGGACAGAAACTTCATTTCACCTTTAAGATAAAGATGAAGAGAAAAGAAAGTTGATAATTCAGCTATTTTTTCTTTTGTAGGCAGTTGATAATTCAGCTATGTTCTCACACAACAACAGATCAAAGTATCTGACACCTAGACATGACCAACATTATATCTAAGTGTATAACCACTATGGCAATCTGATTTTAATAATAAGTTATTAACATTTCAAATATCTGATTTTAAGCTGAACCTTTAATGAGCAGATGAAAATGCAAGGTGCTATTGTCAGTTGGTAGATCAATCCGTCTTCTTCATGAAAAATTGAAATATACCCTCACAACTGCAAACAACACCTGAACTAGAGATTATCAAAAGTGTTCGAAATCATTTTTTTTATAAGGAAATCTTTATTGAAAGAAAAGGTGACGGAACAATACCAAGGACTCTACTGAACCATCTACAATAAATAAGCAAGAAAGCTAATAAAATCAAGTTTACAAAAGTAGAACCCAACACCCCATTAGCCCATAGAAACAAAGTCTGCAACATTTCTCCTTTCAAACATTCTAAGGACTGCTCCAAATCTTCAAAGCATCTTCCTTTCCTCTCCCTCCATAAGTTCCACCAAATGGATAATGGTATCATTTTCCACATAGCCAACGCTGAAGGGTTGTTGAATTTCCTTTTCCAACACTTCAGCACCCCACCCACCCTCTTAGGCATCACCCAAGGGTAGTTAACGATACTAAGCACGTGCACCCACAACTCTCTAGTGACCATGCAATGGATAAGCACTTGATTCACAGATTCCCCATAACCCTTGCATAGAAAGCACCAATTAATCAAGCATAACCCCCCTCTTCTTAAATTGTCAGTGGTTAAGACCTTCCCATGAGCCGCTTCCCACACAAAGAACGAAACTCGAGGTAGGACAATGGTCTTCCAAATCTGCCTCCACGGAAATACCTCACTCGAGCCCATAACAATGAGCTCATACAGGGACTTAACTGAAAAGACCCCATTCTTAGCACCCTGCCAAAGCATTTTATCTTCTTCCCTTCTCCTAAGGACCATAGAGTACAACAATGAGTAGAAAGCAGAAAAGTCTTCAATCTCTCAATCATTGACAGTTCTAGCAAAGTGAATATTCTACACCCCATAACCGGAATCCCCCTCCAAATAATCTGCAACCATTGCATCCTTGCACCTAGCAAGAGAAAACAAAAGAGGGAAATCAAGCTTCAAAGACCTTTTTCCGCACCAAAGATCATGCCAAAACCTAACTCTAAGACCACAACCCACCGCGTAACGAATGTTCCCGTAAAAGAAGGTACATCCGTTGTTAATATGCTTCCACAGACTCACACCATAAGAGCCATGGATCTCATTGGTTCTCCAACCGCCCGAAACATTGCCATACTTATCCTCAATGACAACCCACCACAAACTAATCCTCTCCAAGGCGAAATCCCACAACCACGTTCCTAATAATGCTCTATTAAACAAACCCTCCACTACTAATTGGAGAACCAACCCTCTCCCATTTGACAAGATGAAACTTGTGCTCGATTCCATCAGCCCCCAACAAAAATGTCCTTTGGATTTTCTCCAATCTATTGGCAACCCAAAAGGAATAGGAAAAAGAGACAAAAAATAGGTTGAGAGACTAGAGTGTTGACTTGATCAACGTGAGTCTACCACCCTTAGATAGATAGCTGCGTTTCCAACTCGCCAAACTTCTTTCAGTTCTCTTGATAATGCCATCCCAAATATGTTTGCTCTTAAAACGTGCTCCCAACGGTAACCTAAGATAGGTGGTAGGCAACGATGAAACTCTACAACCCAAAATAACAACCAACTCCTGAACGTTGCCCACACCCCCAACAGGAATAACTTATGTTTTTACTTATATAAAAAAGGAATACTTCTGTTTTTGAAAGGTTAACTTTCAACCCTAACACCGCCTCAAAGCAAAGCAATAAGCATCTGAGATTTCGAAAATGACTCGGCTCCGCCCCACACAAGATTGAGGTGTCATCAGCAAATAGAAGGTGAGAAATATACATGTCTCCTCCACCCCTACCACCGACCTCAAATCCCACAAGGGAACCCCTTGCCACCATTTCATTCATCATCCTATTGAAAGCTTCCATAATGAGCACAAACAAAAAAGGGAGAGAGCGGATCACCTTGACGCAAGCCCCTAGAGCCACCAAAAAAACCTTCGGGGGAGCCATTCACCATCATCGAAAATTTGACCGTAGAAATACAAAACTTGATCCACCTACACCACCTCTCACCAAAATCACATCTCCTTAACAAATACAAAAGCAAAATCTAATTGACATGGTCATAGGCTTTCTGAATATCTAATTTGCACAACATACCCGGAACATTGGATCTCAACCTCTACTCAATACACTCGCTAGCAATCAGCACAGGATCTAAAATCTGTCTACCTTTCACGAAAGCATTATGGGACGGCGATATGATCTTATCCAAGACAAGCTTCAAACGATTAGCTAGCAACTTCGCCAAAAACTTGTAAACACCCCCCACTAAGCTTATGGGGCTCGACTGCTCCCAATTTCTTTGGGATAAGAACAATGAAAATAGCGTTCATACTTCTACCAAATCGTCCCTCCATAGCAAACTCGTTGAACATGGATAGAATGTCTTCCTTAACCACCTCCCAACAAAATTGGAAGAAAGCTAAGTAGAAGCCATTAGGGCCGGTGCCTTATCCCCATTTAAACTCCTTACCGCCCCCATTACTTCCTCATCATCGAATGGTCTCTCCAACCATTTTGCATCGGCCCCTGAAATAGAGGCAAACTCTAAATCCTTCAAGAGGGGCCTCCAAGAGAAAGACTCCTTATACAAAGAGCTATAGAAACCAACAATCTCTGAAATCCTCTTGGGTTCCTCCACCATCTCCCCCTCTACCTCCAAGCTCGATATAGAGTTGTTCTTTCTATTAGAGTTGACACCCTCTTTAAGCCGAAGAGCCCTCGACTTTTGCCTCCTATTGGTCTCCTCCGATCTCAATCAGAATGTTCAGCTCCCTTGACACTTCTACTTTCCTTTCTTTCCCAACCTCATCAAGGCTTCCCTCCTCAACCAACAGCTCCAGCGAAGATAAATCGCCCATCAGCGCAAATTTACGAAAATTCAGATCCCCATAGATCTCTTGATTCCACATTCAGATCCTTCTTCAAGGCTTTCAACTTAGAATCAAGCACAAAACTCGGCGACCTCGAGAAAACATAGGAATTCCACCACGCCCTCACCCTATCCACAAAACCTGCCTCCTTAAGCCACATGTTCTCAAACATGAAGGGTTTCTTTCCACCCCAAAATCTGCCACTTTCCAAGATAATAGGGAAGTGATCAGATAACAGATGAGGGAGCCTCTTCTGGGAAACCTAGGGGAACAAGGCTTCCCAACAAGGGCTGAAGAGAAAGCGGTCAATTCTAGACCATCACTGGGAAGCTCTATTATTCGAGCAAGTAAATAACCCTCACGACAACGGCAAATCCAGCAAGCCATTTTCAAAAATAAAATCAGAAAAGTCCATCATAGCACTCCCGAACCCTCCAGCTCCCAAACGTTCATTTGGAAAGTAGGTGACATTGAAATCTCCCCCAATGCACCACGAAAGGTTCCACCAAGCAAAGACACCCGATAACTCTTCCCAAAGCAATCTTCTTCTACAATCATCGTTGGGGCCATATACCGTAGAAAACGCCCACTAGACCTCGTCCTCCACACTCTTAAAAATCACCGAAATAGAGAAACTACCAACATGAGAATCCACCATCTCTAAAGTCCTTGAGTCCCACAAAATCAAAATCCCACCCGAAGCTCCTTCTGTCGCAAGACTACACCAGCCCACATGATGCCACACCCCCTGGGAAACTTCTAGTGAAGGCTCTATAACTATCCTCACCTTAGTTTCCTGAAAACAAACTAAATCAGACTTCCATCTCTGCAACAAATTCCTCACCCCACTGTGCTTCTGACCATCATTCAGCCCCCTTACATTCCAACTTAATATTCTGGTCTTCATAAAGATTTGATTGATTCCTTCCCCCCCTTTCGGCTTTTCGTAGCCACATACTTCTTCCATCATAATTGATTGAGGACTTCAACCCTTGCAGCTCCCTTGAGAACTTGCCTCTTGATTTGCTAGGAGTTACTAGTCCACTGCTCTCCCTCTCCTTCTCTAGAGCTGCAAAGAGTGCCATCAGCTCTCGTGACCATCGCAAGAGAGACCAACAATATTTCTAAAGGACGAAACCATTTCCAACACTCAATCCGAAGAGGATTCCAGACGGCAATCCTCCTTCCTCTTCATAGGAGGACACACCGCCAAAGGTTCAGCCACAATCCCATCAACACCACTTTCTACACAAACTATAGCCTCTCCTTCTAAAGAAGCTGCTGATTTCCCACCTTCTTCTTCCTCAACAGCCGAGACGTAACTCCCAATGGAAGTCAACGGAGCTTTGCTGACACTACCATGAAACAAGGAAACAGGAGGAAGAATTGTATGATAGCAACCTTCAGCCTTCGAATCCTCCAATATAGAGTCACCGAGCTTCTCCAAGACCTCTGTCCCCACATCAGGTATCCCAGACCCATCAGGCCTCATCCTAGCCACCACAGAGGACACCAACCACTTGGGTTGTGGACCCGAAGAGTCCAAACCCAAATTTGCCCTGAAAGGGCACTTGATCTGCTTTGGCACTAGTAAAGTTGGATCTGTCGAAGGAGCTTCCGTCTCCAGCAAAGCACTGGCCGGGCCATCAGCCACCCCAGAAGAAGTTGACCCCACCTCCAAAGGTCGGAGGTCAAGATCTGTCACCGGATTGGAGATTTGGAAGCCAGGCAATGTTCGACCATAGGCGGCAGGAGATTTCGACACCGGCAGAACACCGGCCGGACCCTCTGCCACCCTAGACGACAGCGACCCCTCCTCTCGAAGCTGATGGACATGGACCGCCGCCGAGTCGGTGAACTGGGAGCCCACGAAGTCTCCCGAAGACTTCGGGTCCTCAAACCCACCAGATACCTTCCCGACCGACCCTGCTACCAGCCCAACTCCCCTCTCCCTCTTAGACCCATCTATCGGCCCAGACCCAAGCCCACTCGACCCCCCTATCCTCATTGAATGACACCTTCTCCAACCCCTTCATAATACAACAAGCCCATTTGAAAAAAAACTGGCCCATCATCTTTTACCGCACCGTGTTCCCCTCCCTTACAGTCTTGGCACATCAGGCCCACATCGACCCTATCGTCCAAAGCCTCTAAGAGACTGTTTAGTTCCCTTCTCATTGACTCAAGCCTATTGCGAACACGCCTCAGACAGAGACTAACATCCCTTCTCGTTGAGACGAACTCAAGCCGAACCTTAGTTTAGTTTAGCTACAGGTTCAACCTTAGCTAGGCTTTGCCTTGGCTT
Source organism: Myrica gale (assembly GCA_963930655.1). NCBI lineage: Eukaryota > Viridiplantae > Streptophyta > Magnoliopsida > Fagales > Myricaceae > Myrica > Myrica gale. Next base: position 10,506,210 of record OZ005619.1, on the reverse strand, counting down.
GGCTAGGCTTGGCTTTTTTTTTTTTGATGAATAAGCCAATCTCATTAGAAATAGGAGAAACAGTACAAAAAACTATACCGTCATCACTACTCCAAACAAGCAAGAAAACTAAGGAAATCAACAAAATCTAGAAAAGGGGGAACCAAGCATCGATGTCACCCAACAAAAAAGCAAAGACAACAAAACGCCCTTTAACCTATCCAAAGACAGAGAACAATCCTCAAAACATCTAGAATTACGTTCCCGTCAAAGGCACCACCAGATACAATGGGGTAACAAACGCCAAATAGCCTTAGCGAAAGGGTTCTTAAGCCTCCTCTTCCAACACCACAACACATCTTCCACTGTCTCTGGCATAACCCATTGAAGATTCGGAATAGAGAGCACATGAGACCACAACCCACTCGCATAAGGACAATGCAACAGGACATGATTAATAGATTCCCCAACACCACGGCATAAGAAACACCAATCTGCCAAGATAAAACCCCTTCTTCGAAGATTATCAATAGTTAAACTCCTACCATGAGAAGCCTCCCACACAAAGAAGGAAGCTCTCATAGGACACAAGGACCTCCAAACCCCCCTCCAAGGGAAAGAGACACCAGGCCCACCTCTAATCAAGCCACACATCAACTTCACAGAAAACTTCCCATCCTTATTGTCCATCCAAACCATCTCATCCTCCTCCCCTCTGCCAACAACACCCCAATACAACAAAGCATAGAAAGAACTAAAAACTGTCATCTCCCAATCATTAGCCGCTCTAGAGAAAGGGACACTCCACACCACATGAGCACCATCATCCACCAAACAATCCGCCACCATAGCCTCCTTGCAAAGAGATAAAGAGAAGACCAAAGGGAAAGCAAGACTCAAAGGCTTATCCCCACACCACAGATCATGCCAAAAGCTGATATTAACACCATTCCCCACCTTAAACCGAATATGTTTGCTGAAAGTGCTTCACCCTTTACTAATGTATCTCCACAGACTAACCCCATAAGAGTCACGGGTAGACCTCGTACACCAACCTCCCCTCGAACACCATATTTTCAGCAATCACCGTTCTCCACAACGTATCACGTTCCAACGCAAACCTCCATAACCATTTCCTGAGTAACGCCATATTAAACATTCTGATATTGCGAAGGCCCAACCCTCCATCCTGCAACGGAGAACACACCTTATTCCACTTCACAAGATGGAACTTGTGAACACAATCATCACTACCCCAGAGAAAATCCCGCTGAATCTTCTCCATCCTATTCACCACCCTCGCCGGAAAAGGGAATAAAGAAAGAAAGTAAGTAGGTAAGCTCGAAAGAGTAGACTTGATAAGAGTTAGTCTACCACCCTTAGAGAGATACATCCACTTCCAACCCGCCAACCGACGCTCCATCCTTTCGATTATCCCATCCCAAATATGAGTGTTTTTACTTCCGCACACACTCCACCCTACCAATAGGGATGACCTCAGACTTAGAAAGATTAATCTTTAAGCCCGAAACCGCCTCAAAACATAAGAGAAGACATCTAAGATTCCGAAATTGATCCACCTCCGCCCCACATAACACTAGGGTATCATCCGCAAAAAGAAGATGCGAAATAGACACCCCCGCACCCGACCCCCCACCAGCCTTAAAACCTTGTAACCCCCCTGCAACACCAACTGCCCCATCATGCGACTAAAAGCCTCCATCACAATAACAAACAACAGAGGGGAAAGAGGATCCCCTTGGCGCAAACCATGGGAACAACTGAAAAAGCCTTCAGGAGACCCATTGACAATCACCGAGAACTTAACAGTCGAAATATAGAAGGAAATCCAACGACACCATCGTTCCCCAAAACCACATCTCCTGAGAAGGTACAAAAGGAAATTCCAGTTCACATGATCATAAGCCTTTTGTACATCCAGTTTGCAAAGCATACCAGGTTCACCCGTCCTCATTCTAGAATCAATACATTCATTAGCCACAACTCGGCTTGGCTTTTCTTGAAAGCTCAAAGTCCAACACCTATTTTGACAACTACATTATTTCCTAATAAGTACATAAAAAATCATACATTTGCTTGTGCCAGGCTTGGGCTTATCAAACCAAATAAACTATGCCAACCTCAAGCTTGACAATTATCTTACAAGTGAGAGCAAGCTTGTTAGGCAAAAAATACAAGAGCATTTGTGAAGTAGGCCAAGGAGCAGTTAAACAACCAAAGGGTGGGCAAAATTCATTTGCAGCAGAGTAACAACTGTTAGACCATAGTGAGCACAAAAATCTGCAATAATTAAAGGAAAGTAGTGCTAACCTGACGAAGCTTTTCAAATGATTGCACATTGTTTTCCCGCCTTTGCATCTAAACAAAAGATCACCATGAAGAAGTTCAGAAACTGTTTTTTTACATTAGCACGAGAATTTTTCAGTCAAAACTCAGTTAAAATGTGAAAGTGAACTAAGTTCAACACCTACCCTTCTTGTATGAAGTCTGTGGGCTTTCTCCCTTGGCCTAAAAACATTGTACGGATTGGTGTCATTAACAGGTGGAGGAGGCTGTACGGAAATGTAGTTAAGGCTGTCAATAGCTTAAAATAAAATGCACTTCAGGCAATTATTTCATGAAAACATAAAACACTGTGCTGATGAAGTTAAACTCGTCAAAAGGGTACTGAATTTTGCAACAAGTTTTGGTTTTGTTCAAGGACGGGTCCAACAAAAGTTTGTCTGTTACGCCTAATATGGGTTTTATAAAGGACAATTTTAAGACTAACATACGTGTTATAAAGGACATTTAAGGAAAGAGGACAATATGTATCAACTTCACGTAATGTTTGTTTTCAAGACATTAAGGGGGGGAAAAAGTCGAGAGAAAGCTGCATTTTCCACTCTGTTTGCTACCAACAAAAGAAATCCTACATAGAAGGAAAACATTGGAAACTGACATCTCAAATTACACTCTTAAATAAATTCTCCTGTAAGCAAAATTCTAAACATTTTGGTTACGGATGTGCCTCTAAGTATAACTTCTACAGGAGAATAAATACTTATTTGCCTTCCTTATCCAAGGCACTCTCCTTTCAAAAGAAACAAATAAATCAATTTCTTAGCAAAGCAAAAAATGAGGGGCATAGATAACTTTGTGCTATAGAACCAAGAAAATAAAGAGACAAACCAGTCATAATGGCTAAATCATATTCTAAGAAAGAAAGCACCGGTTCCACGCAATTGACAAGAAGGGAATACAAAAATGATGATGAATTCATGTATCTCCTATCCTTGTATTAAATATCTTTTTTTTAAAAAAAATAAATAAGCAATATTATTAAAGAAAGAAAAGAAGAAAATCAGTATAAAGATTGTACTGAAATTACAACAGAACAGAAATTACAGCATACAAACAAAGAAACTAAGGAAGTCCTGGAAATCTAGAAAAGGGCCACCCAACATCGCAGTAGACTAGAAAAAAAGATCAGCCATCAGACCACCCTTCAAGCTTGCCATTAACATCACTACCCCACAAAAAATCTCTTTGCATTTTCTCCTTTCTAGAAGCAACCTTGTGTGGAAGAGGGAAAAGAGAAAGAAAGTACGTAGGAAGACACGAAAGGGTATATTTAATCAAAGTAACACGACCTCCCTTTAATAAGTACATTCTCTTCTACTTATAAAAAAAAAGTACATTCTCTTCCAACCAGCCAACCTTCTTTCCATCCTTTCCAAAATCTCATGCCAAATATGAACATTCTTAAAACGAGCACCCAACCGAAGACCCAAATACGTCATAGGCAAAGTGGAAACCCTACAACCCAAAATAGAAGCCAACTCCTCCACATTACTAACCTCACCAACAAGTACCTCAGACTTAGCCAAATTAATCTTCAATCTATAAATTGCCTCAAAACAAAGAAGCATGCAACAGATACTACGAGTGAGAAACAAGTGAGAAACACAAACCCTTCCCTATTAACCCCAGAAGCCCTAAATCCCTTAATAACATCAACAGATTCCATCTTAGACATCATACGTGAGAGAGCTTCCATAACAATGACAAATAACAAAGGAGATAAGGGATCACCCTGCCTCAAACCACGAGAACTACCAAAAAAGCCCTCGAAGATACAAAAATAAATCCACCTACACCACTTCTCCCCAAACCCACATCACCTAAGAAGGTATTACAAAAAATCCCAATTCACATGATCATAAGCTTTATGAATATCAGCTTACACAACATACCCGGCTCACCTAAACACAAAACGGGAATCAATACATTCATTTGCAATCAACACCAAATCCAAAATCTATCGACCACGCACAAAAGCATTATGCGAAGGGGAGATAATCTCATTCAACACAAACTTCAACCTGTTAACTAAGACTTTGGCAAGAATCATATAAATCCCCTCTACGAGACTAATAGGCCTGAAATCTTTCAACCCAATCGCACCAACCTTTTTCAGGATGAGGACAAGAAACATCAACATCACATCTCCTTTAACAACGTCCCAACAAGACTGATAAAAAGTTAAACTGAATCCATCAGGACCCGGAGCTTTATCCCCATTAAGATCATGCACCACCCTCGCCACCTCATCCTCATCAAATGGTCGCTCCAACCAAACTGACTCATCCCCTGAAACCGAATCAAACTCCAGACCGTCAAGAGGCGACCTCCATTGAAAAAGCTCAACATATAAAGAGGTATAAAACTGAACAATGCGAGCTGAAATATCCCTTGGATCCTCCACCACCTCCCCATCAACCTCCAACTGGATATAAAATTAAATTTCCTATTGGAGTTAGCCACTATGTGAAAATATTTGGTGCATCAATCCCCATCCTTCAACCATAATGCCCGAGATTTTTGTCTCCAACTGACCTCCAAATCTATAATGTGGTCTAACTCCTAAATAACCGACAATCTCCTTTCTAAACCCTCATTAATAAGGCGACCTCCTTCATGCAATTCACCCAAAGATGCTAACTCACTCATTAACAAAGACTTACGCACACTAATATTACCACAATCATCCTTATTCCAAGCGATCAGATCATATTTCAGCAACTTGAGCTTAGAATTCAAAACAAAAATAGGATAACCGGAAACCTCATAGCTCCCCCACCACCACCTAACCATCTCCACAAACCCTTCCATCTTAAGCCACATTTTCAAATCAAAAAGTTCTCTTACCCCCTCCCCCCCCCCCCCAAAGCACCCATCCTCCAACAGAATAGGGAAGTGATTAGAATACAATGTCTCCCAATCGGCACTAAGGAGAAAACGATCAATCCGCGACCAAGCTTGAGATGATCTATTATTGGACCAAGTGAATGTCCCACCAACCAATGGCAAATCCACCAAACCAAACTCGGAAATGAAGTCCGAAAATTCCTCCATACCTCTTCCTCCCACTCCCATCCCCGACCTCTCACTAAGGAACCTAGTAACATTGAAATCACCCCCAATGCACCAAGGAACATCCAATAAGAAATAACACCTGCCAACTCATCCTATAAGAGTCTCCTTCCAATATCATCATTAGGGCCATAAACCACGGAAAAAGCCCAATTCGCCCCCCTTCAATATTCTGAAACACAACTGAAGGAGTACAACACCCCACACAGATATCCACCAACTCCAACACTCGAGAATCCCAGAAAATTAATATCCCACCCGAAGAACCAACCGTAGGCAAACTACTACACCTCACATGAGGACCGCCCCACAAACTCCTCACCACAGCCCTCGAAACCATCTCCAATTTAGTCTCCTGAAGACAGACTAAAATGGGTTTCCATCCCCTTATTAAGTTCCCTATCTTACTACACTTCCCTGTTTCATTGAGGCCCCTCACATTCTAGCTGATAAATCTTGGCTTCATTAACAATTTAAGAGAGCCCTCCCTCCAATCCTACAATGGCTAGTTGAACCATCTCCTCCATCATAATTAATACTAGACTTTAGGCCTTTTAACTCCCTCATTATCTTTCCTGCTGACCTATTAGAAGATTTTCTACCCACAGAACCCCTATCCTTCTCCATGGCAGCAAATAATTCCCTCAATTCACTCTCGTATCCTTTACAAGATACTTCCACCATATGACGGAAGGAAGATACCATTCACAACACCCATTTAGAGGGATCTCTCTTCTAAGGAACAAGATATCGAATCTGCAATGGAGTCCACAAGGAATCCCTACCCACACTACCCGCCCTTAACATCTCCCCTCCCAACCCTTGTTCATTAAGAATCAGATCTTCCTCAAACAAAAGGTTAGAACCATCCTGCACAGGTATACAAAATCACCCCATCATCACAACTATCAACAGATACAGATGCACAGACCAACCCGTTATCGTCCTGACCAACACTATCAAGCAAATCCCCTGAAAACCCATCCTTCCCCATAACTGTACTTTTCCCACCTACACTATCTATCTAACCCAACGGTCCCTGCTCCAAAACATAACTGATGGACCGCCCAGAAACACCAGGGATGGCACTTGTCACTGTCGGCAAAGCTTCAAAATGGTTTGAAAGCTGGTCGGCGATGCTTGTTGGCCCAGAAAGAGCAGGCAGCACCTCTAGGACCGGCGATGAGACAGTTTGAACAAGAGAAGGATCCCCAGCCTTTTCCGACGCAGACAACTCCAGCGAAGGCAGTAGCACCTGCGACAAAATAGTGGGATTGTCTACAGCAGGTGTCGGCGACACAGTAGGTATGTCAACAACAGTCGTAACAACCAGCAAAAAAGCAGATGTCGTCGTTGAAGATGACTCCGGCAAAAACATGTCGACGTTGGATTGAACACCCTTCATTGACATCGGCGCAACGTCGGAAGGAAACAACCGACTCTCAACGTCAAAGGACATCGTTCGACCCAGCTCACCAACAGCCAAACCCGATCCCCCCACGATAGGACTCGGCCCACCAGAACCTACTATACCCAGCCCACCACTCTCCTCACCCGATAACCCTACCAGTGCAAAAGAAGAGTGGGCCGCTCCTATGTGGGTTTCCACACACTAAACGATTCATCTCCCTCGCTACTGGGACACCAAGATAAATTTTCTTCAACAACTCTTCAATCCGATCCACCTCCCTTCTCAGGCCCACCACGTGATTCCACAACTCTGCTACATTAAATGACGCCAGCTCCTCTCTTCGACAAAACAACCGCAACTTCATTTTTTCATACATCTCTCTGCGAAGCAATGATGGAATTAATAGGGGGAGACATAACGTGCGCCACCCCATCTGCATGCAGCATTTTTGGCGTTTCGTTTTCCTCTGGAATTCGAACCCCGCCAGCGATAGCAAACTTAGAGACTGCCCTCCCTCTACCACCGTTGGCCATCATAGAAGTGTTCACAACCTTAGCAAAAGAAAGATCCGGACGAACCACAGAGGATCCCGAAGCTTTCATAGCCTGACTTCCATCATGCAAAAATGAAACGTCGCTGAAGATGCGTTTCAAAATCTGCCACCCTTAACCATTTCTTCCCTCCAGCACCATCACCACACCTACCTTTTGACGCCCTCCATACTCAACAACTGCAACATACTGACCATCCTTATTGGAACACCGTTGAGCAAGAAAATTGCACTGGATTCATTGAACTTGGAAGCGAAATCAAAAGCTGGAGAAGACTCCAACAACTTGTCAACCATGTTTACCATCCACACAGCCCCAAACATCCCTCATATGGATCGAGTTCACAAATTTGTGACTCCACTCAGAAAACTGAATGACCCCCTTCTCACCAATCGAAACTTGGAATTCTTAAGACTCAACATGAAAATTACGACTAAATGACGACATCTAAACTTCAATAATCTCACCACACAGCAATTCAGAAAGACAAACAATCACCCTAAACACGCAACAAAAACTTTATTTTCTCATCACTGCCTAACTCACAAGAAAGCATTATGGTACTGTGGTTTTTTTAAAAAGTAATATTAAGTTAATGGTGTACTTTTCTTGTATTAAATATCTAATCCAAATATATCTAAAACTATTCGACAGAAGCAGAACAAACAATCTAACTACAAAATGATGAAACTAACCTGCAAACGCCGTAAAATAGGCTTTTGCCATCTTTCACGCTGGCCAAAGAAAAGAAAGAAAAGGAGCATAAATATTCATGACAGAACAACTCCACAAATCCTGATCATCAAAAGAAGTTTACAAGTGCGATCAATTATGTAATATGTGCTGGCAAGAACATAATATCCAAAACCATTACAACAAGTTTCTACTATTTCTGCTTCTTTTCCTACTTGGTTTTAATGAACTGCATAAAAAAGATACATGAATGGTCATTGGACCCATGCGACTGAGTTCACCTTGACCTCAAGGTCAAAATCATATGGTAAGTCAATGACCGCTAAATGTTTGGAGACATAAGCATACATTTTCCAAATGCATGGACGCAATAAAATGGTAAAAAAAGCTGACACCACTATCCCATTCCTAAAGTCGAGGCCTTCTGTAAGAGTGCCTATGGTGGAACATTGATCACCACAAGACGATCACTTCCGTACATGGACATTTTATCAATTTTTCTGTACAAACATATGCAGCACCATTGCTACACCCTTCATCCTGTTTTGCTTTTTAGGACGTTCCTAAAAAATACTTACACTGAAGGTCGAAATATTAACATTGTAATTTTCCTACGTTATCCACACCCTTTACAACACTGAAACAAGATTCTCATTGAAAAACCATGTTCACCTCTAATTTAGAATAACAGAAAATTTTAAAAGTTCACTAAATACTTGTGCCACTTAGAACCAAGAGTTTCCTTTTTTTCACGTATTACAGATGATATATTAGACCCAAAACCCGTAAACAATACAAACACCATGGATATTCAGCAGTTTCTAGCAGATTCATTCTCTTCCAAGGATGTGAAATCTCTCATATTTCAGCATAGTTCTACAAAGTTACAAACATACCTTTTCTCTCCAATAACTATAAACAGACTGAAGAACAGCATATCTGACAGAATGAGCTTCTAGAGCCTAGCATTCAAAGGCAAAAAAACAAAAATAAAAAAGAATGTTAGATAATGATTTAACCTTCCTAGCTACAATGAATAGCTCAAGAAAGCCACATTTCATGCGGCAGACATTGAAATGGAAACATATAATATTTGATATACATTGACACCTGATCTCTCATTCTTGCATAAATGGTGTATAAATTTGACATATAGTAACTCTCCCCTACCCCCCAAAAGGGGCATATCCCTTGGTTGGACAAGTCCAGCAATAACTGTATTTTAGCAAAGTGCCACTTGATCTCCAAAAATGCATCTCCAGAGACGCACTTGTTATAAGTATATGGATCTGTAATCTGCCACTCCCCCAATCTATAAGTACGTGTGAAAGATTGTGGACAATTATCTTGGGCAGTGAAAGAATGTTTTCAAAAAAAAGTTGCGCGTGTGGATGTATGAGATAGAAAAGGTCACCCATATACTGAAATTGTGCTGGAATAGAAACTTTGTGATGCGTGTTCAAAGCGAAAATATACACGTACATTGAAGTGCGCAACCCAATGTTTCATTTAGCAAGACCTAGCTACTGGTAATTGGTCTAATAGTCACAACACCAACATAGCAACAAATATAACCAATTTAATATTCACAACACCAACATTGCAATGATGCCACTGAAAGCCCCACAATTGAAACAAATTTTCACCTCAATAGCAGCATACAATTGCAATAGTACAGGAATTGGTGAACCAAGAGTGGGTGTAATAACACCTGCTCTCTCTCGAGCCTTATGGTCCAATACCTCCAACTTAAAAACAAGACCCTCAAGCCTGCAATGACAACAGCACCGCAATGTATAACATGTGACTAAAATTTCCAACCATAGTTTGAACCCGGTTTAGAGGATTGATTTTAGAGTACCAAAAAAGAAATAAAACATGTATATGCACATCAAGAGGCAACATTAGACCTAACCATAGAAGCCATGTTTAGGATAACCAAAAGGTGGAGAGGAAGGTTACATAACTTTGTTAATAAGAAGGTTGGTAGGTATTACTATGCCTATTGGTTCATATGAAGTTCGTCAAGTTTTGAGGTAAGGGATGAAGTAAATATAAACAATCGTTTGATGTTTCAAATTCTCAATGATATATGATGTTCCTCGTTTTTCGAGTTATTTTACATGCTATGCCATCCGCAAAAGTTTATTCAAATGTTTGGAAAACCACATTTCACACCCTCAAATTAGAATTCGAGTTTTTCTTTGTTTTTCCCTATAAACTACCGAGTTGATGTTGATGATGGTTCCACAAACCAGGGAAACTAGCATTGGAGTAGTCACCTAGAAGGTTACCTAGTAAGTGCTTGAAGAATCATACACTCTCCAGGTATAGTACACTATTTTATGTGAGAACTTAGGTGGTGTTTGAGCATTAAAATTTTTGAATATGGGAGTTGGTGAAAAAATGAATATAGTTCATGGAAGTTGGTGAAAAAGTAAATAGAGAGAAGATTTGAATGAATATTATAGTGAAAAAGAATGATTTGATGGGAAGAGAGATTATTTTGTAATTTTTTAAGGCTTGATTGCACCGTAGGGCCTTGTGGTATAACGTTTTTACAAATTTGTCTATGTGGTATCAAATTGTACAAACAGGTCCCTGTGGTATCACTTTGTACAAAAGTTTGTCCCCCCGTCCATCAGGCGTTAACACACTAACGACGAGCCGGTCGACCGCTACATTAACCACGTCAGAAAAGAATGAGATGATGCGGTCGACCGCTACACGAACCGGTCGACCGCTACAAGTTGCCTCTTTGTAGCGGTCAACCGACTCTCATTCCGTTAGTGAGTTAACGTCTGATGGACGAAGGGACTATCTTTTGTACAAAGTGATACCACAAGGACGAATTTGTAAAAAGTTATACCACAGGGACCTGTAATGCAATAAAACCTTTTTTTAATTAGGCCCAAAATTTTTATACTCAAACAGCACCTTAGTTTTAAGGTTTACGTCTGGTAACTTGATACGTTTTGATTAAGTTTAGTAATAACATTGGTCTGGATTTTAGTTTACAGAATTTTTATCAAAAATAAATTCTTTGCGCTTCTGTAGAGATGATACATGGCATTCCCCTCCCCCAAAAGGAAGGGGGTGAGTTACTGTTTCCTAGCATTTTCACATATAACCATGTTGTAACTAGTGTACTGCCAAGATTCTTCCGCCAAGAACATAGGATATGGAGCCACTAAAAAATGCTTAACAAAAGGAAACCGTTAAAATGAAACCAATTAAAGTCAAAGAAAGAATAGAACCAGGCAAGCTGATAAAAAAATAATGTTTGGGACAATTACATTTCAGATGTTAGCATCTTCCGTTCTGGATTGAAGTCTTGAAGCCAATCCTCATCCTCATTGTCCAGGTCATACTCTACAAATTCTCCAAGCTCAGCTCGAGCTAAAAATAAATGAACCAAGTTTAAGCATACTCCAATGATCGAGATCTACAGAAGGATCTCCATATTAATCATAATATCAGCAGAAAGAATATATCTAGATCAGAAACCTCCTCTTCCGCGTAAGTAGGATGTTGGTTGGGAGAAAGTACGAGAATAGTCTCTTTCATATGTATCAACAACGACATATTGAGGAGTAGGTATCTCATGAGCCAATTTCTTGGTAGGGTTTTGATGTACCTAATGAACACACATTTAAAAAAAAATTAAAATCAGTCACATGCTTGATAGATCGATAGTAACACCATCAGTTATACAAATATCATGATGCTGGCAACATAAATTTTTGAGAGTAACATTCAATGGAGAGAGGAATTTGTTTTGGGGCTGAACTAATGTTACCTTAACAAATTGATTATACATATATAAATGTATATAGTCAAATTTTCCCTATTTACAATATAGAAAACTTACCATTCATTGGATCACAGTGAAGAGTCTTCTAAATTTGACGACAATATGGAATAATATCACTCTTAGCTTTATTAGTTGTCTATAGAGATTGAACAATGATTGCATACTTCCCCAATATAACTAACTAGGAAACATCAATGCAAAAGGACAGAGTGAATTGCAAAAATAGGCACATGCAAGACATGATTCAACACCTGAACTTTCAATCTCCTTAATATATGGAAAAAAAATCAGATCTAATCAATAAATACAGCAAACTAAAACATACAAGTATGAAAACCCAATTTTAATCCTTCACAATGTCCAACCAAGTGAATTGTACAACTCCATGCTAAAAAGAAGAGAGAAAGAGAGGGAGAGAGCCATCAAAGATCCAGCGCTGCCCGCTCCCTCTCGGCAGCACCAGTCTCCTCGACAAGATGAGAAACTGCCCCATCGAACACAACGCGGACCTCCTCCATCGGGACCCCACTTGGGAGCTTCCCAATATGAAGATCGGCATGTTCTGTCTCCAGAAAGCAGCTTCCCGACGTGAAGATCGGCATGTTTGTGGTGGTCGGGACAACGCCAGGCGGGATATCCCTACCACCCTCATCTTCCACGTCAACCTCAGCAGAGGGCCCACATGTTTTTGATGATTATTAGGTGTGCGTCAACACCATCATTACATACTTCCATATTTATATATATGTGTGCATGCACAGGTAACTGTCACAGGTGTGGAAGTTCCACTGAAATGCTAGAGTAAGAGAAGCCTTTTGTTAAGTTGCTAAATTCCTGCATTATTTGGCAGGATATACTATTAGCAGGTTCTTACAGTTTTCTCAGTGCATATAAAATGGGAGTACTGCGACGGATTTTAGCTTCCACGATATTTGAGTATACATAATAAATGCATACACAGATCAAAGATATTACAAACTATTGGGTGGACATGCTCCCCCCCCCCCCAACCCCAACCAAGAAGAAATGACCCGACTGCTTTACAAAAGCATATTCCCGATGTCACAAGTAAAACATTTGCTTGGTCTGGAAAATTTGACTTCTCTTCAATTTTTTTGCTATAGGATTCCCATTTTGATACCCTGTATTATGTCAAGTTTCGTATTTGTACTAGTGAATTGTAAAGGTGTTGCAGCCACCATCAATTTACAGATGAGGTCTGCACTGCATGTGATTTCAACCGTCCTGGCAGGAGAGTCAAAGAGACAGGAGCTTGCGACTGTGAGGTTCTAGATTTGAGGGGGGTCTTTGTTATGCCTTCAGAATCAGAGACCCTTGGGCTAGTTGTTTTGGAAGCCATGTCTTCAGAAATTCCTGTGGTGGGGGTGTAGTTACCACTTCACAACTAAGTGGTCATAAGGATAGTCTCTCCTTAGAGTGGGATGTCGATTTTTTCACGTAATTTCCGTATCGAGTCTAAGGAATTCCAAGTGACGATTCGGGACAATGGTGAGCTGCAGTTTTTTGAATGGAGTCCTAAGTCTACGAATGCGATTCACATGGGGAAGTATGGGGCAGTGTGGATGGTTAACATGTCCGACAAATTGATGGAGGCTGCTCCAGCAGTGGATTTTGTTTCTAAGTTTAATGAGTCCAGGCTTGATTTTTTGGCTCAACGGTGTTCGAACAAAGGTGGTCGATATGCTGCGATTGTTGAATATGGAGGAAGAAGGAAGGTGGGAGCGGTGATGGTGCCGGAAGGAAAGAACGACTATGGTTGGCAAATATTGAAGCGTGTTTTTCTTGACGTGGTCTCCTTTTTCCGTTCATCAAGTCGTGCTGTGAAAACTCAGGGGTCTTCTGGCATTTGTCAGGAAGTTTCTTATGCAGTGGCGACTATGGGTCCGCGGCGGTGACCGGCGATGGTGGGCGGTCAAGCGTTTTCATTCAAAAACGTAGCCTGAATCATATGTCAGAAATGAGACTCGTCGCAATCTTGGCGAGCAGATGCAGCAGCAGACGTTACGCATTCCAAGTTTAATTCCTTATTGGGGTCGACAGAGCCGGCGTTGGAAGGAAACTGCCCTGTTGATTTATCTAATAGGGAATTGGCGTCATTTAATGGGGCTAACTTGTCGGCTCAAATCATGGGCCTTCGGCAGGAAGTGGCTTGGCTAGGTGAGATGCTGAGTAAGCAAAGATGCGGAGGCCAGTCGATGAGGGAATTTTGCTGTGTGGTCTGTGGGTTTAAGTTAAAAGCCCAGGTTGACGTGGGCCTCTCTACTAAATACAGTCGAGGTGTGGGTACTGATGGGTTGGAGTATGGGGTAAGCGCCCAAATCCCATCGGAAATGGAAGCCTGAAACCCATCGACGGACAATCGGGTCAACCAAATCCATGCGAGGCTGAGGCTGTCGTTGAGTGCTTTGTCGAAGGCACGTTGTCAGAGCTGCGACCAACCACGACGATGGATGCCGAGCTGTTTCTGTAGCCGACTAAGGGTTCTGTGGTGCCGGAGCCGTCGGGGAAAGCTGTTGAAGCTAGCGACGCCTTGGTGCTGGATCTGGAAGCATCGGAGCTGGAAGATAGCGGCAGCTCGTCGGCGCTCAGGTATCGTCGGAGCCCAAACTCTGGGCGTCGCCGGAGCAATCTGGAGGCTCGGACAATCTGGAAGTTGCTGGGTTCTCCTGTGGGGGGCAGATTTGTGTAGTTTGGGGCAGTGTGGGCTTGTCGAAGATGTCAGGTTGGCTGTTTCTGTGAAGTGTGGGGCCCCTGTTGCTTGTTGTGATGATCGTGTTGATGAAGGGGTGATGGTGGAACATGGAGGCAGTCAGTTGGGCGTGAGTCATGGATCTGGCAGTCGTGGCAAAGAAGGGGAGTTCTTAAGGGTGGGTAGTGGTAGTGGGGGATCTATTTGGGATCCGTTGCAGATTCGTTACCCGCTGTTTGAGAGGGGCGTTCCCTCAAACTGGGTGCTGCAAATGGTGTCTTCTTTTCGTCATATGGTGGGTGTTTATTGTGAGGGTTATGATAGTGAGTAGATGGATCTGTTTGTAGCTTTGGAGAGAGATATGGGTTCTATGGGTATCAAACCTACTACTCAGTCAAGGGGTAAGATGATGAGGGAATTGAAGGGGTTAAAGTCCAGTGCTAATTATGATGGAGGGGAGGTTTCGGTTCGGCGTAATAGGCATGGAGGGAGGGCTCTTTTCAGTTGTCAATGAATCCCAGATTTCTCAGTTGGAATGTGAGGGGCCTGAATGATATGGTGAAGTGTCGCAAGGTTGGTAATCTCGTTAGGGGTTGGAAACCAATTGTCGTCTGTCTTCAGGAGACTAAACTGGAGTCGATTTCTCGGGCTGTGGTGCGAAGTCTGTGGGGTGGCCCACATGTGAGATGGTGTAATTTGCCTGCGGAGGGGGCGGCGGGGGAGATATTGATTTTGTGGGATTATCGGGTGTTAGAGATGGAGGAGGTGTGCGTGGGGTGTTGTTCTCTATCGGTGGTTTTCCATAATATTGATGGTGGTCCTAGATGGGTGTTCTCTGGTGTGTATGGCCCTAATGATGACAGAAGGAGACTTTTATGGGATGAGTTGGCGGGTGTCATCTCATGGTGGGATGTTCCGTGGTGTATTGGGGAAGACTTTAATATTACTCGGTTCCCTAGTGAGAGATCAGGGTTGGGTGGGGGAGGGAGAGGTATGGCGGAGTTTTCTGAATTTATTTCTAAGTTTGGGATGTTGGATCTTCAGTTGGCTGGTGGTTTGTTCACATGGTCCAAGAACAGATCCTCTCGATCATGGTCGCGTATTGACCGGTTCCTTCTAAGTTCTAATTGGGAGTCTACGTATCCGAATATTATTCAGAGAAGGTTACCTTGAATGTATTCCGACCATTTCCTGATTTTGTTGGAGGACGGTTGTTTTGGGGTGGGAAGAAACCTTTTCGTTTTGAAAATATGTGGCTTAAGGTTGATGGGTTCCTGGAGAGAGTAAGGGGTGGTGGAGTAGTTATGAGGCTTTTGGTTCCCCTAGCTTTGTGCTTCATTGTAAGCTTAAGGCGCTGAAACATGATCTTACGGTTTGAAATAAGACTGTTTTTGGTAATATTGGGATGCTTAAAGCCTTGTTGTTGAGGGAGTTAGGATCGTTGGATGAGTTGGATGAGGGAGATGACGAGGGTATGGAGAGAAAAATGTCAGTAGTTCAGGAGCTGGATCACCTTATTGATTTAGAAGAGGTGAGTTGGAGACAAAACTCTCGAGCTTTGTGGTTGAAGGAAGGGGATCGATGTACGAAGTTCTGTCACAGAGTTGTCAACTCTAATATGAGGTTTAATTCTATTAATCGGTTGGAGGTGGATGGAGATGTGGTGGAGGATCCTGGGGACATCTCTGCGCATATTGTGCAGTTTTACACCTCTTTATATGCTGAACCTTTTCCGTGGAGACCGTCTCTGGAAAGGTTGGAGTTTGACGCCATTTCTGAGGATGAGGCCAGTGGGTTGGAACGTCCTTTTGAGGAGGAAGAGGTGACGAGGGTGGTTCATGATCTTAATGGTGATAAAGCTCCGGGCCTAGATGGATTTACCTTAGCCTTTTATCAGTCGTGCTGGGAGGTAATTAAAGGGGATGTGCTTTTGATGTTTAATGAATTTGCTCGTTGTGGTAAATTTGTTCGTAGTTTGAATTCCTTCTTTCTTGTTCTCATCCCAAAGAAGCCGGGTGCAGTTGAGTTGAAAGATTTCCGTCCAATTAGTTTGGTGGGAGGTATCTATAAGATTCTTGCAAAGGTGTTGGCTAACAGGTTGAAGGATGTGTTGGATAAAATTATATCTCTCTCAGAATGCATTTGTTCGAGGTAGGCAGATTTTGGATCCTGTGTTGATTGCTAACGAGTGCATTGATTCCCGTTTGAGATTAGCAGAGTTGGGTATGTTATGTAAGTTGGACATTCACAAAGCTTATGGCCATGTCAGTTGGGATTTTTTTATGTATATGCTTAGGAGATGCGGATTTGGAGATAAGTGGTGTAGATGGATTTACTTCTGTATCTCGTCGGTTAAATTCTCCGTCTTAGTGAATGGTTCTCCCGAGGGTTTTTTCAGTAGCTCTCGTGGGTTGCGTCAGGGAGATCCTCTCTCTCCTCTTCTTTTTGTCATTGTCATGGAAGACTCGTCTCGTATGGTGTCTAAGTTGGCTTCCATTGACATAATCAAGGGCTTCAAGGTCTCCGAAAGCGGTAGGGAGGGTTTATGTGTTTCCCATTTGTTGTTTGCGGATGATACTCTACTTTTGTGTGGTGCAGAGGAGTCTCAGTTTCGGAGTATTCGTTGTCTGCTTCTATGTTTTGAGGCTGTATCTGGTTTGCGGGTTAATTTGACTAAGTCCGAGGTGATACCTGTTGGAGATGTTCCTAATGTGATGGAGTTGGCTTCTATTATGGGATGTAGGGTGTTTGCTTTGCCTATGACGTATTTGGGGCTTCCTTTGGGGCTCGGTTTAAAAGTGTTCATATTTGGGATGGGATTTTGGAAAGGATGGAGAGGCAGTTGGCGGGGTGGAAGTGTATATACTTATCAAAGGGGGGTCGTATCACTTTGATAAAGTCTATGCTTTCGAGTTTACCTACGTATTTCCTATCTCTTTTCCCTCTTCCGGTAAAGGTTGCTTCTCGAATGGAAAAGTTGCAAAGAGATTTCTTGTGGAGCAGTGATAGGGAGGTTCCTACACGCCCCTTCATGCATTTGGTGAACTCTTTGGAAGGAACGTAATAGGAGATGTTTTGAGGAGTCTGCTGTGTCTTTGGAAATTTTGCAGGGTGGTATGTTGGTTACCCTTTTTTATTGGGCTCATGCTATGTTAGCAGGTCCTTTTTTAGATTTTCAGGATTTTGTTAGATTCTTTGTTTGTATGCTTTGATTTCTGTTAGTACAATCTTTGTACTGCTCTTTCCCCTTTCTTCTCTTAATAAAATTTTCTTACTTATAAAAAAAAAAGTAAAACATTTGCTTTGGAATTTTTTCGACTTTTCCTGTTTTCCTCGTTTGTGAGAGAGATGATACAACTTTTTGTGATAGACCCCACCCAAAGTCTCTCCTAACCAACAATCCCCCCCCTCAAAAAAATACCAACCACCACATACACACAAACATAAAAAAAAATCATGTAAGGGACAAAACAAAGGAAGACAAAGAGCGGGGATTTTGCACAGATGATAGTAAGTTTCCCTCAAGCAAAACAATATAGAATTGATACAGTACCAAATTTACAACTATTTAGAATAATGACCTTCAGATCACATCGCATTCCAAATTCATGCAAGGCTTATTCAGACTAGTCAGAGTGACGCCCACCCATCACTACACATGAGCTTTACATTCTAGCCTGCCATGTTCAGGCAGTACTCTCCATCCAGTTTCAGATTTATCCTGCTTACTTGGAACATCTTGTGTCCATCTATGCCATAAACCACAACCTCCTGATAGTAAAACCTCACAGGAGCACAAACAAATAACTAGATATCCAAAATATGCACAACTCTTCCATTAAGCAGTTCTACAAACAAAGCCAATAATAAATCTCTACAAAAATGATGCTCAAGTGCTACCTTATCCCATGTATTAGTAAGGTCGAGGGTGAAGTCCAAGACCCACTACTTGCATTGCCATCTTACTGATCATAAATAATAGAGAAACAATCCTTTACTTAAACTAACACAAACACAAATTTATTTGGAGAATTTTAATTTTAGGCATCTCATGGATAATGCGATGTTAGGATGCCCTTTTGTTGATTTTCAGGATTTCCTTAGTTTTGTTACTTGTTTAGACTAAGCGGATTCGGTATAGATCCTTGTACTGGTTTCGTTTATTCTAATGAGATTGGCTTATTTATCAAAAAAAGATAAGGCAATTATATTGAAAGAAAAAGGAATAGAAAGAAGTCCAAAGGATTATACTGAGACCTCTAGACCAAACAAGCTAGAAAACTAATGAAATCTAAAAACTCCGAAAAGGGGGAACCCAACATAACATTCACTCACAAGAACAAGGACTGCAAAAAATTGCCCTTCAGACCCTCCATGGACACAGCCACACCTTCAAAACATCTTTCATTTCTCTCTTTCCATAAATTCCACCGAATACAAATAGGGATCACTCTCCAAATAGCTAAGGCCCGAGGGTCTTTAAAATCTCTTTTCCAGCACAACAAAACTTCAGCCACCCTCCAAGGCATCACCCAATCATAGTCCACAATAGAGAGCACTAAGGACCATAACTCCCTAGCAACCAAACAGTGTAGCAAAATGTGCTCAACACTCCCCATCACATTTGCAAAGATAGAACCAATCCAGCATGTTCACTCCCCTCCTCCTCAAGTTATCAGCGATAAGGATTCTTCCATGGATAATTATAGTGCCTTCAAAGTTAAAATCACAAATTTGTTACTAAATGCCATGCACACAAAATGTTCCATAAAATGCCTCTACAACATTAATAATAACAGACAGAAAAAAGGTGTACAACTTACCTCGTTGTCAACATCAGATGCCAGACGGAGCAGCTGGGAATTGTGGGTGGAAGAGGTGGTGGGGGTATCATCATCTTCGAATTCCTTGACGCTCTTGACAATCGGAAGCTTCTTGTGAATGTCAAGTGGACGCGGCCTGAAGGACAACCTACTCATCTCTACTTCTCATGTCGTTCTTACCACCGCTCACAGACTTTAACTCATCAATATCCACACCTCCGTAAATTGTTTCCAACTGTGATAGCAAAATCTAACTTTTATAACGGATGAAAAATTGGTCAGGAAGCACAATCTTAATGGTCAGTTGTAACAAATCTCTCACATCATAAACTTGGTAATGTGATGGTTCCATGAATGGAAATGACAGTTAACATATTGCAAATAGGGTAACATTTTGGGATACAAAGTGTATTATTCCCTTAACATACCAAATCCTTGAGTCCCCACTATATCTTATCATATTTATTTTTTATGTTTTCCATCTGCATCGCCTGCCTTTATAACCAAAAAACCTTATTCTAGAAATCCTAATCACTAGATCAGTACTTGCTAAACTGCCTTATCAAGACCATACATTTTCCTCAGAATGCTCTTCTGGAAGATCATCTGACATCTAGTTTGGTTCCCAAACATAACAGGTATATCCTTTTTGTTAAATATGCTTATCTTTTACATCGAAGACATATATGGCATTATAACTAGTCCATTGTAGGACAGGAATGACTCCACTTAGAAAAACACAGACTTATATGATCGGCTCCAAGTTCCTGTACGGAAACTTAGTTAGAATCTCATAGTACGGAGGTTGATGATCCGCACACCTTTCTTTTTGTCCTTTTACTTCACCTAGGGCCCTTGAACATCTTCTTTCTTTCTTTGACCATCTTTACTCTATAATCCTTTGGCACAGCTCTCCTGTGCCAAACAATCCCCCCTCTCCTTCCCACCACTCTCTTGGTTCAAACTCGTTCTCAATCCTTCTTCTGTTTTGTATATAACGAGTATGACGATAACTTCTAGCTTTCTCTAACTGTAGATTGGAAATCTGTTTTTCGCAACTGCAAACCCAGTTGTATTGTGAAAACTGAAGTGATTCTTTTAAATCACCTCTTAATTCCATCTTCCACTTTAAACAAAACCATTAGAACACATTAACAAGGCACTCTTGTCTCTGTTCAACAGTTTGAGGCCCCCGAAAATTATCAAGCAGAAATTACTGAGTAAAACAAGCCACCAGCATATCTACCTGTGTTCTTGAGTGCCTCTACCTCCAACAACTACCCAGCATCGCATAACTAACTCAAATTCCCGTCTTCCCACCCGCTGCTCACCAAAAAGAAAAAAAAAAGAATCAAGTTTCTTATTATCACTCACTCGAGATAGCATTAGTTAGAGGAAAACATGAATATAGATGAACTAAACACCGGAGGAGGTTAATTGTATCTCCAAGTGTTTATGGGCAACTAAGTAGACGAATAATGGCCGAATTTCATTAGTCTCGCTTTATTTTAGTCAGTAAACCCTAGGCGAGGTTACTGAAATTACTAGAATTAGACGAGCAGAGAAAACCCTAACACGAACCTGGGGAGGAGCGGACAACCGGAGCAGCGGCGATCGGTGGAGGAATCGTTAGGCAACTTCCAGAGATATAAACACAACGACCGAAAATTCTCTCCCTAGGAGATTAAAGGAGAGAGGAACTGAAGTAAGTGGGGAGAGAGATAAAGAGTTGGCTAATTGAGCATCGAATTATTGGCCAAGTGCGGGAATTTGACACGAGCGAATGCTTCGAAGAAGAAGAGGAAGAAGAGAGCTATTGAATCGAAATGAACGAAAAGTCGGAGAAAAATGGTTTCATGTTGGCAATCGGAGGTTAAATTTGGGATTTTTTTTTGGCGCTGAGTAAATATAATGAGATTTTTTTTTTCTGAGAACGTACGATTTCTGCAAAAGGAACGAGAATGATAGGGGTAGATTTGTTTTGAAAAATTTTAAGTATTTGATTTAGTGAAAAAGTGAAAAGAGGTAATGTTTTATATTTTTGTAGTGAAAAGTAATGATTTGAGGGAGAAGAGAGAGATTATATTGTAATATTTTATTATGTTAAAATTTTAGAGAATGTAAAATTTTATAACACAAACGCATCATAATAGATGATTAACTTAACGGCAATGAAATAGGAGTATCACATGGTTGTTTGTAAAAATATTTTAAAATACAGAATAAATATAAAAAAAGAACATCTAAAATTTCAAAAATTTATACATAAATACTAAAATTTTTTTATACAATCTCTAAAACTTTTCACACAAACTCTAATATTTTTTTAAAAAAATTATAACAAATATTCTCTCTTTATATTTTTTCACCTAACTCCAACATTTTTTTATTAAACAATTACATCAATTCATCTCTCTCTAGAACTTTTTACAAACTCCAACAAAACTGAAGTATCTTTACAACTTTTCACCAACTTTTACACAAAAACCTATAAAAACTTCAATCTACATAAATATTCACAATTCTATCAAAATCTTAAATTTTTTTACAAAACGAACATCCCCTTAGATTTCGATTATTTGTATTAAGGAGATTGTTAATAGATTTGTCTACAAAGTCAACTGCATACTATCGTCATGTACTTTTTCTTAATGTTAGCTGTTTTTTTTTAGAAAAAGTATGGTGAGCCCGTTGTAAAACTAAGGAATAATATGAAAAAAGCGTAGCAAAGTAACATAGATAAGAAAGTAAGAGAGAAATAGTTCTTTAGGAACTATAATGTATTTTGAATATTGTTGTGTATCTGTAATACATCACAAGGCCCCTTTATATAAGCATAGGATCATACAACCCCTTTATATAAGCATAGAATCATACATAGAATTAAAAATGAATTACAAAGGTACATAATGGTGGAAAAACCAACGGGTGGGGAGAATAAAAAAGTGTAACGGTCATCAATAATAACCTATAATTATAATATTCATAACACTCTCCCTTGGATGACCATACACAACGAATATACCTCGTTAAAACCTTACCAAGAAAAAACTCGGTGGGGAAAAAAGCTAATGGCGAAGGAAAAATAGTACAATATTCTTGTGGCGTACCTTTGGTATTATTAGAAGATTGCCTCATTAAAACCTTGGAAAGAAAAATCTAATGGGACAAAACCTTATCGAAGAAAAAAGACTACAATTTGTACTAATATAGAAAACTCCCTCTCAAAAGGACGATTAACTTCAGAATGAAAAATCTTTGAGACATCACATTCCAATGTTGTGCACAATCTTCTTGAATGTTGCAGTTGGTAACGATTTGATGAATAAATCTACCAAATTGTCACTTGAACGTAACTGCATGACATCAATTTCACTGCTATTCTGGAGTTCATGAGTATAAAAGAATTTAGGTGAAATATGTTTGGTTCTATACCTTTAATGTAATCTCCTCTAATATGTGTGATGCAAATAGCATTGTCTTCATACAAAATTGTTAAACTACCTTTAACTGATCGAAGACCACATTTGTATTGAATATGTTGAATAACTGATTTCAATCAAACACATTCACGGCTTGCCTCATGAATTACAATTATTTTAGATTGATTCGAAGAGGTAGCAGAGATTGTTGGCTTGACGGATCTCCATGAAATGACAGTACCTCCAAAGGTAAATAAATATCTAGTTTGTGATTGTCCTTTATGTAGATCAGATAAATAGTCTGCATCTGCAAAACCAACCAACTTAGCAGTTGATTCTTTTGGATAATATAATGTCATGTTGGTTGTACCTCGGAGATAATGTAATACTTGTTTGACTCCATTCCAATGTGTCCAAGTTGGTGCATAATTATATCTGACAAGCAAGTTAACTACATATGTTATATTAGGACAAATGTAATTTGCAAAGTACATTAAGGCACCAACTACACTGAGATATGGTATTTCAGGACCAATCATTGATTCACACAACTATTGAAGTACTCAAAGGATGAGCTTAATCCATATATAAGTGCTTCAAGACTTTTTTAATATTTGTTGATTGATGGACACAAATTCCACTTGGAAAATGCTCAAGTTGCAGGCTGAGACAAAATTTAGTTTTTCCAAGATCTTTCATTTCAAATTTGCTTTTTAAACAATTTGCAATCTTTGTAAGCTCTTCCGGAGTCTCCACAAGATTTAAATCATCAACATATACTGCAATAATTACGAATTCATATTTTGATTTCTTAATAAAAACACACGGGCAAAGTATATTATTCTTATATCCCTGCTTTAGGAGGTATTTACTAAGACGATGATACTGCATGTGTCAGGATTATTTTAATCCACATAAGAATTTTTGCATTTTGATAGAGTACACGCTTATGGATGTAGAATTACATGCTTTGGGTATTTTAAATCCTTCAAGGATTTTCATATATATATGTCATGTCTTCGTGCTCGTATTAGTCTCTAAGTTCTCTTTGTAGTAACAGAGATGTATAAAAGGCCAGATTATGTCACGTCTTTATCCTACAGGTCTCAAGACTGCAATATTTTCCTTGGGTGTATAAAGATTATTATGTAATAAGGAAATCCAACGAAAACTAGTAAACATAACTCATGAGACAAAATAGTGAAAATGGAAGTCAAATTCAAATAAAAAGATTGATATACATCAGAAGCAAGCAAAGCCATGATATAAATAGGAAAAACAGTACTCTCGAAAACAAAAGAAAAGAAAAACAACCAAATTGTTGGGGTTAGGATCAGGGGAGGATTCTAGGTCCTACAAAACCTAGGCTAATACAGGTAAGCCTATATTAGGATCTCTATCCCTATTCTTCAAGCTTATTTACAGACAGGCCACACTAAGTAAAGTAAAAACATAAAGCACAAGCATTTCTCAAGAAGAGTCTTCATTGGATGATACGATAAGGTCTATCCAGTCTATGCCGGAGTGGTTCGCTCCCACTGGGCCGTTCTCGTTTAGAAATTCTAGTGAGAGATCCTTCGGATAAGGTAGGGCTAGTTGTCCACAATTACTTCTAGGTCGTCGGTTACTAGTACTTGAACATGAATAATTAGAACATGGGTGGAGAACTTGTGGGAAATAAAGGATTAAAAAATCGTCATAATCTGTGTTAGTAGTACAACAAATATGGACAGGGAAATAGAGTGAGTCTTAAGGACTCAGTAAGGGGAAAATAGGGGCATGTGATGACAATCATATAAACAGTACCTACATACTCGATAAACAGTTCATAATTCAAAGATAATACCAGTATAATTATATGCAGTATGCATGCCATGCTCATGTATGTAAAAATGCACCATGTCTGTAAAATTATTTTCCTTTTATGTCCACTGTCTAATCTCCCATGCACTTTAGGACAGTCTTAAGCATTTCGTTGCCGTAGGACAATGGGTAAAGGCCCATCTGCCTTCTACCCCAGGCCCTCCACTATTCGGTAGTGATAGTTGCACTCCCCAGTGATTGATATCGTCACCTAGTAAACTGTAAAAATTTCTATTGGTGCAAATGCTATAACCATATCATTGATGTATATTTTCCTAAAAATATGCCATTTACCATTAATCACTTGCAATGAAGTTCCTTAATCTGTAAAAGTGTCATATGATAATTTCAATTTCGTTATAAATCTTGTAAAAGACTTAACATTTTATCAAATCCATGATATCCAAGAAAACCTAATACTTTTATCACATCCGTATCTTGTATTTATTTCCAAAATAAATACCATATTAAGCTCATACTCAGACACACTAATACGCTTAAGCAAATCAGCAAGCAATTAAAGACTTAGTTAAAACTTCCATTATTGAAATACATGTCCAATATGTAAGTTCAATATTTCAAGTCCAATAAGGACTTGAATTTGGGCTTGCTGACAAGCTCAACTCTTGATAATGGAAGCCCAATTAAAGACTTAAATTAGGCTTTTTTGGTCCAATAGGGACCTATCCTTGGGCTCTACTTTCAAGCCCATATTCTAGAAAAATAAAGTACGCATTTCAGCCCATTAAAACAATCCAAGTGATAGAAATAAGTCCAATTCGTGTAGCTATAGAAAAGACCCGTTTTAGTGCAAAAACCTAATTTTTAACAATCACTTCAAATAATCATAAATTTTTCATCCTAACTCTAAATGACTCAAAATTTTAACTGAAGGTTCCTAATTGTCCAGTCTAATCTCTCCAAATTTAAGATCAATCTGTGGTCTTTTACTATATAAAGTAATTCATTAAGTGCGCTGTTATCACTAATTAAGCAAACTAGACTAGGTTTGACCTAATTATCCATATATTTCTTTTTCCATGTAAATCATTGGATGAAACCACTCATTTATGTTTCTAATACTTGTAATTCATACAAAAATCATGCTAGGCATGGTAATTACAAAAAATTCATCTCAAAATTCATCCAAGGGGCTTTATGAGCTAAATTTAACAATAATTCCTATTCTTCAAAATTCTCTTGCATCTAATCATCATAACTTATTATTTAGTTCATGTGAAGCCTAATGGAAGATTCCAGATCACTGCATGTCACTTTGCTAACCTGAAATCATCAAAATGTCATCAATATAACTAACATGCAAACTACCCTTACCTCTCTTGAACTTTAGAGCTTGTTGTTAGTATCAAAATCAACATAATAACTTCTAGGATAGCAAATCTCAAGAGAACCTCAACCTTAACCACTTTTCTCCAAAAATTTCTCTTTTTCTTCCTCCTAGATCAATTCGGCTACTTTTCTCCTTTCTTCTTCTTCTTTCTTTAGCTCCCTCTCACTCTCCCTATCTCTAAGAATGGCTGGATCAATTATACCATATGATCTTGTCTACCACTAGGTTAGGGACTCTAGACAAGGTTTTGCATGGTTTTAATGATTGCCAATCATTACATGCAAATCTGTGGGCTTTGAGCGATTTTGAGAGTCAAATGAGAGATGGCATGGGTTGTGGTGATGGGCTGGGCTGAGTGATGTGTCTGGAGGCCCAATTCAAGCAATCTCCTAGCCCAAAGAGATAAAAACATAGTTTTCAAGCCCAATTACCCTATTTATTGCAAAATTTCTTAAAAATAATCAATAGGGTGGACGAAAATCCTAGAGTAGGTCCTATTGACATGTTAATTAAGAGGGAAATGTAAACCAAGCAAAAGTTTTGAAGAAAGAATAAGGTTTTATAAGAAATTGGAGCTTAAAACATGAAATAAGGGTATTTTAAAAATTTTCAGCAATAAAATATATTATTTTAAATTTGCAAGGTACTGAATTATTAAAATATGTAATTAAATCTGAGAGCTTGAAAAGATAAGAAAGAGGATATTTTCTCATAATTTTTGGCTATGTAAAACTATTTTTAGAGATTTTTCTTTATTTTAAAACTAATAAAATAATTAAATCCGAAAATAGTAATTTAAGTACTATATATTATAATTTAATTAAGAAAATTAGGATAACTAATAATACTTAGATGGTCGGGGTATTACAATACCATGGTCTAATGAACCATAGTAGTATGCAATCACGACATTTATTAATCGCATATCTAATCTTTCTTTGACTACTAAGCTGATTAAAAATCTGAACGTAATTGAATCCATTACGGGAGGATAACTCTCTTCATAATCAATCTTAGATCTCTGTGATAAACCTTATGCGACAAGTCGTGCCTTTTATCTCATGACTTCATTTTTCTAATTACGTTTCCAATACCCACTTATATCCAACAAGCATGATATCTTTAGGTGTCTGAACTATAGCTCCAAATACTTTACATTTGGCTAGAGAGTTTAACTCTTTCTGGATTGCTTCTTTCCACATTGGCCAATTATTTCTACGTCGACATTCTTCGACGAATTGTGGTTCAACTTCATCATTACTTTTGGTAATGTCAAAAGCAATTTTGAATTAAAATATGTTGTCGACAACAATTTTGTTTCTGTCCAACATTTTT
This sequence comes from Myrica gale, assembly GCA_963930655.1. NCBI lineage: Eukaryota > Viridiplantae > Streptophyta > Magnoliopsida > Fagales > Myricaceae > Myrica > Myrica gale. Next base: position 10,478,822 of record OZ005619.1, on the reverse strand, counting down.
CCTATACTCACATAATGTATTGTGATTTCATTATTTTCATGTACTTTTTCTCTTTAGGACTTATCTCTTTGGGAGCTATTTGGGTCTATCTCTTCAGGAGATATCATTTCATGAAATTGTTTTCCAAGAGATTTTTCTTCAGGAGATAGATTTTTCAATTTTATTTGTTGTATTGTGGGTAGGGTCTTTTTAGGAGTATCAATTTCTTTCTTTCGTGTCTTCCACTTCTGAGGAATTTTATCTTTAATACCAAAAGGTCTACCACGCCTCAAGCGTGTATTGGATTCTTTTGCTACTTGTTATTCTTCAAGAACATTACTTCGTGTAGGTATATTAGCAGTTGGGATGCATGATTTCACAACCCTCTTATTATATGTAAACACATCTGGTAATTGATTTGCAATATCTTGCACATAAATGATCTTTTGAACTTCAAGTTCTCAATAATTGGTTCGAGGATCAAAATGAGATAACACTGAACTATTCCAAGTAATCTCACGTTGTACTTCAGGCAACGACTTTTCACCACCCAAAGGTGGAAAAATGGTCTCATCAAAATGGCAATCATTAAAATATGTTTTAAAAATATCACCAGTTAATGGTTCAAGATATCTAATAATGGATGGAGAATCAAAACCAATATAAATACCAAGTCTATGTTGAGGAGCCATTTTAGTGCGTTGAGTGGGTGAAATTAGAACCTAGACAACAAAACAAAAAATTCGAAGATGAGAGATATTTGGAGGTTGACTAAAAGTAAGTTGAAGAGGAGAATATTAATGATAAGCAGTTGGTCTCACTATACCAGTGATGCAGCATGTAAAATAGTGTGTCCCCGTGCAGAAACTGGTAACTTTGTTCTCATAAGAAAAGGTCGAGCAATTAACTGAAGTATTTTTATGAAAGATTCAGCCAAACCATTTTGAGTATGAACATGAGGAACATAATATTCAACATCAATTCCAACAAAGACACAATAGTTATTAAGAGTCTGAGATGAAAATTAAGCAGCATTATCTAATCGAATGCTCTTAATAGGAAGATCAGAAAATGTAATAGCCCGAACCTTTTTAAACTTCTTTGAGACTCCTATGTTAAGAATTTCACCTTTATGTATTTAGTAATCATGTTCCTTCTTTAGTGTTGGCCTTATTTGCTTACCTTGTGTCTTGTTAGTTTTTTCGTGAGTTGATTAAATTCTTATAGGACTTATTTCCTACAATTTTTAATCTTTGAGTAGGGATCATTATTTTAGTACTAGAGAGCAGACACCTGGGAAGTCTGAGCACTGAGTGCCCGGGAGGGCTGGGTGCTGCACTCCCGGGAGGGCTGAGCCCTGAACGTCCGGGTGAACCTGGTTCTGCATGCCCAGGATTTTCGGAGACAGGCCTGGTAAGTTGGTATGCCCGGCCAATCTCCAGGTCACGACTTTATGCCCGGGAATTCCCGGGAAACAAGCCTTGAAAAGCATAGTCTGTCCGCCTGGTCCTCTGGCTCGCGCCTGCATGCCCGGGGTGGCTTGTTGTCGCGACCAGCCATCCTAACCAGTGAGTTTTTGTTTCATTTTCTTGTCTTTTCCTCTTGTCTCTTTTCCTTTTCCTTCTTGCATGAACAGTGTATAGGGGAGTCTAGACCAATCGGCTTGCTTTGAGTGAGATTTTGTGACACCCTTGTAGCCCATGATGACCTAGATTTAGGGGGAGGGTGCCATGTGGCTTCTCCTGCCTGCCGCCCAGATCAGCCATCCAAGGAGCATGCTTCTTGCAGCTCTTTTGGATCAAATGATGACTTGGTTGGTTTCTTGAAAAAACCAACCAAGCCGTGCAATATTGGGGTGATGTGAGTGTGTGCTTGCTAAGTGAGTGTGTGCCTACCGAAAGATTGTGTCCTTGCCACAGAAGTGAAGAGATGTAGAGACTTGACTCTTGAGGGAGCGAGCCTGACCGTTTTAGATAGGAGTGGAGAAGAGGAGTTGCTTGCAAGGTAAGAATAAGGTAAGAGAGAAAAAGGTGTGAGGTGAGGTGGTCGGCCTGCACCTTGCTCTCTCTTGCTTTTGCTTGGGGTCTGCAGCTTTTAGCCTTTCCTCCTAATCTCTTGTCTAAGTTTGCTAACCCTAGATTTTGCGTCTGCTCTAGGAGGGTTTCAGGATTCACTTAAGGCCTCCAGAAAAGAACCAAGGTAAGGGGTGTTTAGCTTTGGTTGGGTCGGGAAATATATTGTTTGAGCATTTTTTTTGGTTGTTGTCATAGACTATACAGTTTGGATGTAAGAAGAAAATGGTTAGGGTTCGTTTCTGTCATGTTATCGTGTGCTAGAAAAACCTGCATGTCAAAATATTAGCTTATCCTTGACTACTTGTAAAGATATTGTGCTATGAGCTTGGATGGGTGTTTATATCCTATGATGCATCTTACTCATACCATATTCAAGTTTATGCAATATTGGAAGTCTTAATGTTGGCCGATTGTCAAGGATGGCCATGGAATGGGAAATGGGTAAGGCAGAGCCTTCAATGGGAGCTTATGAGCTCAGAGGTTGGGAATCAGTGTTTACAAAGTGCAAAAACAACATGCAAAGGGTGTTCATGCATGAATTGATGGAGTTGTGGATCTTTGTCCTTATCTTTATATTTTTATGCTATCTGATCATCCCATATGTGCTCTGAGATCTTGTAAGGTGTGCAAAGATGTTAATTTAAATGTTTATGTTGATTAAATACAAAGAACACAACATGCAAATTGGTCTAACGGTGCAAAATGTAGAGAATAGGTCACTGTCCAAAACCGCCCATAGAAATACTTTGAATTTTGACATGAAACTTTCCAGATAACATGTATTAGTAATCAGTAGATCCCAGTAAAAATTTCAGGGCAATCAGATGTCGGGAAAGGTCGAAAATGCCCCTGGAAGTCTCTAGGGACAATTTCGGCATTTCACTTAGAAGTGAGGGTAAAAAGGTCCAAACGGAGAAAATAATTTAATGGTTGTGTAGAGCATGAAAAATAGATAGGAAATCCCAAATTTGAACCCAAACCGTGTACCATTAGGGACTCAAATCACAAAACCCGTTTAGCGGCCTAACGGGACTTTAGGCCCGTTAACCCAAAATAAGCACAGGACGTTCTGAAATTTTTAAGACAGGCCCAATAGGGTCCGATGAGGCCCCATAGACTTGTAACTGGAGGTTTAGGACAGAATTAGCATTTATTTATAAAAATGCATGTCTAATCCTTCAATGATTGTAATTCTACCTTTTATGTCTTAAAGTTGCAAACACTTTGTTTGTCTATGTTTTTCCATTCATATCATGTGATATTTTGGATGTATACATTGTACTTGAATCGTAGCCATTTATTGATTGCATTCATGTCATGAGAGGAAAAACAAGTGTGAGGAACCCCAAGTCTGCGAGGTGATTTCCCAAAGGAAGAGTGACGGTACCGGGCACATGAGGAGAGTGCAACCCACCCACTGCAGGGAGTGGGTGGGCTCTTTCTGGAATTTTTAAGGTCCTGGTGTAGGTGACACAGGACAGTCCCACGAGGAGAGGAGGGACGCACAACCCGACTCTAGGGGTGAACAGAGCAGACACTGGGAATACCTCAGGAAACCAATGGATGAGTAAACGCATTTAAATAGCATTGGCATACATTTCTTATATCAATTCCATGTCTTGTACGTTGAAGTAATTAGTGTACTGATGTTTTACATTTTAAGGCATGTACTGTGATGTATGAGCATGTTTCCCCCTCCCCGACCTTACTGAGTCAGTAGGACTCACCCCTCCTTTTGTTCATTATTTTGTGTGGGCGGTGGCGGTCATCGGACCTGGCAGATGATGATTTTCAAGAGCAAGCAGACACTGGATTTTGACATACACATCTTAGTTGTTAAGATCTGGACGTATGTTACAGATGCCCACGAGGTGTATTTGGGGTACGAGCCCCAATGGTTCCTCAAGGGACCACCCCAACCCCCTCTTCCTCGTATGGGAGACTCAGGGCTGCTGGGTGTAGATCTAACCCTTCTTCACATCGTCTCACCTCCACCTGTCCTGCCGGCGGAGAGCACCGGCGAGTCAGTGTTTATAGACTTGACCTCCGACACCAAGTCGGAGGATTAGATGACATCAGTATTGTCACCGTTTGTTAGTTAGTGGGTTCATGGGCACTGTAGTCGGAAAGCTTTGTACAACTTCTGTTTCTTTTTGTTTATATCTTCTCTCTACTTTTGTATCCTGGTGTAGGATTTTGTCTTTTGTAAAATAGAGATTTTCGTGTAACTTGTGGAAGGCATCATGTATTTTCAAACTCGTACTCTATTTCGTCCGTAAGCTGCACTTAATTTTATTCTCTTAACCTTCACCTCTTTATAATTATTCTTGATTTCAGGACAATTCCTTTTCCTCAAGAAGATTCAATGTTTCCTCATTTACTACAAGGCCCTAAGCTCTAGAATTAATTGGAATATCGTATTTGCGTCTACTACTTGAAATTATTACTATTATTATTCCTTTCTTACTATACTTTTAGGATTTGCAAAACAAATTGAAATTTAATGTTTTCCGCTATGCCTTTTTAAAGCCAAATCATGAGGACTTTATAGGATTAATTCGTGCCGTAATACTCGTTTGTGTGCATATCATCACTATAGGTGAGCCTAGGGGGTAAGTATTGGCACGGGGCGTGACAGAAAATTGTGCTTTTAGTCTAATAATTCGATCAAGAAGTCGAGTAAATGCAACATTTCGAGTAGAAAGAAGCAAATATGTGACCATCTAGTAGATGCATCAATTAAAACCATGAAATATCTAAATGGTCCACATGTGGGATGAGTTGGTTCACAAATATCTCCTTGAATTTTTTGTGAAAATGATGGAGACTCAACAACTACTTTTGAGAGAGATGATTTAATAATAAGTTTTCCTTGAGAACATGAAGTACAAGGATAATCACTTGGTAAAAGAATCTTTTGATTCTTCAAAGGATGTCCATGTGAGTTTTCAATAATTCGACGTATCATTATAGATCCTGGATGTTCAAGTCGATCATGCCAAAGTATAAATGTCTTTCGATCAAAGCACTTCTGATGCATTACAATATTCGATGCAACTATTCTTATGGTCGTATAATATAATCCAAAAGAGAAAACAAGTAGTTTTTCCAATATGAGCTTTTGGCCCAATACTCTAGAGGTAATATAAAGAAATTCTTTACTACCTTCATTATTAGTTTCTATGTGATAACCATTGAGACGTATATCCTTAAAACTGAGTAAATTTCTTCTAGATTAGAAGAATATAATGCCTTGTTAATACACAAATTTGGTCCTTTAGGGAGCATAATATAGGCTTTCTCGAAGTCTTCAATCAGGCGTTCAAAACCTGATTTGGTGTTGACACATGCATTATATAATGTTAAGTATTGAAAATACCTTTTCTCTTTCAAGATTGTATGCGTTGTTGCGCTGTCTGCCGGACAAAAATCATCCTCGACCATCTTGGAGTGAATCAATGCATTAGATGAATCCACGTTGTTTCACACATAAAATATATACTAATAATCACTAACACATAAGAATATGAAAAGAAGTTTGCAAAATTTTATTTCATCATGAAGAGAATACATTAATTTATGAGAACATTTCCATCGTCAATCAAATGATCAATTTTTCCAGTAGGATCTTCAAATAAATTTGAAACATCAAGATGAGTAATGTCAACTCCATCAAAAGTATCAAGAAAGTTGTTATGATCAACAAAAATTGTTTATTTTCCTTGACGTACGACAAGTATGAGACCAATGCCCATTCATCCCACACCGATAGCATTTTTTTTCATAATTCCATGACGGTTTATTCTGCAAACCTTTATCTTTTTCTTGTTTGGCATTTCCCCACTTTTGGTGCTTCAGATTTGAAGAATTTTTATTCCACTTGTAGTGGTTTTGTTGTCCCCTTTTGTTCTTTCCCCAACCACAACCACGATTGTAGTTCTTTTTCTGAAAAGATGTCTTATTCACTTCATTGAGTGAGACTCCATTCGCTTTAGGGAATGGTTGAGAACCAATTGGTCGAGACTAATGATTTTTCATCAAAAGCTCATTATTTTATTCAGCCACATGAAGACAAGAAATTAGTTCAGAATATTTCGTGAACTTTCTCTCTCGATTGCTGCCGCTGGAGCATATTCGAGGTATGAAAAGTAGTGAATGTTTTCTCCAACATGTCTTCTTCAATGACATTTCTCCACTTTGTATTAACTGTGAAGTGATTTTAAACAACGCAAAATTATACTCACAAACATATTTTACATCTTGCAACTTCAGGTTCATCCAATTATATCAAGCTTTTGGCAAGATTACGGACTTCTAGTGCTCGTATCTCTCCTTTAAATTATTCCATAAAATAAGAGGATCTTTTACCGTAAGATATTCAGATTTCAATTCTTCATGGAGAAGATGACGCAATCCTGCAGGGATGCGTCATTTTCCTCTCGAATAGTATTTCCAAGCTTCTTAGCATCAAGATGAATTTCAGCATCAAGGACCCATGAGAGATAATTGTTTCCCAAAATATCAAGATCTATGAATTCAAGTTTTGTAAGATTCGACATGATCTATAACAAGCAACGAATGAATAAGTCTCTAATCCAATTACACAAATCAACAAAAAAGAAAATGTCAAATCGAATAAACTTGTCACAAGCTTGTTAAAAAATATGCAAGTTCCTTTGACTTCAGGAATGGACTTTTTGCAACAAGAAAGTACACGTCATTATATCATAATTTCAAGTGCTTCATTCACGATCGGTAGAGTTTTGTGTTGATAGCGTGTTGTTACGCAATAGTGGAAAAACCAACGGGTAAGGAGAATAAAAAGGTCCCTTTATATGGATATAGGATCATGCATAGAATTAAAGGAATTAAAAGGGTATATAATGGTGGAAAAACCAACGGGTGGGGAGAATAAAAAGGTGTAACGGTCATTTATAATAGTCCATAATTATAATATTCATAAAGAAATCCCATTTGTGCTTTTATAATCATTTGATTTTAAACTTTTACAAAAAGTTTATGTAGCATTAAAAGCATAATTGTACAGAAGTTTATGTTGTATTAAAACAGTTACAAATTGGCTCTCGAAGTAAGAAAAATGATAAATAACTCAATGAATTCGATGTTTCGTTAAAAACATATCCTTCAGTACACTCTTAACATGAATGATGACTTATTTATAATTTGAATTTATGGAGCTGCCTATTTTTAACGAATGTGGTGAATATTTATTTAAATACTCTATCTCTTCACTTGTTCACCAACTCCCATAACCCAAAATTTTAACAATCAAACACCATATCGAGCTCAATGAACTTTTTAATACCAGAGAAACTTTGTGTGCTGTTACGCCTTACAAATCTAAGAGTTGAGTTTTATCGATTTTTAATTTAGAGACCCTGTATATTTCTTTCAGTTAATTTTTTACAAAAAATTGTATATAATACCACACGAAGAAACATGTGTCTCATACAAGAGGCTGCCCTAGCCCAAGTTAGGGTCAAGGGACCTTCCCCTTTTGCACTCTTGGGTGGGGTTACTCGGTCGCCTCGCGCTTGCTAGGGAAGCCTCCCCACTTGAGTGGGTTGGGGGAGTCTCCTAACTAGGGGTGATGAAAAGCTTTGGCTTTTGTTAGAGCTTCGGTTTTGAATTGATATCCGGTTGCGATAAGCATAGGTGATGGTTGAGCATGCAAAAATTATATAGTTCTATGATTTTTAGGTTTAAAAACATTTACTATCAAAACAACACTTTTTCAGTCTTAATGCTAAAGAGCCTTGAACCAAACAACGTCATGGGCTCACTAAACCTCGAATAGCTCCTCCTCCACCCCTTCCTCAATTTTTTGAATGCCTCTATACTTTCACACCCATTCTTTCAAGTCCCACACCCATCACCTCCTTGGGAGCTGATGCTTCCTCTCCTGCCATTATTGAGGAACCAATTGCCTAAGATGTTAGGAATGATATTACTAATGAATCGACACCACCATTCATAAGAGGAGAAACTCCCAACCGCCTTTCCTGTGAAAGTATTTTTCTAGGCTACACGTGACCAATTTGGAACGTCCTAAGGCTAAATGCAACAATTATAGAAAGATGTTGATTGCCACCATAAAAATTAGAGACCTCGGTGTCATACCCCGAGCTTTCAAACATCACATGCATATTGTTTATGCTATCTTGTTTATCATTAGTAGTGAGATTTTGGGATATTTAGTGACAAAGAGGGAGTATTTAGTACTTGAGATGCGATGTTCGAAACCTAGTTTAGGACATGATTTAGTAAGAATTAGAGTTCAAATGCAACTGAGTTATTGTTGAGAAAGTTGAGGAGCACGAATTGGATCAATTTAATTTTGTAAGCTCGTCGATCGTTTTAGTCTCGAAACCTTGATTAGGACATGATTTAGTAAGATTTGGAGTTCCCGTGCAACTAGGTTGTTGTTCAGAATGTTAAGGAGCGCATATTGGATCAATAAATTTTCTAAGCAAGTAGGACGTTTTTGTCTCGAAAACCAAACCATATGATTTTTATTCTTTTAATATGTTGGGGGATCATCCACGAGGTTATGGTTCAAATTTGGAGATTTTTATTTTTCAGAAGCAAGTAAGACGTTTTTTTGGAAACAAGTAGGTTGATTAGTGAACATCATTGGAATTTGAGGATTAGCGAAACTTAGCCAATGAATTATGGATAGAGTTGAATTTTGGATAGAGATGAATTATGGATCGAGATGAATTGTGGATAGTGATGAATTATGGGTAGAGATGAATTGTGAATAAAGATATATTATGGATAAAGATGAATTGTGGATAGAGATGACCTGTAGATAGAGATAAAATTGTGGATATAGATGACACCTAGGAAGCATGACAAATCAAAGCTATAAGCACGACAAATCGATGCAAGAAGCACGACACAAAATGCTATCACCTAGGAAGCACAAGGTGTCGACCACCGGTGAACCTAAGCGGTGACTCATCAAACCTATAAGGATAATTTCGGCCATAGCCTTGCCATGTAGCTGCTGTAGGAAGCTAGGTGTCAAGAGGAGAGAAATGTAGCCTAGTGAATCACCAAAGCTAGCCTAACTAGGCCGGACACGTGTCGGTAGGCAACCGACCGTGTTTTCCTATAAATAGGGGTGAATTTCGACCTTTGAAGAGTACATCATTCAATCTGAATTTTTGTGAGTTAAATCTTGAGAGCAAGAGTGAAGTGAAGTTGGAGAAAGAAGAAAAAAAAATTAGTGAAGATTTGGCTTCATTAGAGGTAAAGTTTAGTTTGGTTATCCTTGATTTCAATTCTTAAGTTGCCAAGATGATTTGTGAATCTCTTGTATTTCTTAAACTCAACATCTGTTGATGTTATTAGCATTATTCTATTCTTCCTATTGTTCTTGATGTTCTTCGTGTTCTTCGTGTTCTTGACAAAGAACAAGCTTGTCTTTTCGAAAAGTATCATTGTCAAAGTGTTTTTCTACTTTGATCCGATTCTTTTCAAAATTTCTTCCAAAAGTTGTTTTTCAAAGCTTGAACATATGTTTTTCCTTCTGATTTCAACACTTTTTATGTCAAAATTAGTATTTTCTACGTGGTGATTTAAGCCGGTTTTTAACCGAGAAATCAAAGTGTTGTTTTTACCTTCACAATATTTTCCTTTGATAATTGTTTTATAATGTTGTGATGATGAAAATAAGTTAAGATGTTGCATATCATAAATGAGATGTATGGGCATTGATATGAGGCATGCACACTTAACTTGTACGTTGGAAAGGAATATTGATGTTCAAGTGTGGTTAAGGTGTTGCATTTCATAAATGAGATGTATGAGCGTTTATATGAGATATGCATACTTAACGCATACTGTGAAGACGTGACAGTAATGTGCACAAGAGAATGTGTTCACTTGTGACATTCTGGCCTCTCCGTCATACGTGAAAAGATCCTCTATGAGGATACCGTATTCTACTCTGGGAGTAATGTCGTAAAACATTGAGGTTACTTGTAACCCGTCACTCTGGCCCAGTGATTCACTCTGGGAGTGAGAAGAGTGGTGATTGGTGATGGAGAATGGAAAAAAGGAAATATCATTTTTGAGAAAATTGAGTCTTTTTCATTTACTTTTTCTTTTGTTGAAGTTTTATTGTTGAACGGGTTTCTTCAATATTTTGTTCTTGTTTCTGCTATTCTGGTGTACTAACCGCTAGCTTTACTGAGTCATTTGGACTCACCGTTGTTTGTTAAATATTTCTTTAGCAGATGAATGAGGTTTATTAGGTGAGTTCACCAAGGCCATTCAACATGGCTTTATTACTCTGGAGCCGACCTTTCGAGTCTATGTCGCATGTGACCTAAATGTTCTGATGGAAGACCGGGGTCATAGGTGGATTAACCCAAACTCGAATGACTATGTCAGCATGTGCGACAAACTTAAGTGATTCTGATGGCAAGGAGTAGATGTTTTATATTTCATAGTTTTTCCGCTGCTGTGGTTTTCTTTTTAGTATGGACATTATAAGAACTTGGTTCTCTTTTGTAATACTTTGGTATTAATAAAAAGGTTCTACTTGTGTTTTAGTTAGAATCCTGTTGCTTTCACGATTCTCCCACTAGTCGTAACCTCAGTCTAATAGTGGCATCCATTACTATAAGACAACGTTTGACGTCTTCACGGTCCGGGCTATTACACTCGGCTATGAGGTCTTATCTAAAGTGTTGTTTATCCTATAAAAGGAGGCAAAGACAATTAGACTTTTCTAAAATAAGTTTTTTCCCAATATGTTGGAGGCTACAAAGAAGTATCGAAGAGTCTTTTAGGATATATTGGACGAGGATGGACACCTATTGAACTTGTTCTTTAATGATGGTTGTAGAAGGAGGGGATTGAGGCATCTTTCATTCGATGATTAGGAGAATATGAGGCCTTTTGTAAATTCATAACTTTGTAGATATCTACATCTAATACTTGCACATCAAACTTTTATTTTGAGGAGCTGGTGAAGATTCATATGCACTTGTCAAGTTTACAACAACCAGAGACTCAATGTTGTAAGACATGGTAAGAAGAATGCAGACGAAGTATAGTAAATATTGAGGCAATTTGAAAAAGGAGAATAGACTCTTGTTTATAGCAGCAATACTTGATCCCCAGTTTAAGATGATTTGGTTGGATTTCTGGTTCACTAGGAACTTGGGGAAGGAGTTAGGTTAAGAGATGACTACTTTTGCTAGAGAGACATTGGATTGTCTGTTTGTTGAATACAATGGGCAGTTCATCAAGTAGTAGGCAAGCTTCAGTGAGCCTAAGTAAAGTGTCAATTAAGTAGGCCTGAGTAATAGTGATAGAGTTGTCGTTTTGCCGTGTCCAAGTTTTGTCACGGGCAAGCCACAGTAATCGGCTTTGCCTGTGTCGGTTTTACTTGTGACAGATAAACCAAAATCAACCCACTGTGTAATCGTTTGGGCCGAGCCCTAATGGGCTTTTTTGTATGTATTGGGTTGTTTTTGAGCCCATTTCATTTTCCAACCTAAGTATTATAAGTAACATGAGTCACAAGTCCAACATAAATAACATTAGTCAATTAACACGTCCAACATAAGTAAATAACAACTCGCAAACAATAAAATATTAATAATCATCTCAATCATCCACAATGATCATCCCAAGCTCTATGTCAATCATCCAGAGTGATAGGCATGATCAGTATCAACCTCTGAAAGTGCAAAACAAATATATCAAATTCATACAGAATTGAAGATCTATAACTATTAAGCAACAAATCCTAAAGTAATTACCTGTTACGCCCTGTGCCTATATTAACCTCCAAGCTCTCTTTATAATAATAGAATGTGTAATTTAATGAGATTACGACACAAAGTCTTTCTAAATGCTAAAATGACCAAATTGCCCTTTCAAAAATACAATAGAAGATTTAAGGAAAATAAACTAGTTTACCTTAGAAGAATATTAAAATATTTCAAATGATGAGGGAATTCACTTACGTATTTTAGAAGATAGAGTATTGAAAACTTTTTAATTAAGTTATACTATTAGTTACGTTGTCAATTATTATTAAAGAAATAGATCGAAAAAAAGCCTTAAAATCGATACGTGAGCATCAATTATGAAAATGAAAACAGAAAAGTATATAGCATATTAGTTTCTGAATTCTTAACAAAGGATTTCTACAAAAGCGGTTATAGGATTTAGAAAATTGTGAGCGATCTATACGGTGGCGGAGCCAGGAAATTTCCTTTGGAGGGGGAGGGGGAGAAGTAACTTAGTATTATTATTTTTAAAAATAAAAAAAATATAATTCCATATGAGAAATGTAACTTATAACTGTAAGTCTTAGGATTAAGGTTCTAGCGAATCTTCCTGCTACACCCTAAATAATTAGGCTTTGCTAGAGGGGGTTTTTCTTGATTCCCACTACTGCCTGCTTTCCCCTTCTCTGCTAACTCAGCCAAGAAAGAAGCAAACAAAAAGCATCACGGGCGGGCCACAATAGAGTTTGAAGTTGGAATTGTTGAATCTGCTCCTCGATCTCAAGTCCCCAGATGTGTTCATTCAAAGCCATGGGAATCAAGAAAGCTCAAAATAGAAGGGCAGATTCCCAAAAAAGCCTTTGCAGCATTGCAAGAAAACAATGTTATGAAGGTAGCCCCTCTACTGTTCCCTCATTCCCACCGCCCTCGCCTCAATGGATCATCTCGTTCTACTTCCAAGTAAATAGGGTAAATAGGTTGGATGGACTTATCATCATGTTCATTTTCTTATGTAAAACAACCACTCGTATATCATAAACATTTTAAAACAATCCTTAGACTTCTATAGATGCTTCATTGGCATCTTATTCATCTGAAAGAGTGTGGGATGCTTTTTTCATAGAATTACCACTTTTGGAGAATTGGATTACGCCTTTCTTCTAGTCCTATATTTTGATACCCCATGTAACCCAAGAGGAGGTGAATTGAGTTTCTAAAACTTTTCGCTTTTAACCCCTAAAATGGTGTTTGCAATGTAAATGATAATTTAGCACAAATTTATATATGCAATAAGTATAAATAAGTGTTAAATGTAAAGATAATGGTAAGAGAAGTAAACACGTGATTTTTAGGTGGTTCGACAAACACGCCTACATCCACCCCTCAAGCGGCTTCACCGAGCCTTGAGGTTTTCCACTATCTTCAAATAGCATACACTCTAGCTTCCGGGTGCTAGAGAATCGTACAAGTATTTTCTCGGGCTCAACACTCAAACCCACCCAAGTGGTATTTCAGGCTCACCACTCACAACCTAACCAAGCTTTGAGATATGCCCTCTTTAAGCTTTTTCTTTAGTGAGCAACTTCACTAAAGGAAACACTTCTCTTGATAAGGTAAATTGAAGAACATAAACTCTCTTTATAGAGTACATATGAAAATGGAAGGCGCTATCTCTTGATTCACACAAAGACAAGGATATGGAAGTGTGTTATGTGTGAATGATATGATAAATATAGAATATGAAGGTTTGGAATATTTCTCAAGTAGTAGAAATGATATGTGGTTATTGTGTATTGATTTTGGATGTTATGAAGGTGTATTTATAGGCCACATATGAAAAATAGCCGTTTATAGCCGTTGGGAGTCGTCTGTTAAAACGAGTTGGTCGACTGCTACATGAACCGGTTGACCGCTTTAAGTTACCGTTACCCAACGGTCACATTGCAATAGCTCAACAGATCTATTTACAAAATCAACCGATCGACCGTTATGCCAAGCAGTCGAAGACCGGTCGACCACTTCATCAGCCGGTCAACCTCCTCAACTTAAGCACATAGTCCGATTCATTTAAACCCATGTTTTGACTACTTTTAAACACCTAATTTTAAAGACTTACTACCCATAAGTATATGAAAGGTTTGAGAGTTTGATTGAGGTGTTTTGAAACCTTTAAAAACATTTTAAACTTTAAAACAAAAGCTAAAACGATTTATGCACATTTTGATAGATATGCAAGTGCGTGATTCAAATCCTTATCAAAAGTGGAGTAAAGAGTTACAAGGTTTATACCCTAAGGTCTTGAATCTTCACTTTTGAGCTCTGTGCATCTTCTTGATCTTTTTTCTTCATGTCTTTAGCTCTTTCATCAAAACGTCTTTGTTTTTGAAGAAGTCTGTTTTATAAACTTGATTCATTTATTGAAATCATCGAAATCTCGATTGTGCACAAAAGCCAACAATAACAAAAGAAAGGCTTAAATACGACTATAGTACCTGTGGTATGGGAATGTTAAAAATATGTCCCTATGGTAACAAAAGTTGTTTTTAAGTCGTGGTAATGTTCTCGTAAAAAATCCCTCTGTCAATCTCCGTTTTAAAAACTAACGGGAGTTGGTGACATGGCAAGCGCAATGTGGGTGCATTTGCAACATTCACATATCATAGGGACTGTGGGTGCATTTAAGCCCAAAAGAAATGTATGGAAAATATTTATAGCAATTTCAATTTGGATAAAAAAACCAAACACGTGAAACCTTTGATTCTATGAATCTCCTATCATAACTGTGCTCGACGATGTTTTAGAGAATTAAAGTTAACTATCAACAATTATGTGATAAAAGTTGTAGCAATTTCTTTCTCAATGTAAATAACTAAATAATTTGTAAGAAATCCATCTTTCATCTTGTTGCGAAGATTTGTTTTGACAATCTTCTAGTTGAAAAAGTATGCTCTGTAGTTGTTGTTGACATTAGAAGAGTCAATATAAGACCAATCAATCTGTCAATTAAATAGTAAGTATTTGACTTTCCTATTTCAGCTAACTTTTGACATAACTCAGAAATGGTAAACAAACATTTTAACTCAAAATGGTGAGGCACATCGAACTCAAAGTGTTGCAAGTGGTATCTCAAATGTCATCAATGTTGAAGGATTTATATGTATTCTTGATATCTAAGCTTGAGTTAAGAATAAAAAGTTTTATTGCTACCTTATTCAACTAGTTGTTTATCTCTTGTAACCGAGAGTCTATTGCATCCATTAATATATCAATTCGATAATGATACTCCACAATAACTCGATCTTTTCAATTGTTAGACCTACCTCGACCCAAGGCTTGCGAAATGGGGGTAGCTTCCCGGTTGAACCGAGCAAGGTAGTTGCACACCTCCTTAGAATTTTGTTTCATGCTAAACAAATAAGAGGATGGGCACTTAAGGCGCCGATTGGAAATAAAATGGCCCATGAACAATGAGCTGAGGGTGTTGAGGTCATCGATAGATCCAGGGGGAAGACTTGAGAATCATCTTTGCGTGGGTCATTTCAAAGTTAAGGAGAACACGCAACAAAGAACAAGGCCGTTGTAAGACTGCACATGCATGTGGAGGTGTAAGATTTTGAGATGATCACAGGGAACGCCAGAGCTGTCGAATAGGTCAATGACTGGTGGTCAAAATCTGGGAGGCAGTGGATGCGTGAGGACTTTCAGGACTTTCTTCATCTCTAAGTTGTTTTCTCCGTTTTTAACAGTGAGCTAGATCCATAAAGACCCCTGACTCATCCTTGCCTTTGTACAATTAGAAAGCCCTCGAACTAGTCGCAATTAAGAAAATACCTTAAAGATTCATCATAGAAAATATATGTAGCATCTGTCGAAAATTATGATTATGCTATTGAATATTGGAGTAACAATAGCTTCTAATCATAAACTCAAACTAGTTTTAATTCACAAATAAGAGCTGTAAATCTATAATCTCTTTCCGATCATACCCCTATTGAACATGTGGGAAAGACAATCTTGCTACGAACTGAATTCGCATGTAGTGAAATCTCACCTAAAATAATACTGAAGGCCTTAGAACTGTGCTCTTAGTTAACATGATCCTTTGATTGGGCTTAGTGTGGATTTAAAATGAAATGTACAGTCTATTATCAAGACCTCAAATTCTGAATGATGTACTTTGTTATTATGTTAAATTGATTTCAACTAATGCTTGGGGAAAGTCTCATTAGAACCACAAACATGGAGCTTATACATCGATTTTACCGAGAACTCGCCTGACGGCCTATTAGGCCCAACCTGTGGAGAGGACATGAGATCTCAAACCATCCATGTGTTCATATTCCTCCCCCCATCCCATCTCCCTAGGGAGACCGAAGATTGGAACAGGTTGTTGGGGCGGTTAGTGTATAGTTGAACCTGGCTGCCCTTTCATACTGTTGTTATAGTTCAGAGGTAGTCTTTACCTATCTTTTCCTTCACAACATTTAGCATCTCCATAGGAAGATGAGGGGCTGATTCTGAGTCAGAGCATGTTGGTAGCCCTACTTCTTGTGGATCTTGCCATTTGTTAGGCTCGCCCATGTCTAAACCAACTTAATTAGTGCTCAGTTATTTATTTTTACCATCTTTAAGTTTCTAATTATAATTCTCTAGTTTCACTAATCTAGATCTTTCATTTAGTTTATCCTTAGTTTTATATATAATGGATAACTGCAAATGGTGTAGGTGTGCGCAAGAAGAATAGATTAGAGAGAGGGGATTGGGTGGAATACACATATTTAGAAATCCTTATGGAATTGAAGTGATACTATATCTCTTCTATTTCTGACATCTTAACTAGCTAGAAAAAGTTTCAATGAGGTTATAGATATCAAGGGAGATGGAGAGATAGATTGACGTTCTTTTAAAAAATTTAGGGTGTGATGATGGGCCGGGCTATGCTCTGCTTGGTCCTAATGTTAAGCCGGTGTGGGAGAGAAAGGGCAAATGCCCATTGCAGGGGCTGGTGCAAGCGGATGGGCCGGACCCAATCCTCTCAAGCCCAAGCGACTTGGCTTTAGCCCAGGAGGTTCTTTCGGAGGCACTACATGGGCCGGGTCCACTTGGGTCAGGGTCGGGTACCCTTCAAGACCCAGAGTTTAAGCGTGATGTTGGTGACGGTCAACATGGAGGAACCGTCGATGGTGTTGACCAACCTCCAGCGAAGGAAGGAGGGTCGCCGGCGACTACGGGGGCGAGGGGTAGCATCCCGGAGGCCATTCCGGCACCGGAGTTGGTGCCGATCTCAGCTTCTGTGCTTCCCGACATGCTTGTCTCTTCCCACGGGGTGTTTTCTTCGCTGGATCTTGTTGTCGATGGCACAGATCAGGTCGCCGACTCTTCCTTAGTGGTTTTTGAAGAGGTTCAGGGGGTGGGTGTGGCAGAGATGCTGGGCGAGGTTCTTGGGGTGGGGCAAGGCTGGAGATCTAACGTGGGGGAGTTAGGGGCTGGCCGTGAGATATCGGGTGAGGGGGTTGGCAGTCCTGAGGGAGGGGATCGGCTGGGAGTTGTCTGTCGTGGAGGCCCCAAGTCTCTCAGTCCATGTTCTGTGTCAGAGGAGGGAGTTGGGAGGGATCGGTTGGGTCATTTGGTAGATGGGGCTCTTGGGGAGTTGTCGTCTTTCAGCGCAGATGTTGGAGTGGACTCTTGGGGTCCATCTCCCGAAGGGTGTGGGACCCTTATGGAAACTGAGGCTGATCCTCTCGTTTCCTTACTTCATGACAAGGACGACAAAGCTCCGTTGAATTTTTTAGAAGGGGGAGGGGCTATAGTTTGTGTAGAAAGTAGTCTTGATGGGTTTGTGGTTGCACCTTACAAAGCTCCGTTGGATTCTTTGAAGGGGAAGGAGCAGACGAAATCTCCAGCGTGGGTCTTGGACATGGTTTCCTCTGTGGGTCAGCTGGTTGGGGTGTCGTATGGTGGTCAAGAGGAAAAGCTGAGGGATCTCTTTGCAATATTGGATGCTGCTTAGTTCGAAAAAGTCTAGGAAATCAGGGGGATGATGCTCAGGGATTGAAGAGATTGCAGTCTTCAGTTATCTATGAAGGGTCTTCTTCGTTCTCTAGGAAGACTAAGAGCAATGGGCTAGACTGCTAGGGGAATCTTTTGGGAGAGTCTTGTTGGTTGGGCGTTCTTGGAGTTCTTGGGAGAGTCATGTTGGCTAGTGGGTTGAGGGTGGGTGGGAGTTCTTGGCGTTCTTTGGTTTGTTTGTGTTAGGGTTCTTCAGTATTTTCTCTTTTTGGGAGAGTCATGTTGGCTTCGTTGTTGTTTGTTCCTTGTTGTTCTTCTTTTTAATAAAATTGGCTTACTTATGAAAAAAAAGGGAGAAGGAGAGAGAGGTTTTTTGTTAGAGGTGGGAATCTTGATTTTGACACGGGCAATTTTGTTTTTGTTAATACAATGGATGGGTAGTTGATGCAAGAGAAGCTTGTGACTTGAATAGGCTTTATGTACTTAAAGAAATCCTGATGAGGAAAATGACATCAATACCTGCCTATCTTTATAGACTGCTAATGTCCGTATAAATGTGTAGACTTGTATTCGAGTGACAGACCAATTGAAGCATGTGAGTCTATATAATAGTGTAGGTGTTATCTCTTGAGAATCTTACCATGTTGCTAACTTATCCCAAATTGCAGGTGATGTTTGAAGTTTGAGTTTTGTGTGTGTGTATATTTCTTTTTTCTTATTTTTGTACTGGCAATGTAGCAGTTAGTGGGTGTTGAAACCCTAAGCTTGCATCCCCTATATTCTTAGGAGGAGAAGAAATGTCATCCGTGTTGGAGCTCGTTATCTCTACCTAGCTTTAATTTTGGATACATCTTTTGCATTGGGCTATCTTCTAGCTTCCCCATCTCAAATTTGTCAACGACCCTTATTTGCCTTTTGTATGTAATGAGTTTCAGGTTAAGGAGTATGTTGGACTAAGTCATGCCTTCATCTTTATTTGGGTACAAAAGAAGTAACTGCAGTAGTTTTTTCGTTCTTGTTCATATTGGTCATCTAAATACTACATTTCGTATACTACTAGCTTTGTTGGAGTTAATTTGATATGGTCGGTGATGGTTATAATGGTTCATGAAGACCACAGTATCCAAAAATCCTGCAGTCTTTAGAACATCAATGATGAAGTCCCAACGGATCCTGTCGTAATCTATCATTCGGTCAAATGCCCATCTAGGGCAACCGTTGCCTTGATGGCAATTCCTGATTAATTTTGGGCCTAGCAAAATGTTGTCCCCAATTATCCTGACCTTGACAAAAGATAGTTTGGAATTTTCCAACTAAGAGTGTTCTAAATTTAAACTCGACTTTATGATGCCTAACCTAATCACTCAGCTGTATGTATGTCCTGATTTTTCTTTCCTTTAAATTTCATTTTTCCAATACCATTATCGATGGTACGTGCCAGATGATTTATAAGCATGGTCATTTTCCAAATATGGTTATTTAGTCTGGGAGACTCTTAGGGAATAAGGGATGGGACTCTCGGGATGCTAGGTTTGTTAACTGCATGTGTTATTCTTCTTGTTAGAGAGATTTAATGAGAAGCCTCTAACAGTATGTACTGCACAAGTATATTGAAGCCTCGACTTCGTCTGGGGTGGTGGTGGGTATGGCCGGTGTTCTCCCTGTGCCGGGAGCTCCTGCCGACATTGGCTGAGCTTCGTCTGGCTCCCAGTTCATCGATCCGGTAGTAGATCCTATTTTTGGCCTATGGTGGTGGGGTCGACTTTGTCTGGGGTGGCTGATGGCTCGGCCGGTGCTTTGCCTCCCCCGAAAGCTACAGTCGAACCATGTCTTCTTGTGCCGAAGCAGTTAGCGTGCCTTTACAGGGCAGAGGGGGTGCGGACTCTCTGGGTCCTCAACCCACGTGGTTGGTAACCTATGTAGATGTTGTTTGTCCCAAGGTGAAGGTATGTAGTGGGTTCATCGAAGCCTGATGGGCCAAGGATAACTGGAGTGGGGAAAGCGGTTTTGGAAGAGCTTGATGACTTTGTGTTGGAGGAGTCGGAGGCTGAAGGTAGATATCATTCTATTATTCCCCAGGGTTCCTTGTTTCTTAGAAAGGACAACAACGTTTCGTTGGCTTCCTTTGGGAGTTGGTTGTTGAGGTTGGAGACCAGTAGCTTCGTTAGAAACGGGAGGGGCTATAGTGTGCATATATAGTGGTGCTGATGAGTGATGGAGTTGCGTCTAAACCTTTGGCGGTGTGTCCTCCTATGAAGAGGAAGGAGGATTGTAATCTGTAGTTTTCCTCTTTGGATTGGGTGTTGGATATGGTTTCATCCTTTAAAAACATGGTTGGTCTGTCTTGCGATGGTCATGAGAGAGATGATGGCTCTCTTTGCGGCTCTAGAGAAGGATAGGGAGAGGAGTGGACTCGTGACTCCTAGCAAATCAGGAGGAAAGTTCTTAAGGGAGTTGAAGCGGTTGAAGTCATCAGTTAATTATGATGGGAAGAAGTATGTGTCTAGGAAGAGCAGAAAGGGAGGGCGGGAATCTATCAAATCTTTATGAAGCCCAGAACATTAAGTTAGAATGTAAGGGGGTTGAATGATAGTCAGAAGTGCAATAGGGTGAGGAATTTGTTGCAGGGATGGAAACCTAATTTAGTTTTTTTTTTCAGGAGACTAAAGTGGGGATATTTACTATAGCTTTCATTAGAAGTTTTTTTTTGTTTTTTTTGGGGCATCATGTGGGCTGGTGTAGTTTAGAGGCAGAAGGAGTTTCAGGTGGGATTTTGATTTTGTGGGACACGAGGACTCTTGAGATGGTGGATTATTGTGCAAGTAGTTTCTCTATTTCGACGATTTTTAAAAGTGTGGAGGATGGGGTCCAGTTGGCATTTTCTGGGGTGTATGGCCCCAACGATGTTTGTAGAAGAAGATTGCTTTGGGAGGAGTTGTCAGGTTTCTTTGCTTGGTGGAACCTTCCGTTGTGCATTTGGGGAGATTTCAATGTCACCCGTTTTCCAAGTGATCGTTCGGGAGCCGGAGGATTCGGGAGTGCTATGATGGACTTTTCGGATTTTTATTTCTGATAATGCATTGTTGGATTTGCCGTTGTTGGGAGGTTTATTTACTTGGTCGAATAATAGATTCTCCCTGCCATGGTCTAGAATTGATCCCTTTCTCATCAGCCCTTGCTGGGAAGCCCTGTTCCCCGAGGTTACTCCAAAGAGGCTCACTCGCTTGTTATCTGATCACTTCTGTATTCTGTTGGAAAGTGGCAGATTTGGGGGAGGAAAGAAACCATTCCAGTTTGAGAACATGTGGCTTAAGGAGGCGGGTTTTGTGCTTGATTTCAGGTTGAAAGCCTTGAATAAGGATCTGAAATTGAGGAATCAAGAGGTCTTTGGCGATCTGAATTTTCGTAAATATGTGCTGATGGGCGATTTATCTTTGCTGGAGCGGTTGGATGAGGAGGGAAGCCTTGATGAGGTTGGGAAAGAGAGGAAAGTGGAATTGTCTAGGGAGCTGAATATTCTGATGGAGATGAAGGAGACCAATTTGAGGCAAAATTCAAGGGATCTTTGACTTAAACAGGGGGATCGGTGTACGAAGTTCTTCCAAAGGGTGACCAACTCTAATAGAAGAAACAACTCTGTAAGTCCAAGATTAAGGCAACCCAAGAGGGGGTGAATTAGTTTTCTAAAACTTTTTGCTTTTAACCCCTAAAATCGTGTTTGCAAGTAAATACTACTTTAGCACAAATATATTTGCAACAAGTATAAATAAGTGCTAAATGTAAAGAGAAGGGTAAGAGAAGCAAACACGTGATTTTTAAGTGGTTCGACAAACCGGCATACATCCACCCCTCAAGCTGCTTCTTCACCGAGCCTTGAGGTTTTCCCACTATTTTCCAAATAGCATACACTCTAGCTTCCGGGTGCTAGAGAATCGTACTAGTGTTTTCTCGGGCTCAACACTCAAACTCAACCAAGTGGTTTTTCTTGCACACCATTCACAACCCACCCAAGGTTGAGATATTCCCTCTCTAAGCTTCTTCTTTAGTGAACAACCCTCGCTAAAGGAATCACCTCTTTTGATATAAAGATTGAAGAATAAAAACTGTCTCAAACAGTAAATGTAAAATTGGAAGGCTCTATCTCTTGATTCACACAAAGACAAAGATATGAAAGTGTGTTTTGTGTGAATGATATGAGAAATATGGAATATGAAGGTTTGAAATATATTAAAAATAAAAAAATATTTATTTATTTTTTTTATAAGTAAGGAAAGCTTTATTGAGATAAAAGAGAGAATACAAAACCAAACAAAAGGAAGCGGGACAGTACAAAAGGCTGTAATGAACCAGCTACAACAAACAGGCTAAAAAACTGATAAAATCACTGAAGTCTACAAAAGGAGAACCCAACACCCCATTAGCCCACATGAACAAAGTTTGCAACATTTTGCCTTTCAAACAAGCTAAGGGTAGCCCCAAATCCTTAAAGCACCTTCTGTTCCTCTCCTTCCATAAGCTCCGCCACAGACATAAAGGTATCATATTCCACACAGCCAACGCTAAAGGGTTGTTGAACTTCCTCTTCCAGCACTTTAGCACCTCGCCCACCCTTATTTGGCATCACCCACTGATAGTTAACAATACTTAGAACGTGCACCCACAACTTTCTGGCTACCGAGCAGTGGATAAGCACGTGATCCACAGATTCTCCATCACCCTTGCATAAAAAGCAGCATTTAGTCAAGTACATCCCCCTCCGCCTTAGGTTGTCAAGGGTTAAGACCTTCCCATGGGCCGCTTCCCAAACAAAGAACGAAACTCTTGGTGGGACAACAATCTTCCAAATCTGCCTCCACGGAAAGATATCTCTCGTGCCCCGAACAATAAGCTCATACATCGTCTTAACCGAAAAAACCCCATTCTTGGCACCTCCTGGAAGCAGTCCCCCAAAGCCTTCCACCCAGTCCCTTCTCTGCCTTCCGGAATCATAATCACTCCTCTTCGACTCCACTCACCATATTCGACCACAAAAACATACCTTCCTGCCTTATCTGGCAACGTTGAGCTAGAAAACCCCGTGAACCTTCATTGAACTTCATAACAAAATCCTTATCGCCATCTGCATCCAATAACTTGGAGGCTAAGTTGGCCACCCAGACAGCACCGTATCTCCCAAGCGAGATAGCGCAACGAGATTTGCGACTCCATTCCGACCACCTTATGACTCCACTATCACTGACAGACACCTCGAAATTCTTGGCTTCAACTCGAAAGCACCGAGAAAAAACCATGGTTCTTTAGAAAGATTGGAACCTAAAACCTACCCTAAGAAACAATAGCCCAATGAGAATACCCAATTGGATTTATTAAATTTCTCACTTATGAATTGATGAGATTACATGAGGCTTTATTTATAAGCCTTTGGAAACAATAGCCCACATTGCTTTAACAATGTGGAACTTTATATTTTCAACACTCCCCCACAAACTCAAGGTGGACCTACCTCGACTTTGGACTTACAAAAACAGAGAAAATAAAATTGTCGGGCTCTGCCGGATGGTCGCCGGTCCCTGCCGATCAATTGTCAGGCTCTGCCGGATGTTTCCAGTCTCTGCCGGTTGGTTGCCAGGCTCTGCCAGTGGTTGCCGGGCTCTGCCGGACGGTTGCCTGTCTGAAGCCAGAAGATGCCAGAAGGTAACCAGACTAATGCCGAAAACCTTACTCTGATACCATGTTAAAAATAAAAAAAAATTATTTATACTGATAAATGAGACATCCATTTATGGAAATACCCAATTGGAATTATTAAATTTCTCACTTATGAATTGATGAGATTACATGAGACTTTATTTATAAGCTTTTGGAAACAATAGCCCCACATTGCTTTAGCAATGTGGGACTTTATATTTTCAACAAAATATTTCTCAAGTGATCTAAATGATATATGATCGTTGTGTGTTAATTTTAGATGTTATGGATGTGTATTTATAGGTCACATATGAAGACTAACTGTTTATAGCCATTGTGAGTCGTCTGTTAAAACGAGCCGGTCGACCGCTTCAAGTTACCGTTACCTATTGTCAGAAGCTCAACGACTCTATTTTAAAATCAATTGGTCGACCTCCTCAACTTAAGCACATGATCTGGTTCTTTTAAAACCATATTTCTGACCACTTTTAAACACCCAATTTTAAAGACTTACTTCTTATAAGTAATGACAGGTTTGAGAGTTTGTTTGGGGTGTTTTGAAACCTTTAAAAACATTTTAATCTTTCAAATAAAAGGTAAAACGGTTTATGCACGTTTTGAAAGATATGCAAGTGTGATTCATAATCCTTGTCAAAAGTGAAGTAAAGAGTTACAAGGTTTATACTCTAAGGTCTTGAGTCTTCACTTTTGAGCTCCTTGCATCTTTTTTTATCTTCTTTCTTCAAGTATTTGGCTTTTTGATGAAACATGACTTTGTCTTTGAAGATGTCCATTTTATAAACTTAATCAATTTATTGAAATCATTAAAATCTCAGATGGTGGAGGATCCCGAGCGGATTTCTGAGAAGATTGTTGGCTTTTGGCTTCTATAGCCCCTTGTATAGCCTTTGTCTTGGATACCTCTTTTGGAGGATTTAGAGTTTGCTTATATTATGCGGAATGGTTGGAGAGACCTTTCGATGAGAAGGAAGTAACAGGGGCGGTTAAGAGTTTAAATGGGGATAAGGCACCAGGCTGATGGATTCTCCTTAGCTTTCTTCCAATCTTGTTGGGAGGTGGTTAAGGGAGACATTATCTCCATGTTCAACGAGTTTGCTAAGGAGGAAAGATTTGTTAGAAGTATGAACACCACTTTCATAGTTCTTATCCCGAAGAAATCGGGAGTGGTCGAGATGAAGGACTTTTGTACCATAAGCTTAGTGGGGAGTGTCCCATAAGATTATTGCTAACGAGTGTATTGAAGCGAGGTTGAGGTCCAATGTGTCAGGTATGCTGTGTAAATTAGATATCCAAAAAGCCTATGACCATGTCAATTGGAATTTCCTTTGTACCTATTAAGGGGAAAAGTTGTGTCGTTGGATCGAGTTTTGTATTTCTATAGTCAAATTTTCGGTGATGGTGAATGGCTACCTTGAAGGGTTTTTTGGTGATTCTAGAGGCTTGCGTCAGGGTGATCCGCTCTCACCCTTTTTGTTTGTGCTCATTATGGAAGCTTTCAGTAGGATGATGAATGAAGCGGTGGCTAGGGTATCCATTGAGGGATTTGTGGTTGGAGGTAGGGGTGGAGGAGGCATGTCCATTTCTCATCTTTTGTTTGCTGATGACACCTTAATCTTGTGTGGGGCGGAGGTGGGTCATTTTCGTAATCTCAGATGCCTATTGCTTTGCTTTGAGGCAGTGTCAGGGTTGAAAGTTAACGTTTCAAAAACGAAAGTTATTCCTGCTAGGGTGTCAGGGTTGAGGCGGTGTCAGGGTTGAAAGTTTCGTTGTTGGGATGACATTATTGAAAGAGCTGAAAGAAGGTTGACGGGTTGGAAACGCATCTATCTTTCTAAGGGTGGTATACTCATGTTGATCAAGTCTACACTCTCTTGCCTCCCAACCTATTTGTCTCTCTTTCCTATTCCCTTGGGGGTTGCCACTAGATTGGAGAAAATCCAAAGGACTTTTTCTGTGGGGGGTGATGGAATCGAGCACAATTTTCATCTTGTAAAATGGGAGAGAGTTTGTTCTCCAATGAATAGTGTGTTTTGGGCAGTTGGAGAACCAATGAGATCCATGGCTCTTATGGTGTGAGCCTGTGGAAACACATTAGCAATCGATGGCCCCTCTTTTGTGGGAACATCCGTTTCGTGGTGGGTAGTGGTCTTAGTGTATGGTTTTGGCATGATCTATGGTCTGGAGAAAGGCCTTTGAAGCTTGCATTCTCTCTTTTGTTTACCCTTGCTAGATGTAAGGACGCGATGGTTGCGGATTGTTTGGAGGGAGACTCCAGTTATGGGATGTGGAATGTTCAGTTTGCAAGAATCGCAAATAATTGGGAAATTGAAAAATTTTCGGCTTTCTACTTATTGTTGTACTCTATGGTCCTTTAGAGAAGGGAATAAGATAAAATGCTCTGGCAAGGTGCTAAGAATGGAGTTTTTTTGGTTAAGTCGATGTATGAGCTTATTGTTAGGGGTTTGGGTGAGGTCTTTCCGTGGAGGCAGATTTGGAGGACTGTTATCTTGCCTAGAGTTTCCTTCTTTGTGTGGGAAGCAGCCCATAGGAAGGTCTTAACCATTGACAATTTAAGGAGGGCCTGATTAATTGGTGTTTTCTATGCAAGGGTGATGGGGAATCTGTGGTTCGTGTGCTTATCCATTGCTTGGTAGCTAGAGGGTTGTGGGTGCACGTGCATAGTATCGTAAACTATGCTTAGGTGATGCCTAAGAGGGTGGGTGAGGTGCTAAAGTGTTGAAAGAGAAAGTTTATCAACCCTTTGGCGCTGGCTGTGTGGAAAATGATATCATTATGCATTTAGTGGAGCTTATGGAGGGAAAGGAACGGAAGGTGCTTTGAAGATTCGGTGTTGTCCTTAGATTGTTTGAAGGGCACAATGTTGAAGACTTTGTTTCTGTGGGCTAATGGGATGTTGGGTTCTCCTTTTGTAGACTTCAGTGATTATATTAGTTTTCTAGCTTGTTTGTTGTAGAAAGCTCAGTACAACCTTTTGTACTGTTTTGTCACCTTTTTCTTTCAGTAAAGCTTTCCTTATAAATAAATAAAAAAAAGCTTGGGAGAAGTTGGTTATGATGAAGCCAACTTCATTGAGGGGGACCTATAATCTATCTGAGTGGCTGACTATGCTATGATCATTGCATATCCATGTGTCCAATGATATGAGTAACCAATTCAGGATCTTATTCAGAAAACTTAGTTTCTTTTCTACGCAAGAGAATTAACTTTTTTAAAATCTATTTTGTCATTATTTTGTGCTTGAGTCCTTATTTCTAGAGAATTCCATATGCACCTCAAGTCGGAAATAGGTATCTATGGGATGGAGATTCAGTAACTAGACTAAGGAGAAACAGCTTCCTCCATTTCCACTTCGGTGAAATGTAGCAGCAATGACAATAGGCCATATCAAGATTCATTTGACTCTTCTGTACTTTCTTGATAAAATCCAGGGGAGATGGAACACTACCTTAGTTGTATAGTAGATGTAAATTTTCTACATTTGGTGCTCTTGATTCCCTTGGATACTTTCTGCCCCTTTTTAACCGTTACCTGAGGTTTTTAGTTTTCTTAATTGTGGTATTAGGAGTGTGAACATCCTTCCACACCACGACATAAGAAGTATGTACGCGTTCGGTTCTTTAGGCCAGGCTGGCGGATCAGGAAAGGCAAGTGCCCGACATATCCTCTTTTTTACTTTTATCATCTTGAAGCTATTTCTATCTCTCCTTCCAGAACTGATGAATTGTCCCACGTCATGTTGTTTGAGTGTCTGTCCAGAAACTCCACACTCAACTAAAATATTCATTACGATGCATTAGATTAAATTAAGCCTATTTCGTTGACTCTGACGGCCTAGATTTATATAAGCTTATGTTTGGAGAAACAAAATAGTTTTCTATTATACTTTAAGCTCTACTTGTACTTCTATTTCAGCTGTGGTCAACCTAAATTAATTAAATATATCATGTATTCTTTAAACAGAAATGACAAACTTATGACTCAGAATCATCTAATTACAGTACCTGGTAGAAATGCCTGTGAGATCAAAATGTTTCACCATGAAGATGCTGGATTCAACAGTGAGAATGCAAAGCTGGCTTTTGCTAAGGGGATATGGAGTTATGTCTGTAAGATGGATAATGCACTACGAAAGTACTCTGCAATCATCTATCCTCAGTCCAGTTCTGCTGTCACTGAACTAACCCTAATTCAGAAGGTCTGTACAGTATTCATTCTCATTTTACTGCTGGTTTTACTCTTTCGTTCTGTTGTTCAAGTACTCTTGATTTTAAAATCTTTTGGACAAGGATATCTCTGGAGCAATGATTGTAGCCATATGTCAAACATACTGCAGAGTTGGTTTCGATAGACACCTCATCTTTGACCCAAATGATGCAAAGTTATCACGTTTTTGATTTCGGATGTTTAAAGATGACTTCTAAATAATATAATTTCTTCTGTTATCATAGAGTATGAAGGTATTTTATGTAATTTAAATGCCTAGATTGTGTTGGAAAAATAGTGGGTTTCCATTAGCCTTTCTGCCATGTGGACACAGTTATTGCGTACTTCTTTATACTAGGTTTCTTTAACAGTCCTGTCAATGATAAGGACTTGTGACTTATGGTAGGCTGGAGATGCCAATAATCGTAGTGGAAAGGTTGCCTCAAGATTTCTACTGATGTCTTTGTGCAGTATTTTGTATTAATAAACTAGAAACCCCATTCTACCCAACTGGTTCATCTAATTTGCTTTCCCGGCCAAGCCAATAGCTATTTAGGATTTTTTGAGTGCATTATTTGAAGCATAGTTGATGTGTAGGCCTATCTCCTTTGTTTTGGAAACTTTCTTGCAGTAACTTTGCAGTGATTTCTCTCTCTCTCTCTCTCTCCCCCCTCGGTAAGGAAAGGAGATTGGTAGATGTGTTCTGCATGCTGTTTGTGCTTACGACGATGACTTTCCTCCACATAGATTTCACCTGGATTAGATACCATGGAAGGCACTACCGAGTCTCCAGAGGCAAGTGCAGCCACTACTTTTTGTGGAGAAGTTACTAGTGAGGCCAAAGAGAGGAAGTCGCCCAAAAGAGCACCCAGAAAATTGCTAGCAAACGGTTTGCTTCTGGTTGGTGGTGCAATTTGCCTGTCTCGTGATCACTCTAGCCTGGGTGCCAAAGTTGCCATGGCCTACATCTTGACAAAGCTAAGGAAGCATGATGCCGCATCAGTCCCAACCAGGGAAAGTTGAGGTACAGTACCTCGATGTATTCAGAACTAATTATGGACATCCTAGTGAGATTCACCAACATATTTTACACACAAGAGCATGGAGCCAAACTTTAAAAAATTGCACCATTTTGTGCATTATTTGTCTACCTTTAACTCAGACATGGGCAGTAAGAACACTGGTAAAAACTGAAAAGTGAAAAGTTGACAAGAGTGGACTGTTGTCACATATTTGAATTCTACAGTTTCTGGCATATCAGGTGGACCGAGTGAAGTACAGAGCTTAAAAGAAAGGAAGTAAATTTGTGGAAGTTGAACTGTGAAGCAGTAAATGGCAGCAAGCAAAGTCATCTTGGTGACTGAGGAGGAAGCTAGAATTCAGTAATGCCTGTGGTGGTGATTATGGGGAATTTATGAATCGTGTTCACCAGTTTGCAGATCAGGCCACGAGTTGTGCGTGCTCCTCTTGATAATGGTTTTCCCAGTCAAGATTACATACCCTGTTGTTGTTGTGTATTTTTTATCTTTGATCAAGAGCAACTGGGAATGCTCCTCCAAAGCATCCAAAGTGTGTGATTCATAAAAAACTTAAAACTTACACTTGCCATTCCTATGTTTAGTCAGCAAAAAATGAAAAACGTACCATTCCTGCGGTAATGAACAAAATGGAAAATGTGATTGAAGACAATGAGAACTTTACAAATGATCCACATCGAGGACTCCATTGGATAAACAAGATCTCAACCAATTTCGAATGCAACTTTTGTGTATCATTAGGTATCACCATATTGGGAAAAATCCATCCTGTCACTTGTGTTGGAGTAGCTTCCGAGCATTTCTTAGAAAATCACGGGGGGCTTCCGGTTAACTTGTTTTGGGCGATTGATTCTACCTCGAATTCTTTGGCGATACCAGATGTGAGGCATGATGAAGAACAATCCAAACGGTGCAAGTTTGCTATAGATCTCCATTCAATGAAGGAAGTTCTTAGAAATAAGAAATTTAGACTTAAAACAAATTATTTATTCTAAGAGAGGGAGATGAGAGATAAGTGAGATACAAAATTTAAGTGGTTCGGTCCATAGACCTACATCCACTGTGGAAGGTCCAACCGACTTATTGGTTTTCTCATTTATATTGTTTATAAAATTACATTGAGGCTTTATTTATAAGCATTTGGATACAATATCCCACATTTCTTTAATACTCTAACTTTAATACTCCCTGCAAATTCAAGGTGAACACACGTTGAGTTTGGACTTACAAAAAAGAATTCAAGGGAAAATGATAACGCAGGAAGATGGTCGGACAGTTGATTTTCTCACTTATATTGTTTATAAGATTACATTGAGACTTTATTTATAAGTCTTTCGATACAATACCCAATGTGAGACTCTAACTTTAATAGAAGTGATGAGTTTGAGAATTCGGAACCTGCCATTCATCTCAAGCTATCACCAACATTCCCGATTTTACCAAGAATTTGTAGCTAGAGTAGCCGGATGGCTGGCTACAATTGTGACGGTGATCAGCTATCATCCCGCAAAGACATACTCTCTCCTCTAGAACCCCGCCCATCGATGTGAAAGTGGATGAAGTCGTCGCTTTTTGAAATCTGCAGCAAACAAAGAGGAGAGAGAATATGAGAAATTTCGTGGAGGTGAAGCAAAGGGTAGCTCCGAGCCATACAAGCTAACTTTTCTGCGAGAATTTTTTATTATATATACGTACTGAAAATAATTTGGGTTAATTACAAAAAACCCTCACGAACTTGTTGGCATTCTCAATTACCCCCCTGAACAAAAAATCGTTGCAACTGGGCCTCATGAATTACGTGGCGCATTGCAATTGGATTTTCCCTGTAATCTCGCGTTAAAACTCACGTTTTCCGTCCATAGAGCACGTGAACTTACGAGAATACCCTCGTGCCATAATTTGTCTTCTAAATGCGGTGCGTTTTGAAAAGTCTTGCCTTTCCACGAATTTTCGGTTGTTCCCTCCCCCCCCCGTGCCCTAACCAAGCGTTTGTAAAAATCGCCCAACTCCCACCGA
Organism: Myrica gale; assembly: GCA_963930655.1. Taxonomy (NCBI): domain Eukaryota; kingdom Viridiplantae; phylum Streptophyta; class Magnoliopsida; order Fagales; family Myricaceae; genus Myrica; species Myrica gale. The sequence goes on along the minus strand of OZ005619.1, from coordinate 10,448,000 downwards.
AGACAAACCCATCTGCGTTTGAAATCAGAGGTCGTCTGAAATCATCTCGGTCTGAAGAACGCCTTCGTGAAATCAGAGGCCGTCTGAAGGTATGTTGTGCAACACTTTTTTCTCCCAAATGGTATGCTATTGCTCTTCTTATAGTACTTTTGCTAATCTGTCGGTGTGTGGTGCTTTATGTTGGGTCAGTGGACCACTGAAATGACTTGTTGTATTATCCCGATTGTTTAGCTTAGATGTAAGTGTGAGTGGGTGAGGGGGGACCACACAGAGAATATTGCTGAGTGGGTGAGGGGGGACCATAGAATAGAGTCTTGATTTTTCATTTTTTGTGTAGATCTGAGGTGAATGAGGGGGACCACACAGGAAGCTTAAAATTAAAATCAGATTGGTTTGGGAAAATTATTTGTAGTCTGCAACATGAGATTAAGTGCTTTAGATAGGTCTAACATCTTATATCAGTAATTGTTTCGTTATTTCCAAACTGAGATTAAGTGTGTTGTGCTGCTGCTGATTCAGGATTGTGTTCTATCAGATTAAGTGATGTCCACTTCCAATAGTGGTCCGAGCTCTTGGGTTACAGACAATGGGGCAAATTCTGGCAGCCCTCAATGTTTCTGCGGTTTCACAACTTACTTGAAGACGTCATACACGGAACACAATTTCGGACGTCGATTTTATAGTTGTCCGAACAATAAGATCAAACGTGAGTGTGGATTTTTTGCTTGGTTTGATCCTCTGATGTGTGAAAAGAGGGTGTTGAAACGCATGCGAGATAGGCAAGAACATCTAAATGTCGAGGTGAAGAACGTTGAAATCTTAAAGGAGGACATGAAAAGCTTAAAGAAGGACAATGAAAGCCATAAAGAGAAGATTGGAAGGCTGAAGAAGGATAAACAAAGTTTGAAGGAGGAGAATGAAAACCTGAAGAAGACTATTGAAAATTATGGCACTGTTGTAATTAAATATAAGCTCGTTGTGTTTGTTTTGTGCATTATGTTACTAGTTATGGGGCTTTTGATGTTGTAGACTTCTTGGGACCCTAATTTTTGTAGTACTCATGTCCTTTTGATTGTGTAATTTCACATGGGACCTATGTTAGTAGTTGATGGTCAGGTTTGATGTAACTTGTTTCCTTTATGGTTAACATTATGTTTGTCTTTTGTAACTAAGTTTGGAATGTGACAAACAATTTGTCATAGGGTGCTGGTGCTTCATTCTGGTCTATTACCAAAATCAAAACATATATAATGTGTTATATAACATTTCAGTTATATACCCAAATTGTTACATTAATTGCCAACTTCATCAGCCATAAAAAAAGACTGCTATATAACGTTTGGATTTAGAACCTTTTGTACATGTTTTAATTGCAAATAGCACCTTGCCTTAGAAAAACATACATCCTATGCACAAATCAGTTACATTAACTACAATATCCATAGTGACAGAAACACATACATACAACCAAATACAGACCTTGGGTCCATTCTATGCACTTCATCCTAAAATAAATACACTTCAGCCCAAAACAGAAATGGCAGCCCAACAAATACAGCCCAAAACATCCATACAGCCCAACCATTACATACAGCCCAAAAAATCCACTATTCATATGTCTAACAATGTCTACAAAATCACTTTTTTCTCAGCCCGCTATCATCCCCCTTTCTCTTTTTTGTCTTCGTCTTCATCGAGTCATCAGTTGAAGCTATCTTCCGTTTCCCCTCCCCCTTTCGCTGCTTTCCCTTTTCTTTCTCAACTACTTCACTGGTCTGATCCGTTTGTGACCCGGCAACGGGATTTGTAAGGTCAATGAAGAGTTGTTGGGGAACCCTGAGATCCGTGTCACTCCTCTTAAATGATCTGAGCTTCGGGTTCGAGTTTCAACACCCCCGACAGGTGCTGATGTGGCTGGAATTGAAGGGCTGCTTCTGCTTCTTCCCCAAGTAGGGGGTAGCGCAATGCCAGCGTATGTATTTGGAACCTGCAGATATGTAAATAATTAATGTGCAAACAGCTTGATACAAACTGAGACGGAAAATGACAATAAAACACTTACAATATCTGTCATAGTCGAAGCAACCATGCGGGACGATCCAGCTTGTGATGCGGGAAACTATTATAGCTAAGGTATTAGTAATAAATCACTTAAATAAATAAACTAAATTCGATTAATTGTACAGACCTTGGGTGGACTAGTTTGGGGCTACTTCTTTGGGGCATTCTTCTTCTTCTTCTTGCATCCCTTAGCATTGTGCCCTTCCGCGCCACACTTGGAGCACTTGATGACAGTTCCAACCCGACTCAACCTAATATGACTATTGGGCTCATCTGTGCCCCTCCTCCTTAACTTCTTTAGCCTTCCCGGCTGCACTCATACTTCCGGAGGTACAATAGGATCTTGTGGTGCCCGCTCCCATTGTTCTTCACTTGGCATTGGGTTAATCATAGGCCCATATTGTTGGCTTTTGTGCACAATCGAGATTTTGATGATTTCAATAAATAGATGAGTTTACAAAATGGACATCTTCAAAGACAAAGACAACTTGACGAAAAGAGTCAAACCTTGAAGAAAGAAGAACAAGAAGATGCAAGGAGTTTAAAGTGAAGATTCAAGACCTTAGGGTATAATTCTTGTAACTCTTTATTCCACATTTGACAAAGATTTGAATCACGCACTTGCATATATTTCAAAACGTGCATAAACCGTTTTACTTTTTGTTTGAAAGATTAAAATGTTTTTAAAGGTTTCAAAACACCTCAAATATATTCTCAAACCTTTCATATACTTATGGGAAGTAAGCCTTTAAAATTGGGTGTTTAAAAGTGGTCAAAAACATGGTTTTAAATGAACTGGTTTATGAAAATGAATTGTAGCGGTCGACCCTTACATGAAGCGGTCGACCGTCTGTAGCGGATGATGAAAATGATTTATAGTGGTCGACCGGGCGCGTAGGAAAAAAATTTGACAACATTTAAATTTTATGACCGTTGGGCAACGACTACTTGAACCGGTCGACCGGAACATGAAGCGGTCGACCGGTACAACGGTAAAATTGTTAAATCAACCCCTAACGGCTATAAACCGCTAGTTTTCATATGTGACCTATAAATACACCTTCATTTCATCTAAAATGAATATCCAATGATCACATATCATTTCTACTACTTGAGAAATATTCTAAACATTCCTATTCTATATTTCTCATAGCATTCACACAAAACACACTTTCATATCCTTGTCTTTGTGTGAATAAAGAGATAGAGCTTCCATAGCATTCGCAATAGCATACCATTTGGGAGAAAAAAGTGTGCACAGCATACCTTCAGACGGAGATGAGTTCAACAGCAACGAAATGTGTCTTTTTTCCTCAGGGAGATTCGCGAAACCACGAAAGCGTTCTTCAGACCGAGATGATTTCAGACGGCCTCTGATTTCAAACGTAGATGGGTTTGTCTTCGGTGGGAGTTGGGCGATTTTGACAAACGCTTGGTTAGGGCAGGGGGGACAACCGAAAATTCGTGGAAAAACAAGACTTTTCAAAACGCACCGCATTTAGAAGATAAATTATGGCACGAGGGTATTCTCGTAAGCTCACGTGCTCTGTGGACAGAAAACGTGAGGTTTAACGCGAGATTACAGGAAAATCTGAATTGCAACGCGCCACGTAATTCATGGGGCCCAGTTGCAACGATTTTTTGTTCAGGGGGTAATTGAGAATGCCATACAAGTTCGTGGGGGTTTTTCGTGATCAATTATCATCCCGCAAAGACATACTCTCTCCTTTAGAACGCCGCCCATCGATGTGGAAGTGGATGAAGCCGTCGCTTTTTGAAATCTGCAGCAAACAAAGAGGAGAGAGAATATGAGAAATTTCGTGGAGGTGAAGCAAAGGGTAGCTCCGAGCCATACAAGCTAACTTTTCTGCGAGAATTGTTTATTATATATATATACTGAAAATAATTTTGAAAGGTAATTGCATTAAGAAATATCACCCTAAAACAGAAAGGTAATTAGAGGCGAAAGTATTTAAAAGTCTCCCTAATCAATATTTAGAATCTTCGACAGCTTAGGTCATGTTCGTTTTGTGAGATAACTGAGGATTCGAAACCTCAGTTACTTCATGTTCGAAAAGTATAAAAAATTTTGAGGATGTTGTGTTTGTTTCCAAATTTACCATGAAAATACTTAAAAAGAATTACTAAATTATTCTCAACTCATGCTTAGTTAAAAAAAAATAAAGGGCGCGTTGGTCATTCTCCCTGAAGCTTGCATGCGGCCTGCAGCAAAGCTCCAATGTCTCATCTGTTGTCCCTGAAGCTGTCTGTAACACCCAAGACTTCTATTTTTAAAATTTATTTGAATTTGTTATTTGAAATGTCTTCTTTAAATTTGAAATTTGAGTTTAATTCATTTAAAATAGTTGAATTTTTATCTTTGACCTAGTCAAACCTTTTTAAAATTTGAAAGATTTTATGATTATTTTAAAATAAAAGTTTTAGAGTTCAAAAGGGACTCTATTACTAGTGTGAGTCTATATATAGATTTACACATTGGTTTTAATTTTTACACACTTTGATTTTACACCAACAAGAGGAAAAAGAAGGGTTTTCTTGCTTTCAACAATCTAGACGAAATTTCTTGAAGCAAATTCAGGTATTTCGAATTTCTTGATATTATATTTGTATTATTTTTATGAGAGATCAAATCATAGGGTGTCTAGATCTAGCCTTAATTATTTCAAGATTTTTGAAATATTTTTAATGGGGTTCTTGGAGTAATTGAAATTTGGGTTCAAGATTTGTTTAAGGAAAAATTAGGTTCTTGATCTGAGTAGTAGATCGAATTATATTTTTATAGCCGACTATAGACATCCCAAAATTCTGATTTTTACAGATTGCCTACTAGACATCTGCAGGAGGACCTAGTTAAAGTTTCGTAATTTTTGGAGATGTATTGGTATGGTTTTGAAATCCGGAAATTAGGTTTAGAGAAATCAGAATTGCTGAGAAAGATTCATTGATACAGATTTGAATTTTGAACCGGATGACATAGATAAGATTCGAATTTCGGCATGAAATTTTATGAGTATTTGTACAACCCATATAGAAATCTTTGGTATAAATTTCGGGATTTTTGGATATCGTAATAGATCTTTATGAATTTTTGGAAGTGATGAGTACCGAATTATTAAGGGTATAGTTTGTCTCCTTGAACAGAGTTAAATGTTGATTTTATTAACTGAGTTGTACTAGGAATTTGGATATGAAATTTTACAGGTATATTTTAACATCCTAGGGAAGAACATAGTTTAATTAGGGGATTTTAGGGATACTCGAGATAGGTAAGATATATTTTAGAATCTGACCAGTTAATTTCGGATTAATCCTGTCGGGCAGATTTAGAGTTTCATTTGTATTTCCGTTTGAGCGTATTATAATACGTTAAATTTTGTATTGATAGGTGCTAAGTTAGAGGCTTATTTTCTTGAAGATCCAGTTAAGCGGGGTTATTATGCTAGATTTTTCTAAAAGACCGAGGTGATATTTGAGAAATTGCATGTTTTAATGAAAACCCTCGGAGTTTTATGTGCATTACTTTATGATTAAATTGTCAAAGGTTATAACATGAAATGTGTAAACATGAGCCTATTTTTATATCCAATGATATTTCATGATATTTTCAATATTTAAAACAAAGCTTTTTTATATTTATTGTTATTCAAGATTTTTGCATGATATTTCATGATGTTTTCATTGATTGAAATCAAAGGTTTTGGTATTTATTGTTATTCAAGATTTATGCATGTATTTCATGAAAAGAGGAGAAAGATGCAAAGTTCAAAGTGAAGTTTATTTTATGATATGTTATGTATTTTCAAACCCTGAGGCCCAGAGTTACAAAGTTACAGAGGCAGCGCATTGGTACCAATTGCAACCCATTGAGTGCACCCATTCTGGAAACGGAGTGACCTTTTTTGTAGATTCTTACCGAGTGCACACTTGGACATGACCAAGCCTTAGTAAGGAAGATTCTACCCATAGTATTGGCTTAGTTTGGCTGATCCCCAAACTAGGTAGCAACTGCACAACCCTGTTACGGGGGTAAACGTGACCCATAGTTATTGCTAAAGGGATTTTCTTACATAGATAAAACTGATTTTCTATAGTATTATGTTATTTAGATAAAAACTGTTTTATTGATAAAATGTTTTATTGAAATTGTCAAAAATTACTTTCTACAGTTTAGAAAGATTTTAAATATTCTATCTCTTACTGTTACAGTGTGGCTCATGGGATATACACTTGCATAATGATTTTGCTTACTGAGTTGTCGAACTCACCCCCTATTGTTTTCCTTATTTTCAGATGTTGATCAGGAGCGTGTCGGTAGTCAGGATTAGATGGCATGTGGGCGGGTAGCTGAGTGATTATGAGAATAAATGTTTGACTCTAGTATGAGTCAAATCATGTTTAGATTTGTCTTTGTGTCTGAAAGAGTTTCTTTTTAAGTTTTATTAAGAGAGATTTATTGAAGTTTTTATATAAAGTTTATTCCGCATTTATTATTAGATATGTTTTAAATTAAAAGTCTAATTGTTTATTGCAAGTTAGTCACCCTCTAGCCTTTGTGGTTTGGGGCGTGACACTGTCCCAGGCGCCAGGCCGTCGTTGCTGACTTTTACCGTTTTTTGCGTTCTTTTGGTTGATAAAGCAATTCAGCTGAATTATCTCATTTTGTGCTTTTTTATTTTTTATTTTGTTTTTTTAAATATATATATATATATAAAATATTCAAATTTTAATAAAAAATTAATAAATTCGAAAAAAAATTAAAACAACTTTAAACATCATCATTAATTATTTTACACCTCAACAACTTCTACACAAATACCAATATAACTCTAACATCACTTAAATTTTTTAAAATACTTTAAATCCTACAAAAAAAAACTTCAAACCGAACGTAACCTTAGTTCCACGTGACGGATACAGATCCCCTGCAATTCCTAGGTCATTGCAGGGGATATTGTGAGACCCCAACTTTTCATGTGCTCTGATTATTGCGGAAGAGTATTTGGGTATTTAGTGAAATAATTGGAGGATCATAATTGGGGTGTTGGAATAGGAAGATTTTTAGCACCCTGTTTTTAGGTAACATTGCTGTGAGATCCCGACCTTACCTTATTGATGTCGTTTATGATTCCCTCAATATGTACGTATGATTAAATGAGTGATTGTTGGTGTAAGTGTCGACACATTGGAGCATAGTGTCGACACATTAGACTAACACCCGAAAGTTTACCTTTTCTGGAGCCCAAAGTGAATTTTGACTAAGTGTTGTAAGTGTCGACACCTTGGGTCAAAGTGTCGACACATTAGACCGATACCCGAGAGTTCGCCTTTTTCCAGAACTCCCGTGGATTTTGACCAAGTGATGGAAGTGTCGACACCTTGAGTGATGGTGTCGACACATCTAACTGAAACCCGAGAGTTTACATTTTTTTCCCACTTTGGCCAAGTGTTGGAAGTGTCGACACCTTGAGTGATGGTGTCGACACATCCTACTAAATGTGTTGTAAGTGTCGACACCTTTAGTGATGGTGTCGACACATATAACTAAATCCCTAGAAAATACGTGAGGTGGAATTCATGTGAAAAAGGGGGAAATAAGGGAGGGCAGCCTTGTCTTTTCCCCAAGCCCTTTACGTATAAGGCAACCCCCCCCTTTCCCACAAGTCATTTTGCCCTAGCTCCCCACCGAAGAAGAGAAGAGAAGAAAAGAAAGAAAGAAGAAGGAGAAAAGAAGAAGAAGAAAGGAAGAAGAGAAAGAAAGAGAGAGAGAAGAAGGTGAGTGCTTATGGCCGGCCAAGCCATACCCATTTTCACCTATGTTCTCTTTTTCTTTTGAATGGTTGATGGTTGTGTGTTGTTAGTTTCTCCTTGGTTGTTGTGATGGTTGTGTGTTGTTAGATTTCTCCTTGAGATTCATGTGTTTTCTTTGAAGAAAATGTAGATCTAGTGAGTTTTAGAGAGTTGTATGGATTGTGCACAAAGCCATGGAGAGTGTGGTTAGATTTGGGAATTTATAAACCCAAGAGAAACCAACTTGCATACTAGGTATTTGATAAAAGACCAAAGGGAGTGAAATAGATGCAATAACCTTTGTTCTAGTGATGAAATCATTGTTTTTGGTTGGAAGTTTTGAGTTGTATGTGTAAAGTCTACGTCTTGTATATGAGGTTATATGAGGAGGGCACTTGGGGCAAATTTCGTGGGCGTTGGATGATTTTGTACGATGAAGTATGTGTATGACGAAGTATGAGATATTGAATGAGGAATAAGTATGAGATATTGAATGAGGAATAAGGACGATTTTGTATGATGAAGCGTGAGTAATTGATTGATTACTCTATACGTCTAGTAACCTATGAATAACAAAGGTATGATCCAATTATAGGTAACGTGAAGTTCAACATTCAAGCAAGCGAAGGTAAGAGGAGCTTACGTTTGTAAGTGAAAATAGTAAGTAGCAACTTACGCTTTACAAAACTGGAATGATACACAGCATGTTTTTATGAATAAGCATAACATGTTTATAACCACGCATGACAAGTTATTTCTCAACAAGCATGACATCGTATACGTATTTGTATGAAAGCATGAAAGAAGTTTTTGTGCAAAGGAAAACATGAAAGGTTTATGAGATATTTGTCATTAAGCACGAACTGTCAAGAGCATTAGAAGCATTTTATGATAAGTTGATTACCAAGCATGACATGAGCACGTCATGAGCAATTGCATTTGCATTTATTTGTCTCATAAGAAAGAAGGAGAAATTTTATGCAAATGAAAGTACCATTTTTATGCTACTTATGACAAGTTTTATGACAAGTTAATTAACGAACGAACCCAAGTCGGTCGGTACCGTACCAAGTCAAGAAGGTGCATCCATACCGAAGGACGTTTACGTGAAGGATGGATGTCACCTAGGACACCCATACCGAAGGATGCTTGCAAGAAGGATGGGTAGTCCAGGAGGTATGTGCAATCACACTGAAGGATGCTTGCAAGAAGGTGTGAACCTCCAAGAGTCGTGTCTAGCCACTGAAGGACATTGAGAAGGTGTGCTAGCTCGACCATATGTAAGGTCCCCAAGGGAAATAGGGGACAGTTCCAACGGGAACGCACAACCCTGATGCCAGGGGTAAATGGAGCTCAAGTAGCCCATAGGATAAGAATGGAAAAGATTTTCCAAAAGAAAGAGCTTTATAAGTATAAGAGATGTTTTCAAGAGCAAGTGCATGTGCATATGCAATCATGAGGCATACACGTGCATCACGATTCATGATCATGCATGAATTACATATGTATACATGATAAGTTCAAGTTATGATTATTTCAAGTTAAAGCTCGTGATATTTCAAGTTGTACTTGAATTACATTATGTTCAAGTTTGTAATTATTTCAAGTTTAAGCGCATGCTTATGATTTTAAGTCAAGTGCATGCTTATGATTTTTAAGTTCATTATGATATCGAGTTCATGACGATTTCAAGTTTAAAAGCAAGTGTACGATTTCAAGTTTAAAAGCAAGTGTACGATTTCAAGTTTAAAAGCAAGTGTACGATTTCAAGTTTAAAAGCAAGTGTACGATTTCAAGTTCATATTTCCAAACCATGATTTCAAGTTCATGTTTTAATTATAATTCCTTACTGAGTCTTTCGACTCACAGATGTTTTAAATTGTATCATTCCAGATAACAATTCAGGTGGGAAAATCTAGAAGAGGGACCGATGGGAACGTCCTCATCCCTCTTTGTTGTTCATTAAAGGTTAGATGTAATTTTGAAGAGTCATCATGAGCCTCCGTCGTGTGGTGGTCATGGGTTATTCGGACTATTAGAGTTCAAGGTTTTTGATGTCTAGTATCTTAGTCGTGGTTATCAGAATCAGAAGTTGAAGAGTTCATAGGAAGTACTATCAGGCATCCTGTGAATGTCTATGTTATGTGTATAAGGATTCAAGATGTATTACTTATATTTTATGAGTAGGTCCTTATAAAGGTTTTGTTGGAATCCCTTAGGACTTGTACTTCAGTCATGCAGACATGACATGTAATTTGGATGCTTTCACTATTGCCGTTGTAGTCAATTGTGTAAGTTGAAGTTTATGTAAATCTCTTTGGCCCATCTCTCTCAGTTGTAGGTGTTTTATGTATTTATATAAAAAAAAAAATCCGCTGCATGATTAAGAGAAACGCTGGAACATTCATTGAGTGGATGTTCGCGGCTGTCATTAACCCCCTTCGGGCTAGCGTTCGGGGCGTGACAGATATAATTCTTTAAATCTTGACCTTTTATTCAAAATAAATGGTGTAGATGATAGACACGTCATCAATCCATGTAAAAAATAAAATAATGTTTAAAAGTTTGATAACCACGTTTGAACATTGTTAACGTCGTTGCCTTCTTAGTTTTCCTTTTTCGTGTTTCTTTTTGCAATTTTTCCTCCCTTTTAATTAGTTGAGCGGCATCTTCACTCTTTTCCTTTATGAATTTATTTAATCATTTACCCTTTCTCTTTCTTTCTCTTTCGTCTCCCTCTCTTCAATGTCTTTTCTACAGAGTTCTTCTTCAACAGTGGATGTTCACAAAGTCTCTTCGCCTCTTCAACGCCATCATCTCCTCTGTTTTATTTTCTCTAATTTATGGGTATGGTCTTCTTCACACCATGGGTCATCGTAGAAAACATTTAGCCATGTCATGCTGCCTCTTGGCTCTTGCCCTTGCCCGCTTATTCTCTCTCAGCTTCTTCTCCTTCCCCCTCTTTTATTTGAATCGCTGATACTCTCTCTCCCTTTCTCTGGTTTGTTTTATTTTCTCTAATTTGTGGGTATCGTCTTCTTCACACCATGGGTCATCCTAGAAAAAAAATTGGGGTAAACTCATAGTTAGCCCCTTATGTTTGAGCTAAAATCATAGTTAGCCCCATATTTTTGAATCCAACAATTCGATACCCATAACTTTCACAACCTATCAAAGTTAGCCCCCCGTCTAAATCAGAGGTTAAGTCCGACGGAAATTCATGCAAAATGACTGAAATGCCCCTCCAAAGCTAAAATTTAGAATAAAATAAAATATAAATATAAATTTAAGAAATAAATTAAAATAAATATATTATTGAAATATATTTTCAATATAGTTTTATTTAAAAATATTAATTTTTGAAAAAATATCATTTTTTATTTTTAATGAATTTTTTTATTTTTTTAGTAATTTTATTTTGGAGGGGCATTTTGGTCATTTTTCATGCTTTTTCGTCTGATTTAACGTCTAATTTAGACGGGGGGCGAAGATTGATAGGTTTTGAAAGTTATGGGTATCAAATTGTTGGATTCAAAAATATGGGGCTAACTATGATTTTCGCCCAAACATAGGGGGCTAACTATGAGTTTAGCCCAAAAAAATTAGTCATACCGTCGCTGCCTCTTGCCCTTGTATGTTACCCCTTTCTCTCTGTTAAATTTAATCATTATAGCTTGTAATCTAGTTTGTTTGTTAAATTTTGAGTCTTTTGACATGTTTGGTCATTCATCCTTCCAATTTTTTTTTTATTAAGGAGGTGTTTTACGTCCTCTGTTTGTGTATTTGAGGCTTTTATAAATGACTTAGGTGAATGTATTTGGGTTTATATGATTATCTTCTACTTCAATGTGATTGTTAGTGTGTGCTTCATAATTTTGCATTGTGCAGAATTTTGTTCATTTTCATTAAACATCTTCATTCAATTGCAGGAAAAAAAATGAAAGTTGAAGTAATCAATTTCTCAAGCTTGCTTAACATCTTGCTTTGCTCTAAGTTGACTTCTTACCTTGAAAAGTAGAGTTTCTGCTCCTCGACCTATTTTAACTTTTGAAATGATATTAAACCCATGCCTTACAGGGTCCCCAATAGATTTTTTTTACTAAATATTGTCTATGCATACTTCCTTGTATTTGAGAAAGAAAATTCAATTGCTTTCTTTCATTGTCTATCTCGCCTATGGTTTCTGTTTTGGTCGACTCTACTGTTGAAATAGCAGGTGGTGCTGCGTCTTTATGGTTCGACTTTTGGTGCCTCCGTTCAAGACTCGCAAGAAGCATGGAGTGTACATCAGTTTTCATGTGCTTCCCAAGAAGCATTTGTATTGTTGTTGTCTTGCTGCTTGCAGCCATTGCACTGTATTGAGTTTTTCAGAACTTGGATTTTGGGTTGTTCTGTACTCCTGCACCTTGCTTTTGGTTTGCTCTGTTCTCATGTTGTATTTAAGGTTTGAGCTTTATAGAAGCAATTTTGCTAGAGTTAATGAACTTGTATAATGATATTACTTATTCAATTAATTTTTAGAGATTATAAATTTTACTTGTGGAATGTTCGTTTCCTATTCAATTTTTACATCATCTTAACTTGTTTCAAGGAACTGAAAAATAAGTAGGCATAGGTTAAGAACATGTAAAATTTTCATTACATGGCTAAACAAGCAGGTAATAAGGTAGTTATCATGAATGGAAAGTTCCCATAAAGGGTATTACAAATTGTCGCCCAAAATACAAACTATAAATTCTCCAAATAATTCTTCAATGACATCTCATTTGAAACAATAATTTCTCATAGACATCTATAAATGGAGTGCAATGTCCATTCCCTGCGAAAAAAACAACAACAACAACAAAGGAATAACATTAATCAAGGATCTTGATATGTTAAATATTTGACTATTTCCTCCTACTTGATGTGTTGATATAATATTTGTCCCTGCTTACAAATTTACTTTTCTCTCAGTAATGAAAAAAAAAAAATTTACCTGAGCATTACAGATAGTATTTGATGCTTGAGAAGGTGAGAAGAAAGTGCTATCATCAAATGACCCCTACATTGTCTCATAAATTATTTAAAATAAAAATTACAAGAAAATCAATCAAGAGCTAAAATAAGCAAAACTTGTAATGAAGTTTACCATTAAGAACTCAACATAGTTGTTTTTAATCTCGTGTCTTTGCGATTCTTTTTCTACCCCTTCTTTGAAATAAGATGCACGTTCAACTTCCTACATTATAAAATATAGCCTGAGATTTACATAATTAAGTATATAAAAAATTACTATGGTACAAAAATACCTTCAACACTTGTTGCTCGCTATGATCATTTGTTATATTCTTCTTTCTTCTCTTTGGTTGCTTCTCAACCCAACTTTTCAATCGTTTTCCACCTTTACGACCTTTTTTTTAAGGCCTTTAGCCTTTTGAATTAAATTCTCTATAGCAATTCCTTGATTCAATAGCTCATTACCACCCAATAAAGACATGTTGGGTTGAGAACTTTCAGGATTTACATCCAAATTCTTTGTTGTAATATCTTCAACTCGTTTTTCCAATTCTTCCATCATCCGCTCAACCAACTCGTAGGCTTCTTTGTCATCAGCAGCTCGGGATGCTAATCTCACCATCCTAGGACATAGTCTTCGATACCGTTGTACAACATTCAAGCTGGCATCTCCTCCATAATCTTTCATAGTATTACCACCTAATAAACATCCATTTTTTGCCTCCCTTTTCCATCTTTTCAAAATATAGATATCCGGAATTATTTTTATATCAAGTAAGTCAAAAACCTTAAGACCATGACAACACAAAATTCCAAATGTCTCAAACTTTCGACAACTGCATGATATTACCCTATTAATAGGGTCACAATCAACTTTATACTCACCATACCCATCAAGCAGTGCAACAATATATTTGTGTACTAATTGACCCTCACTTCGAGATTTTATGATTGCGGCTGAAGCATAGTCATACTCATCTTGAAACAATTTAAATATCACTGGTGTATACACTTCTGCTGCTTGCCTTAACAAGGGTGAATTCTTTAAACTTAATGGAGGCAATTTTTGCCTGGCATTATATTCTGCTTCAAGCTCTTTATTCCGCTTTTGCTCCACCACCCTCTCAAAATGTTGAAAAAATTGCACAATATCTAAGTTTGATTTCAAATAACATTTCAAGTCTCCATTCAAACTTTCACTAAGTTGAGTACTTCGGACTCCTAACGTAAATCTCATCTTCATGTAACACTTTGCCCATTTCATCTTCAATTTGTATATGCCATCCAACCAACTCAAATCTGCAAAATTATATTTTTGAATCATAGACTCCCAAGTTTTTTCAAATTCACTTTCATCATCATACTCATACATGCAAGCTTTAAAATCTCGAAGGAAAAAAGAACCATCTTTCATCAAATTTCCCAAATGCTTGATGCCATTTTGCATGATATGCCAAGTACATAAACCATGCCAAGTTTCTGGCATCACGTGAGCTAATGTCTTTGCCATTGCTGGATCTTGATCTGTAAAGACTGTTTGAGGCTTCTTACCATTGTGTGCATCTAAGAGACTTTCAAAAAGTCATTTAAATGATTCCGTTGTTTCATCATATAACAATGCGGCTCCAAAAATCACTACTCCTCTATGGTGATTAAAGCCAGTGAACACACCTAAGGGTCTAAGTTCCTTATTAGTGCCAAACGTAGTATCAAAAGTAATCACATCACCAAAATGAGCATAATCAAATATCATTCTAGCATCAGCCCAAAAATGATGCGTTCTTCACTATCCAATTGTACTGCATAATGGAAGGATGGGTTATTAATCATTTGTTGCTGAAAGTACCTTAACAAACTACCTGCTTCACCATATATCAAGCTTTTTTGCCGTCTAATTCGAAGGTAGTTTCTTTGATCAAGCTCAATATATCCAAGATTAGCCCTTCCACCAGCTTCTCTACTCATCAGCTCATGTGCCTCCTTAGGTCGAATTCCTGAACTATATGCCAAATTGATTGCCAATGCTTGAGCTTCAGACATATTTCGTTGTGATCTCATCATATGAACAGTCTCTGAAAGATGAAGTACATGGTTATGCTCAAAAACAAAATCATAGACTTTGTAGTTTCCAGTATATCGAACTAATGAAAGACACAGTCGTATAGGGCAGTTAGTCCTTGTTTGTTCTCGAAGGCGGGTGGCCAAATTATCTCTTTTATCTACTCTTTGAACACCTTCTTTAGCACATACAAATCCTCTTGATGTCACTTTGCCAGATGTCTTGCTTTTATTTTGAAAATGCTTCCTAACACTGAAACCCATTTGTCTACCATAATTCTCCCAATGTTTCCATGCCTCTTCCAAAGTACTAAACTCCATATCCATACGAGGTGTCCAGTTAACTTCGAGATCCAAGTTTTGAGAGGTGTCCATCGTACTATTTGAAGATCATGAAAAACAAAAAGTATGTTAGCTTGAAAAATAAAAAATATCCCACTAAAATAGTTATGTGAAAGCACCAAAATAGTTAATACATTGCCTACAAAGAAAATTATCTATATACGTGTGTGTTGGTAAGAGAGTGAAGGGAGCACATGCAATTAATAACTTAGTTTACTTATATATATACATTGCCTACAAAATACAGTTGTTGGCTCTTTTTATTTTTGTTAAATAATAAAATATAAATCCAAACAAAATGAATAAGAGCAAAATATAATAGAAGAATAAACAAAATCTAAAGCCATGAGTACTAACAACACAATTTATATGAAATTAAAGTCAAAGAAAAGGCCAAATGGGACCACAATATCAATCTCAAGAGAAAGAAATATAAAATAAAAGAAGTTGGGACCAATAATACCGAGGGAAGCTTTTTATTTCTCTGCCGGTGAGTGAGGTGCGACTCTTTCTCTATTCACCCAGCATGGTTTTTTGTTTGTGATCAGTCTGTCTCCATCTTTGAGAGAGAGAGGGAAAGACAGTAAACAAAAGAAGAAAAGGGAAGCAAAAATATATTGTTGAAAAGGAACTCCTGCAGAAAAGACATCGAAGAGAGGGAGACGAAAGAGAAAGGGTAAATGATTAAATAAATTTAGATGGAAGAGGGAAAAGAGTAAAGATGCTGCTCAGCTAATTAAAAGGGAGGGAAAATTGTAAAAAAGAAAAGAAAAAGGAAAACTACGGAAGGCAACGACATTAACAATGTTCAAACGTGATTTTTAAACTTTTAAACATTATTTTATTTTTTACATGGATTGATGACGTGTCTATCATCTACACCATTTATTTTGAATAAAAGGTCAAGATTTAAAGAATTGTATCCCTACAATGACCTAGGAATTGCAGGGGATCTGTATCCCCATGTGACAACTTCGGCACATGAGGAATTCCAAAAAAAAGTATCCCGATAATTGTGGTGTCCCAATCTTTTCCCTCAATCTGGGCCGTCCTTTTGGTTACCTTTGAAATGAATCTTTCCCCGGTAACGCAAGCACCGCGAAAGGAGAGGAAAGAACAAAACAGAATATATTACAAAGAAACTAGAGAGTCCGGAAAAAGTTGAGGCTCTCAAGTCCCTCCTCATCTTCCGCTCTTAGTGTTGCAATGCCACTCCCTCATTGGCAACCATTTTTAGCTGTCAATGTATTCTCTCTCTTCCGTCTTCCCGCTAAGTTTAGCCACCAGTTCCACCCAAAAAAACGACCAAAAGTTCAACAAAATATTTTCTGGATTTTTTGTATTCCATCAATTTAATATCATCTTCATCGTTTCGTCTTCTGGGTTTCCTTACTTTTTAAGTTGAAAAAGTCCCATCACTTTGTTTCCATTTTCTGGGTTTTGATCCCTTTCTGTGTGGAAAAGATGTACAACGACAACATTGTTGGTTTGTTGTTTCTTTACTTTGGGGTCCTGACCTCTACGGTCCGTTCCAAGACAGTTTCCCCGGATGGCATGTGGTCTTAATCCCTAGTTGTAGTTCTTATTGCTTATTGACATTTAGATTGTGATCTATGTTGGAGATTTTATCTGCCTTTCATTTTGCTTTTCATCTGTGGTAATTTCCTATGCGGAAATAATTGCTTCCGTTGAAATCACTGCGCCTTTTTTGTATTCAAGTTGATCACTGGTGGGTAAGGAAAGAATGTCGGACACTAATAGTGGCCTATCTATTCACAAAAACCAAAAAATATGAAGTATGATAGTTTCTTCTTATTATATAGAAATATTATGTGCTGTGTCTGTTGAAGTTGGAAGGAGACGTAATGAATAATCAGTTTTGAAGTGTGTTTCTTTTCTCTACTGTCGCGATGGATATTTACATCTGTTTTTTTTATATATAAACTTTTCTCTACTGAACCTTATGTCTTCAAATATACAAACTTTTGGGTCCCGTATAAAATCTGAGTATTTGTCTTTAGGAGTCACACTGCTAGGCAATCAGTGTTTCTAACCAACATATTCATAAATATTTTCCCACATTGTTATGCTTTAGTTGGCATTGCAGGGGTATTGGCCCTAGGATATGTGATCCTTTGGAATCTTGGATATGCGGTTAAAGCTGGATTTTCTACTAATTGATCTGTTGTTTTAAAGGAAATTATGCAACTCACTTCCTCTCAACCACAAAACCCTCTTGCGTCTTATGTAGTGTCCCATGTTTCACAACAACAAT
The DNA here is from genome assembly GCA_963930655.1 of Myrica gale. NCBI lineage: Eukaryota > Viridiplantae > Streptophyta > Magnoliopsida > Fagales > Myricaceae > Myrica > Myrica gale. Next base: position 10,430,458 of record OZ005619.1, on the reverse strand, counting down.
TCAATCCCAGGCCAATTTCTTGTGTTTGTAAGGCATTGTAATCTAAGAACAAACTTGTTAACTATTTCTCTGAAAGAATAAAGAAAAATTTCATAATTGTTGTTATATTTGTTACAGAATATAATTTAAATTATAAAATCTATTTCTTTCTATAAGCTTAAGCTTTTTTAATAAATGGTAGATTCATATAGTATCAGTTCGAGACCTTAACTCTGCACTTCACCCCAATTTCAATTAAATAATGCATGTGTTGGACTTTCCAGTTAAAAGGAAATTCTGGCCCACACGTGAGGGAGAGTGTTGGATAATATATTTCAAATAATAACTTTTTTTCTTCTTTTAAGCTTAAGCTTTTAGGATAAGTGGTAAATTCACAATTAAGGACAAAGAGCAAGTAAATAATTTTCAACTTGATTGTACTTGTTGAATACTATGATACCTGTAAGTTATGAATGTAATGATACTAGTAAAATGGTTGCTTATGGTTGTACTTGTGCTGATTAGAGTGCTTATTGAATGATAGAGTCCCTTTCGAAAGAATTGCCTAATATGTTGTGACCATCCTGCTGGATTTACTTGCCTTTGTTGTATTTGAAAACTAAGCCTCATTTTCTTTTCCTTCTTGTTTGTTCAGTACAGAAATCTGATAGAAAATTTTTATTTAAAGTTGTCATATAGAACCAACTCCACAAAGTTGAGTAGTTGAGGAGTAATCTACATACAATTTGGGAGCATATAGATATATATATTTTTTGGGATAAATGCAAAATCGATCCATGTGGTATACGCGAAAGTCGAATTAGTCCTCGTGATAACACAAACATAAAATTAGTCCCTCTGGTCCCACTTTTATTTGCTGTTGGTCCATCCACTAAGGACTGATTTTATGCTTTTGTGAGATAAGGGGACTAATTTTATGCTTTCATTATTACAAAGACTAATTCGATTTTCACGTATGCTACAGAGACGATTTTATATTTATGCAATTAATATGTAGTGTGTAAAACATGTGCCTCTTGTGCTAAGAAAAAAAAAGAACATGCGACTCTTGCAGCAACCTAGATCAATGAAGTATGAGCAGTAGGATATTATATTTTATGACAAGAAGGCCTCATGCAAGTATGAAAGTGGTTAATGCCTGCAAGATAATTGCTAAAATTTCCTTTACAATCAGCTGCTTTCACTTTTCAATACTATCCACATAGAAGTATTTGTTATTTTTATCATTCCTCATTGGGACCAAGTTTCTTCTCTTCAGAAAAAATAAATCGTTTGAAATTGAAGATCCTGAGGCTTGCTAACTGTGTCTTACAGTTGCTGCCCTCAATGTGATGTATAGCAGCATGAAATCCCCTTCACAACTGACTGGCTGGAAATCAAGTGGGGGTGATCCGTGTGGCGAGTCCTGGGAAGGATTGAATGCTCAGGCTCATCTGTTACTGAAATGTATCTGCCTTTTTCTAATATCTACCTATAATATGCATTTGTCTAAATCCACCTACTGTAGAGAAGTTATATTAACATGTTTTGCAGAATCTGCTGAAATTTAGAACCTTCTTTCTGTTAAAATTTTGCAGAAACTTATCTGATCGTGGACTCACCGGATCAATGGGCTACCAGCTGTCAAGCTTGACATCGGTCACTAACTTGTGAGGCCCAGTTCTAACACGAAGCATTTTTATGTCACATTATTTTTTCCATAGAAAGAAATGCACCTGAATGCAATTCATTGGTTTGTCTAGTACAGTGATTTGAGTAGGAACAACCTCAAGGGTGATATACCATATCAGCTTCCTCCTAATGCAGTTCACATGTAAGTCAGCAGAAAACAACTTGTATGTTAGTCGTAACTTACCATCAAACTTAGTGTGTTGTGCAACCATATATGTTTTGTTTACTTGCATAACAATACATGTTTGCCAGTCGTACCATATATAAATATACTGCTATGGAATGTCCAATAATTCTATAATGAAATGTGCTGCTATGGAATTATTGTTTGTTGATGACACTCTTATATCGTGTGGGGCTGATGTGAATATTTTCCATAGTATTTGATGTATGCTGTTATGCTTTGAGGCTATTTCGGGGTTAAAGATAAATCTATTCAAATCAGAGGTTATCCCAATTGGCTGTGTTGGTAATGTTCAGGAGTTGACTAATGTTTTGGATTATGGAGTGTCTTCTTTGCCTATGACTTACCTAGGGCTTCCTTTGGATGCTAGATATAAAAGTGTGCATATTTGGGATGAGATTATTGAACGTATGGAAAGAAGGTTGTCTAGTCTTCCAACATATTTTTTATCCTTGTTTCCAATCCCAACTGTAGTGGTGAAAAGATTGGAAAAAATTTGAAGGGATTTCTTCTGGGGTAGTGATGATGATGTGCATAAGCCTCACCTTATTGATTGGAATACAATATGTTCTCCTATTTAGTGCGGGGGGTTGGGTCATAGGCTCTTATCCTCATTCAATAATGCTTTGTTGAGTAAGTAGTTATAGCGATATGCTACTGAGAGAGACAAATTATGGCGGATTGTTATTCAGGCAAAATATGTTGCACGGTGGGTGGTTGGAATACTATGTTGAGCTACGGTTCTTATGGTGTGAGTTTGTGGAAGCATATTAGTAGGGGTTGGTCGTCTTTCCGAGAGCATATTCGGTTTGTGGTGGGTTGTGGCTCTAGAGTTCGATTTTGGCATGATTGTTGGTGCGGTAATAGTTCATCTAGGCTTGCTTTTCCATTATTGTTTTCGTTGACTCGGGATAAGGATGCTTTGGTTGCAGATTGTTTGAAGGACGGCTCAAGCAGTTCTGTTTGGAATGTTCAGTTTACAAGACTCGCCAACGATTGGGAATTGGAGGTATTTTCGGATTTTTTCACTCTACTTTATGCGAGGGTTATAAGAAGAGGAATGGAAGATAAGTTGCAATGGTTGGGAAATATGGGTGGTGTTTCTCGGTTAAGTCTATGTACGCTCATCTTATGCATGGATTTGACTCGAGTTTTCCATGGCGGACTGTTTAGAAGATGAAGGTTCCAGCGCGAGTCTCTTTCTTTTTGTGGGAGGCTTCTTATGGGAGAATTTTAACTATTGATAATTTAAGGAGGAGGGGTATTTATGTGTTAGATTGGTGCTTTCTTTGTAGGAGGGATGCAGAATTGGTTGATCATTTGTTGCTTCATTGTTCGGTGGCAAGAGGATTATGAATGCTTGTGCTTCGTATTTTGAATTTTACTTGGGTGATGCCTGGGAAGGTGGTTGATGTGTTGGTGAGTTGGAAGAGGAAGCTTGTCGATCCATTGGCTAAGGCCATATGGAAGATGATTCCTCCATGTATTTGGTGGTGTTTATGGAGGGAGCGTAATTCTAGGTGTTTCAATGATGCATCCGTGACGATGGAATGTTTGCAGGGTGATTTGATGCATTCTCTTTTCTTTTGGTCGAATGCTGTGTTAGGTTGTCCCTTTTTAGATTTTCAGGATTTCGTTAGTTTTTTCGCGTACAACCTTTGTAGTGTTCTCACATTATTTTAAAAATACTCTCTTATAAAAAATAAAAGTATGAGGAGCAACTTGCATATGTGTCTACTAAGTCTTTGAATCATACTCGGTTAAGGTATATCTGTACCGAGCTAGGCTTAAATAACAATTCTCTTCCAGCTTAAGGGGAAGTGATTAGGGTTGGAGAATGAGAGATAAAAGAGTGCATGCCACGTGTCCTGAGTTTCTAGTGCCAACCTAATTTCTAATGTGCAGCCTTTTACATGTGTTGTTATGTTAATTGATCAAAGTAACTCTTTATATACATTTTTCTGGAAAGTTATCTATAACCACTCCCCCCCTCCTGCAACCCGCTATTGTAGCATGTGTCCCTCAAGGCATGAGAGCCATGATCACTTGACTCATCCTCACAACTTCCTCTCATCCACAACCCCTGGGCTAGTGGTGTCTTCTTTCGTTTTTAAGAGAGTACATAGTTTCTTGTGGTGTTACTATCCTGCTTTCTTGATGAACCAAGTGATTCCATTTGGTGTCAAACATTTTATGCACTATTGCTTGCAGAAATCGTCTAGATATGTTATCATTCATCGGACAAACTGACAATAATTGTTGGAAACATTATTCCTTGTTGGTAGTTTCTTTTTGTTACATTGATATTCAGCTTATCTGGTGTCTCCTCTTGACCTTAAATATCTTTCATACTGATCTTGAGACCTTGATGTGCAGGGATTTTTCTAATAATGACTTCACTGGCGGTGTGCCTTATTCAATTTCTCAAATGACTGACCTTCAATACTTGTATGTAAAATTTGTTCCTATTTTGACCTGTTCTTGTTTTGATACTGCCATTTCTCATTTCATTGTGTGAGTGCAGATATCTTGGTCATAACCAGCTGAATAACCAGTTGAGTGATATGTTTGGGAAACTTCCAAAACTGAAAGAGCTGTAAGTATCATTGACAGGGAAGAGAAATTTTCTTCTCTTTCAATTTTTTTCTTTAAGATGTGTGTTGCATTGACTTTGTTTGCTGCAAGTAACTTGGAGTCATGGTCTCACCTCAGATATGAGTTAAGAGCCTTTTCTGGCTCTTAATTTTTTTTTTGTTTTTTTTTTGTGTTTTGGTCTCCCAAATTGACACACTGCCATATTCTATTTTACTTTTCCAAAGGACTATCCATTAAACTTACTAATGATCTCAGATGCCTTCATCAGTTCAAAGTTACTTTACATTTGGACAGATTGGGATGCAGTTCTAATTAGACGCAATCGTCGGTAGGATCTTATGATCTTTTACGTTTAAGAGCATTAGTTTCTAATTTGAAAGGACAAAACTTTTGAAGAAAATTTCTCCATAATCAATATCTTGTCTTGGAAAAGCACAAAAAAGACACAATAGCCACAAGTAAAGACAGTCTATTCAGTATCGTTATAGATATGAAGCTAAAACTGGAACGAATAAGTTCACGCAATTCATGTGTTGATAGCAAAGTTGAGGCCAAGTACATAAAGGACAGAGGAGCCAAAATGAGCTCATAAATCCACTTGTTCATAATCCATAGTGTCATGCACAGAAACGGGGAAATACACCAACTAATGGTTAAGAGCAGCACTAAAAAGGTGATCGTCATCCCTGAGGTGATACTTCGATGGATATGATGGATGGGAACTCCTACTCTGACTATAGTTGTGATCTCTAAGTAGGTTTTGCAGTAATCTATCCCTTTTGTTTCCCTAGTGACTGAAGAATGAGTGCTGAGTGAATCAATTGCCCCTTAAGCAATAAGAGCGAGTGACTTGCTGAATTCATTGGATTGACTTAGACTCATATGGATTGGGACATCATTAGATGGAATTTTTGTTTGAAATGGCTGCCCCTCATGAGTTCCAAATGAAAAATTGATGTAAAGCAGCATATGAGCTGCTTATGTGTTGCTTATAAAACCCACAGCACTTGAAGAACAAATGGAAGGCAGTTTGTGATGATTGTCTCCTTTGCAAGTATCTCTTCAAATCAGTGATCTACTTTTTGCTCATTGTTCGTCCCCTTACATTTTGCGAAGGTTCTTAAGTAGATTTATTGGAAAAGGTTGTTTAGTGTACAAACTAATTTTTGTCTGACTTCTGTTCTATTTGGAAGAAAGTAGTAGGAGATTTCTAAACAGGTGATGTTAAAAGTGGTAAAAAGTACTGTTGTCAGCCCAACGACGTTTTGTTCTTCTAGTTTGGCTAAGATAAATGGTGATCCCTTACTAACATTTAACTAAGATGGAACTTCATTTCCTTTTTTTTCTCCCTCCTCGAGAATGTCATCCGTTCTCTCTCTTCTCTATCCTCTTGCTCGTAGATCGGTATGGTTGTTAGTTCGTTTTGAGTGTTAATCTTTTTCCTGGATTTCATTGATTGTGTGGAGGGAGGTAAGATGTCATTTGTTCGTAATTTCTGTATTGATTCAAAGGATTTTAGGTGTCTATTAGTGTTACAGGGGTGGTCAATTTTCTGAATGGAGTTCAAGTCCTTCAGCTCGATTCTCATGGGTAAGTTTGGTGTGCTCTGGATGGTGAATATGTCGGATAAGCTGATGGAAGCAAGGGCTGGTTCTGATTTTTCTTCTAAGTTCAACGCATCTGGCCGTGGTTTCTTGGCTCAGAGGTGTCTGAATAAAGGTGGTTGGTATGTTGCAATTGTTGAATATGGCAGAGGTTGAAACGTGAGGGCGGTGATAGTGCCAGAAGGTATATTTTCCTATAGATGGCAGATTTTGAATCATGTCTTCCAGGAGGCAGTGTCACATTTTAGTTCGTTATAGAGTAGAATTGTTCCGATGCGTAGTTCCAACATTCGCCCTGACGATTCTTTCCTTGACGTCGTTCGGGGAGGCCAATTGGTGGTCAACGGCAACAACAACTCTGGGGATAAAGTTGGAAAGGGCGTTATTCACAGTGAATGTAAAAGAAGACGTAACGTTTCTGGAGAAGCAGGATTCACATGCAAAATTGGGGGCTACAGTTTTGGTTCCCAATAAATGTTTACTTAATGAGGATAGCAGTAAAAGAATCATTCTCAAACATCACTTCCACTAATATCCTCTTGACCAAGCTTCCCCCATTCTGATAGCCAAAGCCTCTGCCAGCAAAGGTGACATCCGAAATATTTGGAGGTGCATGTATAAGGAAAAGTCAGGTTTCTTTACTGCGTGGGCTTAGAGAAGGAATCATCATCCCTCGATCCCTACAATCAATTACAATAAGCCAATAATTAATAATTCCCTTAATAATTAATGTGAATATTCACTGGAGGAGAGAGCAAATCCATGGCATAGGGAATACTTGGACCGGGCTTAAGCTCAACAGTCTTGCGAGTTCAGATTGAGAGGCCCAGAATTTTGCAATAAAACTTGGAAATACTATACCATCACACCAAGCCCCTGATTCCTATCTAACGTGTTAATTATGTTCAATCGTTATTTCCATCTTTTATGACATAAATCAATGGCAAATTGATGATGTGTATGAAATCTTCCGCCCACGGGGGACTCAGCCCAACACTGCTAAATGAGGCTCAGCGGAAAAGAAAACCCCGCAGATTGTGGAAAGGATTAGAAAAGTATTTCTGGTAACATCTCCTTAGCTAAAAATCCTCCGCCGTTTGTAGGAAACCTCTCCCTACGTCTCATCAGCCGCATGGAGCCTCCACACACAACGAAATGTCATGTGCAGGAACCTTTCTCCACCTGTGACCATTCAATCGCAAAAGGGGTTCGGTATGCAGCAAGGCAGGGCATGATACGTCCTCACCGCTACTACCGTTTCCTCCCATGGGCGCAGAACGTACGACGTACACTCCCAATAAAAGCATTCTAGTACGTATTCTATAGATACACTAAAAAATTTATTACAAACTTATATTCTCTTTCCAAATTTTAACTTAAGCATCGAAGGCTTATTCAACGGGTAAGTTCCGTTCACTTTGTCCAGTTTTGCAAGTCCAACCCGAGGAAGGCTTAGGAAGCAGTAGTCCATAACTCATCTGTTTGGGGTAGATCAATTTTGACATCATCACAAAATAATTAATTATTTCCTTCCCATTAATATGCACAAGCCGTATTAAGTATATGTTTTGATCCAAATTATGGAGCCTCGGGCATTGTGGGAATAATTTAATTAACTATAATATTCTCTATTTAGTAACAGTGCTGTAAAAGTTGGTGTACAACCAATAATTGCTTAGGGCATTGACGTTTCGTGCAGCTGTGGAAGTGTAACATTTCTTTGTGTTTGTTCCCACGATGCGTAATAAATTACTAATGCCTTCTTCAATCTCTTGAATCTCGAGGAAGATTTGGTTTTCCACAAAGGAGGGAAAGCATTTGGAGCATGCAGGACGTTGCTTCCACGTAGCTCCCACTTTTCAGCTTCTTTGTCCTATACCTTCATTTTCTCCGACTTCAAACCTACGACGAAAAAAAGTAGTAAGAAAACAGGTTGATATTTCAAGTAAAGCCAATTTCGAAACTACTCGAGATCCAAGAGAGATACATACATTATTATACAATATCCATATATATATATGACTGCTATTTTTTTTCTCATTCTGAAATCAACAATTTGGAACAGTACACGCGGGGAGTGAATTTGAAGGCAGTCTGTGATTTCCAAAAAGCTTCATAATCCAAGGATTTTTTCTCCAGCATATACATTATGCTTTCCTTTTTTTTCTCCACGACTTTTATTTTCTCTCTCTAGAACTCCATGACATAAGACACATTCGTGGCGTAATTAAAAAGTAAATTAAACCAATGGATTCTTTTTCTTATGATTGTAGACAAGTATAATTAACCAATTAAATATGTCTACTGCGGTTACATGACAAACCAAACATTGCCCAAATGGCCTAAAACATACATATATGTATATATATATATATATATACACAGTTCAAATGTCCTTTTCGATAACATAAATTCCATGTTTATTATTTTAATCTTTTCTGACCAAATCTTGTAAATTAACCCGTTCAAGCCAGAAAAACAGACTTATAATTTCTGTCTTTTTTTTTGTTTGTATTGATTAGTGGTATTTGGTAGGTAAAGATCCATTTGCAGCCTTTGCTTCATGATCATGGAAATCTCGCACGGCTGCATATATGCACTCCCCACAACTTTCTTCTGCTTGTGTAAATTATTCTTGTTCTAAAAAATATAGACCTTCTGAAAACAAAGCAAGACGCAGGTGGGGGGATGAAAGAGAAAAACTAGCGATCAGCAACAAGTACTTCTGTTATACGTCCCAATTGTGGTGTGTCCAGAATGATCTATAACTTCAGGCCGGTATACTTGAGGAGGAGGAGAAGAAAAGAAAACACACTAGAAAATATTGTAGACCAACAACCATATTGTCTATATATAATATGTATATACGTATCCTTTCCTTTTGATTGTCATATCTTGTCAGATCTTATATAATATATACATATTATATGTATATATGTATATGCGTATCGGGGCGTTAGGTGAGTGTAGAAAGAATATTAGAAGCAAAGCAGCAGGTGCTGTTATTTAAATACATGATCTATCCTCCAAACAAGTCTGAAAGAGATAGCCGGAATTTTATACTGGTTTCAGATGTGTTGCCAAGAGAAATACGCTATTGTACGTCTATTTGAAGTCAAAGCTAGGGGGTAGGTGTAAGAATAGGACGTTCAAGAAAAAGGGAGCAGTAAGGAGCAAATGAAAAGCCAAACAACAGCTGCATAGCGCATATAGGGCATAGTCTTCGACCCCATTGAGCTTGAAATTTAGGCCCAGAGTATGCCTTGTTTCTTTGTCTGAAATCAAAACCCCCTGACTTGAATGCATGAGAACACAACTTAGAAAAAAAAATAATGCATGAGAACACCATCTTAGAAAGTCCAATAAGACTACTTTACTTTATCTATCAATGTGTCCACTATAGTGTGAAACTGTGGTCCTGTCAATGTGTGACGTGTCCACTAGTGTGAAACTGTGGTCTGCCTTAGTTTTTCCTTGTTTTTGGGTTCCATTTTCACCCGCCTTCAAGCTTTGTTCTGCGAGTTAGGAAATTGTTCACTAAACTATGCTATAGAGGGTTTGAATAACTTGTGACATTTATTAGAGCCAGAGAGAGAGAGAGAAAGATGCCAGGTTGGTGCGTGCCTCTCTGGTGTGGAAAAGGGTGAGGGCAGGAAACTTCTCTGCTGTGAACCTGTGGTGGTGGTGGTGGTGCTAGTGTAAAAGTACCTAACAAACCTATGAATTTGGAGTGCAGAGAATATATTGGATTATAGAAACGTGGGTATAATTTCCATCACAGCTTCTCTATGCCATGTGAAACTGCTTTGTCTATGCCAATTCATTTGCTTCCCTTTTTGCAGCATAATGATGGGAACAAGACCAGAATCAAGTTCGGCTCCTCCCACTTCCTTTGACTATATAGAAAGCCGAGATATATATTTCGACCTTATTAATGTCAATTCCTCCATGACTTTGCATATGTATGTGACCTGGGAAGAAGTTGCATGAAATTATATGTAGCGTCACTACAACAAATATAGTTTTAGGTGACAAACTTTCGGGTGTCAACCCAAATTTTGTCACCTAAAGTGAACATTCTATGACAAAATATTAATTTCGTCACCCAAAATTACAAACTCACTCAATTCTCTCAAACGTTTCTCCCAAATGTTTTCACTATCCGTTTTAGACCTCTCAAGGAACTTCAGGTAAAACTTCCTTCATAAATTTGCTTCTCAATTTATCGCATTTTGATTCAATATCGTCTGTTGTTTAGTTTGTTGTGTTGTATGTGTCTATCAAATCACGTTGTTTTGCTAGTGTTCATCGAAATACGTTCAGACGAATTTTTACACCGCCAGGATGGTAATTTTACATTCAGACGTTTTCCGTAACTTTCGGACTGTCTAAAATTTAAACGACACATTTTGAAGTTCGTGCGAACAGTTTTATGATAATGTTCGGACGATTTTTGCTAGGTTGACCATGGAACGCTCTGGGAGAAGTATCACCAATGTCGGGGGACAAACAGAGCGACCAGCTTGGGCAGACGCCTATTTAGCAGAGTTAAACGAGAGTATTCGGGCGAAAGTGCAACCGATGCATTCGTTGTGCATAGAACTGCAATGCCGCTTGAACCGGTCTGAAGACCAAACTTGCTCTAACGAATAGGGCTATAACGGAAGAGCTGAATATTATGCGGATGGAACTAATAAGGATGAGAGAACAATTGTCTCAGTTGTCCCAGCCTGTCCATACCGTTCCGATATAGCTGCAGACACTCGTCAGACGAGTTGATAATATGGAGGAGCATTTTGCGCATGTTCGTGATGCCCTCAGACAAGATATGGACGAGCCAGAGGTAGCTCATGATTTGTAGTAGTCTCTTATTTACGCTTTATCACTATTATTTATTTAACGTTTGAATGATCGTTTTCGGCTAGTATTAGACATTATGATTGTGTTTTTCGTTCAATATTTGGATTATTTTTTATATTTTATATTAATTATGTTTTTCATTTGATTAAATTTAAACGAACAATTTGTAAAATTAAATAGGTGATTAGTACAAGTGATATGTTAACAGAACGGTTAGTGTACTTAGATTGTAACGGTTAGTGTAATTCGCTTGCAATTATAATTAAATTTGTGATTAGTTATAACGAATATTTAATATAAAAATATTTCTAACTATATATATATATTTATGTAGTTAAAATAAATAAATAAAATTAAAAATTTGAGCCAAATTATACAGTGTTAAATTGAATGAAATAAATTAAATTATTCAAGTAAAATAAATTAAGTGAAATAAATTTATTACGTAAATTAAATTATTTAAATAAATTAATTTTTGTGAAGTAAAGTGAATTTAGTAAACTTAACCTTCGAAATAAATTTGTTAAACGTTCGGACGATATTCAATGTTGTCCGGACTCCCATATCGCAATGTGAGTAAATGAGGTAGGCGTTGGAACGGGTTAGTAAATCGTTCGGATTATACTGTAACCGTTGCATGGCGTACATGTGTTTACGTTATACGAAAGTTGAAAACGTGCGCTTCCACGTCGCACCTATTCAGGTGAAATCAGTTCGCACGACGATATTATATGTCCGGACGGTAGCGACGTATTCTTAAAAGTAAACGGTAGCGACGTATTCTCTCCAAACTCACATTTTTTCTTCTCAAATCTTGACGTAATATCACTCGTTCGAGGATCTAATCACATCCAGGTATATTTTGCTTACTTTTAACAAGATTTTAATGAGAAAAGTTTCATTGTTTTATAGTTTTAAGTATAGAAATTCAATTCCATTTTTTACATATTACATTGTATTTTTTGATTGATTTTTACGTAGAAATTGATTGTGCTAAGTGTTAGGTTTGTTTTAAGTGTATTAGTTTATGTTTTTGTTGTATTTTTGGGCGTGTGGGTAAGGTGGAGGGACACTGTCATGACTGTGTTAACTCGGTCGTCCTCTAGAATATGTCCGGACGCTTTCTATAGTCGTTCGGACTCATTCTTTATGCGTCTGGACTCTTTCATGGGTTATCTGGACACATTCTTTATCTATGTTTTACGTTCAGACACCTGATAGTATGCCTAAGGTTATACCTTGTCATTTTGATTGTGTCCGGACACTGTTTCAATGCAGTCCAGACGTGTGAATGTTATATTTAAATAAATTTTTTATCTGTTTTGGTTCGGACAGTTATTCAAAGCTGTTCGGACTGTTGTTACTGTTTCAAAACGGATACGTTAACGTTTTGCTAAAGTCCGAACGCTTGACGTAAATTTTCGGATGGTAGTGGTATTGTTCGAGCGATGTTTATATGGGTTCAAACGTTGTTATTTGGGTTCGGACGTATTTCTAACCGTGCAAACGCCTTTTTGTGCAGATTTTGAAAAAATGAGCAAGCATGCACGTACCAGCAGCCAGGCTGATGAAGAGCAACCTTCCGCTTGAGCTTTGACGGTGGAGCAGCATACTCCATCATTATGTCCCGCTCGACTGTTGTGGAGCGGGACATCAAGTTGGCAGATTTTAACGATCTCACATTTGAGGGTAAGACGCTTCTGGAGGTGGTGGAGGGGTTAGGTTGGCTTCCGTTGATCCACAGGACCGGCTATGCATCGAAGAATTTGGTGCGGGAGTTTTATTGTGCTATACTACGGGGGACGGACCTCGAGGAGCCTAGTATGGAGGTCACTATCCGTAACGGGCCGATCATATTCTCGCCTAACGAGCTGGAAAATTTCTTGGGGTACAAGAGAGATTTGGCAGCGTTCCCAAACCTGTCAATGAGCAAGGAAGGCCGGCCTACTAAGGCTGAGGTATTCCAGACTATGCTGGGTAGGCAAGGATACAACTATTTTGGAGGGCAACTATTTGATACACGGGCAGTTGCTTCCTTTTTGGCGGATTATGCACCTGATCCTATGCTCTTCCAATGACCCGAAGAAGCACAACACGGAGCTGTCTTATAGCCAGGCTGAGTTCCTGTATCTGGTAGTTGTACGGGGGCTACCTGTTGATATAACATTATACATCTACCAGTCCATTCGTGCAATGACCTTGAAGACGGATGCTACTATTTCATTGACGCACAAGATTCTTCTGACCCAGTTCCTGCATGTCATGATTGTCACACCCCGTGCACGTACTTACCCCCTAGGCTCACCTATAGTGATGATATGCACACAGACGGGGATTACGGCACGAATTGATTATCATAATTCCTGGCGATTGGCTTTGAAAAGGCTTTGCGGAATCATTTAATTACGATTGGTTTAAAAAGTAGGAATACGACAATATGATATTTTATGGAAACCCAAATAATTTCAGGAGTTTACAAGTTCTTGAATTGAAATAATTGCGGAAATGGAATTGTAATAATACCAAGAGCAATAATAAAGAAACGAAAGTAGGAAAAAATTTCAAATGTGGCGTAGGGAAGAAATAGCATAAGAGATAATCACAATATGTAGATGCATAATTTTTTTTTTTGGTAACACGGAATCTCCCTTTTACAAATAACAAAAATCCTTCACGAGGCTACAAAGTAAAGAGAAGATTTCTACAAAAGCAGAAGTTGTCTAAAGCTTTCCGTACTACAGCACCGTGAACCGCTAAACTGAACTCAAACTAAAAAGAGTAACAAAGGTTGTAGTCATCTAATCCTCCGACTCGGCGTCGGAGGTCAGGTCTATGAACACCGTCTCTCCGGTACCTTTTGCCGGCGGGGCCGGTGGAGGAGGAACGAAGGAGGGCTGGATCCACATTGACCAGCCCGAAGTCTTCCACACGGGGGAGAGGGGGCAGGGGTGGCCCCTTGAGGAACCATTGGGGCTCGTACCCCAGGTATACCTCGAAGGTATCCGTAACACATGTCCAGATCTTGACAACTAATATATGAGTGTCAAAATCCATGGTTTGCTCGCTCGTGAATATCATCACCTGCCAAGTTTGAAGATTTGCCGCCAAACATACAAAATAAACATTAGAAAGAGGGTGAGTCCTAATGACTCAGTAAGGGGGGAGATGGGAACATGGCATGCAACAATGCGAAATAGAAGCGACATAAATCATGAATAATAACAATAATTAAACGATCAATATGGTATGAGCAATGCAAATGCTACATGAATGCATCTGTCTCCCGGTCATTTCACTTTCTTTCTTGTTTCCGGTCGGTAGAGGTGTCCGTTCTTCGCTCTGTTTAACCCCCAGAGTTCGGGTTGTGCGTCCCTCCTCTCCTCTGGGACTGTCCCATGCCCCGGCACCAGGACCCGGTCAGGCGCTTCATCGCCAAGGGATACCATCCACGAATCTCTCAGAGGTGGCTTGCACTATCCCATCGTGAGCGGTACCGTCACCCGATCATAGGACCACCTCTGGGTATGGGTTTCATTCCAGTCATTTCGGTCTCTTCGGTCAACAATACCCCACACCCATGAGATGTTGATGCAGTATGATTTACCATATGCATTATTCATAACCAAAACAAAATAGCACATAAATGACATGTGAACAATCAAAAGAGAAATATTAGTCATTCTATAGTTTAGGTTCTAAATTCCTTAACTCCAAAAACTTAAATGACATTCTACTGATTTCAGAAGTACTAATAGAATTCTCACCTTAATTCTCTTGGATGAAGCTCATAATAAACATAAGTCTAAAATCTGGACATGGACGTTTTTACCCCTATCTTGTTCAAAAATGTTGAAAGGGCCCCAGTGCTTCCAAGGGCAATTCGGTCATTTCCTTTAAGTCAAATCAGTGAAATTTTTTTGTGTAAGACATATATTTCTTAAAATTCATATCTGGACAATTTGGTGTCAAAATAAAATTTGTACTAACAAGAATATTCCTTAAGGCATTCGGGTAACATAGTTACTAGGGTAATTTTGCATGCACCTATTCTCCTCTCTCTTTTTTTTTTAACTTTAAAGGTAAATGCATGTGTACGTATGTGCATGAAATATTTGAATTACAACAAAATATAATCAAAGGTGGATGGAAGCAAATATCCCCGTATAAAGGCCACCATTGATAGTTTTTTTTTTCAAAAACACTTGAATTCCTACATGTGGACATATGCTATTCATCTCATGTATTTCCAACCCTTAAGACTTCAAGAATGATGATCATAGGGCACTGCTATGCCTCCCCTTTCAAGGAAACATGATCTTTCATTGCATAAATTCACAAATCCTAAACACGGTATACGAAACTGGACAAGGAAGTAATATGGTTAAATTCATAAAAATATCAAACACGTAACAACTTCCTCCTCTCAAGTGTGACCCGTGGACTCCTAAAGGTCTGTAACTCTCTTTTCACAATGATATGACTACATGCAAGATCTCTAAAACGCCTAAATGCCAAGATAAACTCAAAACACAAAAGAGGGAGCAAAAAGGGTGAAATCGGCCAAGTGACTCTCCCATTCCCATTTCTCCTTCCTTTAACCGCATGCATGCATCCACTTTATAAAAAGGCAAACAAGGGATTCATAAAGAAAAACCAGCAGGTATAGACGTATATCACTTGCATCCATGTGACATCAGCATGTTTTCTCACAAAAAATTTCACCAAGAAAAGAACAGCATGTATAACACGGCAATAGCATGCCTTCTTGCAGAAAAAGCCAAGAAAAAGTCCTACTTGCCACAGAAAGTTACCCCTTACCTGTTTGGTTCGGCAATAGACTTTGAGCAAGGGTAAAAGCTAAAGCGCTAGAACCACCTAAAAAGCAAACATTCAAAAAGTAAGAGAAGGAGACAAAACAAGGAGAAGACCGAAACTTCCTAAGAGAGGGGACAAGGGCTGACCGGCTGATTTTTCCTTGCACCCTTCGGTTTTTCTCCTTCACCCTTAGTCCTCTCCTTTCTCTCTCTCTTTCGGCCGGACTATCCTTCACTCTTCTCTATAGCGACTAAACCTCACACTTACCTTTATCTCACTCTTTCGATAACAACAAGGCTCCCCCTTAACCGAAGGTTCTACTGACGGCAAACCATTGGTTAAAGAATGGAGCTACACTCTAGGCAATCATGAACTGAAGTTTACGCAGACAAGTTAGCAAAATAATTGGGCACAAGGGGCGGCAAGGGGAGTAGGTCGACGCAAGTGTTCGTTCAACAATTCCTAGGCAATCCTTGTGATTGCTTCAAATCCTTTTTGCCCAATCAAAAGACATGAACTGCCCTTGTATTCCAACGTATACTTGCATGCATATGAGACAAAGAGAGGGCCAATCAAACCACCCCATGCAGTCGGCTAAATGAGGGGGAAAAAAATAAATGAAAATAAAAACACGTAGTTGGCTTTTATACATGATCGACCACACATGAGACTTCATGACTGATATTGCAAGGATGTAAACATTAATTACCAAGATATAAAAGTAATAACCAAGATAATTGTAAGGTTTAAAAGCTAGATCAACAAAATAAAATAAAATTCAAGCTATATAAAGAAAAATATAATCATATATCTGAAAATTAGGAGAATTAAAGATATGCAAGCAAGTACATTAAAAAAATTGTAAGCTCA
This sequence comes from Myrica gale, assembly GCA_963930655.1. Taxonomy (NCBI): domain Eukaryota; kingdom Viridiplantae; phylum Streptophyta; class Magnoliopsida; order Fagales; family Myricaceae; genus Myrica; species Myrica gale. Next base: position 10,413,859 of record OZ005619.1, on the reverse strand, counting down.
ATAAAGAAATAATTTAAACTAGTAAACTCAAAGAAGCATATTATACTAAGTTCTATATATGTCAAACAGGTGAAAAAGTGAGGGTTGTTACAATGATGGTACCCGAAGGTGCCGATGAGCCGAGGGCGCTTCCAGTAGGGGCGATCAACAAGACCACGCCGAGCGCTGCAAGCTGCTCGGGCTCTAGAGTTAGACGATAGGAGCAGCCGGAGGAGGCAATGGAGAGGCAGGATCCTGGACAGGGCTTGACCCAGGGGCTTGGGGCACAACGGCCGAGTTGGACAAACGATATGATGACGGAGCTGACTCAACGGATGGAGTCGGTCTTGCAGCCCACCCATGTCATGGTCAATGATATCAGTTGTCGGCTGACGGCTTTGGAGCATAAGGTTGCGGATATGGACGTTGGGTGGAGGAGGGAGGTCGCTGTGTTTAAGGAGGTTCTGAAGGGCGTGGCAACCAGTACGAAGCTCTTTCCCCTAACTAAGCGGGTAGTGCTGATAGAGGAGCACTTTCGCCAAGTCCGTCACGTTCTGAAACTCACCGATGATGATGATTATGTCTTGTGGACATGTATTGGTACTTATTTGTTGTTATTTTGTTCATATTATGTTTTGACGATACTTGATATATTTATGTCATTCCAGTTATGTTATTTGAATTTATTATGTTACATTTATAATTTCGGTACACTCATTCAAACAAATATTGTTTTTAGAACTTAACACACTTAAGGTTGTTTATATTATTAACTAACTTTGGTTATTTAAAACTTGTTAATAAATTTAATTGTATAAGTTTTTTAAAAAATGAAAAAAACGTCAATAACCATTCGGACGTTAATTTTACCGTTCAGACTTTTTACTGTAAGCTCGAACGTTGTCGTATTATGTAAAACAAACTGTCCGAACACTGGTTTATACGATCGGGACGCTTTTTCGTTTAAGGTTCAGTTTGAACGGTTGGTTTGATATCGTTTGGACGTTGTTGTTTATGATCAGACGCTATCGTCTTGGTATTTCTAAAATAGTGTCGTGTAATGTGAGGTAGGGTTTGGACGTTTATGTTATGTCCGAACTCTACTGAGTAAGATCAGACGGTGTTGTTTGGGGATTTCTAAAATCGTGTCGTGCAATGTAAGTTTGCGTGCGGACGTAAAATACTACGTTCGAACTGTGCGAAATTTTCAGTGGCAATGATTCCCATGAAAAATTATACACATAGGCATTCAAACTACATTAAAGGCGTCCGAACGACCTGTATTCATTACGGGAAATCATAGACAGTATAGCCAAAACGTAAAAACTTCGAAAATTTGAGAGATTTGAGCAAGAGTAGAAAAGGGGAGCTGATTTTGGACGTCAATCTCATTGAAAAGGGTGTGAAAGGGGCGATTCATTTGGAATTTCACATTTGATTGCATTTGAGGTTAGTTTTAAAATGTATTCTTTTTTAAAGATGAAAAACATGGATTTTATGATATCAAAGGATGTGTTTTTCCAATTTTTTGTGTCTAAAATGATAGTAATGGAGTTTGGGGTTGGTTGTGATATGTTTATATTGAAGTGTTCGTGATTTGGGTTGATTTTAGCATGAATTTTCGGTGAAAATAGTCTGTACGACGAAGAACTGTCTTGTTCGACAATCGCAATCCGGACGTCATGTATATAGTCCGGACGCTGTTTTTGGTTTGGACGCTTTTGGAAAAACGTCGTAACGGTATATGTATTGTTCGGACGTTTTGTTACGTTCGAACACTATTTTTGGTTTTGCAGAGGAGGAGTGCAATCAACAAAGATAATAGAGCTTAGCTGAAGATTGTACACGCATCGGGAGCGAGGTCCTTCCAACGAGTTAGAGCGTTGTTAGTAGGTAATAAATTTACATTTTTATTATTTATTATTTAAATAAATGACGTAGGTATTTTAATATGCATGTTCTGTATTTCTTTCGATGTACAGAAAAATCCATAATTTGATTAAATTAGTCATTCGTTGCTTTATAAAAAGACGCATACCAATAAGGATGGCATGTGGACTTCAGAAGATGCACGAGAAAATTTTGTAAGTTGTAACGTTAGATTTAATGATGCATTCGTATGCGTTTATGTTACATATGTACTAGTTTTATCCTATTTTCTAATTTTGTAGGAAAAAATAGAGGCGTTACAGTTGCAGCACGAGTCAGAGGGAAAGTCATACACCGAAGTGGAGATCTTCGCTGAGCTGTTGGGGACGAAAACGGGTTACATTCGAGGTTTATGTTGTTCAGTACGTTCTCATGGATCATCTTCATCAGCATCGTTCATTGATTTGTCTCGGAGATTGGAGGAGGCCAAATTACAGATTGAGGAGATGAGGGCTAGACAGATGGAATATGAAGCTCTTCTGATCAAGCAGTCAGATATGGAGCAGACAATGCGAGAGCATCTACAGATGATGGAGCAGCAGCAACGGAAGAAAGACAAAGAGCTGATGCAGAAGATGACGGAGCAGCAAAGGACTCTAGTGGAACAACAATAACGGATGATGCAACTAATGGCGGAGCAGTTGCGTGAGTAGATGATGAAGCAGATCAGACAACTGCAATCTTGTTCGACACCTAAACGAAAAATTGGGTAAATTTATTTATTTTTATTACCTTGACAATACTGATCGATTATGTATTTTATTTACTTTTAATAACGATTGTATATTTGTAGATATTTTATTATATTATGAGCATCGAATATCTTTCTATTTATATTACTTTTAATTATTTTTAAAAAATTAATTAAATTAATTTAAATACGTAGCAACTCGTTCGAATGGTAACAAAGGTTGTCCAAACAGTTATTTGGCGTCGATAACGTGCGTCGCATAACTACCCGTCCGCACACTTCGTGTTTAATTATGCAATCCGAACGGTTATTCTCGAGTGCACATGGTCTTCTATTAAGGAAGCTTGCTCAAGATACAACAATACGTTGGAACGTGTTCGTCTGAAGAAGAGTCTAAATCGTATACGTAGTAGTTCGAACGGGTTCTAAGGATGACAAATAGGTATTTCGTCATAAATGAAACAACGGTGCAGACATCTTTACCACAGCGTCCGGACTCTATGTAAGACCGTTCAGACCATTTTATATAATCATGCGCACGAATTGTACATGACGAAATGAATTTCGTCACCTTGGACGGACCGTTCGCATGAGCTGTGCGAAAGTTCAAACGTGTAGAGAGTACGTTGGCACAGCTCATGTGAACGGATGGACTGTACTGGGCATGACGATTTTCAATTTCGTTGCTATGAGACAAAACCTTTCGAATGGTTTCGAACGACAGAATGCAAAAATCACCTAAAACTTTGCCTGACGGGCTTTAGGTGAAATTTGTCACCCCAAATTTTTTTTCTTGTAGTGCGTATAGCAGACTAATCGATCTATAAACGAGAGGGTACTTCCTAAACCAATTACCCAGCACCTTCCCCCACAAACAGAAGGGAAAAAAAAACTCTAGTGTACCGAATAGTGAAAATCATGCCACATGCAGCCACCACAATCTTTTAGGCAAATCAGGAAGAATGAAAATCATGTTAGGTGAATCGATATTATATACTTTTAGATAATATTTTCCGGCTGAAAGAATAATGGAAATAAATGAAACGGGTTAACGGAGAAAGAGTACGTATAGCAACAAAACACGACTCAATATCGCCGGAATATATTTAAACTTATTGTGGCCGTTGACTTGCTTTCATCTGTCATTAGTGATCATTACAGGCCCTTGCGCACCCAGGTAGAGGTAGTCACGACAGAAATGTCATGTTCAATGAATGCTAGCTTCAGTTTCAAAGATGAAACTACGAATTCTTCAACAACGAAATCAAAACATAAATATATATATTGAATATTTTCTGTCAAAGCGTGAGTACTTTAAGAACGCCGGCGTTTATATTGGCCGAAGGACCACAACGATACATATATAAATGTATATAAACATTTGATTTGAGGCATACAGCAGAGACTTTGGGTTATATTCTATTGACGCATATATATATATATATAAAATAATATACATGGATATACGATAATTTAATGCATGCTTACGTTCTTGAGAAGTCAATCGATCTCAGATTTGGTTCAAGCTTTTCTTCTGACTTACGAGTGAATCCATATATATGTATCTTGCTAGATCTGTACAATCATTCAAGTTGTGTGTGATCGTGTTGTTAGGTAATTGACCATTTGAACTGCGACCAATGAAAGTCAATTTTGGACGTCGCTTATTATTTGGACTTCGATGCCACACCAAATTAAGAATATCAATTATTTGGTTTCTTTAAAGTAAACCCAGATGTGAAAGCATTGAAGTTCATGTTAAGCCTGAAATTTATGCATTGAAAATAAACTGGTCGACCGGCCTTCGTCGTGCCCTCTTAATTAATTATATATTATTAGTCTGCATGCCATGCTGTGGCCTTAATCTGATCATTACTATAACTTTATTGATATGTTTTCCAGATCTTTTGGGCGGCCTAGCTAGGTATCATAGTTTCCACCTGTAATGGGGACGTGCCTGTTCCGATGCACTTCCTTTCTTTTGAATTAACAAATAGCGAGACTAATTTGAAGGATAAGAAAGTTGTACGTGTTTTGTGCTCTCCAAGTAATTGTTGTCGGATACTCCAATCTCATAACTTATTTGGCACTCTAACTGTGAGACAATTTTCGGTGTTCAAAGTTTGCCAATAATGCTAATGATTGTGAGATGAGTTGTCCATGTGGGAGAAAATTTGTGTGATTTCAATTGTTTATAGTTTTTAGTGTTTTTTGTCACAAAAAACAAAGTTAATGATTAGAAGGAAAATTTTAATTAGGGATAAAAAGAAATTTAGGAGAAAAATTGTAATTGGATTAAGAAATTAATTTTGAAATCGAAAATTATGTGTTTTTCACTTATTGTTTGAACTTATATTTTTAGAAAGATGCAATTATACGGTATTTAATATTGTGTTTGAAAGTTTGTCTCCCGAAAATTACTTACTTGATCTTCTTTGTGATTGACTCTTCAATCTTCAAGTCTTGTTGCTATCACACTTTGATCTTTTTATTTCACAACTTAGCAACTAAAATATTCTCCCTCCTTCGACCTCTTCATGCTCATAGCCGTTACAAGGTTTCTCTAAGGTTATGATGACCAACCACATGACTAACTATTGTATAGTTGGCCTTTTAAATAAAACTCTAACTGTGATAGTGCATGAGATCGTTAGGGATATCAGATCTCAGTCGTAGGATCATATGAAAAACTATTTTTCATTATTTTCTTATATTCTTTTATTCCAAATTTTGGACTTCTACTAATTGCAATCATAACCACCAACATATTATCATTCACCCTCAAGTATTTGAGATTGATTTGTGAAATCCTTTCTGCTAACAATTATTTGTTTATTTATCCTTCCACCATGCATGTTATATTTCACATGTGCCAATAGGACCGAAATCATATCACCGATTAAGTCTCTATCTCATATAATTCTTAAATTCACAATTTGAAAACGTTAAACTCTCAAATTATTTCAAAAATAATTTCAAAAATAAATATATTATATATATTAATTTTAAAAATATTTTCACAAAATTTCATTGGACAATGATTTCTTTTCGAGTCCAATCCTATACAGATATATTGAATATACTATCTCATCAAGAGACTGGTAAAGTCCTTATTACAAACTAATTTATTATGTACACGACCCAATGTTATCTGGAATATTTGACCTAGAAAGATCATCACCAATGACTCGATCAAAGCACAAGCACACAACAAATATACATGCATCTTAAGTCTAAGGATACAATAAACTAATTATGTTGAATACCTTCTCAACATCAGTGATCACTTCCAGAAGGTATCCACATTGATCTCATTTAGTGCATATACTATTACAGTTCACCCACTCATTTGTTTAACATCATCTCCTCAATGACAAAGTTAATCATTCTATTTAATAGAGATACAACGAGTGTAGACCTATTATACATAAACATATACCTTGGTCTAGAAAAAGTCATGTCAAGTGAACAAGGAACCGAATAGTCATACTCTCTGCCTTTAATTCATTAATCATTGACATGATTTTTCTACAATGTCACTCAACAATATCCGTGTAACATCTTATGTCACAACATAGTACCAATAAATAAATATAAACATGTGACATCTAAATAAATAATTATCTAGATAACTAATTTTGAAGGCATATTTCTTACACTATCTATATAATTCATTAATGATCACATGGTATATTTTATAATTACCATTTGACCTATTTTTTAAAAGAAAAAGCGTACGGTTCATTCATTTGCTCTTTACCTACTCTATAGAAAAAATGTGTGAAAAATAGTGTTGGATATGCATGCTTTCCTTTCTTATTTGCGTGTTAAATTAATTCTGCTTGTCTATACTCCTAACCGCAATTCAAAGGAGTTTTTGACTAATAAAGAAGACGGTAGTAATTAGCCTACTTTTGTGATTCTTTGGGTATAATTATTCTAGCGTTTCGAGATATTTTTATGACTCGTTTCCACTCTCTCATACGTATTCTAATATATAGTTTAAGGGACAACATTATAGTACACCATATATTTATAAAGGAGCAAAATCAAAGTGCTATTGTTCGATTTGGCCTTTACATTATAAAAAAAATTAATATATAAAAAAGTTAAAATGTTAAATATTATTTCTATTTATCTATAATTTTTAGTTATTTTATACATTTTTAAATTTTTTAAAGGACATTTCAATCAGTCCATGCTACGCTCTGTATGGTTAACTAAATCAAATGAAGGGTGACAATTGATTTTTTTTTTATATATAACTTGAGGGGTATAATCTGACACATTGGAACTTGAAGCTAGGCACTTTAATTTTACTCCATATAGGCCCTATATGATTTTTTCCCCTAAGTTTAATGGTAACACATCTAAAAATATGGCTGAACATCATTGTACATCTTATATCTAGAGATAAAAATCAATCCGCCCCTTTCAAGTTCTAATATATTTAATGACACTTCATAAGTTATAAAGAATCATCAATTATCGTCCTTCATTCGATTTAGTCGTTAAACCACACGAAAAAATGATTGAAATGCTCCTCTAAGAAAAAATTGCTAAAAATATTGAAAATTTTAATAAAAAATAAAAATAATAAAAAGTGACATTTTCTAAAATATATTTATTTTATTACTTTTTTTATAATTTTATCTTAGAGGGGTATTTCAATCAATCCATATCACTTTCTGTCTTCTTTAATGATTAAATCAAATGGAGAGTGAGGATGAATGATATTTCTTACAACTTATGGGATGTTATTAAACAAATTGGAATTTGAGGGGCTTATTGATTTTTTTTCCATGCATATGAGGTGTATTATGAAGTTTCACAATATATATATATATATATATATATATATATATATATATAGGGGACGTAGCTAACTCCACTCCTCAATTATTATTTTTTTGGCTAAATTTCAATTCATATGCAAGTAAAGAAAATTATCTTGTTAAGGAAGCAATTTGTACAAAAAAGAAAAACAATAACAACTAGTGAACTGTTTTTCCCCTAAGCACATAATAGAACCTATTGATCAACTTGATCAGTGATTTTTGATGGTGTTTCCGTTCAGTATTGATTTCGTTCCTCAACTAATAACCCTGTACACTTTGTACTCTTCGTAATTAATTTAGTAAAAATTGATATTTTCATTAGTGAAATTATGATTATACTCTCATATTTTTTAGACATTTTTTTGTGATTGTAGTAAGAGACATCATTTGATTGACAGAATATCAATTTTCATCTAAATTAGCAGTAGATGGTGCAAACGATTAGTAGTTAAGTTGTGAAATATATATAATGAAATCGATATATAGTTCATGGTATAGAGTATTATAAACTCCATAAATGATGGGCTAAAAAGAAATATTATTTTTTCCAATGATATTCTCGTTGCATTTATTTATAAACCCAAGGGGTGCTTGTCGTTTAAGCGAAGTAAAAGGAAAAAAAAAAGAATTTACCTTTTCTTTTATAGTCAAAGAGAATCTCACGGAGAGAAGTGAAATAATTATATATATTTCTCTCTCAGAGCACTTTTTTTTTCTTGCATAAACCCACAGTATTATATTTTTGTGGTCGCCTCTGACTTATAAATTTTGAAATTACTTACCCGATACTAGCTAGTTGAAGTATAAAATAATTACAGGAGCATATATATATATATAAATGATTGGGCTGGGTGTACAAAATTTTTATCCTTGATGCAATTCAGAATGAGAGACTATAACGGGATTTATTAAAAGCGCAACGACGGAGTATGTGTAGATGGGAAAATGCCGCCCGCAGACAATTACCTTGAAACTTTCTTATATAAGTTAAAAATTCTTCACTTTGGTGGTGTGTAGTCAGTCAAAGAGTTAAGATAATTTATAAAATTCGGTAAAAAATTAAATAAATAATTTAAATAAATAATAATATTTTGGTAGAAAAAGTTATTTTTATAATTCTTTTAAATAAAGTTAAAATTTTGAGACATAAACACGCCGACCAAAATATAGATTTGACTAACTTGTGGCATTTATGAGAGAGATGTCAGGGTGATGTTCGTTTTGAAGGTTTTTGTAGGATTTGGAGAATTTTGTGAATTTTTAGGTGATATTAAAGTTGTGTTGGTGTTTGTGTAGAAGTTGGTGAGGTGTAAAAAAAGTAATGATGATGTTTAAAGTTGTTTTTTTATATTTAAATTTTATTATTTTTTTATTAAAAACTGAATATTTAAAAATATTAAGAAATATAAAAAATATAAAAAACACAAAATAATCAGAAAACGACAAAAAAAACATCATGCGGCAGGGGGACAATGACCTCTGACTTGCAGGCGACGAATACGTAAAAAAAATGAAAACAAAAACAAAAAATCCTAAACTTTAATTGTGAACTGCCGAACATAAAAAAAGTATGATTCGATTCCTGCTTTTTTGTTAAAACCGAACATTGCCCAGGTTGGTACCTCTGGTGTGAAAAGGGTGATTGACAGAGTTAGAGAGAAAAAAAGAAAAAAAAAAAAAAGAGGTGATCGGCAGGAACCTTCTATGCTGGGGGTGGTGGAAGTGTAAAAGTATCTAAAAGAGAAAATTAGAGCTAATAATGATTGAGATAAGTCAGAGAAATATTTGGTATTCTTTTTAAATTTTTATCAGAATTTTTTTCGAAAGAATTTAAAGATTTAAGATCTCTGAATGTATTTGACCTATTTTTAAAATTAATCTTGAATCGTTAAATTTTCTATAAAAAAAAATTTTAAGAAGAATCCAAAAAAAACAACAAGCATTCCTCGACAACTAATAATTATCGAGTGCAACTAATAATTATTGAGGGCAAAGAATATTTGTATTAAAGAAACAAGTGTGTCTAATTTCCAGTATGACACTTCCCAATGCTGAACCTGCTTTCTCTACCTAATTTATCTGCTTGCCCTTTTGCAGCATCATGATGATGAGAACAAGATCCCAGAATGAAGTTTGGCTCCGCCCCCACCCACTTCCTTTGACTAAGTAGAAACCTGAGATTCGACCTTATTGTCAATTCCCCCATCATGGTTTTTCATTAGTCTTGCGGAGAAGGCGCATAAAATTATGTAGCCTAGCTACCTAGATAGATCATTACGAGATTGAACTTCTTAAGCCAATTGCCTTCCTCCCCACAGAGAGTCATGCATGTCCGCATTCTTTTAGGCAAATAACAAAAAAAGAAAAGAAAAGAAATCATGTTATATTATAAGCATGAGTTGAATGGATTTGCCTTTAGATAATATTCCCCTGTCCGAATCGAAAGAATCTGGACAAAGAGTTGCAACAGAACACGACCGAAACAAAATCAATAATTAATTTCAAGGGATAAATGCAAAATCAGTCTCTGTGTTATACGCAAAAATCGTTTTAGTCTCTGTGATATGAAAAACATCGATTTAGTCCCTGTGATTCTATTTTCGTTTGTTATTGGTCCTCCATCAGGGACTGATTTTATCACTTTCTGAAATTACAGGGACTAAATTGATATTTTTCATATCACAGAGACTAAATCGATTTTTACGTATAGCACAGGGACCAATTTTATATTTATCCCTAATTTCAATGCTGAAGGCGACGTGGATGAACAAAACGAAGAGACGTACGTCAAAATTAAGACACATTCATGCAGACTTTACTTTAGGAACTAATTTCTCTTCTGTCTCTTATTTTCTTTTCAAAATAATTGAAATGCCTTTTACTGCTTCATTAATTATACAGTACTTATGCACTTAAATATCTCCATGTCCATTATTGTGGCCATTGACTTGAGTTTTCTTCTGTCCCTTCCTGGATAGAATTGAATGTCATTATTACCATTATAGGTCCTAATTGAATCTGCACAGGGAGTCGTTGGCACAAAATTGAAATGCTTCTAATTGATCTCAAAACGGTTCAGATCGGAAGAAATGCCCAGGCCCCAGAAGAGAAAATTAACGTGGAGAGGACGAAAGATTGTTCAATATCTCTATGATCATGAAAAGCCATCCAACTAGCAAAAGCTACGACCCTTCACATTTTCAAGGATAAATTGTCACATATATATATATCATAATATATATATATATATATATATATATATATGATACCGACAAACATCAATTTTTTTTACTGTTTTTCTAGGAGCTTTAAAGAAAATTCCTATTGCTTTGAATAAAGATGGACACTGCTGATTATGAAGTAAAAAATAGACAGAAATGTCCTGTCTAATGATTACGTTACTTGAGTTTGAAAGATGAGACTTGCAAAATATTCACCTTGCAAACGACGAAATGATCAAAAGAAAATTAACATTATTGATTGTCTACCAAAGCGTGACTCTAACAACGCCGTCTAGAGAGGATAAAAACGATATATACCAACCAAGCAGCTGGTCCTAACACAAACCCTGACTTTCGATATTGGACAATAAAAAAAATTAAATATTGCATGCATTCTTGACAATATCCCAGATTTGGTACGTTCATAAGGCTGACTCATGATGTGTGAATTCATGCGTTTCTAGCTAGCTGCCTTAATTCAGTCAAGTTATGTGTTCTTGTTAGGTATAGTTGACCATTTGAATTAATTAATTGCAGTGCCGTATAATGAACGAGATCGAATTTTGGACATAATTTAGTAATTGGACGTCTTCGATGCCACATGACCTTAAGACTCCTCCTGGTTTATTTTAGTAGATCACCCGAGTGTGAAAGCAATGATGTGAAGTCCAAAATTTCTTATAGATATGTTACAGTACTCACTGCATTAAAAAACTGGTTCATCTTTTGTCTGCTGCTTCATCCATGATCTTCACCTGCTTTGACTTTGTGGGGGCGCAGAAGCTCTGATAGCTAGCATTTGTCAGAAAAATAATTATTTAATTTTGACATTTGATGTGACGTTATATTGACCACAGAGCTAGCGCTGATGATTTCTTTCTATAATATGTGCGACTTAAATTTCTTCGCACATGTTTGTACGTTAATTACTATCTGTTCCTTACATGTGCGCATGTGGTTCATTAATCACTGCTATGTTATTTTTTTTCTGATGAAAATATTTGTTGTCACTAAATTCTTCATTAAAGGTTTTTCTGTGATGAAATAAAATTTTTATCACTAAAAGGTAATTTTTTGTGATGAAAAATTTTGTCACGCAGCGATCGATCGGTGCATTACCAATCGATCAATAATTTTTGTGACGAGAAGCTCCGTCACTAAATACGAAGTCTTTTGGCGACAAATTTAAGTCGTCACGTTTAATGATCGATCGATGATTATAAACCGATCGATCAGTAAGCGTAACCGTCATTTTTTTGAATCCACGTTCGATGTTTAATGTAGGGATCGATCGTGGCTGCAAGCGAATGAGAGAGCGCCACGTGTGAAAGAGCAAGCGATCAATTGGTTTATGATTAATGATCGATTGTCGAGAAGGATTATATGAAACCGTCAAATCATTTTTACCGATTATCTCTCCACGAAATTTCTCAAATCCTCTCAAACTTCAAGGAACCATTTTGTGTTGCATTACCTTCCAAAGTGCGTGGTATAATTTCCTATCATCATCTACATCAAAGGTATGCAGTTATATTGTTTTTTAAGCGATATTAAGCAGTTTTAAATGAGTTTTTAGTTTAAGTTTTTTAATTTCCTATATCATTCATTTAGGTCCGTAAAATGTATTTATTTTAGTGTTGATGTATATTTTTGGATTTTTGGATTGTTTAGGATCAATTTTGGGCTGATTTTGGGGTTTTATATAATCTGTGCATTTTCGTCCCCGTACCAATCGATCGTTATGTAGATGCTGAGTCAAACGATTGATTATCTAAAATAGGCGATCGATCGGTGATGTTTAATTAGTGACCGATCGATACTTTATTTACCGGTCGATTGATACATAAAACGGTGTGTTTCAATTTAGTGTTGATCGATCACTGTAGTGACCGAGTGATCGGTCATTGATGATGTGCGTTTAAAAAGCCTTGACCGATCGATCGCTTATACCTAAGCGATCGATCGGTAGGCTTGATATTGAAACGCTACGTTTTGAGGAAGTAGCGATCGATCTCCATTTGGTAATGTGCGTTTTGTTGCATGGACGATCGATTTGTATAAAGCGATCGATCGCTATTGTGGTGATGGATCACCATTTTGTTGTAACTTTTTAATAATTTAATTACATTATTGTGGTTATTTATTGACACATATTTATATACAATTGTTGCAACATTCGTAAAATCTCAGGAGATAAGCGTGCACGCACAACGAGGGTCGGGGCTGGATCGTCGTCCCACGAGTAGGAGCCCGTTGATTCGATGGTGACCGTAGAGAGACAGATGAAGTACTTGAGGGGGCGGCCGGTGGCCAAAGAGCGTCCAGTGACGCTCTCTGATTTTGACAATTTGTTGTACGAGGTTAACACCCTCTACCAGTTGTTCGAGTACCAGGGATTCATTCACCAGCTCTCGTGGGTGGAGGGTTTCTGTCTCGACTCCCCCGTGCACGATTTCTTTTCTGCGCTTTTCTCGGCAGACAGCACTTGAGGTGCAGATGGAGGTGCGAGGAGTGCAGTTCATGTTATCGACAGACGTCATTGCCGATTTCCTACGCTGCCCTCAGTCCGAGACCCCCTGCTTCCCGACAGTTCCCCTAATGGATGAGTAGAGGACATCAGAGTAGGACTGGTGGACGCTGATGAAGGGGAAGACCTCTGCAGTGGTTGGCATCATAATCAAGCAGAGTGAGTTCAGTGTGTTTTGGCAGATTTTTTGCACCTTATCTAGACGACGAAAGTCGATGGCAGAAGTCATTCTACCGAGTGTCCGTTCACGAGAGCTCAGTACATGCTCTTACTGAGTCAGCAGACATGGATTGATTTTTTGATGTACATGTTCGAGCTAATTTTGGACGAGGCTTGCGGAATTAAGGAATATAGCCTCACATATGGCATGTTTCTGACTCAAATCCTCATTTCTCGGGGTGTCGTGATCGCTGCCGAGGATACTCGTATGGGGGTTAAGAGCGCGCTGAACAAGTTCATTCTGTCCAGGAGCTGGCATTGACTAGACAGTTTGCTCGTAGAGCAGCAACGGCTGCAGAAGAGGCAACACGACCTTCGACATCAGCATTAGAGGCACCTCTCGAGAAGGGAGCTCCTGCAGTGCCCCCTCCCTGAGTGGCCTATCTATTTGTGGACCTCGATAGCCGTGTCAGCGCGACTGTAAAGGCCGCTCTATAGCCTTTGAGAGGCAGGTGCAGTCATTGGAGGAGGAGGTGAAGGAGGTCTGGAGCGCCTTCAATGGGGAGTGCACTCTGACAATGCCCCGCAACAAGTTGGTCGTGGCTCATATGACGAACGTCAGCTAGCAGCTGAAAGAAATTAAGAAGACTCTAGATGATTTCAAGACGGAGGCAGATCCACTGATGATTCCAAGAGATATTCCTGATGACGTGGCCACTTTCCGTGATGTTGTTCGACGTTGATGAATTTTTATGTTGTTTTTTTATATATTTGGGACATACATTTGGAATTCTGGTTATATGTATTTGTTTGAAATATTTGTGTTTATTTGGATTTGGTTTTTTTATTTATGTATTTGAGATATTTCTGTTTATCTGTGGATATACAGAAACTTTCATAGGAGTTTACGTATTTTTTATTTGTTTTTTTTCCCGATACTTATATACGTAAAATGACCAATATACCCATTTGGTCAGAAAAAATAATGAAATAAGTGGTCGCTGAAATAAGTAATATTAGAGTTTAACTAGAAATTATTATTTTTTTGTAATTTTATAATCACCGATCGATCGATGTCGTTACCGATGGATCGTTAAAGCACGACGTCGTTTAGATATCTAAACGATCGATCGTTAAATACAACGATCGATCGGTATGTGACAGATCGAGAGAATGCTGTTATTCGTCGTCGTTTCCTTTGCACGTACCGATTGATCGTTGCATTTAATGATCAATCATTTAGATGTCCAAATGTCGCACGGCGTCATTTTTAAGCGCTAAGACCGATCGATCGTTACACTAGTTTTTCTTCTAACCATCATTTTTTGGAATAATGCGAGTTTAAATGATTAGAAACATAAATATATTAAGAAAGTATGTTAAGATGTGTTTAGATTACATAAAAACATATCAAGTATATATCATTAATATTTAAGAAAGCATGTATAACTTTTACATGTTGCATCATAAATGCATTGTTTTAGTGTGAGTATGAGTAAGGTATTAAAATGTTAGAAACTAGTGATATAACACTTATTTAACATATGATTATAAGTCATCAGTATAAGGTATGTATTAAGATGACATTATAAGTAAATTAATTTTAATAATTGAGTCATTTGTTAGGCTAAAAATCGTTTTTTAATAGTTAGGTTAGACGATTGATCGCGTAATAAGGTGATTGATCGGACATAATGAGGTCGTTTAATATTTTGATACCGATGGATCGTTATTTTTGGGATGTTCGATCGGTTTAGGATGATGTCGTTTAAGTTTTCGATACCGATCGATCGTCCATTTATAAATGGACGATCGATCGGTTGAAAAACGTAGCGGGAATTTAAAGCTGACAAAGCGATCGATCACCACTAGAACCGATTAATCGGTGCTTATCGAGCCTGAAATACCAGAATGCTCTAAGGTCGTGGGTGATGCAAAAATACACCCCCGGCAAGAAGGAGACTAGAGGCTTTCGGCAAGGAGTTGTTTCCCTTAAATTTTTTCAAAACACTGTCCTTTTAATTTTGAGAGTGTTTAGAAGTACTTAAGATTAAGCCCAAGCTCAAGTTCATTAGTTTTTTAACCGGGTGAATTGTGAAATTTTGGGCGACATTTGTGAGATTTTGGCGTGGATTTGGTTCGTTTTGGTCTACATTTTGTACAAGAGGTAATTGAATAAACCTACACTACAATTTAGGAATGATTTAGTTGGCTTTTTATTATTTTATTTGTCTATTTGTGGGTATTGTAGATTGTATTTGTGATGATTAAAGCTTATTAGAATATTTTTAATATGTGTATTAGAATTAATATTGCATGAGGATGATTTGTGATTGTTTTGGGCGTGAATTTGAGTGTGTAGGAGGCCTGACAAGTTTTTTTTGTCGATCTGGGTTTGTCACGATCGATCGTCTATAGTAACGATCGATCACTGGTTAGGGCAGAGTGCAAGTTATTGACCTTGTGTAGCATTTATTCTATTTTCATGTTTAATTATTGAAGTGCTTGAGTTCTGGAAATGAATCATGAAGTTTTAGAAGACTGGTGGATGATTATAGGAGTGTTTTTTTTATTATTGATACATGTTTAGTATTTGAGCTATATATTAAATATTGATTATTGAAGTGCTTGAGCTTTGAAAATAAATTGTGGAGTTTGAGAAGCATGGATGATGAATATTGGAGTGTTTTTGACTTTTT
This sequence comes from Myrica gale, assembly GCA_963930655.1. Classification (NCBI taxonomy): domain Eukaryota; kingdom Viridiplantae; phylum Streptophyta; class Magnoliopsida; order Fagales; family Myricaceae; genus Myrica; species Myrica gale. The sequence goes on along the minus strand of OZ005619.1, from coordinate 10,397,816 downwards.
ATATTTGAGTTTAATTTTGGGACATAATGTGTGTACCCTTAGACCCATTCAAGAAGTCGGGAGTATATTCCGAGATATTGGGCAAAAAGTCAGGATATGTTAGGGGATTTAGGATGCCGGTTAAGCCTCCGCTTTCATCAACTTTGATTACACAGTCTTCTGATCTACAACACGTGCTAGCAAAGGCAAGGGATGAGATCGAAGCGATAAGAGTTGCTAGAGAAAGAGACTTGTAAGAATTTATGAAGAAGCAAGTTGAGACGGAGCACATCCGGTTAGAGCAGGAAAAGCGCATGAAAATGGAGCAAGAGCGCATGTGAGTGGGGCACGATGAGCGCATGCAAAAGGAACAAGAGCGCATACGAAAGGAGAAAAAGCGCTTACAGGCAGAAATATCAAAAGAGCTGGAGAAGAAAATGAACGACATGTCAAAATGATTATTCAGCCAGTTTAGGGGTTAAAAAAGGTAGATGCATCTATGTTGTAATAGTTTTGTGATTATATATTATTACAATGTCATTTTCAATTCAATTATGGATCACTATTTGTTAGTATTGATATTAATTAATGTGAGTATTGTATTATTATTATAGTAGCAGGTGTTATATAATATTTTCTATTATAATTGTTTTTTCAAAAAATCAAATTCTGTTTCCAGCGTTCGATCGTCATCTTCAAGGATCGATCGATTGAGTTGTTCAACACCACCATTCGATCGCCAATAATAAAGAGACAAAATAATGATCGATCAGTAACGAAAGCGATCGATCGGTCATGTGCAAGCGATCTGTCGGTAACATAAGCGACTGATCGGTAGAGAAATAAATGATCGATCATTAAGCAAAAACGTTCAATCGTCAGGTGACATTGATCGATCAATTACATAGTCAACGTTAAATCGCTGAATTTAACGACCGTTCGTTTTTGACAAAGCGATCGATCGTGAAACATAAGTGATCGATCCTTATAGCAAACACTCGATCGTCATTACTGTAACGATCGATCGTTCATTTCACCAATACTTAATCAATCGATCGTAAATACTTAACGTTCGATCATCTTGCACAAGACGATCGATCGATATTGGTACCTATTCAATCATTGCAAACATATAACGATCGATCACTGTTCGAACTGATCCATCACTTTGTTATAACCGACCGATCGACACAATTACCGATCGATCATTACATTTAGTGAAGAAAATCTTCCGTCACTAAAAACTTTTCATGAAAAAATTGAAGTTTCGTCACGGAGCTCGTGACGAAAAAAATTCGTCACTAATACTTTTAGTGACGAAATTTTTACTTTTAGTGACAAAATATTTTGTCACTAAAAGTCAGTTTTTTGTAGTGAATGTCATATAATCATGACTTGTCTTCCTTTATTGTTTCGATTAATATGTTTCAATTAGGGGTTTCGAGTTTTTCATTCATTTCCAATACCCTTATACCTAATCTTTTTACATTCGACTACTAGAAATTTTGTTGTTTTGAGACCCATTTTTTAGAACTGCAAAGATATCACGAAATAGAGTTTAAATGTTGTTAAACCGAGAGTGAGACGAGAGGAAATTTATTGGGAGAATCAATTCATTGAATGATCAACATTACAGTAGCTCTGTTATATAGACGAACAAGCCTAATAACTGTATTCACAACAGATTAACGAAATGTCACGTCAACATAGTAAATACAAATGCAACTGAAATTAATGCAGCTTAATCGTAAAACACCCCCTCAAGATGGAGATCAACAATTTGATGCCGAGTAGATATTGAAACTGATCATAACCAAGAGCTTTGGTAAGAAGATCAACGATTTGATGCCGAGAGGATATATGAAAAGTCTAAATGATCCCAGCTGTGATCTTATCACGTATGAAATGACAATCGATCTCAATGTGTTTCGTCCTTTCATGAAAGACGAGCTTCGCAGCAATATGAAAGGCAGATTGGTTATCACAGTAATGAAGAACAGGAAGAGGGTGAGCAATTCAAAAATCAACAATATGAATATCATCAACAACTGCAGCCATAGCTCTATATTCAGCCTCAACTGAAGAGCGTGAAATTGTGGGCTGCTTCTTGGATTTCCAAGAGACTAAAGAGTCACCAATGAAGACATCATACACAGTAAGAGATTGACGGGAGTCAGAGCATGCTGCCCAATAAGCATATGAAAAAGCCTTGATGGGTAAAGGAGAACTGCAAAAAAGAACAAGCCCTGTCCAACCATAGTTTTCAGATAACAAAGAACACGATGAACGGCCACAGGCGGACCCAGGGGGTGCGGCCTTGGGCGGCCGCCCCCCATTGGACCGGCCAAAAAAATTATTACATGTAAAAAAATTTTATTTTTATTTTTTATTTTAAGCTGGCATGGGCCTATGGGAGCTTGATCCCCATATGCCTAGGCCAACCCTGATTTTAAGCTTGCAGGGCCTGGTTTTAAGTGTGTATTGATTGTCTCTACTTCCAGTAGCCTTGGCCGGTTAAAGGTGCTAGAGAAATCGTCAGATGGTTTTTACTTGGCAAATATGGACCTCCTTCTACGCGGACCTAGACCACCTGGTGCTAGAGAAATCAAGTCTTTTGGGTTTTGTTTTTCTTGGAAATGAGAATACGTGTATCTTAGTTATACATGCTGCCTCTTTATTACTTCTTTCTTTTAGTTTTTAAAGTATATTTTCTTTGGAGTGGAAGATTTGACAATTTGATATTTGCATCTTAACTGGACATTGTGAGGGAACTAGTGCTTTGATCAAACCTAATTAATGCCTTTGCAGTTGAATACTAACGATGGTAAATCCCCTGGTAGCCTATAGGACACTGACAATTTATTGAACAATTTGGGCAATTTATAGTTAACAGCAAATTCGCCATACTATTATAGGAATTATAATGCAATACTTCTCAATTATTTTTGTCCATACTATTTTTGTAGTACTTAATACTGAAAATTCTAGTGTATATCCCCTTTGACTCTCAGCTCTCTCTCTCATTCTCATTATTTAGATTTTTTACGGTTTCAATTTTTGCAGTATACTCGAGATTTTACACTTGAAAATTGTTGGACTTCCGACCCCTAGTATGTCCCTCTATCCAAGATTCTCTCTCTACAATTTAGTAGAAAAGTTTATTTATTTAGTATGCTAAAAATGCTTTAGGGTTTGAAATTTTGTGAGTTGTGAAATTGTTGGAGGATGAGATTGAATTGGTTTGGATATCTTAGGGCTATAGAGGTTTCTACCTAGAAATTTCTAATTTTTTAATTTTTTTCGAAAATAAATAGAAACCCACTCATATTTTTGGGTTCCGACTTAATTATTTAGCTGGTTTATGTTTGTTTAGGATTTTTCATGCGCTTGAATTTCTGTAGAGTTCCTGCTGCTCAAACTATCATATATATAAGATGCAAATTAGTAGGATCTAATTGCCACTTTCAGTCTTAGCAAATAGTATGTACTTGTATTTTAAAATTTTTAATCCTTAATTTTCGATATTTTAACTCTAAGACACTTTTTACATTACGTTGAAATTTTCTTTTTTTGTCATTTCGCCTTATATGTTCGACCCCCTTCAAATTGGATCCTGGATCCGCCACTGTGAACAGCCTGTAAGTGAGGTTCTCGTGGGGCATCCATGTATTGACTTAGAAGCTTAACAGAATAGGACAGGTCAAGTTGAGAAATGGTAAGATACAAAAGTTTACCAATTAACTTGCGATAAACCGTGACATTAGGTAAAAGAGAACCAGTGGAAGAATTGAGCTGATGATGCTGTTCTATAGGTGTTTTGGCGGGCCGAGAACTAGTAAGACCTGAAGCAGTGAGAATATCTAAAGTAAACTTGAGTTGGCAAAAAGAGATTCCCGTAGCTGATTTGACCACTTCTAACCTAAGAAAAAACTTGAGGTTGCCCTAATCTTTTATTTTAAACCGGTCATCAATAACCTTCTTAAAGTCAGAAACACTTGGAAGGTCACTACTTGCAAGAATTATGTCATCAACATAAACAAGTAAAGCAAGGAAAGAAGACTCAGTCTTGCGGGTGAAGAGAGAATAGTCAGCATTGGACTGTATAAAACCATTCTCAATTAAGAACAGAGAAAACTTATGAAACCATTGTCTTGATGCTTGCTTAAGTCCATATAGGGACTTGGTAAGTCGACAAACCATCTCCCCCTCAACCTGAAAACCAGGTGGTATGGTTAGATAAATCTCCTCATCAAGGTCACCATAGAGGAAAGCATTACTTACATCTATCTGATGCAAATGCAATGACTGAGTAGAAGCTAAAGCAAGGAGAACACGGACTGTAAATATTTTAGCCACAGGAGAAAAGGTGTCGAAATAGTTGAATCCTTCCCATTGGGTAAACCCTTTGGCAACAAGGAGGGCCTTGTAACGCTCTATGAAACCATCTGACTTATACTTGATCTTATAAATCCATTTGCAACCAATAGACTATTTATGTGGAGGCAAAGAAGTGATCTGCCAGGTGTTATTATCTTTAACACGAATTTCCTTCTGCATTGCATCCCTCCATTCAACATATTGAACAACTTGATTAAAGGTCTTAGGCTCAGTATAAAGGTCGATAGCTAAAGTAAAGGCACAATGGGATGAGGAAAGCAAAGAAGTACCAAGATAGGTGAAGATATCATGTGGTTTACCTGACATAGAGGATTGTTTCAGATGAGGAAGAGGCGTGGGTTAAGCTGTCTGACAATAGTAATGTTGCAAGTAAGAAGGTGTAGTTCTAGTTCTAGTTGAACGATGAAGAGGAATGTCATGATGAGAAGGATTTGAAACTGAAACTGGTGTATTGGTGTCACCAGATTCAGTTAAGTGACAGAAACATCAGGAGTATTGAAAGAAACACGAGTAAGAAAAGAGACTGAAGGATCGGGGAGAGAGTTTGGGACAATAATAGAATCATCATCATTGGACAGATTCTGGAATGAAAAATATTGTCTCAAAGAAAGTAACATTTCGAGACACAAAAATCTGATGAGTATTAAGGTCATATAATGTATACCTTTAGTATTATGGGAATATCCTAACATAACACACTTTGATGCTCTTGATCAAACTTGGTACGATTTCTAAGAAGTGTAGATGCAAAACAAAGACATCCAATCACACGAAGATGATCATAAGTAGGTGGAACAAAAAAAAATCTCATAAGGAGACTTGTTTTGTAAAAGAGAAGTGAGGGTGCGATTTATGAGATAAACCGCAACAAGGACGCAATGTCCCCAAAATTTGAGAGGAAGGTGAGCTTGGAATTTGAGAGCTCGAGCAATATTTAAAATGTGTTGGTGCTTTCGTTCTACAATTTTGTTTTGTTGAGGAGTCTCAACACATGATGTTTGGTGTATGATACCATGAGAAAGAAAAAATGAAGTGAGATTAAACTCAGCCCCATTGTCGGTTCTAATACATTTGATCTTAGTATTAAATTGAGTATGAATCATGGCATAAAAGGACTGCAGAATGAGAGCAGTTTGAGATTTGGAATGCATGAGATAAGTCCAAGTTGACCGACTAAAGTCATCAACGATTGTAAGAAAGTACCGAGAATTGTTGATAGTTGAGACTGCCATTGGGCCCAAAATATCACAATGGATTAGATCAAAATGAAAATGAGATGTATGTTGACTAGAAGGAAAAGGTAACTTCTTTAGTTTTGCTAAAGGACATATATCACATGGAAAGGAATCAGAAAACGTAATAGCAGAATCATGAAGCTATAAGAGTTTCATTATTGAAAGAAGTGTGTGGCCTAATCTATAGCACCACAAATTATTCAAATAAATAGTACAACTTTTAGAAACAAAACTAGATTTCTGTGGAAATGTAACATTGCAATTGTCAGAGGGAGGTAAGAGGTGATATAAACCTCCTCTTTGCTCAGCCAATCCAACCATCTTCCAGATGTAAGGGTCCCTGTATGTAACATAAACCAGCAAGAAAGAACACATAGCAACCAATGTCACGGGTTAGTTGGCTAACTAAAAGTAAATTGAAGCCGAAAGAAGGAACACACAAGACATTGATAAGGGTTAGGTCATTGGAAATGTTGACATTTCCAATGTGAGTGACTTCAACAGATTGTCCATTTGGAAGTTTGACAAAATGTGAAACAATGAAGATAGAATGAGTGAGATAGGATTAGGAGTGCACCACATGGTCGGTGGCCCTAGTGTCTATAATCCATGTAGGAGAATCAGGTTTGGAAGAAGAAAAACAAAATGATTTACCTGTCATGAGAGAGGAGCTAGGACTCGCAGAATTATCATTGGCAGAGGATTGAGGATTATGTGTATGGTAGGTTGAATGAGGTCAAGAATCTTACAGTATTGAATTGGAAGGAATTGCAAAGATACATAAGACGATGTAAGCAGAGTAGATTCTTTGTTAGAGACAACTTGATTTCCAAAATATGTAGAAGTAACTTGATTTGCAGCATATGCAGTAGGAGTGATTATGTATCCTGGAACAGTGGCAGGATTTTTGGATCTGGAATTCTTGTAACCTGGAGGATATCCATGATTTTTGTAACACTTATCCACAGTATGTCCTGTAATTCCACAGTGGCTGCAGATTGGACTCTCCTTTTTAGGATATTGATGATAAACCTTTCCTCCCGACGATAATCAGTGGATCGAGTGAGGAAGGCAGAGGTGTCTGATGTAGGAATAAGTGGTGAAATAAGCTCTCGTTGTTTTTCCTCTTGCAATACAAAAGAAAACACTTTATTTATAGGAGGCAAAGGATCACTCAGTAAGATATGTCCTCTTATTAATATGAGTCATTTAGTCCTATTAGAAATCGCATGACATTTTCTTGATGCTGAGAATCAACCATAGCCTTTATTGCACCACAGGAGCAGCATGAACATGAGAAAGTAGGACGATAATTGAACAATTCATCGCTTAATCCCTTTAGTTTCGTAAAATAATTGCTAACCGAGAGCTGATCTTGAGAAATTGTAGAAACTACCTTTTGGAGTTGAAACACTCGAGGACCATTACCTTGAGAGAAACGATCTTTGAGATCATACCAAATCTCCCAATTTATTTCCTCTCGTCTCACTCAGTAAGATCAGTCTTGCATCCTAAACGTTCTAACTTTTTTGGATGGCTACAACCGTAAAACTTTTTCCATTTGGTACGTTCACACGTGCTCCCCTAGAAGGGAAGGTAAGTATTCGAACGGTAAAGAACAAAAACAAGAACATGTTCGAAAGTGATCTAACGGTTGCATTGCAAAATGTCTGAATGTGTTTGTAACTGTTAGCACAGAATTTTTTATTTTTTATTTTAAAATTTAGATTTTAAAAATAAAAATATATTTGATAAAAAATTATTAGACAAGAAATTCAATAACTAATTTATAACAAGCATCAAATGTAATGTTAAATATTAAACAAAATATTCGAAAAACCAACGAAACAAGTAAAACAAAGACAACATAAAATACGGAATAAAACAAACAATTTATCTTGTACATCGTGATGAATCTAACCGCTTCATGAATTTTTGCATCTCTTTCTTTAGCTGCGTCTCCATCTCTAGCCAGTAGCCACAACTGGTTTTCAATCCTCTACAATTCCTCCTGCTACTCTCTTAAGAGACTTTCTATCTTTGCTTGCTTGTCTTCTAATTCTTCGTACTCATTTTTCCTAGCAGCTCACTTCTCCTAGATCGCCGATCACGCCTGCTCTAGCTGGTGAGTGAACCACCTCATGACCCGAACCGTACACATATCCAGGTTTCTTTCTTAGTACCTCGTTGTAGACTTCAAACTCAGTGGATGATTTGCTATCAGATATGCACTTCTGCTGAAAAGCTTCCTTCTTTTAGTGGAAAGAACAATTCTATAGCACATAAAGGTGGTTAGCTAGAGACATGTTCGTTTTGGTAAAATTTTAAGAATTTTAAGTATAGTGTGAATATTTAGGTGATGTGTTAGAGTTTTATTAGTATTTGTGTAGAAGTTGTTGAGTTCTATTGATATTTGTAAAAAAATAATGTTGAGTTGTATTGGTATTTATGTAGAAGTAATGTTGGGATTGTAATTGTAGAGGGTTGAATTCAAATTCTAAAAATTTCACCAAAACGAACATGCCCTGTTGCTGGCATGTACTAAATTTTTTATTGAGGTTATTATGCACTTGAACATTACACGTACATCACGATAGTTGGCTGTAGTTGGGAGTGCAAATTTGTTTCTTTAGGAAAAAAAAATATTTTTTATCCATTGATTATTAATGTAGCTCGAACTATTAATTTTGTAACATTTTGCCTCATAGATGTCAATTATGTGCAATCAGACGTTATTATAATAAAAAGTTATAACAGTAAAATTGTCATATCTCTTAAAGCAAAATATTAATTTCAGTTCAAGAATGGTAGTTGATAAACGAAATATCACGAATCAAAAGTTCGACTGCAACATGCATTGTACCTCAATTGGTGGGCGAAAAAGGTATTTAAATGTAATAAAAATCATATATTACTTCTGACATATTTCTTCATTATTTTGTTTCATTTAAACTACTGCAGATATTCAAAGATGCTAACCCCCCCAAAAAAAAGATGTCACTTGACACTAGAGAAAAAACCAGAATAGACAGCTCGAAGCATTAACTCGAAGCATTTACTCTCTTACTTACTTGACATTAATTTGGGCGTAGCAACCATATATAAGTGCTTTGTTTTCACGTACGGAAGAATGAAACATGACGGGCTATAATATGACCGGTCCTACACGGTCCCATATGTAGTTCCATTTAAGTTCACATGCGCATTTTAGGCTTTCAACACACATAAGCGTAAATTAATTTATCTAGGACTCCAGGCCTGATCAGGATTCTAGGTAAAATTAGGTTGATTTTGGCATAAATTTTTAGTTCGAACGCTTTGCTAAAGACGTCCGAAAGCTAATATGTATGGGGCGGTTATGAACACGTTCGGACAGTTTTTGTTGTTATGTTCATGTCTTCATTTTGTAGTCGTAACCCAATTTTAAAATGACATGGAGTTCGGGATAGCGAATTCGGTATAATTCTTGAATTGTCCACGTTATGAACAGTTTGAGTTTAAAATACGCGTAATGTGCGTAATTGTATCTGCTATTGTGACGGATGTGTTTAGAAATTTTGATGCAAATCTCCTTTTATCCTTCGGATACACATTCAGCATTGAACTTACACACTCGCCTTCAATGGTGGATGTTTATGCTCAATGTTGTAGGCGTGTATCTGGGGACTGATGATAAATGCTATCAAAATTTCTATAGCATCTATCACAATGGTCGGGAAAATTGAAAAGGAGGAGTGCAATAAATAAGGACAATAGAGTTAAACTGGAAATTGTACACAGATCGGGAGCGAGGTCCTTCCAACGTGCAAGACCATTGTTAGTAAGTAATAATTTTACATTTTTATTAGATATTATTTAAATAAATGACTTAGGTATTTTAATATGCACGTTCTATATTTCTTTTGGTGTACAGAAAAATTCAGAATCTGATGAAATTAGTCATTCGTTGCTGTATAAAAAAACGCATACTAATAAGGATAGTATGTGAACATCAGAAGATGGAAGAATTTTTTTGCAAGTTATAACGTTAGATTTAATAATGCATTTATGTTTCATATGTGTTAATTTTATCTTATTTTCTAATGTTGTAGGAAAAAATTGAGGCGTTACAATTGCAGCACGAGTAAGAGGGAAAGTCATACACCGAAGTGGAGATTTTCGCTGAGATATTGAGGACGAAAGCGGGTTACATGCGAGGTTTAGGCCATTTAGTACGGTCTGTTGGATCATCTTCATCAACATTGTCGGTTGATTTGTCCCAGAGATTGGAGGAGACCAGATTGGAGATTGAGGAGATGAGCGCTAGATAGATGGAATATGAAGCGCTTCTGGTCAAACGGCCAAATATGGAGCAAACGATGCGAGAGCATATGCAGGTGATGGAGGAGCAGCATTAGAAGAAAGATGAATAGCTGATGCAGATGATGACATAATAACAATGGAAAAAATATTAAAAGTATCAGAAGATGATGCATGAGTAGCAAAGGAACCTAGTGGGATAACAAGAACAGATGATGCAACTAATGGTGAAGCATATGCGTGAGCAGTTGATGAAGCAGAATAGATAGTTGCAATCTCGTATGTGCAATGATTACGTATGCATGCTTAGCTATCCGTTCACACACTTTGCATTAAACACGTTCATCTGCAGGGTTATTCTGGCGTGCACACAGTCTTTTAATTAACAACCGTTCGCACGGTAAGAAAACATGTTCTTCACATTGGACCAACCGTTCGCACTCCTTATGCTACCGTATGGAAATTACGTTCGAACAACTTATGTGAATGGATGGAGTGTACTGGACATGATGATTTTCAATTTCGTCAATATAGTACAAACTGTGCAGACGGTATTATTGTCACCTAAAGCCTTTGCTGACGAGCTTTAAGTGACAATTCAATTCGATTTTGTCACTCAAAATTTTTGCCGAAGAAATTAACACTTTTGAGTGAAAAATATTTTTTACACCCAAAATTATTTTTCTTGTACTGAGCCATGCAGTAGAGGCCGGAGTTAGATCCTGCCGTAAGGAAGAGAAGCTCATCTTTCCAAAGAAATTATACCATTCACATGCATTTCCCAATCCTGATAGATAAGTTTACTCGCAGATCTATTCCGGTGTCAGAAAACAATATATATATCCAAACCCTAGGTATTGCATATATTATATGTATAGTAAAGTCTGCGACAACGTCGTAGTAAATGAATAGTTTAACCCCGAAACGCCTCTCTGTCACGAGACATTAATGTAATCTTAAAGGCGGCTAGCTGTCAAGTCCACTCAATAAAAATGAAGGTATTGAGGAAAAAAAATAAAATAAAAATGCAGGTATAATCTCATCCGGCCTCACGTTATCGTAAGCAATCAAAGGCGCCGTGGGAGTTGGTAATTAATATTATTGATAGACTTGTTCCGTAAACCCCGAAGCAAAATGAATTTAATTAAATACTAATCATGATTAACTTTGGTAGATCATTTATAAGACTTTACCTACCAACGATCGATGATCACGATCTTCACCTACTACGTCCGATTACGACGTTGTTTACTAGCTAGCCACTTGTTGCACGTTATAACCATGTAAAGCGAAGGTCTAGCAGCTAGCCTATATATATATATAAGCATTATTTGATAAAATCCCTCTATATATCGGTTGTTGAATTAAGGAGATTTTAGTTTAATCTTTGTTACAACTCCTTATATATCCTAGATAGTAATTGGTCTTTTTTTACGAAAATATATAAGAATTTATGCGAGTGGCTCAGAATTCATTAAGTACATGACCACTGAGTTATATATTATATATATATATATATATATATATATATATATATATGATTCATGAAATATTGGTACATGAAAATTTTTTCTTTCTTGGGGAGTATATTTGTCATCTTCATTATATAAAAGCAGTAGATTACCCCAGGACATGTACATGTGATGGTGGCGACAAATACAATGCTGTCAAAAATATATCTATTTTGCAAACAACATGGTCCAGTACGTACGTACGTAGTACTAAGTTGTATTTGGCCACGAAACGTACGATTGAAACACTTTTTCGAACTAGAACTTGTTCCAACTTAAGTTTTAGCTAGTGACAAAAATTTTCGCCCACTAACAACGGAAAATGTTGTGGTGAATTCTCTCCGTCACTTAAAACTTGGTGGGTTAATGTCCTTTGGTTGTCTTTATGTGGTTTGGTCTTTTAATTATAACATCGTGATACTTCTAGAACTGTGTCGATGGGTCTATTTGTCGTAGTTCGATGCTAGCTAGCTAGTACCGACATAGACAACAATTAATGCTGATAATGATATACAATATTACATTTGGCAGCTTCTTACATGGAGTAGTACTGTTCCATGAGTGCTAGCTTAGCATTTGCTTGCTAATTAATTGGTCCCAAAACATATAAATATATTTTTGTCGTATTAATTAATATTCATGTATCATAAATATAGAAGGAATTTTTTCTTTGTTTTCCTCCGAGTGAATTTTCCATCATAATTGAAACTCTTACGGAGAAACAAACAATGCACAGTTATATATGTATAGCCAGCTTCTTGCTGTCACCATAACCGCTAATTCTTTCGTTCTGGCCGGGGAATCATTAATACATATATATAGGAATCATTCTCTATATGTCAGTGCATATTTGCCTTATTTTAAGACAATTTTTTGTTCGTATAGGTATCATCTGGCAATTAGCATGAAAATCTGGTGGCAAATTAAAAATGGGGTTGGACTGTGATAAATCATTATTCTTAAAAAATAAATCAAAAGAAAACAGATCGATTAATCCTGCTGGCCGGATCAGCAGCTTTAACCCATGCCACTGAGGGATCATGAATTGTTAGATATCATCTTGTTGTTCTTAGGACCTTCATGAATGATCATGATCTCCTCTCCGGCGTGGTATTGACGTGGCGGCCTCAATATGAAACGATTAAGAGGCCTGCTGCAGGTTGATTTCATAATCAATATTGCCCCATATCATGGAGCTAGCTGCTAGCTCTAAACAATGTCCCTAATTAATAACCCCGCTTAGAAATGATAAAAAAAAATAAAAGGTTAAATACACTTTTCACCAAGTCCCTCCCGCCTCCAAAATTTATAGTAAAAAATAACACGTCTTTTACTGTTTTCTAATGGCTTGTTTTTGAAAAATTTTATGTTTTATTTATTTTGGCGCCCCCATTTTTTTTTATGTAATTGGCCCTTCTAATATTCAATTATTAGCTTCGTCCATGCAAATTGTAAGATCTATCTATTGTATTTATCTCCCTACCTTATAATTCGAACAAAAAATTATAAAAGATTTTAATCCATAAACATGATACAGATCGATCGGGACAAGATTCATATATATTATTTATGTCCCTCAATTTATACAGGATTGAGGTTAAGTTATATATGAACTTTACACACTTTAATAGAGAGTACGCATGCACTTTCTCTGCATGGATCTCAATCCTAATTAAGGTTAATATTATGGTTAAATCTATCCCCCCCCCCCGTTAAGAAATTTGCATTAATCTGCCACACAAATTTCATATATTGTTCTCCACGTTGAATTATTAAAAAAACGAGAGAATTATGTCCAAAGAGATATGATTCTGTACGTGTATCCAGTCAAACAAAAATTTAATTAAAGAGAAAAAAAATTTATGATTGCCAACTGCTTAGAAAAAAAAAATAATAATCGACCAACTCTAGCATGGAAAACCAACTTTAGATGTTGATTGAAGAACCAATAATTAAAAGTCGAGTAGCTTAATTCCTCAAAAGGATCATAAATATATAATTCCGACATAATGTTGCGTTTTCAATTTCTTTGCTGTAATATTATGGATCTCGTTCGGAATAAAAATCACAACAGGATCGGATCATGAAGCTAAAGTTAGGTGAAGAAAGGTCAATAACTTGCCCCCGAAAACATTTGACTCGGCACTACGTACGTTGTAGCTTATTTATAAAGAGTGTCTCTAAAGTAGTTGAAAATTAACTAGTGGGGTCGGTGAAGTACAGACTCAACCGTTTTGTGACACCCTCCCCGATATTTGTCCTGTAAGTACGTAGTACATACCCAGATCAAATTCAAGAAAAGACAGATGATCAATTATAAGGGTAGGAAATTAATTAAAGAACATATATATATCGTACTTGGCTGCAAAGTTCTGAATTCTATATATCGACTAATTTTATAATATGGCAGGCAGTAGAATCGAATCAAAAGAAGAAGCTAAGAATGGTTAAGGCAATTACAAAGGACCGAGTATTAATAATTTTTCTCGGCTTCATAATGCTAGAGATGAAGAAATAGTCAAGTGGGATCCGCTGCTATATATATCTTCGTCATGCATTGATTTGTAGACAAGTAGCAGCAGACGTACGGCCAGCATGACATGATCAGTGAAAGCGAAGGATGATCAAAACAATTTAAATTAGAGTATAGGTTCTTCAGTAGCCTCTAAACTAGAAAGGAAAAGAAAACCAAACGAAACGTGTTTGGATACCCAGAAAAATCATGTACAGAATAATACCCATATAATGTATATATAAAAAATCTGAGAGAGGCTAGGAAGCAACCACGAAGGAACCTCCCCATTCGTTATCCGACGCTTTCTTTAATTTTCAGGCTCTGTTTCTTCAGGAAGAGAACAATGCAAGAAGCCAAGGCATAAATTGCAGGTTGGTGATGAATACATAGCTAGCGTGGAGTTATGGGCATTGCGCTCAATTTTTTTACCGCTTTGTTTTGTCGTTTTGAGCTATTTTCGCATATATATATCAGATGTGATCTCCCTCTTCGCCTGCCGATTTTGACAACTCCAGCTTTCTTATTAATTTTGTCACATGCGAAGGAGGACGAATTAGATGATTGATCGGAGGCATGGAACTTTCACGCTACATGTCCTGCACGTATAAGTACTATATTGTCGCCAATGAGCTATGGTTCAAATGGCATGTCCTCCTATATGAAGGGTCCTGAATTGGGGTTAAATCTCCCCACCCCCTCCCCCGCAGGCTTGGCCTGCATTGCCTAAAAAAAAAGTACTATATTGTCCCAACTGGATCATCTACCGTGAAGAGAACACATAATTAAGATCAAAGAACTGATTTTTTAGGTAGCGTACTTGTTTGTCAAATCATTAATTTGACCCCTATTATAATTAATTACTTACTGCTCTGTATATTCAGGATTATCTATTTTCTCTGCTCCCCTTAACAAAGTTTTGATTAATGGGCTTTTATATCCTCATGATACTCCTGCTGTCCAGAAATATCCAACCCTGAAAAATCCTCAATTCAAAGATATACCTCATCTTTTCCGATTTCATAGACAATTCAACCTCTTACCTTGGATATTTAGCTGGAAATTACATATATATAATTTACTAAGGTGAGGATGGCTTACCAAGGGTTGTGACATCAGACAAATAGGTTTTTAAACCTATAGGTTTACTAGACAACTGGCGTAAAGATTTCTCAGAGACAGGAGACAGACCATTTAACATAAGTTTGATCTTGTCTAACTGATTACCTATTGTCTGGAGATACTGGTTGGTGTAATTGTTTTGTTCAACCGGTTGTTTCTTACTATCTGAGTCTGCAATCTTGAAAGGTGAGGCTATGACTTTGGATCCTTTATGAGATACGATGATAGTCTCGGGGGGAGGATGAGTATAACTGATTGACTTCTTGTCAGATGTAGTTCATTTTACTTTTGTGAGAACTCGAACCTTCGAATTCAGCTGGTGATATTCCTCTACGTATTCAAAGAAATTTATGTTCTTACCAATTTGAATCATAAATTCCTGTCATTTATCATAAATGACTTTCTTTTCGGCTTTGGTGTGACTTTCACGATACTCGGTTCGTTTGACTAAATTGGCTTCAGACATAAACTCATCTTCTAGAGTTTTCATATCTGGGCTGAAAGGTTTACTAATAGTCATTAGCTGGGGATTGATAGATTCAAAGTCTGTTTGGGTAGGAGACGCTTTGTCATCATCATCCGCATCTTCAGCAGTGACTATAAGTTTTGACTTGGTCGAGTACAGGTGCGTACTAACCTGAGAATTGACTTGAACTCCTTTGAGTTTCAGATTGAGGTCTCTTCTAAGGGATTCATTGAGGCTAGAGGTAGATCTTCGTTCAGACTGACTTCCTGGTTCTTGAATTCTAAGAGGAGTAAACCTACGTGGTTCATTAAAACTAATTCTAACTGATCCATCCAGATATTGTTGGATCATGTCTAACTTGGTGATATCATTATGCACAAGATTGGTTGGATTCTCATTTTCTAAGATCCATTCACTAGGCAAGATGACATCTTTCCAAATAATTAACTTGGGAACCCTAATGTTAGCGTCACTAGTATAACTCTGAATCAGAAGGATTTGATCTTTGGACTTTTTACTAAGACATGAACATTTAAATTAGTTCGAATGCACTTATAATAAATCCTATAGATCAATGCTAAAGGTTGACTTTGTTCTAACATTTCATAACATGAAGTTTTAATGTTCAAGGTTAAGGCTTTTAGAAGATGTCGATCACTTAAACTTAAGGTGAAATCAGGAAAACAATCAAAATGGATTGGACACAACAATACAGACGCATCAATCCCTTTATGGGTTAGGGGTTTGACTGCAACTTGAGCTAGACCTATGTGAATGTACTTGAAACCTTTTTCTTTATGTTTTTCAGGACATCGGGAGACAAAAGTTTACATTTTTCATGGGTTTTACTTAAAGCGTAAACCTGCTTTACGATTTTAACATGATAATTAACAGAAAACGATAAAGGAGAGAAACTTTACTTAGAGTAGATTTCACTACTGGATACCTTAGGAATATTCCAATCCTGAAGGTTGGAATTGACTTCATGAATTTCGAATGCTTCTTCATTAACTATTCCTGGAATTGGTTGCATGGAACCAAAAGACCTAGAACTCGTGGAAGAAATGGATCTAAACATCCTATTCATGATGAACTACTGGACACAAGAGTAAACTAAATCAATCAAATTAATAAACTTACAATAGACCTATCTAGGCTTCAACCTTGTGACTTAACAAACCTAAAAGGATGCTCCCTCTCACGGCCATCTGCTCATGCCTCGCTTGAGACTTACTGTTTGGAACTCTGCGCTTACTATTCAGGTGTGCTTCTAGATTGCTAAGGTTGGGGTTTAACTTAGACAGGAGAACTGAAGATTTACTAAGAATTTTCAAATAGAGTGACCATATAAGAGGTACAGATCACTACTACCCGAGTTTGGCTCTTATACCAAAATAGATAAACTGGAATGTATATAAGAACTTTGTAATTTTTTTAATTAGTATTAAAAGAAAATAGTTTCAGCTAATATATATGAAACACTCCAAATTACCAGCTCTAAAAAAATACTGCCACATCACTTTCAGTTCAAAAGCTTTTGAAAACATAAATAAAAAAATTGTAATTTTGATCAAAGTTATAAATTAGCAAAAAAAAAAAACCTTGATTGCTGAAAATATTTCGTGATCGAAACATGCTCTGATACTACCGATGGTTTCTGACATCATAAAAAGCGTTAAGGATTACAAGGCCATGAGTGGAGTAAATAATTTTACAAGGCCAAAGGTCAATTCCCATCATGCCCGAGAACATGTTCATGTCTGACGTCCCTTCCTTTTCAACTAAACTGGAGACACGTCTTTCTTGAAGATGCAGTCATGTCTGATCATATATCACCTAATATATATATTATACGATATCATTCTGCTATATGAAATACTACACAACAAAATTATAGTACAGTGAAATTTATATATGATTTATTTAACCAACATTTTCCTATCCGTATTGATTGTAAATTTACTAAAGGAATTTTATTAAAAGATGTGAAAAACCTTGCTTCTAAACATCTTTTTGTTAGATGGTAAGACATTTTATCTGTTTTTGATTTTGATATTGAATATATTAAAAGCGAATCAAACTCAATCCCTGATTTTCTTATTCGTGAATTTCTACAGGGCAAATGAGTTTTTCCAAATCCTCTGCCTCATCATCCAAACCTCCTAATACAACGTCTCGTAAGTTAATCACTTCCGATTTTCTTTCAGATATATCGTTCTCTCCATTTGCCACGCCTACCCGTGGTCCATCTCCTTCTCATATTCGACCTTCTGTACGTCCTAGTATACCTCTCCAGAATACCTTTACACTTCTTGGCCAAATACCATCACCTAGACCACCTGTGTCACCTGCACCTTTACCTCCAATGGATAAAACTTTTGGTCAAAAAATACAGGCTATGCCTTCTCTTCCTTGCAAGCCTACTGATATAATGGTTTTTATAACATATATCCGTCATGTCACTTTTATTGAAGATCCATATCAAATTGCAAATCAGATATTACCACCTGGATGAAACTTTGTTCCAAAAAATCCCATGTTTACCCAAGCATTCTACCAATATATTTTGCATGATACAAAGTCCGTCAAATTCGAACAGACTCCCTGTAAGTATGACCCTTCTCGAATTGGATTTTCAAAATTTACCATTAGTCGACTTATTTCGTCTAAAGAGTGGGGACAACCATTGACTCTTTGAGCCCTGTTTGTACCTTTCAAAATTTTAAAACACGTTTCTTATTATGATTATATTGACGCATGAACTTTTTCCTTATTTTTTGATAATCAAGCCCATCGTCATACTTGGTTTATAAGATTCAAAGGATTTTATTTTACTGATCCAATTCCTCATTGGTTTCTCCAATGGTGGGATCGGTTTGGTCTAGAACTTTCTATTTTTCCTGCTACCCTTGAACAAGCTTTTGATCAATGGACCTTTTGTCCTCATGATACCCCTGCTATCCATAAATATCCTGCCATGAAAAATCCTCTACTTAAAGATATACCTCCCACTCTCCGATTTCATATCTAATTCAACTTGTTACCTTGGATATTTAGTTGAAAATTTATCTCTACCCTCCAAGATAAAGCCAAAATATTATCCTAAAAGTTTTTTGTGAAATGGTGGCCAGTGTTCACTATCGATAATATCCTTTTCGCCATTTCTAAAGACAAACAGATCCAAGATACTCATCCTCATTTTCTTGCTCAAAGAAGTCAGATACAAGCAAAGTTCGCTGCTGCCAAATCTCGTGATGATTACAAAAAAATAATTGCTTTAAGTTTTCTCCCAGCTTTTTGAAGATGATGGTAAAGATAAAACAGATACTCTTGATATATCAAGCACAGATAACTACTATATGCCTACCTTTGATGATGTTGAAGATCCCTATGATGCTTTTGATTCAGAACTCCCTCCTGAAGATATTACTGTTATTAGCAATTCCCTAACTGAAGATTGGCGATATGCTGAGATGATATTTTGCTGAGAACGAGTCAATTTGAAGATAAGAAGATATTTTGAAGATATATTGAAGATATACCCAAAATACCCCTGTCGACAAACAGTAAAAGACTATTTTACCCTTGACAAACTACCTATGTTAATGTTACTATTGTCAAGGCTAATTTGGTATTTTCCCTTTCTTTTCATTTCTATATAAGAGGCGTCTCGAATTCTGAACTCTTCAGATTGAGTTCCGCCCTCTCTCTCAACTCTCTCCCTTTTCACTACTTTCTCTCTACCTTCCTTCATCCACCAATCCCTTTCCTTTTCCTGACTATCTCGCACCTCCTCTGTCTACCTATCATTCCTCTTGTAATACTTCAATCATTTTTTGAATTTTTGTACTTGTATTCCAATAAACTATGTTTTGTATAACCATGATTTCAACAATATTTGTTTTAATTTCTATTTCATTACTGTTACTACCTACATGGACGATTCTAACTGCTTTTTGTCTTTTATAAACCATTTACAGTTGTTTCCTATTTCGCATTTACATTCATATTTAATTCAATCAAATATATATCTGGGACATACATTTGATATACATTTGGTTCTATTCCTAATGCTTTTTGGAATAGAAAGAAACACGTGATAACTTTTAAGAAAAATATTTTTTAGAACAAAATATCCCTACAAAAGCTCGACCAATTCAAATGAATCAAGAACTTTTAGCTTTATGTAAAAAAGAAATAGTTGATTTATTACAAAAGGGTCTTATCCGAAAATCTAAATCACCCTGGAGTTGTGTTGCTTTCTATGTGTAGGGTCAGGCTGAATTAGAACGAGCAATTACCCGTCTTGTTATTAATTATAAACCTTTAAACAAAGTTTTATAGTGGATTCGATATCATATTCCTAATAAAAAAGATCTGCTAAACAGGTTACATGATTCTACTATTTTTTTCTAAATTTGATATGAAATCTGGATTTTATCAAATATAAATTGCAGAAGATGATCGTTATAAAACTGTTTTTACAGTTCCTTTTGGCCATTTTGAATGAAATGTTATGCCCTTTGGTTTAAAAAATGCCCCCTCTGAATGAAATGTTATTCCTCTTTTTCTATCGTTTATATTGATGATATATTAATCTTTTCTAAATCTATCAAATATACATATATTATATAGCTAGCTTTCTGGTCATAGCTAGATGTGGATTCTTATAATTCCAAGCTTTTACATTGAAAATGGCCGTCTGGAGGCCGTGACTAACGTGGTCATGAAGTGAATATCTATACTCCACAATCAAGCTATACCAGCTCCCTCCATATATATAGTCTAAGAACGGGACAACTACCAAACTCACAGCTTTTATTATATATATATATATTAAGAGGTGGATAACCCCACCTTTAGAAACGAAATATATACACCGGACCCAAATTAAGCAGCAAAGATCAATTTAAAATCTAGATGTCAAATATCTGTTTGTCCGAAAAAGTCAATTTTCTTGTAACATGTTTTCATGGTTATTGAACTGTCTTAATTAAAATATCAATTAATTTACAAGTAGACATGACGACTAATTTAGAAGCATACTCAGGTCTCAGCAGAACTCAAACCTGTAATTGCCATGAAAATCGTTGAGCTGATGGCGAAAGCAGCTAGATGAATGGAGATTAATGACACGAGTTACCTGTTTGAAGTTTAGGGATATATATGCAGGGAATTATGAGGATGAACTACGTCTATATATCCTCCATGTCCGCAATTAGTACCAGAGCTTGTCAATGCATGCGCCCGCTCAAAGTTCATACCATGATGGACTCGATCGGCCTAACAATTCTCCTCCAAGTACTCAATGAAGTGGGTAGGCCCTCAAAAGAAAAAGGATGGGTTGTGGATTCCGGTCAATCCCCTCCTTATATAAGTCATACTTTAATCGTCAACATCGGATATATTTTGGAGGCAAAATCATGCATATGCATGGACTTGGACTACCCTAAAGTCTTTCTCTTTATGTGCTCAAAAGCATGACAACTAAAAAGGAAAAACATACTGAAAAGCACGATCGATATGGATCTTCTGTTTTAATTTCTTCCATTGCATTTACTTTATGTAACGAAACATAAGCATGAATTGATTGATCTATAAAACTTGAAGAGCGTTAATACGTCGACACAATATATATGGATCGATCAGAAACTATTTAAAACTCTAATTAACAACAGTATATCTAACAAACAATTGTTCCCTTTATTCTAATTGACTGTCTTATCTATAATTTGTGCTGGTATAGCTAGTGGGGTTTCGTAAGATAATTAGCATGTGTGAAAAAATTTCAAAAATTACTTTTTTGAGTGTTCGCTAAAAAAATATTTCTTGGAGATATTTTTTGTATTTAATTCGAAATGATAAGGTCCTGATCAAGAAGAGAAAGTCAGTTGTTCTTAATTACAATTAAGTAATTTCTCCCACCTAAATTTGGGACTTACTTCATAATTAATATATCCATCAACACACCACAAAAGGCATGCATCATGATAAATCATGAGTTAATTTCATTTGAGAACATATAGGGTGAATTTTGTTAATGTTATTGATTTCAAATTTTGAATTATAATTTGAATTATTTGGATAAAAGTTTGTTTAAGTATTCAAGATGTCTCCTAAGAAGATTAGGATTGAAAAACATTTAAATTACGAAAATTAGAATTGGAAAGCTTTTGAATCATGAAGATGAGGATGAAGGATATTCAAATTTTGAAAGAAGAGTTCAAATTCGCGAAGTGTAAAATCTCTCAAGTGTATCTCCGGAATAGATATTCGTCCAAGCTTCACCTAGCTTGGCTCGAGCTAAAATCTCTGTTTTCAAATTTTCTTATCGTTTTCTATTTAAACCGTGAGACATTCGTCCAATATGTTTATCCAAGTTATTTCCTTTTGGCGTCTTATGTTTGAGAGAAATATTCTTTGAGATCTTTGCACTTAAAGTGTTTATATTTTTTATGTCCTACATCAATCACCTCAATCACCATTGAAATCAACCTCCTGTGAAAAGCAGAGTTTAAGGAGATTGGCAACCGGAGTTATCAGTGTTGAAGAGATTTACAAAAAGAACCTCAGAAGGTTGAGGGTTAATCGAAGCGGGTCTAAGTTGAATTACCTAGATTATTACTTCGGAGTTGTCAGAGTCAAGCAACTGGATGTTGCCCCGTGTCTGAGTCACTGATGTAAGGTTTATCTTCTAGTTAATTTTTGGTGGTTGCTAGCCCGAAATGGTTTTTTTTCCTTTGATAAGATTTTCCATTTCGCCATCAAATCTCGTGTCTTGGCATGTGATTGATATTTTTCTTTGATATTTGTTTTAATATTCTGCTGCATATTTATTGATTGTTAACTACTTTTCAGATTTAGATGAAATTATTTTAAGATTTGTTCTAAATTTATCTATGCATAGAAAAATAAAGTACCAACATCTATTCACCTACTCTAAGGTCTAAATCAGTTTTTTCAAAGTTGAAACAGATCCAAAGCTGAGAACAAATATATTTACTTTATAATTACATCGTGACGACGTTGTTCATGCTGGCTACGAAGCATTAATAGATTAATTAATAATTACCTATGAAACTGATAATTAATTCGTCACAATAGAAAACCTACATGATTAACAGCCTTATCGTGACGAATACTGACATGACGTGTCACCACACGATGATGTTACAGGGGAATTTTCCCAAAGCCTGTTAATTAAACACCGGCTGGCGCCGACTACTTCTTGCGATGAGTTTTGAAGGGGAAACGAAAAAAAAACGCGGTTAACTAAATTAATTTTTATAAATTTAATTTTAATTAAAAAGAAATTTAAATAGTTAGTTTATAACAGATGCAGCTTTTGTTGACGGAGTTAGTTGTAATAGATTAATTTTGTGTGTCACTCTTGACTTCAACGACAAAGAGTGTTGTGTAGTACCGGACATGTAGCGCCTTTATCTATATAAAGAGGAGTTGAGCCTATTCAGAGCACTAAACTTCTACTACTGCTACTGCTCTCAAGTTATAAGGCCTGCACAAGCTCTCTTCTCTTTTCCCTTTCTTTGACCCCCGGCCTCGGGTCTTCTTTTGCGCTTTCTTCCCACCCAACTCTGAATCGGTGGGATGTTCTTGGCACACGCAACCAATATCTAATCAAGTTTTCTACGAAATCTTCATTGAGAACTGCACCGCCACAGAATCTCATAGGTTCTACGATATTGGTTGGAAGCTCTGAGCACATACCGGCTTGTTTGGAGTGCGAGATTGCACAAAGTTGTCTGCAACTTTTTTCATTGGAAAGTGCACTGCCGCCGCGAAATCTCGTACGTAGGTAGGTCCCTATTTTTCGCTCTTTCTCTGTCTCTAGAAAATATATATCCTATGGCGCTTGTAGTGATATGGGTTCGTGGTGACATTAAAGAGTGCTCTTGTATGCATAACCGGAGGCAGGAAGCTGATTAATGGGGGGCAAAAAAATAATTTAGTTGAAAAAAAAAATTTAGGTGTCAAAATTTGTTGTTTTAGGGAGCGAACCGGGGCAGTGGCCCCAGTTCGCCTCCCCTGCCTCCGCCGGTGCTTGTATGAACCATCTGACGTTCAATTCGATCGATATCTCTTGTCCCTATATATTTATGTCTCAAAATAAAGATTTTTGGCGAAAGAGTAGTGATTTTTCTGCACGTACAACTCTATAGTATTACTTGATGTCTCCATTTTTGGTCGCCTTGAATGGTGGTTAAGACGATGTATCTGATATATTATCAATGACTGCAGGAGCTGCGAGCAACAGAAAGGACAAGAAAGAAGCGTATTCAATACCATCAATCTTAACCATCGTCGCTGGTAGCACCGCCCTTTGATTGAAACAAACTCAGGAAGAATGTGGAGGCTCAAGGTCGCTGATGGTGGCAATGACCCTTACATCTACAGCACAAACAACTTTGTCGGAAGGCAGATATGGGAGTTTGACCCAGAGGCTGGTACCCCAGAAGAGCGAGCTGAGGTCGAAGAGGCTCGTCAAAGCTTCTACAAGAACCGTTATGAGGTCAAGCCTAGCGGCGATCTCCTCTGGCGGATGCAGGTCCCTCATCTTTCTCTCTCTCTATCTATGCCCCCTCTCCACTTTAAAGTAGTTTTTTCCTGACTTAACGCGTCTCGTATTGGATATCTACCATGGTTTCCGTCATAATTAAGTACGGTTTTATTCTACTCTCTCCTTGATTTCCTCGCTTAACATGAAGGCAGAAAGGGTGGTGGCAGGTAAAGGTTGGGAAGTCTCTGCGGGGTCTGAAAATCCAAAGTCTTACCCTCAATACCTCTCTTTAATTTCCTACGTAGAAAGAAAGTGCTATGTTTTCCCAGTCATTTTTTTTTCAGGCAAGAAAGTGCTTAATTGTTGATGGAACGCTGATCTTTGACCAACCCATTAAAGATTACGACACTCTTTATATTTATTTATTGCCTCTCTCCCACTAGGAGCTCTCTCTTCTAATACTTGTGTTTCTAAGGAAACTGGAGAAAAAAGAGAGTGGTCTCGGAGTTCTTATTTTATGGGCGTAGCAGATTCTCTTTTTTTTGTCTTTATTTTCTCAGTTTGTAATTACTGGTTCCGGTGATTCAAAATCCATAACATTTAGTGGACATATTCTTAGAGTAGACCGACGACTGTTTCTCTTTATCCTCGTATTTTTGTGGACAATTTATATGTTTTATGAAGTTTTGAGCCTTTAGGAAAGTGTCACATAGAACTGAAAAACGGAGAAATTGTATTTTGTTTACCTACCTTTTGTCAAATTAAAATTTTAACCTTTAATATTTTAAGATTATTACATTTTTTTTTACTTTTCACCGACTTTTTCAATCTCTTTTTATCTTTTTCCAACTCTTAAAATTATACTCTAAAATTTAAATTTTGTTCCCAACAGCTGGTGGTTGATGTCTTGTCACTGTGCTTGATTTTATTTTTGTAGAATTCCTACTGCCACGTGACAATAATAATAAAACCCTGAAGGATGACCTGGTCAGATCTGGCAGGCCCGGATCTACGGGCCATCTTGTTTCAGGGTGGAGACACGCCCGCCTCATTCTTTCACGTCGTCCGGTCCATTTAGTACACCCTGGAATTTAGTGGGTTGTCTGGCCGGTGCATTCACTCTTTCTTTATTTTTTTTCCACTGGAAATATTCTTTAATCTGTTCAAGTACAAATAAATTACTGCCTAGAAAAAAAGGAGAGAAAGAAAATTATTGAAGGAATAAAAAATCATGTGATCTTCTAATTCGGATAAGGAAAAATCCCATTGTTCATAATTATTGGAAAATCTTTAATTTTTTTTAAATTGCTCTCATAGAGGAAACAAAATTATAAAGTAAAAGTTGGGAGCCAACGTGGGAGGTGGATTTAGGACCGGAGATAACAACCAGAAAGCGTGGCTTGAGTGAGTGGGAAGTGAGATAACCTCGCACAAGTCCATCTTATGAAGTAGCGTAGTCTTTTCTTTTGGGTTTTTTCTCTTTCGCGTTTGTAATCTTTTTTTTTTTTTTTGTTAATCAAGACAACTTTTATAGATACTATATAGGCGTAATCAGGAAGCGTTTCAGATTAATACGAGTGTTATTGGAGATTTCTAATGCTTCGGATGTTATGACACTGATATACTCTGTTTTCTTTTATCAAAACGATTGCAGTTTCTAAGAGAGAAAAACTTCAAACAAACAATTCCCCCAGTGAAGGTTGAGGATGGAGAAGAAATCACGTATGACAAGGCCACATCCGCATTGAGGAGGGCTGTCCATTTCTACTCTGCCATGCAGGCCAGTGATGGCCATTGGCCAGCTGAAAATGCCGGGCCATTGTTTTTCCTTCCGCCCTTGGTGAGACTCGTCACTTTCATCATTTTTCTCCTGGTTGGGATCATCGCTTAACTCTTATTTGTAAATTTATATAAAAAAACATACATCAGTAGAACTTTTCTCAAAATATCAGCAAAATTAAACAGCTTCTGCGAACAACATTTACTGATTTTAATAGTGGATTCCAATTAGTCTAGAATACATCACTGGACATCTTCTATGATTTTCTCCTGTGAGCAATGCAATTGGATAAATGACATGCGTGCTTTTGACTTCATGTGATTTTCAGCTGGCTGTAATTGCTAATGTCATCCGTTTCTTTAACCCCACATTGCAGGTAATGAGTATGTACATTACAGGACATCTCAATACTGTTTTCCCTGCAGAGTCACAAAAAGAAATTCTTCGATACATATACTATCATCAGGTACATATTGTAGAAAGCTTTACATGTTAATTCTGAAAGTAAGATTTGCCTTTCTTACTTCCGTCTTTCTTTCGTAAGTCTAAAGTTTGAAATATAAACAAGTATGCTGCAAAACTTTTTCAATTGTAGAATGAGGATGGTGGTTGGGGATTACACATAGAAGGTCACAGCATCATGTTTTGCACCGCTCTCAGCTACATCTGTATGCGTATACTCGGGGAAGGACCCGACGGCGGTCAGGACAATGCTTGTGCAAGAGCACGAAAGTGGATCCTTGATCATGGTAGTGTAACACACATGCCTTCTTGGGGGAAGACCTGGCTTTCGGTATGATCATGTGTTTTGTAAAAAATTAGATCACATTGAGTTAGATACAATGAACGATATGTTGTGAATTGGACTCTAATCCTATCTTGTCTGGTGCCAGATACTCGGTGTGTTTGAGTGGATTGGAAGCAACCCAATGCCTCCGGAATTTTGGATGCTTCCTTCATTTCTTCCCATGCATCCAGGTTTGTACATATTTGCTTAATGCTTCATCAAACTCCTTGAAAACTCTCGTGTGCTTTTAGATCCTTACTACATGATGGATTGCTTTCGGAATCAGTTAGGCCAATTCTTACAAATTTATTTGGGTGTCAAATTGACACACAATCCATACCTCCTTTAGAACCCTCTTGTACTAAAGAAGTTCAATATCTTCTCTTTGTTGGGAAGACTAATACTTTGAGAACTATTCTAGTGAGATTCTTACAAACTCTAATGGAACTTCACTCAACCCAAAAACTTAAATTTATACATTTGAACCCAAGCATTCAATGCTAAGATCTTACCTTTGTAATATATTGTCAATGCATGACTTAACCTTGGTACAGCCACTCAACATTACCATACTCTCCCTTGAACAAAAATATTTTTGCCAATCCTATGGACCCTTTCTTAGGATCATGTTCTAGGATAATCTTGTGTGGTCAATTTTAGTCCCTGATATGTACTATATACCCTTGTCCTGCTTTAGGTGAAAAGAAGCCCAACACCTATGCCTATTATCAGTTGTTAAATCCCCGTCGAGTCTTCTAGAAAGATTATTATCTAAACATTTTGAGACACCACTAAACCAAAACCTTAAGATTATAGGTTCATACCTAAATGTACTTTATAAACCACTCATAATTTTTGCATTCTCTTAACATCAACAAAAAAATTTGCTGGATTCAAAATATTGTGTTCTACTTGTAACTTACAATTGCTTAAACCTGAATGCAGCCAAAATGTGGTGCTACTGCCGGATGGTGTACATGCCCATGTCGTACTTATATGGGAAACGGTTTGTAGGCCCAATCACTCCTCTCATTCTTCAATTGAGGGAGGAGCTCTACGCAGAGCCTTATGATCAGATTAACTGGAAGAGTGTGCGTCATTCATGTGCAAAGGTTAGTTTTCCTTAATTTTCTCCTCACTACTGATACTTCCTCATTGTTGAGGAAGATGCTTTTCCAACACTCTTCGAACGTATTGACATTAAAACTATTCCTACAGGAGGATATCTACTATCCCCATCCTTTGATGCAAGATGTGCTTTGGGACAGCCTATACTTATTCACTGAGCCTCTACTTACTCGTTGGCCCTTTAACAAGTTGGTCAGAGAGAGGGCTCTTCAAGTAACAATGAAGCACATTCATTATGAAGATGAGAACAGTCGATACATTACCATTGGATGCGTGGAAAAGGTAGTGTGATTATCCAATTGAATAAATGCAGAGAAGAGCATCTACTTATAACAGTACTCCTAATGTCTTTTTTCCCCCCTAAGAACAGTACTCCTAATGTCATTTGCACTTAACAGGTGCTGTGTATGCTGGCTTGTTGGGCTGAAGATCCAAATGGGGATTATTTCAAGAAGCATCTTGCTAGGATCCCAGATTATATATGGGTGGCTGAGGATGGAATGAAAATGCAGGTTAGACTCAGATTCTGCAAAGGAATTGTGGAATTGTTTGCCTGTCTATTGCATATTTAATTGGACTTTATATTGAACAATGGAAAAGATCAATCCCTATACCAAATCTCTTTTTTAGAGTTAATTCAGCCTTGGCACTTAAGTATAATCCTAATCTCTGGTTTTCTAGCTTTGTTTATAAGTGGTGAGGGTCCTTGCATGAAGAAGGAATTGAATGCTAACCTTGGTAAACGAACGTTTATGCAGAGTTTTGGTAGTCAAGAGTGGGATACTGGTTTTGCCATTCAAGCTTTACTTGCTAGTAATCTCACTGATGAAATTGGACCAACACTTGCGAGAGGGCATGACTT
The DNA here is from genome assembly GCA_963930655.1 of Myrica gale. Lineage (NCBI taxonomy): Eukaryota > Viridiplantae > Streptophyta > Magnoliopsida > Fagales > Myricaceae > Myrica > Myrica gale. The sequence goes on along the minus strand of OZ005619.1, from coordinate 10,369,219 downwards.
CATAAAGAAATCTCAGGTTTGGTTTCCAACTCTGAAAGTATCTTGTCAGTATAGTCATCAACTATGCTTTTTTGCTTAAAAAAAGGGATACTATCCAATATTGCCTTGACTAAGTCTTTAATTTCCTTTTATCTCTGTGAAGGTCAAAGACAACCCTTCTGGAGACTTTAAAAAGATGTACCGTCACATTTCTAAAGGGTCATGGACATTCTCTGATCAAGATCATGGATGGCAAGTCTCTGATTGCACTGCAGAAGGTTTGAAGGTAATTAAGTTTGCTGAAAATCAATAAAGTTTGAGTTGCTTCTTATCCCTAATCACTAGTTTCATCATCAAATTCTTCTCTTATTTACAGTGCTGCCTGCTTTTCTCAATGATGCCACCTGAAATTGTTGGGGAGAAAATGGAACCTGAGCGACTTTGTGATTCTGTAAATGTCCTACTTTCTCTACAGGTAAGGTTAAACTTTCTCCAGTGCCTGCTTTAAATGTCCTGCTTTTTATCCAAATGCATAGTTGTTTCTTTCCAACATTTCCCCCCAACAGTTTCTCCTGCTGAGCTGTTGCCACTTTCAATAGATTCTACCATTACTAGATAATAATCACTTCTTATTGCTTTTCAAAATTATTTTGAAATGTCGTTCAAATTTCCTTTTTTTTGTGCGTTGTTTATTTCTTAAGTCACAGGGTGTATATCAATAAATCTATTCAATGGCATAATGCAGAGCAAGAATGGTGGTTTAGCAGCCTGGGAGCCAGCAGGAGCCCAAGAATGGTTGGAAGTACGTACCCTAACATAATGAAGTGGCCTGGAAATGTTCTGGCCCAAATACATCAAAATTGTTGTTGATAGATTCACCCTGTGTCATACATTAATGGAATACAGCATTTTTTTTTTCTTCAGATGCTTAATCCCACAGAATTCTTTGCGGACATCGTCATAGAGCATGAGTATGTGGAGTGTACTGCATCAGCTATCCAAGCTCTAGTTTTGTTTAAAAAGTTATACCCTGGGCACAGGAAGAAAGAGATCGAAAATTTCATTCAAAATGCTGCTAGGTTCCTTGAAGACATACAAAACCCCGACGGTTCATGGTATGTTCCTCTGCTGGTTGATTTGATATGTTTGAGATGTTAACCTTTTTTTTAATATACATGTCTTAGAAAGATCAGTTAGATAGTTACATGATGAACCATTTCGACAGGTATGGAAATTGGGGAGTTTGCTTCACATATGGTTCATGGTTCGCACTTGGAGGATTGGCAGCGGCTGGCAAGACTTACAGCAACTGTGTGGCAATGCGCAGAGGTGTTGAATTTCTATTAAGAACACAAAGAGATAATGGTGGATGGGGAGAGAGCTACCTGTCATGCCCCAAGAAGGTAATGCTTCAACAAAGATCGCTCTATAGGCTTCTTGCGTGATTTTTTCCTGTATTCTTGATTTCTGTCATCATTGGGAGGAGTTTAAGAACCTTTAATAATTGTCGCCATTCTTGTACTAGGGAAATTCAAGTTATTGAATACTATATAGATCAATTACTCACTTTCTTGCCTCCTTAATTTTGTACATGCAAGAGAACTTCTTTGACCAGCCATTGAAAAATAAACTCTCTTCACTTCATATTATATAGGAATATGTGCCTCTTGAAGGAAACCGCTCAAATTTGGTACATACTGCATGGGCAATGATGGGTCTTATTCACGCTGGACAGGTCAGTTTATGATTTAAAACTTCAGTGACATACCTCTCATATCATATTATCAAATTGCCTTTCTAGCATATCCTAATTATATTGAAGTTTTGTTTCTAATAGGCTGAAAGAGACCCGACACCTCTTCACCGTGCTGCAAAGTTGATAATCATTTCCCAGATGGAAGATGGCGATTTTCCTCAACAAGTATTTCTCTTTAACATGGCTTCAAACAATCCTTTTATTTTTATTTTTTGTTGAGCACAAAGGTTCACAGAATTAAAAGGAAAAGTGATATGTGAAAGTAGTTTAGATAGAAATGGTGAAGAATTAGGCAAAAAGGAATAGGAGCTTTCTAACAACTTATCAACCCCTTTTGATGCAGGAAATCACCGGAGTCTTCATGAAGAACTGTATGTTGCACTATGCAGCCTACAGAAATATTTACCCGTTATGGGGTCTTGCAGAATACCGGAAGCGTGTCCCATTGCCGTCCGGTAGCATTGAATTAATCCAGAAGTGAACTGTGTAGCTTAACCACTATACCTGAGGCACCAAGCAAGTTGTTGTCAATTTATACTGTTTAGTTTTCATTCTTTTGCAGCTGTGTTGATGTATGTAAGAAAGTTGATCACAGCGACCTAAATAGATGCGAGTAAAGAGCTCATACAAGTCTATCACTGTATAATGAAAATCAATGGCCCAAAAAAGAGAGAAAGAAGAATAATGTCAATGAAAAGTTTGTCTTCGGCTATGCTACCTTTTCGCTTTCCAACTTCTGCTGGTCCAAGAAAGTACTTATTTACATTTTCCAGTGTACATGTTTTTGTTTTTTTTTTCTTTCTTCTTCCTTATGTCAAAAGTTATTGCTGAGTTGTAAATCGAATCCTTGATGTTTGAGTGTTGTTGCTGCCCTTTATGGACCTAGGTTGCATGTCAAATTGGTGTATGATACAAGGCCTAAAAGAAGGACAAGGTATGGATCAAAATCTGAAAATATGTTTTGTGCATGCATGACCGAATGTGCTATGGTATTGTCAAGCAGTGTTGCCTCTTGTAATCATAAAGGATTGAGGTTCAAAGGATCTGGAAATCAGTGTTGTTGATGGTGAATAAGTGCACTGAGGTTTAATATGATTCGGATACGAATAAGGCGAAAACAACAACTTATTCGGGTGTATGTTGCATGCAATCACAAGTTCTGGCAGATCACTAGACTCGGTTTAAGTTAACCTTGATGGCATAGTTTACCCTTCGACCTTAGGTTGGAACAGAGGTCTACGAAGGTAAAAGATTTCAAACTAAATTTCAGGTCATTTCGATAAGTATTGAATTAGTTATGAATTTTTAAAGGTTCCGACGTCAAGCTGCCAGTAACCTTGCACGTATAGAATGACAATTTATTTTAAATGCCTTAGAGTGATCAGTTTAGGTTCAATGATTACGAATCTAATCTTGGATGTTGAGTATATGAAAGAAGAAGATTTGAAGATAGAATTTGTGCAAGTAGGAGATGTATGAAAGAAGTTATGGTATTTTGAAAATGAAAGACCGAGCTGACGGCAGCAGTAGAGATACCCTAGGAATTTCACCTAAGTTGAATTGTTTTTTGAAAATGCATAGGAATTCTGATGTTTGTGATTTGTAACTTCAAACTTGATTGGAAGCTGAATAATTTACAAGAAATTCATGTAATTTGGAATTATGTTTTTAAAGATACGAATTTTGAAACCGGAAAAGGATATGAATATGATGCGGAATATAGTGGAGAAATAGGAATTAGATAGAAAGCTCAAGAAAGAATAGGGAAGAAGAGAAGAAATAAGCCAAGGAGAAGGGGAAACACATTTTTGAATGCAAGAGGCAGCAGCCAATAAACTTTATTATCTCAGTCTAATTGATTTAAGGTTCTCACTAACCTTAAATAGAGAACAAAGGTCATAAGCAAACCCTAAAAGCCCATGGGCCAAAACTTAATAAAGCATAATAACTCCTAGTCTATTAAAATATAAATCACAACTAAATACTAAAAACAAGTAAATTAAATGAATGTCCCCATTAACTCCCCCCAGGTGGGAAAAAAACTCGACCCTGTCGAGTAAAACAAAACAAGACAAAATCATAACTCTCAAGTACCCAACCACAAACTAAGTGGTTGTGCGGTCTTCTTCTTCGCACGCTCATAGACTCGTATCAGTGGAGGTCTGAATCGAGTGTCCCCGGGGTGAGAAGAACTCGACTCTGGCGAGAGAAGATCCTGATGACTTCTGTAAAGCTCCAACATGTCGGGATCAAGTTGTTGAAGAATATCTCGAGTAACCCAAGTGCATTCAGAATCCGGTTTATTTACCCAGCGAACAAGGAAACGCTGAACCGCTCCATCTGTAGTGAACACAACCTGCTCATCTAGAATAGCATCAATTTTATCTACGAGTGCAGGAAGAGAAGGTAATGGTGCAGGGGTAGGAATAGGCTCAGGGTTAGGCGTAGTTGTGTCAAGAAAAGGATCATCTGGGAAGCTGGGAGGGCCTTTGTAAGCAACTAAGTCCTCAACATTGAAAGTATGATGAAAACCAAAGTGAGATGGAATATCAATGACATATGCATTAGGTCCAACCTGCTTCAAAATTTTAAAAGGACCAGCACTACGAGCCTGCAATTTGGAAGCGAGTCCAGAAAGACGTCGTTCCGGTCGAATTCGGATCATGACATAATCCCCAATATTAAATGCAACATGTCTTTTATGTAAGTCAGCTCGAAGTTTATATGATGCATTACTTGCTTCTAGACGTTTATTGATCTCAAGATGCAAGTCATGAAGATGATGCGCAAATGATTCAGCAGTCATAGATACACTAGCATAGGGAGACATGGGAATAAGGTCTAAAGGTTTCCTAGGCTTATAACCATGCACAACTTCAAAGGGACTCACACCGATAGATCGATTCACAGAATTGTTATAAGCAAACTGAGCAGTAGGGAGGATCAAGTCCCAATTCCTAAGGTTTTCCTGGACTAGGCATCTCAATAAGTTGCCTAGACTACGATTGACAACTTCGGTTTGGCCATCTGTTTGTGGATGGTATGCAGTGGAGAATTTCAGTTTAGTGCCAACCATATGCCAGAGAGTCCTCCAAAAGTGACCAGTGAAACGAACATCGCGATCAGACACAATAGTTTTAGGAAGACCATACAACTTAACAATTTCATCAAAATACAACCTAGCAACCTTAGAGGCATCAGAAGTCTTACTGCAAGGAATGAAGTGAGCCATTTTAGAAAAACGATCCACAACAACAAAAACAGAGTCATGCCTCTTAGGGGTACGCGGAAGTCCTAAAACAAAGTCCATACTCACATCTTGCCAAGGACAACTAGGGACAGGGAGAGGCGTGTAGAGACCGGTATTCTGTTTCTTATGCTTGGCAAGCTGACAGGTTCTACAAGTGCTAACTATCTTAGCAACATCCCTCTTCAAACTAGGCCAATAAAATTGGCCTTCAACTTCCTCTATAGTCTTATTACGCCCGAAATGTCCAGAAAGACCTCCGGCGTGAACCTCCCACACTATAAAATCCCTCACTGAAGTCCTAGGAATACAAAGTTGATTGCCCCGAAAAAGGTAGCCATCCTGAAGACGAAACCCAATAGTAGGATCAGATTGACCACTTAGTAAAGCTAGATAAAGTTCCCTAAAATCAGGACAAGTCTCATAATCTTCCTTTAGTCTCTCAAATCCTGTGACCTTAACGTGCATAACAGACAATAAGGAGATACGACGACTCAAAGCATCAGCGGCTTGGTTCTCAACACCTTTCCTATGTTTCAAAACAAAAGAATAGGCCTGTAAATATTCTATCCAACGACCATGCCTACTATTCAACTTTTTCTGGGAACTAAGGTAACGAAGAGCTTCGTGGTCGGAATAAAGAACAAACTCTTGGGGTAACAAATAATGGCGCCAATGGCGCAAAGCCTGCACAACCGCATATAACTCTTTGTCATAAGTAGAGTAACGTAGTCTAGCATCATTCAATTTTTCGCTAAAGTAGGCAATAGGATGACGCTCCTGAGTAAGAACCCCGCCTATGCCAATACCTGATGCATCACACTCAACTTCAAACAATTTAGAGAAATCAGGAAGACCCATGACTGGGGCTTCAGTCATTCTCTTCTTAACATCCTCAAAAGCTTTCATAGCTTGAGAAGACCACTTGAACTCTCCTTTCTTCATACACTCTGTTAGAGGAGCCATAATAGTGCTAAACCCCTTAATGAATCGACGATAGAAGGTAGCTAGACCATGAAAACTCCTAACATCATGAATAGATTTGGGTGTAGGCCAATCTACAATTGCTTGCACTTTCGTAGGATCAACAGACACTCCATCAGAGGAAACAATGAATCCTAGGAAGACAACACTTGTGGTAAAGAAAGAACATTTCTTCACATTGGCATATAAACACTCTTTCCGAAGGGTGGAACAAACCTGAGTGAGATGATCTAAGTGTTGAGTACGAGACTTACTAAAAATAAGGATATCATCAAAGTAGACTACTAAAAACTGTCCCATGAAAGGCCTAAGAGCTTGGGTCATGACCCGCATGAACGTACTAGGGGCATTAGAAAGACCAAACGGCATAACTAACCACTCATAAAGACCATCCTTCGTCTTGAAGGCAGTCTTCCACTCATCACCTGGGCGGACCCTAATCTGATGATATCCACTCTTAAGGTCGATTTTAGAAAAAATGGTGGCGCCAGCCATCATGTCCAACATATCATCAAGCCTAGGGATGGGGAAACGATACTTGACAGTTATCTTGTTGATGGCTCGACTATCAACACACATTCTCCAAGAGCCATCTTTCTTGGGTGTCAATAGAGCTGGAACCGCACAAGGGCTCAAGCTCTCACGGAGAAACCCCTTATGAAGAAGTTCACTCACTTGGCGGTGGAGCTCGGCATGCTCAGAGGGATTCATCCTATAATGAGGCAAATTCGGGAGGGACGCTCCCGGAACAAGATCTATGGCATGTTGAATGTCTCGTAATGGTGGCAAATGATTAGGGAGATCCACAGGAAAAACATCTTGAAATTCACGAAGGACCTCTTGGACCTCCTCAGAAGGTTCTACTGTCAGAGAATCAGATGGAACTTCCATAACAATTACCGCAAACACAACCGACTCCCCTACCAGATCTCGCTCAAACTCTGTTGAGCTGATAATATTTAACCCCTTCTTGTTTACAACTGTCTTGGGGTGATGGACATCAACAGGTTTTGGGGGAAGAGGATTAAGGAGAATCTTCTTTCCCTTGTACAAAAATGAACAAGAGTTGGAGCGACCACGTATGGTCACATCCAAATCGAACAACCATGGGCGACCAAGTATAACATGACCTACATCCATAGGAATAACATCACACCATATTTGATCTTTGTACTCTAGAAACTGAATGGGCACCAGACATCGTTCCTTCACTGCTATGGAGGAAGTATCGACCCACGAGACACTATAGGGGTTCGGGTGAGGGACTCGTGGTAACCCCAGACGAGAAACAGTAGTAGCAGAAACTGCATTAATACAACTTCCACTATCTATAATGACCTTACAACCTTTATCATTGATTTTGATATAGGTATGAAAGATAGCATGACGACGCCAGTCATCAGCATCTTTGGGCTGGGTAAAGACACAACGAACAACACCCAACCGGGAGGTGTCAGGGCGCAGGGTTGAACTAAACCTAGAGGGGATAGTTCTAATACAACCTACAGTAACATCATCAACTTCACCTAAATCACTGAACTCGTCAATCGGAGGCTCATAAACTTGTTCGACTATGTGATCCTCATCACACATGCTAGGATGTCCCTCAAGGACCAAAGACCTACTGGGACAACTAGCTGACATATGGCCAAAACCCCTACAATTAAAACATTGAACACGAGAGTTATTACGAGGAGCATCAATGGTCTTTCCCTTAATATCCCGGACAAAGGGCGCACTAGGAGGGGGAGGTCCTAACACAGATTTAGGTTGTGAGGGGGAAGGCTGAGGAACAAAAGGCCGAGTGTCGCCACGTTTCCCAAAAGGAGTCCTAGTAACCAACTCATAGTCTTGAACCAGAGTGTAGGCATGATCGAGGGTGGAAACTCCTCTAAGGACAAGCTCTCTCTTAAGGTCATCATGTAAACCATGTCGAAATCGACTCAACGTCATAACCTCATCCTCAACAATGTGACAACGCATCCTAAACTCATCAAATTGGGTCACATACTCAGTTACAGATCTGTTACCTTGCCGAAGGGCATTCCACTGATCTAACAAATTTCCCATATAAGATTGGGGAATGTATTTTTCCTGAAGACGACGCTTCATTTCAACCCAAGTTCCAACTGGAGGCGCATGACGCCTCAGAAGAAGATCTTCTACACTCTCCCAATAAAGTTGAGCATTACCAACTAACTTCATACTAGCAAATTGCACTCGCCTATTCTCAGACACTGCATACCACTCAAAGAAACGATCCATATCCCTAATCCACTGAGTATAAACGCGGGGATCTAAAGAGCCGTCAAAGGTAGGAGCATCTAGCTTAATGGTCTTGAAGAGTTGCTCCTCGTGACGTGGAGGAGACTCATTACCACGAGCGTAGTGATCTCGCTCTCGCTCGTAATCCCTATTTCTACGGTCGCGTCTATCTCTATCTCTCCTATCACGATGACGTCTATTAGGGGGCGCATCTGAATATTCAGCGTCATTTTGATGACCCGGGACCTCTAAGGTCTCAACCCTCGTAGCTAGGTCTCTATTTTCTTGACGAGCTGCCGTTAGGTCAGCTTGGACAGCACCTAACTGAGTGGTCAATTGCGTTATTTGTTGGGTCAAGGCCTCAAATTGGGTAGGGTCCATGGTTGGTTCAACGGATCTAAGGTTGACTATACGACCGCTACGCAAATGCATGCAACACTCACCTAAAAATGCAATTGAGATCAATAAACCACCGATGCAATTGAATGAAAAATAAGAACTCGAGCAAAAATTAGATTTTGGCCTTGGGGATTAGAAAAATCCAAAATGTGCAGACAAGTAGCGCTAAATTTAAAAAAAAATTAAAGCAAGGACTAAACACAATGCACCAAATTCACTACTAAGGTAAACAAGGATTCAATAAAGGTAAAGATACGTTGATTTTTTTTTTTTTTTCACCGTAGGAAGCAAACGAGTAATGAAAATGTATGAGGACGACTATCGGATAAAAATGAAAGTGTGAAAAATAACCGGTAACACTCGTTGACAAATTAATCTATAAAGAAGAGCAATTATGTCACTAAAAACGAAGTGGAACGAGCGCACCTCAGATCACTAGTGAACACAAACACGAATGAGCCGTTGAAAGGGCCGTAGAGGCGAGAAACCGTCGAAGAAAGTGCTGTCCCGCTTGATTCGGGTTCAAAAACGTAGCAAAAGTGTCAAACACGACCTGGATCTGGGAGAAAACACCGAGAGGAGTTGAATTTCGGCCTGAAAATGCAAAAATCGGCCGGAACCGGATGTATTTCGGCCTGAACCGGAAAATATCGGCCGGAACCGTGAATATCGGCCGGAATCGCCGAAACTGGCCGAAACTGGTGGCTGCCGGCGGCGGAACGAAGTGGGCTTCACCTATGTGGACCGAAAATCATGTAGAAACTCAAATATAGGCTCAGATCTGGACAAATCACGACGAAAAACAATGAAAACATGTGGGACAGATCTGGATCGCCGGAAAAAAAGGCCAAACAGTGGCGGCCGGAGCTCCGGGGAACGTCGGCGAAGGCTGAGAAGGCTGCTGGGTCGTCGGCGATCAACTCACACACCAAAGAACACCAAGAAACAAAAACACAGCAATGGGCAATTTTGTGACAGGTATAGCGTCGAACAACCAAAAGAAACGGAAAAGAAATAGGAATTTTGGCCTCTGATACCAATTTGATGCGGAATATAGTGGAGAAATAGGAATTAGATAGAAAGCTCAAGAAAGAATAGGGAAGAAGAGAAGAAATAAGCCAAGGAGAAGGGGAAACACATTTTTGAATGCAAGAGGCAGCAGCCAATAAACTTTATTATCTCAGTCTAATTGATTTAAGGTTCTCACTAACCTTAAATAGAGAACAAAGGTCATAAGCAAACCCTAAAAGCCCATGGGCCAAAACTTAATAAAGCATAATAACTCCTAGTCTATTAAAATATAAATCACAACTAAATACTAAAAACAAGTAAATTAAATGAATGTCCCCATTAGAATATATTGATATGTTTTACGTGAATGTTTATTTCTAAATGTCTAAGTGACAAATATGACTCGCTTGTAGGCAAAGCACCACTCGAAACTAAGAAGGATCGAGGTAAGTGAAAACTTACACTTTACGAAAACTAGAATGATATACAGCATGACATGACATAAGCATTTGCATGATTTTCTTGAAAGAAAAGAAAGTTTTGTGCAAATGAAAGCATGAAAGTATTTTATGACAAGTTAAGTTAAGGGGCTGAAGTTGGTCGGTACCGTACCAGTAAGATAGGTGCATCCACTCCGAAGGACGAATGCGAGAAGGATTGATGACTCCTAAGGGCACCCATACCGAAGGATGCTTGCAAGAAGGATGGGTAGCTCTTGAGGTATGTGCAACCACACTGAATGATGCTTGTAAGAAGGTGCGGACCTCCAAGGGTCGTGTCTAGCCATCAGACCTGGGGCCACTTTAAGGGCTAGCTCTACCAGATGTCATGTCTTCGAGGGAAAAGGGGACGATTCTGATGGGAACTCACAACCCTGACTTCAGGGGTAAATGGGGCGAGTTAAGTAGCCCAAAAGTCAAGAAAGAAAGTATTTTCAAGATCAAGTGCATGTTTTAAGATCAAGAGCACGTGTCCCATGCATATGCAAGCATTCCATTTACATCCACATTCATATAATGACCATGCAAGACATGCACATTTTATTGCATATGCATCCTTACTGAGTCTTTTGACTTACAATTTGTAAATTGTATCATTCCAGATGTACCAGGTGAAAGGAGTCATGAGGACTACTTATCTTGAGAGGAAAGACCTTCAGTGTAATCTTTTTTAAAATTTTGGTAGACATGGACCATTGTGGTCCGTAACTGATGAAATGTTTTGTATATGGATTGTAGTTGTGTTGTTCACACTATCATTATTGAAGTCATTTTGTGTAAGTTGAACTTATATGTGAATCTCCTTGGCCCGTCTCTCTCAGTCGTATATATTGATGGAGCTCAAGGTGCCGTTTCAAAGGAACCCGTTCAAGTACCAAGTGGACCGGTTACAAGGGCACGAGCAAATAAGTTCAAGGATGCACTCAACGGGCTAATTCAAGAGGCATGGGATCAAGCAAAGGTGTGGAAGCCCATTCAGCATGACCCACGAATTGTCAATGTGCTTCAAGTTCTAGAAGAGCCCGAGTAGGGTTTTCATTTATGCATGCAAGGAAGTCTTCTAGAAGATACTCCTAATTAGGGTTTCGGATGGCATGATTTTGGGTCTATTTTAGCCGCACCTTTCTTTCCTTATAGGTGCTGATTTCGAGTTGATTTTTAGGTGTTAAGTTTGTTTCCTTTTTGGGTTAGGCGCCTAGTATTATTTCCTTAATAACCGAGTCTAATTTAGGTGTCATTTAGTTTCCTTTTGGACTAGGTTTAGGCGCCACTTTGTTACTTTATTTGTGAGTGTCTCTTTTAGGTTTTTCGTGTCTTGGTTTGGCCTATATATAGAGGCTTGAGTTGTAGTTCGAGATTTATTCAATATACACGGTTTTGTGAGGTTTTTAATTCTCTTGGTTCTTTGACGAACTTCTCGAACTTATCGGGAATTTTCCCGTGGCGTTCAACTCGACTTATCAAACGGATTTTCATCCCGTTTGTGGCGTCTTCACCATACCGAGGTTCTTGCTTTCCTAAGCAACGGGTCGAGGTTCCATTCGAATCCATGCTAGAAACGATCTTGGGTTCCTCATAGTTGTTGGGTCTCGTTACGGGATAACGGGGTTCACATCATATATATATAAAAAAATTCCCACTGTAAAACCAGGGTTAAGTTCGCTGGAGCATTCGATCGGGAATGCTCGCGGCTGTCAATGGCGCCTTTGGGTTAGCGTTCGGGGCGTGACACTAAAATACGCACTACTTGGTTGGTTTTTCAAGAAACCAACCAAGCCATCATTTGGTCCAAATGAGCTGCAAGAAGCAAGCTCCTCGGATGGCCAACTTGGGCAGCAAGGGGCAGGAGAAGCCAAATGATACATTCCCTCTTATTCTGCGTAATCATGAGCTGCAAAAGTTATACACAATCTCACCAATGCAAGCCGATTGGCCTAGAATTTGACTACACTAAGCATGCTAAAAGGACATGGAAATGAGACAAGAGAATGACACAAGGGAATGAGACAAAATTCAAGGGTTTGGGAGTGCTTGTTGTGTGACCAGGACTATCCCCTGTCATCCTCGGGCATACAGGCATTCCTGGAGATTGCCTGGGTATGCCAAGCTTTCCAGACCTGTCCCAGGTCATCCTCGGGCATACAGGCCCGCGACTAAGGTAAGTCGGGTGTACAGGCCTCCGAGCCTATACCCTGGTTATCCCAGGGTAGAGCACTCGGTCATCCCCGGAACTCAGGGCTAGCTCATCCCGGGATCCAGGTCTTGGTTGTCCTGGGAGAAATGTTATCGGTCCTCCCGGGGGTCTGCACTTGACCCTCACGGGCGTGCAGGAATCGGCACTCCCGGGCTCGCAATACTCGGCCCTCCAGGGTGCGCAGTACTCGGCCCTCCCGGGAGTTTGGTTAGCCCAATTTTATATTTAAAAGAAATTAAATAAACAATATCCAAATTAATCTAAAATCTTAAGGAAACAAAACTTAAGTCAAATAAGAAATTTTAAGAACATAAAATTAAATGAAATAATGCAAGGATTTAAGAATTAAGGAAAGAAAGCACATACGCAACTTAAATTAAAAAGGTAAACCAAAATACTAAAGTCGCGAATTTAGAAACCGATGCAATTAAACAAATACCAAAGAGCATAATTACTTAAAATAATAGAGGAAATTTAAACACATGCATTTGCACTAAAACTAGTGATCTCTATTCAAAGATTAAAAAAATTTAAAGAAAGAAATCCTATAAGCAATAAATCAATGATAAATACTATCAAGGCACAAATTAAGCAAATCAAGCAAATACTAAGGAAAATAATACAATTACTAAAAATATGAAAATGAAAGCCTTAACACGAGACTCTCAAAAAGTAGCTCAAAAGATTCGGGGTATTACACATGATCCGTCAAAAAGGAAGCAGGTTCCCGTGTATCATATAACTGCCCTCTAAATTAGTTGTATCCTCACCCAGCACAGTCTGTAATACCTCGACCTTAGTAGGCCGGCCCTCCTCACTCATTGGTAGGTTTGAGAACACTGCCAAATCTCTCTCGTACCTCAAGAAACTCGCTAGCTCGTCGGGCAAGAATATGATCGAAACGTTATGGATCGTGATCTCCATACTGGGCTCCTCGCGGTCCCACGACTGTAATATAGCACAATAAAACTCCTGCACTATATTCTTCAATGCATAGCCGATCCTGTGGATCAACGGAAGCCAACTTAACCCCTCCACCACCTCCGGAAGCGTTCTACCTTCACATGTGTGATCATAAAAATATGCCAACTTGATGTCCAGCTCGACAACAATCGAGGGGGATATAATGACCGTTGTATGCTGCTCCAACATCAAAGCTCGAGAGGAAGGTTGTTCGTCATCAGCCTGGCCGTTGGTACGTGGATGCTTGCTCATTTTTTTAGAATCTGCACAAACAAGCGCTCTTACGATTAGAAACACGTCTGAACATGTCAACGTATCCTTTTTGAAAGTCTAAAAAGTGTCCACACCACTTCAGATATCTGTTCGAACCCCAAGTAAATAAAAAAACTATTTAAATTTAACATTCTAACGTTCAAACTACATTGAAACAACGTTACCACCGAATGTCTTCGTATAACCGTAGGCTTACTATCCGGTGTCCGAACATACAATAGAAAATTAAATTATTTAAATTTAAATAAACAGCGTCCGGACTGCTTTTATATACCGTCCGGACATCATCAAAACGTCAACGTATACCACAGAATGACTTCGGCATAAGTCTCAGCGACTAAAAACATCGCCCGGACGATTTTCAGGATGACGACCGAGTTAACTCAGCCATGGCAAAGTCGCTCCACCTCTCCACACGCCTAAAAAAACAACGAAAACTAATAGACTTAAAACAATCCTAACACTTAACACAATCAATAAAAAACATAATGTACTATGCAAAAAATGGAATTGAAATTCTATAGGTAAAACTATAAAAAAAAATGAAAATTTTTACCATTAAAATATTGTTAAAAGTAAGCAAAACATACCTTGATGTGGTTAGATCCTCGAATGAGTGATATTACGTCAAGATTTGAGAAGAAAAGACTTGAGTTTTGAGAGATTTTTTATTAGAAATGGTTTGGTATTTGTCAAAATGCCGAACTGTTTGGCTTTTGAGAATACGTTGATAACTTCCAGAGTATAGCGTCCAGACGCTTTCATGCACATGTGGCCCAATCAACGTACTTCGTATTAAATGCCAAAATTTAAACCGTTCGAAACGGTTTGGCACAATAAACACGTCCGGATTTCTTATCACATCGTGCGAACGAATTTCCTACGAATTGGCATGACGTGGAAGGAGTTCGGACGGTGACAACCATTTTCAACTTTCGTATCACGTTAACCGTTCCAACGTCTACCTCATTTTCTCTCAGGTGTTATATAGGAGTCCGGATGCTCTAGAAAATCATCCGAACGTCTAGCATATTTATTTCACATGTTAAATTCACTAAATTTACTTTAATTCACAAAACTTAATTAATTTAAATGATTTGATTTTCATAATGAAATTATTTCGCTTAATTTAATTTACTTAAATAATTTAATTTATTTTATTTCATTCAATTTAACACTATGTAATTTGGCTCAAATTTTTAACTTAATTCATTTATTTTGAATACATAATATATATATAGTTAATCATACTTTTATATTAAATATCCATTATAACTAATCACCAATTTAATTGTAATTGAAAGCTAATTACACTAACCGCTACAGTCTAATTACACTAACAGTTCTGTTAACATATCACTCGTACTAATCACCATTTGTTTTTACTAATTATCAGTATAAATTGTAATAAATCTAATCTAGTGAAAAAATATAATTAATATAAAAAATAAAAAATAATTCAAATACAGAACGAAAAACACAATCACAATTCCATTCGCATAATATTCATCTCTCACGGGTGCAAATGTTTCAATAAAATCAATTCCTTCTTCTTGATTAGAACCTTGTGCTACTAATCTTGCCTTGTTCCTCACTACAACCCTGAATTCATCGATTTTGTTTCTAAAAACCCATTTTGTACCAATAATTGGATAATCCTTGGGTCTAGGAACTAGATGTCATACTTGGTTTTTCTCAAATTGTTTCAACTCATCTTCCATAGCATGGATCCAACTTTCATCATCTTTAGCCTCATGAAAATTTTTAGGCTCAAGTTGAGAAAGTAAAGCAACATTATTAGGTTGATTTAAAGAGGAACGAGTGCTTACCTCTTTCTCAACATTACCAATAATTTGCTGAAGAGGATGACTATTGACGTATTTCCAAGACTTTGGTAGATCATTGTTGACTTGTTGACCTCTTTCTTGTGATTCTTGAGATGCTTGATCTTGTACACAAGTTTCTTTCTTATCTTCATTTATAGCAAGTTTTTCATCCTCTTTGTCAAGATCTATAATATATTCATCATTTCTTTTCACAAGATTATCAGATTCGTCAAAATACAACATGGATTGATTCTTCAACAACCAAAGTACGCTAATTGAAAATACGAAAGGCTTTACTGGAAGTTGAATAGCCAAGAAATATACCTTCATCTGCCTTTGCATTGAACTTACCCAAATTATCCTTGTTGTTGTTGAGCACAAAGCATTTGTACCCAAAAACATGAAAGTAGCTAATGTTGGGTTTTCTTTCATTTCATAGCTCATATGGAGTTTTCTTAAGAATAAGTCTAATCATGCAATGGTTCATAACATAACAACTTGTGCTAACTACTTCAGCCCAGAAGTAGTCAGGCAAGTTGCTTTCACATAGCAAGGTTCTAGCCATCTCTTTAAGAGTCATATCCTTCCCTTTACAATACCATTTTGTTGAGGAGTTCTAGGAGTCGAGAAGTTATGGTTAATGTCATTTTCACTACAAAATTTTTCAAAGGAGGAATTTTCAAATTCTTCTCCATGATCACTCCTAATGCTAGAAATAGCAAAGCCCTTTTCATTTTGAATTCTCTTGCTATGTTTTTCAAAAGCATGAAATGCCTCATCTTTATGAGCTAGAAATATAACTCATGTGAATCTACTAAATTCATCAACCACAACAAAGCCATAATGTTTGCCACCCAAACTTAACGTTCCGGTTGGACCAAATAAATCCATATGTAGAAGTTGAAGTGGTCTAGAAGTGGACACCACATTTTTGGGTCTAAAAGAGGTTTTGATTTGTTTGTCTTTTTGACAAGCCGCACAAATTTTGTCCTTTTCAAAGGTAAGTTTAGGCAAACCCGAAACAAGATTATTTTTGGCTAGTTTTGAAATCAAGTCCATGCTTGCATGAGTAAGCCTTCTATGTCACATCCAACTATGTTTATCATTTAGAGCTAAAAGAAATTTTATATTTTCTGAGGAGATGCTCTCTAAATGAACAATGTACACATTTTCAAATCTATGCCCGACAAACTAAACTTTCTTGCTTTTAATATTCTCAACAAGACAAATTGATGATTTAAAATGACTCGGTTTCATTTGTCACATAATTGACTAATACTCAAGAGATTATGCTTTAAACCATCAACAAGAAATACATTTTCAATTATGGGATCAGGATACATACCAATGCTACCAACACCGAGTATCTTTCCTTTGCCATTGTCGCCAAAAATGACTGATCCCTTTCCTTTGAGACAAAGAGAGTTAAACCAACTCTTATCTCCAGTCATGTACTTGGAGCATCCGCTGTCAAAGACCCAATGTCCTTTGACTTTATTGGACTTCAAGCACTCGTCATCTTCATTATCTTTTGCCATGAAGCATAGATTTGCAACTTCTTCATCGCTATCACTATCACTATCATCGGACTCTCCCTGTGCAGCCAAGAATGCTTTCTTCTTGTCTTTGGAATTCTTGGATTTCTTATGAGATTCAAGGTTGGGGCAGTCCGTCTTTATATGTCATGGCTTATTGCATCCAAAGCAAATAATGTCATTCTTCTTGCTACTATCTCCTTTGTTGCATGACTTCATTTGAAATCTTTTTATCTCATTGTTTCTTCTGAAATAATTTCTTGAATCTCTTGGTGAACAATGTCATTTCCTCATCATCGCTAGAGCATGAGGCTTTCAAGGAAATACTTCTTTTTCTTTTACCTTCTTCCTCATCTCCTTTTACTTGGTTCATCTCATTTGTCATGAGAGATCCCATGAGTTCATCCAAGGAAAGCTTTGTCAAGTCTTTGGCTTCTTGAATAGCAATGACCTTGGGTTCCCAAGCTTTTGGTAAGCACCTAAGAATTTTTCTCAGTATTTCAACATTAGTATATTCTTTACCAAGAGATTTAAGACCATTTATAATATCGGTAAAGTGAGTACACATGGATACAATATTTTCATCAGATTTCATCTTAAAAAGTTAATAACTATGAACAAGCATACTGATTTTGTTTTCTTTGACTTGATTTGTACTTTCATGAGCCATTTGGAGTTTATCCCAAATTTGTTTCGCAATATCACAACCGGAAACACGATTAAACTCATTTGACTCAAGAATACAATATAACACATTCATAGCTTTATAATTTAAAGATGTGAGCTTTAAATCAGCATCATCAAAATCATTTTCATCCTTCAATGTACCTTCAGCTGTTTTAGGGAATCTAGGGCCACTAGAGATTATTCTCCATAAATCGTAATTTACAGCTTGGATATAGATTCTCATCTTTGCTTTCCAATAGTTATAGAAAGTCTCATTAAAGAGAGGTGGTCTATTTGTGGATTGACATTCAGCTAAGGAGGTTCTAAGAGGGGTTGTCATATGAAAGAGTGAAACCTCAGCTCTGATACCAATTGAAAGTCTAAGAGCAACCCAAGAAGGGGGTGAATTGAGTTTTAAACAAACTAAAACTTTTTCAAGATAGTTTAGACAATATGAAAGAAAAAAAAATAACAAAGAGCAAAGATATGATGAGAATAAAAGGAGATGTAGAGTTAGAGAGATGACACTGTAATTTTAGGTGGTTCGACCAACACTTGCCTACGTCCACCCCCAAGGCTATTGGCTTCTTTCGCTATCTATCAAATGGCAAGTACACCTTAGCTTCCCAGGTGCTAAAGAACCTTTACAAAGCGTTTTTAGAGCTCACGCTTCAACTCTCTTCATAAATCTCAAGCCCAAGGGATTTCTTCTACCCACAAAAGTAGGACCCAGTGTTTACCCAACACTCACGAGGTTTAAATTGAATGGGTACAATGAGAAAATCAAGGAATAGCTCTTAAAGCCGAAAATACAAGTGTAAGTCCAAAGAAGAGCAATAAGACAAAAATCACAATAGAAAGCTGAAGTGTGGCAGGGAAATAGCAAGCTTTCTTGGGCTGCGTTTGCATTCATAATATTCCCCAAAATTTTATCTCTCTCCTAATAAAATACTTCAATATAATCTCTCTCTCTACCATAAAAAAATATAAAAAATTACCTCTCTCTTCACCTTTTCACTAAACCCAATACCAACACATATTCCCATACCAAAAATATTACAACACAAACACAACCTTGGTAGGTGTGGTCTTCTCTCTTCTTCAAAGCTCTTTCTCTCTCAAGAAGTTAGGTCGAAAGAAATTATTGCAAGTGTTTGTGCGGGAGAGTCTTCTTCTTTCTTCTTGACTCTTGTATTTAAAACATCTTGACTTCAACAGTCATCAGGGTAGGTGAGAAGGACCGTTGGAAAGGTGCCCATGATTTAAGAAAGCGAATTGCAAGTTCTGACATCTTTCTGAAAATTCGGTAAACCCGTGGCATGTGTTGACACATGGATGGCATGTGCTGGCACATCAAAAATTGAACTGGAGTTGGGCTCTCGAGAGTCAGTGCAATGTGTCGACACTTGTTTTGGTCTGAAAAACTTGTCTCAGGTGTATGTGCAATGTGTCGACACCATGTTTTCATCTCTCGGGAGTAAGTGCAATGTGTAGACACTCGTCCACTATGTGTCGACACCTAAAAGTGCTGGAGAGAATATTTGCAATTTTAAAGCTTCCAAACCATTCCACCACATATTTAAACACCTACAAAGGAAAAATTGATCGTACTAACTTGTATAGTGATGTTTCAAATATACTTATGCACATATAGAGAGAGAAAACTTAAATCCTTTTGAAATACAATATGGTAACTGTGGATTGACAAGATAAAATCTAAAGTCTTCAAAACATAGAAACTTTGTTATCATCAAAATCAATTATGATTTGTTTTACAAAAACAACCTTGGGCTAACAAAAACCCTATCCGTTAGAGCAAGTTTGGTCTCCAGACCGATCAAGTGACATTGGACCTCCATGCACAACGAATGTGTCGGCTCCACGAACCTAAGCACAAACCGTTCGCAAGAATGAAAAACTGCGTTGTTTAAATTTTAAGACGTCAGCAAGTGAAAATACTGTCAGGACGGTTTCAAAAACGTCCGAACGGTGTTGTGATCAACACAAACAAAACAACATAATTTGATGGATGCAAACATTACAACAATTGAGAAGCAAATTCATGAAGAAAGTTTTACCATAGGTTCTTATGCAGGGGGATCCGACCCAGATGATGCAGAGCTGTCAGATTGCTCATTGATGACGCTGAATTACCTGAAGCTGGAAGATCAGCGCAAAAATGGCAAGAAATTGTGATTTAGCCTAATTGGGGCAGTTTCCGTGCACGTGTCGGTATTTTGGCTATAACTTTGGCTACAAGTGTCCGATTCGCGCCCGTGACCCCAATTCGGAAAGCTCTTTTCGGCGCGCAAGTCATAGCCACCCAGCTACGCTCGGTGCACATCGTTTCGAGCTCCAAATCCACTGATTTCCTTTTCAAATCTCTATTTTTAGTTAATTTTTGCTATTTATGGTAATTTTATTTTTGTCGATTATGAAATAATTCTGAACCCGATTTGGGCCAGATTTTTGGCAATCACTTTAATTCTTTCTGTATTTCGTTTTGGTAAGACTTTTAGGGTTTTGCTATTTTTGGCAAAATTCTATTAAGGTCGATTTTTCAGCTATTTTGACCCGGCATGTGGGTTGTTTTGAATCATTCCTGATTATTACGAATTTTATTGAATCCAGAGTGCTTCTGAATTCTTTGGGGTCGAAATTCTCGCTTTCCCTTCTCGCAAATTGCCTTTTGTTTTAGCCTCCAGAATAATCTCTATTCTGTTCGGCGTCAGGTTCTTTGAGAGATCTCGAACGGGTAGTGAAAACGTTTGTTAGAAAAGTCTGAGAGAAGAGAGTGAGTTTGTGATTTTCACAAAGCTGACGGTTTTAATGTGTTCAGGAAGCGTCCGAACATAGTTCATTAGCGTTCGGAAGCTTCTCAGTGGTTTTATTCACACGTAACCTAATCAAATTTAATGTCATTAAATATGCCCGATGGTTCTAGAACTTATACCGTCCGAACTCTATTTATTGGTCTAGACGATTTCGATGTCACGTGTCTGAAGTTTTGCAATGTGGAATCACACGATTCGTGGAAGAAGCGTTGATACCTGTACGGAATTTTTTTTGTAACGTTCGGACTGGATTGCGTGTTCATGACGATTTTTAATTTGTCGCTATATGTTGATGATTATTATTTGTTACGTAATGTCCGTGCGAACATTGTATAAAAAGAGTCTGAACGGTATTGTTAAAATTGTGACGATTCTAATTGTCACTTAGTTACGACGATTTGGAATTTGTCACCCTGCAGAGAATCCAAACAGTTTGCTTGTTCGTTCGGACGATATTTTGTTTTTTTACTACTTTCATTGTCACTCATTCACGACGCGTGTATGTCGTTACACCAGAGATACACCCGAACGTGTTTTTGACCGGTCCAAATGGTTTTGGCGGTCCTGAATGGTTTTGCATGACGAAATTAATATTTTGTCAGGGAAAGTTCACTTTAGGTGACAAAATTTGGTTTGACACCCAAAATTTTGTCACCTAAAGTTATATTTCTTGTAGTGTCTTAGTTGTTTCCCTTCGTCTCCCAATGGTTTGGCGACTGGTGCCTCAGGAACCCGCAAGCTACCTACAAGATAAGACCACTGCCTAATGCAATCCCAAGCTTGTACATCATCCTTCGAACAAGCTCCCAACATTATGAAACTACTGGTGTACGTACCCACGCGCCGCTAAAAGCTGACATGCATTCTTTTACGATCTTTGGAAAGAGTAGTGTTAGAGATAACAAATACTTAAAGTTTCAAGTGGTTCAATAACCTTGCCTACAACAATTCTTCAAGCTCGTCGCTGAACCTTGAGGATTTTCATTAAGATTCCCTTAAGCCAAAGGAAATGTTTTCACAACCAAGCTAGGAGAACACCCTCTCTTGGCTTCAACTCTAGTGAACATCCTCGATAGTCACAAAGAGTGCTCGCACTCTCCTTTACAGCAATGAGATGAAGATTACGAGTAAAGAACTCTCCTTTAAAGTGGATGAATACAACAGAATCACTATCTCGCAAGATTACACAATAAAAAGGCTTGAAGTTGTCGAAATTTTGAGAAAATTTCGAATCAAAGGCTTTCTAGGAGATTATGGATGGCGACAGTGGCGGATCCAAGATCAAAATCTAAGGGGGTCGAACTTTAAAGATAAACTGACAAACAATTTTTTTCCTTCGTAATACGCTGCGTGACTTGCTTATCACAAACTTATTAATTATCTAATTAATTCAAATCTAATTTTCAATCTAATTATATTGCATTCATTTGACATTACAATCAAATTAATTAAAAATGATACTACCAAAAAAATTCCCAATTTTACAAAATATTAAAATCCCTAATTCAAATCTAATTGAATAGAAAGAAAAGGTAGTGACAAGGGATATATGCTTTCTAAGGGGTTCGGCATTTTTTTCTATTGCAGATGTAATTGGTACACGAATCTGCTGCATAATCTGGAGGCTATCAAATTCATCAAAAAAAGTTGTGCAGTGAAAAAGTTATGGAATTCTCTTACAGTATATGCTTCTTCAGATGTGTGAAATTTTTTAATTAAGAGTGTCTTTCGATGAAGTCAAAATTGTATAGTGCCTTTCGATGAAGTTAAAATTGCGAGCCCATACGTATATGGGCCTTTGGAAACAAGGTATATGCCCAAAACGTGGGTGGTCGAAATAACCCACTTTAATATCACGATCCAACGAGAGAATAAGTGCAGCCTCTAGACAGTTCCCATGGTAGTACAATCAGAACCATCTAAAATAAAAGGCCTGGTGCAGAATATATGGGGTTGGCCTGGGCCAATGGGGTCAGGCCCCACAGGCCCAACTTATGAATAAAAAAAAACTAAAATGAAAATTTGTTGTTTCTTGTATCCGCCGCTGGATGGCGAGAAAAGTTCAGAAAGAATAAAAATGTTCCAAGAAAGATTCCTTATAAAGGCCGGCCCAATTCGAAATTGTCGTTTTCTCAAAATTTAAAAAGTTTTTAGTTGCTGCCGTTCCGATCACTGGTACCTCATGCCAGTGGTTCCGAGTACACCAGCCATTGACTCTTAACGGAATTTTGAATTTTAAACTCAAAATATATATCTTAAAACATTGCTATGCCGGTCAGATCTGTGCCGGCGTAGCAGTGGAAGCGCTTAAAATAGGGACATGATTATGTTCTCATAAACCATTTGGAAGTGAAACGTCGTGCAAATTAGTATCTCAGGATATATACGAACTGCAAATTTCGAATCAAAGGCTTTCTAGGAGATTATGGATGGCCTAGAAAATGTTCCAAGAAAGATTCCTTATAAAGGCCCAATTCGAAATTGTCGTTTTCTCAAAATTGAAAAAGGTTTTCGTCGCTGCCGTTCAGACTGGTACCTCATGCCAGTGGATCCGAGTACACCAGTCATTGACTCTCTATATATATCTACGCTGATTGAAATACACTACACCTTGGTGTTCTTTCAGCTCCTACGTTCCGTGGCGTATATATGAAGTCGTTTTGAAGACGTTCTAATTAAGCCTTATTTCACTCAACAATATCAGGTATATATAATATGGTACTACATACATATAATATATATGTTGTTATATTTCTGCATGGTTTTTCCACGTTTTCTAATTGTTTCTCTTGCTTCAAGTATTGAGAGCATTCTTGTTTCAAGTGCAAGAGAAGAACCGCTACTAGAAGTGAAAAATATTTTAAGGTTTACTTTATAGTATGGCAATAAATTATCATTTGCCCCTAAATTCTAAACATATATAGGAGAAGCCATCGATCTATCGATTAGTATAATCATTAAGTCTTGCGCGCCCTTAATATCGTGATTATCTGAGGATTGATCAGAAGTTTTTCATCTGCTCGTAGTCGTACTATAATGTGGATTTGGCATCCAAGAGCCTAATCATATTAGCCTTAATTATTTGGGGAAGGGTCTGAAATTTAGTTTGTCTTAGATTTAATTTCAAAATTCGCTTCTTGTGTTCTGTGTTTTGCTTGCTAAGGGAGTTAAATTTGGTTTTGAAACCAGTTTCATACATCTATTTTTAAAATTAAAAATAATATTAATTAAAAATCTAAATACCAAAGAAGAAAAAAATCGCAGTGGGAGATGCTCGTTGGCCCTGACTACCACCCGCGCGGTAGACGCAAGGGGGATCTGAGCAGTTCTTATACTACCCGCGCGCCGTAAAAATCCTATTGTTCTTATACTACCCGCGCGCGGTAAGAATATGGTTTGGCAGATTAGGGTTATGTTTTTTTTTGAGAAATTTTGTAGGATTTGGAGTGTTTTGTGATTTTTAGGTGGTGTTAGAATTGTATTGTTGGTGTTTGTGTAGAGATTGATGATGTGCAAAAAAATTAATGATGATGTTTAAAGTTTTTTTTTTTCGAATTTATTATTTTTTATTAAAATAATAATACTTTTAAGATTATTTAAAAAAACGAAAAAAAGCACAAAAGCACGAGAATTAGTCAAGAATGGCAGGCCGGATGCGTCATTAGAAGGACGAATTCGACGTCTTCAAGGAGACATGTCAGGGGACATGGTAGGCCGGATGCAGGGGTGAAATTTTTTTTCAACTTTACCCTTTATTTTTTCTAGTTTTTATGTTGTGCTGAGGGGTTTTTAAGTCAATCAACAACAACTTTTTCAGGGCAAAAAAAGAAAAGTTTATGTCGAATCCTAACTTGAAGCTGAGAGTCGCCGAACATGATAAAACTTGGATTCAAATCCTACAAAAAATTACAAAACGAACATACCCTAGGCGTCTACTAAGGCCCTGTCCATAGGAACGTACGCCTCTTATAACAAACTTGCTATGTCTTACGTACGTGCCTGTGGAACAATAAAATATGCAAACCTTTATTTTATGAATAAATTCTTTATTTCATGCTACTTATAAAGTTACTGATCTCATGACCTAGATTTTTAGTTGAGTACTGTCCTATTTTCTCTTTTTTATTATTATTATTGTTTTACAGATAAAGAAGGTTCTATGCCTTAAATACTTTGTTTAATAACTTATTTTTATTATGTTTCCTAAAATAAAATAAAATAAAAATGACCCGGCCCCATTTAAATTTGCGTAAAAAATTCTATCAAATCATCTTTTTCTACCATTATCAAATTTTTTATAATTTTTTAGAATTTTTTAGAACAATATTTAGTGTAGAAGGTTAGTTGACACAAAAGATTGTCTATGTATGGTTGGTTAAATAACTCTGAAAT
Source organism: Myrica gale (assembly GCA_963930655.1). Classification (NCBI taxonomy): domain Eukaryota; kingdom Viridiplantae; phylum Streptophyta; class Magnoliopsida; order Fagales; family Myricaceae; genus Myrica; species Myrica gale. The sequence goes on along the minus strand of OZ005619.1, from coordinate 10,344,395 downwards.
TCTCCAATAAAAGTCTGCAGAAGAAAAATGTGGAGGCTGAAGATTGCGGAGGGTAGCCATGACCCTTACCTTTTTAGCACAAACAACTTCGTGGGAAGGCAAACATGGGAGTTCGACTCTGATGCTGGCACTCCAGAGGAGCGAGCTGAAGTCGAGGCAGCACGTCAAAATTATTCCAAGAACCGCCACAAGATAAAGCCCTGCAGCGACCTCCTCTGGCGAATGCAGGTACTATTAATTCCTTCTAATTCCGATCTCAATTATATGCTTTGTTTCTTTGCTTTCGATCGAACTAGGCTTTTATAACCTCCATATTCTATCGCTGATGGAAAAATCTCCATTTGTTTCGTTATACACCTCTCTGGACCTCGACGTTGCAAAATATCGTCTTAAAGCTTTACAAAATCTTGACGGAAAGGTTGTTCACCGTATATTTTCCAACCTCTCCAAACAAGAGTTTTACATGCCTGTCTGTTATTTTATGGCTTAGTAACAAAGTGTGATTGGTCAATCAACTAGGAATATCATTTCCTTATTTATCTTAAAATAATTTATGGTACAATATTTATGGTGGTAAAATGAATTTTCCAAAGTTTGTCGCCTGACAGTGTAAATTACGATTCCATGCTAGTAGTACTTACGGATCTCTGTACCTTCTCACGTCCAATGGCCTCTATTTTCGATCCGCGCACCTTCTTCGTCCTCTGTTTTCAAACCATTCCCTCACAGAGATTCCCACACCCGCATTCCCTGCTTAATTGAGGTGGAAGTCCACAAATTCATCTCCCTCTTTCTCCGGGATGGCGGGCAAAGGATACTCCGCAATGGTGGACTACGCGTCAATCGGCAGGGAAATTAGCGGCCTCTGCATTTCGCGAACCCTTTCCACCAAACGCTTCTTCTCAGGTTCTTCGAGGACACTAAATAGTAGCATTGTTTTTGTTTTATTGTTGACACTTTACGTGTTTATATTATAGTACGCTTACAATCTGAACTTCTAAATTCCTTACCGATGTCCTGCTGTTGTTACTTTTCCTAACCTTTATTGCAGTTTTTAAGGGAGAAAAACTTCCAACAAACAATTCCCCATGTAAAGGTCAAGAATGGTGAAGAAATTACCTATGAAATTGCCACAGCCGCATTAAAAAGGGCCACCCACTTCTTTTCAGCCTTGCAAGCCAGTGATGGCCACTGGCCAGCAGAAAATTCTGGTGTATCATTTTCGCTTCCTTCCATGGTAGGTCCTGTTCATCCTGATTCTTAGCATCAATATTTTGTATTCAGTATTCTTAGGGATGACTATTTATCATCTCTATGATTGTCTTTTTTAGTAAATATAACTTGAAACTAATATGATAAGGTGATTTATATTTTGACATAGGGTAATACTCAAGTACTTTCACGTGAGCAGCAGATTGATTAATTTTGGTGTTTGATTGTTAAAATTTCGGGTTGGTTAAAATTTTGGGGTAGGGGACTTGATGAAAAAGCTAAGATAGTTTATGGAAGTTGGTAAAAAAGTAAAGAGAGAAGATTTGAATAGATATTATAATTAAAAACAATAGGGGCAAAGTTAGCCCAGTAAGTATGAGCAAAAATCAATTTAGCCTTGTAACTTTCAAAACGACGATTTAATACCTTTAACTTTTGAAAATCATCAATTTACGTCTGTCCAAATTAGGCATTAAGTTTGATGGAAAATCACGCAAAATGACCAAAATGCCCCTTCAAGATTAAATTTTCAAAAATAAATAAATATAAGAAAAATTTAATAACTAAATTTAAAATAAATAGATTATTGAAAGAGTTTCAATAGTTTTATTTAAAAAGTATTACTTTTTTAAAAATATCATTTTTTAATGAATTTTTAAAATATTTTGTAATTTTATCTTGGAGGGGCATTTTGGTCATTTAATGCCTGATTTGGAAGGAGGGCGTGAATTGATGAGTTTCAAAAGTTAAGGGTCTTAAATTGTGGGTTTGAAAGTTACGGGGCTAACTTTGATTTTTGCTCATACTTATGAAGGCTAACTACGACTTTACCTCAAAAGAATAATTCGATGGGGGAGGGAGAGATTATTTTGTAATTTTTTTAATTAGGCCAAAAATTTTGAGGTACACTCAAACACTGAATAAAAATTCATGCATACTATAAGGACATAAGAGCTTCATTTCTTCATACAATTAGGATAATCCCTCACTTTCTTGTTCTTCACACTACTGTAATTCTGACATTGTTTTTTCTATCTACTCGAAAAGGATGTTCTATGAAGGCATAGGGCCAAACTAGGAATTTATCACAAGGGAGTAAAATTAATGTAATAACAATTTTTAGAATTAATATTGTTACAAAAATATGGGTAGCTTAATGAGAATTAGGAAAGAAGTTAATAATATTAGAAGTGTGATGTCTGTTATGTAACTAATTAAAAATTTTCAGAACAATAAATTGGTTCTCCCTTAAGCTATGATTTTTATGCCTGGAGGTAGAGTTGTGTTAAAAGTTCAATATCATATCACACATTATCAATATACATCATGGGTGTTACTACGAAGAAAAGGAATTGAAACATTTTTCACGATACTTGTAGTATGCTTCCTCAAGTTGCAATGCTCAATAGCTCTTCTAGTTCTCAGTACTGTTGATTGACTACTCTCTGAAAAAAAAATGGGAATAGAGCTTTGAGGTGTATAACAACCAATGAATAATCACCCTGTGTTAATAGATTTGAATTCCTTTGTAACTAGAATCTTTTGTTCTGCCCAAAAGCTTGAATTAGATAATTAAGCTGTAAAGAGTTCTACCATACAATTCATTCACTGTAAATGATTAGATTTAGTATGTCCACCAATGAATAATCACCTGTGTTAATAGATTTGAATTCCTTTGTAACTAGAATCTTTTGTTTTACCCAAAAGCTTGAATTAGATAATTAAGCTGTAAAGAGCTCAACCATACAATTCATTCACTGTACATGGTAAATGATTAGATTTAATGTCTGCTTAGCAAAGCTGATGCAATTTCTAACTACAATCAATTGATTGGAAAAATAAAATGCAGGTCATGTGTCTGTACATCACAGGACATCTAAATACAATCTTCCCTTCTGAATATCGTAAAGAAATTCTTCGATATATATACAATCATCAGGTACATTATTTTGATAGAATTTTAAGATTCATTAATAGAAATTGTACTAATATATATTTTAATTGCAGAATGAAGATGGCGGGTGGGGACTACACATAGTAAGTCATAGCAACATGTTTTGTACAACGTTCCACTATGTTTGCATGCGTATACTTGGAGAAGGACCAGATGGTGGTGAAAATAATGCTTGTGCGAGGGCGAGAAAATGGATTCTTGATCATGGTGGTGTGACGTACATACCATCTTGGGGAAAGATTTGGCTATCGGTATGACCATATACGATATGACCGCCCTTTAAAGTTTTGTTATCATATCTAAAAACCTTCTTGACTGCTATTTTTCCCAGTCAAGCAATAAGTACAGGATGTGTTTGATAATTGAAGTCATTTACTTGTAGATTCTCGGTGTCTTTGAATGGTCTGGATGCAATCCAATGCCCCCAGAATTTTGGCTGGTTCATCCTCTTCTTCCGATTGATCCAGGTTTGTTTATCTTTTCTTTTACCGATGAGTGTTTTAATATGTAATGGAGCCAAGGATCTGTTTACATAGACATGAGAGGTGGAAGCTGGTGGTTTGATTAGAAGTTGAAAGCTGTAAACAGTGACTATAAATAGGATGACCACACTCTCCAACTCCTAAATTTGTTACTAATGCAGTTTTAGTAATTTCTAATTATTTGGTATTGGAACTTGGTGCGTACTAAAATCTACTTTTCGGATGGTGGTATACCCTTTCTCGTTAACATATATGTGATATATGCAGCAAAACTATGGTGTTATACCCGGGTAACTTATATTGTCATGTCATACTTGTATGGGAAGAGATTCGTTGGCCCGATAACTCCTCTCATTTTGCAATTGAGAGAAGAGCTCTACAAACAGCCTTACCAAAGTATTAATTGGAGGAGAGCACGCCACTTATGCGCAAAAGTGAGTTTGTTGAGATTATCCTTGCACAACTTGAACAGTTTAATTACATAATACAAATTATTTTGTACAATTGTTGTTGTAGGAGGATCTCTTCTATCCTCATCCTTGGATACAAGATCTGCTTTGGGATAGTCTTTATCTACTTATTGAGCCAATTTTGACTCGTTGGCCATTAAACAGACTGAGAAAGAAGGCTCTAGAAGTAACAATGGAACACATCCATTATGAAGATGAGAATAGTCGGTACATTACCATTGGAGGGGTGGAAAAGGTAAGATATATGATCAAGTTTGTGTTATAGCTACTCCTTTTTATATTCTTATGCTACTTCAATTGTACAGCCACTATTTATGCTTGCATGTTGGGTCGAAGATCCTCATGGGGATTACTTTAAGAAGCATCTTGCTAGGATCCATGATATCTTATGGATTGCAGAAGATGGATTGAAGATGCAGGTTTGTAGATACTAGAACAATTGTATCACAGAGCTTGAGAAGTTACAATTTTGGTTTCTCTTTTCCTTTGTCTAATAAGAATTTATCTTGCACTCAATTCTACATAAAATTGGAGATGCTTCCCTAGTTAAGTTTTCCAGTTCCATTCAAGATTGAACTAACACTTTGAGTTGTGGTTGGAAATGATCTTCCTTCCAAAGTTCCTGAGTTTCGTGCTTTATATGCAGACTTTTGGTAGCCAAGCCTGGGATGCTAGTTTTACCATTCAAGCTTTGCTTGCTGCCAATCTCACGGACGAAATTGGTCCTGTACTTATGAAAGCACACAAATTTATAAAGAGATCTCAGGTTTTGCGCAATATTCATATAGCTACATATAAATGTTTGTTCAGTTTAATCATCAACGTTATCCTTCTTTCCTTTTTCTTTCCCTATATGGCCTCACTTGTTTAGTCCAATTTTAACCTTTGAAGGTAAAGGATAATCCTTCTGGTGACTTTAGAAGCATGTTTCGTCACATATCAAAAGGGGCATGGACCTTTTCTGATCAAGATCATGGATGGCAAGTTTCTGATTGTACTGCAGAAGGTCTGAAGGTAATGAATTCGGTTTAATCAACTTCAATTTATTACAAGAGTTAAACCTCATCCATATTTGAAACGTTTTTTGTTGAATGCTTTTATATTCAGTGTTGTTTGTTGCTATCAATGCTGCCATCGGAGATTGTCGGTGAAACAATGGAACCTGAACGATTATATGATTCAGTCAATGTCATACTTTCCCTGCAGGTGAGGATTACTATAGTGCAACTTCAAATTTTTTGTATTTTAAGTTTGCAGACAATGGAAATCAATTCAAAATCTATGAAACATTTGGGATCTTAAAAAGTTTAACTAGGATGTATTTAATCAACCCAGAAAAGCATATCTACAGTTCATTCATTTTTATTACTTGAGATGAGTTGTTCTTCAGTTTATGAAAGTGATAAACTTCTTTATCATTTCTTCCTTGAAGAAAATGTAAACAAACGTCCTTATTATGAATTTTTGCAGAGTAAGAATGGTGGTCTAACAGGCTGGGAGCCAGAAGGTGGTGCATCATGGTTGGAGGTAATTTTCGTTTTCCTAGACAATATTTTTGCTTGCACCCAATGGCATGTGAACTGTGGGGACTGAGCCCTGGTCAAAACCCATGTCCGATACTCAAGTGAAAGGGCATGCAAATTGAGCCAAGGCAAGGCTAATTAGCATAGTTGTAGGTAACAACTTGAATATACTAATTCACTACATTGTTAGTGTCGACAAAAGCCACCCCACAAAATCTAACAACAAAATTCTAAGTGAGACACATAAGAGCAATATATAATCTGGGTCACTAGTACTCAACCTGGGTGGAGGTGTCAGATTGAAAATTTCACTATAATCATTAAGGCTCCAATGTTTTCTTTTCTTCATTGTACCTAGATGACTATGAGCATCTTAAAGAAATATTCACTTGTTTCCCGCCCCTTTGCTTTTATGCTTGAGAAAGATCCCATTTGTTAGTTGAAATACATTTTTTTTATAAGGCAATTTTATTGAAAGAAAAAGGAAAAGAACGAACAGTACAAGGATTATACTGAAACCACTAGACCAAACGATCTAGAAAACTAATGAAGTCGAAAAACTCCGAAAAGGGAGACCCCAACATAGCATTCACCCACAAGAACAAGGACTACAAAAACTATAATCTTATTCTTTTGGCTATATGTTTAGCCATTAATGACTAATAGTATTCTCTTTTTGTCTTCTTCTTCAGTTGCTTAATCCTATAGAATTCCTCGAGGACACTATCATTGAGCATGAGTAAGACATTGCACCTCTTTTTTCCAGTAGCATTTGACTTGTATTTTTCTTAAGAACTGAAAAACAGGTGATTCAGGTATGTTGAATGCACTTCGTCAACAATTCAAGCACTAGTTTTGTTCAAGAGATTATATCCTGAGCACCGGAAGAAAGAGATTGAAATTTTCATAAAAAATGCTGTACGGTACCTTGAGGATACGCAAATGCCTGACGGTTCATGGTATTTTTCCTTGTTGTTAGGCATGCTCGAATCCTATTCGTAATTTTCACGTGAAAGCATGACAAGCGATTTTGCAGGTACGGCAGTTGGGGCATTTGCTTCATATATGCTACATGGTTTGGACTTGTTGGGCTAGAAGCTTCTGGAAAGACTTATACCAACAGTCTAACAGTGCGCAAAGGGGTGGAATTTTTATTAAAAACACAAAATGAGGATGGTGGTTGGGGAGAGAGTTATCTTTCATGCCCAAACAAAGTAATTTATTTTGCTTACATGAAGCTTATTTCTCGACTTTCTTGAACTGCTCAATAGACCTAGCTAGAAACCTCGGTCTTTTTCTCACAAAAAAATTATAATTATTTCATCTTTGACTCTTGGAATTTTCTTACTCTCCAAAATCAATGTACATACATTATATTTTGTTCTTTGCTCATAGGAATATACGCCTCTTGAAGGAAATCGATCCAATTTGGTGCATACTGCGATGGCTTTAATGGGCCTAATTCATGCTCAGCAGGTAACTTCATCATTTAAGCCTCTCTTGGTAATTCATGTTTAAGTCCTTTATTATGCTGCTGGAAGAAGAATGAAGCCTAACATTGTAGCATTAATATGAATGGAAGTTCTAGGTTCACCACACTTAAACCATTTAGTTTCAATTCATTCTAAATTATTTTACAAGATTCCAGAGAGTACTTAATTATCTTTCTGTTGATATGACATTTTTAAGTTGGAAATTGTCCTTTCTTCACTTAATCAAGCCATGTCATCTGATAATGACTCCACATTAGCAACATCTCTTAATTAAGGAGATATCAGAATTTGGCATTGGTTTTGAGTTTTAAAAATTTTGAAACCCAAGTCTCAAGTTCGGAAAAGTAGAAATTTAGATCTTTATAGGAAAACACCATAAAGGACTCGGGGGTTATTGGTTATTTTTATTTATACTTTTCGAAAAACAGATTGTGAAATGTATTCCATAATATTTATAGGTACAAAGAGATTCTACACCTGTTCATCGTGCAGCAAAACTGTTGATCAATTCTCAAATGGAAAATGGTGACTTCCCTCAACAGGTACCGCTCTTTCTATTAAGCTACTCCAGAAATGTATCAATTAAGATTTTGTTATGCCATTGATAGACCTTTCTTCTTGTTGTAAAGAATAGTTAAACATCCTGGTTTGCTTTTACTTAATTTTAAGGGAAAATTTACGCGATTGCCATGCGGACTAAACGCCAGATCCCACCCAATCATAACTCCCACGTGTCATAAAAATAAAATAAAAATTACAGATTAATAAAATTTAAATACTAAAATTAAAGCTAAGATAATTTTTTAAAAATCTAAAACAAAAAAACGCGGCATTGTGGAGGGGGAGGGACTCGTCCTCCACCCCGACCTAGGGTGGAGGGGAAAGGAATAGCTCCTCCATCCCTTGCCTGGGCAGCGCAGGGTGGACGGGTCCCTCTCCCTTCCACAGAGAGAGGGTCGGGGTGGGGACCCGAATCCCCTCGATCCCCCATTCTTTTAAATTTTGGATTTTTAAATATTATGTTTAAATTTAGAATGTAATTTTATTTTTTTAAGTTTTAACTTAATTTACAAATTTTTTATTTATTTGTATGATGAGTGTAGAGTTGGGAATGGGGGTGACAAATTTTTCCGTTTAATCATCTAGAAAGAGTTGGGCTTGGTGACGTAGTTTGCCAACGGTCAAATGTAACTGACTAAGAAGTTTTTTTTTTTTTTCAAAATTCAGTGACTTTTTGAAAATTACATTAAAACCTAGTTGAGTGAAAATAAATTTTACCTAATTTTAAAGTGGAGCACTAAATTTTTCTTGTCAACAAATGTTTTCCTTATTTATTAGAGTAGGTGAAGCTACACATCCAAAGTTAGCATTAACCATGGACTGCTTATTAATGCAGGAACTTATGGGAGTTTTTATGAAGAACTGCATGCTGCATTATGCACTTTTTAGGACCACTTTCCCGGTATGGGCTCTTGCAGAATATCGCAACCATATTTCGCTGCCTCCCAAATGCGTTTGAATTCTATTTTGGAGCAGAGAATAGGAACTCATAAAAGCACCTTGACATGTGATTTTGTATGTGTACCTCTTGTCCAATACAGGGACCGCAGAAAATTCTGCAACTATAAATAAAGGGATGAGTTTTCTCTCTCTACCGATAGCCCTTAGATAGAAGTGTCCTTCAAACAAGGCTTATTGCATTCCATATATGGCAAAATCGATTGTAGAACTTACAAGTGCACTTATTCAGATGCTTTCACGTTAAGCTACAAGTATTCGTGTCTTACTCTTGGCATCTCAAAAGATGTCTCTCTCTCTCTTATTTTTTTTATTCATGCAAGGATCACAACAAAGTCCAAAATGAGTTTTCCTTGGTTTTCTACAACGTGATTCATATGACGTTTTCTTGCATCAATTAGTATCAAAATTTTCCCATTTTTCATATAAAGCCACCCAGAGATCATATTAGTATTCGAGAAAGCTTCCATTGACGAAAATTAATAAACAAACTCGGTTCTTGGCTCAATGATGGAAAAGCCTTCGGAGTATTTGTCAAATGAAAGCACTAATGACGGATGATTTCAAAGTCAAGAAACCTCAAGTTGAAGCACTGGCTGCCATGCTCACAGGAGCTTACCATCTTCTCCATGCATTTTTCGAATGCTCAACCTATGCTAACTATGGAAGAGAAAACCTACAATGAAAGATATTCAAGCCTTTCAATCAATCTATCTCAAATATGGCTTGATTGATCTCTCATACTCAGTTCTAAGAGCTTAAGGAATGATTCCTCAGGAGAATCTTTCATTAAGAGACTTCCTCCAATCAAGGGATGTTGTCTCCCTTCTGTGCGTGTGATGAGGTGTCGTACATGTGACTTGCCACACAGTGTCCGATGCAGGCAAGGCGTGTGCACTGGAAAGGGTATGTGCGCACCTGTCCCGCGTTCGCATGTTCTTGTTGTTGGCAAGACATGCACACCAATCCAGTCAAGGCAGTTGACTACTCCTCGCTTTAGCCCTTTAGTCCTAAATTGGCGGGCTCAAGTCTCGTGGCCTCCATCTAAGGCCTCTGTGGCCTTTCTCTTGGCTTGCCCTGTATTGGCCGAATCTGCCCCTACTGTGGTGCTCCCAAGTCACCTCGCAGGTCTCCATCACTCAATCATGAATCAATTTAATGGGAGCCAATATGATGTGTCCATAATCAACTAGAAAGAAAGAAATAAAATAAAAAGTAAAAGAAGTCCTAACACTTTGAACTATAAACTATGGAAATTTACTTTTTAGTCACTGAGTTTTACCCTCTTTTTATTTATAGTCCTTAAACTTAATGAGTCAAATTTTTAGTCCTTTAATTTTCACTCCGTTTAAATTTTAGTCCTTAAACTTAATGAATCAAATTTTTAGTCCTTTAATTTTCACTTCGTTTAAATTTTAGTCCTTCTGTTACCCTCCGTCACCTCGCAGGTCTCCATCACTCAATCATGAATCAATTTAATGGGAGCCAATATGTAACAACCAATGAGCCTAAATCCAAACTATGAGAAGTGGGAGTTGTATATAATAAACGAAAGCATCGAAACTTACACACTCTTTAATTAGCAAATAGCTTTGGGTTATTTTTAAAAAAAAAATTAGAATGTGTCTATAATCAACTAGAAAGAAATAAATAAAATAAAAAGTAAAAGATAAATACATTTTGTACCGTTCAACTTGGGAAGTCCTAACACTTTGAACTATAAACTATTATGTTTTTCACATTACACACAATAACTACTAATTTATGACACTTTGCAACATCTATCACAGTTTTCCTTTACTTATAATGAAAAATGTTTTTTGAGTCTTTGGAATGATAATTTTATCCCTAACAAAATATCACTACAAAAAATCATGTGAGATAAAATTGTCATTTGACTCCCTAAAAATCACTTTTCCTCTCAATTATTGAAAATTTTGACAAACAATACAAAATGTCTAAAATCAATAGCAGTTGAGTGCAATGTAATAAAAATAGTAATTTGAGTTATAAAAGTTAGGATCTCATAGTTAAAGGGTGCAAAGTGTAAATATGATTAATCTCATATTGATACAATAAAAAATCTTAATAAAATTTAATGAATTACCTTCATATGCAAAGATGGTTAATACCACTATGTGGTCATGTTACTATATTATTTTCTTTTCAATATGCTGAATTTAACTCAAATTTGTTGACTTTGGTTCATAATTGGAATTCTGATGATTAAAATAAATGGCTTAGTTGTTTGATTGGACCAAGTCAAAGTCAAGAGCAAATTGCAATAACAAGAAACACCCAAACTCTCATAGATGATGAAGGAGAAAGGAGTACAAATTTGATGACTTATGGTATAAATCTTGTTACATTTAACTCATAGTTTAGCAAAGGCCTGAACACTCATTCTTCACTTTCAAAACTTTTGAAGAACAATCCTAAATTAACTACAAACACCCACATTCAACATGAACATTATTATGCATGTTTTGCTAACATATTCAAATCCAAATACAACACGCAAAATCAAACCAAAACAACTTAGAAAATATATATTTTAACATGCTAAAATACATAACAAAACGTATTGAGATTGTGTATGACAAGGCATAATGAATTCCACGGAGTAAAATGGTAGAGATTGAGAGAGCGTGAGGAAATGAGGCTCGGGGGTGCAATATTCAAATGATGGTTCGAACGTGTTCAAACGATTACGAAAAAAACTGTCAGAAACCGTTGGTTAACCAACGTTTGAATTCTCAACTATCAAACAAATCATTGGAACAGAGGCAGATGAGTGAATAAAAGTGCACTCTGAACATTACTTCTTCATGTTCATTTGCTAATACATAAGTATAATTCGGACATTTTTATGGTATTTTTCCAACTTGAATGTTATTATACAAAGTGTCTAGTTGTGATTGATTTTTAATGATTTTTTTTGCAGGAAATAAATTAAGAAGTGTTGGAATTCTAACCCTACTTAATTCGAGTATTGGATTTTATCAAATACAGCAACAAGACATAGAAGTTGAATTAATTGATATCGGGTAGTGAATTTGAAAAAATCTCGAATTGGAAGATCTCCTGCGCAGCCTCCAGTAATATTATCATATCTCTTCCATCTAAGATCGGATTAATACGATTCAAGAATCATTGGAATGCTAACACAAATAGAAACGTTTTCTCTAGAAATTGAGATTCTCAAGTTCCGATGTTTACTAGCTGAAATAGGCACCGCAATATCTGGAGAAATATGGGTACAATATTCTCTAAGCAGTAGTCTTCACTATTATTATGTGATTCAAAAAGGATTTGAACGCCAACTCAAAGTGTTACATTTTATCCAGAAATAATTATTTTCAAATTCTGATGTTTAGTAGGAGAAAAATGGCTCCTCATTTCAGGAGTAAATTCTGGAACATTAAATGTGCGAATTTGTGATGTTCCTTTCGTATTTTCAGAGAATGAGCCTCCATTGTCATCTTCTCCAAGACTCTCTATTATTGTTTCTTAAGTTTACTCTGTGCGAATTAAAGTGTACCAAAAGAGATACAGTACATATTCTTTAGTTTCCATCAGGATTTTTAATCACACAAAGTTTACCCGCTTAGGTCTTTGGGTTTACCAGAAGTGCTGGTTCCTGAGATGGTTTGTGTGGCTCTAGTTTGGTAGTAGTGGTAGTGAAGGTTCATTGGGCATACCACGTACAAGATTAGTGGTGAAGGTTCTAGCGTGTTCGAATGAAGGAGACTGAGTCTTATTCATTACAAAGAGTGCAGATCCAGATTCAAGATTTGGGTAAGAAGTTCAGTGGATTAGAGTAGCAAGGGGATTTGTGTTTGTCTAACAGATCACCATATAACTTCGACATCTCATACTAGTGAAAACTTTTCCTGGTCACAAGGCTCGTAGAGTTTTTTCCTATAAGTTTGTTTGCAAGAGGTTTCTCTTTGTAACCAATCTGTGTGTTATGTGTGTGTGATTTATGTAATTATCATTATCGAATTGTTAATATAGATGGAATATAAATCTATCCAATATTGTCTTTAAGTTTAAAGATTGATGACTTGAATATCTTGAAGGTTTGATAAAATGATTTATTTGCATCATTGTTTTACTTGTTATCCACATATATAAAATATTGATTAAGATTTTGGGTTCTTTAAGTTGCTGATATTCTTATAAGTGTGTAGTAAATTCAAAGATCAGAAAAAGAATTTAAAAGAACCTATTCACCCCCTCTTCCAAGTTCAGGTGTAATATATTGAGTCTTAAATCACATAGTTCAATTGGTATCTGTGCAAACATCGTTACCTTGAGTCAATCTCTTAATCTTCCACCATATTTTTGTGGATCAAATTGTGCGTACTGGAAAGTGAAGATGCCGGCATTCCTCAAATCAATATATAAAAATGTTTGGACGACAACCGTTAATGGTTGGGAAAAGTGAAATATTACCATAAATGAGGAAGACATTGTTAAAGAAGTAAGTCAATGTTCCCGAGCTTTTGTTTAACATAACATGCATTTATCTGTGACAACAAGTTTGGGTTTAGTAGTGCTTTAGAGCATAAGTGTATTGATTTCGTGGTGATTTGAAAATGAATTAGTATTTGATGCATTAGTATGGAAACCTTGATTAGGGCCTGATTTAGTGAGATTTGGAGTTTACTAATGACCAATCTTTTACTTAGGATGTTGAGATGCTTGTTTTGAGCCAATTTAATTTTTTAAGCTAGTAGGACGAGTTTTCATCCTAAACCGTAACATGTGATTTTTAGAAGCTAGTAGGACGTTTTATCCACGAGTCTACAATTCAATTTTGGAGACATTCTATTTTTTAGAAGTTGGTAGGACGTTTTATGAACATCGTTGGAAATTGATGAAACTTAGCAACTAAGCTATGTAATTTCAGCTGCCCTTGATGACACTTAGAAGGGCTAGAAAGCATGAGCAGCAATCAATTCTAGAAGCACGAGGAATCAAGTTTAGAAAACACGACAAAGCAAGGCTAAACCTAGAGAGCACAAAGTGTCGAATATCAAGTGAATTGGCGATGACTTGCCATGGCTACCTAGGAGGATTTCGGCCATAGCCTTGCCTTGCAGCTGCTGTAGGTTACTAGGTGTTGATGTGAGGAGAATGTTGACTTTTGACTCGCCAAAGCTAGCCTACTTTGCTATAAATAGGGGGTTCGACCATTTGAGTGAAATCGTAAAGCTTTCACAGAGAAGAAAAACCGAGTAGTGAGGAAGAGGAAAGGCTAGAAGAAGCAAGAATGAATTCGAGTAGAAATGGAAGAAATAAAGCTTAGAAGATCAAAGGAGAATTTCGGTTACTAGATGTAAAGTTTAGCTTGGTTATCTTTGATTTCGATTCAAAAGTTTTCAAGACGATTGTTGTGAATATCTTGTGTTTTCAAAATAATTCCTAGATGTATTGATGTTTTTCGCGTTCTTCGTGTTCTTGATCAAGAACAAGCTCGTCTTGTCAAAATAGTCTCATTTTTAAAGCTCGATTCATTATTAAGGTGTTTTTCAAGTTTTTGATCCGTCCATTTGCAAATTTTTTTCACAAACTATGTTTTTTCAAAGCTTGAACATATTCTTTTGAAGGATTCTTTGTGATTTCAAAACTCTACGTCATTTTGATTATGTCAAAATATTTATTATTTCTACGTGGAGGTTAATCGGGTTATTATTTTTCTTCACAACACCTTTCTTTTTCTTTTGAAAAATGTCAATTGTTTTTATGATTTCGAAGGAAATTTTAAGGGTTAAGGTATAACATATCGTGTAATTGGGAGTAAGGTCGCATGCCGTATGCTGTATATATCAGTCTGGCCTAGTGATTCACTCTGGGAGTAGCCGCATAATACAAGAGTAATGACGAAGGATGTGGTGGAGATTTGAAAAGATCTTTTCTTTTAAATTAAGACTTTTCCTTTATTTCATCTTCCGTTATGTTTTGAATTGATGGATGGGTTTCTTCAATATCTTTTCATGTTATATGTTATTTGTTGTACTAACCACTGGCTTTACTGAGTCGTTTGGACTCACTCGTTATTTGTTGTATGATTAACAAGTGTCTGAGTATTATCTAGGTGAATTTACTAAAGAAATAATTCATGGTCCTTTTGTTTTGGAGATGAAGTTTGGCGTTTGGGTGACTATGAACCTGGAGGTGATAGTAGAATGAAGGGGTTGTCACTGGAGTATCCCAATTCCAGACGATGTTCTCGATCAGTTTGAGCGGAGTGATACAGAAGATGAGAACTAGGGTTTCTCCAGTCTTATGTACCGTAGTTAGTTTCTTTGGTTGTAGTATCTATATAAGAAGGAAGTTTGGTACTCTTTTGTTTTCCTACAGTATGAATAAAAGATCCTGATCTTGTTTATTACTTAGAAAAGTTGTTGCTTTGATGATCCTTACACTGACTGTAACCTTAGGTTAAGAGCGGCGTCCGTTACTAGAAAAAGGCTTAGGATACTTTGATGTTGCCTCATGAAAGAGGCTTAGGAAACTTTGAAGTTGACTCATGAAAGAACAAAGGTTGTTAGAGACTCTAAGTTGCAGATGAATATTTCATGGTCTGAAGAATTGAAAATGAAGGAAGATGAGTGCCATGATGATTTCTATAGGAAACTCACAAGCTTAGTCAATTCAAGCTTTGGTTTGGGTGAGAAAATTGTTGATTCGAAAAAGGTCCAAAATATTCTAAGATCATTACCTGAAAGATTTAGACCCAAGGTGACTGCCATCGAAGAAAATAAAGATTTGGATTCTATAAAGCTTGATGAGTTGGTCGGTTCTCTTCAAACTTGTGAACTGACATTTCCTACAACTAGAAAAAGAAAATCCATCACAGTGAAGGTAATGGATGGGGATTCAGATTCGGAGATGAGTTCTTTGATGAAGATGACATTGTGTTGTTCGTCAAAAAGTTCATAAAAACATTTTGATTTAAGAAGGGCAAAAATTGAAAAAACAAGAAATCAAACTCTAAACCCTTCGGTAAATCAAACTAGAAGAATGATGATTAGAATGATAAACTGGAGAATCTTTTTTTTTTTTTGTATGATTCACAAGCCGGAATTGAACCTTCATCTCTGGTTTCTGTGCACTTCTCTTTATTTATTGAGTTCAAAAAGAAGCAAGAGCAAGGACTATAATGTTACGGGTGTAAAGGATTTAGGCACATTAGAGCTAAATGTCCTACCTTTTTTAATTCAAATGGAAAGAATGCTTTGAAGACATCCCTCTCAGATTCTAATTAAGAAATAACCTACTTAGAGCATGAAGACTATAATAATGATAAGGTAAATCTAGTTGCATTTACATCTACAATTAAAACTAATGAGTTTGTTGATTTTGATGATGTAGAAGAAACTATCACTGAAGATGGAGATGAGCTTGAGTGTTTAAAGGAGACTTATTAAGAGTTATATGAAGTAAGTATTAAAGTAAAGGAGAATTTTGTGACTCTTAAGAAAATTATTCTTGTTGAAAAAGAGAGAGGTGAGTTAACTAAAAAATTACTAGAGAAAAACAATATAATTCAAGAGCTTATTGAGATGAACGCTTTTCTTGAATAATGTGTTTTGAAATTGACAAAAGAGCTGGACAAAGCTAATGTACAACTGAAGAATTTTTCAAGTGCAACCAGGAAACTCGATAAGATGTTGAGCATTGGACATTCGGATGGTAAAAAAATAGGATTGAGGTTCAAGAACAATGCGTCAATCCCCACATCTTCTAAGAAAGTGATGTTTGTACCAGCCACTCAAAAGAATCCTACTATACCCATAACTTTGAATAAGGTAAATCAGGTAATTGCTTTTAAACCTTCTGTTGCGACTAATTCTAAGTTTTTCATATTAATACATATTTGTTATCATTGTGGAAAAATTTGGTCATATTAAACCTAAGTGTTTTGATCTTGTGACAAATATAAATAAAAGTGTTTCTACATTCACAAATAATTTTTCAAAATCTGAATTTAGTAAGTTCATGATTCAAGTGGGTGTTTTATCTCAGCAAATTCAGCTTATTAATCATAAGTTAAATCCACCGAATATCCAAAAGCTGATGAGGAGAAAGAAAGATACTAATTCCTGTCTTGAAGTACATATGGCCTTGAAGGTAAAGAGCAATTCCATTTGGTACCTTGATAGCGGTTGCTCCAAACATATGTGTGGAGATAAAGTTTGTTTACAACTCTCAAGGACTTGAAAAGAGGAACTGTAAGTGTTGGTGATGGAAGTAAATGTGAAATTCCTAGTAAAAGATCTATTACTCTTTCTACATGTTTAAGTTTTGATGATGTATTGTATGTAAAAGGATTAAAATCTAATCTCCTAAGTATTAGTAAGATTTGTGATTCCGAGTTTGATGTTTAGTTTACTAAAAACAAATGTTTTGTGATTAACTCACAAGGAAAATCTGTTTTTAGTGGCACACGTACATCTAATAATTGCTATGGTCTGATTATTGATGATAACTTATCTTGTAAATAGAGCTAAAGTTGATTTATCCCATCTTTCGCACCAAAGGGTCGGTCACATAAATTATCGTGACTTATCTAATATTCCTAATATAGTTGATGGTATTCCTAAACTAGAGAAGGTTTTTTAACAAAGTGAGTGGACCTTGTCAACTTGGTAAACAAATTAGATCATCTAATAAAAAGACGACTAATGTACTTACTACTAAATGTTTGAAACTGTTACATATGGATTTATTCGGGCCAACAAGGACTGGAAGTCCTAGTGGCAGAAAATACATACTTGTTGTTATAGATGATTTTTCCAGGTTTACTCTAATAGATCTTCTAAGGGAGAAGTCTGAAGCTTTTGAGAAGGTTAAAATCCTTTTTAATCACTTGCAAAATGAACAAGGTTGCATAATCTTAACAATCCTAAGTGACCATTGGAAGAAATTTGACCACTCTAGGTTCTAAGCTTATTGTCTTGATGAGGGGATACATCAAGAATTTTCTGCACCCATTACATCTAAAAAAAAGGGAGTTGTTGAGAGGAAGAACCAGGTTCTTCAGGAAATGGCTCGGATAATGCTACATGATAAAGATATTCATAAATGTTTTTGGGGTGAAGCGATAAATACTGCATGTTATCTTAGTAATCCTGTATAACTTCGTCCTAAAACAAAGAAAACTCCTTATGAGTTAGGGACAGGGAATTGGCCTAGCGTGAAGTATTTTAGAGTAATTGGAAGTAAATGCTATATCTTACGTGATAGAGAAAATTTGGGTAAATTTGATTCTAGAAGTGATGAAGCAATATTGTTAGGATATTCATCGTCTATTCAAGTCTAAATAACAACCCAAATGGGGGGTGAATTGGGTTTTAATAAAAATTAAATCTTTTTCGAAGATAGTTTAAGCAAAAGAACAATAAACAATAAAACACCACAAATATGAATATGAAGCAAATAAAAGGAGAGATAAGGTCAGAGAGATCACACCAGAGTTTTAGATGGGTCGACCAGCACTTGCGTATGTCTAACCCTAAGGCTATTGACTTCCTTGGACTTCCTTCACTATTCTCCAAATATCAAGAACACCTTATCTTCACGGATGCTAAGGAACCTTTACAAAGCATTTTGCGAGCTCACACTTCAACTCTCTTTACAAATCCCAAAACTCAAAGGATTTCTTCTACCCTCATGAGTAGGACCAAGTATTTAGCCAACACTCAAGTATTTTACAAAAGATGGGTACTAAGAAATAATAAAGAAAGTCTCTCTAAGCCAAATTAGCAAGTGAAAAACACAATAATGAGTAAGAAGACAATATTCTTGTAGGAAAGCGTAAGTATTGATAGGTGGAAGCACTAACTTTCTTGGTAGGTGCGTTCTTCTCTTCTTCAAAGTTGTCTTTCTCTCTAGAAACTTAGGGCATAAAATAATTGCAAGTGTGTTTTCTTTATCTCTCTATATTCTTCTATTTTATAGCCCCATTGTCTTTAAAGATCTTCAAAACCCTCAAGAGTACCGTTGGAAGGGTACCCAAGTCTTTTTAGAGCAATTCAAATGAGCAAGGGACGTTCTAGTGTTTTCTGTGAAATTGCAGCATGTGTCAACACCACAATATTGGTTTGGAAATGTCTCGGGTGTGAGTACGATGTGTCGATACAATGAAATCAGCTACGGGTGACAGCGTGATGTGTACTGTGTTAACACCAATCATCAATGTGTCAACACCCCAAAAACTTTTCTCGGGTGTCAGTGCACTGTGTTGTCACCATTCCTCAATGTGTTGACACTGTCAGTGCTAGAGAGAAGGAGAGACAAATTAATCTTGACCCCTTCTTCTTGAATCATATGAAGGCATCTTATGAGAGAAAGTGGCAAGGAATTCGTTATAGGATCCTGTTCACTCAGATCTTTTATTTGCATAATGTTAAGATCAATTAAGAAGAAAGAGAGAAACCAAAAGGTCTCCTATGAATACAATCAGAAGACGTTAAGACTTATGGGCTTTGTACAAAATGATGTCGTGAGTGGGTAAAAGGCAGTGGCTACTCCTTCTCAGAAAGTTCAAGAGGAAGAAGCTGACGAAGAAGACGCCGATGAGGATGATCTAGAGGAAGTGGAAGTAGTGGCTAAGGGTAGATCAAGTGGTGATGTACCAGTTTCAGATCTTAGGGATCAACTATTATCAGTGTATATAGATTTGAGGATAGGGATTCAGGAGATCAAATCCCTTTTGATATCATAGACTGCTGAGTTCTCAATGTCGATTCATCAAGCTCGTCTTACCCGCAACAACTACAAAAATAATTTGACTATTTGTAGGACTGTGATGTGGGACTGGTGGCGGACATTCAAAGCTCAGACAAATTATTTGAATAAATCTACGGATAAAATGACAACTACTATTACGAGGACTACTTCAACAATCCTTCATGATTGAAATATATGCACAGACAAGGATCAGTATCTGCGTCACTACATCGTAAATTGGGTCCACAATTTCAACACATCGTGGACAGAGTTTCTTCAGGAATATTTTTCCCAGTTGTGATTTTTTTTATCCTTACCTTACCCTTACCTTCCATCTCTTTTTGATGATGCCAAAGGGGAGAAGTATATGTACTAATTGTCATAATCTTTTATTTGTAGAGAAAAAATCCATTGTATTTTCATATGGCTTTGTAATTCTTTGACTTGATTGAGATATGATTACTTCTTATCGATGAGTTTACGTATTATTCTTCCTATCCATACTTAACTTTGAATGCAAATCCTCATTAATTAATATCTTCAAATTTGCAAAGCTTCATTTTTTAGTACGAGGTAGTACTCCGAAACTCTAAACTAATGTTTATTGATGAATATTGAAGTGTTTGTGATCTGATATCATATTATGAAGTTTCAGAAGTTTGGAGGATGATATAGAAGAGTTTCTAACATGTTTAAAACTTCTGGTAACCTCTAAATACAAAGGGGGCTCTTGCAAAATTCTCTAAAAATCCAAAGCCTTTCGCAAAAACCTTTTTGAAAAACCTCCACTTGTTCTCGAGGGGAGCTTTTTGTTTTCATTGCAAAAATCTTTTAAAAATAAATTTGTCATCATAAAAGGGAGAGATTTTTAGCCCAAGGTTGCTTATTGAGCTATCTAACTCGATTTTGATGATAACATATGACAAAATAGCTTTGGAGTGTTTTTAGAATACGTGGATGTCAATCCACTATTCAATCTAGAGTACTCATTTGTATTTAAATCTTTTTGTAGTTCATTATGCCCTATATTCGATTTAAACACCATGACATGCACCTAAACTATGTTATTTTTCATTGTAGGAGTTTTCCTGTTGAAATGGGAAGGATTGCATATCAAAAAGCATTGAAAAACTCTATCTTCCAAGATAGTCGACACATTGCACAGTTGCCAGAATGTCATTTTGATGGTGTCGTCACATGGGAAACTAATTGTGCTGAATACCTTCTCTACATCAGTGACCACTTCCAGAATGTATTCATATGTGATCACGTTCAATGCATGTACTCTTACAGTGCACCCACTCGTCTGCTTGAGTCCAAATATCAACCTAAGAGGGGGGTGAATTGGATAAAAACTCAGATCTAAAAAATATCCCTTTAGTTTTGCAAATAAAACACAGATCTGAATATATTTAATGCCAAGCCCAAAGATAAATAACATATAGTAAAGAAATAATGATCAAATATCAATAAATGAAAGCAATAAATACGAGAGTAGGGAAGAGAAATAACACAGTTATTTTTAGGTTGTTCGGCCAAGACTTGCCTACGTCTACCCCCAAGGCTATGGCCTTCCTTGGGCTTCTCCACTATATTCCAATAGTGTCTGCAACTTAGCTTCCGGGTGCTATGTAACTGTTAGAAGAGTTTCCTGAGCTCACTTTTCAACTTGCAGATATCTTCACGAAACCTCTCAATGAGGATCGTTTCTGCTTCATTCATCAAGAAATCAGTATGTGTTTCCCTTCCGAATAATTTTTATTCTTAAGATTTGATTATTTTATCATGTTTATGTTGTTTGGAATGATTTCGATGTTATAATATGTTATGCAAGCGTATATTGGTTGTTATCGACACTTCTGGACTTACTTTACTATTTTCTCTGGAAGATGTATGTATGGACACATTGGTCATCAACACGAGAGGTTGTTTAGCATTGTCGATACATTCAACCTACGTGTCGACACCACAGTTTTGTGCATGTGCAATGTCTCAACACTTACTACATTATGTGTCGACACATGTTTCGAATTGACATTTTTTCACACAACACTTCACTTGCTCAAATTAACATCTTTCAAGGCATATGAGTCTACAACTTATTTACTTAAGTCCCCAAACCCTAAAATCACTCTCTCACTTCTTAGAAACTCATCCCACACCCCTCCCTCTCTCACTGTGCCTCCCTCTAACTGACATCCAACCCTTCTCTCACCGAATCTCTCAAATCCATTCCCTATCCAGAAAAATCTCTTCCCTCTCCACAAAAACTGTAATCCTTCTCTCCACCATGTCTAGCGGTCATTCCAAGAAAGTTACTCGGCAAGGAGAGTTTTCTAGGGCAAGAAAGAGAGCCCAAATAGTTAAGGAGCCTTCAGAAGTGAATGAGATCATATTCTTTCATACGTGGATTTATAAGAACAATTTTGCTTGGGATCGCCATCAACTAAAGGTAATTTCTGGCCATTGGGTACTATTTCCATGGTTTACATCAAATGGGTTTGACTTTAAGGAGATGTTTAACAACCAAGGGTTGTCAAACATTGCTAGTTTGAAAGTGGATACCTTTCCCTTTTTAGTAAAGCAAGTATTTGCCAACTTTGCTTTCACTGTCACTAAGGATACCTATATGTTACATCTTTGAACAATATGGCTTATGAAAGGCAAAGACTTAGACCTATCTGTTACATCTTTGAACAATATAGCTTCATTTTCAAACTCTGGGGTAAAATTCTTTGATTCTTATGGTTAGTCTGGGATGTCAAATGTAGAGCCATTACAAATAGTCAGGGTTGTGTTGGATGAATCTAGCCTTGATGAGGTGGTTAAACTAGTTGCAAGTGATCTTAACATATAGGAGGTTGCTACATCATATGGTATGTAACATCATTCTCCCTAGGACGGGGAAGTTTGAGTATGTTACCTTTTTGGACCTCTTTGTTATGTTTTGCCTGATCACCCATTGCCAAATGAATCTTGTCACCTACTACTTAACTACATCAAGGCCGCATGTGAGAAGAAAAGGCAAGGAATGCCTTATGGGATGTTCTTTACTCTCTTAATTAAAGAGCTTCAAGTTGATACGGATGGAGAAGAACGAGAGAAACCTAAGGCATCCAAGGAATACAATAAGAAAAAATTGAGGCTTACGGGGTTCATTTAGAATAAGGAAGGAGAATGGGTGAAGAAAGGAGTTGCTAGTCCTTCTTAGAGTGCTCTATAAGATGAAGATGCTGATGAGGCTGATGGAGAAAAAAAAAGAGGAAGAATAAGCAATGACTGATTCAGATGGGGGAGCCCCTGTTGCACGTACTCCACATACCCCACTTGCAAGGCACACCTCTACTTCACATTCAGTTCCTTCCAGTCCACATGGTACTCAGCTTGCACTTATGGAAGCTTCTATAAAGGATTTGAAGGATGAGTAGCAGAGAATGGGTCAGCACATGACTTCTATGGCTGAGGGCATGAAGACGGGTTTTGAAGAGATCACGGTTCTTTTAGCCACCCATTGCACAGAGTTTCAGACCCTAGAGCGTGAGGTACGCTCTACTCATCATTCCTACAACAGCAACATGACGATCTGCACAGAAGTCCTTTGGAAGCTTCAGGACACATTCATAGAGAAGGTGGATGCCTTGGTCAATACTTTAGATGAACTGGGTGGCATCATTCGTCAGACAGTGGCGGATATTCATCAGACCTGTGATATCTTCATCGAGAAAGACATATATCTTCAACCCAGTGTGGTTGCTTGGGTTCAATGGTTTAGCACTTCATGGGCGACCTTCCTTTGTCGCTAAACAACAACCCCGACCCTTGTCCTGATTGATCTCACCCTATCGTACCATACTCCCTCTATTTTTTATGATGCCAAAATGGAAGAAAAAGTAGTGAGATTTTGTCGCATTCACCGTCTTGTAAAGAAACATTTCATTTTGCACTTGTTCTCTGCATTATGGTTTTTACACATTTACTTGACTACTGGACTTGTTTAAACTCTTTGATGATATTAAACATTGTTGATGATCTTATATGTGTTTTGATCTTCTATCCTTATGCTTATTTCTAAATGAAAATTGCAAATTATATGATATTCTATCATTTCCAATTTTGCTAAGCTGGGACGACGATAACAAGGTAGTATTCCTTGCTCTAAACTCCTGAATATTGAAGTGTTTGTGATAAAAAATTAAAGGAAAGCACATAATATAAAGGAAACTCTGATATCAAAGTGTTTTTCTCTAGGTTTAATTTTTTGGAAAGCACATAATATAAAGGAAACTCTGCAAAATTTTATGAAATCCCAAATCTCTCTGTATCAAAATGTTTGAAAAACTTCCTCTTATTTTCAGGGGGAGCTTTTTGATTTATGAGCAAAGATCTGTTTAAAATGGTTTATCATCATCAAAAAGGGGGAGATTGTTAGCCCCAGGTTGCTCCTTGAACAATCTAACTCGATTTTGATGATAAAAAATGACAAAATAGCTTTCGAGTATTTTAGATCATGTGATGGTCAATCCCCAATTCCATTAAGGGGTATTTAATTTAACTTAGATTCTTTATATGATATATAGCCCTATAATTGTTTCAAACACCATGGCTCACACTTAAACGATCATATTTTTATTGTAAGATTTATCAAGTCAAAGAGGAAAGGATTGTATATCTCTATGACATTGAAAACTCCTCTAGCAAAGATGATGTCGACACATTGGAAGTAAGTGTCGACACATCACATTGCAACCTGAGAGCCATTTTGGTGGTGTCAACACATATGTGAAGCAAAAATTCGACACATGAGAAGATGATGTCGACACATGAGAACATGATGTCAACATATGCCACTGACACCCAAGAGCATGTTTTTCAGGCTTGAAGATAGTGTCGACACAACGGAGCAATGTGTTGGCACATGTTGCGGAAATCTTGTTTCATTAAAGATGACATCAGCTGGGATTTTAAAACGTTGTGGCACCTAGGGCACCTCTCCAACATTACATAATGGCCCTTGGGGACCACCCAAGACTGAAGGCTTGAAATAGAACAAGATGGAGAGAGAAAAGCATCTCTTGCATCATCAATGTTAACCTAGTTTACCAAGAGAGAGAAAATAGCAAAAGAAGAAAAATAGCCTGAATCCCTAGAAAGCTATTGTTGCCCTTGTCTTCTTGCTCTTTATTTGTGCCTTGCATTTGCACATCTAACTTTTAGTCTTGGCTAAACCACCTTAAAATATCGGCGTTATCTCTCCTCTATAACACTCTTACTTTATTGTCTTTATTTACTATACTGCCATTTATTATCTAGAAACTTTTTGAGATCTAAGTTTTTATCAAAAAAATTTCAGATTTTATTAAAACCCAATTCACTCACCTTCTTGAGTTGTTATCTGAAATCACAAGAATTCATAAAATCCTACGACAGTTCTAAGCATGGAAAGGAATGAGACAAACATTTGAGCTGCTATTATGGAATACTCAAGATTTTGAGATCGACAAGAACTTGAAAATTATTGAAGAATTTTTGAAGATCAACAAAGAGAATTAGTAAATTAATTTTCCACATATCAATCTTTCATTTTCTCTTTTTAAGTGTAACGGTTTGGCCTAAGTAGGGCTTACTTTTCTTTGCTAGTGATTTCCACCTTTTTTTTTTTTTTAAGTCAGTGATTTCCACCTTGCAAGTGGAAGCTTCTCCTCTTACTCACTGATTTCGATGTCCCGTGAAGCACCAAACCGAATGTACTCCTTTTTTTCCCAAATGGCTTTTCTTTGGTGCTGGAGACAGTTTCGCTGGCTCCTGAAGTTTAGTTTTCTTTCAGTCCCCTGAACAGATATGTTAGTTTTCTTCGGTTGGGCATTCTCAATGGTTTTCAGTCTATTTTCTGAGTCTTCCCAGCCAGCTGATCCTCCCCATCCAATAATTCGCAAATAACAACCAGCTGGTATATGGGCCTACTGTTCTTCTTCAAGTAAGGGGCCCGCTGGGGATACACCTCTTTTCCATTGCACAATGGGAGTCGATTGGATAGGCCCCACTGACAAAAGGCCATGATTCTAGACAGCATTTTTGTTTCGGCTGAAATTTTTTCCGTAAACTTTTCCTAGTTCAATTAAATAATCCACGTGGAGGGACCAGTCCGTTTAAGAGTCTGTCATTTCCTGGTTCGTCTAACTGCCTGCCATGTTAAGGTCCCCCCGAATTTAATGCTTACAATAATTTCTTATGTATTTTACATTAATAAAAGTAGTTTTTTAACGACTAAAATATTAAGATTTTACGTGTAAATAAATATATCGTCATCCATTTTTTATAAAAAAGACAAAATTGTACGATGGTATTTTCCTCGTAGGTTTAGTTTTAAAAACAAAACAAGTAAAAATAGTTCATAAAATATTTAGAAGTAGTTCGCTTACCATATTTTTATGAAATCACAATCTTCAGCATTTTTCTGGTTCTTTCGGTGATTTTTGTCAAACAACTTTTTTACCCATATCTTACAATAAGTCATGCATCATGCATGCCCACTCTTTCTGTTCAACAATCGATAGTTATTTGACATTTCTCAACAAGCTTCTATATTCCAATAGCTAAAGAGAAACCACAATCGTCTAGGATTTGTACTCATTTAGTGTACTTCTCTAGTCATTTATACTTCTACCTTTTATATATGAACCTAAATTTGCTTATTTTTCATCAATATTAAGGTATAATTGCGAAACTAATTGAATTTGCTCTTTGTTAATTTTTATTTAGGTCTATAACTCTTCCAATAATCTATTCGCTTCATTTTCATAATCATTCTGTTTTCTAAATACAAGATAATTATTTTGGCCGTTTTTTTATATGTTTTTTCTCTTCTGCTAATCAATTAATTAGTTTGCTTAATTTTCTTCAATGTTAAGGTATCTAATTACGAAACAAATTGATTTCCTTTTTTTAAATTTATATTTTGTACTATAACTCTTCCATTAAACTATTCGCTTCATTTTCTTCCATAATAATATAATTAATAATGCATCTATATGATTTTGGTAATTTTTAAATTATATTTAGGTCCATAACTCTTTTATTGATTTATTTGCCTCGTTTGAAACGTCAATAAGTTATCTAATTATTAAACAAATTAATTTGGGCAATTATTTATTTGTGTTTTGGTCTGTCACTAATCCATTAATCTATTTGCTTCGTTTTCTTCAATTTTAATGTATCTAATTATGAATATAATTGATTTCAGTCTTTTTTCAATCTGAATTGGGTCCATAACTCTTTTATTAATCTATTTTCTTCATATTAAGTAATCTAATTATTAAGCAAATTAATCTTTGCAATTGTATATTTTGCTTTTGGTTTGTAACTAATCCAATTAATCCATTTGCATAACTTTGTTCAATATTAAAGTATCTAATGATGAAAATAAATGAATTTTGTCGTTTATATTTTGTTTTTTTATTTAGGTGTGTAACTCTTCCAATTCGTTCCATTTTGCATACCTGGTGAAACATATGTTGAATAGTAAAATACGAGGAAAGAATAGAGAGAAACACTGTTGTGGGGAGAAAACGACAAGAGAAGAGATTAGGGTTCTCCTCCTGTTACAATATTATTTATACTAGTATTAGGAAATTACAAAAAAACCCTTAATACAAACAAACGTCATATCTCAACACTCCCCCTCAAGCTGAGGCGAAGATATCTCTAATGCCCAGCTTGCACAAAGCTATGTGGAAGACACTACTAGAAACTCCCTTTGTCAGAATATCAGCTAGTTGTTCTCCTGTTTTCACAAACGGAGTACAAATCAACCCTGCACGTAGTTTCTCCTTGATGAAATTTCTATCAACCTCAATATGCTTTGTTCGATCATGTTATACTGGATTATGGGCAATGCTGATGGCAGATTTATTGTCACAATACAGTTTCATAGGATCTTTAGAATCATATCCAAGCTCCTTCAACAATATCTTTAACCATAACAATTCGCATACCCCATGTGCCATGGCTCGTAACTCAGCTTCTGCACTTGATCTAGCAACCACTGCCTGTTTTTTACTACGCCAGGTAACCAAATTCCCTCCTACAAACGTACAATAGCCCGAAGTAGATCTTTGGTCTGTAACCGATCCAGCCCAATCTGCATCTGTATAGGATTCTAATTTCAGGTGATTATGTTGACTAAACAACAAGCCTTTACCTGGTGAAGATTTCAGATAACGAAGAATCCGATAAACTGCCTCCATATGGGACTCCCGTGGCAAGTGCATGAACTGGCTTACAACACTTACTGCATAAGCAATATCTGGACGAGTATGAGACAAATAAATCAATTTACCAACCAAACGTTGGTATCTGCCTTTATCTACTAGATTGCTCTCACAGCTTCTGCTAACTTTTTATTCTGTTCCACGGGATTGTCAACAGCTTTGCAACCAAGCATTCCTGTTTCTTTGACCAAATCAAGAACATACTTCCGCTGGGAAAGAAAGATACCGTGTTTCGATCTTGCTGCTTCAATGCCCAGGAAGTATTGTAAGTTACCCAAATCTTTTATCTCAAACTCACTAGCCAAATATTTTTTGAGCCTTTGCATTTCCTCCTCATCATTTCCTGTCATGATTATATCATCAACATAAACAATCAGTGATGTTACCTTTCCTTGTGACGAATGTTTGATGAAAAGTGTATGATCAGCCTGACTCTGTTTATAACCACATCTCTGCATAGCTTTGGAAAACCTCTCAAACCATGCCCTCGGAGATTGTTTCAACCCATATAGAGCCTTCTTTAGTTTGCACACTTTTCCATTATCAGCAGAGCTGTGAGGACCTGGAGGAAGTTCCATAAATACCTCTTCTTCCAGGTCTCCATGGAGAAATGTATATTCTTCACATCAAACTGTTGTAGCGGCCAATCTAAATTTGTTGCCAAAGAGATTAGGACTCTAATAGAGTTCATCTTGGCTACTGGAGCAAAAGTTTCTTCGTAGTCTATCCCATAGGTCTGGGTAAAACCTTTAGCAACCAATCTTGCCTTATATCTCTCCACTGCCCCATCAGCTTTATGCTTCACTGTAAACACCCATTTGCATCCTACCACCTTTTTCCCATGGGGTAATTCAACAAGATCCCATGTATTATTTTTGTAAAGAGCTTTCATTTCCTCCTGCATTGCTTCCCTCCACTTTGAATCCTTAAGAGCTTCCTGTAAACTTTGGGGGATGGACACGGAAGACAGATTGGAGATAAAAGTACGATATGGTGGTGAAAGTCTTTTGTAAGAAACAAACTGAGAAATAGGATGCTCAGTACAAGACCGAACTCCTTTGCGATGGGAAGATCTATATCATTAACAACAGCCACAGTTTCTATAATGGGAATAGAGTTACCTGAGTCCGGGGTTGATGATTGACAGGGCACAGAAGGAACAGTCTTACTTGTATGACGTCTAGAGTAAACTCTTAACTCCTCCACCCGAGGCTCACACTGCTCATTATCCACCCTTTGTGGCTCAGGTTCCTCAGTATCCATGGGCAGAGATTGTTGGTCATCGTGTTGTGATGTATCCTGTAAAGAAGCAAGAATAGGCAAAGGATCTAGGGATGATTTCTCTTCACCATTGCTCTCCCCCTGAAGAGAAGTTTGAGGAGGAGTAAAGTAGGATTGAGATTCAAAGAAGGTCACATCCATAGACACAAATCGTTTTCTCGAGGGAGGATGATAACACTTGTATCCTTTTTGAGTAGCAGAATACCCTAGAAAAATACATTTAAGAGCACGAGGATCCAGCTTACCTCGCGCGAAATCATGAAGATGGACAAAACAAACACATCCAAACACTCGAGGAGGAACAACAAATAAGGAAGAAGACAATGAGGGTGACAAAACAGCAATAGGGGTCTGAAAATTCAAGACACGAGAGGGCATCCTATTTATCAGATAGGTCGCAGTAAGTAAAGCATCACCCCAATAAGATTGAGGGACATGCATGGAAAGCATTAATGCTCGAGTTACCTCTAAGAGATGGCGATTCTTGCGTTCAGCCACCCCATTTTGTTGGGGAGTGGCAAAACAAGTGGTCTGATGAACGATGCCATGATGACGAAAGTAAGATTGAGGATCCCCGGAAAGGTATTCCCCACCATTGTCAGAATGAACAATTTTTATAGAGGTGTTGAATTGTGTATGGACCATCTTATGGAACAGCTGAAAACATGAGGAAACGTCACTCTTATTGTTCAACAAGTACACCCAAGTGGTACGAGAATAGTCATCTATAAAAGTAACAAACCAGCGATATCCGGATAGAGACACAGTATGAGAAGGACCCCAAACATCAGAATGAACAATAGCAAAAGGTTCAGTACTTTTATTGCAACTTGAAGGAAAAGATACACGGTCATGTTTCGCAAATTCACAAGTGTCACATTGAAATTGAGAAACATTTATTCCCGAAAATAAAGCTGGAAAAATATTTTGTAACAATGAAAAAGATGGATGCCCTAGTCTACGATGCCAGAGCCATATCACTGCCATAGAATCATGAACACGGGTGGTGTGGTAAGCGTGTGTGAGCAAACGAGGTGTCTTGAGCTGAGAGTCCAAGTAGTAAAGACCATCCCGCAAGCTACCACTGCCAATTATCTTCCCCGTAACTAGGTCCTGGAAAAAACAATAGGAAGAATAAAAAATTGCACGACAATTCAAATTGGCTGTAAGACGAGCAATAGAAAGCAAGTTATTGGCAAAATTAGGAAACATGTAAGACGGATGAGAGAGACATGTGGTAGGTGACAGGAATGGAACCTTTACCAGACACAGATGAAAGGGACCCATCAGCTATCCTAACTTTGTCCCTGCCGGAACAAATAGCATATGAAGAGAACAAAGAGGATAAACCAGTCATATGGTCAGATGCTCCTGAATCAATGATCCAGGACTCATCACGATCACTAGTGGAGGCTGCATTCAGAGAAGAAGCAAACAACAAGGAACAGACAACAACGGAGCCAACAGTACAAGAGAAAATACTGAAGAACCCAACACAAACCCCCACCCATGAAACTCCCACCCACCCTCAACCCACTAGCCAACAAGACTCTCCCAGAACACCCAACCAATATTTTGCTTGACATCGATCTGAATCCCCGTCTCTCCGACTCTGGTTTTGCAACCTTTCATCAGGTCACTATTTATTGAAATATGTTAGATCTTCATCCTAAAAATGGTTTGAATTAGATTTCATTTGAATTCTTACTTAAATTTATCAAGAGTTGGGTCATGATTGGAGTCTTCTCTGTTTAGTATTTCTGTTTTAGCATTATGATATAGAGACATGTTGATGACCCAATGTTTTCATATGTATTTGAATATGAAGATAATGCTAGAAGCACAGCAGCCATTCCCCATCAGTTGTGTAGTTTGCTTCTTGAATTGGGATATATGTCAATCAGACTGGTTGTGATACAATCGTATGTATCCATATTGTTTGATTACATCAAACTTGGAAATTTCCTCAAGTGATCATAGTCTAGAAACTGCCCATTCTGTTGATAATTTAAATGACTATAAGTAGATTTTCTCAAAGGAAGATATTAGGTCTAGTAAGAGGAGTTAAAGGACAACAGAATAAAAAGAATAAAAATATGAACCAGGACTTACTTCAATGCCCTACATCATTCATGCTTTGAGTCTTTATGACACTTTGGCAATTATAGTGGTCTATTGAGCCAGTTAACTTTTGCTCACTTTTCATCAAGGTACAATGATTTCAATGAGGATACATAAATCAAGCATAGTTGAATGTATAGACAACCATAGCAGACTGCAGGGATAGCGATCTACTGATTATGTCAAGATCACTGTCTTGTGTCTATGGAAGCTATTCAATTTAGTTCAAACCTTGTGCAGAACAACTACTGGAACTCTCATAGCAATGTGAATTAGGTCCTGTTCCCTTTTGTCTCAAAATTGTTAACATTGCTCAGTAAAACCCGCTTCATTTCTGAATAATTTTGCAGCATGTATTGGCTTTTACATTTACATCCCAGTGCATGTACAGTTCCATCAAGGTCCAATTATGGTTTCGGTGTAAAAATACATAACAAACGAAACGTTTGCATTCCGCTTCATGGTCCTACGTTGCACTGTTTTCTGTTTCAAGTTACTGAGATTCTTTGACATTCTTTTACTTTGAAATGAAATCAGAATTACATTCCTTCGAGATCCCCTTTCTTCAAGCAATAATACATCTGTACTTTTTTTTTTTAGGCCAGATGCGCCTTTACTTATTTATGAGGAAGTGACTTTTCTTTTCAGTGTACTAGCGAAAACCATAATGCAGGATATAATGCTCCTGAGTGCACGAAACCTTCAGCCTATACACTGAAAAGTGAAGTTTTCAGTTTTGGGGTGGTTATGTTGGAATTATTGACAGGGCGGATACCTTTTGATAGGTATGTAACATTGTTGGCTTAATCTATCTCGCTCTTTCAAAACAAAAGAAAAAAGAAGAAAGAAAAGGAGGGGGGAACCGACTTATTCTCTCATTCACTAAGCAGATCTCTGTAATCCTCAGCTGAAGTATTCTATCCCTTTCTTGTTTTCAGTTCAAAGTCAAAATCCGAACAATGTCTTGCACGATGGGCCACTCCACAGCTCCATGACATTGATGCATTGGGAAGAATGGTTGATCCTGCCTTGCGTGGACTGTACCCTCCCAAGTCATTGTCCCGATTTGCTGATATTATTGCCCTGTGTGTTCAAGTGAGAATTACCCCATTCCCCATGCTCTCCAGAAACCTCCTCATCACAGAAAAATATTTAAGACAGATATTAAACTTGCCCTAAAACAAGACTTTTTGTTTCCCAATTTCTCAATGAAGAAAATTTTGCACATATAGATAGAAAGAAAACCTCAAAGTTGCACGGGCACATAGCTTAGATCTTGCTTTTTCATAGTCTTCGTATCCATCAGAAGGTGTTTGTGGACATCCTTCTGGCCCTAGTCTGGCTGGGTTTGGGGTTACTCAGCAACTACAACTAGTAGGCAATTTGCAAGGGGATCGATATCTGGTGTTATTCATTTTTTTCCACTGAGATGATCTTATTAAAATAGGTTAAATGACAAACCCTTAGGCTTGATGAGCATATAAAATCATGCTAATGTTGCATATTGTTTTCGTTTATATTTTATCTTGGGAGTGCCTTAATTATTTTCTAATTCATTCTAATATTAGTCGGAGCCCCAATTTCGGCCACCCATGTCAGAGGTGGTTCAAGCATTGGTGCGGCTAGTTCAGCGGTCAAGTATTAACATGAGCAAAGAGCTTGGGGCTTCGCGTTGGCTGGATGACTATGACTTAAAAATTCATGCTCAGAATATTGTATATACATACATGTGAGAAGAGAGGGAGAGCAATTTCCTTGTTTGGCTTTCCACCCTTCATTGATATTTCTATTAAGTACATGTGCTTTACTTGGAAACCTAGGAAACTCTAGCTTTCTTTAATTCTTCATGTTTGGTTCTTGTAAGGAAGCTGAATAGAAGCTGCTTCTCGTGTGAAATGAATGAGGCATTGTTACCCGAAACGTATCAATAATCAACCTGGAGAGCCATTGGATTAGGTGCAAATAGCCGGTTTTTTATAGTTGGGTTACAGTTTGACATGATAGTTCTTTTCATATAATTGGTATTTGTCACTTTCTTCTTTTTCTTTTTTCGAAAAATAGATATAAAAGGATGTAGAGTTTTTTGTGGTTAAGTCGTAGTGCTTGTCTTCAAAGCAGTCTTCCATTAACAATTTTTTCAAAAGAACTGCAAAATTAATTAATTCTCTTAATTCTTGCTGCATATATGGTATGTGGCAAATGTTGATTGGCTTGTGATGGCATGTATTTTACATGTTAGCACTTACCGTTACCGTTAAATGGCTAAAATGTTATTCAGGAACTCAATTACGACTTTAGCGTACCTTAGGGGCTGTGGTTGCAATTTCACCAATTAATTACCAAACCTAAAGACCACTCGGTTCATGGTCCCTCGGTTTGACGGCTAATCCTATACCATTCTTGTAATCTGTTTAAATTTTTTTTTTTAAAAGGTTTTCAATATTAAGTTAATGTCCTATTCGGTCAGTATCGAAGCGATAATTTTATTAATCAAAAGAATCAAACTCCATCAAGGAGGATCAAAACACCAGCCTAAGCAAAACAGCAGGTAAAAGGTCCCAAAAAAAGAACTATCTGCAGCCTATTTAACCAAACATTCAGCATGATGATTTGCTTGACGTGAGATTTTTAAAAATCTCCATAATGGTCTTTGCAACATCATATCTCTAATGGCTTCAATAGGGTAACCAGGATCCCCTTCCACTAAACAGTCGGATCATTAATAGGAGTAGATAGCAGTAAAAGAATCATTCTCAAACATCACTTCCACTAATATCCTCTTGACCAAGCTTCCCCCATTCTGATAGCCAAAGCCTCTGCCAGCAAAGGTGACATCCGAAATATTTGGAGGTGCATGTATAAGGAAAAGTCAGGTTTCTTTACTGCGTGGGCTTAGAGAAGGAATCATCATCCCTCGATCCCTACAATCAATTACAATAAGCCAATAATTAATAATTCCCTTAATAATTAATGTGAATATTCACTGGAGGAGAGAGCAAATCCATGGCATAGGGAATACTTGGACCGGGCTTAAGCTCAACAGTCTTGCGAGTTCAGATTGAGAGGCCCAGAATTTTGCAATAAAACTTGGAAATACTATACCATCACACCAAGCCCCTGATTCCTATCTAACGTGTTAATTATGTTCAATCGTTATTTCCATCTTTTATGACATAAATCAATGGCAAATTGATGATGTGTATGAAATCTTCCGCCCACGGGGGACTCAGCCCAACACTGCTAAATGAGGCTCAGCGGAAAAGAAAACCCCGCAGATTGTGGAAAGGATTAGAAAAGTATTTCTGGTAACATCTCCTTAGCTAAAAATCCTCCGCCGTTTGTAGGAAACCTCTCCCTACGTCTCATCAGCCGCATGGAGCCTCCACACACAACGAAATGTCATGTGCAGGAACCTTTCTCCACCTGTGACCATTCAATCGCAAAAGGGGTTCGGTATGCAGCAAGGCAGGGCATGATACGTCCTCACCGCTACTACCGTTTCCTCCCATGGGCGCAGAACGTACGACGTACACTCCCAATAAAAGCATTCTAGTACGTATTCTATAGATACACTAAAAAATTTATTACAAACTTATATTCTCTTTCCAAATTTTAACTTAAGCATCGAAGGCTTATTCAACGGGTAAGTTCCGTTCACTTTGTCCAGTTTTGCAAGTCCAACCCGAGGAAGGCTTAGGAAGCAGTAGTCCATAACTCATCTGTTTGGGGTAGATCAATTTTGACATCATCACAAAATAATTAATTATTTCCTTCCCATTAATATGCACAAGCCGTATTAAGTATATGTTTTGATCCAAATTATGGAGCCTCGGGCATTGTGGGAATAATTTAATTAACTATAATATTCTCTATTTAGTAACAGTGCTGTAAAAGTTGGTGTACAACCAATAATTGCTTAGGGCATTGACGTTTCGTGCAGCTGTGGAAGTGTAACATTTCTTTGTGTTTGTTCCCACGATGCGTAATAAATTACTAATGCCTTCTTCAATCTCTTGAATCTCGAGGAAGATTTGGTTTTCCACAAAGGAGGGAAAGCATTTGGAGCATGCAGGACGTTGCTTCCACGTAGCTCCCACTTTTCAGCTTCTTTGTCCTATACCTTCATTTTCTCCGACTTCAAACCTACGACGAAAAAAAGTAGTAAGAAAACAGGTTGATATTTCAAGTAAAGCCAATTTCGAAACTACTCGAGATCCAAGAGAGATACATACATTATTATACAATATCCATATATATATATGACTGCTATTTTTTTTCTCATTCTGAAATCAACAATTTGGAACAGTACACGCGGGGAGTGAATTTGAAGGCAGTCTGTGATTTCCAAAAAGCTTCATAATCCAAGGATTTTTTCTCCAGCATATACATTATGCTTTCCTTTTTTTTCTCCACGACTTTTATTTTCTCTCTCTAGAACTCCATGACATAAGACACATTCGTGGCGTAATTAAAAAGTAAATTAAACCAATGGATTCTTTTTCTTATGATTGTAGACAAGTATAATTAACCAATTAAATATGTCTACTGCGGTTACATGACAAACCAAACATTGCCCAAATGGCCTAAAACATACATATATGTATATATATATATATATATACACAGTTCAAATGTCCTTTTCGATAACATAAATTCCATGTTTATTATTTTAATCTTTTCTGACCAAATCTTGTAAATTAACCCGTTCAAGCCAGAAAAACAGACTTATAATTTCTGTCTTTTTTTTTGTTTGTATTGATTAGTGGTATTTGGTAGGTAAAGATCCATTTGCAGCCTTTGCTTCATGATCATGGAAATCTCGCACGGCTGCATATATGCACTCCCCACAACTTTCTTCTGCTTGTGTAAATTATTCTTGTTCTAAAAAATATAGACCTTCTGAAAACAAAGCAAGACGCAGGTGGGGGGATGAAAGAGAAAAACTAGCGATCAGCAACAAGTACTTCTGTTATACGTCCCAATTGTGGTGTGTCCAGAATGATCTATAACTTCAGGCCGGTATACTTGAGGAGGAGGAGAAGAAAAGAAAACACACTAGAAAATATTGTAGACCAACAACCATATTGTCTATATATAATATGTATATACGTATCCTTTCCTTTTGATTGTCATATCTTGTCAGATCTTATATAATATATACATATTATATGTATATATGTATATGCGTATCGGGGCGTTAGGTGAGTGTAGAAAGAATATTAGAAGCAAAGCAGCAGGTGCTGTTATTTAAATACATGATCTATCCTCCAAACAAGTCTGAAAGAGATAGCCGGAATTTTATACTGGTTTCAGATGTGTTGCCAAGAGAAATACGCTATTGTACGTCTATTTGAAGTCAAAGCTAGGGGGTAGGTGTAAGAATAGGACGTTCAAGAAAAAGGGAGCAGTAAGGAGCAAATGAAAAGCCAAACAACAGCTGCATAGCGCATATAGGGCATAGTCTTCGACCCCATTGAGCTTGAAATTTAGGCCCAGAGTATGCCTTGTTTCTTTGTCTGAAATCAAAACCCCCTGACTTGAATGCATGAGAACACAACTTAGAAAAAAAAATAATGCATGAGAACACCATCTTAGAAAGTCCAATAAGACTACTTTACTTTATCTATCAATGTGTCCACTATAGTGTGAAACTGTGGTCCTGTCAATGTGTGACGTGTCCACTAGTGTGAAACTGTGGTCTGCCTTAGTTTTTCCTTGTTTTTGGGTTCCATTTTCACCCGCCTTCAAGCTTTGTTCTGCGAGTTAGGAAATTGTTCACTAAACTATGCTATAGAGGGTTTGAATAACTTGTGACATTTATTAGAGCCAGAGAGAGAGAGAGAAAGATGCCAGGTTGGTGCGTGCCTCTCTGGTGTGGAAAAGGGTGAGGGCAGGAAACTTCTCTGCTGTGAACCTGTGGTGGTGGTGGTGGTGCTAGTGTAAAAGTACCTAACAAACCTATGAATTTGGAGTGCAGAGAATATATTGGATTATAGAAACGTGGGTATAATTTCCATCACAGCTTCTCTATGCCATGTGAAACTGCTTTGTCTATGCCAATTCATTTGCTTCCCTTTTTGCAGCATAATGATGGGAACAAGACCAGAATCAAGTTCGGCTCCTCCCACTTCCTTTGACTATATAGAAAGCCGAGATATATATTTCGACCTTATTAATGTCAATTCCTCCATGACTTTGCATATGTATGTGACCTGGGAAGAAGTTGCATGAAATTATATGTAGCGTCACTACAACAAATATAGTTTTAGGTGACAAACTTTCGGGTGTCAACCCAAATTTTGTCACCTAAAGTGAACATTCTATGACAAAATATTAATTTCGTCACCCAAAATTACAAACTCACTCAATTCTCTCAAACGTTTCTCCCAAATGTTTTCACTATCCGTTTTAGACCTCTCAAGGAACTTCAGGTAAAACTTCCTTCATAAATTTGCTTCTCAATTTATCGCATTTTGATTCAATATCGTCTGTTGTTTAGTTTGTTGTGTTGTATGTGTCTATCAAATCACGTTGTTTTGCTAGTGTTCATCGAAATACGTTCAGACGAATTTTTACACCGCCAGGATGGTAATTTTACATTCAGACGTTTTCCGTAACTTTCGGACTGTCTAAAATTTAAACGACACATTTTGAAGTTCGTGCGAACAGTTTTATGATAATGTTCGGACGATTTTTGCTAGGTTGACCATGGAACGCTCTGGGAGAAGTATCACCAATGTCGGGGGACAAACAGAGCGACCAGCTTGGGCAGACGCCTATTTAGCAGAGTTAAACGAGAGTATTCGGGCGAAAGTGCAACCGATGCATTCGTTGTGCATAGAACTGCAATGCCGCTTGAACCGGTCTGAAGACCAAACTTGCTCTAACGAATAGGGCTATAACGGAAGAGCTGAATATTATGCGGATGGAACTAATAAGGATGAGAGAACAATTGTCTCAGTTGTCCCAGCCTGTCCATACCGTTCCGATATAGCTGCAGACACTCGTCAGACGAGTTGATAATATGGAGGAGCATTTTGCGCATGTTCGTGATGCCCTCAGACAAGATATGGACGAGCCAGAGGTAGCTCATGATTTGTAGTAGTCTCTTATTTACGCTTTATCACTATTATTTATTTAACGTTTGAATGATCGTTTTCGGCTAGTATTAGACATTATGATTGTGTTTTTCGTTCAATATTTGGATTATTTTTTATATTTTATATTAATTATGTTTTTCATTTGATTAAATTTAAACGAACAATTTGTAAAATTAAATAGGTGATTAGTACAAGTGATATGTTAACAGAACGGTTAGTGTACTTAGATTGTAACGGTTAGTGTAATTCGCTTGCAATTATAATTAAATTTGTGATTAGTTATAACGAATATTTAATATAAAAATATTTCTAACTATATATATATATTTATGTAGTTAAAATAAATAAATAAAATTAAAAATTTGAGCCAAATTATACAGTGTTAAATTGAATGAAATAAATTAAATTATTCAAGTAAAATAAATTAAGTGAAATAAATTTATTACGTAAATTAAATTATTTAAATAAATTAATTTTTGTGAAGTAAAGTGAATTTAGTAAACTTAACCTTCGAAATAAATTTGTTAAACGTTCGGACGATATTCAATGTTGTCCGGACTCCCATATCGCAATGTGAGTAAATGAGGTAGGCGTTGGAACGGGTTAGTAAATCGTTCGGATTATACTGTAACCGTTGCATGGCGTACATGTGTTTACGTTATACGAAAGTTGAAAACGTGCGCTTCCACGTCGCACCTATTCAGGTGAAATCAGTTCGCACGACGATATTATATGTCCGGACGGTAGCGACGTATTCTTAAAAGTAAACGGTAGCGACGTATTCTCTCCAAACTCACATTTTTTCTTCTCAAATCTTGACGTAATATCACTCGTTCGAGGATCTAATCACATCCAGGTATATTTTGCTTACTTTTAACAAGATTTTAATGAGAAAAGTTTCATTGTTTTATAGTTTTAAGTATAGAAATTCAATTCCATTTTTTACATATTACATTGTATTTTTTGATTGATTTTTACGTAGAAATTGATTGTGCTAAGTGTTAGGTTTGTTTTAAGTGTATTAGTTTATGTTTTTGTTGTATTTTTGGGCGTGTGGGTAAGGTGGAGGGACACTGTCATGACTGTGTTAACTCGGTCGTCCTCTAGAATATGTCCGGACGCTTTCTATAGTCGTTCGGACTCATTCTTTATGCGTCTGGACTCTTTCATGGGTTATCTGGACACATTCTTTATCTATGTTTTACGTTCAGACACCTGATAGTATGCCTAAGGTTATACCTTGTCATTTTGATTGTGTCCGGACACTGTTTCAATGCAGTCCAGACGTGTGAATGTTATATTTAAATAAATTTTTTATCTGTTTTGGTTCGGACAGTTATTCAAAGCTGTTCGGACTGTTGTTACTGTTTCAAAACGGATACGTTAACGTTTTGCTAAAGTCCGAACGCTTGACGTAAATTTTCGGATGGTAGTGGTATTGTTCGAGCGATGTTTATATGGGTTCAAACGTTGTTATTTGGGTTCGGACGTATTTCTAACCGTGCAAACGCCTTTTTGTGCAGATTTTGAAAAAATGAGCAAGCATGCACGTACCAGCAGCCAGGCTGATGAAGAGCAACCTTCCGCTTGAGCTTTGACGGTGGAGCAGCATACTCCATCATTATGTCCCGCTCGACTGTTGTGGAGCGGGACATCAAGTTGGCAGATTTTAACGATCTCACATTTGAGGGTAAGACGCTTCTGGAGGTGGTGGAGGGGTTAGGTTGGCTTCCGTTGATCCACAGGACCGGCTATGCATCGAAGAATTTGGTGCGGGAGTTTTATTGTGCTATACTACGGGGGACGGACCTCGAGGAGCCTAGTATGGAGGTCACTATCCGTAACGGGCCGATCATATTCTCGCCTAACGAGCTGGAAAATTTCTTGGGGTACAAGAGAGATTTGGCAGCGTTCCCAAACCTGTCAATGAGCAAGGAAGGCCGGCCTACTAAGGCTGAGGTATTCCAGACTATGCTGGGTAGGCAAGGATACAACTATTTTGGAGGGCAACTATATGATACACGGGCAGTTGCTTCCTTTTTGGCGGATTATGCACCTGATCCTATGCTCTTCCAATGACCCGAAGAAGCACAACACGGAGCTGTCTTATAGCCAGGCTGAGTTCCTGTATCTGGTAGTTGTACGGGGGCTACCTGTTGATATAACATTATACATCTACCAGTCCATTCGTGCAATGACCTTGAAGACGGATGCTACTATTTCATTGACGCACAAGATTCTTCTGACCCAGTTCCTGCATGTCATGATTGTCACACCCCGTGCACGTACTTACCCCCTAGGCTCACCTATAGTGATGATATGCACACAGACGGGGATTACGGCACGAATTGATTATCATAATTCCTGGCGATTGGCTTTGAAAAGGCTTTGCGGAATCATTTAATTACGATTGGTTTAAAAAGTAGGAATACGACAATATGATATTTTATGGAAACCCAAATAATTTCAGGAGTTTACAAGTTCTTGAATTGAAATAATTGCGGAAATGGAATTGTAATAATACCAAGAGCAATAATAAAGAAACGAAAGTAGGAAAAAATTTCAAATGTGGCGTAGGGAAGAAATAGCATAAGAGATAATCACAATATGTAGATGCATAATTTTTTTTTTTGGTAACACGGAATCTCCCTTTTACAAATAACAAAAATCCTTCACGAGGCTACAAAGTAAAGAGAAGATTTCTACAAAAGCAGAAGTTGTCTAAAGCTTTCCGTACTACAGCACCGTGAACCGCTAAACTGAACTCAAACTAAAAAGAGTAACAAAGGCTGTAGTCATCTAATCCTCCGACTCGGCGTCGGAGGTCAGGTCTATGAACACCGTCTCTCCGGTACCTTTTGCCGGCGGGGCCGGTGGAGGAGGAACGAAGGAGGGCTGGATCCACATTGACCAGCCCGAAGTCTTCCACACGGGGGAGAGGGGGCAGGGGTGGCCCCTTGAGGAACCATTGGGGCTCGTACCCCAGGTATACCTCGAAGGTATCCGTAACACATGTCCAGATCTTGACAACTAATATATGAGTGTCAAAATCCATGGTTTGCTCGCTCGTGAATATCATCACCTGCCAAGTTTGAAGATTTGCCGCCAAACATACAAAATAAACATTAGAAAGAGGGTGAGTCCTAATGACTCAGTAAGGGGGGAGATGGGAACATGGCATGCAACAATGCGAAATAGAAGCGACATAAATCATGAATAATAACAATAATTAAACGATCAATATGGTATGAGCAATGCAAATGCTACATGAATGCATCTGTCTCCCGGTCATTTCACTTTCTTTCTTGTTTCCGGTCGGTAGAGGTGTCCGTTCTTCGCTCTGTTTAACCCCCAGAGTTCGGGTTGTGCGTCCCTCCTCTCCTCTGGGACTGTCCCATGCCCCGGCACCAGGACCCGGTCAGGCGCTTCATCGCCAAGGGATACCATCCACGAATCTCTCAGAGGTGGCTTGCACTATCCCATCGTGAGCGGTACCGTCACCCGATCATAGGACCACCTCTGGGTATGGGTTTCATTCCAGTCATTTCGGTCTCTTCGGTCAACAATACCCCACACCCATGAGATGTTGATGCAGTATGATTTACCATATGCATTATTCATAACCAAAACAAAATAGCACATAAATGACATGTGAACAATCAAAAGAGAAATATTAGTCATTCTATAGTTTAGGTTCTAAATTCCTTAACTCCAAAAACTTAAATGACATTCTACTGATTTCAGAAGTACTAATAGAATTCTCACCTTAATTCTCTTGGATGAAGCTCATAATAAACATAAGTCTAAAATCTGGACATGGACGTTTTTACCCCTATCTTGTTCAAAAATGTTGAAAGGGCCCCAGTGCTTCCAAGGGCAATTCGGTCATTTCCTTTAAGTCAAATCAGTGAAATTTTTTTGTGTAAGACATATATTTCTTAAAATTCATATCTGGACAATTTGGTGTCAAAATAAAATTTGTACTAACAAGAATATTCCTTAAGGCATTCGGGTAACATAGTTACTAGGGTAATTTTGCATGCACCTATTCTCCTCTCTCTTTTTTTTTTA
Source organism: Myrica gale (assembly GCA_963930655.1). Classification (NCBI taxonomy): domain Eukaryota; kingdom Viridiplantae; phylum Streptophyta; class Magnoliopsida; order Fagales; family Myricaceae; genus Myrica; species Myrica gale. The sequence continues at coordinate 10,302,160 of OZ005619.1, read as the reverse complement.
ACTTTAAAGGTAAATGCATGTGTACGTATGTGCATGAAATATTTGAATTACAACAAAATATAATCAAAGGTGGACGGAAGCAAATATCCCCGTATAAAGGCCACCATTGATAGTTTTTTTTTTCAAAAACACTTGAATTCCTACATGTGGACATATGCTATTCATCTCATGTATTTCCAACCCTTAAGACTTCAAGAATGATGATCATAGGGCACTGCTATGCCTCCCCTTTCAAGGAAACATGATCTTTCATTGCATAAATTCACAAATCCTAAACACGGTATACGAAACTGGACAAGGAAGTAATATGGTTAAATTCATAAAAATATCAAACACGTAACAACTTCCTCCTCTCAAGTGTGACCCGTGGACTCCTAAAGGTCTGTAACTCTCTTTTCACAATGATATGACTACATGCAAGATCTCTAAAACGCCTAAATGCCAAGATAAACTCAAAACACAAAAGAGGGAGCAAAAAGGGTGAAATCGGCCAAGTGACTCTCCCATTCCCATTTCTCCTTCCTTTAACCGCATGCATGCATCCACTTTATAAAAAGGCAAACAAGGGATTCATAAAGAAAAACCAGCAGGTATAGACGTATATCACTTGCATCCATGTGACATCAGCATGTTTTCTCACAAAAAATTTCACCAAGAAAAGAACAGCATGTATAACACGGCAATAGCATGCCTTCTTGCAGAAAAAGCCAAGAAAAAGTCCTACTTGCCACAGAAAGTTACCCCTTACCTGTTTGGTTCGGCAATAGACTTTGAGCAAGGGTAAAAGCTAAAGCGCTAGAACCACCTAAAAAGCAAACATTCAAAAAGTAAGAGAAGGAGACAAAACAAGGAGAAGACCGAAACTTCCTAAGAGAGGGGACAAGGGCTGACCGGCTGATTTTTCCTTGCACCCTTCGGTTTTTCTCCTTCACCCTTAGTCCTCTCCTTTCTCTCTCTCTTTCGGCCGGACTATCCTTCACTCTTCTCTATAGCGACTAAACCTCACACTTACCTTTATCTCACTCTTTCGATAACAACAAGGCTCCCCCTTAACCGAAGGTTCTACTGACGGCAAACCATTGGTTAAAGAATGGAGCTACACTCTAGGCAATCATGAACTGAAGTTTACGCAGACAAGTTAGCAAAATAATTGGGCACAAGGGGCGGCAAGGGGAGTAGGTCGACGCAAGTGTTCGTTCAACAATTCCTAGGCAATCCTTGTGATTGCTTCAAATCCTTTTTGCCCAATCAAAAGACATGAACTGCCCTTGTATTCCAACGTATACTTGCATGCATATGAGACAAAGAGAGGGCCAATCAAACCACCCCATGCAGTCGGCTAAATGAGGGGGAAAAAAATAAATGAAAATAAAAACACGTAGTTGGCTTTTATACATGATCGACCACACATGAGACTTCATGACTGATATTGCAAGGATGTAAACATTAATTACCAAGATATAAAAGTAATAACCAAGATAATTGTAAGGTTTAAAAGCTAGATCAACAAAATAAAATAAAATTCAAGCTATATAAAGAAAAATATAATCATATATCTGAAAATTAGGAGAATTAAAGATATGCAAGCAAGTACATTAAAAAAATTGTAAGCTCAATAAAGAAATAATTTAAACTAGTAAACTCAAAGAAGCATATTATACTAAGTTCTATATATGTCAAACAGGTGAAAAAGTGAGGGTTGTTACAATGATGGTACCCGAAGGTGCCGATGAGCCGAGGGCGCTTCCAGTAGGGGCGATCAACAAGACCACGCCGAGCGCTGCAAGCTGCTCGGGCTCTAGAGTTAGACGATAGGAGCAGCCGGAGGAGGCAATGGAGAGGCAGGATCCTGGACAGGGCTTGACCCAGGGGCTTGGGGCACAACGGCCGAGTTGGACGAACGATATGATGACGGAGCTGACTCAACGGATGGAGTCGGTCTTGCAGCCCACCCATGTCATGGTCAATGATATCAGTTGTCGGCTGACGGCTTTGGAGCATAAGGTTGCGGATATGGACGTTGGGTGGAGGAGGGAGGTCGCTGTGTTTAAGGAGGTTCTGAAGGGCGTGGCAACCAGTACGAAGCTCTTTCCCCTAACTAAGCGGGTAGTGCTGATAGAGGAGCACTTTCGCCAAGTTCGTCACGTTCTGAAACTCACCGATGATGATGATTATGTCTTGTGGACATGTATTGGTACTTATTTGTTGTTATTTTGTTCATATTATGTTTTGACGATACTTGATATATTTATGTCATTCCAGTTATGTTATTTGAATTTATTATGTTACATTTATAATTTCGGTACACTCATTCAAACAAATATTGTTTTTAGAACTTAACACACTTAAGGTTGTTTATATTATTAACTAACTTTGGTTATTTAAAACTTGTTAATAAATTTAATTGTATAAGTTTTTTAAAAAATGAAAAAAACGTCAATAACCATTCGGACGTTAATTTTACCGTTCAGACTTTTTACTGTAAGCTCGAACGTTGTCGTATTATGTAAAACAAACTGTCCGAACACTGGTTTATACGATCGGGACGCTTTTTCGTTTAAGGTTCAGTTTGAACGGTTGGTTTGATATCGTTTGGACGTTGTTGTTTATGATCAGACGCTATCGTCTTGGTATTTCTAAAATAGTGTCGTGTAATGTGAGGTAGGGTTTGGACGTTTATGTTATGTCCGAACTCTACTGAGTAAGATCAGACGGTGTTGTTTGGGGATTTCTAAAATCGTGTCGTGCAATGTAAGTTTGCGTGCAGACGTAAAATACTACGTTCGGACTGTGCGAAATTTTCAGTGGCAATGATTCCCATGAAAAATTATACACATAGGCATTCAAACTACATTAAAGGCGTCCGAACGACCTGTATTCATTACGGGAAATCATAGACAGTATAGCCAAAACGTAAAAACTTCGAAAATTTGAGAGATTTGAGCAAGAGTAGAAAAGGGGAGCTGATTTTGGACGTCAATCTCATTGAAAAGGGTGTGAAAGGGGCGATTCATTTGGAATTTCACATTTGATTGCATTTGAGGTTAGTTTTAAAATGTATTCTTTTTTAAAGATGAAAAACATGGATTTTATGATATCAAAGGATGTGTTTTTCCAATTTTTTGTGTCTAAAATGATAGTAATGGAGTTTGGGGTTGGTTGTGATATGTTTATATTGAAGTGTTCGTGATTTGGGTTGATTTTAGCATGAATTTTCGGTGAAAATAGTCTGTACGACGAAGAACTGTCTTGTTCGACAATCGCAATCCGGACGTCATGTATATAGTCCGGACGCTGTTTTTGGTTTGGACGCTTTTGGAAAAACGTCGTAACGGTATATGTATTGTTCGGACGTTTTGTTACGTTCGAACACTATTTTTGGTTTTGCAGAGGAGGAGTGCAATCAACAAAGATAATAGAGCTTAGCTGAAGATTGTACACGCATCGGGAGCGAGGTCCTTCCAACGAGTTAGAGCGTTGTTAGTAGGTAATAAATTTACATTTTTATTATTTATTATTTAAATAAATGACGTAGGTATTTTAATATGCATGTTCTGTATTTCTTTCGATGTACAGAAAAATCCATAATTTGATTAAATTAGTCATTCGTTGCTTTATAAAAAGACGCATACCAATAAGGATGGCATGTGGACTTCAGAAGATGCACGAGAAAATTTTGTAAGTTGTAACGTTAGATTTAATGATGCATTCGTATGCGTTTATGTTACATATGTACTAGTTTTATCCTATTTTCTAATTTTGTAGGAAAAAATAGAGGCGTTACAGTTGCAGCACGAGTCAGAGGGAAAGTCATACACCGAAGTGGAGATCTTCGCTGAGCTGTTGGGGACGAAAACGGGTTACATTCGAGGTTTATGTTGTTCAGTACGTTCTCATGGATCATCTTCATCAGCATCGTTCATTGATTTGTCTCGGAGATTGGAGGAGGCCAAATTACAGATTGAGGAGATGAGGGCTAGACAGATGGAATATGAAGCTCTTCTGATCAAGCAGTCAGATATGGAGCAGACAATGCGAGAGCATCTACAGATGATGGAGCAGCAGCAACGGAAGAAAGACAAAGAGCTGATGCAGAAGATGACGGAGCAGCAAAGGACTCTAGTGGAACAACAATAACGGATGATGCAACTAATGGCGGAGCAGTTGCGTGAGTAGATGATGAAGCAGATCAGACAACTGCAATCTTGTTCGACACCTAAACGAAAAATTGGGTAAATTTATTTATTTTTATTACCTTGACAATACTGATCGATTATGTATTTTATTTACTTTTAATAACGATTGTATATTTGTAGATATTTTATTATATTATGAGCATCGAATATCTTTCTATTTATATTACTTTTAATTATTTTTAAAAAATTAATTAAATTAATTTAAATACGTAGCAACTCGTTCGAATGGTAACAAAGGTTGTCCAAACAGTTATTTGGCGTCGATAACGTGCGTCGCATAACTACCCGTCCGCACACTTCGTGTTTAATTATGCAATCCGAACGGTTATTCTCGAGTGCACATGGTCTTCTATTAAGGAAGCTTGCTCAAGATACAACAATACGTTGGAACGTGTTCGTCTGAAGAAGAGTCTAAATCGTATACGTAGTAGTTCGAACGGGTTCTAAGGATGACAAATAGGTATTTCGTCATAAATGAAACAACGGTGCAGACATCTTTACCACAGCGTCCGGACTCTATGTAAGACCGTTCAGACCATTTTATATAATCATGCGCACGAATTGTACATGACGAAATGAATTTCGTCACCTTGGACGGACCGTTCGCATGAGCTGTGCGAAAGTTCAAACGTGTAGAGAGTACGTTGGCACAGCTCATGTGAACGGATGGACTGTACTGGGCATGACGATTTTCAATTTCGTTGCTATGAGACAAAACCTTTCGAATGGTTTCGAACGACAGAATGCAAAAATCACCTAAAACTTTGCCTGACGGGCTTTAGGTGAAATTTGTCACCCCAAATTTTTTTTCTTGTAGTGCGTATAGCAGACTAATCGATCTATAAACGAGAGGGTACTTCCTAAACCAATTACCCAGCACCTTCCCCCACAAACAGAAGGGAAAAAAAAACTCTAGTGTACCGAATAGTGAAAATCATGCCACATGCAGCCACCACAATCTTTTAGGCAAATCAGGAAGAATGAAAATCATGTTAGGTGAATCGATATTATATACTTTTAGATAATATTTTCCGGCTGAAAGAATAATGGAAATAAATGAAACGGGTTAACGGAGAAAGAGTACGTATAGCAACAAAACACGACTCAATATCGCCGGAATATATTTAAACTTATTGTGGCCGTTGACTTGCTTTCATCTGTCATTAGTGATCATTACAGGCCCTTGCGCACCCAGGTAGAGGTAGTCACGACAGAAATGTCATGTTCAATGAATGCTAGCTTCAGTTTCAAAGATGAAACTACGAATTCTTCAACAACGAAATCAAAACATAAATATATATATTGAATATTTTCTGTCAAAGCGTGAGTACTTTAAGAACGCCGGCGTTTATATTGGCCGAAGGACCACAACGATACATATATAAATGTATATAAACATTTGATTTGAGGCATACAGCAGAGACTTTGGGTTATATTCTATTGACGCATATATATATATATATAAAATAATATACATGGATATACGATAATTTAATGCATGCTTACGTTCTTGAGAAGTCAATCGATCTCAGATTTGGTTCAAGCTTTTCTTCTGACTTACGAGTGAATCCATATATATGTATCTTGCTAGATCTGTACAATCATTCAAGTTGTGTGTGATCGTGTTGTTAGGTAATTGACCATTTGAACTGCGACCAATGAAAGTCAATTTTGGACGTCGCTTATTATTTGGACTTCGATGCCACACCAAATTAAGAATATCAATTATTTGGTTTCTTTAAAGTAAACCCAGATGTGAAAGCATTGAAGTTCATGTTAAGCCTGAAATTTATGCATTGAAAATAAACTGGTCGACCGGCCTTCGTCGTGCCCTCTTAATTAATTATATATTATTAGTCTGCATGCCATGCTGTGGCCTTAATCTGATCATTACTATAACTTTATTGATATGTTTTCCAGATCTTTTGGGCGGCCTAGCTAGGTATCATAGTTTCCACCTGTAATGGGGACGTGCCTGTTCCGATGCACTTCCTTTCTTTTGAATTAACAAATAGCGAGACTAATTTGAAGGATAAGAAAGTTGTACGTGTTTTGTGCTCTCCAAGTAATTGTTGTCGGATACTCCAATCTCATAACTTATTTGGCACTCTAACTGTGAGACAATTTTCGGTGTTCAAAGTTTGCCAATAATGCTAATGATTGTGAGATGAGTTGTCCATGTGGGAGAAAATTTGTGTGATTTCAATTGTTTATAGTTTTTAGTGTTTTTTGTCACAAAAAACAAAGTTAATGATTAGAAGGAAAATTTTAATTAGGGATAAAAAGAAATTTAGGAGAAAAATTGTAATTGGATTAAGAAATTAATTTTGAAATCGAAAATTATGTGTTTTTCACTTATTGTTTGAACTTATATTTTTAGAAAGATGCAATTATACGGTATTTAATATTGTGTTTGAAAGTTTGTCTCCCGAAAATTACTTACTTGATCTTCTTTGTGATTGACTCTTCAATCTTCAAGTCTTGTTGCTATCACACTTTGATCTTTTTATTTCACAACTTAGCAACTAAAATATTCTCCCTCCTTCGACCTCTTCATGCTCATAGCCGTTACAAGGTTTCTCTAAGGTTATGATGACCAACCACATGACTAACTATTGTATAGTTGGCCTTTTAAATAAAACTCTAACTGTGATAGTGCATGAGATCGTTAGGGATATCAGATCTCAGTCGTAGGATCACATGAAAAACTATTTTTCATTATTTTCTTATATTCTTTTATTCCAAATTTTGGACTTCTACTAATTGCAATCATAACCACCAACATATTATCATTCACCCTCAAGTATTTGAGATTGATTTGTGAAATCCTTTCTGCTAACAATTATTTGTTTATTTATCCTTCCACCATGCATGTTATATTTCACATGTGCCAATAGGACCGAAATCATATCACCGATTAAGTCTCTATCTCATATAATTCTTAAATTCACAATTTGAAAACGTTAAACTCTCAAATTATTTCAAAAATAATTTCAAAAATAAATATATTATATATATTAATTTTAAAAATATTTTCACAAAATTTCATTGGACAATGATTTCTTTTCGAGTCCAATCCTATACAGATATATTGAATATACTATCTCATCAAGAGACTGGTAAAGTCCTTATTACAAACTAATTTATTATGTACACGACCCAATGTTATCTGGAATATTTGACCTAGAAAGATCATCACCAATGACTCGATCAAAGCACAAGCACACAACAAATATACATGCATCTTAAGTCTAAGGATACAATAAACTAATTATGTTGAATATCTTCTCAACATCAGTGATCACTTCCAGAAGGTATCCACATTGATCTCATTTAGTGCATATACTATTACAGTTCACCCACTCATTTGTTTAACATCATCTCCTCAATGACAAAGTTAATCATTCTATTTAATAGAGATACAACGAGTGTAGACCTATTATACATAAACATATACCTTGGTCTAGAAAAAGTCATGTCAAGTGAACAAGGAACCGAATAGTCATACTCTCTGCCTTTAATTCATTAATCATTGACATGATTTTTCTACAATGTCACTCAACAATATCCGTGTAACATCTTATGTCACAACATAGTACCAATAAATAAATATAAACATGTGACATCTAAATAAATAATTATCTAGATAACTAATTTTGAAGGCATATTTCTTACACTATCTATATAATTCATTAATGATCACATGGTATATTTTATAATTACCATTTGACCTATTTTTTAAAAGAAAAAGCGTACGGTTCATTCATTTGCTCTTTACCTACTCTATAGAAAAAATGTGTGAAAAATAGTGTTGGATATGCATGCTTTCCTTTCTTATTTGCGTGTTAAATTAATTCTGCTTGTCTATACTCCTAACCGCAATTCAAAGGAGTTTTTGACTAATAAAGAAGACGGTAGTAATTAGCCTACTTTTGTGATTCTTTGGGTATAATTATTCTAGCGTTTCGAGATATTTTTATGACTCGTTTCCACTCTCTCATACGTATTCTAATATATAGTTTAAGGGACAACATTATAGTACACCATATATTTATAAAGGAGCAAAATCAAAGTGCTATTGTTCGATTTGGCCTTTACATTATAAAAAAAATTAATATATAAAAAAGTTAAAATGTTAAATATTATTTCTATTTATCTATAATTTTTAGTTATTTTATACATTTTTAAATTTTTTAAAGGACATTTCAATCAGTCCATGCTACGCTCTGTATGGTTAACTAAATCAAATGAAGGGTGACAATTGATTTTTTTTTTATATATAACTTGAGGGGTATAATCTGACACATTGGAACTTGAAGCTAGGCACTTTAATTTTACTCCATATAGGCCCTATATGATTTTTTCCCCTAAGTTTAATGGTAACACATCTAAAAATATGGCTGAACATCATTGTACATCTTATATCTAGAGATAAAAATCAATCCGCCCCTTTCAAGTTCTAATATATTTAATGACACTTCATAAGTTATAAAGAATCATCAATTATCGTCCTTCATTCGATTTAGTCGTTAAACCACACGAAAAAATGATTGAAATGCTCCTCTAAGAAAAAATTGCTAAAAATATTGAAAATTTTAATAAAAAATAAAAATAATAAAAAGTGACATTTTCTAAAATATATTTATTTTATTACTTTTTTTATAATTTTATCTTAGAGGGGTATTTCAATCAATCCATATCACTTTCTGTCTTCTTTAATGATTAAATCAAATGGAGAGTGAGGATGAATGATATTTCTTACAACTTATGGGATGTTATTAAACAAATTGGAATTTGAGGGGCTTATTGATTTTTTTTCCATGCATATGAGGTGTATTATGAAGTTTCACAATATATATATATATATATATATATATATATAGGGGACGTAGCTAACTCCACTCCTCAATTATTATTTTTTTGGCTAAATTTCAATTCATATGCAAGTAAAGAAAATTATCTTGTTAAGGAAGCAATTTGTACAAAAAAGAAAAACAATAACAACTAGTGAACTGTTTTTCCCCTAAGCACATAATAGAACCTATTGATCAACTTGATCAGTGATTTTTGATGGTGTTTCCGTTCAGTATTGATTTCGTTCCTCAACTAATAACCCTGTACACTTTGTACTCTTCGTAATTAATTTAGTAAAAATTGATATTTTCATTAGTGAAATTATGATTATACTCTCATATTTTTTAGACATTTTTTTGTGATTGTAGTAAGAGACATCATTTGATTGACAGAATATCAATTTTCATCTAAATTAGCAGTAGATGGTGCAAACGATTAGTAGTTAAGTTGTGAAATATATATAATGAAATCGATATATAGTTCATGGTATAGAGTATTATAAACTCCATAAATGATGGGCTAAAAAGAAATATTATTTTTTCCAATGATATTCTCGTTGCATTTATTTATAAACCCAAGGGGTGCTTGTCGTTTAAGCGAAGTAAAAGGAAAAAAAAAAGAATTTACCTTTTCTTTTATAGTCAAAGAGAATCTCACGGAGAGAAGTGAAATAATTATATATATTTCTCTCTCAGAGCACTTTTTTTTTCTTGCATAAACCCACAGTATTATATTTTTGTGGTCGCCTCTGACTTATAAATTTTGAAATTACTTACCCGATACTAGCTAGTTGAAGTATAAAATAATTACAGGAGCATATATATATATATAAATGATTGGGCTGGGTGTACAAAATTTTTATCCTTGATGCAATTCAGAATGAGAGACTATAACGGGATTTATTAAAAGCGCAACGACGGAGTATGTGTAGATGGGAAAATGCCGCCCGCAGACAATTACCTTGAAACTTTCTTATATAAGTTAAAAATTCTTCACTTTGGTGGTGTGTAGTCAGTCAAAGAGTTAAGATAATTTATAAAATTCGGTAAAAAATTAAATAAATAATTTAAATAAATAATAATATTTTGGTAGAAAAAGTTATTTTTATAATTCTTTTAAATAAAGTTAAAATTTTGAGACATAAACACGCCGACCAAAATATAGATTTGACTAACTTGTGGCATTTATGAGAGAGATGTCAGGGTGATGTTCGTTTTGAAGGTTTTTGTAGGATTTGGAGAATTTTGTGAATTTTTAGGTGATATTAAAGTTGTGTTGGTGTTTGTGTAGAAGTTGGTGAGGTGTAAAAAAAGTAATGATGATGTTTAAAGTTGTTTTTTTATATTTAAATTTTATTATTTTTTTATTAAAAACTGAATATTTAAAAATATTAAGAAATATAAAAAATATAAAAAACACAAAATAATCAGAAAACGACAAAAAAAACATCATGCGGCAGGGGGACAATGACCTCTGACTTGCAGGCGACGAATACGTAAAAAAAATGAAAACAAAAACAAAAAATCCTAAACTTTAATTGTGAACTGCCGAACATAAAAAAAGTATGATTCGATTCCTGCTTTTTTGTTAAAACCGAACATTGCCCAGGTTGGTACCTCTGGTGTGAAAAGGGTGATTGACAGAGTTAGAGAGAAAAAAAGAAAAAAAAAAAAAAGAGGTGATCGGCAGGAACCTTCTATGCTGGGGGTGGTGGAAGTGTAAAAGTATCTAAAAGAGAAAATTAGAGCTAATAATGATTGAGATAAGTCAGAGAAATATTTGGTATTCTTTTTAAATTTTTATCAGAATTTTTTTCGAAAGAATTTAAAGATTTAAGATCTCTGAATGTATTTGACCTATTTTTAAAATTAATCTTGAATCGTTAAATTTTCTATAAAAAAAAATTTTAAGAAGAATCCAAAAAAAACAACAAGCATTCCTCGACAACTAATAATTATCGAGTGCAACTAATAATTATTGAGGGCAAAGAATATTTGTATTAAAGAAACAAGTGTGTCTAATTTCCAGTATGACACTTCCCAATGCTGAACCTGCTTTCTCTACCTAATTTATCTGCTTGCCCTTTTGCAGCATCATGATGATGAGAACAAGATCCCAGAATGAAGTTTGGCTCCGCCCCCACCCACTTCCTTTGACTAAGTAGAAACCTGAGATTCGACCTTATTGTCAATTCCCCCATCATGGTTTTTCATTAGTCTTGCGGAGAAGGCGCATAAAATTATGTAGCCTAGCTACCTAGATAGATCATTACGAGATTGAACTTCTTAAGCCAATTGCCTTCCTCCCCACAGAGAGTCATGCATGTCCGCATTCTTTTAGGCAAATAACAAAAAAAGAAAAGAAAAGAAATCATGTTATATTATAAGCATGAGTTGAATGGATTTGCCTTTAGATAATATTCCCCTGTCCGAATCGAAAGAATCTGGACAAAGAGTTGCAACAGAACACGACGGAAACAAAATCAATAATTAATTTCAAGGGATAAATGCAAAATCAGTCTCTGTGTTATACGCAAAAATCGTTTTAGTCTCTGTGATATGAAAAACATCGATTTAGTCCCTGTGATTCTATTTTCGTTTGTTATTGGTCCTCCATCAGGGACTGATTTTATCACTTTCTGAAATTACAGGGACTAAATTGATATTTTTCATATCACAGAGACTAAATCGATTTTTACGTATAGCACAGGGACCAATTTTATATTTATCCCTAATTTCAATGCTGAAGGCGACGTGGATGAACAAAACGAAGAGACGTACGTCAAAATTAAGACACATTCATGCAGACTTTACTTTAGGAACTAATTTCTCTTCTGTCTCTTATTTTCTTTTCAAAATAATTGAAATGCCTTTTACTGCTTCATTAATTATACAGTACTTATGCACTTAAATATCTCCATGTCCATTATTGTGGCCATTGACTTGAGTTTTCTTCTGTCCCTTCCTGGATAGAATTGAATGTCATTATTACCATTATAGGTCCTAATTGAATCTGCACAGGGAGTCGTTGGCACAAAATTGAAATGCTTCTAATTGATCTCAAAACGGTTCAGATCGGAAGAAATGCCCAGGCCCCAGAAGAGAAAATTAACGTGGAGAGGACGAAAGATTGTTCAATATCTCTATGATCATGAAAAGCCATCCAACTAGCAAAAGCTACGACCCTTCACATTTTCAAGGATAAATTGTCACATATATATATATCATAATATATATATATATATATATATATATATATATGATACCGACAAACATCAATTTTTTTTACTGTTTTTCTAGGAGCTTTAAAGAAAATTCCTATTGCTTTGAATAAAGATGGACACTGCTGATTATGAAGTAAAAAATAGACAGAAATGTCCTGTCTAATGATTACGTTACTTGAGTTTGAAAGATGAGACTTGCAAAATATTCACCTTGCAAACGACGAAATGATCAAAAGAAAATTAACATTATTGATTGTCTACCAAAGCGTGACTCTAACAACGCCGTCTAGAGAGGATAAAAACGATATATACCAACCAAGCAGCTGGTCCTAACACAAACCCTGACTTTCGATATTGGACAATAAAAAAAATTAAATATTGCATGCATTCTTGACAATATCCCAGATTTGGTACGTTCATAAGGCTGACTCATGATGTGTGAATTCATGCGTTTCTAGCTAGCTGCCTTAATTCAGTCAAGTTATGTGTTCTTGTTAGGTATAGTTGACCATTTGAATTAATTAATTGCAGTGCCGTATAATGAACGAGATCGAATTTTGGACATAATTTAGTAATTGGACGTCTTCGATGCCACATGACCTTAAGACTCCTCCTGGTTTATTTTAGTAGATCACCCGAGTGTGAAAGCAATGATGTGAAGTCCAAAATTTCTTATAGATATGTTACAGTACTCACTGCATTAAAAAACTGGTTCATCTTTTGTCTGCTGCTTCATCCATGATCTTCACCTGCTTTGACTTTGTGGGGGCGCAGAAGCTCTGATAGCTAGCATTTGTCAGAAAAATAATTATTTAATTTTGACATTTGATGTGACGTTATATTGACCACAGAGCTAGCGCTGATGATTTCTTTCTATAATATGTGCGACTTAAATTTCTTCGCACATGTTTGTACGTTAATTACTATCTGTTCCTTACATGTGCGCATGTGGTTCATTAATCACTGCTATGTTATTTTTTTTCTGATGAAAATATTTGTTGTCACTAAATTCTTCATTAAAGGTTTTTCTGTGATGAAATAAAATTTTTATCACTAAAAGGTAATTTTTTGTGATGAAAAATTTTGTCACGCAGCGATCGATCGGTGCATTACCAATCGATCAATAATTTTTGTGACGAGAAGCTCCGTCACTAAATACGAAGTCTTTTGGCGACAAATTTAAGTCGTCACGTTTAATGATCGATCGATGATTATAAACCGATCGATCAGTAAGCGTAACCGTCATTTTTTTGAATCCACGTTCGATGTTTAATGTAGGGATCGATCGTGGCTGCAAGCGAATGAGAGAGCGCCACGTGTGAAAGAGCAAGCGATCAATTGGTTTATGATTAATGATCGATTGTCGAGAAGGATTATATGAAACCGTCAAATCATTTTTACCGATTATCTCTCCACGAAATTTCTCAAATCCTCTCAAACTTCAAGGAACCATTTTGTGTTGCATTACCTTCCAAAGTGCGTGGTATAATTTCCTATCATCATCTACATCAAAGGTATGCAGTTATATTGTTTTTTAAGCGATATTAAGCAGTTTTAAATGAGTTTTTAGTTTAAGTTTTTTAATTTCCTATATCATTCATTTAGGTCCGTAAAATGTATTTATTTTAGTGTTGATGTATATTTTTGGATTTTTGGATTGTTTAGGATCAATTTTGGGCTGATTTTGGGGTTTTATATAATCTGTGCATTTTCGTCCCCGTACCAATCGATCGTTATGTAGATGCTGAGTCAAACGATTGATTATCTAAAATAGGCGATCGATCGGTGATGTTTAATTAGTGACCGATCGATACTTTATTTACCGGTCGATTGATACATAAAACGGTGTGTTTCAATTTAGTGTTGATCGATCACTGTAGTGACCGAGTGATCGGTCATTGATGATGTGCGTTTAAAAAGCCTTGACCGATCGATCGCTTATACCTAAGCGATCGATCGGTAGGCTTGATATTGAAACGCTACGTTTTGAGGAAGTAGCGATCGATCTCCATTTGGTAATGTGCGTTTTGTTGCATGGACGATCGATTTGTATAAAGCGATCGATCGCTATTGTGGTGATGGATCACCATTTTGTTGTAACTTTTTAATAATTTAATTACATTATTGTGGTTATTTATTGACACATATTTATATACAATTGTTGCAACATTCGTAAAATCTCAGGAGATAAGCGTGCACGCACAACGAGGGTCGGGGCTGGATCGTCGTCCCACGAGTAGGAGCCCGTTGATTCGATGGTGACCGTAGAGAGACAGATGAAGTACTTGAGGGGGCGGCCGGTGGCCAAAGAGCGTCCAGTGACGCTCTCTGATTTTGACAATTTGTTGTACGAGGTTAACACCCTCTACCAGTTGTTCGAGTACCAGGGATTCATTCACCAGCTCTCGTGGGTGGAGGGTTTCTGTCTCGACTCCCCCGTGCACGATTTCTTTTCTGCGCTTTTCTCGGCAGACAGCACTTGAGGTGCAGATGGAGGTGCGAGGAGTGCAGTTCATGTTATCGACAGACGTCATTGCCGATTTCCTACGCTGCCCTCAGTCCGAGACCCCCTGCTTCCCGACAGTTCCCCTAATGGATGAGTAGAGGACATCAGAGTAGGACTGGTGGACGCTGATGAAGGGGAAGACCTCTGCAGTGGTTGGCATCATAATCAAGCAGAGTGAGTTCAGTGTGTTTTGGCAGATTTTTTGCACCTTATCTAGACGACGAAAGTCGATGGCAGAAGTCATTCTACCGAGTGTCCGTTCACGAGAGCTCAGTACATGCTCTTACTGAGTCAGCAGACATGGATTGATTTTTTGATGTACATGTTCGAGCTAATTTTGGACGAGGCTTGCGGAATTAAGGAATATAGCCTCACATATGGCATGTTTCTGACTCAAATCCTCATTTCTCGGGGTGTCGTGATCGCTGCCGAGGATACTCGTATGGGGGTTAAGAGCGCGCTGAACAAGTTCATTCTGTCCAGGAGCTGGCATTGACTAGACAGTTTGCTCGTAGAGCAGCAACGGCTGCAGAAGAGGCAACACGACCTTCGACATCAGCATTAGAGGCACCTCTCGAGAAGGGAGCTCCTGCAGTGCCCCCTCCCTGAGTGGCCTATCTATTTGTGGACCTCGATAGCCGTGTCAGCGCGACTGTAAAGGCCGCTCTATAGCCTTTGAGAGGCAGGTGCAGTCATTGGAGGAGGAGGTGAAGGAGGTCTGGAGCGCCTTCAATGGGGAGTGCACTCTGACAATGCCCCGCAACAAGTTGGTCGTGGCTCATATGACGAACGTCAGCTAGCAGCTGAAAGAAATTAAGAAGACTCTAGATGATTTCAAGACGGAGGCAGATCCACTGATGATTCCAAGAGATATTCCTGATGACGTGGCCACTTTCCGTGATGTTGTTCGACGTTGATGAATTTTTATGTTGTTTTTTTATATATTTGGGACATACATTTGGAATTCTGGTTATATGTATTTGTTTGAAATATTTGTGTTTATTTGGATTTGGTTTTTTTATTTATGTATTTGAGATATTTCTGTTTATCTGTGGATATACAGAAACTTTCATAGGAGTTTACGTATTTTTTATTTGTTTTTTTTTCCCGATACTTATATACGTAAAATGACCAATATACCCATTTGGTCAGAAAAAATAATGAAATAAGTGGTCGCTGAAATAAGTAATATTAGAGTTTAACTAGAAATTATTATTTTTTTGTAATTTTATAATCACCGATCGATCGATGTCGTTACCGATGGATCGTTAAAGCACGACGTCGTTTAGATATCTAAACGATCGATCGTTAAATACAACGATCGATCGGTATGTGACAGATCGAGAGAATGCTGTTATTCGTCGTCGTTTCCTTTGCACGTACCGATTGATCGTTGCATTTAATGATCAATCATTTAGATGTCCAAATGTCGCACGGCGTCATTTTTAAGCGCTAAGACCGATCGATCGTTACACTAGTTTTTCTTCTAACCATCATTTTTTGGAATAATGCGAGTTTAAATGATTAGAAACATAAATATATTAAGAAAGTATGTTAAGATGTGTTTAGATTACATAAAAACATATCAAGTATATATCATTAATATTTAAGAAAGCATGTATAACTTTTACATGTTGCATCATAAATGCATTGTTTTAGTGTGAGTATGAGTAAGGTATTAAAATGTTAGAAACTAGTGATATAACACTTATTTAACATATGATTATAAGTCATCAGTATAAGGTATGTATTAAGATGACATTATAAGTAAATTAATTTTAATAATTGAGTCATTTGTTAGGCTAAAAATCGTTTTTTAATAGTTAGGTTAGACGATTGATCGCGTAATAAGGTGATTGATCGGACATAATGAGGTCGTTTAATATTTTGATACCGATGGATCGTTATTTTTGGGATGTTCGATCGGTTTAGGATGATGTCGTTTAAGTTTTCGATACCGATCGATCGTCCATTTATAAATGGACGATCGATCGGTTGAAAAACGTAGCGGGAATTTAAAGCTGACAAAGCGATCGATCACCACTAGAACCGATTAATCGGTGCTTATCGAGCCTGAAATACCAGAATGCTCTAAGGTCGTGGGTGATGCAAAAATACACCCCCGGCAAGAAGGAGACTAGAGGCTTTCGGCAAGGAGTTGTTTCCCTTAAATTTTTTCAAAACACTGTCCTTTTAATTTTGAGAGTGTTTAGAAGTACTTAAGATTAAGCCCAAGCTCAAGTTCATTAGTTTTTTAACCGGGTGAATTTTGAAATTTTGGGCGACATTTGTGAGATTTTGGCGTGGATTTGGTTCGTTTTGGTCTACATTTTGTACAAGAGGTAATTGAATAAACCTACACTACAATTTAGGAATGATTTAGTTGGCTTTTTATTATTTTATTTGTCTATTTGTGGGTATTGTAGATTGTATTTGTGATGATTAAAGCTTATTAGAATATTTTTAATATGTGTATTAGAATTAATATTGCATGAGGATGATTTGTGATTGTTTTGGGCGTGAATTTGAGTGTGTAGGAGGCCTGACAAGTTTTTTTTGTCGATCTGGGTTTGTCACGATCGATCGTCTATAGTAACGATCGATCACTGGTTAGGGCAGAGTGCAAGTTATTGACCTTGTGTAGCATTTATTCTATTTTCATGTTTAATTATTGAAGTGCTTGAGTTCTGGAAATGAATCATGAAGTTTTAGAAGACTGGTGGATGATTATAGGAGTGTTTTTTTTATTATTGATACATGTTTAGTATTTGAGCTATATATTAAATATTGATTATTGAAGTGCTTGAGCTTTGAAAATAAATTGTGGAGTTTGAGAAGCATGGATGATGAATATTGGAGTGTTTTTGACTTTTTATATTTGAGTTTAATTTTGGGACATAATGTGTGTACCCTTAGACCCATTCAAGAAGTCGGGAGTATATTCCGAGATATTGGGCAAAAAGTCAGGATATGTTAGGGGATTTAGGATGCCGGTTAAGCCTCCGCTTTCATCAACTTTGATTACACAGTCTTCTGATCTACAACACGTGCTAGCAAAGGCAAGGGATGAGATCGAAGCGATAAGAGTTGCTAGAGAAAGAGACTTGTAAGAATTTATGAAGAAGCAAGTTGAGACGGAGCACATCCGGTTAGAGCAGGAAAAGCGCATGAAAATGGAGCAAGAGCGCATGTGAGTGGGGCACGATGAGCGCATGCAAAAGGAACAAGAGCGCATACGAAAGGAGAAAAAGCGCTTACAGGCAGAAATATCAAAAGAGCTGGAGAAGAAAATGAACGACATGTCAAAATGATTATTCAGCCAGTTTAGGGGTTAAAAAAGGTAGATGCATCTATGTTGTAATAGTTTTGTGATTATATATTATTACAATGTCATTTTCAATTCAATTATGGATCACTATTTGTTAGTATTGATATTAATTAATGTGAGTATTGTATTATTATTATAGTAGCAGGTGTTATATAATATTTTCTATTATAATTGTTTTTTCAAAAAATCAAATTCTGTTTCCAGCGTTCGATCGTCATCTTCAAGGATCGATCGATTGAGTTGTTCAACACCACCATTCGATCGCCAATAATAAAGAGACAAAATAATGATCGATCAGTAACGAAAGCGATCGATCGGTCATGTGCAAGCGATCTGTCGGTAACATAAGCGACTGATCGGTAGAGAAATAAATGATCGATCATTAAGCAAAAACGTTCAATCGTCAGGTGACATTGATCGATCAATTACATAGTCAACGTTAAATCGCTGAATTTAACGACCGTTCGTTTTTGACAAAGCGATCGATCGTGAAACATAAGTGATCGATCCTTATAGCAAACACTTGATCGTCATTACTGTAACGATCGATCGTTCATTTCACCAATACTTAATCAATCGATCGTAAATACTTAACGTTCGATCATCTTGCACAAGACGATCGATCGATATTGGTACCTATTCAATCATTGCAAACATATAACGATCGATCACTGTTCGAACTGATCCATCACTTTGTTATAACCGACCGATCGACACAATTACCGATCGATCATTACATTTAGTGAAGAAAATCTTCCGTCACTAAAAACTTTTCATGAAAAAATTCAAGTTTCGTCACGGAGCTCGTGACGAAAAAAATTCGTCACTAATACTTTTAGTGACGAAATTTTTACTTTTAGTGACAAAATATTTTGTCACTAAAAGTCAGTTTTTTGTAGTGAATGTCATATAATCATGACTTGTCTTCCTTTATTGTTTCGATTAATATGTTTCAATTAGGGGTTTCGAGTTTTTCATTCATTTCCAATACCCTTATACCTAATCTTTTTACATTCGACTACTAGAAATTTTGTTGTTTTGAGACCCATTTTTTAGAACTGCAAAGATATCACGAAATAGAGTTTAAATGTTGTTAAACCGAGAGTGAGACGAGAGGAAATTTATTGGGAGAATCAATTCATTGAATGATCAACATTACAGTAGCTCTGTTATATAGACGAACAAGCCTAATAACTGTATTCACAACAGATTAACGAAATGTCACGTCAACATAGTAAATACAAATGCAACTGAAATTAATGCAGCTTAATCGTAAAACACCCCCTCAAGATGGAGATCAACAATTTGATGCCGAGTAGATATTGAAACTGATCATAACCAAGAGCTTTGGTAAGAAGATCAACGATTTGATGCCGAGAGGATATATGAAAAGTCTAAATGATCCCAGCTGTGATCTTATCACGTATGAAATGACAATCGATCTCAATGTGTTTCGTCCTTTCATGAAAGACGAGCTTCGCAGCAATATGAAAGGCAGATTGGTTATCACAGTAATGAAGAACAGGAAGAGGGTGAGCAATTCAAAAATCAACAATATGAATATCATCAACAACTGCAGCCATAGCTCTATATTCAGCCTCAACTGAAGAGCGTGAAATTGTGGGCTGCTTCTTGGATTTCCAAGAGACTAAAGAGTCACCAATGAAGACATCATACACAGTAAGAGATTGACGGGAGTCAGAGCATGCTGCCCAATAAGCATATGAAAAAGCCTTGATGGGTAAAGGAGAACTGCAAAAAAGAACAAGCCCTGTCCAACCATAGTTTTCAGATAACAAAGAACACGATGAACGGCCACAGGCGGACCCAGGGGGTGCGGCCTTGGGCGGCCGCCCCCCATTGGACCGGCCAAAAAAATTATTACATGTAAAAAAATTTTATTTTTATTTTTTATTTTAAGCTGGCATGGGCCTATGGGAGCTTGATCCCCATATGCCTAGGCCAACCCTGATTTTAAGCTTGCAGGGCCTGGTTTTAAGTGTGTATTGATTGTCTCTACTTCCAGTAGCCTTGGCCGGTTAAAGGTGCTAGAGAAATCGTCAGATGGTTTTTACTTGGCAAATATGGACCTCCTTCTACGCGGACCTAGACCACCTGGTGCTAGAGAAATCAAGTCTTTTGGGTTTTGTTTTTCTTGGAAATGAGAATACGTGTATCTTAGTTATACATGCTGCCTCTTTATTACTTCTTTCTTTTAGTTTTTAAAGTATATTTTCTTTGGAGTGGAAGATTTGACAATTTGATATTTGCATCTTAACTGGACATTGTGAGGGAACTAGTGCTTTGATCAAACCTAATTAATGCCTTTGCAGTTGAATACTAACGATGGTAAATCCCCTGGTAGCCTATAGGACACTGACAATTTATTGAACAATTTGGGCAATTTATAGTTAACAGCAAATTCGCCATACTATTATAGGAATTATAATGCAATACTTCTCAATTATTTTTGTCCATACTATTTTTGTAGTACTTAATACTGAAAATTCTAGTGTATATCCCCTTTGACTCTCAGCTCTCTCTCTCATTCTCATTATTTAGATTTTTTACGGTTTCAATTTTTGCAGTATACTCGAGATTTTACACTTGAAAATTGTTGGACTTCCGACCCCTAGTATGTCCCTCTATCCAAGATTCTCTCTCTACAATTTAGTAGAAAAGTTTATTTATTTAGTATGCTAAAAATGCTTTAGGGTTTGAAATTTTGTGAGTTGTGAAATTGTTGGAGGATGAGATTGAATTGGTTTGGATATCTTAGGGCTATAGAGGTTTCTACCTAGAAATTTCTAATTTTTTAATTTTTTTCGAAAATAAATAGAAACCCACTCATATTTTTGGGTTCCGACTTAATTATTTAGCTGGTTTATGTTTGTTTAGGATTTTTCATGCGCTTGAATTTCTGTAGAGTTCCTGCTGCTCAAACTATCATATATATAAGATGCAAATTAGTAGGATCTAATTGCCACTTTCAGTCTTAGCAAATAGTATGTACTTGTATTTTAAAATTTTTAATCCTTAATTTTCGATATTTTAACTCTAAGACACTTTTTACATTACGTTGAAATTTTCTTTTTTTGTCATTTCGCCTTATATGTTCGACCCCCTTCAAATTGGATCCTGGATCCGCCACTGTGAACAGCCTGTAAGTGAGGTTCTCGTGGGGCATCCATGTATTGACTTAGAAGCTTAACAGAATAGGACAGGTCAAGTTGAGAAATGGTAAGATACAAAAGTTTACCAATTAACTTGCGATAAACCGTGACATTAGGTAAAAGAGAACCAGTGGAAGAATTGAGCTGATGATGCTGTTCTATAGGTGTTTTGGCGGGCCGAGAACTAGTAAGACCTGAAGCAGTGAGAATATCTAAAGTAAACTTGAGTTGGCAAAAAGAGATTCCCGTAGCTGATTTGACCACTTCTAACCTAAGAAAAAACTTGAGGTTGCCCTAATCTTTTATTTTAAACCGGTCATCAATAACCTTCTTAAAGTCAGAAACACTTGGAAGGTCACTACTTGCAAGAATTATGTCATCAACATAAACAAGTAAAGCAAGGAAAGAAGACTCAGTCTTGCGGGTGAAGAGAGAATAGTCAGCATTGGACTGTATAAAACCATTCTCAATTAAGAACAGAGAAAACTTATGAAACCATTGTCTTGATGCTTGCTTAAGTCCATATAGGGACTTGGTAAGTCGACAAACCATCTCCCCCTCAACCTGAAAACCAGGTGGTATGGTTAGATAAATCTCCTCATCAAGGTCACCATAGAGGAAAGCATTACTTACATCTATCTGATGCAAATGCAATGACTGAGTAGAAGCTAAAGCAAGGAGAACACGGACAGTAAATATTTTAGCCACAGGAGAAAAGGTGTCGAAATAGTTGAATCCTTCCCATTGGGTAAACCCTTTGGCAACAAGGAGGGCCTTGTAACGCTCTATGAAACCATCTGACTTATACTTGATCTTATAAATCCATTTGCAACCAATAGACTATTTATGTGGAGGCAAAGAAGTGATCTGCCAGGTGTTATTATCTTTAACACGAATTTCCTTCTGCATTGCATCCCTCCATTCAACATATTGAACAACTTGATTAAAGGTCTTAGGCTCAGTATAAAGGTCGATAGCTAAAGTAAAGGCACAATGGGATGAGGAAAGCAAAGAAGTACCAAGATAGGTGAAGATATCATGTGGTTTACCTGACATAGAGGATTGTTTCAGATGAGGAAGAGGCGTGGGTTAAGCTGTCTGACAATAGTAATGTTGCAAGTAAGAAGGTGTAGTTCTAGTTCTAGTTGAACGATGAAGAGGAATGTCATGATGAGAAGGATTTGAAACTGAAACTGGTGTATTGGTGTCACCAGATTCAGTTAAGTGACAGAAACATCAGGAGTATTGAAAGAAACACGAGTAAGAAAAGAGACTGAAGGATCGGGGAGAGAGTTTGGGACAATAATAGAATCATCATCATTGGACAGATTCTGGAATGAAAAATATTGTCTCAAAGAAAGTAACATTTCGAGACACAAAAATCTGATGAGTAAGGTCATATAATGTATACCTTTAGTATTATGGGAATATCCTAACATAACACACTTTGATGCTCTTGATCAAACTTGGTACGATTTCTAAGAAGTGTAGATGCAAAACAAAGACATCCAATCACACGAAGATGATCATAAGTAGGTGGAACAAAAAAAAATCTCATAAGGAGACTTGTTTTGTAAAAGAGAAGTGAGGGTGCGATTTATGAGATAAACCGCAACAAGGACGCAATGTCCCCAAAATTTGAGAGGAAGGTGAGCTTGGAATTTGAGAGCTCGAGCAATATTTAAAATGTGTTGGTGCTTTCGTTCTACAATTTTGTTTTGTTGAGGAGTCTCAACACATGATGTTTGGTGTATGATACCATGAGAAAGAAAAAATGAAGTGAGATTAAACTCAGCCCCATTGTCGGTTCTAATACATTTGATCTTAGTATTAAATTGAGTATGAATCATGGCATAAAAGGACTGCAGAATGAGAGCAGTTTGAGATTTGGAATGCATGAGATAAGTCCAAGTTGACCGACTAAAGTCATCAACGATTGTAAGAAAGTACCGAGAATTGTTGATAGTTGAGACTGCCATTGGGCCCAAAATATCACAATGGATTAGATCAAAATGAAAATGAGATGTATGTTGACTAGAAGGAAAAGGTAACTTCTTTAGTTTTGCTAAAGGACATATATCACATGGAAAGGAATCAGAAAACGTAATAGCAGAATCATGAAGCTATAAGAGTTTCATTATTGAAAGAAGTGTGTGGCCTAATCTATAGCACCACAAATTATTCAAATAAATAGTACAACTTTTAGAAACAAAACTAGATTTCTGTGGAAATGTAACATTGCAATTGTCAGAGGGAGGTAAGAGGTGATATAAACCTCCTCTTTGCTCAGCCAATCCAACCATCTTCCAGATGTAAGGGTCCCTGTATGTAACATAAACCAGCAAGAAAGAACACATAGCAACCAATGTCACGGGTTAGTTGGCTAACTAAAAGTAAATTGAAGCCGAAAGAAGGAACACACAAGACATTGATAAGGGTTAGGTCATTGGAAATGTTGACATTTCCAATGTGAGTGACTTCAACAGATTGTCCATTTGGAAGTTTGACAAAATGTGAAACAATGAAGATAGAATGAGTGAGATAGGATTAGGAGTGCACCACATGGTCGGTGGCCCTAGTGTCTATAATCCATGTAGGAGAATCAGGTTTGGAAGAAGAAAAACAAAATGATTTACCTGTCATGAGAGAGGAGCTAGGACTCGCAGAATTATCATTGGCAGAGGATTGAGGATTATGTGTATGGTAGGTTGAATGAGGTCAAGAATCTTACAGTATTGAATTGGAAGGAATTGCAAAGATACATAAGACGATGTAAGCAGAGTAGATTCTTTGTTAGAGACAACTTGATTTCCAAAATATGTAGAAGTAACTTGATTTGCAGCATATGCAGTAGGAGTGATTATGTATCCTGGAACAGTGGCAGGATTTTTGGATCTGGAATTCTTGTAACCTGGAGGATATCCATGATTTTTGTAACACTTATCCACAGTATGTCCTGTAATTCCACAGTGGCTGCAGATTGGACTCTCCTTTTTAGGATATTGATGATAAACCTTTCCTCCCGACGATAATCAGTGGATCGAGTGAGGAAGGCAGAGGTGTCTGATGTAGGAATAAGTGGTGAAATAAGCTCTCGTTGTTTTTCCTCTTGCAATACAAAAGAAAACACTTTATTTATAGGAGGCAAAGGATCACTCAGTAAGATATGTCCTCTTATTAATATGAGTCATTTAGTCCTATTAGAAATCGCATGACATTTTCTTGATGCTGAGAATCAACCATAGCCTTTATTGCACCACAGGAGCAGCATGAACATGAGAAAGTAGGACGATAATTGAACAATTCATCGCTTAATCCCTTTAGTTTCGTAAAATAATTGCTAACCGAGAGCTGATCTTGAGAAATTGTAGAAACTACCTTTTGGAGTTGAAACACTCGAGGACCATTACCTTGAGAGAAACGATCTTTGAGATCATACCAAATCTCCCAATTTATTTCCTCTCGTCTCACTCAGTAAGATCAGTCTTGCATCCTAAACGTTCTAACTTTTTTGGATGGCTACAACCGTAAAACTTTTTCCATTTGGTACGTTCACACGTGCTCCCCTAGAAGGGAAGGTAAGTATTCGAACGGTAAAGAACAAAAACAAGAACATGTTCGAAAGTGATCTAACGGTTGCATTGCAAAATGTCTGAATGTGTTTGTAACTGTTAGCACAGAATTTTTTATTTTTTATTTTAAAATTTAGATTTTAAAAATAAAAATATATTTGATAAAAAATTATTAGACAAGAAATTCAATAACTAATTTATAACAAGCATCAAATGTAATGTTAAATATTAAACAAAATATTCGAAAAACCAACGAAACAAGTAAAACAAAGACAACATAAAATACGGAATAAAACAAACAATTTATCTTGTACATCGTGATGAATCTAACCGCTTCATGAATTTTTGCATCTCTTTCTTTAGCTGCGTCTCCATCTCTAGCCAGTAGCCACAACTGGTTTTCAATCCTCTACAATTCCTCCTGCTACTCTCTTAAGAGACTTTCTATCTTTGCTTGCTTGTCTTCTAATTCTTCGTACTCATTTTTCCTAGCAGCTCACTTCTCCTAGATCGCCGATCACGCCTGCTCTAGCTGGTGAGTGAACCACCTCATGACCCGAACCGTACACATATCCAGGTTTCTTTCTTAGTACCTCGTTGTAGACTTCAAACTCAGTGGATGATTTGCTATCAGATATGCACTTCTGCTGAAAAGCTTCCTTCTTTTAGTGGAAAGAACAATTCTATAGCACATAAAGGTGGTTAGCTAGAGACATGTTCGTTTTGGTAAAATTTTAAGAATTTTAAGTATAGTGTGAATATTTAGGTGATGTGTTAGAGTTTTATTAGTATTTGTGTAGAAGTTGTTGAGTTCTATTGATATTTGTAAAAAAATAATATTGAGTTGTATTGGTATTTATGTAGAAGTAATGTTGGGATTGTAATTGTAGAGGGTTGAATTCAAATTCTAAAAATTTCACCAAAACGAACATGCCCTGTTGCTGGCATGTACTAAATTTTTTATTGAGGTTATTATGCACTTGAACATTACACGTACATCACGATAGTTGGCTGTAGTTGGGAGTGCAAATTTGTTTCTTTAGGAAAAAAAAATATTTTTTATCCATTGATTATTAATGTAGCTCGAACTATTAATTTTGTAACATTTTGCCTCATAGATGTCAATTATGTGCAATCAGACGTTATTATAATAAAAAGTTATAACAGTAAAATTGTCATATCTCTTAAAGCAAAATATTAATTTCAGTTCAAGAATGGTAGTTGATAAACGAAATATCACGAATCAAAAGTTCGACTGCAACATGCATTGTACCTCAATTGGTGGGCGAAAAAGGTATTTAAATGTAATAAAAATCATATATTACTTCTGACATATTTCTTCATTATTTTGTTTCATTTAAACTACTGCAGATATTCAAAGATGCTAACCCCCCCAAAAAAAAGATGTCACTTGACACTAGAGAAAAAACCAGAATAGACAGCTCGAAGCATTAACTCGAAGCATTTACTCTCTTACTTACTTGACATTAATTTGGGCGTAGCAACCATATATAAGTGCTTTGTTTTCACGTACGGAAGAATGAAACATGACGGGCTATAATATGACCGGTCCTACACGGTCCCATATGTAGTTCCATTTAAGTTCACATGCGCATTTTAGGCTTTCAACACACATAAGCGTAAATTAATTTATCTAGGACTCCAGGCCTGATCAGGATTCTAGGTAAAATTAGGTTGATTTTGGCATAAATTTTTAGTTCGAACGCTTTGCTAAAGACGTCCGAAAGCTAATATGTATGGGGCGGTTATGAACACGTTCGGACAGTTTTTGTTGTTATGTTCATGTCTTCATTTTGTAGTCGTAACCCAATTTTAAAATGACATGGAGTTCGGGATAGCGAATTCGGTATAATTCTTGAATTGTCCACGTTATGAACAGTTTGAGTTTAAAATACGCGTAATGTGCGTAATTGTATCTGCTATTGTGACGGATGTGTTTAGAAATTTTGATGCAAATCTCCTTTTATCCTTCGGATACACATTCAGCATTGAACTTACACACTCGCCTTCAATGGTGGATGTTTATGCTCAATGTTGTAGGCGTGTATCTGGGGACTGATGATAAATGCTATCAAAATTTCTATAGCATCTATCACAATGGTCGGGAAAATTGAAAAGGAGGAGTGCAATAAATAAGGACAATAGAGTTAAACTGGAAATTGTACACAGATCGGGAGCGAGGTCCTTCCAACGTGCAAGACCATTGTTAGTAAGTAATAATTTTACATTTTTATTAGATATTATTTAAATAAATGACTTAGGTATTTTAATATGCACGTTCTATATTTCTTTTGGTGTACAGAAAAATTCAGAATCTGATGAAATTAGTCATTCGTTGCTGTATAAAAAAACGCATACTAATAAGGATAGTATGTGAACATCAGAAGATGGAAGAATTTTTTTGCAAGTTATAACGTTAGATTTAATAATGCATTTATGTTTCATATGTGTTAATTTTATCTTATTTTCTAATGTTGTAGGAAAAAATTGAGGCGTTACAATTGCAGCACGAGTAAGAGGGAAAGTCATACACCGAAGTGGAGATTTTCGCTGAGATATTGAGGACGAAAGCGGGTTACATGCGAGGTTTAGGCCATTTAGTACGGTCTGTTGGATCATCTTCATCAACATTGTCGGTTGATTTGTCCCAGAGATTGGAGGAGACCAGATTGGAGATTGAGGAGATGAGCGCTAGATAGATGGAATATGAAGCGCTTCTGGTCAAACGGCCAAATATGGAGCAAACGATGCGAGAGCATATGCAGGTGATGGAGGAGCAGCATTAGAAGAAAGATGAATAGCTGATGCAGATGATGACATAATAACAATGGAAAAAATATTAAAAGTATCAGAAGATGATGCATGAGTAGCAAAGGAACCTAGTGGGATAACAAGAACAGATGATGCAACTAATGGTGAAGCATATGCGTGAGCAGTTGATGAAGCAGAATAGATAGTTGCAATCTCGTATGTGCAATGATTACGTATGCATGCTTAGCTATCCGTTCACACACTTTGCATTAAACACGTTCATCTGCAGGGTTATTCTGGCGTGCACACAGTCTTTTAATTAACAACCGTTCGCACGGTAAGAAAACATGTTCTTCACATTGGACCAACCGTTCGCACTCCTTATGCTACCGTATGGAAATTACGTTCGAACAACTTATGTGAATGGATGGAGTGTACTGGACATGATGATTTTCAATTTCGTCAATATAGTACAAACTGTGCAGACGGTATTATTGTCACCTAAAGCCTTTGCTGACGAGCTTTAAGTGACAATTCAATTCGATTTTGTCACTCAAAATTTTTGCCGAAGAAATTAACACTTTTGAGTGAAAAATATTTTTTACACCCAAAATTATTTTTCTTGTACTGAGCCATGCAGTAGAGGCCGGAGTTAGATCCTGCCGTAAGGAAGAGAAGCTCATCTTTCCAAAGAAATTATACCATTCACATGCATTTCCCAATCCTGATAGATAAGTTTACTCGCAGATCTATTCCGGTGTCAGAAAACAATATATATATCCAAACCCTAGGTATTGCATATATTATATGTATAGTAAAGTCTGCGACAACGTCGTAGTAAATGAATAGTTTAACCCCGAAACGCCTCTCTGTCACGAGACATTAATGTAATCTTAAAGGCGGCTAGCTGTCAAGTCCACTCAATAAAAATGAAGGTATTGAGGAAAAAAAATAAAATAAAAATGCAGGTATAATCTCATCCGGCCTCACGTTATCGTAAGCAATCAAAGGCGCCGTGGGAGTTGGTAATTAATATTATTGATAGACTTGTTCCGTAAACCCCGAAGCAAAATGAATTTAATTAAATACTAATCATGATTAACTTTGGTAGATCATTTATAAGACTTTACCTACCACCGATCGATGATCACGATCTTCACCTACTACGTCCGATTACGACGTTGTTTACTAGCTAGCCACTTGTTGCACGTTATAACCATGTAAAGCGAAGGTCTAGCAGCTAGCCTATATATATATATAAGCATTATTTGATAAAATCCCTCTATATATCGGTTGTTGAATTAAGGAGATTTTAGTTTAATCTTTGTTACAACTCCTTATATATCCTAGATAGTAATTGGTCTTTTTTTACGAAAATATATAAGAATTTATGCGAGTGGCTCAGAATTCATTAAGTACATGACCACTGAGTTATATATTATATATATATATATATATATATATATATATATATATGATTCATGAAATATTGGTACATGAAAATTTTTTCTTTCTTGGGGAGTATATTTGTCATCTTCATTATATAAAAGCAGTAGATTACCCCAGGACATGTACATGTGATGGTGGCGACAAATACAATGCTGTCAAAAATATATCTATTTTGCAAACAACATGGTCCAGTACGTACGTACGTAGTACTAAGTTGTATTTGGCCACGAAACGTACGATTGAAACACTTTTTCGAACTAGAACTTGTTCCAACTTAAGTTTTAGCTAGTGACAAAAATTTTCGCCCACTAACAACGGAAAATGTTGTGGTGAATTCTCTCCGTCACTTAAAACTTGGTGGGTTAATGTCCTTTGGTTGTCTTTATGTGGTTTGGTCTTTTAATTATAACATCGTGATACTTCTAGAACTGTGTCGATGGGTCTATTTGTCGTAGTTCGATGCTAGCTAGCTAGTACCGACATAGACAACAATTAATGCTGATAATGATATACAATATTACATTTGGCAGCTTCTTACATGGAGTAGTACTGTTCCATGAGTGCTAGCTTAGCATTTGCTTGCTAATTAATTGGTCCCAAAACATATAAATATATTTTTGTCGTATTAATTAATATTCATGTATCATAAATATAGAAGGAATTTTTTCTTTGTTTTCCTCCGAGTGAATTTTCCATCATAATTGAAACTCTTACGGAGAAACAAACAATGCACAGTTATATATGTATAGCCAGCTTCTTGCTGTCACCATAACCGCTAATTCTTTCGTTCTGGCCGGGGAATCATTAATACATATATATAGGAATCATTCTCTATATGTCAGTGCATATTTGCCTTATTTTAAGACAATTTTTTGTTCGTATAGGTATCATCTGGCAATTAGCATGAAAATCTGGTGGCAAATTAAAAATGGGGTTGGACTGTGATAAATCATTATTCTTAAAAAATAAATCAAAAGAAAACAGATCGATTAATCCTGCTGGCCGGATCAGCAGCTTTAACCCATGCCACTGAGGGATCATGAATTGTTAGATATTATCTTGTTGTTCTTAGGACCTTCATGAATGATCATGATCTCCTCTCCGGCGTGGTATTGACGTGGCGGCCTCAATATGAAACGATTAAGAGGCCTGCTGCAGGTTGATTTCATAATCAATATTGCCCCATATCATGGAGCTAGCTGCTAGCTCTAAACAATGTCCCTAATTAATAACCCCGCTTAGAAATGATAAAAAAAAAATAAAAGGTTAAATACACTTTTCACCAAGTCCCTCCCGCCTCCAAAATTTATAGTAAAAAATAACACGTCTTTTACTGTTTTCTAATGGCTTGTTTTTGAAAAATTTTATGTTTTATTTATTTTGGCGCCCCCATTTTTTTTTATGTAATTGGCCCTTCTAATATTCAATTATTAGCTTCGTCCATGCAAATTGTAAGATCTATCTATTGTATTTATCTCCCTACCTTATAATTCGAACAAAAAATTATAAAAGATTTTAATCCATAAACATGATACAGATCGATCGGGACAAGATTCATATATATTATTTATGTCCCTCAATTTATACAGGATTGAGGTTAAGTTATATATGAACTTTACACACTTTAATAGAGAGTACGCATGCACTTTCTCTGCATGGATCTCAATCCTAATTAAGGTTAATATTATGGTTAAATCTATCCCCCCCCCCCCGTTAAGAAATTTGCATTAATCTGCCACACAAATTTCATATATTGTTCTCCACGTTGAATTATTAAAAAAACGAGAGAATTATGTCCAAAGAGATATGATTCTGTACGTGTATCCAGTCAAACAAAAATTTAATTAAAGAGAAAAAAAATTTATGATTGCCAACTGCTTAGAAAAAAAAAATAATAATCGACCAACTCTAGCATGGAAAACCAACTTTAGATGTTGATTGAAGAACCAATAATTAAAAGTCGAGTAGCTTAATTCCTCAAAAGGATCATAAATATATAATTCCGACATAATGTTGCGTTTTCAATTTCTTTGCTGTAATATTATGGATCTCGTTCGGAATAAAAATCACAACAGGATCGGATCATGAAGCTAAAGTTAGGTGAAGAAAGGTCAATAACTTGCCCCCGAAAACATTTGACTCGGCACTACGTACGTTGTAGCTTATTTATAAAGAGTGTCTCTAAAGTAGTTGAAAATTAACTAGTGGGGTCGGTGAAGTACAGACTCAACCGTTTTGTGACACCCTCCCCGATATTTGTCCTGTAAGTACGTAGTACATACCCAGATCAAATTCAAGAAAAGACAGATGATCAATTATAAGGGTAGGAAATTAATTAAAGAACATATATATATCGTACTTGGCTGCAAAGTTCTGAATTCTATATATCGACTAATTTTATAATATGGCAGGCAGTAGAATCGAATCAAAAGAAGAAGCTAAGAATGGTTAAGGCAATTACAAAGGACCGAGTATTAATAATTTTTCTCGGCTTCATAATGCTAGAGATGAAGAAATAGTCAAGTGGGATCCGCTGCTATATATATCTTCGTCATGCATTGATTTGTAGACAAGTAGCAGCAGACGTACGGCCAGCATGACATGATCAGTGAAAGCGAAGGATGATCAAAACAATTTAAATTAGAGTATAGGTTCTTCAGTAGCCTCTAAACTAGAAAGGAAAAGAAAACCAAACGAAACGTGTTTGGATACCCAGAAAAATCATGTACAGAATAATACCCATATAATGTATATATAAAAAATCTGAGAGAGGCTAGGAAGCAACCACGAAGGAACCTCCCCATTCGTTATCCGACGCTTTCTTTAATTTTCAGGCTCTGTTTCTTCAGGAAGAGAACAATGCAAGAAGCCAAGGCATAAATTGCAGGTTGGTGATGAATACATAGCTAGCGTGGAGTTATGGGCATTGCGCTCAATTTTTTTACCGCTTTGTTTTGTCGTTTTGAGCTATTTTCGCATATATATATCAGATGTGATCTCCCTCTTCGCCTGCCGATTTTGACAACTCCAGCTTTCTTATTAATTTTGTCACATGCGAAGGAGGACGAATTAGATGATTGATCGGAGGCATGGAACTTTCACGCTACATGTCCTGCACGTATAAGTACTATATTGTCGCCAATGAGCTATGGTTCAAATGGCATGTCCTCCTATATGAAGGGTCCTGAATTGGGGTTAAATCTCCCCACCCCCTCCCCCGCAGGCTTGGCCTGCATTGCCTAAAAAAAAAGTACTATATTGTCCCAACTGGATCATCTACCGTGAAGAGAACACATAATTAAGATCAAAGAACTGATTTTTTAGGTAGCGTACTTGTTTGTCAAATCATTAATTTGACCCCTATTATAATTAATTACTTACTGCTCTGTATATTCAGGATTATCTATTTTCTCTGCTCCCCTTAACAAAGTTTTGATTAATGGGCTTTTATATCCTCATGATACTCCTGCTGTCCAGAAATATCCAACCCTGAAAAATCCTCAATTCAAAGATATACCTCATCTTTTCCGATTTCATAGACAATTCAACCTCTTACCTTGGATATTTAGCTGGAAATTACATATATATAATTTACTAAGGTGAGGATGGCTTACCAAGGGTTGTGACATCAGACAAATAGGTTTTTAAACCTATAGGTTTACTAGACAACTGGCGTAAAGATTTCTCAGAGACAGGAGACAGACCATTTAACATAAGTTTGATCTTGTCTAACTGATTACCTATTGTCTGGAGATACTGGTTGGTGTAATTGTTTTGTTCAACCGGTTGTTTCTTACTATCTGAGTCTGCAATCTTGAAAGGTGAGGCTATGACTTTGGATCCTTTATGAGATACGATGATAGTCTCGGGGGGAGGATGAGTATAACTGATTGACTTCTTGTCAGATGTAGTTCATTTTACGTTTGTGAGAACTCGAACCTTCGAATTCAGCTGGTGATATTCCTCTACGTATTCAAAGAAATTTATGTTCTTACCAATTTGAATCATAAATTCCTGTCATTTATCATAAATGACTTTCTTTTCGGCTTTGGTGTGACTTTCACGATACTCGGTTCGTTTGACTAAATTGGCTTCAGACATAAACTCATCTTCTAGAGTTTTCATATCTGGGCTGAAAGGTTTACTAATAGTCATTAGCTGGGGATTGATAGATTCAAAGTCTGTTTGGGTAGGAGACGCTTTGTCATCATCATCCGCATCTTCAGCAGTGACTATAAGTTTTGACTTGGTCGAGTACAGGTGCGTACTAACCTGAGAATTGACTTGAACTCCTTTGAGTTTCAGATTGAGGTCTCTTCTAAGGGATTCATTGAGGCTAGAGGTAGATCTTCGTTCAGACTGACTTCCTGGTTCTTGAATTCTAAGAGGAGTAAACCTACGTGGTTCATTAAAACTAATTCTAACTGATCCATCCAGATATTGTTGGATCATGTCTAACTTGGTGATATCATTATGCACAAGATTGGTTGGATTCTCATTTTCTAAGATCCATTCACTAGGCAAGATGACATCTTTCCAAATAATTAACTTGGGAACCCTAATGTTAGCGTCACTAGTATAACTCTGAATCAGAAGGATTTGATCTTTGGACTTTTTACTAAGACATGAACATTTAAATTAGTTCGAATGCACTTATAATAAATCCTATAGATCAATGCTAAAGGTTGACTTTGTTCTAACATTTCATAACATGAAGTTTTAATGTTCAAGGTTAAGGCTTTTAGAAGATGTCGATCACTTAAACTTAAGGTGAAATCAGGAAAACAATCAAAATGGATTGGACACAACAATACAGACGCATCAATCCCTTTATGGGTTAGGGGTTTGACTGCAACTTGAGCTAGACCTATGTGAATGTACTTGAAACCTTTTTCTTTATGTTTTTCAGGACATCGGGAGACAAAAGTTTACATTTTTCATGGGTTTTACTTAAAGCGTAAACCTGCTTTACGATTTTAACATGATAATTAACAGAAAACGATAAAGGAGAGAAACTTTACTTAGAGTAGATTTCACTACTGGATACCTTAGGAATATTCCAATCCTGAAGGTTGGAATTGACTTCATGAATTTCGAATGCTTCTTCATTAACTATTCCTGGAATTGGTTGCATGGAACCAAAAGACCTAGAACTCGTGGAAGAAATGGATCTAAACATCCTATTCATGATGAACTACTGGACACAAGAGTAAACTAAATCAATCAAATTAATAAACTTACAATAGACCTATCTAGGCTTCAACCTTGTGACTTAACAAACCTAAAAGGATGCTCCCTCTCACGGCCATCTGCTCATGCCTCGCTTGAGACTTACTGTTTGGAACTCTGCGCTTACTATTCAGGTGTGCTTCTAGATTGCTAAGGTTGGGGTTTAACTTAGACAGGAGAACTGAAGATTTACTAAGAATTTTCAAATAGAGTGACCATATAAGAGGTACAGATCACTACTACCCGAGTTTGGCTCTTATACCAAAATAGATAAACTGGAATGTATATAAGAACTTTGTAATTTTTTTAATTAGTATTAAAAGAAAATAGTTTCAGCTAATATATATGAAACACTCCAAATTACCAGCTCTAAAAAAATACTGCCACATCACTTTCAGTTCAAAAGCTTTTGAAAACATAAATAAAAAAATTGTAATTTTGATCAAAGTTATAAATTAGCAAAAAAAAAAAACCTTGATTGCTGAAAATATTTCGTGATCGAAACATGCTCTGATACTACCGATGGTTTCTGACATCATAAAAAGCGTTAAGGATTACAAGGCCATGAGTGGAGTAAATAATTTTACAAGGCCAAAGGTCAATTCCCATCATGCCCGAGAACATGTTCATGTCTGACGTCCCTTCCTTTTCAACTAAACTGGAGACACGTCTTTCTTGAAGATGCAGTCATGTCTGATCATATATCACCTAATATATATATTATACGATATCATTCTGCTATATGAAATACTACACAACAAAATTATAGTACAGTGAAATTTATATATGATTTATTTAACCAACATTTTCCTATCCGTATTGATTGTAAATTTACTAAAGGAATTTTATTAAAAGATGTGAAAAACCTTGCTTCTAAACATCTTTTTGTTAGATGGTAAGACATTTTATCTGTTTTTGATTTTGATATTGAATATATTAAAAGCGAATCAAACTCAATCCCTGATTTTCTTATTCGTGAATTTCTACAGGGCAAATGAGTTTTTCCAAATCCTCTGCCTCATCATCCAAACCTCCTAATACAACGTCTCGTAAGTTAATCACTTCCGATTTTCTTTCAGATATATCGTTCTCTCCATTTGCCACGCCTACCCGTGGTCCATCTCCTTCTCATATTCGACCTTCTGTACGTCCTAGTATACCTCTCCAGAATACCTTTACACTTCTTGGCCAAATACCATCACCTAGACCACCTGTGTCACCTGCACCTTTACCTCCAATGGATAAAACTTTTGGTCAAAAAATACAGGCTATGCCTTCTCTTCCTTGCAAGCCTACTGATATAATGGTTTTTATAACATATATCCGTCATGTCACTTTTATTGAAGATCCATATCAAATTGCAAATCAGATATTACCACCTGGATGAAACTTTGTTCCAAAAAATCCCATGTTTACCCAAGCATTCTACCAATATATTTTGCATGATACAAAGTCCGTCAAATTCGAACAGACTCCCTGTAAGTATGACCCTTCTCGAATTGGATTTTCAAAATTTACCATTAGTCGACTTATTTCGTCTAAAGAGTGGGGACAACCATTGACTCTTTGAGCCCTGTTTGTACCTTTCAAAATTTTAAAACACGTTTCTTATTATGATTATATTGACGCATGAACTTTTTCCTTATTTTTTGATAATCAAGCCCATCGTCATACTTGGTTTATAAGATTCAAAGGATTTTATTTTACTGATCCAATTCCTCATTGGTTTCTCCAATGGTGGGATCGGTTTGGTCTAGAACTTTCTATTTTTCCTGCTACCCTTGAACAAGCTTTTGATCAATGGACCTTTTGTCCTCATGATACCCCTGCTATCCATAAATATCCTGCCATGAAAAATCCTCTACTTAAAGATATACCTCCCACTCTCCGATTTCATATCTAATTCAACTTGTTACCTTGGATATTTAGTTGAAAATTTATCTCTACCCTCCAAGATAAAGCCAAAATATTATCCTAAAAGTTTTTTGTGAAATGGTGGCCAGTGTTCACTATCGATAATATCCTTTTCGCCATTTCTAAAGACAAACAGATCCAAGATACTCATCCTCATTTTCTTGCTCAAAGAAGTCAGATACAAGCAAAGTTCGCTGCTGCCAAATCTCGTGATGATTACAAAAAAATAATTGCTTTAAGTTTTCTCCCAGCTTTTTGAAGATGATGGTAAAGATAAAACAGATACTCTTGATATATCAAGCACAGATAACTACTATATGCCTACCTTTGATGATGTTGAAGATCCCTATGATGCTTTTGATTCAGAACTCCCTCCTGAAGATATTACTGTTATTAGCAATTCCCTAACTGAAGATTGGCGATATGCTGAGATGATATTTTGCTGAGAACGAGTCAATTTGAAGATAAGAAGATATTTTGAAGATATATTGAAGATATACCCAAAATACCCCTGTCGACAAACAGTAAAAGACTATTTTACCCTTGACAAACTACCTATGTTAATGTTACTATTGTCAAGGCTAATTTGGTATTTTCCCTTTCTTTTCATTTCTATATAAGAGGCGTCTCGAATTCTGAACTCTTCAGATTGAGTTCCGCCCTCTCTCTCAACTCTCTCCCTTTTCACTACTTTCTCTCTACCTTCCTTCATCCACCAATCCCTTTCCTTTTCCTGACTATCTCGCACCTCCTCTGTCTACCTATCATTCCTCTTGTAATACTTCAATCATTTTTTGAATTTTTGTACTTGTATTCCAATAAACTATGTTTTGTATAACCATGATTTCAACAATATTTGTTTTAATTTCTATTTCATTACTGTTACTACCTACATGGACGATTCTAACTGCTTTTTGTCTTTTATAAACCATTTACAGTTGTTTCCTATTTCGCATTTACATTCATATTTAATTCAATCAAATATATATCTGGGACATACATTTGATATACATTTGGTTCTATTCCTAATGCTTTTTGGAATAGAAAGAAACACGTGATAACTTTTAAGAAAAATATTTTTTAGAACAAAATATCCCTACAAAAGCTCGACCAATTCAAATGAATCAAGAACTTTTAGCTTTATGTAAAAAAGAAATAGTTGATTTATTACAAAAGGGTCTTATCCGAAAATCTAAATCACCCTGGAGTTGTGTTGCTTTCTATGTGTAGGGTCAGGCTGAATTAGAACGAGCAATTACCCGTCTTGTTATTAATTATAAACCTTTAAACAAAGTTTTATAGTGGATTCGATATCATATTCCTAATAAAAAAGATCTGCTAAACAGGTTACATGATTCTACTATTTTTTTCTAAATTTGATATGAAATCTGGATTTTATCAAATATAAATTGCAGAAGATGATCGTTATAAAACTGTTTTTACAGTTCCTTTTGGCCATTTTGAATGAAATGTTATGCCCTTTGGTTTAAAAAATGCCCCCTCTGAATGAAATGTTATTCCTCTTTTTCTATCGTTTATATTGATGATATATTAATCTTTTCTAAATCTATCAAATATACATATATTATATAGCTAGCTTTCTGGTCATAGCTAGATGTGGATTCTTATAATTCCAAGCTTTTACATTGAAAATGGCCGTCTGGAGGCCGTGACTAACGTGGTCATGAAGTGAATATCTATACTCCACAATCAAGCTATACCAGCTCCCTCCATATATATAGTCTAAGAACGGGACAACTACCAAACTCACAGCTTTTATTATATATATATATATTAAGAGGTGGATAACCCCACCTTTAGAAACGAAATATATACACCGGACCCAAATTAAGCAGCAAAGATCAATTTAAAATCTAGATGTCAAATATCTGTTTGTCCGAAAAAGTCAATTTTCTTGTAACATGTTTTCATGGTTATTGAACTGTCTTAATTAAAATATCAATTAATTTACAAGTAGACATGACGACTAATTTAGAAGCATACTCAGGTCTCAGCAGAACTCAAACCTGTAATTGCCATGAAAATCGTTGAGCTGATGGCGAAAGCAGCTAGATGAATGGAGATTAATGACACGAGTTACCTGTTTGAAGTTTAGGGATATATATGCAGGGAATTATGAGGATGAACTACGTCTATATATCCTCCATGTCCGCAATTAGTACCAGAGCTTGTCAATGCATGCGCCCGCTCAAAGTTCATACCATGATGGACTCGATCGGCCTAACAATTCTCCTCCAAGTACTCAATGAAGTGGGTAGGCCCTCAAAAGAAAAAGGATGGGTTGTGGATTCCGGTCAATCCCCTCCTTATATAAGTCATACTTTAATCGTCAACATCGGATATATTTTGGAGGCAAAATCATGCATATGCATGGACTTGGACTACCCTAAAGTCTTTCTCTTTATGTGCTCAAAAGCATGACAACTAAAAAGGAAAAACATACTGAAAAGCACGATCGATATGGATCTTCTGTTTTAATTTCTTCCATTGCATTTACTTTATGTAACGAAACATAAGCATGAATTGATTGATCTATAAAACTTGAAGAGTGTTAATACGTCGACACAATATATATGGATCGATCAGAAACTATTTAAAACTCTAATTAACAACAGTATATCTAACAAACAATTGTTCCCTTTATTCTAATTGACTGTCTTATCTATAATTTGTGCTGGTATAGCTAGTGGGGTTTCGTAAGATAATTAGCATGTGTGAAAAAATTTCAAAAATTACTTTTTTGAGTGTTCGCTAAAAAAATATTTCTTGGAGATATTTTTTGTATTTAATTCGAAATGATAAGGTCCTGATCAAGAAGAGAAAGTCAGTTGTTCTTAATTACAATTAAGTAATTTCTCCCACCTAAATTTGGGACTTACTTCATAATTAATATATCCATCAACACACCACAAAAGGCATGCATCATGATAAATCATGAGTTAATTTCATTTGAGAACATATAGGGTGAATTTTGTTAATGTTATTGATTTCAAATTTTGAATTATAATTTGAATTATTTGGATAAAAGTTTGTTTAAGTATTCAAGATGTCTCCTAAGAAGATTAGGATTGAAAAACATTTAAATTACGAAAATTAGAATTGGAAAGCTTTTGAATCATGAAGATGAGGATGAAGGATATTCAAATTTTGAAAGAAGAGTTCAAATTCGCGAAGTGTAAAATCTCTCAAGTGTATCTCCGGAATAGATATTCGTCCAAGCTTCACCTAGCTTGGCTCGAGCTAAAATCTCTGTTTTCAAATTTTCTTATCGTTTCTATTTAAACCGTGAGACATTCGTCCAATATGTTTATCCAAGTTATTTCCTTTTGGCGTCTTATGTTTGAGAGAAATATTCTTTGAGATCTTTGCACTTAAAGTGTTTATATTTTTTATGTCCTACATCAATCACCTCAATCACCATTGAAATCAACCTCCTGTGAAAAGCAGAGTTTAAGGAGATTGGCAACCGGAGTTATCAGTGTTGAAGAGATTTACAAAAAGAACCTCAGAAGGTTGAGGGTTAATCGAAGCGGGTCTAAGTTGAATTACCTAGATTATTACTTCGGAGTTGTCAGAGTCAAGCAACTGGATGTTGCCCCGTGTCTGAGTCACTGATGTAAGGTTTATCTTCTAGTTAATTTTTGGTGGTTGCTAGCCCGAAATGGTTTTTTTTCCTTTGATAAGATTTTCCATTTCGCCATCAAATCTCGTGTCTTGGCATGTGATTGATATTTTTCTTTGATATTTGTTTTAATATTCTGCTGCATATTTATTGATTGTTAACTACTTTTCAGATTTAGATGAAATTATTTTAAGATTTGTTCTAAATTTATCTATGCATAGAAAAATAAAGTACCAACATCTATTCACCTACTCTAAGGTCTAAATCAGTTTTTTCAAAGTTGAAACAGATCCAAAGCTGAGAACAAATATATTTACTTTATAATTACATCGTGACGACGTTGTTCATGCTGGCTACGAAGCATTAATAGATTAATTAATAATTACCTATGAAACTGATAATTAATTCGTCACAATAGAAAACCTACATGATTAACAGCCTTATCGTGACGAATACTGACATGACGTGTCACCACACGATGATGTTACAGGGGAATTTTCCCAAAGCCTGTTAATTAAACACCGGCTGGCGCCGACTACTTCTTGCGATGAGTTTTGAAGGGGAAACGAAAAAAAAACGCGGTTAACTAAATTAATTTTTATAAATTTAATTTTAATTAAAAAGAAATTTAAATAGTTAGTTTATAACAGATGCAGCTTTTGTTGACGGAGTTAGTTGTAATAGATTAATTTTGTGTGTCACTCTTGACTTCAACGACAAAGAGTGTTGTGTAGTACCGGACATGTAGCGCCTTTATCTATATAAAGAGGAGTTGAGCCTATTCAGAGCACTAAACTTCTACTACTGCTACTGCTCTCAAGTTATAAGGCCTGCACAAGCTCTCTTCTCTTTTCCCTTTCTTTGACCCCCGGCCTCGGGTCTTCTTTTGCGCTTTCTTCCCACCCAACTCTGAATCGGTGGGATGTTCTTGGCACACGCAACCAATATCTAATCAAGTTTTCTACGAAATCTTCATTGAGAACTGCACCGCCACAGAATCTCATAGGTTCTACGATATTGGTTGGAAGCTCTGAGCACATACCGGCTTGTTTGGAGTGCGAGATTGCACAAAGTTGTCTGCAACTTTTTTCATTGGAAAGTGCACTGCCGCCGCGAAATCTCGTACGTAGGTAGGTCCCTATTTTTCGCTCTTTCTCTGTCTCTAGAAAATATATATCCTATGGCGCTTGTAGTGATATGGGTTCGTGGTGACATTAAAGAGTGCTCTTGTATGCATAACCGGAGGCAGGAAGCTGATTAATGGGGGGCAAAAAAATAATTTAGTTGAAAAAAAAAATTTAGGTGTCAAAATTTGTTGTTTTAGGGAGCGAACCGGGGCAGTGGCCCCAGTTCGCCTCCCCTGCCTCCGCCGGTGCTTGTATGAACCATCTGACGTTCAATTCGATCGATATCTCTTGTCCCTATATATTTATGTCTCAAAATAAAGATTTTTGGCGAAAGAGTAGTGATTTTTCTGCACGTACAACTCTATAGTATTACTTGATGTCTCCATTTTTGGTCGCCTTGAATGGTGGTTAAGACGATGTATCTGATATATTATCAATGACTGCAGGAGCTGCGAGCAACAGAAAGGACAAGAAAGAAGCGTATTCAATACCATCAATCTTAACCATCGTCGCTGGTAGCACCGCCCTTTGATTGAAACAAACTCAGGAAGAATGTGGAGGCTCAAGGTCGCTGATGGTGGCAATGACCCTTACATCTACAGCACAAACAACTTTGTCGGAAGGCAGATATGGGAGTTTGACCCAGAGGCTGGTACCCCAGAAGAGCGAGCTGAGGTCGAAGAGGCTCGTCAAAGCTTCTACAAGAACCGTTATGAGGTCAAGCCTAGCGGCGATCTCCTCTGGCGGATGCAGGTCCCTCATCTTTCTCTCTCTCTATCTATGCCCCCTCTCCACTTTAAAGTAGTTTTTTCCTGACTTAACGCGTCTCGTATTGGATATCTACCATGGTTTCCGTCATAATTAAGTACGGTTTTATTCTACTCTCTCCTTGATTTCCTCGCTTAACATGAAGGCAGAAAGGGTGGTGGCAGGTAAAGGTTGGGAAGTCTCTGCGGGGTCTGAAAATCCAAAGTTTTACCCTCAATACCTCTCTTTAATTTCCTACGTAGAAAGAAAGTGCTATGTTTTCCCAGTCATTTTTTTTTCAGGCAAGAAAGTGCTTAATTGTTGATGGAACGCTGATCTTTGACCAACCCATTAAAGATTACGACACTCTTTATATTTATTTATTGCCTCTCTCCCACTAGGAGCTCTCTCTTCTAATACTTGTGTTTCTAAGGAAACTGGAGAAAAAAGAGAGTGGTCTCGGAGTTCTTATTTTATGGGCGTAGCAGATTCTCTTTTTTTTGTCTTTATTTTCTCAGTTTGTAATTACTGGTTCCGGTGATTCAAAATCCATAACATTTAGTGGACATATTCTTAGAGTAGACCGACGACTGTTTCTCTTTATCCTCGTATTTTTGTGGACAATTTATATGTTTTATGAAGTTTTGAGCCTTTAGGAAAGTGTCACATAGAACTGAAAAACGGAGAAATTGTATTTTGTTTACCTACCTTTTGTCAAATTAAAATTTTAACCTTTAATATTTTAAGATTATTACATTTTTTTTTACTTTTCACCGACTTTTTCAATCTCTTTTTATCTTTTTCCAACTCTTAAAATTATACTCTAAAATTTAAATTTTGTTCCCAACAGCTGGTGGTTGATGTCTTGTCACTGTATTTGATTTTATTTTTGTAGAATTCCTACTGCCACGTGACAATAATAATAAAACCCTGAAGGATGACCTGGTCAGATCTGGCAGGCCCGGATCTACGGGCCATCTTGTTTCAGGGTGGAGACACGCCCGCCTCATTCTTTCACGTCGTCCGGTCCATTTAGTACACCCTGGAATTTAGTGGGTTGTCTGGCCGGTGCATTCACTCTTTCTTTATTTTTTTTCCACTGGAAATATTCTTTAATCTGTTCAAGTACAAATAAATTACTGCCTAGAAAAAAAGGAGAGAAAGAAAATTATTGAAGGAATAAAAAATCATGTGATCTTCTAATTCGGATAAGGAAAAATCCCATTGTTCATAATTATTGGAAAATCTTTAATTTTTTTTAAATTGCTCTCATAGAGGAAACAAAATTATAAAGTAAAAGTTGGGAGCCAACGTGGGAGGTGGATTTAGGACCGGAGATAACAACCAGAAAGCGTGGCTTGAGTGAGTGGGAAGTGAGATAACCTCGCACAAGTCCATCTTATGAAGTAGCGTAGTCTTTTCTTTTGGGTTTTTTCTCTTTCGCGTTTGTAATCTTTTTTTTTTTTTTTGTTAATCAAGACAACTTTTATAGATACTATATAGGCGTAATCAGGAAGCGTTTCAGATTAATACGAGTGTTATTGGAGATTTCTAATGCTTCGGATGTTATGACACTGATATACTCTGTTTTCTTTTATCAAAACGATTGCAGTTTCTAAGAGAGAAAAACTTCAAACAAACAATTCCCCCAGTGAAGGTTGAGGATGGAGAAGAAATCACGTATGACAAGGCCACATCCGCATTGAGGAGGGCTGTCCATTTCTACTCTGCCATGCAGGCCAGTGATGGCCATTGGCCAGCTGAAAATGCCGGGCCATTGTTTTTCCTTCCGCCCTTGGTGAGACTCGTCACTTTCATCATTTTTCTCCTGGTTGGGATCATCGCTTAACTCTTATTTGTAAATTTATATAAAAAAACATACATCAGTAGAACTTTTCTCAAAATATCAGCAAAATTAAACAGCTTCTGCGAACAACATTTACTGATTTTAATAGTGGATTCCAATTAGTCTAGAATACATCACTGGACATCTTCTATGATTTTCTCCTGTGAGCAATGCAATTGGATAAATGACATGCGTGCTTTTGACTTCATGTGATTTTCAGCTGGCTGTAATTGCTAATGTCATCCGTTTCTTTAACCCCACATTGCAGGTAATGAGTATGTACATTACAGGACATCTCAATACTGTTTTCCCTGCAGAGTCACAAAAAGAAATTCTTCGATACATATACTATCATCAGGTACAT
The DNA here is from genome assembly GCA_963930655.1 of Myrica gale. Taxonomy (NCBI): domain Eukaryota; kingdom Viridiplantae; phylum Streptophyta; class Magnoliopsida; order Fagales; family Myricaceae; genus Myrica; species Myrica gale. The sequence goes on along the minus strand of OZ005619.1, from coordinate 10,258,217 downwards.
ATTGTAGAAAGCTTTACATGTTAATTCTGAAAGTAAGATTTGCCTTTCTTACTTCCGTCTTTCTTTCGTAAGTCTAAAGTTTGAAATATAAACAAGTATGCTGCAAAACTTTTTCAATTGTAGAATGAGGATGGTGGTTGGGGATTACACATAGAAGGTCACAGCATCATGTTTTGCACCGCTCTCAGCTACATCTGTATGCGTATACTCGGGGAAGGACCCGACGGCGGTCAGGACAATGCTTGTGCAAGAGCACGAAAGTGGATCCTTGATCATGGTAGTGTAACACACATGCCTTCTTGGGGGAAGACCTGGCTTTCGGTATGATCATGTGTTTTGTAAAAAATTAGATCACATTGAGTTAGATACAATGAACGATATGTTGTGAATTGGACTCTAATCCTATCTTGTCTGGTGCCAGATACTCGGTGTGTTTGAGTGGATTGGAAGCAACCCAATGCCTCCGGAATTTTGGATGCTTCCTTCATTTCTTCCCATGCATCCAGGTTTGTACATATTTGCTTAATGCTTCATCAAACTCCTTGAAAACTCTCGTGTGCTTTTAGATCCTTACTACATGATGGATTGCTTTCGGAATCAGTTAGGCCAATTCTTACAAATTTATTTGGGTGTCAAATTGACACACAATCCATACCTCCTTTAGAACCCTCTTGTACTAAAGAAGTTCAATATCTTCTCTTTGTTGGGAAGACTAATACTTTGAGAACTATTCTAGTGAGATTCTTACAAACTCTAATGGAACTTCACTCAACCCAAAAACTTAAATTTATACATTTGAACCCAAGCATTCAATGCTAAGATCTTACCTTTGTAATATATTGTCAATGCATGACTTAACCTTGGTACAGCCACTCAACATTACCATACTCTCCCTTGAACAAAAATATTTTTGCCAATCCTATGGACCCTTTCTTAGGATCATGTTCTAGGATAATCTTGTGTGGTCAATTTTAGTCCCTGATATGTACTATATACCCTTGTCCTGCTTTAGGTGAAAAGAAGCCCAACACCTATGCCTATTATCAGTTGTTAAATCCCCGTCGAGTCTTCTAGAAAGATTATTATCTAAACATTTTGAGACACCACTAAACCAAAACCTTAAGATTATAGGTTCATACCTAAATGTACTTTATAAACCACTCATAATTTTTGCATTCTCTTAACATCAACAAAAAAATTTGCTGGATTCAAAATATTGTGTTCTACTTGTAACTTACAATTGCTTAAACCTGAATGCAGCCAAAATGTGGTGCTACTGCCGGATGGTGTACATGCCCATGTCGTACTTATATGGGAAACGGTTTGTAGGCCCAATCACTCCTCTCATTCTTCAATTGAGGGAGGAGCTCTACGCAGAGCCTTATGATCAGATTAACTGGAAGAGTGTGCGTCATTCATGTGCAAAGGTTAGTTTTCCTTAATTTTCTCCTCACTACTGATACTTCCTCATTGTTGAGGAAGATGCTTTTCCAACACTCTTCGAACGTATTGACATTAAAACTATTCCTACAGGAGGATATCTACTATCCCCATCCTTTGATGCAAGATGTGCTTTGGGACAGCCTATACTTATTCACTGAGCCTCTACTTACTCGTTGGCCCTTTAACAAGTTGGTCAGAGAGAGGGCTCTTCAAGTAACAATGAAGCACATTCATTATGAAGATGAGAACAGTCGATACATTACCATTGGATGCGTGGAAAAGGTAGTGTGATTATCCAATTGAATAAATGCAGAGAAGAGCATCTACTTATAACAGTACTCCTAATGTCTTTTTTCCCCCCTAAGAACAGTACTCCTAATGTCATTTGCACTTAACAGGTGCTGTGTATGCTGGCTTGTTGGGCTGAAGATCCAAATGGGGATTATTTCAAGAAGCATCTTGCTAGGATCCCAGATTATATATGGGTGGCTGAGGATGGAATGAAAATGCAGGTTAGACTCAGATTCTGCAAAGGAATTGTGGAATTGTTTGCCTGTCTATTGCATATTTAATTGGACTTTATATTGAACAATGGAAAAGATCAATCCCTATACCAAATCTCTTTTTTAGAGTTAATTCAGCCTTGGCACTTAAGTATAATCCTAATCTCTGGTTTTCTAGCTTTGTTTATAAGTGGTGAGGGTCCTTGCATGAAGAAGGAATTGAATGCTAACCTTGGTAAACGAACGTTTATGCAGAGTTTTGGTAGTCAAGAGTGGGATACTGGTTTTGCCATTCAAGCTTTACTTGCTAGTAATCTCACTGATGAAATTGGACCAACACTTGCGAGAGGGCATGACTTCATAAAGAAATCTCAGGTTTGGTTTCCAACTCTGAAAGTATCTTGTCAGTATAGTCATCAACTATGCTTTTTTGCTTAAAAAAAGGGATACTATCCAATATTGCCTTGACTAAGTCTTTAATTTCCTTTTATCTCTGTGAAGGTCAAAGACAACCCTTCTGGAGACTTTAAAAAGATGTACCGTCACATTTCTAAAGGGTCATGGACATTCTCTGATCAAGATCATGGATGGCAAGTCTCTGATTGCACTGCAGAAGGTTTGAAGGTAATTAAGTTTGCTGAAAATCAATAAAGTTTGAGTTGCTTCTTATCCCTAATCACTAGTTTCATCATCAAATTCTTCTCTTATTTACAGTGCTGCCTGCTTTTCTCAATGATGCCACCTGAAATTGTTGGGGAGAAAATGGAACCTGAGCGACTTTGTGATTCTGTAAATGTCCTACTTTCTCTACAGGTAAGGTTAAACTTTCTCCAGTGCCTGCTTTAAATGTCCTGCTTTTTATCCAAATGCATAGTTGTTTCTTTCCAACATTTCCCCCCAACAGTTTCTCCTGCTGAGCTGTTGCCACTTTCAATAGATTCTACCATTACTAGATAATAATCACTTCTTATTGCTTTTCAAAATTATTTTGAAATGTCGTTCAAATTTCCTTTTTTTTGTGCGTTGTTTATTTCTTAAGTCACAGGGTGTATATCAATAAATCTATTCAATGGCATAATGCAGAGCAAGAATGGTGGTTTAGCAGCCTGGGAGCCAGCAGGAGCCCAAGAATGGTTGGAAGTACGTACCCTAACATAATGAAGTGGCCTGGAAATGTTCTGGCCCAAATACATCAAAATTGTTGTTGATAGATTCACCCTGTGTCATACATTAATGGAATACAGCATTTTTTTTTTCTTCAGATGCTTAATCCCACAGAATTCTTTGCGGACATCGTCATAGAGCATGAGTATGTGGAGTGTACTGCATCAGCTATCCAAGCTCTAGTTTTGTTTAAAAAGTTATACCCTGGGCACAGGAAGAAAGAGATCGAAAATTTCATTCAAAATGCTGCTAGGTTCCTTGAAGACATACAAAACCCCGACGGTTCATGGTATGTTCCTCTGCTGGTTGATTTGATATGTTTGAGATGTTAACCTTTTTTTTAATATACATGTCTTAGAAAGATCAGTTAGATAGTTACATGATGAACCATTTCGACAGGTATGGAAATTGGGGAGTTTGCTTCACATATGGTTCATGGTTCGCACTTGGAGGATTGGCAGCGGCTGGCAAGACTTACAGCAACTGTGTGGCAATGCGCAGAGGTGTTGAATTTCTATTAAGAACACAAAGAGATAATGGTGGATGGGGAGAGAGCTACCTGTCATGCCCCAAGAAGGTAATGCTTCAACAAAGATCGCTCTATAGGCTTCTTGCGTGATTTTTTCCTGTATTCTTGATTTCTGTCATCATTGGGAGGAGTTTAAGAACCTTTAATAATTGTCGCCATTCTTGTACTAGGGAAATTCAAGTTATTGAATACTATATAGATCAATTACTCACTTTCTTGCCTCCTTAATTTTGTACATGCAAGAGAACTTCTTTGACCAGCCATTGAAAAATAAACTCTCTTCACTTCATATTATATAGGAATATGTGCCTCTTGAAGGAAACCGCTCAAATTTGGTACATACTGCATGGGCAATGATGGGTCTTATTCACGCTGGACAGGTCAGTTTATGATTTAAAACTTCAGTGACATACCTCTCATATCATATTATCAAATTGCCTTTCTAGCATATCCTAATTATATTGAAGTTTTGTTTCTAATAGGCTGAAAGAGACCCGACACCTCTTCACCGTGCTGCAAAGTTGATAATCATTTCCCAGATGGAAGATGGCGATTTTCCTCAACAAGTATTTCTCTTTAACATGGCTTCAAACAATCCTTTTATTTTTATTTTTTGTTGAGCACAAAGGTTCACAGAATTAAAAGGAAAAGTGATATGTGAAAGTAGTTTAGATAGAAATGGTGAAGAATTAGGCAAAAAGGAATAGGAGCTTTCTAACAACTTATCAACCCCTTTTGATGCAGGAAATCACCGGAGTCTTCATGAAGAACTGTATGTTGCACTATGCAGCCTACAGAAATATTTACCCGTTATGGGGTCTTGCAGAATACCGGAAGCGTGTCCCATTGCCGTCCGGTAGCATTGAATTAATCCAGAAGTGAACTGTGTAGCTTAACCACTATACCTGAGGCACCAAGCAAGTTGTTGTCAATTTATACTGTTTAGTTTTCATTCTTTTGCAGCTGTGTTGATGTATGTAAGAAAGTTGATCACAGCGACCTAAATAGATGCGAGTAAAGAGCTCATACAAGTCTATCACTGTATAATGAAAATCAATGGCCCAAAAAAGAGAGAAAGAAGAATAATGTCAATGAAAAGTTTGTCTTCGGCTATGCTACCTTTTCGCTTTCCAACTTCTGCTGGTCCAAGAAAGTACTTATTTACATTTTCCAGTGTACATGTTTTTGTTTTTTTTTTCTTTCTTCTTCCTTATGTCAAAAGTTATTGCTGAGTTGTAAATCGAATCCTTGATGTTTGAGTGTTGTTGCTGCCCTTTATGGACCTAGGTTGCATGTCAAATTGGTGTATGATACAAGGCCTAAAAGAAGGACAAGGTATGGATCAAAATCTGAAAATATGTTTTGTGCATGCATGACCGAATGTGCTATGGTATTGTCAAGCAGTGTTGCCTCTTGTAATCATAAAGGATTGAGGTTCAAAGGATCTGGAAATCAGTGTTGTTGATGGTGAATAAGTGCACTGAGGTTTAATATGATTCGGATACGAATAAGGCGAAAACAACAACTTATTCGGGTGTATGTTGCATGCAATCACAAGTTCTGGCAGATCACTAGACTCGGTTTAAGTTAACCTTGATGGCATAGTTTACCCTTCGACCTTAGGTTGGAACAGAGGTCTACGAAGGTAAAAGATTTCAAACTAAATTTCAGGTCATTTCGATAAGTATTGAATTAGTTATGAATTTTTAAAGGTTCTGACGTCAAGCTGCCAGTAACCTTGCACGTATAGAATGACAATTTATTTTAAATGCCTTAGAGTGATCAGTTTAGGTTCAATGATTACGAATCTAATCTTGGATGTTGAGTATATGAAAGAAGAAGATTTGAAGATAGAATTTGTGCAAGTAGGAGATGTATGAAAGAAGTTATGGTATTTTGAAAATGAAAGACCGAGCTGACGGCAGCAGTAGAGATACCCTAGGAATTTCACCTAAGTTGAATTGTTTTTTGAAAATGCATAGGAATTCTGATGTTTGTGATTTGTAACTTCAAACTTGATTGGAAGCTGAATAATTTACAAGAAATTCATGTAATTTGGAATTATGTTTTTAAAGATACGAATTTTGAAACCGGAAAAGGATATGAATATATTGATATGTTTTACGTGAATGTTTATTTCTAAATGTCTAAGTGACAAATATGACTCGCTTGTAGGCAAAGCACCACTCGAAACTAAGAAGGATCGAGGTAAGTGAAAACTTACACTTTACGAAAACTAGAATGATATACAGCATGACATGACATAAGCATTTGCATGATTTTCTTGAAAGAAAAGAAAGTTTTGTGCAAATGAAAGCATGAAAGTATTTTATGACAAGTTAAGTTAAGGGGCTGAAGTTGGTCGGTACCGTACCAGTAAGATAGGTGCATCCACTCCGAAGGACGAATGCGAGAAGGATTGATGACTCCTAAGGGCACCCATACCGAAGGATGCTTGCAAGAAGGATGGGTAGCTCTTGAGGTATGTGCAACCACACTGAATGATGCTTGTAAGAAGGTGCGGACCTCCAAGGGTCGTGTCTAGCCATCAGACCTGGGGCCACTTTAAGGGCTAGCTCTACCAGATGTCATGTCTTCGAGGGAAAAGGGGACGATTCTGATGGGAACTCACAACCCTGACTTCAGGGGTAAATGGGGCGAGTTAAGTAGCCCAAAAGTCAAGAAAGAAAGTATTTTCAAGATCAAGTGCATGTTTTAAGATCAAGAGCACGTGTCCCATGCATATGCAAGCATTCCATTTACATCCACATTCATATAATGACCATGCAAGACATGCACATTTTATTGCATATGCATCCTTACTGAGTCTTTTGACTTACAATTTGTAAATTGTATCATTCCAGATGTACCAGGTGAAAGGAGTCATGAGGACTACTTATCTTGAGAGGAAAGACCTTCAGTGTAATCTTTTTTAAAATTTTGGTAGACATGGACCATTGTGGTCCGTAACTGATGAAATGTTTTGTATATGGATTGTAGTTGTGTTGTTCACACTATCATTATTGAAGTCATTTTGTGTAAGTTGAACTTATATGTGAATCTCCTTGGCCCGTCTCTCTCAGTCGTATATATTGATGGAGCTCAAGGTGCAGTTTCAAAGGAACCCGTTCAAGTACCAAGTGGACCGGTTACAAGGGCACGAGCAAATAAGTTCAAGGATGCACTCAACGGGCTAATTCAAGAGGCATGGGATCAAGCAAAGGTGTGGAAGCCCATTCAGCATGACCCACGAATTGTCAATGTGCTTCAAGTTCTAGAAGAGCCCGAGTAGGGTTTTCATTTATGCATGCAAGGAAGTCTTCTAGAAGATACTCCTAATTAGGGTTTCGGATGGCATGATTTTGGGTCTATTTTAGCCGCACCTTTCTTTCCTTATAGGTGCTGATTTCGAGTTGATTTTTAGGTGTTAAGTTTGTTTCCTTTTTGGGTTAGGCGCCTAGTATTATTTCCTTAATAACCGAGTCTAATTTAGGTGTCATTTAGTTTCCTTTTGGACTAGGTTTAGGCGCCACTTTGTTACTTTATTTGTGAGTGTCTCTTTTAGGTTTTTCGTGTCTTGGTTTGGCCTATATATAGAGGCTTGAGTTGTAGTTCGAGATTTATTCAATATACACGGTTTTGTGAGGTTTTTAATTCTCTTGGTTCTTTGACGAACTTCTCGAACTTATCGGGAATTTTCCCGTGGCGTTCAACTCGACTTATCAAACGGATTTTCATCCCGTTTGTGGCGTCTTCACCATACCGAGGTTCTTGCTTTCCTAAGCAACGGGTCGAGGTTCCATTCGAATCCATGCTAGAAACGATCTTGGGTTCCTCATAGTTGTTGGGTCTCGTTACGGGATAACGGGGTTCACATCATATATATATAAAAAAATTCCCACTGTAAAACCAGGGTTAAGTTCGCTGGAGCATTCGATCGGGAATGCTCGCGGCTGTCAATGGCGCCTTTGGGTTAGCGTTCGGGGCGTGACACTAAAATACGCACTACTTGGTTGGTTTTTCAAGAAACCAACCAAGCCATCATTTGGTCCAAATGAGCTGCAAGAAGCAAGCTCCTCGGATGGCCAACTTGGGCAGCAAGGGGCAGGAGAAGCCAAATGATACATTCCCTCTTATTCTGCGTAATCATGAGCTGCAAAAGTTATACACAATCTCACCAATGCAAGTCGATTGGCCTAGAATTTGACTACACTAAGCATGCTAAAAGGACATGGAAATGAGACAAGAGAATGACACAAGGGAATGAGACAAAATTCAAGGGTTTGGGAGTGCTTGTTGTGTGACCAGGACTATCCCCTGTCATCCTCGGGCATACAGGCATTCCTGGAGATTGCCTGGGTATGCCAAGCTTTCCAGACCTGTCCCAGGTCATCCTCGGGCATACAGGCCCGCGACTAAGGTAAGTCGGGTGTACAGGCCTCCGAGCCTATACCCTGGTTATCCCAGGGTAGAGCACTCGGTCATCCCCGGAACTCAGGGCTAGCTCATCCCGGGATCCAGGTCTTGGTTGTCCTGGGAGAAATGTTATCGGTCCTCCCGGGGGTCTGCACTCGACCCTCACGGGCGTGCAGGAATCGGCACTCCCGGGCTCGCAATACTCGGCCCTCCAGGGTGCGCAGTACTCGGCCCTCCCGGGAGTTTGGTTAGCCCAATTTTATATTTAAAAGAAATTAAATAAACAATATCCAAATTAATCTAAAATCTTAAGGAAACAAAACTTAAGTCAAATAAGAAATTTTAAGAACATAAAATTAAATGAAATAATGCAAGGATTTAAGAATTAAGGAAAGAAAGCACATACGCAACTTAAATTAAAAAGGTAAACCAAAATACTAAAGTCGCGAATTTAGAAACCGATGCAATTAAACAAATACCAAAGAGCATAATTACTTAAAATAATAGAGGAAATTTAAACACATGCATTTGCACTAAAACTAGTGATCTCTATTCAAAGATTAAAAAAATTTAAAGAAAGAAATCCTATAAGCAATAAATCAATGATAAATACTATCAAGGCACAAATTAAGCAAATCAAGCAAATACTAAGGAAAATAATACAATTACTAAAAATATGAAAATGAAAGCCTTAACACGAGACTCTCAAAAAGTAGCTCAAAAGATTCGGGGTATTACACATGATCCGTCAAAAAGGAAGCAGGTTCCCGTGTATCATATAACTGCCCTCTAAATTAGTTGTATCCTCACCCAGCACAGTCTGTAATACCTCGACCTTAGTAGGCCGGCCCTCCTCACTCATTGGTAGGTTTGAGAACACTGCCAAATCTCTCTCGTACCTCAAGAAACTCGCTAGCTCGTCGGGCAAGAATATGATCGAAACGTTATGGATCGTGATCTCCATACTGGGCTCCTCGCGGTCCCACGACTGTAATATAGCACAATAAAACTCCTGCACTATATTCTTCAATGCATAGCCGATCTTGTGGATCAACGGAAGCCAACTTAACCCCTCCACCACCTCCGGAAGCGTTCTACCTTCACATGTGTGATCATAAAAATATGCCAACTTGATGTCCAGCTCGACAACAATCGAGGGGGATATAATGACCGTTGTATGCTGCTCCAACATCAAAGCTCGAGAGGAAGGTTGTTCGTCATCAGCCTGGCCGTTGGTACGTGGATGCTTGCTCATTTTTTTAGAATCTGCACAAACAAGCGCTCTTACGATTAGAAACACGTCTGAACATGTCAACGTATCCTTTTTGAAAGTCTAAAAAGTGTCCACACCACTTCAGATATCTGTTCGAACCCCAAGTAAATAAAAAAACTATTTAAATTTAACATTCTAACGTTCAAACTACATTGAAACAACGTTACCACCGAATGTCTTCGTATAACCGTAGGCTTACTATCCGGTGTCCGAACATACAATAGAAAATTAAATTATTTAAATTTAAATAAACAGCGTCCGGACTGCTTTTATATACCGTCCGGACATCATCAAAACGTCAACGTATACCACAGAATGACTTCGGCATAAGTCTCAGCGACTAAAAACATCGCCCGGACGATTTTCAGGATGACGACCGAGTTAACTCAGCCATGGCAAAGTCGCTCCACCTCTCCACACGCCTAAAAAAACAACGAAAACTAATAGACTTAAAACAATCCTAACACTTAACACAATCAATAAAAAACATAATGTACTATGCAAAAAATGGAATTGAAATTCTATAGGTAAAACTATAAAAAAAAATGAAAATTTTTACCATTAAAATATTGTTAAAAGTAAGCAAAACATACCTTGATGTGGTTAGATCCTCGAATGAGTGATATTACGTCAAGATTTGAGAAGAAAAGACTTGAGTTTTGAGAGATTTTTTATTAGAAATGGTTTGGTATTTGTCAAAATGCCGAACTGTTTGGCTTTTGAGAATACGTTGATAACTTCCAGAGTATAGCGTCCAGACGCTTTCATGCACATGTGGCCCAATCAACGTACTTCGTATTAAATGCCAAAATTTAAACCGTTCGAAACGGTTTGGCACAATAAACACGTCCGGATTTCTTATCACATCGTGCGAACGAATTTCCTACGAATTGGCATGACGTGGAAGGAGTTCGGACGGTGACAACCATTTTCAACTTTCGTATCACGTTAACCGTTCCAACGTCTACCTCATTTTCTCTCAGGTGTTATATAGGAGTCCGGATGCTCTAGAAAATCATCCGAACGTCTAGCATATTTATTTCACATGTTAAATTCACTAAATTTACTTTAATTCACAAAACTTAATTAATTTAAATGATTTGATTTTCATAATGAAATTATTTCGCTTAATTTAATTTACTTAAATAATTTAATTTATTTTATTTCATTCAATTTAACACTATGTAATTTGGCTCAAATTTTTAACTTAATTCATTTATTTTGAATACATAATATATATATAGTTAATCATACTTTTATATTAAATATCCATTATAACTAATCACCAATTTAATTGTAATTGAAAGCTAATTACACTAACCGCTACAGTCTAATTACACTAACAGTTCTGTTAACATATCACTCGTACTAATCACCATTTGTTTTTACTAATTATCAGTATAAATTGTAATAAATCTAATCTAGTGAAAAAATATAATTAATATAAAAAATAAAAAATAATTCAAATACAGAACGAAAAACACAATCACAATTCCATTCGCATAATATTCATCTCTCACGGGTGCAAATGTTTCAATAAAATCAATTCCTTCTTCTTGATTAGAACCTTGTGCTACTAATCTTGCCTTGTTCCTCACTACAACCCTGAATTCATCGATTTTGTTTCTAAAAACCCATTTTGTACCAATAATTGGATAATCCTTGGGTCTAGGAACTAGATGTCATACTTGGTTTTTCTCAAATTGTTTCAACTCATCTTCCATAGCATGGATCCAACTTTCATCATCTTTAGCCTCATGAAAATTTTTAGGCTCAAGTTGAGAAAGTAAAGCAACATTATTAGGTTGATTTAAAGAGGAACGAGTGCTTACCTCTTTCTCAACATTACCAATAATTTGCTGAAGAGGATGACTATTGACGTATTTCCAAGACTTTGGTAGATCATTGTTGACTTGTTGACCTCTTTCTTGTGATTCTTGAGATGCTTGATCTTGTACACAAGTTTCTTTCTTATCTTCATTTATAGCAAGTTTTTCATCCTCTTTGTCAAGATCTATAATATATTCATCATTTCTTTTCACAAGATTATCAGATTCGTCAAAATACAACATGGATTGATTCTTCAACAACCAAAGTACGCTAATTGAAAATACGAAAGGCTTTACTGGAAGTTGAATAGCCAAGAAATATACCTTCATCTGCCTTTGCATTGAACTTACCCAAATTATCCTTGTTGTTGTTGAGCACAAAGCATTTGTACCCAAAAACATGAAAGTAGCTAATGTTGGGTTTTCTTTCATTTCATAGCTCATATGGAGTTTTCTTAAGAATAAGTCTAATCATGCAATGGTTCATAACATAACAACTTGTGCTAACTACTTCAGCCCAGAAGTAGTCAGGCAAGTTGCTTTCACATAGCAAGGTTCTAGCCATCTCTTTAAGAGTCATATCCTTCCCTTTACAATACCATTTTGTTGAGGAGTTCTAGGAGTCGAGAAGTTATGGTTAATGTCATTTTCACTACAAAATTTTTCAAAGGAGGAATTTTCAAATTCTTCTCCATGATCACTCCTAATGCTAGAAATAGCAAAGCCCTTTTCATTTTGAATTCTCTTGCTATGTTTTTCAAAAGCATGAAATGCCTCATCTTTATGAGCTAGAAATATAACTCATGTGAATCTACTAAATTCATCAACCACAACAAAGCCATAATGTTTGCCACCCAAACTTAACGTTCCGGTTGGACCAAATAAATCCATATGTAGAAGTTGAAGTGGTCTAGAAGTGGACACCACATTTTTGGGTCTAAAAGAGGTTTTGATTTGTTTGTCTTTTTGACAAGCCGCACAAATTTTGTCCTTTTCAAAGGTAAGTTTAGGCAAACCCGAAACAAGATTATTTTTGGCTAGTTTTGAAATCAAGTCCATGCTTGCATGAGTAAGCCTTCTATGTCACATCCAACTATGTTTATCATTTAGAGCTAAAAGAAATTTTATATTTTCTGAGGAGATGCTCTCTAAATGAACAATGTACACATTTTCAAATCTATGCCCGACAAACTAAACTTTCTTGCTTTTAATATTCTCAACAAGACAAATTGATGATTTAAAATGACTCGGTTTCATTTGTCACATAATTGACTAATACTCAAGAGATTATGCTTTAAACCATCAACAAGAAATACATTTTCAATTATGGGATCAGGATACATACCAATGCTACCAACACCGAGTATCTTTCCTTTGCCATTGTCGCCAAAAATGACTGATCCCTTTCCTTTGAGACAAAGAGAGTTAAACCAACTCTTATCTCCAGTCATGTACTTGGAGCATCCGCTGTCAAAGACCCAATGTCCTTTGACTTTATTGGACTTCAAGCACTCGTCATCTTCATTATCTTTTGCCATGAAGCATAGATTTGCAACTTCTTCATCGCTATCACTATCACTATCATCGGACTCTCCCTGTGCAGCCAAGAATGCTTTCTTCTTGTCTTTGGAATTCTTGGATTTCTTATGAGATTCAAGGTTGGGGCAGTCCGTCTTTATATGTCATGGCTTATTGCATCCAAAGCAAATAATGTCATTCTTCTTGCTACTATCTCCTTTGTTGCATGACTTCATTTGAAATCTTTTTATCTCATTGTTTCTTCTGAAATAATTTCTTGAATCTCTTGGTGAACAATGTCATTTCCTCATCATCGCTAGAGCATGAGGCTTTCAAGGAAATACTTCTTTTTCTTTTACCTTCTTCCTCATCTCCTTTTACTTGGTTCATCTCATTTGTCATGAGAGATCCCATGAGTTCATCCAAGGAAAGCTTTGTCAAGTCTTTGGCTTCTTGAATAGCAATGACCTTGGGTTCCCAAGCTTTTGGTAAGCACCTAAGAATTTTTCTCAGTATTTCAACATTAGTATATTCTTTACCAAGAGATTTAAGACCATTTATAATATCGGTAAAGTGAGTACACATGGATACAATATTTTCATCAGATTTCATCTTAAAAAGTTAATAACTATGAACAAGCATACTGATTTTGTTTTCTTTGACTTGATTTGTACTTTCATGAGCCATTTGGAGTTTATCCCAAATTTGTTTCGCAATATCACAACCGGAAACACGATTAAACTCATTTGACTCAAGAATACAATATAACACATTCATAGCTTTATAATTTAAAGATGTGAGCTTTAAATCAGCATCATCAAAATCATTTTCATCCTTCAATGTACCTTCAGCTGTTTTAGGGAATCTAGGGCCACTAGAGATTATTCTCCATAAATCGTAATTTACAGCTTGGATATAGATTCTCATCTTTGCTTTCCAATAGTTATAGAAAGTCTCATTAAAGAGAGGTGGTCTATTTGTGGATTGACATTCAGCTAAGGAGGTTCTAAGAGGGGTTGTCATATGAAAGAGTGAAACCTCAGCTCTGATACCAATTGAAAGTCTAAGAGCAACCCAAGAAGGGGGTGAATTGAGTTTTAAACAAACTAAAACTTTTTCAAGATAGTTTAGACAATATGAAAGAAAAAAAAATAACAAAGAGCAAAGATATGATGAGAATAAAAGGAGATGTAGAGTTAGAGAGATGACACTGTAATTTTAGGTGGTTCGACCAACACTTGCCTACGTCCACCCCCAAGGCTATTGGCTTCTTTCGCTATCTATCAAATGGCAAGTACACCTTAGCTTCCCAGGTGCTAAAGAACCTTTACAAAGCGTTTTTAGAGCTCACGCTTCAACTCTCTTCATAAATCTCAAGCCCAAGGGATTTCTTCTACCCACAAAAGTAGGACCCAGTGTTTACCCAACACTCACGAGGTTTAAATTGAATGGGTACAATGAGAAAATCAAGGAATAGCTCTTAAAGCCGAAAATACAAGTGTAAGTCCAAAGAAGAGCAATAAGACAAAAATCACAATAGAAAGCTGAAGTGTGGCAGGGAAATAGCAAGCTTTCTTGGGCTGCGTTTGCATTCATAATATTCCCCAAAATTTTATCTCTCTCCTAATAAAATACTTCAATATAATCTCTCTCTCTACCATAAAAAAATATAAAAAATTACCTCTCTCTTCACCTTTTCACTAAACCCAATACCAACACATATTCCCATACCAAAAATATTACAACACAAACACAACCTTGGTAGGTGTGGTCTTCTCTCTTCTTCAAAGCTCTTTCTCTCTCAAGAAGTTAGGTCGAAAGAAATTATTGCAAGTGTTTGTGCGGGAGAGTCTTCTTCTTTCTTCTTGACTCTTGTATTTAAAACATCTTGACTTCAACAGTCATCAGGGTAGGTGAGAAGGACCGTTGGAAAGGTGCCCATGATTTAAGAAAGCGAATTGCAAGTTCTGACATCTTTCTGAAAATTCGGTAAACCCGTGGCATGTGTTGACACATGGATGGCATGTGCTGGCACATCAAAAATTGAACTGGAGTTGGGCTCTCGAGAGTCAGTGCAATGTGTCGACACTTGTTTTGGTCTGAAAAACTTGTCTCAGGTGTATGTGCAATGTGTCGACACCATGTTTTCATCTCTCGGGAGTAAGTGCAATGTGTAGACACTCGTCCACTATGTGTCGACACCTAAAAGTGCTGGAGAGAATATTTGCAATTTTAAAGCTTCCAAACCATTCCACCACATATTTAAACACCTACAAAGGAAAAATTGATCGTACTAACTTGTATAGTGATGTTTCAAATATACTTATGCACATATAGAGAGAGAAAACTTAAATCCTTTTGAAATACAATATGGTAACTGTGGATTGACAAGATAAAATCTAAAGTCTTCAAAACATAGAAACTTTGTTATCATCAAAATCAATTATGATTTGTTTTACAAAAACAACCTTGGGCTAACAAAAACCCTATCCGTTAGAGCAAGTTTGGTCTCCAGACCGATCAAGTGACATTGGACCTCCATGCACAACGAATGTGTCGGCTCCACGAACCTAAGCACAAACCGTTCGCAAGAATGAAAAACTGCGTTGTTTAAATTTTAAGACGTCAGCAAGTGAAAATACTGTCAGGACGGTTTCAAAAACGTCCGAACGGTGTTGTGATCAACACAAACAAAACAACATAATTTGATGGATGCAAACATTACAACAATTGAGAAGCAAATTCATGAAGAAAGTTTTACCATAGGTTCTTATGCAGGGGGATCCGACCCAGATGATGCAGAGCTGTCAGATTGCTCATTGATGACGCTGAATTACCTGAAGCTGGAAGATCAGCGCAAAAATGGCAAGAAATTGTGATTTAGCCTAATTGGGGCAGTTTCCGTGCACGTGTCGGTATTTTGGCTATAACTTTGGCTACAAGTGTCCGATTCGCGCCCGTGACCCCAATTCGGAAAGCTCTTTTCGGCGCGCAAGTCATAGCCACCCAGCTACGCTCGGTGCACATCGTTTCGAGCTCCAAATCCACTGATTTCCTTTTCAAATCTCTATTTTTAGTTAATTTTTGCTATTTATGGTAATTTTATTTTTGTCGATTATGAAATAATTCTGAACCCGATTTGGGCCAGATTTTTGGCAATCACTTTAATTCTTTCTGTATTTCGTTTTGGTAAGACTTTTAGGGTTTTGCTATTTTTGGCAAAATTCTATTAAGGTCGATTTTTCAGCTATTTTGACCCGGCATGTGGGTTGTTTTGAATCATTCCTGATTATTACGAATTTTATTGAATCCAGAGTGCTTCTGAATTCTTTGGGGTCGAAATTCTCGCTTTCCCTTCTCGCAAATTGCCTTTTGTTTTAGCCTCCAGAATAATCTCTATTCTGTTCGGCGTCAGGTTCTTTGAGAGATCTCGAACGGGTAGTGAAAACGTTTGTTAGAAAAGTCTGAGAGAAGAGAGTGAGTTTGTGATTTTCACAAAGCTGACGGTTTTAATGTGTTCAGGAAGCGTCCGAACATAGTTCATTAGCGTTCGGAAGCTTCTCAGTGGTTTTATTCACACGTAACCTAATCAAATTTAATGTCATTAAATATGCCCGATGGTTCTAGAACTTATACCGTCCGGACTCTATTTATTGGTCTAGACGATTTCGATGTCACGTGTCTGAAGTTTTGCAATGTGGAATCACACGATTCGTGGAAGAAGCGTTGATACCTGTACGGAATTTTTTTTGTAACGTTCGGACTGGATTGCGTGTTCATGACGATTTTTAATTTGTCGCTATATGTTGATGATTATTATTTGTTACGTAATGTCCGTGCGAACATTGTATAAAAAGAGTCTGAACGGTATTGTTAAAATTGTGACGATTCTAATTGTCACTTAGTTACGACGATTTGGAATTTGTCACCCTGCAGAGAATCCAAACAGTTTGCTTGTTCGTTCGGACGATATTTTGTTTTTTTACTACTTTCATTGTCACTCATTCACGACGCGTGTATGTCGTTACACCAGAGATACACCCGAACGTGTTTTTGACCGGTCCAAATGGTTTTGGCGGTCCTGAATGGTTTTGCATGACGAAATTAATATTTTGTCAGGGAAAGTTCACTTTAGGTGACAAAATTTGGTTTGACACCCAAAATTTTGTCACCTAAAGTTATATTTCTTGTAGTGTCTTAGTTGTTTCCCTTCGTCTCCCAATGGTTTGGCGACTGGTGCCTCAGGAACCCGCAAGCTACCTACAAGATAAGACCACTGCCTAATGCAATCCCAAGCTTGTACATCATCCTTCGAACAAGCTCCCAACATTATGAAACTACTGGTGTACGTACCCACGCGCCGCTAAAAGCTGACATGCATTCTTTTACGATCTTTGGAAAGAGTAGTGTTAGAGATAACAAATACTTAAAGTTTCAAGTGGTTCAATAACCTTGCCTACAACAATTCTTCAAGCTCGTCGCTGAACCTTGAGGATTTTCATTAAGATTCCCTTAAGCCAAAGGAAATGTTTTCACAACCAAGCTAGGAGAACACCCTCTCTTGGCTTCAACTCTAGTGAACATCCTCGATAGTCACAAAGAGTGCTCGCACTCTCCTTTACAGCAATGAGATGAAGATTACGAGTAAAGAACTCTCCTTTAAAGTGGATGAATACAACAGAATCACTATCTCGCAAGATTACACAATAAAAAGGCTTGAAGTTGTCGAAATTTTGAGAAAATTTCGAATCAAAGGCTTTCTAGGAGATTATGGATGGCGACAGTGGCGGATCCAAGATCAAAATCTAAGGGGGTCGAACTTTAAAGATAAACTGACAAACAATTTTTTTCCTTCGTAATACGCTGCGTGACTTGCTTATCACAAACTTATTAATTATCTAATTAATTCAAATCTAATTTTCAATCTAATTATATTGCATTCATTTGACATTACAATCAAATTAATTAAAAATGATACTACCAAAAAAATTCCCAATTTTACAAAATATTAAAATCCCTAATTCAAATCTAATTGAATAGAAAGAAAAGGTAGTGACAAGGGATATATGCTTTCTAAGGGGTTCGGCATTTTTTTCTATTGCAGATGTAATTGGTACACGAATCTGCTGCATAATCTGGAGGCTATCAAATTCATCAAAAAAAGTTGTGCAGTGAAAAAGTTATGGAATTCTCTTACAGTATATGCTTCTTCAGATGTGTGAAATTTTTTAATTAAGAGTGTCTTTCGATGAAGTCAAAATTGTATAGTGCCTTTCGATGAAGTTAAAATTGCGAGCCCATACGTATATGGGCCTTTGGAAACAAGGTATATGCCCAAAACGTGGGTGGTCGAAATAACCCACTTTAATATCACGATCCAACGAGAGAATAAGTGCAGCCTCTAGACAGTTCCCATGGTAGTACAATCAGAACCATCTAAAATAAAAGGCCTGGTGCAGAATATATGGGGTTGGCCTGGGCCAATGGGGTCAGGCCCCACAGGCCCAACTTATGAATAAAAAAAAACTAAAATGAAAATTTGTTGTTTCTTGTATCCGCCGCTGGATGGCGAGAAAAGTTCAGAAAGAATAAAAATGTTCCAAGAAAGATTCCTTATAAAGGCCGGCCCAATTCGAAATTGTCGTTTTCTCAAAATTTAAAAAGTTTTTAGTTGCTGCCGTTCCGATCACTGGTACCTCATGCCAGTGGTTCCGAGTACACCAGCCATTGACTCTTAACGGATTTTGAATTTTAAACTCAAAATATATATCTTAAAACATTGCTATGCCGGTCAGATCTGTGCCGGCGTAGCAGTGGAAGCGCTTAAAATAGGGACATGATTATGTTCTCATAAACCATTTGGAAGTGAAACGTCGTGCAAATTAGTATCTCAGGATATATACGAACTGCAAATTTCGAATCAAAGGCTTTCTAGGAGATTATGGATGGCCTAGAAAATGTTCCAAGAAAGATTCCTTATAAAGGCCCAATTCGAAATTGTCGTTTTCTCAAAATTGAAAAAGGTTTTCGTCGCTGCCGTTCAGACTGGTACCTCATGCCAGTGGATCCGAGTACACCAGTCATTGACTCTCTATATATATCTACGCTGATTGAAATACACTACACCTTGGTGTTCTTTCAGCTCCTACGTTCCGTGGCGTATATATGAAGTCGTTTTGAAGACGTTCTAATTAAGCCTTATTTCACTCAACAATATCAGGTATATATAATATGGTACTACATACATATAATATATATGTTGTTATATTTCTGCATGGTTTTTCCACGTTTTCTAATTGTTTCTCTTGCTTCAAGTATTGAGAGCATTCTTGTTTCAAGTGCAAGAGAAGAACCGCTACTAGAAGTGAAAAATATTTTAAGGTTTACTTTATAGTATGGCAATAAATTATCATTTGCCCCTAAATTCTAAACATATATAGGAGAAGCCATCGATCTATCGATTAGTATAATCATTAAGTCTTGCGCGCCCTTAATATCGTGATTATCTGAGGATTGATCAGAAGTTTTTCATCTGCTCGTAGTCGTACTATAATGTGGATTTGGCATCCAAGAGCCTAATCATATTAGCCTTAATTATTTGGGGAAGGGTCTGAAATTTAGTTTGTCTTAGATTTAATTTCAAAATTCGCTTCTTGTGTTCTGTGTTTTGCTTGCTAAGGGAGTTAAATTTGGTTTTGAAACCAGTTTCATACATCTATTTTTAAAATTAAAAATAATATTAATTAAAAATCTAAATACCAAAGAAGAAAAAAATCGCAGTGGGAGATGCTCGTTGGCCCTGACTACCACCCGCGCGGTAGACGCAAGGGGGATCTGAGCAGTTCTTATACTACCCGCGCGCCGTAAAAATCCTATTGTTCTTATACTACCCGCGCGCGGTAAGAATATGGTTTGGCAGATTAGGGTTATGTTTTTTTTTGAGAAATTTTGTAGGATTTGGAGTGTTTTGTGATTTTTAGGTGGTGTTAGAATTGTATTGTTGGTGTTTGTGTAGAGATTGATGATGTGCAAAAAAATTAATGATGATGTTTAAAGTTTTTTTTTTTCGAATTTATTATTTTTTATTAAAATAATAATACTTTTAAGATTATTTAAAAAAACGAAAAAAAGCACAAAAGCACGAGAATTAGTCAAGAATGGCAGGCCGGATGCGTCATTAGAAGGACGAATTCGACGTCTTCAAGGAGACATGTCAGGGGACATGGTAGGCCGGATGCAGGGGTGAAATTTTTTTTCAACTTTACCCTTTATTTTTTCTAGTTTTTATGTTGTGCTGAGGGGTTTTTAAGTCAATCAACAACAACTTTTTCAGGGCAAAAAAAGAAAAGTTTATGTCGAATCCTAACTTGAAGCTGAGAGTCGCCGAACATGATAAAACTTGGATTCAAATCCTACAAAAAATTACAAAACGAACATACCCTAGGCGTCTACTAAGGCCCTGTCCATAGGAACGTACGCCTCTTATAACAAACTTGCTATGTCTTACGTACGTGCCTGTGGAACAATAAAATATGCAAACCTTTATTTTATGAATAAATTCTTTATTTCATGCTACTTATAAAGTTACTGATCTCATGACCTAGATTTTTAGTTGAGTACTGTCCTATTTTCTCTTTTTTATTATTATTATTGTTTTACAGATAAAGAAGGTTCTATGCCTTAAATACTTTGTTTAATAACTTATTTTTATTATGTTTCCTAAAATAAAATAAAATAAAAATGACCCGGCCCCATTTAAATTTGCGTAAAAAATTCTATCAAATCATCTTTTTCTACCATTATCAAATTTTTTATAATTTTTTAGAATTTTTTAGAACAATATTTAGTGTAGAAGGTTAGTTGACACAAAAGATTGTCTATGTATGGTTGGTTAAATAACTCTGAAATTCTCCAATAAAAGTCTGCAGAAGAAAAATGTGGAGGCTGAAGATTGCGGAGGGTAGCCATGACCCTTACCTTTTTAGCACAAACAACTTCGTGGGAAGGCAAACATGGGAGTTCGACTCTGATGCTGGCACTCCAGAGGAGCGAGCTGAAGTCGAGGCAGCACGTCAAAATTATTCCAAGAACCGCCACAAGATAAAGCCCTGCAGCGACCTCCTCTGGCGAATGCAGGTACTATTAATTCCTTCTAATTCCGATCTCAATTATATGCTTTGTTTCTTTGCTTTCGATCGAACTAGGCTTTTATAACCTCCATATTCTATCGCTGATGGAAAAATCTCCATTTGTTTCGTTATACACCTCTCTGGACCTCGACGTTGCAAAATATCGTCTTAAAGCTTTACAAAATCTTGACGGAAAGGTTGTTCACCGTATATTTTCCAACCTCTCCAAACAAGAGTTTTACATGCCTGTCTGTTATTTTATGGCTTAGTAACAAAGTGTGATTGGTCAATCAACTAGGAATATCATTTCCTTATTTATCTTAAAATAATTTATGGTACAATATTTATGGTGGTAAAATGAATTTTCCAAAGTTTGTCGCCTGACAGTGTAAATTACGATTCCATGCTAGTAGTACTTACGGATCTCTGTACCTTCTCACGTCCAATGGCCTCTATTTTCGATCCGCGCACCTTCTTCGTCCTCTGTTTTCAAACCATTCCCTCACAGAGATTCCCACACCCGCATTCCCTGCTTAATTGAGGTGGAAGTCCACAAATTCATCTCCCTCTTTCTCCGGGATGGCGGGCAAAGGATACTCCGCAATGGTGGACTACGCGTCAATCGGCAGGGAAATTAGCGGCCTCTGCATTTCGCGAACCCTTTCCACCAAACGCTTCTTCTCAGGTTCTTCGAGGACACTAAATAGTAGCATTGTTTTTGTTTTATTGTTGACACTTTACGTGTTTATATTATAGTACGCTTACAATCTGAACTTCTAAATTCCTTACCGATGTCCTGCTGTTGTTACTTTTCCTAACCTTTATTGCAGTTTTTAAGGGAGAAAAACTTCCAACAAACAATTCCCCATGTAAAGGTCAAGAATGGTGAAGAAATTACCTATGAAATTGCCACAGCCGCATTAAAAAGGGCCACCCACTTCTTTTCAGCCTTGCAAGCCAGTGATGGCCACTGGCCAGCAGAAAATTCTGGTGTATCATTTTCGCTTCCTTCCATGGTAGGTCCTGTTCATCCTGATTCTTAGCATCAATATTTTGTATTCAGTATTCTTAGGGATGACTATTTATCATCTCTATGATTGTCTTTTTTAGTAAATATAACTTGAAACTAATATGATAAGGTGATTTATATTTTGACATAGGGTAATACTCAAGTACTTTCACGTGAGCAGCAGATTGATTAATTTTGGTGTTTGATTGTTAAAATTTCGGGTTGGTTAAAATTTTGGGGTAGGGGACTTGATGAAAAAGCTAAGATAGTTTATGGAAGTTGGTAAAAAAGTAAAGAGAGAAGATTTGAATAGATATTATAATTAAAAACAATAGGGGCAAAGTTAGCCCAGTAAGTATGAGCAAAAATCAATTTAGCCTTGTAACTTTCAAAACGACGATTTAATACCTTTAACTTTTGAAAATCATCAATTTACGTCTGTCCAAATTAGGCATTAAGTTTGATGGAAAATCACGCAAAATGACCAAAATGCCCCTTCAAGATTAAATTTTCAAAAATAAATAAATATAAGAAAAATTTAATAACTAAATTTAAAATAAATAGATTATTGAAAGAGTTTCAATAGTTTTATTTAAAAAGTATTACTTTTTTAAAAATATCATTTTTTAATGAATTTTTAAAATATTTTGTAATTTTATCTTGGAGGGGCATTTTGGTCATTTAATGCCTGATTTGGAAGGAGGGCGTGAATTGATGAGTTTCAAAAGTTAAGGGTCTTAAATTGTGGGTTTGAAAGTTACGGGGCTAACTTTGATTTTTGCTCATACTTATGAAGGCTAACTACGACTTTACCTCAAAAGAATAATTCGATGGGGGAGGGAGAGATTATTTTGTAATTTTTTTAATTAGGCCAAAAATTTTGAGGTACACTCAAACACTGAATAAAAATTCATGCATACTATAAGGACATAAGAGCTTCATTTCTTCATACAATTAGGATAATCCCTCACTTTCTTGTTCTTCACACTACTGTAATTCTGACATTGTTTTTTCTATCTACTCGAAAAGGATGTTCTATGAAGGCATAGGGCCAAACTAGGAATTTATCACAAGGGAGTAAAATTAATGTAATAACAATTTTTAGAATTAATATTGTTACAAAAATATGGGTAGCTTAATGAGAATTAGGAAAGAAGTTAATAATATTAGAAGTGTGATGTCTGTTATGTAACTAATTAAAAATTTTCAGAACAATAAATTGGTTCTCCCTTAAGCTATGATTTTTATGCCTGGAGGTAGAGTTGTGTTAAAAGTTCAATATCATATCACACATTATCAATATACATCATGGGTGTTACTACGAAGAAAAGGAATTGAAACATTTTTCACGATACTTGTAGTATGCTTCCTCAAGTTGCAATGCTCAATAGCTCTTCTAGTTCTCAGTACTGTTGATTGACTACTCTCTGAAAAAAAAATGGGAATAGAGCTTTGAGGTGTATAACAACCAATGAATAATCACCCTGTGTTAATAGATTTGAATTCCTTTGTAACTAGAATCTTTTGTTCTGCCCAAAAGCTTGAATTAGATAATTAAGCTGTAAAGAGTTCTACCATACAATTCATTCACTGTAAATGATTAGATTTAGTATGTCCACCAATGAATAATCACCTGTGTTAATAGATTTGAATTCCTTTGTAACTAGAATCTTTTGTTTTACCCAAAAGCTTGAATTAGATAATTAAGCTGTAAAGAGCTCAACCATACAATTCATTCACTGTACATGGTAAATGATTAGATTTAATGTCTGCTTAGCAAAGCTGATGCAATTTCTAACTACAATCAATTGATTGGAAAAATAAAATGCAGGTCATGTGTCTGTACATCACAGGACATCTAAATACAATCTTCCCTTCTGAATATCGTAAAGAAATTCTTCGATATATATACAATCATCAGGTACATTATTTTGATAGAATTTTAAGATTCATTAATAGAAATTGTACTAATATATATTTTAATTGCAGAATGAAGATGGCGGGTGGGGACTACACATAGTAAGTCATAGCAACATGTTTTGTACAACGTTCCACTATGTTTGCATGCGTATACTTGGAGAAGGACCAGATGGTGGTGAAAATAATGCTTGTGCGAGGGCGAGAAAATGGATTCTTGATCATGGTGGTGTGACGTACATACCATCTTGGGGAAAGATTTGGCTATCGGTATGACCATATACGATATGACCGCCCTTTAAAGTTTTGTTATCATATCTAAAAACCTTCTTGACTGCTATTTTTCCCAGTCAAGCAATAAGTACAGGATGTGTTTGATAATTGAAGTCATTTACTTGTAGATTCTCGGTGTCTTTGAATGGTCTGGATGCAATCCAATGCCCCCAGAATTTTGGCTGGTTCATCCTCTTCTTCCGATTGATCCAGGTTTGTTTATCTTTTCTTTTACCGATGAGTGTTTTAATATGTAATGGAGCCAAGGATCTGTTTACATAGACATGAGAGGTGGAAGCTGGTGGTTTGATTAGAAGTTGAAAGCTGTAAACAGTGACTATAAATAGGATGACCACACTCTCCAACTCCTAAATTTGTTACTAATGCAGTTTTAGTAATTTCTAATTATTTGGTATTGGAACTTGGTGCGTACTAAAATCTACTTTTCGGATGGTGGTATACCCTTTCTCGTTAACATATATGTGATATATGCAGCAAAACTATGGTGTTATACCCGGGTAACTTATATTGTCATGTCATACTTGTATGGGAAGAGATTCGTTGGCCCGATAACTCCTCTCATTTTGCAATTGAGAGAAGAGCTCTACAAACAGCCTTACCAAAGTATTAATTGGAGGAGAGCACGCCACTTATGCGCAAAAGTGAGTTTGTTGAGATTATCCTTGCACAACTTGAACAGTTTAATTACATAATACAAATTATTTTGTACAATTGTTGTTGTAGGAGGATCTCTTCTATCCTCATCCTTGGATACAAGATCTGCTTTGGGATAGTCTTTATCTACTTATTGAGCCAATTTTGACTCGTTGGCCATTAAACAGACTGAGAAAGAAGGCTCTAGAAGTAACAATGGAACACATCCATTATGAAGATGAGAATAGTCGGTACATTACCATTGGAGGGGTGGAAAAGGTAAGATATATGATCAAGTTTGTGTTATAGCTACTCCTTTTTATATTCTTATGCTACTTCAATTGTACAGCCACTATTTATGCTTGCATGTTGGGTCGAAGATCCTCATGGGGATTACTTTAAGAAGCATCTTGCTAGGATCCATGATATCTTATGGATTGCAGAAGATGGATTGAAGATGCAGGTTTGTAGATACTAGAACAATTGTATCACAGAGCTTGAGAAGTTACAATTTTGGTTTCTCTTTTCCTTTGTCTAATAAGAATTTATCTTGCACTCAATTCTACATAAAATTGGAGATGCTTCCCTAGTTAAGTTTTCCAGTTCCATTCAAGATTGAACTAACACTTTGAGTTGTGGTTGGAAATGATCTTCCTTCCAAAGTTCCTGAGTTTCGTGCTTTATATGCAGACTTTTGGTAGCCAAGCCTGGGATGCTAGTTTTACCATTCAAGCTTTGCTTGCTGCCAATCTCACGGACGAAATTGGTCCTGTACTTATGAAAGCACACAAATTTATAAAGAGATCTCAGGTTTTGCGCAATATTCATATAGCTACATATAAATGTTTGTTCAGTTTAATCATCAACGTTATCCTTCTTTCCTTTTTCTTTCCCTATATGGCCTCACTTGTTTAGTCCAATTTTAACCTTTGAAGGTAAAGGATAATCCTTCTGGTGACTTTAGAAGCATGTTTCGTCACATATCAAAAGGGGCATGGACCTTTTCTGATCAAGATCATGGATGGCAAGTTTCTGATTGTACTGCAGAAGGTCTGAAGGTAATGAATTCGGTTTAATCAACTTCAATTTATTACAAGAGTTAAACCTCATCCATATTTGAAACGTTTTTTGTTGAATGCTTTTATATTCAGTGTTGTTTGTTGCTATCAATGCTGCCATCGGAGATTGTCGGTGAAACAATGGAACCTGAACGATTATATGATTCAGTCAATGTCATACTTTCCCTGCAGGTGAGGATTACTATAGTGCAACTTCAAATTTTTTGTATTTTAAGTTTGCAGACAATGGAAATCAATTCAAAATCTATGAAACATTTGGGATCTTAAAAAGTTTAACTAGGATGTATTTAATCAACCCAGAAAAGCATATCTACAGTTCATTCATTTTTATTACTTGAGATGAGTTGTTCTTCAGTTTATGAAAGTGATAAACTTCTTTATCATTTCTTCCTTGAAGAAAATGTAAACAAACGTCCTTATTATGAATTTTTGCAGAGTAAGAATGGTGGTCTAACAGGCTGGGAGCCAGAAGGTGGTGCATCATGGTTGGAGGTAATTTTCGTTTTCCTAGACAATATTTTTGCTTGCACCCAATGGCATGTGAACTGTGGGGACTGAGCCCTGGTCAAAACCCATGTCCGATACTCAAGTGAAAGGGCATGCAAATTGAGCCAAGGCAAGGCTAATTAGCATAGTTGTAGGTAACAACTTGAATATACTAATTCACTACATTGTTAGTGTCGACAAAAGCCACCCCACAAAATCTAACAACAAAATTCTAAGTGAGACACATAAGAGCAATATATAATCTGGGTCACTAGTACTCAACCTGGGTGGAGGTGTCAGATTGAAAATTTCACTATAATCATTAAGGCTCCAATGTTTTCTTTTCTTCATTGTACCTAGATGACTATGAGCATCTTAAAGAAATATTCACTTGTTTCCCGCCCCTTTGCTTTTATGCTTGAGAAAGATCCCATTTGTTAGTTGAAATACATTTTTTTTATAAGGCAATTTTATTGAAAGAAAAAGGAAAAGAACGAACAGTACAAGGATTATACTGAAACCACTAGACCAAACGATCTAGAAAACCAATGAAGTCGAAAAACTCCGAAAAGGGAGACCCCAACATAGCATTCACCCACAAGAACAAGGACTACAAAAACTATAATCTTATTCTTTTGGCTATATGTTTAGCCATTAATGACTAATAGTATTCTCTTTTTGTCTTCTTCTTCAGTTGCTTAATCCTATAGAATTCCTCGAGGACACTATCATTGAGCATGAGTAAGACATTGCACCTCTTTTTTCCAGTAGCATTTGACTTGTATTTTTCTTAAGAACTGAAAAACAGGTGATTCAGGTATGTTGAATGCACTTCGTCAACAATTCAAGCACTAGTTTTGTTCAAGAGATTATATCCTGAGCACCGGAAGAAAGAGATTGAAATTTTCATAAAAAATGCTGTACGGTACCTTGAGGATACGCAAATGCCTGACGGTTCATGGTATTTTTCCTTGTTGTTAGGCATGCTCGAATCCTATTCGTAATTTTCACGTGAAAGCATGACAAGCGATTTTGCAGGTACGGCAGTTGGGGCATTTGCTTCATATATGCTACATGGTTTGGACTTGTTGGGCTAGAAGCTTCTGGAAAGACTTATACCAACAGTCTAACAGTGCGCAAAGGGGTGGAATTTTTATTAAAAACACAAAATGAGGATGGTGGTTGGGGAGAGAGTTATCTTTCATGCCCAAACAAAGTAATTTATTTTGCTTACATGAAGCTTATTTCTCGACTTTCTTGAACTGCTCAATAGACCTAGCTAGAAACCTCGGTCTTTTTCTCACAAAAAAATTATAATTATTTCATCTTTGACTCTTGGAATTTTCTTACTCTCCAAAATCAATGTACATACATTATATTTTGTTCTTTGCTCATAGGAATATACGCCTCTTGAAGGAAATCGATCCAATTTGGTGCATACTGCGATGGCTTTAATGGGCCTAATTCATGCTCAGCAGGTAACTTCATCATTTAAGCCTCTCTTGGTAATTCATGTTTAAGTCCTTTATTATGCTGCTGGAAGAAGAATGAAGCCTAACATTGTAGCATTAATATGAATGGAAGTTCTAGGTTCACCACACTTAAACCATTTAGTTTCAATTCATTCTAAATTATTTTACAAGATTCCAGAGAGTACTTAATTATCTTTCTGTTGATATGACATTTTTAAGTTGGAAATTGTCCTTTCTTCACTTAATCAAGCCATGTCATCTGATAATGACTCCACATTAGCAACATCTCTTAATTAAGGAGATATCAGAATTTGGCATTGGTTTTGAGTTTTAAAAATTTTGAAACCCAAGTCTCAAGTTCGGAAAAGTAGAAATTTAGATCTTTATAGGAAAACACCATAAAGGACTCGGGGGTTATTGGTTATTTTTATTTATACTTTTCGAAAAACAGATTGTGAAATGTATTCCATAATATTTATAGGTACAAAGAGATTCTACACCTGTTCATCGTGCAGCAAAACTGTTGATCAATTCTCAAATGGAAAATGGTGACTTCCCTCAACAGGTACCGCTCTTTCTATTAAGCTACTCCAGAAATGTATCAATTAAGATTTTGTTATGCCATTGATAGACCTTTCTTCTTGTTGTAAAGAATAGTTAAACATCCTGGTTTGCTTTTACTTAATTTTAAGGGAAAATTTACGCGATTGCCATGCGGACTAAACGCCAGATCCCACCCAATCATAACTCCCACGTGTCATAAAAATAAAATAAAAATTACAGATTAATAAAATTTAAATACTAAAATTAAAGCTAAGATAATTTTTTAAAAATCTAAAACAAAAAAACGCGGCATTGTGGAGGGGGAGGGACTCGTCCTCCACCCCGACCTAGGGTGGAGGGGAAAGGAATAGCTCCTCCATCCCTTGCCTGGGCAGCGCAGGGTGGACGGGTCCCTCTCCCTTCCACAGAGAGAGGGTCGGGGTGGGGACCCGAATCCCCTCGATCCCCCTTTCTTTTAAATTTTGGATTTTTAAATATTATGTTTAAATTTAGAATGTAATTTTATTTTTTTAAGTTTTAACTTAATTTACAAATTTTTTATTTATTTGTATGATGAGTGTAGAGTTGGGAATGGGGGTGACAAATTTTTCCGTTTAATCATCTAGAAAGAGTTGGGCTTGGTGACGTAGTTTGCCAACGGTCAAATGTAACTGACTAAGAAGTTTTTTTTTTTTTTCAAAATTCAGTGACTTTTTGAAAATTACATTAAAACCTAGTTGAGTGAAAATAAATTTTACCTAATTTTAAAGTGGAGCACTAAATTTTTCTTGTCAACAAATGTTTTCCTTATTTATTAGAGTAGGTGAAGCTACACATCCAAAGTTAGCATTAACCATGGACTGCTTATTAATGCAGGAACTTATGGGAGTTTTTATGAAGAACTGCATGCTGCATTATGCACTTTTTAGGACCACTTTCCCGGTATGGGCTCTTGCAGAATATCGCAACCATATTTCGCTGCCTCCCAAATGCGTTTGAATTCTATTTTGGAGCAGAGAATAGGAACTCATAAAAGCACCTTGACATGTGATTTTGTATGTGTACCTCTTGTCCAATACAGGGACCGCAGAAAATTCTGCAACTATAAATAAAGGGATGAGTTTTCTCTCTCTACCGATAGCCCTTAGATAGAAGTGTCCTTCAAACAAGGCTTATTGCATTCCATATATGGCAAAATCGATTGTAGAACTTACAAGTGCACTTATTCAGATGCTTTCACGTTAAGCTACAAGTATTCGTGTCTTACTCTTGGCATCTCAAAAGATGTCTCTCTCTCTCTTATTTTTTTTATTCATGCAAGGATCACAACAAAGTCCAAAATGAGTTTTCCTTGGTTTTCTACAACGTGATTCATATGACGTTTTCTTGCATCAATTAGTATCAAAATTTTCCCATTTTTCATATAAAGCCACCCAGAGATCATATTAGTATTCGAGAAAGCTTCCATTGACGAAAATTAATAAACAAACTCGGTTCTTGGCTCAATGATGGAAAAGCCTTCGGAGTATTTGTCAAATGAAAGCACTAATGACGGATGATTTCAAAGTCAAGAAACCTCAAGTTGAAGCACTGGCTGCCATGCTCACAGGAGCTTACCATCTTCTCCATGCATTTTTCGAATGCTCAACCTATGCTAACTATGGAAGAGAAAACCTACAATGAAAGATATTCAAGCCTTTCAATCAATCTATCTCAAATATGGCTTGATTGATCTCTCATACTCAGTTCTAAGAGCTTAAGGAATGATTCCTCAGGAGAATCTTTCATTAAGAGACTTCCTCCAATCAAGGGATGTTGTCTCCCTTCTGTGCGTGTGATGAGGTGTCGTACATGTGACTTGCCACACAGTGTCCGATGCAGGCAAGGCGTGTGCACTGGAAAGGGTATGTGCGCACCTGTCCCGCGTTCGCATGTTCTTGTTGTTGGCAAGACATGCACACCAATCCAGTCAAGGCAGTTGACTACTCCTCGCTTTAGCCCTTTAGTCCTAAATTGGCGGGCTCAAGTCTCGTGGCCTCCATCTAAGGCCTCTGTGGCCTTTCTCTTGGCTTGCCCTGTATTGGCCGAATCTGCCCCTACTGTGGTGCTCCCAAGTCACCTCGCAGGTCTCCATCACTCAATCATGAATCAATTTAATGGGAGCCAATATGATGTGTCCATAATCAACTAGAAAGAAAGAAATAAAATAAAAAGTAAAAGAAGTCCTAACACTTTGAACTATAAACTATGGAAATTTACTTTTTAGTCACTGAGTTTTACCCTCTTTTTATTTATAGTCCTTAAACTTAATGAGTCAAATTTTTAGTCCTTTAATTTTCACTCCGTTTAAATTTTAGTCCTTAAACTTAATGAATCAAATTTTTAGTCCTTTAATTTTCACTTCGTTTAAATTTTAGTCCTTCTGTTACCCTCCGTCACCTCGCAGGTCTCCATCACTCAATCATGAATCAATTTAATGGGAGCCAATATGTAACAACCAATGAGCCTAAATCCAAACTATGAGAAGTGGGAGTTGTATATAATAAACGAAAGCATCGAAACTTACACACTCTTTAATTAGCAAATAGCTTTGGGTTATTTTTAAAAAAAAAATTAGAATGTGTCTATAATCAACTAGAAAGAAATAAATAAAATAAAAAGTAAAAGATAAATACATTTTGTACCGTTCAACTTGGGAAGTCCTAACACTTTGAACTATAAACTATTATGTTTTTCACATTACACACAATAACTACTAATTTATGACACTTTGCAACATCTATCACAGTTTTCCTTTACTTATAATGAAAAATGTTTTTTGAGTCTTTGGAATGATAATTTTATCCCTAACAAAATATCACTACAAAAAATCATGTGAGATAAAATTGTCATTTGACTCCCTAAAAATCACTTTTCCTCTCAATTATTGAAAATTTTGACAAACAATACAA
Source organism: Myrica gale (assembly GCA_963930655.1). Lineage (NCBI taxonomy): Eukaryota > Viridiplantae > Streptophyta > Magnoliopsida > Fagales > Myricaceae > Myrica > Myrica gale. The sequence goes on along the minus strand of OZ005619.1, from coordinate 10,227,029 downwards.
AATGTCTAAAATCAATAGCAGTTGAGTGCAATGTAATAAAAATAGTAATTTGAGTTATAAAAGTTAGGATCTCATAGTTAAAGGGTGCAAAGTGTAAATATGATTAATCTCATATTGATACAATAAAAAATCTTAATAAAATTTAATGAATTACCTTCATATGCAAAGATGGTTAATACCACTATGTGGTCATGTTACTATATTATTTTCTTTTCAATATGCTGAATTTAACTCAAATTTGTTGACTTTGGTTCATAATTGGAATTCTGATGATTAAAATAAATGGCTTAGTTGTTTGATTGGACCAAGTCAAAGTCAAGAGCAAATTGCAATAACAAGAAACACCCAAACTCTCATAGATGATGAAGGAGAAAGGAGTACAAATTTGATGACTTATGGTATAAATCTTGTTACATTTAACTCATAGTTTAGCAAAGGCCTGAACACTCATTCTTCACTTTCAAAACTTTTGAAGAACAATCCTAAATTAACTACAAACACCCACATTCAACATGAACATTATTATGCATGTTTTGCTAACATATTCAAATCCAAATACAACACGCAAAATCAAACCAAAACAACTTAGAAAATATATATTTTAACATGCTAAAATACATAACAAAACGTATTGAGATTGTGTATGACAAGGCATAATGAATTCCACGGAGTAAAATGGTAGAGATTGAGAGAGCGTGAGGAAATGAGGCTCGGGGGTGCAATATTCAAATGATGGTTCGAACGTGTTCAAACGATTACGAAAAAAACTGTCAGAAACCGTTGGTTAACCAACGTTTGAATTCTCAACTATCAAACAAATCATTGGAACAGAGGCAGATGAGTGAATAAAAGTGCACTCTGAACATTACTTCTTCATGTTCATTTGCTAATACATAAGTATAATTCGGACATTTTTATGGTATTTTTCCAACTTGAATGTTATTATACAAAGTGTCTAGTTGTGATTGATTTTTAATGATTTTTTTTGCAGGAAATAAATTAAGAAGTGTTGGAATTCTAACCCTACTTAATTCGAGTATTGGATTTTATCAAATACAGCAACAAGACATAGAAGTTGAATTAATTGATATCGGGTAGTGAATTTGAAAAAATCTCGAATTGGAAGATCTCCTGCGCAGCCTCTAGTAATATTATCATATCTCTTCCATCTAAGATCGGATTAATACGATTCAAGAATCATTGGAATGCTAACACAAATAGAAACGTTTTCTCTAGAAATTGAGATTCTCAAGTTCCGATGTTTACTAGCTGAAATAGGCACCGCAATATCTGGAGAAATATGGGTACAATATTCTCTAAGCAGTAGTCTTCACTATTATTATGTGATTCAAAAAGGATTTGAACGCCAACTCAAAGTGTTACATTTTATCCAGAAATAATTATTTTCAAATTCTGATGTTTAGTAGGAGAAAAATGGCTCCTCATTTCAGGAGTAAATTCTGGAACATTAAATGTGCGAATTTGTGATGTTCCTTTCGTATTTTCAGAGAATGAGCCTCCATTGTCATCTTCTCCAAGACTCTCTATTATTGTTTCTTAAGTTTACTCTGTGCGAATTAAAGTGTACCAAAAGAGATACAGTACATATTCTTTAGTTTCCATCAGGATTTTTAATCACACAAAGTTTACCCGCTTAGGTCTTTGGGTTTACCAGAAGTGCTGGTTCCTGAGATGGTTTGTGTGGCTCTAGTTTGGTAGTAGTGGTAGTGAAGGTTCATTGGGCATACCACGTACAAGATTAGTGGTGAAGGTTCTAGCGTGTTCGAATGAAGGAGACTGAGTCTTATTCATTACAAAGAGTGCAGATCCAGATTCAAGATTTGGGTAAGAAGTTCAGTGGATTAGAGTAGCAAGGGGATTTGTGTTTGTCTAACAGATCACCATATAACTTCGACATCTCATACTAGTGAAAACTTTTCCTGGTCACAAGGCTCGTAGAGTTTTTTCCTATAAGTTTGTTTGCAAGAGGTTTCTCTTTGTAACCAATCTGTGTGTTATGTGTGTGTGATTTATGTAATTATCATTATCGAATTGTTAATATAGATGGAATATAAATCTATCCAATATTGTCTTTAAGTTTAAAGATTGATGACTTGAATATCTTGAAGGTTTGATAAAATGATTTATTTGCATCATTGTTTTACTTGTTATCCACATATATAAAATATTGATTAAGATTTTGGGTTCTTTAAGTTGCTGATATTCTTATAAGTGTGTAGTAAATTCAAAGATAAGAAAAAGAATTTAAAAGAACCTATTCACCCCCTCTTCCAAGTTCAGGTGTAATATATTGAGTCTTAAATCACATAGTTCAATTGGTATCTGTGCAAACATCGTTACCTTGAGTCAATCTCTTAATCTTCCACCATATTTTTGTGGATCAAATTGTGCGTACTGGAAAGTGAAGATGCCGGCATTCCTCAAATCAATATATAAAAATGTTTGGACGACAACCGTTAATGGTTGGGAAAAGTGAAATATTACCATAAATGAGGAAGACATTGTTAAAGAAGTAAGTCAATGTTCCCGAGCTTTTGTTTAACATAACATGCATTTATCTGTGACAACAAGTTTGGGTTTAGTAGTGCTTTAGAGCATAAGTGTATTGATTTCGTGGTGATTTGAAAATGAATTAGTATTTGATGCATTAGTATGGAAACCTTGATTAGGGCCTGATTTAGTGAGATTTGGAGTTTACTAATGACCAATCTTTTACTTAGGATGTTGAGATGCTTGTTTTGAGCCAATTTAATTTTTTAAGCTAGTAGGACGAGTTTTCATCCTAAACCGTAACATGTGATTTTTAGAAGCTAGTAGGACGTTTTATCCACGAGTCTACAATTCAATTTTGGAGACATTCTATTTTTTAGAAGTTGGTAGGACGTTTTATGAACATCGTTGGAAATTGATGAAACTTAGCAACTAAGCTATGTAATTTCAGCTGCCCTAGATGATGACACTTAGAAGGGCTAGAAAGCATGAGCAGCAATCAATTCTAGAAGCACGAGGAATCAAGTTTAGAAAACACGACAAAGCAAGGCTAAACCTAGAGAGCACAAAGTGTCGAATATCAGGTGAATTGGCGATGACTTGCCATGGCTACCTAGGAGGATTTCGGCCATAGCCTTGCCTTGCAGCTGCTGTAGGTTACTAGGTGTTGATGTGAGGAGAATGTTGACTTTTGACTCGCCAAAGCTAGCCTACTTTGCTATAAATAGGGGGTTCGACCATTTGAGTGAAATCGTAAAGCTTTCACAGAGAAGAAAAACCGAGTAGTGAGGAAGAGGAAAGGCTAGAAGAAGCAAGAATGAATTCGAGTAGAAATGGAAGAAATAAAGCTTAGAAGATCAAAGGAGAATTTCGGTTACTAGATGTAAAGTTTAGCTTGGTTATCTTTGATTTCGATTCAAAAGTTTTCAAGACGATTGTTGTGAATATCTTGTGTTTTCAAAATAATTCCTAGATGTATTGATGTTTTTCGCGTTCTTCGTGTTCTTGATCAAGAACAAGCTCGTCTTGTCAAAATAGTCTCATTTTTAAAGCTCGATTCATTATTAAGGTGTTTTTCAAGTTTTTGATCCGTCCATTTGCAAATTTTTTTCACAAACTATGTTTTTTCAAAGCTTGAACATATTCTTTTGAAGGATTCTTTGTGATTTCAAAACTCTACGTCATTTTGATTATGTCAAAATATTTATTATTTCTACGTGGAGGTTAATCGGGTTATTATTTTTCTTCACAACACCTTTCTTTTTCTTTTGAAAAATGTCAATTGTTTTTATGATTTCGAAGGAAATTTTAAGGGTTAAGGTATAACATATCGTGTAATTGGGAGTAAGGTCGCATGCCGTATGCTGTATATATCAGTCTGGCCTAGTGATTCACTCTGGGAGTAGCCGCATAATACAAGAGTAATGACGAAGGATGTGGTGGAGATTTGAAAAGATCTTTTCTTTTAAATTAAGACTTTTCCTTTATTTCATCTTCCGTTATGTTTTGAATTGATGGATGGGTTTCTTCAATATCTTTTCATGTTATATGTTATTTGTTGTACTAACCACTGGCTTTACTGAGTCGTTTGGACTCACTCGTTATTTGTTGTATGATTAACAAGTGTCTGAGTATTATCTAGGTGAATTTACTAAAGAAATAATTCATGGTCCTTTTGTTTTGGAGATGAAGTTTGGCGTTTGGGTGACTATGAACCTGGAGGTGATAGTAGAATGAAGGGGTTGTCACTGGAGTATCCCAATTCCAGACGATGTTCTCGATCAGTTTGAGCGGAGTGATACAGAAGATGAGAACTAGGGTTTCTCCAGTCTTATGTACCGTAGTTAGTTTCTTTGGTTGTAGTATCTATATAAGAAGGAAGTTTGGTACTCTTTTGTTTTCCTACAGTATGAATAAAAGATCCTGATCTTGTTTATTACTTAGAAAAGTTGTTGCTTTGATGATCCTTACACTGACTGTAACCTTAGGTTAAGAGCGGCGTCCGTTACTAGAAAAAGGCTTAGGATACTTTGATGTTGCCTCATGAAAGAGGCTTAGGAAACTTTGAAGTTGACTCATGAAAGAACAAAGGTTGTTAGAGACTCTAAGTTGCAGATGAATATTTCATGGTCTGAAGAATTGAAAATGAAGGAAGATGAGTGCCATGATGATTTCTATAGGAAACTCACAAGCTTAGTCAATTCAAGCTTTGGTTTGGGTGAGAAAATTGTTGATTCGAAAAAGGTCCAAAATATTCTAAGATCATTACCTGAAAGATTTAGACCCAAGGTGACTGCCATCGAAGAAAATAAAGATTTGGATTCTATAAAGCTTGATGAGTTGGTCGGTTCTCTTCAAACTTGTGAACTGACATTTCCTACAACTAGAAAAAGAAAATCCATCACAGTGAAGGTAATGGATGGGGATTCAGATTCGGAGATGAGTTCTTTGATGAAGATGACATTGTGTTGTTCGTCAAAAAGTTCATAAAAACATTTTGATTTAAGAAGGGCAAAAATTGAAAAAACAAGAAATCAAACTCTAAACCCTTCGGTAAATCAAACTAGAAGAATGATGATTAGAATGATAAACTGGAGAATCTTTTTTTTTTTTTGTATGATTCACAAGCCGGAATTGAACCTTCATCTCTGGTTTCTGTGCACTTCTCTTTATTTATTGAGTTCAAAAAGAAGCAAGAGCAAGGACTATAATGTTACGGGTGTAAAGGATTTAGGCACATTAGAGCTAAATGTCCTACCTTTTTTAATTCAAATGGAAAGAATGCTTTGAAGACATCCCTCTCAGATTCTAATTAAGAAATAACCTACTTAGAGCATGAAGACTATAATAATGATAAGGTAAATCTAGTTGCATTTACATCTACAATTAAAACTAATGAGTTTGTTGATTTTGATGATGTAGAAGAAACTATCACTGAAGATGGAGATGAGCTTGAGTGTTTAAAGGAGACTTATTAAGAGTTATATGAAGTAAGTATTAAAGTAAAGGAGAATTTTGTGACTCTTAAGAAAATTATTCTTGTTGAAAAAGAGAGAGGTGAGTTAACTAAAAAATTACTAGAGAAAAACAATATAATTCAAGAGCTTATTGAGATGAACGCTTTTCTTGAATAATGTGTTTTGAAATTGACAAAAGAGCTGGACCAAGCTAATGTACAACTGAAGAATTTTTCAAGTGCAACCAGGAAACTCGATAAGATGTTGAGCATTGGACATTCGGATGGTAAAAAAATAGGATTGAGGTTCAAGAACAATGCGTCAATCCCCACATCTTCTAAGAAAGTGATGTTTGTACCAGCCACTCAAAAGAATCCTACTATACCCATAACTTTGAATAAGGTAAATCAGGTAATTGCTTTTAAACCTTCTGTTGCGACTAATTCTAAGTTTTTCATATTAATACATATTTGTTATCATTGTGGAAAAATTTGGTCATATTAAACCTAAGTGTTTTGATCTTGTGACAAATATAAATAAAAGTGTTTCTACATTCACAAATAATTTTTCAAAATCTGAATTTAGTAAGTTCATGATTCAAGTGGGTGTTTTATCTCAGCAAATTCAGCTTATTAATCATAAGTTAAATCCACCGAATATCCAAAAGCTGATGAGGAGAAAGAAAGATACTAATTCCTGTCTTGAAGTACATATGGCCTTGAAGGTAAAGAGCAATTCCATTTGGTACCTTGATAGCGGTTGCTCCAAACATATGTGTGGAGATAAAGTTTGTTTACAACTCTCAAGGACTTGAAAAGAGGAACTGTAAGTGTTGGTGATGGAAGTAAATGTGAAATTCCTAGTAAAAGATCTATTACTCTTTCTACATGTTTAAGTTTTGATGATGTATTGTATGTAAAAGGATTAAAATCTAATCTCCTAAGTATTAGTAAGATTTGTGATTCCGAGTTTGATGTTTAGTTTACTAAAAACAAATGTTTTGTGATTAACTCACAAGGAAAATCTGTTTTTAGTGGCACACGTACATCTAATAATTGCTATGGTCTGATTATTGATGATAACTTATCTTGTAAATAGAGCTAAAGTTGATTTATCCCATCTTTCGCACCAAAGGGTCGGTCACATAAATTATCGTGACTTATCTAATATTCCTAATATAGTTGATGGTATTCCTAAACTAGAGAAGGTTTTTTAACAAAGTGAGTGGACCTTGTCAACTTGGTAAACAAATTAGATCATCTAATAAAAAGACGACTAATGTACTTACTACTAAATGTTTGAAACTGTTACATATGGATTTATTCGGGCCAACAAGGACTGGAAGTCCTAGTGGCAGAAAATACATACTTGTTGTTATAGATGATTTTTCCAGGTTTACTCTAATAGATCTTCTAAGGGAGAAGTCTGAAGCTTTTGAGAAGGTTAAAATCCTTTTTAATCACTTGCAAAATGAACAAGGTTGCATAATCTTAACAATCCTAAGTGACCATTGGAAGAAATTTGACCACTCTAGGTTCTAAGCTTATTGTCTTGATGAGGGGATACATCAAGAATTTTCTGCACCCATTACATCTAAAAAAAAGGGAGTTGTTGAGAGGAAGAACCAGGTTCTTCAGGAAATGGCTCGGATAATGCTACATGATAAAGATATTCATAAATGTTTTTGGGGTGAAGCGATAAATACTGCATGTTATCTTAGTAATCCTGTATAACTTCGTCCTAAAACAAAGAAAACTCCTTATGAGTTAGGGACAGGGAATTGGCCTAGCGTGAAGTATTTTAGAGTAATTGGAAGTAAATGCTATATCTTACGTGATAGAGAAAATTTGGGTAAATTTGATTCTAGAAGTGATGAAGCAATATTGTTAGGATATTCATCGTCTATTCAAGTCTAAATAACAACCCAAATGGGGGGTGAATTGGGTTTTAATAAAAATTAAATCTTTTTCGAAGATAGTTTAAGCAAAAGAACAATAAACAATAAAACACCACAAATATGAATATGAAGCAAATAAAAGGAGAGATAAGGTCAGAGAGATCACACCAGAGTTTTAGATGGGTCGACCAGCACTTGCGTATGTCTAACCCTAAGGCTATTGACTTCCTTGGACTTCCTTCACTATTCTCCAAATATCAAGAACACCTTATCTTCACGGATGCTAAGGAACCTTTACAAAGCATTTTGCGAGCTCACACTTCAACTCTCTTTACAAATCCCAAAACTCAAAGGATTTCTTCTACCCTCATGAGTAGGACCAAGTATTTAGCCAACACTCAAGTATTTTACAAAAGATGGGTACTAAGAAATAATAAAGAAAGTCTCTCTAAGCCAAATTAGCAAGTGAAAAACACAATAATGAGTAAGAAGACAATATTCTTGTAGGAAAGCGTAAGTATTGATAGGTGGAAGCACTAACTTTCTTGGTAGGTGCGTTCTTCTCTTCTTCAAAGTTGTCTTTCTCTCTAGAAACTTAGGGCATAAAATAATTGCAAGTGTGTTTTCTTTATCTCTCTATATTCTTCTATTTTATAGCCCCATTGTCTTTAAAGATCTTCAAAACCCTCAAGAGTACCGTTGGAAGGGTACCCAAGTCTTTTTAGAGCAATTCAAATGAGCAAGGGACGTTCTAGTGTTTTCTGTGAAATTGCAGCATGTGTCAACACCACAATATTGGTTTGGAAATGTCTCGGGTGTGAGTACGATGTGTCGATACAATGAAATCAGCTACGGGTGACAGCGTGATGTGTACTGTGTTAACACCAATCATCAATGTGTCAACACCCCAAAAACTTTTCTCGGGTGTCAGTGCACTGTGTTGTCACCATTCCTCAATGTGTTGACACTGTCAGTGCTAGAGAGAAGGAGAGACAAATTAATCTTGACCCCTTCTTCTTGAATCATATGAAGGCATCTTATGAGAGAAAGTGGCAAGGAATTCGTTATAGGATCCTGTTCACTCAGATCTTTTATTTGCATAATGTTAAGATCAATTAAGAAGAAAGAGAGAAACCAAAAGGTCTCCTATGAATACAATCAGAAGACGTTAAGACTTATGGGCTTTGTACAAAATGATGTCGTGAGTGGGTAAAAGGCAGTGGCTACTCCTTCTCAGAAAGTTCAAGAGGAAGAAGCTGACGAAGAAGACGCCGATGAGGATGATCTAGAGGAAGTGGAAGTAGTGGCTAAGGGTAGATCAAGTGGTGATGTACCAGTTTCAGATCTTAGGGATCAACTATTATCAGTGTATATAGATTTGAGGATAGGGATTCAGGAGATCAAATCCCTTTTGATATCATAGACTGCTGAGTTCTCAATGTCGATTCATCAAGCTCGTCTTACCCGCAACAACTACAAAAATAATTTGACTATTTGTAGGACTGTGATGTGGGACTGGTGGCGGACATTCAAAGCTCAGACAAATTATTTGAATAAATCTACGGATAAAATGACAACTACTATTACGAGGACTACTTCAACAATCCTTCATGATTGAAATATATGCACAGACAAGGATCAGTATCTGCGTCACTACATCGTAAATTGGGTCCACAATTTCAACACATCGTGGACAGAGTTTCTTCAGGAATATTTTTCCCAGTTGTGATTTTTTTTATCCTTACCTTACCCTTACCTTCCATCTCTTTTTGATGATGCCAAAGGGGAGAAGTATATGTACTAATTGTCATAATCTTTTATTTGTAGAGAAAAAATCCATTGTATTTTCATATGGCTTTGTAATTCTTTGACTTGATTGAGATATGATTACTTCTTATCGATGAGTTTACGTATTATTCTTCCTATCCATACTTAACTTTGAATGCAAATCCTCATTAATTAATATCTTCAAATTTGCAAAGCTTCATTTTTTAGTACGAGGTAGTACTCCGAAACTCTAAACTAATGTTTATTGATGAATATTGAAGTGTTTGTGATCTGATATCATATTATGAAGTTTCAGAAGTTTGGAGGATGATATAGAAGAGTTTCTAACATGTTTAAAACTTCTGGTAACCTCTAAATACAAAGGGGGCTCTTGCAAAATTCTCTAAAAATCCAAAGCCTTTCGCAAAAACCTTTTTGAAAAACCTCCACTTGTTCTCGAGGGGAGCTTTTTGTTTTCATTGCAAAAATCTTTTAAAAATAAATTTGTCATCATAAAAGGGAGAGATTTTTAGCCCAAGGTTGCTTATTGAGCTATCTAACTCGATTTTGATGATAACATATGACAAAATAGCTTTGGAGTGTTTTTAGAATACGTGGATGTCAATCCACTATTCAATCTAGAGTACTCATTTGTATTTAAATCTTTTTGTAGTTCATTATGCCCTATATTCGATTTAAACACCATGACATGCACCTAAACTATGTTATTTTTCATTGTAGGAGTTTTCCTGTTGAAATGGGAAGGATTGCATATCAAAAAGCATTGAAAAACTCTATCTTCCAAGATAGTCGACACATTGCACAGTTGCCAGAATGTCATTTTGATGGTGTCGTCACATGGGAAACTAATTGTGCTGAATACCTTCTCTACATCAGTGACCACTTCCAGAATGTATTCATATGTGATCACGTTCAATGCATGTACTCTTACAGTGCACCCACTCGTCTGCTTGAGTCCAAATATCAACCTAAGAGGGGGGTGAATTGGATAAAAACTCAGATCTAAAAAATATCCCTTTAGTTTTGCAAATAAAACACAGATCTGAATATATTTAATGCCAAGCCCAAAGATAAATAACATATAGTAAAGAAATAATGATCAAATATCAATAAATGAAAGCAATAAATACGAGAGTAGGGAAGAGAAATAACACAGTTATTTTTAGGTTGTTCGGCCAAGACTTGCCTACGTCTACCCCCAAGGCTATGGCCTTCCTTGGGCTTCTCCACTATATTCCAATAGTGTCTGCAACTTAGCTTCCGGGTGCTATGTAACTGTTAGAAGAGTTTCCTGAGCTCACTTTTCAACTTGCAGATATCTTCACGAAACCTCTCAATGAGGATCGTTTCTGCTTCATTCATCAAGAAATCAGTATGTGTTTCCCTTCCGAATAATTTTTATTCTTAAGATTTGATTATTTTATCATGTTTATGTTGTTTGGAATGATTTCGATGTTATAATATGTTATGCAAGCGTATATTGGTTGTTATCGACACTTCTGGACTTACTTTACTATTTTCTCTGGAAGATGTATGTATGGACACATTGGTCATCAACACGAGAGGTTGTTTAGCATTGTCGATACATTCAACCTACGTGTCGACACCACAGTTTTGTGCATGTGCAATGTCTCAACACTTACTACATTATGTGTCGACACATGTTTCGAATTGACATTTTTTCACACAACACTTCACTTGCTCAAATTAACATCTTTCAAGGCATATGAGTCTACAACTTATTTACTTAAGTCCCCAAACCCTAAAATCACTCTCTCACTTCTTAGAAACTCATCCCACACCCCTCCCTCTCTCACTGTGCCTCCCTCTAACTGACATCCAACCCTTCTCTCACCGAATCTCTCAAATCCATTCCCTATCCAGAAAAATCTCTTCCCTCTCCACAAAAACTGTAATCCTTCTCTCCACCATGTCTAGCGGTCATTCCAAGAAAGTTACTCGGCAAGGAGAGTTTTCTAGGGCAAGAAAGAGAGCCCAAATAGTTAAGGAGCCTTCAGAAGTGAATGAGATCATATTCTTTCATACGTGGATTTATAAGAACAATTTTGCTTGGGATCGCCATCAACTAAAGGTAATTTCTGGCCATTGGGTACTATTTCCATGGTTTACATCAAATGGGTTTGACTTTAAGGAGATGTTTAACAACCAAGGGTTGTCAAACATTGCTAGTTTGAAAGTGGATACCTTTCCCTTTTTAGTAAAGCAAGTATTTGCCAACTTTGCTTTCACTGTCACTAAGGATACCTATATGTTACATCTTTGAACAATATGGCTTATGAAAGGCAAAGACTTAGACCTATCTGTTACATCTTTGAACAATATAGCTTCATTTTCAAACTCTGGGGTAAAATTCTTTGATTCTTATGGTTAGTCTGGGATGTCAAATGTAGAGCCATTACAAATAGTCAGGGTTGTGTTGGATGAATCTAGCCTTGATGAGGTGGTTAAACTAGTTGCAAGTGATCTTAACATATAGGAGGTTGCTACATCATATGGTATGTAACATCATTCTCCCTAGGACGGGGAAGTTTGAGTATGTTACCTTTTTGGACCTCTTTGTTATGTTTTGCCTGATCACCCATTGCCAAATGAATCTTGTCACCTACTACTTAACTACATCAAGGCCGCATGTGAGAAGAAAAGGCAAGGAATGCCTTATGGGATGTTCTTTACTCTCTTAATTAAAGAGCTTCAAGTTGATACGGATGGAGAAGAACGAGAGAAACCTAAGGCATCCAAGGAATACAATAAGAAAAAATTGAGGCTTACGGGGTTCATTTAGAATAAGGAAGGAGAATGGGTGAAGAAAGGAGTTGCTAGTCCTTCTTAGAGTGCTCTATAAGATGAAGATGCTGATGAGGCTGATGGAGAAAAAAAAAGAGGAAGAATAAGCAATGACTGATTCAGATGGGGGAGCCCCTGTTGCACGTACTCCACATACCCCACTTGCAAGGCACACCTCTACTTCACATTCAGTTCCTTCCAGTCCACATGGTACTCAGCTTGCACTTATGGAAGCTTCTATAAAGGATTTGAAGGATGAGTAGCAGAGAATGGGTCAGCACATGACTTCTATGGCTGAGGGCATGAAGACGGGTTTTGAAGAGATCACGGTTCTTTTAGCCACCCATTGCACAGAGTTTCAGACCCTAGAGCGTAAGGTACGCTCTACTCATCATTCCTACAACAGCAACATGACGATCTGCACAGAAGTCCTTTGGAAGCTTCAGGACACATTCATAGAGAAGGTGGATGCCTTGGTCAATACTTTAGATGAACTGGGTGGCATCATTCGTCAGACAGTGGCGGATATTCATCAGACCTGTGATATCTTCATCGAGAAAGACATATATCTTCAACCCAGTGTGGTTGCTTGGGTTCAATGGTTTAGCACTTCATGGGCGACCTTCCTTTGTCGCTAAACAACAACCCCGACCCTTGTCCTGATTGATCTCACCCTACCGTACCATACTCCCTCTATTTTTTATGATGCCAAAATGGAAGAAAAAGTAGTGAGATTTTGTCGCATTCACCGTCTTGTAAAGAAACATTTCATTTTGCACTTGTTCTCTGCATTATGGTTTTTACACATTTACTTGACTACTGGACTTGTTTAAACTCTTTGATGATATTAAACATTGTTGATGATCTTATATGTGTTTTGATCTTCTATCCTTATGCTTATTTCTAAATGAAAATTGCAAATTATATGATATTCTATCATTTCCAATTTTGCTAAGCTGGGACGACGATAACAAGGTAGTATTCCTTGCTCTAAACTCCTGAATATTGAAGTGTTTGTGATAAAAAATTAAAGGAAAGCACATAATATAAAGGAAACTCTGATATCAAAGTGTTTTTCTCTAGGTTTAATTTTTTGGAAAGCACATAATATAAAGGAAACTCTGCAAAATTTTATGAAATCCCAAATCTCTCTGTATCAAAATGTTTGAAAAACTTCCTCTTATTTTCAGGGGGAGCTTTTTGATTTATGAGCAAAGATCTGTTTAAAATGGTTTATCATCATCAAAAAGGGGGAGATTGTTAGCCCCAGGTTGCTCCTTGAACAATCTAACTCGATTTTGATGATAAAAAATGACAAAATAGCTTTCGAGTATTTTAGATCATGTGATGGTCAATCCCCAATTCCATTAAGGGGTATTTAATTTAACTTAGATTCTTTATATGATATATAGCCCTATAATTGTTTCAAACACCATGGCTCACACTTAAACGATCATATTTTTATTGTAAGATTTATCAAGTCAAAGAGGAAAGGATTGTATATCTCTATGACATTGAAAACTCCTCTAGCAAAGATGATGTCGACACATTGGAAGTAAGTGTCGACACATCACATTGCAACCTGAGAGCCATTTTGGTGGTGTCAACACATATGTGAAGCAAAAATTCGACACATGAGAAGATGATGTCGACACATGAGAACATGATGTCAACATATGCCACTGACACCCAAGAGCATGTTTTTCAGGCTTGAAGATAGTGTCGACACAACGGAGCAATGTGTTGGCACATGTTGCGGAAATCTTGTTTCATTAAAGATGACATCAGCTGGGATTTTAAAACGTTGTGGCACCTAGGGCACCTCTCCAACATTACATAATGGCCCTTGGGGACCACCCAAGACTGAAGGCTTGAAATAGAACAAGATGGAGAGAGAAAAGCATCTCTTGCATCATCAATGTTAACCTAGTTTACCAAGAGAGAGAAAATAGCAAAAGAAGAAAAATAGCCTGAATCCCTAGAAAGCTATTGTTGCCCTTGTCTTCTTGCTCTTTATTTGTGCCTTGCATTTGCACATCTAACTTTTAGTCTTGGCTAAACCACCTTAAAATATCGGCGTTATCTCTCCTCTATAACACTCTTACTTTATTGTCTTTATTTACTATACTGCCATTTATTATCTAGAAACTTTTTGAGATCTAAGTTTTTATCAAAAAAATTTCAGATTTTATTAAAACCCAATTCACTCACCTTCTTGAGTTGTTATCTGAAATCACAAGAATTCATAAAATCCTACGACAGTTCTAAGCATGGAAAGGAATGAGACAAACATTTGAGCTGCTATTATGGAATACTCAAGATTTTGAGATCGACAAGAACTTGAAAATTATTGAAGAATTTTTGAAGATCAACAAAGAGAATTAGTAAATTAATTTTCCACATATCAATCTTTCATTTTCTCTTTTTAAGTGTAACGGTTTGGCCTAAGTAGGGCTTACTTTTCTTTGCTAGTGATTTCCACCTTTTTTTTTTTTTTAAGTCAGTGATTTCCACCTTGCAAGTGGAAGCTTCTCCTCTTACTCACTGATTTCGATGTCCCGTGAAGCACCAAACCGAATGTACTCCTTTTTTTCCCAAATGGCTTTTCTTTGGTGCTGGAGACAGTTTCGCTGGCTCCTGAAGTTTAGTTTTCTTTCAGTCCCCTGAACAGATATGTTAGTTTTCTTCGGTTGGGCATTCTCAATGGTTTTCAGTCTATTTTCTGAGTCTTCCCAGCCAGCTGATCCTCCCCATCCAATAATTCGCAAATAACAACCAGCTGGTATATGGGCCTACTGTTCTTCTTCAAGTAAGGGGCCCGCTGGGGATACACCTCTTTTCCATTGCACAATGGGAGTCGATTGGATAGGCCCCACTGACAAAAGGCCATGATTCTAGACAGCATTTTTGTTTCGGCTGAAATTTTTTCCGTAAACTTTTCCTAGTTCAATTAAATAATCCACGTGGAGGGACCAGTCCGTTTAAGAGTCTGTCATTTCCTGGTTCGTCTAACTGCCTGCCATGTTAAGGTCCCCCCGAATTTAATGCTTACAATAATTTCTTATGTATTTTACATTAATAAAAGTAGTTTTTTAACGACTAAAATATTAAGATTTTACGTGTAAATAAATATATCGTCATCCATTTTTTATAAAAAAGACAAAATTGTACGATGGTATTTTCCTCGTAGGTTTAGTTTTAAAAACAAAACAAGTAAAAATAGTTCATAAAATATTTAGAAGTAGTTCGCTTACCATATTTTTATGAAATCACAATCTTCAGCATTTTTCTGGTTCTTTCGGTGATTTTTGTCAAACAACTTTTTTACCCATATCTTACAATAAGTCATGCATCATGCATGCCCACTCTTTCTGTTCAACAATCGATAGTTATTTGACATTTCTCAACAAGCTTCTATATTCCAATAGCTAAAGAGAAACCACAATCGTCTAGGATTTGTACTCATTTAGTGTACTTCTCTAGTCATTTATACTTCTACCTTTTATATATGAACCAAAATTTGCTTATTTTTCATCAATATTAAGGTATAATTGCGAAACTAATTGAATTTGCTCTTTGTTAATTTTTATTTAGGTCTATAACTCTTCCAATAATCTATTCGCTTCATTTTCATAATCATTCTGTTTTCTAAATACAAGATAATTATTTTGGCCGTTTTTTTATATGTTTTTTCTCTTCTGCTAATCAATTAATTAGTTTGCTTAATTTTCTTCAATGTTAAGGTATCTAATTACGAAACAAATTGATTTCCTTTTTTTAAATTTATATTTTGTACTATAACTCTTCCATTAAACTATTCGCTTCATTTTCTTCCATAATAATATAATTAATAATGCATCTATATGATTTTGGTAATTTTTAAATTATATTTAGGTCCATAACTCTTTTATTGATTTATTTGCCTCGTTTGAAACGTCAATAAGTTATCTAATTATTAAACAAATTAATTTGGGCAATTATTTATTTGTGTTTTGGTCTGTCACTAATCCATTAATCTATTTGCTTCGTTTTCTTCAATTTTAATGTATCTAATTATGAATATAATTGATTTCAGTCTTTTTTCAATCTGAATTGGGTCCATAACTCTTTTATTAATCTATTTTCTTCATATTAAGTAATCTAATTATTAAGCAAATTAATCTTTGCAATTGTATATTTTGCTTTTGGTTTGTAACTAATCCAATTAATCCATTTGCATAACTTTGTTCAATATTAAAGTATCTAATGATGAAAATAAATGAATTTTGTCGTTTATATTTTGTTTTTATATTTAGGTGTGTAACTCTTCCAATAATCTATTTGCTTCATTTCGTTCATCATTGTGGCTTACTAAATATCAAGGTAATTAATTGGAAAATTTTTTATTTGTCTTTTTGTCTTCAACTAATCAATTAATCAATTCTCTTAATTTTCATCAATATTAAGGTATAATTGCAAAACTAGTTTAATTTGCTCTTTGTTAATTTTTATTTAGGTCTATAACTCTTCCAATAATCTAGTCGCTTCATTTTCATAATCATTCTCTTTTCTAAATATAAGAGAATTAATTTTGACGATTTTCAATTTGTTTCTCATCTACAGCTAATCAATTAATCCAGCTTGCTTAATTTACTACAATATTAGCGTATCTAATTACGAAACAAATTGAATTCCTTTTTTTAATCAATTTTTTGGACAATAACTCTTCCATTAAACTATTCGCTTCATTTTCTTCCACAATAATGTATTTAATAATGCATCTATATGATTTTGGTAATTTTTAAATTCTATTTAGGTCGATAACTCTTTTATTGATCTATTTGCGTCGTTTGCAACATCATTAAGTTATCTAATTATTAAGCAAATTAATTTGGGCAATTGTTTAGTTGTGTTTTGGTCTGTCACTAATCAATTAATAAATTTGCTTCGTTTTCTTAAATTTTAATGTATCTAATTATGAATATAATTGATTTCGGTCTTTTTTTCAATCTGACTTGGGTCCATAACTCTTTTATTAATCTATTTTCTTCATAATAAGTAATCTAATTAGTAAGCAAATTAATTTTTGCAATTGTATATTTGGCTTTTGGTTTGTAACTAATCCAATTAATCAATTTGCTTAAATTTCTTTAATATTATATAGTATCTAATAATGAAAATAAATGAATTCTGTCGTTTTTATTTTATTTTTTATATTTAGGTGTATAATCCTCCAATAATCTATTCGCTTCATTTTCTTCATCATTATGTTACAAAATATCAAGCTAATTAATTGGACAATTTTTTATTTGTCGTTTTGTCTTCAACTAATCAATTAATCAATTTGCTTAATTTTCATCAATATTAAGTTATAATTGCGAAACTAATTGAATTTGCACTTTGTTAATTTTTATTTATGTCTATAACTCTTCCAATAATCTATTCGCTTCATTTTCATAATCATTCTGTTTTCTAAATATAAGATAATTAATTTGGCCGTTTTTTTATTTGTTTTTTGTCTTCTGCTAATCAATTAATCAGATTGCTTAATTTTCTTCAATGTTAAGGTATATAATTACGAAACAAATTGAATTCCTTTTTTTAAATTTATATTTTGTTCTATAACTCTTCCATTAAACTATTCGCTTCATTTTCTACCATAATAATATATTTAATAATGCATCTATATGATTTTGGTAATTTTTAAATTCTATTTAGGTCCATAACTCTTTTATTGATTTATTTGCCTCGTTTGAAACGTCATTAAGTTATCTAATTATTAAACAAATTAATTTGGGCAATTATTTATTTGTGTTTTGGTCTAGCACTAATCCATTAATCTATTTGGTTCGTTTTCTTCAGTTTTAATGTATCTAATTATGAATATAATTGATTTCGGTCTTTTTTCAATCTGAATTGGGTCCATAACTCTTTTATTAATCTATTTTCTTCATATTAAGTAATCTAATTATTAAGCAAATTAATCTTTGCAATTGTATATTTTGCTTTTGGTTTGTAACTAATCCAATTAATCCATTTGCATAACTTTGTTCAATATTAAAGTATCTAATGATGAAAATAAATGAATTTTGTCGTTTATATTTTTTTTTTATATTTAGGTGTGTAACTCTTCCAATAATCTATTTGCTTCATTTCGTTCATCATTGTGGCTTACTAAATATCAAGGTAATTAATTGGAAAATTTTTTATTTGTCTTTTTGTCTTCAACTAATCAATTAATCAATTCTCTTAATTTTCATCAATATTAAGGTATAATTGCAAAACTAGTTTAATTTGCTCTTTGTTAATTTTTATTTAGGTCTATAACTCTTCCAATAATCTAGTCGCTTCATTTTCATAATCATTCTCTTTTCTAAATATAAGAGAATTAATTTTGACGATTTTCAATTTGTTTCTCGTCTACAGCTAATCAATTAATCCAGCTTGCTTAATTTACTACAATATTAGCGTATCTAATTACGAAACAAATTGAATTCCTTTTTTTAATCAATTTTTTGGACAATAACTCTTCCATTAAACTATTCGCTTCATTTTCTTCCACAATAATGTATTTAATAATGCATCTATATGATTTTGGTAATTTTTAAATTCTATTTAGGTCGATAACTCTTTTATTGATCTATTTGCGTCGTTTGCAACATCATTAAGTTATCTAATTATTAAGCAAATTAATTTGGGCAATTGTTTAGTTGTGTTTTGGTCTGTCACTAATCAATTAATAAATTTGCTTCGTTTTCTTAAATTTTAATGTATCTAATTATGAATATAATTGATTTCGGTCTTTTTTTCAATCTGACTTGGGTCCATAACTCTTTTATTAATCTATTTTCTTCATAATAAGTAATCTAATTAGTAAGCAAATTAATTTTTGCAATTGTATATTTGGCTTTTGGTTTGTAACTAATCCAATTAATCAATTTGCTTAAATTTCTTTAATATTATATAGTATCTAATAATGAAAATAAATGAATTCTGTCGTTTTTATTTTATTTTTTATATTTAGGTGTATAATCCTCCAATAATCTATTCGCTTCATTTTCTTCATCATTATGTTACAAAATATCAAGCTAATTAATTGGACAATTTTTTATTTGTCGTTTTGTCTTCAACTAATCAATTAATCAATTTGCTTAATTTTCATCAATATTAAGTTATAATTGCGAAACTAATTGAATTTGCACTTTGTTAATTTTTATTTAGGTCTATAACTCTTCCAATAATCTATTCGCTTCATTTTCATAATCATTCTGTTTTCTAAATAT
Source organism: Myrica gale (assembly GCA_963930655.1). Taxonomy (NCBI): domain Eukaryota; kingdom Viridiplantae; phylum Streptophyta; class Magnoliopsida; order Fagales; family Myricaceae; genus Myrica; species Myrica gale. Next base: position 10,207,809 of record OZ005619.1, on the reverse strand, counting down.
AAGATAATTAATTTGGCCGTTTTTTTATTTGTTTTTTGTCTTCTGCTAATCAATTAATCAGATTGCTTAATTTTCTTCAATGTTAAGGTATATAATTACGAAACAAATTGAATTCCTTTTTTTAAATTTATATTTTGTTCTATAACTCTTCCATTAAACTATTCGCTTCATTTTCTACCATAATAATATATTTAATAATGCATCTATATGATTTTGGTAATTTTTAAATTCTATTTAGGTCCATAACTCTTTTATTGATTTATTTGCCTCGTTTGAAACGTCATTAAGTTATCTAATTATTAAACAAATTAATTTGGGCAATTATTTATTTGTGTTTTGGTCTAGCACTAATCCATTAATCTATTTGGTTCGTTTTCTTCAGTTTTAATGTATCTAATTATGAATATAATTGATTTCGGTCTTTTTTCAATCTGAATTGGGTCCATAACTCTTTTATTAATCTATTTTCTTCATATTAAGTAATCTAATTATTAAGCAAATTAATCTTTGCAATTGTATATTTTGCTTTTGGTTTGTAACTAATCCAATTAATCCATTTGCATAACTTTGTTCAATATTAAAGTATCTAATGATGAAAATAAATGAATTTTGTCGTTTATATTTTTTTTTTATATTTAGGTGTGTAACTCTTCCAATAATCTATTTGCTTCATTTCGTTCATCATTGTGGCTTACTAAATATCAAGGTAATTAATTGGAAAATTTTTTATTTGTCTTTTTGTCTTCAACTAATCAATTAATCAATTCTCTTAATTTTCATCAATATTAAGGTATAATTGCAAAACTAGTTTAATTTGCTCTTTGTTAATTTTTATTTAGGTCTATAACTCTTCCAATAATCTAGTCGCTTCATTTTCATAATCATTCTCTTTTCTAAATATAAGAGAATTAATTTTGACGATTTTCAATTTGTTTCTCGTCTACAGCTAATCAATTAATCCAGCTTGCTTAATTTACTACAATATTAGCGTATCTAATTACGAAACAAATTGAATTCCTTTTTTTAATCAATTTTTTGGACAATAACTCTTCCATTAAACTATTCGCTTCATTTTCTTCCACAATAATGTATTTAATAATGCATCTATATGATTTTGGTAATTTTTAAATTCTATTTAGGTCGATAACTCTTTTATTGATCTATTTGCGTCGTTTGCAACATCATTAAGTTATCTAATTATTAAGCAAATTAATTTGGGCAATTGTTTAGTTGTGTTTTGGTCTGTCACTAATCAATTAATAAATTTGCTTCGTTTTCTTAAATTTTAATGTATCTAATTATGAATATAATTGATTTCGGTCTTTTTTTCAATCTGACTTGGGTCCATAACTCTTTTATTAATCTATTTTCTTCATAATAAGTAATCTAATTAGTAAGCAAATTAATTTTTGCAATTGTATATTTGGCTTTTGGTTTGTAACTAATCCAATTAATCAATTTGCTTAAATTTCTTTAATATTATATAGTATCTAATAATGAAAATAAATGAATTCTGTCGTTTTTATTTTATTTTTTATATTTAGGTGTATAATCCTCCAATAATCTATTCGCTTCATTTTCTTCATCATTATGTTACAAAATATCAAGCTAATTAATTGGACAATTTTTTATTTGTCGTTTTGTCTTCAACTAATCAATTAATCAATTTGCTTAATTTTCATCAATATTAAGTTATAATTGCGAAACTAATTGAATTTGCACTTTGTTAATTTTTATTTAGCATGCATTTACTTCACACCTTCATCATTCATGTATGAAATGTCCAGATCTAACATTCAAACACATATATAATCATAGATCTAAAGAGATTCACAACTTACAACTAACATAGGCTTAAATCCAACATCCTTTAACATACATTGTTTTCCCTTTGCATTTTTTCCAACATACAACTCTAGATCTAGAATATACATAGCTAGATCTACCCTTAGACATATTAATACTACCAGATCTAGCAAGATACAACAACCTAAGAACATGAAACATCAAGATCCATTCACAACTAGTTCGGCCAATCAATGGGTATGGTGGTTCGGTCACTACCTTGTTGTTCCTTCTTCCTTCTCTTTGTTCCTTTGCAAGCTTCTCCTCTCCTTCACCTACTAAACAACCTAAGGTTCTTAATCATTCCAGATCTCACCATATCCAAGCATAAAACAACTCAACTCTAAGATCTATACACAAGAGAATTCGGCCATCAAGAGAAGAACAAGATCCGGTTTTTACCTTAGTGCTCCTTTGTTTCTTTTCTCTTTTTCCTTTGCAAGACCTCACCTATTTCCTCACCTCCTTCCTCTTCTTCCTTCTCCTTCTTCTCCTTGCACAAAATCCTCTTGGTTCCAAGCTTGAAATCACTCTTGGTGGCTTCAACAGATTCGGTTTGCCTTGGTTCCTCACCTTTCTCTCTTTTTGGTGTTCGGTTTCTCCCTTCCCTTTGGTTTTCGGTTTCTCACTTCTAAGCTATGTGATGCACGACCAAAGGACTCCAAAAGACTTCAAATGAGTGTGTGTGTAAGGGCTATGCGTAAAAGGCCTCTCACAAAGGACAAATTGGAATGCATTTGAACAAGAAATCCGGCCATGTGAGAATTTACTTTTCCTTCACCTTTTTTTTCAACTTTTCAGTTTTGTCTCCCCTTTGTCCCCTTTTTATTGCACGAAATTTATCCTCCACCACAAATTTCAAGTCCTCTTTAAATGCTAGTTCAACCAATTAGGTTCCCTTGGTTGAAATCCAACTAGTTTAGTTTACTTAGTTACAACTCAACCAACCTAGTTACATAGCATACTTAGTTGGCTTAATGAATGATTAGTACTACTAATCTTATATTATAACTTAACTCCAAGGCCCATTGGGCAGCCCAATAAATCCTTAATTCAAGGCCCAACATCACCACCTAAAGCCCAATTCATAAGCCCAAGGGCTTAGGCCCAATGTCCAACTTCCTTAAGGCCCAATAACACCATTACAAGGCCCATTGCCATGGGCTTCATGGCAGCCCAATATCATGCTTTCCAAGGCCCATCTCCATGATTATTTTGGCAGCCCATTATCATGCCATTATAAGCCCAATATACACCAAATGTTATAAGCCTCATGGCAGCCCAACATCACACTTCAAAGGCCCATCATCACATGTAATTGGGCAGCCCATATGACACAACTTCAAGGCCCAATTACATCCAATAACCGGCCATAAATGGGTAGCCCAATATCAGCCCCTTATTTGAGGTTTCTAAGCCCAACATGCAAGTCTTAATAATCCAAAATCATTCATAAGAAAATCCTTCAAAAATTAAAATCAAGAATATTGAAGACAAATATACAATTAATCTAGCAACATGAAATCGGTTACTATAAAATTTAGATTCCATCCATAGCATTTAAATCATAACATCACATATTAGAAATTCAAAATAATTACATATACATTTTCTTAAAATAAAATCATGCCTTCGCCAAGCAAGGTTTCTTTTAATACAGAATAGGCCATGGAATCCTTCATCTAGTAATGAAGTAGACACGGGTTTCTTCGGGGTCTTACAAGCTATCCCCCGGATGGCTCCAGCGTTCTTACTTATATTTTTACTTGTTTACGGTGGAAACGTACAGGATCACGAGGGATTCGAGCTAAACTTACATAATTAGGGTTCTCATTAAGGTTTCATACAAGACATACATAACATGTAAAAAGCCAACTAGTGACGATCAAGCCACTATCAACAAAAGTATGAAACATAAATTCTTGAACTTCTAGGTCAGGTATTCCTCCCGACTCTCTTCACCTGAGGCATCTGGAATGACACAATTTTAAAAACGTGAGTCAAAAAGACTCAGTAAGGGAAAGACATAAACTTAAATCATGCTCTTGACTTATGCCCGCTTAATCATGAAAGAAAGAAACTTGATAAGTGATGAACATGCATGTCATGAATTATGCATATGCTCTTGCTTAGTTTCGGCCCCAGGCCCTTTGAAAATCTTTCTTTCGTACTTGCTTGTAAAACTGGCCCTTGGCCCTTGAAACCACTTATTCGTACTTGTGCCTCTCTTGGCCTTTTTATAATCATTTCATATCTTTTATTTGTGGGCTCGCTCCATTTAACCCCTGAAGTCAGGGTTGTGCGTTCCCTTTGGAACCGTCCCCGAATTCCCTTGGAGACCTTACATGCGGTCAGCTAGCGCACCTTCTCTCATTTGTCCTTCAGTGGCTAGACATGACCCTTGGAGGCACCACACCTTCTCAATGTCCTTCAGTGTAGTTTGCACAGCCTCGTGGATTCACCCATCCTTCTCACAATTGTCCTTCGGTATGGGAGTCCATCTTGATGGTACGGTACCGACCAGTGCCCTTTAACTTAACTTATCGTTTCATAAAACTTCTCATAGTCTTTCCATAAAAATCATTGCATAAACTTTCTTCTTGAAAAATTCATGCAATGCACATGTCATGTCATGCTTGATTAAAATTCATGCTAGTTCATGAACGATGCAGTGTGTCATTCCAATTTTGAAAAAGAAACACTTACTGTCCACTTACAAATTCCACTTACAAATTGGTCTTCTTTGGTCGTGTATAGAGACACGTGGATCGCCTACAAGTGATTTAAATATTCCTTTAGACTTTTAAGAATAATATGAAATCATTAAATATTTGCATTTTTTGAAATCGGTCATCAACCAAAGATATATATATATATATATATCACTGAAATTCATTTAATCATTTAAAATATGTTATTTATTCTTTTCCTTAACAAATATTCAAAACTTAGTTTATTAAATCATTAATATTTTTACTGAAATAAAAATATATTTATCCATGTACATGCCTCGATTAGGGTTTAATTAATACCCACAGATTTAGAATTAAACCTAAGTCTCTTATTATTACACGTACTCCATTAAAACCTTATATCAAACTATTAATAAATTAATCACGATTAAATCTTAACTTGGACTTAAACCTCAATTAATCCTGAGTAAAACTTAACTAGGGTTCCAAATAATATTTTATTAAAAGATCCTGGTTCTTCAATATTTGTTCCAACTAGATTAAACCCTAATTTCTTTATCTATCACAACAATGATAATCCATTTTTTTTTCATAAATTGCACTTAGGGTTATATTTTATTACAACATTCGGCCATCACTATTTTATGCACCATTTAGTCACAACTTTTACTCCAATGGTGATCCCATCCTCCATTCAACAATTTCACAACCTAATATCTATAAATCAAGGCATATCATCATGCATCATGCTCATAATATTCGGCCATACATGATTTCATCCAAAAGATTAAGTTTCTTTTGTTTCCTTCAACATGCATGCATCTAATACTTAACATAATCATCTATCATTCATTGGGTCATAAATCTTGCACATATCATGGCCAATGTCCAGATTTAAATATATACAAAACTATACATGAAATCCTAAGCATCTCATATTCGGCCATACCTCAAAATGTCACCTTTTTCATGTTAAAAATCATAACATGCATATCCTTTGTATTGTGACCTAACTAGCATGCATACACTTTATCTCTTCATCAAATATTTTCATCAACATTAGATCCACACTTTATACACACTAACATCCATAGATCTAAGCAAAATAATCAACTTTCATCAAACCAACACATCAAGACTTAGATCTAGCTTCCTTTAACATGCATTGTTCTCCATTTGCATTTTTCTTTACATTCAACCTTAGATCTAAGGTTTCCATGGTTAGATCTAGCATTTAAACAACCTAGGGTTCTTAAGCATTCAAGATCGAACAACATCAAGGCATATCACAACCTAAACTTCAAGATCTCATACATAAGTCATTCGGCCACTCATGCTAACCCAACAACATCACATTGGTCTTACCTTGTTGACTATCCAAGCTTGAGCACCTAAAAAAATAAATGCCTTAGGTTAGTATTTGTGAAACTTAAGGCAAGATCAACAAATAGAACCAAGCTTACCTCTACCTTTACCAACTTTTCCTAACTTCACTTCCTTCAAAGTTTCGGTCCACCCTCCTTAGAAATGTCCAAGCTTGATTTAAGGAGGTTCTATGGTGGTTAAGAGAATATGGTAAGCTTGATGAGAAATGAGGCAAATGGTTAGGGTTTTCAAGGAAGGAATGTGTTTGCACCAAGAGAGATTTTGTCTACTACAAAAGAGGTCTAAACTTGGCTTTTAGAATGAGATTTGGAAAGCAAGAAGAATATGGTTTAGAGTGCAAGAGGAAAATTTGCAAACCTTGAATTCTAGGGGGTGGTTCGGCCAAGGCTTGAAAATGGGAGAGAGTTTGAGAGAATGCAAGTTTCAGCCAAGGCAAGAGAAATGGGAGAAAATGGAATGCATGAATGATTCGGCCAAGGCATTGCAATGAGAGGTGTGAGAGAATGAGTCTCCCAAGGAGAGTAATTGCTATGACACAAAGCTTGAGAGGGTGAGTTGACAAGAGAGAAATTGAAAGAGGAAAAGGGGATGCATGGGGGGGTTTGGCCGACCAAGCTTGGGTCCTAGTCTCCCTCTCTCTTCTTTATTTCTTTTCACCTTTTTATCTCACATCACTTGTCTCCAAAAGCATGGCTTGTTGATTTATTTCCTTCTCTCTCCTCACATGAATCCATCGACATTCCTCCTCCTCCCTTGCTTTTTCTCTTCTCTTTTACTTCCATGTGTTGTCTTATCACTTCTTACACTTCTTACACTTCACATGGCCTCACTTTATGGCTTTTCAATTTCACCTCTAGCTCTTTCACGTAAAAGCCTTATCCTTGACTAACAGTTACTTTGTTTGGTTGCTTTCCAACCAACCTAGTTACTTCCATATTTAAATTGCAACCAACTTTCAACTTGGTTACTCTCTCTCACCTAACTTATCACTCATAAGCTCTCTTGCTTATCTAATCCATTCCAATAGCTTATCATCTCACAAGCATGATATCTTATCATATGATAATGGCCTTAGCCTATCTCTACAATAATCACAAAGACTTATCACCCTAAAAGTTTCCTAACCTATTATCATGCTTGCTTATCACTATGATAAGCAAGTGTGCTTATCAATTAAATTTCCTCTTAGACTTATCACATAAATACATAGCTTATCATTGAATATTAAAATGGAAATTCTATTAATAATATAGGCCACATGGTAATAATACATGTCACATATGAAAGATATAAAAATATTCAATCCATGTCTTCAAAAGAATTTCATCATTTAATCCATTAATCATTTTCGGCCTATACAAAGAATTCTTAAATTATAATTCAAATTCTATGGTCCATGAAACATATTAAGTAAATGAAAAATATAAATTCGTAAGAGAGAAACTTACTTGCAAATTTCGGCTCCTAAAATAAATATAATTTAAACTTTGCATAAAATGGCATTAAAATTATTTAAAGAGATTTTATGGAATAAAATCTCATTTTAATCGGAATACCATAACATAAGGATTAGGCCATACATTGGCCAAAAACATAGCCCCATGATGAAATAAAAGCTATTACATTGGAAAATAAAAGATAATACATAAGAAATTACGTAGGAGAAAATCGGGGTCTCACAGTATGTCGCTCGATGTCTGACTTGTCAGAGAGTGAAAGCAGAGCACCAGAGGCCAGCAGGGACATTGAAGCCTCTGGAGATCCCTGAATGGAAGTGGGAGGGAATAACCATGGATTTTGTAGTAGGGCTACCAAGAACGACAGCTGGCTACGATGCAATATGGGTAGTGGTGGACCGATTGACCAAGTCAGCCCACTTTCTGCCCATCAGGGTGAAGTATACCCCGGAGAAGCTAGCTGAAGTGTATCTTCAAGAAATTGTGAGACTCCATGGCATACCGAGGAGCATAGTGTCGGATAGGGATCCGAGATTTACCTTAAGGTTTTGGAGAAGGTTGCAGGAGTCCCTAGGCACTAAATTGAATTTTAGCACTACTTTTCACCCACAGACGGATGGCCAATCTGAGCGGACCATTCAAATTTTGGAAGACATGCTCCGAGCGTGTATCATTGATTTCAAAGGTAGCTGGGCTCAGTATCTGCCGTTAGCAGAGTTCGCATACAACAACAGTTTCCAATCGAGTATTGGCATGGCACCGTATGAAGCTTTGTATGGAAGGAGGTGTAGGTCGCCATTATATTGGGATGAAGTAGGAGAAGGGAGACTGTTGGGGCCGGAAATCATTTTGCAGACAAAAGAGAAGATTCGGTTGATCAAAGAAAGACTTATTACGGCCCAAAGTCGGCAAAAGAGTTATGCGGACAATCGAAGAAGGGAATTGGCCTTTGAGGAAGGAAGTAAAGTGTTTTTGAAGATTTCTGCAACAAAGTGGGTAGCACGATTCGGGAAGAAGGGGAAGCTTCAACCCCGGTTTATAGGACCTTTCGAGATCCTGGAGCGTGTTGGACCAATGGCGTACAGGCTAGCCTTACCGCCATCAATTGCGGGAGTACATGATGTGTTCCACGTATCGCTCCTACGCAAATACGTGCCTGACCCTACCCATGTGTTAGAATATGAGCCTTTGCAGATTAAGGAAAACCTTACCTATGTGGAGGAGCCAGTAAGGATCATCGATAGAAAGGAGCAACAATTGCGGACCAAGGTGATACCGCTTGTGAAGGTTCTATGGAAGAATCATGGGGTAGAGGAGGCATCTTGGGATTTGGAAAGCGTTATGTATGAGAAGTACCCCCAGTTAAAAGGAGAATAAAATCCGAATATTTATTTCCTTCCCTATTGATTGATTGTTTGACATGTATGAGTATTATTGTCTGATATTTGTGCTTGACTTCCTTACATAAAGAATGCTAATTCTTTGTGATATATGATGATATTTTGTATATACACATGACTGACCGTTGTATTATGTTGTCAGATGCCACCGAGTAGTCGACCCCCTCGTTCCCAACATTCGGGCACACCTTCTCAGAGAAGGATGACAGCACCCGAGTATCGCAGCCTGTTCAGGGTTAACCATAGAACCCAAGGTTCGACAAGACAGTCGGGAAGCCATGAGGCTCCGACTCACGCATCGCACGAGACAGATAGAGGGGACCCGCGAAGAGCGTACCAAACCCATGTATCGTATTGGCAGCAAGGTATGGCGGGGACGTACCAGCCCCCGTCACCCCCGGCACCTGACCAACCTGAACCTTCCAGGTGGGGTCAACCCTTATCTCCAGATTGTTTTTGATATCTGGAGGGTATTTATTGGCCAGAGTCGCCAATAAATGCCATTCCCTTAAGGACCATGTTACCAGAAAACTTTGAGGAAGATCCGGAAGAGGATCCAGAGGAGGACCCAGAGGAGGATCCGGAAGAGGATCCAGGGGAGGATCTGGAAGAAGACCCCATGGAACAACATCTGATACCTAATGAGACTAGAGAACGGTCCCAGGAAGAATCTAGACGTCGTAACTCGAGATGTGAGTGTACACCTAGGCGATGTAACGAGAGAAGACATCGTAGAAGAGTTAGGGCTCAAGACGCTGGATCCGAGACCCACTTTTCTTTACAAGAAGTAGAGTCTAGACCTAGGTTTCATGGACCACCCGAGAACATCATCCATGACCCTAGTCTAGATTAACCAAGCCAAGGAGTTAGATCGCAGTCTTGGACGGGGAGTAATTCCCCAGATCACGTTTACCAGGGGGAGATTAGTAGTGGGACAAGCACAAATGTTCGACCCAACCCCTATTGTCCTACACCCACGTAATCTGGACAAAATTTCTGGTGGTGAAAAAAATTCCGAGGTCGGAATTTTTATAAGGAGGGGAGAATGTGAGACCCCGATTTTCTCCTACGTAATTTCTTATGTATTATCTTTTATTTTCCAATGTAATAGCTTTTATTTCATCATGGGGCTATGTTTTTGGCCAATGTATGGCCTAATCCTTATGTTATGGTATTTCGATTAAAATGGGATTTTATTCCATAAAATCTCTTTAAATAATTTTAATGCCATTTTATGCAAAGATTAAATTATATTTATTTTAGGAGCCGAAATTTGCAAGTAAGTTTCTCTCTTACGAATTTATAGTGATAAGCAAGCATGATGATATGTTAGGAAACTTTTAGGGTGATAAGTCTTTGTGATTATTGTAGAGATAGGCTAGGGCCATTATCATATGATAAGATATCATGCTTATGAGATGATAAACTATTGGAATGGATTAGATAAGCAAGAGAGCTTATGAGTGATAAGTTAGGTGAGAGAGAGTAACCAAGTTGAAAGTTGGTTGCAATTTAATGTGGAAGTAACTAGGTTGGTTGGAAAGCAACCAAACAAGGGAGAGGGATGGCTTTTACGTGAATGGGTATAAGGTGAAATTGAAAAGCCATAAAGTGAGGCCATGTGAAGTGTAAGAGGTGTAAGAAGTGTAAGAAGTATAAGACAACACATGGAAGTAAAAGAGAAGAGAAAAAGCAAGGGAGAAGGAGGAATGTTGATGGATTCATGTGAGGAGAGAGAAGGAAGTAATTCAAATGCAAGCCATGCTAGGGAGACAAGATTTGATGTGATGAAAAGATGAAAGAAAGAGAGAGGGGAGGCTTAAGCATTGTCGACCAAGGCCCCCCCCCTTCCACCCTTTTTCCTTTTGATTTCTCTCTCTTGTCAACTCACCCTCTCAAGCTTTGTGTCATAGCATTTACTCTCCTTGGGAGACTCTTTCTCTCACACCTCTCATTGCAATGCCTTGGCCGAATCATTCATGCATTTCATTCTCTCCCATTTTCTTGCCTTGGCCGAAAGTTGCATTTCTCTCAAACTCTCTCCCATTTTCATGCCTTGGCCGAACCACCCCCTAGGACTCAAGGTTTGCACATTTTCCTCTTGCACTCTAAACCACATTCTTCTTGCTTTCTAAATCCCATTCTAAAAGCCAAGTTTAGACCTTTTTGTAGTTGCTAAATCTCTCTTGGTGCAATCTCATTTCTTCCTTGAAAAACCCTAACTATTTGCCTCATTTCTCTTCAAGCTTACCACTTTCTCTTACCCCCCATAAGAACCCACACTAGCTCTCCAATTTAAGCTTGAATATTTCCTAAGGAGGGTGAACCGAAACTTTGAAGGAAGAGGAGTTTAGGAAAAGTTGGTGAAGGTTGAGGTAAGCTTGGTTCTATTGATGGTCTTGCCTTAAGTTTCACAAATACTAACCTAAGACATTTTATTTTCTAGGTACTCAAGCTTGGATAGTCAACAAGGTAAGACCAATGTGATGTTGTTGGGTTAGCATGAGTGGCCGAATGACTTATGTATAAGATCTTGAAGTTTAGGTTGTGATATGCCTTGATGTTGTTAGATCTTGAATACTTAAGAACCCTAGGTTGTTTAAATGCTAGATCTAACCATGGAAACCTTAGATCTAAGGTTGTTTGTAAAGAAAAATGCAAATGGAGAACAATGCATGTTAAAGGAAGCTAGATCTAAGTCTTGATGTGTTGGTTTGATGAAAGTTGATTATTTTGCTTAGATCTATGGATGTTAGTGTGTATAAAGTGTGGATCTAATGTTGATGGAAATATTTGATGAAGAGATAAAGTGTATGCATGCTAGTTAGGTCACAATGCAAAGGATGTGCATGTTATGATTTTTAGCATGAAAAAGGTGACATTTTGAGGTATGGCCGAATATGAGATGCTTAGGATTTCATGTATAGTTTTGTATATATTTAAATCTGGACATTGGCCATGATATGTGCAAGATTTATGACCAATGAATGGTAGATGATTATGTTAGGTATTAGATGCATGCATATTGAAGGAAACAAAAGAAACTTAATCGTTTGGGTGAAAACATGTGTTGGCCGAATGTTATGAGCATGATATATTGTGTTGGTGTTTTGATTTATAGATCCTAGGTTGTGAAATTATTGAATGGAGGATGGAATCACCATTGGAGTTAAAGTTGTGACTAAAGAGTGCATAAAATAGTAATAGCCGAATGTTATAATATTATTTGGAACCCTAGTTAAGATTTAATCGTGATTAATTTATTAATAGTTTACTATGAAGTTTTAATGGAGTACGTGTAATAATAAGAGACTTGGGTTTAATTCTAAATCTGTGGATATTAATTAAATCCTAATCGAGGCATGTACATGGATAAATATATTTTTATTTCAATAAAAATATTAATGATTTAATAAACTAAGTTTTGAATATTTGTTAAGGAAAAGAATAAATAAAATATTTTAAATGATTAAATGAATTTCAGTGATATATATATATATATATATATATATATCTTTGGTTGATGACCGATTTCAAAAATGCAAATATTTAATGATTGCACACTATTCTTAAAGTCTAAAGAAATATTTAAATCGCTTGTAGGCGATCCACGTGTCTTTATACACGACCAAAGAAGACCAAGAGTAAGTGGATATTGTAAGTGGACAGTAAGTGTTTCTTTTTCAAAACTAGAATGACACACTGCATCGTTTCATGAACAAGCATGAATTTTAATCAAGCATGACATGACATGTGCATTGCATGAATTTGTCAAGAAGAAAGTTTATGCAATGATTTTTATGGAAAGACTATGAGAAATTTTATGAAACGATAAGTTAAGTTAAGGGGCACTGGTCGGTACCTTACCATCAAGATGGACTCCCATACCGAAGGACAAATGTGAGAAGGATGGGTGAATCCACGAGGTTGTGCAAACCACGCTGAAGGACATTGAGAAGGTGTGGTGCCTCCAAGGGTCATGTCTAGCCACTGAAGGACAAATGAGAAGGTACGCTAGCTGACCGTATGTAAGGTCTCCAAGGGAATTCGGGGACGGTTCCGAAGGGAACGCACAACCCTGACTTCAGGGGTTAAATGGAGCGAGCCCACAAATAAAAGATATGAAATAATTATGAAAAGGCCAAGAGAGGCACAAGTACGAATAAGTGGTTTCAAGGGCCAAGGGCCAGTTTTACAAGCAAGTACGAAAGATAGATTTTCAAGGGCCTGGGGCCGAAACTAAGCAAGAGCATATGCATAATTCATGACATGCATGTGCATCACTTATCAAGTTTCTTTCTTTCATGATTAAGTGGGCATAAGACAAGAGCATGTTTTAAGTTTACGTCTTTCCCTTACTGAGTCTTTTTGACTCACGTTTTTAAAATTGTGTCATTCCAGATGCCTCAGGTGAAGAGAGTCAGGAGGACTACCTGACCTAGAAGTTCAAGAATTATGTTTCATACTTTTGATGATAGTGGCTTGATCGTCACTAGTTGGCTTTTTATATGTTAATTATGTCTTGTATGAAACCTTAATGAGAACCCTGATTATGAAAGTTTAGCACGAATCCCTCGCGATCCTGTACGCTTCCGCCGTAATCAAGTAATATTATAAGTAAGAACGCTGGAGCCATCCGGGGGATAGCTCGCGGCTGTCACCGTCCCTGCGGGATGCCGTTCGGGGCGTGACAATGAATCTGTATGAAATCCTCCAAGCCCGCTCTAGCACTGGTCGAGCGCTGGTCAAGCGGCACGACACTGTCCAACATATTTCCTTAAGGCCGCTCTAGCGCCTGTCGCACGCTGATCGAGCGCGATGATGCCTAAAAACAAGGTACTAAAATTTTCCTATTCCAACAACTTAAACATGGTTTCTAGCTTGACTCATTTGACCAACATCAAACCCACACAAATCAAGACATCATGTTCAATCTCCAAGCAACATTGTTTTTAAATTCTTATCTAATCTAACCCGGCTAAATCACAACCAAATCTACATGCATGCATCATTATTGCTAATCCTTGCACAATCCAAGACTTCTAATCCCTTCCTTCAACAACTTATCAACAATACAATACAACACAACACAATCACTTCTATATTCAAGAAAAATTGTAAGGGATGAACATCTAAAGGAGATTCGGCCAAAGGACTCCAAAGAACACTTAAGGATTTACCTTGCTGTTTTCCCCCTTTTTCTTTCTCTCCTCCCTTTTCTCTTCTTCTCCTTCTTCCCTTGCTTCTTCTCGGCCTGCCTTTCCTTTCTCTCTTTCCTTTGCTCGACCAAATGAGATGTGTGTGTGTGTGAAGAGTTCGGCCAAGTGAAATTGGCCGAGTTCACGAGCAAAGGGAGAGATTCTCCCTTGATTCCATCGAAACACACCCATTGGTTGCATGGGCGGCAACCTTTAATGCTTTGTCCCCTTTTTTTTCTTTTGTTTCTTTTGCTTCCTTCTCCTCTTCCTTTCACGTGAACTACTACATTCAGCACACTAAGTGCTACTTAACTGAGCTAATAAAGATCAAGGTTACTAATAAAGAAGGTTAAGTCTACTAAAACAAATATAACATAAGTACATGTATTAAAATTTCAAAATCATGAAGTAGGCTACAATGAAAATACTTGATGAAAATTTAGCAACCTGAAAGTAAAATATCATAAGTCATTGTAACTTAATACAATACAATAAAATACCTTACAATAGGCCAATTCACAAGTAATACATAAGGAAAATTCGGCCACTAAGAAAATATGAAAAAAAATTGCACTAATCATAACTTCACAACCATAATGAAAATTGGTAAGGAAAATTTAGAAATCAAAATACCATAATCATTGTAGTTTAATATCTTACATTGGCCAAACAACAACCCCTTAAAATTAGATTCAAGAACAAATACATAGCATAAATAGAAAATTGCAATACCGGGTCTCACAGAGTACTACCATAAGATTTCTCTTCCAATCAAGGAAGTTTGGCCCCGTCAGTTTGTTATCATCTGGGATTCTTGATAATGTGTTCGGCATCATGAATCTGCAAATATTAGAAAGAAAATCTACAAGTATATTAACAAACCATTAGTGTAGGGATTTTCATAGCTAATGGTACCTCCCACTGATTCACAGCAAGCAAACGAAAAAGCGTTTGTAGTGGGTATCAAGAACTTTCAACTTATGTGCACATAATCCTATTTTAGTAATCATGGCACAACTTATAAAAGCAAGTAGAATCTACTTATCATGATCATATCACATGTTGTATATGATGCATATACAAATTTCTTGATTCTTGATATTTCTTTTGGCCACCAACATAAACACAGTCTTCAATATTTTAGTGGACGTGTTTATTTGGTTAAGTGCAACCATCATCTAACTGACATGTAATTTTGTAATGGGTCGGCATTACTATTTTAGTCAACACCCCCATCACTCATACACGCTCACTTATCTTCACAAGAAGTATACGGAACAAATTATCAAATCAACAATTGGTCGTGACGATTTTAGTTTTAACCAATCATTAATCAAATAAAATCTTTTGGCCACCAACATAAACACAGGCTTTACTATTTTAGTGGAAGCGTTTATTTGGTTAAGTGCAACCATCGTGTTCTAACTGACGTATAATTTTGTAATGGGTCGGCATTACTATTTTCGTCAACACCCACCACTCATACACGCTCACTTATCTTCACAAGAAGTATACATAATAAATTATAAAATCAACAATTGGTCGTGACTATTTTAGTTTTAACCAATCATTAATCAAATAAAATCTTTTTATTGTAGTGGACACATTTATTTGGTAAAGTGCAACCATCGTGATCTAACTGACATGTAATTTTGTAATGGGTCCGCATTGCTAGTTTAGTCAACACCCACCACTCATACACGCTCACTTATCTTCACAAGAAGTATACAGAATAAATTATAAAATCAACAATTGGTCGTGACTATTTTAGTTTTAACAAATCATTAATCAAATAAAATCTTTTGGCCACCAACATAAACATAGTCTTCACTATTGTAGTGGACGCGTTTATTTGGTTAAGTGCAACCATCGTGATCTAACTGACATGTAATTTTGTAATGGGTCGGCATTGCTATTTTAGTCAACACCCCCACCAGTCATACCTGCACACTTATCTTCACAAGAAGTATACGGAACAAATTATAAAATCAAAAATTGGTTGTGACTATTTTAGTTTTAACCAATTATTGATCAAATAAAATTCTAAAATACCAACAATGGAAGGCCATGATATTTAATTTTCTTGTAAAATAATCTCATTTAACACTTAGATTAAATATATTAAAAAAATTTAGTTTATTTTTAACCGTCAAACCGGGTTGGTCAACAGTCCGGGTCCAACCCGATCGGTGGTGGATCCGTCCGGGTCATCTCATCAAAACCAAACAAGCAACTCAACAGATCTCATCAAAACACGCAAAAGACAACCCATGGGCATGGGTTTTTCCAACACAACTTGTACTTCTTTTTAAAACCCATGAACAACTTGTATTTCCCAATTGTCTTTTTCTCAAGCGTGGATCCCAAAGTCAAAACAATAGAGTCATGGAACGAAAAGAATTTCCAACAAACATTTAACCAATCACGAATCACGAAGAACATGTGAGGAAGCTAGAGAGAGAAACACTAACTTGGAACTGTGAGATTACACATATCTGAGCTTTGATACCACTTGTTGGAATGCGAGATGGCAGCGGAACGGATCGTTGAATCAAAGCAGCCTAAGTGTTCTGCCTCCTTCAGATCCAGACGCACAGGTTTGAGAGAGATTTAAGAAAGAGATTCTTTTAGAGAGAGAAAGTATCACGTTCAAATTAAATTCTATTTCTCAAATGAGTTTCTAAGCTATTTATAATGGCTGGCTCAAAACTCAACTGTACTATAGCGTGAGATCTTTAGGTACCTCAAATCTCGGCCATAGGATCATCATGAAAGACTTTTTTTCATTAAACCCACTTATATTCTGTATTCTGAATTTATGGGCTTCTACAAATTGTGATCATGTCTATTACCAAATCAGAATTGACCCCCGAGATAATGAGATTGTTTTTTGTGAAATCCCTTTTGCTAACAATTATACGCTTATTTATCCATCCACCATACTGACACATGAGGTAATATGGCCGGAATAATATCACCGATTAAGTCTCTAACTCATATAATTCTTAATTCTCAGTATATACCTATTTGGACTTCCAAAAATTTCCAAAATCATTTTCGCAAATATTTACTTAATATATAATATAGGTAAAAACTGTGAAAACATTTTTCACAAAATCTCGCTGTGTAGCGTTTTTATGAGTCCAACAATATACAAACATAATGAATATACTGTCTCATCAAAAGACTGGTGGATTCCATATTGAGCAATTATACAAATTCACTTACTATGCACAAGACCCAACCTTATCTGGAATATTTGATCTACGAATATCATCACCAAAATGACTCTGTCTAAGCACAAACACACAACAAGCAAACCTGCATAACTCTCTCGGGTCTAAAAACAACATAAGCTAATTGTGTTGACTACCGTTCTCTACATCAGTGATCATTTCCAAAAGGTATTTCATATTTGATATGGTTCAGTACATGTACTCTTACATTGCACTCACTCCTCTGCTTAAGGTCACGTGAGACCCCGTAATTCATTTTTCTATTTATGCTATGTATTTGTTCTTGAAATTAATTTCCAGGGGGCTATTTTTTGGCTAATGTAAGATATTAAATGATTATGGTATTTTGAATTATAAATTTCTCCTTAAATAATTTCATTATGATTGTGAAATTATGATTAGTGCAAGTCCAATAGTTTCATTATGACCGAGTTATTTCAAAGTAATTTCCCTTATGAATTAATTGTCAATTGGCCTATTGTAAGGGATTTTATTATGTTATTATGACTTAATAAATTAAATGTCAAGAATATTTAGAGTGTACTTTATTTCTTATAGTTGCTGAATTTCTCTAAGTAAATTCATTACATATTAAATCATGGTTGTGAAATTCTATGTTGGTGCATGTAGATTATCCCATATCCTTATTATGTAACCTTAATCTCCATTAGGTAGTCTTAAACTTTATTAAGAGAACTAGGTGGCTATATAGTGTGCTAATCTAGTATTTCACGTTAAGGCTTGAAGGCAAAGAAACAAAAGAAATCATATAATAATATAAAAGAGACAAAAACTGAAATGGAGTTGAATTCAGCCGGCCATGTCACCCAATGGCCTTAGGCGATACAAACTAAGCTCTTCTTTTCCCCATTTAGTCGAACATTTGTCTAGATTCATTCCTCTTTCTACACTTCATGTCTCTCACACCACTCAGCTATACCTCCTAAGGTAAGGAAGGGTTCAGTTTCTTCATGAAGAGTTTTCTGGGTTGGCCGATTATTAATATGGTTGATTCTCTTGAGAATTACTTGTAAAGCATGTCTTGGTTGTGAGCTTGGTGCAAGGATTCACAGTAATGATGCATGCATGTAGATTTGGTGGTAGCCGATTGGATTGTGTTGCATGTTCTTAGGTTTTAACTCTTCAAAGTGAAATGTTGGGTATATTGACATGCATGTGGATAGGTTGTTGTTGGCCGAATTTTGTGACCCTATTGGATGAATTAGTGCTTCTGATTTGAGGTAAAATATTGATGTTCAATGTAATGTTTGGTTAAATCCATGGATAGATAATGTTGCATGTAGGATTGGTGGCCATTGTGGCCGAATATGTCGCTGCATGTCTCTTGATGTTGCTTGCTGATTAAGTGCATTATAAGTTGGTTTTATAGTGAATGGAACAGCAAGCTTATCACCCAAGTAAATCAAATTGTAATTGGAGAACATGGATTAGGCCCACTTAGGTCAAGTAGATTGATATGTAACGCTATTCCTAACAATTTGGTGAGAAATGTGTACAAGACATAAAGAATTGGAATATGTATGAAGATTGGGGTTTAGGTCAGTAAGCTATAAGATAAATTGAAGTTCAAGGGAACCACAAGTTGGTCATTAGTCCATGAAAGGTACAATGGAAGGTATGGCAATTCATTTCGGGTATGTTGAATAATCTAGTAGGGTAATTGATGGTGGTCTCGATATGGGATATTGAGGTTTAGGAAATCAAGTTATTGTTTTTCAAATGGTTTTATGAAAGCTTAAATTTAAAGAAAACCCTATGCGAGTGAAATCATATTTCAAAAATACGTACTTTTGGAAAACCGAAACGTTTATAAATATTTTCTTTTGTATGTCTACTTGATTAGTTTTCTAAGCGACTAGGTGACATATTTGACTCGCTTGTAGGCGAAACTTCATACCGAAACACAAGAAGATCGAGGTAAGTGGATGTAAGTGAAAACTCATTTTTTATGAAAACTGGAAGGGTACACAGTATGTTTTTTTTCATGAACAAGCATGACATCACAAACAAGCATGACATGACATGAGCATTTGCATTTGCATGATTTCTTAAAGAAGTTTTTAAGCAAATGGAAGTATGAAAGTTTATGACAAGTTAAGTTAAGGGGCTCTTGTCGGTACCGTACCATGAAGAAGGGCACCTATACCGAAGGACGAATGCGAGAAGGATGGTTGATCCTAGAGGTAAGTGCAACCACACTGAAGGACGAATACGAGAAGGTGTGGACCTCCAAGAATAGTGACTAGCCATCAGGCTTGAGGCCACTTCAAGGGCTAGCTCGACCAGATGTATTGTCTCCAAGGGAAATTAGAGACGGTTCCAATGGGAACGCACAACCCTGACTTCAGGGATAAATGAAGCGTATGTAGCCCACAAGATAAGAAACGAATTCTTCTCAAGGACAATGTGTCATTTTAAGTACAAGAACATGTTTTCAAGGGCAAGAGCATGTGCATATGCAAACATGAAGCATGAATACACATCCAATTTTACTATTACTCATGATTTTCATGTTTAAGACATAAGCTCATGTTTACAAGTTACATTTTCCCTTACTGAGTCTTTTGACTTACAGTTTTCAAAATATATCATTCCAAATGTTTCAGGTGAGGGCAGTCAGGAAGATTATCTGTCTTGAGAGAGAAGTATTCTATGTATTTTGGTGTTGGTGACTATTGATCAATGTGGTCTGTCACTTAGGAAATGTATAGTTTACGTGTTATGTAATTAAGATGCTACTTTTCTTTTGAGGTCTATTATGTAGTTAAGTTATGAAGAATTCTTTGGCCCGTCTCTCTCTCAGTTTTATTCCGCTGTTATGTATGGTTAAGTTCGCTGAAGCTTTCTCTCGAGATTGCTCGCGGCTGTCATTGGCCCTACGGGGTAGCGTTTGGGGCGCGACAGGTCAGCACCTCAAAGACGGTCGAGTATATACCTATTTGTACATTATCATGTATCTCGGTCTAGAACAAAGTAAGTCAACAAGGATCTGAAAAGTCATACTCCCCGCCTCCGATTCATTAATCACTGGTCTGACTTTTCTACAATGTTGCTCAACAAAATGACATCTAATGTCATTATAAATATGACATATGTTAGCCCAAGGTTGTTTTTACAAACAATCCATATATTGATTTTGATGATAACAAAAATTCTAAGTGCTTTGAAGACTTTTAGATTTTACTTTGTCAATCCACTATTTTCTAAGATATATTTCAAAGGATTGAGGTTATCTCACAAAAATATTTCTAAGTGCACTTGAACACCACTACACAAGTTGATAAGATCAATTTTTCATATTGTAGGTGTTTAAAGAAGTTTCGGAATGAATTTGGATACCTTCAAGTTGCTGAAAAAGTCTCCAGCACTTATAAGTGTCAACACATTAAGTGATGGTGTCAACACATTACACTTACTGAAGATTGCAGGAATCATGGCGTCGACAACATTTTCAGACTAAGTGTTCAATGTGTCGACACATTGAACACAAGTGTCGCCACATTGCACTAACACCCGAGAGCATGTTTTCAGGCCAAGTTTTAATGTGCACTTGAACACCACTACACAAGTTGATAAGATCAATTTTTCATATTGTAGGTGTTTAAAGAAGTTTCGGAATGGATTGGATACCTTCAAGTTGCTGAAAAAGTCTCCAGCAGTTATAAGTGTCGACACATTGAGTGATGGTGTCAACACATTACACTTACTGAAGATTGCAGGAATCATGGCGTCGACAACATTTTCAGACTGAGTGTTCAATGTGTCGACACATTAAACACAAGTGTGGCCACATTGCACTAACACCCGAGAGCTTGTTTTCAGGCCAAGTTTTAATGTGTCAGCACATACCACCAATGTGTGACACATTGCGCGATTTTGCAGATATTCTGGAGCGACGCCAACTCATCCAAAAAGTCTCTAAATGGTCTAAAATGACCTCCAATGGCACTCAAACTTTACAAGAAGACCCTTGGTACCCTAGGAGCTATATATAGAAGGAGATAGAGAGAAAGACGAGGACTTGCATCATTATTCAAAATCGAGCTACGATAAAGTGAGAAAGCAAGATCCAAAGAGTTCTTTGAAGAGCCAGGAGAAACACAAAACCTCTCAAAAGTTTGAAAATTACAACTTAATCACGAAATGGTAACTGTTCACGCGAAATGGACCCTCCAAATATTTGGAACGTCCCTCCAAAAATAGGAAAAACCATAACTATAGCTTTAAAACAACACTTAACAGCTCCCACGAAATTAGGCCTCTTGGACTACTAGAGGCAACCAAAAATAGCTAAAAGACTAGATTTAATGTATCTAACATGCCCAGCAAAGACCACATTCATTCCCCTATTTAATATCCTTGAAATTCAATAAATTCATGTCTAATAATAGGTAAACCATGCTGGTCACGTTAATGTTCATATTGAGCCTCTTCATTTGATACCGGGGTAAACCGTGGAAACTGCGGGACACCTCGGAATGGGTCGAATGAGAGATGGACACACGGACATAGTAATGGGGACCTCGGGACGTGATAACCAGGGATAAAGAGACACCTTGGAAAAGTAATGGAGACCTCGGGAAGTTTTTCGGACATCGGGAAAACCCTCAGAGAATTTGATGACATGGACTAAGCCTTGGTTATTATTTGAGCCCATCTTCGTCTTTTTAGAATCAGCCCAACTCACTTGGATTAGCCTATTGAGTGCTTCATTTAAACATTTGGCTCTAAGTCTTGTAATTGGGCCAACTAGGAAGTGACAAAGGGTCTTCAGCTCCATTCTCACGTGTATGTCCAGCTCCTTGGTTTGCATCATTGTGTTCTTGCTTACCAAACCTTAGGTTTCATTCAAGAATCTTGTTTTCTTACACTTTATTGAGCTTTTCATTTGCTACTTCGGCTTAGAGAGTCATTCCACACGTTTTGTGCTTTACACTTGCATATTCGACTAAGAGAGTCATTCCTTATTGTACCCATTATTTGTAAAACATTTGAGTATTGGGAAAACACTTGGTCCTACTTTTGAGAGTAGAAGAAATCACTTTGGTTTTGGGATTTGTGAAGAGAGTTGAAGCATGAGCTCAAAAAACGCTTTGTTAAGGTTCCTTAACACCTCAGAAGATAAGGTGTATTCGCTATTTGGAGAATAGTGAAGGAAGCCCAAGGAAGTCATAGCCTTGGGGATGGACGTAGGCAAGTGTTGGCCGAACCACCTAAAATTATGGTGTCATCTCTCTAACTCTATCTCTATTATGTTTCAGTACTTATTCATAATTGTGGAGATTTATGCTTTATCATTTATTGCTTATATTTGGCATAACATTATTTCAAGCTTTCTCCTATCATTCACATAATGCCTTAAGCATTCGCATACCTCTTCTGCTAACTTTTGGTCGCCCCAACTCCCTTTTTAATTGTTACTTCTTTTCTTTCAGCACACTACTAATCCTCTATCAACAAGCATCAAGCTGACTTATGTAGAAAATTAACGATCAAAATCTCCAAGCTAATTCTACTTCATTTTTTATTTTTTATTTTTTTTGCTTTTCTTCCTATACTGGGTCTAAGCCAAGGTAGCACAAGGTTATATTCCCTCAAACTCAAAATCTACAAGGCTCTACATGTATTATGCAATCGATACCTAATGAGCATCATCAAAGTATAGCCCACAATTGCAATCTGCCCTTGATACATATTTTCAAATTTGTGCTCCCCCAAGGCGACATACTAGTGCCATTCTATATAGGACTTTCGATTATTGGAGCTGACCTTGGTTCTAAATTAATACCAAACTCCACTTCTCTCTCTGGAGGTAAGCCAAGTAATACCTCAATGAATACTCAAGAAATTCCTTCACATACTTGCAAAATAACAGGGCGGTCTCCCCTCCTTTTGGGATACAACCTTCGTCTCGTAACACCTAATACTAACACCGAGTACTGCCAACCAATCCGTGCCTCAATATTCCCCCTGTCTCCATTATAGTCAAATCAGGAATCATCATTTTCTTTTCACCATCTATCAGACAGTTCTTCAACAGTAGATCACAATTGACTCTTATATTAATAGGCATTGACACCATTAGACTATATTCTCATAGTTCATGCCTCATATCCTTCACCTTACATTATGTTGAGGCAATGACTAGGTGTGTAGCCCCTGAATTTAATAAGACTAAGGTTTTTCCATGACACAAAGGTAACGTACCTAAACCATAGTCGATTAGTCCTCTACATCCTTCAGGGCGGCCTTTTGTCTTATCCAGATTCGCCCCTTGTTGCACTTGAACCGTGACAAACCGAACCTTATGTCGTAAGACATCATCAGGAGTGGCTCCCGGCTCTTTAGATAATTGGGAATCCTCTAGGTGCCATACTGCACTTCAATACGCCACATTAGAATATAATACGTACTCATATAGATATCATAACCTAGACACACTGCGTAGGGTTATCTACATCCTCAGAGTTCAACCTGAAATAGTTCCTTAGGTCAGGTCACGTTTGGAATGCTCCAAATTCTACTTGAGCATCCGACTTTCGAGCTTCTACCTATGTACTCAGCCAACTCCAACATACAGCTACCTACTAGGGTTCAACTCCTAGTACTTTGATCTTTCCCTCTGATACCATTTAACTCTCACGCCCCGAAGGCCATCCCGCAGGGACCGTGACAGCCGCGAGCATTTCCCGGGAACACTCCAGCGCTTACACTAACTCTTACAGTGGAAGTCTGATACAACGCAACGGAAATTTTTTTTATATATACACAGCGGAAGACTCACTCAGGATCCACATGGTGGCTGAGATACAAGCTCAATGAACATAACCCCTCATTAAACGAATCATTATTCAGAAAAGTCTTTACATTGCATCTTGTTCGTAAAGTTATTCAAAACGTAATAGGGCAACATACTACCACTCAAATCAAACCAGCACTCGCTAGTGCTAACTCGGAGTTCACCAATCCCGACTCCAACTCCTGAACTTCTAGGATTTCTACGTGAGATAATCCTCTGCTCCCCGGTTATTTTGTGGATCTGGAATGATACGATTTAAAATTGTGAGTCGAAAGACTCAGTAAGGAACATCAGTTTGAAACATGAGCTTTGATAAAACATGGCTTTAAAACATACTTACTTCAATGCACTGTAGCGATAAGAGAAGAAATGCATAACTGGAAATCATGAGTTAGTGCATAAACCATGATGCATATGCATGCTGCGTGATGCACATGCCATGCACTAAAATCTCTTGCCACTCTTAGCCCTTTCAAATATATTTCAAATCTCTTGCCACTCTTGGCCCTTTCAAATACATTTTGTATATCTTGCCACTCTTGGCCTTTTCAAATTCATTTCATATCTCTTACTGTGGGCTCGCTCCATTTGACCCCATGAAGTCAGGGTTGTGCGTTCCCATCGGAACCGTCTCCCTTACCCTAGGGGGCTTTTCATTTGGTCGAGCTAGCCCGTAGTTGCCCCAGGCCTGATGGCTAGACACGACCCTTGGAGGTCCACACCTTCTCATTGTCCTTCAGTGTGGTTGCACATACCTCAAGGACTAACCCATCCTTCTCGCATTCGTCCTTCGGCATGGGTGTCCTAGGTTCCATCCATCCATCCTTCTCGATCAACGTTCCTCGGTATGGATGATGAACCTCACTTAACTTGGTACGGATCCAACCAAAGCTCCAAATCAAGTCTCATAACATACGTACTCTTTTCATCCGCATAAAACAACCTTTCATGTTTCTATGCAATGAACATGCCATGCCACACTTGAAAACATCGTAATTTCATTTGCATCAAAACGTCTCTCATGCGTTCATGTAAATGATCATGTTATGACATGTTCGAAACATCATGCGTACTTGAAACATTCTTTATGCACAATACATGTCACTTGTATTAAAAACATCTTGCCATGCACAATAAAACATGCAGTGTATCATTCCAGTTTTTCAAATCGGGTAAGATTCACTTACAGTACTCCTTGCACTTATACCGATGCATTCGAACTTAGTTCGGTCTTCGCCTACAAGTGATACTCCAATGCTTAGTTATCAACATTCAACAAGGCATACAAACGTATCATGTATTATCTTAGTTTCAAAGTTCATATCCGAAACTTTACGTGAAATTATACATAAAATTCTTGCAACACTTGACTTCCCATTCTTGTAAGTATTCTTAACTTTCATAAATCAAATTGAATATAACACACATCATACATCTCAACCAACTCCAAGGTAGGTGAACTTCTAGGTAGCTCGACTCGATTTCTCTAACATCTTCTTAATAACCTCGATATCCAAAATCGGATCTTTAATGTTTCAACCTTACCAATGATCCAAAACAACAACCTTTATCGTGCTGAATTCTTACTCTACACTTACGATCTTATTTTACATGGATTAATGATCATCATATTCATCAATCAAACTTCAAAAGATGCGTTATAGAGGTGTTGCCAAGATCTATAGGATTCAACCTAATGTCATGCTCCTTCGAGTTCACATAAGCATCAATGTACCAGAATTCATGCTATAAGAGCATCCCGATACCACATGACTTATTTCACTTGAGTTAGATAACATTTTTCTTAATGAATTTAATTTGGTATTAGGGCCCTACACTCGCTGACCTATTCAATTAACCAACATCTTTTGACTAATTCTTGGCCATTTACCTTACTTGCATCTGAACCTTTTATTCATGTTCAATTCTCATCAATTCTTTTAAGTTAAAGTTACTGACCAGAGCCCTAATTGTTAACCTACGTACATGGCTTAATTCAAATCTTTTTTCATATCTTATTCATGACTCCATACATCAAGCTAATTCATTCTTTGATTCAAGCTTCACATTTTCTTTATTTCATGTACTAAGACCATTCTTTAATAGCTTACTAGTTCATCATTTTCCAATCCCTAATCATGGCTAAATCGTGGCTTGATCTCCAAGTTCTATCCAATCCGAGCCATAGATCTTAATATTATGTGATTAAGTTCTCATATATTTTTCTTTAACATCTCTACCATGCATGTTTGACATATTGGCATTACATCTTTAAACTTCTTGGCTCGGTCTCGTGCCCTCGTAACCGTCCCAATTGGAACTTGAACAAGATCCTTCGAAGCGGTTCCTTGATTTCCATCACTCATTCAAGAGATATGGGCTCAAGCCAATTCGTGGAGGCCCATTAAACATGATCCGCGTTCTAGAAGGATCCGGTCAAAGCTAAGCTTCAAATTGGCAAAATTGACATGTCTTTGCATGCCAACAAATTGCCGCAAAGGACAGCACAAAGTTAAGATTAAATGGGCAAAATTTCTTTTCTTAAAAGCATTTCACGATGGTCTCCCTTGGTTTTCCAATTATTCTAGTCTGGTCATAATGATTTTGGCATGTGATCATTTAAGGCAAGTAGTTTTTACGTCCAGGTCATTTCCTTTGAAAAAATTAAAGTTGAATATGTTAGGCAATTAGGAGGAGTGGACGTCTAGCTTAAGTTAGTCAAATAAGGAATATTATTTGCTGAGTCATTTTTTGTTGTTTCCGTCCAGCTCTAAGCAAATAAGGAATTTATTTCCTTGTCTTGTTTTGTTTGCTTTAGGTGTCCAGCATATCTTTCCTAGGATAGATTTATTTCCTTGTTATTTTTAGCCCTTTAAATAGGAGCTTTTGCAATTTAATTCGACACACTTTGATTAATGCAATTGTGAGTATTTTATTCTCTTTGGTTCTTTGAAGAACTACTCGAACTTATCTGGATTTCCCGTGGCGTTCACTTCAACTTTTCAAACTGAATTTCCATCCCCGTTTGTGGCGTCTTCCTTATAATGAGGTTCTTGTTTTCATAAACAACTGGTCGAGGTTTCCATTCGAATCAGTCCTGAAACGATCTTGGATTCCCTTTAGTTGTTGGGTCTCGCTATCCTTAACGACGTTCACATCAAAATTGGCAACACTATCTATGGCCAAATGAATTTGTGATTCACACGGATCATGAATCTTTGAAGCATTTGAAAGGACAGCAAAGGTTGAACAAACGTCTAGTCATGTGGGTGGAATTCATTGAAACATTTCCTTATGTGAGCAGATACAAGCAAGGTAAGGAAAATGTGGTGGCTGATGCATTATCTCGAAGGTATGCTTTACTTTCCATTCTAGATTGCAAAATTGCTTGGCTTTGAATACATTAAGGATTTGTATGCACAAGATTCTGATTTTGGTGATGTGTTCAATGCATGTGAAAAAGTGGCGTTTGAAAAGTTTTATAGGCATGATGGATAGTTTAGGGAGAATAAATTGTGTGCCTATAGGTTCTTTACGTGAATTGCTTGTTAGAGAAGCTCATGATGGGGGATTGATGGGACATTTTGGTGTAGCGAAGACTTTAGGAATTTTGCATGATCATTTTTTTGGCCTCATATGAAACATGATGTAGAAAGAATATGTGAGAAGTGTATCACGTGTAAACAGGCTAAGTCTAAGTTGAAACCTCATAGTTTGTACACCCCTTTGCCCATACCTAGTGAACCTTGGACTGATATATCTATGGATTTTGTTTTAGGTTTCCCAAGGACTAAGAGGGGAAGAGATTTAGTTTTTGTGGTGGTAGATAGATTTTCTAAGATGACACACTTCATTGCATGTCAGATGATGCATCACATATAGCTGATTTGTTCTTCAAATAAATTGTTAGGCAACATGGTATGCCTAGGACCATTGTTTCTGATAGGGATGCCAAGCTTTTGAGTTACTTTTAGAAGACTTTGTAGGGCAAGTTGGGAACCAAGTTGTTGTTTTCTACTACTTGTCATCCCCAGACGGATGGTCAAACTGAAGTCGTGAATAGAACTTTGCCTTCGTTGTTGCGTGCTATCATTAAAATGAATTTGAAAACATGGGAATATTGTTTGCCACATGTTGAATTTGCTTACAATCGAAGTATACATTCAACATCTAAGTTTTCACCATTTGAAGTTGTTTATGGTTTTAACCCATTGTCACCTTTGGATTTAACTTCGTTACCTGTGAGTGAACGTGTAAACTTAGATGGCAAACAGAAAGCCGAATTTGTCAAGATGATTCATGAAAAGGCATGACTGAACATTAAAAAGAGGACTAACCAATATGTCCATCAAGCCAACAAGGGACGCAAGAAGGTAGTGTTTGAACCTGGAGATTGGGTTTTGTTGCACTTAAGGAAGGAACGTGTCACGCCCCGAACGACATCCCGCAGGGACCATGACAGCCGCGAGCAACCCCTCGGATAGCTCCAGCGTTCTTACATACATTCTTACGTACTTACGGCGGAAACGTACAGGATCACGAGAAATTCAAGCCAACTTATAACATAATCAGGGTTCTCAATAAGTTTGCACCTTAACACATACATAACATACATAACATATTTAACACCCAACAAGTGACGGATCTCATCGATCAAGTCACAATCATCAAAACATAAATGTAATCTTTTTCCTTCTAAGTCAGGTAGTCCTCCTGACTTTCTTCACCTGAGGCATCTGGAATGACACAATTTTAAAAACGTGAGTAAAAAAGACTCAGTAAGGGAAAAACATAAACTTAAAACATGCTCTTGACTTGTACTTGCTCAACATGAAAAAGAAACATATTTCATGATGCACATGCATGTCATGGATATGCATATGCTCTTGCTTGAATTTGACCCCAGGCCCTTGAAAATATTTCATTCATGCTTGCTTGTGAAATTGGCCCCTGACCCTTGAAAATCACTTATTCATACTTGTGGGTTTATTCGCTCCATTTAACCCCTGAAGTCAGGGTTATGCGTTCCCTTTGGAACCGTCTCCTATTTCCCTTGGGGACCTTACATACGGTCAAGCTAGCACACCTTCTCGCATTCGTCCTTCAGTGGCTAGACATGACCCTTGGAGGCACACACCTTCTCATTGTCCTTCAGTGTGGTTTGCACAGCCTCTTGGATTTACCCATCCTTCTCGCATTCGTCCTTCGGTATGGGAGTCCATCTTGATGGTACGGTACCGACCAGTGCCCCTTGACTTAACTTATCGTTTCATAAACTTCCATAATCTTTCCATAAAATCATTGCATAAAATTTTCTTTAGAAAAATCATGCAATGCTCATGTCATGTCATGCTTGCTCAAAACATCATGTTTGTTCATGAATCGATGCAGTGTGTCATTCCAGTTTTCATAAAAAGTGTAAGGTTCACTTACGATCCACTTACAGTTTCCACTTACTCTTGGTCTCCTTGACAATGTATAAAGACACGTAGATCGCCTACAAGCGATTCAAACATTTCTTAGCACTAAGAAATAAGTACGTAATCATATAAGTTAAATATTTGCATTTTATTCGGTTATTACCCAAAGATATATATTTCTGAAAATATGATATTATTCACAAAGTTTTATATAGGATTCTTTATTAATAAATCTTACTTAGTTTCTAATTAGCAAACTAATTGCACTTTAATCAAATCAAAATCTTTCTTTTATTGCATACAATTAACTAGGTCCTCAAGTTCAACAATTACTTAACCCTAATTATACTTAATCTTTGGCTTGTCATTAAATCTTTATGCAACCCGAAAATATAAGCTATTTTGTCCATCATAAGTTTCGGCCAACCTAGTTAAATCCCCCATCAATACTTAACACCACAAAGCTTTGCTAATTCTTTTAATCCAAATCTTTAAACATATTATCTATGTTTTTCTCTTACTAATATGACGTGTTTTATGATTGAGCTTTAATCTCCTAACTTATTTGGTCATAACCCTGATTTTATTCATCCATCACATATAAACATAAATCTTATTCATAGGGTTACTCTTAGGGTTCCACTTATTAGGTCATTCGGCTATGTACCATTTTAAGCATTTCTTGTCTAAGTTTTCTTCTCCAATGGTGATCACATCCTCCATTTTCAGATTCACAACCTAAGATCTACCAATCACAACACAACTTCTAGATCTAGCACCATGCCATATTCGGCCAACACAAATGTTCATACAATGATTAGCTCTTTCGATTTGCATTTAACCTATTATATTTCAAGTCTAGCCCATATGTATGTGTTCACTAAACCTTTATGCATGTCATGGCCATTCATTAAATTGACATTTAACAAAATATATTTAGAGATTCAACACCTATAAGTTTCGGCCAACACCATAAATCATAACCCTTAATGACAAAACTTGCAATCATGCATACCCTTGGCATTTTAAGACCATAATAGCATGCATTATTCATCCTTAACATTTTTCTAACATTTAAGTTCGGTTCTCATGCTCATATGGCTAGATCTAACATTATATCTTAGGGTTGATCTCATAACCTCAAAATCTAGCAAAACCAAGTACCAACTCAAATCCAACCATGTGATATTCGGCCTACATCATTTTAGAACTAACAACCTACATCTTTGGCCTTACCTTGATGATTAATCACAAGCCTTGAGTACCTAGCACAATAAAATATCTTAGGTTATAACTTATAAAGAACTTTAAGCACAAACACTTAGTAGAATCAAGCCTACCTCTACCTTCACCAAATTTTCACCAAAACCCTTCTTTCTCCCAATTTTCGGTTCACCCTTTTTGGAGTGGTTCCAAGCTTGATTATAAGGTGCTAGGGTAGGTTTTATGGTGGAGAGAAATATGGTAAACTTGAATGATTTAGCTCTGAGGAAATGAACTAAATTTCTTCAAGAGAAAAGTGGCTAAATGAGTCGAGTTTTCAAAAGAGGAAATGGAGTTGCACAAGGAGAGAGTTTGGTCATCACAAGGAGAGAACCAAACTTGAACTTTGGAGAGTGTTTTAGGTTGCAAGAGGAAAAGAGCAAGACTTTGAGCTCAAGGGAGTGGTTCGGCCAAGAAAGGAAAAAGAGAGAGTTGGGAGAGAATGAGGTATTCGGCCAAGTGAGGGAAATGGAGAATAAATTGAAATGCTAAGTGTGAGGGAATTCACATGAGCAATTGAGTCTCCCAAGGTGAGTTGGAAATTGACATGAGGTGTTTGATAATGACAAGAGAGAGAGAAAGAAGGAAAGGGGGTGAATTGGGTGGATTGGCCGACCAAGCATGGCTTCCTCTTCTCTTTCTTCTTTTCACTTTTTCTCACATCAACTCTTGTCCCCTAAAGCCATGACCTTGCATTGGATTTTTCTCCCTTTCCCTCTTGATCTTCACGTGAACTTCACCCTCTTCCTTGCTTTTTCTCTCATTTTACTTCCATTGAATTGTCTTGTCACATAAATGCTCTCTTATCATCTTCTTACAACTGACATGGGTTAGTAACTTTGGCTTTTCCATTCTCCTCATGCACTTCACGTAAATGGCCTTCTTTTAACTCTCAATTATGTTGTTTGGTTGCATTGCAACTAACTTAGTTACTCTCCCACAACTAACTTTCAATTTAGTTACTATTTCACCTAACTTATTTCCTATAAGCTCTCTAGCTTATCTAGTTCAATCACTTAGCTTATCATCTCATAAGCATGATATCTTATCTTAAGATAATGGCTCTAGCCTATCTCTACAATAGCCACAATGACTTATTACATAAAAAGTTCCCTAACTTATCATCATGCTTGCTTATCACTATGATAAGTAAGTGTGCTTATCATTTTAAACTCTCTTAAACTTCATCATATGTCTAGTAACTTATCATCTAATATTCCAATGATAATTCAACTTACTAATTTAGGTCACATAATAATACTATATGCCACCTATTAATGACACACAAAAATATTCAATACTTAAAAGAATTTCATGATTCTCCATTTGATTATTTTCGGCCTATATATAAAAATCTTTAATCAGAATTTAATTTTTATGGATTATGAAGTATACTAGGCAAATGGAAAATATAAATTCATAAGAGAAACTTACCTTGCAAGTTTCGGCTCTTAGGAAAATATAATTTAAACTTTGCACAAAACTTCCAAAATGACAAGAAAATTATTTAGGAAAAATTTCAGGAAATAAGTCTCATATTAATTGATGTACCTTAACATAAAGCTTAGGCCATACATTGGCCAAAACTATGGCTCCATAATAAAATTAAAGCTAATACATCAGAAATTAAAAGCTAATACATAAGAAATAACATAAGAAATAATCGGGGTCTCACAGAACGTTTTCCAAAGAAAAGGCGATCAAAACTCCTACCTCGAGGTGATGGACCATTTCAAGTTGTGGAGTGCATCAATGATAATGCCTACAAGCTTGACATACGAGGTGAGTACGGTGTCAATGCAAGCTTTAATGTTGCTGATTTGTCTCCTTTTGGTGTAGGTGACGATTTGAGGACAAATCCTTCTCAAGAGGGGAAGCATAACGCAAACCAAGGAGCTGGACATACATGTGGGAATGGAGCTGAAGACGCTTTGTCACTTCCTAGTGGCCCAATTACAAGACTTAGAGCCAAACATTTCAAGGATGCGCTCAATGGGCTAATCCAAGAGAGTTGGGCTGAATTTAAAAAGACTAAGATGCGCTCAAATAATAACCAAGGCTTAGTCCAAGTCATCAGTCTCTCTGAGGGAATTTCCCCACGTAAAACAATCATTGCCGAGGTCTCCATTCCTTTGTCGAGGTGTCTATTTATCTCAGGTTATAAAGTTCCGAGGTCCCCATTGCTATGTCGAGGTCCCCGAGTGTCCATTTCTCTCATTCCAACCATTCTGAGGTGCTCCAGAGGTGTCCCTCACTTATCTCGGTTTACCCCGGTACCAAGTGGCAAGTGAAGTGGCTCAATATGAACAGTAACGTGGCCAGCATGGTTTGCCTCTTATTAGGCATGAATTTATTAAATTTCAAGGATATTAAATAGGGTAATGAATGTGGTCTTTGCTGGGCATGTTACATTAGTTGAATCTGGTCTTTTTGCTATTTTTAGTTGCCTCTAGTAGTCCAAGAGGCCTAATTTCGTGGGAGCTTGTTAGTTGTTGTTTTAATGCTTAGTTATGGTTTTTCCTATTTTCGGAGGGTTATTCCAAATATTTAGAGGGTCTATTTCGTGAACAGAAACCATTATTATTGATTAAGATTGAATCTACAAACTTTTGAGAGGTTTTGTGTTCCTTTTGGTTCTTCAAAGAACTCTTTGAACTTATCAAGTTTATATTGTGGCGTTCAAGCAACCGAAACTTATCACCTTGATTTCTTGAGAGTTTCTTGGGTTTTCTTGGTGTTGCGTTTCAATCCTCCGTAGTCTTGGTTTATCATATGGCTAGGTGACGGGTCAAGGGTCAACCAATCTTGTCTTCACGTTCTTGGAGTTCCAATCCATCATTGTTAGTGGGTTTCATCACATTTGTTGGTGGAGTTCATATCAACGGTAACCTTGATTCAAGTCCTAGAAGAATTCGGTCAAGACTAAGCTTCAATTTGGAAAGAAATATTTTTGGGGCTCTTCTAGAAGGATCTCTATTCTAGGCGTCCAAATCCTTCGTTTTTATGGCTTGCACTTCTTTTGGACGTCCAGCAATTATTTCCATAATTAGATACCTTAATATTGAAGAAAGTGAAGCAAAAAGATTAATGGATTAGTTACAAACCGAAAGACAAATAAAAATTGCCCAAATTAATTTGTTTAATGATGAAACAAATGAAGCAAATAGGTTAATAAGAGAGTTGTGGACCTAAATATAAATTAAAAAAATATCAAATTCAATTCGTTTCGTAGAAAGATACCATAATATTGAAGCAAATAGAATAAGTTACAGACAAAAAGACAAGTAAACAATTGTTCCAACTTTATGATGAAGCAACTGAAGCAAATAGATTAAAATAAGAGTTATGGACCTAAATATATTTTTAAAAAGACCAAAATCAATTAGATTCATAATTAGATGGAGCAAATAGTTTAATGCAAGACTTATAGAGCTAAAATAAATTAAAAATTACGGAATTCAATTTGTTTCGTAATTAGATACCTTAATATCGAAGAAAATTAAGCAAATAGATTAATTGATTAGTGTAGACAACAAACAAATAAAAAATCGTCAAAATTAAATGTCTTGATATTTTGAAAATGGAATGATTAAGAAAATGAAGCGAATATATTATTGGAAGAGTTATGGACCTAAACATAAATTTAAAAAGAACAAATTGAATTAGTTTCATTATTAGATAGCATAACAATTGCCCAAATTAATTTGGCTAATGATTTGATAACTTAATTATGTAGCAAATGAAGCAAATATATTAATAAAAGAATTATGGACCTAAATATAATTTAAAAATGACGAAAATAATTTAGATTCAAAATTAGATACATTAATGTTGAAGAAAATGAAGCAAATAGATTAGTGGATTAGTTACAGACCAAAAGACAAATAAACAATTGTCCAAATTAATTTGTTTAATAACTAGATAACCTAATGATGAAGCAAATAAATTAATGAAAGAGTTATAGACTTGAATATAAATTAATAAATATCAAATTAAATTAGTTTCGTAGTTAGATACTTAAATATTGAACCAAATAGTTTAAAGTGTTAGTTATAGAACAAAAGACAAATAAACAATTGTCAAAATTGATTTGTTTTATAATTAAATAAATTAATGATGAAGCAAATGAATAAAATAGATTAATAGAAGATTTACGAACAAAAACTTAACTTAAAAAAGAAAAAAATCAATTATATTCATAATTAGATAAATTAGTGTTGAAGAAAATTAAGCAAATAGATTAATGGATTAGTTACGGACCAAAAGACAAATATACAATTGTACAAATTAATTTGTTCAATAACTAGATAACTTTATGATGAAGCAAACAAATTAATGGAGGAGTTATAGACCTAAATATAAATTAAAAGATATCAAATTCAATTAGTTTCGTACTTAGATACCTTAATATTGAAGAAAGTGAAGCAAAAAGATTAATTGATTAGTTACGGACCAAAAGACAAATATACAATTGTCCATATTAATTTGTTCAATAACTAGATTACTTTATGATGAAGCAAATGAAGCAAACATATTAATGGAAGAGTTATAGACCTAAATATAAATTAAAAAATATCAAATTCAATTAGTTTCGTACTTAGATACCTTAATATTGAAGAAAGAGAAGCAAAAAGATTAATAAATTAGTTACAAACCAAAAGACAAATAAACAATTGCCCAAATTAATTTTTTTAATGATTAGATAACTTAATTATTAAGCAAATGAAGCAAATAGATTAATAAAAGAGTTATGGACCTAAATATAAATTAAAAAAATATCAAATTCAATTCTTTTCGTAGTTTGATACATTAATATTGAAGCAAATAGAATAAGTTACAGACAAAAAGACAAAAAAAACAATTGTTCCAAATTAATTTGTTTAATAATTAGATAACGTAATAATGAAGCAAATGAATAAAATAGATTAATAGAAGAGTTACGGAACAAAATTTAATTTAAAAAAGACAAAAATCAATTAGATTCCCAATTAGATAAATTAATGTTGAAGAAAAGTAAGCAAATAAATTAATGGATTAGTTAGAGACCAAAAGACAATTATGCAATTGTCCAAATTAATTTGTTCAATAACTAGATAACTTAATGATGAAGCAAATGAAGAAAACAGATTAATGGAAGAGTTATTGATGCAAATTTTACAAGGAGCCTAGTTGAAACAAATTCATGGAGGAATATTGAACCTGATCCACGTCAGCATCAAAGAATCACAATGATTCATGTTCTAGAAGGCTGCATCAAATCCGGTCAAGGTTAGAATCCGGATTTATAGGAATATTTGGTTTGCATTTGAATTCCTTCTCAAATGCTATTTCAACCTTTTCCTTAGCCGAATTTTTAGGAATGTTTGAATTTGCATTTTAATTCCTTTTTAAAAGGCTGTTATCACTTTTCCTTAGCCGGGTTTTAGGAATGTTGTAATTTGCATTTGAATCACAAAACTTCTTTTTCTTGAAAGAAAACATGCAAATGCTTATGACGTGTCATGCTAGATAATGAATAACATGTCATGCTTGATCATGAAAAATTATGTTGTGTATCATTCCAGTTTCATAAAATCGTAAGTTTTCACTTACTTCCACCTACCTCGGTCTTCTTGAGTTTCGAGTGAAGCTTCGCCTACAAGCGAGTTACATTCGTTACATAATTGCTTAGATAATAACATTCAAGTTGACATACAAAAGTACTCGTAAACGCTTCCGGTCACCAAAGTACGTATTTTTGAAAATATGACTTCACTTGCATAAGATGTCATTTACAAAACATTTCTTCTAAACTTTAGCTTGCATAAAACAAATTTGAAAACAATAACATATGCATCAAACAGCTCCAACTAGGTTGCTGTTTTAAACTACCATATGTCCAACTTGTATTCAACTTAGTACACTGATTCTTCCCATCAACATCATTGATTCCAAGGCCTATCCATGAAAATCAGGAACTACATTTCATACTGAGAATTCCAAGCCAAAACAGCAACTTATCTACGTCTAATTTCCATTCTTTATGTCATGTACAATTCTCACCACGTTATTAAGGATTACATTACATATAATCAATCTACTTGACCCGAGTGTGCCTAATCCATGTTCTCCAATTACACCTTGATTTACTTGGGTGATAAGCTTGTTGTTCTATACCTTATAACCAACATGAAATACACTTAACAGCAAGCAACATCAAAGGACAAATCATACATCAAATCTGCAAGTTAAAACCAAAGGAGACATTCGGCTAACACTCCCTTTTTTCCTTCCATTCTCTTGTTTACATGATAGCATTTCCAAATATACATTTATTCCCAGAATTAGGCCACTGACCGAAACCTTAACATCATCCAAATTCACCATGTACGTTTATTCTCAAGGGTTTATAACAGCAACACAACAACCTTCAAAAATCAAGGATTACACT
The DNA here is from genome assembly GCA_963930655.1 of Myrica gale. Lineage (NCBI taxonomy): Eukaryota > Viridiplantae > Streptophyta > Magnoliopsida > Fagales > Myricaceae > Myrica > Myrica gale. Next base: position 10,170,661 of record OZ005619.1, on the reverse strand, counting down.
TTAAACTTCTCATGCATTTAGTACATTTTTCTACTCTTATCACAACTCACAAGCTAACATATTTTCCAACCTTATTAAACCAAAATCGTGGTCTTCAGCATACCTCAACCACCAGCAAATTTCATCACAACACAAACCATCTTCAAAAGTTTCAATTTAAGGGCATGCAACAACAAATTCGGCCACAATGACCACCAATTCTACATGCAACATTATCTCTTCGTAGCTTTAACCAAACATGGCCTTTAACATCAATACTCCTCCTCAAATCAGAAGCAACAAATCATACAATATGGTTACAAAATTCGGCCAACAGCAACCTAGCCACATGCATGATAATATATTCAACACTAGAACCAAAAATCATCACTTCCTTCATCATCAGCCCAAAACCGTGGCATTAATCCCTTCCTCCCATCAACAGCAACTTCACAACACTACAACTCCCTCATGCAAGAAAATACTTGCAAAGAATGTGCAAAGAATGTGTGGTGTGAGGGGGTGAATGAGGCTATGCCTCATTCATGTGCAAAGGAAACAACTTTGTTTCCTCCGCCCATGCTCATTGACTGCATGGGCGGCAGCCTTTAATTCCTTGTCTTTATATATATATATATATATATATATATATATATATATATATATATATGCACTCCACGTGAAGCATCAAAAAATCCCTTCTCTTTTGCCTTCTATGCCCATCACGTGATACTCTAATCAGCCTACCTAGTGATACTCTAATCAGCCTACTTAAGAACATGCCATTTGCCAAATAAAACGAAACCGAAGATAATTCAACATGCACTAACATAGGGCTTCACAACCATAACTTATCATACAAATGAAAATATATAGCCAAATTTCAGAAACTATAAAGTATAATAAAATGTACTTTAAATATCCTTGAATACTAAAATTCCATAAGTCATTGCAATATTATTAAATTCCTTACAATAGGCCAAATAACAGCCCCCAAAATTAAATTCAAGAACAAGTACATAACATAAATAGCAAAATGTAATACGGGATCTCACATCCTCCCCTCCTTAATAAAATTTCGTCCCAGAAATTTCTCTACCACCAGTAGTTTTGTCCTGAGTGTGAGTGTGCAAGACCATAAGGATGGGGGCAAACATTTGTGCTTGCCCCACTACTGATCTATCCCTGGTAAATGTAGTCTGGGGAGTTACTCCCAGTCCATAAGTGAGACATGGTCGTGTGGGTCTGCTCCTCTAGACTAGGGTCATGTACTACATTTTCCGGTGGTTCGCGGTATCTAGGTCTAGAGTCTACTTCCTATGAAGGAAGATGGGTTTCAGACGTGGCATCCTGCACCCTAATCCTTCTTCGATGTCTTCGTTTAGAGCATTGTCTACGTGTACATTCATGTAATGAGCTATTTGTCCTAGGTTCCTCTTGCTGACCCCTGCCTATACTAGGTAAAGGGTCCTCTTCCATAGGGTCTTCTACCGGAGCCTCTACTGGATCCTCTTCTGGGTCCTCTTCTAGATCCTCCTCTGGATCCTCTTCTAGATCCTCTTATGGATCCTCCTCTAGATCCTCCTCCCTAATAGCTCTGATGGGATTTGCATTTATTGGCGATTCTGGCCAATAAGGGTTGGTCTGATACATCTGGTGATTTGAGGCTAAGGGTTGCCTCAACTTGGAAGGTCCTGGTTGGTCATCATGTAATGAGCTATTTGTCCTAGGTTCCTCTTACTGACCCCTGCCTATACTAGGTAAAGAGTCCTCTTCCATAGGGTCTTCTACCAGAGCCTCTACTGGATCCTCTTCTGGGTCCTCTTCTAGATCCTCCTCTGGATGCTCTTCTGAATCCTCCTCTAGATCCTCCTCCCTAATAGCTCTGATGAGAATTGCATTTATTGGCGATTCTGGCCAATAAGGGTTGGTCTGATACATCTGGTGATCTGAGGCTAAGGGTTGCCTCAACCTGGAAGGTCCTGGTTGGTCTTCTGCTGGAGGTGGCGGGGGCTGATACGTTCCCACCATACTTTCTTGCCAATAGGGTTGTTGGGGCGGAATTCGCCCTACTGAACCCTCTCTACCATACTCATATGGAGCATGAGTCGGAGCAACACGGCTGCCCGACTGCCCTGCCAAGCCCTGAGATCTGGGGTTGACACTGAACAGATTACGATACTCTCGCGCCATCATCCTTCTATGAGAAGGAGTGGTCGACTGCTGGGAGCGCGGGGATCGACGACTCGACGACATCTGATATCATAACATAATAGTCAGTTACAATCTTAAACTTAAACATGAGCAAAATATATCAACATTTTATCACGAAGAAATTCATATTCTTTATGCAAACAGGGGATCAATCATAGAGTAGACAAACAATGCAGAAAGCATACAAGACAACTTCATTCAAAATAAGGGAGTAGATGATGTGAACCTCGCCAAGAGTGACGAGACCCGACAACTAAAGGAAACCCAAGATCGTTCTAGGACAGATCCGAATGGAAACCTCGACCGTTGTTTATTAGAAACAAGAACCTCGGTATAAGGAAGACGCCACAAACGGTTGTGGAAACTCCGTTTGATAAGTCGGGTTAAATGCCACGGGAAATCCCGATAAGTTCGAATAGTTCTTCAAAAAACCAAAGAGAATCACAAGACCTCTAAAATAATATTAATCTCAAAGTTGTGTGTCCTCTACATGCCCAAATGCCCTTTAAATATACTTGGAACATCCCTCCAAGAATATGATTGTAATTAAAAAGGGAAACCAATTCAAATTTGAAAGAAATTAAATTCTCCCAAAAATCCGGCTAAAGAAAAGGGATAGACCAACATTTGAAAAGTGATTCAAATGCAAATTCAAACATTCCTAAAAATCCGGCTAAGGAAAAGGGATAAACTAGCATTTGATTTGAATTCAAATTCAAATCAAATATTCCTAAAAATTAGGAAAGGGGATAAGACAGCATTTGATTTGAATTCAAATTTAAAATCAAATATGCCTAAAAATTAGGAAAAAGTATAAGGTAGTATTTGATTTGAATTCAAATTCAAATCATATATTCCTAAAAATTAGGAAATGATCAAAACACCATGAAAGGAAAGGATTTGGCCCTTAGAATAGCCATGCAATCCGATTGTTCTAGAATAGACCCAAAAATTACTCTTGACCGGATCCTTCTAGAATGTGGATCATCTTTAATGGGCCTCCATGACTTTGCTTGAGCCCATATCTCTTGAATGAGTTCGTCGATTCCATCCTTGAACTTCTTGTCTTGTTCTCTCGTAATCGGCCCCACGGGTACTTGAACTAGCTCATTTGAAGCCTTGCTCAGATCCGCATCAGTATATACTTCTTAAATTCGTTCTCCTTGGAACTGAGGGTATTTAGCGTACATTTCACTTTGCAGCTCCCACGATGCTTCCTCAACCCCATGATTCCTCCACAGAACCTTTATAAGCGGTATGGTCTTTGTCCGCAATTGTTGCTATTTTCTATCGAGAACCCTAACCGGTTCTTCTACATAAGTGAGGTTCTCCTTAATATGTAAAGGTTCATATTCTAATACGTACTTGCGTAGAAGCGATACATGGAATACATCATGAACTCCTGCTAAACATGGCGGTAGCACTAATCTGTACGCTACTGGTCCAATGCGCTCTGGGATCTCGAAAGTTCCTATGAATCTGGGCTGAAGCTTTCCCTTCTTCCCAAATCGCATCATTCCCTTAGTCGGGGAAATCTTCAAAAATACTTTACTTCCCTCTTCAAATGCTAGCTCCCTTCTCCGGTTGTCTGCATAGCTCTTTTGTTGACTTTGGACCGTACTGAGCCTTTCCTTGATCACCGGAATCTTTTCTTTCGTCCTTAGGACTATCTCTGGACCCAACAGTCTTCCTTCTCCGACTTCGTCCCAAAATAATGGAGACCTACACTTCCACCCATACAAGGCTTCGTATGGTGCCATGCCGATGCTCGCCTGGAAGCTGTTATTATACGCAAACTTCGCTAATGGCAAGTATTGAGCCCAACTGACTTTAAAATCTATCACACAAGCTCGAAGCGTATCTTCTAGAATCTGTATAGTTCTCTCAGATTGTCCGTCCGTCTGTGGGTGGAAAGCGGTACTGAAATTCAACCGAGTGGCCAAGGATTCATGCAGTCTTTTCCAAAATCTTGAAGTGAATCTTGGATCCCTATCCAATACTACGCTCTTGGGTATACCATGAAGTCTCACAATCTCTTGAAAATAGACTTCAGCTAGCTTCTCTGGAGTATATTTCACCCTAATGGGCAAAAAGTGGGCTGACTTGGTCAATCAGTCCACAATCACCCATATGGCATCATAACCCGCTATTGTTCGAGGTAGCCCTACAACAAAGTCCATGGCTATCCCTTCCCATTTCCACGCCGAAATATCTAGAGGCTTTAATGTTCTTGCCTGCCTCTGGTGCTCTGCCTTCACTCTCTGACAGATCAAATATCGAGCAACATATTTCACGATCTCCCGCTTCATATTCGGCTACCAATAGGCTTCCTTAATGTCTCGATACATCTTCGTTCCTCCTGGGTGAATGGTATAAGGCGTAGTATGCGCCTCTGCCAAGATCAATTCTTTGATTCCTTCTGTACTTGGGACACAAATTCTGCTTTGATACCGCAGCAATCCCTCCTTATCCTCAAAGTCAGGATCATTCTTCTTTCCAATCCTTTCTCTAATCCCCTCCATCACCTTATCACTCTTCTGGGCTTCGCGAATTCGTTCCTCTAGCGAAGGTTGTAACGAGAGCCCTGCAATCGAGACAAACTGATCGGTCATTATAAGCACGATCTCAGCCCTTTCCAAGTCTTTCATGATTCCTTCAGATACTGCTTCCATGACACTTGATTCAACCGACTTCCTACTTAGAGCATCAGCCACCACATTTGCTTTTCCCGGGTGGTAGCTAAGGGTGCAGTCATAATCCTTAATCAATTCCAACCAGCGTCGTTGCCTCATGTTCAGCTACTTCTGAGTATTGAAGTACTTGAGACTCTTGTGGTCTGTGAATATCTCGCATCTGACACCATAGAGATAATGTCTCCATATCTTCAGCGTATATACGACTGCAGCTAACTCCAGATCGTGAGTGGGGCAATTCACCTCATGAGGCCTCAACTGCCTAGACGCATAGGCTATGACCTTTTTATCTTGCATCAGGACACATCATAAGCCCTGCTTAGAGGCGTCACTGTAAATTTCATACTCCCCATGCTCCGAGGGTAAAGCTAACATCGGGGCAGTAACTAAGTTGGTCTTTAAAGTCTGAAAGCTTCGTTCGCACTCGTCCATCCATTCAAACTTGATGTTCTTCTTGGTTAACAAGGTCAATGGCATAGCTATCTTTGAAAACCACCGATAATATCCTGCTAACCCCATAAAACTTCTTATTTCCTTCACATTTGTAGGCCTCGGCCATTTGAACACAACATCGACCTTACCGGGATCCACAGCAATCCCTTCAGTCGAAACTACATGCCCCAAAAATCGGACTTGTTCCAACCAGAATTCACACTTAGAGAATTTGGCATACAACTTCTTCTCCCTAAGAATCTGTAGAACAGGCCTTAGATGCTTCTCATGTTCCTCCTTATTTCGTGAATAAATCAAGATGTCATCTATGAAAACAACTACAAACTTATCCAAGAACTCCTTAAACACCTTGTTCATCAAATCCATAAATGCGGCCGGGGCATTAGTCAGCCCAAATGATCACCAAAAATTCATAGTAACCATAGCGTGTCCGAAAGGCCGTCTTGGATATATCTCCTTCTTTCACCTTCAACTGATGATAACCCGGTCTCAAGTCAATCTTTGAGAATACCTGTGCCCCTTGAAACTGATTGAACATGTCGTCTATACATGGTAACGGGTATCTATTCTTTATGGTCACCTTATTCAACTCCCTATAATCAATACACATCCGGAGACTTCCGTCCTTCTTCTTGACAAATAGAATCGGTGCTCCCCAAGGTGATACACTTGGCCGTATAAACCCTTTCTCCAGGAGATCTTCTAGTTGAACCTTTAGCTCTTTCAGCTCTGTTGGTGCCATTCTATACGGTACTTTAGAAAGTGGAGCTGTTCCTCTGGCTCTAGTTCAATGCCAAACTCCACTTCTCTATTTAGGGGTAACCCAGGTAATTCTTCTGGAAATACATCAGGAAATTCGTTCACTATCGGGGTTTGCTCAACAGTGGCACCTCCTTCTGTGTATCATTCGTCCAAACTAAGAATCCTTCATGTCCTCCTTGCAACGATTTCTAGCCTGCAAGTCTAAAATAATCATTGGCCTTCGCTCCATCTTCATACCTGTAAAACAATAATCCGGCCTCCCCTCCTTTTGGAACATGACCTTCTTCTCATAGCACCGGATATTAACACAATGTGTTGCCAACCAATCCATGCCTAGAATAATATCAAATCCTCCCATCTCCATAACAATCAAATCGGCCAACATAACTTGCCCTTCAATTTCTATTGGATAGTTCTTCACCATCCGGCTACAATTAACTCTTCCTCCAGCGGGCGTTGACACAAGAACATTACAGTCTAATGGTTTCACAGTTTACGACACGTGCCTTGCAAAATGCTAATGCAATGAATGAATGCGTGGCCCCCGAGTAAATAAAACGAGGGCTTCCCCATAAGGCAAAGGCAACTTACCTGCCACTACTCTGGTTTGATTCTCCGCATCCTCCGGAGTAAGAGCGTACAGTCTTGCTTGAGTTGGACCTCCTTGCCTCCTTTCATTATTCTGCTGTGGGGGTCGGGGTGCTTGGTTTGGGTTGCCTATATTCCTACAATCCCTGGCAATGTGGCCGGGCTTCCCACATTGGAAACATACTCCTTGCCTACACTCCCCTAGGATGTCTCCTGCCACACTTGTTACACTGGGGAAATTGGTTTCCTCCTGAACTTTGGGCTCCACTAGGCCTCTGATTCTGTCCCTGGGATGAATCCTCCTTATTTCTTTTCCAGGGCATCTGTGGCATTGTTGGATTAGAAGGGGCCTTCCTCTTTTGTTGTTCATGATATGCCGCTATTCTCTGTAGTCCTCTCTCCACAATCACTTCCCTTTCTATCAATTCTGCTAGAGTCTTCAAATTATGGCTATAGACCATGTCGTAGATTCGTGGATGAAGTCCCTCCTCGAACTTCCTAGCCTTCCTTTCCTTATCTGGTACTAGCTACGAGGCAAACCGCACAAACTCCATAAATCGACCAGAGTACTGCTCCGCTGTCAGAGTCCCTTAGGTTAAGGTGGCAAACTCCCTTGCTTTTGCCTCACGAGTTGTCATTGGAAAGTAACGATCCAAGAATTCTTGTTGGAATCTCTCCCAGGTTATGGGTCGTTGCCCTAACTCTTGGCTTAGTAATAGTTTCTCAGACAGCCACCACCTCTTGGCATCTTCCTGTAGTTTAAAGGTAGCAAAACTCAGTTTTTGGGCGTCTGTACACCCCATGACTTCAAGTAACTCCTTTATCTCCACCAGCCAGTTCTCTGCCAAAATCGCATCTCCCTTGCCATTGTACGTTGGCAGGTGCTGGCGGTTAAACTGGTCGAAGGTGCATCCCTCAGGGCCTCTTGCCCCTCCACATTTGCTCCTTGGTGCACCTACTCGACAATAAGCTAGCAATGTGCCTTAGAACATCATCGGTAGTGACACCTGGATCCTCGGGTCCCCGATTCCTTTGCGGTCCTCTAGGTGCCATCCTGCACTTCAAGGTCATTGTTTAGCATAGAACTTAATGTGTCATAATTCTACTTAGAAGTCTAGCGTATTTGATGCTTAACAAGCTAACTCTTAGGGTTCTAATCCATTCCTTATGTCTTCCGGCCCTACTCTCTATTCCTCTGATACCACTTAACTGTCACGCCCCGAACGCTAGCCCGAAGGGCCAATGACAGTCGCGAGCATTCCCGTATGAACAATCCAGCGAACTTAACAATAATAACTTAATAGCGGAAATATTACTGATAGAGAGACGGGGCAAAAAAATCTACATAACTTAACTTACATAAATGACCTCATTAATAGGAGAGTAACATCTTAATTACATATCATTAACTAAACACTAAGTGATAGACCACATCGGTCCATAGTCACCAACATCAAACTACATGGAAAGTCTTCCCTCTTAAGACAAGTACTCCTCAGGACTGTTTTCACTTGGAACATCTAGAATGATACAATTTAAAAACTTGTGAGTCAAAAGACTCAGTAAGAGAAATATAAGCTTATAACTTGAACATGTAATTCAGGAATGATCGTCAAACTTGATGTGCATGCATGCTTAATGTTTTCATATGCACATGCTCTTTGCTCTTGAGAACGTATACTTGTACTTAAAATGACACTTGGTCCTTGAAAAGAATTCTTTCTTATCTTCTGGGCTACTTACGCTTCATTTAACCCATCCTTCTCTCATTCATCCTACAGTGTGGTTGCAGTTACCTCGAGAACTACCCTTCCTTCTCTCATTCGTTCTTCGGTATGGGTGCCCTTAGGTGTCATCCATCCTTCTCGCATTCGTCCTTCAGAGTGGATGCACCTTTAGATGGTACGGTACCGACCTTCTCAGCCCTTTAACTTAACTTGTCATAAAAACTCTTTCATGCTTTCATTTGCACAAAACTTCTTTTTCTTGAAAGAAAACATGCAAATGCTTATGATGTGTCATGCTAGATAATGAATAACATGTCATGCTTGATCATGAAAAATCATATTGTGTATCATTCCAGTTAACATGTCATGGCTACAAGCGAGTTACATTCGTTACATAATTGCTTAGATAATAACATTCAAGTCTACATACAAAAGTACTCGTAAACGCTTCCGGTTTCCAAAATACGTATTTTTGAAAATATGACTTCACTTGCACAAGATTTCATTACAAAAGATTTCTTCTAAACTTTAGCTTGCATAAAACAAATTCGAAAACAATAACATATGCATCAAACAGCTCCAACTAGGTTGCTGTTTTAAACTACCATATGTCCAACTTGTATTCAACTTAGTACACTGATTCTTTCCATCAACATCATTGATTCCAAAGGCCTATCCATGAAAATCAGCAACTACATTTTATACTTAGAATTCCAAGCCAAAACAGCAACTTATCTACGTCTAATTTCCATTCTTTATGTCATGTACAATTCTCACCAAGTTATTAAGGATAGCATTACATATAATCAATCTACTTGACCCGAGTGTGCCTAATCCATGTTCTCCAATTACACCTTGATTTACTTGGGAGATAAGCTTGTTGTTCTATACCTTATAACCAACATGAAATACACTTAACAGCAAGCAACATCAAAGGACATATCATACATCAAATCTGCAAGTCAAACCAAAGGAGGTATTCGGCTAACACTCCCTTTTTTCCTTCCATTTTCTTGTTTACATGATAGCATTTCCAAATATACATTTAATCCTAGACTTAGGCCACTGACCAAAGCCCTAACATCATCCAAATTCACCATGTTTACATTTATTCTCAAGGGTTCATAACAGCAACACAACAACCTTTAAAAATTAAGGATTACACTTTAAACTTCTTATGCATTTAGAACATTTTTCTACTCTTATCACAACTCACAAGCTAACATATTTTCCAACCTTTTTAAACCAAAACCGTGGCCTTCAACATACCTCAAGCACCAGCAAATTTCATCACCAACACAAACCATCTTCAAAAGTTTCAATTTAAGGACATGCAACAACAAATTCAGCCACAATGACCACCAATCCTACATGCAACATTATCTCTTCGTAGCTTTAACCAAACATGGAATTTAACATCAATACTACTCCTCAAATCAGAAGCAACAAATCAAACAATAGGGTTACAAGATTCGGCCAACATCAACCTATCCACATGCATGATAATATATTCAACACTAGAACCAAAAATCATCACTTCCTTCATCATCAGCCCAAAACCGTGGCATTAATCCCTTCCTACCATCAACAACAACTTCACAACGCTACAACTCCATCATTCAAGAAAATACTTCAATGGAAGGACATCAATAACAGATTCAGCCAAAGGAAGGATTGAACATCACATGCAAGAGGACATTCGGTCAAGAGCTCCAAAGAAAACCGAATCTTACCTTAGGAGTTTCAGGTGGACACTAGAAGTGGTTAGAGAACACCTATAATAGGACATTCATGGTTAGAATCTAAAGACGGAAAAGCTCAAGGAGGTAGAATATCATAAGGATCAGATTTCCCTTACCTTGTTTTTCTCCTCCTGAACTACTTGGCCAAATGGAGTGAAGTGTGAGTGCTGAAAAGAATCTGTGGTGTGAGGGTGTGAATGAGGCATAGACTTAGCCTCATTCAAGTGCAAAGGAAACAACTTTGTTTCCTCCACCCATGCTCATTGGCAGCATGGGCGGCAACCTTTAATTCCTTGTCTTTTTATATATATATATATATATATATGTGCACTCCACGTGAAGCACCAAAATATCCCTTCTCTTTTGCCTTCTATGCCCATCACGTGATACTCTGATCAACCTACCTAGTGATACTCTAATCAGCCTACTTAAGAACATGCCATTTGCGAAATAAAACAAAGCCGAAGATAATTCAACATGCACTAACATAGAACTTCACAACCATAACTTATCATACAAATGAAAATACTTAGCCAAATTTCAGCAACCACAAAGTATAATAAAATGTACTTTAAATATCCTTGAACTAAAATTCCATAAGTCATTGTAATATTATTAAATTCCTTACAATAGGCCAAATAACAGCCCCCAAAATTAAATTCAAGAACAAGTACATAACATAAATAGCAAAATGTAATATGGGATCTCACATTTAGGAATCTTTGAATTTGCATTTGAATCACTTTTCAAATGCTGGTTTATATCCCATTTCCTTAGCCGGTTTTCTAGGGGCATTTAATTTCTTTCAAAGTTTGGGTTTTGTTTTCTATTCTTGGAGGGATGTTCAAAGTCTATTTATTTGGCCTTTTGGCCTGAATAAATAATTGATATTTTGGCAAAACTTGTGAGATTATTTTTCTTTGGTTCTTTGAAGAACTATTTTAACTTACCGGGATTTCGCATGGCATTCATCTCAACTTATCAAACGGAGTTTCCACCACCGTTTGTGGCTTCTTCCTTACATCGAGGTTCTTGTTTGTCATAAACAACAGGTCAAGGTCACCATTCGAATCTGTCCATAGAACGATCTTTGGATCCCTTTCGTTGATGGGTCTCATTATTCTTGACGTGGTTCACATCAGTTATAGACCTAAATATAAATTAAAAAATATCAAAATCAATTAGTTTCGTGGTTAGATACCTTAATATTGAAGAAAGTGAAGCAAAAATATTAATGGATTAGTTACAAACCAAAAGACAAATAAACAAATGCCCAAATTAATTAGTTTAAAGATTAGATAACTTAATGATGAAGTAAATGAAGCAAATAGATTATTAAAAGAGTTATGGACCTAAATAAAAATTAAAAAATATCAAATTCAATTCTTTTCATTGTTAGATACCTTAATATTGAAGCAAATAGAATACGTTACAGACCAAAAGACAAATAAAAAATTGTTCCAACTTTATTTGTTTAATAATTAGATAACTTAATGATGATGCAACTGAGGTAAATACATTAAAAGAACAGTTGTGGACCTAAATATATTTTAAAAAAGACCAAAATCAGTTAGATTGATATTTTGAAAACGAAATGATTAAGAAAAAGAAGTGAATAGATTATTGGAAGAGTTATGGATCTAAACATAAATTTAAAAAGAACAAATTGAATTATTTTCCTAATTAGATACCATAATATTGAAGAAAATGAAGCAAATAGATTAGTGGGTTAGTTACAGACCATAAGACAAATAAATAATTGTCCAAATTAATTTGTTTAATAACTAGATAACCTAACGATGAAGCAAATGATGCAAAAAGATTAATGGAAGAGTTATAGATCTTTAATTAATAAATATCAAAATTAGTTTCGTAGTTAGATACATTAATATTGAACCAAATAGTTTAAAGTGTTAGTTACAGAACAAAATACAAATAAACAATTGTCCAAATTAATTTGTTTAATAATTAGATAACTTAATGATGAAGCAAATGAATAAAATAGATTAATGGAAGAGTTACAGACCAAAATTTAATTTAAAAAAGACAAAAATATATGAAGATTCATAATTAGATAAATTAGTATTGAAGAAAATTAAGCAAATAGATAATGGATTAGTTACAGACCAAAAGACAAATTTACAATTGTCCAAATTAATTTGTTCAATAACTAGATAACTTAATGATGAAGTGTGAGACCCCAACTTTATTTCTATCTTTGTAAAAGAATTATGACTCCCTAAGAATGTATTACTCTAATTGTTGAGAATGTATGTATGGATAAATTAATTTCAAGTTATGTCTAGGGTGATGTAAATCAAGGCACATCGTCGGAGGATTCAACTCGAGTTCCCATTGGGCCGGTTACGAGGGCACGAGCTAAGAAGTTTAAGGAGCTACTCAATGGGCTGATTCAAGCGGCATGTGCTCAAGCAAACTCATGGAGGCCCATTGAACAAGATCCACGTGGCCCACAAAGGATTGTCAATTTGATTCACATTCTAGAATTCGGCCAAGGCTGAGCATCAAGTTGGAAAGAAACATTTTTAGGCATTTTCTAGAAGGGTCTCTATGATAGGCGTCCAAATCATTCCTTCTATATTCCCTACTTTTATTTTGGGCGTCCAGCAGCTATTTCCTAAAGTAGATGTCACGCCCCGAACGCTAGCCCGAAGGGGGTTAATGACAGCCGCGAACATCCACTCAATGAATGTTCTAGCGTTTTCTCTTAATCATGCAGCGGATTTTTTTTTATACATATACATAAACACCTACAACTGAGAGAGATGGGCCAAAGAGATTTACATAAACTACAACTTACACAATTGACTACGACGGCAATAGTGAAAGCATCCGAATTACATGTCATGTCTGCATGGCTGAAGTACAGACCTACTCATAACATCTTGAATCCGTATATACCTTACAATTTTGTTAGCATCCTGCCGCCTCAGTGGGATATCAAGCACTCTTAGGATTCCATGTACATTCTCCAACTCTTGACCCATAGTACATTCCCAAGGCCTATGACCAACAACATCACAATCTACTACTTACTAAGTCAGGAAATCCTCAGGACTCCTGCCACCCGGCAAACCTGGAATGATACATTTTGAAATCGTGAGTCAAAAGACTCAGTAAGGAAAAAACTTGTAAACGTGATCTTGTAAAACATGAACTTAAATCGTGAACTTGAACTTATAGCTTGAACTTGTAACTTGAAATTTGAACTTGAATTCATAATCTTGTAATCATGCACTAGTAGCATAGCTTGAAAACATAACTTAAAATCATAACTTGAATTCATGACTTGAAATCGTAAGCATGCACTTGAACTCATAAACTTAAGCATGCACTTAAACTTGAAATCATTATGAATTTGAAACCATAATGAACTTAAAATCGTAAGCATGCACTTGAACTTGAAATCATAGTCCTGTAAACATAATGCGATGCATGCCTGATCATGAATCGTGATGCATGTATATGCCTCATGTTGCATATGCACATGCACTTGCTTTTGAAAACATCATTTGTACTTATAAAGCTCTTGCTTTGGAAAATCTTATGGGCTACTTGAGCTCCATTTACCCCTGGCATCAGGGTTGTGCGTTCCCGTTGGAACTGTCCCCTATTTCCCCTTGGGGACCTTACATATGGTCAAGCTAGCACACCTTCTCGCATTCGTCCTTCAGTGGCTAGACATGACCCTTGGAGGTTCACACCTTCTTGCAAGCATCCTTCAGTGTGATTGCACATACCTCCTGGACTACCCATCCTTCTTGCAAGCATCCTTCGGTATGGGTGTCCTAGGTGACATCCACCCTTCTCGTAAACGTCCTTCGGTATGGATGCACCTTCTTGACTTGGTACGGTACCGACCGACTCGGGTTCGTTAATTAACTTGTCATAAAACTTGTCATAAAGTAGCATAAAAATGGTACTTTCATTTGCATAAAATGTCTCATTTCTCATGAGGAAAGTGAATGCAAATGATCATGATGCATTCATGTCATGCTTGGTAATGTCATGCTTGATATATCATACTTGATATGCTTATTCATAAACATTCTTCATGCAGTGTATCATTCCAGTTTTGTAAAGGTTTTTCACTTACCTTCGCTTGCTTGAGCATCGAACGTCTCGTTACCTACAATGAATCATACTATTGTTATTCATAGGTTTACTAAACGTATAGAGTAATCAATACATTACAATCATCCAAGGTATGACTTAAATCTTTCCATGTCCTAGGCCTTCAATCTAGGATCCACTCAATATCAAGAGATAACTACAAATGCATCAAAACACACTCTCTATTCCAGCTCTGAAATCTGCTTATGTAAATTCCAGCAACAACAGAAATCTTTTAACGTTCCAACTTCCAACAACCAAAACTCTAATCTCTTCATGACACAACCAACATCCAAGGCTAATTTAACATCTCATAACAGCAACCATTATTTCACATTTCTGCCACTTTTACAACTCCAACTCAAAGTTTATAACAAAACTGTGATTCCATCTTCATCAAGCTATACTATTGCATTTGCCCATGTCTTTTGGGCTTTTTATCAAACACGAAGGGTGTATCATTTGTTCTCTTGAACATCTTTCAGATCTGACCATATATCAAACACTTAGGGCTTGGTGGTTCTCAACAAGACTCATATGCATACAACCTAATACATCAACCAATAGATTCGGCCATACATGCTCAAAATAGATCTCAGCCCTCTTTTAGGCTTTTCATCAAACACCTAGGGTGCATATTCGTTTCTCTTGTATATAAATTCTCAGATCTAACCACATTCTCCATGGTTTTGTGCACAATCCTTACAACTTTCTAAAGCTCATTAGATCTACATTTTCCTCAAAGAAAACACATGAATCTCAAAGAGAAAATCTAACAACACAACCAACAACCATTCAAAAGAAAAAGAGAACATAGGTGAAAATGGGTATGGCTTGGCCGGCCATAACCACTCACCTCCTTCTCTCTCTCTTTCTTTCTCTTCTTCCTTTCTTCTTCTTCTTTTCTCCTTCTTTCTTTCTTCTTCTTCTTTTCTCCTTCTTCTTTCTTTCTTCTCTTCTTCGGTGGGAGCTAGGGCAAATGACTTTTTGATTTGGGGGGGGCTGCTTATACGTAAAGGGGCTTGGGGGAAGGGAAAAGGCAAAACTACCCTTCCCCCCTTTCTTTTCCTTTTTTTCACATGAATTCCACCTCACATATTTCAATCCGATAAAATTTCGGAATGTAGTTATATGTGTCGACACCATCACTCAAGGTGTCGACACTATCAACACTTTTAGTTAGATGTGTCGACACCCTCACTCAAGGTGTCGACACTTCCAACACCGTCAAAATTCACTGGAGTTCCGAAAAAAATGCAAACTTTCGGGTTTTAGTTGGATGTGTCGACACCATCACTCAAGGTGTCGACACTTCCAACAGTTAGTCAAAAATCACTCTAGTTCCGGAAAAATATAAACATTCGGGTATCGGTCTAATGTGTCGACACTATGACCCAAGGTGTCGACACTTACAACACAGTCAAAATTCACTTTGGGCTCCAGAAAAAAGGTAAACTTTCGGGTATTAGTTTAATGTGTCGACACTATGCTCCAATGTGTCGACACTTACCTCAAAAATCACAAATTTAATCATACATACACTTGCAATAATACGTACTGAAGAGGTCATAAGCAATAACTTGACAGACCTAAAATCGGGGTCTCACAGTAGAACTCTATTTTAGGCGTCCAAATTTTATTTAGGCAAGCAAGTGATTATTTCCTTAATTGCTCTCTTTGGTTTAGGTAAGCAAGGATTTATTTCCTTGCTCAACTTTGCTTTACTCGACCAGCCTTTGTTTCCTAGGATAGACTTTGTTTCCATGTTAGATTTTAGCTTATAAATAGGAGCCTCTTGCATTGTAATTCAGATAGATATTGATCAATATAATTATGAGAGTATTTCTCTTTGGTTCTTTGAAGAACTTCTCGAACTTATCGGGATTTCCCGTGGCGTTCAACTCCACTTATCAAACGGCTTTCCATCCCCGTTTGTGGCGTCATCACCAAACCGAGATTCTTGCTTTTCCTAAGCAACGGGTCGAGGTTCCCTTCGAATCCATTCTAGAAACGGTCTTGGGTTCTCTATAGTTGTTGGGTCTCCTTACGGGATAACGGGGTTCACATCATTAAGCAAATTGATTAATTGATTAGTTGAAGACAAAAAAACAAATAAAATTTTTTTCAATTAATTAGCTTGATATTTAGTAACATAATGATGAAGAAAATGAAGCAAATAGATTATTGGAGAGTTATACACCTAAATATAAAAAAATAAAAACGACGAAATTCATTTATTTTCATCATTAGATACTATAATATTGAAGAAAGTTAAGCAAATAGATTAATTGGATTAGTTACAAACCAAAACCCAAATATACAATTGCAAAAATTAATTTGCTTAGTAATTAGATTACTTAATATGAAGAAAATAGATTAATAAAAGAGTTATGGACCCAAGTCAGATTGAAAAAGGACCGAAATCAATTAGATTCATAATTAGATACATTAAAATTGAAGAAAACTAAACAAATAGATTAATGGATTCGTGACAGACACAAACACAAATAAACAATTGCCCAAATTAATTTGTTTAATAATAAGATAATTTAATGATGTTGCAAACGAGACAAATAGATCAATAAAAGAGTTATGGACCTAAACAGAATTTAAAAATTACAAAAATCATATAGGATGCATTACTAAATACATTATTATGGAAGAAAATGAAGCGAATCGTTTAATGGAAGAGTTATAGTCCAAAATATTTATTAAAAAAAGGAATTCAATTTCTTTCGTAATTAGATACCCTAATATTGTAGTACAGTAAGCAAGCTGATTAATTGATTAGTTGTAGACGAGAAACAAATTAAAAATCGTCAAAATTAATTCTCTTATATTTAGAAAACAAAATGATTATGAAAATGAAGCGAATAGATTATTGGAAGAGTTATAGACCTAAATAAAAATTCACAATGAACAAATTAAATTAGGTTCGCAATTATACCTTAATATTGATGAAAATTAAGCGAATTGATTAATTGATTAGTTAAAGACAAAAAGACAAATAAAAAATTGTTCAAGTAATTACCTTGATATTTAGTAAGCCATAATGATGAAGGAAATGAAGCATAAAGATTATAGGAAGAGTTATACACCTAAATATAAAAAAAAAACGACGAAATTTATTTATTTTCATCATTAGATACTATAATATTGAAGAAAGTTAAGCAAAAAGATTTATTGGATTAGTTACAAACCAAAAGCCAAATATACAATTGCAAAAATTATTTTGCTTAGTAATTAGATTACTTAATATGAAGAAAATAGATTAATAAAAGAGTTATGGACCCAAGTCAGATTGAAAAAAGACCGAAAGCAATTATATTCATAATTAGATACATTAAAATTGAAGAAAACGAAGCAAATAGATTAATGGATTAGTGACAGACCAAAACACAAATAAACAATTGCCCAAATTAATTTGTTTAATAATTAGATAATTTAATGATGTTGCAAACGAGACAAATAGATCAATAGAAGAGTTATGGACCTAAACAGAATTTAAAAATTACAAAAATCATATAGATGCATTACTAAATACATTATTATGGAAGAAAATGAAGCGAATAGTTTAATGGAAGAGTTATAGTGTCACGCCCCGAATGCTAGCTAAACGAGGCTAATGAACGCTCGACGAGCGCTCGACCGGCGCCTTTGAGTTTCACGAAATTTTTCCTAAGTTTCTAAGTTTCCTATTGACCTATTAGGAGACCCCACTAGGTTTTTCACTTAAGAAAATACCTTGTGGTGTAAGATCACCAATTAGAAGTCAAGGATACAGATGATTTTATATGATGAAGTATGTGTATGACGAAGTATGAGATATTGAATGAGGAATACGGACGATTTTGTATGATGAAGCGTGAGTAATTGATTGATTACTCTATACGTCTAGTAAACCTATTAATAACAATAGTATGATCCAATTGTAGGTAAAGGGGCATTCTACCCACAAGCAAGCGAAGTAAGAAGAGCTTACGTTTGTAAGTGAAAATAGTAAGTGGAACTTACGTCTGTAAGTGAAAACTTACTTGTTATGAAAACTGGAATGATACGCAGCATGTTTTTATGAACAAGCATAACAGGTTTATAACCAAGCATGACAAGTTATTTCTCAACAAGCATGACATAGTATACGTATTTGCATGAAAGCGTGAAAGAAGTTTTTGTGCAAATAAAAACATGAAAGTTTTATGAGTCAAGAAAGTTTTATGAGATATTTGTCATCAAGCATGACACGTCATGAGCATTTGCATGATTTTCTTAAAGAAAAAGAAAGTTTTGTGCAAATAAAAGTATGAGAAGCATTTTATGATAAGTTGATTACGTCATGGGCAATTGCATTTGCATTTACTTTTCTCATGAGAAAGAAGAAGAAATTTTATGCAAATGAAAGTACCATTTTGATGCTACTTTATGACAAGTTTTATGACAAGTAAGTTAATGAACCCAAGTCGGTCAGTACCGTACCAAGTCAAGAAGGTACATCCATACTGAAGGACGTTTACGTGAAGGGTGGATGTCACCTAGGGCACCCATACCGAAGGATGCTTGCAAGAAGGATGGGTAGTCCACGAGGTATGTGCAATCACACTGAAGGATGCTTGCAAGAAGGTGTGAACCTCCAAGGGTCGTGTCTAGCCACTGAAGGACGAATGCGAGAAGGTGTGCTAGCTCAACCATATATAAGGTCCCCAAGGGAAATAGGGGACAATTCCAATGGGAACGCACAACCCTGACGTCAGGGGTAAATAGAGGGCAATTAGCCTATCAGATAGGATTTGGAATGATTTTCCAAAAGCAATAACTTTACAAGTACAAGTGATGTTTTCAAGAGCAAGTGCATGTGCATAAGCAATCATGAGGCATACACGTGCATCGGAATTCATGATCATGCATGAATTACATATGTTTACATGATATTTCCAAGTTCAAGTTCATTATGATTTCAAGTTCATGATGATTTCAAGTTCAAGTGCATGCTTACGATTTCAAATCCATGTTTTAGCTATAATTCCTTACTGAGTCTTTCGACTCACAGTTTTAAATTGTATCATTCCAGATAATGTTTCAGGGGAGGAAACTTAAGAGGAGGACCTTGAACCCTAGGAGAAGGGTTGGCGAAAATGTCTTTTCCTTTTTGCTTTTATTAGTAAAGGTTTAGATAATTTTTGTAAGAGCCGGCATGAGCCTCCGTGGTGTGGTGGTCATGGGTTATTCGGCTTAGTAAGTTAAGGTTTTTAACTGGTTGATATTTTGAGACTATGTTATAACTACTTTAAGTTATCGATGGGAAGCATGTTCTTATGTGCGTTAAACGCTAGCGATATAAGGCTTCTTTTAAATATTGAGGCATCATGATATTTCCGCTGCAAGTATTTTAGTAAGTACGCTTGAGCGTTCCTTGTCGGTAATGCTCGCGGCTGTCTAATTTCGTGAAACTCAAAGGCGCCGGTCGAGCGCTCGTCGAGCGTTAGGCCTCTGTATAAAAGTGTTAAGGGACGCTCGAGCGCTGGTCGAGCGTCAGTCGGGCGCAACTCTCTGTGAAATTGTTCGAAGGACGCTCGAGCGCTGGTCGACCGTCGGTCGAGCGTGAACTTACTGCACAAAAAAATTCTTGAAGGATGCTCGAGCGCTTGTCGAGCGCCTGTCGAGCGCATGTCCATTTTTCAGACACAAAACACACATTATACATCCAACACACACGAAATTTGTCTTAACATGCTCTCCTCTTATAACCTAATATTCCTCATATTCCAGACTTCTATTTTACACCTACAAATCAAGACTTCTAACAATACCATGATTCCAACCCTTCAAACAAATGCTATTGCATCTATTTCACTTCCTTTGGCCTTTTATCAAACACCTAGTATGCAAGTTGGTTTCTCTTGGGTTTTTAAATTTCCAGATCTAACCATATTCTCCATGGTTTTGTGCACAATCCATACAACTCTCTAAAACTCACTAGATCTACATTTTCTTCAAAGAAAACACATGAATCTCAAGGAGAAAATAAATCTAGACAAACAACCATCACAACAACCATTAAAGGAAAGAACAGAAAATGAGAGAAATGGGTGATGGCTTGGTCGGCCAAGAAGGGCTAAAATCCCTCACCTCCTTCTCTCTTTTCTTTCTCTTCTTCTTCCTCTTCTTTCTTCTTCTTCTTCTTCTTCTTCTTTCTTCTTCTTCTTCTTTGTTCGGGTGAGCTAGGGCAATCGATTTGTGGGAATGGGGGGGGGGATTGCCTTATACGTAAAGGGGCTTGGGGGAAGGGAAAAGGCAAAATTGCCCTTCCCCCCTTCTTTCCCTTTCTGCCCTCCATTTCTCCCCTCTTTTCCTTTTCTGCTCCTCATGAAAACTCATTTTTCTTTTCTGCCACTCCCACAATTAACTCTAATATGTCTCCTCATTTTTTATTCCAAGGATTCTCATAGTTCCAAGGCTAAAGCCCCTAATTAAAATATTTCCAAATCTTGTAACTTAGGAACATTTTCCATTAATAAAACAATTTCATCAATCTCAATTGCTCAAATCTAATGGCAATTAATATAACAGTCAGATCCTAGCTTAAAACTAGCTTAAAACTTATAAAAAAGTTAGGGGAAAAATCCCCCTAAACATAACTTGAAATTAATTTATCCATACATACATCCTCAATAAAATTCCTTTACACTATCCCTTACTCAATACTTTACATCATACCATGTCTGGGCTAATGTCTATCGACTTTCCACGATCTTAACCTCAATAAATTTCTTAACTAAGCTTATACAACTTTCCTCAATGTTAGGGTTCACAAGTCTTCCATTGGAACTCCAAATTCATCATTTATGGAATTTTAACTGGTCCCGCTCGAGCGGCAGTCGAGCACCGGTCGAGCGCCAACTTACTGTCCAACTCACAGCATAGAATTCCCAAGGGCCACTCGAGCACCTGTCAAGCGTTGGTCAAACGACAAGACACTGTCCATCATATTTCCTTAAGGCCGCTCGAGTACCTGTTGCCCGCTGGTCGAGCGCAATGTTACCTAAAAACAGGGTGCTAAGAAAAATCTTCTTATTCCAACACCCTAATTGTGATCCTCCAATTATTTCACTAAATCCCCAAATACACAACTTCAATATTGTCAAAACTACAAACAACATATCAATTCAATTATAATTATAGATGCACAAAATGCTAGGGGAAATCTTCACCTAGACATAACCTTGGATTAATTCCCCTATACCTGCCTTCCTCAATAATTAGAGCACAACTTAAGGAGTCAAAATTCTTTTACCAAGCTAGAAAAAGTTGGGGTCTCACATATAGTCCAAAATATAAATTTTAAAAAAGGAATTCAATTTGTTTCGGAATTAGATACCCTAATATTGAAGTAAATTACGCAAGCTGATTAATTGATTAGCTGTAGACGAGAAACAAATTAAAAATCGTTAAAATTAATTCTCTTATATTTAGAAAACAGAATGATTAAGAAAATGAAGCGAATAGATTATTGGAAGAGTTATAGACCTAAATAAAAATTAACAAAGAGCAAATTAAATTAGTTTCACAATTATACCTTAATATTGATGAAAATTAATCTAATTGATTAATTGATTAGTTGAAGACAAAAAGACAAATAAAAAATTGACCAATTAATTACCTTGATATTTAGTAAGCCATAATGATGAAGGAAATGAAGCAAATAGATTATAGGAAGAGTTATACAACTAAATATAAAAAAAAACGACGAAATTTATTTATTTTCATCATTAGATACTATAATATTGAAGAAAGTTAAGCAAATAGATTTATTGGATTAGTTACAAACCAAAAGCCAAATATACAATTGCAAAAATTATTTTGCTTAGTAATTAGATTACTTAATATGAAGAAAATAGATTAATAAAAGAGTTATGGACCCAAGTCAGATTGAAAAAAGACCGAAAGCAATTATATTCATAATTAGATACATTAAAATTGAAGAAAACGAAGCAAATAGATTAATGGATTAGTGACAGACCAAAACACAAATAAACAATTGCCCAAATTAATTTGTTTAATAATAAGATAATTTAATGATGTTGCAAACGAGACAAATAGATCAATAGAAGAGTTATGGACCTAAACAGAATTTAAAAATTACAAAAATCATATAGGATGCATTACTAAATACATTATTATGGAAGAAAATGAAGCGAATCGTTTAATGGAAGAGTTATAGTCCAAAATATTTATTAAAAAAAGGAATTCAATTTCTTTCGTAATTAGATACCCTAATATTGTAGTAAATTAAGCAAGCTGATTAATTGATTAGTTGTAGACGAGAAACAAATTAAAAATCGTCAAAATTAATTCTCTTATATTTAGAAAACAAAATGATTATGAAAATGAAGCGAATAGATTATTGGAAGAGTTATAGACCTAAATAAAAATTCACAATGAACAAATTAAATTAGGTTCGCAATTATACCTTAATATTGATGAAAATTAAGCGAATTGATTAATTGATTAGTTGAAGACAAAAAGACAAATAAAAAATTGTCCAATTAATTACCTTGATATTTAGTAAGCCATAATGATGAAGGAAATGAAGCAAATAGATTATTGGAAGAGTTATACACCTAAATATAAAAAAAAAAAACGACCAAATTCATTTATTTTCATCATTAGATAATATAATATTGAAGAAAATTAAGCAAATAGATTAATTGGATTAGTTACAAACCAAAAGCCAAATATACAATTGCAAAAATTATTTTGCTTACTAATTAGATTACTTAATATGAAGAAAATAGATTAATAAAAGAGTTATGGACCCAAGTCAGTTTGAAAAAAGACCGAAATCAATTATATTCATAATTAGATACATTAAAATTGAAGAAAACGAAGCAAATGGATTAATGGATTTGTGACAGACCAAAACACAAATCAACAATTGCCCAAATTAATTTGTCTAATAATTGGATACTTTAATGATGTTGCAAACGAGGCAAATAGATCAATAAAAGAGTTATGGACCTAAATAGAATTTAAAAATAACAAAAATCATATAGATGCTTTATTAAATACATTATTATGGAAGAAAATGAAGCGAATAGTTTAATGGATGAGTTATAGTCAAAAATATTGATTAAAAAAGGAATTCCATTTATTTCGTAATTAGATACCTTAATATTGAAGAAAATTAAGCAAACTGATTAATTGATTAGCTGTAGACGAAAAACAAATAAAAAATTGGCCAAATTAATTATCTTTTATTTAGAAAACAGAATGATTAAGAAAATGAAGCGAATAGATTATTGGAAGAGTTATAGACCTAAATAAAAATTAACAAAGAGAAAATTAAATTAGTTTCGCAATTATACCTTAATATTGATGAAAACCAAGCGAATTGATTAATTGAAGACAAAAAGACAAATAATAAATTGTCCAATTAATTACTTTGATATTTAGTAAGCCATAATGATGAAGGAAATGAAGCAAAAAGATTATTGGAAGAGTTATACACCTAAATATAAAAAAAAATGACGAAATTCATTTATTTTCATCGTTAGATACTATAATATTGAAGAAAGTTAAGCAAATAGATTAATTGGATTAGTTACAAACCAAAAGCCAAATATACAATTGCAAAAATTATTTTGCTTAATAATTAGATTACTTAATAAAAAACGGCCAAATTAATTATCTTATATTTTGAAAATAGAATGATTATGAAAATGAAGCGAATAGATTATTGGAAGAGTTATAGACCTAAATAAAAATTAACAAAGAGCAAATTCAATTAGTTTTGCAATTATACCTTAATATTGATGAAAATTAAGCGAATTGATTAATTGATTAGTTGAAGACAAAAAGACAAATAAAAAAATTTTCAATTAATTACCTTGATATTTAGTAAGCCACAATGATGAAGGAAATTAAGCAAAAAGATTATTGGAAGAGTTATACACCTAAATATAAAAAAAAAAACGTAGTTCATTTATTTTCATCCTCAGATACTATAATATTGAAGAAAGTTAAGCAAATAGATTAATTGGATTAGTTACAAACCAAAAGCCAAATATACAATTGCAAAAATTATTTTGCTTAATAATTAGATTACTTAATAAGAAGAAAATAGATTAATAAAAGTGTTATGGACCCAAGTCAGATTGAAAAAAAACCGAAATAAATTATATTCATAATTAGATACATTAAAATTGAAGAAAACGAAGAAAATAGATTAATGGATTTGTGACAGACCAAAACACAAATAAAAAATTGCCCAAATTAATTTGTTTAATAATTAGATAATTTAATGATGTTGCAAACGAGACAAATAGATAAATAAAAGAGTTATGGTTACCAAAACAGAATTTAAAAATAACAAAAATCATATAGATGCATTATTAAATACATTATTATGGAAGAAACTGAAGCGAATAGTTTAATCGAAGAGTTATAGTCCAAAATATCAATTTTAGAAAAGGAATTCAATTTGTTTCCTAATTAGATATCCTAATATTGAAGTAAATAAAGCAGGCTGATTAATTGATTAGCTGTAGACGAGAAACAAATTAAAAATCGTCAAAATTAATTATCTTATATTTAGAAAACAGAATGATTATGAAAATGAAGCGAATAGATTATTGGAAGAGTTATAGACCTAAATAAAACTTAACAAACAGCAAATTAAATTAGTTTCGCAATTATACCTTAATATTGATGAAAACCAAGCGAATTGATTAATTGATTAGTTGAAGACAAAAATACAAATAAAAAATTGTCCAATTAATTACCTTGATATTTAGTAAGTCATAATGATGAAGGAAATGAAACAAATAGATTATTCGAAGAGTTATACAGCTAAACATACAAAAAAAAACAACGAAATTCATTTATTTTCATCATTAGATACTATAATATTGAAGAAAGTTAAGCAAATAGATTAATTGGATTAGTTACAAACCAAAAGCCAAATATACAATTGCAAAAATTATTTTGCTTAGTAATTAGATTACTTAATAAAAAACGGCCAAATTAATTATCTTATATTTTGAAAATAGAATGATTATGAAAATGAAGCGAATAGATTATTGGAAGAGTTATAGACCTAAATAAAAATTAACAAAGAGCAAATTCAATTAGTTTCGCAATTATACCTTAATATTGATGAAAATTAAGCGAATTGATTAATTGATTAGTTGAAGACAAAAAGACAAATAAAAAATTGTTCAATTAATTACCTTGATATTTAGTAAGCCACAATGATGAAGGAAATGAAGCAAAAAGATTATTGGAAGAGTTATACACCTAAATATATAAAAAAAACGTAGTTCATTTATTTTCATCCTCAGATACTATAATATTGAAGAAAGTTAAGCAAATAGATTAATTGGATTAGTTACAAACCAAAAGCCAAATATACAATTGCAAAAATTATTTTGCTTAATAATTAGATTACTTAATAAGAAGAAAATAGATTAATAAAAGTGTTATGGACCCAAGTCAGATTGAAAAAAAACCGAAATAAATTATATTCATAATTAGATACATTAAAATTGAAGAAAACGAAGAAAATAGATTAATGGATTTGTGACAGACCAAAACACAAATAAAAAATTGCCCAAATTAATTTGTTTAATAATTAGATAATTTAATGATGTTGCAAACGAGACAAATAGATAAATAAAAGAGTTATGGTTACCAAAACAGAATTTAAAAATAACAAAAATCATATAGATGCATTATTAAATACATTATTATGGAAGAAAATAAAGCGAATAGTTTAATCGAAGAGTTATAGTCCAAAATATCAATTTTAGAAAAGGAATTCAATTTGTTTCCTAATTAGATATCCTAATATTGAAGTAAATAAAGCAGGCTGATTAATTGATTAGCTGTAGACGAGAAACAAATTAAAAATCATCAAAATTAATTATCTTATATTTAGAAAACAGAATGATTATGAAAATGAAGCGAATAGATTATTGGAAGAGTTATAGACCTAAATAAAAATTAACAAAGAGCAAATTCAATTAGTTTCGCAATTATACCTTAATATTGATGAAAATTAAGCGAATTGATTAATTGATTAGTTGAAGACAAAAAGACAAATAAAAAATTGTTCAATTAATTACCTTGATATTTAGTAAGCCACAATGATGAAGGAAAAGAAGCAAAAAGATTATTGGAAGAGTTATACACCTAAATATAAAAAAAAAACGAAGTTCATTTATTTTCATCCACAGATACTATAATATTGAAGAAAGTTAAGCAAATAGATTAATTGGATTAGTTACAAACCAAAAGCCAAATATACAATTGCAAAAATTATTTTGCTTAATAATTAGATTACTTAATAAAAAACGGCCAAATTAATTATCTTATATTTTGAAAATAGAATGATTATGAAAATGAAGCGAATAGATTATTGGAAGAGTTATAAACCTAAATAAAAATTAACAAAGAGCAAATTCAATTAGTTTCGCAATTATACCTTAATATTGATGAAAATTAAGCGAATTGATTAATTGATTAGTTGAAGACAAAAAGACAAATAAAAAATTGTTCAATTAATTACCTTGATATTTAGTAAGCCACAATGATGAAGGAAATGAAGCAAAAAGATTATTGGAAGAGTTATACACCTAAATATGTAAAAAAAACGTAGTTCATTTATTTTCATCCTCAGATACTATAATATTGAAGAAAGTTAAGCAAATAGATTAATTAGATTAGTTACAAACCAAAAGCCAAATATACAATTGCAAAAATTATTTTGCTTAATAATTAGATTACTTAATATGAAGAAAATAGATTAATAAAAGTGTTATGGACCCAAGTCAGATTGAAAAAAGACCGAAATCAATTATATTCATAATTAGATACATTAAAATTGAAGAAAACGAAGAAAATAGATTAATGGATTTGTGACAGACCAAAACACAAATAAAAAATTGCCCAAATTAATTTGTTTAATAATTAGATAATTTAATGATGTTGCAAACGAGACAAAAAGATAAATAAAAGAGTTATGGTTACCAAAACAGAATTTAAAAATAACAAAAATCATATAGATGCATTATTAAATACATTATTATGGAAGAAAATGAAGCGAATAGTTTAATCGAAGAGTTATAGTCCAAAATATCAATTTTAGAAAAGGAATTCAATTTGTTTCCTAATTAGATACCCTAATATTGAAGTAAATAAAGCAGGCTGATTAATTGATTAGCTGTAGACGAGAAACAAATTAAAAATCATCAAAATTAATTATCTTATATTTAGAAAACATAATGATTATGAAAATAAAGCGAATAGATTATTGGAAGAGTTATAGACCTAAATAAAAATTAACAAATAGCAAATTAAATTAGTTTCGCAATTATACCTTAATATTGATGAAAACCAAGCGAATTGATTAGTTGAAGACAAAAATACAAATAAAACATTGTCCAATTAATTACCTTGATATTTAGTAAGCCATAATGATGAAGGAAATGAAGCAAATAGATTATTGGAAGAGTTATACAGCTAAATATAAAAAAATGACGAAATTCATTTATTTTCATCATTAGATTACTTAATATGAAGAAAATAGATTAATAAAAGAGTTATGGAGCCAAGTGATATTGAAAAAAGACCGAAATCAATTATATTCATAATTAGATACATTAAAATTGAAGAAAACGAAGCAATTAGATTAATGGATTAGTGACAGACCAAAACACAAATAAACAATTGCGCAAATGAAATTTGTTTAATAATAACGTTGCAAACGAGGCAAATAAATCAATAAAAGAGTTATGGACCTAAATAGAATTTAAAAATTACCAAAATCATATAGATGCATTATTAAATAGATTATTATCGAAGAAAATGAAGCGAATAGTTTAATGGAAGAGTTGTAGTCCAAAAGATAAATTTAAAAAAAGGAATTCAATTTGTTTCGTAATTAGTTACCTCAATATTGAAGAAAATTAAGCAAACTGATTAATTGATTAGCAGTAGACAACAAACAAATAAAAAAACGGCCAAATTAATTATCTTATATTTAGAAAACAGAATGATTATGAAAATGAAGCGAATAGATTATTGGAAGAGTTATAGACCTAAATAAAAATTAACAAAGAGCAAATTCAATTAGTTTCGCAATTAAACCTTAATATTGATCAAAATTAAGCAAATTGATTAATTGATAAGTTGAAGACAAAACGACAAATAAAAAATTGTCCAATTAGCGTGATATTTAGTAACATAATGATGAAGAAAATGAAGCAAATAGATTATTGGAAGAGTTATACACCTAAAATTTAAAAAAATAAAAATGACGAAATTTATTTATTTTCATCATTATATACTATAATATTGAAGAAAGTTAAACAAATAGATTAATTGGATTAGTTACAAACCAAAAGACAAATATACAATTGCAAAAATTAATTTGTTTAATAATTAGATTACTTAATTTGAAGAAAATAGATTAATAAAAGAGTTATGGATCCTAGTCAGATTGAAAAAAGACCGAAATCAATTATATTCATAATTAGATACATTAAAATTGAAGAAAACGAAGCAAATAGATTAATGGATTAGTGACAGACCAAAACACAAATAAACAATTGCCCAAATTAATTTGTTTAATAATTAGATAACTTAATGACGTTGCAAACGAGGTAAATAGATCAATAAAAGAGTTATGGACGTAAATAGAATTTAAAAATTACCAAAACCATATAGATGCATTATTAAATATATTATTATGGAAGGAAATGAAGCGAATAGTTTAATGGAAGAGTTATAATCCAAAATATAAATTTAAAAAAAGGAATTCCATTTGTTTCGTAATTAGATACCTCAATATTGAAGAAAATTAAGCAAACTGATTAATTGATTAGCTGTAGACGACAAACAAATAAAAAATTGGCCAAATTAATTATCTTGTATTTAGAAAACAGAATGATTATGAAAATGAAGCGAATAGATTGTTGGCTTTGAGTCACAATCAATGTTTTGATGATAACAATATAAGTAATTGAGTTGTGGAGCAAAACGAATCCAAAATGAGCACGGAGCGATCAAACAACATCACCTTCAATGGAAGTGCTCTTAAAGTGAAGACTCAAGTCGCTAGGGTAATCTTTGTAACTCTAAGACTTCATCTTTAACAAGGATGTCAATCACACACATGCATAAGTCTTCAAAACTTGCATAAACCGTTTTAATGTTTGTTGTGAGATTAAAACTTTTTTAGTACCTTCAAAATATCTCAAATATACTCTCAAAACTTTTTATATACTTATGAGAAGTTAGAGTTTAAAATTGGGTATTTTAAGTTGGTCAAAATCAAGTTTTTAGAACAACCGGATGATGCTTAAAATGAGGAGGTCGACCGGCTCAATGTAGCGGTCGACCGGCCAACCGACCGCTTGGGGTAGCGGTCGACCGGTAGATTTAGAAATGCTTTGACAAATCGACCGTTGTGTAACGGTAACATGTAGAGGTCGACCGGTTCATGTAGCGGTCGACCGGTAGCATTTAATAGAGAGCTGTTACGCTTCTGACAATATGACCGTTGAACAACGGTAAACTTGAAGCGGTCGACCGGTTCATGTAGCGGTCGACCGGCTCGTTTTAACAGTTCACTCTAACGGCTATAAACGACTATTTTTCTCATGAGGTCTATATAAAGCCGTTCCCATGCCTTTGAAACTCAACAAAATCGTCCACAATCATTTACAAAGGCTTAGAGTGATCAAAAATCTTCCAATCTTTATTCAAGCATCATTCACATATATTCATCTTTCACATCCTTGTTGTTGTGTGAAGTCTAAGAGCTAGTCATTTCTCATTGTAATATCTACTCCATCAAGGGAGTTTTAGAGGAGAATTTTGTTCAAACATACACATTCCTAAGAGAGTGATTCTCTTGCATCCTTTCGGTGAGGGTTGTTAATCGAAAGAAGGAGTTTGGAGAGGTTTGTTCTCAAACTCGTTCTTGAGGCTTGAAGAGGGTTTTTCTCAAGCTCAAGTGTAAGGAAACCGTTCCCTTGATTGAAGGGAGAATAGTGGAGAAACCTCAAGACTCGGTAAAGGAGCTTGAGGGGTGGACGTAGGCGGGCTTGCCGAACCACCTAAATATTGTGTTTGCTTCTCTTCCCTTATCTCTTTATTTTTGCTCTAGTTTATTGCTTTAAAAGTTCTCTTTTATAGCTAGCAAACACACTCTTTGGGGTAATTTTTGAAAAAGTTTTGAAACCCAATTCACCCCCCTCTTGGGTTGCCTTAATCCTAGGAATATCAATTGGTATCAGAGCTTGGTGCTCACTTTAGCAAGATTTTAAAATCTTGAGTTAGAATGGCAACTTCAAGTAACAACTCTCATGTTGAGGGACTCTCAACTTCTAGACCCCCTTCCTTTAATGGAAGTGATTACACCTATTGGAAAGCAAGGATGAAGATCTATTTTCAATCCATTGATTATGATCTATGGCTTTGTGTTTTAAATGGACCACATTATCCTATGAAATCCGTAGATGAGAAAATTGTCCCTAAGTCCGCCAGTGAGTATAATGATGATGACAAAAAGAAAATTTCCATAAATCCTAAAGCCATGAACATACTTTATTGTGCATTAGATAGAAATGAATTCAATAGAATATCTACTTGTGATAGCGCAAAGGAAATTTGGCATACTTTAGAAATCACACATGAAGGTACAAACCAAGTAAAAGAATTTAAGATAAGCATGCTAGTTCATAACTATGAATTGTTCAAAATGAAACCGGAGGAAAACATTAGCGACATGCTTACTAGATTTACAAATATCATAAATGGTTTGAATGCTCTTGGAAAAGTGTATACTAACTCCGATTTGGTGAGGAAAATTCTTAGGTCTCTACCAAAGACTTGGGAAGCCAAAGTCACGGCTATTCAAGAAGCAAAGGACCTCACCAAACTGCCTTTGGAAGAGCTTGTTGGATCTCTCATGACTCACGAAATCACCATGAAAGGTCATGAAGAAGAAAGTCCAAAAAGGAGGAGTATAGCCTTGAAATCATCTGTCGTTGAAGTTGAAGAAGATAATGATGAGAGTGGAGACGAGGATATTGCACTCATGACTAGGAACTTCAGAAACTTCCTCAAGAGAAAGCAAGCAAGGAAGAACTTCAAAGATTTCAAGAAAGAAGAGCCAAAAAGGGAATACTCAAAGGTAGACAACAAGAAGGACCACATCACTTGCTACAAGTGCAAGAAACCCGGTCATATCAAGGCGGATTGTCCCCTACTCAAATACAAAAAAAGGGCTATGAAAGCAACTTGGGAAGATAGCGATTCAAGCTCCTCCGAAGAAGAAGATGAGGGAGAAATCGCAAACATGTGCTTCATGGCATTAGAAGATGATGAGGTATATCTCTCAGATCTAGAAGATTCAAAACCTTCATATGATGAATTAGAAAATGCTTTTGATGAGTTATACACTACATTTGAAAAGCTTAAACTCAAATACAATGTTTTGAAAAATAAAAATTCACTAGCTACAAGTGTCCTTGGTTCTTTAAAGGATGAACAAGGAACTTTGAAGCTAGAGAATGAAGAATTGAAACTAAAATTTTCAACCTTGGAAATTGAGAACAAAGCTTTCAAAGATAAAGTTACTCGTCAAAACACCATTCTTGAAAAATTCACTCAAGAAAGCAAAGCTTTGGAAAACATTCTTAATAGTCAAAGATGTGTCTTTGACAAAAGTGGATTAGGCTACAAGCCTTATAAAAATGAAAAGTATTTCAAAAACTTCTTTGTCAAAGCTAAATCTTCAAATGAATCTTTTCACATTTGCAACTTTTGCAACAAGAATGGACATCTAATATTTGATTGTCCTCTTAAGAAATTTGGGTGCAAAGCTCTTAGAAAGGTACGGGTTCCAAAGGGAAACATAGCTAACCCAAAAGGACCCAAAAAGGTTTGGGTACCAAAAGCTTCATCTTGAATTTGTTTTGTAGGATTCAAGAAAGAAGAAATGCAATAGTTGGTTCTTGGATAGTGGATGTTCAAAACACATGACTGGTGACCCATCAAGGTTCTCGAGTCTATCAACCATCAAAGGTGGAAATGTAACATTCGGCGACAACTCCAAAGGAAAAATAATTGGTATAGGCAATATTGGTGATATTGAAGATATTGAAGGGGAGATGGAAGGACTTGAAATCAACATTAACCCCACTCAAGGTGAGGATGCTCAACCCCCAAGTGAAGAAAAGGTTCAACCATTGCAAGAAGAAGGTACTTCACAAGAACTCCCTAAGGAGTGGAGGTATGCTACTAGCCACCCTCAAGAGTTAATTATTGGTGATCCATCTCATGGAACTAGAACTAGAGCTTCACTTAGAAATATTTGTAATCATCTTGCATTTGTGTCTCAAATTGAACCTAAGACTTTTCTTGAAGCCGAAAACGATGAAAGTTGGATTTTGGCAATGCAAGAAGAGTTAAACCAATTTGAGAGAAATCAAGTTTGGGAACTTGTCCCTAGACCCAAGGATCAAACCATTATTGGTACAAAATGGGTCTTTAGGAACAAGGTTGATGAGCACGGTACTATTATTAGAAACAAAGCTAGATTGGTTGCTAAAGGCTATAATCAAGAAGAAGGAATTGATTATGATGAAACATATGCACCTGTAGCACGTTTGGAATCCATTAGAATGCTTTTGGCCTTTGCATGTTATAAAAATTTTATGCTTTATCAAATGGATGTGAAAAGTGCTTTCTTAAATGGTTTTATCTTGGAAGAAGTCTTTGTAGAACAACCACAAGGTTTTCAAAACGAAGCCTATCCAAATCATGTTTTCAAATTGAAAAAGGCTTTGTATGGACTAAAACAAGCTCCTAGAGCTTGGTATGATAGACTTAAAACTTTCCTCGTTGAAAAAGGTTTTTCCATGGGTAAAGTTGACACAACACTTTTCACCAAGTCCAAAAACAATGATATCATAATTGTACAAATATATGTGGATGACATTATTTTCGGTGCTACTAATGACTCTCTTTGTCAAGAATTTTCTAAGTTTATGCATGAAGAGTTCGAGATGAGCATGATGGGTGAGCTCAACTTCTTCCTTGGACTTCAAATCAAGCAATCCAAAGAAGGAATCTTCATAAACCAAGCCAAGTATACAAAGGACTTACTCAAACGCTTCGGAATGGAGACCTTCAAAGCGGCCGAAACACCAATGAGCACATCGCTAAAGCTTGATGCGGATGAAAAAGGTAAAAAAGTGGACATCACCAAATATAGAGGTATGATTGGAGCTCTCCTCTATTTGACGGCTAGTAGGCCGGATATCATGTTCAGTGTGTGCTTATGTGCTAGATTCCAAGCTTGTCCTAAAGAATCACATCTTGTTGCTGTAAAACGTATTTTTCGATATCTTTCGGGAACTATCAACCTAAGACTTTGGTATCCTAGAGACACTCACATGAACCTAGTAAGTTATTCCGATGCTGACTTTGCCGGGTGCAAAGTCGATAGAAAAAGTACTAGTGGCACTTGCCATTTCCTAGGTTCATCTTTAGTTTCTTGGAGTAGCAAGAAACAAAACTCGGTTGCATTATCAACAACCAAAGCGGAATACATAGCGGCCGGTAGCTGTTGTGCTCAAGTGTTGTGGATGAAACAAACACTCAAAGATTTTGGACTAGAATTTGATAGTATACCCATCAAATGTGATAACACTAGTGCTATCAACTTATCCAAGAATCCTATCCAACACTCAAGGACTAAACACATTGAAGTGAGACATCATTTTCTAAGAGATCATATCCATAAAGGTGACATCTCACTTGAGTTCATTAGTACTGAGCATCAACTAGCTGATATTTTCACAAAACCATTGAGTAATGATAAATTTCGTGATCTTAGACGAGACATTGGGTTTTTAGATGCAAATGCTATTTGAAATGCTATCTCTTTGATTTCCATGATTTTTCTTTGATTTGGTGTTTTTAAACATGTTTAAAACACCTTTATGACTTATTACATGTTTGACATTCATCAAATGCATCATTTCATTTCATTTATGGACCTTAAAACCTCATTTCTCGAGAATGTAATCTGTAGCGGTCGACCAAGTACAACCGCTATGTCAAGCGGTCGATCCTCCTGTGAAACCGCTACATGTAGCGGTCGAAGGTCTTGAACCGCTATACCAAGCGGTCGACCGCCTCGTCGAGCCTATATATACTACAGTTCACATTTTGGTCGACCGGCTCTCATTTCTCCCGAACATCTCGGACTCTCTCGCCCTAAACTCTCTCAAATCCTTCCCAAAACACCATAACCTGCCCTAAAATTGTTCCCCATCATCTCAGAACCTCATTTTCGACCTAAGACCTAAGTTTTTGAGTTGATTCACATCAAAATCCATCAAGAACGAGAATTTTAGGGATTTCGGCCTCTTTGAAACCCTAACCCCAATTTTTCGACCTCCAGCCTCTTTTCTCCCAAATTTTTGAGTTCAATCATCATGCCAAGGACGAAGCAACCTGCCCTACACGTCTCAGAGCGCCCGGGATCATCTCGGTCATCAGCAGCTCCTTCGGGTGAGCCCGATTACTATTTCCTTAATGATGAATGTGCTTCAAAGTTCTATAGTGACTTCTCAAATAGAAAAGTCATGACTGGTAGGAAAGTGGATATAGCATCACTTTCAGACTTTGAGATTGAGCGTCCCTTTATGAAGCAGGGATGGCTAAACTTGTTGGATATGGGTAATGAAGTGTTTCCCAAATATGTTAGAATGTTTTTTGCTAACATGTCTACTGGTTGGGAAGCGGGTGGCCTGTTTACCGTTAAGAGTAAGGTTGGGGGACGGGATGTAGTTTTAAATGAAGTCATTATCGGTGAGATTTTTGGTATCCCACATGTTGGGATCCGGGCCTACGAGCTTAAGACATGGCCCGTGTGTAAGGGCTTTGATTATGGAGCAGCCCTAAGTTTACTCCTAGGAGCTGATGTGGCAGAGGATGCACCTAGAAAAATTCATGCCAACCAGTTGCCTGTTTGTTTGAGACTGCTGCATTTAATCTGCACTCATAACTTGATGCCTCGGGGTGGACACCGAGAGGAGGTGACTTATATGGATGTTTTTGTACTCGAGCGTCTTTTGAAGGAGAAAAAGTTCAACCTTCCTTACATTATGCTCAAACATATGGAAGCAGCCTGTGCACCTAAGAAGAATCTACCCTATGGCTTGCTGTTTACCCAGATTTTTCGCCATTTTGGTGTAGCACTCAGTTCTCGCGAGCAAGACACTTTGACAAAGAGTGAGTTATTTGATACTCACACTTTAACCCGGATGGGCTATCGACGGACTTCCCGGCACACTTGGGTGCCTAAGCATCAGGCGAATGATGAGGATGAGCCTGAGGAGGCTGATGAGGAGTTTGAGGATGTGGATGAGCCTGCGGAGGCTGATGAGGAGTTTGAGGATGTGGATGAGCCTGCGGAGGCTGAGGCGATGGAGTTTGACATAGATGCCGATTTGGCTGATGATCCTCCCTTTATTCCTTCTCCTACCAGTGCTCCCGACCATACGTTTTCCCTTGAGTCTCGATTCACCGCTTTTGAGCACAGGATGGATTCCCGGTTCACCGCTTTTGAGCACCGGATGGATTCCCGGTTCACCACTTTTGAGCAGAGGATGGATGATCGGCATGAGGCACAACAAAAGTTTCTCCATGACAGTGTCACTTCCATGCAGGAGGAGCAGAGACGGTTCTTTGAGGACATGAGGACTTTCATGGCCCGTTTTCCTCCACCATCATGATTTTCATCGAATATGCATTTCATTTTATTACTGCTTATGTATTTCCTTTGCGTATGTCTTTCTTTTTTATGATGACAAAGGGGGAGAAGAAATATGTGATATCTCTTTTTGTATCTCTGTACCCCTTTGAGACTTTGATGTACTGCTTTACTTTGATATGAAAGCCTTTCTATTATTCATATATTATTCTTTCATATTCTATACTAACTTGTGTCATTGAAGCATTAAAATGTCCAAAAACCTCACATTCTAGATATACCAAGATTACTAGATTTCAAGCAACCGAAACTTATCACCTAGATTTCTTTGTGTGGCGTTTAAATCCCCTTAGTCTTGGTTTATCATCTGGCTAGGTGACAGGTCAAGCCTCAACCAATCTTGTCTTCACGTTCTTGGGGTTCCAATCCATCATTATTATTGGGTTTCATCACAAATGTTAGTGGAGTTCGTATCAATTTAGGTCTATAATTCTTTTATTAATCTATTTGCTTCATTTGCTACATCATTAAGTTATCTAATCATTAAGAAAATTAATTTGGGCAATTGTTTATTTGTCTTTTGGTTTGTAACTAATCCATTAATCTATTTGCTCCACTTTCTTCAATATTATGGTTTCTAATTACGAAACTAATTCAATTTGTTCTATTTAAATTTATATTTAGGTATATAACTCTTCCAATAATCTATTTGCTTCATTTTCTTCATCATTGTGTTATCTAAATATCAAGCTAATTAATTTGGACGATTACAAATAACCAAATCTTCAACAAATAAATCAAGAACTTGAATAAGGTGAGAAACCAAAACTTAATCCAGCAGTAATTCGAAGATTACAAATAACCAAAGCTTCAACAAATAAATCAAGAACTTGAATAAGGTGAGATACCGAAACTTAATCCAGCAGCAATTCGAAGATTACAAATAACCAAATCTTCAACAAATAAATCAAGAGCTTTAATAAGGTGAGAAACAATGTTGAAAGGAATAGTTTTTTTTTCTTACTGGAATCGTATACTTCTTTCTTCTTCTTCTTGTTCTTTTTTTCTTCTTGATCTCTTTTTTTGAGCAAGGAACAGGAAATAGAAACGATTTTTCAAGGAATAGGAAATAGAAACGAAAATAAAAGATGGACAAAGTTATCTTAGAACCAAAGCTCTGATACCAAAATGATATGAACTTCACCAACAATTATCAAGAAACCCAATAACAATGATGAATTGGAACCCCAAGAACGTGAAGACAAGATTGGTTGAGTCTTGACCCGTCACCTAACCATATGAGAAACCAAGACTACGAAGGATTGACACGCCACACCAAGAAAACCCAAGAAACTCTCAAGAAATCAAGGTGATAAGTTTCGGTTGCTTGAACGCCACAAGATAAACTTGATAAGTTCAAAAGTTCTTTGAAGAACCAAGAGGTACACAAAACCTCTCAAAAGTTTGAAAATTCAATCTTAATCATCAATGGTTACTGTTCACACAAAATGGACCCTCTAAATATTTGGAACATCCCTAAAAAAATAGGAAAAACCATAACAATAGCTTTAAAACAATACTTAACAAGCTCCCACAAAATTAGGCCTCTTGGACTACTAGAGGCAACCAAAAATAGCTAAAAGACCAGATTCAATGTATCTAACATGTCCAGCAAAGACCACATTCATTCCCCTATTTAATATTCTTGAAATTCAATAAATTCATGTCTAATAATAGGCAAACCATGCTGGTCACGTTACTGTTCATATTGAGCGTCTTCACTTGATACCGGGGTAAACCGAGGAAAGTACGGGACACCTCGTGAGCACCTCGGAATGGTTGGAATGTATCTCGGACATAGTAATGGGGACCTCGGGACATGATAACCCAGGATAGATAGAAACTTCGGAATAGGAATGGAGACCTCGGGAAGGTTGTGGGACGTCTGGAAAACACTCAGAGACACTGATGACATGGACTAAGACTTGGTTATTATTTGAGCCCATCTTGGTCTTTTTAGAATCAGTCGAACTCTCTTGGATTAGCCCATTGAGAGGTTCCTTGAAACGTTTGGCTGTAAGTCTTGTAATTCGGCCACTAGGAAGTGACAAAGCGTCTTCAGCTCCATTCCCACGTGTATGTCCATCTCCTTGGTTTGCATCAGGGTGGCAGTTCGTCAGCGTCAGAATTGTCATTGCTGGTCACGTGGTCACCATTATCTTGAGGAACGTGACTGATGTTCGCAGACTTGATCTCGAATTTGAACGTTTGTGACTCATCCATCTCCTTGTTACCTAATTCTCTACAATCCGGTGTCTCGATCTAAGACCTTGTAGCTTTTTGTACAACTCTCGGTAGTAATATAGCTTGGAACGAACTGCTTTCTCATCACTATCTTTATATCCTTGCATGTCTCTATTGGTCGTTCTCTATTCCTCCTCCTGTTTATCAGAAGCTGATCCCACAAGGTTATAGCATATTCAGAGAATTCAATCACGGGTAATTTTACCTTCCTTGTCTCCGAGTACTTGTGGCAATCAAACATAAACTCCATCTTCTTATCCCACTCAAGATATGCTTCAGGATCAGATCTACCTTGAAAGGACGAAATCTTCATCTTAATAGCACCCAAGTTGTTATCTTCCTGATTCCTAGCTTCTCTAACCCGCCCTCCATGTCTTCTATAGTCATCAACAGGATCCCGATCCTCTTCTTCGTCAAAACCAGATTCATAAGGCTCTTCATCCTCAACCCTCGCCTCCCTCTGTGATGTATACGTTGGTGAACTTGAGCCATTTCCGACTTCATCACACACCTCATTTCACTCATCATGGCCTCCAAAAATACTTTTGGAAAAGCCAACTTTGTAGCATCTTCGACAATGTTCTTACCACTGTTGTGAGACATGATTGCTGCAAAAGTAAAGTTAGGATGAAAGAACCTCACAATTCTCTCCCTTACGTGTTTACACTCAAGAATGTAGATCACTCTTCACTCGTGTTTCCCTCAAAAGAATACATGCTGTTTGGGTGAGGTAAATTTCGGGCTTTTTGGAACCACAATGGATTGGAACAAAAGTTTGTCGTTTGTACTTTTTTTATATACAAAGAAACAAAATTTTAAAAGATAGGCAAACCTGAACTAGAAAACCAGCTCTGATACCAAATGATGTGAACCCCGTCAAGAATAACGAGACCCAACAACGAATAGGGAACCCAAGATCGTTCTATGGACAGATTCGAATGGAAGACCTAGACCCGTTGTTGATGAAAACAAGAACATCGCTATAAGGAAGACGCCACAAACGGTGGTGGAAATTCCGTTTTGATAAGTCGAGATGAACGCCTCGGGAAATCTCGATTTGATGCAACCTTCTTGAACATGAATCATGGTGATTCTTTGTTGCTGACGTGGATCAAGTTGAATATGCCTCCATGAATTTGCTTGAACTAGGCTCCTTGTAATATTTGCATAAAAACCTCTTCAAACTCCTTCTTTCGATGAACAACTCTTACTAAAAGGAAACAAGAGAATCATTTTCTTAGAAGTGTATCAGGATGAATGAAAATGTCCTCTAAAACTCCCTTGATGGAGTAGATGTTATTACAATGAAAGATTTCTATCTCTTAGGCTTCACACAATAACAAGGATATGAAAGTGATGATTATGTATGAATGATGTTAGAAATAGGATTCAAAGATTTTTGATCCCTCCTAACCTTGGTAAAATGATTTTGATCATTCATGAATGATGGTAGAAGTAGGATTTAAAGTAGGCTTCAATGGCTTTATATAGCCCGCGTAAGAAAAATAGTCGTTGAGAGCCGTTAGGGGTCGGTCTGTCAAAAATTCACGATGACCTGTAGGTTACTGTTACCCCAATGGTCACAATTTCAGAACTCAAATGATCTATTTTAACTTATATCAATCGACCGCTACACCAAATGGTTGTAGTTCGGTTGACCGCTTCACCACCTGGTCGACCTCTACAACTTGAGCACATGAACCGGTTGATTTAAAACCACGATTTTGACAAACTTAAAACACCAAATTTTAAACACTGACTTCCCATGAGTATACAAAAGATTTGTGAGTTTCATTGGGATAATTTGAAGCCATTAAAACGTGTTTAATCTTCAAAACAAGTGGTAAAAAAATTTATGCAAGTTTTGAAGAATTATGAAAGTGTGTGATTCAAATCCTTGTTAAAGATGAAGTCTAGAGTTACAAAAATTACCATAGAAATTTGAGTCTTCACTTTAAGTGACTTGCATTGAAATGGGTGTTGCTTGGTCAATCTATGCTCGTTTTTTATCTTCGTTGCTTCTCATCTCAATTACTTTTATTGTTATCATCAAAACATTGATTGTGACTAAAAGCCAACAACTTGGATTGTACTTCTGTGGGAAAAGTCTAAAGCTTGACCATTGGAAGGATATTGACAACACTTGCTTCCAAGCTCATTGTCTTGATTAGGGGATACATCGAGAATTTCTGCACCAATAACACGTCAACAGAACAGATTTGTTGATAGGAAGAACAGTGTCCTCCGAGAAATGGCTCGGGTTATGGTACATGGTAAAGGTATTGCTAAACGTTTTGGGCAAAGTCACTTTGAGCCCTCGAAGTTGCACACAAAGTTCAAAGAGGGCCCCAAACTACCAATTTTGAGCCACATGGCACGATTTTCATATGTGACACAATGTGCACAAGTGATTTGATATTTGGACTTGTAAAAATGTGTACATTTTTTTTTGTGTGTTTACTATGTGAAAAACTGTGTACATATTTTATAGTTGGATAAGGAAATATTATATGGTCTATGCATTGAATATTTTGGCTTATTAGCTAATGGATATCTTATAATGTGTGTTTAACTTTTATGAGTAGCTAGTTTGGTTACTTATGTTTTAAAAGTGATTTGTTAAGCATACTGTGGACTCTTTGATTAAATTAGATAATTGTTTTATTATTAATATTCTAGTCTTGTGCAGATGGTACGTGTTAAATTGACTCAATCTAAAATGAGCAGCACAAAGGTGTCCCAAGTATAGGAGTTCTGTAGTGTAATAATTAACCCAAAAGGCCAGATCGTTTACTCAAGAAAAATAGATTACTTTCAAACTTGCTTATAAAAACAAAGAGAATATAAAAAGCATTTACTGAACACGGTTCAGATTTATATTTTTGGATTTTTGAGAGTTTGTAACAAAATTATAACAATGCACGTAAATTCGGAATATAACATGCATAAAGTAAATGACAAAAGATAAGTAACGATAAATAAATGACGGAAAGTAGAGGACATAATTAAATGGCAAAAATTAAATGACAGAATTTAAATGAAAGGGAATAAAAAAAAGAACACAAGATTCTTGAATTAAATAATATCGTCTTATTACAAACCAAGATTCAAGTTAGAAGAAAAAACGACGAGAATATAATCCAAACTGAAATAGAAATTACAGGAAATTAAAAAGCGAGAAAATTAAATCTAAATACTAGGAATTGAAATACAAGACATTGAAAGAATAAGGCATAAAAAAACTAATCTAGAAACTGAAAATAAGATTTGATGTTGGAAATCGTGAGAAAATAGAAGAAAATAGAAGAGAGAGAGAGAGAGAGAGAGAGAGAGAGAGAGTGGTATTCGACCAAAGTAGAAAAAAGAGGAGACAAGAGAAAAGAGAGAAAAGTGAAAATAAAAGATGAGAAGTAGAGAGAGAAAAGTGTAACGCATAAAATAAAGGAGAGAAAGTAGGGTTTGGACAAAGAGAAAGATAATGGAGGAAAGAGAAGAGAGAGAATATAGAGAGGAGAGGTGCGGCTAAATAAAAATAGAGCATTAGAGAAAGTAGCGAGGAGAATAAGATGTAGGCCAGTTTACTAGGTTAAAAAGAAGGGAGAGTTGAAAGAGAGATGGAGTCCAGAAAGCAATTAAGTTTATCACCCTGCACAAAAGTACTTAATTAGTTCATAACATCATATGACGATATTAAATTCATAAAATAATTATAATGGCAATAATTATAGTGCAAATGATAAAAATAATGATTTTAGAATGCATCTAGACACGGTATGACTTAAGTACAGAAAAGCTAAAGATGGAAAAAATTGCATGTTCAATCAATTAAATCTAAAGTCGTATAAATTCAACAATTAAATGCACAACTTAGATTTTTGCCTCTTAACCATTTCTTCATCTAGAACCAATATTTAAATCATTAAAAAAAAATAATATTATATTAATTTAAGGGGTAAAATCATAGTTAGCCCCCTATGTTTGGGCAAAAATCAAGTTGCTACCCTTATTTTTCAATCCAACAATTTGAGACCCATAACTTTCAAAACCTATCAATCTTCGCCCTCGCCTAAATTAGATGTTAAA
This sequence comes from Myrica gale, assembly GCA_963930655.1. NCBI lineage: Eukaryota > Viridiplantae > Streptophyta > Magnoliopsida > Fagales > Myricaceae > Myrica > Myrica gale. Next base: position 10,128,198 of record OZ005619.1, on the reverse strand, counting down.
TCGGACGGAAAAACATGAAAATGATCAAAATGCCCCTCCAAAATAAAATTACTAAAAATATTTTAAAAAATCATTAAAAATAAAAAATTATATTTTTTAAATAAAACTATATTGAAACTATATTTAAAATTTAGCCTTGGAGGGGCATTTCGGTAATTTTGCATGAATTTTTGTCGAACTTAATGCCTGATTTAGATAGGGGTGAATATTGATAGGTTTTGAAAGTTATGGGTCTCAAATTGTTGGATTGAAAAATAAGGGTAGCAACTTGATTTTTGCCCAAACATAGGGGGCTATGAGTTTACCCCTAATTTTAAATGTACTAAACATGCAATATTCTAGCTCAATCAATATTATATTAATCTTTCAATTGAACCTGTTTCAAAGCGAACTAAGAGTCAAGCTGCTCAATCCTCTACAAGGTCCACAAGAGGAAAGGAGAAAAGGACTCCTCCTCCTCCACCTACTCTAGCCGAGTATGATATCACCAGATTTTTAAATGCTGAACCAGAAGAACTTTTCAAGAAAAAAATTTGTAAGTAGGATTTGATTATTGAAGAGAAGTCTCCCTTGAAGAACTCTCTCAGATGCAGATTTCTAAGAGATTCTTTTCCTGAGAATGGGGACTTGTAACGAATATTATTCCTCATACTAAACATGTTGATCATGAATTCTATTTTAACATGCATAATTTCAATGACTCCGAGTCATTTACTGTTTTCTTTCGTGGTCAGTACATTGACATTGATCCTTCCAAACTTGCTCACTGCCTAGGGATTCCTATAGTTCATAAATCCACTTATCCTTATTCAGTTAAAACTCGTCCTACCACTACTGTCATTGCAAACTACTTAGCTAAAAAGAATATTGCTTTTCGTGACAAAGAGTTTAATGCTAAGCATTTCTCGTTTGATTACTTGATTATTAGTAGGATTATTTCTACTAATATTTTCCCAAATAAGGATCTCTCAAATTTATCTTTTGAAAGAATGTGTTTCTTGTATTCTTTTTTGGTTGGTGATTGTATTAATCTTCCCTCTCATATTTGTGCCCACATGGTTAAGGTTTTTCATTCTAAGTATACTACAAATAGAGACTTCCATATTCTTGTTTGATAATGAAATTCCCTGCTGCAAACCCCATTACCATACCTAGGGAAGGACCCAAAAGGAAACATCCTATTGGCTTTGGGAAAACTACAGTCACTCAGAGCAAATGCCATAAAGGCCGAAATAAAACTACTCCTTCCATTGATCTTCTCTGTGGTCCTCTGAGTTCGGATTTATCTTAAATGGTTGAAGCTTTAAAGCTTCTCATTGAGAGATCAAATACTTATGCTTCTGTTCAATCTTTCATTCTTGCTACCATTGAATTTCTCAAATTGCATATGATGAAATTGGTAGCTGATGTCTTATTAGAAAGCATTTAAATATTACTAAACATGTTGGGGAGTTGAGTACAATTGGGGCTCAAGAAGAACCAACTGAAGCTGCTAAGGATGGGGAATCCTTTGCTACAGCTGATGAAGAGGAAGAAGAAAAGGAGGAAGAGGAACTGAAGAAGTTGCTGCCTCTGCAACTTCCGAAGAAGATGAAGACATGTAGATCTTGGTTTGGCTACTTCATGACAAAAAGGAAGAGTAGTATATTGTAGTTGGTTGGTCGTTGGGGGTTGGTTGTTGTCTTCAGATGGATTTTGGTTGCTGATAGAGAAGACTGGAAAATTACTGTTTTGATTTTTTTAAGTTATCTTGTGGTTTATCTATTGAACAATATGTTCTGTGATATATGTTTTGAACAAAATGTTCTATGTTTTGTTAAGTTTCTAAACAATATGATTTTTGTGTAGAGGTTGTTCTAAAATATTTGATGTAACTTTGTAGTTTTAAAACTATGTCTGTGTATTGAAGTTTTAAAAACTGTTGAAGGCTGTTGGTGTTTTAAAACTTTGATTGATATATTTGAAACTAGGAATTTGCTAGTTTCAGGATTATAAGTTGATGCAATGTTGTATTTGAAAACTAGAAGTTTGCTAGTTTTAGTATTTTTGGTGCTGCATAGTTTAATCTACATTCTATAAGCAATTCTGAGATGAGTTTGCTAATGTTGATTGTTTCGTATTACGATATGAAATATGTCGTGCTATGAGATAGGGTATATGTCCTCTATAGAAGTTACTTATCTCAGGGGGGAGATTGGTAAATTTTTGGTTCACAACTTATTCAATTGTTGTTGTTATATTTGTGTGATTTGATTAACTCGGAACTAATGAAGTTGTTGTTAGTTCGTGGGTTGTTGAGATTGTTTTATGCAGATGTGATAATAATCACAAGAATATAGTGTTTAGGAGCAAAAAGCTTAGAAATTAACTCTATTTTCGCTTTGTAAATCTCAATGCCTCGAGAGGAAACAATGTGACCTAACACATTTCCTTGTGTCACCATTGAGAGACACTTTTTCTAGTTTAGAAGCAACTATTTCTCTTCACATCTAGCTAAAACAACTTACAAATTAGTCAGACAATCATCAAATGAATTTCTCATTTCAGCAATGCATGCTTAGCATTTTTAGTGATTTGGTTGAAAACATACTTGAAGTTTTTATGGGCGATGCTAGATTGCTTAGATGTGATAGATTATTTTGTAAAAGTGCCAAGTTTACAAGAATATTATGAAAGGGCTTGTGATTAATGTAAGTTGCGCTTTGGGCTTATAAGAGTAGAGTAACACATTATTTATGTTGGACCAAATGAGAAACTCAATACATCCATTGGGCTAAAGTTTTAGAAATTTAAAATTTTCAAGACTTTTATGGCTCATTGACGAACATTGAATTATTATCGCAGGAGGACATTTTTGTCCTAAAATTTGAGCACATACCTTAAATTAAAAGAGTTGGAGATTAGAGGGGAAAGGGGGAAACCAAAAAAAATGAAGACTCAGAATTCGCAAGCCTTGAGGCCGACGGAAGAGATAGGAAGGTGGATTGAAGAGACAAGAGAATCACGATGAAAAACGGTTATGGAAGAATGCCATGCAGGAGGACAAAAATGGAAAAAAATCGAAGGGAATCTGGAATGGGGCGCAGCTTGGTTTGGAGAGAAGAGATTTGCTCTCTTAAAAGAGGGGGGGAGCGTTCTTTCCTGCAGGCAGTTTTTCTTTGGCTTTTTATTTTTCCTTTCTCTCGGGCGTTTCGTTTTCTATTGTATTTTTTTCATCTTTTTCTTTACTTTCGTTGGAATATGTAGTTCTTTTACTTTCAATGGAATCTGTAGTTACTTTAGATTTACGTTTTACTCTTTCTTTTTCTTTCTTTTTTAGAATCTAGTTCCTTAGATTTATATTTAATTAAGTTTCTATTTTTCTTTGAGTTTACTTTAACCTGGACGTGTAGCTGGAGAATGCTTTCGATTTACTTTTAATAAATTCATAGATTTATTTTGCTAGCCGTTTTTTACCTTTTTCATCTTCTCCGATTTGGACATTGTAGTCAAGAAATTGCTTCTCCCATTTTCATTTTAGTTGCTCTGTTCTCTATTGTTAGTTAATTTTCTTTTTTTCTTCAAGAAATTCTTTTGTCTGGGTGATGAGAATTCTTTTCTATATATGTTATGATCATTTTTATGAGAATGTTTAGCTAAAAATTCCTTTCATCTGAGTTGTGGGTAGTACTTGGCATTGATTCGTAATCAAATCAATGGAGAATGTTACTATTTTAATTGTAATTTCGTTGGTTTTTGGGGATATATGATTTTGGCAGTGATTGATTGTCTTGCTTTGGATTTTATGTTGACGTTTGGCACATATAATCCGAATGTATGCAAGGCTTCAATTATCTATTTCAAGTTTATTATTATCTCCTCATACCATGAATTTATCTTAAATTCTTTGATTGGGCTTGAATGGATTTATCATCTAGTTGTTGTAGATTTGAGTATCTAGGCAACTGAGTTAATCAATTGGCAAAATGGAGTTAACAGAGAATCAATGCTAAGGAAACCGCATCTCAGGTATTTGATAATCTGCCTCTTCAAGTTTCTGCAGTAGTTTGTTTTCCATTTTAACTTTTAAGCTCGTTAGTTAGGTTTTTGTGATTCTTGCATTTAGCTTTGATTCTAGTTTAGACATCCTTTGTAGTTCAATTTTAATTTATATCAGTTATTTTGCTTTTAAAAAAAAATCAAATCACTTGATGTCAGTTTCTTTAAATTTTAACGACTGATTTCAAAACACACAAAAATCTCATCCCTTTGGAAATGACTTTGGGACTTCCCTTGATTATAATTTAACAAATTCAGCACTTGGAATTAACATTTTCAGAAGCGATCACCATATAATCAAATCTAGTGTGTAGAGTGCCTTAGTGAAGGCCTCCCAACAAGTGAACACTCTAGGCTCCTCCGAATCTTGGAACCACACCATTGCATCCCCTTCATACGGGAAGAAGCAATAACACCATCTGATGAACTAGGGTTTGATAAAAACTATAAAACTAGTTTGAGTTGCTTAAATTGAAGGGTCTCATTGCTCCCGATTGGGCTTTTCTAGAATATTTTGAATCCCCCATACCTTCAGGATCACTTGAACCTCCATGATCTTCCCCAGAGAAATGGACAAGGCGTTGATACTCTCAAAAAGTTGAGGCATATGTTGATGTTAGAATTATGTGCCCTCAATAGCCAAATAATTAATTCAGTCCTAATATCTCATATGGAATATAGTTTGGTGGAAGGAATTAATTGTATGTAAAGGGGCATATTTGCAATAAGCTCAAATTTCAAGGGTCAATTACAAATATGTTGATGGACTTGATTGTAATTAGTATAAGCCCTAATTTTATTAGAAGATGAGGTATTCAGTTTAATCCTACGGCTGGAATTTGAGATCCCTAAGGATCCTATGTCTCATGCTCTCTCTAGGGTTTCTCAAAGCCTATAAATATACTTGTTAATTGTTATATTCAAGTGGTTGGCCATCAGAACCTATTAGAGAAATCCCAAAAATAATAGTGACATAAATCCCTTAGGAGGCAACACATCTGAGTTGTTGTTCTGAATTGCTAGAGCTTTGGATTGAATCGTAAAGTTGCTTGAAGTATGTAGATTCCTGAATTTCTGTATCAGGTAGATAATCGAATTCGCAATTGCAATTATAATCCTGATTGATGTTTTGTTGAAAACATGTTTGTTTTAGTTTAATTCCGCATAAACTATAGTTGAGACATATTTTTCAACAATTGTTGGTGATTCTCCTATTACAATTTCATCTAGATAATGGATTTCCCAATCTGTGCGAATCTAGTATTGTCGGCCATGTGGATCGTCAACTCTGATACCAAATGTAAAGTATCTAGATGATGGTGTATTGTAATTGGTAAATTGTAGTGGATGATGCTGTTTGGGTTGAGAGAAAATAAAGAGATTCACACTGGTCCGAGGTAGTCACCCTCCTGATTGGCTCAAAAGCAAATTCTCGATGATTCTCATTTCGTAACTAACGATTACGAGGCTGTAATGGACCTTAAACTACTAAGCAGATAACTAGCTCATTGAGCGCAGATAACTAAGATAAGGGGCTCAGAGTAGGCCCAAGCCATTTGTAAACAGTGATGTCCAGCTGGATTACTCTTTTCACAACCATAGATCAAACGGTGTAGAACTCAACTTCACCGAACACAGTTTGGAGAACTCAACCTCCACCTTATCTTCCCTTGCATTCTCCCTACCCGAAATGGGTACGATACCATATATCCCGCTACCCCCTATGCATTAGAAAGAATCACAAGACATTAAATTGAATCTCATTGTGCATCACACTTGGTAACAGATGCATCTTCAAGGACAAATGCTTTGAAATTCGATCTATGAACTTTTGTTTTCTAATTTCATGGGACTAGAAATGGACAATATGAAACCTATCACTAGTTTCCGGCTTTTATGATTGAGTTATTCTGAATGTGGTTACTAGTACACTACAAAAAGGGGCTGTTTACTGAGATTCTGTTTTGTGTCGACTTGATTCCCACTTCTAACTCAAAATGTCTGCTCAACTCTATCGTGCAGATCAAGAGTTAAAAGTATTATTTGTCTTAATTTACATTAGAAAAATCCAAACACAAAATTACAATCAAGTAGAAGCCGAACTTGTCTCCCAGTCCCATCTGAATAGTGCACAAATAAGGTACTGAAGATGTCAAAAAATAATAGATTAGAATCCTCTGCAATTTTCTGCTCGAATTGCACCATGCAATTCAAAGAGATATAACCCCAAAAAGTGAAGCCTACAACATTTAATACTACCCATATTTGTCTATGTAAAGTTTATAGCAGCATAAAACTTACAATGTGATCCACCTATTGCATCTATCTCTCTAAATTACAGGAAACTGCAGAAAATCTTGATCCAAAAATAATATCCCAACCTCATACTGACTTCCATAAGAGATGTGATATCACGTGAAGTACAGATAAAGGTGTTTCCTTAAAGTTTCCGCCTATATCCCGAAAATTCTAGTGTAATCAAGGCATAGTTACAAATGTGAAAATCTCTGTCGAAAAAAAAAAAACCTTCCCTCGGTCAGTATCAGCAAAATTTCAGTAATAGCCAACACCTTTCAAGTCTGATTGTGCTGCTTGCTGTGCATCATCGCCTTTACTTAAGAAGATGAGGCGACCTGCAAAATGCACACATAAGAAGCATCCATCACATATAATGGAGAAACTCTTTTCTTTTTCTGCCTTTTTTGGCAAGTGTAGAGAAAACTTATAAAGGCTGTGTTTGCAAAACTCAACATTTCCAACATTTTATCTCTCTCCTAATAAAATACTCCAATATAATCTCTCTCTCTCCCATAAAAAAATATAAAAAATTACAAAAACTATAAAAAATTACCTCTCTCTTCACCTTTTCACTAAACTCAATACCAACACATATTCCCATACCCAACATTTTACAACACAAACACAACCAAAATTTAACCCAAGGCATTCTACATGAACTGTTGCCTCCCCCAACAAACACTGTTTCAGAAGCTTTACCATCTAGACTTGTATAAACTCTTGGTGATATGAACACTGTTAGGCAGTAATCGTGTGTATCCAGGAAGTCATATTCCGCAGAATACTGTCCATCATGACTTTGCATAGGGAAACACAGGATATATGCTTTATCTTTTTGAGCTACTAAGTTATTGACCATGAAGTTCAACACAAAATTTTCTGACAATGTCAAATTGTGACGAGCACAATCCAATTCATGATTTATGCTAGCATACATGCTGGTTACACCCATGGCAAAATCTATTCTTTTCTTGTATAAGTGCACATCACCAAATCTAAACATCGCAAGTTTTCAAAACTATTATGAATGCAGGAACAATTACAACATCGCAAAGTTAAGACAAAATCTTTAATGTCAAAGATTATTCCGGGTTGCTAATGATCCCCTGATCCCCATAATGAGTAAAGTTGACTTTGACTTCATTGGAATTCCTTAGAACCCAATATTCTTTCCAAGCAAACAAAAACTTAATATTACGTAGAGGCTAAGCAAAACAAGAGATGGACAAAGAGGGAAAGGGAGAAGAGAAGGGGAGTGAACATGTCCACTGAAAATTATCATAGATCATTCACTAGAGCACAGTCGTAAAGAAACCTCCAAATACTGCTCTTACTTATAAAAAAAACAAATTCTAAAAACATATAGATCTGAGGTCTGGCTGAATTATTTAAGCAATTTCAATAGCAAGTAATGCATATACCGTTTCGACGAATGGCAATCTCTCTTATACGTCGAACCAGACCAGTTGTCGGATCGTTGAAGATTTTGGTCTCCAGATTCCCCTCCAAATATAGAATTGAACTGCAATAAACAAAACATTTTTATTACTGAAATTAAAATTGGAGGTGATCTATAATGTAGTCAATGTGAGTATAAGGAGAAATTTAGGTGCAATAGGCCATGCTTAAGAACACCCAAACAAAAAAGTAGAGCACGAAACAGAAGAGGAGATTATCTCGACAATCAGGTATGAGGTACAAACTTCTGAAGAATTAGCTCAAACAAATTAAACACTGTCGCTGGATATTGTAACAAGCAGATCAAAAAAGGAGTTAGGATGATACATGGTTCAGTGTTCCACTTATTAGTGATCTACAAGTAGCAAAAAATCCTTATTTTAACCAAGCTAAAGTACAAGAGGCCCTACAAGCAGTAAATCTTGAACAGACAATAGTAATTGTTTGGTCTACCAGCTCAGTATAACCCATTCCATCTAAATTAGAACAATATCCGCTTGTTGGTTAAGTAAAACAGTAGTGGGGAAGGGATGCTTCGGTGACTAAAGAAAGGTGAGTTTTCATTTTCTTTCAGTGATTTCAGCTATTCATGGTTCTATGCAACTGTGCCAAGTGAAGAGGTAATTAGTTGCATGAACAACAAGATTCTCGTTACAAAACCTTCTCACCTACATCTAAGAAGTGAAGTTGTATGCATCCCGCATAACACTTGGGGGCGTATCTATAGATGTGCAATAAAACAACTCAAAAATCAACCCTCCTTGAAGAACACCTTAAAAACGCTGTCATGGCTGACTAGACAATCTTATCAAAATGTGGTCTGAACAGTCATTATTTTGTTGCCATTTTGTGATCACATTTTTCTGATCAAAACAAGCCCTGCAATTTCAAAAGCCAGAAGGTAGTTCAAAAAAGTTATCCCAATGACGCCATTTACAGCTACAAAGCTCCAACCTAACACAAAGAAAAGCTAGAACTTAAAACACAGCCACCGGAATGGGCCAATCTTTGATATACGCCTATTTTAGAACATCCCAATCTTGGCTCTATTTCTTACTTCGGAAAAAAAGACTTTCATCCAATTACATGCTTTCATATTACTTTCCATTAATTCCAACAACCAAGCCTGACATTAAAACTCACAATTCCAATGTCTCATACTGCAATTCTAATGACATATAATAGACTTAGATTAGGAAGTCACTGCACTGAACTTGCAAATGTTATAAGAGACTGCTTAAAGTACGTGTTGTCTATAGCACATAAACTAATGTTTCAGAGAAAATGTTGATAGCAAGCGTCAGTCAGTGCGAAATAGAAGGCGGCCTAGCCGTTATGAAGAATAAAGGAGGTTGAAATGGTCAGCAGGTCGAATGGTCGAATGCCGCAAGAAGAGCTGATGTTTTGTTTGAATAAAGTGGTTAGCATGGAAATAGGAGCATGAGGTTGTTAGTAGACGTTGAGAACGAGATTTCTTTCTTTATTGGTTGCGGTAGTATAGGTGGTCTGGTTTCGTTTTCTTAGGAAGTTGTTAGTTGTTAGTTGAGTCACGTTATTTAAAGTTCCAATAATGTATGGCGGAGGAAGAAAAGGAGAATTATTCAAAGACTTGTGGTATACTCTCGCTCAAAAGAGAGACTTTATCCATTCGTATTTTTATTACGTTATCAATTTTTGAGAGATCCTATCAATTGGTATCAAAGGAGGTTGAATGGCCACCAACAAAGAGCGAATTGAAATGCTCGAAAATGCGCTCGGAGGGGTGCAAGATGGGCTGGCACAGATGGCTGTCAGATTTGGAGATCGGATGCAGCGGTTGGAAGACTCTATGAAAACTTTGTCTGACGCTATGGTGGCAATCAAAGATACATTCGGTTATGCTAAACCGGATAGAGATACTGGGTTCAAAAACAAAAGGGAAACCGGAGATGGAAGTGGGCCTACGTTCTTCTCGAGGATGGCTAGAATTTCCACGATATTCGGGCGACGATCCAACAGAATGGTTTCATCAGGTTGCACAGTTCTTTGATTACCAAGGGACTCCTGATAACCAGAAGGTATCACTTGCCTCTTTTCATTTGGAAGGAGAAGCTAACCAGTGGTGGCAATGAATGAATCGCTCATATAAGGAGGAGTCCCAAATTATCACTTGGGATATTTTTGAAGAAGAATTATGGGCTCGTTTAGGGCCAACAGATTGTGAAGATTTTGATGAAGCTCTTTCGAGATTTAAACAGAGCGGGAGTTTACGTGATTATCAAAGGGAGTTTGAGCGATTGGGCAACCGAGTGCACCGGTGGACGCAGAAGGCATTGGTGGGTACGTTCATGGGCGGTCTCAAGTCAGAAATTTCAAACGGCATTCGTCTATTTAAGCCAAAGACACTGAAGGAGACTATCAGTTTGGCAAGAATGAGAGATGAACAGCTACTTCGACAAAGGCGTCTCACTCGCCCGTTGTCCGCAAATCGAGCCCCATTGGCACTTCCATACACAGCAAGATCACCTTCCGCTTCCCCAGTAAAGAGACTTTCATGGGATGAAATGCAAAAACGAAGAGCTCAAGGTCTTTGTTTTAATTGCAATGACAAGTTCACACCCGGTCATAAATGTCTAGGGCCACGGCTGCTCTTACTAGATGGCACCTCAAGTGCAGAAACTATTTCGTGCGAGGACATCATGGATGATAGCTTGGAGGAACAACTAGCGGACAAGCAACTCGAACCAGAAATTTCTTTGCATGCGTTGACTGGTTGGTCTACTTCGCGAACTATGCGAATCACGGCTAACATTGGACAGCATGAGTTCGTTGTCCTTATTGATAGCGGCTCGACTCACAATTTTATCAGCGAAAAGATGGCCAACTTACTGCATTTGCCCGTCATTCCCACTCAATCATTTACAGTACGAGTTGCAAATGGAAATCGTTTACAATGTCGGGGACGTTATGAGCAAGTCCATATTGCTCTTCAGGGTATTCCTTTATCTCTTACGCTTTATTCATTACCATTAACTGGGTTGGATTTGGTATTGGGCATACATTGGTTAGAAATGCTCGGATCCGTGATATGCAATTGGAAACAAATGACCATGAATTTCCAATGGGACAACCAGCACCGACGGCTACAAGGCATGGATGAGCAGTTGATCAAGTCAGCCTCATTAAAGGCAGTAACCAAAGAATACAGACAGGGCAGCTCGATGTTCGCTGTGTGCTTACAAATGGATAACAAAGAAATAAAAGGTGCAGTATCACCGGAGCTACAGAAACTTATTGATGCCTATAGTGATATCTTTCACGAGCCAACCCAGCTGCCACCTAAGCGAGAAGTTGATCACTGTATCCACCTTAAAGGAGTCGAGCCCGTAAATGTGAGACCATACAGGTATGCCTATTTTCAAAAAGCTGAAATTGAAAAACAAGTTCATGACATGCTCGAATTGGGGTTAATCAGACCAAGTACTAGTCCGTTTTCTTCCCCTGTTTTGTTAGTAAAAAAAAGGATGGGACGTGGCGATTTTGTACTGACTATCGAGCTCTTAACTCAGTTACCATTAAAGATAGATTTCCTATTCCTACCGTAGATGATATGCTTGATGAACTCTATGGGGCATCATTTTTTACCAAATTAAATCTTAGGGCCGGTTACCATCAAGTGCACATCCACTCTCCCGATATCCCTAAAACAGCATTTCGGACACACAATGGTCATTATGAATATTTAGTCATGCCCTTTGGATTATGCAATGCCCCCTCTACATTTCAAGCTATCATGAATTCCATATTTCGGCCTTATTTGTGCAAGTTTATATTGGTCCTTTTTGATGATATTCTAATCTATAGCCCCAATTGGACCATGCATCTTGAACATGTTCGACAAGCTTTTGAAATTTTAAGGCATCATCAATTTTTTGTTAAGCTTAGCAAGTGTGCTTTTGGCCAACAAGAGCTCGAATATTTGGGCCATATTGTTACCTCTCATGGGGTAAAGGTGGATCAAAATAAGATGGCAGCCATGGTTAGATGGCCCCGTCCTACTAACATTTCAGAATTGCGTGGTTTTCTAGGACTCACAGGTTATTACAGGAAATTTGTGCGCAACTATGGCATGATAGCTCGGCCTTTAACCAACTTATTGAAGAAAGGACAATTCGGATGGAGTGAGGAAGCTGAAGACGCCTTTCAGGCACTAAAGAAGGCGATGACTTCAACACCTATACTTGCCATTCCAAACTTTAATGCTGATTTTATAATAGAGACAGATGCGTCAGGTGGAGGGATAGGCGCGGTTCTCACTCAGCAAGGCAAACCAGTGGCTTATATGAGCAAAGTGTTGGGTGTTTCCAAGCAATCATGGTCTACTTATGCCAAGGAGATGTTGGCTATTATTGAGGCTATTCGGACATGGAGACCATATCTACTGGGAAGGAAATTTTTCATTCAAACAGACCAACGAAGCCTCAAATACTTGTTGGAGCAGCTCATCATCACGCCCGAGCAACAAAAATGGGTGGCGAAAATGATGGGGTATGATTATGAAATACTCTACAAACCCGGTAGTGAAAATTCAGCTGCAGATTCCTTATCTAGAGTTACAAGTGGGCCAACTCTTAATGCTATTTCCATGGCCCAATTCACATTATGGGAGGAGATTAAAAAAGCTACTGAAGTGGACGACTCAATGCTGCAAATTAGAAAGATGGCTTCAGAAAATCCTGGAAGTCCTTATTGTTGGCGTGAAGGACTAATATTGTTCAAAAAAAGAGTTATGGTACCTCCTAACTCGTCTGTTGTTCAGCAATTATTACGGGAATTTCACGATTCCCCTATTGGCGGCCACTCAGGTGTCTTACGCACATATAAGAGGTTGGCTCAGCAATTTTATTGGCCCTCTATGTATAAGATAGTGCAAGAATATGTGGCTGCCTGTGATGTTTGTCAGAGAGCTAAGGCAGAGACCCTCTCAACGGCCGGCTTAATACAGCCTCTGCCAATTCCTTGCCAAGTTTGGGATGACATAACGTTAGATTTTGTTGAAGGCCTTCCTTCTTCAAATGGCAAGGACACTATTCTAGTGGTAGTGGATAGGCTAAGCAAATATACCCACTTTATTGCTTTAGCTCATCCATTTACAGCTAAAGTAGTGGCAGAAAAATTTGTCGAGGGAGTTGTCAAACTCCATGGCATGCCGGGATCCATAGTCAGCGATCGCGATGCTATTTTTATAAGCCAATTTTGGAAGGAATTCTTTAAACTGTCGGGGACGAAGTTAAAGATGAGTTCAACTTATCATCCGCAAACGGATGAACAGACGGAGGTCGTGAATCGTTGTGTTGAGCAATATTTGCGTTGCTTTGTTCATCACCAACCTCGCAAGTGGAGTCTTTTTCTACCCTGGGCTGAGTTTTGGTATAACACGGCCTATCATGCATCCACAGGCATGACTCCATTCCAAGCTTTGTATGGGAGGTTACCGCCAGCTATCCCTATGTATTAGGTGGGTGCATCGCCTGTTCATGAAGTGGATAAAAATCTGATTGATCGTGATGAGCTTTTGAGCCAATTAAAGCAGAATTTACAGCTGGCTCGTAACAGAATGAAGCAATTGGCAGATAAGGGTCGAAGAGACATTGAGTTTCAAGACGGAGATATGGTTTTTCTCAGGCTTCATCCTTATTGACAGCAAACTGTTTTTCGAAGGGCACGACAGAAGCTCGCCAATAAATTTTATGGTCCTTATCGTGTGGTTAAAAAAGTGGGAGCTGTGGCTTATCAATTGCAATTACCGGTGGGAGCTCGAGTTCATCCAGTCTTTCATGTTTCTTTATTAAAGAAGAAGATTGGTGTGAATAATGTTGCCAGTAGTGAGTTGCCATCAATTATTGAAGATGACGAGATTTTCGTCAAACCAGAGAAAATACTGGAGACTCGGTGGGTTAAACGTGGGCCAACGTTTGTTGAGGAAGTCTTGGCTCAATGGGAGAAATTATCACCTGAAGATGCTACGTGGGAACCTATGGCAACCTTCACCACTCAATTTCCTAACTTCGACCTTGAGGACAAGGTCAAACTTCGTGGGGAGGGTATTGATAGCAAGCGTCAGTCAGTGCGAAATAGAAGGCGGCCTAGCCGTTATGAAGAATAAAGGAGGTTGAAATGGTCAGCAGGTCAAATGGTCGAATGCCGCAAGAAGAGGTGAAGTTTTGTTTGAATAAAGTGGTTAGCATGGAAATAGGAACATGAGGTTGTTAGTAGAAGTTGAGGACGAGATTTCTTTCTTTATTGGTTGCGGTAGAATAGGTGGTCTGGTTTCGTTTTTTTAGGAAGTTGTTAGTTGTTAGTTGAGTCACGTTATTTAAAGTTCCAATAATGTATGGCGGAGGAAGAAAAGGAGAATTATTCAAAGACTTGTGGTATACTCTCGCCCAAAAGAGAGACTTTATCCATTCGTATTTTTATTACGTTATCAATTGTTGAGAGATCCTATCAAATGTGTAAAGCAAAAGGCTTACCCGGGTACGACACGCTTCATGACAATCCCGCCCAACCTCTCAGGATACACAGAAACCCGATGCCATTGAACTGCACAGCGATTGGCGTACTCCCTGGGATCCTCATTATCCAACGGCCTCCGATTATTACGAATCCCACCCGTGCCCACCGATAATAGTGTCACCGTCCTCCCGCTCCTTAGCTTCTTCTGCAACGGAATCTGCCCCACCTCCCCCACTACTATTGCCTACAAAAGCCCCCCCACCCCAATCAAAACTGCAAATCCACCAATCGGCAAAATCCTCGATAATCAAAACTAAAATGGATGTGAAGAAGAAGAAGAAGAGAAAGGGAAAGCGAATGCAAATGCAATGATACAGCGTGAATGAACGTACCTTATAAATGCCCACGTCGAGGCCATTCTCAAGGGGCCGATCGTAGACAATGCGTTGTGGTTGTGGATCGAAGTCTTGGGATGGCGAAGATTGCCCAGGTAATGGGGGCACTGAGTCCAGCTCCAAATCGGAGGCGGCTTCCGGAGAGGAGAGGTGGCCAGTGCCGGTGGTGCAGAAGGACATAGAGGAGAGAAAATGGGAGGACGGCTTAGGGTTCGAGAGCAGAGAGCGGCACAGCCTTCGCAAGAGCGAACCCATTGAGTTCGCCATTTCTTTCCGCAAACTCCGAGAAAGCAAAATGGGCCTATATAAGCCCTAGTCGGCAGTCGCAGTGGGGCTTAAACACAGCACAAGAGGAGTCCAACAGAGCAAAGCTCCCATCCAGTTTGCGCAGAAAAGCTGCGCTGTGGTTAGTGGTCCATGCGTTGCAAAATCAGAACATTATTTTAGTAGTTTTGTACAGTATATATCCTGTAATGATTTATGCTCTATTTCTTTTTAAATTATATCATCAAATTTTAATAAAAAATTACAGAAAATCCTAAATTCTATTAATCATCATTTTCATTAAAGCAGTTAATTTATGATAATCAATTCAAACAACTCTTCAATCTACTTGCTCAATGATCAATCTGCACTCAGAACCAAAAAATTTCCCCGCGCGGAGGGAATAAAACCTTCAATGTTTAAGTTAGTTTCCTATAGACGACCTTTTCTATTATTTTATGCAAATGATCTTGCGTACGTGCTTTGATATTTTCCTCCTTTAAAATGTACAAATGTACAAATGCATTAAAAATTCGGTGTGAAATATTCGATTTTACAGCAATGAACAAATGCAATAAAAAATCTCAGCAATGTACAATTGAATTCGAAAAATAGCAATGTCAAACAAATTTCAACTTTTCACAAAAAAAATGTACAAACGAATTCAAAAAATGCAATGTCAAACAAATTTCAGCGGTCCACAAAAAAATGTACAAACAAATTCAAAAATTAGGAATGTCAAACAAATTTTACGGTCCATAAATTCATCAAACGTAGGTAAAAAAAATCCAGCAGTTAGTCAGTTACAAATTCAGACTTTAGAGAAGAGCTTTGATAAGAATTACTAGCAAAATAGTAGAAATCCTAGCCCTATTTTCTTTCCTTTTCTCTATTCTTGTCACGCCCCGAACGCAAGCCCGAAGGGGCCAATGATAGCCGCGAGCATTCACGAATGAATACTCCAGCGAACTTAACCTTGACTTAACAGAGGAATAATTTTTTTTATATACTACTGAGAGAGACGGGCCAAGGAGATCTATATAAACTTCAACTTACACAAAACGACTTCATTAATAATAGTGTAAGCATCATAATTACAATACATATACAAAATACTTCATAAGTGACAGACCACAATGATTTATGGCCACCAACATCTCAAAATTATTTACACTGGGGTCTTCCTTCTTAAGATAAATAGTCCTCAGGACTTCTTTCACCTGGCACATCTGGAATAATACAATTTAAAACTTGTGAGTAAAAAAACTCAGTAAGGGATCATGAGCTTTTAAAGAATGCATGATCATGAATTTTGATGTGCATGTATGTTCAATGCTTGCATATGAAACGTATGCACTTGCTCTTGAAACACATGTACTTGAACTTGTAAAAACACGTGATCTTGGAAACATATACTTAAACTTGAAAGCACTTGATCTTGGAAAGAATTCGTTTCTTATCTTGTGGGCTACATACGCTCCATTTACCCCTGAAGTCAGGGTTGTGCGTTCCCATCGGAACCGTCCCCTTTTCCCTTGGAGACATAACATCTGGTCGAGCTAGCCCTTGAAGTGGCCCCATATCTGATGGCTAGATCCACACCTTCTTGCAAGCATCCTTCGGTGTGGTTGCACATACCTCAAGAGCTACTCATCCTTCTTGCAAGCATCCTTCGATATGGTTACCCTAGGTGACATCCACCCTTCACATAAACGTTCTTCAGTATGGATGCACCTTCTTAACTGGTACGGTACCGACCAACTCAGCCCCTTGACTTGACATGCCATATAACTTTCATTTGCACAAAATTCCTTTTCTTTCAAGAAAATCATGCAAATGCTTATGTCGTGTCATGCTTGATAATCAATAACATGTCATGCTTGAGCATGAAAATCATGTTGTGTATCATTCTAGTTTTCGTAAAAATGTAGGCTATGTTTGTTTCATATTTCAAAATGTTTTCAAAACGTTTTTATCTAACTTTTTCATCAATTTCATTACCTTTTCACCAATCCCAATAATTTTTTATAAATTCCAACAACTTTTAACACACTTTTCACCAAATTCAAGAGAATCTACACTACTTTCAAAAAAACACAAACACAAAAACATATCTCAAAACATAAACCAAACATAGCCGTAAGTTTTCCACTTACTTCCACTTACCTTGATCCTCCTTAGTTTCGAGTGGTGCTTCGCCTACAAGCGAGTTGCATTCGTTACTTAGATGTTTAGATAATAACAATCAAATAGACATACAAAATTACTCATAGACATTCCTGGTTTCCAAAATTCGTATCTTTGAAAATGTGACTTCACTTACATAAGATTTTTTTAAAACTTTAGCTTTCGTAAAACAGATTTGAAAACAATAAGCATATACATCAAACAACTCCAACTAGGTTGTTGTTTTAACTACTATAAGTCCAACTTGTATTCAACTTTTGTACCCTTGTGCTTCCCATCAATAACATTGATTGCAACACCTATCTATGAAGATCAGCAGCAACATTTCATATTAAGAATCTCATACCAAATCAGCAACTTATCTCATGTCTAATTTCTATACTCCTTGTTCCACACTTTACATTTTTACTTCGCATGGACTAATGACCATCAAATTCTATCAATTAAACCTCAATGGATGTGTTAGTCTCCATTTTCTCCAAAAATACAACCAATGTGCTTAGTTATTGGTTTGTTGTTCTATCCCTATAATCCACATGCAACACATCAACTCAGCAAGCAATTCCTCAAGGAAACCATGAAAACAATAACATAGGGCAGTGGACAATCCGGCCAACATCAACCAATTCCTTCCATTTTCATACCATACTCTTGTATGCATGTTAGCATTTTCTAAATATACATTTATTCCTAAACTTAGGCCACTGATCGAAGCCCTAACATCATCCAAACTTACCATGTTCATATCTATTTTCAAGGGTTACAACAGCAAGCTTAACAGCCTCCAAAAATCAAAGATTTACACTTTAACTTCACATGCAACTAGTCTATAAGCAAGGTCATATCTCAAATCTTATTTTCCAAGCTTTAATTAATCTAAACTGCGGCCTCCAATCACCATTAACCATCCTTAATAATAAGAACATACAACAACCAAATCACTTCCAACAAGTCACAAGATTCGGCCAAGGTACGTCAATTCCTACATGCATGTTAAAGCCTTACAACAACATATTTCTATTCTCTTCTCTAGCCAAAAATCGTGGTCTTCATATATATCCTCCACCACCAGCAACTTCACAACCAACTCAACACTACAGCCCTCAATACATCCTAAAAATTTGACATGCAAGAACATATAAGGAAACACCGCACAATATTCGGCCAACAGAAAACTAAAGGCCAAATTTACCTTGTTGTTGCTTCCCTTTCCTTTCTCTTCTCCCTCTAATTTTCTTCCCTTCTTCTTTTGTTTCTTCTTGGTCTTCTTCCCTTTCTTCTTCTTCTTCTTCTTCTTCTTCTTCTTCTTCTGTCACGGTTTAAGCTCCACTTCCCTTACCTCTCGGGTTCTCTCTTGTGTGTGACTAGAATGTGTGTTGTGAGTAAGGTGAGTGCAAGTGAGCGTGTGGTGTGTGAAATGGTCTGAATGGAGACCATTTCACGTGAAGGAGGGATGGAAACAACATTGTTTCCATCGCTCCATCCCATTGGCTGTAATGGGTGGCTCATTAAATTCCTTTTCAAATTTTTCTTTTGTTATTTGTTTTCTTTTGTTTCCTTGTCTTCTTGCTTTCACGTGAATCACTTGTTTAGCACACTTAATAGTCTCTTAGTCCACCTAATGAAGATTAAGGCTACCTAATGAAGGCATAAGATAATTAACATGCATTAAAAATTCATAATCATAAATTAATATGTAATGAAATTGCTTAGAGAAATTCAACAACTATAAGATATAATAAAATGCACTTTAAATATCCTTGACCTTAAAATTTCATAAGTCATTGTAACATAATAAAATCCCTTACAATAGGCCAAATAACAGCCCCCAAAATTTAAAGAACAATACTTAAACATAAAGTGGCACGGTGAAATTTGGGATCTCACAATTCTACTGGAAGCCCAAAATTAAATTTCTAACTCTAAAAATCACAAATAAAGGGGGAAAAGTATAGCAATAAAAAATACTAAAACAAAACAAACACACGCATGAAGATCATGATATCCATCCCACATGTATATGCACTTAAAGATAATGAGTCAAAAATAAATTGTGCAAATTACTGGCGATTTATCATGCATGCTAAGAAAAAAAAGAATGAAAAAGAAAAAAATGTCATATTTTTATATAATTCGTGATAAATGCTATTATATTAGGGCTTATGGCCATTAAATTTAGAAAAATAATTAATGGCAAAGATTTAGGAAACCTACTCGATCGGTAGAGTACCGGAGAAAATCCAAGAGTTATTGGGCTGGCTCATGTCGGGCTCGGTGGTTTGGACTGATTGGGTTGGGTTGTGTGAATTGGGTTAGGCAATGTGAATGGAGTTAGAGGTTTAAACCCATACACAATTTCAAATGGTGAAAATTTAGTAGCAGAATGAACAGCTCTGTTATAAGCAAACTCAACATGTGGTAGACATTCTTACCATGTTTTGATGTTCTTTCTAATGATCGCCCTCAATAAAGTAGACAAAGTCATTGACTACCTCAGTTTGACCATCAGTTTATGGATGACAAGTAGTGGAAAATAATAGCTTAGTACCTAGCTTGCACCACAAAGTCTTCCAAAAATAGCTCAAGAACTTAACATCTCTATCCGAAACAAAGGTCCTAGGCATGCCATGTAATCTCACAATCTCTCTAAAGAACAAGTTGGCAACATGCGAAGCGTCATCCGTTTTGTGATATGGAATAAAATGTGTCATTTTAGAAAATCTATCCACAACCACAAAAATTGAATCTCTTCCACGTTTAGTCCTAGGCAATCCTAACACAAAATCCATTGAAATATCAATCCAAGGCTCACTAGGAATTGGTAAAGGAGTATACAAACCGTTGGGCTGCACTTTGCATTTAGCTTGCTGCTACATGTGACACATCTAACACAAATTCGTTCAACATCTCGTTTCATGTGAGGCAAATAGAAGTGTTCCTGCAGAATAGTTAAAGTCTCTGTAACTCCAAAATGTCTCATTAAACCCCCACCATGTGATTCCTGCACTAGTAACTCTCTCAAAGAACAATTAGGCACGCATAGCATATTCTCTCGAAATAGGAATCCATCAAGCCTAAAGAACTTACCACATGTTGTTTTCTCACAAGCCCTATATTCCTCACAAAATTCATGGTCATCAGCGTATAAAGTTTTAATAAGCTCAAAACCAAGTAATTTTGCATTGAGTGTGGAAAGTAATGCATACCTGCGAGAAAGTGCATCGGCGACCACATTCTCCTTACCTTGCTTATACCGAATGACGTATGGAAACGTCTTAATGAATTACACCCAACGCGCATGCTTTTTGTTTAGCTTGTGTTGGCCCTTCAAGTGTTTCAAAGACTCATGATCGGTGTGAATCACAAACTCCTTATGCTATAGGTAGTGTTGCCATGTCTCTAAAGCCCGAACCAATGCATACAACTCCTTATCATAAGTTGGGTAGTTTAAGGCTGCCCCGCTTAGTTTCTCGCTGAAGTAAGCAATTGGTCGTTCTTCTTGCATAAGAACGACGCTTATACCAATACCTGAAGCATCACATTCAACTTCAAACGCTTTAGAAAAATTCAGTAAAGACAATAAAGGGGCGTTAAACAGCTTCTCTTTGATTAATTGAAACGCCTTCTCTTGTTCTTCTCCCCATCTAAATTCAACGTTCTTCTTGATCATTTCGGTAAGTGGTGCGACTATGCTACTAAAGTCCTTCACGAACCTCCTGTAAAAACTTGCAAGTCTATGAAAACTACGAACATTACCTACACTTGTGGGACTTGGCCACTCTTGGATTGCACGTACCTTCTCTTCATCCACATGTATACCTTGTGCACTAACAACAAATCCCAAAAATACAAGCTTATCAGTGTAAAAGGTACACTTCTTCCTATTAGCAAACAATTTTTCTTTCCTTAGCACATCTATAACAGATTTCAAATGTACTACATGATCGTCCACGTTTTTGCTATAAATGAGTATATCATCAAAATAGACAACAACAAATATGCTTATAAATGCATGCAAAACATGGTTCACAAGTCTCATAAAGGTGCTCGGAGCATTAGTCAAATCAAAAGGCATAACTAACCATTCATAAAAACCATATTTTGTTTTAAAGGCGGTTTTCTATTCATCTCCTTATTTTATCCTAATTTGATGATAACTACTCTTTAAATCAATCTTAGAAAGTATGCAAGAACCATCCAACTCTTCTAACATATCATCTAAACGTGGGATAGGATGATGATACTTTACCGTTATGTTGTTGATGGCTCGGCAATCAACACACATTCTCCACGTCCTATCCTTCTTAGGTACAAGTAAGACTGGAACCGCACACGGGCTCATGCTCTCCTTCACGTGACCCTTCTCCAACAACTTACTTATCTGTCGTTGAAGTTCCTTTGTCTCCTCGAGATTATTCCTATAAGCTGGTCGATTTGATGTTCAATCCCTCGGATTGGAGGTAACCCATGTGGTGTATCCTTGGGAAAGACATCCTCGTACTCCTGCAAAAGAGAAACAATAGAACTAGGCAAAGTAAGGTCAAGTTCGTTAGTATTTAAAAATGCCTCTTTGTACAAAAGTACAATCATCGACTGATTTGAAAGCATTGCTCGCTTGATCTCACTCACTTTTACATATAAATTCTTTTGTTTTCTCTCTAATTTCCTCTCAAGGGCCAAACTCTTACTCTCTTTTTCTCTCTCATCTTTCTCGGCCTCTCTCTGATTTACTCTCTTTTTCTTTTGCTCACTCTCCTTTTGCAATCTCACTTGATTCTCATATACTTGCTGCGGTGTCAATGGTACAAGAGTGATTTATCGTTGATTAAGTACAAAAGAGTATTTGTTTGTAAAGTCATCATGCTTCACTTGTCTATCGAACTGCCATGGTCGCCCTAGCAATAAGTGTCCCGCTTGCATCGGTACTACATCACACAACACTTCATCTTCGTACTTACCGATTCGAAAGGCAACTAACACTTACTTGTTCACCCTTATTTCTCCACTATCATTCAGTCATTGCAACTTGTATGGCCTAGGGTGCTTCACCATGGGCAATCCCAATTTCTCCACCATAATTGTGCTTGCAACATTAATACAACTACCAACATCAATAATCACACTACATACCTTGTATTTAACGTAGCACCTAGTGTGAAAAATGTTCATCTTCGTACTTACCGATTCGAAAGGCAACTAACACTTTCCTTGCCACCAATGTTAATGCATTAGGGGCTAAATATTCCTCCTCGGAAACATCCTCCAATGGCGGCATGTCGTCGGTGTCGGAAGCTTCATCATCGGTCACAATTTCACCATTGGCTTGCAACACCATGACTTGCTTGTTTGGACATTGAATTGATATATGACCCCTGCCTTGACATCTAAAACATTTAATATCACGATTCCTAGAGGTAGAAGCTTCAGTTTTACCTAGAGGAACGTGACTGGCAGTCGCGAACTTGGACTCAAGTTTGGGTGTTTGTGGCTTGTCCAGTGGCTTGGCATGACTCGATTTCCAAGAGGTAGAACTAGAGTTATGGCCTGCACGTGTCCCACTCACTCTCTTGAGTTGTTGTTCTACATTGATAGCCATATGCACCATATCTTCCAATTCCACATAATGTTGCATCTCTACCCTATCGTGGATCTCCCGATTTAATCCGACCATAAATCTAGCCATTGTAGCCTCTCGATCCTCATATGCATTAGCGCAAATCATAGCAATCTTCATCTCCTTGTAATAATCATCTACGCTTCGGCTCCTTCGCCTAAGACCTTGTAGCTTTTTGTACAGCTCTCGAAAGTAATAGATTGGAACGAACCGCTTTCTCATCATCGTCTTCATATCCTCCCAAGTATCTATCGGTCGTTCTCTATTCCTTCTCCTGTTTATCACAAGCTGATCCCACCAAGTTATAGCATATTCAGATAATTCAATCATGACTAATTTTACCTTCTTTGTCTCGGAGTAGTTGTGGCAATCAAACACGAACTCCATCTTCTTCTCCCACTCAAGATATGCTTCATGATCAGATCTACCTTGAAAGGACGGAATCTTCATCTTAATACCACCCAAGTTGTTATCTTCCTGATTCATAGCTTCTCTAACCCGCGCTCCATGTCTTCTATAGCCATCAATAGGATCCCGATCCTCTTCTTCCTCAAAACCAGATTCATAAGGTTCTTCATCCTCAACCCTCGCCAACCTCTGTGGAAGTCTTTCCCGTCTACGGAAATTGGGGGCGTTTTGTGGCTGTTTCTCAAGTGAATTCTTCATCTGATCTATACGTTGGTGAACTTGAGCCATTTTCGACTTCATCATTTTCTTCATCTCACTCATCATGGCCTCCATAAACAATTTTGGGTTAGCTAGTGGCGTAGTATCGTCGGCAAAGCTCTTGCCACTGTTGTGAGACATGGTTGCTGCAAAACAAAGTTAGAAAGATAAAAGGACCTCACGAGTCACTCCCCTACGTGTTTACACTCAAGAATGTGGAACACTCTCCACTCGTTTTTCACTCAAAAATAATATGGCTTTTACCCTCTGATGTTCTCACCACTCTTGCCTTTTTCCACTCGATAATTCTCTTTCAGTTCTTTTAAAACTAAAAAAACAACTCAAAAATTTTCAGCAACAATTCATCAAGAACTAATCAAGAAATTTCAGACTTGAAAACAAGGAAATATGGAAATTTTCATAATAGAATTCGAAGGAATATGGTAGTTTGGAATTTTGGAAGCACAAAATAGTGAAAAATTTTCACGAAAAATACTTGCTTGGGGTGAAATGATTTTCGGACTAACTGGAACCTCAATATAAGAAAACAAACAATTTTTTTTGTCTAACTTTTGTATTATTTTTTTTTAAAAAAATTTCGGTTCTCTTTCTCTTTTCTCTTTACGTTGATCAGCAACTAGTTTTTCTTGAGAATAAGACTATGATTTTCGAAATAATTAATGTATGTAAACCGAGAACAACAGATTAGACATCAACAAGAACAAGCAAAGGTTGAACAGAAAGGTAAAGAAAAATTCGGCTAAGAAGAGATCAATGATGTGGACGACTAAAGAGATATATGATGTGAATGACAAAAGAGAAACAAAGAAAGGAAAAAAAGTTAAAAGGGTAGGCAAACATGAACTAGAAAACCAACTCTGATACCAAATGATGTGAACCTCGTCAAGAATAACGAGACCTAACAACGAATAGGGAACCCAAGATCGTTCTATGGACATATTCGAATGGAAACCTCAACTCATCGTTTATGAAAAACAAGAACCTCGGTATAAGAAAGACGCCACAAACGGTGGTGGAAATTTCGTTTGATAAGTCGAGATGAACGCCATGAGAAATCCCGATAAGTTCGAATAGTTCTTCAAAGAACCAAAGAGAAATAATCTCACAAGTTTTGCCAAAATCTCCTTATTTATTCATGCCAAAGGCCAAATAAATAGACTTGGAACATTCCTCCAAGAATAGGAAACAAAACCCAAAATTTGAAAGAAATTAAGTGCTCCTAAAAATACGGCTAAGGAAAAGAGATAAAGCAGCATTTGGAAAGGAATTCAAATGCAAATTCAAACATTCCTAAAAATTTGGCTAAGGAAAAGGGATAAACCAACATTTGAAAAGGAATTCAAATGCAAATTTAAACATTCCTAAAAATTCGGCTAAGGAAAAGGAATGAGCCAGCATTTGAAAGC
The DNA here is from genome assembly GCA_963930655.1 of Myrica gale. NCBI lineage: Eukaryota > Viridiplantae > Streptophyta > Magnoliopsida > Fagales > Myricaceae > Myrica > Myrica gale. Next base: position 10,103,356 of record OZ005619.1, on the reverse strand, counting down.
TCAATCTGGATCGGATTCTTCTAGAACTTGGATCAAGTTGACAAGCTTTGTTGTTCACTTGGATCTTGTTCAATGGGCCTCCACGAATTGGCTTGAGCCCATGCCTCTTAAATTAGCCCGTTGAGTACCTCTTGAAACTTCTTGGCTCGTGCCCTTGTAACCGGCCCAATGGGGACTTGAACTGGCTCCTTCGAAGATGTGCCTTGATTTCCATCACAAATTCCTTGTCATTTTTTGAACTGGAGGATATTGTGAAAGCATATGGATATAAGTCTGGTGCCCTCATCTACTACAAGCAGCCAAGGAAAACTCTCAATGATGGTGTTGTCCTTGTGTAATCTGATCATGACGTTCTGGCAATGGTGAAGTGCTATGTAGGAAAAGTTGTTGTGGTGCTGTACTTAGTTTCATTCAGTGAAATTCCAGAGGGTGAGCTGAATGGGGAGGATGTTGTAGAAGGCGATGAAGAACGTGAGAGACGTAGATTGGAGATGAATTATCCATTTTGGAATCAAGTCCTTAGCAGTGAGGACGAGCTATTTGACGTTGAGGTGGACATTGTTCATAATGACGGTGCAGGACCTTCTTCTGCTGTAGGCCAGTGGAAGGTGGATGTCAATGAAAGTCAAGTGTATCAGGCTAGGAGAGGGACACGGGCCAAGATCTTTGGCAAACATGTTAGATGTATGCCTTCAAAACCAATCCTTTTGCATAATTATGAGATAATAATTATTATTATTGATTAATCATTTGTATATATTATTTAGGGTACATGCAATGATATAAGATGTCATATTGTTGAGGAACATTATAGAAAAGTCAAGTCAATGATTAATGACATTTCAGATCCTTCTTGACTCACTTTGTTCTGGACCGAGATACATGGTAATGTACACTTGTTGTGCCTCTACAAGATAGAATGATGGACTCCATCAATGAGGTGGTGACCTTAAGCAGACGAGTGGGTGCAATGTAAGAGTACATGCACTAAACCGGATTAAAGATGAATGTTTTCTGGAAACGATAACTGATATAGAGAATGTTATTCAGCTCAATTAGCTTATGTTGTCCATAGATCTGAGAAAGTTATGCAAGTTTGTTTGTTGTGTGCTTCTGCTGTGATTGATTCATTTGGTGATGATCTTCGTAGATCAAATATTTCAGATAATGTTGGGCCTTGTGCATAGTAAGCAAATTTGTATAATTGTTCAATATGGAATCACCAATCTCTTGATGAGGCAGTATATTCGTTGTGTCTGTATATTGTTGGACTCACATAAAAACGTTGCGCAACAACATTTTGTAAAAAGTGTTTTAACGGTTTTACTTATATTATATATTAAGTAAATATTTGCGAAAATTATTTTGGAAGTCCAACTAGGTACAGACTGAGACTAATAGTGAACAATCTGTCTGAGTGCTTCAATTCATACATCCTCAAAGCTCGTGACAAGGCAATTATCACGATGTTCGAGATGATCCAGAAAAAGCTAATGTGGAGATACAAATTAAAAAGGGTCAGGATGGAAAAGTATGACAACACCATCTGCCCTAAGGTACTTGAGAAGCTTGAGGCTGCAAGCAAGGATTCTTGCCACTGCCTTCCAACCTATGCTAGTCAAAGGTTGTTCGAAGTGGAGCACAGACACCAACAGTTTGTGGTCAACCTCCAGCTTAGGAGATGTGGTTGCCGTAAGTGGGATTTGACGGGGATTCCGTGTCCTCATGCATTCTTTGCCACACTTTATGATAGGGCAAGCCAGAGGACTACATCCACCCCTGGTTCAACAAATATATGTACATGCTGAGATATAATCATATGATTTATCCAATTCCTAGCGAAGATCAATGGATTAAGACCAACAACGATTCCAATAATCCCCCTACCATTCGGACACTACCTGGAAGTGCTAAGAAGTCACCAACAGTTTTTGGTTCACACAACTAAAAAAACTTCTGCAATTTTTTTTTGTAGGCCGTCTTATGGCAAGAATCAACTCCACAGTTACAAATAGGAATTTTAGTTGAACTCCACCTATACGTGTCACCAAACTTGCAGTACTTGGCGATTGAGGTGTATTGTTTAAAAAACATATGAAAATCAAGAACACAGAACCATTAGAACTCAATTAGAAGGAATTAGTATTGGCTACTAGTTAAGCATTTAAAAATGAGTTAGGTCATGACTATATACTAAGCACTATTCAGTAACTGATCTCATGCTTGTTGACGAAATTAGTTATTGTTCACAAATATGATCAATATTTACCAAGAAAATCTAATAATGGAACTGAGGAGTAGTAATTATGATCAATATAATAGAGAAACACACAAGGATGAAGTCATTGCCACTTGGCAACGAAACTGGACCAGCAAAAAATTCATGGAAGAAATTAATGACTCAATTTGTGGCACATTCTCTTCCAAACTGACATTTCCTTCTTATTCGACTAATAATAATTTCTCACTATATTTTCCCCCCATTGAATAAAGAGAAAAACCATTGGTGAGTGTCAGTGATATAGACAAGAGATCTGCAATTTTAAATGGTCAATTAAATGGAAATACAAACTTGGACACAATCATTTTCATAGCTGAAAATTAACAAATACTAGACACAGGAGACAGTCCAGAAAGATAGTTGCCAACAGGATATCGCAAACAAGCATCATACAAAACTGGTAAGGACCTAAAGAATGATCTCGACCATCAAAAATTCTCGAGTAGAACCCTCACTTAACTCAACTTAACTCAGTCCTCTCCTTGGAAGTTTCTGCTACACGTCTAGTTGCTTCTTCTCCCTCTTCTCTGCCTTTTTCTTCATCATACTAGTATTTACCTTCTAAGTCTCAGGTACATTCCCTTAATGGCATACATTAATTTTTGTAAAAAAACAACGTACAGAGCAATGAGAGGGAAAAATGCAGAAGCATTAATATAGTGTGACGTCATTTCTTCGGGATTTCAGGTACTGCTAGGACTCAACAATGTCTCCGGGGAGGGGATGAACACCAGATCTTCGTGGGTGCTGAGCAAAAGAAAGGAAATGTGAATTTTAAATTCTAAACGGATAGAATGAGGGCAAAACGGGAAGGAAAATTTTAAGTGCATCACGTGGACGTCATGTGGGCTTAATATTGTCAGTCTTAACGGAGAAATTGGCATCGGGGTGGCAATCGATGGAAATCAAAAGTCTATGAGCCCAATGTCACAAAATCAAGACAAGGTGGTGCAAAGTATCAAGCACCTCATAGTTCGGGGGTTCAAAGTGTAATTTCTCCAATTCCAATTCCAAATCCAAACATAATAACAGATTCACAACAAAATGAACAGATTCACAATCTATACTCTAAAATTCCCGATCCAAATATCACCTCATCCTCCATTTCCAACTCAGTTTCACAACCTATACTATAAAATTCTAAATTAACTAATGAACTATAAGAAATAATTAAGTAATGTACCATAAGAACTAAAATAAATCTTGTAACTAATTAGAATTTACCTCAAGTTTGTGATTCACAAACTGTCACCTATCTCCACCACAGACCAGATACTATCACAACACACAATACACAACACACCATCCGTACTAATCAAGACAAAATTAGTCATTAACAATTAATGTATTGAACAACAACAATTAATAATGAAAAGATTGATGAAATTTGTGAGAGATAGAGAGAGAGAGAGGTAGAGAGGTGACGGGCCTGTCACGCTGTGGGGTCGTGGGCCATCGAGATCAGAGAGAGTGAGAGGCAGAGAGAGCTGAGAGAGTGGTTAGAGAGAGAGAGGCTCTTCGGAGATGGAGAGGAGAGCGGAGGAGGCGAGAGAGGCGAGAGATTAGATAGGAGAGGAGAATGAGACTGTCGGGGGATGGTTAACGCTGTACAACCCTAGACCAAAACACATAGTTTTGGTCTAGTCCAAAACTACGCGTTTTGGTTAAAAACAAGTACCGAAATTCCGCACTGTTTCGGCGAAATTACTGGTATCTGTTCTGGTACCGCTATTTGGGCATATACCCTACCGCCTCCACTCCAGTTCCGAGCGGTGGGCAAAACCGGTATGGGAATTCCAGTACCAGTGAACAAAATGCTCACCCCTATTGGTATGCATTGAATGGTCCAGTCCGCTTGTTCGAGAAAAGCCTTTCAAAGGGATAGAACCAAGGCTTCTATTTTTCAACAAGGTTGATTGCTTCTTGACTCACTTAAAAATGAGTAACGCAGAGGATATCCCAAGTATAGGAGTTATGTCATGTAATAATTAGCGCAAAGGTCAAATCGTCTCCTCATAGAAAATAGATTAATTTCAAACTCGTGAAAAAAGGAGAAATAATATTCACAGAGAGAAGATCATAAAAATGTGATATGTGCAATGAGTGTAAAAAATGAAAGATCAAAGTTACTAAACACATTTTTAGCTCTTAAAACGTTTTCAAAAACTTTTCACTCACTTTTTCATCAATTCCAATACTTTTTCACCAAACCCAATATCTTTTTACAAATTTCAACAACTTTTAACACACTTTTCATCAACCCCAAAAGAATCTACACTACTTCCAAAAAAACACAAACACAAAAACTGTTTTGAGATCTAAACCAAACATAGTCGTATTTTTTAGATTTTTAGGAGTTTGAGACAAAATTAAAGTACCACGAATGAAAAGATGTTTAAATCAAATGACGGGAATTAAATGATGGAACGTAAATTGCGAAAAGTAAGGAACACAGATTAAAGAGCGGAAATTAAATGACAGAATTTAAAGAGTAGAAATTAAAGAGCGGGAAATTAAAGAACATAATTTAAATGAGGGAATGTAAAGACGGGAAAGTAAATGATGGAAAGTAAAGATGGGAAAGAAAATGACGGAATGTAAAGAACGAAATTAAATTGCGGCAAAGTAATGACAAAATGTAAAGCACGAAATTAAATTGCGGAATGTAAATGACAAGAATTGAATAAAACTTCACAAGATTCTTGGAATAAGTAATAAATTGTCATTACAACCCAAGTTCAAACTTACAAAATCAAGAACACCAAAAATATTCACGAACATTCAAGAACACCAATTACACAAAATAAAAATGAAAGAGCAAGAACTTGATTCTAATGCCTAGGAATAGAAATCCAAGACATTAGATTCATAAAACATAAAGAAAATAATCTAAAAACTGAAAATTACTATTCAAGATAGCTTCAACATAGCAACGATGGAGGAAAAGAAAAAGGAAAAGAGAAGAAGAGAAAATGGAGCATGGCCGGCCATTTGGTGAGAGAAGAGAGAAAAAAAATAGTAGAAAAGGGAAAAGGACAAGAGAGAAAAGAGATAAATTAAAGAGTGATGATCAGCCAAAAAGGAGATAAGGGAAAGGGAGGAAAGAGAAAAAGAGAAAAGGGAAAAGGACAAGAGAGAAAAGAGGAGGGAGAAAAATGTAAAATTCGGTTACAATATTTTCTCTTCTTCAGGCCGGCTCTTCTCTTGCTCTTGGACAGTTGGATCATTAGGCTGAATTTTCTCTTGCTCTTAGACAGTTGGCTAATCAGGTTGACTTTTCTCTCGCTCTTGGACAGTTGGCTCACCAGGCTGCTCCTCTACGGGTCTAGAGAATAATTAATTTTATCAACGTACACTAAGAATATTTAATTAGCTCCTGCCATCACATGATTAAATTTATGAAATAATTATAACGACAAGAATCATAGTGCTTATGTGATAAAGAAAATTATTCTACAAATGTATTTAGAAAAAATATGAGCTAGGTACATGTTGTATCTAGACACAATATGACCTAAATACATATTGTTCAGGAATAAAATGTTCCATAAAAATGTGATTTAATCTCAAGTTATACAATAATGCATAAATCAAGATATTTGATAAATTTTCTATCTAAAACCAATAACTGTGACATGAAAGAATTGTAATAAAATTGGTATTAGATGTACTAATCATGTAATATTCTAGCTCAATCACTTCTCTTTTTGCTACTTCCATTGCTCTTGCAGCCGTCATAGCTTTGCCAACTCATGGGTTCAAATCCATACTAAATTAGCCAAAATCGCGAAAACAAGAGGCGTTCATCGACTTGATTTGCTTGAAATCCCTTTCTTTTTGCCTTCTGCTCTGAATTGGTCATAAGCAAAAATCTTCTTTCGAGCTGCACCGTGTAAGTACTAGGATTAAGGCAACCCAAGTGGAGGGTGAATTGAGTTTTCAAACTTTTCGCTTTTAACCCTCAATACCGTGTTTGCAAAGTAAAGCCTAATTTAGCACAAATATATTGATGCAATAAGTAAATAAGTGTTAAATGTAAAGAGAATGGTTAGAGAAGCAAACACGAGATTTTTAGGTGGTTCGGCAAACCCACTTTCATTCACCCCTTAAGCTCTTTTACTAAGCCTTGAGGTTTTCCAACTATCTTCCAAATAGCGTACACTCTAGCTTCTGGGTGCTAGAGAACCGTACAAGTGGTTTTTCGGGCGCACCACTTACAACCTAAGCAAGTTTGAGATATACCCTCTCTAAGCTTCTTCTTAAGTGAACAACCTCGCTAAGGGAATCACCTCTCTTGGATAAGAAGATAAAATAATAAACTCTTTCAAAGAGTGGATATGAAAGTGAAAAGCTCTATCTCTTGATTCACACAATGACAAGGATAAGAAAGTGTGATTTGTGTGAATGATATATGAGAAATATGGAATAAGAAGGTTTAATACATTTCTCAAGCTATCCAAATGATATGTGGTCGTTCTCTCTTCATTCTGGACGTTATAAAGGTCTTTGTATAAGCCACATATGAAAACTAGCCGTTTATAGCTCTTGGGAGTCATCTGTCAAAACGAGTCGGTCGACCGCTACATGAACCAGTCGACCGCTTAAAGTTACCACTACCCAATGCTCAGTATGTCCGAAATCAGAACGGCTATATTTTCAAAAACAACAGGTCAAGCGTTATACCAAGCGGTCGAAGATCGGTTGATCGCTTCACCGGCCGGTCGAGCTGCTCAACTTTAGCACATGATCAGATTCAATTAAAAACACATTTTTAACCACTTTGAAACACCCAATTTTAAAGACTATATTCTCATACGTATACAAACAGTTTGGGATTTTGATTGGGGTGTTGATCTTTCAAGCAAGAGGTAAAATAGTTTATGCACGTTTTGACAGATATGCAAATGTATGATTTAAATCCTTGTCAAAAGTGAAACTAGGAGTTACAAGGCTATACCCTAAGGTCTTGAATCTTCACTTTTGAGCTCCTTGCATCTTTTAGTCTTTGGCTCTTTGATGAAAATGACTATCTTTGAAGATGTCCATTTTATAAACTTAATCCATTTTTTGAAATCATCGAAATATCAATTGTGCACAAAAGCCAACAATCTCCCCCTTGTTGATGATGACAATAAATTGATAGTTTTGGGTTGACTCCCCCTATCTTTTGCAATTGAACAATCATTTAAAACTTGAGACAAAACATTAGTAGCTAATATTCATAATCCAATTTAAAAGGAGAATTTATAGTCATCAAAACTATTAACATATTTATTCCCCTTTGTCACATCAAAAAGACAAAAGATATAAACTTAGATGGATGCACCACCAAAATTTGATAAAAATTAAGATAGGTCCATGCATTATCCATTAATAACTTCACCAAACATGTATTCTACCAATATCCATCACATGATCAAAGGGAATACAATCATATAGAAATTTATGAAATCTCCCCTTTTGTCAATCAAAAAGTGAATACATTGATAGAACTCAAATAATCATTTTCATCCAAATGAACAATGTGGGGTTTTAAATGATAATCTCGTTGAAATGGTATAGAGGATGACTAATAAGGACTTAAGAGTCCGTTGCTATTACAATAGTAGCCCACCGAGTGGGTTTGTACCAACCTCTTAGCACCAATGACAATTTAAAAGGTCATTCTCAACCAAGCAGTCTTTATTGCCTCATCCTACAAGGGAATGAAGAAACTATTTTTGGTACCCAAGCATTTTTGGGTCATTTGGTGTTAGCGTTGGTTCCTTTTGGAACCCATGTCTTCTTAAGAGTCTTGCTCCCAAGTTTCTTTAATGCACAATCAAAAATTAGATGTCCATGTTTGTTGCAAAAAAAAAAAGTTTGAGTAGGTGCACAAAAAGACTTAGTCTTCACAAAATAATTCTTAAAAGATTTTTGGTCAATAGAAGGCTTGTAGCCTAAGCCACTTTTGTCAAAGACACATCTTTGGCTACCATAATCAAATCTAAAGATTTCATTCATTGAGTAAACTTCTCAAGGATTTCGCGTTGAGAAACTATTTTGTTGTTCAAAGTAACTTTCTCATTTTCAAGTTCTAAAGCTTTTTGTTGGAGTAAATAATTTTCAAGCTTTAGAGTATTTTGGTCATTTTTCAATAGATCAATTTTTTTAAAAAATTAAAATGAGTTTCTTTTTCAAGGATCTAAATTTTGAACCAAGTTTTTGAAAATGACAGAGAAGTTCATCAAAGGCATTTTGAAGTTTAGGTTGATCATCCAAAGAGTATACCTCAACATCATCCTCAAATGCTATGAGGCACATGTTAGCGATTTCTCCATCTTCTTATTCAAAGGAGGAGCTTTCATCGTTAACACTCCAAGATGTCTTCTTGTATTTGTGGCTTCTCTTCTCTTTCTTTTTTTTTGAGGAAGTTCTTGAGCTTTCTAGTCATCAAGACTATCTTCCTAATCGTCATCCTCATCTTCGATTATGGAGGATTTGAGAGTAATTCTCATCTTATTCTTTCTCTCATCTTCATTCTCGAGCATTTGAATCTCATAGGTCATGAGGGATCCGAGATGCTTTTCTACAGGAAGCTTGGTGAGGTCCGTAGCTTTTTATATGGCAGTCACTTCGGCCTCCCATGTCTTTGGTAGTGACCTAAGGCTTTTTCTCACCAAATCGGAGTTAGTATAAGATTTACCAAGAGCATTTAAAGCATTTATAATGTTGGTAAATCTAGTATACATGTCACTAATGGATTCTTCAGGCGTCATTTTAAACAACTCATAGTTATGGACAATGTAACATAAGATGTTACATAGATATTATTGAGAGACATGTAGAAAAGTTATGCCAATAATTAATGACTCTTCGGATCCTTGTTCACTTGATATTTTGTTATCGACCAAGGTACATATTGATGTACGATAAGTCTACACTCGTTGAGCCTCTATTTAATAGGATGATGGACTTCATCATTGAGGTAGTAACCTTAAGCAAACGAGTGAGTATAATGTAAAAGTACATGCACTGAACGGGTTCAAATAAGAATACCTTATGGAATTGATCATTGATGTTGAGAAGATATTCAACACAATTAGTTTATTTTATCCTTAGACCTGAGTGGTTTATATGGATCTATTTATTATGTATTTGTGCTTTGACCGAGTCATATGATGATTATCCTTCTAGGTCAAATATTCCAGATAACGTTGGGTCTTGTACCTAATAAATGAGTTTGTGTAAATGCTCAATAAGGAATCCACCAGTCTCTTAATGATGCAGTATATTTAATATATCTGTATAGGCTTGGAATAGAAAAAGAATCTATTGGCCAATGGTATTTTGTGAAAAAAAATTTCAAAATTAAAATATACATTATATATATTTATTTGTGAAATTATTTTGGAAACAATTGGTAGTTCAACGAGTTACAGATTGTAAATTGAGAATTTTATGAGTTAGAGACTTAATTGGTGATATGATTCCAGTCCTATTGACTCATGTGGAATATAGTATAGTGGAAGGATAATTAAAAAAATAATTGTTAAAGGAAGAGATTTCACAAATCAATCTCAAATACTCGAAGATAAATTATGATATGTTAATGGACATGATCACAATTAGTAGAAGCTTAAAATTTAGAATAAAAGAATATAAGGGAGTTAATGAAAAAAGAGTTTTTCCATGTGATTCTACGGCCAAGATCTGAGGTCCGTAATGATCCCACGTTATATCGCAGCTAAGGTTTTTTTTTTTTTTAAAGACTAAGATAAATTTTTCTAGACAGTTGGTCATTATGACTTTGAGAAATCTGTTACGGCTATGAGGCGTGGAAATGAAGGAGACAAAATATTTGGGCTCAGTTGTGAAATATTTTGGCTCAATTGTGAAATCAAAGACTTAAGATGTGAGATCAACAAGACATGAATAATTATTGAAGATTGAAGATTCAATCGTAGACAAAGTTCAAGATCGTTTGTCAGATCAAATAAGTATGATAATTTTCATAGTCAAACATTCAGAGGTATCAAAGTGCAGGTTAGTTGAATCTCATTCTCTTGAGATTTGTATCATATTTTGTTAGAAAAACTCATGGTAGTCGAATCTTTGTTTTATATGAAAATTGTTTTTCCATTCTTGGTGATTTTGGAAATCCCGATAAAAGATTTGATTGCGAAGAATGTTCTATATTTTTTATTGAATATGATTCATGCTCTTTGAGAAATCGGATTATTATTATTAATGAAAATTTTTCATACTGCTGTGTCTTTTTCATTTGGTTCTCATATGAAATTGGTTTCGGAACCCGAAGAACAAACGAGTTTTTCGTTGTAACAAAAGAAATTTTTTTTCTCTTGTTTTGTTATCAAATCTATATATCGATTAATGGATTGTTGCTTGGTAGTAATAAAGACTTGGATTCATGATATTTTGATTCACGTTTCATGTCTGTGTGAAGTCGAATTGTTTGTGAAACACGTTTGATAATATCGTGAGAGAGAAAGAGTTTCTCTCCCCAAAACAACCTGTGACGGGCGGCATGGTGGGTTGCCGCCATGTAGGGCATTTCTAGCCCTACCGAACTCATTTGTTTTTTGTTTTATTAAAAAAGGATTGGGTTGTTTTGAACTGATGGGCCGAAGAATTTTTTTTAAATGAGGCCTTTTCATTTTATAATTGGGTCCGAATTTGAATCGTCCCGAACGTTTTTAATAGGAGCCCAGTTTGTTGTTTTAAAATGGAATGGACCAAGCCCAATGTGTTTAAAAAAACAAAAAGGGAGGATGTTACACAGGTTGGGCTCATGGCACAACCCATGGCTGGATAAGATCCAAGCCATGGGGTGGCAGCCCATGGGGCTCATGGACTGAGTTAGACCCGGGTCCATGCAGCCTAAAGATCCAGTCTGAGTTTGACTCGGACCATGTCCCACAACCGAACAGGGTTGGATTAGACCGGTGGGTCAATGGATCACCTGGTTTGACTGGGCAGATCCGTTGAGCAACCCAGTTTGACCAAAAAAATTTATTTTTTCTAAAATTTTAAATGCAAGTGCTAAATGGGATTCTCTAGAGGAACCTAATCCCATGACCCCCCATTGTTGGTAAATGGGAATCTATTTTATTGAGGGTTTGATAAAACTAAAATAGAGGATTTCATTTTCTTAATTCTATAGTTTGTCCTATTTATTTCTTTAGAAAATAAATGAGGGTCTATGTATGATGGGGGTGTTGACTAAAATAGCAATGTCGTCTCATTCCAAAATTACATGTCATTTAAACAATTGTTGCACTTAACTAAATAAACACGTACGCTAAAATGGTGAATTTTGTGTTTATTTGGTGGTCAAAAGAAAATCAAGTCATGAATATTGACATACATATAGTATGGGGCATGAGATGGATTCGTGACAGGTAGTATCTATTTACTTTTACAAGTTGTTGGATGGTTACTAAAATATGATCATGTTTACGAAAGGTAAAACCTCTTGATACCTACTAGTGACACAGAATATAAATGTTATATTCAGGTATTTATTTGATTTATGTGTCATAGTGAGAGGTACCATTAGTTATTCGAAAACCCGAAACTAATGGATTTATATTTATATAAACATGTGAATTGATTTCTATGTTTTTTGCAGATTTATTATTGGAAACCTATACCCTGTGATGATTACGGACTAGGCCAAGTTTTATGTTGAAAAGGGGATCTTACTGAAGGTATGCTTATCATTAAATTCAATTTAATGTATTGTCCATTAAATTCAATTTAATGTATTGTCCATTAAATTGTTAGTGTGTCTATTTAGGCACTATATCTCACTTTTCCAATAACAAGTATCAGAATTAATAATAAGAATAATGCCCTAAAAATCATTTATCTGAATAATAGTAGTTTAGATGTCACATGTTTATATTTATTTACTGGGTAATATGATGGGACATGAGATGTTACATAGATATTGAGTGACATTGTAGAAAAGTCATGCCAATGATTAATGAATCAAAGGCTGGAAGTATGACTCTTTGGTTCCTTGTTCACTTGATATTTTGTTCAAGACCAAGGTACATATTGATGTATGATAGGTCTACACTCGTTGAGCCTTTATTTAATAGGATGATGGACTTCATTATTGAGGTAGTGACCTTAAGCAAAAGAGTGAGTGTAATGTAAGAGTACATTAACTGAACGGGATCAGATATGAATACCTTCTGGAATTGATCGCTGATGTTGATAAGGTATTCAACAAAATTGGTTTATTGTATCCTTAGAAGTATTCAGCCTATGTGTCGACACCTTCATCAGGTCTGGAACTGACTCGCAGGTGCCTATGGCATGTGTCGATACATGTGTCGACATCATCTTCATTTGTGTTGAAACTGTACTTCCCATGTGTCAACACCATCAAAATAGTATTCTAACTTCTGTGTTATGTGTCAACACTATCTTGGCAGATAGAGTTCTTCAATGCTTTTTTGATATGCAATCCATTCCATTTCAACACTAAAACTCCTACAATGAAAATTATCATAGTTTAGATGCAAGCCATGGTGTGTAATTCGAATATAGGGCATAAAGAATTAAAGAGAGATATAAATACAGTTGGTCATTATGATCAAAATCGAGTTAGATAGCTCATGGAGCAACCTTAGGCTAGCATTCTAGACAGTTGGTTATTATGACTTTGAGAAATTTGTGATGGTTTTGAGGCGTGGAAAGGAAGGAGGCATAACATTTGAGCTGCTCAGTTGTGAAATCAAAGACTCAAGCTGTGAGATCAACAAGACCTGAAGATTATTGAACATTGAAGATTCAATCACTGACACTTAAGGATGCAATCATCAAAGCAAAACCCTACTCAAACCCCACTTGAAGAATTCTGGGCCGAGGTGATAAGTTGGGTAGTCCGCAATAACCCAAGGGAATGGCAAGGCCTTTGCACAGTATCAAAGAAATTTTCCAAGGCAGCCTATGAATATGTGGTGTATCGAAGACTGAAGATCGAAGATCAAAGATATACAACCTTTCTATCCCTTGACAAAAGCATGGTAGACTCTCAGTAACAAATGTTATGAGACTCAAAATCCATATGAAATATTCATCTGAGGTAGTGAGAAGATGTGCTGGACTACAATGGTTGAATAAGGGCTTAGAGAAGTTCACACCTAGGCGAAAGGAGGGAACTTGAAAGCCAAATGTCTCCTCAGTCTAGCCCACCACCATCAAGGAGGAAATGCAAGGCAAACGTCATTGACATAATGGCAATGTTAAGAGAACAACTAAGTGCAGAACAAATGAGAGTTATACGTGACGCTATTATAGACTGGGTAATGGCCAGATGTGGACAAACCAATGAACATCGATACAGCCTGAAGGAAAGATTGGAATGTCCCGAATAAAATGCCTGCTGCATTCTAGTGTCAGTAATTGATCCACCATTCTAGGAAAGTAGTGTCAGTAATTGGGATGGGAAGGCTTGTAATTTTTTTTTTTCATTTTTCTGTTAAGGATTATGAAGTTATTTCTACGTAATAAACTTCATGGAGTAGCTGATAAAAAAAAAAACTTCATGGAGTAGCTGTCAAGAGAAAATAATGGGTTAGAAAAAAGAGAATCCTGAGCTCACGTGTTTCGAAAAATAAACAAAACAAAAAAAGTCGGCTGAGCCATGCCAGGCCAACCGAGTAAGAACCGGTTGTCTTTCATTAAACGACCTGGCATGGTCCTATCCTTTGGATCTAAGGAAAAAGATTTGGACCACTCCTTATAGCAACTTAGGACTCCTGGCGTTTGTACCAAATATTTTCCCCCGAAATGGGACCTTAATAGGCCTTGTTTTTGGCCGCTTTTTGGTTTCGAGTTTGGTCTCATTTTTTTCACCATAACTCCCTCAAATTATTCTTAATACTGCCATTGCCCAGTTTCCAAGTTTAGACCCTTAAGCCCTTAGTTTCTCTTGAAACGCCAAAACTGTACATAACGACTCCTAAGGTCATTTATGTCAATTCTCTTCGTCTTTTTTCCGTTGAAATTTTTAGGGTTTGTCTAGGCAATCCTTAACTGCATAACTGGAGAATTTTGTGTCCAAATATTTCAGTTTTACACATAAAATGACCATTACAGTAACCGGGTATCATGGAAAAGCATAAGAAAATGCATGCATGCCCCATTTTTTTTCTTTTACCACACATAGATGCAATTTATAACCCATTTGTGATCTTTGATCTTACAATAAATGTTCAGATGTATGTCAGATCATAAAAGAGCATGATATTCATGAGATAACTCAAAAATTTCCAATCTTTTCTCAAAAATGACAAGAGGACTCCATGCATGTCTCTCTTTTCTCCTTTCTATGGCTAATCCATGGCAACACAAGTCATTTGGTCACTTCCGTGACTCCCTTTTCCACCATAGAACGTTTCTTGCATTTACAATTAAGACCAAGGTCACACATGCAACAAATCTCATATAAAGGACCATACATTTCATAAAAATTCCCATCCTTTGCAACTATCTCAACATGCAAACAACAAAATTTACGAATCGCATAATGACTCTTAAGGCCGCAATATGTTTGGCAAGAATATTTCAACAACAACCTCCAAATCAACACAGCCAAAATTCCCTCACAACCTATATGCAATGCTACCCCCCTTACCTCCTTGATGATAGATTTCCTTTGGTTACTTTACAAATCTACTAAAGGACAGAAAATCTAAGTTAGCAAGTGGAGGATTAGGGAAGGGAAGGAAAGGGACAAAAGGAAGACCATCGAGGAGAGATTTTCTCCTTGGCCGAATACCCTCTCTCCCCCCTTACCTCTTTTCTCTTTTCTTCTCTTCTTCTTTCTCTCTTCTCCCCTTCGGCACTCTCTCTTACTCTCTCTCTCTGTCTCACGGGTTCACTCTTGTTTTAGCCGAACAAAGAGTTTTCAAGAAGTTTTACTCTCTTTTTCTCTCATCATTACCTATGTTAGTAGGGTTAAAAGCCTAACTAAAAGGTGCAATGATTAATTAGAGTTAACAAGCAAAAGCAATTGATTTAAGTGGAAGGGGGGTTTTCGGTTAAGGCAGAAAGAGATAAATGGCATAAAAGCTGATTTTGTTTAATTAAGGTTCATGATATCAACTACAATTAGGTAGGGGTTAGCGGCTTATGGTTGGCCATGTCTAAATCAAATGAGCTTGTGCTTTTTGGGCTTCCCAAGTCCACATTATAGGCCCATTAATCACCTAGGTTCAGCCCTCTAATGGCCAAGCAAGGCCCATGGCACAAGCCCAAGAAATTAGGCCCCAAACAAATTTAACAAGGTTCTAATAAAAATAATTAACTAGTTCACTAAATTGTTGAAATATCCACTAGCTTAAAAAACCAAGATGCTAAATTTCTAATCATATCAGAATTTAGCGAAGTCAAAAATCCACTAATCATCTAAAAATAATATAGGTAAATTCATTATATGACCTAAAAAGAAATTCATAAAAAACAAGAAGGAATTAAAAGATAACATCAACAATTATAGAAAATTCAATTATAAGAATTGAATATATGCACTTATCAAAGCACTAAAAATTATTATTGTTAGAAGGAAACCACATTAATAAGAAAATTCCTTTCATTTGACTATTTTGTTGGCTTTTGTTCACAATCGAGATTTTGATGATTTCAATAAATAGATTAAGTTTATAAAATGGACATCTTCATAGACAAAGATGATTTGATGAAAGAGTCAAAGTCTTGAAAAAAGAAGAACAAGAAGATGCAAGGAACTCAAAAGTGAAGATTCAAGACCTTAGGGTATAAACCTTGTAACTCTTTATTCACTTTGACAAGGATTTGAATCACGCACTTGCATATCTTTCAAAACGTGCATAAACCGTTTTAAGTTTTGTTTGAAAGATTAAAATATTTTTAAAGGTTTTAAAACACTCAAAACAAACTCTCAAACCTTTCATATACTTATGAGAAGTAAGGCTTTAAAATTGAGTGTTTAAAAGAGGTAAAAACATGGTTTTAAAAGAACTAGACTGTGCTCAAGTTGAAGCGGTCGACCGGTTGATTTTAAAAAAGGCTAGTTTTCATATGTGGCCTATAAACGGCTAGTTTTCATAAGTGACCTATAAATACACATCCACAACGTCCAAAATCAATACACAACGACCACATATCATTTAGATCACTTGAGAAATATTCTAAATCTTCATATTCCATACTTCTCATATTATTCACACAAAACAAACTTTCATATCCTTGTCTTTGTGTGAATAAAGAGATAGAGCTTTCCACTTTCATATCCACACTTCAAGAGAGTGTTTGTTCTTCAATCTTCATATCAAGAGAGTTTATTCCTTTACTGATGTTGTTCACTAAAGAAGAAGCTTAGAGAGGGTATATCTCAAGCTTGGTAGAGTTGTGAGCCCAAAAATCACTTATAAGGGTTTAAGTGTTGAGCCCGGGAAAACACTTGTACGGTTCTCTAGCACCCGGAAGCTAGAGTGTAAGCTATTTGAGAATAGTGGGAAAACCTCAAGGCTCGGTGAAGGAGCTTGAGGGGTGGATATAGGCGGGTTTGTCGAACCACCTAAAAATCATGTGTTTCCTTCTCTATCCATACTCTTTACTTTTAGCACGTATTTACTCTTATTGCATATTATATACTTGTACTAAATTAGGCTTTACTTTGCAAACACGTCTTTGGGGGTTAAAAGCGAAAAGTTTAGAAAACTAATTCACCCCTATCTTGGGTTGCCTTAATCCTAGGACTCACATATTTTAGGTTGTTTTTGAAAAGTTTAAGTGGGATGGGTGTCATAGACAAAAATCTGACAATGGTCACATATATCAAATCCCATGATAAATGGATATCAAATGACTAGTATGTCGTGTTTAGAATATTTTTTATTTTTAAGTTCTGAGAATCTAGGGGAATCTAATAGTCACATATACCGAATCCACCAGAAAGTGGATAGCAGTCAACTGATAGGCTAGAAATTTCCTGTAAACCTTAAAACTTCGAGATTTGAAAAAGGGTCTATAAAATGGGAATTAAACTACTATTTTTGAGTTATAACATTCTCAAAGACTTATTCTCATTTTCTAAAGCTTTCGACACAAATTATACACTTTCAAGCCTTGTCTTAGTGTTAGCTTTAGAGACAGTTTTGCATTGTATTATCTACTCTACAAGACTGTTACTGGTTGTTGTAATCTTTACCTACAAAGTGTAAAGGGAGAGTGTAATCACTCTTGTGACTTTTGTGTGGGCATATCACCAAATGGGCTTAAGCTTCGAAGGGTGTTCACGAGCTTCGTCTAAAAGTAATTCTCTTAGCTATAAAGGGTTAATAGTGAAAAGCCTCAAGCCTTGATGAAAGAGCATGAGGTGTGGACGTAGGCAAGGTTCCCGAACCATCGAAAAAATCAAGGTTTTTAGAAAAATTTTAAAACCTAATTCACCCGTTTTGGATTGCCTTAATACTTACATTTCAATATTATGGTCTCCAATGTTTAAACTAAAATGTTTGGCTTTTTTTTTAAAGAATATTTGGACAATAATTCTTCAACAAATCTATTAGATTCATTTTCTTTTATTTTACGGTGTCTAATTGTTTAACAAATCAATTGTGCTCATTTTAATCCATATTTTGGTATATAATTCTTCCATTAATCTGTTATGTTTACCTTATTCAATATTATGTTCTCTAATTTTTAAGCTAATCTTTTTCACTCTTTTTTAATCAATATTTTGGTTTATAGTTCTTGCATAGATCTATTAGCTTCATTTTTTTTCAATATAATTGTCCCTAACTGTTTAACTAATCAATTGTGCTCATTTTTAATAATATTTTGGTATATAATTCTTCTATTAATCTAGTATGTTTATTTTATTCAATATTATGATCTCTAATTGTAAAACTAATCAATTTGACTCATTTTTACTCAATATTTTCATTTATAATTTTCAGTTAATCTATTAGCTTCATTTTATTCAATCTTATGTTCTCAAATCATTAAAGTAATACCCATCGTGGGCCTATGTTTAATCTAATTAATCTATTAGCTTCATTTTATTCAATCTTTAATTAATCTACTAGCTTTATTTTCTTCAATATTATGGTCTCTAATTTTTTAAAATAATCATTTTGGCATATGTTTAATCTATATTTTGGTTTATTCTTTCATAAATCTATTAGTTTCATTTTCTTCAATTTTATGGTCTCTAATTGTTGTTAAGCTAATCAATTTGGCTCATTTTTCCTCAATATTTTGGTCTATAATTACACTATTAATCTGTTAGCTTCATATTCTTCAATATTATTGTCTCTAATTTTTAAACTAAATGTTCTGACTAATTTTTAATCAATGTTGTGGTCTATAATTCTTCCAGAAATCTACTAGCTTCGTTTTCTTCCTTTTTATATTCTCTAATTCTTAAACTAATTATTTTGGTTCATTTTTACTTACATTTTTGGTCTTTAATTATTTCATTAATCTATTAGTTTTATTTTCTTCAATATTGATGTCTAATTTTTAAAGTAATCTTTTTAGCTCATTTTTAATCAATATTTTGGTCTATAATACTTCCATTATTCTATTAGCTTCATTTTTTTAATATAATGATTTTTAATTATTAACTAATCCTTCTGACTAATTTTTATTCAATTTTTTTTCTCTAATTCTCCCATAAATCTATTAGCTTCATTTTCCTCAATATTATGGTCTCTAATTGTCAAATTATTGATCATGAATTTTGTTTGTTTTTACTCGTTATTTTAGTTTATAATTCTTGCGTTAATATATTAGCTTCATTTTCTTTAACATTGGTATGTAATTTTAAACTAATCTTTTTTGCGCAATTTGAATCAATATTTTGATGTATAGTTCTTCAATAAATCTATTAATTTCATTTTATTCAATATTATATTCTAAAATCGTTAAAGTAATCAATTTGGCTCCTTTTTTTCCAATATTATAGTTTATAGTTCTTCCATTACTCAACTAGCTTCATTCTCTTCAATGTTTTGTTTAGATTGGGCAAAAGTTCCTGTCAAAGCTGGAATACGTTTTGACCTTTTTCAGAATGAGAATCTATTCGGATAAGGGTGGATATCGGAACGGATGAAACAAGAATGATTAATTTCGATTTCGCTTCGGTATTCACTGGAGTGCGATTTGTTTTCTGTTCCGTTTCTCCCGATATTTTATTAGAATGGAACCGGACCGAAAATTCCGATTCAGCATATGGATTTTTAGACATTTTTTAGGGCCCTAATGAGCCAAAAATATTTTTTGGACCAAATTTTTGGATGATTTTTATGTTATTCATCATAAATTAAAAATAAATATAAATATTCATTCAAAATCTAAATTCTAAAATAAAATTTTAAGCAAATTTCAAATGTTATACTTTATTTTGAGCCCTATTTTTTTTTTTTAAAATTGAATTAGAAAATTTCGGTATTTTTTAGTTGTTCCTCATAAATTAACAATAAAGGTAAAATATGCATCTAAAATCTAGATTTTAAAATAAACATTCAATCAAATTTCATATGTTATGCTTTATTTTGAGCACTATTTTTATTTTATTTTTTTAGAAAAATCGAAACAGAAAATTCCAATTTTGATTTCGATTATGAAAATTGTCAAAAATGACTTCTTGTTCAGGTCGGTATACGCCGGAATTGAAATTGGATTTCCAGAACTAGAAGCTAAGAAGTTGAATCGAAAATATCCATTCTCATAAGAATTTTTACTTATCCTTAGATTTGAAAATTCAGGCCAAACCTGTAGGACTGAAACTGGAATAAGTTTTTGCTGCGATTTTTCAGAATCAGAATGGATGGGAAAATTCAGGCGTAAGCTGCTAGTTTTGAGCCTCTATTTACGGTGTGTTTGTTAAATAATATTTTTAATAAAATCTTATTAAAATTTTACTCTTATCGAATACACTTCAAAATTTTACTTTTAATTTTATCACTTATTCACCAATTTCAATACCACTTTTTTTACACCAACATAATTTTTTTGATAAAATTTTAAAAACAAAGCACTGTTAGCCGGAAAAAAAACGCTAGGCAAAATCGTGCGTTTTGGCTATTGTTGTCCAAAAAACCGCCCGGACCTGCTGAACTGGACAGAAATTAGACCGGTTTTGGCCAAATCGGAACGGTTTTCTGAAACCGGTTTTACCGGACTTGGAAATCGGTGTACTCCGGTCCAGTTCCGGGTTACCTTTATGGAAAACCGGACCTAGACCAAAGTATACCACTCCAAACTGGTCCTTACCGATAAAAAAACCCAAAACGCACGTTTAGGGTTAGGGTTTTGGGAAAAAAAGAGGTGCAATTAATTAGACTTGCGCGCCCCCCAACCCTTCTCTTTCTTTCCCGTGCCCCCACTAATTAATTTTACTTGCAATTCTATTTGATACTTTTATTTTAGACTTCCTTTATATTGTGATGTCTATTTGTTTTGTTGATTTTAAATGTAAGCTTTAAAGTTTAAGATGTATAATTTATTATCTTAAAAAATTAGGATTTAGAACTCTTTAATTAGAGCTTAGTATTTTCTTCAAATCAAATGTAACCGATTTTACAAAATTTGGTTGAAATGTAACCAAATATTTCATGTAAAAATTGGCCAAAAAATTGATGTAAAGAAACCAAAAAAATGATCCAAAAAGACCTAAAAAAGTAAAAATATTAAGAAGCAAAAAAAAACTCAAAATATAATGGTCCAAACCGTCCAATCTGGACTAGACCGGTTCTATAGAGGTATGAGAGCGGTGTGAAATTAACAGACTGGCGATTGGACATCCTTAGTTTTGGCATAGGTAGTTATGGAGATGTTTGAGGGTGAAAATTTTAGGTATTGGGGTTTGAAAAATATTATAAAGTAAAGATATGTTATGAGAGTTGGTGAAAAAGTAAAGAGAGAAGATTTTTAATAAGTATTATAATAATAAAAAATTATGTGGTGAATTTTTTATGATTAAACCTAAATTTTTGGGCTCAAATAACATGGTAATAACCTTTCTTATCTCCCGAGTGTCCCCAGTTCCTCCCGTCCCGCCTCTCTCTCACCGTCCAGGTTGAGGCTTCCTACCGGCAGCAACCTTGAGCTGCCGCCAACGACCGGTCCTCTCTCTTTCTCTTCATTTCATCCGGAATCCCCATCCCTGCTCTCTCTTTCGCCGGAATCACTCTTTCCGATTTTGGGATCTCTCTTTGGACTGAATCGCTCTCTCTCTGCTATTAAGCATCTCGGCCTAACCTAAGGTATGGTGTTTTTGCTCGAATGTAGGTGGGAACAAATTATGAACTTTGGGGTTTCTTGACTAACGATTTCGGGATTTAGGGATTTGATTGGTCCAGATTGGGGGTTTTTGATTAATTAATCGTTAATTTGCTTGGAGATTTGATTGAAATCGGAACAAAAAATTGGATTCCGGTTGGTACAGATATTCCATCCGTTCCGGTACCACCCGTAGCCTGCTCTAATTTTTGCGTGAGTGATTGTCAAGAAAAGGTAGAAAATGTGCTCGGATCTATTTATCCATTAGATTTACTAACCTTGGGGGTTTGAAAGGGGATAAGAAGAAGTTAATTTTACTTTGCCGTAAAGTTGGCAAAGAGGAAGAATTTGAATGATCTTTCTGTCTTGCTATCTTTTCTCCCACTTTTCCTGGTAACCAAATCAAAAGGCAACATTTGATTATGACACAAATAACAGACCCACTGATGATTTCTATGGGGTAGTAGCAAAATCCATTATTTAATTAATACTTCTTTCTGTTCATACACTGGTAGGGTTGTAATTGAGTCGACCATTAACGATTTGAACTCAACTTGACTACAAATTACATTTGCTCGAGTTTGGCTCGATATCAAATTGAGCTTTTGACATGGCATTCAAGCTCGGCTCGACACAAATCTATCAAGGTTGAACTGGACTGTGTATAAATTGGTTTCTATATATGAAAGTAATAATTTAAAGGTATATATCATATACCACAAACTACATCTCAATCCCCTACTTCTTTATTCTGCCGTCAAAAATTCAATTATTCGCTAGTACTTTCTCTATTTTCCAAAATGCAAATTAATTTGAAATACAGAAAACCCCAAGATAAAGTAGGACTTTCTCTATTTTCTAACTTGCAACTTAATTAGAAATACAGAAAACCCCAAGATAAAGTATTTCGATAGCTTCATCAATTTTTTTTTTCTAAACTTATGAATTAGTTTGCTCCTAGTAAATTAGGAATCAAATGTATTTCAAAATCAATTTTTGTCTGAAAAAAAATAAGATTTTTCAGGAAAATTGAAGTCCAGTAAAATCAAGCAAGCAGAGTAGAAGATGTGCAAAAACAGATTATATATGCTGGAACTGTTACGAAACACAATGATTGATGCAATGTAAAATTAAGGAATGAAGGCGGCAGAAAAATTTACCAGCCTGCTTACTGTTAAGAGAGGGATGTCTTTTCTCTGATGGCAGTGAAGCGTAGTCGAGCAAGTGTATTCCGTCGTCGTGCTGAGTTCGAACAGTCAGTGCTCGACTTCATTACAGTTGTACCAGTGGGTGTACAGAAAGAAGCGTTTGTTACATAATGGATTTTGTTACTGCCGCAGTATAAAATATGGACAGGGGATGGGAGATCAACACTAAGAATTTCTTACTCTTTTGCTAATAATCATTTTCGATCACTATTATCCGATCTTTCATCCAAACATCATTTGGTGGAGTTGATTCATGATAGCTTGTCCGAGGAAAATCTGTGAGTTATGCTGGCATTTGTGAATTATTACTACCACCATGTAATGGCTTCACCTTTTGACTTTTGTATGCCATTGCTTTGTTATTTTCTAATTGGTCCTGCTGCTGTTATGTAGTTCTTGACAACATGTCTATGCAGTATAGGCAACCACTTAAATTTCTAATCACTTAGTTCATTATTTCCCCCTGCAACTAGGGTGAGACAGAATGCCACTGGGGCTGATCTTAGGCTTAGGAAGGGCATATCGAAGAAAGCGGACGTCGTCGCTTGACATTCTCTCTTCAAAGCGGGCGCCACGAGATTACTACAAGGGGAAGAACTGCAAGCCCACTGGTTTCCATACTCGCAAAGGTTTGCTTCTTTATGCTGCATTTGTAGTAATTTGATTATCTGGATTATTGATTTATTGAACATTCCTCTTTTTGTTTGGATATTTAGCTTGTCAGATCCCCATGACTTGTATGCTGCAAAGATTGTGAGCTTAGCCTTCTCTCTCTCTCTCTCTCTCTCTCATAATCAATGGCATAAGCACTTATGATATTGTTTACAACTGGAAGAAGCAAGCCCCCAGAAAGACTTTGTGAAATGGTAGGAAGTATAGTTGTTTGGAAAATGCAAACTTCTCTGAACTTGGAAAATTTTTTTGAGTTCTGGGGCCAACAATTCTCATACAGTAAGTTAGTGGTGTTGCACACCTGGCAATATTTTTATAGGATTAAATTTTAGCAGTGCATTCCCAAGGCTGGGGGAGGATGGTTGGGTTATGAACCCATTCAGCTGGTAACTCCAACATTTGAAACTGCAAAATCTGGAAGGGCATGACCTGTAGCAGATAAGATATGTTACGATGTTAGATACTTCAATTGCTTCGTTCTAATTCATATACGAATATTGGTGCAGGGGGATATGTCGTGGTGAATGAAAAGCTGCCAAATTATGTAGTTCCAGATTTAACCGACTTCAAGGTTCCTTTCACTTTTACAGACTTAAAGAAACGAATTTGGATGTGTCGAATCATAGTAAAGGGCTCCAATGCAGCATCAAATTTTTTATTGTTGCGCAAGGAATCTCTATTTATATTGCTTCGCTTCCCATTTTAACGCTACTACCAACTCATGTCACCCCTTGCTCTGAGTGTAGCTAAAGCCGTACGTCTCACAGTGCCCAAGAGAATTCAAAACTACGGATGCCGCTGATGCAACAAAATAAGCCAACTATGTGGACGTAACTTCAATCCCGCATCATATTCTGATGATTTTGGCGATGAACGCGGGTCAGTGGTTTTGAGAAATAAGACATCTATTTAGATATTACTTCTCGAACATTTTGAGTAGTTTTTTTTTTCTTTTCAAAGCGAACATTTTGTGTACTTGCTCTCTTGTTTCATATTTTCAACAGTTGTCACCGTACCATGCGTACAGAGAGTTTCAAATTTTGATTGCACTAGTGTTTCCAGAATCCAAACTCTTAGGGCTTGTTTGGAATCGGTTTGAGCTTGAGATTGAGAGAGGTCTCTGGGGCTTCTGTACCAGATTTGTGATTCCTGGAATTGAGTGATATATAAGGCCATAATAGTTACTTTCTTTTATTTGCAGCTTTTTGCATAAATGTGTCAATCAAATGGACTTCATTCTATAAAAAAAAATAATGTTAGATGGACTTCGTTCTAGGGTCCATACTATAAAAAAATAACTCTAAGTAGACTCCATTTTAAGGCCCATGATGTTAAAAAGTAACTTTAATTGGACAACATTTAAAAGTGTAGGATTCCACATGTGTCAATTATACGGTGAAGTGTAGTGTAAGTTGGAAAAATAATAAACAATAATTTTTTTATTGATTTTTTAATTCAACATTTGATTTCAAGACACAAATGCATGGGAGACGATGACTGGTCCCTGATATTTGCAGAAACGGCTTTAAAACTTAAAAGTCCTAATGTTTGGATAATCTCGCAATTGCTATGGATAAGTTGGTGATACCGTGTTTCATACATTCCAAACAAAACACACACCTAAATGATCCCTCTCTTTCCAAAAGGGCCAAATTATTGGTTATCTGGTTTGACAAGTTTCTTTTAACATTTATAATTCATTAGATATATCGAACATACCTTCGGCAATTAAAAAACACTACGAAGTCTAGAAAAGAGAATGTACACCCAATGTATTCTTAAAATTTAGATGATTTGTTTTGACAAATTTCTTGTCGCATAATACTTAATTAATTACACGAAACAAAAACATACCACCGGCTGTTAGACACATTGTGATTTGTGAAGTCAAGCACCAAATCTTTCGACCTTGATTCAGTCAAACATTCGACCCCCTGCTTACGTTTTATCCACTTTTTAATTAATTACCAGACAATTTTCCTAATGTTCAGAAAGATCCAAAAGAAAAGTGAAAATTCAATTGTTTCTTTTTTACATAAATGGAATACCGACGCTTAACAAGGTTGTAGATGCATCGGTATCATACATGTTTTATATTTTCCACTCTTATCTTTTTTTATTTTATTTTCGTGATATTGAGCTCCGCAACTTCCGATTTTCATCGATTTGCACCATCGGTCCAATTTTCTTTAAAAACAGGCGGAAAATGAGGTGCATGCCTCCCACGCGAGTGGCTGGCCACCATCGATTTGCACCCTCCCTCAAATTTTTTGTCCATTTTGATGGCTAATTTAGTAGGAGGGTGCAAATCGATTGGAATAAAAATTTAATGGGCTCCATGTCACGAAAATAAAAGATGGAGGTGCAAAGTGTAAGTACCCCAAAATTTGTGAGTGAAAAGTGTATTTTCCCAAAAGAATATACATATTTGTTTGGATATGACTATTTAATCCTAAATGTCCCACATAGGATCAGTTTAATATTGGCACCTGCATTGATGTTTTCACATTGCTTCGATCTGATTGTTCTTAAGTAAGCTATGATGACCAGGATCGTACTAGCCTGCCACGCCAGAACAGTTCAGAATAAAGTAGGACCCTTCTTGAAAAATAGGTACTTACGTGTTTTCATACGTAATTAAGTGAGCCATGTGCAGAACACGTGATTGAGATTTTCGTTCATTTTAACGGATAAATAAACGGTGGGGTGCAAATCGAGGGAACCTTAGAACTACGCTAGTGACATGTGTCAAAATTAAAAGAATGGGGTGCAAAGTGTAAAACCCCCCAAACGACATGGGTTCAAAGTGTAATTAACCAATCTAATATTCTTTTCAGATAAGAAAGCAAAAAGGCTCATTACACTAAACACGTAAGAAGAACAACTCATGATAGCAAACCACCAATAACAATGAATCACCTAATAATCGGAAAACCGCCCATGACCTAGCGGTTGAGGGGGATAGAAATCGATCATGGGAAGTGGGATAAAGGTGATTAAGAGAAGCGAAATATATACAAAAAGGAGAGGAGTTATGTTGTGTAATAAATAGCCCAAAAGACCAGATCGTCTCCTCTAGGAAAATAGACTAATTTCAAACTTGCATAAAAGCAAGGAGAATATGAAAGCATTTACTGAACAAAGTTCATATTCATATTTTTGAATTTTCGAGAGTCTGACACCAAATTAAAGCAATACAAAACATAAACTAAGATTATAATATGCATTAAAGTAAATGACAGAAAGTTAAAAAGAAAATTAAATGACAAGAAATAAATAGCATTAATTAAATAATATCATCTTATTACAACCCAAGATTCAAGTTAAAACAAAAAAAACAACAAGAACATAATCCGAAATTGAAATAGATTACAAAAAATTAAAAAGCGAGAAACTTACATCTAAATCTTAGGAATTGAAATACAAGATTTTGGAATAATAGAGCATAAGATAAACTAATGTAAAAATTGAAAATAATGACGGCAAAATAAAACTTAATGAGAAGAAGTAGGTGGTGAAGAAGTAAGAGGAGAGGAAAGAGAGAAAATGAAAAATAAAAGGAGAGAAGGCAAGAGAGAAAAGAGAGTACCGCATAAAATAAAGAAAAGAAGACAAAAAGTAGGGTTTTTGGCAAAGAGAAAATAAATGGAAGAAAGAGAAAAAAATGAGAGAGAAAATTGTGAGGGGAGGGGGGGTGCAACAAAGAGAGAAGAAGAGAAAAAAAGGAGAGAGAAAGTGAAAGACGAAACTAGGTTATTAAAAAGAGAAGAAAAAATGAGAGAGATAAAAAGTCTTTCATTTCTTCATTTGATTACAACATTGGCATTAACGAAACTCTCTTGTACTATCATGTGTCCCAGTAGACTGTCCCTTGTTTTCTGCGAGTTTAGAAAGTAATTAGTTTTACCACCTTGCATAAAAATACAAATTAGCTCATGACATTGTATGATGAAATTAAATTTCTAAAAGAATTACAATGCCAAAAATCGTAGTGCAAATGATAAAGAAATGATTTTATTTGTATTTGGACATGACATGACTTAAGTACAGGCAAGTCAAAGATGAGAAATATTGCATGTGCAATAAATTAAATATAAAGTCATATAAATTCTACAATTAAGTGCACAACTTATTTAAAACATTGAACAATCAATATTATATTAGTTTTATATTTACTAAGCATGCAATATTCAAGCTCAATCACACCCCCAACAAACTTTTTGCTAGTCTCTTAGCAAAGAAAGTGAAAAGACATGAGCTAGACACATCCTAGGAACAAGGCTCAACTAACATCAACTACCATTCAAACTCATATGCAAAAACTTATGAAGTCAAGAAACATATTTTTAAACAAACTTGCATTTTCAAATGGTTCTCATCAAATAGGTAAGCATTTCACAGAGATAAAAGAGATCAGTTCTATGTGTGTGTAGGGAAATACTCAAGACAAAAGAATGAAGGACATCACAAGAGTGACAAGCCTTTGGATTAGTGTCTAATAAGGGACCCTACATGCTTCAAAATCCATGGGAATAACAGTTTTCACGCATAGCACTGTTAATTACAAGCTATTCTATTGCTCCCAATGCCAATGTAACTATTTCTATCCCAACACTCGAGTTCATCGACTCAAGCCTGTCATCACAATCATCTGCACAACTTTCCTCTTTTTTAATCTGTCTATTTCTTCTCTTCATCTCTTCTTTTCGGTTTCCTTTTTTTGTTTTTTGTTTTCAACAGTGGTTCTGTAGCTCTATCGCTTATTTGTTTCTCATAATCCACTAACCCAATTGTCAAAAGCAATCCCAAGTATGTGCTCAAAATTGAACTAATTATCTAAGTGAAGTGTGCTCGTGTGAAATGCAAAAATGTCATACAAATTCATTCTCAACTCAAAATCTTGATTCACATAAGGCATATTGTAGGAGTCCAAAAAAGTGATATCAGTTGAATACCTGTTCCTAACATGTTCCTATATTAAATCTCCTTCACAATCCTGTGAGTCCTAATTTCAGGATTAAGGCAATTCAAGAGGGGGGTGAATTGGTTTTCTAAAACTTTTCGGTAATGACCCTCAAAGATGTGTTTGCAAGTAAAGTCTATTTTAGCACAAGTATATAATATGCAATAAGAGTAAATGAGTGCTAAAGTAAGGAGAAGGGTAAGGGAAGCAAACACAGTATTTTTAGGTGGTTCGGCAAACCCGCCTACATCCACCCCTCAAGCTCCTTCACTGAGCCTTGAGGTTTTCCACTATCTTCAACCGATAGCTTACACACTAGCTTCCGGGTGCTAGTGAACCGTACAAGTGTTTTCCCAGGATCAATACTCAAACCCACCCAAGTGATTTTTCTGGCTCACCACTCACAACCTCACCAAGCTTGAGATATACACTCTCAAGGCTTCTTCTTTAGTGAACAATCTCACTAAAGGAAACACCTCTTTTGATAGGTAGATTTAGGAACAAGTCTCTCTCAAAGTGTGGATATAAAAATGGAAAGCTTTATCTCTTTATTCACACAAAGACAAGGATATGAAAGTGTGTTTTGTGTGAATGCTATGAGAAATATAGAATAGGAAGGTTTAGAATATTTCTCAAGTAATAGAAATGATATGTGGTCGTTGGGTTATCATTTTAGATGAAATGAAGGTGTATTTATAGGCCACATATGAGAACTAGCCATTTATAGCCGTTGGGAGTTTTTGCTAAAACGAGTCGGTCGACCGCTACATGAACCGGTCGACTGCTGCAAGTTACCGTTACCCAATGGTCATATTGTCAGAAGCTTCAACGGCTTTTTTGTCAAAATCAACCGGTCGACCGCTACATGAGGCGGTCGAAGTACCGGTCGACCGCTTGAACAACCGGTCGACCTCCTCAACTTAAGCATGATCCGGTTCTTTTAAAAACAAGGTTTTTGACCACTTTTAAACACCCAATTTTGAAGACATACTTCCCATAAGTATATGAAAGGTGTGGGAGTTTGTTTGGGGTGTTTTGAAACCTATAAAAACTTTTTAATCTTTCAAACAAAACTTAAAATGGTTTATGCATGTTTTGAAAGATATGCAAGTGCGTGATTCAAATCATTGTCAAATGTAAAATAAAGAGTTGCAAGGATTATACCCTAAGGTCTTGAATCTTCACTTTAAGCTCCTTGCATCTTCTTGTTCCTTTTTCTTCAAGGTTTGGCTCTTTTCGTCAAGTTGTCTTTGTCTTTGAAGATGTCCATTTTGTAAACTTCATCCATTTATTGAAATCATCAAAATCTCGATTGTGCACAAAAGCCAACAAATCCCATTTAGAGTCATACAAAGAGTGAATTGAGGCATGTTCAAATAAGCGTAATCATATGAGATCAGTACAACATGTGAATTTGACAGAAATTCCTCCCCAAATGAATAAAACATTGCCCTCAATGTGAAAGTAGAAACGACAACAAAAAAGATATGCATAGAAAGAAGCAAACCAATAGAAAACCAACAGAAAATCACAGCCAACAAGTACAAAAGAATGAAAAAGAAAATAAGGATGCAAATAACAATAAATAAATAAAGAAAATGAAAATTGAAAAATAAAATAAAACCAAGAAAATGGAAATGTTAGAGGACTCTCCTGGGTCTTGCACATGCCAAATCTCTTCATTTGGCATGAAGGGAGTCATAAATGGCTTGGGACATTTTCCATTGATTGTGAAGCTATTGCAATTCTTTTGATCGACAATGTCTACCGCACCATGAGAATGAACCTCTTTAATGATGTACGGGCCACCCCATCGGAACTTCAGCTTCCCGGGAAAAAGATGGAGTCTAAAATTATAGAGAAGCACTCGCTGATTAAGGAGAAGTTGTTTGTCTTTAATTTCCTTTTCATGCAATGACTTCATCCACTCTTTTCCTAAGCGGATATGTAATACCCCGAACCTTTTGAGCTACTTTTGAGACTCTTGTGTTAAGGCTTTCATTTTTATATCTTTAGTAATTGTGTTCTTTTCCATAGTATTTGCTTAATTTGTGCCTTGTTTAGTATGTATCATATGATTAATTTGACTCGATTTTATTTCCTCTAATATTTTAAGTAATTATTCTCTTTGGTATTTGTTTAATTCCTTCAGTTTCTAAATTTGTGACTTTAGTATTTTGATCTACCTTTTTAATTTAAGTTGCGTATGTGTCTTCTTTCCTTAATTCTTAAATCCTTGCATTATTTCATTTAATTTCATGTGCTTAAAATTTCTTACTTGACTTTAGTTTTGTTCCCTTACATTTTTTTATTAAGTCGGATAATGTGATTAAGTTGAATAATGTTTATTTAATTCCTTTTAAATTTAAAATTGGGCTGACAGAACTCCCGGGAGATATACACAGAAAATCGAACTTTCGATATTCCTTTTTATTTCTCATGGGCTAACTGGACTCTCGGTATGGCCGAGAATATACTCCCGAGAGGATCGAGTGCGGACCCCCGGGAGGACCGAAAACTAGTCTCCCGGGATGACCAAGGCCTGGATCCCGGGATGAGCTAGCCCTGAATCTCGGGATGACCGAGTTCTGTACCCCGGGATAACCAGGGTACAGGCTCGAAGCCTGTATGCCCGACTTACCACAGGCGCAGGCCTGTATGCCAGGGATGACCTGGGACAGATCTGGAAAGCTATGCATACCCGACAAATCTCCAGGAATAGGTCTGTATGCTCGGGGATGACCAGGGACAAGTTTGGAAAGCTCGGTATACCCGGATAAATCCTCTGACGCGTGCCTGCCTACCTTGGAGGTCCGAGGACAAGCCTGGTCGCACGACAAGCTCTCCCAAACCCTTGGATTTTGTCTCATTCTCTTTCTCATTTCTTTGTCCGTTTAGCACGCACAGTGCAGTGAAATTTTAGGCCAATCGGCTTGCATTGTGTGAGTTTGTGTATCATCATTGCAACTCATGATTACTCAGAAAAGGGGGGAGTGTGCCATTTGGCTTCTCCTACCTCTTGCCGCCCATTGGGCCAGCCAAGGGGCTCGCTTCTTGCAACTCTCTTGGACTCCATCATGACTTGGTGGGTTTAAAGAAAAACCGACCAAGCCTTGTAGTGCTAGAACTCCAGTGTGTGTGTGTGTGTGTCTAGCAAGTGAGCAGATAGAGATAGGAGAGTGTGCAGTCGGAGGAGGAAAAGAGAAGAAGGAAAAAAGAAAAGGGTAAGAAAGCCAGGATGTGGCCGGTGGGGAGGGGGTGTTCGACTATGGCCATGAACCCTCCATTGCCTCATTTTCTCTCCTCTTTCCCTTGAGCTATCCATCTTTTCTTACTTTTTAACCTATGTTTTCAAACCACAAGTTGTTTATACTTGCTTTCGAAGATTTTCAAGGCTACCTTGAGCCATAAAAAAAAAATTACCAAGCCAAGGTTAGTCTTAGAACATCTTGTGTTGGGAAGAAAATGTGATTTTGTTGTTGATCTGTACATAAATGATTGCTGTGATTATTTATTTCATTTATGATGATTTAATGTAATTAGATCTAAGGTTGTTCGCATGAAAATGTCACATGCATAGAGAAAAATTAGAGTTTTAGGATGAAAACCATTGCTGTCCAAAACGTCCCAATGACAGAGAAAATAAATTTATGGCTGTGTAGATAATGAAAAATAGATGGGAAATCCCAAATTTGAGTCAAAACCGTGTAACATTAGGGGCTCAAATCACAAAGCCCGTTTAGCGGCCTAAATGGACTTCAGGCCCATTAATCAAAAATAAGACCAGAACACTTTGAAACTTTAGGGACAGGCCCACTAGGGTCTAAGAAGGCCCAATAAGCCTGTATTTGGAGATTTAGGGTGTGAGACCCCGATTATTTCTTTTGTTATTTTCTATGTATTAGCTTTAATTTTAATTATGGGGCCATATTTTTGGCCAATGTATGACCTAAGCTTTGTGTTAAGGTACATTAACTAATATGGGATTTTATTTCATAAATTTTTCCCTAAATAATTTTCTTTCATTATGAAAGTTTTGTGCAAGTTTAATTTCATTTCCCTAAGAACCGAAACTTGCAAGGTAAGTTTCTCTTATGGATTTATATTTTTTTCAATTGCTTAATATATATTTCATAATCCATGAAATTAATTATGATTAGATATATATATATATATATATATATATATATATATATAAATATATATATTGGCCGAAAATACTGTAATAGACAAATTCATGAATTTCTTTTAAGTATTTGAATATTTTTGTGTGTCATTAATAGGTGGCATATATATTTAGTATGTGACCTAAATTAGTAGTTGAATTATCATTAGAATATTAGATGATAAGCTACTAGGCATATATGATAAGTTTTGAGAGAGTTTAAAATGATAAGCACACTTGCTTATCATAATGATAAGCTAGCATAATGATAAGCTAGGGAACTTTTGATATGATAGGTTGTTGTGACTATCGTAGAGATAAGCTAGAACTATTATCTTAAGATAAGTTGTCATGTTTATGAGATGATAAGCTATGTAATTGAACTAGATAAGCTAGAGAGCTTATAGGAGATAAGTTAGGTGAAAAAGTAACTAAGTTGAAAGTTAGTTGTGAGAGTAACTAGAAAGTTAGTTGTGATAGTAACTAAGTTAGTTGTATTTTAATCAAACATCATGAATGAACTAAACAAGAGGCAAACCAAGAGGTGACAAAGCCATTTACGTAGGAGTGAAAATCCATAAAGTTTGTAGGCCATGTGAGTTGTAAAGAAGTGATAAGAGAGCAATTC
The DNA here is from genome assembly GCA_963930655.1 of Myrica gale. Classification (NCBI taxonomy): domain Eukaryota; kingdom Viridiplantae; phylum Streptophyta; class Magnoliopsida; order Fagales; family Myricaceae; genus Myrica; species Myrica gale. The sequence goes on along the minus strand of OZ005619.1, from coordinate 10,070,152 downwards.
ATTGACAAGACAACACAAGGGAGAGAAATGAGAGAAAAAGCTATGGATGGTGAAGTTCACGTGAAGGAGAAGGGAGAAAGGAGAGAAAATCAAATGCAAAAGCATGAATTGAGGGGACAAGAGGTGATGTGAGAGAAAGTGAAAAGCCAAAAGGAGAGAAAAGGCATGCCATGGTCGGCCAATGCAACCCAAATTCACCCCCCTTTTCTTTTCTCTCTCTTGTCATTTTCAACACCTCATGTCAATTGTCATTGCAATAACTCACCTTGGGAGACTTAATTGACAGAACTTCATTGCTCTCTTGGCCGAATACCCCATTCCATTTCACTTTCTCTCTTTTCCCTCTCTTGACCGAACCATTCCCTTGAGCTCAAAGTCTTGTTCCTTTCTTCTTGCAACTTAAATCACTCTCTAAAGTTCTAAGTTTGGTTCTCTCCTTGAGGTGACCGAACCTTTTCTTTGTGCAACACCATTCCTCTCTTGAAAAGTTGTACTCACTTAGCCACTTTTTCCTTGAGGAAATTTAACTCACTTCCTTAGAGCTAAATCATTCAAGTTTACCTTATTTCTCCCCACCATAAAACCTACTTTAGCACCTTATAATCAAGCATGGAACCACTCCAAAAAGGGCGAAAGTTGGGAGAAGGAAGGATCTTGGTGAAAATTTGGTGATTAGTGGAAGGTAGAGGTAGGCTGTCACGCCCAGAACGGCATCCCGCAGGGACCTTGACAGCCGCGAGCTATCCCCCGGATAGCTCCAGCGTTCTTACTTATGTTCTTACGTGTTTACGGCGGAAACATACAAGATCGGGAGGGATTCGAGCTAAATCTTACATAATCAGGGTTCTCATTAAGATTGCATACAAAACATATATAATATTTTAAAAGCCAACTAGTGACGCATCTCATCGATCGTGTCACCATTATCAAAAATATGAACATCATCTTGGTCCTTCTAAGTCAGGTAGTCCTCCTGACTCTCTTCACCTGTGGCATCTAGAATGACACAATTTTAAAAACAACGTGAGTAAAAAAGACTCAGTAAGGGAGAAACATAAACTTGAAACATGCTTTTTACTTGTACTTGCATAATCATGAAAAAGGAACTTGATTCGTGATGCACATGCATGTCATGGATATGCATATGCTCTTGCTTGATTTCGGCCCCAGGCCCTTGAAAATCTTTCTTTCATACTTGCTTATAAAATTGGCCCTTGACCCTTGAATATCACTTATTCGTATCTCTTACTGTGGGCTCGCTCCATTTGACCCCTGAAGTCAGGGTTGTGCGTTCCCTTTGGAACCGTCCCCGATTTCCCTTGGAGACCTTACATACGGTCAAGCTAGCGCACCTTCTCGCATTTGTCCTTCAGTGGCTAGACATGACCCTTGGAGGCCCACACCTTCTCAATGTCCTTCAGTGTGGTTTGCACAGCCTCTTGGATTCACCCATCCTTCTCGCATTCGTCCTTCGGTATGGGAGTCCATCTTGATGGTACGGTACCGACCAGTGCCCCTTGACATAACTTATCGTTTCATAAAACATTCCATAACCTTTCCATAAAATAATTGCATAAACATTCTCTTTAGAAAAATTCATGCAATGCACATGTCATGTCATGCTTGATTAAAATCTCATGCTTGTTCATGAAATGCAGCAGTGTGTCATTCCAGTTTTGAAAAGAACCACTTACTGTCCACTTACTATTCCACTTACACTTGGTCTTCCTTGGTAGTGTGTAAAGACATGTAGATCACCTACAAGCGATTCAAATATTTCTTAGACTTAAGAAATAGTACGTAATCATATAAATTAAGCATTTACATTTTTTTGAAATCGGTTATCAACCAAATATATATATATATATAGATCACTGTAATTCTTTTAATCATTAAAAATATTTTATTTACTCTTTCTTTAACTAATATTTAAAACTTAAGTTATTTAATCAAACTCTATTACAAGGTATTTATATATCTATTCACGATTAGGGTTAATCAACAATTAATAAATTAGGATTAAACCTAAGTCTCCCATATGCTCCCCTAAAACCTTACATTAAACCATCAATAACTTTAATCATGATTAAATCTTGATTTGGACCTTAAACCTCAATTAATCCGAGATACTAACCCTAACTAGAGTTTCGAATATTTCATCACATGTTCATGGTTCCCCAATATTATTCCAATTAGCCTAATCCTCAATTTCAAGCATCCAACACAACAATTATAACCTACTTATCATAATTTACAATTAGGGTTCCTTCACCTTAAACATTCGGCCAACACTAAATTTTATGCATCCTTTAATCACAACTTCAACTCCAATGGTGATCCCATCCTCCATTCAACAATTTCACAACCAAGGATCTAAAATCAAAACACAACCACAAGACACCATGCATTATATAATTCGGCAAGCCCATGCTTTTCATCCAAATAATTATGTTTCTTTTGTTTCCTTCAATTTGCATGCATCCTTTACATAACATAATTATCTACCATGCATTTGGTCATTAATCTTGCGTATAACATGACCAATAATCAGATCTATACTTGAACAACATAATACATGGAGATCTAAGCATACCATATTCGGCCATACTTCAAAATGTCTCATTTTTCATGCTAAAAATTATAACATGCATATCCTTTGCGTTTTCCTTAGTATAAAACCTTAGATCTAAAGTATGTATGGCCAGATCTAACATTTTAGATACACCAACATCCATAGATCTAGAAAAAATTTCAGCTTACAACCAACCAACACCACATAGTCTAGATCTACACTTCCTTTAACATACATTGCCCTTTCTTGCATTTTTCCATCATTCCAACTTAGATCTCAACTACACATGGCCAGATCTAGCACTTGAACAACTTAAGGTTTCTTAAACATTCAAGATCTAACAATACACAACATGCAAATCCAGATCCAACTACAACAACAAGTTTGGCCAGCAAGAAAGAACAAGATCCGGTTTTTACCTTAGTGCTCCTTTGTTTCTTTTCTCTTTTTCCTTTGCACAACACCTCTTTTACTTCACCTCCTTCTTCTCCTTTCTTCTTCTTCCTTGTCCTCCTTCTTCCCTTTACACAAAATCTCCTTGATACCAGCTCAAATCTCAGCCTTTTGGTTCAAAGGTTTTGGCCTCTCCTTGATTTCTCTCCTTTGGCTTTCGGTTCTATTCTCTTTCTCTTTGGTTTGCTTTCTCTCCCTTTTGGCCTTGTGATGGACGATCAAATGACCCCAAAAACTACCAAGTGAGTGTGTGAAGTGTGTTGGTCAGGTAAAGCTTCCCACAAAAGACAAAATGGAATGTATATGAACATAAAATCCGGCCATATGAAATTTCACTTCACTTTTCTCACTTTTCAGCCCCCTGTCATTCTTTGTCTCCTTGTCTCTTGTGTTTCACGTGAATGGCCAAAATTCAAGTTTCAAATGAAGGCTTAGTTCCAATAATTCGGTTCCCATGGTTGAAATCCAACTAAGTTGGTTAATCTAACATAATCTAGTTACTTAACAACTTAAATGAAAATTAGCACTACTAATCACATGTTATAACTTAACTTCAAGCCCATTGGGCAGCCCAATAATTCCTTAATTCAAGGCCTAACATCACCACCTAAAGCCCAATTCATAAACCTAAGGGCTTAGGCCCAATGTCTAACTTCCTTAAGGCCCAATAACACCATTCCAAGGCCCATTGCCATGGGCTTCATGGCAGCCCAATATCATGCTTTCCAAAGCCCATCTCCATGATTATTTTGGCAACCCATTAGCATGCCATTATAAGCCCAATATACACCAAATGTTATAAGCCTCATGGCAGCCCAACATCACACTCCAAAGGGGCCACTATCACCACCAATTGGGCAGCCCACATAACACAACTTCAAGGCCCAATTACACCCAATAACCGGCCATAAATGGGTAGCCCAATATCAGCCCATTATTTGAGGTTTCTAAGCCCAACATGCAAGTCTTAATAACCCAAAATCATTCATAAGAAAATTCTTCAAAAATAAAATCAAGAATATTGAAGGAAAATATACAATTAATCTAGCAACATGAAATCGGTTACTATAAAATTTAAATTCCATCCATGACATTTGTATCATAACATCACATATTTGGAAATTCAAAATAACTATATATACATTTTCTTAACATTAAATCATGCCTTGGCCAAGCAAGGTCTCTTTTAATACAAAATAGGCCATGAAATCCTTCATCTTATAATGAAGTAGACACGGGTTTCTTTGGGGTCTTACATCCTCCCCTCCTTATAAAAATTCCCTCCCCGGAATTCGATTACCATCGCCAATAATTTTGGCCTGAATGGGAGTGTGATGGGTGAGGGGGAGCATTCGTGCTTGCTTCCCGTCCATGACTGCGACGACCTAGTATCTTGGTTCTGCTCTTCTAGACTAGAGTCATGAGTCACATTTTCGGGAGGCATACGGAATGTGGGTCTAGAATCTACCTCCTGTTATGAAAGTCTAGTGTCAGAACGCACATCTTGTGGTCTGACTCTCCTACGGTGTCTCCTCCGAGAACATTGCTGGAGAGTACATTCAGGCGTAGGGTTTCTTTCCCTTCGCCTTGCAGGTTCAGGTATAGGATCCTCTTCCATTGGATCCTGTCCAGGAGTCTCCTGTGGCTCTTCTTGGGGTTCCTCCTGAGGGTGCTCTTCAGGATCCTCCTCGGGATCTTCCTCCGGGTCTTCCTCTGGATCTTCCTCAAAATTTTCTGGTAAAATGGTTCTTAAGGGAATGACATTTATTGGCAACTCCGGCCAATAAAAGCCTTCCAGGTATCCAGAGTAATCTGGGGATAAGGGTTGACCCCACCTGGAGGGTCCAGGTTGGTCTGCTGCAGGAGGTGGCGGGGGCTGGTATGTCCCTGCCATACCTTCTTGCCAATAGGGTAAATGGGGCCAGTATGTTCTCCCCGTGTCTTCTCTTTCGGTCTCACGTGGTGCATGAGTCGGAGCCACATGGCTTCCCGACGGTCTTGACGAACCTTGGGTTCTATGGTTAACCCTGAACAAGCTGCGATACTCAGGTGCTGTCATCCTTCTCTGAGAAGGCGTGCCCGAATGCTGGGAACGTGGGGGTCGACTACTCGGTAGCATCTGACATCATAAGTAAACGATCAGTTCCAACTCTTCAATCACAAATCCACAAATATATAATTATTAACAGCAGCAACATCAGAAGACAACCAATTATAATGTAATTAATCACGGCAAACAGAGATCAATAAAGCAGACAATAACATTTTACTCGAAGCAAAGTAGGGAAACATGTTTCAGGTCTGTTCATCCCGCAGTTGCGGGTATTTCTCGTACATCTCGCTTTCTAGCTCCCACGATGCTTCCCCTACCCCATGGTTTTTCCATAAAACTTTTACAAGCGGTATGGCCTTCGTCCGCAGCTGTTGCACCTTCCTATCGAGGATTCGCACCGACTCCTCCGTATAGGTAAGGTTCTCCCTAATCTGCAAAGGCTCATGTTCTAAAACATGGGTAGGGTCAGATACATACTTACGCAAGAGCGAGACATGGAAAACATCATGGACCCCCGATAGACTAGGCGGTAAAGCCAATATGTATGCTACCGGTCCAACTCGCTCTAGTTTCTCGAAAGGTCCTACGTATCTGGGTTGGAGCTTTCCTTTCTTCCCGAACCGCGTGATACCCTTCTTCGGGAAAATCTTCAAAAATACTTTGTCTCCCACTTCGAACGCTAATTCTCTTCGTCTGGTGTCTGCGTAGCTCTTCTGCCGACTCTGGGCCATTTTGAGTCTGTCTGTAATCACTTGGATCGTCTCCTTTGTCTTCGAGATTATTTCTGGCCCCAAGAGTCTCCCTTCTCCTACCTCATCCCAAAACAATGGTGACCGGCACCTCCTTCCATACAAAGTTTCATACGGTGCCATGCCGATGCTCGATTGGAAGCTATTATTGTAAGCAAATTCTGCTAAGGGCAAATACTGAGCCCAGCTTCCCTTAAAGTCTATGACGCAAGCCCGGAGCATATCCTCCAGGATTTGAATCGTCCTTTCGGATTGCCCGTCCGTTTGTGGGTGAAAGGCGGTACTGAAATTTAATCGCGTGCCTAGGGCTTCTTGTAACCGCTTCCAAAATCGAGAAGTGAACCTCGGATCCCTGTCCGACACTATACTCTTCGACACCCCTTGTAACCTCACAATCTCCTGCAAGTACACTTCGGCTAACTTTTCGGGGGTGTACTTTACTCTGATCGGCAAAAAGTGGGCTGACTTTGTCAACCGGTCCACTATTACCCATACGGTATTGTAACCCGCCGTTGTCCGGGGCAACCCCATCACAAAATCCATAGCGATTCCCTCCCATTTCCATTCGGGAATCTCTAGAGGCTTCAATGTCCCTGCTAGCCTCTGGTGCTCTGCTTTCACTCTCTGACAAGTCAGACATCGAGCGACATATTCCGCAATCTCCCTCTTCATATTCGGCCACCAATAAACTTTCTTGATGTCCTGATACATCTTCGTTCCTCCAGGGTGGATAGTATAGGGCGTAGTATGCGCCTCTGCCAAAATCAACTCATTGATTCCCCCATCACTAGGGACACATATTCTATTCCGGTACCTCAGCACTCCATCCCTATCCTCAAAATCGGGATCATTATTCTTCTCAATCCTTTCCCTAATCCCTACTATCACCGCATCGCTCTTCTGGGCTTCGTAAATTCGCTCCTCCAGCGATGGTTGCAATGAAAGCCCTGCGATGGAAACATACCGATCTGTCAACACGAGCGTGATCTCCTCTCTTTTTAGATCCTCCATGATCTCCTTCACCACTACCTCCACGACACTTGTTTCAGCCGACTTCCGGCTTAGGGCATCTGCCACCACGTTAGCTTTTCCAGGATGGTAGCTAATGGTACAATCATAGTCCTTAATCAACTCCAACCAGCGCCGTTGCCTCATATTCAGCTCCTTTTGAGTGTTGAAGTACTTAAGGCTCTTGTGATTCGTAAATATCTCGCATTTAACCCCGTAGAGATAATGCCTCCATATTTTTAGAGCATGTACGACTGCAGCTAACTCCAAGTCGTGAGTGGGGTAATTCACCTCGTGGGGCCTCAATTGCCTCGACGCGCAGGCTATGACCCTCTTGTCTTGCATCAACACACACCCAAGACCTTGCTTTGAGGCGTCCGTATAAATCTCGTACTCCCCATGCTCTGAGGGCAATGCTAACACCGGAGCACTAACTAGATGAGACTTTAACGTCTGGAAACTTTGCTCACACTCGTTTGTCCAGTCGAACTTAACGTTCTTCATGGTCAACGAGGTCATCGGCGTGGCTATCTTTGAAAATCCCTTGATAAACCTCCGGTAATATCCTGCTAACCCAAGGAAACTCCTTATCTCCTTAACATTCGTAGGCCTAGGCCATTTGAATACCGCATCAACCTTTCCGGGATCTACAGCAATCCCTTCACCCGACACCACATGCCCTAAAAATCGGACTTGCTGCAACCAAAACTCGCACTTGGAGAACTTAGCATACAACTTCTTCTCCCTCAGGATCTGCAAAATAATCCTGAGATGCTCCTCATGCTCCTCCTGGTTCCGAGAATAAATCAGGATATCATCTATGAACACCACCACAAACTTATCCAGGAACTCCCTGAATACTCTGTTCATCAAGTCCATGAATGCGGCCGGGGCATTAGTTAACCCAAATGGCATCACCAAAAATTCATAGTGACCATATCGGGTTCGAAAGGCCGTCTTAGATATATCTCCCTCCTTTACCTTCAATTGGTGGTAACCCGACCTCAAATCAATCCTTGAAAATATTTGTGCCCCCTGCAATTGATCGAACAAATCGTCAATGCGAGGTAGCGGGTATCTATTCTTCACTGTCACCTTATTCAGCTCCCTATAGTCAATGCACATCCGGAGACTTCCGTCCTTCTTCTTTACAAATAGAATCGGTGCTCCCCACGACGACACACTCGGCCTTATAAATCCCTTTTCTAGGAGATCCTCTAATTGAACTTTCAGCTCCTTGAGCTCTGCTGGAGCCATTCGGTAAGGCACCTTGAAAATTGGGACTGTCCCAGATTCCAATTCGATACCGAACTCCACCTCCCTATCTGGCGGTAACCCCGGTAATTCTTCCGGGAATACGTCTGGAAACTCACTCACTATTGGGGTTTGATCAAACGCCGGAACTTCATTCTGCGTATCATTCAATGTATCACTTGCCCAAACTAAAATTCCCTCATTCCCTCCTTGCAACAATCTCTTGGCTTGCAGGGCCGAGACAATTGCTGGCCTTCGTTCCATTTTCCTCATACCGGTAAAACAACACTCCGGTCTCCCCTCCTTTTGGAACAAGATCTTCTTCTCATAGCACCGAATGTTGGCACCAAGCTTTGACAACCAATCCATACCGAGGATGATATCGAATCCTCCCATCTCCATAACTATCAAGTCGGCCAACATGACTTGCCCTTCTACTTCTATCGGATAGTCCTTCACCATCCGTCTACATTCAACTCTTCCCCCAGCGGGCGTCGACACAAGGATATCACAATCTAACAACTCACTGGGTAAGACATGTGTCTTGCAATATGATGATGCAATGAATGAATGCGTGGTCCCTGAATCAAACAGAACTACGGCTTCCCCCTTGGGCCAAAGGCAACTTACCTGCCACCACTCGATTCTGATTCTCCGCATCCTCCGGAGTCAATGCGTATAATCTTGCCTGCGTTGGGCCTCCTTGCCTCCTTGAATTGTTCTGTTGCGAGGGTCGGGGAGCTTGGTTCGAGTCGCCTGTATTCCTACAGCCTCTGGCAATGTGACCAGGCTTCCCATATTTGAAACATAAGCCCTGCCTGCACTCCCCTGGACGTCTCCTATTGCACTTGTTACACAGAGGAAATTTGTTCCCTCCGGCATTCTGAGCTTCACCAGGCCTCTGGTTCGGCCTCTGGGTCGACCTCTATTGCTGCCTCTGTGATGATTCGGGCCTACTCCTCTTCCAGGGCATCTGCGGAGTGGTTGGGTTGGAAAGAGCCTTCCTCTTCTGCTGGTCATGATAGGCTGCTATTCTCTGCAGTCCTCTTTCCACTATCACCGCCCGTTCTATCACCTCGGCCAGGGTGTTAAGGTTATGGCTATACACCCTGTCATAGACCCGTGGGTGTAGCCCTTCTTCAAACTTTCGGGCCTTTCTTTCTTCATCTGGTACTAAGTAAGGGGCAAACCGCACCAACTCCATGAATCGGCCTGCGTACTGCTCCACCGTCATGGCTCCTTGGGTTAGGGTAGCGAGCTCCCTTGCTTTTGCTTCCCGGGTCGTTCTTGGGAAATATCGGTCTAGAAATTCTTGCTGGAACCTTTCCCAGGTTATGGGCTGTTCCCCCAGCTCCTGACCCAGTAACACTTTCTCGGACTGCCACCATCTTTTGGCATCCCCTTGCAGCTTGAAGGTAGCATAACTTAACTTCTGGGCGTTGGTACACCCCAAGACCTCAAGCAATTTTCTGCAAGTATGGCATCTCCTTTGCCATTGTACGTTGGCGGGTGCTGGCGGTTAAATTGATCAAAGGTACACCCCTCAGGGCGACCTCGGGCCCCTTCGAAATTGGTACCCAGCTGCACCTGCTCGGCAATAAGCTGAGCCATGTGCCTTAACACTTCCTCGGTGGTAATACCCGGAGCCTCGGGCTCTTGACTTCTCGTTGGTCTTCTAGGTGCCATCCTGCACTTCAAGGTTATCGTTCAGCTTAGAACAACCTCAACCTCAAAATTTCTTATCATAATTGACACTAAACGTATATCTCATGCTTTAGGGTTTAGGGTTCTAACTCGGTCCCTATGTTTCACGGCTCTACCCTCAGATCCTCTGAAACCAACTTAACTGTCACGCCTCGAACGACATCCCGCAGGGACCGTGAGAGCCGCGAGCTATCCCCCGGATAGCTCCAGCGTTCTTACTTACGTTCTTACGTGCTTACGGCGGAAACATACAAGATCGCGAGGGATTCGAGCTAAATCTTACATAATCAAGGTTCTCATTAAGTTTGCATACAAAACATATATAATATTTTAAAAGCCAACTAGTGACGGATCTCGTCGATCGTGTCACCATTATCAAAAATATGAACATCATCTTGGTCCTTCTAAGTCAGGTAGTCCTCCTGACTCTCTTCACCTGTGGCATCTAGAATGACACAATTTTAAAAACAACGTGAGTAAAAAAGACTCAGTAAGGGAGAAACATAAACTTGAAACATGCTTTTTACTTGTACTTGCATAATCATGAAAAAGGAACTTGATTCGTGATGCACATGCATGTCATGGATATGCATATGCTCTTGCTTGATTTCGGCCCCAGGCCCTTGAAAATCTTTCTTTCATACTTGCTTATAAAATTGGCCCTTGGCCCTTGAATATCACTTATTCGTATCTCTTACTGTGGGCTCGCTCCATTTGACCCCTGAAGTCAGGGTTGTGCGTTCCCTTTGGAACCGTCCCCGATTTCCCTTGGAGACCTTACATTCGGTCAAGCTAGCGCACCTTCTCGCATTCGTCCTTCAGTGGATAGACATGACCCTTGGAGGCCCACACCTTCTCAATGTCTTTCAGTGTGGTTTGCACAGCCTCTTGGATTCACCCACCCTTCTCGCATTCGTCCTTCGGTTTGGGAGTCCATCTTGATGGTACGGTACCGACCAGTGCCCCTTGACATAACTTATCGTTTCATAAAACATTCCATAACCTTTCCATAAAATAATTGCATAAACATTCTCTTTAGAAAAATTCATGCATTGCACATGTCATGTCATGCTTGATTAAAATCTCATGCTTGTTCATGAAATGATGAAGTGTGTCATTCCAAGTTTTGAAAAGAACCACTTACTGTCCACTTACTATTCCACTTACACTTGGTCTTCCTTGGTAGTGTGTAAAGACATGTAGATCGCCTACAAGCGATTCAAATATTTCTTAGACTTAAGAAATAGTACGTAATCATATAAATTAAGCATTTACATTTTTTTGAAATCGGTTATCAACCAAATATATATATATATATAGATCACTGTAATTCTTTTAATCATTAAAAATATTTTATTTACTCTTTCTTTAACTAATATTTAAAACTTAGGTTATTTAATCAAACTCTATTACAAGGTATTTATATATCTATTCACGATTAGGGTTAATCAACAATTAATAAATTAGGAGTAAACCTAAGTCTCCCATGTGCTCCTCTAAAACCTTACATTAAACCATAAATAACCATCATGATTAAATCTTGATTTGGACCTTAAACCTCAATTAATCCGAGATACTAACCCTAACTAGGGTTTCGAATATTTCATCACATGTTCATGGTTCCCCAATATTATTCCAATTAGCCTAATCCCCAATTTCAAGCATCCAACACAACAATTACACAACATGCAAATCCAGATCCAACTACAACAAGTTTGGCCAGCAAGAAAGAACAAGATCCGGTTTTTACCTTAGTGCTCCTTTGTTTCTTTTCTCTTTTTCCTTTGCACAACACCTCTTTTACTTCACCTCCTTCTTCTCCTTTCTTCTTCTTCCTTGTCCTCCTTCTTCCCTTTACACAAAATCCCCTTGATTCCAGCTCAAATCTCAGCCTTTTGGTTCAAAGGTTTGGCCTCTCCTTGATTTCTCTCCTTTGGCTTTCGGTTCTACTCTCTTTCTCTTTGGTTTGCTTTCTCTCCCTTTTGGCCTTGTGATGGACGATCAAATGACCCCAAAAACTACCAAGTGAGTGTGTGAAGTGTGTTGGTCAGGTAAAGCTTCCCACAAAAGACAAAATGGAATGTATATGAACATAAAATCCGGCCATATGAAATTTCACTTCACTTTTCTCACTTTTCAGCCCCCTGTCATTCTTTGTCTCCTTGTCTCTTGTGTTTCACGTGAATGGCCAAAATTCAAGTTTCAAATGAAGGCTTGGTTCCAATAATTCGGTTCCCATGGTTGAAATCCAACTAAGTTGGTTAATCTAACATAATCTAGTTACTTAACAACTTAAATGAAAATTAGCACTACTAATCACATGTTATAACTTAACTTCAAGCCCATTGGGCAGCCCAATAACTCCTTAATTCAAGGCCTAACATCACCACCTAAAGCCCAATTCATAAACCTAAGGGCTTAGGCCCAATGTCTAACTTCCTTAAGGCCCAATAACACCATTCCAAGGCCCATTGCCATGGGCTTCATGGCAGCCCAATATCATGCTTTCCAAAGCCCATCTCCATGATTATTTTGGCAGCCCATTAGCATGCCATTATAAGCCCAATATACACCAAATGTTATAAGCCTCATGGCAGCCCAACATCACACTCCAAAGGGGCCACTATCACCACCAATTGGGCAGCCCACATAACACAACTTCAAGGCCCAATTACACCCAATAACCGGCCATAAATGGGTAGCCCAATATCAGCCCATTATTTGAGGTTTCTAAGCCCAACATGCAAGTCTTAATAAACCAAAATCATTCATAAGAAAATCCTTCAAAAATAAAATCAAGAATATTGAAGGAAAATATACAATTAATCTAGCAACATGAAATCGGTTACTATAAAATTTAAATTCTATCCATGACATTTGAATCATAACATCACATATTTGGAAATTCAAAATAACTATATATACATTTTCTTAACATTAAATCATGCCTTGGCCAAGCAAGGTCTCTTTTAATACAAAATAGGCCATGGAATCCTTCATCTTATAATGAAGTAGACACGGGTTTCTTTGGGGTCTTACATCCTCCCCTCCTTATAAAAATTCCCTCCTCGGAATTCGATTACCATCGCCAATAATTTTGGCCTGAATGGGAGTGTGATGGGTGAGGGGGAGCATTCGTGCTCGCCTCACTACTAATGTCTCCTTGAAACATATGGTCTGGGGAATTGCTTCCCGTCCATGACTGCGACGACCTATTATCTTGGTTTTGCTCTTCTAGACTAGGGTCATTGGTCACATTTTCGGGAGGCATACGGAATGTGGGTCTAGAATCTACCTCCTGTGATGAAAGTCTAGTGTCAGAACGCACATCTTGTGGTCTGACTCTCCTACGGTGTCTCCTCCGAGAACATTGCTGGAGAGTACATTCAGGCGTAGGGTTTCTTTCCCTTCGCCTTGCAGGTTCAGGTACAGGATCCTCTTCCATTGGATCCTGTCCAGGAGTCTCCTGTGACTCTTCTTGGGGTTCTTCCTCCGGGTCTTCCTCTGGATCTTCCTCAAAATTTTCTGGTAAAATGGTTCTTAAGGGAATGAAATTTATTGGCGACTCCGGCCAATAAAGGCCTTCCAGGTATCCAGAGTAATCTAGGGATAAGGGTTGACCCCACCTGGAGGGTCCAGGTTGGTCTGCTGCAGGAGGTGGCGGGGGCTGGTATGTTCCCAACATACCTTCTTGCCAGGAGGTGAAGGGTTGTGATTGATGGTGTTGGCCGAAACTTATAGGTGTTGGATCTTTAAATTTATTTTTGTTAAATGTCAATTTGATGAATGACCATGATATGTGTAAAAGTTTGGTGAACACATGCATATGGGCTAGTCTTGAAATATAATAGGTTGCATGCAAATCGAAAGGGCTAATCATTTATGAACATATTTGTTGGCCGAATATGTCATTGTGCTAGATCTAGAAGTTGTGTTGTGATTGGTAGATCCTAGGTTGTGAATCTGAAAATGTAGGATGAGATCACCATTGGAGAAGAAAACTTAGACAAGGAATGCTTAAAATGGTACATGGTCGAATGACCTAATAAGTGGAACCCTAATAGCAACCCTATAAATAAGATTATAATTACTTGTGGTGGATAAATAAAATTAGGGTTATGGCCAAATGGGTTAGAAGATTTAAGCTCAATCATAAAACACGCCATATTAGTAAGAGAAAAACATAGATAATAGGCTTAAAGATTCGAGTTAAAGGAATTAGCAAAACTTTGTGGTGTTAAGTATAGATTGAGGATTTAATTAGGTTGGCCGAAATTTATGGTGAACAAAATAGGGCTTATATTTCGGGTTGCATAGAGATTAAATAAGATATTAAGCGATTAAAAGAATTAAGGCAATGTATAAATCTACAATATCGAAGTAAATATATATAGTTGTTGTTTGAACCGTTGCGATGGACGGGGAGTTCAAGGTTAAAAGGTGAACAAGAGGTTCAATTGGACTAAGAGAGATTCAGTAACTATATTATATCGTTAAGATTAAGTTAAGTACTTAATTATCACTATTCATTTCTTAGTGGATTTCACGATAGGTTTCTTCGAATAGTTCATAAAACCGAAGCGTGTTGATATAATTTCACGTATACTCAGCATATTGAGAATCGAATCTATTCCTTGTAGGCAAAGAGCCAAGTGAGAACCAAAAAGGTTGCAAGGAGTACTGTAAGTGAATCTTACTCGATTTGGAAAACTGGAATGATACACTGCATGTTTTATTGTGCATGGCAAGATGTTTTTAATACAAGTGACATGTATTGTGCATAAAGAATGTTTCAAGTACGCATGATGTTTCGAACATGTCATAGCATAATCATTTGCATGAACGCATGAGAGACATTTTGATGCAAATGAAATTACAATGTTTTCAAGTGTGGCATGGCATGTTCATTGCATAGAAACATGAAAAGTTGTTTTATGCAAATGAAAAAGAATTTATGTTATGTTTAAGCCCGGGGGGCTTTGGTTGGATTCGTACCAAGTTAAGTGAGGTTTATCATCGATATCGAGGAACGTTGATCGAGAAGGATGGATGGATGAAACCTAGGATGCCCATACCGAGGGACGTTGATCGAGAAGGTTGGGTAAGTCCTTGAGGTATGTGCAACCACACCGAGGAACGTTGCTCGAGAAGGTGTGGCACCTCTTATGGGTCGTGTCTAGCCATCAGGCTTGGGGCAACTACGGGCTAGCTCGACCAGATGTTAAGTTCCAAGGGATGGGAGACAGTTCCAATGGGAACAGCACAACCCTGACTCCATGGGGTCAAATCGAGCGAGCCCACAGTAAGAGATGAAATGTTTATGAAAAGGCCAAGAGTGGCAAGAAATTTGAAATGCATTTGAAAAAGCCAAGAGTGGCAAAAGATTTTAGTGCATGGCATGTGCATCACGGAGCATGCATATGCATCATAGTTTTTATGCACTATCTCATGACTTACAGTTATGCATTTCTTTTCTTAACTCTACAATGTATTGAAGTAAGTATGTTTTTAAAGCCATGTTTTATCAAAGTTCATGTTTCAAACTGTTGTTCCTTACTGAGTCTTTCGACTCATAGTTTTTAATCGTATCATTCCAGATCCACAAGAAAATTGGGGAGCAGAGGATTATCTCACGTAGAAATCCTAGGAGTTCGGGAGTTGGAGTCGGAATTGGTGAACTCCGAGTTAGCACTAGTGAGTGCTGGTTTGATTTGAGTGGCAGTATGTTGCCCTATTACGTTTTGTATAAGTTTGCGAACAAGATGCAATGTAAAGACTTTTATGAGTTATAATTCGTTTACCGAGGGTTTATGTTCATTGAGCTTGTATCTCAGCCAACATGTGGATCCTGAGTGAGTCTTCCGATGTGTATAAAAAAAAAAATTCCGCTGTAAGAGTTAGTGTAAGCGCTGGAGTGTTCCCGGGGAATGCTCGCGGCTATCATGGTCCCTGTGGGATGGCGTTCGAGGCGTGACATAGGGCATCATTAATATTTAGTTATAAAATGCATGTTAATTCATCAAATTCAATTGCGAATCTAATGTCGGATAATTGTATCTCTATCATTCATGTCTTAAAGTTTCAAGCACGTTATTAGTTAATGTTTTTCCATTCATATCATGAGATATTTTCGGATGTGTACATTGAACATGAATTGTAGTCATGCGTTGATTTCATTCACTTCATAAGAGGAAAAACATGTGTGAGGAACCCCCAACCCTGTAAGGTGATTACTTAAGGAAGAGTGACGGTACTGAGCTCGGAATACCTGGCCAATCTCAAGGAATACGACTGTATGCCCGGGGATAACCAGGGACAGGTATGGAAGGCTCGATATACCGGCTAAATCCTCCGGCGCGTGCCTGCATGCTTGGGAGGTCAGGTGTCACGCCCCGAACGCAATCCCACAGGGATGGCGACAGCCGCGAGCAATCCTGAGGGAAAGCTCCAGCGAATCTGATCATACATAACAACGGAAAAGAATCGGGAGAGAGACAGGCCACCAAACTCATAATAACTTAACTTAACTCATAATAGTCCTCAATTAAGCATAGTATCTTAGATTACAAATTACATGTACAACACATATATATAGGTGACAGATCACATCGATCAAGTCACAACAACAAAACACATAAGCGTCTTCTCTCTAAGTCACATAGTCCTCCTGACTTCCTTCACTTGAGGCATCTGGAATGACACAGTTTTGAAAACGTGAGTAAAAAAGACTCAGTAAGGGAAAACTTAAACTCGAAAGCATGAAGTTATAACTTGAATGTCAATATCATGGGAAATTGTAAATCATGATGCACATGCATGTCTTATGGTTATGCACATGCTCTTGATCTTAAAACATGTTCTTGTTCTTGAAATTGACACAAGGTCCTTGGAAAATATTTCCTTCTTGACTTGTGGGCTACTTACGCTCCATTTAACCCCTGGAGCCAAGGTTGTGCGTTCCCATCGGAACCATCTCCCTTTCCCATGGGGACATTTCATTTGGTCGAACTAGCCCACCTTCTCGCATTAGTCCTTCAGTGGCTAGTCACGACCCTTGGAGGTCCACACCTTCTCGCATTCGTCCTTCAGTGTGGTTGCACTTACCTCTAGGGTTCACCCATCCTTCTCGCATTCGTCCTTCGGTATGGGTGCCCTCCTTGATGGTACGGTACCGACCAGAGCCCTTAACTTGACTTGACTTTTCATAAAACTTCTCATATATCATTGCATAAAATTCCTTTAGAAAATGATTCAATGCTCGTGCCATGACATGCTTGCTTATGATGTCATGCTTGTTCATGTAAAACAATGCTGTGTATCATTCCAGTTTTGTAAAAATGTAACTTCACTTACATTCCACTTACCTTGCTTCTCTTGATAATGAGACGGTGCTTTGCCTACAAGCGATTTAATTATCTCACTTAGATGTTTAGGAATTAATCACATAGACACACAAAAGAAATACTTGCAATTATCTAGGTTTTCCAAAAGTACATATCTTTGAAATATGATTTTATTTACAAAATGTTACTTAACTAGCTTTTGTAAAGGAATGAGGAAAGACAATCAAGCACAAATATCAAACATCTCCTATACGATTGCTAAAGGGATCACTATGCAATACTCAATCAACTAGGTACACTTGTTCTTCCCAACATCAATGATTTCAAGCCTATTCGTGAAATTCTCGTCATCCTAACTTCAATAACTTCATTAATAAGTCTATTCAACTATCCTCAATGCTAGAGTTCACAAGACTTCATTTGGAACTCCAAATTCAACATATATGAGATTTTAACAAGGCCCGCTCGAGCGCTTGTGGAGCACCGATCGAGCGCCAACTCTCTGTCCAACTTCCATCAACCCTCGCTCGAGCGGCGGTCGAGCGCCAACTCTCTGAGTGAAATTTCCAAAGGCCGTTCGAGCACCTATCGAACGTTGGTCAGATGGCAAGACATTGTCCATCATATTTCCTTAAGGCCGCTCGAGCGTCTACCGCACGCTAGTCGAGCACGATGTTACCTAAAAACAGGGTGCTGAAATCTTCCTATTCCAACAACCTAATCGTGATCCCTAGCTTGATTCTTCTGACCATAAATAATTCCACACACTCTAATACATGCCTAAACAATCTCTATCTTTCATCCAACCCGTGTCACTTCTCTTAACATAAGATGTTTAGGTTTACAATTCATAACCGAATCTCTTTTAACAACTACACCTATTCTGCCATAAGCAATATATCTATATATATACACAACCTCACTTGCTAGTATTGTGCTACTTAGGGTTTCTAACTCCAAACCATTCGGCCACCAACAACAAGTCCACAAATCATCACATGCATGTTTGAATATCTCTAAGAACATATTTACAAGCTTGACTTAGTCCAAAATTGTGGTCTGTAAACACCATAACCAACCTAATCCCTAAGTGGATAAGGTACAAAAAGAGATCTACATGGTTCGGCCAACCTAGTGTATATGCATGATATCACATTTAACAACAAACCAACCATTATTACTCTCTCCATCTTCAGCCAAAGCCGTGGCCTTATCCTATCCTCCATGGTATCAACCAATATTACAATCCACAATATGGTGAGATTACAACCAAGAAATGCAAGGTAAGATCCATATCATATTCGGTCAAATCAAAGGGAAACAGAAACATGCAAGGTTCGGCCATGACAAAATCCTTTGCTAACCAAGAAATCCAACCCTACCTTGCTGTGCTGAACTCAAGAGCTGGGACCTCTAACTCCAACTATGGCACTCGGCTAACAACAGAACCTTCTACCTCTCTAGACTTCGGTTCCTCTCTCTTGGATGCTTCAAAGGCTGAGATGAGAGTATATAGGTGCTGAGATGAAGCTGGAAGTGAGGGAAAGCGAAACAAAGGAAGAAGTTTGGAGGTTAAAGTGGTTCGGCCAAAAGAAAAAGATCAAGCTGAGCAAGGATGAGCTGATGTGAATGAAAGAGCCAAATGTACTGGAGATGGTGTGTTTCGGTCAAGAGAAAGCTAAGCTGAAATGATGTGTGCTTCTGTCAAAAGGGAAATCAGCTGAAGTTGATGAAGGGTTCGGCTACAAGAGTAAGCTGAGCAAGGAGAGGTTATGCGAATGAATGGTGGACTGAAATGAAGTGAAAGAATGGTTATGTGGTGAGGGAGGGCTTCACGTGCAAGGCAAGGGGACAACCTTGTTTCCTCCGTCCAAAGCTATTGGGTGCATGGGCGGCAACCTATGATACAACTTATCTTTTATTTCCTTATCAAGCTATCCTATAAACTTATCACTTATCACTTATCACTTAATTCTTCTAATGATACTTAAAACTACCTAATGGTAATTAAGGCTACCTAATCAAGGACACAAAATAATCTATATGCTCAATATAAATTTCATAACTATAAATTATTATGCAATGATTTCTACTTAGAGAATTTCGGCAATAAGAAATAAAATTCTCTTCATATCTTTAATTTCATAAATCATGGTGGCATAATTATAAGCAAATGGAAAAATTAGTTCATAAAAGAAATCTACCTTGGAGAATTTGGCTCTTAGGAAAATAATAGAATTGCACCAATAAAGTTTCACAGTGATATTAAAACAAAAGTACCATAAGCATTAAAGTTAAGTCATACATTGGCCAAAAATATGGCCCCTTGAGTTAAATTAAAAACAAATACATAGGAAAATAGCAAAAAGGAATACGGGGTCTCACATCAGGGGACTGGCCTGGCTATACGACAAGCTCTCCCAAACCCTTGGATTTTGTCTCATTCCCTTGTCCCATTCTCTTGTCTCATTTCCTTGTCCGTTTAGCATGCACAGTGCAGAGAAATTCTAGGCCAATCGATTTGCATTGTGTGAGTGTGTGTATCACCCTTGCAGCTCATGATTACTCAGAAAAGGGGGGAGTGTTCCATTTGGCTTCTCCTGCCTCTCACCGCCCATTTGGCCAGCCAAGAGGCTTGCTTCTTACAGCTCTCTTGGACTCCATCATGAATTGGTTGGTTTAAAGAAAAACCGACCAAGCCGTGTAGTGCTAGAACTCCAGTGTGTGTGTGTGTCGTGTAAGTGAGCAGAGAGAGATAGGAGAGTGTGCATTCGGAGGAGGAAAATAGAAGAAGGAGAAAAGAAAAGGGTAAGAAAGCTAGGAAGTGGTCGGTGGGGGAGGGGGTGTTTGGCTATCCATCTTTTCTTACTTTTTAACCTAAGTTTTCAAACCACAAGTTGTTTATACTTGCTTTAGGAGATTTTCAAGCCTACCTTGAGCCATCCAAACAAAAAATTACCAAGGCAAGGGTAGTCTCAGAGCATCTTGTGTTGGGAAGAAAATGTGTATTTTGCTTACTGTTTAGATTGTGGATACGTTATATTTGTTGAATATGAGTAGTTATGCAAAAACCTAAGTTCTAACATGAGATATTGCACTAGAAATCTTTGCATGTGGAGAATCTATGAATTTTCTTGAATTTTTTGCAAGAAAAAGATGTTGTGTGAACTTCATTTGTTCAAAAATATTTTGTGTTCTGTTACAAACCATATCAGTTGCTAAAAAGAAGGTTTTTGGATACCAATAGGCCACAGGTTGGCCTTGGTCCCTGATGAACTTGTTGTATGTAAGTTTACTTTCTTTTGTGATGAGTTATACATGCATTGATTGTGAAATATTGTGATAAAAGGTTCTTGATGTTAGCTGAATGTCATGGAAAGGATTTTGTGGATGAAATAACAAATCAAAACCATAGAAAATGAAGCCAAGAGGGCTTGAGATGAGATGTTAAAGCAATATTTCCATGCATGTATCTTTGAATGGTTTTTGAAGAAGGTCTTCAAGTTGCATGTGATTTTGTTGTTGATCTGTACATAAATGATTGCTGTGATTATTTTATTTAATTTATGATGATTTAAGTTAACTAGATCTAAGGTTTTTGGCATGAAAACGTCACATCGATAGAGGAAAATTAGAGTTTTAGGATGAAAACCATTGCGGTCCAAAACGTCCCAATGAAATTCTTGGTTTATTTGTATGCAAATTGGTGGACCTGTATTTTTTGGTCACAGTCAGATCAATCAGAGGTTGGAAAAGGTAAAAAAAAATGCCCCCGGAGGTCTCTAAGGGTAGTTTCGGCATTTCACAAAAAACGTGAGGGTAAAAAGGTCCAATGGAGAGAATAACTTTTACGGTTGTGTAGAGCATGGAAGATAGATGGGAATGCCCAAATTAGAGTCCAAACCATGTAACATTAGGGGCTCAAATCACAAAACTCGTTTAGCGGCCTAAATGGACTTTAGGCCCGTTAACCCAAAATAAGCCCAGATCACTTTGAAACTTTAGGGACAGGTTCAATAAGGTCTAAGGCCCAATAGGCCTGTATTTAGAGATTTAGAGCAAAATTAATATTTAGTTATAAAACACATGTTAATTCTTCAAATTCAATTGCGAATCTAAGTCGAATAATTTTATCCCTTTCATTCATGTCTTAAAGTTTCAAGCACTTTTTTAGTTTATGGTTTTCCATTCATATCATGAGATATTTTTGGATGTGTACATTGTACATGAATTGTAGTCTTGCATCGATTTCATTCACTTGATAAGAGGAAAAACAAGTGTGAGGAACTCCCAAGCATGCGAGGTGATTCCCGAAGGGAGAGTGACTGTACCGTGAACATGAGGAAAGTGCAAGGGGCACTACAAAGAGTGGGTGGTTTCCTTCTGGATGGTACAAATTCTTTTTTAAGGTTCCTGGCCTTGGTGACACGGGACTATTCCATTAGGAGAGGAGGGACTCACAACCTGACTCTGGGGGTGAACAGAGTTGACACCGGGAATACCTCAGGAAACCATTTGATGAGTAAATGAATTTCAATTGCATTGGCATACTTTCCTTATGTTATTTCCATGTGCTGTATGTTTGAAATTATTATTGTACTGATACTTTACACTTTAAGGCATGTACTGTGATGTATGAGCTTGTCCCCCCTCCCTGACCTTATTGAGTCAGTAGGACTCATCCTGTTTTATGTTTTTGCATCATTGTTTGTGATGCCTAAGATTTGACAGGACATTGTCGTAGGCTTCCCTCCTCGTAAAAGCCCAGACCATGAATACCTCAAGCGTTGTCTTGTAGTAATGGACGTTGCTATTAGACTGAAGTTACGGTCAGTGGGAGAATCGTGAAAGCAAACATGATTCTAACTAAAACACAAGTAAAACCTTTTATTAATACCGAAGTATTATAAAACAGACCCAACTTCTTATAATGTACTACTTAAAAGAAAGCTATAGCAGCGAAAAAAACTAAGAAACATAAATCCTCTACTCCTTGCCATCAGAATCACTTAAGTTTGTCACACATGTTGAATGACCTTGGTGAACTCACCTAATAAACTTCAGACATCTGCTAAAGAAATATTTAATAAACAACGGTGAGTCCAAATGACTCAGTAAAGCCAGCGGTCAGGACAACAAAATAGCAGAAATAAGAACAAAATATTGAAGAAACACGTTCAACAATAAAATCTCAACAGAAGACAAAAGTAAATGAAAAGACTCATTTCTTAAAATATGATTTTTTTCCATTTTTCCATCACCAATCCTCTCACTCCCAGAGTGACGGGTTACTACACTTGAACATGATATATGCAACACCTTAACTACACTTGAACATCAAATATTCCTTTCCAACGTACAAGTTAAGTGTTCATGTCTCATATCAACGGTCATACATCTCATTTATGATATGCAACACCTTAACTCGTTTCCATCATCACAACATTACAAAACAGTTCTCAAAGGAAAGTGTTATGAAGACAAAAACAACACTTTGATTTCTTGGTTAAAAACCGGCTTAATCACCAAGTAGAAAATACTCATTTTGACATAAAAAGTATTGAAATTAGAAGGAATATTTCAAAAGAAATATGTTCAAGCTTTGAAAAACAACTTTTGGAAGAAATTTGGAAAAGAAACGGATCAAAGTAGAAAAACACTTTGAAAACGAATCGAACTTTTGCAATGGTACTTTTCCGAAAAGACGAGCTTGTTCTTCGTCAAGAACACGAAGAACATCAAGAACAATAGGAAGAATAGAACAACGCTAATAACATCAAGAGATGTTTAGAATAAGAAATACAAGAGATTCACAATAATCATCTTGAAAACTTGAATCGAAATCAAAGATAATCAACTAAACTTTACCTCTAATGAAGCCGAATCTTCACTATTCTTTTTCATCCTCTTTCTCCAACTTCACTTCACTCTTGCTCCATAGATTTAACTCACAAAAATGCAGATTGGATGGTGTACTGTTCAAAGGTTGAAATCCACCCCTATTTATAGGAAAACACGACCGGTTGCATTCCGACACGTGTCCAGCCTAGCTAGGCTAGCTTTGGTGAGTCACTAGGCTACATTTCTCTCCTCTTGAAACCTAGCAACCTACAGCAACTTCATGGCAAGGTATGGCCGAAATTCTCCTTATAGATTTGATGAGTTGCAGCTTAGGTTCACCGGTGGTCAACACCTCGTGCTTCCTAGGTTATAGCCTTTTGTGTTGTGCTTCTTGCATCGATTTGTCGTGCTTCTAGCTTTCATTTGTCATGCTTCATAGGTGTCATCTCTATCCACAAGTCATATCTATCCACAATTCATATCTATCAACAATTCATCTCTACCCATAATTCATCTCTATCCACAATTCATCTCTATCCAGAATTCATCTCTATTCATAATTCATCTCTAAGTTTCGCTAATCCTCAAATTCCAATGATGTTCACTAATCAACCTACTTGCTTCCAAAAAAATGTCTTAATTGCTTCTGAAAAATAAAAAGTCTCCAAATTTGAACCATAACCTTGTGGATATTCCCCCAACATATTAAAAGAATAAAAATCATATGGTTCAGTTTTCGAGACAAAACATCCTACTTGCTTAAAAAATTTTATTGATCCAATACGTGCTCCTCAACTTCCTCAACAATAACTCAGTTGCATGTGAACTCCAATTCTCACTAAATCATGTCCTAAACTAGTTTCGAACTTAGCATCTCAAGTACTAAATACTCCCTCTTAGTCACTAAATATCCCCTAATCTCACTACTAATGACAAACAAGAGAGCATAAACAATATGCATGTGAGGTTTGAAAGCTCGGGGGTATGACACTCCTTGCTTCATCAAGCTCAAAAAGATGTAACTTCCTTAAATCTTTGGTAACATCAAGTGAAAATTTAATCTATTTTGTAGCCCATAAAGCACGCTGTTGAATTTCAACACGTAATGGAAAGGCTTACCATAAACTAATCTATAAGGAGGCACCCCTAAATTAGCTTTGAAAGCAGTCCTATAGGTCTAGAGAGCATCTAGCAATTTTTAGGACCAATCATTTCAAGTAGGACAGACCGTCTTCTCAATTATAAACTTGATCTCTCTATTGGTCAACTCAACTTGACCATCACTAATGATCGCTTTGAGCATGCCAAAATGTGCAAACAACTCTTTCAGAAAATGGATGGCAACCTAATGATCATTTGTCCTACAACAAAATCGATTCCCTAACAATAAAAAATTTCAAGAGTGAAAATAGGGAAAGTGACATTTCATTTCTTGCTGTAATTTTTTCAATTTTCTGACAAGGCTCACATGCCTTGCAAAAAGATTCAACATCTTTAAATATAGTAGGGCAGTTAGAGTCCACTTTGCAAAATTTTTGAAACAGTTCTTTGCGGAAAATTGGCCTCCAAATGCTCCATTATGGTAAAAATGCATTACAAAGGTAAACTTATCATCAGACACACATCCAGGCATAACCTGATCAGGACAATATTTAAACAAATTCGGGGTCTTCCTTTTTTCCAATCATGTCTCTAATCTCTTCTATCACCTTGTCATTCTTCTAGGCTTCAGGAATCCTCTCCTCCAGCATATGTTTCAATCAAAGCCTTGCTATAGAGACAAATTGATCAGTAATTATAAGTACGACCTCGACCCTTTCCATGTCTCTCATGATTTCTTCGGGCACTACTTCCATTCAACTTGCTTTTGCAGACTTCCTACTCAACGCGTCAGCCACCATATTGGCCTTCCTTAGATGGTAATTAATTGTGCAATCATAATCTTAATCAAACTCCAACCATCTTTGTTGAGTCATAGTTAGTTCCTTCAGTGTTTTAAATACTTGTGGCCTTATATGATTCGTGAATATCTCAAATTTAACCCCATAAAAGTAATTTCTCCATAGTTTCAGCACTAAGTCATAGGTGGGGTAATTCATTTCGCGAGGCCTTTGTTGTCACTCATATGTTCATTCAAATTTGACATTTTTCTTCGCAAGGCCAACTTTGAAAATCCTTTAATATACCTTCGATAAGACCCTGCTAACCAGAGAAAACTCCTTACTTCCTTAATGTTATTAGACCTTGGCCACTTGAATACAACATCCACCATTCCCGGATCCACAATAAGACCTTGGCCTGACATCACATGCCCCAAAAAACAGACTTGCTCCTACCAGAACCTACACTTGGAGAATTTGGTGAAAAATTCTTCACCCTAACAATCTATAAAACATCCCTTAGATGCTCTCATGCTCTTCTTTATTCTGCGAATAAATCAATATATAATCAATAAACATAACTGCAAACTTGTCTAAGAACTCCCTAATTGAGCTACAGTATTGTGTTCTTAGTACATTTAAAACTAATATAAGGGTTAAATATATGCCATGTCTAAATCAAGTTCCTGTTCATTAAATAACTTCATTTGGTTTTTTGTTGTAGAGACAACGTCAGGGTGAACCTTTCGAATGGGTGGATATGACGACTTGCCAGTGTGGCAGAGGAATTCTACCTGGATTTTGAAGAAGTTGAGGATTACGGAGAAGTAACTTAACTTGAACAAAGCAAGCAAGAGAGAACTCATGTACCTGATTGTTGTTTCATGGGTGATGACTCGACTAAAAATGATTAGCGAATTAGTCCCAAGCGTAGGAGGTCGTCAACTAATACTAGGGAAGTCCTAGGTCATCTCCACAAGGAACGATGTGCTCAATCTTTCATTCCAATCACCATTACAATAAAAGAAAACTATGTTCTATTTACAATGAAAATGGTATTTACAAAGGGAAAGGTTGGGTTTTAGGATACCATCCATGATTTTTGAGATTTTTGAGTCGTGATCAATTTAAGTGCTAAGAGATTAATAAAGAGCTAACAAACAATACATGATAATAAAATAGCATGAGAAGGAGTTGAAACTAGTTAAACTCGAGTAGTTGTCGACAAAATATCACTTGGCATTAATCCTGCTCTAAGAGACATTTCATCGAACACTTAGTACCCAATCTTTAGCTAGTCACAACCCAATCATGCCCATACTCAGTCCAACTAACAAAAACAAACCCAAACAGTATTCTAACATTAAGGAAGTGAAATGGAACTTAACAAAACATTTAATCATCCAATCAAAGCAAAACTCAAATCTGGAATATAAAGGAAACATGACATTCGGTCCACATATGTTCTAAAGCTGAAATGAAAGTGAAAATATGAATGGAGGATTCAATTTACACAACAACAAGAGAAAATGCAATGAAAAGAAACTCCAAACTAAAAGAACCGAAAGAAACAAAGTACTCCAAAAGCTCAAAAGAAAACTAAGCCAAAAGCAACAAGCTTTTGGTCTCTACGGTAGCAGCTAAGAAAAACAAGGGAAAAGTCTTGGGAGAAAAGTGTTGGGAGCCTCAGCAGCCACCCAAAAGCCTTCCGTCCAAGCCAAAAACAAAACTTTCGAACTCCCTTTTCGGCACCAAAAAGTTTTCTTTTAAACCTTCTTTTTGGGGGCTTCGGTTGTGACTCAGCACCAATACCCTAGGGCTTCTTTTCGTTTTTCAAAAATGCCCTCAAATATGGCGTCAGACGTGTCGCGCTTGACCGGCGCTCAACGTCCGCTCGTGCGTCCTTTGAAGAAATTCACACAGAAGCGTAACGCGCGACCAGCCACTTGAGCGGCCATGCACATTCTCAAACAGAGACTTCTCGCTCGATCAGTGCGCGACAGAGCGCTCGAGTGGCTCCGGATTTGCAGATAGAGACTTCACGCTCGACATGCGCGCAACAACCGCTCGACCGACTTTTTGATTCCAGCCTCCCTCTCACTTCCATGAGCTCACTTCATCTCCATTGTTCATGTGCAAAACATAAAAACAGAAGTTAATATGGGAAATATTCCAATCATATTTATGAAAATGGAGACATGAAAATATGGTGAGAGGGGAGAGAAAGCAAATAACTTAAAATTACTCTATTACACTTGCTTTTATCAAAATTAACAATTCGCCCCTTACTAATGTCCAAAGCATAATTTTCTCATTTTCTAGTGTAAATGGTGTAATTGTGGAACTTTCTCAAGTGATAAATTAGCAAAATTGTGATACAATCACACCTCCAACTAGCTTTTTGCTAGTCTCTTAGCAAAAATAGCGAAAAGTAATTGAACAAAATGATGCATTGAGACAACAATTCATTCAGAAGCAAGTCAGTCAATCAAAAGAATTCTCAATCACAATGACTTTACCTCTCACAATTTCAAACAATATCAGCATAATAGGATTGAGGCAAAACATCTAGAGAATTTACAAAATTATCACCTTGACTCTCTCTCTCATTTCTACCACTGGCTGTCCAAAAGAGTTTCGACTTTAAGATTGATCAAAATTGATCCTAACTACTTCAAAGCTGAAGGGTCTAACAGTTTTCGCGCCAACTCTGTTCTTAAGGGTTGTTGAGTTTTCCAAACCCCCAAAGTTTGGGCAACTGTTTCTAGCCCTTGACTCAAAAACAACTTAAGTTGCCCCTTTCTTTTGCACTTCTTCTTTTCTTTTTCTTTTTTTAAGGTACAGCTCAGTAGTCCTGTAGTGTACTTCTCTCTATTCTAGTTAGTGGTATGTAGATGAAGACTACTGAGAGATATCAGGTAAAAGAAATAGCTATTTCTTAGAATGTTTTGCCCTTCATCCAAAAACTTCAAAAGTTTGAAACCAGAGAGTTCACATCATCATTCATGTTTCATCAATGTCAAATTTGAATGCTCGAGAAGGAAATAATTGTAAACATACATTAATAAAGTTCAACCACCATCACCATCTTACTAAGAGTAAGCAATTTAGTCTAATCACAGTAAAATGCACTATGGTAATGACAAGTGTAAATGAATATATTGCATGATTGCAAAACGTGCAAATCCCTCCCCCTAACTAAGTGAAGCAGTGTCCTTAATGCCAAAAGAGAAACAGGAAAATAGAGACGAGAAAAAGGAGAAGTGACAAATGCGAAAAAGACCAAAGAAAGAACAATATGTACAAGTGTCACGCCCCGAACGGCATCCCGCAGGGACCGTGACAGCCGCGAGCTATCCCCCGGACGGCTCCAGCGTTCATACTTATTTTCTTACTTAATTACGGCGGAAACGTACAGGATCGCGAGGGGTTTGAGCGAATACTTACATAATCAGGGTTCTCATTAAGTTCATACAAAACAAATATTTAAAACATATTAGAACCCAATTAGTGACACACATGTCACTATCAACAAAATGCGAAGCTTAACATCTTGGGCATCTAGGTCAGGTAGTCCTCCTGACTCTCTTCACCTGATACATCTGGAATGACACAATTTTAAAAACGTGAGTCAAAAAGACTCAGTAAGGGAAAAACGTAAAACTTAAATCATGCTCTTGACTCATGCTTGCTTAATCATGAAAGAAAGATAAAACTTGAACAATTGATGCATATGCGTGCTTATGAGTTATGCATATGCTCTTGCTTATTGTTTTCGGCCCCAGGCCCTTGAAAACCACTTTCTTTCATGCTTGCTTGTAAACTGGCCCTTGGCCCTTAAAAATCTTTCTTTCGTACTTGTGCCCTTGTTGGCCTTATCATAATTATCTCATGTCTTTTACTTGCGGGCTCGCTCCATTTGACCCCTGAAGTCAGGGTTGTGCGTTCCCTTCGGAACCGTCCCCGAATTCCCTTAGAGACTTACATCTGGTCAGCTAGCGCACCTTCTCAATGTCCTTCAGTGGCTAGACGTGACCCTTGGAGGCACCACACCTTCTCATTGTCCTTCAGTGTGGCTTGCACAGCCTCTTGGATTCTCTCATCCTTCTCATAAATGTCCTTCGGTATGGGAGTCCATCTTGATGGTACGGTACCGACCGGTGCCCTTAATCTTAACTTATCGTTTCATAAAACTTCTCATATTCTTTCCATAAAAATCATTGCATAATTTTCTTCTTGAAAAATTCATGCAATGCACATGTCATGTCATGCTTGCTTCATGTCATGCTTTCTTAAAATTCATGCTTGTTCATGAAATTCATATCATGTCATGCTTTCTTAAAATTCATGCTTATTCATGAAACGATGCAGTGTGTCATTCCAGTTTTGAAAAAGAATACTTACTGTACACTTACAGTATCCACTTACTATTCCACTTACTCTTGCTCTTCTTGTTCGTGTATACAGACACGTGGATCGCCTACAAGCGATTCAAATATTCTTTTAGACTTTAAGAATTATGAAATCATTTCTTTTGAAATCGAAGATATATATATACATATTTATATATACATATCACAGAAATTCATTTAATTACAAAATAATTATTTTATTCTTTTCCTTAACAATATTCAAAACTTAACTTATTAAATTAATATTTTTATTGAAATAAAAATATATTTATCCATGTACGTGTCTCGATTAGGGTTAAATAATACTCATAGGTTTAGATTTAAACCTAAGTCTCTTTTTATTACACGTACTACATTAAACCTTATATCTAACTATTAATAATTTATTCATGATTAAATCTTAACTTAGACTTTAAACCTCAAATAAAACCCGAGTAAAACTTAACTAGGGTTCCCATAATATTTAATAAAGATCATGGCTATATAATATTATTCCAACTAGCCTAACTCTAATTTTTCTTATCCAACACAACAATGAAAATACATAAATTATAAATTTACACTTAGGGTTAACTTCTTGTAACTTTCGGCCACTACCATTTATGCACCAATTAAATCACAACTTTTTCTCCAAGGGTGATCCCATCCTCCAATCAACAATTTCACAACCTAATATCTACAAATCAAAACACCAATACCATACACCATACTCAAGGCATTCGGCCAACACATGTTTTTACCCAATGATTAGTTTTCCTTTATTTCCTTCAACATGCATGCTTCCAATTACTTAACATAATCATCTACTATGCATTAAGGTCATAAATCTTACACATGTTAAGTCCAATGTCCAGATCTACACATATTCAAAACTATACATAAAAATCCACATAGCTCATTTTCGGCCATACCCAAAATGTTACCTTTTTCATGCTAAAAATCATATCATGCACATCCTTTGCATTTGTGACCTAACTAGCATGCATGTACTTAATCCTTTTTATCAAATAATTTCATCAATCATAGATCTACTCTTTATTCACACTAATATCCATAGATCTAAACTTATCTAACATACATTGTTAAATCCTTACATTTTTCCAACATTCAAACTTAGATCTCATGTTTATATGGCCGGATCTAGCATTATACCTTAGGGTTGATTTCATAACTTCAAAATCTAACAACACTCAAGACACTAACTTAAGATCCTATCATGATACATTCGGCCAACACTATATTCAAACCAACAACATCACATCTTTAGCCTTACCTTGATGATTATCACAAGCTTGAATACCTAGAACAATAAAATACCCTAGGTTAGTACTTATGAAAAACTTTAGGCAAGAACACTAAATAGAATCAAACCTACCTCTACCTTCACCAA
This sequence comes from Myrica gale, assembly GCA_963930655.1. Lineage (NCBI taxonomy): Eukaryota > Viridiplantae > Streptophyta > Magnoliopsida > Fagales > Myricaceae > Myrica > Myrica gale. The sequence continues at coordinate 10,039,493 of OZ005619.1, read as the reverse complement.
ACTTTTACCCAAAGCTCTTTCTTCTTCCAAGTTTCGGTTCACCCTCCTTAGAGAAGATCCAAGCTTGATTTGAGGTGCTAAGGTGGGTTTTATGGTGGGGGGAAAAATATGGTAAGCTTGAATGATTAGTTCTAATGGAAATGAACTAACTTCTTCAAGAGGAAGGAGGCTAATGAGTAGGGTTTTCAAAGAAGGAAATGGTGTTGCACAATGTGAAGATTTGGTCACCACAAAGAGAGGTCTAAACTTGAGCTTTTGGAGTGTGATTTAGAATGCAAGAGGAAAAGAGCAAGACTTGAGCTTAGATGAGTGGTTCGGTCAAGAGAGGAAAATGAGAGGGTTGAGAGAAAATGAGGTATTCGGCCAAGTGAGGGAGAAATGGAGAGTGAAGTGAAATGGTGAGGTTCGGCCAATGCAAAATCAATTGTGAAGTGTGAGAGAATGAGTCTCCCAAGGTGAATTATGGCTATGACACATGACTTGAGATGTTGAGATGACAAGAGAGAAGTTTGAAGGAGAAAAAGGGAGGTGAATGTGGGTTTGGCCGACCAAGCATGGCTCTCCTTCTCTCCTCTTTTCATTTCACCTTTTTCTCTCACATCAAATGTCTCCAAAAGCTTGTCTTGCATTTTGAAATCCTTCTCTCTCTCTTCCCATTCATTTCCATCGACATTCACTCTCCTTTCTCACTTCTCTCTTCTCTTTTCACTTCCATGAGTTGTCTCATCAATTCTTACACACTTACACTTCTTACACATCTCTTACACATCACATGGCCTTGCTTCATGGCTTTTCAAATGCATCCCCTAGCCTTTCACGTAAATGGCCTTCCCTTTGCTAGTTTGGTTGCTTTCCAACCATGCTAGTTACTCCCACATTAAATGGCAACTAACTTTCAACTTAGTTTTCACTTATCACCTAACTTATCACTTTATAAGTTCTCTTACTTATCTATTCATTCCAATAGCTTATCACCTTACAAGTATGATATCTTATCATGTGATAATGACCTTAGCCTATCTCTACAATAATCACAAGGCCTTATCACCCTAAAAGTTTCCTAACTTATCATTCTTGCTTATCACTATGATAAGCAAGTGTGCTTATCAATTAAATCATTCCTAAACTTATCACATAACTACATAGCTTATCATTGAATATTCATGTGGGACTTCTATTAATAATATGGAACACATCATAATATTACATGTCACATAAAATATCTAATCCATGTATTCAAAAGAATTTCATTATTCAATCTATTAATAATTTCGGCTATACTAGGAAATTATTTAAGCATAATTCAAATTATATGGTCCATGAATCATATTAGGTAAAAAAAATATTAATTTGTGAAAGAGGAACTCACTTGTAAATTTCGGCTCTTAATATAATATAATTTATACATCCGATAAAATGGCATTAAAATTTCTTAAGGAGATTTTATGAAATAAAATCCTATTTTAAATCCAAATACCATAATATAAAAATTAGGCCATACATTGGCCAAAACATAGCCCCATTAGGAAATAAAGACTATTACATTGGAAAAATAAAATAATACATGAGCAATTACGTAGGAGAAAATCGGGGTCTCACATTCTCCCCTCCTTATAAAAATTCCGACCTCGGAATTTCTTTTTACCACCAGAAATTTTGTCCTGACTGCGTAGGTGTAGGACAATGGGGATTGGGACGGACATTAGTGCTTGTCCCACTACTAATTTCTCCCTGGTAAACACGATCTGGGGAATTACTCCCCGTCCAAGAGTGTGATCTGATTCCTTGGCTTGGTTCCTCTAGACTAGGGTCATGGATGACGTTTTCGGGTGGTCCATGAAACCTAGGTCTAGACTCTACTTCCTGTGACGAAAAGTGGGTCTCCGATCCAGCGTCTTGAGCCCTAACTCTTCGACGGTGTCGGTTCTCGTTACAACGCCTAGGTGTACACTCACGTCTCGAGTTACTACGCCTAGGTCTTCCTTGGGATCGTTCTCTAGTCTCACTAGGTATCGGATGTTGTTCCATGGGGTCTTCTTCCGGATCCTCTTCCGGGTCCTCTTCCGGATCCTCTTCCGGATCCTCTTCCGGATCCTCTTCCGGGTCCTCTTCCGGATCTTCCTCAAAGTTTCCGGGTAACATGGTCCTTAAGGGAATGGCGTTTATTGGCGACTCTGGCCAATAAATACCCTCCAGATATCCAGAACAATCTGGAGATAAGGGTTGACCCCACCTGGAAGGTCCAGGTTGGTCAGGTGCCGGGGGTGGCGGGGGCTGGTATGTCCCCGCCATACCTTGCTGCCAATACGTTACGTGGGTTTGGTACGCTCCTCGGGGGTCCCCTCTATCCGTCTCATGTGATGCGTGAGTCGGAGCCTCCTGGCTTCCCGACTGTCTCGTGGAACCTTGGGTTCTATGGTTAACCCGAAACAAACTGCGGTACTCTCGTGCGGTCATCCTTCTCTGAGAAGGCGTTCCCGAATGCTGGGAACGAGGGGGTCGACTACTCGGCGGCATCTGACAACATAATGCAACGGTCAGTCATGTATATATACAAAATATCATCATGTATCACAAAGAATTAGCATTCTTTATGTAAGGAAGTCAAGCACAATATCAAACAATAATACTCATACAAGCCAAACATTCAATCAATAGGGGAGAAAATAAACATTCGGATCCTATTCTCCTTTTAACTGGGGGTACTTCTCGTACATATCACTTTCCAACTCCCAAGATGCCTCCTCTACCCCATGATTCCTCCATAGAACCTTCACCAGCGGTATCACCTTGGTCCGCAATTGTTGCTCTTTTCTATCGATAATCCTTACTGGCTCTTCCACATAGGTAAGGTTTTCCTTAATTTGTAAGGGCTCATATTCTAACACATGGGTAGGGTCTGACACATACTTTCGTAAAAGCGATATGTGGAACACATCATGTACTCCCGCAATTGATGGCGGTAAGGCCAGTCTATACGCCATTGGTCCAACACGCTCCAGGATCTCGAAAGGTCCTATAAATCGGGGTTGAAGCTTCCCCTTCTTCCCGAATCGTGCTACCCCCTTTGTTGGAGAAATCTTTAAAAACACTTTGCTTCCTTCCTCAAAGGCCAATTCTCTCCGCCGGTTGTCCGCATAACTCTTCTGCCGACTTTGGGCCGTAATAAGTCTTTCTTTTATCAACCGAATCTTTTCTTTTGTCTGCAAAATCATCTCTGGCCCCAACAGTCTTCCTTCTCCTACTTCATCCCAATATAATGGCGACCTACACCTTCTTCCATACAAGGCTTCATACGGTGCCATGCCAATACTTGATTGGAAACTGTTGTTGTATGCGAACTCTGCTAGCGGCAAATACTGAGCCCAGCTTCCTTTGAAGTCAATGACGCATGCTCGAAGCATGTCTTCCAAAATTTGAATGGTTCGCTCCGATTGGCCATCCGTCTGTGGGTGGAAAGCAGTGCTAAAATTCAACTTAGTGCCTAGGGACTCCTGCAATCTTTTCCAAAACCTTGACGTAAATCTCGGATCCCTATCCGACACTATGCTCTTTGGTATGCCATGGAGCCTCACAATTTCTTGAAGATAAACTTCAGCTAGCCTTTCCGGGGTATACTTCACCCTGATGGGTAGAAAGTGGGCTGACTTAGTCAATCGGTCCACTACTACCCATATTGCATCGTAGCCAGCTGTCGTTCTTGGTAGCCCTACTACAAAATCCATGGCTATTCCTTCCCACTTCCATTCAGGGATCTCCAGAGGCTTCAATGTTCCTGCTGGCCTCTGATGCTCTGCTTTCACTCTCTGACAAGTCAGGCATCGAGCGACATACTCCGCTATCTCTCTCTTCATATTTGGCCACCAGTAAACTTTCTTGATGTCTTGATACATCTTCGTTCCTCCAGGGTGGATGGTATAGGGCGTAGTATGCGCCTCTGCCAAAATCAACTCCTTGATTCCCCCATCACCAGGGACATATATTCTACTCCGGTACCTCAGCACTCCATCCCTATCCTCAAAATCGGGATCATTATTCTTCTCAATCCTTTCCCTAATCCCTATTGTCACCGCATCGCTCTTCTGGGCTTCACAGATTCGCTCCTCCAGCGATGGTTGCAATGACAGCCCTGCGATGGAAACATATCGGTCTGCCAATACAAGCGTGATCTCCTCTCTTTTTAGATCCTCCATGATCTCCTTAGCCACCACCTCTACGGCACTTGTTTCAGCCGACTTCCGGCTTAAAGCATCAGCCACCACGTTAGCTTTCCCAGGATGGTAGCTAATGGTGCAATCATAGTCCTTGATCAACTCCAACCAGCGTCGTTGCCTCATATTTAGTTCCTTCTGAGTGTTAAAATACTTGAGGCTTTTATGGTCCGTAAATATCTCGCACTTAACCCCATAGAGATAATGCCTCCATATTTTCAGAGCATGCACGACTGCAGCCAACTCCAAGTCGTGGGTGGGGTAATTCACCTCGTGGGGCCTCAGTTGCCTCGACGCGTAGGCTATGACCCTCTTATCTTGCATCAACACACACCCAAGACCCTGCCTTGAGGCGTCTGTATAGATCTCATACTCCCCATGCTCCGAAGGTAATGCTAACACCGGGGCAGTAACCAGATGAGCCTTCAGCGTCTGGAAACTTTGCTCACACTCGTCTGTCCAATCGAACTTAACGTTCTTCTTGGTCAACGAGGTCATCGGCATAGCTATCTTTGAAAATTCCTTGATAAACCTCCGGTAATACCCTGCTAATCCCAGGAAACTTCTTATCTCCTTAACATTTGTAGGTCTAGGCCATTTGAAAACCGCATCAACCTTTCCGGGATCTACAGCAATTCCTTCTCCTGACACTACATGCCCTAAAAATCGAACTTGCTGCAACCAAAACTCGCACTTGGAGAATTTAGCATACAACTTCTTCTCCCTTAGGATTTGCAAAACAATCCTGAGATGCTCCTCATGCTCCTCCTGGTTCCGAGAATAAATCAAAATATCGTCTATGAACACCACCACAAATTTATCCAGGAACTCTCTGAACACTCGATTCATCAAGTCCATAAATGCGGCCGGGGCATTAGTTAATCCAAACGGCATCACCAAAAATTCATAATGACCATATCGGGTTCGAAAGGCCGTCTTTGATATATCTCCCTCCTTAACCTTCAACTGGTGGTAACCTGACCTCAAATCAATTCTTGAAAATATTTGTGCCCCCTGCAATTGATCGAACAAGTCGTCAATGCGAGGTAGCGGGTACCTATTCTTCACAGTCACCTTATTCAACTCCCTATAATCAATACACATCCGAAGACTTCCGTCCTTCTTTTTCACAAACAGGATCGGTGCTCCCCAAGGCGACACACTCGGCCTTATAAATCCCTTCTCCAGGAGATCTTCCAACTGGACCTTCAGCTCCTTTAGCTCTGCCGGAGCCATTCGATACGGCACCTTGGAAATTGGGACTGTCCCAGCTTCCAATTCAATTCCGAACTCCACTTCCCTATCCGGCGGTAACCCCGGTAGGTCTTCCGGGAATACATCCGGAAACTCAGTCACTATTGGGGTTTGGTCAAACGCAGGGACCTCGTTCTGCGTATCACTTCGCATATCACTTGCCCATACTAGAATTCCCTCGTGCCCTCCTTGCAACAATCTCTTAGCTTGCAGGGCCGAGACAATTGCTGGCCTTCGCTCCATCTTCCTCATACCGGTAAAACAACAATCCGGTCTCCCCTCCTTTTGGAACACGACCTTCTTCTCATAGCACCGAATATTGGCACCATGCTTCGACAACCAATCCATACCTAGGATGACATCAAATCCTCCCATCTCCATAACTATCAGATCAGCCAACATGACTTGCCCTTCTACTACTATCGGATAGTCCTTCACCATCCGGCTACACTCGACTCTTCCCCCAGCGGGTGTTGACACAAGGACACCACAATCCAATAACTCACTATTTAAGGCATGTGTCTTGCAATATGATGATGCAATGAATGAGTGCGTGGCCCCTGAATCAAACAGAACTAGGGCTTCCCCCTGGGGCAAAGGCAACTTACCTGCCACCACTCGATTCTGGTTCTCCGCGTCCTCCGGAGTCATTGCATATAACCTCGCCTGTGTTGGGCCTCCCTGCCTTCTTGCATTGTCCTGCTGCGTGGGTCGGGGTGCTTGGTTTGAGCTGCCTGCACTCCTGCAGTCTCTGGCGATGTGTCCAGGCTTCCCACATTTGAAACATAAGCCCTGCCTGCACTCCCCAGGGTGTCTCCTGTTGCATTTGTTGCACAGGGGAAATTGATTCCCTCCGGCATTCTGAGCTCCACCAGGCCTCTGGTTTGGCCTCGGGTTTGGCCTCTGAGGCTGCCTCTGTGACGGCTCTGGCCTACTTTTCTTCCAGGGCATCTGCGGAATAGTTGGGTTGGAAGGAGCCTTCCTCTTCTGCTGGTCATGATAGACTGCTATCCTCTGCAGTCCTCTCTCCACTATCACTGCCCGTTCAATTACTTTTGCCAGGGTTTTAAGGTTGTGACTATACACCCTGTCATAGACCCGTGGGTGTAACCCTTCCTCAAACTTTCGGGCCTTCCTTTCCTCATCGGGCACCAAGTACGGGGCAAACCGCACCAGCTCCATGAATCGGCCTGCGCATTGCTCCACCGTCATGGTTCCTTGGGTTAGGGTAGCGAATTCCCTTGCCTTCGCTTCCCGGGTCGTCCGTGGAAAATAACGATCTAAAAATTCTTGCTGGAACCTCTCCCAGGTTATGGGCTGCTCTCCCAGCTCCTGTTCCAGCAATACCTTCTCGGACTGCCACCACCTTTTGGCATCCCCTTGCAGCTTGAAGGTAGCATAACTTAACTTTTGGGCCTCGGTACACCCCAAGACCTCAAGTAGCTCTTTCATCTCCACCAGCCAATTTTCTGCTAGTATGGCATCTCCCCTGCCGTTGTACGCTGGCGGGTGCTGGCGGTTAAACTGATCGAATGTACACCCCTCAGGGCGTCCTCGGGCCCCTTCAGCATGGGCACCCGGCTGCACGTGCTCGGCCACTAGCTGAGCCATGTGCCTTAACACATCCTCGGTAGTAACTCCGGGAGCCTCAGACTCTTGATTTCTTGTTGGCCTCCTAGGTGCCATCCTGCACTTCAACGTTATCGTTTAGCTTAGAACAACCTCAACCTCATAAATTCTCATCGTACTTAACCCTAAACGTGCTATCTCATGCTTTAGGGTTTAGGTTTCTACTTCGTTCCCTATGTTCTACGACTCTACCCTCCGATCCTCTGATACCAACTTAACTGTCACGCCCCGAACGGCATCCCGCAGGGACCGTGACAGCCGCGAGCTATCCCCCGGACGGCTCCAGCGTTCATACTTATTTTCTTACTTAATTACGGCGGAAACGTACAGGATCGCGAGGGGTTTGAGCGAATACTTACATAATCAGGGTTCTCATTAAGTTCATACAAAACAAATATTTAAAACATATTAGAACCCAATTAGTGACACACATGTCACTATCAACAAAATGCGAAGCTTAACATCTTGGGCATCTAGGTCAGGTAGTCCTCCTGACTCTCTTCACCTGATACATCTGGAATGACACAATTTTAAAAACGTGAGTCAAAAAGACTCAGTAAGGGAAAAACGTAAAACTTAAATCATGCTCTTGACTCATGCTTGCTTAATCATGAAAGAAAGATAAAACTTGAACAATTGATGCATATGCGTGCTTATGAGTTATGCATATGCTCTTGCTTATTGTTTTCGGCCCCAGGCCCTTGAAAACCACTTTCTTTCATGCTTGCTTGTAAACTGGCCCTTGGCCCTTAAAAATCTTTCTTTCGTACTTGTGCCCTTGTTGGCCTTATCATAATTATCTCATGTCTTTTACTTGCGGGCTCGCTCCATTTGACCCCTGAAGTCAGGGTTGTGCGTTCCCTTCGGAACCGTCCCCGAATTCCCTTAGAGACTTACATCTGGTCAGCTAGCGCACCTTCTCAATGTCCTTCAGTGGCTAGACGTGACCCTTGGAGGCACCACACCTTCTCATTGTCCTTCAGTGTGGCTTGCACAGCCTCTTGGATTCTCTCATCCTTCTCATAAATGTCCTTCGGTATGGGAGTCCATCTTGATGGTACGGTACCGACCGGTGCCCTTAATCTTAACTTATCGTTTCATAAAACTTCTCATATTCTTTCCATAAAAATCATTGCATAATTTTCTTCTTGAAAAATTCATGCAATGCACATGTCATGTCATGCTTGCTTCATGTCATGCTTTCTTAAAATTCATGCTTGTTCATGAAATTCATATCATGTCATGCTTTCTTAAAATTCATGCTTATTCATGAAACGATGCAGTGTGTCATTCCAGTTTTGAAAAAGAATACTTACTGTACACTTACAGTATCCACTTACTATTCCACTTACTCTTGCTCTTCTTGTTCGTGTATACAGACACGTGGATCGCCTACAAGCGATTCAAATATTCTTTTAGACTTTAAGAATTATGAAATCATTTCTTTTGAAATCGAAGATATATATATACATATTTATATATACATATCACAGAAATTCATTTAATTACAAAATAATTATTTTATTCTTTTCCTTAACAATATTCAAAACTTAACTTATTAAATTAATATTTTTATTGAAATAAAAATATATTTATCCATGTACGTGTCTCGATTAGGGTTAAATAATACTCATAGGTTTAGATTTAAACCTAAGTCTCTTTTTATTACACGTACTACATTAAACCTTATATCTAACTATTAATAATTTATTCATGATTAAATCTTAACTTAGACTTTAAACCTCAAATAAAACCCGAGTAAAACTTAACTAGGGTTCCCATAATATTTAATAAAGATCATGGCTATATAATATTATTCCAACTAGCCTAACTCTAATTTTTCTTATCCAACACAACAATGAAAATACATAAATTATAAATTTACACTTAGGGTTAACTTCTTGTAACTTTCGGCCACTACCATTTATGCACCAATTAAATCACAACTTTTTCTCCAAGGGTGATCCCATCCTCCAATCAACAATTTCACAACCTAATATCTACAAATCAAAACACCAATACCATACACCATACTCAAGGCATTCGGCCAACACATGTTTTTACCCAATGATTAGTTTTCCTTTATTTCCTTCAACATGCATGCTTCCAATTACTTAACATAATCATCTACTATGCATTAAGGTCATAAATCTTACACATGTTAAGTCCAATGTCCAGATCTACACATATTCAAAACTATACATAAAAATCCACATAGCTCATTTTCGGCCATACCCAAAATGTTACCTTTTTCATGCTAAAAATCATATCATGCACATCCTTTGCATTTGTGACCTAACTAGCATGCATGTACTTAATCCTTTTTATCAAATAATTTCATCAATCATAGATCTACTCTTTATTCACACTAATATCCATAGATCTAAACTTATCTAACATACATTGTTAAATCCTTACATTTTTCCAACATTCAAACTTAGATCTCATGTTTATATGGCCGGATCTAGCATTATACCTTAGGGTTGATTTCATAACTTCAAAATCTAACAACACTCAAGACACTAACTTAAGATCCTATCATGATACATTCGGCCAACACTATATTCAAACCAACAACATCACATCTTTAGCCTTACCTTGATGATTATCACAAGCTTGAATACCTAGAACAATAAAATACCCTAGGTTAGTACTTATGAAAAACTTTAGGCAAGAACACTAAATAGAATCAAACCTACCTCTACCTTCACCAAACTTTTACCCAAAGCTCTTTCTTCTTCCAAGTTTCGGTTCACCCTCCTTAGAGAAGATCCAAGCTTGATTTGAGGTGCTAAGGTGGGTTTTATGGTGGGGGGAAAAATATGGTAAGCTTGAATGATTAGTTCTAATGGAAATGAACTAACTTCTTCAAGAGGAAGGAGGCTAATGAGTAGGGTTTTCAAAGAAGGAAATGGTGTTGCACAATGTGAAGATTTGGTCACCACAAAGAGAGGTCTAAACTTGAGCTTTTGGAGTGTGATTTAGAATGCAAGAGGAAAAGAGCAAGACTTGAGCTTAGATGAGTGGTTCGGTCAAGAGAGGAAAATGAGAGGGTTGAGAGAAAATGAGGTATTCGGCCAAGTGAGGGAGAAATGGAGAGTGAAGTGAAATGGTGAGGTTCGGCCAATGCAAAATCAATTGTGAAGTGTGAGAGAATGAGTCTCCCAAGGTGAATTATGGCTATGACACATGACTTGAGATGTTGAGATGACAAGAGAGAAGTTTGAAGGAGAAAAAGGGAGGTGAATGTGGGTTTGGCCGACCAAGCATGGCTCTCCTTCTCTCCTCTTTTCATTTCACCTTTTTCTCTCACATCAAATGTCTCCAAAAGCTTGTCTTGCATTTTGAAATCCTTCTCTCTCTCTTCCCATTCATTTCCATCGACATTCACTCTCCTTTCTCACTTCTCTCTTCTCTTTTCACTTCCATGAGTTGTCTCATCAATTCTTACACACTTACACTTCTTACACATCTCTTACACATCACATGGCCTTGCTTCATGGCTTTTCAAATGCATCCCCTAGCCTTTCACGTAAATGGCCTTCCCTTTGCTAGTTTGGTTGCTTTCCAACCATGCTAGTTACTCCCACATTAAATGGCAACTAACTTTCAACTTAGTTTTCACTTATCACCTAACTTATCACTTTATAAGTTCTCTTACTTATCTATTCATTCCAATAGCTTATCACCTTACAAGTATGATATCTTATCATGTGATAATGACCTTAGCCTATCTCTACAATAATCACAAGGCCTTATCACCCTAAAAGTTTCCTAACTTATCATTCTTGCTTATCACTATGATAAGCAAGTGTGCTTATCAATTAAATCATTCCTAAACTTATCACATAACTACATAGCTTATCATTGAATATTCATGTGGGACTTCTATTAATAATATGGAACACATCATAATATTACATGTCACATAAAATATCTAATCCATGTATTCAAAAGAATTTCATTATTCAATCTATTAATAATTTCGGCTATACTAGGAAATTATTTAAGCATAATTCAAATTATATGGTCCATGAATCATATTAGGTAAAAAAAATATTAATTTGTGAAAGAGGAACTCACTTGTAAATTTCGGCTCTTAATATAATATAATTTATACATCCGATAAAATGGCATTAAAATTTCTTAAGGAGATTTTATGAAATAAAATCCTATTTTAAATCCAAATACCATAATATAAAAATTAGGCCATACATTGGCCAAAACATAGCCCCATTAGGAAATAAAGACTATTACATTGGAAAAATAAAATAATACATGAGCAATTACGTAGGAGAAAATCGGGGTCTCACAACAAGAGAAGGAAATCCTACTCAAAAGTCACAAGGGGAGTGAACAACCTGAGTTTCAGCACTGGGATCAAAAGGAGAAAGAAAGGGTTTAAGGCGCTGACCATTGACAGTAAAAGATGTACCACTCTTGGGATTTTGAATTTCCACCGCCCCATGATCATGAATTTTGGTGATGATATAAGGGTCATGCCAGCGAGACTTTAACTTACCAGGAAAAATATGTAAGCGAGAATTGTAAAGAAGAACTTCCTGGCCAAGTACGAAGTGTTTGGGAAGAATCCTCTGATCCTGGAGGATTTTCATGCGCTCCTTTGCCAATTGAGCATTGTCATATGCATTGCGACGAGCTTCATCCAATTAAGCAATCTGCAATTTTCTCAACCCTGAAGCTTCATCAAGTGACATGTTAACTTGTTTAATGGCCCAAAGAGCATGATGTTGAATCTCAACAGGTAAGTGACAAGCACGACCATAGACTAGACGATATGGGGACATGCCAAGAGTAGTTTTAAAAGCAGTGCGATAAGACCACAAGGCATCAAGTTGTCTAAGGGACCAATCCTTTCTATTAGGATTAACTGTTTTCTCCAAAATGATTTTTATCTCACGGTTTGCTAACTCGGCTTGCCCATTTGTTTGGGGATGATATGGAGTAGAGACTCGATGAGTGACTCCATATTTCTTCAAAAGGTTGGAAAACGGTTTGTTACAAAAATGAGAACCCCCATCACTAATGATAACCTTGGGCATACCAAAACGAGCAAAAAGAGATTGCAGAAATTTGAGGACAACACAATGATCATTTGTTTTGCAAGGTATGACCTCCACCCATTTAGAAACATAATCCACAGCTAATAAAATGTAAGTATGTCCAAAGGAAACTGGAAAGGGACCCATGAAATCAATTCCCCAACAGTAAAAAATTTCCAAAGTAAGAATTGGGGAGAGAGGCATCATGTTTCTTTTGGTGATAGCTCCCAACTTTTGACAAGATTCACAAGTCTTACAAAAATTGTGAGCATCTTTGAACATAGAAGGCCAATAAAAACCACTTTGTAAAAATTTGGCTACTGTTTTCTTTGCAGAAAAATGACCACCACATGCGCCCTTATGACAAAACTCCAAAATGGAAGAAAACTCAACATTAGGAATGAATCTTCGAATCAATTGGTCTGAACAGTATTTGAAAAGATAAGGATCATCAAAATAAAAGTGCCTCACCTCTGCGAAAAATTTGCGCTTGTCTTGAATAGACCATTCAGAAGGTACCTGTTCAGTCACCAAATAATTAACTATGTCAGCAAACCAAGGAATTGTATTAACTACAAAAAGTTGCTCATCATGAAAACTATCGTCCAAAGGAAGAGAAGAAGAGGAAGAAGTGGCTGACGACAATCTTGACAAATGATCCGCAACCACATTTTCAACTCCTTTCTTGTCCTTGATAGTTATGTTAAACTCTTGTAGCAATAAAATCCAACGAATCAACCTTGGTTTGGCATCTTTCTTTGACAACAAATATTTGAGAGCAGAATGGTCAGTAAAAATGATAACAGAAACCTAATAATGTAAGAACAAAATTTATCCAAGGCAAACACAACAGCTAACAACTCCTTCTCGGTGGTGGTATAATTTTTTTGTGCATCATTTAAAGTACGACTTGCATAATAAATGACAGAAGGCTTATTGTTCACTCTTTGGCCAAGAACGGCACCCAGAGCGAAGTCACTAGCGTCTGTCATGATTTCAAAAGGCAAGTCCCACCGAGGAGATTGCATAATGGGAGCAACTGTTAAATGATCCTTCAGGGTCTCAAAAGCATGCTGTCACTCATCAGTCCAAACAAAAGTAGTATCATTTGGCAACAAAGTACACAATGGTTTTGCAATACTACTAAAGCCTTGAATGAAACGTCTATAAAAGCCAGCATGACCAAGAAATGATCTGATATCCTTTACTATCCTAGGGACAGATAATTGAGAAATCAATTATATCTTAGCCTTGTCAACCTCTATACCACGCTCAGAAACTAGGTGACCAAGTACCAAGCCACTACTAACCATAAATTGACATTTTTCCCAATTCAACAACAAATTTTTCTCTTCACATCGTCTCAACACAACAACAAGATGTTTCAAGCAGACATCAAATGATTTACCAAACACAGAGAAGTCATCCATAAAAACTTCACACATTTCATCCAACATGTCAGAAAAAATACTCATCATACAGCGCTAAAAAGTAGCAGATGCATTACATAAACCAAATGATATTCTTTTAAAAGCAAAAGTGCCAAAGGGACAAGTGTAGGTGGTCTTCTCTTGATCCTCTGGTGCTATGGCAATTTGATAATAACCAGAAAAACCATCTAGAAAGCAATAAAAAGCATTACCAGCTACTTTATCTAAAATTTGATCCAAGAAAGGTATTGGGAAGTGATCCTTCCGACTAACTGAATTCAACTTTCTATAGTCAATGCACATTCTCCAACCTGTTACCTTCCTAGTCGGGATCAACTCACCACTAGCATTTTCAATAACAGTTAACCCAGATTTCTTTGGAACTACCTGTGTTGGGCTTACCCACTTGCTGTCGGAGATAGGATAAATGATGCCCACAGCTAACAATTTCAGCACCTCTTTCTTCACCACCTCTTTCATGGTGGGATTCAATCTTCGTTGTGCATCATGAACTGGTTTTGCATCTCCCTCCAGAAAAATGTTATGGGTGCAAATAGAAGGGTCAATTCCTTTGATGTCTGCAATGGTCCATCCTATTGCTCCGCGATGTCGTCTTAACACTGCTAATAAATAAGCTTCTTGCTCTGAAGAAAGCTGAGAAGAGATAACCACCAGAAATGTACCCTCAGCTGGACCCAGAAAAACGTACTTCAAGTCCTCAGGTAGTGGCTTCAACTCCAATGTAGGGACTTCTTCTTTCGATGACTTCATGACTTCTGGTAAGTCGAGAGCTTCAAAGACTGGCCTACGCCAACTGCCTGTGTAGCTCACTGACAACTGAGAGGGGTAATGTGTCTCAATTAACTGTCCCTCTACTTCTGTCAATTCTACTAATGGAGGAACTGTCTCAATAAGAGTTTCAGGCTGCTCGGGAAACTCATCCTCAAATGCACTATCAGAATCAAGTACTGATAACAGCTCTGAAATATCAAAGTCTTTTATCAAATCAGATGCATTTACCTCTGAGTCGTCACATCCACTCGGCATCTTGCAGGCATTGAACACGTTCATCTCCAATGTCATATTCCCGAATGTGAGCTTCAGTACTCCACTTCGACAAGTAATCAATGCATTGGAGGTAGCAAGGAATGGACATCCAAGAATGACAGGTGCCTGGTAGATAGTGGAGACTTTCTGCTGCATATCCAGAACTACAAAAACCACTGGATAGTAAAATTTGTCTACCTAAACCAAAACGTCTTCAATTATATCCCGTGGCACCTTGACTGATCTGTCAGCCAACTGTAGCATGATAGACGTCTTTTTCAACTCACCCAATCCCAACTGCTCATATATTGAGAATGGTAGCAAGTTCACACTGCTACCCAAATCAAGTAAAGCTCTCCCAATGCGTGATTCACCGATCATAATGGAAATAGTGGGAGTACCGGGATCTCTAAACTTCTGAGGAGTCTCGCTCAATATCAATGCGCTGACTTGCTCTGTCAAGAAAGCTTTCTTCTTTACATTCAGCTTCCTCTTCACTGTGCACAAGTCCTTCAGAAATTTTGCATATGAAGGGACTTGTTGTATGGCGTCCAAAAGTGGAATATTGATCTTCACTTGCTTGAAGATTTCCTGAATCTCCGTATGATATCTGTTCTTTTGGCCAGCTGCCAATCTCTGAGGATAGGGAACCACAGGTCGGAACTCCCTACTCGTCTCTGCCTCATCACTTGCAGGTTTCTTTGCTTCCAGCCGGACTTTCTCTCAGCTGATATACTTGAGGATTAGGCTGGGGTTGTGCTGGGAATTTTCCTCTGTCAAGAGTGCTCAATGTCGTACTCATCTTATTAATGGTGCCCCGTAATTCATTTATGGCCTGAGTGTTCTGACTGTTAGTGGTGGCTTGAATCTGCATGAACTGCTGAAGTGTGTTGGCCATCTGTGCCATACTATCGTCAAGAGACTTCTTTGGTGGAGCAGGGGGTTGAAACTGAGAATGTTGAGCAGCTACATTAGATTGGAATCCTGGAGGTCTTGCAGCAATTGGATGGCTCTGAGAAGTTTGATGTGGTTGATAATGGTGCTGAGGAGCAGTCGGATGAGATGTCTGCTGAGAAGGTGATGCATAGGACTGGGGAAGTTGCTGAAAATGCGAAGATTGACCAGGCTGATCATTCCTCCATGAGAAATTTGGATGATTCCTCCACCCCGGATTATAAGTGTTGGAGAAAGGCTGATTTGGTGTTCTGTTAACCCAATTTGCTGATTGCATCTGATCAGACACACTCTCCTGTAAAACGGGCATAATCGGACAATCCTGAGTCTTATGGCTAGAATCGGCGCATAGAGAACACACCTCCACTGCTTTCGCGGTCTTCACCTTCTCTAATTCCATAACTTCTAATCTTCTTGTCAATGCAGCTATTCGAGCTTGGACATCAGTTTCGTCCTTAATCTCATATCTGCCCCCACCAGCAATAACTATGAGAGGTTGTACCACCAATGGTGCCCGGTCAGATTGTGTATTCCATTATTGGGCACTTTCAGCAAGGTAATCAAAGAACTTCAATGCTTCATCAGGTTCCTTGCTAAAGAATTCCCCATTGCACATAGTCTGAACAAATTGCTTGCATTCGGGTGTAAGTGCAGTGTAGAAGTAATTGACAAGCCTCCAAGACTCAAAGCCATGATGTGGATAGATGTTCATTAAATCCTTGAATCTTTC
This sequence comes from Myrica gale, assembly GCA_963930655.1. Lineage (NCBI taxonomy): Eukaryota > Viridiplantae > Streptophyta > Magnoliopsida > Fagales > Myricaceae > Myrica > Myrica gale. The sequence continues at coordinate 10,023,175 of OZ005619.1, read as the reverse complement.
CCAACAAGTGTGAAAGGTCTCATCACCTCTCTGCATAAATTGGCTAATTTGCTCTTGCAAAAATTGAGTTCTCTGAAAAGGAAAAAATTTATGTAAGAACTCACGCTGCATGTCAGACCAACTAGAGATAAAATTTGGTCTCAGAGAATTGAACCAAATCTTCGCTTTATCCTTTAAAGAGAAAGGAAATAAACGAAGTTTAACATATTCATCTGTAGTAGCTCTAGTAATGAAAGTAGTGCAAGCAAGCTCAAAATCTGTCAAGTGTTGGGTCTAGTAATGAAAGCAATGCATGATGGTGTTGTGGTGCGAGTGGGCTGCAAGTAATCTCTTAGTGTTTTAGGTGCTTGTTCAGCCATAGCTTCAACAGTAGCAGAATTTTCCAAATCAGAGTCTAAATCACTGCTATTGGTGTCCAACTCAACACTTGGCACACTATAACTATATACACTATCAGTAGAATTCACTCTATATAGTCTATGTGTATCGTCTCTTGCCCAATTCATCAAACATGAGTGCCTAAGAGAGTAATATCAAGTGTATATGTGTATGAAGTGTCGGTGTGTGAACTAACAAACCAACAACTAATAATGTAAAAAGGAAATAAAGAAAAAATAATGGCAATAGAATGTCAATTGAACTTACCGTTCCCCGGCAACGGCGCCAAATACTTGACTCGACTAAAAATGATTAGCGAATTAGTCCCAAGCGTAGGAGGTTGTCAAGTAATACTAGGGAAGTCCTAGGTCATCTCCACAAGGAACGATGTGTTCAATCTTTCATTCCAATCACCATTACAATAAAAGAAAACTATGTTCTATTTACAATGAAAATGGTATTTACAAAGGAAAAGGTTGGGTTTTAGGATACCATCCATGATTTTTGAGATTTTTGAGTCGTGATCAATTTAAGTGCGAAGAGATTAATAAAGAGCTAACAAGCAATACATGATAATAAAATAGCATGAGAAGGAGTTGAAACTAGTTAAACTCGAGTAGTTGTCGACAAAATATCACTTGGCATTAATCCTGCTCTAAGAGACATTTCATCGAACACTTAGTACCCAATCTTTAGCTAGTCACAACCCAATCATGCCCATACTCAGTCCAACTAACAAAAACCAACCCAACCATTATTCTAACATTAAGGAAGTGAAATGGAACTTAACAAAACATTTAATCATCCAACCGAAGCAAAACTCAAAATTTGGAATATAAAGGAAACATGACATTCGGTTCACATATGTTCTAAAGCTGAAATGAAAGCGCAAATATGAATGGAGGATTCGATTTACACAACAGCAAGAGAAAATGCAATGAAAAGAAACTCCAAACTAAAAAAACCGAAAGCAACAAAGTACTCCAAAAGCTCAAAAGAAAACTAAGCCAAAAGCAACAAGCTTTTGGTCTCTACGGTAGCAGCTAAGAAAAACAAGGGAAAAGTCTTGGGAGAAAAGTGTTGGGAGCCTCAGCAGCCACCCAAAAGCCTTCCGTCAAAGTCAAAAAGAAAACTTTCGAACTACCTTTTTGGCACCAAAAAGTTCTCTTTTAAACTTTTTTTTGGGGGCTTCGGTCGTGACTCAGCACCAATGCCCTAGGGCTTCTTTTTGTTTTCCAAAAATGCCCTCAAATATGGCGTCAGACGTGTCGTGCTCGATCGGCGCTCAACGTCCGCTCGAGCGTCCTTTGAAGAAATTCACACAGAGATGTAACGTGTGACCAGCCCGCGACGTCTCGCTCGAGCGGCCAGCAGAATTCACAGAGAAGCGTAACGCGCGACAAGCGCGCGACCAGCCACTAGAGCGGCCATGCACATTCTCAAACAGAGACTTCTCGAGCGATCAGCGTGCGACAGAGCGCTTGAGCAGCTCCGGATTTGCAGACAGAGACTTCACGCTCGACCGACTCTTTGATTCCGGCCTCTCTCTCACTTCCATGAGCTCACTTCATCTCCATTGTTCATGTGCAAAACATAAAAACAGAAGTTAATATGGGAAATATTTCAATCATATTTATGAAAATGGAGACATGAAAATATGGTAAGAGGGGAGAAAGCAAATAACTTAAAATTACTCAATTACACTTGCTTTTATCAAAATTAACAATTCGCCCCTTCCTAATGTCCAAAGCATAATTTTCTCATTTTCTAGTGGAAATGGTGTAATTGTGGAACTTTCTCAATTGATAAATTAGCAAAATTGTGATACAATCAAGTGATCATCATCTTGTTGGTGATAATCAGCTTGAAGCTTATGACTTATCCAAATAAGTACTTGCATTGAGACATTGGTGAGTGTTTTTGAGTGTCCTATTACACTACAAGAATTTTGACCTTACTTGTCAAATTCTTGGGTGTCAAAAATTATTTTGACACCAAACAATGCTTTCCCTGATAAAAAAATCAACGTCGTCATGAAAGATGCTAGCGGAGGTAAAAAACGTCCGCACGATAAAAAAACTGCACACATGTTTGTTTCGACTGACGAATGGCCAAGCGTCACAAATCTGTGTCAAAATATTTTTGTCATAAAAGTTAACAACTGCCTCCACAATGGTAAAACACTGTCCGTACAACCTTTGGGTGATAAAATATCTCGTCAACCATCTCTGACAAAACCTAAATTGTCACAAAAGCTTAAAGAATATCTGGGCGTACCTGCAATAATAGTCCAAACTATAGTGTCAGATGAAACGCATTACAGTTGTGCACATCGGATGCCTTGGAAATGTGTGCACAGGGTTTTAATGACAAAAGACCTTTGTCACCCATCTGTGACACATCCTAAATACTGAAACCATTCGGACGGACCTGGGAGGGTAATCCGCATAGTCTGGACAATCCTCACATGATTGATAAATGTGTACTCCAATCATCGTGGAAAACAGCTGTTAAAGTTCGCACGTCATAGGACGGTCCGGAAGCACATGGAAGTTTTCTAATTGAATGTTAGCCCTCCACGTTGTGTGATCCAGACGTGTGCTCATGCAGAGCACATCCGTACGTCCTTACGTCATCTGAACAATGCGTGATTTCAAGAGATTTTCACAATGGTTCGAGTCATGGCATTTAATGCACGTCCCATTGGCGTTCGGACGGTGTCAACAATCCTTAGATTCGAAGAGAAACCATCAGAATGCATTTTTCATACGCACCGCACGCCATTTCTCTCGATCTCTCTAAGTTATAGCTCTCAATGTTTGTGTTAAGGTAAGTTTCATACATTTTTATTTATATTTTTTTGTGAAAAATGTTATTTTTATACGTTATTTAGTACAAAATTTGAAATCAAATTTCATGCCATGAACTTTTCTTAAACATTTTTATTATTTTTTTATTATGTATGAACGTATAGTGTTAACAGTATGTATTTTTTTCTTATGTCTGAACGTTTAGCATTTTATTTATATTATATTATTTTGTGTGTTGTGTGTCCCCATGGTGTAGGGGTGTGCGCACGTATACTATATTCATGGCAATGTTAGTGGACGATGTAAGGGTGTGCACACGGTTACTTTTTGGATTTATTAATTATTGTTGTTCAGTCTGGATGCCATTTTAGGATCATTTGAACGTAATTTAGATGGCGTCATTTGCTTTTATTATATCATTTTGTCTTTACCGTCCAGACACGTTATTTTTGTTCAAACAGTATGTTGTATTTTGAAACTACATCGTTTTGGCTTATGTTATTAATTGTGCTGATACTAATTTTTGTTTTTTCAACGTATTAAGAAATGACAAAGTTCCAGCTTTCAACTATTGCCAATTCTTGCTCGGATAGCTCCGGGCATCGGACACCTGTTAGTCCGGATGAATATATGACACTGGAGGAGCAGCGTGCAAAGATCCTCATGTTATTGTGGAGCATGAGGTCTCATTTCCTGATTTCGAGCAAATGAAATTTGAGGATCGAAGCATCGGGGATATTATAAATGACTAGGGTTGGATCGGTTATCTTAAAAGAACCAACACGACATCTGTAGATCTGGTTCGGGAATTCTATGCCACACTGCTGCACGTTGCGGATATCGATGCACATGTATGGGACATCACTCTACACGGTGTCTCCTTTCAATTATCGGCAGATGTGCTAGCTACATATATGGGTATGCAGAGGCCGGTTGGAGCATTCACTATCATGGACATCCTGATCAAGCCTATTTGAGATGACATATTCAGTACATTGCAGGGTCGTGCTGTTGTAGTCATCGGATCCTTCATATGCTAGAATGAGATGCTTCTATTCTAGAGTGTCATGCACCTTATCTTCGCCTACGACATTGAGCCAAGAGCGGACACGATACAAAGTCCCATAACGAGGGGCAAGCTGATGCTGATTGTGGCTAGGGAGCTGATTGTGGATCTGTCTCTTTACATTTTAATGACATTGCAAAATGAAGTGAAGACATCATTGAGCTCTGGGTTACCGTAAGGAGTTCTCCTGACACAATTCCCTTGTGATGTGGGCTGTGTGAATAGTCCAATTGAGGATAGGAAGAACCCTCTGGGTGAGATCTTTCGGACCACTTTGAGTAATTCCATATGTTAGCTTTGACGATAGTAGATATGATGGGGTGTCGGTGCCAGAGAGTCTCAACCACTGCTAGAGTTCCCTGTTCATGATGCCGAGGAGAGTTCCAGTCGACAGGGGCAAATAGAGTGACCAGCCTGGGTAGACAGAGCTTAAGGAAGTTGTACAGACGACAGTTGATCCTACCTATATGTTATGCATCGATCTTAGGCTCGTCTTACTACTCTTCAGAAGAACTACGTTGTACTCGACAGAACTCTGAAGGAGGAGGTCACCACTATGAGGAAGGATTTGAGTGCCATATAGGAGCAGATGCCTGAGTTACGGATACTCACGAAATGGATAAGCACTATGGAGTAGCTCTTAGAGAAGATACATGAGGCCCTCGGATTAGGACCTTCTAAGCCCACACCATGACTCTGACATTTTTTTTTATGTTTTCAACGTTATTAGTTTTATTTTACGCTATGTTTTTTGTACATTTTTTATTTATGGGTCTGTATTTGCTGACATTTTTTTTTTTTTGAATATTTATGTTGATTCTAGTTTTGTTAGTTATTTTGGATATTTTTGTTGATTTTGTTTTATATTGATTAACTTTAACTAATTCTTACTTAACTTAATATGTTAACTATATACATACCCTAACAAAATTTAAATGCTAGCATATCTTATAAATGTAAATGTAAATGTCATATGATACAATTAATTTCATTCTTGTATATAAATGTTGTACTATAACATATATATTTACATGTATGTAGTAGTAATTGGGGTAAACGATTACGATTAGGATCAGAAAGATTAATACGAATGTTGTTCGAATGGATTAACATCCATCCAGACGGGAAAACAATGTCGTTTTAAAATGGAAAAGGGCGTCGTTCTACCAAAGCAAACCATCCAGACAGTCAGCCAAACCGTGGAACGGTTAATAAATGATTTAAAATGGAGTAGTTACCATAATACAAATATTTGTTTATTTTGCCTTATCCGTTCGCATGGTGTCCACGGAAAACGACATCGTTTGTCTGGGTTAAAAATGGTGTCGTCGGTTGTTAAGACAATGTCATGTGCAACGAATATAACTGTTGGGACACGGTGAATTTGTTGGCGGTTGTCACGCATCGTACTCGTATTAACCTCTAGCTCTCTTTATAGTAATAGAAGCTATAAAATTAGCGAGATTACGATACACAATTATGTTGATGTTAAAAAGACTAAGGAGCCCTTGAAAAGGTGAAAGTGAAGAAAATCTTTTCTTAAATTGGTGAGTTAAATTTCATAGAATTAAAGCCTTTAAAAATAAATAATAATTAAATATATATCCTTGCTTGCTAACAATGGAAAAATCTGTGAAATACACAAGTTAAGGAGATAAGAGAAAATAGATAGAAATGCTGCTTTTTATCACGGTAAGCTATTAGTACCCTTTACAAGCATTAAACAAAAGTGGTCGTAATACAAAAGGGTTAGCATTCCAAAAGTTCACTATGGCCTATCTACCGAGATATTAACAAAATATATACCCCTAAACCAAAGTCTGTAAGTACAACCTCCAAAAATAACTTACTAGTCCTAAGGGCCATCATCAGTGCCTATGAGATAGATTATGCCGGCTACCGGCGTTGTAACTACTGGCTCTACTGGTACATCAAGGATCCAAAGAGCAAGTCATACAATCGGGTATGCGTCCTTCGGCAACCAGTAGTGGAAGTATTCAACTACTACTTCATGCAACAAAAGAAGAAATATCCGTGAGCTTTAAGCACTCAATAAGATCGGGGATGGGTAAACATGGCAATAACACTATAATAAAAAAACTGATAAGAGAATAATATAAAGCAGAATAAAATAATAATGTGCGATAAAAATAAATCAATATATGATGCACATGTGACAATGCCACTATGACAGTCCCTAACTAACAATTCTCATGAAATGTCCGCAAATCTATCCACTTTTAACCCACAGAGATAGGATTGTCCGTCCAACTCCTCTTCAACTGGGTCAGTCCTGTGTTAACCTACACACCTTGACAAATTCAAGGAAAAACACTCAATTGCTTCCTGCCTGGAGGAGGCCACCCACTGACCCCATCAGTGGTGGTTGCACATCCCCTTAAGAATGATCGGTACATGATCAATGATACATATGCTATGATAAAATGTAACATAAATTCTCATAGTGTTCTCAAGTATGACATTGAAATAAAATGAAAAAGAATTCCACATAAGAATTCCACCTTTTATTAATACAAGGAATAGGGTCTCATGGCCCGTTACTATATATAGATGATGGATTGGGCTTTCGGGCCCAATCTTGGTTACTTAGTCTTTAAGTTTTGAGTTCATGGGCTTTGGATTCCAAAGTGACCCTATTTGGCATATAAGCTCTTAAATCTATTTTATAATTTTTTCTTTTCATTTCCCTTTATTAACTAATTTATGAATTATCTACTTATAAAACTTTTGGACCTTTAGCGTGGTTTCTAGAGAACTATTGTTTTGGATTTAAATCTCTTTTCTTACCTTTTAAGTCTTAAAAGCTATTTTCTCTTTATGGACCCCTTTTTGATCTAAATGGCCATCTATTTATTTCTAATTATTTTTCTTTTTTCCCAACTTAGGATCTGTTCATAGAGGCAAAAGAACATATTGCACAAGCTCTATTTTTTATTTAGGATTATTTTGGGCCTTAATGGGCCTTGTGTTTTGGGCCCCTATTTAATTTGGATTGGGCTCAAATTTTCACCATAACTTCCTTATTTTATGCTTAACATTGCCATACACCCAGTGTTTCATTTGGACCATATTACCCCTATGTTTTCTGGAAATGCCGAATCTATCCCTAATGTCTCCTAGGGTCATTTATGTCATTTCCCTTCATCTCCTTTGATGTCCAAATGACACATATTTGCACATGATTAATCCATTTAATACCCATACCTCATAAAAACACTTGAAAAATGCATGTCCCTTTCTCTTTCTCTTATCTAATGTAAAACATAAATTCCAACCCGCTTTTGGACTCTGACCTAACTCAGCACATATTGATACACGCTATATCACCATCAGAACACAACATCATGGATTAAATCTCAAAATTTCAAACTTTACATCAAGCTTTTCGGGAATCTACCATGTATGTGTCCCTCCATAGCCAAACCATGGCTTTCTAGGCTCCATTGAAGATCTTTTGTCACTGACCATGACCTCCTTTGGTCCCCAGCTCTCATTTACAACATTAAATATTTCATAATGATTAAGCAACCATCTAACAAGATAATGACATATTTCATATTATCCATTGATTCCTCCATTAGACAACTTAACTCCACCAAAAACCAACATGCAAGCAATGGAACAACCAAGATACTAGAAAATCCCATGGACATAAATGATTAATTATACAAAACAATGTTTTAGCCACAATTTCACACACAACAATTTCCACAACCATAACCAATCATTGTTACACTATCCCTTATCTTCACTTTCTTTGAATCCTTTTCTTTTTGACTTCTAAAAGCTTCTTCCCCCTCTTTCTTCTTCTTCTTCTTCTTCTTCTTCTTCTTCTTCTTCTTCTTCTTCTTCTTCCTTTCCTTTCCTTTCTTTCTCTCCTCTCTTTGTCGAACACTCTCTCTCTAATTCTCTATGGCCAAACAAAATGAGTTGCTTTATTCTCTCTCCTCTATTTAAATCCTAGGTCAACCAAAGGTTAAATTGTAGGGTTAAAAGCCAGAGTTAATGCAATGTCTAGAATTAAATGATTATGGTAAGTCTTACAAGGTGAAACAATTTCACCAATTAGTTTGGGGGCAAAATTGGCAGATTTTGCCAAGTGTCATAAAGCTACTTTAATCCTAATTAATTAGCCCCCATTTATGTAAAAATCTTTCTTAACTGGCCGACCCTAGCAATAAATATGGGGCTTGTCTCTTGATTTACTCTTAGGCCCAAATTTCACTACTCAAATCCATCATTTTTTGCCTAATAAAGTCCAGCATTGAATCTTCTTCATGGGTCCACCATGCGGCCCAATAATTGGCCAAAAAGGATAGGTCCAAGCCTAAGTCAATTATAGAAAATTTAGCCTAAGTAAAAATTATTCATAAAGCTTAGAAAATATTTAGAACATTAAAACTTAGTATATCAAATCATATAATAAAAGAAAGTATTGTATATACTTGGCAATAATAAAATAATTATCATAATTTTAGTGGGAATAAAAGAAAATTTTCAGAAACATAATCCTAATTGTAAGGAATTAAATCAATGAGATATAAAGTTTCATAAAAGTTAGGCAAGTGACATATTGATTTTTTACAAAAATTCTGGCAAGGCAAAGTAGCATTGAAAACATCTATTTAACTTAGAAGATTTAAATACTAACATAAGTCGTAAAATGCTTAACAAAACGAGTTTAGTAAAATTAAACGGTAGGTTTATTACATCGGTAAAGTTTCATGCAAAAAATATCACGCAGATAGTGTTCGGACGTTTCTTCAGGTGTTCGAACGGTTCTTGAACAAATTCAAAGCCGTGAAACCCAATAACCTTGGCTCATTCGTGAAACTCTCCGAAAACTCCCCAAACCTCTCAAATACGGCCAAACTCTTTCTATTTGCTGAGAAATCGCTTAGGAAGGGGTATAAGGATATTCAAGGCATATTGAATCTTTGCATATCACTTAGGAAGGGATATAGGTAATTTATTGATTTTTTGTCCTAATTTTAATTTTCTTGCGTTTATTCGGTTGTAAATGCGTCTAACAATTTAAAGGCAAATTGCATTGTAGGAAATTCAGTAGAGAAGGTGTTGGAGTAGAGAGAAAAGGAAGATTTTGAAGCATTAAGGTACAAGAGTTTTGGATTTTGTGGGTTTCGAGTGAAAACATGTGTTTATGCTTGATTATTGGTTATTTAATGATTTGTGTAGCTTATAATTATGTTTAGTTAGAGTTTGAGATTGATTTGATGCGAAAATAGTAGTTGTTTTGTAATTTTTTTTAATCAAAACCATCTGCCACAACGTGTTTTTGCGAAGACTCTGTTTCTTCTACAATCGTAGTCTGCACATTTCTTGTAACCTTCCAGACATCATTTCTGGCAATCGTTAATCGTTCAGACGAGTACAAGGGGTGTGGATAGTTTGTTTTTGAAACGACATAGCTTGGTTGTTCATGTACGGACGGTTTGTATACTATCGGAATGTTTTTGTGTTAATTAATTTTATTAAATGTTTTTTTCTTGTTTAGCATTTAGTAAGCCCATAGACCCGTTTGATAATTAATACGAGGTGCATCACATCACACTTTACAAGGGAATGCAAATCTCTTTATATTAGCGTCATGAAGACAAAGCTCCCATTGAACGAAATTCATGAAAAGCATTCCCTTATTTGGAAATGTTTGTTGAAACTCTAGATTAGGAAGAGACGTCCATAGGTATTCTTACCTTTTCGAGAGTACACTCACTCTTACAGCATCTCTTATGAATCTCAATTTTTTGTCGTTATTTTTTGTATCTATTCCAAAATTATTTCATTAATATTAATAGAGTTAATATATTTTGTGTGCGTGTACAATCACAGGACATCGTCAAAGCAGTTGGGGAAACTTCTTCGGTGCAATTCAGGTAGTAAAGCAGTTGGTGCAGCAAGGCCTTCTTAAGGAGCAGGCAATAATTTACCATATATTGTGACGGTCAGCCCACATACCTCCCAAAGTAGTTGTGCGCGTAACCATTTCAAACCATCGTTAGAGTTAAGTTTTTGTCCTAATCTTTTTAGGTAGGCTAAAATTTTCGTTATTAACATTTTTGTTTATGTATAGCAATGTCGGGGATTAAAGAAGTACGAGATAGAATGCTTGAAATTGCATTAGAGAAGGCTCGTATTGCAGGAAAGTTGAGTGTTCATATCCCCAAGGGTCGTATGGGCGGTGATGATGTCATTCCCCATGCTTTTAACATAACATTCATATTTTCTATTATATCTTCTTTATGAGTACTAGTGCATTAGGGGGTACTTAGCGACTAAATGAGATTATTGTACATGATATACTAAGTTCAAAACCTTGATTAGAACATGATTAAATGAGAATTGGAGTTCACATGAACCTGAGTTGTTGTTCTGGACATTGAGGTGCACGTATTGGATCGATAAAATTTTTTAAGCAAGTAGGACATTTTTGTCTCGAAAACTGAACCATAATGATTTTTCTTTTAATATGTTAGGGAATCATCCACGAGGTTATGGTTTAAATTTGGATATTTTTTTTTCGATAGCAAGTACGTAATTTAGCAATCATCGGAGGATTAGTGATGCAATTAGCAAAACTTAGCCATTAATCAAGGGAAATTTCGGCTGCACTAGAGAGTGACACCTATGATGGCTAAGAAGCATGAGAAAATGAAGGCTATAGGAGAATTCTGACCATAGGCATGCTCAGCAGCTGCTTAGTGTGGCTAGGTGTCATCTTGGACAAGTGTCGGAATGCTACAAGCTGAGTTTGCCTATTTATAGGGGGTTCGGCCATTTAAACTTATATCATTCAATCTGAAAAATTGTGAGTTTTACTTGAGATTAGAAATGAAGTGAAGTTAGAGGAAGAGTGAAGAAAACTCTTCGTAAAGATTAGAGAAGATCCGGATCAATTAGAGGTAAAGTTTAGTTAGTTATCTTTGATTTTAATTCAAAAGTTTTCAAGATGATTCGTTTGAATCTCTCGTAATTCTTATTCTAGCGTCTCTTGATATTGTTGCGTTCTTTTTATTCTTCCTATTATTCGTGTTCTTCATAGTGTTCTTCATGTTTTTGTCGAAGAACAAGCTCGTCTTTTCGAAATAGTACCATTTTTAAAGTTCAATTCATTTTCAAAGTGTTTTTCAACTTTGATCAGTTTCTTTTCAAAATTTCTTCCAAAAGTTGTTTTTCAAAGATTGAACATAATTCCTTTGAAATATTTCCTCTGATTACAACACTTTTTATTTCAAAATTAGTATTTTCTACGTGGTGATTAAGTCGATTTTTAACCGAGAAATCAAAGTGTTGTTTTTCTCTTCATAACACTTTCTTTTGAAAAATGTTTTTATAATATTATGATGATGAAAATGAGTTAAGGTGTTTCATATCATAAATGAGATGTATGAGCGTTGAAATGAGACATGCATACTTAATGTGTACTATGAAGACGTGACAATCTGTTCACAATAGAATGCGTTCACTTGTTGTGACATTCTGGCCTCTTCGTCATACGCAGAAAGATCATTTGTTATCACTCTGGGAGTTTAAGACCGTATTGTGCTCTGGGAGTACTACGGCAAAGAAATGGAGGTTACTTGTAACTCGACACTCTTGCCAGGCGATTCACTCTAGAAATGAGAGTGGTGGTGATTGATAAGTGAAAAGATCATGTTTAAAAATTTGAGTCTTTTCATTTATTTTCGTATTCTGTTGAGATTTTGTTGTTGAACGTTTCTTCAATATGTTGTTCTTGTATCTACTATTCTATTTTACTAACCGCTGGCTTTACTGAGTCATAAATATTCTCTTTAGCAGATGTCTGAAGTTTGTTTAGGTGAGTTCACCAAGGCCATTACACATGTCTTTATCACTCTGGAGTTAGATTTTTGTGTCTATATCACACGTGACCTAATGGTGCTGATAGATGGGCGAGCCCATATGTGGATTACTCCACACTCAGATAACTATGTCAACATCTCAGACCTAGATGATACTGATGACAAGGTTTAGAAAACTTCTATTTTCTTAGTATTTCCGCTATAGTTTTCCTTTTTTATGTGCTATTACATACATTATAGAAAGTTGGTCCTCCCTTACAGTACCTTGGTATTAATAAAAGGTCCTACTTGTGTTTTGCTTAATATTTTGTTGCTTTGTCGATCCTCCCATTGGCCGTAACCTTAGTTTAAATAGTTATGTTCATTACTATAAGACATCGCTTGAGGTCTTCACGGTCCGGGCTATTACAGATGATAAGGCATCTGCAATGCTCTTTAGTAATATTAGTTCACTCGTGAGATCACATGTGCAGATGGATGTGGTCAAGTGGTCCAAAGTCTCCGATGAGGTTAAGTCTTATGTAAAGAATAAAGTGTTGGTATGTGTAACTTAGAATAAATTATGCATATGCTCACTATTTATTGTTGAATTACATTAACATTGTTAATTTCAGGATCACTTTAACTCTTGATATTGTTGTCTATAACGAACACAGCGTACAGAACGCATCGAATAGAATGCATCCATACTACTCTTTATTCCATACCAAAGAAGAAGCGTTAGACCATTCGTACCCGAACATGAAGAAGATTAGGCTCACATCTTGAATTATTTAGTACTGAAGAATTTCAGGTAAAACATTAATTTAATGATTAAATTTATTTATACAAGGATGTTTTTACTAAGACTATAGATATGCATTGTAGAGAAGACGTGAAATCAACCGTCAAAATAGGGCTAAGCTGATAGTTGCTCACACTTCGGGCTCAAGGTCTTTCTATCGCACGTTAGCTATGATGGTATGAAGCTCAATCATCTAAGTATATTTTCAATTATTAAATTAGCGCATGATTACTTAAAAACATAATTAAGGTAATTAATATATATGTCATTTCTTGGTGTGCTGAAAGATTCAGAAACTGATCAGAATAATCCTGCATTGTTATATAAGAAAATACATACTAATAAAGGCGGTGCATGGATATCAGATAGTGCACGGCAAAATTTAGTATGTTATATAAAGTTATATTTTGACTTATTAAACTTTAGGGGTACTGTCATTGTTCGCCCCTTACTATGGGTCAATTAGAAATGTGCCCCCTAACTATCAAAACTGTGAGTTACGTCCTTTAAGTTTCAAAAATACTCAATGTGAGACCCCGAAAAATCAGTACGTACTCCGTTGTAAGTTTAAGGATTTGGTGATTTGTTTTGAATTAATGGAGGCCATGGTAGGATCTAAATTTAATGAGCATCATGGAATATCAATGGATGAGGTCTAAATTTTAAGGTAGCCAATTTAAGTTGTTAGATTAAATGTATTTCCTTTCTATATCCTTGATTAATTTTGAAGGATTATGTTATGGACCATATTATTGGGCTATTAAGGTTTAAATGGTTGGACTTAAAGCCTATAAGAATGGGCTGAAAATGGATAGCCCAAGCTTGGCCGAAAATTAGGAATGATGGGCCTTGAAATTAATCAAGTGGGCTGCCCAATTACATGTGATGATGGGCCCTTGAAGTTGTGATATTGGGCTGCTATAAGGCTTGGAATATTAGGTGATTATTGGGCCTTTAAATGTATGCTAATGGGCTGCCAAAATAGTCATAAAGATGGGCTTAAAAGTCATGGTATTGGGCTGCCATGAAACCCATGTTAATGGGCCTTGAAATGTTAATGGGCCTTGGAGAATTAAGTTATTAGGCCTTAGCCTTTAAGCTTATGGAATGGGCTTAAGCTTGTGATGTTGGGCCTTAGCCCTTGGACTTAGGATTTGGACATAATACCTAAGATAATGGGGCCTTAAGATTTATGTTATGGGCTTCAAGCCCTATGTTATTGGGCTAGTTACCTTACAACTACATTAGACCAACTAAGTGCCCTTGGAGTAACTAAGTAGTTGAAATTCAACTAAAGGAACCAAGCTAGTTGGCCAAGCATTAAAGAGGAGTTTGAATTGTGTGGTGGGGAGGCATACACGTGAAAGACAAGGGAGACAAGGAGACAAAGAATGACATAGCTGAAAAGTGAAGAAAGGTGACAAAAATCCCCCTTTGGCCGAATTCAATGCATGGCTTTGAACTTGCTTTGGCCTTATCCGACCATTCCCCTCTCCCATCACCACATTTGAGCCATTTTGTCCATGTTGGTCGTGAAACACAAAGAGGAGAGGAGAGAAACCGAACCAAAGGAGAGAGGGAGAGAATCAAAGGTGAAACCAAGGTTTTGAACCAAAAGAGTTGGATTTTGAGCTTGAATCAAGGGTGAAACCGAAAGGAGAAGGAAGAAGGAAAAAGGAGAAGAGGAAGAGGAGGTCTTGCAAGAGAAAGAAGAAAAGGGAAAAGGTGAAGAGGAGAGAAAAAGAACCTAAGGTAGCAAGGTAAGCTTATTCCCTTGAAATTTCTCCTTGGCCAAACCTTGCATGTCCACTTTTCTCCTTAGCTTGGCCGAATCTTATACCCCTATCACATGATCTGTTGTTTGTGTTTTGTGTTGGATCTAAGAGTGAGAATGTTTGTGGAGATATCCTAAGTAGTTAATGGAGAATACTTGTAAGTTTGGTTTGGAATAAGGAGGGTTGCAAGCAATCAAAGAAATAAGAAAAATCTAGGTGTTTTAGGAATAAAGGGGTGTTGGCCGAATGTCCCATTTTGCTAGATCTGGAGTTTAATCAACCCATAGAGTATAATGTGAACTTGGAATTGAAAATGCATGCTTAAGATCCTATCTTGATTGTTAGAAAATGCAAAGAAGGTAAATACATGTTAGGAAAGTTTAGATCTAAACTCACACTATACTTGGCCAGTTGTAAGTTGGATTTTTTCCTTAGATCTATTGCTTTTGAGGTTCCTAAGTGTTAGGTCCAGTTATGGTTATTGTATATGGAGAGAATGGATTAAATATACATGGATTTAAATAAATAAAAATGTGATATAAATGGATGTTGGCCGAATGCCTTGTTCTTGCAACTCTTGAATTTTAGGACACTCTTAGGTTGTAATGTGATGTTGGATCTGAACTTGTATGCATAAGAACATGAATTGGTTGTTGGAAAGTGTAATGGAAATGGATAATGCATGTAAGAGGAGTGTCGGATGTAGTTATACAATGTTAGGCCGAAATGCATGCTATGTATAAAATATCTTGGGAATGATTGAAGTATGGATCTTGTAGGCTGATTTGTTAGGTTGATTGTGCATAAAAGTCACTGGTTTGACTAAGCTTGAAGAGAAAGAATGCGTGTGATAAGAGAATGAAAATGCATGTAAATGTTATGCATGATGGTGCTAGCCGAATGGTGAATTGCTTGAGATCTTGTGATTTTGCTATGAATTGTAGATCTTAGGTTGTGAATCTGAAAATGGAGGATGGGATCACCATTGGAGAAGAAATTGTAGTCAATGAATACTTTAATCTGTGTATGGCCGAATGACCTAGTAAAAAGGAAACACTAGAGGCAAGTAAATGCTAAATGGAAATACACTTGTATGTCATGTAGAAGTAAGGTTGGAATATGACCGAATGAATTAGAGGTTGTGAGCCTAAGTTCGATTATAAAAGACATCATATATGTAAGAAAACAAAGGCTTAAAGGGCAAGAAGGCCACGGGTTGGCCAATGAAGTGAGGATTCAATATATATAAGTTGTGTTTTGACGAGTTGTATTCATTGGTGTTCTTGTGAGCTTGAAACACTTAGAGATAAAAGAAGAAGAACATTAGGTCAATCCTAAAGGTGTTGGCAGCAACAATATATCATGTTCCATGAAGTTAAGTGATGGCATTAATGGTTATTAGTTCATGCAAAGGAAGATTTAAAAGTGTGGGACCAGGAGGATAAAAAACTGGACATGAGATGGGTTGCTGTTTTGATATAGAATTTTTAGGACGAAAAGTTATTGCTGATTTCATGATAGGCTTCGGAATCAATGTTAAGGGACAGGAAGAATTAATTGATCAAGTTGGATACGAGTTGGCCACGAAGAAGGTGAAAACAACAACTTTGCACGTATCGAAGAGCGGTTTAGTTCCAGTACTTTGGAGTAATCGAGTTAGGTTAAGGACTACGAATTCGATATTGGACATCGAGGTTATGAAAGAATATATAAAGATTAAATAAAATATTTAATGATTAAAAGAATTATATTGATATATATATATATATATATATATAATATAGTTGTCATTCGGAAACGTTCCGACGAATGGAAGGTACGAAGTCCAGTGATGAACGGGAAGTTCAAGATGGATTAAGAAATATCCGGCAACTATATTATACCATTAAATTAAGTAATGAGTAGAATTATCGCTACTTGTCCTTAGTGGACTTCAAGATAGGACTGTCGGGTGACTCGTAGGACCGACACGTACTGATATGGTTTCATCTATACGCAGTACATTGAAAGATTGAACCTATTCCTTGTAGGCGAGAGGCCAAGTGAGCAAAGGAGAATTTGCGAGGAGTACTGTAAGTGAATCTTACCCCTTTTGGAAAACTGGAATGATACACTGCATGTTTTATTGTGCATGGCAAGATGTTTTTAATACATATGAAATGTATTGCATGAAGAATGTTTCAAGTACGCATGATGTTTCGAACATGTCATAGCATGATCATTTGCATGAACGCATGAGCGACGTTTTGATTGCAAATGAAAGTACGATGTTTTCAAGAGTGGCATGGCATGTTCATTGCATAGAAAACATGAAAAGTTGTTTTATGCAAATGAAAGAGAATTTATGTTATGATTAAGCACGAAGGTTTTGGTGGAATACGTACTAAGTTAAGTGAGGTTCGACATCCATGCCGAGGGACGTTGTTCGTGAAGGATGGATGGATGGAACCTGAGACATCCATGCCGAGGGACGTTGTTCGTGAAGGATGGATGAATGGACGCCCATACCGAGGGACGTTGTTCGTGAAGGATGGGTTAGTCCGTGAGGTATGTGCAACCACACCGAGGAACGTTGCTCGAGAAGGTGTGGCGCCTCCAAGGGTCGTGTCTAGCCATCAGGCCTGGGGCAACTACGGGCTAGCTCGACCAGATGTAAGGTCTCCAAGGGATTTCGGGGACGGTTCCGAAGGGAACGCACAACCCTGACTTCAGGGGTCAAATGGAGCGAGCCCACGAGTAAGAGATACGAAATGGTTGTGAATAGGCCAACAGTGGCACAAGTATGAAATGAATGATTTTCAAGGGCCAAGGGCCAATTTTATAAGCAAGAATGAAAGAAATATTTTTAAGGGCCTGGGGCCAATTTCGAGATTTGAAATGCATTTGAAAAGGCCAAGAGTGGCAAGAGATTTTAGTGCATGGCATGTGCATCACGGAGCATGCATATGCATCATGGTTTTTATGCACTAACTCATGATTTACAGTTTTGCATTTCTTCTCTTATCGCTACAGTATATTGAAGTAAGTATGCTTTTAAAGCTATGTTTTATTAAAGTTCATGTTTCAACTGTTGTTCCTTACTGAGTCTTTCGACTCATAGTTTTTAAATCGTATTATTCCAGATCCACAAGATAACTGGGGAGCAGAGGAGTATCTCACGTAGAAATCCTGGAAGTTTGGGGATTGGAGCCGGAGTTGGTGAACTCCGAGGTAGCACTTGCGAGTGCTGGTTTTGATCAAGTGGCAGTATGTTGCTCTAGTACGTTTTGAATAAGTTGCGAACAAGATGCAATGTATAGACTTTTATGAATTATGATGTGTATACCGAGAGGTTATGATCATTGGGCTTGTATCTCAGCCAACATGTGGATCCTGAGTGAGCCATCCTATGTGTATACAAAAAAAAAAATTCCGCTGTAAGAGTTAGTGTAAGCGCTGGAGTGTTCCCGGGGAATGCTCGCGGTTGTCACGGTCCCTGTGGGATGGCGTTCGGGGCGTGACACTCAATGTTTCTCTCCATCCAAATTCTTGTTAAGTGTCATGGAATTCGACATCACGTGCGTTGCACCTGCTCCACACGCACCTATCTTTCCCAAAATAACCTTTGTAAGTGAGACCCAAATGACTCTCGTATGCCCTTGACAACCCTGACTGCCCTATCCCAATTTTGTGCCGTCAGTTACCTCACTCTTCGATCAGTTACGAAGTAACTTGAACCATTTATTCGGTTGAACCCAATTGCGGTTGAACCACCATTGACCCCGATTGTACCGAAGAGAACATTTTGTCCGAGTACATTTTCAACGAAGCCCTAGAGGAGGACACCATTGGAGATTTTGAAGCCCTAGTGGATTAGCCTCAATAGTTGTTGAATCCATTGCTTAATTTATGTTCCTCATCTTGCTTTGATGATTCTGATGCGGCTGATTAGGTTGAATGGAGACATTATTGTTCACCAAGTTTGGCTTTTCAAGACAAATGTGTAAGTCCTAGGATTAAGGCAACCCAAGAGGGGGGGTGAATTGATTTTCTAAACTTTTCGCTTTTTAACCCCTAAAGACGTGTTTGCAAAGTAACTACAAATTGACACAAGTATATAATATCCAACAAGTGTAAATATGTGCTAAAAGAAAAGAGAAGGATAAGAGAAGCAAACCCTTGATTTTTAGGTGGTTCGGCAAACCCGCCTACATCCACCCCTTAAGCTCCTTCATCGAGCCGTAAGATTTTTCCACTATTCTTGAAATAGCTAACACTCTAGCTTTCGGGTGCTAGAGAACCGTACAAGTGTTTTTGCCATGCTCAACACTCAAACCCACCCAAGTGATTTTCTAATATTCTTCAAATAACTAACACTTTAGTCCATGGTTTTTTTTGTAGAACAACCCATATTTGATTTTGATGATAACAAATTTTCTATGTTTTGAAGTCTTTAGATTTTATCTTGTCAATCCACAATTTCCAAGTTGTGTTTCAAATGGATTGAAGTTTTGTCTCTCTAAATGTGTATGAGTAGATTTGAAACACCACTACACAAGTTAATACGTTCAATTTTTCCCTTTGCAAGTGTTTAAATATGTTTTGGAATGGTTTGGAAGCTTTACAGTTGCAAATATTCTCTCAAGTACTTGTAGGTGTCGACACATTGCACTTACTACCGAGAGATAAAAACATGGTGTCGACACATTGAAGATAAAGTGTCGACACATTGCACTTACTACCGAGAGATAAAAACATGGTGTCGACACATTGAAGACAAAGTGTCGACACATTGCACTTACACCCGAGACATCATTTCCAGACCAAGACATGTGTCGATACATTGACCTTATGGTGTCGACACACTGCACTGACCCATGTGTCCACACATGCCACGGGTTTAATGAAATTTTTGAAAGTTGTCAGAACCTTAAAATCACTTCCATATATCGTGGGCGCCTCTCCAACGGTCCTTCTTAATAGCCTTGATGATCGCTGTAGTCAATGAAGATTTAAATACAAGAGTCAAGAAGAAAGAGAAGACGCTCTTCCGCACCTAACTTCTAGAGAGAGAAAGAGTTTTGAAGAAGAGACAAGACCGCACCTACCAAGAAAGCTTGCATTTCCCTGCCACACTTCAGCTTTCTACTGATATTTTTATCTTCTTGCTCTCTTTTGTACTTTACACTTGTATATTCAGCTTTGAGAGTTATTCCTTGATATTCCTTTGTACCCATTCATTTTTAAACCTCTTGAGTGTTGGGTAAACACTGGGTCCTACTCGTGTGGGTAGAAGAAATCCCTTGGGTTTGAGATTTGTGAAGAAAGTTAAAGCGTGAGCTTGAAAACCGCTTTGTAAAGGTTCCTTAGCACCCGAGAAACTAAGGTGTATTTACTATTTGAAGGATAATGAGGAAGCCTAAGGAAGTCAATAGCCTTGGGGGTGGACGTAGGCAAGAATTGGCCGAACCACCTAAAAACACAATGTCATCTCTCTAACTCTATCTCCCCTTGTTGCTTGTTTTGTGTCTTTCTTTGTGGTTGTTTACATCCTTCGGTTATATTGGTTAACTTTTCTTAATATTTTTAATTTTTATTACAACTCAATTCATCCACCCCCCTTCTTGGGTTGTTATTTAGTCTATCAACATAGTTCTTAACTTCTAAGTGCTTGCCGGGTGAAGGATGTTGAACCTTTGAATACATGGGTATTTTGGGAAAGATGGGTGGGTGTGGAGCACGTGCAACGCACATGATAGCAAATTCCATGACATTTAACAGGAATTTGGATGAGGGATGAACATTGAGAATTTTTGAAACTTCGAGGACGTAAATTGCAGTTTTAATAGTTAGGGGCGCATTTAAAATTGGCCCATATTTAGAGGGTGAACAATGGCATTGCTCCTAAATTTTTATATTTAATGTATTAACTTAACTTTCTTTCTACTTAAAAGTAGGAAAAGATGGAGGTGCTACAGTTAGAGCACGAGTTCAAGGGAAGGTCATTTACAGAAGTGCAGATTTTCATAGACGTCATAAGGATGAAAGCGGGTTACGTGCGTGATTTAGGCCGATCAATGTGGCACATTGGACCATGTCCTTCAGTGTCGTCCGTTGATCTAGTCCGGAGATTGGAGGAGCATAATAGCCCAGACCGTTAAGACCTCAAGCGTTGTCTTATAATAATGGACATTGTTATTAAACTGAGGTTACGACCAGTGATAGGATCGTTGAAGCAATAAGATAATAAGTAAAACACGATTAGAACCTTTTAATCATACCGTAGTACAACAAAAGAGAACCAACTTCGTTTAATGTACATATAAAAAAAAGTACATAACGAAAAACTAAATCCAAAAGACTAAGAAAGCATAAAACTGGAGAATTCTAGTGCCCGTCGTAGGAGTCACTTAAGTCGGATTGGTTGACAAAGTCATCAGTGTTCAGGGTTATCCACCGATGAACCCAACCTTCTACCATGACGTCTACATCTCTGGTGACACAAACTTGGAATTTAAACTCGACCATAATCCATCCATGGCTTATAGCCTTTGTGAACTCTACTAAAAATACTTCAGACATTTGCTAAATATATTTAACAAACAATGGTGAGTCTGAATGACCCTGTAAAGCCAATGGTTAGTGACTCACCTTAAAATGGTTAGTGAACTACTCCCAAGCGTAGGAGGTTGTCAAGTAATACTAGGGAAGTCCTAGATCATCTCCACAAAGAACGATGTGTTCAATTTTTCATTCCAACCACCATTGCAATAAAAGAAAACTATGTTCTATTTACAATTAAAATGGTATTTACAAAGGGAAAGGTCGGGTTCTTGGATATCATCCATGATTACTGAAGATTTTGAGTTATGATCGATGTAAATGCTAACAAGAAAAACATAATATTAAACGTAGCATGAGATGGAGTTGAAACTAGATAAACTCAAGTAGTTGTCGAATAAACATCGCTTGGCATTAATCCACGTCTTCTAATAAAGTGATCGAATCGATGGATGTGTGATAAATGATGAAGACTATCCTTGCTTGAAAAGCTAAGTCAAATACCAACATCATCTAGCCCAATCACCCAAAGAAAATACTCAACACCATGGTTTCCTGCTCTAAGAGACATTTCATCGAACACTTTGTACCCAATCTTTAATTAGCCAAAATCCATTCATACCCATACTCAATCCAACTAACAAAAATTAACAAATCACTATTCTGACATTAAATAAGTGAAATGGAAATGTAACATAACAACCAATCATCCAAAGAAAGCAAAACCTAAATCTGAAATATAAATGGAACAAAAGAATAAGAGAGCAACACCCGATAGACTAAAAAGCATTCAATAGACTAAGGGAGCAGCAGCAAGAGAGTATTCGGTCTTGGCTCAACAGCAATAAAAAGCTCTAAAAGAAAAAGAACCGGAAGCAACAAAAACTACTCCAAAAGCTACGAAAGAAAACAAAGCCAAAAGCTCTCAAGCTTTGGTCTCTACGGGAGCTGCTGGAAAAAGAATGGAAAAGTGGTCTTGGGAGAAAAGTCTTTGGGAGACTCAGCAGCCACCCAAAAGCCCTTCGCAGCACCCAAAAATCACTGAACAGCAATTTGAAAAACTCCCCAGGGAGCAGCAGCAAAAAGCAACGGAAAAGCCACTCCCCCAAAAAGCCACTTTTGCCTCCCTCCGTCAAATGCAAAAATGCCTTCACTTTTCTTTTGTTTTCAGCCTTCCTCTCAATTTGACACTTGGCAAGAGCTGATTTGATCATTTAGACATATTCTCCTCCTTCTCATGGCCTTCTCACTTCCATGAGCTCACTTCATCTCCATTGTTCATATGCAATACGTAAAAAAAAAAAGGTCAAGTTTATAGAAAATATTCCAATTGTATTTATGAAAAGGGAAACAAGAAAATATGGTGAGAGGAGAGAAAAAAAAAATGTTTGTTTCCTTAAATTTATTGAATTGCACTTGCTTTTGTCAAAATTAACAATTCACCCCTTACTAATGCCCAAAGTATAATTTTCTCATTTTCTAGTGGAAAATGGTGTAATTTTAGAAATTTCTCAAGTGATTAATTAACAAAATTGTGACACAATCAGTTAGTACAACAAAATAGCAAATACAAGAAAAATATATTGAAGAAACTCGTTCATCAATGAAATCTCAATACAAGAGGAAAGTAAAGGAAAATACATCTGAAATTTAGCAGGTCCCGCTCGAGCGCCTGTCGAGCGTCGGTCGAGCGCCAAGCCTCTGTCCAATTTTCCTCTATCCTCGCTCGAGCGGTGGTCGAGCGCCAACTCACTGTATGAAAACTTCCAAGGCCGCTCGAGCGCCTAACGCACGCTGGTCGAGCGCGATGTTACCTAAAAACAGGGTGCTAAAAATCTTCCTAGTCCAACACCTTAATTATGATCCCTAGCTTGATTCTTCTGACCATAGACAATTCCACACACTCAAATACATGCCTAAACAATCTTCAATTCAAAGTTTACAACAAAACCATGATTCCATCCTCAAACTAAGCTATTGCATTTATTCCTCTTCTCTTGGTCTTTTTAGGAAACACCTATGGTGCATAAATGGTTCTCTTGAACCATTTCCCAGATCTAGCCATATCTCCTCATGGTTTCATGTACAATCTATACTACCCTTTAAGACTTGCAAGATCTACACTATCTTCAAAGAAACACACATGAACACAAGGAGAAAACATCAAAGAAACAACACCCATCAAAGAAACAAGAGAAAATGGGAGAAATGGGTAGTGGGTAATCCGGCCAACCCAGATTTTTCACATCTCACACTACCTTTCTTTTCTTCTTCTCCTTCTTTCTTCTTTCTTCTTCTTTCTTCTTCTTCTTTCTTCTCCTTTTTTCTTCTTCTTCTTCTCTTCTCTTGTGCGGGTGGGTGCTAGGGCAAGATGAGTGTGCTAGCGCATTTGGAAGTGAGATGTGCCGCAAAAGAAAAGGGGGGGAGAGAAGTAATAGGCGTGAATTGCTTTGGGGGGAAAAGACAAGGCTGCCCCCCCTTTCTTTCCCTCCTTCACGTGATTTCCACTTTTTTTTTTTAAGAGTCAAAGTCCTTAATTCGATTTCTTCCAAATATTACAAACTTAGAGATATATTCCAACAATTAAAAAAATAATTGGCCTAATTAATCTCAATTACTAAAATTTAACAATTGCAAACAATATAACCTTTAAGTCATAGCTTAGGACGCATAAAAATACTAGGGGAAAATTTCACCTAGACATGATTTTAGATCAAGTCAACCATATATGTCTTCCTCAATAATTAAAGCACAACTTAAGTAGTCAAAATTCTTTTACAATGATAGAAATAAGGTCGGGATCTCACATCCTCCCCTCCTTATTAGAATTCCATCCTCGGAATTCGGTCTTTGTCCTCAACTGTTGCTCCCTTTATGTACAAGGCTCATACCCTAAAACATGGGTTGGGCGAACTGGTACGTCACGGTCCCCATTTCGGTCTAAAAATCCCCTGAAAACTTCTTATTTCCTTCACATTTGTTGGCCTAGGCCATTTGTCAAACCAAATGGCATCACCAAAATTCATAATGACCATAGAGTGTCCGAAAGGTCGTCTTAGATATATCTCCTTTCTTCACCTTCAACTGATGATAACCCGACCTTAAATCAATTTTCTAGAGCCCCTTGCAACTGATCGAACAGGCCATCAATACGAGGTAACGGGTATCTATTCCTTATGGTCACCTTGTTCAACTCCCTATAGTCAATACACCTCCGGAGTCTTCCGTCCTTTCTCTTGACAAATTGGTGCTCCCCCAAAGTGATACACTTGGCCGTATAAACCATTTTTCCAGAATCTTCTAATTGAACCTTTAGCTCCTTCAGCTCTGCTGGAGCCATTCGATACGGTACTTTAGAAAGTGGAATTGTCTCTAGTTCTAACTCAGTACCAAACTCCACTTCCCTATCTGGGGGTAAACCAGGTATTTCTTCAGGAAATACATCGGGAAATTCGTTCACTATCGGGGTTTGCTCTACTGTAGTAGCCTCCCTCTGGTTATCATTCGCCAGGACTAAAAGTCCTTCATGACCTCCTTGCAACATTTTCTTGACCTGGTTGGCTGACATACTCACTGGCCTTCACTCCATTTTTCTCATACATGGGAAACAACAGCCTGATCTCCCCTCCTTTTAGAACAAGACCTTCTTCACATAACGATTCATACTAGCACCATGCGCTGTCAACCAATTCATGCCTAGTACGATGTCAAACCCCCAACTCCATTACTATCAGATTAGCTAATATTATATGCCCCTCAATTTGATTAGGCACTCTTTATAATTTTAGCACCACCAATAGACCACATTGTAATAGATCTACTCATGTGCATTCTAGCCATCCTCGACCTTTAGAAAAATTTATAGCAAAGTTCCCTCAACTCAACTTCTACAATAAAATCAACAGATATTCTTCATAATCATTCTAACTCTTCAAATGAACCAATGCATCATCATTAAAATCAATAATCAATCTAAATGCTTATGAAGCCCCGTTATCATTATTCTAAAGGTCTCTTATGCAGTGATAATTTCTAATGGCATCAATAAGCATTCATAATAACAATCTTTAATGCAACATATCTTATAGATATATCTCTTTTCTAATCCAAAGATCACACCCGGAACATAGATAAGCATTAGTACATACTTGAGCTCATTACAATTGGTCAACAATTCCTTTATCTGTGCGGTATAAATCTCCAATAGTTCCTCGATTCCCTGGTCATTTAATCTCAATTGCAGAACCAAGTTCAATGTCAAAATTCATTATCCTCAAAACAACCCAAATGTTTTGAATTCCTAAGCCTTAATAGAACAAAGAGCAATACCTATTACTTAGCCATATTTGTCCTTCTGACTAACATCAAAATGTTCAGGCAAACTCCATTCGGAGGTTTAAACAAATCAAGAATTACTTCAATTAAAAAAATTCCTTCTAAAGGTCTGCGTAATCATATCCTCAGGTAACATTAACCATTCGTTCCTTGTTGCACCTGCTCGGCAATAAGCTGAGCCATGTGCTCTAGAACTTCACCAATGGTAACACTCGGATCCTCCAGTCCCCAAATTTCTTGTGGTCCTCTAGGTGTCATCCTGCACTTCAAGGTCATCGCTTAACATAGAACACAACTTAACTTAGAAGTCTAGCATATTCAATTCTTAATATATAGCTTATCTCTTAGCGTTGAGGGTTCTAATCCACTCCCTATGTCTCTTGGCCCTACTCTCTAATCCTCTGATACCATTTAACTGTCACACCCCGAACGCAAGCTCGAAGAGGGTTAATGACAGCCGCGAACATCCACTCAATGAATGTTCCAGCGTTTTCTTAATCTTACAGCGGAAATTTTTTTTTATACATACAACTGAGAGAGACGGGCAAAAGAGATTTACTTAAACTTCAACTTACACAATCGACTACAACGGTAATTGTGTAAGCAATAGCATGACTGCATGGCCGAGGTACAAGATCTAAGGGATTCCAACAAAACTTCTTCATATTGACTTACTCATAACATCTTCACCTTACACCCTGAATCCTTATATACCTTACAATATTGTTTAGCATCCTGCTGCCTCAGTATGATATCAAGCACTCATAGGGCTTTATGTACATTCCCAATGACCTATGACCAAAAACATTACAATCTACTACTTACTCAGTCAGGAAATTCTCAGGACTCCTGTCACCTGGCAAACCTGGAATGATACATTTTGCAAACTGTGAGTCAACGACTCAGTAAGGAAAAGAACTTGTAAACTTATAAACTTGTAAGCATGAACTTGAATTCATAATTTTTTAATCATGCACTAGTACCATAGCTTGAAAACATAACTTAAAATAATGAACTTGTAAACATAATGTGCTTCATGCATGATCGTGACTTCTTGATGTGCATGTATGCTTCATGTGTGCATATGCACATGCACTTGCTCTTGAAAATGTAAGCTTGCACTTGTAACATTCATGATCTTGA
Source organism: Myrica gale (assembly GCA_963930655.1). Classification (NCBI taxonomy): domain Eukaryota; kingdom Viridiplantae; phylum Streptophyta; class Magnoliopsida; order Fagales; family Myricaceae; genus Myrica; species Myrica gale. Next base: position 9,996,482 of record OZ005619.1, on the reverse strand, counting down.
AAAAAAACATGCTCTTGTACTTAAAATGACACTTGGTCCCTTGGAAAGTATTTTCTTCTTGACTTGTGGGCTACATACTCTCCATTTACCCCTGAAATCAGGGTTGTGCGTTCCCGTTGGAACTGTCCCCTATTTCCCTTGGAGACATTACATTTGGTCGAGCTAGCACACCTTCTCGCATTCGTCATTCAGTGGCTAGACACGAACCTTGAAGGTCCACACCTTCACGTAAACGTCCTTCAGTGTGGTAGCACAGACCTCAAGGACTTACCCAACCTTCACGTAAACGTCCTTCAGTATGGGCGTCCTAGGAAACATCCATCTTTTACGTAAACGTCCTTCAGTATGGATGTACCTTCTTAACTTGGTACGGTACTGACCAGAGCTCCTTACTTAACTTGTCATAAAACTCTCATACTTCCATTTGCATAAAGATTTCTTTCATGCTTTCATGCAAATGCTCATGTCATGTCATGCTTGATAAAAAGAGAGTTCATGCTTGCTTGTGATGACATGTTTGTTCATGTAAAACCATGTTGTGTACCATTCCAGATTTCATAAAAGTATAAGTTTTCACTTACCTCGATCCTCTCGATCTTAGAATGGGTCTTCCCCTACAAGCGAGTTACTTTCGTTACTTAACGCTTGAGGATAAACATTCAAATAGAACACACGAGAAGAAATACTTATTAACATTTCGGTTTTCCAAAAGTACGCACCTTTGAAATTATGATTTCATTTACAAAAGATTTCTTTGCTTAGCTTCATAAAACAATTGAAGAGAAGCAATTAAAGACAGGTATCAACATCTCCATTAAGGTTGCTAAAGGGACCACTATGTAATCCACTCAATCAACTAGGTGCACTGATTCTTCCCATTGACATCATTGATTTCAAGCCTATTCATGAAATTCAACAACAACTCATGCTAAGAATTTCAAGCCAAAACAGCAACCTATATAAGTCGTCTAGCTTAATACCACTCATACAATACTTTACATCATACCATGCTTGGACTAATGTTTACCGAATTCCCGCCATCCTAACCTCAATAATTTCATAACTAAGTTTGGTCAACTAGCCTCAATGTTAGGGTTTCACAAGTCTTCAATAGGAAATTCAAAAACTCAATATATCTGAAATTTAACAGGTCTCGCTCGAGCGCCTGTCGAGCGTCAGTCGAGCGCCAAGCCTCTGTCCAATTTTCCTCTATCCTCGCTCGAGCGGTGGTCGAGCGCCAACTCACTGTATGAAAACTTCCAAGGCCGCTCGAGCACCTGTAGAGCGTTGATCAAACGACAAGACACTGTCCATCATATTTCCTTAAGGCCGCTTGAGCGCCTGACGCACGCTGGTCGAGCACGATGTTACCTAAACACAGGGTGCTAAAAGTCTTCCTAGTCCAACACCCTAATTATGATCCCTAGCTTGATTCTTCTGGCCATAAACAATTCCACACACTCTAATACATGCCTAAACAATCTCCAATTCAAAGTTTACAACAAAACCATGATTCCATGCTCAAACTAAGCTATTGCATTTATTCCTCTTCTCTTCGTCTTTTTAGCAAACACCTAGGGTGCATAAATGGTTCTCTTTAACCATTTCTCAGATCTAGCCATATCTCCTCATGGTTCATGTACAATCTATACTACCCTTTAAGACTTGCAAGATCTACACTATCTTCAAAGAAACACACATGAACACAAGGAGAAAACATCAAAGAAACAAGAGAAAATGGGAGAAATGGGTAGTGGGTAATCCGACCAACCCAGATTTTTCACATCCCACTACCTTTCTTTTCTTCTTCTCCTCCTTCTTTCTTCTTTCTTCTTCTTTCTTCTTCTTCTTTCTTCTCCTTCTTTCTTCTTCTTCTTCTCTTCTCTTGTGTGGGTGGGTGCTAGGGCATTTGGAAGTGAGATGTCCTGCAAAAGAAAAGGGGGGGAGAAGTAATAGGCTTGAATTGCTTTGGGGGGAAAAGACAAGGCTGCCCCCCCTTTCTTTCCCTCCTTCACGTGATTTCCACATTTTCTTCTTTTTTTTTAAGAGTCAAAGTCCTTAATTCGATTTCTTCCAAATATTGCAAACTTAGAGATATATTCCAACAATTAAAAAAAATAATTGGCCTAATTAATCTCAATTACTCAAATTTAACAATTGCAAACAATATAACCTTTAAGTCATAGAGGGGAAAATTCCACCTAGACATGATTTTAGATCAAGTCAACCATATATGTCTTCCTCAATAATTAAAGCACAACTTAAGGAATCATAATTATTTTACAATGATAGAAATAAGGTCGGGGTCTCGCAATTTCTAACTTTGTTTTGCAGCAATCATGTCTCACAAGCATGGTAAGAACGTTTCCGAAGGTGTTACGATACCAGCTGACCTTAAATTGCTTATGGCGACCATGATCAGTGAGATGCGGTGTGTTTAGGGTGGAAGTGGCCAAATTTTGCCAACATCTAGATCGAATGGTGTGAGACCCCGATTTTAATACTGTCAATTTAATGCTTATGACTCCTTAAATGTGTATTACTCTAATTAAGTATGTATTATTGAGAAATGTATGTATGGTTAAATTAATCTAAAGTTATGTCTAGGTGGAATTTTTCCCTAGCGTTTTATGAGTTTTAAGCTATAATTTAAATGTTATATATATTTGAAATTGTTACAATTGAGTGATTGAGATTAATTAGCCTAATTGTAATAATTAATGGAATATGTCTCTAAGTTACAATATTTGGAGGATTTAATTAGGGCTTTAACTTTGAAAAATATGTGAGACTTAGAAATAAACATAGAAAGGCATGTTAGAGTAATTTATTAGTAGCAGATTTTTAGTAGCATTAATAAAAAAAAAAAAGAAAGAAAAGAGAAAAAATAAGGTGGAATTCACGTGAAGGAGGGGTAAAGAAAAGGGGGGCAGCCTTGTCTTTTCCCCCCTTAGTAATTCACGTTAACACCACCCCCCCTCTCTTCACGTATTTTTCTCATTTCCTTTGCCCTAAACCACACCTTTCTCTTGCCCTAAGACACCCAACCGAGAAGAAGAAAGAAGAAGGAAGAAGAAGAAGAAGAAGAAGAAGAAGAAGAAGAAGAAGGATAAAGAGGAGAAAAACAAGGTAAAAATCCGGCCTTTGCTTAGTGAAATCACTGCTGGCCGAATGGACACATTGCCTCGTTTCTCTCACATTTTTCTTGGATGTTAGCTTGTTGTGTGTTTGGTTGTTTTCTTCTTGTGTACATGTTGTCTACATGTTGATCTTGTATGGAAAATGGAGAGGTGTGGTCAGATCTGGAAAATGGTTCAAGAGAACCAATGTTGCAAATTAGGTGTTTGAGAAAAGGCCTAAAACAAGATTAAAAATCGGTTTATGCATGTATGGCCGGATTTATTAGTTGATGTATTAGGTTGTATGCAAGTTAGTCTTGTTGAGAACCACCAAGCCCTAGGTGTTTGATATATGGTCAGATCTGGAAGATGTTCAAGGGATACACCCTAGGTGTTTGATAAAAAGCCCAAAAGAAATGGGTAAATGAAATAGTGTTAACTTGATGAAGATAGAATCATGGTTTGTTGTAAACTTTGAATTGGAGTTGTAAAAGTGGGAAGAATGTGAGAGAATGGTTGTTGTTATGAGATGTTAAGTTAGCCTTTGATGTTGGTTGTGACATGAAGAGATTAGGGTTTTGGTTGTTGGAAGTTTGGAAGGTTGAGAAGACCATTGTTGTTGCTGGAATTTACCTCTGCAGATTTCAAGGCTCGAATTGGGAGTGCGTTCTGATGTAATTGTGCTTTTCCCTAGATCTTAAGAGGATCCTAGATTGTAGGCCTAGGAAATAGGAAGATTTTAAGCCATACCTTGGATGATTCCGATAACTATTGAGTGAGTTATGCGTTGTTCAAGGCCCGGACGTCAAGCTGCCAGCAGCCTTGCATGTCCGGAATGTCAGCTCATTTCGAACACCTTTTGAGGAATCATTTTAAGTCCAAATTTTACAAGGTTGGTTTTGAATTTTAATTTTAAGAAATAGGAACATTTTAAGGTAAATTTTGTGTGATTTATAAGTATAATGAATGAGTTGTACTATTTTGAAAATGGAGGGCCGAGCTGGAATCAGCAAAAGTGTTGTTGTAAGATTTTTGTCTAATATGAAGTGTTTATGAAAATGTATAGCACATTCTGCTGTTGTGAATTTTACCCCCAATCTTGAACTAAGAAAGCTGAATATTTCAAGATAAATTTCATGTAATTTGGAGCCATTTTTTTTGAAGTTATGAATTTTTAAGTTGGAGACGTCGGGGCTGCCCGCTTGGACGTCCTCAGCAGCTTGTATTTTCGGGTAAAGGTTTCGAGTGGCAAACGTGTGAGATCCCGAATTTACTTATGTCATTGTATAGGAGAGAGAGATTTTGCTATGATTTTCCTCAGGATGTAGGTATGTTTTAATTGGTGATTTTTGAGGTAAGTGTCGACACATTGGAACATAGTGTCGACACATTATACTAACACCCGAAAGTTTACCTTTTCCTGGAGACCAAAGTGAATTTTGACTAAGTGTTGTAAGTGTCGACACTTTGAGTCATAGTGTCGACACATTAGACTGGTACCCGAGCGTTTATATCTTTCCGGAACTAGAGTGATTTTTACTAAGTGTTGGAAGTGTCGACACCTTGGGTGATGGTGTCGACACATACAACTGAAACCCGAGAGTTCGCCTTTTTCCAGAACTCTCGTGGATTTTGACCAAGTGATGGAAGTGTCGACACCTTGGGTGATGGTGTCGACACATCTAATTGAAACCCGAGAGTTTACATTTTTCCCACTATGGCTAAGTGTTGGAAGTGTCGACACCTTGAGTGATGGTGTCGACACATCTTACTAAATATGTTGTAAGTGTCGACACCTTGAGTGATGGTGTCGACACATATAACTACATTCCGGAATTTTACCGGTTTGAAATACGCAAGTTGAAATTTATGAAGTAGGGGGAGGGCAAACTTGTCTTTTCCCCAAGCCCTTTTCGCATTAAACCTCCCTCTCTTTCACGAAGTCTCACATTTTCCTTTACCCCAAATCATACCTCCCATGCCCTAAGTCACCCACCCGAAAAGGAAGAAGGAAGAAGAGAAAGAAGAAGGAAGAAGGAAGAAGGAGAAGAAAAGAAGGAGGAAGAGGAGAGAAGCAAGGTAAATCCTTGCTGGCCAAAAATCGTGCTACACTCTCTCTCTCTCTCTCTCTCTATTCTCTTCTTATTTCCTCTTGTTGGTTGGTTGTGGTTTGATGGTAGTTTGTCTAAGTAGTTTTCTCCTTGTGATTCATGGATGTTTAGTGTGGATCTATGCATGTTCAAGGTAGATCTTGTAAGTGTTTAAGTGTAGCATAGATTTTTACATGAGAACATGTGGAAAAAATGGCTAGATCTGAAATGATGGTTCAAGAGAAAGTGGTTATGTGCTCTAGGTGTTTGATAAAAGGCCTAAGAGGGGATTGAAACCTAAGTTGAGCAAGTATGGCCGAATCTAGGGTTTGATGCATTAGATAGTGTATGTATGCTAGTGATATTGAGAACCACAAAGCCCTAAGTGTTAGGGATATGTTCAGATCTGGGAAAATAGGCAAGAGGACCAATAACGCACACTAGGTGTTTGGTAAACAGCCCAAGAGAAATGGGTACATGCAATGGTGTTAACTTGATAATTATGGAACCATGATTTGGTTGTAAACTTCGAGTTGAAGTTGTAAGTGGGAGGAAGGTGAGAGTATAGTTGTTGTTATGAGATGTTAAGTTAGCCTTGGATGTTGGTTGTGACATGTAGAGATTCGGATTTTGGTTGTTGGAGATTGTTGTGATTTCTGGAGTTACATATGCAGATTTCAAGGCTTTGTTGCATTGGTGGTTATCTCTTGATATTTTAGTCCAATTTTACGGGGTTGGTCTTGGAATTTGTTTCAAGTTAAGAAAGAGAGCGTTTTAAGATAACTTGCATGTGAATTAGAGGTATGACGAATATGTTATGGTATGAAAAATTAGTGTGAGGGTCTATTAAAACAGATTCGTGTGAGTAATGTATTGATTACTATATACGTTTAGTGAACCTATGAATGACAATAGTACGGTTCATTGTAGGTAACGAGACACACGATACTCAAGCAAGCCTAAGGTAAGTGAAAATCTTTACAAACTGGAATGATACACTGCATGAAGAATATTCATGAATAAGCATATCAAGCATGACATTACCAAGCACGACATGAATGCATCATGATCATTTGCATTCATTTTCCTCATGAGAAATGAGACATTTTATGCAAATGAAAGTACCATTTTTATGCTACTTTATGACAAGTTTTATGACAAGTTAATTAACGAACCCAAGTCGGTCGGTACCGTACCAAGTCAAGAAGGTGCATCCATTTCCGAAGGACGTTTACGTGAAGGATGGATGTCACCTAGGACACCCATACCGAAGGATGCTTGCAAGAAGGATGGGTAGTCCATGAGGTAAGTGCAATCACACTGAAGGATGCTTGCAAGAAGGTGTGAACCTCAAGGGTCGTGTCTAGCCACTGAAGGACGAATGAGAGAAGGTGAGCTAGCTCGACCATATGTAAGGTCCCTAAGGGAAATAAGGGACTGTTCCTACGGGAACGCACAACCCTGATGTCAGGGGTAGGTGGAGCTCAAGTAGCCCATAAGATAAGGATTGGAAAGATTTTCCAAAAGCAAGAGACTTATAAGTAATAGTGAAGTTTTCAAGAGCAAGTGCATGTGCATATGCAATCATGAGGCATACACGTGCATCAAAATTCATGATCATGCATGAATTACATACGTTTACATGATGTTTCAAGTTAAAGCTCATGATATTTCAAGTTCAAGTACGTGAACTACATTATGTTTAAGTTCATGATTATTTTAAGTTCATGATGATTTCAAGTTCAAGTGCATGCTTACAATTTCAACCCATGTTTTAGCTATAATTCCTTACTGAGTCTTTCGACTCACAGTTTTAAATTGTATCATTCCAGATGATGTTACAGGGGTCCTTGAACCCTAGGAGAAGGGTTGATGAAATGTCTCTCTTGTTTGCTAACGTTAGGAAAGATTTAGCTAATTTTTGTAAAAGCCGGCATGAGCCACCGTGATGTGGTGGTCATGGGTTTCATTTGGCTTAGTTAGTTAATGTTTTAAACTGGTTGATATTTTGAGAATATGTTTAACAACCTTGAGTTATCAATGGAAAGTATGTTCTTATGCACGTTATACGCTAGCATTAAGGCTTCTTTTTAACATTGAAGCATCAACGTCTTTTCCGCTGCAAGTATAGTAGTAGGTACGCTGGAGCGTCCCATGCCGGGAATGCTCGCGGCTGTCATTAGCCTCGTTTAGCTAGCGTTCGGGGCGTGACAGTTTAGTGGTATCAGAGGAATTTAGGAGTTTAGTGAACTTAAGATTTGCTACTCGCCTATTTGGATTTCGAGTATGCTATATGCTAGAAATCTCATGCATCAACTAGTTGTTAGGATACTTATGTAGTGATGACGATATAGTGCAGGATGCCACCTAGGAAACAACCCAGGAATAGAAACACGGAGGAGGAGCCCGAAGAATCAGGTGTCTCTACCAATGATGTTTTAAGGCACATGGCTCAGCTCATCGCTGAACAAGTGCAGCAAGGGGCAAATGTGCAAGGGGCAAATGTGCAAGGGGCTCGAGATCGCCCTGAAGGATGCACCTTTGACCAGTTTAACCGCCAACACCCGCCGGTATATAACGGTAGAGGAGATGCCGTTCTAGCAGAAAACTGGCTTCTAGAGATGAAAGAGTTGCTGGAAGTCATGGGGTGTACAGACTCCCAGAGAGTGAGCTTTGCTACCTTCAAGCTACAGGGAGATGCCAAGAGGTGGTGGCTATCCAAGAAGCTCCTACTGAGCCAAGAATTGGGAGAACAACCCATAATCTGGGAGAGGTTTCAACAAGAATTCCTGGACCGCTATTTTCCAAGGACGACGCGGGAAGCAAAAGCGAGAGAGTTTGCCAACTTAACTCAGGGATCAATGACTGTTGATCAATACTCTGGTCGATTCATGGAGTTGGTGAGGTTTGCTCCGTATTTAGTACCAGATGAGGAGAGGAAAGCCAGGAAGTTTGAAGAGGGACTTCATCCCCGAATCTTTGACAGAGTTATGGCCCATAACTTGAAGACGTTGGCAGAAGTCATAGAACGGGCAGTGATTGTGGAAAGAGGTCTGCAGAGGACAGCAGCATTTTACGACCAGCAAAAGAGGAAGGCTCCTCCCAAGCTGGAAACGTCACAGGCACCCTGGAAGAAAAGCAAGCAGGGTTTATCACGGGGCCAGAATCAGAGACCTGGTGGAGCCCAGAACCAGAGACCTGGAGGAAGTCAGATTGCAGGAGGGAATCAATTCCCAATATGCAACAAATGTGGCAAGAAGCATCCCGGAGAGTGTAGGCAGGGAGTATGCTTCCAGTGCGGGAAGCCAGGTCACATTGCCCGAGATTGTAGGGCAAAAAGTAATTCAAGCCAAGCATCCCAACCCGCACCGCAAGACAATTCGAGGAGGCAAAGCGGTCCAACTCAAGCAAGACTATATGCTCTGACCCCGAGGGATGCGGAGGACCAAACCAGAGTAGTAACGGGTAAGTTGCCCTTGCCACAGGGAGAAGCCCTTGTATTATTTGATTCAGGGGCCACACATTCATTCATAGCATCGGCATATTGTAAGGCAAGAGATTTAAAGCTTGAGCCATTAGGATGTCATGTAGTAGTATCAACACCTACTGGTGGGAGGATCAATTGCGATCGAATAGTGAAAAATTTCCCGATAGAAGTTGAGGGGCAAATTATGCCGGCTAACCTGATAGTGATGGAAATGGGAGGGTTCGACCTCATTTTAGGTATGGATTGGTTGGCAACACACGGTGCTAGCATAAAATGTTACGAGAAGAAGGTCGTGTTCCAAAAGGAGGGGAGACCGGATTGTTGTTTTGTAGGCATGAGAAAGGTGGAACGAAGACCGGCGATCATTTCAGCCATGCAAGCCAAGAAATGGTTGCAAGGAGGAAGTGAGGGGTTCTTAGTTTGGGCAAATGAAATGCTGAGAGAGACTGCTACGGTAGAGCAAACCCCTATAGTGAACGAATTTCCTGATGTGTTTCCGGAAGAATTACCCGGATTACCTCCTGATAGGGAAGTGGAGTTTGGCATCGATTTAGAACCAGGGACAACTCCAATTTCTAAAGCACCGTATAGGATGGCACCAGCAGAGTTGAAGGAATTGAAGATTCAGCTGGAGGATCTATTGGATAAAGGGTTCATTCGGCCGAGTGTGTCACCTTGGGGAGCTCCGATCTTGTTCGTAAAGAAGAAAGATGGAAGCCTCAGGATGTGCATTGATTACAGGGAGTTGAATAAGGTGACTATCAAGAATAGATACCCGTTGCCTCGCATTGATGATCTATTTGATCAATTGCAAGGGGCACAGGCATTCTCGAAGATTGATTTGAGATCGGGATATCACCAGTTGAAGGTGAAGGGGGAGGACATACCGAAGACGGCATTTCGAACGCGATATGGCCATTACGAATTTATGGTGATGCCTTTTGGGCTAACCAATGCTCCAGCCGCATTTATGGATTTGATGAATAGGGTGTTTCGGGAATTCTTAGATAAGTTTGTGGTTGTCTTTATTGATGACATACTGATTTACTCACGGAATAAGGAGGAACATGAGAAGCATTTAAGGATTGTTCTACAGATTCTTAGGGAGAAGAAGTTGTTTGCCAAGTTTTCCAAATGTGAGTTTTGGTTGGAACAAGTTCGCTTTTTGGGGCATGTAGTGTCTGGAGAAGGGATTGCCGTGGATCCCGGAAAGGTAGCTGCTATATTCAAGTGGCCGAGGCCTACGAATGTGAAGGAAGTAAGAAGTTTTCTGGGATTAGCAGGGTACTATCGGAGGTTTATCAAGGGATTCTCAAAGATGGCCAAGCCTTTGACGTCTCTAACAAAGAAGAATGTCAAATTTGAATGGACTCATGAGTGTGAGTGGAGCTTCCAAGAGTTAAAGGCCAATTTAGTTACTGCTCCAGTATTAGCACTACCCTCGGAATATGGAGAGTATGAAATCTATAGCGACGCATCGAAGCAAGGTTTAGGTTGTGTTTTGATGCAAGACAAAAGGGTAATAGCTTATGCTTCTAGGCAACTGAGGCCTCACGAGATTAATTATCCCACGCATGACTTAGAGTCAGCTGCTGTAGTCTATGCGTTAAAAATATGGAGACATTATTTGTATGGGGTTAAATGTGAGATATTCACCGATCATAAGAGTCTTAAGTATTTTAACACCCAGAAAGAGCTGAACATGAGACAGCGGCGATGGTTAGAGTTGATTAAAGATTATGATTGCACAATAAGTTATCACCCTGGAAAAGCCAATGTGGTGGCCGACGCATTAAGTAGGAAGTCGGCAGAAACAAGTTCAGTAGAGGCAAGTTCAATGGAGGTGGTGCCCGAGGAAATCAGGAGAGACTTAAAAAGGGCAGAGATTGTGCTTATCATTGTCGATCAGTTTGTCTCCATTGCAGGGCTCTCGTTGCAACCTACCCTGGAGGAGCAGATTCGAGAGGCCCAGAAGAATGATAAGGTGATTGAAGGGATTAGAGAGCGAATTGAGAAAAAGGAAGACCCCGACTTTGGAGATAAGGATGAGTTATTACGATATCGAGGCAGAATTTGTGTGCCAAGTACAAGGGAGATTAAAGACTTGATTCTAGCAGAGGCTCATTCTACGCCTTATACCATCCATCCAGGAGGCACGAAGATGTATCAAGATATTAAGAAGGTCTTTTGGTGGCCTAATATGAAGCGGGAGATAGCCGAGTATGTGGCTCGATGTTTGACTTGCCAAAAGGTGAAAGCCGAGCACCAGAGGCCAGCAGGAACACTAAAGCCTCTAGAGATCCCTGAATGGAAGTGGGAAGGGATAGCCATGGATTTCGTAGTGGGGTTGCCTCGAACTACTTCGGGTTACGATGCTATATGGGTGATCGTGGACCGACTAACCAAGTCGGCACACTTCTTACCCATTAAGGTGAAGTATGCCCCGGAGAAGTTAGCGGAGATTTATCTTCAAGAGATTGTCAGATTACATGGAGTGCCTAAGAGCATAGTGTCGGATAGAGATCCGAGATTTACATCGAGATTCTGGAAACGATTGCAGGAGTCATTGGGAACTCGGTTGAATTTTAGTACCGCTTTCCACCCACAGACAGATGGGCAGTCGGAAAGGACTATACAAATTCTGGAGGATATGCTCAGGGCTTGCGTTGTGGATTTCAAAGGAGGATGGGCTCAATACTTGCCTTTAGCGGAATTCGCGTACAATAACAGTTTTCAAGCAAGTATTGGTATGGCACCCTATGAAGCCTTGTATGGGAGGAGGTGTAGATCACCTTTGTATTGGGATGAGGTAGGCGAAAGAAGGATGTTAGGGCCGGAAATAGTTTCAGAGACACGGGAAAAGATCCAAGTAATCAAAGATAGGCTTGTGACAGCCCAATGCAGGCAGAAGAGCTATGCTGATAATCGAAGAAGAGAACTTGAATTTGAGGCTGGGAGCAGAGTATTTCTGAAGATTTCTCCGAAGAAGGGGATAACGAGATTTGGAAAAAAGGGGAAGCTCCAACCCAGATTCATAGGACCCTTTGAGATCCTAGATAGAGTTGGGCCCGTGGCGTACAGGTTGGCCCTACCCCCTTGTTTAGAGGGAGTTCACAATGTGTTTCATGTATCGCTCCTAAGGAAGTATGTAACTGACCCTACCCATGTATTAGATTATGAGCCTTTGCAGGTTAGAGAAAACCTTACGTATGTGGAAGAACCTATAAGGGTTTTGGATAGGAAGGAGCAGCAACTGAGGACCAAAACCATACCTCTTGTTAAGGTCTTGTGGAGAAACCACGGAGTAGAAGAGGCCTCATGGGAATTAGAAAGTGAAATGTACTCGAAATATCCCCACTTACGGGAAGGACAAAGTTAAGAAGGATAATGTTAGAATTTCGATATGACTTGCCTGATCTGTTTTTCTTTTCATTGATACCTTTATATTGTCTCACTATACATATGAGCTATAGTGCTATGTTGAAGTATATAAAGGCATATATATGTGTATTATGATAACGTTAGTTGTGGGGCCAGTTCGAGTATTCACCCGTCCTAGACCTCCACCATCAGGACAAATCTCTGGTAAGGAAGATCGAATTCCGAGGACGGAATTTTATAAGGAGGGGAGGATGTGAGATCCCGAATTTACTTATGTCATTGTATAGGAGAGAGAGATTTTGCTATGATTTTCCTCAGGATGTAGGTATGTTTTAATTGGTGATTTTTGAGGTAAGTGTCGACACATTGGAACATAGTGTCGACACATTATACTAACACCCGAAAGTTTACCTTTTCCTGGAGACCAAAGTGAATTTTGACTAAGTGTTGTAAGTGTCGACACTTTGAGTCATAGTGTCGACACATTAGACTGGTACCCGAGCGTTTATATCTTTCCGGAACTAGAGTGATTTTTACTAAGTGTTGGAAGTGTCGACACCTTGGGTGATGGTGTCGACACATACAACTGAAACCCGAGAGTTCGCCTTTTTCCAGAACTCCCGTGGATTTTGACCAAGTGATGGAAGTGTCGACACCTTGGGTGATGGTGTCGACACATCTAATTGAAACCCGAGAGTTTACATTTTTCCCACTATGGCTAAGTGTTGGAAGTGTCGACACCTTGAGTGATGGTGTCGACACATCTTACTAAATATGTTGTAAGTGTCGACACCTTGAGTGATGGTGTCGACACATATAACTACATTCCGGAATTTTACCGGTTTGAAATACGCAAGTTGAAATTTATGAAGTAGGGGGAGGGCAAACTTGTCTTTTCCCCAAGCCCTTTTCGCATTAAACCTCCCTCTCTTTCACGAAGTCTCACATTTTCCTTTACCCCAAATCATACCTCCCATGCCCTAAGTCACCCACCCGAAAAGGAAGAAGGAAGAAGAGAAAGAAGAAGGAAGAAGGAAGAAGGAGAAGAAAAGAAGGAGGAAGAGGAGAGAAGCAAGGTAAATCCTTGCTGGCCAAAAATCGTGCTACACTCTCTCTCTCTCTCTCTCTCTATTCTCTTCTTGTTTCCTCTTGTTGGTTGGTTGTGGTTTGATGGTAGTTTGTCTAAGTAGTTTTCTCCTTGTGATTCATGGATGTTTAGTGTGGATCTATGCATGTTCAAGGTAGATCTTGTAAGTGTTTAAGTGTAGCATAGATTTTTACATGAGAACATGTGGAAAAAATGGCTAGATCTGAAATGATGGTTCAAGAGAAAGTGGTTATGTGCTCTAGGTGTTTGATAAAAGGCCTAAGAGGGGATTGAAACCTAAGTTGAGCAAGTATGGCCGAATCTAGGGTTTGATGCATTAGATAGTGTATGTATGCTAGTGATATTGAGAACCACAAAGCCCTAAGTGTTAGGGATATGTTCAGATCTGGGAAAATAGGCAAGAGGACCAATAACGCACACTAGGTGTTTGGTAAACAGCCCAAGAGAAATGGGTACATGCAATGGTGTTAACTTGATAATTATGGAACCATGATTTGGTTGTAAACTTCGAGTTGAAGTTGTAAGTGGGAGGAAGGTGAGAGTATAGTTGTTGTTATGAGATGTTAAGTTAGCCTTGGATGTTGGTTGTGACATGTAGAGATTCGGATTTTGGTTGTTGGAGATTGTTGTGATTTCTGGAGTTACATATGCAGATTTCAAGGCTTTGTTGCATTGGTGGTTATCTCTTGATATTTTAGTCCAATTTTACGGGGTTGGTCTTGGAATTTGTTTCAAGTTAAGAAAGAGAGCGTTTTAAGATAACTTGCATGTGAATTAGAGGTATGACGAATATGTTATGGTATGAAAAATTAGTGTGAGGGTCTATTAAAACAGATTCGTGTGAGTAATGTATTGATTACTATATACGTTTAGTGAACCTATGAATGACAATAGTACGGTTCATTGTAGGTAACGAGACACACGATACTCAAGCAAGCCTAAGGTAAGTGAAAATCTTTACAAACTGGAATGATACACTGCATGAAGAATATTCATGAATAAGCATATCAAGCATGACATTACCAAGCACGACATGAATGCATCATGATCATTTGCATTCATTTTCCTCATGAGAAATGAGACATTTTATGCAAATGAAAGTACCATTTTTATGCTACTTTATGACAAGTTTTATGACAAGTTAATTAACGAACCCAAGTCGGTCGGTACCGTACCAAGTCAAGAAGGTGCATCCATTTCCGAAGGACGTTTACGTGAAGGATGGATGTCACCTAGGACACCCATACCGAAGGATGCTTGCAAGAAGGATGGGTAGTCCATGAGGTAAGTGCAATCACACTGAAGGATGCTTGCAAGAAGGTGTGAACCTCAAGGGTCGTGTCTAGCCACTGAAGGACGAATGAGAGAAGGTGAGCTAGCTCGACCATATGTAAGGTCCCTAAGGGAAATAAGGGACTGTTCCTACGGGAACGCACAACCCTGATGTCAGGGGTAGGTGGAGCTCAAGTAGCCCATAAGATAAGGATTGGAAAGATTTTCCAAAAGCAAGAGACTTATAAGTAATAGTGAAGTTTTCAAGAGCAAGTGCATGTGCATATGCAATCATGAGGCATACACGTCCATCAAAATTCATGATCATGCATGAATTACATACGTTTACATGATGTTTCAAGTTAAAGCTCATGATATTTCAAGTTCAAGTACGTGAACTACATTATGTTTAAGTTCATGATTATTTTAAGTTCATGATGATTTCAAGTTCAAGTGCATGCTTACAATTTCAACCCATGTTTTAGCTATAATTCCTTACTGAGTCTTTCGACTCACAGTTTTAAATTGTATCATTCCAGATGATGTTACAGGGGTGGAATCTTAAGAAGAGGACCTTGAACCCTAGGAGAAGGGTTGATGAAATGTCTCTCTTGTTTGCTAACGTTAGGAAAGATTTAGCTAATTTTTGTAAAAGCCGGCATGAGCCACCGTGATGTGGTGGTCATGGGTTTCATTTGGCTTAGTTAGTTAATGTTTTAAACTGGTTGATATTTTGAGAATATGTTTAACAACCTTGAGTTATCAATGGAAAGTATGTTCTTATGCACGTTATACGCTAGCATTAAGGCTTCTTTTTAACATTGAAGCATCAACGTCTTTTCCGCTGCAAGTATAGTAGTAGGTACGCTGGAGCGTCCCATGCCGGGAATGCTCGCGGCTGTCATTAGCCTCGTTTAGCTAGCGTTCGGGGCGTGACAAAACGAGCTCCAAATTACTTAGAATTTTGATATGTTATGAAAATTAGTGTGAGGGTCAGTTAGAACCCAATTCTTATGGCTTCGGCATCCTTAAGAGAATACTTTGCATTTTAAGATCACCATTAGGAAAAATGCAATAGCTTTAGTTTAAGAAGATGGACTCATGTTTTAACTGGGAAATTGAGTGGAATTTGAGAAAATTTGGAGTCTTGAAAATGAGGTTATGAAAGGAGAACATTTTGAGACAAATTTCGTGTGATTTGGAGGTGTATAGCATAAGTTATGCTTTAAAAATTGACTGTCGCCCGAAGTACGCTCGACAAACGCTCGAGCTAAAGTCCAAGATTTTCTTACAGAGACGTTTTGCCCGAGGTTCGCCCTAGAGCTCGAGCGGCTTCTTCCGAATTTCAAAAAAAAAATTTCTAAGTTTTCTAGTTTCCTATTGACCTATCGGGAGACCCCACTAGGGTTTTTACTTAAGGAAATACCTAGCGTTGTAAGATGACCAAATAGAGGTCAAGAATACGGACAATTTTGTATGATGAAGTGTGAGTAATTGATTGATTACTCTATACGTCTAGTGAGCCTTTGTATAACACTAGTATGATCCATTGTAGGTAACATGATGTTCAATACTCAAGCAAGCGAAGGTAAGAGGAACTTACGTTTGTAAGTGAAAATTGTAAGTGGAAACTTACGCTTTTTGAAAAACTGGAATGATGCACAGCATGAATACTCATGATTTATTACGACATGACATAAGCATTTGCATGAAAAAGAAAGTTTTGTGCAAATGAAAGTATGAGAAGAATTTAAGATTTCTCATCATCAAGCATGACATGAGCACACCATGAGCATCTGCATTCATTTTTCTAATGAGAAAGAAAGAGAAATTTTATGCAAATGAAAGTACCATTTCATGTTACTTTATGACAAGTTAAGTTAATGAGCTAAAGTCGGTCGGTACCGTACCAAGTTAAGAAGGTGCATCCATACTGAAAGACATTTACGTGAAGGGTGGATATCACCTAGGGCACCCATACCGAAAGATGCTTGCAATAAGGATGGGTAGCTCTTTAGGTATGTGCAACCACACTGAAGGATGCTTGCAAGAAGGTGTGGACCTCCAAGGGTCGTGTCTAGCCACTGAAGGACGAATGCGAGAAGGTGTGCTAGCTCGACCAAATGTAAGGTCCCCAAGGGAAATAGGGGACAGTTCCAACGGGAACACACAACCCAGATGTCAGGGGTAAATGGAGCAAGTAGCCCACAAGATAAGAATTGGAATGATTTTCCAAAAGCAAGAGCTTTACAAGTACAACTGTTGTTTTCAAGAGCAAGTGCATGTGCATATGCAATCATGAGGCATACACGTGCATCAAAATTCATGATCATGCATAAATTACATTATGTTTACATGCTTATTATTTCAAGTTCAAGTGCATGCTTATGATTTCAAGTTTATGCTTATTTCAAGTTCCAGTGCATGCTTATGATTTCAGGTTCAAGTGCATGCTTATGATTTCAAGTTCATGATTATGAGTTGAAGAACAAGTTCATGGTTTAAAACTCACGATTTCAAGTTCATATTTCCAAACCATGATTTCAAGTCCATGTTTTAATTATAATTCCTTACTGAGTCTTTCGACTCACGAATTTTTAAACCGTATCATTCCAGATGTTCCAGGCGACAGGAGTGCTGAGGATTGCTTAACGTAGTAAGTTTAGATGTCAAGTATCCTAGTCGTTGTAAACCAAAGCAGGAGTCGGAGAGTTCATATGAAGCACTAAGAGCACTTGATATCATTTTGAGGCAGCTTGTGTATATGTTTTGTGTATAATTATTCAAGATATATTATAAAGACGTTATGAGTAGGTCAATATAAAGAGGTTTTGATGGAATCCCTTAGATCATGTACTTCAGCTATGCAGCCATGAGAAGAATTAAGACGCTTACCCTATTACGAGGAAGTTGTTTTGTGTAAGTTGAAGTTTATGGTAAATCTCTTCAGCCCATCTCTCCCAGTTGTGTGTTTTTTTAAAAAAAATCCGCTGCAAGATTAAGAGAAAACGCTGGAACATTCATTGAGTTGATGTTCGCGGCTGTCATTAACCCCCTTCAGGCTAGCGTTCGGGGCGTGACAAATGGAGCATTCGCTTAAAAACGACAAGGTCTTAGACCGGGACGCCGGATTGTAGCGGATTACCACAAGGAGATGGATGAGTCACAAACGTCCAAATCTGAGATCAAGTCCGCAAACATCAGCAACGTTTCTCAACATAATGGTGACCACGTGACCAACAATGCCGCTGATGACCTGCCACCCTTGGAGGGAAATTCCGAGGAGGATTATTTAGCTCCGAGGCATTACCATTGGTGGCGATAAAAGAATTGACACCGACGCAAGTATATGAGGATCCATATGTCCAGGAATATGAGGCCGTCAGTCCAGAGGAAACACCACATGGTTCTCCTTTTGATGTGGACAATGACTTGAAGACAAATCACTTTCAAGAGGAGGGGAATGATGCAAATCCTATCAAAGCTTCAAAAGATCTAGTTCACGTCCCAATGGGTCCGTTTACGAGAGCACGAGAAAAAAAGTTCAAAGAACCCTCAACGGACTCATTCAAGAAATTTGGGCTCAAGCCAATTCGTGGAGGCCCATTAAACATGATCCGCGTTTTAGAAGGATCCGGTCAAGGCTAAGCTTCAAATTGGCAAGAGATATTTGTGGGTCTATTCTAGAAGAATCGGATTGCATGGCTATTCTAGAAGCCAAATCCTTCCCTTTCATGGTCTTTTGATCATTATGGGCGTCCAACATTTCTTGCCTATTTTAGTGTCTCATTTTAGGCAAGTAGAAGGAGTGGCCACGTCCAGCTCTAGTCAAATAAGGGACATTATTTTCCTTATTTATTTTTTTGGTTTAGGCGTCTGATATGCTGGGAAAGTTTCATTTCCTTTGTTAGTCGTGTGTGATCAGCTATGAAAGTTCTTTTCCTTTTTTTTTTAAGTTTGCCGTGTGATCTGCTAGATCAGTTAGGCAAGTTTTTCATTTTTTTTTATGTTAGGCGTGTCTGATCAGCAAGGCAACTTTATCCTTTTTTATTTTGCTTTTTTAGGCGCCAGTTATGTTTTGGAAAGTAAGGAATTTAGTTCCTTACTTGTCTTGTGTGTTTTAGGCCAGTAAAGATTTCTTTACTTACCTATTTTTGGTTTTAATTAGGTTTTTATGTTAGGGTTATTTTCCTTGTATTGTTTAGCTCTTTAAATAGGAGCTTTTGCATTGTATCGGAAAAAACACATTGATTATTGAGATTTGTGAGGATTTATTCTCTTTGGTTCTTTGAAGAACTACTCGAACTTATCGGGATTTCCCGTGGCGTTCAAATTGACATATCAAACGGAGTTTCCATCACCGTTTGTGGCGTCTTCCTTATAACGAGGTTCTTGTTTTCATAAACAACGGGTCGAGGTACACAAGTTGTTCAACTTGACTTATCAAACGAAGTTTCCATCACCGTTTGTGGCATCTTCCTTATACCGGAGTTTTCAACTTTAGTTGTTGGGTCTCGTTATTCTTGGCGAGATTTACATCAACCAGCATTTGAAAAGGAATTCAAATGCAAATTTAAACATTCCTAAAAATCCGGCTAAGGAAAAGGAATAAGCCAGCATTTGAAAGCTTAATCTGGACCGGATTCTTCTAGAACGTGGATCAAGTTGACAAGCCTTTGTTGTTCACGTGGATCTTGTTCAATAGGCCTCCACGAATTGGCTTGAACTCAAGCCTCTTGAATTTGCCCCTTGAGTACCTTTTGAAACTTCTTGGCTCATGTCCTTGTAACCGACCCAATGGGGACTTAAACTGGATTTTTCAAAGATGTACCTTGATTTTCATCAACTAGGAAGCACGACGAATCAAGGCTATAAAGCACGACAAAAACAGCTAAAACCTAGAAAGATGGAGGTGTCGACAACTGGGTGACTTAGGCGGCGACTTCCCAAAGCTACTATGCAAATATCGGCCATAGGTATGCTTTACAACTGCTTTAGGTTGTCGTGTGTCAACGTGTGGTGAATATAGCCTTTTGAGTCACCAAACCGATCCGGACACATGTCGCTTTTTGACGGGTTGTGTTTTCCTTTGAATAGGGGTGAGATCCGGACAATATAGCTTACATCATTACATCCAAAATTTGTGAGTTAATCTAGAGATCAAGAGTGAAGTCAAGTGGGAGAAAGAGGAGCAAAAACTTTAGTGAAGATTCGGCTACATTAGAGGTAAAGTTTAGTTGGTTATCTTTGATTTCGATTCAAAAGTTTTCAAGATGATTTTGTGAATCTCTTGTGTTTTTCAACTATTCTAGCATCTATTGATGTTGTTAGCGTTTATCATATTCCTATTGGTCTTCGTGTTCTTCATGTTCTTGAACAAGCTCATCTTTTCAAAATAGTATAATTTGTAAAGTTCGATTCGTTTTCAAGTTGTTTTTCAACTTGGATCCGTTTTTTTTCAAAAAATTTCCCAAAATCTATTTTTCAAAGCTTGAACATATTCTTTTGAATATTCCTTGTGATTTCAAAACTCTTTATGTCAAAATAAAAGTTTGCCATCACAACACTTTCTTTTGAATAATGTTTTATAATATTTCTATGATTTTCTAGAGAAAGGGTTAAGATGTTGCATATCATGTGTGATATGTATGGGCGTTGACATGAGACATTTATACTTAACTTGTTTTTTGGAAAGGGATGTCTGAGATTCAAGTAAGGTTAGGTTGTTGCATATCATGAATGACATGTATGGGCATTCACATGAAACATGCATACTTAACGTATGCTGTGAAGATGTGACAGTTCTGTGCACAAAAGGATGTGTACCAATAAACTTAAAGATAACAGGCCCACAGGCCAAAGCCTAAATCGGCTAACCCTAACACAGCCGACGTAACACACTTCACTTCCAAAGTCTCCCGAATCCTCCAGAGATACTGTTTTCTTCTCTCTTACGTATCGTCCCGTGACATTCATTTCCAAAGTTGTGCTTGAGTGTTTCTTGACTCACTCTAAAATAAGCAGCTCAAAGGCTAGCCTTGTGGAAAATATATTAATTTCAAACTTGCGTAAAAAACAAGGAGAAAATAAGAAACGTTTACTTAACACAATTCAGATTCGTATTTTTTGATTTTTTAGAGTTTGTAACGAAATAAATACATTGCAAAATGTAAACTAAGAATATAACATGGATAAAGTAAATGAGAAAACATAAATAACGGTAAATAAACAACGGAAAGTAAACGATATAAATTAAATGACAAGGAATAACTAAGAACACAAGATTCTTCAATTAAATAATATCGTCTTATTACTACGAGAATATAATCCAAAATTAAAATAGAAATTACAAGAAATCAAAGAGCAAGAAACTTAAATCTAAAATCCTAGGAACTGAAATACGAGACATTGAAATAATAGAGCATAAATGAAACTAATCTAAAAAATGAGAATAAAATTTGAAGTTGAAATGATGAGAAAATAAAATAAAATAAAAAGGAGAGATAATTGTCTAAGGTAGAAAAAATAGGAGAAGTGAGAGAAGAGAGAATTGTGATGGGCCTAAGAGAAAATTAAGGGAGAATAAAAAGTGAGAGGTAGAGAGAGAGATAAGAGAGTAACGCATAAAGAAAAACTAGAGAATGAAGTAGAATTTTGGACAAGAGAATAATGGTGGAAAGAAAAAAAGAGAGAAAAGTGAGAGAGAAGTGGGGCTGAAAAATAAAAATAAAGTGCGAGAGAAACTAGGGTTTGTTCAGCTAAGAGGTGAGAGAAAAAAGGAGAGAAAAGAGAGAAAATAGAAAAAATGAGGCTAGGTTAGAAAAACTATGGAGGAGGAGAATAAGATATAGGGTTCGCTAGGTTTAAAAAGAAGGAAGAGTGAAAAGAGAGAGGTAGGGCTTGGATTTAAGTGTCTTTCTTTTCTTCATTGAATTACAACATTGTCATTAATGAATCCCTCGTGCTCTATCATTTGTCCCAATATACTAGTCTTGTTGTCAAAATTAAATTCATAAAATAATTACAATGCCAATAATTATAGTGCAAAGGATAAAAATAATAATTTTAGAATGTATTTGGACACGATATGACTTAAGTACAGACAAGCTAAAGATGGAAAAAATTGCATGTTCAATAAATTAAATATAAAGTCATATAAATTCCACATTTAAATGCACAACTTAGATTTATGCCTCTTAACCATTTTTCCATCTAAAACCAATATTTATAACATTTTAAAATTAATCTTATATTAGTTTTAGATTTACTAAACATACAAAATTCTAGCTCAATCACACCCCCAACTAATTTTTTGCTAGTCTCTGAGCAAAGAAAGTGAAAGACAATGAGGTAGACACATCTCAGGAACAAAAGCTCAACTAACATCAACTACCATTAAAACTCAAAAGCCACAACTTATTATGAAGTCAGGAAACAGATTTTTGAACACTGGCATTTTCAAATAGTTCTCAATAAGCATGCAAGCATTTCACAGAGATAAAAGAGATCAGTCTTGTGTGTGTGTAAGGAAATACTCAAGATAAAAGAATGATTGACATCACATGAATGACAATTAATTCAAAACCCATGAGAATGACAGTTTTCATGCTTAGCACTGTTAATTAAAAGCTACTCTTTAGCTTCCAATACTTAGGTAACTGTTCTCACCCCAACACTCGAGTTCATCGACTCAAGACTGTCATCAAGATCTTCTGCACAACTTTCCTCTTCTTTTTTTCCTTTTTTAATTTTATTCATCTTTTTTTTGGTTTCCCATTTTATTCTATTTTTTTTCGACAGTGGTTCAACAGCTCTACCGCTTTTTTGCTTCTCAAAATCTCACTTGCCCAAATGTCAAAAGCAATCCCGATTATGTGCTCAAATTTGAACTAACCAAATTATCTAAGTGAAGTGTGCTAGTAGGAGATGCAAAAATGTCATGCAAGTTCATTCTCAATTCAAAATCCTGATTCACATGAGGCATATTGTAGGAGTCCAAACAATTGATATCAATTGAATACCCGCTCCTAACATGTTTCTATATCAAATGTCCTTCACAATCTTACTCTGAGTCATATAAAACTGAATTGAGGCGTGTTCAAATAAGCGTAATCATGTGAAATATATACAACATATGAGTTTGATGGAACTCGCTTCCCCCAATTGAACGAAACATAGTCCTCAATGTGAAAGCATAAAGGGAAATGGAAAACATGTGCACAGAGAAGTAAACCAATAGAAAAGCAACAGAAAATCACAGTCAACATGTGCAAAAGAAAAAGGAAATAAGGATGCAAAAAATAATAAATAAAACAGAAAGAAAAAAGAAAGACAATAAAAGGGAAAGGTTAGAGGACTCCCCTGGGGTCATGTGGATCAAAGACAGGCATACGCCAATTGGTCGTGTAACTCGAGTCTGATAACTGACAAAAGAATTTGTCTCAACAAAAGCCTTGGATAGCTCAGCAGATTCATTCTCAAATGCACTATCGAAATCAAATACTGATAACAACTCTGAAAAGTAAAATCATCTATCATATCAACTGCATGTACATCTGAGTCATCACAACCACTCGGCATCTTACAGCCATTGAACATGTTCTTCTCCAATGTCATATTCCCAAATGTGAGCTTCAGTACTCCACTTCAATAATTGATCAATGCTTTGGAGGTAGCAAGGAACATACGTCCAAGAATAACATGTGCCTGGAAAATAGTGGAAGCATGCTACTGCATATCCAGAACTACAAAATCAACTGGATAGTAAAATTTACCGACTTGAACCAATACATCTTCACTAGTACCCCATGTCACCTTGACTGATCTCTCAATTCAATTGCAGTGTGAAAAGGTCTTTTTCAGTTCTGTCAATCCCAGCTGCTAATACACTAATGATGGGAGCAAATTCACACTGCTCCCCAAATCAAGTAATACCACTACAAAAAAAATTGACATTTAGTGACAACATTTTGTGACTAAATGTCAAAATTTCATCACTATAGATTTTAGTGACGAAATTTTTTTATCACATAGTTTGTCAGCGAAAGAGCATCACAAAATGTATTTCTTCACGATATTCAGGTTTCGTAATGAAAATTTTTTGTGACGGAAAAATTTCGTCACTAAATCTAAAGATCAATCAGTAGTGGTATCGATCGGACGGTGAAACCAAAGGGATGAATCGGGTGAATCGAGATCGGTCGGACCTTATTTTGAAATGATCAATTGGGAAACAAGCTCAATTGTCGCCCATTTGAGGACAATCGAACGGAAAGTAACGACGATCGACCAATTCCATATTGATGATCGATCGATACATTTAACCCATCGAACACTATGAAGAAGAAAATTGATCATTTCAGTCAATCGCTTGAGTTGGATGATCGAACGTTGAATTAAGAACCGATTGGTCTGTTATGTTAGCGATGGAACAATTATTTTCGAAATGATCGATCGGTGACATAACAATCGATCATTCGAGTTGGATGATCGACAAACTATCTTTGTGCAGATCGATTGTGTGAGACCCCGATTTTAGGTCTGTCAAGTTATTGCTTATGACCTCTTAAGTACGTATTATTGCAAGTGTATGTATGATTAAATTTGTGATTTTGAGGTAAGTGTCGACACATTGGAGCATAGTGTCGACACATTAGAGTAACACCCGAAAGTTTACCTTTTTCTGGAGCCCAAAGTGAATTTTGACTAAGTGTTGTAAGTGTCGACACCTTGGGTCATAGTGTCGACACATTAGACCGATACCCGAATGTTTATATTTTTCCGGAACTAGAGTGATTTTTGACTACGTGTTGGAAGTGTCGACACCTTGAGTGATAGTGTCGACACATCCAACTAAAACCCGAAAGTGTGCATTTTTCCAGAACTCCCGTGAATTTTGACCAAGTGATGGAAGTGTCGACACCTTGAGTGATGGTGTCGACACATCTAACTGAAACCCGAGAGTTTACATTTTTCCCACTTTGGCTAAGTGTTGGAAGTGTCGACACCGTGAGTGATGGTGTCGACACATCTTACTAAATGTGTTGTAAGTGTCGACACCTTGAGTGATAGTGTCGACACATATAACTACATTCCGAAATTTTACGGATTGAAAATACGTGAGGTGAAATTCATGTGAAAAAAGGGGAAATAAGGGAGGGCAGCCTTGTCTTTTCCCCAAGCCCCTTTACGTATACGCAGCCCACCCCCAAATCGAAAAGTCATTTTGCCCTAGCTCCCACCGAAGAAGAGAAGAGAAGAGAAGAGAAGAAAGAAAGAAGAAGAAGGAGAAAAGAAGAAGAAGAAAGGAAGAAGAGAAAGAAAGAGAGAGAGAAGGAGGTGAGTGGTTATGGCCGGCCAAGCCATACCCATTTTCACCTATGTTCTCTTTTTCCTTTGAATGGTTGTTGTGATGGTTGTGTGTTGTTAGATTTCTCCTTGGTTGTTGTGATGGTTGTGTGTTGTTAGATTTCTCCTTGAGATTCATGTGTTTTCTTTGAAGAAAATGTAGATCTAGTGAGTTTTAGAGAGTTGTATGGATTGTGCACAAAGCCATGGAGAATGTGGTTAGATCTGGGAATTTATAAACCTAAGAGAAACCAACTTGCATACTAGGTGTTTGATAAAAGACCAAAGGGAGTGAAATAGATGCAATAACCTTTGTTCTAGTGATGAAATCATTGTTTTTGGTTGGAAGTTTTGAGTTGTATGTGTAAAGTTTACGTCTTGTATATGAGGTTATATGAGGAGGGCACTTGGGGCAAAATTTCGTGGGTGTTGGATGATTTTGTACGACGAAGTATGTGTATGACGAAGTATGAGATATTGAATGAGGAATAAGGACGATTTTGTATGATGAAGCGTGAGTAATTGATTGATTACTCTATACGTCTAGTAAACCTATGAATAACAATGGTATGATCCAATTGTAGGTAAATGGGCATTCAACCCACAAGCAAGCGAAGTAAGAGGAGCTTACGTTTGTAAGTGAAAATCTTTACAAACTGGAATGATACACTGCATGAAGAATATTTATGAATAAGCATATCAAGTATGATATATCAAGCATGACATTACCAAGCACGACATGAATGCATCATGATCATTTACATTCATTTTCCTCATGAGAAATGAGACATTTTATGCAAATGAAAGTACCATTTTTATGCTACTTATGACAAGTTTTATGACAAGTTAATTAACGAACCCAAGTCGGTCGGTACCGTACCAAGTCAAGAAGGTGCATCCATACTGAAGGACGTTTACGTGAAGGGTGGATGTCACCTAGGACACCCATACCGAAGGATGCTTGCAAGAAGGATGGGTAGTCCAGGAGGTATGTGCAATCACACTGAAGGATGCTTGCAAGAAGGTGTGAACCTCCAAGAGTCGTGTCTAGCCACTGAAGGACATTGAGAAGGTGTGCTAGCTCGACCATATGTAAGGTCCCCAAGGGAAATAGGGGACAGTTCCAACGGGAACGCACAACCCTGATGCCAGGGGTAAATGGAGCTCAAGTAGCCCATAGGATAAGAATGGAAAAGATTTTCCAAAAGAAAGAGCTTTATAAGTATAAGAGATGTTTTCAAGAGCAAGTGCATGTGCATATGCAATCATGAGGCATACACGTGCATCACGATTCATGATCATGCATGAATTACATACGTATACATGATATTTAAAGTTCAAGTTTGTAATTATTTCAAGTTTAAGCGCATGCTTATGATTTTAAGTCAAGTGCATGCTTATGATTTTAAGTTCATTATGATATCGAGTTCATGATGATTTCAAGTTTAAAAGCAAGTGTATGATTTCAAGTTCAAGATTATGAGTTCAAAGAATAAGTTCATGGTTTCAAACTCACGATTTCAAGTTCATATTTGCAAACCATGATTTCAAGCTCATGTTTTAATTATAATTCCTTACTGAGTCTTTCGACTCACAGATGTTTTCAATTGTATCATTCCAGATAACAATTCAGGTGGGAAAATCTAGAAAAGGGACCGATGGGAACGTCCTCATCTCTCTTTGTTGTTTCATAAAAGGTTAGATGAAATTTTGAAGAGTCGTCATGAGCCTCCGTTGTGTGGTGGTCATGGGTTGTTCGGACTAGTAGAGTTCAAGGTTTTTGATGTCTAGTATCTTAGTCGTGGTTATCAGAAACATAAGTTGAAGAGTTCATAGGAAGTACTAAGAACGCTCATCAGGCATCCTGTGAATGTCTATGTTATGTGTATAAGGATTCAAGATGTATTACATATATGTTATGAGTAGGTCCATATTAAAGTTTTGTTGGAATCCCTTAGGACTTGTACTTCAGCCATGCAGACATGACATGTAATTTGGATGCTTTCACTATTGTCGTTGTAGTCAATTGTGTAAGTTGAAGTTTTTGTAAATCTCTTTGGCCCATCTCTCTCAGTTGTAGGTGTTTATGTATATGTAAAAAAAAAAAAAAATCCGCTGCATGATTAAGAGAAAACGCTAGTACATTCATTGAGTGGATGTTCGCGGCTGTCATTAACCCCCTTCGGGCTAGCATTCGGGGCGTGACAGATTGCTCATAATATCGATGGATCATTTTTTGCTCAATGGTCAATCGCTTGCACGGGGCGATCAATCGGTCTTGTTACTGATCGATCGTTATTTTAGGCATTTTAATATTGGTGATCGAACGTCCGTATTTGCGATCGATAGTTCATAATAACCGTTGGATCGCTGAAATTGCCGATTGAACAATATTAACAGAATCATTTTATAAAAAACAATAATAATAGAAAATATTATATAACAGGTACTATTACAAAAAAATTTACAAAAC
Organism: Myrica gale; assembly: GCA_963930655.1. Classification (NCBI taxonomy): domain Eukaryota; kingdom Viridiplantae; phylum Streptophyta; class Magnoliopsida; order Fagales; family Myricaceae; genus Myrica; species Myrica gale. The sequence continues at coordinate 9,969,205 of OZ005619.1, read as the reverse complement.
TCACATTCATAAACATCAATAATAATACATAATGGTCCGTAATTAATAACATGATTATTTTTAGATAATATAGTTGATAGAAACGATGACGAATGCAAGCCATCGATCGACATTTGTAGAGGTTCAAACTGTCACGCCCCAGACGCTAGTTCGACGAGGCTAATGACAGCCGCGAGCATTCCCAAGAAGGAATCACTCCAGCGTACTTACTAAAATCTTGCAACGGAAATTTTTTTTTATAACTCTATATCGATTAACGCGCATACGGAACATTAGAACCTGCTCCTCAAACGATAAAGTGAAGTAATAGCTGTAATTACACCAAAGTCTCAAAACAATAAGCTGGTTAACAGCTCTCAGCCTACAAGGCCGAATAGCCCATGACCACCACACATCGGAGGCTCATGACGGCTCTTTCAAAATTATATCTAAATCTTTACTGAAATAACAAAAGGGAGAGGACATCCTCGACAGCCCTTCTCCTAGGGTTCAAAGTTCTCTTCTTAGGTTTCCTCACCTGAAATGTTGTCTGGAATGATACAATTTAAAACTGTGAGTCGAATGACTCAGTAAGGGATCAAGTGAAATAAAGATGCATGTCTTGCATGAGCATGGGTATTCAGGTGCATGAATGTCAATGGAATGCTTGCATATGCATGAGACATCCGTACTTGATCTGAAAAACATGCACTACAACTTAAAAAGAATTTCTTCTTGATTTGGGCTACTTATCTCTCTCCATTTATCCCTGAAGTCAGGGTTGTGCGTTCCCTTCGGAACCATTCCCCTTTCCCTTGGGAATATGTCATTTGGTCGAGCTAGCCCTTGATGTGGCCCCAGGCCTAAGGACTAGACACGACCCTTGAAGGTACACACCTTCACGTAAACGTCCTTCAGTGTGGTTGCACAGACCTCAAAGACTTACCCAACCTTCACGTAAACGTCCTTCAGTATGGGCGTCCTAGGTAACATCCATCCTTCACGTAAACGTCCTTCAGTATGGATGTACCTTCATAACGTGGTACAGTACCTGTCACGCCCCGAACGCCATCCCGCAGGGACCGTGACAGCCGCGAGCATTCCCCGAGAACACTCCAGCGCTTACACTAACTATTACAGCGGAATTTTTTTTTATACACATAGGATGGCTCACTCAGGATCCACATGTTGGCTGAGATACAAGCTCGATGAACATAACCCCTCGGTATACGAATTATAATTCAAAAAGGTCTTTACATTTCATCTTGTTTGCAAACTTATACAAAACGTACTAGGGCAACATACTGCCACTCAATCAAAACCAGCACTCACTAGTGCTACCTCGGAGTTCACCAACTCCGGCTCCAATTCCCAAACTTCCAGGATTTCTACGTGAGATACTCCTCTGCTCCCCAGTTATCTTGTGGATCTGGAATGATACGATTTAAAAACTATGAGTCGAAAGACTCAGTAAGGAACATCAATTTGAAACATGAGCTTTGATAAACATGACTTTAAAAACTTACTTGCTTCAATACACTGTAGAGTTAAGAAAAGAAATGCATAACTGTGAGTCATGAGATAGTGCAGAAAAACCATGATGCATATGCATGCTCCGTGATGCACATGCCATGCACTAAAATCTCTTGCCACTCTTGACCTTTTCAAATGCATTTCAAATCTCGAAATTGGCCCCAGGCCCTTGAAAATATTTCTTTCATAACTTGTACTTGAAATTGGCCCTTGGCCCTTGAAAATCATTTATTCATACTTGTGGGCTTACTCGCTCCATTTAACCCCTAAAGTCAGGGTTGTGCGTTCCCTTTGGAACCGTCCCCGATTTCCCTTGGAGACCTTACATATGGTCAAGCTAGCACACCTTCTCGCATTCGTCCTTCAGTGGCTAGACATGACCCTTGGAGGCGCCACACCTTCTCGAGCAACGTTCCTCGGTGTGGTTGCACATACCTCACGGACTAACCCATCCTTCAAGAACAACGTCCCTCGGTATGGGCGTCCATCCATCCATCCTTCACGAACAACGTCCCTCGGCATGAATGTCTTAAGTTCCATCCATCCATCCTTCACGAATAACGTCCCTCGGCATGGATGTCGAACCTCACTTAACTTGGTATGGGTTCAACCAAAGCCTTCGGGCTTAATCATAACATAAATTCTCTTTCATTTGCATAAAACAACTTTTCATGTTTCTATGAAATGAACATGCCATGTCACTCTTGAAAACATCGTAATTTCATTTGCATCAAAACATCTCTCATGCGTTCATGCAAATGATCATGCTATGACATGTTCGAAACATCATGCGTACTTGAAACATTCTATATGCACAATACATGTCACTTGTATTAAAAACATCTTGACATGCACAATAAAACATGCAGTGTATCATTCCAGTTTTCATAAAAGTGTAAGATTCACTTACAGTACTCCTTGCAAATTCCTTCCCGATTCTTACTTGGCTCGATACCTACAAGAAATAGATCTCCTTCTCAATACACTGAGCATCCGATAAAATATATCGATACGTTTCGGTTCTACTAAGCTATTCGAGGAAATCTATCGTGAAATCCACTAAGGAATGAATAGCGATAATTATGCGCTTAACTTAATTTAACGGTATAATATAGTTGTCGGATTTCTCTTAATCCAATTTGAACTTTCTATTCATCCCTTAACTTCGTACTTCCCGTCCATCGGAGTATTTCCGAATAGCAACTATATTATACTTCTTTGATATCATATATATATATATATCACTTAAATTCTTTTAATCATTTAAATATTTTATTTACTCTTTTCTTTAACTAATATTCAAAACTTAGGTTATTTAATTATTAAACTCTATTACAATATATTTATATATCTATTCACGATTAGGGTTTTAATCAACAATTAATAAATTAGGATTAAACCTAAGTCTCCCATTATTACATGTGCTCTACTAAAACCTTACATTAAACCATTAATAAATTTAATCACGATTATATCTTGACTTAGACCTAGACCTTAATTAATCCGAGATACTAACCCTAACTAGGGTTTCGAATATTTCATTACATGCTCATGGTTCTTCAAGCTTGTATTCCAATTGGTCAAAACCCTAATCCCAAGTGTTCATCATAACAATATAATTCCAATTAGCCTAATCCCCAATTTCAAGTATCCAACACAACAATTATAACCTATTTATCATAATTTACAATTAGGGTTTCTCTTCCTTATGACATTCGGCCAACACCAATTTTTTATGCATCCTTTAATCACAACTTCAACTCCAATGGTGATCTCATCCTCCATTCAACAATTTCACAACCTAGGATCTAAGAATCCAAACACCAACACAATATATCATGCTTATACAATTCGGCCAACACATGTTTTCATCCAAATAATTAGGTTTTCTTTTGTTTCCTTCAATTTGCATGCATCCTTTACCTAACATAATTATCTACCATTCATTAAGTCATAAATCTTGCACATATCATGGCCAATGTCCAGATCTAAACATATACAAAATTATACATGAAGACCTAAGCATATCATATTCGGCCATACCTCAAAATGTCACATTTTTCATGCTAAAAATTATAACATGCATATCCTTTGCATTTGTGACCTAACTAGCATGCATCAACTTCATATCTTCATCAAGTACTCCCATCAACATTAGATCTACACTTTAGAAACTTCAACAACAATAGATCTAAGGAAATATCCAACTTACATTCGGCCAAACATAACATAAGTTTAGATCTAAACTTATCTAACATACATTGTTCTCCTTTTGTATTTATGACCTATTTGCATGCATTAACTCCATAGATCCGAACCACTTTCACATGTACATTGTTTTTACATTATCAAGAACATAGTTAAACACTTAGATCTAATATTAGAGAGACCAACAACACAAGATCTAAGCATATAATTCGGCCATCACTATACCTAACCAACAACAACACATTTTTGGCCTTACCTTGATGATTATCACAAGCCTTGAGTACCTAGCACAATAAAATACCCTAGGTTAGAACTTTATAAAGAACTTAAGCAAAACTTTATACGAAATCAAGCCTACCTCTACCTTCACCAAATTTCCAAGTTTTCACCAAGATCCTTCCTTTCCAACTTTCGGTTAACCCCTCTTTGCAATGGTCCCAAGCTTGATCACAAGATGCTAAGATGGAGGTTTTTATGGTGGGGAAAATGAGAACAAAGAAATGCTTGAAACTTGAATGGTTTAGTTCTAGGGAAGTGAGCTAGATTTCAACAAGGGAAAATGGCTAGGTGAATAGAAATTTCCAAGAGAAGAGATGAGTTGCACAAAAGGGGATTTGGTTACCTAGAGAAGAGAAACAAACTTAGAGCTTTAGAGAGTGATTGGTTGCAAGAAGAAAAGAACAAGCTTAAGCTCAAAGGGGAGATTCGGTCAAGAGAGAAAAAGAGAGAGAGTTGAAGGAAGGAGTGATATTCGGCCAAGAGAAGAAATACTAAGTGTGAGGGGGAGTTCTCTTGATGCAATTGAGTCTCCCAAGGTGAAATTATGGCCATGACAATAGACATGAGGTATTGAGATGACAAGAGAGAGAGAAGGAAGAAAGGGGGGGGAAATGGGTGAGTTGGCCGACCATGCTTGGCTTCTCTCTTCTCCTTTTTCTTTTCAATTTCTCTCACATCCTCTTGTCTCCTCAAGCCATGTCTTGCATTGGGTTTTTCTCCCTTTCCTCTTGATCTTTACGTAAACTTCACCCTCTTCCTTGCTTTTTCTCTCTTTACAATTCCATTGAATTGTCTTGTCACATGAATGCATCTCTTATCACCTCTTACAACTTCACATAGCCTACACACTTTATGGCTTTTCACTTCTTACAACTTCACATGGCCTACACACTTTATGGCTTTTCACTTCTTACAACTCACATGGGTTCACCAATTTGGCTTTCTCCCTACGTAAATGGCCTTGTCCTAATTCCTCATTTATTTGTTTGGTTGAAATGCAACTAACTTAGCTACTATCACAACTAACTTTCAATTTAGTTACTTTATCACCTAACTTATCTCCTATAAGCTCTCTAGCTTATCTAGTTCAATCACTTAGCTTATCACCTCATAAGCCTAACAACTTATCTTAAGATAATGGCTCTAGCCTATCTCTACGATAGCCACATCAACTTATCGCATTAAAAGTTTCCTAGCTTATCACTATGATAATCAAGTGTGCTTATCACTTAAAACATCTCTTAAACTTATCATGTGTCTATTAGCTTATCATCTAATATTTCTAATGATAATTCATAATTACTAATCTAGGCCAAATAATAATAATATGTGCTACCTATTAAAGACACACAAAATATTCCAATACTTAAAGGAAATTCATGCATTTTTCTATTACATTATTTTCGGCAAAATATATATATATATCTTAATGAAAAATTATATTTCATGGATTATGAAATATACTAAGCAAGTGAAAAATATAAATCCATAAGAGAAACTTACCTTGAAAGTTTCGACTCTTAAGAAATAAAATTTAAACTTGCACAAAATTTTCATAATGCAAGAAAATTATTTAAGGAAAAATTTTATTAAATAAAATCTCATTTTAACTAATGTATCTTAAACATAACAAAAGCAAAGTTCGGGGTCTCACAGTACCGACCAGAGCCCCTTGCTTAACTTGTCATAAAAACTCTCATACTTCCATTTGCATAAAGACTTCTTTCATGCTATCAAGCAAATGCTCATGTCATGTTTGATAAAATGAGAGTTCATGCTTGAAAATGTCATGTTGTATATCATTCCAGTTTTTAGAAAAGCGTAAGTTTCCACTTACTTCCACTTACCTTCGTCCACTTGAGCGTATGGCAGCACCTTGCCTACAATTGATTCATACTAATGTCATTTATAGGTTTACTAGATGTAGAGAATAGTCATTCAATTAAATTCAGCACATCATACAAAATCGTCCATATTTCTTGATTTCCCAATGGTGATCTTACAATGCAAAGTATTCTCTTAAGGATGCCAAAACCATAACAATTTGGTTCTAAACTGATACTTACTCTAATTTTCATAACATATCAAAATTCTAAGTAATTTGGAGCTCATTTACCACTCGAAACATTTACCCAAAAATACAAGTTGCTGAGGACGTCCAAGCGGACAGCCCCAACGTCTCCAACTTAAAAATTCATAACTTTAAAGACATGGCTCCAAATGACATGAAATTTTCTTTTAAACTAGTCTCCTTTCATAGTTAAAGATTGAAGATAAAAATCACATACATCGGAATTACCATGCATTTTCAACGACACTTCATATCGGGTGAAAAATCCTAGGGCAACACTGCTGCTGCCTCCAGCTCGGCCTCCTATTTTCAAAACACCATAACTTATGAATTACACCTCCAAATCACACGAAATTCACCTTAACATTTTCTTATTTCATAAAATTAAAATTCAAGACCAGACTCGTAAAATTTGGACGTAAACTGATCACCCAAAAGGTATCCGAAATAAGCAACATTCTGGATGTGCTAGACTGGTGGCAGCTTGACGTTTGGACCTTGAACAACGCATAACTCACCCAATACTTATCGGAATCATCCAAGGTATGGCTTAAAATCTTCATATTTCCTAGGCCTACAATCTAGGATCCTCTTAAGATAAAGGGATAAGCACAATTGCATCATAATACACTCCTAGTTCGAGCCTTGAAATCTGCAGAAGTTAATTTCAGCAACAACAATGATCTTCTCAACCTTCCAAACCTCCAACAACCAAAACCCCAATCTCTTCATGTCACAACCAACATCCAAGGCTAATTTAACATCTCATAACAGCAACCATTCTCTCACATTCTTCCTACTTTTACAACTCCAATTCAAAGTTTACAAAAAAAACCATGATTTCATCCTCAAACTAAAGCTATTGCATTTATCCCTCTTCTCTTGGTCTTTTTGTCAAACACCTAGGGTGCATAAATGTTTTCTCTTGAGCCCTTTTCCAGATCTAACCATATCTCCCCATGGTTTCATGTAAGATCTATACTACCCTTAAAGAAAACATGTAGATAAGGAAAAGACCTAGCATTGTTGATACCTAAAGCAACAACCATCAAAACAACAAACAACCATCAAAACGAGAAAGAAGAAAAATGAGAGAAATGGGGTAGTGGGATTTGGTCGGTCAACAAGAACCGAACTCCACCTCACCTCTTTCTCTTTCTCCTTCTTCTTCTTCTCCTTCTTCTTCTTCTTCCTTCTTCTTCTTTCTTCTTCTTCTTCTTTCTTCTTCCGGCCTTTTCCTCTTCTTTCTCCTTTCTTCCTTTGGTTGTGCGGGTGAGTTTGGGCAAAAGGGTGTTAGGGCAAAATGAAATGAAGTGTGCGGCAGCTAGGGGGGAAATAGGCGTGAACTTGGCTTGGGGGAAGGAAAAGACAAAACTGCCCTTCCCCCCTTTCTTACCCTTCTTCTCGTGAGTCTCCCCTTTTTCCCCTCATTTTTATTTTTATTTTTATTATATCTTATTTTCTGCTACTACATAAACTAACCCTAACATGCCTTCCCATCTTTATTTCAAGAAATCATACATTTTTCAAAAATCGAGCCCCTAATTAAATTTCTTCCAAATATTTCAAACTTAGGGATATACTCCAACAATAAAATGATTAGCTTAATCAATCCCACATACTCAAATTTAATACTATTACAACTACAACAATATAACATTTCAATTATAATTAAGGATGCATAAAAATGCTAGGGCAAAATCTCACCTAGTCATGGTTTTAGATTAATTCAACCATACATACATACCTTTCTCAATAATTAGAGTAGTACAAAACTCAAAGAGTCCAAAAGCAACGATAAATAAAGTCGGGGTCTCACACAAACGGTTGGATACATCTAAACGACATCGTGTTGTGCCAATCGATCTGTGATCCTAATTATTAAAAAAATAATTTTTAACCAGACAAATGACTTAATTATGAATTTTTTTTACTAATGATGCCATCTAAATACATGTCTCATACAAATACCTTATAATCGTGTGCTGAATATAGATTATATCACTAGTTTATCCGATCTGATGCATGCCTCATACTACCTCTTACAATATGTTTCTATGATGCAATATGTACAACTTAAACATGATTTCCTAAAGATTAACTGTCACGCCCCGAACGCTAGCCCGAAGGGGGTTAATGACAGCCGCGAACATTTACTCAATGAATGTTCCAGCGTTTTCTCTTATTCTTGCAGCGGAAATTTTTTTTTTTAAAAACACATATAACTGAGAGAGACGGCCAAAGAGATTTACTATAAACTTCAACTTACGCAAAACGACTTCCTCGAAATAGGGTAAGCGTCTTAATGACATCGCATGACTGCACAACTGAAGTACATGATCTAAGGGATTCCATCAAAACCACTTCATATTGACCTACTCATAACATCTTTGTAATACATCTTGAATCCTTATACACATAACATAGACATACACCGGATGCCTGATAACAAGCGTTCTTAGTGCTTCCTATGAACTCTTCAACTCCTGTTTCTGATAACCACGACTAACCTTGACATTTACTAGGCCGAATAACCCATGACCGCCACATAACAAAGGCTCATGCCGGCTCTTCAAAAATTTTACATCTACCCTTTAATGAAACAACAAAGAGAGATGAGGACGTTCCCATCAGTTCCTCTTCTAGATTTCCCCACCTGAATTGTTATCATCTGGAATGATACAATTTAAAACTGTGAGTCAAAAGACTCAAACTCAGTAAGGAATCATAGTTAAAACATGGATTTGAAATCATGGTTTAGAAACATGAACTTGAAATCGTGAGTTTGAAACCATGAACTTGTTCTTGATCTCATAATCATGAACTTAAAATCGTAAGCATGCACTTGAACTTGAAATCATAAGCATTCACTTAAACTTGAAATCATAAGCATGCACTTAAACTTGAAATCATAAGCATGCACTTAAACTTGAAATCATAAGCATGCACTTAAACTTGAAATCATAATGAACTTAAAATCATAGCATGCACTTGATCTTGAAATATCATGTAAACTTATGTAATTCATGCATGATGCTCTTGCATATGCACGTGTATGCCTCATGATTGCATATGCACATGCACTTGCTCTTGAAAACATCATTTGTACTTATAAAGCTCTTGCTTTTGGAAAATCTTTCCAATCTTTATGTTATGGGCTACTTTAGCTCCATTTACCCCTGGCATCAGGGTTGTGCGTTCCCGTTAGAACTGTCCCCTATTTCCCTTGGGGAACTTACATATGGTCGAGCTAGCACACCTTCTCGCATTCGTCCATCAGTGGCTAGACACGACCCTTGGAGGTTCACACCTTCTTGCAAGTATCCTTCAGTGTGATTGCACATACCTCCTGGACTACCCATCCTTCTTGCAAGCATCCTTCACGTAAACTTCCTTCGGTATGGATGCACCTTCTTTACTTGGTACGGTACCGACCGACTTGGGTTCATTAACTTACTTGTCATAAAACTTGTCATAAAGTAGCATAAAAATGGTACTTTCATTTGCATAAAATTTCTCCTTCTTTCTCATGAGAAAAATGAATGCAAATGATCATGATCTATTCATGTCGTGCTTGATGATGAGTAATCAACTTATCACAAAATGCTTCTCATACTTTCATTTGCACAAAACTTTCTTTTTCTTCAAGAAAATCGTGCAAATGCTCATGACGTGTCATGCTTGATGCAAATATCTCATAAAACTTTCTTGATCTCCTAAAACTTTCATGTTTTCATTTGCACAAAAACTCCTTTCATGCTTTCATGCAAATACGTATACTACGTCATGCTTGTTGAGAAATAACTTGTCATGCTTGGTTATAAACCTGTTATGTTTGTTCATAAAATCATGATGCTTATCATTCCACTTTTCATAACAAGTAATTTTTCACTCACTATTTTCTCTTACAAACGTAAGCTCCTCTTACTTCGCTTGCTTGTGGGTTGAATGTCCCTTTACCTACAATTGGATCATACTATTGTTATCCATAGGTTTACTAGACGTATAGAGTAATCAACCAATTACTCACGCTTCATCATACAAAATTGTCCTTATTCCTCAATCAATATCTCATACTTCGTCATACACATACTTCATCATATAAAATCATCCATATTCCTCATTCAATAACTCATACTTCGTCATACAAAATCATCCATATCCTTGACTTCTAATTGGTGATCTTACACCACAAGGTATTTTCTTAAGTGAAAAACCTAGTAGGGTCTCCTAATAGGTCAATAGGAAACTTAGAAACTTAGGAAAAATTTCGTGAAATTCAAAGAAGCCGCTCGAGCGCTCGTCGAGCGTTAAGCCTCTATATAAAATGTTAAGGTACGCTCGAGCGCTGGTCGAGCATCAGTCGGGCGTAACTCTCTGTGAAATTGTTTGAAGGACGCTCGAGCGCTGGTCGAACGTTGGTCGAGCGTGAACTTACTGCACAAAAATTCTTGAAGGATGCTCGAGCGCTTGTCGAGCGCCGGTTGAGCGCATGTCCATATTTCAGACACAAAACACACATTATACATCCAACAAACACGAAATTTGTCTTAACATGCTCTCCTCTTATAACCTCATATTCCAGACTTCTATTTTACACCTACAAATCAAGACTTCCAACCAAAACAATATGATTTCATCACTCGACCAAATGTTATTGCATCTATTTCACTACCTTTGGTCTTTTATCAAACACCTAGTATGCAAGTTGGTTTCTTTTGTGTATAAATCTCCAGATCTAACCATTTTCTCCATGGTTTTGTACACAATCCATACAACTCTCTAAAACTCACTAGATCTACATTTCTTCAAAGAAAACACATGAATCTCAAGGAGAAAATCTATCTAGACAAACAACCATGAAAACAACCAACCAACAAAAAGGAAAAAAGAGAAAATGGGTGAAAGTGGGGATGGCTTGGCCGGCCAAACCACTCAGCTCCCTCTTTCTTTCTCTTCTTCCTTTCTCCTTCTTCTTTTCTCCTCTTCTTCTACTTCTTCTTCCTTCTTTCTTCTTTCTTTCTTCTCTTCTCTTCTTCGGTGGGAGCTAGGGCAAATGGCTTATGTGGTGGAGAGGGGGGGTTTCCTTATACGTAAAGGGGCTTGGGGGAAGGGAAAAGGCAAAATTGCCCTTCCCCTCTTCTTTCCCTTTCTGCCCTCCATTTCTCCCCTCTTTTCCTTTTCTGCCACTCCCACAATTAACTCTAATATGTCTCCTCATTTTTGTTCCAAGGATTCTCATATTTCCAAGGCTAAAGCCCCTAATTAAAATATTTCTAAATCTTGTAATTTAGGGACATTTTCCATTAATAAAACAATTTCATCAATCTCAATTGCTCAAATCTAATGTCAATTAATATAACAGTCAGATCCTTGCTTAAAACTAACTTAAAACTTATAAAAATGTTAGGGGAAAAATCCCCCTAAACATAACTTGAAATTAATTTATCCATACATACATCCTTAATAAACTTCCTTTACACTATCCCTTACTCAATACTTTACATCATACCATGTCTGGGCTAATGTCTATCGACTTCCCACCATCTTAACCTCAATAAATTTCTTAACTAAGCTTATACAACTTTCCTCAATGTTAGGGTTCACAAGTCTTCCATTGGAACTCCAAATTCATCATATATGGAATTTTAACTGGTCCTGCTCGAGCGCCAGTTGAGCACCGGTCGAGCGCCAACTTACTGTCCAACTCACTGCGTAGAATTCCCAAGGGCCGCTCGAGCACCTGTCGAGCGTTGGTCAAACGACAAGGCACTGTCCATCATATTTCCTTAAGGCCGCTCTAGCGCCTGTTGCCCGCTGGTTGAGCGCAATGTTACCTAAAAACAGGGTGCTAAGAAAAATCTTCTTATTCCAACACCCTAATTGTGATCCTCCAATTATTTCAACTAAATCCCCAAATACTCAATTTCAATATTGTCAAAACTACAAACAACATATCAATTCAATTGTAATTAGATGCACAAAATGCTAGGGGAAATCTTCACCTAGACATAACCTTAGATTAATTCCTCTATACCTGCCTTCCTCAATAATTAGAGCACAACTCAAGTTGGGGTCTCACATCCTCCCCTCCTTACAAAAATTCCGTCCTCGGAATTTAGTCTTTGTCCTTAACTGTTTTTCCCTTTTGTCTAACCCTTATCGGTTCTCCTACATATATAAAGGTTCCCTTAATGTGCAAGGGCTCATACTCTAAGACATGGGTAGGGCCACTGGTATGTCACGGTCCCCATTTCGATCTAAAATCCCAAAAGATTCTATTCGCACTCATCCGTCCCTTCAAACTTGACGTTTTCCTTGGTTAACGAGGTCAATGGCATAGCTATCCTTGAAAACCCCTCGATAACCTTTCGATAATATCTAGCTATTCCCAGAAAACTTCTTATTTCTTTCACATTTGTAGGCCTCGGCCATTTAAACAAAACATCGACCTTACTGTGATCACAGCAACCCGAGAGATGAGTGTAAACTTAGGCGATGTTCCGACAGAAGACATCGTAGAAGAGTTAGGGCTCAAGACGCTGCATCTGAGACCCACATTTCCTCACAAGAAGTAGAGTCTAGACCTAGGTATCATGGACCACCCGAGAACATAATCCATGACCCTAGTATAGATGAACTAAACCAAGGAGCTAGATCACAGTCTTGGACGGGGAGTAATTCCCCAGATCACATTTATCAGGGGGAGATTAGTAGTGGGACAAACACGAATGTTCGTCCCTACCCCTATGGTCCTGCACCTTCGTAGTCAGGACAAAATTATTGGTGGTAAAGAAATTCCGGGGTCGGAATTTTTATGAGGAGGGGAGAATGTGAGACCCTGATTATTTCTTATGCTATTTCTTATGTATTAGCTTTAATTTTATTATGGGGCCAAATTTTTGGCCAATGTATGGCCTAAGCTTTATGTTAAGGTACATCAATTAATATTGGATTTTATTTCATGAAATTTCCTAAAATAACTTTTTTGTCATTTTGGGAAGTTTTGTGCAAAGTTTAAATTATATTTTCCTAGGAGCCGAAATTTGCAAGGTGAGTTTCTCTCTTATGAATTTATATTTTCCATTTGCCTAGTATGCTTCATGATCCATAAAAATTTAATTATGATTAAAGGTTTTTATATATAGGCCGAAAATAATTAAGGGGATAAAATCATGAATTTCTTTTAAGAATTTATTGAATATTCTTGTGTCATTAATATGTGGCATATATTATTATTATATGGAATAAATTAATAAGTTGAATTGTCATTAGAATATTAAATGATAAGTTACTGAGCATATGATAAGGTTTAAAGAGAGATTAAAATGATAAGTACACTTGCTTATCATAGTGATAAGCAAGCATAATGATAAGTTAGGGAACTTTTTAGGTGATAAGTCATTGTGGCTATTGTAGAGATAGGCTAGAGCCATTATCATAAGATAAGAGATCATGCTTATGAGATGATAAGCTAAGTAATTGAACTACATAAGCTAGAGAACTTATAAGAGATAAGTTATGTGAAATAGTAACCAAGTTGAAAGTTAGTTGTGGGATAGTAACTAGGTTAGTTGCAATGCAACCAAACAAAACAAATGAGAGCTAAAGAGGGGGGCTTTTACGTGAAGAGCAGCATGAGGTGAATGGAAAGCCAAGAGTAAATTGCCATGTGAAGTTGTAAGAAGTGTAAGAGGTGCATTCATGTGACAAGACAACACATTGGAAGAAAAAAGAGAGAAAAAGCAAGGGAGGGGATGAGCTCCACGTGAAGACCAAGTGAGATGAGGGAAAAATCAATGCAAAGGCATAGCTTAGGGAGACAAGGATTGATGTGAGAAAAAGGTGAAATGAAAAGAGGAGAAAAGGAGAGCCATGCTTGGTCGGCCAAACCCACATTCACCCCCCTTTTCTCCTTCAAACTTCTCTCTTGTCATCTCAACATCTCAAGTCATGTGTCATAGCCATAATTCACCTTGGGAGACTCATTCCCTCACACTTCACAATTGATTTTGCATTGGCCGAACCTCACCATTTCACTTCACTCTCCATTTCTCCCTCACTTGGCCGAATACCTCATTTTCTCTCAACCCTCTCATTTTCCTGTCTTGACCGAACCACTCATCTAAGCTCAAGTCTTGCTCTTTTCCTCTTGCATTCTAAATCACACTCCAAAAGCTCAAGTTTAGACCTCTCTTTGTGGTGGCCAAATCTTCACATTGTGCAACACCATTTTCTTCTTTGAAAACCCTACTCATTAGCCTCCTTCCTCTTGAAGAAGTTAGTTCATTTCCATTAGAACTAATCATTCAAGCTTACCATATTTCCCCCCCCCACCATAAAACCCACCTTAGCACCTCAAATCAAGCTTGGATCTTCTCTAAGGAGGGTGAACCGAAACTTGGAAGAAGAAAGAGTTTTGGGTAAAAGTTTGGTGAAGGTAGAGGTAGGCTTGATTCTATTTAGTGTTCTTGCCTAAAGTTTTTCATAAGTTCTAACGTAGGGTATTTTATTGTGCTAGGTACTCAAGCTTGTGATAATCATCAAGGTAAGGCTAAAGATGTGATGTTGTTGGTTTAAATATAGTGTTGGCCGAATGTATCATGATAGGATCTTAAGTTAGTGTCTTGAGTGTTGTTAGATTTTGAAGTTATGAAATCAACCCTAAGGTATAATGCTAGATCCGGCCATATAAACATGAGATCTAAGTTTGAATGTTGGAAAAATGCAAGGATTTAACAATGTATGTTAGATAAGTTTAGATCTAGACTTATGTTGTGTTTGGCCGAATGTATGTGGGATATTTCCTTAGATCTATTATTGTTGAAGTTCCTAAAGTTTAGATCTAATGTTGTTGGGTGTATATGATGAAGATATGAAGTTAAGGCATGCTAGTTAGGTTATAAAATGCAAAGGGAAGTGCATGTTGTGATTTTGGCATGAAAAGTGTGATATTTGGTGTTTGGCCGAACCATGTGTACCCTAGATCTTCAAGTATGATTTTGTACATGTGTAGGTTTGTTGGTTGGCCATAAAATGTGTAAGTTTGATAACCTTATGCATGGTGTTAAGCATGAAATATAGAAGATGCATGCAAATCAAAAGATTCAAAAGAAAACCTAATTGTTTTGTGACTAATAGGTGTTGGCCGATTATGATGTGTTGTTGGATCTTGAGTTTGTTTTGTGATTTGTAGATCCTAGGTTGTGAATCTGAGAAATGGAGGATGGGATCGCCATTGGAGTTGAAATTGTAACCAAAGAACACATGAACTTAATGTTGGCCGAATGACCTAATGATAGGAAACCCTAATTGCAAGCTTATAATAGATGAAAATATATTTACATGTGATGGATACATAAAATTAGGGTTATGATTAAATAAGTTAGAAGTTTTAAGCTCAATCATAAAACCCGTCATATTAGTAAGAGAAAAACATAAATGATAAGTTAAAGATCCGGATTAAATGAATCAGCAAAGTTTTATGGTGTTAAGTATTGATTGAAGAAATTACCTAGGTTGACCGTGTTGGCTTTTGTGCACAATCGAGATTTTGATGATTTCAATAAATGGATGAGTTTACAAAACTGACATCTTCAAAGACAAAGACAACTTGACGAAAAGAGCCAAACCTTGAAGAAAGAAGAACAAAAAGACGCAAGGAGCTAAAAGTGAAGTTTCAAGACCTTAGGGTATAATCCTTGTAACTCTTTATTCCACATTTGACAAGGATTTGAATCACGCACTTGCATATATTTCAAAACGTCCATAAACCGTTTTACCTTTTGTTTGAAAGATTAAAATGTTTTTAAAGGTTTCAAAACACCCTAAATATATTCCTAAACTCTTCATATACTTATGGGAATTAAGTCTTTAAAATTGGGTGTTTAAAAGTGGTCAAAAACATGTTTTTAAATGAAGCGGTCGATGAACTTTTTGTAGCGGTCGACCTCTACATGAAGCGGTCGATCATTGACAGCATTCAAAATTATGACCGTTGGGCAACGGCTACTTGAACCGGTCGACCGGTACATGAAGCGGTCGACCGGTACAACGGTAAAATTGTCAAATCGACCCCCAACGGCTATAAACGGCTAGTTTTCATATGTGGTCTATAAATACACATCCAAAACGTCTAAAATAAAGAACTAACGACCACATATCATTTGTATAGCTTGAGAAATATTCTAAACCTTCTTATTTCATATTTCTCATATCATTCACACAAATTGCACTTTCACATCCTTGTCTTTGTGTGAATCAAGAGATAGAGCTTTCCACTTTTATATCCACTCTTTGAGAGAGTCTTGTTCCTAAATCTTCCTATCTAGAGAGTTGTTTCCTTTAGTGAGGTTGTTCACTAAAGAAGAAGCTTAGAGAGGGTATATCTCAAGCTTGGTAAGGTTGTGAGTGGTAAGCCCGAAAAACCACTTGGGTGGGTTTGAGTGTTGAGCCCGGGAGAAAACACTTGTACGGTTCACTAGCACCCGGAAGCTAGTGTGTAAAGCTATTTGAAGAATAGTGGAGAAACCTCAAGGCTCGGTGAAGGAGCTTGAGGGGTGGATGTAGGCGGGTTTGCCGAACCACCTAAAAATCGAGTGTTTGCTTCTCTTATCCCTACTCCTTACTTTAGCACTTATTTACAGTTCCGCATATTATATACTTGTGCTAAAGTAGTATCTACTAGCAAACACGTCTTTGGGGGTCAATACCGAAAAGTTTTAGAAAACCAATTCACCCCCCCCCCCCTCTTGGGTTGCCTTAATCCTGAAACTAGGACTCACAGACCGAAACTTAGGGTGAATTAGATAGCCTATATTTTCGGGTTTCATAGAAGTTTAATGTTAAGCTAAAGATTAATTATGATTACATTTAGTAATTGGTGAATTTAAAGATTTAGTGTAATATGTAATAGGAGAAAGATTAAGATTTAATCAAAGTATAATTAGCTTGCTAGATTAGAAAATTTAATAAGATTAATTAATAAAGAATTCTATATAAAACTTTAATAATATTATATTTTCATAAATATATCTTTGGTTGATAACCGATTTTAAAATGCAAATATTTAATTTATTGATTACGTACTCATTTCTTAATGCTAAGAAACGTTTAAATCGCTTGTAGGCGATCTACGTGTCTTTATACATTGTCAAGGAGATCAAGTGTAAGTGGAAACTGTAAGTGGTCTTTTCAAAACTGGGATGACACACTGCATCATTTCATGAACAAGCATGAGATTTTGATCGAGCATGACATGACATGTGCATTGCATGAATTTTTCTAAAGACAATGTTTATGCAATGATTTTTATGGAAAGATTATGAAAAATTTTATGAAACGATAAGTTATGTCACGCCCCGAACGGCATCCCGCAGTGACCGTGACAGCCGCGAGCTATCCCCCGGATGGCTCCAGCGTTCTTACTTATATACTTACGTGCTTACGGCGGAAACGTACAGGATCGCGAGGGATTCGAGCTAAATCATACATAATCAGAGTTCTCATTAAGTTTTCATACAAAACATATATAACATATTAAAAGCCAACTAGTGACGCTCAAGCCACTATCATCAAAATTTAGAACATATTTCTTGTGCTTCTATGTCAGGTAGTCCTCCTGACTCTCTTCACCTGAGGCATCTGGAATGACACAATTTTGAAAACGTGAGTAAAAAAGACTCAGTAAGGGAAAGACATAAATTTGAAACATGCTTCTTGACTTATGTTTGCTTGACTCATGCTCGCTTAATCATGGAAGAAAGAACTTGACAAGTGATGCACATGCATATCATGAATATGCGCATGCTCTTGCTTAAATTCGGCCCCAAGCCTTTGAAAATTACTTATTCATACTTGTGCCACTCTTGGCCTTTTCATAACCATTTCATATCTTTTACTTGTGGGCTCGCTCCATTTAACCCCTGAAGTCAGGGTTGTGCGTTCCCTTTGGAACCATCCCCGAATTCCCTTGGGGACCTTACATATGGTCAGCTAGCGCACCTTCTCGCATTCGTCCTTCAGTGGCTAGACTTGACCCTTGGTGTCACGCCCCGAACGCTAGCCCGAAGGGGGTTAATGACAGCCGCGAACATCCACTCAATGAATGTTCCAGCGTTTCTCTTAATCATGCAGCGGATTTTTTTTTTTATACAAATACATAAAACACCTACAACTGAGAGAGATGGGCCAAAGAGATTTACATAAACTTCAACTTACACAATTGACTACAACGGCAATAGTGAAAGCATCCAAATTACATGTCATGTCTGCATGACTAAAGTACAAGTCCTAAGGGATTCCAACAAAACCTTTATATGGACCTACTCATAACATATAAGTAATACATCTTGAATCCTTATACACATAACATAGACATTCACAGGATGCCTGATAGTACTTCCTATGAACTCTTCAACTTCTGATTCTGATAACCACGACTAAGATACTAGACATCAAAAACCTTGAACTCTAATAGTCCGAATAACCCATGACCACCACACGACGGAGGCTCATGATGACTCTTCAAAATTACATCTAACCTTTAATGAACAACAAAGAGGGATGAGGACGTTCCCATCGGTCCCTCTTCTAGATTTTCCCACCTGAATTGTTATCTGGAATGATACAATTTAAAACATCTGTGAGTCGAAAGACTCAGTAAGGAATTATAATTAAAACATGAACTTGAAATCATGGTTTGGAAATATGAACTTGAAATCGTACACTTGCTTTTAAACTTGAAATCGTACACTTGCTTTTAAACTTGAAATCGTACACTTGCTTTTAAACTTGAAATCGTCATGAACTCGATATCATAATGAACTTAAAAATCATAAGCATGCACTTGACTTAAAATCATAAGCATGCGCTTAAACTTGAAATAATTACAAACTTGAACATAATGTAATTCAAGTACAACTTGAAATATCACGAGCTTTAACTTGAAATAATCATAACTTGAACTTTAAATATCATGTATCCGTATATAATTCATGCATGATCATGAATCGTGATGCACGTGTATGCCTCATGATTGCATATGCACATGCACTTGCTCTTTTAAACATCTCTTATACTTATAAAGCTCTTTCTTTTGGAAAATCTTTTCCATTCTTATCCTATGGGCTACTTGAGCTCCATTTACCCCTGGCATCAGGGTTGTGCGTTCCCGTTGGAACTGTCCCCTATTTCCCTTGGGGACCTTACATATGGTCGAGCTAGCACACCTTCTCAATGTCCTTCAGTGGCTAGACACGACTCTTGGAGGTTCACACCTTCTTGCAAGCATCCTTCAGTGTGATTGCACATACCTCCTGGACTACCCATCCTTCTTGCAAGCATCCTTCGGTATGGGTGTCCTAGGTGACATCCATCCTTCACGTAAACGTCCTTCGGTATGGATGCACCTTCTTGACTTGGTACGGTACCGACCGACTTGGGTTCGTTCGTTAATTAACTTGTCATAAAACTTGTCATAAGTAGCATAAAAATGGTACATTCATTTGCATAAAATTTCTCCTTCTTTCTTATGAGACAAATAAATGCAAATGCAATTGCTCATGACGTGCTCATGTCATGCTTGGTAATCAACTTATCATAAAATGCTTCTAATGCTCTTGACAGTTCGTGCTTAATGACAAATATCTCATAAACCTTTCATGTTTTCCTTTGCACAAAAACTTCTTTCATGCTTTCATACAAATACGTATACGATGTCATGCTTGTTGAGAAATAACTTGTCATGCGTGGTTATAAACATGTTATGCTTATTCATAAAAACATGCTGTGTATCATTCCAGTTTTGTAAAGCGTAAGTTGCTACTTACTATTTTCACTTACAAACGTAAGCTCCTCTTACCTTCGCTTGCTTGAATGTTGAACGTCACGTTACCTACAATTGGATCATACCTTTGTTATTCATAGGTTACTAGACGTATAGAGTAATCAATCAATTACTCACGCTTCATCATACAAAATCGTCCTTATTCCTCATTCAATATCTCATACTTCGTCATTCACATACTTCGTCGTACAAAATCATCCAACACCCACGAAATTTTGCCCCAAGTGCCCTCCTCATATAACCTCATATACAAGACGTAAACTTTACACATACAACTCAAAACTTCCAACCAAAAACAATGATTTCATCACTAGAACAAAGGTTATTGCATCTATTTCACTCCCTTTGGTCTTTTATCAAACACCTAGTATGCAAGTTGGTTTCTCTTGGGTTTATAAATTCCCAGATCTAACCACATTCTCCATGGCTTTGTGCACAATCCATACAACTTTCTAAAACTCACTAGATCTACATTTTCTTCAAAGAAAACACATGAATCTCAAGGAGAAATCTAACAACACACAACCATCACAACAACCAAGGAGAAATCTAACAACACACAACCATCACAACAACCAAGGAGAAATCTAACAACACACAACCATCACAACAACCATTCAAAGGAAAAAGAGAACATAGGTGAAAATGGGTATGGCTTGGCCGGCCATAAGCACTCACCTTCTTCTCTCTCTCTTTCTTTCTCTTCTTCCTTTCTTCTTCTTCTTTTCTCCTTCTTCTTTCTTTCTTTTCTTCTCTTCTCTTCTTCGGTGGGGAGCTAGGGCAAAATGACTTGTGGGAAAGGGGGGGGTTGCCTTATACGTAAAGGGCTTGGGGAAAAGACAAGGCTGCCCTCCCTTATTTCCCCCTTTTTCACATGAATTCCACCTCACGTATTTTCTAGGGATTTAGTTATATGTGTCGACACCATCACTAAAGGTGTCGACACTTACAACACATTTAGTAGGATGTGTCGACACCATCACTCAAGGTGTCGACACTTCCAACACTTGGCCAAAGTGGGAAAAAATGTAAACTCTCGGGTTTCAGTTAGATGTGTCGACACCATCACTCAAGGTGTCGACACTTCCATCACTTGGTCAAAATTCACGGGAGTTCTGGAAAAATGCACACTTTCGGGTTTTAGTTGGATGTGTCGACACCATCACTCAAGGTGTCGACACTTACAACACTTAGTCAAAATTCACTTTGGGCTCCAGAAAAAGGTAAACTTTCGGGTGTTACTCTAATGTGTCGACACTATGCTCCAATGTGTCGACACTTACCTCAAAAATCACAAATTTAATCATACATACACTTGCAATAATACGTACTTAAGAGGTCATAAGCAATAACTTGACAGACCTAAAATCGGGGTCTCACATCCTCCCCTCCTTACAGAAATTCCGTCCTCGGAATTCGATTCTTCGTCCTTAACTCTTGCTCATTTGTCTAAACCTTATCTGTTTTTCTACATATATATGGTTCTCTTAATGTGCAAGGGCTCATACTCTAAGAAATAGGTAGGGCCACTGGTACGTCATGGTACCTATTCGGTCTAAAATCCCAAAAGATTTTATTCGCACTCAAACGTCTATTCAAACTTGACATTTTTCTTAATCAACGATGTCAATAGTATAACTATCTTTGTAAACCCCTCGATGAACCTTCGGTAGTATCCTGTTAACCCCAGGAAACTCCTTATTTCCTTCACATTTATTGGCCTTGGCCATTAGGATACATCATCGACCTTACCGTGTTCCACGACAATCCCCTTGCCTGAAACTACATGCCCCGAAAATCAGACTTGCTCCAACCAAAATTTACACTTAGAGAATTGACCTCCTTCTTTCACCTTCGACTGATGATACCTCGATCTCCAGTCAATCTTTGAGGATACTTATGTCTGTTATAACTTAATCGAACAGGTCATCAATATAAAGGTAACGTGTATCTATTCTTTATAGCCACCTTACACTTGGCCGTATAAACCCTTCCTCCAGAAGTTCTTCTATTTGAACCTTTAGCTCCTTCAGCTCTACTGGAGCCATTCGATACGATACTTTAGAAGGTAATTCTAACTCAGTACCAATTCCACTTCTCTATCTGGGGTAACCTAGGTATTTCTTTAGGAAAACATCGGGAAATTCGTTCACTATTGGGGTCTGCTCCACTGTAGCAGCCTCCCTCTCGGTATCATTTGCCAGGATTAAAAGTCCTTCATGACCTCTTTACAACCTAGTTGGTCGACATACTCGCTGGCCTTCGCCCCATTTTTTCTCATACATGGGAAACAACAACCCGGTCTCCCCTCCTTTTCCTCATCATAACGATTCATACGAGCACCATGCGCTGTCAACCAATTCATGCCTAATATGATGTCAAACCACCATCTCCATTACCATCAAATTAGCTAATACTATATGCCCCGCACTTTCAATTAGGCATTCTTTATAATTTGATCACCACCATTAGACTACATTATAGTGGATTTACTCATGCATTCGGGTAATCCTCCACATTTAGAAAAATTGGTAGTCAAGTTTCCTCAACTTAATTTATGCAATTCAATCGACAAACATTCTTTATAACCCTCTTAACTCTTCAAATGAACCACTGTATCATCATGAAAATCACTAATCAATCTAAATGGCCCCGAAGCACCCTAATCATCATTTCAATGTCTCTTATGCCATGGTCAATTCTAATGGCATCAATAAGCGCTTATAACAACAATCGTTAGCGCAAAATATTTTCTCAGATATATCTTTTTCCTAATCCAAGATCATACTCTGTTCATAAATGAGCATTAGTGCATACTTAAGCTCTTTATAATTGATCAACAAATCCCTTATCTGGGCGGTATAAAACTCCAATAGTTCCTCGATTCCCTGTTCGTATAATCTCAAATGCAGACCAAGTCCAATGTCAAAATTCATTATCCTCAAAACAACTCATTGTCTTGAATTCCTAAGCCTTAATAAATCAAAGAGCAATAACTATTCCTCAGCCAAATTTGACCCTCTGACTAAAATCAGGTGTTCAGGCAAACTCCATTCGGAAGTCTACCAAAATCAAAACTTACTTCAATTAAAATTTCTTCCAGGGTCTGCGTAATCATATCCTTAGGTAACCTTAATCATTTGTTCCTTGTTGCACCTGTTCAGTGACAAGCCGAGCCATGTGTCCTAAAACATCATCAGTAGTGACATTCGGTTCTCTGAGTCCCCAATTCTCTTTTGGTCCTCTAGGTGCCATTCTGCACTTCAAAGTCTTTATTCACTATGATTTCTCATAATGAGTCTATGTCACCAGTCTAGTGTACTTGATGCCTAACACATAGCTAACTCTTAGGGTTCTAATCTATACCTTATGTCTCCTGGCCCAAAGCTCTATTTCCTCTGATACCATTTCCTGTCACGCCCCGAACGCTAGCCCGAAGGGGGTTAATGACAGCCGCGAACATCCACTCAATGAATGTTCCAGCGTTTCTCTTAATCATGCAGCGGATTTTTTTTTATACAAATACATAAAACACCTACAACTGAGAGAGATGGGCCAAAGAGATTTACATAAACTTCAACTTACACAATTGACTACAACGGCAATAGTGAAAGCATCCAAATTACATGTCATGTCTGCATGACTGAAGTACAAGTCCTAAGGGATTCCAACAAAACCTTTATATGGACCTACTCATAACATATAAGTAATACATCTTGAATCCTTATACACATAACATAGACATTCACAGGATGCCTGATAGTACTTCCTATGAACTCTTCAACTTCTGATTCTGATAACCACGACTAAGATACTAGACATCAAAAACCTTGAACTCTAATAGTCCGAATAACCCATGACCACCACACGACGGAGGCTCATGATGACTCTTCAAAATTACATCTAACCTTTAATGAACAACAAAGAGGGATGAGGACGTTCCCATCGGTCCCTCTTCTAGATTTTCCCACCTGAATTGTTATCTGGAATGATACAATTTAAAACATCTGTGAGTCGAAAGACTCAGTAAGGAATTATAATTAAAACATGAACTTGAAATCATGGTTTGGAAATATGAACTTGAAATCGTACACTTGCTTTTAAACTTGAAATCGTACACTTGCTTTTAAACTTGAAATCGTCATGAACTCGATATCATAATGAACTTAAAAATCATAAGCATGCACTTGACTTAAAATCATAAGCATGCGCTTAAACTTGAAATAATTACAAACTTGAACATAATGTAATTCAAGTACAACTTGAAATATCACGAGCTTTAACTTGAAATAATCATAACTTGAACTTTAAATATCATGTATCCGTATATAATTCATGCATGATCATGAATCGTGATGCACGTGTATGCCTCATGATTGCATATGCACATGCACTTGCTCTTTTAAACATCTCTTATACTTATAAAGCTCTTTCTTTTGGAAAATCTTTTCCATTCTTATCCTATGGGCTACTTGAGCTCCATTTACCCCTGGCATCAGGGTTGTGCGTTCCCGTTGGAACTGTCCCCTATTTCCCTTGGGGACCTTACATATGGTCGAGCTAGCACACCTTCTCAATGTCCTTCAGTGGCTAGACACGACTCTTGGAGGTTCACACCTTCTTGCAAGCATCCTTCAGTGTGATTGCACATACCTCCTGGACTACCCATCCTTCTTGCAAGCATCCTTCGGTATGGGTGTCCTAGGTGACATCCATCCTTCACGTAAACGTCCTTCGGTATGGATGCACCTTCTTGACTTGGTACGGTACCGACCGACTTGGGTTCGTTCGTTAATTAACTTGTCATAAAACTTGTCATAAGTAGCATAAAAATGGTACATTCATTTGCATAAAATTTCTCCTTCTTTCTTATGAGACAAATAAATGCAAATGCAATTGCTCATGACGTGCTCATGTCATGCTTGGTAATCAACTTATCATAAAATGCTTCTAATGCTCTTGACAGTTCGTGCTTAATGACAAATATCTCATAAACCTTTCATGTTTTCCTTTGCACAAAAACTTCTTTCATGCTTTCATACAAATACGTATACGATGTCATGCTTGTTGAGAAATAACTTGTCATGCGTGGTTATAAACATGTTATGCTTATTCATAAAAACATGCTGTGTATCATTCCAGTTTTGTAAAGCGTAAGTTGCTACTTACTATTTTCACTTACAAACGTAAGCTCCTCTTACCTTCGCTTGCTTGAATGTTGAACGTCACGTTACCTACAATTGGATCATACCTTTGTTATTCATAGGTTACTAGACGTATAGAGTAATCAATCAATTACTCACGCTTCATCATACAAAATCGTCCTTATTCCTCATTCAATATCTCATACTTCGTCATACACATACTTCGTCGTACAAAATCATCCAACACCCACGAAATTTTGCCCCAAGTGCCCTCCTCATATAACCTCATATACAAGACGTAAACTTTACACATACAACTCAAAACTTCCAACCAAAAACAATGATTTCATCACTAGAACAAAGGTTATTGCATCTATTTCACTCCCTTTGGTCTTTTATCAAACACCTAGTATGCAAGTTGGTTTCTCTTGGGTTTATAAATTCCCAGATCTAACCACATTCTCCATGGCTTTGTGCACAATCCATACAACTTTCTAAAACTCACTAGATCTACATTTTCTTCAAAGAAAACACATGAATCTCAAGGAGAAATCTAACAACACACAACCATCACAACAACCAAGGAGAAATCTAACAACACACAACCATCACAACAACCAAGGAGAAATCTAACAACACACAACCATCACAACAACCATTCAAAGGAAAAAGAGAACATAGGTGAAAATGGGTATGGCTTGGCCGGCCATAAGCACTCACCTTCTTCTCTCTCTCTTTCTTTCTCTTCTTCCTTTCTTCTTCTTCTTTTCTCCTTCTTCTTTCTTTCTTTTCTTCTCTTCTCTTCTTCGGTGGGGAGCTAGGGCAAAATGACTTGTGGGAAAGGGGGGGGTTGCCTTATACGTAAAGGGCTTGGGGAAAAGACAAGGCTGCCCTCCCTTATTTCCCCCTTTTTCACATGAATTCCACCTCACGTATTTTCTAGGGATTTAGTTATATGTGTCGACACCATCACTAAAGGTGTCGACACTTACAACACATTTAGTAGGATGTGTCGACACCATCACTCAAGGTGTCGACACTTCCAACACTTGGCCAAAGTGGGAAAAAATGTAAACTCTCGGGTTTCAGTTAGATGTGTCGACACCATCACTCAAGGTGTCGACACTTCCATCACTTGGTCAAAATTCACGGGAGTTCTGGAAAAATGCACACTTTCGGGTTTTAGTTGGATGTGTCGACACCATCACTCAAGGTGTCGACACTTACAACACTTAGTCAAAATTCACTTTGGGCTCCAGAAAAAGGTAAACTTTCGGGTGTTACTCTAATGTGTCGACACTATGCTCCAATGTGTCGACACTTACCTCAAAAATCACAAATTTAATCATACATACACTTGCAATAATACGTACTTAAGAGGTCATAAGCAATAACTTGACAGACCTAAAATCGGGGTCTCACACTTGGAGGCCCACACCTTCTCAATGTCCTTCAGTGTGGTTGCACAGCCTCGTAGATTCACCCATCCTTCTCGCATTCGTCCTTCGGTATGGGAGTCCATCTTGATGGTACGGTACCGACCAGTGCCCCTTCACTTAACTTATCGTTTCACAAAACTTTTCATAGTCTTTCCATAAAATCATTGCATAAACATTCTTCTTGAAAAATTCATGCAATGCACATGTCGTGTCATGCTCGATTAAACTCTCATGCTTGTTCATGAAACGATGCAGTGTGTCATTCCAGTTTTGAAAAATAAACACTTACTGTCCACTTACAGTATCCACTTACACTTGGTCTTCCTTGGTAGTGTATAAGACACGTGGATCGCCTACAAGCGATTCAAATATTTCTTAGACTTTAAGGAATAGTACGTAATCATTAAGCATTTGCATTTTGAAATCGGTTATCAACCAAATATATATATATATATATATATATCACTGTAATTCTTTTTAATCATTAAAATATTTAAAATATTTTATTTACTCTTTCTTTAACTAATAATATTTAAACTTAGGCTATTTAATTATTAAACTCTATTACAATATTTTTTTATGTATCTATTCTCGATTAGGGTTTTAATCAACAATTAATAGATTTAGGATTAACTCAAGTCTTCCATTATTTAATGTACTTAATAAAATCTTTACAATTGTACCTCACTTGTATTTAATAAATTTCGGCCAAGACTTATTTATTCTAATTAAATCTTTAGTACATACTTACAACACAAGGCTTTGCTAATTCCTTATAACCCTAACTTCTAAGCCTTAATATCTTTTAATCCGATTAGCCAACCCTAATCTCATTTTTCAGTCATGATCAATTATATTTCCATTTATCACAAACTTGCAATTAGGGTTTCTACACATAAGGCATTCGGCCAACACCAAGTTCTATGTGTTCTTTAATCACAATTTATCTCCAATGGTGACCCCATCCTCCATTCACCAGATTCACAACTTAGGATCTAAAAATCAAAACACAAACACAAGTTATCACTCATAGCATTATTCGGCCAACACCAAAATATCACAACACCACTAGGTTTTCTTCGGTTCTTCTGCTTTGCATGCATTCTTCACATTTCAAGGTTGATTTTCATGCAATAGATTACTAAACTTACACATAATATGGCCAACCAACAGATCCAAGCATATATAAAATCATTCTCAAAGATTTAGGGCACACATGGTTCGGCCATACACCAAAACATCACATTTTTCATACCAAAATCACAACATGCATATCCTTTTCATTTTATCACCTATTTTGCATGTATCAACTTCATATCTTCATCATCCATAACCAACATGACTAGATCTACACTTTATACACACTAACATCCATAGATCTAAGGAAAATATTTAACTTGCAACCAACCAACACAACAAGACCTAGATCTAACTTCCTTTAACAAGCATTATTCTCCATTTGCGTTTTTCTTCACATACAATCTTAGATCTAAGGTTTTCATGGTTAGATCTAGCATTTAAACAACCTAGGGTTCTTAAGCATTCAAGATCTATACATAAAACCATTCGGCCATCTTTATACTAAACCAACAGCATCACATTTGGTCTTACCTTGTTGACTATCCCAAGCTTGAGTACCTAGAAAATAAAATGCCTTAGGTTAGTATTTATGAAACTTTAGGCAAGATCATCAAATAGAACCAAACTTACCTCTACCTTTACCAACTTTCCCTAAACTCCTCTTTCTTCCAAGTTTCGGTTCACCCTCCTTAGAAACTATCCAAGCTTGATTTGAGGAGCTAATGTGGGTTCTATGGTGGGTATGAGAATGTGGTAAGCTTGAAGAGAAATGAGGCTAATGGTTAGGGTTTTCAAGGAAGAGATGGGGTTGCATCAAGAGAGATTTGGTAACTACAAAGAGGTCTACACTTAGGCTTTTAGAATGGGATTTGGAAGGCAAGAGGAATGTGGTTTAGAGTGCAAGAGGAAAAAGGAAACAAACCTTGAACTTGGGTGTATGGTTCGGCCAAGAGAAGAAAATGGGAGAGAGTTGAGAGCAATGAAACTTTCGGCCAAGTGAGGAAGAATTTGGAAAGTGAAGTGCATGAGAGATTCGGCCAAGGCAATTGCAAGAGAGGTGTGAGAGAATGAGTCTCCCAAGGCAAGCTATGACACAAGACTTGAGGGGTTGAGTTGACAAGAGAGAGAAATTTGAAGGAAAAGGGAGGAATGGGGGGGGCCTTGGTCGACCAAGCTTGCTCCTTCCTTCTCTCTCTCTTTTCATCACATCAATTCTTGTCTCCCTAAGCATGACTTGCATTTAATTTGTTTTCTCTCTCTCCTCACATGCTTCATACGTAACTCCCACTAACCCCTTGATTTTTCTCTTCTTTTTACTTCCATGTGTTGTCTTGTCACATTGCATGCATCTTACACCTCTTACACTTCACATGGCATTTCACTTTTTGGCTTTTTCCAATTCACTACTAGCCCATTCACGTAAAAGCCATACCATTTACTTTATTTGGTTGCTTTCCAACCAACCTAGTTACTTCCACATTTAAATTGCAACTAACTTTCAACTTGGTTACTATCTCACCTAACTTATCACTCATAAGCTCTCTAGCTTATCTAATCCATTCCAATAGCTTATCATCTCATAAGCATGATATCTTATCCCATGATAATGGCCCTAGCCTATCTCTACAATAACCACAAGGACTTATCACCCTAAAAGTTTCCTAACCTATCATCATGCTTGCTTATCACTATGATAAGCAAGTGTGCTTATCATTTAAATCTCTCTTAAACCTTATCACATTAATACATAACTTATCATTTAATATTCTAATGAAAATTCTATTACTAATCTAGGCCACAAGGTAATAATACATGTCACATATGAATGATATAAAATATTCAATCAATGTCTTCAAAAGAAATTCATGATTTATCCCTTAACTATTTTCGGCATATATAAGGAAATCTATAAGTCATAATTTAAATTTTATGGTCCATGAAACATATTAAGTAAATGAAAAATATAAATTCATAAGAGAGAAACTTACTTGCAAATTTCGGCTCCTTAAAGAAAAATATAATTTAAACTTTGCATAAAATGACAAGAAAATTATTTAAGAAATTTCATGAAATAAAATCTCATTTTAATCGAAGTACCATAACATAAGGATTAGGCCATACATTGGCCAAGAACATGGCCCCATGACGAAATAAAAGCTAATACATTGGAAAATAAAAGATAATACATAAGAAATAACGTAGGAGAAAGTCGGGGTCTCACAAGTTAAGTCAAGGGGCACTGGTCGGTACCGTACCATCAAGATGGACTCCAATACCGAAGGACGAATGCGAGAAGGATGGGTGAATCCAAGAGGCTGTGCGAACCACACTGAAGGACATTGAGAAGGTGTGGGCCTCCAAGGGTCATGTCTAGCCACTGAAGGACGAATGCGAGAAGGTGTGCTAGCTTGACCGAATGAAAGATCTCCAAGGGAAATCGGGGACGGTTCCAAAGGGAACGCACAACCCTGACTTCAGGGGTTAAATGGAGCGTTAAGCCCACAAGTATGAATAAGTGATTTTCAAGGGCCAAGGGCCAATTTCAAGAACAAGTATGAAAGAAATATTTTCAAGGGCCTGGGGCCGAATTCAAGCAAAGAGCATATGCATATCCATGACACGCATGTGCATCACGAATCAAGTTTCTTTTTCATAATTAAGCAAGCATAAGTCAAGAGCATGTTTCAAATTATGTTTTTCCCTTACTGAGTCTTTTTGACTCACGTTTTTAAAATTGTGTCATTCCAGATGCCTCAGGTGAAGAGAGTCAGGAGGACTACCTGACATAGAAGGACAAGGATTATGTTCATAATTTTGATGATAGTGACTTGATCGATGAGATCCGTCACTAGTTGGGTTTTAATATGTTATATATGTTTTGTATGCAAACTTAATGAGAACCCTGATTATGTTAAGATTTAGCTCGTATCCCTCGTGATCCTGTACATTTTTGCCGTTAGTAAGTAAGAATGCATGTAAGAACGCTAGAGCTATCCGGGGGATGGCTCGCGGCTGTCACGGGCCCTGCGGGATGCCGTTCGGGGCGTGACACATATGGTACCTCTGCGAGGGCAAAAATTGTTGCTTTATAATTTTTCTCATTGTTATTAACAATTTGGGTGCTTTCATATGATGTCGTCTGTAATTTGTTTTAACAAAGGCTGCTGAAGCTCAATATGCTTAGGTTTTTTTGTATCCTTCCCTAATTTGTATGAATTGACCGTCTTGTATCCAGAGCCACAAAAATTTTCAAAAGATGGGTACGAAGAACACATGCATGTGAATCACCTAGCTCCAGCATTGCTTTCAATATTGCTTTTGCCATCACTTATCAGAGGCTCTCCAAGTCGAATTATTAATGTCAATTCTGTTGTAAGTTCCACAATTATTGTACATATAAGGGAAAACTACACTTTGTGCCCCTATCACATCTTCTACATTGTGCACCCCAAACATTCTGTCGATAGTCGGGACATTTCTCATCTGAGAGGGTGAACATTGTGATTTTTAATAGTTTGATGGTCACAAAAAATTGAAATTGGAAGTTAAGTTGAACATTGGAAAACTACCACACGCATTTTGCTCTGTCACATAATCAGAGAGGTGATGTACCATCTGATACCTTGTTGAATGATGCATACATCTGGTGAATGCAATCTTCATCAATGAACTTCCTTTATCAATAGCTGTTATGACAAGGAATTTTTGCTACAGCATATAGATTTTTCCCAATGCTGGTTGCTGTTGTAGTCATGGCATAGAAGCTATTCATTATGTCTTTCAAATTTTAATATTAGAAAGGGTAGGGAGTATTAGTTATCTCTAACTTCCATTGCATCTCCAAGCAGTTTGGCGATTTTGAGTTTATTTTTTAGTCTAACCTATATATCCAGAAATTCATAGTTGAATTGTATTGGTTCTTCACTACAAAATCAGTTTTCATGTTTCTACTCTTGGTCTTATTTCCGAAAACCAACCTCTGTCAGAAAGTGCTTCATCCACCAATTGTCTTTTCCTGCATCCTTAATCTTTGCCTTGAGACAAAACAAGTGGAATTTAGAATCACAGTCCATTCGAATGTGCATCATCCACATACAGCATCTTTCGATTGAGAAGATCCATCGTCTTGATAGCAAGCTATTGAGCTTGAAAACTTATTAAAGCTTGTATTGCTTACTTATGTGACAGACGAAAATGAAAGGGGGTGGGGGGCATGCAGACTTGTAAAGATGGTATAACCATTTAGGCCGAGGAACCTTCAGAAAAAATTAACATAGAAAAACCATGATGAAGCTTCACAAATATCAGTGAAGATAAGTGAAGAGAAAAATCCATGCTTAGTCTGATAGAACCGTGTTTAGTTCAGGTTGCAAAATAAGCTGTTAGTAACCTAAAAGTTTTTTTTTTAGTTGAAGTTTACATCCAAACCCCCTCAAAACTTTCTTAGACCCCATGCTGGTAGTACGATTTATTGTGACCCTTTTATGGTATGGACACATCATTTAAACATATCTTCTCATATGTTCCGGTCATCTATTTAACGTTTCTGACAAAATTGGTTGTCCCATCCTATTAGATCACAGCATATCTTTGGGTTCTGTGCCACTTTTCATGAGGATATGCATGATTCCTCCTTTCTATGAATGGAAATGAAAGTGCAAAATTGTTTCCTGGAAAGAGAAATGCAAAGATGTGCTCTAGCTAATACTCTATCATTTCCTCGGTTTTTTGTCTCTGATCAGATTGGATAAAGGGAAAACTTGTAATTACTATTGCTTATTTAGTAATAGCAAAATTTGAGCGAATTTCCAATGTTTTCTTTTGTAGATATCCAAATTAAACTTACATGCGTTTTTACATATTATGCAACATGTGGATCCTTTTTCTTCACTGTACACTTCTATTTTTTTTCTTAATTAGACACTTCTCAATCTTAATACTCCCCTACCCGTTTTTCCCTTCTCTGCCAGATGCACTCTGTTGGTTTTGTTGATGTAGAAGATATGAATATTGTCTCTGGGAAAAGGAAATACACGAGCTTAGTGGGATACACGAGCAGCAAGCTAGCACATGTATACTTTGAAGTCCATTTAGTCCTTTAAAGATCTGATGGTGTGGATAATTTCTTTTATTTGCTTATGGTAGTTTCCACTTTTCTCATCCTGAAGAAAACTATTAGATTGTTCCCCCCCCCCCTTTATTTAGATCCCTTATATGATATATGATTTATGTTTTTAGGTGAACTTAAGAATGGCCTAATTTGTGCCCTTGCATGCTGACTTTTTTTTTCTTCCCTTTTTTGTTTCTTCTTTCCACTGGATAAATGAATTTCACAACTATGGTAACCATTATTTCTGGAAAACGCTTTCAGAACATGGCCTTGGAGTGGAGAAATTTCAGGAACCTGCCTATGTGTGCTTTCTGGTGGACCTTAGGAAGGAAAACTTTTGAGTTGGGATTTTTCAGGGTGATTGGGAGGCTTCGAAGTTTGTAGGATGCATAGTAATGATATGGTGTCTAGTTGGAAGGCAAAAGTACCTATTCTTGAAGAAAACAGGTTGTAGGACTTTCTTGGCTGTATCAGTTTTAGCCGTTCTGTCTCTTATAAAAAAAAAAGTTTTAGCCGTTCTGTCTAAATGGTTATTTGATAGCAATTGGCTTGGAAAGTATAGAAGATTCTTTGGATTTAAAAGATGCGAGAGAAGAGGTATGATTTTCGGTTGAAGAGAAGAAAAAGGATACCTTAGTGGCCTCTTAAGGCTGTGTGAATGGTTACATGAACGGTGGACCAATAAGAAGGGGAAGAGATAGAGAAGGAAAAAAGAAAGAAAGAATAAACACACAGGGCCAACATACCTTAATAGTCAAACTACTAGATATGCACAAGGTTTGAATTCTTTTTGCAGATTGGGTATATATTATAGAGAGACAGGGAGACTTTTCGTTTTGCTACTAGCATTAGGATTCATAAGTTGACTGGTAAACTTAAGATCTAGTAGAATCTAACATAAGACTATCTTTTCTTATTAATAGAACGAACCTTGGTGGCCCACTTGTCGAGTTGGACTACATATTGAAAGTTTTTCATCCTAAGTTTATTTCTGCATACCAAGTGTCACCACATTAATTTTTTTTTTTGATAAGTAAGCCAATCTTATTGAAAAAGAAGAAAAAACACAGTACAAGAGACTATACTGACGAAAGAGAAAGCAAACACGCTAGAAAACTAATAAAATTCGGAAAATCCATAAACAGACAACCTAAAACCGAATTAGCCCACAGGAAAAGAGAATGCAACACAAAACCTCCCAAACTAGTCACAGACACAACCCTGTCTTCGAAACACCTCCCATTCCTCTCCCTCCATAAACACCGCCAAAAATACAAGCTAGAATCATCTTCCAAATGGCCAACGCAATTGGATCCCCAAACTTCCTCCTCCAACAACGCAAAACATCCACCACTCTCCTAGGCATAACCCAATCATAGTTAAGGATGCTCAACACATGCCCTCATAATTCTCTAGCCACGGAGCAGTGAATAAGGAGATGGTCAACTGTTTCACTATCGCTCTTACATAAGTAGCATCATTCAGTCACACAAACACTCTTCCTCCTCAAGTTGTCAATGGTTAAAATTTTCTCATGAGTGGCCTCCCAAACAAAGAAAGCTACTCTAGGGAGAACCCAGTTCCTGCAGCAAAGACGCCACGGAAAATCTCCAATGGAGCTCTCCAAAAGCAAAGCATACATCGATTTCACAGAGAAAACACCGCTCTTAGAACCCCTCCACAGCAACTTATCCTCTCCCTCTCTCCTCCTACACTGCGAATAAAGCAAAGAAAAAAACTCCGAGAAAACTTCCAACTCCCAATCGTGAATCAACCTATCAAAGTGGACATCCCACACAACCAGTCCAGAACCAAGCGCCATGCAATCAGCCATCCAAGCGTCCTTCCTTCGAGCAATAGAAAATAATTGAGGAAACTCCTCACTCAACGGTCTATCCCACACCACTTGTCATGCCAGAACCGAATTCTAGAACAGGTCCCAACCTCGAACCTGGTGTGCTCTTGAAAAATTTTCTCACTCTTGGTATTAGAGCACGATTAGAAAAATTTGACAGAAGCACAGTTAACATCGGATGTACTGCTTAGATTAGCCGAACCAATGCTGTAAAGTCAGCCTCGTGCAAGGTGGTCATAGAATGATCGGCGATGCCTTAATAGTGCGATCTGGGTCGTCCTTGGTTCTAGAATATGGTGTATTTTGCTGTTCTGGATTAAAAAGGAGTATGGTTATTGGATAATTTGTTGGGGCTCCAATCAGTGTTTTGGTGAGATTTTCTAGAAGATCGCCAATCCCACCATGGTGGAAACTGAATTTTCATGGGTTCGAATTCATTGGATGTAGGTAACTCATACATGAAAAGGGAAAAAAGGTTTCAATTATTTCTCATACTTGTGTGTTCCTTTTGGTGATGAAATTCTTTGCTTATTTCAAACTGAAAATAAATTAATTAATTAAGTTCTTGTTAATTGTCTATTAATGCAATTCTTTTACTGTTTTCATTTTCTGCCACGATCATTGTTGGCATCTTAAAGCTGAATATCAGTTCTCAAGGCTGCTAGGTTATTCATAGTGAAAAGGGAATTAACATTTTGAGTGATGAATTGAGGTCGTAACTTTTGAGTTTGCAGGTTATGTTTAGCAGTGTCCTCCATAAGCGGCTGCCTGCTGAAGCTGGCATTAGTGTATTATGTGGATCTCCCGGAATTGTCCAGACAAATGTCGTAAGTCTCTTGTAGTATTTCAATCTCTTCTTACTTATCAAAAGTATTTCAATCTCTTGTTACCTATGCACAGTCACACTATGTTTTTCTGTTTACTTTTATTGTACCATAAATTATAACACCCTTTTGTCGCTAAATCTTGGAATGTTAAAGTAACTCGTAGATAAAACTTAGGTGATGTTTGGATGTTCAAGAAATTTTAATAGAGATAGGTTTTAAGGAAAAATTATAGAGATTGAGTTATATTGAGATTTTTCAAACTAGGTAGAAATTGAGTTGTTTGGATAGAGATTGAGATTTATGGGGTTTGTGAATGTGGGTAGATAGGTGTGACTTGACAGTGTTTCTTATATTTATTGTAGTAAGATTTATATTATTAAAAATCTTTTCCTTTCAATCGTTTAAGTTTAATACCGATCATGCAATTTTGTCTTATGCGTGAGGGTGTGCGATTACAAGACTTGAATGCTATTCCCACCGCTAGTAAGTGGGATCGCATGTAAAAGACATGAGCATTACTTGATAAACCCCTACTTCACTTGAGTAAAGCCAATTTCTGCAAACCACAAATGATCGCTACTTCCTTCCTGTAGCTCCGATATCATTGCACACCTTTCATGTGGCCAAAAAACATGTAAAAGTTAAAAATGTATTCTCTCAATCACTTTTCATTCTTTTCACCATAGCATTGTTAGTGTAGGTGTGATAACTTTGAGCAAACTCATGATAGCCTTTAAATTGACTTATAAATATAGTATATAAGATGCATAAAAGAGGTTTCCAATGAAAGGCTAACATCAATGGCATATAATTTGTAAGTAACGATGATTTAAAATTACAAATGTGTGATCTTATCTGCACCCCTTTGCTCTGAAATTGGGGTTCGAATTCCCTCATAATACAAAGGTCCTAATATGTCCTAACGAATGGCTAAGATTTTTCCAACACATTATTGAGGAAATCAAGAGCTCAGATTGAGATCAGAAAACAAAAACAAAAAAGAGCAAGTTAACTAGTGTTAAACTCCTAACGCCAGTCGAAATGCACTATTTTATTAAGAAGAATTCATCGCTTCACTTCCTCTACTACTCTGCCTCCTGTCTCCTACATATCCTTGAACCTGTTCAGCCAGCGTATAATGTAGTTTAGCCAAAAGCTCTGCCTATAATTCTTTTGCCTTGGAAGCCCAGCAAAGCTGAGAAATAATAGATAAACAAAAGAAAGTAATGCAAACGAAGAAGGGATATAATGTAGCTGCCTACACTAACAGGTGAGACAAGAAGCAATGTTGTAGAGTAATCGCAGGTTATTTACTTTTGCATTTTCTTATCTAGGGACCCTCCTTATAATTGTACAGTTTGAGAGAGTTTTAATAGACTTGCTTTCCCATCATGTTGGATCTCGAACAACCTTACTGGTTAGATTTATAGCTGTTGGCAACAGTTACCAATGTGATGTGTGTATTTACATTAGAGTTCCAGGACCTTTAACAAGATTGTGGGTTGAAAATTAAATGCCGGACCTAATGTATGGCTCATTGCGAAGCAATGTGGAATTCGTTTGTAAAATACAACCCTAATGTCAGATTTTGGGAATGTGTCACATGTCAAAGTAAGAGGTTTTTTTTTATGATCTTTCCTTTAACTATTATAAACAGCTCAAAATGCTGGTTTTGTATTCCCAAATTGTTGACATCTATTCCTTTCTCTTATGCTTTTTAAGCCCTCTACAGCCCTAGTACATCCATTTCACATTCTTAATTATGTAGGTTAACTGAAGACATTTTTAGGCATGTGGAATTTAATGCTATGGATACATGGATCTCTGATTCTCCATCGTAGATAAATTCAGCCAGAGTTGGTAACAACATTGTTTTCAACTCTTGCTGTCTATATGCCTCCTCCTCAAAAACCCTAGGGTGTCAATTGTACTCACCTAAAAGTGAACATGTAATTAAATAAGGTATTGTTAATGGTGATACGATATGTGGAGATATCATTCCAACGGACGCATATGTGTTTCCTATGCTAGTTGGAAAAGAGTATCAGACCAAGTCTTTGAAGACACATATATTAAGATACCTTAGACATAGGTTAATTGATCTGGTTGGGTTTAAGTAAGCATTATTATGTTGATATTCCGGGCAGAAAGGCAGCAAAGTTGTTCATGAAAAATGAAGTGTAATGATGACCAATTTTTAGTATTGATTTATGGATTTGGTAAGTAATTGAATTTTGTTGAAATGAAGAATGACATGGTCGCAAGGGGTATACACTTCATCCTACCAAAAGGTTACAATTGAAATGTATAAAAAAGTGATGCAATCCAAGAAAGAACAACATGGAAACTGTTTAGAGGATGCAGCTAGTCATACAATGAACTTAGAAATCAACAGTCTTACAGGTACAATAGTTCCTCCAATGCCAGAGAGTGAATACGTAAAAAGCACAATGGCATCCAAAATCAAACTAGTCTCATTAGAACCTAACCTCTCTTTACACCCTGCCAGCACCTCCACCAACATCCTAGGTATTAACAAGTCTACTAAAAGAGTGATAACAAGCAACCACAACCACATCTGTGGAACATAATAGATGATGGTCTACTGACTCATTACTAATAATGATA
Source organism: Myrica gale (assembly GCA_963930655.1). Taxonomy (NCBI): domain Eukaryota; kingdom Viridiplantae; phylum Streptophyta; class Magnoliopsida; order Fagales; family Myricaceae; genus Myrica; species Myrica gale. The sequence goes on along the minus strand of OZ005619.1, from coordinate 9,931,206 downwards.
AATCGCTTGCAGATGATACTTCGTAGTAACCCCTCTTTGCAGGCGGTGGAAAAGTTTAATGTTTAGGATTGCAGAAAAATTAGTTGAGCCAATCTCTCTCTCTCTCTCTCTCCAGAAAGTCAGTCTGCCTAGTTCTGCGAAGGCAGCTCCTACTCTGGGCAGTCTCAAAATCACCCACTCTCACTCAAGCAAGTCCCCTACAGAAGGAAGAAAGTCATTTGGTATGCATTTGCAGGAATGATTCCAAGTTAGTCAAATAAAATAGTTGTTGGGTTGCAATACACCTTGGTGGTTCCAGAATTAGAAAGAGAATGGACTGAGTAATAAGGACTTCTCACCAAATATTAGGAGTGAGGGTTAGTATTTGAAAAACTGTAGTGTTAGCAGAATCTAGGCTGATTTTAGATATTCATCTTTCCTCGATTACCAATTTTTTGGGTTCCTAATTCTGTCTTTGATAAATGATTAAACGTTTGTCCTACATATAGCAACAATAAACTGGCATCCAGAAATTGGTCGTTGTCTCCCAGTTTACCTTAGTTAGCTGTGTTGGCTTTCCCGTATGTTTGTCCTCATCATATTTCTGTGTCAATGCTTCATGAAAGGTTTATATATCTCAAGGCATTTTGGAGAAAAAAGAACTATGTAAGATGCTTAGCCACTGGAACAGGTTCCGAGGATGAGCTTGATTTTTCTCACATAGACACTTAAGGGCAGGGGCGTGGTGGAATTTAAGTTTATTCCCTAACCAACAATGTCCTGGTATACTCTCTGGTGGGAGTAGCATTAAACTGCGGATTACATGTGTTATCAAAAGGCCACTTGGCTGTTCTACATATTGTTCAGTTTGGTTTCATTGTTCATACCTCACGTCTTTTTCCCTACAAATCCCTCCACCTTCATCTCCAAATAGACCAGTACACTGTAAAAGAAGATAATATCCATTATATACACCCCTTTCAGGACCAAACTTTCTAGCTCAACCTATCAAATAGTTGTGGAGACTGGACATCATCTTAGACATCCCATACAATTCCAGCAATCTTTTATGGGTTCTCATTTGTGAAAGGCAGTATGGAATACATGCTTCCTAGGTTTCACACTAACCTTTCACGGATCAAACATAATAGCACTGCTTTACTCTCTCCCAATAGACCTTAAAAATGTATCCATCACTGCCAGCCAGACAAAGAAAGCAGTTGTTGCAGCAAAAGGAAGTTCCACCTTAAGTATGGAGAGAGAGAGTATCTGTGTATCTCCCAGACATGAAAGAATAAGGGGTAAATGCACCTACACTGTCCTTAAACCAACTTATCGCTGTATTGCAGGTGCAAGGAGTGCTCTTTTTGCGGCAACTGATCCTCAGGTTCCAGAGTACTGTGAGTTGCTGAAAGCGGATGAGTGGCCTGTTTGTGCTTTCCTTTCGCAAGATTGCCGTCCTACAAATCCTTCGGAAGAAGCCCATAACATTGAGACGTCATACCAAGTGTGGGAGAAGACATTAGAGATACTTAGCCTTACTTCAGATGCTGTGGGGAGGCTTATAGAAGGGAAAGAAGTTGTATGCCGATATTGGTAGTTTGTTTCAGAATCGTCACACTAATATGCAAACACTTATCCAAGACTGTTAAACAGGCTTTCATTAGTGATGATTCGCTTATGATGTGGACGGGAAAACTGAAGTGCATGCCTGTCATGCGAGTTGCATGTATGATGTATCTATCCTCTTGAATAGATTTAGCAACTTCCACGAGCAGGCTTCAGAGATCAAAGGCATATTTTCCAAATCCTATCTCAACCATCTCTTCCCATGTAAAACAGCGTTGTCTCATTGAAGCTATGATTTTAGAGTTTGCCTTAATAAACGTACACAGCGTTGGAGGTTGGATTAAAATATCGGGACGGAGGGCTTTATTATTTTTACTAGTATTTGTGAATTATATTGTACACACGTGCTTTGGACGGTTATTTTATTCAATTCGCTCTCAGTTTTCTATTGCATGGTTAACAAGGTCTGCATGGTAAAATTGGGAACTCAACTGAGCTTCCAGGAAGAGAAGAAAAACGAATTTTAACTCAAACTCGACTTTGAGGGGGATGATTGCACAAATCTCCCTTATAGAGTGGCTATATATCGAAATTCACAATGTCCATCCTCCATCCATGGGTGGGGAAAGTTCTCTTAGCAACCAACTTACAGTCAAGCACAAGCCGCTCTAGGCGCCTAACAAATGCTTTGATTTTGGTAGGATACTTAGAGGGATACTATACCTCTTTTCATAGGGCGATTCGAGTTCCTTAGGCTTCCCAATAATGAGTTTAAGCAGTCAAATACCTCAATGATAATTTTTTATTGTTTTAGGGTTAAATGCACTCTCAGTCATTTCAAATAAGTTTCTCTTGTAACAAAAGTTTCTTTTGAATTCATAAATATCCCTTCATCTCTCTCCATTTCAAAAACTAACGGGAGTTGCTGACGTGACAAACAAAACCCACGTAAGCACGAATCCTAACACGCCGCATGTCATTTTGGGCCCACGTCGACTACGGAAAAAAAATCAAGATGGGATAAGCTTAATGACGCCATATTTCTCCATGTTCAAATTATCCCCTCTACCCCCAAGTCAATTTCCCCAAAATTTTTCTCCACCTTCCCCATGTGAGAAAGTGCAAGTCCTGCCTTATAGCCCATTTCTCCCCACCCCCCAGCGACCGAGCATCTAAAATCAAGAACCCTAATTCCCCAAACGCCCGAATCAACTTCAAAGCCAAGCATTGAGCAATGGATTCAATTTCGCACTCTTCCTCCCTCCGATCTGGAGCTTCCACGTTCCAAGTGTAGTGGTCAACAACTCGATGTTGTGAGGTGCTGCTGTGATCTTCGGGCATCCTTGAGGACATCCTTGACTGATGGTAAATCGGGACACCGACTTTATGGTTGTCCTATGGCAACTCTGTAAGTAGATGTAGTTGCTATACCTATCTCTCTGTAAGTAAATGTATTTGGATGTGATTTGTTTCTGTTGAATTCTGTAAAATGTTGGCATTATATTCAATTGTCTTTTTTTCACTTCCAAATTGCTCACGTTTGTAAAAGCAATTTGTTTATGAAAAATGTTCGCATTACTTTTAGTATGGTTTTTCAGTTCCATTATTACTCGCTGTAATGAAAATTTGCTTATGTTGATGTCGGTTGTTACGTTGTATAAAATGATGAATTCAGGTGTAACATCAATTTTTTTTATGTTAATTATGTAAAATGTTGCCATTATATTTAGTTATGGAATAATTGTAGGAATATATGAAATTTGTTTCTGTAAATTTGTTTCCATTTAGCAAAGGCAGTCGGGTTGCAATTTCTTCTAGTGGGTCTACCCGTCAACTTGTCCGCATAGTCAATAGATTTTACCTCCAATGATCAAGAAGCGTTTGACATAATTTTTGGTTGGCTTTATAAAGGCTACAAGATAATTACATAATTAGTTAGAAATTATAAACTAGAGCTTAAGCTAATAAATAACAACTAACAAAGAGATTAAGCTAATCTAATCTTCTTCGATGCTAGCTCTAATCTGGTGAAGTACTCCATTTTCTTAAGCATGACACCTTTCTTCTTAGTAAGTGGATGTCTAGATTACAATATTTCTTGTAAGAGTCTAACTTCCACAACAATTTCATATGCCATGTTACTCCTTTAATCCCACCTTTGTTTCCCTGCCCATACATCTTGGTTGGTCTCATAACATAGAGTCAAGGCGGATTTCCCATAACACCAAAACTGACATTGGGGGTGATTCTTTAGTAGTTATTTAATCAGAGAGGTTGTGCAGCATACTCCGATGGAGTTTGGCCCAAACCATGTTGAAAGCGCAAAGGAAGGATCAGTTGAAACAAAAAAATTGCACCCGCCAAAAAGCAATGTCATGTTGTTCTACAAGCCGATGAAATTTGTGTTTTTGGGACGATTCATTTTGGGACGCCAACAAATTCGTCCAAAAAATTACTCTTTGGGGATGAATTTTGTAATCTGCCTCGAAAGATGTGGCTAGTTAATTTTGGAAGTAGGAAATAAATCTGTCCTAAAACTATATTTTTTGCAATGGATGTGCAACAACATATGTCGTCACAAAAAATATTTGTGTTTTTTGCCACGAAAACCTTCAACCCAAAAAAATATGACTTTTTGGCACAATTGTCTCCATCTCAGCATTACCATCCGACACATTATCAAGTTCGAACAGTGTCGTCATTTTTTGGGACACGATGTCATTCCGTCCCAAAATCAAACACTATTCGGACGTAAGAAATCAACGTTCTAACATACTCACAACAACCACCATTAATGCATGTCTTGTCAACAAGTCTCATTTACCATTACATCCATTCAAACATTATAAGTAATTGTTCAAAGAGTACATGAAGGGCATGTTTGCAACCCTAAATATTTGAAAATTTTAGGGAACGTTATGAAAATTGAGAATATTAGAGTTTTATTGGGTTTTGTGAGACAATAGTGTAAAATATTGTGATAGATGGGTTGTAGGAATTTTAGACCAATCATTGAGGTGTTGAATAATGATTGGAGTTGGTGATGGGTAGGAGGGTGATTTACTACCCAAGTGTTCATCCCAATCCGATAGCCTTCAACTGCCATGCCGACAAATGACAGTGGTGTGAGGCGGTGATGTATCGTTTTAGGCCTACAACAATGAAGAAGAAAAAAAGTTAGATTTGAGCCCTCGTTGATAAATTGGAAAAAGCGGTGGCTATACACATGAATATTGTGGGACCTAATGACTTTCAGTGACTATTATGCCCTCCAGACTATTTTAAAGTGCAGAGGAGTTTGGGGGTAAAGTTGTTGTTTTCAAAGGCAAAAATAGGGACGATAGAGCCAGATGCCTAAAATTTTAGGAGAGACAGCATAATCAAATCAAAAGCGAATCATGTAACATCCAGAACAGTAAAAATTGGAAAAATTTTCAAATATATTTGGTTTGCAAACACGCTCGAATAGTTTCGAGCTTCTAGAATTTTCATACGCAACCCATTTTAACGGTTTGGGCGGTATATGAACAGTCTTAACTTCTAGTTATTTAACGCGCAAACTGTCCTAGCGTTTAGATGTTCCGTTTGGACGGTATGTGAAGAGACATCTTTTATAGTCCACTACACTCCTCCTGTTCGGATGGTAGAATGAGATGGTTCAGACAGATGTGGGCAGTTAAGTTGACGAATAAGGAGGTGTCATGTCAGCTTATACCATTTGAACATATTAAACAACCATTCAAACTTAACATCAAATACATGAAAAAGGGGTTCGACACTCATTTCTCACAAACTCACTCAAACCAGAACAAAACTCAGGTTAGTTTTCGGCATGTTTTAACCGTTTAAATATGTATGTTGAGTTAGCTTTTGAGAAAGTTTTAGTTTGATAAATATTGAATTTTTGAATATCTTTTTTTGGTCCATTTGGATTCAAAATATGAGAAACTGTGTTAAATGAGATAGTGGAGACATTGGGCATTTTTTTGCGTTGTTTAGAAGGTGTATATAGGATTGTGAAGGAGTTTTGAACTGATTTTCATGGTCGAGTTTACTCGGCCACGAACTAGTTTCGTTTACAGTGTACGAACATGACTATTACCGTTTAAATGCAAATTAGTTATCTGTACCGTTTTGGTCTTACCATTCGAATTGAAAAACCGAACTATATATTTAGAATCTACCGCTCGGACTCATTTTTGATTATTTAAGCGCTAATTAAACTCTATTTTTTAAGTATATACCGTTCATATGCTTGTTTGAACAGTTTTCAAATGGTGTGTTTTATGATATATTGTTCGGACATAGACCTAGTCCGTTTCAGATGATATAACTGAAACTAGACGATTTCTAAGTATTCTTTCTAACGGTTTAGGATGGTTTAAAAAATCTTTATACCAATCATATACAGCTTTATGTCGTTTGATACCGTTCTTTTTCTCGTTGTATTCTAACCTGTACGTGCGTTTTGCAGATTTAAAAATATATTGAAGCGATGAAAAGCGTCTCCTTATTCAAAGGCCCCGGAGGTCCCCCTAATGACCATGGCAGACCATCGAGACTAGAAGCATGCAAGTGTAGTGGCAGTTGAGTGGTAGGTAGTTCTTTCTGAGTTCAAGGATTATCAATTTGAGGACCGGATGATACAACATATTTTTACCCATTATAGGTAGACCCGGCGGCAGTCGTTGGTAGGAGACGCCTATAGGGAGGTGATGTGTGAATTCTATATTGTGCTCCTTGTGAGTCCTAGATTTCAGGATTAAGGCAACCCAAGAGGGGGGTGAATTGGTTTTCTAAACTTTTCGATATTAACCCCCCAAAACCGTGTTTGCAAAGTAAATACTAATTTAGCACAAGTATAATGATATAACAAGTATGTAAGTGCTAAATGTAAAGAGTATGGATAGAGAAAGCAAACACGTGATTTTTTAGGTGGTTCGACAAACCCGCCTACATCCACCCCTCAAGCACGTTCACCGAGCCTTGAGGTTTTCCACTATCTTTCAATAGCTTTTACACACTAGCTTCCGAGTGCTAGTGAACCGTACAAGTGTTTTCCCGGGATCAACACTCAAACCCTCCCAAATGATTTTTCGGGCTCACCACTCACAACCTAACCAAGCTTGAGATATATCATCTCTAAGCTTCTTCTTTAGTGAACAACCTCACTAAAAGAAACACCACTATTGGATAGGTAGCTGAAAGAACAAAAACTCTCTTGATAGAGTAGATATGAAAATGGAAGGCTCTATCTCTTGATTCACACAAAGACAAGGATATGAAAGTGTGTTTTGTGTGAATGCTATGAGAAATATAGAATAGGAAGGTTTAGAATATTTCTCAAGTAGTAGAAATGATATTTGGTCGTTGGGTATTCATTTTAGACGAAATGAAGGTGTATTTATAGGCCACATATGAAAAGTAGTCGTTTATAGCCGTTGGGAGTTTTTGCTAAAACGAGTCGGTCGACCACTACTTGAACCGGTCGACCGCTTCAAGTTACCGTTACTCCAACGGTCATATTTTCAGAAGCTCAACGGCTCTTTTATAAAAGCAACCGGTCAACCGCTACATGAGGCGATCGAAGTACCAGTCGACCGCTTGAACAGTCGGTCGACCTCCTCAACTTAAGCATGATCTGTTTCTTTTAAAAAGAAGTTTTTTGACCACTTTTAAACACCCAATCTTGAAGACTTACTTCCCATAAGTATATGAAGGGTTTGGGAGTATATTTAGAGTGTTTGGAAACCTTTAAAAACATTTTAATCCTTCAAACAAAATGTAAAACGATTTATGCACGTTTTGAAAGATATGCAAGTGCGTGATTCAAATCCTTGTCAAATGTGAAATAAAGAGTTACAAGGATTATACCCTAAGGTCTTGAATCTTCACTTTAAGCTCCTTGCATCTTCTTGTTCTTCTTTCTTCAAGGTTTGGCTCTTTTAGTCAAGTTGTCTTTGTATTTGAAGATGTTCACTTTATAAACTTGATCAATTTATTGAAATCATCAAAATCTCGAGTGTGCACAAAAGCCAACACTCCTCAATGTGGAGACCTACGAGGAGGCGTGGGTCAATTCTAGTTTCGCTCGACATCCTCGACCTTTTTCTGGACATCAAGCGGCTACAACCAGCATACCCAACTATTAAGGTAGCTTTATCTAGTACCTATCGACAAGATGTTTTAGATAATGTCGGGTGACTCAATAAAAAATGAGCAGCACAAAGACTATCCTTAGTACATAAGTTTTTTGTGTAATAATTAGCAAATGTCAAATCCTCTCCTTAGGAAAAATAAAATAATTTCAAAGTTGCAAAAAAATAGTAAAAAGGTATTCGCAAAAGGAAAATAAAAAACGGTGATGTGTAATGAGTGTGAAAATGAAAAAAAAAATTATTGAATATACTTCATATTCGTTTTTTTTTTTTGATTTTTAAGAGTTTGAAAGGAAATTAAAGCACTTCAAATAAAAAAACATTGAAAGAATTTAAAACAACAAAATTAAACTAATGAATTGAAAACTTAACTAGTTGGGTATTCAATAAATAGTAAGCTGAAAATTTCACAGCAAATGATAGCCAGAGCCAAATATGTAAATGACTAGATAACATCCAAAATTAAACTAAAAAAATAAAGAGGGCGTCTGACGAGTGGTTCGCAGTGAGGAAGGAGGGCTTATGGAGTAGGAGCAGGTTCTTCATTTTCTCATCCCTTCTTACGTGCCCTAGAACTGACGAAGGAAGGCGTCTAACGAGTGGTTCGTAGTGAGGATTTTGAAGGCTGTCGACGGTGAATTTTTGGAAGAGAGCAGTGGGTAAATAAAATTTTTGAGGGAGAGTGAGAGTCGTGTCGTTTTGAAGAGAGGAGAGGTTCTGTGAAGTCGAGAGAAGTAAAGTGTCGACCCCTAGCTCTAATTGGGTTTTTATGTATGCATCGCGTACCATTTTAAAAAAAACTGTCAAATCGAAAGATGTGTCGACACATTGCCTCTATGTATTTATGTATGCCACGTGTACCATTCTGATTGCAGTTAAAAATGCTCTCGGGAGGAAGGCTTATGTGTTGACACATGAATTATTAGTGTCAACACATACTTCTTTGGTGAAAACAAACAGGCAAAACCATAAGAGTTGATACTTGTTTCATAAAGTGTTGACACATGACATGCAAAATGAGTACATATAATGTTTTCACAGTGAACAAGTATGATATTAAGAAGGAATGCACAAAGAGCAATTAAACACAGATCAGAACATGTCCAATGCAATCAATTAATACATCAAAAAGATAAATTACTCACACATCACTAATTTAATTCGAAGGAAATCTCATTCCAACTTCTTGATGAATGAAGCAAAATCTATCCTCATTAAGGGGTTTTGTGAAAATATCCGCCAATTAAATGTCGGTATTTACAAGCTAAAGAACAATATCTTCTTTTTTAGCATGATCTTCAATAAAATTATGCTTAATCTCAATATGTTTTATCCTAGAGTGCTGAATTAGATTTTTGATTAGATTTATCGCACTGGTGTTATCACATTTTATTTGGATGAGAGAATAATGAAGGTTAAAATCTTTTAATTATTGTTTCATCCACAATACTTGTGCACAACAATTGCCCACGACAATATATTCGGCTTTCGTGGTTAATAGAGCCATGGAGTTTTGTTTCTTACAACACCAAGACAATAGTGAAGGTCCAAGAAATTAGCATGCACCACAAGTACTCTTTCTATCAATTTTACAGTCCGCATAATCCGCATCCGAGTATCCTTGTAAATTGAATTCAGTACTCAAGGGATAAAACACACCAAGATTTTGAGTGTCAACAAGATATCTGAAAATCCTTTTAACCTCAAGGAGATGAGATTTCTTAGGATAAGATTGAAATCTAGCGCACATGCATACATTAAACATTATATTTGGTCTACTAACTGTAAGATAGAGTAAGGATCCAATCATTCCTCGATATTTGGTTTTGTCCACATCCTTACCTTTCTCATCGTTGTCCTTTTTCGTAGATAGACTCATAGGTGTGCTCATAGATTTTGAGTTGTCCATACTGAAACGCTTAAGAAGATGTCTTGTGTATTTTGCTTGATTGATGAAGATCCCCTCATTGCAATGTTTGATTTGGAGGTCAAGAAAATAGTTCAATTCTCCCATGAGGCTCATCTCAAATTGTCATACCCCGAGCTTTGGTTTAGCATAACATATTTTTCTGTGAAATCGAGTTTAGGTTTAGTAGTGCATTAGGGGTAATTAGTGACTAAGTGAGATTAATTAGTAATGGATGTATTAATTTCAAAACCTTGATTAGGATTTGGTTAAGTGAGAATTGGAGTTCGCAAGTAATTGAATTTTTATTCAGGATGTTGAGGAGTATGTTTGGTGTCCATTTAATTTTTAAGCTAGAAGGATTGATTTTTATCAAAAATCGAACCACGTGATTTTTATTCTAATAATATGTTGGAAGATAATCCATGAGTTTGTGGTTCAAATTTTGAGACTTTTTATTTCTCGGAAGCAAGTAGGACGTTTAGTGATAATCTTTGAATTATTGAGGAAATTAGCGAAACTTAGCCACGATGTAAAGAAATTTTGACAGCCCTAGAGAGTGACACATATCATGGCTAGGAAGCACGACAAATCAAACTAAAAGCAGGACGAATCAAGCCTAGAAAGCACGATGATAAAGGCTAAAACCAAGGAAGCTCGCTGTGTCGACAACACATAGCTTTTTGACTCGCCAAGTCTAGCTAGGATAGGTCACGTACGTGTCACTTTGTGACGGGCATCGTTTTCCTATAAATAGGGGTGAGATCCAACCATTATAGCTTACACCTTTCCATCCGAAAATTGTGAGTTTAAGCTTGAGAGCAAGAGTGAAGTTAAGTGGGAGAAAGAGGAGAAAAAAAGTCTTGTAAAGATTCCGCTACATTAGAGGTAAAGTCTAGTTGCTTATCTATGAATTCGATTCAAAAGTTTTCAAGAGGAATTTGTGAATCTCTTGTGTTTTTTCAAAGCTATTCTAGCATTTATTGATGTTGTTTGCTTTCTTCATATTCTTGTTGTTCTTCATGTTCTTATTGTTTTTCATGTTCTTGTTGTTCTTCGTGTTATTCATGTTCTTGACGAAGAACAAGCTCGTCTTTTTGAAATAGTATCATTTTTGAAGTTTGATTCGTTTTCAAGTTGTTTTTCAAACTTTGATCCGTTTCTTTTCAAAAAAAATCCCAAAATCTATTTTTCAAAGCTTGAACATATTCTTCTGAATATTCTTTGTGATTTCAAAACTTTTTTTTTCCAAATTAGTGTTTTCTACGTGGTGATTAAGCCGGTTTTTCATCGTGAAATCAAGGGGTTATTTTTTCCCTTCACAACACTTTCTTTTGAGTAATTTTTTTATCGGAGACGAGTTAAGGTATTGCATATCATGAATGATATGTATGGGCATTGACATGAGATATGCATTCTTAAACTTGTTCTTCGGAAAGAGATTTTGAGGTTCAAATATGGTTAAAGTGTTTCATATGTATGATATGAATATGCAATACATGTGACATGCATATTTTAACGTGTACTATGTACAAGAGGATGTGTACCACTTGTTGTGGCATCCTGACCGCTTCGTTGTATGCGGAAAGATCTTTTATAAGGATATTTCAGTCTAGGAGTGAGATCATATTTTACTCTGGGAGTAATGCTGCAAAAATACGGAGGTTACATGTCACTCTAACCCAGTGATTCACTCTGGAAGTGAGAGGAGTGGTGGATGAAATTTGAAAAGAACATTCTTTTTAAAGAATTGAGTCTTTCCCTTATTTTTCATCTTGTGTTTTGTGATTCCATTGATGAACGGGTTTCTTTAATGTCTTTTCTTGTATCTGTTATTTTTATTGTACTAACTACTGGCTTTACTGAGTCATTTGGACTCACTGTTGTTTTGTTAAATGTTTTTAGCATATGTCTGAAATGTTCTTAGGAGAGTTCATGAAAGCCATAAGTCATGGATGGATTATTTTCGAGTTAAAATATTGAGTTTGGGTCACCAGATTGTTAGACATGATGGTAGAAGGTCGGGGTCATCGGTGGATAACCCTGAACTCTGACGACTATGTCAACCTATCCGAAATAAGTGACTCTGACGATGGGAACGGGAACTAGGGTTCTCCAATTTTTGCTTTCATAATTAGTCTTCGGCTGTATTTTTTCGTTATGTACTTTTTGTAGTATGTACATTAAACGATGTTGGTTTTCTTTCGTTGTACTACGATATGAATAAAAGAACTTGATTGTGTTTTGTTTAAGAATTTATTGCTTTAACGATCCTCCCACAAGTCGTAACGTCAGCTTAATTGCGGTGTCCATTACTATAAGACATCGCTAGAGAGGTCTTCACGGTCCCAGTTATTACACAAAGTCACTTGCAAAATTTGAGAAACATTTTACACAAAGATTCATAAGTAGATCAAAAAATAATGTCATCGACATAAATTTGAACTTTTAACAATTCATTGTCTTTTTCTTTAGTGAAAATAGTAGTATGAATTTTACCTCGTGAAAAATCATTTTCAATGAGAAAAAAGCTTAGATGATCATACTATGCCCGAGAAGCTTGTTTCAAGCTATAAAGCGCCTTTGTGTTCTTGTACATATGATTTGAAAGCTTCTTATATTCAAAGCCCGGTGGTTGCTCAACATATACTTCCTTCGTGAAGAATCTATTTAGGAATGCGCTTTTCACATCCATTTGAAAGAGTTTAAAATCTTAATAGTAAGTGGAAAGCGAGTAACATATGAATAGATTCTAAACGAGCAACAAGGGAAAATTTTCATCAAAATCAATCCCCTCTTCTTGATTGTATCCCTGGACTACTAATCTAGCCTTGTTCCTCACTACAACCCCGGATTCATCTACTTTGTTTCTAAAAACCTATTTTGTGCCAATATTTGGATAATCTTTGGGTCTATGAACTAAATGTCATATTTGGTTGTTCTCAAATTGTTTCAACTCCTCTTTCATAGCATAGATCCAACTTTCATCATCTTTAGCCTCAAGAAAATTCTTAGGCTCAAATTGAGAAAGTAAAGCAAAATTATTAGTTTGATTTAAAGAAGAGTGAGTGCTTAACCCGTTCTCAACATTACCAATTATTTGCTTAAGATGATGGTTTTTGACGTATTTCCAAGACTTTGGTAGATCCTCGTTGACTTGTTGAACGTCTTCTTGTGATTCTTGAGATTCTTGCCCTTGTACAAGTGTTTCTTCCTTGCCTTCATTTATGACAAGTTTCTTAATCTCTTTTTCAAGATCTATAACTTCATCATTTCTTTTCACAATATTGTTTAGATTCATCAAAAACAACATTGACTGATTCTTCAACAACCAAAGTACGTTTTTTGAAAGCACATAATGTTTTACTAGAAGTTGAATAGCTAAAAAAGATAGCTTTATCCGCTTTTGTATCGAACTTACCAAGTTATCCTTATTGTTGTTGAGAACAAAACATTTGCATCCGAAAACATGGAAGTAATCAATGTTGGGTTTTCTATCATTCCATAGCTCATATGGACTTTTCTTAAGAATGGGTTTAATCATGCAACGGTTCATATCGTAACAACTTGTGCTAACTGCCTATAAATAATCAGGCAAGTTGCTTTCACATGTTCTAGTCATCTCTTCAAGAGTCCCTATTCTTCCTCTCGACAACAACATTTTGTTGAGGAGTTCTAGGAGCCAAGAAGTTATGGTTAACACCATTTTCACCACAAAATTTTTTAAAGTATGAATTTTCAAATTCTTTTCCATTATCTATCCTTATGCTAGAAATAACAAAATCTTTTTTTCATTTTGAATCCTTTTGCCAAGTTTTTCAAAAGTATAAAATGTATTATCTTTCTGAGCTAGAAATAGAACTCATGTGAATCTACTGAAATCATCAACAACAACAAAGTCATAACGTTTGCCACCCAAACTCATCGTTCGGGTTAGACCAAATAAGTCCATGTGTAAAAGTTGAAGTGACCTAGAAGTGGACACTACATTTTTGGGCTTAAAAGAGGTTTTAGTTTGTTTGCCTTTTTGACAAGCTACACAAATTTTGTCATTTTCAAAATAAAGGTTAGGCAAACCCGAAACAGGATTCTTTTTGGCTAGTTTTGAAATCAAGTTCATGCTTGCATGCGCAAGCGTTCTATGTCACAACCAATTATCCTTGTCATTTAGAGCTGAAAGCCATTTTATATTGTTTGAGAAAATGCTCACTAAATGAACAATGAACATATTTTCAAATCTATGTCCAACAAGCAAGACTTTCTTGTTTTCAATATTATCAACAAGACATATTGATGATTAAAAAATTACTCTGTTTCTCTTGTCACATAATTGACTAATACTCAAGAGATTATGCTTTAAACCATCAATAAGATGTACATTCTCAATTATGGGATTAAGAAACATATCAATGTTACCAACACCGAGTATTTTTCCTTTGTCATTGTCACCAAAAGTAACCGGACTATTTCCTCTGAGACTAAGAGAGTTAAACCAACTCTTGTCTCCTGTCATGCAATTGAAGCAACTGTCAAGAACCCAATATTCGATGGTATCATTGGAATTCAAGCACTCCTGCAAAAAGAATAAACTTTTGATTTTTGGTACCCAAATCTTTTTGAGTCCATTGGTGTTAGAAGTAAATTATTTCACCCTTGTCTTTTTGGATCCACACAAATTTGATCTCATGAATGGATTTATTTATAGTTGGACAAGTGTGTGAGATGTGTCCATTTTTTCACAAAAGTTACACAAGGTGAAAATGTAGATTATTTAATAATAATATCCGAATATAGTTTTTGATTACCTACCGACTAATAACTAATCCCACTTGAGTGAGAAAATCAACTTTCTTTTTTAAATCAATGTTATCAAATTTTAAATCATTTAACTCTTCTTGCATGATTTACTCATTTTCTTTTGCGACTCTTGCAAGATTCTCTTCAAGCGAAACAACTTAGTAATTCAAAGTATCATTTTCTTGAATAAATATTTCAAGGTTCTTTTTAAGACAAAAATATTTTGAACACTCTTTATAATTCAAGATATTGTTCATCAAAAGCATCTTGTCATTCATCAAAAGAGAAAGAACAAATTGAAGAGTCTTATACCTCATCTTCATTATCTGTTGTCATAAAGCATAGATTTTCAACTTCTTCACCATTATTTATTACTATTACTACTTTCATCGGACTCTCTTCATGAGACAAAACAGGCTTTTCTTTTTGTCTTTAAAGTCCTTAAATTTCTTGTCTTTAAATTGGCTTGTTGCACACTTTGTGCGTTTCAATTACTTATTCGGCTTAGAGAGTCAATCTTTATTATTCCTTTGTACACATCTTTTGTAAATCACTATGAGTGTTGGGTAAACACTTGAGCCTACTCATGAGGGTAGAGGAAATCCATTGGGCTTTGTGATTTGTGAAGAGTTTGTGAGCTCGAAAAAAACTTTTTAAATGTTCCTTAACACTCGGGAAGCTATGATGTATTTGTTATTTGGAGAATAATGAAGGAAGCCCAAGGAATTCAATAGTCTTAGGAGTAGACGTAAGCAAGTGTTGGTCAAATGACCTAAAATTACGGTGTCATCTCTCTAACTATATCTCTCGTATTATTCGTTCCATATTTATATCTGTAGTGTTTTATGCTTTATTGTTCTATTTTTTAAATTATCTTGGAAAAAGTTTTAACTTTTTATTAAAACTCAATTCACCCCCTTTTTGGGTTGTTATTTAGACTCACAATCAATATCGAAGTTGAGGTTTAATTTTTTCTATTGTGCACTGATTGTATCACAATTTTGTTAATTAATCACTTGAGAAAGTTCAAAAATTACATCATTCCCACTAGAAAATGAGCAAATTATGCTTTGGACATTAGTAAGGGGCGAATTGTTAATTTTGACAAAAGCAAATGTAATTGAGTAAGTTTCAGTTATTTATTTTCGCTCCTCTCACCATATTTTCATGTCTCCATTTTTATAAATATGATTGGAATATTTCCTATATTGACTTCTATTTTTACGTTTTGCATATGAACAATGGAGATGAAGTGACATCATGGAAGTGAGAGGTTGGCTGGAATCAAAGAGTCGATCGAGCGGCTGTCGCGTGCCAGTTGAGCGTGAAGAGAAAAACGAAGGGCGCTCGAGCGCGCTGAAGAGCGCTGATCGCACGTTATGCTGCTGTTTGAAAAACGAAGGCGCTCAAGCGCGCTGTCGAGCGCTGATCGCACGTGATGCTTCTGTTTAAAAATCTCCAGAGCCGCTCGAGCGGCAGGTCGCGCGTTACGCTTCTGTATGAATTTCTTCATGGGCGCTCAAGCGGCCGGTCGAGCGCGACGCGTCTGACGCCAAGTTATAGGGTATTTTTGGAAGTCGAAAAAGGCCCTAGGGCATTGCTGCTGAGTCATGACTCAAAAATAAGGTTTAAAAGAGAATTTTCGTGCAAAGCAAAGGGAGTTCGAAAGTTGTATTTGGCTGGCTCGTGCGGAAGGCTTGTGGGTGGCTGCTGAGTCTCCCAACTTTTCTCCCAAGACCACTTTTCCTTTTCTTTTCTTAGCTGCTACCGTAGAGACCAAAAGCTTGTTGCTTTTGGCTTAGTTTTCTTTTGAGCTTTTGTAGTAGTTTTTGTTGCTTTCGGTTCTTTCTTTTAGAGTTGTTGTCATTGTTTTTTCTCTTGTTGTTGTTCAGACCGAATATTCTCCTTTCCATTTATTTTTGCACTTTCATTTCAGCTTTAGAACATATGTGGACCGAATGTCATCTTCCATTTATATTTCATATTTAGGTTTGCTACTTTGGATGATTAAATGTTATGTTATATTTCCATTTCACTTCCTTAATGTTAGAATAGTGTTTGGGTTTGTTTTTGTTAGTTGGATTGAGAGTATGGGCATGAATGGGTTGTGACTAGCTAAAGATTGGATACTAAGTATTCGATGAAATGTCTCTTAGAGCAGGATTAATGTCAAGCGATGTTTATTTGCCAACTACTTGAGTTTAACTAGTTTCAACTCCATCTCATGAAATTTTATTATCATGTTTTGCTTGTTAGCTCTTTATTAATCTCTTAGCACTTACATTGATCACAACTCAAAATCTCAAAAATCATGGATGGTATCCAAAAACCCAACATTTCCCTTTGTAAATACCATTTTCATTGTAAATAGAACATAGTTTCTTTTATTGTAATGGTGATTGAAATGAAAAATTAAACACATCGTTCCTCGTGGAGATGATCTAGGACTTCCCTAGTATTACTTGACAAGCTCCTACGCTTAGGAGTAATTCACTAATCATTTTTAGGAAGCCCAAGGAATTCAATCGCCTTTGGAATAGACGTAAGCAAGTGTTGGTCAAATCACCTAAAATTACGGTGTCATCTCTCTAACTCTATCTCTCGTATTATTCGTTCCATATTTATATTTGTAGTGTTTTATGCTTTATTGTTCTAATTTTTTAAATTATCTTGGAAAAAGTTTTAACTTTTTATTAAAACTCAATTCACCCCCTTCTTGGATATTTAGACTCACAATCAGTATCGGAGTTGAGGTTTAATTTTTTCTATTGTGCACTTGATGCAAATGAATTGAATTGTGTTTCCGGTATGATACCGCTAAACAAATTTGGTACAAACTTCAAGTGCTCCATGAAGGTACGAATCAAATTAAGGAGAACAAGATTAGTATGCTTGTTCATAGTTATGAGCTTTTTGAGATGAAATCCGATGAATCTATCTCATCTATGTTTACTCGCTTTACCGATATTATACTTAAATCTATTGGTAAATAATATACTAATGTTGAAATGATGAGAAAGATCCTTAGGTATCTACCAAAAACTTAGGAACTCAAGGTCACCGCCATTCAAGAAGTCAAAGACTTGACAAAGCTTTCTTTGGATGAGCTCATGGGTTCTCTCATGACACATTAGATGAACCAAGTAAAAGGAGATGAGGATGAAGGAGAAGGAGCAAAAGGTATTGCCATGAAAGCCTTATGCTTTAGTGATGATTTGTCTTCCGAAGATGATAAAAAAATAACATTGTTCACCAAGAAATTCAAGAAGTTCTTCCGAAAGAAACAAGGAGATAAAATATTTCTAATGAAAACAAGCTATAAAAGTGGTAGTAGCAAGAAGAATGACATTATTTATTTTGGGTGCAAGAAGCGGGTCATATAAAGACGGATTGCCCAAACCTTGCACTTTCTCTCTCTATAAGTTAAGGCATAGAATAATTGCAAGCCAGTTGTCTTTATCTCTATCTCATTCTTTATATACTCTCTTTGACTTCAACGGTCTTCAAAGCCTTCAAAAGTACCGTTGGAAGGGCACCCATAACTTTTTGGATCATTTTAAATGAGCTGGCGTCGTTCCATTTTTTCAGCAAAATCCCAGCATGAGTCGACACATAGTCAGCATGTGTCGACACCTCTGTAATTATGCTCTAAGGTGTCAATACGATGTGTCGACACCAGTCTACAATTTGTCGACTCCATGAATTCAACTCTCGGGATTAAGTGCAATGTGTCGACATCATTCTCCAATATGTCAACACTATAAGTACTTAAGAGAAAAATAAGCATTTTTGACAGTGTCCAATCCATTTCAACATTTCTTAAAACACCTACAATAGAAAATTTAATCTATCAATTGTCTAATGGTGTACAAGTACACTTAGGAATTTTTTAAGAGAGATAACCTCAATCTTTTGAAATACATTTTTAGAAATAGTGATTGATAGGTAAAATATAAAAGTTTTAAAGCACTTAGAATTTTTGTTATCATCAAAATAAAATATAGATTGTTTCCAAAAATAATTTTGGGCTAACAATCTCTCCCCTTTTTTATGATGACAAAATAATTTTAGAAAAGGCAATTCGCTAACAAATGGAAAAGGTCCCCCTGAGAACAAAATAAAGATGAAATGACTTTAAGCTAACTTTCAAGTTCAAGGGTCTTTATGTATAAACATGTTATTTTTGACACATGTATACCTTAGTATTCATGACCATGCTCAAGTCACACATATTTCAATTCAATACACACTCCATACTGAGTCATTTGACTCATTAGTATGTTTTACTGTATCATTCTAGATGATGCTCCAAGTGAAGAAACTTATGAAGAGAATCAAGAACTTGAGGAGGGGGCTGACGAAGGTGCCCTCCCCTGAAACGTAGTACATATAGAAGTCCAGTTTTTGAAAAAATTGTGTGATGCTCCCTAGCGGTGTTATTGTGGCCTGTTAAGGCTACAAGACAATCTTAAGACTTTGTATGAATTAAACTAAATGACTTATATTTTGAACTATGTTGTAATCATAACTTGTTGCTTTGATTTACTATTTGAGATTAAATTTCTATATGTTTCTCTATGCATGCTATGTGGTATAAATATACGTTTTTATTATGCGTATATTTACTTACATATTTGTTAGTTATCTAAGAACGCGTGAGGGTCTACGTGACAACTAGTGATAAGAAAATAAATTTTGTTCGTAGTATTTTTAGAAACTAAAAGTAACTCATATTTTCTCAATTAATAATGTTAGGTTAAAGAAAAAAATTACACTGCAAGATTAAGTTGAATGCGGTGGAGAGCTTGTCATGGCGAGCACTTGTGGTTGTCATTGGCCCTTCGGACTAACATTTAGGGAGTTACAGTTAAGATTCTATTCAGGATTAAAACATTTGCTTGAAAATTTAATTTAAACTCAAGTCGTACAATAAAGCATAAAATCATGTTTTTTCATCAATTAAAATCACAACTTGGATTAATGCCTCTTAACCATTTTTTATATAAAACAATATAATGGAATTGCAATTTAACTGGTTTTAAATGTAGTAATCATGCAATACTCTAGCTTCAATTAAACCCCACAAGTAACTCTTTGATAGTTTCTTAATAAAGAAAGTGAAAGACAATGAGCTAGACACATATCAGGAATAAAGCTCAACTGATACCAACTATTCAAAATCAAATGCCAAATCTTATTGTGAAGTCACGAAACATAGTTTTGAACACTCTTACATTTTCAAATAGTTCTCACGAAGCATGCAAGCATGTCATAGAGATAGAGAGATCAGTTCTGTGTGTATGCAGAGAAATACTCAAGACAGAATAATGAATGATCAAAAGAGTGACAAGCCTTATGATTAAATGTTCATTAAAGAACCCTAGCATGCTTCAAAACCCATAGGAGTGGCAATTTTTCACACTTATCACTGTTAAGTAAAAGCTATTCTATAGCTTCCAGTGCTTAGGTAATTGTTTTCATTCCAATACTCAAGTTCATCAACTCTAGCTTGTCATCACATTCATATGCACAAGTTTCCATTTTCTTCTTTTTTTTTAAAATAAAAGTTTAAAAATATATGTTTTTTCTGAGAAACTTTGAAATTAATAAAGATATGAAAGTATTTCCTTTCAAGAATGTTCTTCCATCCATACACTGACCACACACAAGCAAGTACACATATTTCGTTAAAGAAAGATGTGACATTATTACGCGACTTGGCCAGCTGAGCAAATCTAGATGTTGACTGTTAATTGGTGGTGACATATTTTTCGTTAGTCACATAGGCATATTCTATCAATCGCAACGTTGAGATTAGACGAAATGATCGTTTTAGGATAAATAGTTTTAACCTGATGCAGTTTTAGAAGAAGAATTAAAACCAAGAGACCGAATTGAGAAAAAAGTTAAACCATAAGAACTGACAAATTAATTAAGCCAAAAAGAATATTTCTAGTTAAGAAAAAGTAATGTAGAAGGGGATTGACGAACAAGTTACTATCAATTTTTTACTAGGAGATAGGATTTAACTCATGTGCTCGTGAGGATCAATAACTATGATACATCCCTTTTTGCTCTAAGATTGGAATCCTATCTACCATTTATATAAACCAGGTTTGCAAAATACTTGGGTTCAATTGCACAACATTTGACCAAATAACTTTATCTTATCTACCCGGTTCAACTCCACAACATTCCACCAAATAATTTTATCTTATTTACCCTAAGATCAAATCACCACTACTAAATATATTTGAATCACTCCATTAATCTATTATTTAAGATTTGCATCCACAATCACTTTCTTATTTTATCTCCTTATAATGCGTATCGTTAGCAATCCTTCATAACATCTTCAAACATTAGTTGAGTTCCCTTTTTGGAAAGTCTTTCCTATGTGAGAAATCATGCATTAATTCAATCATAGAAACTTACTTAAAATATCCATACAACATCACATGTTGCATCAAATTTAATGGAATTAGAACATGTACATGTTTATTCGATTTCTCGTACCTTTAATTTGAAGAACTTGTTAATCTTGGGCAACCAAACATGTTGCTTCCTAACTTGTTGATATATCACTTTCCCTATTTCTTGTTTTAAGGTTTTTGCGAAACTGATTTTCTTTAATGTTTTATGACCAACTTATACATAACACCCTTGTATATATGTATTAAATAAACTTTAGAGAAATTTTTTTGACTTCCAATCCCTTAGCAACCTCAAATATCTGTCACATGATTAAATATGCAAATTATTTTCCACTTTTTACTCCATGAATTCTTTACAACTAAATTCAAGATTCTATAAATTATATTTATGTTCGTGAATACATTGTAATTAAAACTTATGAGATTTGTTTTGAATAATGAGGGATAATCCGTGACACCTTTGTGTGACAAGTTCAAACGAACCTAACACAATATAATCATACTGGAAGGTTTAACGCTACAACAAACTCTAGATACGTACATCCGAAACACAAGATTGGTGATTCACCTTCTGCAGTATTAATAAATATTGATGGCATTAGATTTTTCGTATAAATTAAAGGTGAGAGAGAGAGAAATCAAAGGTATCAAATCAAAGTTAGATATCAAATTAAATTTATAGAGGGAGAGAGGTGTTGGAGAGGGAGAAAAATCAAAGGTATTAAATTAAATTTGGATATCAAGAGAGGTGTTGTAAAGAGAGAAATAAAAGCACTACAAAAAAGGGGCTACAACGGCGGTCGAAAAACCGTTGGCAAAAGCCAAAAAAACGCCGCTAAGTTTTTATCGGCGTTTTCCTACTGCTGTCTTTTCTTCGTTGGGAATGCCTTCAACATCGTTTTTCAGAAAACGCTGGTGATTCCCTACCTTTTAACAGCGATCGCTTAGCGGCGTTTTCTAACCGATGATAATTCCCCAGCTTATGACAGCGGTCTTTTAGCGGCATTTTAAAAAAGCGTTGGCGTTTCCCCGCTTTTAGCAGAGTTTTTTAGCAACGTTTTTAAAAACGCTGGCGTTTTTCCTGATTTCCAACAGCTATTTTTTAACGGCGTTTTAAAAAAGCACTGACGTTTTCCCGCTTTTAGTAGTGATTTTTAAGGTATCAAATTAAATTTATATTTTTTTGTACAATTTAGACAGGTAAAATAGTATTAATGAATATTGATGATATTAGATTTTCGGTAAAAATAAAAGGTGCTAGAGAAATCAAGGGTATCAAAGGAATCAAATTAAATTTAGATTTTTCGTATAATTTAAAAAGGAAAAAAAATTAAATTTGATGGAATGGGTTCTTTGAGTATAGCCAACTCATTAACAGACGTGTGTATGTAGTAATGAATTATAATGTATATTGAAAGATATGAGAAAGTTGAACACTAGTAAGATTTTTAAACCATTTTTGTAATTTTTGAACTTTTTCCATAATTATGTAGGTAATTTTTAATATGAAAAACACCCCGATTGGGCAGTGAACAAGGGCTGAAAAACCGGAAATGCGCTCCGGTTTTCGAAGCGCATTTCCGGTCCCTCTATATTAAAAGGACCAGACCGGTCTTCTCGAATGCGGTCCGGTCTGGACCACTTAAGTGGTCCAAACCGTTTCAATTTTTTTTTTCTTTTTTTTTCATATTTTCATCAACACACATTTTCTTAAGATAAAAAAATGTGAATTCATTTAACACCTACTAGGCTACTATAGTTTGCTTATTAATTTTAAGATATTAATTCATTTAAAGACTTAAAGATGTGAATTTATTTAAAAATTTAAAGATGTGAATTCATTTAACATCTACCATAGTTTGTTCCTTAATTTAAAGATGTGAATTCATTTAAAAACTTAAACATGTAAATTTATTTTAAAACTTAAAAATGAGAATTTATTTAAAAACTTAAAAAATGTGGATTCATTTAACACCTACCTATCTACCATGTAACCATAGTTTGCTCATTAATTTAAAGATGTGAATTCATTTAACACATAACATAGTTTGCTTATTAATTTAAAGATATGAATTCATTTAAAGACTTAAAGATATGAATTCATTTAAAAACTTAAAGATATGAATTCATTTAAAGACTTAAAGATGTAAATTTATTTTAAAACTTAAAAATGGGAATTCATTAATTTCATTTAACATATGGTCATATACCATAGTTTGCTCATTAATTTAAAGATGTGAATTCATTTAAAGACTTAAAGATGTAAATTTATTTTAAAACGTAAAAATTTGAATTCATTAATTTCATTTAACATATAGTCATATACCATAGTTTGCTCATTAATGTAAAGATGTGAATTCATTTAAAGACTTAAAGATGTAAATTTATTTTAAAACTTAAAAATGTGAATTCATTAATTTCATTTAACATATAGTCATATATTGTAGTTTTCTCATTAATTTAAAGATGTGAATTCATTTAAAGACTTAAAGATGTAAATTTATTTTAAAACTTAAAAATGTGAATTCATTAATTTCATTGTAAATAATTCATGTAATGCCTATTTTCATTTCTTTAAGTAAAAATTGCTGGTATTTACTTGCAATATGATTATTGAATTGTAAAATTAACGTAAAAAAAGGGCATTATTTTGATTGTAAGACAGAGACTTAAGATAATAAATTAGTTGCAAATATCTTACAAAATTAAACATACTAAGTTAAAAATACAAATGTCTCGAATACGCACAAACAAATACATTAAGAAACTAAATTCACTTGCTGGTGGTTGATGTCCCAAGCTCGCCTACTGTTGTGTTATTGCTTGCCACTTCTGTAAATTTAAATGTCAATAAATGTTAAAAAAAAAATATAAGTAAACCATAGAGAAAATAAAAAAAGAATTAAAATTACAAACACATTCTATTTACCATAATCCATGTCATAACTCTCGATGCAATCCAAAGTCTCTTTTATGTTAATTGGATCCTTTTCATCCGCACGTCACAACCAATCTTGGGTGCAAACGAAAGCCTCCACGGTCGTTGGAGCTAATGAACTCTGAAATGGATCAAGTACACATCCTCCCGTACTAAAAGCGGACTCTGAAGACACAGTGGAGGTGGGGATAGCCAATACATCCCGTGCAATCATAGCAATGACAGGATATCGTAAATCATTATCCTTCCACCATTTCAATACATCAAAATTCTTATCTGAAGCAACAAGTGGATACGTCAAATACCGATCAATTTCTAAGTTAGCAATGAGAGTTGAAGAATATGTTCCAAATGACACAGCAGTGCTCCAATAATCATCAAATAAAGTCAATTTGCTGCCAGAAGCAGCAACCACTGGAAGAGGATGAGACACACTGCTAGTAGTTGAATGTACTTGAGTCTGAGGTAATCCCAATGCATATTCATCAAACAATGCATGAAACAGATCACTTATACTGGCCACTAACTTCTCTCCCTCTATTCCACCATACATCAACCTCACCATGTGTCCCATTACTTGTAACTTAGATCGTGGATCAATCACATTTGCAATAAATATCAACAAATTTAACCTGTCATTCCTTCCCCAATATTTTTGGTACTTAACCATCATAATATCAGCCATGTCTTTCAATCTTTGGTTCGTACTTTATGAGTAACGACACAAATGAGAATGCACCCCATAGAGTCCATGAAAGTATGAATTCGAAGTAACATACAAAGAACCAGAAAATTGAATTGTAGCATCATAGAAGAGTTCAAGAAACTTGCAAAATACCCTTATTTTTTCCCAGTCCTCTCTTGTTGGAGGTCCCAATTTCCTCTTCCCACACTCACCTTCAGTAAAATGAGGAAGATAATCAACATCATCACTCTCCATTCTATCAAAAGCAAACTCATATTTCTCAGCAACATCCAGCATCAAATAAGTAGAGTTCCAACGGGTCGAGACATTAAGGCACAATTTCTTGGAACATTCGATCCTCTCTTTCTCAACACATTGATTGAATTGATAAGCCTTGCAGGAGAAGACCGCACATTACCTAATTGCATCTAAAAAAAATAACTGTAAGAAATAACGTATTTTGAATAAACAAATAATGTATAGTGCTAAGAAATGAAAAAAAATACATGCATGCCTAATTGCATCACGAACCCTTGTAATTGCATCATCATTTATCTTCAATCCATCACCAACCACAAGATTCATAATATGCGCCGCACATCTCATGTGAACGTAAAGACCATTCTGCACATTACTTCGTAGATGTCTCTTCAAATAACTAATAGCTGTATCATTTGAAGAAGCATTATCAATTGTGACGGTCATAATCTTATCAATTCCTCAATCATGTAGACACTCCTCTACTTGCGCCCCAATTGTGTCTCCGTTGTGATTATCAATCAAATGGAGCACCCTTTTATGCAATTTCCACTCCTTGTCAATCCAATGGGCAGTGACAATCATATAGCTCAAATTTTGAATCGAAGTCCAAGCATTAGTGGTGAGACAAACTCTACTATCACAAGTCCTAATCATACACTTCAACCATGTTTTTTTATCCTTAAAAATGTCAATACAAGTCCTAGCAATTGTCACATGAGATGAGACTTGAAATCTAGGCTCTAGCATCCATATAAACTTTCTAAATTGGGGAGAATCCACAATCCTGAAAGGGAGCTCATCAACAATAAGAAACTCTGTCAAAGCTTGACGAAGAGCCATAACATGATTATGGTCAAATTTTTTCGCCAACACCAAATTACTAGGGTTCTCATCACCCTCAACTCCCTTCTCATATACTAAAGTTTTTTTTGTCTCTTATCTTGATTTGGGGTTGGCTTATTGGGGTTTTTCTTACATTTAGTAAGATGATCCAACAAATTTTTTGTCCCATTCTTATTTTCATCTGCAGCATAATCAGCATCACAATAATTGTAAAATGCTCTGGCGCGTGGTGGGTCACCAACATGCTTCTTTGTAAAGAAAGGTCAAACCATAGATTGATTCTTTCTTTTGGGTTTAGGTGGTTCACTACTTAGTTGAGGAATTTCTGAAACATCTTCCTCCTCAACCATCATATCTACATCCTCTAAACTCAAACTCCTAGCATCAACAATATGCTCCAAACGATTACGAGAAGAAGACATAGTGTCTACAAGCCTACAAGGATACGTAAATCTCAGCATTCAAAGAAAGAATACTATAAAATAAATAAGACATGATCATTGCTAATTTGCTATAATTCACTCTGAAAAATCAGATAGACAATAAATCAGATATCCACAATTGAACTTGCTATTCATGCTGTTGTCTACCGCTTCTATCACTTTAAAGACCACAGTTTAATGGTGAGTCTCTTATGCAGAACTTTTAAGTTTAAATCTAATTATACAAGAAGTATTGCTAGAATATTAAAGCTTTTGTGAAATAATCGTGGGAATTCATGTGGAGTTCATGTCACTGGATGCTGATCATGAAAAGAATTAAAGTCGTTAAAATCCAATTATTATCCCTTAAGAATTAGTGCATAACACTAAATTCTTAAGGTCATAAAACCAACGGAGTGGGGAGAATTCCAGTATAACATCCAAGAAATTGCCACAGAAACAGTGACCTCCGATTAACACATTATCTCTGTCTCATAACTTTTCCTAGAACGTGCTTTTAAAAATCACATCTAGTATAAAACTATGCTCTGAAGATAGAAACAGACACGTCTACACCCGTTCGGATCTAATGCCCCCAAGGAACCAGCTTAAACTGAACAAAAAATAGCCTCAGAAAAAAAAAGACAAAACGAAAGAAACACATCACGCATAGACAGCAATTGCTAGACAAATAGAACCCAGAAAACAATATGGATCAAAACCAAACCAATGTGTAATATCTGTGAGGACGAGAGCAAAAAAAAGCAGAACAGAAAACTATTACCTATATGCACCGGAGAGGAGACTGCTAAGTTGCTAACTTTGGGCCTAGGGAGACTGGAGAGGAGATCTGATGATCAGATCTGTGCTGCGTCAGTGGGGTTCCTTCTGGTGGCCGGTGGGGGTCGGGGAAGCGCTGGGCAGTGGTGGAATGGTAAGCTACGGTGCTGGGCAGTGGTGGAGCGGCTGGGCCCCTGGTGAGGCCTTGGGGGTCGAATGTCGAGGAAGAACGGAGCTACTGGGGTTCTGCCTTCTGGTGGCTGGTGGGTTCTGCACTGGGCAGTGGTGGCCGACGGTTGTTCTGTGAGTGAGTGGGGGCCGGGGGGGACGGAAAGTCGGAACCTTTCGTGAAGTGAAGAATAAGGCAGGGCTGCAGGCAGACACTAGACAGTAAGAGTAAGGCGTACGAGTCACGTGAAGTCAAAAGTTAAACTTTTGAATGTGAAGACTGAAGAATAAGGCAGGCTAAAGGCATAGAAAAAAAGAATTAAAAAAAAATGTTTACTAATGCGGTCCGGTCCGGACCGCATATCAGAAATCTATAGACCGGACCGGACTGAATTTTAAAAAATAAAACCGGACCGGACCGCGGTCTGGTTTTGTTCAGCTCTACAGTGAACTAGTGAAATTGGACACCAATATCGATATAGCTAGTTAGCCTGTACTAGTTTCTGGTGTCGATACCGGTGAACAGTGAGTCCTACACTAGCGTATCAATATATATTCATGTTTATGTATAGTAAAAATAAATTATAGTTATAATTATAACAATAAATTTTAAATTAAAAAAATCATAAATTAAATATAAAATATTAAACCATAAAAAGATGTGTGATCATATATTATTACTTGAGGTGTCATATTATCAATTTATTAAAAATTTCAACTAAAATAGCACGAAGAGACTGATTTACAGATGTGCCCCAAAACTTAAGCCGTGATTTCTCACTCTTGAAAAAGTCAACTGAGGAATCCGTTTGTCATGATTTTGTGAAGATGGAGAGGAGTCTTTGACAAATATATACATTAGGGCTAGCATTAAATACATGCGGTTAATTGGGATGACTAATATGGCACTGTTTGAACATTCGGATCACTTAAAATAGAATATCAGTAGCAACAAAAAAATTAATAATGGATAAACTAGTAACTACTCATAGTTTTAAATGCTCCCACCCACTTCTGCCGGGTAATATTTCTTTTCAAATAGTTTTTTTTTTTTTTTTTAGGTTTGTCATTACCAGCGGCAGCCCTCCGGGTGCAGTTGTCCTATCCTGAAAGTCTCTGTCTCTCTCTTTCCCTCGTCTCCAGCCGATATCTTGTCGTTTGTCTTCTCCGGTGACTTTCTATGTCGGTGCAGATTCTCGGGAAAGACTCACTATGCGTCCGTCTGCCTACGTACGGAAGAGGAACATTCAAACAGAAATCTTAACCCTGTATCGTTATGTTTTTTTTTAATGCTTCTTTTTATAGTTTTCAAACGCACTATGTGATCTATTTTTTCTCTCAGAATTCTCCAAAATCCACATCCCCCCCCTCCTTTTCCATGTTCTTCGGTGGCGCACCAAAGCAAATGCAAATCTGAAGCAAGATAACTATACTCTTCTTCTCCCTTTTTGTACATGGTTTTGTTAGGCTTTTTTTTTGGGGAACGGATATGTCCAGATAGATGGCTGGATGTCGTCCATCCGGACATAGAATGGTTGGGAGCCCGGGAGCAGGTGGGTCATGCCCAGGACCAACACCTACCCGGGCTCCCAACCGGATGTCTTCCATCCGGAGCGGATTGCCTCCGCTCCCTATTTTTTGTGTTCCAGTTCTCATACGCTGATTAAGCAGAAAATCAGAGAAAAGTAACTCGAAGGTTGATAGAAACTCCACCAAACGCGGTTTTGTTTTTTGTGTTCCAGTATTCATACTCTTCTTCTCTGTTTTTGTACATTGGACTTCCAAATGCCGCGAACGTTGATAGTCTTTCGATTTACTTCCATCTGATTGTTTGTGGTCCGATTGTTTATCTGGTCATTTAGGGCTTGTTTAGAAATGGATTGTTGTTTTGATTTTTAGTTTAAAATTCAAAATTTAAATTTTAAGATTTAAAAATTGTTTTGTTGTAAGGGTTTGTTTGGTTGTTGAAGATTCTGAATGATGTATATTTTAGTTAAATTAAATCATATTAATTTATAGGTATTGTGATATTTAAAAAATAAAATAATATACATATATTATTCAAAAAAAATAAGTAGAAAATTGTTTCATAAATTTAAAACTATAAAAATAGATAAAAATCAAACTTATTAAAAGTTATTAAAAATAAGCCCTTACTGTTTGCGGTCTCCCTTGCACTGTTTTTTTTTTGTTTTTACTTGCCACTTTTAAATGCAATTACTGTTCGTGTTAATTCATTCGTCAATTACGTCCAGGTGTAGTGATTGAAGAAACTGTTCAGCGGGCGAGACGACAACGGAGAAAGCAGCATCATTTTTTCTTCTTCTGAGAATCAAAACCAGTGGCCGCCGACTCCAAGATCAAGATCAAGTAGCTTCAGCCACAGCAGATCTACTAAGCCTCACTGGCTTCTGTCTACTCTTGCTGGTACGTACACAATTCTACACCAGGTCGGAGATGCTGCCCGAACTGCAGCAAGAGGTGTGGGTCCCGAGGACAGTACTCTCTTGTTCGGGCAGGTGTGGGTTTTGAACGGGACCCACTCTTGCCCTCTCACAGACTGCAGTGTATATGCTGCAGTTCAGTCATCCGAATTGCAGCAAAGACGCGCCCATTCTATCCACATTACTTTCAATTCGTAGGAGAACTTTGACACACCTTGTTTCTTTTTTTGTTTTTTCAAGAAAGACATTATATATGAAACTAGAACACACAAAACCAAACCGATCACCTTACAAACAAAACGACACCAGACCAAACCAGACCAAAAAGAAAAGAAACCAAACGGAAAGCTTGAATTCAGTGATTGTCTAAACAAAAAACGAACTAGCTTAATTACAACGTAATGTGTTGTAGCATTTTTGAAATTATACTTTAAATAATGTGTGAAAACATTGTGAAAACATTGTTATAAAGCAGCATTTTAACTTTTACCGACGCGCTATCATTTACGAGCGTGTTTGCTTCAGTTGTGCCAGAGCCCAGAGGTACATTCCCACGCGATGTGTTTGAGAGGGAGGACATTTGAAAAAGCTGACACAAGGCATACTTTGTAGTTTTTTTTTTCTTTTTTTTCTAAGCGCTTGTACAGTCACTTTATGGCCTGATTGAACATTTGAACTTCCATACACGATTGCACGTGCCAGTCATAGGTGTCTCCAATCCATTGTCCTTTTCATGCGTTTTGAAATTTAAATACTCTCAAACGACTGTGTGAAAGCTACCCCAAATTTTCTTGTCGCATTAGACAATTGTTTCGTTGGGATTCGCAACGGCGATCCATCTTCGTCGAATGCTTGTTTCTTTTAATAGTCTGTATCTTCTATATTCGTTAATTTATATTATTTTTATATGTTTCGGGTCTTTCAGGAGATGGGACAATGGGGACAAGGTCTGCTGCAGCAAATTCCGCTGCAGTTTATAAGAGCCCAGTGGGACTTACGTTTGAGATCCACATTTGTTCGAGCAGCGTAATACTCTTCGGATAGGCCCAAACCGCAGTAGAGCCGCGCTCAGGACAATGCTGGGCTGTTCGGTTTTTAATTAATTATTTTTTTCCCGTGAATAGTTTTTGGAAATTTTATTTTTATTGCGCTCATTAGGGTGAAAATTAGAAACGTGGTCCGATTTTTAGACTGGAATGAGGTCCGGATTGCATTTTCAGTTTTCCTAAATTAAAGGACCGGATCGGACCACTTACAAGTGGTCCGATCCGGTCCAACCAAATGTTGTCCGGTCCAGTCCACTTAAGTGGTCCGAACCGGTTTATTTTTTTTTTCATTTTTTTTAAATTTTTTTAGGTTAATTTTGAAGAGTGAAGGACATATAAAAATGTAGAGTTTAGTTTAGATTAAAATTAATCTTTTTAAAGTTTGTAATTTATATTAAAAAAAATATTTTTTATTTATAGGGATAAATGCAAAATCAGTCCCTGTGATATACGCAAAAATCAATTTAGTCCATGTGATATGAAAAACATCGATTTAGTCCCTGTGATTCTATTTTCGATTGTTATTGGTCCTCCATCAGGGATTGATTTTATCACTTTCTGAAATCACAAGGACTAAATCGATGCTTTTCGTATCACAGGGACTAAATTGATTTTTGCGTATAACACAGGGACCAATTTTGCATTTATCCCATATTTATATTAATAAATTCGGTCCGGTCTGGATCGGTTTTCAAAAGGTATGGACCGGATAACCGGTCCGGTCTGGACCCGACCGCATTTTAAGAAACAAGACAGGACCGGACCGCAAATCCGATCCGATTTTTCTATCTGGTCAGGTCCGCAGTGCGGTTTTGTTCAGCTCTAGCGCTAATTAAGTCCAGGCTTCTTGGAAGCTTGTGCATACTATCCATATACATTTATTTTAGGGAATTTGACATTTTTGTCCTTGGATTTATACCTCTTTGGCAAATGGGTCATTCACTTTCAAACTTCAAATTTTTAGTCATTGGGTTTTCTTTGTTTGATAAAATGGTATTTCCGTC
This sequence comes from Myrica gale, assembly GCA_963930655.1. Taxonomy (NCBI): domain Eukaryota; kingdom Viridiplantae; phylum Streptophyta; class Magnoliopsida; order Fagales; family Myricaceae; genus Myrica; species Myrica gale. The sequence goes on along the minus strand of OZ005619.1, from coordinate 9,899,772 downwards.
ATTTTGTCGTTCATATGCTTAACGGAGCTCTCTAACACGTCAGCAAATTTGTATCAGTCGACCGGTATATGAAGCGGTCGATCTCTTCATGTATCGGTCGACCGCTTCATGTACTGGTCGACCGCTCACTTTCAACACATATATCCGGTCGACTGCTTCAAATCCGTTAAACATATAGACGACAGACTAACGGAAAGACGATTTCGTTAAACAAAGAAAACTCAAGAGATTAAAAATTTAAAGTTTAAAAATGAATGACCTATTTGTTAAAGGGATATAAATCCAAAGATCAAAATGTCAAATTTACTTTATTTTATAAAAATTGTCTACTGCCCAGTTTGCCATCGTATGGGTTGCTCATGAGCCCATGTTCTTGACCTTATGCTTCGGTCTCTTAGCCAGATGTCGTATTCAATGCCTGCAATAAAAGCTCTTTTTTTTTTTAATAAAAGCTCTGTTAAATGTAAATAACTTCTGCCCCTTCCACTATGACTTGACGGGCTTTTATTTTTGTACATATATAGTCTTCAAAAAGATATTTCGTGGATAGGATTAAATAATTGAGTAATATATACCCTGGAATTTTAGCCGACTCTCTGCATACGTGGTTTTGCATAAAAAAATTCAAATTATTTTTAAAAATAAAAATTGCACATTCAAAAATTTGATGAATGACACGTCCGTAGAGAATCGTCTAAGAATCGGCTAAAAGTCTAGGGTATATCATTACTCTAAATAATTTACTTTGACAGTTGAATCTCAAAAGAAATAAATAAAGCACATGATAGAATTTAGAACTTATAATATTGTTTTGAGAAAAAAGTTATTTTGAACTATCAATTCAATTACGATACATTAACTTCTACCATTAATCAAATCATACCTTAAAATAATATTTGAGAATCAAAATCATTTACTTGTTCACAATACATGTAGCACAAATTTTATCAATCAACATTTTTTAACGGCACAAATTGATTAAACTTGGTAATTTTTAAGCCGAGTGTATCTAAAGTGATACTTTTAGCTTCATGTTTGAGATTTCTTTAGTAGTTAGAGATTATAAAGTGATTTTTTCTTTATTATTTTAGTAAAATATTTTATGAGTTTTATTACATTAAATACATGTCTTTTTCTCTTTAAATTACATCATTCAATTCTCGGAATTAGATAATTGTGACATGTGCTATTTCATATTCAAATTCTGGCTGACAGTTCTAACATCTAGTCTCCTCTTCTGTTTTTTTTAGAGTTAAATACACTTTGTCCCCTTATCTTTGGGGTCATTTACATTTTGCACCCTAATATATTATTTTTGACACATTAGACCCATACAGTTACGTATTTTTTCAATTTGGACCCCGTACCCAAATTGCCTGTCAATTTAGACGGATTTCTTTAAAAAATTTACACATTACCCCCTTATCTTTGGGAGTATTTACACATTGTGCTCCTTATCTTTGGAGATTTGTACACATTACATCCCATGTTTTGACGGAATCCGTTTAAATTAACGGACAAGTTGGGTACGAGGTCTAAATTGAAAAAATATGTAAGTTAAGGGGTCCAATATGTCAAAAATATTATATCGGAGTGCAAAGTGTAAATGACCCCAAAAATAGAGGATTTTAACCCTTTTTTTATTATTGTAAACACTATTTAGTCTCGAGTACGGACAATTTCTATGTCGTTCACCGCGTTGCGTTTGAAATTTCGAATCTCGTGGCGTGCGATAGATCTGGACGAGAGAATGAAGAAGTTGATAGTGAAGCCTCCTGAAGAAGACGATCACACTGGTCACACATTCGCGGAACGAGCTGAAGCTTATTACCAAAAACGTCCTCAGCTACTGGCCTACTCCAGGACCTCTACAATAGCTATGCCGCCTTATCCGATCGTTACATTCAAACAATGGCCAAAAATCATCCTCAGCGTAGCCCCCTCTCGCAAATCTCAGTCGTGTATCACTATTACTGCGATCATGAAGGAGATGGCGTGATCCAGCAGATAGCTAGATTCGGACTCCGACAGCTGCCTCTCTTACCAACAACCTCCAGTAATGCTTGCCTCGAATGACACATTCGACGCTAATGCTATTGGAGATCGGTTAATATGTGAAGCGGGACCGTGTGAAGAGGTGTGGAGCTGTGGTCAGGATCTCCACATCGGCCATCCGACGGTCCCGCTTTTGCCACCGAATAAATGAGAAGCTGTCCGGTCCAGCCATGTGATAAACCCGGTCCAGAGCAAGATAGTGAAGCGGTCCAGCATTTCAAATTTCATTCCCCATTTGGCCTCTCTCTCTCGCAGAAGACGCCCAAATTTCATTCCCCTTCCCGAAAATCAGAACCTCTCTCTCTCGCAGAAGACGCCCAAATTTCATTCCCCATTTGGCCTGCTCCTCCCGATTTGGAGACCAAGACCAGCTCCCGGCGAATCTGCTCCTCCTGTTTAGGAGACCAGCTCTCGGCGTCCTCTGCTCCTACCGATTTGGAGACCAGCTCCCAGCGGATCTGCTCCTCTCGATTAGGAGACCAGATCTCGGTGTCCTCTGCTCTCGGCAGAGATCTGCTGTGGTTCGGTTCGTATTTCTTTTTTCCATGCTGCTGGTGTTTAATTGTCTCTTAGTAGAAATAATGGCATAAGTTAACCGTCTTTCCATTTTAGTGGATTGATGCTATTGGAGGTATTGTTTAGTTGTAGTGAACTTTCTGGATGTGAGTTATAGAAAATTTGCTAACATCTTTCAAGTTGACCATGCTGGAAAATATAGTATGTTGTGAAACTGCAGATTGTTTTTGGAAACGTTTAATACTTTGAACATGTTGGATGGAAAAATTATAGTTTTATTTCAGAAGAAATTCAAAAAAAAAGGGTTATTACTCACAGAAAACAGTATGTAGATTGGTGCTAGTGAAAGGACGAAATTACACTCGTAACAAAGGCAATGTCAATTTGACTCCTTAATATATACCAGAGGCGTAACTGTGCAGGGTATGAGATGCATGAGAAATGGATGATTGGCCAACCAGTATAGTATAAGCATTGAGAAAAGTCAGCCAGAAAGGTAAAGATTAAAAGAGTCTTCATGCATTATTTGAACATGTTACGATAGAACACATCTAGTGCATCGCTTCAATGAGTTTGGTTTACTCTGTCTCTTTGTCAACAACAATATATAAATTTCCAAACACCTATTGAACAGATAATTGTACTCCTCAATAGTCCTTGTGCACATTCCTAGTGGGCAGTCTAACATGAGGTCACCACCTTTCACCAATTAGACACTGATTTGGAATGAGTGTTTTATTAATTAGGATTAGTTGAGTAAAGTATGTATAGCAAGAACAAGGTCGGATACATTAAAAAAGTCATGTGTCATTTCCCCTTTGTTTTGTTTTTTTGGTTTAACATTATAACCATCAAGTTCCATGCCTCTTTGAGTGAGAAAGCAACATTATATTTTCCTGATGCATATTAAAGTGTTGGGGCGCAAACTAGCTTCTTCTTCTTCTTTTTTGCATGCAATTATTCCTTGTGTAATGCTACTTGCCTCTTTTTTCCCACTATTTGCAAGTGGTCAAGTTACTTTACACTCTGTTTTTCTGCTTGCAGGTTGCACCATACAAGAAGGTACGACGTGTGTCTTTCATCAATGCTATTCCAAAATATCCTGCAGGGAAAATTTTGATGATGGAGCTGGTCACTGCTGCTCTCTCTGCTGGCTCGTCGAGTGTGATGCTTCAAGTTTTCCTATACAGCCAGATACATCCATCTATGTTGTTCTGGGCAGCGTATTTAAATTGATAGGAAACCTGGATTAATGTATATATTTGTCTACCCTGATGTATCTTTTTGTTTTATTTGTAGGAAAATGACCCCGTCAAGCAGTAGTCGAAGGAGTAGATCCAGTCAACATAGAGGAACCCCATCCTCTAGTTCTACGACAAGATCATCTGTGACAATGGGTTCTGCAATAGATGACAAGTGAGTTTGTATTACCATTTGGATTCGTAAAGTTTTTGTCTATAGCTACAGTTGCTAATAACTTATCCCAATAGTGATAGCTCAGGCACACGGCCCGAAACTTATGCGAAGAAACCTGTGTGCTTCTGTGGAATTGAAGCTGTCCGGAAAACCGCAAATACCCCAAATAATTATGGAAAACAGTTTTATGGATGTAAAAAATACAAAGTAAGCAGTTTCTTGTTAAACAATATTTTCTGCTCCTACCTCTACTTATGTACTTAAGTTTCCATAATGATGAATGTGTTTGGTGCAGTATGGGGAAAATTACCATTGCCGCTACTTTGCCTGGTGCGATTGGTGGGTTAGGCAAGACAGGGCACAGAGGGGAGAGATGGCACACCATCACTTTGAGAAGGCTGAATTGGAAAGCACGAAGGCTGAGCTGGAGTTGTGTTGCAACCGAGTGGTGGAGGAGCTCATTTTGGACCACGTTGTTGCGATGGAGCATGAAGCAACACGACATCGGTTGGCAATGATTGCTCAACAAGATAAATATGAGAACCTCCTGAAGAAAGCGCGGGTGGATATTGATGGTCAAAGGGCGGAGTACATACAATTGAAGCAAAAGTACATCAAACTGCGTAATTCGAATCGACGGGCAATAATGTGGTTGTGGCTCTTTCTTTTTTTCGGTTTTGTTGTTGCCTACTATGCTTCATCTAAAGGGAAGCCAAGCGGATCATTATTAATGCTAGTGTAAATGCTAGTGTAGTTTCTGTTTGGAGCTGAAGAGACTGGGGTTATATTGTTGCAACTTGAGATGTACTCTTGTAATTACTTATTGTAGTTTCTGTTTGGAGCTGAAGAGACTGGGGTTATAATGTGTGTTGCTGATAGTTTTATACTGTGATTTTGCTTGGCCTGATTATGCTTTGCAATGAGGTCAGAATCGCTTCACAATATTCCAAGGCTGATGAGAAAAATCTTTTCTCTAGCAGTTCCAATAAGTTATACTGATACTAATGTGTCATCCAATGAAAAAAAAATTGTTTGCATTTCGAATTCAGCCCTCCCTATTACACATAATTTGTATCACTGGTGGATTGCCCAATCTGGTTTACTTTTTAGAACCACTGCTGAGAAGTTTAGAGTCTGAGATCAGATTAATTGATGGAGTCGTCTTATTGACTTTTTAGTTCTCATTACCGAGATGATAAAGGTCCAAATAGGCAATGATACAAAATCTTATTGCCTTTTTAGGTCTCATTACCGAGATTTTTAATCTTATTGCCTTTTTTAGGTTTTTTGTACATACGTAATGATACAAAATTCCTTATTCAACATTTAGATGATAAAAGGTCAAAAAGGCAAAAGTTTCCTTATCATGAGGCTGTTTCTCAGTCAGAGCTCCTGAGACTATGTCCTATTCGTAGTTTCCTATACGGTGGTCTGCAGCTCCTTGCCTTGGAATTTATCTATAGTTGAAACTAAATAAATAACAATTCATAACAAAACAGAGGAGTAACTGTAAATCACTTGCATATTCTCCCAACCTGATTCGATTCCCAAAAATCTTTACCATCTCAATGTGAAACTTACTAAATGAAGTGCACAGATTGTGCCACATTTTCATGGTCAGTAGAATGCCAGAGGCAATGTTAAGAAGTCCCTCACAGTTGATAAACATTTTGGCACAAAATGGACCTCAACACTCCGTGACAAAAGTTAAAAAGCGATTATAGAAAGTGAAACCACTAACTCAATAGTTGAAACATGGTGACTAACAGAGAGTCCAACAAATCTCAACCACACATACAAGAGAGAATCTTTTTGACAAAAGGGACGGAGAGAGAGCATTCTATAATCCACCTTCTCAGCGGCAAACAACATAAATTCACTCTAGGACTTCATGATTGCCCCTCTACAGCTTGTATAGGCTCAAAAAGGATTACACAGCCCCTCACAGCAGCTGCAATGGTTGCCTCTTTTACAGTTCGTCCAAGCTCTTAAATCGCCCATTTATGGAGTCGTCCTCGCCATCATGAGCATTGGCCTCATTAGATACCTATGATTAAATATAATATAGAAATATATTTGTTAGAAAAACATGTAAAGCTTCTGCCGCATGTTGACAGAGCGGTTCCAACCGATCATTGACTTGCACTGTGTTAAGCATCTGAAATTCTGCCCGCGACTCATTATAGCGCAACTCATCTACTGCTCTTTGAAAATTTTGTAGGAATCGATCCATATTCATCACTGTGCTCAAATACCTACGCAAGACCGCATTGAAAGATTCACTTAACTGAGTCGTCTTTTTCCCGGCACAAAAAACATTTCGTACATATTTTGGCCCCCATTGCTCCCGCTTCTCATATATCTTCTGCAACCATCCATTTTCTTGTAGTTCGTACTCATCAATCATTTTCCTCCAACACTGTTCAAAATCATCGACGTCGTGGTCAAACAAAAGACTCATCAACTTACTTTTGAAGCCTTTGTTCCCCAGCAGTGGTCCAAGATTCTTCAAAGCATTCTGAGATATGTGCCACACACATAAAAAATGGTGTGTGTCTGGTAGGGACCGTGGGATTGCAACTAGCATAGCTGCATCTTGATCCGCGAATAGAGATTTGGGCGCCTTCCCATTCATACACTCAACAAATGTTTCAAATAGCCAATCGAATGTCTACGCCGTCTCATCATACAATAAACATGCACCGAACACAACCGAAATTCTGTGATGATTAACCCCAACGAATGCTCCCAGTGGCCTGTGCTCATTGTTCGTCCTGTATGTGGTGTCAAATGATACAAAGTCCCAGAATATCGCATAGTCATTTCGCATTACGTGGTCCGACCAGAAGACGTTAGTAATGTGCTCATCTCCATCCATCATCACCCGAAAGTAAAACTCGGAAACCTTTTCAAACTGATCACCGAACCAGTTAAGAAGAACACCGGCTACACCAATTTCCATCTGCTTTGATCTTATACCATTTAAGTAATTTTTCAGGTCCTGATGAGTGAATCCCAAAAGTTGTCTACCCCTAGCTTGCGCCGCCATGAAATCCAATGCCAGTTTCGGGCGGATGCCCGCTCTATCTGATTGTATAACTTCCACACGCTGCAAGTCACTCATTTGTCTTTGGGAACGAAGCATGTGAACTTTCGAAGGAGTCGCCACGTCATGATTATGTTTCGGATGCCATTCGGAGGTGCAATACTTCCCATTACGCTGCCGCTGAACAGTATTACTTGCGAGACACCCGCATCTCGTATCCGGTCGCTCTCGCTTAACCGGCACAAGTGAATCCCTCTCTCGTTTCTTACCTTCTCTACTACAAGCAAAAGCTTTTGATGTCCAATACCCGTATTCCCTGCTTGAACCCGGTATGTCTACGAATGCTAAAGCCTTTCGTGGTTGCGTATCGATTGTACCATTCGTAGACATGGTCGACATCCGCCCACTCTAGGCTCCAAACATCTACTTTTTCTCCGTTGTCTGCACAAACCATGTCACATGCACGTACCAACGAAGAAAACCAAATGAAAAAGAGTCCTAAGCACCAACTTCGTTGTTCAAATAAAATAACACCCAACTCACCTTCGGGGTTAACAGTACTACTAGAGCTTCGTCTACTGATATTGGGATTTATGCCTTCCATTTGGGCCATATTGAGAGGTCCTACATATAAAAAGAATGTGAGAATGAAAAATATGTTAACTTTTGAAAGAAAGTCATTCCAATTATAATTCCAATTATCGATCAACTGTATAAAGTAGTTTTCTTTTGAAAGAAAGTCATTCCAATTATAATTCCTCTGTTAATAGAAGTGAGACTTTTTTTTCCTGAAGGCAACAAATATTCAATGAGATGAATTACATCCTGTTGATATTAAATCGGAGCAATATTATGTTTTGCCTCAATTTAAAATTTTGCCTTAGGTTTTAAGAGGTGCATGCATTTACACCTAGATTTGACAATAGTTTTCTTTTGCCTTTTCCAACGACAGAACTGCAGAAATGGGGATGTAAATTAGTCAAAGTACACAAACAAACAAAACATTAAAGTTGGGAAAGGTAAATGAGATATTTAATACTTTTCAAGTTGGGATCAGATGTAAGTTGTTTTCCTATAAAGAAAGGGTTTATTACGACAACTTGATCCTGGCGTTATCATCTTCCAAGAGAGAGAAAGAGAGATGCATTGAATTTGCTCAAAGAGAGGATGAGATCTTCCGGTAGTTTGACAGTCTATTAAATGAACTTAAATTCAATGAAGACAACCTATTAAATGAAGACAACTTAAAATCTTAAACAATTTCACAACTTGAGTTCGGTTAAACTACCTCTTACAGCAGGGTTGGGTCTTCTGCGATGGTGGGTTGGCCGTCTTCTGCGAGGGGTCTTCTGCGATGGTGGGTTGGGTCTTCTGTGATGGTGGGTTGGCCGTTTGATTTCTGGAAAGGGTTGGGGGAGGAAGAAGGGGCTGGAACAGGGAAGGGGTTGGGGGAGGAAGAAGGTCTGATTTTCTAAAGGGTTTGGGCGAGATCTGATTTTCGGGAAAGGGGGTTTGGGCGAATTTTGAATTCGAAGTGCTGGAACCTTGTAAGTTGCTGGACCGGGTTAATTCGGTGGCTGGACCGGATTTCAGTCATTTATTCGGTGGAAGAAGCGGGACCGTTGGATGGCCGGTGTGGAGATCCTGACCGCAGCTTCACACCGCTTCATACGGTCCCGCTTCACATATTAACCGTACTCAATGCTATTGTGGCTGACCTTGTGATCAAGAACGTGGAGTACAATATAGAGCTGCGCTACAGATATCCTCGAGGAAGATAGAATTGCAGAAGAGCTTGCTTGAAGTGCTGGAGTCTGAGAGGCTCATACTATTAAATGAGAATGCAAGCCTTGGGTACCGAGTGATGTCATTGGTGGAAGAGAACAAAGGGTTGGCAGCGGAGTCTATGTTCATGTAGAGGAAGGCTAGAGTTGAGTTGGCAAGGTGTGTGCTCAAGATGAGGGAGAATCATAAGGTGTACATATGAACCGTAAGATTGAGAATCTTCAGGCGCAGATTTATGGCTTGGAGAAGACAAACGAAGAGTACTATAAGCAGCTTGTGAAAAGAGACCAATATGTTAAGGAACAGAAAGGTAGCGCTGGGAAGAAGAACGTTGATAATTGCTTCGAAAGGGAGAAGCCCCGCCAGAAGTTTTGAAGAAGGGTGACAGCTCATGTAGTGGTTCTAGACTCTAGTGGGCAGGGTAGTAGTATTGGTGGAAAGAGAAGTCTGAGATGGTGGGAAACGTTGAAGAAGATGGACTTGGTTTTTGTGGGATTACAGGAAGTTGTACATGAAGAATGATGCCATAAATAGTGAAATTATCAATGAACCATAACTCTCCTAACTTGATTTTTGTTTGGCTTGGTTGTGTAGAAGTTTTAGCGTGCCGAGAAATATGTTGATGTTGAAGATTTTTTGTTGGCAAGTATTTTCTTCCCTATGCTTTGATTGAGATAACTAATTAGGACCTTCTTATAAAATGCGAACACGTTTGCAAAACACCTACTATTAGAAAAAAAATTCACTATTTCTAAAATTTTAGTTTATAAATACAACTAACTCAAAATTTTTATCAAATAAAATAATTTCAAAATAATCTATCTCTTCGTCAAATTATCTTTTTTCATTACAAAAAATCCGTTCAAACTATCTCTTTTTCACCTTTTTATCAATTTCTATAAAATTATACTTCTCTTCTTACTTTTGTTGAGAATTGTGACAATAGGTCGAGAGATTTGTGAAAATTGCTATGTATTATTGATTTGTGTTTACATGTATATATATTACATTGAAGGATCTGTGTGTAAAGGAAAAGAAAACAAGAAAATAATCAACTATTCAATGCAAGGAAATAAATAAAAAGGGAGTCGTTGGAAGCTAAGGATGGTAAGAATATTTTGTGATCTGTAATACTCTCCCTCAAGTTGGCGTATGGAGGTTCGAAATGCCCAACTTGTTAGATAAATGTCAAAGAGTTCACGACCCAAGGCTTTGGTAAAGATATCGACAAGTTGGATGGAAGCGGGGACATAAAGAGGAAGACGAGGCCAATCCGAAGCTTTTCATGAACAATGTGGCAGTCAATCTCAATGTGTTTGGTGTGCTCATGAAAAACAAGATTTTTGGAAATTTGGAGAGCAGCCTGGTTGTCGCATTAGAGATGCATGGAATGAGAATGAGGAATGGTGAGATCTTGGAGCAATGAGCAAAGCCAAGTAAGTTCATAGGTGGTGGAAGTTATGGCATGGTATTCAGCTTCAACGAATAAGCGAGAGACAGTGGGTTGTTTCTTGGTGCCCCAAGAGATGGGACTGGTGCCGAGCTGAATAAAAAAAACTAGTGGTGGAGCGGCGAGTAGTGGGACAACTAGCCCAATCAAAGTCAGAATAGGCAGAGACTTGCAAAGAGTTCGTAGTGGGATAAAAGAGGCCTTGTCTATGAGTAGCTTTGAGGAAATGCAAGATGCGGAGGGCATCGTTATAGTGGGGTTGCCGAGGAGCGTGCATGAATTGATTGAGAATATTGACGACAAAGACAATGTCTGGACGAGTGATGGTGAGGTAGATGAGGCGGCCGACGAGACGACAATAGAGACTGGGGTCTGGGGTCTGGCAGGAGATCCCTGATGCCATCCGTGAGTTCTAGATTTTGTTCTATTAGAGTGTGAGATGGGCGGGTTGCAAGATGACCACTGTCGGTAAGAATGTCGAGAGCATATTTTCGTTGGTTGAGGAAGATGTTGGAGGGAGAGCGAGCAATTTCCAAGCCTAAGAAATATTTTAGTGAGCCAAGGTCTATGATGCATAAGCGTTGCCCCGAGGAGGTCCTTCAGATGCTGAAGGTGAGAGAGATCGTTACCTGCCAAAAGAATGTCATCAACATAGATGAGAATAAGAGTAAAAGATGAGGCTGTAGAATGGGTGAAGAGAGAATGATCAGCCTGTGACCGGTGGAAACCTACAACCAAAAGGATGGAAGAGAGTTTGGAAAACCAATTGCGATAGGCTTGCTTGAGGACATAAAGTGATTTTTACAATCGATAAACAAGAGACTCCCCCTCACTGCAATAGCCAGGAGGTGGGGTCATGTATACTTCTTCATTGAGATCGTTATGGAGGAAGGCGCTGTAAACATCTAATTGATGGAGTGTCTAATGTTTGGCAACTGCAACTGCAAGAATACATCTAACAGTGACAAGCATGAAAACGAAGAAAAAGTATGTGTGTAACAGAAGCAACCAAAAATATGGAAGTGATCAGAAGAAGGAGGTTTATCAAAAAGAAGTTCGCAAAGAGATTTATTATGAAGATTTGGGGAAGGGGTGCGATTAGTAAGATAAGTAGCAGTTAAAATGCATTCACCCCAAAATTTAAGAGGTAGGTGAGCATGAAGACGAAGACATCAGGCCACATTGAGGAGGTGACGATGTTTACGCTCAGCAACACCATTTTGTTGCTGGGTCTCTATACAAGTCTTTTCATGAAAAATGTCATGCTCAGTAAATAATTGTTGCGTTTTATGAGAAACAAATTCTTGGCCATTGTCGGTACGAATAAAGTTGACATGGTGATTAAATTGTGTACAGATAAGGGGAAAAATTGGGGACTAGGGAGATGCAGTAGGCGCTGCCTTTCCTCCTAATACAGAATCGAATAAATTTTCGATAAGGGAGACCATGGATCTATAGCGAGAATTTGACTATGAATTGAGGCTTATGAATCATGGAGGCCGACTAGAAATTGAAAGATACGTTCGGTGTCATTTAGATGTTGAGTTGTTTGGAGGGTGCAACAAGTGCAGGGGGAACGGGCTGGAGAACAGAGAGTTCATCCTAAAAGCCTTTGAGGGTAGTAAAATAGAGGGAGATAGATCGGGTATCTTGAGTGAGTAGGGAGATATCTCGTTTGAGTTGAAAAATACAAAGGTTGTTGGATTGAGAAAATATGTCCTCGAGGTGAAGATAAACTTCGTGTGGGGTATTGTGGTAGAGGAGGCTGTCGGAGATGGATCTGTCAATGGAATTGAGAAGCCATGACAAAACCATATCGTTACAGCGTTCCCACAGTTGGATGGCAGCGGAAGAGGTGGTGGTTTGAGGAGGGAACCGTCCACAAAACCGAGCTTGTGCTTGTCATTAAGAGCGATTTTCATGGCACTCTGCCAGCGAAGATAACTGCCGCCATTGAGGAGGGTGGAGACCAAAATGGCTTCAGGATAGTCAGAGGAATTGAGAAAAAATGGAGAAGAGGCGTCCAATTGATTTTTGGATGGAATGGGAGGATTGACCTCCAAATCAGATTCAGAGCTAGACATGGAGACAAGAAAAAAATTTCACTACTCCGATACCATGTTGAGAATTATGACAAAAGGTCGAGAGATTTGTGAAAATTGCTATGTATTATTGATTTGTGTTTACATGCATATATATATATATATATATATATATTACATTGAAGGATCTCTGTGTAAGGAAAAGAAAACAAGTAAGGAAATAATCAACTATCTATTGCAAGGGAATAAATGAAATGGGGAGCCCTTGGAGAATAAGGATAGTAAGAATATTGTGTCATATTGTAATAACTTTTACACAAACTCTTATAAAATTCTACTTTATTCACTATTTTTTCACAAAATCTAATAAAATCTCAATGTTCACAATATCCTTTAAATGTTTTACTTGTTTAGAGTTTGCAAACACACCGGTACCATGTACTAGAACTTAGAATCGGTGGCCCTGGAGCTAGCTAGGTGAGTTATACTTTCGACAATTTGAAGATTACAATTTAATGCAATGCTGTTATAAGAATATCCAGTAGCAGGACGACGATCCCCTGCAATTCGAGTGAGCTCTGCTCGAACAAGAGAGTCATGTTCGAGCAGGTGGGGGTCCTGGATGAGTCCCACAGCTCTCTCTCACTCTCTCACCGAATTTCCCCCGATTGAAGGGATCCTCATTCCCCATTAGCAGCCTGAGATTTGAGCTCACTAGTTTTGCGACGCGTGGCCAATTGCCAATCACTTGTGTTTGCCAAAACAGTATGTTGCAGGTGGAACGGCTCACCTCCCGTTCGAAAATCCTCCCGGTTCATTCCATTTAAAATAGGAGCTGCCACAAGTATAAATAGTGATGAGAAAAAGAGCCATGTCATACACTTTATTTATGAGAGAGTTAGCTTCAAACAACGTTAGGCAGTGGTCCTAATGAGTCGTCTCCCTCTCTGTAAGTTCTCTTTGCTCTATTCTCCTCTTTTGGCAGCAGCACTCCTTTCTATGTTCATTATTATTATTGTTCGCTTTTCTTCCTCATGAGATGACGGCCACGCTGCTCTCTCAGGGACTTTCCTTGTTGCTCTCCCATGAAGGGTTTGATCAATCTCTCTATTATGGTTGTTTATTTTTCTGGTTCTATTTTTTCTTTTCAGACTAGGATTCTTTTTGATTAATTCTCTGCTGATCAGTTTAAATGTACACGTTTGGAGTTGATGGATTTAGCGGAATTAAAGAAATTCTGTATAACTGTTGTTTGCTAAAATGCCACCATTGACCAAAGTCAAAACCATAGATAAAGTAGTTCTCTATTTTTATTTTACTTTTTGTTTGGATTATTTTACGTTTCTACGTGTTTGATTGGGAGTTAAAATTTTAGGATATAAAAATTTATGAAAATCTAAAAAATACAAGATTTGAATAATATTATTAATGGATAGAGAGAGTTTATTTTATAATTTTTTAATCAAGCCCAAAGTTCCTGGGAAGTTCATTATGATTGGGCTGAAGTGACATTCTCCTTCCCAAGGTTTAGGGCCTTACTAGTTTCTGGCTTGGGCTTGGATAGTCCACATCATGGGCCGATTATTTCTCCCTCGTCACATTGGTTTTTCATTGTTTGTGGCCGAAAGATTGATTGATTAATAGTACTGGCGAACGAAGAACTTGAAAAAAGAAAAACTAACAGGAGGTTGAGATATGTTTTCAAGGTTGATGAACTATAAGTAGCAATATATGCCATCTTCAGGTGCCACTGCTTTGCAGAAAGCAGCAATTGTCGGAATCATTTTTTTTTTTGGTTCTCTGAATAATATGATTACCAATTTTGGGAAGCAAATTATCTTACTCCCACAATTTGCTTTATCTTTATCTTGTGAATAACACAACTGGTCCTGTAGTATTGGCTCGTGACAAATAGGTCTTTGGGTAGAAAAATAAACTAATAAATCCCTGAGGTAAGCTTTTTTGAAAAAACAAGTCCCCCCTCTTAGGGTGGCGTTAGTAACATAACGAAACTTCTTAAATTAATGACATTATTGAGCGAGTAATAGCCAATTACATCCTCCAGTAGAGCCACCTAGGATATTTATGCCACCCCAGCATAAAAACCATAAAAGCATAAAGTTAAAAAATTAAAATGTGAAATTAAAAAATATATATATATATAAGGAAAAATACACTTTGCACTCCTGAACTATTGGGTACATGACACTTTGCACTCTCTTATCTTGATTTCGTGACATTGAGCTTACAAACTTCTGATTTTCGTCTATTGCCACCCTGAAGCCAATTTCTCGGTTAAAACTGACGGTAACACGCGCACGTACCGTCCACGTGGGACACTTAAAAAAATCCTTCCCATTTTGCACTCCATGCTCCAAAAATCGAAACCTCCAACAACATCATGTCTTCGTCTTCAATCTTTACCTCCCTGCGATTATTCAACACCAAAATCCCAAATCCTCTACTTTCCGAGAAAAACTTTTTATACCAGCATCATCACCACTCTGTTATCATCACCATCGTCGTCGGCATCACCGATATCAGCATCATCAACATCCAACTCTGTGCCTCTGCAACCCATAGAAGAACTCCCACCAAAGCTTCAAGAAATCGTGAAGCTCTTCCAGTCCATGCAAGAGCCGAAGGCTAAGTACGAGCAGCTTTTGTTCTACTGGAAGAACCTCAAGCCTCTCTTAACCCATTTCAAGACGAAGGAGAACAAGGTGGAGGGCTGTGTTCAATGAGCATGCCAAGCACACGCGACCCCATAGGACCCAAAATAAAAAAATAAAAAAGTTCGATGAAAATGCCAAGAGACCCACCCACCTCTGGAATAAGCTCGGTATCGAAAGAGTGCAGATCCAAGAGTCCAAGACTGAACTCACTGGGCGAGTTTTCCCCATTCTTCCTCGACCGATAATTACCTGGCGGCGTTGAAGGCTCCAAGTAAAACTCATTTGCTCCACTAAATCCACTCTGCGCATTCCTATAAATCCTCGACCCTTGTCCCGCTCCAGCTCCACCACAACCACCACCACCGTAGGAACCATATTCCTGCTTTTAGTTTAACAGAAAAAAATGAACTTCATCGAACGACCAAGATCTAAAAGTACAGCATCAAATCCACCAAAAAATTAACAAGCAAAAATACAAATGGTCGTGCCTTGACGAGGACTATTTCCATTGTATCTTTAGTGTTCGTAGATTTTCAATGGGAAGCAAAACAGAAAGATGGGAACCTGAAGAGGAGGGATGGAAAGGTTGGTGGAATGGAGGTGTTGAAGACCAGCAGATTGTAGCCAACGACCATTGGATGAAGATATTACGGGGTTTTTGGTATAAAAAGTTTATTCGGGAAAGTAGAGGATTTGGGATTTGGTGATGAATAATAGCAGGGAGGTAGAGAATCTACAGATTGAAGACGAAGACATGAGGTTGATGCAAGGTTCGATTTTGGAGCAGAGAATGGAAGGCAAAATGGGGAAAAAAATTTTAAGTGTCTCACGTGGACACAGAACGTGCGCGTGTTCCAGTCTGTTTTAACGGAGAAATTGATTTTAGGTGGCAATCGACAAAAATCAGAAATTTGTGAGCGCGAAATCAAAACAAGAGTTACAAAATATCAAATACCCTATAGTTCATAGTTGCAAAGTGTACTTTCTGCTATACCTTACACATATCCGCTCTGAACCTCCAGCAGAGTCACCTAGGATATTTATGCCACCCCAGCATCAAAACCATAAAAGCATAAAGTTGAAAAAATAAAATGTGAAATTAAAAAAAAAATATATATATATATATATCTCATAAAATTCTGAAAATAAATCGGTTATAAAATAACCCGTAGGTGGTGGGAGTGCACCGCACTCGACCACCATCCACACTCGTCCCCGTTGGCGATGTTTGCCGGATCTAGGAAGGGGTCTTGGGCTGGTTTGGGTGGCCAACCCCCAGGGTCGCGAGACCCATCCCTTTTTCAGGCAGAGGGTCGCGAGATCCATCCTCTCTTGCCTTAGGGGGTGGGTTCCAGCCCTTCGCTGGCTACACAGGTTGTCTTCGGAGGAGAATATGTGGACAATGACCCTTGTGACCGGTGGAGGACCGGAACCAGTCCTCCGAGGTAGGAGGGGATGGGTCTAGCACCCTCCACCCTAAAAGGGGAGGTGAACACGGCACCCTCCCCTCCCTCGATCCCCCTCCTTTATTATTATTATTTTTTTCAATTTTTGTGTTTTTATTATTTTATCTTGATAAATTTTTAATGAGTGTTTGTTTTCTATTTGAGGGTTTTATTTTTATGCTGATATGGCAATTGGCCTGACTTGTGTCGTTATTTAATTGGCTATAAGGATCGGTGGTTTTTTTTCTTTTTCTAAATAGATCGGTGGTTTTCACTGAGGAAGGGAGTTTACAATATCTCTGACAAAGTTAAAATTTTGAGTCTGGCTATAATGTGTTTGGATTGAGAGAATTGCATTAATGCAAATTATTGTATTAGCCAAATCTCAGCCCCTCACTTTTCCAAACTTCCCGTTCTCACAGCTTGCAAACGAAAGGAATCATTTCGGCCACTATTTCACTGCATTGTCTCAGGGGGAGGGGAGTCTGGGAGACGTGGTCATCTCCCACCCACAAACAAGCTGATTCGAAAGGATAGACTCCCGCACACCACACACGATTGCACGGAAACTTAAAAACACGGGGGCGAAAGAGAGAGCGAGGCCGAGAGAGAACAAGGAAAATAAAACGAAAGAAGAAGAAGAAGAAGAAGAAGAAGAGAAGGAAGAGAAGAGAGTGGAAAAGAAAAGGAATCAAGAGAGGGAGAGGAGAAAGGCCAAGGAAAAGCAAAGGAAGAGGCTGAATGAGGGAGTTTGGTACTCAATCGATCGAGGTAAGTCCTCTCTTAGCTTAGAAATTTTTATTGGAGTTAAATTGAGTAATTTGATTAATTAGAAGCGTAGAGATTGCTAGATTCAGTTGTTACGCTGCAAATATAAAGATTTACAATATATTTTACATAAAATTAAATTGAGTGGATGGAATGTCGATATTTGTGTATTAGGGTGTTATGTTAATCTCGAATAATTAGAGCCGTTTAATGTAATGTCGGAAATTTTTTTAACTAGGTGATCTAAATTAGAAATATTGTGGTTCAACATAGAATTGAAATATGTTATCTTTTTTGAATATATTTGAGTGTTAAAAGTTGAGAAGCGTAGCAATATTAGGTAACAACGGAGCGTGTGGTAAGTAGAATTAATTACACTTATTCTTTTTGTTTTTTTTTTCTAAGTAATTAATTACACTTATTCAATATAACAAAGAATTTCAGCAATGACTTTTGGCCGTCGCTAAATGGTCTTCGTTAATGTCGGCATTAACGAAGATTTCGTGCGGTCATCGCTAAAAGTAGTTACAAGTTTACAACTTATACCTTTGCAAAAAAGAAATAATAATAACTCTACTGTCCTCGCTGAGTACATACTTTTTGCAACGACGATATTTTAGTTTGCGAAACAATCGGTGGTTGCTAAAAGTTACTTTTGGCGACGACCACTAATGCAGCACAATTAGCAACGAAAGAATCAAACCACTCATCCACACTTCAAAATTGATGTTATTTTTGGCATCTTATGTACTTATTATTGAAATTATTCTAGTAGCTGAAACCTTTTTTTCTTTGTTTGAATGATTTTTGTTAAAAGAATCAAACCACCCATTAACTCTTCAAAATGGATGTTAATAACATCATATTAGAATGAGCAAATTATAATTTTCCTCTCCATCTACCACTTGATTCTCAAAATACTCCAACAAGGACTAACTTGTTACTCCTCACCCCTCAAACAATACTTACCTTTGTAATTTCATCACCCAACCGATTAGAGCAGTCGATTGGTTTCTATCACACGTGAACAACATATGACATTCTCCTTACTTGAAAAGATAAATTTGACCACATTGATTTTACGTGAGCTATTTTTTTAATAAAGAATAATTAGCTAACTACATGTTGTAGTTATAATCTACAAATGGCTAGAAGCACCATAGAAGGTTAGGGGAGGCTCAAATGAGGGCAAATTTATCTTTTTACGTAAAAAGAAGGTCACATGCCTATCACATGAGATAAAAATCATTCGACATAACGATTCCAATCGGTTGGGGGATGACATTACAACGAGAAGCATAGTTTGGTGGTGAGTTGTAACGAGCTAGAGTTTGTGAGGTCTTTGAGAATTGGATGGTTGTTGAGGTAGGAAATTGTGATTCCCCCCATTAAAATCCTAGTTGTAGTATTAAATTTATTTATTTTTCTATAGTTTTAACTTTTGAGACAATTCATAACTAGTTACGGATATATGTGTACTGCTATATGTATGTATGTGATAGCTCTTATCTTTTTCTATTTCTTTCCTTTCAAAGCTGACATAATCCAACAATTTATTTCACACAGTCCTTTGTGTGAATTATATTGAATCGTACATAGAAAGGAATCCATGCTCAACATTGCAAAAAATATTATGTCATCAAAATGGAACACATGTTAACGTGCCTGATTCCCCAATTGGCATCTTAGTTGTACGGTCTCAAGCATACATATATATAGGACCACTCATGCCCACCGCCCAGGACCGGCTCAATAAAAAATGAGGCCGCCATACTAAAAATTAGGCCTTTTTATATAAAATTTTTTAAAAATTTTTTAAATTTTATTTAAAAATAATTTTTCAGATATAAAATTACTAATCAAGTAGGCCTAAATCTCATTTGTTTTTAATTTATTTGTTCATCATGCATTTAAGGACCTTTTTATTTTATTTTATTTTTCTTTTTAAGTTATGGGACCTCTTGCTCAAAGTGGGGCCTTAGGTAACTGCCTAAGTTGCCTAAGGGTTGAGCCGGCCCTGCCACCGCCTATCCTCTGATATTTGCTATACACGACTCGTGTATATATTAACAATAATATTTAAAATGAGAACGAATTTCTTTTAATCACATTGTTAATCTGGGCTAAAGGATGTGAAATTGGTGCATGCAGATATTATTGTACTATATTAGATTTGAATATTCCCAATCTCCTACCGGTATACTCTGATCCCCAACTTTCCTTTGGTATCTCAATCGCTATCCAGGGATAAGCACTCAATGAATCTCATTGGGTGTCGTCTTGTTGCCCTCATCTGGTGATAATTAGCCTTAATGAGTTTATATATATATATATATATATAATAGGCGTCTATCAATTCTTAATATATTTCCTAATATCTTAATCTACAGGTTTTGCTCTTTTTTCATTTGGAAATCGTTATAATAAGCAGTTGAAGTGCACTTGCCAAGTTTAGATGATTGTTCAAAAAATCAATCCATAGTTTCATGAACATGGCTGTTTTGGTAGCAAACCACCACAATATTCCAAGAAGAGTACTGCGTGTAGAACCTTTATATGGAAATAAAAGTCCCAGACAAGGTAGGACATATTTGACGGATTGCAAAAGAAATTGGAGAAATGCATGCAGTCCGAGTAGGGAAAAGCACAAGCAGCAGCGACAATCAATAAAAAATAAAAGAGGTTCTGTCGTGCATAATTCAACCTCGTCAGCTGAGGAAGTGGGATTGGTAGGAAAAGAGAATTCTATAATCAACGCCGAGGGACAATTTATGTATTTGGTAAATGACTATGGATGGAGGGTGAGAAGATTGGTTGCAAAGGATGATGAGATGAGAGAGGTAGCTAAAGTTCAGGCTGAAGCATTCCACGTGCCTGTAGCTCTTTTCAATGACTTATTCTTCGAGTTCTTTCAGGTGCGTATAACTTCATTCTTATTTTCCCTCCTTGTTTATATATTTACTTTTATTGCATGAGTTCGAAATTTTTTAATATCTACTGGTCCTTAGTTTACTTAATGGCTTAATAAAGAGTATTAATGTTCTTATCAATCATGGATATCCAAATTTCATCTGTTTTATGCTCTAATTAGAATTGAAAGATCATGGCATTCTGTGTGAGACTATGTCATATATGCATATTACATCAGAAAAAGAAAAAAAGAAAAAAAGGAATACCCTAACTGTGATGAGTGCGCGACTGGAGAAGTTCTATAATAACTTTATTTTGTTTTGATGCAAATACAGGCAGAAGTGCTCTCTGGGCTTGTATACAAACTTAGGAACTCGGCACCCAATAGGTAATTAGCCTTGATCATTGAGAAATGTATAAAGCAAGCATAAAAATGTACCACACAAAGAATCAATTGTTCCAACTATTTATTAATCAATGTACCAATTAACTGTTATTTTTGTTTGAAAAACATTGTTAGTGGAACCAATTCAACCATTGAATTAATTGGTTTACCATCATAAACAGGTACGCTTGTTTGGTTGCTGAGCCCGTCACCAAGGGTTCTGATGCACACGAGCCACCACTTGTTGGTGTTGTCGATGTCACAGTGTTGAGAGACAAAATTGTGGTCGACCACCTCCCAGTTGGAACAGAAGAGTACCTTTACGTGTCCGGAATAGCTGTTTCGAAACGTTTCAGGTTAAATATGTCCATTCTAGCCACTTGTTACCACACTAGTTTTTTTACTTTTATATTGCATTTATTTTCCCATTTACCACTATTATAAGCTCTTGATTTGATATAACAAACAGGAGGCAGAAAATAGCATCGGTGTTGCTGAAAGCTTGTGACGTGCTATCCCTTCTATGGGGTTTCGAGTATCTTGCGTTGCGGGCTTATGAAGATGATTTAGGAGCACGCAAATTGTATGCAAGTGCAGGCTATCAAGTTGTCTCTGGTGATCCCATATGGATGACTACATGGATTGGAAGGAAACGACGCATTCTTATGATTAAAAAGGTCAAATCTACATCCATAACTTAATTAGTTCTCAAAGTTTCAGGTATATGTCACGTGTTCTTAATTGTGCTTGTGCGGCCATAGCTGCTTGCAAATATTAGATGGGCTCACGGTTGCAAAGATGTATATTATTTGACTATTATTAGTGCGTATATAGCCAATATGTTTCCCTAACACACCAAGCCAGATACTATAACGCATACCTACAAACAGAAAAAACACATTTTTCAGTCCCTAAACTACATCAAGATGTTAAAAAGAGGTATAAACTTATACCAAAATCTGTCACCTTTAGCTCCAAAATTGTCAAAATATATTCGCATAGTCATAGGATCCAAAAATATGCAGAAAATTGGATACGTGGCACAATATTAATGGTTGTATCCTATAACGGGGCGAATGTTAATAAGTTTTGATACTTTGAGGGCTAAATGTGATAATTTTGATAGTTGAGACCTATTTTTGACATTTTATATAAAATTTGGGGTTAAAAGTGAATATCCCAAAAAACAGAAATATGCAATGAATGACCATTAATCTATGGAAGCAACCAGAACGCATTTTCATTAACCAAGAAGCATGGTCCGGATACTACTCTTCTTTTGTTTTGGGTACGTAACAACATGATTGAAGCAGTACAAATTTTCATTTAAATCTAGTTCCGAGTTTACCTCGCACAGGGCCAACACAATATCACAGGAGGCCTTAGGTGAGATTTTTAAAGGGGGTCTTTTCTCTAAGTGCAATTTTTTTAGTAAAAAATATAAAAATTATTTTAAACCTTTCATGTAAAAGCTATTCTTATCACTTTATTATATGCAAAATCACTGTTAGGTAGGGATCCTAGTTGATCAAAATGATTGTTATAATAATAAGATATATGAATATAAGAGAAGATATATATTTATTTTAAAAAAGTAAAAATTATGAGAAGCACAAAAAAGAAAATAAAAGATTATATAAAACAAAATGCATAAAACAACTTTGATCTTTTCATAATAATTCTATAAAATATCCTTTCCTACAACTCTGATCACGTTTTTCTCCCGTGATAAGGTTGTGCAGTCTAAAGACTCCTTGAAACTTAGTTGGGGGCAAACAAAACTAAGTTGTACTCTAGGTAGAATTCCCCCTATTAAGTATCTTGGCATGTTACCAAGTGTGCACTCGGGAAGAACCTACAACATAAACTATCTTGTTTCCATGATAGGTGCACCATCTTGTTGCAATTGGCACTTATATTGTAACTTTGAATTCTGAGCCACATACTTTGAAAACATCACATATATCATACAATAATTATTCATACAATAATGCTTAAAACTATATAAATTTTCAAATCGTACTTTATGAATATAAAATTTTATAAGTGTTGGAACACGAGATCGCAGTGGAAAGGATTGTTGAATCAAAGCAGCCCAAGTGTTCTGCCTCCTTCAGATCCACACACAAAATTTTGAGAGAGATTCTATAGAGAGAGAAACTCTTTCGTGAAAATGAAATTCTCTTCTCTCAAATGAGTTTCTGAGCTATTTATAATGGCTGGCTCATAACTCAATTGTGCTATAGTGTGAGATCTTTAGGGACCTCAAATCTCGGTCGTAGGATCATCATGAAAAAATCTTTTTCATCAAACCTCCTTATATTCTGTAATCCGAATTTATGAGCTTCTACAAATTGTGATCATGTCCATTAACATATCACAATTGACCTACCTAGCCCAAGGCCAGCAAAATAGTTGGGATGAGTCCTATAAAAAAACAGAAATGGGAGAGCGAAGCGCACGGGCTGGGCCCTGTTGGGCCAACCCATGGCCGGATGAGATCCAAGCCATGGCAGCCCGTGCGGGGGCTTGGGCCACGGGTTGGACCCGGGCCTATAGCCCAGCCCAGGTCCAGGTTTAACCCGAACCACGACCCAAAGCCGGTCCGGGTATGACCTGGATGGCTATCCACCACCGACCGGGATGGACCCGGACCTGTGGGTCAATGCGGTTTGACCTGTTTGAC
This sequence comes from Myrica gale, assembly GCA_963930655.1. NCBI lineage: Eukaryota > Viridiplantae > Streptophyta > Magnoliopsida > Fagales > Myricaceae > Myrica > Myrica gale. The sequence continues at coordinate 9,876,593 of OZ005619.1, read as the reverse complement.
CGTTGACCAACCCGGTTTGACCGGTTTAAAAAAATTAATTTTTTTTATAGATTTAATATAAGTGTTAAATGAGATTATTTTACAAGAAAATTACTCTCATGACCCTCCATTGTTGGTATTTGGGAATTTTATTTGATTGATGATTGGTTAAAACTTAAATATTCACGACCAATGTTGATTTATAATTTGTCCCGTACACTTCTTGTGAAGATAAGTGAGCGTGTATGAGTGGTGGGGGTGTTGACTAAAATAGCAATGCCGACCCATTACAAAATTACATGTCATTTAGATGATGGTTGCACTTAACAAAATAAATGTGTCCACTAAAATAGTGAAGACTGTGTTTATGTTGGTGGTCAAAAGATATATCAAGAATCATGAAATTTGTATATGCATGATATACAACATGTGATGTGATCGTGATAAGTAGATTCTACTTGCTTTTATAAGTTGTGCCGTGATTACTAAAATAGGATTATGTGCACATAAGTTGAAAGTTCTTGATACCCACTCCAAACACTGAATATAAATGTTATATTATGCCTTTTCGTTTGGTTGCTGTGATTTAGTGGGAAGTACCATTAGCTATTAAAATCTATATGCTAATGGATGTTAATATACTTGTAAATTTTCTTTCTTATATTTGCATATTCATAATGCCTAACCCATTATCTAGAATCCTAGATGATAACAAACTGACTGGATTGGAAGAGAAATCTTATGTTATTACTTACTGTGGATAAAATAGCTCTAATACCACTTGTTGGAACGCGAGATCGCAGTGGAAAGGATCATTGAATCAAAGCAGCCCAAGTGTTCTACCTCCTTCAGATCCATGCACACAAGTTTGAGAGAGAATTTAGAGAGAGATTCTGTAGAGAGAGAAACTCTTTCGTAAAAATGAAATTCTCTTCCCTCAAATGAGTTTCTGAGCTATTTATAATGGTTGGCTCAGAAAACAATTGTGTTATAGCGTGAGATCTTTAGGGATCTCAAATCTCAGCAGTAGGATCATCATGAATTTTTTTTCCATTAAACCCCCTTATTCTGTAATCCAAATGTATAGGTTTCTACTAATTGTGATCATGTCAATTAACATATGACAATTGACTCCCGAGATAATGAGATTGTTTTTGTGAAATCCTTTTCCTGACAATTATAGGCTTATTTATCATTCTACCATACTGTATTCCACATGAGCTAATAGGACTGGAACAATATCACCGATTAAGTTCCTAGATCATATAATTCTTAATTCTCAGTCTGTACCTAATTGGACTTCCAAAATCATTTTCGCAAATATTTACTTATATAATTTAAGTAAAAATTGTGAAATCACTTTTCACAAAATCTCGCTGCGCAGTGTTTTTATATGAGTCCAACAATATACAGACATAATGAATATACTGCCTCATCAAGAGATTGGTGGATTCCATATTGAACAATTATACAAATTCACTTACTATGGATAAGGTCCAACTTTATCTGGAATATTTGATCTATGAAGACCATCACCAAATGACTCAGTCAAAGCACAAGCACACAACAAGTAAACCTACATAATAAGCTAATTGTGCTGAATATCATTCTCTACATCAGTGATCGTTTCCAGAAGGTATTCTTATTTGATCCGGTTCAGTGCATGTATTCTTACATTGCACTCACTCGTCTGCTTAAGGTCATCACCTCAATAACGAAGTCCATCATTCTATCTTATAGGGGAACAATGAGTAGACCTATTTGTACATTACCATGTATCTCAGTCTAGAAAAATGTGAGTTAACAAGGATCCGAAAAGTCATACTCCCCGCCTCCGATTCATTAATCATTGGCCTGACTTTTCTACAATGTTGCTCAATAATATGACATCTAATGTCATTATAAATGTGACATCTTATGTCATTGCATGTACCCAAAATAATATACAAGTGATTAATCAATAATAATTATTATCTCATAATTATACAAAATGATTGGTTTTGAGGGCATACATCTAACAATAAGGAAATCGTTAACATATGTAATCATCGGGTAAATCATACTGAACAACCTTGGTAGGTGCGATCTTCTCTCTTGAATGAAAGCTGAATTTTGGAAAAGGAATTACAAGCTTTCTTAGTAGGTGCGATCTTCTCTCTTCTTCACGACACTTTCTCTCTCTAGAAGTTAGGGCAAAGAGTGATTGCAAGTGTGTTCCCTCTTTTTTAAGAAATTTCTCTCCCTTTGAAGGCTAAGTGGTCAATGATGAGCAAGAGAAGAAGATTTAACAATGAAAGCTATGATCTTGAAGGAATTAACAAGTGATTTTTGGATCTCACTTTCTCTCTCTATCGGAGGTAGATTTTGAATGATGATGCAAATCCTCGCTTTCTGGCATCGTTCCAGGATTTCTGCAAATTCGGACCGTGTGTCGACACCTTGTCTTCATGTGTAGACATTTTAAACTTAGCCTAAAATTTTACTCTCGGGAAACAGTGCAATGTGTCGACACTTGTCTTCAATGTGTTGACACTTGTCTTGGTCTGAAAATGATATCTAGAGTATAAGTGCAATGTGTCGACACCATCACTCAATTTGTCGACACTTATAAATAATTTAAAATGCATTTAACAAATAATTCTCTGCTATGGAGCCCTCAGACCGTGTCCTATTCTTAACGAAACACTTCATCTTCCCCATTTACCTCTCCTTTGGATACATCCACCGAAATTGAACTGGACCTCCAAGTTTCACTTCCCAAGGTAAATGAATGGCTAAATGAACCTAATAATAAAAAATGATGGGGGAATAAATGTTTCAAATTGCAAAGAATCATTTCAATGTCCTTCTCTAACTGGTCCATAAAGTCTAAATCGATTGTTCGTGACCACAAGTCTCTGAAGAATAAGTTCAACTCAGTCAACGTTGTACACACTTAATTTCCTAACAACCCGTGTATCATTGCCAGTAAGAATCGCTGCAACAAGACATGTGAGTCGTGACTCATCATACTCGTTATCTTCCCTTCTTTCATATCCATCCGAAAACTTAACACCCTCCAACCATTCACAATACTTCTTACGTTCATCCTTCGTTAAAGTAAATGATGCTTGAAGCATCACCTTGTGCTGACCCCGAACCTACAAATGCAACTCCTTTTTAATACCCATTAATGTCAAGTCCCTCCGAGTTCTAGCATTGTCCTTTGTCTTACTATCGATGTTCATCATAGTTCCCAACACATTGTTACAAATATTATTCTCTATTTGCATGACGTCCAAATTATGTCGAAGTTTCAAGTCTAACCAGTACGACAACTCAAAGAATATTCTGTGCTTCGTTAAACGTAACTTATTTTCAGCCCGTTTTCTCTTCTTTTGAGTCTTCCTAAACGAATATAACGGTACCAATTCAAGTTGTTGAAGTATCTTCTCTCCAGTGACTTCTTCAGTCACTGCTCTAAACTCTTTTTTCCCATCAAATATATCCACATCATGCATTCACCTATGCGTCGCGGGAAAATACCGGCGATGTCCCAAAAAATAATGTTTGCGCCTATGTTTCAACAAAAATGACGTTGTGTTCCCATTGCAATTAGGGCAAGCTAATCGCCCTTTCATACTCAAACACTTCTTATACCCTTTACAGTCAAATTATTCTCCGACTTCACATTAAGTAACCTAACAACAAAGGATAACTTGAAGTACTTCTAACACCGGGATTCAACTCTCGCTTAGCATCCACCCATAACTTGGTATACGCGGAAAACCCTTCTCCAGACACCGATCCATTTGTTTCAGGACTTGGTATATTTTGACCAGCATTCCCATCAACCCCTGCTCCCACCTCAAAATCTTCTAACATGTCTTTCATATCATCATCAATGTTTCCCTCAGAATCCTCACTCCTTGGTTCAGGTTCTTATGTCACTACCTTCTACCGATTAGAAACATCCGAAATTGACTATCCGTGAAATACGAATGAGTGTAACTCTCGTCAAACCCAAATATGAATAAATGATCCTATATATCATCTACACATTGGAATAACACATTCTTACATCTCTTACACAAACATCTTATCAGTCCACGACTATCTGCATAACTATGGGCAACACTCATAAAATCCCTAACACCATCACTAGACTTTGCACTTTTGAGTCTATTAACCTCATAAATCCAGCTCTTATCCATATTGCTCCTTCAAAGATGAAAATACAATAATAATGCAAACAATGATTGCATTTACACAAAACTCTAATTTCTTCGGGTGATAGGTCCTATCCCATTCACGTTTACAATATCACGTACTGCACGTAATTGACCCTACTATTATGACCGATGCTTTAGAAATTTTGACAACATTTCCCATCAGTCCCCAAATACACGCCTACAACATTGAGCATAAACACCCACCATTGAAGGCGAGTGTGTAAGAGCAATACTGAATGTGTATTCGGAAGACAAAAGGAGATTTGCATCTAAATTTCTAAACACTTTTGTCACAATAGCAAACTCAGTCTAATTCTTGAATTGTCCACGTTATGGACAGTTTGAGTTTACAATATTCGTAATGTGCGTAATTGTATCTACTATTGTGACGATCCGAACTAGGAGTAATTCTTAAACGAGGCTAAGGCTACTAAATAAATGCATGAAACATAACAGCAGAAATTGTTTGGACGAAGTCAGAACCATCCGAACCATACATATGAGCAATTGGATAGCTTTAGCGAAGGCATCCGAACCAAACAGGAGAGTCCGGACGGAATATAATCCGTTCAAATTGCGATTGTCGAACAACAATATTCTTTGATGAACAGATGCAAAAATCTGTAACACCCCGACCCAAAAGTCTAAACAAATAGAATACTACTCGAAAATATCATCCCAACTAAGAAAAGAACTCATAAAAAAATTATATTCCATCTTCAATAGTCAAAATGAATCCCAACAGTTTAGTCAGAGCACTACTAAAAACATTAATCATTAAATACTTCTCTTAATAAGAGTCTCAATAAACAATAAAACTACTAAAGTCTTCAAAATAAAACAATTATTACTAGAGTCTCCAGATGACTCTTTATTCAAATATTTTGCATCTAGCAATTATTCTCAGAGATTTCAACTCACAATCTTTCTATCACTCGCTGCCACCAACTCCTAAACCTGAATGATAGAGAATAAGTGGTGAGCTACAACTAGCTCAGTAAGTAGCAAATCAATAAGGGTAGGGGGAAAAAAACAATTTATTACAATAATCGAAATCCGTAAATAAAACACTGTGAGTCATACCGAATTCAAAAATATCAGTTTGTAACAAAAATTATCAAAGGCCGCGCAATATAGGGAAATAACCAATGGTCACACAGACCTTCAGGCCACAAAGACCTCCAAATATTAGGCCACACAGACCTCTAGGCCACAAAGACCTCCAAATATTAGGCCACAAAGACCTCCAGATATTAGGCCACACAGACCGCAGAGATATATTGCCAGCGCAAAGACAATTTTCAAAGTATACTCACAAAATAAATATATTCCAACAATCCAACATTTCAAGTTTGATATTTCAAACAAATTCATGAAATTTAAGCCATTTCATCTTTTATCAAAAATTTGTATATTTTCCCCATATAATGAATCAAAACTATATAAAATAGTGCACGTTTTAAAAATCTATTTCACCAATGACAAGATATTTAAATTTCGCACAAAGAAATATTTTTAAATCAATTTCATCTCACAGAATAATTAAATATTTCGTGCACTTAGATTCCACAAAAGTTTAGAGGAATAAAATCTCATTGATAAGCCACTTACCTCGATGCTTAAACGAAGCTTAAGATTCACAAAGAATTGCTGAAAGGTCAATCAGCACCTAGAATCCATTTGAAAATCAGTCAACTCGTCATCTAAATCCTCGTACATCCCCAAAGTAATTTAATAATAGAATTCCAACAACAACACACCTGAACTGAAATAACTCTGTCTATTCCCAAAATCGCGAAATTCCTCAAAAGCGCCTTTAATTACCCTACAGCAAACCAAAAACTAAACTGGAAAATCTAGAATATTCAGATCTAAAACTCCATTGAAGGTCGGAACTTAGAGAAAAGCTCACCCAATTGTGCCGACGAAGTCGAAGAAAAAGCGCCTAATACGTGAAGAACGGCTCTCCAACGACGTCTATAAAACGGCATAACCCAAATCAATCCAAAGAAATATCTTTCTAAACCAAGATTAAAACAAACCTACCTCCAAAAATCACCAAACTCCTACAAATCGCGTCTCCAAAGGTAAGAGAAAGAGAATTTCGTGTAGAGAGAGAAAGAGGAGAGAGAGAGCTTCAAATGAGAGAAAACTCCAATATTGAGAGGAAATTTTCGCAATTAACCTAGATCTAAACTTAAAGATCTCTAAATGGGTTTAAAAAGGGCGAAAATTTCATCAAAAACCGTTCAAAATTCGAAAAGAAATCAAAATTTTAAAACTTAGAAGATTCACGTTGAAAACTGAACGTTTTTACGTTCAGTTTTCAAACGAGGTGCTGCGGAAGGGATAAACTTATCCCTCCGCACCGTTTAAACTTTGACTTTTCAAACTTTTTTTTTGAAGTATTACAAAATCCGTCCAAAAACATCCTAAAATCAACCCAAATCGCAAACACTTCAACATAAATACATCACAACCAACCTCAAACTCTATTGCTATAATTTTAGACCCTAAAAATTTGAAAAACACATGCTTTGAAATCCTAAAATCCATGATTTTCATACTAAAACAAATAAATTTGGGGTAAACTCATAGTTAGCCCCATATCTTTGGGGAAAAATCAAGTTACTACCTTCATTTTTCAAACCAACAATTCGAGACCCCTATGTTTCAAAATCACTCAATCCTCGCCCCCCGTTTAAATTCACCGTCAAATGAGACGATTTTTCTTGAAATGACCAGAATACCCTTGATAAGTGATTGGTGGATGACCAGACTGCCCTTGATAAATTTTCTTCGCAATTTTCTCTTTATCCAATTACCGCGCTTGACTTACAATAATTTTGTTGAAGAACAAACATTGGGCCCACCTTTCCGAAATAATCATTCAGGGAGAGGAAGGTCTGATCTCTCGTAGACCTTGGATCGATATAAAAGCAAGCCATCCCAAGCCCCATGTGCATTGATCACTACCTTCGATCAGAACAACAGGAAACACGCAACAAAGACGCGAACCGCGATGCTTTCTTTCCTCTTATGGCAGCTGATCCTCCTCTCTGCCAATCCGTATCTTACCGACGCCGTCGGAGGCAGGTGGCAATTCTTGCAAAGAAAGCATTGGTGTTTCAGCAACATGCACTGACTTCGGCGCATCCAACCTATCACTCCCCAACGGCAAATGCCTTCCAAGCACTTTTCGTCCAAACAACGTCGCCACCAATACCTTTCGAGTGCTTTTCGTCCAAACAGACACTTGGTGCTCATCTGGCACAGTCATGCCCAATGGCACTCTGATCTCGGCGAGTCTTAGATGTGCTTGACATGAGCCTTGTGAAGTAGCGGTTCCGGCACTCTCTTCACATGACCCACTCCTTGTCTTGAACCTTTTTGAGCCTTCACCAAGCTCTGGCGGAGACTGTTCATTACTTCTGTGTGTTCTACTAATGGGTGATTCATCCTTTCTGAGGTTCAAAGGGTTTAAAGGCCTGACTTCAGGCATCATTACTTCTGTGTGTTCATTTTTTTTGGTCTGTGACAGCTGGGCATTGCCCAAGACTACTAGCAGATGCACAAAGCCTGTATGACATGGCGACTCTTTCGAGCAAGCCAAATTCAGTAGGAATGATAAGGTGGTCAAAGAAGTCTTCACAAATGGCAACGAAAGGTCGCAAGTTGAAATCAAATGAGAAACTAATAGAAACCTTTGCAATGTCGGTTCCACTATTGGCGTCTAACAATGCGCTAAGACGTGTGGATCCTCTAATGTCCTCAAAGAAGCCTAAGCTCTCCACAGTTGAGAGCAGTAAGGATATAGATCGTTCCAACTTTCTTAGAAAGGGACCAATATATTGGTCAACTCCCACGTCAAGTACATGTACAATGCCTCCACCTGGAAGGGTTTTGGATAAGGCTTGCAATAGTAATCCAATACTGCTTTTGTACAGAAGCTTTATTCCTTCTGACAATCCAATACTTAACAGACGAGTGCATCTGCAATATACGAGGTCAGCGGAGTAGCCAACGAGGAAGACGACGACAACGACAAACCACGTGTGCAGAATGCCCAGAAGCTGGACATATGGTGTCAGGAGCGAGAGCTGTAAGGCCACTTACTGATGGTAATTCGTCAATTTGGGCACATGAGATGCACGTGCACGAAAAACCGTCTCATTTGACGGTAAATTTAAATGGGGGCGAGGATTGAGTGATTTTGAAACATAGGGGTCTCAAATTGTTGGTTTAAAAAATAAGGGTAGTAACTTGATTTTGCCCCAAAGATATTGGGCTAACTATGAGTTTACCCCAATAAATTTTAAACCCACTAACCTCAAATGCAATCCAATGTGAAATCCCAAATGAGTTGCTCATTCCACCTACTTTTCAATGAATTCGACGACCAAAATCAGCTCTCTTCTTCACCTCTTGCTAAAATCTCATGGTTTCTAAGTGTTATGCCCGTTAATGCTATACTGTCTGCGATTTTCCATCTTTCCTATCAAAAGTGAGTGCAGACGCATACGTGTATAAGTTTTTGAGAGAATCATTGCCGCCTAAACATATTTTACGACATATTTTACGTCCGAATGCTAACTTTCTGGGGACGACACCGTTTTAAAAGTCGTCAAATGACAATGTCTCTACACAAGCATGCAAGCAACTGATTATAAATGAACATGTCCGGACGAGATACTTGCCGTCCGAGCGCTAACTTACAGTTTACGACATCATTTTAGAAATCCTCGAACGACAGCGTCTCTACATCCAGATAGAGCACAATAAATCCATTCGGCCTTACAATAAATCGTCCGAACAGTTATGTATCCGTCCTAACCATTTTTGACGATCTAAGTTTTAGCTCATGCCATTCAATTTATTACCATGTTTTAAATAAGCAAAGTGTGTTAATAACATCCTTAAGTATGTTAGATAGTAGTTTTGAAATTTGAAAGAGTGTAACAAAATGAAAAATATAATATTAGTTAACATGTTGTACTAAGGATCAAAAAATAGATATAACATAACAAATATATCAAATATTGTCAAAACATAATATAAACCAAATAACATTAAATAAATCTCAATACGTGTCCTCAAAACACAATATTAAAATAAATGTCATATTAAAACATAATATAAGGTTCTACTGCTGCTCCTTATCTACGAGCTGTGGAACCTCATATACACGATCCATGTGCTCCTCTATCAAAATGACCCACTTAGTCAAGGCATATAAATGTGCACCAGATGCCACGCCCTTTAGGTCTGACGGAACTGCAACCACCTCCTTCTTCCATTCAGAGTCCAGCTTGCCGAACTTACCTTCCAGAGCCGTAATTCGAGCACTGATATCACTTATCATCTGATGGGTGGCCTGCATGACCGAACACATAGTCTCAGTCAGCTCTATCATTAGATTTGCTCCTGTTGTCAAAATGTAGTTGCCCGAGCGGTACTCAGTACTCGGCGTGTCTGGGCCATGGAACAGGAGAGTGTCAACTTGTTGATCAGCTCAAATGGATGCGGCTTTGCCTCGTCAGCACTCTCAGGTACCAACATAGAGTGCAGGAACTAAGTCAGCAGAATACCGTACGATAAGAATTTCAAGGTATCGGTCTTCAGGGATTCTGCACGGATGGTCTCGTAGATGTATGATGTTATATCAACAGGCTCCCCTATACAACAATCAGGTACATGAACTCGACCCGGTAATAAGATAGCTTCGTCGTGTGCTTCTTTGGGTCAATAGTGGAGCATTGGATCAGGTATATGATCCGCTAAAAGGAAGAAACTACCCGTGTTGCATGTTACTTCCCTCTAGAATAGCCGTATTTTGGCCCATCATTGTCCAAAAGCATAGAATTCTCATAGGTGGTGACCTACATACTAGGCTCTTCGAGGTTCGCCGCCCGAAGTATAACATCATAGAATTCTCGCACCATATTCTTCGATGGATAGCCATTCCTCTGGGGGAACGGAACCCAAGCCACCTGCTCCACTACCTCTAGAAGCGTTCGATCCTCAAATCAAAGATCGTTGAAATCCGCAAATTGGATCTGTCGCTCGATAGCGAACGAGCGGGACATAATAATTGTCGTATGCTGCTCCAACGATAGAGCTGGAGCGAAAGCCTTCTCGGGATCAACCTGGATGCTAGTAGTAGCTAAACGCGAATGCTTGCTCATTTTTTTGGAATTTGCACAAAATCGTTCACATGGTTAGAAAAAGGGTTCACATGGTTAGAAAATTGTTCGCACTAAAGAAACAATCGTTTGCATAATCATGCGAATGGATAGCATTATATAAATACTTGATAAAAACGATGACGTTTCCACCACAACCATCCGAACAGCTAACAACCGTAGTCCACATGATGAATTAAGAAAAAATATGCAAATTTAATATACAAAAATACACTCAAAACAATCCTAACAATCAATTTGTACAAAAAATCAATAAAAAACTATTTAGTATACAAAAAATAAGATTGAAATTCTATACGTAAAACTAAAAAACTAAATTTTACCGTTAAAATCATGCTAAAAATGAATAAAACATACCTGGATGTGATTACCTCGAAGTAATGAGTTTTCGAAAAGATTTAGGAAGAAAACACGTGAGGGATAAGAGATTTTTTATGAGAAAACAACCGGTTAAAAGTAAAATGTCGAACTGTTCAAGTATTTGACAATCCGTGGAAGCTGTTCTGACTGTGTACCCCTGTTCGTACGATTTTCAGCACACGTGGTCTAATGAGAGTCCTCCACATTAAATGCAAAAATTTAAACCATTTAAAACGATTCTAATCATTAAAAGCATACGGATGGTGGCTGCCCATCCGGACATTATTCCCCTGACTTCATGCTACATGGAAGCACACGTTTGGCTGAATAAATATCACGTAGAGTCTGGATGGTGTCCTAGGTGTTTGGACGGTTACTGTTGTTTTCAACGGTCATATAACGTAAACACGTGTAAGCCATGCGATGGTTACACAGACCTCCGAACAATACTGTCATCCGTTCAAACAACGTCGTTTCATCTTACCCGTTTGAACTCAATGCTTCCCTGTTCGAACGCCTAAAGTTATTTTTAACCTTCATGCTCATTGAACACGTGTAATCCAGGCTGCTGCGATAAGGGCGTTTGGACGGTGTTTTCGTTTGTTCCAACGTAATCAGTTAATGTGATGCGCCCGAACGACACGTAACAATGTGTGGACACTTAGCACATTTATATGACATTACTTATATTCTTTAATTAATTATGGATCCCATTTAATTCACTCAATTTAATTTATTTCAATCATTTAACTAACACAATGTAATTCGGCTAAAAAATTTGACTTTATTTATTTATTTTGAATATATATAACTAAATAAACAAATATATTAAACATCGTTACAACTAATCACCCATTTAATTGTAATTTCACTAACCTTTACAATCTAATTACACTAACCGTTTCGTTAACTTAGCATTCGTACTAATCACCCATTTAATTGTGCTAATCATCCGTGTAATTTGTAATAAATTTATACTAATGCAAAAATATAATTAATATAAAATATCAAACATAATCAAAATACTAAATGAAAAACACAATCATAAAGTCTAGTACAAGCCAGAGACGATCCTTCTAAGGATAAGTAAATAATAGCGATAAAAGATAAATAGGAGACTAGTCCGAATCATGAGCAGGTTGATCCAGATCTTGTTCAATGGCATCACGAACATGTGCCAACTGCTCCTTCATATTATCCACCTTGTTGATGAGTGTTTGCATCTGTATCAGAACAGTATGGATGAACTGGGACACTTGTTCTCTCACAGAAAATAGTTCCATCTGCATAGCATTCAGGTCCTCCCTCAGAGCCCTCTCCATTAGAGCAAAATTATTCTCCAAACTAGTCAAGTGGGTGTGGAGCTCCATGCACAATGAATACTCCCCCACAACTCTACTAGGAAAGCGTCCGCCCAAGCTGGTCACTCTGTCTGTGCCTCGACATTGGTGATACTTCTCTCGAAGTGATGCAAGGTCAACCTAGCAAAAACCGTCCAAATGTAAGCACAAACCGTTCGCACGCCATTCAAATAACGATGTTTCCATGTAGAACGTGTTCGAACGTGGTGAAACACGTGCGTACGTTGATATTCAAGTGTCCAAATGGTACTGCGATGAACACAAACAAAACAACGTACTTCAATGAACACAAATAAGCAAAAAAATTCAACAGTATTAAATTGAAAAGCATGAAATTGAAAGCAAACTCACAAAGAACGTTTTACCCGAACTTGTATGAGATATCTCAAAATAAATCTCGAACGAGTAGTGCAAATATTTCAAAGAAAAGTTTGAGAGAAGAAAGAGAAAGTGTGCTTTTGACAAGTCTGGCCGGTTCAATGTGATAAGCAGGTCGTCCGGATGGTTATCATAGGAGTTCGGATGCTTCTCAACGGTCAGATTCACACGTGGCACAATCAAATTCAACGTCATTAAATATCCCCTATTCGAAAATCTTCTAGAACTTATATCCATCCTGACGGTGTGTCTAGGTCCAGAAGGTTTTGACATCATGTGTGTGAAGTATTGCAACGTGGAACCACACTATTCATATAAGAAGCATTGCAACGTGTTTTTAGCATTCAGAAGGTTTTATTTTTTTTTTGGCATTAGAATGCTCATGTTTACGACCGGACGGGATGTAAGTGTTTATGACAATTTTTAATTTGTCACTATATGCTGAAGATCATTATTCGTTACGTAATGTTCGTGTGTATGTGTTCAAAATGACGATAGGACGGACTTGTAAAACCTGGGATGATTCTAATCGTCACTCAGTTACGACGATTTGGATTTTTATCGTCATTCATTTGCGAGAGGTGTATCTTGTCACACTAGGAATCCATCCGAACGGGTCTCGGACATGTACAGATGATTTTGGCGTTTCTGGATTTTTTTGGGTGACGAAATTAATGTTTTGTTAGAGAAAGACCACTTTAAGTGACAATACGTACTCGAAGGTGACCGGAGTTGTAGAGAAAATCCCTCTTTATGAAGTTATGAGAGGACACTGAGAAATAGTTCTACCTGGGGTGTACCAAGTATTCAAAGCTATCATTTACCATGAGGTTACTGCACATTAAGCAAACAATAATTTGAGTGTGAACTCATTCAACGAGGTACTGTGGTTATTCAAGGATGCCCTTCTCAATGGGGAGATGCTACCCAAGTTATACTATGAGTCGAAAAAGATGAACAAGGAGTTTGGTTTTACTTATAACTTGATTCATGCGTGTTGAAATGATCGTGTTTTGTTCTAGAAGGAAAATGTCAATAAGCAAGCGTGTCCTATGTGTGATTTGTATGAAAAAAAAGGAAAATACGTCTCACAGAAGGTACTTCGTTACTTTACCCTTAAATAAAGGTAGCAAAGATTATTTGTTGTAAAGGAAACTACCACAAGATATGAGATGGCATAATGAAAAATGGGTAGATGACAGGCTAACGTTGAGGCATCCAGGAGATGCATTGGCCTGGAAAGAGTTCGATACACGATATGAATTGTTAGCAAGTTATCCTCAAAATGTTCGCTTGGGGTTGACTTCCGATGGTCTTAATCCCTTTGGGCATATGAATACTCAGCATAGCACGTAGCCAGTAATGCTTGAACCATACAACCTGTCACCATATTAGTGTACGAAGGACCTCACTAATATCGAGGCAAAGTCACCGGGGAATGATATTGATGTGTACTTAGAGTTGTTGGTCAATGAGTTAATGGATTTGTCGAATCATGGGGTCATACATGGGATGCCTCAAGGTCGTCATATTTTCGAATGCATGCAGCTTTTTATGGCTGGTGAATGATTTCTCTACATACGGTAATCTATCGAGTTGGAGCACTGAAGGAAACTTAGCTTACCCCATTTGTAATTATTAGACCAACATGGATCAAAAGTATGATATATGTGTCATTGAAGGTACTTACCAACTAATCATATTTGGAGGGTTGACGTGGATATATTTGATAGAAACGAAGAACATGGGCCCCTTCCGACCAAGGTTGATGGAGTAGGTGTTACAGCAGCTCGAACATCTTAGATCGGTGGTTTTTGGAAAGCTTACTGGAGCGAAGATGCTGATAGAGCTAAATTGGATTAAAAGAAGTATTTTTTCTAACGACCTAATTGGTCAACACGGAAACTACAACATAATTTGGAAGTGATGCACATTCAAAAAGAATGTTTGTCTTGGGAACAGTGATGAAGATAGTGGTAAAGTCTTAAAACACAGCAAAATCTCGGAGGGACTTGACTGAGATTGGTGGGAAAAGAGAGTTGCATTTAAACAGACAAAATCAGTATAAGCTAATGCCCCCATGTGGAATTTCCTTCAATGAAGGAAGAAAGAAAAGATGTCAAATTTCCTTACGGCTATGCGTCCAACGTTTTGCTGTTGTGTTAACAAAACTTATGACAAGATTTTCAGCTTTAAAAGTTATAACTGACACGTTAGAATGCAGAGCTTGCTTCTAATCTCGATACAGGGATATCTTAGTAATGAACTGTACGGGTACTTAACGGAGTTTAGAGTATTTTTTCGCAATATATATTTTCAAACGTTGTAGGTTGAAGTGTTTTGAAGACTACATAGTGATATCAGGTTCTTATGTAAGTTTGAATGAATTTTCTCTCTAGCTTTTTTTTTACAATCATGGTGCATCTTATGGTTCACTTACTGGGGGAAGCTCTTCACGGTGTGCCGGTTCAATATCTCTAGATGTATCCTATTGAATGGTCTTTGGGTAGGCTGAACAGTTATGTGAAAATAGGGCACATGTACAAGGGTCAATCGCGGAAGCCTACATTTCACATTTTATTCTATATATCTCACTGGTTTGGAAAGTAGATTTAATCGAATAGAAAGAAATAATGCTGAAGGGAGCGAGCCACAATAAGTAGTATATTGGGAGTGTTTTAATGCTAGGCCGTTAGGAGCTTGCATGGGTTATGAAATGAATCGAAAAGAGGCTCAAAAGATGTGTTGATATGTGCTTAATAATTATAACGAAGTCAAGTCATACATTGAGTAAGTGCGCATCGCCTATTAATTTAAAGCGTGTCTAGTATGATAATATAAAACATGCATATTTGCGTGTAGTGAACATTTGGCCACGTTAAGAGATGGAGGGGCAAATGATATAACTTGTAGGCACGAAGAAGAATTCTCATATTTGTTCTTGCAGCAAGTAAGCATGTATAACTGCGAAGAATGCATCATTTATGTTATTGTCAATTATGATTTTTTTATAGAATACATGTGTTTGTCGTAGGTTAAAAAGAGATGTAATTACACACGTTCACGTGAAATTGATTATTTATATGCACCTGCAAGTTTTTCGGATATAATTTACTTACCACTAATCGAAAAAAGTTTTTCGAATATAAGGGCATCCCGATACTCAGCATGCATTGTCAATAGCGTCCGATAGCATACAGTTGAATGGGAAGCAAGTAGAAAGACACAAAATAGCAGTGTTGCAGTTCCAGAAGATCACAACGAAAAGGTTGTTGAATTCTACGGAGTAGTTGTTGACATTCTAGCCCTCGGCCACTACTTAATAAGCAAGGTGTATTGTGGTAGATGGGCACAGTACAAGCATCAACACCGTTGACTGTTGATATAAGTTGACCGTGTCACTCAAAATTAAAATAATGTGACTTGTAACTTTTTCAAGTCTTTTCTAAGTTTTTTAAATAAAATAAACTAAATTATTTTAATTATTTTTAAAAATAAAAAATTAGGAAAAAAACTTAAAAAAATATGAAGTTACATGATTTTAGTTTTCAGAGACATGTGTTAACTTATGATTGGAATTGATGTGTGTACCATTAACTTAAAGGATGAAAAATTTAAAGACAATGCCTTCTTCGAAAAAAATAATAAATTCAGAGATCTCTATTATCAATTTAAAAATCTAAAAACAATTAGTTAAAAATAGAAGAACCAAGGGACAAAATGTATATTAATGCTTATAATTAATATCTTTTAAGTCATCATATGTCTAATTGTTCATTATAAATAATTGTATATATTTTTTTAAAAAGAAATATAACCTCGTTCTAACGACGTGAACAGGTTCAAATGTCCACAGTACTACCCATCATTCTAGATCGCACGAACCCAAATTGAGCACTTCAAAGACAATAAACATTCTCTCTCATATGTTCAAATTGTATAAAACGGTTTCATCGGATACTGTCGAACGATATTGAACCGTCTCCCTCTCCACGTTCGAACTCTATATAACGGCTTTACTTGACACTATTCGAACTAATGCAGGCGTTAAAGAATGAGATTGTGACACTATGTTCAAACCCGATATAACGGTATCGATAAAATATGCGTTGATCCTTCAATTGTCATTGGGACATAATAGAAAATAAATTCTGAATCCATCTGAACGGTAATATGTTTGATCGAACAAATTTTTTTGGGGGTTAATTACAAAAAAACCTTCCATGAACTATACCACTTACTTAAAAACTCCCCGAACTTGAACTTGTGGGAACTCGGTACCATAATATTACATGACTATTGCAAATCTATTTTGACCCAGATTCTCCGTTACCGTTGTACGTTTTCCGTTAGCCCTTAACGCAAATATGAAACCACCCCCTTATTTGGGTTGTAATTAAAAGACCCATTTGTCTGAAAATTGGGCTTCAATAGGTCCTGCTCAAAAAGGAAACAACCAATTAGACATTGCCACCTCAACAACAAAGACGATGTGTTTTGGTCTTTGGTCTTTGTCCCTGCGTCTATTCGAAAACACTGGACTTAATCAAAATTGACAGTTTTCTCAACTACAATTGTTGAAGCCCTTTCTTCCTCATTCATCATCGTTTAATTGTTAGGGTTTACAAATCGAACGCATTTAATTTGCAGAGCAGAAGTGTTAGAGGTAAGCCACTTACCGGTAACTCTATTTTTTTCCCCTAAATCGAATGATTTAGGGTTTATTTTGTAATCAGTCGCTTGCTAATGGGGCAATGTAAAGGAATGAGGTAGTACCAATGTTTATGTGGGGAGAAAAGGTGATAACCAAGTGGATGCAAGTGGGAAAGACATTATTTGGTAGGGTTAGTCGTGGGTAGTTATTCAGTTTTATCCTAGAGTGGCCCCCTGCCGTTTTTGGAAATGATGGATGAAAAGTAATGTGCGTTCTCATTATTAAATTGTTGTACTATGTGATTGTTATCATGTGCTTCCTATTATTAAACTGATGTGCTTGTCCCTTTTATCGAGTGGTCCCTACCACTATTGTGTTTGCGTTTGGTTATGGGTCTTTTGTCAATATCCGTGTTCTTTTGTTTGTAAGTGAATTTATGTGCTTTTGTCTGTCAGATAGGACTAATGTCTTTGCTTTTGTTTATTTGCTAATTTTTTAAGCACATGCCTCATTGTGCTTTTCGAATGGTATTTCAGCCTAAAGTTTTATCTGGTTGTTGTGTGTAAAGAATCTTAAGTTGACTTTGTGAATTGAATATTTGGGATGAATAATATGTTTACTTCAAGCGGTCCTCATTGTCATGTTTGGGTTATAATATGCATGTTTAATTTACATTTGCATTTTTAGCTATTTTATTCTCCACATACAGACATCACCTATGCTGATTAATAAAATGAGCATAAAACCAATCTTAATTTGAAGTTATCTTTATAGCAGGTGCTGTTAAAATGAACAACCAAGTTGTACTATTAAAGGTAAATCATGGGAGGAGGTTTCAAAGGCTGCCACGCACTGCATATGTTGAAGGTCAGAAAGATTTGCACAACGAGCCATGAGATATGTACTAAGGCTTGTCAAAATAGCTTTTAATTAACAGTGCTAAGCGTGAAAAATGTCATTCCCATGGGTTTTGAAGCATGCTAGGGTCCATTATTGGACGCTAATCCTAAGGCTTGTCACTCTTGTGATGTCATTCACTCTTTTGTCTTGAGTATTTCCCTACACACACACAGAACTGATCTCTTTATCTCTGTGAAATGCTTGCCTGCTTGTTGAGAACTATTTGGAAATGCAAGTGTGTTCAAAAATTTGTTTTCTGACTTCATAATAAGTTGTGGCGTTTGAGTTTGAATGGTAGTTGATGTTAGTTGAGCTTTTGTTCCTGGGATGTGTCTAGCTCATTGTCTTTCACTTTCTTTGCTAAGAGACTAGCAAAAAGTTAGTTGGGGAGTGTGATTGAGCTAGAACATTGCATGTTTAGTACATCTAAAATTAGTATAATATTAATTGTTTAATGTTTTAAATATTAATTTTAGATAGAAAAATGGTTAAGAGGCATAAATCTAAATTGTGCATTTAATTGTTGAATTTATATGACTTTAGATTTAATTTATTGCACATGCAATTTTCCCAATATTTATCATTTGCACTATATTATTGACACTATAATTATTTCGTGAATTTAATTTCGTCATATGATGCAAAGAACTAATTGAATATTTTTGTGCAGGGTGATAAAATTAATTGCTTTATGGATTCACAGACAACAAGAGCAGTCTACTAAGACACGTGGCAAAGAGAGAGGGACTCGTTAATGACAGTGTTGTAATTCAATGGAGAAATGAGAGACTAAATGCCAACCATCCATCTCTATTTCCTCTTTTTTTCTTTTAACCTAGCATCTTATTCTCCTCCTCCCAATTTTTTCTAACCTAGCCTCCTTTTTCCCTATTTTCTCTCCATCTCCCTTTTTTCTTCTCTCTTTGGCCGACTACTCCCCTATTTAATATCTCTCTCTTTCTTTTTCCAAATCACAATCTCTCTCTTGTCCTAAACCTTTTTCTCTCTCTAACTTTTATATGTTACTCTCCCTATTTTCTCTCTTTTTCTCTCTATTTGCCTCACCTCTCATATTTTTTCTATTTTCCGCACCTCTCCTCCCTATTTTCTCTCATTTTCTCCCTAGAATTTCTCCACTCTCATTCTCATTTATTCTTTTCAGCCGCCCCTCTCTCCCTATTCTCTCTCTTTCTCTCTCTGTTTTTCTCTTTTCCAAACCCTACTTTTTCTCTTTAACTTCTCTTTATACGTTACTCTCTCTATCTTTTCGCTTGGCAAAAACCCCAGTTTTTCTCTCCTCTCTTCACTTTTATGCGCCACTCCCTTCTCACCTTTATTTTCCCTTTTCTTTCTCCTTCTCTCTCTTCTCCCTCTATTTTCTCTCTTAGCCGCCCATCACTACTCCCTTTCCTCTCTTCTCCTATGTTTTCTCTTTGGTCATATCTCTAGTCTCTTTCTCTTCATTATTTTCAGTTTTTAGATTAGTTTCTTTTATGCTTTATAATTTCAATGTCTTGTATTTCAATTCCTACGATTTAGATTTAAGTTTCTTGCTCTTTAATTTCCTGTAATTTCTATTTGAATTTTGGATTATGTTCTCGTTGTTTGTTTCTTTTAACATGAATTTTGGGTTGTAATAAGACAATATTATTTAATCCATGATTCTTATGCTTTTTTATTCCTTGTCCTTTACTTATTGTTATTTAATTTATGTCATTTAATTCTTGCAATTTACTTTCCATCATTTATTTTTCGTCATTTACTTTGAATTTTGTTATATTCTTAGTTTATGTTTTGTATTGTTTTAATTTCGTTACAAACTATCTAAAATCCAAAAAATATGAATCTGAACTGTGTTCAGCAAATGCTTTTTATTTTACCTTTGTTTCTTTTACACGAGTTTGAAATTTATCTATTTTCCCTGAGGAGACGATCTGTCCTTTTAGGCTAATTATTACATGACATAACTCCTATACTTGTGATAGCCTTTGCGCTGCTCATTTTATATAATCCTTTTGTGGAAGAAAATTTTGAAGAAGTTATGGCTGCACCTGCACCACGTACTCTTAAAGATTTTTTGCAGCCCACATGCACCACTACACCCTCATGCATTGTTTTACCTAATGATGCACCTAATTTTACTATTAAGCATGAGATGATGTCAGTGATACCACGGGATGGATTTTGAGAGTCCTTACCAGCACTTGACGGACTTTTGAGTTGGCATGTACTACTTTTATTACTAGAGCTGGTACCGATGAGTTTATTAGACTTCGTTTATTTCCTTTCTCTTTAAAGCATAAAGCGAAGATTTGGTTTAATTCTTTGAGACCTAATTCTATCTCTAGTTGGTTTGACATGCAACGTGAGTTCTTACATAAATTATTTCCTTTTCAGAGAACTCAATTTTTGCAAGAGCAAATCAGCCAATTTATGCAGAGAGGTGATGAGACCTTCCACGCTTGTTGGGAAAGGTTCAAGGATTTAATGAACATCTGTCCACATCATGGGTTTGAGTCTTGAAGGCTTGTCAACTATTTTTACACCGCACTTACACCTGAATGCAAACAGTTTGTTCAAACTATGTGCAATGGGGAATTCTTTAGCAAGGAACCTGATGAAGCATTGAAGTTCTTTGATTACCATGCTGAAAGTGCCCAACAATGGAATACATGATCTGACTGGGCACCATTGGCAGTACAACCTCTCAGAGCAATTGGTGGTGGGGTTAAATATGAAATCAAAGAGGATCATGACGTCTAGGCACGTATTGCTGCTTTGACTACGAAGCTAGAGGTTATGGAATTAGAGAAGGTGAAGGCCGCGAAAGCAGTGGAGGTGTGTTCTCTATACGCCGATTCTAGCCATAAGACTCAGGATTGTCCGATTATGCCAGTTTTACAGGAGAGTGGGTCTGATCAGATGCAATCAGCAAATTGGGTTACCAGAGCACCAAATCAGCCTTTCTCTAACACTTGCAATCCGGAGTGGAGGAATCATCCGAATTTTTCATGGAGGAATGATCAATCTGATCAATCTGGTCAATCTTCTTCGCATTTTCAGCAACCTCCCCAATCCTATGCACCACCTTCTCAGTAGACATCTCATCAGGCTGCTCCTCAGCATCAGTATCAACCATATCAGACTTCTCATAACTATCCTTTAGCAATACCTCCAGGATTCCAATCTAATGTAGCTGCTCAACATTTTCAGTCTCTAGCATCTGCTCCACCAAAGAAGTCTCTTGACTATAGTATGGCACAGATGGCTAATATACTTCAGCATATCTTGCAGATTCAGGCAACAACTAACAGTCAGAATACTCAAGCCATAAATGAATTGTGGGGCACCATTAATAAGATGAGCACGACATTGAGTAGTACCCTAGAGAAAGGAAAATTTTCAGCACAACCTCAGCCCAATCCTCAAGTATACCAGCAACAACAACAACAAGTACATAATGTCTCAGGGGATTCCCTTGAGATAGTGAAGGTCGTTATTACTTTGAGAAGTTGAAAGGAAGTTCCCCAACCTGAGATATCTATCGATAGACAAACAGTTGTCCCAACACCTGAGGCTACAACAGAAACTGATGAAGCCGAAGAAAAATCAGAGGAAGTGAGCCCATAATTGAATAAGTCGGTCAGTGCAAAGGCCGAGACTAGTAAGGAATACCGACCTTTGGTTCCTTATCCTCAGAGATTGGCAGTTGGCCAAAAGAACAAATACCACACTAAGATTCATGAAATCTTCAAGCAAGTGAAGATTAATATTCCGCTGTTAGATGATATACAACAAGTTCCTTCGTATGCAAAATTTCTAAAGGATTTGTGTACAGTGAAGAAGAAGCTAAATGTAAAGAAGAAACTTTTCTTGACAGAGCAACTCTGCACATTAATATTGTGCGAGACTCCTCAGAAGTTTAGAGATCCTGACACTCCTACTATTTCCATTATGATCGGTGAATCACGTATTGGGAGAGTTTTACTTGATTTGGGTAGTAGTGTGAACTTGTTGATATTCCTAGGATTAAGGCAACCCAAGAGGGGGGTGAATTGGGTTTCAAAACTTTTTCAAAAATTACCCCAAAGAGTGTGTTTGCTAGCTACAAGAGAAAACTTTAAAGCAATAAACTAGTAGCACAAATAAAGAGATAAGGGAAGAGAAGCAAACACAATATTTAGGTGGTTCGGCAAGCCCGCCAATAACGAGCCTTGAGGTTTCTCCACTATTGTCCCTTCAACCAAGGGAACGGATTCCTTACACTTGAGCTTGAGAAAAACCCTCTTCAAGCCTCAAGAACGAGTTTGAGAACAAACCTCTCCAAACTCCTTCTTTCGATGAACAACCCTCACCGAAAGGATGCAAGAGAATCACTCTCTTAGGAATGTGTATGGTTGAACAAAATTCCCTCTAAAACTCCCTTGATGGAGTAGATATTACAATGAGAAATAACTAGCTCTTAGGCTTCACACAATAACAAGGATGTGAAAATGAAGAATATGTGTGAATGATGTTTGAATAAAGATTGGAAGGTTTTTTATCACTCTAAGCCTTTGTAAAATGATTATGGACGATTGAGTTGAGTTTCAAAGGCATGAGAATGGATTTATATAGACCTCATGAGAAAAATAGCCGTTAGAGCGAACTGTTAAAACGAGTCGGTCGACCACTACATGAACCGGTCGACCGCTTCAAGTTACCGTTGCACAACGGTCATTTTGTCAGAAGCTAACGGCTCTTTAATAAATGCAACCGGTCGACCGCTTGGTGTAGCGGTCGTAGGTCCGGTCGACCGCTACATTGAGCCGGTCGACCTCCTCATTTTAAGCTTCACCCGGTTGTTCTAAAAACTCGATTTTGACCAACTTAAAATACCCAATTTTAAAATGGTTTATGCAAGTTTTGAAGACTTATGCATGTGTATGATTAACATCCTTGTTAAAGATGAAGTCTTAGAGTTACAAAGATTACCCTAGCATCTTGAGTCTTCACTTTAAGAGCACTTCCATTGAAGGTGATGTTGTTTGATCGCTCCCTGCTCATTTTGGATCCGTTTTGCTTCACAACTCAATTACTTATATTGTTATCATCAAAACATTGATTGTGACTAAAAGCCAACACTTGCGACCATTCTCAATATATGAGCAGTTGGGATTGGGTGAGCTAAAAAGTACCTCTATCATGCTACAGTTGGCTGACAGATCAGTCAAGGTGCCAAGGGGTATAATTGAAGAAGTTTTGGTTCAAGTAGACAAATTTTACTATCCAGTGGATTTTGTAGTTTTGGATATGCAGCAGCAAGTTTCCACTATGTTAGCCCAAGGTTGTTTTATAAACAATCTATTTTTTATTTTGATGATAACAAACTTTTCCAACTGGTTTGAGATCTTTAGATTCTACATTTGCAAATCTTTTTAAGAAAATGATATCAAGAGTTCTCTAATCTTAAATTGGCCTTAGATATAATTGAACACCTCTACACAAGCTTATTGGTCAATCTTTACATTGTAGGTGTTTTTTGAATGCTTGATGGTGTCAAGGGAAACCATTTTTCAGTCTAAGTGTTGATGGTGTTGACACATAGGACCATGGTGTCGACACATTGGTCATACTCCAGAATGCACAAAACTATGAGTCGACACATAGAAGACATAGTGTCGACACATTGAACAATGGCAAGATCCCGCTTTTTTTGTCGTCCGATTGAACTGAAATTTGGAGAGGACGTTCACGACACAAGGTGCTATAATCTGAACGGTGAAGATCAAATTTTGAGCTCGGGAACAGTGTTTCTCATGAATGAACAGTAACCGCGAAATTGGTGTTTTCGGAATGCTTGTTACTGTCAAAGAACACATTTTTCAGACTAAGTGTTGTATGTGTCGACACATAGGACCATAGTGTCGACACATTGGTCATACACCCGAAAAGTGAGTTTCCAGGCAAAGCTCCTAGGTGTCGACACATACATGGAAGGTGTCGACACATTCTTCGATTTCTCAGATCTAGAGCGACGTCACTCATTCTAAAAGTGTCTCCAACGGCTCTAAATGCCCTCCAACGGCTCCAAAACATGACAAGAAAGCCCTTGGTGCCCTAGAGACTATAAATAGAACAAGATTGAAAGAGAAAGGTAGAGCTTCACACGAAAATCATCCTTGCCCTAATTTCTTGAGAGAGAAAGCTCAAAGAAGAAGGAGAGAAGTTCTTCCAACCTTGAAATATCGTGATTCATCTTGTAAATCCGGAAGCCTTCCTTGAAGAACTCATTCTTCCAGTAAATCTCAAGTTCTTACATTTGTAGATTTGGCTTAGAGAGCCCTATCATTTCTTGAGCTACCCATTTGTAGATTTGGCTTAGAGAGCCGTTCCATATCTTGAGCTATTCATTTGTTGATTTGGCTTAGAGCCATCCTCCATTATACCCATCTATTGTAAAACATCTGAGTGTTGGGTAAACACTTGGTCCTACTTGTGAGAGTAGAAGTCCTCTAGGTTGTGAGGATTTGTAAGAGAGTTAAAGTGTGAGCTCGGAAAACACTTGGTCCTACTTGTGAGAGTAGAAGAAATCCTCTAGGTTGTGAGGATTTGTGAGAGTTGAAGCGTGAGCTCGCAAAACGCTTTGTAAAGGTTCCTTAGCACCCAGAAAGCTAAGGTGTATTCGCTATTTGGGGAATAGTGGAGGAAGCCCAAGGAAGTCAATTGCCTTGGGGGTGGACGTAGGCACGTGTTTGGCTGAACCACCTAAAAATACTGGTGTCATCTTCCTAACTCTCATCTTTCATTTCTGCTGATATTGCTTGATTGAACTTGCTTATCCTTTATTGTTAATATCATTGTCTGCTTATATCCAGTCTCTAGTTTTCCTAGAAATAGATCTGAACGTTTTGGGTTTGTTTGCAAAAGAATTCAAAAGTTTTTGAAAAACCCAATTCATCCCCCTCTTGGGTTGTTATTTAGACTCACAATTGGTATCAGAGCTGAGGTTACTAGCTCATTAGAATGACAACCCCAGTTAGCACCTCTTTGGCTGAAGGGCAGTCGACGAATCGACCTCCCTTGTTCAATGGAAATGCTTATAACTATTGGAAGGCAAGGATGAGAATTTACATCCAAGCCGTAGACTATGAACTGTGGAGAGTTATCTCCAGCGGTCCTAGATTTCCTAGAGACAAGAAGGGTAAGCTGAAGGACGAAAAAGATTGGGATGATGCCGATCTTAAACTTATGTCTTTGAATTCTAAAGCCATGAATGTGCTATACTGTGCACTCGATGCAAATGAGTTCAATCGAATTTCCGGATGCGATACCGCAAAAGAAATTTGGGATAAGCTAGAAGTATCCCATGAAGGTACTAATCAAGTTAAAGAAAACAAGATTAGTATGCTTGTGCATAATTATGAGCTGTTCAAGATGAAATCTGATGAATCTATTTCTTCTATGTTTACTCGTTTTACTTATATTATAAATGGATTAAAATCTCTCGGTAAAGAGTATACTAATGTTGAAATGGTGAGAAAGATCATCAGGTGTCTTCCTAAGACTTGGGAGCCTAAAGTGACAGCAATTCAAGAAGCTAAGGATTTGACAAAGCTCTCACTTGACGAACTCATGAGATCTCTCATGACACATGAGATGAACCAAGTAAAGGAGGATGAGGACGAAGGTAGAAGAAAAAGGGGCATAGCATTAAAAGCCTCATGTTCTAGTGATGATGAGTCTTCCAAAGATGATGAAGACGTGGAATTGTTGATAAAGAGATTTAAGAAGTTTCTCCTAAAGAAACAAGGAGATAAAACATTTTCGAGGAAGAAAAATTACATAAGCGATAGTGAAAGTGATGATGAAGATGCAAACCTTTGCTTCATGGGAAAGGATAACGAAGATGAGGTACAAAACTCTTCAATTTACTCTTTCACATTTGATGAATTACAAGATGCATTTGATGAACAATATGTTGAACTAAAAAGAATATTTTCAAAATATTGTTCTCTTAAAAAGAATTTTGAAAGTATTGCAAAAGAGAATGATACTTTGAAAAGTCAAGTCACATCTCTTAGAGATGATCTTGCGAGGTCCATAAATGAAAATAAAAAACCTTTGCAAAGTGAGTCAAATATTTTGATTGTTGAAAATGACGCCTTGAAAAGGAAAGTTGACTTGCTTACAAATGATCTTGCAAGGTTTACTCAAGGAAAGAAAAACCTTGACATTCTTCTTGGTTCTCAACGGTGTTGCTTCAACAAAAGTGGTCTTGGATATGACTCCTTCAATGACCAGAAACTTTATTCTTATATGATCACAAAATCATCTCCATCATTTACATTGTGCAACTTTTGTGGTCAATCTGGTCACATTTCACACACTTGTCTAACTAGAAAGAAATCCACTCATGGCATCAAATTTATGTGGATTCAAAAAGACAAGGTAAGAGACTTCAATTCTAACACCAAAGGACCCAAAAGGATTTGGGTACCAAAAGACAAGACTTGATTCTTTTTGCAGGAGTGCTTGAAGTAAATCAAAGTCAAGGAACATTGGGTTCTTGATAGTGGATGCTCCAAGCACATGATAAGAGATAAGAGTTGGTTCAAATCTCTTAGCCCAAAAGAAAAGGAATCGATTACTTTTGGTGACAATGGTAAAGGAAGAATACCCGGTATTAGAAATGTTGAAAACCCCAACATTGGTTACTTCCATGTTTTCGAATGAATGTATGTTTCTTGGCTATTCAACCTCTAGCAAAGCTTATCGTGTTTTTTTTAATAAACATATCATCCGGGGTTGTAGTAAGGAACAAGGCTAGATTAGTAGCCCGAGGTTATAATCAAAAAGAGAGAATTGATTTTGATGAGACCTTAGCACATGTTGCTAGATTAGAATCTTTTCAAATGTTGCTTGCCTTTGCATGTTTGAATGATTTCAAATTATTTCAATTGGTGGTGAAATGTGCATTTCTTAATGATTACCTTTCTGAGAAAGTGTGTGTAGAACAAGCTTCTAGACTTGTAGATGAAAAGCTACCACACCATGTGTTCAAGCTCACAACAACATTATATGGCTTGAAGCAAGCATCTCAAGCATTGAAAAGAAAAATGATGAAAAAGGTAAAAGCGTTGAACACACAAGGTATCGAGGTATAATTGGATCTTTTCTTTACCTCACTGTGAGTATACCTAATAAAATGTTTTATATATGCATGTGATGATTTCCAATCTTGGCCTATGGAATCTCATTTACACATGGTTAAAATATTTTTCAAATATCTTTTTGGAATGAGATTTCTTTTGGATTGAATTGGTGATATGTGCTTGATTTGTGATATTAATTGTGTTGTTGATTGCATTGGATATGTTTTGATCTTTGTTTAAATTGCTCTCTATGCATTTAGCTCTAAAATCATATTTGTTCCTTGTTAAAATCTTGTATGCATTCTTTTTACATGGCATGTGTCAACACTTATAATGAGTACAATGTTTTTAAAGTGAGGGGCATGCATATCATATATATATACTCTTTAGGGCAAAAAGGGGTCAGCACTTTATTTCTCCTCCATCTCACAGACACTCTTTTCTCTCCCAAACGGCATGAACTCCTCTCTTTCAAAATCATCTCTTGCCCACAGCCCTCTCCGAAAAATCCACTGCTGAAAACCTTCAAACTCCTCACAATGCCTTTGCCGAAATGTATTCCAACCACCCCAAATGTTCCGCTCGCAAATAACCAATATCTGTCAATTCTAGGGCACGGAAGAAAGAGAAAAGCACTAAGGAATCTGCTCCTTCTACAGAGACCTGCATCTATAGGTCATGGCTTTGAAAGAATCTCCTTGTGCAAGATTTGCGAAATATGAAGGTTATTGCTGGTTGTTGGACTGATTTTAAATGGCTAAGTGAGAATGATTTTGATTTTAAGGAGATATTTGAATATCAAGGATGGAGTAGGTTTGTCACTATGAAGTTGGATTCTTTTCCATATCTTGTGAAGTTGGTGTATTCAAACCTAGATATTTCATCTGCTGAGAATGTGACTAGTTATGTGAATGCCAAACACTTAGATTTGTCTGTCACATCTCTAACCTCAGTGATATCGGTCCCCAATGATGGAAAAAGATTCTATGATGCTGATGGTTGGTCGGGTATGTCTGAGGTAAAGCCTCCTGATACTCTTAGGGTTGTGTTGGATAATCCAACCCTAAATGAGGTGATTAGACCCACTGCCAGTGACTTGATGATTAATCACATGAAAGCTACCACTGAGAAGAAGAGACAAGGGCTACCCTATGGGATGTTTTTTCACTCACTTATTTCATGCCCTTGAGTTTGATATAACTGGGAAAGTTAGAGAAAAACCCAAAGCTTCTCAAGAGTATAACAAGAAAACTCTTAGGTTGATGGGTTTTATGCAAAATATGGAAGGAGAATGGGTGAAGAAAGGTGCGATGACACCTCAGGGAGATAATGAAAAGGGTTCCGAGTCTGAAGAAGATAAGGAAGAAGCTGAAACGAATGATAGGACTCCTACAGCAACTAGGATCCCTATGGGAGAACACACTCCTATCTCTGTTACTCCTCCACCCTTTGGATTTTCCTCACGGAGAGAGGTCGGTAGTTCACATGAACTTCACTTGGGATCTTTTAAAGCTTCATTTGGGAACATAAAGGAGAAATAAAAGAAGTTGATCAACATTTGGAGAATTTGGCCATCGACATGAAGATGGGCTTTGATGACATCAAGAAGCTCTTTGCTGCTAAGTGATGTGATTCAAAGCACTGTGGATGAAGTGAAATCATCTGCTGAGGATGTTGTAAAGGCAACAACGGTACATATGACAGCTGATAGAAATCTTCGGCCTCATGAAATGGAAGGGACATATTGGTTCTCCACGACTTGGATGGGCTGGCTGAAGAAGTTTGAGATTGAGTATCCTCCTCTTGTTATCAAGACATCCAAACCTTCCACCTCCACTTCAAAGACTCCACCTACCTAGCCAGCTGCCTTTGACCTCCCCTTAGCCTATTTTTGATGATGCCAAAGGGGGAGAAGTTAGAAGGAAGAAAAGTTTGGAGAAGTTTTAAGTGATTATGTTGACTCTCTAGCTCTTACTGAGTACATTCCATTTTGATGTTGGATGATCACTTGCCTTGCCTTATCTATGCATATCTCTATAATTTATATGTCTCCATTAGATTATTTGATTATGCTCGCATCTATTGTTTATCAAATGGTGATTTTAAGGGTTCTGCAAAGTGCTTATCTCTTTGCTCTTAATTGTGGATATTTGAGACGTGCTTCAAGTAATCTCTTTGAACTCTCCTTTATACGAAGTCTTGTGATCTGAACATGAAGAATGAAGTTTGGGGAGTATGGAGGAAGCTTATAGAAGTGTTTTTACTTTCTTTGAAATTTTGGGAAACCTCCATTTGCGAAGGGAACTCTTGCAAAATTTTCGTAGAATCCTAAAGTCCGTTTTGCTAAAATATTATGAAAAACTCCGGCTTGTTCTCAGGGGGAGCTTTTCTTTTTGATAGCAAAATGTTTATTATTAAAAGGTTTTGTCATCATCAAAAAGGGGGAGATTGTTAGCCCAATGTTGTTTTATAAACAATCTATTTTTGATTTTGATGATAACAAACTTTTCCAACTAGTTTGAGATCTTTAGATTCTATATTTGCAAATCTTTTTAAGAAAATGATATCAAGAGTTCTCTAAGCTTAAATTGGCCTTAGGTATAATTGAACACCTCTACACAAGTTTATTGGTCAATCTTTACATTGTAGGTGTTTTTGGAATGCTTGATGGTGTCAAGGGAAACCATTTTTCAGTCTAAGTATTGATGGTGTCGACACATAGGACCATGGTGTCGACACATTGGTCATACTCCAGAATGCACAAAACTATGAGTCGACACATAGAAAACATAGTGTCGACACATTGAACAATGGCAAGAGCCCGCTTTGTTTGTTGTCCGATCGCGCTGAAATTTGGAGAGGACGTTCACGACACAAGGTGCTATAATCTGAACGGTGAAGATCAAATTTTGAGCTCGGGAACAGTGTTTCTCATGAATGAACAGTAACCGCGAAATTGGTGTTTTCGGAATGCTTGTTACTGTCAAAGAACACATTTTTCAGACTAAGTGTTGTATGTGTCGACACATAGGACCATAGTGTCGACCCATTGGTCATACACCCGAAAAGTGAGTTTCCAGGCAAAGCTCCTAGGTGTCGACACATACATGGAAGGTGTCGACACATACATGGAAGGTGTCGACACATTCTTCGATTTCTCAGATCTGGAGCGACGTCACTCATTCTAAAAGTGTCTCCAACGGCTCTAAATGCCCTCCAACGGCTCCAAAACATGACAAGAAAGCCCTTGGTGCCCTAGAGACTATAAATAGAACAAGATTGAAAGAGAATGGTAGAGCTTCACACGAAAATCATCCTTGCCCTAATTTCTTGAGAGAGAAAGCTCAAAGAAGAAGGAGAGAAGTTCTTCCAACCTTGAAATCTCGTGATTCATCTTGTAAATCCGGAAGCCTTCCTTGAAGAACTCATTCTTCCAGTAAATCTCAGGTTCTTACATTTGTAGATTTGGCTTAGAGAGCCCTATCATTTCTTGAGCTACCCATTTGTAGATTTGGCTTAGAGAGCCGTTCCATATCTTGAGCTATTCATTTGTTGATTTGGCTTAGAGAGCCATCCTCCATTATACCCATCTATTGTAAAACATCTGAGTGTTGGGTAAACACTTGGTCCTACTTGTGAGAGTAGAAGAAGTCCTCTAGGTTGTGAGGATTTGTAAGAGTTAAAGTGTGAGCTCGGAAAACACTTGGTCGTACTTGTGAGAGTAGAAGAAATCCTCTAGGTTGTGAGGATTTGTGAGAGTTGAAGCGTAAGCTCGCAAAACACTTTGTAAAGGTTCCTTAGCACCCGGGAAGCTAAGGTGTATTCGCTATTTGGAGAATAGTGGAGGAAGCCCAAGGAAGTCAATTGCCTTGGAGGTGGACGTAGGCACGTGTTTGGCCGAACCACCTAAAAATACTGGTGTCATCTTCCTAACTCTCATCTTTCATTTCTACTGATATTGCTTGATTGAACTTGCTTATCCTTTATTGTTAATATCATTGTCTGCTTATATCCAGTCTCTAGTTTTCCTAGAAATAGATCTGAACGTTTTGGGTTTGTTTGCAAAAGAATTCAAAAGTTTTTGAAAAACCCAATTCACCCCCCCTCTTGGGTTGTTATTTAGACTCACACACTATCTACCAGGCACCTGTCATTCTTGAACGTCCATTAATTTCTACCTCCAATTCATTGATTAATTGTCGAAGTGCAGTACTAAAGCTCACATTCGGGAATATGACATTGAGATGAACGTGTTCAATGCTTGCAATATGTGAGACCCCGTACTTCGTTTTTGCTATCTTTCTATGTATTTGTTTTTTTATTTAACTCAAGGGGCCATATTTTTTGCCAATGTATGACTTAACTTTAATACTTATGGTATTTTATTTTATTATCATTGTGAAATTTTAGTGGTGCAATTCTATTATTTTCCTAAGAGCCAAATTTTTCAAGGTAGATTCCTTATATGAATTAATTTTTCCATTTGCTTATTATTATGTTACCATGATTTATGAAATTAATACCAATAATATATGTAGAGAATTTTATTTTTTATTGCCGAAATTGTCTAAGTAGAAACCATTACATAATAATCTATAGTTATGAAATTCTATGTTGAGCATATAAATTATTTTATCTCCTTGATTAGGTAACCTTAATTACCATTAGGTAGTCTTAAGCATCATTAGAAGAATTAAGTGATAAGTTGGTAGGTTTATAGGATAACTTGATAAAGAATTAAAGATAAGTTAGTGTGCTTATTATGGAAATAAGTTAGTGTACTTATTATAGAGATAAGTTAGAGTGTTTATAATAGAGATAAGTTGATATGCTTGTTATGGTGATAAGTTAGTGTGCTTATAGTGGAGATAGGTTGATGTCCCTATAAAGTAAACTATGTGATAAGAGAAATAAAATGTAAAGTAGAAATCTAGTACAAGAGAGCAAGTTACGTGAAAGGTAAGGAGAGAAAGATTGAATTGGCTTTGGGTGATTCACGTGAATGGCTTAAGAAGGAGACAAGGAATTGAATGCAAACAAAGGAGATGAGACAAGACCATGTCAATCGGCCTTTCCACCCAATGAAAGTAGGCGATACAAACAAGAGAGCCTCACCCCCTTCACGTGATAAGCCTTCATTTCAAACCTCATTCATTTCACTTCTTCACCATTTCATTTCGCATAGCCTCTCTCCTTGCTTAGCTCTTCCTTGTGGCCGAACCCCTTACCATCTTCAGTTCAGTTTCCTCTTGACCGAAGCACATCATCTGTCACGCCCCGAACGCTAGCCCGAAGGGGGTTAATGACAGCCGCGAACATCCACTCAATGAATGTTCCAGCGTTTCTCTTAATCATGCAGCGGATTTTTTTTTTTTTATACAAATACATAAAACACCTACAACTGAGAGAGATGGGCCAAAGAGATTTACATAAACTTCAACTTACACAATTGACTACAACGGCAATAGTGAAAGCATCCAAATTACATGTCATGTCTGCATGACTGAAGTACAAGTCCTAAGGGATTCCAACAAAACCTTTATATGGACCTACTCATAACATATAAGTAATACATCTTGAATCCTTATACACATAACATAGACATTCACAGGATGCCTGCTAGTACTTCCTATGAACTCTTCAACTTCTGATTCTGATTTGATACTAGACATCAAAACCTTGAACTCTAATAGTCCGAATAACCCATGACCACCACACGACGGAGGCTCATGATGACTCTTCAAAATTTCATCTAACCTTTAATGAGCAACAAAGAGGGATGAGGACGTTCCCATCGGTCCCTCTTCTAGATTTTCCCACCTGAATTGTTATCTGGAATGATACAATTTAAAACATCTGTGAGTCGAAAGACTCAGTAAGGAATTATAATTAAAACATGAGCTTGAAATCATGGTTTGGGAATATGAACTTGAATTCATACACTTGCTTTTAAACTTGAAATCATCATGAACTCGATATCATAATGAACGTAAAATCATAAGCATGCACTTGACTTAAAATCATAAGCATGCGCTTAAACTTGAAATAATCATAAACTTGAACATAATGTAATTCAAGTACAACTTGAAATATCATGAGCCTTAACTTGAAATGGTCATAAACTTGAACTTTAAATATCATGTATACATATGTAATTCATGCATGATCATGAATCGTGATGCACGTGTATGCCTCATGATTGCATATGCACATGCACTTGCTCTTGAAAACATCTCTTATACTTATAAAGCTCTTTCTTTTGGAAAATCTTTTCCATTCTTATCCTATGGGCTACTTGAGCTCCATTTACCCCTGGCATCAGGGTTGTGCGTTCCCGTTGGAACTGTCCCCTATTTCCCTTGGAGACCTTACATATGGTCGAGCTAGCACACCTTCTCAATGTCCTTCAGTGGCTAGACACGACTCTTGGAGGTTCACACCTTCTTGCAAGCATCCTTCAGTGTGATTGCACATACCTCCCGGACTACCCATCCTTCTTGCAAGCATCCTTCGGTATGGGTGTCCTAGGTGACATCCACCCTTCACGTAAACGTCCTTCAGTATGGATGCACCTTCTTGACTTGGTACGGTACCGACCGACTTGGGTTCGTTAATTAACTTGTCATAAAACTTGTCATAAGTAGCATAAAAATGGTACTTTCATTTGCATAAAATGTCTCGTTTCTCATGAGGAAAATGAATGCAAATGATCATGATGCATTCATGTCGTGCTTGGTAATGTCATGCTCGATATATCATACTTGATATGCTTATTCATAAATATTCTTCATGCAGTGTATCATTCCAGTTTGTAAAGATTTTCACTTACAAACGTAAGCTCCTCTTACTTTGCTTGCTTGTGGGTTGAATGCCCCTTTACCTACAATTGGATCATACCATTGTTATTCATAGGTTTACTAGACGTATAGAGTAATCAATCAATTACTCACGCTTCATCATACAAAATCGTCCTTATTCCTCATTCAATATCTCATACTTTGTCATACACATACTTCATCGTACAAAATCATCCAACGCCCACGAAATTTGCCCCAAGTGCCCTCCTCATATAACCTCATATACAAGACGTAAACTTTACACATACAACTCAAAACTTCCAACCAAAAACAATGATTTCATCACTAGAACAAAGGTTATTGCATCTATTTCACTCCCTTTGGTCTTTTATCAAACACCTAGTATGCAAGTTGGTTTCTCTTGGGTTTATAAATTCCCAGATCTAACCACATTCTCCATGGCTTTGTGCACAATCCATACAACTTTCTAAAACTCACTAGATCTACATTTTCTTCAAAGAAAACACATGAATCTCAAGGAGAAATCTAACAACACACAACCATCACAACAACCAAGGAGAAATCTAACAACACACAACCATCACAAGAACCATTCAAAGGAAAAAGAGAACATAGGTGAAAATGGGTATGGCTTGGCCGGCCATAACCACTCACCTCCTTCTCTCTCTCTTTCTTTCTCTTCTTCCTTTCTTCTTCTTCTTTTCTCCTTCTTCTTCTTCTTTCTTTCTTCTCTTCTCTTCTCTTCTCTTTTTTCGGTGGGAGCTAGGGCAAAATGACTTTTCGATTTGGGGGTGGGCTGCTTATACATAAAGGGGCTTGGGGAAAAGACAAGGCTGCCCTCCCTTATTTCCCCCTTTTTCACATGAATTTCACCTCACGTATTTTCAATCCGTAAAATTTCGGAATGTAGTTATATGTGTCGACACTATCACTCAAGGTGTCGACACTTACAACACATTTAGTAAGATGTGTCGACACCATCACTCACGGTGTCGACACTTCCAACACTTAGCCAAAGTGGGAAAAATGTAAACTCTCGGGTTTCAGTTAGATGTGTCGACACCATCACTCAAGGTGTCGACACTTCCATCACTTGGTCAAAATTCACGGGAGTTCTGGAAAAATGCACACTTTCGGGTTTTAGTTGGATGTGTCGACACCATCACTCAAGGTGTCGACACTTCCAACACTTAGTCAAAAATCACTCTAGTTCCGGAAAAATATAAACATTCGGGTATCGGTCTAATGTGTCGACACTATGACCCAAGGTGTCGACACTTACAACACTTAGTCAAAATTCACTTTGGGCTCCAGAAAAAGGTAAACTTTCGGGTGTTACTCTAATGTGTCGACACTATGCTCCAATGTGTCGACACTTACCTCAAAAATCACAAATTTAATCATACATACACTTGCAATAATACGTACTTAAGAGGTCATAAGCAATAACTTGACAGACCTAAAATCGGGGTCTCACATCCTCCCCTCCTTACAGAAATTCCGTCCTCGGAATTCGATTCTTCGTCCTTAACTCTTGCTCATTTGTCTAAACCTTATCTGTTTTTCTACATATATATGGTTCTCTTAATGTGCAAGGGCTCATACTCTAAGAAATAGGTAGGGCCACTGGTACGTCATGGTACCTATTCGGTCTAAAATCTCAAAAGATTTTATTCGCACTCAAACGTCTATTCAAACTTGACATTTTTCTTAATCAACGATGTCAATAGTATAACTATCTTTGTAAACCCCTCGATGAACCTTCGGTAGTATCCTGTTAACCCCAGGAAACTCCTTATTTCCTTCACATTTATTGGCCTTGGCCATTAGGATACATCATCGACCTTACCGTGTTCCACGACAATCCCCTTGCCTGAAACTACATGCCCCGAAAATTAGACTTGCTCCAACCAAAATTTACACTTAGAGAATTGACCTCCTTCTTTCACCTTCGACTGATGATACCTCGATCTCCAGTCAATCTTTGAGGATACTTATGTCTGTTATAACTTAATCGAACAGGTCATCAATATAAAGGTAACGTGTATCTATTCTTTATAGCCACCTTACACTTGGCCGTATAAACCCTTCCTCCAGAAGTTCTTCTATTTGAACCTTTAGCTCCTTCAGCTCTACTGGAGCCATTCGATACGATACTTTAGAAGGTAATTCTAACTCAGTACCAATTCCACTTCTCTATCTGGGGTAACCTAGGTATTTCTTTAGGAAAACATCGGGAAATTCGTTCACTATTGGGGTCTGCTCCACTGTAGCAGCCTCCCTCTCGGTATCATTTGCCAGGATTAAAAGTCCTTCATGACCTCTTTACAACCTAGTTGGTCGACATACTCGCTGGCCTTCGCCCCATTTTTTTTTTTTTTTTTTTTTTCATTCATGGGAAACAACAACCCGGTCTCCCCTCCTTTTCCTCATCATAACGATTCATACGAGCACCATGCGCTGTCAACCAATTCATGCCTAATATGATATCAAACCACCATCTCCATTACCATCAAATTAGCTAATACTATATGCCCCGCACTTTCAATTAGGCATTCTTTATAATTTGATCACCACCATTAGACTACATTATAGTGGATTTACTCATGCATTCGGGTAATCCTCCACATTTAGAAAAATTGGTAGTCAAGTTTCCTCAACTTAATTTCTGCAATTCAATCGACAAACATTACTCTTCAAATGAACCACTGTATCATCATGAAAATCACTAATCAATCTAAATGGCCCCGAAACACCCTAATCATCATTTCAATGTCTCTTATGCCATGGTCAATTCTAATGGCATCAATAAGCGCTTATAACAACAATCTTTAGCGCAAAATATCTTCTCAGATATATCTCTTTCCTAATCCAAGATCATACTCTGTTCATAAATGAGCATTAGTGCATACTTAAGCTCCTTACAATTGATCAACAAATTCCTTATCTGGGCGGTATAAAACTCCAATAGTTCCTCGATTCCCTGTTCGTATAATCTCAAATGCAGACCAAGTCTAATGTCAAAATTCATTATTCTCAAAACAACTCATTGTCTTGAATTCCTAAGCCTTAAGAAATCAAAGAGCAATAACTATTCCTCAGGCAAAATTTGACCCTTTGACTAAAATCAGGTGTTCCGGCAACTCCATTCGGAAGTCTACCAAAATCAAAACTTACTTCAATTAAAATTTCTTCCAGGGTCTGCGTAATCATATCTTTAGGTAACCTTAATCATTTGTTCCTTGTTGCACCTGTTCAGTGACAAGCCGAGCCATGTGTCCTAAAACATCATCAGTAGTGACATTCGGTTCTCTGAGTCCCCAATTCTCTTTTGGTCCTCTAGGTGCCATTCTGCACTTCAAAGTCTTTATTCACTATGATTTCTCATAATGAGTCTATGTCACCAGTCTAGTGTACTTGATGCCTAACACATAGCTAACTCTTAGGGTTTTAATCTATACCTTATGTCTCCTGGCCCAAAGCTCTATTTCCTCTGATACCATTTTCTGTCACGCCCCGAACGCTAGCCCGAAGGGGGTTAATGACAGTCGCGAACATCCACTCAATGAATGTTCCAGCGTTTCTCTTAATCATGCAGCGGATTTTTTTTTTTTATACAAATACATAAAACACCTACAACTGAGAGAGATGGGCCAAAGAGATTTACATAAACTTCAACTTACACAATTGACTACAACGGCAATAGTGAAAGCATCCAAATTACATGTCATGTCTGCATGACTGAAGTACAAGTCCTAAGGGATTCCAACAAAACCTTTATATGGACCTACTCATAACATATAAGTAATACATCTTGAATCCTTATACACATAACATAGACATTCACAGGATGCCTGCTAGTACTTCCTATGAACTCTTCAACTTCTGATTCTGATTTGATACTAGACATCAAAACCTTGAACTCTAATAGTCCGAATAACCCATGACCACCACACGACGGAGGCTCATGATGACTCTTCAAAATTTCATCTAACCTTTAATGAGCAACAAAGAGGGATGAGGACGTTCCCATCGGTCCCTCTTCTAGATTTTCCCACCTGAATTGTTATCTGGAATGATACAATTTAAAACATCTGTGAGTCGAAAGACTCAGTAAGGAATTATAATTAAAACATGAGCTTGAAATCATGGTTTGGGAATATGAACTTGAATTCATACACTTGCTTTTAAACTTGAAATCATCATGAACTCGATATCATAATGAACGTAAAATCATAAGCATGCACTTGACTTAAAATCATAAGCATGCGCTTAAACTTGAAATAATCATAAACTTGAACATAATGTAATTCAAGTACAACTTGAAATATCATGAGCCTTAACTTGAAATGGTCATAAACTTGAACTTTAAATATCATGTATACATATGTAATTCATGCATGATCATGAATCGTGATGCACGTGTATGCCTCATGATTGCATATGCACATGCACTTGCTCTTGAAAACATCTCTTATACTTATAAAGCTCTTTCTTTTGGAAAATCTTTTCCATTCTTATCCTATGGGCTACTTGAGCTCCATTTACCCCTGGCATCAGGGTTGTGCGTTCCCGTTGGAACTGTCCCCTATTTCCCTTGGAGACCTTACATATGGTCGAGCTAGCACACCTTCTCAATGTCCTTCAGTGGCTAGACACGACTCTTGGAGGTTCACACCTTCTTGCAAGCATCCTTCAGTGTGATTGCACATACCTCCCGGACTACCCATCCTTCTTGCAAGCATCCTTCGGTATGGGTGTCCTAGGTGACATCCACCCTTCACGTAAACGTCCTTCAGTATGGATGCACCTTCTTGACTTGGTACGGTACCGACCGACTTGGGTTCGTTAATTAACTTGTCATAAAACTTGTCATAAGTAGCATAAAAATGGTACTTTCATTTGCATAAAATGTCTCGTTTCTCATGAGGAAAATGAATGCAAATGATCATGATGCATTCATGTCGTGCTTGGTAATGTCATGCTCGATATATCATACTTGATATGCTTATTCATAAATATTCTTCATGCAGTGTATCATTCCAGTTTGTAAAGATTTTCACTTACAAACGTAAGCTCCTCTTACTTTGCTTGCTTGTGGGTTGAATGCCCCTTTACCTACAATTGGATCATACCATTGTTATTCATAGGTTTACTAGACGTATAGAGTAATCAATCAATTACTCACGCTTCATCATACAAAATCGTCCTTATTCCTCATTCAATATCTCATACTTTGTCATACACATACTTCATCGTACAAAATCATCCAACGCCCACGAAATTTGCCCCAAGTGCCCTCCTCATATAACCTCATATACAAGACGTAAACTTTACACATACAACTCAAAACTTCCAACCAAAAACAATGATTTCATCACTAGAACAAAGGTTATTGCATCTATTTCACTCCCTTTGGTCTTTTATCAAACACCTAGTATGCAAGTTGGTTTCTCTTGGGTTTATAAATTCCCAGATCTAACCACATTCTCCATGGCTTTGTGCACAATCCATACAACTTTCTAAAACTCACTAGATCTACATTTTCTTCAAAGAAAACACATGAATCTCAAGGAGAAATCTAACAACACACAACCATCACAACAACCAAGGAGAAATCTAACAACACACAACCATCACAAGAACCATTCAAAGGAAAAAGAGAACATAGGTGAAAATGGGTATGGCTTGGCCGGCCATAACCACTCACCTCCTTCTCTCTCTCTTTCTTTCTCTTCTTCCTTTCTTCTTCTTCTTTTCTCCTTCTTCTTCTTCTTTCTTTCTTCTCTTCTCTTCTCTTCTCTTTTTTCGGTGGGAGCTAGGGCAAAATGACTTTTCGATTTGGGGGTGGGCTGCTTATACATAAAGGGGCTTGGGGAAAAGACAAGGCTGCCCTCCCTTATTTCCCCCTTTTTCACATGAATTTCACCTCACGTATTTTCAATCCGTAAAATTTCGGAATGTAGTTATATGTGTCGACACTATCACTCAAGGTGTCGACACTTACAACACATTTAGTAAGATGTGTCGACACCATCACTCACGGTGTCGACACTTCCAACACTTAGCCAAAGTGGGAAAA
The DNA here is from genome assembly GCA_963930655.1 of Myrica gale. Classification (NCBI taxonomy): domain Eukaryota; kingdom Viridiplantae; phylum Streptophyta; class Magnoliopsida; order Fagales; family Myricaceae; genus Myrica; species Myrica gale. Next base: position 9,836,513 of record OZ005619.1, on the reverse strand, counting down.
ATGTAAACTCTCGGGTTTCAGCTAGATGTGTCGACACCATCACTCAAGGTGTCGACACTTCCATCACTTGGTCAAAATTCACGGGAGTTCTGGAAAAATGCACACTTTCGGGTTTTAGTTGGATGTGTCGACACCATCACTCAAGGTGTCGACACTTCCAACACTTAGTCAAAAATCACTCTAGTTCCGGAAAAATATAAACATTCGGGTATCGGTCTAATGTGTCGACACTATGACCCAAGGTGTCGACACTTACAACACTTAGTCAAAATTCACTTTGGGCTCCAGAAAAAGGTAAACTTTCGGGTGTTACTCTAATGTGTCGACACTATGCTCCAATGTGTCGACACTTACCTCAAAAATCACAAATTTAATCATACATACACTTGCAATAATACGTACTTAAGAGGTCATAAGCAATAACTTGACAGACCTAAAATCGGGGTCTCACATCATCTCCAGCTTGTTCTTTTTCTCTTGGCCGAACCACTTCACTCTCCAAGCTCCTCCCTTTGTCTTTCTTCAAGCCATTTCCAGCAGCTGCCTCACTTCATTTCTCTCACCTTCCAACCTCATCACAAAACCTCCTTGTTGCCATTATTTCAGTCCCTTGTAGCCATATTAGAGAGAAGCCGAGAATTTAGAGTAGAAGGAGATTCTGCTGCCTTGGCCGAGTGTCAAAATAGGAGGTTGAGGTAAAGGTCTTGGTCCTTGCATGTACATTTTTTGTTCTTTTCTTTCCTGGGTTCTGACCTTGAGCATTTTGCGCTAAGTACCAGCTTTGTGTTCAGCAATATAAGGTAAGTTAGGGTTGGATTTCTCAATAGAATGGATTTGTATTTTCTTGGCCGAATCTCTCTTGTTTTCTATTGAATCTTTGTTAGATCTAGAGAATGAGAAGTGTTATGATGTTGAATGGAGAATGCATGTGAATATATTCTGACTTGTGAAAGGAAAATGCATGTGAAGTTGATATATGCTAAGTTTAGGTTTCGGCCCCTTTGGTTGTTGTGAAATCCATGCTTGGCCGATTGAGTTCTCTTGCAACATCTTGAATGTAGTATCTCCTAGGTTGTGAAATTGATTGTTGAAGGATGAGAATTCATGTTGGTTGTGGAGTAGATTGCATGCATGTGAATATTGGTGGCCGAATGGCTTAGAATTGGAAATCTAGGTAATGGCCGAATGATTGGAGTTAGAAAACCCTAGGTTTGATGCTAAGGTTTGGTTTAATCTTGCATGCAATTAGAGATCAGTAATAAGGCCAAGATTTGAGGTTCATTAATGATGTAAAGAAAGGTTTATGATTACACAAATGGTGAAGATTTTAGCATGCATCATTTTGAGATTTGCACTAGTCATTGCATGTGTTGGCCGAATACATTATGTGCAAAATAAAGTAAAAACTTGGTGTTGTTAGTGTTAAATTAAGATGCAAAGAAACCCTAGGTAATGTAAGATTAGCAAGTGAGATTTGTGATGCAAGTATATATATATAATGCTTATGGCCGAATAGATGTAGTTGCTAAAAGGAAGTTTTATTGTGAAAGGTAAAACCTAAGCATCTAATGTTACGAAAAGTGTCACGGGTTGGATTGAAGATGGAGTAAATAGTCATGGATTAGCTATGATTAGGGTTAGAAAAGATGAATTAGTTAGTTATCAAAGAATGACCTTAATGCATGAAATAAAGAAGGTGTCAACTTTGAATTAGAACACTAAATAGCTTGCTGTTTGGAGTCTTGAATAAGATATGAAAATAATTGGTAGTAAGTCATGTAATTAAGTTAATTAGGGCTTTGGTCAGTGGCCTAACTTAAGGAATTAATGTGAAGTGGAGTAGATCAACAAGTGTAGGAGATTAAATTGGTGGAGTTTGATGGACATTAGGGTTGGTAAGGTTTAGAGCAAGGAAATTGAGTTAGACACCTTATTATTTGTTGTTTTGGGCTTAGGATTCTATTATGTTATGTTGATTGTTTTTCTTCAAGTGTTTTATGAAAGTTTAATAAAGTAATCCTTTGTAAACAAAATAGTATTTTCAAGATATGTACTTTTGGAAAACCGAAATAATTACAAGTATTTATTTTTGTATGTCTATGTGATTAATTCCTAAACATCTAAGTGAAGTAATTGACTCGCTTGTAGGCGAAGCACCGTCTCAATATCAAGAGAAGCAAGGTAAGTGGATGTAAGTGGAGTAAGTATTAACTTACATTTTTGCAAAACTGGAATGATACATAACATGGTTTTTACATGAGCAAGCATGACATCATATGCAAGCACATGACACGAACATTGCATGATTTTCTAAAAGAAGTTTTATGCAATGATGTATGAAATTTTATGATAAGTCAAGTTAAGTTAAGGGCTCTGGTCGGTACCGTACCATCAAGAATGACACTCATACCGAAGGACGAATGCGAGAAGGATGGGTGAACCCTAGAGGTAAGTGCAACCACACTGAAGGACGAATGCTAGAAGGTGTGGACCTCCAAGGGTCGTGTCTAGCCACCGAAGGACGACGGTTCCGATGAGAACGCACAACCCTGACTTCAGGGCTTAAATGGAGCGTAAGTAGCCCACAAGTCAAGAAGAAAATATTTCAAATTACCATGTGTCACTTTCAAGTTCCAGATCATGTTTTTCAAGATCAAGATTGTTACATGTGCATATGCAACCATGAAGCATGCATGTGCATCAAGACTTATGTTTATTCACAAAATTCATATGCAAGTCATAAACTCATGTTTTTAAGTTTAAGTTTTCCCTTACTGAGTCTTTCGACTCATAGTTTTTCAAATGTATCATTCCAGGTGTTTCAGGTGAAGGAAGTCAGGAAGACTATCTGTCTTAGAAAGAAGACGTTATGTATTTTGTTGTGGTGATTGTTGACCGTTGTGGTCTGCCACTTAGGTTATGATGTTCCTTGTGTTATGTAATTAAGCTACTACTTCTCTGGAACCTAATATGTAAGATAAGTTATGTTGAGTTTTGGCCCGTCTCTCTCTCGATCTTATTCCGCTATATGTATGATTAAGCTCGCTGGGGCTTTCCCTCGGGATTACTCGCGGCTGTCACTGTCCCTGCGGGATTGCGTTTGGGGCGTGACATAATATTCCAAGTGGATGTGATGACTCAGAGGTACATGCAGATAATTTGATAAATGACTTTGATATTTCAGAGCTGTTATCAGTACTTGATTTTAAAAATGCATTTGAGAATGATTCTTCGGAGCAATATGAGGCTTTTGATGTGACAGTACCTTCGTCAGGAGAGTTGACAGAATCAGAGAGGCAGTTCTCAGACACAAATGGTTCCCCTAAATTATTATACGCGATTTACACGAGTTGTTGGCGAAAGCCAGTCTTTGAAACTCTTGACTTACCGGAAGTCATGAAGTCATCAGAAGAAGAAGTCCCTACATTGGAGTTGAAGCCACTACCTGAGGACTTAAAGTACATTTTTCTGGGTCCAGCTAAAGACATATTTCCGATGGTCATTTCTTCTCAGCTTTCTTCGAAGCAGGAAGCCAATTTATTGCAAGTATTGAGAAAGCATCGGGGAGCGATAGGCTGGACCATTGCAAACATCAAAGGTATTGACCTTTCAATTTGTACACATAACATTTTTCTGGAGGGAGACGCGAGACCAGTTCGTGATGCACTGCGGAGATTACATCCCACCAGGAATGAGGTGGTGAAGAAAGAGGTGCTGAAATTATTAGTTGTGGGTAAGCCCAACACAGGTAGTTCCTAAAAAATCTAGTCGAAAAGATCATTTCCCGTTACCTTTCCTGGATCAAATACTCGAAAAAGTAGCTGGTAATGCTTTTTATTGTTTTCTTGATGGCTTTTTTGGATACTATCAAATTGCCATAGCACTAGAGGATCAAGAGAAGACCACCTTCACTTGTCCATTTGGTACTTATTCTTTTCGTAGAATGTCATTCGGTTTATGTAATGCACCTGCTACTTTTCAACGCTATATGATGAGCATATTTTCTGACATGCTAGATGATATGTGTAAAGTTTTTATGGATGATTTTTCTGTGTTTGATAAATCTTTTGATGTTTGTTTGAAAAATTTATCTGTTTTCTTGAAAAGATGTGAAGAGAAGAATTTGTTGTTGAATTGGGAGAAATGTCAATTTATGGTCAGTAGTGGCTTGGTACTTGGTCATCTAGTTTCTGAGCGTGGTATAGAGGTTGACAAAGCCAAGATAGAGCTGATTTCTCAGTTACCTGTCCCTAGTACAATGAGGGATATCCGGTCTTTTCTTGGCCATACTGGCTTTTATAGGCGTTTCATTCAAGGATTTAGTAGTATTTCTAAACCATTGTGTACTTTATTGCAAAATGATACTACTTTCTTGTTGACTGATGAGTGCCAACATGCCTTTGAGACCCTAAAGAAACACTTGACAGTTGCACCCACTATGCAACCACCTCGGTGGGACTTGCCTTTTGAAATTATGACCGATGCTAGTGATTTCGCTCTTGGTGTCATTCTCGGCCAAAGAATGGATAACAAGCCTACTGTCATTTATTATGCAAGTCGTACTTTAAATGATACTCATAGAAATTATACCACCACCGAGAAAGAGTTGTTAGCTGTAGTGTTTGCTTTAGATAAATTTCGTTCTTATATTATTGGGTCGCTTGTTATTATCTTTACTGACCACTCTGCTTTGAAGTATTTGTTGGCAAAGAAGGACACTAAGCCTAGATTGATCTGATGGATTCTTTTTCTCCAAGAGTTCAACATTACCATTCGAGATAAAAAAAGGAGTTGAAAATGTTGTAGCTGACCATCTTTCTCGCTTGCAGCTACCTGATGTATCTTCATCTCTTCCTCCCTTAAATGATGATTTTCCTGACTAGCATCTTTTTGCAGTGTCACACGCTCCTTGGTTTGCGGATATTGTCAATTACCTTGTCACTGACCAGATGCCAGAGCATTGGGCAGCTCAGGACAAGAGTAAGTTTCTTGCAGAGGTAGACACTATTATTTTGAAAATCGTTATTTGATTAAATATTGTGCTGATTAGTTGGTGTGTCGATGTGTGCCTGATGATGAGTTTACCTCTGTGATGTATTTTTGCCATAGTGGAGCGTGTGGAGGCCACTTTGTCGCAAAGAAAACTGTTTCAAAAGTTTTGCAAAGTGGACTCTACTAGCCTACTATGTTTAAAGATGTTGAATTTTTTTGCAAGGTTTGTGGGCCTTGTCAGAAAATTGAAAAAATTACATCAAGAAATGAAATGCCTCTTTCCCCTATTTTAACTCTTGAAATTTTTTATTGTTGGAGAATTGATTTTATGGGACCCTTCCCAAATTCATTTGGGAACTCCTACATTTTAGTTGCTGTAAATTATGTGTTAAAATGGGTGGAAGCCATACCTTATAGGAAATATGATCATAAGGTTGTCTTTCTTTTTCTGAAAAAGTTGTTTGCACATTTTGGCATGCCCAAAGCGATCATTAGTGATGGAGGTTCACATTTTTGCCATAAACCTTTTGAAAAACTCATGCAAAAATATGGGGTGACTCACAAGGGCTCTACTCCATATCACCCCCAAACTAATGGTCAAGCTGAGTTGGCCAATAGAGAGATCAAGCTCATACTTGAGAAAACGGTCCGTCCTACTCGAAAGGATTGGTCTGAAAAATTGGTTGATGCTCTCTGGGCCTATAGGACTGCATTCAAATCTAATTTAGGGATGTTCCCATACAGATTAGTTTATGGTAAGGCTTGTCATCTACCTATTGAAATTCAACATCGTGCTTTATGGGCTATAAAACAGTTTAACTTTTCACTTGATGCTGCCAAAGATTTAAGAAAAATGCAGATTTTTGAGCTTGATGAAGCAAGGAGGGAAACCTATGACAATGCCCGCTTGGCAAAGGAGCGGATGAAGTCACTACATGACAAGAAAATTAAAGACAAACAGCTTCTCCCTAATTAGCGAGTGCTTCTTTATAATTCCCTACTGCATCTTTTTCCTGGGAAGCTGAAGTCCCGATGGGGTGGCCCGTACATCATTAAAGAGGTTCATTCTCATGGTACGGTAGACATTGTCGATCCAAAAAATGGAAATAGCTTCACAGTCAATGGACAACGTCTCAAGCCATTTATGACTCCCTTTAAGCCAAATGAAGAGATCTTGCTTGTGCAAGACCTCAGGGGAGTCCTCTGACCTTTCCCTTTTGTTGTCTTTTTTTTTTATTTTTTGTTTTATTTATTATTTGCATCCTTTTTTCTTTTTCTATTGCACTTGTTGGCTGTGATTTTCTATTGTTTTTCTATTGGTTTGCTTCTCTCTGTGCGCATCTTTCCTGTTTCCCTTTATGCTTTCACATTGAGGACAATGTTTCATTCAGTTGGGGGGAGCGAGTTCCATCAAACTCCCATGTTGAACTAATTTTACATGACTATGCTTATTTGAACATTCCTCAACTCACTCTTTGTATGACTCTTAGTAGGTTTGTGAAAGGCATTTTTTGATATACGAACATGTTAGGAGTGAGTATTCAACTGATATTACTTGTTTGGACTCCTACAATATGCCTTACGTGAATCAGGATTTTGAATTGAGAATGAACCTGTATGACATTTTTCCATCTCACTCTAGCACACTTCACTTAGATAATTTGGTCAGTTCAATTTTGAGCACATACTCGGGATTGCTTTTGACATTTGGGTGAGTGAGATTTTGAGAAGTAGATAAGCAGTAGAGCTGCTGAACCACTGTCGAAAAAAGAAGAAGAAAAAAAAGATGAAGAAAACAAAAAAAGAAAGAAAGAAGCAAACAGAAAAAAGAAGGAAAGTTGTGCAGATGATTGTGATGACAGGCTTGAGTCGATGAACTCGAGTGTTGGGGTGGAAACAGTTACCTAAGCATTGGGAGCTAAAGAGTAGCTTTTAATTAACAGTGCTAACCGTGAAAACTGTCATTCTCATGGGTTTTGAAGCATGCTAGGGTCCTTTATTAGACACTAATCCTAAAGCTTGTCACTCTTGTGATGTAATTCACTCTTTTGTCTTGAGTATTTCCCTACACACACAAAACTTATCTCTTTATCTGTGTGAAATGCTTGCTTGCTTGTTGAGAACTATTTGGAAATGCAAGTGTATTCAAAAATCTGTTTGCTGACTTCATAATAAGTTGTGGCATTTGAGTTTGAATGGTAGTTGATGTTAGTTGAGCTTTTGTTCCTGGGATGTGTCTAGCTCATTGTCTTTCACTTTATTTGCTAAGAAACTAGCAAAAAGTTAGTTGGGGAGTGTGATTGAGCTAGAACATTGCATGTTTAGTACATCTAAAATTAGTATAATATTAATTGTTTAATGTTTTAAATATTAATTTTAGATGGAAAAATGGTTAAGATGCATAAATCTAAATTGTGCATTTAATTGTTGAATTTCTATGACTTTAGATTTAATTTATTGTACATGCAATTTTCCCAATATTAATTTATTTTCCCTTTTTTTTTCCTTCTCTCTCTTCTCCCTCTATTTTCTCTCTTAGCCGCCCATCACTACTCTCTTTTCTCTCTTCTCCTATGTTTTCTCTTTGGCCATATCTCTAGTCTCTCTCTCTTCATTATTTTCAGGTTTTAGATTAGTTTCTTTTATGCTTTATAATTTCAATGTCTTGTATTTCAATTCCTACGATTTAGATTTAAGTTTCTTTCTCTTTAATTTCCTGTAATTTCTATTTGAATTTTGGATTATGTTCTCGTTGTTTGTTTCTTTTAACATGAATTTTGGGTTGTAATAAGACAATATTATTTAATCCATGATTCTTATGTTTTTTTATTCCTTGTCCTTTACTTATTGTTATTTAATTTCTGTCTTTTAATTCTCGCAATTTACTTTCCGTCATTTATTTTTCGTCATTTAATTTTATGTTTGTTATATTCTTAGTTTATGTTTTGTATTGTTTTAATTTCGTTACAAACTCTCTAAAATCCAAAAAATATGAATATGAACTGTGTTCAGTAAACGTTTTGTATTTTCTCTTTGTTTCTTTTACGCGAGTTTGAAATTAATCTATTTTCCCTGAAGAGACGATCTGGCCTTTTAGGCTAATTATTACACGACATAACTCCTATACTTGGGATAGCCTTTGCGCTGCTCATTTTAGAGTGAGTCACGAGGTCAATTGTTTAAGGAAGCCTATAGGCAGCTGTGTTTGCTTACACCAAGGCTGAATTCCGAGCTAAGATGCTCACCTTCAACGCATTGAGCCCGTAGGCATACAAGTACCTTAGAGATGTGGATCTAAGATTGTGGGCGAGGCCACAATTCCCAACTTATTCGAAGTCAGATTTGCTTGTGAATAACCTGTCAGAATGCTTCATGCATAGATGATGGAGGCACGTGATAAACTCATCATCAGCATGGTTTAGAAAATAAGAGAGAAGTTAATGTGTTGGTACCAAGTGAAACAGAATGAGATGGGGAAGATGGACGAAAGATTGTGTCATGCTGTTATGTGGAAGCTGGATAGAAATACGGGTGTCAGCGATGGGATCTCACAGGAATACCTTGTGCATATGCCATCTCTGCAATCCTCTACGATGAGGGGAAGCCAAAGGATTATGTGGACAATACTATAAGTTTGAAATGTACATGAATTCATACGGGCCTATGATTCACTTAATTCCAAGTGTAGAACAATGGGAACGTATAGCACAAGAGTTGATCCTACCTCCAATAGCAAGGGTGCAGCCTGGGAGGCCGAAGAAGTTAAGGATGAGGGGCATGGATGAACCAAAGAGTCGAATTAGTCAAAGCAAAGTTCACAAAAAAATCAAATGCTCTAAGTGTGGTATGGTGGGGCACAACTCAAGGTCTTATAAAAAGAATAAGAAGACATTTACCCCAAAGACCTCACAATCCACTCCTACCAAAGTAAGTTAAGATTTTATGTGAGTACGTATAACCACTCATTATAAGGTACTTATAACAAACCATATGTCATTGGTTCCTGCTTCTCAAGTTGGGTCTTCGGGGCTCACTGCATCATGGTTGACGAACGATGAGGTGATACTCATATTACAGCGTATATGACTTGTTGTATATGCTTTATTTTGATTTAAGTTTTTACGTTTGCAGGATCCACCAAATCTTCATCACCACTGTTTCGTGAATGATGAAAATACAAACGATGAGATAAGACTCATATTCTTTACTTAGTTATATTTGGGATGTATATTTAACAATTTGAGTGGATTGTTATGTTCGCAGGATCCAAAACAAGCCACTCATTTCCCAAAATTCACAACAACTACACCAACTGAGTGAAAGGTGATGACTAAGAAATCTTCGGCTTGCCCAACCTGGCTCGACCTCTGTGTAGCAAAGGGAGATCCTATGGGAGAAATCATGGGCCTTGGGCTTACTCGGAAGGCCCTCAAGGCCAACAAGTTCCAATGCCCAAAAAAGTAGACCTGCGGAAAAGATCAAAAATATCTATGTATGCAAAACTGAAATTTTTCTTGCAGAAAATTACTTATCATTTGTCTTCTGAATCTTTGATCTTCGATGAATTTCAGGATTTTGTCGATCTCTCCACAATTATTTGATCAATTTTTTATATTCATTAATTCTTCAGGATTTTGTCAATCTCACTACTTGAGTCTTGTGTGTTAGTGTCATTTTGTATTGATAAATTTTCATGTCAAAATATGTTTTTACTGAGTTGTATTTGGTTATCTTAAGGTTGTTGAGTTGTTAAAGAGTTTTGAAAGTGTTTCAAGTTGTTTTGAAGGTTAAGTTGGCTTCACGCCCTCTTCACGCTTGACCCACTCTCAAACAAGAATTATCAATTAAAAAAACTCTATCTTTCTGCATTTTATTTAAAGAAAAACTCAGGGGAATCTCCCATTAGTTATTGGAGGCCTCTCCAAAATGCAAGAGATGATATTCTTGAGTTCCTAGAGCCTCCATTTGATAAAGAAAAATCATCAGAGATTCAGAACCTCAATTGACTAGTTTTTTTCTCAAATTCAATATTCTTTGTGAAACCTTTAGAGAGTTGGGAGGGTTATTAAAAAATAAGGTTGTTCGTGGAGAAACCATAAGAAGAATCTCAGATGTCTGAGGTGAATACCTCATGGAGTGACTATAAGCAGGAACGCATATATTATTACATTAGGGTTGTCAAAACAGTAACTTGGCTTACCTATGTCTGAATCACTGTATGTAAGGATTTCTTCTTAGCGGATTTTAGGTGGTTACTAGCTTGGAGTGGTTTTTCCTTTGAATGGTTTTCAAAGGTTTTTAATTTAGTCATCAAATCCTTATCTCTTTATATGATTGAAGTTTGATTCAATTTTCCGCTACCTATATGTTAGTTGAGTTTATTATTTTGGATATTTAGATTGAACAATTTTAGAACGTGTTTTAAAATTGCCATTGATTTTTAGACAAATAGTATTTTAGTCCTTAGGTTTCACCACCTTTTATTTTTGTCCCTAGATTTCAATTTTTAAAATTTTGGTTCTTGCATTTTAAATATTTGACAAAAGAGCCCTTCTGTCAGGGCTCCGTCTGTTTCCTTAACGATAGCGCTTGCCAAATCAGCATTTTCCACATCATTTCTAACTCAGCACTGCTACATCACCTGAGTGATAAGTAAGGACTTGTTCCAAACGACGTCGGATACCGAAAAAATGACATTTTAGTCCTTAGGTTTTACTATCTTTTATTCTTTTAAGCCCTAGGGCTTTGGTTATTCCTCCCCAACACTTCCCTCGAATTCACTCCAGGCAAGTTCTTCCACCCCAGCCTCAACCTCAACTTCATCAGCATCCTCAACCCCAACCTCATTGTCACCCTCTCTTTCCACATTATCATCGTCATCCCTAGAAGCACCATCCCCATCCCTAGCCCCAGCCCTGACCCTAACCCCATCCCCATCATCATCACTACAACCACCCTCACCATCCATATCATACCCACCACCATAACTGTCATCATCGAAATCATGAAGAAGCTCTGGAATATCCATTGAATAACAGACAAATGCAACTTCTTTTGCCTTTGCTGCACAAGAATATCCAGTAAGCTTCGGACATCGCCGTCACTCATGACATATGTGAACGGCTTCGCCTCATCTTGGCAAAACTTATAGGCGAATTTCTCAACATTTCTTTATCCCATATTTCTGTTGATGAACTTCGTAAGGACCTCCACTGAGAGGTATTCTGGATCAAGGTTGCTTAAATGTTCAACCTCACCTCCAGAGCCTACTCCACATTAATTTAGTGTACACTTTACTTCATCAGAGTACAAAAAGACAAAAAAAAGCTTACAAGTTGGACCAAATGGAGAAACTAATAATGATAGTTGTTGGGGACCACATGGAGAAACTAATGCTCTAATATGGTCTGGATATGATACCAACAGGGCAATAATAATTAAACAATCTTTCATCTAAAATGGGGACCACATGGAGGCAGATTAAACTACCTCAAGATTTTCATAAATGCAAGTCCATATTAAACATTAAACACACGGAATTGGTTAGAAACACAAATAGGTCCTTCCACTAATAAAGAAAAGAACAAACTTTTTCACAACAACCAAGCACGTGCAAACAAAAAGTTTCACACCCAACCCCAAACATCACTACCAAACTTAAAAACAAAACAAAAATAAAAACAAATGGTCCCTCCACTTAGGCCTGTCCAAAAAATCGGCCGGACCGGACCGAACCGGTTTTGACCCAAACCGGTTGACTTTTTTCAACCGGGTTGACCGGACCGGTAAACCGGTGTATTCCGGTCCGGTTCCGGGTTACCCTCATGAAAACCGGGGACCGGATCGGAGTATACCTCTCCAAACCGGCCCAAACCGGAATTTGGGCCCAAAATGGCAAGGCCCAACCCTAAAACCGGCCCAAAATGGCATGGCCCAACCCAAAACCGGCCCAAAATAGCATGACCCCAACCGACCCAAACCGGCCCAGACCGGACCGGATAAACCGGAGACCGGACCGGACCGGTCATATAACCGGTCCGGTCCGGTCTATATACTATCAAAAACTTCCGGTTTGGCCGGCCAAACCGGACCGAACCGGCCCGGACCGGATTTTGGACACCCCTACCTCCACTACTGAATAAGTAACAAGAACAAGACAAAAAATTGCAAAGACATGGAAACCGAAAGTGTAAAGATTGTTAAAAGGGAATAACAAGACAACATGAAGAGACAAAACAAACCTTTACTTCGAATCAAGATTTTCCCTCTAGAATAGAAAAGAGGACCTTTGAATCAAGATCGTGGTTGCCACAGGATTGAGAAGCTTCTTCGAATCAACACATAAGGCTATTGAACCAACAACACTTTTTTGCCTGTTAGTGGGTTTAGGGCTACAAGTGAATTTGGGGAAAAACTGTCAAAGGGAGAGAAGGGCTAAGGATGTCACGCCCCAAACGGCACCCCGCAGGAAACGTGACAGTCGCGAACTATCTCCGGATAGCTCCAGCGTTCTTACTTACTTGCTTACGGCGGAAATATACAAGACCACGAGGGATTCGAGCTTAATCGAACATAATCAGGGTTCTCATTAAGTTTTCATACAAAACACATATAATGTTTAGAATTCAATTAGTGACGGATCTCATCGATCAGGTCACTATACACAAAATAGGAATATCATCCGGGAACTTCTAAGTCAGGTATTCCTCCTGACTCTCTTCACCTGTGGCATCTGGAATGACACAATTTTAAAAACACGTGAGTCAAAAAGACTCAGTAAGGGAAAGACATAACTTGAAACATGATCTTGACTTATGCTTGCTTTATCATGAAAGAGAATAAACTTGATAAGTGATGCACATGCATGTCATGGATATGTACATGCTCTTGCTTAATTTCGGCCCCAGGCCCTTGAAAATTACTTATTCATACTTGTGCCACTGTTGGCCTTTCACAACCATTCCATCTCTTTTACTTGTGGGCTCGCTCCATTTAACCCCTGAAGTCAGGGTTGTGCGTTCCCTTTGGAACCGTCTCCGATTTCCCTTGGAGACCTTACATACGGTCAAGCTAGCGCACCTTCTCTCATTTGTCCTTCAGTGGCTAGACATGACCCTTGGAGGCACCACACCTTCTCAATGTCCTTCAGTGTGGGTTGCACAGCCTCGTGGATTCACCCATCCTTCTCACAATTGTCCTTCGGTATGGGAGTCCATCTTGACGGTACGGTACCAACCGGTGCCCCTTATCTTAACTTATCGTTTCATAAAACTTCTCATATTCTTTCCATAAAAATCATTGCATAATTTTCTTCTTGAAAAATTCATGCAATGCACATGTCATGTCATGCTTGCTTAAAATTCATGCTTGTTCATGAAATTCATATCATGTCATGCTTTCTTAAAATTCATGCTTGTTCATGAAATTCATATCATGTCATGCTTTCTTAAAATTCATGCTTGTTTATGAAATTCATATCATGTCATGCTTTCTTAAAATTCATGCTTGTTCATGAAATTCATATCATGTCATGCTTTCTTAAAATTCATGCTTGTTTATGAAATTCATATCATGTCATGCTTTCTTAAAACCCATACTTGTTCATGAAACGATGCAGTGTGTCATTCCAGTTTTGAAAAGGAATACTTACTGTCCACTTACACTCGGTCCTCCTTGGTAGTGTATAAAACACGTAGATCGCCTACAAGCGGTTCAGATATTTCTTAGTCTTTAAGAAATAGCACATAATTATTAAATATATACTATACATATAATCACCGATATTCTTTTAATCAATTAAAGTATTTTATTTACTCCTCTAATATTATCTAAACTTAGGTTATTTAATTATTAACCATGTTACAAAATATTTACACCTCTATTCCCGATTAGGGTTTTACACAATTAATAGATTAGGGTTACATAAATTTCACCTCACATATTTCAATCCGATAAAATTTCGGAATGTAGTTATATGTGTCGACACCATCACTCAAGGTGTCGACACTTACAACACTTTTAGTTAGATGTGTCGACACCATCACTCAAGGTGTCGACCCTTACAACACTTAGTCAAAGTGGGAAAAATGTAAACTCTCGGGTTTTAGTTAGATGTGTCGACACCATCACTCAAGGTGTCGACACCATGACCGAATTAACCCTAAGTCTCTTTTTATTACACGTACTCCATTAAAACCTTATATCCAACTATGATTAAATCTTAACTAGGGTTCCCAATAATATTTTATCAAAAGGTCATGGTTCTTTAATATTTATTCTCACTAGCCTAAACTCTAATTTCCTTATCCTTCACAATAACGAAAATCCATAAATCATAAATGGTACTTAGGGTTTCATTATTACTAACATTCGGCCACTACCATTATGCACCAAATAATTACAACTTTTACTCCAATGGTGATCCCATCCTCCATTCAACAATTTCACAACCTAGGATCTATAAATTAAAGCACCAACACAATACATCATACTCATAGCAATATTCGGCCAACTCAAAATATCACAACACCACTAGGTTTTCTTTGGTCCTATCACCTTGCATGCATTCTTTACACATAGCACTCATCTACCATACATTAGGTCATAAATCTTGTACACAACATGGCCAATGTCCAGATCTAAGCATATACAATTCACTCATGAAAACCTAAGCATACATGGTTCGGCTATACATCAAAATCCCACATTTTTTATGCTAAAATTATAATATACATCTCCTTTGCATTCATGACCCGTCTTGCATGTATTAATTCCATATTTTCATCATATACAACCACCAACTCTAGATCTATCATTTAGAGACCTCAACAACACAAGATCTAAAGGAAAAACAACCATACCATTCGGCCAAGCACAACCTAGGCTAGGTCTAACCCTTTTTTCTAACATACATTGCTCATCCTTGCATTTTATCACCTATCTTGCATATATCAACTTCATATCTTCATCATTAATATCCTCATGACTAGATTTATACATTAGACACATCAACAGCCCTAGATCTAAGAAAATATTCAACTTTCATTCACCAAAACACAACCTAGGTTAGATCTAACTTCATCTAGTAAACATTGTCTATTCTTTGCATTTTTCCAACATTTAAAACTTAGATCTAAAGCATGTATGTCCAGATCTATCACTTGCACATACCCATGTTCAAAGTCCAACTAAAATAGAAAACAAAAACTCAATATCCAACCCCATATGGTTCGGCCAACATAGAGATGCAAGATCCATGCTTACCTTGTTGTTCTTCTTTCCTCCCCTTTGATCCCTTGAAAGCTTCTTCCCGTTTTTCACCTACTAGCAACCTAATACTCTTAGTCATTCAGATCTTACCATATCCAAGCATAACAACTCAAACCCTAAGATCTAAACACAAAAGGGTTTGACCATCAAGAGGAAAACAAGATCCGGTTTTTACCTTAGTGTTTCCCTTGTTTTCTTTTTCCCTTTTTCCCTTGCACAACACCTCTTGACTTCACCTTCTTCTTCTTCCTTGTCCTCCTTCTTCTCCTACCCAAAATCTCCTTGACAGCAGCTCAAACTCAGCCTTTGGGGCCAAGGGTTTCGGTTTTGGCCTTGGTTCCTCACCTTTCTCTCCCTTTCTCTTGGTTTCGGTTTGGCCTTGGTTTCTCTCTTTCTCTCCCTTTCTCTTGGCTTGTGTTGGTCGACCAAATGGTGTCAAAATGAGTGCATGAGTGTGTGAGGGTGGTGTTAGGCGTGTAAGGGTTCTCACAAGAGGTAAAAGGAGTGCATGTGGCCAAGAAATTCGGCCAAGGGGTTTTCTTTCCCTTTCTATGTCTATTTTCAGCTTTTGCAAGTTTTGTCTCCTTCATGTCTCCCTTGCCTTTCTTGTATAACATTTTTGCACCACAAAATTCAAACCCTAATTGTCATTCACGTGTATCTCCCCTCTCCACATAATTCCAACTTCTAGTTTGAAGCTTGTTCCCCATTTAGTTAACTTGGTTGAATTCCAACTACCTACTTTACTTAGTAAAATAAATGAAGTTTAGCAATACTAATCTCATATTATAAACTTGAATTCAAGGCCCATTGGGCAGCCCAAAAAATCCTTAATCCAAGGCCCAACATTACCACCTAAAGTCCAATTCATAAGTCTATGGGCTTGGGCCCAATGTCCAACTTTCTTAAGGCCCAATAGCACCATTACTAGGCCCATTACCATGTTTATTTTGGCAGCCCATTAGCATGCCATATAAGCCCAATATACACCACATGTTATAAGCCTCATGGCAGCCCAATATCTCACTTTAAGGGCCCATCATCACATGTACTTGGGCAGCCCATATGTCATAACTTCAAGGCCCAAATACATCTAATAACCGGCCATACATGGGTAGCCCAATGTCAGCCCATTGTTTGAGGTTTCTAAGCCCAACATGCAAGTCTTAATAATCTAAAATCATTCATAAGAAAATCCTTCAAAAATTAAAATCAAGATTATTGAAGGAAAATATACAATTAATCTAGCAACATGAAATTGGTTACTATAGATTTAAAATCCCATCCATAGCATTTAAAATCATAACATCATATTTTAGAAATTCAAAATAATTATACATGCATTTTCTTAACATAAAATCATGCCTTGTCCAAGTAAGGTTTCTTCGGGGTCTTACAAAGGAGATCAGGGGAGAAGGGGGAGAATGGGTAAGCTAACGTGGCAATGTGGCCTTTAATGAGGTGTGATGTGGCTTTTTTACATGGCATATGACGTGGCAAAAAGACATGTGCGAAAAAAATATTGGTCCATGTCTATAAATGTGAGTCACGTCATCACTTCCCTTTAAGTTTTTAAATGGGAAGTAGACGGAGGAGTATATGGTGGATTAAAATTTCACTCAGGGGTATAAATCAATTTTTTTGTACCACGGGGGTATATCTACAACTAAGTAATATCACAGGAGTATGGGGTGCATTTAAGCCATTTCTTAATTAGAGGTTCCACCTGAAGGCGATATTAGGGTCTAAACCAAAATTTTCAATTGGTATCAGAGGTTAATATTGGTCTTTGACCCTTAGTCTAGATGTATCAAAGTCAGTCTTTATCTGTGACCCCATATTTTGATGGAAGCAATTATGTGTATTAAAAGTTCGCATGAGATCATTTTTGAAATCCTTAGATGAACATGTTTGGGGTACTTGTGTAAAGGGTAGGTTGATATCCTCTTCTAATGTCAGTATTTTGAAACTTAAAGACATGAGCAAATAGGTCTAAAGATGATATCAATGAGTGCAATTGGACTAGTAAGGGTCTCAATTCAATTTTTTTGGCTATTTGTCCTCATAAGTTTAAAGCGTGTTTCTATGTGTGACACAGCTAAGGAAGCTTGAAATATTCTGGAGACTACACATTAAGAAATTAAATATATTAAGAACTCAAAGCTTTAGATGTTGAGTACAAGATTTCAAGAGATTTGTACGAAGGAGGATGAGATATTTAATGAATTTTGTTAGCTTAAGGTTGTTTTTACAAACAATCTATATTTGATTTTGATGATAACAAAAATTTTAAGTGCTTTGAAGACTTTTAGATTTTACCTTGTCAATCAACTACTTTCTAAGATATATCTCGAAGGATTGAGGTTTTCTCACAAAAATATTTCTAAGTGCACTTGAACACCATTACACAAGTTGATAAGATCAAATTTTCCTTTGTAGGTGTTTAAATATGTGTTGGAATGGTTTAGAAGCCCTTAAGATGGCAAATATTCTCTCCAGCACTCATAGGTGTCGACACATTACACTTACATCCGAGACAAGATTTTTAGACCAAAACAAGTGTCAACACATTGACCTTATGGTGTCAAGACATTTACTGACTCCCGAACACCAATTTTCAGTTCATTTTTAATGTGTCAACACATGCCATCTACGTGTCAGCACATTCAACAAGTTTGAAGATTTTTCAGAAAGACGTCAAAAGCTTCAAATCGTCTCCATAAATCCTGGGCAACTTTCCAATGGTCCTTCTCACCTACCCTTATGACCTTTGACGACAAGATGATTTAAATACAAGAGTCAAGATGTTGAAGAAGAGAGATCGCCCGCACAAACGTTTGAATTTATTTCTCCAACCTAACTTCTTGAAGAAAGATAAAGTTTTGAAGAAAAGAGAAGACCACACCTACCAAGAAAGCTTGCTTTTTCCCTGCCACATTTCAACTTTCTATTGTGATTTTTGTCTTCTTGCTATCCTTTGTACTTTACACTTGCATATTCGGCTTTAAGAGCCATTTCGTGAGTTTCTCTTTGTCCCCATTCAGTTTAAACTTCGTGAGTGTTGGGTAAACACTAAGTCCTTCTCTTGTGGGTAGAAGAAATCCATTGGTTTTGGGATTTTTGAAGACAGTTGAAGAGTGAGCTCGAAAAATGCTTTGTGAAGGTTCCTTAGCACCCGAGAAGCTATGGTGTACTTTCTATTTGATAGATAGTGTAGAAAGCCCAAGGAAGTCAATAGCCTTGGGGGAGGATGTAGGCAAGTGTTGGCCGAACCACCTAAAATTACGGTGTCATCTCTCAAACTCTTATCTCCTTTTATTCTTCTCATACTTCTGCTCATTCTTATTGTGGTTGTGTTTTAAATCTATCTTGAAAAAGTTTTAATTTTATTAAAACCAAATTCACCCTCCCCCCTCTTGGGTTGCTCTTAAACTATCAATTGGTATCGGAGCTGAGATTTCACTCTTTTATATGGCAACCCTTGTTAGTATCTCCATAGCTAAAGGTCAATCTACAAATAGACCACCTCTCTTTAATGAGACTTGTTATAACTATTGAAAAGAAAGGATGAGAATCTACATCCAAGCTGTAGACTACAATTTATGGAGAATAATCTCTTGTGGCCCTAGATTCCCTAGAACAGCTAAAGGTATATTGAAAGGTGAAAAGGAGTTTGATGATGCTGATTTAAAGCTCATGTCTTAAATTCTAAAGCTATGAATGTGTTATATTGTGTTCTTGACTTAAATGAATTTAATCATATTTTCGGTTGTGATACCGCAAAACAAATTTGGGATAAACTCCAAATGGCTCATGAAGGTACAAATCAAGTCAAGGAGAACAAAATTAGTATATTTGTTCATAATTATGAACTTTTTAAGATGAAATCCGATGAAAATGTTGCATCTATGTTTACTCGTTTTACTGATATTATAAATGGTCTTAAATCTCTTGGTAAAGAATATACTAATGTTGAAATGGTGAGAAAAATTCTTAGGTGCTTACCAAAGGCTTGGGAACCCAAGGTCATCGTCATTCAATAAGCTAAAGACTTGACAAAACTTTCCTTGGATGAACTCATGGGATCTCTCAAGACACATAAAATGAACCAAGTAAAGGGAGCTGAGGAAGAAGGCAAAGGAAAAAGAAGTATTGCCTTAAAAGCCTCATGTTCTAGTGAGGATGAGTCTTCCGAAGATGATGAGCAAATGGCATTGTTCACCAAGAGATTCAAAAAGTTTTTTAGGAACAAACAAGGAGATAAAAGATTTCAAAGGAAGACAAGCATTAAAGGAGATAGTAGCAAAACGAATGACATTGTTTGCTTTGGATGCAAGAAGCCAGGACATATAAAGACGGACTGCCCCAACCTTGAATCCCATATGAAATTCAAGAATTCCAAAGATAAGAAGAAAGCTTTCTTGGCTGCATGGGGAGAGTCTGATAATAGTGATAGTGATAGCGATGAACAAGTTGCAAATCTATGCTTAATGGCAAAATAAAATGAAGATGAGGTACAAAACTCTTCAAGTCATTATTTCTCATTTGATGATTTACAAGATATTTTTAATGAACAATATCTTGAATTGAAAAGTTTATTTTCAAAGTATTGTTGTCTTAAAAAGAACCATGAAATACTTATACAAGAAAATGATACTTTGAAATGTCAAGTTCTTTATCTTGGAGAGAATCTCGCAAGAGTCACAAAAGAAAATGAAAATGTCTTGCAAGATGAGTCAAAAGATTTGAAATTCTAAAACAATGATTTAAAAAAGAAAATTGGCTCTCTCTCTCTCTCTCAAGATCTTGCAAGATTCACTTAAGAAAAAAGAAACCTTGATATTTTACTTGGTTCCCAATGATGTTGTTTCAACAAAAGTGGCATTGGATATGATTCTTTCAATGATCAAAAATCTTACTTGTATATCACAAAATCATCTCCAACATTTGCATTATGCAACTTTTGTGGAAAGAATGGACACATTTCACACACTTGTCCAACTAGAAAGAAATCCACCCATGTTATCAAATTGTGTGAATTCAAAAAGACAAGGTGAAAGAATTTACTTCTAACACCAAAGGACCCAAAATGATTTAGGTACCAAAGATCAAGAGTTGATTCTTTTTGCAGGAGTGCTTGAAATCCAATAAATTCAAAGAACATTGGGTCCTTGACAGTCGATGCTCCAAGCATGTGACCGGGGACAAAAGTTGATTCAACTCTCTTTGTCTCAAAGGAAAGGGTTCGGTCACTTTTGGCGACAATGGCAAAGGAAAAATAATCAATGTTGGTAGCATTGGTATGTATCCTAATCCCATAATTGAAAATGTACTCCTTGTCGATGATTTAAAGCATAATCTCTTGAGTATTAGTCAATTATGTGACAAGGGCAACCGAGTCATTTTTGAATCATCAATTTGTCTTTTTGAAAATATTGAAAGCAAGAAAGTCTTGTTTATTGGGCATAGATTTGAAGATGTGTACATTGTTCATTTAGAGAGCATCTCCTCAGAAAACATAAAATGTCTTTCAGCTCTAAATGATAAAGATAGTTGGTTGTGGCATTGAAGGCTTGCCCATGCAAGCATGAACTTGATTTCAAAACTAGTCAAAAAGAATCTTGTTTCGGGTTTGCCTAACCTTATTTTTGAAAAGGAAAAATTTGTGCAGCTTCTCAGAAAGACAAACAAATCAAAACCTCTTTTAAGCCCAAAAATGTGGTGTCCACTTCTAGACCACTTCAACTTCTACACATGGATTTATTTGGTCCTACCCGAACATTAAGTTTGGGAAGCAAACGCTATGGCTTTGTTGTAGTTGATGACTTCAGTAGATTTACATGGGTTATATTTCTAGCTCATAAAGATGGGGCTTTTCATGCTTTTGAAAAACTTAGCAAGAGAATTCAAAATGAAAAAGACTTTGTTATTTATAGCATAAGGAGTGATCATGGAAAAGAATTTGAAAATTCCTCCTTTGAAATATTTTGTAGTGAATATGGCATTAACCATAACTTCTTGGCTCCTAGAACTCCTCAACAAAATGGTCTTGTAGAGAGGAGGAATAGGACTCTTGAAGAGATGGCTAGAACCATGCTATGTAAAAGCAACTTGCCTGACTACTTCTGGGCTGAAGCCATTAGCACAAGTTGTTATGTTATGAATCGTTGCATGATTAGACATATTCTTAAGAAAACTCTATATGAGCTATGGAATGAAAGAAAACCCAACATTCGCTACTTTCATGTTTTCGGGTGCTAATGCTTTGTGCTCAACAACAACAAAGACAATTTGGGTAAGTTCGATGCAAAGGTGGATGAAGGTATATTTCTTGGCTATTCATCTTCAAGTAAAGCTTTTCGTGTTTTCAATAAGTGCACCTTGGTTGTTGAAGAATCAATCCATATTGTTTTTGATGAATCTAACAATCTTGTGAGAAAAAATGATGAAGATATTGTAGATCTTAACAAAGAAGTTGATAAGCTTATAATCGACATAGACAAGGAAGAGACACTTGTGCAAGACCAAGAACCTCGAGAGCCTCAAGGAGAGTCTCAACAAGATAATGACGATCTACCAAAGTCTTGGAAATAAGTCATAAGTCATCCTCTTTAACAAATTATTGGTGATGTTGAGAAAGGAGTAAACACTCGTTCCTCTATAAACCAATCTAATAATGTTGCTTTACTTTCTCAACTTGAGCCTAAAAGATTTCATGAGGCTAAAGATGATGAAAGTTGGATCCATGCTATGAAAGAGGAGTTGAAACAATTTGAGAAAAACCAAGTATGACATATAGTTGCTAGACCAAAGGATTATCCAATTATTGGTACAAAATGGGTTTTTATAAACAAAATTGATGAATCTGGGGTTGTTATAAGGAACAAGGCAAGATTAGTAGCCCAAGGTTACAATCGTGAAGAAGGAATTGATTTTGATGAAACCTTTGCACTTGTTGTCTGTTTAGAATCCATTCGCATGTTACTTGCTTTTGCTTGTTTTAAAGATTTTAAACTCTTTCAAATGGATGTAAAAAGTGTTTTTCTAAATGGATTCCTCACTGAGGAAGTATATGTTGAGCAACCACCGGGATTTGAAGATGAAAATCTTTCAAATCATGTGTACAAGCTCACAAAGGCGCTTTATGGATTGAAACAAGCACCTCGGGCATGGTATGAAAGATTAAGCTCATTTCTCATTGAATTCACGAGGTAAAATTAATACTACTCCTTTCATTAAAGAAAAAGACAATGATTTGTTGATTGTTCAAATTTATGTTGATGACATCATTTTTGGATCTACTAATGAATCAGTGTCAAGTAATGCAAGGTGAATTTGAGATGAGCCATATGGGAGAATTGAACTATTTCCTTGGTCTTCAAATCAAACAAAACAATGAGGGAATCTACATCAATCAAGCAAGTATACTAAAGATCTTCTCAGGCGATTTTGAATGGACAATTCAAAACCTATGAGCACACCTATGAGTCCATCTACAAAAATGGAAAAAGATGAGAAAGGTAAGAATGTGGACCAAACCAAATACCGAGGTATGATTGGCTCCTTACTCTATCTTACTGCTAGTAGACCGGACATAATGTTTAGTATTTGCATGTGTTGTGTGGTACATATCAATCATGTCCTAAGGAATCTCATCTCCTTACGGTTAAAAGCATTTTTAGATATCTTATTGGCACTCAAAATCATGGTTTGTTTTATCCTAAGAGTGTTGAATTTAATTTACAAGGATACTCGGATGCTGATTATGCGAGATGCAAAATTGAAAAAAAGAGTACTACTGGTGCATGCCAATTTCTTGGACCCTCACTAGTTTCTTGGTGTTGTAAGAAACAAAACTCCAGCGTTCTCACATACATTCTTACATACTTATGGCGGAAACGTACAGGATCACGAGAGTCTCGAGCCAACTCATAACATAATTAAGGTTCTCAATAAACTTGCACCTTAATACATACATAACATGTTTAACACTAAACAAGTGACGGATCTCATTGATCAAGTCACAACAACAAAACATGAACATAATCTTTTTCCTTCTAAGTCAGGTAGTCCTCCTGACTTTCTCCACCTGAGGTATCTGGAATGACACAATTTTAAAAACGTGAGTCAAAAAGACTCAGTAAGGGAAAAACATAAATTTAAAACATGCTCTTGACTTGTACTTGCTCAACATGGAAAAACATAATTCATGATGCACATGCATGTCATGGATATGCATATGCTTTTGCTTGAATTTGGCATCAGGCCTTTGAAAACGTTTAATTCATTGATCTTGAAATCGGCCCCAGGCCCTTGAAAATCATTCATTCATACTTGTGGGCTACTTACGCTCCATTTAACCCCTGGAGTCCGAGTTGTGCGTTCCCATCGGAACCGTCTCCCTTACCCTTGGAGACTATCCATTTGGTCGAGCTAGCCCGTAGTTGCCCCAGCCTGATGGCTAGACACGACCCTTGGAGGCTAACACCTTCTCATTGTCCTTCAGTGGGGTTGACCGAGCTAGCCCGTAGTTGCCCCAGGCCTGATGGCTAGACACGACGCCCACACCTTCTCTTGTCCTTCAGTGTGGTTGCACTGCCTCTTAGGATTCACCCATCCTTCTCGCATTCGTCCTTCGGTATGGGTGTCCATCATGATGGTACGGTACCGACCAGAGCCCCTTGACTTAACTTATCTTTCCATAAACTTCCATATGACATTGCATAAAATCACGTTCTTGAAAATCATGCAATGCTCATGCCATGCCATGCTTGAAAGTATGTAATTTCATTTGCATCAAAACGTCTCTCTCATGCGTTCATGCAAATGATCATGCTATGACATGTTCGAATATCATGCGTACTTGAAACATTCTTTATGCACAATACATGTCACTTGTATTAAAAACATCTTGTCATGCGCAATAAGACATGCAGTGTGTCATTCCAGTTTTCATAAAAGTGTAAGATTCACTTACTATCCACTTACATCGGTCTCCTTGATAATGTATAAAGATACGGAGATCGCCTACAAGCGATTCAAACACTTCTTAGTACTAAGAATTATGTACATACCCATACAAGTTAAATATTTGTATTTTAATCGGTTATTTCCCAAAGATATATTTCTGAAAATATAATATTATTCTCAAGGTTTTATATAGAAATTCTTATTAATTATTCTTACTTAGTTTTCTAATTAGCAAGCTAATTGTACTATAATCAAATCCTAATCTTTCTTTTATTACATACATTTAACTAGGTCTTTAAGTTCACCAATTACTAACCCTAATTATAATTATCTATCACAAATAAATATAATCTTATTTATGGGGTTGCTATTAGGGTTTCACTTATTAGGTCATTCGGCCATGTTCCACTTTAAGCATTCATTGTCTAAATTTTCTTCTCCAAAGGTGATCTCATCCTCCATTTTTAGATTCACAACCTAGGATCTACCAATCACAAAACAATTTCTAGATCTAGCACAATATCATATTCGGCCAACACACATGTTTATAGAATGATTAGGCTTTTCGATTTGCATGCATGTGAGATTCGGCCAACACCATCCAAAACAACCCTTCATGTCCAAACTTGCATCATGCATTCCTTTTGCATTTTAAGACCATACTAGCATGCATTGTTCATCCTTTAACATCTTTCTAACATCTAAGTTCGGATCTCATGCTCATATAGCTAGATCTAACATTATAACTTAGGGTTGGTCTCATGAACTCAAGATCTAACAAAATCAAGGTACCAACTCAAATCCAACCAAGAGATATTCGGCCAACATCAATCTTAGAGCTAACAACCACATTTTTGGCCTTACCTTGATGATTAAACACAAGCCTTGAGTACCTAGCACAATAAAATACCTTAGGTCAGAATTTATAAAGAACTTAAGCAAAACATTATGTGAAATCAAGTCTACCTCTACCTTCCACTAATCACCAAATTTTCACCAAGATCCTTCCTTCACCCAACTTTCGGTTCACCCTTTTTTGAATGGTTCAAAGCTTGATTATAAGGTGCTAAGGTAGGTTTTATGGTGGGGAGAAAGAAACAAGGTAAACTTGAAATGATTTATATCTAAGGAAGTGAGTTAAATCCCAACAAGGAAAAAGTGGCTAAGTGAGTAGAAATTTCTAGGAGAAGAATTGAGTTGCACAAGGGGAAGATTTGGTCACCTCAAGGAAATGAAACAAACTAAGACTTTAGAGGAATGACTTGGTTGCAAGAAGAAAAGAACAAGACTTGAGCTTAAGGGAGAGGTTCAGCCAAGAGAGGAAAAGAGAGAGAGTTGGAATGGAAAGGGGGTATTCCGCCAAGACAATTGAAGTGTGAAGTTTTGAAATGCCAAAGGGTGAAGTGAATTCGTATGAAGCAATTTAGTCTCCCAAGGTGATTTATTGCAATGACAAGGACAATGACATGTTGAAAATGACAAGAGAGAAGGAAGAAAAAGGGGGGAAAATGGGGGATGGACTTAGCCGACCATGGCATGCTCTTTTCTCACTTTTTCTTCTCACTTTCTCTAACATCACCTCTTGTCCCCTAAAGCCATGCCTTTGCATTTGATTTTCTCTCCTTTCTCACTTAATCTTCACGTGAACTTCACCATCCATAGCTTTATCTCCCTTTGCTTTTTCTCTCATTTCTCTTTCTTTGTATTGTCTTGTCAATTAATTGCTCTCTTATCACTTTTTTACAACTCACATGGTCCACAAGCTTTTAACTCTTCAAATCTCCATGCTCTTCACGTGAATGGCCTTGACACAAGCTCATTTATTTTGTTTGGTTACATTTCAACCAACTTAGTTACTCTCACAACTAACTTTCTAGTTACTCTCACAACTAACTTTCAATTTAGTTACTTATGTCACCTAACTTATCTCCTATAAGCTTTCTATCTTATCTAACTCAATTGCATAGCATATCATCTCATAAGCATGACAACTTATCTTAAGATAGCGGTTCTAGCCTATCTCTACGATAGCCACAGTAACTTATTACATAAAAAGTTCTCTAGCTTATCATTATGCTAGCTTATCACTTATGATAAGCAAGTGTGCTTATCAAATTAAACTCTCTCAAAGCTTATCATGTGCCTAGTAGCTTATCATTTCATTTTCTATGATTATTCAAAACTACTAATTTAGGCCACATAAATATATATATATATATATATATATATATATATATATATATATATATATATGTGCTACCTATTAATGACACCAAATATTCAAATACATAAAGGAAATTCATGATTTCTTCCATTTAATTATTTTCGGCCAATATATATATAAATCTTTAAATCATAATTTAATTTCATGGATTATAGAATATATTAAGCAAATGAAAAATATAAATCCATAAGAGAAACTTACCTTGCAAGTTTCGGCTCTTAGGGAAATGAAATTAAACTTGCACCAAACTTTCATAATGAAAATAAAATTATTTAGGGAAAAATTTATGAAATAAAATCTCATATTAGTTAATGTACCTTAACATAAAGCTTAGGTCATACATTGGCCAAAAATATGGCCTCATAATTAAAATTAAAGCTAATACATAGACAATAACAAAAGAAATAATCGGGGTCTAACATCAACTACAGAAGCCGAGTATATTGTCGTGGGCAATTGTTATGCACAAATATTGTGGATGAAACAACAATTGGAAGATTTTAATCTTCATTACTCTCTCATCCCAATAAAATGTGACAACACCAGTACGATAAAATCTTACTAAAATCCAATTCAGCACTCTAGGACAAAACACATTGAGATAAAACATCACTTTATTCGTGATCATACTCAAAGAGGGGACATTGTTCTTTAGTTTGTAAATACCGACCCTCAATTGACGGACATTTTCACAAAACCCCTTAATGAGGATAGATTTTGTTTTATTCGCCAAGAGATAGGAATGAGATTTCCATTGGATTGAATTGTTGAAATGTGTTTGATTTTTCATATTGATTATGTTTTTGATTGCATTGGACATGTTCTAATGTATGTTTTAAGTTCTTCTCTGGTTCTCTTTAAATTTATGCCTATCTCTTAAAGAAATTATCAAATGCATTCTTCTTGCATGGCATGTGTCAACACTTCTGGTTTTCTTTGAAGTTTTCGTTAAGGAAGTATGTGTCGATACCATAAACCAATGTGTCAACAAATAAGCTTCCCCTTCGAGAGCCTTCTTAACATGCTCTCTGGAACATGTGTAATGTATCGACACATGGTGCCAATGTGTCAACACATCTTTCGAGCATAATGTTTTTAAAAACTTTTGCACGCGTGTCTCATTTATAGTCTATAAGGCATAAGTTTCGGCATTTCTCTTCCCCCCTTTTTTCACAAACTCTCTCTCTCACCCAAACGGCGCCATTTTCTCTCCTCCCCATAAATCCCTCTCAACCTCCAGCCAGTTCAAAAATCCCACCCCCGACAACCTCTAAACACCTCTCCGATCCTCTGTCGTGATGTCGTCCAGTCGCCCCAAGCGTTACTTTCATCAGACGCCATCATCTGCCAGTTCTAGAGCACGGAAGAAAGGGAAACGCACTACGGAAGTCATTCCTTCTACCGAAGCCTATATTTACAGGTCAGGGTTATGTAAAAATCATTTTGTACAAGATTTTCATGGTAGAAAGGTTACTGTCGATCGATGGGCTGATTTTAAATGGTTCAGTGAGCATGGTTTTGATTTTAAAGAGATTTTTGAATATCAAGGTTGGGGTTTGTTTGTGAATTTGAAAGTGGATTGCTATGTTTATTTGGTGAAGTTAGTTTCTGCAAACTTTCAATTTTCCAAATCTGAGGATGCCAATAGTTATGTAAATGGGAAGACATTATATTTATCGGTTGCCTCACTAAATGCCATGGTCTCTGCCCCAAATAGTGGAAAGAAATTTTTTGATGTTTATGGTTGGGCTATTATGTCTAAAGTGGAGCTCATTGATATTCTTAGGGTTGTGCTGGATAATCCAACCCTAAATGAGGTTATTAAACCCACTTCTAGTGACCTGACTATTCATAGACGGATATTGCATCACATGGTTTGCAATATTATCATTCCAATGACTGGAAAATTTGAGTACATCACCTTCTTAGAGCTATTTGTTATGTACTACCTACTCACCCGTACCCGTATGAACTTTGGGCGTTTAATGATTAATCATAAGAAAGCAGCCACTGAGAAGAAGAATCAATGGCTACCCTATGGGATGCTCTTCACTCACATGTTTCAAGCCCTTGAGATTGATATGACTAGAGAATTTCGAGAAAAACCCAAAGGCTCTAAAGAGTATAATCAGAAAACTCTTAGGTTAATGGGGTTTATGCAAAATGATGTTGGTGAATGGGTGAAGAAGGGTGTGGTGACACCTCAAAGGATAGTGGAACGGATGGGTCTGATGAAGAGAGTGAACATGAGGAAGATGCTGAAACTACTGATAGGACTCCTACGGGGGAATACACTCCTCTCTCTGTTACTCCTCCACCTATTGGATATTCATCAAGGAGGGAGACTGGTAGTTTTCATGAGCCCAGATTCCATTCACTTGAAGCTTCCATTTATGAACTTAAACGAGAACAGCAGAAAGTGGAGAAGAATATGGAGGAATTGACTACTTGTATGAAGACGGGGTTTGAGGATATTAAGAAGATTCTTGGAACCCATACCAAGCATTTTGGGACTCTTGATAAGGACGTAAGGCAACTCAAAACCCGAATCCATAACAACATCCATGTGGCTAGTGAAGTAAATAGGGAAACAGTGGATATTGTAAAAACCGTTGTTGCTGAGGTCCTTCAGGCCACTGAGATCCATCTGGATGAAGATAGAGACATGCGTCCTCGAGTCATCAAATGGATGTACTGGTTCTCGACTACTTGGATGAACTGGATGAAGAAGTTCAATGTCGATTATCCTCCTCCTCCACTTGGGTCTCCATAGTCTTCTTGCTTGACATGTAGCCTCTTACCCGTAACCTTTAATCTTCATAGCCTCCTACCCTTATCCATTTGTTTTTTATTATGCCAAAGGGGGAGAAGTTAGATGTTGCTGAACTCTTAGCTCACATAGAGGACAATCCTTTTTGTACTTATATTAAGTTTGTTCTCTATATGCTTTGTAATTAATTGTCTTGGCTAAACAATTAACTTGCTTTATCTAATGATTATCTCTGGTATTTATGTGTCACCAATGAATCTTTTGATTTTGCTTATATCTGTTGATTGTCTCTTTGGTATCTATAAGGATTTGAGAAGTGCTTATCTCTTTACACTTCATTATGGAAAAATGAGACTTGCTTCAAAGGTAGTATTCCTAACTCTCAAATCCTCAATATATGAAGTCTTGTGTTCTGGTTGGTAAATTTGAAGTTTGGGAAGTTTGGAGGAAGATATAAAAATGTGAGACCCCGTTTATCCCTTTGCTATTTCCTATGTATTTGTTTTAATTTAATTTATGGGGCCATATTTTTGGCCAATGTATGATCTAAGTTTAATGTTTATGGTATATTAACTTATTATGGAATTTTATTCAAGAATTTTCTTTAGATAATTTCATTTTTATTGTGGAAGTTTTTAGTGCAAGTTTAAATTCTATTTTTCCCTAAGAGCCGAAACTTGCTAGGTAAGTTTCTTTTATGGACTTATATTTTTCCATTTGCTTATTATATTCCATAATCCATGGAATTAAATTATGAAGAGAAATTTGATATATCATGACCGAAAATATCTAAGTAGAAAAATCATGAAATTTATGTTAAGCATTTAAATATTTTTGTGTATTTTATTATGTAGCCTTAATTATCATTAGAGATATTATATGATAAGCTACTAGATATATATGATAACTTGAAAAGAATTCAATTGATAAGTGGGTGTACTTATCATAGTGATAAGCTAGAGAGTTTTAAGATGATAGGTTGTTGTGGCTATCTTAGAGATAGACTAGAATAATTATCTTGAGATAGGTTATCATGTTGATAAGTTGATAAGTTATGATGTTGATTTAGATAAGTTAAAGTGCTTATTGGAGATAAGTTATCTAGTTGATAAGTTGTTGGTGATAAGTTGGAATATATATATGTGTGTGATAAGACATAGTAGCTATTTGATAAGTGGAATGAAAAGAAGATAAGTGAGGTGCAAAAGGTGAGAAAAGTCTAGAATTGTGTAGTTCACGTGAAGGCTAAATGAGCAAGTGAAGTTGCCTTTTTCCCTTGGTGATCACGTGAAGAGCAAAAGAAGAGATAAGATGAATTAAATTGAAAAGACAAGACAAGGGGCTTCACGTGAATGGCTAAGCAAGAGGAGACAAAGAGATAAGGAGAGTTAAAGGTGAAAGGGACAACACTTTGGCTTGGATGGCAATACCCAAGTTCACCCCCCCTTTTCCCCTCTTGTCATTTTCAACTTGCTCTTTTCATTTTCAATTTGCCTTTCACTCATCAATTCCCCCCCCCCACTTCCTCACATTTTCATTTGCTCATTCTTTGGCCAAACCACACATCTCATTCCAAACTTTCTCTCTCTCTTTTCCCTTGACCGAAACTCACCCTCTTGATTCAAGTTTTTGCTTCTTTTCTTTAGTGACCGAAATCTCTCCTTAGCTCAGCTTATTTCTTCTCTCTTGGTGGCTGGAAACCTCTATTCACTCAGCCATCTTCCCTTGACAGAAACTCAGCTCACTCTCTTGGCCGAATCACTTCAAAGTTTCAAGCCTTTCTTTGTTTTCTTCAAGCAACTTTCAGCTGCTGTACTTCTCTCTTTTCCTCACCATAAACTTCCATCTCAGCACCTTGTTGACACTATTCTCAGCCCTTGGAACCATTCTTAAAGGTGGAACCGAAAGTTGAAGCGTAGTGGAGGATTTTGGTGAAAACTGAGTGTTCTAGTGGAAGGTATATGTAGATTTGATTTGCATGTGTTGTTTTGTTTAATTTCTCTATAGTTTCTGACCTTAGATGTTCTTTTTATGCTAGGTGCTTTTCTTTTAGCAAGCTTGTGTCCAATCACCGAGGTAAGGCCAAATATGGTTGAAGGTGCAATTTGTTGATGATGGCCGAATCTTGCATGTTCTATTTTTCTTCGTTTGGCCATTGTCCTTGTTGATATTTTTGTATAAAAATGGTGGATTTAATAGGTTGGTTGTGATGTAGTTGTTGGAGGAAGGGATAAGTTAGAGATGAAGAAAGAAATAATGATTTGGTTGTGAATTGCTTATGGAAAATGTAATGAAATTGGTAATGCATGCTAAGTTTCGGATGATGGTTCATAATATGCTTGGCCGAATATTATCCTTGCTAGATCTTGAAATTTGTTAGGATTTGTAGATCCTAGGTTGTGAAACTGATATTGGAGGATGGGATCATGTTGAAGATGAAATTGATTCAATAAATGCTAGAAATTGATGCATGGCCGAATGGTTTGGTGAAGGAACCCTAATGGCCGAATGAATGGTAGATGATAGTTAATTTGCATGTTAAGTATAAATGGATTTAATGTCATGGCTGAATGAGTTAGAGGTTAAAAACCTAGGTTTAGTGTTAAGAGAAATCTTGCAAGTTAGTTAAGCATAAATGATGGAGTTTAAAGACCTTGGGTTGGTATTTGTTAGGGTAATTAGCAAAGCTTGGGTTTTTGGTACCATTAGATTGCTGATTTTGGACTTAGACGCTATTAGGATATGTTGATTTGCTAAATACTTTTCTCAAGTGTTTTATGTAAGTTTTCTAAAGTGAACCTTTGAAAATGATATAGTATTTTCAGAAATGTATTTTTGGGGAAAAAAACGAGCTATATACAATTATTTATCTTGTATGCTTATATATTTAATTCCTAGTAACTAAAAGCTGTTTGAATCGCTTGTAGGCGATCTTCGTACCATTACTCATAATCAAGGAGACCAAGGTAAGTGGAAGTAAGTGTGTAAGTAAGCTTACATTTTTCAAAACTAGAATGACACGCTGCATAGATTCATGAACAAGCATGATATTTCAAGCAAGCATGGCACGGCATGAGCATTGCATGATTTTCCAAAGTGATTTTTATGCAATGTCATATGAAATGTTTTATGGTAAGACAAGATAAGTTAAGGGGCTCTGGTCGGTACCGTACCATCATGATGGACTCCCATACCGAAGGACGAATGCGAGAAGGTTGGGTGAATCCTAAGAGGCTGTGCAAACCACACTGAAGGACAGTGAGAAGGTGTGGGCCTCCAAGGGTCGTGTCTAGCCGTCAGGACTGGGGCAACTACGGGCTAGCTCGACCAAATGAAAAGTCCCCAAGGGTAAGGGAGACGATTCCGATGGGAATGCACAACCTGGACTCCAAGGGTTAAATGGAGCGTAAGTAGCCCACAAGTTATGAAGGAAATATTTTCAAGAGCCATAGGCCAATTTCAAGAACAATATTATGTCTACGAGCAAGAGCATATGCATAACCATGATACATGCATGTGCATCATGAATTATGATTTCTCATGTTAAGCAAGTCCAAGTTAAGATCATGTTTTAAAGTTATGTTTTTCCTTTACTGAGTCTTTTTTACTCACGTTTTTAAAATTGTGTCATTCTAGATGCCTCAGGTGAAGGAAGTCTGGAGGACTACCTGACTTAGAAGAAAGATTATTTTTATGTTTTGTTGTTGTGACCTGATCGATGAGATCTGTCACTTGTTTAAGTGTTAATCATGTTATGTATATATTAAGATGCAAGTTTATTGAGAACCTTAATCATGATATGAGTTGGCTCGTCTCTCTCGCGATTCTGTATATTTTCCACTATATGTATGTATGTATGTATGAGCGCTGGAGCTTTCCTGGGGATTGCTCGCGGCTATTACGGTCCCTGCAGGATGGCGTTCGGGACGTGACAAAAAATGTTCTCAGTTATTTTCAAATTTTGAGAAACCTTTATTTACAAAGGACACACTATTGCAATTTTTTTGTAAAATCTTAAAGTCCTTTTTGCTAAAAATGTCATTGAAAAACTTCTGCTTGTTCTCAGGGGGAGCTTTTCTATTTGTTAGCAAATTGTCGTTTTTAAAATGGTTTTGTCATCTTCAAAAAGGGGGAGCTTGTTAGCCCAAGGTTGTTTTTACAAACAATATATATTTGATTTTGATGATAACAAAAAATTTAAGTGCTTTGAAAAGTTTTAGATTTTACCTTGTCAATCCACTAATTTCTAAGATATATCTCAAAGGATTGAGGTTTTCTCACAAAAATATTTTAAGTGCACTTGAACACCATTACACAAGTTGATAAGATCAATTTTTCCTTTGAAGGTGTTTAAATATGTGTTGGAATTGTTTAGAAGCTCTTAAGATTGCAAATATTCTCTCCAACACTCATAGGTGTCGACACATACAGGACACGTGTCGACACATTGCACTTACACCCTAAACAAGTTTTTCAGACCAAAACAAGTGTCAACACATTGACCTTATGGTGTCGATCCATTGCACTGACTCTCGAACGCCTATTTTCAGTTAATTTTTAATGTGTCAACACATGTCATCTATGTGTCAGCACATGCCACAAGTTTGAAGATTTTTTTGGAAAGATGTCAGAACCTTCAAATAGGCTTCTTAAATCATGGGCAACTTTGCAACGGTCCTTCTCACCTACCCTTATGACCGTTGACGACAAGATGATTTAAATACAACAGTCAAGATGTTGAAGCAGAGAGCTCGCCCGCACGAACATTTAAATTTATTTCTCCAACTAACTTCTTAAAGAAAGAAAAAGCATTGAATAAGAGAGAAGACCGCACCTACCAAGAAAGCTTACTTTTTCCCTGCCACATCTCAGATTTCTATTGTGATTTTTGTCTTCTTGCTATCCTTTGCACTTTACACTTGTATATTCGGCTTTAAGAGTCATTTCATGAGTTTCTCTTTGTACCCATTCAATTTAAACTTCGTGAGTGTTGGGTAAACACTGGATCTTTCTCTTGTGGGTAGAAGAAATCCCTTGGTTTTGGGATTTGCGAAGAGAGTTAAAGCGTGAGCTCGAAAAATGCTTTGCGAAGGTTCCTTAGCACCCGGGAAGCTAAGGTGTACTTGATATTTGATAGATAGTGGAGAAAGCTCAAGGACGTCAATAGCCTTGGGGGTGGATGTAGGCAAGTGTTGGCTGAACCACCTAAAACTACAGTGTCATCTCTCCCACTCTTATCTCATTTTATTCTTCTCATACTCCTGCTCGTTGTTATTGTGGTTTATTGTGGTTGTGTTTTAAATCTATCTTGAAAAAGTTTTAATTTTATTAAAACCAAATTCACCCTCCCCCTCTTAGGTTGCTCTTAAACTTTCAAATTTTATGCTAAGCTGAATGACATTGTTAATTCAAGTTTCAATTTGGGAGATAGAATTCCCGGGAGCCAGAGAGCTAGAAAAGTGATGCAGTCACTCCCAAAAATATTCACACCGAAAGTTATAGATATCAAAGAAAGCAAAGACCAGGATAAATCAAGATTGAAGAATTAGTTGGGTCTCTACAAACGTAAGAACTGTTGGCTTTTTTATTCACAATGGATATTTTGATGATTTCAATAAATGGATTAATATTATAAAAAGGACATCTTCAAACACAAACATTTTTATTAAAGAGTTAAAAACAAGAAGATTGAAGATCAACAAGATTCAAAGAGCTCAATAGTGAAGATTAAAGACTATAGGGTATAATCTTGTAACTCTTAGTTTCACTTTTGACATGAATTTGGATCACACACTTGCATATTTTTCAAACTGTGCATAAATTTATCATCACAATTTTGACAACCAAAATGCGCTTTAAGTGTTTTCCAATCATCTTTATATAAACTCCTAAGTCTTAGTTATACTTTTGGTTCAAAAACGGGGTGCAAATCATAGGAGGAGATAACATAATAGACTCAATGTCTCAAAAATAAAATATTGGGATGCAATATGTCAATACCCCCAAACATAAGGGGTGCAAAGTATATTTAACTCTTTATATTATATTTTTTAAATTATATTCTTTTGTGTTTCCTTTTCTTATCTCATGAGTACATGTAAATAGATCCTTGCTTTGGTGATTATCAAAGATTTGTCTTTTTCATTTTATATATATGTGGGTTCTGTCACGAAATTGCAAAAGGGAAAGTTTGTTTGTAACATTTTTTATTTGCAAATTTCTTTGTCAACATATGTCATTATTGACTTGTATTTGGTTATCTTAAGGTTGTTGAGTCGTTCAAGAGTTTTCAATGTGTTTCAAGCTGTTTTGAAGGTCAAGTTAGCTTCACGCCCTCTTCACGCTCGAAGTACGCTCAAGCGTGAATGGTAAATTTAAAAAAAAAAACCCTATCTTTCTGCATCATATTTAAGGAAAAACTTAGGGAATCTCTTAGTAGTTATTGGAGGCTGCCCAAAAATCCTAAAGAGGATATTCTTGAGTTTCTAGATCCTCCATTTGATAGAGAAAAACTCTCAAAGATTCAGAACCTCAATTGACTAGTTTTTTTTCATATCAGTCATCTTTGTGAGGCCTTCAAAGTGTTAGAGGGTTATTGAAGAGTAGGGTTATTCTTAGAGAATCTATGAGAAGAACTTCAGAAGTTTGAGGTGAATGTCGTACGGAGCGAGACTAAGTAGGGACACATAGATTATTAAATCAGGGTTATCAGAGTCAGCAACTGGGGTTTATTGTGTCTGAATCTCTATTTATAAAGATTTCTTCTTATTGAATTTCAAGTGGGTGCTAACCAGGACTAATTTTTCCATTGAATGGTTTTCAAAGGTTTTTCACTTCATCACGAAAACACAAACAATAATGCAAACAATAATGACATTCATACTCAACTTTAATTTATTCAGGTGATACGTCATATCCCATTCAAGTTTATAATATCACGCACGTAAATGACCTGACCATTGTGATCGATAACACCCCTCATTTCGACAGCATTTCCCCTCAGTCCCCAGATACACGCCTACAACATTGAGCCTAAACCCCACCATTTAAGGCAAATGTTTAAGTTCAATGCTAAATGTGTATCCGAACGACTATAACACGTCTGAACTCCATCTTACAGTTCAACACACTGTTTTAGTAATTCTCAAACGACAGTGTATGCTCATTAACATTAACGTTCGGACCGTTACAAACCGTTCGAACACTACCTTACATCACACGACACAGCTTATGAAATACCAACACCATAGCGTCTGATAATAAATAATTGTGTCCTCACGTTAGTAAACAAGAGTCCGGATGGTATTTTGAATTTTAGGAGTCCTGGCCGTATAAAATTGTGTTCTGACCGTTTGTTTTATATAATACGACACCGTTCGATTTTACATTAAACAGTCCGGATGGATAAATTAAGGTTCGGACGTTTATGGACAATTTTGATTTTCTTTTTTTTTCATTTTTTAATTAACTTTATTAGCAAATTTTAAATAAAAAATTTAGTTAATAAAATAAATAATCAATAGTTTTTT
Organism: Myrica gale; assembly: GCA_963930655.1. Classification (NCBI taxonomy): domain Eukaryota; kingdom Viridiplantae; phylum Streptophyta; class Magnoliopsida; order Fagales; family Myricaceae; genus Myrica; species Myrica gale. The sequence goes on along the minus strand of OZ005619.1, from coordinate 9,799,759 downwards.
GAATGAGTGTACCAAAATTATAAACGTAATACTAATTAACATATTGTATTAAGTTCTAATAAATACAAATAACATAACTGAAATGACATAAAACATAATATGAACAAAAACATCAAATAAAATCTATACATGTCCACAAAACATAATGTAAAAGTAAACGTCCTTCAGAAACGCAAAAAAATAAACGTATTATCATAGTAAAAGTAAATGTCCTCAAAACATAATAAACATAGTAAATGTAGACTACTCATCATCATCATTCGTGAGTTTTAGGACGTGACGAAGGTGCTCCTCTACCAACACGACCCGCTCAGTCACGGGAAAGAGATCCATACCAGTTGCCACACCCCTCAAACCCTCCTTAAGCGCAGCGACCTCCTTCTTCCACCCAACGTCCATGTCGGCGACCTTCTGCTCCAAAGTCGTCAGACGACGACTGATATCACTGACCATGCAATGGGTGGGCTGCAAGACCGACTGCATCCTCTGAGACAGCTCCATCATCATATCTTCCATCCAACTCGGTCGCTGTGGTCCAAGTCCCTGGGTCGAGCTTTGCCCAGGATCCTCCCTCTCCATTGCCTTCGCGGGCTACTCCTGTTGTCTTCCTCTAGCAACCCAAGCGGCTTGAAGCGCCCGGCGTGTCTGGGCCATAGATTTGGAGAGCGTGGTCTTGTTGATCGATCCAAGTGGTTGGGCCCTCAGCTCGTCACCACCCTTGGGTACCAGCATGGCGTGCAGGAACTGGGTCAGAAGAATCTCGTGCGGCAATGAAGTCGTAGCATCAATCTCCAAGGCCTCTGCACGAATGGACTGGTAGATGTATGATGCTATATCAACAGGTAGCCCCCGTACAACTACCAGGTACAGGAACTCGGCCCGGCTATAAGTCAGCTCTGTGGTGTGCTTCTTCGGGTCGATGGAGGAGCATAAGATTAGATGCATGATCCGCCAAAAAGGAAGCAGCTGCCCGTGTACCATATAGGCTCCGTCCAAGATCGCTGTATCATCACCCAGCATGGTCCGGAATACCTTGACCTTAGTAGGTCGGCCCTCCTCACTCATCTTATTATCCTCCATCGGCCTTAGGTTGGAAGCCAACCTAACCCCTTCACCGCTTCCGGAAGCGTCCGACCTTCAAATGTGAGGTCGTTAAAGTCGGCCAATTTGATGTCCCGCTCGAGTGGAAGATTGCTCTTCATCAGCCTGGCCACTGGTACGTGAACGCTTACTCATTTTTTTAGTGAATCTGAACAAATTAGCGTTCTCACGATTAGCATAACGTTTGAACGCAAACGACACCGTCCGAACATAGATTTATATGTCCAGACATATACTATACTCGTCCGGACTTGATCAAAACGTCAAATTATACGTTCTAGAAGTCAAAATAGCATCCGAACCGATTTTGGATAGCCGTCCCAACCCTAAAACGATAAAAAAAACTATTTAAATTTAACATTATAGCGTCCGGACTTCCTTCAAAGAGAGTCCGGACATGATCAAAACGATAATGTATACCATCGAAACACTAAGACAAGAGTCTGTACACCCAAAAAATTGTCCGAACGACAAAATAACGTGTCCGAACACTGTGTGGACAATGATCGAGTTAACTCAACCATGGCAGCGTCCCTCCACCTCCCCACTCGCCCAAAAATTCCACTAAAACACAAACTAATACACTTAAAACAAACCTAACACTTGACACAATCCATTTTTACGTAAAAATCAATCAAAATACACAATCTACTATACAAAAAATACAATTGAAATTCTATACATAAAACTATAAAAAAAAAGTTTTCACCAATAAAATCTTGTTAAAATAAGCAAAACATACCTGAGAGTGATTAGATACACGAGAGAGCAAATTTACGTCGAGATTTGTGAAGGAAAAACTTGAGTTTTGAGAGATTTTTTAGAGAAAACATTCGGTGTTAGTGAAAATGAAGAATTGTTCGTCTTTTCAAAATACGTCGATAGAGTCCGTATTAAATGTCGAACTTTAAACTGTTTAAAACCGTTCGGCACAATAAATACGTCTGAACGGTCTAGTCCAACGTTGCAATAAGTTGTTCGGTTCCAACTCAACTAACTTAGTTACTCTAGTGTTACTTAGTTGGCCTAATGAAGTTGTAAGATAACCAGCCCAATAACATAAATCTTAAGGCCCACTATCATAAGTATTAAGTCCCAATCATAAGTCTAAAGGCTAAGGCCCAATAACATAAATCTTTAAAGCCCAATAACAACATATGGCAGCCCAATATCATAGGTCTTAAGCCCAATAATATAAGTCTTAGCAGCCCACTACAACAACCATGATATAATTTGTCAAAAATAGTTAAAGATGTTAAAAAAAAAAAATGTTTTAAAGACATTTAGCAACTCAAAAGTTGGCTACATTAAAATTTACTCTCATCCATTGAAATTTAATCATAACATCACATACTCATTAACACTAAGATAATTTCATCAATCGAATAACATAATATATTTTCCTTAATATTTAGGTCATACATTGGCCAAGCAAGGCCTTCCTTTAATTCAAAATGAACCATAGAATCCTTCAACTTACACTGAAGTAGATACGGGTTTCTTTGGGGTCTTACAGTCAATGTGCTTATCATAGTGATAAGCTAGTGAGTTATTAGGGAGATAAGCTTTTGTGATTATCAAAGAGATAGGTTATAGTGTTTATCATTGAGATAAGTTATTGTGTTGATATAGATAAGTTGATGTGCTTGTTGGTGATAAGTTAGAGTGCACATATTAGTGATAAGCCAATGTACTTATGTGATAAGTGAAATGAAAAGATGAGAAGGTGAATTGCATGGGAGGATTTCGTGAAAGGCTAAAGAGCAAATTGAATTTGCTTTTCCTTTGGTGAATCACGTGAAGGCCTTGGGAGCAAGGTTGGAAGTGACAAGTGTGGCAAGGTGGCTTTTCAATGTTGGTTGCCGTCCATGCAACCAATGAGCATGGACGGAGAAGCCTATGCTGCCCCCTTTCCCCTCTTGACAAAAAATTGGTCCAAGTTCATTTCCTCACTCTTGCCTTTCACACATCTCACAACATCACTTTTCATTTCAGCCCATCATTCACACGCAAACCTCTCCTAGCTCTCTTTCTTTGGTGATCAACTTCTCTCCATTTTCAGCTTGCTTTCCTTTTTCCCTTGTGACCGAAACTCACCTCTTCTTGCTCAGCTTGTTTTCCTCTCTTGTGACCGCATATCTCGTCTTGCTCAGCTCATTTCTCCCTTGATAGAAACACATCATTTCAGCTTGCTCTTGTTCCCTTGGCCGAACCACTTCAAGCTCCAAGCCTTTCCCTTGTTTCTCTTCAAGTCACTTCCAATAGCTGCTGTTACTTCTCCTTTCCCTCACCATAAGCCTTCATCTCAGCACCTATTACACACTTATCTCAGCCTTTGAAACCACACAAGAGAGTGGAACCGTGAGTTAGAAGGAGTAGAAATTTCTGGTGATAGCTGAGTGCCATAGTTGGAGTTAGAGGTATGAGATTGGTTCTTGCATGTGCATTTCTTGTTCTTTTCTCTTCTTAGGTTCTGACCTTGAGCATTTTGTATTAGGTACCAGCTTGTTTTCCAGCAATACAAGGTAAGATAGGTTTGAATAAGAATTGAGATTTGTTGTTTTGGCCGAAACCTTGCATGCCTATTTTCCCCTTTGATCTTTTGATATTATCTTGTCAATTGTTAGATCTAGTGTTTGGCCAAATGTTATAATGTTTGAGTGAACAAATGCATGTGAAATTGGTTCTGGAATGTGGAAGAAATTGCATGTTAAAAAGGAGATAAAGTAAGTCTAAAGTTCGGCATTGATGGTTATGTTGGCCGAATGAGCGATGTTGTAAGATATTGAATCTATGTTGTGATTAGCACCCCTAGGATGTGAAATTGCTTGCTGGAGGAAGCGATTCATGTTGGATGTGAAGAATACACACATGCATGTCATTGGTTGATGGCCGAATAGCTTAGAAATGCAAACCTAGGTTAATGGCCGAATAGAGTGGAGGTTAGAAAACCCTAAATTAGTGTTAAGGTTGGCTTAATTGCATGCAATTGGAAATCACTAAATAGATCAAGATTTGAGGTTCATTAGGTGTTAAGTCAAGATGGAAAGAAACCCTAGATGATATTTATGATGCAAGATGCCTAAGGCCGAATATAGATGAAGTGCCAAAAAGGAAGTTCATTGTAAAAATGTAAAACTTAAATATCACATGCTTAGAAGGGTGCCTCGGGTCGGGTTTGGATAGTAGATGGAGTATATAATCATGGATTAGCCATGATTAGAGTTGGATAAGATGAAATGGCTAGTTAACAAAGACTAGCCCTAATGTATGAGATTAAGAATATGTCAAGCTTGGATTTTTGGCACCATATAGCTTGATGTTTAGGAGACTTGATTAAGATATGAATATAATCGATTTCAAGCCATGTAATTAAGTTAATTAGGGCTTTGGTTAGCAACCTATCTAAGTGATTAGTGTGAAGTGTCATAGATCAGCATATCTATAGAGGGCAAGAGGTTAAGTTAGTGGAATATGATGGACAATAGGTTTGATAGAGTTAAGAGCAAGATAATGGAGTTTGATACATTAATAGTTGTTGTTTTTGGACTTAATATGCTATTAGGATATGTTGTATGATAATTACTTTTCTCAAGTGTTTTATGTAAGTTTCTAAAGTGAACCTTTGAAAATAAAATAGTATTTTCAGAAGTGTACTTTTGAGAAAAGCGAACTAATTTCAAGTATTTTTCTTTGTGTGTTTATGTGATTAATTCCTAAGTATCTAAGTGTGATAATTGAATCGCTCGTAGAAGAAGCACCGTCTCATAATCAAGAGAACCAAGGTAAGTGGAGGTAAGTGGATTGTAAGTGTGTAAGTAAACTTACATTTTGCAAAACTGGAATGATACGCTGCATAGTTTCATGAACAAGCATGACATTTCAAGCAAGCATGACATGACACGAGCATTGTATGATTTTCTAAAGAGATTTTTATGCAGTGACATATGAGAAGTTTTATGATAAGTCAAGTCAAGTTAAGGGCTCTGGTCGGTACCGTACCATCAAGATGGACTCTCATACCAAAGGACTAATGCGAGAAGGTTGGGTGAATCCTAAGAGGCTTGTGCAACCACACTGAAGGACAATGAGAAGGTGTGGACCTCCAAGGGTCGTATCTAGCCACCAGGTCTGGGGCCACTTCAAGGGCTAGCTCGACCAAATGTAATGTCCCCAAGGGTAAGGGATACAGTTCCGATGGAAACGCACAACCCTGACTTCAGGGGTTAAATGGAGCGTAAGTAGCCCATAAGTCAAGATTGAATTATTTTTTCAAGGACCATGGGTCAATTTCAAGAACAAGAACAAGTTTAAGATCAAGAGCATGTGCATAACCATGAAACATGCATGTGCATCATGATATACAATTTCTCATGATTTTCAAGTTCAAGTTTAAGATCATGGCTTCAAGATATGTTTTTCCCTTACTGAGTCTTTTTGACTCACGTTTTTAAAACTGTATCATTCCAGATGCTTCAGGTGAAGGAAGTCAGGAGGACCATCTGGCTTAGAAGGAAGACGTTTATGTGTTTTGGTTGTGACATGATCGATGTGATCTGTCACTTATATATGTGTTGTTCATGTATTGTGTAATCTAAGATACTTTGCTAAATTGAGGACTTTTATGAAGTTATGTTGTTATGTATTTGGCCCGTCTCTCTCTCTCTCGATCCTATGTTCTTTTCGCTGTATGTTTAAGGAAGCACGCTGGAGCTAACCTCTGAGGTTGCTCGCGGCTGTCATGGTCCCCTGCGGGACTGCGTTCGGGGCGTGACATATTGACACGTGGCCCTATCAAATTTAACGTCATTAAATATGGCCGATTCAAAATGGTTCTAGAGCTTTTACGGTCCGCACGCTATTGCTTTGTCCGGATTGTAAGGATGTCACGTGTCTGAACTTTTGCAACGTGGAAGCACACGATTCGCGGAAGAAGCATTTATAATTGTGCAGACCTTTTTTTTACCGTCCGAACCTGGGTCTTTTGTCCGTTGGAACATGGTTTATAACGTCCGGACTGAATAGAGTATTCATGACGATTTTTAATTTGCCACTCTAGCCTGACGATTACTATTCGTTACGTAATACGGTTCGGATTGTATATAAACGTAGTCCGAACGGTATTGTAAAAGTTATGACGATTATAATTATCACTCAGTTACGACGATGTGAAATTTGTCACCCTGCAGCGAGTCCGAATGGGTATCTTTAGAGTCTGGATTTTATTTTGTTTTTGTGACGATTTTTTTCTTCACTTATTCGTAACGCGTGTATGTCGTCACACCAGCGATACGTCCGAACGTGTTTGTGACCAGTCCGGACGATTTTGATGTTCTTGGATAGTTTTGGGTGACGAAATTAATAATTTGTCATGAAAAATTCACTTTAGATGACAAAATTCGGTTTGACACCCAAAATTTTATCACCTAAAGCATAATTTCTTGTAGTGTCTAAAACGTAGAGTCTGGTCGGGGCAAGAGGAAAAAAGAGTACCACAATTATAGCATGCGTGCATGCAAGAGTGCTTAGCTTGGCAGCAAAGCGTCTGCCGCCGAGCGAACGGGCGATCGTGTCTTCCAACCGAAGAAAGAGAAGATAGCAATAATGATGCCATGGCCCTGCCAGTTAAGATCACTAGCATATTTCAGGCAGGGACCCATTTCAATAAGACATTAACGTCGTTACGTCATAGCCCTTACAAATTCAGAACGACAAGTATATGACTAAAGCAACAACTCCATGGCCGTGGAAAAAGATAACAAGTACGACAGGGCGCCGCCTTGTGGAGTCCCACCATTAACTGAGCACCAGCATTCTGTTGGGTAGTGGTACAGTACAGCTCTATGGCCCCAAAACAGTGCAATGAGACCCCAGTGTCACACCGCTAGCTAGGCTACTACAAGACTACTACTCCACTGTTGAAAAGGAACTTTTCTTTTTATCCCCAACCTGGAACGATGCATTTGATTTGAATATACAAGTGGACCACATCAATTTGGCTCAATCCGCACTCCCAGGCATTCCCTGAATTGAAAATGTCTGGGGGCATTGCAACAGGGGTTAGAATTATTGGTTGGTGCTATGGATTAATAATATTTCCTGCTCCACTGGTATTAGATCTGCACTACATTGACTTTATGTTAACAATGGGTTATATCTTATCCCGCTGATATTTTTACCCAAATGTCTAAAATAGAGAGGCAACCCATAGAAGCTTCTTCACAGGAATCATTGTGTTCCAAAAGATTAAGCAAGAAAGTACTGAATAGAGAGATAAACGAATTAAGGTGAGTCAGAAACTTACATTCATCATAGAAAGTCCATTAATGAAGTACATATTTACTTTTTAAGGTGTATGTAACTTGTATATAAAAGGGTGTAGTACCAAAATTATTAAAAATTCATACTTTTAACCAATGCGGGGACTAAGACAATTTATATTATACTGACACTTTGAATGTAACATTCACGTATAGTAGAAGGAGAAACTTGTCCTGTTGAAAAGGATTTGAGGCTTGTCATTTTGCATATATAAGGCCAACTGAGATACTGTGCTGGAGGCGTGGAGGTCGGAGTTGAAAGATATCCAAGCCCCCAACTTGAAAACCAAAGAAAACCATGTAGCTAGAACGGAATGACGAAACCCAGAGAGAGACCTCAGTGTGGTACTTTTGACTAACGGAGGATATTGGTTTGAAGGGTATAGTCTTCATCGACTGTCTATGCAAAATTAAGTGGACCTTCTAGCACCAAGATAGGAAGAAGGCTTGAGTTGGCAAAGCTATCATTCATTTGGTTGAGTCGTGGGTGGGTAGCTGTTCCCTGTGCTAGAACATGAGACCCCAGGCCAGTATGGCAACAACAATGACCGTACCCAAAGATATTTTTTTAAACTCACGAGTCCTCTATTGCTTCATCTTCCTTTTATTTAATTCTATGGATAGGTAAATAATATAACTTACATCTTAAACGATCTAAGAAAATCACTAATGATATCTGTATTTTTAATTGAAAAAGATTTGTTAAGACTTTATTACATCATTATAAAATCTAGTTCAACTTAATAAATTTTAACGTGGGATTTAATTCTTATATGACTCATCTCTCATTTCTTCTCTTCTCTAATACTATGTAGAATTTGGAGTATCACATCACTTTTCATTTACCCGTTGTATCAATAGTTAAGGTAAATTTAAAACTGTGTATAAGACGTACGGTTTTATGTTCGATTCCTTCGATGGGATCATATACGGCCTACTTATGCGGAACTCATTGGAGTGATGAGTATCATGTGCTTGCTCTATGAGGTAATTGGCACATGGCATTAAAACTTTATATTGCATCTAAGTTGAGGCAGATACGTCTTGAGTTTAATGCACAAAGAGTATTCGAGATTTCCAGCATTAACTAAAAAAAATAACCCAGCACATCGTAAAATTACAAATTTTCATCTTATCTGGGGCACAATTTGAACTCATTCATGCGGAACCCATAAAATTGTGATAGCAAAAATTAGATGCCAAGTTATATTAACAAAGACCTTATATATATATATATATATATATATATATATATATATATACATGATACGAAGTATTTGGGGTGGAAATTTTCATCTCTCAAAATTTCTATACAATTATAAAATAATCTCTCCTCATTAAATTATAAAATAATATTATAATATTCAATTAAATTTTATCTCTCTTCATTTTTCATAAAATATCTATACTTTTTCACAAACATCAATACCCAACATTTTCACAACCTCAAAATTTTCACGGACAAACACCACCTTTATATGCGTTTGCAAGGGAAAAAGATTCAAACCAAAGCATTTAGTGGTCCAAAGATGTTATAATGCAGTCTAGATTTGCTTTTTGAAACAAAAAATTGCACCACCTCATTTAATAGCTGGTTATTCACTTCTGATTGATATTTAAATTTCGAACTAATAAGTCCGAATTTCTTATTGTCTCTATCATTGAGGTTGGATATATGGGGACTTTTATAATTGCAACTGGTAGAATATTTTTAAAAAAATCGCGAAATTTTAATCTCTTCGTAACATACCCTATATAATGATGAAGATGGCAGCTCGAAGACATACTATAGGACAGCGCCGTTAATGCGGATTAGATTTTGCTTAAACTAATCGAACTTTCTACTTACATCAACCCAATAATTCCTCGGTTGGTCTGTCAATGAATCGATGACCCACCCAGGAACCAAAAAAATAAAAATAAAAAGAATGAGTTGTTATTGGTCGAACATTCTTGTAGAAATGTGAGGATATCCAACGGTGAGGATTTCATGAGAAAAGGCTGAGTTGAAGGTCGTAAAAGCATCTCTCTCAAGATAAAAGGCCCTTCACTGCATTTGAGCTCTTTGTTGTGGTCCTACTCCTCGGTTTGTGCAAGTACTGCGACCTTTGTTGAAGTGGTCTTTCTTGTACTGTCAGGGCTGCGTTGGTTCTGCGACCGAATCCTTCACTGCAATTAATGGAGATCCCAAATCCTTCTCCTAATTCTGTATTTTATGTATCTGTCATCCGTTTTTAGCTTTCCTTGAGAAGCATGTCCCTTATCTTTTACTCCCTTTTTTAACTCTCTGGATCGAAGAGAAGTCTTCTGTTGGTACTTTAATTTATCTCCGGAGTACCAGATTCAGTTTCTGCTCCAATTTCATTCGAAGTTACAGCCTGCTCAGGATGTTGTGAACTTGTGGAGATGGAGGTGTAAAATCAGCCATTTTACATTGATATTATACCTCTCTCTCTCTCTCTCTCTCTCTCTCTCATTTTGAAATACGAAACTGCATGGTTCTCTAGATTCCGGTCTCTTCAGCAAATCATTTGTTGTGTTGGATGCGTTGCATTCCTGAGAGCTGTCAATGGTCCCTTGCTTTTATCTTTTCAGGGGCTATTAGCTGTCATTGCTTTAGAGCTGAGCTGTGAATTTGGTTTCTCTTCCCATTTTCTCTTCCTTTCTTTTTCGTACTGAAGTACCCATGACAAACCTGTTTCAAAACTCGTCGTTCAGAACCGCTAGGTTTGGGACGGCAATCTGGGCGGCGAAGCTCTTATTGTTATCCACAGGGATTGCATCTACTTTAATGTTTTTCAAAGTGGCGTTAATTCCCTACATAATAAACTTGTCAGTATCCACTCTTCCACGCCTCTGGATCTCCCTCCGAGGCTGGCTCTCTCCTCCGTACATCTACATCATCGTCAACTTCATCATCATCACCATCGCCGCCTCTTCCGCCTTCCAGCACCAAAAGCACCATCCTTCCTCCTCGCCTACAGATGCTAAACCTACAACCACCCACCAACCCCAACACGGAGACCAAACCAAAAGCTTCCAAGACATCAATTCAAAACATGAGTCTATGAAAGGCAGCAATCTTAACCATTCCCACGAGACCCTATGGGACTACGTCCTGGAAGAGCACGAGAAGCAGCAAATGAAAGCTACTTCGACTTCCAACCCGTTACCAGAAGCATCTCCCGAAGATTCTTGCGTAACGGAAGCCGGTGAGGACAAAGGTGTCGACCAGGATACCCTGGACGCGACATGGGAAGCGATCATGGAGGCGCAAGGGAAGCCAAAGACGCGGCAGCTCAAGAAGAGCGAGACCTGGGACGTGCCGCCCCGTCTTGCAAGGGTTGAAGCAAAACTGAATAATGTAGTAGATCATGGGGATCCTGATCAGGACGATCCTGTCTCTTGGGCTCTGAAGGAACTGAAGAAGTCGGACACTTCCAATGAGAGAGTATCGTTGAGGAGGAGGGACAAGTCAATGAGTCAGGACGAGTTGAACCGACGAGCTGAAGCATTCATCAAGAAGATCAATGATGACATGAGGTTACAGAGGCTGGAATCTGCTCAGCGGTTGATGGAGATGGTTAATGGGGGTACTGTTTAGTGTAATTCCTGGGAGTAAAAAGATAAGAAAACACTTTTTTTAATGATCAGTACTAAAAACGTGAGGGAAATGAGATGTACAATCTACGACACGTGTCTCCCTTATATGGTAATGGTGAGTCACTGATTAGACTAGCTGGAAATACCAAAGCGTGCTATTGGAGGTGGGCTAGCCTTTGTTTCTCCCTGAATATCCAATTAATTAAAAGTACCTCTCAGATCATAAATAATGTCTCGTCTAAATTATATATGCCAAAAGTGTTAGTACATTATTTGTACTACTGCTCTCGCCTCTCAAATCTCAATATTGTTGAATATTTTCATCCAATAATTTCCAAGTGAGCTGAAAGCAGCGAGTTTTTAAGCAATCGAACGGACGAATTACTTAAAAGGATAGTGGTGTGTGTGGAAAATCCGGGCACCCAACCACGTGCACCGAGCTCGGACGAACCTGGCCTAGTATACGCACGAGGTGGACTTAACGTCATGGCAAACCCCGGGCCGTGCAGCCCTCCCAAACCACACATGTCAGTTAAGTCCAGCTTCGCTGAGGGAGTAACCCCAATAAATTGTTTGCATCTGAAAGGATTCAAACTTGGGACCTCTGAAAAGCAAACCCCTAGGCTCCAAGTCTTCACCACTCAGGCCATCCCTTGGGGTTAAAAAAAAAAGGATAGTCCAGTATCTCTGTTACGGCAAGAAAAGATCGTGGTACAAATAAGGATAGTGCAGTAGTCTTTCCAAGGCAAAATCGTCTGTGCAGAAGATTGGGGGGTACCGTGGTGCGTGAGGGAGTACACATGTCAGGATAATGCAGGAGGTAATGGGCGTGGCTGGGCTGACAGTGATGTATATAAAAATACACCTAGAGACACATAAATATATATAATTTCCATAGCCTAATAATATATTGAAATTTACAACGGTTGATCATAGGAACAATGACATCACATCTCATCACAGGTTATAAAGTTTAGCATACGATACTAGCAGTGGCGAAGCAATGATTGATGTCTTGGGAGCAAGACTCAAAAGTAATATTCTTACTAATTTCGATCCATTTCGTGAGGATAATAATCTGTCACATTATAGAGTAGAAATATGCACTTTTTGTAATTCAATTATTGGAATCTTAGAGGACATTATATTTGTTGAGGATCTAATCTAAGATTTCAGGATTATAATTGGAGGAAGGCACTTTGAGCTGGATGGATGGCTCAAGTTGGTTTGCAAGAAAGGGCATTATAGGTAGCATGTCAGCAGGGGCGAAGCCTGGGAGTTGGGGGGACACCCCAAAAAGTTTGAGAGTTCTTTTTTTTTTTTTAACCCCAAGGGATGGCCTGAGTGGTGAAGACTTGGAGCCTAAGGGTTTGCTCCCCCTGAGGTCCCAAGTTCGAATCCTCTCAGATGCAAATAACTTATTGGGGTCACTCCCTCAGCGAAGCTGGACTTAACTGACATGTGTGGTTTGAGAGGGCTGCACGGCCCGGGGTTTGTCATGGCGTTAAGCCCACCTCGTGCGTATATTAGGTCAGATTCGTTCGAGCTCTGTGCACGTGGTTGGGTGCCCAGATTTCCCTCGTCACCCCAAAAAAAACCTTATTTTTCAAATTTTTTCATTGACCCCAGCTATTATAAGATTATATATTTCGGCCCCCTAAAAACTAAATTCCATTTCCACCTTCGCCCCTGCATGTCACTATATATTTACAATTTGAGGTCCCTGACCCTACAAAGGACTGCAGATAAAGTGTCGGTACCCTCCCAGCCATTTGGAATCTAAACTAATAATTATTCATACAACCTGAGAGCAGTATTTTCAATTCCCCAGCTTCATAAAAATTAGGATTTTCCAGCTGATCGATACAACTTTCTTCCTCGCTGAATTCACCAAACAGTAATTCTTATATTTGTTGGGCCATTGAAATGGCTTTCTGAAGATTACAAAAAGCTTTCTCGTACCGGAGGAATCCCAAAAACCAGAATTCAAAGTTATCCACCGTATGTATTTCAATGAATTTCTGAGCAGGATTTCTCACGTTTTCACTTTGGTGGGCTCTTTGAATCTTCCGTACTGGTATCATAACCTGCCACGATAGAAACAAATTTTGTATGTCAATCATTATATATACTTCCAATTAATATTAAATATAAAGTTTTTATGAGAATTTCCCAAGGCCTTACCCTTAAATTTTGTGGAAAAGAGATATAAAATTATGGAATGCAAATTGCTATGATCATATATTTCTACGAGCATTAATATGCCATTTTCGAACTCAAACTTCAAAGGTTAATTAGTGAAAATCTACTTTACTCTTTAGGCTCAACTAAGATAGATATCCTCTTAACTATTTGCCAAACTATGGCCCACACGTGCACCACATGTAATACAATTTAATTAAAAAGTTTATTCTAATAAGGTAAATAAGAATAGAGTCAATTAGATATACATTGTATTCTTAAAAACATGGGTTAATTAAGACCCTTTTAGTACTCCTTAGGTTTAACCCTTACATTTAGATGCTGTCCCAAACTTAATTGATTGACACGTCACATAATAAAATGTCGAAAACAAATTCAAAATCCATATAAATTAATTATAATTCAAATCTAATTTCGTATAAAATAGTATAAGATCAACCCCACTTTTTTTTAGGTACATGAAAAATTCAACCTATTTTATTTAGTTACTCAATTCAGTCAATGATTTGTTATTGTAACAAATGGCAAAACTATTTAATTTGACATACGTATTTTCTATATTTTCTATGAGCATAGCTGGTGGTAGGACGTATTGGGGAACCTGTTGATTTTGGGAAGGGAGAGACTTGGGGCTCAACGTATTGATTGTGGGGAGAGCGGGAAATTAGATGGCTGGTAGATTTCTGTTTAGTTTTGACAGATAAATGGAGAGTTTGCATCCAATATACGTACCTTGTAAGGTGTTCTAATCAACTGGCCGGAAGAGGATTGAATGGTGATGGATCTTTCACTGCAGAAGGCAACCCTCTCAGTAGAAATAAAGAGAAGGCCTGCAATAGGACCAGCTGTGGTTGACAAGTAGCACTGTGAGGCCTTTAACATCCTCTCTCCTTCTCGCGTACCAAAAATCTTTCTGAAGATGTTCTCCCTCCCTCCTTCTTGAACAATCCTTGCCCCCAACCTTAGCTTTCCCTTAACACTGTCAGAGAACTTGGGCCCTAGTTTTACTGCACGTCCAAGTTAAAAACAAAGATCAGCCCTGCTACTTTCGTCGTGATAATTTGTTCTACTTTCAAAATTGAGTACAAATATCCTTACTATGCTCGCGAATCCTGTATGCAAAACTGCTACTTTTGCTCCCAAGGTTTTTCTTCTGGCTCATCTCTGAATCCACTTTATCTGCACTCGCGGCCAATAATTGTCCATCAATTTTTTATCTGGAAAGCAGAGAGAGAGAGAGAGAGAGAGAGAGGAGGAGAGAGGTCATTGCTTACTGGTTTTGAATGAGGAAGAGCCATCTGAGGAAGATGGACTCTGAAGTAAGCTGACAGGTTCAGATAGAGCAGAGTGCCTCTTTGGAGTTGTGTCATATGACTTCATCAACGGACTCTCCGTAAACTGACCCGCATAATATTTTTCCTCCATATCAAAGCTAAGGGCTCTTTGCCCTGCTGTTTCTTCAACTGGAACTTAATAGAAGAGGAAGACAGAAGCTTACATTCACTTCTTTCCAAATCAGTCACGTCTTTGTGTTTGCCTATATAGAGAGAGAGGGACCAGAGGGGTGTGTGAACATGAAGAAAGCATGAATTTTCTACAATTCTTATCTGCTTTGAACTTCACAGTTCAAACCCTTCCTTCTTTAGTTAGTATATTGAGTCGTAGGAAAATAATGATTTTCTAGAACATGTCGCAGTTTCGCGGCAATCTACAAGAGAGGAAAGTAAGCCCACTTTCCCGCATATATATTCATATTAAAACCAAAATCTCAGTCAAGGAAAGGCGCTCAACGGACCCCACAAAAGCTTGCAATTTTCCAGTTGCTCGATGATGGAAAACTTGTAATTATTTTTCTTGTCGAGCGAAGACTTGTCAAGGAAAAACTGTGGAAATTTATAATGGTTGCTCACATCATCTTAACGACTGTCCGCTGCTTAGAACCATATATTGGACCTCCACGGTTGAATGGTCTCATCTCACTTGGATGCACTTGAGCGTGCCCAATTTGACTAATGGCGCTGATCTGTTCACTAGAGAATTTTAATATGGAAAAAGATAAGCTTCTAGCATTTCTCATGATATCCGCGTGTCTAAGAGCCGTGCCTGGCTTGGGAGTGCTATTTTTCAATCTCCATCTTCAAGAACCCACACTACTTGCATTACATCAAAAGCTTACTATCGATCCAGCAGTTGATCAATTAAAATGTAATAGTTCTATAATCTTCTTATAGCCGGCAATTTCCGGCTTTCGCTTTCCCATGGTCAATATCTACATATAATGAAAGTGATATTATACTGCAAATGATCGACTTTTAGACAAACCATGACTTTTTAAGGTAATATATCTCACTGTTCACTGAGCAATTTCAAGAGCTGGTAGCACGAATTTGGAAAACTCTCTGCTGCTACTGTCCCCCTGTTCCGTTTCAAAATGTCTGGCTTAGAGCCCCTCTGTTCCGTTTCCAGATTGGGCTCAGGTCTTGCCGCTTTTTCTGCAAGAAACCCTACCTCCACAAGTGATTCTCATAGGATTCCGCGATATTCATCTCCTCGTCAAAGAGGCATAATCTCATATTAAGCAGCAGAAAGGGGCATCTAACTGCAGAAATTTTAGTTACACTGAAATGATTCATGCCCTTTGGATGCTTGGGAGGAACCCGCGCTTCCTCCCAAACATATTACATCTATATGCCCTGTTGACAACATGCTTATCTAACGGCTGACCTTGGCACATGAAGTTTAAATCGTGTCTTAATCATGGGATAACTAATATGTTTTACCTGCCCTGTGCATGATATATTAGTACAGTTCCACAACATATTATTTTCAAACTAACTATAGGTCATTGACGGAGACAACAACATCTGGAAACTCCACTGATTCAACCAAAAGCAGTCCAAGGAAAAGAATCTCACGTTGGTGGCATGTACAAACTAGTTATAATTCACCTGACAAACACCTGCAACATGCCTCTCCAGCCACGATCTGCAACCAAAAGTCAAACTTAGTTGACACAAAATCACAAACATCCAGAGTACTGTAGCAATTTTCTTCAGGCAGAGATGACATTTACCATATGATCTAGGCATCCAGCATTATTAAGAGGTGATGTCCCTTTGATGGTCTTCGACTATGTTAAGTAGTCACTCAAATGTATTCAAGTGACCAAAAGTGCATACTATATTATAGCAGGCATGATTCCCTGGTTTTACCAGAGATTCGAAAATTTCATATAGATCAACAATCACCACAAAAAAAAAATGAGCCAACAATTAGCATCAAGGTAATTCCTTGGAGAATTACGCAAATAAGCACCTTGATTAGCATTTTATTACAAAAATCCTAATATACCAATACAATTCAAAAGTTTAGTAATTTGTTACTGAAAATATTTCACCAGTCAAGGAACCTACTGCACATGTAAACCAGACAAATTCAGAACGAATTACCAATTTGCACCAACAAAGAAACTAAACCTTATTCCTCCTGTGTATTATATATTTCTATCAAGTATTTATAGGATTGGAGATGTAACCAATTGCTGCAGAATTGTTAGCAACATGCATCTTTTCCACAGAACTACAGAAGAACACAATCTTCTTGTTCCCAAACACCCCCTCCCTCTTTTCCCTTTCAGAGGGAGAGAGAGTTAAACATCCCGGCTTCAATTTCTTAGAGTGAAGACTCAATGATTGACACATTTCCTGCTAGAAACAAGTCAAGACTCAAAAATGCTCCTGATTTGTGTCTTTGTGCATGCTGGATAGGAGTACGCAACCAAAAGAGCTGATAAACAACTATCTACCAGGATCGACAGAAGAAACTTGAAAGAATGAAAAAATGTTTAGATAAGTGCAAAAATAAAAATCACAGGTTTACTACAATAAAGTACAAGAGCTATTGGATGTTAAGGACACCAATTAATGACTTGAAAAGAGAGGAAGGTACAAAGATAAAGGACAATCAACAGAGCAAGGACATAGCTAAACAAGGCATGGCAACTTAGGCATAATTGGTCACGATCAGTGCCACATAAAAAAAAATGGCTTAAATGCACCCAGTCTCTATGGTATGAGAAAATTTCAAATTAGTCCCTGAAGTAAAGAAAGTTGCAAATTAGTCCCTATGGTAAAGTTTCTGTCAAAAACACGTCCTTCCGTCCACCCTCATCTCTTTCACTAACGGCATATGCTAGTCAACACTAACCACAACGTGCTCTATGTGCCCAAGTAGACCCCATAATTTACTAGCACATGTTGTTAGCGAAAGAGATCAAGATGGACAAAATGACATGTTTTTAATGGAAACCTTATCACAGGGACTAATTTGCAACTTTCTTTAATAGGGACTAATTTGTAATTTTCTTATACCACAGGGACTGTGGCTGCATTTATGCCTAATATCTAATGAAAGAACCTAAAATGGAATATTTATGACACTCTTAAGGATTGAATGAGCAAGATGCAATTAGGCTTAGATGACAGATATTTATGCTTATGCTTAAAGAAGGAGAGATCAAAGATGTAGATTTAATACCTTAAGTACAACAAAGATGGTTTTTCCTTCTGTTTTTTTTTTTTTTTTTTGCGGGTGGTGGGGTTGAGAAAGATTGTTTTTTTTTTCTTTTTTTTAGTTATTCTCCTGGCTTTAGAGGAAAAGTTTAGGCTATGTTTGTTTCATTCTCAAAAAGTTTTCAAAAACTTCTCACTCATTTTTTCATCAATTCAAATACCTTTTCACCAATCCCCAATAATTTTTTCATCAATTTCAATACATTTTCAACAATCCCAATAACCTTTTACAAATTCCAAAACTTTTAACACATTTTTCACCAATCCCAGGAGAATCTACACTACTTCCAAAAAACACAAAAAATAAAAACTGTTTTTGAGAACTCAACCAAACATAGCTTTAACTTCCAGGGAGCAATGTTTCTGTTTTAGACATTTTCTCATCCTATGGCCAAACCAGAATTTTCAATGTTTAAAGCTCAAATATTCTACAAGTTTCAAAGGTATGGGTGCCTACAGTTAGTGGGAGCTTATTCATAGATTTATTGTAGGCTGTGATGTTTGTGCTTCTTTATTATTATTTGAACACAAGCACAAACTTCCATATACAATCAATTTTTCCTTTTAGTTCATAAGTGACACAAGTATTTAGTGATCATTCTTTTTAAGTTAGCCATGAGATGCAAAATACCTAGCAGTTGTTAACTTGGAAGTCTGAATAAGTTGAAGAGATTCCAACCCCAACCTGACCCAACTGAAACATATAGAACCAGAACTTGGAAAACCCTATTTCAAATTTGAGAGAAAATCCACTACGTGCAAAAATTATCAATGGCGTGCATGCTTGGGGCACATAAAAGATCAAATATGCTTAGAAAACTTGAATATAAGTCTACACTTCAATTAGTGTAAGAGAAATTTTCATGTCTACTACTGCTTTAAATTTAAGGACCCATTTAATATATCCAAACTGACACATGAAA
The DNA here is from genome assembly GCA_963930655.1 of Myrica gale. Classification (NCBI taxonomy): domain Eukaryota; kingdom Viridiplantae; phylum Streptophyta; class Magnoliopsida; order Fagales; family Myricaceae; genus Myrica; species Myrica gale. The sequence goes on along the minus strand of OZ005619.1, from coordinate 9,781,039 downwards.
TCTCGTAATGGTTCAATGTAAATAGGTAGTATGAACTGGTCACAAGCTCCAGATGCATTAGCAACATATTTCGATAAAATCTTTAAGAGATTCTTAAATCTAAAATTTCTAACTTGAAAACAGTGCATTACCTCTTATGTACTTACCAGTGTCATTGACAACAATATGACCACTGTCAAACAGCAGATCTCAAGTCATTTTAGCAGCAGCAAGTTTCTCCTCAAGCTTTGCAACCCGAGCCTACAAAAGCATAGGACAGTCATGAAATAAAATGGTTGTGAACTCCTTGAAATATAGTAATAAATAAACAACCCACAGCCAAACTCATCGAACATTCTTTTCATTCCGAGGTGATGCTATTGTTACACAGAAAATTTCCTGACTAGTTTTTCTGCCATGTGATGGCACCAACTACAACAATAGGTAGTCTCAACTACAACACACTTGACACCAAATTTTGATTTGGCTTGACATCCTCAAGTCAGGTGAAGGGATTTTATTTGCTTGCATCGTGTAAGTCGGGTGCAAATCAACCTAGTTTTCCTTAACAACCAATTTTAGCTATCCCCAATCGTGGGTCTTGAAAGGTATCCGTTTATGCTTCGTAGAAAGGGTGAATTTCTCTTCTATTTCAGCAGCGCTGCACCGCGATGCAGTCCTACCCTATTGAGAGGCAATTAACCATGTCACAGGAAGTTCCATGGAAAACTGCCTCCAACCACTTAGTGTTGGCTGCACGGCATTCAGCCAGGCCAGCCATGCATCTAAGTACTTGCTACTAATAGTTAATAGGGTATTATTATGACATTCTGTCGTGTCAATGTCCTAAGAGTTGTGTTATGCTTCCCATTATGGTATGATTCCTCGACAAGTAAGACTGAAGTTGAGATTGACTCACTTTGGTACAATATGGCTTCTTCCTGAGGCATGCTGCCTTAAGAGAGGTGCCCGCCTATTACAATTAGCTAAGAGCAGGCTCTCTTATTTTTTTTTATAAGTAGCTAAGAGCAGGCTCTTCCCCATCATAGGAAACTTATCTTTCAGTCGAGAAAAATAAAATGACAACAGACTGTAGTTTGTAACAAATATGAAAGTGCCAATAAAGGTTTAAACGTAAGAAAATATGAAGCTAAAATAAAAGAAATGCAAATCAGAAAGTAGAGGAAACAAGGATGCATTTCATATATGGAGGCCCCTCGTAATTCATTTAAGCACTTCACAAGGCAGATTTTAGTATGGGTTAATGTGTCAAAGTATAACTTTTTCTGAGTCTGAAAAGGCCTACATCACCATTGGTATGTCTTGCCTACTACCTTATTTCCTTCACCCAAATGGCATACAGTCGAACCCAGTACTCTATTTTGGTGTAAGATCCTGAAGTCTTACTGTTTGGGGACGCATTCCCTACGTGTTCTTTTCACTTTTATGCCCTCGTACGAGTATTTCCATGTTAACTCTTTAATGCCAATTGCATTAGCCAACTTCAAACCATTAATGTTACTGGGGAGTACCATGATTGACTAAGCTGTGAAAAAACCTAACCACTTCAAATATTAGTATGTGATTATTATGCGAGACCTCAAACTTCTCAATTAGGGTGGGACCATTAAGTTATACCTATGCCTACACAACCAAACACTAGTGACAAGGACTAATCTAGCAGCAGAACTATAAAAGTTAGAATCCTTCTTTGTAATCAGAATAATTGCAGTACGGTTTCACATATTTGATAGAATTGCTATTTTCCTAAAACCTGTTTGATCCGTCTCTATTACCATTGTTTGTCCTGATTGCGATCTCTAATGCAGTTACTTTGTGAAAAAATATCTTCTAGAATACTGAAAAATATAGATCCCACTACCAAGCTATCCATACCCTGTGTTTCAGCAAGACTGCAATTGTAAAAGTAGGGCCAATAATAAACAGTCACTTGATCAATGACCATAAGAAGAATTCCATAGCTGCAGATCAAGGATGACAAATTGGTTTAAACCAAATGATATTCAGGATGGTAAGCACAAAGGTTTGGCAGAGCTTGCTTGAACATCAATCATATTGATATAAACATTAGTTGGTAACCAACCTCACGAAAGGGGGGAAATGAGACCTCTCCTTTCATTTTATAGATGCATCTTTCAACTAAATTTGGATATGCAAGAAGCTAAATAGCTTAATAGATAAGAGAGATAATTAAAATGTAACAGTGTTCATGCCATAATTCTTGTGGTACTTGCCTTAAATGATTTGGAACGACGAATGGAAGGATCTATCTGCAAAGATGTTAAATATGACTTCTCAGCTGAATCAATTTGGTCCATAGACAAGAAAGCATCACCTTGGCATATATAAGCCTGGACAAGATAGGTTAGTCATCCCATAACTGAAAATAAAAATAAAATAAAAAAGAAAAAGAGTAACCAACTACTTCTGAATTAGTTCCTCACTGGTGCTGCATAGGTAAATGGATAGTATAACAGGAAAACTACATTTTCATTCAATAATGCAAAATTTGTCAAATAGAATTGTATGGAACAAGAAGCATGTGGTGATAAATATAGAAACAAATGCATCTCGTTCATATGAAGAAAGTGAGACAATGTTTTGGAAAATTTATTGTAGGAATAGAGTTTGAAAGCAATATTATTTCAAGTGCGTCCAATCTGTACCATGAGGGAACAACACGGGAAAGAGCTAGAGGTAGGTTTGTATTTGAAAGCCTGTTATATAGCAGAAGTCCAAAACAGGTAGCTGTGCCATAATGCTGCTGCTTGATGTATTCTAGGAATTTCAAATGGCAGAAGCCTGGACACCACCCCCTCAAATTTCCATTTTACAAAATATGTCATACTACTATATCATGCATACTAGCATCCTACACGCTTCTCAATTAGTATATAGACCACTTCAACATTAAGAACAAATCAATACTTGCGTCCTCGGACACAGGCTCACTATGTGTAGATATCCCATAAATCAGTAGTATCGTTGTTTTACAGTGTCTTACAATTCATTCTTACTTGGCTTTGTAAGGAGCAAGCATTCTTACATGGAGAGAAATATATGCTCAGATGCTCACTTGTTGGAGAGGGCAGTTTTAGTTGAAATGCAAGTGATCAAATATGGGCAGGTCACTCTGTTATGTTGGGTACTACGTAGCGAGAGTAACTATCAAACCATCTCGCTAAAATTTACATCTACAATCCTTGTATGAATGGACTAGTATTCCACACAGACGGCACTATGCTTCCCTCTAGATTTCCATTTTTATATTGGAGACGGTAATATAGTGGAACTGCTTCATTTATTAATATAGCTAAAATTGAAGTGCAAAATGTGTTTAGAAATGAACAGAAAATCATACTTCTCAGTTTTGCCAGATTCAAAGGCAACAGAAGTGGGTCCCAGTGATTTGTTGTTTGAAGAAATAAAATAATTGGAATATGCAGGAACATATCCTGACTGATGATTGTAAATTAAATTTTGGCTCACCTCATGGTACTTAGGAGCAAATTTCAAAGCTTCTCTGGTATCTTCAAGAGCCCCCAAACAATTTCCCAGTGCTAACCTCACGAGAGACCTGAATGTCGGAAGTAGAAAAAATTTCATAAGAATTTTGATCATGAAATACACCAGTTAATTACAGAGCAAGGAGTGTCATAATGAACAGGAAACACGAAAATTTTGAAGGCAAGGGCTGTTGAGGTAGACTAATAGGAACCATGTACAGAGGTAAGACATTCGAATGCAAACACAAGTATATTCCCATAACGTATTTTGATGCATCCCTTCAGTTTCATTTAGAAACCTATACAGAGAACCATCTATAACGAACCTGCAGCAATAATATTTGACAAACACGTAAACGGACATGCAGATACGATTTTGAGGGTACCCAGCCACAGAGGAAATTTAATGCAGAAATGCAGGCTTGGAATATGATTTCTCTAGTAGCAAAATAATAACTCAATGTTATCTGCCATAGCAAAGTAAAAAGATATACTTGAACCAACCTGTTTTTATATAAAATATGGATGCCACCAAATGGTTTCAGTTCTATAGCCTGCATCGGAAATAAACCGCACATCAATGGAAAAATAGCAATTGTTTCGACAAACACTCACTCCAGTGACTCCACTCAAAATACGGCAACTCCTTATTCTAATTCATCCAATCCGCTAAAAAGGAATAAGTGTACCCGTGAGAGCAGTAGCTCAGCCTGTGAGAAATTACCCTCCTCCGACTCAGTCTCAGCTCTCTTCCTCAGCGCAAGCGCTTCCAAGCTAGTTTTGGCAGCAGTATTGTCCGAATCATGACTGCATAATAATCCCACCATGATCTCTGCGGATCGAGCTGCCGTCCCGCAGTGGCCAACTATAATAAGTCCTCCGCCGTCGTCGTGTAACGCCGCGAGGTTTGGGCCAGCGCCGCAGCGGCCTAAGCAGCCACAGGACTTGACGGTGATGTTCGGGGGAGCCAGACCGGAGAGTGTTTCTAAGGTTTGTAGGGACCCTTGTCTCCGGCACGTCCGGTTCGTGCACACCCGGATTTCTCCGATTTCTCCCTTAATATCATGTCGTCTCCAAGGAGCATTGGAGTAGGGGAACTTATTACTCGATGCTGAAACTAACAGACTCGAGGCTCCAGAAGTATTCCGAACAAAACATATCCCTTGCTCCATATCCCTCTTTCTATCCGTCAATCTTTCCTCTGTCTTCGTGGTTACTCCGTTTACATCCCGACTTGTCCAGCCCAAAATATGGATAGGTGTTGGATGTGGTGAGGCATAACGACTACGACGGAATATTTATTTTCGGACAATATAAGGGGAAAATAGTTTTTGTAGAAGGTTCCATCGAACCAACCTAATCATGTCTTTAAACTGGAGAAAATATTTTATGGTCTAAAATAAGTTCTTAAAGCTTGGTCTGATAGGCTGAATATTTACTTGTTGGACAAAGATTCACAAAAGGAGGTGTTGATTATATACTATTTATTAAGAAAATTGATAATAACATCATCATTGCTCAAATTTATGTTGATGATATAATATTTGGCTCTCTTATATAATTGCTTGCTTTAGAATTTGTTGAGTCTATCAAAAATGAGTTTCATATAAGTGTGATTGGAGAACTTCATTATTTTATTATTCTGCAACTCAAATAAAACAAAAGATAGATTGTTTATTTCTCAATCGAAGTATGCAAAAGGTCTTGTGAAAAGGTTTGGTTTAGACAGTAAAAAGCACACAAAAGTTATAATGAATACTTCAATTAAACTTCATATTTATTCATCTGGTAGATGTGTAGACCATATCATGTATCGTAGTATAATCGGTAGCTTACTATATCTAACTGACAACAAGCCAGACTTGTCTTTTAGTGTAGGGATATGTGCAAGGTTTCAAGCAAATCCCAAAGAGACTCATCTGGAAGCAATAAAGAAAATCATACGATATGCGAATGGTACTGTAGACTATGGTATTTGGTATTTCAAATATTCCAATACTCATTTGGTAAGATATATTGATGCAGACTGGGCAGGAAACTCAGATGATAGAAAAAACACTTTACCTGGTTGCTTTTATTTTGGTTCGAATTTAGTAGATTGGTTTAGTAAGAAGCAATGTTCTATTTCTCTTTTCACAGCCGAGACAGAGTATATTGCTATGGGCAGTTGTTGTACACAACTACACAATTACTATGGATGAAACAAATGCTATATGATTATGGTTTACATCAGAAGTTTATGCATGTATACTGTGACAATACCAATGCAATAAATATTTTTAAAAACTCAGTTCAACATTCACGTACTAAGCATATTGATATAAGGCATCATTTTATGCATGATCTTGTTGATAGTTAGATTATCTCAATTGAACTTGTTTCAACTAAAAATCAATTAGCTTACCTTTTTACAAAATGATACATCTAGGTTTGAATTTTTAAGACAAGCTATTGGTGTTTGTCAAATTTCATAAAAAAAATTGATAAGTTAATTTGTATTATGCATTCATATGTCATTATGTCATTAGTACGTCTAAAAATACTCTTAGATAATGTTTTGAGAATTTCCAGAGCTATTAATGATTTTTTTCAAAATTTCAACAAAATATTTTTATCTGTTATTTTTCTATGTTTTAAGTTTGCATGTAGTTACTATGTAGTTTAAGTCTCTGATGTCAATGGTGGGGAGTATTTAGTGCCCATGTAAGGAATAGGCGCGTTGGGTTTATTTTTTTTTTTAAAAGCACACGTGTGCTTGTTTTTAAACTAGCGTGTGTTGCCTTTTAAAAGCCACTTACTGTTAGTTTAAACCTATCATTCTCTCCTCTCACTATTTACACACCTTCGCCTCTCTTTGTGCCGCATCTCACCAAAGTTGAATTTTTTGCACTTATGTGAAGAAAACTTAGTTTAATCACCCACAAACTCATGATAAATGTATGATTACAATCTTTCCTTTTTTCTGTAAAGATTATATGGAATTTTTGATGGTCGTGTGGCTGTGTGGTCCCACGTGGTTGGTGCGATATGCACTTTTTTGGATTTTTGTGTATACTATGATTTTCTGAAACCGTGATTCATTATTTCAAGAGATTTTCAAAGATTCCAAAATCTAGGGTTCAAAAAGTTTTCCCCTTTTCAAAAGGATAAACCAACATTTGAAAAGGGATTCAAATGCACCTGATATAGCCATTCACGCCCATAAATCATATCCTTCTCTTGAGCTCAATCTTGACCGGATTCTTCTAGAACTTGAATCAAGTTGACAAGTCTTTATTGTTCACGTGGATCTTGGTCAATGGATCTCCACGAATTGGCTTGAGTCCACGCCTCTTGAATTAACCCGTTGAGTGTCTCTTGAAGCTTCTTGGCCCGTGCACTCGTAACCGGCTCAATTGGGACTTGAATTGGATCTTTCGAAGATGTGTCTTGATTTCCATCATTCCCCTTCTCTTGAAAAGGATTTGCCCTCAAATCGTCACCTACATCAAAAGGGCTCAAATCAGTATCATTAAAAGTAGCACTTATATTATACTCACCAGGTAATTCTAGCTTGTAAGTGTTGTCGTTGATGCGCTCGAAGACTTGGAAAGGACCATCTCCTCTTGGGAGCAATTTGGAACGTGTTTTCACGGGAAATTGCTCTTTTCGCATATGCAGCCAAACCCAATCTCCGGATTCAAAAACTAGCTTGTGACGTCCCTTGTTGGCTTGTTTTGCATATTGCTCTGTTCTTCGCTCAATGTTGAGTCTTGCTTTCTCATGTATATGCTTCACAAAGTCAGCTTTCTTTTTGTCATCTAAATTAACATGCTCAGTCAAAGGTAAATGAGATAAATCCAATGGAGTTAAAGGATTAAACTCATACATAATTTCAAATGGTGAAAATTTAGTAGCAGAATGAATAGCTCTGTTATAAGAAAACTCAATATGTGGTAAACATTCTTCCTATGTTTTGATGTTCTTTCTAATGATCGCCCTCAATAAAGTAGACAAAGTCCTATTGACTACCTTAGTTTGACCATCAGTTTGTGGATGACAAGTAGTGGAAAATAATAACTTAGTACCTAAATTGCTCCACAAAGTCTTCCAAAAATAGCTCAAGAACTTAGCATCTCTATCCGAAACAATTGTCCTAGGTATGCCATGTAATCTCACAATCTCTCTAAATAACAAGTCGGCAACATGCGAAGCTTCATTCGTTTTGTGACATGGAATAAAATGTGTCATCTTAGAAAATCTATCCACAACCACAAAAATTGAATCTCTTCCACGTCTAATCCTAGGCAATCTTAACACAAAATCCATTGAAATATCAATCCAAGGCTCACTAGGAATTGGTAAATGAGTATACAAACTATTGGGCTGCACTTTGGATTTAGCTTGCCTACATGTGACATGACACATCTACCAGAAATTCGTTCAACATCTCGTTTCATGTGAGGCCAATAGAAGTGTTCTTGCAGAATAATTAAAGTCTCTGCAGCTCCAAAATGTCCAATTAAATCCCCACCATGTGATTCCTACACTAATAACTCTCTCAAAGAACAATTAGGCACGCATAGCTTATTCTCTCGAATTAGGTATCCATCAAGCCTAAAAAACTTACCACATGCGGTTTTCTCACAAGCCCTATATTCCTCACAAAATTAATGGTCATCAGCGTATAAAGTTTTAATAAGTACAAAACTGAGTAATTTTGCATCAAGTGTGGAAAGTAATGCATACCTGCGAGAAAATGCATCGGCGACTACATTCTGCTTACCTTGCTTATACCGAATAACGTATGGAAACGTCTTAATGAATTTCACCCAACGCTCATGTCTTTTGTTTAGCTTGTGTTGGCCTTTCAAGTGTTTCAAGAACTCATGATCGGTGTGAATCACGAACTCCTTAGGCCATAGGTAGTGCACCTATACCAATACCTGAAGCATCACATTCAACTTCAAACGTTTTAGAAAAGTTAGGTAAAGACAATAAAGGGGCGTTAGTCAGCTTCTCTTTGATTAATTGAAATGCATTCTCTTGTTCTTCTCTCCATCTAAATCCAACGTTCTTCTTGATCACTTCGGTAAGTGGTGCGGCTATGCTACTAAAGTCCTTCATGCACCGCTTATAAAAACTTGCAAGTCCATGAAAACTACGAACATTACCTACACTTGCGGGACTCGGCCACTCTTGGATTGCACGTGCCTTTTCTTCATCCACATGTATAGCTTGTCCACTAACAACAAATCCCAAAAATACAAGCTTATAGGTGTAAAAGGTACACTTCTTCCTATTAGCAAACAACTTTTCTTAGCACATCTAGAACAGATTTCAAATGTACTACATGATCATCCATGTTTTTGCTATAAATGAGTATATCATCAAAAATAGAGAACAACAAATATGCCTATAAATGCACGCAAAACATGGTTCATAAGTGTCATAAAAGTGCTCGGAGCATTAGTCAAACCAAAAGACATAACTAACCATTCATACAAACCATATTTTGTTTTAAAGGCAGTTTTCCATTCATCTCCTTCTTTTATCCTAATTTGATGATAATCACTCTTTAAATCAATCTTAGAAAATATGCAAGAACCATGCAGCTCATCTAACATATCATCTAAGCGTGGGATATGATGACGATACTTTACCGTTATGTTGTTGATAACTTGGCAATCAATGCACATTCTCCACTATAATTGTGCTTGCAACATTAGTACAACTATCACCATCAATAATCACACTACATACCTTGTCTTTAACGTAACACCTAGTGTGAAAGATGTTCTCTCGCTGCATTTCATCAGCTCATCTTGCTTGCAAGATCAATGCTCTCCTTGCCACCAATGTCAATGCATCAAGAGCTAAATACTCCTCATCGGAAACATCCTCCAATGGCGGCATGTCGTCGGTGTCGGAAGCTTCATCATTGGTCATAATTTCACCATTGGCTTGCAACACCATGACTTGCTTGTTTGGACATTGACTTGCTATGTGACCCCTGCCTTGACATCTAAAACATTTAATATCATTATTCCTAGAGGTAGTAGCTTTGGTTTTACCTTGAGAAACGTGGCTGGTGGTCACGGACTTGGACTCAGGTTTGGGCGTTTGTGGTTTGTCCATCGGCTTGGCATGACTCGATTTCCAAGAGGCAGAACTAGAGTTATGACCTGCACGTGTCCCACTCACTCTCTTGAGTTGTTGTTCCACTTTGATAGCCATATGCACCATATCTTCCAATTCCACATAATGCTGCATCTCTACCTTATCGTGGATCTCCCGATTTAATCCGAGTAAAAATCTAGCCATTGTAGCCTCTCGATCCTCATCTACATTAGTGCGGATCATAGCAATCTCCATCTCGTTGTAATAATCTTCTACACTTCAGCTCCTTTGCCTAAGACCTTGTAGCTTTTTGTACAACTCTCGATAGTAATAGCTTGGAACGAACCGCTTTCTCATCACTGTCTTCATATCCTCCCACGTATCTATTGGTCGTTCTCTATTTCATCTCCTGTTTATCACAAGCTGATCCCACCAAGTTATAGCAAATTCAGAGAAGTCAATCACGGCTAATTTTACCTTCTTTGTCTCGAAGTAGTTGTGACAATCAAACACGATCTTCATCTTCTTCTCCCACTCAAGATATGCTTCATGATCAGATCTACCTTGAAATGACGTAATCTTCATCTTAATACCACCCAAGTTGTTATCTTCTTGATTCCTAGCTTCTCTAACCCGCCCTCCATGTCTTCTATAGCCATCAACAGGATCCCGATCCTCTTCTTCGTCAAAACTAGATCCATAAGGCTCTTCATCCTCAACCCTCGCCTCCCTATGTAGAACTCTTTCCGTCTACGAAAATTGGGGGCGTTTTGTGGCTGCTTCTCAAGTGAATTCTCCATTTGATCTATACGTTGGTGAACTTGAGCCATTCCTGACTTCATCACACACTTTATCTCACTAATCAAGGACTCCATAAACAATTTAGGGTCAGCTAGTGTCGTAGTATCGTCGGCAACACTCTTGCTACTGTTATAAGACATGGTTGCTGCAAAACAAAGTTAGAAAGATAAAAGGACCTCACGATTCACTCCCTTATGTGTTTACACTCAAGAATGTGGATCAGTCTCCACTCGTGTTTCAACAAAAAATATATGGTTTTTACCCTCTGATGTTCTCACCACTATTGTCTTTTCCACTCGATAATTCTCTTTCAGTTCTTTTGAAACTAAACAAACAACTCAAAATTTCAAGCAACAATTCAACAAGAACTTATCAAGGAATTTCAGTAGAGCAAGATTATAAGGAATTTTAGGCAAAGCAAAATTATAAGGAACGCGATTGATTAGAATTTCGGAAGTACAAAATAGTAAAATTTTCCACGAGAAAAAAATTACTTGCTTGGGGTGAGGTGATTTTCTGACTTGTTGAAACCCCAATATATGGAAACAAACAATTTTTTTTCTTCTTTCAGTTCTTTTCGGACTCATTTCTGTCTTCTTCTTTTTTTCTTCAAGTCTTTTTCTCTTTTCTTTTTGATGATCAACAACTAGCTTTTGATAATAGGAATAAGAATTTTCGAAGTAACTAGTGTATGTAAACCAAGAACAAACTTGACATGAACAAGAACAAAAAAAGTTTGAAATAGAAGGGTAAAGGAAATTCAACAAGAACTCATCAAGGAATTTCAGTAGAACAAGATTATAAGGAATTTTAGGCAAAGCAAAATTATAAGGAACGCGATTGATTAGAATTTCGGAAGTACAAAATAGTAAAATTTTCCACGAGAAAAAAATTACTTGCTTGGGGTGAGGTGATTTTCTGACTTGTTGAAACCCCAATATATGGAAACAAACAATTTTTTTTCTTCTTTCAGTTCTTTTCGGACTCATTTCTGTCTTCTTCTTTTTTTCTTCAAGTCTTTGTCTCTTTTCTTCTTGATGATCAACAACTAGCTTTTGATAATAGGAATAAGAATTTTCGAAGTAACTAGTGTATGTAAACCAAGAACAAACTTGACATGAACAAGAAAAAAAAAAGTTTGAAATAGAAGGGTAAAGGAAATTCGGCTAAGAAGAGATAAATGATGTAGACCGAATTAGAAAAGAAACAAAGAAACAAAATTTAAAAGATAGGCAAATGATGTGAACGGGTAAGAGATAAATGATGTGGACGGCTAAAGAAGAAACAAAGGAACGAAAGATGTTAAAGGGTAGGCAAACTTGAACTAGAAAACCAGCTCTGATACCAAATGATGTGAACCTCGCCAAGAATAACGAGACCCAACAACGAAAGGGAACCCAAGATCGTTCTATGGACAGATTCGAATGGAAACCTCGACCCATTGTTTATGACAAATAAGAACCTCGGTATAAGGAAGACGCCACAAACGGCGATGGAAACTCCGTTTGATAAGTCGAGATGAACGCCACGAGAAATCCTGATAAGTTCGAATAGTTCTTCAAAGAACCAAAGAGAAATCATTTCACAAGTTTTGCCAAAATCTCAATTCCCTTTGATTCACACCAAAAGGCCAAATAAAATAGACTTGGAACATCCCTCCAAGAATAGGAAACAAAACCCAAAATTTGAAAGAAATTAAATGCTCTTAAAAGTAGCCAAAATAAAGGATAAGCCAAGTTTTCAAATATTCCTAAAAATCCAGCTAAGGAAAAGGGATAAACTAGCATTTGAAAATGTATTCAAATGCAAATCAAATATCCCTAAAAATTCGGCTAAGGAAAAGGGATAAACTAACATTTGAAAAAGAATTTAAATGCAAATCAAATATCCCTAAAAATCCGGCTAAGGAAAAAGGATAAACCACCATTTGAAAAAGGGATTCAAATGCGCCTGATATAGCAATTCACGCCCATAAATTAGATCCTTCTCTTGAGCTCAATCTTGACCGGATTCTTCTAGAACTTGAATCAAGTTGACAAGCCTTTGTTGTTCACGTGGATCTTGGTCAATGGATCTCCACGAATTGGCTTGAGCCCATGCCTCTTGAATTAACCCTTTGAGTGCCTCTTGAAGCTTCTTGGCCCGTGCCCTCGTAACCGGCCCAATTGGGATTTGAACTGGATCCTTCGAAGATGTGTCTTGATTTCCATCAATTTGTGTACGTCTAACTGATCTCCGTGTAACTTCGAGTTCTTAAACTAATGAATATCTTTCCCGGCCACAAGGCTCGTAGAGTTTTTCTTCTTGAAGTTTGTCTTCAATAGGTTTCTCTTCGTAACCATTTCGTGTGTTATGTGTGTGTGATTGAACTGATTTTCATTGTTGAATTGTTAAATTTAGATTGAATATAGATCTATCCAATATTGTCTTTAGTTAAAAGATAGTTTTCTTGAATATCTTGATACTTTGATAATTGTTTCATAATTTAATTTGTTATCCGCATATATAGAAAATTGAGGGATGTTCGTTTGAAAAATAATCTAGGCTACAAATGAATGCAACAAACAAAATTCACAAAACGAACATCCAACATCTCACACAAACATCATTATCTTTAACACAATATCCAACAACTTTTCACAAAAACTATAATACCTTTTCAAAAAAAACATTCTAATAAATCTTCTATCTCCATATTTTTTCACAAAACTTCAATACTTTTTTATTAAAAAATTACATCAAATCATCTCTATCTATACTTTTTTTACAAAACCCAATAAAATTAAATTATCTTTAAAATTTTACTCCAACTTTTACACAAAAACCTATAAAACTCCAATATACATAAATATTCACAATTCTATAAAAAAATCTTAAAAATCTTACCATTTTTTTATAAAACCAACATCCTCAAGTTAAGATTTTGGGTTATTGAACTTACTGATATTTTTGTGAAGTGTGTAATAAATTCAAAGATCAGAAAAAAATTTTAAAAGAACATATTCACACCCTCTAGATTCGGGTGTACCATATTGAGTCTTAAATGATCTCCTAGTTCAGACATTGTCTTTACGTTATTGTGTAGTTTAAAAGGTTAATTTATTGATTTACTGTTATTTTCAATTTAATGTGGGCTTTTCACGGGAGTTTAACATGATGTTAGACTTTAGTAATATTCTTGTTGTTCTAAATCAAAGCGAGGTGTAGTGGAGTGGAAAAAAAATTGTTTGAACCCGCGTCCACTTTGGAGCTATATTCGGCTTGATGAATTTTTTAAAAGCAAATCTACAGAACCTACGCAAAATTCTCGTTGGGGCTTTTATTGAAAAATAATAAGAAAGTTATGGCCAATTGTACGATGGAGCCAAATTCGATACCAATTATTTGAAAATATTGGATATATTCTACTGTAGGTAAGATAGAGAAGAAAAGAAAATATTGGAAGATGTAATAACAAACATTATACTTCTTTCGTATAAAAGTCTAGATGGGAGGAGAATTTTTTTTTGGGAAAATATTGGATGGAATAAAAACTGGCATTTTTTTTTGCCAATGTCAGTTAGCTCCTCAAATTTCACTATATTCTTTAAATATTTCAACTATTTACTGTTTCAAACGCTTCCTTTATTTGATTAAAATTTTGAATGAGTATTTGCAAACTAATTTAAGGTTGTGTTTGCATGCTAAAATTTTTTGGAGGTTAAAATTTTAAGATATTAAAATTGATGAAAAAAAAAAGAAATAGATGATTTGAATGAATTTTTTATATTAGTTGTTTTTTTGCAAACGCGTCCGCCCCTGATTTTGCCATCACCGTGGATAAGTAGAAGTCCGGTTTCGAGCACCTGTTCGGCCCAAAGAGGAAGTTATCGGGCAAATAGGCCAACTAAATTCTATCCTTTTTTTTTTTTCTTCTGCTTCTTCATTCACTCGTGTTTGCGACGGACAAAGGGATTGATACAAAAACCCTATTTAGTATTTCCTTTATATTCTGTCACTCACCTTTTGCATTTGGATCCACTTTGACCATCTGAACTCTTACTAATTCCACCAGATCCGTATCTCCACTCTCCCATTGCACTTTACTAGTGGGTGTTCTTCTCTAGTACGGTTGTACCAGTATGTGTTAGTTTCCAAATTCTCGAGAAAACATCTATGGAAGATCTACCACTTTAAACCCCGGACTCTTGAATCATAGGACGGTAAAACATCCTCGTCTTCTGTTTCTCCCAAACATGGTCGGGAAAACTGAACCCATGAGCGGGGCCGTAAAATCCGGACAGAACCAGAGTACACCAGCTGCAATACAAGGCACCCTCAAGAAATCCGATCTGATCCCTAACATTTCTTTCAAAGCCCTGAAATTGAAGACCAAACAGCAAGAGCTCCTGATCCGAGTGTCGATCCTCTTCCTCGTCTACGTGCTTGCCTTCATAACTCGACTCTTCAGTGTCCTCCGCTACGAGTCCATGATCCATGAATTCGACCCCTACTTCAATTATCGCACCACCCTCTTCCTCACCGAAAAGGGCTTCTACGAGTTCTGGAACTGGTTCGACTCCGAGAGCTGGTACCCACTCGGCCGCATCATCGGTGGGACCCTCTACCCTGGGCTCATGGTCACCGCCTCCATCATCTACTGGATTCTCCGCTTCCTCCGCTTTGCCGTCCATATACGTGAGGTATGCGTCTTAACGGCGCCGTTTTTCGCTTCCAACACGACTCTTGTGGCGTACTTCTTCGGCAAAGAAGTTTGGGATACGGGGGCGGGGCTTGTCGCGGCCGCGCTGATTGCTATTTGCCCTGGTTATATTTCGAGATCGGTAGCGGGGTCCTACGATAATGAGGGTGTGGCGATATTTGCGTTGTTGCTCACATTTTACTTGTTTGTTAAGGCCGTGAATACGGGGTCGTTGGCGTGGGCTTTGGGGTCAGCTTTCGGCTACTTTTATATGGTTTCGGCGTGGGGAGGTTATGTGTTTATTATCAATTTGATCCCGCTCTATGTGCTGGTGCTTTTGATCACGGGGAGGTATTCCATGAGGTTGTACGTGGCCTATAATTGTATGTATGTGTTGGGGATGCTGCTAGCTATGCAGATTCGGTTCGTGGGGTTTCAACATGTTCAGTCTGGGGAGCATATGGCGGCCATGGGTGTGTTCTTCTTGATGCAGGTTTCGTGTCCTATCCTTTCTTTTATATTGTCCACTTTTTCAACTTATGCTCGATATAATATGCTTGGCTTCTTCTTTTGCTTTGATCTTATTTAATACAAAGTAATTTCGCGTGGTACCATGGTGTGTGGTGTTGATAGTCCATATAACCTTGAGAATCTAAACTTTGCAAAAGATTTGTTTTTAATCTGAAATTTACCCTAAGAGGACAAGCGTGTTAATGATATGTAATGGTTTACATATTCATCTGAAGGGGGTCTTGTCAATTGTTTGTGCAGGTATTCTACTTTTTAGGTTGGGTTAAGCACTTATTCAGTGACTCAAAATTGTTTCAAGCCTTTTTGAGGATCACTGTGAGCACTGCAATCGGTGTTGGTGCTGTAGCTCTAGGATTGGGCACAGCATCTGGTTATATCTCTCCATGGACTGGCCGATTTTACTCTTTGCTCGATCCAACATATGCAAAGGATCATATTCCGATTATTGCATCGGTCTCTGAGCATCAGCCAACCGCTTGGTCATCTTTCATGTTTGATTTCCATATCCTGCTTTTCCTTTTCCCTGCGGGTCTCTATTTTTGCTTCAAGAGGTTGTCAGATGCCACAATTTTTATAGTTATGTATGGTCTCACGAGCATGTATTTTGCTGGTGTTATGGTTCGGTTAATTCTTGTTGCTACACCAGCCGTATGCCTTATAAGTGCCATTGCCGTTTCTGCCACTGTAAAGAATTTGACTCTTGTAGCAAGGTCAAAGAATAAGGTTGTTCAGACTGGTTCTGGCAAAGGAAGCGGTTCTTCGAAGGGCTCTTCAAAGGTAAGATCATTGCTTTTAATAGTGTATAATTTTTTTTTATGGTCACTTCAATGCTTTTATTTCTTCAGAATTGCAGTGGATCAAAGATGTCAACAGCTTTGTCTGGCCTATAGCTTCCATATAATAAGCTTACTACTTTATAGAGCAACTGTAGCTACAGGCTCAACTCTTTAATGCCATTTGTATAGGTTGATAGTTAGTAGAATTATGAAGTCATAAGTGTATGTTCTCTTCAGTTTCGGATAAGATAGTAAACTGTAATTACCTAGGGATGCAATAAACACCTCGGCACTATAATCTAGTTGGTCCAAGTTACGATTGGATCTTTCTGTAGATATTATAAATCATCGCTTTGGTAATCCACTTTCGTTTCCAAGTAGAAAAGGGCTTAGGGAGGGGAAGACCAAGCTAACATGTTGGACCCCTTACTGGATTGTGACCAAGGTAGGACCCTTACATTCAAGGGAACCCTTAAGACTATTGCACAGAGAGTCTGCTAAGTGGGAATGATGCAGAGGGTCTGGAGGCACTCCCTTAAGAAGTGTCAAGCCATATAACTTGATTCATCCCCTTGGCATCGTGCCTGTGGAAACTCGAACTCAGGATCTCTCATCCACCAAGTCATTTGAAAGTTAGGTTTCTACTGCTCAGCTAACCCCGTGAAGAATTATTGTGATTTTAGGTTCTCAGGCATATGCTAGTGTCCAAACGTTATTTGTTTGGCAAATTGGCTGACCTCATCGGCCCCATAATATTTGGAGTATTGTTGTCTTTAATGTTTTCTTTGTTCGGGATATGATCACCCAGTTGTGGGGTACCATATGTTGCTATTTTTTATGTGCTCAATCTTCTTTACATATGCACTCAATTAGTATTTATACTCTAGATTCTTATGTACTAGCGTGATCTTAAATGCTACTCATTTCCACAAACATTCACTAGCATTGAAATCTTGTTCATTTGGCACTGATACTTTTATCTTTAGCATGGAATTGGTTATATTTGCTTGTCCACGAAGGAGAATGGAAGTTTGTTGGTAAATATTGGGATCTCAATTGCACTTGTTAGGTCTGTGATGGTGCTTTAACTTCGGGGAAATTGGACGTATAGGAGTGTTGAATTGGGGTGTTCAACAAGGGGCTGACCTTGACCGGCCCTACTGAAACTGAAGGGGGTCAAAGGGCCTCAATCGGTTTTCTAATGGGTTGGTTTTGGGGAGGAGTAATATGACCCAACTCGAATCTATCCCATATTTAGAAATCTTTTTATGCAAATTTATTTTGCTAAAAAGTTATAAAGAAATTGTGAAACAAGCTTACGGAAGTCCTTCCCTCCCTTAGATTGTCTAAACATTTTGGTTGGCCTTGCCTGTTTGCACCTGAACCACCATTTGCACCTTCATTGCCTCTCTCTACAGTTCCCACGTCTCTCCACCATTGATCTTTCGTAACCACTGCTCAAATCTAGCCTGACCGCACCACCTCTTGTTGATCTTACTTTGGTGCATTTGCCCTCTCACCTCCACTGTACCCCGTGTTTGTATTTTTTTGTCGTCAGCATTGCCTCTGGCATTACAACGCTGTCGCTGTCATCTGTGTTCAACATTTCTCGCTGATTGTTATCCCAAATCAACGTAAGCAACCAGTATCGACTGAGGGTTTTGGGTTGGTCTCAGCCGGTGCAAGGCAAACTAGCAGTTGACGTTGACCGGAAAAGCATACCATCGACTACCCTTGGTTCGACGGTTGTGACACGCTCCCCCCACCCGGAGGGGGTCGAGTTACAGCTCTAGTTTTGAATGTCTTTGTATTTCCACTTGTTTAATTCATTTACTTTGATGCAGGTCTCTTTATATCATCAATAATCTATATTAAGACTCATCTTGGATTAGGTGACCCACAACTTGGATATAGTGATTCCATAAGCCTGGTTATGATATTCTTCATACTGTATAAACAATTGGTTATCTTATTATCAACATTGATTTTCTAGATGTAGCCTTTCCTTCTTCCATCTCTTTTGTATTTCATGTTATTTTGTTATGCTTTATCTTTTCGTTCTTTTTAACTTTTCACATTTTGATTTTATTTTTCAGCTTTATTACCAAATGGTTCTTGAGTTTTGATCAATGTTAAAAGTTTTCCTCAAGTTTTCTTTTGTAGCTAATTTCTTCCTCGAGTATAGCAGAAGTATTTAATCACGCTGTTTGACCAGCTTTATTAGGAAATTGAGGGCCACGATGTACACGTCAGAGCCAATCTAGTGCTAAGACCTGCATTAACAACATATATTCTTTTGAAAGTAAAACTAAATGAGAAATGATGGTAAATTTTAAAAAGGATGGAGGGGGAGTGTCACCTTCACCATCTTCTGTAAGAGAGTGGAGGAACCCCCCCCCCCCCCCCCAAAAAAAAAAAAAAACCCACCACCACTAGGATCTAACTCTTGTGACAAGTTAGATCACGACCTCCATCTTTCAAGCCAACCTGTGGTGCTGTTGCGAGGGTTAGGTATCCAAAGACCAAAGAGAGAGAGGAGGGCCGCTTTTGCCTTTCTTTTTTTTCCTTTTAGAATTTTGTAGCTCGTAGTTTTATCGTTTTTATTTCTTCATTGGTTTTTTGGTTTTAAAGTTTTGTTCTTTTTCCCTTGTGAATGTTGCGTATATGGAATTGCTGTAGACATGATAGATCTTGTGATATACAAGTTTTGGCACAAGATGTCCATGAGAAACAGGAAAATATAAGATTAAGCAACAACAGATATTCTTTTGAAAGTAAAACTAAATGAGAAATGAAAGTAAAAGAAAACAAAGGGTGGAGGGGGAGGGTACCTTTTCACCCTGTGGGAGCCTTGGTCCAGTCACCCTACAGTAGGAGGGTTGGTGCTCTCCTCCACTCTCACCCCGCCTCGTTGTCACTACCTTGCAAGAGATTGGAGGGGGCCACCACCACTAGAATCTAACTCTTCTGCTGTGTTGGATCACGGCTTTTTCCAAGCCAACCTGAGGTGCTGTTGCAAGTGCATCCAAAGAGACAAAGAGGAGAGGCCCTTTTTCCTTCTTTCTTTTACAATTTTGTAGCTTCTTGTTTTATCCTTTTCACTTCTTCATTGGTTTTTGGGTTTTTGTGTTTTTTTTTCTTACTTTTCTCTTGTGAATGTTGTGTATATGTGGAGTTGCTGTAGACATGATAGATCCCGTGGCTACAAGTGTCGGCACTAGATCAAGTCTGACCTTTACATAGCACCACAGGACAAATTGGCTGATAAATTTCCAAACAGTTGGATAGCAAAAGTAATTTAATTCTTTTGTTAACCCTGAGACTAAATTTACTATAATTTGAAACATTAAACATTTTTTTTACTTGGGAGGGTTTACTTGGGTCATATGGTTCAGGTGTGTTTGGGAGCCCTTCTTTTCGCTGCCTTACATATATTTTCTTTGGAGAAAAAAGTTAAGATTTACTCATCTCGATCGGGACTTTAGTTGCTTTCCTGTTGTTGAGAACTTTATTGTTGTTAATTCCGCTGGCAGACTAAGCATCCATGATAATGCCAATGAGTTAGATTGCTGGTAATGTGAACCTTATCCTTTTAGTAGCTTGATTGTTTGGGGTTGGAACCTTTAATCTTTTTGTTGCTGATTGTATTAATAGTTTCTAAAATAGTCATTGAATGCCATGGTTTTTTCTTCTATTTGCTTGCGTACCTCCCTTCAAATGTGTTTGGATATGTGGAAAGAGCCTGAACATGTAAAAGTGTAGTTCATCAAAACCCTGTGCTGGGAGAATCTAAAACATTAACATGTTCTTCTTCGTTGACCTACGTACCTTTTATTTATGCTAATTCAGGTTCATCGGGTAGGTATATGCTAGTAAACCCAATTTTGACATAACACAGAAGAGTGAGCATTGTATAGTTGGGCTGTGTTTGTTTTTGCTAACATTACCTGATTATCTGCTTTTTAACATGGTGTCCTATATTGAAAGGCACTGTTGCTTACTTTTTCCTGCACAAAACAGGGTTCACTTGATCAATCCCAGCCTTTCCAGAGAAATGGTGCTTTTGCATTACTTCTCGGTGCCTTTTACTTGCTTAGTAAGTATGCTACACACTGTACCTGGGTCACATCAGAGGCATACTCGTCTCCCTCAATTGTCTTGGCTGCAAGGGGTGCCCATGGCAACAGGGTTATCTTTGATGATTATCGTGAGGCATACTTTTGGCTACGGCAGAATACTCCTCCAGATGCTAAGGTGATGTCATGGTGGGATTATGGGTACCAGATCACTGCTATGGGAAACAGAACTGTTATAGTCGATAATAACACCTGGAACAACACGCACATTGCTACTGTTGGACGTGCAATGTCCTCTTATGAAGATGAGGCGTATGAAATTATGAGATCACTTGATGTGGATTATGTATTAGTTGTCTTTGGAGGTGTTACCGGCTATTCTTCTGATGATATTAACAAGTACGGGCATCTGAGACTGCATTTCAAATTTTGTGGATAACTCTGCACTTTTTGAGGATTTCTCCTAGCGTGTTTTTTTACCATACTTATTCTGCTTCAAAAATCTGACTTAGATTGTAACGGATATAAAATTCGCTGTCCTCTGAGTAATATATTTAAAGTATTATCATTAGCATCTGCAGATGATGCCCTAGAGGCTCCCTTTTTCCTTTGTCTTTGAGGCAAGTAATTGGTGTTAAAATTAAGAATGTTACATAATATATGAAACTCTGAAATGTTTCTTTACTCTCTTCATAAAAGTTGAACAACTTGGCAAAAAACGCTGAATCAGCTAAAGATTTCTTGGTTTGTCAATCTGTTTTCTGTCTGTAGAAAATGCCATAATTTTGGATGTATGCTGATCCTAAATTTGTATCTTTGACCCAAGCCAGAGCAATTTTGGTAGGTAATTAAGCTGGTAATGCGCTTGTGTCCTGTTTATCTATTCTATAGTTAGCCAAAACATGCTGCTTTAGTGCAGTTGTGCTTATATTGTTTCTATCACATTTTTGTTGCTACTTCTTTAGGATATTCTTTGGAACTTGCATTCTCTATTTAGATTGGTCGACCTTATTTATGTATGCTTGCCATTCTGTTGCTCCATTTTGTACTAATTTGAAATTGATTAATCCCAGATTTTTGTGGATGGTGAGAATTGGAGGTGGAGTATTTCCTGTGATAAAGGAACCTGATTACCTTGTTAATGGCGAGTACCGTGTTGACAAAGGGGCAGCTCCCAAGATGTTGAATTGTCTCATGTAAGTTCCCTCGCTAAGATGGTTGGTATGCGTGTGCCTGTTTACCGACATATAATGTCCTGACCACCCACCCCCAATCATTAATATAACATTTGTATTCATTGGTTTTTTTAAAGGGGTGGGGGGGGGGGGGGGTGAGGCCGCAACCCTGCATGGGTAGTGAATTATTTGACTAAAATTGTATCTATGGTTAATAACATTAATTAATCCTTGGTAGCGTCCCACAATGAATCTTTATTATATGAGTTCTAAGATGGAGTCATTTCTTCAAATACTAGTTGTCAATAGCCCCTTGTTGAAATTGTGAGCCGAAAGGTTGCTAAACTGATGGAGTCTAAACTCAGAGGGGGTGACCAGATCTTAAAGAACATGATATGCATACCAAATCCTTTCTCTTTTTCCCCATTTCCCCCCTTCCCCCTGCTTCTCTCCCTCTACCATGAATCCAG
Source organism: Myrica gale (assembly GCA_963930655.1). Lineage (NCBI taxonomy): Eukaryota > Viridiplantae > Streptophyta > Magnoliopsida > Fagales > Myricaceae > Myrica > Myrica gale. The sequence goes on along the minus strand of OZ005619.1, from coordinate 9,758,924 downwards.
CACATTACACGTTTTGTAAAAATGGCACAAAACTGTTTTTGTTTTAGTTTTTTTTCTAAGCACACAACTGTTTAATTGTTTGTTTCTTCATATCTCCTTTGTCGATCAGGTATAAACTATCTTATTATCGATTTGGAGAGCTGACCACGGAATATGGGAAACCACCTGGGTAAGTTTCATATTTGTTTTCCTTTTTACTATGAAAGGAGATGAATTTTAAGTGTTTGTAACCAAAGGTACACACTCTTGTGGAGACGCACATGTTAGTAAGTATTGAATGTCACATGAAGGTGAAACAAGAAGAATTAAACTAATAAATTTTTGCTTGTGCATGCATGCAAGCAGAGATGAAAACTGGAGAAAAAGGATATTTCAATTTGAAAAAATGAAGTAGATGCATATCAGTAAGAAGCGGTGGCATTCAAGTGAGTCGATTGCCTGTCATGGTAGATACATTAGCTGTGGACATAAATAAAGACTCGAATCATGACATTTGGCACTTGCAATACAAGCTGGACCTTCAATCGAGCTAGTTGGAATGCATTAATCATTGAAGTAATTTGTGACCCTTTTATTATCAGCAAGTGCCAGCTGATTGGCTTGCTAGTACTAAGGCTGTAGGATGTAATCCCTCTGGTTAAGAGAGACCATTATAGTTGAAGGCCATGGGAGAAAAACGAAATCCATAGAAATTTTGACATAAAATAAAATTACCCAGAACCCCCTCAAACTATATATTGAAAACTGGCATACTTAACTACCACTGTTTTTAACAATGTGCATTCTAGGTATAAACCTGACATTAATATGGACAAAAAAAATAGCCAAGTGGCCTCATTTTAATGGTCTTAGAGGGCACATCATAACAGAAGTTGTCGTTGAAGGTGCCAATTGCTAAATTGATTAAGAGGATTAAGTAAAATTTCCATTGACTATGAACTCCTTGTGTGCAGAGCTTGGTAGTAAATTGGTGTGATTGCCTCTTCTTCTGAAATACTACTAACTTTGCTATTTACATCGACTCTTATATTCTGGTTTCTGCTTGCAGCTGCTTGAGTTTCCAGATTCGTTATCTTCGTTGTACTTTAATATAAGTCATATACTTGGTTGCTTAATGCCTTTTGTTTTCAATGGCAGATATGATCGTGCAAGGGGGGTTGAAATTGGAAACAAAGATATAAAACTTGAATATCTGGAAGAGGCTTTTACAACATCTAACTGGATTGTTCGTATTTACAAAGTTAAACCACAAAATAATAGGTGGTGAGGCTGCTGACTTTGCGGGCAGTAACGAACGTGGTAGACGAAACTCTCAGATCTTGAGTCTTGGAATACGGTGGTAGTGATAGAAATTAGTGGTAGATGTCAAGGATCTTAACGTTCTAGACCCGTTTTTGGAGATTTTGGATTGCTTTTTGGCCTCATCTGTTTAAACTGTTTTTTTTTTTGGGTGTATAGGCCATGTAAACTGTTTACTTGTATGCTTGAGAAACAGCCCCTTCGGTCCAAAATGTAGTTGTCTGGCATGAGGCAACACTCAATGATAATGTTGGTGCTAATTGTAATGTGAGACCCTGACCTTATTTCTATCATTGCAAAAGAATTATGACTCTCTAAGTGTGTATTATTCTAATTATTATTATTACTCTAATTATTGAGAAAGACATAATCTAAAATCATGTCTAGGTGGAATTTTCCCCTAGCATTTTTATGCGTCTTAAGCCATGATTTAAATGTTATATTGTTTGCAATTGTTAAATTTGAGTAATTGAGATTAATTAGGCCAATTATTTTAATTGTTGGAATATATCTCTAAGTTTGCAATATTTGGAAGAAATCGAATTAGGGACTCTTGACTCTTAAAAAAAAAAAGAAAAAAATGTGGAAATTACGTGAAGGAGGGAAAGAAAGGGGGGCAATTCACGCCTATTACTTCTTCTCCCCTTTTTTTTTTGCCGCACATCTCACTTCCAAATGCCCTAGCACACTCATTTTGCCCTAACTCACTCACATAACCGAAGAGAAGAAGGAAGAAGAAGAATAAGAGGAAGAAAAGGAGAGGAAGAAGAAGGAGAAAGAGAAGAAAGAAGGTAAAATTCGGCCATTTCTATGGAAAAATTTATGCTGGCCGAAAATAACACTATCTCACTTCTTTCACATTTTTTTTGAATGATAGCTTGTTGTGTGCTCGGTTGTCTTCTTCTTGTACACATGTTGTTCACATGTTTTCCTTAAAGAATGGTGTAGATCTTACAAGATACATGAGCAGATCTGAAAAGAAAAATATGTTTAAGAGAGCCATTGCTTGCTGCACCCTAAGTGTTTGATGGAAAGCTTAAAAGAGGATTGAAATCTGTTTGTGCATGTATGACCGGATCTATTTGTTTGATGTATTAGGTTGTATGCATGTTAGTCTTGTTGAGAACCACCAAGCCCTAAGTGTTTGATACATGGTCAGATCTGAAAGATTTTCAAGAGAACCAATGATGCACCTTACGTGTTTGATAAAAAGCCTAAAAGAGGGCTGAAATCTATTTGAGCATGCATGGCCGGATGTGTAGTGGTTGTGGTATTGGGTGTTGTCCTTTCATATCTAAATGCGTTGAGGTTCAAAGGAGCTTTGGAAATGAGTGTTGTTGTTGGAAAATTAACTGAGGTTTTAAATCTAGAATCATGGGTGAAGTTGTTGCATGAAGAAGGTTATATTAAAAAGGGAGGAAACTTGTAGGAAAAGGGAAACTTCTTTGTTGCTGATTTCACCTATAGAGGATAGGTCCATTCTATATGACCTACTGTTGTTGAATTGGAAAACCCATAGCATTCATAAGCATGGCCGGTTATGTTGATGATCATTGAGAATTATAGAGAATGCTTGTTAGACAAGTTGCTGAAATTTAACCTCTGCAGATTTCAAGGCTCGAACTAGGAGTGTATTCTGATGCAATTTAGCTTATCCCTTGATCTTAAGAGGATCCTTGATTGGAGGCCTAGGAAATATGAAGATTTTAAGCCATACCTTAGGTGATTCCGATAAGTATTGGAGGAGTTATGCGTTGTTCAAGGTCCAAACGTCAAGCTATCACCAGCCTTGCACGTCCAGAATGTTGCTTATCTCGGATACCTTTTGGGTGATCAGTTTAAGTCCAAATTTTACGAGTCTGGTCTTGAATTTTAAGTTTATGAAAGAAGAACATTTTAAGGTGAATTTCATGTGATTTGGAGGTGTAATGCATAAGTTATGGTGTTTTGAAAATAGGAGGCTGAGCTGGAGGCAGCAGCAGTGTTGCCCTAGGATTTTTCACCCGATATGAAGTGTCGTTGAAAATGAATGGCAATTCCGATGTATGTGATTTTTTATCTTCAATCTTGAACTATGAGAGGGGACTAATTTAAAAGAAATTTCATGTTATTTGGAGCCATGTCTTTAAAGTTATGAATTTTTTAAGTTGGAGACGTTGTTGCTGCCCACTTGGACGTCCTCAGCAGTTTGTATTTTCGGGTAAATGTTTTGAGTGGCAAATGAGCTCCAAGTTACTTAGAATTTTGATATGTTATGAAAATTAGTGTAAGGATCAGTTTAGAACCCAATTCTTATGGCTTCGGCATCCTTAAGAGAATACTTTGCATTGTAAGATCACCATTGGAAAATTAAGAAATATGGACGATTTCGTATGATGTGTTGAATTTAATTGATTGACTATTCTTTACATCTAGTAAACCTATAAATGACATTAGTATGACTCAATTGTAGGCAAGGTGCCTCCGTAAGCTCAAGTGGTTGGAGGTAAGGTTCGGTCATCTTTCATTCCTTAGAGTGAAACTTTTTCCTTTGGCTGAAACTTGCTATATTTGTCTCCTCTTGAGTATTTCTTGACTATAGAAGCTGTTGTGATGTGTTGTTGAGATTGGGTGTGTGAATTATGTTGATGGAGGAAGGGATTAAGGCCACGGGTTTAGCTAATCTTTAAAGGAAGTGATGAGTTTGGTTCTTATGTTGAATATGTTAACATGCATGTAAATTGTGATGATGTTGGCCGGATCATTGCTGTTAAATGTCACGGTTTTTGGGTAGTTCAAGATTGGAAATACATATTAGAATGTAAGTTGCAAAAGGAGAAGTATAACCTAATTTCATGTGAAGTTAAGGTGTAAAATCCTTCGATTTTGTTGCTGTTATGTTGCTGTGTTAAAGCATTGTTCATGGATATGAAAAATATGAGATTTGGGGGACATTACGGCTTAGGTCAGTGACCATAATCTAGGCTAGCAATTGCAAGTGGAGAAGTTCTCACATGCATGTAAATGGATGGCGTGAAATTGGAAGTGTAACACCTTGATTTGAAGGTTGTAAGCTTGCTGTTGTAAACCCTTTGCTTTTTGGATGGGAACATGATTAGTTTTGATGATGTTAGGGTTTCGGTCAGTGGCTTAGACCTAGGGGTAAATATGATTGGCATGTTAAGGCAAGAAAATGTTATAAAATGGGAGAAGAGAGATCATAGGAGCCGAATAGGCTGCTGCCCTTGGTCATTGGTTATACTTTTCTTAAGTTTTCTATAGGGATATTTGCTGTTATAAAGTATATTGATGATGTGAATTAGATCAGCAAGTCTATAAGAGGAAAAAGAGGTTATGTTGGTGGAGTTTGATGGACATTAGGTTTGGTAAGGTTTAGAACAAGGAAATGGAGTTAGACACATGACTAGTTGCTGTTTTGAGCTTAGAGTTCTTTGAATGAAATGTTTATTCATGTATTTAATTGCTTTTCTTCAAGTGTTTTATGATAGCTAATCAAAGCAATCTTTTGCAAGTGAAATCGTATTTTCAAAGATACATACTTTTGGAAAAACCGAAACAATTATGAGTATTTCTTTGAATATCTATGTGATTGAGTTCTTAAGCATCTAAGTGAGGTATTTGAATCGCTTGTAGGCGAACTTCATACCGAAACTCAAGAAGACCAAAGTAAGTGGAAGTAAGTGATGTAAGTAGAAACTTACACTTTTATGAAAAACTGGAATGGTACACACCATGGTTTTACATGAACAAGCATGTCATCACAAGCAAGCATGAACTCTCATTTTATCAAGCATAACATGACATGAGCATTTGCATGAAAGCATGAAAGAAGTCTTTATGCAAATGGAAGTATGAGAGTTTTTATGACAAGTTAAGTAAGGCGCTCTAGTCGGTACCGCACCGAGTTAAGAAGGTATATCCATACTGAAAGACGTTTACGTGAAGGGTGGATATTACCTAGGACGCCCATACTGAAGGACGTTTACGTGAAGGTTGGGTAAGTCCTTGAGGTTTGTGCAACCACACTGAAGGACGTTTACGTGAAGGTGTGGACCTCCAAGGGTCGAGTCTAGCCACTGAAGGACGAATGCGAGAAGGTGAGCTAGCTCGACCAGATGTAAGGTCCCCAAGGGAAATAGGGGACAATTCCAACGAGAACGCACAACCCTGACGTCAGGGGTAAATGGAGCGTATGTAGCCCACAAGTCAAGAAGAAAATACTTTCCAAGGACCACGTGTCATTTTAAGTTCAAGAACATGTTTTTCAAGATCATGAATGTTACAAGTGCAAGCTTACATTTTCAAGAATAAGTACATGTGCATATGCAACCATGAAGCATGCATGTGCATCAAGATTTACGTTTACTCATGTTTATAAGTTTAAGTTTTCCCTTACTGAGTCTTTTAACTCACAGTTTTCAAAATGTATCATTCCAGATGTTTCAGGTGAAGGGAGTCAGGAAGATTACCTGTCTTGAAGGAAATGAACTCTATGTATTTTTGATGTTATAACTTTGATCGATGTGATCAGTCATTTAAGATAATGGGTAGATATGTGATATGTAAATACAATGCTACTCCTCTTTTTGAAGTCTATTATGAAGTTAAGTTATTAAGAGTTCGCTGGCCCGTCTCTCTCTCGATCTTTATTCCGCTGTTATGTATGATCAAGTTCGCTGGAGCTTTCTATAGTGATTGCTCGCGGCTGTCATTGTCCCTACGGGATTGCGTTAGGGGCGTGACATGTAATCTCTCTACCATATTTTTTTTGAAAGAAAAATATAAGGTTCATTACTATCATCATGGTGGCTTATGCTGCCACTCGCAGTTCAAGATAAAAGGAGGAATCCTACGTAACACATGTTTGCCGAAGTCATTGTTCTACAAAAGCCCATTTAGCAATACAGTGGCGTAGTTTGTTCTGCTTCCTGGACACCCATTCTCTCTTTATCGGTTTTTTTTGGCAACTGGTGAAATAATATTGTTAGATATATAATCTCAAAATCAGTTATTTAGAATAATTATGAGATAATTATTGGATTTTTTTATGAATTAATCACTTGTATATATTGTTTTATAAAACATTGGGTATTTGTAATGACATAAGATACCTATACGAAGGACGGATTTGTAAAACGCATCTGCAAATCTTAATAATGTAAAATATGTAGGAAATATTGGAAAAATTGAGGAAATTAAAGTTTTATTATGTTTTGTGAGAAAGTAGTAAAAAACTAAAATTTTATAGAGTTAATTATAATTTTTCCTTTTGAACTAGTACTTAATTTTCAAAAATCTCATAAATTATGGTTTGTTACAACTCACTCTCTCAATTTCCGTTTACTGTTACGATTCAGTCCCCCACCTAGATTTTCCTGTTATCTACTATGTTTTTTTCGACTCACGTGAGACTTTCCTTACACGAAAGTATCATATTGTCCCTCCATTTCCCACCTGGCCAAGAAAACTGCGGTTTTGCCTCCCAATTCAAATTTGTCCAAATTTGATTTTTTGTTTGGGAATGACGTTGAATTTGAAAAAGTAATGAGTGTGGGCGATTTGATATTTTTGCGCAAAGAACGTCCCACATATTCATGTTGTTCACTGAAAACGTCGCACATAACGAAAAATCTGTGGGGGACTGAATCGTAACATTAAACGTAGGTTGAGGGGGTGAGTTCAACGAGTTATAATTTATGGGGGGTTTTGAGATTGGACTGCTAGTTCGAGGGGATAATTAACCTAATTTTAAAAGAGTTGGTAAAAAAGTGAAGAGAAATGAAGAATTTTATGAGAGTTGGTGAAAAAGTGAAGAGATATGATTTGAGTGATTTTTTTATGTATATTGTAATGAAAATAAAATATTTGATGGAGGAGAAATTATTTCAAAGTTATTTTAAAAATTTTGAATTAGTTATGTTTGAAAACTAAAATTTTGGAATAGGAACAATTTTGGGTAATTCAGGAGCTCGCAGACGCACCCAAAATATTGTTGAGTAACATTGTAAAAAAGTCAGGCCGATGATTTATGAATAAGAGTTAGATAATGAACCTCGTTAAGAGTAACGAGACCCGACAACTAAAGGGAACCTAAGATCGTTTCTAGGACTGATTCGGATGGAACCTCGACCCGTTGTTTATAGAAAACAAGAACCTCGGTATAAAGGAAGATGCCACAAACGGGGATGAAAATCCGTTTGATAAGTCAATGTGAACGCCAAGGGAAATCCCGATAAGTTCGAGAAGTTCTTCAAAGAACCAAAGAAAATAAATCCTCACAATTGTATTGATCAAAGTTTGTCTAAATTACATTGCAAAGCTCCTATTTAAAGGGCTGAAAATAACAAGGAAATAAACCTAACATAGCAACCTAATTAAAATTCGAAATTAGCTAAGTAAAGAAAACTTTACTAGCCTAAAACACATAAGACAAATAAGGAAATAAATTCCTTATTTGCTTAGACCAAAGCTGGACGGAAACACAAACTAGACTTAAGGAAATATAATATTCCTTATTTGACAAAATCTATACGTAAACTACTTGCCAAAAACACAAAAGACAACCAGCCATTTAAGGAAATGTATGCTGGACTAAACACACAAAAATAGACTAATTGAAATATTCTTTATTTGCCTAACTCTAAACCTGGACGTTACTTCTCCTAATAGCTTTAAAATTCAACCTTTTTACTTTTCAAAAGGAAATGACACACACTCCTATAATAATCAAAAGACCGTGAATGGAAATGATTTGGCCCTTAGATCTCTTGACCGGGTCCTTCTAGAAAGTGGATCATCTTTAATGGGCCTCCATGACTTTGCTTGAGCCCATATCTCTTGAATGAGTTCGTCGAGTACATCCTTGAACTTCTTGGCTCGTTCTCTCGTAACCGGCTCTACTGGATCTTGGACTAGCTCATTTGAAGCCTTGCTCGGATTCTCATAAGATAGTATGATTTTTTGAATCCTTGATGACTCAGTGCTCTAGACTGAGATATATAATAATATATATAAATGTCAACACTTGTTTTTCCTTCATTAGATAAAATGATGGACTCTGTCATTGAGGTGATGACCTTATGCATATGAGTGAGTGCACTGTATGAGTACATGCATTGAACTGGATCAAATATGAATACATTTTGGAAATGATGACTGGTGTAGTGAAATGATATTCGACACAATTAGCTTATGCGATCGTTAGACCTGAGGGAGTTGTGCATGTTTGCTTGTTGTGTACTTATGCGTGAACTGAATCTTTTGGTGATGATCTTTGTAGATCAAATATTTCAGATAATGTTGGGCTTTGTGCATAGTAAGTGGATTTGTGTAACTGCTCAATATGAAATTCACCTATCTCTTGTTGAAACAATATATTTATTATGTTTGTATAATGTTGGACTCAAATGAAAAACGATGCTCACTGAATTTTGCGAAAAATATTTTCATAGTTTTTGTTTACTAATATATATATTAGGGATAAATATCAAATTAGTCCTTGTGTTATTCGACAAAATCGAATTAGTCTCTGAGATAACAAAATCATAAAATTAGTCTCTCTAGTCTACCACTCGTTTGTCGTTGGTGCCTCATCACCATTTCTTTAATGTCATTAACAGAACCTATTCCACCTGGCACTCACTGCTCCCTGTCCAGCCAACTTTCAACACACGTCATTTAAAAAAGAATGCGAAATAGGGGCAATGGATTGAAACATGTAATCAAGCATCTTCCGCTCTACTGTCCTTCTCTTAGCATGGAACACACTTTCAAATTTTGGCTTGAACCACGGCTCAACCTTTAACCTGGCATCTGGGTTCTGCTTCACTACCTCATCGAGCTCCATCTCATCATGCTAGATCACTTGTCCATCTTGGTTCAACTCCGCTACCATTTCTTTCTCTCTTTGTTGGTTTTTGTGGTTTAGTTATGAAATGTTGATTTACTCATAGGTATTTATCATTGTGTCTAGTGAGATAATGAGCCAATGAGAGCAAAACTTGGAGCCGACGCATCTCTCAGAAGCATGTGAGCTGCTCCCCTCTGGTTCTACTGACTTCTCCATTTCTCACTTGGATCAAATAATCTAATCACTCTTAGCTTGGCATGCCACTGAAAGTCTATAGAAGCTTTTCGTATGAGAACTCAAACAACTTTAGATTCTTTGTACAAGCATCTCTTCTATGAAATATTTAACAAAGGTGGGCAACAAATAGAAGACTTCGAAAACTCTCACTGGCAATACTCCCACTTGCAAATTTTCTTTGGGTGAGTTACTGATGAATGCATAAAAGTGCACTCTGAACGTTACATCTTCATGTTCATTTTCTAATACATAAGTATAATTTGGACATTTTAATGGTATTTTTTCAACATGAATGTTATTTTACAAAGTGTTCAGTTGTGATTGATTTTTAAAGATTCTATTGTAAGAAATAAATCAAGAAGAGTTGGAATTCTAACCCTAAGAAATGGACCTTAATTCGAGTACTGGGGCTTTATCCAATCAAGCAAGAAGACCTAGAAGTTGAATGAATTGATATCGGGTAGTGAGTTTGAAAAAATCATGAATTGGAAGATCTCCTACACAACCTTTAGTATTATTACCACATATTTTTCATCTAAGATCTGATTAATACGATTCATGAAGCGTTGGAATTATACTTAAAGAGCAACGTTTCCTCTAGAAATAGAGATTCTCAAATTTCTGACTTTTACTAGGAGAAATAGGCGCCGCAATATTTGGAGAATTATGGGTACGATATTCTCTGAAGCAGTCTTCACTATTATTATCATATCTTCCATGTCAGATATTGGATTGATGCGATTAAAAAAGGATATGAAAGCCAACTCAAAGGGATACATTTTTCAGAAATAACGTTTTTCAAATTCATACATTTAATAGGATAAAAATAACCAGAAATTTCAGGAGTAAAATTTGGAACATTGAATGTGCAAATTTGGGATATGATTTTCTTTCTTTAGAAGGAAGATAACTTGGAGGATGTGGGAAAAGCTTTTGGGGGCTTGTGGAGGCTAGGTTTTGGAGTTTCTATCTCTTTTCTTTAGCTATCATTGCCTTTGGGGGAGAGTGATTTCTTTGCTCGAATGGATAGCTTTTTTTTTAATGAATAAAATCATATTATTAACAATAGAACACCAAACTCACTTAAAACATAGAAGTAAAATAGGTAACAAAATCTTGAAAATCTAAGATTCGAAGACATTGAAAAAACATCAAAACATCTTCGATTGTGTTGCCTCCACAAGCACCACCAAATACACAACAAAAAATCATCTTCCAAACTACTTTAGCAAATGGATCCGCAAACTTCCTGCTCCAACACACCAATACTTCCCCCACCCTTCATGGCATAACCCACGAAATATTAATAATACGGAAAACAAAATCTCACAATCTCTTTGCCACCAGACGATGTAAAAGTGAATAGTCAATTGATTCTCTACCTCCTTTGCACAAATAACACCAATGCATCACCTCCCACACGAAAAATGCAACTCTCATATGGACTTTAGACTTCCAAACCCCACACCATAGAAACAAATCCGAGGTAACACCAGAAATAAAGGCATAAAAAGATTTAACTGAGAAGCTGCCATCTTTAGACCCCAACCAGAGCATCTTATCAGAACCCCTCTACGAACCTCATTGGCATAAAAAGTGGAGAAAAAAGACGTAAATTCCTCCAATTCCCAATCATTAGCACATCTTGTAAATGGAACATTTCACACCAATCTGGTAAAAACAACCTCCATACAGTCAACCACCCGAGCAAAAGGAAACTGAGATAGGAGAAAACTATGTAGAAAGAAGAACAAAGGGGTCTATCACCACACTATTGATCATGCCAAAATCCAACACTCTGACCAGATCCACACACGGGCCTCGTACTCCAACCACCTTCCATAACCCCTAATTTTTCCGCAATAATACTCCTCCAAAAACTATCCCTCTCATTAGCAAAGCGCTATAACTATTTTTGCAACAAAGCTTTATTAAAAAGCAACAACCTCCTCAAACCCAAACCTCCAGTATCAACTGGGGAACATACCTTCTTCCACGTAAGAAGATGAAATTTATGAACATTATCATCACTTTCCCATAGAAAATCCCTTTGCATCTCCTCCAACCTTTTAGAAACCACAATCGGAATTGGAAAAAGAGATAAAAATAAGTGGGGGAGACTAGAAAGAGTAGATTTAACTAGAAGCAAACAATTTGCTTCTATCCCACCAACCTTCTCTCCATCCTCTCTAATATACCATCCCAAACAAGAATACTCTTATAGCTAGCACCCAAAGGAAGTCCCAAATAAGTCAATGGCAATGAAGAAACTCTACAACCAAAATAAATGCCAACTCACTCACATTACCGACTCTACCAATAGAGATCACCATAGATTTTGCAAGATTCACCATTAACCCCGACACCTCCTCAAAACATAGTATCATTTGCAAACAACAAATGAGAAACACCAATCTCGTACCCCCACTACCTCCAACTTTAAAACCTTCAATGAAATCATGCACTGCTAACCTAGTCATCATCCTAGAAAATGCTTCCATAACGCTAACAAATAATAAGGGCGATAGATGGTCACCTTGCCGTAGTCCTCTAGAACTACCAAAGAATCCCTCCAGTGATCCATTCATAAGAACCGAAAACTTAACAGATGATATGCAAAATTCAATCCACTTGCACCATTTCTCCCCAAACCCACATCTCTGCAACATATGGAGCATGAATTTCCAATTGACATGATCGTATGCTTTATTTGCAAACAACAAATGAGAAACACCAATCCCGTTCCCCCACTACCTCCAACCTGAAAACCTTCGATGACGTCATGCATTGTGATGTGGGAATTTATTTCACACATTTGGTCATCATAATTGTGTTGATTTAGAGCAACTTGTATGTGTTTCTTTGCTTAGTTGTCTAGAATTTGAGGTATTTTACATTTACTGAATTATTAGAAATTCTTGGTATTTTGCAGTTTACATGTGTTTGATTAGGTGAAATTGGGCTGATTTGAAGAGGCCAAATTCGAATTAGGTCAACAAAGCAAAACCCTAGTTTCCAAACCAGAATACTGTTTGATCAATCGAGTGTAACGGGAGATACATACATCGGTTTCTAGTTTTGTTTGATTCTATGGAAAGCTAAGAGGAAGGCCTGAAACGTTTATGAAGAGCCCGGAACCTAGTTACGCCTTTTTGAAGTTCCAAATCCAGATGGAAGTCGGGGGAACAAATCTGCCAACAATTTCGGGATTCACCAAGTCAATGAGAGGTTGTGGTCCAGCTCACAATGAGAGGCCAACGTGCGTTTCGATTTTAAAGAAAACCTAAAAACCTATTAGGTTTTGTTGTGCCGCATGAAACAAGAGGAGGAATAAATCAATTGAAGGATTCATTGGAATTAAGAAGGAAACTTTCCTTTCTCGGAATTCCTGAAACACCCTTCGGTATTTGGACCATATCATTTGATATAGAACTCGAATGAGGTCAATCGTGGTGTCTAAAAAAAGATGAGCGAAACTTCTACAACTTTCGTGTTTTGTGATTTTGCAAAAAAGGAATAGAAAAAGGTGAAAACAGAGCATCAAGTCAGAGGTCGAGAAAAAACTGCCTTTTTGAGAATCCTGTTTTAAGGAAACAAAGAGGTCTTTTAAAGAAAAGGAGGGAGAACGACTAGGGCAAGAACGAAAGGAGAAAGAGAGGATTTTTTCACCACTGGAGAGGAACCCAAAGCTTGGGAACAAGGTGAAAAAGACGGAGGCTGAATTGGAGTTTGTCAACAATTGAGATTCTCGATCTACATATAGTTCCTTCTTAATCCTTTAATCTTCTCTTCTCTTTGTATAATTTTCATTATGAATTTTAGAGTTGTTATGATGTATTATGATTTTGCTATGAACTACTTTCTATTGCTAAGGCTACGATGTAGCCTCTCCATGACAATTTCGAATCTTATTACTATGTGATCGAAATTTTACCATTCTTTTTGAAGTATACATCATTGAGTTTAATGCTTTCAATTATCTGGCCAATAGTTGAATAATTTGTTGTGTGTGTTAACTCGAGAGATTATGCATGAATTTTTGTGAGATCCCGAACTTGGCTTTTCCATTTTTCCCATGTATTCGTTTTGAATTAACTCAAGGGGTCATATTTTTGGCCAATGTATGACCTAAGTTTAATGTTTATGGTACATTAATTTTATTATGAAATTTCATTTTAAGATTTCCTAGATAATTTCTTTATTATTGTGAATGTTTATTAGTACAAGTTTATAACTATTTTCTTAAGAGGCGAATGTTGCTAGGTAGATTTCTTATGAGCTTATTTTTCCATTTCTTATTATATTCCATAATTCATGAAATTAATATATGAAGAGAAATTTTATATGTCATGGCCGAAAATCTCTAAGTAGAAAATCATGATATAATGGTCATGAAATTTATGTTAAGCATATAAAATATTATGTGTCTTTTAATAGGTAAAATTTAATCATCATTAGGTAGCTTTAATTATCATTAGAGATATTAAGTGATAAGGTACTAGATATATATGATAGCTTGAAAAGAATTTAATTGATAAGTTTGTGTGCTTATCATAAGTGATAAGCTGATGAATTGTTAGGATGATAAGTTATTGTGTTAGATAAGTTGATAAGTTGTTGGTGATAAGCTATGAATATATATGTTGTGATAAGCTAATGTGTTTATGTGATAAGTGAAATCAAAAGAGAGAAAATTCTAGAGACTAAAGTGTAGTTCACGTGATAGGCTTAAGAGCAAATTGAATTTGCTTTTCCTTGGAGCTCACGTGAAGGCCTTGGGAGACATGTTAGAAGAGACAAGTTGCAAGGTGGCCTTGCATTGTTGGCTGCCACCCATTGTCACGCCCCGAACGCCATCCCACAGGGACCGTGACAGCCGCGAGCTTTCCCCGGGAACACTCCAGCGCTTACACTAACTCTTACAGCGGAATTTTTTTTCTATACACATCGGAAGACTCACTCTGGAACCACATGTTGGCTGAGATACAAGCTCAATGAACATAACCCCTTCAGAAAAGTCCTTACATTGCATCTTGCTCGCAAACTTATACAAAACGTGATAGGACAACATACTGCCACTCAAATCAAACAAGCACTCACTAGTGCTAACTCGGAGTTCACCAATTCCGACTCCAACTCCCGAACTTCTAGGATTTCTACGTGATATAATCCTCTGCTCCCCGATTTTCTTGTGGATCTGGAATGATACGATTAAAAACTATGAGTCGAAAGACTCAGTAAAGAACAACAGTTAAAACATGAACTTTGATAAATCATAGATTTAAAACATATTCACTTTGATGCACTATAGAGTCAAGAGAAGAAATGCATAACTGTAAATCGTGAGATAGTGCATAAAAACCATGATGCATATGCATGCTCCGTGATGTACATGCCATGCTCTAAAATCTCTTGCCACTCTGGGCCATTTCAAATTCATTTCAAATCTCTTGCCACTCTTGGCCTTTTCAAATTCATTTCATCTCTTGCCACTCTGGGCCTTTTCAAATTCATTTCATATCTTACTGTGGGCTCGCTCCATTTGACCCCATGAAGTCAGGGTTGTGCGTTCCCATTGGAACCGTCTCCCTTACCCTTGGAGACATTTCATCTGGTCGAGCTAGCCCGTAGTTGCCCCAGGCCTGATGGCTAGACACGACCCTTGGAGGCCCACACCTTCTCATTGTCCTTCAGTGTGGTTGCACATACCTCAAGGATTAACCCATCCTTCTCGCATTCGTCCTTCGGCATGGGCGTCCTAGGTTCCATTCATCCATTCTTCTCGATCAACGTTCCTCGGTATGGATGATGAACCTCAATTACCTTGGTACGGATCCGACCAAAGCCCGAAATTGAATCTCATAACATACGTACTCTTTTCTTTTGCATAAAACAACTTTTCATGTTTCTATGCAATGAACATGCCATGCCACACTTGAAAACATCGAAATTTCGTTTGCATCAAAACGTCTCTCTCATGCGTTCATGCAAATGATCATGCTATGACATGTTCGAAATATCATGCGTACTTGAAACATTCTTTATGCACAATATATGTCACTTGCATTAAAAACATCTTGCCATGCACAATAAGACATGCAGTGTATCATTCCAGTTTTCCAAATCTGGTAAGATTCACTTACAGTACTGCTTGCACTTATTGCACTTATACCGATCCACTCGAACTTAGTTCGGTCTTCGCCTACAAGCGATACTCCAATGCTTAGTTATCAACATTCAACAAGGCATACAAACGTATCATGTATTACCTTAGTTTCAAAGTTCATATCCGAAACTTTACGTGAAATTATACATAAAATTCTTGCAACACTTGACTTCTATTCTTGTAAGTATTCTTAACTTTCATAAATCAAATTGAATATAACACACATCATACATCTCAACCAACTCCAAAGTAGGTGAACTTCTAGGTAGCTCGACTCGATTTCTCTAACATCTTCTTAATAACCTCGATATATCTCGATATCCAAAATCGGATCTTCAATGTTTCAACCTTACCAACGATCCATATCAAAACAACAACCTTTATCGCTTAATTCTTGCTCTACACTTACGATCTTACTTTACATGGACTAATGATCATCATATTCATCAATCAAACCTCAAAAGATGCGCTATAGAGGTGCTGCGAAGATCTATAGGATTCAACCTAATGTCATGCTCCTTCGAGTTCACATAAGCATCAATGTACCCCAATTCATGCTTTGATTCAAGCTTCATATATTCTTTATTTCATGTACCAAGACCATTATTTAATAGTTTACTAGTTCATCATTTTCCAACCCCAATCATGGCTAAATCGTGGCTTGATCTCCAAGTTCTATCCAACCCGAGCCATAGATCTTAATATCATGTGATTAAGTTTTCATATCTTTTTCTTTAACACCTCTTCCATGCATGTTTGACATATTGACATTCTCCTATTTCATTTTCTCTCTTCATATGATCAAGGCTTCTCAAATCCTTAGCTT
The DNA here is from genome assembly GCA_963930655.1 of Myrica gale. Classification (NCBI taxonomy): domain Eukaryota; kingdom Viridiplantae; phylum Streptophyta; class Magnoliopsida; order Fagales; family Myricaceae; genus Myrica; species Myrica gale. The sequence continues at coordinate 9,742,547 of OZ005619.1, read as the reverse complement.
GGATATTCATCTCATTACAATTACATTTCACTTTGCCCTAAATAGGATTCGGCCAACACTAAATCATTCTAATTGAATTCTTAATCCATGCTTAACATTACAAGGCCTTGATAATCGTTTTAACCTCTAATTCATTTAGCCATAATATTAATTTTACTTATACATCACATGAAATTGCATTTTACATTACGAATCGTTTGGCTTGACATTTAATCTCTATGCAACCCGAAATATAAGCTTTATTTTGTTCACCATAAGTTTCGGCCAACCTAATTAAATCCTCAATCCATTTGGCCGTAACCCTAATTTCATTTATGTATCACTAGAAAATATAATCTTATTGTTATAGGGTTGTTATTTGGGTTACACTTATTAGGTCATTCGGCCATGTTCCATTTTAAGCATTCCTTGTCTAAGTTTTCTTCTCCAATGGTGATCCCATCCTCCATTTTCAGATTCACAACGTAGGATCTACCAATCACAAAAAAATTTCTAGATCTAGCACAATATCATATTCAGCCAACACACATGTTCATAGAATGATTAGGCTTTTTGATTTGCATGCATCCAACTACATTTCAAGACTAGCCTATATGCTGTGTTCACCAAACTTTACCCATATCATGGTCATTCATCAAATTGACACTTAACAAAATTATATTTGGAGATCCTATTCATGTGAGATTCGGCCAACACCATCCAAAACAACCCTTCATGTCCAAACTTGCATCATGCATTCCTTTTGCATTTTAAGACCATACTAGCATGCATTGTTCATCCTTTAACATCTTTCTAACATTTAAGTTCGGATCTCATGCTCATATAGCTAGATCTAACATTATAACTTAGGGTTGGTCTCATGAACTCAAGATCTAACAAAATCAAGGTACCAACTCAAATCCAACCAAGAGATATTCGGCCAACATCAATCTTAGAGCTAACAACCACATTTTTGGCCTTACCTTGATGATTAAACACAAGCCTTGAGTAACTAGCACAATAAAATACCTTAGGTCAGAATTTATAAAGAACTTAAGCAAAACCATTATGTGAAATCAGCCTACCTCTACCTTCCACTAGTCACCAAATTTTCACCAAGATCCTTCCTTCACCCAACTTTCGGTTCACCCTTTTGGAATGGTTCCAAGCTTGATTATAAGGTGCTAAGGTAGGTTTTATGGTGGGGAGAAACAAGGTAAACTTGAAATGATTTAGCTCTAAGGAAGTGAGTTAAAATCCCAACAAGGAAAAAGTGGCTAAGTGAGTAGACATTTATAAGAGAAGAATTGAGTTGCACAAGGGGAAGATTTGGTCACCTCAAGGAAAGGAAACAAACTAAGACTTTAGAGGAATGACTTGGTTGCAAGAAGAAAAGAACAAGACTTGAGCTTAAGGGAAAGGTTCGACCAAGAGAGGAAAAGAGAGAGAGTTGAAATGGGAGGGTGATATTCGGCCAAGAGAAGCAAATGAAGAGTGAAATTGAAATGCTAAGTATGAGGGGGAGTTCACTTGAAGCAATTGAGTCTCCCAAGGTGAAATTATGGCAATGACAAGGACAATGACATGTTGAAAATGACAAGAGGGGAAGGGGGGGTGAACTTGGGTGAGTTTGGCCGACCATACAAGGTCTTTTCTCTTCTCTTTTTCTCCTCATTTTCTCTCACTTCCTCCCTTGTCTCCTCAAGCCATGTCTCCCACGTGAATTCCTCCTTCTCCCATTGCTTTTTCTCTCATTTCTCTTCCTTGTCTTGTCTTGTCACTTAATTGCCCTCCATCTCTCTTCACATGGGATCACCACTTTATGGCTTTTCACTCCTTGCATTTTCACGTAAATGGCCTTGTCTCTTCTTGGTTTGCCTCTTGTTTAGTTCATTTATGATGTTTGGTTACAACTAAACTAGCTGAGTTACTCTCACAACTAATTTTCTAGTTACTCTCACAACCAACTTTCAACTTAGTTACTTTTGTCACCTAACTTATCTCCTATAAGCACTCTAGCTTATCTAGTTCAATTACATAACTTATCATCTCATAAGCATGACAACTTATCTTAAGATAATGATTCTAGTCTATCTCTACGATAGCCAAAATAACTTATTACATAAAAAGTTCCCTAGCTTATCATTATGCTAGCTTATCACTATGATAAGCAAGTGTGCTTATCATTTTAAACTCTCTTAAAACTTATCATATGCCTAGTAGCTTATCATCTAATATTCCTAATGATAATTCAAACTACTAATTTAGGCCATATAATAATGACATATGCCACCTATTAATGACACAAAAAATATTCAAATACTTAAAGGAAATTCATGATTTTTTTTCCATTTAATTATTTTCGGCCAATATATATATAAATCTTTAATCATAATTTAATTTTATGGATTATGAAATATATTATGCAAATGAAAAATATAAATCCATAAGAGAAACTTACCTTGCAAGTTTCGGTTCTTTAAGGAAATTAAAATTTAAACTTGCACAATGAAAAGAGATTATTTAAAGAAAAATTCTTGAAATGAAATTTCATGATAGTTAATGTACCTTAAGCTTAGGTCATACATTGGCAAAAAATATGGCTCCATAATTTAAATTAAAAGCTAATACATAGAAATAACAAAAGAGATAAACGGGTTCTCACACCCATGCAACCAATTGGCATGGACGGATGAACCAAAGTTGCACTCTTTTCCCCTTTTGACAAATTTGAGTCCAAATTCATTTCCAACCTTTGCCTTTCACGCATAGCGCTTCTCTCCATTTCATTTGCTCCCTTTTCCCCTTGACCGAACTTCATTGTCTCTCATTTCAGCTTGCTGCTCTCTCTCTTTTCTCTTGTGACCAAACCTCACTTCATTCTCCATTTTGGTTTGCTTTTCCCTTGAAACCGAAGCTCATCTCTTCCTCTCCTTGCTCATCTTGTTTTTCCTTCTCCTTGGCTGGAAATCTCACTTCACTCAGCCCATTTCCCCTTTGGCAGAAACTTATTTCAGCTTGCTCACCCTTGGCCGAAGCACTCCAAGCTCCAAGCCTTGCTTTGTTTTCTTCAAGCTATTTCCAGCTGCTGTTACTTCTTTTTCCTCACTTCAAAGCTTCCATCTCAGCACCTATTAGACACCATTCTCAGCCCTTGGAACCACTCTTGTGGGAGGAACCGAAAGTTGAAGTGTAGTGGAGGATTTTGGTGAAAACCGAGTGCTCTAGTGGAAGGTAGAGGTAGATTTCGATTTGCATGTGTGTGTTTTAATTGATTTCTCCATAGTTTCTGACCTTAGATATTTTTATGCTAGGTGCTCTCTTCTTTAAGCAAGCTTGTGTCTAACACCAAGGTAAGGCCGAATATGGTTGAAGGTGAATTGATGTTGATGGCCGAACCCTTGCATGTTTTGTTTCCCTTTGATTTGGCCATGTATCTTGCTGTCATTTTGTATATTATGGTTAGATCTAATAGGTTGGGTCTGCTGGAGTTGATTTTGTGATGTGGTTGTTGGAGGAAGGGATTATTTGAAGGTGGAATGTATTCTCTTGCTTGAGAACAACATGCATGTGTGAGCTTGGTGTAAGTCTGGACATTTCTTAATGATTAGCACCACTTAGGTTGTGAGTTTAGTTGCTGGAGGTTGGGATTATATATTTGGATGACATGCACATAAGTTGTTGGTGGCCGAATGGCTTAGGAGTGAAATTTAGATTGATGGCCGAAAGATTTGAGTTAAAGAAACCTAGGTTCATGCTATGTGTTGGTTTTATGTTGCATGCAATTGGAAAGAATCACTTAGTAGATCAAGATTTAAGGTTCAATAATAGTATAGTTAAGATGGAAAGAAAGCCTTAGTAAAATAAGTATAGCAAATGAACTTTATGATACAAAATACTAATGGCCGAATATATGGGTGTGCAGGAAGTTTTATGGTGTAATGTGAACTTAAAAATCACATGCTTAAAAGGGTGCCACGGGTTGGACATTAGATGGAGTATATATCACGGTTTAGCCATGTTACACGAGTTCGTTAATTAACTAAGTGTAGCCCTAATGCATGAGACATAGATTATGTCAAGCTTGGATTTTTTTAGCACCTATAGCTTGCTGTTTTGGAGTCTTGATTAGATATAGAAATAATTGGTTGTAAGCCTCATAATTATGTTGTTTAGGGCTTTGGTCAGCAAGTCTATAGAGGGCAAGAGGTTAAGTTAATGGAAATTGATGGACAATAGATTTGATAGAGTTAAGAGCAAGGTATTGGAGTTGATACCTTTATAGTTGCTGTTTTTGGACTTAAGATGCTATTAGGATATGTTGTATGATAATTACCTTCTCAAGTGTTTATGTAAGTTTTCTAAAGTGAATCTTTGAAAATAAAATGGTTTTTTTTTTCAGAAATGTACTTTTGGAAAAAACGGAATAAATACAAGTATTTCCTTGTATGATTATGTGATTAATTCCTAAGTATCTAAGAGGTATTTAAATCGCTTGTAGGCGATCTTCGTACCATTACTCAAAGGAGACCGAGGTAAGTGGAATGTAAGTGGAAGTAAGTAGATTGTAAGTAAGCTTACATTTTTTCAAAACTGGAATGACACGCTGCATAGTTTCACGATCGAGCCTGACATTTCAAGTAAGCATGTCATGGCATGAGCATTGCATGATTTTTCTAAAAGTGATTCTTATGCAATGACATATGGAAAGTTTTATGATGAGACAAGTCAAGTTAAGGGCTCTGGTCGGTACCGCACCATCAAGATGGACTCCCATACCGAAGGACGAATGCGAGAAGGTTGGGTGAATCCTAAGAGGCTGTGCAACCACACTGAAGGACAATGAGAAGGTGTGGGCCTCCAAGGGTCACGTCTAGCCATCAGGCCTGGGGCAACTACGAGCTAGCTCGACCAAATGAAACGTCCCCAAGGGTAAGGGAGACGGTTCCGATGGGAACGCACAACCCGGACTCCAGGGGTTAAATGGAGCGTGAGCAACCCAGAAGTTATGAATGAACTATTTTCAAGGGCCATGACCCAAATTTCAAGAACAAGAACATGATTTACGATCAAGAGCATATGCATAACCATGAGGCATGCATATGCATCAAGAGTTATATTCTCTCATATTATTTACATTCAAGTTATAAATTCATGCTTTTTAAGTTATGTTTTTCCCTTACAGAGTCTTTTGACTCACGTTTTTAAAACTGTGTCATTGTAGATGCCTCAGATGAAGGAAGTCAGCAGGACTATCTAACTTAGAAGAATACTGTTATGTGTTTTGTTGTTGTGACCTGATCGATGAGATCCGTCACTTGTTTATGTGTTAATCATGTTATGTGTATATTAAGATACAAGTTTATTGAGGACCTTCATGATGTTATGAGTTTGGCTCGTCTCTCTCACGATCCTATATTTTTTCGCTGTATGTATGAATGTATGTTTTCGCTGGAGCTTTCCCATCGGGATTGCTCGCGGCTGTCACGGTCCCTGCGGGTTGGCGTTTGGGGCGTGACAATTTTAGCTTCAAATGATGTACGCCATAAATTGAACGAAAGACAGGAATGTGCCAACATGATTTGTGCGACTTTTATGTGAAATATTATTAATCTTAATGTGCTCAATTGCTTCTAAATTCGCATAGACATATCGCGGGTTGTTGTATGTTGGGTAATTCTAATTCTACTCGAGAGAAGATCTTAGATAAATTAGAATATTTTGCCGTCAAAGAAGTTGATAATTGACTGATTGCATGGTTAGGATTTTGGATTTGATTGGTTAGGTGAGTCGGATGCCTTAGTGTTTTCTTCTTGGGTGAAATCTTCTTTAAGTTTATTGTTTTAAGTTTATTTTTGTTTCTTCAATTTCAAAATCCACCACTTCTCTTGATTTTCAAATAATTTAGAATTAGAACAATTTCAATAGTTAATAGGTGAGTAGTCCTCGTGGGTTCGACATCCTTTCTTATTACTATATTACTTGTTACGATTTTGTGCACTTGCGAATTTTCACAACACACTGCTAACCTCGTCATCTTCCTAGAAAATGCTTCAATAACGATAACAAATAATAAAGGTGATAGAGGGTCACCTTGTCGCAATCCACTAGAATTACCAAAGAATCCCTCCGGTGATCCATTCACAAGAACCAAAAACTTAACTGATGATATGCAAAATTCAATCCACCTGCACTATTTCTCCCCAAACCCACATCTCCGCAACATATAGAGCAAGAATTTTCAATTGACATGATCGTATGCTTTATGAATGTCCAACTTATAAAGCATAATTAGCTTATTTTGTCGCATCCGTGAATCAACACATTCTTTTGCTATCAAACCGAATCCAAGATTTTCCTTCCCCTTACAAAAGCATTCTGAGATCCAGATATATTCTTGTCCAGGGAGAATTTCAATCTATTAGCCAAAACCTTTGCTAGTATCTTATAGACACCCCCCACAAGGCGAATAGGACGAAAATCTTTCAAATTTACCGTCCGCGGCTTCTTAGGGATAAGAAAATGAAAGAAGTATTTAGATTACGAACAAATCTACCATGATTTACAAACTCATCGAACGCCAATAACACATCCCTCTTAACCATCTCCTAACAAGACTGATAGAAGGCTAAGGAAAAACCATCCTAGCCCGGAGCTTTATCTCCGTTAAGACAACGCACCACTCCAAAGACCTCCTCCTCAAACGACGTTTCCAACCAATCTGTGTCCTCCCTAGAAATAGAGTCAAACTCCCAGCCCTCCAAAGTCGGTTGCCAGGAAAATGGTTCCTTATACAAAGAAGTGTACAAGGAAACTATCTTGGTGAAAATATCTGGAAATATCCATTAGATCCAACACCACTTCCCCACATCCATTTCCAATCTAGAAATAGAATTGAATCTCCGTTTGGAATATGCGACACGTTGAAAATACTTCTTACATCTGTCACTATCATTAAGCCATAAAGCCCAAGACTTTTGTCTCCAACTAACTTCCTCCAAATCAATCAAATGAGCTAGTTCCCTAGACACAACCACCTTCCTCTCCAAACCAACTTCATCTAAAGTCTCTCCCTCATCCTCCTCATCCATAGAAGAAAGCTCCCCCAACAAAGATAACTTGCGCGTAGTTAGATCACCAAAGACTTTCTTATTCAACAGTTTCAGATCTTGTTTCAGAGCCTTTAATTTCTTACAGAGGACAAAACTAGGGAAACCCACAAAAAAATAACTCCTCCACCATTCCCCTACCCTATCGATAAATCCTTCATCCTTCAACCACATATTCTCGAAATGAAAAGGCTTCCACCACCCAGCCTAGCACTCTCTAGAAAAATTGGAAAAATGATCAGAATATAACTGTGGTAGTCGACGCTGAATAACCTCAGGATGCAACATATCCCACTCTGAACTAAATAGAAATAGATCAATCCTAGACCACGATTGAGCCTGCTTATTGTTAGACCACGTGTAGCACCCACCACGTAATGGAATATCCATCAAACCCTTTGATGGGTCAAGAAATACTCGGCCCTCAACAAGCCCGACCGCTTGGGCTCGAGCCCATTAGCACATGCCGCATATTGATCATCCGACGAAAAACAGGACTCTGACAGCCCCAGGACTTCTCCTAAACAACCTATTTGTTTGGGAACTCTCCTAATAAAACTCTACTACCTTAAGAGATAGTCTCCTAGCAGGATTGAGACGCCGTTACATGTATAAAAACCAAGGTATTCTCCTCGTTAAACTCACGCTTAATTCTGTCTTCAGAATACTCATCTTGTCTTAAACACTGACTTGACCATCAGAGACTTGATCAGAGGCCAACCCCACATCGGTGATTTTTGCAGGTTTATCAGGCTTCTGAGCATTGTGGTGATTCTTGACATCATCAATTGGCACCTTCTGTGGGAATTCTCGACAAAAGTCACCTTAAAGATGATTTGTTCTTAGTTATTACATTCCAATGGTGTCCGCTCCCGAAGATCAAAATGGTGTTGTTCAATCCGGTGTGGTCATCGGCGTGTCTCCCGTGGCAGACGCCCTGCTAGCTGCCATGGTCAGGAACGATGCGATCACTGCCGCCATGGCCAGAAACTTAGAATGCTTGCCTCGTAGATTGGAAGAGCAGGCTTACACCCTTCTCCTCCACCTCCATCCCCGCTTGGGTCTCGCGCTTTGACAATTTCGCCTGAAGGATCAAGCGAGACAGGTTCGGTCCCTTGGTCTTTGGCTCTGGCTAATTCTCGACTATCTCACAGCAGAGGGTCGCGTGGCCTCCTCCTTGAGCAGATGGCTGAACAAATCCGGTTGCAAGAATAGAAACAGGCTTCCAGGGAGATCGCTAAGGCCGAGACTTTATCCCACATGTCTCAACTTTGCCGTTCCCCATTCACAAAGAAGGTGCTCTCTTTCCCGCTTCCCTAACAGTTCCGCCCGCCTATCATTGACCTTTTTGACGGCTCGGGAGATCCATGTGACCACATCGAGCTCTTCACCCTCCACAAGCACGTCCAGTCGTATGCGGACTCGGTCCTTTGTCGTGCTTTCTCCCTCATCCTGAAGGGGCCAGCACAATGATGGTTCTCCATCTTGACACCTGGGTTTATCGATGACTTCAATACACTCAGCGCATTATTCGTTTGTAACTATGCTTCTAGTAGGAAGACGAAGAAGCTCTCATCCTGCCTATTTGGCATCAAGCAGGGTCCCAGGGAGACTTTGTGGGCGTATATAGCTCGGTTGAATCGTGAGGTCTTGACCGTCTCACGTGCCACCGATGAGACTAAGCCGTTATCCCGTAACGAGACCCAACAACTATAGCGAACCGAAGATCGTTTCTAGCATGGATTCGAATGGAACCTCGACCCGTTGCTTAGGAAAGCAAGAACCTCGGTATGGTGAAGACGCCACAAACGGGATGGAAATCCGTTTGATAAGTCGAGTTGAACGCCACGGGAAAATCCCGACAAGTTCGAGAAGTTCTTCAAAGAACCAAAGAGAATTAAACCTCACAAAATATATTCATCAAAGTTGTTCGAATTACAATGCAAGAGGCTCCTATTTATAAGCTAGAAATAACAAGGAAATAAAATCTAACCTAGGAAACAAGGGCTGGTCGAGTAAGGCATTTTTGAACAAGGAAAGAAATCCTTGCTTACCTAAAACAAAGAGAGAAATTAAGGAAACAATCCCTTGCTTGCCTAACTAACCTTTGGACGCCTAAAATAGAATTCAACTTAAGGAAATATGATAATTACTCGACCAAAATAATAAACTAACCTAAGAAAGACATCTTGGCCGAACTAAACCCTAATTGCCTTAAATAAAGCACTCTTCAAATGGCAATAGGGTGATGGCCGACCATCATGTCAAAAAACCATGAATGGAAATGATTTTGGAGCTTAAAATAGCCATGCAATCTGAATCTTCTAGAATAGAGTCATATTTGTCTCTTGGCCGGATCCTTCTAGAATGTGCATCATCTTGAATGGGCCTCCACGAATGGGCTTGGGCCCATATCTCTTTACTGAGTTCAATGAGTGCGTCTTTGAACTCCTTGTCTCGGGCTCTTGTATCCGGCTGTACGGGATGAACTACTTCATTCAAAGTCTTGCTCGGATTCTCATCATTCCCCTCCTCTTGAAAAGGATTTGTCCTCAAATCTTCACCTACATCAAAAGGATGGAGATCAGAAATCTGAAAACTAGCACTTGCATGGTTTTTACCTGATAACTCCAGCTTGTAAATGTTGCCTTTGATTTGCACTAAAACTTTGAAAGAACCACCGCCCCTTGTAAGCACTTTGGGACGACTTGGCCATGTCTCTAAGGCTTGAATCAGTGCATGCAACTCCTTTGCATAAGTTGGATATTTGAGAGTTGGTCCTCGTAGCTGCTCACTGAAATAATCCATTGGTTGTTCTCCTTGCCTACGGACTGTGATTATGTTAATACCTGAAGCACCACATGTCAAGTTGAACGGTTTATTCAGGTTAGGTAAAGATAATAAAGAAGTATCGGGGCACTCCTGTTTGAGTAATGGCAGCGCCTTCGCTTGTTCTTCTTTCCATCGAAATCTAACATTCTCCTGCAAAATAGAGACAATAGAACTAGGCATGGAAGGATCAATTTCATTAGTGTTTAAAACTGCCTTTTTGTACAAAGGTACAATCGTAAGCTGGTTTGACGAAGTGGCTTGCTTGCTCTCGCTCACTTTTGCCTTATTATTCTCTTTTCTCTCGGATTTTCTCTCCATGGCCGAAACTTCTATCTCTTTTGTGTTTGCCTCTCTCGGATTTTCACTCTCTCTTGGATTTTCTCTCATTCTCTGATTTACACTCACTCTCTGTTTTTCACTCACTCTCTGTTTTTCACTCGCTCTCAAATGGCAATAAGGTGATGGCCGACCATCATGTCAAAAAACCATGAATGGAAATGATTTGGAGCTTAACATAGCCATGCAATCTGAATCTTCTAGAATAGAGCCATATTTGTCTCTTGGCCGGATCCTTCTAGAATGGGCATCATCTTGAATGGGCCTCCACGAATGGGCTTGGGCCCATATCTCTTTACTGAGTTCAATGAGTGCGTCTTTGAACTCCTTGTCTCGGGCTCTTGTATCCGGCTGTACGGGATGAACTACTTCATTCAAAGTGTTGCTCGGATTCTCATCAGGTCCTGACCGTCTCACGTGCCACCGAGGAGACTAAGCTCCTGGCCCTGACAGCAGGCCTGCAGCTCAGTGATTTCCTGAAGTAATTCATCAGGAAGAATCTGACTGAATTTGGAGAGGTAATGAGAAAGACCCGGGAGAATATAGATTGCGAGGACATATTCTCGGTCCTGGTCGGGCATTTCCAGCTGGAATTGCCGCGATCGGACAAGCGTGATGGAGAACCCGAACGTCCGCGACCGAGAGATTTTTCCCCTCACCCGAGGTTCGAAGTCCGGCCCTTGCAATAGAGCAGAAGGACACTTACTTCTCTCAACGTAGTCCCTCGGGAAATACTCCTGACCATGAAAGGTGATTCGAGCGACAGATGGCCGCCTAAGCCTCGTCAGGGCTCGAGGGTGCGAGACCAAAATAAATATTACGAGTTCCATGAGGACCTTGGTCATGACATTGATGACTGCTAGGAGCTGCGAAGACAGATCGGATACTTACTGAAGGAAGGCAAGCTGCGTCGTTTCATTCTAGAATATGGAGCACCTCGACCTGATCAGGCTCGATTTGATCTCACCAACAAATCCCACCGAAGGAATTACTCCCTCCTCGAAGAATGGTAGGTACGATCATGGGTGGACATTGCCATGTCGAGCCAAGCCGAAGATCGCAGAAGAACTATGTTCGGGAGGCGTACCACCACCAGGTGTTTCTTACTGAACAACCGTGAAAGAAATCTCGACTGGAGGATGTGCCTATCACCATTACTGAAGCTGATGCTGTTGGGGTGCTCTAGCCACACAACGATGCCATCGTCGTTGAGTTAATGATTTCGAACGGCACCGTCCGAAGGGTCCTAGTGGACAATGAGAGCTTACAACCAGGTGGGGCTGGAGGAAATCCCGCTCGTGCCATCTTGTTTTTCGGCGTTTACAACTAGATGGGATTGGAGGTCATCCCTCTCTTGTCGTCTCCTTCAGACCTGTTCGGATTTGGGGGTCACAAGATTCACCCTCTCGGGTTAGGAAAGCTTCCCCTCACCATGGGAGACCATCCCTCGTCAGCAACCACCCCGGTTAACTTCTTGGTAGTAAGTGCGCCCTCGACCTGCAATGCCATCATTAGTCATTCTACTCTGGCTGCTCTTCGTATCGTTTCTTCTGTCTATCACCTTACGATAAAGTTCCCCACTCTCTCAGGGCTGGGAGTGGTGAAGGGCGATCAAAAGGTTGCTCGTTTGGCAATAAAGGATCATGACCAGCCACCCTATTTTCAAATGGTCGGTGGAACTAAAGAAGCAGAGCCAAATATTGGGTCTTTGGCCCAGCTTGAGGAAGAAGAGGCTGAAGGCAAGCAGACTCAGGTGGTTGAGGAGTTAGAGGAGGTTTCGGCTGGTATAGATCGGACAGTGCGGATAAGCTCGAATTTGCAGGGAGAATTCCGAGAACAGTTGGTCATGTTCTTGGAGGATCACAAGGGCAATTTTGCATGGTCACATGTGGACATGGAAGGAATCAGTCCTGAAGTAATCACGCATGAGCTGAGCATGCTGCCGGACAGCCTACCGGTAAGGTAGAGACGAAGGACATTTGCGCCCGAGCGTAACCAGGCTGTGGCCGAGGAGGTCAGCAAGGTCATGGCGGGCAAATGGAGGATGCCCGTGGATTTTAAGGATCTGAACCTCACATGTCCCAAGAATAGTTTTCCTTTGCTCGGATCGATTTGCTGGTGGACTCGACCGCCGAGCACGAGCCGTTGTCCTTCCTGAATGCCTTCTCTGGCTATAATCAAATCCGTATGACAACTCAGGATCAGGAAAAGATGGTCTTCGTCACTGATCGGTGGCTTTACTGCTACAAGGTCATGCCATTCGGCCTGAAGAATGCAGGAACTACTTACCAGAGACTGGTCAACCATATGTTCAGAGACCAGATAGGGCGGAATATGGAGGTCTACGTGGATGAGATGTAGGTAAAGAGCCAACACGCTTGGGATCACTTGGCAGATATGACAGAGAAATTCAAGGTCTTGAATCAGTATCAAATGAAGCTCAATCTTACCAATTTCGCTTTTGGAGTGTTGTCGGGCTAATTCTTCTGATTCATGGTATCGCATCGGGGTATCGAAGCGAATCTCGAGAAGATACAAGCAATCATAAACTTTAACCCTCTAACTACCAAGCAAGAAATGCAGAGACTGATAGGCAAAGTTACTGCCACATACAAGTGTTTGCCGTTTTTTTAGATTCTCAAAAGCAACGTTGAGTGGAATCAATATTTTGCCACTGCAATTGAACAACTCAAGCTCTACCTCCAGAACCCCCCGTTGCTTAGTCGGCCTGCCCGAGCGGCTATGGACCGGGTAGAAATGCGAGTCCCCACTGAACAGAACGATCGAAGCCTCTGATTCAACTTGGATCTCATAGAGGAGAGGAGGAATATGACCAGCTTGGGGAACCACAATTATCAACGACAGGTAGAGAAGTACTACAATTCCAGGGTCAAGGCCAAAGAATTTGCTGTCAGGGATTTGGACCTAAGTGAAAGCCTGCCACCCATGATCGATCCAACTAAAGGGAAACTCCATGCTAATTGGGAAGGCCCATACAGAGTGGTGGATACCACCCGACCTGGGACATACCACCTCGAGGACTCGAGCTGGAAGCGCCTCCCCCATCCACGGAACGCCGCTCACTTGCGGAAATATTTTAGTAGCTTCTCTGATGATTTTCAACTTGTTTTATTATTTGAGACATTTTCATACTCATGTTTTTGAGTTTTCAATACATACAGGAATAATTGTCCCCAGTTAGTTCAAGCATGCAAGTCTCCACTCCCGAGTACCTTGTGCTGGCTCGTACCCGGGCAGAGGTCAATTCAATCGCAAGTCTCCGGAGTACCCTGCGCCGGTTCGTACCTGGGTAGAGCTCACCTCAATCGCAAATCTCCTGAGAAACCTGCGCCGGCTCGTACCTGGGCAGAGGTCAACTCGATCGCAAGTCTCCTAAGTTCCCTTGGCCGGCTTGTACCCGGGGAGAGGTCAACTTGATCCCAAGTCTCAAGCACAAAGTGAATATATGCAAAGGAGGACTCATACACAATATTAACGACCAAGGTTGGAAAGTTTCGGGCACAATCAGAACAAGGTCGGCCTCGTAGTCCTCGCCTCATACACAAAAGGAAGACTATTTGAGAAACTAACCAGATAAAGGTCTATGACTAATCAAAATGGGCGGTCCCCCAAGTACTGGTGAGACACAAGTCACAAAGGTAAACAAGCATTCGTCGCCAACCACAAAATAATATTTACAAACGAAAGATGTTCAACGAAGACAAGACGAAACAATGACAAGAAAAACAGATAAATTGTGGTCAGGAGCTCAGGCATCTTCCGCCCGATCAGGTGCAATCAAGCCTTCATTTTCTCCGACCGCCCTAGACAAATTGTCAACAGCCAGAGATTCATGGCAGGGCAGCAGAATAGTGGAGCCAATAGTTGTATCGCAGGCATCTACCCCCTGTGACTGGTCTGTGGGCTCTACTCCTGGCTCAGCTTCCTGGGCGTTGAGAGCCTCTCCTTCCTGTGCCCCGTCTGGTTCCACGACTAAGGGAGTTCTCGGCTCACTCCTAGGACGATAGCCAGTCAGAAAAATCCACCTCAGAAAAGAGTAGCCTCAAAGACTAGATGGAAGCCCGACAACCGATGTGAGACCCCGTATTTCATTTTGCTATTTACTCTATGCAATTTTTTTGGATTTAAATTCAAGGGGCTATTGTTTGGCCAATGTAAGATATTAAACTGAATAAGGTATTTTGAATTATAAGTTTTCCTAAGTATTTCATTACGTTGTGAAATCATGTTAGTATAATTTGATATATTCATCATGGCCGAAATTCTCTAAGATAGATTTTCCTTATGAATTAATTTTCCATTAGCCTATTATTATTATGCCACAATGATTTACTAACTTAAATGCCAAGAATATTTGGAGAGTATTTCAATTCTTATTGATTGCTGAAATTCTTTATGTAAAATTTATTACATTAATCTATGGTTGTGAAATCCTATGTTAGTGCATGTAAATTTTTCCATGTCTTTATTATGTAACCCTAATCTCTATTAAGTAGCCTTAAGCCTTATTAGGAGAACTAAGTGATAAGTTAGTGTGGTTATAGAGTAGTTTAATAGAGATAAGTTGGTTAGCTTATAAAGTAATCCATGGGAAGAGAGAAAAGCAAATGGAAGTTGAGAAGTTGTAGAGTTCACATGAATGACGAGAATGGAGAGGAAAGTAGGTTGAAAAAGGAGATGTGTTGTTGGCTGAAAAAGGAGATGTGATGTTGGCTGAAAAAGAGATGAGATGCAAGATGAAGATTTATGGAGAGGGGAAGAGGATTCACGTGAGAAATGAATGGGAGGCAAAGAGATGGAAAAGAGAGGGGGACAATCAATTAATACACTGACATGTCACATGGCCAAGCATCACCTCACTTCACTTCACCCTTCACCTTTCACATTTCAGCTCACTTTTTCCTTGGCCGAACTCTTCACTTATCTAAAGCTCCCCCTTTTCTCTTCTTCACGCCACTTCCAGCAGCAACCTCACCCACATCTCACTTCCAGGAGCTGCTCTCATCTGAGGCCACTTGGTTCTCTCATTTCATTTCAGCTCACTTCATTGCCCCCATTTTCTCTCTAGCCGAACCCTCTTCACTTCACCAAGTTTCCCTTCCCTTTTCTTACACCATTTCCAGCAACTCATCCCCCACATATTATTTCCAGCCTTATCAGTACCTTCTTGCTCTCATCTTAGCCCTTTTCAGTCACACAAGAGGTGGTAGAGTGATAGAAGCTAAGAGAGTGATGTTTTGGTGTTGGCCGAGTAAGCTAGAAGGAGGAAGAGGTGTTTCCCTAATCAGCCTGTGTCCAGCTTTAGAAAGGTAAGTTAGAGTTTGATTTTCTCAAAGGAATGGACTTGCTGTTTTGTCGAATGTCTTGTGTTCTTTTTCCTTTGTAGATGCATGAATATTGGATCTGATTAGGTTGGGATTGTTGGAGTTGTGGTTGTGATGTTGTTGATTGATGGAGGAAGGGTTAAAAGCCATGGTTTTGGGCTAAGAAGTGGTGTCTTGGTTTAAATATTGGAGATGATGTTATGCATGTATATAGGTTGCTGTTATGCCGAATTTTGTGAATTCATTAGATGAAATAATGTTTCTGATTTGAGGTAGATTAATGATATTTAATGAAATGGTTAGTTAAAAATTATGGAGAAATAATGTTATATGTAGGTTAGTGACATTGATGTGGCCAAATGGTCAATGTGCTTGGAGATTGTTTAGACATGAAATAAATTGTGTGGATTTGTTATTGGTCAAAAGAATCAAGTTAGAAATCATCACCGTGCCCTATTTTTAGGCATCATCACGCTCGATCAGCGTGCGACAGGCGCTCAAGCGGCCATAAGGAAATTTGTAATACAGAGTCGAGCCGCTTGACCAGCGCTCGACAGGTGCTTGAGCGGCCTTAGAAGTTTTCATATAGAGACTTGGCTCTCGACCGCCGCTCGAGCGAGGATAGATGAAAATTGGATAGAGACTTGGCGCTCGACCGGAGCTCGATAGGCGCTCGAGCGGGACCTGTTAAATTTCAGAGATGTTGAATTTTGAGTTCCTATTGAAGACTTGTGAAACCCTAACATCTAACATTGAGGCTAGTTGACCAAACTTAGTTATGAAGTTATTGAGGTTAGGATGGCAGGAATTCGATAAACATTAGTCCAAACATGGTATGATGTAAAGTATTGTATGAGTGATATTATGCTAGACAAATTATAGGTTGCTGATTTGGCTTGAGATTCTTAACATGAGTTGTTGTCGCTGAATTTCACGAATAGGCTTGAAATCAATGATGTCAGTGGGAAGAATCAGTGTACCTAGTTGATTGAGTGAATTGCATAGTGGTCCTTTTAGCAACCGTATTGGAGATGTTTGATGTATGTCTTTAATTGCTCTCTTCAATTGTTTTATGAAAGCTAATTAAAGAAATCTTTTATAAATGAAATCATATTTTCTAAGATTCATACTTTTGGGAAAACGAGAATGTTTATAAGTATTTGTATGTTTGTTTGATTAGTTCTCTAAACATTATGTAACGTATGTAACTCGCTTGTAGGTGAAGTACCATCCAAATATCAAGAGAAGCAATGTAAGTGGAAGTAAGTGATAACTTACTTTTATGAAAACTGGAATGGTACACAACATGGTCTTTCACGAACAAGCATGGCATCATGAGCAAGCATGAACTTTCATTTTATCAAGCATGACATGACAGGAGCATTTGCATGAAAGAAGTCTTTATGCAAATGGAAGTATGAGAGTTTTTATGACAAGTTAAGAAGGTACATCCATACTGAAGGACGTTTACGTGAAGGATGGATGTTACTTAGGACGCCCATACTGAAGGACGTTTACGTGAAGGTTGGGTAAGTCCTTGAGGTCTGTACAACCACACTGAAGGACGTTTACGTGAAGGTGTGGACCTCCAAGGGTCGTGTTTAGCCATCAGGCCTGGGGCCACTTTAAGGGCTAGCTCAACCAGATGTATGTCTCCAAAGGAACAGGGGGACGGTTCCGATGGGAACGCACAACCCTGAATGCAGGGGTAAATGGAGCGTATGTAGCCCACAAGATAAGAAGTGAAAACTTTTCAAGGACCATGTGTCGTTTATTTTAAGTACAAGGACATGTCTTCAAGTTCTAGATTGTTACAAGTGCAAGCATACATTTTCAAGAGCAAGTACATGTGCATATGCAACCATGAAGCATGCATGTGCATCAAGATTTACGTTTATTCACGATATTCATATTTAAGGCATAAGCTCATGTTTATAAGTTTACATTTTCCCTTACTGAGTCTTTCGACTCACAGTTTTCAAAATGTCTCATTCCAGATATTTCAGGTGAAGGCAGTCAGGAGGATTACCTGTCTTGAGAGGAAAGAACTCTATGTATTTTGATGTTGTGACATGATCGATGTGATCTGTCACTTAAGAAAATGTGTAGTTTATGTGATATGTAATTATGATGCTACTCCTCTTTTTGAAGTTATTATGAGTTCTTTGGCCCGTCTCTCTATCGATTTTATTCCGCTGTTAAGTATGATCAAGTTTGCTGGAGCTTTCTATAGGGATTGCTCGCGGCTGTCATTGGCCCTACGGAATATCGTTTGGGGCGTGACAACCGAGCATTGATGGCAGCTGTCTCAATGATCTGGATGTTGTGTCGGGCCAAATGTAGTTCTCTCTTCAGGATTTTATGAGTCTTCTGACTTGATTCGACTTGTGCTTCGGCACGATGACATAGTTCATCTACTTGTTGTGCCCTCTTTTCAGCCAGTCGCACCTTCTCTAGGGCGGCATCCTTCTCCTTCACGGCTTCGTCCCTCAAATCCCTGACACTCGTGATCGTCTCCACTAGCTCAAGTAGTCGATTGCTGCGCATCTGTGCTTCCTTTTGAAGTTCATCTATGTCGTTGGTCTTCACTTGGAGCTCCAGTGACATTTACACGCGAATCTCTCGGAGTTCTTCCGCTTCTGCGGCCGCCTTACCAATTTGGCAGCGTAGATCGGCCTCGCGAAGTGCTGCTTTCCCTTGGGCACTGAACAGTTACGATGATACGCTCTAAAGCTCCCGGTCGGTCGTAACGATCACACGAGCGCCCTCCTTGCCTTGAAGAAAAGCACTCTTCATCTCGGCCAATCTCTTTCTCAGTGGAACCAAAGCAGTGCCTTGCTCTGAGTGGGACGACGGCTTGGATCACAAAGTCCTGACAGTTAAAGTCAACTCTCGGGACATCTCTCCCCTACGGTGTGAACCAGCTTTGAAGTAAGTACCTTCACTCAATCTTGTGCCATGGGTAAGAAGCTCATTGAAGTGGTCGGTACCTCAGGACCCTGTGCCTGGCTGCTTGAGGCAGGAACCTCTGATGTGCTTGGCATTGACACTCTTGTTCGATCGCCTCTGACCGGTACCCCCGCTGATCGCAGTGGAAGGGTAGTCCTCCAGCGTTCTTCTGTCATTCTTGATAGCCCCTCTACGGTCATAGGCACAGTTGCATTCTCAACACGCTCCCTCACGGCAGCCGATGAGATGGAGTCGCTGGAGGAGTGTTCTACACCCTGACCCGTCTAGATCTTGATTTTCTTTCAGGATAGGGCTTGTTCTCCACCCTTATCCTCCTCTTCATCCTCGTTAGTAAGTCTCGGCCGCTTGCATTCTCGAGGGATTGCAGTACGTTTACCCGACTCTCCCAGAGAATTTGCACCTCATCGCTGCCAGTGGAGTCGTTTGGTCCTTCAAACGGCCGGTGACAGACCGAGTTATCTTTAGCGGAATACCAGCCGACTTGACTCGACAAGACGCCTCCAGAAGATCTAACAGTGGAGCTGCGGTTGATTGCTATCGGGCAGATACTTTAGAAGTCTCTTGCCGAGCAGGTGCCTTACGTTTGCTTTTACCTGGGAGCACCTCGACATATATATGAAACCAAAAAGGATGGAAAGATGGAGATCTATTCCTACCCTAGATAGAAAGGCGAGCAACGACACACCTACCCCGACCACGAGGACTCAGTAGGAAATGCTAAGCCATTAAAAGTACGCTTGTCAAAGCAGATCGACTAACCTGTCCCCGACTCGACGATTGCTCCTGGTATGGAAGGAGGCAGCAACTTGATCACATCCCAGCTCTTCTCAAAGGTGATGTTCATCCTTACCTCCTCCTCGGGTTCCAGCTTCGGCTTTTGCTTAGCTACCGATAGATAGAAATGAGTCAAGTCGAGTACAATCATAGAGCTATAACAGGAGTTGAAAGTAATACGTACCTTCTCCCGTTTTGGCGATCTTGTAGCAATGCATGAACTCCCTCTAGGGTTGGGGATTTTCCTGGGCGAATAATTTCCTTCACAATGCAAAAAACTATAGCGCTAATCTCCACCCGTTGGGTGCTAATTGCCGATTGTCGATTTCCTCCACAGTGCAAAAAACTCTAGCGGTACAGGAACAGTAACTCGCGAATCTCCTGGAAAAGAGGAAATCGACAATCGGCAATCAAGGCATCGTCGAAAAACCCAAGCTCATCTTCTTCATGCTTCGACACCTTTTCGCCTGGCTCAGGGACTCTCATTATCACAGACGCTGGGCCAATGTACTTGGCCCGCAGTGCGGCTAGTTGATTCTCTCGTTTGACATGCCTAGCCACGGTCGTGTTTTCCCCCGCGTCGGGCATTTCCGATGGCTGAGAGCTTGCTTTGCGAGTCGTTGGTGAGGAAGCGTAAAATTATCACAAAAGAGACAAAGGGGAATGACTGTGAAGAAGAAGAGGCGAAATGTCGAGGAACAACAGTAAATAGGTTGGGAGGACGGTGATGGCATGAAGACAAAGCGACTAAGTATCGAAAAGCTGCACAAGAGGAATGGTGTTAGCGTACGCTGTAAGCTAGCTTTGAACTGCTGACATCCGGACCAGACCGATATCCAATGGGCCCCAAATTCCGGTAGAAAAGGCGTCAGACCAGGGATTCCGCGCTCTCCGTTCAGCTCATTGGCCCACTTCAGTTGTCGTAAAACCCAGACCAGGGATTTCGAGCTCCCTGTTCAGCTCGCCGGCCCAACTTCAGTTGTCGCGGGGCCCAGACGATGGATTATGTGCTCCCCGATTGACTTGTCGTCCAAATGGTAACTTCACAAACCACTGCCTTTAAATTTTATGTTCTTCCATATGTTTGTTGAGGTTGAAGAGGGGTAGACAACTGATGAGTCAAGAAATACTCGGCCCTCGACAAGCCCGACCGCTTGGGCTCAGACCCATTAACACATGCAGCATATTGACCATCCGACCAAGAACAGGACTCTGGCAGCCCCAGGACTTCTCCTAAACAACCTATTTGTTCGGGAACTCTCCTAATGAAACTCAACTACCTTAAGAGGTAGTCTCCTAGCAGGACATCGGTGTCGTTGCAGGTATAAAAACCCAAGTATTCTCCTCGTTAAAACCAACGCTGAATTCTGTCTTCAGAACAATCATCTTCTCTCTTAAACACTGACTTGGCCTTCGGAGACTTGATCCGAGGCCACCCCCTGGGTGATTCTTCAGGTTTATCAAGCTTCCGAACATTGTGGTGATTCTTGACATCATCACCCATCTCAGAAATTAAATCAAAAAAATCATCCAAAGCTTGAACACTACCACCAGATCCTGAACATTCTTCAGGGAACCTAATGACATTAAAATCTCCCCCAATACACCATGGAAGGTTCCACTAAGAAGACACCCCTGCCAACTCATCCCCACAAAATAATCCTGCAAGTATCTTCATTGGGGCCATAAACTCCCGAAAACACCCACTGAATCCCATCATCAACGTTCTTAAAAACTACCGAAAGAGAATACATACTTCACAAGACTCCACCAACACTAGCACTTGGGAATCCCAAAACATTAGAATACCACCCAGGGCTTCATCCGCAGCCAAGTAACACCGCCTCACATGAGGACCACCCCAAAAACATATCACCCTAATTCTCTGAAACCGTATATAGCTTAGTCTCCTACAAGCAAACTAAATTAGGCTTCCTACCTCTCAATAAATTCCCAATCCTCTTACATTTCCCCTTATCATTTAGCCTTCTGATATTCCAACTCAAAATGTGTGGCTTCATTAACAACTATTTAAGGCCTTCCATCCTCTCCCACTCCTTCTAGAAGTTGAAACAGACCCATTGTAATTAATAGTGGACTCCAACCCCTTCAATTCTTGTTAACAACTTGCCTCCCGATCTACTAGGTGTCTTTCTATTCATTTGTATCCTATCCCTTTCCAATGCTTCAAAAAGATTCATCAATTCATTCTCATAACCCTCACACGACACCCTAACCCTTTGTCAAAAAGAAAACACCATTTTCAGAACCCACCACCTAGATGGCTCGAATGGGTCTGAGCACTCACCCCTCTCACTAACATGATAGAAAATTTGCAGGGGTTCAATAGGGAATGTAACATAAACTAAACCCCCTTCAGAAGATTTACCCCCACATATAACTAGAGTTCCCACAAGATCATCCACCCCCTCACCCAAAGAGTTTCCCATCACCATATTTTCTACCTCACACTGCCCTGATTTACCCCCTTGTGACTGGGTGTCGAACTCCTCAGTAGAGACTGTAATGCTGGAATCATCCTACACTCCTACAATCGACTCCTGCCCAGCAATCCCTCCATCACACACATCCATCATCTCTAAATCCACATAACCCACCACCTGATGAGAACTAGAAGCCACAGAGACACCTAAATCAACACCAAGAAACTCAGCCACGCCCTTACCTTTTTGTTTGGAGTATATGTTACTCATTTGTTGAAAATGCAGCTTACCCTTTGTATCCAGCGCCTATCACTTCTCACCAGAGGATATGTCTAGCACTGTGGTACCTATAAGGGGCTTTCCAACCATCACAAACATGGCTGATGATAACTTTGGTGGCTGGATAGAGGAGCGAAACTATTCTAAGACTTGATACAGACCTCTCAGAGCTATGTCAGTGATGGATCCTCCAACAGATACTGTCGGCGAGTCGTCTGAGCCAGATGCCACCACCAAGGCTTAGATTCGACGGGAGCCACCCTATACTAGGAAATCTTATTGGTTGGATTTCTCGTGTGTCCGCGGGACAAATCCCATTTGAAATGGATGGTTGGCAAAACTCGTGACATGGTTTCTTTATCAATGAACTGTGTGTCAACGTTGTGCCATCTTTTTAACTCTCTCACAAAGAAATTTATCTATGGCTGCTACAAAGAAGCTTTCTGCAATTGTAGCCGAAAACGCCCAATAAGTGCATTCATCCCTACTATGCCTGTCAACGGGCCTAATATTTTGTTTAGGATCTCACACACACCCTCCGTAGACTGTTGGGCCAAGTCCTGCTGGGGTTTCATTAAAAACACACACACGTGGCACTTGATGTCTTTCACTTGAACAACGTTACGATCTTTCTCATTTCTCATCAGAGCCACTAACCCATCAAGCTACCTCCTTAAACCCTCACATAAGACCAAATCAAATTCTCTTTAGAACCCGACAAATCACCAGTAATCCCATGTGACACCCCTCACCTTTTGAGCTACTTGTGAGACTCTTGTGTTAAGGTTTTCCTTTTAATACCTATGGGCCCCAGATCATCCAACCGATACTGCCGGTGAGTCGTCTGAGCCAGACACCACCACCAAGGCTCAGATTCGACGGGAGCCACCCTCGTTGGGGCCAAAGCTGTGGACCCACTTTCCTTAGTCATCTTAGCTATGTCGTATGGAGCTATGTCTGCCTGATGCAACCCAAGTGTGATTCATAATCATTGTCAAAAGTGAAGTAAAGAGTTACAAGGTTTATACCCTAAGGTCTTGAATCTTCACTTTTGAGCTCCTTGCATCTTCTTGATCTTCTTTCTTCAAGTTTTTGGCTATTTCATCAAAACTTCTTTGCTTTTGAAGATGTCTGTTTTATAAACTTGATCCATTTATTGAAATCATCAAAATTTCGATTGTGCACAAAAGTCAACTAAGATTGAAAAAATGCTGAAATTAGACCGATTTTTGTTCGTGGTTACTCTGCCATTTTAGGGGCAACTTAAGATTTATTTTTATTTTTATTTTTTTTTCGGTCGGATGAGGTGGCAGACAGGTGGTGCATGTACAGTGGCATGAGGATTTGATTAGACATGTGTCACGTATTGGTTGGTGGTGACGTAGCTTTAAAATGCACATAATCATTTAACGTTAATGGAATGACATGGTGAACGGAGGGGTCTCTTTTTTTAAAAAACTCAACGTCATGGAGGTAATAGTTGAAATTGTTACCTGAAGAGCCTAATTGCAACTTTTCGTTACCCCAATGGTGGTATGTGCAATTAAGCTATATATAATGGAAGTGTTTGAGCCATTAGTACTGTATATATATATTCATATCATGGGCAAAAGAAAAAAAGGCAACCGCACAATTTTACAATGGAAGTGTTTGAGCCATTAGTGCTGTATAATCAATTTTGATCAGACAGATATTAATATAATTAAGGATCTTCGATTAGACGTGCCTCACGTTGTTTGCGCATTATGATTTATCAACACTAACTCATAATTGTACTGCATTGTCAATTTTATTCCATAAACATTCGATTGAATCGTTGACCCTGTTTTTCCCGCAATAGATTAGCGTCAATGTTACATATAATTCCCTTTGAAAATTGGTTCCCTGACTTATAAATTCATCTGCTGCCATGCCAGCCAATGCCATCCATGAGCTAGCTAGTCATCTTTCTTTCGGATGGCGATGGCTGTTAGAATTATGTGCCCTCGATAACCAAATTGATTAATCTAGTCCTAATATCTCATATGGAATATAGTGTGGTGGAATGAATTAATTGTATGTAAAAGGGGCATATTTGCAATAATCTCAAAATTCCAGGAGTCAGTTACATTATGTTGATGGACTTGATTGTAATTAGTAGAAGCCCTAATTGTATTAGAAAAAGAGTTCTTCAGTGTTATCCTACGCCTGGAATTTGAGATCCCTAACGATCCTATGTCTCAAGCTCTTTCTAGGGTTTTTCCAAGGCCTATAATGTCACGCCCCGAATGGCATCCCGCAGGGACCGTGACAGCCGCGAGCCATCCCCCGGATAGCTCCAGTGTTCTTATTTACATCCTTACGTGCTTACGGCGGAAACGTACAGGATCGCGAGGGATTCGAGCTAATTCATACATAATCAGGGTTCTCATTAAGTTTGCGTACAAAACATATATATAACATATTAAAAGCCAACTAGTGACGATCAAGCCACTATCATCAAAATTATGAACATAATTCTTGTGCTTCTATGTCAGGTAGTCCTCCTGACTCTCTTCACCTGAGGCATCTGGAATGACACAATTTTAAAAATGTGAGTCAAAAAGACTCAGTAAGGGAAAAACATAAATTTGAAACATGCTCTTGACTTATGCTTGCTTAATCATGAAAAAGAAACTTGATACGTGATGCATATGCGTGTCATGGATATGCATATGCTCTTGCTTAAATTCGCCCCCAGGCCCTTGAAAATATTTCTTTCGTACTTGCTTGTAAAATTGGCCCTTGGCCCATGAAAATCACTTATTCATATTTGTGCCACTCTTGGCCTTTTCATAACCATTTCATATCTCTTACATGTGGGCTCGCTCCATTTGACCACTGAAGTCAGGGTTGTGCGTTCCCTTTGGAACTGTCCCCGAATTCCCTTGGAGACCTTACATATGGTCAAGCTAGCGCACCTTCTCACATTCGTCTTCAGTGGCTAGACATGACCCTTGGAGGCCCACACCTTCTCAATGTCCTTCAGTGTGGTTTGCACAGCCTCGTGGATTCACCCATCCTTCTCGCATTCGTCCTTCGGTATGGGAGTCCATCTTGATGGTACGGTACCGACCAGTGCCCCTTAACTTAACTTATCGTTTCATAAAACGTTCCATAGTCTTTC
Organism: Myrica gale; assembly: GCA_963930655.1. Lineage (NCBI taxonomy): Eukaryota > Viridiplantae > Streptophyta > Magnoliopsida > Fagales > Myricaceae > Myrica > Myrica gale. Next base: position 9,717,334 of record OZ005619.1, on the reverse strand, counting down.
CATAAAATCATTGCATAAACATTCTCTTTGAAAAATTCATGCAATGCACATGTCATGTCATGCTCGATTAAAATCTCATGCTTGTTCATGAAAGATGCAGTGTCGCGTTCCAGTTTTGAAAAAGGAACACTTACTGTCCACTTACGATTCCACTTATTCTTTGTCTTCCTTGGTAGTGTATAAGACACGTAGTCCACTTACTATTCCTTTGCATTTTTGAAATCGGTTATCAACCAAAGGGTTATCATTAAAAAAAGAGAGGAGGGCTACACAGCACAGGCTGGGCCCTAATGGGCCAGCCCATGGCAGCCCATGCGGGGGCTAGGGCCACGGGTTGGACCCGGGCCCGCAGCCCAGCCCAAGTCTGGGTTAGACGCGGACCATCTATGCGGTCCGGGTTAGACCCGAACCATCATCCATAACCGGACCGGGTTGGACCCGGACCGGTGGGTCAACGTATCAGACCGGTTTGACCGGTTGACCAACTCGGTTTGACCGGGTTGACCCAATTTTAAAAATAAAAAAAATAAAAATGTTTTTTGGAAATTTGTCTTTTATTTTTTGGTGCTAAATAGGATTAATTATAGTAATTTTTCCTATGGTCTCTATTATGATATAAATAGGAGTTTTACTTGATTAAAATTGGTTGAAGGCAAAATGGAAAAAACCGATTTTAATTTTGTTAAATTTTCTTGTTCTCTTGGGAAAATAAGTGTCTACATCTTAGTGGGAGTGTACTAAAATAGTGACATAACTCACAAGTATTTGGAACACACTTAGATAATGGAATGCACAAACCAAATAACGCAAGTGCTAAAATAGTACAAGAGATGTTTATTTAGGTAGAAGAAAATCGAGAATCACAAATATTTTTAAAATATTTTACATATGATGTAAATTTTGATGAATAGTAGCTATTCGCCTTTACATGATGTGTACAATGAGTACCAAAATGGATTTGTTGTTGCATGTAAGGTAGAGGTTCTCGATACCCATTTAGAATATTATAAATATAAATGTTATATTTTTCATTATTGTGATATATGTGATATATCTGTTTATTGTTCGGATGGGTAGTACCATTTGTTATTCAAAAACCTGAATGTAATGAAATTATATATGTGAATGATTTTGCAGATTCAAGATGACTTTTAATCCTTTGGCTAGGATTCTGGATGTCAATCGGTTGACAGGACCAAATTATGTTGATTGGAAGAGAAATCTTATGATTGTTCTCTCAGCCGATGAGATCGATTATGTTCTGACATCTGAGACACCTAAGCTTGCCCTGGACAATACCACTGAAGAAGAAAAGAAAGTCTTTAACAAATGACATGATGATGATAATATGACAAAGTGTTATATTATGGCTTCAATCTCAAATGTTTTGCAGAAAGATTGTGAGGGCATGGCTACAGCTGCAGGCACTATGTTGCATCTCCAAGAAATGTTGGGAGAGCAGAGCAGATCCGCTAGGCAGAATGCTATAAAGAATCTGATGTCCACCAAAATGGTGGAAGGGAGCCCAGTTCGGGATCATGTCTTGAAGATGATTTTTTTATCAACGAACTGGATTTTTTGGGAGCTGAGATGGATTGTGACACAAAAGTTGATGTCATTCTTTCATCTTTGCCTAATTCTTTCAATCAGTTTGTCCCTAATTCTTTCAATCAGTGTGACATTGTCAGAGCTGCTCAATATGTTGTAGTCAACTAAAGATCTCATCAAGAAGGACAAACTTACTATGATGGTCACAGAGAAATCTAATACCTCTATGAAACTGAAACCCAAGTTTAAGAAATTCAAGAAAAATAATAAGGGGTTTCAGGCAGTTAAGAATGTGGAAGGTGGACAAGGAAACAAAGGCAAAAGAAATTGTTTCCATTGTGGCAAGCCCGGTCACTGGAAGAGAAATTGCCGAGTTTACTTAGCTTCTCTTAAAAAGGGCAAACCTTCTGAAGGTGTATCTAATATGCTTGTAATTGAATTGAATTTAATGGATGGTCCATTTAATTCTTGGTGTGTGGATTCTGGTTCTACATCTCACATCTGTAATATGTTGTAGGGGTTCAAGGAGACCAGAAAGCTCCATGAAGGTAGCTGATCCTTAAGATGGGGACGAGGGCAACTGTTGCAGCGACCGCCATTGGAGTGTTTAGTTTAGAATTATCGAATAATAGAATTTTGATTCTAGAAGACTGTCTTTATGTTCCAGAAGTACGTAGAAATTTGATTTATGTTTCGAAACTTGTTTTATCTGGATATTCGTTTCTTTTCAATTCAAAACTTGTTATAAAGTTTCAAAATAAATTTGTTGCTTCTGGAATTATTTATGATGATCTTTATCTTTTAAATGTTGATAATTCTTTGAATAATGTTGAGAATGGTGATTCCAGTGTGTTATCCCTTAAGGGGAAGAGGGATGTTAATCCAACCTACTTGTGGCATCTAAGACATGGTCATGCCAATATTGATAGGCTCAATAGATTCTGAAAATTGAGCCCTATCTAATCTGTGAGCCCTGCTTGCAAGGAAAGATGACAAAAGTCATTTTACAGGAAAAGGAATAAGAGCCACAGAAGTATTAGGATTAATACATACTGCTGTTTGTGGTCCCTTCAACCACGTGGCAAGAGGAGGTTTCTCTTATTTCATTACTTTCATTGATGATTATTTCAGGTATGGTTATCTATACCTGATGAAGCATAAATCAGAATCTTTTGAAAAGTTCAAGGAATTCCACAATGAAGTTGAGAAACAGATTGAAAAGTCCATTAAAATGATTTTCTTTGATAGGGGAGGCAAATACCTCTTGGATGATTTTAAAGTTTATCTTAAAGATAATGGAATCATATCTCAACTCACACCACCAGGCACACCACAACCTAATGGTGTTGCAGAGAGAAGGAATAGAACCCTATTGGATATGGTTCGTTCCATGATGAGCATATCTGAGTTGCCCATATTATTTTGGGGACATGCTTTGTAGACCGCTGTTTACTTGTTAAACAGGATTTCTACTGAAAGGACACTAACAACACAAGAAGGGGGGTGAATTTGGTTTTATAAAAACTTTTGTCTTCTTTTAAGAATAAAACCGAATAACCGAAGGTCCCCTTTCTAAAGAGCAAGAGATTGAGCAAAATATATAAACAATCACAACAAAATAAATTAACAGTAAAAGGAGATAGGGTTAGAGATATAACACCGTGACTTTTAGGTGGTTCGACTAACTCTTGCCTACGTCCACCCCCAAGGCTATTGACTTCCTTGGGCTTCCTTCACTATTCTCCAAATAGTAGATACACCTTAGCTTCTGGGGTGCTAAGGAACCGTTACAAAGTGTTTTCTGAGCTTACACTTTAACTGTGAGACCCCGTTTATTTCTTTTGCTATTTCCTATGTATTAGCTTTTAATTTCTTAAGTATTACTTTAATTTTTATTATGGGGCCTTATTTTTCGCCAATGTATGGCCTAAGCTTGATGTTAAGGTACATCAATTAATATGAGATTTTTATTTCATGAAATTTTTCCTAAATAATTTTCTTTTCATTATGGAAGTTTTGTGCAAGTTTAAATTATGTTTCCGTAAGAGCCGAAACTTGCAAGGTAAGTTTCTCTTATGGATTTATATTTTTCATTTGCCTAAAATATTTCATAATCCATAAAATTAAATTATGATTAAAGATTTATATATATTGGCCGAAAATAATTTAATGGAAAGTCATGAATTTCTTTTAAGTATTTGAATATTTTTGTGTCATTAATAGGTGGCATATATATTTATAATGTGACCTAAATTAGTAGTTGAATTATCATTAGAATATTAGATGATAAGCTACTAGGCATATGATAAGTTTTAAGAGAGTTTAAAATGATAAGCACGCTTGCTTATCATAATGATAAGCTAGCATAAAGATAAGCTAGGGAACTTTTGATATGATAGGTTGTTGTGACTATCGTAGAGATAAGCTAGAACTATTATCTTAAGATAAGTTGTCATGCTTATGAGATGATAAACTATGTAATTGAACTAGATAAGCTTATAGGATAGGGTTGTTCACCGGTACCGGCGGTGGGCCGGTTAACCGGCACCGGTAACCTCCCACCGCTGGGCGGTTCACCGCCAGAACCGTTTTAAATTTTTTTTTATTTTTTCATTTATATTATACAAAACGACAACGTTTCTCTTTAAAGAGAAACATCTTCGTTTTGAGGGGCCCCGAAACCCTAAAAGTTTCGAGGCCCCTCTCCCTTCCCATTTTCGAAGAAGCACTGAAGCAGACGGCAGCCCCCTCCCCCCGCGTTTCACCCTGGCCTCCAGCCGCCTGCTCCTCCCTTCCCATTTTCGAAGAAGCACTGAAAACATCTTCGTTTTGTGATGATTTGGTTGCGATTTGGGTTGAGATTTATGATGATTTGGTTGAGATTTGGGTTGAGATTTGTGATGATTTGGTTGTGATGGTTGTGATTTGGGTTGAGATTTGTGATGATTTGGTTGTGATGGTTGTGATTTGGGTTGAGATTTGTGAATTTGTTGTGATCTGATTTTTTTGTGATTTTTGCGATCTGGGTGCAGGTGGCGGTAACCGCTACCGCCACCGTTAGGGGCCGGTTTCGTCCCTTAACGGTGGCGGGGGCGGTGTCCATTTTTGGACAACCGTCCATAGCGGTGGCGGTGGCGGTGGAGGGCATAACCGCCACCGCCACCGATTATGCACAACCCTAATATAGGAGAAAAGTTAGGTGAAAAAGTAACTAAGTTGAAAGTTAGTTGTGAGAGTAACTAGAAAGTTAGTTGTGATAGTACCTAAGTTAGTTGTATTTTAACCAAACATCATGAATGAACTAAACAAGAGGCAAACCAAGAGGTGACCAAGCCATTTACGTAGGAGTGAAAATCCATAAAGTTTGTAGGCCATGTGAGTTGTAAAGAAGTGATAAGAGAGCAATTAATTGACAAGACAATTCAATGGAAGAGAAATGAGAGAAAAACAAATGCAAGGGCAAGAGATTCACGTGGGAGACATAGCTTGAGGAGACAAGGGAGGAGGTGAGAGAAAATGAGGAGAAAAAGAGAAGAGAAAAAGCCATGCATGGTCGGCCAACTCACCCAAGTTCACCCCCTTCCCCTCTTGTCATTTCAACATGTCATTGTCCTTGTCATTGCCATAATTTCACCTTGGGAGACTCAATTGCATTAAGTGAACTCCCCCTCACACTTAGCATTTCAATTTTCACACTTCAATTGTCTTGGCCGAATACCCTATTCCCTTTCAACACTCTCTCTTTTCCTCTTGGCCGAACCTCTCTCTAAAGTTCTAAGTTTGGTTCTCTCCTTGAAGTGACCGAACCTTCCCTTTGTGCAACTCCCTTCCTCTCTTGAAAATTTGTACTCACCTAGCCACCTTTTCCTTGAAGAAATTTAACTCATTTCCTTGGAGCTAAATCATTCAAGTTTACCTTATTTCACCCCACCATAAAACCTACCTTAGCACCTTATAATCAAGCTTGGAACCATTCCAAAAGGGTGAACCGAAAGTTGGGAGAAGGAAGGATCTTGGTGAAAATTTGGTGATTAGTGGAAGGTAGAGGTAGGTTTGATTTCACATAGTGTTTTTGCTTAAGTTCTTTATAAATTCTGACCTAAGGTATTTTATTGTGCTAGGTACTCAGGGCTTGTGTTTAATCATCAAGGTAAGGCCAAAAATGTGGTTGTTAGTTTTAAGATTTATGTTGGCCGAATATCACTTGGTTGGATTTGAGGTGGTACCTTGGTTTGGTTAGATCTTGAGATTATGAGACCAACCTTAAGTTATAATGTTAGATCTAGCTATATGAGATGAGATCCGAAGTTATATGTTAGAAATATGTTAAAGGATGAACGTAGATAATAGGCTTAAAGATGTGATGAATAAATAAATTAGGGTTATAGCCGAATGGATTAGAGAATAAAAGCTCGATCATAAAACACACCATATTAGTAAGAGAAAAATATAGATAATAGGCTTAAAGATTCGGATAAAAAGAATTAGTAAAACTTTGTGGTGTTAAGTATAGATTGAAGATTTAATTAGAATTGGCCGAAACTTATGGTGAACAAATAACCTATATTTTCGGGTTGCATAAAGATCTAATGTCAAGCCAAGGATTAATTATAATTAGGGTTAGTAATTGGTAAACTTAATGACCTAATTAAATGTGTGTAATAAAAGAAAGATTAGGATTTGATTATAGTGCAATTAGCTTGCTAATTAGAAAACTTAGTAAGATGATTAATAAGAAATTTCTATATAAAACTTTGTGAATAATATTATATTTTCAGAAATATATCTTTGGGTAATAACCGATTTAAAATATAAATATTTAACTTGTACGAGTATGTACTTAATTCTTAGTACTAAGAAATGTTTGAATCGCTTGTAGGCGATCTTCACATCTTTATAAATTATCAAGCAGACCGAGGTAAGTGGATTGTAAGTGGATTTTAAACGGATTGTAAGTGAATCTTACAGTTTTATGAAAACTGGAATGACACACTGCATCGATTCATGAACAAGCATGATATTTTGAGCAAGCATGACATGGCAAGAGCATTGCATGATTTTTCTAAAGAGAATTTTTATGCAATGATTTATGGAAAAATTATGGAAAGATAAGTTAAGTCAAGGAGCTCCGGTCGGTACCGTACCATCATGATGGACACCTATACGGAAGGACGAATGCGAGAAGGATGGGTGAATCCTAAGAGGCAGTGCAACCACACTGAAGGACAAGAGAAGGTGTGGGCGTCGTGTCTAGCCATCAGGCCTAAGGCAACTACGGGCTAGCTCGACCAAATGGAAAGTCTCCAAGGGTAAGGGAGACGGTTCCGATGGGAACGCACAACCCGGACTCCAGGGGTTAAATGGAGTGTAAGTAGCCCACAAGTGTGAATGAATGATTTTCAAGGGCCTGAGGCCGATTTCAAGATCAAGTTATGAATTAAACGTTTTCAAGGGCCAGGGGCCAAGTTCAAGCAAGAGCATATGCATATCCATGACATGCATGTGCATCATGAATTATGTTTTTCCATGTTGAGCAAGTGCAAGTCAAGAGCATGTTTTAAATTTATGTTTTTCCCTTACTGAGTCTTTTTGACTCACGTTTTTTTAAAATTGTGTCATTCCAGATGCCTCAGGTGGAGAAAGTCAGGAGGACTACCTGACTTAGAAGGAAAAAGATTATGTTTATGTTTTCTGGATTGTGACTTGATCGATTAGATCTGTCGCTTGATAAGTGTTGAACATGTTATGTATATATTAAGTTGCAAGTTTATTGAGAACTTAAATTATGTTATGAGTTGGCTTGAGTCTCTCGTGATTCTGTACGTTTCAGCCGTAAGTATGTAAGAATGTATGCAAGAACGCTGGAGCTATCCTGGGGATTGCTCGCGGCTGTCACGGTCCCTGCGGGATGCCGTTCGGGCCGTCACATTAACTCACTCTCACAAATCCTCACAACCTAGAGGATTTCTTCTACCCAACAAGTAGGATAGGTGCTTTTCACAAACACTCACGTGTTTTTCAAGGATGGGTACAAAAGGGAATCTAAGGAAATAACTCTTTAAGCTGAATAAACAAGTGTGAAGTACTGAGGTGTGCAAAGAGACAAGATATGCAAGAAAGGCAACAGTTATTTGCAGGTGAGGACAAGTTTTCTTGGATGATGTAGTTTCTTTCTTCTTTAAATGTCGCACAACCAACCCAATTTCTCTCTCCATCTTCTTCAATTTAAAGCGTCTAGGGCACCACGGGTCTTCTGGTAAAGCTTTGGAGCCGTTGGAGGTCATTTGAGACATTTTGAGGAAGTTTTGAAGAGATGACGACGTTTCCAGAAATTCTGCAAAATAACACAATGTGTCATTTCAATGTGTCGACACCTTCAACACTTAGTCAAAAATCAACTTGAAAGGTTTGAAATGTAAAGTCTCGGGTGTTAGTTCAATGTGTCGACACCTTCAACACTTAGTCAAAAATCAACTTGAATGGATTGAAATGCAAAGTCTCGGGTGTTAGTGCAATGTGTCGACACCATGGTCCTATGTGTCGACACCTCCAACACTTAGCAAAAAAAAAACAAGTTGAATGGATTGAAATGCAAAGTCTCGGGTGTTAGTGCAATGTGTCGACACCTCCAACACTTAGGTAAAAAATCAAGTTGAATGGATTGAAATGCAAAGTCTCAGGTGTTAGCGCAATGTGTCGACACCTTCAACACTTAGACATAAAAAAATTGTTCTTTAACAACATCTATTCCAATTCAAAGATTCTCAAAACCATTTGCAATATAAAAGGTGATCTTTTAATGAGAATAAAGAGGATCAATAAGATTGGAGAGTTTTTGTACAGAAAGAACCTTGATACTAGAAGAAATTCATTTTAAGAGAGGAATTTAAAATGTAAAATCTAAAGTCCTTCAAGACGTAGAAACTTTGTTATCATCAAAATCATTTATAGATTGTTTTCAAAACAACCTTGGGATAACAATCTCCCCCTTTTTGATGATGACAAAACCATTTTTTAAGAGAATGACAATTTGCTAACATATAGAAAAGCTCCCCCTGAGAACAAGCTGGAGTTTTTCATAATATTTTTAGCAAAAAGGAACTTTGAGATTTTACAAAAATTTTGCAAGAGTTTCCTTTGTAAAACGAGGTTTCCCAACAACTGTAAAGTAAGTACAACACTTCTATGAGCATTTTCCAAACGTCCCAACTACAATATTCCAATTAGAACACAAGACTTTCATATAACGAAGAGTTGAAAGATAGAATCAACTACCTGAAGCGAGATTTAGGCAAGCGTAATCAAGTGCAAGGCACTTACACTTCACAATTGTTCCCTTAGAACACATTCACTTCACAAAATATGATCATTCACTATAAGAGCATAATGTCACAGTACATTGCAAATAAGCAGGTAATGTGTTCTGATGAAAAGAGGATAATATAACAAGAAATGTTCTTAAGAAAATGTTCTCAAAATACAGCTAGGATGTCAGCATATAAATTGGGCCACTTTTCTCCCCCTTTGGCATCATCAAAAAGAACAGGGCAAGGGGTAAAGGTGAAGAGAGGAGGCTAGGGAGAACCAGGAGGAGGAGGAGGAGGAGGATGATCAACGTCAAATTTCATCAACCAATTCATCCAAGTCGTTGAGAACCAATAAGTCCATTTTTTGACCTTAGGACGCAGGTATCGATCCTCTTCCATACGAAGCTCGGTAGCATCTATGACATCTTCAGCAGAGGTTTTTAATTCATTCACAGTGGTTTGAATCACAGTACTGGCCTGATTGATGCTGTTGTGGACTTGATGTTTGAGAAGCCTCACATCTGTATCGAGGAGCTTGAAGCGCTCATCATGAGCAGCAAACAGCTGCTTGATATCATCAAAGCCCGTCTTCATATCAAGAGATAATTTCTCCAGTTGCTGCCCCAACTTCCTTTGTTCCTCTTTGATATCTCCAAATGAAGCAATAAGAGGTGCATAGTTAGGCTCATGAGGGTGTGAAGGAGGAAGTCGAGAGGAGGACTCCAAATTGAGGGAAGGAAGGGGAGGAGGGGAGAGGGGCATTCTCGGAGTGCGGGTAGCAGGAGTTTGGTTGAAAGTTTCTTCCTCTTCATCGTCACTAAAAGCATCAGAACCCGACCTCCTATGACTTCGCTTTTGAGGAGTGACATCAACTTTCTTAACCCATAAACCATCCTCATTTTGCTGGAAGCCCATCAACTTCAACGTCTTTTGATTGTACTCTCTTGTATCCATTGGTGGTACTCTAACTTCACCCTCTAAATCAACCTCAAGAAGTTGAAACACACGGGTGAAGAACATCCCATATGGCAGCCCTTGGTTTTTCTACTCATTGGCAGCCTTCATGTGGTTGATCATAAGATGACCAAGATTCATGGGAGTACGAGTCATTAAGCAGTACATAACAAACAAGTCCATGAAGGTTATGTACTCAAATTTTCCCGTTCTTGGAAGAATAATATTACAAACCATATGGTGGAGAATACGTCTAGGGATGCTTAAATCACTGGCCACTTCAGACATACCATATTTCATCAAGGGTTGGATTATCCAAAACAACCCTGAGAATATGTAGAGGGTCCACTTCAGACATACCGACCCACCCATGATTCTCAAAGAATTTCTTCCCATTATCAGGGGCATTTGCCAATGAATTCAAAGAGGAAGTAGATAAATCCAATATTTTCCCATTCACATAGCTATCAGCATCCTCTGACTTAGAGAACTGAAAATTTGTATATACTAACTTGACTAGGTACACATAGCAGTTCTCTTTAATGGACACAATAGTTTCCCATCCTTGAAACTCAAACATGTCTTGGAAATCAAATCCACTAGCACTAAACCATTCAAAATCAATCCAACGGCCAGGAAGAACTTTCCTATCATGAAAATCTTGAGTAAAGCGATTTTTGCATAAACCTGACCTGTAAATATAACCTTCAGGTGTGAGAGGAGTCTCTTCGGATACCCTTGCTTTCTTCTTCCCTTTTGAGCCCGCAGAGGATGGAGTGCGTTGAGAGGAGCGAGTTTGTCGGCTGGAAGGCATGGTATGCTGGGTTTAGAGAAAGAAGGGGCTGTCGGCTGGTGGGTTTCTAGAGAGAGAGAGTGGGTAACCAAAATGTGGGAGAGAGAGATTCAGCCGCACGGTTTGGGAGAAGGGGAGAAAGAGAGAAAGACCTTAACGCTGAGCCCTAACTGAAAAGAAATGAATATTCCACCCGTGCCCTTTCCCCTTTTTAAAAACAGTAAACACAAGCAATGTGTTGACAGATTGACCATGTGTCGACACATTGGTTATGCTCCCGAAGCATTCTTAAAACATGCTCTCGGGTGAAGAAGCATGTGTCGACACATGATATCATGGTGTCGACACATGCTTCTTCATTGGTGAAAAGCCATAAAACCAGAAGTGCTGACACTTGTTTCACTAAGTGTTGACACATAAAAAAAACAATTTTGAAAAATAGTTTTAAAGCCAACAGTCACACATAAACAAGCAATCATCATTCAGAAACATGTATAATGCAATTAGAATTACAAATCAAGAGATAAAACAAGAGTAAGAGAATAAATCAATCCAAAGGAAATTTCATCCCAATCTCTTGGCGAATAAAACAAAATCTATCCTCATTAAGGGGTTTTGTGAAAATGTCCGCCAACTGAAGGTCGGTATTTACAAACTCAAGAACAATATCCCCTCTTTGAGCGTGATCACGAATGAAATGATGTTTATTAGTACAAGTCTATTATTATTATTATTATTCATAAGAGCCGAATTTTTCAAAGTAGATTTCTTTTATGAATTTATTTTTCCATTTGCTTATAATTATACTCCATAATTCATGAAGTTAGATATATGAAGAGAAATTTTATTTCTCATTGCCGAAATTCTTTAAGTAGAAATCATGGTATAATAATTTATAGTTATGAAATCATGTTGAGCATATAGATTATTATGTGCCTTTATTAGGTAGGTTTAAGCATCATTAGAGAAAATTAAGTGATAAGTTATTAAGTGTATAAGATAGCTTGATAAAGAATTTAAAAGAGATAAGTAAATGTGCTTATCATAGTGATAAGCTAGAGAGTTTATTAGGGAGATAAGCTATTGTGATTATCAAAGAGATAGGTTAGAGTGTTTATACTTTAGATAAATTGATATGTTGTTGGTGATAAGCTAATGTACAAATATTAGAGATAAGCTAAGGTACCTATGTGATAAGTGGTAGGTGAAATGAAAAGAAGAGAAAAGTGAATTAGAAGAGAAGAATTTCGTGATAGACAAAGTGGGAATTTGAAATAGCTATAGAGTGCGTCACGTGAAGGCTTAGAAAGCAAAGAAATAAAAGAAGACAAAGCATTTAATGTGCCACCCATCAAGCCAATGGCTGCTGTCAATGGAACCAAGGGAAATTTTCCCCTTGCTCATAATCTTGGCCAAGTCCATTTGGCCGAACTCTTCACCCATCCTTGTCTTTCACGCCTCACACATCTCTCAACCTCACTTCCTCATTTCAGCTTGCTTTTTTCTCTTGTGATCGAAACTTTCTGTTCTTGCTCAGCTTACTTTTCTTCTCTTGTGGTCGAACTTTTCCCTTGTTCTACTCATTTTTCCTTTTGACAGAAACACACACCACTTCAGCTTGCTCCTGTTCTCTTGGCCGAACCACTTCAAGCTCCAAGCTTTGCCCTTGTTCTTTCTTCAAGCTTTTCCAGCAGCTGTTCATCTCTTTTCCCTCACTTCAAACCTTCATCTCAGCACCTATAAACACTTATCTCAGTCCTAGAAACCATCCAAGTGAGAGAAACCGAAAGCTTAAGGAGTAGAAGTTTCTGTTGTTTAGACGAGTGCTATAGTTGGTGGTAGAGGTAAAGACTTAGTCTTTGCATGTGCTGTTTTGATTGTTTTCCTCCATAGGTTCTGACCCTAAATACTTTTATGCTAGGTGCTCTCTTCCCTAATCAGCTTGTGTTCAACACCAAGGTAAGGCCGAATATGGTTAGTAGTTGAAAATGTTGATGGTCGAACCTTGCATGTTCTGTTTCTCTTTGATTTGGCCAATATCTTTTGCTGTCATTTTGTATATACTTGTTAGATCTGATAGGTTGGGTCTGCTGGAATTAGGTTGTAATGTGGTTGATGGAGGAAGGGATTAATTGGAGGTTGAATATATTCTTGCTTGAGGAACTTCATGCATGTTTGAGTATTGTGTAGATTTGGACATTTCCTGTTGATTAGCACGCACCTCCTAGGTTGTGAAATTGGTTGCTGGAGGTTGGAAATATATGTTTGGATTGCATGCACATAGGTTGTTGGTGCCCGAATGGCTTAGAAGTGAAATATAGGTTGATGGCCGAATGATTGGAGTTAGAGAACCCTAGGTTTGATGCTATGTTTTGGTTTAATGTTGCATGCAATTGGAAATCACTAAATAGATCAAGATTGAAGGTTCAATAATGATATTGTAAGTGTTAAGTTAAGATGGAAAGAAACTCTAAGTAGTATAAGAATAGCAAATGAATTTATGTTGTAAAGTGCTAATGGCCGAATAGATGTAGTTGAATTAAGGAAGTTTATTGTAAAAATGTAAAACCTAAGTATCATATACTAAGAAGAGAGTCACGGGTTAGATAGTAGATGGAATAAATAATCATGGATTAGCCATGATTAGAGTTGGATAAGATGAAGTAGCTAGTTAACAAAGAATAGCCTTGATGCATAAGATTAAAAAGATGTCAAGCTTGGATTTAAGCACTAAATAGCTTGCTGTTTGGAGCCTTGATTAAAATATGGTTATAATCGATTGCAAGCCACGTAATTATGTTACTTAGGGCTTTGGTCAGCAACCTATCTTAAGGGATCAACGTGAAGATGAGTAAATCAGCAAGTGTAGAAGGTTAATTGGTGAATTTGATGGACAATAGGTTTGATCAAGTCAAAGGCAAGGAAATGGAGTTAGACACTATACGAGTCGCTGATTTGAACTTAGGATTCTATGTTGTTGTATGTTGATTTCTTTATTCAAGGTTTTATGAAAGTTTAATAATGTAACCCTTTGAAAATAAAATTGTATTTTCAAATATGTATCCTTGGTAGAACCGAAACTATTATAAGTATTCTTTGAATGTTTTTATGATTAAATTCTTAAGCATCTAAGAAGTATTTGAATCGCTTGTAGGCGAAGCACCGTCCCATTATCAAGAGAACCAAGGTAAGTGGATTGTAAGTATAAACTTACATTTTTGCAAAACTGGAATGATACACTGCATAGCTTTACATGAACAAGCATAGCATCATAAGTGAGCATGTCATGGCACGAGCATTGCATGACTTTCTAAAGAGATTTTTCTGCAATGATATATGAGAATTTTTATGATAAGTCAAGTTAAGTTAAGGGCTCTGGTCGGTACCGTACCATCAAGATGAACTCCCATACCGAAGGACGAATGCGAGAAGGTTGGGTGAATCCTAAGAGGTAGTGCAACCACACCGAAGGACGAATGTGAGAAGGTGTGGACCTCCAAGGGTCGTGTCTAGCCATCAGGCCTGGTGTCACGCCCCGAACGCCATCCCGCAGGGACCGTGACAGCCGCGAGCATTCCCCGGGAACACTCCAGCGCTTACACTAACTCTTACAGCGGAATTTTTTTTTTTATACACATAGGATGGCTCACTCAGGATCCACATGTTGGCTGAGATACAAGCCCAATGACCATAACCTCTCGGTATACACATCATAATTCATAAAAGTCTATACATTGCATCTTGTTCGCAACTTATACAAAACGTACTAGGGCAACATACTGCCACTTGATCAAAACCAGCACTCCCAAGTGCTAGCTCGGAGTTCACCAACTCCGGCTCCAATCCCCAAACTTCCAGGATTTCTACGTGAGATACTCCTCTGCTCCCCAGTTATCTTGTGGATCTGGAATGATACGATTTACAAACTATGAGTCGAAAGACTCAGTAAGGAACAACAGTTGAAATATGAATTTTAATAAAACATAGCTTTAAAAGCATACTTACTTCAATACACTGTAGCGATAAGAGAAGAAATGCAAAACTGTAAATCATGAGTTAGTGCATAAAAACATGATGCATATGCATGCTCCGTGATGCACATGCCATGCACTAAAATCTCTTGTCACTCTTGGCCTTTTCAAATGCATTTCAAATCTTGAAATTGGCCCTAGGCCCTTGAAAATCTTTCTTTCATTCTTGCTTATAAAATTGGCCCTAGGCCCTTGAAAATCACTTATTCATACTTTTGCCTCTCTTGGCCTTTTCATAACCATTTCGTATCTCTTACTTGCGGGGTCGCTCCATTTGACCCCTGAAGTCAGGGTTGTGCGTTCCCTTCGGAACCGTCCCCGAATTCCCTTGGAGACCTTACATCTGGTCGAGCTAGCCCGTAGTTGCCCCAGGCCTGATGGCTAGACACGACCCTTGGAGGCCCACACCTTCTCATTGTCCTTCAGTGTGGTTGCACATACCTCACGGACTAACCCATCCTTCACGAACAACGTCCCTCGGTATGGGCGTCCATCCATCCATCCTTCACGAACAACGTCCCTCGGCATGGATGTCGAACCTCACTTAACTTAGTACGTGTTCAACCAAAGCCTCCGGGCTTAATCATAACATAAATTCTCTTTCTTTTGCATAAAACAACTTTTTCATGTTTTCTATGCAATGAACATGTCATGCCACTCTTGAAAACATCGTAATTTCATTTGCATCAAAACGTCTCTCATGCGTTCATGCAAATGATCATGCTATGACATGTTCGAAACATCATGCGTACTTGAAACATTCTTCATGCAATACATTTCATATGTATTAAAAACATCTTGCCATGCACAATAAAACATGCAGTGTATCATTCCAGTTTTCCAAAAGGGGTAAGATTCACTTACAGTACTCCTCGTAAATTCTCCTTTGCTCACTTGGCTCCTCGCCTACAAGGAATAGGTTCAATCTTTCAATGTACTGCGTATAGATGAAACCATATCGGTACGTGTCGGTCCTACGAATTACCCGACAGTCCTATCTTGAAGTCCACTAAGGACAAGTAGCGATAATTCTACTCATTACTTAATTTATTGGTATAATATAGTTACCGGATATTTCTTAATCCATCTTGAACTTCCCGTTCATCACTTGACTTCTTACCTTCCATTCGTCGGAACGTTTCCGAATGGCAACTATATTATATTTCTTTTTTTTTTGATAATATATATATATATATATATATCAATATAATTCTTTTAATCATTAAATATTTTATTTCATTTATTCTTTAACTAATATTTAAAACTTAGGTCTTTTAATTATTTAATATTGCAATATAATATCTATGCACATATACTTATAGGTATCTTGATTAGGGTTTAAGCAATACAAATGGTTTTAGGATTAAACCTAAGCCTCTCATTATTTCATGTACTTCATTAAATCCTTACATTAAACTATTAATAACTTAATCACGATTAAATCTTGACTTGGACCTTAAACCTCAATTAATCCCAAGTACTAACCCTAACTAGGGTTTCGAATATTTTCATTACATGATCATGATTCCTCAATATTTATTCCAATTAGCCTTATCCCTAATTTCAAGTATCCAACACAACAATTATAAACTATTTATCATAATTTACCATTAGGGTTCTTTCACCTTAACATTCGGCCAACACTAGTTTTATGCATCCTTTAATCGCAACTTCAACTCCAATGGTGATCCCATCCTCCATTCAACAATTTCACAACCTAGGACCTAAGAATCCAAACACCAACACAATATATCATGCTTATACCATTCGGCCAACACATGTTTCCATCCAAATAAATAGGTTTTCTTGTATTCCCTTCAATTTGCATGCATCATTTACCTAACATAATTATTTACCATGCATTAGGTCATAAATCTTGCACAAATCATGGCCAATGTCCAGATCTAAACATATACAAAATTATACAGGAAGACCTAAGCATATCATATTCGGCCATACCTCAAAATGTCACATTTTTCATGCTAAAAATTATAACATGCATATCCTTTGCATTTGTGACCTAACTAGCATGCATCAACTTCACATCTTCATCAAATACTCCCATCAACATTAGATCTACACTTTAGGAACTTCAACAACAATAGATCTAAGGAAGTATCCAACCTACATTCGGTCAAACATAACATAAGTCTAGATCTAAGCTTATCTAACATACATTGCTCTCCCTTTGAATTTATGACCTATTTACATACATTAACTCCATAGATCCGAACCTCTTTCACATGTACATTGTTTTTTACATCATCAAGAACATAGTTAAACACTTAGATCTAATATTAGAGAAACCAACAATACAAGATCTATGCATATAACTCGGCCATCACTATACTTAACCAACAACATCACATTTTTGGCCTTACCTTGTTGATTATCCCAAGCTTGAGTACCTAGAACAATAAAATACCCTAGGTTAGAACTTTATGAAGAACTTAAGCAAAACTTTATACGAAATCAAGCCTACCTCTACCTTCACCAAATTTCCAAGTTTTCACCAAGATCCTTCCTTTCCAACTTTCGGTTCACCCCTCTTTGCAATGGTCCCAAGCTTGATCACAAGGTGCTA
This sequence comes from Myrica gale, assembly GCA_963930655.1. Taxonomy (NCBI): domain Eukaryota; kingdom Viridiplantae; phylum Streptophyta; class Magnoliopsida; order Fagales; family Myricaceae; genus Myrica; species Myrica gale. The sequence continues at coordinate 9,700,117 of OZ005619.1, read as the reverse complement.
AGATGGAGGTTTTTATGGTGGGTAAAATAAGAACAAAGAAATGCTTGAAACTTGAATGGTTTAGTTCTAGGAAAGTGAGCTAGATTTCAACAAGGAAAAATGGCTAGGTGAATAGAAATTTCCAAGAGAAGAGATGAGTTGCACAAAAGGGGATTTGGTTACCTAGAGAAGAGAAACAAACTTAGAGCTTTAGAGAGTGATTGGTTGCAAGAAGAAAAGAACAAGCTTAAGCTCAAAGGGGAGATTCGGTCAAGAGAGAAAAAGAGAGAGAGTTGAAGTGGGAGGGTGATATTCGGCCAAGAGAAGAAATGCTAAGTGTGAGGGGGAGTTCTCTTGATGCAATTGAGTCTCCCAAGATGAAATTATGGCCATGACAATTGACATGAGGTGTTGAGATGATAAGAGAGAGAGAAGGAAGAAAGGGGGAAAAAATGGGTGAGTTGGCCGACCATGCTTGGCTTCTCTCTTCTCCTTTTTCTTTTCAATTTCTCTCACATCCTCTTGTCTCCTCAAGCCATGCCTTGCATTGGGTTTTTCTCCCTTTCCTCTTGATCTTTACGTAAACTTCACCCTATGACTTGATCTCCTTTATTTTTTTTCTCTCTTTTCTCTTCCAATGTGTTGTCTTGTCAATTAATGCTCTCTTTTCACATCTCACAACTTCACATGGCCTACTCTCCTTTCTCACTTTTCATTCCTACGTAAAACACCCCATAGCTTGATCTCCCTTTGCTTTTTCTCTTCTTTTCTCTTCCCATGTGTTGTCTTGTCACATGAATGCATCTCTTATCACCTCTTACAACTTCACATGGTCTACACACTTTATGGCTTTTCACTTCTTACAACTCACATGGGTTCACCAATTTGGCTTTCTCTCCTACGTAAATGGCCTTGTCCTAATTCCTCATTTATATTGTTTGGTTGAAATGCAACTAGCTTAGTTACTATCACAACTAACTTTCAATTTAGTTACTTTATCACCTAACTTATCTCCTATAAGCTCTCTAGCTTATCTAGTTCAATCACTTAGCTTATCACCTCATAAGCCTAACAACTTATCTTAAGATAATGGCTCTAGTCTATCTCTACGATAGCCACATCAACTTATCGCATTAAAAGTTTCCTAGCTTATCACTATGATAATCAAGTGTGCTTATCACTTAAAACATCTCTTAAACTTATCATGTGTCTAGTAGCTTATCATCTAATATTTCTAATGATAATTCATAATTACTAATCTAGGCCAAATAATAATAATATGTGCTACCTATTAAAGACACACAAAATATTCCAATACTTAAAGGAAATTCATGCATTTTTCTATTACATTATTTTCGGCAATATATATATATATATATATCTTAATGAAAAATTATATTTCATGGATTATGAAATATACTAAGCAAGTGAAAAATATAAATCCTTAAGAGAAACTTACCTTGCAAGTTTCGGCTCTTAAGAAATAAAATTTAAACTTGCACAAAATTTTCATAATGCAAGAAAATTATTTATGGAAAAATTTTATGAAATAAAATCTCATTTTAATCGAAATTCCATAACATAAAGATTAGGCCATACATTGGCCAAAAACATAGCCCCATGAAGAAATAAAAGCTATTACATTGGAAATAAAAGATAATACGTAAGAAATTACGTAGGAGAAAAATCGGGGTCTCACACCTGGGGCAACTACAAGGGCTAGCTTGACCAAATGAAATGTCCCCGAGGGTAAAGGAGACAGATCCGATGGGAACGCACAACCCTGACTTCAGGGGTTAAATGGAGCGTAAGTAGCCCACAAGTCAAGAACGAATTATTTTTCAAGGACCATGGGTCAATTTCAAGAACAAGAACAAGTTTTAAGATAAAGAGCATGTGCATAGCCATGAAACATGCATGTACATGATGATTTACGAATTCTCATGATATTCAAGTTCAAGTTTTAAGATCATGTTTTCAAGTTATGTTTTTCCCTTACCGAGTCTTTTTGACTCACATTTTTTTTAAACTGTATCATTCCAGATGCTTCAGGTGAAGGAAGTCAGGAGGACTATCTGACTTAAAAGGAAGACGTTTATGTGTTCTGTTGTTGTGACTTGATCGATGTGATCTGTCACCTATATATGTGTTGTTCATGTATTGTGTAATCTAAGATACTATGCTAAATTGATGACTTTTATGAAGTTATGTTGTTATGAGTTTGGCCCGTCTCTCTCTCGATCCTATGTAATTTCCGCTGTATGTTTAAGGAAGTTCGCTGGAACACCTCTGGGGGTGCTCGGGGCGTGACAGGTAGAGACGTTTAAAGCTAGGCTGGTGGCAAAAGGGTATACTCAAAAGGCTAGTATTGATTATGAGGAAACCTTTTCACCTGTAGCCATGCTAAAGTCCATAAGGATTCTATTAGCGGTTGCGGCATACTATGATTATGAGATATGACAGATGGATGTAAAAACCGCAATTTTGAATGTGTACATCCATGAAGAAATTTATATGCACCAGCCAGAAGGTTTCATATCTCGGGAAAATGAATCGAAAGTGTGCAAATTGGAGAAATCCATTTATGGCCTAAAACAAGCATCACGTTGTTGGAACATCCGTTTTGACGAGTCAATCAAAATGTTTGGTTTCTCACAAAACATGGATGAACCTTGTGTCTACAAGAAGGTTAGTGGGAGTGCTATTACCTTTTTGGTTCTTTATGTGGATGACATACTACTCATTGAGAATGATGTAGGGGCTTTGTCATCTGTGAAAATGTGGTTGTCTAACCAATTTTCAATGAAAGACCTTGAGGAAGAATCCTACATACTCGGGATCAAAGTGTTTAGAAACCGAAAGAAGAGATTATTGGGTCTCTCACAGGTCAATTATATTGACAGGATATTGGCTAGATTTAGCATGCTAAATTCCAAGAAAGGGTTTCTACCCATCAGACATGGAAATCATCTCTCTAAGCAAATGTGTCCAAAAACACGTGAAGAAAGAGAGAAGATGAGTAACTGCTATTATGCTTCGGCTGTAGGGAGTCTCATGTATGCTATGCTTTGCACTAGGCCTGATATCAGTCACGCAGTTAGCGTTGTGAGTAGATATCAATCCAATCCAGGTCCAGAACATTGGTCAGCAGTGAAACATATCCTCAGGTTTTTGAGAAATACAAAACACTATTTCTTAGTGTATGGTAGTGAGGATCTGACTATTCAGGTATATACAGATTCGAATTTCCAATCAGATATTGATGATAGAAGATCAACGTCCGGATTTTTGTTCCTTCTTTGCAAAGGAGCATTTAGTTTGAGAAGTTTCAAGCAAAGTTCTACTGCTGATTCTACAACTGAGGCAGAATATGTTGCAGCAAGTGAAGCTGTCCCCTCAATTGAGGCGTCTATTCCCTTATACTGCGATAACAATGGTGCAATTGCACAGGCAGAGGAACCAAGGTCTCATCTAACATAAATCAAAAAACAAACATTAACCAATAAAACTAACATTAAGTAATCACTATTCAACTTAGAGATCCCTCCGTAAAGAGGACTGGCTTCGTTACACCTCAGGTTAGACCTCCAACGTCAATGTGAGGTATCCACTAGGAAGTGTCTCAAAAGTTAAATAAAAATAAAGATAAACATATATCAACAAACAAACATTAAACATAAATAAAAAACAAGCATTAACCAATAAAACTAACAGTAAGTCTTTATTATTCAACTTATAGATCCCTCCGTGAAGAGGATTGGCTTCGTTACACCTCAGGTTAGACCTCCAACGTCAGTGTAGAGGTATCCACCAGGAAGTGATCTCTTAAGTTAAATAAAAATAAAGATAAACATATATCAACAAACAAACATTAAACAACACAAACCTTGTCTTCCAGTCTCCAACAAAAACAACAAAACCAACAACAGATAACAGTTACCCCTCCAATCTCCAATAAACTCTACAGAACCAACAACAAGTAATAGTTAGCCCTGCCCTCCGCCTTCCAACAACTCCCACATAAATCTAATTACAAAAATAATAGTATTTGATATTCGAGAATCAAAATACCACTTACCTGTGAAAGAGCAATTATTTATCAGCAAGTCACCTATCAACCCTCAATTAGGAACAAGAAGCAAATCTGAAAATGTATTCGAATCAGTTTCAAGAATGATTTAATACCAAGCTGATAAAGTCAAAATTACTTAAAAATAAATTAAAATACACATCGTTTCGAAATTGACCGGATCTCGTTTCAGCAATAACTAAAGTGGCTACTTTCAAAGTCTGGCACTATAAGTTTATAATAACCCTATCTTAAATCTCTTGGCAGGAAAGTATATGATATTTAGGGGACCTTTAACATGGCAAGAACTTTCAGGGTGCTAAACTGAATTTCGAAACAGAAACCATAAGATATTGAAAAATCTTTAACATGGCTGGAACTTTCAGAGCAACAACAGAAATGCAAATGCACAGAAAAAGCAACAGAAAAAAGAGAACGAATACAGCTCACCATAGTTGACAAATTTATTCGAGCAAAACTGGTAATAATTATGTGTAAAAGGTTATAGTGGATGGATTGATTTTGTTGTGTGTGTTCAATGCTAGATGCAGAATACATCGGCACAAAAAATTGGTTGTTCAATTGCACATGTAAATTACTAAAACAGACGATTTGCAATTTTCAAATCCTTGCTTCTAAATCTCATTTGTATTGCAGTGGTTTTCCATGAAGCGACAACATGCTCTTATGGTTCTGATGTGAGGATATTTCAATTTATATGACCTTCTCTTTTCTAGTTCTCAGGTGCATAAAGTGTACTCTACCTACATGTGGTCTGTCATGCCAAAAAGCAACAAAAAAAAGATACAAAGTTGAACATCAATCATCAATACAGCCCACCATATTAAACTGGGGAGTAGTTTGGGGCAACAAGTTACGCAATTTGCTGGGATGAGAGATCAGTACTAAATCCAACGTACCAAGCTCTCCAAGTTCTTACCGCACATAATAAAGGGAGCATCGATCTGAGAATCCAAATTAACTCCAGATTTTCATAATGAACGATCAGTGATGACAATTGGCATGGGCAATTTGGCAAACAAACAACAACAAAGCAGAGGGGAAAATTACTTAAAGAAGTTGAAGAAGCAAAAGGAAACGGACTGTTCTCAAACAATTCAATTCATGCCCAATAGATCAATTGAAACCCTAGTTAGCTAAGAGATAGAGGCTACGAGAAGAGGGAGAGAGGCTGGTCTGACCTGGTGGCTGGTGGGCGGCGGGCAACTGAGAGAAAGAATCCGACAGTTGGAGTGGTCGACGGTTTCTGCCCTGGCGAATCTGGCCGGTCTCCGGTGGAGGAGGGGAGCTGAGAGGGAGTGAGCCGAGAGTCGCCGGCATCGGAGGAGCTGAGAGGGGCTGGGTCACTGGGGGGCGTGAGGCAGTGCGCTGAGAGGGAAAGGCTGTGTGAATCGGAGGCGAGCTGGGTTGGGCAGGCCGCGGGCATAGTGAGAGAGGGCTAGCGGCTGGTGGTTTTGTGGCGGCAGAGTGAGGAGGAGAGAGAGATGGAAGCCGACGTCGGGAGGGGGAGCGGATTGAGAGTACTAAGAAAGGGGGCAATCAGGGAAAATTAAGGGGTGGGGGCACGAGGGGAGGGTGATATAACACTTGAGTGAAACGCGCGTTTCACTCTGGTTAAAAAAAAACACAACAACAAAACAAAACAAGTGAGGGCCGGCCGCTGGGCTGAGGCATGGGCCGGGTGGGCTGATTCTAAGCGGGTCGGCCCATATAAAAAAGTATATTAACATTTTCTAATTTATAATTTTTTAAATTCTTTTAATACTAAGTTATATTTTGTAGTTATGTGTTTTTAGCAAATTAAAATATATCCCATTTTCTAATTTCTAATTTTTAAATTCTTTTAATACTAAGTTATATTTTGTAGTTGTGTTTTTAGCAAATTAAAATACATAGCATATTGTTTTACACTCTTTTTATAACAAGTATAATAATCTTATCTAAAATAAGTTGGTATTAATTCTATATAATACTTATAATTTAAAACTATAATATTTTTTATATAACATTGAATGATTTCTTATATGTGTTTAACATATACTTTATATATTTTTGTTTGAAATTAATTAATATGTCATAAATAAATAGTATCATATAACTAATTATTGAACAAATATATTCTCATTATAAGCCTATGTAATAGATGTTTTCTAAATTACTTAAAAATAGTCAATAAATATGCAATTACTAAAACAACCATATGTATAAAAACGCTGCAATAGGTATACTTTTAGTAACGTTTTTCTACAAAAACGCTGCTATATGTCTAACCTATAGCGGCGGACACTGTCCGCCGCTATAGACACCTGATTTCTAGCGGCGTTCCTGGACGATTGCCCGTAGCAATTACACATATAGTGGCGGTCTGTGTAATTGTTGCTGTATATTAAAACATTAGCAGCGTTTTTTTTGAAACAACGCTGCTAAATGAGGTCTGTTGCAGCGGTTTCTGACCGGCGCTACACGACCGCTGCTATAGAGCATATTTTTAGTAGCGGTTTAAACAAAACGCTGCTAAATTACATATCTCGCGGCAGTCTTTAACCGCTGCTAAAACGACCGTTGCAATAGAGCCAACTTTTAGCAGCATTGTTTGTAAAACGCCGCTATAGGATGTCGTGTAGACTGCCGCTATAGGTACCTTTTAGCCACGGTTTTGAAAAAACGCAGCCACATACATCCTTTAGCGGTGTTTTTTGTGACCGCCGCTAAAGACCAGTTTTTTTGTAGTGTTTGAATTATATTTTCTAACATTATCTTCATGAAAGAGTGGGAGAAGTAACGGGATATCAAATCGAGCAATGTCATGCTAGACTCCAGTTTCAACGGCAAACTTGGTGACTTCGGATTAGCTAGGCTCATGGATCATGAGCTAGGTCCTCTGACAACCGGATTGGCTGGAACTTTAGGATACAGGGCTCCTGAATACATAAGCACAGGCAGAGCGAGCAAAGAGTCGAACGTGTATAGCTTTGGGGTTGTTGCCTTAGAAATTGCTACGGGAAGAAAATCAGTTGATCGTATGGAAAACGATTCCGAATTGGGGTTGGTACACTGGGTTTGGAATCTTTTTGGAAGAAGAGATCTGCTTTCGGCCTTTTTTTGTTCTAGGCAATCCTAACACGAAATCCATTGAAATGTCAATCCAAGGCTCACTAGGGATAGGCAAAGGAGTATACAAACCGTGGGGTTTCACTTTTGATTTAGCTTGCCTACACGTGACACATCTTTCACAAATTCTTTCAACATCTCGTTTCATGTGTTCCTGTAAAACAGCTAATGTCTTGGCAACTCCAAAATGTCCCATTAATCCTCCTCCATAGTGTTGTACAACCCCGGTGTAGGTGCCGGTTTTGGCCAAAACCGGCACCTACACCGGGTAGGCCGGTTTTGAAAAAATTGCCACCTACACCGTTAAGGGCAAAAACCGGCCGGTGTAGGTGGCGGTTTTAGCGGTGGCGGTTTCCGGTAATCCTATATTCATATTGAGCTAATTTTTTAACATATTACGCACATAAAAAAATATAAACTCTACACTAATACAATCCAATCCAAACTAATATAATCCAATCCAAACTAATATAATCCAATCCAATCCAAAATCAATAATACAATTTAAACTAATACAATCCAATCCAAAATGAATAATCTAATCCAAACTAATACAATCAAATCCAAAATCAATAATCAAATCAGTTCAAGGCAAGAAACGGGAACGTATCTCCAACCAGATCAAGGCAAGAAAAACAAACTGTATATGCATAGTTGCAAAAACAAATATAATATCTAATATGAAAAACAAAACCGAAACCAAAACATCAAAGCCGTGTCTAACATAACGAAAAGGTCCAACATAGTTACATTACTTATATAACCCAACAGTTAATCCAACAATTAAAGAGAATCTAAAAAGAAAAGGTGACTGCTAATGAAGTTCAACCAATTACATCAACCTACATTTGTGAAAGCAATCACCAAAATACATCGAGATGGGTAAGTGGTAACTCCTCCAAAATCTCTATTCGATCTCCGTCCCTAAGATGTGTAACTCTATAAAATACATTTAAATACACCAAGTTATAAGTTATAGAAATGAAAATATTATTCAAAATAATAAACTAACAAAAGTCGAAATGAAATTACCCGAGTCAAGTGTATAAGTGTATGGATCTTCAGTCATATCGGAGGTCATGTCATCCTCCTCCTCCACAATAGGATCGCATCTCATCCAATTTTGAGCACAAATGAGACCTTCTGCAGTTCTTGGGGCCAAGGAACTTCGAAAGGGATCCAAGACTCGACCTCCAGTGCTAAATACTGACTCAGAAGGTACAGTGGTAATGGGAATTGCCAACACGTCACGAGCTATGCGGGCAAGGATAGGATACTTAGACGAATTAAGCCTCTACCAAAGTAAAATTTCAAATGAAGAAGATTTTGATTCCAGTGACTCTGATAAATATCTATCCATCTCAGATTTGGGGTCTGAAATTTGACTAACAGTCCTTATATGGTCAAACACATCCCAATCCTCATTATCATCCAATGTCACACTATCACCAACCTCACCAACACCATCATGGCAGCCACTGTTGTATTCCCCAAACAATCGTTCTAAAGTAGCCTTCACATTCAATATCATAGCTTCGCCTTCCACATCTCCCAATACCTTTTTAAACCAATAATTCAGCACAACCATCTTGTTTCTCGGATCAAGCACCGCTGCAACAAATAGAAGTCTGTTCACTGTCATCAAATCACCCCAATACTTGTCGTACTTCGTTCTCATGCGGGATGCCATCTCCTTAAGCAAAGTGTCATTGCTAGAAGCATACTTGTCTAACTGCCTATGTATCTTAGCCAATTCCTCCAAGTAGACATTAGCTGTACACACATGTGATCCTGAAATTCTTACTGTTACTTCATAAAAAAACTTCAAGAACTTTACAAAATGGCGGATGTGTTCCCAATCATCGAGTGTGGGGGGGCCTAATCCTCTCCTCCCATGCCCCTCTTCGCCCAAATACAACATAAAGTGTCCGTCCTCTGATAACATCAACTCGAATGCCTCCTGATATTTTTCAGCCACATTCAACATCAAATAAGTTGAGTTCCAACGCGTGCTAACATCAAGAGTCAAAAATTTCCCAAATGCAATCTCTTTAATCTGCATACATTTTTTAAACGTGTCTAACCTTTGGGGTGATGACTTAACATACTTAACCATATTTCGAACCCTAGCAACTGATTTGTCAACATCTTTCAACCCTTCAGTCACAATCAAATTCAAAATATGTGCACAACATCTCAAATGTAGGAATTCGTGGCCACAAACAATCCTCCCTACATCTAGAGTTTCTTTTTGCAACTGTCTTCTCTTTAAATGGTCAATGCAGTGTCGTTAGAGGAGGCATTGTCAACTGTTATTGTAAGGATCCTTTGTATCCCCCAATCATTCATACAATCTTCTAGTTCCTTAGCAATACTGACACCCTTATGATCTTGCACCCTCCTAAAAGACAAAATTCTCTTCTGCAAGGTCCAATTAACATCGATGAAGTGTCCAGTGACACACATATAATTGAAATTTTGAATCGATGTCCAAGTGTCTGTGGTAAAACACACTCTATACCCATTTGTTCGAATCAGATGCTTCAACTTATCTTTCTCCTTCAAATATAATTTCATGCAAAGCCTCATAATTGTTATCCTAGATGACATCTTAAATCTAGGCTCCAGGTAATGAATTAAATTCCTAAATCCTTGTTTCTGAACCACAATAAAAGGCATCTCATCAATAATTATCATCCTAGCAATAAGATCTTTAATAGTCTTCTCACAATACTTGGTAGTCACCCCCATTGTGCCAACATCAGACCCCGTTGACTTCTCAGCATCGTGGGTTAGGAACATCTGCCCAATATCTAACTGACCCCCCTTTGTCCTTTTGAAAAATGGACAAATGTTGTGATGTCCCCATAACCCCGATGTCCCATTCTTGTGATGAGCCATAAAATCTTTTTTACAATAATTGCATTTGGCTTTAGGTGGATCAGAGTCAGGTACCTTCGTATAGTGCAACCATACATCAGAAGGGTTCGAGTTCTTCCTCTTTTTGGTTTGAGGCCGTGGTGGTCGTCCACTTGTATCACCTCCGGTCATTGGCCCAATTGTCTCTGAAACTGGTGTGGACCCAACAACTGGACATGACACCGAGGGTGACAATGACAAACCAGTACCACTACCACATGTGGTTGCATCTGACTTTGAATGTGGAGTAGTGTCAGTGTCCATCTGCAAATAAAAATTACTTAAAAATATTAAATATTGGACAAAATAAGCATAAGATGACCATGTCAGAAGAAAAGACAAACAAAGTACAAAAGAAAAGTGTTTAGTAGCCCTTCCAAAACCAGCCATCATCATCAACATATCATCATCATCATGAAAAAAAAATACGGCTATCACAAGCTTGAAGCCCAAATTATTTTTTCCTTATTTTCTTTCCCTCTTTTCTATTATGATTGGACCTTATACTAAAGTCTAGTTAGGGCCCAACCGGAGTCAGCTACTGGGCTACCCCAAAAAGATTCACAAGGCTCGTTGGCAAGATTTCCACTAACTAGTATTTTCGGCCACATACTAACTAAGCCCATTAACAACCTTATTTTATTACAAACCCTAAGCTATCATTGGGGTATTTCAGCAACCTAAAAATCATCTAATCAACCTCAAAATCAAAGCTTTTACACGGTGCCATCATCAATTTCCAATCCAAAATTTTTCAGCAACCTACTCCTCAAGAAACCCATCTTTTCTTTCCAAGGCTCTTGTCACAGTATCTCCCAAATTTTCCATATTTACACCATCACTCAAAGATCCCCTTTTTTGTTTCTCTAAACTTAGTGCTAAAATAATCAAGGAAGCAAGAAAGAGAGAGGAGCAAATCTGATCCTCTAAATGCAAAGTACCCGATTGCTCTAAATGCATTTTAGGGTTCTTTTGCCACCTTGTTTCAAATTGTTCACAACAATATTTAGGACACTAAATTAGATTCTTAAAGCATGGTAATTTTCTTAAAAGAACCCTTCGAAAAGGACTTCAAAAACTAATTAAAGCATGGACAAAACCGGTTCTATATGGTTCATTATTTGACCAATCTATCACATGCATTTGCTAACATTTTAAACACTAATAGCTTGGACATAACAGATCAAATTAACAGCCATGGCCTAAACCAAGGAAATTTAGGTTCCAATCAAAACCGAGTATAGCTCAACTAGCTTAAACCATGGCCTAATCCATGCTCAGAAATCATTATTAACCAGCATTTGTTAATAATGTCTTTATATCTTACACAATAAGGAAAAGGGAGGTGAGAGAGAGAGAGAGAGAGAGAGGGAGGGGGGAGAAACAGAGAGACAAAGAGGAGAAGGAAGACAATAAGGAAAACCCATATAGAAACGGTAGATTACCTGAAAGATGATGAGACAAATTAGCACGGGCTGTGGGCAGTGGGAACGTCGGCGTGAAGGCAGTGGGCAGGGGGCACGTCGGCGTGAAGGCAGTGGGCAGGGGGCACGTCGGCGGTGAAGGCAGTGGGCGGTGAAGGGCGAAGGCAGTGGACTGGACGGTGATTTTAGACTTAGGTTAGGGCTGGGATTTGGGAAATTTGGGATTCGGGAATGGCAAAGGCAGGGGGGGCACTTCGAGTCTTCGACTTTCAGTTTCAAGTTTAAACTTCGTTTTTTTTTTTTTAAACCCGGTTTCCCGGGTCCGGGTAACCCGGGAACCGGGATTACCCCCGGGATTTTAAATAAAACGCAAACCGGCACCGGGTTGCCGGTGCCGGTGCAGGTGCCGGTGCCACCGGATTTTCCCGGTGGCACTGAACACCCCTACTCCTCCATGAGATTCTTGCACTAATAATTCCCTTAATGAACAATTAGGCACACATAGTTTATTCTCCCGAAATAAGAATCCATCAAGCCTAAAGAACTTACCTTATGCAATTTTCTCAAAAGCACGATATTCATCACCAAAGTCATGGTCATCAGGATATAAACTCTTAATATGCTCAAAACCTAATAACTTGGCATCTAGGGTGGAAAGTAGAGCATACACCTGCGAGAAAGGGCATCGGCTACCACATTCTCCTTACCTTGCTTATACCGAATGACGTATGGAAACGTCTCAATGAACTCTACCCAGCGCGCATGCCTTTTGTTTAGCTTGTGTTGGCCCTTCAAATGTTTCAAGGATTCATGATCGGTATGAATCACGAATTCCTTAGGCCATAGGTAGTGCTGCCATGTTTCCAAGGCCCGGACTAGTGCATACAGCTCCTTGTCATAGGTGGGGTAGTTTAGGGCTGCCCCGCTTAGGCCATAGATAGTGCTGCCACGTCTCTAAAGCTCGGACCAATGCGTACAACTCCTTGTCATATGTTGGATAGTTTAAGGCTGCCCCGCTGAGTTTCTCGCTGAAAAGACCCAATACCTGAAGCATCACATTCAATTTCAAACGTTTTGGAAAAGTTAGGCAAAGACAATAAAGGAGCATTAGTCAACTTCTCCTTGAGTAATTGAAACGCCTTCTCCCCATCGAAATCCAACGTTCTTCTTGATCACTTCGGTAAGTGGTGCGGCTATGCTACTAAAGTCCTTCACGAACCGCCGGTAAAAACTAGCAAGTCCTTGAAAACTACGAACATTACCTATACTCGTGGGACTCGGCCAATCTTGGATTGCACGTATTTTCTCTTCATCAACCTGTATACCTTGTGAACTAACAACAAAGCCCAAAAATACAAGCTTATCGGTGTAAAACATGCACTTTTTCAAATTAGCAAACAACTTCTCTTTCCTTAGCACATCTAACACAGATTTCAGATGCACGACATGATCGTCCATGTTTTTGCTATAAATGAGGATATCATCAAAATAGACAACAACAAATCTTCCTATAAAAGCACGCAAAACATGGTTCATAAGTCTCATAAAGGTGCTCGGAGCATTAGTTAAACCAAAAGGCATAACTAACCATTCATACAAACCATATTTTGTTTTAAAAGCGGTTTTCCATTCATCTCCTTCTTTGATCCAAATTTGATGATAACTACTCTTTAAATCAATTTTGGAAAATATGCAAGAACCATGCAACTCATCTAACATGTCATCTAAGCGAGGAATAGGGTGACGATACTTTACCGTGATGTTGTTGATGGCTCGACAATCAACGCACATTCTCCACGACCTATCCTTCTTAGGTACAAGTAGCACCGGAACAGCACATGGGCTCATGCTTTCCCTCACGTGCCCCTTATCCAACAACTCACTGACTTGCCGTTGAAGCTCCTTGGTCTCCTCGGGATTGCTCCTATAAGCTGGTTGGTTTGGAATGGAAGCACCGGGGACAAAATCAATTTGATCTTCGATCCCTCGAATCGGAGGTAAACCATGTGGTGTTTCCTCGGGGAAGACATCATCATATTCCTGCAAAAGAGAAACAATAGAACTAGGCAAGGCATGGTCAAAAGCATTAGTGTTTCAAAAGGCCTCTTTGTACAAAAGTACAATCATCGGCTGATTTGAAAGCATCGCTCGCTTGACCTCACTCACTTTTGCATAGAAGTTTTTTTTTCTCTCTGATTTTCTCTCAATGGCCGAACCTTCTCTCTCTTTTTTGTCGGCCGCTCTCGAATTTTCACTCACTCTCTGATTTCACACTCTTTCTTTTGATCACTCTCTTGCTGCAACCTCACTTGATCTTTATATACTTGCTGCGGTGTCAAGGGTACAAGAGTGATTGGCTTCTGATTAAGTACAAAAGAGTACTTATTCGTAAAGCCATCATGCTTCACATGTCGGTCGAATTGCCATGGTCGCCCTAGCAACAAGTGCCCTACTTGCATCGGTACTACATCACACAACACTTCATCTTCGTACTTACCGATTCGAAAAGCAACTAACACTTGCTTGTTCACCCTGATTTCTCCACTATCATTCAACCACTGCAACTTATATGGCCTAGGGTGTTTCATCACGGGCAATCCCAACTTTTCAACCATGACTGTGCTCGCAACATTAGTATAACTACCACCATCAATAATCACACTACATATCTTATCTTTGATGTAGCATCTAGTGTGAAAGATGTTCTCCCGCTGCACTTCCTCATCACCCTTCGCTTGCAAGCTCAAGGCTCTCCTTGCCACCAAGGTCAACGCATCAGGGGCTATGTATTCATCTTTGGAAACATCCTCCAAGGGTGGCATCTCGTCGGTGTCAGATTCTTCACTATCGGTCACGATCTCGCCATTGGCCTTCAACACCATGACTTGCTTGTTTGGACATTGGCTTGCTATGTGTCCCCTGCCTTGACATCGAAAACACTTGATATCACGATTTCTAGAAGTAGAAGCTTCATTTTTACCTTGAGAAGTGTAGCTGGTGGTAGGGGTTTTGGACTCGGGTTTGGACACTTGTGGCTTGTCCATGGGCTTGGTGTAGCTTGGCTTGGAAAAAGTAGAATTCGAATTAAGGCTGGCACGTCCCCCATTCCCTCTCTTGAGTTGCTGCTCCACTTTGATAGCCATATGCACCATTTCTTCTATCTCCACATAATGTTGCATCTCCACTCTATCATGGATCTCCCGATTCAAGCCATGGTAGCCTCTCGATCCTCCTCAATATTTGCACGGATCATGACCATCTCCATCTCCTTGTAATAGTCTTCTACACTTCGACTTCCTTGCTTTAGGCTTTGTAACTTTTTGTACAGCTCCCGGTAGTAGTGGCTTGGAACAAATCGTTTCCTCATGACCGCCTTCATAGCATCCCATGTCTCTATGGGACGTTCTCCATTCCGCCTCCTATTTATCACAAGTTGATCCCACCAAGTTATAGCATACTCAGAAAACTCAATGACTGCTAATTCTTGGTTTCGGAGTAATTATGGCAATTGAACACGAACTCCATCTTCTTCTCCCACTCAAGATAGGCTTCCGGATCAGATCTCCCTTGGAAAGACGGAATCTTCATCTTAATGCCACTGAAATTGTTATCTTCTCGATTCCTAGCTTCTCTTCGTCCGCCATATCTCCTATAGCCAATATCACGATCTGCTTCCTCTTCAAAGTCAGATCTGTAAGGCTCTTCTTCGTAGTCTCTTTCCTCCCTCCGTGGTACTCTCTCTCGTCTACGGAAGGTGCGGTCGTTTTGGGGTTGTTATGTTTCTAGCCGAGCTATCCGTTCATTTGTGCGTTCCACCGTCTCATTTGTGCGCTCCACCCTCTCGTGGACTGACTCTATTTCCGCTTTCAGAGATTTCTCCAGGCGACTCACCAAGGCCTCCATGAGTAATCTACATTCAGCAAGGCTCATATCGTCGTTGGAAACGCTCTTTCCACTATCATGAGACATGAGTACTGCAAAAATATTGTGTTAGAAATAAAACAAGAAAAAAAGGACCTCACAACTCTCCCTTACGTGTCTCACTCAAGAATAGGGTCTCTAGTCACTCGTATTTCACTCACAATATATGGCTTTTACCCTCTAATAATCTCACCACTCTTGCCTTTTTCCACTCGGTAATCCTCTTGCGGTTCTTTTGGAACTTAAACAAACAATCAAAGAATTCCAGCAACGATTCAACAAGAACTCATCAAGGAATTTCAGAGAAAGCAAGATAAATAAGATCAAGGGAACAAGAATACAAGATTATTTTTTTTGGATCCCTGTCTTTCTTCTTCTTTTGGGAGCCTCTTTCTCTTCTCCTTTGATAACACTAGCACAAGATCTCAATACACTAAGATATGAAACTTACGAACAAGAGATAACAAGAACCAGCTCTAGCAATGCTTGAATAGAGAAATCAAGAAAATTCGGCTAAGTAATTGATAGGAGCCGACTGTAGGACAGAAACAAAGGAAAATAAATTAGAGAAGGTAGCCGAAGGATATGAAAAGAAGAAACAAAGGAATGAAAAGAAAAGGGATAAGAAAACCCGAACTAGAACCAAAGCTCCGATACCAAATGATGTGAACCCTGTTATCCCATAACGAGACCCAACAACTATAGGGAACCCAAGATCGTTTCTAGCATGGATTCGAATGGAACCTCGACCCGTTGCTTAGGAAAGCAAGAACCTCGGTATGGTGAAGACGCCACAAACGGGATGGAAATCCGTTTGATAAGTCGAGTTGAACGCCATGGGAAAATTCCCGATAAGTTCGAGAAGTTCGTCAAAGAACCAAAGAGAATTTAAACCTCACAAAACCGTGTATATTCAATGAATTTCGAACTACAACTTAGGCCTCTATATATAGGCCATCTAATACACGAAAACCCTAAAAGAGACACTCACAAATAAGGTAACAGTGGGGCGGCAAAACCTAGCAACTATGGTAACTTATTGACACCTAAAATAGACTCAACCACTAAGGAAATAAAGGTTGGCGCCTAAACCAAAAAGGAAACAAAAATTAGGCCACCAAATCAGCTGCACCATCCGACTACTATGGAAAGAAAATCCTAACATTGCCATTCACGTCCAAGCCACTTATGGAATAAAAGTGGCGTGTAAATCATGTAGATCACCTTTCTCGGTTTCTAGAACTTGTATGACATTGACACTCCTTTGTGGGCCACGTGGGTCTTGCTCTATGGGCCTCCACGAATTTGCTTGAGTCCATGCCGCTTGAATCAGCCTATTGAGTAGCTCCTTAAACTTCTTGGCTCGTGCCCTCGTAACCGGCCCAATGGGAATTGGAATTGGATCCTCCAACGTTGTACCGTGATTTCCATCATTCAACGCCTTTTTTTAATAAAACTGTTTAATTACAATGGTAACTATGCGTGTCTATTTGTAGCTAGGTTCCCTTCATGCATGTCTATTCAACGGGTGACTAATATGTCCTCCCCACTTCCCACTTGAAAGCACATCCCTTATTTTATCACCTCACAGACTTTAACTATAATCTTCCAAAGTCAGATTGAATTTCCTCTCGCCCCCACCGGCCAAAAATCTCTACCCTTCAAACTATCCGTTTCAGTATTTCCCACTCAGAACCCTTACCCATAGACTATAATTTTCAGTAATCATTTTCCAAGCCAACTTGGAAATCAGAGCATGATTGACCTCGGAATTCCGCCTAATCCCAGCCCTCTGTCACCTTTAGAGAAACAAATGGTCCGACAAACCTTCAAAGTCAAGTTCCAAGCTATCAATCTCCCTTCACCATGTCTGCGGCGTCAGGTAGAAACTCATCAAATTGGAGGGAATAGTACAAGCAATGGATTTAATCATTACGGTCCGGCCAGCTTGTGATAATAGCTTCGCCTTCCACCCAGATAGCTTTTAGAAAAAAATTCTGTTATATCTGCAATAGCTTGCATTCTAGCCCGAGGTATCAACAAAGGTAGCCCCAGAATCTTGGCCTTCGGGGGAAGTCTTTTTAAGCGTAGCTGATCCAAAATGGGCAGAATAGATTGACCCCGAAATTTTTTACTAAAGTGCACTGAAGACTTATCTTTGTTCAGCTTTTGACTGGACCACGCCATATATTCTTCAAGACATTCATCAAGCTTCATTGCCTTGCAGAGATTCGCCATTGCAAAAAGAAGCAGATCATCCACAAACAAAAGATGGGAAACACTATGTGCCTCACTTCCCACCTTAAGACATTGGAGGTTGCCTCTTTGTTCTTCTCGTAATAATAATCGAGATAAGACCTCAGAACAAATAATAAAAAAAAAACGGAGAGAGAGGATCACTTTGTCGAATACCTACGAGAAGGATGAAAACATTTGAAAGGGCTGCCATTGATAAGCATTGAAAAAGAGTAGTCGAGATGCATTGCTTAATCCAGTTTATCCATATAGGGCTGAACCTGAACTTTCAAAAACCTTCAACGCAAAGATCCACTCCGCCCTGTCATATGCCTTCTCCATATGTGCCTTGATAGCCATACACCCTCTCTGTTCCTATTTATGATTCATTCCATGGAAAATCTCTATAGCGACAATACAATTATCTTGTATCGCCTCCCAAGAACAAATGACAGTTGGTAAGGTGATATAAGCTTGGGCAACACCATCTGCAAACGATCCGCCATAATTTTTTAGATATGCTTATGTAATCTAATATATATTCACTACAACAAAATTAAATTTTTGGGACGGATTTTCCGTCCCAAAAAACCCGATTTCCGTCCCTCACGCCAATTGTCCCAATAAACAATTACGAAAGAATTTTGGGAAGAAAAATTGTTGCATCTCAAAAAGTATCCTTTCAGGACGGGCAGAGTTATTTCCCAAAATAACTTTACCATTCGAACTCTTTAGAACAAACAGTTGACATAAATATTTGAACAGCTTCCAACGCTTATATGAAACGTTCGGTCTTCCAATGGTAAAATTAAATCCATTTGAAAAGGAAAATAATCGTTCGAACCAAAATAATAATATGACTTTCGATGTTTCGGATACCGTTCCAACGCAGTAAAGGGGAACGTTTGAAACAGTGCTTAATGTGTTATTTTCCTTCTCCATATCTGCCTTGATAGCCATACACCCTCCCTATCCCTATTTATGATTCATTCCATGGAGAATCTCTACAACGACAATACAATTATCTTATATCGCCCTCCCAGAAACAAATGAAAGTTGGTAAGGTGATATAAGCTTGGGCAACATCATCTGCAAACGATTCGCCATAATTTTTTAGATATGCTTATGTAATCTAATATATATTCACTACAACAAAATTAAATTTTTGGGACGGATTTTCCGTCCCAAAAAACCCGAATTCCGTCCCTCGCGCCAATTGTTCCAATAAACAATTACAAAAGAATTTTGGGACGAAAAATTGTTGCATCTCAAAAAGTATCCTTTCAGGACGGGTAGAGTTATTTCCCAAAATAACTTTACCATTCGAACTCTTTAGAACAAACAATTGACATAAATGTTTGAACAACTTCCAACGCTTATGAGAAACGTTCGGTCTTCCAATTGTAAACTTAAATCCATTTGAAAAGGAAAATAATCGTTCGAACCAAAATAATAATATGACGTTCGATGTTTTGGATACCTTTCCAACACAGTAAAGGGGAATGTTCGTAACAGTGCTTAATGCGTTACAACGCTTTGCGCCGTAAACGTTCGTATGGTTTCAGATGTTAAGAAAACAGACGTTTTGTATACATTCCAATAGAAAGCGTTATATTCGTTCGATATCTAGACCCGGGCATTCGGACAAGCAAAAAAATTCGCGTTCGAACAGGTCTTGAGCTCGAAATTTAATATTGGAATTGATTTCTTTTCGCTTTTCTTTTTAATTAAAATTTTTCTAAAAAATTATGAAAAAATATATTAAATAACAAATTTATTAAGAAAATGTAATGTTAAATAATTAATCACAATATTCTAAAATATCGAAACAATTAAAATATAATACTCAATAAAAGAAATAGTCTATCTTGGCCGTCGCAGTGGGTCTAAACTGCTTCAAGAATTGTTCCAACTCTCAGTGCATCCTTCTTCCTAAATCAAAAATGGTAATCAATACCATGCTTAAATAATTGTCAAAAAATCATAGGTTCCTTTAGAGGAGCGTGCCTAAAAGAGGAAAAAGTAACTGATCTAGAAAGCTTCAGTATTTTCACTTAATCTACCAAAAAAACGTAAAAGAAAAAAAAACCTCTAAAACAGGTTATAACAGCATCGAACGAAAAATGCAACCGTTTGAATGGATATTGAACGTAAAATAATACAGCTGTTCGAACGGATAACGAAGCATCGAACAAAAAATTATAAACCATCGAATGGAAAATTCGAAAACATTGAACGGAACCCGTTTGAACGGTGCTATAAAAATCTTCAAACGATATTACTTAAACACAACATTTTAGCCGAATGTTCGATGCAATGTTAAAACGTCAAAATCTACCTGGTCGAACATTGTTACACGAAAAGAAAGATGGCCGAGTTGACTCATCATCTTCGAACTCCCTACAAAAATACTTTTCTACGTAAAAATCATTCTCAAATAATCCTAAACTAACTAGAAATGTACACATTCAACAACATGAACTTATTTTGCAACATTCATAGCATATTCAAATCAAAATACACAAAAAATAAAATAAAATCAGAGCGTATAAACAAACCAAAACAAAGTTTAATGGGTTAAAATGCGTTAAAAAACATATATGAAGTTTGTAAAGGTAGGAAATGTGAGTTACACAGAGGAAATGCGACATTGAGAGAAAACTTTATGAGATTTTGTGAAAATGTGAGGAAATGAGGGTTGGGAGGGTGTAATAATCCAATGAATATTCAAACGCGTTCAAACACTCGCTAAAAAACCGTTAGAAGTCATTCTTGATCGAACGATTCATGTTCCCGATGTTCATAATTCGTTGGAACAGGTTATTCATTATTTGTTCAATTGGGATTAAAAATGATAAATTGATGATGATGGGACGTGCATTTATTATGGTAGGTGAAAAATAATTTTCGAGATTTGACCGGCGTCCCAAAAGATTTTCCTATTGAGATTTTCACTTTTGTTTGAAATTGGCATCAGAACATGCATTAATTCGTTCGAATATGTGAAAAAACATACCGATTCATTCTTACGGTTATTTTGATGCTCGAATGTGGATATCGCGACGAACAAATCTATCCTTATAATTAATCTTTTTTTTGGACGGGAAGATTCCGTCCCAAAAAATCCGTGAACCAAAAAACCAACTTTTATTTTTTTGGAGAGGGAAAATTCTGTCAAGAATAAAAATCGATGCAAAAAAAGTATTTTGGGACAGTTTGAATTTTTGTTACAAAAACATTATAACCATTAATGGATTTCCGAGACTCGGGAAAAACTGCCCAATAGGATACATAGTATGCTTTAAGGTGAAGAGAGAAAGTAGAAAAAATAAGCCTTCCCCAACAATTGCTTTCAAGTATCAAAGAATTCGATATACAGCTTGTAAATGAGGCACACAAGGCTAATCCACAAATGGGCTGAGCATTTGTACTGAATAGGAGAGATCTGGCTAAGTCATGGTAAGGTAAATTAATCTGCCAATAAGCCTGAAGTAGTTGGTAACATTAGTAAGCAAAACTCTAGTAGTGGAATTCAACTTGTGATTCTGTTCAAGAGGGGTGTGAGTAGGTCGTGAACCCAAATGACCAAAGTCATGGAGAACATCTAACACAAAATTTCTTTGACATAAAGAAATTCCTTTGGCAGAATGAGCAATCTCCAAACTAAGAAAGAATTTGATATGCCCAAAATCTTTGATCTTGAGCCGAGCATCAATCAAAGACATAAAAGCATTAGTGCAAGGAAGATCACTAATAGCTAGTATAATGCCATCCACATATATAAGTAAGGCCATAAATCCTTGTCTTCTTTTCATGTTAAGAGTGAATAATCAGCCTTGGATTGGGCAAATCCATTGTCAAGCAAAAACTATGAAAATTTGAAAAACCATTGGTGAGAAGCTTGTTTGAGACCATAGAGAGACTTGGTAAGTTTACGAACTTAATTCTCCCCCTTAACATGGAAACCAGGAGTTATGGTCTTATAAATTTCTTCATTAAGATCACCATGTAAAAAGGAAGGTGCATTTGTTGAAGAATGATCAACTCCAAAATCATATGATACGTGACTAGCATAAGCTTTAGCTTTAGGATTTTTATATCTAGGTTGAAAGTCTAAAAGCAACCCAAGAGAGGGAGTGAATTGATTTTAATAAAAATTAACCTTTTCTAATGAGATTTAAAAACACAAAGCACAATAAACCACAAGAGCAAAGAGCAAGTGAATAAGAATAAAACTAAGGAGATCAGGGTTGAAGAGATGACACCGTAATTTTTAGGTGGTTCGGCCAAACTCTTGCCTACATCCACCCCCAAGGCTATTGACTTCCTTGGGCTTTCTCCACTATCTATCAAATAGCTAGTACACCTTAGCTTCTCGGGTGCTAAGGAACCTTCACAAAGCGTTTTTCGAGCTTATGCTTTAACTCTTCTTCTCAAATCCCAACACCTAAGGATTTCTTCTACTCACAAGAGTAGGACTCAGTGTTTACCCAACACTCACAAAGTTTAACTTGAATGGGTAGAAAATGAAAACTCACGTATTGGCTCTTAAAGCCGAATTTACAAGTGTGAGGCACAAAGGGTGGGAAGAAGATAAGATTTACAATAGAAGACTTGAAATATGGCAAGGAAATAGCAGGTCTTCTTGGTAGGTGCAGAGCTTCTCTCTTCTTCAAAGCTTTCTCTCTTTTCTCAAGAAGTTAGGTCAATGAGTTATTGCAAAATCGTGCGTGTAGGTGAAAGCTCTGCCTTCTTCAGCTACTGGTCTTGTACTTAAGCTATTTTGCCTTCAACGGTCGTCGAGGTAGGTGAGAATAGCCATTGGAGAGTTGCCCATAAAATAAGGAGCGATTTGATGCCTCTGATGACTTTTCGGAAAATCCTCAAAATCGTGGAATGTGTTTACACATTAAATGGCATGTGCTGACACATGAAATTTGAACTGAAAAATAAGCGCTCGGGAGTCAGTGCAATTTGTCGACACATGTCTCGGGTGTAAGGTCAATGTGTCGACACATGTTTTTGTCTGAATTACAAGTCTCGGGTGTAAGTGCAATGTGTCGACACATGTCCTGTGTGTGTCGACACCTAAAAGCCTTGGAGACAAAAAAAAAACAATATATTTGAAGTTTTCATTACATTCCAAAATCTTTTTAAGAGCCTACAACTTGAAGAATTTATCTATCAACATGTGTAAAGGTCTTCAAGTGCATTGAGAAGATTTTTTGTGAGATAAAATCAATCCTTTAATAGATATAACTTGAAAAATGTGGATTGTGAAAAGCTTAGAAACTTTTGTTAACATCAAAATCATTTATGGATTGACAACCTTGGGCTACGAATCTCCCCCTGTTTGATGATGATAAAACTATGTTAAAATTGACAATTTGCTAACAAATAGAAAAGCTCCTCATGAGAACAAGCAGGAGTTTTTCATGACACTTTTAGCAAAAAAAACTTTAGGATTATACTATAATTTTGCAAGAGTTTTTCCCAAAAATTTAAAAAACACAAGAAAACTTCTATAAACTTCCTCCAATCTTCTCAAACTCCAAAGGTTATCAACAGAACCCAAGACTTCATATAAAAAGAATTTGAGAGATAGAATGACTACCTCTAAAGCAAACATCATTTGTCATAATATAATCACAACATCTCAACATAAATCAAGGATGATCATAGACAAAATTTTGAATAAACATTATAAACAGAAGATAAGTCTAAAGGTTCAGCCCAATGCAATAATAAGGGAAGAGGTTAAAGGTAAGAGGCTTTAGAGAGAGTCAAGCAAGAAGACTATGGAGAATCAAAGGAAGGAGGAGGATGGTCCACATCGAACTTCTTCAGCCAATTGACCCAAGTGGTGGAGAACCAATAAGTCCATTTAATCACCCAGGGACGAAGATTGCGATCTTCATCCAAATGGATCTCGGTAGCCTTGATCAGATCTTCAGCAGCGGATTGCACATTATGCTTGAGAATTTCATATGTAGAGGCAAACTCTTCCACTGATTTTTGAATCACATTGCTGGCCACTTTGATGCTATTGGAAACTTAATGTTTAAGATTCTTCAGATCCTTAGATAGAATCCCAAGATGTTCAATGTGGTCAGCATGCATCTTCTTGATGTCTTCAAACACGGTCTTCATATAGCTGGCCAAATCCTCCATATTTTTTCACAATTTCTTCTGTTCGTTCTTTATCTCATCCATGGAGGCCTCAAGGAAGTTTAGTCGAGGCTGATGAGAGCTACCAGCAGCAGCCTTCCGGGAGGTATATCCAAAAGGTGGAGGAGAGACAGAAATAGAGATATACCCCTCTATAGGAGTCCTAGCAGCGGTTTCAGAATCTTCCTCATCATCACTATCTTCCTCAGACCCGAGACCCTTATCACCAATCTTCTGAGGTGTCACCAGAGTTTTCTTCAACCATTCTCCATCCTCATTTTGCATAAAACCCATCAATTTGAGAGTTTTCTGGTCATACTTTTGAGAATCTTTGGGTTTTTCTCTAACCTCCATTGATACATCAATATCAAGGGCATGAAATAGGTGAGTGAAAAACATCCCATAAGGCAGTCCTTGCCTTTTCTTTCAGAGGAGGCCTTTATGTGATTAATCATCAAGTGGTCAAGATTCATTGGAGTACGAGTGATTAAACAGTACATGATAAATAATTCCAAGAAGGTAATTTACTCATTTACCTGTCATTGGTAAAATAACATGGCACACCATGTGATGTAATATTCGTCTACGGACTGTTAAGTCACTGGCAGTGGGTTTAAACACTTTGTTTAGGGTTGGATTATCCAACACAACCCTAAGAATGTTTAGAGGTTCTACCTCAGCCATTCCCATCCAAGTATAAGCATCATAAAACTTTTTTCCCCCATTGGCAGCATCAATCAAAGAATTTAGGGATGTTGCAGACAAATCCAAAATTTTCTCATTCACGTAACTAGTGACAGATTCGGTTGTTGTGTGCTGAAGATTAGCATATACCAATTTCACAAGCTATACATAGCAATCTACCTTCAAGTTCTCAAAAACTCCCCATCTTTGATACTCAAACATATCTTTAAAATCAAATTCATTCTCATTAAACCACTTGAAATCTGCCCATCTACCAGCAATAACTTTCCTACCCCTAAAATCTTGTAGAAACATATTCTTACAGAGACCTGACCTATAGATATAGGCTTCGGTAGATGGCGTGGCTTCCTCAACATTCTTCCCTTTCTTTCGTGCTCGGGAATTGGCCGAAAATGGCTTTTGGGGATTGGAGCGCTTGGGGCGACTGGAGGACACTCGGCAAGAGCAGGAGAGGTTGTCGGCGGTATGGTTTTGAGAGGAGGCCGGAAGGTGAGAAGATTTCGTGGGGAAGAGAGAAAATGGCACGGCTTGGGTGAAAGAGAGAGGTCTGCGAAGAGGAAAGGGGAAAATGTGCTGACCCTAGCCCCAAAGAGACTTAATAGAACACGCGGAAAAACATTGTGCCCGATATATGTGTCGACACATTGTATCAATGTGTCGGCACATTACACATGTACCCGAGAGCAAATTTGAAGGGGCTTAAGAACTGAAGCTAATGTGTTGACACACAGGCTTATAAGTGTCGACACATACTTTCTTGGTGCATGAGGCCATGAAAACCAGAAGTATTGACACTTGAACTACCAAGTGTTGACACATCCTATCATGAAGCACTTTAGCATATAGATCAAACCATGTTCTAAGCAATCAAAGAAGCACAATCAAAACTACAAATCAAGAATATATTATCACATTATTCCAATGGAAATCTCATTCCTATCTCTTGTCGAATAAAACAAAATCTATCCTCATTAAGGGGTTTTGTGAGAATGTCCGCCAATTGAATGTCGGTATTTACAAACTCAAGAACAATGTCCCCTCTTTGAGTATGATCACGAATAAAGTGATGTTTTATCTCAATGTGTTTTGTCCTAGAGTGCTAAATTGGATTTTTAGTAAGGTTTATAGCATTGGTGTTGTCACATTTTATTGGGATGAGAGAGTAATGAAGATTTAAAATCTTCTAGTTGTTGTTTCATTCATAAAACTTGTGCACAACAATTGCCCACGGCAATATACTCGACTTCCGTAGTTGATAGAGCTACGAAGTTTTGTTTCTTGCAACACCAATAGACTAGTGAGGGGCCAAGGAATTGGCAAGCACCACTAGTACTCTTTCTATCAATTTTACAACCAGCATAATTTGCATCCGAGTATCCTTGTAAATTAAATTCAACACTTCTAGGATAAAACAATCCAAGATTTTGAGTTCCAACAAGATATCTAAAAATTTATTTAACCGCAAGGAGATGAGATTCCTTAGGACTGATTGGTATCTAGCACACCTGCAAACACTAAATATTATGTCCAGTCTACTAGCGGTAAGATAAAGTAAGGATCCAATCATACCTCAGTATTTGGTTTCGTCCACATCCTTACCTTTTTCATCTTTTTCCATCTTTGTTGATGGACACATAGGTGTATTCATCGGTTTTGAACTATTCATAGAGAATCGCTTGAGAAGATCTTTAGTATATATTGCTTGATTGATGAAGATCTCATCATTGCTTTGTTTGATTTGAAGTCCAAGGAAATAGTTCAATTCCCCCATGAGGCTCATCTCAAATTCACCTTGCATTACTTACGAAAACTCTTGACATAAGAATTCATTAGTTGATCCAAAAATGATATCATCAACATAAATTTGAACAATCAACAAATCATTGTCTTTCTCTTTAGTGAAAAGGGTAGTATCAATTTTGCCTCGTGAAAAACAATTTTCAATGAGAAATGAGCTCAACCTTTCGCACCATGCCCAAGGTGCTTGTTTCAAACCATAAAGTGTCTTTGTGAGCTTATACACATGTTTAGAAAGATTTTTATTTTCAAAACCCGGTGGTTGCTCAACATATACTTCCTCAGAGAGGAGTCCATTCAAAAAGACATTTTTTACATCCATTTGAAGAGTTTAAAATCCTTAAAACAAGCAAAAGCAAGTAACATACGAATGAATTCTAATCGAGCAACAAGTGCAAAAGTTTCATCAAAATCTATTCCTTCTTGATTATAACCTTGGGCTACTAATCTTGCTTTGTTCCTTACAACAACCCCGGATTCATCCATTTTGTTTCTAAAGGCCCATTTTGTACCAATAATTGGATAATCCTTGGGTCTAGGGACTAGTTGTCATACTTGGTTTTTCTCAAATTGTTTCAATTCTTCTTCCATAGCATGAATCCAACTTTCATCATCTTTAGCCTTAAGAAAATTTTTAGGCTCTAGTTGTGAAAGTAAAGTAAAATTATTAGCATTGTTTAAAGAAGAGTGAGTGCTTACCCCTTTCTCCACATTACCAATGATTTTCTGAAGAGGATGATTTTTGATGTATTTCCATTATTTTGGTAGATCATCTCTATCTTGTTGAGACTCTTCTTGAATCTCTAGAGGTTCTTCCTCTTTTTTCAAGAGTCTCTTCCTTGTCTTTGTCGATTGTAAGCTTTTCGACTTTTTTGTTAAGATCTACAATATCTTCATCATCTTTTCTCACAAGTATGTCAGATTCATCAAAAACAACATGAATTGATTCTTCTACAACCAAGGTACTCTTATTGAAAACACGAAAGGCTTTACTAGAAGTTGAGTAGCCAAGAAATATACCTATATCCTCCTTGGCATCGAACTTACCCAAATTATCTTTGTTGTTGTTGAGCAAAAAGCATTTACAACCAAAAACATGAAAGTAGCCAATGTTGGGTTTTCTTTCATTCCATAGCTCATAAGGAGTTTTCTTAAGAATAGGTCAAATCATGCAACGATTCATAACATAACAACTTGTGCTCACTGCATCAGCCCAGAAATAGCTAGGCAAGTTGCTTTCACATAGCAAGGTTCTAGCCATTTCTTCAAGAGTCCTATTCTTCCTTTCTACAACACCATTTTGTTGAGGAGTACTAGGAGCCGAGAAGTTATGGTTAATGCTATTTTCACTACAAAAATTTCCAAAGGAGGAATTTTCAAATTCTTTTCCATGATCACTCCTTATGCTAGAAATAGCAAAGCCTTTTTCATTTTGAATTTTCTTGCTAAGTTTTCAAAAGCATGAAAGGTCTCATCTTTATGAACTAGAAATATGACCCATGTGAATCTCTAGTGAAGTCATCAAATACAACAAATCCATAACGTTTGCCACCCAAACTTAATGTTCCGGTTGGACCGAATAGATCCATGTGTAGAAGTTGAAGTGGTCTAGAAGTGGACACTACATTTTTGGGCTTAAAATAGGTTTTGATTTGTTTGCCTTTTTGACAAGCCTCACAAATTTTGTTTTTTTCAAAGATAAGGTTAAGCAAACCGGAAACTAAATTCTTTTTGGCTAGTTTTGAAATCAAGTCCATAGTTGGATGAGCAAGCCTTCTATGCCACAACTAACTACCCTTATCATTTAGAGCTGAAAGATATTTTATGTTTTCTGAGGAGATGCTCTCTAAATGAACTGTATACACATTTTCAAATCTAAGCCCAACAAACAAGACTTTCTTACTTTCAATATTTTTAACAAGACACATTAATGATCCAAAAATGACTAGGCTTCCTTTGTCACATAATTTACTAATACTTAGGAGATTATGCTAACTCATCAACAAGAAGTACATTTTCAATTATGGGATTAGGATACGTACCAATGCTACCAACACCGAGTATCTTCCCTTTGTCATTATCACCAAAGGTAACCGAACCTTTTCCTTTGAGACAAAGAGAGCTAAACCAACTCTTGTCTCCAGTCATGTGCTTGGAGCATCCACTATCAAGGACCCAATGTTCCTTTGTGTTTTTGGACTTCAAGCACACCTGCAAAATGAATCAATTTTTGATCTTTGGTACCCAAATCTTTTTGGGTCCTTTGGTGTTAGAATTAAATTCTTTCACCTTGTCTTTTTGAATCCATACAAATTTGATTCCTTGGGTGGTTTTCTTTCTAGTTAGACAAGTGTATGAAATGTGTTCATTCTTTCCACAAAAGTTGCACATTATAGACAATGGAGAAGATTTTGTAATCATATAGAAGTAAGATTTTTATTCTTGAAAGAATCATATCTAATGTCACTTTTGTTGAAGCAACACCTTTGTGAAACAAGAAGAATTTCAAGGTTTTTCTTTCCTTAAGTAAATCTAGCAAGATCTTGAGTAAGAGAGTCAACTTTTTCTTTTAGACAATTGTTTTTCAATTTTAAATCTATTGACTCTTCTTGTATAACATTTACATTTCTCTTTGTGACTTTAGCAAGATTCTCTTTAAGAGAAACAACTTGACATTGTAGGGAGTCACTTTCTTGAATGAGCATATTTCATGGTTCTTTTTGAGACAACAATACTTTGAAAATAAGCTTTTTAATTCAATGTATTGTTCATTAAAAGCATCTTGTAAGTCATCAAAGGAGAATAAGGAAGTTGAAGATTCTTGTACCTCTTCTTCATCATCCTTTGTCATAAAGCATAGATTTGCAACTTCTTCAACATCACTATCGTCAGATTCTCCCCATGCAGCCAAGAAAGCTTTCTTCTTGTCATTGAATCTTGGGTTTCTTATGAGATTCAAGGTTGGGGCAATCCATCTTTATATGTCCTGGCTATTTGCACCCAAAACAAATAATATCATTCTTCTTGCTATTATCTCCTTTGTAGCTTGTCTTTCTTTGAAATCTCTCATCTCCTTGTTTCCTCCGAAAGAACATCTTGAATTTCTTGGTGAATAATGTCATTTTTCATCGTCTTCGGAAGACTCATCAACACAAGAGCAAAGAGCAAGTAATAAGAATAAAACTAAGGAGATAAGGGTTGAAGAGATGACACCGTAATTTTTAGGTGGTTCGGCCAAACTCTTGCCTACATCCACCCCCAAGGCTATTTACTTCATTGGGCTTTCTCCACTATCTATCAAATAGCCAGTACCACCTTAACTTCTCATGTGCTAAGGAACCTTCACAAAGCGTTTTTCGAGCTTACACTTTAACTCTTACTCTCAAATCCCAACACCTAGGGATTTTCTACTCACAAGAGTAGGAATCAGTGTTTACCCAACACTCACAAGGTTTAACTTGAATGGGTAGAAATTGAAAACTCACGTATTGGCTCTTAAAGCCGAATTTACAAATGTGAGGCACAAAGGGTGGGACGAAGATAAGATTTACAATAGAAGACTTGAAATATGGCAAGGAAATATCAGGTCTTCTTGGTAGGTGCGGAGCTTCTCTCTTCTTCAAAGCTTTCTCTCTTTTCTCAAGAAGTTAGGTCAAGAAGTTATTGCAAAATCGTGCGTGTAGGTGAGAGATCTGCCATCTTCAGCTACTGGTCTTGTATTTAAGCCATTTTGCCTTCAACGGTCATCGGGGTAGGTGAGAATAAATAAGGAGCGATTTGATGCCTCTTATGACTTTCCAGATGATGTGAACCCCATTTCCAATCCGTTTGATAAGTCGAGTTGAACGCCATACCGAGGTTCTTGCTTTCCTAAGCAACGGGTCGAGGTTCCATTCGAATCCATCCTAGAGACGATCTTGGGTTCCTCATAGTTGTTGGGTCTCGTTACGGGTTAACGGGGTTCACATCATTTGGTATCAGAGCTTTGGTTCTATAGTTCGGGTTTGCGTATCCCTTTTTCTTTTCGTGCCTTTGTTTCTTCTTTTCATAACCTTCGGCTATCTTCTCTAATTTCTTTTCCCTTTGTTTTTGTCCTACAGTCGGCTACTATCAAATACTTGGCCGAAATTCTTAACTTCTCTATTCAAGCTTTGCTAGAGCTGGTTCTTGGTGATATCTTGTGCGAAAGTTTCATATCTTTGTGCCTTGAAATCTTGTGCTATTGTTATCAAAGGAGAAGAGAAAGAGACTCCCAAAAGAAGAAGAAAGAAAGGGGTCGGAAAAAAAAAGTGCTTCAAAAAATTTTTCGATAGTTTCCATATATTGGGGTTCCTATTATTCCGAAAATCTCTTCACCTCAAACAAGTATTTTTTTTTTCTACTGGACGAATCACTACCTATTCTAGTTTCCATCTTTCTGATCCATTGTGTTCTTTGCATTCTTATTTCCTTGATATTATTTATCTTGCTTTCTCTGAAATTCCTTGATGAGTTCTTGTTGAATCGTTGCTGGAATTCCTTGATTGTTTGTTTAGTTCCAAAAGAACCGCAAGAGGATTACCGAGTGGAAAAAGGCAAGAGTGGTGAGATTATTAGAGGGTAAAAGCCATATTTTGCTTGTGAAACACGAGTGACTAGAGACCCTATTCTTGAGCGAGACACGTAAGGGAGAGATTTGTGAGGTCCTTTTTTTTCTTGTTTTATTTCTAACACAATATTTTTGCAGTACTCATGTCTCATGATAGTGGAAAGAGCGTTTCCAACAATGATATGAGCCTTGCTGAACATAGATTACTCATGGAGGCCTTGGTGAGTCGCCTGGAGAAATCTCTGAAGGCGGAAATAGAGTCAGTCCACGAGACGGTGGATCGCACAAATGAGACGGTGGAGCGCACAAATGAACGGATAGCTCGGCTGGAAACACAACAACCCCAAAACGACCGCACCTTCCGTAGACTCCCAGAGTACCACGGAGAGAGGAAAGAGACTACGAAGAAGAGCCTTACAGATCTGACGATGAAGAAGATCGTGATTCTCATGTTGGCTATAGGAGATATGGAGGACGACGAGACGCTAGGAATCGAGAAGATAACAACGTCAGTGGTATTAAAATAAAGATTCCGTCTTTCCAAGGGAGATCTGATCCGGAAGCTTACCTTGAGTGGGAGAAGAAGATGGAATTCGTGTTCGATTGCCATAACTACTCCGAAGCTAAGAAGGTAAAATTAGCCGTCATTGAATTTTCTGACTATGCTATAACATGGTGGGATCAACTTGTGACAAATAGAAGGCGGAATGGAGAACGTCCCATAGAGACGTGGGATGCTATGAAGGCAGTCATGAGGAAACGATTTGTTCCAAGCCACTACTACCGGGAGCTGTACAAAAAGTTACAAAGCCTAAAGCAAGGAAGTCGAAGCGTCGAAGACTATTACAAGGAGATGGAGATGGCCATGATCCGTGCCAATATTGAGGAGGATCGAGAGGCTACCATGGCTCGTTTCCTACATGGCTTGAATCGAGAGATCCATGATAGAGTGGAGATGCAACATTATGTGGAGATAGAAGAAATGGTGCATATGGCTATCAAAGTGGAGCAGCAACTCAAGAGAGGAAGTGGGGGACGTGCTAGCCAAAATTCGAATTCTACTTTCTCCAAGCCAAGCTACACCAAGCCCATGGACAAGCCACAAGTGCCCAAACCCGAGCCCAAAACCCCTACCACCAGCCACACTTCTCAAGGTAAAAATGAAGCTTCTACTTCTAGAAATCGTGATATCAAGTGTTTTCGATGTCAAGGCAGGGGACACATAGCAAGCCAATGTCCAAACAAGCAAGTCATGGTGTTGAAGGCCAATGGAGAGATCGTGACCGATAGTGAAGAATCTGACACCGACAACATGCCACACTTGGAGGATGTTTCCGAGAATGAATACACAGCCCCTGATGCGTTGACCTTGGTGGCGAGGAGAGCCTTGAGTTTGCAAGCAAAGAGCGATGAAGAAGTACAGCGGGAGAACATCTTTCACACTAGGTGCTACATCAAAGACAAGGTATGTAGTGTGATTATTGATGGTGGTAGTTGTACCAACGTTGCGAGCACAGTCATGGTTGAAAAGTTGGGATTGCCCGTGTTGAAACACCCTAGGCCATATAAGTTGCAATGGCTGAATGATAGTGGAGAAATAAGGGTGAACAAGCAAGTGTTAGTTGCTTTTCGAATCGGTAAGTACGAAGATGAAGTAATGTGTGATGTAGTACCGATGCAAGCGGGACACTTGTTACTAGGCTGCCCGTGGCAATTCGATCGACATGTGAAGCATGATGGCTTTACGAATAAGTACTCTTTTGTACTTAATCAGAAGCCAATCACTCTTGTACCCCTGACACCGCAACAAGTCTATGAAGATCAAGTGAGGTTGCAGCAAGAGAGTGAACAAAGGAAAGAGAGTGAGCAAAAGAAAGAGAATGAGAAAAAAGAGAGTGAAAAGCAGAGAATGAGTGAAAAGTCGAGAGAAGCCGAAAAAAAAGAGAGAGGAGGTTCGGCCCTTGAGAGAAAACCAGAGAGAAAAAAGAGTTTCTATGCAAAAGTAAGTGAGATCAAGCGAGCGATGATTTCAAATCAGCCGATGATTGTACTTTTGTACAAAGAGGCCCTTTTAAACACTAACGCTCTTGACCAAGCTTTGCCTAGTTCTATTGTGTCTCTTTTGCAGGAATATGACGATGTCTTCCCTGAAGAAACCCCACATAGATTACCTTCGATTCGAGGGATCGAACATCAAATTGATTTTGTTCCCGGTGCTGCCATTCCAAACCGACCAGCTTATAGGAGCAATCCCGAGGAGACCAAGGAGCTTCAACGGCAAGTCAGTGAGTTGTTGGATAAGGGGCAAGCATGAGCCCATGTGCTGTTCCGGTTCTACTTGTACCTAAGAAGGATGGGTCGTGGAGAATGTGCGTTGATTGCCGAGCCATCAACAACATCACGGTAAAGTATCGTCATCCTATTCCTCGCTTAGATGACATGTTAGATGAGTTGCATGGTTCTTGTGTGTTTTCAAAAATTGATTTGAAGAGTGGATACCATCAAATTAGAGTAAAAGAAGGAGACGAATGGAAAACCGCTTTTAAAACAAAATATGGTTTGTATGAATGGTTAGTTATGCCTTTTGGTTTAACTAATGCTCCGAGCACCTTTATGAGACTTATGAACCATGTTTTACGTGCTTTTATAGGAAGATTTGTCGTTGTCTATTTTGATGATATCCTCATTTATAGCAAAAACATGGACAATCATGTAGTGCATCTGAAATCTGTGTTAGATGTGCTAAGGAAAGAGAAATTGTTTGCTAATATGAAGAAGTGCATTTTTTACACCGATAAGCTTGTATTCTTGGGATTTTTTGTTAGTGCACAAGGTATACAGGTTGATGACGAAAAGGTACGTGCAATTCAAGAATGGCCGAGTCCCACAAGTGTAGGTGAGGTTCGTAGTTTTCATGGCCTTGCAAGTTTTTACCGGCGGTTCGTGAAGGACTTTAGTAGCATAGCCGCACCACTTACCGAAGTAATCAAGAAGAACGTGGGATTCCAATGGGGAGACGCGCAAGAGAAGGCGTTTCAATTACTTAAGGAGAAGTTAACCCATGCTCCTTTATTGTCTTTGCCTAACTTTTCCAAGACATTTGAAATTGAATGTGATGCCTCAGGTATTGGCATTGGCACAGTTCTTATGCAAGACGGACGACCACTTGCTTATTTCAGCGAGAAACTAAGCGGGGCAACCCTAAACTACCCCACCTATGACAAGGAGCTGTATGCACTAGTCCGGGCCTTGGAAACATGGCAGCACTACCTATGGCCTAAGGAATTCGTGATTCATACCGATCATGAATCCTTGAAACATTTGAAGGGCCAACACAAGCTAAACAAAAGGCATGCGCGCTGGGTAGAGTTCATTGAGACGTTTCCATACGTCATTCGGTATAAGCAAGGTAAGGAGAATGTGGTAGCCGATGCCCTTTCTCGCAGGTATGCTCTACTTTCCACACTAGATGCCAAGTTATTAGGTTTTGAGCATATTAAGAATTTATATTCTGATGACCATGACTTTGGTGATGAATATCGTGCTTGTGAGAAAATTGCATGTGGTAAGTTCTTTAGGCTTGATGGGTTCTTGTTCCGAGAAAATAAGCTGTGTGCCTAATTGTTCAATGCGGGAGTTATTAGTGCAAGAATCCCATGGGGGTGGACTAATGGGACATTTTGGAGTTGTCAAAACCTTAGCCATTTTACAAGAACACTTCTATTGGCCTCACATGAAGAGGGATGTTGAGAGAATTTGTGGTAGGTGTATCACATGTCGACAAGCTAAGTCTAAAGTGCAAGCCAATGGTTTGTATACTCCCTTACCTATTCCTAGTGAGCCTTGGGTTGATATTTCCATGGATTTTGTGCTAGGATTGCCTAGGACTAAACGTGGGAGAGATTCTATTTTTGTGGTCGTGGATAGATTCTCTAAAATGGCATATTTTATTCCATGTCACAAAACGGATGATGCGTCGCATGTTGCTGATCTATTCTTTAGGGAAATTGTAAGACTACATGGCATGCCTAGGACGATTGTCTCGGATAGAGATGCGAAATTCTTGAGCTATTTTTGGAAGACTTTGTGGTGTAAGCTAGGCACTAAGTTATTGTTTTCCACTACTTGTCACCCACAAACGGATGGTCAAACTGAAGTTGTCAATAGGACATTGTCTACGTTATTACGGGCGATCATCAAAAAGAACATTAAAACTTGGGAAGAATGTTTACCACATGTTGAGTTTGCCTATAATAGAGCTATTCATTCTGCTACTCGCTTTTCTCCATTTGAAATAGTCTATGGTTTTAATCCTTTGACTCCATTGGACTTATCACCTTTGCCAATCACTGAACATGTTAATTTAGATGGCAAAAGGAAAGCTGACTTTGTTAAGCAGATTCACGAGCAAGCGAGACTCAACATTGAGCGCCGAACGGAGCAGTATGCAAAACAAGCCAATAAGGGCCGTCACAAGATAGTTTTTGAACCCGGCGATTGGGTTTGGCTACATATGCGGAAAGAGAGATTTCCCACGAAACGACGTTCCAAATTGCTCCCGCGAGGCGATGGTCCTTTCCAAGTCATCGAGCGCATCAATGATAACGCCTACAAACTAGATTTGCCTGGTGAGTACACTGTCAGTGCCACATTTAATGTTACTGATCTGAGTCCTTTTGATGTAGGTGAAGATTTGAGGACAAATCCTTTTCAAGAGCCCGAGCAAAGAAGTTCAAGGATGCACTCAACGGGTTAATTCAAGAGGCATGGGATCAAGCAAAGGCGTGGAAGCCCATTCAGCATGACCCACGAATTGTCAATGTGCTCCAAGTTCTAGAAGAGCCCGAGTAGGGTTTTCATTTGAGCATGCAAGGAAGTCTTCTAGAAGATACTCCTAATTAGGGTTTCGGATGGCATGATTGTGGGACTAATTTAGCCGCACCTTTCTTGCCATATAGGAGCTGATTTCGAGTTTAGTTTAGGTGTTAATTTTGTTGCCTTTTTGGTTTAGGCGCCAAGCATTATTTCCTTAATAACCGAATCTATTTTAGGTGGCTTTTAGTTTCCTTTTAGTGTTTTCGTGTATAAGGTGGCCTATATATTGAGGCCTAAGTTGTAGTTCGAGATTGATGGAATATACACGGTTTTGTGAGGTTTTAATTCTCTTTGGTTCTTTGACGAACTTCTCGAACTTATCGGGAATTTTCCCGTGGCGTTCAACTCGACTTATCAAACGGATTTCCATCCCGTTTGTGGCGTCTTCACCATACCGAGGTTCTTGCTTTCCTAAGCAACGGGTCGAGGTTCCATTCGAATCCATCCTAGAGACGATCTTGGGTTCCTCATAGTTGTTGGGTCTCGTTACGGGTTAACGGGGTTCACATCACCAGAAAATCCTCAAAATCGTGGAATGTGCTGACACATGAAATTTGAATTGAAAATGAGCCCTCGGGAGTCAGTGCATTGTGTCGACACCATAAGGTCAATGTGTCGACACATGTTTTGGTCTAAAACACATGTCTGTGTCGACACATGTTTTTCTCTGAAAAATATGTCTCGGGTGTAAGTACAATGTGGATTGACAAAATAACATGTGTAAAGGTCTTCAAGCGCATTGACAAATGTGGATTGACAAAATAAAATCTAAAGTCTTCAAAAGCTTAGAAACTTTTGTTATCATCAAAATCATTTATGGATTGTTTGTAAAACAACATTGGGTTAACATAGGTCGATTACTATGGATCTTGAAACATTTATCCACTGTGTGACCTATGAAGCCACAGTGAATACACACAAGTTTGACGCTCTTAAAATGTTGATTGGCTATAGGACCTCTGAATCAAGATGTAGAACTAGAAGTGATATTAGTTGCACGACTAAAGAAGGCAACTGAATTAGAATTTGGAAGCACAGCAGAGGCAATTTCTCGCTATTTTTCTTCTTGCAAAATCAATGAGAGCACCTTATTGATAGGGTAATGGATCACTAAGGAGAATTTGACCTCAAACGCTTGAATAAGATTCATTAAGCCCCATAAAAAACTTCATAACATACTTTTGCTGCAGAAATTTTAAAATTTTTATTGCTCCACAAGAGCAAGAAGGAATAGGTTTGTAGTTGACCAGTTCATCCCATAGCCCTTTAAGCTTGGTGAAATAAGAACTGATCTGCATTTGATCTTGAGAAAGACTAGAAATAACTTTCTGTAATTAGCAACTCTGAGGTCCACTACCTATAGAAAATCAATTCTCCAAGTCGAACAACATTTCTTTTGTTGTTTCAATGTAAATCAAACTTCCTACGAGTTCTTTCGAAATGGAATTTAAGATCTAGGAAATAACCATGTTGTTGCAATGTAGCTAGATTCCAAAACGAGAATCACTCATACTTGGCTTAACAATGGATCTATCTAGGAATCCAATCTTATTCTTCGTGCTCAATGCTATTTCCATTGAGTGAGACCATGTAGGATAGTTATCACCTACCAACAATTGTGAAACCAATATTGTTCCAATCTTTATGATGAAGATAATATAGACTGAAAATGTTGTCATTTTTATTACGGATAGTTGATACATGATGGGGAAGGGTTCAGGAGGAGTTACGGAAGCCATGAATTAGAAAATCTCTTATGCCATGTCAAACTTTGAAGTTCATAGTTGAGGAAAAATAGAGTGAGGAAATAAATTATAATGGGGTAACCCTTATTACTGTACAATATAATATTTATACACAAAGTCTTCAACTAATTGTATAACAAATTTCTAACAACTTAATACATATTTTGCCACATAATTGGATAAGTTATAGATAAGCAAACTACTTTGGTTAATACAAACCATCATTGATGAGAATGCAAAATATCATATTTTTCTCCCTTAATGTTTAGTCTTTTACAGTTATTTGGTGCCTAAATGTACTCATTATTTTTATATTTTGGTTTAGGATACAAATGGAGGCATTAAATGCAAAACGAAGTTAATTGGGCGATTTTGGACAGTTTCGACATTGCTTCGTAATCGGGTCATAAATCTCTCATCCCTATGGAACGCCAAGAAACATATCTACAACTTTCGTGTTTTGCGTTTTAAGAGATACTGGCTGCATGATGGACGAAATTGGGCTTGAAGTTGAGTCACCTGCACAGTTGTCGTTCTGGAACATTCCATATATTGCAATCTTGATTTCGGATCTGACCTGTTAATGGTGCACGAAAATTCCAGAGGAAGATGTCACTTTCTAAGTTTTATTAGGTCTCTATTTTATTTTTAATGATTTTTCCTTCAATAGGGAGATTTGGCTATTGTCATAGTTTGAGAATATATTGGCTAGGGTTGCAAGGGGGGGAATGAACGTGGAAGGCATCTATCAAACCTCTGAACTAGCCGTCTCCCTCTCCCCTCTCTTCTAACTTCTCCTTCTCCTTCGAGTTTTCACCATGGCCTTGCGTGGCTAAACTTTTATACTTGGTCAAAGGGAAACTGAAGCCTCGGAATCAGTAAAACTGTGAGATCTAATTTATTTTCATTGTTTAATTTATGCTTTGAGTATTGGATGTTCTTCTATGCCTATTTTCATGATTGTCTCGTTTAATAGCTAGGAGGCCTACTAGTTTATTATTTGTTTCAATCTAACCCATGGAAGATCTGAATAGTAAAATCTCTCTGCTCCCCAAAATTAACAAGTGGTCTGGGGTTCAATACCTTGAAAACCTTTGCCCACTTGCAATTTTTGCAGCATGAATGGACATTTGATTTATGTTTGTCCAATTACGAAACATAGGTGCAAGGCTCTCAAGAAAGTATGGGTTCAACCAAAGCTAACCCAGATGGAGTCAAGAAAGTTTGGGTACAAAAAGTTTCCTCTTGAATTTCTTTTGTAGGGTTCGAAAGAAAAAGAGTAATAATTGGTTATTTGGTGATGCTTGTTTATCAAAGATATTGAGATACAATGTGACATTCGAGAGCAACTTTGAAGAGGAAGATCATTGGTATTGATAATATTTATGGTATCATGTTTAAGAAAATATATTTTTGGTTGAAAATTTTAAGTATCATGTTTGATTTGAAATACAATATATGATATGCCATTGGTTATTGGATATAGAAATGCATATGTGACACCATTGACATAACACTTGAACTTATCAACATGAAACATCAATAAGTTATCATTTTTAAGAAATTGTGAGATATGATGAAATTTCTAATCTTAGAAGAATCATAGGATTCTTGGATGAAAATGAGATTTAATTGATGTTGGTAGCTAAGGCATTGTCATCCTCTATACCACTAAGATTGAAAATTATTTGGCGTTTGGGTGCCAACATTTTTGCATAATAAAATAATTACAAAATAATTTTTCTCCCCATTAAATCATCCATCTCTACTATAATAAATATAAAAATATTCATTCAAATCATCTCTTTCTTCATTTTTTTCACCAATTTCCATACTCCAAAATTTTTAACTACCCTAAAATTTTGACACTCAAATGATATATCGGTTAAGTCTTTCAATATTCAATGGACATATCGGTTGATTTAAAATAATTGATTGAATTTATGAAATGTTTGATAACTGGTCATTGGATATGTGTTAATTGTTTTTGTGATGACAGTGGGCGGAAACTTGTAGTGTTGATATTTTATATTCCCTTTGATCATATAAGTGGATATTGATGTGGTGATGAAATCATTTTGATTATTATTTTCATTGGATGTCTCCACTTCATTTGGTATCAAACTTAAGATGCTTGCATCTATTTCAATATATTTGATAAAGTGTTATACATGTTAAGTTGAAATTCAATTGGTTTATTGAATTATTTTTCTTGAATTTTTCAATGTTGTGTATTCCCTTTTTATGATGTCAAAGGGGAAGGGAAGATAAATAAAGATTGATTGTTTATTTATGTTTTAAAATTATTATTTTGAATTTATTTTCGTCGATTAATAAATTTCTTTGAGCATATCAAATTCGAAACCTCTCATTCAAGTACAAAAGATAGGAGGAGAGCCATATAAATAAATGAAGAAAAATCAAATTATTGTCCTCATCAACAAGGAGGAGATAGTTGGCTTTTGTCCACAATCAATTTTTGATGATAACAATTAAGTTGATTGATTGGGTTCATTAGACCAAATCCAAGACGAGAGCCATATGAGCACAAGAAGAAAAATCAAGCTTTCAAGAATCTAGAAGATGCAAGAAGCTAAAAAATGAAGATTCAAGACCATAGGACCTTATAACTATTTGTTTCATTTTTGACATGGATGAAAACTAACACTTGCATTGTCACGCCAAGAACATTCTTTATAACCCTCTTAACTCTTCAAATGAACCACTGTATCATCATGAAAATCACTAATCAATCTAAATGGCCCCGAAGCACCCTAATCATCATTTCAATGTCTCTTATGCCATGGTCAATTCTAATGGCATCAATAAGCGCTTATAACAACAATCGTTAGCGCAAAATATTTTCTCAGATATATCTCTTTCCTAATCCAAGATCATACTCTGTTCATAAATGAGCATTAGTGCATACTTAAGCTCTTTACAATTGATCAACAAATCCCTTATCTGAGCGGTATAAAACTCCAATAGTTCCTCGATTCCCTGTTCGTATAATCTCAAATGCAGACCAAGTCCAATGTCAAAATTCATTATCCTCAAAACAACTCATTGTCTTGAATTCCTAAGCCTTAATAAATCAAAGAGCAATAACTATTCCTCAGCCAAATTTGACCCTCTGACTAAAATCAGGTGTTCAGGCAAACTCCATTCGGAAGTCTACCAAAATCAAAACTTACTTCAATTAAAATTTCTTCCAGGGTCTGCGTAATCATATCCTTAGGTAACCTTAATCATTTGTTCCTTGTTGCACCTGTTCAGTGACAAGCCGAGCCATGTGTCCTAAAACATCATCAGTAGTGACATTCGGTTCTCTGAGTCCCCAATTCTCTTTTGGTCCTCTAGGTGCCATTCTGCACTTCAAAGTCTTTATTCACTATGATTTCTCATAATGAGTCTATGTCACCAGTCTAGTGTACTTGATGCCTAACACATAGCTAACTCTTAGGGTTCTAATCTATACCTTATTCTCCTGGCCCAAAGCTCTATTTCCTCTGATACCATTTCCTGTCACGCCCCGAACGCTAGCCCGAAGGGGGTTAATGACAGCCGCGAACATCCACTCAATGAATGTTCCAGCGTTTCTCTTAATCATGCAGCGGATTTTTTTTTTTATACAAATACATAAAACACCTACAACTGAGAGAGATGGGCCAAAGAGATTTACATAAACTTCAACTTACACAATTGACTACAACGGCAATAGTGAAAGCATCCAAATTACATGTCATGTCTGCATGACTGAAGTACAAGTCCTAAGGGATTCCAACAAAACCTTTATATGGACCTACTCATAACATATAAGTAATACATCTTGAATCCTTATACACATAACATAGACATTCACAGGATGCCTGATAGTACTTCCTATGAACTCTTCAACTTCTGATTCTGATAACCACGACTAAGATACTAGACATCAAAAACCTTGAACTCTAATAGTCCGAATAACCCATGACCACCACACGACGGAGGCTCATGATGACTCTTCAAAATTACATCTAACCTTTAATGAACAACAAAGAGGGATGAGGACGTTCCCATCGGTCCCTCTTCTAGATTTTCCCACCTGAATTGTTATCTGGAATGATACAATTTAAAACATCTGTGAGTCGAAAGACTCAGTAAGGAATTATAATTAAAACATGAACTTGAAATCATGGTTTGGAAATATGAACTTGAAATCGTACACTTGCTTTTAAACTTGAAATTGTACACTTGCTTTTAAACTTGAAATCGTACACTTGCTTTTAAACTTGAAATCGTCATGAACTCGATATCATAATGAACTTAAAAATCATAAGCATGCACTTGACTTAAAATCATAAGCATGCGCTTAAACTTGAAATAATTACAAACTTGAACATAATGTAATTCACGTACAACTTGAAATATCACGAGCTTTAACTTGAAATAATCATAACTTGAACTTTAAATATCATGTATCCGTATATAATTCATGCATGATCATGAATCGTGATGCACGTGTATGCCTCATGATTGCATATGCACATGCACTTGCTCTTTTAAACATCTCTTATACTTATAAAGCTCTTTCTTTTGGAAAATCTTTTCCATTCTTATCCTATGGGCTACTTGAGCTCCATTTACCCCTGGCATCAGGGTTGTGCGTTCCCGTTGGAACTGTCCCCTATTTCCCTTGGGGACCTTACATATGGTCGAGCTAGCACACCTTCTCAATGTCCTTCAGTGGCTAGACACGACTCTTGGAGGTTCACACCTTCTTGCAAGCATCCTTCAGTGTGATTGCACATACCTCCTGGACTACCCATCCTTCTTGCAAGCATCCTTCGGTATGGGTGTCCTAGGTGACATCCATCCTTCACGTAAACGTCCTTCGGTATGGATGCACCTTCTTGACTTGGTACGGTACCGACCGACTTGGGTTCGTTCGTTAATTAACTTGTCATAAAACTTGTCATAAGTAGCATAAAAATGGTACTTTCATTTGCATAAAATTTCTCCTTCTTTCTTATGAGACAAATAAATGCAAATGCAATTGCTCATGACGTGCTCATGTCATGCTTGGTAATCAACTTATCATAAAATGCTTCTAATGCTCTTGACAGTTCGTGCTTAATGACAAATATCTCATAAACCTTTCATGTTTTCCTTTGCACAAAAACTTCTTTCATGCTTTCATACAAATACGTATACGATGTCATGCTTGTTGAGAAATAACTTGTCATGCGTGGTTATAAACATGTTATGCTTATTCATAAAAACATGCTGTGTATCATTCCAGTTTTGTAAAGCGTAAGTTGCTACTTACTATTTTCACTTACAAACGTAAGCTCCTCTTACCTTCGCTTGCTTGAATGTTGAACGTCACGTTACCTACAATTGGATCATACCTTTGTTATTCATAGGTTACTAGACGTATAGAGTAATCAATCAATTACTCACGCTTCATCATACAAAATCGTCCTTATTCCTCATTCAATATCTCATACTTCGTCATACACATACTTCGTCGTACAAAATCATCCAACACCCACGAAATTTTGCCCCAAGTGCCCTCCTCATATAACCTCATATACAAGACGTAAACTTTACACATACAACTCAAAACTTCCAACCAAAAACAATGATTTCATCACTAGAACAAAGGTTATTGCATCTATTTCACTCCCTTTGGTCTTTTATCAAACACCTAGTATGCAAGTTGGTTTCTCTTGGGTTTATAAATTCCCAGATCTAACCACATTCTCCATGGCTTTGTGCACAATCCATACAACTTTCTAAAACTCACTAGATCTACATTTTCTTCAAAGAAAACACATGAATCTCAAGGAGAAATCTAACAACACACAACCATCACAACAACCAAGGAGAAATCTAACAACACACAACCATCACAACAACCATTCAAAGGAAAAAGAGAACATAGGTGAAAATGGGTATGGCTTGGCCGGCCATAAGCACTCACCTTCTTCTCTCTCTCTTTCTTTCTCTTCTTCCTTTCTTCTTCTTCTTTCCTCCTTCTTCTTTCTTTCTTTTCTTCTCTTCTCTTCTTCGGTGGGGAGCTAGGGCAAAATGACTTGTGGGAAAGGGGGGGGTTGCCTTATACGTAAAGGGCTTGGGGAAAAGACAAGGCTGCCCTCCCTTATTTCCCCCTTTTTCACATGAATTCCACCTCACGTATTTTCTAGGGATTTAGTTATATGTGTCGACACCATCACTAAAGGTGTCGACACTTACAACACATTTAGTAGGATGTGTCGACACCATCACTCAAGGTGTCGACACTTCCAACACTTGGCCAAAGTGGGAAAAAATGTAAACTCTCGGGTTTCAGTTAGATGTGTCGACACCATCACTCAAGGTGTCGACACTTCCATCACTTGGTCAAAATTCACAGGAGTTCTGGAAA
The DNA here is from genome assembly GCA_963930655.1 of Myrica gale. Taxonomy (NCBI): domain Eukaryota; kingdom Viridiplantae; phylum Streptophyta; class Magnoliopsida; order Fagales; family Myricaceae; genus Myrica; species Myrica gale. The sequence goes on along the minus strand of OZ005619.1, from coordinate 9,656,151 downwards.
AATGCACACTTTCGGGTTTTAGTTGGATGTGTCGACACCATCACTCAAGGTGTCGACACTTACAACACTTAGTCAAAATTCACTTTGGGCTCCAGAAAAAGGTAAACTTTCGGGTGTTACTCTAATGTGTCGACACTATGCTCCAATGTGTCGACACTTACCTCAAAAATCACAAATTTAATCATACATACACTTGCAATAATACGTACTTAAGAGGTCATAAGCAATAACTTGACAGACCTAAAATCGGGGTCTCACATCCTCCCCTCCTTACAGAAATTCCGTCCTCGGAATTCGATTCTTCGTCCTTAACTCTTGCTCATTTGTCTAAACCTTATCTGTTTTTCTACATATATATGGTTCTCTTAATGTGCAAGGGCTCATACTCTAAGAAATAGGTAGGGCCACTGGTACGTCATGGTACCTATTCGGTCTAAAATCCCAAAAGATTTTATTCGCACTCAAACGTCTATTCAAACTTGACATTTTTCTTAATCAACGATGTCAATAGTATAACTATCTTTGTAAACCCCTCGATGAACCTTCGGTAGTATCCTGTTAACCCCAGGAAACTCCTTATTTCCTTCACATTTATTGGCCTTGGCCATTAGGATACATCATCGACCTTACCGTGTTCCACGACAATCCCCTTGCCTGAAACTACATGCCCCGAAAATCAAACTTGCTCCAACCAAAATTTACACTTAGAGAATTGACCTCCTTCTTTCACCTTCGACTGATGATACCTCGATCTCCAGTCAATCTTTGAGGATACTTATGTCTGTTATAACTTAATCGAACAGGTCATCAATATAAAGGTAACGTGTATCTATTCTTTATAGCCACCTTACACTTGGCCGTATAAACCCTTCCTCCAGAAGTTCTTCTATTTGAACCTTTAGCTCCTTCAGCTCTACTAGAGCCATTCGATACGATACTTTAGAAGGTAATTCTAACTCAGTACCAATTCCACTTCTCTATCTGGGGTAACCTAGGTATTTCTTTAGGAAAACATCGGGAAATTCGTTCACTATTGGGGTCTGCTCCACTGTAGCAGCCTCCCTCTCGGTATCATTTGCCAGGATTAAAAGTCCTTCATGACCTCTTTACAACCTAGTTGGTCGACATACTCGCTGGCCTTCGCCCCATTTTTTCTCATACATGGGAAACAACAACCCGGTCTCCCCTCCTTTTCCTCATCATAACGATTCATACGAGCACCATGCGCTGTCAACCAATTCATGCCTAATATGATGTCAAACCACCATCTCCATTACCATCAAATTAGCTAATACTATACGCCCCTCACTTTCAATTAGGCATTCTTTATAATTTGATCACCACCATTAGACTACATTATAGTGGATTTACTCATGCATTCGGGTAATCCTCCACATTTAGAAAAATTGGTAGTCAAGTTTCCTCAACTTAATTTATGCAATTCAATCGACAAACATTCTTTATAACCCTCTTAACTCTTCAAATGAACCACTGTATCATCATGAAAATCACTAATCAATCTAAATGGCCCCGAAGCACCCTAATCATCATTTCAATGTCTCTTATGCCATGGTCAATTCTAATGGCATCAATAAGCGCTTATAACAACAATCGTTAGCGCAAAATATTTTCTCAGATATATCTCTTTCCTAATCCAAGATCATACTCTGTTCATAAATGAGCATTAGTGCATACTTAAGCTCTTTACAATTGATCAACAAATCCCTTATCTGAGCGGTATAAAACTCCAATAGTTCCTCGATTCCCTGTTCGTATAATCTCAAATGCAGACCAAGTCCAATGTCAAAATTCATTATCCTCAAAACAACTCATTGTCTTGAATTCCTAAGCCTTAATAAATCAAAGAGCAATAACTATTCCTCAGCCAAATTTGACCCTCTGACTAAAATCAGGTGTTCAGGCAAACTCCATTCGGAAGTCTACCAAAATCAAAACTTACTTCAATTAAAATTTCTTCCAGGGTCTGCGTAATCATATCCTTAGGTAACCTTAATCATTTGTTCCTTGTTGCACCTGTTCAGTGACAAGCCGAGCCATGTGTCCTAAAACATCATCAGTAGTGACATTCGGTTCTCTGAGTCCCCAATTCTCTTTTGGTCCTCTAGGTGCCATTCTGCACTTCAAAGTCTTTATTCACTATGATTTCTCATAATGAGTCTATGTCACCAGTCTAGTGTACTTGATGCCTAACACATAGCTAACTCTTAGGGTTCTAATCTATACCTTATTCTCCTGGCCCAAAGCTCTATTTCCTCTGATACCATTTCCTGTCACGCCCCGAACGCTAGCCCGAAGGGGGTTAATGACAGCCGCGAACATCCACTCAATGAATGTTCCAGCGTTTCTCTTAATCATGCAGCGGATTTTTTTTTTTATACAAATACATAAAACACCTACAACTGAGAGAGATGGGCCAAAGAGATTTACATAAACTTCAACTTACACAATTGACTACAACGGCAATAGTGAAAGCATCCAAATTACATGTCATGTCTGCATGACTGAAGTACAAGTCCTAAGGGATTCCAACAAAACCTTTATATGGACCTACTCATAACATATAAGTAATACATCTTGAATCCTTATACACATAACATAGACATTCACAGGATGCCTGATAGTACTTCCTATGAACTCTTCAACTTCTGATTCTGATAACCACGACTAAGATACTAGACATCAAAAACCTTGAACTCTAATAGTCCGAATAACCCATGACCACCACACGACGGAGGCTCATGATGACTCTTCAAAATTACATCTAACCTTTAATGAACAACAAAGAGGGATGAGGACGTTCCCATCGGTCCCTCTTCTAGATTTTCCCACCTGAATTGTTATCTGGAATGATACAATTTAAAACATCTGTGAGTCGAAAGACTCAGTAAGGAATTATAATTAAAACATGAACTTGAAATCATGGTTTGGAAATATGAACTTGAAATCGTACACTTGCTTTTAAACTTGAAATTGTACACTTGCTTTTAAACTTGAAATCGTACACTTGCTTTTAAACTTGAAATCGTCATGAACTCGATATCATAATGAACTTAAAAATCATAAGCATGCACTTGACTTAAAATCATAAGCATGCGCTTAAACTTGAAATAATTACAAACTTGAACATAATGTAATTCACGTACAACTTGAAATATCACGAGCTTTAACTTGAAATAATCATAACTTGAACTTTAAATATCATGTATCCGTATATAATTCATGCATGATCATGAATCGTGATGCACGTGTATGCCTCATGATTGCATATGCACATGCACTTGCTCTTTTAAACATCTCTTATACTTATAAAGCTCTTTCTTTTGGAAAATCTTTTCCATTCTTATCCTATGGGCTACTTGAGCTCCATTTACCCCTGGCATCAGGGTTGTGCGTTCCCGTTGGAACTGTCCCCTATTTCCCTTGGGGACCTTACATATGGTCGAGCTAGCACACCTTCTCAATGTCCTTCAGTGGCTAGACACGACTCTTGGAGGTTCACACCTTCTTGCAAGCATCCTTCAGTGTGATTGCACATACCTCCTGGACTACCCATCCTTCTTGCAAGCATCCTTCGGTATGGGTGTCCTAGGTGACATCCATCCTTCACGTAAACGTCCTTCGGTATGGATGCACCTTCTTGACTTGGTACGGTACCGACCGACTTGGGTTCGTTCGTTAATTAACTTGTCATAAAACTTGTCATAAGTAGCATAAAAATGGTACTTTCATTTGCATAAAATTTCTCCTTCTTTCTTATGAGACAAATAAATGCAAATGCAATTGCTCATGACGTGCTCATGTCATGCTTGGTAATCAACTTATCATAAAATGCTTCTAATGCTCTTGACAGTTCGTGCTTAATGACAAATATCTCATAAACCTTTCATGTTTTCCTTTGCACAAAAACTTCTTTCATGCTTTCATACAAATACGTATACGATGTCATGCTTGTTGAGAAATAACTTGTCATGCGTGGTTATAAACATGTTATGCTTATTCATAAAAACATGCTGTGTATCATTCCAGTTTTGTAAAGCGTAAGTTGCTACTTACTATTTTCACTTACAAACGTAAGCTCCTCTTACCTTCGCTTGCTTGAATGTTGAACGTCACGTTACCTACAATTGGATCATACCTTTGTTATTCATAGGTTACTAGACGTATAGAGTAATCAATCAATTACTCACGCTTCATCATACAAAATCGTCCTTATTCCTCATTCAATATCTCATACTTCGTCATACACATACTTCGTCGTACAAAATCATCCAACACCCACGAAATTTTGCCCCAAGTGCCCTCCTCATATAACCTCATATACAAGACGTAAACTTTACACATACAACTCAAAACTTCCAACCAAAAACAATGATTTCATCACTAGAACAAAGGTTATTGCATCTATTTCACTCCCTTTGGTCTTTTATCAAACACCTAGTATGCAAGTTGGTTTCTCTTGGGTTTATAAATTCCCAGATCTAACCACATTCTCCATGGCTTTGTGCACAATCCATACAACTTTCTAAAACTCACTAGATCTACATTTTCTTCAAAGAAAACACATGAATCTCAAGGAGAAATCTAACAACACACAACCATCACAACAACCAAGGAGAAATCTAACAACACACAACCATCACAACAATCATTCAAAGGAAAAAGAGAACATAGGTGAAAATGGGTATGGCTTGGCCGGCCATAAGCACTCACCTTCTTCTCTCTCTCTTTCTTTCTCTTCTTCCTTTCTTCTTCTTCTTTCCTCCTTCTTCTTTCTTTCTTTTCTTCTCTTCTCTTCTTCGGTGGGGAGCTAGGGCAAAATGACTTGTGGGAAAGGGGGGGGTTGCCTTATACGTAAAGGGCTTGGGGAAAAGACAAGGCTGCCCTCCCTTATTTCCCCCTTTTTCACATGAATTCCACCTCACGTATTTTCTAGGGATTTAGTTATATGTGTCGACACCATCACTAAAGGTGTCGACACTTACAACACATTTAGTAGGATGTGTCGACACCATCACTCAAGGTGTCGACACTTCCAACACTTGGCCAAAGTGGGAAAAAATGTAAACTCTCGGGTTTCAGTTAGATGTGTCGACACCATCACTCAAGGTGTCGACACTTCCATCACTTGGTCAAAATTCACGGGAGTTCTGGAAAAATGCACACTTTCGGGTTTTAATTGGATGTGTCGACACCATCACTCAAGGTGTCGACACTTACAACACTTAGTCAAAATTCACTTTGGGCTCCAGAAAAAGGTAAACTTTCGGGTGTTACTCTAATGTGTCGACACTATGCTCCAATGTGTCGACACTTACCTCAAAAATCACAAATTTAATCATACATACACTTGCAATAATACGTACTTAAGAGGTCATAAGCAATAACTTGACAGACCTAAAATCGGGGTCTCACATGCATAATTAAATCTTACATAAATATTTTTATCACAAGTTTGATAAATAAATATGTGTTTTAAGTGTTTTCAAATCATCCATAAATAAACTCTCCAGCCTTAATTATATATTCTTGGGGAGTTCAGTTTTTTTAATTGAAATTTCAAATTGTCAAAAATAAAGACTTTCAATATATAGCGGCTGGAAAGATTTCATATAGCGGTCAACCAAATGTGTTGTCCCAAATGACAGTGTACAATGATTTTCTGACATTATGAATGATGCATTCAACGGCTAGCTATCGACCGCTACAATGGGCTAGTTGACCGGTACAATGACAATTAAAATTCAACGACTCTAAACGGTTAAAAATGACTAGTGCTCTTGGAAACTTTATAAAATGGACCTCTTAAAATATTTTCTAACAACTTTTCAATGTACAAACATTTCATATAACTTTAAGAGAATCCAAAAGCCTTGAATTTCATATCAAAATCATATTTCTCAAGCATTCACACAAATTAAACTTTTATATCTTTGTCATTGTGTGAAGTAAAAGAGACATATTTTCATTGCATTATCTACTATATTGAGGTAGATTTGTTGTTACAAAATTGTTCAACACTTTGTAGTTGTGAAAGAGTGGTTCTCTTGTGTGCTTTTGGTGAGGGATATTCATCGAAAGGAGTATAGAGAGGATAATTCTCAAACTCGGTTTAAGAGCTTATAGAGGGGATATCTCAATCTCAATGATGTTGTAAGTGTTGAGCTAAAAAAAAGACAATGGTAAGGTTTTCTACTACCTAGAAGCTAAAGTGTACACTATTTGGAAGATAGTAGAGAAAACTTCAAGGCTTGGAAAGAAACTTGAGGGGGTAAATGTAAGAAGAGTTCACGAACCACCTAAAATTATGTGTTTGCTTATCTAATTATCTCTTTACAATTAACATTTATGCTTTCATTATTTATACTTTGATTGTGATATTATTGCATATTCTGTTTTTACATTGGTATTCTAGCAAACAAAAATTCAGAGTAAATTATTTAAAGAGTTCTAAAACCTATTTAACCCCATCTTGAATTGCTTTAATTCTAGAAGTACAAAACTTTTCCCTTCACATTTGAGCAATCTTTCAATGCATACAATCTTGAAAATTCTTAAAACACCAAATATATTCTTATTTACATTGTTGGATCATGGCATTTTAGAAGATTTTTCAGTGGGTTTGTTCACCGCGTTGACAAGTGGTGTAGTAGGGTAACATAGGCTTTTGGGTGTTTGGTTTAACATAGGCACTAATTAATTTGACAAAAATTGCACATTGCAAGTTTCATTGTTTTTGCTTCAAAGTTTTTCTTAGGGTATTCAGGACATCTTCGTTGACTTCCAAACGGTAGTTCTGTACTTCCACATGATTAAGAAGCACGTGCAAGATGTAGTGTTTTTGGTATGATTTAAAATTCAATTTTTTTTTATAACGTAAAAATCCCCCAAAGCCAGACCCATTTGCCCAATCTTGAAGTACAAACTACGACCCACTAGACCGACCCCACAATCCAAAGAGCAGATAAGTCAAGAACTCGCCCAACAGTAGAAAATTCATCACACCTTTGAGACTCGAACTTGGTACGTCGAGCTCCAAAGAGGATGTCTCTCCTAACCACTGAGCAATCACCCTTGGGAGTATGATTTAAAATCCAATTTGACGAAGGATAACATCGGAAAACGTTTTATTTACTCCTTGTATAACCATTAAGAGGTAATTTTCGAAACTTAAAAAGTTAATAGGAAACTGTAAATGTGGGAGCAGCATGAGCCTCATCTAACCTTTTTGAAGTTTAAACCAGAAAAATAGAACATCATACCTGTTCTTTCAAACACATAATAAAACGCAAAAAAAACATAAGACAATAATATTATGACTAAGATTGGAAGTTGGAACAAGTGAGTGAGACGTTGAAAAGGGGCAACGACCAGAGTGGGTGCCGAATGGTGTTGAGATTGGGGTAGAGGAAGCTCGAAGCAATTGCATTATTGGTTTCGTAAGTCGGAGTATATCATTAGTCATAGAGCCTTGGATAAGGGGAGAAACAGTACCCGCACATTCCGCCCACCATTGATTTCTTGAGTTTTCACGAACACACTTTCACTCGATTTGGTTTGGTTTCTGTAGCATACGGAAATGGCAAAAAATGGAACCATGAAAAATAATATTCGACAAGTATAAAATGATCCCAAAATGGTAAAGAGTTATACAACATGCAAACCACGATGCACATAAACTTCTCGTGAAGTGATGGAATCTGAAAAACTTCTGGACATCAAACTACTGAAGATGGGGCATTTACCTATGATTATTATGGGGGCAAAAAAAAACTAAAATGCACCTCTTACTCATATGATTAGAATGTATGATCTTTTCCTATGTTCAACATCGATTGCAGATTCAGACCAGTCCTGACACCTGCCAAAAGGAACAAACAATGAAACCCTTTGATGGAAAACCTCATAAGATTATTGCAACAGAGCAAGATCCACAACAAAGCACATAAAAAGAAGCAGAAGTCTTGCACAACCAGATGTACCATAAAATTCAAAAGGTAGCACAAGAAAAGTAACATGCAGCTACTTACGCAAAGCCAGCTGTAATTGTCAAAACTGATCAAATTTATCAGACTGCCTCTACTATTATGTTCAAATGATTACAGTTAAATACAAGCTGACCATAAGCTCAGAAAATTAGATGAACACAATAACGTCGACCCTGTGAATAAGAATACTATACATTTTTACATGCCCACATCGAGTATAATCCACAAACGAAAATGTTAGTGGTATGGTTCTCCAAGGTAGTAGTACTGCACTCATGTGGGAGGTCTTTTTTTTTTTTTTGATAAGCAACTCATGTGGGAGGTCTTAAGATCAAACCTCAGGACACACACGTACTTTGGTGAAATTGCTTACCAAAGAAAAAAAAAAAGAACTTTGGTGACTTTGGGTTTTATAGCAGGATTTGTCCTCTGGCAGTAAAATCTGCAACAGTTCAAATGTAACATTAAGCATTTCTCATTGCTTAGGTGGTTCACCATTTGCAATACCAGTTGTTAACATTCTAAAATTAAGCATCCAATAACCTGAACTAAGCAGCAGCTATATGGTGATTAAATTATTGGTTTCTCCCAAGAAAAACCACAGTATCAATATTGTTTTAAAAATTTATATGGATAACACCACTAATACTTGGGTACTCGGATATGTACACAGAGCACGTGCCGCACATAATTTTGTCATGGTAAAATAGAGAAGAGAAAGATATGAAGACACAATAAGGCGGCATATAATGGTACTAATTCAAAAAACGAGCTGATGGCAAGAAGTAAAAAACAATCCAATGTCACAGGAAACCAAAAGGAAGGAATGTAGCAGATAATCTCTTTAGCACATAACTCTGGACATTCAGGCAGCAGTGCACTTTGTGGTTACGAGTAGAGGCAAAGGATGCAAAAAATGTGGCCCAATCAAATTTCAGTAATTTCTGTCAAAAGCTGATGAGTTAAATGAGCTAATCATATTAAGTGCCACAGAAATATATTTATGACATGCTTATAAAAAAAAAAGAAATATATTTATGACACAGCACCGACAATTCCAGTGGTGCCTGGAATTCTGTTCCTGCATTGGATGTACTGTAGTCATAGGCAGGAAGGTAAAGAGTTTGTCCAGAAGGCAATGGCCAAGGGTTCTCTTCAACGAGATTCTTTTAAACAAAAAGGTTTTCCCGGAATCTAGATCATAAGCTTTTTAAAAACACCAACTAGTTTTAGCCATTCTCTCAGATTTTACAGTAACATTAATACATTTTGGAATTAGACAGACTCCCAGTGATTTGTTTCCATTTAAGACGAGAACTTAGTTTTCTGTTGAAGAGAAGTATAGAAATGACAGGCAGGCATCAAGTTATATGCCTTGTTTCTGCAAGCAAAATACGACTTAGCCAGCCTGGCAAAATATCTACAGAAGTGGCAGTAGGAGATCTACACAAAATTCCAAGGGAAAAATGAAAGGGAGAACAATCTAAGAAAAAAATTCTAGGCATGAGAAGGAAGAAAGAAGCTTATCACCGTTCCTACTAGTTATTCTCAGTGTTATTTCATATCTCTAGCATAGAAACATACAAAGAAGAACAATCTTGAGAAAAGAATGCATCCAAAACATTTTAAAATTGGCTGGCCTGTCGTATTAACTTTTCAATATAAAGATTGCTGAATGTAAGTTCAAAACATGTAAATGATTAGGATTAAAAGTCGAGAGACGAGGTGGAGAATGAGCCTTGATTAATTAAGACCTTACTCGTCAAACTCTAAGACATAAGCCAAAAGCAGAAATGTTCAGAAGATTGTACTCTTCACAATGTACCACTTTTGCTGAGCTATAGAGATGAGCAGTATTATAATAGTGCATCTATGATTATTTGTAAAATTCCTTGTTGGCTGAATTGCCAAACCATGACATTCACGTAGCAGAAGCATATGAAGCAGCTATGGGAACATGATAAAAGAACCACTTAATCTTGTCTTAAAAAACAACAATGACACCTGAGAAAGAAAAATCAGTTCTGTTAACCCTCGAGAATCTTTGATGAAGGATGCAAAGCAATTAATTAAAGAATAGTACTGCTTGCATTCTTGAACGCAACAAGTCTTCAAGCCTCAAGGCAGGGGGAAGTCCAATTTGAACAGCTGATTCTCATCTCCTACTCATGCTATTTTGCATACACAACAAGGTCATCATATCCTAAAATACCTTGTTATCTGCAAAAAGATCTTTCAATTCTGTTGGGTAAATTACAAGCATAGGACCTTGTTGCAAATCCTTAAAGAGTATACAAAGCACTGAGAATCACTGAAAGGCACCCACATAAAGTTGGGGACCCGACAAGTACGACGTGTTTTGACAAGTTAATCATACTAGAATGTGCCAAGAAGAGTATTACCCTAATGGTTTCTGAATCATGCCACTAATATCAGATGTAGGCAGATCAATATGTAACTTAGCACCTCGAGAACAACAAATCATATGACCAATTTGCCACTTACCAAATGACTTTGTTTAACTGCCTAGTCAAGAATCACATTTTACACAATGTATTCCAGCGGTTTCTAAGCTTCAAAAAAAGAAGTACATAATGCAAGAATTCTATCATTTGACCTATAAGAGTACAAATAGGTCACAGAACGATTCAAAACAAAGTCAAGATGTCTAGAAACAAGTTCAATTCAATAAAAATGAAAGTTCACAGCCAAAAAAAGATCAAATCATATGTCTGACTCTCCAAGGACTATAACATGGGCCTGAATAACAGCTTGAGCTAGCAGGTGACTAGTGGTAAACATCAGCCTTATCAGAAAGAGAAGCCATTAGCATAAATTACTATCTGGGGCCTCAATTAAACAAAACCGTTCTGACCTCTCACTGTCAGAGTGCCTGCCAGTTTATATCAAAAGAGGTATAAGTCATAAAGCAGTACAAAGACTTATTTTTAAAACAAAAAGAAAAGTGATGAAACACTCTTTTGGTAGTTTATTCTACTTGGAAACCAGCCCACAGACCACTACACTGAGTTTGAACCTAGCGATCATTCCACTAGGTGAAAATCAAGATAGGAGTACATGCATCATGTCTCCAACAAACTCAGTCGGATATTCAGGATGAAAAAAGAATTCAAATTAAAAACGGCTGTATCCCTATAACTTCTCAAAATAGATACGCTCCTTAGGCAGTCAACCTTACTGGAAATATCAAGAAACTCTTCAAACAATTCAATGACAAAGGAGCTCTAGCTTCACCTACCTCTATAATTTCGACAAATATTCCTCATTCTTGTTTAAGTAACAAAGAACAATCCAACTTATTCAGGCAAACCATCTCGCTGAATATAGAAATTTACTTTATCAACAGAACTGCTTCTATCATATACCATTGAAAGTTACAATTCTTATTCTGAATAAACCAAAACAAAGCAAGGAAGGTTTACATTAAGTACACAATAATTTGCCTGCCCCTAAGGACCTCCAAAATCGCAAACCAGACAAAAAGCTTTAGAATTCAGGCTACTTAACATGTACCATTGACATTCGTGCCATAAAGCAGAGAATGACATCAGGGCATAAATAGAAGAGCACTGCAAGTATAAACTGTCCCGGCGCACCATCCAAGTCACATATGTTAGATATTAACGATCTAAGCAACCCCTTGAAAAGGCAGACTAGAAAAAGAACAAAGAGTTCAAGGCAAAAAGGGAAATTTCTGTGGCTTACACCAGGAGCAAGAGCGATACCATCGGTCCTCAATCAAGATCTTCCTGTCTGGTCTCTGATTGAAAGTTCCGATTCCCACTATTTTCTGAATTTCCTTCCCCATCATTCGTCGCATTATTGTTGCCACTCCCACTGTTGCTCGTCTCAGCAGGTGATCCGAACGCCCTAAATGGCCAAGAAAATGGCAACGCGATCCTGAATCTCCGCTCTGTCGTCCTCGCAGTCTCTGGATTCTCTCCAGCACCCCCGGTCTCACTCGGATCCGCAATACTGGTACCACCACCACTACCACTGGCATCGGCACCAGAAGCAGCAGCAGGTGGCACAGTCTGACTCCGAATCCCAGGCTCCAAGGACACGGACCTCCCTCGAGACCTCAGCTCATAGTCGGGATCATCGGTCGGCAACTCATGCCGACAAACGGGACAAGAATTATGAAGTTCTAACCAAGGGAGAATACAATCGGAATGGTAAATGTGCTTGCACGGCATCTGCTTGGCCTCCTCGCCCAGCTCGAACGTGTCCTTACATACAGCGCACTGCCACGACTCGGAAGGCACCAACTCCTTCGTAATCTTAATGTTCGGTAACGCCTGGACCACTGACTTCGATGCCGGGGGCGTCCCATATCTGTTGGGATCGTTCTCCGCCAGCTGTTGGATCAATTGCTCGAGGCCCGGACCAAAGAAATAGTCACCGAGATTCGCATTCGGTGCAACAACACCGCCACGAAATCCCGCGTCGCCGCCTGAGTTAATCACAACCTCGACGTTGCCGCCTAGGGTTTGGAGGTAGTTCTGAAGGAAAACGAATGGGTTGAAGGATTCAGGGTCTTCGAAATGGGAAGTTCTGGTTTGACCCGCGGGAACGCCGAAGAGGGCAGAGAGATCGTTGAAGATAGGGACGGCGTTAGAGGAGGTGGAGGAGGCTGTGGCGGTTGTGGAGAAGAGGAGTGGAAGGGCACCGGGGAGGTCAGAAGCAGTAAAGAAGGGATTGGGGTGGGGACTAGGGTTTTCGAGTTCCTCGAGGAAGCCACTCTGGCAAATGGGGCAGGCGAGATCGGAGGTAGGAGATGGGATTAGGGTCACTGTGCGGTTACACTGGTGGCAGAAGTAGAGCTGAGGCACGGCTGCGGTGTTGGCCGCTGCGCCGCCCCCTCCGCCCACTGGATTCCCGCCGGAGTACGACATTACCGAAAGCTAGAGAGATGGGCAGAGAAAAAGATAGGGGGAACAGGAGACTAGCGCAATTTACAAGGAGACCGAAATGAGGGTAAGACCTGAAAGCAAAAAAGTTATTTCGGGTTACCGACTAGCATTATAAGAGAAGGAATCTTGGCCTCTTTGCTATGATTAGCACGACCAATGGCGTGGAGTTCTTGCCAAGGGCTGGTTTAATCGGGTTCCGGTATCCGAATTAGTCGGGGCGAGGGTCCCAACTGTCTCTGAATCCGAATCTGAAGTAGTCGGGGGTGGGTTTCGAGTTTCATTTAGCTTTTTTAAAATATTTTATTTTAGGCTTTCAACGTTTGGACTATTTTCATTTCAAAATCAAAATGGCTTGAATATACATTTAGTGGACTCATTCATGCGTATTGAGTTCGAATGGATCTTACTTAGTGGCGTTTGTTTGCTCAAAATTTTAGGCTAGAAATTTCGAGCAAAACAAACGTCATTTTCATATCTCACAATTTTGGACCCTACCAATTTTAGGACGCTTTTGTCCCTAAAGCAAGTCCTGACATATCCATTTATACCCCCGAATGATCTACACCGTAAATATATCCTTAGGGCAGAGATGGAAAGCAGAAAACACATGGCCTCACCTCTGCTCTGACCGAACTGACGCAGACTGACTGAATTTCTACATGGTAGCAAAGGTGTTTGACATTTCCAACGGTATAGGGAACAAACCAAACTAAAAAAAACCAATAAACTTACTTGAATGCAGCGCAACAAAAAAACCAATAAACAAACCAACAAAAAAACCACACAAAAAAACTAACAAAAAGTCAAACAAACTCAATGATTGCCAATCATTGTAATAATTATTATCCCAAAATTTTCCAACATCTACCTAAACACACTTCAAAATTTTAACAACTTTTCTCAAATCCCAATAAACCTCAATTTTCACAAGATTTCCAAAATTTTGGGAATATTCCCCAAAATTTTGGCAATAAAACATCCCCTTAATATTTGTAAGAATTGAATCCAATTGTCACGCCCTGAACGCAGTTCCGCAGGGACTGTGACAGCCGCGAGCAATCCCGAGGGAAAGCCCAAGCGAGCTTCCTAATACTTTCTGTCACGTCCCGAACGCAGTCCCGCAGGGACCGTGACAGCCGCGAGCAATCCCGAAGGAAAGCCCCAGCGAGCTTCCTAATACATACAACGGAAAGAAAATAGGATCGCGAGAGAGACGGGCCAAACTCATGACTGATCTTACATGAGAGTTCTTAAAAGAGGTTGATATCATAGTTACATAACATAAAGGCTCACATAATCTAAGTGACGGACCACAACAGTCAACCGCCACTCCAACGAAATACATAGTTGACTTCTCTCTAAGTCAGATAGTCCTCCTGACTTCCTTCACCTGAAGCATCTAGAATGATACAGTTTTAAAAACGTGAGTCAAAAAGACTCAGTAAGGGAAAAACATAACTTTAAAAAAACATTATCTTAGAATTTGAACTTGATTAACATGAGAAATCATAAATTCATGATGCACATACATGTTCCATGATTATGCACGTGCCCTTGATCGCAAAACTTATTCATGTTCTTGAATTTGGCTCATGGCCCTTGAAAATATTTCATTCATAACTTGTGGGCTACTTATGCTCCATTTGACCCCTGGAGTCCGGGTTGTGCGTTCCCATCGGAACCGTCTCCCATACCCTTGGGGACATTTCATTTGGTCGAGCTAGCCCGTAGTTGCCATAGGCCTGATGGCTAGACACGACCCTTGGAGGCCCACACCTTCTCACATTGTCCTTCAGTGTAGTTGCACAGCCTCTTAGGATTCACCCAACCTTCTCGCATTCTTCCTTCGGTATGGGAGTCCATCTTGATGGTACGGTACCGACCAGAGCCCTTAACTTGACTTAACTTATCATAAACCTTCTCATATGTCATTGCATAAAATCTCTTTAGAAAATCATGCAATGCTCGTGCCATGACATGATTTCATATGATGCCATGCTTGTTCGAAATATCATGCTAGTTCGGAGTGTCATGCTTAAAAATCAACTTTTCATGAACAACATTTCATGCTTCTTATCATGCTTCTTTGAACAACATGTCAGGGTTGATATAAAATACATATCATGCTTGATTATCAAAACATGCTGTGTATCATTCCAGTTTTGCAAAATGTATGTTACACTTACTCACTTACGATCCACGTACTTCCACTTACCTTGGTCTCCTTGATTATGAGACAGTGCTTCGCCTACAAGTGATTCAATTACCACACTTAGATGCTTAGGAATTAATCACATAAACACACAAGAAGAGTACTCGTAACCGTTTCGAGTTTCAAAAAATACATATCTAGAAAATATGATTTCACTTGCAAAAGATTTCTTTAAACTAGGCTTGCATAAAACAATTTTGAAAACAATTAAACATGTACAACAAACAACTTCAACTAGGTTGCTGCTTTCACCTACTTCGTGCCCAACTCGTATCCAACTTATTCAACTAATTCTTCCTGTCAATAACATTGATTCCAAAGTCTATCCATGAAATCAGCAACAACATTTCATCTAAAAAATTCCAAGTCAAAATAGCAACTTTTCTTCGTCCAGCTTCTATTCCTTTGTTCCACACTTTTCATAGCATAATACATGGACTAATAGCTATCATCTTCCACCAATTTAACCTCAATAGATGTGCTATATGGACACTGCCGAGACCTATATGATTTAACCTAAGTTACTGGTCTTTTCTCTAAGTTTCCAAGTTCACAAGAACACTAATGCCCACAATTCTTCCAAACATAATCGATAGATATGAATCCTTATTTAAGTGATCAGCCCATGACCATTTGGCCTCCTTATTACTCTTAGGCTTGCTGACATGAACCAAATGAACATTTTCAGATTCATATCTTCCACTTTCTTGCAAAATCCATATGATTCCCTTAAAGACAATAACATGAATTCAATTCCCACTTAACCCGAGTACAATTACCTCCATGTTCACCAAATGAAATCAAGCTACTAGATGATTATCTTGCTGTTTAATTCAATGTCATCAACATACCTTCTTAACAGCAAGCAACCCTAAGGAATCACATATGACACTCTCCATGACCTAGGGCAGTAACCATTCGGCTTTCATAATCCCTTTTCTTCCATTTTCATAACACTATCTCGCATTGATATTACCAATTACACTTGCTCTTAGGTTTAGGTTACTGATCGAAGTCTTAACATCATCCATCTTAACATGTTCACATCTTATTTTCAAGGATTAAAACAACAACCATAGTAATCTCCAAAATCAAAGATTTACACTATAAACTTCTCATGCATTTAGTACATTATTCTACTCTTCTCACAACTTCATGAAATCAAAACCGTGGCCCTCAATATACCTCAACCACCAGTAAATTTCATCACCATTACAAAACTATCTTCAAGGGTTTCAATTTAAAGACATACAACAACATATTCGGCTACAATGATCACCAATCCTACATGCAACATCATCTCTTCTTAGCTTTAACCAAACCATAGGATTTAACATCAATGTTCCTCCTCAAATCAAAAGAAACAATTCACATAACAAGGTTACAAGGTTCGGCCAGCAGCACATCCCTTACATGCATGTAGATCTATTCAACAAAATCATCACTTCCTACAACATTAGCCAAACCGTGGCATTAATCTCTTCCTCCATCAAATTTTCAGCAATACAACACAACACTACAACTTCAACATTCAAGGGAAAGATATCAATAACAGATTCAGCCAAAGGAAGGTTTGAGCATAACATGCACGAGGACATTCGACCGAGAGCTCCAAGGAAAACCGAATCTTACCTTGGTGTTCTTTCCTCTATCTTTCTCTCATTCTTCCTCTATTTCCTCTTACTTTCTTGGTTCTCCTTCTTGATCTCCTTCTCTTCTTCTTCTTCTTTTCCTTGGATTTCTCCTCTCCCTCTCTCGGTTTCTCTCTTTCTCACTCTCTCGGCTTGCTCTCTTGTGTGCTCTCTTGTGCAACCAAATGAGAGAATGACTTGTGAAGTGGGTGAGGCGTGAAAGACAAGAGAAACAAGGCTGAACTTGGCCAAGATCACAAGCAAGGGGGGAAATCCCCTTGGTTCCATCGACAGCAACCATTGGTTGCATGGGTGGCCAATTTAATGTTTTGTCTCTTTTATTACTATTATATTTGGTTTCTTTTGTTTCTTTGCCTTCAAGCTTTCACGTATAGCTCTCTTGCCAATTCACTTATCTACTTTTCATTGCACTTATCAAATAGGTGTCTTGGCTTATCTCCCTAATAAACTCTCTCTAGCTTATCTGTGAGACCCCAACTTTTCATGTGCTCTGATTATTGCGGAAGGCAGGTATAGGGGAATTAATCTAAGTTATGTCCAGGTGAAGATTTCCCCTAGTACTTGGTGCATCTATATTTTTTTTAATTGAATTGGTATGTTGGTTGTAGTTTGTCAATATTGAAGTTGAGTATTTGGGTATTTAGTGAAATAATTGGAGGATCATAATTGGGTGTTGGAATAGGAAGATTTTTAGCACCCTGTTTTTAGGTAACATTGCTGTGAGATCCCGACCTTACCTTATTGATGTCGTTGTTTATGATTCCCTCAATATGTACGTATGATTAAATGAGTGATTGTTGGTGTAAGTGTCGACACATTAGAGTATAGTGTCGACACATTAGACTGAAACCCGAAAGTTTACCTTTTCCTGGAGCCCAAAGTGAATTTTGACTAAGTGTTGTAAGTGTCGACACCTTGGGTCATAGTGTCGACACATTAGACTGACACCCGAATGTTTATATTTTTCCGGAAACTAGAGTGGTTTTTACTAAGTGTTGGAAGTGTCGACACCTTGAGTGATGGTGTCGACACATCCAACTAAAACCCGAAAGTGTGCATTTTTCCAGAACTCCCGTGAATTTTGACCAAGTGATGGAAGTGTCGACACCTTGAGTGATGGTGTCGACACATCTAACTGAAACCCGAGAGTTTACATTTTTCCCACTTTGGCTAAGTGTTGGAAGTGTCGACACCGTGAGTGATGGTGTCGACACATCCTACTAAATGTGTTGTAAGTGTCGACACCTTGAGTGATGGTGTCGACACATATAACTAAATCCCTAGAAAATACGTGAGGTGGAATTCATGAGAAAAAGGGGGGAAATAAGGGAGGGCATCCCTGTCTTTTCTCCCAAGCCCTTTTCGCATTTAACCTCCCTCTCTTTCACGCAGCCTCACATTTCCTTTACCCCAAATCATACCTCCCATGCCCTAAGTCACCCACCCGAAAAAAAAAAAGAAGAAGGAAGAAGAGAAAGAAGAAGGAAGAAGAGAAAGAAGAAGGAAGAAGAGAAAGAAGAAGGAAGAAAAGAAGGAGGAAGAGGAGAGAAGCAAGGTAAATCCTTGCTGGCCGAAAATCGTGCTACATTCTCTCTCTCTCTCTCTCTCTATTCTCTTCTTGTTTCCTCTTGTTGGTTGGTTGTGGTTTGATGGTAGTTTGTCTAAGTAGTTTTCTCCTTGTGATTCATGGATGTTTAGTGTGGATCTATGCATGTTCAAGGTAGATCTTGTAAGTGTTTAAGTGTAGCATAGATTTTTACATGAGAACATGTGGAAAAAAATTGCTAGATCTGAAATGAAGGTTCAAGAGAAAGTGGTTATGTGCTCTAGGTGTTTGATAAAAGACCAAAGGGAGTGAAATAGATGCAATAACCTTTGTTCTAGTGATGAAATCATTGTTTTTGATTGGAAGTTTTGAGTTGTATGTGTAAAGTCTACGTCTTGTATATGAGGTTATATGAGGAGGGCACTTGGGGCAAATTTCGTGGGCGTTGGATGATTTTGTACGATGAAGTATGTGTATGACAAAGTATGAGATATTGAATGAGGAATAAGGACGATTTTGTATGATGAAGCGTGAGTAATTGATTGATTACTCTATACGTCTAGTAAACCTATGAATAACAATGGTATGATCCAATTGTAGGTAAAGGGGCATTCAACCCACAAGCAAGCAAAGTAAGAGGAGCTTACGTTTGTAAGTGAAAATAGTAAGTAGCAACTTACGCTTTACAAAACTGGAATGATACACAACATGTTTTTATGAATAAGCATAACATGTTTATAACCACGCATGATAAGTTATTTCTCAACAAGCATGACATCGTATACGTATTTGTATGAAAGCATGAAAGAAGTTTCTGTGCAAATAAACATGAAAGGTTTATGAGATATTGTCATTAAGCACGAACTATCAAGAGCATTAGAAACATTTTATGATAAGTTGATTACTCATCATCAAGCATGACATGAGCACGTCATGAGCAATTGCATTTGCATTTATTTTTCTCATAAGAAAGAAGGAGAAATTTTATGCAAATGAAAGTACCATTTTTATGCTACTTTACGTTAAGTTTCAAGTAAGTTAATGAACCCAAGTCGGTTGGTACCGTACCAAGTCAAGAAGGTGCATCCATACCGAAGGACGTTTACGTGAAGGATGGATGTCACCTAGGACACCCATACCGAAGGATGCTTGCAAGAAGGATGGGTAGTCCGGGAGGTATGTGCAATCACACTGAAGGATGCTTGCAAGAAGGTGTGAACCTCCAAGAGTCGTGTCTAGCCACTGAAGGACATTGAGAAGGTGTGCTAGCTCGACCATATGTAAGGTCTCCAAGGGAAATAGGGGACAGTTCCAACGGGAACGCACAACCCTGATGCCAGGGGTAAATGGAGCTCAAGTAGCCCATAGGATAAGAATGGAAAAGATTTTCCAAAAGAAAGAGCTTTATAAGTATAAGAGATGTTTTCAAGAGCAAGTGCATGTGCATATGCAATCATGAGGCATACACGTGCATCACGATTCATGATCATGCATGAATTACATATGTATACATGATATTTAAAGTTCAAGTTTATGACCATTTCAAGTTAAGGCTCATGATATTTCAAGTTGTACTTGAATTACATTATGTTCAAGTTTATGATTATTTCAAGTTTAAGCGCATGCTTATGATTTTAAGTCAAGTGCATGCTTATGATTTTACGTTCATTATGATATCGAGTTCATGATGATTTCAAGTTTAAAAGCAAGTGTATGAATTCAAGTTCATATTCCCAAACCATGATTTCAAGCTCATGTTTTAATTATAATTCCTTACTGAGTCTTTCGACTCACAGATGTTTTAAATTGTATCATTCCAGATAACAATTCAGGTGGGAAAATCTAGAAGAGGGACCGATGGGAACGTCCTCATCCCTCTTTGTTGCTCATTAAAGGTTAGATGAAATTTTGAAGAGTCATCATGAGCCTCCGTCGTGTGGTGGTCATGGGTTATTCGGACTATTAGAGTTCAAGGTTTTGATGTCTAGTATCAAATCAGAATCAGAAGTTGAAGAGTTCATAGGAAGTACTAGCAGGCATCCTGTGAATGTCTATGTTATGTGTATAAGGATTCAAGATGTATTACTTATATGTTATGAGTAGGTCCATATAAAGGTTTTGTTGGAATCCCTTAGGACTTGTACTTCAGTCATGCAGACATGACATGTAATTTGGATGCTTTCACTATTGCCGTTGTAGTCAATTGTGTAAGTTGAAGTTTATGTAAATCTCTTTGGCCCATCTCTCTCAGTTGTAGGTGTTTTATGTATTTGTATAAAAAAAAATCCGCTGCATGATTAAGAGAAACGCTGGAACATTCATTGAGTGGATGTTCGCGGCTGTCATTAACCCCCTTCGGGCTAGCGTTCGGGGCGTGACAGAAAATGGTATCAGAGGAAATAGAGCTTTGGGCCAGGAGACATAAGGTATAGATTAGAACCCTAAGAGTTAGCTATGTGTTAGGCATCAAGTACACTAGACTGGTGACATAGACTCATTATGAGAAATCATAGTGAATAAAGACTTTGAAGTGCAGAATGGCACCTAGAGGACCAAAAGAGAATTGGGGACTCAGAGAACCGAATGTCACTACTGATGATGTTTTAGGACACATGGCTCGGCTTGTCACTGAACAGGTGCAACAAGGAACAAATGATTAAGGTTACCTAAGGATATGATTACGCAGACCCTGGAAGAAATTTTTATCGAAGTAAGTTTTGATTTTGGTAGACTTCCGAATGGAGTTTGCCGGAACACCTGATTTTAGTCAGAGGGTCAGATTTTGGCTGAGGAATAGTTATTGCTCTTTGACTTATTAAGGCTTAGGAATTCAAGACAATGAGTTGTTTTGAGGATAATGAATTTTGATATTAGACTTGGTCTGCATTTGAGATTATACGGACAGGGAATCGAAGAACTATTGGAGTTTTATACCGCCCAGATAAGGGATTTGTTGATCAATCGTAAAGAGCTTAAGTATGCACTAATGCTTATTTATGAACAGAGTATGATCTTTGGATTAGGAAAGAGATATATCTGAGGAGATATTTTGCGCTAAAGATTGTTGTTATAAGCGCTTATTGATGCCATTAGAATTGACCATGGCATAAGAGACATTGAAATGATGATTAGGGTGCTTCGGGGCCATTTAGATTGATTAGTGATTTTCATGATGATACAGTGGTTCATTTGAAGAGTAATGTTTGTCGATTGAATTGCAGAAATTAAGTTGAGGAAACTTGACTACCAATTTTTCTAAATGTGGAGGACTACCCGAATGCATGAGTAAATCCACTATAATGTAGTCTAATGGTGGTGATCAAATTATAAAGAATGCCTAATTGAAAGTGCGGGGCATATAGTATTAGCTAATTTGATGGTAATGGAGATGGTAGTTTGACATCATATTAGGCATGAATTGGTTGACAGCACATGGTGCTCGTATGAATCGTTATGATGAGGAAAAGGAGGGGAGACCGGGTTGTTGTTTCCCATGAATGGGAAAAAAAAAAAAAAAAAAAAAAAGTGGGGCGAAGGCCAGCGAGTATGTCGACCAACTAGGTTGTAAAGAGGTCATGAAGGACTTTTAATCCTGGCAAATGATACCGAGAGGGAGGCTGCTACAGTGGAGCAGACCCCAATAGTGAACGAATTTCCCGATGTTTTTCCTAAAGAAATACCTAGGTTACCCCAGATAGAGAAGTGGAATTTCTAAAGTATCGTATCGAATGGCTCCAGTAGAGCTGAAGGAGCTAAAGGTTCAAATAGAAGAACTTCTGGAGGAAGGGTTTATACGGCCAAGTGTAAGGTGACTATAAAGAATAGATACACGTTACCTTTATATTGATGACCTGTTCGATTAAGTTATAACAGACATAAGTATCCTCAAAGATTGACTGGAGATCGAGGTATCATCAGTCGAAGGTGAAGGAAGGAGGTATATCCAAGACGACCTTCAGACACGTTATGGTCACTATGGAATTCTTGGTGATGCCATTGGGCTGGCCAATACTCCGGCCTCATGTATGGGTTTAATGAACAGGGTGTTCAAGGAGTTCTAAGATAAGTTGTGGTTGTCTTTATAGACGATATTTTGATTTAATCAAGAAATAAGCATGAACATGAGAAACGTCTAAGGACTGTTCTACAGATTTTCACGGAGAAGAAGTTGTATGCTAAAGTCTCTAAGTGTAAATTTGGTTGGAGCAAGTCTGATTTTCGGGGCATGTAGTTTCAGGCAAGGGGATTGTCGTGGAACACGGTAAGGTCGATGATGTATCCTAATGGCCAAGGCCAATAAATGTGAAGGAAATAAGGAGTTTCCTGGGGTTAACAAGATACTACCGAAGGTTCATCGAGGGGTTTACAAGGATAGTTATACTATTGACATCGTTGATTAAGAAAAATGTCAAGTTTGAATAGACGTTTGAGTGCGAATAAAATCTTTTGGGATTTTAGACCGAATGGGTACCAGGACGTACCAGTGGCCCTACCTATGTCTTAGAGTATGAGCCCTTGCACATTAAGGGAACCTTTTTATATGTAGGAGAACCGATAAGGGTTAGCCAAAAGGGTGAAAAAGTTGAGGGCAAAGACCAAATTCCGAGGACGGAATTTTTATAAGGAGGGGAGGATGTGAGACCCCAACTTTTCATGTGCTCTGATTATTGCGGAAGGCAGGTATAGGGGAATTAATCTAAGTTATGTCCAGGTGAAGATTTCCCCTAGTACTTGGTGCATCTATATTTTTTTTAATTGAATTGGTATGTTGGTTGTAGTTTGTCAATATTGAAGTTGAGTATTTGGGTATTTAGTGAAATAATTGGAGGATCATAATTGGGTGTTGGAATAGGAAGATTTTTAGCACCCTGTTTTTAGGTAACATTGCTGTGAGATCCCGACCTTACCTTATTGATGTCGTTGTTTATGATTCCCTCAATATGTACGTATGATTAAATGAGTGATTGTTGGTGTAAGTGTCGACACATTAGAGTATAGTGTCGACACATTAGACTGAAACCCGAAAGTTTACCTTTTCCTGGAGCCCAAAGTGAATTTTGACTAAGTGTTGTAAGTGTCGACACCTTGGGTCATAGTGTCGACACATTAGACTGACACCCAAATGTTTATATTTTTCCGGAAACTAGAGTGGTTTTTACTAAGTGTTGGAAGTGTCGACACCTTGAGTGATGGTGTCGACACATCCAACTAAAACCCGAAAGTGTGCATTTTTCCAGAACTCCCGTGAATTTTGACCAAGTGATGGAAGTGTCGACACCTTGAGTGATGGTGTCGACACATCTAACTGAAACCCGAGAGTTTACATTTTTCCCACTTTGGCTAAGTGTTGGAAGTGTCGACACCGTGAGTGATGGTGTCGACACATCCTACTAAATGTGTTGTAAGTGTCGACACCTTGAGTGATGGTGTCGACACATATAACTAAATCCCTAGAAAATACGTGAGGTGGAATTCATGAGAAAAAGGGGGGAAATAAGGGAGGGCATCCCTGTCTTTTCTCCCAAGCCCTTTTCGCATTTAACCTCCCTCTCTTTCACGCAGCCTCACATTTCCTTTACCCCAAATCATACCTCCCATGCCCTAAGTCACCCACCCGAAAAAAAAAAAGAAGAAGGAAGAAGAGAAAGAAGAAGGAAGAAGAGAAAGAAGAAGGAAGAAGAGAAAGAAGAAGGAAGAAAAGAAGGAGGAAGAGGAGAGAAGCAAGGTAAATCCTTGCTGGCCGAAAATCGTGCTACATTCTCTCTCTCTCTCTCTCTATTCTCTTCTTGTTTCCTCTTGTTGGTTGGTTGTGGTTTGATGGTAGTTTGTCTAAGTAGTTTTCTCCTTGTGATTCATGGATGTTTAGTGTGGATCTATGCATGTTCAAGGTAGATCTTGTAAGTGTTTAAGTGTAGCATAGATTTTTACATGAGAACATGTGGAAAAAAATTGCTAGATCTGAAATGAAGGTTCAAGAGAAAGTGGTTATGTGCTCTAGGTGTTTGATAAAAGACCAAAGGGAGTGAAATAGATGCAATAACCTTTGTTCTAGTGATGAAATCATTGTTTTTGATTGGAAGTTTTGAGTTGTATGTGTAAAGTCTACGTCTTGTATATGAGGTTATATGAGGAGGGCACTTGGGGCAAATTTCGTGGGCGTTGGATGATTTTGTACGATGAAGTATGTGTATGACAAAGTATGAGATATTGAATGAGGAATAAGGACGATTTTGTATGATGAAGCGTGAGTAATTGATTGATTACTCTATACGTCTAGTAAACCTATGAATAACAATGGTATGATCCAATTGTAGGTAAAGGGGCATTCAACCCACAAGCAAGCAAAGTAAGAGGAGCTTACGTTTGTAAGTGAAAATAGTAAGTAGCAACTTACGCTTTACAAAACTGGAATGATACACAACATGTTTTTATGAATAAGCATAACATGTTTATAACCACGCATGATAAGTTATTTCTCAACAAGCATGACATCGTATACGTATTTGTATGAAAGCATGAAAGAAGTTTCTGTGCAAATAAACATGAAAGGTTTATGAGATATTGTCATTAAGCACGAACTATCAAGAGCATTAGAAACATTTTATGATAAGTTGATTACTCATCATCAAGCATGACATGAGCACGTCATGAGCAATTGCATTTGCATTTATTTTTCTCATAAGAAAGAAGGAGAAATTTTATGCAAATGAAAGTACCATTTTTATGCTACTTTACGTTAAGTTTCAAGTAAGTTAATGAACCCAAGTCGGTTGGTACCGTACCAAGTCAAGAAGGTGCATCCATACCGAAGGACGTTTACGTGAAGGATGGATGTCACCTAGGACACCCATACCGAAGGATGCTTGCAAGAAGGATGGGTAGTCCGGGAGGTATGTGCAATCACACTGAAGGATGCTTGCAAGAAGGTGTGAACCTCCAAGAGTCGTGTCTAGCCACTGAAGGACATTGAGAAGGTGTGCTAGCTCGACCATATGTAAGGTCTCCAAGGGAAATAGGGGACAGTTCCAACGGGAACGCACAACCCTGATGCCAGGGGTAAATGGAGCTCAAGTAGCCCATAGGATAAGAATGGAAAAGATTTTCCAAAAGAAAGAGCTTTATAAGTATAAGAGATGTTTTCAAGAGCAAGTGCATGTGCATATGCAATCATGAGGCATACACGTGCATCACGATTCATGATCATGCATGAATTACATATGTATACATGATATTTAAAGTTCAAGTTTATGACCATTTCAAGTTAAGGCTCATGATATTTCAAGTTGTACTTGAATTACATTATGTTCAAGTTTATGATTATTTCAAGTTTAAGCGCATGCTTATGATTTTAAGTCAAGTGCATGCTTATGATTTTACGTTCATTATGATATCGAGTTCATGATGATTTCAAGTTTAAAAGCAAGTGTATGAATTCAAGTTCATATTCCCAAACCATGATTTCAAGCTCATGTTTTAATTATAATTCCTTACTGAGTCTTTCGACTCACAGATGTTTTAAATTGTATCATTCCAGATAACAATTCAGGTGGGAAAATCTAGAAGAGGGACCGATGGGAACGTCCTCATCCCTCTTTGTTGCTCATTAAAGGTTAGATGAAATTTTGAAGAGTCATCATGAGCCTCCGTCGTGTGGTGGTCATGGGTTATTCGGACTATTAGAGTTCAAGGTTTTGATGTCTAGTATCAAATCAGAATCAGAAGTTGAAGAGTTCATAGGAAGTACTAGCAGGCATCCTGTGAATGTCTATGTTATGTGTATAAGGATTCAAGATGTATTACTTATATGTTATGAGTAGGTCCATATAAAGGTTTTGTTGGAATCCCTTAGGACTTGTACTTCAGTCATGCAGACATGACATGTAATTTGGATGCTTTCACTATTGCCGTTGTAGTCAATTGTGTAAGTTGAAGTTTATGTAAATCTCTTTGGCCCATCTCTCTCAGTTGTAGGTGTTTTATGTATTTGTATAAAAAAAAATCCGCTGCATGATTAAGAGAAACGCTGGAACATTCATTGAGTGGATGTTCGCGGCTGTCATTAACCCCCTTCGGGCTAGCGTTCGGGGCGTGACATTATCACTTATAATAAGCACTTTGACTTATCTCTTAAATAATGCATTAGCTTATCACAACATATATATTCATAGCTTATCACCAACAACTTATCAACTTATCTAACACAATAATTTATCTCAAGATAATCACTCTAGCCTATCTCTTTGATAATCACAATAACTTATCATGTAAATTCTTTTCAAACTATCTTATATATCTAGTAACTTATCACTTAATTTCTCTAATGATAATTAAAACTACCTAATGGTGATTAAAATTACCTAATCAAGAATTCAAGACAATCAATTAGCTCAACATGTTTTCATAACTATATACCTATATACCATGATTTTCTCCTTGGAGATTTTCGGCCATGACATATAAAATTTCTCTTCATATATTAATCGCATGAATTATGGAATATAATAAGCAATGGAAAATAATAAGTTCATAAAAGAAACCTACCTAGCAAAATTCGGCCCTCAGGAAAAATAGTGATAACTTGTACCAAAAACTTCCACAATGAAAAAAAAGAAATTATCTAAAAGAAATCTTAAAATGAAATTTCATAATAAGTTAAAGTACCATAAACATTAAACTTAGGTCATACATTGGCCAAAAATATGGCCCCTTGAGTTAATTCAAAACGAATACATAGGAAAACGGCAAAAGCAAAGTTCGGGGTCTCACACCAATCATACGATAAACTATGAGTCGTGTAGCCCTCTAATTATACATGACAAGTAAGTTCAGTATTGATGTGAGGTAATCTCAAAAAATTATTTATATTTGAAGATATTCAAATTTGAGATTTCGGATGGATCTTACTTGGAGTCCGTTTGTTTGGTTGTAAAATCATTGTTTTACGTAAAAAGTTTTCATTGAAACTTTTTTAAGAAAAAATTTTCATTTTCATCGTTTGGCTATTCTTTTAAAATATTTTTTGATGTTTGGCACATTTAATGATTTACGTGTTTTCAACGTTCGTTTTTTTTGGAATGCACTTCACAACTTGAACCTGACCCAAAAAACATTCGGAAGGAGCAAATAAAACCTGACCTGACCTAAGCCGACCCGACTAGGTCGGTTTCGTGTCAAGCCATCAGGTCTCGGGTTTTTTGAATAGACATACTTAAAATTCAAAAAGTTCTTTAATCAAAGCTCTATAATTGTTCATTGAAATTACACAATCATCTTCAATGTAAGCTAATTGTCCAAGCATAAATAGAAATAGACCAAATGAAGTCAACCTTACACATTGTCTAAAATGCGAGACCAAATGCTAACTAAAGAGTATCGATCAAATTACTCTAACATATCTCAATCTAAAGATGTTGGTTGAAAAATTTATCCAACCACAGCCTTCTAAGGTTAATAATTTTCTTGTTGAATGCCCTTGCAACCTTTTCATTGACCATTAAATAATCAAACGCTGATGCAAGTTGTCACGCCCCGAACGGCATCCCGCAGGGACCGTGACAGCCGCGAGCAATCCCCAGGATAGCTCCAGCGTTCTCACATACATTCTTACATACTCACGGCGGAAACGTACAGGATCACGAGAGACTCGAGCCAACTCATAACATAATTATGATTCTCAATAAACTGGCACCTTAATACATACATAACATGTTTGACACTAAACAAGTGACGGATCTCATCGATCAAGTCACAACAACAAAACATGAACATAATCTTTTCCTTCTAAGTCAGGTAGTCCTCCTGACTTTCTCCACCTGAGGCATCTGGAATGACACAATTTTAAAAACGTGAGTCAAAAAGACTCAGTAAGGGAAAAACATAAATTTAAAACATGCTCTTTACTTGTACTTGCTCAACATGGAAAAACGTAATTCATGATGCACATGCATGTCATGGATATGCATATGCTCTTGCTTGAATTTGGCCCAATGCCCTTGAAAACGTTTAATTCATAACTTGATCTTGAAATCGGCCCAGGCCCTTGAAAATATTTCTTTCATACTTATTCTTGAAATTGGCCCCAAACCCTTGAAAATCATTCATTCATACTTGTGGGCTACTTATGCTCCATTTAACCCCTGGAGTCCGGGTTGAGCGTTCCCATCGGAACCGTCTCCCATACCCTTGGAGACTTTCCATTTGGTCGAGCTAGCCCGTAGTTGCCCCAGGCCTGATGGCTAGACACGACCCTTGGAGGCCCACACATTCTCATTGTCCTTCAGTGGGGTTGGTCGAGCTAGCCCGTAGTTGCCCCAGGCCTGATGGCTAGACACGACGCCCACACCTTCTCTTGTCCTTCAGTGTGGTTGCACTGCCTCTTAGGATTCACCCATCCTTCTCGCATTCGTCCTTCGGTATTGGTGTCCATCATGATGGTACGGTACCGACCAGAGCCCCTTGTTTTAAGTTATCTTTCCATAAACTTCCATATGACATTGCATAAAATCACTTTCTTGAAAATCATGCAATGCTCATGCCATGCCATGCTTGAAAGTATGTAATTTCATTTGCATCAAAACGTCTCTCTCATGCGTTCATGCAAATGATCATGCTATGACATGTTCGAATATCATGCGTACTTGAAACATTCTTTATGCACAATACATGTCACTTGTATTAAAAACATCTTGCCATGCGCAATAAGACATGCAATGTGTCATTCCAGTTTTCATAAAAAGTAAGTTTTCACTTACAATCCACTTACGGTTTCCACTTACCTCGGTCTCCTTGATTATGTGTAAAGATGTGAAGATCGCCTACATGCGATTCAAACATTTCTTAGTACTAAGAAATAAGTACGTAATCGTACAAGTTAAATATTTGTATTTTAAATCGGTTATTACCCAAAGATATATTTCTGAAAATATAATATTATTCTCAAAGGTTTTCATAGAAAATTCTTATTAATCATTTTACTTAGTTTTCTAATTAGCAAGCTAATTGCACTATAATCAAATCCTAATCTTTCTTTTATTACATACATTTAACTAGGTCTTTATGTTCACCAATTATTAACCCTAATTATACTTAATCCTTGGCTTGACATTAAATCTCTATGCAACCCGAAAATATAAGCT
The DNA here is from genome assembly GCA_963930655.1 of Myrica gale. Taxonomy (NCBI): domain Eukaryota; kingdom Viridiplantae; phylum Streptophyta; class Magnoliopsida; order Fagales; family Myricaceae; genus Myrica; species Myrica gale. Next base: position 9,626,666 of record OZ005619.1, on the reverse strand, counting down.
ATTTTTGTTCACCCTAAGTTTCGGCCAACCCTAGTTAAAACCTCAATCTATTTGGCCATAACCCTAATTTCATGTATCTATCACATGTAAATATAATCTTATTTATAGGGTTGCTATTAGAGTTCCACTTATTAGGTCATTCGGCCATGTACCATTTTAAGCATTCCTTGTCTAAGTTTTCTTCTCCAAGGGTGATCCCATCCTCCATTTTCAGATTCACAACCTAGGATCTACCAATCACAAAGCAATTTCTAGATCTAGCACAATATCATATTCGGCCAACACACATGTGTTCCACTTATTTGCATGCATCCAATTACATTTCAAGACTAGCCTATATGCATGTGTTCACCAAACTTTACCCATATCATGACCATTCATCAAATTGACACTTAACAAAATTATATTTGGAGATCCTACTCATGTGAGATTCGGCCAACACCATCCAAAACAACCCTTCATGTCCAAACTTGCATTTTAAGACCATACTAGCACGCATTGTTCATCCTTTAACATCTTTCTAACATTTAAGTTCGGATCTCATGCTCATATAGCTAGATCTAACATTATAACTTATGGTTGATCTCATGAACTCAAGATCTAACAAAATCAAGGTACCAACACAAATCCAACCAAGAGATATTCAGCCAACATCAATCTTAGAGCTAACAACCACATTTTTGGCCTTACCTTGATGATTAAACACAAGCCTTGAGTACCTAGCACAATAAAATACCTTAGGTCAGAATTTATAAAGAACTTAAGCAAACCATTATGTGAAATCAAGCCTACATCTACCTTCCACTAATCACCAAATTTTCACCAAGATCCTTCCTCCACCCAACTTTCGGTTCACCCTTTTGGAATGGTTCCAAGATTGATTATAAGGTGCTAAGGTAGGTTTTATGGTGGGGAGAAACAAGGTAAACTTGAAATGATTTAGCTCTAAGGAAGTGAGTTAAATCCCAACAAGGAAAAAGTGGCTAAGTGAGTAGAAATTTCTAAGAGAAGAATTGAGTTGCACAAGGGGAAGATTTGGTCACCTCAAGGAAAGGAAACAAACTAAGACTTTAGAGGAATGACTTGGTTGCAAGAAGAAAAGAACAAGACTTAAGCTTAAGGGAGAGGTTCGGCCAAGAGAGGAAAAGAGAGAGAGTTGGAATGAAATGGGGTATTCGGCCAAGACAATTGAAGTGTGAAGTTTTGAAATGCCAAAGGGTGAAGTGAATTTGTATGAAGAATTTAGTCTTCCAAGGTGATTTATTGCAATGACAAGGACAATGACATGTTGAAAATGACAAGAGAGAAGGAAGAAAAAATGGGGGAAATGGGGGATGGACTTAGCCGACCATGGCATGCTCTTTTCTCACTTTTTCTTCTCACTTTCTCTCACATCACCTCTTGTCCCCTAAAGCCATGCCTTTGCATTTGATTTTCTCTCATTTCTCACTTAATCTTCACGTGAACTTCACTATCCATAGCTTTATCTCCCATTGCTTTTTCTCTCATTTATCTTTCTTTGTATTGTCTTGTCAATTAATTGCTCTCTTATCACTTCTTTACAACTCACATGGTCCACAAGCTTTTAACTCTTCAAATCTCTATGCTCTTCACGTGAATGACCTTGACACAAGCTCATTTATTTTGTTTGGTTACATTTCAACCAACTTAGTTACTCTCACAACTAACTTTCTAGTTACTATCACAACTAACTTTCAATTTAGTTACTTATGTCACCTAACTTATCTCCTATAAGCTTTCTATCTTATCTAGCTCAATTGCATAGCTTATCATCTCATAAGCATGACAACTTATCTTAAGATAGTGGTTCTAGCCTATCTCTACGATAGCCACAATAACTTATTACATAAAAAGTTCCCTAGCTTATCAGTATGCTAGCTTATCACTATGATAAGCAAGTGTGCTTATCAAATTAAACTCTCCCAAAACTTATCATATGCCTAGTAGCTTATCATTTCATTTTCTATGATTATTCAAAACTACTAATTTAGGCCACATAAATATATATATATATATATATATATATATGTGCTACCTATTAATGACACAAAATATTCAAATACATCAAGGGAATTCATGATTTCTTCCATTTAATTATTTTCGGCCAATATATATATAAATCTTTAATCATAATTTAATTTTATGGATTATGAAATATATTAGGCAAATGAAAAATATAAATCCATAAGAGAAAGTTACCTTGCAAGTTTCGGCTCTTAGGGAAATAAAATTAAACTTGCACAAAATTTCCATAATGAAAGGAAAATTATTTAAGGAAAAATTTATGAAATAAAATCTCATATTAATTAATGTACCTTAGCATACAGCTTAGGTCATACATTGGCCAAAAATATGGCCTCATACATAAAATTAAAGCTAATACATAGAAAATAGCAAAAGAAATAATCGGGGTCTCACACAAGTTGACTTCATCAAAACCTTCCTTCTTCATCACTCCCTCATAAAGTTCATCAACAAAAGAGTATACATTTATTTCCTTAATTGCATCTGCAATGTTATGCATCTCTTGAGCAATCATAGCAAAATTACTCTCCAACCCAACAACAACTTTATCTCTTTTTTGTGTGATCTTGATTTTGACGATATTGAACTAGATGAAACATGTCTTCCATTAGAAACATCATCATCCTCCATCTCCAAGTCAGTTGGTTCTGCCCTTGCTGAATTTTTTTCCTCCTCACCCACGCCAGAAGGTTTTAAAAATGAACCACTTGCCATATCTTTTCTTACCACAATCGCTATCTCATCGTACATTTCAATTTTTTTTGTTGAGAATTGACTCGTGATCTGGAAATGCCTATATATATAAATGATAGATATATATCATTTATAAGGTCAATGAAGGTGTTGTAAACATAAATAATATAAAAATATATATACTTGTATTTCCTGGTCATAAGTGTCTTTTGAACACGTAATCATCTTCAAATTGTCATCCCACCTAAAATCGCTTTTATTATCGCGAACTCAGACAATTATGTCCAAGTAGTCTTTATAGTTCAAAGATGGTTGTCAACATGCTTAGGATGGCAATCAACTGCAAATTTCTCTGAAATTTCCTTTGCAACACGTGCAAATGAGGAGGGCTTAAATGTGTTGGAGGGCTGATTGCCTTTCTTAGCTTCATCAGCTAATATCTCAAGCAAATTGTGTGACATAAGTTTCGACCACCTAAAATCCTTACCCTTTCCCATATCTATAATGACAACAACAAAATGACATCAAATCTTATGATACACATGTTCTATTAGCATCCAATAAATATAAATCAAAATCTAAGTGCCAAGTGTTCACCATTTGATATGAATTCCACCAACAATTGTGATGAAACCCGATAACAATGATGGATTGAAACCCCAAGATCGTGAAGACAAGATTTGTTGAGCCTTGAGCCTTCACCTGACCAGATGATGAACCAAGACTACGAAGGATTGAAACGCCACACCAAGAAATCTAGGTGATAAGTTTCGGTTGCTTGAACACCACAAGATGAACTTGATAAGTTCAAAGAGTTCTTTGAAGAACCAAGAGGAACACAAGACCTCTCAAATGATCTGAAAAATCAATATTGAATTCAAAGTTACTGTTCACGCGGAAATGGCCATCTAAATACTTGGAACATCCCTCCAAGAATAGGAAAGGCATAATTATAGCTTTAAAGTCACATAAATATTACCATAACAGGTTCCCACGAAATTAGGCCTCTTTGTCTACTAGAGGCAGCCAAAAATAGCTAAAGGACCAGGTACAATGTACTAATCATGCCCCAGCAAAGACCAAGTTTATTCCCCTATTAAATACCCTTAAAACTCAATAAATTGGAGCTCATAAAGGGTCAAACATTACTGTTCACGTTGGTGCATGGATATGAGTCTCTTCACTTGCCCTGATGACATGGACTAGGCCTTGATTATTATTGGAGCCCATTTTGGTATTTTCAAAATCAGCCCAACTTTCTTGGATTAGCCCATTGAGTGCTTCCTTGAAACGTTTGGCTCTAAGTCTTGTAATTGGGCCACTAGGAAGTGACAAAGGGTCTTGAGCTCCATTCCCATGTGTATGCTCAACAAGTCCAGCTCCTTGGTCACGTACAAGTCCAGCTCCTTGATTTGCATCATTCTTCCCCTCTTGAGAAGGATTTGTCCTCAAATCAGCACCTACATCAAATGGAGACAAATCAGCAACATTAAAGCTTGCACTGACACCATACTCACCGGGTAAGTCAAGCTTGTAGGCATTATCGTTGATGCGTTCCATGACTTGAAATGGTCCATCACCCCGAGGTAGGAGTTTTGAACGTCGTTTCTCCGGAAAACGTTCCTTCCTTAAATGCAACCAGACCCAATCTCCAGGTTCAAATACTACCTTCTTGCGTCCCTTGTTGGCTTGATTGACATATTGTTGAGTCCTCTTTTCAATGTTCAGCCGGACCTTTTCATGAATCATCTTGACAAATTCTGCTTTGTTTTTGCCATCTAAGTTCACACGTTCACTCAAAGGTAAAGGAATTAAATCCAAAGGTGACAATGGGTTGAAGCCATAAACAACTTCAAATGGTGAAAACATAGTTGCAGAATGTATACTTCGATTGTAAGCAAATTCAACATGTGGCAAACAATCTTCCCATGTTTTCGAGTTCTTTTTAATGATAGCACGCAACAAAGAAGAGAAAGTTCTATTCACTACTTCAGTTTGACCATCCGTTTGGGGATGACAAGTAGTGGAAAACAATAACTTGGTTCCCAATTTTCCCCACAAAGTATTCCAAAAGTAACTCAAAAACTTTGCATCCCTATCAGAGACAATGGTCCTGGGCATACCATGTAACCGAACAACTTCTTTGAAGAACAAATCAGCTATATGTGATGCATCATCAGTTTTATGACATGCAATGAAGTGTGCCATCTTGGAAAATCTATCCACCACCACAAAAACTGAATCTCTTCCCCTCTTAGTCCTAGGTAAACCTAAAACAAAATCCATAGAAATATTAGTCCAAGGTTCACTAGGTATTGTCAAAGGGGTGTACAAACCATGAGGTTTCAACTTAGACTTAGCCTATTTACACGTGATACACTTCTCACATATTCGTTCCACATCACGTTTCATAAGAGGCCAAAAGAAATGATCATGCAAAATTCCGAAAGTCTTAGCTACACCGAAATGACCCATCAATCCACCACCATGAGCTTCTCTCACAAGCAATTCACGCAAAGAACACATAGGCACACACAATTTATTCTCCCGAAACAAAAATTCATCATGCCTATAAAACTTATCAAATGCCACTTTTTCACATGCATTGAACACATCACCAAAATCAGAATCTTTTGCATACAAATCCTTAATGTATTCAAAGCCAAGCAAATTTGTATCTAACATGGAAAGTAAGGCATACCTTCGAGACAAAGCATCAGCCACCACATTTTCCTTACCTTGCTTGTATCTGATCACATAAGGAAATGTTTCAATGAATTCCACCCACTTGGCATGACGTTTGTTCAACCTGTGCTGTCCTTTCAAATGCTTCAAAGATTCATGATCTGTGTGAATCACAAATTCCTTTGGCCATAGATAGTGTTGCCAATTTTCCAAAGCCCTTACCAGGGCATACATCTCCTTATCATAAGTGGGATAATTTAGGGCTGCCCCACTCAACTTTTCGCTGAAATAAGCAATTGGACGACCTTCTTGCATCAAAACAGCTCCTATGCCTATTCCTGAAGCATCACACACTCAATTTCAAAAGTTTTAGCAAAGTTAGGTAAAACAAGCAAAGGTGCATTGGTTAACTTCTCTTTGATCAGATTAAATGCCTTTTCTTGTTCTTTCCCCCACTTAAATGACACATTTTTCTTGATGACTTCAGTAAGAGGGGCGGCTAAGCTACTAAAATCACGCACAAACCGTCTATAGAAGCTAGCTAAGCCGTGGAAGCTCCTCACTTGGCTGATTGTTGTAGGCATTGGCCACTCTTGGATTGCCTTCACCTTTTCCTCGCCCACCTCAATTCCTTTATTACTAACAACAAAACCAAGAAACACAAGCTTATCCATGCAAAAGGTGCACTTCTTGAGGTTAGCAAACAACCTTTCTTTCCTTAGAATTTCCAACACAGATTTCAAATGCATTACATGTTCTTCCAAGTTTTTGCTATAAATTAGGATATCATCAAAATACACAACCACAAATCTGCCAATAAATGCACGTAAAACATGGTTCATCAAACGCATAAATGTGCTTGGAGCATTAGTTAAACCGAAAGGCATCACTAACCACTCATACAAACCATATTTAGTCTTAAAAGCAGTTTTCCATTCATCACCTTCCTTCATCCGAATCTGATGATATCCACTCTTAAGATCAATTTTTGTAAAGACACAAGAACCATGCAATTCATCCAGCATATCATCTAATCTAGGAATGGGATGACGATATTTTACCGTGATGTTGTTGATGGCTCGGCAGTCAACACACATCCTCCATGTCCCATCCTTCTTAGGAACTAATTGTACTGGAACCGCACAAGGACTCATGCTTTCACGCACATACCCCTTCTCCAATAATTCACCTACTTGCTTTTGAAGTTCCTTGGTCTCCTCGGGATTACTTCTATAAGCAGGTCGGTTTGGGATTGACGCACCGGGTATGAAATCGATTTGATGTTCAATCCCTCGGATTGGAGGTAAACCATAAGGTACCTCTTCGGGAATGACATCTTCAAACTCCTGCAAAAGAGAAACAATTTCGCTCGGTAAAGTACCGACGAGATCATTAGTACATAAAAAAGCCTCTTTGTACATAAGTACAATAAGGGGCTGATGTGAAAATAAAGCTCTCTTGATTTCACTTTTTTTTGCAATGTAACTAAATTTTTCCTCTCTTGCTCTCACCATGGCCGAAATCCTCTCCCTTTGTTTTTCACTCTGATCAATGTTTTTCTCTCCTTTTTTCCCAAACTTTTTTTTTTCAATTTCGGCCTTTCTTTCTCTTTCCTTCTTTTTTTCATTTGATCTTTGTAACTTCAATTGGTCCTCCCTGACCTGTTTTGGAGTTAAAGGCACAAGAGTAATAGGCTGCTTTTTAAGAGTGAAAGAATACTTATTTGTGAATCCATCATGCGTAACCCTCAGATCATACTGCCATGGTCTTCCCAACAATAAGTGGCATGCATGCATAGGAACCACATCACATAGCACCTCATCTTCATATTTTCCAATTGTTAATGCCACCAACACTTGCCTTGTTACCTTGATTTCGCCACATTCATTCAGCCACTGAAGCCGGTAAGGTTGAGGATGCTTCAAGGTAGTTAAGGCCAATTTCTCCACCAAATAAGTGCTGGCCACATTGGTGCAACTCCCTCCATCGATAATGACACTGCAAACTTTGTTGTTTACAAAGCACCGAGTATGAAATAGGTTCTCCCTTTGGTTACTTTCTTCCTCCTTAATCTGCACATTGAGAACTCGCCTTGCTACCAATAAATCTCCAATCACAGCATTTTGCTCTTCATCATCATCCTCCAAATATGGCATGTCGTCATCATCTACTTCTTCCTCATTCTCTGATTCAAGTTCTCCTTGGGCGTTTATAATCATCACCCTTTTGTTTACACATTGGCTGGCTATGTGTCCCCGCCCCTGACATTTAAAACACTTAATATCACGAGTTTTAGAACTTGAAGCTTCTATATTACCTGAAGAAGTGGCAGGTTTTGAATTGGCATTCTTAAAGGGCTCAAACTTTGGCTTATTGTGCAGCTGCTCGTCCCGTTTTGGTGCTGTCTTCCATGGATTGGTGGTAGTCATAGGTTGTCCCCTCCTATACAATCCCTTTTGTTTGAATTGCTCCTCCACTTTTATGGCTTGATGCACCATATCCGTCAATTCAACATAGTGCTGCATCTCGACTATATCTGCAATCTCTCGATTTAATCCGTGCAAGAACCTAGCCATGGTCGCTTCCCGATCCTCTTCTATATTGGCCCGGATCATAGCTACCTCCATCTCCTTGTAATATTCATCCACGCTCTTGGAACCTTGAGTTAACCTCTGCAACTTTTGATACAATCCCCTATAATAGTGGCTGGGTACAAAACGCTTCCTCATAAGCATTTTCATCTCCTCCCAAGTGTCTACGGGTGGCTCTCTATTCCTTCTCCTACTAATCAATAGTTGATCCCACCAAACAATGGCATAATCAGTAAACTCAATTGCAGCCAACTTAACCTTCTTTATCTCCGAGTAGTTGTGACAGTCAAACACCATCTCCATCTTTGTTTCCCACTCCAAATAAACTTCAGGATCATTCTTACCTTGAAAAGATGGAATTTTAATCTTTATGCTTCCCAAATCATTATCCCTCCTGGGTCTACCCATCCTAGCTTCTCTATTCCCATACCCACGCTCATACCTTCCTCGATTCACATATGGCTCATCAAAATCCTCTGACTCCGCCTCTTCCTCAACATTCCTCCAAGGAACACGCCCACCTCGCTACCCATTGGGAATGTCTTGTCGCTGGTCTCTAGGAGTTCCAGCTTCTACCCTATCCAACCTTGCATGAATAGGCTCTAATTCATCTCTCAACATACGCCTCATCTCCCCTAACATTGCTTGCATTTGGAGGTTTGGAACTCTAGGTTGTCGAGATTCTTCGGTTGCATCTTCTTCTTGATTATTGGACATGTTTAAAAATCTACAAAACAAGGTTAGAATCCTCACGAACACTCCCTCACGTGTTTCACTCAAGGATGGATACACTAGCACTCGTGTTTTCACTCTAAACGGCTTTTACCCTCTTCTGGTCTCACACACTCTTGCCTTTTCCACTCTTTTGTGTCTTCTCTAGTTCTTAATCGAACTTCAAGAACAGATGCAAGATAATCCAGCAGCGATTCAATGATGAGAAACAACCAAACTCAACAAATAGATCAAGAACTTGAATAAGGTGAGAAACAAGATTGAAAGGAAGAGCTTTTCTTTGTGGAATCGTATACTTCGTTCTTTTTTTTTTCGTCCTTGTTTTTTTTTGTCTTTTTTTTTTCTAAGCAAGGAACAGGAAATAGAAACGATTTTTTTTTTTTAGCAAGGAACAGGAAATAGAAATGCGAATAAAGGATAGTCAAACTTATCTTAGTACCAAAGCTCTGATACCAAAATGATATGAATTCCACCAACAATTGTGATGAAACCCGATAACAATGATGGATTGAAACCCCAAGATCGTGAAGACAAGATTTGTTGAGCCTTGAGCCTTCACCTGACCAGATGATGAACCAAGACTACGAAGGATTGAAACGCCACACCAAGAAATCTAGGTGATAAGTTTCGGTTGCTTGAACGCCACAAGATGAACTTGATAAGTTCAAAGAGTTCTTTGAAGAACCAAGAGGAACACAAGACCTCTCAAATGATCTGAAAAATCAATATTGAATTCAAAGTTACTGTTCACGCGGAAATGGCCATCTAAATACTTGGAACATCCCTCCAAGAATAGGAAAGGCTTAATTATAGCTTTAAAGTCACATAAATATTACCATAACAGGTTCCCACGAAAGTAGGCCTCTTTGTCTACTAGAGGCAGCCAAAAATAGCTAAAGGACCAGGTACAATGTACTAATCATGCCCCAGCAAAGACCAAGTTTATTCCCCTATTAAATACCCTTAAAACTCAATAAATTGGAGCTCATAAAGGGTCAAACATTACTGTTCACGTTGGTGCATGGATATGAGTCTCTTCACTTGCCCTGATGACATGGACTAGGCCTTGATTATTATTGGAGCCCATTTTGGTATTTTCAAAATCAGCCCAACTTTCTTGGATTAGCCCATTGAGTGCTTCCTTGAAACGTTTGGCTCTAAGTCTTGTAATTGGGCCACTAGGAAGTGACAAAGGGTCTTGAGCTCCATTCCCATGTGTATGCTCAACAAGTCCAGCTCCTTGGTCACGTACAAGTCCAGCTCCATGATTTGCATCACCATTCATATGAAATCAAACATAGGCATCCTAGGAAACTGATCATGCGGAATAACAGAGGTAATAATTAGGAAAGAGGAAAACAAATTGAAATAGATTTGGTAATTTGCAACACCAAACAAAAAATATTACATGACCTAAATCATAATCCAAACAAGATTGTGAAAACATAAATATCTTCTAAATGACTAATGTAAGTTACGTAACCAACTTAGTAATGAAGTATAAACTTGAATGAAAGACATTACATAACCAAAATCATAACCAACTACAGATTTCTCCTAGTCAAATAATCTTGTCACTTTGCTTGTGCATCACATCCCATTTCATGTTCCATTCTCTACTTTCTTCCCTCTCTTCATTACGAGTTTACTGAGTTCTATGATTCTCCTCTCGAGATAGTGCGTCAGAATTTGCTTCTTCCATAATCGAGTCTCCAGGATTGGTTCCCATTATAAAATTGTGAACAAGACAACATGCCAATACCACATCTACTTGTGTTGGGAATGACTAATATCGGTTAGCGTCAAATACACGAAAGCATTTCTTCAAAACTCCAAAACCTCGCTCAATGGTAATTCGTAGAGAAGAGTGACGAAGATTGAATAATTCCTTTTCATTTTCTGGTGGATGATCACTAAACTCCTTTAAATGATATCGAACTGAACGATAAGGAGAGAGAATTCCATTTCGATTTCCATAACGAGCATCACTAGATAATACTTGCCTATAAAAGCCAAATAAGACAAAAGACATCACTATAAAATAGCAATCACACACAATTTCTAAAAAAATATTTATATATATATATATATATATCAATACAATATCTTCAGGTATTTTAAGGCTCATTGGCCTAGAAAGTGCATCATTTAAAACACGAGCATCATGTGCACTTTCCTCCCAGCCAGCTAATACATAAGTGAACCTGAAGATATTGTATTGGCAGTTAAAACATTTTGAGTTATTTCCCCTTTTCGATCACAAAACCTTCCTCTAATCTAAGTTGGAACATATGCACGAATATGAGTTCCATCGATGGCACCAATACAATCCTATTGGTTGACATATGAGAGAACTAAAAGAAGTTATGTTCCATGGTAAGACATTTTAGTTGACAAATCAAATAAATATAACATTAGATTTCTTAATGCTAACCTCAAAGAAAGGATAAAATGTGTGTTATTCCTTATCTCTAGAGGTGTACATCTATCGGGTTGTTTAACAACAAGCTTATACAGCCGTAAGATCGATACATGGAAGGAAACAAGAATCAAGCCAAGTTTGATCCGCATCTAATAATATAGAGGAAACCTTTGAGCATTGGCTCAAGCACTTGAATTTGAAAGATGGGTTTGTGGACTAGTTAAAATGAAAACAAACTGAATAGGAATGACATCATTTGGGGAATTGCAAAAGAGAAAAGTGGAAGAAGGTTGTTAGTTAGAGAATAAATAGAATTGGCCAATATGTTAATGCAGACAAGACAAAAAAGAAAAGAAAATACAAAACCACGTCTTTCAGAGCAAGAAGATTTAAATGAGAAGGAAAACCCTAGAATTCAATGGGGATGAAATCCAGATTAGGGCTGAGCAAAATCGGACCGCGGACCGGACCGGACTGGATTTGCGGTATGGTCCGGTCTTGCTTATGTAAATCCGGTCCAGACCGGACTAGACCGAATTTATTAATATAAATAAAAATGTTTTTATTTATATTTTTAATACAAATTACAAACTTAAAAAGTTTATTTTTAACCTAAACTAAAACTATACATTTTTATAAGCCTTTTCCCCTTCAAAATTATCCTAAAAAATTTTAAAAAAAATAAACCGGTCCGGACCACTTAAGTGGTCCGGTCCTCTATTTTAGTAGGACCGAAAATCATGTCCGACCGCATTCTGGTCCGAAAACTGGACCGGATTTCCGGTTCTGCAGCCCTAATCCAGATTATGCTTAGCCCATATGTTACCACATATAAAGTCCAGGAAAAGAAAATAAAATCACCTGTAAAAATTGAAATCCTGTGATCAATCCTCTAGTTTCAATGTTCTTGTATGTAATATGCTGGAGGTCAAGAATGCCAATCAACTTTTCATATCTAATTTCCCTTCCTTTGAAAGAACTAAAACAGACTTAAACAAAAATCAAATCAAATGCTGCTGCCATATCTTGGGAAATGGTATAATTATACTAAACTATTTGAAATTTTATTCTCTAATATAACAAAGCCCAATAAATTACTGAAAATTTATGCCCACCTAAATACAAACACAGCTCAATGAAATTCCAATATATCTTTGGAAGCAACACTATCAAAACAGTTAGAGGTAGACCAAAGCTAGTCTTTAAATACACTAGCTTTGTAGACCAAAGCTAGGCCGGCCTTCCCATAGTGGCTGCGAGAAATTATGGTAAAACTGGGGTGAATGAAATAACCAAAACGACATCAATTAAGAATTGTACCACACTACCACTTCCAATCTCTTTGCTGATGGATCCTTCTAAAATATTCAGCCAGATAAAACTATCCCGAAAGCTCTCAAAGTTTTGGGCCAAATTTGAGAGACAAGGGCAGGATGCCCCTTTAACGAGGTGGACGTCAAGATTTTAGCTTTTTACCTTAATAAATTCCAGAGTCCAGACTCTAGAGCCCCCTAAATTTCATATATAAAAAGAAAAGGCAAAAACATAAAATAGGAAGATAATAGTATCTTGGCAAAGCGTCCAAATGCATTTTGCGAAAATAGAGAAAATTAAAAACTTCGAATCTAGCGAAAAAAAAGTTGGAGTTCTTACAATGAATCTCGTAGAGTGTACAGATCCCAAATGCAACTCAGAATCTAGGGCTTTCGTTTTTCTTGACTCTTACAATAACTCAGTTGCATGTGAACTCCAATTCTCACTAAATCATGTCCTAAGCAAGGTTTCGAACTTAGTACCTCAAGTACTAAATAATCTCTCTTAGTCATTAAGTATCCCCTAAACGTACTACTAATCATACATACGATATTATAAACCATATGCATGTGATGTTAAAAGTTCGGGGTATGACACCAACCCTTCCCAGTCCTGTAAGTTTCCATAACTTTCTAATCCTGGAACCACACTAAGGCTGACCCTTCCATGTGATATGAGGCTAGTAGAATGCGTTTGGATGATCTTGTATAACCAATTTTTTAGTTTCCATGTGATGATGCAGGGGAGTCTTATGGAAACTAAAAAATTGGGTGGTCTTGTATAACCATCCATTTGGATCTGTCCTATCAAATTTTGGAAAATCCAGTTTTACTGACCTGAACTGTAGGCCTCATGAATCTCCACCTCCTCCACTTCCGCCACTTCCTCTGTCACGCCCCGAACGGCATCCCGCAGGGACCGTGACAGCCGCGAGCTATCCCCAGGATGGCTCCAGCGTTCTTACTTATATTCTTACTTGATTACGGCGGAAACGTACAGGATCGCGAGGGGTTTGAGCAAATACTTACATAATCAGGGTTCTCATTAAATTCATACAAAACAAATATTTAAAAACATATTAGAACCCAATTAGTGACACTCATGTCACTATCAACAAAATGCGAAGCTTAACATCTTGGGCATCTAGGTCAGGTAGTCCTCCTGACTCTCTTCACCTGATACATCTGGAATGACACAGTTTTAAAAACGTGAGTCAAAAAGACTCAGTAAGGGAAAAACGTAAAACTTAAATCATGCTCTTGACTCATGCTTGCTTAATCATGAAAGAAAGAAAACTTGATAACTGATGCATATGCGTGCTCATGAATTATGCATATGCTCTTGCTTAGTGTTTTCGGCCCCAGGCCCTTGAAAACCACTTTCTTTCATACTCGCTTGTAAAACTGGCCCTTGGCCCTTAAAAATCATTCATTTCGTACTTGTGCCCTTGTTGGCCTTATCATAATTATTTCATGTCTTTTACTTGTGGGCTCGCTCCATTTGACCCCTGAAGTCAGAGTTGTGCGTTCCCTTCGGAACCATCCCCGAATTCCCTTAGAGACCTTACATCTGGTCGAGCTAGCCCTTGAAGTGGCCCCGGGCCTGATGGCTAGACACGACCCTTGGAGGCACCACACCTTCTCACTGTCCTTCAGTGTGGCTTGCACAGCCTCTTGGATTCACCCATCCTTCTCATAAATGTCCTTCGGTATGGGAGTCCAACTTGATGGTACGGTACCGACCAGTGCCCTTAATCTTAACTTATCGTTTCATAAAACTTCTCATAGTTTTCCATAAAATCATTGCATAATTTTCTTCTTGAAAAATTCATGCAATGCACATGTCATGTCATGCTTGCTTAAAATTCATACTTGCTTAAAATTCATGCTTGTTCATGAAGTTCATATCATGTCATGCTTTCTTAAAATTCATGCTTGTTCATGAAACTCATATCATCTCATGCTTTCTTAAAATTCATGCTTGTTCATGAAACGATGCAGTGTGTCATTCCAGTTTTGAAAAGAAATACTTACTGTCCACTTACAGTATCCACTTACTCTTGGTCTTCTTGTTCGTATATACAGACACGTGGATCGCCTACAAGCGATTCAAATATTCTTTTAGACTTTAAGAATTATGAAATCATTTCTTTTGAAATCAGTCATCAATCGAAGATATATATATATATATATATCTATATATACATATCACTGAAATTATTTAATAAAAAAAATAATTATTTTATTCTTTTCCTTAACAATATTCAAAACTTAACTTATTAAATTAATATTTTTATTAAAATAAAAATATATTTATCCATGTACGTGTCTCGATTAGGGTTAAATAATACTCATAGGTTTAGATTTAAACCTAAGTCTCTTTTTATTACACGTACTACATTAAACCTTATATCTAACTATTAATAATTTATTCATGATTAAATCTTAACTTAGACTTTAAACCTCAAATAAAACCCGAGTAAAACTTAACTAGGGTTCCAATAATATTTAATAAAGATCATGGCTCTATAATATTATTCCAACTAGCCTAACTCTAATTTTTCTTATCCAACACAACAATGAAAATACATAAATTATAAATTTGCACTTAGGGTTAACTTCTTGTAACTTTCGGCCACTACCATTTATGCACCAATTAATCACAACTTTTCTCCAAGGGTGATCCCATCCTCCAATCAACAAATTTCACAACCTAATATCTACAAATCAAAACACCAATACCATACACCATACTCAAGGCATTCGGCCAACTCATGTTGTACTCAATGATTAGTTTTCTTTTATTTCCTTCAATATGCATGCTTCCAATACTTAACATAATCATCTACTATGCATTAAGGTCATAAATCTTGCACATGTTAAGGCCAATGTCCAGATCTACACATATTTAAAACTATACATGAAAATCCTCATAGCTCATTTTCGGCCATACCCAAAATGTTACCTTTTTCATGCTAAAAATCATATCATGCACATCCTTTGCATTTGTGACCTAACTAGCATGCATACACTTAATCTTTTTATCAAATAATTCCATCAACAATAGGTCTACTCTTTATTCACACTAATATCCATAGATCTAAACAAAGATATCATTTTTCATCACCCAACATATCAAAACTTAGATCTAACTTCCTTTACCTTGCATTGTTCTCCATTTGCATTTTTCTTCACATACAACCTTAGATCTAGGGCTTTCATGGTTAGATCTAACATGTAAACAACCTAGGGTTCCTAAGCATCCAAGATCTAACAACATCAAGGCATCTATCAAAATACAACTCCAAGATCTTATACATAGGCCATTAGGCCACTCATGCTAACCCAACAAAATCATTTTAGCCTTACCTTATTGTTTGTCCAAGCTTGAGCACCTAGAAAATAAGGTACCTTTGGTTAGTACTTGTGAAGCTCAAGACAAAATCATCAATGAAACTAAACTCACCTTCAACCTTTACCAAATCTTCCTATCCTTTTCCTCCTCCAAAGATTCGGTCCACCCTCCTTAGAAATGACCAAGCTTGGTTTAAAAGAAGCTCTATGGTGGTGAAGAGAACATGGTAAGCTTTGAAGAGAAATGATGTCAAATGGCTAGGGTTTTCAAGGAAGGATTGTGTTTGCACCAAGAGAGATTTTTGTCTAAAACAAAAGAGGTTTAACTTGGCTTTTAGAATGAGATTTGGTAAGCTAGAAGAATGTGGTTTTAGGTGCAAGATGAAAAAGGAACAAACATTGAACTCTAGGGGATGGTTCGGCCAAGTGCTTGAAAATGGGAGAGAGTTGAGAGCAATGAGGGGTTCGGCCAAATGAGGAAGAATTGGAGTGTGGGGTGAGATGTGAATTTCGGTCATGGCATTTGCAAGAGAGATGTGAGAGATTGAGTCTCCCAAGGGGAGTAAATGCTATGACACAAGGCTTGAGAGGGTGAGTTGACAAGAGAGAAAAAGAAAGAGGAAGAGGGGATGAATGGGGGGGTGTTGGCCGACCAAGCAAAGGTCTAAGTCTTCTCTCTCTCTTTTTATTTCCTTTCACCTTTTTATCTCACATCACTTGTCTTCCAAAAGCTTGTTTTGCATTTGAATACCTTCTCTCTCTCCTCACATGCATTCCAACGTAAATGCCTTCCTCTCCCTTGCTTTTCTCTTCTCTTTTGCATCCATGTGTTGTCTTATTATCTTACACAACTTACACATCTCTTACTCTTCACATGGCCTTGCTTTATGGCTTTTCATCTCCCTTACACCACTTACACATCTCTTACACTTCACATGGCCTTGCTTTGGCTTTTTTCAAATTCATCCCATAGCATTTACGTAGATGGCTTGTGTCTCACTTAGTTTGGTTGCTTTTCAACCAACCTAGTTACTTCCACATTAAATGGCAACCAACTTTCAACTTAGTTTCATTCTCTCCTAACTTATCACTTTATAAGCTCTCTTACTTATCTATCCATTCCAATAGCTTATCACCTTACAAGTATGATATCTTATCATGTGATAATGGCCTTAGCCTATCTCTACAATAATCACAAGGCCTTATCACTCTAAAGGTTTCCTAGCTTATCATGCTTGCTTATCACTATGATAAGCAAGTGTGCTTATCAATTAAATCATTTCTAAACTTATCACATAACTACATAGCTTATCATTTGAATATTCATATGGAAATTCTATTAATAATATAGAACACATCATAATCTTACATGTCACATACAATATTTAATCCATGTATTCAAAAGAATTTCATTATTTAATCTATTAATAATTTCGGCTTATACAAGGAAATTATTAAAGCATAATTCGAATTATATGGCCCATGAATCATAGTAGGTAAATGAAAAATATCAATTTGTAAAAGAGGAACTTACTTGCAAATTTCGGCTCTTAACATAATATAATTTGTACTTGCATTAAAATGGCATATTAATTATTTAAAGAGATTTTATGAAATAAAATCCCATTTTAATCGAAATACCATAACATAAGAAATTAGGCCATACATTGGCCAAAACATAGCCCCATTAAGAAATAAAAACTATTACATTGGAAAAATAAAATAATACATAAGCAATTACGTAGGGGAAAATCGGGGTCTCACATTCTCCCCTCCTTATAAAAATTCCGACCTCGGAATTTCTTTTACCACCAGAAATTTTGCCCTGATTGCGTAGGTGTAGGACAATGGGGGTTGGGACGAACATTAGTGCTTGTCCCACTACTAATCTCTCCCTGGTAAATACGATCTGGGGAATTACTCCCCGTCCAAGAGTGCGATCTGATTCCTTGACTTGGTTCCTCTAGACTAGGGTCATGGATGACGTTCTCGGGTGGTCCATGAAACCTAGGTCTAGACTCTACTTCCTGTGACGAAAAGTGGGTCTCCGATCCAGCGTCTTGAGCCCTAACTCTTTGACGGTGTCGGTTCTCGTTACATCGCCTAGGTGTACACTCACGTCTCGAGTTACTACGCCTAGGTCGTTCTTGGGATCGTTCTCTAGTCTCACTAGGTATCGGATGTTGTTCCATGGGGTCTTCTTCCGGATCCTCCTCCGGGTCCTCTTCCGGATCCTCTTCCGGATCCTCTTCCGGATCCTCTTCCGGATCTTCCTCAAAGTCTTCGGGTAACATGGTCCTTAAGGGAATGGCGTTTATTGGCGACTCTGGCCAATAAATACCCTCCAGGTATCCAGAACAATCTGGAGATAAGGGTTGACCCCACCTGGAAGGTCCAGGTTGGTCAGGTGCCAGGGGTGGCGGGGGCTGGTATGTCCCCGCCATACCTTGCTGCCAATACGTTACGTGGGTTTGGTACGCTCCTCGGGGGTCCCCTCTATCCGTCTCATGTGATGCGTGAGTCGGAGCCTCATGGCTTCCCGACTGTCTCGTCGAACCTTGGGTTCTATGATTAACCCTGAACAGGCTTCGATACTCGGGTGCTGTCATCCTTCTCTGAGAAGGTGTTCCCGAATGCTGGGAACGAGGGGGTCGACTACTCGGCGGCATCTGACAACATAATGCAACGGTCAGTCATGTATATATACAAAAATATCATCATGTATCACAAAGAATTTAGCATTCTTTATGTAAGGAAGTCAAACACAAATATCAGACAATAATACTCATACAAGCCAAACATTCAATCAATAGGGAGGGAAGTAAACATTCGGATCCTATTCTCCTTTTAACTGGGGGTACTTCTCGTACATATCACTTTCCAACTCCCAAGATGCCTCCTCTACCCCATGATTCCTCCATAGAACCTTCACCAGCGGTATCACCTTGGTCCGCAATTGTTGCTCTTTTCTATCGATGATCCTTACTGGCTCCTCCACATAGGTAAGGTTTTCCTTAATTTGTAAGGGCTCATATTCTAACACATGGGTAGGGTCTGACACATACTTTCGTAAAAGCGATACGTGGAACACATCATGTACTCCCGCAATTGATGGCGGTAAGGCCAGTCTATACGCCATTGGTCCAACACGCTCTAGGATCTCGAAAGGTCCTATAAATCGGGGTTGAAGCTTCCCCTTCTTCCCGAATCGTGCTACCCCCTTTGTTGGAGAAATCTTTAAAAACACTTTACTTCCTTCCTCAAAGGCCAATTCTCTTCGCCGGTTGTCCGCATAACTCTTCTGCCGACTTTGGGCCGCAATAAGTCTTTCTTTTATCAACCGAATCTTCTCTTTTGTCTGTAAAATCATCTCTGGTCCCAACAGTCTTCCTTCTCCTACTTCATCCCAATATAATGGCGACCTACACCTCCTTCCATACAAAGCTTCATACGGTGCCATGCCAATACTCGATTGGAAACTGTTGTTGTATGCGAACTCTGCTAGCGGCAAATACTGAGCCCAGCTTCCTTTGAAGTCAATGACGCATGCTCGAAGCATGTCTTCCAAAATTTGAATGGTCCGCTCCGATTGGCCATCCGTCTGTGGGTGGAAAGCAGTGCTAAAATTCAACTTAGTGCCTAGGGACTCCTGCAACCTTTTCCAAAACCTTGACGTAAATCTCGGATCCCTATCCGACACTATGCTCTTTGGTATGCCATGGAGCCTCACAATTTCTTGGAGATAAACTTCAGCTAGCCTTTCCGGGGTATACTTCACCCTGATGGGCAGAAAGTGGGCTGACTTGGTCAATCGGTCCACTACTACCCATATTGCATCGTAGCCAGCTGTCGTTCTCGGTAGCCCTACTACAAAATCCATGGCTATTCCTTCCCACTTCCATTCAGGGATCTCCAGAGGCTTCAATGTTCCTGCTGGCCTCTGGTGCTCTGCTTTCACTCTCTGACAAGTCAGGCATCGAGCGACATACTCCGCTATCTCTCTCTTCATATTCGGCCACCAGTAAACTTTCTTGATGTCTTGATACATCTTCGTTCCTCCAGGGTGGATGGTATAGGGCGTAGTATGCGCCTCTGCCAAAATCAACTCCTTGATTCCCCCATCACCAGGGACACATATCCTACTCCGGTACCTCAGCACTCCATTCCTATCCTCAAAATCGGGATCATTATTCTTCTCAATCCTTTCCCTAATCCCTATTATCACCGCATCGCTCTTCTGGGCTTCACAGATTCGCTCCTCCAGCGATGGTTGCAATGACAGCCCTGCGATGGAAACATACCGGTCGGCCAATACAAGCGTGATCTCCTCTCTTTTTAGATCCTCCATGATCTCCTTAGCCACTACCTCTACGACACTTGTTTCAGCCGACTTCCGGCTTAAAGCATCAGCCACCACGTTAGCTTTCCCAGGATGGTAGCTAATGGTGCAATCATAGTCCTTGATCAACTCCAACCAGCGTCGTTGCCTCATATTCAGCTCCTTCTGAGTGTTAAAGTACTTGAGGCTTTTATGGTCCGTAAATATCTCGCACTTAACCCCATAGAGATAATGCCTCCATATTTTCAGAGCATGCACGACTGCAGCCAACTCCAAGTCGTGAGTGGGGTAATTCACCTCGTGGGGCCTCAGTTGCCTCGATGCATAGGCTATAACCCTCTTATCTTGCATCAACACACACCCAAGTCCTTGCTTTGAGGCGTCTGTATAGATCTCATACTCCCCATGTTCCGAAGGTAATGCTAACACCGGGGCAGTAACCAGATGAGCTTTTAGCGTCTGGAAACTTTGCTCACACTCGTCTGTCCAATCGAACTTAACGTTCTTCTTGGTCAACGAGGTCATCGGCATAGCTATCTTTGAAAATTCCTTGATAAACCTCTGGTAATACCCTGCTAATCCCAGGAAACTTCTGATCTCCTTAACATTTGTAGGTCTAGGCCATTTGAAAACCGCATCAACCTTTCCGGGATCTACAGCAATTCCTTCTCCCGACACTACATGCCCTAAAAATCGGACTTGCTGCAACCAAAATTCGCACTTGGAGAATTTAGCATACAGCTTCTTCTCCCTTAGGATCTGCAAAACAATCCTGAGATGCTCCTCATGCTCCTCCTGGTTCCGAGAATAAATCAAAATATCGTCTATGAACACCACCACAAATTTATCCAGGAACTCCCTGAACACTCGGTTCATCAAGTCCATAAATGCGGCCGGGGCATTAGTTAATCCAAACGGCATCACCAAAAATTCATAGTGACCATATCGGGTTCGAAAGGCCGTCTTTGATATATCTCCCTCCTTAACCTTCAACTGGTGGTAACCCGACCTCAAATCAATTCTTGAAAATATTTGTGCCCCCTGCAATTGATCGAACAAGTCTTCAATGCGAGGTAGCGGGTACCTATTCTTCACAGTCACCTTATTCAACTCCCTATAATCAATACACATCCGGAGGCTTCCGTCCTTCTTTTTCACAAACAGGATCGGTGCTCCCCAAGGCGACACACTCGGCCTTATAAATCCCTTCTCCAAGAGATCTTCCAACTGGACCTTCAGCTCCTTTAGCTCTGCCGGAGCCATTCGATACGGCACCTTGGAAATTGGGACTGTCCCAGCTTCCAATTCAATTCCGAACTCCACCTCCCTATCCGGCGGTAACCCCGGTACGTCTTCCGGGAATACATCCGGAAACTCAGTCACTATTGGGGTTTGGTCAAATGCAGGGACCTCGTTCTGCGTATCGCTTCGCGTATCACTTGCCCATACTAGAATTCCCTCGTACCCTCCTTGCAACAATCTCTTAGCTTGCAGGGCCGAGACAATTGCTGGCCTTCGCTCCATCTTCCTCATACCGGTAAAACAACAATCCGGTCTCCCCTCCTTTTGGAACAAGACCTTCTTCTCATAGCATCGAATATTGGCACCATGCTTCGACAACCAATCCATACCTAGGATGACATCAAATCCTCCCATCTCCATAACTATCAAATCAGCCAACATGACTTGCCCTTCTACTACTATCGGATAGTCCTTCACCATCCGGCTACACTCGACTCTTCCCCCAGCGGGCGTTGACACAAGGACACCACAATCCAACAACTCACTATTTAAGGCATGTGTCTTGCAATATGCTGATGCAATGAATGAATGCGTGGCCCCTGAATCAAACAGAACTAGGGCTTCCCCCTGGGGCAAAGGCAACTTACCTGCCACCACTCGGTTCTGGTTCTCCGCGTCCTCCGGAGTCATTGCATATAACCTCGCCTGTGTTGGGCCTCCCTGCCTTCTTGCATTGTCCTGCTGCGTGGGTCGGGGTGCTTGGTTTGAGCTGCCTGCACTCCTACAGTCTCTGGCGAAGTGACCAGGCTTCCCACATTTGAAACATAAGCCCTGCCTGCACTCCCCAGGGTGTCTCTTGTTGCACTTGTTGCACAGAGGAAACTGATTTCCTCCGGCATTCTGAGCTCTACTAGGCCTCTGGTTTGGCCTCGGGTTCGGCCTCTGAGGCTGCCTCTGTGACGGCTCTGGCCTACTTTTCTTCCAGGGCATCTGCGGAATGGTTGGGTTGGAAGGAGCCTTCCTCTTTTGCTGGTCATGATAGACTGCTATCCTCTGCAGTCCTCTCTCCACTATCACTGCCCGTTCAATTACTTCTGCCAGGGTTTTAAGGTTATGACTATACACCCTGTCATAGACCCGTGGGTGTAACCCTTCCTCAAACTTTCGGGCCTTCCTTTCCTCATCGGGCACCAAGTACGGGGCAAACCGCACCAGCTCCATGAATCGGCCTGCGTATTGCTCCACCGTCATGGCTCCTTGGGTTAGGGTAGCGAATTCCCTTGCCTTCGCTTCCCGGGTCGTCCGTGGGAAATAACGATCTAAAAATTCTTGCTGGAACCTCTTCCAGGTTATGGGCTGCTCTCCCAGCTCCTGTTCCAGCAACACCTTCTCGGACTGCCACCACCTTTTGGCATCCCCTTGCAGCTTGAAGGTAGCATAACTTAACTTTTGGGCCTCGGTACACCCCAAGACCTCAAGTAGCTCTTTCATCTCCACCAGCCAATTTTCTGCTAGTATGGCATCTCCCCTGCCGTTGTACGCTGGCGGGTGCTGGCGGTTAAACTGATCGAACGTACACCCCTCAGGGCGTCCTCGGGCCCCTTCAGCATGGGCACCCGGCTGCACGTGCTCGGCAACTAGCTGAGCCATGTGCCTTAACACATCCTCGGTAGTAACTCCGGGAGCCTCGGACTCTTGATTTCTTGTTGGCCTCCTAGGTGCCATCCTGCACTTCAACGTTATCGTTCAGCTTAGAACAACCTCAACCTCATAAATTCTTATCACACTTAACCCTAAACGTTTTATCTCATGCTTTAGGGTTTAGGGTTCTACTTCGTTCCCTATGTTCTACGACTCTACCCTCCGATCCTCTGATACCAACTTAACTGTCACGCCCCGAACGGCATCCCGCAGGGACCGTGACAGCCGCGAGCTATCCCCAGGATGGCTCCAGCGTTCTTACTTATATTCTTACTTGATTACGGCGGAAACGTACAGGATCGCGAGGGGTTTGAGCAAATACTTACATAATCAGGGTTCTCATTAAATTCATACAAAACAAATATTTAAAAACATATTAGAACCCAATTAGTGACACTCATGTCACTATCAACAAAATGCGAAGCTTAACATCTTGGGCATCTAGGTCAGGTAGTCCTTCTGACTCTCTTCACCTGATACATCTGGAATGACACAGTTTTAAAAACGTGAGTCAAAAAGACTCAGTAAGGGAAAAACGTAAAACTTAAATCATGCTCTTGACTCATGCTTGCTTAATCATGAAAGAAAGAAAACTTGATAACTGATGCATATGCGTGCTCATGAATTATGCATATGCTCTTGCTTAGTGTTTTCGGCCCCAGGCCCTTGAAAACCACTTTCTTTCATACTCGCTTGTAAAACTGGCCCTCGGCCCTTAAAAATCATTCATTTCGTACTTGTGCCCTTGTTGGCCTTATCATAATTATTTCATGTCTTTTACTTGTGGGCTCGCTCCATTTGACCCCTGAAGTCAGGGTTGTGCGTTCCCTTCGGAACCATCCCCGAATTCCCTTAGAGACCTTACATCTGGTCGAGCTAGCCCTTGAAGTGGCCCCGGGCCTGATGGCTAGACACGACCCTTGGAGGCACCACACCTTCTCACTGTCCTTCAGTGTGGCTTGCACAGCCTCTTGGATTCACCCATCCTTCTCATAAATGTCCTTCGGTATGGGAGTCCAACTTGATGGTACGGTACCGACCAGTGCCCTTAATCTTAACTTATCGTTTCATAAAACTTCTCATAGTTTTCCATAAAATCATTGCATAATTTTCTTCTTGAAAAATTCATGCAATGCACATGTCATGTCATGCTTGCTTAAAATTCATACTTGCTTAAAATTCATGCTTGTTCATGAAGTTCATATCATGTCATGCTTTCTTAAAATTCATGCTTGTTCATGAAACTCATATCATCTCATGCTTTCTTAAAATTCATGCTTGTTCATGAAACGATGCAGTGTGTCATTCCAGTTTTGAAAAGAAATACTTACTGTCCACTTACAGTATCCACTTACTCTTGGTCTTCTTGTTCGTATATACAGACACGTGGATCGCCTACAAGCGATTCAAATATTCTTTTAGACTTTAAGAATTATGAAATCATTTCTTTTGAAATCAGTCATCAATCGAAGATATATATATATATATATCTATATATACATATCACTGAAATTATTTAATAAAAAAAATAATTATTTTATTCTTTTCCTTAACAATATTCAAAACTTAACTTATTAAATTAATATTTTTATTAAAATAAAAATATATTTATCCATGTACGTGTCTCGATTAGGGTTAAATAATACTCATAGGTTTAGATTTAAACCTAAGTCTCTTTTTATTACACGTACTACATTAAACCTTATATCTAACTATTAATAATTTATTCATGATTAAATCTTAACTTAGACTTTAAACCTCAAATAAAACCCGAGTAAAACTTAACTAGGGTTCCAATAATATTTAATAAAGATCATGGCTCTATAATATTATTCCAACTAGCCTAACTCTAATTTTTCTTATCCAACACAACAATGAAAATACATAAATTATAAATTTGCACTTAGGGTTAACTTCTTGTAACTTTCGGCCACTACCATTTATGCACCAATTAATCACAACTTTTCTCCAAGGGTGATCCCATCCTCCAATCAACAAATTTCACAACCTAATATCTACAAATCAAAACACCAATACCATACACCATACTCAAGGCATTCGGCCAACTCATGTTGTACTCAATGATTAGTTTTCTTTTATTTCCTTCAATATGCATGCTTCCAATACTTAACATAATCATCTACTATGCATTAAGGTCATAAATCTTGCACATGTTAAGGCCAATGTCCAGATCTACACATATTTAAAACTATACATGAAAATCCTCATAGCTCATTTTCGGCCATACCCAAAATGTTACCTTTTTCATGCTAAAAATCATATCATGCACATCCTTTGCATTTGTGACCTAACTAGCATGCATACACTTAATCTTTTTATCAAATAATTCCATCAACAATAGGTCTACTCTTTATTCACACTAATATCCATAGATCTAAACAAAGATATCATTTTTCATCACCCAACATATCAAAACTTAGATCTAACTTCCTTTAGCTTGCATTGTTCTCCATTTGCATTTTTCTTCACATACAACCTTAGATCTAGGGCTTTCATGGTTAGATCTAACATGTAAACAACCTAGGGTTCCTAAGCATCCAAGATCTAACAACATCAAGGCATCTATCAAAATACAACTCCAAGATCTTATACATAGGCCATTCGGCCACTCATGCTAACCCAACAAAATCATTTTAGCCTTACCTTATTGTTTGTCCAAGCTTGAGCACCTAGAAAATAAGGTACCTTTGGTTAGTACTTGTGAAGCTCAAGACAAAATCATCAATGAAACTAAACTCACCTTCAACCTTTACCAAATCTTCCTATCCTTTTCCTCCTCCAAAGATTCGGTCCACCCTCCATAGAAATGACCAAGCTTGGTTTAAAAGAAGCTCTATGGTGGTGAAGAGAACATGGTAAGCTTTGAAGAGAAATGATGTCAAATGGCTAGGGTTTTCAAGGAAGGATTGTGTTTGCACCAAGAGAGATTTTTGTCTACAACAAAAGAGGTTTAACTTGGCTTTTAGAATGAGATTTGGTAAGCTAGAAGAATGTGGTTTAGGTGCAAGATGAAAAAGGAACAAACATTGAACTCTAGGGGATGGTTCGGCCAAGTGCTTGAAAATGGGAGAGAGTTGAGAGCAATGAGGGGTTCGGCCAAATGAGGAAGAATTGGAGTGTGGGGTGAGATGTGAATTTCGGTCATGGCATTTGCAAGAGAGATGTGAGAGATTGAGTCTCCCAAGGGGAGTAAATGCTATGACACAAGGCTTGAGAGGGTGAGTTGACAAGAGAGAAAAAGAAAGAGGAAGAGGGGATGAATGAGGGGTGTTGGCCGACCAAGCAAAGGTCTAAGTCTTCTCTCTCTCTTTTTATTTCCTTTCACCTTTTTATCTCACATCACTTGTCTTCCAAAAGCTTGTTTTGCATTTGAATACCTTCTCTCTCTCCTCACATGCATTCCAACGTAAATGCCTTCCTCTCCCTTGCTTTTCTCTTCTCTTTTGCATCCATGTGTTGTCTTATTATCTTACACAACTTACACATCTCTTACTCTTCACATGGCCTTGCTTTATGGCTTTTCATCTCCCTTACACCACTTACACATCTCTTACACTTCACATGGCCTTGCTTTGGCTTTTTTCAAATTCATCCCATAGCATTTACGTAGATGGCTTGTGTCTCACTTAGTTTGGTTGCTTTTCAACCAACCTAGTTACTTCCACATTAAATGGCAACCAACTTTCAACTTAGTTTCATTCTCTCCTAACTTATCACTTTATAAGCTCTCTTACATATCTATCCATTCCAATAGCTTATCACCTTACAAGTATGATATCTTATCATGTGATAATGGCCTTAGCCTATCTCTACAATAATCACAAGGCCTTATCACTCTAAAGGTTTCCTAGCTTATCATGCTTGCTTATCACTATGATAAGCAAGTGTGCTTATCAATTAAATCATTTCTAAACTTATCACATAACTACATAGCTTATCATTTGAATATTCATATGGAAATTCTATTAATAATATAGAACACATCATAATCTTACATGTCACATACAATATTTAATCCATGTATTCAAAAGAATTTCATTATTTAATCTATTAATAATTTCGGCTTATACAAGGAAATTATTAAAGCATAATTCGAATTATATGGCCCATGAATCATAGTAGGTAAATGAAAAATATCAATTTGTAAAAGAGGAACTTACTTGCAAATTTCGGCTCTTAACATAATATAATTTGTACTTGCATTAAAATGGCATATTAATTATTTAAAGAGATTTTATGAAATAAAATCCCATTTTAATCGAAATACCATAACATAAGAAATTAGGCCATACATTGGCCAAAACATAGCCCCATTAAGAAATAAAAACTATTACATTGGAAAAATAAAATAATACATAAGCAATTACGTAGGGGAAAATCGGGGTCTCACATTCTCCCCTCCTTATAAAAATTCCGACCTCGGAATTTCTTTTACCACCAGAAATTTTGCCCTGATTGCGTAGGTGTAGGACAATGGGGGTTGGGACGAACATTAGTGCTTGTCCCACTACTAATCTCTCCCTGGTAAACACGATCTGGGGAATTACTCCCCGTCCAAGAGTGCGATCTGATTCCTTGACTTGGTTCCTCTAGACTAGGGTCATGGATGACGTTCTCGGGTGGTCCATGAAACCTAGGTCTAGACTCTACTTCCTGTGACGAAAAGTGGGTCTCCGATCCAGCGTCTTGAGCCCTAACTCTTTGACGGTGTCGGTTCTCGTTACATCGCCTAGGTGTACACTCACGTCTCGAGTTACTACGCCTAGGTCGTTCTTGGGATCGTTCTCTAGTCTCACTAGGTATCGGATGTTGTTCCATGGGGTCTTCTTCCGGATCCTCCTCCGGGTCCTCTTCCGGATCCTCTTCCGGATCCTCTTCCGGATCTTCCTCAAAATCTTCGGGTAACATGGTCCTTAAGGGAATGACGTTTATTGGCGACTCTGGCCAATAAATACCCTCCAGGTCTCCAGAACAATCTGGAGATAAGGGTTGACCCCACCTGGAAGGTCCAGGTTGGTCAGGTGCCGGGGGTGGCGGGGGCTGGTATGTCCCCGCCATACCTTGCTGCCAATACGTTACGTGGGTTTGGTACGCTCCTCGGGGGTCCCCTCTATCCGTCTCATGTGATGCGTGAGTCGGAGCCTCATGGCTTCCCGACTGTCTCGTCGAACCTTGGGTTCTATGATTAACCCTGAAAATATATGTTGTTTCCATCTTTTTATATAGAATTGGAAGCTGATCCTATGCGTATCTTGTTGGACGAATCTTGAATGAGTTGGATTTTGAACATTATGTGATTGTGAGTAATATCTTACTTCTACATTCTAATGTTCTACTTATTTTTCAATCTTTTTATCTTAATTATTAACTTTTATGTTCTAACTGTAATTCATTGTCTACAGGATGAAAAGCAAAAGGAATTGTTTTTTTTCCAGTAATTGGAAGTACATTTTGCTTACTTAAGCTCTTCAATTTTCATATATTCGAATGAAGTTGTTTAATGTAGTTTGTTTCATTTGTTAGTTTGCATTTTGCAGAGACTATAGAAAGTGATTTAATGTTGATTTTGTTTTTATTTTTTGTTATTTCTGCAAAGTAGTGTTAATTTTGTTTTTATTTTTTATGTTTTGTTATGTCTGTTAAGTTGTATGTTATTGTTTGATTCGATTAACATGTGATCTAGTTACTTAGTAGTTATTAATGATATACGTATATACTATATTCGAATGGAGTAATTTGGTTCTATATACTTATATCGGAATGAATTTTTTTAGGGGATAAGGCTACAATTTATCATTTTTAGCAATCTGCAAAAAAATACAGAGCAATGACATGACCTTAAATCCAATATATTCGAATGAAAGGTTTTTATTTTTGGCCGAACTCGACCTTATATGGATACAATGACCTTAAATTTGCAAAAGAAGCCCATTATAGTTTTACAGGGCTTAAAACGCTAGTCACAGCTTAAAATGACCTTAAATCCAATATTTTTTGCCCAACTCAAAAAATAGCCCAATTTAAATATCTGCCCAAAAAAGCCCAATACACACAGGCCCATTTCATATTCGACCCAACTCCGAATCCAGCCCTAAATTCGATCCGAATCCGAATATACCGAGTGAACCGGATATTAGGCCATTTTGGACCGGATTCGGATCCATTATCCGGAATCCGAAAATTTCGGATTCGGATTCCGATAGGGTGTTTCTGAATCCGAATTCTTCGGTGCACACCCCTAACCATACGTAATAAACTCCTCACATGGGCCTTGAAGTTAGTAACCAGCCCATCTCCACAAATCCATCACCCCAGCCCATAGTGGACAGCACTCGAGTCTAGCCATAGTGGACAACACGTGAGTCTTGAGTCTTCTCGTATCTTCCAACACCCTTGTTGTGAGACCCCGTTTATCCCTTTGCTATTTCCTATGTATTTGTTTTAATTTAATTTATGTGGCCATATTTTTGGTCAATGTATGATCTAAGTTTATTTATGGTACATTAACTTATTATGGAACTTTATTCAAGAATTTTCTTTAGATAATTTCATTTTTATTGTGGAAGTTTTTAGTGCAAGTTTAAATTCTATTTTTCCCTAAGAGCCGAAACTTGCTAGGTAAGTTTCTTTTATGGACTTATATTTTTCCATTTGCTTATTATATTCCATAATCCATGAAATTAAATTATGAAGAGAAATTTGATATATCATGGCCGAAAATATCTAAGTAGAGAAATCATGAAATTTATGTTAAGCATTTAAAATTTTTTGTGTATTTTAATATGTAGCCTTGATCATCATTATGTAGCCTTAATTATCATTAGTCTTAAATTATCATTAGAGATATTATACGATAAGCTACTAGATATATATGATAACTTGAAAAGAATTTAATTGATAAGTGGGTGTGCTTATCATAGTGATAAGCTAGAGAGTTTTAAGATGATAGGTTGTTGTGACTATCTTAGAGATAGGCTAGAATAATTATCTTGAGATAGGTTATCATGTTGATAAGTTGATAAGTTATGGTGTTGATTTAGATAAGTTAAAGTGCTTATTGGAGATAAGTTATCTAGTTGATAAGTTGTTGGTGATAAGTTGGAATATATATATGTGTGTGATAAGCCATAGTAGCTATTTGATAAGTGGAATGAAAAGAAGATAAGTGAGGTGCAAAAGGTGAGAAAAGTCTAGAATTGTGTAGTTCACGTGAAGGTTAAATGAGCAAGTGAAATAGCCTTTTTTCCCTTGGTGATCACGTGAAGAGCAAGAGAGGAGATAAGATGAATTAAATTGAAAAGACAAGACAAGGGGTTTCACGTGAATGACTAAGCAAGAGGAGACAAGGAGATAAGGAGAGTTAAAGGTGAAAGGGACAACACTTTGGCTTGGACGGAAATACCCAAGTTCACCCCCCCCCCCTTTTCCCCTCTTGTCATTTTCAACTTGCTTTTGTCATTGTCAACTTGCCTTTCACGCATCATCACCGCCCCTCCCACTCCTTCACATTTTCATTTGCTCATTTCCTTTGGCTGAACCACACTTCTCATTTCAAACTTTCTTTCTCTCTTTTCCCTTGACCGAAGCTCACTCTCTTGGTTCAAGTTTTGCTTCCTTTCCCTTGAAACCGAAACACCTCTCCTTGCTCTAGTTTTGCTTCTTTTCTTTGGTGACTGAAACCTCTCCTTAGCTCAGCTTATTTATTCTCTCTTGGTGGCTGGAAACCTCTCTTCACTCAGCCATCTTCCCTTGATAGAAACTTAGCTCATTCTCTTGGCCGAATCACTTCAAAGCTTCAAGCTTTGCTTTGATTTCTTCAAGCTATTTTCAGCTGTTGTACTTCTTTCTTTTCCTCACCATAAACTTCCATCTCAGCACCTTGTAGACACTATTCTCAAACCTTGGAACCATTGTTGAAGGTGGAACCGAAAGTTGAAGTGTAGAGGAGGATTTTGGTGGAAACCGAGTGTTCTAGTGGAAGGTAGAGGTAGATTTGATTTGCATGTGTTGTTTTGCTTAATTTCTCTATAGTTCTGACCTTAGATGTTCTTTTTATGCTAGGTGCTTTTCTTTTAGCAAGCTTGTGTCCAATCACCGAGGTAAGGCCAAATATGGTTGAAGGTGCAATTTGTTGATGATGGCCGAATCTTGCATGTTCTATTTCTCTTCGTTTGGCCATTGTCCTTGTTGATATTTTTGTATAAACATGGTGGATTTAATAGGTTGGTTGTGATGTAGTTGTTGGAGGAAGAGATAAGTTAGAGATGAAGAAAGAAATAATGATTTGGTTGTGAGTTGCTCATGGAAAATGTAATGAAGTTGGTAATGCATGCTAAGTTTCGGATGATGGTTCATAATATGCTTGGCCGAATATTATCCTTGCTAGATCTTGAAATTTTGTTAGGATTTGTAGATCCTAGGTTGTGAAACTGATATTGGAGGATGAGATCATGTTGAAGATGAAATTGATTCAATAAATGCTAGAAATTGATGCATGGCCGAATAGTTTAGTAAAGAAACCCTAATGGCCGAATGAATGACAGATGATAGTTGATTTGCATATTATGTATAAATGGATTTAATGTCATGGCTAAATGAGTTAAAGGTTAAAAACCTAGGTTTAGTGTTAAGGGAAATCTTGCAAGTTAGTTAAGCATAAATGATGGAGCTTAAAGACCTCGGGTTGGTATTTGTTAGGGTAATTAGCAAAGCTTGGGTTTTTGGTACCATTAGATTGCTGATTTTGGACTTAGATGCTATTAGGATATGTTGATTTGCTAAATACTTTTCTCAAGTGTTTTATGTAAGTTTTCTAAAGTAAACCTTTGAAAATGATATAGTATTTTCAGAAATGTATTTTTGGGGAAAAACCGAGCTATATACAATTATTTATCTTGTATGCTTATATATTTAATTCCTAGTAACTAAGAGGTGTTTGAATCGCTTGTAGGCGATCTTCGTACCGTTACTCATAATCAAGGAGACTAAGGTAAGTGGATCGTAAGTGAGTAAGTGGAGTTACAGTTTTTAAAAAACTGGAATGATACACAACATATTTTGATGATCAAGCATGATATGTATTTTATATCAACCATGGCATGTTGTTCAAAGAAGCATGATAAGAAGCACGAAATGTTGTTCATGACAAGTTGATTTTTAAGCATGATATTTCAAACAAGCATGGCATCATATGCAAGCATGTCATGGCACGAGCATTGCATGATTTTCTAAAGAAATGTTATGCAATGACATATGAGAAGGTTTATGATAAGTCAAGTCAAGTTAAGGGCTCTGGTCGGTACCGTACCGTCATGATGGACTCCTATACCGAAGGACGAATGCGAGAAGGTTGAGTGAATCCTAAGAGGCTGTGCAAACCACACTAAAGGACAATGAGAAGGTGTGAGCCTCCAAGGGTCGTGTCTAGCCATCAGGCCTGGGGCAACTACGGGCTAGCTAGACCAAATGAAAAGTCCCCAAGGGTAAGGGAGACGGTTCCGATGGGAACGCACAACCTGGACTTCAGGGGTTAAATGGAGCGTAAGTAGCCCACAAGTTATGAAGGAAATATTTTCAAGGGCCATAGGCCAATTTCAAGAATAAGATTATGTCTACGAGCATGAGTAAATGCATAACCATGAGACATGCATGTGCATCATGAATTATGATTTCTCATGTTAAGCAAGTCCAAGTTAAGATCATGTTTTAAAGTTATGTTTTTCCCTTACTGAGTTTTTTTACTCACGTTTTTAAAATTGTGCCATTCTAGATGCCTCAAGTGAAGGAAGTCAGGAGGACTACCTGACTTAGAAGAGAGATTATTTCTATGTTTTGTTGTTGTGACCTGATCGATGAGATCCGTCACTTGTTTAAGTGTTAATCATGTTATGTATATATTAAGATGCAAGTCTATTGAGAACCTTAATCATGTTATGAGTTGGCTCGTCTCTCTCGCGATTCTGTATATTTTCCGCTGTATGTATGTATGTATGAGCGCTTGAGCTTTCCTGGGGATTGCTCGCGGCTGTCACAGTCCCTGCGGGATGGCGTTCGGGGCGTGACACTTGTCTTCTAATCAAACATCAAACACGCCAAATCAAACATGTTCCTTTTCTTTCTTCCTTCACGAACTTCACGAACCTGAGCCTCCTTTTCATTTAGCTGTGTGACAGAAGCAGTGAGTGGGAGAGAGAGAGAAGAAGAAGAGATGGAGGCTGGAAACGTTGGGGGAGCTGGAAACGTCGAAAAAGAAGTTTAGTTTACGAGAAAGGTTGGGTTAGTTTATTTTCTGGAAAATAAGAGGGCTTTTACGTTGACTTTAAAACATTTTTCATTGACCCCATTTTCAAGTGCATCTCAAATACCGGAAAACAAGTAAAAGATTTTACAAATTTCATTCTCCAGTCATACAAATAGACCCTTAATATCTAGAAGAATTAAGTTCAACGATACTACAAATTATGAGTCTTGTAGTCCTAAAACTATACATGACAAAGTAAGTTCAGCATTGATGTGAAGTAATCTCAAAAAATTATTTATATTTAAAGATATTCAAATTTGAGACTCTTAAAACTCAAATTTTGACCCCTTAAGCCAACCTCTGGGGTTAGCATGTGTTATTTATTTATTTATTTCAAGCGCAGCATGTGTTATTTTAAGTGCAAGAGTTCGAGCCATATGTTAAAGCGGGCCAAAAAATCGACAGACCCTTCATATTGGACAATCGCGAATCAAGATTCTATTCTCGCAACCCTTAAGAATCTAAAGTCGAAACCTAAGGGAGGTTCTGATAAATGGCTTCGAGAGGGGCGAATTTGGTGCTATCGAGGGCTAATAGAATCAAGGCGAAGTTGCAGTTGGCACTGGAAGCGACCGCTTTGGAAATCGACGATGTATCATACCAGCACGCTGGCCACGCCGCCGTCAGGAGCACCGCGGAAGGCGAGACTCACTTCAACGTGAGGATTGTGTCGCCGAAGTTCGACGGGCAGAGCTTGGTAAAACGGCACCGTTTGGTGTATGATGCGCTTGCCGACGAGCTTCAGTCTGGGCTACACGCGCTCTCTATTGTGGCTAAGACACCCAAGGAAGCCGAAGCCGTCGCCGCTAAATAGTACTCTTTGGAAAGTGCTCCCCCGCTATTACCAGCAGTATTCATCTCCTCTGAGTTCTCTAAAATGATAAAGGTCCTTACAATGATTGATTTACTGCTATTATGGTGTTCAATGAAATGATTAGCTTACATGATTGTTGAAGTGAAATGTTGGAAGTCTGAAATAATGATTATGGTTGAAGTTATATTGAGTGATAGTTGCTTGTTTGGTTTTGATGGATATGAACTTTTATCGCCCACCGCTTAATGATGCATATCTTTGAAATCCCAACTCTGGGTTCTGGGAAAGTATTATTTTTGCTCTTTAGGGTAATCTAGAAGAGTAGGGCATTTCTCGTTCGCGTCTATCTGTAGATACAGCCACCACATAAGAGGAGGAGGAATGCATTTCTTATCAAGGGTTATGGGAATGCCAGATACTTTAGTTGGCTGATCTCTTTCCGATAAAATATTCTGATTCCCCTCTTATCGCATCCATTATATTGGATGGTCAAGGTTTACTTTGTTAATTTTCTCTATGGAAGATCACCTTTCCTGCACTAGGGCCAATCTATCCATTTAGTTGGCTGTTCTGTTCCGTTTTGGTTGAAGTGAAGGAGGGTGGGAAGTTTCACTTTCTTTCAAGTGCCACTTATGTGCTGTTAACGTCAGAACTACCATCAAACTTTGAGCGAAAAGATTAGAAGGCATCCTTTTGACATTGGAATTTGCCCTGACAGGAGTTGAATGGCAGGTAAGGAGGCTGTTAGAGTCATGTTCTCGTGTGTACATAAGAGATCTCTGGATTCATATACAACACCCCAACTCTTTATAGTCCCTGCAGCCTCCTCTAGTGCTTACGAAATTGTGAATGCATTTTGTTTTGTCCACGTGCTTCATAAACCATAAGTTGGCTGGTCAATGTATAAGCTTAGTAGTTAAGCCGCTAGTCTTTAAGTTTGTATATAGTTAGACAGAGATTTAGTTACAGATTAGTTGTGATTCTGTTACAACTAAACTGCAGGAAGTGAGTCTTCGTCTATTTGAACTGTACAGCTGATCAATGTCAATACCGTTTGTCAAGTATTCAAACACTCGAGTTCTCTCTTCTCTACACTCTTCTCTCTACATTCTACTTAGATGTTTCTTCATTTCAAAATTGAACAATGAGGTTAGAAAATTGGAACTGACCTGGGTAATCTTTTCAGAACTACTGGTTGTCAAATTCATGTTTATTCAATTATTTTCAACAGTAAAACAAACAATTTTCAAATTATAATCCGGTCAAATTTTGACATTTTATTTTTCCAACGGAAAAGCAAAGCAGACAAAAATAGTACATAAAGAGATAGGAGCATGAGCAAACAAAACTCCATCGTCGCAAAAGAATTGCCCCAATCTGTCTTCCTTGCTCTTCCCCTCTTAGAGGTGCGTGGATTTTGTCCTCCTCCCTCCCCTCAGTCCTCCTGTCTTGGGAAGTGATGAAGAAGAATTAATTGGCCCATAGCTTGCCGGCCCAACCCGAATCCAGAATAGGAGCTCCCCCAAAAGTTGGCAAGGCCCATCTCCCCGTCACTCGCGAAAGCCTTTTGGGGAGTAGTGGTGCAAAAGGCCCAGGCCTTCCCAACACCTATTAGGCGGTGATAGTTGCCAAGCCAGTCCTTACTCCGTAGA
The DNA here is from genome assembly GCA_963930655.1 of Myrica gale. Classification (NCBI taxonomy): domain Eukaryota; kingdom Viridiplantae; phylum Streptophyta; class Magnoliopsida; order Fagales; family Myricaceae; genus Myrica; species Myrica gale. Next base: position 9,590,761 of record OZ005619.1, on the reverse strand, counting down.
TTGGACAGGTTAGTTTGACAGAGAAAAAAAGGGGTGTCCCTTCGGGCGAAAAAGTCTCATATATCCTTTGTGAACGGATGGAACCGGAAACAAAAATTAGAAAATTCTGGCTCCATTAGAGGGAGACTGAGAAAGAGATTAGCAAAATCAAATGCGAGCACATTTCCTATGTTAAAAACACTTATTCCGCATTGATTTGCAATATACAACACCCATGCAACAAATCTACTTCATAATAATCAACTCTCTATTTGTGTAATGAGAAACTGGAAGAAAAAAAAATTGTATTCTGAATATAAGAGGAGATACTTTATACTTTGATTTTAGAAAACGAAGACAGCAAAGTAACCATTAGATTCAAAACTTTCTTCCGTTTCGTTCATTTGCTCGGCAAGGGGAAGATATTCGAAAAATCATCAGTTTTACCTTGAGAAGCGCGCAGTATTCAAATATCCATTTGAAGTAGCATTAGTGTGTTGATTCTGTCACGCAGATTTGCTAAGAAGTTTTGAAAGATCTGTGCAGCCCTTCACATAGAGATGAAGAGAGGGAGATAGAGAGATTTCGGGAGAGAGGAGGGATAGAGCTGAGAGAGAGAGAGAGAGATTTCGGGTGGCAGCGGCAGAGAGGGTGGGGTTGGGATGAGGATGGTAGGCGGTGGGGTGGGGAGAGATTCCGGAAGCCAGCACTCTGCCGTTTTCAAACGGCCATGTTGTTTTGCTTGAAATTATTTCTCTTTTTTTTTTAAAAAAAAAGTTTGCTTGAAATTCTAATGAAGGAGTTGTACTTGGGTTAGAGTTCAGGGGAGTTTTTGAGATTAGTGGTATAGTTCATGTGGAGAGTTTGTCATTAACCTAGACATCAAGCATTTACAATGATTTCCAGAAATAAGTTCATGCATGCATTTCAGTCACTGATTGTGTATCCAACACTTTACAGACTTCATTTGACTCAGTAGGTGCTAACAAGAGGAAAACTAAACAACGCATTACAAAAAAAAAATGTATTTTCAACCATTTTCTAGACTCTTGCCATTACAGGCTCTTACCATTTTAGATTCTTACATGCTAGCTAATAATGTTATAAAACTCAAACAAAAATGTAACGCCTCGAACACTGGCGACTAGGGGGTTACTTACATGCGTAAAACTAGTGAAAATTGCCTTAAATTAAGGGGTTGAAATCAGTTATCAAGAAATAAACAATCTCGATAACAAATTCACGTTTAAAACTTGAAAACAATTGAATAAAAAGACATCATTTAAAACTCTTCAAAAACTGAAAAATTACAAAGAAAACTCTTAATCTAACTAGAACTCTAAGCCTTCTCTCAGCTACCCACCTAGGCGCCATCTAACACGACTCTCGGCATGCTCCTAAATATTATTTGAAATGTGATGACAAATAAGAGAGTGAGTTCGACAACTCAGTAAGCAAAATCATTATACTAGGGTGCACTTCATGAGCCACAATTAAGAAGTGAAAAATCAATAGAAAACTGTAATTTTCAATCCATGTAACTATAACTATAAAACAACATTTATCTTTGTGAGTCTAAATAACAACCCAAGAGGGGGTGAATTGAGTTTTTCAAAAACTTAAACACTTTTTGAGTAAATATGCGGATTTGAAAACTACCCCTCTTTAACAAATAATAATGTTGATCTAAATGTGTCTAACGCTATGCCAAGTATAATCAATGAATGATAAAACATAAATCATCACAAGTATGAATAAGTACTAAAATGTAAGAGAGATAGAGTTAGAGAGATAACACTGTATTTTTAGGTAGTTCGGCTAACACTTGCCTACGTCCACCCCCAAGGCAATTTACTTCCTTGGGCTTCCTTAGCAAATACACCTTAGCTTCCCGGGTGCTAAGAAACCTTTACAAAGCGTTTTGCGAGCTCACGCTTCAAGTCTCACAAATCCTCACAACCTAGAGGATTTCTTCTACTCTCACAAGTAGGACCAAGTGTTTTCCCAACACTCAACAAGTGTTCACACAACACTCAAGTGTTTTTCAAAAGATGGAATTACAATGAATGACTCTCTAAGCCGAATATGCCAATGAAAAACTCAAACCGTATGGATGGCTCTCTAAGCCAAATCAGCAAGTGTAAAGCTCAATAAGATGCAATAAGATGAGATTATTGAAGGAAACCTAAAGTTTTGCAGGTGGGAGCACAAGCTCTCTCGGTAGGTGTTGTTTTCCCTCTTCTTCAACAAGCTTTCTCTCTCTAGAAGTTAGGGCAAGATTGATTGCAAGTGGGTTGTCACTTCTTCAAGAAATTCTCTCTTCCTTTGAAGGCTTGGTTGTCAAAGATGAGCAAGAGAAGAAGATTTGACAATGGAGCTTTGTTCTTGAATGATTCAGCAAGTGAAAACTTTGGATCTTGGACTTTCTCTCTCTAGATGTTGCAATATTGGTCGAGCTCTTCTTTCTCTCTCTCCATCTTCTTCTTCTTATAGCTTCTAGGTCTTGAACGGTCATTAAGGGTCTTCTTGTAAAGTTAGAGAGCCGTTGGAGGGGTTTAGAAGACATTTGAACCATTTTGGAAAGAGTTGGCGTCGTATCCAGATTTTCTGCAAAATAGCACAATGTGTCGATACATTGATTGCATGTGCTGACACATTAAACTTGGTCTGAAAATAGACTCTCGGGTGTTAGTTCAATGTGTTGACACTATGGTCCAATGTGTCGACACTTCCAACACTTAGTAAAAAAATCACTTTTAATGCCAGAAAACCAAAACTCTCGGGTAGTAGTTCAATGTGTCGACACTATGGTCCAATGTGTCGACACTTCCAACACTTAGTCAGAAAAATTTGTTCTTTGTTAGCAACTACTCCAATTTCAACTTTAAAGCATCCAAACCATTCCAATTTCAACTTCAAGTGCACTTAAAAATATTTTAGAGAGATAACCTCAATCATTTTGAAATACAACTTGGAAATTGTGGATTGACAATGTAAAATCTAAAGTCTTCAAAGCACTTAGAATTTTTGTTATCATCAAAATCAATTATGGATTATTTGCAAAACAACCTTGGGCTAACAATCTTTCATAGTAATACTATAGAAAATCCCTTTGGCAATAACTGTGAGTCACGTTTACCCCTATGACAGGGTTGTACAGTTGATACCTAGTTTGAGGATCAGCCAAACTAATCTAGTACTATGGGTATAATTATTTCTTACTAAGGCATGAACATGTTCAAGTGTGCACTCAATAATAATTTACAAAATAAACACTCCGTTTCCAGAATGGGTGCAATCAATAGGTTGCAATTGGTACCAATGCACTGTCTCTGTAACTCTGTGCCTCAGGGTTTGAAAATACACAACATATCATAAAATAAACGTCACTTTAAACTTTGCATCTTTATCTTCTTTTCTTAAAATATCATGCACAAACTTGAATAACATTAAATATCAAAAAACTTTGATTTTAATCAATGAAAACATCGTGTAAAATCATTGGACATAAAAATAGGCTCTTGTTTACACATTTCATGTTATAATCATTAACAATTTTATCAAAATGTAATGCACATAAAACTCCAAGGGTTTTCAATAAATCATGCAATTTCTCAAATATTGTCTCGGTCTTTTAGGAAAATCTAGCATAATAACTCTACTTAACTCGCCCTTCATAACCCTCAACCCTTTATCAATGAACCTCCATGACCTCAAGAAACTATACTAGATACTTCGAAAAGACGCTTGATTTCTCATTCTCCCAATCAATACATAATATCGCAGAAACTAACAAAGTATTTATAAAAGATAAATTGCAACCCTATTTAAAAGAAAGACTCTAAATTTGAAAAGATGATAAGATGACTTGCTATACATCTAAAATTCAAACATATTCTTTAAGTATTTAAATTCAAAACTTTAAAATCTAAAGTGATAAAGATAAAACATCTCTTCTTCAAATTTCAAACACTTTTAAAAAGCTAACCTGTTCAAATCAAATAATATTTCAAACTTTGAACACTTTTAAAACAGGATAATTTTTTCAAATAATTCGAAATTTGAAATTCAATAAAAATAATATTTTATTAATAAGAAGAAAATCCGGGGTGCTACAAAAAATATTTGTACATATTTGAAAATTTTATGAAAAGTCACTTTTTTTCTCAACAAAACTCACTCACTCGACCACACAAACATACCAACCACACCAAATCATCCGGAAACTATCCTTACTGTCAGATCTTACTTAAACGGAGTGGGTATCCGAAATACCTTGTGCGGAATCTCCGGTTTGCAGGAATATTGGTCGCTCGTCTTACAGCCCCACGATCCACGATCCACGAATCACGAACACTGCTCTCAAGTAGTTCAGGAGGCTACCAGAGTCTCCTTGTGAATTCCACCCTTCAGATCCAAGGCTAAAAGATGGAAGCCTGATGCCTTGAGATAAAGTTCTTCTCTGTGAGTGTTTTAGAAATATGTCGATTGATTTTTCTCACCAAGTTTATTTTCTTAAATAAACACATAGGAATCTCACACAGAGAATCCTTAGGAGAGAAATCAGCTAAATTTGAATTCAAATAGAGATCTACATAAGATCTTCAGTTTAACTATAATTCAAACTCTAGCTTTTAAATTTAAACTCACATGTGGATGCTCCCATGTGTCATGGGATTTTCCAACATCACACAATGGTCCTCTTCCAACATTTCAAAGCCAAACAAAGTGATGGCCTCATGAAATTTGAAGTACCACTGCCTAGACGACTGTTTAAGACCATATATGGAACGTTTGAGTCGGCATACTTTGCGCTGTCTTCCTTGGGCCTCAAAGCCAACAGGTTGATCCATGTAGATCTCTTCATCTAGTTCTCCATTGAGAAATGTTGTTTTCACATTCATTTGAAAAAGTTCCAAATAGCTAGAATGAGGCGAATAGAAGCAATTCTCACCACTGCGGAGAATGTTTCTTCATAGTCTATACCTTCTTTCTGGGTATAACCTTTCGCCACGAGACGGGCCTTATACTTATCAATCGATCCATCTGCCTTGCGCTTAATTTTTAAGACCCATTTGTTTCCAATGGTCTTACGCCCAGGCGGAAGATCAACTAATTCCCACACTTGGTTCTTTGCCATTGAACTTATCTCGTCCCTCATAGCAACCAACCATTCTTTGAGATAGGTGAAACTAATGCTTCCTTATATGAAGCAGGTTCATCAGGGTTATACGGAGCACACATGAAAGATTCCCCTTCAATCTCAAATCGACGACGGGGAATAGTTCCACGTTCGCTTTTCGTATCTGAGACCCTTCTGAGTCATTTTCTAGTGGTACACTCCCACTAGGAGCTAAGTCACTACAAATCTCTCTGGTGATTTCAGGCTGAGATACAAAATCCCCAGCTGCACCAGAAGATGATGTGACCCCTTCTAACTCTTGTAACTCAAAGAGTTCAAGACTTTTCTTTGCTTCACCGATATTTGGAAAATCACTCTCAATGAATGTGACATCACGTGACTCTATCTCAGTCATTCCTCCATTGGGATGTTCACCAAACATCACGTATCCCTTTGAGCTTTCAGAGTATCTTATAAAGATATGTTTGTTAGCTCTAGGGTCTAGTTTCCCGAACTTATGGGAAGTGCTGTGAACAAATCCAGCAGAACCCCAAGGCTGCAAATGCTCCATAATAGGTTTTGCGTCATTCCAAGATTCATATGGGGTGTTAGGAACTGACTTTGAAGGCACTCGGTTGAGGATGTAGGTAGCAGACAGAAGAGCATCCCCCCAGAAAGATATTGGGAGGTTGGCCTGCGCCATCACCGATCTAACCATTTCTAATAAAGTACGATTCCTTCTTTCTGCAACACCATTTTGTTGCGGAGTTCCAGGAATTGTTAATTGCCTGCGTATACCTTTTTCCTCACACAGTTGCTGAAACTGAGTGGATAGATATTCCCAACCCCGATCAGTGCGAAGAATTTTTAAATTCCTCATTTATGATTCTCAACCTATGCAAAAAAGGTTTGAAGCAATCCAATGCTTCATAGCGATGGGAGATCAGATAAACATAACTAAAACGGGAATAATCATCTATCAAGGCGAGGAAATAAGATGCGCCATGGTGTGCCTTTACGTTCATAGGTCTGCAAATGTCTGAATGGATTAATTCTACAGGATGAGATGCCCTAGGTGCCTTACCAAAAGGTTTCCTACTTGCTTTACCGGCTAAACATGGCTCACACACAGGTAGGCTTACATTAGCGAGAGGCCCCAATAGGCCTTATCTAGCTAGTCTAGTCATTCTATCTTTTCCTATGTAAGAAATAGAGGAACGTTCTAAATCCAACATAAAGAAACCATTATTTAAAAAACTTTGTCCATACAAAGCCTTATTCAAATAAAAATCCATCTGTGGCCCGTCAAAATGAAAACTGAAACCAAGGTCTAACATAGAAATAACTGAAAATATATTACATTTAACACCAGGTGCATAGAGCACATCATGAAGAAGTAACGTACGTCCCAGACGCACCTTGAGTTGAAAAATTCCAACTCCTAATACTTCTTCTCTCGTTCCGTTACCCAAAATAACGTACTGGTTGTCTGCTGGTAGTTTTCTGTAATCTACAAATCCAATTCGATCTCTCGCTAAATGTTTGGTTGCTCCTGTGTCTACAATCCATTCAAGGATCGAGTGAGCAACATAAACATGTGAACAAACAAAAGTAAGGAGAGAGTTGGGTTCAGATGGTACCTTCTTCGGCTCAGTGCACTCACGAGCGAAGTGACCCTTCTGACCACAGTTATAACATTTCATCTTGGTTTTATCTTTCTTGCCAGCGCGCTTGCCTCTGCGGCGCTTTGCAGTCTTTTCATTCTTTGGCCCAAGACCCTTTGTTGTACCAGTTGATTCTCAGGCACTTTGTGCTTAGGCCTTAATGCCTTACGTTGCCCACCTTGGGCAACAAGCGCGGTTGGACGGTTCCCTCCCAGGCGCTCCGCCTCCAGCTCTAAATGGCGAGAAATATCAACAAATGTCTTGATATTCTCACTATGAGTCAACACAAGTTTCATTTGCCCCCATTCGGACTCTGGCAGTGAACGTATCATAGCTTGAACTTGCTGCTCATCGGTGAGAGTAACACCTGCAGCCTTTAGATCACAGATCAAGGCATACATGTTTCTCAGATGAACTGTCATGGTATGCTTCGGGTCCCATAACATACTGCTCAAACGTCAAGGTAAGAGCACGCAACCTAGTTGCAGATGTACCCCCATAAGAAGCTTTCAACTGGATCCACATTTTCTGGGCAGTTGAATAGTTTTCAAACTCTCCTATCAGATCGTTGTGCATGCTGCTTAACATAGTAAAGTAAAGCGCGCGCGCCTATCCTTTTTAGCCCAGGCTTTGTGAGCCTCAATGTCCCGACGATGTTGGGCAGTGTTCCCATCTTCAGGTTGGGACATACTTGAGGTCATATTTTCCAAAACTTCCTATTCATTCAGCAGGTATTGTATCTTTCTGTGCCACATGTCATAATTAGTACCGTCCAATTTCTCTCCCTTGGTCAGGTCAGCAACTACACTTTTTGTGGCCATTTCACTACATTCAACGCACGATTTTGACATTAGCAAACATTAAAAAATTTATTCCAAAATCCTAACTGGACCATTAAATTCTTTCCTACATAATGAGATCGAAAATTTCGCTATGCTAGTAATCATCTCCCACTATGTAAGTTAGAAAGAAATATCCAATTGACTTTTAAATAAAATTCACGAATTAAACAAATTTAATTCAATTTCATAACAAATTATTATGAATAAATAACAAATCATATTCACAATCATGCTAGAAATAATTATACACATAATATAATAAATTTATAACATGCACATTGAATAAAATCCATAATATTAATAAATATGGATAGCACTGAATAAATGATCATTTATTTAAACGAATTAAATAAAACAGTAACTATAAAAAATATTTAATGAAATTACCTCACGTGTATAACAATATTAATGCAAATAAAATAGCATATTGCAACATGAGCCACGGTGGCTCAGTGGTAGGCGCATATCATTTCTAGCCTTGCGTGAGGGGTTCGAACCCCTGTGCGACCAAAGGTTTTTCAGCCTTCTTTTTTTATCGCCCAAACTTATTGGGCCTATCCTATCTGGGCCTCTTATAAAAAATAGCCCAGATTTTTTTAAAAAAATTTGCCCAAATGAATTGGGCTTGTGTTTTTTTAATGAAAACGGGTTGGGCTGTATTATTGGGCTAAAAAACACAGGTTCATTACCAAAAAATTAAAACAGCCCAAAAACAAAAAAGAAAACTGGGCCGGGTGCCCTACCCAGTTGGCCCAAGCAGGCGACCCGGGGATCTTATCCCTGGGCTCCGCTTGAGGCTCCCTGGAGAGGGAGCTGCGGCCAGCACGGCTGGCCGCCTTCAACCGTCGGCTGGCCAGACAGCCATGTCTGGCCAGCCATAGGCCGGACGCTGGCCGGCCGTTTCAGGGGGACCACCGTACAGCCTACCGGCATGCTGGTGGCTGCCAATCGCCACCTGTGTGATACACGGGTGTGTGCATCTGGAGGTGTCTCCGCCTCCCAGGCCGAGACTTCCTCAGATCTACTGCTGGGATAATACCAGGCGCACTCCGGCCAGCACCACTGGTCGGTGGTAGGCTTCCCACCATGCCGCTGGCCACCTTTTCCTTTTCTTCACAGTTCATTTAGATTTCAATTGCATATTCTTACACGCACTGTAAATTGATGTTGAAAAAACAAATTTTTCATTGCACAGTACGTTATACAAATTCTCACGAGCATCCAGAATCAAAGTCGAGATCTTCGTCATATATCATACACGGAATCCATAAAACATGTTAAACTAATTTTTTTAACATGCTCTCAACAATTTCATGTTAAAACATATACCGGGTGAAAACAAATTTCATGTATAAGATACAGATTTAAAACATGAATTTTTCAAAGTTTTAACATGCTCACATATATTTCAATATTAAACAAATTAAATCGAAATAAAACAAACATGTTATTCAATCATCATAGATTAAATAAAAAAACATGTTATTGAAGGCAAAAACAAGCTAACCTGGCTCTGATACCAATGTCAGATCTTACTTACAGCCCTTGTGCGGAATCTCCGGTTTGCAAGAATATTGGTCGCTCGTCTTACAGCCCCACGATCAACGATCCACAAATCACGAACACTGCTCTCAAGTCGTTCAGGAGGCTACCAGAGTCTCTGTGAGACCCCAACTTTTTCTATCTTTGTAAAAGAATTATGACTCCTTAAGTTGTGCTCTAATTATTGAGAAAGACAGGTATAGGGGAATTAATCTAAGGTTATGACTAGGTGAAGATTTCCCCTAGCATTTTGTGCATCTATAATTGTAATTGTAATTGAATTGATATGTTGTTGTAGTTTTGACAATATTGAAATTGAGTATTTGGGGATTTAGTTGAAATATTTGGAGGATCACAATTAGAGTGTTGGAATAGGAAGATTTTTAGCACCCTGTTTTTAGATAACATTGCGCTCGATCAGCGGGCGACAGACGCTCGAGCGGCCCTTGGGAATTCTACGCAGTGAGTTGGACAGTAAGTTGGCGCTCGACCGGTGCTCGACAAGCGCTCGAGCGGGACCTGTTAAAATTCCATATATGATGAATTTGGAGTTCCAATTGAAGACTTGTGAACCCTAACATTGAGGATAGTTGTATAAGCTTAGTTAAGAAGTTTATTGAGGTTAATATGGTGGGAAGTCGATAGACATTAGCCCAGGCATGATATGATGTAAAGTATTGAATAAGGGATAAATGATGGAATTGATGGTCTATAGTCCATGCAAGGTAAGATTTAAAAGTGGAACAAGGAGAATTATATTGAGGATGTATGTATGGATAAATTAATTTCAAGTTATGTCTAGGGGGAATTCTCCCCCTAACGTTTTTATGAGTTTTAAGCTAGGATCTGACTGTTATATTATTTGCCATTAGACTTGAGCAATTGAGATTTATTAGCTTGAGATGTTTATTAATGGAAAATGTCCCTAAGTTACAAGATTTGGGAATATTTTAATTAGGGGCTTTAGCCTTGGAAATATGTGAATCCTTGGAACAAAATGAGGAGACATATTAGGGTTAGTTTTGTGGAGTGGCAGAAAAAGAAAATAAGTTTTCTTGAAGGGCAGAAAAGGAAAGAAGGGGGAGAAATGGAGGATAAGAGGGGAAAGAAGGGGGGAAGGGCAGTTTTGCCTTTTCCCTTCCCCCAAACCCTGCGTATAACACAACACCCCCCCCGAACCGCACAAAACACTTGCCCTAGCTCCCACCCGAACAAGAGAGAAGGAAGAAGGAGGAGAAGGAAGAAGGAGAAGAAGAAAAGAAAGAGAAGGTAGAGGAAGAAGAAGAGAAAGAAAGAGAGAGAAGGAGGTGAGGGATTTCAGCCCTTCTTGGCCGACCAAGCCATCACTCATTTCTCTCATTTTTCTCTTCTTTCCTTTAATGGTTGTTGGTTGTGGAGTTTATTGGTTTTCTCCTTGTGTATATGTTGCGTTCATGTGTGTTCTTTGAAGAAAAAGTAGATCTAGTAAGCTTTAAAGAGTAGCATGGATTGTACATGGAACCATGGACAATGTGACCAGATCTGGTAAATACCACCCAAGAGAAAAATCAAGTATGAACTTTAGGTGCTTGATAAAAAGACCAAGAGAGGAGGGAGAAACGCAATAACTTGAATTTATGAGATGGACTCATGTTTTAGCTAAGGGATTTAGTTGAAATGTGAGAAAAGTTGAAGTCTTGAGAATGAGGGTGTGAAATGAGAGTTTTTGAAACAAATTTCGTGGATTTTAGAGGTGTATAGCATAAGTTGTGCTCTGAATATTGACTGTCGTCGAGGTGCGCTCGACAACCGCTCGAGCCAATAGTCCAAGAATTTCTTGCAGAGATGTTTTGCCTGAGGTACGCCCGACGGGCGCTCGAGCGAAAATGGGCAAATTTTATACAGGGAGTTTCGCCTGACCTGCGCTCGACAGGCGCTCGAGCGATCGTATCTTATAGAGACTTTTCGCCCTACCAGCGCTCGAGCTCCGCTCGAGCGGCTTCTTCCGAATTTCAAGAAAATTTCTCCTATATTTCTAGTTTCCTATTGACATATTAGGAGACCCCACTAGGGTTTTACTTAAAGAAATACCTAGCGTTGTAAGATGACCAACTAGAGGTCAAGAATAGGGACGATTTTGTATGATGAAATGTGAGTGCTTGATTGATTACTCAATACGTCTAGTGAGCTTTTGAATAACACTAGTATGATCCATTGTAGGTAACGTGACGGTCAACACTCAAGCAAGCGAAGGTAAGAGGAGCTTACGTTTGTAAGTGAAAATTGTAAGTGGAACTTACATCTGTAAGTAAAAACTTACTTCTATGAAAACTGCAATGATACGAAGCATGTTTTCATGAACAAGCATAACAGGTTTATAACCAAGCATGACAAGTTATTTCTCAACAAGCATGACATAATATATGTATTTGCATGAAAGCATGAAAGAAGTTTTTGTGCAAATGAAAACATGAAAGTTTTATGAGATATTTGTCATCAAGCATGACACGTCATGATCATTTGAATAATCTTCCTGAAAGAAAAAGAAAGTTTTGTGCAAATGAAAGTATGAGAAGCTTTTTATGAGAAGCTGTTTACTCATCATCAAGCATGACATGAGCACGTCATGAGCAATTGCATTTGCATTCATTTTTCTCATAAGGATGAATGAGAAATTTTATGCAATGAAAGTACGATTTTATGTTACGAAAAGTTAAGAGGCTAAACAAGATGGTCGGTATCGTACCAAGTTAAGAAGGTGCATCCATACTGAAGGACGTTTACGTGAAGGGTGGATGTCACCTAGGACACCCATACCGAAGGATGCTTGCAAGAAGGATGGGTAGTCCATGAGGTATGTGCAATCACACTGAAGGATGCTTGCAAGAAGGATGGGTAGTCCATGAGGTATGTGCAATCACACTGAAGGATGCTTGCAAGAAGGTGTGAACCTCCAAGGGTCGTGTCTAGCCACTGAAGGACGAATGCTAGAAAGTGTGCTAGCTCGACCATATGTAAGGTCTCCAAGGGAAATAGGGGACAGTTCCAACGAGAATGCACAACCCTGATGCTAGGGGTAAATGGAGCTCATGTAGCCCATAAGATAAGGATTAGAAAGATTTTCCAAAAGCAAGAGCTTTATAAGTACAAGTGATGTTTTCAAGAGCAAGTGCATATGCAATCATGAGGCATACACGTGCATCAAAATTCATGATCATGCATGAATTACATAAGTTTACATGATATTTCAAGTTCAAGTTCATTATGATTTCAAGTTTAAGTGCATGCTTATGATTTCAAGTTCAAGTGCATGCTTATGATTTTAAGTTCAAGTGCATGCTTATGATTTTAAGTTCATTATGATTTCAAGTTCATGATGATTTCATGTTTAAGTGCATGCTTATGATTTTAAGTTCATTATGATTTCAAGTTCATGATGATTTCAAGTTTAGTGCATGCTTATGATTTAAAGTTCAAGTGCACGCTTATGTTTTCAAGTTCATGATTATGAGTTCAAGAACAAGTTCATGGTTTCAAACTCACGATTTCAAGTTCATATTTCCAAACCATGATTTCAAGTCCATGTTTTAATTTTAATTCCTTACTGAGTCTTTCGACTCACAGTTTTAAATTGTATCATTCCAGATAACGTTTCAGGAGGGGAAATCTAGTAGAGGAACCGACGGGAATGACCTTTTCTCTTTTGTTGTTCATTAGAGATTAGATGTAAATTTTTGGATGAGCCGGCATGAGCCTCCGTTGTGTGGTGGTCATGGGTTATTCGGCCTAGTCAAGTTTAGGGTTTTTAAACGATCGATATTCTGCAGTAGTAAGTTTAGATGTCAAGTATCCTAGTCGTGGTTAACAGAAGCAGGAGTTGGGGAGTTCATATGAAGCACTAAGGACGCTTGATTCAGGCAGTGTAAGACCCCAAAGAAAACCGTGTCTACTTCATTACTAGATGAAGGATTCCATGACCTGTTTTGTATTAAAAGAGGTCTTGCTTGGTCAAGGCATGATTTAATGTTAAGAAAATGTATATGTAGTTATTTTGAATTTCCAATATGTGATGATTCAAATGCCATGGATGGAATTTAAATATTATAGTGACCAATTTCATGTTGCTAGATTAATTGTATATTTTCCTCAATATTCTTGATTTTATTTTTGAAGGATTTTCTTATGGATTATGTTATTGGGCTATTAAGGTTTAAATGGGTGGACTTAAAACCTAAAAGAATGGGCTGATAATGGACAGCCCATGCTTGGCCGAAAATTTGGCATGATGGGCCTTGAAATTTAATCAAATGGGCTGCCCAATTACATGTGATGATGGGCCCTTGAAGTGTGATGTTGGGCTGCCATGAGGCTTATAACATTTGGGGTATATTGGGCTTATAATGGCATGCTAATGGGCTGCCAAAATAATCATGGAGATGGGCTTTGGAAAGCATGATATTGGGTTGCCATGAAGCCCATGACAATGGGCCTTGAAATGGTGTTATTGGGCCTTAAGGAAGTTGGACATTGGGCCTAAGGCCTTAGGCTTATGAATTGGGCTTTAGGATATGATGATGGGCCTTGAATTAAGGGCTTAATGGACTGCCCAATGGGCCATGAAAATTAGGTTAATAAAGTTAGGTTAGTGGAACTAATCCTATTTAAGTTTCCTAAGTAACTAGATTAGGATAAGTGAACTAAGTAGTTAGAATTCAACCAAATGAACTAAGAGAGTTAGCCAAACATTTAATGAAGGAGCTGAGTGTGTGGCTAGGGGTGATGGTCGACCAAGACAAGGGGACGAGCATGGGCAAAAGCTGAAATGTTGGAGAAAAAGTGAAGGAACACCTCTTGGCCGAATTTAGTGGTGAGGTTCATGCCCTTTTGTCCTCACTTGTGACCTTACACGCCTATCACCTTCTTTTCCACTTCATTTGTGTTCATTTGAGTTACCTTAGTCGACCAACACATAGCTAATAGAGAGAAACACAAGCCAAAGCAAACCAACGAGAAAGAGAGTAGAACCGAAAGCCAAAGGAGAGAAATCAAGGAGAGGCCAAAACTTTTGAACCAAAAGGTTGAGATTTGAGCTGGTGTCAAGGGGATTTTGTGTAAAGGGAAGAAGGAGGACAAGGAAGAAGAAGAAAGAAGAAGAAGGAAGTGAAGTAAAAGAGGTGTTGTGCAAAAGAAAAAGAGAAAAGAAACAAAGGAGCACTAAGGTAAAAACCGGATCTTGTTCTTTCTTGCTGGCCGAATTCTCTTGTGTATAGATCTTAGAGTTTGAGTTGTTTTATGCTTGGATATGGTGAGATCTGGAATGATTAAGAACCTTAGGTTGTTTAGTAGGTGAAGGAGAGGAGAAGCTTGCAAAGGAACAAAGAGAAGGAAGAAGGAACAACAAGGTAGGGACCGAACCACCATACCTCTTGATTGGCCGAACTAGTTGTGAATGGATCTTGATGTTTCATGTTCTTAGGTTGTTGAATCTTGCTAGATCTGGTAGTATTAAGATGTCTAAGGGTAGATCTAGCTATGTATATTCTAGATCTAGAGTTGTATGTTGGAAAAAATGCAAAGGGAAAACAATGTATGTTAAAGGATGTTGGATTTAAGCCTATGTTAGTTGTAAGTTGTGAATCTCTTTAGATCTATGATTATATATGTGTTTAAATGTTAGATCTGGACATGTCATACATGAATGATGAGGGTGTGAAGTAAATGCATGCTAAGATGGATTGTAGAGTGCAAAGTATGCATGTTATAAATTTTCTAAGTATAAAAGGTGGGATTATGTGGTATGGCCGAATATAGTATACCTAGGGTTCCAAGATTAATTTTGTGCATAATTGGATTTGGTCATTGGTCATGTTATGTACAAGATTTATGACCCAATGCATGGTAGGTGATTGCTAAGTGTAAAGGATGCATGCAAATTAAAGGAAACCAAAGGAAACATAATAACTTGGATGAAATCATGTGCTGGCCGAAAATTTTACTTCATAGTATCTTATGTTTGTGCTTTGATTCTTAGATCCTGGGTTTTGAAATTGGTTGAATGGAGGATGGGATCACCCTTGGAGTTGAAGTTGTGACTAAAGGATGCATAAAATGGTAATGGCCGAATATCATAATGAAATGAAACCCTAAGTGCAATTTATGATAAATGGATTATCATTGTTGTGATGGATAATGAAATTAGGGTTAGGCTAATTAGAATTAATATTGAAGAACCATGGTCATGTAATAAAAATATTTGAAACCCTAGTTAGGGTTAGTACTCGGGATTAATTGAGGTTTAAGGTCCAATTCAAGATTTAAGTGTGATTTAGTTATTAATAGTTTAATGTAAGGTTTAATGGAGTACATTAACTAATGGGAGACTTGGGTTTAATCCCAAATCTATTAATTGTTGATTAAAACCCTAATCAAGAATAGATATATAAAATATATTGTAATAGAGTTTAATAATTAAATAACCTACATTTAAATATTATTAGTTAAAGAAGAGTAAATAAAATACTTTAAAAGATTAAAAGAATTTCAGTGATATATATATGTTTAATGATTACGTACGATTTCTTAAAGTCTAAGAAATATTTGAATCGCTTGTAGGCGATCTACGTGTCTTATACACTACCAAGGAAGACCAAGTGTAAGTGGATACTGTAAGTGGACAGTAAGTGTTTCTTTTTCAAAACTGGAATGACACACTGCATCGTTTCATGAACAAGCATGAGAGTTTAATCGAGCATGACACGACATGTGCATTGCATGAATTTTTAAAGAAGAATGTTTATGCAATGATTTTATGGAAAGACTATGAAAAGTTTTATGAAACGATAAGTTAAGTTAAAGGGCACTGGTCGGTACCGTACCATCAAGATGGACTCCCATACCGAAGGACGAATGCGAGAAGGATGGGTGAATCCAAGAGGCTGTGCAAACCACATTGAAGGACATTGAGAAGGTG
Source organism: Myrica gale (assembly GCA_963930655.1). Classification (NCBI taxonomy): domain Eukaryota; kingdom Viridiplantae; phylum Streptophyta; class Magnoliopsida; order Fagales; family Myricaceae; genus Myrica; species Myrica gale. The sequence continues at coordinate 9,574,663 of OZ005619.1, read as the reverse complement.
TGGGCCTCCAAGGGTCATGTCTAGCCACTGAAGGACAAATGCGAGAAGGTGTGCTAGCTTGACCGTATGTAAGTCTCCAAGGGAAATCGGGGACGGTTCCAAAGGGAACGCACAACCCTGACTTCAGGGGTTAAATGGAGCGAGCCCACAAGTAAAAGATATGAAATGGTTATGAAAAGGCCAAGAGTGGCACAAGTATGAATAAGTAATTTTCAAGGGTCTGGGGCCGAAATTAAGCAAGAGTATATGCATATCCATGACATGCATGTGCATCACTTATCAAGTTCTTTCTTCATGATTAAGCAAGCATAAGTCAAGAGCATGTTTCAAAGTTATGTCTTTCCCTTACTGAGTCTTTTTGACTCACGTTTTTAAAATTGTGTCGTTCTAGATGCCACAGGTGAAGAGAGTCAGGAGGACTACCTGACTTAGAAGGACCCAGATGAAGTTCATATTTTTGATAATGGTGACCCGATCGATGAGATCCGTCACTAGTTGGGTTTTTAAAATATTATATATGTTTTGTATGCAAACTTAATGAGAACCCTGATTATGTAAGATTTAGCTTGAATCCCTCGCGATCTTGTATGTTTCCGCCGTAAGCACGTAAGTAAGTAAGAACGCTGGAGCTATTCGGGGGATAGCTCGCGGCTGTCACGGTCCCTGCGGGATGCCGTTTGGGGCGTGACAGGCAGCCTGTTCAAATGAAATGTAAATGCATACGAATGCATCATTAAAACTAACGTTACAACTTACAAAATTTTCTCGTGCATCTTCTGATGTCCACATGTCATCCTTATTAGTATGCGTCTTTTTATAAAGCAACGAAGGACAAATTTCATCATATTCTGGATTTTTCTTTACACCAAAAGAAATATAGAACATGCATATTAAAATACCTAAGTCATTTATTTAAATAATAAATAATAAAAATGTAAATTTATTACATATCTTGAGTTGATAACTTGATCATTGATCAATTTCGTTCTTGAATCTGCGATAATTGTCTTCTGTAGTTTATTTAGAGTCAATTGTAGTTAGAACATAAACTTACTCTGTTGACAGATTTTACAGAGCATTCTCACAGAATGTGATTTATTAGTTTTTTTTGTTTAAATAGACCTGTTTGAGCATTATTAGGTTTATTTGGAATTGAAAGTATCTGATTAGGATTGATAACATCTAGATCATATTACATTGGAGTAAATATTGTTGTGCATATCAATTGTCTTTATAAAGAGAATTGTAAATATTGTTTGAGCATTATTAGGTTTATTTGGAATTTTGTATACCATTTTGGGTCTAAATTAGGTAGGTTGTTCAATCGTAAATCTCTTTATAAGCTAGGCTAGAGTAAGGAATAAAAAGACTTCAAATACAATCATTCCTTCATTAATAATAATTTAATAATCATATTGGGGCTTACTATGATTTTTTCTAAAACTTTGTTCCCCAGAAATAGGAACTAGATGTCTATAGAACAAATAGAGAGAACTAAAATCAACTAAGTCCATATGCTCCATGTGATCTTTCAACTGGTTTATGGTAATTATTTTATCCTAAAATCAAGAAACATTAAATTTGTGTGTTTTTATCTCCATAGGCGTACACTCTTTGTGAGACCCGTATTTCATTCTTACTATTTACTCTATATATTTGTTTTTGGATTTACATTCAAGGGGTTATTGTTTGGCCAATGTAAGATGTTAAATTGATTATGGTATTTTAAATTATAAGTTTTCCTAAGTATTTCATTATGTTTTGAAATTCTATGTTGTGCATGTATGTTATTTTATGTCCTTGTTTAGTAACCACTAGGTAGTCTTAAACAATCATTAGGAGAATTAAGTGATAAGTTGGAATGCTTATAGAATAGTTTGATAAAGAACTAAGAGATAAGTTAGTGTGTTTATAATGGAGATAAGTTAGTGTGGTTATAGAGTGGTTTAAAAGAGATAGTATGGTGTGCTTATAATGTAAACCATGAGAAAAGAGAAAAGCAAATGAAAGTTATGAGAATTTTGTAGGGTTCACGTGAATGGCAAGAAGGGAGAGAAAAAGTGACGTGGTTGAAGGCTAGAAAAGAAGATGTGATTGTTGATGAAAATTTATGGAGAATTGGAAGGGGAATCACGTGGGAGTGAAGTTGGAAGCAAAGAGATGGAAAAGAGAGGGGACAAACACTTAAATGACCTGACATGTCACATGGGCAAGCATCACCTCACCTCACTTCACTCTTCACCGAAAAAACTCAGCCCTTGCATTCGGCTGAAACCCTCTTCACCTCAGTTCACTGTACTTGGCCGAATCACTCACCATTTCAGCTCATTTTCTCTCTTTGGCCAAGAACCCTCTTCACTTCTCCAAAGCATTTCTTTCTCTTTTTCACGCCATTTCCAGCAGCTGCCCTCATCTCAGCCCTTTGTAGCCACACTAAAGAGAAGCCAAGAGATAGAGAGAAGGAAGCCTTGGCGTTGGCTGAGTAAGGTAGAAGGAGGAAAAGGTGTTTCCCCAATCAGCTTGTGTCTAACTTTAGAAGGTAAGTTAGGGTTTGGTTTTCTTCAAGGTTTAGGCTTGCTGTTTTAGCCAAGCATGCTTGTGTTCTTGAGCTAATTTTTCCCTTTGAAAGTATGTTGAATGTTGGATCTGATTAGGTTGTGATTGTTGGAGTTGTGGTTGTGATGTTGTTGATTGATGGAGGAAGGGTCAAAGCCATGGTTTTGTGCTAAGAAGTGGTGTCTAGGTTAATGATATTTAATGAAATAGTTAGTTAAAATCAAGGGTAGATGAGGTTGCATAGGATTAGTGACATTGATGTGGCCGAATGGTCATTATGCTTGGAGATCGTTTAGGTAGGAAATAATTGTGTGGATTTGTTATTTGGCAAAAGAATCAAGTTAGAAATCATCTTTGAGTTGTTAGAATAGGGAGTTTTAGTGCCCTGTTTTTAGGCATCATCACGCTCGATCAGCGTGCGGCAGGCGCTCGAGCGGCCTTAAGGAAATTTGTGATACAGAGTCGAGCTGCTTGACCAACGCTCGACAGGTGCTTGAGCGGCCTTAAGGAAATTTGTGATACAGAGTCGAGCCGCTTGACCAGAGCTCGACAGGTGCTCGAGCGGCCTTGGAAGCTTTCATACAGAGAATTGGCGCTCGACCACCACTCGAGCGAGGATAGATGAAAAATTGGACAGAGACTTGGCACTTGACCGGCACTCGGCAGGCGCTTGACCGGCGCTCGGCCGGCGCTCGACCGGGACTTGTTAAATTTTGGATATTGAGTTTTTGAGTTCCTATCATTGAGACTAGTTGACCAAACCTAGTTAAATAGTTTATTGAGGATAAGATGGTGGGAATTCGTTAGTCATTAACCCAGGCATGGTATAATGTAAAGTATTGAATAAGAGATATTAAGTTAGATGGATTATAGGTTGTTGATTTGACTTAAGATACTTAGCATGAGATAGTATTGCTGAATTTCACCAATAGGCTTTGAAATCAATGATGTTGATGGGAATAATCAGTGTACTTAGTTGTTATGAAGTGAATTTCATAGTGGACCCATTAGCAACCTTATTGGAGATGTTTGATGCTCATGTTTAATTGTCTTTCTTCAATTGTTTTACGAAAACTAGTAAAAGTAATAATTTGAAAATGAAATCATATTTCAAAGATATGTACTTTTGAAAAACCAAGAACACTTAGAAGTATTTGTATGTTGTTTGATTAAATCTCTGAACATTATGTAACGTATGTAACTTGCTTGTAGGCAAAGCACCATCCGAATATCAAGAGAAGCAAAGTAAGTGGAAGTAAGTAGAAACTTACACTTTTATGAAAACTGGAAGGTACACAACATGGTTTTACATGAACAAGCATGTCATCACAAGCAAGCATGAACTCTCATTTTATCGAGTATGACATGACATGAGCATTTGCATGAAAGCATGAAAGAAGTCTTTATGCAAATGGAAGTATGAGAGTTTTTATGACAAGTTAAGTAAGGGGCTCAGGTCAGTACCGTACCAAGTTAAGAAGGTACATCCATACTGAAAGACGTTTACGTGAAGGATGGATGTTACCTAGGATGCCCATACTGAAGGACGTTTACGTGAAGGTTGGGTAAGTCCTTGAGGTCTGTGCAACTACACTGAAGGACGTTTACGTGAAGGTGTGGACCACCGAGGGTCGTGTCTAGCCATCAGGCCCGGGGCAACTTTAAGGGCTAGCTCGACCAGATGTATGTCTCCAAGGGAATAGGGGGACGGTTCCGATGGGAACGCACAACCCTGACTTCAGGGGTTAAATGGAGCGTATGTAGCCCACAAGATAAGAAGTGAACACTTTTCAAGGACCACGTGTTATTTTTAAGTACAAGGACATGTTTTCAAGCTCAAGAGTATGTGCATTACCATTAAGCATGCATGCACATCCAGCATGATGATTGCTCATGATTTTAAAGTTAAGGCATAAGCTCATGTTTATAAGTTTACCTTTTCCCCTTACTGAGTCTTTCGACTCACAGTTTTCAAAATGTATCATTCCAGATATTTCAGGTGAAGGCAGTCAGGAGGGATTACCTGTCTTGAGAGGAGAGAACTCTATGTATTTTGATGTTGTGAGTTGATCGATGTGATCTGTCACTTAAGATAATGTGTAGTTTATGTGATATGTAACTATGATGCTACTCCTAATTTTGAAGTCTATTATGGAGTTAAGTTATTAAGAGTTCGTTGGCCCGTCTCTCTCTCTCGATCTTTATTCCGCTGTTAAGTGTGGTCAAGTTCGCTGGAGCTTTCCATCGGGATTGCTCGCTGCTGTCATTGGTTCTACGGGATTACGTTCGGGGCGTGACACTCTTTATGTTTCTTCTTACACTAAAATACTTGATCTTGAATTGGCCGTGCCAATTTTATTGTTAGCCATCTATGGTATGGTATAGTTTGGTTTGTTTTGTACATAAGGTTTCTTACCCTTTTTTTTCTTAGCAATTAAGGGCAAATGGGAAGGGAAAAGACAACGATAGCTAAGGGAGGCACGAGCAAGTGAAGGGTCTCTTACCCTTTTACTTGTATTGAACTCATGGTATATCTAAATTTTTTGAAATTAATTAAATTACTTATTTTTATCTTTTAAAAAATAGTTGATGTTGATATATTTACTTCTTCTTTCACTCGTAGAAGTGATGATTGAAACCTTTGATAATATTTCTCAGCCATAATGCTTGTTCGTGGCTTCATAGCTTTTCCTCCATGGTAAACGTAGTGACTAAACCCGACATACAACGTTTTTACGTATAGCATCTCCAGCAAAAAGGAAAACATAACCTTAAACTGCTACACATCCAATATAATCAAAACCCAATAACTAACCATTTCAGAGTAGTCATGATGCATATATGACAATATGCAATTCTTAGTTCAGTGCAAGTATAACACATGACTTTCTTTGTATCTCTAATATTTCAGAAAAAGAAACACTTTGATATTTACCAGATAGTTGTATTGTCAAGTTAATGGTGCAAACGTCTACAAACAATAGGCTACCAACTTATACATGCATAGGGAATACTTTTGGTCTCCTCTTTGTTCCAATGAAATATGGGTTCGCTAAACTTCACTGAACTTTTTCCCTTTGACAATAGATCAGGTGCTCTTGTAGGAGTACTATTTTTCATTCTACCTTATCCGGGGAGGAGTCATGTCCTCAATTTTCCAACTGGAGAAGGTCGCAGAAAGTAATATCGTCATAGAGGAGCTTTGAATCCGACTCAAAAACCACTCTGGACCAGTTAATACGCTGAGCCACTTCCATGGCTTGGATAGCTGCCATTGCTTAACCCACTAATGGGTCCACATTCATAATTCGCTCTATGTACGATGTACGGATAGAGCTAGAGGAGTGTTGGGAAGAGACGTCTATGTACTATCCATGTTGACATATAGCAACATCAAACTTGATCGTCATCCAACCTGGAGCGGGGGAGACGTTCAGGTCACATAGAAACTAGAAGTACAAGAAATCCAAGCTACATGATGTTCGATGTATCTGCTAGCCAAATATTGCTGTAGCTCAGAGATAATCACCGGTTTTCCCTCACGGATAGCCCTGTTTCAGGAAAACCACGAGACATCACAAATCAAAGCAGTATTTAGGATAAAGAAAGGCATAGAAGAGGAACGAATACCCAACTACGAGTCAACATTTAAGAGAGATCGAATCCAGTTCACTAGACTGGAGATAGGTAACCGGGAGATACCAAAAGGCCAGTTTTAAAGGCACCATAGGATACGAGCTATAGAGTTAGCAATGGAAAACATGAAGGTGGAATTCACTTGCTCCCCACAGTTAACACAGATGGTCTGGGGTGCTGAAGCCATAAAGGATGTTCTGGAGGGATGGAATTGTTGGAATCGGCGGGATCAGCGCAGCGGAAGACATGATCGTTGAAATCAGAGCAGCCCAAGTGTTCTGCCTGCTTCAGATCCACGCAAACAGGCTTAAGAGAGAGAATCATATAGAGAGAGAAAGTAGAGAGAGAAACTCTCTTTTCAAGAAATCGAATTTCTTGTTAATCATCTTCGTCTCTTCTCAAATGAATTTATGAGCTATTTATAATGGTTGGCTCAGAACTCAACTGTGCTATAGCGTGGGATCTTTAGGGATCTCAAATCTCGACCGTAGGAACATCATGAAAAAACTCTTTTTCATTAACCCCCTTATATTCTGTATTCCGAATTTATGGGCTTCTACAAATTGTGATCATGTCCATTAACATATCGCAATTGACCCCCGAGATAATGAGACTATTTTTATGAAATCCCTTTTGCTAACATTATATGCTTATTTATCCTTCCACCATATTATATTCCACATGAGCTAATAGGACTGGAATAATATCAACGATTAAGTCCCTAGCTCATATAATTCTTCATTCTCAGTCTGTGTCTAGTTTGACTTCCAAAACTTTTCGAAAATCTTTTTCTCAAATATTTACTTAAATATATATAAGTAAAACCCGTAAAAAAACTTTTCACAAAATCTCGCTGCGCAGCGTTTTTACAGGAGTCCAACAATATACAGACATAATGAATATAATGCCTCATCAAGAGACTGGTGGATTCCATATTGAGCAATTATACAAATTTACTTACTATGCACAAGGTCAACTTTGTCTGGAATATTTGATCTGCGAAGATCATCACCAAATGACTCGGTCAAAGCACAAGCACACAACATGTAAACATGCATAACTCTCCCAGGTCTAAGGACAACATAAGCTAATTGTGTTGAATATCATTGTCTACATCAGTGATCATTTCCAGAAGGTATTCATATTCGATCTCGTTCAGTGCATGTACTCTTACATTACACCCACTCGTCTGCTTAAGGTCACCACCTCAATGACGGAGTCCATCATTCTATCTTATAGAGGCACAACGAGTGTAGACCTATTTTGTACATAATCATGTATCTTGGTCTAGAACAAAGTGAGTCAACTAGGATCCGAAAAGTCATACTCCCTGCCACCGATTCATTAATCATTGGCCTGACTTTTCTACAATGTTACTCAACAATATGACATCTTATGTCGTTGCAAATATGACATCTCATGTCATTACATGTACCCAAAATAATATACAAGTGATTAATAAATAACAATAATTATCTCATAATTATACAAAAAAATTGGTTTTGAGGGCATATATCTAACTGGATTTGAGAATGGGGGTGGGGGGGCATTGCTACAATCTAATTCACAGTCTCGGTAGTAACTAAAGAGTTTAAAAGGGAAGGTTACAATTCCCCAAGTCCATATCAAATAAAGAGTCTCTCGAGAGGTTGTTCTTTAGTTAGTTTTGTGATTCGTCATTTGCTCTTTAGTTAGTTTTGTGATTCGCCACTGGCAAATGTCCGTACACTGCTCCGGGCATAATGTCTCGATTGTGGGTATCTAAAACACGTATCTTTATAAAAAAAAATCTTTAGCGACAGCACTACGGCGACGACAGAAAGACGACTTATTTTCGTCTCTAAAAATCTTTAGAGACGAAAATAAGTCGTCTCATATGTAGTCGAGGCACAAAAGCGAATTTAATGAATTGTAAATTCAACAAATAAATTAGTACGCTACATTGGATTAAAAATTTATAAATCATTCACATTTTTATTCATATGACGAATTATTGAAAATTAGAAATAATATCATTCTTTGTAATTCAAAAAAGTACATAACATTAACGTAACCAAAACTTATCAATTTCTCAAAATGCATAATATAGAACCCAAAGAAAAGTGAGATAATTAAAAATTCATAAAAACATCAATACATAGTCTTCTCTCCTCCTTTGTCTCTATGAACATTTTCAATTCTTAGATTATTAAGGTCCTAAAAATTTACCTCCTATCCCTAATAATGCTATTCTTCTTAAGATTTGGGGGAGAATGCGGGATCAGAAAATAAGAGTTCTTACAATCGGTGAAAAAATCAGTGCGTTCGCTTGTGAAAAAAGAATGCTTAGACTGTTCCTCCGTTCATCGTACCGGGTCATCCATTATGAAGAACCAAACTTCAAGGGGCTCGTCCATTTCAGGAAATGGTTCGTCAGCTTGTGAATGACAAACATGAGAGTTTTACTTTCGTTTCTAGCGTTTCGTCCGCTGTCCTCCAGAGGTATGCAACCGCATGAGACAGATTCATAACTCTTTAACTCCCACATGAACTCAGTCTTCCGGTGCACCAAAAGGTGCGTCTGGTTGAATCTTGAAAAAGGCTTTGAAATACGTGAAAATTTACTAAAATTAACCAAGTATAAATACAGACCCAACAATATATGAATCATCCAACATAAATCTCATAACATGGATTCAATCAAATAAAAACAATCAACCAATATATCTTTAGAATCAGATAAGCCTCAAGATTTATTCATTGGTACCACCAATTGGTGTTCTGTGTCGACAAATTCAAGTGCAATATTAATGGTGTACACTTGTGCATTTCCCAATCAACCAAATAAAATGTTTTTTTTTATCTTAGGTACGTAAGTACTGATCATTACCATCAATATGATTACCGTTTAGCATTTTTCTCAAATGTGACAATCAATATTTCTAGACAGAATATTATGACAAGAATAATAATTTGTGATCCAAAGTATCAAGACCCTCCATAGTTAAGAAGTATAAAGTGCATATATCCTAATATATATAGATTGAAAAACAAATATCTATTAAATCTAACATGAGTATTTTCTAATTCAAGACACTACATAGTATCTGTTTATCAGTAAGAAGACTTATATATATGCACGTAGATTCTTTAATATCCAGCAAATAGAGCTCTAGATTCAACTTATAGCAGTGGCGTATTAATATTATGAATTGATCAGACGTTTCATCTGATTTCCAAGATGTAAACAACGTAAGAATATTAATAATGCACTACATCAGGGATTTTATGGTTCACAGGTCTAGCCACCGCAGATAGATCGCAGCAATTATTGAACAAACCTAGTATGGAAGAGATTATAGTAAGGATATGGATATAAATAAATATCTACAAGCAGCAAATATAGCAGCCAAAAGATGAAAAAACAAAAAAGAAGTAACTCATATCCATCCTTAAGAGCATTAATTGCAACAGCAATCCAGAGTGTATGTAGACCACCTCCTTTACAAAAACAAGTAGAAGGAAAGAAGTCATCAAGGATGCCGCTGATTAGTGTACTGGTTATAAGCCTAATCTGCATCGAAAGTAATCAAATGACACCTGGCGTTCCCCCAAACACTTCAGTACGTAGAAGGCCGACGAGCACCTTTGTTTTTTAAGTGATTCCGTACGTAATGAAGTGTTTGGACGAACTCTAGGGGACACCTGACGCGCTGCTAATCTACAATTAATTTGTTGTAGTTACTGTTTGATGTTAAATGGCCAGCAAACCAGTATTCTATTTATAGTGAGTGCCTCTCGTTGCATTTAGCTGCATATGTTGTTCCTGTGGACGAGGAGAATAGTCTGAAAAGCTCCAGCCTGCAGTGAACCTAGACGCAACTCTGGACTACTGTATTTATATAGATATGGACGGTAGAGAATATTTGACTCCACTTCGACAGCCCACATGCCCTTCTAGTATTTACAAAAGCAGCACCTAATTAATTGCCAGAATCTAGTAAATAAACGCGTGATGTAAGTGCAAAATCTCTAAAAGGTGTAGTTGTGTGATTCAAGTGTTACTAGAAAAGTTAGTACAAGTTGACAATCCATGGCAATTAGGAAAGCAAATCTTCACCTCACAGAAAATTCTGACGTTGACTGATTCTTCCACCGTCAAAATCCATGAGCAAAATATCCATTCATGATCGAGGTGTCTTCCAGTTTAACGGCGCGCGTACGTCCTTTAGCGGATGGAGTTGATCAGAAGAGACACATGATCTGTCGTATCCATGAAAATGATTGATATACAATGGCTGAGACAAAAGAAGTCCACACACCTCAATGTGATCACTTTTTGCCCTTTGTCTGACTCAAAACTCTGACCAGTTTCATTCAGCAACTTCGATTACGTGGATTATTTTCCTCCTAAACAACTAATTTCCTATCCATGCATAGGGCCACCTTACTTGAAGTATTTCAGCAAAACCTTCCTATGTATGGGAAATTTGGCTGTGCATAACCTTTCCAAGAAATCAATTAGACGAGAGACAGATTTTGCTGTATCTACTAGAGTTCCCAGGTACACATTATTGGAGTGGATACTCGTACTAGAGTTCCACATTGCTAAAGTCACTATAAAAAAAGCACTTTGGGTATAAATTTTTTTTTTGTCAAAGTGCATATTTTGTCACCAAAGGTTCGGTGACAAAACCGAGTTGTCACCTGGTTTGTCACCTACAGCTTGTCAGCAAAAGTTTTAGGTGACAATTTCCGTGTTTCCTCACTCAAAACCGTCTGGACGGAAAAGTATGCCGTTCGAATAATTTTCTGCTATCTTGTCGAACTTTAAATTCGTCATGGCCCAGTACTTTCCATCTGTTCGCATGAGACGTGCGAACGTTTTGTCCAATGCGGCGAAAATCATTTTGTCATGGAAACTCTGTGAGTAGGTTCTATAAAAGCGTTCGTATGGTTACAACGATTATGACGAAATAGTTATTTGTCACCTCACAAACTGTGTGAACATGTATTCAGTCCGTTTGGACGCTTAGTCTTTTGAACCCGTGGGAATGTACCAAATGTCGACGATCATACATCCTTCACCCATTCAATGGTTTGCGCGAAGTTTCATACCATGTGAACGGTTCTTAATTTAGGACCGTGTGCACAGAAGAATTACCCTGCAGACGGACGGTATTTCATACAGTAGATGCGGACGGATATTTACGCGTGCCCACATTTTACCAACCAAACCGTGTGGTTGGTCTTGTTAACGTTCGAATCGTTATTATGTATTTGAATTAATTTAATTAAAATTTTAAAATAATTTGCATAATAATAATAGAAAGATATTCAATACTCAAAATAATAATAAAATGTCTACAAATATGTAATCGTCATTAGTAAACAAAATACATAATCGATAAGTGAGTTAGTGAAAATACACAATCTACCCAAGTCAGTTGTCTGATGTGCTCCATCATCTGCTCACGCATTTCATGTTCTATTCATTGTATCCTCTGTTCTTGCTGCTTTTCCCTCGTATACTGATGCTCTCGCATCGTCTGCTAAATTTCTATCCGCTTGACCATAAGCTCTTCATATTCCATCTGTCTAGTGAGATCTCCTTTATCTCTAATTTGGTTTCCTCCAATCTTCGGATGATACTGAAGACAAATATCCAATAGATCGTATTGAATACCACTCATGTAAACCCGCTTTCGTCCCCAATACCTCAGCGAAAATCACCACTTATGTGTATGACTTTCCCTTTGACTCGTGCTGCAATTGTAACTCCTCTATTTTTTCCTACAAATTAAAAAAACAATATAAAGTTAGAACATGTGAAACATAAGAGATAACGAATGCATCATTAAATCTAATGGTACAACTTACAAATTTTTTCTGTGCATCTTCTGATGTCCACATGCCATCCTTTTTAGTGTGCATTTTTTTTGTACAACAATGCAGGATTAATCTGATCAAATTCTGGATTTTTCTGTATACCAAAAGAAATATCCAACGTGCATATTAAAATACCTAAGTAATTTATTTAAGTAATATCTCTAAAAAAATCAATTTATTACTTACAAACAATGCTCTCGTGCTTTGGAAGGACCTTGCTCCCGTGTGTGTACAATCTTCAGCTTAGCTCTATTCTCCCGGTTGATTGCACTCCTCCTCTTCATTGTATATTTATAGTTGTTACGACAATTAAAAATAAAATAAAATAAACGTACAAGACGAAATAAAAATTTTAAACTTAAATTTCTCGCTCGCAAATAAATCACAGACACGAGCCCATTCTTCCTTGTTCGTCTCGGGATACGAGTGTTGTAACGCCTCTTATTTGGTATTGAACACCGAGTAATGTTGGTACATTCTATTCCTATGTGTCCTGTACGTTTTGTTTATCATAGACGTCACAGTGATTCGATCCTCGGGTCGGTCATAATCTAGTTGAAAGTCATCCTCAACATATATAACAATTAGTATGTATATAAGTTTGCACAATTAAAATTTAATAAATTATACTTACCAACACTCGGTTCATCACGTATGATTTAACATGATCGGGGACTTCCCTCCACTTAGTCATCTAAAATGGGATATGTTGTCGAACGAGCGAACCAGTATGTCTTGAGAGCATCAAGGATGCCTTGTTATCACCGCCCGTACGTCCTTAGGGATATGGACAGTCAACTTTCCTCCATAATGGACCTTGTGTGATGCAATCACGAGCGTACTACCCCTTCCGTGCTTGATCCTGGACGTTGCTAAAAATGAAGAATAATACATTTAAAAATCATTTAGCATACAATTTGAAAATTCATAATATTTAATCAAAATCGAAAAAGGTTAGAGACTTACACGCACAACTACTTTGGGTGCCTACTGGATTGGCTATGGAAGGTGATGGTAATTCGTTGCAATCTCTAAATGAAGGACCCAACGCTGTTACTATACCGGGAGTGCTTGATATGAATTCCACCAACAATTGTGATGAAACCCGATAACAATGATGGATTGAAACCCCAAGATCATGAAGACAAGATTTGTTGAGCCTTGACCCTTCACCTGACCAGATGATGAACCAAGACTACGAAGGATTGAAACGCCACACCAAGAAATCTAGGTGATAAGTTTCGGTTGCTTGAACGCCACAAGATGAACTTGATAAGTTCAAAGAGTTCTTTGAAGAACCAAGAGGAACACAAGACCTCTCAAATGATCTGAAAAATCAATATTGAATTCCAAGTTACTGTTCACGCGGAAATGGCCATCTAAATACTTGGAACATCCCTCCAAGAATAGGAAAGGCATAATTATAGCTTTAAAGTCACATAAATATTACCATAACAGGTTCCCACGAAATTAGGCCTCTTTGTCTACTAGAGGCAGCCAAAAATAGCTAAAGGACCAGGTACAATGTACTAATCATGCCCCAGCAAAGACCAAGTTTATTCCCTATTAAATAGCCTTAAAACTCAATAAATTGGAGCTCATAAAGGGTCAAACATTACTGTTCACGTTGGTGCATGGATATGAGTCTCTTCACTTGCCCTGATGACATGGACTAGGCCTTGATTATTATTGGAGCCCATTTTGGTATTTTCAAAATCAGCCCAACTTTCTTGGATTAGGCCATTGAGTGCTTCCTTGAAACGTTTGGCTCTAAGTCTTGTAATTGGGCCATTAGGAAGTGACAAAGGGTCTTGAGCTCCATTCCCATGTGTATGCTCAACAAGTCCAGCTCCTTGGTCACGTACAAGTCCAGCTCCTTGATTTGCATCATTCTTCCCCTCTTGAGAAGGATTTGTCCTCAAATCAGCACCTACATCAAGTGGAGACAAATCAGCAACATTAAAGCTTGCACTGACACCATACTCACCGGGTAAGTCAAGCTTGTATGCATTATCGTTGATGCGTTCCATGACTTGAAATGGTCCATCACTCCGAGGTAGGAGTTTTGAACGTCGTTTCTCCGGAAAACGTTCCTTCCTTAAATGCAACCAGACCCAATCTCCAGGTTCAAATACTACCTTCTTGCGTCCCTTGTTGGCTTGATTGACATATTGTTGAGTCCTCTTTTCAATGTTCAGCCGGGCCTTTTCATGAATCATCTTGACAAATTCTGCTTTCTTTTTGCCATCTAAGTTCACTCGTTCACTCAAAGGTAAAGGAATTAAATCTAAAGGTGACAATGGGTTGAAGCCATAAACAACTTCGAAAACATAGTTGCAGAATGTATACTTCGATTGTAAGCAAATTCAACATGTGGTAAACAATCTTCCCATCTTTTCAAGTTCTTTTTAATGATAGCACGCAACAAAGAAGACAAAGTTATATTCACTACTTCAGTTTGGCCATCCGTTTGGGGATGACAAGTAGTGGAAAACAATAACTTGGTTCCCATTTTTCCCCACAAAGTCTTCCAAAAGTAACTCAAAAACTTTGCATCCCTATCAGAGACAATGGTCCTGGGCATACCATGTAACCGAACAACTTCTTTGAAGAACAAATCAGCTATATGTGATGCATCATCAGTTTTATGACATGCAATGAAGTGTGCCATCTTGGAAAATCTATCCACCACCACAAAAACTGAATCTCTTCCCCTCTTAGTCCTAGGTAAACCTAAAACAAAATCCATAGAAATATTAGTCCAAGGTTCACTAGGTATTGGCAAAGGGGTGTACAAACCATGAGGTTTCAACTTAGACTTAGCCTGTTTACGCGTGATACACTTCTCACATATTCGTTCCACATCACGTTTCATATGAGCCCAAAAGAAATGATCATGCAAAATTCCGAAAGTCTTAGCGACACCAAAATGACCCATCAATCCACCACCATGAGCTTCTCTCATAAGCAATTCACGCAAAGAACACATAGGCACACACAACTTATTCTCCCGAAACAAAAATCCATCATCCCTATAAAACTTATCAAATGCCACTTTTTCACATGCATTGAACACATCACCAAAATCAGAATCTTTTGCATACAAATCCTTAATGTATTCAAAGCCAAGCAATTTTGTATCTAACATGGAAAGTAAGGCATACCTTCGAGACAAAGCATCAGCCACCACATTTTCCTTACCTTGCTTGTATCTGATCACATAAGGAAATGTTTCAATGAATTCCACCCACTTGGCATGACGTTTGTTCAACCTGTGCTGTCCTTTCAAATGCTTCAAAGATTCATGATCTGTGTGAATCACAAATTCCTTTGGCCATAGATAGTGTTGCCAATTTTCCAAAGCTCTTACCAAGGCATACATCTCCTTATCATAAGTGGGATAATTTAGGGCTGCCCCACTCAACTTTTCGCTGAAATAAGCAATTGGACGACCTTCTTGCATCAAAACAGCTCCTATGCCTATTCCTGAAGCATCACACTCAATTTCAAAACTTTTAGCAAAGTTATGTAAAACAAGCAAAGGTGCATTGGTTAACTTCTCTTTGATCAGATTAAATGCCTTTTCTTGTTCTTTCCCCCACTTAAACGACACATTTTTCTTGATGACTTCAGTAAGAGGGGCGGCTAAGCTACTAAAATCACGCACAAACCGTCTATAGAAGCTAGCTAAACCGTGGAAGCTCCTCACTTGGCTGATTGTTGTAGGCATTGGCCACTCTTGGATTGCCTTCACCTTTTCCTCGTCCACCTCAATTCCTTTATTACTAACAACAAAACCAAGAAACACAAGCTTATCCGTGCAAAAGGTGCACTTCTTGAGGTTAGCAAACAACCTTTCTTTCCTTAGAATTTCCAACACAGATTTCAAATGCATTACATGTTCTTCCAAGTTTTTGCTATAAATTAGGATATCATCAAAATACACAACCACAAATCTGCCAATAAATGCACGTAAAACATGGTTCATCAAACGCATAAATGTGCTTGGAGCATTAGTTAAACCGAAAGGCATCACTAACCACTCATACAAACCATATTTAGTCTTAAAAGCAGTTTTCCATTCATCACCTTCCTTCATCCGAATCTGATGATATCCACTCTTAAGATCAATTTTTGTAAAGACACAAGAACCATGCAATTCATCCAGCATATCATCTAATCTAGGAATGGGATGACGATATTTTACCGTGATGTTGTTGATGGCTCGGCAGTCAACACACATCCTCCATGTCCCATCCTTCTTAGGAACTAATTGTACTGGAACCGCACAAGGACTCATGCTTTCACGCACATACCCCTTCTCCAATAATTCACCTACTTGCTTTTGAAGTTCCTTGGTCTCCTCGGGATTACTTCTATAAGCAGGTCGGTTTGGGATTGACGCACCGGGTATGAAATCGATTTGATGTTCAATCCCTCGGATTGGAGGTAAACCATAAGGTACCTCTTCGGGAATGACATCTTCAAACTCCTGCAAAAGAGAAACAATTTCGCTCGGTAAAGTACCGACGAGATCATTAGTACATAAAAAAGCCTCTTTGTACATAAGTACAATAAGGGGCTGATGTGAAAATAAAGCTCTCTTGATCTCACTTTTTTTTGCAATGTAACTAAATTTTTCCTCTCTTGCTCTCACCATGGCCGAAATCCTCTCCCTTTGTTTTTCACTCTGATCAATGTTTTTCTCTCCTTTTTTCCCAAACTCTTTTTTTTCAATTTCGGCCTTTCTTTCTCTTTCCTTCTTTTTTTCATTTGATCTTTGTAACTTCAATTGGTCCTCCCTGACCTGTTTTGGAGTTAAAGGCACAAGAGTAATAGGCTGCTTTTTAAGAGTGAAAGAATACTTATTTGTGAATCCATCATGTGTAACCCTCAGATCATACTGCCATGGTCTTCCCAACAATAAGTGGCATGCATGCATAGGAACCACATCACATAGCACCTCATTTTCATATTTTGCAATTGTTAATGCCACCAACACTTGCCTTGTCACCTTGATTTCGCCACATTCATTCAGCCACTGAAGCCGGTAAGGTTGAGGATGTTTCAAGGTAGTTAAGGCCAATTTCTCCACCAAATAAGTGCTGGCCACGTTGGTGCAACTCCCTCCATCGATAATGACACTGCAAACTTTGTTGTTTACGAAGCACCGAGTATGAAATAGGTTCTCCCTTTGGTTACTTTCTTCCTCCTTAATCTGCACATTGAGAACTCGCCTTGCTACCAATAAATCTCCAATCACAGCATTTTGCTCTTCATCATCATCCTCCAAAGATGACATGTTGTCATCATCTACTTCTTCCTCATTCTCTGATTCAAGTTCTCCTTGGGCGTTTATAACCATCACCCTTTTGTTTACACACTGGCTGGCTATGTGTCCCCGCCCCTGACATTTAAAACACTTAATATCACGAGTTTTAGAACTTAAAGCTTCTATATTACCTGAAGAAGTGGCAGGTTTTGAATTGGCATTCTTAAAGGGCTCAAACTTTCGCTTATTGTGCAGCTGCAAGTCCCTTTTTGGAGCTGTCTTCCATGGATTGGTGGTAGTCAAAGGTTGTCCCCTCCTATACAATCTCTTTCGTTTAAATTGCTCCTCCACTTTTATGGCTTGATGCACCATATCCGTCAATTCAACATAGTGCTGCATCTCGACTATATCTGCAATCTCTCGATTTAATCCGTGCAAGAACCTAGCCATGGTGGCTTCCCGATCCTCATCTATATTGGCCCGGATCATAGCTACCTCCATCTCCTTGTAATATTCATCCACGCTCTTGGAACCTTGAGTTAACCCTCTGCAACTTTTGATACAATCCCCTATAATAGTGGCTGGGTACAAAACGCTTCCTCATAATCATTTTCATCTCCTCCCAAGTGTCTACGAGTGGCTCTCTATTCCTTCTCCTACTAATCAATAGTTGATCCCACCAAACAATGGCATAATCAGTAAACTCAATTGCAGCCAACTTAACCTTCTTTATCTCCGAGTAGTTGTGACAGTCAAACACCATCTCCATTTTTGTTTCCCACTCCAAATAAACTTCAGGATCATTCTTACCTTGAAAAGATGGAATTTTAATCTTTATGCTTCCTAAATCATTATCCCTCCTGGGTCTACCCATCCTAGCTTCTCTATTCCCATACTCACGCTCATACCTTCCTCGATTCACATATGGCTCATCAAAATCCTCTGACTCCACCTCTTCCTCAACATTCCTCCAAGGAACACGCTCACCTCGCTGCCCATTGGGAATGTCTTGTCGCTGGTCTCTAGGAGTTCCAGCTTCTACCCTATCCAACCTTGCATGAATAGGCTCTAATTCAACACTCAACATACGTCTCATCTCCCCTAACATTGCTTGCATTTGGAGGTTTGGAACTCTAGGTTGTCGAGATTCTTCGGTTGCATCTTCTTCTTGATTATTGGACATGTTTAAAAATCTGCAAAAAAAAGGTTAGAATCCTCACGAACACTCCCTCACGTGTTTCACTCAAGAATAGATACACTAGCACTCGTGTTTTCACTCTAAACGGCTTTTACCCTCTTATGGTCTCACACACTCTTGCCTTTTCCACTCTTTTGTGCCTTCTTTAGTTCTTAATGGAACTTCAAGAGCAAATGCAAGATAATCCAGCAGCGATTCAATGATGAGAAACAACCAAACTCAACAAATAGATCAAGAACTTGAATAAGGTGAGAAACAAGATTGAAAGGAAGAGCTTTTCTTTTAGGAATCGTATACTTCGTTCTTCTCTTCTTCTTCTTTTTTTTTCGTCCTTGTTTTTTTTTTGTCTGAGCAAGGAAAGGAAATAGAAACGATTTTGTTTTTTTTTTTTAGCAAGGAACAGGAAATAGAAATGCGAATAAAAGATAGTCAAACTTATCATAGAACCAAAGCTCTGATACCAAAATGATATGAATTCCACCAACAATTGTGATGAAACCCGATAACAATGATGGATTGAAACCCCAAGATCGTGAAGACAAGATTTGTTGAGCCTTGACCCTTCACCTGACCAGATGATGAACCAAGACTACGAAGGATTGAAACGCCACACCAAGAAATCTAGGTGATAAGTTTCGGTTGCTTGAACGCCACAAGATGAACTTGATAAGTTCAAAGAGTTCTTTGAAGAACCAAGAGGAACACAAGACCTCTCAAATGATCTGAAAAATCAATATTGAATTCCAAGTTACTGTTCACGCGGAAATGGCCATCTAAATACTTGGAACATCCCTCCAAGAATAGGAAAGGCATAATTATAGCTTTAAAGTCACATAAATATTACCATAACAGGTTCCCACGAAATTAGGCCTCTTTGTCTACTAGAGGCAGCCAAAAATAGCTAAAGGACCAGGTACAATGTAATAATCATGCCCCTTCAAAGGCCAAGTTTATTCCCCTATTAAATAGCCTTAAAACTCAATAAATTGGAGCTCATAAAGGGTCAAACATTACTGTTCACGTTGGTGCATGGATATGAGTCTCTTCACTTGCCCTGATGACATGGACTAGGCCTTGATTATTATTGGAGCCCATTTTGGTATTTTCAAAATCAGCCCAACTTTCTTGGATTATCCCATTGAGTGCTTCCTTGAAACGTTTGGCTCTAAGTCTTGTAATTGGGCCACTAGGAAGTGACAAAGGGTCTTGAGCTCCATTCCCATGTGTATGCTCAAGAAGTCCAGCTCCTTGGTCACGTACAAGTCCAGCTCCTTCATTTGCATCAGTGCTATCAGCTAGAACAGATGTGCCAGATAAATCGTATTGAAGACGTTTTCCTCTCACTGGTATGACGTCATCCTATGACCAAGTAAATCAATATTAGTAAAAATAAATTAATTATGTAACTAAAAAATGGATATAAAATACAAACACAAAGTAAATAGAAATGATAAAGTTATTTTACTCCTCAGAGTCATTCTTTAGAATAACTTTAATCAGTATTGAACGAGTCAGAGGAATCATCGTTTTCTTCTATGTCATGCTGTTGTGGACGACTCTCATTAGTTACAGGCGCATAAGTCTCAACATAATTTCTAGTCAACGAGATCATGCCAAATGAGCTAAAATCCACAAAAAGCTCAATAGACCCATTCTCATAGTATGCCTCACGGTTCGACGGTCCTTCTCCATCTTCACGTGCTTTCTCTTCAATAGGTGGAATATCATACGTGTTTCTAGGGGTAATCTTTTGAACAATCTTCCAACGACCGCTAGCATGAACGGGTCATCTTTGTACCACTTTTGGGAAGTGTTAATACTTATAAACAAACCACTTTTATCAAAGAGCTAAGTTTTGAGTACTCAAGTCAAACCAGTCACATTTGAGTAAATAAATTAAATTCTGTCACAAATAACACAACGCATAAATCTCCATGACTTGGCCATAAAAATCAATGTCTTCCTCAGTATGGTCCCCTAGAACAACCATGCCGCTATTTTGAGTACTATGAAACTGTTCACGAAGGATGTAAGAAACCTAACTCCGTTCACTATACACACCTAGAGTAACACAGTGCCCGTTGATCTGGACTGGATGCAAATGTATACAAATCATCCAACACCGAGCTCGAATTTTCATTGCGCACAGTTTGAATTTAAAATAATAAACACCCGTTAATGAGAATAAATAAACAAATATTAATAAAAAAGGAACATATAATAGAGAGAACATAAAATAAATACTCGATTTCTAAACCATAACAAAAGTCCTTCTTTGTGCCTCTTGTTAACATTTTATTGGCGATTGCCTCATTATCTCTTCCATGTGCTCGCTATAAAAAATATTGTTTTATTTATAATAAAACAATATAAACTGATAAGTGTTTAAATGAGCAACGATTGTATAAAGTGCTTACTCTATATGTTGTCTGATTTCCGAATAGTTGTTGAGTATGTACCACTGTACTTTTGTAAATTCCTTTATATCCAACTTGTCCTTGGTACCAGCTCCGAGAGGGCGAACATTCTAAGCGAATACAGAAAGATGACAACCCCGAGTTGTTCAATCATCCATGTCGGCATAGTTCTGGTCATTTCTATTAAATATCTTATCAGCCGTACCAAGATACATTGAGCAAAAAGTTAGACATTCATCTAACACACAACTGTTGTCATGTAATTCAATTATCCGTGCCCTATTCTTGACAAAACGCTTCATCTTCCCTATGTACCTCTCTATTGGATACATACACCGAAACTGGACCCCAAGTTTCACTTCTTGAGGTAAATGATGGAGGGAATAAATGTTCTAACTTGCAAAGAATCATTCTGATGTCCTTCTCTAACTGGTTCACAACTTCTAAACGTATGGTTCTTGAGCACAAGTCTCTGACGAATAAGCTCAGCTCTGTCAACACTGTACACATAAGAGTGTGTAGATACCTCTTTCTATAATTATTCGAGCGAAAAATCATTGCCGCTTAAAATTTCACACTGTCCGTGCACGTTTAACAGTGTCCGCACGATCGACAACCTAGACGACAATGTTTTGCATCCCAACATGACACCTTTCTTCCGTATGCTTACAAAAAAAGGATAAAAAATGCTAGGGTCCAAACGACCAGTGTAAACGTCCGTACGATTTACATTTTGGATGACATCGTTTTGTATTCCAACAGAATAGTGTATCGTCGTATACTTACAAACAAATGTTGTTTAACAATCCCGTCTGGACATCACTTAAAGCATCTGTACATGTTTTGTAATACTACACGACACCGTTTGGCTTCACAGTAAGCCGTTTGGATGCTTAAAGAGTCATCCAAACATTTTTTTCACAAACTAAGGCTATGTTTGTTTCATGTCTCAAAACGTTTTCTACTCACTTTTTCATCGATTCCAATACCTTTTCATCAATCCCAATAACTTTTTACAAATTCCAACAACTTTTAACACACTTTTCACCAATCCCAAGAGAATTTACACAACTTTCAAAAAAACAAAAACACAAAAACATATCACAAGACCTAAACCAAACATAGCCTAATTTTCTTTATAACTCATACCATTCAATTTACTATCAATTTTTCAATAACCCAAGTGTGTTAACAACAAATATAAACGTAAGTGTGTCCGTGAAAAGTATATAGTCACATATATACTAACAAGTGTTTTGAAGATCTAAATATTAACATTAAATAACCTAAATGTGTTAAATAGTTTTGAGGTTTGAAGAAGTGTGACGAAAAGAGAAACATAACATAAATTAACGTGTTTAACGAAGGATGAATAAACAGAAATACCCATATACTAGCTATAAATATCTATGTCTAAAATATAAATGAAATATACAACTATATGAAATGTCCAAAATATAAATAACATAACTGAAATAACATAACTATATCAAATGAATGTCCTCAAATAAAAAAGTCAAATAACAAAAAATAAATCGGATGGGAGCTACTCATCTGCGAGCTGCAGAACATCAAAGACCGTCTTTATGTGCTCCTCCATATCCGTGACCTGCTTCTTGAAGATGTCATAACCTTCAGATCAAACCAGACTGCCTCCACCTCTTTCCTAACTGAGAGTTCTGCAGGCCAACCTTATCCTCCAGAGCCGTGAGCTGAGTAACGATATCACTTAGCACCTGATGGATGGGCTGCGTCACCGCTCGCAGAGTAGCACTCAACTTTGCCTTCAGATACTCCACCAAGCAATCTGCCCAAGTCGGTCGATACGTCTGCTGTCCCTGGGTCGGGCTTTGACCGGGATCCCGCTCCTCAACCTGTGGATGCTTCTCCTCACATCTACCAGCAACTGTTCGTACGACCTGCTGTCGACGTATCTGAGCCATAGAACGCGATAGTGTAGTCTTGTTGATGGGCAGAAGTGGATGCCTCTTCAACTCCTCAGGGCCCTGATGTGCTAGCATCGCATCGAAGAACTACGTTAGAAGAAGTCCGTACGAAAGCGAATTTAACTCATGCAAGAGGCCCTCTGCTTGGAACCTCATGAATATGTACGCAACTAGATTAACTGGTGTCCTGCATCCCACCAGCAACATCAGCTCGGCGTGGTGAATCACTAGCTCTTTAGTGTGCTTCTTTGGGTCGATAGAGTGAGAGAAGATGAGGTGCATTATCCACCAAAAAGGAAGCAGCTGCCCATGGCTCATGCCTTTTCCCTCCAAAATCACTGTATTCGGACCACGGGGAAACCATACACGGGCCTCTCTATAATAGCCTGGACCATGAAGACCTCTAGCGCTGTCTTATAGTAATGGATGCCACTATTACACTGAGGTTACGTCAAGTGGGAGCATCATCAAGACACTTTATTCCAACATCTGTATCACAAAAGAGTACCAATTCACCTACTATGCACGTCTACAAAAAATATAACAGAATAACTACTACATTAACTACAATCCACAAAGGTCTTGATCTTATTCTCTTATTCTCTTCCTCTTCATATGATCAGGAGATCCTGAACCAATCCATCTATGGACGCTCTCAAAAATGATGTCTAGGTTCTTAATGACCCAGACCTAACTACCAGCTTAGTATCAAGACCGCACGAGTCAAACTCTTAGTAAATTCTCCCCAAGTACATTCTAAACTTCTACTAAAAGAATTTAACAAACAACGGTGAGTTCAAATGACTAAGTAAAACCAGTGGTTAGTAGGTCATGTAGCAAATAATATAAAAAAGACACTGAAGAAACACATTCAACATTTCTCCTATAAAGGAAAAACTTAATTCTTTAAAAATGATCTTTTACAATTTTAACCACCACTCCTCAACATTTCTCCTATATCATACAACATTACTCCTAGAGTAAAATACAGTCTCACTCCCAGTGTGAATCACTGTGCCAGAGTGATATATGTGACCTCTGTATTGTGCGACATTACGCCCAGAGTAGAATACAATCCTTATTGTTTGACATTACTCCTAGAGTAGAATACGGTAACCTTATAAAAGGATTTTTTCCACGTACGATGGAGCGGCCATGACGCCCCAACATCTGGTATAGATCCTCTTATGCACAGTACAATCACGACTTCAAAGTACAAGTTAAGTATGCATGTCTCATGTCAATACCCATACATATCACGCATTATATGCCATACCTTAACAACACCTTAACCCCCAAACTTTCCTTTCCAAAGTATAAGTTAAGTATCCATGTCTCATGTCAATGCCTATACATATCATACATGATATGCTATACCTTAACCCTTTCCCTTGGAAATCATAAAAACATTGTTTTTTTTTTCAAAAGAAACGTGTTTTGAAGGAAAAAAAACACCTTGATTTCACAGTTAAAAACCAGCTTAAACACCACATAGAAAAAACTAATTTTGAAATAATCAAAGACAAAGAGTTTTGAAATCACTAAGAATTCTACAAAAGAATATGGCCAAGCTTTGAAAAACATTTATAGAATTTTTTTGAAAAGAAACAGATCAGACTTTGAAAAAAAATTAAAAACGAATCGAACTTTAAAATGAGGCTATTTTGAAAAGACGAGCTTGTTCTTCCTCAAGAACACAAAGAACACGAAGAACGCAAAGAACGTCAATAGATGCTAGAATAATTTTAAAAAAACACAAAAGATTCACACAATCCTTTTGAAAAGTTTTGAATTGAAATCAAAGACAACCAAGCTAACTTTACCTCTATTGTAGTTGAGCTCCTTCTATGATCTTCTAAGCTTTGCTTCTTCCTTCTCTAATCGAATTCACTCTTGCTTCTCGTAGTCTTTCCTCTTCTTCACTACCTGAATTTTCTCTTTTCTGTGAAAGCTCCACGATTTCACTCAAATGGTGAGTTTTTCTAATAGCCGAACCCCCTATTTATAGGCTTCCAAGACTTAGTTGCTAAGTTTCATCAAATATCCTTTCATCTTTAACTACAAGTAATCTCTATCCAAAATTTTATCTCTATTCATAAGTCATCTTTATCTACAATTTCATCTCTATCCACAACTTTATCTCTATTCATAATTCATTTCTATCCACATTCATCTCTAACCATAACTCATATTTACCCATAGTTCACCTCTATCCATAAGTCATCTCAATCTGTAATTCATCTTTATCCAAAATTCATTTCTATCCATACCACATTTAGGCATAATTCATAAATCTTCCTACTAGCTTCCAAAAAATATAATGTCTCCAAAATTGAACCATAAACTCATGAATAAACCCCTGACCTACTAGCTGACAAAATTAAATTCGCTCAAAACGTGCTCCTTAACATCCTGAATAAAAACTTAGTTACTTGTAAACTCCAATTCTCACTTAATCAGGTCCTAATCCAGGTTTTGAAATTAAGGTATCAAGTACTAATTAATCTCCAAATCACCACTAAATAACTATAATTATTCACTAATTACCCCTTACTGCACTACTCAATCCAAACTTTATTTCACAGACAATATGCATGTTATATTAAACAAAAGCTCAGGTATGACACTCTCATAGCCCATAAACCATGCTCGCTCATCCAGCGAGAATAGGACTCAGGAATTGCGGACATTGACCTCCAAACGAGGATCCAACATGTTGGGTATCAGAAGAATCGCGGGGCAAAACTCTTACACTAAATCTAATAATTCAATATATGTATGGTTTTTAATTGGAGTAAACTTTTATAGAATTTTACAAAAGCATTGGAACCAGAGCAAATGGCACCATATAGGTCACCCCTACATGTGAAGAATGATATGTAAGTTTAATTGACAACTTTGTTCTGTTTGTACTGAAAATATATGACCCTTGGAAAATGAAGATGAATGTCATGTACGAAGACAACTGAGCTTTACATGGTTTTTAATGGAGTTGTTAGTCTACAGATAACGTTGTTTGTGCGTCAGTTATTTTAGATAGTGTTGTTAGTGCTTCAGTTGTTTTATCGAAGTCTTATTTAAGTTTTCATAGAATACTCTGTGATTTCAGTGTGGAATTTATCAATGAAAGTTTAAGTTAAGAAGGTTCAGGTCCCTTCGAAGAGGCCAAATTCTCGTTTATTATCATACTCTATATTTTGGTACATAACAATGAAAGTTGGTTTGTTTTCTTTGAGTGTAGTGGGTAAGACATTTGATAACTGTTAGAATTTTTATTGTTGGCTCTGCAACAGCCTTTTCTTAGCTAAATGGATGATATAAAATTTAAGTTAAACCACCACTTTCTACACTAATATGAAATTTAAGGTTAGGGATGAGCATCTCCCTAACATTAGGGGGTTGTATGTTTTTACCCAACAATGCTTCTAGATCTTGTCTCATGCCTTTACGTCTCACCTATACTTCTCCCTCGTAACCGTGACTATGGCCCTTTTCATGTCAGCCATGGATGTAGTGGTCTCTCTTATCTTCTCTGTACGCCTTAGAGTCAATGATAGAAGAACTTCAAACCGAGTTTAGTTGGAAGAGATAGAACTAGAACCACATCCATCACAAGATCTATTTTGTAAACTTGGCAGCAACCAAAGAAAAGTGCAACCTTGGGTTCTTGTTCTATCGTGTTTGGATTTCAAAAAGTTTTTGCTTTTAACCCCTAAAATCGTGTTTGCAAAGTAAAGGGTAAGGTTAGAAAAGCAAACATAGACTTTTAAGTGGTTCGGAAAACCCCGCATACATCCATCCTTCAAGCTTCTTTCCAAGCCTTGAGGTTTTTTTACTATGTTACAAATAGTGTACACTCTAGCTTTTGGGTGTTACAGAACCTTACAAGTGTTTTACCGGGCTCAAGACTTGCTACCCAAGTGATTTTTCAGGTGCATCACTCGTAACCTTACCAAGCTTGAGATATACCCTCTATATGCTTCATCTTTAGTGAACAACCTCACAAAAGAAATCACTTCTTTTCTCAAAGTGGGGATAAGAAAATTGAAAGCTCTATCTCTTTTGACTCACACAATGACAAGGATGTGAAGATGTAGTTTGTGTATATGATATGAGAAATATGAACAAGAAGGTTTGAGATCTTTCTTAAGCTGGAGAAATTATATGTGATCATTCTCTCCCTTTTATAGACCTTAGGAAGGCCTTATATAGGCCACATATCAAAACTAGGCATTTCTGGCTGTTGGGGGTCGATCTGAATATTTTACCTTTGTACCGGTCGACCGCTTCAACTAGCCATTGCCCAACGGTCATAAAATTTGAATGCTATAAATTTTTTTTCCTATGCGCCTGGTCGATCTCTTAGTTTGCCCAAGGTTGATCTTGAGCTATGTAACTTGATTTTGATGATAACAAATAAGAAAATAACTTTAGTGTATTTTTAGAATACGCGGTTGTCAATCCACTATTCAATAGAGAGCACTCAGTTGTATTTAAATTTAGGGTTAAATGCATGTCATGCCCCTATGGTATGCGGTAATAGCAAATATGCACCTGAGGTAAACAAAGTCATTTTCATACCCCTGAGGTAAACATTCAGGAGCAAATATGTCCTTCCGTTATGTTTACCTCAGGGGTATGAAAGGGCATATTTGCTCCTGAATGTTTACCTCAGGGGTATGAAAGGGCATATTTGCTCCTGAATGTTTACCTCAGGGGTATGAAAATGACTTTGTTTACCTCAGGGGCATATTTGCTATTACCGCATACCACAGGGGCATCGCATGCATTTAACCCTTAAATTTATTGTTTATTCTGTATACCCTATCTTTAATTTAAACACCATGGCTTGCACTTAAACTATGATATATTTCATTGTAGGAGTTTTCGTGTCGAAATGGAAAATATTGGATATCAAAAAGCACTGAAAAACTCTATATGCCAAGATGGTGTCGTAACATGGTTGACATGGTGTCGACACATAGCACAGAAGTCAGACTGCAATTTTGATGGTGTCATCATATGGTAAGCACAGTGTCAACACATGTGAAGATTATGTCGACACATGGTAAAGGAAGTGTCGACGAGCAAGTTCCAGACTTGATGAGGGTGTCGACACATAGGCATATATGTGTCCAAACATGTTGCGGGAACTCAGTTTTTAAAAACGACGCTCAGCCAGTGGCGGATCCATGATGGATTTTCATGGGGGTCGAACTTTACATGCAAAATAACAAGAATTTTTTTTCTTCGTAATGCAAATAATTTTTTTAAAGTTATAATATCGAAAATTAAATATTAAAAGCATTAAAAATAATAGAATACACGTACCGTACTATATAGTACGACCGAGAGATAACAATTGCATCCTACGTTTTTGCATACCATTATCTAAACAAAATAAAACAAAGTGAAAACAATCAATCAACAATTTCACAAACCAATTCAAAATATGAAAACAATTTCACAAACCAATTCAAATAAACAGTTTCACAAATCACATATATCTAAATTCCAAATCAATTCAAAGAGAGACGTTATGTGATAAAGTTGGCGGCAAACATAAGAAACTAAAATTAACGATCTAAGTACATTCCAAACATATGATCCATTAAACTGCTAGTCCAACATTCTAACCAAACCAGAGAATGCTATTTTTCTTACTAAACTCTGTTTTACAATACTATTCCAGTGACAATTAGTAATATATGCTCCAATCATTTCTTTTTATTCCTGGTCCACACTTCTCCAAGAGAGATGAATACCAATTGAATCAAATAGCAGTATGCTGCCGTCCACATAACAATAACAACAAAATGGATTCCAAAGATAAACATGCATACCTCTTTCTGCTCTAACCGTTTATTCAATTCATTTAACTCTTTGTCCATAGTATTTTGCAGGAGTGTGTGCTCCCACTCCTTTGCTACTTCATCATCGATTTCCCTTGAATCACCTGCCAAAATTCAGGAAGTTTAGCCTACAAAAAATGGCTCCAACCAAACTTATATTGCTGTGAACAAGAAAAACAGAGATAAAACAATAAAGGAAGAGATGACAAATAGGTAGTGGACTAAATACAACAAACAGCAAATGAAGTTTTAACTTAATTTGAGAGGTTATCATCTATAGATATAGTTCCGTATATAAAGAATTATATATTGAGCAAGCCCCAGAGTAGGGAAGATTCATACCTGTTATTGTTTCACCCATTTGATAATCAAATGACTCCATGCTGTACAAGCCCCTCTTAAGCCCATCACTTTTAACAGGGCAGGTACTACCATCCTGGATGACAGTTTTAGTTTCACATATGTATCCAGCTGATGTATTCTGCTCAGTCTAGTGGTAACAATTATTTATCACCAAAGGAGTAAGGGGACATACATTATGATACTAGAAGATAAGTCACAAAAGAAAGTCAACAGGAGATATTACACATACTTGACGATCTGTTTCATATTGTTCTGCCACAGGGCATCTGCTGCGGTATTCATGAAGCTCCCGACACATACTTGAAGATCTGTTTTGATGGAGCTCAAGGTACCGTGTCAAAGGAACCCGTTCAAGTGCCAAGTGGACCGGTTACAAGAGCACGAGCAAAGAAGTTCAAGGATGCACTCAACGGGCTAATTCAAGAGGCATGGGATCAAGCAAAGGCGTGGAAGCCCATTCAGCATGACCCACGAATTGTCAATGTGCTTCAAGTTCTAGAAGAGCCCGAGTAGGGTTTTCATTTGAGCATGCAAGGAAGTCTTCTAGAAGATACTCCTAATTAGGGTTTCGGATGGCATGATTTTGGGACTATTTTAGCCGCACCTTTCTTTCCATTTAGGAGCTGATTTCGAGTTTAGTTTAGGTGTTAAGTTTGTTTCCTTTTCGGTTTAGGCGCCAAGCATTATTTCCTTAATAACCGAATCTATTTTAGGTGTCTTTTAGTTTCCTTTTGAACTAGGTTTAGGCGCCACTTTTTTACCTTATTTGTGAGTGTCTCTTTTAGGGTTTTCATGTATTATATGGCCTATATATAGAGGCCTAAGTTGTAGTTCGGAATTCATTGAATATACACGGTTTGTGAGGTTTTTTTTTAATTCTCTTTGGTTCTTTGACGAACTTCTCGAACTTATCGGGAATTTTCCCGTGGCGTTCAACTCGACTTATCAAACGGATTTCCATCCCGTTTGTGGCGTCTTCACTATACCGAGGTTCTTGCTTTCCTAAGCAACGGGTCGAGGTTCCATTCGAATCCATCCTAGAGACGATCTTGGGTTCCTCATAGTTGTTGGGTCTCGTTACGGGTTCACGGGGTTCACATCATGTTTCAAAGATCTTCATTAGCAGCTTCAAGCCAAACAATCCTTTCCTTGAGAACCTGCACAATTAGTCTAATTAAGTAACTTATCTAAGAAACAACACACATAATCTCCAACAAAAAAATGAAGAAAGAATAGATAAGTGCACTCTAACGCAATAAACAAGCGATTAGAGATATGAGCTGAAATAAGGCCAGTGAGTTTTTTGCCGAACAACCTACATTATCTTGGCTCAGCATTGACCCCCCCAATTTCCAAGTTGGAGAATATTTTTCTAAGATTGCTTATGAGTGATGTTTTTCCAAGTTGTAGATGTTTTTCTTTCCTGGATTGTAGTAGTCTAGTGATTATTCTTTTCATACCCCAGTTTCCAAGTTGGAGAATATTTTTCTCAGATTGCTTATGAGTGATGTTTTTCCAAGTTGTAGATGTTTTTCTTTCCTGGATTGGAGTAGTCTAGTAGTAATTATTCTTTTCATACCCCTTCTCTTGAATACCACCAGTATCTTGGCTCTTTTGGTTTTAACTAGTCTGGAATCAAAAACGAAAAAGAGTAAACAGTAAAACCGTCTTCAGTCTCCCACACACCACACATGAGCACAATATCCAGGAGTTCTAGATCGTATGGACATCTGGGAAGCACCTGGTGTCTTATTGATTAAATTGTCTCCCTCTATAAGCTGAAAGTTCTACCGAAACCTAATAAGAACCACTTTCTTGCCAAGATAAGGGAGAACAATCACATAGTAGACGACAATCCCGTGCAAATAAATATGAACTGATACTAACAGCAACAATCAATAATTCAAGGCCTAGGGCTGTACGCCTATACCCAAAATAAACCAAGATTAAACTCGGATCGAGCTCGCTCTAACAATCTAAACGAGCCGACTTTGAGCTCCACTTCAGATGGCTTAAAATAACAGAGAAAACATGAAGTGGAAAAGAACGATATTCACATCTTCAACATAAATGAAGAAATCACCCACCTTTCGCCAATTTGAGAAAGACGTCGGATAAAAAACACTGAGAAATCTGCCCCATTTTGGATCGCGGTGACGCTCAAGTTTGCGTCCACAACGGTGCTTTCAGAGAAGGGAGGGCCTGGGCACGGTGGTGCGGTGCGGCGCGGCGGTGGACGAGAGAGAGAGAGAGAGAGAGGGGTCGAAGAGAGATGGGTCGAGACGAGAGAGAAAAACAGGTTTTGATTTTTTTTAAGGCAGAGGGCGAAACAACGTCGTTTCCCCCTCTGCCAGTTAAAAAAATAAAGGGCCTTGGCCCAAAAGGGCCCAGGCCCTGAAGAGAAATATCTGGAGCGCCTGGGCCAATGGGGGTCGAGCTCCCAAAAGCCCAGGCGCTCCAGGGTTGGTCTGGGCCTATGGGGATCGGGCTCCCATAGGCCCAGACCAACTTCTAAAAAAAATAAAAAAAAAATTTACATGCAAAAAAATTTACATGTTGCGGGAACTCCGGATCCCTAAAGACTGAAGACCTACAAAGGGAACCTTATGGAGAGAGAAAAGATGACTTTTGCGTAACATTTGTCTCTCTACATCATCAATCTTGACCTAGCCTATTTGAAGTGAGAGAAAAAAGCAAAAGAAAAAGGTTGCACATTTTTCAAGAGATGTGGTCTCCCATTGCTATCACCATCGTCACATCTTGTCTTGTAGCCCTTTATTAAGCTTTGCTTTGCTGATTTGGCCTTGAGAGCTATTTTTTATTTATTTTTATCTTTAAACTTTGAAAACCCTTTGAGTGCGAGATATACTAGGGCCCACCCATGATGATAGAAGAAATCTCACTGGTTTTGAGATTTGTGACGAGTTGAACAATGAGCTCGAGAAAACTCTTGTAACGGTTACTTAGCACCCAGAAGCTAAGTTGTAGATAATATTGGATTATGGTGGAGAAGCCCAACGAAGCCAATACCCTTGGTGGTGGATGTAGGAAAGTATTGGCCGAACCACCTAAAAATCGTGCTGTTATCTCTCTTCCCTACTCTCGTACTTATTGCTATTTGGACTTTATTGCTTTACTATTTATTTTTTATCTTTGGGATTGACATTAAACATATTCAGATCTTTGTTTTATTTGCTAAACCCAAGGGATATTTTTTAGATATGTGTTTCTATAAAAAATGGGCTAAGTTTTCGATAAACCCAATTCACCCCCCCTCTTCGGTCGATATTCGGACTCACAATTGGTATCGGAGTTGAGGTTTATTGTGTTTACTAATGACCACTCTTGTTAGCTCTTCATTGTCTGAAGGTCAATCCACTATCCGGCCTCCTTTGTTCAATAGAACATGCTACGGGTATTGGAAGGCAAGGATGAAAATCTATGTCCAAGCTGTTGACTACAATCTTTGTAAGATTATCACAAACGGACCTAGACTTCCTAAAGATGAAGCTGGCTTGTTAAACCTGAAGCATATTGGAATGAAGCTGATCATAATAAGCTTATGTCTTTAAATGCTAAAGCTATGAATGTTTTATATTTTACTTTTGATGCTAACGAATTTAATCGTGTTTCTGGTTGTGGTGAATAATATTCTGATGACGATGAGATGCCTTGTTTACAAGGAAATTTAAGAAGTTCCTTAGAAAGAAGTAAGGTGACAAGAAATACCCAAAGAAGAACAACTGTTTTTAAGAGTTCGAACAGACCTGAAAGGAAGAAGAAAGAGGGTGGCCTCGAATCCGGAGACTCATGCCTCTGCTAGATCTCAATAAGATTTTAGTGTTAGAAGAGCAATCCAGCCAGAGCAAAAATAAAAGGGGACTTGCGATCTAGTTGACCATTGCCCGGGTACGAGCCGTCACAGGGTACTTGGGAGACTTGCTATCGCTTTCCCTCTTCCCGGGTATGAGCTGGCATAGAGAACTCAGGAGATTTGCGATCGAGTTGACCACTGCCCGGGTCCTAGCCGACACAGGGTACTCGGGGAGACTTGCGCACTTGAATCGACTAGGAGCAAAATTATTTATGTATTCACCAAAAACTGGAAACAAGAGAATCAAAATGTCTCAAATAATAAAACAAGTAGGAATCATCAAATAAACTACTGGAAATATTTCCGCAAGTGAGCGGCATTCCATGGATGGGGTAGGTGCTTCCCGTGCGAGTCCTCGAGGTGGTATGTCCCAGGCCTGGTGGTCTCCACAGCTCTGTAAGGGACTTCCCAATTGGCACAGAGTTTCCCTTCAACTATAACTTTTAGTGTAGAATGAAGTTACAAAACATCAATTAAACATTTAAATTTAAAAGAATTCAAGAGATGAAGACAGCTCTTCAATTAGTTCGGAAGAAAATAAACCAAAGCCTAAAATAATTGCAAGAAGGTCAAAACCAAAAAAACGGCACAATCCGACGGTGGACAATAGATCATTGGTCCTATTTTTTAACGAAGAACGTATGCAAGAAACACTAATCTTTAGCGTATAAAATCTTCCCTGAAAACGATGTACGATACATCAAAAGAAAATTTACAATAGTCATAAAGGTGATATGAATCGTCTACTTGCGATGTATCGAAACCAAAAGAGAAGAACATCTTCCCTTTGAAGATCGACAAAAGGAGGATCTAACTTCTCTACCCACATGTTCCCAAATAACGATAGTAACAAGGGATGCAAGGAGATGGTTAAAAATCATTGTGGTGAACGGAAAAGTGCTTTAACGTGGCTTTTTTCTAGATGGGGTGGCCTTTGCGCCAACTGATGATGTCAAGAATCACCACAATACTCGGAAGCCAAGTGAATCTGTAAGAACCACCAAGGGGGGTGGCCTCGAGTCTTGAGACTCCGACGATCAAGTTAGAGCTTTGGGAAGGTGATGAGTATTTTGAGAATAGAATTGGGTGTGTGTCTAATGAGGAGAATACTTGGGTTTTTATACCTGTACCATAGTCCTGTTAGGAGACTACCTCTTAAGGTAGTAGAGTTGTATTAGAAGAGTGCCTCCGACCATTCAAAATGACATGAGGAGTCCTCGAGTGGCTAGACTTCTATGGGAGATCAGATGCTAGACTAATATGCGAGGTCGGATAGTCGGGACTGAACAACTAGTTAATAGCTCGAGCCTAAGTTGTTTGGTCTGAGGAGGGTCGAGTATTTCATGACCCATCTTTTTTATGCTTAATTGAATTGAATCATACATTCCTTAGTTGAAAACATGTCATTTTACACATTTGCATGTCACGTGTCATCATTTGAGTTCGACACTTCAGAACTTTCTTGACTGTTTTCTCTGGAATATGTATGTGTTCACATTATTCATGAATGTGTCAACACACTGGCTGTTCCTGTAGAAGATAGTTACGTAAGTTCCGACACATGTTTTTGTATGTGTCGACACATAAGTCCTATGCATGTGCAATGTGCCGACACATGCTTTCATAAGTGATATGAATTCCACCAACAATTGTGATGAAACCCGATAACAATGATGGATTGAAACCCCAAGATCGTGAAGACAAGATTTGTTGAGCCTTGACCCTTCACCTGACCAGATGATGAACCAAGACTACGAAGGATTGAAACGCCACACCAAGAAATCTAGGTGATAAGTTCAAAGAGTTCTTTGAAGAACCAAGAGGAACACAAGACCTCTCAAATGATCTGAAAAATCAATATTGAATTCAAAGTTACTGTTCACACGGAAATGGCCATCTAAATACTTGGAACATCCCTCCAAGAATAGGAAAGGCATAATTATAGCTTTAAAGTCACATAAATATTACCATAACAGGTTCCCACGAAATTAGGCCTCTTTGTCTACTAGAGGCAGCCAAAAATAGCTAAAGGACCAGGTACAATGTACTAATCATGCCCCAGCAAAGACCAATAAATTGGAGCTATTAAATAGCCTTAAAACTCAATAAATTGGAGCTCATAAAGGGTCAAACATTACCGTTCACGTTGGTGCATGGATATGAGTCTCTTCACTTGCCCTGATGACATGGACTAGGCCTTGATTATTATTGGAGCCCATTTTGGTATTTTCAAAATCAACCCAACTTTCTTGGATTAGCCCATTGAGTGCTTCCTTGAAACGTTTGGCTCTAAGTCTTGTAATTGGGCCACTAGGAAGTGACAAAGGGTCTTGAGCTCCATTCCCATGTATACGCTCAACAAGTCCAGCTCCTTGGTCACGTACAAGTCCAGCTCCTTGATTTGCATCAATAAGTGTCGACATATGTTTCGGATGGACGGTTTTTTAAAGCTTCGATTCAGTTGCTCTCATTAATGCCTATTACATTTAATGAGTCGACACTTAATATACTTAACTCCCATATCCCTAAAATTACTTATCCATCTCTTTCAAATGCTACAGTGCCCTAACTCTCTCATGCCACATCTCCTCACCGCCAAAATCTCTCTCTCATGCCCTAACCTCCACTAAATAATCCCAAAACTTCATTCCCTCTCCATCTCCTTCAGATAAAACTCTAACCTTGCATCCTAAGATGTCTAGTGGGCGAAGGAAACAAGTTCTTGTTCATAGGGAGTCTTCACAACCACGAGAGGGACAAAAGAGAAGAAGACCTTCAACTCCTTCAGAAGCAAATCTATTCCGCTCTAGAATTTATCAACATCGCTTTCAAATGACTTTTGACATCAAAAGGTAATCTCTGGCCAATGGGTTTTGTTGCCGTGGTTCAGAGAGCACGATTTTGATTTTCAAGCACTATTTAATGCTCAAGGTTGGTCAAAATTTATTGGCCTCAGATGTGATTCATTTTCGTATTTGGTGAAGCATTCCTATGTAAATTTTAATTTTGATATATCTGAGAAGGCATCGTGATTTATGAAGGAAAAAGACATTGACTTATCTGTCAATGGGCTGAATGTTGAAGCCCATTCCCCCAACCAAGGGTGAAATTTTTTGATTCATTTACATGGGCTAGTTTATCTGATGTAGATCCCATTGGTTGTATTGGATAACCCTGAATTAGATGAAAGTGTGAAGCCAGTGGCTAGTGACTTCAATGTTCACAGGAGACTACTCCATCACATGGTTTGTATATTATTCTTCCTAGGATGGGAAGTTTTGAATATGTTACATTTCTGGATATGTTTGTTATGTATTGTCTGATCACACCACGCCAGATGAATCTTGGCCATCTTTTGTTAAATCATATGAAGGCAACTTATGAGAAGAAAAGGCAGAGTTTTCCATGTGGAAAGTTGTTTTCACAGATATTTGATTTGCATGATATTGAGACCAATGGTGGAGAAAGAGAAAAACCAAAGGTCTCACGAGAATACAATCAGAAGACCTTGCATCTTATGGGCTTCATTCAAAATGACGATGATCAATGGGTAAAGAATGTAGTGGCAACGCCTTCTCAGGAGATTCAAGAAGAAGAAGCTGAGCATGAAGAAGCTGAAGAAGAGGGTCAAGAGGAAGTCGAACCAATGGCTAATGAGCATAGACTAGAGAGTGAGATTCCAGTGCCAGCATCTCCACATATTTCTACAGTAGGCATATCAATGTCTTTTGGATCTCATGATGCTAGGCTGGGCCTTCTAGAAGCTTCAATGTCAGCTCTCATGGAATAAGTGTTCTTGTCCCATTGCGACATGTGGGCAAGATTTGATGAGATTAAATCCATTCCATTCTGTCACACTTCAGACTTGGAGAACATTACTCATGAGACTCGCTACCACTATGTTGACCTGTTCACTATGTTTTGGGCAAAATTATGGGATTGGCGATAGTCTTTTATTACATAGATGAAAGATTTGATGACTACTCAGGGTCAGATGACAGACTTGGTGTCCAGGACAGCTTCTGATGTGACCCAGACTTGTGACATTTTCATCAACAAGGGTACAGATCTTCGACCTAGTGTTGAAGGTCAAATGGTCCAGTCATTCATGGACTGCAATCCTTCGCATGTATCGCATTGATCCTGATCATTGACCGGTGTAGAGATCTTTAACATTACCTGTAGCCCTTATCCTTTCCATTTACTTTACCCTCCCTCTCATTTAGGTAGTATTCTTAAACTCTAAACTCCAGTTATTTTCCAAAATATTGAATTGTTTGTGATCTAAGATAATGTTATGGAATTGGAGAAGTTTGGAGGTTGATTAGAAGTTTTTCTAACAGGTTTATAATTTTTGGAAATCTGTAAATACAAAGTAGACTCTTGCAAAATTTTTTAAAAACAAAGAAAGCCTTTTGGAACAAACTATTTTTAAAAACCTCTGCTTGTTCTGACGGGGAGCATTTTGTTTTCATTGCAAAGATGTTTAAAAAGGGAATTTGTCATAACTTGATTTTGATGATAACAAATAAAAAAATAGCTTTGGAGTATTTTTAGAATATGTGGTTGTCAATCCACTATTCAATGGAGAGCACTCAAAAATATTTAAATTTATCGTTAATTTTTAATGCCCTATATTTAATTTAAACATCATGGTTTGCTAAGAACTAGACTGTCATTTTGAAGGTGTCGACAACTATGAAGAAAGTGTCAACACATGCCACAGGCACTGGGAGCAAGTTCGATACTCGATAAAGGTGTCAACACATATGCATATATATGTGTCGACACTTGTTGCGGGAACTTAATTTTTGAAAACGATGCTCAGCACGCTAATGAAGACGATGTGGCACTTAGGGCACCTGTCCAACATTCGAAAATTCCCTCAGGACCTCAAGACTTAAGACCTATAAAGGGAACCTTATGGATAGAGAAAAGAAGACTTTTGCATAACCTTTGTCTATCTAAATCATCAATCTTGACCAAGCCTCTTTCCAAGAGATCTGATCTCCCATTGTTGTCATCATCATCACATCTTGTCTTGTAGCCCTTTATTGAGCTTTTCTTTGCTGATTTTGCTTTGAGAGCTATTATTTATTCTTGGGCCTACCCGTTATGATAGAAGAAATCTCATAGGGTTTGAGATTTGTGACGAGTAGAAGAGTGAGCTCTGGAAAACTTTTGTAACTGTTACTTAGCACCCAGAAGCTAAGTTGTAGACACTATTGGATTATGGTGGAGAAGCCCAAGGAAGCCAATAGCCTTGGGGGTGGACATAGGCAAGTCTTTGCCGAACCACCTAAAAATCGCGGTGTTATTTCTCTTCATTACTCTCGTATTTATTGCTTTCAATTATTGCTATTTAGACTTTATTGTTTTACTAGTTTTTGTTTATCTTTGGGACTTACATTAAACATATTCAGATCTGTGTTTTATTTGCTAAATCAAAGGGATATTTTTCAGGTCCAAGTTTTTATCAAAAAGGGCCTAAGTTTTTTATGAACTCAATTCACCCCCTATTGGGTTGATATTTGGAATCACACTCTTCATGTAGAGGTCGACCTTTTATAGACCGCTATAACATTGTTCTTCAGCCGCTATAATTAAAAAGCCCATTTTTGCCATTTTTGAAATCTCAATTTCAAAAACAAACTTCCGAAAAGTATAACCAAGACTTGTGAGTTTATATAGGGATTATTTGAAAACAATTAAGGTTCATTTTGGTTGTTAAACTTGTGATAAGAAGATTATGCACTGTTTGAAAGATATGCATGTGTATGATTCAAAATCCTTGTCAAATGTGAACCTAAGAGTTACAAGGTTATACCCTATGGTCTTGAATCTTCATTTTTGAGCTCATTGCATCTTCTTAAACTTCAGTCTTCTTGTCTTTGACTCTTTGATAAAAATGTCATTGTCTTTGAAGATGCCCAATTTATAAACTTAATACATTTATTGAAAGCATCAAAATATCGATTGTGAACAAAAATTGACAAACGAACTCCTACATGGAATCAAACTCCGAACAGCTCCAAACCATAACCAAAATCCACTAATCCACAATCAGCATAATGAACAATGTTTAAAGTTTGCTCATATACCTTTTTAAGTGTAGATTTCTTAACAAAACTCCACTCAATGAAAGCACCAAAATTGTTAAGGACCTAGTCAAAGCCACCAAAACAATTCACCAAAATAACTTAATCCTAGATGAGTTTCAAATCATCTCTCCTAAAGTTTAGGATATATCCTTAAAATCTTAGATATTTGAATAACATCACTTATTCGAATAAGAAATGTTATTCAATTAATCCACTAGTGTTTATCTCTATAATCTTGAAGAATTGAATTCAAATAAAATAACTTTTACCTAAGATAGACATCACTAAAATGACGAAACAGAAACCATTAGGGTCTCTTGTTGCTGCCCCCGCCCTACACAGTGGTGCTGCCTCCCTGCACCTCCACAGGTGGTGATGTTCCTTCGAGACCTTCATCTGCACTTTCGATCTTGGCACCATAAAGGGTGGTGGTGCTCCTCCACTGGTGGTAAATCATCTTCCCTGGTGGCTCTTGGTGGTAGCTAGGTGTTCGACATCCGCAGTCTAGTGGTCTACTGCTTGGCTTGGCTGGTTGCCAAGGCTTGAGTCATGGCAAGCCACTGGCATGTCAGGGCTATCAAGGGGGGGGGGGGGGAACGATTTGGTGCAAAGAGATTTGGTTCAAAGTTGTGCAAAGGAAGGGTTGTTACTTAAAAAGGTACATCCAATGGTCTCAAATCTTCACGTCATTTAATGAGATCTCAAACCAATTTCACGGCACGGCTCAGCTTGGCTGATTTCTTCTCTATTATTATTAAGATTCTTCTCCGACAAGACTCTTCTTCCCCGCGTCTCCCACAATTGTTCTTTCCCGATTAAGAGCGCTAGAGAAAGAGAGTAGAACCGTGAAACCAAACCTAATCAAGAACCCGATTCGATTTCCATGGGTAACAAATGTGGTATTTACGTTATTTTGTTGTGTGAACCTGAGTCCCGAGTTGTTTTTGTGGGTTGAACGTTATTTGAATTTACTCAGAAAAAAAATCTCTCGCTCATCTAACTCTACTCGGCATTCCATAATCCATATTCCAACCTATTTTTAGGTTTCTTTGTGGGGTCATTCGGTTGCCTAAAACTCACTCAAATTGTGTTGACTCATTGCAAATTGATGGCAGCAAGTTGCGAAGTCCAGGTGGCGATAAGTTGTACCCATCTCCACCAGCAAACAAGGTCAGCCACAGGTTAGCCTGCTTGCATGAACTCGTTGGACCCGAGGTGCACCGCCTAAAACCCAGCCGTTTTCATTCGTGTTTATACAAACGCCAATAAAAGTTATATAAGAAGGATGGTGTCCAACTGCTAGCTCAGCAGTGCAACCAACAGATGACGTTTCTTCGTTACATCAAAAAGATTTCAAAGTAATTGAAGAGGAAAATAAAAGGAAGAAAAGGGATTACTTTCTCTGGCAGAAAGAGAAGAAGCTAACCAGAGAATGAGCGAAATTCTCAGACACGTATTCACTGAATCACCACATTTGTTACTCATGGAAATCGAATCCGGTTCTTGATTGGGTTCGGGTTTGATGGTTCTGCTCTCTTTATGTAGCGCGCTCTTGATCGGAAAGAACAAACGCGGGGGAGATGAGGGGAAGACGAGTCTTGTTGAAGAAAAAGCCTAATAAAAAGAGAGAAGAAATTAGCTTGGCTTCAACCAAGTCGAGCAGAGCAGTGAAATTGGTTTCAGATCTCATTAAATGACGTGGAGATTCTGAGACCATTGGATTTACCTTTTTAAATAACAGCGCTTGTTTTGCACAACTTTGAACCAAGCCTCTTTACACCGAATCATTTCCCTATCAATGGTTGCCTGCGGGGACTCTTCTGGCCCATATCATCCCTTTCAAGGTTGCTAAGGACCTGGTCTTCTGTAGGGGGCTCGTCATAAGTGATTTTATCACGGTTGTGCTTCCACCATTGATGCAAATCAAGGAGCTGGACTTGTACGTGACCAAGGAGCTGGACTTGTTGAGCATACACATGGGAATGGAGCTCAAGACCCTTTGTCACTTCCTAGTGGCCCAATTACAAGACTTAGAGCCAAACGTTTCAAGGAAGCACTCAATGGGCTAATCCAAGAAAGTTGGGCTGATTTTGAAAATACCAAAATGGGCTCCAATAATAATCAAGGCCTAGTCCATGTCATCAGGGCAAGTGAAGAGACTCATATCCATGCACCAACGTGAACAGTAATGTTTGACCCTTTATGAGCTCCAATTTATTGAGTTTTAAGGCTATTTAATAGGGGAATAAACTTGGTCTTTGCTGGGGCATGATTAGTACATTGTACCTGGTCCTTTAGCTATTTTTGGCTGCCTCTAGTAGACAAAGAGGCCTAATTTCGTGGGAACCTGTTATGGTAATATTTATGTGACTTTAAAGCTATAATTATGCCTTTCCTATTCTTGGAGGGATGTTCCAAGTATTTAGATGGCCATTTCCGTGTGAACAGTAACTTTGAATTCAATATTGATTTTTCAGATCATTTGACAGGTCTTGTGTTCCTCTTGGTTCTTCAAAGAACTCTTTGAACTTATCAAGTTCATCTTGTGGCGTTCAAGCAACCGAAACTTATCACCTAGATTTCTTGGTGTGGCGTTTCAATCCTTCGTAGTCTTGGTTCATCATCTGGTCAGGTGAAGGGTCAAGGCTCAACAAATCTTGTCTTCACGATCTTGGGGTTTCAATCCATCATTGTTATCGGGTTTCATCACAATTGTTGGTGGAATTCATATCAACCATGCAGAAACCTAGACCAAGGATTGACGATCGAAAGTCGTGGTTGAAGGGTTCCTGTGACGACTTTGTCCATTTTTGTTGACGAAATCTCTTATCGGGTGAGTCCGATTTTCTTTTACTGACGCTTTTGAAGATTCTCATTTTGGTCAACCTTTACCAAA
Organism: Myrica gale; assembly: GCA_963930655.1. Classification (NCBI taxonomy): domain Eukaryota; kingdom Viridiplantae; phylum Streptophyta; class Magnoliopsida; order Fagales; family Myricaceae; genus Myrica; species Myrica gale. Next base: position 9,532,684 of record OZ005619.1, on the reverse strand, counting down.
AGGACATCTCTTACTCACAAAGAGTAGAAGAGTAAAACTATTACAATGAAGAAGAGCCCTATGCCATTAGCTCACACCATATCAAGGCTTGAATGTGTAAAGTTTGAGTGTAAGCTTCAGTAGACTAGCAACGAATTTTTTAAATTTAAAAAATTAGAATATTTGTAGAATGTCTTCACTACCAGTTCGGCGGATTGACCTAATTAAAGATCAAATTTTCTATTCAATAGGCAAAACTCTTCACAACTAAATTAACCTCGACATCAAGCTGATTGTAAGCTTGAAAGAGAATGTACACAAATTTTAGGTTGTTTAAGCTCGTTTGGCCAGTCGATGCCAAAAACATTGTTTTCCTGATATTTTGAAATCTGAACCTTAAAACCAACTCGCTATATATGAATTTAAAACATAGGAGTTTTTTTGAGGTTGATTCGAATCAATGAAAATTTAAAATCAGTTTTGCAGAAGGTTTTCAAAAATGTGCAAGTACGATTAAGCCTTTGTCATAATTTATGATTCAAGGAGTTACATTAATTACACCACACTACATCTTTAATCGTGTCGTTTTGAGCTCCAATTTTCTTGTTGATCCTTGTGACCTTCACTACAGCAAAAAGGTTTTGGGTGTCAAAATTTTTTGTCACCTAAAGTTAAAATTTGTCACCAAAACTCATTGCAGTAAAAAATATTTTAACACCCGGTTTGATACAAGAAGCGTGTCACCCTTATTCTTCGGTGACAAATTTTGAATTTCCTCGGGAAATACCGTCCGAAAGTGACTCACTCTAAAATGAGCAGAGCAAAGGCTATCCCAACTATAGGAGTTATATTGTGTAATAATTAGCCCAAAAGGCAAGATCGTCTCCTAAGGGAAAATAGATTAATTTCAAACTTGCAGAAAAAAAAACAAAGAGAATAAAAAGAAGTGTTTACTGAACACAGTTCAAAATCATATTTTTGGATTTTTGATAGTTCTTAACGTAATTAAAGCAGAGAGGAGAAAGAGAGAGGGAGAGAGTACTTAATCTAAATAGAAATTGCAAGAAATTGAATATAAACTAAGAATATAATCCAAAATTGAAATAGAAATTGCAAGAAATTAAATAGAAAGAAACTTAATCTAAATCCTATTAATTGAAATACAAGACACTGAAATAAAAGAGCATAAACGAAACTATGAAGATAATGAAGAGAGAGAGTAGAGAGTAACGCATAAAGAAAAAACATAGTAGAATAGAAAGCAGAGAGAGAAAATTGAGGGAGAAGAGAGAGAAGAAAAAAAAGGTGAGAAGGGAGCGAGAGAAAAGAGTGGCGCATAAAAAAATAAGGGAGAGAACATAGGGTTTTGGACAAGAGAAAATATTAGAGGGAAGAGAAAAGAGAAAGATAATAGAGAGAGTAAAGAGTAACGCATAAAGAAAAGCTAGAGAGAAAAAATAGGGTTTTGGACAAGAGAAAATAATGGTGGAAAGAGAGAGAGAGAGAGAAAGGAGAGAAAAGAGAGAGAAAATAGGAAGGGAAAAGGCTTTGTGCGACAAATAGAGAGAAAATAAAGGAGAGAGGAGAAAGAGAGAGGGAGAGAGTACTGCTCCACTGTCATAGTTCCTTGAGTAAGGGTAGCAAACTCTCTTGATTTTGCTTCCCGAGTCGTCCTTGGAAAGTAACGATCTAGGAACTCTTGCTGAAACCTCTCCCATGTTAAGGGTTGTTCCCCCAACTCCTGGCTTAACAACAATTTCTTAGACAACCACCACCTTTTGGCATCTCCTTGTAGCTTAAAAGTAGTAAACTCAGTTTCTGGGCATCCGTACACCCCAAGACTTCAAGTAACTCCTTTATCTCCACCAACCAGTTCTCTGCCAAAATTGCATCTCCTTTGCCATTGTACGTTGGCAGGTGCTGGCGATTAAACTGGTTGAAGGTGCATCCTTGGGGACGACCTCTTGCCCCCTCTACATTAGCACCTTGTTGCACCTACTCGGCGATAAGCTGAGCCATGTGCCTTAGAACTTCATCGGTGGTGACACCCGGATCCTCGGGTCCCCGTTTTCTTTGTGGTCCTCTAGGTGCCATCCTTCACTTCAAGGTCATCGTTTAGCATAGAGCACAACTCAACTTAGAAGTCTAGCATATTCGACAATTAACATATAGCTTAATCCATTCCCTATGTCTCATGGCCCTACTCTCTATTTTCCTCTGATACCACTTAACTGTCACGCCCCAAACTCTATCCCGTAGGGCTAATGACAGTCGCGAGCAATCTCGAGGGAAAGCCCCAGCGAACTTAAACATACATACAACGGAATAGAATTGAGAGAGAGACGGGCCAAAAACTCATCAATTTAACTTACTGAATAGATCTCAAACTTCGGTAGTAACTTACTTACATAACACATAGCTTTACATAACCTAAGTGACAGACCACATCGGTCAACAGTCACCAACAACAAAATACATAAAAGTCCTTCTCACTTAAGACAGGTAGTCTTTCTGACTTCCTTCACCTGAAATCTTATGACATGAACTTACGACATGAACATGAAAAATCATGAGTAAACGTAAATATTGATGTGTAGGCATGCTTAATGGGTATGCACATGCTTTTGAACTTGAAAGCATGTTCTTGTACTTAAAAATGACACGTGTTCCTTGAAAAGTATTCTCTTCTTGACTTGTGGGTTACATACGCTCCATTTTCCCCTGAAGTCAGGGTTGTGCGTTCCCGTTGGAACTGTTCCCTGTTTCCCTTGGGGACATTACATCTGGTCTAGCTAGCCCACCTTCCCGCATTCGTCCTTCAGTGGCTATTCTCGACCCTTGGAGGTCCACACCTTCTCGCATTCGTCCTTCAGTGTGGTTGCACTTACCTCTAAGATCACTCATCCTTCTCGCATTCGTCCTTCGGTATAGGTGACCTTCTTGATAGTACGGTACCGACCAGAGCCCCTTAACTTGACTTAACATAAAACTTTCATACTTCATTTGCATAAAAACCTCTTTTAGAAATCATGCACATGCTCGTGTCATGTCATGGTTGATCATGATGCTATGCTTATTCATGATAAACCATGCTGTGTACCATTCCAGTTTTCGTAAAAGTGTAAGTTTCTACTTACATCCACTTACCTTGGTCTTCTTTGAGTTTTGGTATGAAGTTCGCCTACAAGCGATTCAAATACCTCACTTAGACGCTTAGGAAATTAATCACATAGACATTCAAAGAAATACTTATAAATATTTCGGTTTTCCAAAAGTACCTATCTTTGAAAATACGATTACCTTTACAAAAGATTACTTTAAGCTCCTTACCAAACGCTTCAAGCTTCTCCTTCTACTCCAACTCTCGGTTTCTCTCTTGTGTGGCTAAAAAGGGCTGAGATGAGAGCAAGATGGTGCTGTGCTAAGGCTGAAGGTGAGGTAAGATGAGATGAGAGCAGCTGCTGGAAGTGGCGTGAAAGGTGAGAAAATGTTATGGAGAGATGTAGAAGAGTTCGGCCAAGTGAAGGTGCTGGGTGCTGAAATGAAATGGGGTGAAAAAACCAAAATGGAAGATAATAAAGTGAGGTGATACGCATGGAAAAAAGTGAGGTGAAAAAGATGAAATACAAGGCAACCTGAACCTAGACTCATTCACGGCAAAGGATGGGAACAAGACTTGGTTTGTATCGCCCAACACTATTGGGTGACATGGGCGGTTAGCTATGGCTTTAGTCTTTTCTCCTTTACTTCTATTTATTTCTTTGTCGCCTTAACTCAAGCCCTTCACGTGAATCACCCAAAAAGCTACTTCAGCCCTCTCTTGCCTTTCACGTGAATCTCCTCTCTTGACTTTCACTTTCCATTATTTCATTTTGCTTTCGCTTTTCACATGTACTACTTATAAGCACACTAACTTATCTCTATTAAACTAATAAGCACACTAACTCATCTCTATTAAACTACTCTATTAAACTACTCTATAAGCACACTAACTTATTACTTAGTTCTTCTGTCACGCCCCAAATGCTAGCCCGAAGGGGGTTAATGACAGTCGCGAACATCCACTCAATGAATGTTCCAGCGTTTTCTCGTAATCTTGCAGCAGAATTTTTTTATTATATATACAACTGAGAGAGACGGTCAAGGAGATTTACAAAAACGTCTACTTACATAAAATGACTTCCCGTAATAGTGTAAGCATCTTAATTACATAGTATGGCTGCATGACTGAGGTACATGACCTAAGGGATTCCATCAAAACCTCTTTATAATGACCTAGTCATAACATCTTTACATTACATCTCGAATCCTTATAAGCCTTACATTATTATTAGCAATTTGCTGCCTCAATGTGATATCAAGCACTCTTAGGGCTTCTTGTGCATTCTCCAACTCCTGACCTGAGTGCATTCCCAATGGCCTATGACCAAAAACATTACAATCTACTACTTACTAAGTCAGGAAATCCTCATGACTCCTGTCACCTGGTAAATCTGGAATGATACATTTTGAAAACTGTGAGTCAAACGACTCAGTAAGGAAAAGAACTTGTAACTGTGATCTTGTAAACTTGAACTTAAAACATGAACTTGTAATCATGCACTAGGAACATAATTTGAAATCATGCACTTGTAAGCATAATGTGCTTCATGCATGATCATGACTTCTTGATGTGCATGTATGTTTCAAGTGTGCATATGCACATGCACTTACTCTTGAAAATGTAAGCTTGCACTTGTAACATTCATGATCTTGAAAAACATGCTCTTGTACTTAAAATGACACGTGGTCCTTGGAAAGTATTTTCTTCTTGACTTTTGGGCTACATACTCTCCATTTACTCCTAAAGTCAGGGTTGTGCGTTCCCGCTGAAACTGTCTCCTATTTCCCTTGGGGACCTTACACTTGGTCGAGCTAGCACACTTTCTCGCATTTGTCCTTCAGTGGCCAGACACGACCCTTGGAGGTCCACACCTTCATGTAAACGTCCTTCAGTGTGGTTACACAGACCTCAAGGACTTAACCAACCTTCACGTAAACGTCCTTAAACGTCCTTCAGTCTGGATGTACCTTCATAACATCCATCCTTCACTTAAACGTCCTTTAGTATGAATGTACCTTCTTAACTTGGTACGGTACCGACCAGAGCTCCTTACTTAACTTGTCATAAAAACTTTCATACTTCCATTTGCATAAAGATTTATGTCATGCCTTGATGCAAATGCTCATGTCATATCATGCTTGATAAAACGAGAGTTCATGCTTGCTTGTAATGACATGCTTGTTCATGTAAAACCATGTTGTGTACCATTCCAGTTTTCAATAAAAGTGTAAGTTTTCACTTACCTCGATCCTCTCGATCTTAGAATGGGTCTTCCGCTACAAGTGAGTTACTTTCGTTACTTAACGCTTAAGGATAAACATTCAAATAGAACACACGAGAAGAAATACTTATTAACATTTCGGTTTTCCAAAAGTACGCACCTTTGAAAATATGATTTCATTTACAAAAGATTTCTTTGCTTAGCTTGCATAAAACAATTGAAGAGAAGCAATTAAAGACAGGCATCAACATCTCCAATAGGGTTGCTAAAGGGACCACTATGTAATCCACTCAATCAACTAGGTGCACTGATTCTTCCCATTGACATCATTGATTGAAAGCCTATTCATGAAATTCAACAACAACTCATGCTAAGAATTTCAAGCCAAATCCGCAACCTATATAAGTCGTCTAGCTTAATACTTTACATTATACCATGCCTGGGTTAATGGCTATCGAATTCCCACCATCTTATCCTCAATAAACTTCTTAACTAGGCTTGGTCATCTAACCTCAATGATAGGGTCTTACACACCTTAAATAGGAAATTCAAAAACTCAAAATATCTGAAATTTAACAGGTCCCGCTCGAGCGCCTGTCAAGCGCCAAGTCTCTGTCCAATTTTCCTCTATCCTCGCTCGAGCGGTGGTCGAGCTCCAACTCACTGTATGAAAAATTCCTAGGCCGCTCGAGCGCCTGACGAGCGCTGGTCAAGCAGCTTGACTCTGTATTACACATTTCCTTAAGACCGCTCGAGCGTGAGTCGCACGCTGATCGAGCGTGATGATGCCTAAAAACAGGCCAGTAATAAATCTCTATTCCATCAACTTAAACATGGTTTCTAACTTGATTCTTTTGACCAATAACTAATATACACAATTTTATTTAATGCCTAAGCAATCTCCAAGCACATGGACCATTCAGCCATATCAATGACTAACATACATATAACTTCATTTCTCCATGATTTTTTAACTAACCATTTTCTCATGCATATAATCCTTTGATATCCAATCCTTCAATCCCTTCCTCCAGCAACCAATTCACTCATATTCTTCCTACTTTTACAACTCCAATTCAAAGTTTACAACAAAACCATGATTCCATTCTCAAACTAAAGCTATTGCATTTATCCATCTTCTCTAGGTCTTTTTATCAAACACCTAGGGTGCATAAATGGTTTCTCTTGAGCCCTTTTCCAGATCTAGTCATGTTTCCCCATGGTTTCATGTACAATCTATACTACCCTTTAAGACTTGCAAGATCTACACTATCTTCAAAGAAACACACATGAACACAAGGAGAAAACATCAAAGAAACAACACCCATCAAAGAAACAAGAGAAAATGGGAGAAATGGGTAGTGGGTAATCCGGCCAACCCAGATTTTTCACATCCCACCCTACCTTTCTTTTCTTCTTCTCCTCCTTCTTCTTCTTTCTTCTTCTTTCTTCTTCTTCTTCTCTTCTCTTCTCTTGTGTGGGTGGGTGCTAGGGCAAGTGTTGAAAATGCGGTAGGGGAAGCGAGATAGGGTCTCATGCGTGAAATGCAAGGGCTTGGGGGAAGGAAATGACAATTCTGCGCTCCCCCTTCTTTCCCTCATTCTCCTTCACTTTTCTTTTATTTCCTTTTTCTGCCACTCCACAAAACTAACTCTAACATTATTATTCCAAGGACTCACATATTTTCCAAGGTTAAAGCTCCTAATTAAATTCTTCAAACAATTAAAATAATTGGCTTAATTAATCTCAATTACTCAAATTTAACAATTGCAAACAATATAACATTTAAATCATAGCTTAAGATGCATAAAAATGCTAGGGAAAGTTCCACCTAGACATGATTTTAGATTAATCTCCCTATACATGCCTTTCGCAATAATTAGAGTAATAATAATAATTAGAGTAATACACACTTAGAGAGTCATAATTCTTTTACAATGATAGAAATAAGGTCGGGGTCTCACATCCTCCCCCTCCTTATTAGAATCCCGTCCTCGGAATTCGGTCTTTGTCCTCAACTGATGCTCCCTTTTTGTCTAACCCTTATCGGTTCTCCTACATATGTAAGGTTCCCTTAATGTACAAGGCTCATACCCTAAAACATGGGTAGGGCCAACTCGTACGTCACGGTTCCCATTTCGGTCTAAAATCCCCAGAAAACTTCTTATTTTCTTCACATTTGTAGGCCTAGGCCATTTAAACAAAACATCGACCTTACCGTAAGCCGAAAATCGGACTTGCTCCAACCAAAATTCACACTTAGAGAATTTGGCATACAACTCCTCCCGATAAATTAATATGTAATGAATTTTACTTTAAGAATTTCAGCAACAATAAGAAATAAAATACACTCCCAAATATTCTTGGCATTTAATTTCATAAATCATGGTTGCATAATAATAGGCCAATGGAAAAATTTATTCATAAAGAAAATCTACCTTTAGAAATTCGGCTATGAAGAATTATACTAACATAATTTCCCATCATCATGAAAATACTTAAGGAAAACTTATAGTTCAAAATATCATAATCAACTTTACATCTTACATTGGCCAAACAACGGCCCATTGAATTTAAATTCAAAATAAATACATAGAGTAAATATAGCAAAAAATGAAAAACGGGGTCTCACATGTCTTGTCATCGGTGATGTGCAGAAGTGGATCGACGTCTTGCCTACTCAATGGAATCATGTTAAAATTTCTGAAATCTACAAAATGAGAAACTATCCTCTCTAAGTAGTCCTCTTTTCCAATAGTGGGCATATCATATGTATTTCCTCTTATTATTTTCTGAATTGTATTCCAATGACTGCCCAACTCCATATCATCTAAATAAAATACTTGACCACCTTGAGATACAAGCACAAACGGGTCATCTTTACACAACTTTTCGTGATGTGTTGATGCTAACAAACCTTCCACTTTTGTGAATTTAAACCAGTTGCACTTGAATAAATAAACTAAATTCCGACACATATACTTTAGTGCGTAAATATCTACAACTTGACCATAAAAATCAACGGTTTGCCCATCATGGTCGTGTGGTAGAACCACACCGCTATTCTTTGTACTACGAAATTGTTGACACTGAATTATATGAAACCAGAGTTCATTAACTATGCATCCAGAATAGGAAAGTACTCGTTCATCCGGTCCGGATGCCAGTGCATATAAATCATCTGACACCTTGGCGGGATATTCATCGCGCATCATATGTATCCAAAAATGTTACAAATGTATGGGACATTAAAAAAATAAATTAAACAAAAAAATAGCTATACATTCAACATAGGTAATAAATATATATTTTTTAAACCACAAAGGGAATTCTGCTTCATGCCTTCGATCAACATCTACTTGTGATTGTTGTTCATGCCTTCGATCAACATCTACTTGTGATTGTTGTCTGAGTTTGTGTATATTCTCACTGTAAAAAACAAGCGCACGACAAAAATTTGAAACACAACAATGAAATGATGAAAAGTCACTTACTCTAAATGTAGGTTGAGTTCTACACAGTAGTTAAGTACATACCACTCTGCTTTAGTGAGCTACTTCCTATTCAAATCATGGCCCTTGCCTACTCCTAATAAATGAACATTTACAGCAAACATAAAAAGGCGGTCCATTTATCCTCCTCGGTCATCAACTTTGTCATATTCCTTTTTTTTCTACTAAATCACGTCTCAACCCTACCGAGGTACATAGAGTAAAATGGGAGACATTCATTCAACACATAACTCTCTGCTATGGACCTTTGAGCCTGTGTCCTGTTCTTCACAAAACGCTTCATCTTCTCGATATACCTTCCATTGGATACATCTACCGAAACAGTACGGGCTCCCCAAGTAAAACCACTTGAGTCAAGTGGACCGCTAAATGGACAATGACTGTAAAAAAAGATGGAGGAAATATGTGCTCCAACTAACAGAGGATCAATCTGATAATTTTTTGCAACGGGTTTACAACCTCTACTTTTACAATTCTAGAACACAAGCCCCTGGTCCACTAGTAACAATCATGGCTTTTCAGACCCAATATTTTGCATTCCTTCACATTCAAGCATCGGGATATATTAGCTGCGTAACCTTCAAAAAACTTCACGCCCTTCAACCATTGACAACACTTCCAACAGTGCTCTTTTGTCAGTGTGAAAGACACAGGAGGCATGACCTCGTGTTGACTCGGAACTTTCAGATGCAACTATTTCTTTATTCCCATTAATGCCAAATCTCTCCGAGCACTACAACAACTCAACACGTTATCAAAGATATAACAAACTCTGACCAATACAACAACTCAACGAAAATACTTTGTTTCGTCCAACTTAACTCATCCATAGTCCGTTTCCTCTTCGTCTAAGTCTTTCCAAAAGACTCTTTAGGCTCTAATCTAAACTGTTTATTCCAATCGAATATGTCCATATTAAGCTTCCACTGATGAGAAGTGGGCAAATATCGGCAATGTCCCAAGAAGCAATGTTTACCTCAATTTTTCAGCCATAAAGACATCGTATCCGCATTACACGTTGGGCAAGCTAACTTCCCTTTCGTACTCCATTCGAATTCATAACTGTAGGCTGGGAAGTCATTTATTGTCCAGAGTAACCCTAATTTAAATGTATCTCTTTTCACCTCATCGTATATTTGCACTCCATCCTCCCATCGATATCATTAGGGGTTGTAAATACACATCGATATCATTTCCTGGACTTCTACTCCCCGAGAATAAGCAGTGAGAGCATAAAAGTGGAATCTTTCATTCACTTCCATAGAGGTAGAATGTGCAGGACTAAGACCACTAGCCATATACACTATGACAAGCTCATGTTCCCAAATGGATTGAATCCGTCAGAAGCTAGACCCAAACGAACGTTACGAGCTTCCCGACCAAACCACTCATATTTCTTATCTAGTTCCTTTCACTCCACCGAGTACGCAGGATAACTCATCACCCCCGTGTTCGACCACTCGCTTTTCTTGATGCCACTGCATATCCATAGACGTCTGACAAGAGATAAACAACCATAGCAACCTCGGTTTCAACGAAAAATGTCCCAACATTTTATGGGGTAACTTCGACTTAGCATTCTCATTGTACACCGGACACTCTTGTAACTCGCTTTTGTGCTTTCAAAACAAAACCCAATCATTCCTACATCCATGTATGTTGTCATAACTAAATCCTAAATTCTTCCTCAACTACTTCGCCTCATAGAAAGATTTCGGTAATGTCTCCCCATTGGGTAATGCGTCTTTTATCAATCCAAACATTTCCTTAAACGCCTTTACGCTCAAGTTATTCTCTGACTTCACACGGAGTAATCTTACTTAAAAAGACAACTTCGAAATATTTGACACACCCATGATACAATTCTCGCTCAGCATCCTCCCAAAACTTGGCATATACAAAAGATATACCCCTAGACCCCGATTCGGGTGGCATTGAGCAGGCTCTATGATATACTCCCCCATCAAAGTCTTCTAACATATCTCAAATGTCTCCATATATATTACCCTCAGGCTCCTCACTACTTGGCTCTGGCTCCTGTTCAGACACTGCCTGATCAAAAGTAGTCATCTATCTTTCCATTTTTTGTGCCTTCAGTCATATATATGCGTAGAGAAATCAAACAACAATCATGCATAGAGTAGTGATAGTTCACCTCTAACACCTAATTTTTCTAGGGTGATAGGTCCAATCCCATTTAGGATTAGATTATCCATAATGTATGTAAATGTCCCGAGCATTGTGCCCAACGCGCGAGAAATTTTGGCAGCATCTTCCCTTAGTCCCCAGATACAAGCATTAAGTGTTGAGGTTATACACCCACCGACAAATGGCAAGTGTGTAAACATAATTGTGAGAACCCGACTTTATTTCTGTCGTTTTAAAACGAGGAAAGAGAGGAATTTATTGTTTATGAACTCTTGATACGTATTACTCTAATTATTGAGAAATGTTTGTATGGTTAAATTAATCTAATTATTGAGTAATTGGGGATTTAGTTGAAATGTTGGAGGAAATTAATCAGGGGCTTATTTTTGGAAAAAAAAAATAAAAATTTGCATGATTTCTTGAATAAAATGGGAAGGTATGTTAGAGTAGTTCATTAGTAGCAGATTTTTTTTTAGTAGCAGAAAATGAAGGAAATAAAAGAAAAAGGAAATGAAGTGATGAGAATACGAGCAAGGCGTCAAATGTGCTAGTTCAAGTTTCCGTAGAGCCGGTTACGAGAGAACGAGACAAGAAGCTCAATGACGTACTCGACGAAATCATTAATGAGATATGGGCCCAATCCCATTCGTGGAAGCCCATCAAAGATGTCCCACTTTCTAGAAGGATCCGGTCAAGATATATTTTTGGTTCGATTCTAGAAGAATCGGATTGCATGGCAATTCTAAGGGAAACATCATTTCCTTTCATGGTCTTTTGATTATTTATTTTATTCAGCATTTAATTTCCTTGTTGGGTTTTGTGTTAGGCGTATAGGAGGGTACTGTTCACGTCCAGGTTTAGAATTAGGCAAATAAAGAATTTTATTTCATTATTCATGTTTTGTCTTTTTCCTTTTTTAGTTTGTTAGGCGTGTGTGACCATCTAGGATTTTCTTTCCATTTAGTTTGCCGTGTAGGATCAGCCAATGAAATGGCTGGTTGTCTTTGTTCTTTAAGGCAAGTATGAGTGGACGTCCAGCTCTTGGTGAAAAGGAATATTATATTTCCTTAGTGTGTGTTTACGTCCAGCATACCTTTCCTTAAATAGCTGGTTGCCTTTTGTGTTTTTGGCATGTAGTTTATGTATAGCTTTTGTCCAATAAGGAATATTATATTTCCTTATGCTAGCTTGTTGTTTCCGTCCAGCATATGTGTGTCTTAGTTTAGTTTTATTTCCTTGTTTATTTCAGCTCTTTAAATAGGAGCTCTTGCATTGTAATTGAGATAGACATTGATTAATGAAATTGTGAGAGTTATTCTCTTTGGTTCTTTGAAGAACTTCTCGAACTTATCGGGATTTCCCGTGGCGTTCACTTTGACTTATCAAATGGATTTTCCATCACCGTTTGTGGCGTCTTCATCATACCGAGGTTCTTGCTTTCCTAAGCAACGGGTCGAGGTTCCATTCGAATCATTCTAGAAACGATCTTGGGTTCCCTATAGTTGTTGGGTCTCGTTACGGGATAACGGGGTTCACATCATTTGGTATCGGAGCCAGGTTCTAGTTCGGGTTTGCTTATCCTTTTTATTTTCGTTTCTGTCTTCCCTGAGTCGAATTTCCGGAAAAAAAAAAATCCGAAAATCTCATTTATTGAGGTTCCTGTTATTCTGAAATTCACCCCACCCTGAAGCCCTTTTATTTTGATTGAAACACGAGTGACGAGTGATCTCTATTCTTGAGCGTAAACACGTAAGGGAGAGATTTGTGAAGTCCTTTTCTTGTTTTTATTTCTAACATTGTTTTGCAGCAACCAAGTCTCAAAATAGTGGTAAAAGCGTGGCCAACGACGATACACCACCATCTGACTCGAATCTGTATATGGAGGCCATGATAGGTGATATGAGGCGTGTGTTGAACCAAGTACAAGAACGGCTAGATCGGCTGGAGCAACCTCAACCCCAACCTGGTTTCAATTTCCGTAGACGGGGAAAGAACTCAACGGAGGGAGGAAAGGGAGTACGAAGAAGAGTCTTACAGATCTGACTTTGAAGAGGAAGGAGATCGTGATTCTCATATTGGCTATAGGAGATATGGAGGACGAAGAGAAGCTAGGATTCGAGAAGATAACAACTTCAGTGGTATTAAGATGAAGATTCCGTCCTTTAAAGGGAGATCTGATCCGGAAGCCTATCTTGAGTGGGAGAAGAAGATGGAGTTCGTGTTTGATTGTCACAATTACTCCGAAACCAAGAAGGTAAAACTAGCAGTCACTGAGTTTTCTGGGTATGCTATAACGTGGTGGGATCAATTTGTGATAAATAGGAGGCGGAATGGAGAACGACCGATAGAGACGTGGGAGGCTATGAAGGCGGTCATGAGAAAAAGGTTTGTTCCAAGCTACTACCACAGGGAGTTGTACAAAAAGCGACAAGATCTTAGACCGGGACGCCGGATTGTAGTGGACTACCAAAAGGAGATGTACGAGTCACAAACGTCCAAATCAGAGCTCAAGCAACTTCACCAACGATGGAATTCATTTGAGCAGCAGTCACAAAATGCCCCCAAATTTCGTAGCCGAGAATTCCGTGAGGCATTCCTGGAGTGGGAGAAGCAGATAGACTTCATGTTCGCTCGTAACAAATCCGAGCTGAAGCCCACGAATGTCAGCGATGTACCTCAAGAGAATTTTTGCAGCATTTTCAAAAATGACAATTCCACCACTGACGAGCCCTCGAAGGTCAGCCACGTACCTCAAGAGAATTTTTGCATCGTGTCCGAAAATGACGATTCCACCCCTGACGATCTGCCACCCTTGGAGGAAATTCCCATGGAGGATCCTTTAGCTCCTGAAGTATTGCCATTGATGGCAAACGAAGCATTGCCACCAACGCAATATGAGGATCCCTATGTCCAGCAATATGAGGTTGTCATTCCCGAGGAAACACGATATGACGCTCCTTTTTTATGTCTGCGATGATTTGAGGACAAATCACTTTCAAGAGGAGGGGAATGATGAGAATACGAGCAAGGCGTCAAATGTGCTAGTTCAAGTTTCCGTAGAGCCGGTTACGAGAGAACGAGACAAGAAGCTCAATGACGTACTCGACGAAATCATTAATGAGATATGGGCCCAAGCCCATTCGTGGAAGCCCATCAAAGATGACCCACTTTCTAGAAGGATCTGGTCAAGATATATTTTTGGTTCGATTCTAGAAGAATCGGATTGCATGGCAATTCTAAGGGAAACATCATTTCCTTTCATGGTCTTTTGATTATTTATTTTATTCAGCATTTAATTTCCTTGTTGGGTTTTGTGTTAGGGAGGGTACTGTTCACGTCCAGGTTTAGAGTTAGGCAAATAAAGAATTTTATTTCATTATTCATGTTTTGTCTTTTTCCTTTTTTAGTTTGTTAGGCGTGTGTGACCATCTAGGATTTTCTTTCCATTTAGTTTGCCGTGTAGGATCAGCCAAAGAAATGGCTGGTTGTCTTTGTTCTTTAAGGCAAGTATGAGTGGACGTCCAGCTCTTGGTGAAAAGGAATATTATATTTCCTTAGTGTGTGTCTACGTCCAGCATACCTTTCCTTAAATAACTGGTTGCCTTTTGTGTTTTTGGCATGTAGTTTATGTATAGCTTTTGTCCAATAAGGAATATTATATTTCCTTATGCTAGCTTGTTGTTTCCGTCCAGCATATGTGTGTCTTAGTTTAGTTTTATTTCCTTGTTTATTTCAGCTCTTTAAATAGGAGCTCTTGCATTGCAAATAATGTCTATCTCAATTACAATGGTTTCATCTATACGCAGTACATTATGGTTTCATCTATACGCAGTACATTGAAAGATTGAACCTATTCCTTGTAGGCGAGGAGCCAAGTGAGCAAAGGAGAATTTGCGAGGAGTACTGTAAGTGAATCTTACCCCTTTTGGAAAACTGGAATGATACACTGCATGTTTTATTGTGCATGGCAAGATGTTTCTAATACATATGTAATGTATTGCATGAAGAATGTTTCAAGTACGCATGATGTTTCGAACATGTCATAGCATGATCATTTGCATGAACGCATGAGAGACGTTTTGATGCAAATGAAATTACGATGTTTTCAAGAGTGGCATGGCATGTTCATTTCATAGAAACATGAAAAGTTGTTTTATGCAAATGAAAGAGAATTTATGTTATGATTAAGCCGGAGGTTTTGGTTGAACCCGTACCAAGTTAAGTGAGGTTCGACATCCATGCCGAGGGACGTTGTTCGTGAAGGATGGATGAATGGACGCCCATACCGAGGGACGTTGTTCGTGAAGGATGGGTTAGTCCGTGAGGTATGTGCAACCACACCGAGGAACGTTGCTCGAGAAGGTGTGGCGCCTCCAAGGGTCGTGTCTAGCCATCAGGCCTGGGGCAACTACGGGCTAGCTCGACCAGATGTAAGGTCTCCAAGGAAATTCGGGGACGGTTCCGAAGGGAACGCACAACCCTGACTTCAGGGGTCAAATGGAGCGAGCCCACGAGTAAGAGATACGAAGTGGTTGTGAATAGGCCAACAGTGGCACAAGTATGAAATGAATGATTTTCAAGGGCCAAGGGTCAATTTTATAAGCAAGAATGAAATGAATGATTTTCAAGGGCCTGGGCCAATTTCGAGATTTGAAATGCATTTGAAAAGGCCAAGAGTGGCAAGAGATTTTAGTGCATGGCATGTGCATCACGGAGCATGCATATGCATCATGTTTTTATGCACTAACTCATGATTTACAGTTTTGCATTTCTTCTCTTATCGCTACAGTGTATTGAAGTATGCTTTTAAAGCTATGTTTTATTAAAGTTCATATTTCAACTGTTGTTCCTTACTGAGTCTTTCGACTCATAGTTTGTAAATCGTATCATTCCAGATCCAAAAGATAACTGGGGAGCAGAGGAGTATCTCTCGTAGAAATCCTGGAAGTTGATTGGAGCCGGAGTTGGTGAACTCCGAGGTAGCACTTGGGAGTGCTGGTTTTGATCAAGTGGCAGTATGTTGCCCTAGTACATTTTGTATAAGTTGCGAACAAGATGCAATGTATAGACTTTTATGAATTATGATGTGTATACCGAGAAGTTATGATCATTGGGCTTGTCTCTCAGCCAACATGTGGATCCTGATTAGCCATCCTATGTGTATAAAAAAAAAAAATTCCACTGTAAGAGTTAGTGTAAGCGCTGGAGTGTTCCCGGGGAATGCTCGCGGCTGTCACGGTCCCTGCGGGATGGCGTTCGGGGCGTGACAACATGTCATCACAAGCCAGCATGAACTCTCATTTTATCAAGCATGACATGACATGAGCATTTGCATGAAAGCATAAAAGAAGTCTTTATGCAAATGGAAGTATGAGAGTTTTTATGACAAGATAAGTAAGGGGCTCAGGTCGGTACCGTACCAAGTTAAGAAGGTACATACATCCATACTGAAGGACGTTTACATGAAGTGTGGATGTTACCTAGGACGCCCATACTGAATGACGTTTACGTGTAGGTTGGGTAAGTCCTTGAGGTCTGTGCAACCACACTAAAGGACGTTTATGTGAAAGTGTGGACCTCCAATGGTCGTGTCTAGCCACTGAAGGACGAATGTGAGAAGGTGTGGTAGCTCGACCAAATGTAAGGTACCCAAGGGAAATTGGGGATAGTTCCAACAGGAACGCACAACCCTGACATCAGGGGTAAATGGAGCGTATGTAGTCCACAAGTCAAGAAGAAAATACTTTCCAAGGACCACGTGTCATTTTAAGTTCAAGAGCATGTTTTCCAAGATCATGAATGTTACAAGTGCAAGCTTACGTTTTCAAGAACAAGTACATGTGTATATGCAACCATGATGCATGCATGTGCATCAAGATTTACGTTTACTCATGTTTTCAAGTTTATGTTTTCCCTTACTGAGTCTTTTGACTCACAGTTTTCAAAATGTATCATTCCAGATATTTCAGGTGAGGGGAGTCAGGAAGATTACCTGTCTTGAAGAAAATGAACTCTATGTATTTTTTATGTTATGACTTAGATCGATGAGATCAATCATTTAAGATAATGGGTAGTTATGTGTGATATGTAAATACAGTGCTACTCCTCTTTTTGAAGTCTTTTATAAGGTTAAGTTATTAAGAGTTCGTTGGTCCGTCTCTCTCTTGATCTTTATTCCGCTGTTATGCATGATCAAGTTCGCTGGAGCTTTCTATAGGGCTTGCTCGCGGCTGTCATTGTCCCTACGGGATTGCGTTCGGGGCTTGACAATAATGCTAAATATGCATCCGAATGACAGAAGGAGAGCATTGTCAAAATTTCTAACTATGTCATGCAAACTGACGATAACAATTACGTACATTACAGATAGTCTAATCCCAAACTGTCTACGACTTGGATAATTCAGGAATTACCGAGCGTTTGGAAATAAAACCACGTGGTAATTCCCAAACGTGTCTAAGGGATACTTATTGCAAAACAAAACGAATAGTAAATAAAACTCAAGAATAACCGTACGGACGTATTAACAACCATCCTCACAGCCAAAAAGAAAACTCAATTGTTTTGGGGATCAATGTCTGCATGCCCTATGGTACGTTCAAATGGTTAGAATTGCCCAAATTAATCGTTCGGATGGCTATTGTAAACGTCCGGACTGTGATTGTCGACGAACAGATTCCTCGACAATCAGACACCCACAGACCCATTACAATCCCAAAACTAGTCATTTTACATCACCATTTCCGCACTCAATCAACACCAAACATGTTTTTAAGCTACCCTTTTCATTAAACAATCAAACATCAAGCAAAACAGCACATTTTTACACAAAAATGAAAAAATTCATAAAATATCGTATCTCAAAAAGCTTATAAATCTCACAATGCTTCCCAAGCCACCCAAAACTCCTTCAATCTGTGCCTGAACCTCCTTCTATCAGCCTATTGACGATTTTTCAACAAGAAACTCCAAAAATGATGAATTGGGGAGAATTTGAGAGTATTCGAAGCAGAGTGATAAGCCTTTGGGTTTCGACCCTTTCTGTGAGACCCCGATTTTCTCCTACGTAATTTCTTATGTATTATCTTTTATTTTCCAATGTAATAGCTTTTATTTCATCATGGGGCTATGTTTTTGGCCAATGTATGGCCTAATCCTTATGTTATGGTATTTCGATTAAAATGAGATTTTATTCCATAAAATCTCTTTAAATAATTTTAATGCCATTTTATGCAAATTTTAAATTATATTTATTTTAGGAGCCGAAATTTGCAAGTAAGTTTCCCTCTTACGAATTTATATTTTTCATTACTTAATATGTTTCATGCACCATAGAATTTGAATTATGATTTAAGATTTCTTTATATAAGCCGAAAATGGTTAATGGATTAAATCATGATATTCTTTTGAAGACATGGATTGAATATTTTTATATCTTTCATATGTGACATGTATTATTACCATGTGGCCTAGATTAGTAATAGAATTTTCATTTGAATATTCAATGATAAGCTATGAATTAAGCAAGATAAGCCTAAGAGAAGATTTAAATGATAAGCACACTTGCTTATCATAGTGATAAGCAAGCATGATGATAGGTTAGAAAACTTTTAGGGTGATAAGTCTTTGTGATTATTGTAGAGATAGGCTAGGGCCATTATCATATGATAAGATATCATGCTTATGAGATGATAAGCTATTGGAATGGATTAGATAAGCAAGAGAGCTTATGAGTGATAAGTTAGGTAAGAGAGAGTAACCAAGTTGAAAGTTGGTTGCAATTTAATGTGGAAGTAACTAGGTTGGTTGGAAAGCAACCAAACAAGGGAGAGGGATGGCTTTTACGTGAATGGGTATAAGGTGAAATTGAAAAGCCATAAAGTGAGGCCATGTGAAGTGTAAGAGGTGTAAGAAGTGTAAGAAGTGATAAGACAACACATGGAAGTAAAAGAGAAGAGAAAAAGCAAGGGAGAAGGAGGAATGTCGATGGATTCATGTGAGGAGAGAGAAGGAAGTAATTCAAATGCAAGCCATGCTAGGGAGACAAGATTTGATGTGATGAAAAGAAGAAAGAAAGAGAGAGGGGAGGCTTAAGCATTTTCGACCAAGGCCCCTTCCACCCTTTTTCCTTTTGATTTCTCTCTCTTGTCAACTCACCCTCTCAAGCTTTGTGTCATAGCATTTACTCTCCTTGGGAGACTCATTCTCTCACACCTCTCATTGCAATGCCTTGGCCGAATCATTCATGCATTTCATTCTCTCCTGCATTTTCTTGCCTTGGCCGAAAGTTGCATTTCTCTCAAACCCTCTCCCATTTTCATGCCTTGGCCGAACCACCCCCTAGAATGTGAGACCCCGAAAAATCAGTACGTACTCCGTTGTAAGCTTAAGGATTTGGTGATTTGTTTTGAATTAATGGAGGCCATGGTATGATCTAAACTTAATGAGTATTATGGAATTTCAATGGACGAGATTTAAATTAGCCAACCTTAAGTTTATGAATTTTCATTTCTTTTCAATATCCTTGATTACTTTAGAAGGATTATCTTATGGATGATGTTATTGGGCTATTAAGGTTTAAATGGTTGGACTTAAAGCCTAAAAGAATGGGCTGAAAATGGACAGCCCAAGCTTGGCCGAAAATTAGGAATGATGGGCCTTGAAATTTAATCAAGTGGGCTGCCCAATTACATGTGATGATGGGCCCTTGAAGTTGTGATATTGGGCTGCTATAAGGCTTAGAGTAATAGGTGGATATTGGGCCTTTAAATGTATGCAATTGGGCTACCATGAAGATCAAGAAATTGGGCTTTAAATTCATGCTAATGGGCTGCCAAAATGTTCATGGAAATGGGCTTTAAACTATGCTATTGGGCTGCCATAATATTCATGGTAATGGGCTGCCATTGAATGATTATTGGGCTTTAAGGATTTAGGTTATTGGGCCTTAGCCTTTAGGCTTGTGAAATGGACTTGAGACTTGTGATATTGGGCCTTAGACAAATATTATTGGGCTATCAAAGTCTTATGTGATTGAAATGTTATTAGGCCTAGCTTTAAAGATTGGTGTTGTTGGGCCCTATTCTTTAAACTTGTGAATTGGACTTGAGATTTAGCCTAATGGGCCTTGGATTATGATGTTGGATTAGCAAGCCCATTAAGTAACCATGAACCCATTTAGTTGGATTGCAACCAAGTGAACTAGACTAGTTCTAAACCAAGGGAGACAAGGGGACATGATTTGATGGTTGCTTTTTATGCTACCAAGGGAGGATTTTCCCCCTTGGCCGAATGAGGCTAAGTTCAGCCTCCCTTGGGTCCTTCACACTTCAACCTTTCACCCTCAATCTTATTGTTTCTCATTTGGTCGTCCAACACAAGGGAGAGAGAAGAGAAAACCAAGAAAGAGAGAAAGGGAGAGGAAGAGAGAACTTGGTGTAAACCGAATGGGTTGAGCCACCAAGAGTGATTTCAAGCTTGGATCCAAGAGGATTTTGTGCAAGGAGAAGAAGGAGAAGGAAGAAGAAGAAGAAGAAGAAGAAGAAGAAGAAGAAGAAGAAGAAGAAGAAGAAGAAGAAGAAGAAGAAGAAGAAGAAAAGGGGAAGGAGAAGAAAAGAAAAGGGGAAGAGAGAAAAGAAAGCTAAAATTGGAAGGTAATTTTCAGCATCTCTTAGAATCCTTCTCTTGCTTGTTGTGTCCATTAGTTTTGTAAAAGTTCATACTAAATGGATCTAATATCTTTAGCTATGATTCTTGTGGATTAAAGATGGAAAATATAATTTATAGTCATGGTTTTGGAAAAGAAGGGGATAAGGATACATATCTTTGGAGAAGGCCGAATCTATACCCCATCATGTGATCTATTATTGTGTTTTGTGTTGGATCTAAGAGTGAGAATGTATGTGGAGATATCCTAAGTTGTTAATGGAGAATACTTGTAAGTTTGGTATGAAATAAGGAGGTTTGCAAGCAACCAAAGAAACAAGAAAAGTCTAGGTTTTAGGAATAAAGGGGTGTTGGCCGAATGTCCCATTTTGCTAGATCTTGAAGATTATTTCATGATTTATGGATCCTAGGTTGTGAAGTAGGTTGCTGGAGGAAGAGATTTATATTGAAGACGAAGATTTGACATGTATGCATGAGAGTTGGAAAATGTTAAGAATAGATTTTCATGAGAGTTTTGCTTGGCCGAATGTCTATTTTAGTTAGGTCTGGAGTTTAATCAACCCATAGAGTATAATATGAACTTGGAATTGAAAATGCATGCTTAAGATCCTATCTTGATTGTTAGAAAATGCAAAGAAGGTAAATACATGTTAGGTAAGCTTAGATCTAAACCCATTATGTGTTAGGCCGATTGTAAGTTGATTTTTCCCTTTAAAACACATGCCATTGGGGTTGCTAAATGTTAGATCTGATGTTGGTGGTTGTGAATGATGAAGAAATGAAGTTGTAAGTTCAACGGTTAGTGTTAAAATACAAAGGAGTGCATATTGCAGATTGTTGGCATGAAAAGTGTGATATTTGGTGTTGGCCGAACCATATATACCCTAGATCTTTAAGTATGATTTTGTGAATGTATGGATCTGATGGTGGGCCATGATGTGTGTAAGTTTGATAACCTTATGCATGAAATTTACCATGAAATGTGAAGGATGTATGCAAAGCAAAAGAACCAAAGAAAAACCTAAATTGTTGGTGAATATTGGGTGCTAGCCGAATGATACAATGTGTGATATATTGTGTCTGTGTCTTGATTTTAGATCCTAGGTTGTGAATCTGAAAAATGGAGGATGGGATCACCATTGGAGATGAAGTTGTAATTAAAGAACACATAAGATTGGTGTTGGCCGAATGCCATGAGGAAGAGAAACCCGAATTGCAAGCTTGTAACAATTGGAGATTTTATTTGCTTGTGATGAATAAATAAAATTAGGATTTTGGCCAAACAAATTAAAAGATGTTAAGGCTTAAAGGATCGAGTTAAAGGATTAACAAGCCTTGTGATGTTAAGCATGGATTAAGGATTCAATTAGAATGATTTAATGTTGGCCAAATCCTATTTAGGGCAGAGTGAGACGTAATCGTAATGAGATGTATATCAAAGCTAAGGATTAGAGAGCCTTGACCTTATGAGGAGAAAAATGTAAACCCTAATCAAAGTTAATGTCTCGGATTGATAAAGGTTTAATATCCAAGCCAAGGGTTGTTAATGATTAAGGTTAGTGATTTATTCAGGTAAAGATTTAACCGAATACAGGAAATAAAAGAGAGACTTAGGTTTAATCCTAAATCCGTCAGTTGTTGGTTAGAACCCTAATCGAGAATAGAAATACATTGTAATAGAGTTAATAATTAAATAACCTAAATTAGTATATTAATTAAAGAAGATTAAATAAAATGTTTAATGATTAAAAAGATTATATATATATATATATATATATATATACGATATCCAGAAAGATATAATATAGTTGCTATTCGGAAACGTTCCGATGAATGGAAGGTAAGAAGTCAAGTGATGAACGGGAAGTTCGAGATGGATTAAGAAATATCCGGCAACTATATTATACCATTAAATTAAGTAATGCGTTGAATTATCGCTACTTGTCCTTAGTGGACTTCAAGATAGGACTGTCGGGTAATTCGTAGGACCGACACGTACCGATATGGTTTCATCTATACGCAGTACATTGAAAGATTGAACCTATTCCTTGTAGGCGAGGAGCCAAGTGAGCAAAGGAGAATTTGCGAGGAGTACTGTAAGTGAATCTTACCCCTTTTGGAAAACTGGAATGATACACTGCATGTTTTATTGTGCATGACAAGATGTTTTTAATACATATGTAATGTATTGCATGAAGAATGTTTCAAGTACGCATGATGTTTCGAACATGTCATAGCATGATCATTTGCATGAACGCATGAGAGACGTTTTGATGCAAATGAAATTACGATGTTTTCAAGAGTGGCATGGCATGTTCATTTCATAGAAACATGAAAAGTTGTTTTATGCAAATGAAAGAGAATTTATGTTATGATTAAGCCGGAGGTTTTGGTTGAACCCGTACCAAGTTAAGTGAGGTTCGACATCCATGCCGAGGGACGTTGTTCGTGAAGGATGGATGAATGGACGCCCATACCGAGGGACGTTGTTCGTGAAGGATGGGTTAGTCCGTGAGGTATGTGCAACCACACCGAGGAACGTTGCTCGAGAAGGTGTGGCGCCTCCAAGGGTCGTGTCTAGCCATCAGGCCTGGGGCAACTACGGGCTAGCTCGACCAGATGTAAGGTCTCCAAGGAAATTCAGGGACGGTTCCGAAGGGAACGCACAACCCTGACTTCAGGGGTCAAATGGAGCGAGCCCACGAGTAAAAGATACGAAGTGGTTGTGAATAGGCCAACAGTGGCACAAGTATGAAATGAATGATTTTCAAGGGCCAAGGGTCAATTTTATAAGCAAGAATGAAATGAATGATTTTCAAGGGCCAAGGGCCAGTTTTACAAACAAGTACGAAAGAAAGATTTTTAAGGGCCAAGGGCCAATTTTACAAGCAAATTTCAAGGGCCTGGGGCCAATTTCGAGATTTGAAATGCATTTGAAAAGGCCGAGAGTGGCAAGGGATTTTAGTGCACGGCATGTGCATCACGGAGCATGCATATGCATCATGTTTTTATGCACTAACTCGTGATTTACAGTTTTGCATTTCTTATCTTATCCCTACAGTGTATTGAAGTAAGTATGCTTTTAAAGCTATGTTTTATTAAAGTCCATGTTTCAACTGTTGTTCCTTACTGAGTCTTTCGACTCATAGTTTGTAAATCGTATCATTCCAGATCCACAAGATAACTGGGGAGCAGAGGAGTATCTCACGTAGAAATCCTGGAAGTTTGGGGATTGGAGCCGGAGTTGGTGAACTCCGAGGTAGCACTTGGGAGTGCTGGTTTTGATCAAGTGGCAGTATGTTGCCCTAGTACATTTTGTATAAGTTGCGAACAAGATGCAATGTATAGACTTTTCTGAATTATGATGTGTATACCGAGAGGTTATGATCATTGGGCTTGTATCTCAGCCAACATGTGGATCCTGAGTGAGCCATCCTATGTGTATAAAAAAAAAATTCCGCTGTAAGAGTTAGTGTAAGCGCTGGAGTGTTCCCGGGGAATGCTCGCGGCTGTCACGGTCCCTGCGTGATGGCGTTCGGGGCGTGACAGAACATCCCTCCAAGAATAGGAAAGGCATAATTATAGCTTTAAAGTCACATAAATATTACCATAACAGGTTCCCACGAAATTAGGCCTCTTTGTCTACTAGAGGCAGCCAAAAATAGCTAAAGGACCAGGTACAATGTACTAATCATGCCCCAGCAAAGACCAAGTTTATTCCCCTATTAAATAGCCTTAAAACTCAATAAATTGGAGCTCATAAAGGGTCAAACATTACTGTTCACGTTGGTGCATGGATATGAGTCTCTTCACTTGCCCTGATGACATGGACTAGGCCTTGATTATTATTGGAGCCCATTTTGGTATTTTCAAAATCAGCCCAACTTTCTTGGATTAGCCCATTGAGTGCTTCCTCGAAACGTTTGGCTCTAAGTCTTGTAATTGGGCCACTAGGAAGTGACAAAGGGTCTTGAGCTCCATTCCCATGTGTATGCTCAACAAATTCAGCTCCTTGGTCGCGTACAAGTCCAGCTCCTTGATTTGCATCATTCTTCCCCTCTTGAGAAGGATTTGTCCTCAAATCTGCACCTACATCAAATGGAGACAAATCAGCAACATTAAAGCTTGCACTGACACCATACTCACCGGGTAAGTCAAGCTTGTAGGCATTATCGTTGATGCGTTCCATGACTTGAAATGGTCCATCACCCCGAGGTAGGAGTTTTGAACGTCGTTTCTCCGGAAAACGTTCCTTCCTTAAATGCAACCAGACCCAATCTCCAGGTTCAAATACTACCTTCTTGCGTCCCTTGTTGGCTTGATTGACATATTGTTGAGTCCTCTTTTTCAATGTTCAGCCGGGCCTTTTCATTAATCATCTTGACAAATTCTGCTTTCTTTTTGCCATCTAAGTTCACACTTTCTCTCAAAGGTAAAGGAATTAAATCCAAAGGTGACAATGGGTTGAAGCCATAAACAACTTCAAATGGTGAAAACATAGTTGCAGAATGTATACTTCGATTGTAAGCAAATTCAACATGTGACAAACAATCTTCCCATGTTTTCAAGTTCTTTTTAATGATAGCACGCAACAAAGAAGACAAAGTTCTATTCACTACTTCAGTTTGGCCATCCGTTTGGGGATGACAAGTAGTGGAAAACAATAACTTGGTTCCCAATTTTCCCCTCAAAGTCTTCCAAAAGTAACTCAAAAACTTTGCATCCCTATCAGAGACAATGGTCCTGGGCATACCATGTAACCGAACAACTTCTTTGAAGAACAAATCAGCTATATGTGATGCATCATCAGTTTTATGACATGCAATGAAGTGTGCCATCTTGGAAAATCTATCCACCACCACAAAAACTGAATCTCTTCCCCTCTTAGTCCTAGGTAAACCTAAAACAAAATCCATAGAAATATTAGTCCAAGGTTCACTAGGTATTGGCAAAGGGGTGTACAAACCATGAGGTTTCAACTTAGACTTAGCCTGTTTACGCGTGATACACTTCTCACATATTCGTTCCACATCACGTTTCATATGAGGCCAAAAGAAATGATCATGCAAAATTCCGAAAGTCTTAGCTACACCGAAATGACCCATCAATCCACCACCATGAGCTTCTCTCACAAGCAATTCACGCAAAGAACACATAGGCACACACAATTTATTCTCCCGAAACAAAAATCCATCATGCCTATAAAACTTATCAAATGCCACTTTTTCACATGCATTGAACACATCACCAAAATCAGAATCTTGTGCATACAAATCCTTAATGTATTCAAAGCCAAGCAATTTTGTATCTAACATGGAAAGTAAGGCATACCTTCGAGACAAAGCATCAGCCACCACATTTTCCTTACCTTGCTTGTATCTTATCACATAAGGAAATGTTTCAATGAATTCCACCCACTTGGCATGACGTTTGTTCAACCTGTGCTGTCCTTTCAAATGCTTCAAAGATTCATGATCTGTGTGAATCACAAATTCCTTTGGCCATAGATAGTGTTGCCAATTTTCCAAAGCCCTTACCAGGGCATACATCTCCTTATCATAAGTGGGATAATTTAGGGCTGCCCCACTCAACTTTTCGCTGAAATAAGCAATTGGACGACCTTCTTGCATCAAAACAGCTCCTATGCCTATTCCTGAAGCATCACACACTCAATTTCAAAAGTTTTAGCAAAGTTAGGTAAAACAAGCAAAGGTGCATTGGTTAACTTCTCTTTGATCAGATTAAATGCCTTTTCTTGTTCTTTCCCCCACTTAAATGACACATTTTTCTTGATGACTTCAGTAAGAGGGGCGGCTAAGCTACTAAAATCACGCACAAACCGTCTATAGAAGCTAGCTAAGCCGTGGAAGCTCCTCACTTGGCTGATTGTTGTAGGCATTGGCCACTCTTGGATTGCCTTCACCTTTTCCTCGCCCACCTCAATTCCTTTATTACTAACAACAAAATCAAGAAACACAAGCTTATCCATGCAAAAGGTGCACTTCTTGAGGTTAGCAAACAACCTTTCTTTCCTTAGAATTTCCAACACAGATTTCAAATGCATTACATGTTCTTCCAAGTTTTTGCTATAAATTAGGATATCATCAAAATACACAACCACAAATCTGCCAATAAATGCACGTAAAACATGGTTCATCAAACGCATAAATGTGCTTGGAGCATTAGTTAAACCGAAAGGCATCACTAACCACTCATACAAACCATATTTAGTCTTAAAAGCAGTTTTCCATTCATGACCTTCCTTCATCCGAATCTGATGATATCCACTCTTAAGATCAAATTTTGTAAAGACACAAGAACCATGCAATTCATCCAGCATATCATCTAATCTAGGAATGGGATGACGATATTTTACCGTGATGTTGTTGATGGCTCGGCAGTCAACACACATCCTCCATGTCCCATCCATCTTAGGAACTAATAGTACTGAAACCGCACAAGGACTCATGCTTTCACGCACATACCCCTTCTCCAATAATTCACCTACTTGCTTTTGAAGTTCCTTGGTCTCCTCGGGATTACTTCTATAAGCAGGTCGGTTTGGGATTGATGCACCAGGTATGAAATCGATTTGATGTTCAATCCCTCGGATTGGAGGTAAACCATAAGGTACCTCTTCGGGAATGACATCTTCAAACTCCTGCAAAAGAGAAACAATTTCGCTCGGTAAAGTACCGACGAGATCATTAGTACATAAAAGAGCCTCTTTGTACATAAGTACAATAAGAGGCTGATGTGAAAATAAAGCTCTCTTGATCTCACTTTTTTTTGCAATGTAACTAAATTTTTCCTCTCTTGCTCTCACCATGGCCGAAATCCTCTCCCTTTCTTTTTCACTCTGATCATTGTTTTTCTCTCCTTTTTTCCCAAACTCTTTTTTTTTTTTAATTTCGGCCTTTCTTTCTCTTTCCTTCTTTTTTTCATTTGATCTTTGTAACTTCAATTGGATCATGCGTAACCCTCAGATCATACTGCCACGGTCTTCCCAACAATAAGTGGCATGCATGCATAGGAACCACATCACATAGCACCTCATCTTCATATTTTCCAATTGTTAATGCCACCAACACTTGCCTTGTCACCTTGATTTCGCCACATTCATTCAGCCACTGAAGCCGGTAAGGTTGAGGATGCTTCAAGGTAGTTAAGGCCAATTTCTCCACCAAATAAGTGCTGGCCACATTGGTGCAACTCCCTCCATCGATAATGACACTGCAAACTTTGTTGTTTACAAAGCACCGAGTATGAAATAGGTTCTCCCTTTGGTTACTTTCTTCCTCCTTAATCTGCACATTGAGAACTCGCTTTGCTACCAATAAATCTCCAATCACAGCATTTTACTCTTCATCATCATCCTCCAAAGATGGCATGTCGTCATCATCTACTTCTTCCTCATTCTCTGATTCAAGTTCTCCTTGGGCGTTTATAACCATCACCCTTTTGTTTACACATTGGCTGGCTATGTGTCCCCGCCCCTGACATTTAAAACACTTAATATCACGAGTTTTAGAACTTGAAGCTTCTATATTACCTGAAGAAGTGGCAGGTTTTGAATTGGCATTCTTAAAGGGCTCAAACTTTGGCTTATTGTGCAGCTGCTCGTCCCTTTTTGGAGCTGTCTTCCATGGATTGGTGGTAGTCATAGGTTGTCCCCTCCTATACAATCCCTTTCGTTTGAATTGCTCCTCCACTTTTATGGCTTGATGCACCATATCCGTCAATTCAACATAGTGCTGCATCTCGACTATATCTGCAATCTCTCGATTTAATCCGTGCAAGAACCTAGCCATGGTGGCTTCCCGATCCTCTTCTATATTGGCCCGGATCATAGCTACCTCCATCTCCTTGTAATATTCATCCACGCTCTTGGAACCTTGAGTTAACCTCTGCAACTTTTGATACAATCCCCTATAATAGTGGCTGGGTACAAAACGCTTCCTCATAAGCATTTTCATCTCCTCCCAAGTGTCTACGGGTGGCTCTCTATTCCTTCTCCTACTAATCAATAGTTGATCCCACCAAACAATGGCATAATCAGTAAACTCAATTGCAGCCAACTTAACCTTATTTATCTCCGAGTAGTTGTGACAGTCAAACACCATCTCCATCTTTGTTTCCCACTCCAAATAAACTTAAGGATCATTCTTACCTTGAAAAGATGGAATTTTAATCTTTATGCTTCCCAAATCATTATCCCTCCTGGGTCTACCCATCCTAGCTTCTCTATTCCCATACCCACGCTCATACCTTCCTCGATTCACATATGGCTCATCAAAATCCTCTGACTCCGCCTCTTCCTCAACATTCCTCCAAGGAACACGCCCACCTCGCTGCCCATTGGGAATGTCTTGTCGCTGGTCTCTAGGAGTTCCAGCTTCTACCCTATCCAACCTTGCATGAATAGGCTCTAATTCATCTCAAAACATACGCCTCATCTCCCCTAACATTGCTTGCATTTGGAGGTTTGGAACTCTAGGTTGTCAAGATTCTTCGGTTGCATCTTCTTCTTGATTATTGGACATGTTTAAAAATCTGCAAAACAAGGTTAGAATCCTCACGAACACTCCCTCATGTGTTTCACTCAAGGATGGATACACTAGCACTCGTGTTTTCACTCTAAACGGCTTTTACCCTCTTCTGGTCTCACACACTCTTGCCTTTTTCCACTCTTTTGTGTCTTCTTTAGTTCTTAATTGAACTTCAAGAACAAATGCAAGATAAACCAGCAGCGATTCAATGATGAGAAACAACCAAACTCAACAAATAGATCAAGAACTTGAATAAGGTGAGAAACAAGATTGAAAGGAAGAGCTTTTCTTTGTGGAATCGTATACTTTGTTCTTTTTTTTTCGTCCTTGTTTTTTTTGTCTTTTTTTTTTCTCTGAGCAAGGAACAGGAAATAGAAACGATTTTTTTTCTTAGCAAGGAACAGGAAATAGAAATGCGAATAAAGGATAGTCAAACTTATCTTAGAACCAAAGCTCTGATACCAAAATGATATGAATTCCACCAACAATTGTGATGAAACCCGATAACAATGATGGATTGAAACCCCAAGATCGTGAAGACAAGATTTGTTGAGCCTTGACCCTTCACCTGACCAGATGATGAACCAAGACTACGAAGGATTGAAACGCCACACCAAGAAATCTAGGTGATAAGTTTCGGTTGCTTGAACGCCACAAGATGAACTTGATAAGTTCAAAGAGTTCTTTGAAGAACCAAGAGGAACACAAGACCTCTCAAATGATCTGAAAAATCAATATTGAATTCAAAGTTGCTGTTCACGCGGAAATGGCCATCTAAATACTTGGAACATCCCTCCAAGAATAGGAAAGGCATAATTATAGCTTTAAAGTCACAGAAATATTACCATAACAGGTTCCCACGAAATTAGGCCTCTTTGTCTACTAGAGGCAGCCAAAAAAAGCTAAAGGACCAGGTACAATGTACTAATCATGCCCCAGCAAAGACCAAGTTTATTCCCCTATTAAATAGCCTTAAAACTCAATAAATTGGAGCTCATAAAGGGTCAAACATTACTGTTCACGTTGGTGCATGGATATGAGTCTCTTCACTTGCCCTGATGACATGGACTAGGCCTTGATTATTATTGGAGCCCATTTTGGTATTTTTAAAATCAGCCCAACTTTCTTGGATTAGCCCATTGAGTGCTTCCTTGAAACGTTTGGCTCTAAGTCTTGTAATTGGGCCACTAGGAAGTGACAAAGGGTCTTGAGCTCCATTCCCATGTGTATGCTCAACAAGTCCAGCTCCTTGGTCACGTACAAGTCCAGCTCCTTGATTTGCATCAACCACTTTCTCTTACCCCCCATAAGAACCCACACTAGCTCTCCAAGTCAAGCTTGAATATTTCCTAAGGAGGGAGAACCGAAACTTTGAAGGAAGAGGAGTTTAGGAAAAGTTGGTTAAGGTTGCGGTAAGCTTGGTTCTATTGATGATCTTGCCTTAAGTTTCACAAATACTAACCTAAGGCATTTTATTTTCTAGGTACTCAAGCTTGGATAGTCAATAAGGTAAGATCAATGTGATGTTGTTGGGTTAACATGAGTGGCCGAATGGCTTATGTATAAGATCTTGAAGTTTAGGTTGTGATATGCCTTGATGTTGTTAGATCTTGAATGCTTAAGAACCCTAGGTTGTTTAAATGCTAGATCTAACCATGGAAACCTTAGATCTAAGGTTGAATGTAAAGAAAAATGCAAATGAAGAACAATGCATGTTAAAGGAAGCTAGATCTAAGTCTTGATGTGTTGGTTTGATGAAAGTTGATTATTTTGCTTAGATCTATGGATGTTAGTGTGTATAAAGTGTGGATCTAATGTTGATGGAAATATTTGATGAAGAGATAAAGTGTATGCATGCTAGTTAGGTCACAAATGCAAAGGATATGCATGTTATAATTTTTAGCATGAAAAAGGTGACATTTTGAGGTATGGCCGAATATGGGGATGCTTAGGATTTCATGTATAATTTTGTATATATTTAAATCTGGACATTGGCCATGATATGTGCAAGATTTATGACCCAATGAATGGTAGATGATTATGTTAGGTATTAGATGCATGCATATTAAAGGAAACAAAAGAAACTTAATCGTTCTGGTGAAAACATGTGTTGGCCGAATGTCATGAGCATGACATATTGTATTGGTGTTTTGATTTATAGATATTAGGTTGTGAAATTGTTGAATGGAGGATGGGATCACCATTGGAGTTAAAGTTGTGACTAAAGGGTGCATAAAATAGTAATAGCCGAATGTTATAATAAAATGGAACCCTAAGTACAATTTATGAATTATGGATTATCATTGTGAATGCATAAGGAAATTAGGGTTAGGTTAGTTGGAATAAATATTGAAGAACTGTGATCATGTAATGAAAATATTATTGAAACCTAATAGTTTAATATTTAGTACTCGGGATTAATTGAGGTTTAAAGTCCAAGTTAAGATTTAATCGTGATTAATTTACTAATAGTTTAATATAAGGTTTTAATGGAGTACATGTAATAATAAGAGACTTAGGTTTAATTCTAAATCTGTGGGTATTGATTAAACCCTAATCAAGGCATGTACATGGATAAATATATTTTTATTTCCAATAAAAATATTAATGATTTAATAAACTAAGTTTTGAATATTTGTTAAGGAAAAGAATAAATAAAATATTTTAAATGATTAAATGAATTTCAGTGATATATATATATATCTTTGGTTGATGACCGATTCCAAAAATGCAAATATTTTATTAAAGTCTAAGAAATATTTGAATCGCTTGTAGGCGTTCCACGTGTCTTTATACACGGCTAAAGAATACCAACTGTAAGTGGATACTGTAAGTGGACAGTAAGTGTTTCTTTTTTCAAAACTGGAATGACACACTGCATCGTTTCATGAACAAGCATGAATTTTAATCAAGCATGACATGACATGTGCATTGCATGAATTTTTGAAGAAGAAAGTTATGCAATGATTTTTATGGAAAGACTATGAGAAGTTTTATGAAACGATAAGTTAAGTTAAGGGGCACTGGTCGGTACCGTACCATCAAGATGGACTCCCATACCGAAGGACAAATGTGAGAAGGATGGGTGAATCCACGAGGCTGTGCGAACCACACTGAAGGACATTGAGAAGGTGTGGTGCCTCCAAGGGTCATGTCTAGCCACTGAAGGACAAATGAGAGAAGGTACGCTAGCTGACCGCATGTAAGGTCTCCAAGGGAATTCGGGGACGGTTCCAAAGGGAACGCACAACCCTGACTTCAGGGGTTAAATGGAGCGAGCCCACAAATAAAATCTCATTACCTCAAACAAGTATTTTTTTTTCTACTGGACGAATCACTACCAATTCTAGTTTCCACCTTTCTGATCCATTGTGTTCTTTGCATTCTTATTTCCTTGATATTATTTATCTTGCTTTCTCTGAAATTCCTTGATGAGTTATTGTTGAATCGTTGCTAGAATTCCTTGATTGTTTGTTTAGTTCCAAAAGATCCGCAAGAGGATTACCGAGTGGAAAAAGGCAAGAGTGGTGAGATTATTAGAGGGTAAAAGCCATATCTTGTGTGTGAAACACGAGTGACTAGAGACCCTATTCTTGAGTGAGACACGTAAGGGAGAGATTTGTGAGGTCCTTTTCTTGTTTTTTATTTCTAACACTATATCTTTGCATTAATCATGTCTCGAGATACTGGAAAGAGCGTGTCCAACGAAGATACACCACCAGCTGACCCGAAGCTGTATATGGAGGCCATGGTAGGTGAACTAAGGCGGGTGTTGAACCAAGTACAAGAACGGCTAGATCGGCTGGAGCATCCTCAACCCCAACCCGGTCACAATTACCGTAGACGGGAGAGAGCACCACGGAGGGAGGAAAGGGAGTACGACGAAGAGCCTTACAGATCTGACGATGAAGAAGATCGTGATTCTCATGTTGGCTATAGGAGATATGGAGGGCGACGAGACGCTAGGAATCGAGAAGATAACAACGTCAGTGGTATTAAAATAAAGATTCCGTCTTTCCAAGGGAGATCTGATCCGGAAGCTTATCTTGAGTGGGAGAAGAAGATGAAATTTGTGTTTGATTGCCATAACTACTGCGAAGCTAAGATGGTAAAATTAGCCGTCATTGAGTTTTCTGACTATGCTATAACTTGGTGGGATCAACTTGTGACAAATAGGAGGCGGAATGGAGAATGTCCCATAGAGACATGGGATGCTATGAAGGCGGTCATGAGGAAACGGTTTGTTCCAAGCCACTACTACCGGGAGCTGTACAAAAAGTTACAAAGCCTAAAGCAAGGAAGTCGAAGCGTAGAAGACTATTACAAGGAGATGGAGATAGCCATGATCCGTGCCAATATTGAAGAGGATCGAGAGGCTACCATGGCTCGTTTCCTACATGGCTTGAATCGAGAGATCCATGATAGAGGGGGAGATGCAACATTATGTGGAGATAGAAGAAATGGTGCATATGGCTATCAAAGTGGAGCAGCAACTCAAGAGAGGGAGTGGGGGACGTGCTAACCAAAATTCGAATTCTACTTTTTCCAAGCCAAGCTACACCAAGCCCATGGACAAGCCACAAGTGTCCAAACCCGAGCCCAAAACCCCTACCACCAGCCACACTTCTCAAGGTAAAACTGAAGCTTCTACTTCTAGAAATCGTGATATCAAGTGTTTTCGATGTCAAGGCAGAGGACACAAAGCAAGCCAATGTCCAAACAAGCAAGTCATGGTGTTGAAGGCCAATGGAGAGATCGTGACCGATAGTGAAGAATCTAACACCGACAACATGCGACACTTGGAGGATGTTTCTGAGGATGAATATATAGCCCCTGACGCGTTGAGCTTGGTGGCAAGGAGAGCCTTGAGCTTGCAAGCAAAGGGTGATGAGGAAGTACAGCGGGAGAACATCTTTCACACAAGGTGCTACATCAAAGACAAGGTATGTAGTGTGATTATTGATGGTGGTAGTTGTACTAACGTTGCGAGCACAGTCATAGTTGAAAAGTTGGGATTGCCCACGTCGAATCGGTAAGTACGAAGATGAAGTAATGTGTGATGTAGTGCCAATGCAAGCGGGACACTTGTTACTAGGGCGTCCGTGGCAATTCGATCGACATGTGAAGCATGATGGCTTTACAAATAAGTACTCTTTTGTACTTAATCAGAAGCCAATCACTCTTGTACCCCTGACACCGCAGCAAGTCTATGAAGATCAAGTGAGGTTGCAGCAAGAGAGTGAACAAAGGAAAGAGAGTGAGCAAAAGAAAGAGAATGAGAAAATGAAAGAGAGTGAAAAACAGAGAGTGAGTGAAAATTCGAGAGAAGCCGAAAAAAAAGAGACAGGAGGTTCGGCCCTTGAGAGAAAACCAGAGAGAAAAAAAAAAGTTTCTATGCAAAAGTGAGTGAGATCAAGCGAGCGATGCTTTCAAATCAGCCAATGATTGTACTTTTGTACAAAGAGGCCCTTTTAAACACTAACGCTCTTGACCAAGCTTTGTCTAGTTCTATTGTGTCTCTTTTGCAGGAATATGACTGTCTTCCCCGAAGAAACCCCACATGGATTACCTCCGATTAGAGGGATCGAACATCAAATTGATTTTGTTCCCGGTGCTGCCATTCCAAACCGACCAGCTTATAGGAGCAATCCCGAGGAGACCAAGGAGCTTCAACGGCAAGTCAGTGAGTTGTTGGATAAGGGGACGTGAGGGAAAGAATGAGTCCATGTGCTGTTCCGGTTCTACTTGTACCTAAGAAGGATGGGTCGTGGAGAATGTGCGTTGATTGCCGAGCCATCAACAACATCACGGTAAAGTATTGTCATTCTATTCCTCGCTTAGATGACATGTTAGATGAGTTGCATGGTTCTTGTGTGTTTTTAAAAATTGATTTGAAGAGTGGATACCATCAAATTAGAGTAAAAGAAGGAGACGAATGGAAAACAACTTTTAAAACAAAATATGGTTTGTACGAATGGTTAGTTATGCCTTTTGGTTTAACTAATGCTCCGAGCACCTTCATGAGACTTGTGAACCTTGTTTTGCGTGCTTTTATAGGAAGATTTGTCGTTGTCTATTTTGATGATATCCTCATTTATAGCAAAAACATGGACAATCATGTAGTGCATCTAAAATCTGTGTTAGATGTGCTAAGGAAAGAGAAGTTGTTTGCTAATATGAAGAAGTGTACTTTTTACACCGATAAGCTTGTATTCTTGGGGTTTGTTGTTAGTGCACAAGGTATACAGGTTGATGAAGAAAAGCTACGTGCAATTCAAGAATGGCCGAGTCCCACAAGTGTAGGTGAAGTTCGTAGTTTTCATGGCCTTGCAAGTTTTTACCGGCGGTTCGTGAAGGACTTTAGTAGCATAGCCGCACCACTTACCGAAGTAATCAAGAAGAACGTGGGATTCCAATGGGGAGACGCGCAAGAGAAGGCGTTTCAATTACTTAAGGAGAAGTTAACCCATGCTCCTTTATTATCTTTGCCTAACTTTTCCAAAACATTTGAAATTGAATGTGATGCTTCAGGTATTGGCATTGGCGCCGTTCTTATGCAAGACGGACGACCACTTGCTTATTTCAGCGAGAAACTAAACGGGGCAGCCCTAAACTACCCCACCTATGACAAGGAGCTGTATGCACTAGTCTGGGCCTTGGAAACATGGCAGCACTACCTATGGCCTAAGGAATTTGTGATTCATACCGATCATGAATCCTTGAAACATTTGAAGTGCCAACACAAGCTAAACAAAAGGCATGCGCGCTGGGTAGAGTTCATTGAGACGTTTCCATACGTCATTCGGTATAAGCAAGGTAAGGAGAATGTGGTAGCCGATGCCCTTTCTCGCAGGTATGCTCTACTTTCCACACTGGATGCCAAGTTAATAGGTTTTGAGCATATTAAGAATTTATATTCTGATGACCATGACTTTGGTGATGAATATCGTGCTTGTGAGAAAATTGCATGTGGTAAGTTCTTTAGGCTTGATGGGTTCTTGTTCCGAGAAAATAAGTTATGTGTGCCTAATTGTTCAATGCGGGAGTTATTAGTGCAAGAATCCCATGGGGGTGGACTAATGGGACATTTTGGAGTTGCCAAAACCTTAGCCATTTTACAAGAACACTTCTATTGGCCCCACATGAAGAGGGACATTGATTAATGAAATTGTGAGAATTATTCTCTTTGGTTCTTTGAAGAACTTCTCGAACTTATCGGGATTTTCCCGTGGCGTTCAACTCGACTTATCAAACGGATTTCCATCCTGTTTGTGGCGTCTTCACCATACCGAGGTTCTTGCTTTCCTAAGCAACGGGTCGAGGTTCCCTTCGAATCCATACTAGAAACGATCTTGGGTTCCCTATAGTTGTTAGGTCTCGTTACGGGATAACGGAGTTCACATCATTTGGTATCAGAGAATTTGTGGTATGTGTATCACATGTAGACAAGCTAAGTCCAAAGTGCAAGCCAATGGGTTGTATAGTCCCTTACCTATTCCTAGTGAACCTTGGGTTGATATTTTCATGGATTTTGTGCTAGGATTGCCTAGGACTAAACGTGGGAGAGATTCGATTTTTGTCGTCGTGGATAGATTTTCTAAAATGGCACATTTTATTCCATGTCACAAAACGGATGATGCGTCGCATGTTGCTGATCTATTCTTTAGGGAAATTGTAAGACTACATGCCATGCCTAGGACGATTGTCTCGGATAGAGATGCGAAATTCTTGAGCTATTTTTGGAAGACTTTGTGGTGTAAGCTAGGCACTAAGTTATTGTTTTCCACTACTTGTCACCCACAAACGGATGGTCAAACTGAAGTTGTCAATAGGACCCTGTCTACGTTATTACGGGCGATCATCAAAAAGAACATTAAAACTTGGAAGAATGCTTACCACATGTTGTGTTTGCCTATAATAGAGCTATTCATTCTGCCACTCACTTTTCTCCATTTGAAATAGTCTATGGTTTTAATCCTTTGACTCCATTGGACTTATCACCTTTGCCAGTCACTGAACATGTTAATTTAGATGGCAAAAGGAAAGCTGACTTTGTTAAGCAGATTCACGAGCAAGCGAGACTCAACATTGAGCGACGAACGGAGCAGTATGCAAAACAAGCCAATAAGGGTCGTCACAAGATAGTTTTTGAACCCGGCGATTGGGTTTGGCTACATATGCGGAAAGAGAGATTTCCCACGAAACGACATTCCAAATTGCTCCCACGAGGCGATGGTCCTTTCCAAGTCATCGAGCGCATCAATGATAACGCCTACAACCTAGATTTGCCTGGTGAGTACACTGTCAGTGCCACATTTAATGTTACTGATCTGAGTCCTTTTGATGTAGGTGAAGATTTGAGGACAAATCCTTTTCAAGAGGAGGGGAATGATAGAGCTCAAGGTGCCGTTTCAAAGGAACCCGTTCAAGTGCCAAGTGGACCAGTTACAAGAGCACGAGCAAAGAAGTTCAAGGATGCACTCAACAGGCTAATTCAAGAGGCATGGGATCAAGCAAAGGCGTGGAAGCCCATTCAGCAGGACCCACGAATTGTCAATGTGCTTCAAGTTCTAGAAGAGCCCGAGTAGGGTTTCATTTGAGCATGCAAGGAAGTCTTCTAGAAGATACTCCTAACTAGGGTTTCGGATGGCATGATTTTGGGACTATTTTAGCCGCACCTTTCTTGCCATATAGAAGCTGATTTCGAGTTTAGTTTAGGTGTTAAGTTTGTTTCCTTTTTGGTTTAGGCGCCAAGCATTATTTCCTTAATAACCGAATCTATTTTAGGTGTCTTTTAGTTTCCTTTTGAAATAGGTTTAGGCACCACTTTATTACCTTATTTGTGAGTGTCTCTTTTAGGGTTTTCATGTATTAGATGGCCTATATATAGAGGCCTAAGTTGTAGTTCGGAATTCATTGAATATAGAAGGTTTGTGAGGTTTTTAATTCTCTGTGGTTCTTTGACGAACTTCTCGAACTTATCGGGAATTTTCCCGTGGCGTTCAACTCGACTTATCAAACGGATTTCCATCCCGTTTGTGGCGTCTTCACTATACCGAGGTTCTTGCTTTCCTAAGCAACGGGTCGAGGTTCCATTCGAATCCATCCTAGAGACGATCTTGGGTTCCTCATAGTTGTTGGCTCTCGTTACGGGTTAACGGGGTTCACATCACTAAGTTTTGAATATTTGTTAAGGAAAAGAATAAATAAAATATTTTAAATGATTAAATGAATTTCAGTGATATATATATATATATATATATATTTTTATGGAATATATATTTTTAATGCAAATATTTTATTAAAGTCCAAGAAATATTTGAATCGCTTGTAGGCGTTCCACATGTCTTTATACACGACCAAAGAAGACCAGCTGTAAGTGGATACTGTAAGTGGACAGTAAGTGTTTCTTTTTTCATAACTGGAATGACACACTGCATCGTTTCATGAACAAGCATGAATTTTAATCAAGCATGACATGACATGTGCATTGCATGAATTTTTCAAGAAGAAAGTTATGCAATGATTTTTATGGAAAGACTATGAGAAGTTTTATGAAACGATAAGTTAAGTTAAGGGGCACTGGTCGGTACCGTACCATCAAGATGGACTCCCATACCGAAGGACAAATGTGAGAAGGATGGGTGAATCCACGAGGCTGTGCGAACCACACTGAAGGACATTGAGAAGGTGTGGTGCCTCCAAGGGTCATGTCTAGCCACTGAAGGACAAATGAGAGAAGGTGCGCTAGCAGACCGCATGTAAGGTCTCCAAGGGAATTCGGGGACGGTTCCAAAGGGAACGCACAACCCTGACTTTAGGGGTTAAATGGAGCGAGCGCACAAATAAAAGATATGAAATAATTATGAAAAGGCCAAGAGAGGCACTAGTACGAATAAGTGGTTTCAAGGGCCAAGGGCCAGTTTTACAAGCAAGTACGAAAGAAAGATTTTCAAGGGCCTGGGGCCGAATCTAAGAAAGAGCATATGCATAATTCATGACATGCATGTGCATCACTTATCAAGTTTCTTTCTTTCATGAATAAGCGAACTTAAGTCAAGAGCATGTTTTAAGTTTATGTCTTTCCCTTACTGAGTCTTTTTGACTCACGTTTTTTTTAATAATTGTGTCATTCCAGATGCCTCAGGTGAAGAGAGTCAGGAGGACTACCTGACCTAGAAGTTCAAGAATTATGTTTCAAACTTTTGATGATAGTGGCTTGATCGTCACTAGTTGGCTTTTTATATGTTAGTTATGTCTTGTATGAAACTTTAATGAGAACCCTGATTATGTAAGTTTAGCTCGAATCCCTCGCGATCCTGTACGTTTCCGCCGAAATCAAGTAATTATATAAGTAAGAACGCTGGACCCATCCAGGGGATAGCTCGCGGCTGTCACGGTCCCTGCGGGATGCCGTTCGGGCGTGACACTTTCATTCTCTGTAAAATTCATCCGGACGTGTATAAATGACGTCCGCACACCATGCACAAAAATTATGGCCTGAAAAGGTGCTGGGCATAAAGAAACAACGACAATACTCCACAACTACACGAATCCGTTTGCAAAAGAAACAACCTCATTTAAATTAGAAAAAAATGACATCGTCTTTAAAGCCAACCGTAAGGACGATCATGAATAAAATCCAACAACTTATTCGAACCTTCCAATGACATCTTTTTAAATAAAACAGAATGACGCCCTTTTATCACATGGCTGTCCGGTACAATAATTAAATTAAGTATGACACCATTTTAAATTAAGTATATGACGCTGTTTAAACAGACCAACCGTGCAGATGGTTTCTCAAACGTTTCGAATGCTACCTATCTCATTTATTTATAGCATGAGAATAGTATTTCATTTCTTAATAACGTATTAAGAGAAACTATCATAAATATTAAACCATAAAAAGAAGATGTATAATAACCATCATAAAGTGAAATCAAAATAAATATTCAAATATAAACTATACTAAAATGTCAAACAAAAATATCCACTACGGCCATAAATATACATGACAGTGAAAACATAACATAAAAATCATAAAACTCCGAATCAAGCTCTAGACAAGGCTCAATGGATCTGTTCCTCGGGTTTCGCTCACGTATATAATCATATGATCCTCAAAAGCGCCCATCCTTCTCATCAACACAAGCAAGGTGAGAAATGGCTCCAATCTCGCAATTCGAGACTCCATATAGGAAAATTTGGTCCCCAAGCCAATCCACAACTCATGGGTCGGTAAAATATCAACATCAACAACCTCGTTCAGGTCCATCATAAAAGCATTAGCCCAGGCTGGTTGCTCCCCGGAATCATGACGAGGGGGCTCCTCCTCTAGCTGTGGCTCTCCAGTAGAAGGACCCTGCGGTTGCTGCTGCCGAAGGATATGAGCCTTAGAATGACTGAAAGTAGTCCAACTCCATATTGGAAAAATTGATCTCGAAATCCACAACTCATGTGTCGGTAAAATATCAGCATCAACAACCTCGTTAAGATCCATCATAAAAACATTAGCCCAGGCTGGTCGCTCCCCGGAATCATGACGTGGGGGCTCTTCCTCTAGCTGCGGCTCTCAAGTAGCAGGACCTTGTGGTTGCTGCTGCCGCCTATTATGATCCTTAGAACGACTGGATGTCACGCCCCGAACGGCATCCCGCAGGGACCGTGACAGCCGCGAGCTATCCCCCGGATGGCTCCAGCGTTCTTACTTATATTCTTACTTGATTACGGCGGAAACGTACAGGATCGCGAGGGGTTTGAGCAAATACTTACATAATCAGGGTTCTCATTAAATTCATACAAAACAAATATTTAGAACATATTAGAACCCAATTAGTGACACTCATGTCACTATAAACAAAATGCAAAACTTAACATCTTGGGCATCTAGGTCAGGTAGTCCTCCTGACTCTCTTCACCTGATACATCTGGAATGACACAATTTTAAAAACGTGAGTCAAAAAGACTCAGTAAGGGAAAAACGTAAAACTTAAATCATGCTCTTGACTTATGCTTGCTTAATCACGAAAGAAAGAAAACTTGATAACTGATGCATATGCGTGCTCATGAATTATGCATATGCTCTTGCTTAGTGTTTTCGGCCCCAGGCCCTTGAAAAACCACTTTCTTTCATACTTGCTTGTAAAATTGGCCCTTGGCCCTTAAAAATCTTTCTTTCGTACTTGTGCCCTTGTCGGCCTTATCATAATTATTTCATGTCTTTTACTTGTGGGCTCGCTCCATTTGACCCCTGAAGTCAGGGTTGTGCGTTCCCTTCGGAACCGTCCCCGAATTCCCTTAGAGACCTTACATCTGGTCGAGCTAGCCCTTGAAGTGGCCCCGGGCCGGATGGCTAGACACGACCCTTGGAGGCACCACACCTTCTCACTGTCCTTCAGTGTGGCTTGCACAGCCTCTTGGATTCACCCATCCTTCTCATAAATGTCCTTCGGTATGGGAGTCCAACTTGATGGTACGGTACCGACCGGTGCCC
Source organism: Myrica gale (assembly GCA_963930655.1). NCBI lineage: Eukaryota > Viridiplantae > Streptophyta > Magnoliopsida > Fagales > Myricaceae > Myrica > Myrica gale. The sequence continues at coordinate 9,491,010 of OZ005619.1, read as the reverse complement.
TTAATCTTAACTTATCGTTTCATAAAACTTCTCATATTCTTTCCATAAAAATCATTGCAAAATTTTCTTCTTGAAAAATTCATGCAATGCACATGTCATGTCATGCTTGCTTAAAATTCATGCTTGTTCATGAAATTCATATCATGTCATGCTTTCTTAAAATTCATGCTTATTCATGAAACGATGCAGTGTGTCATTCCAGTTTTGAAAAGAAATACTTACTGTACACTTACAGTATCCACTTACTCTTGGTCTTCTTGTTCGTATATACAGACACGTGGATCGCCTACAAGCGATTCAAATATTCTTTTAGACTTTAAGAATTATGAAATCATTTCTTTTGAAATCAGTCATCAATCGAAGATATATATATATATATATATACATATTACTGAAATTCATTTAATTACAAAATAATTATTTTATTCTTTTCCTTAAATATTCAAAACTTAGCTTATTAAATCATTAATATTTTTATTGAAATAAAAATATATTTATCCATGTACATGTCTCGATTAGGGTTAAATAATACTCATAGGTTTAGATTTAAACCTAAGTCTCTTTTATTACACGTACTACATTAAACCTTATATATAACTATTAATAAATTATTCATGATTAAATCTTAACTTAGACTTTAAACCTCAAATAAAACCCGAGTAAAACTTAACTAGGGTTCCAATAATATTTAATAAAAGATCATAGCTCTACAACATTATTCCAACTAGCCTAACCCTAATTTCTTATCCAACACAACAATGAACATACATAAATCATGAATTGCACTTAGGGTTAATTTTTCTTGCAACTTTCGGCCACTACCATTCATGCACCAATTAATCTTAACTTTTCTCCAAGGGTGATCCCATCCTCCAATCAACAAATTTCACAACCTAATATCTATAAATCAAAGCACCAATACCATACACCATACTCAAGGCATTCGGCCAACTCAAAATGTTACCTTTTTCATGCTAAAAATCATATCATGCACATCCTTTGCATTTGTGACCTAACTAGCATGCATACACTTAATCTTTTTATCAAATAATTCCATCAACAATAGGTCTACTCTTTATTCACACTAATATCCATAGATCTAAACAAAGATATCATTTTTCATCACCCAACATATCAAAACTTAGATCTAACTTCCTTTAGCTTACATTGTTCTCCATTTACATTTTTCTTCACATACAACCTTAGATCTAGGGCTTCCATGGTTAGATCTAGCATGTAAACAACTTAGGGTTCCTAAGCATCCAAGATCTAACAACATCAAGGCATCTATCAAAATAAAACTTCAAGATCTTATACATAGGCCATTCGGCCACTCATGCTAACCCAACAAAATCATTTTAGCCTTACCTTGTTGTTTGTCCAAGCTTGAGCACCTAGAAAATAAAACATCTATGGTTAGTACTTATGATGTTTAAGGCAAGAACATCAATGAACTAATCTTACCTTCACTCTATACCAACTCTTCCTATCCTTCTCCTCCTTCAAAGATTCGGTCCACCCTCCTTAGAAATGACCAAGCTTGGTTTAAAAGAAACTCTATGGTGGTGAAGAGGACATGGTAAGTTTGAAGAATAATGGTGTCAAATGGCTAGGTTTTCATGGTAGGATTTTTGTCAACAAAAAGGAGAGATTTACTTGGCTTTTGGAATGGGTTTTGGCAAGCTAGATGGAAGTGGTTTAGAGGCAAGATGAAATGCACAAACCTTGAACTCTTGAGTGTGTTGTTCGGCTAGGAGAAGCAAAATAGTAAGGATTGGGAGGACTTGTAACATTCGGCCAAGAGAGGAGAGGTTTGAGAGTGAAGTGTTTGAGTGTTTAGGTCAAGAGGAAATGTGTGAGATTGAGTCTCCCAAAGCTTTTGACATAAAGCTTGAGAGTGAATTGACAAGAGAGAGAGAGAAATGAAAAAGCAAAAATGGAAAATGGTGAAAAGGGGGGGGGCCTTGGTCGACATTCATAAGCTTCCCTTTCTTTTTTTTTTCTTTTCTTTTTTTCTTTCTTTTCACTCCTTTCTCACATCACTTCCTTGTCTCTTTGAAATTTCTCTTTCCTCCATGCCTTCCATCGACATACACTCCCCTTTCTCACTTTTCCTCTTCTCTTTTCACTTCCATGAGTTGTCTCATCAATTCTTACACACTTACACCTTCTTACACATCTCTTACACATCACATGGCACCTCATTTTAGCTTTCAAATTTCCTCTCCTTGCCTTTCACGTAGAAGCCCTCCTTTGCTTAGTTTGGTTGCTTTTCAACCAACCTAGTTACTTCCACATTAATATGCAACTAACTTTCAACTTGGTTTTCACTTATCACCTAACTTATCACTTTATAAGCTCTCTTACTTATCTATCCATTCCAATAGCTTATCACCTTACAAGTATGATACCTTATCATGTGATAATGGCCTTAGCCTATCTCTACAATAATCACAAGGCCTTATCACTCTAAAAGTTTCCTAACTTATCATGCTTGCTTATCACTATGATAAGCAAGTGTGCTTATCAATTAAATCATTTCTAAACTTATCACATAACTACATAGCTTACAATTTGAATATTCATATGGAAATTCTATTAATAATGTAGAACACATCATAATATTACATGTCACATACAATATTTAATCCATGTATTCAAAAGAATTTCATTATATAATCTATTAATAATTTCGGCTTATACAAGGAAATTATTAAAGCATAATTCAAATTATATGGCCCATGAATCATATTAGGTAAATGAAAAATATCAATTTGTAAAAGAGGAACTTACTTGCAAATTTCGGCTCTTAACATAATATAATTTGTACTTGCATAAAATGGCATATTAATTATTTAAAGAGATTTTATGGATTAAAATCCCATTTTAATCGAAATACCATAACATAAAAATTAGGCCATACATTGGCCAAAACATAGCCCCATTAAGAAATAAAAACTATTACATTGGAAAAATAAAAATAATACATAAGCAATTACGTAGGGGAAAATCGGGGTCTCACATTCTCCCCTCCTTATAAAAATTCCGACCTCGGAATTTCTTTTACCACCAGAAATTTTGTCCTGACTGCGTAGGTGTAGGACAATGGGGATTGGGACGAACGTTAGTGCTTGTCCCACTACTAATCTCTCCCTGGTAAACGCGATCTGGGGAATTACTCCCCGTCCAAGAGTGCGATCTGATTCCTTGGCTTGGTTCCTCTAGACTAGGGTCATGGATGACGTTCTCGGGTGGTCCATGAAACCTAGGTCTAGACTCTACTTCCTGTGACGAAAAGTGGGTCTCCGATCCAGCGTCTTGAGCCCTAACTCTTTGACGATGTCGGTTCTCGTTACATCGCCTAGGTGTACACTCACGTCTCGAGTTACTACGCCTAGGTCTTTCTTGGGATCGTTCTCTAGTCTCACTAGGTATCGGATGTTGTTCCATGGGGTCTTCTTCCGGATCCTCCTCTGGGTCCTCTTCCGGATCCTCTTCCGGATCTTCCTCAAAGTCTTCGGGTAACATGGTCCTTATGGGAATGGCGTTTATTGGCGACTCTGGCCAATAAATACCCTCCAGATATCCAGAACAATCTGGAGATAAGGGTTGACCCCACCTGGAAGGTCCAGGTTGGTCGGGTGCCGGGGGTGGCGGGGGCTGGTATGTCCCCGCCATACCTTGCTGCCAATACGTTACGTGGGTTTGGTACGCTCCTCGGGGGTCCCCTCTATCCGTCTCATGTGATGCGTGAGTCGGAGCCTCACAATTTCTTGGAGGTAAACTTCAGCTAGCCTTTCCGGGGTATACTTCACCCTGATGGGCAGAAAGTGGGCTGACTTGGTCAATCGGTCCACTACTACCCATATTGCATCGTAGCCAGCTGGCGTTCTTGGTAGCCCTACTACAAAATCCATGGCTATTCCTTCCCACTTCCATTCAGGGATCTCCAGAGGCTTCAATGTTCCTGCTGGCCTCTGGTGCTCTGCTTTCACTCTCTGACAAGTCAGACATCGAGCGACATACTCCGCTATCTCTCTCTTCATATTCGGCCACCAGTAAACCTTCTTGATGTCTTGATACATCTTCGTTCCTCCAGGGTGGATGGTATAGGGCGTAGTATGCGCCTCTGCCAAAATCAACTCCTTGATTCCCCCATCACCAGGGACACATATCCTACTCCGGTACCTCAGCACTCCATTCCTATCCTCAAAATCGGGATCATTATTCTTCTCAATCCTTTCCCTAATCCCTATTATCACCGCATCGCTCTTCTGGGCTTCACAGATTCGCTCCTCCAGCGATGGTTGCAATGACAGCCCTGCGATGGAAACATACCGGTCGACCAATACAAGCGTGATCTCCTCTCTTTTTAGATCCTTCATGATCTCCTTAGCGACTACCTCTACGGCACTTGTTTCAGCCGACTTCCGGCTTAAAGCATCAGCCACCACGTTAGCTTTCCCAGGATGGTAGCTAATGGTGCAATCATAGTCCTTGATCAGCTCCAACCAGCGCCGCTGCCTCATATTCAGCTCCTTCTGAGTGTTAAAATACTTGAGGCTTTTATGGTCTTTAAATATCTCGCACTTAACCCCATAGAGATAATGCCTCCATATTTTCAGAGCATGCACGACTGCAGCCAACTCCAAGTCGTGGGTGGGGTAATTCACCTCGTGGGGCCTCAGTTGCCTCGACGCGTAGGCTATGACCCTCTTATCTTGCATCAACACACACCCAAGACCTTGCTTTGAGGCGTCCGTATAGATCTCATACTCCCCATGTTCCGAAGGCAATGCTAACACCGGGGCAGTAACCAGATGAGCCTTCAGCGTCTGGAAACTTTGCTCACACTCGTCTGTCCAATCGAACTTAACGTTCTTCTTGGTCAACGAGGTCATCGGCATAGCTATCTTTGAAAATTCCTTGATAAACCTCCGGTAATACCCTGCTAATCCCAGGAAACTTCTTATCTCCTTAACATTTGTAGGTCTAGGCCATTTGAAAACCGCATCAACCTTTCCGGGATCTACAGCAATTCCTTCTCCCGACACTACATGCCCTAAAAATCGGACTTGCTGCAACCAAAACTCGCACTTGGAGAATTTAGCATACAACTTCTTCTCCCTTAGGATTTGCAAAACAATCCTGAGATGCTCCTCATGCTCCTCCTGGTTCCGAGAATAAATCAAAATATCGTCTATGAACACCACCACAAATTTATCCAGGAACTCCCTAAACACTCGATTCATCAAGTCCATAAATGCGGCCTGGGCATTAGTTAATCCAAACGGCATCACCAAAAATTCATAGTGACCATATCGGGTTCGAAAGGCCGTCTTTGATATATCTCCCTCCTTAACCTTCAACTGGTGGTAACCTGACCTCAAATCAATTCTTGAAAATATTTGTGCCCCCTGCAATTGATCGAACAAATCGTCAATGCGAGGTAGCGGGTACCTATTCTTCACAGTCACCTTATTCAACTCTCTATAATCAATACACATCCGGAGACTTCCGTCCTTCTTTTTCACAAACAGGATCGGTGCTCCCCAAGGCGACACACTCGGCCTTATAAATCCCTTCTCCAAGAGATCTTCCAACTGGACCTTCAGCTCCTTTAGCTCTGCCGGAGCCATTCGATACGGCACCTTGGAAATTGGGACTGTCCCAGCTTCCAATTCAATTCCGAACTCCACCTCCCTATCCGGCGGTAACCCCGGTAGGTCTTCCGGGAATACATCCGGAAACTCAGTCACTATTGGGGTTTGGTCAAATGCAGGGACCTCGTTCTGCGTATCGCTTCGCGTATCACTTGCCCATACTAGAATTCCCTCGTGCCCTCCTTGCAACAATCTCTTAGCTTGCAGGGCCGAGACAATTGCTGGCCTTCGCTCCATCTTCCTCATACCGGTAAAACAACAATCCGGTCTCCCCTCCTTTTGGAACAAGACCTTCTTCTCATAGCACCGAATATTGGCACCATGCTTCGACAACCAATCCATACCTAGGATGACATCAAATCCTCCCATCTCCATAACTATCAAAATCAGCCAACATGACTTGCCCTTCTACTACTATCGGATAGTCCTTCACCATCCGGCTACACTCGACTCTTCCCCCAGCGGGCGTTGACACAAGGACACCACAATCCAACAACTCACTATTTAAGGCATGTGTCTTGCAATATGCTGATGCAATGAATGAATGCGTGGCCCCTGAATCAAACAGAACTAGGGCTTCCCCTTGGGGCAAAGGCAACTTACCTGCCACCACTCGGTTCTGGTTCTCCGCGTCCTCCGGAGTCATTGCATATAACCTCGCCTGTGTTGGGCCTCCCTGCCTTCTTGCATTGTCCTGCTGCGTGGGTCGGGTGCTTGGTTTGAGCTGCCTGCACTCCTACAGTCTTTGGCGAAGTGACCAGGCTTCCCACATTTGAAACATAAGCCCTGCCTGCACTCCCCAGGGTGTCTCTTGTTGCACTTGTTGCACAGAGGAAACTGATTTCCTCCGGCATTCTGAGCTCCACCAGGCCTCTGGTTTGGCCTCGGGTTCGGCCTCTGGTTCGACCTCTGAGGCTGCCTCTGTGACGGCTCTGGCCTACTTTTCTTCCAGGGCATCTGCGGAATGGATGGGTTGGAAGGAGCCTTCCTCTTTTGCTGGTCATGATAGACTGCTATCCTCTGCAGTCCTCTCTCCACTATCACTGCCCGTTCAATTACTTCTGCCAGGGTTTTAAGGTTGTGACTATACACCCTGTCATAGACCCGTGGGTGTAACCCTTCCTCAAACTTTCGGGCCTTCCTTTCCTCATCGGGCACCAAGTACTGGGCAAACCGCACCAGCTCCATGAATCGGCCAGCGTATTGCTCCACCGTCATGGCTCCTTGGGTTAGGGTAGCGAATTCCCTTGCCTTCGCTTCCCGGGTCGTCCGTGGGAAATAACGATCTAAAAATTCTTGCTGGAACCTCTCCCAGGTTATGGGCTGCTCTCCCAGCTCCTGTTCCAGCAACACCTTCTCGGACTGCCACCACCTTTTGGCATCCCCTTGCAGCTTGAAGGTAGCATAACTTACCTTTTGGGCCTCGGTACACCCCAAGACCTCAAGTAGCTCTTTCATCTCCAACTGCCAATTTTCTGCTAGTATGGCATCTCCCTTGCCGTTGTACGCTGGCGGGTGCTGGCGGTTAAACTGATCGAACGTACACCCCTCAGGGCGTCCTCGGGCCCCTTCAGCATGGGCACCCGGCTGCACGTGCTCGGCCACTAGCTGAGCCATGTGCCTCAACACATCCTCGGTGGTAACTCCGGGAGCCTCGGACTCTTGATTTCTTGTTGGCCTCCTAGGTGCCATCCTGCACTTCAACGTTATCGTTCAGCTTAGAACAACCTCAACCTCATAAATTCTCATCATACTTAACCCTAAACGTGCTATCTCATGCTTTAGGGTTTAGGGTTCTACTTCGTTCCCTATGTTCTACGACTCTACCCTCCGATCCTCTGATACCAACTTAACTGTCACGCCCCGAACGACATCCCGCAGGGACCGTGACAGCCGCGAGCTATCCCCCGGATGGCTCCAGCGTTCTTACTTATATTCTTACTTGATTACGGCGGAAACGTACAGGATCGCGAGGGGTTTGAGCAAATACTTACATAATCAGGGTTCTCATTAAATTCATACAAAACAAATATTTAGAACATATTAGAACCCAATTAGTGACACTCATGTCACTATCAACAAAATGCAAAACTTAACATCTTGGGCATCTAGGTCAGGTAGTCCTCCTGACTCTCTTCACCTGATACATCTGGAATGACACAATTTTAAAAACGTGAGTCAAAAAGACTCAGTAAGGGAAAAACGTAAAACTTAAATCATGCTCTTGACTTATGCTTGCTTAATCACGAAAGAAAGAAAACTTGATAACTGATGCATATGCGTGCTCATGAATTATGCATATGCTCTTGCTTAGTGTTTTCGGCCCCAGGCCCTTGAAAAACCACTTTCTTTCATACTTGCTTGTAAAATTGGCCATTGGCCCTTAAAAATCTTTCTTTCGTACTTGTGCCCTTGTCGGCCTTATCATAATTATTTCATGTCTTTTACTTGTGGGCTCGCTCCATTTGACCCCTGAAGTCAGGGTTGTGCGTTCCCTTCGGAACCGTCCCCGAATTCCCTTAGAGACCTTACATCTGGTCGAGCTAGCCCTTGAAGTGGCCCCGGGCCTGATGGCTAGACACGACCCTTGGAGGCACAACACCTTCTCACACAGCCTCTTGGATTCACCCATCCTTCTCATAAATGTCCTTCGGTATGGGAGTCCAACTTGATGGTACGGTACCGATCGGTGCCCTTAATCTTAATTTATCGTTTCATAAAACTTCTCATATTCTTTCCATAAAAATCATTGCAAAATTTTCTTCTTGAAAAATTCATGCAATGCACATGTCATGTCATGCTTGCTTAAAATTCATGCTTGTTCATGAAATTCATATCATGTCATGCTTTCTTAAAATTCATGCTTATTCATGAAACGATGCAGTGTGTCATTCCAGTTTTGAAAAGAAATACTTACTGTACACTTACAGTATCCACTTACTCTTGGTCTTCTTGTTCGTATATACAGACACGTGGATCGCCTACAAGCGATTCAAATATTCTTTTAGACTTTAAGAATTATGAAATCATTTCTTTTGAAATCAGTCATCAATCGAAGATATATATATATATATATATATATACATATTACTGAAATTCATTTAATTACAAAATAATTATTTTATTCTTTTCCTTAAATATTCAAAACTTAGCTTATTAAATCATTAATATTTTTATTGAAATAAAAATATATTTATCCATGTACATGTCTCGATTAGGGTTAAATAATACTCATAGGTTTAGATTTAAACCTAAGTCTCTTTTATTACACGTACTACATTAAACCTTATATATAACTATTAATAAATTATTCATGATTAAATCTTAACTTAGACTTTAAACCTCAAATAAAACCCGAGTAAAACTTAACTAGGGTTCCAATAATATTTAATAAAAGATCATAGCTCTACAACATTATTCCAACTAGCCTAACCCTAATTTCTTATCCAACACAACAATGAACATACATAAATCATGAATTGCACTTAGGGTTAATTTTTCTTGCAACTTTCGGCCACTACCATTCATGCACCAATTAATCACAACTTTTCTCCAAGGGTGATCCCATCCTCCAATCAACAAATTTCACAACCTATATATCTATAAATCAAAGCACCAATACCATACACCATACTCAAGGCATTCGGCCAACTCAAAATGTTACCTTTTTCATGCTAAAAATCATATCATGCACATCCTTTGCATTTGTGACCTAAGTAGCATGCATACACTTAATCTTTTTATCAAATAATTCCATCAACAATAGGTCTACTCTTTATTCACACTAATATCCATAGATCTAAACAAAGATATCATTTTTCATCACCCAACATATCAAAACTTAGATCTAACTTCCTTTAGCTTACATTGTTCTCCATTTACATTTTTCTTCACATACAACCTTAGATCTAGGGCTTCCATGGTTAGATCTAGCATGTAAACAACTTAGGGTTCCTAAGCATCCAAGATCTAACAACATCAAGGCATCTATCAAAATAAAACTTCAAGATCTTATACATAGGCCATTCGGCCACTCATGCTAACCCAACAAAATCATTTTAGCCTTACCTTGTTGTTTGTCCAAGCTTGAACACCTAGAAAATAAAACATCTATGGTTAGTACTTATGATGTTTAAGGCAAGAACATCAATGAACTAATCTTACCTTCACTCTATACCAACTCTTCCTATCCTTCTCCTCCTTCAAAGATTCGGTCCACCCTCCTTAGAAATGACCAAGCTTGGTTTAAAAGAAACTCTATGGTGGTGAAGAGGACATGGTAAGTTTGAAGAATAATGGTGTCAAATGGCTAGGTTTTCATGGTAGGATTTTTGTCAACAAAAAGGAGAGATTTACTTGGCTTTTGGAATGGGTTTTGGCAAGCTAGATGGAAGTGGTTTAGAGGCAAGATGAAATGCACAAACCTTGAACTCTTGAGTGTGTTGTTCGGCTAGGAGAAGCAAAATGGTAAGGATTGGGAGGACTTGTAACATTCGGCCAAGAGAGGAGAGGTTTGAGAGTGAAGTGTTTGAGTGTTTAGGTCAAGAGGAAATGTGTGAGATTGAGTCTCCCAAAGCTTTTGACATAAAGCTTGAGAGTGAATTGACAAGAGAGAGAGAGAAATGAAAAGGCAAAAATGGAAAATGGTGAAAAGGGGGGGGCCTTGGTCGACATTCATAAGCTTCCCTTTCTTTTTTTTTTCTTTTCTTTTTTTCTTTCTTTTCACTCCTTTCTCACATCACTTCCTTGTCTCTTTGAAATTTCTCTTTCCTCCATGCCTTCCATCGACATACACTCCCCTTTCTCACTTTTCCTCTTCTCTTTTCACTTCCATGAGTTGTCTCATCAATTCTTACACACTTACACCTTCTTACACATCTCTTACACATCACATGGCACCTCATTTTAGCTTTCAAATTTCCTCTCCTTGCCTTTCACGTAGAAGCCCTCCTTTGCTTAGTTTGGTTGCTTTTCAACCAACCTAGTTACTTCCACATTAATATGCAACTAACTTTCAACTTGGTTTTCACTTATCACCTAACTTATCACTTTATAAGCTCTCTTACTTATCTATCCATTCCAATAGCTTATCACCTTACAAGTATGATACCTTATCATGTGATAATGGCCTTAGCCTATCTCTACAATAATCACAAGGCCTTATCACTCTAAAAGTTTCCTAACTTATCATGCTTGCTTATCACTATGATAAGCAAGTGTGCTTATCAATTAAATCATTTCTAAACTTATCACATAGCTACATAGCTTATCATTTGAATATTCATATGGAAATTCTATTAATAATATAGAACACATCATAATATTACATGTCACATACAATATTTAATCCATGTATTCAAAAGAATTTCATTATATAATCTATTAATAATTTCGGCTTATACAAGGAAATTATTAAAGCATAATTCAAATTATATGGCCCATGAATCATATTAGGTAAATGAAAAATATCAATTTGTAAAAGAGGAACTTACTTGCAAATTTCGGCTCTTAACATAATATAATTTGTACTTGCATAAAATGGCATATTAATTATTTAAAGAGATTTTATGGATTAAAATCTCATTTTAATCGAAATACCATAACATAAAAATTAGGCCATACATTGGCCAAAACATAGCCCCATTAAGAAATAAAAACTATTACATTGGAAAAATAAAAATAATACATAAGCAATTACGTAGGGGAAAATCGGGGTCTCACACTGGAAGTTGTCGGACAGATGGCACCGATAGGCTTCATCCTTTCCTCGTTTGGACTATCCATGCAATTCACACAATGGAGAAAGTGTGTCAAGAGTAGGTTGTACGACAATGCAGTAGATGAACTGATCTTCACTTCAGACAGAAGAGTCTGAAAGATGTACAATGAAAAATCCACAATACCTCCACTAGCCACGTACAACATCAGCTCGCTTTCGTAATAGGAGACTTTGTCTTGTATTTTCTCAGCTCGATGTCGTAAGTGAAGATGAGATGCTGAATCTGTCAGAATGGGAGCATGAACTTCTGTTTTATGAAGAGTCCGAAGAGCTCTCCGTCCAAACCCGTGAATGTGCGGAAGATGTCTTTCGCAGCCTAAAAAATGCAGCCAGGATATTTGCTGACAATAGAAAGGTCACCCCACGTAGAGTGATGCATCATAACCGTCCGCAATAAAAAATAATCCGTAAAAAAAAATTATAACATGTGTGTATATCCTAAATAAAACGAAAAAACGCATATATGAAAAATGTCCCAACGCACAATTAACGTCGTCCGAATGGCTAAAGAAACGACATAGTTTTAGCAAAGTTATGCGCGCACGCCAAGATCACTGTCCGCAACAAAACTTCTCCTTAAAAATATATTTTTAACTTGTACATATATATCATCAACAAAACGACAGGGTATAGGGGACAAATATCCGCACGCAAAATAAGCTGTTCGAACGGCTAGTAAGACGACCTAGATTAGTGAACAAACGTGTGCACGCTATAATAGCCGTCCACAACGAAAATACTCCTAAGGAAATAAGTTTTTAACACGTGTATATATCCTAGACACACGACAACGTATAACAGCTCACCGTCCGCAAGTGACAAAGTCCGTCCCAACGTCTTGTGAAAAACGACGAAGTACAAAACACATAAACATAAGTACTTATCTTAAACTAAACGATGGCATATAAAGTGCAACGCCGTCCGCACAGGTCACTAAGAACGCCCGCATGGTATAATTAAAATTGTAATGTTTTCAAAACAGACTGTAGAAGAATTTAAAACTTCACTCCGGACGGCTTCAACATCGTCCGAACATGTCGTGGGAAAGAAGGCAGAGTTGACTCAGCCTCCAAAACTCAAAACCAACACCAAACAACACAAAATATTAGACAATTCATATCAATACAAATATGGGTCATCAAACAACTGTGGTGGCCGAAAATGGTTCATGAAAATTTCTACATAAATATCTTTAAAAACACGATTTTTATGCAAAAAAAAACAAATACAAACTTGAAAAACGTACCTGGATACGAAGAACTCCATGAAAATAAAAGATTGCTGGATGAGAAACATGAATGTAGGTTGATAAATGAGAGAAACTATCGGTGTACATAAAATGCCGTTTTGACTACTGTTCATGGCCGTTCGGACATTACCGTTTTCCACTTGGACCATTCAGATTACTACGCACTAATTTTCAAATCGTGAATGGTTAGCAAAATCTTTTCGAAATGATGGAGTACAGACGGGATGTGCCAGTGCGGATGGACAGATGTCTGGAACTTGCAACGTAGAGTACTAGCATTAGCTGAAATTATAGCCATACGCGTCTTGACGAGATATAACTGTGCGGATGCCCAAAGCTGTTCTCCATGATCTTCAAAAGAGAGGTGAGTCAATCATGTGCGGATTGTCCCAGATGTTCAGACATTTATGTCAGACTGTGCGAATGTTGATGCAGATTTTATGACGATTTGACATGCGTCATTGATGGGTAACAACGGTATTTTGTCACTCAAACTATGTGTCTTCGCGTACCCTTCAGACGCAATTGCAGATGCTGACGAATGTTTTTAGTCACAAATATGTGACGTGTTACCTTTTGTCAACCTCGAATACAGTGCGGACGGGGTTTAAGGACGTCCGGACGGTTTTGTAAATCCTAGCACACTTTGCGTAACGAAATTTTTATTTTGGTAGAGGAGGGCTTGATTTGGTACAAAACTTGTTTTGGCACCCGAAAATTTGACACCTAAGGTTAGTTTTCTTGTAGTGCTTGAATCGTCCTAATGTGCACGTGCCTGTATGTTTCCTTCTTAGATCCATTCAAATCATCCAACTCAATCTTATTTAGGGTTACAAATGTAACATCTATATATTGTGAAGTACTGAAGTCAATAATCATTCCATTTTTTAAAGAGGCCGTCCTTCACACATGAACAATCAATCCATATTTCTCCCCCTTTGAAGTCAATAATCATTCCATTTTTTAAAGAGGCCTCTGTTCATCGTACCGGGTCATCCTTTATGAAGAACCAATTTCAAGTGGGTCATCCATTTCATGAAATGGTTCGTCAAACTGTGAATGACAAAACTGAAAGTTTTTCTTTTGTTTCTAGCGTTTCGTCCGCTGTCCTCCAGAGACGCAACCACATGAGACAGATCCAAAACTCTTAACAACACCTATATGATAAGTAGTCGTCCGGTGCATCAAAAGGTGCGTCTGATTGAATCTTGAAAAAGGCTTTGAAATACCTGAAAATTTCATAAAATCAACCAAGTATATAAATAAATACAAAGGCAACTATGAATCATCCAACTTCAATATCATAACATGGATTCAATTAAATATCAACAATCAACCAATATATCTTTAGAATCAGATAAGCCTCACGATTTATTCATAATTGGAGTATTAAATGATCATCAATTGAAATGGCATGAGTATGAGTAATTAATAGGGGCTCAGAAATCTGTACTATATTACGATGGAAGCCAATCGGAGACAAGTACTACCAAACCCATACATAGCTACCCGCAGTAACAAATTATAAAGCTTATTTGCATCTAAAAATCTCAGAAAGGTTGCACATCCTGTCATTGGTGAATGATTTTATGAACCTGTCAACCAATTGGTGTTCTGTGTCGAAAAATTCAAGTGCAATATTAATGGTGTACACTTGTGTATTTCTATATCTAACAGCCAATTGATAACCATCGAATGCATTTTCCAATCAACCAACTAAAATGTTTTTTTATTTATCTTAGATAGGTAAGTACTGATTACCATCAATATAATTAACGTTTAGCATTTTCTCAAATGTCACATTGACTCCCTTGATCTTTGATAGGCAAGCAACGTCAAACAAGCATTAATTACTCTTTTTGTCTTTAACCTTACAAAAGAGAATCAAGGATAAATTTTCGGTTCCCATTAGTTTTCTTGGGTTCACTAGGTTTCGCTTTCATTTTTTTTTTTAAAAAAAAACCTATATTTTTTTTAGAGAAATGCGTCCATGTGTCTTAATAGGACATGAGAAACGAGTGGTCCTGCCTGTGGAAAACTGAGTCCCCTTCCGATTCCCTCACCCAATCTCATGAGAAACAAGCCCAGCAGGCCCAGCCTAATTAACCTGTGCCCAGACAGCCTGCCGGCCTCACCAGGCTACTGGTATGGCAAAATGCTCCGCCACGAAGCAAGTTCTCCCAAATACGACAGATGCGGAAGTTGCTAAAGAAGTCGGAGGTAGAAAGTCGTTGGGCATCTGTATGCACGAGGGTACATTATTAGTATTCTGGGAATTGACAACATTGACAAAGAAGAAGAAAAGAAGGTAGGAATAAACTTTTTTAGGTACAGCTATAAGTAGTTCGCCTTTGTTTTGATAAAGAACTAATTAAAAAATATTTTTGGTTGATGTTGGCTTGTAACCCAAATAAAGAAAGCAGGTCGAACTATATGGAAACTACGTTCAAACAGATACTCTACAAAAAAAAAAAGAAGAATGGTTAACATTTTGTCCACTTATCTTTGAGGCCATTTACAATTTACACTCCAATGTATGATTTTTGAGATATTAGATTCCTTAACTTACACATTTTTTTTTTCAATTTGGACCCCATACCCAAATTATCCGTCAATTTAGACGGATTCCGTTAAAACGTGGGGTGCAACGTGTACATACCCCCAAAGATAAGGAGGACAATATGTAAATACCCCCAAAGATAAGGGGGCAACGTGTAAATTTTTTTACGAAATCCGTCTAAATTAGCGGGCAATTTGGATATGAGGTTTAAATTGAAAAAAATGTATAACTTTATGGTTCGAATGTCTCAAAAATAATACATCAGAGTGCAAAGTGTAAATGATCCTAAAGATAGGGGGCAAAGTGATGAGAATCCGAGCAAGACTCTGAGTGAAGAATTTCATCCCGTACAGCCAGAGACGAGAGCCCGAGACAAGGAGTTCAAAGACGCATTCGTTGAACTCAGTAAAGAGATATGGGCCCAAGCCCATTCCTGGAGGCCCATTCAAGATGATGCACGACCCATTCAAGATGATGCACACTCTAGAAGGATCCGGCCAAGAGACAAATACGAGACTATTATAGAAGATTCAGATTGCATGGCTATTCTAAGGTCCAAATCATTTCCATTCATGGTGTTTTGACGTGATGGTCGGCCAACACCCTATTGCCATTTGAAGAGCGTTTTATTTAAGGCAATTAGGGTTTAGTTCGACCATGTGGGGGTTTAGTTCGGCCAAGATGTCTTTCTTAGGTTAGTTTATTATTTTGGTCGAGTAATTATCACATTCCATAATTAGAATTCTATGTTAGGCATCCGAGGGTTGTGTTAGGCAAGAAACGATTCTTTCCTTAATTGCAGCAGCTGGTTTAGGTGTTATTTAGTTTCCTTTTGAACTAGGTTTAGGCGCCACTTTATTTCCATGTTTAGGAGTGTTTCCTTTAGGGTTTTTTTCGTGTATTGGTTTAGCCTATATATAGAGGCATAAGTTGTATTTCGAGATATTCAATATACACTGTTTTGTGAGGTTTTAATTCTCTTTGGTTCTTTGACGAACTTCTCGAACTTATCTGGAATTTTCCCGTGGCGTTCAACTCGACTTATCAAACGGATTTCCATCCCGTTTGTGGCGTCTTCACTATACCGAGGTTCTTGCTTTCCTAAGCAACGGGTCAAGGTTCCATTCGAATCCATGCTAGAAACGATCTTGGGTTCCCTATAGTTGTCGGGTCTCGTTACGGGATAACGGGGTTCACATCACAAAGTGTATTTAACCCCAAAGAAAAAAAAAACTACTTTCAAACAGATGACCTCATTTCATTGGATCAAAAGTTCAAGCTAAACTAAAAAGACGAGTCTCATTAAGTAATTATGAAAAATAACTGGGACGTGTTAGTTATGGTTTCTTCGTGGTCATATTTGTTTGATCAACTAATTTGGAGGTTCAAATTACTGTTTCCCTAACTTGTGGCTGAATATTATTAGGGGTTCAAAGTACTTCAAAACACAGTTCAAAATTGGCATTAATATATTATTCAGACTACAATGAAGAAGACACATCTCATTAACAATGCAGCTTAATTGATGTGTACTTTGACTCTTTGCCCATCAAATATGAACATTAGCGGGGATTTAGAGGCAAACAAATCGTCTCTAATTAATACTGGCTGAAAATTATTATAGTGAGTAAAATTATAATCTCAAAAAAAAATTAATTTCTGTTAAAATATTTGATGAAAAAATTTTTAACGGTGGGTACTCATGTGAAGTGTCTGAAAACAATGGGGTACAATTAAAGTATCTAAACCTCCGTAGTTGATAGTATAGAAAGTGCATTTATCCCAACATATATATTGATAGATACATACGGATTGAAAGACGAACATTTATTAATTCTAACAAGACGACATATATAATTGAAAGACGAATATATATGATCTGTTATATCTATCATTAATATTTTCTAATTTAATATGGTATCTGTTTATCAGTAAGAAGCTTTATATATATATATATACGCACGTAGATTCACCAAAGCAAATCATGATCAGATGTTTCATCTGATTTGCAAGATTAATAATGCATTATATCAGGGCGGCTTAATGGCAGCCAAATTGGTTTTTCCCACCACCAATATATATGTGAGATATATTTTATGGTTCACAAGTCTAGCCACCGCAGATAGATCGCAGCAATTTTTGAACCAACCTAGTGTGGAAGGAATTATAGTAAGGGTATGGATAGAAATATCATTTCCCATTAGTATTACGTACCAATTACCTACAAGCAGCAAATAAATATAGCAGCCAAAAGATGAAAAATCAGAAAACAAAAAAGAAGCAACTCATAGCTACATCCTTCAGAGCATTGCAACAGCTTCCAGAGTGAATGTAGAGACCACCTCCTTTACAAAAAACCATGTAGAAGGAAAGATGATGTGAACCCCGTTATCCCGTAACGAGACCCAACAACTATGAGGAACCCAAGATCGTCTCTAGGATGGATTCGAATGGAACCTCGACCCGTTGCTTAGGAAAGCAAGAACCTCGGTATGGTGAAGACGCCACAAACGGGATGGAAATCCGTTTGATAGGTCGAGTTGAACGCCACGGGAAAATTCCCGATAAGTTCGAGAAGTTCGTCAAAGAACCAAAGAGAATTAAAACCTCACAAAACCGTGTATATTGAATGAATTTCAAACTACAACTTAGGCCTCTATATATAGGCCACCTTATACACGAAAAACCCTAAAAGGAAACACTCCTAAACGTGGCGCCTAAACCTAGTACAAAAGGAAACTAAAAGCCACCTAAAATAGATTCGGTTATTAAGGAAATAATGCTTGGCGCCTAAACCAAAAAGGCAACAAACTTAACACCTAAACTAAACTCGAAATCAGCTCCTATATGGCAAGAAAGGTGCGGCTAAAATAGTCCCACAATCATGCCATCCGAAACCCTAATTAGGAGTATCTTCTAGAAGACTTCCTTGCATGCTCAAATGAAAACCCTACTCGGGCTCTTCTAAAACTTGGAGCACATTGACAATTCGTGGGTCATGCTGAATGGGCTTCCACGCCTTTGCTTGATCCCATGCCTCTTGAATTAGCCCGTTGAGTGCATCCTTGAACTTCTTTGCTCGGGCTCTTGTAACCGGTCCACTTGGCACTTGAACGGGTTCCTTTGAAACGGCACCTTGAGCTCCATCAAAAGAAGTCATCAAGGATGCCACTGATTACTAGTACTGGTTATAAGCCTAATCTGCATCGAAAGTAATCAAATGACACCTGGCGTCCCCCCAAACACTTCAGTACGTAGAAGGCCGACGACCACCTTTGTTTTTTAAGTGATTCCGTACGCAATGAAGTGTTTGGAGGAACTCTAGGGGACACCTGACGCGCTGCTAATCTACAATTAATATGTTGTAGTTATTGTTTGATGTTAAATGGCCAGCAAACCAGTATTCTATTTATAGTGAGTGCCTCTCGTTGCATTTAGCTGCATATGTTGTTCCTGTGGACGAGGAGAATAGTCTGAAAAGCTCCAGCCTGCAGTGAACCTAGACGCAACTCTGGACTACTGTATATATATAGATGTGGACGGTATGAGAATATTTGACTCGACTTCGACAGCCCAAATGCCCTTCTGTGTTTCCGTGTTTTCAGTCCAGCCAATCCTTTTCAGCTTTCTAGTATTTACAAAAGCAGCTCCTAATTAATTGGAAGAATCTAGTAAATACACGATCTCTCGTAAATTTTAATTAGGTATCCATCAAAATGATTGATCACTTTTTGCCCTTTGTCTGACTCAAAACTCTGACCAGATTCATTCAGCAACATCGATTACGTGGATTGTTTTCCTCCCAAACAACTAATTGCCTATCCATGCATAGGGCCACCTTCTTATGAAGTATTTCCGCAATACCTTCCTATGTATGGGAAATTTGACTGTGTATAACCTTGCCAAGAAATCAATTACAAGAAACACAGATTGTGCTGTATCTACTAGAGTTCACAGGAGTGCACATTATTGGAGTGGATACACAGTATTAGAGTCAAGCAATGTGGGCTATTGTAATCGGAGGCTTATAAATAGAATCTCCCTTGTAATCTCATCCTTACACCAACGAGTATACAAGTCTGCCTCATGGGGTAGGTCTTCCCACAGTAAATATTGGTTTAGAGACTGAACCACTAAAATCTAGTGTACCTCTTATCTCTTCTCTCTTTTATTTTATATAGTTGGGTGAAGGTCATGGATCGAACCATTTAAATCTTATGAGTCTCTTCTTTCTTCTCTCTCTTTGTTTAAATTCTTTTCTCTCTTTTATTTCAATTTCAACATGGAATCAAAGTCACTTCATTATTGTGGCTCAGTTTGGCTCACGATTTCTGGCCTAGCTCAACCTAGTTTTGGCCCAATTCAGCTTAGGTCAAGCTCAGCCTAGTCCAGTCCGACCTAGTTTAGGTCCAGGCCCAGCCCAATCAGGCTAGTTTTGTTGTTTTGTTTATCTTGAATATGGCTTTTCGGTGCCCATCCAACATCATTTTGGGTGAACTTACGACATCTTCTATACAGATGAACTTCTGGCATTTTCTATCGAGCTTTTCGGCACCTTGTCTGGCATCACTTAGGTGAACTTCCGGCGTCCTTTATCACGCTTTCCGGTGCCCTGTTCGGCATCCTTCTGACGAACTTCCGGTATCTTTTTCAAGCGATCTCTCCACTTTCAGTGAAGCGCTTCGGCCATTTTCTTGCGTTCGCTTCTCAAAATAGATTCTAGCAACCCTTTCTGGCCATCTTCAAGTGTTCGTCCTTCTTAGGAGATCCTCTCTGGCCATCTTCATCCAAATTCTCTCCGACCATATTCAATCAACTTTTCTGTACCCCTTTTTTATGGGGAATTTTTTTTGTACGTCCCACCACAACAAAATGGGTTTTGGGCGTCAAAATTTTTTGTCACCCAAACTTAAAAAAATTGTCAGCAAAAGTTATTAGTCTCAAAGAAATTTTAACATCTGTTCGATGGATTGTTTTTTGGTGACAATTTGTGATGTTCCTCAAGAAATAGAGTATGGACACCAACTCAAATGGTTCAGACGGTTTTCATTTTGTGTGACATTTATAAATACGTCACGGATTCCTTGTTTTTTCTGTTCGCATGTCCCATGCAAATGTTAATGTATTACATGATAAAATCAATTTCGTCATTGAAACCTGTGGGAACGTCTCTAATACAAGTTCACACGGAGTGAATTTCTGTGTCAAAATGTAAATTTTGTAAGCAGATTCATTGTCTGCATACTAATAGACCACATGAGGATGCTTATTAATTTTATTTTAAAAAAAAATAAATTACCATGAATAACAAGACACTAATAGCTCTAGAACGTATGGACGTTGCTTAAGTAAGGACGTGAGGATGGTGGAGTTGAGTTCGGGCATTATCCAATGGTAACCCGTGCAGACGTTTATTTATTGTGTGTGGACGAGTAACATATCAACGAACCTCCAGATGTTATTAATACATCTGGACCGCTCTAAATTATAATTCAACATCTTCAAATTTAATTTATTTAATTATGCATTTAAAATGAAGAAAATATATTAAATATATGATAAAATTAATAATAGTCTACAAATATCTAACTGACATAATGATAATTAATACATAATCAATGTCACGCCTCAAACGCTATCCCGTAGCGACAATGACAGCCGCAAAGCAATCTCGAGAGAAAGCTCCAGCGAACTTAATCATACATAACAGTGGAATAGAATCGAGAGAGAGACGGGCCAAAGAACTCATCATGACTTAACTTGCATAATAGACCTCAAAAGATGAGTAGTACCTTAATTACATAACACATACCCAACACATTTCCTACGTGACAGATCACAACGGTCACCACAACAAAATACATAAATGTCTTCTCTCTCAAGACAGATAGTCTTTCTGACTGCCTTCAGCTGAAACATTTGGAATGATACATTTATGAAAACTGTGAGTCAAAAGACTCAGTAAGGGAAAATGTAAACTTGTAAACATGAACTTATAACTTGAACATGAAAGTCATGAGTAATCGTAAATCTTGATGTATATGCATGCTTCGTGTTTGCATATGCACATGCACTTGCTCTTGAACTAAAAACATGTCCTTGTACTTAAAATGACAAATGGTCCTTGAAAAGTATTCACTTCTTATCTTGTGGGCTACATACGCTCCATTTACCCCTGAAGTCAGGGTTGTACGTTCCCGTTGGAACTGTCCCCTATTTCCCTTGGGGACATTACATCAGGTCGAGCTAGCCCACCTTCTCGCATTCGTCCTTCAATGTGGTTGCACTTACCTCTAGGATCACCCATCCTTCTCGCATTCGTCCTTCGGTATGGGTGTCCTTCTTGATGGTACGATACCGACATGAGCCCTTAACCTTACTTGATATAAAACTTACTTTCATTGCATAAAAACTTCCTTTAGAAATCATGTAATGCTCATGCCATGTCATGCTTGGTCATGTAAAACCATGCTGTGTACCATTCCAGTTTTCGTAAAAGTGTGAGTTTCTACTTACTTCCACTTACCTCGCTTCTCTTGATATTCGGATGGTGCTTCGCCTACAAGTGAGTTACATATGTTACATAGCGCTTAGGGAACAATTCAAACAAACATACAAATACTTATAAATGTTCTCGATTTTCCAAAATTCATATCTTAAAAATATGGTTTCATTTACAAAAGATTTCTTTAAACTTGCTTTCATAAAACAATTTGAAGAAAAACAATCAAACATATGTATCAAACAACTCCAACAATGTTGCTGTTTGGACTACCATATATCCCACTTATAGTTAACTAAGTATACTGATTCTTCCCATCGACATCATTGATTTCGAAGCCTACTCATAAAATTCAGCAACAACATCTCATGCTAAGAATCTCAAACCAAATCAGCAACCTATAATATGTCTAACTTAATATCCTTTATTCAATACCTTTCATTATACCATGCATGGACTAACGTCTATCGAATTCCCACCAACCTAAACTCAATAAACTTCTTAACTTGGTTTGGTCAACTAGCCTCAATGATAGGGTTTCACAAGTCACAACAGGAAACTCGAAATTCACATTTATCTGAAATTTAACAGGTCCCGCTCGAGCGCCTGTCGAGCACCAGTCGAGCGCCAAGCCTCTGTCCAAATTTTATCTAGCCTCGCTCGAGCGGCTGTTGAGCGCAGGTCATTAACAACTCCCTATTCCAACAACTTAAACATGGTTTCTAACTTGATTCTTTTGAGTGATATGCTAGCTGATCTAACCACTATAAAACCAACTTATAATATACTTAATCAACAAGCAACATCAAGAGACAATACCTCAAATCAGCAAGTTACTTATCACGACAATCGGCCAACATGCATTGCTAAGTTCTTCCAATTTCATACCATTCACTTACATGCATGCTAGTTCATCTCTAAATACATTTGTTCCCTGAGTAAAGCCACTGACCGAGGCCCTACATCATCTAAAGTCTCACCTTTTTCATCAGAAAATACAAACCGTCTTCAAAACTCAATTTAAGGACATGCAGCAACATATTTGGCCACAATTACCACCAGTCCTACATGCAACATTATCTATCCATAGCTTAACCAAACATTGCATTGAACATCAATATTCTATCTCAAATCAGAAGCAATAAATCATTCAATAGGGTCACGAGATTTGGCCAACAACAACCTATCCACATGCATGTTAATATATCCAACGTTAGAATCAAAACATCACTTCCTTCAACATTGGCCCAAAACCGTGGCTTTAATCCCTTCCTCCATAAACAACAACTTCACAATGCTACAACTCCATCATTCAAGAAAATACTTCAATGGAAGGACACCAATAACAGATTCAACCAAAGAAGGATTGAACTTCACACGCAAGAGGACACTCGGTCAAGAGCTCCAAAGAAAAACCGAATCTTACCTCCGTCCACTTGAGCTTACGGTGGCACCTAGCCTACAATTTAGTCATACTAGTGTCATTTAAGGTTTACTATAGGCATTGAGAGTAATCATTCAACTAGATTCAGTACATCATACAAAATCAAATCACCCGTGTATCTTAACTTCCTAAGGGTGGTCTTACCAAGCAAAGTTCTATCTTAAGGCTGCTGAAGCAAAAAGGCTTGGATGCCAAACCGATTCTTTCACTAATTTACCCGATAGTGCAAGGCTTGGATGCCTTGCTACTTGAACAAAGTTTAGATTTGAGATTTATGTTGATGATTCATTATAGACCTTCCTACGACACCTTTCCTATCAATCTTTCAATAAACATTTATGTAGCCACCTTATTATTAGCAGCACCTATACAGAGCATAAATAAGTTCAATATAGCAGTTCCAGCAACATGATACAAGCACAGCCTATAGATTTCCTCATCTTCGATCACTAAACACAGATGCACTGTCACGTCCCGAACGCCATCCCGTAGGGACCGTGACAGCCGCGAGCATTCCCCAGGAAAGCTCCAGCGCTCATACATGCATACTGACAGCGGAAAAATACAGAATCGCGAGAGAAGCGAGCCAACTCATAACATGATTGGGATTCTCAATAAACTTGCATCTTAATATATACATAACATGTTTAACACTTAAACAAGTGACAGATCTCATCGATCAAGTCACAACAACAAAACATAGAAATAATCTTTCTTCTAAGTCAGGTAGTCCTCCTGACTTACTTCACCTAAGGCATCTGGAATGACACAATTTTAAAAAGACGTGAGTCAAAAAGACTCAGTAAGGGAAAAACATAACTTTAAAACATGATCTTAACTTGGACTTGCTTAACATGATAAATCATCATTCATGATGCACATGCATGTCATGGTTATGCATATGCTCTTGCTCGTAGACATAATCTTGTTCTTGAAATTGGCCCTTGGCCCTTGAAAACATTTCTTTCATAACTTGAGGGCTACTTACGCTCCATTTAACCCCTGGAGTTCGGGTTGTGCGTTCCCATCGGAACCGTCTCCCTTACCCTTGGGGACTTCATTTGGTAGAGCTAGCCCGTAGTTGCCCCAGGCCTGATGGCTAGACACGACCCTTGGAGGCCCACACCTTCTCACTGTCCTTCAGTGTGGTTTGCACAGCCTCTTAGGATTCACCCAACCTTCTCGCATTAGTCCTTCGGTATGGGAGTCCATCATGATGGTACGGTACCGACCAGAGCCCCTTGACTTAACTTGTCTTTCCATAAAACTTTCCATACGACATTGCATAAAAATTCACTTTAGAAAATCATGCAATGCTCATGCCATGCCATGCTTGCTTGAAATATCATGCTTGTTCATGAATTTATCCAGTGTGTCATTCCAGTTTTGAAAAATGTAAGCTTAACTTACTTCCACTTACATCCACTTACCTCAGTCTCCTTGATTATGAATAATGATACGAAGATCGCCTACAAACGATTCAAAGACCTCTTAGTTACTAGAAGTTAAGTATATAAGCATACAAGATAAATACTCGTATATAGCTCGGTTTTTCCCCAAAAATATTTTTCTGAAAATATTATATCATTTTCAAAGGTTTACTTAGAAAACTCTTATCAATCATTTAAGAAAAGTATTTAGCAAATCAACATATCCTAATAGCATCTAAGTCCAAAAATCAGTAATCTAATGGTACCAAAATCCAAACTTTGCTAATTACCTTAACAAGTACCAATCCGAGGTCTAAGCTCCATCATTTATACTTAACTAACTTGCAAGATTCCTCTTAATACGAAATCTAGGTTTTTAACCTCTAACTCATTCAGCCATAATATTAATTTCAGTTATAAATCACATGAAATTACATTTTAAATTACTAATCGTTTGGCCATTAGGGTTTCCTACACTACATCATTCGGCCATGCATCAATATCAGTGTTTATGGAAATCAAAATTCATCTCCAATGTTTTCCCATCCTCCGTTCTCAGGTTCACAACCTAGTTTATACAAATCATGGCTCGAGAGCATGAATCCACTTAAAATACCATTCGGCCAACACCATATTTCATACATTTTCTTGCTATGTACCACATGCTTTCATATTCCCTTCATCATAGTGAAACCCGTGACTTATAACCACAATAAGTCTAGCAAATCAGCTTCACATTCAACTCAAAAGATCCATATTTCAATCATGACAGAGGTATACTAACCCTAACATGTATCTCGGCCAAATGTGGTGCAAGTTAATACCCGAAACATTACTAACATGCATAGATCATCTCTTCACATTTTCTAACAACCAAGTTAGGATCTTAGGCATGCATGTTCGATTTCCAAACTCACATTATATCCTACAAGTTATCCAAACTCAGATCTAGCAAATACAAGCCATTCGGCCAACAACAACACTTTGCTCCAACAACCATATTTGGCCTTACCTTGATGATTGGACACAAGCTTTGCTAAAAGATGAGCACCTAGCATAATAAAACATCTAAGGTCAGAAACTATAAAGAACTCAAGCCAAAACATCATATGAAAATCAAATCTACCTCTACCTTCCACTAGAACACACGGTTTTCACCAAAATCCTCCCCTATACTTCACTTTCGGTTCCACCTTTAGGAATGGTTCCAAGGGCTGAGATTTGTGTCTTCAAGGTGCTGAGATGGAGGTTTATGGTGGGGAAAGGAGAAATGTACAGCAGCTGAAGGTTGCTTGAAGAAACAAGGCAAGACTTGAAACTTTGAAGTGATTTGGCCAAGAGAGCGAGCTGAGTTGAGCCAAGGAAGATGGCTATGTGAAGAGAGATTTCCAGCCACCAAGAGAGAAGAAATGAGTTGAGCCAAGGAGGAATTTCGGTCACCAAAGAAGAGAAGCAAAATTAGAACATAGAGAAGTGTTTTGGTTTCAAGAGAATGGAAGCAAGACTTAAACCAAAGAGATGAGTTTCGGCCAAGAGAAAAGAGAGAAGGAGAGTTGAAATGAGAGTGTTATTCGGCCAAAGGAAATGATCAATTGAAATGTGAAGGAGTGGGGGGGGGGTGATGATGCGTAGAAAGTAAGTTGAATTACACTTGGACTCAATTATGACAATGACAAAAGCAAGTTGAAAATGACAAGAGAAAAAAGGGGGGTGAACTTGGTTATGTGTGGCCGACCAAGGTGTTGTCCCTTTCACCCTTTTCTCTCACCTTATCTCTTTGTCCCCTCTCATGCCTTGCCCTTCACATGAAACCCCTTGCTTTGTCCTTTCAACCCACTTCAATTTTTCTCTTTTCTTGCTTAGCCTTCACGTGAACATCACACAATTTCAAAAATTTTCTCCTCTTGTCTTGTCTTTTCAATTAAATTCTCATCTTATCTCTTCTTTGCTCTTCACGTGAACCACAAAACTTCAAGACTTTTCTCCTCCTTGCTCTTCACGTGATCTACACAATTCTAGACTCTTATCACCTTTTGCACTTCACTTATCTTCTTTTTTATTTTACTTATCTACTTTCACTCCTCTTATCAAATAACTACCTTAACTTATCACAGACATATGTATTCTAACATATCTCCTATAAGCCCTTTAACTTATCTAATTCAATCCCATAACTTATCAACTTATCAACATGATAACTTATCTAAAAATAATTATTCTAGCATATCCCTAAGATAGCCACAACAACTTGTTATCTTGAAAGCTCTCTCTAGCTTATCACTATGATATGCACACTTACTTATCAATTAAATTCTCTTTAACCTATCATATATATTTAGTAGCTTATCATATAATATCTCTAATGATAATTCAAGACTAATGCTATCTATTAAAAGACGCAAAAATATTTAAATGCTTACATGAATTTCATGATTTCTACTTAGATATTTTCGGCCATGATATATAAATCTCTCTTCATAGTTTAATTTCATGGATTATGGAATACACTAAGAAAATGGAAAATATAAATCCATAAAAGAAGGTGAAAACTGAAAGGTCACCCCATGTACAATGAAATCTATACCTGTGCATCAATATCCGCAGCATCTAGCAATGCAACGTAAAAGTCCCAGACCAAATCTATAGAGGCTACGCCATCTCTCCTCAGATGCCGGATCCAACCCTGGTCATCCATAAGATCACCGATACTCCGGCCCATATATTTCATCTCCTCGAAGTCAACAACTATGACCTCACACTCTACAATAACGGATCGGTTGAGTATCTCAGTCCGCTGCTGCTCTAGCAGTTCCTCCCGCATCATATAATCCTTTTGACTCTGAGGACCCTGCTGCGTAGAGCTCTCGGCAATTGAGGTTGATGACGAATGCTGTAAAATAAGGCAAAAAAAATATGGTGTCAATTAACACCGTCTACATGGTCTGGTCTAATATAGTATTCGCACAACAAATAAAAGGATGTCATCTAATGAAACAGGCATTCGGACGCATATAGAAGCAGTCTGAGCATCTAATGAAATGACATAGTTTTAGGGAATATACGTGCGCACACTAAGATGATCGTCCGCAACAAAAATACTCCTAAAAAATAAATTTTTAATATGTGTATATATCATAAACAAAATGACTACATATAACGGACAAATGTCCGCACGCCAAGATAATCTGTCCGAATGGATAATAAAATGACTCAGTTCAATGAACAAACGTGTGCATGCTAGAATAACGTCCTAAAAAATACTCCTAAACAATAAATTCTTAACATGTGTATGTATCCTAGACAAAACGATAATGTCTAAAAACTCAATGTCCGCACTCTTCTAAGTCATCGTCCAAACGTTTGGTAAAAAACGAAGTAGTTTAAAGCCAACACCGTCCACATGCCACACTAAGGATGGCCGCATTTTCTTCGTAAAACGGCAACGTTTCCAGAAACTAATCATAGAAATTTTAAAAAAATATGTTTGGACGACTTCAACCATCCGGACAGGTCGTGGGGAAGAAGACCGAGTCAACTCAGCCATGGCCTGCCTCCCTTGCACCACCAAAACTCCCTCAAACCAACACCAACAAACACAAAGTTATAACCTAAACTACCCTACAACATTAGGAAATCCATATCAATACAAAGATCGGCCATCAAACAACTGTGGTGGCCGGATATCATTTATGAAAATTTCTACATAACTAACTTACAAAAAATGATTTTTAAGCCAAAAAACCAAATAAAAACATGAGAAACATACCTAGATACAAAGAACTTCACGAAATAGAACGAAAAAACAAGATTGCGGGATGAGAAACGTGAATGTACATATGTGAAACGAGACAAACTGGTCCTGAACGGCCGTTGTAAAATGCCACTCAAATGGCTTATGTTCGTGTTTAAAATCCATCCACACCGTTCAAACGGCCCGTTATTGTCGTCTATGTGTTTTCCTTGTGGAACAATCATATTCCACGCATTAAATTGCAAATTTTGAATCAGTGTGGACAGCTATGGGCAAGCAGACATCTGGAACGTGCAACGTGGAGTACCACCATTCACTAAAACTATAGCGATATTCCTCCGAACGGGAGGGAATGGTGCTGACGCGCACAACTGTTCTCCACGGTCATCTGAAATAGACGTGTATCAATAATGCGTGGACTATCCCAGTCATTCGGAATTTATGATCAGACCGTCTGGCAGGATTGTAGCTTTTGTGACGATCTGACCTACGTGACTGATGGGTGAGAACATTGTTTTTTCACCCAAACCATGTGCGCAAGGCTTCCCATACCGTTTAGATGCTTTCGCAGATGCTGAAAAATGTTTTTAGTTACATTTACGTGAAGTTTTGCCTTTCGTCCACCGTCAATACCTTGCGAACATGTTTCAAGGATGTCTGGATGGTTTTGCAATTCCTGGCACACCTTGCGTAGCAAAATTTATATTTTGACAGAGAAGGTTGTGATTTGGTTACAAAATTTGTTTAGACACCCGAAATTTTGACATATAATGTCATTTTTCTTGTAGTGTTCAAACTCATCATGTGTCCACCTCCAAGAATTAAAAGAAAAGAGTTGACAACCAAAGCCTACTTTCACAAATATCTTCAACGACAAAACTCTTATCTAAAGAACATGGATGACATTCCACAAATCTACAATGGAAAGATTTTCCTGTGCCTTAGATAATACAGGAAATATATGTACAAAAACCCACAAGTGATGCAAAGCGACGGAGGTAATGAGAATCCGAGCAAGACTTTCAATGAGGTAGTTCATCCCATACAGACGGATACGAGAGCCCGAGACAAGGAGTTCAAAGATGCACTCGTTGAACTCAAGTAAAGAGATATGGGCCCAAGCCCATTTGTGGAGGCCCATTCAAGATGATGCACACTCTAGAAGGATCCGACCAAGAGACAAATATGGCTCTATTCTAGAAGATTCAGATTGCATGGCTATTTTAAGCTCCAAATCATTTCCATTCATGGTCTTTTGACATGATGGTCGGCCACCACCGCCATGTGAAGAGTGTTTTATTTAAGGCAATTAGGGTTTAGTTCGGCCATATGTTAGGGTTGAAGGTCCAAGCTTTCTTTTATCGGTCAGTATCTTATTTTTGGTCGAGTATTATCATATTCCATAGTTAGAGTTCTATTTTAGGCGTCCAAAAGTTAGTTAGGCAAGCAAGGGATTATTTCCTTAATTGCTCTCTTTGATTTAGGTAAGCAAGGATTTCTTTCCTTGCTCAAATGTGCCTTACTCGACCAGCCCTTGTTTCCGAGGATAGAATTTGTTTCCATGTTATTTCTAGCTTATAAATAGGAACCTCTTGCATTGTAATTCGAAGAACTTGGATGATTAATGAAATTGTGAGAGTATTTATCTTTGGGTTCTTCGAAGAACTTCTCGAACTTATCAAGATTTCCCGTGGCGTTCAACTCGACTTATCAAACGACTTTCCATCCCCCGTTTGTGGCGTCATCCCCATACCGAGGTTCTTCCTTTCCTAAGCAACGGGTCGAGGTTCCCTTCGAAGTCATTCTAGAAACGGGCTTGGGTTCCCTATAGTTGTTGGGTCTCGTTACGGGATAACGGGGTTCACATCAGGAGGTGCGACGTTTTTATTTTTGTCGAATTATTCCTGCAACGACGTTATTGGGGGTTGCAGCGAAGTGTTGTCTTTATTGCTATAGCCCAAATTTGTTGTAGTGTGACACCAGTAACAACCAAACCCAATGGAATGCACTTGGATAGTCAAAAATTGACTATGCGAAGTTCATTCCAAATAATGCAGTGACAAAAGCGAATATTGTAGCGACAAAGGTCGCAGCGGTGAGAAGCAACTTAAATTGTTTGAGTTGGTCCTGCATTAAATTGTATGAGTTGGTTCTGAACATTTCCCTATCAATGTACACAGTGGGAAGCTAAAATATTAGTGTCTATGTTCTAGCAATTCGAGCTACCTTTTTAACACGGAAGGACACTGCTCTCCTTGCAAAGCACTTACTCTATAGACACTGAAGAACCTATATTACAAAAGTTTTATTCTCTTTGCAAATTTTAACTTAAGCATCGAAGGCCCACCCCTCGAAGAAACTCCGTTCCTTGTGTCGTGTTTTGAAGATCCAACATCAGAAAGAAAGACTTGGAAGCTGCTCATTACCCATCTGTTGGGTCAGATCAACTTTGCCACTATCAAAACCCATTAAGTTTCCATGCTTGCTTGAACTCAATACCGCGCGCTAAATGCCCATTGGAACTCCACTGGAGGACCCCACAGGAGAAACATGAGAACATTTTGAAACCTCTCCAGCCCGATCTGATCAATCAGTTTGTGTACAAATCTCACTTAACAGATAAGCCTCTGACCTTTGTTTGTTCTTTATCAACATCTAAGCCATATTTTGAGTAAGTCTTCTCAGCATGGTCCAGCGCGTCTGCACTGTAACGCATTCGACCAGCTTAGGGAATTTGCCAATGTTCCTATATCACTACAAAAAAATAGGTCTTTAGCGGCAGTCGCTAAAAACGCTGCTAAAAGGGGTCTACAGCGGCGCTCATCCGC
Source organism: Myrica gale (assembly GCA_963930655.1). Classification (NCBI taxonomy): domain Eukaryota; kingdom Viridiplantae; phylum Streptophyta; class Magnoliopsida; order Fagales; family Myricaceae; genus Myrica; species Myrica gale. The sequence continues at coordinate 9,459,804 of OZ005619.1, read as the reverse complement.
TGTAGAGTTCACCTTTAGCAGCGATTTTTTAAAAAACCGCTGCTAAAGGTATATTTTGAAAAAAAATAAAAAATATATTTTATTTAATGTTAATAATTATTTTATAGACTATTTTATTCCTTTTAATACATTATTTTATTTTGTCATGTGTTTAAAAAACATTTTAGAAGACCTACATAATAAAATATGGAATTAAAAGGAGTTTAATGAAAATTGAAGTTGTTATATGGAATTAGAAATAATGTTATGAAAGTTATATGGAATTAGTAATATAATAATATTTAATTATGACATATTATTTAATTTCAAACAAAAATATTTGTGAGATTAATTAGCTTATACAATTAAAGTACATAACTTAATATCTGGTCATAGTTGTTATGATAATTTATATTTTTAAATTATAAATATTATATATTAGTACTATGAACTTGTTTTAAATAAAATTATTACCTAGGTATAAAAAATATTAAATAATATGCTATGTATTTAATACTATGTTTAAAGATTTTCAAATATTATTATAATTTACATATATTTTTAATTTACTAAAAATATATAACTACTCCCAACCTATTTTAATTAAGATTATTATACTAATTATAAAAAAGTTTGTAAAGAATGTACATAACTATGTATTTATTTAATACTAAGTATAAATATTTTTAAATACTATTACAATTTACAGCTGATTTTAATTTACTAAAACCACAAAACTACAAAATATAACTTATTATTAAAAAATTAGAAAAAAATTGAAATCACTTCCGTGAACAACCCTTTTTTTTTCTTTGCTTTCCCGCCCTGTCCCCAATTCCCCTTTCCTGCCCCAGCGCAAAATTCCCCTTTCCCGTGCTCCTCCCTCTTTCTCTCAATTCTCTATCCCTTCTCGCCATCAGTCTCTCTTTTTCTCTGATAAAATTCGAGGTAGTTGCAATGGAAATGGAGGTGTACTCGCTCTACGAACCTCACCATTTCTCTCCGAACTTTGGGATTCATTCTACAAACCGCAACTTCGGCATTAAGCTTGCTCAGTCTTCAAAATTCAGCTCGTTTGGAACCCAATGGAGCACTCATAAGCTGTTGGTTGGCTCGAGGATGTAAAGAAATCCATATTGGATACTGTCCAGTGGGCTCTTTCATCTGTACGACTTCATCTTCAACCCATAAAGGCTGCTTTTTTATTGGTCTTGGTTGCTATTCATTTTTTCATTGAAGATGAAGCTTTAGAGGGAACGAGATTCGTTGCCAATGACCGCAAAGAAACTTGGCCGTGACCTAGCAAAGGTGAAATTTTGATTTTTTTTTTCTGTGGTTGAATTCTAGCAATCTCGTTGTTCATGAGATGGGGTTATCATAGTTGTTTCTGGTTGTTGGGGTCGGCTGGATTGTAAAAATGCTTGTTAGTTATGTTGTGGATTTGCATTCCAATTAGAGGTGCTTGGATTGTTGATTTTTGCTTTTTGCACTCCAACTGTTTGTGTCTCACGCCTCGAACGGCATCCCGCTGGGACCGTGACAGCCTTGAGCAATCCCCCGGAAAGCTCCAATGTTCGTACATACATACTTACAGCAGAATATACAAAATCGCGAGAGAAGTGAGCCAACTCATAACGTGATTTAAGTTCTCAATAAACTTGCAACTTAATACATACATAACATGTTTAAGATTTAATAAGTGACGGATCTCATCGATCAAGTCACAACAACAAAACATGAACATAATCTTTTCCTTCTAAGTCAGGTAGTCTTCCTGACTTTCTTCCCCTGAGGCATCTGGAATGACACAATTTTAAAAAACGTGAGTCAAAAAGACTTAGTAAGGGAAAAACATAACTTTAAAACATGCTCTTGACTTGTACTTGGTTATCTTGGAAAAACATAATTCATGATGCACATGCATGGCATGGGTATGCATATATGCTCTCGCTTGTAGAGACATAAACTTGTTCTTGAAACTTGGCCCCAGGCCCTTGAAAATCATTCATTCATAACTTGTGAGCTACTTAAGCTCCATTAACCCCTGGAGTCCAGGTTGTGCGTTCCCATCGGAACCGTCTCCCTTACCCTTGGGGACTTTACATTTGGTCGAGCTAGCCCGTAGTTGCCCTAGGCCTGATGGCTAGAAACGACCCTTGGAGGCCCACACCTTCTCATTGTCCTTCAGTGTGGTTTGCACAGCCTCTTGGGATTCACTCATCCTTCTCGCATTCGCCTTTCAGTATGGGTGTGATGTGAACCCCGTTATCCCGTAACGAGACCCAACAACTATAGGGAACCCAAGATCGTTTCTAGGATGGATTCGAATGGAACCTCGACCCGTTGCTTAGGAAAGCAAGAACCTCGGTATGGTGAATACGCCACAAATGGAATGGAAATCCGTTTGATAAGTCGAGTTGAACGCCACGGGAAAATCCCGATAAGTTCGAGAAGTTCTTCAAAGAACCAAAAAGAATTAAACCTCACAAAACCGTGTGCATTGAATGAATCTCAAACTACAACTAGGCCTCTATATATAGGCCATCTAATACACGAAAACCCTAAAAGAGACACTCACAAATAAGGTAATAATGGAGAGGCAAAACCTAGCAACTAAGGTAACTTATTAAAACCTAAAATAGACTCGACCACTAAGGAAATAAAGCTTGGCGCCTAAACCAAAAAGGAAACAAAAATTAGGCCACCAAATCAGCTGCACCATCCAACTACTATGGAAAGAAAACCCTAACATAGCCATTCACGTCCAAGCCACTTATGGAATAAAAGTGGCGTGTAAATCATGTAGATCTTCCTTGCTCGGCTTCTAGAACTTGTATCACATTGACACTCCTTTGTGGGCCACGTGTGTCATGTTCTATGGGCCTCCATGAAATTGCTTGAGTCCATGCCGCTTGAATCAGCCCATTGCTTGAGTCCATGCCGCTTGAATCAGCCCATTGAATCAGCCCAATGGGAATTGGAATTGGATCCTCCAACATTGTACCGTGATTTCCATCAGGGTGTCTATCATGATGGTACGTTACCGACCAGAGCCCCTTGACTTAACTCATCTTTCCATAAACTTTCCATACGACATTGCATAAAAATTCTCTTTAGAAAAATCATGCAATGCTCATGCCATGCCATGCTTGCTCAAAATATCATGCTTGTTCATGAATCAATGCAGTGTGTCATTCCAGTTTTCATAAAAGTGTAAGATTCACTTACAAGTTTCACTTACAATCCACTTACCTCGGTCTCCTTGATTATGTATAAAGATATGAAGATCGCCTACAAGCGATTCAAACACTTCTTAGTACTAAGAAATTTAGTACATTCTCATACAAGTTAAATATTTGTATTTTAATCGGTTATTTCCCAAAAATATATTTCTGAAAATATAATATTATTCTCAAAGGCTTTCATAGAAATTCTTATTAATTAATCTTACTTAGGTTTCTAATAAGCAAGCTAGTTGCTTTATAATCAAATCCTAATCTTTCATACATTACGCTAGGTCTTTAAGTTCATCAATTACTAACCCTAATCATAATTAATCTTTGGCTTGACATTAAATCTCTATGCAACCCGCAAATATAAGCTATATTTTGTTCACCATAAGTTTCAGCCAACCTAATTAAATCCTCAATCTATACTTAACACCACAAGGTTTTGCTAATTCTTTTAACCTGAATCTTTAAGCCTATTATCTATGTTATTCTCTTACTAATATGACGTGTTTTATGATTGAGCTTTAATCTTCTAATCCATTTGGACATAACCCTAATTTCATTTATCTATCACAAATAAATATAATCTTATTTATAGGGTTGCTATTAGGGTTTCACTTATTAGGTCATTCGGCCATGTTCCATTTTAAGCATTCCTTATCTAAGTTGTCTTCTCCAATGGTGATCCCATCCTCCATTTTCAGATTCACAACCTAGGATCTACAACTCACAAAATAATTTCAAGATCTATCACAACATCATATTCGGCCAACACACATATTCATAGAATGATTAGGTTTTCCTTAGTGCTTTCAATTTGCATGCAACCTACTACATTTCAAGACTAGCCTATATGCATGTGTTCACCAAACTTTACACATATCACGGCCATTCATCAAATTGACACTTAACAAAATTATATTTTAAGATCCAACTCATATAAGATTCGGCCAACACCATCCAACACAACCCTTCATGTCAAAACTTGCATCATGCATTCCTTTTGCATTTTAAGACCACACTAGCATGCATTGTTCATCCTTTAACATTTTTCTAACGTTCAAGTTCGGATCTCATACTCATATAGCTAGATCTAACATTATAACTTAGGGTTGGTCTTCTAAACTCAAGATCTAACAAAATCAAAGCACCAACTTCAAAACCCAACCAAGAGACATTCGGCCAACCATCAATACTTAGCACTAACAACCATTTTTGGCCTCACCTTGACGATTGAACACAAGCCTTGAGTACCTCTACCTTCCACTAGTCACCCGATTTTCACCAAGATCCTTCCTTCACCCAAACTTTCGGTTCACCCTTTTGGAATGGTTCCAAGCTTGATATAAGGTGCTGAGATAGGTTTCATGGTGGGGAGAAACAACGTAAACTTGAAATGATTTAGATCTAAGGAAGTGAGTTAAATTTCAACAAGGGAGAAATGGCTAAGTGAATAGAAATTTCCAAGAGAAGAATTGAGTTGCACAAAGGGAAGATTCGGTCACCCAAAGAAAGGAAACAAACTAGAACTTTAGAGGAATGATGCGGTTGCAAGAAGAAAAGAACAAGGCGTAAGTGTGATATTCGGCCGAGAGAGGAAAAGAGAGAGAGAGTTGAAATGGGAGGGTGATATTCGGCCGAGAGAAGCAAATGAAATGTGAAGTTCAAATGCTAAGTGTGGAGTGAATTCTTAGAAAGCAATTGAGTCTCCCAAGGTCATTTATTTCAATGACAAGTGACAATGAGATGTTGAAAGTGACAAGAGAAAGAAGGAAAGAGGGAGGGTGAAATTGGGAGGAGTTTGGCCGACCAATACAAGGTCTTTTCTCTCTTTTTCCTTCTCACTTTCTCTCACATCATTTCTTGTCTCCTCAAGCTATGCCTCCCACGTGAAGCCCTTATCCTTGCATTTGATTTTCTCTCATTTCTCCCTTAATCTTCACGTGAACTTCACCATTCATAGTTTTCTCTCCCTTTGTCTTGTCTTGTCACTTAATTGCTCCTTTATCTCTTCACATGGGTTCACAACTTTATGGCTTTTCACTTGCACTTGCATCTTCACGTGAATGCCCTTGAGACTAAGTTCATTTATGTTGTTTGGTTACAATACAACTAACTTAGTTACTTCTCTCACCTAACTTTCAACTTAGTTACTTTTGTCACCTAACTTATCTCCTATAAGCACTCTAGCTTATCTAGTTCAAATCCATAGCTTATCATCTTATAAGCATGACAACCTATCTCAAGATAATTGTTCTAACCTATCTCTACGATAGCCACAACAACCTATTAGACTAAAGGTTCTCTAGCTTATTACTATGATAAGCAAGCACGCTTATCAAATTAAATCGTCTTAAAACTCTATCATATGCCTAGTAGCTTATCACCAAATATTTCTAATGATAATTCAAACTACTAATTTAGGCCACATAATGATGATATATGCTACCTATTAAAGACACAAAAATATTCAAAATTAAATTTCGGCCAATATATATATAAATCTTTAATCATAATTAAATTTCATGGATTATGAAATATATTAAGCAAATGAACAATACAAATCCATAAGAGAAACTTACCTTGCAAGTTCCGGCTCTTAGGAAAATAAAATTAAACTTGCACAAAACTTCCATAATGAAAAGAAAATTATGTAAGGAAAAATTTATGAAATAAAATCTCATATTAGTTAATGTACCTTAAACATAAAGCTTAGGTCATACATTGGCAAAAAATGTAGCCCCCATAATTTTAATTAAAGCTAATACATAGAAAATGACAAAAGAAATAAACGGGGGGTCTCACAGTTTGTGAGAATGCTTTTATGTCATAGGGCATGACCTACGGCTAGCTTTTGTTTTATGTCATCTGTGGCTTAATTTGGTTCTCCATATGCTTGGATCTTTTACAGACATGAGGAGAGATGTGCAGGAGATCTTCAAGATGACTCCTCATGACAAGCAAGTAATGATGTCGGATTCTGTTATCTATGAATGTCAGCAAGATGCACATAAAGGTGTTGAAGTTACTTCTGAAGCAACTGAGAAGGAGCTTGAAGCTCAACTTGTTGAGGCTAGGATCAGGTTGTATAGTCCCTTTCTCTCTAGTATGAAATTTGAATGGGAGATTGAATGATATCCTTCACATGTTCTCTTGATGCATTTTTAAATCTTTTGATTTTACTAATGGGAGGGCATCTATATACCTTAAACTTGTGATGCCTCAAGTGTTGCCAGATTGAATTAGGTTTTCAAAGCCTATGATCCCACTTGTTGCATGTTGGTTCAAAGCCTATGATCCCACAAATAATGTAATGACAATTGCATTCTCTCTTAGTTTTATCTTGACGGTATTGATGCAGGATAAAAAGGAAGTACAACATCAAATATTTGTCCTGCTCTTTGTTGGGCTGCCTTGTTGTATGGATCGTCTCTTAGTCCCTCGTTCAGGTTTAGGCTCTTTTAAAGTTTTCCAGTTTCTGAAGTTATGCTTTTTCTCTGTATATCTTCGTGTCCAGTGACTAGATTTTAAGATTTACCTTTTATGCTTTATTTATTTTGATTATTTCTTCCCCTTTTTCTCTTTGGGGAAAAGTTTAACATGATGTTGGGTTGTGATTATGTGGTCCTTGAGGTTTTTTGCTGAAGCAACATGAAAGTCTAAATAACAACCCAAGAGGGGGGCGAATTGGGTTTAACAACAACTTATCACTTTTTCGCTAAACAAGCAGATCTGAAAACTAACTCTCTTTAACAAATAATAATGTTGAACTAAAAGTGTCTAATGCTATACCAAATATAAGAAATGAATGATAAAGCATAAATCTCCACAAGTATGAATAAGTACTAAAATGTAAGAGAGATAGAGTTAGAGAGATGACACCGTAGTTTTTAGGTGGTTCGGCCAAACACGTGCCTACGTCCACCACCAAGGCAATTGACTTCCTTGGGCTTCCTCCACTATTCTCCAAATAGTGAATACACCTTAGCTTCCCGGGTGCTAAGGAACCTTTACAAAGCGTTTTAGCTCACGCTTCAACTCTCACAAATTCTCAAAACCTAGAGGATTTCTTTTACTCTCACAAGTAGGACCAAGTGTTTTCCGAGCTGACACTTTAACTCTCTTACAAATCCTCACAACCTAGAGGATTTCTTCTACTCTCACAAGTAGGACCAAGTGTTTTCCCAACACTCAAATGTTTTACAAATAATGGCTACAAAGAAGGCTCTCTAAGCCGAATGAGCAAATGAAAATCTCAATACATGAGGAATGGCTCTCTAAGCCGAATATGCCAATGAAAAGCTCAAATTGTATGGAATGGCTCTCTAAGCCAAATTTGCAAGTATGAAGCTCAATAAAGGTAAGAAGATAAGATTCTTGAAGGAAACCTAACGTTTGGTAGGTGTGAGTACAAGCTTCCTCGCTAGGTGTGGTTTTCCCTCTTCTTCAAATGACTTCTCTCTCTAGAAGTTTGGGCAAAGTGAGCTTGCAAGTGGGTTGTCCCTTCTTCAAGAAATCTCTCTCTCATTGGAGGCGAGATCTTCAAAATGAAATTTTCTCTTTAAGAGCTGGGAAGTCAACATAATAATTATAAACTTCTCCCCATTTCTCCTCATAATTCTTCTAATTTCTCCCCCTTTGGCATCATCAAAAATAGGATAAGGGGAGGGCAAGAGCGGTTGGCTATATAGGTAGGAGTCTATGAAGTGGAGGTAAAAGGTTTGGATTTTTTGATAGGAGGAGGAGAATACTCAAGTTCAAACTTCTTCAGCCATTTCATCCATGTCTTGGAGAACCAATACGTCCATTTCATTACATGAGGCCGAAGATTTCGATCAGCTTCCATATGCACCTCCGTTTCCTTTACCACATACTCAGCTGATGATTTCACAAATGCTTGAAGCTCAGTAGAGGTGGAAGTGAACTCATCAAAGTATGCTGAAACACATTTCTAGTCATATAGAGGCTGTTTTTGACTTGATGCTTGAGATCCCTCATATCCTTATCAAGAGTCTCAAAAACGCTTTGTATGAACACCAAGTAGTTCCTTGATATCTTCAAATCATGTCTTCGTGATGGTGTCCATTTCTCCATATTCTTACCCAATCTTTTCGGTTCCCTCCCAATTTCAGCAATTGAATCCTCAAGTTTACTAAGGTGAGTCTCAAGAGAACTAGCAGCAGAAAATACGGAAGATGATCCAATGTGCAGTGAGGGAAAGGAAATAGATGTTTGCTTACCCAAAGAAGTCGTATTTCCCTTGGGAGTCCTTTCAGTTTCAGCCTTTTCCTCAGGATCTGAAGCTCATTCATCTTCATTTTACGGTGTCATCACACCCTTCTCCACCCATTTTACATCATCATTTTGAACAAACCCCAGCACCTGAAGGGTTTTATTTGGGTTTTTCACTTACTTCCCCAGTCATATCAATTTCAAGGATATGAAATATATACATGAAAAGCATCACATAAACATCTCCAAGAATGTGATGTATTCAAATATTCCAGTTCTTGGTAATATGATATTACAAACCATATGATGCAATAATCGTCTATGAACAATCAATTCACTGACAGTGGGTTTAATAACCTCATAAAGGGTTGGATTATCCAATACAACCCTAAATATCAAGTGGTTCTACCTCTGATAACCCCGTTCAACCAAATGCATCAAATAATCTTTTTCCACCATTAGGAGCAGAAATCAGGGAGTTTAATGAAGCAATTGATATGTCTAATATCTTCTCATTTACACAACTATTGACATTCTCAGATGTTGAAATTTGAAGGTTTGCATAAACTAACTAACTTAACCAAATTTATACATAGCAATCCACTTTTAGATTCACAAGCAAATACATCCTTGAAATTCAAACATCTCTTTTAAATCAAAAGCATTCTCACTAATCCATTGAAAATCAGTCCAATAACCAGCAATAACCTTCCTATTTCGCAAATCCTGCACAAAGAGATTCTTTTAAAGCCCTGACCTGTAGATGCAGGTCTCTATAGAAGGAGCAGGTTCCTCAGTGCTTTTCCCTTTCTTTCTTGCCCTAGAACTGACAGATGATGGCGTCTGATGAGAGGGACACTTGGAGCGGCCGGAAGACATCTCCGCAGTGGCTGGATAAGGAAGTTGAAGGCTATTGGCGATGGAGATTTTTCTAGGAGGGCAGCAGGTAAATGGAATTTGTGAGGGAGAGTGGGTGATGCTTGCCGTTTGGGAGAGAAAAGAGGGTCTGTGAGATGAAGAAGTAAAGTGTTGACCCCTTTGCCCTAAAGTATAAATATAACATGATTGCCCCTTATTTTAAAAACATTGTACTCGTTATAAGTGTCGACACATTGGCTCAATGTGTTGACACATTTCACATGTTCCCGAATACATTTTAAAGAGGCTTTTGGGCATGAAGCTTATGTGTTGACACATTCATATACGGTGTCGACACATACTTCCTTAGTGAAAACATCCATGAAAACCAGAAGTGTTGACACTTGTTTTACCAAGTGTTGACACATGCAATGTAAAAAGAATGCATTCGATAATTTCTCAAAGAATAAGCATGATTTTAATAGGAAAAAAAATAGAGAGCAACTTAACACGCATATTAGAACTTGTCCAAAGCAATCAACAACACAATCAACATGACAAATCAAGCACATATCACCAATTTAATCCAAAAGAAATCTCATTCCAAAAAGATATCTGAAAATTCTTTTAACTATGAGTAAATGAGATTCCATAGGCCAAGATTGGAAATCATCGCACGTGCATATGCAAAACATTTTATTAGTTATACTCACAGTGAGGTAAAGAAAAGATCCAATTATACCTCGATACCTTGTTTGTTCAACGCTTTTACCTTTTTCATCATTTTCCTTTTCCATGCTTGAGATGCTTGCTTCAAGCCATATAGTGCTTTTTTGAGCTTGAACACATGGTGTGGTAGCTTTTCATCTACAAGTCTAGGAGCTTGTTCTACACACTCTTTCTCAGAAAGGTAATCATTAAGAAATGCACATTTCACAACCAATTGAAATAATTTGAAATCATTCAAACATGCAAAGGCAAGCAACATGTGAAAAGATTCTAATCTAGCCACAGGAGCAAAGGTTTCATCAAAATCAATTTCCTCTTCTTGATTGTAACCTTGGGCTACTAATCTTGCCTTGTTCCTTACCACTTCCCCAGATACATCCATTTTGTTTTGAAAGATCTAATTGAGTACCAATTATTCCCTTTTTTTTTTAAGATCTTGTACATCTTGTGAATGAGAAAGTTTCTTTTCTTCCCTCGTAGCTGGTTTCTCAACATATTTTTCAAGATCTACAACTTCATTGTAATCTCTTCTCGTAGAAACGTTAGATTCATCAAATACCATATAAGAAGATTCTTCAACAACTAGAGTATGTTTATTGAAAATACAATTGACTTTGCTAGAAGTTGAATAACCAAGAAAGATACCTTTATCCACTTTTGCATTAAGCTTATCCAAAATATCCAATGCTATCAACATGAGTATCTTTCCTTTTGTTATTATTACCAAAAGTAACCGAATAATTTTTTTCTTTTAAGACAAAGAGAGTTATACCAACTCTTGTCTCCGGTCATGTGCGCATCCATATTGAACTTTAAGCACACCTGCAAAAACAATCAACTCTTGGTTTTTGGTACCCAAATCTCTTTGGGTCCATTGTTGTTAGAAATCACTTCTTTCACCTTGTCTTTTTGAATCCACACAAATTTGATGCCATGAGTGAATTTCTTTCTAGTTGGACAAGTGTGTGAAATGTGTCCATTCTTTCCACAAAAGTTGCACAAAGTAAATGATGGAGATGATTTTGTGATCATATAAGAGTAAGATTTTTGATCATTGAAGGAATCATATCCAATGCCACTTTTGTTGAAGCAACATCTTTGAGAACCAAGAAGAATATCAAAGATTTTTCTTTCCTTGAGTAAATCTTGCAAGATCTTTAGTGAGAGAGTCAACTTTCCTTTTTAAATCATTGTTTTCAGATCATTTGACTCCTCTTGCAAGACATTTTAATTTTCTTTTGTGACTCTTGCAAGATTCTATCTAAGAGAAACAACTTGAATTTTCAAAGAATCATTCTCTTTTGTAATACTTTCAAGATTCTTTTTGAGAGAACAATATTTTGAAAATATTCTTTTTAATGCAAGGTATTGTTCATTAAACGCATCTTGCAATTCATCAAATGAAAATCATTCAGTAAGTGAAGATTGTACCTCATCCTCACTTTTCTTTGCTATCAAACAAAGGTTTACATTTTCCTCTTCTTCACTAATAGAGACAATTTCTCTTTTGCCTTTTCCTTCAATTTCGTCTCTTTTTACTTGGTTCATCTCGTGGGTCATAAGAGATTCCATGAGCTCATCCAATGGAAGCTTTGCCAAGTCTTTGGCTTCTTGAATGGCGGTGGCCTTGAGTTCCCAAGCTTTTGGTAAGCACCTAAGAACCTTTCTCACCATCTCAACATTAGTATACTATTTACCAAGAGATTTAAGTTCATTTATAATATCGGTCAAGCGACTAAACATGACTGAAATAGATTCATCTGATTTCATCTTAAAAAGCTCAAAACTATTAACAAGCATGCTAATCTTGTTTTCCTTGACTTGATTCGTACCTTCATGGGATACTTGAAGTTTATCCCAAATTTGTTTCGCGGTATCACAATTGGAAACACGATTAAATTCATTTGAATCAACATCATTCCATTTATTTTCATCTTTCAACTGTCCATCCTTATCTCTAGGAAATTTCGGACCATTTGAGATAACTCTCCACAGTTCATAGTCCATGGCTTGGATGTAAATCCTCATCCTAGCCTTCCAATAATTGTGACAAGTTCCATTGAACAAGGGAGGTCTATTTGTGGAATGACCTTCAGCTAAGGAGGTATTAATAAGGGTTGTCATAGATAGAGATATTAAACCTCAGCTCCGATACAAATTGAAAGTCTAAATAACTGATGCAAATCAAGGAGCTGGACTTATAAGTGACCAAGGAGCTGGACTTGTTGAGCATACAAAGAGGGCTAATTTGGGCTAAGTTGGGCTGATTTTAAAAATACCAAAATGGGCTCCAATAATAATCAAGGCCTAGTCCATGTCGTCAGGGCAAGTGAAGAGACTCATATCCATGCACCAACGTGAACAGTAATGTTTGACCCTTTATGAGCTCCAATTTATTGAGTTTTAAGGCTATTTAATAGGGGAATAAACTTGGTCTTTGCTGGGGCATGATTAGTACATTGTACCTGGTCCTTTAGCTATTTTTGGCTGCCTCTAGTAGACAAAGAGGCCTAATTTCGTGGGAATCTGTTATGGTAATATTTATGTGACTTTAAAGCTATAGTTATGGCTTTCCTATTCTTGGAGGGATGTTCCAAATATTTAGATGGTCATTTCCGCGTGAACAGTAACTTTGAATTCAATATTGATTTTTCAGATCATTTGAGAGGTCTTGTGTTCCTCTTGGTTCTTCAAAGAACTCTTTGAACTTATCAAGTTCATCTTGTGGCGTTCAAGCAACCGAAACTTATCACCTAGATTTCTTGGTGTGGCGTTTCAATCCTTCGTAGTCTTGGTTCATCATCTGGTCAGGTGAAGGGTCAAGGCTCAACAAATCTTGTCTTCACGATCTTGGGGTTTCAATCCATCATTGTTATCGGGTTTCATCACAATTGTTGGTGGAATTCATATCAATAACAACCCAAGAGGGGGGGCGAATTGGGTTTATCAACAACTTATCACTTTTTCGCTAAACAAGCAGATCTGAAAACTACCCCCTCTTTAACAAATAATAATGTTGAACTAAAAGTGTCTAACGGTATACCAAATATAAGAAATGAATGATAAAACATAAATCTCCACAAGTATGAATAAGTACTAAAATGTAAGAGAGATAGAGTTAGAGAGATGACACCGTAGTTTTTAGGTGGTTCGGCCAAACACGTGCCTACGTCCACCCCCAAGGCAATTGACTTCCTTGGGCTTCCTCCACTATTCTCCAAATAGCGAATACACCTTAGCTTCCCGGGTGCTAAGGAACCTTTACAAAGCGTTTTGCGAGATCACGCTTCAACTCTCACAAATTCTCAAAACCTAGAGGATTTCTTTTACTCTCACAAGTAGGACCAAGTGTTTTCCGAGCTTACACTTTAACTCTCTTAAAAATCCTCACAACCTAGAGGATTTCTTCTACTCTCACAAGTAGGACCAAGTGTTTTCCCAACACTCAAATTTTTTACAAATAATGGCTACAAAGAAGGCTCTCTAAGCCGAATGAGCAAATGAAAATCTCAATACATGAGGAATGGCTCTCTGAGCCGAATATGCCAATGAAAAGCTCAAATCGTATGGAATGACTCTCTAAGCCAAATTAGCAAGTATGAAGCTCAATAAAGGAAACCTAACGTTTGGCCGGTGTGAGCACAAGCTTCCTTGCTAGGTGTGGTTTTCCCTCTTCTTCAAATGACTTCTCTCTCTAGAAGTTAGGGCAAAGTAAGCTTGCAAGTGGGTTGTCCCTTCTTCAAGAAATATCTCTCTCTTTGGAGGCTAGATCTTCGATGACGAGCAAGAGAGGAGGATTTGACAATGAGAGCTTCTGGACTTGAAGGATTTAGCAAATGGATTTCTTTGAATCTTGGACTTTCTCTCTCTAGATGTTGCAATATTGGTCGAGCTCTCCTTTCTCTCTCTCCATCTTCTTCTTCTTATAGCTTCTAGGTCTTCAACGGTCATTAAGGGTCTTCTTGTAAAGTTAGAGAGCCGTTGGAGGGGTTTAGAAGACATTTGAACCATTTTGGAAAGAGCTGGCGTCGTTTCTAGATTTTCTGCAAAATAGCACAATGTGTCGATACATTGATTGCATGTGCTGACACATTAAACATGGTCTGGAAATAGACTCTCGGGTGTTAGTTCAATGTGTCGACACTATGGTCCAATGTGTCGACACTTCCAACACTTAGTCAAAAAATCACTTTGAATGCTAGAAAACCAAAACTCTCGGGCATTAGTTCAATGTGTCGACTTTATGGTCCAATGTGTCGACACTTCCAACACTTAGTCAGAAAATTTTGTTCTTTGTCAGCAACTACTCCAATTTCAACTTTAAAGCATCCAAACCATTCCAATACTTCTTTAAACACCTACAATATGAAAAAATGATCTTATCAACAACTTGTGTAATGGTGTTCAAGTCCACTTAAAAATAATTTAAGGAATTAACCTCAATCCATTGAAATATAACTTGGAAATTGTTGATTGACATTGTAAAATCTATAAGTCTTTGAAACTTAGAATATTTTGTTACCATCAAAATCATTTATAGATTGTTTGTAAAACAACCTTGGGCTAACACAACAGCTGATCAGCAAAAGTTGGTATTAAAAAACTCGCCAGAAAATAGAGGGAAATGGTGCGATGTTGGTTTGTGGAAATATTCTCGTCATCCAAACTATTTTGGGGAGGTTAGTTCTCCATTAGATTGGAATTGGTGCTGCATGCACTTATTCGTGCTCTTAGAAATGCACAATGCTACAAACATTACAGTATATTTTTCACCAATGTCAAATTCAAGGATAATATCTTTTGCATAGTTATGGCTGCATGCTAGCTGCAGACTCTGCCACTAGTAATTTCGGTTCTTCCTTATACTTTACTACCTTCTATTATAAGAACCTACATAAGAACACACCAACTGCTGATAGTTGGTACCAGCTGGACTTACTAATATATTAAACATTGTGCTCAATGTACAGAAGCCCATTATAATCATGCGTTATTCTGGAAATCAACTTCTACCCTAGCAACCCGCTGTTTGATTAATTCTGGAATCATGTTATCCAAGTCATTTTGGGCAATGCCTATTTTTATGTTCACGATTAGTCTGGTAGGGGGAAACTTGTCTTCATCTGTTGCTAATTCCATCTCTTACTTTCTCTAATAATTTCAGGTATCTCGTGGTTTAAATGAGGAAGATGGAGGTTGATGTGTAAAATGAGGAAAATTTTAATTCACCCTTGTTTATTGTGTTGTATTTGAATATTTTAGTTGGTTCTTGCTTATTGTTATTTTATATTAGAAACTTGTTACTTTTTAGATTATTTGTGGAGATTATTGTATTTGTTGTAGAACGGTATTAATCAATGATGAAGTATATTTGGTTTTATTATCCTTGGTCTTTAAGTTTTTACATCCAATAAATTATAATTATTAAAATACATTTGTTTTACGGATTAGAAAAGCATGTATATGAAAATATAGGAAAAAATTAGTAGTGCATTAAAATGCTAAAAAAAACGCTGGCACAGACCTATATCGGCTCAATTACTAATTTCAATTATTAATGTGAATTACTAATTCTGTCTGTACTTAACCTCAATTACCAATTTCAATTATTAATGTGAATTTGAAACAATTTATCTCAGCTCCTACTCGTCTCTCTTTCACGTCGTATATTGAATCGGCAACACGAGCATAAGCAAGTATGAGAACCCTCCACTGGCTATGTGGCTAAAAGGTCCACATACAATAGTGTGAACTAACTCTAACAACTCTGTGGCTCTAGTTCCTTTTCCTTCCAAAGGATTCTTGGTCATATTTCCCTACAAGCGAGACTCACAAATTGTGTATGGATCAACCTTCAAAAGGTCTAACAGCCCATGCCTTACATCTCTCTTGCTTTTGAGAGTTTTCACACTGGTATTAGCATCATTCTCTATATTATTCACAGAGTCAATCATAGTACTAGAAGCAATAGACTAATTTTAAAACTTATTAGCAAATTTAGAATTAAAAACAATTGAATATCTAGAAATTCCATGTTTTGAAATAGAAATTAAGTTTTGTGGAGAAGTATGCGTTGATAGCATAAATTCATGTGTTGACACATAAACTTCCCTCGCGAGAGCCCTTTTAAACTATGTTTCGGAGCATTTGCAATGTGTCGACACATAGTCAATGTGTAGACACTTCTTTCGGGTTCACTATTTCAAAAAACGGGGAGTACACATGGCACCGTATATACTCTGACAGTCCCAATCACTTATAAGGACTAATTTGTGAATTCCAAGAGCTCGTCCGCAAGTTCAAGCCCTCTGCAACTTCTACGCTCTTTAACCGTTTGTGAATACCTTCCTTTTCCATCGAAAGCTGAAGCTACCTCCAAATACTAACCCACCTCGTGATTAGATGCCCTAGTGTCTCAATACAGCAAAACAAACAAGGAGCGGAAGTAGCTTTCTTTCTTGTCCCCTAAAATGGCATCATTTACACCTAGTAGGAAGATATTGTTTTCATCTCTCTATAACTCTTGACACTTGAACAAAAACATAGAAACCAAAATTGGAAAATTCCTACTTGTTTCGGATTGAAACATCCCCCCGCTTATAGTTGATGCCAAAATTAAAGGGTGGGGGTGGCATAAAGAGAGGAAAACACAGAGGGAACTGCTGTTTCACGAAAGTCGAAACCTAAATGATGCAAATCAAGGAGCTGGACTTGTTGAGCATACACATGGGAATGGAGCTCAAGACCCTTTGTCACTTCCTAGTGGCCCAATTACAAGACTTAGAGCCAAACGTTTCAAGGAAGCACTCAATGGGCTAATCCAAGAAAGTTGGGCGGATTTTGAAAATACCAAAATGGGCTCCAATAATAATCAAGGCCTAGTCCATGTCATCAGGGCAAGTGAAGAGACTCATATCCATGCACCAACGTGAACAGTAATGTTTGACCCTTTATGAGCTCCAATTTATTGAGTTTTAAGGCTATTTAATAGGGGAATAAACTTGGTCTTTGCTGGGGCATGATTAGTACATTGTACCTGGTCCTTTAGCTATTTTTGGCTGCCTCTAGTAGACAAAGAGGCCTAATTTCGTGGGAACCTGTTATGGTAATATTTATGTGACTTTAAAGCTATAATTATGCCTTTCCATTCTTGGAGGGATGTTCCAAGTATTTAGATGGCCATTTCCGTGTGAACAGTAACTTTGAATTCAATATTGATTTTTCAGATCATTTGAGAGGTCTTGTGTTCCTCTTGGTTCTTCAAAGAACTCTTTGAACTTATCAAGTTCATCTTGTGGCGTTCAAGCAACCGAAACTTATCACCTAGATTTCTTGGTGTGGCGTTTCAATCCTTCGTAGTCTTGGTTCATCATCTGGTCAGGTGAAGGGTCAAGGCTCAACAAATCTTGTCTTCACGATCTTGGGGTTTCAATCCATCATTGTTATCGGGTTTCATCACAATTGTTGGTGGAATTCATATCACTAAAGTCTCCATTTATGTTACAACATGTTGCACATTCAACACAACTTATAATGGCATGATTTTCCTGTGCCTTAGATAATATAGGAAAGAGCAGTACAAAAACCCACTGGGTGATACTAGTGATAACCGGAACCCAATTTGTCACGCCCTGAACGCCATCCCGCAGGGACCGTGTCAGCCGCGAGCATTCCCCGGGAACACTCCAGCGCTTACACTAACTCTTACAGCGGAAAATATTTTTTTTTTATACACATTGGAAGACTCACTCAGTAACCACATGATGGATGAGATACAAGCTCAATGAACATAACCCCTCGGTAAACGAATTATAACTCTGAAAAAAATTTACATAGCATCTTGTTCGCAAACTCATACAAAACGTAATAGGGCAACATACTGCCACTCAAATCAAACCAGCACTCACTAGTGCTAACTCGGAGTTCACCAATTCCGACTCCAACTCCCGAACTCCTAGGATTTCTACGTGAGATAAAACTCTGCTCCCCAATTTTCTTGTGGATCTGGAATGATACGATTAAAAACTATGAGTCGAAAGACTAAGTAAGGAACAACAGTTTGAAACATGAACTTTGATAAAACATGGCTTTAAAAACATATTTTCTTCAATACACATGCCATGCACTAAAATCTCTTGTCACTCTTGGCCTTTTCAAATGCATTTCAAATCTCTTGCCCCTCTTGGCCATTTCATAAACATTTCATCTCTTACTGTGGGCTCGCTCCATTTGACCCCATGAAGTCAAAGTTGTCCTGTTCCCATCGGAACTGTCTCCCATCCTTTGGAGACTTAACATCTGGTCGAGCTAGCCCGTAGTTGGCCCAGGCCTGATGGCTAGACACGACCCATAAGAGGTGCCACACCTTCTCGAGCAACGTTCCTCGGTGTGGTTGCACATACCGCAAGGACTTACCCAACCTTCTCGATCAACGTCCGTCGGTATGGGCGTCCTAGGTTTCATCCATCCATCCTTCTCGATCAACGTTCCTCGGTATGGATGATAAACCTCACTTAACTTGGTACGGATCCGACCAAAGCCCAAAATAAAATCTCATAACATACGTACTCTTTTCATTCGCATAACAACCTTTCATGTTTCTATGCAATGAACATGCCATGTCACACTTGAAAACATTGTAATTTCATTTGCATCAAAACGTCTCTCATGCGTTCATGCAAATGATCATGCTATGACATGTTCGAAACATCATGCGTACTTGAAACATTCTTTATGCACAATAAAACATCTTGCCATGGACAATAAAACATGCAGTGTATCATTCCAGTTTTCCAAATCAGGTAAGATTCACTTACGATCCACTTACAAGTTCCACTTACCTCGGTCTCCTTGATAATGTATAAGATATGAAGATCGCCTACAAGCGATTCAAACATTTCTTAGTATTAAGAAATAAGTACATAATTATACAAGTTAAATATTTGTATTTTATTCGGTTATTACCCAAAGATATATTTCTGAAAATATAATATTATTCACAAAGTTTCATATAGAATTTCTTATTAATTATTCTTACTTAGTTTCTAATTAGCAAGCTATTTGCACTTTAATCAAATCCTAATCTTTCTTTTATTACATATATTACACTAAGTCTTTAAGTTCACCAATTACTAACCCTAATCATAATTAATCTTTAGCTGAACATTAAATTTCTATGCAACCCGAAAAATATAAGCTCTATTTTGTTTCACCCTAAGTTTCGGCCAACCTAGTTAAATCCTCAATCAATACTTACACCACAAAGCTTCCCTAATTCTTTTAATCCGAATCTTTAAGCCTATTATCTATGTTTTTCTCTTACTAATATGGCGTGTTTTTATGATTGAGCTTAAATCTTCTAACCCATTTGGCCATAACCCCAATTTTATTTATCCATCACATATAAACATAATCTTATTTATAGGGTTGCTATTAGGGTTCCACTTATTAGGTCATTCGGCCATGTACCATTTTAAGCATTCCGTGTCTAAGTTTTCTTCTCCAATGGTGATCCCATCCTCTATTTTCAGATTCACAACCTAGGATCTACCAATCACAACACAACTTCTAAATCTAGCACAATGCCATATTCGGCCAACAAACATGTTCACAGAATGATTAGCCCTTTCGATTTGCATGCAACCTATTATATTTCAAGACTAGCCTATATGCATGTGTTCACCACTTTTTATACATACCATGACCATTCATCAAATTGACATTTAACAAAATAATATTTGAAGATCCAACACCTTTAAGTTTCGACCAACACCATAAATCACAACCCTAAATGGCAAAACTTGCATCATGCATACCTTTTGCATTTTAAGACCATACTAGCATGCATTGTTCATCCTTTTACATCTTTCTAACATTTAAGTTCGGATCTGATGCTCATATAACTAGTGTGTTTATCATTTTAAACTCTCTTAAACTTATCATATGCCTAGTAGCTTATCATCTAATATTCTAATGATAATTCAACTACTAATTTAGGTCACATAATAATAATATATGTCACCTATTAATGACACACAAAAATATTCAATTTCTTCCACTTAATTATTTTCGGCCAATATATATATAAATATTTAATCATAATTTAATTTCCATGGATTATGAAATATACTAGGCAAATGAAAAATATAAATCCATACGAGAAACTTACCTTGCAAGTTTCGGCTCTTAGGAAAATATAATTTAAACTTTGCACAAAACTTCCAAAATGACAAGAAAATTATTTAGGAAAATTTTCATGAAATAAAATCTCATATTAGTTAATGTACCTTAAACATAAAGCTTAAGTCATATATTGGCCAACAATATGGCCCCATAATTAAAATTAAAGATAATACATAGAAAATAACAAAAGAAATAAACGGGGTCTCACACAATTAAATGCACATGGATAGTCAAAAATTGAATCTGCGAAGTTCATACCAAATACTGCTGTGACGGAAGTGAATATTGTAGCAACAAAGGTCGCTGTTGTAAGAAGCAACTGAAATTGTATGAGTTGGTTCTGCACATTGCCCTATCAATGTACTTAGTGGGAAGCAAAAACATAAGTGTCTACATCTAGCAATTCCAACGAGTATGAGTAAATGCCAAATGATATTTGAAAGAAGTAAATCATTCCTAACCAGCTTTTCAAAGGACTCTATCCCAGCTACTGAGTGCCTCTATCTCTAAGTATAGACAACAACACGCTCACACCTACTAAATTTTATGCAATAAGGGTTATGTCTGGCTTTGTCCTTAATAACGAATATCCAACCAGATTCATTGAAGACATCTCTGACTGGGGACTTAAAAAGGCAATCGCATCATATGGCGGCAGAAGAACCTTACTGATTTTCAACATTTAGCACTCGTTAATCACAAAAGCCAAGCTACCTTTTTAACACGAAAAACAAAAAAAATGTGAAGTATATGCTTTAGAGGAAGTCAAACCATTTCATACCAATAACAAATTTCTAAAGAAATTGTCAATGACAACAAAGTATGCCTCAAGCAACATTTCCAACTCTGCAATATTTTCACCACTGTCCACCGCTATCGGTCTTGCACGGCTCTATGAGTCTCGTATGTATGTACAACAAAAGGGAAGTTACGTGAAATCTTGGAAGGCTCCATCCACCGTTGGACCGCAATGCTTACCCTCGGCATCACTCACCCGAGCCCGTACCCCCACCACCTAGAAATTGTAGCTTTAATCTCGATATTTAATTTTTATTTGCTAAGCTTGTATGCTATATTTTATTTATTGTGGAAATTTTCTAAGCAATACATTTCTTACCTATTCTTAATATCTTTAATTAATAATTACCTATTCTAAGCTATATTTTAATTACCATTTGTTTCCTTTTGTGTCAGAAATTTGCTAATAAAAACATTTATATTCTTAATATCTTTAATTAATAATTAATGTATGTATGTATTTTTCAAGGTTAAATAAAATGCTTATATGATACTTTGATATATTTTATGAAATACCAATATCTTCATTTTTTAAAACTTAATGAATTTTTTTTATCTCATTGCCTTAATTTCTAATTAAGCCTGTAATGTCTTTTTGCCAAATAAACTTTTACTAATTATTTTGCCAAATTATTTCTTTCTTTATCTAATAGGATTGATAACCTAGATATTTAATGTATTAAATAATTTTTAAGCTTTGTAAATTATTTTTATTTAGAGCAATAAATAATAATAATAACAGTTCCCGAGAAAAGGGTAATAGTACGGGGCACATATATAGAGAGTGCAATCCACCGCTATAGGAAGTGAGGGTCTCCCATGGAGAAAATATGCCTTTGACAGGGTCCTAGTGTAGGTGGCATGGGATAATCCCAAGAGAAAAAGAGGATACATAAACTGACTTTGGGGGTGAACCGAGCAGGTACCGGGAATACCTCAACCCTAAACGAATTGATGAGTTTTGAATTTCTTATTGTATTGCCATGTTTTTCATATGCTACTTTATTGCTATGTTTCTCATATGTTGCCTTATTCTTATGTTTATCATATGTTACCTTATTGTCGTGTCCCCTCCCTGACCTTATTGAGTCCTTATGACTCACCCCGTCTTTTATGTTTGCGCTTGTACGTTGCCTAATAATTAACAAATCATGAGGACCTTCAAGATTACATAGATGATTCACTCTTGGGGCTCAGTTGCAGACTGTCTAAAGGCTTAGTGTTGTATTGATATATCAAGAGGCAAGGATATGTAAATGTCTTTTGTGCGGTTAGGTAGTCTGTTATACCTTGTTGATGGGATACGTGGCACGGGAGAGTTCATTTTTCTTATATCGTAATTTTATGTTTCGTACACTTATTATGCTCATAACAATTATGTTTCTGAATATTTATATAATATTCAGTTTAAAACTTTCCAAATATACTTTCTTATGTGATTATTTTTGGCTCCGACTAGGTAAATATATATGTTTATACTTCGCAGCCTTTAAAAAGGATCGTGTGGGTCCACTATTTTATTAACAGTCTACAGTTGTAACTTTTTAGTAGATTAATTTATTTACTAGAATGAAATTATATGTTAAACTTTTGAAACCTCTCTATATCATTCTTTGAATAAATTGTTTTTCAGTTGAATTTTCCGCATTGAATCTAGAAAGGGTATTTTGGTAATTTAACACTTAGAATAACTTACGTGTTGTAACCCTGCCATGTGTGCATAGTATTACTATAAAGAGAGCTTAGGGGTTAATTCGAGCGAGGGGCATGACAGGTGCAGTCTAGCATGAGTCCCTATTCCTCTCCTGTATAATAGGTCAAGAAATATAATGGGTCATGGAGACTATGTGTCGATTATTGAGCTCTCAACAACATTACCATCAAGGATAAATTCCCGATACCCGACATCGATGATTTATTGGATGAATTACACGGGGGACGATTTTTTACAAAGCTTGATTTGCGGTCGGGATACTATCATATTCGTATGCACCCAGGAGATATCAAGAAAACAACTTTTCGCATTCGCCAAGGCGCCAATTTTCGAAGAGTGATGAATGAGGTATTTAAGAAATTTGTTTGTAAATTTTTTTGGTATTTTCCTATGATATCCTTATTTTAAGCAATTCATTGGAAAAGCATTAATATCATGTGTGGCATGTGCGACACATTTTACAAGCTAAGAAATTTTTTGTCAAGCGGGAAAACTGTCAATTCGGACAAGAGGAAGTTGGGTACTTGGGGCATTTAATATCTCATCAAGGGGTGACCATTGATCCTGAAAAAATATCCTCCATGATGACATGGCCTAAGCCGACTATATTGAAGGGCATGTGAGGTGTTTTGGGCCTCATCGGTTATTACCGAAAATTCATCCACCGCAAGGGCATTATTGCACAACCATTGACCCATATGCTCAAGAAGGATTCATTCAGATGGACTCATGCGGCAGAACAAGTTTTTGAAGAATTAAGAAGGTCCATGACATCCGGACCCCGTATTGGCCCTTCCTGATTTTTCGTAACTATTCATCGTGGAATGTGATGCCTCCGGTGTGGGTTTGAGAGCAGTGCTCATTCAAGGAGATTGACCAATTGCCTTTTTTAGCCAAGCTATACATGACAAAAATCTCGCATTATCAAAACACGACAAAGAAATGTTGGTCTTGGTTAAGAAGGTCCAAAAATGGGTTCCATATCTTTTGGGAGCCAAATTTACTGTACAGACAGACCAAAAATGCTCGCAATTTCTGTTGGGACAAACAATTGCTATATCTGCATATGCCTAAAAAAGGGCAAGAAGAATGTGGTCGCAGATGCCTTATCCTGAAAATTTGAAATTCAAGCTTGTACAATATCTTCTCCTATTCTTATTTGGGTGGATACCATAAAAACTGAAATTTTGGCTAACCCCCACATGCAGGATTTGGTGGAGAAAATCCATGAAGAAGAAGCTTTTAGACTGTGGATATTCACGGGAGGATTGATTTTCTTTAAAGATCGGATTTATCTCCTACCAACATCCAGGTTAATTATTCATATAATTAAGTAATGCCATTCCAACATGCATGAAGGGTTCAGCAAATCTTTGCACCAAAATCAAAGTATTTTTTTTAGTGCCAAGGCATAAAGGGGCACGTACGAAAATTTATCCAAGAGTGTAATGTTTGCCAAAAATATAAGGTGGACCAATCTAAGTCCACCAGTTACTCAGCCCTTTCCTAATTCCGCACTGTGTTGACAAATATCTCCATGGATTTTGTAGATGGCTTGCCAACATCTAGAGGTAATTCTACCATTTTTGTGGTAGTTGACCAGTTATCCAAATATGGCGATTTAATTCCCATTAAACATCATTACACTGCCACCACCATTGCCCAAATATTTTTTTACCACATATTCAAGCTTCAAGGCATGCCCAAGACTATTGTTTGCGATCGAGACCCAGTGTTCACAAGTTCATTTTGGAATAATTTATTTATATTAGATTCAATTCAATTTTAGCTATGCTTATCACCCTCAAACCGAAGGTCAAACAAAGGCTGTCAACAAGACATTGGAGATGTATTTGCGGTGTTTCACAAGTCCTAAGCCCAAGGATTGGGCGGTTTAGCTATTGTGGGCGGAATATTGTTACACTACAAGTATCGCTCTTATACCAAGAACACACCCTTCGAAATTGTTTATGGCCGCGAGCCTCCCACTTTACATGCCTATGTTCATGGTACCTCATGCGTGGAGTTTATTGAAACTTTCCTACTTGAAAGGAATGTGGTGATTAGGGATGTCACGACCAATTTGAAAATTGCACAGGATAGAATGAGGAAATATTATGATGAGAAGCGCATGAAGAGGAATTCCCAAGTGGGCGAATTTGTGTACCCAAAATTGCGCCCATATTGCCAGCTTTCCATCGCTCATCATAACGATCTCAAACTCAGTCCCAAAGTTTTTGGTCCTTTTAAGATTCTCTCCAAGATTGCCACCGTGGCATATAAATCGGAGTTACCCCCACAATCCAAATTACATCAAGTTTTCCACGTTTCTCTCCTAAAAAAGATGATTGAAAATCAATAGGAAATCTCTCCCAATCTATCTGAATTACTAGCAGAATCCGCACCCTATCCACTCCCTAAAGCCATTTTGGAAACTCGCAAAATAAAAGGGGAGAAACTGAGATTCTTGTTCATTGGCAAAACCTCTCTCCTGCTAAGGCTACGTTGGAATATATGACAGAATTGAACACACATTTCCTCGAGGACATGGAAATTTTTGAGGGAGGAGTTATAGGGACTAAGAATCATGGGAGGGGAGTAACTGACGCTGGTCGTCAATCAATTAACATCAATATTATTTTCTTTTAATAAATTTGTGCTAGAGTTATGCACGTGTAATTTTCTTTACCTTAAAAATAGGTTATTGCCTATTCCATCAAGAGTCGTTTGGCTATTTTGTAATTTGAGGCCATGAATAAAATTATTACATGATTATTACCCTCATCCTTGAGTTGACGAGGAGTTGTAAAGGATGTGTGGGTTGACCGCTGTAAGTTTGCTTGTTTGTCTTATGCTTGAAGTCAAAGTTGCCTAGAAAAAAAAGTCCCACAATGGCTAAGTATTGGCAAACTTGTAAACTTGTAAGTATTGGTACTCCTCCCTCAAAAGATAGTCCCTTTTGAAGGATATGTGGGTTGACCGCTGTAAGCTTGCTTGTTTGTCTTACGCTTGAAGCCAAAGTGGTTGTCTTCCCCTGTTCTCTCCAAGATTGCCACCGTGGCATATAAATCGGAGTTACCCCCACAATCCAAATTACATCAAGTTTTCCACGTTTCTCTCCTAAAAAAGATGATTGAAAATCAATAGGAAATCTCTCCCAATCTAACTGAATTACTAGCAGAATCCGCACCCTATCCACTCCCTAAAGCCATTTTGGAAACTCGCAAAATAAAAGGGGAGAAACTGAGATTCTTGTTCATTGGCAAAACCTCTCTCCTGCTAAGGCCACGTGGGAATATATGACAGAATTGAACACACATTTCCTCGAGGACATGGAAATTTTTGAGGGAGGAGTTATAGGGACTAAGAATCATGGGAGGGGAGTAACTGACGCTGGTCGTCAATCAATTAACATCAATATTATTTTCTTTTAATAAATTTGTGCTAGAGTTATGCACGTGTAATTTTCTTTACCTTAAAAATAGGTTATTGCCTATTCCATCAAGAGTCGTTTGGCTATTTTGTAGCTTGAGGCCATGAATAAAATTATTACATGATTATTACCCTCATCCTTGAGTTGACGAGGAGTTGTAAAGGATGTGTGGGTTGACCGCTGTAAGTTTGCTTGTTTGTCTTATGCTTGAAGTCAAAGTTGCCTAGAAAAAAAAGTCCCACAATGGCTAAGTATTGGCAAACTTGTAAACTTGTAAGTATTGGTACTCCTCCCTCAAAAGATAGTCCCTTTTGAAGGATATGTGGGTTGACCGCTGTAAGCTTGCTTGTTTGTCTTACGCTTGAAGCCAAAGTGGTTGTCTTCCCCTGTTCTCTCCAAGATTGCCACCGTGGCATATAAATCGGAGTTACCCCCACAATCCAAATTACATCAAGTTTTCCACGTTTCTCTCCTAAAAAAGATGATTGAAAATCAATAGGAAATCTCTCCCAATCTAACTGAATTACTAGCAGAATCCGCACCCTATCCACTCCCTAAAGCCATTTTGGAAACTCGCAAAATAAAAGGGGAGAAACTGAGATTCTTGTTCATTGGCAAAACCTCTCTCCTGCTAAGGCCACGTGGGAATATATGACAGAATTGAACACACATTTCCTCGAGGACATGGAAATTTTTGAGGGAGGAGTTATAGGGACTAAGAATCATGGGAGGGGAGTAACTGACGCTGGTCGTCAATCAATTAACATCAATATTATTTTCTTTTAATAAATTTGTGCTAGAGTTATGCACGTGTAATTTTCTTTACCTTAAAAATAGGTTATTGCCTATTCCATCAAGAGTCGTTTGGCTATTTTGTAGCTTGAGGCCATGAATAAAATTATTACATGATTATTACCCTCATCCTTGAGTTGACGAGGAGTTGTAAAGGATGTGTGGGTTGACCGCTGTAAGTTTGCTTGTTTGTCTTATGCTTGAAGTCAAAGTTGCCTAGAAAAAAAAGTCCCACAATGGCTAAGTATTGGCAAACTTGTAAACTTGTAAGTATTGGTACTCCTCCCTCAAAAGATAGTCCCTTTTGAAGGATATGTGGGTTGACCGCTGTAAGCTTGCTTGTTTGTCTTACGCTTGAAGCCAAAGTGGTTGTCTTCCCCTGTTCCCCGCTTCCCCAAGTTGCCTAGAAAAAAATGACGCTAGGAAAACCAAAAAGGGGAGCAAACGACATGCCACTCTATAAAGAAAACTCGCTGACAAACGAATTCGACGCACCTTACACAAGAGAGATTTTTTTTTCCTAAACTTACGCAAGACACATTACTCATATTAGAATGGGACGACGGGTTCGGTTAATATGTTGAGGCTTATTGTGCTGGGTTGTGCTGATGGAAGGTGGAGATCTAAAGTTAAAGATCCGGCGACCTACAAACAAACAAGTCAATTAAAATACTGAAACTCGTTTTGAGGTTCTCCCGACCTGTTTGAGGCCTAACCCGGACCACATATATGTTTCGGGTCAAACCTGGACTTGGGCTGGGCTACAGGCTGGGTCCAACCCGTGGCCCTAGCCCCGCAAGTGCTGCCATGAGCTGGCCCATTAAGGCACAGCCCGTGCGGACAACCCTCCTCTCCTTTTCTTCTTGTTTTTTTTTATGACCCAGCCCAACGTTTGGGCTAGGCTTCTGGCGCTTGGGCCGGCTAGGGCACAAATCTCCTACCCGTTTGGCCTAAGCAGGCTACCCAGGGATCTTATTCCCGGGCGCCGCTTGAGGCATTCGGGAGTGGGGCAGCGGCCAGCACTGATATCGCCGTTGCCAATGGTGATGCAAATCAAGGAGCTGGACTTATACGTGACCAAGGAGCTGGACTTGTTGAGCATACACATGGGAATGGAGCTCAAGACCCTTTGTCACTTCCTAGTGGCCCAATTAGAAGACTTAGAGCCAAACGTTTCAAGGAAGCACTCAATGGGCTAATCCAAGAAAGTTGGGCTGATTTTGAAAATACCAAGATGGGCTCCAATAATAATCAAGGCCTAGTCCATGTCATCAGGGCAAGTGAAGAGACTCATATCCATGCACCAACGTGAACAGTAACGTTTGACCCTTTATGAGTTCCAATTTATTGAGTTTTAAGGCTATTTAATAGGGGAATAAACTTGGTCTTTGTTGGGGCATGATTAGTACATTGTACCTGGTCCTTTAGCTATTTTTGGCTGCCTCTAGTAGACAAAGAGGCCTAATTTCGTGGGTACCTGTTATGGTAATATTTATGTGACTTTAAAGCTATAGTTATGGCTTTCCTATTCTTGGAGGGATGTTTCAAGTATTTAGATGGCCATTTCCGCGTGAACAGTAACTTCGAATTCCATATTGGTTTTTCAGATCATTTGAGAGGTCTTGTGTTCCTCTTGGTTCTTCAAAGAACTCTTTGAACTTATCAAGTTCATCTTGTGGCGTTCAAGCAACCGAAACTTATCACCTAGATTTCTTGGTGTGGCGTTTCAATCCTTCGTAGTCTTGGTTCACCATCTGGTCAGGTGAAGGGTCAAGGCTCAACAAATCTTGTCTTCACGATCTTGGGGTTTCAATTCATCATTGTTATCGGGTTTCATCACAATTGTTGGTGGAGTTCATATCAAATGGCTGGCCACGTCCGGCCAATCCCAGCGGTGGCCACCTCGAGGCCTACCGGCGCGCGGTTGGCCCCCCCGTTTGGGGCTAAAAAGCCCTCCCACACCCGTGTCTTACCCGGGTGTGCTGGTGGTGGTCCACGGCCTTATGGCCGCCGGACCTCCGCCTGCACCGGTCAGATTGTCGCTCCGGTCCCACCATATGCACCTTCGACGAGTGGCACACGGCGGCTGCCGTCCTTATGGTCGCCGGCCACACTTTTGAAGAAAAGAAAAAACTTTTTTTATATGAAATGTTTTATTGTTCATAATTCTTTATAAAAAAATTATGAAACAAAAACATGAACAGTAAATTGGGTTTTAATAAAATTATACACTGTTCATAATAGTCATGAACAGTAACCTGAAAGTGCTTGGCTTTTGATTCTCGATCAAAATTCAGCAAGGTCCATAGAATCCAACAATTGCAATCATGTGAACCAAACGCTCTGATACCACTGATAGTTTATGCGGAATTAAACTAAAACTAACAACATGTTTTCAATAAAACATCAAAGAGAATTATGATTACAATTTTGGATTCGATTCCATACCTGACACACGAATTTAGGAACCTACAAACCTTAGGTCGCTTTACGATTCAATCCAAAGCTCCAGCAATTCAGATTAGCAACTTAGATGTGTTGCTTTCTAAAGTTTTTATGTCACTATCTCGTTATCGGGATTTCCCTAATAGGTTCTGATGGTCAACCCCTTGAATATAACTATTATATTTATAGGCGTTGGGAAACCCTAGAGAGAGCATGATACATAGGATCCTTAAGGATCTCAAATTCCAGCCGTAGGATAACACGGAAGAACTCTTCTTCTAATACAATTAGAGCTTCTACTAATTACAATCAAGTCCATCAACATATTGTAATTGACCCCTTAAATTTGAGATTATTGCGAATATGCCCCTTTACATACAATTAATTCCTTCCACCAAACTATATTCCATATGAGATATTAGGACTAGACTACTTAATTTGGTTATCAAGGGCACATAATTCTAACACACTGTGCAAGGAGAAAATTAGCTTATTATCACTTCAACTGCTTTCCCAGAGTTGTTCCTACATCAGAGTACGTAAGAGGGTGAACAAAGTTTTCTTTTGGGTATGAAGTAAATTTTTAAGATTTTCCACAATATATAAGCTACTCAGGAAAATAGAGTGCTGGTTCCATAATAAATGTTCTTTAAGTGCCCTGAGTACTCATTAACCGCATTGATATATTGTAGAGCTAAAAAAAATTGATGTTAATTATCTCTTGAATGGCCTAATTATATTCTGTAGAGAAGATGGGGACTGCATAACTCTTTTGAGTAAGATACTTTGCCCAAAGCAGTTACTGGGAGCATGAGACATCGTTTTGGGATTCCAACTAGACATAATTTTGGGCTGCCATTTATTGGAATTTGTTGGTTTGGGTTATTCTGATACCAATGCATGCAAACATTTGGTCACTTCTTTAATAACATCAGGACTGCTACTAATAACATAGCACATAATAAATTTGTGAAACGAGGTTCCATTGTTCTGAAAAGTGATGCCCTTCCATTTAGCAACATAGTGAACCTAGACATGAATAAACATTTGTAAATTGACAACAAAATTTTGCTAGCCATCACTGTAAGAGATCAAGGTTCAGGGGTGAACTTTGCAAGAACAAACGAACTGATAAATTCTGTATATTTTTGTACGAATGAATATCGTCCTATACAGTGAGCTTAATACAAAAACGAAGGAATCTAACAAAACGGATCTATTCCTATACTGCCCTCTAACCGTTTACGAATACAAAATCAAATATATCCTTTACGTGGCACCAGTACACTAAGCTATACAAATCAACTGTCATTCATGCGTGCAGTAGACTCACTAGAATTCATATTTTGTAACAATAACCATATCTATTACACGCCCATTATATTTGAATTACAAATTTACATGTGCACAGACAAGTGCCCTCACAATAGCTTGAGGCAACCTTCAATCCAATCCTGATTTTCCTTCCTCTTATCCAGCTCAAATTTTCAGTAAATGTTAGATCACCTAAAGTTCCTACACGTTCCTTGAGTGTCCCTTGCAAATCCCCAGTCATAAGTGGCCTCTTTCCTTCACGTTTCATCACCACGTGACTTTCAAATTCTTCAGTCCAGTTATAATCATCCTCATTACTGAAATCCGTTCAAGCATAACAACGTCTAGCTTCACTGAGGATTCTAAACCATATGTGACAACACGGCCAGTGTGTGCAAGATCAAAATAGTATGAATTGCAGCACCTTGCTTTCGAAATCTTTCCACCGGGAAAGAGAGGAATGGACAACCGAGATTTGAAGTGCAGCTGTAGATTTCTTCCATCAGGCCCCTCTATAAATTTAGGAGAAGACCTACATTTTTTAGCAATCATTAGGTGAACAGATTACAAAGACATCCTTAACAAATAAAAAGTCCACACCAGTAGCATTACCAAAGAAATGGGACAAAAGCCAAAAAGGTAAAACACGTAGTAGCTAAGGAATATTCAGATCCAGTTCCAGAGGGATTTGGCTCTATGAACTCGCAGTCAGTTAAGTGCTACCCGCCAAGTCACATTAGACCAAAAGCAAAAACCCGGAAAGCACCAGCATAAGAGAAACGACAATGGTGGGCCTTCTATTTGATACAGTTGCATATAGGACTTACAAGTGTAAGCGAATGTAGGAGATTAGAGGATTCATGAGCAAGAGACACGATTAACTTTAGAAGACTAGAGGCACACTGCGACGACTCAACAAAAGAAGGTGGCAGCTGAAATTGAACAACGTGCAATGGATAAAGCTAAAAGCTGAACAAACGTCCAAATCGAAAATTTTCTGGTTTAGATTTAATCAAACGGTAAAATTAGAACGAAATTAGAGGCAAGGAGTACCTCACGGAGCTGAAATCGCGAGATGCCCAGCATGGATTTGAAATCACAAGATGCAGATAACGGAGCTGAATTTTTGAAATGACGAGGATTGTCCAGATCTGAAATCGGGAAGTCCGGCCATCGTGATTTGAATTTTCAATCACGGGTCAGCTTCAAACGGGTCGGGAGAACATCAAAACGGGTCGTATGTGGGCAGCTTGATCTCCAACTTTAGATCTCCACCGTCCATCAGCACCGTTCAGCACAATAAGCCTCAGCATATTAACCGAACCCATTGTCACTACAAGAAATTATGCTTTAGGTGACAAAAATTTGGGTGTTAAACCAAATTTTGTCACCTAAAGAGAATTTTCCATGACAAAATATTAATTTCGTCACCCAAAACCATTCAGGAACTCCAAAAGCATCCGGACCTCTCACAACCCCGTTCGGACGTATTGCTGGTGTGACGACATACACGTGTCGCGAATGAGTGAAGAAAAAAACCGTCACAAAAAAAAGTAACGTCCAGACTCTCAAGATGCACGTTCGGACTCGCTGTAGGGTGACAAATTCCACATCGTCGTAACAGAGTGACCATTAGAATCATCACAAGTTTTACAATACCGTCCGTACTCTGTTTATACACAGTCCGAACGGACATCACCTAATGAATAATAATCGTCAGGCTAGAGTGACAAATTAAAAATCGTCATGAATACTCAAGTACATCCGGACGTCATAAACCACGTTACAACGGAAAAAATACCCAAGTCTGGACTGTACAAAAAAAGGTTCGCACAATTATAAATGCAGCTTCTGCGAATCTTGTGCTTCCACGTTGCAAAACTTTAGACACGTGACATTGATACAATCCGGACAAACAAATGGCGTGCGGACCGTCTAACTTCTAGAACCATTTCGAAACGGGCATATTTAATGACACTAAATTTGATAGGGCCACGTGTCAGTATAACCATTGAAACCCATCCGAACTCTACTATAACACGTTCGGACGGTTACTGGCCAATTTAAACCGACAAACTTTGTCAAAATCTAAAACTCACTCGTTCTCTCGTACTTTTCTCTCGGACGTTTTCACTCTCCATTCCAGATTTCTCAAAAAACTTAAGGTAAAACGTTTGTTACGTTGTTTTATCTTATGTATTTCGATTAAATATCGTCAATTGTTTAGTTTATTTTGGTGTTTTATTTTATGAAATTAGGTTGTTTGGCTAGCGTTCGTCGAACCATGTTCGGACGTTGTTTCACGACGTCCGGACTTGTTATTAACCGTCAGGACTATTATTGTACGTGCGGACGCATTTTATTGTGTCCGTACACCTAAATTTAAACGACGCAGTTTGACTGTCGTATGAACGTTTTATACTCATGTTCGGACGGTTTTGCTAGGTTGACCATGGAACACTCTTGAAGAGGTATCACCAATGTCGGGGGACAGACAGGTAAACATTCATGCAGCTTGAACAGGTGATCATGTAGCCAACGCATTCATTGTGCATGGAGCTCCATTGCCGCTTGACCGGTCTGGAGACGAAACCTGCTCTGACAGATAAGGCTATAACGGAAGATCTGAATATTATGCGGAGGGAGGGAACTAATAAGGATGAGAGAACAATTGTCTCAATTGTCTCAGTCTGTCCATACCGTTCCGGTACAGCTGCAGACACTCGTCATATGGATAGATAATATGGAGGAGCATTTGACGCATGTTCGTGATGCCCTCGGACAAGATTTGGACGAGCCAGTCGCAGATCGTGATTTGAACTAGTCTTCTGTTTATGCTTGAAACTTAGTTATTTATTTATCGTTTTAAAGGACGTTTGTAACTCGTAATAGACATTACGATTGTGGCTTTTTATTCAGTATTTGGATTATTTTTATATTTTATATTAATTATGCTTTTTCACTAGATTTAATTTATTACAATTTAAACATATAATTAATAAAATTAATTAAGTAATTATAATTAAATTGACAATTAGTTATAATTGATATTTAACATAAAAAATATGATTAATTATATTTTTTTACGTATTTAAAATAAAGAAATTAAGTTAAATATTTCTGCCAAATTATATTAAGTTGAATGAAATAGATTAAATTATTTACTTAAATTAACTCATTTAAAAAAATTAGGTTTTGTGAAATAAAGTAAATTGTGTTAATTTAATTTGTGAAATAAATCTGCTATCCGTTCGGACTGTCTACATGCGCGTCCGGACTCCTGCTTCGCTTCCGAAAGTTAGTTAGACACCCGCTGAAACGGCTTTTGAAAAAGTCCGGACGTTCACTAAACCGTCGCATCATATGACGTACACGTGTTTTCCTTATACGAAAGTTAAAAACGGTGGTACCCGTCTAAACGTTTAATAGAAGTCCGCACGTAATTCGCCGTTTTTTTAATTAAGCAATATCTACATGCGCTTCCGGACTCTTGCATCGCATCTGAAAGTAAATTAGGTACCCGTTGGAACGTGTTTTAGACAGTCTGGACCGTCCCTTAACCGTCGCATGGCGTACACGTGTTTTCGTTATACGAAAGTTCAAAACAGTTGTATCCGTCCGCACATTTGTCTGAAGTCCGGACGGGATTCGCCTTTTATTAAGCTAAACGTGCACTTCCACGTTGCCTCAATTCATTGCAACGTCTGGAATAGACGTTCGCATGCCTTAATAATACGTCCGGACGTCTTAATTGTGTCTAACGGTTTCAAACGTTTAATGTTTGGAATTTAATACGGAGTACGATGATTGGACCATGTGTGCAGAATGCAGTCCGGACGTCCATAACAGGGTTCGGACGCGATCGACATATTTTGAAAAGATGAACAGTTCGTCATTTTCACGAACACCGAACGTTTCTCTAAAAAAAACTCTCAAAACTCAAGTTTTTTCTTCTTAAATCTCGACGTAATATCACTCTCTCGTGTATCTAATCACATCTAGGTATGTTTTTGCTTATTTTGAATAAGATTTTATTGGTGAAAACTTCTTGTTTTATGTATAGAATTTCAATTTTATTTTTTGTATAGTAGATTGTGTTTTTTGATTGATTTTACGTAGAAATTGATAGTGTTAAGTGTTAGGTTTGTTTTAAGTATATTAGTTTGTGTTTTGGTGTAATTTTTGGGCGAGTGGGGGAGGTTGAGGGACGCTGACATGGCTGAGTCAGCTTGGTCATAGTTCACACAGCGTTCGGACTCATAATGTGGGGGTCCAGACTTGTGTTTGGGCATTCGGACTCTTGTCGTAGTGTTTCGGTGGTATACATTGTCGTTTTAATTATGTCCGGACTCTCTTTCAAGGATGTCCGGACGCTTTTAATGTTAAATTGAAATAATTTTTTATCTTCTTAGGGTTGGGATGTCCGGACTGTCTTTCAACGCAGTCCAGACTCTTTAATGTTAAATTTAAATAGTTTTTTATCTTCTTAGGGTTGGGATGGGTATCCAAAACCGATACGTTGACCTCTTGTTCATGTCCGGACGCTTATATTACACGTCCGGACGTATATATTGCAGTTCAGCCGTAGTTTTATTTCGGACGTTATGCTAACCGTGCGACGTTATTTTCTGCAGATTCACTAAATAATGAGTAAGCGTCCACGTACCAGCGGCCAGACTGATGAGGAGCAATCTTCCACTCGAGCTTTTGATAGTGGAGCAGCACACAGCGATCATTATGTCTCGCTCGAATGTTGTCGAGCGGGACATTAAATTGGCCGACTTGGGGGTCGGACGCTTCCGGAAGTGGTAGAGGTGTTAGGTTGACTTCCACTAATCCACAGGATCGGCTATGCGTCGAAAAATATGGTGCGGGAGTTTTATTGCTCTATATTACGGCGAGGGACCTCGAGGAGCCAAGTATTGAGGTCACTGTCCGTAACGTTCCGATCATATTCTCGCTGGACGAGCTGGCGAATTTCTTGAGGTACGAGAGAGATTTGGCAGCATTCCCAAACCTGCCAATGAGCGAGGAGGGCCGGCCTACTAAGGCCGAGGTATTCCGGACCATGCTGGGGGATGATACAGCGATCTTCGACGGAGCCTATATGGTACACGGACATCTGCTTCCTTTTTGGCAGATAATGCATCTGATCCTATGCTCCTCCATCGACCCGAAGAAGCACACCACAGAGCTGTTGTATAGCTGGGCCGAGTTTCTGTACCTGGTTATACAGGGGCTATCTGTTGATGTAGCATCATACATCTACCAGTCCATTCGTGCAGAGGCTTTGAAGATTGATGCTACGACTTCATTGTCGCACGGGATTCTTCTGACCCTGTTCCTGCACGCCATGCTGGTACCCGAGGGTGGTGACGAGCCGAAGGCGCTTCCACTGGGGGAGATCAACAAGACCACTCTCTCCAAATCGATGGCCCAGACACGCCGAGCGTTGCAAGCCGCTCGATTTGCTAGAGGAAGACGACAGGAGCACCCGCTGAGGCAATGGAGATGGAGGATCCTGGGCATAGCTCGACCCATGGACTTGGGCCACAGCAACCGAGTTGGATGGACGATATTATGACGGAGCTGTCTAAGCGGATGCAGTCGGCTTTGGAGCATGCTTTCACGCACATACCCCTTCTCCAATAATTCACCTACTTGCTTTTGAAGTTCCTTGGTCTCCTCGGGATTACTTCTATAAGCAGGTCGTTTTGGGATTGATGCACCAGGTATGAAATCGATTTGATGTTCAATCCCTCGGATTGGAGGTAAACCATAAGGTACCTCTTCGGGAATGACATCTTCAAACTCCTGCAAAAGAGAAACAATTTCGCTCGGTAAAGTACCGACGAGATCATTAGTACATAAAAGAGCCTCTTTGTACATAAGTACAATAAGGGGCTGATGTGAAAATAAAGCTCTCTTGATCTCACTTTTTTTTGCAATGTAACTAAATTTTTCCTCTCTTGCTCTCACCATGGCCGAAATCCTCTCCCTTTCTTTTTCACTCTGATCATTGTTTTTCTCTCCTTTTTTCCCAAACTCTTTTTTTTTTCAATTTCGGCCTTTCTTTCTCTTTCCTTCTTTTTTTCATTTGATCTTTGTAACTTCAATTGGTCCTCCCTGACCTGTTTTGGAGTTAAAGGCACAAGAGTAATAGGCTGCTTTTTAAGAGTGAAAGAATACTTATTTGTGAATCCATCATGCGTAACCCTCAGATCATACTGCCACGGTCTTCCCAACAATAAGTGGCATGCATGCATAGGAACCACATCACATAGCACCTCATCTTCATATTTTCCAATTGTTAATGCCACCAACACTTGCCTTGTCACCTTGATTTTGCCACATTCATTCAGCCACTGAAGCCGGTAAGGTTGAGGATGCTTCAAGGTAGTTAAGGCCAATTTCTCCACCAAATAAGTGTTGGCCACATTGGTGCAACTCCCTCCATCGATAATGACACTGCAAACTTTGTTGTTTACAAAGCACCGAGTATGAAATAGGTTCTCCCTTTGGTTACTTTCTTCCTCCTTAATCTGCACATTGAGAACTCGCCTTGCTACCAATAAATCTTCAATCACAGCATTTTGCTCTTCATCATCATCCTCCAAAGATGACATGTCGTCATCATCTACTTCTTCCTCATTCTCTGATTCAAGTTCTCCTTGGGCGTTTATAACCATCACCCTTTTGTTTACACATTGGCTGGCTATGTGTCCCCGCCCCTGACATTTAAAACACTTAATATCACGAGTTTTAGAACTTGAAGCTTCTATATTACCTGAAGAAGTGGCAGGTTTTGAATTGGCATTCTTAAAGGGCTCAAACTTTGGCTTATTGTGCAGCTACTCGACCCTTTTTGGAGCTGTCTTCCATGGATTGGTGGTAGTCATAGGTTGTCCCCTCCTATACAATCCCTTTCGTTTGAATTGCTCCTCCACTTTTATGGCTTGATGCACCATATCCGTCAATTCAACATAGTGCTGCATCTCGACTATATCTGCAATCTCTCGATTTAATCCGTGCAAGAACCTAGCCATGGTGGCTTCCCGATCCTCTTCTATATTGGCCCGGATCATAGCTACCTCCATCTCCTTGTAATATTCATCCACGCTCTTGGAACCTTGAGTTAACCTCTGCAACTTTTGATACAATCCCCTATAATAGTGGCTGGGTACAAAACGCTTCCTCATAAGCATTTTCATCTCCTCCCAAGTGTCTACGGGTGGCTCTCTATTCCTTCTCCTACTAATCAATAGTTGATCCCACCAAACAATGGCATAATCAGTAAACTCAATTGCAGCTAACTTAACCTTCTTTATCTCCGAGTAGTTGTGACAGTCAAACACCATCTCCATCTTTGTTTCCCACTCCAAATAAACTTCAGGATCATTCTTACCTTGAAAAGATGGAATTTTAATCTTTATGCTTCCCAAATCATTATCCCTCCTGGGTCTACCCATCCTAGCTTCTCTATTCCCATAGCCACGCTCATACCTTCCTCGATTCACATATGGTTCATCAAAATCCTCTGACTCCGCCTCTTCCTCAACATTCCTCCAAGGAACACGCCCACCTCGCTGCCCATTGGGAATGTCTTGTCGCTGGTCTCTAGGAGTTCCAACTTCTACCCTATCCAACCTTGCATGAATAGGCTCTAATTCATCTCTCAACATACGCCTCATCTCCCCTAACATTGCTTGCATTTGGAGGTTTGGAACTCTAGGTTGTCGAGATTCTTCGGTTGCATCTTCTTCTTGATTATTGGACATGTTTAAAAATCTGCAAAACAAGGTTAGAATCCTCACGAACACTCCCTCATGTGTTTCACTCAAGGATGGATACACTAGCACTCGTGTTTTCACTCTACACGGCTTTTACCCTCTTCTGGTCTCACACACTCTTGCCTTTTTCCACTCTTTTGTGTCTTCTTTAGTTCTTAATCGAACTTCAAGAACAAATGCAAGATAATCCAGCAGCGATTCAATGATGAGAAACAACCAAACTCAACAAATAGATCAAGAACTTGAATAAGGTGAGAAACAAGATTGAAAGGAAGAGCTTTTCTTTGTGGAATCGTATACTTCGTTCTTTTTTTTTCGTCCTTGTTTTTTTCGTCTTTTTTTCTCTCTGAGCAAGGAACAGGAAATAGAAACGATTTTTTTTTTAGCAAGGAACAGGAAATAGAAATGCGAATAAATGATAGTCAAACTTATCTTAGAACCAAAGCTCTGATACCAAAATGATATGAATTCCACCAACAATTGTGATGAAACCCGATAACAATGATGGATTGAAACCCCAAGATCGTGAAGACAAGCTTTGTTGAGCCTTGACCCTTCACCTGACCAGATGATGAACCAAGACTACAAAGGATTGAAACGCCACACCAAGAAATCTAGGTGATAAGTTTCGGTTGCTTGAACGCCACAAGATGAACTTGATAAGTTCAAAGAGTTCTTTGAAGAACCAAGAGGAACACAAGACCTCTCAAATGATCTGAAAAATCAATATTGAATTCAAAGTTACTGTTCACGCGGAAATGGCCATCTAAATACTTGGAACATCCCTCCAAGAATAGGAAAGGCATAATTATAGCTTTAAAGTCACATAAATATTACCATAACAGGTTCCCACGAAATTAGGCCTCTTTGTCTACTAGAGGCAGCCAAAAATAGCTAAAGGACCAGGTACAATGTACTAATCATGCCCCAGCAAAGACCAAGTTTATTCCCCTATTAAATAGCCTTAAAACTCAATAAATTGGAGCTCATAAAGGGTCAAACATTACTGTTCACGTTGGTGCATGGATATGAGTCTCTTCACTTGCCCTGATGACTTGGACTAGGCCTTGATTATTATTGGAGCCCATTTTGGTATTTTCAAAATCAGCCCAACTTTCTTGGATTAGCCCATTGAGTGCTTCCTTGAAACGTTTGGCTCTAAGTCTTGTAATTGGGCCACTAGGAAGTGACAAAGGGTCTTGAGCTCCATTCCCATGTGAATGCTCAACAAGTCCAGCTCCTTGGTCACGTACAAGTCCAGCTCCTTGATTTGCATCATTTAGGTTTCGACTTTCATGAAACAGCAGTTCCCTCTGTGTTTTCCTCTCTTTATGCCACCCCCACCCTTTAATTTTGGCATCAACTATAAGCGGGGGATGTTTCAATCCGAAACAAGTAAGAATTTTCCAATTTTGGTTTCTATGTTTTTGTTCAAGTGTCAAGAGTTATAGAGAGATGAAAACAATATCTTCCTACAAGGTGTAAATGATGCCATTTTAGGGGACAAGAAATAAAGCTACTTCCGCTCCTTGTTTGTTTTGCTGTATTGAGACACTAGGGCATCTAATCACGAGGTGGGTTAGTATTTGGAGGTAGCTTCAGCTTTCGATGGAAAAGGAAGGTATTCACAAACGGTTAAAGAGCGTAGAAGTTGCAGAGGGCTTGAACTTGCGGACGAGCTCTTGGAATTCACAAATTAGTCCTTATAAGTGATTGGGACTGTCAGAGTATATATGTGCCATGTGTACTCCCCGTTTTTTAAAATAGTGAACCCGAAAGAAGTGTCTACACATTGACTATGTGTCGACACATTGCAAATGCTCCGAAACATAGTTTAAAAGGGCTCTCGCGAGGGAAGTTTATGTGTCAACACATGAATTTATGCTATCAACGCATACTTCTCCACAAAACTTAATTTCTATTTCAAAACATGGAATTTCTAGATATTCAATTGTTTTTAATTCTAAATTTGCTAATAAGTTTTAAAATTAGTCTATTGCTTCTAGTACTATGATTGACTCTGTGAATAATATAGAGAATGATGTTAATACCAGTGTGAAAACTCTCAAAAGCAAGAGAGATGTAAGGCATGGGCTGTTAGACCTTTTGAAGGTTGATCCATACACAATTTGTGAGTCTCGCTTGTAGGGAAATATGACCAAGAATCCTTTGGAAGGAAAAGGAACTAGAGCCACAGAGTTGTTAGAGTTAGTTCACACTATTGTATGTGGACCTTTTAGCCACATAGCCAGTGGAGGGTTCTCATACTTGCTTATGCTCGTGTTGCCGATTCAATATACGACGTGAAAGAGAGACGAGTAGGAGCTGAGATAAATTGTTTCAAATTCACATTAATAATTGAAATTAGTAATTGAGGTTAAGTACAGACAGAAATGACCAAATCGATCTAGACCTGTATTCAATCAATCAAGCAACCATTGATTTCGATTAAAAGGAACAATCTCAAATAAACCAAGCCTTGTTAAGGTCTCGGAAATCAATGGAAACACAAACTTGTCCATTATTCTTCTTCACCGGTGACTAATAAATGGGTTCTTCCACAGGGCTACTGGTGGTTTTGCATTTGATGGGATTTCCAGATAAGGTTGTTCATTGGATTAAGGAATGTGGATTGCCCCCAGATCCTCATGATGAGGTGGCTGACTATAAACAATGGGATCGCCCATTTCGCTATATAAAAAATGAGACGTTACTATTATAATTATAACTTTATATATAATAATAGTTTTAAAAAATTTCCGAATAGGTCAACCTTTCAAACTACTGCTGAATCCATGTTTTTGGATGATTGTCCCATGTGCTTGTCAACAATTTTATTTCATGATATCAAAGCCAACAAGATAATTAGGGTGCTGCAAAAATAACCCTAAATCTGCTTGCTCAGAGAAATAAACAACATGTAAGCTTGCTGTTCTAAAACTCTCTTCTCAAAATTCCATATGCGACGACTTAGTATTTCTTCATTCATTCCCATCCAATCAACAACGTGTCTTGAAGTGAAGGCATTATTGAACGAAAGAGATGCCGGGTTGGTCAATCTGATGAAACAGATTGAGCTACAGTGGGAACTCATCACTTTCATTGATAAATATTCCAGGTATTGGTTATGTATACCTGATGAAACATAAGTCTGAATCCTTTGAAAAGTTCAGAGTGAAGTTGAGAGGAGGTGAATATCTCTCAGGAGATTTTCAAACTCAGCTTAGAGAGAAAGACATCATATCTCAGTTGACTACTCCTGCTACGCCACAATATAATGGTGTTATAGAAAGAAGAAACCGAATACTATTAAATACAGTTCTGATGTGAACCCCGTTAACCCGTAACGAGACCCAACAATTATGAGGAACCCAAGATCGTCTCTAGGATGGATTCGAATGGAACCTTGACCCGTTGCTTAGGAAAGCAAGAACCTCGGTTAGTGAAGACGCCACAAACGGGATGGAAATCCGTTTGATAAGTCAAGTTGAACGCCACGGGAAAATTCCCGATAAGTTCGAGAAGTTCGTCAAAGAACCAAAGAGAATTAAAAACCTCACAAACCGTGTATATCGAATGAATCTCGAACTACAACTTAGGCCTCTATAAATAAGTCATCTTATACACGAAAACCCTAAAAGGAAACACTCCTAAACATGGCGCCTAAACCTAGTACAAAAGGAAACTAAAAGACACCTAAAATAGATTCGGTTATTAAGGAAATAATGCTTGGCGCCTAAACCAAAAAGGCAACAAACTTAACACCTAAACTAAACTCGAAATCAGCTCCTATATGGAAAGAAAGGCGGCTAAAATAGTCCCACAATCATGTCATCCGAAACCCTAATTAGGAGTATCTTCTAGAAGACTTCCTTGCATGCTCAAATGAAAACCCTACTCGGGCTCTTCTAGAACTTGGAGCACATTGACAATTCGTGGGTCATGCTGAATGGGCTTCCACGCCTTTGCTTGATCCCATGCCTCTTGAATTAGCCCGTTGAGTGCATCCTTGAACTTCTTTGCTCGGGCTCTTGTAACCGGTCCACTTGGCACTTGAACGGGTTCCTTTGAAACGGCACCTTGAGCTCCATCATTCCCCTCCTCTTGAAAATGATTTGTCCTCAAATCTTCACCTACATCAAAAGGACTCAGATCAGTAACATTAAATGTGGCACTGACAGTGTACTCACCAGGCAAATCTAGTTTGTAGGCGTTATCATTGATGCGCTCGATGACTTGGAAAGGACCATCGCCTCGCGGGAGCAATTTGGAACGTCGTTTCGTGGGAAATCTCTCTTTCCGCATATGTAGCCAAACCCAATCGCCGGGTTCAAAAACTATCTTGTGACGACCCTTATTGGCTTGTTTTGCATACTGCTCCGTTCGGCGCTCAATGTTGAGTCTCGCTTGCTCGTGAATCTGCTTAACAAAGTCAGTCAGCTTTCCTTTTGCCATCTAAATTAACATGTTCAGTGACTGGCAAAGGTGATAAGTCCAATGGAGT
The DNA here is from genome assembly GCA_963930655.1 of Myrica gale. NCBI lineage: Eukaryota > Viridiplantae > Streptophyta > Magnoliopsida > Fagales > Myricaceae > Myrica > Myrica gale. The sequence continues at coordinate 9,416,804 of OZ005619.1, read as the reverse complement.
CAAAGGATTAAAACGATAGACTATTTCAAATGGAGAAAAGCGAGTAGCAGAATGAATAGCTCTATTATAGGCAAACTCAACATGTGGTAAACATTCTTCCCAAGTTTTAATGTTCTTTTTGATGATCGCCCGTAATAACGTAGACAATGTCCTATTGACAACTTCAGTTTGACCATCCGTTTGTGGGTGACAAGTAGTGGAAAACAATAACTTAGTGCCTAGCTTACACCACAAAGTCTTCCAAAAATAGCTCAAGAATTTCGCATCTCTATCCGAGACAATCGTCCTAGGCAAGCCATGTAGTCTTACAATTTCCCTAAAGAATAGATCAGCAACATGCGACGCATCATCCGTTTTGTGACATGGAATAAAATGTGTCATTTTAGAAAATCTATCCACGACCACAAAAATCGAATCTCTCCCACGTTTAGTCCTAGGCAATCCTAGCACAAAATCCATGGAAATATCAACCCAAGGCTCACTAGGAATAGGTAAGGGAGTATACAAACCATTGGCTTGCACTTTAGACTTAGCTTGTCGACATGTGATACACCTACCACAAATTCTCTCAACATCCCTCTTCATGTGAGGCAAATAGAAGTGTTCTTGTAAAATGGCTAAGGTTTTGGCAACTCCTAAATGTCCCATTAGTCCACCCCCATGGGATTCTTGCGCTAATAACTCCCGCATTGAACAATTAGGCACACATAGCTTATTTTCTCGGATCAAGAACCCATCAAGCCTAAAGAACTTACCACATGCAACTTTCTCACAAGCACGATATTCATCACCAAAGTCATGGTCATCATAATATAAATTCTTAATATGCTCAAAACCTAATAACTTGGCATCTAGTGTGGAAAGTAGAGCATACCTGCGAGAAAGGGCACCGGCTACCACATTCTCCTTACCTTGCTTATATCGAATGGAAACGTCTCAATGAACTCTACCCAGCGCGCATGCCTTTTGTTTAGCTTGTGTTGGCCCTACAAATGTTTCAAGGATTCATGATCGGTATGAATCACGAATTCCTTAGGCCATAGGTAGTGCTGCCATGTTTCCCAGGCCCGGACTAGTGCATACAGCTCCTTGTCATAGGTGGGGTAGTTTAGGGCTGCCCCGCTTAGTTTCTCGCTGAAATAAGCAAGTGGTCGTCCGTCTTGCATAAGAACTGCGCCAATGCCAATACCTGAAGCATCACATTCAATTTCAAATGTCTTGGAAAAGTTAGGCAAAGACAATAAAGGGCATGGGTTAACTTCTCCTTAAGTAATTGAAAAGCCTTCTCTTGCGCGTCTCCCCATTGGAATCCCACGTTCTTCTTGATTACTTCGGTAAGTGGTGCGGCTATGCTACTAAAGTCCTTCACGAACCGCCGGTAAAAACTTGCAAGGCCATGAAAACTACGAACCTCACCTACACTTGTGGGACTCGGCCATTCTTGAATTGCACGTACCTTTTCTTAATCAACCTGTATACCTTGTGTACTAACAACAAATCCCAAGAATACAAGCTTATCGGTGTAAAAAGTGCACTTCTTCATATTAGCAAACAATTTCTCTTTCCTTAGCACATCTAACACAGATTTCAGATGCACTACATGATTGTCTATGTTTTTGCTATAAATGAGGATATCATCAAAATAGACAACGACAAATCTTCCTATAAAAGCACGTAAAACATGGTTCATAAGTCTCATAAAGGTGCTCGGAGCATTAGTTAAACCAAAAGGCAAAACTAACCATTCATACAAACCATATTTTGTTTTAAAAGCTGTTTTCCATTCGTCTCCTTCTTTTACTCTAATTTGATGGTATCCACTCTTCAAATCAATTTTTGAAAACACACAAGAACCATGCAACTCATCTAACATGTCATCTAAAAGAGGGATAGGATGACGATACTTTACCGTGATGTTGTTGATGGCTCGGCAATCAACGCACATTCTCCACGACCCATCCTTCTTAGGTACAAGTAGAACCGGAACAGCACATGGGCTCATGCTTTCCCTCATGTGCCCCTTATCCAACAACCCACTGACTTGCCGTTGAAGCTCCTTGGTCTCCTCGGGATTGCTTCTATAAGCTGGTCGGTTTGGAATGGCAGCACCGGCAACAAAATCAATTTGATGTTCGATCCCTCGAATCGGAGGTAATCCATGTGGGGTTTCTTCGGGGAAGACATCGTCATATTCCTGCAAAAGAGACACAATAGAACTAGGCAAAGCTTGGTCAAGAGCGTTAGTGTTTAAAAGGGCCTCTTTGTACAAAAGTACAATCATCGGCTGATTTGAAAGCATCGCTCGCTTGATCTCACTCACTTTTGCATAGAAACTTTTTTTTTCTCTCTGGTTTTCTCTCAAGGGCCGAACCTCCTCTCTCTTTTTTTTCCGGGTTCTCTCGAATTTTCACTCACTCTCTGCTTTTCACTCTCTTTTATTTTCTCATTCTCTTTCTTTTGCTCACTCTCTTGCTGCAACCTCACTTGATCTTCATATACTTGCTGCGGTGTCAGGGGTACAAGAGTGATTGGCTTCTGATTAAGTACAAAAGAGTACTTATTCGTAAAGCCATCATGCTTCACGTGTCGGTCGAACTGCCATGGTCGCCCTAGCAACAAGTGTCCCGCTTGCATCGGCACTACATCACACGTGCTCGCAACGTTGGTACAACTACCACCATCAATAATCACACTACATACCTTGTCTTTGATGTAGCACCTAGTGTGAAAGATGTTCTCCCGCTGTACTTCCTCATCATCCTTTGCTTGCAAGCTCAAGGCTCTCCTTGCTACCAAGGTCAACGCATCAGGGGCTATGTATTCATCCTCGGAAACATCCTCCAAATGTGGCATGTTGTCGGTGTCAGATTCTTCACTATCGGTCACGATCTCTCCATTGGCCTTCAACACCATGACTTACTTGTTTGGACATTGGCTTGCTATGTGTCCCCTGCCTTGACATCGAAAACACTTGATATCACGATTTCTAGAAGTAGAAGCTTCAGTTTTACCTTGAGAAGTGTGGCTGGTGGTAGGGGTTTTGGGCTCGGGTTGGACACTTGTGGCTTGTCCATGAGCTTGGTGTAGCTTGGCTTGGAAAAAGTAGAATTCGAATTTTGGCTAGCACGTCCCCCACTCCCTCTCTTGAGTTGCTGCTCCACTTTGATAGCCATATGCACCATTTCTTCTATCTCGACATAATGTTGCATCTCCACTCTATCATGGATCTCTCGATTCAAGCCATGTAGGAAACGAGCCATGGTAGCCTCTCGATCCTCCTCAATATTGGCACGGATCATGGCCATCTCCATCTCCTTGTAATAGTCTTCTACGCTTCGACTTCCTTGCTTTAGGCTCTGTAACTTTTTGTACAGCTCTCGGTAGTAGTGGCTTGGGACAAATCGTTTCCTCATGACCGCCTTCATAGCATCCCATGTCTCTATGGGACATTCTCCATTCCGCCTCCTATTTGTCACAAGTTGATCCCACCAAGTTATAGCATAGTCAGAAAACTCAATGACGGCTAATTTTACCTTCTTAGCTTCGGAGTAGTTATGGCAATCAAACACGAATTCCATCTTCTTCTCCCACTCAAGGTAAGCTTCCGGATCAGATCTCCCTTGGAAAGACGGAATCTTTATTTTTATACCACTGACGTTATTATCTTCTCGATTCCTAGCGTCTCGTCGCCCTCCATATCTCCTAGCCAACATGAGAATCACGATCTTCTTCATCGTCAGATCTGTAAGGTTCTTCGTCGTACTCCCTTTCCTCCCTCCGTGGTGCTCTCTCCCCGTCTACGGTAATTGTGACCGGGTTGGGGTTGAGGATGCTCCAGCCGATCTAGCACTTGGTTCAACACCCGCCTTAGTTCACCTACCATGGCCTCCATATACAGCTTCGAGTCAACTGGTGGGGTATCGTCGTTAGACACGTTCTTTCCACTATCACGAGACATGATTGCTGCAAAAATATAGTGTTAGAATTAAAACAAAAAGGACCTCACAAATCTCTCCCTTACGTGTCTCACTCAATAGTAGGGTCTCTGGTCACTCGTGTTTCACACACAAGATATGGCTTTTACCCTCTAATAATCTCACCACTCTTGCCTTTTCCACTCGGTAATCCTCTTGCGGTTCTTTTGGAACTAAACAAATAATCAAGGAATTCCAGCAGCGATTCAACAATAACTCATCAAGGAATTTCAGAGAAAGCAAGATAAATAATATCAAGGAAATAAGAATGCAAATGATGAGAATACGAGCAAGGCGTCAAATGTGCTAGTTCAAGTTCCCGTAGAGCCGGTTACGAGAGAACGAGACAAGAAGCTCAATGACGTACTCGACGAAATCATTAATGAGATATGGGCCCAAGCCCATTCGTGGAAGCCCATCAAAGATGACCCACTTTCTAGAAGGATCCGGTCAAGATATATTTTTGGTTCGATTCTAGAAGAATCGGATTGCATGGCAATTCTAAGGGAAACATCATTTCCTTTCATGGTCTTTTGATTATTTATTTTGTTGATTTAGGCATCTGATTTTTCTTTCCATTTTTTTAGTTTGCCGTGTGATCTCTTAGATAGTTAGGTAAGTTTCAGCTTTTCCTTTTATTTTATTTTGGCATGTGCTGCAAGTTTCTTTCTCTTTTATTAGCTATAGGCGGCAGCTCACTTTTCCTTTGTTAGAGTCTTTCTATTTTGGCAAGTGTCTCTACCGTCCATGTTAGTGTTAGTCAAATAAGGTAGTTTATTATATTAGTAATGTTTTGTCCTTTCCTTTTGAAAGTTAGGCGTGTAGGATCAGTGTCACGCCCCGAACGGCATCCCGCAGGGACCGTGACAGCCGCGAGCTATCCCCCGGATGGCTCCAGCGTTCTTACTTATTTTCTTACTTGATTACGGCGGAAACGTACAGGATCGCGAGGGGTTTGAGCAAATACTTACATAATCAGGGTTCTCATTAAGTTCATACAAAACAAATATTTAAACATATTAGAACCCAATTAGTGACGCTCATGTCACTATCAACAAAATTCGAAACTTAATATCTTGGGCATCTAGGTCAGGTAGTCCTCCTGACTCTCTTCACCTGATACATCTGGAATGACACAATTTTAAAAAAAACGTGAGTCAAAAAGACTCAGTAAGGGAAAAACGTAAACTTAAATCATGCTCTTGACTCATGCTTGCTTAATCATGAAAGAAAGATAAAACTTGAACAATTGATGCATATGCGTGCTTATGAGTTATGCATATGCTCTTGCTTATTGTTTTCGGCCCCAGGCCCTTGAAAACCACTTTCTTCAATGCTTGCTTGTAAACTGGCCCTTGACCCTTAAAAATCTTTCTTTCGTACTTGTGCCCTTGTTGGCCTTATCATAATTATCTCATGTCTTTTACTTGCGGGCTCGCTCCATTTGACCCCTGAAGTCAGGGTTGTGCGTTCCCTTCGGAACCGTCCCCGAATTCCCTTGGAGACCTTACATCTGGTCAGCTAGCGCACCTTCTCAATGTCCTTCAGTGGCTAGACGTGACCCTTGGAGGCACCACACCTTCTCATTGTCCTTCAGTGTGGCTTGCACAGCCTCTTGGATTCTCCCATCCTTCTCATAAATGTCCTTCGGTATGGGAGTCCATCTTAATGGTACGGTACCGACCGGTGCCCTTAATCTTAACTTATCGTTTCATAAAAATCCTCATATTCTTTCCATAAAAATCATTGCATAATTTTCTTCTTGAAAAATTCATGCAATGCACATGTCATGTCATGCTTGCTTAAAACTCATACTTGCTTAAAATTCATGCTTGTTCATGAAATTCATATCATGTCATGCTTTCTTAAAATTCATGCTTATTCATGAAACGATGCAGTGTGTCATTCCAGTTTTGAAAAAGAATACTTACTGTACACTTACAGTATCCACTTACTATTCCACTTACACTTGGTCTTCTCGTTCGTGTATACTGACACGTGGATCGCCTACAAGCGATTCAAATATTCTTTTAGACTTTAAGAATTATAAATCATTTCTTTTGAAATCAGTCATCAATCGGAGATATATATCTATATATACATATCACAGAAATTCATTTAATTACAAAATAATTATTTATTCTTTTCCTTAACAATATTCAAAACTTAGCTTATTAAATCATTAAAAATATATTTATCCATGTATGTGTCTCGATTAGGGTTAAAATAATACTCGTAGGTTTAGAATTAAACCTAAGTCTCTTTTATTACACGTACTACATTAAACCTTATTTCTAACTATTAATAAATTATTCATGATTAAATCTTAACTTAGACTTTAAACCTCAAATAAAACCCGAGTAAAACTTAACTAGGGTTCCCATAATATTTAATAAAGATCATGGCTCTATAATATTATTCCAACTAGCCTAACTCTAATTTTTCTTATCCAACACAACAATGAAAATACATAAATTATAAATTTGCACTTAGGGTTAACTTCTTGTAACTTTCGGCCACTACCATTTATGCACCAATTAATCACAACTTTTCTTCAAGGGTGATCCCATCCTCCAATTAACAAATTTCACAACCTAATATCTACAAATCAAAGCACCAATACCATACACCATACTCAAGGCATTCGGCCAACTCATGTTTTTACTCAATGATTAGTTTTCTTTTATTTCCTTCAATATGCATGCTTCCAATACTTAACATAATCATCTACTATGCATTAAGGTCATAAATCGTGCACATGTTAAGGCCAATGTCCAGATCTACACATATTCAAAACTATACATGAAAATCCACATAGCTCATTTTCGGCCATACCCAAAATGGTACCTTTTTCATGCTAAAAATCATATCATGCACATCCTTTGCATTTGTGACCTAACTAGCATGCATACACTTAATCTTTTTATCAAATAGTTCCATCAACAATAGATCTACTCTTTATTCACACTAATATCCATAGATCTAAACAAGATATCATTTTTCATCAACCCAACATATCAAAACTTAGATCTAACTTCCTTTAGCATACATTGTTCTTCATTTTCCTTTTTCTTCACATACAACCTTAGATCTAGGGCTTCCATGGTTAGATCTAACATGTAAACAACCTAGGGTTCCTAAGCATCCAAGATCTAACAACATCAAGGCATCTATCAAAATACAACTCCAAAATCTTACACATAGGCCATTCGGCCACTCATGCTAACCCAACAAAAATCATTTTAGTCTTACCTTGTTGTTTGTCCAAGCTTGAGCACCTAGAAAATAAAACATCTATGGTTAGTACTTATGATGTTTAAGGCAAGAACATCAATGAACTAATCTTACCTTCACTCTATGGTGGTGAAGAGGACATGGTGAGCTTGAAGAAAAATGGTATCAAATGGCTAGGTTTTCATGGTAGGATTTATGTCAACAAAAGGAGAGATTTACTTGGCTTTTGGAATGAGTTTTGGCAAACTAGATGGAAGTGGTTTAGAGGCAAGATGAAATAGAGCAAACCTTGAACATTGCATGAAAGATTCGGCTAAGGGAAGCAAAAATGGAGAAAGTTGTGCAAGCTTGTAAGATTCGGCCAAGAGAGGGAAGTTTGAGAGTGAAATGCTTGAGTGTTAGGTCAAGAGAGAAATGCAAGAGGGTTGTGTGAGATTGAGTCTCCCAAAGCTTTTTGACATAAAGCTTGAGAGTGAATTGACAAGAGAGAGAGATGAAAAGGCAAAAGAAATGGAAAATGGTGAAAAAGGGGGGGGGGCCTTGGTCGACATTCCTAAGCTCCCTTTTCTTCTTTTATTTTTTTTTTCTTTCTTTTCACTCCTTCCTCACATCACTTCTTGTCTCTTTGAAATTTCTCTCTCCTTCATGCCTTCATCGACATACACTCCCCTTTTCTCACCTTTTCTCTTCTCTTTTTACTCTCATGCCTTGTCTCATCAATTCTTACACACTTACACTTCTTACACATCTCTTACACATCACATGGCTTTTAATTTTTTCTCTCCTCCTTGTCTTTCACGTAGAAGGCCTTCCCTTTGCTAGTTTGGTTGCTTTCCAACCATCCTAGTTACTCCCACATTAAATGGCAACTAACTTTCAACTTAGTCCACTTATCACCTAACTTATCACTTTATAAGTTCTCTTACTTATCTATTCATTCCAATAGCTTATCACCTTACAAGTATGATATCTTATCATGTGATAATGGCCTTAGCCTATCTCTACAATAATCATAAGGCCTTATCACTCTAAAAGTTTCCTAACTTATCATTCTTGCTTATCACTATGATAAGCAAGTGTGCTTATCAATTAAATCATTCCTAAACTTATCACATAACTACATAGCTTATCATTGAATATTCATATGGGACTTCTATTAATAATATGGAACACATCATAATATTACATGTCACATAAAATATCTAATCCATGTATTCAAAAGAATTTCATTATTCAATCTATTAATAATTTCGGCTATACTAGGAAATTATTTAAGCATAATTCAAATTATGTGGTCCATGAATCATATTAGGTAAACAAAATATAAATTTGTAAAAGAGGAACTCACTTGCAAATTTCGGCTCTTAATATAATATAATTTATACATCCGATAAAATGGCATTAAAATTACTTAAGGAGATTTTATGAAATAAAATCCTATTTTAAATCGAAATACCATAACATAAGAAATTAGGCCATACATTGGCCAAAACATAGCCCCATTAAGAAATAAAAACTATTACATTGGAAAAATAAAATAATACGTAAGCAATTACGTAGAGGAAAATCGGGGTCTCACAATCAGTCACCTAATGGCTGCTTGTCTTATTTCTTTTGTTATGTTGTTCACGCCAACTTTAGTCTAGGAAATAAGGTATATTATTTCTTTATTTAGTTAATTTCGAATTTTATTAGGTTTCTATGTTAGTTTTATTTCCTAGTTATTTCCAGCCCTTTAAATAGGAGTTCTTGCATTGTAATTGAAACAGACATTGAATATACACGGTTTTGTGAGGTTTGATTCTCTTTGGATCTTTGAAGAACTTCTCGAACTTATCGGGAGTTTCCCGTGGCGTTCAACCCGACTTATCAAACGGATTTCCATCCCGTTTGTGGCGTCTTCACCATACCGAGGTTCTTGCTTTCCTAAGCAACGGGTCGAGGTTCCATTCGAATCCATGCTAGAAACGAGATCGTTTCTACGAGGAACCCAAGATCGTTTCTAGCATGGATTCGAATGGAACCTCGACCCGTTGCTTAGGAAAATAGTTATTATTCTGTTAGCTGACGTGGAATATAGTATGGTGGAAGGATAAATAAGCATATAATTGTTAGCAAAAATGATTAAAAAAAACAATCTCATTATCTGGGGGGTCAATTGTTATATATTAATGGACATGATAATAATTTGTAAAAACCCATCAATTCAGATTACAAAATATAAGGGGGTTTAATGAAAAATAGTTTTTTCATGATGATCTTACGACCGAGATTTGAGGTCCCTAAAGATCCCATGTATAAGCACAATTGAGTTCTGAGCCAGCCAATACAAATAGCTCAGAAAATTATTTGAGAAGTAGAAGGATTCATTTTCACGTGAGATTTTCTCTCTCTAACTCTCTCTGAAGAACTGTGTGCGTTGATCTGAAAAAGGTAGAACGCTTAGGCTGCTTTGATTCAATGATCACTTCCGCTGCGATCTTGCACTCTAACAATAAATGATCTTAAATCACTTGGTAAAGAATATACTAATGTTGAAATGGTGAGAAATATCCTTAGGTGTCTATCAAAAACTTGGGAACCCATGGTCACTATCATTCAAGAAGCCAAAGACTTGACAAAGTTTTCTTTGGATGAGCCCATGAGATCTCTCATGACACATTAAATTTATCAAGTAAAGGGAGATGAGGCTGATGGAAAATAAAACAGAGGCATTGCCCTTGAAAGCCTCTTGCTCTAGTAATGATGAGGAAATTGCATTGTTCGCCAAGAGATTCAAGAAGTTCTTCTGGAAGAAACAAGGAGGTAAAAGATTTTCAAGGAAGACATGCTACAAAGGAGTACTCGCAAGAAGAATGACATTATTTTCTTTGGATGCAAGAAGCCGGGACATATAAAGATGAATTCCTCCAAGGATATCAAAGACAAAAAGAAAGCATTTTTGGCCGCATGACTGCCAATGAAAGCGATAGTGATAGTGATGAAGGAGTTACAAATTTATCCTTCATGGTAAAGGATAATGAAGAGGAGGTACATGACTCTTCAATTTGTTCTTCCTCTTTTGATGAATTACAAGATGAATTTGATGAACAATATCTTGAATTGAAAAGAGTTTTTTTCAAAGTATTGTTGTCTTAAAAAGAACCTTGAAACTCTTATTCAAGAAATTAATAGTTTGAAATACCAAGTTGTTTCTCTTGAAGAGAATCTTGCAAGAGTAACAAAGGAAAATGAGAAAATATTGCAAGAAGATTCAAACGTTTTGAAATCTAAAAACATTGATTTAAAAAGGAAAGCTAACTCTATAACTCAAGATCTTGCAAGATTCACTCAAGGAAAAACAAACCTTGATATTCTACTTGGTTCCCAAAGATGTTGCTTTAAAAAAAGTGGGATTGCTTATAATTCGGTTGGTAACCAAAAGCTATACTCGGATATGATTATTAAATCATTTACGTCCATCATCATGTGTAACTTTTTGTGGAAAGAATGGATACATTTCACACATATGTCCAACTAGAAAGAATTCCACCCATGGGATCAAATTTTTGTGGATCCAAAAAGACAAGGTGAATGAATTTATTTCTAACACCAAAGGACCCAAAAAGATTTGGGTACGAAAGATCAAGAATTGAATCCTTTTGCAGGACTACTTGAAGTCCAATAAAACAAAGGATCATTGGGTCGTTGATAGTGGATGCTTCAAGCACATGACGATTTCATTGCTGACGATCTGCCACCCTTGGATGAAATCTCCGTGGAGGAATATTTAGCTCCCGAGGCATTACCATTGGCGGCAAGCAAAGTATTGACACCGATGCAAGTATATGAGGATCCACATGTCCTGGAATATGAGGTTGTCATTCAAGAGGACACCCCCTATGGCCCTATTTTTGATGTCGGCGATGATTTGAGGACAAATCACTTTCAAGAAGAGGGGAATGATGAGAATACGGGCAAGGCTTCAAAGGAGATAGTTGAAGTTCCCGTAGAGCCGGTTACGAGAGAACGAGATAAGAAGTTCAAGGACGTACTCGACGAAATCATTCATGAGATATGGGCCCAAGCCCATTCGTGGAGGCCCATTAAACATAATCCGCGTTCTAGAAGGATCCGGTCAAGGCTAAGTTTCAAATTGGCAAAATTGACATATCTTTGCATGCCAACAAATTGCCACAAAGGATTGCCCAAAGTTAAGATTAAATGGGCAAAAACAATTTCCTTTCTTAAAGACATTGATTAATGAAATTGTGAGAGTTATTCTCTTTGGTTCTTTGAAGAACTTCTCGAACTTATCGGGATTTCCCGTGGCGTTCAACTCGACTTATCAAACGGATTTCCATCCCGTTTGTGGCGTCTTCACCATACCGAGGTTCTTGCTTTCCTAAGCAACGGGTCGAGGTTCCATCCGAATCAGTCCTAGAAACGATCTTGGGTTGAATTAGATTTTTTGAAAGATTTATAGCACTAGTGTTGTCACATTTTGTTGGGATGAGAGAATAGTGAAGATTAAAATCTTCCAATTGTTGTTTCATCCACAATATTTGTGCACAACAATTGCCTACGGCAATATACTCGACTTATCAACACCATGATACTAGTGAGGGGCCAAGAAATTGGCAGGCACCACTAGTACTATTTCTATCAATTTTGCAACCAGCATAATCCGCATCCGAGTATCCTAGTAAGTTAAAATCAACACTTTTAGGATAGAACAAACCAAGATTTTGAGTTCCAACAAGATATCTAAAGATTCGTTTAACTGCAAGGAGATGAGATTCCTTAGGACATGATTGATATCTTGCACACATTCACACACTAAACATTATATCCGGTCTACTAGCGGTAAGGTAGAGTAGAGAACCAATCATACCTCGATATTTTGTTTGGTCCACATCCTTACCTTTCTCATTTTTTTCCCTTTTTGTGGTTGGACTCATAGGTGTGCTCATTGGTTTCGAATTTTCCATAGAGAATCGTTTGAGAAGATCCTAGGTATATTTTGCTTGATTGATGAAAATCCCTTCATTGCTTTTCTTTATTTGGAGTCCGAGAAAATAGTTCAATTCCCCCATGAGGCTCATCTCAAATTCACCTTGCATTACTTGAGAAAACTCTTGACACAAGAATTCATTAGTAGATCCGAAGATTATATCATCAACATAAATTTGAACAACTAACAAATCATTGTTTTTCTCTTTAGTGAAAAGAGTAGTATCAATTTTGCCTCGTGAAAACCCATTTTCAATGAGAAAAGAGCTTAACCTTTCATACCATGCTCTAGGTGCTTGTTTCAATCCATAAAGAGCTTTTGTGAGCTTATACACATGGTCACTAAGATTTTCATTTTCAAAACCCGGTGGTTGCTCAACATATACTTCTTCCGTAAGAAAACCATTTAAGAATGCGCTTTTTACATCCATTTGAAAGAGTTTAAAATCTTTAAAACAAGCGAAAGCAAGCAACATACGAATGGATTCTAAACGAGCAACTGGAGCAAAGGTTCATCAAAATCAATTCCCTGTTCTTGATTGTAACCTTGGGCTACCAATCTTGCCTTGTTTCTCACTATAACCCCGGATTCACCCATTTTATTTCTAAAAACCCATTTTGTACCAATAATTGGATAATCCTTGGGTCTAGGAACTAGATTCCATACTTGGTTTTTCTCAAATTGTTTTAATTCCTCTTCCATAGCATGGATCCAATTTTCATCATCTTTAGCCTCAACAAAAGTCTTAGGCTCAAGTTGAGAGATTAAAGCAAGATTATTAGCTTGATGAAGAGAGGATCGAGTCCTTACCCCTTTTTCAACATTACCAATAATTTGTTGGATAGGATGACTCTTGACATACTTCCATGATTTTGGTAGGTCATCATTATCTTGTTGAGACTCTTCTTGAAGCTTTTGAGGTTCTTGTTCTTGCACAAGTGTCTCCTCCTTGTCTTTGTCCATTGTGAGCTTTTCAACTTCTTTTGTTAAGATCTACAATATCTTCATCATCTTTTCTCACAAGAAAGTTAGATTCATCGAAGACAACATGAATTGATTCTTCTACAACTAAGGTTCGTTTATTAAAAACACGATAAGCTTTGCTAGAGGTTGAATAACCAAGGAATATACCTTCATCCGCTTTTGCATCGTACTTACCCAAGTTGTCCTTATTGTTGTTGAGCACAAAACGTTTGCAACCGAAAATGTGAAAGTAGCCAATATTGGGTTTCCTTTCGTTCCATAGCTCATATGGAGTTTTCTTAAGAATAGGTCTAATCATGCAACGGTTCATAACATAACAACTTGTGCTAACTGCTTCTGCCCAGAAATAGTTAGGTAAGTTGCTCTCACATAGCAAGGTTCTAGCCATTTCTTCAAGAGTCCTATTCTTCCTGTCTACAACGCCGTTTTGTTGAGGAGTTCTAGGAGCCGAGAAGTTATGGTTAATACCATTCTCACCACAAAACTTTTCAAAGGAGGAATTTTCAAATTCTTTACCATGGTCACTCCTTATGCTAGAAATAGCAAAACCTTTTTCATTTTGAATTCTCTTGCTAAGTTTTTCAAAAGCATTAAAGGTTTCATCTTTATTAGCTAGGAATAGAACTCATGTGTATCTACTGAAATCATCAACAATGACAAAGCCATAACGTTTACCTCCCAAACTTAGCGTTCGGGTTGGACCAAATAAATCCATGTGTAGTAGTTGATGTGGTCTGGAAGTGGACACAATATTTTTGGATTTAAAAGAAGTTCTGATTTGTTTGCCTTTCTGATTTGTTTGCCTGTTTGCCTTTTTGACATGCTGCACAAAATAAATGTCAACACTTCTAGCTACGACATTCTGGTACGTATAGACAATCTTTTGAAAGTAAAACTTTGTTCTGTTGTACACTTAGGATTTCTTTCTGGTTGGACATGTGTGTGAAATGTGTCCAATTTTTTTCACAAAAGTTACACATAGTAAATGATTTTGTGATCATATATGAGTAAGACTTTTGATCATTGAAAGAGTCATATCCAATGCCACGTTTGTTGAAACAACACTTTTGTGAGCCAAGAAGAATTTCAAGATTTTTCTTTCCTTGGGTAAATTTTGCAAGATCTTTAGTAAGAGAATCAACTTTTTCTTTTAGTAGAATGATTTCTGATTTTAAAACTCTTGATTCTTCTTCTATAGCACTCACATTTTCATTTTTGGCTCTTAAAATATTTTCTTTTAGAGAGTCATTTTCTTGAATAAGAGTTTCATGGTTCTTTTTGAGATAGCAATATTTTGAAAAAAGGTTTTTCAATTCAAGGAATTGTTCATTAGAAGCCTCTTGTAGGTCATCAAAGGAAAACAAGGAAGTTAAAGATTCTTGTACCTCTTCTTCATCATCCCTTGCCATGAAGCATAGATTTGCAACTTCTTGAACGTCACTATCGCTATCGCTATCATCGGATTCTCCCCATGCAGCCTAGAATGCTTTCTTCCTATCTTTGAAATTCTTGGATTTGTTTTGAGATTCAAGATTGGGGCAATCTGACTTTATGTCTCCCGGCTTTTTGCATCCAAAGCAAATGATGTCATTTTTCTTGCTACTATCTCCTTTGTAGCTTTTTCTTTGAAATCTTCTATCTCCTTGTTTCTTCCGAAAGAACTTCTTGAATCTTTTGGTGAATAATGTCATTTCTTCATTGTCTTCGAAAGACTCATCATCACTAGAGCATGAGGCTTTCAAGGCTATTCCTCTTTTTTCTTTACCTTCTACCTCATCTCCCTTTATTTGATTCATTTCGTGCGTCATGAGAGAACCCATGAGCTCATCCAAGGATAGCTTTGTCAAATCTTTGGCTTCTTGAATGGCGGTGACCTTGGGTTCCCAAGCTTTTGGTAAGCACCTGAGAAACATGGATGAGATAGATTCATCGGATTTCATTTTAAAGAGCTCATAACTATGAACAAGCATACTGATTTTGGTTTCCTTAACTTGATTAGTACCTTCATGAGCTACTAGAAGTTTGCACCAAATTTTTTTTGCGGTCTCACAACCGGAAATTCGATTAAACTCATTTGAGTCTAGAGCACAATACAATACGTTCATAGCTTCAAATCATCATCATCGAAATCTTTTTCATCCTTCAGAACACCCTCCTTGTTTATAGGAAATCTAGGACCATTTGAAATTATTCTCAATAAGTCATAATCTACAGCTTGGATGTAGATTCTCATTCTAGCTTTCCAATAATTATAACAAGTCCCATTAAAGAGAGGTGGTCTATTTGTGGAGTGACCTTCAGCCAATGAGGTAGTAACTAGGGTTGCCATAAAGAGAGAGAAACCTCAGCTCTGATACCAATTGAAAGTTCAAGAGCAACCAAAGAGGGGGGGGTGAATTGGGTTCCAAAAAAAATTATACGATTGCAAAGAGACTTAAGCACATACAAAAGATACGACAAAAGATTAATGAACAACAACAATATATGCAAAATTAAGGAGGTAAAGAGATAGAGAGATAACACCGTGTTTTTAGGTGGTTCGACCAATCCTTGCCTACGTCCACCCCAAGGCTATAGACTTCCTTGGGCTTCCTTTACTATAATCGAATAGCAAGTACACCTTAGCTTCCAGGGTGCTAAGGAACCGTTACAAAGCGTTTTTAAAGCTCACGCTTAAACTTTCACAAATCCTCACAACCTAGAGGATTTCTTCTACTCTCACAAGTAGGACCCAGTGTTTACTCAACACTCTCAAGCTTTAAATGAAGTGGGTATAAGGAAAAACTCATGTATTGGCTCTTAAAGCTGAATTTACAAGTGAGTGGCACACAGGTAGGAGAGAGAGAGTGGCTTTACAATATAGAAGACTCGAAAGAGCAAGCCTTCTCAAAGGATGTGGAACTTCACTCTTCTCAGTGCTTTCTCTCTTTTTCTCAAAAGTTAGGTCACGGAGTTATTGCCAATGTCGTGCAAGTAGATGAGAGAGCTACTTTCTTCAACTACTGGTCTTGAATTTAAACAAAGTCTTCTTCAACGGTCGGTGGGGTAGGTGAGATGGCCGTTGGAAAGTTGCCCGTGAAATGAGGGGCAACTAAATGCGTCTGATTGCTTTCCGGAAAATCCTCAATTTCGTGAGATGTGCTGACACATCAAATAGTATGTGCTGACACATAGAAAAATGAGCAAAAAGTGAGTAATCGGGAGTTAGTGCAATGTGTCGACACCATGTCACATGTGTCGACACCATGTTTTCACCATTCGGGAGTTAGTGCAATGTGTCGACACCATGTCATGTATGTGTCGACACCATGATTTCCAGTCTAGGGAGTAAGTGCAATGTGTCGACACATGTCCTGTATGTGTCGACACCTAAGCATCCTGGAAGAAAAAATCAGACTTTTTTAGCTTCAAAACCATTTAAAGACCTTTTTAAAGAATTCCACAAAGGAGAAAAGTTTGTTTCAACAAGCGTAATGATGCTTAAGTGATTCCAAGGAAGTTTTAGTTAGAGAACATTAATCCATTTGAGATAAGACTTGGAAAAGATGGATTTGACAAAGTTAAAATCAAAAAGTCTTTATTATCATCAAAATCATTTAAAGATTGTTTGCAAAACAACCTTGGGCTAACAGATGGTTTAGAGTATAATCTCTTGAATATTAGTCAATTATGTGTCAAGGGAGATCGAGTCATTTTTGAATCATCAAAATGTCTTGTTGAGAATATTGAAAGCAAGAAAGTTTTGTTTGTTTGACATAGATTTGAGAATGTGTACATTGTTCATTGAGAGAGCATCTCCCCATAAAATGTTAAATGTCTTTCAGCTATAAATGACAAAGATAGTTGGATGTGGCACAGAAGGGTTGCTCATGCAAGCAAGGACTTGATTTCAAAACTAGCAAAAAGAATCTTGTTTGGGGTTTGTCTAACCTTTCTTTTAAAAATGACAATTTATGCAGCCTGTCAAAAAGGCAAACAAACCAAGACCTCTTTTAAGTTAAAATTGTGGAGCCCATTTCTAGGCCAGTTCAACTTCTTCACAAGGATTTATTTGGTCCAACCCGAACGTTAAGTTTGGGACGCAAACGTTATGGCTTTGTTTTTGTTAATGATTTTAATAGATTCACATAGGTTCTATTCCTAGCTCATAAAGATGAGACTTTTCATGCTTTTGAAAAACTTAGCAAGATAATTCAAAATGAAAAAGGTTTTGATATTTCAAGCATAAAGGAATGATCATGGAAAAGAATTTGAAAATTTTTCCTTTGAAAAGTTTTGTGGTGAAATTGGTATTAACAATAACTTCTCTGCTATGTGAAAACAACTTGCCTGACTAAATGGTGTTGTAGAGAGGAAGAATATGACTCATGAAGAGATGGTCATAACCTTCCTATGTGAAAGCAACTTGTCTGACTACTTCTGGGCTGAAACAGTTAGCACAAGTTGTTACGTTATGAATCATTGCATTATTAGACCTATTCTTAGGAGAATTCCATATGAGCTATGGAATGAAAGAAAACTCAAAGGAAAGATACTTGGTATTGGTAGCATTGGTATGTCTCCTAACCCCATAATTGAGAACGTACTTCTTGTTGATGGTTTAGAGCATAATCTCTTGAGTATTAGTCAATTATGTGTCAAGGGAGATCGAGTCATTTTTTAATCATCAAAATGTCTTGTTGAGAATATTGAAAGCAAGAAAGTCTTGTTTGTTTGACATAGATTTGAGAATGTGTACATTATTCATTGAGAGAGCATCTCCCCATAAAATGTTAAATGTCTTTCAGCTATAAATGACAAAGATAGTTGGATATGGCACAGAAGGCTTGCTCATGCAAGTAAGGACTTGATTTCAAAACTAGCAAAAACAATGTGGGTAAGTTCGATGCAAAAGTGGATGAAGGTATATTTCTTGGCTATTCAACTTCTTGTAAAGCCTATCGTGTTTTCAATAAACGTACTTTGGTTGTTGAAGAATCAGTCCATCTTGATTTTTATGAATCTAAGAAGAAGCTTGTGCAAAGAAATGATGAAGATGTTATAGATCTTAACAAAGAGATTGGGAAACCTGCCATAAATGATGACAAGGAAGAAACACTTGTACAAGATCAAATATCTCAAGAATCACAACAAGAAGGTCAACAAGTCAATAGTGATCTACCAAAGTCGTGGAAATGTGTCAAAAGTCATCCTCTCCAGCAAATTATTTATAATGTTGAGAAATGGGTGCTTACTCGTCAAGAGTGATCTACCAAAGTCATCTTCTCCATCAACTTATTAGTAATGTTGAGAGAGGGGTAAGCACTCGCTCTTCATTAAACCTAGCTAATATTTTTGCTTTACTTTCTCAACTTGAGCCTAAGAATTTTCTCAAGGCTAAAGATGATGAAAGTTGGATCTATGCTATGGAGTTAAAACAATTTGAGAAAACTCAAGTATGGCATATGGTTCCTAGACCCAAGGATTATCCAATTATTGGAACAAAATGGGTTTTTAGAAACAAAATGGATGAATCGGGGGTTGTAGTGAGGAACAATACAAGATTAGTAGCCCAAGGTTACAATCAAGAAGAGAGAATTGATTTTGATGAAAACCTTTGCTCCCATTGCCCGTTTAGAATTCATTCAAATCATACTCACTCGCTTTCGCTTGCTATAAAGATTTTAAACTCTTTCAAATGGATGTGAAAAGTGTATTCCTAAATGGATTCCTCTTGGAGAAAGTATATGTTGAGCAATTAACACCGGGCTTTGAAGATGAGAAGCTTTCAAATCATGTGTACAAGCTCATAAAGGCGCTTTATGGCTTGAAACAAGCACCTCGGGGATGCTATGAACGTCTAAGCTCTTTTCTCATTGAAAATGGCTTTTCACGAGGTAAAATTGATACTACTCTTTCACTAAGGAAAAAGACAATGAGTTGTTAACGGTTCAAATTAATGTTGATGACATTATTTTTGGATCAACTAATGAATATTTGTGTTAAGAGTTCTCACAAATTATGCAAGGTGAATTTGAGATGAATCTCATGTGAGAATTGAACTATTTTTTCCTTGGTCTTCAAATCAAACACTGCAATGAGGGAATCTTCATCAATCAAGCAAAGTACACTGAAGATCTTCTCAAGAGATTTAGTATGGATAACTCAAAACCGATGAGCACACCCATGAGTCCATCTACAAAAATGGAAAAGGATGAGAAAGGTAAGGATGTGGACCAAATTAAATTATCTTACTCTATCTTATCGCTAGTAGACCGAATATAATATTTAGTGTATGCATATGTTTAGGTTCCAATCTTGTCCTACGGCATCTCATCTCCTTGCGGTTAAAAGGATTTTCAGATATCTTCTTAGCACTCAAAATCTTGGTTTATTTTATTTCAAAAGTGCTGAATTTAATTTAAAAGGATACTCGGATGCGGATTATGAAGGATGTAAAATTGATAGAAAGAGTAAAAAGTCGTGCGTGTCAATTTCTTGGATCCTCCGTAGTCTCTTGGTGTTGTAAGAAACAAAACTTCATGGCTCTATCAACCACAGAAGGTGAGTATATTGTCGTGGGCAATTGTTGTGCACAAGTATTGTGGATGAAATGACAATTGGAAGATTTTGATCTTATTATTCTCTCATCCAAATAAAATGGACAACACCAGTGTGATAAATCTTATCAAAAATCCAATTAAACACTCTAGGACAAAACATATTGAGATTAAGTATCATTTCATCCGAGATCATGCTTAAAAAGGGAATATTGTTCTTGAATTCATAAAAACTCACCTTCAATTGGCATATATTTTCACAAAACCCCTTAATGAGGATAGATTTTACTTTATTCTCCAAGAAATTGGAATGAGATTTCATTCAGATTAAATCTGTGATAAGTGGTTATTTTTTCATATTAATTGTGTTAATGATTGCATTAGACATGTTCTGATCTGTGTTTAATTTACTCTTTGTGGTTCTCTTGTAAACATCATACTTGTTCTTTGTAAAAACTGTGCAAATTCTTTGTGCATGTCATGTGTGAACACTTGGTAAAATAAATGTCAACACTTCTAGCTACGACATTCTGGTACGTATAGACAATCTTTTGAAAGTAAAACTTTGTTCCGTTGTACACATAGGTGAAACGTTTCTATGGCGGTCGCTGCAACACTTGCAGTTGTCCCCATCTTTGAGATAACCTTCATATCACTTAGTCTCCAAGTTTCTTTAAACCCCTGCAACATATTGTAGATATGAGACATTATGCTTGAGTCAATACACCATGAATTTAATGGACCATCTATTAAATTCATTTCAATGACAAGAAAGATACACGCGACAGAGCGATAGAAGAGTTCAAACTTGTATCTTTTTCAAGTTTCTTTTGCTTCAAACACATTGACCTGGTTTGCCGCAGTGGAAAAAATTTCCCTTAGCCTTCTTATCTGGTTCACTCTTATCCTCCTTCACCTTCAAGCTAGGTTGAGACCTCTTTTTTTCTTAAGTTTCTTGCCTTTGGGTTTGATTCCCGAGGCAGAGCTGCCTTTTGACTTATCCGTTATCATTAGAGAACAATTCTCCTTTTTGATAAGTTCTTCATCTACTGGCAACATATTGAACAACTCTGACAAAGTCACAACCATCATGTTCATATTATAATTAAGGGATAAATGCAAAATCTGTCCCTGTGCTATACGCAAAAATCGATTTAGTCCCTGTGATATGAAAAGCATCGATTTAGTCCATGTGATTTTATTTTCGTTTGTTATTGGTCCTCCATCAGGGACTGATTTTATCACTTTCTGAAATCACAGGGACTAAATCGATTTTTGCGTATAGCACAGGGACCAATTTTGCATTTATCCCTATAATTAAACACGAATTATATTAAACACAGTCGTCACTATTTTAGTAGACAAATTTATTTGGTTAAGTGCAACCATTGTCTAAATAACATGAAATTTTGTAATGAATCGACACTGCTATTATACTCAAAACCGCCACCACCCATAGGCACTCACTTATTTTCACAAGAAGTATACGGGACAAATTGTAAAATCAACAATTGGCCTCGACTATTTTAGTTATAACCAATCTTCAATCAAATAAAATTCCTAAATACCAGCAATGGAAAACAATGAGATTTAATTTTATTAAAAAAAATCCCTTTTAACATATATATTTGTTTTAAAAAAAATTCTGGTCTACCGGTCACATGAGGTCAACCGGATCAAACCGGACCGGTCAACTGGGGTTGGATCAGGTTGTACTCGATCCAAGACCCACCCCATTGATCACGGTTGGGCCAATCTCGAACCGCTTGGGGTTCGACCCCTAAATGGATCACGGGCTGAACTTGGGTCAATCCTGTAACTCCATAAAAAGGGCTTTAGGGTCACTAGCAGGCCCTATAGGGCCAAACCCGTGGCCCCTTCAATCAAACTTGTCGGACCTCCTTTTTTTTATTGGACCCAACCCAACTGTTGTGGTGGGTTCGCTAGGCCCTGGGCCAGGTAGGGCAGCAATTGCCCTACCCGTGGCCAAACGGGTCGACCCAGGGCATCTCATGCCCTGGGTGCCATTTGTGCGCCTAGCGGCGCGGCCAGCACTTGGCCAGCCACCCCACGACCTAAGGGGGTAATGGGAAGCAACGGTGAGTCTCCAAGCCTCAATCCCTCTAAAGTCGTGTACCCCTCTCGGGGAACACCAAGCAGCAGCCGCCGCTGGCGGCCTGGCCATGCGACACCACTGTGGCTTTACTTGGGACCAGCAGGCATGGTCCCTGGCTAACTGAGCCACCACCGGTGGCTGGTGGTGGCCGATAGGAGAGCACGAAAACTCTCTCTCTTCAAAAAAAACTTAGAGAACAAGTGTCGATATAAAAAAGCCTGATTTCAACTTCATTCATAAAAACAAAACATGCCTATTGATTTCTGTTGAGCAAGCAAAAACAAAAACTCATTATTCTCCCAAAGAGGAAACGCACAGACAAAAAAGACAAAACACATTTCTTTGGTTTTTTTCTGATCCTCTTTTTTCTCTTACATACGAATCGAAACACAATTAAACATGGAATGGAAGTACTTTCCAAGCAACAGATTCGCAACAAACATTTAACGGATCTCAAAGATCAAGTGGGGAAATGAGGGAGAGAAACATTAACCTTTTACTGTGGTATTTCACAAACCTCGGTCTGATACCACTTCTTAAAGTGCAAGATCGCAGCAGAAATGATCGTTGAATCAAAGCAACCTAAGTGTTCTGCCACCTTCAGATCCACGAGCACAGTTTTCTGAGAGTGAATTAAAGAGAGAGTAGAGAGAGAAAATCTCATGTGAAAATGAATCCTTGTTCTTCTGAAATGAATTTCAGAGCTATTTATAACGGCTGGCTCAGAAATCAAATGTGCTTATACATGGGATCTTTAGGGGCCTCAAATCACGGTTGTAGGATCATCATGAAAAAACTAATTTTCATTAAACCTTTCATATGAATATACTTTTGACAAAAGCTCACTGCACAACGTTTTTATGTGAGTCCAACAATATACAGACATAATGAATATACTGTCTCCTCAAGAGACTGGGGGATTCCATTTTGAGCAATTATACAAATTGTCTTAATATGCAAAAGGCCCAACATTATCTAGAATATTTGATCTATGAAGCTTATCATCAAATGACTTAGTCAAAACACAAGCACACAACAAGCAAACCTGCATCACTCTCTCAGGTCTAAGGACAACATAAGCTAATTGTGCTGAATACCATTTTCTACATCAGTGCTCAGTTCCAGGAGAAATTCATTTTTTATCCGATTCAGTGTAAGTACTCTTACGTTGCACCCCACTCTTCTGCTTATGGTCTCCACCTAAATGACGGATTTAATCATTCTATCTTATAGAGGCGCAACGAGTTGCTCAACTAGAACAAAGTGAGTCAACAAGAATCTGAAAAGTCTTACTTTCCCCGTCTTCGATTCAAATATTCAAAAAATGACTTGTTTTGAGGGCATACATACAAGAATCTCCCACATGAACCCAGAATCAATCAGACATATACTCTAAATGCCTCTCAAATACTTTCTGAGTCAACAGTTTAGTTAACGGGTCTGCGATATTCTCAGCTGATGCTATTTTAGCTAATGAATAAGATGAAATCTTCTTTCTATGTGTTTTGTCCTGCGATCCATCTTTCTTGTAATATAGCACCGTTGTTATCACAATAAATGGAGATCAGGGACTCAATCGAAGGGACAACTTCAAACTCTTGTTTGAATTTTCGTATTCACACAGCTTCTTTTTCAAATTTCCTAGCAGTAATATATTCTGCCTTTGTGGTGGAGTCAACAATGGTATTTGCTTAAAACTTCTCCAGCTCACTGCTCCTTTGCCCAATATAGAGACAAATGCAGATGTAGATCTTCTATCATTAATATCTGATTGAAAATATGAGTCTCTGTATCCCTTAACAATCTGCATGTCCTCTCTACCACAAATTAGACAACAGTGTTTGGTTTTCTTAAGTATTTGAGAATATGCTTGACTATTGTCCAATGCTCAGGGCCTCGGTCTAATTGATATCTACTCACAACACTAACTGTATGACTGATATCTGGCTTTGTACACTACATTGCATACATAAGGCTTCCTATAGCTGAAACATAAGGAAACTTCCTTATCTTATCTCTCTCCTCCTGTGTCTTAGGAGACATCTTCTTGAAGAGATGAATGTTACGCCTAAAGGGTAAAAACCTTTTCTTGGCATCCTGCATGTACCATGCCAATATCTTGACAATGTAGAGTGAATAGATGAAATATTTTCATCAGGTTTTATCCTAAAAAGCTCATAACTATAAACAAGCATACTCATCTTGTTCTCTTTAACTTAATTCATACACTTTCATGGGCTACTTGAAGTTTGTCCCAACTATATTTCGCGGTATCATAGCCGGAAGCACGATTTAATTATTTTGAATGAAGTGCACAATATAACAAATTTCATAGCTTTTGAATTCAAGGACTTGAGTATAAGATCAGCATCATCAAAATCCTTTCCATCTTTCAACGTACCTTCTGTTTTCTTAGGTAATCTAGGACTTCTGAAAATAATTCTCCTTAGATCGTATTCAATGGCCTGGACATAGATTCTCATCCTTGCCTTCCAGTAGTTATAGCAGGTCACATTGAATAGAGATGGTCTATTTGTGGATTGACTTTCCGCTAAAGAGGTAGTAACAAGGGTTATCGTTGATAGAAATATTAATCCTCAGATCCAGTACCAATTGTAAGTCTAGATAATAATCCAAGAGTAGGAGGTGAATTGGATTTTAATAAAAATTAAAAATTTTCAAGATAATTTAAGCAACATAACAGCAAAGCATAAAGCACCACATCAAGAGATATGAAACGTGCAAAAAGGAGAGATAAAGTTAGAGAGATGACTCCGTAATTTTAGGTGGTTCTACCAAAACTTGCCTACATCCGTCCCCAAGGCTATTGACTTCCTTGGGCTTCCTTCACTATTTTACAAATGGCAAATACACCTTAGCTTTCCTTGTCACGCCCCGAATGCTAGCCCGAAGGGGGTTAATGACAGCCGCGAACATTTACTCAATGAATGTTCCAGGGTTTTCTCTTATTCTTGCAGCGGAATTTTTTTTTTAAACACATATAACTGAGAGAGACGGCCAAAGAGATTTACTATAAACTTCAACTTACACAAAACGACTTCCTCGAAATAGGGTAAGAGTCTTAATGACATCGCATGACTGCACAGCTGAAGTACATGATCTAAGGGATTCTATCAAATCCACTTCATATTGACCTACTCATAACATCTCTGTAATACATCTTGAATCCTCATACACATAACATACACATACACTAACAAGCGTTCTTAGTGCTTCCTATGAACTCTTCAACTCCTGTTTCTGATAACCACGACTAACCTTGAACTTTACTAGGCCGAATAACCCATGACCGCCACAAAACGAAGGCTCATGCCGGCTCTTCAAAAATTTTACATCTACCCTTTATTGAAACAACAAAGAGAGATGAGGACGTTCCCATCGGTTCCTCTTCTAGAATTGTTATCATCTGGAATGATACAATTTAAACTGTGAGTCGAAAGACTCAGTAAGGAATCATAGTTAAAACATGGATTGAAATCATGGTTTAGAAACATGAACTTGAAATCGTGAGTTTGAAACCATGAACTTGTTCTTGAACTCATAATCATGAACTTAAAATCGTAAGCATGCACTTGAACTTGAAATCATAAGCATGCACTTAAACTTGAAATCACAAGCATGCACTTAAACTTGAAATCATCATGAACTTGAAATCATAATGAACTTAAAATCATAGCATGCACTTGATCTTGAAATATCATGTAAACTTATGTAATTCATGCATGATCATGAATTTTGATGCACGTGTATACCTCATGATTGCATATGCACATGCACTTGCTCTTGAAAACATCATTTGTACTTATAAAGCTCTTGCTTTTGGAAAATCTTTCCAATCTTTATGTTATGGGCTACTTTAGCTCCATTTACCCCTGGCATCAGGGTTGTGCGTTCCCGTTGGAACTGTCCCCTATTTCCCTTGGGGACCTTACACATGGTCGAGCTAGCACACCTTCTCGCATTCGTCCTTCAGTGGCTAGACACGGCCCTTGGAGGTTCACATCTTCTTGCAAGTATCCTTCAGTGTGATTGCACATACCTCCTGGACTACCCATCCTTAAGCATCCTTCGGTATGAGTGTCTTAGGTGACATCCATCCTTCACGTAAACGTCCTTCGGTATGGATGCACCTTCTTTACTTGGTACGGTACCGACCGACTTGGGTTAAAACTTTCTTGATCTCGAAAAACTTGTCATAAAGTAGCATAAAAATGGTACTTTCATTTGCATAAAATTTCTCCTTCTTTCTCATGAGAAAAAGGAATGCAAATGATCATGATGTATTCATGTCGTGCTTGATGATGAGTAATCAACTTATCATAAAATGCTTCTCATATTTCATTTGCACAAAACTTTCTTTTTCTTCAAGAAAATCATGCAAATGCTCATGACGTATCATGCTTGATGACAAATATCTCATAAAACTTTCTTGATCTCGAAAAACTTTCATGTTTTCATTTGCACAAAAAACTTCTTTCATGCTTTCATGCAAATACGTATACTATGTTATGCTTGTTGAGAAATAACTTGTCTTGCTTGGTTATAAACCTGTTGTGCTTGTTCATAAAATCATGATGCGTATCATTCCCGTTTTCATAACAAGTTTTCACTTACAAACGTAAGCTCCTCTTACTTCGCTTGCTTGTGGGTTGAATGTCCCTTACCTACAATTGGATCATACTATTGTTATCCATAGGTTTACTAGATGTATAGAGTAATCAATCAATTACTCACGCTTCATCATACAAAATTGTCCTTATTCCTCATTCAATATCTCATACTTCGTCATACACATACTTCATCATATAAAATCATCCATATTCCTCATTCAATAACTCATACTTCGTCATACAAAATCATCCATATCCTTGACTTCTAATTGGTGATCTTACACCACAAGGTATTTTCTTAAGTGAAAAACCTAGTAGGGTCTCCTAATAGGTCAATAGGAAACTTAGAAACTTAGGAAAAATTTCGTGAAATTCAAAGAAGCCGCTCGAGCCCTCGTCGAGGGTTAAGCCTCTGTATAAAAATGTTAAGGTACGCTCGAGCGCTGGTTGAGCGTCAGTCGGACGTAACTCTCTGTGAAATTGTTCGAAGGACGCTCGAGCGCTGGTCGAGCGTCGGTCGAGCGTGAACAGTATTACTGCACAAAAATTCTTGAAGGAAGCTCGAGCGCTTGTCGAGCGCCGGTCGAGCGCATATCCATATTTCAGACACAAAACACTCATTACACATCCAACACACAAGAAATTTGTCTTAACATGCTCTCCTCTTATAACCTCATATTCCAGACTTCTATTTTACACCTACAAATCAAGACTTCCAACCAAAACAATGATTTCATCACTCGACCAAATGTTATTGCATCTATTTCACTCCCTTTGGTCTTTTATCAAACACCTAGTATGCAAGTTGGTTTCTCTTGTGTATAAATCTCCAGATCTAACCATTTTCTCCATGGTTTTGTACACAATCTATACAACTCTCTAAAACTCACTAGATCTACATTTCTTCAAAGAAAACACATGAATCTCAAGGAAAAAATCTATCTAGACAAACAACCATGACAACAACCAACCAACAAAAAGGAAAAAGAGAAAATGGGTGAAAGTGGGGATGGCTTGGCCGGCCAAACCACTCACCTCCCTCTTTCTTTCTCTTCTTCCTTTCTCCTTCTTCTTTTCTCCTTCTTCTTCTTCTTCTTCTTCTTCTTCCTTCTTTCTTCTTTCTTTCTTCTCTTCTCTTCTTCGGTGGAAGCTAGGGCAAATGGCTTATGTAGTGGAGAGGGGGGGGGGGGGGTTTCCTTATACGTAAAGGGGTTTGGGGGAAGGGAAAAGGCAAAATTGCCCTTCAACCCTTCTTTCCCTTTCTGCCCTCCATTTCTCCCCTCTTTTCCTTTTCTGCCCCTCATGAAAACTCATTTTTCTTCTCTGCCACTCCCACAATTAACTCTAATATGTCTCCTCTTTTTTGTTCCAAGGATTCTCATATTTCCAAGGCTAAAGCCCCTAATTAAAATATTTCCAAATCTTGTAATTTAGGGACATTTTCCATTAATAAAACAATTTCATCAATCTCAATTGCTCAAATCTAATGTCAATTAATATAACAGTCAGATCCTTGCTTAAAACTAACTTAAAACTTATAAAAATGTTAGGGGAAAAATCCCCCTAAACATAACTTGAAATTAATTTATCCATACATACATCCTCAATAAACTTCCTTTACACTATCTCTTACTCAATACTTTACATCATACCATGTCTGGGCTAATGTCTATCGACTTCCCACCATCTTAACCTCAATAAATTTCTTAACTAAGCTTATACAACTTTCCTCAATGTTAGGGTTCACAAGTCTTCCATTGGAACTCCAAATTCATTATATATAGAATTTTAACTGGTCCTGCTCGAGCGCCAGTCGAGCACCGGTCGAGCGCCAACTTACTGTCCAACTCACTGCGTAGAATTCCCAAGGGCCGCTCGAGCACCTGTCGAGCGTTGGTCAAACGACAAGGCACTGTCCATCATATTTCCTTAAGGCCGCTCGAGCGCCTGTTGTCCAACACCCTAATTGTGATCCTCCAATTATTTCAATTAAATCCCCAAATACTCAATTTCAATATTGTCAAAACTACAAACAACATATCAATTCAATTATAATTAGATGCACGAAATGCTAGGGGAAATTTTCATCTAGACATAACCTTAGATTAATTCCCCTATACATGCCTTCCTCAATAATTAGAGCACAACTTAAGTAGTCATAATTCTTTTACCAAGCTAGAAAAAGTTGGGGTCTCACATTTCTGGTGCTAAGAAGCTTTTACAAAGCGTTTTTCGAGCACACGCTTTAACTATCATCAGAAATCCCAAAACCTAAGGTGATGTGAACCCTGTTATCCCGTAACGAAACCCAACAACTATAGGGAACCCAAGATCGTTTCTAGCATGGATTCGAATGGAACCTCGACCCGTTGCTTAGGAAAGCAAGAACCTCGATATGGTGAAGACGCCACAAACGGGATGGAAATCCGTTTGATAAGTCGAGTTGAAAGCCAAAGGAAATCCCGATAAGTTCGAGAAGTTCTTCAAAGAACCAAAGAGAATTAAAACCTCACAAAAGTCGTGTATATTGAATGAATTTGAAATACAACTGAGGCCTCTATATATAGGCCATATAAGACATGAAAACCCTAAAAGAGACACTCACAAATATAGCAATAAAGGGGCGGCTAACCCTAGCAAATAAGGTAACTTAAATGACACCTAAATAAACTCGATTACTAAGGAAATAACACTAGGCGCCTAAACCAAAAAGGAAACAAATTTAGCACCTAAAATCAACTCGAAATCAGCACCTATAAGGAAAGAATGGTGCGGCTAATTGCTACCCAAAATCATGCAATCCGAACCCTAATTAGGAGTATCTTCTAGAAGACTTTCTTGCCAAGTCAAATGAAACCCTACTCGGACTCTTCTAGAACTTGAATCACATTGACAATCCGTGGGTCATGCTCAATGGGCTTCCACGCCTTTGCTTGATCCCATGCCTCTTGAATTAGCCCGTTGAGTGCATCCTTGAACTTCTTTGCTCGTGCCCTTGTAACCGGTCCACTTAGTACTTGAACGGGTTCCTTTGAAACGGCACCTTGAGCTCCATCATAAGGGATTTCTTCTACCCACATGAGTAGGACCATGTGTTTTTAAAAATGTGGGTACAAAGAAATAATAACGAATGGCTCTTTAAGCCGAATAAACAATTGAAAAGCTCAGAAGTAAGCAAGAGGACAATATTTTTAAAACAAAGTTAAAGTTTGGCAGGTAGCAGTACATGCTTTAATGGAAGGTGCAGTATTCCCTCATCTTCAAGGTACTTTCTCTCACTAGAAAGTTGGACTTTCAATAATTGATAGTCTTGTTGTCTTTTTCTCTCTATCCCATTCTATTTAAACCTTCTTTGACTTCAACGGTTTTAAAATTCTTCAAAAGTATTATTTGAAGGGCACCCAAGTTTTTTTAGAGCAGTTTTAATGGTCAGCATGTGTTGACACTTCAAAAATTGATCTGGAATTGTGCTCTGGGGTGTCAGTGTAATGTGTCGTCACTAGTCTTAATTGTGTCGACACCATAAAAATTAGTCTGGAATTGTTGTCTCGGGTTTCAGTGCAATGTGTCGACACTATCAGTACTTTAGAGAAAAATCATCAACTTTGACAGTGTCCATTCCATTTCAACATATCTTAAAGCATCTACAATATGAAAAATTTGTCTATCATCTTGGGTAATGGTGTTTAAGTCCAATTAGAAAACTTTTTAGATAAAAAATCTTGATCTTTAGAAATATATCTTTTAGAAAAGTCTTGAAAACATAGAATTTTTGTCATCATCAAAATCAAATATAGATTTGCAAAACCTTGAGCTAACAGGTAAGAAATCTAGGAGGTAAATCGACGTCATGTTATCAAGGAATGGAGAAGATTGGATCAAATGAAATGAATCATTTAACAACTATTTATAGTTGCCATTGCAACACTTCACAGTCGACCCCTCCATCGAAGTACGTCACCATCCAAGGGGTGTTCGAATATGGGCACCAATGTTATGGTTTGATCAGCCCTAATTCCCACTTGATCATACTATAACATTTAGGTGATAAACACCGTTGATCGTATTTACGTAGTAACATGCCCTGGTCAACTAACATCTGCTAAATAATAGATCGTCGTAAAACCGCATCTTTTTTCATATGTCTCCCAATGAGACAATACTAAGGATGACTTCATGTCACTCTATTTCAAACTGAACGAGATTAATTCTCCGTGGTTGGGAACCTAGTCCATACCTATACCACAATTGATGACTTCAGCCAAACACAATACCTATGATGACTGCGTTGAATTTTTGGTCTTGTATTTCTTGTAAGGCAAAATTTCTAAAGTTTTCCTCGACACACCTTATCAACGACTTACCCTACTATAAAAGCGTAGATATTACAAATTACAGTATGAAGCATATCTGTAGACTTTACTTCCATATGAACCGTAATACTCATATCTTGTTAGTGTCTCTTGCCTTGAACCAACTAATTATATCACCAAGCAAGATTGTATAATCTCATTCTTCCAGGCGTCCCTTAATCCTTCCGAATTATACATGTTCTCTGGATTCATCCAGAGACAACACCTTGGTCTTAGGATTGGTCACCATCTCAGTCGAGGGGACAAAGTCAACTTTGATTTCACCCCTCCCACTATATCGTTGCTATAGTCTTCATAATTTACATCAATGTATTTTCTTTAGAGCTATGTGCCCAACTTTTCTTAATAATGAATCATACATAGCGACTTTTTGTCCCAAAACACATTGATTAGTCAGATGTATGTATCCTATTTGAAACTATCAACTATTCATCTTATCTAAGACTGTTTTACTCACCACCATATTGCATGTTATGTACACAGTTTATATTGTGTACTTTGCAACACATCCAATTTCTTATTAATTAAAAAACTATCATTCCACCCAATAGGAACACACACACACACACTGATGTGAACCCCGTTAACCCGTAACGAGACCCAAAAACTATGAGGAACCCAAGATCGTCTCTAGCATGCATTCGAATGGAACCTCGACCCGTTGCTTAGGAAAGCAAGAACCTCGGTATGGTGAAGACGCCACAAACAGGATGGAAATCCGTTTGATAAGTCGAGTTGAACGCCACGGGAAAATTCCCGATAAGTTCGAGAAGTTCGTCAAAGAACTAAAGAGAATTAAAAACCTCACAAAACCGTGTATATTGAATGTTCTTCGAACTACAACTTAGGCCTCTATATATAGGCCATCTTATACACGAAAACCCTAAAAGGAAACACTCCTAAACATGGCGCCTAAACCTAGTACAAAAGGAAACTAAAAGACACCTAAAATAGATTCGGTTATTAAGGAAATAATGCCTGGCGCCTAAACCAAAAAGGCAACAAACTTAACACCTAAACTAAACTCGAAAACAGCTCCTATATGGAAAGAAAGGTGCGGCTAAACTAGTCCCACAATCATGCCATCCGAAACCCTAATTAGGAGTATCTTCTAGAAGACTTCCTTGCATGCTCAAATGAAAACCCTACTCGGGCTCTTCTAGAACTTGGAGCACATTGACAATTCGTGGGTCATGCTGAATGGGCTTCCACGCCTTTGCTTGATCCCATGCCTCTTGAATTAGCCCGTTGAGTGCATCCTTGAACTTCTTTGCTCGGGCTCTTGTAACCGGTCCACTTGGCACTTGAACGGGTTCCTTTGAAACGGCACCTTGAGCTCCATCATCCCCTCCTCTTGAAAAGGATTTGTCCTCAAATCTTCACCTACATCAAAAGGACTCAGATCAGTAACATTAAATGTGGCACTGACAGTGTACTCACCAGGCAAATCTAGTTTGTAGGCGTTATCATTGATGCGTTCGATGACTTGGAAAGGACCATCGCCTCGCGGGAGCAATTTGGAACGTCGTTTCGTGGGAAATCTCTCTTTCCGCATATGTAGCCAAACCCAATCGCCGGGTTCAAAAACTATCTTGTGACGACCCTTATTGGCTTGTTTTGCATACTGCTCCGTTCGGCGCTCAATGTTGAGTCTTGCTTGCTCGTGAATCTGCTTAACAAAGTCAGCTTTCCTTTTGCCCTCTAAATTAACATGTTCAGTGACTGGCAAAGGTGATAAGTCCAATGGAGTCAAAGGATTAAAACCATAGACTATTTCAAATGGAGAAAAGCGAGTAGCAGAATGAACAGCTCTATTATAGGCAAACTCAACATGTGGTAAACATTCTTCCCAAGTTTTAATGTTCTTTTTGACGATCGCCCGTAATAACGTAGACAATGTCCTATTGACAACTTCAGTTTAACCATCCGTTTGTGGGTGACAAGTAGTGGAAAACAATAACTTAGTGCCTAGCTTACACCACAAAGTCTTCCAAAAATAGCTCAAGAATTTCGCATCTCTATCCGAGACAATCGTCCTAGGCATGCCATGTAGTCTTACAATTTCCCTAAAGAATAGATCAGCAACATGCGACGCATCATCCGTTTTGTGACATGGAATAAAATGTGGCATTTTAGAAAATCTATCCACGACCACAAAAATCGAATCTCTCCCACGTTTAGTCCTAGGCAATCCTAGCACAAAATCCATGGAAATATCAACCCAAGGCTCACTAGGAATAGGTAAGGGAGTATACAAACCATTGGCTTGCACTTTAGACTTAGCTTGTCGACATGTGATACACCTACCACAAATTCTCTCAACATCCCTCTTCATGTGAGGCCAATAGAAGTGTTCTTGTAAAATGGCTAAGGTTTTGGCAACTCCAAAATATCCCATTAGTCCACCCCCATGGGATTCTTGCACTAATAACTCCCGCATTGAACAATTAGGCACACATAGCTTATTTTCTCGGAACAAGAACCCATCAAGCCTAAAGAACTTACCACATGCAACTTTCTCACAAGCACGATATTCATCACCAAAGTCATGGTCATCAGAATATAAATTCTTAATATGCTCAAAACCTAATAACTTGGCATCTAGTGTGGAAAGTAGAGCATACCTGCGAGAAAGGGCATCGGCTACCACATTCTCCTTACCTTGCTTATACCGAATGACGTATGGAAACGTCTCAATGAACTCTACCCAGCGCGCATGCCTTTAGTTTAGCTTGTGTTGGCCCTTCAAATGTTTCAAGGATTCATGATCGGTATGAATCACGAATTCCTTAGGCCATAGGTAGTGCTGCCATGTTTCCAAGGCCCGGACTAGTGCATACAGCTCATTGTCATAGGTGGGGTAGTTTAGGGCTGCCCCGCTTAGTTTCTCGCTGAAATAAGCAAGTGGTCGTCCGTCTTGCATAAGAACTGCGCCAATGCCAATACCTGAAGCATCACATTCAATTTCAAATGTCTTGGAAAAGTTAGGCAAAGACAATAAAGGAGCATGGGTTAACTTCTCCTTAAGTAATTGAAACGCATTCTCTTGCGCGTCTCCCCATTGGAATCCCACGTTCTTCTTGATTACTTCCGTAAGTGGTGCGGCTATGCTACTAAAGTCCTTCACGAACCGCCGGTAAAAACTTGCAAGGCCATGAAAACTACGAACCTCACCTACACTTGTGGGACTCGGCCATTCTTGAATTGCACGTACCTTTTCTTCATCAACTTGTATACCTTGTGCACTAACAACAAATCCCAAGAATACGAGCTTATTGGTGTAAAAAGTGCACTTCTTCAAATTAGCAAACAATTTCTCTTTCCTTAGCACATCTAACACAGATTTCAGATGCACTACATGATTGTCCATGTTTTTGCTATAAATGAGGATATCATCAAAATAGACAACGACAAATCTTCCTATAAAAGCACGTAAAACATGGTTCATAAGTCTCATAAAGGTGCTCGGAGCATTAGTTAAACCAAAAGGCATAACTAACCATTCATACAAACCATATTTTATTTTAAAAGCTGTTTTCCATTCGTCTCCTTCTTTTACTCTAATTTGATGGTATCCACTCTTCAAATCAATTTTTGAAAACACACAAGAACCATGCAACTCATATAACATGTCATCTAAGCGAGGAATAGGATGACGATACTTTACCGTGATGTTGTTGATGGCTCGGCAATCAACGCACATTCTCCACGACCCATCCTTCTTAGGTACAAGTAGAACCGGAACAGCACATGGGCTCATGCTTTCCCTCACGTGCCCCTTATCCAACAACTCACTGACTTGCCGTTGAAGCTCCTTGGTCTCCTCGGGGAAGACATCGTCATATTCCTGCAAAAGAGACACAATAGAACTAGGCAAAGCTTGGTCAAGAGCGTTAGTGTTTAAAAGGGCCTCTTTGTACAAAAGTACAATCATCGGCTGATTTGAAAGCATCGCTCGCTTGATCTCACTCACTTTTGCATAGAAACTCTTTTTTCTCTCTGGTTTTCTCTCAAGGGCCGAACCTCCTCTCTCTTTTTTTCGGCTTCTCTCGAATTTTCACTCTCTCTGCTTTTCACTCTCTTTTATTTTCTCATTCTCTTTCTTTTGCTCACTCTCTTTCCTTTGTTCACTCTCTTGCTGCAACCTCACTTGATCTTCATATACTTGTTGCGGTGTCAGGGGTACAAGAGTGATTGGCTTCTGATTAAGTACAAAAGAGTACTTATTCGTAAAGCCATCAGGCTTCACATGTCGGTCGAACTGCCATGGTCGCCCTAGCAACAAGTGTCCCGCTTGCATCGGCACTACATCACACATTACATCATCTTCGTACTTACCGATTCGAAAAGCAACTAACACTTGCTTGTTCACCCTTATTTCTCCACTATCATTCAGCCATTGCAACTTATATGGCCTAGGGTGTTTCAACACGGGCAATCCCAACTTTTCAACCATGACTGTGCCCGCAACGTTGGTACAACTACCACCATCAATAATCACACTATATACCTTGTCTTTGATGTAGCACCTAGTGTGAAAGATGTT
Source organism: Myrica gale (assembly GCA_963930655.1). Classification (NCBI taxonomy): domain Eukaryota; kingdom Viridiplantae; phylum Streptophyta; class Magnoliopsida; order Fagales; family Myricaceae; genus Myrica; species Myrica gale. The sequence continues at coordinate 9,381,414 of OZ005619.1, read as the reverse complement.
CTCCCGCTGTACTTCCTCATCGCTCTTTGCTTGCAAGCTCAAGGCTCTCCTCGCCACCAAGGTCAACGCATCAGGGGCTGTATTCATCCTCGGAAACATCCTCCAAGTGTGGCATGTCGTCGGTGTCAGATTCTTCACTATCGGTCACGATCTCTCCATTGGCCTTCAACACCATGACTTGCTTGTTTGGACATTGGCTTGCTATGTGTCCCTTGCCTTGACATCGAAAACACTTGATATCACGATTTCTAGAAGTAGAAGCTTCATTTTTACCTTGAGAAGTGTGGCTGGTGGTAGGGGTTTTGGGCTCGGGTTTGGGCACTTGTGGCTTGTCCATGGGCTTGGTGTAGCTTGGCTTGGAGAAAGTAGAATTCGAATTTTGGCTAGCACGTCCCCCACTCCCTCTCTTGAGTTGCTGCTCCACTTTGATAGCCATATGCACCATTTCTTCTATCTCCACATAATGTTGCATCTCCACTCTATCATGAAACTCTCGATTCAAGCCATGTAGGAAACGAGCCATGGTAGCCTCTCGATCCTCCATAATATTGGCACGGATCATGGCCATCTCCATCTCCTTGTAATAATAGTCTTCTACGCTTCGACTTCCTTGCTTTAGGCTTTGTAACTTTTTGTACAGCTCCCGGTAGTAGTGGCTTGGAACAAATCGTTTCCTCATGACCGCCTTCATAGCATCCCATGTCTCTATGGGACGTTCTCCATTCCGCCTTCTATCCGCCTTCAAGTAGTTCTTTTATCTCTACCAGCCAATTTTCTGCTAGTATGGCATCTCCCTTGCCATTGTACACAGGCGGGTGCTGACGATTGAACTGGTCGAACGTACACCCCTCAGTCCTCGGGCCCCTTCAGCATGGGCACCCGGTTGCACGTGCTCGGCAACTAGCTGAGTCATGTGCCTTAACACATCCTCGGTGGTAACTCCGGGAGCCTCGGACTCTTGATTTCTTGTTGGCCTCCTAAGTGCCATCCTGCACTTCAAGGTTATCGTTCAGCTTAGAACAACCTCAACCTCAGAAATTCTCATCATAATTAACCCTAAACGTGCTATCTCATGCTTTAGGGTTTAGGGTTCTACTTCGTTCCCTATGTTCTACGACTCTACCCTCCGATCCTCTGATACCAACTTAACTGTCACGCCCCGAACGGCATCCCGCAGGGACCGTGACAGCCGCGAACTATCCCCAAGATGACTCCAGCGTTCTTACTTATTGTTTTACTTGATTACGGCGGAAACGTACAGGATCGCGAGGGGTTCGAGCTAATTCTTACATAATCAGGGTTCTCATTAAGTTCATACAAAACATATATTTAACACATCAGAACCCAATTAGTGACACTCATGCCACTATCAACAAAATGTGAAACATAATATCTTGGGCATCTAGGTCAGGTAGTCCTCCTGACTCTCTTCACCTGATACATCTGGAATGACACAATTTTAAAAACGTGAGTCAAAAAGACTCAGTAAGGGAAAAACGTAAAACTTAAATCATGCTCTTGACTTATGCCCGCTTACTCATGAAAGAAAGAAACTTGATAATTGATGCACATGCATGTCATGAATTATGCATATGCTCTTGCTTAGTTTCGGCCCCAGGCCCTTAAAAATCTTTCTTTCATTCTTGCTTGAAAAACTGGCCCTTGGCCCTTGAAAAACCGCTTATTCGTACTTGTGCCCTTGTTGGCGTTTTCATAATTATTTCATATCTTTTACTTGTGGGCTCGCTCCATTTGACCCCTGAAGTCAGGGTTGTGCGTTCCCTTCGGAACCGTCCCCGAATTCCCTTGGAGACCTTAACATCTGGTCGAGCTAGCCCTTGAAGTGGCCCCAGGCCTGATGGCTAGACACGACCCTTGGAGGCACCACACCTTCTCAATGTCCTTCAGTGTGGCTTGCACAGCCTCTTGGATTCACCCATCCTTCTCATAATTGTCCTTCGGTATGGGAGTCCAACTTGATGGTACGGTACCGACCGGTGCCCCTTATCTTAACTTATCGTTTCATAAAACTTCTCATATTCTTTCCATAAAAATCATTGCACAACTTTCTTCTTGAAAAATTCATGCAATGCACATGTCATGTCATGCTTGCTTAAAATTCATACTTGCTTAAAATTCATGCTTGTTCATGAAATTCATATCATGTCATGCTTTCTTAAAACCCATACTTGTTCATGAAACGATGCAGTGTGTCATTCCAGTTTTGAAAAGAAATACTTACTGTCCACTTACAGTATCCACTTACTCTTGGTCTCCTTGTTCGTGTATACAGACACGTGGATCGCCTACAAGCGATTCAAATATCCTTGACTTTAAGAACCAACATCATCACATTTGGTCTTACCTTGTTGTTTATCCAAGCTTGAGCACATAGAAAATAAAGCATCTTTGGTTAGTACTTGTGATGCTTAAGGCAAGAGCATCAATGAAACTAAACTTACCTTCAATCTTTATCAACCCTTCCTATCCTTTCCTCCTCCAAAGATTCGGTCCACCCTCCTTAGAAATGTCCAAGCTTGGTTTAAAAGGAAGTTCTATGGTGGTTAAGAGGACATGGTAAGCTTGAAGAGAAATGGTGTCAAATGGCTAGGTTTTCAAGGAAGGATTTTTGTCTACAACAAGAGAGATTTACTTGGCTTTTGGAATGAGATTTGGTAAGCTAGAAGAAAGTGGTTTAGGTGCAAGATGAAATAGAGCAAACCTTGAACATTGAGTGAGAGATTCGGCTAAGGGAAGCAAAATGGAGAGAGTTGTGTGAGCTTGTAAAATTCGGCCAAGAGAGAAGAGGTTTGAGAGTGAAATGCTTGAGTGTTTCGGTCAAGAGGAAATGCAAGAGGGTTGTGTGAGATTGAGTCTCCCAAAGCACTTGACATAAAGTTTGAGAGAGTGAGTTGACAAGAGAGAGAAATGGAAAAGGAAAATGGTGAAGGGGGGGGGCCTTGGTCGACATTCTCATATGCTTCCCTCTCTCTCTCTCTTTTCTTTCTTTTCACCTCTTTCTCACATCACTTCCTTGTCTCTTTGTACATTCTCTCTCCTCCCTTGCATTCCGTCGACATTCACTCCCTCTCCCACACTTTTCTCTTCTCTTTTTACTTCCATGAGTTGTCTCATCATCTTACACCACTTACACATCTCTTACACTTCACATGGCCTTGCTTCATGGCTTTTCAAATTCATCCCCTAGCCTTTCACGTAAATGGCTTGTATTTTACTTGGTTTGGTTGCTTTTCAACCAACCTAGTTACTTCCACATTAAATGGCAACCAACTTTCAACTTAGTTTTCATTCTCACCTAACTTATCACTTCATAAGCTCTCTTGCTTATCTAATTCATTCTAATAGCTTATCACCTCATAAGCATGTTCTCTTATCATGTGATAATGACCCTAGCATATCTCTACAATAGTCACAAGGCCTTATCACTCTAAAAGTTTCCTAACTTATCATGCTTGCTTATCACTATGATAAGCAAGTGTGCTTATCAATTAAATCATCTCTAAACTTATCACATAACTACATAGCTTATCATTTATATTCAAATGGAAATTCTATTAATAATATAGGCCATATGATAATATTACATGTCACATATAGAAGACATAAAATATTCGATCCATGTATTCACAAAAATTCATCATTTAATCTATTAATAATTTTCGGCTTATACAAGGAAATAATTAAATCATAATTCAAATTCTATGGTCCATGAATCATATTAAGTAAATGAAAAATATAAATTTGCAAGAGGGAAACTTACTTGAAATTTCGGCTCCTAATATAAATATAATTTATTCTTGCATAAAATGGCATTAAAATTATTTAAAGAGATTTTATGAAATAAAATCTCATTTTAATCGAAATACCATAACATAAAGATTAGGCCATACATTGGCCAAAACATAGCCCCATTAAGAAATAAAAGCTATTACATTGGAAAAATAAAAATAATACATAAGGAATTACGTAGGAGAAAATCGGGGTCTCACATTTACCCTCTAATAATCTCACCACTCTTGTCTTTTTCCACTCAGTAATCCTCTTACGGTTCTTTTGGAACTAAACAAACAATCAAAGAATTCCAGCAACGATTCAACAAGAACTCATCAAGGAATTTCAGAGAGAGCAAGATAAATAATATCAAGGAAATAAGAATGCAAAGAACACGATGGATGATTAGAAAGGTGGAAACTAGAGTAGATGGTGATTCGTCAGAGCAGAAAAAAATAAACTTGTTTGGGGTAAAGAGATTTTCGGAATAATAGGGACCCCAATATATGGAAACAATCGAAAAATTTTCTTTATCGGGAATTTTTTTTTTCGACCCCTTTCTTTCTTCTTCTTTTGGGAGTCTCTTTCTCTTCTCCTTTGATAACAATAGCACAAGATCTCAAGGCACAAAGATATGAAACTTTCGCACCAGATATAACAAGAACCAGCTCTAGCAAAGCTTGAATAGAGAAGTTAAGAATTTCGGCCAAGTATTTGATAGTAGCCGACTGTAGGACAGAAACAAAGGGAAAAGAAATTAGAGAAGATAGCCGAAGGTTATGAAAAGAAGAAAGAAACAAAGGCACGAAAAGAAAAGGGATACGCAAACCCGAACTAGAACCAAAGCTCTGATACCAAATGATGTGAACCCCGTTAACCCGTAACGAGACCCAACAACTATGAGGAACCCAAGATCGTCTCTAGCATCCATTCGAATGGAACCTCGACCCGTTGCTTAGGAAAGCAAGAACCTCGGTATGGTGAAGACGCCACAAACGGGATGGAAATCCGTTTGATAAGTCGAGTTGAACGCCACGGGAAAATTCCCGATAAGTTCGAGAAGTTCGTCAAATAACTAAAGAGAATTAAAAACCTCACAAAACCGTGTATATTGAATGTCCTTCGAACTACAACTTAGGCCTCTATATATAGGCCATCTTATACACGAAAACCCTAAAAGGAAACACTCCTAAACATGGCGCCTAAACCTAGTACAAAAGGAAACTAAAAGACACCTAAAATAGATTCGGTTATTAAGGAAATAATGCCTGGCGCCTAAACCAAAAAGGCAACAAACTTAACACCTAAACTAAACTCGAAAACAGCTCCTATATGGAAAGAAAGGTGCGGCTAAAATAGTCCCACAATCATGCCATCCGAAACCCTAATTAGGAGTATCTTCTAGAAGACTTCCTTGCATGCTCAAATGAAAACCCTACTCGGGCTCTTCTAGAACTTGGAGCACATTGAAAATTCGTGGGTCATGCTGAATGGGCTTCCACGCCTTTGCTTGATCCCATGCCTCTTGAATTAGCCCGTTGAGTGCATCCTTGAACTTCTTTGCTCGGGCTCTTGTAACCGGTCCACTTGGCACTCAAACGGGTTCCTTTGAAACGGCACCTTGAGCTCCATCACACACTCATTACTAACCACTATAGAATGTGTGCCTGTGTATCCTCCTATCTCTAGATCACTTGATCCACTAACATTAGGTTCTTGGTACTTTCACAAATACCTAATATTTGTTTCTCTATCTACCTGTCATCCAAAAGGCTACACCCATCATTTGGGTAGAGGGGATTATTTATATAATTCATGCTTTATATATAGAGATCGCACATCTCCTTTCAAAAAACTTTGACATCTTCAGCAGAACGTGCTTCATTACTTAACAATTACCTATGTTAAGTCTCTTAAGTATTTTCAAATATATACCATGATCTAGTTTACTTATCTAGAAACTACCTTTTGAATATCCCGCTTGAATTTTAAATATTTCCATAGATTTTATTTCCATGCCTTTTCATTTGGAATGCATCTTAGTTTATTTCCATCCAAATAAAAATGTCGTTGTAACATTTAACTGTTAGAATTCCAAATCCACCCATGTCACTTCTGACATGATTGATCTAAGCAAGATACATTTTACCATAGGAAAATTTTTAAATTAATAAAGTCTACCTTGGGTTGCTTATAAACTCATTCTACCACCAACCTTAGTTTTTGTTCTCTAGGCTCCTGTCCACTTCAAATTTCATTTCAAGCACTTTGCAATCAATAGCATTGGTGAGTATTTGTGCTTTCTTTGAAATTCATTTGATCATTTATCAAGTTAAGTAACATCCATACTTAGTGTTGTAATGATATTAGAGTCCTAGTCCTATTGACGGTTGCCTTTATCTCCACTCCCATTTTTCTTTGAATCCAAAATCGGATTCATTTTTCCATCAAACTCATCCTTACTCCCACTACTTTGAATATTCCTTATATGTTCTACATTCAGTAGAGTAATTGCATTTTCTTGAGGATCATCGTATCTAAGGTTAGTTTCATTGAGAAATATAGCATTACTATTTTTTTAATTTCCATTGAGAATATCATCCACCATAACTCTCAATAATAATCCTACATTGTTAGGTTTATTTCCTAACTTATTCCTTAAATACTTTGGAATAAATACATGTGCTTAGCTATCCTAGAGGTTTTAAGTATTTGACTTAAATGACAATCCAATAATTATATGACATAAGTGATCTAGCCTAAAGGTGAGCAAAAATTCAGGTAAGAACTGGAAATTCCGGTTCCGGTTTATATTGGAGTCGAAACCGGAAGCTTTTTTTGGCATTTTTCAAAATCGGAACTGGAACTGGAAATTCTGGCGGAACTGCCGGAATTTTCCGGTTCAGGCTACTCTTTTTTTTAACTCGTTTTAGATATTTCTTTATTTTATACGAATATTTTGACTTGGTCAAGGTCATTAAGACCCCTTTATGCTATGTCTACCCGCTACTTTCGATTTTCTTCCATCCCTTTTCTCCCGAGTGCCTTTCCCCTCTTTTTTTTCTAAGTAGCCTTTCCCCTCTTTCGCATTGCGCTCTCTCTCTCTCAATCTTTCTCTCCATCTCTCTGTATCTCTTTCACAATTTCATTGTCCACGTTCAAGCTCCAGGTTCAAGCTTCCAGCCATCGTCACCGTCCAAGTTCAAGCTTCCAGCCGCCATCGCCAACAGCTCATCCACACCTCTCGACTCTTTCTCTTATTCTTTAGTTGAAATCTTACTCTCTAACTCTTTGGGATCTCTTTTGGGCGCTAAATCTCTCTACTAAGCATCTCTTATTTTTCTTTGAACGATATGCTTCAGGGTTTTTAATTACTTGATTAATGATTTCGGGATCTAGGGATTTGATTGGTTTAGATTGGGGAATTAGGGATTTTTGAATTTTGATTGGTCTGATTGCATACGTTGGTTGGTTTGATATTTTGATTGGTTCAGATTTAGGTATTTAGGGGATTTGATTGTTCATGCATAATGGATTCAGGTGTTCGAAATTGGGTATTCAAAATGAAAAGGTGGTGCATTTTCTTTAATTGACCAAGATACCTGCATTTTCTTTCTGTTGTCGGTGTCAAAATGTAACTCAATAGCCAATAGGTTTGATTGCTCGCCGATTTGGGTGTTTTGTTTGATTATTTGACTTTTATGTTGTTTGGTTTTGTTTTCTTGTTACAAAAAATATGGCCAAAAAAATCTAAATATTTAACCGAAAATTCCGGTTTCCAATTCCAGAACAAAATTTTAGATTCCGGTGGGTACCGGAACTGGAACATTCCGGTTCCATCCGTTCCGGTACTCACCCTTAGACTCTTGCCTTTGTTCTGACTCAAGAATATTCACATATTCATCTGAATCATCATCTTCTTTCTGCAATACTCTTTTACTGAGGACTTTAAGACATTTTATATGCCTTATTTATTTTCCTTGTAGCAAAATTTAAATTTTTATTAAGAACAACTTACTATATTCAAACCTTCAATTGACTTTCCTATTAGATTTTCTATCTAATAAATACAAAGCACTTACATTAAATTAAGGGTTAAATGCATGTCATGCCCCTGTGGTATGCGGTAATAGCAAATATGCCCCTGAGTTAAACAAAGTCATTTTCATACCCCTGAGCTAAACATTCAGGAGCAAATATGTCCTTTCATACCCCTGAGGTAAACATAACGGAAGTGCATATTTGCTCCTGAATGTTTACCTCAGGGGTATGAAAAAGACTTTGTTTACCTCAGAGGCATATTTGCTATTACCGCATACCACAGGGGCATGACATGCATTTAACCCTTAAATTAATGTAATGCAATGACTTGTTTATCAATAACTTACAGTTGCCTTTTCTAAAAGCACTATTGTAAATAATATTTCTCTTGTAGACTCCATGTTTTCCAACATCTTTTAATGTGTCTTGCTGAAGTTGAGTCTACACACCAAGAGTCTATAATAACCTGCAATTATTAGCTTAATAATAGTCATTGTAAACTTTCTTACGTACCTTGGACGAACTGCCTTTGACATGCCCTTTCATCCTCCACTTAGAAATAAGCTCTTGGATTTTCTCTTCACTCTTCTTCGACCTTGCTAACCTTCTATCAAACTTTACTAGTTTGACTTTGACTGATTGAAGGTGTAACGTCTATGCCATTCTCTTACCTTTATTCTATTTTCTTCTTAATACTTTTACTGAATGTGATCTTCCGCTTCTCATATGATTATAATTTGAATTAGGATCATAACGCCTTCTGAATCAGACAAATCGGACTCCAAACGGGCTGAAATAGGCAAAAATAAGAAAATTGGTCTGAAGCGGTTCAAAAATCCTGCCCAATTAAAAAAGAAAATCTAACGGTAACTAGTTTGGGTCAACGTTTCATCAGAACGAGACATTGGTTGGGTGAAACGTGTCATTTTGAACTGTCACCGTCACTTTTAGTAACAACAAGTCTTTTTGAGTCGTTTCCTCCACCAAAGAAACGGGAAGTCATTTAGAGCTTTTGATTCGCTAAACGACGTGTCTAATAGTAATCACAGAAACCATTTTCCTCCGTTTTCTTTGCACAGGAACCCAAATTTCATGATCTTTGACACTTTTCCAAAGGATTTTGACCCAGCTCTATGCATTGGTGATGGTTTTATAACGTTTTAAAGAACCTAATATGGATTTTTGACACAATATTTAAGAAAAGAAGTCATTAACAATGGAGAACAGCGAGAATTATCCATGTTTCTCTCCAATCTCTCATTGTCACTTCAAAACATGTTAATTCTTCGCAAATTCAGAATCTCCCACTATTCTTTGCAATAGTTTCTTACCAAAGTAGAATTCAGATTGTGAAAAATAAATAATAACAATTGAATATAGTGACATCCATTGATAAACAAGACAATCTTTCATCATGAACGATGTGTTATTCATCATGCTTTCACACTCCATGAAATTATTCTCCTCTTTCTTCAAGTTCTCGCTGCGAATAGCAGATTAGATTTCCTCCAACCTCACTCCGATACCACTGTTGGATTTTGAAGGATCGCTCATCAAATTATTGTCTAGAATGACTAATCTTGGATCCTCCCGTTAGGGTAAGAAATCCATGAGGTAAATTGGATTTTGAAGGATCGCTCATCAAACATGTTGTCAAGGAATGGAGAAGATTGGATCATTCAACACCTATTTATAGTTCTCCATGCAATACTTCACGAAGCAGTGTCACCTTACGAAAAGTCTCCTCACTTCTAACCGACGCGTCACTTAGTCAACCACACCATAGAAATACATCATCATCCATGGGGAATGTTCGAATATGGGTTACCAATGTAGTGGTGTGATCATCCCATATTCCAACAAGTACAACCCAGTATTTCATCAAAGCAGCTCTGATATGGTCCTCACAAAAGGTGGAAGCACAGTAAAGATAGTGGCCAAGTACAGGCCGAGCGTGCCCATTTTGTCCGTCGTGGTTCCAGACATAACAACAGATTATTTTGACTGGTCATGCAGCAATGAGTCCCCGGCAAGGCATAGCCTCATTTATCGGGGTCTGGTGCCTATTTTGAGCACAGGTTCTGCAAGGGTCGATCAAAGAAGCCATGGACACTACAAAAAAACAGGTCTTTAGAGGCGGTCGCTAAAAACGCCGCTAAATGGTGTTTTTTGCGGCATTTTTTAAAAAACACTGCTAAAGGGGGTCTATAGCGGCGGTCAGTGACCGACCCCCGCTATAGACCACCTTTAGCAGCGGTCACTGACTATAGACCCCATTTAGCAGCGGTTTTAAAAAAAGCCGCTAAAGGTATTACCTGTAGCGGCGGTCTTATTAGCAGCGGTCGTTGACCGCAGCTATAGACCCCTTTACAAAACGCTGCTAAAAATTAGGTACCTACAGCGGGCCGCTGCTAAAGGTATACCTATATCGACGGTTTTGTAAAAAATGCCGCTATAGGTATAGTTTACAAAAAATCAAAAAAATATTTTATTTAATGTTAATAATTATTTTATAGACTATTTTATTCCTTTAAATACATAATTTTATTTTGTCACGTGTTTAAAAAACATTTTGAGAGACCTACATAATAAAATATGTAATTAAAAGGAGTTTTACGAAAATTGAAGTTGTTATATGGAATTAGAATTTTAGAAATAATGTTATGAAAGTTATATCTATCATTGTTATGTTAATTGTATTTTTATTGACTAAATCTAAATAGTTTAGACATCTATTATCATATGCTTATAATGAGCATATATATATATATATATATATATTTGTTGTCACGCCCCGAACGCCATCCCGCAGGGACCGTGATAGCCGTGAGCATTCCCCGGGAACACTCCAGCGCTTACACTAACTCTTACAGCGAAAGTTTGATACTACATAGCGGAAATTTTTTTTTTTCTATACACAGCGGAAGACTCACTCAGGATCCACATGTTGGTTGAGATACAAGCTCAATGAACATAACCCCTCGGTAAACGAATTAAAATTCAAAAAAGTCTTTACATTGCATCTTGTTCGCAAACTTATACAAATACCATCTAGGGCAACATGCTGCCTCTCAAATCAAAACAAGCACTCACTAGTGCTCACTCGGAGTTTTACCACTCCGACTCCGACTCACAAACTTCTAGGATTTCTACGTGAGATAATCCTCTGCTCCCCGATTTTCTTGTGGATCTGGAATGCTACAATTAAAAACTATGAGTCGAAAGACTCAGTAAGGAACATCAGTTTGAAACATGAGCTTTGATAAAACATGGCTTTAAAACATACTTACTTCAATGCATAACTGGAAATCATGAGTTAGTGCATAAACCATGATGCATATGCATGCTCCGTGATGCACATGTCATGCACTAAAATCTCTTGCCACTCTTGGCCCTTTCAAATACATTTCAAATCTCTTGCCACTCTTGGCCCTTTCAAATACATTTCAAATCTCTTGCCACTCTTGGCCCTTTCAAATACATTTCAAATCTCTTGCCACTCTTGGCCCTTTCAAATACATTTCAAATCTCTTGCCACTCTTGGCCCTTTCAAATATATTTCATATCTCTTGCCACTCATGGCCTTTTCAAATTAATTTCATATCTCTTGCCACTCTTGGCCTTTTCAAATACATTTCATATCTCTTGCCACTCTTAGCCTTTTCAAATTCATTTCATCTCTTACTGTGGGCTCGCTCCATTTGACCCCATGAAGTCAGGGTTGTGCGTTCCCATCGGAACTGTCTCCCTTACCCTTGGAGACATTTCATCTGGTCGAGCTAGCCCCCTGAAGTGGCCCCCGGCCTGATGGCTAGACACGACCCTTGGAGATGCCACACCTTCTCGAGCAACGTTCCTCGGTGTGGTTGCACATACCTCAAGGACTTACCCAACCTTCTCGATCGACGTCCCTCGGTATGGGCGTCCTAGGTTTCATCCATCCATCCTTCTCGATCAACGTTCCTCGGTATGGATGATGAACCTCACTTAACTTGGTACGGATCTGACCAAAGCCCCAAATCAAATCTCATAACATACGTACTCTTTTCATTCGCATAAAACAACCTTTCATGTTTCTATGCAATGAACATGCCATGCCACACTTGAAAACATCGTAATTTCATTTGCATCAAAACTACTCTCTCATGCGTTCATGCAAATGATCATGCTATGACATGTTCGAAATATCATGCATACTTGAAACATTCTTTATGCACAATACATGTCACTTGTATTAAAAACATCTTGCCATGCACAATAAGACATGCAGTGTATCATTCCAGTTTTCCAAATCGGGTAAGATTCACTTACAGTACTCCTTGCAACCTTCTCGGTTCTCACTTGGCTCTTTGTCTACAAGGAATAAGTTCGATTCTCAATATGCTGAGTATACGTGAAATTATATCAACACGCTTCGGTTCTATGAACTATTCGAGGAAACCTATCGTGAAATCCACTAAGGAATTAATAGTGATAATTAAGTACTTAACTTAATCTTAAGGATATAATAGTTGCTGAATTTCTCTTAGTCCAAATGAACCTCTTGTTTACCTCTTAACCTTGAACTCCCCGTCCATCGCAACGGTTCAAACAGCAACTATATATATTTACTTCGATATCATAGATTTATACATTGCCTTAATTCTTTTAATTGCTTAATATCTTATTTAATCTTTTACTTTCTACTAATTAAGCTTAGGTTATTTAATTACTTGATTCTATTGCAATATATTTCTTTTCACATTTAGGACTCTAATCAACAAACTAATTGATTTAGGATTAAATCTTGATTTGTCTTTTATTTCATGTATTCAATTAAATCTTTACATTAATCAATCACTAACCTTAATCATAAATAACCCTTGGCTTGGACATTAGATCTCAGTGCAACCCGAGACATTAACCTTGATTAGAGTTTTTATATTTTTTGCTCATATGATCAAGGTTCTCTTGTTATTCATATCATTACAGTTACACTTCACTTGCATCTAATAGATTTCGGCCAAAACTTAATCACTCTAATTAAATCCTTAATCTATGCTTAACATCACAAGGCCTTGCTAATCCTTTTTAACCCGAACCTTTAAGCCTATTATCCTTGTTTTTCTCTTACTTGTATGGTGTATTTTATGATTGAACTTAAGCTTTAATCCTCTAATCCATTTGGCCATAACCCTAATTTCATTTATCCATCACATGTAAATATAATTTCATTGTTATAGGCTGGCCATTAGGGTTTCTCTACTTGGTGATCTCATCCTCCATTTTCATATTCACAACCTAGGATCTACAAATCACAAAACAACTTCAAGATCTAGCACAACATCATATTCGGCCAACACACATTTTCATAGAATAATTAGGTTTCCTTAGTTCTTTCGATTTACATGCAACTTCAACATTTCAAGACTAGCTTATATGCATATGTTTACTAAACTTACATATATCATGGCCATTCATCAAATCTATATTTAAACAAAGTTCTACTTGAAGATTAAAGACATATATGTTTCGGCCAACACCAACCAACACAACCCTTCATGCCAAAACTTTGCAACATGCATTCCTTTACATTTTTTCTAACTTTCGAGTTCGAATCTCATGCTTATATAGCTAGATCTAACATCATAACTTAGGGTTGGTCTTCTAAACTCAAGATCTAACAAAATCAAAGCACCAACTCAAGATCCAACCAAGAGACATTCGGCCAACCATCAATACTGATGTGAACCCCGTTATCCCGTAACGAGACCCAACAACTTTGAGGAACCCAAGATCGTCTCTAGGATGGATTCGAATGGAACCTTGACCCGTTGCTTAGGAAAGCAAGAACCTCGGTATAGTGAAGACGCCACAAACGGGATGGAAATCCGTTTGATAAGTCGAGTTGAACGCCACGGGAAAATTCCCGATAAGTTCGAGAAGTTCGTCAAAGAAACAAAGAGAATTAAAAACCTCACAAACCGTGTATATCGAATCCATCCTAGAGACGATCTTGGGTTCCTCATAGTTGTTGGGTCTCGTTACGGGATAACGGGGTTCACATCATTTGGTATCAGAGCTTTGGTTCTAGTTCGGGTTTGCTTATCCTTTAAATTTCGTTTCTTTTTCTCTTCTCCAATTCGCTTCACACCATCTATCTTATCTGAATCGAATTTCCGAAAAAAAAAATTCAAAAATCTCATTTGTTGTGGTTCCTGTTATTCTGAAATTCACCCCACCCCAAACCCCTATTATTTTGTGTGAAACACGAGTGACGAGTGTTCTCTATTCTTGAGTATAAACACGTCAGAGAGCGATTTGGGAGGTCCTTGTTATTTCTTTCGTTCTAACATTGTTGTTGCAGCAACCAAGTCTCAAAATAGTGGTAAGAGCGTGGCCAATGACAATACACCACCAGCTGACTCGAAGCTGTATATGGAAGTCATGATAGGTGATATGAGGCGTATGATGAACCAAGTACAAGAACGGCTAGATCGGCTGGAGTATCCTCAATCCCAACCTGGTCCCAATTTCCGTAGACAGGAAAGAGCACAACGGAGGGAGGAAAGGGAGTACGAAGAAGAGCCTTACAGATCTGACTTTGAAGAGGAAGAAGATCGTGATTCTCATATTGGCTATAGGAGATATGGAGGGCAAAGAGAAGCTAGAAATCGAGAAGATAACAACTTCAGTGGTATTAAGATGAAGAGGCCGTTCTTTCAAGGGAGATCTTATCCGGAAGCCTATCTTGAGTGGGAGAAGAAGATGGAGTTGGTGTTTTATTGCCAGAATTACTCTGAAACCAAGAGGTAAAATTAGCAGTCACTGAGTTTTCTGGGTATGCTATAACTTGGTGGGATCAATTTGTGATAAATAGAAGGCGGAATGAGGAACGACCGATAGAGACGTGGGAGGCTATGAAGGCGGTCATGAGAAAAAGGTTTGTTCCAAGCTACTACCACCGGGAGTTGTACAAAAAGCGACAAGGCTTTAGACTGGGACGCCGGATTGTAGCGGACTACCAAAAGGAGATGTATGAGTCACAAAAGTCCAAATCCGAGATCAAGCAACTTCACCAACGTCGGGATTCATTTGAGCAGCAGCCACAAAACGTCCCCAAATTTCGTAGACGAGGATTCCTTGAGGATTTCCTGGAGTGGGAGAAGGAGATAGACTTCATGTTTGCTCGTAACAAATCCGAGCTGAAGCCCACGAATGTCAGCGACGTACCTCAAGAGGATTGTTGCATCGTTGCTGAAAATGTCGAGTCCACCGCTGCCGATGTGCCACATTTGGAGGAAATTTCCGCAGAGGACCATTTAGCTCCTGAGGCATTACCATTTGCGGCAAGCAAAGCATTGACACCGACACAAGTATATGAGGATCCATATGTTCCGGAATATGAGGTTGTCCTTCCCGAGGAAACATCGTATAGCGCTCTTTCTGATATCTGTGATGATTTGAGGACAAATCACTTTCAAGAGGAGGGGAATGATGAGAATCCGAGCAAGGTTTCAAATGTGCTAATTCAAGTTCCCGTAGAACCGGTTACGAGAGAACGAGACAAGAAGTTCAAGGACGTACTCGACGAAATCATTCATGAGATATGGGCCCAAGCCCATTCGTGGAAGCCCATCAAAGATGACCCACTTTCTAGAAGGATCTGGTCAAGAGATATTTTTGGTTCGATTGTAGAAGAATCAGATTGTATGGCAATTCTAAGGGAAAAATCATTTCCTTTCATGGTCTTTTGATTATTTATTTTGTTGATTTAGGCATCTGATTTTATTTTCCATTTTTAGTTTGCCGTGTGATCTCTTAGATAGTTTGGTAAGTTTCAGCTTTTCCTTTTATTTTATTTTGGCATGTGCTGCAAGTTTCTCTACGTCCAGGTTAGGTTAGTAAATAAGGAATATTTTATATTCCCTTTTCTTATTTTGTTGCTTCCGTCCAGGTTAGGTTAGTAAATAAGGAATATATTTCCTTAGTTTTGTGTCTTCTTTCTTTACCTTTTATTAGCTATAGGCGGCAGCTCTTTCTTTCCTTTGTTAGAGTCCTTGAATTTGGCAAGTAGTCTACGTAGTGCATTGGGTCAAATAAACCATATTTTATTTTCCTCAAGTTAGCTTTTACGTTCAGCTTTTGGTGAAAGTCAAATAAGGAAAGTTATTTCCTTATTCTAAGTTTCTCTAGGCATCCAGCAAGTGTCCTAGTTTTAGTTTTTTGTTTATTTCAGCCCTTTAAATAGGAGCTCTTGCATTGTAATTCAAGGGGAGATTGATCAATGAAATTGTGAGAGTTATTATTCTCTTTGGTTCTTTGAAGAACTTCTCGAACTTATCGGGATTTCCCGTGGCGTTCATCCTGACTTATCAAACGGATTTTCATCACCGTTTGTGGCGTCCTCACCACACCGAGGTTCTTGCTTTCTTAGGCAACGGGTCGAGGTTCCATTCGAATCAGTCCTAGAAACGATCTTGGGTTCCATATAGTTGTTGGGTCTCGTTACGGGATAACGAGGTTCACATCAAATACTTAGCACTAACAACCATTTTTGGCCTCACCTTGACGATTGAACACAAGCTTTGACAAAAGGAGTGTACCTAGCATAGTAAAACACCTTAGGTCAGAACTTATAAAGAACTTAAGCAAAAACATCATGTGAAATCAAGCCTACCTCTACTTTCCACTAGTCACCCGATTTTCACCAAGATCCTTCCTTAACCCAAACTTTCGGTTCACCCTTTGGAATGGTTCCAAGGCTGATATAAGGTGCTAAGATACGTTTTATGGTGGGGAAAAAACAAGGCAAACTTGAAATGATTTAGTTCTAAGGAAGTGAGCTAGATTTCATTAAGGGAAAATGGCTAGGTGAATAGAGATTCCCAACCACTAAGAGAGAAGAAATGAGTTGCACAAAAAGGGGGATTCAGTCACCTAAAGAAGAGAAACAAACTTAGAACTTTAGAGGAGTGATTTGGTTGCAAGAAGAAAAGAACAAGGCTTTAAGCTCAAAGGGGAAGATTCGGCCAAGAGAGGAAAAAGAGAGAGAGTTAAATGTAGTGGGATATTCGGCCAAGGCAATTTGAAATGTGAAGTTTTGAAATGCCGAAGGGTGGGGGATGAATTCGTAGAAGGCAATTGAGTCTCCCAAGATCAATTATGACAATGACAAGGACATTGACAAGAGAGTGAAAATGACAAGAGGAAAGAAGGAAAGAGGGGGGTGAATTTGGGATGCACTTGGCCGACCATTGCATGATTTTTTCTCTCATTTTGGCTTCTCTCTTCCTTGTCTTGTCTTGTCACTTAATTGCTCACCTTCTCTCTTCTTTACTCTTCACATGGTCCACAAGCTTTATGGCTTTTCACTCCTCCTTGCATCTTCACGTGAATGGCCTTGTATTCAAATCTCATTTATGTTGTTTGGTTAAAATACAACTAACTTAGTTACTTTCTCAACTAACTTTCAACTTAGTTGCTTTTGTCACCTAACTTATCTCCTATAAGCTTTCTAGCTTATCTAGTTCAATTACATAGCTTATCATCTTATAAGCATGACAACTTATCTCAAGATAATGGTTCTAGCCTATCTCACGATAACCACAACAACCTATTATATAAAAAGTTCCCTAGCTTATCATTATGCTAGCTTATCACTATGATAAGCAAGTGCGCTTATCAATTTAAACTCTCTTAAAACTTATCATATGCCTAGTAACTTATCATCTAATATTTCTAATGATAATTCAAAACTACTAATTAAGGCCACATGATGATGATATATGCTACCTATTAAAGACACACAAAAATATTTAAATACTTAAAGGAAATTCATGATTTTTCTATTTAATTATTTTCGGCCAATATATATAAATCTTTAATCATAATTTAATTTCATGGATTATGAAATATACTAAGCAAATGAAAAATATAAATCCATAAGAGAAACTTACCTTGCAAGTTTCGGCTCTTAGGGAAATAAAATTAAACTTGCACAAAACTTCCATAATGAAAAGAAAATTATTTAAGGAAAAATTTATGAAATAAAATCTCATATTAGTTAATGTACCTTAACATAAAGCTTAGGTCATACATTGGCTAAAAATATGGCCCCCCATAATTTAAATTAAAGCTAATACATAGAAAATAACAAAACAAAGAAACGGGGTCTCACATTTGTAATAATTAGTTATATAATAATATTTAATTATGACATATTATTTAATCTAGTTACAAAATGATATTGTGAATTTAATTAACTTATGCAATTAAAGTATATAAGTTAATATTCTGGTCATAGTTGTTATGGTAATTAAATATTTTATTGATCATAATTAATAATTATATTTCAAGAATTTTACTATCAACTTGTTTTAATTAAAATTATTACACTAGTTATAAAACATGTATTAAATAATATGCTATGTATCTAATACTAAATATAAATATTTTCAAATACTATTATATTTTACAACTGCTTTTAATTTATTAAAAATATATAATTACAAAATATAAAATTATTATTAAAAAAAACTGAAAACTCCCACCCGCCCTAAAACGCCGCCCTTCCCCCCACCTCCCCCTCCCCCTTTCTTAAAAACTCCCCCCGCCCTAAAACGCGAAATTCAAAGCCCCCCCCCCCCGCACAGCCCTCACCCCCTGGTCCCCCGAGCTACCTCTCCTTGCCGTCACTCACCACCCACCAGGCCACCCTCCGGCCTCTCTGCCCCTCTCTTTGGCATCATCTTGTTCTTTTCGCAATTTCCCTGTTTAAGGGGTTTTTTTTACAGATCTCTTTTGATTTAAGTTGGGTTTCATTGATTTTGTAGGTAAGCTTCTTCGATTTCAGTAGGGTTTCTCCGTCGCTGCCCTCTCCGTGCATCCTGCTATGTTTGATTTCAGTTGGGTTTCATTCATTCACCTGAAGACAGAGAGCGATGGTGGAAGAAGGGTTTGAAGGCTATCTCGGATGGAAAATTAGTTGTGATGCTTTTATCTGGTGGCTAGGTATTACACATTTGTATGTATGCTTGTGGTTTATGTTCAACTTTATGCTGCAGCAATAAAAAATCGATTATTTAAGAAAATCAGTTTAACCAGTTAATCTCTCTCTCTTGCTCTCTCTCTCTCTACCCAAGATTCTTGTATGATGTTGCCTTTTGAAAAATTTTCATCTGGAAAATTTCCTTGAAACAAAATGTACATATCTCATATCTGTTAGTTCTACCCTCTCTTAGGATTGGGCTAATGGGGAATTTGGCTCTTTCTTGTTGTTGGAAACTTCCGTGTTACTTAGAACTAGAAATTGTTGCAGATTTATGGCATGGTATACCTTGACTCCTGCAGAAGGATCTTTTTGATTGTTTGGAAATAAACCCTGCATGAGAGAAGGTTTAGTTTTAAGTTTATAGCAGTGCAGAGATCTTAAAAATCTTTTAGTACTGGGCTAATGAGATGTGAATTTTCCTTATAATAATAGGTGATGGTGATTAAAATCCTTATCTTGTTGATTCACTTGTCAGTTGTGTTACTCATAGAGCATGGATTTGCTTATTGGGATCTAAAGAATGGGAAAGAACTGGAAGATCTCTTTATAAGCTGAGTATTATCTCTAACTGGCATTCATTTATGCATTCAGGTTTTGGATATGTTGTTGACTTCACTGAGTATTATCTCTGAAACTACAATAGTTGTGCATAAGTTTGGGATATGTTGTTGACTTCACTGCAATAATAGTTGGCAAATGATGTGAACCCCGTTATCCCGTAACGAGACCCAACAACTATAGGGAACCCAAGATCGTTTCTAGGATGGATTCGAATGGAACCTCGACCCGTTGCTTAAGAAAGCAAGAACCTCGGTATGGTGAAGATGCCACAAACGGGATGGAAATCCGTTTGATAAGTCGAGTTGAACGCCACGGGAAAATCCCGATAAGTTCGAGAAGTTCTTCAAAGAACCAAAGAGAATTAAACCTCACAAAACCGTGTGTATTGAATGAATCTCGAACTACAACTTAGGCCTCTATATATAGGCCATCTAATACACGAAAACCCTAAAAGAGACACTCACAAATAAGGTAATAATGGGGCGGCAAAACCTAGCAACTAAGGTAACTTATTGACACATAAAATAGACTCGACCACTAAGGAAATAAAGCTTGGCGCCTAAACCAAAAAGGAAACAAAAATTAGGCCACCAAATCAGCTGCACCATCCGACTACTATGGAAAGAAAACCCTAACATAGCCATTCACGTCCAAGCCACTTATGGAATAAAAGTGGCTTGTAAATAATGTAGATCTTCCTTGCTCGGCTTCTAGAACTTGTATCACATTGACACTCCTTTGTGGGCCACGTGGGTCTTGTTCTATGGGCCTCCATGAAATTGCTTGAGTCCATGCCGCTTGAATCAGCCCATTGAGTAGCTCCTTAAACTTCTTGGCTCGTGCCCTCGTAACCGGCCCAATGGGAATTGGAATTGGATCCTCCAACGTTGTACCGTGATTTCCATCAGCAAACCTCGGAAAATAAGCCTTGATGTTAATCCAACAATTCTAATTTTCACAGTTGCCTTAATGAATGCCTACACTCTCTTTTGTTCCACTGAAATTTTTAGCTCTCCTTCTGATACTTGAAATTTTGAGTTGCACCAGAATAAAGATTGTCAAATTCACAAAATTTTGTAACATTAGCATTCGTAGGTAAAATTTGTTTCCCCTTTGAACCTTTGCATATGCTGTCATTGCTGCAGTTACAAGGAAGTTTTTCTAAGAAATAGTATGGAGAGTGATTGACTCAAATTGTCATCCTTTGATGTATGGTGACATATTGATGCCTGTGGATCTTATTTTGTGTCAGATATCTGAATGGTTGAGTGACCATGGTGGCCATCACCTGCCCCCTGGAGACATTGCGATTTGGCTGGATTTGATCTCAAAAGTTAGGCTGTCTTTAACATATGAGGTGTGGTGTATATGGAAAAGTGGCCACGGCACCCATTTTATATATTCCATGGAAATATCTTTTGCTTTGAGATACTCTATCTTTGGTAATGTCAGGGTGCTAGCAGATGTGAATTTTCCTTGGGCATGTGAGGCCTTTTCAAGATTCCAAGGACCTGACCTTGTCCATAACCCATTGACGAGGGTATTTTTGACGAGGGTTCAATGGGCTTTATGTTGTTTCTATACATCTTTTTGGCATGCTTGTTTTAAATTGGGAAATTTTTATTGCAGAGAAAAATCATGATATAATGAAAACAGTAAATGAACAAACAATTGTGCCATTTGTCAGTGTCTAGGTAGATTCATAGTCATGGTTTTTCATTCATTGTATAATGGAAAGTATCTTATTATGTTACAAGTGATATCTACTTGTGTTACAGTTGAACAACTTGGAGCTAGCTGTCAATCTTGCCAAAAGGGGGAATCTTCCTGGTGCGGAGCAGCTTGTAAGTTTACTCTTGTTCTATAATCTTATATTAATTTATTATCAAGATAACTAGTAAAGTCTAGCCCTAATCCATATGGGTAATGCTGAGCTGAAAATATATTGAGTATTTCTTAATATATATTGACCCCATTCAATGAAAAGTGTTTTTACGGTTTAAAATGAGATATTTTGTTTACATAAATATTTTGTTTATTTCTATTTCTCATGTGCTATTTATTTTCAATTACAGGAATTCAAGATAGAGGATGTTGATGTGTCAAAGGAGGAGCAAGATTTTAATTGGTCCTTTCTTATTGTGCTGTATTTGAACATTTTAGTCGGTCCTTCCGTATTTTTATTTTATATTAGAAATTTGTTACCTTTTAGATTACTTTAGAGATTCTTGTGTTTGTTGTAAAATATTATTAATCAATGATAAAGTATATTTTGTTTTATTCTCCTTCTCCTTTAATTTTTTACATCCAATAAATTATAATTATTAAAATAAATTTGTATTACCGATTAAAAAAGCATGTATATGAAAATATAGGGAAAAATTAGTAGTGCATTAAAATGCTAGGAAAAAAAAACTGGCACAAACCTATAGCGGCGGTTGCGACCGCCGCTAAAAGTCTATGCCAGCGTTTTCAAAAAACGCTGCGAGAAAGCAAAATTGCGTTCGGGTCTATAGCGGTGGTCGTGGCCGCCGCGATATATCTATCGCGACGGAGATATAGCGCGGTCTCGACCGCAGCTAAAAAACCGCTGCTATAGGCCAAAATGACCTATAGCAGCGGTCGGTGATGATGTGAACCCCGTTATCCCGTAACGAGACCCAACAACTATAGGGAACCCAAGACCGTTTCTAGAATGGATTCGAAGGGAACCTCGACCCGTTGCTTAGGAAAGCAAGAACCTCGGTATGGTGATGACGCCACAAACGGGGATGGAAAGCCGTTTGATAGGTCGAGTTGAACGCCACGGGAAATCCCGATAAGTTCGAGAAGTTCTTCAAAGAACCCAAAGAGAAATACTCTCACAATTTCATTAATCATCCAAGTTCTTCGAATTACAATGCAAGAGGTTCCTATTTATAAGCTAGAAATAACATGGAAACAAATTCTATCCTAGGAAACAAGGGCTGGTCGAGTAAGGCACATTTGAGCAAGGAAAGAAATCTTTGCTTACCTAAATCAAAGAGAGCAATTAGGGAAATAATCCCTTGCTTGCCTAACTAACTTTTGGACGCCTAAAATAGAACTCTAACTATGGAATATGATAATACTCGACCAAAAATAAGATACTGACCTATAAAAGAAAGCTTGGACCTTCAACCCTAGCATATGGTCGAACTAAACCCTAATTGCCTTAAATAAAACACTCTTCACATGGCAATAGGGTGGTGGCCGACCATCATGTCAAAAGACCATGAATGGAAATGATTTGGAGCTTAAAATAGCCATGCAATCTGAATCTTCTAGAATAGAGCCATATTTGTCTCTTGGTCGGATCCTTCTAGAGTGTGCATCATCTTGAATGGGCCGTGCATCATCTTGAATGGGCCTCCACAAATGGGCTTGGGCCCATATCTCTTTACTGAGTTCAACGAGTGCATCTTTGAACTCCTTGTCTCGGGCTCTCGTATCCGTCTGTAAGGGATGAACTACCTCATTGAAAGTCTTGCTCGGATTCTCATCAGGTGACTGTTGCTATAGACCTTTTTTTTTGTAGTGGGAGTTGGCTCTCCAACATGCAAAGGCGAAGGAACTCTGCAACTGCAAGCCTGGGGACTCGGTCGTGGTGTTGCGAAGTGTCTACAGCGCTACTAAGGTCAAGATCTTGGCTGTAAACTGATTAATGTGAACGGATATTTTAGAACAATTTTATTCTTAATTTGACTTCTTATTTTTTTCTAAGACTTCTGGACTTCGTAAGTTCTAATTTTGTTGGCTTTTGTCTAGTTTTGAATGACTTGATTTATTTGGTCAGAATTGTAACTCTTTGATGGGTTAGGTGCACCCACCATCAGTGCAATTTTGGGGTGTAGGAGAAAATTCTGAGGGATTGACTTGTTTATGGGGTTTTTAAAGGTTGGCTATTTTTTTTAAGAATGTTTGATTGTAAATTCTATTTTTATTGGAGTTTGTGAATGTAAGAGAGATGACTTAATGAAATTTTTTTAATGAAAATTTGGTAGATTTTGTTTCAAAATTTTGAAATTCGTTACTTGAAAAAAGATTTTTAAGGGTGAAAATTAATATTCACTTTATTAAAATATCTTATCGAGATCCTCTCAAATTTGTTGCTGGAATTAAATGTACCAATTAAAAAGCACACACAACCTACAACATTAAGTACTATTCGTATTAATTATCGAGCAATATTGTAAGAACTAGACATTCAAATATATAGTTTGTCTCCAAATTGAAATTGAGACTGTAAGTTTAAGAAGATCTCTATGCTTCTTTAGCTTTTGGTATTTAATTTTCTTTTTATTTTGGAATACGGTTTTTCACCTTTGCTTGTTAACATAGCTTAATTGATCCCGTCGTAGGCCAGCATACACTACAACAAAAACGGTGACCGCTGCTATAGGTCATTTTGATTTGATGTTTTTGTCGTATTATGTTTTATGTCATTGAAATAATGTTATTTATTAGAACTTAATATAATATGTTAATTAATATTACGTTTATAATTTCGGTACACTTACCCAAAAAATATTTATTATTTACATTATTAACTAACTTTGGTTATTTAAAATTTGCAAATAAAGATAATTAAAAAAATAAATAAAATAAATATATATTGTCCAAAAACTTTCGGACCTGAATTTATCCGTCCGGATTAATTAATGTAAAATCGAACGGTGTCGTATTATATAAAACAAACCGTCCGAACACATGTTTAGACGGTCGGGACTGCTGAAATTCAAAATACCGTCCGGACTCGTTTTACTACCGTTCGGACGTTATTGTTAATTATCAGACGCTATGGTGTTGGTGTTTCCTAAACAGTTCGGGTAAGGTAAGGTAGTGTTCGGACAGACTGTGACTATCCGAACGTATATGTTGATGACCATACGCTGTCATTTGAGAAATACTAAAACGGTGTGTTGAACTTTTAGAGGGAGTGCGGACGGTTAAATAGTAGTTCGGACGTATATGAAAATTTTGGCGGCATGAATTCCCTCGAAAATTGATACACGTATGCGTCCGAACGGTATTCAAAAGTATGAAAGTTACAGATTCGCAGACAGTGGAGGAAAAACGGAGAAAAAAAAAAACAAAGGAGAGATTTGAGCACGAGGAGAAGCGGAGAGCTGATTTTGGGCGTTCAATCTCATTGAAGTGGGTGTGAAAAGAGCATATCTTTGAGAATTTGAAGTTACATTGCATTTGAGGTTAGTGGTTTTTAAATTGAATTGTTGTAGGATGAAAAACTTATTTTTTAATATATGAAAGCACATTTTTTTCGAAATTTTAGGTTCTAAAATGATAGTAATGGAGTTTGGGGTTGGTTGTGATATGTTTATATTGAAAAGTTTGTGATTTGGGTTGCTTTTGACATGGTTTTGGACTGAAAATTGCGTCTGTTCGTCGAAGAAATGTCTTGTTCGACAATCGCAGTCCGGACAGTTTATTTACCGTCCGAACTCTATTTGTTTGTTCGGACGCTTTGAAAAATGCGTTCGAACGGCTTTGTGTATGGTTCAGACCGTTATGTAACGTCTGAACGGTATTTGTTGTAATGTCATTTATTCATTTAGTAGCCTTAGACCCCGTTTAAGAATTACACAAAGTTCGGATAACGAACTGGATGTAATTCTCAAATTGTCCACGTTATGTACAGTTTGAGTTTACAATATGCGTAATGTGTGTAATTGTATCTGCTATTGTGACAGATGTGTTTAAAAATTTCGATGCAAATCTCCTTTTGTCCTTCGGATACACATTCAGCGTTGAGCTTACACACTTGCCTTAAATGGTGTGTTTAGGCTCAATGTTGTAGGCGTGTATCTGGGGACTGAGGGGAAATGCTGTCGAAATTTCTAAAGCATCGATCACAATGGTCGGGTCATTTACGTGCAGTACGTGATATTGTAAACTTGAATGGAATAGAATCTATCACCTGAAGAAACTAGAGTTGAGTATGAATGACATCATTGTTTGCATTATTGTTTGTATTTTCGTCTTTGAAGGAACAATATGGATAAGAGCTGGATTTATGAGGCTGATAGACTCAAAAGTGCGAAGTATAGTGATGGTGTTCGTGATTTTATGAGTGTAGCTCGTAGTTATGCAGATAGTCGGGGTCTGATAAGATGTCCATGTAAGAGATGCAAGAATGTGTTGTTTCAACGTGTGGACGGGATGGAGGATCATTTATTCATAAATGGGTTTGACCAGAGTTCACTCATTGGGTATTTCACGGAGAGTCAATTTCAGAAGTTCCTATCCGGGTGGTGAATTTAGAACCTGAACCGGGCAGCGATGATTCTGAGGGAAACATAAATGATGATATGAGAGACATGTTAGAAGATTTTGAGGTGGGAGCAGGGGTTGATGAGAATATACCGGAACCTAAAACAGTCCAGTCTGGGTTTGGAGACGGATTTTCTGCGTATACCAAGTTATGAGCGGATGCTGAGCGAGAGTTGTATCCCGGGTGTAAGAAGTACTCCAAGTTGTCTTTCGTTGTTAGGTTACTTCATGTGAAGTCAGAGAATAATTTGACTATAAAGGCGTTTCAAGATGTGTTGGGCTTGATAAAAGATGCTTTGCCGGAGGGGGAGACACTTCCTAAATCTTATTATGAGGCGAAAAAGTTAAGAAAGAATTTAGGATTTAGCTACGATAACATACATGCGTGCTTAAATGTCTGTGTACTGTTTTGGAAAGAGCACAGTGAGTTACAAGAGTGTCCGGTGTGTGGGGAATCGAGGTGGAAGTATAGTCAAAATAACAAATCATTGGTTCCTCAAAAAGTGTTACGGCATTTTCCCTTGTAACCGAGGTTGCAGAGATTGTTTTTTTCAAGGCAGATGGCAACGGATATGCGGTGGTGCCAAGAGAAGCGTGTGGTTGAAGATAGGGTGATGTGGCATCCTGCAGACTCTGAGGTAAGGAAGGACCTCGATAAGAAGTATGAATGGTTTGGTCGGGAATCTCGGAACGTCCAGTTGTGTTTGGCATCTGATGGGTTCAATCCTTTTGGCAACATGAGCTTATCGTATAGTATATGGCCAGTTGTACTAATTCCATACAATTTGCCGCCATGAAAATGTATGAAAGATTCAAGTTTCATGATGTCGTTGCTTATTCCGGGTCCAAAAAGTCCCGAAAATGATATCGACGTCTACTTGCAGCCATTGTTAGATGAGTTGAAGGACTTGTGGGAAAATGGAGTGCAGACGTACGACGCGGCAGTATCAAGTTCATTCAAGTTGCATGTTGCTTTGCTTTGGACAATAAATGACTTCCCCGCTTATGGTAATCTCTCGGGTTTGGATTACGAAAGGACGGTTAACATGCCCTAATTGCAATGCGAACACAATGTCATTTTGGTTGAAACATGGGGGTAAACATTGTTTTTTGGGACATCGCCGGTATTTGTCCGCTACGCATGGGTGGAGGCATGATGTCGACATATTTGACGGGAAAAAAAATGTATAGAGTAGCGCCTGAAAAAGTCACTGGAGAAGAGATACTTCAACAACTTGAATCGGTACCATTATGTTCGTTTGGTAAGACTTATAAGAAGAGAAAACGGGCTGACATTGAGTTAAGTTGGACGAAGCGCAGCATATTCTTTGAGTTGCCGTACTGGTCAGAGTTGAAACTTCGACATAATTTGGACGTCATGCACATCGAGAAGAATATTTGTGACAATATTCGGTAACCTCTTGATTGTCGGAATTTATGGGCCGGCTGTTGTGATTGCTGTGGATCGATCAAATGGGAGACTTGTTTTGTCGACTCAACTTGACCCACTTCCTCGAGTACTGATCACCATGTCTGGCACAGCTTACAACGGGTCAGTACTCAAGCATTCAATTATGTGTATTTTGATTTAATATACCTGTGAATTCTCATGGATTTGAGTTGTTTATACTTTCAAATATACTAGAGGACTTAATAAGGATGGTTTACATGTGTTCTCGTTTTGATCCTTGTGTCCTCTCAGTTGATGTTTGAATCTAATGTTGTTCTATTTATAGGGGATTCTATGTGGGGGTGTCATCGCTGGAAGAAGCATTACCTGCTGATCGATGTTGCACATTCCGAGGCAGCTTAGCAAAGCTAGATATTCGAACAGGTAGCGTGATTTGGCGGACCTACATGCTTCCTGACAAAGGTGGCAAATTGGGAGGTTATTCAGGTGCTGCTATATGGGGAAGCAGCCCTTCCGTTAACATCAACAGGAGACATGTTTATGTGGCAACCGGGAACCTCTGCAGAGCTCCACCAGACGTGGAAGAATGCCAAGAGAAGCAGAACAATCAGACAACTAAACTTAGCCACCCGGATCAATGCATTGGGAAAGATATCAATTTCAATTCAATAGTAGCTCTAGATATGGATTCTGGGAAAATCATATGGGCAAGGCAACCGGGACCCCATGACATATTCTATTTTGCATGTTTAATCCCTAATAACCCAGATTGTCCGCCAGGGCCTAACATGGATGCGGACTTTGGTGAGGCTCCGATGATGCTTAGCGTATCTGTTAATGGAACGCGATGCGATGTCGCGGTTGCCGTTCAAAAGAGAGGATTTAAATGGGCTTTAGACAGTGACAATGGCAACATAATTTGGTTTAAGGTGATATTTACATAAAAGTAAAATTTGTCATCCATCTTACAATGTAACAAATGTGACTAAAGGTAAATATATGACTAAAGGTGTTGAGTTTGTAGTTGGCAGGACCGGGTGGAAATGAGAGAGGAGGGTTGTGGGGCGCAGCCACAGATGGAAAAAGAGTGTACACAAACATTGCCAACAGTAACTGAGAGAGCTTCACACTCAAACCTGTTAGATGTATGCCCTCAAAACCAATTTTTATGTATAATTATGAGATAATTATTGTTATTTATTAATCACTTGTATATTATTTTGGGTACATGCAATGACATGAGATGTCATATTTACAACGACATAAGATGTCATATTGTTGAGTAACATTGTAGAAAAGTCAGGCCAATGATTAATGAATCGGAGGCGGGGAGTATGACTTTTCGGATCTGAGAGTCTAAATAACAACCCAAGAGGGGGTGAATTGAGTTTTTCAAAAACTTAACACTTTTTGAGTAAATATGCATATCTGAAAACTACCACTCTTTAACAAATAATAATGTTGATCTAAATGTGTCTAACGCTATGCCAAGTATAATCAATGAATGATAAAGCATAAATCTCCACAAGTATGAATAAGAACTAAAATGTAAGAGAGATAGAGTTAGAGTTAGAGAGATAACACCATATTTTTAGGTGGTTCGGCTAACGCTTGCCTACGTCCACCCCCAAGGCAATTTACTTCCTTGGGCTTCCTTCACTATTGTCCAATAGCAAATACACCTTAGCTTCCCGGGTGCAAAGGAACCTTTACAAAGCGTTTTACGAGCTCACACTTCAACTCTCACAAATCCTGACAACCTAGAGGATTTCTTCTACTCTCATAAGTAGGACCAAGTGTTTTCCCAACACTCAACAAGTGTTCACACAACACTCAAGTGTTTTTCAAAAGATGGAATTACAATGAATGGCTCTCTAAGCGAATATGCCAATGAAAAACTCAAACCGTATGGAATGGCTCTCTAAGCCAAATCAGCAAGTGTAAAGCTCAATAAGATGCAATAAGATGAGATTATTGAAGGAAACCTAAAGTTTTGCAGGTGGGAGCACAAGCTCTCTCGGTAGGTGTTGTTTTCCCTCTTCTTCAACAAGTTTTCTCCGTCTAGAAGTTAGGGCAAGATTGATTGCAAGTGGGTTGTCCCTACTTCAAGAAATCGCTCTCTTCCTTTGAAGGCTTGGTTGTCAAAGATGAGCAAGAGAAGAAGATTTGACAATGGAGCTTTGTTCTTGAATGATTCAGCAAGTGAAAACTTTGGATCTTGGACTTTCTCTCTCTAGATGTTGCAATATTGGTCGAGCTCTCCTTTCTCTCTCTCCATCTTCTTCTTCTTATAGCTTCTAGGTCTTCAAC
This sequence comes from Myrica gale, assembly GCA_963930655.1. Classification (NCBI taxonomy): domain Eukaryota; kingdom Viridiplantae; phylum Streptophyta; class Magnoliopsida; order Fagales; family Myricaceae; genus Myrica; species Myrica gale. The sequence goes on along the minus strand of OZ005619.1, from coordinate 9,351,958 downwards.
GGTCATTAAGGGTCTTCTTGTAAAGTTAGAGAGCCGTTGGAGGGATTTAGAAGACATTTGAACCATTTTGGAAAGAGCTGGCGTCATTTCCAGATTTTCTGCAAAATAGCACAATGTGTCGACACATTAAACTCGGTCTAAAATAGACTGTCGGGTGTTAGTTCAATGTGTCGACACTATGGTCCAATGTGTCGACACTTCCAACACTTAGTCAAAAAAATCACTTTGAATGCCAGAAAACCAAAACTCTCGGGTAGTAGTTCAATGTGTCGACACTATGGTCCAATGTGTTGACACTTCCAACACTTAGTCAGAAAAATTTGTTATTTGTCAGCAACTACTCCAATTTCAACTTTAAAGCATCCAAACCATTCCAATACTTCTTTAAACACCTACAATATGAAAAATTGATCTTATCAACTTGTGTAATGGTGTTCAAGTGCACTTTATAAATATTTAAGAGAGATAACCTCAATCTTTTGAAATATAACTTGGAAATTGTGGATTGACAATGTAAAATCTAAAAGTCTTTGAAACTTAGAATATTTTGTTATCATCAAAATCATTTATAGATTTTCTATAAAACAACCTTGGGCTAACACAACAGCTGATCAGCAAAAGTTGGTATTAAAAAACTCGCCAGAAAATAGAGGGAAATGGTGCGATGTTGGTTTGTGGAAATATTCTCGTCATCCAAACTATTTTGGGGAGGTTAGTTCTCCATTAGATTGGAATTGGTGCTGCATGCACTTATTCGTGCTCTTAGAAATGCACAATGCTACAAACATTACAGTATATTTTTCACCAATGTCAAGTTCACATCATTTGGTATCAGAGAAGTTAAGAATTTCGGCCAAGTATTTGATAGTAGCCGACTGTAGGACAGAAACAAAGGGAAAAGAAATTAGAGAAGATAGCCGAAGGTTATGAAAAGAAGAAACAAAGGCACGAAAAGAAAAGGGATACGCAAACCCGAACGAGAACCAAAGCTCTGATACCAAATGATGTGAACCTCGTTAACCCGTAACGAGACCCAACAACTATGAGGACCCCAAGATCGTCTCTAGCATGCATTCGAATGGAACCTCGACCCGTTGCTTAGGAAAGCAAGAACCTCGGTATGGTGAAGACGCCACAAACGGGATGGAAATCCATTTGATAAGTCGAGTTGAACGCCACGGGAAAATTCCCGATAAGTTCGAGAAGTTCGTCAAAGAACTAAAGAGAATTAAAAACCTCACAAAACCGTGTATATTGAATGTCCTTCGAACTACAACTTAGGCCTCTATATATAGGCCATCTTATACACGAAAACCCTAAAAGGAAACACTCCTAAACATGGCGTCTAAACCTAGTACAAAAGGAAACTAAAAGACACCTAAAATAGATTCGGTTATTAAGGAAATAATGCCTGGCGCCTAAACCAAAAAGGCAACAAACTTAACACCTAAACTAAACTCGAAAACAGCTCCTATATGGAAAGAAAGGTGCGGCTAAAATAGTCCCACAATCATGCCATCCGAAACCCTAATTAGGAGTATCTTCTAGAAGACTTCCTTGCATGCTCAAATGAAAACCCTACTCGGGCTCTTCTAGAACTTGGAGCACATTGACAATTCGTGGGTCATGCTGAATGGGCTTCCACGCCTTTGCTTGATCCCATGCCTCTTGAATTAGCCCGTTGAGTGCATCCTTGAACTTCTTTGCTCGGGCTCTTGTAACCGGTCCACTTGGCACTTGAACGGGTTCCTTTGAAACGGCACCTTGAGCTCCATCACACACTCATTACTAACCACTATAGAATGTGTACCTGTGTATCCTCCTATCTCTAGATCACTTGATCCACGGTGTTTTCAATGCCTTATGTCTCATGTTTTTCTTTGATGTTGCTTGTTGTTAAGTGTTTTGCATGTGAATAATGTGGGTAGATCAGCAAGCTCAAATCAAGGTGTATTTGGAGATAAAGGATCACACATGCTCGAGTTAGGTTGGATTGTGAATCTGAGATACCTTTTGGTCTAGGTTAATAAGTCTAAGAGTGGATATGAGTGTAAAGAGGCCACGGGTTCGCCATTGAAGTGAAGATTCAATGCATATAAGTTGTGTTTTGAAGAGTTCTTGTACATTGTGCTCATGTGAACTGAAAATTGAAAGATAAAAGGAAAATGGAATCAGGTCAAAGTCATAGGTGTCTCGGCAGTACCTATTTAGAACATTCCTTGAGCTTTAATGGATGGAATATGAGAAAATAATTGGTCTTTAGTCCATGCAATGTAAGGTTGTAAATTGTGAAAAAAGGAGACTGAAATTAGACATGTTATAGGTTGTTGATATGCAAACCAAATCTTTGATGTGGGGTGTTGTTGCTGCCCTTTTATGGATCTAGGTTTGCATGGTGAATTAGGATAGAGGATTTAAAGATTAAATCCGTGCAAGTAGGAAATGTATAGAAGAAGTTATGGTATCTTGAAAATGGAAGACCAAGTTGGAAATATCGTAGGAGTTTCACCTCAGTTGGAGTTGTTTGATGTGTATGATTATTGTTTTCAAACTAGTTTTATGAAAGCTAAAACGTTTAAAAGAAATCCACGTAATGTGAAATCACATTTTTAAGGATACAAATTTTGAAACCGGAAAAGGATATGAATATATTGATATGCTTTACGTGAATGTTTATTTCTAAATGTCTAAGTGACGAATATGACTCGCTTGTAGGCAAAGCTCCACTCGAAACTCAGGAGGGTGATACCAATCGTGAGTCCAAATATCAACCTAAGAGGGGGGTGAATTGGGTTTATCAAAAAACTTAGCCTTTTTTGATAAATCTGAAAATATTTAATGCTATAACTACCGAACAACAATATTTGAAAGCAAAAAGTAAGAGAGAGGAGGAGAGATAACACCGTGATTCTTGGGCTTCCTCACTATAATCCAATAGTGTCCAAAACGTAACCAGTACCAAAAGTTTTTTCGAGCTCACTCTTCAACTCATACACAAATCTCAAAGACTATGAGATTTCTTTCCTCCTCACGGGTAGGCCCAAGTGTATCCCACACTCAAAAAGTTTTCAAAGTTTTAAGATAGGAATGAATAAACAACAGCTCTCAAAGCTAAATCAGCTAAACAATGCTCAACAAATGGCTACAAGACAAGATTTGATGATGATGGCAGCAATACAGTAGCATATCTATTGGAAAATGTGCAGCCCTTGTCTTTTGCACTTTTATCTCACTTTTTGGAGGCTAGGTCAAGATTTATGATGTAGAGGGACAAAATTATGCAAAAGATCTCTTTTCTCTCGCCATAAGGTTCCCTTTATAGGGCATTAGTCATGAGGAGTCCTAAGGGCCTTATTGGAATGTTGGAGAGGTGCCCTAAGTGCCATAACGTATTGATTCACCTGCTGAGTCATCTTTTTAAAAATTGTATTCCCGCAACATGTGTCAACAAAGATATGCCTATGTGTCGACACCTTCATCAAGTCTGGAACTGACTCGCAGGTGCTTGTAGCATGTGTCGACACTTCCTTCACCATGTGTCGACACCGAGCTTCACATGTGTCGACACCATTGAAATGGCAATCTAGCTTATGTGCTACATATCGACACCATCTTGGCAGATATTAGTGCTTTTTGATATCCAATCTTTTTCCTTTCAACACGAAAAATCCTACAATGAAAAATATCATAGTTTAGGTGCAAGCCACGATGTTTAAATCAAATATAGGGCATAAAGAACTAAAGAGAAATTTAAATACAATTGAATAGTGTATTGACTACCACGTATTCTAGAAGTACTCCAAAGCTATTTTTTCATTTGTTATCATCAAAATCGAGATAAATAGCTCAAGAGCAATCTTAGGCTAACATCTATCATCCTATTAAATAGAGACACAACATGTGTTGACCTGATTGGACATTATGGAGTTTGAGAAGCTTGGAGGGTAATTGTAAAAGTTTGTTGAATTTTTTTACATTCTCGTGAACCTCCATTTACACAGGGAACTCTTGAAATTTTTTTCTAAAATCTGAAAGATCTTCTGCTAAAAACTTTATGAAAAACTCTTACTTGTTCTCAATGTGAGATTTTCTTTTTAACAAATTGCACATTCTCTAAAATGCTTTGTTATCATCAAAGTGAAAGAGATTGTTAGGCCAAGGTTGTCTCTTAAACGATCCATTTTTTTTACAACATAAATTCTAGTTCCTGTGTAGCATTTTTGAACTCGTTATATCAATCTACCATTTCTAATGTGTTTTTCAAAAGATTGACGTTTTCTCTCTATAAAATGTACTAAACGTATATTAACACTATAAGAATAATGCCCTAAAAATAATTAATCTGAATAATAGTTGTTTAGATGTCACATGTCTATATTTATTTATTTGGTAATATGATGTGACATAAGATGTTACATAGATATTATTGAATGACATTGTAGAAAATTCATGCCAATGATTAACTAATCAAATGCAGGAAGTATGACTCTTCGGATCCTTGTTCACTTGATATTTTGTTCTAGTCTGAGGTACAAATTGATGTACGATAGGTTAACATTCGTTGTGTCTCTGTTTAATAGGATGATCAACTTCATTTTTATGGTAGTAACCTTAAGCAAAAATGAGTGGGGGCAATGTAAGAGAACATGCATTGAACGAGATCAAATATGAATACCTTCTGAAAGTGATCACTGATCTTCAGAAGGTATTCCGCACAATTGTTTTGTTGTATCCTCAGACCTGAGAGGTTTATATGGATATATTTATTTTGTATTTGTACTTTCACCGAGTCATTTGGTGATGATATTTTTAGGTCAATATTCCAAATAACGTTGGGCCTTGTACATAATAAATGTGATTGTAGAAATGCTCAATATGGAGTCCACCAGTCTCTTGACGAGGCAGTATATTCGATACATCTGTATAGGGTTAGACAACAAAAGAATGCATTAGTCAATGGTATTTTGTGAAAATGCTTTTCAAAATTAATTATTTGTGAAATTATTTTGGAAACAATAGAGAGTCCAAAGAGTTACAGATTGTGAATTGAGAATTATATGAGTTAGAGACTTAATCAATTATATGATTTTGGTTCTATTAACTCATGTTCAATATAGTATGGTGGAAGATAAATAAACGAATAATTGTTAGCATATGGGATTTCATAAATCAATATGAAATTAGTAAATAACGAGTAAATTGTGATATGTTAATAGACATGACCATAATTAGTAGAAGCCTAAAATTTGGAATAAAATAATAGAAGTGAGTTAGTGGGAAAATAGTTTTTCCATGTGATCCTGCGACCTAGATCTGAGGTCCCAAATGATCGCACGCTATATCACAGCTAGGGTTTAGAAAAAAGACTATAAGATATAAACAGTTAGTCATTACGACTTTGAGAAATCTTGTGATGGCTGTGAGGCATGGAAAGGAAGGAGTCAGAACATTTGGGCTGCTTAGTTGTGAAATCAAAGACTCAAGGTCTGAGATTAACAAGACCTGAAGATTATCGAAGATTGAAGATTCAATCATAGACAAAGTTCAAGATCGTTTGTCAAATCAAATAAGTATAATTAACTATATAGGCAAACTTCTAGTGGTATCGAAGCACAAGTTAGTTGAACCACATTCTCACATTCTCTTGAGATTTGTATCACAGTTTGTTATAAAATATTAATGGTAATCGAATCTTTAATTTATTTGTAAAATCTTTTTACAAATATGTTGAAAATATGCGCTCATAATTAGTTATTAGAATAATTATGAGATAATTATTTATTTTTTCGTCACATGTATTTATTATTTATTGGGTATAATGTTGTGACATTAAATGTTACACAGTTAAATTATTAAGTGAAATTATAGAAAACTCATACCGATTATTAATTAATCAAAAGGCGGGAAGTACGACTTTTCGGTTCCTTGTTCACTTGACAGTTTTTCTAGACCGAGGTTCATACTTTTGTACAAATAGGTCTAAACTCGTTGTGCCTCTTTTAAATGGGATGATGGACTCTATTGTTGAGGTAGTAACCATAAGTAGACGAGTGGGTGTACTGTAAAAGTACATGCACTGAACGAGATTAAATATGAATTAGTTTATTGTATACTTAGACCTAAGAGGTTTATACAGGTTTGTTTATTGTGTACTTGTTCCTTGACCGAGTCATTTTATGATGATCTTCTAGACCAAATATTCCAGACAACGTTGGGTCTTATACATGATACATGGGCTTGTGTAAATGCTCAACAAGGAATTCACTAGTCTTTTGTAAGGCAGTATATTTAGTATATCTGTATAGAGTTGGACTAAAATAGAAATAAATCGCCAGTGGACTTTTGAAAAAATGATTTTTCAAAATTAACATATATATTATATATTTATTTGCGGAATTGTTTTAGAAACAATTTGAGAATCCAACGAGTTACAGATTGTGAACTAATAATCATATTATCTAAGGACCTAATCGGTGATATTATTCCGGTCCTATTAACTCATGTGAAATATAATATGGTGGAAGGATAAATAAACAAATAATTGTTAGCAAAAGGGCTGTCATGAAAAATAGTCTCATTATATTGGGGGTCAATTGTGATATGTTAATGGACATGATCACAATTTTGTAGATGCCCATAAATTTAGGATACGGAATATAAATGAGTTAATGAAAAATAGTTTTTCAAAATGATCCTATGGTCGAGATTTGAGATCCTTAAAGATCTAACGCATAAGCATAGGAGAAGCCCTGAGTAGACCATTATAAATAGCTTAGACTTTTATTTGAGAGTGAAAGGAGTCATTTTTTCGCGAGAGCGGTCTCTCTCCAAAACCTTTCTCTCTAGAGTTCTCTCCCTCAAGAACTGTGTTCGTGAATTTGAAGAAGGCAGAATTCTTGGGCTGCTTGATTTCAACGATCCAGATTTCTGCTACGAATTTCTTACAAAATAAATCTATAAATCAGTTTTTCCGTTCTTGGCAATTTTGGAAATTCAGAGGGAATTCTTCTACAAAAGTATGATGAGATTCGGTTGCAGTGAGATATTTTGTGATTTCTTTGTTTGCTCTAAAAGAAAAAAAATTGTTTTTTCTCTCTAACAACAAAAGTCGCTGGTGGCATGGTGGGGAGACCGGTGTGCCACTGGCCAAAGTGCACTAGGTGTGTCCGGCGCACCTCCTGCCACAGCTGGGCTATGGTGTCTCAACCTTGGTGGGCCTTGAACAACACAAGAAGGCAAAACCAACGTGCCGGACAGCTCTGCAGTGGCTGTGGGTGAGCTTCAAGACCAACGTCTGACCAAGATCTGGTCGGACGTGGCCAGCTAAAGCGGTTGGCAGCCAGCTTCCCCCATAGGTGCCAAACGGCACCCAGGCTCTTTTTTAAAAATACATTGTTGGGCTATTTTAAAAAGGATTTGGGTTCATAAAAAACGGTTTGGACCGAATTTTGTTTGAAACGTAAAGGGCGGTTTTTTTATTTTGTTTGAAATGTGAAGGCTCGTTTCTATATTAATAGCTTCTAACTAGCCTAATCCTTAAAGCCCAAATCTATTTTTCTTAAAAAAAATGGGAAAGGGGAGAGGGTTTTGCCACACAGGCTGGACCTTATTAGGCGAGCCCTTGGATTGCATCCATGGGCTGGCCAAGTGGCAGCCCCAAGGCCACGGTTCGGGTTTGACCCGAACCACATGATTCGGTCCGGCTTAGACCTTGAGCATGGCCCATCACCGAACGGTTTGGAGCCGGATCGGTTGGTCAATGGGTCAACCCGATTTGTCCCTGCAAATCCGTTGACCAAATCGATTTGATCCGGTTGACCCCAAAAAATATATTTTCTGAAATTTTAAATGCATGTGCTAAATGGGATTGTTTAGTTGAAACTAATCCCATGACCCGCCCATTGTTGGTAATTGAGAATCTATTTTATTGAGCGTTGGATGAAGGTGTATGCGAAATCGGGTGTTGACTAAAATAGCGATGCCGACTCATTCAAAAATTACATGTCATTTTTGAATAAGCACTTATGTTAAAATAGTGAATTTGTTAAAATAAACACTTATGTTAAAAATAGTGAATATTGTGTTTATTTTGTGGTCAAAAGAAAATCATGAGTCATAAATATTTACATACATATTGTATGGGAAATGAGATGGGTTCATGAAGGATAGTTTCTATTAACTTTTACAAGTTGTTGTATTGTCACGCCCCGAACGCTAGCCCGAAGGGGGTTAATGACAGCCGCGATCATCCACTTAATGAATGTTCCAGCGTTTTCTCTTATTCTTGCAGCGGAAATTTTTTTTTTCATATACACATACAACTGAGAGAGACTGGCCAAAGAGATTTACTATAACTTCAACTTACCCAAAACGACTTCATCGGAATAGGATAAGCATCTCAATGACATCACATGGCAGCATGGCTGAAGTACTCGATCTATGGGATTCCATTAGATCCTCTTCATATTGACCTACTCATAACATTTTTATAATACATCTTGAGTCCTTGTACACAAAACATATACATACACAGGCTGCCTGATATCAAGTGTTCTTAGTGCATCATATGAACTCTCCAACTCCTGCTTCTGTTAACCACGACTAAGATACATGACAACTAAACTTACTACTGCAAAATATCGATCGTTTAAAAACCTTAAACTTTACTAGGCCGAATAACCCATGACCACCACACAACGGAGGCTCATGCTGGCTCTTCTAAATTACATCGAATCCTCTAATGAAACAACAAAAAGAGAAAAGGACATTCTCGTCGGTCCCTTCTAGATTTCCCCTCCTGAAATGTTATTTGGAATGATACAATTTAAATCTGTGAGTCGAAAGACTCAGTAAGGAATTATAATTAAAATAATGGACTTGAAATCATGGTTTGGAAATATGAACTTGAAATCGTGAGTCTGAAACCATGAACTTGTTCCTGAACTCATAATCATGAACTTGAAATCATAAGCATGCACTAAAACTTGTAATCATAAGCACGCACTAAAACTAGGAATCATCATGAACTTGAAATCATAATGAACTTTACTTGAAATATCATGTAATCGTATGTAATTCATGCATAATCATGAATTTTGATGCATGTGTATGCCTCATGATTGCATATGCACATGCACTTGCTCTTGAAAACATCACTTGTACTTATAAAGCTCTTGCTTTCGGGAAATCTTTCCAATCCTTATCTTATGGGCTACTTGAGATCCATTTACCCCTGACATCAGGGTTGTGCGTTCCCATTGGGACTGTCCCCTATTTCCCTCGGAGACCTTATATATGGTCGAGCTAGCACACCTTCTCACATTCGTCCTTCAGTGGCTAGACACAACCCTTGGAGGTTCAAACCTTCTTGCAAGCATCCTTCAGTGTGATTGCACATACCTCATGGACTACCCATCCTTCTTGCAAGCATCATTCGGTATGGGTGCCCTAGGTGACATCCACCCTTCACGTAAACGTCCTTCAGTATGGATGCACCTTCTTGACTTGGTACGGTACCGACCATCTTGTTTAGCCTCTTAAATTTTCGTAACATAAAATCGTACTTTCATTTGCATAAAATTTCTCTTTCATCCTTATGAGAAAAATGAATTCAAATGCAATTGCTCATGACGTGTTCATTCATGTCATGCTTGATGATGAGTAATCAACTTATCATAAAATGCTTCTCATACTTTCATTTGCACAAAACTTTCTTTTTCTTTCAAGAAAATCATGCAAATGCTTGATGACAAATATCTCATAAAACTTTCTTGATCACATAAAACTTTCATGTTTTCATTTGCACAAAAACTTCTTTCATGCTTTCTAACTTGTCATGCTTGGTTATAAACCTGTTATGCTTGTTCATGAAAACATGCTGCGTATCATTCCAGTTTTCATAGAGGTAAGTGTTTACTTACAGATGTAAGTTCCACTTACAATTTTCACTTACAAACGTAAGCTTCTCTTACCTTCGCTTGCTTGAGTGTTGAACGTCACGTTACCTACAATGGATCATACTAGTGTTATTCAAAGGCTCACTAGATGTATTGAGTAATCAATCAATCACTCACACTTCATCATACAAAATCGTCCGTATTCTTGACCTCTAGTTGGTCATCTTACAACAATTGGTATCTCCTTAAGTAAAACCCTAGTGATGTCTCCCGATAGATCAATAGGAAACTAGAAAGCTTAGGAAAATTTCTTGAAATTCGAAAGGAGCTCGAGCGCTGGTCGGGCGAAAAGTCTCTGTAAGAGACGATCGCTCGAGCGCCTGTCGAGCGCAGTCAGGCGAAACTCTCTCTCTATAAAATTTCCCAGTTTTGCTCGAGCGCCTGTCGAGCGCAGTCAGGCGAAACTCTCTCTCTATAAAATTTCCCAGTTTTGCTCGAGCGCCAGTCGGGCGTACCTCGGGCGAAACATCTCTGCAAGAAAATCTTGGACTATTGGCTCGAGCGGTTGTCAAGCGCACCTCGGGCGACAGTCAATATTCAGAGCACAACTTATGCTATACACCTCCAAAATCCACGAAATTTGTTTCAAAAACTCTCCTTTCACACCGTCATTCTCAAGACTTCAACTTTTCTCACATTCCAACTAAATCCCTTAACTAAAACATGAGTCCATCTCATAAATTCAAGGTCTTGCCTTTCTCCCTCCTCTCATGGTCTTTTTATCAAGCACCTAGAGTTCATACTTCATTTTTCTCTTGGGTGGTATTTACCAGATCTGGTCACATTGTCCATGGTTCCATGTACAATCCATGCTACTCTCTAAAGCTTACTAACACACATGAACACAACATTTACACTAGGAGAAAACCAATAAACTCCACAACCAACAACCATTAAAGGAGAGAAGAGAAAATGAGAGAAATGAATAATGGCTTGGTCGGCTAAGAAGGGCTAAAATCCCTCACCTCCTTCTCTCTCTTTCTTTCTCTTCTTCTTCCTCTTCTTCCTTTCTTTCTCCTTCTTCTTCTTCTTCTTCTTTCTCTTTTTCTTCTTCTTCTTTCTTCTTCTTTCTTCTTCTCCTTCTTCCTTCTCTTGTTCGGGTGGGAGCTAGGGCAAATGGGAATGGGTTGTGCGGTGGAGAGGGTACCTTATACGTAGGGCTTGGGGGAAGGGAAAAGGCAAAACTGCCCTTCCCCCCTTCTTTCCCTTTCTGCCCCTCACGAAAACTCATTCCATTAATAAATATCTCGAGCTAATAAATCTCAATTGCTCAAGTTTAATGACAAATAATATAACAGTCAGATCCTAGCTTAAAACTCATAAAACGTTAGGGGAAAAATTCCCCTAGACATAACTTGAAATTAATGTATCAATACATACATCCTCAATATAATTCCTTTACAATGATAGAAATAGGGTCGGAGTCTCGCATACATCATGTCGAATTCTATTCTCCTTGTTCCACTTTTAAATCTTACTTTGACCATCAATTCCATCATTTATCCCTTATTCAATACTTTACATCATACCATGTCTGGGCTAATGTCTATCGACTTCCCACCATATTAACCTCAATAAACTTCTTAACTAAGCTTATACAATTATCCTCAATGTTAGGGTTCACAAGTCTTCAATTGGAACTCCAAATTCATCATATATGGAATTTTAACAGGTCCCGCTCGAGCATCTGTCGAGCACCGGTCAAGCGCCAACTTACTATCGAACTCACTGCGTGGAATTCCCAAGGGCAGCTCGAGCACCTGTCGTGCATTGGTCAAACGACAAGACACTTCCATCATATTTCCTTAAGGCCGCTCGAGCGCCTGTTGCCCGCTGGTCGAGCGCAATGATATCTAAAAACAGGGTGCTAAAATCTTCCTATTCCAACACCCTAATTATGATCCTCCAAATATTTCAACTAAATCCCCAAATACTCAATTTCAATATTGTCAAAACTACAAACATCTCAACTCAATTACAAATATAGATGCACAAAATGCTAGGGGAAATCTTCACCTAGACATAACCTTAGAGTAATCCCCCTATACATGCCTTTCTCAATAATTAGAGTAAATCACACTTAGGGAGTCAAAATTCTTTTACAAAGATAGAAAAAGTTGGGGTCTCACATGTATGGCTACCAAAATAGGATCTTTTTTGCAAAAGGTAAAAGCTCTTGATACGTACTTGTGACACAGAATATAAATATTATATTCACATATTTTTATTTGATTGATGTGTCATAGTGGGAGGTACCATTAGTTATTTGAAAACCAAAAACTAGTGGATTTATTTTATACACATGTGAAATGATTTCTATGTTTTGCATATTTATTATACGAAACCTATACCCTATGATGATTACGGACTAGGCCAATTTTTATGTTGAAAAAGAAATCTTACTGAAGGTATGCTTATCATTAAAGTCAAATTTAATGTATTGTCCATTAAATTGTTGGTATGTCTATTTAGGCATAATATTTTACATTTGCAATAAGTTGCATGGGTTTAAGGAGACCCAGATCTTAAGTAAAAAGAGAAATTTTGAAGATTATGGAGATGACTGAGAGCATTACAGCAACTACCATATGTAGTTATTTATTTGAGTTTACAAAAGAAGAAACTTTATTTTTGAAGAATATCTTTATATGTGCTAGAAATTTATTGAATTATGATTTCAAGTTCATTTTTTTAAGATTAAAATTGTTTATTGCTTCTGGCACTATTATTGATAGACTGTATCACTATTATGTTGAGTAAGATGCTGATACAAGTTATGCAACTCTAAAAAGTAAAGGGATTTGAATTTTACTTCTATGTGGCATCTGACACTTAGTCATGGTAATTCGGATATGATCCAATGATGATTGAGAAATCCTTTTGAAGTAAAAGGAGTAAAAGCTACGAGATTGATAGAGTTGGTGTACAATAGATGTATCCACAGACAATCACATAACCAGAGGATGGTTTTTCTTGTTTCATCACTTCTAGTGATGGTCATTCCAATTACGGTTATTTGTAGCTGATTGTCATACGCCGAGCTTTTGTTTAACATAACATGCATATGTCTGTGAAAAACAAGTTTGGGTTTAGTACTGCTCTTGAGCATATAAGTGTATTGATTTCATAGAGATTTGATACATTAGTTTTAAAACCTTAATTAGGACCTGATTTAGTGAGATTTGGAGTTCACTAATGAATAATCTTTTTTCAGGATGTTGAATTCAGAATTTGAGCCAATTTAACACGTGAGTTTATGGTTCAATTCTTGAGACTTTCTATTTTTCGGAAGCAGGTAGGATGTTTTATGGACATCGTTGTAAAATTGACGAAATTAAGCAACGAAATTGGCTAAACTTAGCAACTAGGTTTTCGAAACTTAGCCACTAAGATAGGTAATTTCAGCTACCCAAGATGTGATACTTAATAGGGCTAGGATGCACGCGGAATCAAGGCTAGTAAGCATGAGTAATCAAGTCTAGGAAGCACGACGATGCAAGGCTAAACCAATAGAGCTCGAAGTGTCAAATCGTTGGAGTTTCAACGATGATTCGTCGTGGCTACCTAGGAGAATTTTGGCCATAGCCTTACGTTGCAGCTGCTGTAGGGTTGCTAGGTGTCAAGGGAAAGGAAACGTAGCCTAGTGACCCGCCAAAGCTAGCCTAGCTAAGCCGGACACGTGTCGGAATGCAACCGGCCGTGTTTTCCTATAAATATGGGTGGATTTCAACCTTTGAAGATTACACCATTCAATCTAAATTTTTGTGAGTTAAATCTTAAGAGCAGGAGTGAAGTGAAATGGGAGAAAGAGGAGGAAAACGTTTAGTGAAGATTCGGCTACATTAGTGGTAAAGTTAGCTTGGTTATCCTTGATTTCGATTCAAAAGTTTTCAAAAAAAATGTGTGAATCACTTGTGTTTTTCAAAATTTTTCTTGCAGATGTCTATCTTGTTCGCGGTCTTCATACTCTAGATGTTCTTTATGTTCTTGATGAAGAACAAGTTCGTCTTTTCAAAATAGTATCGTTTTTAATGTTTGATTAATTGTTAAATTATTTTTCAAACTTGGATTCATTTCTTGACAAAATTCTTCATGAACTATGTTTTTTCAAAGCTTGGAAATATTCTTGAAGGCTCTTGGTTTGTTTTAAAACTCTTTTTCATGTTGATTATGTCAAAATATTCATTATTTCTACGTGGAGGTTAATCGGGTTTTAACAGTGAAATCGAGGTGTTGTTTTTCTTTCTTCACAACACCTTTCTTTTTCTTTTGAAAAATGTCAATTGTTCTTTTGATTTCCAAAGGAAGTTTAAGGGTTAAGGTATGGCATATCATGTAATTTGGGGCATTGGCATGAGACATGAATACTTAACTTGTGCTTTGAAGACGTGACAGTACTGTGTACGGGAAATTCTGGCCTTTCCGTCGTACGTGAAAAGGTCTTAAAGAATGACTTTTTTACTCTTGGAGTAATATCTCATGCCGTATGTCATATATTTCACTCTACCCGAGTTATTCACTCTAGGAGTAATGCTGCATAATACGAGAGTAATGTCAAAGGGCGTTGGTTAAAATTTGAAAAGATCATCTTTATTTTGAGTCTTTAAATTTAATTCATCTTCCATTATGTTATTGAATTGATGAATGAGTTTCTTCAATATCTTTTCATAGTATCTGCTATTTTTGTTCTAACCACTGGGTTTACTGAGTCTTTTGGACTCACTCGTTATTTGTTGTATCTTTTAGTAAATGTCTGAATTTTACTTACGTGAGTTCACTAAAGCTATAAGCCACAGTCAGATTATTCTGGAATTGATGTTCCGTGTTTGGGTAACAAGGGACATAGCAGGGTTGGTTGAAGACAAGGGTCATCAATGGATAACCCTGAATTCAGACTACTTCGTCGACCTGTCAGAGCTGAGTGACTCGAATGAAGAGAACTAGTGTTTCCCTAGTTTTCTCTATCGTAGTTAGTGTTGTAGTAGTAGTTTTCTTTATGTACAGTTTTGTAGTATGTACATAGAAAGCTTTTAGTGTTATTTTGTTTTACTATGACGCTATGGATAAAATATCATAATCTTGTTTGTACTAGAAAAATTATTATTTTAACAATCTTTTAACAGTGGCGTCTATTACTGTAAGACAACACTAGAGGTCATCACGATTCGAGCTATTACACTGATGAATCAGAAGGCTAAATTTTTTAAAAGTTCAAGGAATTACAGAGTAAAGTGGAAAAACCACCTGTTAATAATATACTACTTAATTGGAATGACGTTCAACTGATGTTATCAGTCAAATACCTTTGGAAGTGTTTCACATTCTTGGAACCAAGTTATTTATAAACGAAAAAAGAGGTTTTTGGGACTATGTGGACTATGTTGATGAATATTGGCAAGGAATGATTTACAGGATGCCAAGGAAGGGTTTTACCCTTTAGGCATAATTTCATCTCTCCATGTAGAGAGGGATAAGGCCAAATATTAATCCAGTAGTCAGTTTTATGAGTAGATATTGATTTAAGAAAGGCCTGAATGTGGGACACAGGTCAAGGATATTTTCAAGTTCTTGAGAAGAACTAAGTGCAGATCTGGGTGCTTAGAACTTTGAGTATTTGCGGACTATTCAGGTATGTATAGATATAGATATTACTGGTAGTTGATCAATATTGAATTTGTGTATGTGCAGTGGGTAAGGTACATGAGTTGGAGTTGTAAGCAGTTTAGAATTGATGACTCCACTGTTATAAGGCATAGAAAGGACGTACGTGGGTATGACATACTTGTATGAATGGTTTTTAGTGCAAGTGAGAGATTGTAAGAATAATGCCCTAAAAATCATTCATCTGATTAATAGTTATTTATATGTCACATGTTTATATTTATTTATTGGGTAATATTAAGTTACATAAGATTTTACAAAGATATTAACGAGTTACATTGTAGAAAAGTTACGCCAATGATTAATGAATCAAAGGTGGGGAAGTATGACTCTTCAGTTCCTTGTTCACTTGATGTTTTATTTTAGACCAATGTACATATTGATGTAGAATATGTCTACACTCGTGGTGCCTCTATTTAATTGGATGATGGACTTCGTCTTTGAGGTAGTAACCTTGAGCAAATGAGTGGGTACAATATAAGAGTTCATGCATTGAACGAGATCAAATATGAATATCTTTTGAAAGTGATCATAAATGTCAAGGAGGTGTTCAGCACAATTGGTTTATTGTATCCTTTGACCTGAGAGGTTTATATAGATCAATTTATTATGTACTTGTGCTCTGACTAAGTCATTTGGTGATGATCTTTTTAGGTCAAATATTCCAGATAATGTTGGGTCTTGTAAATAATAAATGAATTTTTATAATGCTCCATAGGGAATCCACCAGTCTCAAATATATTTGTATATGGTTGGATTAGAAAAAGAATATATTGGCCAATTGTATTTTGTGAAAATGTTTTTTTTAAATCAATATATATATTATATTTATTTATTTGTGAAATTATTTTGGAAACAATTGATACTCCAACAAATTACAAATTGTGAATTAAGAATTATATGAGTTAGGGAATTAATCAGTCATATGATTCCGGTCCTATTGACTAATATGGAATATAATATGGTTAAAGGACAAATATATGAATAATTGTTAGTAGAAGGGATTTGAAAAATCAATCTCAAATACTCAAGAGTAAATTGAGATATGTTAATAGACATGATCACGATTAGTAGAAGCCTAAAATTTGGAATAAAAGAATATATGGAAATTAATGGAAAAAAAAATTTTAGATGTGATCCTACAGCCGTGATCTGAGGTCCCTAACGATCCCACGCTATACAATAGCTTGGGTTCAGATTAGGACTATAAGATATCTTCTTATAGACAATTGGTCATTATGACTTTGAGAAATCCTGTAACGGCTGTGAGGCATTGAAAAGAAGGAGGCAAAACATTTGAGCTGCTCAGTTGTGAAATCAAAGACTCAAGGTGTGAACATGACCTGAAGATTATTGAAGATTGAAAATTCAATCGCAGACAAAGTTCAAGATCGTTTGTCAGAACAAGTAAGTATAATTTTCTGCAGGTAAACTTTCAAACACATATGCATAAGCTAAAATAGTAAGCATGTTCAATGTAGGTGTTTATAGGTGAATTGATGTAGAATCCACACCTTTAAGTTGCCGGAAAACTTTTACAACTTTGATGGTGTAGACAAAATGCTCTGTCACCGAACTGCATGTTTTGACAGTGTCGACACATTGATGATTTATGGTGTCGAAATATGCCGACTATGTGTCAACACATGCTGCTATTTTACAAAATCCTGGAACACCGATAGCACATCATTTTGATTTAAAACGACTTCGGCACCCCTCCAACAATACAATAAAGTGATTTGAAGACCTTTTAAGCCTAGAGGATATAAATAGAACAAAATGGAGAGATAAAGGCAAAAACTTGCACATCATTTATGACTTAGTGTGGGACCCCAATTTTAAGTCTGTCAATTTATTGATTATGACTCTCTAAGTATGTATTACTCTAATTATTGAGGATGTATGTATGGATAATTAATTTCAGATTATGTTTAGGGGGAATTTCTTTCCCTAACGTTTTATGAGTTTTAAGCTAGAAGTTTAAATGTTATATTAATTGTCTTTGTTAAATTGAGTAGTTAAGATTTATTAGCTTGAATTGTTTTTATTAATTGAATATGTCCCTAAGTTACAATAATTAGAGGAATTTAAATAGGCTTTAATTTTGAAAGATATGTGATAATATGTGGATCCTTGGAACAAGAAATGAGGAGACATATTAAAGTTAGATTTGTGGAGTGGCAGGAAAAGAAAATAGATGTTCTTTAGGGGCAGAAAAGGAAAGAAGGGGGAAAATTGAGGGTTAAGAAGGGAAAGTAGGGGGAAAGGGCAGTTTTGCCTTTTCCCTTTCCCCCCAATCCCTTCCCGTATAAGCCAACCCCCTCCCCAAAACCACATAAGCTTGCCCTAACTCACCCGATCAAGAGAAGAGAAAGAAGAAGAAGAAGGAGAAGAAGAAGGAGAAAGGAAGAAGAGAAGAGAAGGAAGAGAGAAGAAGAAGAAAGAGGAGAAAAGCTAAGTAAGGATCCGACCCTTTTCTAAGAGAACCTCTGCTGGCCGAAAATTATCACTACCTCATCTCTCCCATTTCCTTCTTGTTCTCTTTTGTTGGTTGGTTGTGTGTTGTTAGATTTTCTCCTTGAGATTCATGTGTTTTCTTTGAAGAAAATGTAGATCTAGTGAGTTTTAGAGGAGATCATGTTAAGACAAAATTCGTGTGTGTTGGATGTATAATTGTGTTTTGTGTCTGAAATATGGACTGACGCTCGAGAGTCCTTCAAGAATTTTTGTGCAGTAAGTTCACGCTCGACCGACGCTCGACAGTGCGCTCGAGCGTCCTTCGAACAATTATTCATCCAGAAACTTTACGCCCGACTGACGCTCGACCAGCGCTCGAGCGTCCCTTAACACTTTTATACAGATGCATAATGCTCGACGAGCGCTCGACCGTCGCTCGAGCGGCTTCCTTTGAATTTCACGAAATTTTCCTGAAATTTGTAGTTTCCTTTTGAACTATTAGGGAACCCTACTAGGTCTTTCAATTAAGGAAATATCTTGTGTTGTAAGATGACCAACTAGAGGTCAAGAATGTGGATGTTTTTGTATGACGAAGTATGAGTTATTGAATGACTACTTTATACGCCTAGTGAATCTTTGAATAACACTAGTATGACCCAATTGTAGGCAAGTACAATTCAGGCGCTCAAGGGAACGAAGGTAAGAGAAACTTACGCTTTTCAAAAACTGGAATGATACACAGCATGAAAACTGTTTATGAATATGCATACCAAGCATGGTATATCAAGCACGACATGAATACATCATGATCATTTGCATTCATCTTCCTCATGAGAAAGAAGGAGAAATTTTATGCAAATGAAAGTATCATTTTTATGCTACTTTATGACAAGTTAGTTAATGAACCCAAGTCGGTCGGTACCGTACCAAGTCAAGAAGGCGCATCCATACCGAAGGACGTTTACGTGAAGGATGAATGTCACCTAGGGCAACCATACCGAAGGATGCTTGCAAGAAGGTGTGAACCTCCAAGGATCGTGTCTAGCCACTGAAGGACGAATACGAGAAGGTGTGCTAGCTCGCCATATGTAAGGTCCCCAAGGGAAATAAGGGACAGTTCCAACGGGAACGCACAACCCTGATGTCAGGGGTAAATAGAGGGCAAGTAGCCCATCAGATAAGAAGTGGAATGATTTTTCCAAAAGCAAGAGTTTTACAAGTACAAGTTTGTTTTTAAGAGCAAGTGCATGTGCATATGCAATCATGAGGCATACATGTGCATCAAAATTCATGATCATGCATGAATTACATTATGTTTACATGTTTACGTCTTCAAGTTCAAGTGCATGCTTACGATTACAAGTTCATGATTATGAGTTCAAGTACAATTTCATGTTTTCCAAAACCATGAATTCAAATTCATGTTTTAACTATAATTCCTTACTGAGTCTTTCAACTCACAGTTCCAAATTGTATCATTCCAGATAATGTTTCAGGGGAGGAAACTTAAGAGGAGGACCTTGAACCCTAGGAGAAGGGTTGGAGAAAATGTCTTTTTGTAAAGGTTTAGATAATTTTTGTAAGAGCTGGCATGAGCCTCCGTGGTGTGGTGGTCATGGGTTATTCGGCTTAGTAAGTTAAGGTTTTAAACTGGTTGATATTTTGAGACCATGTTATAACTACTTTGAGTTATCGATGGGAAGCATGTTCTTATGTACGTTATACGCTAGCAATATAAGGCTTCTTTTAAATATTGAGGCATTATAATATTTCGCTGCAAGAATCCTCTGGATGAGGTATATGTATTCTGCTGCAAGAATTGTAGTAAGTACGCTTGAGCGTTCCTTGTTGGGAATGCTCGCGGCTGTCATTAGCCTCGTTTAGCTAGCGTTCGGGGCGTGACACTTAGCCTCCTTAGAGAGAAAAAGAGCTTGGAGGACTAGAGAAAAACCCAGATATCAAGAAAGCTAGTGCTACACCTGCCAAGACAAAACCTTTCTTACTCGAATCTTGTCTCCTTGCTCATCATTGTGCTTTACACTTATTTTTATTTGGCTTAGAGAGCCTTTCTTTATTATATATGTTGTGAAAATTCGCAAGTGCACGAAATCGTAACAAGTAATATAGTAATAAGAAAGGATGTTGAACCCACGAGGAATACTCACCTATTAACTATTGAAATTGTTCTAATTCTAAATTATTTAAAAATCAAGAAAAGTGGTGGATTCTGAAATTGAAGAAACAAAAATAAACTTAAAACAATAAACTTAAAGAAGATTTCACCCAAGAAGAAAACACTAAGCCATCTGACTCACCTAACCAATCCAATCCAAAATCCTAACCATGCAATCACTCAATTATCAACCTCTTTGACGGAGAAATATTCAAATTTATCTAAGACCCTGTCTCGAGTAGAATTATAAGTACCCAACATACAACAACCCGTGATATATCTATGCGAATTTAGAAGCAATTGAGCACATTAAGATTAATAATATTTCACATAAAAGCCGTACAAATCACGTTGGCACATTCCTGTCTTTCATTCAATTCATGGCATGCATCATTTGAAGCTAAACTACGTGCATCATCTCTCGAGTTAACACGCAAACAATTCATTCAACTATTGGCCAGATAATTGAAAGCATTAAACTCAATGATGTATACTTCAAAAAGAATGATAAAATTTCGATCACATAGTAATAAGATTCAGAATTGTCATGGTGAGGCTACATCGTAGCCTTAGCAATAGAAATTAGTTCTTAGCAAAATCAGAATAAATCATAATAACTCTGAAATTCATAATGTAAATTATACAAAGAGAAGAGAAGATAAAAGGATTAAGAATGAACTATATGTAGATCGGGAATCTCAATTGTTGAAAAACTCCAATTCAGCCTCTGTCTTCTTCACCTTGTTCCCAAGCTTTGGATTCCTCTCCAGTGGTGAAAAACTCTCCTTTCATTCGTCCCCTAGTCGTTCTCCCTCCTCTTCCTTAAAGACCTATTTGTTTCCTTAAAACAGGTTCTCAAAATAGGCAGTTTTTCTCTCGACCTCTGACTTGATGCTCCATTTTCACCTTTTGCAGTTCCTTTTTTGGAAAATCCCAAAACACGAAAGTTGTAGCCTTTTCTCTTAGCGTTTTGTAGACACAATGATTGACCTCATGCGAGTTCTATATCAAAATATATGCTCCAAATAATTCAATTGATTTATTCCTCCTCTTGTTTCATGCGGCACACCAAAACCTAATAAATTTTTAGCTTTTATTTAAAATAAAAACACACGTTGGCCTCACATTGTGAGCTAGACCCCAACCTCTCATTGACTTGGTGAATCCCGAAATTCTTGGCAGATTTGTTCCCCGACTTCTAGCTAGATTTTGAACTTTCAAACGACGTAACTAGGTTTTGGGCTCTTCATAAAAGTTTTAGGCCTTTGTCTTAGGTTTCCAGAGAATCAAACAAAACTGGAAAACGATGTCTATAGCTCCCGTTACAATCGATTGATCAAACAATATTCTGGTTTGCCTAGACCGGACTAACTATGGTTTTGCTTTGTTGACCTAACCCGAATTTGGCCTCTTCACATCTGCAAAATACCAAGAATTTCTAATAATTCAGTAAATGTAAAAATACCTCAAATTCTAGAGAACTAAGCAAAGAAACAAACAGAATGCTCTAAATCAACACCATTATGATTACCAAATGTGTGAAATAAATTCCCACATCAATATCCTTGTTCCCATCTTTTACAAAACATTTGAGTGTTCGTGTGATAGTTGGTCCTACTTGTGAGGGTAGAAGAAATCCCTTGGGTTATTGTGATTTGTGAAGGAAGTTGAAGCGTGAGCTTGTAACACGCTTTGTAACGGTTACATAGCTCCCTTAAGCTAAGGTGTGATTGCTATTGAAGAATAGTGGAGAAAATCTAAGGAAGTCAATAGCCTTAGGGTGAACGTATGCAAGTCTTAGCCGAACCACCTAAAAATACTAGTGTCATCTTTCTATCCCTTGCTCCCCTTTATTTGCATTATATATGCTATTGTGGTGCATTATTCTATATTGAATATTTATCTTGACTTATCTTTGAAAAAATGTTAATTTTTATTAAAACTCAATTCACCCTCCTTTTGGATTGTCAACTAGACTCACAAATTTTATTTATAGAAAAATCTCTTCATTGGACTAATTTAAGTAGGCTTTTAAAAGGTATAAACGGGAGGGGCGTCACAAGATATTAATGAATGAAATTAAACTTGGGAATCAATTACAGAAGTCAAAAATACATTTAAAAAGAAAAGCTGTCAGACATTGAGTAGAATAAAACAAAAATAGATCAAACAAGCAGAAAAACAAAAATAGGAGATCAACAGGGCCTTTGTGAGATGCTAGGCCACTCTTCTGGTTAATTATTTGGTACATATGAAAATTGACTAAAGTCATAAATATCATGTACCAAGCTACCAATATCATATACCAAGTCACAAATATCATGTACCAAGCCACCAATATCATGTACCAAGCCACAAATATCATGATGCAAGTAGTAAAAGTAAGAAGTACAACAAACATTGGCATATAAGGCCCAAATAGGAAGCCTTGTACCATACTTGTGTACCAAAAGTAAGAATTAGAAAAACTCAGAGGATATCAGACCCAACTATCATAAAGTATAGTAATATATAAATGGTGATGGACAAGTCTTCGAAGTGCTGTCTCTTTTCGAAGTGAACAAAAAGACAGATGCTAACAAAATAAAGACCACATGCAGACAACTCATTCTCAACAAAATCTGTAGATAACGAAAGCAATTATAACAATAACCCATGGGACCACATGTGCTGGCCATAAGAAATTAACATCAGAACCCCACGTAACCACATGATGTCGGCCACCATTGTGAACCACAATAAAATACTTGCATTTTTTTTTATAACAGCCCACAATCAAAAGTGCTAACAAAAAACCCATATATAGCCGAGGGTTTGGATGAATACATTCTCTAATCCCTAACTCGCAAGCACCAAAAACCATGCGTCAAAAAAAAATAACCACAGTTTAAACGCTAAATTCAGTCTGTGACAGCCATTCAGAATGATGAAAAACAGGGTTTGGAAAAGAAATAGCAGCTCGATTGAGGATATACCGTGTACAACCTTGACTCGATTGAGAAGAACATGGGACGCACGTGAGACAGGATTCCGTCAATTTTAATGAAAATTTGAACGGGCAGACATTGATAATTTTCAAAAGTTAGAGGACGTAAATCATTGTTTTCATAGTCAGGGCGAAAGATCAGGCATGATTGATTTTGCCTCATACTTGGAAGGCGAACAATGACATTACTTGAAAAAAAGTTAACAAAATAAAGAAGAATTGTTTTGTTGTTTTTTTTAGATTGAACTTATAAAAGAGAAAAATATCAGATAAAATTAATAAAGCAAAACAACTAAGGTTTCAAAAATTCATTTAAGAATTCGTGATGTCTCTGATCAATTATACTCAACTGGATGAGAATGATGATTTATTGTTGGGATAAATGTAAAATTGGTCCCTTTGGTATACGCAACAATCGATTTAGTCCCTGTGATATGAAAAACATCAATTTAGTCCCTGTGATTTCAAAAAGTGATAAAATCAGTCCCTAATGGAGGACCAATAACAAACGAAAATAGAATCACAGGGACTAAATCGATGTTTTTCATATCACAGGGACTAAAACGATTTTTTCGTATAGCACAGGGACTGATTTTGCATTTATCCCTTTATTGTTACCGTGCACACCAATTGATAAACAATATACAGAACATGAAGAGAGAGAGAGAGAGAGAGATAATTGAGACACAGATTTAACATGGTTCGGCAATAGGCCTACGTCCACAGGACAGAGCGGCCAAAGATTTTACTAACTGAAATAATTACTAGCTTACATCATAGACTCACTATTTATAAGAACTCAAACACTTGGATAACCAATTAGAGTTCGAATACTTGGATATCCTAATAGAACTCAAATCATTGGATATCCTATTAAATATTCTATTAGAACTCAACTACTTGAATATCCTAAAAATAGGAGCCATTTTTATCCAACAATCTCCACCTTGGCAAATATTGCCCCTTAGGAGAAAATCAAACAAGTTTTCGCCTCCACCTCCTCTCTCTAGCACTTGAAGATATTTATCAAGTCCAAGCAATGCTTGAACTTCTCTGTGATAACTTGCTTAGTCAACATGTCGTTGTTTTCTCAGAGGTGTGAACTTTCTCCAGCAATAATTCACCAGAAGCAACCAAATCTATGATCTTGTGAAACCTCGCATCAATATGCTTGGTTCTTGCATGATACACTTGGTTCTTCACCAAATAAATGACACTCTAACTATCACAGTGCAACTGAACTCCACCTTGCTGAACATTCAGCTCCTTGACTAGCCCTGTAAGCCACAAAGTTTCCTTAGCAGCCTCAGCGACTGCTATGTATTATGACTCAGCTGTGGACAATGCAATAACGGATTGAATCATGCAGTTCCAATAAATAGACCCTCCTGCAAGAGTAAACACATAACCTGTGTTCGATCTCCTACTATCCAAGTCGCTAGCATAATCTGCATCCATATAACCCACAACTGATAGATCACTCTATTGTCTTCCAAACATAATTTCATAATTCGTAGTACCCCTCAAATATATGAAAATCCACTTGACTGCATCCCAATGCTGTCTCCCTAGATTTGCCATATACTTGCTCACCAGGCTAACTACATGAGCCAAATCTAGCTTGGTACATACCATTACATACATTAGACATCCCACTGCACTGGCATATGGGACCTTTGACAAGTCTTCAGTTTCTTCAACATTCTTCGGGCACTGTGAGGTAGACAAACAGAAATTATTTGCCAAAGGTTTACTAATTGGTTTTGCATTCCCCACGCTAAACCTCCCCAACACCTTCTGTCACGCCCCAGACGTTAGTTTGACGAGGCTAATGACAGCCGCGAGCATTCCCAACAAGGAATCACTCTAGCGTACTTACTAAAATCTTACAGCGGAACTTTTTTTTTAAACTCTATATCGATTAACGCGCATACGGAACATTAGAACCTGCTCCTCAAACGATAACGTGAAATAATAGCTATAATTACACCAGAGTCTCAAAACAATAAGCTGGTTAACAGCTCTCTGCCTACAAGGCCGAATAGCGCATGACCACCACACATCGGAGGCTCATGACAGCTCTTTCCAAAATTATATCTAAACCTTTACTGAAATAACAAAGGGAGAGAACATCCTCGACAGCCCCTCACCTAGGGTTCAAGTCCTCTTCTTTGGTTTCTTCACCTGAAATATTGTCTGGAATGATACAATTTAAAACTGTGAGTCGAATGACTCAGTAAGGGATCATGTGAAATAAATATGCATGTCTTGCATAAACATGGGTATTCAAGTGCATGAATGTCAATGGAATGCTTGCATATGCATGAGACATCCGTATTTGATCTGAAAAACATGCACTAAAACTTAAAAATAATTTCTTCTTGATTTGGGCTACTTAATTCGCTCCATTTACCCCTGAAGTCAGGGTTGTGCGTTCCCTTTCGGAACTATTCCCCTTTCCCTTGAGAATATGTCATTTGGTCGAGCTTGCCCTTGATGTGGCCCTAGGCCTGAGGGCTAGACACGACCCTTGGAGGTACACACCTTCACGTAAACGTCCTTCAGTGTGGTTGCACAGACCTCAAGGACTTACCCAACCTTCACTTAAACGTCCTTCAGTATGGGCGTCCTAAGTAACATCCTTCACGTAAACGTCCTTCAGTATGGATGTACCTTCTTAACGTGGTACGATACGGACCAGAGCCCCTTGCTTAACTTGTCATAAAAACTCTCATACTTCCATTTGCATAAAGACTTCTTTCATGCTTTCATGCAAATGCTCATGTCATGTCATGCTTGATAAAATGAGAGTTCATGCTTGATAATGTCATGCTGTGTATAATTCCAGTTTTTAGAAAAGCGTAAGTTTCCACTTACTTCCACTTACCTTGGTCTCCTTTGAGTATTGGTATGGAGTTCGCCTACAAGCGATTCAAATATCTCACTTAGATGCTTAAGAATTTAATAACATTCAAGAAATACTTGTAATTATTTGGTTTTCCAAAAGTACATATTAATGAAATATGATTTCTATCACAAAATAATACTTAAGTAGATTTTGTAAAATGAATGAGGAAATACAATCAAAGACAAGTATCAAACATCTCTTATACGGTTGCTAAAGAGGCCATAAAAAAATACTCAATCAACTAGGTACACTTGCTCTTCCCAACCATCAATGATTTCAAGCCTATTCATGAATTTCCCACCATCCCAACCTCAAAAGCTTCATAACTAAGTTTATTCAACTATCCTCAATGCTAGAGTTCACAAGTCTTCAATCGGATCTCAAAATTCAACATATATGAAATTTTAACAGGGCCTGCTCAAGCGCCTGTCGAGCACAGGTCGAGCGCCAACTCCCTGTGTGGAATTTACCAAGGCCGCTCGAGCCCCTGTCGAGCGTTGGTCAAACGGCAAGACACTGTCCATCATATTTTCTTAAGGCCGCTCGAGCTCCTGACGCACGCTGGTCGAGCGCGATGTTACTTAAAAACAGGGTGCTAAAATCTTCTTATTCCAACACCCTAATCATGATCCCTAGCTTGATTCTTCGAACCATAAACAATTCCACACACTCTATTACATGCCTAAACAATCTTCATCTTCCATACAACCCGTGACACTCCTCTTAACATAAGATGCTTAGGTTTACATATTTTCTTTTAACAACTACACCCATGATTCTAGATTTAAAACCTCAGCTTGTTTTCCAGCAACAACACTCACTTCCAAAGCTCCTTTGAACCTCAACTCATATAGATATCAAAGAACAACACCCAATACCACAACCACTGATGAGAATCCGAGTAAGGCTTCAAATGTCCTAGTTCAAGTTCTCGTAGAGCCGGTTACGAGAGAACGAGACAAGAAGTTCAAGGACGTACTCGACGAAATCATTCATGAGATATGGACCCCGTTAATGATGTGAACCCCGTTATCCCGTAACGAGACCCAACAACTATAAGGAACCCTAGATCGTTTCTATGACTGATTTGAATGGAACCTCGACCCGTTGCTTAAGAAAGCAAGAACCTCGGTATGGTGATTACGCCACAAACGGGGATGGAAAACCGTTTGATAAGTCGAGTGGAATGCCACGGGAAATCCCGATAAGTTCGAGAAGTTCTTCAAAGAACCAAAGAGAATAAACCTCACAATTTCATTAATCAATGTCTCTTTCAATTACAATGCAAGAGCTCCTATTTAAAGGGCTGAAAATAACAAGGAAATAAATCTAACATAGAAAACCTAATAAAATTCGAAATTAGGCAAGAAATTAAATCCAAGTTTGCCTAAAACACATAAGACAAATAAGGAAATAAATTTCCCTATTTCCTAACATACTTGGCGCCTAAACCAAAAAGGAAGACTAAGGAAATAACTCCTTAGTTGCCTAAAACAACAACCTATTTAAGGAACTATATTTTGGACGTGAACAGTACCAAAATAAACTAAAGAAATATTCTTTATTTGCCTAACTCTAGACCTGGACGTGAACAGTACCCAACAAGGAAATTAAATGCTGAACAAAATAAATAATCAAAAGATTTCAAAAGGAAAGGATTTTGCCCTTAGAATTTCCATGCAATTTGATTCTTCTAGAATAGTCCCAAAATTATCTCTTGACCGGATCCTTCTAGAAAGTGGATCATCTTTGATGGGCCTCCACGAATGGGCTTGGGCCCATATCTCATGAATGATTTCGTCGAGTACGTCCTTGAACTTCTTGTCTCGTTCTCTCGTAACCGGCTCTACGGGAACTTGAAGTAGGACATTTGAAGCCTTACTCGGATTCTCATCAACCACTACATACCGGCCATGCATTCACAAATAGATTTCGGCGCTCTTCTAGGCTTTCCATCATATACTTAGGGTGCATCAATGTTGCCCTTGAAACCATAACCCAAGATCTAACCATATATCAAACGCTTAGGGCTTGGTTCTCATCAAGACTAACATGCATACAACCTAATATAACAAACCATGATTCCATCCTCAAACTAAAGCTATTGCATTTATCCCTCTTCTCTTGGTCTTTTTATCAAACAACTAGGGTGCATAAATAATTTCTCTTGAGCCCTTTTCCAGATCTACCCATATCTACCCATGGTTTCATGTAAGATCTATACTACTCTTAAAGAAAACAACATGTACACAACAAGAAAACAACCTAGCATTGTTGGTACCTGCAGCAAACAACCATCAAAAGAACAAGAAGGAAATGGGGTAATGAGTTTGTTCGGCCAGCAAGAAATTTTCACACCCAAGGGACGAACTCTACCTCAGTTTTCTTCTCTTTCTCCTTCTCCTTCTTCTTCTCCTTCTCCTTCTCCTTCTTCTTCTTCTTCTTCTTCTTCTTCTTCTTCTTCTTCTTCTTCTTCTTCTTCTTCTTCTTCCGACTTCTTCCTCTTCCTTCTCCCTTCTTCTCCTCGGTTGTGTGAGTGAGTTAGGGCAAATGAAAATGAGATGTGCAGAAGGGGGGGGGGTGAAAAGAGGTGTGAAAAGTGCTTAGGGGAGGAAAAGACAAATCTGCCCTCCCCCCCTTCTTTCTCTTCTTCACGTGAATCCCCACCTCTTTCCTTCTTTCTTTTTTTTTATTTTATTTTTCTGCCACTTCTTAAAACTAACCCTAACATACCTTCCCATTTTATTCTAAGAAATCACACAAATTTAGCCTAATTAATTCCAAATACTCAAATTTAATACTATATAAAAAATTGCAACAATATAACATTTTAATTATAATTAAAGATACATAAAAGTGCTAGGGGAAAATTCCACCTAGTAATGGTTTTAGATCAATTCAACCATATATGTCTTTCTCAATAATAATAGCACAAACTTAAGGGTCATAATTTTTACAACGATAGAAATAAAGTCAGGGTCTCACACCTTCTCCACATAACCGGCCTGAGATAACCATAATTTCCTGGCATCCCTATCCCTGAGAATGACAATCCCAAGAATCTTCTTGGCTGCGCCCAAATCCTTCATGTCAAATTCTCTACTCAACAAGGACTTCAGCTTGTTGACTTCTTTTATACTCTTAGCCGCAATAAGCATATAATTTATATACAGTGACAGAAAAATTAATGAACCGTCATGAAGGCTCTTAACATATACACAACCATCATACTTACATCTCTGGTAGACAATTCTGATCATGTAGGATTCAAATCACTTATACCACTGCCTCAGAGATTGCTTCAATCCATAAAGTGATTTCTTCAATTTACAGACCAAGTTCTCGTGTCCAGGTTGACAAAACCCATCTGGATGCTCCATCTAAATTTGATCTTCTAAATCACTATGTAGAAAAGTTTTCTTTACATCCATTTGCTCAAAACCATGTCATAGTTAGCTATCAATGCCAACGCTTCCTTGATAGAAGTGTGTTTGACAACCGGGGAGAAAAATTCATTATAATCAACATCTTTCCTTTGTGAGTAACCCCTTTGCTACTGAGCGAGCGTTAAACCTTTCCCCCTTTTTTTCTGATACTGCTTTTTTCTTCTTAAATACCCACTTGCAACCTATCGCCTTCTTCCTTTCATGAAGTTCCACCAAGTCCCACATCTGATTCTTATGCAATGACTTCATCTCCTCGACCATAACACCCATCCATTTACTTTCTTGGCTACTGATTGCCTCCTGAAAAGTTGTAGGATTTCCACTGCTAATGATAGGAGCATATGAAATCAAATCTTCATAACCACACCTGAATGGTGGCTTGATAGTGCGTCTGGATTTGTCTGTGGCTATACTGTGACGTTCCTCAGATGCTGAAGTTGTAGCCTTTGTACCCAGAACAATGTTCTTCTGTACATAAGTCTCTAACTCCACCTGCACAACCTGCTTGTCACTACTACTGCTTTCTGAAACCTGTTTCTCTTTACCCTGAGTACTTTTCAACATGGAATTTTAATCAAATACCACGTCCCTTTTGATCACTACCTTGTTTTCCTTTGGATCCCAAAGCTTGTAACCCTTAATTCCCTTCTCATACCCGAGAAAAATACACTGTCTAGACTTCGAGTCAAGCTTCAATCTCTCTTCACTAAGATTGTGTACATAGGCTGGACAACCAAAAACTCTCAATCCAGAGTAATATACCTCATTACCTGTCCATACCTCCTCTGTAATCTTACAACCTAGAGCTGCCCTTGGTGACCTATTAATCAAAAAACATATCATACTCACTACATCTGCCCAGAAGTTCTTTGTAACAGACCTATTCATCCTTTTTGCTACACCATTTTGTTGTGGTGTCTTGCATACTGTAAAGTGTCTCTTTATACCATTCTGCTCACAAAAACTCCTTGAACTTTGCATCCTTGTACTATGCACCATTATCAATCCTTAGACATTTGATCTTCCTCCCGGTCTGATTTTCCACTTCAACTTTTCACAACTTAAAACTTGGCAAACGTCTCTAACTTGTGCCACATGATGTACACCCAAACCTTCCTAGAACAATCATCAATGAATGTGACAAAATACACATGTCCTTCCCATGATGCTACCTTCACCGGTCCCTAAAGATCTGAATGAATGTAATCAAGTACACCCTCTGTCTTGTGTGTAGCTATCTTGAATTGCACTTGGTTATGCTTCCCTAGAACACAAAACTTGCAAAAATCAAGCTTGCATGTCTTCACGCCCTTCAACAGATTTCTCTTGTGAAGTTCTAACATATCCCGCTCACCCATATGACCCAACCTTATATTCCACAAAACAGTACTATCAGACTCAGACTCCACAGAAGCAACTCCCCCTACAATTGTACTACCTAACAACTTGTATATATTTTTTGAACTTTTACGCCCTTTCATCACTACCTTCACACCCTTAATCACTTTCATTACTCCACCTTCAGACTTGTAAGAAAAACCCTTTGAGTCTAAAGTACCTAATGAAATTAGATTTTTTTTCTACATCTAGAATATGTCTAACATCACATAATGTTCTAACCAACCCATCAAATATTTTAATTCTGTTATCTCTTATGCCAATGATTTTACAATGTGCAACATTTTCCGTTGTCATAATACCAGAATTAACTGACATGTAGTTGTCAAACCAACCTCGGTTGGGCATTATGTGAAACGAACATGCTGAGTCCAAAATCCAATAATCAATTGGATGCTCTAGAACAGATGAAAGAGAAAGCATGTCACCATCCTTGTCATCTCAGTCTTCCTCCACTACATTGGCAAATTTTGAGGAACCTTTATTCTCGTCATCCTGAATCTTTTTCTTATTTTGACAATTCCATTTTATGTGCCCTTTCTTACCGCACTTAAAACAATTGATATCTTTCCAGTTCCTGGACTTCGACCGAGAATTCTTGCTATTTGAACCACCCTTGGTTTTGCTTCTTCCACACTCCTGATTACCCTTCACAATTAGCCCTTCCCCCTTGAGAACTCTCATCACTGGCTTTCTCCCTCTGATGAAACACCAACAGGACCCTTTTGACATCCTCCAACTTCAGGGAATCCTTCCTCCATGTCAGAGTTGTAACCAAATTCTCATTGGTAGTAGAAGTTGGCAGAGAATTCAACAGCATCAATGCCTTGTCTTCGTCTTCAAACTTCACATCAACCCTTTTCAGATCGTTAACAATCTGATTAAACACGTTGACGTGTTGGCTCAGATCTGAGCCTTCCACCATCCTAAGACCAAACAACCGCTGCTTAAGATAGAGTTTGAACCAAACTGCCGCCGGAGATTCTTCGTCTATAATGTGATACATCACATCATCAGCCAAAGAAAGCCAGATAGTAGCCATTGCTTTGGCCTCAAGCTTCTTCCACTCTATCTCTCCTTCATGTCATCTAGCTTCTTCCCCTATAAGGCCTTCACCATCCCTTGTTGCACCAACAAATCTTTTACCCTTTGCTGCCACAATCCTAAAATCCTAGTTCCATCGAACTTCATCACATCCAATTCAACAATCGAAGTATTTACCGCTATTATTGACCTAACCCTCTGATACTAATTGTTGTTACCGTGTACACCAATGATGATCAATATACGGAAATTGAAGAGAGAGAGAGAGAGAGAGATAGTTGAAACACAGATTTAACGTGGTTCGGCAATATGCCTACGTCCACAGGAGAGAGTGGCCAAAGATTTTACTATCTGAAATAATTCTTGAGTTACATCATAGACTGACTATTTATAAGAAACCTCAGACCCTGCATTCCTAAACCTATTAGAACTCAAACACATGGATAACCAATTAGAGTTTAAATACTTGGATATCCTAATAAAACTCAAATACTTAAATATCCTATTAGATATCCTATTAGAACTCAACTACTTGAATATCCTAAAAATAAGAGCCATATTTATGCAACATGATTCTCTCCGATCGAAAAATCTAATAATAAGCCCTACGAAGATATTCATATTATATAATTTATGAATAATTATTATTTGACAATAAAGCTCTAATATACAACATAGAAATATTCGAAAATCACAATGAATCAATTGGAATGTATATATGAGAAATTAATCTAAGTATATAGAATCATTCGATTAAAGAGAAATCAATTTATTATATCATCAATGACAAAAATAACACCACAAGCTATTAAACTTCACTTTTAACCATAGTGTTACATCTTCATAATGAAAGCCATAAAATTCCAGAGAAAAACATATATCTACTACAAAAGTAATAGAAAGTACAAGCGTCCCAATTCTATATATGTTCTCCGCCCCTTTTAAGTTCTTCTCCTTTGAGCGCATTTTTTCACCCTTGAGATTTGAAAATCTCAAAATCATTTTGAAATTCAAAGTTTTTGTTAACTCAAAGAGCTTTCAAACGCCCCAACGATCGTATTATTTTGATAACTAGTTAATTACTTATTGTTGGAAAATCCCATGACACATGGGAACATCCACATGTGAGTTTAAATTTAAAAGCTGGAGTTTGAATTATAGTTAAATGAAGATCTTATGTAGATCTCTATTTGAACTGTTAAATTGGAGATCTTTGGTAAATCTCCATTTGAATTCAAACTTAGCTGATTTCTCTCATAGGGATTCTCTGTGTGAGATTTCTGTGTACGTTTATTTAAGAAAATAAACTTAGTGAGAAAAATCAATCGACATATTCTAAACAGTCTCACAGAGAAGAACTTTATCTCAAGGCATCAGGCTTCCATCTTTTAGCCTTGGATCTGAAGGGTGGAATTCACAAGGAAACTCTGGTAGCCTTCTGAACGACTTGAGAGCAGTGTTCGTGATTCGTAGACCGTTGATCATGGGCTGTAAGACGAGCGACCAATATTCCTGCAAATCGGAGATTTCGCACAAGGTATTTCAGATACCCACTCCGTTTAAGTAAGATCTAACACTTATTAATTTTTTTCGCTAAACATGTCAAGATACATGCGTCTTTCTATCTGATGTTGATAGTATTGCTGAATTGAAAGAGTTTTTACTGCAACAGTTTGATACAAAAGATCTGGGAAACCTATAGTACTATCTGGGCATTTAAGTTGCTAGATCTAAAACGTGTATCAATTTGTCTCAGTGAAAATACGAGCTTGATTTGTCGAAGGAGACGAGACTTTGGGGTACTCGTTCTGTTGATATTCCTATAAATCCTAACTAAAAATTATTAAAATATGAAGGGGAGTTGTGTTTTGAAAACCTAGTCGGTATCGATGTTTGGTGGGTAAGTTAATTTATCTCCCCAGTGCTGGGCATATATCATATGCAGTCTAATTTATAAGCTAGTTTTTCGATAATCCTCGGGTTTCATTTTAGGAGGCTATTATATATACGTATCATTTGGAATCTAAAGAAGGCTCCCTGTCTTGAGATATTATATAGATGGATTGGTCACCTCCGAGTAGAAGGGTTTACTGATGCGGACTTAGTAGATTCTCTTTTAGATAGAAGGTCCATTACAGGACATTATACATTCCTTGAGGGAGATTTAATTGGTCACTTGAAAAAGTAAGAAAAAAAACCAT
The DNA here is from genome assembly GCA_963930655.1 of Myrica gale. Taxonomy (NCBI): domain Eukaryota; kingdom Viridiplantae; phylum Streptophyta; class Magnoliopsida; order Fagales; family Myricaceae; genus Myrica; species Myrica gale. Next base: position 9,317,728 of record OZ005619.1, on the reverse strand, counting down.
GGTGGCAAGGTCTAGTGCAGAAGGAAAATGCAGGGTGATGACACATATACAAGGAGTAAATTAACGCGGTTGCAACATTTCCTCTAGCAAATTGACATGGTTCCAATATTTTTTTGTAATAATCAAGCAACTCTATATATTGCATCTAATATTGTTTCGTGAGAGAACTAAACCTATTGAAGTGACTGTCACTTCATTCGAGACAACCTAATCAATGGAGACATCTACCTCATTAATATTGCGAAGTCAGGGGATCAAATAACTGATATATTTATCAAAGCTATGTCTAGTAGTCGATTGGAATATATGCTCCAAGCTGGATCTATGTTGATATATATGATCCAACTTGAGGGGAGTGTTAAGAAAAGACTGGAGTATTGAGGGAAATAATATTTTTTAGTTAATGCTTTGTTCACAATGTGGTTTACTTATTTTCTATATAATAGAAGTTTGAGAGAGAGTAATTAGTTCTTTCTCCCGTTTTTGCCAAATCCTAATCTCTCTAACTAACCTAAATGGTACCAATTATGTTTAATGGGCCCGATATGTAGAGGTACTTCTCCATGGAAAGGAATTGTTTTGTCATTTTAACTCAAGAAACACCTACTACTACAAGATACTCATCTAGTTCTACTACGACTGATAATGGGGTTACACCGTCAACTCTAGTCAAAGTTATACAAATCTTTGAGATCAGAAGATGTTTTGATAATTTCTCTTACGTTGTTGAACTGTATTGAGCATCATATTGGGTCTTTCTGTATCTATCTTCCTATACTGAAGGATATTTGAGATCATCTCAATTACATCTATTCTAGTACTGGCAATACTACTCATATCTATTATGTCTACAAGCAATATTTTGGCTTTGAACAAGGTTCTTAGAGTGTGGATGAATATTACAATCAAAGGTTTATATTCCTGAGGTGTTCTCTAGGATCTAACAAACAACTCTTATGGGCCATTAAATGGTTCTCAGTCAGGTTCTGATCAGAGTGGAGAGCGACATCCTATTCTCTCTTCTCGTTGATGTTTTGTTAATACTTCACGTGTAAGGCGAGGAGATCAAGGTGGTCGTGGTTCCATGGTGGACATGATGCTCCTAGTCGTGGTTGTGTTGGGATTCGCGAACATAAAAGTTGTACTCATTATGGTCGAAACAATCACTCTGTGGGTTTCTATTGGGATTTACATGACAAGCCCTCAACGACTACGAATCGGGCTAGACTCCTGCCAGCAGGAATCACCCTCCATCTCTGGATCAGTACTTGGCTCAAACCTGACACTTGATTTTGAAAAAGTGATTGTCAATTTTTTAAAAAAATTGCATTCAATCATAGGCCTGGATGTTCTATTAATTTTTACCCCACTCATGTGTATATTTTAGGATCTCAACACACGAAGGTTTACTTGTATGTCATCTGAACCTTCTTTCAATCTCCCCACCTTGAGCTCTTCAGATAAATATCCTTTCAAGTTGCAATTCTTGTTGACTTTAGTTCACAATTGAAATTTTGATGATTATTATATGTTTATTAATATTACAAAATGAACATCTACAATACCAAAGAGACAAATGATTAAGAGACAAGTCACAAAGGTTGAAAAGCAAGGAGTTCAAGGCATGAAAACCTTAGGGTATAAATTTGTAACTCTATAGCTCATTACATTGAGAAGCTTGATCACACACTCACTTTTCAAAATATTTAGAAAAATTAAATTTTTTAAAAGAACTCCAAATTCTTTTAGGAGATATTCTATAAGTTTAAACAAGAAATAGTAGTCCAAACTTTAATTAAAAGTTCGAGTTTCTGACTTACCAGATGGATTACCTGTTGCACATCGAATGTAATCGTGAAGAGACCAAACTTTTCATCATCTTTGTTTTAATTGAATTCAATATTGAACGACCTCCAGTCGACCGATATGTATATTTGTCAAGCCCCGAACGCCATCCCGTAGGGACCGTGACAGCCGCGAGCAATTCCGAGGAAAGCTCCAGCTAACATCCTTAAACTTACAGGGGAAAACATAGGACCGAGAGAGAGAGACGGGCCAAACTCAACATCATAAAGATCCTTAATTAAACTTAGTATCTTATAATACACATTACCTGATTAACACATAAACACGTGACGGATCTCATCGATCAGGTCACAACAACAAAACATAGAAACTTCTTTCTTCTAAGTCAGATAATCCTCCGGACTTCCTTCACCTGAGGCATCTGGAATGACACAGTTTTAAAAACGTGAGTCAAAAGGACTCAGTAAGGGACTTAAAATTGGACTTGATTATCATGAGAAATCATAATTCATGATGCACATGCATGTTCCATGATTATGCACGTGCCCTTGATCGTAAAACTTGTTCGTGCACTTGAATTTTGCTTTTGGCCCTTGAAAATAGTTCATTCATAACTTGTGGGCTACTTACGCTCCATTTAACCCCTGGAGTCCGGGTTGTGCGTTCCCATCGGAACCGTCTCCCTTACCCTTGGGGACATTTCATTTGGTCGAGCTAGCCCTTGAAGTGGCCCCTGGCCTGATGGCTAGACACGACCCCTGGAGGCCCACAGCTTCTCATTGTCCTTCAGTGTGGTTGCATAGGCTCTTAGGATTCACCCAACCTTCTCACATTCGTCCTTCGGTATGGGAGTCCATCTTGATTGTACGGTACCGACCAGAGCCCTTAACTTGACTTGTCTTATCATAAATCTTTCCATATGACATTGCATAAAAATCACTTTTAGAAAATCATGCAATGCTCATGCCATGTGATGCTACTTGAAATGAAACTATGCAGCGTGTCATTCCAGTTTTGAAAAAAAAAATGTAAGTTTACTTACTCACTTACAATTCACTTACTTCCATTTACATCCCACTTACCTTGGTCTCCTTTGAGTAATGGTACGAAGTTCGCCTACAAGCGATTCAAATACCTCTTAGATACTTAGGAATTAATCACATATACATACAAGAAAAATACTTGAATTTAGTTCGGTTTTTCCCAAAAGTACATTTCTGAAAATACTATATCATTTTCAAAGGTTCACTTTAGAAAACTCTTATTAAACACTTGAGAAAAGTAATTATCATATAAACATAGAATCCTAAGTTCAAAACAGCAACTCGAAGGTCTAATACCGCTAACTTAACCTCTTGATCTCTAAAGATTTGCTGATCTATTTCATTTCACACTAATCACTTAGATAAGTTGCTGACTTAAGCCTTAATTAACTAAATTACATGACTTGCAATGGATTATATTCATATCTTAATGAAGTCTCCAAAATAGCAAGCTAAATGGTGCCAAAAATCCAAGCTTGACATATTCTCAATCTCATACACTAAAGCCAAACTTAGTTAATTAACTAACTCATCTTATCCAACATTTAACAAGGCAAATCCGTGATATATATACTCCATCTAATGTCCAACCCATGGCACCCTTCTAAGCATATGATTTTTAAGTTTACATTACACCATAAAACTTCGTTTGCACATCCATATATTCGGCCATCAACCTAGATTTGCATTTCTAAACCATTCGGCCATCAACCAATGACATGCATGTATGTAATCTTCACATCCAACATGAATCCCTACCTCCAACAAGCAATTACACAACCTAGGGGTACTAATCATAACATAGATTCAAGATCTAGCAAGGAAAATCATTCGGCCAAGCATAAATGTCATAACCTTCAATGGCCGAAACTAAACTTAGCATATCTCGTCTTCACATGCATTTCTCTTTTACATTTCAGAATTATTTACACATGCATTTATCCATTTACATCATAGCACCTCTAAATCATTAGATCTAACACATGTTCAAGGAAAGCTGAGAAGGGTTTCAACCAATCAAGAAGAAAATAGAACATGCATGGTTCGGCTAAGCAACACTCTTTGCTAACCAAAAAATCCAATCCTACCTTGCTTGTGCTGAACTCAAGAGCTGGGACCTAGCACAAAAATATACAAAATCAGGACCTATAAAGGAAAAGAGTCAAAAACAGTACATGCAAAAACAAAATCTACCATCTACCTCCGACTAAAGCACTCGGTTTGCACCAAAACTTCACTATCCTTCAACTTTCGGTTCCTCCCACTAGAATCGCTTCAAGGGCTAAGAAAGGTGTTAAATATGTGCTGAGATGAAGGGTTGAAGTGAGGAAAAAGAGGAGTAACAGTTGCTGGAAATAGCTTGAAGAAGACAAGGCAAAGCTTGGAGCTTGAAGTTGTTCGGCCAAGAGAGAGCAAGCTGAAATAAGTTTCTGTCAAAGGGGAAATGGGCTGAGTGAAGAGAGATATCCGGCCACCGAGAGAGGAAAGCAAGCTTGAACAAAGAGAGAGATGAGCTTTGGTCACAAGGAAAAAGAGAGAGAGAGCAGCAAGGAGAAGTATTCGGTCAAGGGGAAAGTGAGCAAATGAAATGGAGAGAAGTGAAGTTGATGTTATGAGTGAAAGGCAAGGGTGAGGAATGAATTTGGACTGAAATTTTGTCAAGAGGGAGAAGGGGGCAACTTTGGTTCTTCCGTCCATGCTTATTGGTTGCATGGGCGGCAACCAACAATGCAAGGCCACCTTGCTGCACATGTCATATCCATCCTAGCTCCCGAGGCCTTCACGTGATTCACCAAGAAAAGCGATTTCCAACTTGTTCTAGCCTTTCACGTGAACTACACCTAAAACTCTAGAATTCTCCTCTTGCTCTCACGTATAACTCTCTTGCCATTTCACTTTTCTTTTCTTTTGTTTCACTTATCACATAAGTACATTGGTTTATCTCTAATATGTACCTTAGCTTATCACAATATATGCATTCTAACTTATCACCAATAAGCGCCTCAACTTATCTATATCAACACCACAACTTATCTCAAAGATAATCACTCTAGCCTATCTCTTTGATAATCACAATAGCTTATCATCCTAACAACTCACTAGCTTATCACTAAGATAAGCACACTAACTTATCAATTAAATTCTTTATCAAGCTTTCTTATATACCTAACAACTTATCACCTAATTTCTCTAATGATAATTAAGACTACCTAATGATGATTAAGGTTACCCAATAAAAGACACAAAATAATTTATATGCTTAACATAAATTTCATAACCATAATATCATGATTTCTACTTAAGGAATTTGGCATTGAGAGATAAAATTCTCTTCATGTATTTAACTTCATGAATTATGGAATATAATAAGCAATGGAAAAATAAGTTCATAGAAGAAATCTACCTAGCAAGATTCGGCTCTAGGAAAAATAGTGATAAACTTGTACTAATAAACTTTCACAATAATAAAGAAATTATCAAAAGGAAATTCTTAAATAAAATTTTCATAAGAAAGATAATGTACCATAAACATTAAACTTAGGTCATACATTGGCCAAAAATATGGCCCCTTGAGTTAAATTAAACGAATACATAGGAAATAGCAAAAAAAGAAAACGGGGTCTCACATCCTCCCCTCCTTATAAAAATTCCGACCCCGGAATTTCTTTACCACCAATAGTTCTGTCCTGACTGCGAGTGTGCAGGACCATAGGGGTAGGGGCGAACATTCGTGCTTGCCTCACTACTAATTTCTCCCTGATACATGTGGTCTGGGGAATTACTCCCCGTCCAAGAGTGTGACATAGTTCCTTGGTTCTGCTCCTCTAAACTAGGATCATGTACTACGTTTTCTAGTGGTCCACGATACCTGGGTCTAGATTCTACTTTCTGTGATGGAAGGTGTGTCTCAGATGTGGCATCCTGAGCTCTAACTCTCCTACGATGTCTACTCCTAGAACATCGCCTAAGGGTACACTCATGTCTTGGGCTGTTCTGCCTAGGTTCTTCCTGTTGTTGTTCTCTTGCTTCATTAGGCAATGGATCCTCTTCCAAAGGGTCCTCTTCTAGATCCTCCTCGGGATCCTCCTCAAAATCTTCTGCCCTAACGGCTCTCAAAGGAATAGCATTTATTGGCGACTCTGGCCAATAAAGGTTTTCCAGATACGCAGAGTAATCTGGGGTTAGGGGTTGCCTCTACCTGGAGGGTCCAGGCTGGTCTTCTGCCGGAGGTGGCGGGGGCTTGGTATGTCCCCACCATACCTTCTTGCTAATAGGGTGAATAAGGCCGGTATGACCTCATCACACCTTCTCTACCGATCTCACGTGGTGCAAAAGTCAGAGCGACATTGCTTGTCACGCCATCCCGCAGGGACCCTGACAGCAGCGAGCAATCCCCAGGAGAGCTCCAGCGTTCATACATACATACAGCGGAAAAAATACAGAATCCCGAGAGAAACGAGCGAACTCATAACATGACTATGGTTCTCAATAAACTTGCATCTTAATATATACATAACGTGTTTAGCACTTAAACAAGTGACGGATCTCATCGATCAGTTCACAACAACAAAAACATATAATCTTTCTTCTAAGTCAGGTAGTCCTCCTGACTTCCTTCACCTGAGGCATCTGGAATGACATAATTTTAAAAACGTGAGTCAAAAAGACTCAAAAAGGGAAAAACATAACTTTAAAACATGATCTTGACTTGGACTTGCTTAACATGGGAAATCATAATTCATGATGCACATGCATGTCATGGGTATATGCATATGCTCTTGCTGGTAGACAAACTTATTCTTGAAATTGGCCCCTGGCCCTTGAAAACATTTCCTTCATAATTTGTGGGCTACTTACGCTCCATTTAACCCCTGGAGTCTGGGTTGTGCGTTCCCATCGGAACCGTCTCCCTTACCCTTGGGGACTTTTCATTTGGTCGAGCTAGCCCGTAGTTGCCCCAGGCATTTGAAATGTGAAGGAGTGGGGGGGAAATAATGCGTAGAAGGCTAATTGAATATCACTAGATTCAATTATGACAATGACAAAGAAGTTGAAAATGACAAGAGAGAAAAGGGGGGTGAATCTTGTTGAGGTGTGGCCGACCAAGGCATAGTCACTTTCACCCTTTTTCTCTCACCTCATCCCTTTTTCCCCTCAAGCCTTGCCCTCCCACGTGAAGCTCCTTGCCCATTCATTTCATTTTCTCTCATTTCTCACTTAGCCTTCACGTGAACAACACACCATTTCAAGCTTTTCTTCTTTTGTCTTGTCTTGTCAATTTAATGCTCATCTTATCTCTTCTTTGCTCTTCACATGGACCACAAAGCTTTAGGACTTTTCCACTCCTTGCTCTTCACGTGCTACACCATTCTAGACTCTTCTCACTTGTTGCATTTCACTTATCTTCTTTTACTTCTCTTATCAAATAACTATCTCAACTAATCACACACATATGTATTCTAACTTATCGCCTATAAGCACTTTAACTTATCTAATTCAATACCACAACTTATCAACTTATAAACATGATAACCTATCTCAAAATAATTGCTCTAGCCTATCTCTAAGATTGTCACAACAACCTATTAGCTTAAAAACTCTCTAGCTTATCACTACGATAAGCAAGTGTGTTTATCAATTAAATTCTCTTCAAGCTTATCATATAATATCTCTAATGATAATTCAAAACTAATAATTAAGGCCACATAATGATGATCAATGCTACCTATTAAAGACACACAAAAATATTTAAATGGTCACATGAATTTCATGATTTTCTACTTAATTATTTTCGGCCATAATATATAAATCTCTCTTCATAATTTAATTTCATGGATTATGGAATATACTAAGCAAATGGAAAATATAAATCCATAAAAGAAACTTACCTAGCAAGTTTCGGCTCTTAGGGAAAATAAAATTTAAACTTGCACTAAACTTCCACAATGAAAAGAAATTATTTAAAGGAAATTCTTGAAACAAAATTTCATAATAGTTAATGTACCTTAAGCTTAGGTCATACATTGACCAAAAATATGGCCCCAAAATTTAAATTAAAAGCTAATACATAGGAAATAACAAAAGAGATAAATGGGGTCTCACATTGCTACTTGACGGTCTTGCCAAACCTTGGGATCTATGGTTGACCCTGAACAAACTGCGGTACTCACGTGCCGTCATCCTTCTCTGAGAAGGAGTGGCCGACTGCTGGGAACGTGGGGGTCGGCTACTCGGTGGCATCTGACAACACAATACAATAGTCAGCCATGTACATGAATAAAATATATCGACATATATCACAAAGAATTAACATTCTTTATGCAAAAGACATCAATCATATAATAACCAAACAGTGCACAAATCACACATAACAACTTCATTCAAGGGAAAGAAGTAGATACTTTAAATTTCATTTTCCTTTCAACTAAGGGTATTTTTCATACATCTCGCTCTCTAATTCCCATGATGCCTCCTCTACTCCATAGTTTCTCCATAGAACCTTTACAAGCGGTATAACCTTTGTCCGCAACTGCTACTCCTTTCTATCGAGAACCCTCACTGGTTCTTCTACATAGGGTTCTCTTTGATCTGCAAGGGCTCATATTCTAATATGTGAGTAGGGTCAGGTACATACTTGCGTAAGAGCGACACATGGAATACATCGTGTACTCCTCCTATGGATGGCGGCAACGCCAATCTATATGCCACCGGTCCAACGCGCTCTAGGATCTCGAAAGGTTGTATAAATCTGGTTTGAAGCTTTCCCTTCTTCCCAAATCGCGCTACTCCCTTAGTTGGAGAAATCTTTAAGAACACCTTACGTCCTTCTTCAAAAGTTAGCTCCCTCCTTCGATTGTCCGCATAGCTCTTCTGTCGACTTTGGGCCGTAATAAGTCTTTCTTTGATTACTTAAATCTTCTCCTTCGTCAGCAGGATTATCTCCGGACCCAACAGTCTTCCTTCCCCTACTTCATCCCAATACAATGGCGACCTACACTTCTGCCCATACAAGGCTTCATATGGTGCCATGCCAATGCTTGATTGGAAGCTGTTATTGTATGCGAACTCTGCTAATGGTAGATATTGAGCCCAACTGCCTTTGAAATCAATTACGCAAGCCCGAAGCATATCTTCCAAAATCTGAATGGTTCGCTCGGATTGCCCATCCGTCTGCGGGGGGAAAGCGGTACTGAAGTTCAATTTAGTGCCCAAGGATTCATGCAATCTTTTCCAAAATCTCGAAGTGAATCTTGGATCCCTGTCTGACACTATACTCTTGGGTATACCATGGAGTTTAACAATTTCTTGAAGGTAAACTTCAGCTAGCTTCTCCGGGGTATACTTCACCCCAATGGGCTGACTTAGTCAATCGGTCCACAACTACCCATATAGCATCATAGCCAACTGTCGTTCGAGGTAGCCCAACAAAAAAATCCATGGCTATTCCTTCCCATTTCCACTCCGAAATCTCTAGGGGCTTTAACGTCCCTGCTGGTCTCAGGTGTTCTGCCTTCACTCTCTGACAGGTCAGACATCGGGCAACATATTCTGCAATCTCCCGCTTCATGTTCGGCCACCAATAGACCTTCTTGATGTCTCGATACATCTTTGTTCCTTCTGGGTGGATGGTATAGGGCGTGGTATGTGCCTCTGCTTAGATCAAGTCTTTGATTCCTCCCGTACTAGGGACACAGATTCTGCTTCGGTACTTCAACAGTCCCTCCTTATCCTCAAAGTCGGGATTATTTTTCTTCTCAATCATTTCTCTGATTCCTGCTACCACGGCATCGGTCTTCTGGGCTTCGCGAATTTGCTCCTCCAGCGATGGTTGTAATGAAAGCCCTGCGATTGAAACAAACTGATCTGTCATAATGAGCGTGATCTCCACCCTTTCTAGATCCTTCATGATCCCTTTCGACACTGTGTCCATGGCACTCGATTCGGCCGACTTCCTACTTAAGGCATCAGCCACCACGTTTGCTTTCCCCGGGTGGTAGCTAATGGTGCAATCATAATCTTTAATCAATTCTAGCCAGCGCCGTTGCCTCTTGTTCAGCTCCTTCTAAGTGTTGAAGTACTTGAGGCTCTTGTGATCAGTGAATATTTCGCATCTAACACCATAAAGATAATGCCTCCATATCTTCAACGCATGTACGACTGCAGCTAGTTCCAAATCGTGAGTGAGATAATTCACCTCATGCGGCCTCAATTGCCTAGACGCATAGGCGATGACCTTCTTATCCTGCATCAGAACACATCCCAAACCTTGCTTCGAGGCGTCGGTATAGATCTCATACTCCCCATGCTCTGAGGGCAAAGCTAATACCGGGGCAGTAACTAAATTGGCCTTTAAAGTCTGGAAACTCCGTTCGCACTCGTCTGTCCATTCGAACTTGACATTCTTTTTGGTTAACAAGGTCATGGGCATAACTATCTTTGAAAACCCCTCGATAAACCATCGGTAGTGTCCTACTAACCCCAGGAAACTTCTTATCTCCTTAGCATTCGTAGGCCTTGGCCACTTGAATACAACATCTACTTTACCCGGATCTACAGCAATCCCTTCACCCGACACTACAGGTCCCAAAAATCGAACTTGTTCCAACCGGAACTCACACTTGGAGAATTTGGCATACAACTTCTTCTCCCTAAGGATCTGTAAAACAATCCTTAAATGCTTCACATTTTCCTCCTGATTGCGAGAGTAAATCAGGATGTCATCAATGAACACCACCACAAACTTGTCCAGGAATTCCTTAAACACCCTGTGCATCAAGTCCATAAATGCGGTCGGGGCATTGGTTAACCCAAATGGCATCACCAGAAATTCATAGTGACCATAGCGGGTCCGAAAGGCCGTCTTAGGTATGTCTCCTTCCTTCACTTTCAACTGGTGGTAACCCGATCTAAAATCAATCTTTGAAAACGATTGTGCCCCTTGCAACTGATCGAACAAATCATCAATACGGGGCAACGGGTACCTATTCTTTATAGTCACCTTATTCAACTCTCTATAGTCAATGCACATCCGAAGACTTCCGTCCTTTTTCTTCACAAACAAGATCGGTGCTCCCCAAGGTGACACACTTGGCCGTATAAACCCTTTCTCCAGAAGATCTTCTAGTTGGACCTTTAGCTCCTTCAACTCTGCTGGAGCCATCCGATACGGCACCTTGGAAATTGGGACTGTCCCTGGCTCCAATTCAATACCAAACTCCACCTCCCTATCTGGTGGTAAACCAGGTAAGTCTTCCGGGAATACGTCCGGAAATTCACTCACTAACGGGATTTGCTCAAGTTTAGGAGCCTCCTTCTGCGAATCGTTCGCCCAGACTAAGTATCCTTCATGCCCTCCTTGCAACAACTTCTTAGCCTGCAAGGCCGAGATAATCGCTGGCCTTCGCTCCATCTTCTTCATACCGGTAAAGCAACAATCCGGTCTCCCCTCCTTTTGGAAACGACCTTCTTCTCATAGCACCGAATACTAGAACCATGTTTCGCCAACCAATCCACGCCTAGGATAACATCAAATTCACCCATTTCCATAACTATCAAGTCAGCCAACATGACCTGCCCTTCCATTTCTATCGGATAGTTTTTCACCATCCGGCTACAATCGACTCTTCCCCCAGCGGGCGTTGACACAAGAACATTAAAGTCTAACGGCTCACTGAGTATGGCATGTGTCTTGCAATATGCTGATGCAATGAATGAATGCGTGGCCCCCGAATCAAATAGAACTAGGGCTTCTCCCTGGGGCAAAGGCAACTTACCTGCCACTACTCTGTTCTGATTCTCCGCATCCTCCGGAGTCAGTGCATATAGCCTTGCTTGTGTTGGGCCTCCTTGCCTCCTTGCATTGTTCTGCTGCGGGGGTCGGGGTGCTTGGTTTGAGCCGCCTGTATTTCTACAGTCTCTGGCAAAGTGACCAGGCTTCCCACATTGGAAACATACGCCTGGCCTGCATTCCCCCAGGTGTCTCCTGTTGCACTTGTTACACAGAGGAAATTCGTTCCCTCCGGAAGTCTGAGTTCCACTAGGCCTTTGGTTCGGCCTCTGGATCGGTCTCTGGTGCAGTCTCTGCGATGAATCTGGCTTACTTCTCTTCCAGGGCATCTGCGGTGTTGTTGGATTGGAAGGAGTCTTCCTCTTTTGCTGCTCATGGTAAGCCGCTATTCTTTGTAATCCTCGCTCCACAATCAACGCCCTTTCTATCACCTCGGCTAGGGTCTTCAAATTATGGGTATAAACTCTGTCGTAGATCCGTGGGTGAAGTCCTTCTTTGAACATTCTAGCCTTTCTCTCTTCGTCCGGCACCAAGTACAAAGCAAACCGTACTAACTCCAAGAATCGTCCAGCATATTGCTCCACCGTCATAGTCCCTTGAGTTAGGGTGGCAAACTCCCTTGCTTTTGCTTCCCGAGTTGTCCTTGGGAAGTAACGATCTAAGAATTTCTGCTGAAACCTTTCCCAGGTTATGGGCTATTCCCCCAACTCCTGGCTTAATAATACTTTCTCAGACTGCCACCACCTTTTGGCATCTCCCTGTAGCTTAAACGTAGCAAAGCTCAGCTTTTGGGCATCAGTACACCCCAAGACTTCGAGTAACTCTTTAATCTCCACCAGCCAGTTCTCTGCCAGAATAGCATCTCCTTTGCCATTGTACGTTGGCGGGTGCTGACGATTAAATTGATCAAATGTACACCCTTCAGGGCGACCTCGTGCCCCTTCTACATTGGCACCTTGTTGCACCTGCTTGGCAATAAGCTGAGCCACGTGCCTCAAGACTTCATCGGTGGTAACACCCGAATCCTCGGTGGTAACACCCGGATCTTTAATGCAGTAGTACATACTTGAGCTCATTACAATTGGTCAACAATGCCTTTATCTGTGCGGTATAAATCTCCAATAGTTCCTCGATTCCCTGCTCATCTAATCTCAATTGCAGAACCAAGTTCAATGTCAAAATTCATTATCCTCAAAACAACCCAAATGTTTTGAATTCCTAAGCCTTAATAGAACAAAGAGCAATACCTATTACTTAGCCATATTTGTCCTTCTGACTAACATCAAAATGTTCAGGCAAAGTCCATTCGGAGGTTTACCAAAATCAAGACTTACTTCAATAAAAAAAAAATCCTTCCAAGGGTCTGCGTAATCATATCCTCAGGTAACCTTAACCATTCGTTCCTTGTTGCACCAGCTCGGCAATAAGCTGAGCCATGTGCCCTAGAACTTCATCAGTGGTAACACCCGGATCCTCGGGTCCCCAATTTCTTGTGGTCCTCTAGGTGTCATCCTGCACGTCAAGGTCTGTGAGACCCCACCTTTTTCTAGCTTGGTAAAAGAATTATGACTACTTAAGTTGTGCTCTAATTATTGAGGAAGGCAGGTATACGGGAATTAATCTAAGGTTATGTCTAGATGAAGATTTCCCCTAGCATTTCGTGCATCTAATTATAATTGAATTGATATGTTGTTTGTAGTTTTGACAATATTGAAATTGAGTATTTGGGGATTTAGTTGAAATAATTGGAGGATCACAATTAGGGTGTTGGAATAAGAAGATTTTTCTTAGCACCCTGTTTTTAGGTAACATTGCGCTCGACTAGCGGGCAACAGGCGCTCGAGCGGCTTCTTTGAATTTCACGAAATTTTTCCTAAGTTTCTAAGTTTCCTATTGACCTATTAGGAGACCCTACTAGGTTTTTCACTTAAGAAAAATACCTTGTGGAGTAAGATCTTCAATTAGAAGTCAAGGATATGGATGATTTTGTATGACGAAGTATGAGTTATTGAATGAGGAATATGGATGATTTTATATGATGAAGTATGTGTATGACGAAGTATGAGATATTGAATGAGGAATAAGGACAATTTTGTATGACGAAGCGTCAGTAATTGATTGATTACTCTATACGTCTTGATGTGAACCCCGTTATCCCGTAACGAGACCCAACAACTATAGGGAACCCATGATCGTTTCCAGAATGGATTCGGGTGGAACCTCGACCCGTTGCTAAGGAAAGCAAGAACCTCGGTATGATGAAGACGCCACAAACGGTGATGCAAATCCGTTTGATAGTCAAAGTGAACGCCACGGGAAATCCCGATAAGTTTGAAAAGTTCTTCAAAGAACCAAATAGAATAACTCTCACAATTTCATTGATCAAATGTCCCTTTCAATTACAATGCAAGAGCTCCAATTTAAAGGGCTGAAAATAACAAGGAAATAAATCTTACATAGAAAACCTAATAAAATTCGAAATTAGCTAAATAAAGAAAACTTTACTAGCCTTAAACTCACCAGACACTTAAGGAAATAAATTTCCTTATTTCCTAAACAAAATATGACCAAGGAAATAAGATTCCTTATAGAACATAGACCTGGACGGAAACAATAAAACTAGACTAATGGAATAGAATATTCCTTATTTGACAACAACTTAATTGGACGTCAAACCCACTTGCCAAAATAAAAAGACTAACAAAAGAAAGTGAGCTGGACGTAGAACAGCAAACAGCACATGCCAAAATAATGAAAAGGACAACCAGCCATTTAAGGAATGTGCTGCACAACAAAAGACAAAATAAAACTAATAGTTTTTTTTAAAAAAAAAACTCATTTTTTTAACTTTTCAAAAGGAAATGACACACCCTCCTATAATAATCAAAATACCATGAATGGAAAGGATTTTTCCCTTAAAATTGCCATGCAATCCGATTCTTCTAGAATAGTCCCAAAATTATTTCTTGACCGGATCCTTCTAGAAAGTGGGTCATCTTTGATGGGCTTCCACGAATGGGCTTGGGCCCATATCTCATGACTGATTTCGTCGAGTACGTCCTTGAACTTCTTGGCTCGTTCTCTCGTAACCGGCACTACGGGAACTTGAACTAGCACCTTTGACGCCTTGCTCGTATTCTCATCATTCCCCTCCTCTTGAAAGTGATTTGTCCTCAAATCATCGCAGACATCAAAAGTAGCGTCATATCGTGTTTCCTCGGGATTGACAACCTCATATTCCTGGACATTGGGATCCTCATATACTTGCGTCGGTGGCAATGCTTCGTTTGCCATCAATGGCAATACCTCAGGAGCTAAAGGATCCTCCACGGGAATTTCCTCCAAGGGTGGCAGATCGTTAGGGGTGGAATCGTCATTTTCGGCAGCGATGTAACAATTCTCGTGAGTGACGTGTCTGACATTCTCGGGCTTCAACTAGGATTGGGCTGTTTGTGATTCATCCACCTCCTTGTAGGATTCCTCCAAGGGTAGATCATCGGTGGTGGAATCGTTATTGTCGGCCACGATGCAAAAATTCTCGTGAGGTACGTCGCTGACATTCGCGGGCTTCAGCTTGGATTTGTTATGAGCAAACATGAAGCCTATGACGCTACAAACGGTGATGGAAATCCGTTTGATAAGTCAAAGTGAACGCCACGGGAAATCCCGATAAGTTCGAAAAGTTCTTCAAAGAACCAAATAGAATAACTCTCACAATTTCATTGATCAAATGTCCCTTTCAATTACAATGCAAGAGCTCCAATTTAAAGGGCTGAAAATAACAAGGAAATAAATCTTATATAGAAAACCTAATAAAATTCGAAATTAGCTAAATAAAGAAAACTTTACTAGCCTTAAACTCACCAGACACTTAAGGAAATAAATTTCCTTATTTCCTAAACAAAATATGACCAAGGAAATAAGATTCCTTATAGAACATAGACCTGGACGGAAACAATAAAACTAGACTAATGGAATAGAATATTCCTTATTTGACAACAACTTAATTGGACGTCAAACCCACTTGACCGGATCCTTCTAGAAAGTGGGTCATCTTTGATGGGCTTCCACGAATGGGCTTGGGCCCATATCTCATGACTGATTTCGTCGAGTACGTCCTTGAACTTCTTGGCTCGTTCTCTCGTAACCGGCACTACGGGAACTTGAACTAGCACCTTTGACGCCTTGCTCATATTCTCATCACGTCTAGTAAACCTATGGATAACAATAGTATGATCCAATTGTAGGTAAAGGGACATTCAACCCACAAGCAAACGAAGTAAGAGGAGCTTACGTTTGCAAGTGAAAATAGTAAGTGAAAACTTACTTGTTATGAAAACTGGAATGATACGCATCATGATTTTATGAACAAGCATAACAGGTTTATAACCAAGCATGACAAGTTATTTCTCAACAAGCATGACATAGTATACGTATTTGCATGAAAGCATGAAAGAAGTTTTTGTGCAAATGAAAACATGAATGTTTTAGGAGATCAAGAAAGTTTTATGAGATATTTGTCATCAAGCATGACACGTCATGAGCATTTGCATGATTTTCTTGAAGAAAAAGAAAGTTTTGTGCAAATGAAAGTATGAGAAGCATTTTATGATAAGTTGATTACTCATCATCAAGCACGACATGAATACATCATGATCATTTGCATTCATTTTTCTTATGAGAAAGAAGGAAAAATTTTATGCAAATGAAAGTACCATTTTTATGCTACTTTATGACAAGTAAGTTAATGAACCCAAGTCGGTCGGTACCGTACCAAGTAAAGAAGGTGCATCCATACCGAAGGACGTTTACGTGAAGGATGGATGTCACCTAGGACACCCATACCGAAGGATGCTTGCAAGAAGGATGGGTAGTCCAGGAGGTATGTGCAATCACACTGAAGGATGCTTGCAAGAAGGTGTGAACCTCCAAGGGTCGTGTCTAGCCACTGAAGGACGAATGCGAGAAGGTGTGCTAGCTCGACCATATGTAAGGTCCCCAAGGGAAATAGGGGACAGTTCCAACGGGAACGCACAACCCTGATGCCAGGGGTAAATGGAGCTAAAGTAGCCCGTAACATAAAGATTGGAAAGATTTTCCAAAAGCAAGAGCTTTATAAGTACAAATGATGTTTTCAAGAGCAAGTGCATGTGCATATGCAATCATGAGGCATACACGTGCATCAAAATTCATGATCATGCATGAATTACATAAGTTTACATGATATTTCAAGATCAAGTGCATGCTATGATTTTAAGTTCATTATGATTTCAAGTTCATGATGATTTCAAGTTTACGCCCCGAACGCTAGCCCGAAGGGGGTTAATGACAGCCGCGAACATTTACTCAATGAATGTTCCAGCGTTTTCTCTTATTCTTGCAACAGAATTTTTTTTTAAACACATATAACTGAGAGAGACGGCCAAATATATTTACTTTAAACTTCAACTTACACAAAACGACTTCCTCGAAATAGGGTAAGCGTCTTAATGACATTGTATGACTGCACAGCTGAATAACATGATCTAAGGGATTCCATCAAAGCCACTTCATACAGACCTACTCAGAACATCTTTGTAATACATCTTGAATCCTTATACACATAACATAGACATACACCGGATGCCTGATAACAAGCGTTCTTATTGCTTCCTATGAACTCTTCAACTCCTGTTTCTGATAACCACGACTAACCTTGAACTTTACTAGGCCGAATAACCCATGACCGCCACATAACGAAGGCTCATGCCGGCTCTTCAAAAATTTTACATCTACCCTTTAATGAAACAACAAAGAGAGATGAGTATTTCTTAGAGTGAAACTTTTTCCTTTGGCTGAAACTTGCTATATTTGTCTCCTCTTGAGTATTTCTTGACTATAGAAGCTGTTGTGATGTGTTGTTGAGATTGGGTGTGTGAATTATGTTGATGGAGGAAGGGATTAAGGCCACGGGTTTCGCTAATCTTTAAGGAAGTGATGATTTCGGTTCTTATGTTTAATATGTTAACATGCATGTAAGTTGTGATGATGTTGGCCGGATCTTGTAACCTTGTAATGTGATTTGTGGCTTGTGATTGGAGAGTGATCATTGCTGTTAAATGTCACGGTTTTTGGGTTAGTTCAAGATTGGAATTACATATTACAATGTAAGTTGCAAAATGAGAAGTATAACCTAATTTCATGTGTAGTTAAGGTGTAAAATCCTTCGATTTTGTTGCTGTTATGTTGCTGTGTTAAAGCATTGTTCATGGATATGAAAAATATGAGATTTGGGGGACATTACGGCTTAGGTCAGTGACTATAATCTAGGCTAGCAATTGCAAGCGGAGAAGTTCTCACATGCATGTAAATGGATGGCATGAAATTGGAAGTGTAACACCTTGATTCGAAGGTTGTAAGCTTGTTGTTGTAAACCCTTGCTTTTGGATGGGAACATGATTAGTTTTGATGATGTTAAGGTTTCGGTCAGTGGCTTAGACCTAGGGGTAAATATGATTTGCATGTTAAGGCAAGAAAATGTTATAAAATGGGACAAGAGAGATCATAGGAGCCGAATAGGCTGCTGCCCTCGGTCATTGGTTATACTTTTGTTAAGTTTTCTATAGGGATATTTGATATTATAAAGTATAATGATGATGTGGATTAGATCAGCAGGTCTATAAGAGGAAAAGGAGGTTATGTTGGTGGAGTTTGATGGACATTAGGTTTGGTAAGGTTTAGAACAAGGAAATGGAGTTAGACACATGACTAGTTGCTGTTTTGAGCGTAGAGTTCTTTGAATGAAATGTTTATTCATGTATTCAATTGCTTTTCTTCAAGTGTTTTACGATAGCTAATCAAAGCAATCTTTTGTAAGTGAAATCGTATTTCCAAAGATACATACTTTTGGAGAACCGACACAATTATCAGTATTTCTTTGAATATCTATGTGATTGATTTATAAGCATCTAAGTGAGGTATTTGAATCGCTTGTAGGCGAATTTCATACCGAAACTCAAGAAGACCAAGGTAAGTGGAAATATATACGAGCATTGCATGAAAGTATTTATGAATAAGCACATCAAGCATGGCATGACACGAGCATTGCATGATTTTCTTTAAAGAAAAAGAAGCATGCAAGCATGAAGAGTATTATGGTTATTCATTTTCAAGCATGACATTATCAAGCATGACATGCCAATAGCATTTGCATAATTTTCTTGAAAGGAAAAGAAAGTTTTGTGCAATTGAAAATATGATAAGTATGTTATCACAAGTCAAGTTAAGAGGCTAAACAAGATGGTCGGCACCGTACCAATAAGATAGGACATCCACTCCGAAGGACGAATGCGAGAAGGATGGATGATTCTTAAGGGGCACCCACTCTGAAGGACGAATGAGAGAAGGATGGGTAGTTCCCGAGGTATGTGCAATCACACCGAAGGATGCTTGCAAGAAGGGTCGAGTCTAGCCACTGAAGGACGAATGCGAGAAGGTTAGCTAGCTCGACCAAATGTAAGGTCCCCAAGGGAAATAGGGGACAGTTCCAACGGGAACGCACAACCCTGACTTCAGGGGTGAATGGAGAGTGATAAGTTCAAGAAAGAAATATTTTCAAGCAAGAATTGTTTTTCAAGATCAAGTACATTGTCTCATGCATATGCAAGCATCAATGTACATTCATGATTTATGCAAGACATGCATTATTTATTTATTGCATATAAACCCTTACTGAGTCTTTCGACTCACAGTTTTAAATTGTATCATTCCAGATAATATTTCAGGGGAAGAAACTTAAGAAGAGGACCTTGAACCCTAGGAGAGGGTTGACGAAAATGTCTTTTCCTTTTTGGGTATTTCAGTAAAGGTTTAGATAACTTTGAAGAGCCGACATGAGCCTCCGTTGTGTGGTGGTCATGGGTTATTCGGCCTAGTAAAGTTTAAGGTTTTTAACCGCTTGATATTTTGAGACCATGTTATAATTACTTCAAGTTACCGATTGAGGAGCATGTCCTAACGTTTCGTATGTGTGTATTAAGCGCTAGCGATATAAAGTTCAAAAAAAATTTATTATATTTCCGCCGCAAGAATTCTCTTAATGAGTTATATTCCGCTGCAAGAAGTTAGTAAGTACGCTGGAGCGTTCCTTGTTGGGAATGCTCGCGGCTGTCTAAGCCATTCGGCCACCAACAACCCATATGCATGCAATCCTCTTCATATCCAAACATGTAATCCCATCCTCCAGCAATCAATTTCACAACCTAGGAGACACTACATTCAAGATGTTGCAAGAGAACCCAATCGGCCAAGCATGGATTTCACAACAACCAAAGGCCGAAACCTAAACCTAGCATATATCAACTTCACATGCATCTTCCTTTCACAAGTCAGAATATATTCACATGCATTCTCCATTCAACATCATAACACTTCTCGTTCTTTAGATCTAACAAAGAGTCAAGAGGAAACAAGAGAGATTCAGCCAAATCAAGGAGAAAATAAAACATGCAAGGTTCGGCCATGTAAAATCCTTTTGCTAACTAAGAAATCCGACCTTACCTTGTTGTGCTGAACACAAGAGCTGGGACCTAGCACAAAATATTCAAGATCAGAACCTATGGAGAAAAATAACAAGAAATGCACATGCAAAGACCAAAACCTTTACCTCTTCTTCCTTCTATGACACTCGGCCAACACCGAACTTCCTTCCTTCCTAAACTGTGAGACCCCGACCTTATTTCTATCATTGCAAAAGAATTATGACTCCCTAAGTGTGTATTACTCTAATTATTATTATTACTCTAATTATTGAGAAAGGTATAATCTAAAATCATGTCTAGGTGGAATTTTCCCCTAGCATTTTTATGCGTCTTAAGCTATGATTTAAATGTTATATTGTTTGCAATTGTTAAATTTGAGTAATTGAGATTAATTAGGCCAATTATTTTAATTGTTGGAATATATCTCTAAGTTTGTAATATTTGGAAGAACTCGAATTAGGGACTTTGACTCTTAAAAAAAATGTGGAAATCACGTGAAGGAGGGAAAGAAAGGGGGCAGCCTTGTGTCTTCCCCCCCCCCCAAAGCAATTCACGCCTATTACTTCTTCTCCCCCTTTTTTTTTGCCGCACATCTCACTTCCAAATGCCCTAGCACACTCACATAACCGAAGAGAAGAAGGGAGAAAGAAGAAGAAGAAGAAGAAGAAGAAGAAGAAGAAGAAGAAGGAGAAAGAGAAGAAAGAAGGTAAAATTCGGACATTTCTATGGAAAAATTTCTGCTGGCCGAAAATAACACTATCTCACTTCTTTCACATTTTTTTTTGAATGATAGCTTTTTGTGTGCTCGGTTGTCTTCTTCTTGTACACATGTTGTTTAC
This sequence comes from Myrica gale, assembly GCA_963930655.1. Taxonomy (NCBI): domain Eukaryota; kingdom Viridiplantae; phylum Streptophyta; class Magnoliopsida; order Fagales; family Myricaceae; genus Myrica; species Myrica gale. Next base: position 9,296,733 of record OZ005619.1, on the reverse strand, counting down.
ATGTTGTTTTCCTTAAAGAATGGTGTAGATCTTACAAGATACATGGGCAGATCTGAAAAGAAAAATATGTTTAAGAGAGCCATTGCTTGCTGCACCCTAAGTGTTTGATGGAAAGCTTAAAAGAGGATTGAAATCTGTTTATGCATGTATGGCCGGATCTATTGGTTTGATGTATTAGGTTGTATGCATGTTAGTCTTGTTGAGAACCACCAAGCCCTAAGTGTTTGATACATGGTCAAATCTGAAAGATGTTCAAGAGAACCAATGATGCACCCTACGTGTTTGATAAAAAGCCTAAAAGAGGGCTGAAATCTATTTGAGCATGCATGGCCGGATGTGTAGTGGTTGTGGTATTGGGTGTTGTCCTTTCATATCTAAATGCGTCGAGGTTCAAAGGAGCTTTGGAAATGAGTGTTGTTGCTGGAAAATAAGCTGAGGTTTTAAATCTAGAATCATGGGTGAAGTTTTTGCATGAAGAAGGTTATATTAAAAAGGGAGGAAACTTGTAGGAAAAGGGAAACTTCTTTGTTGCTGATTTCACCTATAGAGGATAGGCCCATTCTATATGACCTACTGTTGTTGAATTGGAAAACCGATAGCTCATAAGCATGACCGGTTATGTTGACGATCATTGAGAATTATAGAGAATGCTTGTTAGACAAGTTGCTGAAATTTAACCTCTGCAGATTTCAAGGCTCAAACTAGGAGTGTATTCTGATGCAATTTATCTTATCCCTTGATCTTAAGAGGATCCTAGATTGGAGGCCTAGGAAATATGAAGATTTTAAGTCATACCTTGGGTGATTCCGATAAGTATTAAAGGAGTTATGAATTGTTCAAGGTCCAAACGTCAAGCTACCACCAGCCTTGCACGTCCAGAATGTTGCTTATCTCGGATACCTTTTGGGTGATCATTTTAATTCCAAATTTTACGAGTCTGGTCTTGAATTTTAATTTTATGAAAGAAGAACATTTTAAGGTGAATTTCGTGTGATTTGGAGGTGTAATGCATAATTTATGGTGTTTTGAAAATAGGAGGCCGAGCTGGAGGCAGCAGCAGTGTTGCCCTAGGATTTTTTACCCGATATGAAGTGTCGTTGAAAATGCATGGGAATTCCAATGTATGTGATTTTTATCTTCAATCTTGAACTATGAAAGGAGACTAGTTTAAAATAAATTTCATGTTATTTGGAGCCATTTCTTTAAAGTTATGAAGTTTTCAGTTGGAGACGTTGTTGCTGCCCTCTTGGACGTCCTCAGTAGCTTGTATTTTCGGGTAAATGTTTTGAGTTGCAAATGAGCTCCAAGTTACTTAGAATTTTGATATGTTATGAAAATTAGTGTAATGATCAGTTTAGAACTCAATTCTTATGGCTTCGGCATCCTTAAGAGAATACTTTGCATTGTAAGATCACCATTGGGAAATTAAGAAATATGGACGATTTGGTATGATGTGTTGAATTTAATTGAATGACTATTCTCTACATCTAGTAAACCTATAAATGACATTAGTATGACTCAATTGTAGGCAAGGTGCCGCCGTAAGCTCAAGTGGTTGGAGGTAAGGTTCGGTCGTCTTTCATTCCTTAGAGTGAAACTTTTTCCTTTGGCTGAAACTTGCTATATTTGTCTCCTCTTGAGTATTTCTTGACTATAGAAGCTGTTGTGATGTGTTGTTGAGATTGAGTGTGTGAATTATGTTGATGGAGTAAGGGATTAAGGCCACGGGTTTAGCTAATCTTTAAAGGAAGTGATGAGTTTGGTTCTTATGTTGAATATGTTAACATGCATGTAAATTGTGATGATGTTGGCCGGATCTTGTAACCTTGTAATGTGATTTGTGGCTTGTGATTAGAAAGTGATCATTGCTGTTAAATGTCACGGTTTTTGGGTTAGTTTAAGATTGGAAATACATATTAGAATGTAAGTTGCAAAAGGAGAAGTATAACCTAATTTCATGTGAAGTTAAGGGTGTAAAATCCTTCGATTTTGTTGCTGTTATGTTGCTGTGTTAAAGTATTATTCATGGATATGAAAAATATGAGATTTGGGGGACATTACGGCTTAGGTCAGTGACCATAATCTAGGCTAGCAATTGCAAGTGGAGAAGTTCTCACATGCATGTAAATGGATGGCATGAAATTGGAAGTGTAACACCTTGATTTGAAGGTTGTAAGCTTGTTGTTGTAAACCCTTGCTTTTGGATGGGAACATGATTAGTTTTGATGATGTTAGGGTTTCGGTCAGTGGCTTAGACCTAGGGGTAAATATGATTTGCATGTTAAGGCAAGAAAATGTTATAAAATGGGACAAGAGAGATCATAGGAGCCGAATAGGCTGCTGCCCTCGGTCATTGGTTATACTTTTGTTAAGTTTTCTATAGGGATATTTGATATTATAAAGTATAATGATGATGTGGATTAGATCAGCAGGTCTATAAGAGGAAAAGGAGGTTATGTTGGTGGAGTTTGATGGACATTAGGTTTGGTAAGGTTTAGAACAAGGAAATGGAGTTAGACACATGACTAGTTGCTGTTTTGAGCGTAGAGTTCTTTGAATGAAATGTTTATTCATGTATTCAATTGCTTTTCTTCAAGTGTTTTATGATAGCTAATCAAAGCAATCTTTTGTAAGTGAAATCGTATTTTCAAAGATACATACTTTTGGAAAAACCGAAACAATTATGAGTATTTCTTTGAATATCTATGTGATTGATTTCTTAAGCATCTAAGGGAGGTATTTGAATCGCTTGTAGGCGAACTTCATACCGAAACTCAAGAAGACCAAAGTAAGTGGAAGTAAGTGATGTAAGTAGAAACTTACATTTTTATGAAAACTGGAATGGTACACAACATGGTTTTACATGAACAAGCATGTCATCACAAGCAAGCATGAACTCTAATTTTTTCAAGCATAACATGACATGAGCATTTGCATGAAAGAAGTCTTTATGCAAATGGAAGTATGAGAGTTTTTATGATAAGTTAAGGAGCTCTAGTCAGTACTGCACCAAGTTAAGAAGGTATATCCATACTGAATGACGTTTATGTGAAGGGTGGATATTACCTAGGACACCCATACTGAAGGACATTTACGTGAAGGTGTGGACCTCCAAGGGTCGAGTCTAGCCACTGAAGAACGAATGCGAGAAGGTGAGCTAGCTCGACCAGATGTAAGGTCCCCAAGGGAAGTAGGGGACAGTTCCAACGGGAACGCACAACCCTGACGTCAGGGGTAAATGGAGGGTAAGTAGCCCACTAGTAAAGTATGAATTATTTTCAAGGACCATGGGTCAATTTCAAGAACAAGAACAAGTTTAAGATCAAGAGCATGTGCATAACCATGAAACATGCATGTGCATCATGATATACAATTTCTCATGATTTTCAAGTTCAAGTTTAAGATCATGTCCTCAAGTTAAGTTTTTCCCTTACTGAGTCTTTTTGACTCACGTTTTTAAAACTGTATCATTCCAGATGCTTCAGGTGAAGGAAGTCAGGAGGACCATCTGACTTAGAAGGAAGACGTTTATGTGTTTTGGTTGTGACATGATCGATGTGATCTGTCACCTATATATGTGTTGTTCATGTATTGTGTAATCTAAGATACTTTGCTAAATTGAGGACTTTTATGAAGTTATGTTGTTATGTATTTGGCCCGTCTCTCTCTCGATCTTTATTCTACTGTTATGTATGATCAAGTTTGCTGGAACTTTCTATTGTGATTGCTCGCGGCTGTCATTGTCCCTGCGAGACTGCGTTCGGGGTGTGACATAAACTCTCGACTGCTCTCTAGAGTGGCTACAAGGGCTGAGATGAGAGTAACATGGAGGCTGTGATAAGGCTGGAAGGTGAGAGAAATGAAGTGGCAGCTGCTGGAAATGGCTTGAGGAAAGGCAAAGGGAAGAGCTTGGAGGGTGAAGTGGTTCGGCCACAAGGGAAAGCTGAGTGAGAGAGGTTATGCGAAATGGATGGAGTGAAGTGAATAAAGTGAAGTGAAAGATCAAAATGAGTGTGTGGTGGGGGAGGGTTTCACGTGCAAGGCAAAAGGAAACACATTGTTTCCTCCGTCCAAGGTTGTAGGTTGCATGGGCGGCAACCTATAATACAATGCCACACCTTTATCTCATTTTTTTCTTTTTCTTATCTATGCTCTCAAGGCCTCCACGTGAACTACCCTAAAGCTATTTCAATTCTCTCTTTGTCTATCACGTAATTCCTCTTTTGCCTTTCACTATCTCTCTTATCACATAGGCACATTGACTTATCTCTATTATAGACACAATAGCTTATCTCCATTAACACACTAGTTTATCTCTATTATAAGCACTCTAACTTATCTCCTATATAAACACATTAACTTATCTTTCAATTCTTTATCAAGCTATCCTATAAACCTACCAACTTATCACTTAATTCTTCTAATGGTGCTTAAGGCTACCTAATGGTGATTAAGGTTACCTAATCAAGGACATAAAATAATTTATATGCTCAACATAGAATTTCATAACTATAGATTATTATGTAATGGTTTCTACTTAGAGAATTTCGGCAATAAGAAATAAAATTCTCTTCATATATTCTTGGTATTAATTTCATAAATCATGGTAGTATAATAATAAGCAATGGAAAAATTAATTCATAAAAGAAATCTACTTATAAAAATTCGGCTCTTAGGAAAATAATAGAATTGCACCAGTAAAATTTCACAATGATAATAAAACGAAATACCATAAGTATTAAAGTACATAGGCCAAAAATATGGCCCCTTGAGTTAAATCAAAAACAAATACATAGAAAGATAGCAAAAACGAAGTACGGGGTCTCACATTTTCTCTTTCTAGAAATTAGGGCAAGAGTTAATGTCGCACAACCTTGTATTTTCTCTCTCTATCTTCCTCTATTTAAAGCTTCTAGGGCAACAAGGGTCTTTTGTAAAGTTGAGTGTCGTTGGAGGTCATTTGAGACAATTTGATGACGTCGCTCCAGGATATCTGCAAAATCGCAAAATGTGTCGACAGAAAGGTGGTATTTGCTGACACATTAAAAATTAGCCTGGAAACATTCTCTCGAGTGTTAGTTCAATGTGTCGAGACTTATGCTCAATATGTCGACACTTTAGAAAGGCCTGGAAATCTTGTCTCGGTGACAGTGCAATGTGTCGACACTATGGTTCAATGTGTCAACACTTCCAACACTTAGGGTGCGTTTGTGTACCAAAATTTTACCCCCTCTAAAATTTTAACACAATTAAATATTACAATATAATCTCTCTCCCCATCAAATCATTATTATTTACTACAAAAAATATAAAAAATTACCTCTCTCTTCACTTTTTCACTAAAATTTTAACAACACAAACACAACCTTTAGTCTGAAAAATTTGTTCTTTGATAGCAATAATTTCAATTCAACATATCTCAAAAACACATACAATATAAAAATTGACCAATTAACTTGTGTAATGGTGTGCAAGTATGCATATAGATATTTTAGAATGGAGAAACCTCGATGCTTTAAAAAATATCATTTTCTTAAAAGAGATTTTCAATGTAAAATCTAAAAAGTCTTAAACGAGTTTGAAAACTTTGTTATCATCAAAATCAAAATGAATTGTTTGTAAAAACAACCTTTGGCTAACAAATTATAAAAAATATTTTCACAAAATACCATTGGTCAATGGATTATTTTCTAGCCCAACCTTATACATATATATTGAATATACTGTCTCATCAAGAGACTGATGGATTCTTTATTTAGCATTTATACAAACTCATTAATTATGTAAAAAATCCAACGTTATCTGGAATATTTGACCTAGAAATATCATCACCAAATGACTCGATTAAAGCAAAAGTACACAACAAATAGATCCAATAGATTGAGAATAAATTTTCATCATAGCTTTCCAATATGCATAATCATTTCAATAAAAAAACGGAGGTCTAAGTGTGGAAAACCCTTCAACATGAGTGTTGAAGCTTGAAGTTGTCATTCTAACTCAAGACGGTTAAATCTTGCTAAAGAGAGCGCCAAGCTCTGATACCAATTTCAAGTCCTAGGATTAAGGCAACCCGAGCGGGGGGTGAATTGGTTTTCTAAACTTTTCTCTTTAACTCCCAAAGACGTGTTTGAAAAGTAACTACTAATTTAGCACAAGTATATAATATGCAACAAGTGTAAATATATGCTAAAAGTAAAGAGTAGGGATAGAGAAGCAAACACGTGATTTTTAGGTGGTTCGGCAAACCCGCCTATATCCACCCATCATGCTTCATCACCGAGCCTTGAGATTTTTCCACTATTCTCCAAATAGTATACACTCTAGCTTCCGGATGCTAGAGAACAACACAAGTGTTTTTCCGGGCTCACCGCTCACGACCTAACAAGCTTTACATATACCCTAAGCTTCTTCTTTAGTGAACAACCTCACTAAAGGAAACATCTATCTTGATATAAATATTGAAGAACAAAACTCTCTCAAAGAGTAGATATGAAAATAGAAAGTTCTATCTCTTGATTCAGACAAAGACAAGATATGAAAGTGTGTTTTGTGTGAACGATATGAGAAATGTATAATATAAAGGTTTGGAATATTTCTCAAGTGATCTAAATGATATATAATCGTTGTGTATTTATTTAAGACATTACGGATGTCTATTTATAGGCCACCTATGAAAACTACTTATTTTATAGTCGTTGGAAGTCGTCTGTTAAAACGAGTCGGTCAAACGCTACATGAACTGGTCGACCGCTTCAAGTTACCGTTACCCAACGATCATATATTGTCAGAAGCTCAACGACTCTATTTTAAAATCAACCGGTCAAACGTTATACCAAGCGATCGAACACTGATCGACAGCTTCATGAGCCGGTCGACCTCCACAACTTAAGCACATTATCCGGTTCTTCTAAAACCATGTTTTTGACAACTTTTAAACACTCAATTTTAAATAAGTATATGAAAGGTTTGGAAGTTTGATTAGGATGTTTTAAAACCTTTAAAAACATTTTAATCTTTCAAACAAAAAGTAAAACGGTTTATGCACGGTTTGAAAGATATGCAAGTGTGATTTATAATCTGATATGAATTCCACCAACAATTGTGATGAAACCCGATAACAATGATGGATTGAAACCCCAAGATCGTGAAGACAAGATTTGTTGAGCCTTGACCCTTCACCTGACCAGATGATGAACCAAGACTACGAAGGATTGAAACGCCACACCAAGAAATCTAGGTGATAAGTTTCGGTTGCTTGAACGCCACAAGATGAACTTGATAAGTTCAAAGAGTTCTTTGAAGAACCAAGAGGAACACAAGACCTCTCAAATGATCTGAAAAATCAATATTGAATTCAAAGTTACTGTTCACGCGGAAATGGCCATCTAAATACTTGGAACATCCCTCCAAGAATAGGAAAGGCATAATTATAGCTTTAAAGTCACATAAATATTACCATAACAGGTTCCCACGAAATTAGGCCTCTTTGTCTACTAGAGGCAGCCAAAAATAGCTAAAGGACCAGGTACAATGTACTAATCATGCCCCAGCAAAGACCAAGTTTATTCCCCTATTAAATAGCCTTAAAACTCAATAAATTGGAGCTCATAAAGGGTCAAACATTACAGTTCACGTTGGTGCATGGATATGAGTCTCTTCACTTGCCCTGATGACATGGACTAGGCCGTGATTATTATTGGAGCCCATTTTGGTATTTTCAAAATCAGCCCAACTTTCTTGGATTAGCCCATTGAGTGCTTCCTTGAAACGTTTGGCTCTAAGTCTTGTAATTGGGCCACTAGGAAGTGACAAAGGGTCTTGAGCTCCATTCCCATGTGTATGCTCAACAAGTCCAGCTCCTTGGTCACGTACAAGTCCAGCTCCTTGATTTGCATCATAATCCTTGTCAAAAGCGAAACAAAGAGTTACAAGGATTATACCCTAAGGTCTTGAATCTTCATTTTTGAGGTCCTTGCATCTTGTTGAACTTCTTTCTTCAAGTCTTTGGCTCTTTCATCAAAACGACTTTCTCTTTGAAGATGTCCGTTTTATAAACTTGATCTATTTATTGAAATCATCAAAATCTCAATTGTTCACAGAAGCCAACAATTTCCCCCTTTTTATGATGACAATAAATTGATAGTTTTGGGATGACTCCCCCTATCTTTTGCAATTGGACAAACATTTGAAACTTTGAGACAAAGTATTAGTAGTATCATTTGGATTCATAAAGAGTAATACAATCAAAACATAATCTAATTCAAAAGGAGAATAGAAAGTAAACAAAACTATTAAACACATTTCTCCCCCTTTGTCACATCAAAAAGACAAAGGACACATTTTTTTTCCCAAATATGCATTCTAACAAAATCCATTATATGAACAAAGGGAATACAAGCATATAGACATTTAAGAAATCTCCCCATTTTTCAAACAAAAAGAGAATGCATGGTTAGAACTCGAAAAAAAAACCTTTCATTTAAGAAAAACAACCAAATAAACAATTTGGAGTTTTAAATGAAAATCTCATTGAAATGGTATAGAGCATCATGACTAATGGGGACTCAAGAGTCTATCGCTATTATGATGGTTGCCCACCGAGTGAGTTTGTACCAACCTCTTAGCTACCAATGACAATTTAAAGGTCATTCTCAACCAAAAAATGTAAGTTCACAACATTTCATCAAAGTTCATGATTTTGTAAAATGTTAGCTCACAGAGATGTTCTATTTTGATAAATGCAATTTACCAAAGGTTTGTAATTTATCAAAGGTATTCCCATTAGCATTTGTCCTCAAATGTCATAAGTCTTCTTGATAGGCAAGTCTCATCCAAGTGTCATTTATTGCTTCATCCTACAAGAGAATCAATCAATAAACCATTTTTGGTATAGTTCCTTTTGGAACCCATGTCTTCTTAAGAGTCTTGCTTCCAAGTTTCTTTAATACACAATAAAAAATTAAATGCTCATCTTTGTTGCAAAAATGACATGTTTGAGTAGGTGCACAAAAAGACAGCCTTCACAAAATAATTCTTAAAATATTTTTGATGAATAGAAGGTTTGTAGCCTAAGCCACTTTTGTCAAAGACACATCTTTGACTACTAAGCATGTTTTTCAAAGTTTTGCTAATTTGTGCAAACTTCTCAATAATTTTGCTTTGAGAAACAATTTTTTGTTCAAAACAACTTTTTCATTTTCAAATTCTAAAGTTTTTTGTTGGAATAAATTATTTTCAAGCTTTAGAGTATCTCGCTCATTTTTCAATGAATCAATGTCTTCTGAGATCAAATTGAGTTTCTTTTTCAAGGATGTATATTTTTAACCAAGTTTTTCAAATTGACAAAGAAGTTCATCAAATGCATTTTAAAGCTCAATATAAGAAAGTTTAGGTTCATCATCTGAAGAATATACCTCATCGTCATCCTCAAATGCCATGAGGCACATGTTAGCGATTTCTCCATCTTTTTCTTCTCCGGAGGAGCTTTCATCGTTAACATTAGTCCCTTCATGAGTAGTCCCTTCATGAGTAGTCTCTAAAGCATGCCAAATTTTCTTAGCATTTGTGCAAGAAGATATTCTATTAAACTTACATTTATCTAAAGCATAATAAAGAATATTCATTGCTCTAATATGCAAAGAAATTTTCTTTTTGTCTAGGTCACTATATTCATTTTTGTTTTCAAATTCTCCAACTTTATTTGTCAGAATATGTGGACCATTGAATATGCATAACCATAAATCATAATCACTAGATTGAAAATAAATTTTCATCCTAGCTTTTCCTATATGCATAATCATTTCCATCAAAAAATGGAGGCCTAAGTGTGGAAAAACCCTTCAACATAAGTGTTGAAGATTGAAGTTGTCATTCTAACTCAAGAGGGTTAAATTTTTCTAAAGAGAGCACCAAGCTCCGATATCAATTGTAAGTCCTAGGATTAAGGCAACCCTATAGAGTGGTGAATTGATTTTCTAAACTTTTCTCTTTTAACCCCCAAAGACGTGTTTGCAAAGTAACTAGTAATTTAGCACAAGTATATAATATGCAATAAGTGTAAATACGTGCTAAAAGTAAAGAGTAGGGATAGAGAAGCAAACTCGTGATTTTTAGGTGGTTCGGCAAACCTGCCTACATCCACCCCTCAAGCTCCAACACTAAGCCTTGAGGTTTTTCCACTATTCTCCAAATAGTATACACTCTAGCTTCCGGGTACTAAACCCAAGAGAGGGGTGAACAATACAAGTGTTTTCCCAAGCTCAACACTCAAACCCAACCAAGTGGTTTTTCGGGCTCACCACTCACAACCTAACAAGCTTGACATATACCCTCTCTAAGCTTCTTCTTTATTGAAAAACCTCACTAAAGGGAACACCTCTCTTGATATAAAGATTGAAGAACAAACTCTCTCAAAGAGTAGATATGAAAATGGAAGGCTCTATCTCTTGATTCACACAAAGACAAGGATATTAAAGTGTGTTTTGTGTGAATGATATGAAAAATATGGAATATGAAGGTTTGAAATATTTCTCAAGTAGTATAAATTGTATATGGTCGTTGTGTATAAATTTTTGACGTTATGAATGTGTATTTGTCACGCCCCGAACGCTAATCTTAACATTGGAGGGGAATATTTTTTTATATATATACGATTGAGAGAGACGGGCCAATGAGTTTCACATATAAGCTCGACCTAAACAAAACGGCTACAATAATAATAGTGTAAGCATCATAATTACAATCCATATACAAAAACACTTCATCAGTTACGGACCACAATGGTCCATGGCCACTAACATCATAAAAAGATTACATTGAGGGCCTTCCCTCTCAAGATAAGTAGTCCTCGGGACTCCTTTCACCTGACACATCTGGAATGATACAATTTAAAAACTGTGAGTCAAAGGACTTAGTAAGGAAACATGAACTTTTTAAGAATGCATCATCATGAATTTCGATGTGCATGTATGCTCAATGCTTGCATATAAAACACATGCATATGCTCTTGAAAACATATACTTGAACATGTATAGACACTTGATCTTGAGAAGAATTCATTTCTTATCTTGTGGGCTACATACGCTCCATTTAACCCCTGAAGTCAGGGTTGTGCGTTCCCATCGGAACCGTCCCCTTTTTCCCTTGGAGACATATCATCTGGTCGACCTAGCCCCTGAAGTGGCCCCAGGCCTGGTGCTAGACGCAAACCTTGGAGGTCCACACCTTCTTGCAAGCATCCTTCAGCATCGTTGCACATACCTCAAGAGCTACCTATCCTTCTTTAAGATTCCTTCGGTATGGGTGCCCATTAGGAGTCATCCATCCTTCTCGCATTCATCCTTCGGAGTGGATGCACCTATCTTACTGGTATGGTACCGACCAAAGCCCCTTAACTTAACTTGTCATAAAATTTTGATGCTTTCTTTAGCACAAAACAGTCTTTTCTTTCAAGAAAATAATACAAATGCTTATGACGTGTCATGCTTGATAACAAATATCATGTCATGCTTGAAAATGAGAATCATGTTGTGTATTATTCAAGTTTTCGTAAAAATGTAAGTTTTCGACTTACCTCGATCCTCTCGAGCTTAAGACGAAGCCTCGCCTACAAGCAAGTTATATACGTCACTTAGACACGTAGAAATAAACAATCACATATGCATACAAAAGTACTCGTATACGTTCTCGATTTCAAAATTCATATCTTTAAACATGTGATTTCATTTTCGTGAAATGTCTTTTAAACGTTTTTAGCTTTCATAAATCAATTTTTAAAACAATAAGCATTCACATCAAACAACTCCACTTTAAGTGAACTCCTAGGGTATTTTCCAACTTGGTCTTCCATTTCAAGCTACCAACTTCTTCTATACCTTTTCTACTTGCACGGATCTTCATATCATCTTCTTTCTTCACCTCAACATCCAAGATCGGATCCGTAATCATTAGACCTAACTTGATTACCCAAAGTACTTGAAATAAATCGTCATTTGTTACTTTCAAGGTTGCTGTTTTCACATTCTTTATGTCCAACTCGTATTCAACTTCAGTATACTTGTGCTTCCCATCAATAATATTGATTTCAAGACCTATCCATGAAGTCCACCAACAACATTCCATATCAAGGTTTAGTTTGCAAATCAGCAACCTATAATAACAGGCCTAATTCCACTTTTATTGTTTCAATTTACAACTTAACATGGTATGAATTAAAGGCCATTCGTTTTCTCATTTCTCATCCATTAAACCTCAAGGAATGTTTGTTCTAGGTACTGTCGTGACATCTATGAACTTGACCTGAATCCATTTTTCTTGTAGCTCTACATTTCAGGTTCCCGTGAGCACCAATGTACAAACACTACTTGCTTACCATAACTCCTCCTTTTTAAAGCCAACCCGTCCTTGCACTTCAATCCATCTTCTATCTTACCAACCTAGACCTCAATCATCATAAACATGTTCCAGCACCTCAATTCTTCAAGTTTCATATAAGATTCACATCAAGCTCTTAAGGACAACACAACATGCAAGCAAATCTACTTACCCGAGTGTGTTTCATTCATTTTCTCCAACTATAACCAATTGTTTAGCTTGTTGTTCTATCCAATATAACCTACAAGAATGCACTTAACAGCAAGCAACTTCAAAGAACTTGCCATACCTCCAATCAGTAAGCTAATATCAAGGAAATCGGCCAACATGCATTGCTAAGTTCTTCCAATTTCATGCCACCTGCTTACATGCATGTTAACTCTTCTCTAAATACATTTTTTCATTGATTATGGCCATTGACCGAAGCCTTAACATCACCCAAAACCTAACATTTTCATATCCAATACCAAGGTTTAAGACAGCAACAAAATCAAGTGTTTTATACTTTAAACTTCACATACAACTAGTTCGTATTCATCAACTCATCTTCCAACGTGTTTTTCAAGCTTTACTAAACCAAAACCGTGGCCTTTAACATAAGTGTTCAACCTCAAATCACAAGAATATACAGAAACTAACTTACATCAAACAGATCATAAGATTCGGCCAAGGGATCTCAAATCCTACATGCATGTCAAAATTCTTGTAAGAACATGATTATATTCTCCCATCCAACCAAAAATGTGGCCTTCACATACATCCTCCACCACCAGCAATTTCACAATAAACACAATACATCTTAAAGAAGTTTATTTCAAGAACATGAAAGAAAAACATTAGGCCAAGCTCAAACACCAAAGACCGAACTTACCTCGCTGTTTCTTCTTTTTTTTTTCCTTTCTCTTCTCCCTCTCCTTCTTCTTTTGTTTCTTCTTGGTCTCCTTCCCCTTTCTTCTCCTTCTTCTTCTTCTTCTTTCACGGGTTCAAGCTCCCTTTCTCCCTTTCTCTCCTTTCCTCTCGGGTTCTCTCCCTTTCTCTCTTCTTTGTGCGGTTCTGGTGTGCCGTTAAATGAAAGAGTGCAGTGAGTGAAATGTGAGTGTTTACTTCACATGAAATGGGGGGGAAACTTTGTTTCCATCGCCCCACCCCATTGGCTGCAATGGGTGACAACTTTTGTCTTCTTCTCTTTTTGTCTTTTTATTTTATTTTCTTTTTCTTTTTGTTATTCACGTGACACCCTTCAACACTCCTAAATCTCTGTCTTTTATTTCCAGCACACATATTCTTCTAAAGGTAAAGCCCTAGCAATATTTAATTTCACATGATAAAATTTACAATATAGAAAATCACAAACCACATAGCATTTAATTTATAATTAAAAATGCTCAAAGAGGTGCTAAAAAATTTCCTTTAGATAATAAAATAAGTCAACCATATATTTCCAAATATTCATCATATCAGCCCTTAAAAGTCAAGTAACAAGGTCTTAAAATATTCAAAATGACATGGAAGAACAATTAAACTGCAGGGTGCAAGTTGGGATCTCACAGTATTTATAGGCCACATATGAAAACTAGCCGTTTGGAGTCGTCTGTTAAAACGAGCCGGTCGACCGCTTCAAGTTACCGATACCCAAGCGTCATATATTGTCAGAAGTTCACCGATACCCAAGCGTCATATATTGTCAGAACTGGTTGACCGCTATACCAAGCAGTCGAAGACCAGTCGACCGCTTCATGAGCTTGTCGACCTCCTCAACTTAAGCACATGATCCGGTGCTTTTAAAACCATATTTTTGACAAGTTTTAAACACCCAATTTTAAAGATTTACTTTCCATAACTATATGAAAGGTTTGGGAGTTTGATTGGGGTGTTTTGAAACCTTTAAAAAAAATTTAATCTTTCAAATAAAAGGTAAAATGGTTTATGCACATTTTGAAAGATATGCAAGTGTGATTCATAATCCTTGTCAAAGTGAAACAAAAAGTGCAAGGATTGTACCCTAAGTTCTTGAATCTTCACTTTTGAGCTCCTTGCATCTTCTTGATCTTCTTTCTTCAAGTCTTTTGCTCTTTTATCAAAATGTCTCTGTCTTTGAAGATGTCCATTTTATAAACTTGATCCATTTATTGAAATCATCAAAAATCTCGATTGTGCTCAAAAGCCAACATTAGGGACCTTGTTCCATTATGCCATGATATTGTTGGTAATAGGTAAATTTATACTTCAAATACAATCATGATGTTGTCATTGATAGAATGAAGACATGGTAGGTTTGCTAAAGGCTATAACTCAGACTTGTGGTCTCAATTATGATGAGACTTTTATTTCCTTGGATCACATCTATTTGTGTACTTATTTCAATTGCATGCTAACCTTCATTGGTCTTCGAAGATATCCCATGGGTCATTCGGTGTTCTCTTGTGAACTGATGCATGTTACATTCTACTTGTAGGTGGTATTGATCGGTTGAAGCAATTTTTAATGCAACTGTATCAAACCAAAGATTTGGGCAAACTTTAATATTTTTTGAGAATGGAAGTTACTAGGTGTTAGATGGGTATCGATTTATTGACCTTTGGGGTTTTCTTCCTATTGATGTTCCTATAGATCTTAATAAGAAGTTGCTAAAAGATGAAGGGGAGCTATGTGATGACCTCGGTAGATATCGTCGTTTGGTTGGGAAGTTAAATTATCCAACCATAACTATACCTAATAATTTCATATGCAATCCGTGTGTCAAGTCAATTTTTGGAAGCTCCACCGACTCTCTATTGGAGGCAGTTATTCGTATAGTTCGATATTTAAAGAAAGCTCCTGGTCTTAGGATATTGTATAGGATAAATGGACATCCAAGGGTTTAAAGTTTTGTCGATGCAGATTGGGTAGGTTTTCCTTCAGATAAGTGATATATTATAGGTTATTTGTCACGCCCCGAACGCTAGCCCGAAGGGGTTAACGACAGCCGCGAACATCCACTCAATGAATATTCCAGCGTTTTCTCTAAATCTTGCAGCGGATTTTTTTTTTAATAATATACAACTGAGAGAGAGACGGGCCAAGGAGATTTACATAAACTCCAACTTACACAAAACGACTTCATCGGTAATAGTGTAAGCTTCTTAATGTAGTAACATGGCTGCCTGACTGAGGTTCATGATCTAAGGGATTCCATCAAAACCTCTTCATATTGACCAACTCGTAACGTCTTTACATTACATCTTGAATCCTTATATACCTTACATTATTGTTTAGCATCCTGCCGCCTCAGCATGATATCAAGCACTCTTGGGGCTTCTTGTGCATTCTCCAATTCATGACCCGTAGTGCATTCCCAATGGCCTATGACCAATAACATTACAATCTAATACTTACAAGTCAGGTAATCCTCAAGACTCCTGGCACCTGGCAAATCTGGAATGATACATTTTGAAAACTGTGAGTCAAAAGACTCAGTAAGGAAAAGAACTTGTATACATGCACTTGGAAACATGAGCTTATAAACATGAATTTGTATCATGAACTTGAAACTTGTAAACTTTAACTTGAAATCATGAACTTGTACTCATGCACTAGTAACCTAACTTGAAAACATAACTTGTAAGCATAATATGCTTCATGCATGATCATGACTTCTTGATGTGTATGTATGCTTCATGTGTGCATATGCAAATGCACTTGCTCTTAAAACGTGTACTTGCACTTGTAAAAATCTTGATCTTGGAAAACATCCAATTTTTATCTTGAGGGCTACTAGCGCTCCATTTAACCTCTGAAGTCAGGATTGTGCGTTCCCATCGGAACTGTCTCATATTTCCCTTGGAGACATTACATCTGGTCGAGCTAGCCCACCTTCTCACATTCGTCCTTCAGTGGCTAGACACGACCCTTGGAGGTCCACACCTTCTCGCATTCGTCCTTCAGTGTGGTTGCACTTACCTCTAGGATCACTCATCCTTCTCGCATTCGTCCTTCGGTATGGGTGTCCTTCTTGATGGTACGGTACCGACCATAGCCCCTTAACTTAACTTGTCATAAAACTTTCATACTTTCATTTGCATGAAAACTTCTTTTCTTTCTTTCAAGAAAATCTTGCAAATGTTTATGACGTGTCATGCTTGATAACAAATATCTTGTCATGCTTGGTTATAAACATGTTATGCTTGATAAAAATAACATGTTATGCTTGATCATAAAAACATGATGTGTATCATTCCAGTTTTCATAAAAAGTAAGTTTTCACTTACTTCGATCCTCTCGAGCTTAGAATGGGTCTTCCCCTACAAGCGAGTTACTTTCGTTACTTAAAGCTTAAAAATAAACATTCAAAGAAAAGTATTCATATACGTACTCGGTTTCAAAATCCGTATCTTTAAACATGGGATTTCCTTTACGTGAAATCATACATGAATTCGTACTTGAAATTTCTTTTAAACATTTTTAGCTTTCATAAAAGCAAATTTGAAAACAACAATCATACACATCAAACAACTCCAAATTAAGTGAACTCCTAGGATATTCCAACTTGATCTTACAACATCGTCTTTCATAACCTCAATATCCAAGATCGGATCCGTAATGATTCAACCTTATCAACGATTTCATACCAATTTAGCAACTTATAATACGTCTAACTTAATATCCCTTATTTGATATCTTTCATCATACCATGCCTAGACTAATGTCTACCAATTCCATCACTTAAACCTCAAAGGATATGCAATATAGTTGCTGCTGAGACCTATAGGATTTAACCTAAGTTACATTGGTCTTATCTCTAAGTTTTCAAGTTCACATGAACATCAATGCCCACAATCCTTCCAAACATAACCGATAGACATAAATCCTTATTTACGTGATCAACCCGTGACCATTTTGGCCTCATTTTCACTCTTAGGCTTGCTGTTTAATTCAATGTCATCAACATACCTTTACCACCATAAAGGAACCATTATACTTGAAGGATGAGGAAGAATCAACCAACTTGAAGCACAAATTCTCTCAACACTTTTTCCAAAGGAAGGAGGCACCCAAAACCCTCAATATTCTCCTTAACTTGGTTTTGGTCGGCTAGCCTTGATATTAGGGGTTTCACAAGTCTTCAATAGAAAATTCCAAAGATTCCACATTTTCTTGAAATTTAACAGGCATTGCTCGAGCGCCAGCTGAGCACCGGTCGAGCGCCAAGTCTCTGTCCAAATTTCATCTAGCCTCGCTCGAGCGGCTGTTGAGCTCTATGAATCTGTATGAAATCCTCCAAGCCCGCTCGAGCACCTGTCGAGCGCCGGTCAAGCGACACGACTCTGTCTAACATTTTTCCTAAGGGCGCTCGAGCGTGAGTCGCACGCTGATCGAGCGTGATGATACCTAAAAACAGGTCACTAACAAATCTCTATTCCAACAATCTTAAACATGGTTTCTAACTTGATTCTTTAGACCAACATCAAACCCACACAATTCATTACATGCCTGATCAATCTCCAAGCAACATTGTTCAAATTTCTATCTACTCTAACCCATGGCCATAACATAGCAAAATCATGATTAATATTTTACTTTAAACTGTTAATGACCAAAATAGTACCTCGGTTTTATGTCCATTATCGATTTGGTCCTTGGGTTTTCAAATTGGTCACATAAGTCCTTAGGTTATCCTCATTTATCGATTTAGTCTTTCCGACCAATTCCGTCTCCTCCATGCACAGTCAGCTAACGGTGGGCCACGTCACCACATTTGTAAGAGAGTCAACTTTCCTTTTTAAATCATTGTTTTCAGATTTCAAATCATTTTACTCTTCTCGCAAGACATTTTCATTTTCTTTTGTGACTCTTGCAAGATTCTCTCCAAGAGAAACAACTTGAATTTTCAAAGAATCATTTTCTTGACTAAGAGTTTCAAGGTTCTTTTCAAGACAACAATACTTTGAAAATATTCTTTTCAACTCAACATGTTGTTCATCAAAAACATCTTGTAATTCCTCATAAGTAAAAGAGTCAAGTGAAGAGTTTTGTACCTCATCTTACTTATCCTTTGCCATAAAGCAAAGGTTTGCAACTTCTTCATTGCTCTCACTGCTACTTTCATCGGATTCTCCCCATGCAGTCAAGAATGCTTTCTTTTTGTCTTTGAAATCCTTTGACTTCTTGTGTGTCTCAACATTGGGGCATTCCGACTTTGTGTGACCCAGCTTCTTGCATCCAAAGCAGATGATTTCATTCTCTTTGCTGCTATCACCTTTGTAATTTGATTTTCTTGAAAATCGTTTATTTCCTTGTTTCTTGTAGAAGAACTTCTTGAATCTTTTAGTGAATAAAGTCATTTCCTCATCATCCTCACTAGAGTACGTGGCATTTAGGGCTACACCCCTTTTTCCTTTGCCTTCATCTTCGTCTCCCTTAACTTGATTCATCTCGTGGGTCATGAGAGATCCCATGAGCTCGTCCAGAGAGAGCTTCGTCAAGTCCTTAGCTTCTTGAATTGCAGTGACCTTAGGTTCCCAAGCTTTAGGAAGACACCTGAGAATCTTTCTTGCCATTTCATCGTTAGTGTACTCTTTACCAAGAGATTTAAGTCCATTTATGATATCAGTAAAACGAGTAAACATAGAAGAGATAGATTCATCAGATCTCATCTTAAAAAGCTCATAGCTATGAACAAGCATACTAATCTTATTTTCTTTAACAAGCATAGCTATGCTCATAGCTTTAGCATTTAAAGACATAAGTCTAATATCAACATCATTCCATTCATTTTCATCTTTTAACTCTCCATCCTTATCTCTAGGAAATGTAGGACCATTTGAGATAACTCTCCATAATTCATAGTCCACGGCTTGGATGTAAATCCTCATCCTAGTCTTCCAATAATTGTAACAAGTGCCATTGAATAAGGGAGGTCTATTTGTGGATTGACCGTCAGCTAAGGAGGTGCTAACAAAGGTTGTCATAGATAGAGATATTAAACATCAGCTCCGATACCAATTGTGAGTCTAAATGACAACCCAAGAGGGGGGGTGAATTGGATTTTTCAAAAACTTAACACTTTTTGAGTAAATATGCAAATCTGAAAACTACCCCTCTTTAACAAATAATAATGAGTCTAAAGCTATGTAAAATATAATCAATCAATGATAAAACATAAATCTTCACAAGTATGAATAAGTACTAAAATGTATTAGAGATAGAGTTAGAGAGATAACACCGTATTTTTAGGCGGTTCGGCCAACACTTGCCACCCCCAAGGCAATTGACTTCCTTGGGCGTCCTTCACTATTGTCCAATAGCAAATACACCTTAGCTTCCCGGGTGCTAAGGAACCTTTACAAAGCGTTTTGCGAGCTCACGCTTCAACTCTCACAAATCCTCACAACCTAGAGGATTTCTTCTACTCTCACAAGTAGGACCAAGTGTTTTCCCAACACTCAAAAGTTTTACAAATGATGGCTATAAGGAAGGCTCTCTAAGCCGAATGAGCAAATGAGACACACAAATATGGAATGGCTCCCTAAGCCAAATAAGCAAGTGGAAATCTCACAATATGTGGAATGGCTCTCTAAGCCAAATTATCAAATGGAAAGCTCAATAGAGTGCAAGAGGATTAGATTCTAAAAGGAAATCTAAAGTTTGGAAGATATGAACACAAGCCTTTTTGGTAGATGTGATTTTCCCTCTTCTTCAATGCACTTTCTCTCTCTAGAAGCTAGGGCAAGGAGTGATTTCAAGTGTGTTGTCCCTTCTTCAAGAAATCTCTCTCTCTTTGGAAGCTAGGTCGTCAATGATGAGCTAGAGAAGAAGATTTGACAAAGGAGCTTTGTTCTTGAATGATTCAGCAAGTGAAATCTTTGGATTTTTGGACTTTCTCTCTCTAGATGTAACAATATTGGTCGAGCTCCGTCTTCTCTCTCTCCATCTTCTTTTTTTATAGCTTCTAGGTCTTCAACGGTCATTAAGGGACTTCTTGTAATGTTAGAGTGCCGTTGGAGGTCATTTGAGGCAATTTGGAGACTTTTTAAATCATTTGGCGTCACTCCAGGAAATCTGTAAAATCGCGCAATGTGTCGACACATTGATTGTATGTGCGTCAACATTGAACTTGGTCCTGAAATGAAAACTCTCGGGTGTTAGTTCAATGTGTCGACACTATGGTCCAATGTGTCGACACTTCCAACACTTAGTAAAAAAATCGTTTTGAAGGCCAGAAAATGTAAACTCTCGGGTGTTAGTTCAATGTGTCGACACTATGCTCCAATGTGTCGACATTATGATCCAATGTGTCAACACTTCCAACACTTAGCCAAAAAATCACTTTGAATCCTAGAAAATGCAAACTCTCGGGTAGTAGTGCAATGTGTCGACACCAAGCAACAATGTGTCGACACTTATAAGTGCTGGAGAGTTTTTCAGCAACTTCAAAGTGTTCAATCCATTCCAAAACTTTTTTAAACACCTAGATTATGAAAAATTGATCTTATCAACTAGTGTAATGGTGTTCAAGTGCATGTTAAAAATATTTTAAGGAATTAACCTCAATCCTTTCGAAATACAACTTGAAAATTGTGGATTGACAATGTAAAATCTAAAAGTCTTCAAAGTAGTTAGAATTTTTGTTATCATCAAAATCAATTATGGATTGTTTGCAAAACAACCTTGGGCTAACAATTTCCTCCTTTTTGATGATGACAAAACCATTTTAAAAACGACAATTTGCTAACAAATAGAAAAGCTCCCTTGAGAACAAGCAGGAGTTTTTCATGACATTTTTAGCAAAAAGGACTTTATGATTTTACAAAAAATTTGCAAGAGTTTCCTTTGTAAATGGAGGTTTCCCAAAATTTGAAAACTCAAAAGAAACACTTCTATAGGCATCCTCCAAACTTCTCAAACTTCCAATATACTATCAGAACACAAGACTTCATATTAATCCCAATAGAAAGTTAGGAATACTACCTGGAAGCAAGTCTCACTTTTTCTCAATGAAGTGCAAATAGATAAGCACTTCTCAAATCCTTATAGATACCAAAGAGATAATCAAAGTTCACAACCTAAGAGGTGCTAATCAAAAGATATATACAAGATCTTGTAAGAAAAACCATTCGGTCAAGCATAAAAACCAAATAACTGAACTTACCTTGGTTTTCTCCTCTCTTCCTTTCTTTTCTCCTCATTTCTCCTTCTTCTTCTAGGCCGTCTACCTCCTCTTCTCTCCTCCTTCTTCTTCTTCTTCTTCTTCTTCTTCTTCTTCTTCTTCTTCTTCTTCTTCTTGGCTTTTCTCCTTCTCCCTCACTCTGCTTCTCTCTCTCACTCTCTGGGCTTGCTCTCTTGTGTAACCAAATGAGAGAATGAACTTGTGAAGTGGGTGAGGCGTGAAGGGCATGAGGATAGGGTTGTAATTCACGTCCAAAAAGGGGGAGGACATTGCTTGTATCGCCCATGTCCATTTGATGACATGGGCGGCACATTTATGGTTTTTGTCCTCTTCCTTGCTTTGTCTTACTTTCATTTCTCTTTGATTTGCTTCTCTTCACGTGAAGCACATACTTAGCACACCAAATAATCATTTGGTTCTCCTAATTGGCTTGAGACTACTTAATGAAAGTATAAAATAATCATGCACTAAATTCACAATCATAATTCATACTTTAATTTAATGAATTTGCTTAAGAAAAATCCAGCATCTAAAGGATAGTAAAACGTATTATGAATATCCTTGACATTAAATTTAATAATTCTTTATAATATTACAAAATCTCTTACAATAGGCCAAATAATAGCCTCCAAAATTAAATCCAAACAAATACATAAACATAAATAGCATAATAAAATAAGGGTGGTCTCACATTGCATGTCTACCTACCATTCTCAAATCATCAACAACCAAATCCAACATGCAGCAAGGAAAAACAAAGCATGGCAACCGAACCTAGTCTAGCATTTTACCCACATCAAACTCACGGTTTTCTTTGATCAAAGTGATAGATCTCCCTTACCTTGGTTATCTTCTATAGCTGTTGAGGTCTCCTTAGCCACTCAGCAGTCCCTCTTCCCTTTTTCTTCTTCTCTTCTTTCCTTCCCTCTTCTCCTTCTCGGCTTCCTTCCTCTTCCTCTTCTTTCTTCTTCTTCTTCTTCTTCTTCTTCTTCTTCTTCTTCTTCTTCTTCTTCTTCTTCTTCTTCTTCTTCTTCTTCGGTTCAAATTCCCCTTCTCCCCTATCTCTCAGGTCCTCTCATGTGTGTGACTAAATGGATGTTGTGGGGGAGAATTGAGAGTGAAGTGAGTGCAAGAGTGAAATGAGTGTGTTGCTTTTTGCCCATGTGACATGATCAGTTCATTTAATGCCTTGTACCCTCTCTTTTGTTTTCTCATTTCTTGCCTCACTAGCCTTTCACGTGAACTCCCTTCCATCCCACTTCTCTTGACTTTCTTTGCTCTACAAGTCATGTCAACTAATTAATGCTTTGTCTCCTTCTCTTTATCTTCTTTGGCTTTACTTTGGTCTTCTCTTTCTCACTTCCTTGCCATTCACATGAAACACCCACTTCACTAGACTTTCATTCATTCATTTATTTTATTTTGCTTTTCTCTCTCACATAGACTACTTTATAAGCACACTAACTTATCACTTAATTCTTCATTAAAATTTTCTATAAGCACACTAACTTATCACTTAGGTCTCCTAATGAAGATTAAGACTACCTAATGACGGTATAAGGTAATTATGCACTGATTTTCATAATCATAATCCATACTTTAATATAATGAATTTGCTTAGGTGAATTCAGCATCTATAAGATAATAAAATGCACTCCTTGACATTAAATTTAATAAGTGTTTGTAATATAACAAAACCTCTTACATTAGGCCTAATAATAGCCCCCAAATTTAAACCCAAAATAGATACATAACATAATTCAGCATAATGAAATTCAGGGTCTCACATTATTATATATTTCTCGCTGTGAATTTAGTTATATGGAAAACCATGAAAGAAACTGTAGTGACAACAAGGTCTAGTGTAGAAGCACAGTATAGATCAATGGCATATAAAACTAGTAAGTTGACACGGTTACAACATTTTCTTCAACAAATTGGCTTTTCATCCCAACGTTTAATATATTATGTGATAATGAAGTTGCTTTTCATATGGCATCTAATCTAGTGTTCCATGAAGCAACCAAACAAGTTGAAGTCGATTGGCCATTTCATATGTGACAATACTCAGTTGAGACATGTCTACACCATTTGTGAAATATGGAGAACAATTGGCTACTATTTTTTACCAAGTCTTTGTGTAGTAACTCTAGTAAAATTTATAAGGTTAAATACATTTTGCACCCCTAAATTATAGTAGTACAGACACTTTTGTACCCCCATATTTCAATTTCGTGACATTGAGCCCATAACTTTTCAAATTCAGCGATTTGTACCCCATAGCTGAATTAGCCGTTAAATGTCACGATAAATACGCGCCATCTACATGATTCACTCCCGCTTGTTATGCTCATTTTTTCTGATAAAAATACATTTTGCATCCCCCAACTATGAAGATACTGACACTTTGCACTATCATCTTCCAATTTCGAGACATTTTCATATATTTGCACCCAATAAGCCAATTAACCATTAAATTTTACTGTAAATCTTTCACATCCAAAGCCTTCTGGTTAAACATCACATCGACAGCTGCTAGGGGAAAAAATACACAGAATATTTGTCAAGCCCCGACGCTATCTGGAAGGGGTTAGTGACAGCCGCGAGCATTCCCCGGGAACACTCTAGCTGTGATATCCCGAATCCCACATGGAGTGGGAGAGGAGAATGAATGAGTGATTGGTTCTATAAGGGCCAAGTCCCACATTGAGACCTTACTAGGTTGAACTGGGCTTTATAATGATCCAAGGGGCTTCAAAAGCAACCTTGACTAGTCATTTTGAAGTCAAAGCACAGATGTGGCTAGTGCTTGTCCTTGGGTCGTTACAAATGGTATCAGAGCGGTCCTAGTAACCACCAATGTGGGTTTGGTGGGCCTTGACGAGGACGTCAAGGATTTAAGTGGGGGAGATTGTGATATCCCGAATCCCACATGGAGTGGGAGAGGAGAATGAATGAGTGATTGGTTCTATAAGGGCCAAGTCCCACATTGGGACCTTACTAGGTTGAACTGGGCTTTATAATGATCCAAGGGGCTTCAAAAGCAACCTTGACTAGTCATTTTGAAGTCAAAGCACAGATGTGGCTAGTGCTTGTCCTTGGGTCGTTACACTAGCGCTTACACTAACTCTTACAGCGGAATTTTTTTTTCTATACACATCGGAAGACTCACTTAGGAACCACATGTTGGCTGAGATACAAGCTCAATGAACTTATTTGCAAACCCTTCAGAAAAGTCTTTACATTGCATCTTGTTTGCAAACTTATACAAAACGTGATAGAGAAATATACTGACACTCAAATCAAACCAGCACTCACTAGTGCTAACTCGGAGTTCACCAATTCCGACTCCAACTCCCGAACTTCTAGGATTTCTATGTGAGACAATCCTCTGCTCCCCGATTTTTCTTGTGGATCTGGAATGATACGATTAAAAAACTATGAGTCGAAAGACTCAGTAAGGAACAACAGTTTAAAACATGAACTTTGATAAATCATGGCTTTAAAACATACTTACTTTGATGCACTGTAGAGTCAAGAGAAGAAATGCATAACTCAAATCAAACCAGCACTCACTAGTGCTAACTCGGAGTTCACCAATTCCGACTCCAACTCTCGAACTTCTAGGATTTCTATGTGAGACAATCCTCTGCTCCCCGATTTTTCTTGTGGATCTGGAATGATACGATTAAAAAACTATGAGTCGAAAGACTCAGTAAGGAACAACAGTTTAAAACATAAACTTTGATAAATCATGGCTTTAAAACATACTTACTTTGATGCACTGTAGAGTCAAGAGAAGAAATGCATAACTGTAAATCGTGAGATAGTGCATGAAACCATGATGCATATGCATGCTCCGTGATGCCCATGTCATGCGCCAAAATCTCTTGCCACTCTTGGCCTTTTCAAATGCATTTCATAATCTCTTGCCGCTCTTGGCCTTTTCAAATACATTTCATAATCTCTTGCCACTCTTGGCCTTTTCAAATACATTTCATCTCTTACTGTGGGCTCGCTCCATTTGATCCCATGAAGTCAGGGTTGTGCGTTCCCATCGGAACCGTCTCCCTTACCCTTGGAGACATTTCATCTGGTCGAGCTAGCCCGTAGTTGCCCCAGGCCCGATGTCTAGACACGACCCTTGGAAGCCCACACCTTCTCATTGTCCTTCAGTGTGGTTGCACATACACCTCAAGGACTAACCCATCATTCTTGCATTCGTCCCTCGGCATGGGCGTCCTAGGTTTCATCCATCCATCCGTCTCGATCAACGTTCCTCGGTATGGATGATGAACCTCACTTAACTTGGTACGGATCCGACCAAAGCCCCAAATCAAATTTCATAACATACGTACTCTTTTCATTCGTATAAAACAACCTTTCATGTTTCTATGCAATGAACATGTCATGCCACACTTGAAAACATCGTAATTTCATTTGCATCAAAACGTCTCTCTCATGCATTCATGCAAATGATCATGCTATGACATGTTCGAAATATCATGCGTACTTGAAACATTCTTTATGCACAATACATGTCACTTGTATTAAAATACTTTGCCATGCACAATAAAACATGCAGTGTATCATTCCAGTTTTCCAAATCGGGTTAGAATTCATTTACTGTACTCCTTGCACTTATTGCACTTATACCGATCCACTCGAACTTAGTTCGGTCTTCGCCTACAAGCGATACTCCAATGCTTAGTTATCAACATTCAACAAGGCATACAAACGTATCATGTATTATCTTAGTTTCAAAGTTCATATCCGAAACTTTACGTGAAATTATACATGAAATTCTTGCAACATTTGACTTCCCATTGTTGTAAGTATTAACTTTCATAAATCAATTTTTATATAACAAACATCATACATCTCAACCAACTCCAAGGTAGGTGAACTTCTAGGTAGCTGATGGAGCTCAAGGTGCCGTTTCAAAGGAACCCGTTCAAGTGCCAAGTGGACCGGTTACAAGAGCCCGAGCAAAGAAGTTCAAGGATGCACTCAACGGGTTAATTCAAGAGGCATGGGATCAAGCAAAGGCGTGGAAGCCCATTCAGCATGACCCACGAATTGTCAATGTGCTCCAAGTTCTAGAAGAGCCCGAGTAGGGTTTTTTTCATTTGAGCATGCAAGGAAGTCTTCTAGAAGATACTCCTAATTAGGGTTTCGGATGGCATGATTGTGGGACTAATTTAGCCGCACCTTTCTTGCCATATAGGAGCTGATTTCGAGTTTAGTTTAGGTGTTAATTTTGTTGCCTTTTTGGTTTAGGCGCCTAGCATTATTTCCTTAATAACCGAATCTATTTTAGGTGGCTTTTAGTTTCCTTTTGTGCTAGGTTTAGGCGCCATGTTTAGGAGTGTTTCCTTTTAGGGTTTTTGTGTATAAGATGGCCTATATATAGAGGCCTAAGTGGTAGTTCGAAATTTCATTGAATATACACGGTTTTGTGAGGTTTTAATTCTCTTTGGTTCTTTGACGAACTTCTCGAACTTATCGGGAATTTTCCCGTGGCGTTCAACTCGACTTATCAAACGGATTTCCATCCCGTTTGTGGCGTCTTCACTATACCGAGGTTCTTGCTTTCCTAAGCAACGGATCGAGGTTCCATTCGAACCCATCCTAGAGACGATCTTGGGTTCCTCATAGTTGTTGGGTCTCGTTACAGGTTAACGGGGTTCACATCAGTAGCTCGACTCGATTTCTCTAACATCTTCTTAATAACCTCGATATATCTCGATATCCAAAATCGGATCTTTAATGCTTCAACCTTACCAATTATCCAAAACAACAACCTTTATCGCTGAATTCTTGCTCAACACTTACGATCTTATTTTACATGGACTAATGATCATCATATTCATCAATCAAACCTCAAAAGATGCACTATAGAGGTGCTGCCAAGATCTATAGGATTCAACCTAATGTCATGCTCCTTCGAGTTCACATAAGCATCAATGTACCCCAATTCATGCTATAAGAGCATCCTGATACCACATGACTTATTTCACTTGAGTTAGATAACATTTTTCTTAATGAATTTAATTTGGTATTAGGGCCCTACACTCGCTGACCTATTCAATTAACCAACATCTTTTGACTAATTCATGGCCATTATACCTTACTTGCATCTGAACCTTTAATTCATGTTCAATTCTCATCAATTCTTTTAAGTTAAAGCTACTGACCAGAGCCCTAATTATTAACCTAATTACATGGCTTAATTCAAATCCTTTTTCATATCTTATTCAGGACTCCATACGGCAAGCTAATTCATGCTTTGATTCAAGCTTCACATATTCTTTATTTCATGTACCAAGACCATTCTTTAATAGCTTACTAGTTCATCATTTTCCAACCCTAATCATGGCTAAATCGTGGCTTGATCTCCAAGTTCTATCCAACCCAAGCCATAGATCTTAATATCATGTGATTAAGTTTTCATATCTTTTTCTTTAACACCTCTTCCATGCATGTTTGACATATTGGCATTCTCCTATTTCATTTTCTCTCTTCATATGATCAAGGCTTCTCTAATCCTTAGCTTTGATATTCATTTCATTACAATTACATTTCACTTTGCCCTAAATAGGATTCGGCCAACACTAAATCATTCTAATTGAATCCTTAATTCATGCTTAACATTACAAGGCCTTGATAATCATTTTAACCCGAGCCCTTTAAGCCTTATTATCTTTGTTTTTCTTACATATATGATGTCTTTTACAATCGAACTTAGGCTCTTAACCTCTAATTCATTCAGTCATATTTTAACCTTACTTCTACATGACATACAAGTGTATTTTCATTTAGCATTTACTTGCCATTAGGGTTCCTTTCTCTTACCTATTCGGCATGCATCTATTTCAAGTATTCATTGTCTAATTTTCTTCTCCAATGGTGATCTCATCCTCCATTTTCAGATTCACAACCTAGGATCATATTCGGCCAACACCCATTTTCATAGAATAATTAGGTTTTCCTTAGTTCTTTCGATTTGCATGCAACCTCAACATTTCAAGACTAACTTATGCATATGTTTACTAAACTTTACACATATCATGGTCATTCATCAAATCTATATTTAAACAAAGTTCTACTTGAAGTTTAAAGACATATAAATTTCGGCCAACACCAACCAACACAGTCCTTCATGCCAAAACTTTGCAACATGCATTCCTTTACATTTTTTCTAACTTTCGAGTCCGGATCTCATGCTTATATAGCTAGATCTAACATCATAACTTAGGGTTGGTCTTCTAAACTCAAGATCTAACAAAAATCAAGACACCAACTCAAGATCCAACCAAGAGACATTCGGCCAACCATCAATATTTAGCACAAACAACCATTTTTGGCCTCACCTTGACGATTGAACACAAGCTTTGACCAAAGAAGTGTACCTAGCATAGCCAAACATCTTAGTTCAGAACTATAAGGAACTTAAACAACATATAACATGTGAATATCACATCTAACTCTACCTTTCACTTAGAACACCCGGTTTTTCACAAATCCTTCTTTAACTCCAACTTTCGGTTCACCCTTTTGGAATGGTTCCAAGGCTGATATAAGGTGCTAAGATAGGTTTTATGGTGGGGAAAATAAAAACAAGGAAATGCTTGAAACTTGAAATGATTTTAGTTCTAAGAAAGTGAGCTAGATTTCAACAAGGGAAAATGGCTAGGTGGATAGAAATTTCCAAGTGAAGAAATGAGTTGCACAAAAGAGGGATTTGGTCACCTAAAGAAGAGAAACAAACTTAGAACTTTAGAGGAGTGATTTGGTTGCAAGAAGAAAAGAACAAAGCTTAAGCTCAAAGGGAAGATTCGGCCAAGAGAGGAAAAGAGAGAGAGAGAGAGAGAGAGAGAGAGAGAGAGTTGTGATATTCGGCCAAAGCAATTGAAATGTGAAGTTTGAAATGCTAAGTGTGAGGGTGAGTTCATGGAAAGCAATTGAGTCTCCCAAGATCATTTATTGCAATGACAAATGACAATGAGATGTTGAAAATGACAAGAGGGGAAGTGGGTGAACTTGGGTGAGTTTGGCTGACCAATGCATGGTCTTTTCACTTCTTTTTCTCCTCATTTTTTCTCACCTCATCTCTTGTATTTTCCCCTCATGTCATGCCCTTCAAGTGAATCTCCTTGTATTTCACTTCAATTTCTCTCTTTTCTCACTTAGCCTTTATGTGAACATCACACCCTCTCATAGCTTTTCTCCTCTTGTCTTGTCTTGTCCATTTAATGTTCATCTTATCTCTTCTTTACTCTTCACATCGACCACCAAGGGAAAAGCAACTTTTAGCTTTTTAACTTTCATCTAGACTTTTCTCCTCTTGCCTCACGTAAAGCACAATTGCCAATTCACTTCTCCCACTTTTCATTTCACTTTCCCACTTTTCATTTCACTTATCACAATATATAAGCACTTTGACTTATCTCTTATATAATGCATTAACTTATCGCAACATTTATATTCATAGCTTATCACCAACAACTTGTCAACATGATAACTTATCTCCAATAAGCACTTTGACTTATCTAAATCAACACCATAACTTGTCAACTCATCAACATGATAACTTATCTCAAAGATAATTACTCTAGCACATCTCTTGATAGCCACAACAACCTATCATCTTAAAATCTCTCTAGCTTATCACTATGATAAGCAAGTGTGCTTATCAATTAAATTCTCTTCAAGCTATCATATATATTTAGTAGCTTATCATATAATATTTCTAATGATAATTCAAAACTAATAATTAAGGCCACCTAATGATGATCAATGCTACCTATTAAAAGACACACAAAAATATTTAAATGCTTACATGAATTCCATGATTTTCTACTTAATTATTTTCGACCATAATATATAAATTCCTCTTCATAATTTAATTTCATGGATTATGGAATATAATAAGAAATTGGAAAAATATAAATACATAAGAGAAACTTACCTTAGCAAGTTTCGGCTCTTAAGGAATTAAAATTAAACTTGCACAAAACTTCCATAATGAAAAGAAAATTATTTAAGGAAAAATTTATGAAATAAAATCTCATATTAATTAATGTACCTTAACATAAAGCTTAGGTCATACATTGGCCAAAAATATGGCCCCCATAATTTAAATTAAAGCTAATACATAGAAAATGATAAAAGAAACAAACGGGGTCTCACAATATCTCTGCTTTAAAAATAACATAACGAATGTGCTTTATATTACAAAAATGCCCTCAGGACCACTTTTGAAATCGTGTTTTCACTTTCAGTAGGGTATTCGTGAAAGAGACTGCGTTGAGGAGGGACCCTACCAGCGCCCAAGTACCATCGTCATCGTCGATCTTGGATCATTTCTTCACTGTGGAATGCTGCATTTCTCACACGAATTTGGTAAATATCACACCTTTTTTCATTGATTTTAAATTTTCTCTGTTTCTAGGGTTTCGACGGCAACAATATCTTTCACCCATTCAACAGAACATAGAATCGTTCATTCCACATTAGTTAATAGAACATTGAATCGTTCATTTATGTTTTATTCCAGTTTAGTTAAACACCACTTAGTGGCCCCCGTGTGGTGAAATGCTTCTTCCAGATTGTATAAGTATAGATTGTTTTATATTGAAACTAGTGGTGCACCATGTGCAATTTTTTATTTTGAAACTGGTGGTCCCCATATCTTTTTAAGCAAAAGCAGCTAAGCAATGTTTTATATTATTTAAGTAGTTTTTTGCGATCATGTTGGAATTAGAATATTGTTCGTAAAGTTTTTTCTTATCTATATCCCCCATGTGATTTTATTCTCTTTACACATAACTAGAAAACATCTCATTGACAATGAATGTTAAACTTGGGCAATGTTTTTTTAACAGTATGCTTGCTTTGACATGGCACGTGGCTGGGATCAATGCGAGAGCTAATAACATTTGAGGTGCACTTTGGGGGAATATTTGTTCGCAGTGTAATCTGCATGTATGTTGGTGGGGATGTTAGGATGTATGATGAGCCATTTGACCCGGATCTCCTCTCTTACATCTAGCTAGAAGAGATTGGAAAAAATTATGGGTACAAGATTGGAGATCTAATTTACTATAAGAAGCCTAAGTTGAACATAACAGATGGGTTGGTGCTGCTAACATCTGATTACGATGTGCTGAACATGGTTAAGTACCACCGTGGAGAGCAACTGTGTGTGTTGTACTTTGTAGGTTTTGGAGAATCCCACGCTGGTGATCTTGATGGTGGTGCGGGGTATGTTGAGGAAGAGGAGGAAGAACGTCGCCGAATGGGAATCAATGACCATTTCTACAACAAGTATTGAGTGACGATGACGAGCTTGCGGGAGGTGGACAGTCATCGTTTGAGGACAACACTCCCTCTGTAGATAGGCCTCCACAGTGGCCAGAGGCTGAAGATAGAGATAATTAACCCCTACAGTACATAATGATATTTTTTTATGTCTGAGTTCAATATAACCCTATATGTTGTCTTGTTCATCCTTGGCATATGTGCGCTTTGATATGGTAAGAAGTGATGCACTCGTGTCTCCTACAGCAAGTGACGATGATGTCGCCACCACAATAATTCCTGACATGTACGCTGGCCCAGATTTCCATGGGTAAGACAAGGTGGAGTCGGTGTTGAAGTTACTCATGAAGTTACCTTCAGTGCAAGTATTCAGAGCTGTTGTCCGTCAAGCAAATTTACTGAAAGGCAAAGATGTTTAACAAGAATAGTGGAGACAATAGCATTGTTATATGTAGAGCAGAGAGATGCAACTACCGGGTTTATGCGCGTTGGATGAAAGAAGAAAATATTTTTTGATCAGATCATTCCAACCAGTCCATACCTGCACAAGAAGGTATAGAAATTCGATTGTGAATTCAAAGTTTATTGCTGAAAAGTGTTTCAAAATTTTTAAGTCTCAGCCAAGCATGTCAGTCAGTGTTATTTCGAAAGAAGTTAAAAGGATATTGAAGGTTGATGTGAATGATAGTCAGTGTTATCGGGCAAGAGCTAAAGAGAGGAGTAAGATATTTGGGAGTTACAAGTGTGAGTCCTAGTTTTCAGGATTAAGACAACTCAAAAGGGGAGGTGAATTGGTTTTCTAAAACTTTTCGGTATTGACCCCCAAAGACGTGTTTGCTAGTAGATAGTACTTTAGCACAAGTATAAAATACAATAAGAGTAATTATGTGCTGAAAGTAAAGAGTAGGGACAAGAGAAGCAAACACTCGATTTTTAGGTAGTTCGGCAAACCCGCCTACATCCACCCCTCAAGCTCCTTCACCGAGCCTTGAGGTTTTCCACTATCTTCCAATAGCTTTACACTCTAACTTGTGGGTGCTAGAGAACCGTACAAGTGTCTTCCCGGGCTCAACACTCAAACCCACCCAAGTGGTTTTTTCGGGCTCACCACTCACAACCTAACAAGCTTGAGATATACACTCTCTAAGCTTCTTCTTTAGTGAACGACCTCAGTAAAGGAAACACCTCTCTTGGATATGAAGATAGAAGAACAAAAACTCTCTTGATAGAGTAGATATGAAAATAGAAGGCTCTTTCTCTTGATTCACACAAAGACAAGGATATGAAAGTGTGTTTTGTATGAATGATATGAGAAATATGAAATAAGAAGGTTTTAAATATTTTTCAAGCTAAACAAATGATATGTGGTCGTTGGTTCATGATTTTAGATGAAATGAAGGTATATTTATAGGCCACATGTGAAAACTAGCCGTTAGAGGTCGATTTGACAATTTTATAGTTGTACCAGTCGACCGCTTCATGTACCGGTCGCACGGTTCAAGTAGTCGTTGCCCAACGGTCATAAATTTGAATGCTGTCAAGATCATCCGCTTCATGTAGAGCTCGACCGCTACAAAAAGTTCATCGACCGGATCATTTAAAACTATGTTTTTGACCACTTTTAAACACACAATTTTAAAGCTTACTTCCCTTAAGTACATGAAAGGTTTGAGAATATATTTTGGGTGTTTTGAAACCTTTAAAAACATTTTAATCTTTCAAACAAAAGGTAAAACGGTTTATGCACGTTTTGAAAGATATGCAAGTGTGATTCATAATCCTTGTCAAAAGTGAAACAAAGAGTTACAAGGATTATACCCTAAGGTCTTGAAACTTCACTTTGAGCTTCTTGCATCTTCTTGTTCTTCTTTCTTCAAGTCTTTGGCTCTTTCATCAAGTCGTCTTTGTCTTCGAAGATGTCCATTTTATAAACTTGATCCATTTATTGAAATCATCAAAATCTCGATTGTGCACAAAAGCCAACAACAAGGAACAATACAATCGTCTCTGGGACTATTGCATCATGCTTAGGGAAACAAATAGAGGAAGTTGTGTCGTTATGAGAGTGGAGAGAATTGCACCTGAGCTTCCTCCTGTATTTCAGCGTCTATACGTATCCCTGACAGCCATGAGGGATGGCTTTCGAATTGGTTGTAGACCAATTATTGGTTTATATGGCTGCTTCTTGAAGGGTCCCTTCAAGGGTCAACTACTTAGTGCCATTGCACGTGATGCGAACGATAACATGTATCCTCTTGCCATTGCCACTGTAGAGGCTGAAATTAAAGATAGTTGGACCTGGCTCCTCGAGACGCTCATCTCAGATCTGGGACAACCACCACCGGGGGGGTGGACTTTCATATCCGATCGACAAAAGTTAAGTAATCTGATTTAATGATCTGTTTAACTAGTAACAGTTGTGTATTTCTTTACATTTTAACTCTTTTTATATATGTTGCAGGGATTTTTTCCTAGCTTTGATGTGGTTATGCCATTGGCTAACCATCGCATATGTGATCGACATCTATATGCAAACTTTCATGATGTTGGGCATCGAGGCGTCGTACTTAAAAATAGGTTGTGGGGAGCTGCGTCCGCCTATACTAAAGAAGCTTAGCTCTGAAACTTGGAAGTACCTCTAAAAAATCGACCCCAGCATGTGGTCAAGAGCATGGTTCAACACTCACAGTAGGTCAAACTCGTTGGTCAATAATCTAAGTGAGTATTTCAACACTTACTGTCACGCCCCGAACGACATCCCGCAGGGACCGTGACAGCCGCGAGCTATCCCCCGGATGGCTCCAGCGTTCTTACTTATAATATTACTTGATTACGGCTGAAGCGTACAGGATCGCGAGGGATTCGAGCTAAACTTTCATAATTAGGGTTCTCATTAAGGTTTCATACAAGACATAATTAACATATAAAAAGTCAACTAGTGACGATCAAGCCACTATCATCAAAAGTATGAAACATAATTCTTGAACTTCTAGGTCAGGTAGTCCTCCTGACTCTCTTCACCTGAGGCATCTGGAATGACACAATTTTAAAAACGTGAGTCAAAAAGACTCAGTAAGGGAAAGACGTAAACTTAAAACATGCTCTTGTCTTATGCTCGCTTAATCATGAAAGAAAGAAACTTGATAAGTGATGCACATGCATGTCATGAATTATGCATATGCTCTTGCTTAGTTTCGGCCCTAGGCCCTTGAAAATCTTTCTTTCGTACTTGCTTGTAAAACTGGCCCTTGGCCCTTGAAACCACTTATTCGTACTTGTGCCTCTCTTGGCCTTTTCATAATTATTTCATATCTTTTATTTGTGGGCTCGCTCCATTTAACCCCTGAAGTCAGGGTTGTGCGTTCCCTTCGAAACCGTCCCCGAATTCCCTTGGAGACCTTACATGATGCAAATCAAGGAGCTGGACTTGTACTTGACCAAGGAGCTGGACTTGTTGAGCATACACATGGGAATGGAGCTCAAGACCCTTTGTCACTTCCTAGTGGCCCAATTACAAGACTTAGAGCCAAACGTTTCAAGGAAGCACTCAATGGGCTAATCCAAGAAAGTTGGGCTGATTTTGAAAATACCAAAATGGGCTCCAATAATAATCAAGGCCTAGTCCATGTCATCAGGGCAAGTGAAGAGACTCATATCCATGCACCAACGTGAACAGTAACGTTTGACCCTTTATGAGCTCCATTTTATTGAGTTTTAAGGCTATTTAATAGGGGAATAAACTTGGTCTTTGCTGGGGCATGATTAGTACATTGTACCTAGTCATTTAGCTATTTTTGGCTGCCTCTAGTAGACAAAGAGGCCTAATTTCGTGGGAACCTGTTATGGTAATATTTATGTGACTTTAAAGCTATAATTATGCCTTTCCTATTCTTGGAGGGATGTTCCAAGTATTTAG
Source organism: Myrica gale (assembly GCA_963930655.1). NCBI lineage: Eukaryota > Viridiplantae > Streptophyta > Magnoliopsida > Fagales > Myricaceae > Myrica > Myrica gale. The sequence goes on along the minus strand of OZ005619.1, from coordinate 9,260,974 downwards.
ATGACCATTTCCGCGTGAACAGTAACTTGGAATTCAATATTGATTTTTCAGATCATTTGAGAGGTCTTGTGTTCCTCTTGGTTCTTCAAAGAACTCTTTGAACTTATCAAGTTCATCTTGTGGCGTTCAAGCAACTGAAACTTATCACCTAGATTTCTTGGTGTGGCGTTTCAATCCTTCGTAGTCTTGGTTCATCATCTGGTCAGGTGAAGGGTCAAGGCTCAACAAATCTTGTCTTCACGATCTTGGGGTTTCAATCCATCATTGTTATCGGGTTTCATCACAATTGTTGGTGGAGTTCATATCATTTGGAGACAAATCAGCAACATTAAAGCTTGCACTAACACCGTACTCACCGGGTAAGTCAAGCTTGTAGGCATTATCGTTGATGCGTTCCATGACTTGAAATGGTCCATCACCCCGAGGTAGGAGTTTTGAACGTCGTTTCTCCGGAAAACGTTCCTTCCTTAAATGCAACCAGACCCAATCTCCAGGTTCAAATACTACCTTCTTGCGTCCCTTGTTGGCTTGATTGACATATTGTTGAGTCCTCTTTTCAATGTTCAGCCGGGCCTTTTCATGAATCATCTTGACAAATTCTGCTTTCTTTTTGCCATCTAAGTTCACACGTTCACTCAAAGGTAAAGGAATTAAATCCAAAGGTGACAATGGGTTGAAGCCATAAACAACTTCAAATGGTGAAAACATAGTTGCAGAATGTATACTTCGATTGTAAGCAAATTCAACATGTGGCAAACAATCTTCCCATGTTTTCAAGTTCTTTTTAATGATAGCACGCAACAAAGAAGACAAAGTTCTATTCACTACTTCAGTTTGGCCATCCGTTTGGGGATGACAAGTAGTGGAAAACAATAACTTGGTTCCCAATTTTCCCCACAAAGTCTTCCAAAAGTAACTCAAAAACTTTGCATCCCTATCAGAGACAATGGTCCTGGGCATACCATGTAACCGAACAACTTCTTTGAAGAACAAATCAGCTATATGTGATGCATCATCTGTTTTATGACATGCAATGAAGTGTGCCATCTTAGAAAATCTATCCACCACCACAAAAACTGAATCTCTTCCCCTCTTAATCCTAGGTAAACCTAAAACAAAATCCATAGAAATATTAGTCCAAGGTTCACTAGGTATTGGCAAAGGGGTGTACAAACCATGAGGTTTCAACTTAGACTTAGCCTGTTTACACGTGATACACTTCTCACATATTCGTTCCACATCACGTTTCATATGAGGCCAAAAGAAATGATCATGCAAAATTCCGAAAGTCTTAGCTACACCAAAATGACCCATCAATCCACCACCATGAGCTTCTCTCACAAGCAATTCACGCAAAGAACACATAGGTACACACAATTTATTCTCCCGAAACAAAAATCCATCATGCCTATAAAACTTATCAAATGCCATTTTTTCACATGCATTGAACACATCACCAAAATCAGAATCTTGTGCATACAAATCCTTAATGTATTCAAAGCCAAGCAATTTTGTATCTAACATGGAAAGTAAGGCATACCTTCGAGACAAAGCATCAGCCACCACATTTTCCTTACCTTGCTTGTATCTGATCACATAAGGAAATGTTTCAATGAATTCCACCCACTTGGCATGACGTTTGTTCAACCTGTGATGTCCTTTCAAATGCTTCAAAGATTCATGATCTGTGTGAATCACAAATTCCTTTGGCCATAGATAGTGTTGCCAATTTTCCAAAGCCCTTACCAAGGCATACATCTCCTTATCATAAGTGGGATAATTTAGGGCTGCCCCACTCAACTTTTCGCTGAAATAAGCAATTGGACGACCTTCTTGCATCAAAACAGCTCCTATGCCTATTCCTGAAGCATCACACTCAATTTCAAAAGTTTTAGCAAAGTTAGGTAAAACAAGCAAAGGTGCATTGGTTAACTTCTCTTTGATCAGATTAAATGCCTTTTCTTGTTCTTTCCCCCACTTAAATGACACATTTTTCTTGATGACTTCAGTAAGAGGGGCGGCTAAGCTACTAAAATCACGCACAAACCGTCTATAGAAGCTAGCTAAGCCGTGGAAGCTCCTCACTTGGCTGATTGTTGTAGGCATTGGCCACTCTTGGATTGCCTTCACCTTTTCCTCGTCCACCTCAATTCCTTTATTACTAACAACAAAACCAAGAAACACAAGCTTATCCGTGCAAAAGGTGCACTTCTTGAGGTTAGCAAACAACCTTTCTTTCCTTAGAATTTCCAACACAGATTTCAAATGCATTACATGTTCTTCCAAGTTTTTGCTATAAATTAGGATATCATCAAAATACACAACCACAAATCTGCCAATAAATGCACGTAAAACATGGTTCATCAAACGCATAAATGTGCTTGGAGCATTAGTTAAACCGAAAGGCATCACTAACCACTCATACAAACCATATTTAGTCTTAAAAGCAGTTTTCCATTCATCACCTTCCTTCATCCGAATCTGATGATATCCACTCTTAAGATCAATTTTTGTAAAGACACAAGAACCATGCAATTCATCCAGCATATCATCTAATCTAGGAATGGGATGACGATATTTTACCGTGATGTTGTTGATAGCTCGGCAGTCAACACACATCCTCCATGTCCCATCCTTCTTAGGAACTAATAGTACTGGAACCGCACAAGGACTCATGCTTTCACGCACATACCTCTTCTCCAATAATTCACCTACTTGCTTTTGAAGTTCCTTGGTCTCCTCGGGATTACTTCTATAAGCAGGTCGGTTTGGGATTGATGCACCAGGTATGAAATCGATTTGATGTTCAATCCCTCGGATTGGAGGTAAACCATAAGGTACCTCTTCGGGAATGACATCTTCAAACTCCTGCAAAAGAGAAACAATTTCGCTCGGTAAAGTACCGACGAGATCATTAGTACATAAAAGAGCCTCTTTGTACATAAGTACAATAAGGGGCTGATGTGAAAATAAAGCTCTCTTGATCTCACTTTTTTTTGCAATGTAACTAAATTTTTCCTCTCTTGCTCTCACCATGGCCGAAATCCTCTCCCTTTCTTTTTCACTCTGATCATTGTTTTTCTCTCCTTTTTTCCCAAACTCTTTTTTTTCAATTTCGGCCTTTCTTTCTCTTTCCTTCTTTTTTTCATTTGATCTTTGTAACTTCAATTGGTCCTCCCTGACCTGTTTTGGAGTTAAAGGCACAAGAGTAATAGGCTGCTTTTTAAGAGTGAAAGAATACTTATTTGTGAATCCATCATGCGTAACCCTCAGATCATACTGCCACGGTCTTCCCAACAATAAGTGGCATGCATGCATAGGAACCACATCACATAGCACCTCATCTTCATATTTTCCAATTGTTAATGCCACCAACACTTGCCTTGTCACCTTGATTTCGCCACATTCATTCAGCCACTGAAGCCGGTAAGGTTGAGGATGCTTCAAGGTAGTTAAGGCCAATTTCTCCACCAAATAAGTGCTGGCCACATTGGTGCAACTCCCTCCATCGATAATGACACTGCAAACTTTGTTGTTTACAAAGCACCGAGTATGAAATAGGTTCTCCCTTTGGTTACTTTCTTCCTCCTTAATCTGCACATTGAGAACTCGCCTTGCTACCAATAAATCTCCAATCACAGCATTTTGCTCTTCATCATCATCCTCCAAAGATGGCATGTCTTCATCATCTACTTCTTCCTCATTCTCTGATTCAAGTTCTCCTTGGGCGTTTATAACCATCACCCTTTTGTTTACACATTGGCTGGCTATGTGTCCCCGCCCCTGACATTTAAAACACTTAATATCACGAGTTTTAGAACTTGAAGCTTCTATATTACCTGAAGAAGTGGCAGGTTTTGAATTGGCATTCTTAAAGGGCTCAAACTTTGGCTTATTGTGCAGCTGCTCGTCCCTTTTTGGAGCTGTCTTCCATGGATTGGTGGTAGTCATAGGTTGTCCCCTCCTATTCAATCCCTTTCGTTTGAATTGCTCCTCCACTTTTATGGCTTGATGCACCATATCCGTCAATTCAACATAGTGCTGCATCTCAACTATATCTGCAATCTCTCGATTTAATCCGTGCAAGAACCTAGCCATGGTGGCTTCCCGATCCTCTTCTATATTGGCCCGGATCATAGCTACCTCCATCTCCTTGTAATATTCATCCACGCTCTTGGAACCTTGAGTTAACCTCTGCAACTTTTGATACAATCCCCTATAATAGTGGCTGGGTACAAAACGCTTCCTCATAAGCATTTTCATCTCCTCCCAAGTGTCTACGGGTGGCTCTCTATTCCTTCTCCTACTAATCAATAGTTGATCCCACCAAACAATGGCATAATCAGTAAACTCAATTGCAGCCAACTTAACCTTCTTTATCTCCGAGTAGTTGTTACAGTCAAACACCATCTCCATCTTTGTTTCCCACTCCAAATAAACTTCAGGATCATTCTTACCTTGAAAAGATGGAATTTTAATCTTTATGCTTCCCAAATCATTATCCCTCCTGGGTCTACCCATCCTAGCTTCTCTATTCCCATACCCACGCTCATACCTTCCTCGATTCACATATGGCTCATCAAAATCCTCTGACTCCGCCTCTTCCTCAACATTCCTCCAAGGAACACGCCCACCTCGCTGCCCATTGGGAATGTCTTGTCGCTGGTCTCTAGGAGTTCCAGCTTCTACCCTATCCAACCTTGCATGAATAGGCTCTAATTCATCTCTCAACATACGCCTCATCTCCCCTAACATTGCTTGCATTTGGAGGTTTGGAACTCTAGGTTGTCGAGATTCTTCGGTTGCATCTTCTTCTTGATTATTGGACATGTTTAAAAATCTGCAAAACAAGGTTAGAATCCTCACGAACACTCCCTCACGTGTTTCACTCAAGGATGGATACACTAGCACTCGTGTTTTCACTCTAAACGGCTTTTACCCTCTTCTGGTCTCACACACTCTTGCCTTTTTCCACTCTTTTGTGTCTTCTTTAGTTCTTAATCGAACTTCAAGAACAAATGCAAGATAATCCAGCAGCGATTCAATGATGAGAAACAACCAAACTCAACAAATAGATCAAGAACTTGAATAAGGTGAGAAACAAGATTGAAAGGAAGAGTTTTTCTTTCTGGAATCGTATACTTCGTTCTTTCTTTCTTTTTTTTTCGTCCTTGTTTTTTTTTTCTTTTTTTTTCTGAGCAAGGAACAGGAAATAGAAACGATTTTTTTTTTATCAAGGAACAGGAAATAGAAATGCGAATAAAAGATAGTCAAACTTATCTTAGAACCAAAGCTCTGATACCAAAATGATATGAACTCCACCAACAATTGTGATGAAACCCGATAACAATGATGGATTGAAACCCCAAGATCGTGAAGACAAGATTTGTTGAGCCTTGACCCTTCACCTGACCAGATGATGAACCAAGACTACGAAGGATTGAAACGCCACACCAAGAAATCTAGGTGATAAGTTTCAGTTGCTTGAACGCCACAAGATGAACTTGATAAGTTCAAAGAGTTCTTTGAAGAACCAAGAGGAACACAAGACCTCTCAAATGATCTGAAAAATCAATATTGAATTCCAAGTTACTGTTCACGCGGAAATGGTCATCTAAATACTTGGAACATCCCTCCAAGAATAGGAAAGGCATAATTATAGCTTTAAAGTCACATAAATATTACCATAACAGGTTCCCACGAAATTAGGCCTCTTTGTCTACTAGAGGCAACCAAAAATAGCTAAATGACTAGGTACAATGTACTAATCATGCCCCAGCAAAGACCAAGTTTATTCCCCTATTAAATAGCCTTAAAACTCAATAAATTGGAGCTCATAAAGGGTCAAACGTTACTGTTCACGTTGGTGCATGGATATGAGTCTCTTCACTTGCCCTGATGACATGGACTAGGCCTTGATTATTATTGGAGCCCATTTTGGTATTTTCAAAATCAGCCCAACTTTCTTGGATTAGCCCATTGAGTGCTTCCTTGAAACGTTTGGCTCTAAGTCTTGTAATTGGGCCACTAGGAAGTGACAAAGGGTCTTGAGCTCCATTCCCATGTGTATGCTCAACAAGTCCAGCTCCTTGGTCAAGTACAAGTCCAGCTCCTTGATTTGCATCATTACATACGGTCAGCTAGCGCACCTTCTCATTTGTCCTTCAGTGGCTAGACATGACCCTTGGAGGCACCACACCTTCTCAATGTCCTTCAGCGTGGTTTGCACAGCCTCGTGGATTCACCCATCCTTCTCACATTTGTCCTTCGGTATGGGAGTCCATCTTGATGGTACGGTACCGACCAGTGCCCCTTAACTTTACTTATCGTTTCATAAAACTTCTCATAGTCTTTCCATAAAAATCATTGCATAAACTTTCTTCTTGAAAAATTCATGCAATGCACATGTCATGTCATGCTTGATTAAAATTCATGCTTGTTCATGAAACGATGCAGTGTGTCATTCCAGTTTTGAAAAAGAAACACTTACTGTCCACTTACAGTATCCACTTACTCTTGGTCTTCTTTGGTCGTGTATAAAGACACGTGGATCGCCTACAAGCGATTTAAATATTTCTTTAGACTTTAAGAATAGTGTGCAATCATTAAATATTTGCATTTTTGAAATCGGTCATCAACCAAAGATATATATATATATATATATATATATATATATATATATATATCACTGAAATTCATTTAATCATTTAAAATATTTTATTTATTCTTTTCCTTAACAAATATTCAAAACTTAGTTTATTAAATCATTAATATTTTATTGAAATAAAAATATATTTATCCATGTACATGCCTCGATTAGGATTTATTTAATATCCACAGATTTAGAATTAAACCTAAGTCTCTTATTATTACACGTACTCCATTAAAACTTCATAGTAAACTATTAATAAATTAATCACGATTAAATCTTAACTAGGGTTCCAAATAATATTATAACATTCGGCTATTACTATTTTATGCACCCTTTAGTCACAACTTTAACTCCAATGGTGATCTCATCCTCCATTCAATAATTTCACAACCTAGGATCTATAAATCAAAACACCAACACAATATATCATGCTCATAACATTCGGCCAACACATGTTTTCACCCAAACGATTAAGTTTCTTTTGTTTCCTTCAATATGCATGCATCTAATACCTAACATAATCATCTACCATTCATTGGTCATAAATCTTGCACATATCATGGCCAATGTCCAGATTTAAATATATTCAAAACTATACATGAAATCCTAAGCATCTCATATTCGGCCATACCTCAAAATGTCACCTTTTTCATGCTAAAAATCATAACATGCACATCCTTTGCATTGTGACCTAACTAGCATGCATACACTTTATCTCTTCATCAAATATTTCCATCAACATTAGATCCACACTTTATACACACTAACATCCATAGATCTAAGCAAAATAATCAACTTTCATCAAACCAACACATCAAGACTTAGATCTAGCTTCCTTTAACATGCATTGTTCTCCATTTGCATTTTTCTTTACATACAACCTTAGATCTAAGGTTTCCATGGTTAGATCTAGCATTTAAACAACCTAGGGTTCTTAAGCATTCAAGATCTAACAACATCAAGGCATATCACAACCTAAACTTCAAGATCTTATACATAAGCCATTCGGCCACTCATGCTAACCCAACAACATCACATTGGTCTTACCTTGTTGACTATCCAAGCTTGAGTACCTAGAAAATAAAATGCCTTAGGTTAGTATTTGTGAAACTTAAGGCAAGACCATCAATAGAACCAAGCTTACCTCAACCTTCACCAACTTTTCCTAAACTCCTCTTCCTTCAAAGTTTCGGATCACCTTCCTTAGGAAATATTCAAGCTTGACTTGGAGAGCTAGTGTGGGTTCTTATGGGGGGTAAGAGAAAGTGGTAAGCTTGAAGAGAAATGAGGCAAATAGTTAGGGTTTTTCAAGGAAGAAATGAGATTGCACCAAGAGAGATTTAGCAACTACAAAGAGGTCTAAACTTGGCTTTTAGAATGGGATTTAGAAAGCAAGAAGAATGTGGTTTAGAGTGCAAGAGGAAAATGTGCAAACCTTGAGTCCTAGGGGGTGGTTCGGCCAAGGCATGAAAATGGGAGAGAGTTTGAGAGAAATGCAACTTTCGGCCAAGGCAAGAAAATGGGAGAGAATGAAATGCATGAATGATTCGGCCAAGGCATTGCAATGAGAGGTGTGAGAGAATGAGTCTCCCAAGGAGAGTAAATGCTATGACACAGCTTGAGAGGGTGAGTTGACAAGAGAGAGAAATCAAAAGGAAAAAGGGTGGAAGGGGGGGGCTTGGTCGACAATGCTTAAGCCTCCCCTCTCTTTCTTTCATCTTTTCATTACATCAAATCTTGTCTCCCTAGCATGGCTTGCATTTGAATTACTTCCTTCTCTCTCCTCACATGAATCCATCGACATTCCTCCTTCTCCCTTGTTTTTTCTCTTCTCTTTTACTTCCATGTGTTGTCTTATCACTTCTTACACCTCTTACACTTCACATGGCCTCACTTTATGGCTTTTCAATTTCACCTTATACCCATTCACGTAAAAGCCATCCCTCTCCCTTGTTTGGTTGCTTTCCAACCAACCTAGTTACTTCCACATTAAATTGCAACCAACTTTCAACTTGGTTACTCTCTCTCACCTAACTTATCACTCATAAGCTCTCTTGCTTATCTAATCCATTCCAATAGTTTATAATCTCATAAGCATGATATCTTATCATATGATAATGGCCCTAGCCTATCTCTACAATAATCACAAAGACTTATCACCCTAAAAGTTTCCTAACCTATCATCATGCTTGCTTATCACTATGATAAGCAAGTGTGCTTATCATTTAAATCTTCTCTTAGACTTATCTCATTAATTCATAGCTTATCATTGAATATTCAAATGAAAATTCTATTACTAATCTAGGCCACATGGTAATAATACGTGTCACATATGAAAGATATAAAAATATTCAATCCATGTCTTCAAAAGAATTTCATGATTTAATCCATTAATCATTTTCGGCTTATATAAAGAAATCTTAAATCATAATTCAAATTCTATGGTCCATGAAACATATTAAGTAAATGAAAAATATAAATTCGTAAGAGAGAAACTTACTTGCAAATTTCGGCTCCTAAAATAAATATAATTTAATCTTTGCATAAAATGGCATTAAAATTATTTAAAGAGATTTTATGGAATAAAATCTCATTTTAATCGAAATACCATAACATAAGGATTAGGCCATACATTGGCCAAAAACATAGCCCCATGATGAAATAAAAGCTATTACATTGGAAAATAAAAGATAATACATAAGAAATTACGTAGGAGAAAATTGGGGTCTCACACTTACATCATCAAGGCACAGGATAAACCGATCATTACAATGATCGAGATCATTCGAAAGAAGTTAATGCTGAGATATCAGGTTAAGAGGGATGGGATGTCAAAGCTGACAAAGAAAATTTGTCCAAAAATTCTAGTGAAGTTGGAGGCCATCGGGGAGGAAGGGTACAACTGTCTCTCAACGTACGCTGGTGATGGACTTTTTGAAGTGGAGCATGGGACTCAATAGTTAGTGGTGAATTTGAGAGACAAAACTTGTGGATGTCGGAGGTGGGATATGATAGGCATCTCTTGTCCTCATGCATTTTTTGCAATTCTGTATGACGACGGGAATCTTGAAGACTATGTGGATCAATGCTATTCTCGTGAGAAGTATATTTTTTCATACTCTCCAATAATATATCTCATGCCTAGTGAAGACCAGTGGGTGTGTACTGGTACTGATCTAGTTGAGCCGCCATCTGTGAGGACACAGCCCGGGAGGCCCAAGAAGCTTAGAATCCATATCAAGTAAGAAGAAGTGGGATCCGATTAAGATGTACCAAGTGTAACAACCTCGGGCACAATGCAAGAACCTGTCGTAGGAGGAAAGAGGCGATGCTGAGGGCTACAGGTATGACAGCTGCTGGTGCGGGGTTCGTGACTGCAGCTTCACATTAAGAATTAAGCCTTGAAAATGTAAGCTATGTTAAATGTATAGATTTGCATTTAAGGGGCTCCATTGCAGTTCAAATCTCAGCCGCAGTCCACTAACCCGACGTGTGCTTCGACTTCTAATGAACCAAGTCAGCTGCCTACTCCCAATGCTACCAAGACACACAAATGTAGAATTAGAGAATCCACTGATATAGAAATGGTATAACAAATTAACTGAATTACATTCCATTGCATTTAAAATAGATAACTATTGTCCCACGGGTAAAAAAAATGTCGCACGGGCAACTGGATCTCCTTCACTACTCCAATCAAAGATTGCAAATCCAACAGTCAACACCAGTGTACTAGCTGACGTAACAAAGGTAAGCACAATTTCGTTGCTTTTAAAATATGCCCTTGGTGATGCATTATACTTGATTAAGAATTTATGATGTAGAAGAAGAAGAGTGATGAACCATCAAGGATTCGACAAAGACAATCAGATTGGCTGAGGGCTCAATTCGGGGGTTAGACCAGCAAGAGCGATGGAACCCCTATTGTCTTTGACTTGACAACGGGCGAATCTCAAGCCTATACAACAACACCGATCGAAGTGCTTCCAATGATGGAGAGTGCCATGATACTTTGGGAGGAGAAGCAAAAGGAAAAGCGTCTCGTATGGCAGTATTAGACTATCTTATAGTTTGTTAACCATCGGTGCTACTTTTGTATGGATATTATGCCGGATTTGAGACACTTTTGTTTCTATATGGCAGGTTGTCGATGAATGGTCATTTTGCCATTAGCTTTATTTCGTGTATACGATTGAAGCCTGTCGTTTGGAGCTACTTCTCTTGCAACTTGGCGAAAAAGAGAGTGGTGGATAACTTGTATGGCAACGGTTTCTGTGTCTTGTAATTAACAAATTAATTAAAAGCATGTGTTGCATGTCACATGCCATATGTCAAAGTAGCTAGACAAAGATTCCAGTTCCGCTTCAAACATCGAGAAAGTCCAAAAGAAAATGCCACAGAAATTCACGGCTTCCTAAACCAGACCAAAAAGATACAAGTTTCAAGCAAATTGCAACGTCGCTCATGTACTCCATGTTTGACAGGTTATTCATCATTTATGTATCCTTATTTTCAAATATATTGTTGCACCAAATTGAATAGAACATATTTTGCAGAAACTAACTAGAACAATTGATAGATGACAAATTAAGAGCACAAAATAAGTTCACATTGACACCAACAAAATAAAGCTCAATACACGTGCAATACAAAAGAAGGCTTCTGGGCAACACTAGCATTTTAACACACGTGATACATAAAGATCTATGGGAGCATTGACTATTCAACATGACCATTATCAGTTCCTAAAAAACACAGATAGATCACAGTACCAAAAAACACCCAAGATATTCGCAAAGCCCTCTTATATCGCCTTTGTACAAACTCAAGCTTCTAATTCAGGGTCTCCATTTCCAATCGGTGCTACTCTCGTTTTCCTTCTAAGGTCTCAACCTTCTGATTTAGGATCTCCACTTCCAATCGATGTTGCTGTTGTTGTCCTTCTAAGGTCTCAACTTTCATTTTTAAGGTCACCATTTCTAGTTGTTGTTTCTCATGTTGTGCATCCATATAAGTACTACACTTTCCAGAATCTTTTTGCGATTGTGATTCAACTCTTGCATCCTCTTCATTAATCTTTTCATGCCGGTCTCGTAGCCTCTTCAACACTCTCTTACCATGATGGCACATCTCAGGGTCATACCATAAGAAATATCCACAAGGTTTGTCGTACTGCAACATTAAACACAATTAATGATCAATCAAGTTGGTTTTTTAGTAAATTATGTAATTACTGACAAAATTACCTTATAATAAACACAGCTAAAAAAAAGGCGTCCAAAATTAGCTTCAGTAAACGATGTCTTCAAAATTGCTTTAAGACCACAGTTGCAAATTCGACTTAGCAATGGCGATGAGGTTAGCGTGCTAGCATCATTGCTTGAAGGAGATATCTCCCTAAAACATAACAACACATTCAATACTCAAAATCACTACCACCATAGTAAAGTAACATAGGCCTCTTTTTTACTTCAAACCTAAAACATACTCACCTGTGTGATGCCATCTGGCCCACAAAGCTAACAACTCACAATATCAGCTTCGGTATAACTAAAAAACACCAAATCACTAACACCAGTCACTATCTCTATCTCAGGTTCAGTAGAAGTGAAAATCAACAGCTCACTACCAACCTATACCCATACGACGTTGTCAGCATGGGTCCACGGTGAAGATTTATTAAGAGTGATGTTTACCTCGGTCAAGTACAAGTCAGAGACGGCACCGTTTCACGGTCAATCGCAAACGAAGACGATCTCCCTTCAACGCTTGTAGGAGCAGACCTCATTCGGCAGTCACAAACCTCATTGTGTTCTCGTTTGCACAAAGAACAATATTCGATGTCCAAATATGTGGGGAAAAATCGTAAATCACACAAGCAGATGTAAAATGGGGAGAAGGGGTACAACACACGCGCTTGTCACGTGCAATATTTTCCGTTCAAAATGATGGAAAAGCAGACGACAGGGTGCGAAATGTGGGCCAACGGTAGATGGAGGGCTAAATGTCACAAAATCATTAATATGGGGTGCAATGTGCGAGGAACCCCATAGTCAGGGAGCGAGAAGTGTAATTTTCCCAAGAAACAAATAATAAAAAAATAACTAAATTTGAAATAAATAAAAAAACATGCTTCCTAAACATTCTCCGCCTAACAGCGGAAAACTATAATTTAAAGAACTTCCTGATTTGCACCAATGGATCACGTGCGCGACACGTGACAAATTCACCGTCACATTAACTGTCAATTGGCTTGTGGAGTACAAATCAACGAAAATATCATGAAATTTGAAGAGAGAGGTGCAAAGTGTCAATACCCTCATAGTTGAGGGTGCAAAGTGTATTTTCCCTAAAGGGCAAAGTGGGCATAACAAGCGGGAGTGAATCACTTGGACAACACGTGAGTATTTACAGTGACTTAACGAGTAATTTGGCTATGGGGTGCAAATCAACAAAATTTTAAAGTTCATGGGCTCAATGTCACAAATTTGAAAGATAGAGAGTGCAAATTTTCAATACCCCAAAATTCTTGGTTGCAAAACGTACTTTCCTTATACATCTTTCACCCTAAACTATGGGGTTGTTCACACTTTATACCATAAAGTACTAATTTTGAAATATTTCATCCTCGAACTATCGATTACTGTCAAATTGGACAACATATATATATATATATATATAATTTTCTTTAAATTGAACCGAAAATTGGACAAAAAATTACCCTTGTGCATTGTATCCACCTTTATACTCAAAATCACTACCACCATTAGTTTTTTAAGTTTTTTTTCTTTTTGTTCTGATTTTTTTTTTTACTTTTTTCTCACATTAACGTCTTTTGTAGTTTACTATTAATTTCATCATTTTCAAATATAAAAGACAAATACAATGCTTATTGTTGAAATCGCAGTGAAATATCTCAAATGTTCATAGCTTAGCGTGCAAAATGTGAATGACCTTATAACTCGAGTGAAAACTGTATTTAACCCAAATTTATATGTTCCATGCTAGGCCCATCTTTTATATATGCTCAAGGTCGAGGGAGAATATTAAGGAAGGAATTGTATTGAGGGAAATAATCTCATGGGATATTGTCAATTGTATTCATTGCATGACTTGTATATAATGACAGTGAGGACATCATCTCTCTCTCCCATTCTTTACATTGGAAACCCTAATCCTCTCAACACCAAATAAGGTCATTGACACTTTCTAGACAACTTCATTAAAACCAACAAAATAAACCCTTTAATTTCCTTCGAATGCATTTATTCTAACAACCATTTAAGGATGTAACAACCCTGGCCTATACCTTTCGCCAGTTCTAAAAGGTTAAACTGCACTCACTTATAAAAACCACTTTACTTTTTACAGGTCTCCACCACGGGATACAAGTCCGAGATGGGAAGAACCAAGTTACCAGAAAATCGCTATGAACCAGAAAGAGAAAAAAAATAGTGGAATGAGCAGTCGCCATCGCTTGCTCATGTTTCCAGAATTAGGGTAAATTTCATGATGGTGTTCGAGTATCACCTTCACAGAACTTCCATGATCCATCATCTTGCCTCTTTAGTACATATAGAGCTTTATAGGTGCTGCAATAAATCAATGAGAACAGTAAAAAATAAGATCGTCAAAAAGAAAGAAGCAAAAACTCCGCACTCTGATCTCAAGGAATAAAGAGAGAGTTTGGAATACTGATGACAACGACATTAGCAAAAATAAGAGCAGGGAGCAGAACATAATTCGTAACATAACTAGAGAAATTGTAACTACTATCAAAAAGGGATTGAGGGAACTAATCCTGAAATTCAACGTGTACACAAAGTCCTGATGCTGGCACACGATATATCTTTTATACTTAAGTATGCAATGGATGGGTAAAAGCAAAAAAATAAAATAAAATAATCGTGCATAATTTGATCCAATTACCTGTAATAATTTGGTTTCGTTTGCTGAGATTCATCAACAAGCTCTGCAGCTTCCTCTAAAAGAGTTTCGATTTCTGCAATTTCTCCACCAATCCCATCCGACAAGATATCCGCTCGTAGAATAGACAGCTGTAGCAAAACAAATCTCCAATGACAACACTTGGTCTTCGCCGCATTAGCCAAAGCTTGCCACTGCATTGTGCAAATGAAAAACACTCAAACACAACAGTTAAGCGTTACCCTTATGCCTTCAGGAAAGACAACTTTTGTAACTGAGTTGTCGATACAGTTTGTCCACTACATGCAGTTAAAGGGGCCTCTATCAAGGTTTTGACTTTGAATTACAAGAAGAGTTCAGCCTTTCATTTAGCCAGCTTAAATGCTGTTGCGACAAGAATTTATCACTCTCTCCTCCATGACATTTATAGTATCAAAATTTAATTTGATTGACAAATTCTAAGCTTTCAAGATTTCTTTTTTCTTTGAATCCTGCACCGAGTGCAATACATCAGCAACACAGTGCAAGCCTCTATTTTGAGCACATAACTAGGGCGATTCAGCAAAACAGGTAGCCACAATTGCAGAGTACGTCAATGATTTCTTGCAGCTATTTGCAATATGTAACTTATTAGATTTCTAGCTCCTAAAGGTCATCTAACCATCTAATAAAGTTCATGTGGTATGGGATTTTATATTAGATTTTCCCGTTTACACCATGTGTGGCTTAGTGATTTAAACAATACTATCCGTATCTAAAATACTTTTTTTTGATAAGCACTATCCGTATCTAAAATACACCATGTGTAAGATTATCAAGGTGATACTTAAATGAACAAATGAACAGAGTTTAAGACAGACATGCATTTACCTGAACAAGCATCGACTCATCAAGGACTTCAGAGAGGCTATGAACTTGATGGCTAGGCCCCAAAGCCTGAGCTTTAATTGCTTGCCATTGCCTAACAAGGGCTTCAGCTTCTTCTATAGGCATCACCCTCTTGTACACAGCAGTCAAAGAGGAGGATAGACTAGCGGCAGGGGATAAGATATATGGATTTCCAGCATCTGAATGGTTTTTAAACTGGATCTTAATCATTCCCAGAAGATTCCTGAGTCCGCCAGCAATACCAGTCCCCCTAGTATAAGCAGACTGTGCACGGTAATTCTTCAACGGATCTGTTGACTGATCAAATGAACTTGTCTCCATATCTGGTGCACTAGAGTTCCATTTAGAAGCTCTATGCATCTTACTAGAATTCATGCCTGATAACTTGAAGGTAACAAACACAGTGCATCCCAGCACCGCAACAAAAGTTATCCTTCCAAACAGTTCTCGGGGCAACCAACTTTCCCATACTTTATTATGGTGTACACCAATATTCCTGTTCAGTTGACCAGACAATGTGCTACCACTGCTATTTTTGCCCAATATCACCGGAGTTTGCAAATCCTGAGCCAACTGCTTAACAGCAGACCCAAGAAGTGGAGAAGGGCTTGCATATGGAAGAGATTCCTGAAAACCCTTCTGCTCTGACAGAGGAGAAGAGGCGAGTGGTCGGTGGCATATTGTATGCATGGTTTGTGGAGCTTCTTTACTTTTCTTGCTCCCAAGAGATTTCTTTTCACCTTTGAAAAATTTAACCTGCAGAGACATTCGTTTATAACAAGTTCCTGTAAAAATGTAAAGGTTTGTCGATATTTTGCCGACCCTAACAAACCATACCACAGATGGAGAGCAGTCTCGTGTGTCTGGAAAGACAGAAAGCACAGCATCCTTCACCCAAATTTCCTGGTCAGTAGAAGAAGGTACTCTGACATAAGTAAGCATCAATCTCAAAGATGAGCATGGAATTTGAAGTACAAGATGAAAACATAGAGAAGCATGTTTCAGAATGTTTGAAGTTAACCACAACATAATATCAACATTCATGAACTGAGCTCCCCAAATTGACTTAGCAGTTTCAGAAGCATATTTTTAGGGCAACAGAAACCAGATTTCCAAATAAGGAAGCCCCAGAGAGAGAGAGAGAGAGAGAGATGACACACCAATAATGGTTTTGCACCAGAAACATGTTTTGTATCCTTCCCAGGGACTGAACTTCGTGTAGTGGGATTTGAATTCAAGTCGAGCTGTTGAAGCTTATCAACAACCTCCGCCTCATTACCCTAGACACCAATGTATAAATCAGCATAGTTTGACCCACTAGGAGAAATGGTTACTCTATCGGCTGAAATTCACAAGAGAACGATTACCGAAGGAGTTATCGAAGTCTGCTGGCAATAGAACAGGAATGTACCTGTCCAAGAAGGAACAAGCAAAAAGCTTCCTCAAGTTTCAGATCAATTCCTTCTGATATTGTCAAACATTCAATTATATTTTTTGCTTTGTTTATCTGCATAAAAGTAAAACAAAAAACGATATCAATGAATGGAGCGCCACACCACCCTCTCTGTCTTAAAGAACTTCAAACCTGCATGGTAAGGTTGATGTTTGTAAGACGCATACAAAATATAAAGAACTAACAAAACCTCTTTTTTATCCTACGTACCCAACGAAACATAACCTTTTCCTTTGGAAGTAAGAGTATCTAGAAAACAAGCTGCAAAGAAAGGACTTACCAACTCTGTCTGCTTGCTGGAAAAACCAAGTGCTAAATGGGCTATTAACACCACATAGAAACAACTGAAATCGATTACAACCCTTTGATTCTGTGATTCAAGTGATTTCTTATTCTTTCTTGTGGCAGCTAAACTATCCCATGGAAGAAGATCAACTATCTCAGTAGCCATTAGCCTATTAAGAGCTTGGCTTAGGAAGCATGGCCAGTCTTGGACTTGGCGCAAAGTTTCCACCTCAAGGCCCTGTCTAAGCAGTTCACGCAAGGCTGCAATTGCTCCACGTCTCCTTTCAGCATTTTCAGGTGAATGAGCCATGCCTAGTAGTTCCAATGTGCAAGCAGATGCGAGTTCCTCCAAAGATTCTTCTATCTGAAAGTGATCCCAATGAATTTACTAGACAGTAGGCAATGAGGCAAACTCTAGTATATGTAACAAGTACAGCATAAAATAAAACACTAGCAAGACCTATTCCCTCCATAAAAGTATCTAGGCATTCTTCTTCCCTAGATAATACCATCTAGATTTTCATGATCTGATCTGCATACACTTTCCATAACTCTTCGGATTTTTATTTTCTTTGCCATATGTGACATCGTGACCGAAGAGTTGATAAGCACTAAGGTTTCCGTCTCACTTATTTGTTTATCAGATATGGCACAGGCAATGGAGGAGATGTCTTTTCTAAACTGAATCAAGCAAATGCTTGAAACTCTGGAAGGAATAAGTGGGACACAGAAGGATAAAGGAAAGGAAATTACCTGAGATAACAGTGTCATTTTGCCAAGAGATATTTTGCTCCTTAGAAGACACTGAGCACGAGCAAGTGCCTCAAATCCCTGGGACACCTTGTTCTTCTCTAAACCGATCTTTGCAATTGCACACTTCAAGAAAGCACCTAAGATAAGACAAGGAGGCATAACAAGGCAGCTACAAAAGATGGTACGAGTTCCTGACTTCTTTGTTGTTATCTCGTACCTCAGCCAATGCCATAGAAAGAAGCACATCATGGACATACGGCTTAGAATCTTGATGTTGAAGAGCTGCCCGTCCAATATCCAGAGCTAGCTTCACCTCTCCAACCTAGAGTGGGGAAATCCACATCACATCATATCTATCTACCAAAAGTTTCTCTTGATTTATTCTACTGAACTTTGAATAAAAAAAGAAAAACTAATCCCACAGATCGAGAATAAATAGTACGAGAACGATGACATGGTAGCATAGAGAAAGAACAAATGCTCACTAGCAGGACAGAACATTTCTTCAACACCCCTACCCAAATCGCAGGGGTATTTTAATCTTTTACTGTTGTTTATTTTGGTTAATTAGCAATTTTCGTAATCCTTAATTTTTAATGCTTAATGATGTGTTAAATTAGTTTTTCTGTAGTTTTGACGTCAAGGGAAAGATGCCTAAACCTAATACTTAGACTCCACTTAAGAAATCTTAATTTGATTAAGATTTCCATGTGTAAACGAGGGAAATAGAGTATTTTTATTCTTTCAAAATAGTAAACCACTTCCTTATTTACTTTGTAGCAATAATTCTCAATTTTCGTAACCCTACTTGATGGTTTTCATTGAGAGGCTTGTAAGACCTTTTAAAGACCTCAAAACCTAAAATAAAAACGCCCAAGCCTAGTGCAAGGGAGATTTCCTTGATCAAAAGCTATTTACTTTTCACACTCACCCGGCTACCTTTATTGTCTTCCTCTTCGGATTATATTGAATCGACTTGACTTTTGAAATGGAATGTAAGTTTAGAAGTTATAGAATCGACTTGACTTCCTATTGGAGCTGCTAGCGCTAGGTCATGTTGATTTCTCCTCTAACCGGCTAATTATAATAACTTAGATGTGATGATATTGCATTGGGTAAATTTCAGCATGCTTCAAATGACAAAATACATGATAGTATAGATAAATAGTTGATGAAAATCATGAAAAACACCCTAAACATATGTTTACACATGCTAATATGATTTAGTGTATCATTGCGTGAAGAGTCAATATGCATGGATGGTATATTTGGTATTGCTAGCATATAAAGATGTTAATTTTTAACATTTATCGCTACTGGAATTTTGCACAAGTATTTTCTCATATTCATCCATCCAAAAAGCCCTAAAAGGGTGTAACATGTGTCACTACTTTTGTAGCGTATATGAATTAAACAAACACACTTGTTTAAGGCCTCAAATATCACGTTTTCTATTGAAAACAGATCTGTGAACTCACATTTTAAGCTAACAAATGTTCATTGAAAACATGCATACACCACATATATTCATGACCAAACAAGTGATCATTAATATCAATCAATGGGGAGAAATCAAACCTGGCCCAGGTGGAAAAATCATGTATAAGAAGTCTAAAAGGTGAGAATTGGGTGATTGGTTGAATGAAAAGTTGATTGTTCTTTAATGGAATTATTAGGTCAAGTTTGCACAGGTATGCGTTCTATTTCAAAGTCTCAATGGGATTTTTTTTTCTTTTTTTGATAAGTAAGCCAATATTATTAAAAAGAAGAAAAACACGAAACACACAACAACGGAGTCAACAGTACAAGAGAAAATACTGAAGAATCCTAACACAAACAACTAGAAAACTAAAAAAAAGGGAACACAAAGGCCCAAAGAACGCCAGGAACTCCCACACACCCTCAACCCACTAGCCAACAAGACCCTCCCAAGAACTCCCACCCACCCGCAACCCAAATGAGACTCCTAACAGTCCAGCCCAAAGCTCACAGTCTTCCTAGCGATCGAAGAAGATCATTCATAGTTAACTGAAGACTTCAAGCCCTTCAACTCCCTGAGCATCCTCCCCCTGATTTTCTAGATGTTTTCGAACGAATCTGCACCCGATCGCGTTCCAAAGCTACAAAGAGGTCCCTCGGCTTTTCCTCTTGACCACCACACGACACCCCAACCATCTGACCCACAGAGGAAACCATGTCCAAGACCCACGCCAGAGATTCTCCCCCCAAAGCTTTATGAGGTAAACTAACCGCCAACGGTTCAGTCGAGGTATAGCTTCCATCCTTCGTCGCTAGAGACCCATCAACACTACTTTCTACACAAACTATAGCCCTCCCCCTACTAAAGAAGCTGCAGACCTCTCACCAGAATGAAGAGCAACTAGTAATTCCCCCAGGGAAACCAACAGAGTTTTGTTGTCCTTGTCACGAAGTAAGGAAACGGGAGGAATAAGATTGCAACCTTCAGTCGTCGAAGCCTCCAAAACAGAGTCACTGAGCTTCTCCAAGACCTCGGGCTCCACATACGGTCCAACCTCCATCTCTAGAGAGTGTGACTCAAAAACTTGTCCCAAAGAGCTCTCAACACAAGCCAGGGTGTTAGACAACCCCCGAGAACACTCCCCCACCTCTAGACCACCTAAGAGAGCCCCAGAAGAATGATCCAGCACTGCTCTCTCTTGGACGTCGGAGATCCCAACACAATTCTCCTTATCGTGGACCCCCTCCATCAGGACACCACTCTGGAGCTTCCCAACCTGAATATCGGCCCGGTCTGGCTCCGAAAAACAGCATCTCGACGTCTCAAGCAAGCCAGAAGAGAAGCGGGTAAAAACAGCACCAACATCATCTGACTGTTCCGGCGTCGGCGAGTCGCCTCCCTGCCACTACAGACTCCTCAGGCCCACTCGACTCCCCCTTCTCCTTGCAGCCCAAATCGTCTTCTAACTGACCAAGAATTGGGCCCGAGCCCAAGCCGGATTTTCCTCCCGAAATATTGGCCAAGCCCTCAATATTTTGGCACACCATTTTAAAACCGCACGCTGTGCAACTTAAGCCCCTCCAGGGCCCATCCTCAGACTCTGATGCCACATTCCTCTTCTTCACCAATCCTATCAAGCCGTCCACCTCATCCTTTAGCCTCAATAAATGCTTCCACACCACATTTTCAAACCCAGTCGCCGAATCAGAAAACTCAGCACAAACATAGCTATCGGGATTAAGCAGCCCCCCTAGGATGTTTGCTTGCGTCTCGAACGGAACACCTACAGCCCCAGACTTTTGCACGCCTCTCACATCATCTACAGCTTTTCTGATCTCCTTCCTCCCCACCGTTTCCATCTTCTTCTCCGATAGACCTGACCGCACCATATCTGCAAAGGAAATGCCTTCCTTGATCGAAGCAACCTCACGCACCACCCTCTTACGTCCAAGTACGTTGATGACCGATATAAGCTCCTCACAAATTTTAACAAAGGACTGCCACCCAACACCTGACTTCCCCTCCGGTATCATCACTACCCCACGACGTCGCCGCTCCCCGAACTCAACCAGAGCCATGAACCTTCCACTTTTGTTTGACCTCCTCTGAGCAAGGAATGCACGCGAGGATTCATTGAATCTCTTGGAAAAATCCTTAGAATCCAGTTTTCCAAAGAGATTCGACAACCAAAGCACCCCATACCTTCCAAAGCGAATGAAACTCTGCAAATTTCTGTTTTTCTCAGTCAACGTAACCACCCCAAACGAGCTCACTGAGAACTGAAAAGTCTTAGCCTCAATAACTAAACTACGAAAAAACGCCATGAAACTAATACTGGGTATGGACGACAAGAACTGAGAGAGAAAACCCGCCCCATTAATCCTCACCACAAAAGCCAACAGTTTGGGCTCTTAAAGAAGGAGCAACAACCTCAGGATCCTTTAAGAAGGAATTCCCAGCTTTCAAGCACATCTTTCAGCATTCCCTGGTTCTTTTTCTTTTGATAAGTCTCAATGGGATTTCTCAAAACAATTCTATATCTTGTATAGTATTGTTAGCCTTTCCTTCGGAAACTTTTTTTTATCCAACATATATTTTATTTGCAAAAGCAAAATTTTTAATCATGCATGCTATGAGATAGAAACACTCGAGTTATCAAAATGTTAGCAAATGAAAAATGAAATGATGAATTTGTGAGTGTAAATGGTTTGACCGTATGAGAGATCGTGTGATGGGTACCATTACTAAAGTACGCAGGCAGCCATTTTGTATGGTCCGCGGGGATTGACTCACTCGAGTGCACCACTATTTATCGAATGATGTTCACATCTTCGACACAACTCTACTACGGGAATGGAGTTGGGATCCTTGTCGTCGCCAACACTCACACAAATGGCGTAATTGTGTGTTGGCGACTTAAAGATTGAAAGAAAAAATGATTTTAATAATGTGTGCATGGTTTTAAAACTAGTGTTTGAACTGAAAATAGTTTTACAAATTCATTTACTGTATGATGTATTTGCTTACTGAGTATTCAACTCAATTTTTGTTTTATGTTTTAAATGTCCAAATTTGGAGGAAGACGAGTCTACAAACCATTGGAATTAGATGACGGAATAAAACTAGACTTTAGAATAAGTGCATTGGTGCACCGAAGTGTCGTTTTGGGATTGCTCCTAAGTTTTACTTTTGAACTTTTTAAACTACCATGAAGTTGAGATTGTTTATGTAAAAAATTCTGCGATATTTTCTGATTTTGAGATTCTATTATTTTATTTTAATTATGTACTTGTGGTGACATTCCTAACCCTATCCAAGAAGGGGGTGTTACAATTTCACTCCGCAAAAACTAAACCAACAAAAAGGCTATATCTTTACAGCATGTAGAATTTTAAAAAAACTAGAGCACAACAATTATCTAATATCAATAATAAAATACAAGTTCGTACCTCTTGAAGCAGGCAAAGAGCAGCAGGCAACCAAGGCCAAGGAATGCGAAGTGAAGATTTAGGTGGGATCTTTTCTCTCATGTCACCAGCATATTCTGGTTCGAAAAGAAGCTTATCCCTCACATCCATTAGAAGATCCTGCAACACCCTCACCCCCAAGAAAATAAAATAAAATGAACAACAAAATAAGGAATCAGAACTCAAGAACAGCTCCATGTACCGTATATACGAAAAGGGATTATGGGCAGCAAATGACAACATGATTGCAACGTCATTTGTCTACCTGGCGAAATGCAACAGCATCAGTGGTGTAACCTTCTTCAATCTCAGCACTCTTCAAGTCCATCACAGACTTTACTATCTCATCTTTCTCAGCTCGATCATGAGCACCAATAAGCTGCTATAGCATTCGACAGTAAGCAAGTTACTAAATGAACAGAGATAAACAGAAACACAAGGTGACACACAGCGCACAGTGATTAGGAGAAATCAGAATATATTAGACACATTTTGCATCAATTGATAAACTGGGACATGGTGTAGGGAAAACATGTGGAAAGTTAGGCATGATTAGGCTCTTTAGAACAAATCCTACCAAGCATTAATACCACATTCTCAAAGAGTGCAAGCCTTGAATAAACAAAGGTAATCCAAACCAAGATAATATTCTGTATCAGGAACACGATATTAAGATGATGTTTGGCAAGTAAAAATTTTAAGAATTTTGAGTTTGTAGGAGAAAATTTTGAGAGTTTGCCTTTTTATGGGGGTTTGTAAAAAGTTTGCCTTTTTATGGGGGTTTGCAACGTATGGGCTCATTGTTGGGGGTTCAGGCGAGGTCTTTTCGTGGAGGCCGATCTAGAAGACCGTTGTCCCGCCTCGAGTTTTGTTTTTGTGTGAGAAGCGGTTCATGGGAAGGTCTTAACCATTGACAATTTAAGGAGGGGGTTATGCTTGATTGATTGGTGTTTTCTTTGCAAGAATGATGGGGAGTCTGTGGATCATGTGCTTATCCATTGCATGGTGGCTAGAAAGTTGTGGGCGCATGTGCTTAGTATCGTTAACTACCCTTGGGTGATGCCTAAAGCGGGTGGGTGTGGTGCTGACGTGATGGAGGAGGAAGTTTAACAATCCTTTAGCGTTGGCTATGTGGAAAATGATTTCATTGTGCATTTGGTGGAGCTTATGGAGGGAAAGGAACGGAAGATGCTTTGAAGATTTGGGGCTGTCCTTAGAATGTTTGAAAGGAAAAATGTTGCAGACCTTGTTATTGTGGGCTAATGGGGTGTTGGGTTCCCCTTTTGTAGACTTTAGTGATTTTATTAGTTTTCTAGTTTGTTTGTTGTAGTTGGTTCAGTACAGCCTTTGTAATGCTCCGTTTCCTTTTTCTTTCAATAAAGCTTTCCTTATTTATAAAAAAAAAAAATGATTTTTATTAAAATTTGTTAAAAAGTAGAGAGAATATTTGACGAAATTGTTTAATGAAAAAGTAATAGAGTATGTTAAAAAATAAGGAGAGAGAAGATTTGATGTAGTTTTTTTTAATGAAAAAGTAATGAAGTGGGTGTGAAAAGGTGTTAGAATTTATGTGAAAATTTCGAAATTTTGATGTTTGGTTGCAAAAATTTTAACTTTTTGAAATGTTTTCCTAAAATTTTGAAATTATTTTATAATCAAACATCACAAAAAATAGAGGAAAGATACCAAAGGGAAGCGTGTCAAGCTAAATCTTTTACTTCTGCGTACAAGAAAGAAACACACGTGAAAAGAGAAAGAAAATGGGCTAAAAACAAATGAAAACATGGAACAAAGCTTCTTCTACTTTGCTGGTGGTAATTAAAACTATGTTCAGCACCGGAGTGCGTCAAGGTTATACTATAACACATAAACAATCAACACTCTCAATTAAATCAAACTCTCAAGCAAAGAAGGGCTATTTTTAATTCAAGATTTCATTATACATAAAGAGCAGAGGAAAAGCAGCAGGAGACATTAAACACAGTAGCAAGGTCCTCCTCACATCAAGAAAACCAAAAAAGGGCCTTGATATTCTTCACATAATATACTACTACAAAATAGAAACCATCCTGATGGCACACACCACCATACTCTGTCACCATTTCAGAGTCAATCTTCCTAATACATATACCTTATCTTAAATACTAAATACCATATCACACCAGAGAAACCAAAGTATGGACATCACTACTACACCAGTTCTTTCCTTCTGTTTCACTAACACTAGTCATCAAATCCCAGACAAGTATTCTGCATGGCCTTTATCATATATGATAAAATCTAAGTCTATCAACACTACATACAACTACAAGCCATCATAATCTTACAACCCCCCCCCCCCTCCTGTTGATTTCTTGAAACAAAAAGCCATAAAGCATACACTGATATTTTCGTTTATTATGCTTTTAAGCAGTTCTCAGGGCAAGCTTACCGAGGATAAATAAGTTGTAGATTCCACAGCTATTTTATCAAACTATCACTAATGATCATAGTTTCCGCTGAAATATGTCTCTAGCACCATGCATAAAGAGAAGGCTTACTTCGTTATCTTCTCTTTATAATAGGCACTACAAGAAACATTCTCCTTTCTAAACAGGCACATCATCCTCTATTCCAAGCTTTACACAATCATTCAGGTTCATTGTGCTGATAAACATACAACTAAATTCGACTTCCTTCTCATTTTGTTTCAACTTTCTCGCCTACCGAACAGACATTTAAAATGAAAAGTGGCACCACCAAATATTCCGAGAAATTCTATGAACACGTTTACAATGTTCACAAATCCTTGGATTATGCACATACTTAACTACTTAAAAACATAGCGTGGTTAAGAGAGCGAGAGAGAGAGAGATCAAGAAAAGTAACCTGGTAGCAGTTAACGGGGATTTCAATGGAGGCGCAAATGGGTGCATTCTCGACAATGTGGGTGTCAACGGCGTTGAGACTCCACCGACGGTGAAGAATATCAGACCTCCCCGAACGCGACCCAAGAGAATCCCTAGAGAGCCCGATTTCCAAGCTTGCTGCTCTGGCCAAAGCCATCAAGGAGACATTGTGATCTTTCTTCTGAAAATTGGAATTCTGATCAATTCCACATTGATAACAGGAAGAACGAACGCTAGGTACGGGAAAAGCTTGCGCGAAAGCCATGTGCTCCCCAGAAACACCAAAGCGGAAACGCATTCTGTCACATAGCTTCACTCACCTCCTTCAGAATCTACATTGAGTGTGAGAAAAGAACTTCCATTTCTGGCTAGGGTTCCTACAGACAGAAGGAAAAAATTCTTCAAAAAAAAAACGGTGGGAGAAGACGTCCGGACAGGGGAACGTGCAGAGTAGAGAAGGGGGACTATTCTCAACTATTTTGGTTCGTTACCGAGCTCCCAGTGAGATTGGATGATAACAAGTTTGTTATAAATTACTCAAATCCACGCCCAAAAAAATCTACCTAGGGAAAGCAAAAAAAAAAAAAAAAAAAAAAAAAAAAGATTAACCACGACTCAAAGGTGGTGAAAATTTTTACACTCATTAAAAAATTAAAAAATGATATTTTTACATATAAAAATATTTTTTTTAATTATAATATTAATTTAAATCTTCTCTTTCTTCACTTTTTCATCAAATCTCATCAAATATCTCAAAATTTGTACTACCGACACCCCCAAAGTCAGATTTATCACTGGAAATGAAACCGGACCGGAAATTTATGCCAATGATTACTGAATCAAGGGTGGGAAGTATAATTTTTCGGTTCCTTGTTCATTTGATATTTTGTTCTAGACCAAGTTAAATTTTGATGTACGATATGTCTACATTCGTTGTGTCTCTATTTAATAGGATGATAGACTTCGTCATTGAGGTAGTGACCTTAAGCAAACGAGTGTGTACAATATAAGAGTACATGCATTTAACGGGATCAAATATGAATATCATCTGGAAGTGATCACTGGTATTGAGAAGATATTCAGCACAATTGGTTTATTGTATCTTTAGACCTGAGAGGTTTATATGGATCTATTTGTTGTGTACTTGTGTTTTGACTGAGTCATTTGGTAATGATCTTTCTAGGTCAAAGATTCTAGATAACATTGGGTCTTGTACATAATAGGTAGCTTTGTATAAATGATCAATAAGGAATCCATTAGTCTCTTGATGAGGCAGTATATTCAATATATCTGTATAGAGTTGGATTAGAAAAGAATCTATTGTCCAATGGTATTTTGTAAAAAAAAAATCGAAATTAATATATATATTATATTTATTTGTGAAATTATTTTAGAAACAATTTGTGAGTCTAAATTTTTTTCATAACAACTAAAGAAAGGAAAGCTCAAAGTTATTGGGCTCGTGTGTTCAAAGCTCAAAAGCTCAAAGTTTTTTTTCATAAGGCCCGTGTGTTGAAAGACATTATTGGGCCCGCCCAATATTAAGTTGAAAACTAATGGCCCACCTTTGTCTGGATAAGATTCAAGCCATGGGAGCTTGTGTGGCTCATGGATCGGGTTAGACCCGGATCCATAAACCAAGGGCCTAAGGTTTGGGTTTAATTCTGACCACATGATTCGGTCCAGGTTTGACTCGGGCCACGACCCACAACAAACCGGTGGGTCAATAGATCACCTGATTTGGCTAGGTTGACCCAGTTTGACTAGGGTTGACCTAAAAATAATTATTTTTTCTAAAAAAATTTAATGCAATTGCTAAATGAGATTGTTGAGAGGAAACTAATCCCATGACCCCTCATTGTTGTTAAATGAGAATCTATTTTTATTGAGGGTTGGATGAAGCTAAAATAGGGGATTCTAATTTCTTAATTTTATAGTTTGTCCTATTTATTTCTTCAGAAGATAAATGGGGATGTATGCGTGATGGGGGTGTTAACTAAAATAGCGATGTCGACCCTTTCCAAAATTACATGTCATTTAGACGATGCACTTAACTAAATAAACACGTACACTAAAATAGTGAATATTGTGTTTATTTGGTGGTCAAAAGAAAATCAAGAGTCACGAATATTTACATACATATTGTATGGGACATGAGATGGATTCGTGACTGATATTTTCTATTTACGTTTACAAGTTGTTGCATAGTTACTAAAATAGAATCATGTTTACAAAAGGTAAAAGCTCTTAATACCTACTAGTGATACGGAATATAAATGTTATATTCAGGTATTTTTATTTGATTGATGTGTCATAGTGAGAGGTACCATTAGTTATTCGAAAATCCGAAACTAGTAGATTTATTTATATATACTTGTTAATTAATTTCTATGTTTTTACTGATTTATTATGCGATACTTATACCCTGCGATGATTATGGACTAAGGCCAAGTTTTATGTTGAAAAAGGGAATCCTACTGAAGATATGCTTATGGAGATGATTGTAAGTGTTGCGGCGACTTCTATATGGAATTATTTATTTTAGTTTACAAAAAGCAAAAACTTTGTTTTTAAGTGATAAATGCAAAATTAGTCCCTGTGATATACGCCAAAAATGAATTAGTCCTCATGATAAGAAAGTCATAAAATTAGTCTCTCTGATTTTAGAAATTGATAAAATCAGTCCCTGATGGGAGGACCAAAGACAAACGAAAGTGAAATCACAAGGACAAATTTTATGCTTTTGTTATCACAATGACTAATTCAATTTTGGCGTATATCACAGGGATTGATTTTGCATTTATTCCTGTTTTTTTAATAACTATATTTATATGTGCTAGAATTTCTAGAAATGTGATTTCAAGTTCAATTTTTTAAATTAAAAGTGTTTATCGCTTCTAGTACTATTATTTATAGTTGTATTATATTTTTGAAAAGTTATGAACTCTGAATAATATTGAGAAAAATGTTGATACCAGATATGCAACTCTAAAAAAAAGAGGGATGTGAATCCCACTTGTATATGACATCTGACACTTAGTCATGGTAATCTGAATATGATCCAATGAATTAATTTTCCATTGGCCTATTATTATGCTACCATGATTTATTAAATTAAATGCCAAGAATATTTGGAGTGTATTTTATTTCTTATAGATGCTGAAATTCTTTAAGTAAATTCATCACATATTAGTCTATGGTTGTGAAATTCTATATTAGTGCATGTAGATTATCTCATGTCCTTATTATGTAACCTTAATCTCCATTAGGTAGTCTTAAGCTTCATTAGGAGAACCACGTGATAAGTTAGTGTGCTTATAGAGTAGTTTAATGAAGAACAAAGTGATAAGTTAGTGTGCTTATAAAGTAGTCCATGTGAAAGAGAGAAAAACAAAATACAATAAATGAATGAATGAAAGTCTAGTGAAGTGGGTGATTCAAGTGTAGGGTTTGAAGTCAAGGCGGGTGGGGTGTCGAAATGGTTGTCAAGGGAGTCACATGTTGTGAGACCCCGAACTTTGCTTTTGTCATTTTCCTATGTATTCGTTTTGAATTAACTCAAGGGGCCATATTTTTGGCCAATGTATGACCTAAGTTTAATGTTTATGGTACATTAACTTATTATGAAATTTTATTCAAGAATTTTCTTTAAATAAATTCTTTTTCATTGTGGAAGTTTTTAGTGCAAGTTTAAATTCTATTTTCCTAAGAGCCGAAACTTGCTAGGTAAGTTTCTTTTATGGACTTATATTTTTCCATTGCTTATTATGTTCCATAATCCATGAAATTAAATTATGAAGAGAAATTTGATATATCATGGCCGAAAATATCTAAGTAGAAAATCATGAAATTTATGTTAAGCATTTAAATATTTTTGTGTCTTTTAATAGGTAGCCTTGATCATCATTATGTAGCCTTAATTATCATTAGAGATATTATATGATAAGCTACTAGATATATATGATAGCTTGAAAAAAATTTAATTGATAAGTGAGTGTGCTTATCATAGTGATAAGCTAGAGAGTTTTTAAGATGATAGGTTGTTGTGGCTATCTTAGAGATAGGCTAGAATAATTATCTTGAGATAAGTTATCATGTTGATAAGTTGATAAGTTATGGTGTTGAATTAGATAAGTTAAAGTGCTTATTGGAGATAAGTTAGAATACATATATGTGTGATAAGTCAAGGTAGTTATATGATAAGAGAAGTGAAAAGTAGATAAGTGAAATCAAAAGAAAAGATAGGTGAAGTGGCAAGGGTGCTTTACGTGAGAACAAGAGGAGAAAAGTCTAGAATTTATGTGTTGTTCACGTGAAAGCTCTAAGATAAGTGAACAATTTATGTGTTGTTCACGTGAGAACAAGGTTGTTTTTCCCTTGGTGATCACGTGAAGAGCAAGAGAAGAGATAAGGTGAATTGAATTGAAAAGACAAGGCAGGAGAGCTTCACGTGAATGGCTAAGCAAAAGAAGAGATAAGGTGAATTGAATTGAAAAGACAAGGCAAGGGAGCTTCACATGAATGGCTAAGCAAGAGGAGACAAAGAGATAAGGAGAGTTAAAGTTGAAAAGACAAGGCATTGGCTTGGATGGCAATACCCAAGCTTCACCCTTTTTCCCCTTGACCGAATTCCAACTCTCTCATTTCAACTTGCTCCTTCTCTTTTCTCTTGGCCGAACCACACTTCACATTTCAAACTTTCTTTCTCTTTTTTCCCTTGACCGAAGCTCACCCTCTTGGTTCAAGTTTTGCTTCTTTTCTCTTGAAACCGAAACACCTCTCTTTGCTCTAGCTTGCCTTCTTTTCTTTGGTGACCGAAACCTCTCCTTAGCTCAGCTTATTTCTTCTCTCTTGGTGGCTGGAAATCTCTCTTCACTCAGCCATTTTCCCTTTGACAGAAACTCAGCTCACTCTCTTGGCCGAATCACTTCAAAGCTTCAAGCCTTGCTTTGTTTTCTTCAAGCAAGTTTCAGCTGCTGTACTTTTCTCTTTTCCTCACCATAAACTTCCATCTCAGCACCTTGTAGACACTATTCTCAGCCCTTGGAACCATTCTTGAAGGTGGAACCAAAAGCTTGAAGAGTAGAGAAGTTTTGGGTAGAAACCGAGCTCTAGTTGGAGGTTGAGGTAGATTTGATTTGCATGTGTTATTTTACTTAATTTCTCCATAGTTTTCTGACCTTAGATGTTTTCTTATGCTAGGTGCTCTTCTTTTAGCAAGCTTGTGTTCAATCACCAAGGTAAGGCCAAATATGGTTGAAGGTGCAAAGTGATGTTGATGGCCGAATCTTGCATGTCTTATTTCTCCTTTGCTTTAGCCATATATCTTGCTGTCCTTTGGTATATTATGGTTAGATCTAATAGGTTGGGTTGCTGGAGTTGATTTTGTGATATGGTTGTTGGAGGTAGGGATTATTTGAAGGAGGAATGTATTTTGCTTGTGAACCTCATGCATGTGTGAGTTTAGTGTAGATCTGGACATTTCATGATGATTAGCATCACTCAGGTTGTGAGTTTAGTTGCAGGAGGTTGGGATTATATATTTGGATGACATGC
This sequence comes from Myrica gale, assembly GCA_963930655.1. Lineage (NCBI taxonomy): Eukaryota > Viridiplantae > Streptophyta > Magnoliopsida > Fagales > Myricaceae > Myrica > Myrica gale. The sequence goes on along the minus strand of OZ005619.1, from coordinate 9,229,626 downwards.
ACATAAATTGTTGGTGGCCGAATGGCTTAAAAGTGGAACCTAGGTTGATGGCCGAATGATTGGGTTAAGGAACCCTAGGTTTGTAGCTATGTGTTGGTTTTATGTTGCATGCAATTGGAAAACCACTTGGTAGATCAGGATTTAAGGTTCAATAATAGTATTGTAAGTGTTAAGTTAAGATGGAAAGAAAGCCTACGTGAGATAAATATAGCAAGTGAACTTTATGATGCAAAAACCCTAATGGCCGAATGAATGGTAGATGAAGAGTTAATGTGCATGTAATGTATAAATGAATTTAATGTCATGGCCAAATAAGTTAGAGGTTAAAACCTAGGTTTAGTGTTAAAAGAAATCTTGCATGCTAGTAAAGCATAAATGATGGAGCTTAAGGCCACGAGTTGGTATTAGTTAGGGTGATTAACAAAGCTTGGTGATATCAAGAATGAATTGAGGTTGCAATTAGGGTAATCATGTGTTGGCCGAAATATATTAGGTGCAAAAAAAAAAGGTTAAGTTGAAATGGTGATGAAATTTACTGGTGGTTAAGGTATATTGAGGGCCACAGTTTTTATTTCATGAGGTTGGAAAATATGTTTGCATGTGAGTTGTGATAAGAGTAGAAAAATGTACTAAATGCATGGGAAGTTTATAGTGTAAATCTCTGATTTTGGAGACTATTATGGTTGCTGTTTTAATCCTTGAAATTAATATGTGAACATGTTAAGATGGATGATGTTAAGACTTCGATCAGTGACCTAAACCTAAGAGCAAGTGTAATGGGTAGTATCAATGCAAGATAGTGTTATGAAAATGGAAGAAAAATGATTATGAGAGCCGAATGGTTGCTGCTCTAGGTCATGGAAAGTGTCATATGTGATTCCTAAGGGTTGCTTGCTGTTAAGAAGGTATGTTGATGACATTGAATTAAACAGCAAGCTAATCATCTAGTAGCTTGATTTCATTTGGTGAATATGGAGGTAATTGCACTCGGGTTAAGTGGGAATTGAATTCATGTTATTGTCTTTAAGTGAATCATACGGATTTTGCAAGAAAATGGAAGATATGAATCTGAAAATGTTCATTTGGTTCATGTTAGCAAGCCTAAGAATAAAAAGGAGGCCAAACGGTCATGGGTCGATCACTTAAATAAGGATTCATGCCTATCGATTATATTTGGAAGAATTGTGGGCACTAGTGTTCTTGTGAACTTGGAAACTTAGAGAAAAGACCAAAGTAACTTAGGTTAAATCTTATATGTCTCGGCAGTGTCCATATAGCTCATCTATTGAGGTTAAATTGGTGGGAAATGATAGCTATTAGTCCATGTATAATACGATGAAAAGTGTGGAACAAAGGAATAGAAACTAGATGAAGATAAGTTGCTGTTTTGACTTGGAATTTTTTTAAGACGAAATGTTGTTGCCGATTTCATGGATAGGCTTTGGAATCAATGTTAGTGACAGGAAGAATTATTTGAACAATTTGGATACGAGTTGGACGAAGTAGGTGAAAACAACAATATAGTTGAAGTTATTTGATGTACATGTTTAATTGTTTTCAAATTGATTTATTCAAAGTTTAAAGAAATCTTTTGCAGTGAAATCATATTTTCAAGATATGTATTTTTGGAAACCGGAAACGGTTACGGGTACTTTTGTATGTCAACTTGAAGATTATTATCTAAGCATTTATGTAACGAATATGATTCGCTTGTAGGCGAAGAACCATCGAGTATCAGGAGGAGCAAGGTAAGTGGATTGTAAGTATAAACTTACATTTTTGAAAAACTGGAATGATACACAACAAATTTTGATGATCAAGCATGATATGTATTTTATATCAACCATGGCATGTTGTTCAAAGAAGCATGATAAGAAGCACAAAATGTTGTTCATGACAAGTTGATTTTTAAGCATGATATTTCAAACAAGCATGACATCATATGCAAGCATGTCATGGCACGAGCATTGCATGATTTTCTAAAGAGATGCTATGCAATGACATATGAGAAGATTTATGATAAGTCAAGTCAAGTTAAGGGCTCTGGTCGGTACCATACCATCATGATGGACTCCCATACCGAAGGACGAATGCGAGAAGGTTGGGTGAATCCTAAGAGGCTGTGCAAACCACACTGAAGGACAATGAGAAGGTGTGGGCCTCCAAGGGTCGTGTCTAGCCATCAGGCCTGGGGCAACTACGTGCTAGCTCGACCAAAATGAAATGTCCCCAAGGGTAAGGGAGACGGTTCCGATGGGAACGCACAACCCTGACTTCAGGGGTTAAATGGAGCGCAGTTAGCCCACAAGTTATGAATGAATGATTTTCAAGAGCCATGAGCCAAATTCAAGAACATGAACAAGTTTTACTCCAAAAGCAAGAGCTTTACAAGTACAAGAGTATTTTTCAAGAGCAAGTGCATGTGCATATGCAACCATGAGGCATACACGTGCATCAAAATTCATGATCATGCGTGAATTACATTATGTTATATGCTTATGGTTTCAAGCTCATGATTATGAATTCAAGTACAAGTTCATGTTTCCAAACCATGATTTCAAGCCATAAAGCTCATGTTTTAAAGTTATGATTTTCCCTTACTGAGTCTCTTTGACTCACGTTTTTTTTAAAAACTGTATCATTCCAGATGCTTCAGGAGAAGGAAGTCGGAGGACTATCTGACTTAGAAGAAGATTGTTATGCGTATTGTTGTTGTGACCTGATCGATGAGATCCGTCACTTGTTTATGTGTTAATCATGTAATGTGTAATATAAGATACTATGCTTATTGAGGACCTTTACGATGCTATGAGTTTGACCCGTCTCTCTTTCGGTCCTATGTTTTTCCGCTGTAAGTTTTAGGATGTTCGCTGGAGCTTTCCTCAGGATTGCTCACGGCTGTCACGGTCCCTGCGGGACTGCGTTCGGAGCGTGACACATGTAGGCTTTGAAAATAAAGAAAAGTAAACAAAATAAAAATAGCAAGTAGATGATTGGTTGCCGCCCATGCAGCCAATGTGCATGGGCGGAGGAAACAAGGAGTCCTTTTTTCCCCTTGCCGTGATTTGGTCTTGGTTCATTCGGTTGTGTTGCACTTCATTTCTTCTCACCCATTTCGCATAGCCTCATTGCACTCAGCTCTTTCTTTTGGCTGAAACTCTCTTCACCTCACTTCACTCCACTTGACCGAAGCATTTAGCATTCAACTCATTTTTCTCCTTGGTCGAACCCCCCTTCACTTCTCCAAAGCATTTCCTTTCCCTTCCTCACGCCATTTCCAGCAACATCATCCACCACATCTCACTTCCAGCTTTACCTCAGCACCTAGCTTGCCCTCATTCAGTTCACTTTGGTCACTCAAGTGTTGAGGAGTGAGAGAAGCCGAGAGAGAGAGAGAGAGAGAGAGAGTTTGGCTGTTGGCCGGATAAGATAGAAAGAGAAATGAGGTAAAGGATCTGATCCCTTTGTGCTTATTCATCTCTTTGCTCTTTCCTTTCTTAGATTCTGACCATGTGTATTCAATTGCTATGTGAGACCCCATATTTCAGTTCTGTTACTTTTCTATGTATTCGTTTTAATTTAACTTAAGGGGTCATATTTTTGGCCAACGTATGATTTAATTTTAATACTTATGGTATTTCATTTCAATTTCCTTTAAAGAATTTCACTATTGTTGTGAAAGTTTATTAGTGCAAGTCTATTTTTTTTTTCTAAGAGTCGAATTTTTCAAGGTAGATTTCTTTTATGAATTTATTTTTCCATTGCTATTTATTATACTCCATAATTCATGAAGTTAAATATATGAAGAGAATTTTATTCCTCATTGCCGAAATTCTCTAAGTAGAAATCATTGCATAATAATCTATAGTTATGAAATTTATGTTGAGCATATAGATTAATTATGTGTCTTTGATTAGGTAGGCTTAAGCATCATTAGAGAAATTAAGTGATAAGTTAGTAGGTTTATAAGATAGCTTGATAAATAATTTAAAAGATAAGTTAATGTGCTTATCATAGTGATAAGCTAGTGAGTTCATTAGGGAGATAAGCTATTGTGATTATCAAAGAGATAGGTTAGAGTGTTTATACTAGAGATAAATTGATATGTTTGTTGGTGATAAGCTAATGTACATATATTGGAGGTAAGCCAATGTACCTATACGATAAGTGGTGGATGAAATGAAAAGAAAAGAAAAAGTGAAATGCAAGAGTGGTTTACTTGAAAGGCAAGAAGAGAAAATTCAAATGGCTTAGGAGAATCACGTGAATGGCTTGCTAGGAAACAAGAAGTGAAGTGAATTGATGGGAATAAGACAAGGGAGCTTGTCAAACCGCCCTTGGTAGCCAATAGATTTGGGCAATACAAACAAGAGACATCTCTCCCCCTTTTTACGTGTTAGCCCTCTCCCAACCTCATTTGAATTCACTTCCTCACCATTTCACTCGCAAGTCTCCCTCTCTTTGCTCAGCCTGCTCTCTTTCTCTTGTGGTCGAATCTCTTCCCTTGCTCAGTTCATTTTCCTTTTGACAGAAGCACACACCATTTCAGCTTGCTCTTGTTCTCTTGGCCGAACCACTTCACCTCCAAGCTTTTCCTTTGCTTTTCTTCAAGCTTCCAGCAGCTGTCACTCCTTTTCCCTCACCACAAGCCTTCATCTCAGCACCTTTATACACTTATCTTAGCCTTTGAAGCCATCCAAGAGAGATGAACCGAAAGTTAGAGAAGTAGAACGTTCTGTTGTTTAGCCGAGTGCTATAGTTGGTGGTAGAGGTAAAGATTTGGTCTTGCATGTGCATTTCTTGTTCTTTTCTCTCCATTGGTTCTAACCTTGAGCATTTTGTGCTAGGTATCAGCTTGTTGTCCAGCAATACAAGGTAAGATAGGATTGAGGAAAACAATGAGATTTGTTGTTTTGGCCAAACCTTGCATGCCTATTTTTCCCTTTGATCTTTTGCTATTATCTTGTCTATTGTTAGATCTAGTGATTGGCCAAATGTTATGATGATTGAGTGAACAAAATGCATGTGAAATTGGTTCTGAAATGTGGAAGAAATTGCATGTTAAAAAGGAGATAAAGTAAGTCTAAGTTTCAGCATTGATGGTTATGTTGGCCGAATGAACTATGTTGCAAGATCTTGAATCTATGTTTTGATTAGCACCCCTAGGTTGTGAAATTGCTTGCTGGAGGAAGGGATTCATGTTGGATGTGAAGAATACATACATGCTTGTCATTGGTTGATGGCCGAATGACTTAGAGATGCAAACCTAGGTTGATGGCCGAATAGATTGGAGGTTAGAAAACCCTAAATCAGTGTTAAGGTTTGGCTTTATTTTGCATGCAATTAGAGATCACTAAATAGATAGATTGGAGGTTCATTAATGGTATTATAAGTGTTAAGTTAAGATGGAAAGAAACCCTAGATGATATAAGAATAGAAAATGAAATTTATGATGCAAGACGGAGATATTGGTCATGGATTAGCCATGATTAGGGTTGGATAAGATGAATTAATAAGTTATCAAAGAATGGACTTTATGCATAAAGTAAAAAAGATGTCAACTTAGGTTTATAGCACTAAATAACTTGTTGTTTTGAGTCTTGATTAAGATATGAGAATAATTGGAAGGAAGCAATGTAAGTATGTTAATTAGGGCTTTGGTCAGCAACCTATCTTAAGGGATTAATGTGAAGAGGAGTAAATCAGCAAGTGTAGAAGGTTAATTGGTGAATTTGATGGTCATTAAGGTTGGTTGGGTTTAGAGCAAGATAATTGTGTAACCACCCTATACGAGTTGGTGTTTTGAACTTAGGATTCTATGATGTTATGATAATTACTTTTCTTCAAGTGTTTTATGAAAGTTTATTATAGTAACCCTTTGAAAATAAAATAGTATTTTCATATATGTATCCTTGGTAAAACCGAAACTATTATAAGTATTCTTTGAATGTTTTTATGATTAAATTCTTAAGCATCTAAGATGTATTTGAATCACTTGTAGGCGAACTTCCTACCAATACTCAAAGGAGACCAAGGTAAGTGGATTGTAAGTGGAGTTACATTTTTGCAAAACTGGAATGATACACTGCATGGTTTGACATGAACAAGCATGACATCATAAGCAAGCATGTCATGACACGAGCATTGCATGATTTTCTAAAGAGATTTTTATGCAATTGCATATGAGAAGTTTTATGATAAGTCAAGTCAAGTTAAGCGCTCTGGTCGGTACCGTAGCATCAAGATGGACTCTCATACCGAAGGACGAATGCGAGAAGGTTGGGTGAATCCTAAGAGGTTTGTGCAACCACACTGAAGGACAATGTGAGAAGGTGTGGACCTCCAATGGTCGTGTCTAGCCACCAGGCCTGGGGCCACTTCAAGGGCTAGCTCGACCAAATGAAATGTCCCCAAGGGTAAGGGAGACAGTTCCGATGGGAACGCACAACCCTGACTTCAGGGGTTAAATGGAGCGTAAGTAGCCCACAAGTCAAGAATAAAATATTTCCAAGGACCTTGTGTCAATTTCAAGAACAAGAACATGTTTTAAGATTAAGAGCATATGCATAACCATGAAACATGCATGTGCATCAAGATTTATGATTTCTCATGATATTCACGTTCAAATTATAAGTTCATGCTTTTAAGTTTAAGTTTTCCCTTACTGAGTCTTTTTGACTCACGTTTTCAAAACTGTATCATTCCATATGCCTCAGGTGAAGGAAGTTAGGAGGACTATCTGACTTAGAGAGAAGACGTTTATGTGTTTTGTTGTTGTGACTTGATCGATGTGATCAGTCACCTATATATATGTGTTTTTCATGTAATGTAATCTAAGATACTATGCTTAATTGAGGACTCTTATGAAGTTAAGTTATTATCGAATTTGGTGGTCTCTCTCTCTCGATCGATTCTTTTCCGCTGTTAAGTATGATTAAGTTCGCTGGAGCTTTCCCTCGGGATTGCTCGCGGCTGTCACGGTCCCTGCGGGACTGCGTTCGGGGCGTGATATGCTAGGTATTCCCTAACCATCACTTGTGTCCAACTATAGAAAGGTAAGCTAGGGTTCGGTTCCATGGCTTTCTGTTTTGGCCGAATGGGCTTGTGCTTCTTGTGTTCAATATTTCCCTTTTGAAAATGTCGAATCATGGATTTGATTTTGGTTATGATTGTTGGAGTTGCTGTTGTGATGTTGTTGTTGTTGGAGGAAGGGTTTAAGCCACGGTTTTGGGCTAGAAAGTGATGTCTTGGTTCAAATGTTCGAGATAATGTCATGCATGTGTATAGGTTGCTATTCTTCCGAATTTTATGACCTTATTGGATGAATTAGTGCTTCTGATTTAAGGTAGATTATTGATATTTAATGTAATGGTCAGTTAAAGTCATGGATAGTTAATGTTGCATGTAGGATTGGTGACATTTGATGTTGGCCGAATAGATTAAACATGAAACCAAGTTAATATTGTTAAAGTATGGATCGATTAGAGGTAGTACGGGTTCATTGCTATCCATGCATGTGATTAAAGATGGATAATGGAGAATGGTGGCCACGGTTTTGCTTAAGCTAGGGCTGAAAATGGGCTAGCTTGTTAAGGTAGAAATGAACTAGGTGCATGTAGAAATTGAAATTAAGATCTTTGATCTTAAGTGTTGTCTTGTGGCTGATGTAAACCTAGATCTTGGATGTGAAACATGAGAGAATTATGATGTTTATAGGTTTGATCAGTGGCCTTAACCTATGGGCATGTGGGATTATATTATGATAACTTAATAAGAATTATGTAAATGGAAGATATAGTTCATTGGAGCCGAATGGGGCTGCTGCCCTTGGGCATTGGATGTACCTTTTGTTTATTTTTCTTAAGGGTTATTTGCTGTTAAGAAGTATATTGATGAAGTTGATTAGAACAGCAAGTCTATAAGAGAAAAGGAGGTTAAGTTGGTGGAGTTTGATAGACATTAGGTTTGGTAAAGGTTAAGAACAAGGAAATTAAGTTGGACACATTATAAGTTGTTGTTTTGGGCTTAGATTTCTTAGAATGAAATGTTGTTGCTGAATTTCATGAATAGGCTTTGAAATCAATGATGTCGATGGGAAGAATCAGTTTACTTAAGTGATCATAAATGGGATATATAGTAGTCCAATCAGCAACCTTATTGGAGATGTTTGATGCATGTGTTTAATTGCTTTTCTTCAATTGTTTTATGAAAGCTAGTTAAAGAAATCTTTTGTAAATGAAATCATATTTTCAAAGATACGTACTTTTGGAAAACCAAAAATGTTTATAAATATTTCTTTTTGTATGTCTATTTGATTAGTTTCCTAAGCGTCTAAGTGACGTATTGACTCACTTGTAGGCGAAACTTCACGTCGAAACTCAAGAAGACCAAGGAAAGTGGAAGTACGTAGAAACTTACATTTTTGTGAAAACTGGAATGGTACACAGCATGGTTTTTCATGAACAAGCATGACATCATAAGCAAACATGACATGACACGAGCATTTGCATATTTCTAAAAGAGGTTTTTATGCAAATGAATAGGTAAAAGTTTTATGTTAAGTTAAGGGGCTCTAGTCGGAACCGTACCATAAAGAAGGACACCCATGCCGAAGGACGAATGCGAGAAGGATGGGTGATCCTAGAGGTAAGTGCAACCACACTGAAAGACGAATGCGAGAAGGTGTGGACCTCCAAGGGTTGTGTCTAGCCACACTGAAGGACGAATGTGAGAAGGTGAGCTAGCTCGACCAGATGTTATGTCTCCAAGGGAAATAGGGGAGAGTTCCAACGGGAACGCACAATTTTGACTTCAGGGGTAAATGGAGCTTATGTAGCCCACAGAATAAGAAGTGATTACTTTTCAAGGACCATGTGTCACTTTAAGTTCAAAAGCATGTTTTCAAGAGCAAGTGCATGTGCATATACAAACATGAAGCATGCATGCACATTAAGATTTACGAATACTCATGATTTTCATGTTCTAGTTATAAGCTCATGTTTACAAGTTTACATTTTCCCTTACTGAGTCTTTTGACTCACAGTTTTCAAAAATGTATCATTCTAAATGTTTCAGGTGAAGGCAGTCAGGAGGATTACCTGTCTTGAGAAGGGAGACTTCTTATGTATTTTGATGTTGTGACTATTGATCGATGTGATCTGTCACTTAGGAATTGTATAGTTTATGTGTTATGTAATTAAGCTACTACTCATCTTTTGTGGAAATATTATGTAGTTAAGTCACGAAGATTTCCTTTGGCCCGTCTCTCTCTCGATTTTTATTCCGTTGTTAAGTATGGTTAAGTTCGCCGAAGCTTTCTCTCGAGCTTTCTCTCGATTTTGTGGAAATATTATGTAGTTAAGTCACGAAGATTTCCTTTGGCCCGTCTCTCTCTCGATTTTTATTCCGCTGTTAAGTATGGTTAAGTTCGCTGAAGCTTTCTCTCGAGATTGCTCGCGACTATCATTGGCCCTACGGGATAGCGTTTGGGGCGTGACAAAATACATAGAAAGAATGTACATGGGTATGAGATACTTGTATGAATGTTTTTTAGTGCAAGTGAGAGAATAATGCCCGAAAAATAATTTACCTAAATAATAGTTATTTAGATGTCACATGTTTATATTTATTTATTTGGTAATATGATGTGACATAAGATGTTACATAGATATTATTGGGTGACATTGTAGAAAAGTCATGTCCATAATTAATTAATCAAAGGCGGGAAGTATGACTCTGCGGTTCCTTGTTCACTTGATATTTTGTTCTAGACCAAGGTACATATTGATGTATAATAGGTCTACAGTCATTATGTTTCTATTTAATAGGATGATGGACTTTGTCATTGAGGTAGTGACCTTAAGCAAACGAGTGGGTGCAATGTAAGAATACATAAACTTAACGGGATCAAATATGAATATCTTCTGGAAGTGATCAATAATGTTGAAAAGATATTCAACACAATTGGTTTATTTTATCCTTAAACCTGAGAGGTTTATAAGGATCTATTTGTTGTGTACTTGTGCTTTGACCGAGTCATTTGGTGATGATCTTGCTAGGTAAAACATTTCAGATAATGTTGGGCCTTGTACATAATAAGTAGGTTTGTATAAATGCTTAATAAGGAATCCACTAGTCTCTTAATGAAGCAGTATATTCAATATATTTGTATAGAGTTGGATTAGAAAAGATATATATATATATTTGTGAAATTGTTTTAGAAACAATTGATAGTCGAACAAGTTACAGATCGTGAATTAAGAATTATATGAGTTTGGGACTTATTCGGTGATATGATTTTGGTCCTATTGACTCATGTGGAATAAAGTGTGGTGAAAGGATAAATAAACGAATAATTGTTAGTAGAAGAGATTTCACAAATCAATCTCAAATACTCGGGGTAAATTGAAATATGTTAATAGACATGATCATATCTAGTAAATGCCTAAATCTGAGGTTCCTAACGATGTCAAGTTATGTGAGACCCCGAATTTCGCTTTTGCTATCTTTCTATGTATTTGTTTTGATTTAACTCAAGGGGCCATATTTTTGGCCAATGTATGACTTAACTTTAATACTTATGGTATTTCGTTTTATTATCATTATGAAATTTTATTGGTGTAATTCTATTATTTTCCTAAGAGCTGAATTTCTCAAGGTAGATTTATTTTATGAACTAATTTTTCCATTTGCTTATAATTATGCCACCATTATTTATGAAATTAAATATATGAAGAGAATTTTATTTCTTATTGCCGAAATTCTCTAAGTAGAAATCATTGCATAATAATCTATATTTATGAAATTTATGTTGAGCATATAGATTATTTTGTGTCCTTGATTAGGTAACCTTAATCACCATTAGGTAGTCTTAAGCATCATTATAAGTATTAAGTGATAAGTTGGTAGGTTTATAGGATAGCTTGATAAAGAATTAAAAGATAAGTTAATATGCTTATTATGGAGATAAGTCAGTGTGCTTGTAATAAGATAAGCTAATGTGTTTATAAAGGAGATAAGCTATTGTGTCTATTATAGACATAAGTCTATGTGCCTATGTGATAAGAGAAATAAAATGTAAAGTAGAAATCTAGTACAAGAGAGCAAGTTACGTGATAGGCAAAGAGAGATTTGAAATAGCTTTAGGGTAGTTCACGTGAAGGCCTTGGGAGCAAAAATAAGAAGAAGACAAAATGAGATAAAAGGTGGCATTGTATTATAGGCTGTCGCCCATAGCAACCAATGGTTATAGGCGATACAAACAAGAGAAATCCCCCCTTCACGTGTTAGCCCTCTTCCAAACCTCATTTGATTTCACTCCCTCACCTTTTCACTTCGCATAACCTTTCCCCTTGCTCAGCTCTCCCTTGTGGCCGAACCCTTCATCAACTTCAGCTCATTTCCCTTTTGACAGAAGCACGCATGATCTCCAGCTTGTTCTTCTCTCTTGGCCGAACCACTTCACTCTCCAAGCTCCTCCCTCTGTCTTTCTTCAAGCCACTTCCAGCAACTGCCTCATCTCTTTTCCCTCATCACAAGCTTCACCACAGCCTCCTTGTTGCACTCATCTCAGCCTTTGAAGCCACATAAGAGGGTGGAACCGAAAGTTTAGAGAGGTAGAAGATTTTGGTGTTAGCCGAGTGCCATAGTTAGAGGTAGAGGTAAAGGTTTTGGTCTTTGCATGTGCATTCTTGTTATTTTCCTTCATAGGTTCTGATCTTGAATATTTTGTGCTAGGTCCCAGCTCTTGTGTTCAGCACAGCAAAGTAAGGTCAGATTTCTTAGTTAGCAAAAGGATTGTACATGGCCGAACCTTGCATGTTTTATTTTCTCCTTGATTTGGCTGAATCTCTCTTGTTTTCTTTTGAATCTTTGTTAGATCTAAAGAATGAGAAGTGTTATGATGTTGAATGGAAAATGCATGTGAAGTTGATATATGCTAAGTTTAGGTTTCGACCTTGGGTTGTTGTGAAAATTCATGCTTGGCCGATTGGATTCTCTTGCAACATCTTGAATGTAGTGTCTCCTAGGTTGTGAAATTGATTGCTGGAGGATGGGATTACATGTTTGGATGTGAAGAGGATTGCATGCATATGGGTTGTTGGTGGCCGAATGGCTTAGAATTGAAAACTAGGTTAATGGCCAAATGGTTGGAGTTAGAAAACCCTAGGTTTGATGCTAAGGTTTGGTTTAATTTTGCATGCAATTAGAGATCACTTAAAAGACCAAGATTAGAGGTTCATTAATGGTGTTGTAAGTGTTAAGTTAAGATGGAAAGAAACCCTAGGTAATATAAGAATAGCAAATGAGATTTATTATGCAAGTATAAATGTAAAATGCTATTGGCCGAGTAGATGTAGTTGCTTAAAGGAAGTTTATTGTGAAATGAAAACCTAAGCATCTAGTGTTAAGAAAGGTGCCACGGGTTGGATGGAAGATGGAGGAAATAATCATGGATTAGCCATGATTAGGGTTGGAAAAGATGAATTAGTTAGTTAACAAAGAATAGCTTCAATGCATGAAATAAAGAATATGTCAACCTTAAGTTAAAGCACTAAGTAGCTTGCTGTTTGGAGTCTTGAATAACATATGGAAATAATCGGTAGCAAGCCATGTAATTAAGTTAATTAGGGCTTTGGTCAGTGGCCTATCTTAAGGAATTAATGTAAGTGGAATAGATCAGCAAGTCTATAAGAGGAAGAAGGAGGTTAAATGGATGGAATTTGATGGACGTTAGGCTTGGTAAGTTTAGAGCAAGGAAATTGAGTTGGACACCTTACTAGTTGCTGTTTTGGGGTTAGGATCCTATTATGTTATGTTGATTGCTTTTCTTCAAGTGTTTTATGAAAGTTTACTAAAGTAATCCTTTGAAAACAAAATAGTATTTTCAAGATATGTACTTTGGAAAGCTGAAATAATTACAAGTATTTCTTTTGTATGTCTATGTGATTAATTCCTAAACATCTAAGTGAAGTAATTGACTCGCTTGTAGGGGAAGCACCGTCTCAATATCAAGAGAAGTAAGGTAAGTGGATGTAAGTGGAGTAAGTATAAACTTACATTTTTACAAAACTGGAATGATACACAACACAGTTTTATATGAGCAAGCATGACATCATAAGCAAGCATGACATGACACGAGCATTGTATGATTTCTAAAAGAAGTTTTTATGCAATGATGTATGAAAGTCTTACGATAAGTCAAGTTAAGTTAAGGGCTCTGGTCGGTACCGTACCATCAAGAAGGGCACCCATACCGAAGGAGGAATGCGAGAAGGATGGGTGAACCCTAGAGGTAAGTGCAACCACACTGAAGGACGAATGCGAGAAGGTGTGGACCTCCAAGGGTCGTGACTAGCCACTGAAGGACGAATGCGAGAAGGTGAGCTAGTTCGACCAAATGAAATGTCCCCATGGGAAAGGGAGACGGTTCCGATGGGAACGCACAACATTGACTCCAGGGGTTAAATAGAGCGTAACTAGCCCACAAGTCAAGTAGGAAATATTTTCCAAGGACCATGTGTCAATTTCAAGTTCAAGATCAAGATTGTTTCATGTTCATATGCAACCATGAAGCATGCATGTGCATCAAGATTTATGTTTATTCATGAAATTCATATGCAAGTCGTAAACTCATGTTTTAAAGTTAAGTTTTCCCTTACTGAGTCTTTTGACTCATAGTTTTTCAAATGTATCATTCCAGATGCTTCAGGTGAAGGAAGTCAAGAAGACTATCTGTCTTAGAAAGAAGACGTTATGTATTTTGTTATGGTGTTTGTTGACCGTTGTGGTCTGCCACTTGGGTTATGATGTTCCTTGTGTTATGTAATTAAGCTACTACTTCTTTGGAACCTATTTGTAAAATTAGTATGTTGAGTTTTGGCCCGTCTCTCTCTCTCGATCTTATTCCACTGTTAAGTATGATCAAGTTCGCTGGAGCTTTCCCTCAGGATTGCTCGCGGCTATCACCGTTCCTGCGGGATTGCCTTCGGGGCGTGACAAGCTATATCACAGCTAGGGTTCAAAAAAAAACTATAAGATAGCTTTTTCTAGAAAGTTGGTTATATGACTTTGAGGAACCCTGTGAAGGTTGTGAGGTGTGGAAATGAAGGAGGCAGAATATTTGAGCTGCTTAGTAGTGAAATCAAAGACCTGAAGATTATTGAAGATAGAACATTCAATTGCATACAAAGTTTAAGATCGTTTGTCAGATCAATTATGTATAATTTTCCGTAGGCAAACTTTCAATAACAATAAACCATCATACATAAATTACATGATAACCCCTTGTTTATTTCAAAAAAGTTTAAGAATATTTGTGTTTTCTTCAAGTTAATAAATTTGATTAAAGTTTTTATTTTATATTAATCTAGGGCTAGTTCCCTAGCTGGTAAGTACCCAAAGAGGGTCGTCTTCCAAATAAGCCCATCCTACTTTCGGTTAGATCTCAATTTTAAATTTCATTCAAGTTTTGCATATAGAAAACTTACCTTCGTTTTTAGAAAATTTTAGTTGTGTTCTGAAAATTGAGATAGATTGAAGTTTTATTGGATTTTGTAAAATTTTAAAGTTTTTATTGGAGTTAATGAAAAAGTGAAGTGATAATTATTTGATTTTTTTTTATGTTGATGTGGAAAGATTATTTGTTGAAGGTGAGAGGGATGATCTTGAAATTTCATTATTGTTATTCTTTTTAAATTTCATAATTTAAATAAAAAGAGAAAAAAAATTGTTGTCACTATTGATTTGGTGTGAAAATTGAAATAATTAAAAATTTGGGTAAATACACTTTGCTCCCCTTATGTTTGGAGGTGTTAACACATTGCACCCCATTAAGGGTGGGCACCGGATGGAACGGAACCAGAATGGCCCATTCCGGTACCTAGGGGTGCCCAAGTTAACGACCAACCTGAACCGGCCAGACCGGCCAACCCGAACCAAAACCGGACTGGTTTTGGCCAAACCAGTTCCCTTTTTTTATACTGGATTTACCGGTCTGGGAAACCGGTGTACTCTGGTCCAGTTCCGGGTTACCTATATGGAAAACCTGGAACTGGACTGGAGTATACCACTCCAAACCAGTAAAAAAAATCCCAAAACGCGCTGGATGAATTGGACCAGCGCGTGCGCCCCCCAACCCTTCTATTTCCCGTGCCCCCCCTAAAACGCACGTTTAGCATTAAAAAAAGAACGCGCTTGATGAATTTGACGTGCATCCCCCTAACCCTTCTCTCTCCCGCCCCCTTTTTTTTCTATTTCCCTTATTTTTTTAACATCAGTAATGTCACGCCCCGAACGCTAGCTCAGCGAGGCTAATGACAGCCGCGAGCATTCCTAACGATAACACTCCAGCGTACTTACTAATTTCTTGCAGCGGAAAACATAAATTTTTTTTTTTAAACTTATATCGCTAGCGTCTAACGTACATACGAACATTAGAACCTACTATTCAACCGATGACTTGAATTAATTACACCATGGTCTCAAAATGCCAATCGGGTAAAACCTTAAACCTTACTGGGCCGAATAATCCATGACCACCACACATCGGAGGTTCATGTCGGCTTTTCCAAAAATTTACAATGAAACAACAAAAGAGAAGAGGACATTCCCGTTGGTCCCTCTTCTAGATTTCCCCACCTGCAATGTTATCTGGAATGATATAATTTAAAACTATGAGTCGAAAGACTCAGTAAGGGTTTACATGCAATAAATAATGCATGCCGTGCATAAACATGAATGTACATTGATGCTTGCATATGAATGAGACAATGTACTTAGAAACGTTCTTTCTTGAAAATATCTCTTTCTTAAACTTGTCACGCTTCATTTACCCCTGAAGTCAGGGTTGTGCGTTCCGTTCGGAACCGTTCCCTCTTTCCCTTGGGAACACATCATTTGGTTGAGCTAGCCCTTGTTGTGGCCCCAGGCCTGATGGCTAGACTCATCCCTTGGAGGTTCACACCTTCTTGCAAGCATCCTTCGGTGTGATTGCACATACCTCGGGAACTACCCATCCTTCTCTCATTCGTCCTTCGGAGTGGATGTCCTATCTTATTGGTACGGTACCGACCGACTTGGGTTCATTAACTTAACTTGTCATAAAACTTTTCATAAAGTAGCATAAAAATGGTACTTTCATTTGCATAAAATTTCTCCTTCTTTCTCATGAGAAAAATGAATGCAAATGATCATGATGTATTCATGTCGTGCTTGATAATGTCATGCTTGATATATCATGCTTGATATGCTTATTCATAAACACTTTTCATGCTGTGTATCATTCCAGTTTTTGAAAAGCGTAAGTTTATACTTACGATTGCTACTTACAAACGTAAGCTCCCCTTACCTTCGCTTGCTTGAGTATCGGACGTCTCGTTACCTACAATGAATCATACTATTGTTATTCATAGGTTTACTAAACGTATAGAGTAATCAATAAATTACTCACACCTCATCATACAAATCGTCCGTCTTCTTAACTTTTCAAAACACAACTTATGCTACACATCTCCAACTCACACGAAATCTGTTCTAATTGACCCTCACACTAATTTTTCATATCATATCAAAATTCTAAGTAATTTGGAGCTCGCTAGCCACCCAAAACCTTTACCCGAAAATAAAAGCTGCTGAAAATTTCTAAGCAGGCAGCCCTAGCGTCTCCAACTTAAAAATTCATAACTTCCAGACCATGGCTCCAAATTACACAAAATTTACTTTGAAATATTCAGCTTTCATAGGTCAATATTGGGAGTAAATTTCACAACAGCAGATACATTTTCAAAAACATTTCATATTAAGCAAAAATCCTACAACCTGATGGAGCTCAAGGTGTCATTTCAAAGGAACCCGTTCAAGTACCAAGTGGACCGGTTACAAGGGCACGAACAAAGAAGTTCAAGGATGCACTCAACGGGCTAATTCAAGAGGCATGGGATCAAGCAAAGGCGTGGAAGCCCATTGAGCATGACCCACGGATTGTCAATGTGCTTCAAGTTCTAGAAGAGCCCGAGTAGGGTTTTCATTTGACTTGGCAAGGAAGTCTTCTAGAAGATACTTCTAATTAGGGTTCGGATGACATGATTTTGGGTAGCAATTAGCCGCACCTTTCTTTCCTTATAGGTGCTGATTTCGAGTTGTTTTTAGGTATTAAATTTGTTTCCTTTTTGGTTTAGGCGCCAAGTGTTATTTCCTTAGTAATCGAGTTTATTTTATGTGTCATTAAGTACCTTATTTACTAGGTTTAGGCGCCACTTTATTTCCATGTTTAGGAGTGTTTCCTTTAGGGTTTTTCGTGTATTGGTTTGGCCTATATATAGAGGCTTAAGTTGTATTTCGAAATTCATTCAATACACACGATTTTTTTTAGGTTTAATTCTCTTTGGTTCTTTGAAGAACTTCTCAAACTTATCGGGATTTCCCGTGGCGTTCAACTCGACTTATCAGACGGATTTCCATCCCGTTTGTGGCGTCTTCACCATTCCGAGGTTTTTGTTTTCCTAAGCAACGGGTCGAGGTTCCATTCGAATCCATGCTAGAAACGATCTTGGGTTCCCTATAGTTGTTGGGTCTCATTACGGGATAACGGGGTTCACATCACAACCACACTATTGATGTTTCCAGCTCGGGCCTCCATTTTCCAAATATCACAACTTATTCGTCATACCTCTAAACGACACTAAATTTACCTTAAAACGTTCTTCTTTATTAAACTTAAAATTCAAGACCAACCTCGTAAAATTTGGACTTAAAATGATCCCTCAAAAGGGTGCTCGAAATGAACTGACATTCTAGACGTGCAAGGCTGCTGGCAGCTTGACATCCGGGCCTTGAACAATGCATATCTCATTCCATAGTTATCGGAATCATCCAAGGTATAGCTTAAAATCTTCCTATTTCCTAGGCCTACAATCTAGGATCCACTCAAGATCAAGGGATAACCAAAAATGTATCAAAACACACTCTCAATTCCAGCATTGAAATCTGCATATGTAAATTCCAGCAACCACAATAATCTTTCTAACCCTCCAAAATTCCAACAACCAAAACCATAATCTCTCCATGCCACAACCAACATCCAAGGCTAACTTAACATCTCCTAACAGCAACCATCCTCTCACATTCCTCCCACTTTTACAACTCCAACTCAAAGTTTATAACAAAACCATGGTTCCATATTCATCAAGTTAACACCATTGCATTTACTCATTTCTCTTGGGCTTTTTACCAAACACCTAGTGTGCATTATTGGTCCTCTTGCCTATTTTTCCAGATCTGAACTTATCTCTAACATTTAGGGCTTAGTGGTTCTCAATATGACTAGCATGCATACAACCTAATGCATCAACCCACAAATTCGGTCATACATGCTCAAATTAGGTTTCAATCCTCTCTTAGGCCTTTTATCAAACACCTAGAGCACAAAACTGATTTCTCTTGAACCCACATTTCGGATCCAGCCATTTTCCCCATATTTTCATGTAAAAATATATGCTACACTTAAGCACTTACAAGATCTACACTATGCTCAAAGAAAGCATGCATAGATCCACATTTAGCATGCATAGATCTACACTAAACATGCATGAACACAAGGAGAAAAACTACCTAGACAACTACCATCAAAACAACAACCAAACAACAAGAGAAAACAAGAAGAAAATAGAGAGAGGAGGTAGTATCATTTTCGGCCAGCAAGGGTTTTACCTAGAAGGGCGGGATTTAATGCCTTGTTTCTCTCATCTTCCTCTTCTTTTTCTTCTTCTTTTTCCTCCTCCTTTCTTCTTCTTCTTCTTCTTCTTCTTCTTCTTCTTCGGTTGGGTGTCTTAGGGCAAGAGGGGTACGGTTTAGGGCAAGGAAATGGGAGAATGCGTGAAGAGAGGAGAGGGGTGTGGTTTAACGTGAAAATGGCTTGGGGGCAGGGGAAGACAAGGCTGCCCCCCCCCTTTCTTTCCCCCCTCCATCACGTGAATTCCATTTCTTTCACTTTTTTTTCTTTTTTTTCTGCTACTATCCCACGTGAGCCTCCATTCTCCCTTCATTTCCCCCTTTTTTTTTCTTCTACTTCCTTTATTATTGCTACTAAAAATTCTGCTACCAATAAATTACTCTAACATGCCTTTCCATTTTATTTTCTAAGTCTCACACACTTCAAGGTTAAAGCCCTAATTAAATTCTTCCAAACATTGTAACTTAGGGACATATTCCATTAATTAAAATAGACATATACTCAATTGTAACAATTGCAAATAAAATAACATTTAAATCCTAGTTTAGAACTCATAAAAAAAACACTAGGGGAAAATTCCACCTAGACATAACTCTAAATTAATTTAATCATGCATACATCTCTCCACCATAATTAGAGTAATACATATTTAAAGCGACATAAATAAGGTCGGGGTCTCACAAGTAAGTTCAATATCAGTAAGTTATTTAGTTATTGTTGTCACTTGTCAGTATAGTGTTATATACATTGGATAACATCAATAAGATTTTCTATTTAGTTTTTTCTTGCTATTTTTCCTATAATTATTAGGCTTTATCACTAACTTAATTATTAAGATATGTAGTATTAAATATTCATATTTCATATCGAATATCGAATATGAATATTTCATAATTAATATGTAGTATTAATTATTAATTATTCATATCTAATATGCATATTTCATATTGCCAATAACAGTAAATAGATATAAGAGATACTATCTAATACGCCAATATGAAATATGTAGATATTGGCATATTCATATTGCAATAAATAGATATTGGCATATTCTATTTGAAGCTTGACATTGACATATTAGACATTGGCATATTAGTTTGTATTTATTATTTAATTTTTTTAGTGCAGGTTACGAGATTGTGAGTTTTGAAGTTGTGTTGTTTGAGGTCAGTGCATTGCATTGAGGTAAAAATTTGTTCACTTATTTAGTTAATTATTTATTATAGTTCATTAGTAAATTTAGTATTTTAGAGTATATGTTAGGTTGTGAAACTGTGGAGGATGAGCTTGATTGGATTATTGATAATTGATTGAATATTTGCTTTTGAAATTGTGTTCATATTTGCTTGTTTAGTATATCAATATTAGGTATTAGTAGTTTAGTATATATTGTGACATTGGAGTATATATTTTGATGCATTGTTTGTTCACCTTTTGCTAGATGGATAATCAATCTGAACCAACCATAGAGGGTTAGGGAGCACTGTCTAATACTATGTCTCCTGTAATTGATTTAGAGTCTGGCCAAGATCTCCTTAGTCCTACTCCTACTCGTTCCAACCAAAGTCGGCATCCCTAACATAAAGCATCTATAGTATGGGATCACATGAGAAAGAAGCCAGATTGTGATCTCAATTACCCCATGTGTTATTGTAATTACTGTAAGATTGTGTCTCGGCTTGAGATAACTAAAGACTAATTTGATTTGATTTAATGGTAAGTTTTTATCTCTTTTTATAATAATGTCTACTATATTGTTTATTAGTTTATTATCTCACGAGTAAATTTTTTATTCCTTTTACAGCTTTCATGGGAAATGGACAATTCACAACCGGACAGTGGACACATTAATGAATATTTTAATGACATGTATTATTAATTATACTTTTAGTTTGTTGATTTGATTATTTTGTTGTTTGTTATGGCTTGTAATAGAGTAATGTAGTTAGTAATTACTAATTAGTTTTACTTGCAATTCTATTTGATACTTTTATTTTAGACTTCCTTTATATTGTAATGTATATTTTTTTTTATGATTTTAAATGTATGCTTTAAAGTTTAAAATGTATGATTTATTATCTTAAAAAACTAGGATTTAGAACTCTTTAATTAGAGCTTAGTATTTTCTTCAAATCAAATGTACAGCTTTTATAAAATTTGGTTGAAATGTAGCCAAATATTTCAAGTAAAAATAGGCTAAAAAATTGATGTAAAGAAACCCAAAAAATGGTCCCAAAAAGTCCAAAATAAAACCCCAAAAAAGCCTAAAAAAGTAAAAATGCTTTGAGGCCCAAATAAAAAAAAAGGCCCAAAATGTCATGGCACAAATCGTCCAATCCAGACCGATGAAACCGGGGAACGGACAGGACCTGTTCTAATAAAATGATCGTTCCGATATGTTTACTCTACAAAATTACCAGTTTGGTCTGCTGGACCAGACCGGCCATTGGACAGTCCTACCGGTACCCACCGGAATTGTGATTTTCATTCCGATTACACCAGAATGGAATCGGAATTACCGGAAACGGAATCGGAAATTCTGGTTCCTTAATTGGGCCTAAAAGGGTCAAATTTTGTATGGGCCCATAACCAATTATACAAAAAACTTGTATCTTTTACTTGTTGTCCAAGACCAAAATAAAGACCCAACTACCATATAAAATACTACCGTCCAATATAAAAGGCCAAAATCCAAATGCCAATAATCCAATTGCCAAATAATTAACAAACAATAAACCGTAAACAAATAAAAAATACAAATAAGTAAATAAACAAGACATTCTTCAAACTACAAAAGAAAAACTAAACAAACAATTAACAATAAAAATAAGTAAACAAGCAAAAGATGAACTCTAAACAGGTAAACAAATAATCCAAACTCAAAAAGGTGAACTATAAATTAAAATTACAATGTTCTTTGAGATTTAAAAAAAAACAAGTAAAAGATACAGATTAAAGGACATCCAAAATTCCAAATTCAAGCATTAAAATTATAAGCTTCCTAGTTCATCAAACATTCCAAGGCCCAAGCTTCTCCAATGCTCCATCTCTAAAAAAGACAAAACAAAACAAAATTAGACATTTATAAGAGAATATTAAGACAATCAAGTAATCAATTAACAAAACAAAATATTTATGAGAGAAATACAAAGGCAACCAACCAAATAAAAAGTCCAACCAGCCAAAGCTCTAAGCTGATCAGTAATATCCACATCTCTAGGAGAATTAACACACTCATCAATTGGGTCAGATGACCACCAGTACTGGGACTAGACCATATTTTTGCAGTAAGTGTAGAACTAAAAGAATCCATCTGATACAAAACAAATTGTATTTTCAGTTCATTAACTTCTTTTCAGTAACTGAGTGAAAAAAAATTAATAGCAAAATGACTCAATCTATCTAACTCTAACAACTATGTTCACAACCTAAATCATCTAAGCATATACATTATACAACAAAATAAAATAAAATCTAAGTACACAACAAGTTGCATTGCGAAATAAATTGATTTATCTAACTCTAACAACTTTGTTCACAACCTAAATTATCTAAGCATACACATTCCACAACAAACATTAACCATCAATAATCGATTGACCATCAATATCAACATTAACCATCAATCATCTAAGCATACTAATCTGAAAATATGCAATAAGACTACATTAACCATAAGTATCAACATATACACATGCCACAAGACTGAGGTTAACAAAAAATAAATACCTTGGTGTCCAAATTTTTTGCAAATCTACCAATACAACAATTAAATAAAAGTTAGGTTAACAATAGTTACAATACAACAATTAAATTAAATAATAAATGGATTATAGTTTCTGCTTGAAACCTTGAGACAATGAGATCAGAGATAGAGGGAGAGAGGGAATCGGGTTAAGCAGACACGACGAGAGAGAGAGGGAATTGGCTTGTCGCCTGAGAGAGGGAATCGGTGACGACAAGAAGGGTGGGTGACGACAAGAAGGGGAGAGGAGAGGGGGTGATACAGCCGCAGGAAAAGGAGAGGGGGGTGACGGCAGCGAGAGGAGACGACCCCCGCGCTCCTAGCAGTCGACCACTCCTTCTCAGATAAGGATGACGGCGCATGAGTACCGCAGTTTTTTCAGGGTCAACCCTAGAGCTCAGGGTTTGGCGAGACCATCGGGTAGCCATGTCGCTCCGACTCATGCACCACGTGAGTCCGGTATAAAAGGTATTGGGGACATACCGGCCCCATTTACCCTATTGGCAAGAAGGTATGGAGGGGACATACCAGCCCCCGCCACCTCTAGCAGAAGACCAGTCAGGGCCCTCCAGGTGGAGGCAACCCTTAGCCTCAGAGCACCCAGTGTACCGGGATAACCCTTATTGGCCAGAATCGCCAATAAATGCTATTCCCATCAGGGCTGTTAGGGCGGACGATTTAGAGGAGGATCCAGAAGAGAATCCAGAAGAGGACCCTGAGGAAGAACTAGTAGAGGCTCCAGTAGAGGACCCTATGGAAGAAGACCCTTTACCTACCATAGGCGGGGATCCACAAGGAGAACCTAGGCAAAACAGCCCAACACATGAATGTACCCTTAGGCGATTTTCAAGAAGAAGACATCGTAGAAGAGTTAGGACTCAAGATGCCACGTCTGAAACTTATCTTTCTTCACAGAAAGTAAACTCTAGACACCTAGATATCATGGACCACCAAGGAATGTAGTCCATGACCCTAGTCTAGAGGAGCAGAATTGCGCGACCATGTCACACTCCTGGACTGGGAGTAACTCCCCAGACCATATTTACCAGGGGGAGATAATTAGTGGGGCGAGCACGAATGTTCGCCCCTATCCATATGGTCCTGCACGCTCACAGTCAGGACAGAACTATTGGTGGTAGAGAAATTTTGAGGACGAAATTCTTATTAAGGAGGGGAGGATGTGAGACCCCGTATTTCATTTTGCTATTTACTCTAAGTAATTGTTTTTGGATTTAAATTCAAGGGGTTACTGTTTGGCCAATGTAAGATATTAAACTGAATATGGTATTTTGAATTATAAGTTTTCCTAAGTATTTCATTATGTTGTGAAATGATGTTAGTATAATTTGATATATTCATCATGGCCGAAATTTCTAAGGTAGATTTTCCTTATGAATTAATTTTCCATTGGCCTATTATTATTATGCCGCAATGATTTACTAACTTAAATGCCAAGAATATTTGGAGAGCATTTCAATTCTTATTGATTGCTGAAATTCTTTAAGTAAAATGTATTACATTAATCTATGGTTGTGAAATCCTATGTTAGTGCATGTAAATTTCCTCATGTCTTTATTATGTAACCCTAATCTCTATTAAGTTGCCTTAAGCCTTCTTAGGAGAACTAAGTGATAAGTCAGTGTGCTTATAGAGTAAATTAATAGAGATAAGTTGGTGAGCTTATAAAGTAATCCATGGGAAGAGAGAAAAGCAAATGAAAGTTGAGAAGTTGTAGAGTTCACGTGAATGGCAAGAATGGAGATGAAAGTAGGTTGAAAAAAGGAGATGTGTTGTTGGCTGAAAAAGGAGATGTGATGTTGGCTGAAAAAGAGATGTGATGCAAGATGAAGATTTATGGAGAGGGGAAGAGGATTCACGTGAGAAATGAATGGGAGGCAAAGAGATGGAAAAGAGGGGGGACAACCAATTAATGCACTGACATGTCACATGGGCAAGCATCACCTCACTTCAGTTCACCCTTCACCTCTCACATTTCAGCTCACTTTTTCCTTGGCCGAACTCTTCACTTCTCCAAAGCTCCTCCTTTTCTCTTCTTCACGCCACTTCCAGCAGAAACCTCACCCACATCTCACTTCCAGCAGCTGCTCTCACCTCAGCTAACTTGGTTCTCTCATTTCATTTCAGCTCACTTCATTGCCCCCATTTTCTCTCTAGTCGAACCCTCTTCACTTCACCAAGTTTCCCTTCCCTTTTCTCACACCATTTCCAGGAACTCATCCCCTACATATTATTTTCAGCCTTATCAGTACCTTCTTGCTCTCATCTTAGCCCTTTTCAGTCACACAAGAGGTGGTAGAGTGATAGAAGCCAAGAGAGTGAAGTTTTAGTGTTGGCCGAGTAAGATAGAAGGAGGAAGAGGTGTTTCCCTAATCAGCTTGTGTTCAGCTTTAGAAAGGTAAGTTAGGGCTTGATTTTCTCAAAGGAATGGACTTTGCTGTCTTGCCGAATGTCTTGTGTTCTTTTTCCTTTGTAGATGCATGAATATTGGATCTGATTAGGTTGGGATTGTTGGAGTTGTGGTTGTGATGTTGTTGATTGATGGAGGAAGGGTTAAAGCCATGGTTTTGGGCTAAGAAGTGATGTCTTGGTTTAAATATTGGAGATGATGTTATGCATGTATATAGGTTGCTGTTATGTCGAATTTTGTGACTTCATTAGATGAAATAATGTTTCTGATTTGAGGTAGATTAATGATATTTAATGAAATGGTTAGTTAAAAATCATGGAGAAATAATGTTATATGTAGGTTAGTGACATTGATGTGGCCGAATGGTCAATGTGCTTGGAGATTGTTTAGGCATGAAATAAATTGTGTGGATTTGTTATTGGTCAAAAGAATCAAGTTAGAAATCATACTTAAGTTGTTGGAATAAGGAGTTTTTAGTGCCCTGTTTTTAGGCATCATCAAGCTCGATCAGCGTGCGACAGGCGCTCGAGCGGCCTTAAGGAAATTTGTAATACAGAGTCGAGCCGCTTGACCAGCGCTCGACAGGTACTCGAGCGGCCTTAAAGAAAATGTTAGACAGAGTCGTGCTACTTGACTAGCGCTCGACAGGTGCTCGAGAGGCCTTGGAAGTTTTCATACAGAGACTTGGCGCTCGACTGGTACCTGTTAAATTTCAGAGATATTGTCGCTGAATTTCACGAATAGGCTTGAAATCAATGATGTCAATGGGAAGAATCAGTGTACCTAGTTGATTGAGTGAATTGCATAGTGGTCCATTTAGCAACCGTATTGGAGATGTTTGATGTATGTCTTTAATTGCTCTCTTCAATTGTTTTATGAAAGCTAATTAAAGAAATCTTTTGAAAATGAAATCATATTTTCTAAGATTCATACTTTTGGGAAAACGAGAATGTTTATAAGTATTTGTATGTTTGTTTGATTAGTTTTCTAAACATTATGTAATGTATGTAACTCGCTTGTAGGCGAAGTAACATCCGAATATCAAGAGAAGCAAGGTAAGTGGAAGTAAGTGAAAACTTACTTTTATGAAAACTGGAATGGTACACAGCATGGTCTTTCACGAACAAGCATGGTATCATGAGCAAGCATGAACTCTCATTTTATCAAGCATGACATGACATGAGCATTTGCATGAAAGCAGGAAAGAAGTCTTTGTGTAAATAGAAGTATGAGAGTTTTTATGACAAGTTAAGTAAGGGGCTCTGGTCGATACTGTACCAAGTTAAGAAGGTACATCCATACTGAAGGACATTTACGCGAAGGATGGATGTTACCTAGGACGCCCATACTGAAGGACGTTTATGTGAAGATTGGGTAAGTCCTTGAGGTCTGTGCAACCACACTGAAGGACGTTTACGTGAAGGTGTAGACCTCCAAGGGTCGTGTCTAGCCATCAGGCCTGGGTCAACTTCAAGGGCTAGCTCGACCAGATGTATGTCTCCAAGGGAACAGGGGGACGGTTCCGATGGGAACGCACAACCCTGAATTTAGGGGTAAATGGAGCGTATGTAGCCCACAAGATAAGAAGAGAAAACTTTTCAAGGACCATGTGTAATTTATTTTGAGTACAAAGACATGTCTTCAAGTTCAAGATTGTTACAAGTGCAAGCATACATTTTCAAGAGCAAGTACATGTGCATATGCAACCATGAAGCATGCATGTGCATCAAGATTTACGTTTATTCACGATATTCATATTTAAGGCATAAGCTCATGTTTATAAGTTTACATTTTTCCTTACTGAGTCTTTCGACTCACAGTTTTCAAAATGTATCATTCCAGATATTTCAGGTGAAGGCACTCAAGAGGATTACCTGTCTTGAGAGGAAAGAACTCTGTGTATTTTGATGTTGTGATTTGATCGATGTGATCTATCACTTAAGAAAATGTGTAGTTTATGTGATATATAATTATGATGTTACTCCTCTTTTTGAAGTTATTATGAGTTCGTTGGCCCGCCTCTCTCTCAATTTTATTCCGTTGTTAAGTATGATCAAGTTCGCTGGAGCTTTCTATAGGGATTGCTCACGGCTGTCATTGTCCCTACGGGATATCGTTTGGGGCGTGACAGTTGGGGTCGAACGAAATGTCCTAATTTCGTTCGAATCCCCTGGACCCTGACCCCTTACACATGCGTTTTGTTTTTTTTTTAACAGGGCTCAAGAAATTCCGGCTGGATCCGCCGGAATTTCCGGTTTTGATTCCAAAATTTTACATATTTTGAATCTGGTTCGGGTTCCGAAAGTGGTCGGAACCGGTACTAGAACCGACACCAAAAAATCCGTCGAAAACCGGATTATTTGCCCACCCTTACACCTCATTGTTTTATTTTTGAGACATTGAGCCCATTATGTTAGCTCTCCCAACTATTTGCACCCATGTGTGAAATTTTGGCGTTAAATTAGATAAAAAAAATCGTTTGCACGTGTCTCTCACGTGACCTCAGTCCCCGTCAAATTATTGTATTATCTTTGAATCTCAAACAAGTCATGATCAAATTAGCTTCAAAATTCAATAGGCAATTTTTCGTGACTTGTTTGAAGCTCTACATATATTTAGATGGAGTACATATATTTGCATCTAAAATTTTTTAAAAGTTGAAAATTTTCTAAATTGATTTGCAAACATGCTATTAATAGGGTTGGACACTGATAAACCAGTTGATTTATGGTCAACATGTCGGGGTAAACACATATCAATCTTCACGTAACTCCTTCTGTAAAAATAACAAAAATGACCTCAGATACCTGGGTAAGACAGCTCCGATGCTTAAGTCAGTCTTTTTGTCTTATATGAATTTCACTATTCAATTATGCTAGAATCACATATCTTTCTCAATTATCATCTTCTCCTTTTACATGGTTTCTTCCACCACCTCACATTTCCCTTTTGGCGGGTACTTGCTTTGATTACGAGATCGTGGAGTTTCCTCACGTTATAAGTTGTTTTATAATTGCCCATGACAAGTGTCATGGTTCCTTCTTCTTGGCTTAATACGATATGGGCCTAATCATTGTTGTTGGGCTTTGACGCAAGTGTGATCATGTCTATCTAGCCCAAATTGGTTTAGGCTAGATCTGATTCAGTATTGGTATCATTAGAGTCCCCCCATTCTCGAGCAGATTCATTTATGAATCAGGTTGAGAATGTTTGCTGATGCTTTCGTATACCGAGGTATATGGAAAGTGAAGTTAATACATAACGAACTGGATCTTTGTTAATGATTACATACCGATCCAAGGAGGAATCTTCCATTCGATTACATCTCTAGTGGAACCTAACTATATATCACAAAATCGATATTTTTTGTTCACATAGCAAGTGTTACAAAAGTAGCGTCTGTAATTGATCCACCATTCTGGGAACGACTCTGGGATCCTGACTTCTTCTGGAATGCAGCAGGATTCCTCTTCGGGACACTTTAATTTGTCCTTCAGTCTATATCGATGTTCATCGGTACATCCCTATATGGACCATGCGCACGACTTCCATTTGTTCTGCTCGCGATTATTTTCGAAGTTCTAAGATTATGCCAATGGTAATTTGTCTTGCACTTCCTCCTTGGTGGTGGTAGGCCAAAGCGATGAGATATTTGACTTTCGGGTTCCCTCCTTTTGCTGAGGCCTAAACATCCCTTAGTCCTTCTTAAACCATCGCTATCCAGCGCATCTTTTCACTACCCCGGATGAAAAGTTCGTGTGAGTTTTGGCTTGCATAACATTTGTCGCTAAGAATTTTCCATGCCTCAGTTGGAGGATATAGAGGTAGTATATCTTCAATTTTCAATCATCGATACACTGCATATCTGTGAGCTGCTTGGAAGAATTGCTTCGATACTAGGCAGAGATTACGCCATTCTCCTGGATTATTATAGACAACCCAGCTTATCACCACGGACCATAGTTCTTCAAGCAAGGCTTGAGTAGGGTTTCGCTTCAACGGTTGTATCATTAATCTTTTTGTTGTTCTTATTTTTTTCTCTTTCTCCTTGTTGCCTCTGTAGAGATGGTCTCTCTTTTTATATCTGCATATGTTGGTGATGAATATTACTCAAGGAAAACCATCTCATTTATCGTGTGTCGTCTCCTCGACTTTCGAGTTGCACGTTTCCTTTAATTCCATATTTTTAGTGTCCGGTGTTTTGACTGCTTTTTTTTGTAGATGACACGTGGTCACTTCAAATCTTTTAAATGATCGTGGGGACCAGTGTTTCGTCCTTGCATGTCTTGAGCAGCACGTAGCATTTGATGCAGACGTTTCTGACGCTTGGCGCTCCGGCTGATCATCGTCTGTAGGTGACACGTAGTTAGGCGAAGGTTTTCGATGGATTGTTAAAGTTGGTGTGTATCGTTCCGCTTGTATGAGTGGAAAATTAAGAACAGTTTTTGTCATCATTGCTCCTGCTGATTGTCTCCTATAACGACACATGGCCCGTCTCAACTCCCTTGCGATGTAAGAGTCGATATGCATAGTTTCGTCGTGCTTTAGGCAGTCCGTTACATTTAAATGCAGCAGCCTTAAACTTTTGACGCTTCTACTGATCATTGTCTGTGGATGACTCGTAGCCATTGTCAGTTTTTTGGCGATTTGTTTGAGTCGATGTGAATCATTTTGCCATGCCTTTGAACAGTCTGTTGCATTTAATGCAACAACTTTATGACGTTTGACAATTTAAAGATTTGCACGCCATATTTGGTTTTATTTGGATAGTTGTTACCAAATATGGTTTCTGTTTCCTTCGTCAGTTATTTGCAGTTTCTGTTCTGTTAGTTTATTTTTGGTAAAAATGCACTTTTGATCAAGTTGTAATCGTATAATTTAATTTTGAATGGGATACTTCATTTTATGCCTTAACATGTACTCATAAAAGGTGTTTGAACACCCTATTTACATGAAATGTTCTTCAAATGCTTATTTTTTGGCTTTTCCTCTCGCGGTCCGCCATGAAGGGTGGGTTGTAGCAACCTGGACATGGGAGGTAGTCGTTCACATGGAAGATCATTCGTCCGTATCCGATGTGTCGTGTCTGCCAACCCTCCACCTTCCTTTTCAACACTTTCATTCTTTTCCTCCCAACTTGCATTCTTAGGCTACAAAAAATCTATAGAGCTTGCTGACGAAACATTTCTTCTACCGTTGTATGGTAGAGGATTGCTAGGAAGTAGCGGGCTAATTTATGTCTTTCTGAAGCAACTCTTCGTAGCATGTTGACGACTTTGAAGGTAGCTCATTTTCCACTAAGTCATCGGGCGGCTTCCATAAACACCTGTGTGGGGGATTCATACTTCTCGGCAACGTTCTATGACCAAGTACTAGTTGGCTGCCAAAGGGTTGAATAGTCTTCGAGACTCATCCTTTTTCGTAAAATCACTTTTGCTTACAATTATTTGTTTATTTATCCTTTCATCACACTATATTTCACATGAGCTAATAGGACCAGGATAATATCACTGATTAAGTCCCTAGCTCATATAATTCTTAATTCACAATCTGTAACTCGTTGGACTCTCAAATTGTGTCTAAAACAATTTCACAAATAAATATAATATATATATATTAATTTTGAACCATTTTCGCAAAAGTCCACTGACCATTGATTTCTTTTTTAGTCAAACTCTATACAGATATTCTGAATATACAGTCACACAAAGAGACTGTGGATTCCTTGTTGAGCGTTTACGCAAGCTCATTTATTATATACAAGACGCAACGTTGTCTAGAATATTTGATCTAGAAAAATCATCACCAAATGACTCGGTCAAGGTACAAGTACACAACGAACAAACCTGCATAAACCTCTCAGGTCTAAGGATACAATAAACTAATTGTGTTGAATGCCTTCTCTACATCAGTGATCACTTCCAGAAGGTATTCGTATGTGATCTCGTTCAGTGCATGTACTCTTACAATGCACCCATGTTAGCTTTTGTGCTCAATCGAGACTTTGATGATTTCAATAAATGGACTAAGTCTATAAAATGGACATCTTCAAAGGCAAAGACGTTTTGATGAAAGAGCCAAAGACTTGAAGAAAGAAGATCAAGAAGATGCAAGGAGCTCAAAAGTGATGATTCAAGATCTTAGGGTATAAACCTTGTAACTTTTTACTTCACTTTTGACAAGGATTATGAATCACACACTTGCATATCATTCAAAACATGCAGAAACTGTTTCACCTTTTATTTGAAAGATTAAAATGTTATTAAAGGTTTCAAAACACCCCAATTAAACTCTCAAACCTTTTGTATATTTATTGGAAGTTAGTGTTTAAAAGTGGTAAAAAAACAAGGTTTTCAAATGACCGAACTATATGTTTAAGTTGAAGAGCTCGACCGGCTGATAAAGCGGTAGATCGGTCTTCGACCGCTTGGTATAGCGGTCGATCGATTGATTTTAAAATAGAGTCGTTGAGCTTCTGACAATATGACTGTTGGGTAATGGTAACTTGAACAGTAGACGGGTTCATGTAGCGGTCGATAGACTCATTGTAGCAGATGACTCCCAATGGCTAGTTTTCATATGTGGCCTATAAATACATATCCATAACGTCCAAAATCAATACACAACGACCACATATCATTTAGATCACTTGAGAAGTATTCTAAGCCTTTATATTCCATATTTCTCATATCATTCACACAAAACACACTTTCAAGTCCTTGTCTTTGTGTGAATCAAGGGATAGAGCCTTCAATTTTATATCTACTCTGTAAGAGAGTTTTGTTCTTCATCTTTATATCAAGAGAGGTGTTTCCTTTAGTAACGTTGTTTACTAAAGAAGAAGCTTAAAGAGGGTATATCTCAATCTTGGTGAGGTTGTGAGTGATGAGCCAGAAAAAGCCACTTTGGTGGGTTTGAGTGTTGAGCTCAGGAAAACACTTGTACGGTTCTCTAGCACCCGGAAGCTAGAGTGTAAGCTATTTGAAGAATAGTGGGAAAAGCTCAAGGCTCGGTGAAGGAGCTTGAGGGGTGGATGTAGGCGGGTTTGTCGAACCACCTAAAAATCACGTGTTTGTTTCTCTTACCCTTCTACATTTAACACTTATTTATACTTGTTTCATATATATATTTGTGCTAAAATAATATTTACTTGCAAACACAATTTTGAGGGTTAAAAGTAAAAAGTTTTAGAAAACCAATTCACCCCCCTCTTGGGTTGCCTTAATCCTATGACTCACAACCCACTCATCTGCTTAAGGTCACTACCTCAATGACGGAGTCCATCATCCTATTCAATAGAGGCACAACGAAAGTTTACCTATTTGTACATAAGTATGTACCTCAGTCTAGAACAAATGTCAAGTGAACATGGAACCGAAAAGTCATACTCCCCACCTTTTGATTCATTAATCATTGGCATGACTTTTCTACAATTTCACTTAACAATATAATTGTGTAACATCTCATGTTACATCATTATATCCAATAAGTAATACATACATGTGACGATAAAAGAATTAATTATCTCATAATTATTCTAATAACTGGTTTTGAGGGCATATTTCCAACATCTCCAACTTACACTCAAAACCATTTATCATACCTAGATCCAGACAGACTCTAAATGTGTCTCAAGCATTTTTTGAGTCTGCAATTCGGTGAAAAAGGACTTGCAATGTACTAGGTTGATAATACACCAAACATTACGATATCATTCTGAATCACCATATCATATATCTTCTCTCTATGTGTTTTGCCTTCAGTGCTGGAGTCAGTAGTGATATTCTGCTTACAACTCTTGCAACTTCATGCACATTTACCCAATGTATACACACAAGTTCAAAATTGATCAAATATCGATAAGAACTGAACCTGTGCATCTCTAGACAGTCCGCAAATTCTCAACTATGAACACTAGAAAATAGTGTTTAGTACTTCTCAAGTATTTAAGAATATGCTTAACCGCTGTCCAGCTACAGAGCTCATGTCAAATTAATATCTACTTATAATGCTGACTGCATGACTAATATCTGGCCTTATCTTTCTCCTCTTGGAAAGATGAATACTATACCAAAAGGAAAAATGCTTCCTTGGTATTCTATAAATAATTGCCAATATTTGTCAATGTAGCCCCAAAAACCTCTTGCTCTCGGTTTCCAAACAATTTGGCTCCAAGAATGCGGAACACTTCCAAAGGTCTTTGATTTGAAAAATATAGTTCGTGAACCATCTTTTTCATTGATGACATCCTCCCGACATCATTCCCATAAGTAGCATATTACTGACATAAAGAACTAGAAACATTACTAAAGTTCCACTGACTTCTTGTCAATACAAGGTTCATCCATGTTTCGTGAGAAATCAAACAATTTGATCATCTCATCTAAATGGATTTTCAGCTAACGCTTTTGAGTTCTAAACTCATCAGTAGGTTTAGAAACAACTATTTTTATTGGCTTATAAAAAAAACTATTTTTTATTGATCTCATTTGCCTAAGTATTGGCTCATCTGACTGTTTCATCAAGAACTGTCACGCTTTCGCCTTCACTTAGGTCGTACTCCTTTTTAAATATATTTTTCGTTCTAATAATCACCTTTTGTTCACTTGGGTTTATCAAATAATACCCAACAAACCTATTTTTGGGTAACCTACAAATCATCTTTGATTCCAGCTTCTTCTCATCAAACTCTTTGATGCGTGTTAGATATCACCATATACTCTCAAATGATCCAGACTTGGTCTCACCAATCCATGATTCATAAGGAGTTTTAGGTATAGAGTTAGTAGGTATCCTGTTTAGAATATAAACAACTGCCTCCAAGGCGAAAAACCCAAAAGTATACAGGTAATACATCTATGTTTATCTCTCACTGAACAAAATCATACAAAGTTCAGCTTTTGTTTTAACCATTCACAGAGTTCATGATACACTTTTTCAAAAATAGATTCAAACACAGACTATCAGGAATACCAGAGTTAACATAAAGACGATCTTTCAAATTACAAGTCTCAAAACAAAAATAAAGTTTTGAAATAGGAAACTAAATTTCCAAAAGTTCTCGAACATAAAGATAGTCTTCCAAATTTACAACTTCAAACTTTCATGGACTCGAGTGAAAAATCTCTAATGGAGGTCTTTGCAGCACTTACACTCGTCTCCATCAATTTCCTCATCACCTTGTTTCTGGGTTTTGTTAAACCTCTGCAATCATATTGCATAAGTGAGAGGCTGTGGCAAAATTGACACACTTGAAATTCAATGGACATTCCATCAAATCAATTTTATTGATAAGCAAACCTTCAAAAGGATCATTTTTCTTTAGTGAAGCTAGATATGCTTGGAAATTCCTTTTCCAGTGACCTAGTTTGTCACAGTGGAAACAATTTCCATTATCTTTCTTCTCTGAGTCGCTTGTGTCATCTTTCTTAGATTGAGACGCTTTCCTCTTTTTGAACTTCTTCCCCTTAGGCTTAAGTTCAAGGCTGACTGACTTGTCTATTACCATTAGAGAACCTTTCTCATGCATGATAAGTTCCTCAGCTGCTTGCAACATATTGATTAGCTCTGACAAAGTCACCGCCATCTTGTTCATATTATAGTTTAATACGAACTAGTTGAACGATTCAGGCAAAGATGCCAATATTGTGAGACCCCAACTTTTTCTATCTTTGTAAAAGAATTATGACTCCTTAAGTTGTGATCTAATTATTGAAAAAGGCAGGTATAGGGGAATTAATCTAAGTTTATGTCTAGGTGAAGATTTTCCCAAGCATTTTGTGCATCTATAATTGTAATTGAATTGATATGTTGTTGTAGTTTTGACAATATTGAAATTGAGTATTTGGGGATTTAGTTGAAATATTTGGAGGATCACAATTAGGGTGTTGGAATAGGAAGATTTTTAGCACCCTGTTTTTAGATAACATTACGCTCGATCAGCGGGCGACAGGCGCTCGAGCGGCCCTTGGGAATTCTACGCAGTGGGTTGGACAGTAAGTTGGCGCTCGACCGGTGCTCGATAGGCGCTCGAGCGGGACCTGTTAAAATTCCATATATGATGAATTTGGAGTTCCAATTGAAGACTTGTGAACCCTAACATTGAGGATAGTTGTATAAGCTTAGTTAAGAAGTTTATTGAGGTTAATATGGTGGGAAGTCGATAAACATTAGCCCAGGCATGGTATGATGTAAAGTATTGAATAAGGGATAAATGATGGAATTGATGGTCTATAGTCCATGCAAGGTAAGATTTAAAAGTGGAACAAGGAGAATTATATTGAGGATGTATGTATGGATAAATTAATTTCAAGTTATGTCTAGGGGGAATTTTCCCCCTAACGTTTTTATGAGTTTTAAGTTAGGATCTGACTGTTATATTATTTGCCATTAGACTTAAGCAATTGAGATTTATTAGCTTGAGATGTTTATTAATGGAAAATGTCCCTAAGTTACAAGATTTGAGAATATTTTAATTAGGGGCTTTAGCCATGGAAATATGTGAATCCTTGGAACAAAATGAGGAGACATATTAGGGTTAGTTTTGTGGAGTGACAGAAAAAGAAAATAAGTTTTCTTGAAGGGCAGAAAAGGAAAGAAGGGGGAGAAATGGAGGATAAGAGGGGAAAGAAGGGGGAAGGGCAGTTTTCCCTTTTCCCTTCCCCCAAACCCTGCGTATAACACACCACCCCCCCCCCCCAAACCGCACAAAACACTTGCCCTAACTCCCACCCGAACAAGAGAGAAGGAAGAAGGAGAAGAAGAAAAGAAAGAGAAGGAAGAGAAAGAAGAGGAAGAAGAAGATAAAGAAAGAAAGAGAAGGAGGTGAGGGATTTCAGCCCTTCTTGGCCGACCAAGCCATCACTCATTTCCCTCATTTTCTCTTCTTTCCTTTAATGGTTGTTGGTTGTGGAGTTTATTGGTTTTCTCCTTGTGTATATGTTGTGTTCATGTGTGTTCTTTGAAGAAAATGTAGATCTAGTAAGCTTTAAAGAGTAGCATGGATTGTACATGGAACCATGGACAAAGTGACCAGATCTGGTAAATACCACCCAAGAGAAAATTAAGTATGAACTTTAGGTGCTTGATAAAAAGACCAAGAGAGGAGGGAGAAAGGCAATAACTTGAATTTATGAGATGGACTCATGTTTTAGCTAAGGGATTTAGTTGGAATGTGAGAAAAGTTGAAATCTTGAGAATGAGGGTGTGAAAGGAGAGTTTTTGAAACAAATTTCGTGGATTTTGGAGGTGTATAGCGTAAGTTGTGCTCTGAATATTGACTGTCGCCGAGGTGCGCTCGACAACCGCTCGAGCCAATAGTCCAAGATTTTCTTGCAGAGATGTTTCGCCCGAGGTATGCCCGACTGGCGCTCGAGCGAAAATGGGCAAATTTTATACAGAGAGTTTCGCCTGACCTGCGCTCGACAGGCGCTCGAGCGATCGTATCTTATAGAGAATTTTCGCCCGACCAGCGCTCGAGCGGAGCTCGAGCGGCTTCTTCCGAATTTCAAGAAAATTTCTCCTATATTTCTAGTTTCCTATTGACATATTAGGATACCCCACTAGGGTTTTACTTAAAGAAATACCTAGCGTTGTAAGATGACCAACTAGAGGTCAAGAATACGGACGATTTTGTATGATGAAATGTGAGTGATTGATTGATTACTCAATACGTCTAGTGAGCTTTTGAATAACACTAGTATGATCCATTGTAGGTAACGTGACGTTCAACACTCAAGCAAGCGAAGGTAAGAGGAGCTTACGTTTGTAAGTGAAAATTGTAAGTGGAACTTACATCTGTAAGTAAAAACTTACTTCTATGAAAACTGGAATGATACGCAGCATGTTTTCATGAACAAGCATAACAGGTTTATAACCAAGCATGACAAGTTATTTCTCAACAAGCATGACATAATATATGTATTTGCATGAAAGCATGAAAGAAGTTTTTGTGCAAATGAAAACATGAAAGTTTTATGAGATTAAGAAAGTTTTATGAGATATTTGTCATCAAGCATGACACGTCATGATCATTTGCATGATCTTCTTGAAAGAAAAAGAAAGTTTTGTGCAAATGAAAGTATGAGAAGCATTTTATGATAAGTTGATTACTCATCATCAAGCATGACATGAGCACGTCATGAGCAATTGCATTTGCATTCATTTTTCTCATAAGGATGAAAGAAAAATTTTATTCAAATGAAAGTACGATTTTATGTTACGAAAAGTTAAGAGGCTAAACAAGATGGTTGGTACCGTACCAAGTTAAGAAGGTGCATCCATACTGAAGGACGTTTACGTCAAGGGTGGATGTCACCTAGGACACCCATACCAAAGGATGCTTGCAAGAAGGATGGGTAGTCCATGAGGTATGTGCAATCACACTGAAGGATGCTTGCAAGAAGGTGTGAACCTCCAAGGGTCGTGTCTAGCCACTGAAGGACGAATGCGAGAAAGTGTGCTAGCTCGACCATATGTAAGGTCCCCAAGGGAAATAGGGGACAGTTCCAACGGGAACACACAACCCTGATGCCAGGGGTAAATGGAGCTCAAGTAGCCCATAAGATAAGGATTGGAAAGATTTTCCAAAAGCAAGAGCTTTATAAGTACAAGTGATGTTTTCAAGAGCAAGTGCATGTGCATATGCAATCATGAGGCATACACGTGCATCAAAATTTATGATCATGCATGAATTACATAAGTTTACATGATATTTCAAGTTCATTATGATTTCAAGTTTAAGTGCATGCTTATGATTTCAAGTTCAAGTGCATGCTTATGATTTTAAGTTCATTATGATTTCAAGTTCATGATGATTTCAAGTTTAAGTGCATGCTTATGATTTCAAGTTCAAGTGCATGCTTATGATTTTAAGTTCATTATGATTTCAAGTTCATGATGATTTCAAGTTTAAGTGCATGCTTATGATTTCAAGTTCAAGTGCATGCTTATGATTTTAAGTTCATTATGATTTCAAGTTCATGATGATTTCAAGTTTAGTGCATGCTTATGATTTCAAGTTCAAGTGCACGCTTATGTTTTCAAGTTCATGATTATGAGTTCAAGAACAAGTTCATGGTTTCAAACTCACGATTTCAAGTTCATATTTCCAAACCATGATTTCAAGTCCATGTTTTAATTATAATTCCTTACTGAGTCTTTCGACTCACAGTTTTAAATTGTATCATTTCAGATAACGTTTCAAGAGGGGAAATCTAGTAGAGGAACCGACGGGAATGACCTTTTCTCTTTTGTTGTTCATTAGAGATTATGTAAATTTTTGGATGAGCCGGCATGAGCCTCCGTTGTGTGGTGGTCACGGGTTATTCGGCCTAGTCAAGTTTAGGGTTTTTAAACGATCGATATTCTGCAGTAGTAAGTTTAGATGTCAAGTATCCTAGTCGTGGTTAACAGAAGCAGGAGTTGGGGAGTTCATATGAAGCACTAAGGACGCTTGATTCAGGCAGCCTGTGTAAGTATATGTTTCGTGTTTAAGGATTCAAGATTTATTATAAAGATGTTATGAGTAGGTCAATGTGAAGAGGATTTGATGGAATCCCTTAGATCATGTACTTCAGCTGTGCAGCCATGCGATGTCATTAAGACGCTTACCCTATTTCGAGGAAGTCGTTTTGTGTAAGTTGAAGTTTATAGTAAATCTCTTTGGCCGTCTCTCTTAGTTATATGTGTATAAAAAAATTCCGCTGCAAGAATAAGAGAAAACGCTGGAACATTCATTGAGTGAATGTTCGCGGCTGTCATTAACCCCCTTCGAGCTAGCGTTCGGGGCGTGACAAATATCGCTCCAACCTTTGTCTCACCGTCTATCTCTGCACCTAGTGTTTCCATTTCAGTGATGAACGATATCATCTTCAACACATGATCTCAAACTGAAGCACCCTCCACCATTGTGGTGGTCATCAACAGTTTCATAACTTGTTAGCGTGCAGACCGACTATGCTCTCCAAATAATTCTTGGAGATATGAAAGCATGTCTTTTGCAGTAGCTAGGTCTTCACACTGCTTCTATAATATAGGTCATCGAGGCCAACATATAACATCGAGCAAGTTCATCAGCCTCATGCCACTTATCATGAGCAACTCTTTGCTCTTGCATGGCATCAGCTAAAGCAAGCTGAGGGATCTCATCTTTCAGGACATGAGCAACTTTTTCAATCGTGAGTACTAGCATGAGATTCCTCTTCCAATTAAGGAAGTTTGGCCCAGTTAATTTTTTATCATCTAAAATTCTAGAAAACAGGTTTGACATAATAATCTGCACATATCAAGAAAGAAAATCACATGTATATAAAATTTTCATTAGTATAGGATTTTGAATAACTAATGGTACCTCCAACTAAATCATAACAACCAAAGAAAATGCAGAATATAACTTTTATATTCAGTGTTTGCAGTGCGTATCAAGAACTTCTACCTTATGTAAACATGATCATATTTTAGTAACCATGCAACAACTTGTAAAAGCGAATAGCAACTATTCATCACGAATCCATCTCATGTCATATACTATATGTATACAAATATTCGTGACCCTTGATTTTCTTTTGGCCACCAACATAAACACAATCTTCACTATTTTAGCGAACATGTTTATTTGGTTAAGTGCAACCGTCGTCTAAGTGACATGTAATTTTGTAATGGGTCGGCATTGCTATTTTAGTTAACACCGCCACCACTCATACACGCTCACTTATCTTCTCTAGAAAGTACATGGAACAAGTTATAAGATCAATAATTGGTGTTAACTATTTTAGTTTTAACCAACATCAACCAAATAAAATTCCCAAATACCAATAATGGAAGGCCATGAGATTGATTTTTTTCTAAAATAATCACATTTAACACTTTATATATTAAACTGTTAAAAATAATTTTTTTAGGGATTTTTTCTAATGGAAAAAGTCAACTGGTCAAACCGGGTGGGTCAGACGGGTTTATCCGGTCAAACCGGGTGACCCTTGACCCATGGGTCCGGGTTTTAACCCTATCCAGCTGCCCTTAAGGGCCGGACCCCTTGGTTCACACCCATGGCCCAGATCCAATCTGGCCATGGGTCGCCCACAGTGTCACGGACAGGCCTTTTGGGCCAGGCCCGTTCGACCCTTGCAACCCACAACACTTGTTTTTTTTAAAATAAAACCGAACTCGGCTTGGGCCTCAAAAGTGACAAACGAGCCCTATTAAAAAAACTCGGCCCAATTGTAAAACACAGCCCAGCAACCCCTAAAGTGTTGGCCTACTCGATTGGCCCAAGCGGCGACCCAGGGCATCCTTATGTCCTGGGCGCTATTTGGCACCTAAGGAAAGGGCTAGCGGCCAGCCCCCATGGCCAGACACCCTGTAACACACGGGTGTGAGATTATGTGGTGTCCATGGCCTCCAAGGCCAGGACGCCACCCACCAGTCGCGGCCAGGAGCTGCGCCGGTCAGACCGAGCGCGCTCTTGTTGCTGGCTGTGACCTGTGGTGTGTCGGCAATACCACATGCCGCCAGCCACCACTTTCGAGAGGAAAGAGGGAAGAACATTTCTCCCTCTTCGACAAAAGCATGGGATTTTCACAAAAACATAACAACAACAACCAATTTACCGATTCATAATCATGTAGGCAGATTCATGTCTTCTAATAGAAAACAAAAGAATGAAAGGAAAACACGATTGAACACTTCATTCTCCTATTCGCACACGGTTTCACTGCATGAAGTTTGAAGGGAGCACACGGGCAGAAACAAAGCTCATAGGCAGCTCGAGAAAAATGGCCCGATTCTCATTTTTTTCTCAAGAAATCCATATGCAAGTTTATAAAAGCATGTTATATGGTACATATCTACAATTACGCAACAAAAATCATGTTCTTGCTTATCAAATAACCATTGATCGTGAAGAACAGCCAGTGTTAGGAAACTAACCGGAGCTGTGAGATTTCACAAACCTCGTTCCGATACTAGTGTAAGGATCACGTAGCGGGAAATTCCTGGATCGTTGAAAACTAGCATCCCAAGCATTCTGCCTCCTTTAGATCCACGAGCACTGTTCTTGAGAGAGAGATGGAGAGAAATCTAGAGAGAGAACGTTTTCTCGTAAAATGATTTCTTCTCTTTCTCAAATAAAGTTCTGAGCTATTTATAATGGCTTACTCAAAGCTTCTCCCATGCTTATGCGTGAGATCTTTAGGGATATCAAATCTCGATCGTAGGATTATTATGCTAAACTCTTTTTCATTTAACATTTTTATATTTTGTCTTCGGAATTTATGAGATTCTACAAATTGTGATCATGTTCATTAACATATCACAATTGACCCCCGAGATAGTAAGACTATTTTTAGTGAAATCCCTTTTGTTAACAATTATTTGTTTATTTCCTTTCACCATACTATATTCCACATGAGCTAATAGGACTAGAATAATATCACTGATTAAGTCCTTAGCTCATATAATTATTAATTCACAATCTGTAACTCGTTGGACTCTCAAATTATGTCTAAAAATATTTTCATAAATAAAAATAGAATATATATATATATATATTAATTTCGAAACCATTTTCGCAAAAGTCCACTGGCCAGTGATTTCTTTTCGAATCCAACTCTATACAGATATTCTGAATATACTGTCTCACAAAGAGACTGATGATTCCTTGTTGAGCATTTACACAAGCTCATTTATCATATACAAGACCCAACGTTGTCTGAAATATTTGACCTAGAAAGATCATCACCAAATGACTCGATCAAAGTACAAGTACACAACAAACATACCTGTATAAACCTCTCAGGTCTAAGGATGCAATAAACTAATTGTGTTGAATACCTTCTCTACATCAGCGATCACTTCCAGAAGATATTCATATGTAATCTCGTTCAGTGCATGTACTCTTACAGTGCACCCACTCGTCTACTTAAGGTCACTACCTCAATGACAGAGTCCATCATCATATTCAATAGAGGCACAACAAGTGTAGAACTATTTGTACATAAGTATGTACCTCGGTCTAGAACAAATGTCAAGTGAACAAGGACTCGAAAAGTCATACTGCCCGCCTTTTGATTCATTAATCATCTGTCACGCCCCGAACGCTAGCCCGAAGGGGGTTAATGACAGCCGCGAACATCCACTCAATGAATGTTCCAGCGTTTCTCTTAATCATGCAGCGGATTTTTTTTTATACAAATACATAAAACACCTACAACTGAGAGAGATGGGCCAAAGAGATTTACATAAACTTCAACTTACACAATTGACTACAACGGCAATAGTGAAAGCATCCAAATTACATGTCATGTCTGCATGACTGAAGTACAAGTCCTAAGGGATTCCAACAAAACCTTTATATGGACCTACTCATAACATATAAGTAATACATCTTGAATCCTTATACACATAACATAGACATTCACAGGATGCCTGCTAGTACTTCCTATGAACTCTTCAACTTCTGATTCTGATTTGATACTAGACATCAAAACCTTGAACTCTAATAGTCCGAATAACCCATGACCACCACACGACGGAGGCTCATGATGACTCTTCAAAATTTCATCTAACCTTTAATGAGCAACAAAGAGGGATGAGGACGTTCCCATCGGTCCCTCTTCTAGATTTTCCCACCTGAATTGTTATCTGGAATGATACAATTTAAAACATCTGTGAGTCGAAAGACTCAGTAAGGAATTATAATTAAAACATGAGCTTGAAATCATGGTTTGGGAATATGAACTTGAATTCATACACTTGCTTTTAAACTTGAAATCATCATGAACTCGATATCATAATGAACGTAAAATCATAAGCATGCACTTGACTTAAAATCATAAGCATGCGCTTAAACTTGAAATAATCATAAACTTGAACATAATGTAATTCAAGTACAACTTGAAATATCATGAGCCTTAACTTGAAATGGTCATAAACTTGAACTTTAAATATCATGTATACATATGTAATTCATGCATGATCATGAATCGTGATGCACGTGTATGCCTCATGATTGCATATGCACATGCACTTGCTCTTGAAAACATCTCTTATACTTATAAAGCTCTTTCTTTTGGAAAATCTTTTCCATTCTTATCCTATGGGCTACTTGAGCTCCATTTACCCCTGGCATCAGGGTTGTGCGTTCCCGTTGGAACTGTCCCCTATTTCCCTTGGAGACCTTACATATGGTCGAGCTAGCACACCTTCTCAATGTCCTTCAGTGGCTAGACACGACTCTTGGAGGTTCACACCTTCTTGCAAGCATCCTTCAGTGTGATTGCACATACCTCCCGGACTACCCATCCTTCTTGCAAGCATCCTTCGGTATGGGTGTCCTAGGTGACATCCATCCTTCACGTAAACGTCCTTCGGTATGGATGCACCTTCTTGACTTGGTACGGTACCAACCGACTTGGGTTCATTAACTTACTTGAAACTTAACGTAAAGTAGCATAAAAATGGTACTTTCATTTGCATAAAATTTCTCCTTCTTTCTTATGAGAAAAATAAATGCAAATGCAATTGCTCATGACGTGCTCATGTCATGCTTGATGATGAGTAATCAACTTATCATAAAATGTTTCTAATGCTCTTGATAGTTCGTGCTTAATGACAATATCTCATAAACCTTTCATGTTTATTTGCACAGAAACTTCTTTCATGCTTTCATACAAATACGTATACGATGTCATGCTTGTTGAGAAATAACTTATCATGCGTGGTTATAAACATGTTATGCTTATTCATAAAAACATGTTGTGTATCATTCCAGTTTTGTAAAGCGTAAGTTGCTACTTACTATTTTCACTTACAAACGTAAGCTCCTCTTACTTTGCTTGCTTGTGGGTTGAATGCCCCTTTACCTACAATTGGATCATACCATTGTTATTCATAGGTTTACTAGACGTATAGAGTAATCAATCAATTACTCACGCTTCATCATACAAAATCGTCCTTATTCCTCATTCAATATCTCATACTTTGTCATACACATACTTCATCGTACAAAATCATCCAACGCCCACGAAATTTGCCCCAAGTGCCCTCCTCATATAACCTCATATACAAGACGTAGACTTTACACATACAACTCAAAACTTCCAATCAAAAACAATGATTTCATCACTAGAACAAAGGTTATTGCATCTATTTCACTCCCTTTGGTCTTTTATCAAACACCTAGAGCACATAACCACTTTCTCTTGAACCTTCATTTCAGATCTAGCAATTTTTTTCCACATGTTCTCATGTAAAAATCTATGCTACACTTAAACACTTACAAGATCTACCTTGAACATGCATAGATCCACACTAAACATCCATGAATCACAAGGAGAAAACTACTTAGACAAACTACCATCAAACCACAACCAACCAACAAGAGGAAACAAGAAGAGAATAGAGAGAGAGAGAGAGAGAATGTAGCACGATTTTCGGCCAGCAAGGATTTACCTTGCTTCTCTCCTCTTCCTCCTTCTTTTCTTCCTTCTTCTTTCTCTTCTTCCTTCTTCTTTCTCTTCTTCCTTCTTCTTTCTCTTCTTCCTTCTTCTTTTTTTTTCGGGTGGGTGACTTAGGGCATGGGAGGTATGATTTGGGGTAAAGGAAATGTGAGGCTGCGTGAAAGAGAGGGAGGTTAAATGCGAA
This sequence comes from Myrica gale, assembly GCA_963930655.1. Taxonomy (NCBI): domain Eukaryota; kingdom Viridiplantae; phylum Streptophyta; class Magnoliopsida; order Fagales; family Myricaceae; genus Myrica; species Myrica gale. The sequence goes on along the minus strand of OZ005619.1, from coordinate 9,185,082 downwards.
AAGGGCTTGGGAGAAAAGACAGGGATGCCCTCCCTTATTTCCCCCCTTTTTCTCATGAATTCCACCTCACGTATTTTCTAGGGATTTAGTTATATGTGTCGACACCATCACTCAAGGTGTCGACACTTACAACACATTTAGTAGGATGTGTCGACACCATCACTCACGGTGTCGACACTTCCAACACTTAGCCAAAGTGGGAAAAATGTAAACTCTCGGGTTTCAGTTAGATGTGTCGACACCATCACTCAAGGTGTCGACACTTCCATCACTTGGTCAAAATTCACGGGAGTTCTGGAAAAATGCACACTTTCGGGTTTTAGTTGGATGTGTCGACACCATCACTCAAGGTGTCGACACTTCCAACACTTAGTAAAAACCACTCTAGTTTCCGGAAAAATATAAACATTCGGGTGTCAGTCTAATGTGTCGACACTATGACCCAAGGTGTCGACACTTACAACACTTAGTCAAAATTCACTTTGGGCTCCAGGAAAAGGTAAACTTTCGGGTTTCAGTCTAATGTGTCGACACTATACTCTAATGTGTCGACACTTACACCAACAATCACTCATTTAATCATACGTACATATTGAGGGAATCATAAACAACGACATCAATAAGGTAAGGTCGGGATCTCACAGCAATGTTACCTAAAAACAGGGTGCTAAAAATCTTCCTATTCCAACACCCAATTATGATCCTCCAATTATTTCACTAAATACCCAAATACTCAACTTCAATATTGACAAACTACAACCAACATACCAATTCAATTAAAAAAAATATAGATGCACCAAGTACTAGGGGAAATCTTCACCTGGACATAACTTAGATTAATTCCCCTATACCTGCCTTCCGCAATAATCAGAGCACATGAAAAGTTGGGGTCTCACATCCTCCCCTCCTTACAAAAATTCCGTCCTCGGAATTTGGTCTTTGCCCTCAACTTTTTCACCCTTTTGGCTAACCCTTATCGGTTCTCCTACATATAAAAAGGTTCCCATAATGTGCAAGGGCTCATACTCTAAGACATAGGTAGGGCCACTGGTACGTCCTGGTACCCATTCGGTCTAAAATCCCAAAAGATTTTATTCGCACTCAAACGTCTATTCAAACTTGACATTTTTCTTAATCAACGATGTCAATAGTATAACTATCCTTGTAAACCCCTCGATGAACCTTCGGTAGTATCTTGTTAACCCCAGGAAACTCCTTATTTCCTTCACATTTATTGGCCTTGGCCATTAGGATACATCATCGACCTTACCGTGTTCCACGACAATCCCCTTGCCTGAAACTACATGCCCCGAAAATCAGACTTGCTCCAACCAAATTTACACTTAGAGACTTTAGCATACAACTTCTTCTCCGTGAAAATCTGTAGAACAGTCCTTAGACGTTTCTCATGTTCATGCTTATTTCTTGATTAAATCAAAATATCGTCTATAAAGACAACCACAACTTATCTTAGAACTCCTTGAACACCCTGTTCATTAAACCCATACATGAGGCCGGAGTATTGGCCAGCCCAATGGCATCACCAAGAATTCCATAGTGACCATAACGTGTCTGAAGGTCGTCTTGGATATACCTCCTTCCTTCACCTTCGACTGATGATACCTCGATCTCCAGTCAATCTTTGAGGATACTTATGTCTGTTATAACTTAATCGAACAGGTCATCAATATAAAGGTAACGTGTATCTATTCTTTATAGTCACCTTACACTTGGCCGTATAAACCCTTCCTCCAGAAGTTCTTCTATTTGAACCTTTAGCTCCTTCAGCTCTACTGGAGCCATTCGATACGATACTTTAGAAATTCCACTTCTCTATCTGGGGTAACCTAGGTATTTCTTTAGGAAAAACATCGGGAAATTCGTTCACTATTGGGGTCTGCTCCACTGTAGCAGCCTCCCTCTCGGTATCATTTGCCAGGATTAAAAGTCCTTCATGACCTCTTTACAACCTAGTTGGTCGACATACTCGCTGGCCTTCGCCCCATTTTTTTTTTTTTTTTTTTTTTTTTTTTTTCCCATTCATGGGAAACAACAACCCGGTCTCCCCTCCTTTTCCTCATCATAACGATTCATACGAGCACCATGTGCTGTCAACCAATTCATGCCTAATATGATGTCAAACTACCATCTCCATTACCATCAAATTAGCTAATACTATATGCCCCGCACTTTCAATTAGGCATTCTTTATAATTTGATCACCACCATTAGACTACATTATAGTGGATTTACTCATGCATTCGGGTAATCCTCCACATTTAGAAAAATTGGTAGTCAAGTTTCCTCAACTTAATTTCTGCAATTCAATCGACAAACATTACTCTTCAAATGAACCACTGTATCATCATGAAAATCACTAATCAATCTAAATGGCCCCGAAGCACCCTAATCATCATTTCAATGTCTCTTATGCCATGGTCAATTCTAATGACATCAATAAGCGCTTATAACAACAATCTTTAGCGCAAAATATCTCCTCAGATATATCTCTTTCCTAATCCAAAGATCATACTCTGTTCATAAATAAGCATTAGTGCATACTTAAGCTCTTTACGATTGATCAACAAATCCCTTATCTGGGCGGTATAAAACTCCAATAGTTCTTCGATTCCCTATCCGTATAATCTCAAATGCAGACCAAGTCTAATATCAAAATTCATTATCCTCAAAACAACTCATTGTCTTGAATTCCTAAGCCTTAATAAGTCAAAGAGCAATAACTATTCCTCAGCCAAAATCTGACCCTCTGACTAAAATCAGGTGTTCCGGCAAACTCCATTCGGAAGTCTACCAAAATCAAAACTTACTTCGATAAAAATTTCTTCCAGGGTCTGCGTAATCATATCCTTAGGTAACCTTAATCATTTGTTCCTTGTTGCACCTGTTCAGTGACAAGCCGAGCCATGTGTCCTAAAACATCATCAGTAGTGACATTCGGTTCTCTGAGTCCCCAATTCTCTTTTGGTCCTCTAGGTGCCATTCTGCACTTCAAAGTCTTTATTCACTATGATTTCTCATAATGAGTCTATGTCACCAGTCTAGTGTACTTGATGCCTAACACATAGCTAACTCTTAGGGTTCTAATCTATACCTTATGTCTCCTGGCCCAAAGCTCTATTTCCTCTGATACCATTTTCTGTCACGCCCCGAACGCTAGCCCGAAGGGGGTTAATGACAGCCGCGAACATCCACTCAATGAATGTTCCAGCGTTTCTCTTAATCATGCAGCGGATTTTTTTTTATACAAATACATAAAACACCTACAACTGAGAGAGATGGGCCAAAGAGATTTACATAAACTTCAACTTACACAATTGACTACAACGGCAATAGTGAAAGCATCCAAATTACATGTCATGTCTGCATGACTGAAGTACAAGTCCTAAGGGATTCCAACAAAACCTTTATATGGACCTACTCATAACATATAAGTAATACATCTTGAATCCTTATACACATAACATAGACATTCACAGGATGCCTGCTAGTACTTCCTATGAACTCTTCAACTTCTGATTCTGATTTGATACTAGACATCAAAACCTTGAACTCTAATAGTCCGAATAACCCATGACCACCACACGACGGAGGCTCATGATGACTCTTCAAAATTTCATCTAACCTTTAATGAGCAACAAAGAGGGATGAGGACGTTCCCATCGGTCCCTCTTCTAGATTTTCCCACCTGAATTGTTATCTGGAATGATACAATTTAAAACATCTGTGAGTCGAAAGACTCAGTAAGGAATTATAATTAAAACATGAGCTTGAAATCATGGTTTGGGAATATGAACTTGAATTCATACACTTGCTTTTAAACTTGAAATCATCATGAACTCGATATCATAATGAACGTAAAATCATAAGCATGCACTTGACTTAAAATCATAAGCATGCGCTTAAACTTGAAATAATCATAAACTTGAACATAATGTAATTCAAGTACAACTTGAAATATCATGAGCCTTAACTTGAAATGGTCATAAACTTGAACTTTAAATATCATGTATACATATGTAATTCATGCATGATCATGAATCGTGATGCACGTGTATGCCTCATGATTGCATATGCACATGCACTTGCTCTTGAAAACATCTCTTATACTTATAAAGCTCTTTCTTTTGGAAAATCTTTTCCATTCTTATCCTATGGGCTACTTGAGCTCCATTTACCCCTGGCATCAGGGTTGTGCGTTCCCGTTGGAACTGTCCCCTATTTCCCTTGGAGACCTTACATATGGTCGAGCTAGCACACCTTCTCAATGTCCTTCAGTGGCTAGACACGACTCTTGGAGGTTCACACCTTCTTGCAAGCATCCTTCAGTGTGATTGCACATACCTCCCGGACTACCCATCCTTCTTGCAAGCATCCTTCGGTATGGGTGTCCTAGGTGACATCCATCCTTCACGTAAACGTCCTTCGGTATGGATGCACCTTCTTGACTTGGTACGGTACCAACCGACTTGGGTTCATTAACTTACTTGAAACTTAACGTAAAGTAGCATAAAAATGGTACTTTCATTTGCATAAAATTTCTCCTTCTTTCTTATGAGAAAAATAAATGCAAATGCAATTGCTCATGACGTGCTCATGTCATGCTTGATGATGAGTAATCAACTTATCATAAAATGTTTCTAATGCTCTTGATAGTTCGTGCTTAATGACAATATCTCATAAACCTTTCATGTTTATTTGCACAGAAACTTCTTTCATGCTTTCATACAAATACGTATACGATGTCATGCTTGTTGAGAAATAACTTATCATGCGTGGTTATAAACATGTTATGCTTATTCATAAAAACATGTTGTGTATCATTCCAGTTTTGTAAAGCGTAAGTTGCTACTTACTATTTTCACTTACAAACGTAAGCTCCTCTTACTTTGCTTGCTTGTGGGTTGAATGCCCCTTTACCTACAATTGGATCATACCATTGTTATTCATAGGTTTACTAGACGTATAGAGTAATCAATCAATTACTCACGCTTCATCATACAAAATCGTCCTTATTCCTCATTCAATATCTCATACTTTGTCATACACATACTTCATCGTACAAAATCATCCAACGCCCACGAAATTTGCCCCAAGTGCCCTCCTCATATAACCTCATATACAAGACGTAGACTTTACACATACAACTCAAAACTTCCAATCAAAAACAATGATTTCATCACTAGAACAAAGGTTATTGCATCTATTTCACTCCCTTTGGTCTTTTATCAAACACCTAGAGCACATAACCACTTTCTCTTGAACCTTCATTTCAGATCTAGCAATTTTTTTCCACATGTTCTCATGTAAAAATCTATGCTACACTTAAACACTTACAAGATCTACCTTGAACATGCATAGATCCACACTAAACATCCATGAATCACAAGGAGAAAACTACTTAGACAAACTACCATCAAACCACAACCAACCAACAAGAGGAAACAAGAAGAGAATAGAGAGAGAGAGAGAGAGAATGTAGCACGATTTTCGGCCAGCAAGGATTTACCTTGCTTCTCTCCTCTTCCTCCTTCTTTTCTTCCTTCTTCTTTCTCTTCTTCCTTCTTCTTTCTCTTCTTCCTTCTTCTTTCTCTTCTTCCTTCTTCTTTTTTTTTCGGGTGGGTGACTTAGGGCATGGGAGGTATGATTTGGGGTAAAGGAAATGTGAGGCTGCGTGAAAGAGAGGGAGGTTAAATGCGAAAAGGGCTTGGGAGAAAAGACAGGGATGCCCTCCCTTATTTCCCCCCTTTTTCTCATGAATTCCACCTCACGTATTTTCTAGGGATTTAGTTATATGTGTCGACACCATCACTCAAGGTGTCGACACTTACAACACATTTAGTAGGATGTGTCGACACCATCACTCACGGTGTCGACACTTCCAACACTTAGCCAAAGTGGGAAAAATGTAAACTCTCGGGTTTCAGTTAGATGTGTCGACACCATCACTCAAGGTGTCGACACTTCCATCACTTGGTCAAAATTCACGGGAGTTCTGGAAAAATGCACACTTTCGGGTTTTAGTTGGATGTGTCGACACCATCACTCAAGGTGTCGACACTTCCAACACTTAGTAAAAACCACTCTAGTTTCCGGAAAAATATAAGCATTCGGGTGTCAGTCTAATGTGTCGACACTATGACCCAAGGTGTCGACACTTACAACACTTAGTCAAAATTCACTTTGGGCTCCAGGAAAAGGTAAACTTTCGGGTTTCAGTCTAATGTGTCGACACTATACTCTAATGTGTCGACACTTACACCAACAATCACTCATTTAATCATACGTACATATTGAGGGAATCATAAACAACGACATCAATAAGGTAAGGTCGGGATCTCACAGCAATGTTACCTAAAAACAGGGTGCTAAAAATCTTCCTATTCCAACACCCAATTATGATCCTCCAATTATTTCACTAAATACCCAAATACTCAACTTCAATATTGACAAACTACAACCAACATACCAATTCAATTAAAAAAAATATAGATGCACCAAGTACTAGGGGAAATCTTCACCTGGACATAACTTAGATTAATTCCCCTATACCTGCCTTCCGCAATAATCAGAGCACATGAAAAGTTGGGGTCTCACATCATCGGCATGACTTTTCTACAATTTCACTAAACAATATGACTGTGTAACATCTCATGTTACATCATTATACCCAATAAGTAATAAATACATGTGACGATAAAAGAATTAATTATCTCATAATTATTCTAATAACTGGTTTTAAGGGCATATTTTCAACAACACCGATCTAAACAAAGCCTGCCTAAAAGATTGTTATCCACTCTCGAGAAATGACTCTTTAAAAGATTCAACGGTGGGGCATCAACTCTTGAGTTTCATGGATGCCTTTTCAGGTACAACCATGAAGCAGGAGGCGTGCGAGTAGTCATCGAGATATCCAAGGAAGAACGAATTGAGTTCAGAATCAAGCTGGAGTATTCGCCTACAAATAATGAGGTAGAATACGAAGCCCTCATTGCAGGACTCATCACAATGAAATTCCTAGGAGGAAAGCACATCATCGGGCATTCGAACTCACATTTGGTAATAGGTCAAGTAATTGGAAAGTTCAAAGCCCGAGATGAAAGAATGACGACGTATTTAGGTCGGTCCTAGGAGATAAGAAAATGTTTTGAAACAATCGAAATACAACATATTCCCTGAGCTTACAAGCTTAACTCCTATTCTTCACTTATGAGCTTCACTCCTATTCGGCGTATTCGCGAAACCTGAAGGGACGAAGAGTTGAAAGACAACAACTAAGCCTGAAGTCATAGCCTCCCCCTCCCTCCCTGTTGTAGTGCTGTGATCGCCTCTATCTCTCTCTCTCTCTTTTAGTCTTTCTTTCTTTGTCTATGTCTCTCTCTCTCTCCTCTCTGTCTGTTTCTCTCCTCTCTCTCTCATCTTGCATTTATGGGTGGCATATAAAATATAGTGAGCCAGATGGCCCAGATCATATCTATTCATATATTATCCATTGTCTCTGCCGACCATCTCCTTTGTCATATGCTGGAAAGGCAGGGCTTCAAGTTTGGGAAGTGAGTATCTGAGACACTGCAACTAGCCAAAAAATCCTCATATTAGTTTACGCTTGGTTAAATTTACCTAGTCCATCGTCATTGGCAAGCTTTCTGTGAAGCTCCCAATTTGCTTATTTTCAATTTGGTGTCTGTTTTTTCTTTTGGAATCAAACTGATCGAATGGATTGCTCAAGAATCATGGTTTCTAAGGCATCGCGATTGTATATTTCTTGCTTTTCTCTCGTTATCTCTTTCGCCGGAATTTATGGATTCAGTTTTCGAAAATTCAGGTTCCGTTCTGGAAAATTTTGAAATGGAACTGAAACGAAAATAGAGATTTTGATGGGTACCGAAATGGGCCATTTCAGTTTCATCTGTTCCAGTACTCACCTTTATTACGAGGATAGCCCCGCGATACACTATCATAGATGGAAACCTATACCGCCAAGGTTTTTCTAAACCCCTGTTACACTGAAGGAATATGCGAAAATCATTCAGGATCAAGAACCCTTGCCTAAAAGGTTATCCGAGCTGGTCTCTTCTGGCCTACCACGCAGACAAACGCCTAAAAGATGGTGCTGCGAAAAATGGGAGGAAGAGTTGCCCAGAGTACTATAGGCCTACTGCACCATAGTCAGAACTTCAACAGGTGAAACTCTCTCCCCCTCACTTGTGGAAACGAAGCAATAATTCCAGTCGAGATAAGAGCACTCACACCTCAGATAATGAACTTCACCGATGAAAGCAGCAAAAAATAGAAGAAACTGGATCTCAACTTTTTGGAAGAAAAAAAAAAAGAAGACGCACAACTCAAAATGGAAGCTTACAAATAAAAGAGTGCGGACTACTACAATACCAAGATTAGGCCACATCATTTCACTGTAGGAGATTTAGTACTTAAAGAAAATACTACCAGGCACCAAAGACCCCAGCAAGGCAAGTTGCACCCAAACTGGGAAGGACCATGTTGCATCATTGGTTCCAAGCAACTGTGAACGTACAACCTAGAAGATCTCCACGGAAAAGCACTGCAACACCCGTGGAATTCAATACACCTTACGAAATATCATGCTTAGATATGGGCCTTGCCTATTGCTTATAGGTATGTGTTTAGGCTTATGTTAAATTATGATGTCTTGTTTATTATGAATGAAAAACTTAAAGTTCTCTTCAAACATTGAGTCCTGAATTGCAACAAAGACAACCTCGAGGAACCGCAACTCCCATTCACAATAAAGACGACTCGGAGAATAATGGTTCCCGGTCACACCAAAGATGACCTCAGAGAACCACGGTTCCTAGTCAAATCAAAGTGGACTACGAAGAATTCCCACATGTGAATGCAAGCATCACATACAAAAGAGCTCACTCCAATCAAGCATCTAAAGGCCACCATAAAGAGCAAACAAAAGAGAGCTCACCCCAATCAAGCAGCCAATGGCCACTATAAAGAACAAACAAAAGATAGCTCACTCCAATCATGTAACCAGAGGCTACGACAAAAAACAAACAAAAAGGCTCAAGCAGCAAATCAAGCAAATCCAGAAGCCAAAGACAACTACAACATATACGAATGTAAGGAATTCGAAGCAACAGAAAGAAGTTCAAGAAATATATAAATTTAGTCCTCCCCAGAGGGAGGATAATAAGAACGAGTACTGGTTGATTTATAATTTCGGGATAATTCTCCTTGCTGCGACAAGTCTTAAAAACATTGAAAAGACTCTTCTCGTAGGTGGGCCAAATGAAGATGCGCCATAGTAAAGTTGATACACTTGTGCATCGAGGTCTCAGGATCTTCAGGAAAATCAGGGTTGGCCGCTAAGCTTTTGACAGAAAGAGCAAAGGAAGCACGATCTTCCTCCATCTGCTTACATTCCGCAGCAAAAGCGTCAGTAGCCTCACGAATACTGTGACGAGCCTCTACCAGTTTAGCGTTCAAATCTTCCTCCCTCTTATAAGAGGACGGACGAAACTCAATTAAGAACTGGAGCACGTATTTCTTCTCCTTAGCTAACGGGACTCGATACCAAGCTGGTTCATCCGCTACTCCTCAACTTTTTACTGCAACTCGGCGATGATCACATCCCTGGAGAAAATGTTTTCTTATAAAGTCGTAACTCTAGCCTGAAAGACCCCGGCCTGGAAACGGGCACTATGAGCCATTGTCTTCAACTAGGATATTTCTCTCTTTTGAGCATCAAGATCGCTCTCAAGTTCCCTCACGTTTGAACGAGCTGACTCTAGCTTCGTATCTTGCACTAGCTCAACTACATCAAGAGCACCCAACATCGACACACAACGGGACAAGTTATGCACTAGATGACCAACTTTCAGATGCCTAGGAAGAGAATTAGACCACCTCGAGCGCCAAACTGTTTCATCCGGAAACGGAGAATTAGGCTCCTCAGAAGATTCTGGGGTCGGTTCATCAATAGGAGACACAACGATTTCTTTGCCCTTAGCTAAAGAAACTGAGGACAATCTTGACCCTCTAGCAGCACTGGTCACAGGTATAATAGGCTAACCAATTGGTATAGGCTCAAACACACTAGAACCACCAGCAATGGAAGCCCTAAGCACACTGGGTTGCCTCGAAGAATGTACCTCCACTCCAAAAGAACCCATAGGAGGAAGTTCAAATTCAAGGAGTGCCCCAGAACGGCCGCCAGAAGCAGCCCCTGCTCCAGGCAAATCAGAATGGCCCACAGAAGTGGAGTCAGATAAAACAATCGAATGCAAATGACCCACAAAAGGAGTATCGGGCAAATCACTGTTGTGAGCATTCGAATTGTCCACGAGATGAGTCCCGGGCAACTTGGACTCCAATGCAGCGAACTGACTAGAGGCCCCCACCAAATCTTCAGAAGCTAAAGGAGTCCCACCAAGAAATTAAGTAGTATTGATGCCCAGTACACAACCATGACGACCACGATCAAACAAACACGTCAATAGCAGGGTCTATAAAAAGGCAGACATATGTTTGGAAAAGGAGAAAGCAAAAATAACCTCCAGCAAAATGAGTGAAGTTAATCAGCTCCCCTACCTCCCCCTCGATGTCCTCACCATCATTGCCAGTTACACGGCGAAGTAGAACCTCGATGACTAGATGTGATTTAAACTGGTATCCCGAGACTTATCGAGCTGCATTGAATGATCTGTTCTAAAAATGGATGAATATTGAAGACTACCCGCATCCATGCATACCAACTGATACTTGACACTAGCTAAGGGAGAATTGCTGAGAAGTGCGAAATCCCCACGAAGTCTTCGTGAAGACAACCCACAATTGCATGAAAAATGAGTCACCCCCAAAGTCATTCAAAAGCTAAAAGGAGCTGCATCAGAATGACATAAATCGTCTCAGTATTTTCTGGCCATCATCTACCATTCTCTAGAAAGAAAAATTATTCGCCAACAAGCGCGAGACATAATCTGGGAATTAAGGATGCAACTCGGAATGAAAGGAATGAGAATTCTCATAAGGAAAATCAAGGGTTGGCTGACAAACCACATCATGCATGGGGGCACAAATTTTTACATGTCAAAATACGTCCTATGCCCAAATGGCTACGACCACCCTTCATGTCAGACCGCGGGAGAAGGGGCCAAATGTTGTATTTCAGTTCCAAATTAATGAAATTAACTTTTATAAATTATCTGGTTCGAAACAAAACATACGATTTGAAATCAAGTCTATCAGTTAAAATCTAACCCCAAAGGATAACTGTCAAAAATAGACCGACAAGAGTGGAGCCACACACCACTGATGGCAAAAACAGAAAAAGGATTCGGTGACTGCCAAAAGAAAGCTGGAAAGGCAAGCATCGCTTACACCTGAGAAATAGCCGAAGTGTCAAACATCAAAAGCTGTCGTATTAAATGGAACTTACCGCTCAAGAAACGGAAAATTGGTGCACATCGGATTCCATGAACGTCAAAAGATTCTCAAATAGCTACGCATCGCTCACACTTGATAAGTAGTCGGAGTGTCAAACATCAAAAGTTTCCACATTAAATGGAACGTGATGCTCAATAAATGAAAAAAATCATGCACGTCTGCTTCCACAAAGGTCAGAAGATTTTCAAATAACGTTTTGAAAAAGTAACCGTCATATCAAACAGATAAAAGGAGGACTTGCTTCGACAGAAAAAAAGCAAACCAAAAGATCGAAAATGTAGCCATTTAAACGAAATCCTAATCGATCCCTACCTGAAGAAATCTGGGTCGAGATAATAAGTTGTGTGATCCACGACAACGTGAAGAAATGGCAAAAGCTCTGCACGGTGTCAAAGAGGTTTTGCAAAGCGGCCCACACACCAGTAGCATATCAAAGGCTGAAGACTGAAGATGTACAATGCCCATATCCACCTACAAAAGTGTGGCTAGCCTTGAGCAGCCAATGCTACGACTGTGAAAATCCACGTGAACTCTTTGTTAGGGAAGTGTGAAAATGTGTTGGAGAGTAACCATAGAAGAAGGGCTGAAATAACTCCATCCTTCGGTGAAAGGAGGCAATAGAAAGGGTTCGGTTATTGTCATGAGCTGAAATATCCTGAGCAATTATGAGCAACGGTCAAGATTGCTTCTTCACCATCCGACGGTTCGTGTTGTGCAACGTCATTTAAAATAAAACGACCCATGCCCGACCCGGTTTTAAGGATACCGACCCGTTTTGCATGGCTGACCCGCTAATGTTCAATCTCTTTATTTGGAGATTGAATCTGAAGCAGCTCTTCTTCATCGCCCAGCCCAGTCCTTCGTCGCTCAGCTGGTTCATACGCGAAAGAGTTTTAGTCAACAATAATTCCAGGGCAATTCAAGCATAGGTTTCAAATTTGATTCGAGCATAACCTCTAAAGATCTACCAATTTAAGCTCCCTACAATTCTACAATTACCAACCCGCACATGCACAGATCAATAACACACACATGGATGGTGCAGAATTTACTCGCTCGTTTCAAATATAAAAAAAGCTTTCTTCAAGTAGAATAAATGCTTCTCAATGCATCAAAGCCCAGATTAATCTTTAAATGTGTCAATCCAAGGGCTTCGAAGTATAAAGCAACACAAACGAGCTTACTGTAAAATGAGAAATAAAACCCCATAGTTTCCACCAGAACACGCTTCTATAGAACTACCCATGCCCTCAAACGAAAGCAACTTCGTTCAGTAAAGGAAAAAAAAATAGAAACAAACACCTCCGATATATAACAGACAGCAAATGCATTTCAGATTTTCGAGTAGGCGATAGTCGGTTGAGTAAAGGCATCTACTTTTCTGAGACCCAAACAACAGAAAACTCAAGTATCCAACTTTCGATTTTTCCCCCTCTTTCACTTCCCACACTTTCTCAGCACTCAGCAGCGAAGCAGAGCATATCACCGATACAAAACATTCAAGGTGGATTACTGGTAATGATCGGCGACGGGCTATGCAGCGACGAACTGGGCTGGGCGACAAAGAAGAGCTGCTTCAGATTCATCACGATCCCAAATGAATAGATTAAAACATTCGCGGGTCAGCCATGCGAAATGGATCGGTATCCTTAAAAACCGGGTCAGTCGCGGGTCATTTTTTAAATGACGTGGCACAACAAGAACCGTCAGATGGTGGAGAAGTAATCCTGACCGTTGCTCATAATTGCTCAGGATATTTCAGCTCATGACAATAACCGAACCCCAATAGAAAGGCCAAATATCTCATTGCACTAGCCAATCACCATCAAGGTAAAGATGCAAGAAGAACTGTCATAGCCATAATAGCAAAGCTGAGAAGACAACTAACGACAGGACAAATGGAAGCTACGCATTTTGCCATCGCAGATTGAGCTGTAGCCAGGTGGGGAAAAACTGAAGTACACCGATACAAAAGAAGAGATTTGTTATATTCCTAAAGAATAAGGCTGCCCAACATCATATGAGGATTGGTGGATTACTTATAGATATCATTTCTACGATGTATGTTATGCGAACAAAGAATTTGCTTATGTTGATTTATGCTTAGGTTTCAGAGGAGAAGAAATTGAAAGGGCGATTCCTCCCTAGACTGATGTATAATCATTTAGTAAATAAATTCAGTTCGTTAAACATTAGCTTCGATTCACATACACGTGTATACGAAAGCATCAAGAAACATTATTGACTTGATTCATAAATATCTCTACCCAAGAATGAGAGGATTCTGATGATATTGAAATTGAATCATTCTTACCCAAATCAATTTGGGCCAAACAAGACGATCATACAAAGAAACCAACAATGATGAAAGGCCCACATCAGACCAAGCCCAAAGGAAAGAAGGCCACGACACACAGTATGTCGGTTATAAGCCAACTTATAACATGTGACACCCCCACGATCCCGAGATCTCCACGGTAAGAAACTAACTTCACACGATGAGACGTGTGAAGGGAACGTTCTATGACGCACGATAGAAATGAGGGATCAAAGTCCCTCGAAATGGGGAAACGTGAGGACATGAGGAAAAAGCTATAAAAGTAAAGTACGACGAAGAAGAAAGATAATTGAAACATTAAGAAGTTGAATAGAGAAATTATTATACAAAAAGGCACTGACTTTTTCGTGGGTCTCTTTCAAAGACAGGATACCATTTAGAGTACTTATAGGGTGTGGAGGTGCCCTTTAGTAATAGAAAGTTGTTTAATTGTCGACATCCTTTTGTGAAACATCATTGAATGATGTTTTGGTATTTTAAAAAATCAGATCAAAGTGTCGAGGGTGATACACCATAAAAAAATATCTAAAATTTTGGGGTAAAATTTTAGTAGTTGTGAAAAAGTGAGAGAAAATGAAAAAGTGAAAAAGTTAGTAAAAATGTGAAAAAAGTTAGAGAAAAAGGAAGGAGAAAGAAGAAAAATTAAGTGAAAAAAAAAGTTAGAGAAAAAGTAAAAAGAGAGAATGAAAAAGTAAGAATGTTAAAATTTTAATAAAATTTTGTTAAAATTGTATGGTAGACAAACGCCGTGTCAATGTATTATGAATAACTCTTCCCGCTCTAGGTGATGTCCAAAATGATAGCAGTGAGGACTCCACAGGATCTCAGGAGAGATATTCCTCCCCCGCATGGCTAATTTACTGCTCATGGATCATGACGTATTCGTGCTAAAGAATTGTAAAGCACACGAATGTTTCGTTTTGCTTTTTTCTTTTCATTGTTTTCACCATTAGCTCCTATTAAATATTTCAAGCACAAGAAACAAAGAAAAAAAATTCTAGGCATCTTAGAAAATCCTCCCCCGCATGGCAGATTTACTGAGACGTGCGAAAATGTTAAAAGGCTAAAACGTCTTTTCAAATATTTGCTTTCCTTTTCGTTTCACAAATAACTGTTGTTCCCTCGTATATCGGAAATTATTCCTTCGAACAATTGTTATCTGCCCAAAATTATAAAATAATCATATAATTAATTAACAAAAGAATCTACTTAGGGTGCGTTTGTGTACCAAAATTTTACCCCCTTTAAAATTTTAACACAATTAAATACTACAATATAATCTCTCTCTCCCCATCAAATCATTACTATTTACTACAAAAAAATATAAAAAATTATCTCTCTCTTCACTTTTTCACTAAACTCAATACCTAAAATTTTAACAACACTAAAATTTTACAACACAAACACAACCTTACAGGAACGTTTCGTCCCATTCGTCCCTCCCCTGCCTTTTCACATCTGCGCCAAATCGTGAATCCCACTCGCTACCGTTAGTGGCCACACGAACCGGACCGGACTACTCTTTTGTTTTGTTTTGTTTTTTGCAAGTAACCGAACCCAGTCTCCGGTCTTAGATTAAGCTTATTCTTTTTTTTTTAAGAAATTACATTTTACACCCTTGAACTCTGAGGGCATTTACACTTTGCACCCCGATTTATCGATTTTGTGACATTGAGCCTATCAACTTTTAAAATTCGTCGATTTGCACCCCATAGCCGAATTTGCCGTTAAATGTGACGGCAAATACTCACGTGCCGTCCACGTGATTCGATTCTGCTTGTTATGCCCATTTTGCCCTTTGTAAAAAAATACATTTGCACTCCCAAACTATGAGGTACCGACACTTTGCACTCCATTTTCTAATTTCGTGACATTTTCATCGATTTGCACCTCACAAGCGAAATGATCGTTAAATGTGACTGTAAATATGTCACGTGCAAAGCCTCATAGTTCAATAACACATCGATATCTAGGAGGGGGGAACAAAACACAAAATCTCTCTGCAATTGAAATCGCTTCAAAGTTATATCAGATAATGTCAAAGATGGAATCACTTCAAATTCTAAATATCCAACCGATGAACCATAAACTAAGAAATAAATAATAAATAAATAACCAGATTTGAAATAAAAAAAATCTTCCTAAAAATCATCTGCTTATCAGTGAAGCACAATGATTTAAAGAACTTCATGATTTGCATAATCAGTGAATCATGTGGGCGACACTTGACATATTTATTGTCTCATTTAACTGTCAATTGGCTTGTGAGGTGAAAATTAACGAAAATGTCACGAAATTGGAAGACGGTGGTGCAAAGTTTCAGTATCCTCATAGTTGGGGGTGTAATGTGTCAGTACTCTCTATAGTTGGGGGTGCAAAGTGTATTTTTCCCAAAGGGCAAAACAGACACCGTAAACGGGAGCATGTCACATGAATGACACATGCACTGTTTACTGTGAGAAATAACGGCAAATCAGGGTCCAGGGCGCAAATCGACGAATTATTAAAGTTTGGGAGTTCAATCTTACGAAATCGATAAATTAGAGTGCAAAGTGTAAATGTCTCCATAGTTCAGGGGTGCAAAGTGTAAATTTTTTTTTTTCTTTCTAAAGGTTAAGCTTATTCAAAACTTCTTGTTAGATATAGAGGGAAAAGAGACGGCAGTAGAAGAGAGGCAGAGCGAGTCGAATCTCATCAAAGTGAAACTTCGATGGGTCGCCAAGCCATCACCAAGCTGATCGGCTCGATCGCCTCGCGCAGAGGTTCCTGGGCGGCGTCTCAGACTCAGAAATACGCGTCGGCTCCGCCTCCCCCGCCGGCAGTGTTCGTGGACAAGAACACTCGCGTCATATGCCAAGGTATCACCGGCAAGAACGGCACCTTCCACACTGAACAAGCCATTGAATACGGCACCAAGATGGTTGCTCCTCTCTCCTTCTCCTTCTCCCTCTCCCACTCTCTCTCTCTCTCTCTCTCTCTCTCTCTCTCTCTCTCTCTTTCTCTTTCATTCTCTGTGTTTGTAATTGTGCGTTTTTAGGTTGAATTTGATTTCCTTGGGCTATGGTTGTAGTTTGCGTTACATGCCTCTGGCTGTATGTTAATTCAAACGATTTAGAGAATGTAGTTTCTTCTAATGTAATTCAATCCACTTGTAAAGCTGTGCTTTTGTCCGATATACTACTGAGGAAATCCTATGGGCCGTGGTCTGTACTTCAGTGTTGGGTCAAACGGATCCGGCTTTGGTGGATTTCCACGTTATAAAAAAAAATCTCCCGAACAGTGATTTTCTAGAAGACTCACCCATGATTTCAGTTTTCTTGAATTCCTAGGCCTCAGCTTATAGAAAGGTGCTTTCTTTTTAAGCCTATAAGGTCTTTCTCAAACAGTCCATCTCCCTTAAGAGCACAAGCTGGAGGTGGAAGTGCTGTGGGTGCGCCTTTAACTCACCTACAGAAAGGGGAAGACTTCATTTTGCAACCAAAAAATGGAAATAAAAGGGAAGGAACGAGAATATATTTTGGGAACTCCATCTTGGGGCGTTCGTTTCCTTAATATGCACTTAGTTGTACACTTGAGTATACGTTTAACCACATTCCTTACACTCCATCTGATATTTCCCTCGACCCCTTATAATGATTTGGAAATTTCATATTTCTTTTGAATTCGATAGCTTTATGAACATGGTTCTGGCCATGACCTATTTATACAGTCTAGGGTTTATCGTATACAGTTTCAATGCAATTTTAGGACTGTATTTATAAAAAAAGATAGAGCCATGGATATTATATAAACTGAAATCTTTGGATGACCTTCTCTATGTCTCTCCATTGCCCTTCCCTCTGTCAGCTTCAAATTTTTCTCTTTCTTAGATCTTCCTTTCTTTATCTGTATCTCACCCTATCTCTTCTTTCCCGTTTCTTCAACTCTCAAATCACCTTCTCCTACCTTTTTGTTTTCTTCCGTTTGAGGGGAAAAACCTGTAAGTTTGTCTAAAGTTGTATTGTTTGTGTTTGACATAGTGATTATAAACTTAACTCTTCAGTGGGAAGGAGAAGATTAATAATAAACTTAACTCTTCCAAGTTTCGTACGATGCTTGGACTTCTCAAAAACTCGGGACCATCAGAGAGGGAAATGTTTTTTTAGTTCAGGTCTGAAACAATATTTTAACACTGGAAGTTTAAGTTTCTGATCGTATGGTGCTTCGTACGATTTGTATTGATTTGTAGCAGGAGTTTGCTGGAAACGTTCCGGATTGGAATAACGAGATCCATGAAAAGTGTTCGGTTGAAATATAAAAGTTACATGGCAATGATGCCGTGTAAGTAAAGAGGCCTGTTTTAATTTTCTCTTTGATTGCGATGTTTTCCTTGTCTCAAAATGTTTACCGTGGTTTATAATACATTGTTGCCTGTATGCTTGTATGACCTGGCTAGAGAATGCCCTGTTTCATTGTTTATCTGTAACTGTAATTACAACTTAGTTTTGTGAGCTGACTTGGTCAAATCAGTAACTTCTGAAATAATCTTCTGTACATATTTTCAGTAAAGGCCAGAAAGTGATGCCAGGCTTTAGCTGTGATCGAGACCATCTTAACCATGTGTTTTTTATTGCATAAATAGATTATCTGCTTTCATATTTCTGTTTTAGGACCTCTATCTAGTGGCATTTGCTTGAACGATCCAGTTCTCTTTTTTGTTTTTTTATTAGGTTATTACACTGAATATTTCTAGTTTTCCCGGGTCAAAGTTGTAAACATTTTCTGACCTTTTGGATTAGGTGGGCGGTGTGACACCAAAGAAGGGAGGAACAGAACACCTGGGACTTCCTGTCTTCAACAGCATTGCAGACGCAAAGGCTGAAACAAAGGCCAATGCCTCAGTCATTTATGTTCCACCACCATTTGCTGCGGCAGCTATTATGGAAGCTTTGGAAGCCGAGTTAGATCTTGTTGTGTGCATCACTGAAGGCATCCCTCAACATGACATGGTATGATAGCTCTACAGGATATGCTTCTCTCTAGAAAGATGAATGCATGAGACTTACATCTTGAACTGTTTTCAGAATATCTCAATATTTTGAAGTACATGATTCCTTTTGGGTTGATATAATTAATCGATCTTAGTCACATTAATATTTCAGCTATGTTATTCACATTGACCTCTTTGATTTTTCGTCTGTGTTGAATATGTAAGGTGTTGTTTTGGGTTATGTGCACGTGATAGACCAATTATGTCGACTACCATACTTGAATATCATCTGATGTTAATAACACATTGTTTCAAACTTTTAAATGAGTCCTCATATTATGTATGATCTATTCAGGTGTCTACTTGTTCATGTTATTTTTGCCTTTGTATAGTGGTTTGAAAATCTCCTTGAAGCTTGTATTTATGGTTTCAGGTACGCGTGAAGGCTGCTATTAACAGACAATCAAAAACACGATTGATCGGGCCAAACTGCCCTGGTATTATCAAGCCTGGAGAATGTAAAATTGGAATTATGCCAGGGTACATCCACAAACCTGGTCGTATTGGAATTGTTTCACGATCCGGTACATTGACCTATGAGGCGGTGAGTCTTTATTTTGACATATTGTGATATCTCCTTGAAAGCAACTAATTTGTATGACTGAGTTCATGATTATGGGCATCAATTGTCCCAAAAGCTTATGGATGTTTATTGCACTGAATCATTGTGCCCTTCTTACAATGTTCCATCTTTCTTACACCTGTATGCCATATTATATGACCTATGACGAGCTTGAATAATCAATTTTCAGCCTCTGTCATTGGTTGTGGAGATGCCTTATAGGACATTGTATAGCTATTCGCAATTGCGTATGGTGGTGCCTATGTGTGCCAGTTGTTGATCGGCTTGTTATTTCTCATCTTTTACTTCTGCAGGTTTTCCAAACAACTGCTGTTGGCCTGGGACAATCCACCTGTGTAGGTATAGGAGGGGATCCTTTTAATGGGACGAATTTTGTTGATTGCATAGAGAAGTTCCTTGTGGATCCTCAAACAGAAGGTTAGTTGTTTTCGGAATATTTGTTTGTATATTTTGTCTTTACGGTTTGTGGCTGGCGAGTAGTGATTGCTAGTGTTCTCATAGTTTTTGCAATTTTGGGTGGTGCCTAAAAAATGAATGTTGGAGCTATTGGCTTTTTGGATAGGAGATTTTAAGACTTCAGAGTAGTGTTGCTTGAAATGCCATATCGTTATGGCTTGTGTAGGGTTTTGGGGGGAGAAGTATGCTAGAACTTTTTAGGGATTTGACGATTGCTTGGCTTCAAGTCAACATTATGTTGATCACGTTACGATAGAGGAGAGTGACAAGAGGTTTCATCTCCTTCTTGTTCTCAGATTTATTTGATTGTTGTATAAATAGATCATTTTCCTTTTTCAATTCTGCACTCTCTTTCATGCTTCCCACGTACTTATTCATTTGTTGACAAAGTTCTAGCTAATTAATTTGCATGTTTGTTTTATATTTAAAGTGTACATGTTAGTCATCATTGGTGGGGTAAATTTTTGATCTGTCGAAGATTATTGTTGTTTTAAATGGAGCAATTAAGGGCATGCATTTCTCTTTAATCCTGTAATTGGGTTATGTATGGAGATGCTGTCTACTACGAAGCTTAAAAAAAATGCTTACGAGCTATTTGTTGTTCTTCCAGGGAGTCAATGGGCATCATATGTTGCTGGTTTGGGTAATTTGTGAATAGGGATATGTTGTGCCCCAGAGAAGCTTAGTCCTGTGTCGTCAGTAAATCAGTGGATATCAGAGAGTAGTTTTTCCAGAGATGCTTTTATCTTTTTTTGTTGCTCACCTTTTATCTATCACCCACAAGATAACTGGCGGTTTTCGTATGCAACAAATAGAATTTGTTCCTAAAGGTGGGTGAGACTGATTCCAATTGTTATTCCATATTTTAGGTTCTATGTTACAGCGTCTAAGGTTTGAATTTTGTTTGCTTCTGAAAATGTCGGAGAATCTGTTCTCCATTCAATTGAACATGTTTGAGGCACATTTTGTGGCTCAATGGATTGCAAAGTAGGAGAGATGTTATGTCTTTATCCTGTTATAGTTAGGTTTAGTTGGGCTTGGTAGAATACAGCATCAAACTTTTTAACAGCCTCATTAATGGAATTTTTGTTTTTTGGTCTTGTAGTTAAAGCCCATTAGGTTCAAGTCCATGGACTTTCAAACAACAATACCAACTTATTCAAACTACCGTCCCTATAGGAAGACATATGTCACAAACACCAAGATCTAATAGTCTTCTCTTTTGCTTATGGAGGCCTATTACTCCATCTTTTGCTTTGTGGTTCTATCTACAACCTCAATCTTACAATGCCCTTCAATAGTGTTAAAACCCTATGATAGAAGTGTGCTATTCTTAGGCTTAGTTGGGCATATCCATTAACAAATATCAAGCTTAGCTCGTCAAAGTACTAACTCAAGTTATTTTAATCCTCAATTAAAACAAATGAAAGCCCATTATACCCTTAGTTGTCAATATCAACCCATACTTGAAAATTTGAAATTGGGGAATTACCTGATTCCTAGAATATTAGACTAATTGGGAATTACCTACCACTTTGTTGTCCGAGAAGGAGACCTAGATACCTAGTAGAAGCTAACTCCACAAGGATGAAATACCCGTCAGTTCATCCCATAAAATCCTCCTACAACCGTCGTCATTTGGATCATTGACACCAGAAAAAACCCAAACAAAACCATCCTCGACATTCTTAAACATCATTGACACAGAATAAGAACCAACACACGACCCCACCATCTCTAAAACCCGAGAATCCCAAAGAATCAAGATACCTCCCGAAGCACCAATAGCCTCCAGACTACACCGCCTAACATGGGGACCACCCCACAACTTCCTCACCAAAGCCCTCGTAATAGACGACACCTTGGTTTCTTGGAGACACAAGATCCGCTTTCCACCCCCTTAACAAATTCCTCACACCCTTGCATTTTGACATCATTTAACTCCCTAACATTCTAACTGATAATTCTTGGCTTCATAACACATTGGCTAAATCTCTCCCCCAATTCCTACTATTTCGAGAACTAGAAGCATTAGAATCATAATTCACTGAAGACTCCAAAGCATTAATTTCCCTCACCAACTTACCCCCCGATCTCCTCATAGATTTACCACACTGTTGTCCCCTCTTTAACTCTGAAGGCAGCAAACAGATTCAACAAATCAAACTCATGACCCTCACAAGAGACTCCAACCAATTGCCGAAAAGACTTAACCATTTTCAGCACCCAACTAGAAGGTTCTTGTGATGGCACCAGCATCCTCAAAGGCTTGACAAGCAACTCAGAATCCCCATTCTCAACAACAACCAACTCCCCACCCAAACTTTCGGAACCCGTTGGATTATGATGAACCGAGAAAGGTTCCAATGAAGCCTCTGCAGCACTCAACGTAGCACTCACCTCAGCCTCAGCCTCCACAGATGGGTTCAGGACCACAGAACCAAAATCCGCCTCATCAAAAACTCCCACCACCTCTAGTGACTGGACGTACCCAGTCGACAAAGGCACCACCCGCCCCTGGTCCTTGTTAGCCACGAACCCACGCACAGAAACACATTCAGTTGACGCCCCCCGCAGCTGTACCTCAAGAGAGAAGGCACGAGCAACACACCCCGGCATGTTCTGCGACACCCCAGGAAGACCGGAGGCCACCCAATAGCTCGCCAGCGTCGTTTGACCCTCCCCCGCAAGACCCAATAAGGTATCCAACTTAGCCTTTAGTCTCATTAAATGAACCCACAACCTTCCCTCTGACCCAATCGTCACAGCAGACGCCTCACCAAAATGATTATTCTTGGAAAACATGTGACCCTCACCAATCTCTGCATGCGGCACCTTTGGGACTCCAAACATCGACTTATTTTTCAAGCTACCATCATCAATGTGGAACACGCGAGACTCTCTCTCCCATCACCTTCTTATCGGGCGAACTAGCACGCACCATTTGAGCAAAAGAGACTCCATGCGTGATTTTAGAATCGGTAAGCCCTCGTTTTTTGCACCGCAACATCCCAATGGCCGAAATCAGCTCCACACATTGAAGAAAAGCCTGCCACCCAGCGCTAGATTTCCCCTGCGGGATCATCACAGCCCCTCGCTGATGTCTCTCCCCAAACTCTGCTAGGTCAACATAGCATCTATTCGTATTCGAGCACCCCTAAGCCAAAAACGCACGAGACGAATCTTTGAATTTTGTCGAAAAATCCCTGGCCTCCTTCCCCTCAACCAGTTTTCCAAAGAGGTTCGCCATCCAGACCACCCCATATCTACCAAAACAAATCGAGCTCTGCGACTTTTTACTCAGCTCTGTTAGAGTAAAAATGCCAAGTGAGCTCATCGAAAACTGAAAGGTCTTCGCCTCGATCACTAGACTATGAAAGAATGCCATAAAAAAGACCCCTGCAACAACAAACCACATAAGCAGAGCGGAGGCCATATCAAACATGAAGAGACAAATGCAAAGGATGGAGATAGAGAAGAAGATAGATGAGTATCAAAATTCTATTAAAGTCAACAATAAAATTTTTATTGTTGTGCATCCTGGCACATCCTGATACCTTTTTCCACTTTCTTTCAAAGCTTCTACTAGTGAACGGTCGGGTATTGGGGGTAGTAGGAGTGCTATGATCGATTTTTTCATATTTCATTTCTGAGTCTAGTTTGGTGGATCTTGTGTTAGCATGCGGGTTGTATACGTGGTCTAATGGTAGAGCCTTTTAGTCGTGGTCTAAGATTGATCGTTTTCTGGTTAGTTCTTGTTGGGAGGCGGTGTATGCAGAGCTTATCCAACAGAGGTTACCTTGTTTGATTTTGGATCACTTCTCGATACTGTTGGAGGGTGGTAGATTGGGGGGTTCCTTGAAACTTTTTTGCTTTGAGAATATGTGGCTTAAGGTGGATGGTTTGTGGAGTTGGTCAGAGAGTGGTGGTTAGGCTACGTTTTTAGAGGTTCTCCTAGTTTTGTGCTTAATATGAAGTTGAAAGCTTTGAAGAGGGATCTTAAAGTGTGGAATAGAGATGTCTTTGGAGATTTTAATTTTCGCAAAGCTTTGTTATTTCAGGAGCTCTTTTGTCTTGATGGTTTGGATGAGAGTGTCAATATGGATGACGAGGGTAAGGAGAGGAAGTTATTTGTTTCACGGGAGCTTGATTGAGTTGAAGACAGAAATCAAGGGCTCTTTGGCTTAAGGAGGGGGATCGCTGTACTAAGTTCTTTCATAGAGTTGCTAACTCTAATAGGAGAAATAATTCGATTTTGGGTTTGGAACTAGAGGGAGATGTTGTGGAGGACATATCTGTGATTACCGGAGCGATCATTGATTATTACTCTTCTTTGTATAAGGAGCCGTTTGGTTGGTGCCCTTTTTTGGATGGGTTGGACTTCGATAGCATTTTGGGGGAGGATGCTAAGTTTATTAAGAAACCTTTTGAGGATGAGGAGGTGACAAGTGTGGTGAATAGCCTTAATGGGGATAAGGCGATGGCCCAGATGCTTTTTCTATTGCTTTCTTTCAATATTGATGGGATGTGGTGAAGTGGGATGTATTGTTGATGTTTAATGAATTCACTAGGGAGAGACAGTTTGTTAGGAGCTTGAATACATCCTTTATTGTCCTTATCCCTAAGAAATCGGGTGTGGTTGAGCTTAAGGATTTTAGGCCTATTAGCCTTGTGGGAGGTGTGTACAAGATTTTAGCTAAGGTTTTAGCCAATAGATTGAAGTCTGTGCTTGACAAGATTATCTCTCCATTCGAAAGTGCTTTTGTGAGGGGGAGACAAATTCTGGATTCCGTGCTTGTGGCGAATGAATGTATTGACTCCAGAATGAGGATGGGTGAACCTGGTATGCTTTGCAAGCTTGATGTGCAAAAGACATATGATCATGTGAACTGGAATTTCCTTTTGTACCTTCTCAGGAGATGTGGTTTTGGTGAGAGATGGTGTCGTTGGATATTCTTTTGCATATCGACAAATAAGTTCTTGGTACTTATTAATGAGTCTCCTGAAGGCTTTTTCAGTAGTTCTCGTGGTTTGCTCCAAGGTGATCCTCTTTCCCCTCATTTGTTTGTCATTATGATGGAGGCTTTTAGTCGCATGATGGGGAAGATGATCTTGCATAGGGGTTTACAAGGTTTTAAGGTTGGAGGGGGGGTCGGGTGTGGGAGTTTCTATTTCGCATCTTCTTTTTGCAGATGATACCTTAGTGATGTGCGGGGTGGATGTAGATCAGTTTCGGAGTCTTAGATTCCTTCTCTTATGTTTCGAGGCGGTCTCGGGCTTAAAGATTAATCTCTCTAAGTCTGAGGTCATCCCTATTGGTAGGGTGGAGAATGTGCGGGAGTTGGCAGGTATTTTAGGGTGCGGTATCTCCTCGTTGCCTATTAAGCACCTTGGTCTCCCCTTGGGTGCTTCTTTCAAAAACATTCATATATGGGACGGGATCATCAAGAGGATGGATCGTCGGTTGGCAGAATGGAAGCGCATGTAACTCTCTAAGGGTGGAAGGTTAACTCTTATTAAGTCTACTCTTTCGAGTTTACCCACATACGTCCTTTTTTTATTCCCTATTCCGGAGGGGTTGGGAATAGGATGGAGAAAATTCAGCGGGATTTCCTTTGGGATAATGATGGTGGTGTCCACGAGTTCCACCTTGTGAAGTGGAATAAGGTATGTTCTCCGCTGCATGATGGGGGGTCGTGCCTTCGCAGTATTAGAATGTTTAATACAGCGTTATTAAGCAAATGGTTATGGAGGTTTTCTTTGGAAAGGGATAGTTCATTGCTGAAAAATATGGTTGTTTGTTGGGAGGTTGGTGTACGATTTATGCCCGTGGATCTTATGGGGTTAGTTTGTGGAGGTACATTAGTAAAGGGTGGGGCACTTTCCGCAAGCATAATTGGTTTAAGGTGGGGAATGGTGTTAGTATTAGCTTTTGGCATGATATTTGGTATGGTGATAAGCCTTCAAGTCTTGTTTTCCCTTTGTTTTTCTCTTTATCTCGTTGTAGGAGGCTATGGTGGCGGATTGTTTGGTGGATGATGTTGTTAATGTGGTGTGGTGTGTTCCTTTCTTTATAGCTGCTAAGGATTGGGAGATGGAGGATTTTGCTTATTTCTTTGCTTTGCTGTATGGGGTTGTTAGAAGAGAGGAGGATGATGTGATGGTTTGGATGGACACTAAGGATGAGGTTTTTTCTGTTAAGTTGATGTATGGCTTGCTTAGAGGTGGGGCTGGTCTCTCTTTCCCTTGGAATTGTGTTTGGAGGTCCTTGTGTCCTATGAGAGTTTCATTCTTTGTGTGGGAGACTTCTCATGGTAGGAGTTTAACTATCGATAATCTTCAAAGAAAGAGGTTTGATCTTGGCTGATTGGTGTTTCTTATGCCGCTATGGTGGGGAATCAGTTAATCATCTTGTTGCATTGTCCTTAGCGAGTAGGTTGTGGTCTCATGTGCTCTGCATTCTGAATTTTCAATGGTTATGCCAGAAAAAAGTAGAAGATGTGCTGTGGTGTTGAAAGAGGAGGCTCAAAAACCCTTTCGGTAAGGCTATTTGGAGAATGATACCCCATTGTATTTGATGGTGCCTTTGGCGAGAGTGTAATAATAGATGTTTTGAGGATTGTTCTTTGTCCTTGGATAGGTTGCGGGGTGTTTTCCTATCTTTACTTTTCTGTTGGGCTAACTCGGTGCTTGGTTGCCCTTTTCTAGATTTTGTAGACTTCGTTAGTTTTCTTGCTTGTTTGGATTAGTGATTTCTGTATAGTCCTTTGTACTGTCTTAACTTTTTCTAATGAGATTGGCTTATTCAATTTTTTTTTAAAAAAAGAAGTATCAGACCTTGGAGGAAAGAAGAACTAAGCGTCATACTTATTTCACCTATCTATCTACCTAGAATTCAGTAGGAATCACATTGCACTGCTTTGTTGAAGAAGTATGGAGTTCGTAGTTTAGGACATCTTTTGCGACTTAAATTGCAGTTTTGCACTCTGTTTATCAACACTGCTTCCTGTAATATCATATATTTAACCAATTGTCTTTGGTCGGGAAATTTTTTTTTTCCATCGAGTCTAATAGCTAAATAAGATGGTTGCAGTCAGCTGTGATTGATGTATATCTTTTGCCCATTGGTGAGGAAAATAATGTGCAGACACTAAAAATGGTGTTCTTTGCATGTCAGGAATCATTCTCATTGGAGAGATAGGTGGGAGTGCTGAAGAGGATGCTGCTGCATTGATAACGGTATGCAGTGAAAATATGAGGGAACCTTCTATCTTCCCCCTCCCCCAAATTTTTTTACTTCTTTTAGTCCGGGCATTTCACAACGAACCACCTTAAAGTTCAGTTTATAGCAGTTAATCCACTCACGGTCATGTCAAAAGTTTGAAAGTCAACATATAATCCACTCTCCTGGCCAATAAATAGGATACCATGTCATAAAACCCTTTTATACCTTTCCTCGTTCTCTCCCTTATTTGTTCATGGTTGGAAGCTGCATTATAGCAGAGTTTTTCTGTTGTCAGGATACTCATCATTTTCAGCACTTGGTTATTTTTTATGATAATTATAGATTGCAGATGTTGACTTTATGTTTTGAACTTAAGTAGGAGGTTGTGTATTACAAATTAACTTTTTAGGTTGGTTTACGTATACTGCTGCCAGCCCCCATCTCCCCCGTTTTTCTTGGTTTTTTTTGGGGGGGGGGGGGGGGGGAACAGGGAATGCAAATTAATGTATTTTTTCCAATAAAAAAAATTCCTACCCTTTTGGGAAGACACTTTCAGAAAAGGGCGCCAGGAGGCAAAATAATTTCCCAAGTGATATTTTGTCATCCCAAAATTTTGGCAAATTAATGTATTTTCCCCCCCAAAAAAAATCTACCCTTTTGGGAAGACACTTTCAGAAAAGGGCGCCAGCAGGAGGCAAATAATTTCCCAAGTGTTTGCATCCCAAATATTTTGTCATCTCAAAATTTTACCCTAATAAAATAACTACAAAATAATCTCTCCCCATCAAATCATTTCTTTCCATTACAATAAAAATAAAAAATTCATTCAAATCATCTCTCTCTTCACTTTTTCACCAACTCCCCCATAAACCAAAATTTTGACCACTTCAATTGTATTTTGCTGAAACAAAATATAAAAAAGGAGTTTCCACCCTTACCTGATTGTGTCTTAACTTTCTTTCAAAATCCCTTTCGATATTTTTCTTTGTAAAATCAAGATGTCATCTGAAGAACATTATTCTTTCCTTTTTCTAAGCAGAGAGCATTCTTCTTCATTAGCTTTGGTGCTGACTAGATACTAGAGTTCTGTTGAAGTAAAGATGAGGCAAGACACAAATCCTGATGCTGATGATTACTTAAGTTTATAAGAAGGAAATCCAAAAGCTGATATCAGATGGTGCAGCTTGATCTAATTCTGTTCTGTTCTGTTCTGTTCTTGTGCAAAAGGAATATAATTCTCATACCTCCCCTGGAACACACTAAAAAGAAAAAAGAAAAAAAACAAGTGGCTGTGTGTGTGTTCCCTCTTCATGCTCCCTATCTGTCTCCCGTCTAAAGCCACTCTATAATAAATTCTTGAATACATCAAATGTCAATCAAGGTGCAACTTAAGACAGATGGGGAAGACCAGGAGCAAGTCCGTGTACAATTGAAGACCGAATATTTATAAATTTGGACAATATGAGTTGAGCATTTAGCTTTAGGCATAGGCTAACATGAGGACAAGACTCTGTTGTTGCCCTTGACCCTTTGAACTTGCTAAGCTACAAAACTACTTATTTAACATGTTAAAGAAAAGTGAAACAAATTGCTGGTATCTTTTCTCTGACCTGAAAGGGAAACATCTAAAAACTTGAAACCAGCTTGTTTTTGGTTTGACCTTTCATAGTTTTTTTTTTCTCGCTCTGATTATCATGCTTGGCTTTCTTGTTTCTTTTTTCTTTCTACGCTACATCTACAAAATTCCTGCACAATACTTTACTCCAGTTACTTTGGCATTTGGATTTAAAAAAAAAAGGAATATATTGAACACTATAATTCTTTGAGGATCCTTGCTTCTAAAAATTAACAAGCTTATCTCACTACTGCAGCATTTATTAATCTCAGAATTGGATGCTCGAACTGATCTATAACTTGTCAAACAGGAAAGTGGGACTCAGAAGCCTATTGTTGCATTTATTGCTGGACTTACTGCTCCCCCTGGCCGTCGTATGGGTCATGCTGGAGGTATAATACTTCAAGATTCCTTAGATATTGTAGGCTTGATTTGAATACACAAAGAACCAAGTGATTAGATTCTCTCTCTCCCATGCTTGAGAAAGGTTCAAGTCCATGAAATCGTTTCATATCATTAACATGTATTTTAAATTGGAGTTGATATATTTGCTTGGTTCTGTATGTGCAGCAATCGTGTCAGGTGGGAAGGGTACAGCCCAAGATAAGATCAAGACATTGAGGGATGCTGGAGTTACAGTAGTAGAATCTCCTGCACAGATTGGTGCTGCCATGCTAGATGTTTTCAAGCAGAGGGGCCTTGTGAGTTAGTTTGGGCCACTGAACCTTGTTTTGCAATATTATTGAACAAAATCAAAAACAGCATGGAAGGTCCATCTTGATTCTTCATATTGAACCCATGGCGGTCAAGGTTATGGAAGGATGAGTGTTCTTTTTCCTACCTTATACGGAGATGTTTATTCAATATTTATTTTTAAAATTTAATATTGACACTTAGCACAATAATCTTTCAATTTTAAGACATTGCACCCACATGGTTTGGACTTTATGGTTTGGACTTTCTACGTTTTGCACTCCATCAAATTATCCGTGATTTTGGACAGACGATCACGTGCACCCGTTCCATTCCTTCTCATTTTTCCCTCCAAATTCGGTTTTACCACTCCAACAAAATTATTCTCATTGAAAACAAGAATTATCTCCTCGTGATTTAAAAAATAAATGTAGGATTATATCGTTGTAGTGTTGCTCTAGTGATTTATTTAATCTTACATCTTAGGGACTACACAAGTCTAGAAGACTATAAATAGAATAAGATGGAGAAAGAAAAAGTGAGACTTGCATCATTATTCAAGATCTAGCCTCCAAGAGAGAAAAAAAAAGCAGAGAAAAAGCCAAGTCTCTTAAAATCTGTCGTTGACTCCGACGCGACCATATCTATCATTATTGAATCTTGTCCTCTTGCTCATTATTATGCTTTACACATGCACATTTAGCTTAAAGAGGCCTTCTTTATTATTTTCTTGTACACATTCATTGTAAAACTTTTGAGTGTGAGAATGCACTTGAGTTATTGGGATTTAATTAAGGTTTAAGTTGAAGTATGAGCTCAAAAAACGCTTGTAAAGGTTACTTAGTGTTAGAGTGAATCCAGGAGATCCAGCTCATGATAGCTCCATCATGATTCACACAACAATAGAATCTGCCAAAACAGAGCATTTCGTTATAAGCTTGCCATATAGGCTATGCGTTGACAACAAAGGGAGCAAATCCTCATCTTTATATAATTATATCACTGCCTTGTATAGCCTTCCTCAATCCCATGATTGAAGGGATCTTTATTCTCTTTTTCTATGCATGTTTACGTGTATATATGTAAACCTTATTCAGCATAGCAATACACGAAAATATACAATCTTTCTTCAACGCTCGTTTCTAATCTTTCACTTAGCACTTGAAAACTAAGGTGTGATTACTATTCATGAATAGTGGAGAAAGCCCAAGGAAGGGATAGCCTTGGGGATGAATATAGGCAAGTCTTGGCCGAACCACCTAAAAATATCAGTGTTATCTCTCTATCCCTTACTCTCTTTTATTTGTCTTATATTTGTGATTGTTTAGTGCTAAACTCTTTTTGACTACCTCTACCTTTCCTTATCTTGCAAAACATCTTAATTTTTATTAAACCTGTTTGTCACATTCATCCAAGAAATGTCCATGCCGAATTAGTCACCTAGACACACACGAGCCATGCCATGAATTGCTTAACGCCTTCACAATAGTCAAGGCTCTTAAACCTGTTTGTCACATTCATCCAAGAAATGTCCATGCCGAATTATTTGTCACTAAACCAAACAAAAGAGTGTGTAGTACCTACACAATACATTCAGAGAGGCATTAGTCATCTGGCCATCAAAGGCTTATGTTGGAGCAACCAAAACTTACTTAAACAGAGTGGTGTATCTATACTATGTGGATGAGTGCAAGATTGAGGGAATTTTAAACTTCGATTATAATTTTGTTCAAATTCGACAACAAAACAAAGTTATTTGAGGTAATGAAAAATAACTCAAAAACTCTTCACTCGTTTGGAGCTGTAAAC
Source organism: Myrica gale (assembly GCA_963930655.1). Lineage (NCBI taxonomy): Eukaryota > Viridiplantae > Streptophyta > Magnoliopsida > Fagales > Myricaceae > Myrica > Myrica gale. The sequence goes on along the minus strand of OZ005619.1, from coordinate 9,153,878 downwards.
TAAGTTATACTCTTCAATCATTCACTCGAATAAACCAGAATAACCAATCCAGCACCAGCATAAATGATCAGTGTAATTAATTACAAACCATGCTAAACAGATTCAACCAACATCGAAAAATCAATTGGACCTAAACCATTCCCTCTCAACAATATATACGGAATTGCATTCATTTAAGAGTCCTAAGACTACTGATTTCGAATAAGCACTAACTATGTTTAGATTCGAATAAGCTATATGGGTTATCTTTGTGTCTTCTTTTGTAAGCTGCATATCACATCCTTAATGTATTCTAACCACCAAGGAAAAAAATCGAGCTGATCTGCATCAAGGAAGGTTCCTTAGCTCCATTGATCAATACTGCACAGAAGCAGAGTTTCTTTAGGGTCCTTATAAGAGCCTCTTCTTATTGCTTAAGCAAACAAACCGCAAGTTCTTAAAAAATTCTACTGTGAAATGCTAAGATTTTAATTGATAATAAACGGGAAATTGTCTTGCTGTGACAACCATATATCCTGAATAATAGAACAATATTTGAAGAACAACCCCTAATTCAACTTCTTAAACCCCCCGATTCCAATAATTTCTCAATTACATACGAATCAATCGAAATAGACATTTTATAATTATAAATTGGCTCAAAATGCATGCTTACTTGAAGCAAACTGAACCACCCAACTGTGATAGACTGAGATCGCAATGCAACTCCACAACGGTAATGATGGCCATAAATGATGAATGCGTATCAGGTGGATGGCGACAGAGAGCTCTGATAGCTTGGGAACATTGCTTCAATGATGGGGGGTGAGATCTCAGTTGCGACTAGGCTAGGGTTTCATCGCAGACGTTTCAAGGGTGGAAGGTGAAATTCGGGAATGATTGGTGAAAATTGGGAAGAAACAGTTGATGTATTGTGGGCCCAAACTATTCTGTAATTGGCGACGAATTTATCACGGATACTCTACCTTGTTGCAAGAGAAGGTCATGGATCTCCCTACGAGCCGTGCGAGTCCTTGGAGGTTGTTGATGCAAAGGCTTGCCGACAGGATGCGTGCTGCACCCAAGAATCTCGCCGTGTAAGCGTGGATTTTTTGTAGTGTTAGTTGACAACTTACGTTTACTTTCTCGTGACTTTTTTTCACCCGAGTAAGGGTGGATAATGAAGTGGATGGAACTGGAGGGATATTCATCGTAATATAATTTTTTGAACATATTTTTTTAGGGTCATAGTGAGTTAAAAATATTTTTTGGACTGAATGTTTGAATTTTTTTTATTCATCATAAATTAATTTAGTAAACATTCATTCAAAATCTAAATTCTAAAATAAATATTTAAGCAAATTAATTTCATGTTATATTTTATTTTAAATCTTATTTTTATATATAAAAATAAAAATAAATTTCAATATTTTTTAATTATTCGTCATAAATTAATAATAAATATAAATTATTCATCCAAATTTTAAATTTTAAAACAAATATTCAATCAAATTTCATGTTACATTTGATTTTGAGCACTATTTTTATTTTATTTTTTTAGAAAAATCAAAATCGAAAATTTTGACCATTCCAATTCTAGTTCTGAAAATTACAAAAAAAAAAAGACTTCAATTCTAAAACAGAAAACGAAAAGTCGAAATTATTACCCACCCTTGTGTGAGAGATTCTCATCCCAGAGGAGTACCTGTGTACCCTTTGCGGGCTTTTGGGGAAGGCCTATAAGCTAATATTTTTAGGCTTAGCAGCACAGCTCTAATTTGAATTAAAAACGTACCGTACGAACATTTAACTGGTAACTTTTTTGACAATATAAATGATAAATATACGCTCAACCAATGTCAAACAGAGTGGGTTGCGAGTTCTAATCAAGCCAAGCTGATAATACTACCGGTCCGCTAGCATTTCTTGCCGCAACGACTTCCCGCCGAGGCATGGAAACCGTTACGATGCTTTAGAATCGAGCTTGGGCCTCCCTCACCTTTAACCTAACCAATGGTGCTAGAGTTCCAGAAGTGCGTGTGGGATTGGCTTGCACGCACCCGCAGCGTAAAGGAAATAGTAAGAATGCCAAACAAACTCTTTTCTCGCAGTCCTATGCTTGTACGAAGCTTTTTCCATTAAACATATGAGCTGCACTGGCTGCAAAGTTTCTTTTTTTTTTTTTTTGGTCTTGCCAGCTGCATATAATTAATTAACAGCAGTGTACACACATTATTCACCATTTGCTAAATAAAGCATTGTTTTCTTTCTTTCATTGTAACGATTTACACAACAGCAGCTTTGTACAAAGCTCTATGCAAGAAAGGCCTCAAAAAGGAGAAAAATAAAAACACAGCTGAAATGGACCTTTCGTGCGTGCAACAATCGAAGAATTGTAGGCCACCTGGTTTTAAAATGGGCTTCCAAGTTTAAGATTCGCCCCGTACGTCTATAATCAAGTAAATGATCATGAAGCTTATTTTCCATCACCTTTGTGCTGTTGGGAGCCAGTTTGCTTCTACTAAGAATTCTCGTTCCAAGAAGGGTCCACTGGAGGAAGTTGATATTCATCGGGTTTCAGGGCCAAAGCAAAGTCAGGCAATGTTGGGGCCGTCTCCACAATTCTGCTGCAGTCAAGATTGTTTCATCATTCTCAACCAACCATCCACCAATCAAGAATAATACGGAAAAAGCATCGTGTCTATTGTTTTCACTCGATCAGAATTTACCTTTCATGAGAATAAAGATCACGGTTTATCCGAACCTTGCTCGAAGTATCTTTGGGAATTTTCTCAGAGAGATATTTCATGGTTCCCCAAAGTGGCGGATTTCTGCACCAAGGATGGCCAGTGAGACATTTTCTACTGATCCTCAAATTTCCCTCTTTGAAATAGTAACACAATAATGATAGCCTTAGGGAAATAAAAAGAAGAAAAAGGTATTGCAATTACTACTGGGGCTAGCCTGTTCTCACATACTAATTCATTAAAAACAACAAAACCAAAACAAGTCGATTGAAATGTTCGTCCATGATTTACAGACTTTATGTAGAAGTACTGCTAGTTGAAGAGAGTGAAATGACCATGGCTACATGATCTCCCAACATAACAGACATGTCTACTAATATATTGATGTTCAGGAAAGTTATGAACATTCGGGATTAAAAAGAAACCAGAGTATGCAAATGCTGGCTAGATCACTAAGCGTCAACACTATAGAATTAAGCCTGCGCTTATATTTAATGAAAGAAAAAGGCACCTAATCAGATTCGTGTTAGTATAATCTATATGCGCAGAATTCTAAACAAAGAGTAGCATACTTGCTAGTTCAAAACTTGGGAAAGAATGCATATGAACTGTGGCGAAGCAATACAGTGAGAACCATAGAATCTGTAACCAGTAATGAGAATAAAGAGCAGCCTGCGGAATTAGTTCCCCATGAGGTAAATTATGAATAATGGGTTATCCTGCTGATCCAACAGATAATGACAATATCTCTAGTTTGAGACCTGCCCCATAAGCAATAGTTTTTTTTATACGTAAGTCAATCTTATTAAAGAGGAAAAAAAAAAAACCCAACAGTACAGGAGACTATACTGAAAATCCAAACCCAAATGCACACCCACCCCCGAGGCGCCAACCGCTGCCAAACTCATCCAACAAACCCAAGACGATCAAAGCCAAGGACAACCCCTCCCTATAACAAAGAAACGATCAAAGCCAAGGACAATCCCTCCCCAAACACAAAAGAAACCCCACCCTATTACACGATCAAACCCAAAACGATCAAAGCCAAGGACAATCCCTCCCCAAACACAAAAGAAACCCCACCCTATTACATAATCAAAGCCAAGGCCTGCCCTTTGTTCGGAGTCTGCCTAGCGGTCGAAGAGGACCCATCATAATTAATCGAAGAGTTCAATCCTTTTAACTCCAGAAGCATCCTCCCCCCTGATTTTTTGAATTTTTTTAAACTAAGCGGTACCCTATCGCGTTCCAATGTAGCGAAGAGTTTCCTCAGCTCCTCCTCGTGACCGTCACTCGTCACTCCAACCAATTGTCCAACCGAGGAAACCATATCTAATACCCATTCCGGAGATTTCCCCTCCAAATCATCTCTGGGGAAACTGACCGCCAAGGGGTCAACCTGCACCAGTTCCCCCACGGGATCTCGATGAAGCTCTCCAACCTCCATCTCTAGAGAAAGTGCCTCAAGAGATGATTCCCCACGGCACAAGTCAGAGTCCCCTGAGACAACACAAGCCAGGGTCCCCCGAGAACATTCCCCCACGGGATCCAGAACTACCCACTCCCTCTCGGCAACACAAGTCTCCTGAACGTGGGCCTCCTCCATTGGGACCCCACTCAGGAGCGTCCCATCTTGAAGATCGGCCTGGTCTGGCGCTGAAAAGCTGCATCCCGACGTCTCCGGTACTGCCCGCTCCTTCTCGTCAGCATCTTCGGACTGTGTCGGTGCCGGCGAGTCACCGAAACCCTTCCCTGCCACCACAGACAGCATCGCCTGAGGCAAGACATCCACCGGCAGAGAGTTCCGGCCAGCACCCGAGTTCGGGTCATCCTGCCCATCACCCGGCTCAGCACACCCACACGGCTTCGCCACACCAGCAGGCGATATCAACTGGGTCACTAGGCCGGGCTCACAAAAATGAAACCCACGGCCCAACTGAAGAGAGACCAAGCCAACCTGCGTAGAACCGCATGCCAAGCAACTCAAGGCCCTCCCGGGTTCCTCTATGATTTTGAAAAGGCTGTCCAGCTCAGCACGCATGCGCAATAAATGCGCCCTCAACTCTCCGTCTGTCCCAGCCGTCCCAGCAGTCCCCCCAAAAGCCTCCTTACGAAAAGAATGCACGTGACCTACGCCCATTGTAAAACCAACTGAGGACAGCCTTCGGCCTGCGGACGCCGCCATTGGGAAACCAAATGTGGCCTGCCTTGTCAGATTACCGTTGCCATCGTGATGCATACGCAACTCCCCCTCACCCTCCTCCTTCATCATCTCCGGCGAGCCACCCCTCACCAGTTGGGCAAAGGAAACTCCCGGCCTAACCTCTGGCACTGCATGCCCCGAGTCTGATCTGCACAGCTCTCCAATGACAGAAATAATCTCCTCGCAAGACTGAGCGAAGGTCTGCCAGCCAAAACCCGCTCGCCCCTCAGGGATCCTGACTGCCCCCCTCCGCCGTCTATCCCCAAATTCTACCAACACAATCTACCATGCACATTCAGACATTTCTGGGCAAGAAACGCACGGGAGAATTAATTGAACTTCACCAAAAGACCCTTGTCTTCTTTCCCCTCCTCCAGTTTGCGAAAAAGGTTGGCAAGCCAAACCACCCCATATCTGCCAATACGAACGGAGCTCTGCGACTTCCGACTCAGCTCCGATAACGTAACGAGACCCAACTTGCTAACCGAGAAATGAAACGTCTTCGCCTCAATCACTAAACTCTGGAAAAAAGCCATCACAAACCACGGACTAAGAAAACTAACGCAACTCGATGGACCTACGGGGAGGAGAACGGGGAGGAGAGAGAATGGAGAAAAAATCCATAGTGAATCTGGCCCACCCCATAAGCAATAGTTTAACAAACCCAAAACCTGGACAGATCATATTGCATCAGGCAAGGATGTGATATGCCATTGGAAAGTCTCACAACCATAGCTCCAAGTAAACTATCCATGCATCCCCTTTCACTTCCCTCCAATAGTTCTTATATTCATCGTCTCAAAGCAACTCACGACAGGATTTTAGGTTTATGCACTCTCACTCTTAAGTCTCTCAAACTTCCAAAGTTCACGAAATATCTTTGATTTTTTGCAATTTTCCGAGTCAGTACAGCATAAAATACGAGTCTACATATGGTAATACCATGCGAGTAAGAAAAATCAAAAAATGTATTTCAATATATTAGCATGATTTTTAATTATTGAGATGAAACACTAGCAATGCAACTAGAAGAAGCCTACAAGGAAGCAAGTTCACAGAAGGTAGATATAAAGCTTGCTAGGGATGATCAATTCTAACGTTCAACAGCTGCAAAGTATATATTGTGTTTTTTTCTCCGCTTTCGAAGAACTATGCTGCTAGGCAGATTATCTTATTATGTTTAAGTTTTACTAGCCGCGCAAAATGGTAGTTTCCAGATTTTTGAATAGTGTCAGTGGCTTGTAAGTCTTTAAAGATTTTTTTCGATTCCTTCTGTGTTTCCAAATCCCAGACTTTGTCAGCAAAGGAAGACTCCAGCAGTTTATTTGGAGCCTATGTAACATGCAAAACATGGTAAAATATCTGGTAGTTATTGTTGCATCATTGAAGTCTGAAGATCTCTTCCTTCCGCATCTTTCTAATTATTGAAATAAGTTGGAGACTTGCACAAGGACAGATAGAAAAGGTGGGGGGTGGGTACTTGCTCAGAAACCCCTCGTGTAATAGCTCAGGATATATCTCTTCTTTCACTTTCTTTCTTTCTTCATTCAAGTGCTGGAAAACTATAATTGATTTGCTATCCGAGGCAAACCAAAGCAAATACTTCCCAATTAGGCCCATAAAGAGAAAATCCCCTATTCAACTAAACCCCATGTCCCTAAACCTGTTTCACATCAAATAATAGAAGTGAAATACTGAGTAGCCCCACAGATTGCCAGAAACTATGTTTTTAGTTCTTTCCTTTTTTCTTTTTCTAAGGATAAAGGTTATCATCAACATATCACGATGGTTTTAACCTACAAATGACTTTTCAAAACGTTAGCTCAAAGAAGAAAAATGCTCATTCAATTTTGTTGGTAAAAAAGAGAGCTACTAATTACCTTGACAGAGGAGCACAAGCATTAAAAGCCTCACATGCCTTCTTACTTTCTTTGAAATACTCGTCTGCGGCTTGCAAAGCAGCGACAGCCATCCCGTGGGATTTCTCTGTGTTTCCCTCATCAAGGATCAACCCGTGATAATAATATGCTGCAGCCTGGTTAAAATTACAGGGAAAAAAATGAGCATGTTTCATTCGAGTGTGCACAACAAATTCAGTATACAAAGAAATGATACAGTTAAAATGCAGTAGTTCAAGCCAATACTGGAGCTCAAATTTTTTGGTACAGCCTTTAAGATCATGTCAGACTTTCTATAGACTAAACATAATCAGAAAACATGTAATAAATGTTGCATACACGTACATACTACATGTGCAAACAACACCGCGCCTCAATAACTCAAAACTATTAGAGTATTAGGAATATAATGTAAATGATTAAATTCACTCCTTCCATTCAGCTTAAACTTTTGGTGCAAGTGATGATCAAACAATTAGATACTTGTAGAGGTGAAACTTGCCGCCCTCGGGTCAGCAGTGAACTGAATCAGCTACAGAATCCAAGGGTGGCAGGAGGAAAACATTGAGACCGAACCAACCAGCCACCCAGTAGGGAGCTAGCAAACATAGATCCCAACATTGGCTACATCGGATAGGCTCAGCTTGGAGAGGATGGACCAGATGCCCTTCTCACTGGTGGCGTTTTCATCATGGCCCGTTGCTTTGGAATTGGAACCTCTACTTCTAAGAAGAATATGAGAAACGAGAAGGCTGAGGGAAACTACTGTTCTGAGTATTGAGTGATGAGAGAGAATACAAATGCTTCTAAGCTTCTGATATACAAGAATATTACTTTTCAATGTATCTTTTTTTTTTGGGGGGGGGGGGGTGGTGTTAAATGTATCTTTTCAACTCCAGATGATCGGGCGTCAGTGATACCCGAGATTACAGCAAGTGAAACTCACCATTTTCAACTCCTAAAAGTGGAAAATTTCAAAAGAAATCTGTACATTACTGAGATAATAATCAGTGCCAAAGCAGAAAACAAAGCTAAGATATACCTAGATGAGTAAGTGATTGAAATTAAGCAAACCATTAAGCAGGTTCAAACCCTCAACGGTAGTCCGTTTCCCAAAACAATACAACCGAGATCTGCCATTTCCCAGGGACACCTGGCTTGAAACTAGATCAATACCTAGGTATATAAGATAGAATAGACCACACCATCAATCTAAACTCGTACAGATGATGAAAGAGGCTGAGTTGAAATTATAACAACCATGAAATACCTACCAAATTTATTAGAAGGAAGATACCAAAACATCTCTCAAGGAGGGTGCTCAATGACGCAATCAGTATCTAACAAAATTAATTACAAAGATCCTGAGATCAATAAACTAAGGGTTTTAATTGACGCCATTGTTTCAGAGCACCTCCCTTCGTCCTTTAAACCTGATAGGGATCTAAAGCAGACCCTTTCCTAGATGGACTAGAACCGTTCAGATCATCGAGCCAAGCTGACTTCCAAACCCACAGTATGGAAGTTGGCTCGAAAGATTGAGTTGGCCACTTTTTGATTAAATCTTGCATGACGTCTTCAGTGAGATTGGGTCTCAAATTCCAGAAGATCAGGTCAATACTTGCTCGAGATGTTGCCGCTTGATCGATTTAGGAGATACAAAATTTCAAGAGGCACAATAGATAAGAAACAAAGTTTCTCCTTTGTGAATGGATAAAAGGTGATCAAGCCTCACGTGTTTTCAAGAGGCACAATAGAATAAGAAACGAAGTTTCTCCTTTGTGAATGGATAAAAGGTGATCAAGCCTCCATTCCACTCGGTGCATATTTTTTGGTTTTTCTGAGACTCAAAATGGGACATCAATGTTATAATTCAGTCTGACAGAGCTATTAATGTTACTTGTATCAAAACTACAGCCATATTTCCTTGATCCTTGCCTTCTTCAGGAATATACACTTGGATCTTCTCCCTCCTCTATACCTTTTCCTACTTTGAGTCCTTTATCTTCCTCCTATTTTTCGTCTCTCCTCTAGTACCCACATCACCAAAAGTCTCAGTACCAATGCAGGCATATTCTAGGTTCCAGGTACACGAATAGCAGCTCCAGTCAATGACACAACATCATGCCCACTACCATCACCACCACTGTCTTCAGATCCAAATCAAGTCACTAACACACTTACCTGCCTACTGCTCTCCGCAAAGTCCATTTGGTCACCGCACACACACTTAGTAATTTTCTTTCTTGTTGGTCCTTGTCCTCTTCTTTTTCCTGTTTCGCCTCCACGCTCTCCACCACTTAATTATAAATGTTTGTCCAAACTATGATATTAGAGAACCTCCTATGTCATTAATTGAAAAGGTATATTGTGGCAGATAGATGCAACTATAAAGCATCCAAATAGAATGGTGGCACATCAATGATTTGACGTTAACAATTTGGCCCGACAAATACAATCAGAGGGCCAGTTATAAATAACTCATATAGATAACAAACAACTACACATACCTCCTCATGGCAAGCATTTCTCTTTTCTAATCTTCTAAATTGCTAAGTATAAGAACTTTTTTTTTGGGCTCTTTTGTGAACCAATTGGTCATCTATTTTGAGTTTATCACCCATTTGAGTCCAAATCCTCTTGATGAACTTGTAACTTGGATGGTCAAAACAGTGACCCATGTCTTTATCTTATGAATCTTTGTAGAATAATGTGAGGACCTTCTCAAATGAGGTAAATAACCTCTGATCTAACAGAAAGAGATGTATCTCGACAGTCCAGTATATTTCACTCATAAGTGGAAGAAATATTAACATGTTTGTAGAAATGACAAGTTAGACATGTGATAACACAAAAGTCAGAAAGCAGATTAAGAAATAATGAATACTAGCAAGAACGGAGTCACGGCAAGGGTGAAAGATTAGAAATACATGTCAGAGAAATTAGAAGCTACCTTTGCTTCACAATACTTCCATTTCACAAAGTGTCGATGCTTTTCCCCCCAACCATTTGCTAATGGAAGGTTCATTATGTTATCTTGGGCCTGCAAATCAAATAGCATGAATAAAATACTCCGAGTGACCAACTGCATTTCCACTGAAGGACAGATAATGTAATGACTACTCACACAATATCATAGTTATTGAGAAACTATATGAACCACCCTCAAGAATTATTTTGGTAATTTATGTTATTGCTGTGGAACCAATCAAATATTTAACATGCAGCAACGGGCTCCTAAAGCTAGCAAATATAAAGTCGAGTTATCATTAGTACCACACATAATGAAGTTGAAACACAAATGATCTGTATATTGGTAAGTTGCCCAGAATATATTATACGAGCCTAGGCTTGATTTTCCATACCAAAACATGCCCACCAGCTTTACGCATACATTTAATTTTTTCGAAAAAAATGAATAATTTCTTATTCATTCACATGGCTAGGAGTAGAAGTCCTTAGTCCCCAATGTGGTGTCTCTATTATTACGGAGCCTTCATATGAGATCTGTTAACCAGAATGCTATCACAAAACCAATCCCAAAGAGCGAAAAAGGAGAAGGAATGCAAAATGGAGTGGTATAAAGGGTCGAGTCTTACATTGTGTCCCTACTAGGTGTAACTGGGTCAAGTACCAAGGAGTTTCAAAAGCTCAGTGGTCGTTTGTACTTTCATGGAACATTATAGCTATACACACATTTACATCTTTGACAGGAACAGAATTGTAAACCAAATAAAAAAAGAGGATGTGACCGTACAGTAAGTCAAACTTCCCTCTGAATAATCAAAAGAAATATAAGAAATCCTTGAAACAATTGTTACAGAAAGTAGGCTCTAGCGGCATCCTTTCAGGGTAAGATTTAAGAACTGACCAGATATACATTATATGCTGCCTCTGGTTGCGTCCTTCCATGGGTAAAGATTTTAAGAACTCGCAAGATATATGTTTTATACTTACCAGAGCCACTCAAGATACAGAAATCCAATGGCCATAGATACAAGCCAGAGAATAAGAAGAGACCACAGGAGCATGAAAAAATTAAGCTCATGCTCATTAGAGAAAGGCCAATGAGTTCATACCTGCTGCCAGTACTTCACCATCTCACATGCAAGTCTTCGCTTTACTGCGAGAGTAGCTTTAGTACTGTCAATTGCTATTCCAAGTTGAATGTCAACACCCTGCATATGAGAAAAGATCGTCAACATACATAACTAAAAGGGGGAGGAAAAGAACAACAGAGTGCCAAGCCCAAGCGCATGATTGCCAGTCTTAAGAGCAGTCACTTCATCATAAAGGAAAAAAGATGATAAATACTAGGACTATCTAACCACCGCTCACAGAAAACCAACTTGGGACCAGCACCAGTGGTGACTATTCGAAAGGAAAGTGCCTGTATGGTACTTAATTTTCAAACTAATTTCATCGATTGATCGTCTTCTCAAGAAAGTAATCACCTTTAACTCTAGAAATGAAGGTGTACATTAATAATTACAAAAAAGAAAAGAAAAAAAAAGGCATCCGATACTTAAGCTAAAGAGTAGAAAGGTGTAACTAATGTTCTAATTCCTATGAAGGTCAATATTCTACCAAGATAAGACTTTCTCTAATGCCCCCTCTCATTGGCTGCCCCAGTAAAGCCAAAACAAAAATTAAAGACCAGCTGGGACTACGAGTCTTATGGAACTACAAGAAACCAGATAGAGAACCATGGACTCTACCAACACAACATAACAGAAGACAGACCTAAACTCCCAAGCATGTGGAGTCGAAAAGCAACCAGCAAACAAGGCGAAATTATTATAAATGATACATACATTGAGAAACTCTATATACTCCGAACATGTTTGTCTTAAACATATTCTACAAGGAAAAATAATCTCACTTAGCAACCTGATGGATATCTATATATGTTACATACAGATATGTCATATTAGAGTTACAGTATGTAACTCCTTTTTATTATTTTTTACATCACCTGATAATTTTTCACCAATCAACAGTTTACCGCATCGAACATTAATGCTGAACATCAGGACCATGAGAGCTTAACATATGTCTTTAGCATAACATGTTCAAAATAATAGCTTTATCTGCTTTTAAATCCTCAAAGCAACTTACCCAAAAAGAAAAGAAACCTCAAAACATGACATCACAGAGCAGACAGTAAAATATCTTTTACTTACACGAGATATGGCATATGAGACAAGTACGGGAAAATCAAATGATCCAACACGGTAAAAAGGCATCAAGCGGTCTAAAATTTACAAAGACTTGTTTGCAACAAACTTGATTCTTTGCCAGCGCAAGATCCTTGTTCCTCTCTTTTTTATTTTTTTTTCTTGTCCTTAGTTCCTCTCAAAAGATAATATGTTTTTTCAACTATGAACATTTTGACTCATAACATGCACCTCACAAGCAAGTGCTAGATGAACAATTCCAAATATTGAGAGAGATGAATCAGGTTAGCTTATTCTTTTTTTTTTAGTCAAAGTGGACAGTAGGACAGAGCCTGCGGGAAGAGGGATTCGACCCCCGGATCTTACCCTCCCTAAGGGGAGGAGGTACCACTTGAGGTACCGCTAAGTAATCAGGTTAGCTTATTCATTGGTAGGGTAAAACCATTTACAATAATAATTTAGATATTAATGTTTCTCATCTCCACCAGAAAAATATCAAGTTGTAGTTTTGAATACTACAATGTCCCGAGAGTTCATCAATTAAGGCAATCCAAAGAACAAGTTTGCACCTGTCCTAATGCTTGTAGGCAAAGTGCTCGAAGAACTCCTTCTGTTAGGTCTACTGGAAGATTTCTCCTAAAAGCAAACAGCAAAATAAACAGCAGCAATAATAAATTAATGAAACTTGATCCAATAAGGCAGTTGGTATTAGTGCAAGTCTTTCAACCATATAAACCTGAGGTCACTCGGCAACTGTGGGAGAACATGTCGGACAGCACAATCTAGGTATCCTGCTGCCTTTAAGAAAACATCAATGGAAGCACGTCTACTCTCTGCCACAAAAGAACGAGAAATACACTTTGATACTAGTATCAGTAGAATTAAGGGCAACGATATAAACGCTTAGAAAACAAGAGCAACAATATAACCACAAGGGAAAAAATTCAATATAGAGCATCAACACAGCCTCTAATCTCACCAAGACCAACAATTGCATAATGACTAATTCAGGGTTGATCATATATTTCAATGAAACAGAATACTGAGATTTGGCTCTTCAAATAACTAGTTTGTAAATTGCAAAAGCTCTCCATTATATCTTATTTATAAGCACTAGTCAAGGACATCAAACTCAACAATGCAATAAAAATATATCCAGTTCGTTCAGTTGTGATCATCAGTCTCCTCTATCTCTTGCAAATACATTTTATGAACCCTACCACATAATTACTTATGAAAAGGTTCCAATCCTGTATCCTTCATTAAGCCAAAATCTTAAACCTAACATCCATATATATAGGTAAATTTTAATTCTTGGCTTGTGCCTAACATGCACAAACTTCGTTTAAACAGACTATCACTGTTAAAGACAGTCCCAAGTCTTTTAAGTTGATGCAACATTGATCTTCTATTCTGGAGAATCATGCATGAAATTGTATTTCTTTGACATATAAGCTATCAACAATATGTTTATTAGGAGATAATCTAACATCTTTGTGGTTGTCGATAACTTGTGGTGTCTATAATTTTCATGTTTCTCCTTGCTCCCGAGATGGTTGTAGCTGGTACACTTCAATACTAATACTTTTCGTGTATGGGTATTAATATCCCTGGCCAGCTGCCATGAATACCATGTCCAATACAAAAGACAAGGACTTCTAACCATGCTTCTAACATACTTGGGGGCACGTAGAATGACGTCTTTGTGAACAAAAAGAAAATTGAATCCCACCTAAGGCTTTCCCATTTCGTATTTCATGCCTGCCAGCTATTAGGTTCAAGTACATTGCCATATCTTACAGTTCTAGGCAGACGGAGTACACAAAACAAACAACTCGATTTCAGCAAGCTGTACCGGACAAATATCACGAATTCAGTCAGCTGATAGTCTTATGCTGTGTGCCAGTGCTAATCTTCCAAATTGTTGAACAAAGAACAAACTTTACATCGACAAAATGAGCCAAAGTGATTCGTTAAGGATATGGAGTCATATGTATCTTAGTTCAATATGATAGGCAATGTGAAAAAACTAAGAACAATAACAATAAAAAAGTTACTATCGAATATAGAGATCTCGAGAATGCCAGCATATAAGGTTGCAGTAGCAACTACCTTCTGATACCTTTGGCTGAAATCCATCAGGTGATGTTCTTGGAAGAAGTAATAAGTTGGCCTGTGATAATGATATCATTGCCATTAAATGCATAACTGACAACACCTCATACCAAGCATTACACACAGCTGTTTCCTGCAAAAGAATCTATTCATATAAACACCTCTTTCCCTCTAAGTGACAACTAGAAATCAAAAACCACACAGAAATTCGTATATTGACAAATTAGTCCTCTATGTTCACCTCTGCTTCATCCTCCTGATTTACCCACACAGATTGTACCTTGTATTGTAGCTGGCTTCCTGCAAATAACAGATAAACAGCACTATTAGTACCTATCTCAATAATTAATGTATCTCATCAGAGGGGCAGTAGTACGTAATCTACCTTCTTTAACTAGTCCTAAAAGAACTGGCAAGTAATCTTCCAGAGCTTGCTGAAGATCAGCTAAGGTTGAGCCTCCTACAAACAAGAATATCTTCAATATGTCAATAGCTGAGCTTGGACATTATTATAGCAATATCAAGTGTTTACAGAGCAAAACCGTGTTGGGTTTTTCTCCTTGTTCTTGTAACTGTAGGAGCTTCTTGACCAGCCATTACAACAATACGAGTTCTTAGCGCAGATAGGTTTTCCACTAAATTCTTGCTCAAGCAATCACCGAGTGATTGGGAGAAATCAACAGGTTTCGGAATCCGAAAACCAGGAACATATACAGAAACTTCTCCAATGTTTCCTGGCTTCCTTCTATTTCCACCAGTGTCCTTTGGCGTTGACACCAGGCATCCCATATCCTCTAACTTACTGTATCTGTCAACCCAATACAATGAAGTAAATCAGCTCCAACACTATTATGGTTCCTTAAGGGTAGAACCCCATGCAATGCTTCTCACATAAGGTGGCAAAGGGTGTTTCAATGAAGTTCAAAGAATGAAGGCAACACTCACAAAAAAATAGGAAATTAACAATATGCAAGCAATAAAGATGATTAATTTAAGCGTCAGATACCTAATTAAATGTCAACCAATAAAGCAGATACAATAGGTTACTCACGAGCAGCATTCAAATGACTCCTAGAACTATCTATGTGTTTCAGGGACAATGATACAGCTTTCCAAATATTTAGCGAAATCAGAAAAAAGTTGGGCCGCCCACTATCCTTTCCATAAATACACTGACTCAATTTTACAAAATAAAAAGGAAAGGAAAAAGCGAGAGCAAAAAAAAAGCGGATTGGTCCACCTACCTTTTGTCCCTTATGAGACGGTTGACTGATGGGTTAAAACTTCTGCTAATTTCCACAAACACAAAAAAGAAAAAAAGAATATTAGAGGCCAGAACAAGGGAAAGAATTTTATATGAAAGGCAAGTGAATCACAAGGATGGCATGAGCTATGACAACTTTAGCCAAACTGTTATTGTTACATCACGGGAGGTTCAAAAGTACAATCCAGGTTTTCGTGGTTTATCAAACTTAAAGGTAGGTATCCCCCCGTGCACCCCGTTACTCCAAAACAAAATCTCCTAACATATATACGTGAACGATAACGTATCAACTTCCCATAGAGTTTGAAACACACCTCAGTTAGAAAACGTAAGAGACTCGAATTGACTGAAAATTTTGAGTAAAGGATTTCCAACAGAGCTCAAATAAATGATATCTGAGGTAAAGCAATGCATAACACAAGGACACGGGCATATTTGTATGACTAGTTTCGAAGAATTGCTGACGTCAAACTGAAATCACAGAGGAACTCCGAAAAGGAAACTGAATGGTTCGTTTGGCCGATGAGAAAAATGTAGAGAATTTCCGATTCCCTGATTTTAGTTTACCTCCGCATGAAAAGATACAGCGAAAAAAAACTCCAAAGCCCTCATCTGAATTGAGCAAAAGAAAAATTGGTTGGAGTTCCGCTGTTCAACACAAAGAACACCGCATTCGATATGAACATGAAACTACTAGTGCAATACTGTAGTTTTTTGGACATTCTTCCAACAGGAACCAAACGGCGGAGTTTCACATCATTCAGAACGGAAATCCATGCTAAGGAAATTGACTTACCATCAACAGGACCTTGAGCTATCAATAGCAAAGCAGAAGCCAATCAGAAAGCCCTAAAAGTAAGAGAATTTCAGAGCCTCTTGTGGAAAAGTGCATTCATCAAGCAGCCAACGAAGATCGTTCGCGAATTCGCAATTTTCAAACCAAGTCAGAGAGAAAGAGACTTGGAAGTTTCGAATTGAAATTATCTGCTCTTGGACTTCCCTGTTTTCTAGTGTGTTCTTCCGGCTCTCTGATTGCCCTATTTGGATTAGGAACTTTCGGTTGTATTAGTAGCGTCTAAATGGCGCCCAACTGAAACCCATTTGTTTTAAAGATCCAAATACTCTCCTCAGCGACGCTCCTCCTCTTAGTCCTAAGTTGTGTTTGAGTCTTACAATTTTAGTAAGGTTAAAATTAATAAAAAAAAGTAAAGAGATAATATTTGAATAATTTTTATATTTTTTATAATAAAAAGTAATTATTTGATTGGGAAGAGAGATTATATTTATAATTATTTTATGGGGTTAAAATTTTGGAAATATTTTCTTTGAGTATTAAAATTTTAGGGTATTAAAATTAGTGAAAAAGTGAAGAGATAAATAATTTGAATGAATTTTTTATATTTTTTAGAATGACAATAATGATTTGATGGGGAGCAAAAGATTATATTGTAATTATTTTATTGTGTTAAAATTTTAGAAGGCTAACACAATCATGATGGTTCTTACTTTTTTCCATTTGTCGCACTCTTCTTGTACGTTTTTACTAATTCGCAGACCATTGACATTGTTTATAGGTAGATGTAGGGCAACTCATTGCCACCGGAAAAATTCAGTGGCACCGGCACTGGAACCGAGTTCCCGGTACCCAGCCTAACTGGTGTCGATACCGTGGCCTATTTTGAGAAAAATCGGGGGTTTCCCGGTTCCTAGTTTACCTAGCACCAGGTTTCCAGGTACCGAGAAAACCGAGTTTTAAATTTTTAATTCTTTTTATATTAAACATTTCTTCTTCATAGTGGCACCCCAAGTCTTCGACAACCTCTCTCTCCCTCCCCCTTGCACAGCCACCCGTCGCCGATTATCACGCCGGTTGCGCCTCCTTTCACCGACCACCGCAGGTATTCTCATCTTCTCCTTTCCCTCATGTTAACTTTTTCCCTATTTGTTTGTAATTTTTATGGTTTTAATTTGGGACACACTGTAGTGAAGCGTGGGGGGTTCACAACACTCGCACTTGCCAAGGACTTGCAAGGGAAGCTCGGAAGGCTTCGAGGTTTTGGGGCTGCTAGACAGGTTTGTGAGGACTATTTCTGATAGTCAGTATTGTTTTGGTTGAATTGTTAAAAGTTGTGGTGGCAATGTTTGAAGTTTCATGCTACAGACATAAGGAGAATTTGAACCGCATGTTTATTGGAAGATAATCCGCCATTATGATTAGGATAGTATGTGGGTTTAAAGAGGAATTTAAACAGGGGATTGTTATATGATTGGTGCTTGCCATCTACTATTCAATAAACATGGATCAGGGTAATGTTTGATGATGCTTTTTTGTGTGCTGAAGATTGTCATGTTTATTTAGTTCAACAACTTAGCTTCAATAGTTGTTATAAGATGTTGGCTAATTTATGATTTAAACTGAGTTTGTTGCTTAGAAGCTACTTAAGGTTCACAATATGGAATCCAATGTTCCTATTGAGCGGTTAAATGTCTAGTTTTATAAATTATTTTGGGCAGGGTTCCCGAAATTCATGGTTTTTGAGTTCCATGTTTCTCCAAGTGACTGTTGTATATTGTATTTTAAAAAAGAGACTACTATATATTGTGCTTGTGTTAAATTTTTTAGAGCAATTTTGGTTTTATACCTGTTAATAGTTGGAGCTCTATACAATTCGCTGGTCTTATCGTGGATTTTATTAGTTTGGACTTTAGATTATCATCTTATCTTTTAGGGAAAGTACACTTTGCACCCCTGAACTATGGGGTCGCTGATACTTTGCACCCCCTTGTCTTGATTTCGCAACATTGGGCCCCCAAACTTCTTATTTCCGTCGATTAAAAATTAGTCAATTTACATATTTGATCTACTAAATTCATAGTATTAAGTCCAACTATTAAAAGTCATCAATTACATCTTCAAATAAGATTCGATCGTCAAAATCATACCAATTGAATCATGTGTCATGTATCACTATTCATTTACCAAGTTCGTCACAATTCAACGGTCAAAATCTTCAAATTAACTAGACATGTTTCAAGATTTGAATTATCTAAAACTGTTAAACCAGATAAAAAGTGATTTTTTACAACTTAAATAGTGTGACAAATTAAAATTTGAGGGAGACATTTTAATTTTATTCCATAAATATAAGACTTAATATGATATTTCTCCTTGCGTCTCCAATTTTTTACCCTGGGAGAGTAAAATTTTGGCCATGTTAAGCTTGTGCCCACGTACAATCACTCAAAACACAGGACAAGAATGTTTTTTTTAAATGTCCTATGTGATGACTTAGGGCCACAATTGTCCTACTCGTTGTCCAAATTAATTTGGAGATAATCTATTTTAAAATAAAAATAAAAATTTATTGCTTTCATAAAAGTATGATAGAAGACAAATATCTTATTCTCATATTATTAATTTCAAAGTATTTATACAACGTCAAAAGGATAATAATAAATATAAGACAGCATTTTAATTTAAAAATAAATCAGAATAAACAATATATAATAATGCCTTCCAAAATTGTGTTTCTGAAAAAGTAAGTTTGTATGTTATGTCCTCCATATTTTAAAATGCTTTCGAAAATTCAATCACTCTAATTCAATAATTACGATTTAATTGATAGATGAGAACAACAATGTCCTATATGACCAAAAAAAAATACACTACTAGTAGAAAATTGGCTTTAATTGTGTAGGTATTTTACACGTAGTCAGTATTGTTTGATGATCCCAGGGGATTCTCACGTGTATACTTATTATCATTCCTTAAAATTGTACCGAATCTTCCTTATATATATATTTAAAAAAAAGGGGCGGTGGGGGCGGCGGAATGACGAAAAGCCAATCTACACCCAGAGCCGGCCTGACGTAACAACAGCTTGCGTGGATTACCTCTCTGTCATTGATATTTGCGTCCAAAGCACGACAGACGTTGTTCTTAGGTGGAGTGCTTCGACCTAATTTTGCACTTCCTGCATTGGTTTCCAAACAACAGGTCGTAACCACCTAAACAACAGGCCGCTTGGTCATGTTCTAAGTTGATACTAGATTAGCCATTTCCACATCACTCTAATATACATCACACATGCTCTTTCTATGTACTTTGTCATATGTGCTGGAGTTAGTAGTGATATTCTACGTATAACTCTTGCAATCTCCATGCACCTTTACCAAATTTACACACAAATTCTCAATTCTCAATTAAAAACATTAGAAAATAATGCTTAGTTCTTATAAAGTACTTGATAATATACTGGTCCAACATTCAGAGCTTTATCATATTAATATCCACTCACAATGCAAACTGCATGACTGATATTTGGTTTTATCTCTCTCTTCTTAGAGAGATGAATACTATACCTAAAAGAAAAAATCATTCCTTAGTATCCTGCAAATCATCCCTTGCTAATATAAGTCAAAATAGTCCTAAAAATCTATTTTCTCGGTTATCAAAATAATTTGGTGCTAAGAACATGGAACACTTCCAAAGGTTTGAAAAACATAGTTCATCAGCCATCTTTTCACGAATGACATCGCCCTAATGTCATCCCCAAGAGTAGAATATTACTTATATGAAGAACCAGAAACACTACTAAACTCCCGCTGATTTCTTGTCAATACAAGGTTCATCCATGCTTCGTGAGAAATCAACTAACACTTCTGAATTCTGAACTCTTCACACTCATCAGTAGGGGTTTAGTAATATTCTTATTCTATTGATCTTCTATGCCTTAGTTATTTGTTCATCTGACTATTTTATCAAGAACTATCACGCTTTCGTCTTCACTTAGCACGTACTATTTTAAAAACATAGTATTCCTTATGATAGACACCTCTTATTCACTTAGGTTTATAAATAATCCTTGTTCCCAGCTTCTCCACCCCAAATCTTTGACACGAGCTAGACATCTCCACATACTTCATAAATGATCTAGACATGGTTTCACCAGTTCACGACTCATAAGGAGTTTGAGTACAGATTTAGTAGGTATCCTTTTCATAATATAAACAGTTGTCTCCAAGGCCTAAACAACTGTCTCTAACGTGAAACCCCAAAAGTATACAGGTAATACATTCATGATTATCTTCCATTGAACAATATCCCATAAAGTTCAGTTTCTTGTTTTAACCGTTCACAGAGTCCACAATCCCTTTTTAAAACATACTATCAATAGTACTAGAAATAATATAAAGACAATCGTTCAGATAACAAATGTCAAAACAAACAATGTTTTGAGTCAAGAAACTAGATTTCCAAAAGTTTTGAAACATAAAGATAGTCTTCCAAATTAACAACTTCAAACTTTCATGGACTCAAATCAACAAGTGCCAATTGAGGTCGCTGCAACACTTGCACTCATCTCTATTCTTAAAAATGATTTCTCATCACCTTGTTTTTAGGTTTCCTTGAACCCATGCAACATATTATATAAGTGAGAGGCTGTCTGAAAATTGACACAAGAAATTTAATGGACGCTCCATTAAATCAATTTTAATTGATAAGCAAATCATTAGAAGGATCCTTTTTCTTTATGTAACTAGATATGCCGGGCAATTCATTTTCTACTGACCTGGCTTGTCACAACGGAAATAGTTTCCCTTTTCTTTCTTGGATTGAGACCATTTCTTCTCAGAGTTCGCTAACTTGTCCCTTACCATTAGATAACCTTTCTCATATTTTCTAAGTTCCTCAATCACTTGCAAAATATCGAGTAGTTCTGACAAAGTCACCATCATCTTGTCCATATTATAGTTTGATATGAATTGGTTGAAAGATTCAGGCAAAGATGCCAATATCACTCCAAACTTTGTCTTACCGTCCATCTATGCACCTAGTGTTTCTGGTTCAGAGACGAATGATATCATCTTCAGGACATGTTCTCAAACTGGAGCACCCTCCACCATTTTGGTGGTCATCAGCAATTTCATAACCTACTGGCGTGCAGACTGACTCTGCTCTCCATATAACTCTTGGATATATAAAAGCATATTTTTTGCAGTAGCTAGGCCGTCACACTACCTCTATAATATATTGGTCATTGAGGCCAACATATAACAACGAGCCAGTTCGTCTTCCTTATACCACTTATTATAAGCAGCTCTTTGCTCTTGCGTGGCATCAACTAAAGCACGCTGAGGAGTCTCGTCCTTTTGGATATGAGCAATTTTATGAATAGTGAGTACAATCATGAGATTCCTGTTCCATTTAAGGAAGTTTGGCCAAGTTAATTTGTTCTCATCTAAAATTCTAGGCGAAGGGCTCGACATAATGAATCTGAATATATTAAGAAAGAAAATTCACATGTATAACCCGGACCTGGGTTGGATCTATAGATCCAGGTTCAACCCAGTCCATGAGCCCCATGAGCTGCTTCGCCAAAATGGTGACTTAGGGCATGCTTATGCCCTAGCCGTCGGTTGGCCACCCGACAACCCGTGCATTGCATGGGTGTGATTTTTCTTGTGTGTTCATGCCAACTACGCCATGCACGATTTTGTCTAGGAGTTTCAGCAACATCGTGCGACAGCAGCTCCACTATGCTACCACCCACCTCCTTCGAAGAGAAAAAATATTTTCATATCTCTTCGCGTTTCTCTTTGTTCTCGAGTACACAGAACATTTCTTCCGCCTTATTCCATTTGTTTTCACAACAAATTAACATGTTTCTAATTATTTACACAATACATTGAACTGATTCACTTTTGAATAAATAGAAATCACCATACGTAATTCATTCTGAGCGTAGTGAGAAAAACTAGCTCGATTGCTACATGCAATGATAGTTTCACAAAAGCATGGCTAACTGTATCACAAAAGCAACATGCAACTATAGATTTCACATTTAAAAACAACAAAAATAAACATGTAGTTTGAAGACGTACATATTACACAGCATGGCTAACTTACTTTGTGCCAAAATTCCAATTTATCAGAAGCAAATCCAACATGCACTTTCAAAAACATACTCTGCAGTGTAACTAGAGAAACTAACTTTCTATTAATCAAATCTCATTTGATCCTCAAGAAAACGATAGTGTTGGGAACAATCGCCATCTATTAGAATTCACCACCAAAATAGAAATATAATGAGATACAAAAAAATCACGACCCAATGTAATCCAGCATGAGATAAAGAGTCAAACTCATCACCTATCGGAATTCATAGAAGGATATGATTTTGGAGAAGAAATCCTTCTTTGAAAGAATCCTAAGGCTAAAATCATTTAAACATTGTATGTATTTTTACATTGCCGGAGAAGCATATAAATAATGTAGCTTGGAACAACTCCCAAAGCATAGGTAATCGAGAATTACATCGTCAAAAGTATTATTTACACTTAGGTAACATAAAAGACTCTAAAGGAGATAAAAAGATGCTGAAAATCTAAAGAGCTGGCTAAACTTAGAAACTCGTTCTTGGAAATGTTAGGTTGGAGCACCTTGAATGAATCATCAACTCTAGGCTTGAGCTTAACATATCGACCTCCCTGGCAACGTTTATTCCTTAGGTGAATCCACACCAAATAACCTTCCTTGAATCTTTCTTGCTTCCGGTGCTTGTTGGCTTACTTCTTGTTCATACAACTTCATATTGTTCTTCACTCTCTCCTCGGAATCACCACTAAAATGACGAGTAGTAGGACATGGAGCCAAGTCCAGAGGTCTTATAGGAGTTTGACCATAGACAATCTCAAAAGGACTACAACCAGTAGTCTGGCTAGTGGAATCATTATAATTAAACTCAGCTTGTGCGAGAATTAGAACCCATAGATAATATTGCTTACCAACAATGCATCCCAATAAATTTTTCAAGCTTTGATTAACGACGTCCACTTTGAAAAATCCTGTTAGATTGTTCCATCAGTTTGAGGGTGACAAGTTGAACTAAATTACAGATTAATTTTAAACAATCTGTTATTAAGCAAGTGTGAGCACGACACAATAATACGTTCGAACGTGTTCGTTTGAATAAGTGTCCGAATCGTATACGTAGTCATTCGAACGGGTTCTGAAGATGACAAATAGGTATTTCGTCATAAATGAAACAACGGTGCGGACGTCTCTACGACAGCGTCTGGACTCTATGTAAGACCGTTCGGACAATGTTATATAATTGTGCGCAAGGATTGTATGGAATGTACTGGCATGACGATTTTCAATTTCGTCGCTATGAAACAAAACCATCCGAACGGTTTTGTAAACTGTCTGAATGATTTCGAGTGATAGAACGCCAAAATTGTCACCTAAAACTTTGGCTGACGGGCTTTAGGTGACAAACCGATTTTGTCACCCAAAACCATAGCTGACGAACTGGGCACTTTGGGTGACAAATTTTTTTGTCACCTAAAGTTTGTTTTCTTGTAGTGACCACATGCTACTGCTCTTGCGTGGCATCAACTAAAGAAAGTTGAGGGGTCTCGTCCTTTAGGACATGAGCAATTTTATCAACCATGAGTACTATCATGAGATTCCTCTTCCAATCAAGGAAGTTAGGCCAGTTAATTTGTTCTCATCTAAAATCCTAGACATTGAGTTTGGCATAATAAATCTGCACTATTAAGAAAGAAAATCACATGTATATAAATTTTCATCAGTATAGGGTTTTGAATAACTAATGGTACGTCCCACAGAATCACAACAATCAAATAAAAAATACAGAATATAACATTTTATATTCAGTGTTTGCAGTGGCTATTAAGAACTCTATCTTATGTATACATGATCCAAATTTAGTAAACCCTCAACAACTAGTAAAAGCGAATAACAACTATTCATCACGAACCAATTCATGTCGTATACAACGTGTAAACAAATATTTGTGACTCTTGATTTTCATTTGGCCACCAACATAAACACAATCTTCACTATTTTAGCAAACATGTTTATTTGGTTAAGTACAACCATCATTTAAATAAAATGTAATTTTTTAATGGATCGATATTGCTATTTTAGTCATCACGCCCACTACTCATACATGCTCACTTATCTTCACAACAAGTATATGAGACAAATTATAAGCTCAATAATTGGCCCGTGATTCTGCCCCTCTCTTTTTTCCCCTTTAAAACATGTTTGGGCTTCAATAAGGCCAGCACGAGTCTTGAAAATAACAGGATCCAAAATGATTTGAAAGAGAATGAACGGGCCTTATTAAAAAAAAATCTCCACCTCGAACCTTTAAACAGATCAAAACCTTTGATATTTTATTTTTTAATAAGCTCCAACTATTGGGCCATTAGGCTGGGTAGGGCAACTTTTGCCCTATCCACATGACCCAAGCAGTGACCCAGGGTATCCTTATGTCCTGAGCGCCTTTTGGCCCTAAGAAAGCGCTGGCAGCGACTTATTGCTTCTTTCGACCAGGGGCTAGAGGTCAACACTTATTGCTTCTCTCGACCTCATAGAAGCCTTTCATCTCTCCTAAACGGTCACATTCTCACTTTTCTCTCACAAATTTCTATTACCCATGCTCGTATGAACCTTGGTCACTTAAAGCTTAATCATATGAAGGATGCCTACTAAGAAGAAGAAGCAAGGGCTCTCTTATGGAATATTTTTCACGCATATATTTCATATTCTTGAGGTTGATATGACTGGGGAAATAAGATAAAATCCCAAAGACCCCAAGGAGTATAACTAAGAAAACCCTTCGGTTGATGGGTTTTTTCAAAATGATGATGAAGAATGGGTAGAGGAAGGTGTGGTGACACCTCAGAAAGGAGGTGCAGGAGGTTCAGATTCTGAGGAAGATGAAGACCCACCTAATAAAATATAAAATTAGAGGGAGTGTTATAGCAATTAAAGCTATTACATGATATAACTTGATGACTTAGTTGTTGTTGTGTATTTTGTTATATATAATAGTTTATTGACATGTATGTTATATATTATTATTTC
Organism: Myrica gale; assembly: GCA_963930655.1. Classification (NCBI taxonomy): domain Eukaryota; kingdom Viridiplantae; phylum Streptophyta; class Magnoliopsida; order Fagales; family Myricaceae; genus Myrica; species Myrica gale. The sequence continues at coordinate 9,128,594 of OZ005619.1, read as the reverse complement.
ACCATACATTATGATATATTATATTGATGCCATGTTAAATACATTGAAACATAATATTTGATATATTAGAATATGTTTAATTGGTATATAGTGCTTCACTATATTTAAAGTTATAAAGGCATAGTATAGCATGCCACTCATGTAGGATATTGTTATACCATGATATATCATATTATATTATAGTATATTGAAGTTATTAAGGTATAGTATAATATGTCACACAAGGTATAGTAGTATATGGTAGTCCATCATATTGAAGTTATTATGGTATAGTATAGTATGTCACTCAAGTACAATATTGTTATAGCATGATATATCGTATTATATTATGATGTCAAAATTCATATTGTTATTTTAGCCTTGGTTTGACAACAATGCATACATTATGTATGATCAAAATGGTTCATTAGAGCGTAATAAGAGTCTTAGTAGTTTATTTATTTAACAAGTTCTTAATCAGGGAGCGTGATGCGGATTTGCTAGTGCGATATAAACATTAGCATATATAATTCTTGCATCAATTTATCTCTCACATGATCTGTCACGTCCTGAACGCTAACCCGAAGGGCCAATGACAGCTGCGAGCATTCCCGATCGAATGCTCCAGCTAACTTAACCTTGACATTGCAGCGGAATTTTTTTTATACTACTAAGAGAGACGGGCCAAAGAGATTCACATATATTCAACTTACACAAAATGACTTCAATAATAATAGTGTAAGTATCATAATTACAATACATAAACAAAACACTTCATCAGTGACAGACAACAATGGTCTATGTGTTAGGGACCCCGGTCTAGGCCACCATAACAATGCCAACTCCCGCCAAGTGATTCGAACACGATCACCCCAATCGATCCTCCTAAACCGTTATCTGTAACACACGAGCTGTTTATATAGGATCTAACACTCAAAATGGAGAATACTCGAGATCTTTATTGAAGAACACGAAGAACGTGGCTAAGGGTTAATTAGCCCAAAGACCACAAGAACAAAGAACAATCCCGATCAAGGGTTAATTAGCCCAAGAACGGGTACCCAATCTAGGTTGTAAGCCTAGAATGAATCCCAAGTAACAAGGTTATTAGCCTTGAAACTGACTTAGCATATACTTGCCTATGCTCGGCCAAATCCCACCCTAAAAGCACTAAGGCTCTACTATTCTCTCTATTCTCTGAAAGCCTAACTCTAATGCACTTAAGGGTGTTTATATAGACATCCTTAGGTGCTTACAATCCCTAATTGACTCAATCATAATAAATTCAAATCACAATCAAATCTAAATCAAATCCCTTGAATCAAGTAGATTTGATATTACATGCCTAATATAACAAGAACATAAAGGAAATGAATCTTCTAGAGTTTAGGAAAGAATCCCTAAATCTAGAAGATATGATCTATTCAATCATAACACAAAAGGGAACTAATCTCTAAGATACCTCCCTGATCGTTGGGATCTCGCCGTCTTCCGCCGCCGTCGCTTGCACCACCATAGGTGGTGATGCTCCTCCGGGTCCCTGGCCCGTCCTCTTCCATTCCCCACTAGCACCGGTAGGGGTGGTGGTACTCTGCCACTGGTGGTGGCTGCCGGTGGTGGCCATCCTGTGTCATGACACTCCTTTGTCTGCTGGCCAAGAACTTGCTGTGGCTTCTTCTGCTGGCCTGCTGCTGCTGCATGGCTTGGCTGGTGGCCAAGGACTTGCTGTGGTGCCGTGCCATAGCAAAACCATGTGCTGTCATGGCATGTTTGCGGCCGGCTGGCAAGCCAAGCATGGGTGTTGGTGAGGCGCCATGCCTTGTAAGGGGCGCTAGGGCGCCTAGCTTGCGCGCGCGCGCTGGTGCCAAGGCATGGCTACGGTGTTGTCATCGGCCGCGCTGTGGGCGTGTCATGAGTGCCCATGTATGTCCTTAGCGCCTCATCTCGACACCTATCCTCCCACGCATGGCTTTTGCCGCCCACGTCATCACTGGGGATCCTTTCACTATTGCCACTAACATCTCAAAAGATTGCTCTGAGGCCTTTCCTCTCAAGATAAGTAGTCCTCAGGACTCCTTTCACCTGGCACATCTGGAATGATACAATTTAAAACTTGTGAGTCAAAAGACTTAGTAAGGGAACATGAACTTTTAAAGAATGCATGATCATGAATTTCGATGTGCATGTATGCTCAATGATTGCATATGAAACATATGCACTTGCTCTTCTTGATCTTGAAAAGACTTTCTTTCTTGACTTTTGGGCTACTTATCTCGCTCTATTTACCCCTGAAGTCTGGGTTGTGCGTTCCCATCGGACACAACTTATTTACATTGAATCCTCTCTTCAATAGCCAACCCATGGCCTTCTTGCCCTTATTTTCACTCTTAAGCTTACTGACCTAAACCTCAATCCTTATAAATATGTTCCAGCATCACAATTCTTCAAGTCTCATACATGATTCACCTCAAACTCTTAAAGACAACACAACATGCAAGCAATCCACTTAACCCGAGCATATTTCCTCCATTTTCTCCAAATATAACCAATGTGCTTAGGTAATTAGCTTGTTGTTCTATCTATAAAACCAACATATAATGCACTTAACAGCAAGCAACATCTAAGAACATGCCATACATCAAATCAGCAAACTAATATCAAGGCAACCGGCCAATATGCATTGCTAAGTTCTTCCAATTTCATGTCATCCACTTACATGCATGTTAGCTCATCTCTAAATACATTTGTTCATTGATTATCCATACTTAATCACAAGAACACACAGCAACCAACTCACTTCAAACAAATCACAAGATTCGGTCAAGGTATCTCAAATCCTACATGCATGTCAAAATCCTTGCATGAACATGTTTCTATTCTCCCATCCAAGCAAAACCGTGACCATCACACTCCTCCACTACCAGCAACTTCACAACCAACCCAACACTACAACCCACAATACATCCTAAAAATTTGACATTCAAGAACATGCAAGGAAACATCATACAATATTCGGCCAATAGAAAACTAAAGGCCGAACTTACCTCGTTGTTGCTTCTCTTTCCTTTCTCTTCTCCCTCTCCTTTTCTTCACCTTCTTCTTCTGCTTCTTCTTGGTCTCCTTCCCCTTCTTCCCCTTCCTCTCCTTCTTCTTCTTCTTCTTTCATGGTTCAAACTCCCTTTCTCTCCTTTCCTCTCGGGTTCTCACTTTGTGCCCTGAATGAGAGTGGTGTGAGATGTGAGGAAGTGAATGAATCTAGCCTAATTCATGTGAAAGGGGGGGGGGAACATTCTTGTTTCCATCACCCCACCCCATTGGCGGCAATGGGTGACAACTTTTGTCCTTTTGTTTTGTTTTCTATGTCTTTTTGCTGTTCACGTAACACCCTTCAACACTCCTAATCTCTCTTTGTGTTTTATTTCCAGCACACATATTCTTCTAAAGGTCAAAGCCCTAGTAATATTTAATTTGACATGATAAAATTTACAATATAGAAAATCACAAACAACATAGCATTTAATTTATAATTAAAAATGCACAAAGAGGTGCTAAAATTTTCCTTTAGATAACAAAATAAGTCAATCATACATTTCCAAATATTCATCATATCAGCCCCTAAAAGTCAAGTAACAAGGTCTTAAAATATTCAAAATGACATGGAAGAACTGTGAGACCCCGTATTTCATTTTTGCTATTTGCTCTATGTGTTTGTTTTGGATTTAAATTCAAGGGGCCGTTGTTTGGCCAATGTAAGGTGTTAAGTTGATTATGATATTTTGAATTATAAGTTTTCCTTAAGTATTTTCATTATGATGTGAAATTATGTTAGTATAATTTGTCATGGCCGAAATTCTCAAGGTAGATTTTCTTTATGAATTAATTTTTCCATTTGCCTATTTTTATACTACCATGATTTACTAAATTAAATGCCAAGAATATTTGGAGAGTGTTTTCATTCTTATTGATTGCTGAAATTCTTTAAGTAAAATTCATTACATATTAATCTATGGTTGTGAAATCCTATGTTAGTGCATGTAGATTACTCCATGTCTTTATTATGTAACCTTAATCTCCATTAGGTAATCTTAAGCTTCATTAGGAGAACTAAGTGATAAGCTAGTGTGATTATAGATTAGTTTAATAGAGAACCAAATGATAAGTCCCTGTGCTTATAAAGTAGTCCATGTGAAAATAGAAAAGCAAAGTGAAATAAGAGATAAGTGGAAGTCAAGTGAAGAAGGAGATGAGTTTCACGTGAATGGCAAAGAGGGGAGAGAAGGTAGGTTGAAAAGTGATGTGGTTAAAGGCTAGAAAAAGGGATGTGATGGTAGGCTGAAAAAGGAGATGTGATGCGAGATGAAAATTTATGAGAATTGGAAGAGGAATCACGTGGGAGTTAAAATTGGAGGCAAAGAAATGGATAAGGAGAGGGGACAAGCACTTAATGACCTGACATGTCACATGGGCTAAAGCAACTCAGCTCACTTCACTCTTCACCTCTCACATTTCAGCTCATTTCTTTTCCGAAACACTCCTTCACTTCTCCATAGCATCTCTTTTCCCTTTGTAGCCATTTTCAGCAGCTTCTCTCCTCACCGCACCTTCAGCCTTAGCACAACACCCATCTTGCTCTCACTCAACCCATTTAAGCCACACAAGAGAGAAGCCGAGAGTTGGAGTAGAAGGAGAAGTTTGAACTGATTAGTAAGAAGCTGAAATCCTAGGAATAGAAGAGGTAAAGGATCTAATTTCCTTGCATGTTCATCTCTTCTTTTTTCTTTCTTAGATTCTGACCATATGTATCTTAATGCTAGGTGTTCTTTGTCATCACTAATGACCAGCCTCAAGGTAAGCTAGGGTTTGGTTTTCTCAAAGCAAAAAACTTGCTGTTTTGGCCGAATAAGCTTGTTCTTTTTGTGTTCATTCTCTCTTTGAATATGCTTGAATAATAGATCTGATCTAGGTTGGGATTGTTGATGTTGCTATTGTTGAAGGGTTTAAGCCACGATTTTGGGCTATGGTGTTGTGATGTTGAGTAGGTGTTGGAGGAAAGGATTAGGCCGGGTTGATAGAGGAAGTGGTAGTGTAGTTGTTGTTGGATTATTATCATGCATGTGCAATGAGATTAGATAGGAAATGATGCATGCAGGTGATGCTAGTTATGGCCAAATGGAGTGTTGGTACTGATCTTGGTTTTTGCTCTTAAAGTACAATATCAATCATGATCATGCTATGTTATGGCCATGAGTTAGATTAGATAGGAATTTGAACAATGTTGCTTGGAGATTGAATAGTCATGAAATGAATTGTGTGGATTTGATATTGATCAAAAGAATCAAGTTAGAAACCATGTTTAAGATGTTGGAATAGGGAGTTATTAGTGACCTGTTTTTAGGCATCATCACACTCGATCAGCGTGCGACTCATGCTAGAGCGGCCTTAAGGAAAAATGTTGGACAGAGTCGTGCCGCTTGACCAGCGCTCGACAGGTGCTCGAGCAGCCTTAAGGAAAAATGTTGGATAGAGTCGTGTCGTTTGACCAGCGTTCGACAGGTGCTCGAGCGGCCTTGGAAGATTTCATCTAGATTCATAGCGCTCAACTGTCGTTCGAGCGAGGCTAGATAAAAATTGGACAGAGACTTGGCGCTCGACTGGTGCTCGACAGGCGCTCGAGCGAGACCTGTTAAATTTCAGATATGTTGAATTTTTGAGTTCCTATTGAAGACGTGTGAAACCCCATCATTGAGGCTAGTTAACCAAACATAGTTAAGAAGTTTGTTGAGGTTAGGATTGTGGGAATTCGATAGACATTAGTCCAGGCGTGGTATGATGTAAGGTATTGAATAAGGGATATTAGCTAGACGTACGATAAGTTGCTGATTTGGCTTGAGATACTTAGCATGAGATGTTGTTGCTGAATTTCATGAATAGACTTGAAATCTATGATGTCAGTGGGAAGAATCAGTGTACTTACTCGATATTAAGTGAATTGCATAGTGGTCCCTTAGCAACCTGATTGGAGATGGTTGATGCTTATGTTTGATCGCTTTTCTTCAAATTGTTTTACGAAAACTAGTTAAAGTAATATTTTGTAAATGAAATCATATTTCAAAGATATGTACTTTTGAAAAACCGAGAACATTTATAAGTATTTGTATGTTTGTTTGATTAGTTCTCTAAACATTATGTAACGTATGTAACTCGCTTGTAGGCAAAGCACCATTCGAATATCCAGAGAAGCGAGGTAAGTGGAAGTAAGTAGAAACTTACACTTTTACGAAAACTGGAATGGTACACAACATGGTTTTTCATGAACAAGCATAGCATCATAAGCAAGCATGACATGACACAAGCATTTGCATGATTTCTAAAGAAAGTTTTTTTTATGCAAATGAAGTATGATAGTTTTATGTCAAGTTAAGTTAAGGGCTCTGGTCTGTACCGTACCATCAAGAAGGACACCTATACCGAAGGACGAATGTGAGAAGGATGGGTGATCCTAGAGGTAAGTGCAAACCACACTGAAGGACGAATGCGAGAAGGTGTGGACCACCAAGGGTCGTGTCTAGCCTCACTGAAGGACGGATGCGAGAAGGTGGGCTAGCTCGACCAGATGTAATGTCTCCAAGGGAAATAGGGGACAGTTCCAACGGGAACGCACTGTCACGCCCCAAACGCCATCCCGCAGGTAACCGTGACAGCCGCGAGCATTCCCCGAGAACACTCCAGCGCTTACACTAACTCTTACAGCGGAAACTTTTTTTTTTTATACACATAAGATTGCTCACTCAGGATCCACATGTTGGCTGAAATACAAGCTCGATGAACATAACCCCTCGGTATACGAATTATAATTCAGAAAGGTCTTTACATTGCATCTTGTTTGCAAACTTATATAAAACGTACTAGGGCAACATACTGCCACTCAATCAAAACCAGCACTCACTAGTGCTACCTCGGAGTTCACCAACTCCGGCTCCAATTCCCAAACTTCCAGGATTTCTACGTGAGATACTCCTCTGCTCCCTAGTTATCTTGTGGATCTGGAATGATACGATTTAAAAACTATGAGTCGAAAGACTCAGTAAGGAACAACAATTTGAAACATGGGCTTTGATAACATGACTTTAAAAACTTACTTGCTTCAATACACTGTAGAGTTAAGAAAAGAATGCATAACTGTGAGTCATGTGATAGTGCATAAAAACCATGATGCATATGCATGCTCCGTGATGCACATGCCATGCACTAAAATCTCTTGCCACTCTTGGCCTTTTCAAATGCATTTCAAATCTCGAAATTGGCCCCAGGCCCTTAAAAATATTTCTTTCATAACTTGTACTTGAAATTGGCCCTTGGCCCTTGAAAATCACTTATTCATACTTGTGGCTTACTCGCTCCATTTAACCCCATGAAGTCAGGGTTGTGCGTTCCCTTTGGAACCGTCCCCGATTTCCCTCGGAGATCTTACATATGGTCAAGCTAGCACACCTTCTCGCATTCGTCCTTCAGTGGCTAGACATGACCCTTGGAGGTGCCACACCTTCTCGAGTAACGTTCCTCGATGTGGTTGCACATACCTCACGGACTAACCCATCCTTCACAAACAACGTCCCTCGGTATGGGCGTCCATCCATCCATCCTTCACGAACAACGTCCCTCGGCAAGGATGTCTTAGGTTCCATCCATCCATCCTTCACGAACAACGTCCCTCGGCATGGATGTCGAACCTCACTTAACTTGGTACGGGTTCAATCAAAGCCTCCGGGCTTAATCATAACATAAATTCTCTTTCATTTGCATAAAATAACTGTTCATGTTTCTATGAAATGAACATGCCATGCCACTCTTGAAAACATCGTAATTTCATTTGCATCAAAACGTCTCTCATGCGTTCATGCAAATGATCATGCTATGACATGTTCGAAACATCATGGGTTCTTGAAACATTCTTTATGCAATACATTTCATACGTATTAAAAACATCTTGCCATGCATAATAAAACATGCAGTGTATCATTCCAGATTTCCAAAAGGGGTAAGATTCACTTACAGTACTCCTTGCAATCTCCTTAGATCTCACTTGGCTCTTTGCCTACAAAGAATAAGTTCGATTCTTAATATACTAAGTTCACATGAAAGTATATCAACACGCTCGGTTCTATGAACTATTCGAGGAAACCTATCTTGAAATCCACTAAGGAACGAATAGTGATAATTAAACACTTAACTTAATCTAACGATATAATATAGTTGCCGGATTTCTCTTAATCCAATTTGAACTTCCTGATCATCCCCTTAACTTCGTACTTCCCATCCATCGGAATATATCCGAATAGCAACTATATTATATTTCTTCGATATCATACATATATATATATGTATATCACTTTAATTCTTTTAATCATTTAAATATTTTATTTACTCTTTTCTTTAACTAATATTCAAAACTTAGGTTATTTAATCATTTAATATTTTATTGCAATATAATATATATATACATATACATGTCTCGATTAGGGTTTAATCGACACTAATGGATTTAGGATTAAACCTAAGTCTCCCATTATCTCATGTGCTCTACTAAAATCTTACATTAAACCATCAATAACTTTAATCATGATTAAATCTTGATTTGGACCTTAAACCTCAATTAATCCGAAATACTAACCCTAACTAGGGTTTCGAATATTTCATCACATGTTCATGGTTCCTCAATATTATTCCAATTAGCCTAATCCCCAATTTCAAGTATCCAACACAACAATTATAACCTATTTATCATAATTTACAATTAGGGTTCTTTTACTTCAACCATTCGGCCAACACTAATTTTATGCATCCTTTAATCACAACTTCAACTCCAATGGTGATCCCATCCTCCATTCAACAATTTCACAACCTAGGATCTAAGAATCCAAACACTAACACAATATATCATGCTCATACCATTCGGCCAGCACATGTGTTTCATCCAATAATTATGTTTTCTTTTGTTTCCTTCAATTTGCATGCATCCTTTACCTAACATAATTATCTACCATGTATTAGGTCATAAATCTTGCACAAATCATGGCCAATGTCCAGATCTAAACATATACAAAATTATACATGAAGACCTAAGCATATCATATTCGGCCATACCTCAAAATGTCACATTTTTCATGCTAAAAATTATAACATGCATATCCTTTGCATTTGTGACCTAACTAGCATGCATCAACTTCATATCTTCATCAAATACTCCCATCAACAATAGATCTATACTTTAGGAACTTCGACAACAATAGATCTAAGAAAATATCCAACTTACATTCGGTCAAACATAACATAAGTCTAGATCTAAACTTATCTAACATACATTGTTCTCCTTTTGTATTTATGACCTATTTGCATGCATTAACCCCATAGATTCGAACCTCTCTCACATGTACATTGTTTTTACATCATCAAGACCATAGTTAAACACTTAGATATAATATTAGAAAGACCAACAACACAAGATCTAAGCATATAATTCGGCCATCACTATGCTTAACCAACAACAACACATTTTTGGTCTTACCTTGATGATTATCCCAAGCTTGAGTACCTAGAACAATAAAAATGCCCTAAGTTAGTACTTATGAAAACTTTAGGTGAGATTATCAAATAGAACCAAGCCTACCTCTACCTTCACCAAACTTTTACCCAAACTCCTCCTTCTTCCAAGTTTTCACCAAGATCCTTCCTTTCCAACTTTCGGTTCACCCCTCTTTGCAATGGTCCCAAGCTTGATCACAAGGTGTTAAGATGGAGGTTTTTATGGTGGGGAAAATAAGAACAAAGAAATGCTTGAAACTTGAATGGTTTAGTTCTAGGAAAGTGAGCTAGATTTCAACAAGGGAAAATGGCTAGGTGAATAGAAATTTCCAAGAGAAGAGATGAGTTGCACAAAAGGGGATTTGGTTACCTAGAGAAGAGAAACAAACTTAGAGCTTTAGAGAGTGATTGGTTGCAAGAAGAAAAGAACAAGCTTAAGCTCAAAGGGGAGATTCGGTCAAGAGAGAAAGAGAGAGAGAGTTGAAGTGGGAGGGTGATATTCGGCCAAGAGAAGAAATGCTAAGTGTGAGGGGGAGTTCTCTTGATGCAATTGAGTCTCCCAAGATAATTTATTGCAATGAAAAATGACAAGAGATGGTGGAAGTGACAAGAGAGAAAGAAGGAAGGGTGGGGGTGAACTTAGGTGAGTTTGGCCGACCAAGGCATGCCTTTTCTCCTCTCTTTTTATTTTTTTTTTCTTTTCACTTTTTCTCACATCAACTCTTGTCCCCTCTCAAGCCATGCCTTTGCATTAAATTCTCTCCTTTCTCACTTAAGCTCTACGTAAACTTCACCCATGGCTTGATCTCTTTTTGCTTTTTCTCTTCCATTGAATTGTCTTGTCTCATAAATGCTCTCTTTTCACATCTCACAACTTCACATGGCCTACACACTTTATGGCTTTTCACTTCTTTACAACTCACATGGTCCATCACTTTAGCTCTTCATTCCTACGTAAAAAGCCTTGTCCTAATTCCTCATTTATGTTGTTTGGTTGAAATGCAACTAACTTAGTTACTATCACAACTAACTTTCAAGTTAGTTACTTTATCACATAACTTATCTCCTATAAGCTCTCTAGCTTATCTAGTTCCATTACATAACTTATCACCTCATAAGCATGATCCCTTATCTTATGATAGTGGCTCTAGCCTATCTCTACAATAGCCACATCCACTTATTGCATGAAAAGTTTCCCTAACTTATCATTATGCTTGCTTATCACTTATGATAAGCAAGTGTGCTTATCATTTTAATTCTCTCTTAACTTATCATATGTCTAATAACTTATCATCTATTATTCTAATGATAATTCAACTTATTAATCTAGGTAAAATAATAATAATATAGACCACCTATTAATGATACACCAAAAATATTCAACACTTAAAGGAAATACATGATTTTATTCCTATTTAATTATTTTCGGCCTATATATATAAAAATCTTTAATCATAATCTAAATTTTATGGATTATGAAATATATTAGGCAAATGAAATATAAATTCATAAGAGAGAAACTCACCTTGCAAATTTCGGCTCCTAGCAAAATATAATTTAAGCTTTGCACAAAAATGACAAGAAAATTATTTAGGAAATTTCATGAAATAAAATCTCATTTTAATTGATGTACCATATCATAAAGCTTAGGCCATACATTGGCCAAAAATATGTCTCAATAATAAAATTAAAGCTAATACATCAGAAATTAAAAGCTAATACATAAGAAATAGCATGAGAAATAATCGGGGTCTCACACGCACAACCATGACTTCAGGGGTAAATGGAGCGTATGTAGCTCACAAGTCAAGAGAAGAATACTTTTAAGGACCATGTGTCATTTTAAGTACAAGAACATGTTTTCAAGTTCAAGAGCATGTGCATACCCAATAAGCATGCCTGCACATCAAGATTTACGTTTACTCATGATTTTTCATGTTCATGTCATAAGCTCATGTTTATAAGTTTACGTTTTCCCTTTCTGAGTCTTTTGACTCACAGTTTTCAAAAATGTATCATTCTAGATGTTTCAGGTGAAGGAAGTCAGGAAGACTACCTGTCTTGAGAAAGAAGACCTTTATGTATTTTGTTGTTGTGATTTGATCTTTGTGATCTGTCACTTAAGAAATGTATATATGAGATGTAATTAAGAAACTACTCGTATTTTGAAGTCTATTATTAAGTTAAGTCATGATCAGTTCTTTGGCTCGCCTCTCTCGATTCTATTCCGCTGTATGTATGGTTAAGTTCGCTGGAGCTTTCCTTCGGGATTGCTCGCGACTGTCATTGGCCTACGGGATAGCGTTTGGGGCGTGACATACAGGATTGGGGAAGCTTATAATGGAGGTCCAAAATGAGTCAAATTCATAATTCAACATATTAGAGGATGGGATATTGGGATATCGAAATCGTCTGTGTGTGCTTAATGATGATAATATTAAAAAGGTCATTTTGGAAGAAGCCCATCGTTCTCTTTACCGTGTTCATCTAGGGAGCACAAAAATGTATCGGGATATGAGGAACTCTGTCACGCCCCGTGCTAGTACATCCCCCCTAGGCTCACCTATAGGAATGTATGCACACAATCGGGGATTATGACACGAATAAATCCGATCAAATTCTGACGTTTGGCCTCGAAAAGCTTGACAGAAACCGATTATTTCAAAATTTATATGTAAAAACAAATATATGATATATCAATTTATTGTAGACGTTAGAAATTTTGATTTGGAAAAATTTTAATGAAATATGACGAGTACTTATCAAAAGTAGAGGTTTAAGAAAATTAAAGGAATGAAATATACAACTATAAACAGTTCCACTAGGATCATGAGTTTTCTTTCTACAGAATATCCTTCATGAGGAAAACAAGAGTAAAAGAAAATAAGTACAAAAGTGGAAGCTGTAGACAACAACCATGAAAACGCCTAACTACAACTGGATCTAAACCAACAAAAAGTAACTACTACTGACGTCTAATCAATCTCCGACTTAGTGTTGGAGGTGAGGTCAATAATCTCGTTATCCCCAATGCTCTCTACCGGCGGCACCGGTGAAGGTGGGACAACGTACAAAAGAGTTGGGTCAACACCGATCAGCCCATAATCCTCAAATAGGGGAACAGGGAAAGCAGGTGGATCCTTGAGGCACCATTGGGGCTTGTACCCCACGAATATCTCAAACGTATCCGTGACAAATGTCCATATCGCCATCACTAGTATGTACGGGTCAACATTCAAAATCTCCTCGCTCATAAAAGTCAACATCGGTTCTGCCCGTTGCCAACAACCACAGTAGTACATACAAAAGAATTAAACAAATAAAGGGGTGAGTCCTACTGACTCAGTAAGGGGGAAAGGGGGCATGTCATGCAAAACAATAATCTATAAGCGTGGATTATAATAAACAGAATAACGATGTATGATTGATGTTATGCAGACACCAAATCTCCATTAAGGAAGCTCCTTTAAAAAAAGGTAATACGATTTGGGAAGAAAGGAAAGTTGAATTCCAGATATGTTGGTCCAGTGGCATAAAGGGTTGCATTGCCACCAAATCTTTCGGGAATGCATGATGTATTCCATGTGTCTTTATTGCGAAAATACATTTCTGAGCCAACTCATGTCATTGATTATGAACCTTTAAAGATTCAGGATAATTTGACTTATATGGAGAAGCCTGTATGGATTTTGGACAAAAAGGAGCATGGACTATGGACAATGAAATTCCCCAAGTAAAGGTGTTGTGGAACAATCAATCCGAAGTGGAAGCGTAATGGGAATTGGAGGAAGAAATACGATCAAAGTATCTGCACTTATTTGAAGATTGAGGTTAGTAGCTAAATTTTCAAAATAGTAAGTTAGGAATTAGTTTCACTTAGTAAATTTCGAGGCCAAAATTTTTTTAAGAGGGGGAGATTGTAACGCCCAAAAATTTCTAATAAAGAGATAAAAGTATTTAAATTATGTTTGACATTTGAAATTCAAAACATTCTCTTTAGATTTCAAATTTGAGTTTCTCATTTAAATAGTTGAATTCTTATCTTTGATAAAACTTTTAAAAGTTCTAATGACTTTACGGATTTTCAGTGATTATTTAAATTGAAGTGTTTAAAGTTTAAAAGGGAGACTATTTTAAATTTTCAAACTATATTCAACTCTTTAAAATTTAAAAATGAGATGGATTTGAAATTCGAAACATTGTTTTTAAAATTTATGAATTGATCGTGTGTTTTTAAGTAACACGATGGATTATTTAATTTTTATGAGTCGTAATATCAACCCAAGATTGGATGAATTGAGTTTATAAAAAACATATCCCTTTTTTGATAAAAAATGCCTATCTGAATATTTTAATGCTATGACTTTCGAACAACAATAAATGATAGCAATAAGTACTGAAAGTTCAAGAGCAACCCAAGAGAGGGGTGAATTGGGTTCCAAAAAAAATTATACGATTGCAAAGAGACTTAAGCACATACAAAAGATAAGACAAAAGATTAATGAACAACAATATATGCAAAATTAAGGAGGTAAAGAGATAGAGAGATAACACCGTGTTTTTAGGTGGTTCGGCCAATCCTTGCCTACGTCCACCCCCAAGGCTATAGACTTCCTTGGGCTTCCCTTACTATAATCAAATAGCAAGTACACCTTAGCTTCCGGGGTGCTAAGGAACCGTTACAAAGCGTTTTTAAAGCTCACGCTTAAACTTTCACAAATCCTCACAACCTAGAGGATTTCTTTTACTCTCACAAGTAGGACCCAGTGTTTACTCAACATTCTCAAGCTTTAAATGAAGTGGGTACAAGGAAAAAACTCAAGTATTGGCTCTTAAAGCCGAATTTACAAGTGAGTGGCACACGAGTAGGAGAGAGAGAGTGGCTTTACAATATAGAAGACTCGAAAACTATGATGGTGAAAGAGCAAGCCTTCTCAAAGGATGTGGAACTTCACTCTTCTCAGTGCTTTCCCTCTTTTTCTCAAAAGTTAGGTCACGGAGTTATTGCCAATGTCGTGCAAGTAGGTGAGAGAGCTGATTTCTTCAACTACTGGTCTTGAATTTAAACAAAGTCTTCTTCAACGGTCGGTAGGGTAGGTGAGATGGCCGTTGGGAAGTTGCCCGTGAAATGAGAGGCAAATAAATGCGTCTGATTACTTTCCGGAAAATCCTCAATTTCGTGAGATGTGCTGACACATCAAATAGTAAGTGCTAACACATAGAAAAATGAGCAAAAAGTGAGTAATCGGGAGTTAGTGCAATGTGTCGACACCATGTCATGTATGTGTCGACACCATGTTTTCACCATTCGGGAGTTAGTGCAATGTGTCGACACCATGTCATGTATGTGTCGACACCATGATTTCCAGTCTCGGGAATAAGTGTAATGTGTCGACACATGTCCTGTATGTGTCGACACCTAAGCATCCTGGAAGAAAAACTCGGACTTTTTAAGCTTCAAAACCATTTAAAGACCTTTTTAAAGATTTCCACAAAGGAGAAAAGTTTGTTTCAACAAGCGTAATGATGCTTAAGTGATTTCAAGGAAGTTTTAGTTAGAGAACATTAATCCATTTGAGATAAGACTTGGAAAAGATGGATTTGACAAAGTTAAAATAAAAAAGTCTTTAATCATAGAGAATTTTGTTATCATCAAAATCATTTAAAGATTGTTTGCAATACAACCTTGGGCTAACAATCTTCCCCTTTTTGATGATGACAAAAACATATTAAAAACAACAATTTACTAATAAATGGAAAAGCTCCTCCTGAGAACAAGCAGGAGTTTTTCATACATTTTTAGAAAAAAGACTTTAGGATTTAAAAAAAAAATTGCAAGAGTTTCCTTTGTAAGTGGAGGTTTCCCATAATTTAAAAACAGGAGAAAACACTTCTATATCAACCTCCAATCCACCCAAACTTCAAAAAATAACCAAAACACAAGACTTCAAAGGAAAGGAATTTGAGTTTTAGAACGAATACCTTGAAGCAAGTCTCAATTTTCCTCAATGAAGTGCACAAAGATAAGCACTTCTCAAGTATCTTAGGTACCAATGATAGATGCTAATGAGATAGGCAATATGTATAAGCATAAAACAATAGATACTCATTTAGAAGATAAATAAGTCAAAAAGTACTTCCAAGACAATAAAAAAATGCAAGTTACAAGATCAGTTCAAGCAATCAAAAAGAGAACAAATAGAGATAAGTACGACAAAAGGAATGTTCTCTAAACGAGCTAAAGTTCAGCACTAATACACTTTCTCCCCTTTTGGCATCATCAAAAAGAGATAAAGAAGGGGGGCAAGTAAGAAGATTATGGAGAACCAAGGGGAGGAGGAGGATGGTCCACATCAAACTTCTTCAGCCAATTAACCCAATTGGTGGAGAACCAATACGTCCATCTGATCACCCGGGGACGAAGATTTCGATCTGCATCCAAATGAATTTCTGTGGCCTTTATCACATCATCAGCGGTGGACTGCATAGTGGTCTTGAGAGTTTCAGAAGTGGAGGCAAATTCATCAACGGTTCGTCGGATTACATTGCTGGCCACATGAATACTATTGCTGACTTGATGTTTGAGATTCCTCATGTCCTTAGAGAGGACCTCAAAATGTTGGGAGTGCTCAGCAAGGATTTTCTTGATGTCATCGAGCCCGGTTTTCATAGTAAATGCCAAATCCTCCATGGCTTTTCCCAAATTCTTCTGTTCTTGCTTAATCTCATCTATGGAGACTTCGAGAGAGTTTAAATGAGACTGATGAGAGCTACCAGCAGCAGCCTTCCGGGAAGAATATCCAAAAGGTGGAGGGGAAATTGAAAGAGGAGTATGCTCCTCAAAGGGAGTTCTTTCAGCGGTTTCAGCGTCGTCTTCATCAGTACTATCTTCTCCAGATTCTAAACCCCTTGTATCGGATTTTTGGGGTGTCATAACACTTTTCTTCACCCAATCCCCATCTTCATTTTGTATAAAACCCATTAGTTTAAGAGTTTTCTGATTATACTCTTGAGACTCTTTGGGTTTTTCTCTAACAGCCCCAATTAGATTAACATTAAGGGCTTGAAAGACATGAGTGAAAAATATCCCATAGGGTAGCCCTTGTCTCTTCTTCTCATGGGCAGCTTTCATATGCATTAACATCAAATGCCCGAGATTCATACGTGTTCGGGTAATCAAACAATACATAATAAACATTTCCAAATACGTAATGTACTCAAATTTACCAGTCCTTGGTAAAATGATATTGCACACCGTATGATGCAATATTCTTCTATGAACAGTAAGGGTACTGGCAGTGGGCTTAATCACGGTTTCTAGGGTTGGATTATCCAATACCACCCTAAGAATATCGAGTGGCTCTATTTCAGACATCCCCATCCAACTATAGGCATCAAAGAATTTCTTTCCATCATTGGGGGTAGAGACCAAGTTGTTTAGAGCATTGACAGATAAATCTAAGTGCTTGCTATTGACATAACTTGTGATAGTCTCAGATTGAGAGAATTGAAGATTGGCATACACCATTTTCACTAGACATACATAGCACTCAACCTTTAAATTGACAAAAGTACTCCATCCTTGATATTCAAACATTGCTCTAAAATCAAACCCACTGTCATCAAACCATTTGAAATTTGCCCAACGTCTAGCAATCACTTTTCTACCTCTAAAATCTTGTACATATCTATTTTTACAGAGACCTGACCTGTATATGTAGGCCTCGGTAGCTGGCATTACTTCTTCAGCAGTCTTCCCCTTCTTTCGTGCCCTAGAGCTGACTGAAGATGGAGTCTGAGGATTGGAACGCTTAGAGCGACTGGAGGACATCTTGATAGGGGTAATGGGAGTTGTCGGTGGTAAGGGTTTGAGAGGAGGCTGGTCGGTGAGGAAATTTCGTGGGGAAGAGAGAAAAATTGCACGGCTTGAGAGAGATAGAGAGGTCTGTGAAGAGAGAAAGGGGAAAATGTGCTGACTTTGCCCTAAGAGATATTAATATAACACGCGGGTACTGCATTTTTAAAAACACTGTGCCCGATATATGTGTCGACACATAGGAGCTATGAGTCGGCACATTGCACATATACCCGAGAGCCATTTTGAAGAGCTCAAGAACTGAAGCCGAAGTGTCGACACATGGAGTTATGAGTGTCGACACATGCTTTCTTGATGCAAAGTGCCATGAAAACCAGATGTGTTGACACATGGATTATCAAGTGTTGGCACATACCATACACAAAGAATTTCCAGAGAATATCAATTAAAGACATCATGAAGCATTTTGGCATATATACTCTAAACAAGTTTTAAGCACTTAATGAAGCATAATCAAGACAACAAAACAAGCCTATACCAACACATTAATCCAATGGAAATCTCATTCCTATCTCTTGTCGAATAAAACAAAATCTATCCTCATTGAGGGGTTTTGTGAAAATATCAGCAATTTGAAGATCAGTGCTTACAAATTCAAGAACAATATCCCCTTTTTGAGCATGATCACGAATGAAACGATGTTTGATCTCAATGTGTTTTGTCCTAGAGTGTTGAATTGGATTTTTTGAAAGATTTATAGCACTAGTGTTGTCACATTTTATTGGGATGAGAGAATAGTGAAGATTAAAATCTTCCAATTGTTGTTTCATCCACAATATTTGTGCACAACAATTGCCTACGACAATATACTCGGCTTCCGTAGTTGATAAAGCTACGGAATTTTATTTCTTGCAACACCATGATACTAGTGAGGGGCCAAGAAATTGGCAGGCACCACTAGTACTCTTTCTATCAATTTTGCAACCAGCATAATCTGCATCCGAGTATCCTAGTAAGTTAAAATCAACACTTTTAGGATAGAACAAACCAAGATTTTGAGTACCAACAAGATATCTAAAGATTCGTTTAACCGCAAGGAGATGAGATTCCTTAGGACATGATTGATATCTTGCACACATGCACACACTAAACATTATATCCGGTCTACTAGCGGTAAGGTATAGTAGAGAACCAATCATACCTCGATATTTTGTTTGGTCCACATCCTTACCTTTCTCATCTTTTTCCATTTTTGTGGTTGGACTCATAGGTGTGCTCATTGGTTTTGAATTTTCCATAGAGAATCGTTTGAGAAGATCCTTGGTATATTTTACTTGATTGATGAAAATCCCTTCATTGCTTTGCTTTATTTGGAGTCCGAGGAAATAGTTTAATTCCCCCATGAGGCTCATCTCAAATACCTTGCATTACTTGAGAAAACTCTTGACACAAGAATTCATTAGTAGATCCAAAGATTATATCATCAACATAAATTTGAACAATTAACAAATCATTGTTTTTCTCTTTAGTGAAAAGAGTAGTATCAATTTTGCCTCGTGAAAAACCATTTTCAATGAGAAAAGAGCTTAACCTTTCATACCATGCTCTAGGTGCTTGTTTCAATCCATAAAGAGCTTTTGTGAGCTTATACACATGGTCACTAAGCTTTTCATTTTCAAAACCCGGTGGTTGCTCAATATATACTTTTTCCGTAAGAAAACCATTTAAGAATGCACTTTTTACATCCATTTGAAAGAGTTTAAAATCTTTATAACAAGCGAAAGCAAGCAACATACGAATGGATTCTAAACGAGCAACTGGAGTAAAGGTTTCACCAAAATCAATTCCCTCTTCTTGATTATAACCTTGGGCTACCAATCTTGCCTTGTTTCTCACTACAACCCCGGATTCACCCATTTTATTTCTAAAAACCCATTTTGTACCAATAATTGGATAATCCTTGGGTCTAGGAACTAGATTCCATACTTGGTTTTTCTCAAATTGTTTTAATTCCTCTTCCATAGCATAGATCCAATTTTCATCATCTTTAGCCTCAACAAAAGTCTTAGGCTCAAGTTGAGAGATTAAAGCAAGATTATTAGCTTGATGAAGAGAGGATCGAGTCCTTACCCCTTTTTCAACATTACCAATAATTTGTTGGATAGGATGACTCTTGACATACTTCCATGATTTTGGTAGGTCATCATTATCTTGTTGAGACTCTTCTTGAAGCTTTTGAGGTTCTTGTTCTTGCACAAGTGTCTCCTCCTTGTCTTTGTCTATTGTGAGCTTTTCAACTTCTTTGTTAAGATCTACAATATCTTCATCATCTTTTCTCACAAGAAAGTTAGATTCATCAAAGACAACATGAATTGATTCTTCTACAATTAAGGTCCGTTTATTAAAAACACGATAAGCTTTGCTAGAGGTTGAATAACCAAGGAATATACCTTCATCCGCTTTTGCATCGAACTTACCCAAGTTGTCCTTATTGTTGTTGAGCACAAAACATTTGCAACCGAAAATGTGAAAGTAGCCAATATTGGGTTTCCTTTCGTTCCATAGCTCATATGGAGTTTTCTTAAGAATAGGTCTAATCATGCAACGGTTCATAACATAACAACTTGTGCTAACTGCTTCTGCCCAGAAATAGTTAGGTAAGTTGCTCTCACATAGCAAGGTTCTAGCCATCTCTTCAAGAGTCCTATTCTTCCTCTCTACAACGCCATTTTGTTGAGGAGTTCTAGGAGCCGAGAAGTTATGGTTAATACCATTCTCACCACAAAACTTTTCAAAGGAGGAATTTTCAAATTCTTTACCATGGTCACTCCTTATGCTAGAAATAGCAAAACCTTTTTCATTTTGAATTCTCTTGCTAAGTTTTTCAAAAGCATGAAAGGCTTCATCTTTATGAGCTAGGAATAGAACCCATGTGTATCTACTGAAATCATCAACAACAACAAAGCCAAAACGTTTACCTCCCAAACTTAGCGTTCGGGTTGGACCAAATAAATCCATGTGTAGTAGTTGAAGTGGTCTGGAAGTGGACACAATATTTTTGGGTTTAAAAGAAGATCTGATTTGTTTGTCTTTATCTTTTCAAAAATAAGATTAGGCAAACCCGAAACAAGATTTCGTTTGGCTAATTTTGAAATCAAGTCCATGCTTGCATGAGCAAGCCTTCTATGCCATACCCAACAATCTTTGTCATTTAGAGCTGAAAAATATTTTAAATTTTCTGAGGAAATATTCTCTAAATGAACAATATACACGTTTTCAGATCTATGTCCAATAAACAAGACTTTCTTGTTTTCAATGTTCTCAACAAGGCACATTGATGATTCAAAAATGACTCGGTTACCCTTGTCACATAGTTGACTAATACTTAATAGATTATGCTTTAATCCATCAACAAGAAGCACATTTTCAATGATGGGGTTAGGATACGTACCAATGCTACCAATGCCAAGTATTTTTCCTTTGCTATTATCACCAAAGGTGACCGAACCCTTTTCTTTGAGATACAAAGAATTGAACCAATTCTTGTCTCCAGTCATGTGCTTGGAGCATCCACTATCAAGGAACCAATGTTCTTTTGTTTCTTTGGACGTCAAGTACACCTGCAAAAGGAATCAACTTTTGATTTTTGGTACCCAAATCTTTTTGGGTCCTTTGGTGTTAAAATTAAAATCTTTCACCTTATCCTTTTGAATCCATATAAATTTGATTCCTTGAGAGGATTTCTTTCTAGTTGGACATGTGTGTGAAATGTGTCCAATTTTTTCACAAAAGTTATACATAGTAAATGATGGAGATGATTTTGTGATCATATATGAGTAAGACTTTTGATCATTAAAAGAGTCATATCCAATGCCACTTTTGTTGAAACAGCACCTTTGTGAGCCAAGAAGAATTTCAAGATTTTTCTTTCCTTGGGTAAATTTTGCAAGATCTTTAGTAAGAGAATCAACTTTTTCTTTTATTAGAATGTTTTCTGATTTTAAAACTCTTGATTCTTCTTGTATAGCACTCACATTTTCATTTTTAGCTCTTATAATATTTTCTTTTAGAGAGTCATTTTCTTCAATAAGAGTTTCATGGTTCCTTTTGAGATAACAATATTTTGAAAAAAAGGTTTTTCAATTCAAGGTATTGTTCATTAAAAGCCTCTTGTAGGTCATCAAAGGAAAACAAGGAAGTTAAAGATTCTTGTACCTCTTCTTCATCATCCCTTGCCATGAAGCATAGATTTGCAACTTCTTCAACGTCACTATCACTATCATCGGATTCTTCCCATGCAGCCAAGAATGCTTTCTTCCTATCTTTAAAGTTCTTGGATTTGTTTTGAGATTCAAGATTGGGGCAATCTGACTTTATGTGTCCCGGCTTTTTGCATCCAAAGCAAATGATGTCATTCTTCTTGCTACTATCTTCTTTGTAGCTTTTTCTTTGAAACCTTCTATCTCCTAGTTTCTTCCGAAAGAACTTCTTGAATCTTTTGGTGAATAATGTCATTTCTTCATTGTCTTCGAAAGACTCATCATCACTAGAGCATGAGGCTTTCAAGGCTATTCCTCTTTTTTCTTTACCTTCTACCTCATCTCCCTTTATTTGATTCATTTCGTGCGTCATGAGAGAACCCATGAGCTCATCCAAGGATAGCTTTGTCAAATCTTTGGCTTCTTGAATGGCGGTGACCTTGGGTTCCCAAGCTTTTGGTAAGCACCTGAGAATTTTTCTCACCATCTCAACGTTAGTATATTCTTTGCCAAGAGATTTAAGTCCATTTATAATATCAGTAAAACGAGTAAACATGGATGAGATAGATTCATCGGATTTCATTTTAAAGAGCTCATAACTACGAACAAGCATACTGATTTTGGTTTCCTTAACTTGATTAGTACCTTCATGAGCTACTAGAAGTTTGTTCCAAATTTCTTTTGTGGTCTCACAACCGGAGATACGATTAAATTCATTTGAGTCTAGAGCACAATACAATACGTCATAGCTTTTGAATTTAAGGACATGAGCTTCAAATCATCATCATCGAAATCTTTTTCATCCTTCAGAACACCCTCCTTATTTCTAGGAAATCTAGGATCATTTGAAATAATTCTCCAAAAGTCATAATCTACAGCTTGGATGTAGATTCTCATTCTAGCTTCCCAATAATTATAACAAGTCCCATTAAAGAGAGGTGGTCTATTTGTGGATTGACCTTCAGTCAATGAGGTAGTAACTAGGGTTGCCATAAAGAGAGAGAAACCTCAGCTCTGATACCAATTGAAAGTTCAAGAGCAACCCAAGAGGGGGTATACGATTGCAAAGAGACTTAAGCACATACAAAAGATAAGACAAAAGATTAATGAACAACAATATATGCAAAATTAAGGAGGTAAAGAGATAGAGAGATAACACCGTGCTTTTAGGTGGTTCGGCCAATCCTTGCCTACGTCCACCCCCAAGGCTATAGACTTCCTTGGGCTTCCCTTACTATAATCGAATAGCAAGTACACCTTAGCTTCCGAGGTGCTAAGGAACCGTTAGAAAGCGTTTTTAAAGCTCACGCTTAAAGTTTCACAAATCCTCACAACATAGAGAATTTCTTCTACTCTCACAAGTAGGACCCAGTGTTTACACAACACTTTCAAGCTTTAAATGAAGTGGGTACAAGGAAAAAACTCAAGTATTGGCTCTTAAAGCTGAATTTAAGAGTGAGTGGCACACGAGTAGGAGAGAGAGAGTGGCTTTACAATATAGAAGACTCGAAAACTATGATGGTGAAAGAGCAAGCCTTCTCAAAGGATGTGGAACTTCACTCTTCTCAGTGCTTTCCCTCTTTTTCTCAAAAGTTAGGTCACGGAGTTATTGCCAATGTCGTGCAAGTAGGTGAGAGAGCTGATTTCTTCAACTACTGGTCTTGAATTTAAACAAAGTCTTCTTCAACGGTCGGTAGGGTAGGTGAGATGGCCGTTGGAAAGTTGCCCGTGAAATGAGGGGCAAATAAATGCGTCTGATTGCTTTCCGGAAAATCCTCAATTTCGTGAGATGTGCTGACACATCACATAGTAAGTGCTGACACATAGAAAAATGAGCAAAAAGTGAGTAATCGGAAGTTAGTGCAATGTGTCGACACCATGTCATGTATGTGTCGACACCATGTTTTCACCATTCGGGAGTTAGTGCAATGTGTCGACACCATGTCATGTATGTGTCGACACCATGATTTCCAGTCTCGGGAATAAGTGTAATGTGTCGACAAATGTCCTGTATGTGTCGACACCTAAGCATCCTGGAAGAAAAAATCACACTGTTTAAGCTTCAAAACCATTTAAAGACCTTTTTAAAGATTTCCACAAAGGAGAAAAGTTTGTTTCAACAAGCGTAATGATGCTTAAGTGATTTCAAGGAATTTTTAGTTAGAGAACATTAATCCATTTGAGATAAGACTTGGAAAAGATGGATTAGATGGTTTAGTCAAGACTTGCCTACATCCACCCCCAAGACTATTGTCTTCCTTGGGCTTCTCCACTATAGTCCAATAGTGTGTACAACTTAGCTTCCGAGTGCTAAGTGACCGTTACAAGAGTTTTTCCGAACTCACTCTTCAACTCATACATAAATCTCAAAGGCTATGAGATTTCTTCTATCGCCAAGGGTAGGCCCAAGCATATAATCCCACACTCAAAGATTTTTCAAATTTTA
Source organism: Myrica gale (assembly GCA_963930655.1). Classification (NCBI taxonomy): domain Eukaryota; kingdom Viridiplantae; phylum Streptophyta; class Magnoliopsida; order Fagales; family Myricaceae; genus Myrica; species Myrica gale. The sequence goes on along the minus strand of OZ005619.1, from coordinate 9,104,512 downwards.
AAGATAGGAATCAATAAACAGTAGCTAGATCAGCAAAACAATGCTCACTTTTTGGAGGCTAGGGCAAGATTAATGATGTAAATAGGAAAAAAGTGTGCAAAAGGTCTATTTTATCTCTCCATAAGGTTTCATTTATAGGTCATCAGTCTTAGGGAGTCTTGAGGGCCTTTTTGGAATGTTGGAGAGGTTCCCTAAGTGCCATGATGTGAGAATTTATTTCACACATTTGGTCATCATAATTGTGTTGATTTAGAGCAACTTGTATGTGTTTGTTTGCTTAATTATCTAGAATTTGAGGTATTTTACATTTACTGAATTATTAAAAACTCTTGGTATTATGCAGTTTACATGTGTTTGATTACGTGAAATTGGGCTGATGTGAAGAGGCCAAATTCTGGTTATGTCAACACAACAAAACCTTAGTTAGCCCGGTCTAGGCAAACCAGAATACTGTTTGATCAATCGATTGTAACAGGAGCTACAGACATCGGTTTCACGTTTTGTTTGATTCTCTGGAAATCTAAGCCAAAGGCCTAAAAATTTTATCAATAGCCCAAAACCTAGTTACGCCGATTTGAAGTTCACAATCCAGCTTGAATTCGGGGAAAAATCTGCCAAGAATTTCGGGATTCGCCAAGTCAATGAGAGGTTGGGGTCCAGCTCACAATGTGAGTGTGAGACCCCGACCCTATTTCTCTCATTGTAAAAGAATTATGACTCCCTAAGTATGTATTACTCTAATTATTGAGAATGTATGTATGGATAAATTAATTTCAAGTTATGTTTAGGGGGAATTTTTTCCCTAACGTTTTTATGAGTTTTAAGCTAGTATCTGGCTGTTATACTATTTGTCATTTGTTAAATTTGAGCAATTGAGATTTATTAGCTTGAATTGTTTTAATTATTGGAATTTGTCCCTAAGTTTCAATATTTGGAAGTTTTTAAATAGGGGCTTTAGCCTAGGAAATATGTGAGTCCTTGGAACAAAATTAGGAGACATATTAGAGTTAGTTTGGTGAGTGGGTGGCAGAAAAGAAAAATAAGTTTTCTTGAGGGGCATAAAAGGAAAAGAAAGGTGAAATGGAGGAGAAGGAGGGAAAGAAGGGGGAAGGGCAGTTTTGTCTTTTCCCTTCCCCCAAGTCCTACGCATAAGACACACCCCCCCAAACCGCACAAGTCATTGTACCCTAGCACCCACCCGCACAAGAGAAAGAAAGAAGAAGAAGAAGAAGAAGGAGAAGAAGAAGAAGAAGAAGAAGAAGAAGAAGAAGAAGAAGAAGAAGAAGAAGAAGAAGGAGAAGAAGGAGAAGGGAAGAAGAGGAAAAGAAAGAGAGAGAGAAGGAGGAGAGTGGTTTTGGCCGGCCAAGCCATACCCATTTTCACCCATTTTCTCTTTTCTTTTGATGGTTGTTAGTTGTGAAGTTTGTTGGTTTTCTCCTTGTTTATATGTTGTGTTCTTTGAAGAAAATGTAGATCTAGTAAGCTTTAAAGAGTAGTATGGGTTGTATATGAAACCATGGAGAATGTGGCCAAATCTGGTAAATAGCACCCAAGAAAAAAATCAAGTATGAACTCAGGTGTTTGATAAAAAGACCAAGAGAGGAGGGAGAAATGTAATAACTTGAATTTATGAGATGGACTCAAGTTTTAGCTGAGAGATTTAGTTGGAATGTTAGAAAAATTGAAGTCTTGAGAATGAGGGTGTGAAAGGAGAGTATTTTGAGACAAATTTCGTGGATTTTGGAGGTGTATGGCATAAGTTGTGCTCTGAAAATTCTAACAAAGTTCTTTCCCCCAGCCAAAACCATGAAGATGCGAAATGATATCACTACTTTAGTTCAATTTGATATGGAGTCGCTTTATGAAGCTTGGGAGAGGTATAAAGACTTGCTCAAAAAGTGCCCACATCATGGACTGGCTGTTTGGAGTCAAGTGCAAACCTTTTACGATGGTTTAGAGCCTACAACACGTACAACGATTGATGCAGTAGCTGAAGGGACCTTGATGAAGAAATCACCGAACGAAGCATATGAGTTGGTGGAGGAGATGGTAACCAACAACCACCAATGGCCATCTGTGAGACGCCGAAAAATCAGTACGTACTCTGATGTAAGCTTAAGGATTTGGTGAATTGTTTTGAATTAAAGGAGGTCGTGGTATGATCTAAGCTTAAGGAGCATTATGGTTTAATTTCAATGGATGAGATTTAAACCTTATGGTCGCTGACTTTAAGTTGCTGAATTTTTTATTTCTTTTCAATATCCTTGATTATTTTTTATGGATGATGTTATTGGGCTACTAAGACTTGTATGTTGGGCTTAAAAACCTAAAATGTTGGGCTGATAATGGGCTACCCATACATGGCCGAATAATAGGTGTAATGGGCCTTGAAATTGTTCTAATGGGCTGCCAAAATAATCATGAAAATGGGCTTTAAAGTCATGGTATTGGGCTGCCATGAAGTTCATGATGATGGGCCTTTGGAATTAGGTTGTTGGGCTTTAAGGATTTAAGTTGTTGGGCCTTAGCCTTTGGGCTTATGAATTAGAATTAAGCTTGTGATGTTGGGCCTTAGACCAATGATAATTGGCTGTCTTATTATATTGGGCTTTAAACTATGATGATGGGCTGCCATTAAATTGTGTTGGGCTTTAAGGACTTAGGTCATGGGCCTAGTTTCAATGATTCATGATATTGGGCCTAACTATAAGGATTGGTGTTATTGGGCTTGTGATTGGAATTAAGGTTTAGCCTAATGGGCCTTGAATTATGATGTTGGATTAGCTTTACTAACCTACATTAGTAATGCACTAATCCTTATTAAGCCCATTAAGTAACCATGAACCCATTTAGTTGGATTTCAACCAAGTGAACTAGACTAGTTCTAAACCAAGGGAGACAAGGGGACATGAAGTGACATTGGCTGAAAAGTGAATTTTGGAGAAACCCCCCCTGGCCGAAATTTGGACCAAGTGCATGCTTTCTTTGCCTTGGCTTTGCCTTTTACGTATTGCACATCTCCCATCACCACATTTTGGAGTCTTTTGTGTCATATTGATCGACCAACTCAAGCCAAGAAAAAAAAAAGAGAAACAAGAGAAAAAGAGAGAAACCGAAAAGGGAGAAAGGGAAAAAAATCAAGGGAGAAACCGTGTAAGGAAGAAGAAGAAGGAGGTGAAGGGGAAAGGAAGGCTTGCAAGAGGAAGAAGGAAAGGAAAAGAAAAGACAACAAGGTAAGAATGTTTGGATCTCTAAATTTTATGTTGGCCGAATGCTCCTATTATGTAGATCTTGAGTTATGTTGTGATCCTTGTTTAGATCTTGAGTTTTATGCTTGATTGTTGATGGATCTTGAGCCTAGAAAACCCTAGGTTGTGTATGATGTTAGATCTGGCCATGTATGTTTAAGAACTAAGCTTGAATGTTAGGTAAGCTTAGATCTAGACTTATGTTGTGTTTGGCCGGTTGTAAGTTGATTTTGTTTTCCTTTAGATCACACACTGTTGAGGTTGCTAAATGTTAGATCTAAGTGTTTGACCATTGTTATGATGATTTAATGAACAATATACATGTGAAAGAGGTTCTGATCTATGGAAGAAATGCATGATAAAGAGGGAGATAGGACAAGTGTAAGTTTTGGCATAAATCACCATGATGGCCGAACCATGCAACCCTAATTTGCATTTTGCTGCTTGTGTTTGGTGTTAGATCTAAGAGCATGAATGAATGTGAGTATGTTCTGACTTGTTATTGGAAAATGCATGTAAGTTTGGTTGTGAATCGAGGAAGTTGCATGCAAATAAATAATGAGAAAAGTCCAAGTGTTCTATGATATGGTGTTGGCCGAATGTCACTTTGTCCTTGATCTTGAATTATGTTATGATTGGTAGTTCTTAGGTTGTGAAATTGTTGAATGGAGGATGGGATCACCATTGGAGATGAAGTTGTAATTAAAGAACACATAAAATTGGTGTTGGCTGAATGTCATGAGGAAGAGAAACCCGAATTGCAAGCTTGTAACAATTGAAAATTATATTTGCTTGTGATGAATAAATAAAGTTAGGGTTGTGGCCAAACGGATTAAAAGATGTTAAGGCTTAGAGGATCGAGTTAAAAGGATTAACAAGCCTTGTGATGTTAAGCATGAATTAAGGATGCAATTGGAATGAATGAGCTTTGGCCGAAATTATTGAATGCAAATGAAGTGTAATTGTAAGGATATGAATAGCAAGAGAACCTTGATCACATAAGGAGAAAATACAAAACCCTAGTCAAGGTCAATGTATCGGGTTGAATTCCCGAGCCGAGGTTGACTTTCCCGAGGGATAATTTCCCGAGCCCGAGGACTATTTTCCCGACCCGAGGGATGATTTCCCAACCCGTGAGCTTGGTTTAAAGATTTGAGGTCAAGCCTTGGTGTAATTATGATTAGGGTTAAGATAAAGTGTTCAATTACCACTATTCATCCCTTAGTGGATTTTACGATGAATTTCCTCGAATAATTTAACCGGACCGTATCGACATGTTTTATCGAATACTTGGTGTATTGAGAAGGAGATTTATTCCTTGTACGCACCGAGCCAAGTGAGAAACGGGAAAGGATTACGAGGAGTACTGTAAGTGAATCTAACCCGTTTTTGGAAAACTGGAATGATACACAGCATAAGTTTTCTCGTGCATGGCAAATTATTTCAAATCGAATATTTCAAGCATGTCGCATGATCATTTGCATGAGCACATGAAAGGTATTTTGATGCAAATGAAATTACGAAGTTTTTAAATGTGGCATGGCATGTTCATTGCATAGAAACATGAAAGGTTGTTTTATGCAAATAAAAAGAATATTGATGAACGATAAGTAAAGCAAGGGGCTTTGGTCGGATCCGTACCAAGTTAAGTGAGGTTCGACATCCATGCCGAGGGACGTTGTTCGTGAAGGATGGATGGATGAAACCTATGACATCCATGCCGAGGGACGTTGTTCGTGAAGAATGGATGGATGGACGCCCATACCGAGGGACGTTGTTCGTGAAGGATGGGTTAGTTCGTGAGGTATGTGCAACCACACCGAGGAACGTTGCTCGAGAAGGTGTGGCACCTCTAAGGGTCATGTCTAGCCATCAGGCCTGAGGCCACTTCAAGGGCTAGCTCGACCATATGTAAGGTCTCCAAGGGATGGGAGACAGTTCTGACGAGAACGGCACAACCCTGATTTTAGGGGGACAAATGGAACGTAGTCCACAAGATAAGAAATGAAATGTTTTTCCAAATGCAAGAGCTTTACAAGTGCAAGTGCATGGTAGATGCAACCATGAGGCATGCATGTGCATGGTAGATGCAAACATGAGGCATGCATGTGCGTCACGAAATTCATGATTGTGCATGATTTATTACGTTCACAAGTTATGATTCACCAGATTTATATTGTCAGTGCATGATTAAAAGTTTATGATTTTAAATTGCCATGTTTTTCCAAGTACATATTTTACTGTTATTCCTTACTGAGTCTTTCGACTCACGTTTTTTAAATCGTATCATTCCAGATCCACAAGAGTATCGGGAAGAAGAGGGTTAACTACCGTAGAACCTAGCAGTAAGTATGTGACCCATTTTGGTTTGAAGGGCAGCATGTTGCCCTAGTTGGTATGTGTACATATTGAACAAGATGCAATGTAAAGACTTTCAATGAATTGGTTCGCGATTATCGAGGTATTATCCATCGAGCTGTATCTCAGTCACTGTGAGGATCCTGAGTGAGTTTCCGCCATGATGTATCTTAGTTTCCGCTGCGATAATAATAATAATAATAATAACATGTTCCGCTGCAAGAATAAGAGTAAGCGCTGCTGTCACGCCCCGAACGCTAACCCGAAGGGGGTTAATGACAGCCGCGAACATCCACTCAATGAATATTCTAGCGTTTTCTCTTAATCATGCAGCAGATTTTTTTTTTTATACATATACATAAACACCTACAACTGAGAGAGATGGGCCAAAGAGATTTACATAAACTTCAACTTACACAACTGACTACAACGGCAATAGTGAAAGCATCCAAATTACATGTCATGTCTGCATGGCTGAAGTACAAGTCCTAAGGGATTCCAACAAAATCTTTATATGGACCTACTCATAACATATATGTAATACATCTTGAATCCTTATACACATAACATAGACATTCACAGGATGCCTGATAAGCGTTCTTAGTACTTCCTATGAACTCTTCAACTTCTGTTTCTGATAATCACGACTAAGATACTAGACATCAAAAACCTTGAACTCTACTAGTCCGAACAACCCATGACCACCACACAACGGAGGCTCATGACGACTCTTCAAAATTACATCTAACCTTTAATGAAACAACAAAGAGAGATGAGGACGTTCCCATCGGTCCCTCTTCTAGATTTTCCCACCTGAATTGTTATCTGGAATGATACAATTTAAAACATCTGTGAGTCGAAAGACTCAGTAAGGAATTATAATTAAAACATGAGCTTGAAATTATGGTTTGGAAATATGAACTTGAAATCGTGAGTTTGAAACCATGAACTTGTTCTTTGAGCTCATAATCTTGAACTTGAAATCATACACTTGCTTTTAAACTTGAAATCATCATGAACTCGATATCATAATGAACTTAAAATCATAAGCATGCACTTGACTTAAAATCATAAGCATGCGCTTAAACTTGAAATAATTACAAACTTGAACATAATGTAATTCAAGTACAACTTGAAATATCATGAGCTTTAACTTGAAATAATCATAAACTTGAACTTTAAATATCATGTATACGTATGTAATTCGTGCATGATCATGAATCGTGATGCACATGTATGCCTCATGATTGCATATGCACATGCACTTGCTCTTGAAAACATCTCTTATACTTATAAAGCTCTTTCTTTTGGAAAATCTTTTCCATTCTTATCCTATGGGCTAATTGAGCTCCATTTACCCCTGACATCAGGGTTGTGCGTTCCCGTTGGAACTGTCCCCCTTTTCCCTTGGGGACCTTACATATGGTCGAGCTAGCACACATTCTCAATGTCCTTCAGTGGCTAGACACGACTCTTGGAGGTTCACACCTTGCAAGCATCCTTCAGTGTGATTGCACATACCTCTCGGACTACCCATCCTTCTTGCAAGCATCCTTCGGTATGGGTGTCCTAGGTGACATCCACCCTTCTCGTAAACGTCCTTCGGTATGGATGCACCTTCTTGACTTGGTACGGTACCGACCAACTTGGGTTCGTTAATTAACTTGTCATAAACTTGCCATAAAGTAGCATAAAATGGTACTTTCATTTGCATAAAATTTCTCCTTCTTTCTTATGAGACAAATAAATGCAAATGCAATTGCTCATGACGTGCTCATGTCATGCTTGGTAATCAACTTATCATAAAATGCTTCTAATGCTCTTGACAGTTCGTGCTTAATGACAAATATCTCATAAACCTTTCATGTTTTCATTTGCACAAAAACTTCTTTCATGCTTTCATACAAATACGTATACGATGTCATGCTTGTTGAGAAATAACTTGTCATGCGTGGTTATAAACATGTTATGTTTATTCATAAAAACATGTTGTGTATCATTCCAGTTTTGTAAAGCGTAAGTTGCTACTTACTATTTTCACTTACAAACGTAAGCTCCTCTTACCTTCGCTTGCTTGAGTGTTGAACGTCACGTTACCTACAATTGGATCATACCTTTGTTATTCATAGGTTACTGGACGTATAGAGTAATCAATACATTACAATCATCCAAGGTATGACTTAAAATCTTTCCATGTCCTAGGCCTTCAATCTAGGATCCACTCAATATCAAGAGATAACTACAAATGCATCAAAACACACTCTCTATTCTAGCTCTGAAATCTGCTTATGTAATTACCAGCCATCACAACAATCTTTTTAACGTTCTAACTTCCAACAACCAAAACTCTAATCTCTTCATGATACAACCAACATCCAAGGCTAATTTAACATCTCATAACAGCAACCATTATTTTACATTCCTTCCACTTTTACAACTCCAACTCAAAGTTTATAACAAAACTATGATTGCATCTTCATGAAGCTATACTATTGCATTTGCCCATTTCTTTTGGGCTTTTATCAAACAAGTAGGGTGTATCATTTGTTCTCTTGAACATCTTTCAGATCTAACCATATATCAAACACTTAGGGCTTGGTGGTTCTCAACAAGACTCATATGCATTACATCAACCAATGATTCGGCCATACATGCTCAAAATAGATCTCAGCCCTCTTTTAGGCTTTTCATCAAACACCTAGGGTGCAGCAAACAATCTTTCTCTCTCTCGAACATATTTTCTTTTTCAGATCTGACCATAACTCTCCATGGTTTTGTGCACAAGCCTTACAACTTTCTAAAGCTCATTAGAAGAAAATCTAACAAGAGAAAATCTAACAACACAACCAACAACCATTCAAAAAGAAAAAGAGAACATAGGTGAAAATGGGTAAGGCTTGGCCGGCCGTAACCACTCACCTCCTTCTCTCTCTCTTTCTTTCTCTTCTTCCTTTCTTTCTCTTCTTTTCTCCTTCTTCTTTCTTTCTTCTCTTCTTCGGTGGGAGCTAGGGAAAAATGACTTTTTGATTTGGGGGGGGGGGCTGCTTATACGTAAAGGGGCTTGGGGAAAAGACAAGGCTGCCCTCCCTTATTTCCCCCTTTTTCACATGAATTCCACCTCACGTATTTCAATCCGATAAAATTTCGGAATGTAGTTATATGTGTCGACACCATCACTCAAGGTGTCGACACTTACAACACTTTTAGTTAGATGTGTCGACACCATCACTCAAGGTGTCGACACTTCCAACACTTCGTCCAAATTCACTGGAGTTCCGAAAAAAATGCAAACTTTCGGGTTTTAGTTGGATGTGTCGACACCATCACTCAAGGTGTCGACACTTCCAACACTTAGTCAAAATCACTCTAGTTTCGGAAAAATATAAACATTCGGGTATCGGTCTAATGTGTCGACACTATGACCCAAGGTGTCGACACTTACAACACTTCGTCCAAATTCACTTTGGGCTCCAGAAAAAGTTAAACTTTCGGGTGTTAGTTTAATGTGTCGACACTATGCTCCAATGTGTCGACACTTACCTCAAAAATCACAAATTTAATCATACATACACTTGCAATAATACGTACTTAAGAGGTCATAATCAATAACTTGACAGACCTAAAATCGGGGTCTCACAGCTGGAGTAGTCCCGGGGAATGCTCGCGGCTGTCACTAAACCCCCTCGTAAAGATAGCGTTAGGGCGTGACACCAGCAGATCGAGTGACAACAAAAAGAATCCAAGGAGTTCACGAAATTGATTCATTGTCTACTTTAGCTGCTCAAGTTGCAACCCTATCAAGGAAATTAGACAATATTAATGTGAGTGTCATTCACTCTACTAATACATGTTGTGAATTTTGTGCAGGGAATCATATGGGGATAGATTGTCAAGTGGGAAATTCATTCGCCAACAATAGTTCGGAACAAACAAACTTTGTGTCGAATTACCAGCGACAGAACAATATGTATTCCAACACTTACAATCCAGGATGGCGAAACTACCCAAATTTCTCATGGAGCAACTCCCAAAATGTTTCCAAGCCTCCACCGGGATTTCACAATCAACACGAGAAGAAACTGAATATGGAGGAGGCAATGGCACAATTTATGGCCAAAGTGGATGCTAGATTTCAAGATCATAACATTGCTCGAAAGAATCAAGAGAAGACCATGAGAAGCATTGAAAGGACAGTTGGTCAATTGGCAAAATTTTTGTCAGAAAGGCCTCAAGGATCACTTCCAAGCACCACAAAAAACAACCCGAAAGAGCAAGTGCAAGTCATTACTTTAAGAAGTGGAAGGGAGCTTAAACAACAAGAGAAAGAGCAAGATTTCCGTAAAGGAGGTAGACTGTCAGAGCAGCGGCACCCACATCTAAGGATGAGGCACCCATCCCTGTGCTGAGCTGTGAGACCCCGAACTTTGCTTTTGCTATTTTCCTATGTATTCGTTTTGAATTAACTTATGGGGGCATATTTTTGGCCAATGTATGACCTAAGTTTAATGTTTATGGTACATTAACTTATTATGAAATTTTATTCAAGAATTTTCTTTAAATAATTTCTTTTTCATTGTGGAAGTTTTTAGTGCAAGTTTAAATTCTATTTTTCCTAAGAACCGAAACTTGCTAGGAAAATTTCTTATATGAACTTATATTTTTCCATTGCTTATTATATTCCATAATCCATGAAATTAACATATGAAAAGAAATTTAATAGTCATGGCCGAAAATCTCTAACTAGAAAAACATGGAATTTATGTTTAGCGTTTAAATATTTTGTGTCTTTTAATAGGTAGCTTAAAATATCATTAAAGATATTAAATGATAAATTACTAGATATAAAAAATAGCTTGATAAAGAGTTTTAATTGATAAGTGAGTGTGCTTATCATAGTGATAAGCTAGAGAGTTTTTAAGATGATAGGTTGTTGTGGCTATCTTAGAGATAGGCTAGAATAATTATCTTGAGATAAGTTATCATGTTGATAAGTTATGGTGTTGAATTAGATAAAGTTAAAGTGCTTATTGGAGATAAGTTAGAATACATATATTGTGATAAGCTATGTAGATATATGTGTGATAAGTCAAGGTAGCTATATGATAAGAGAAGTGAAAAGTAGATAAGTGAAATGAAAAGGTGTGATAAGTGAAATGAAAAAGTGGGAAAGTCAAATGAAAAAGTGGGAAAGTAAATTGGCAAGAGAGATTAACGTGAACGCTAAATGAGCAAATGAAGTTGTTTTTCCCTTGGTGATCACGTGAAGAGCAAGAGGAGACAAAGAGATAAGGTGAATTGAAGTGAAAAGACAAGGCATTAATGCATTTTTCAGCTTGCCTTTCACGCCTAACATTTCCTCTCATTTCATTTGTGCTTTTTTTCCCCTTGACCGAAATCCAACTCTCTCATTTCAAACTTGCTGCATCTCTTTTCTCTCTTGTGACCGAACCACACTTCTCATCTCAAGCTTGCTTTCTCTCTTTTCCCTTGACCGAAGCTCACCCTCTTGGTTCAAGTTTGCTTCTTTTCTCTTGAAACCGAAACACCTCCTTAGCTCAGCTTATTTCTTCTCTCTTGGTGGCTGGAAATCTCTCCATTTTCCCTTTGACAGAAACTCAGCTCACTCTCTTGGCCGAATCACTCCAAAGCTTCAAGCCTTGCTTTGATTTCTTCAAGCTATTTTCAGCTGCTGTTACTTCTCTTTTTCCTCACTTCAAAGCTTCCATTTCAGCACCTATTAGACATCATTCTCAGCCCTTGGAACCACTCTTGTGGGAGGAACCGAAAGTTGAAGGATAGTGAAGGTTTTGGGTAAAAACCAAGAGCTCTAGTTGGAGGTTGAGGTAGATGTTGTTTCGCATGTACTATTTTTGGCTCTTTTCCTTCAATGGTCCTGATTTTGTATATTTTTGTGCTAGGTGCTCTTGAGTTCAGCACAAGTGAGGTAGGGTTGGATTCTTGGTTAGCAAAGGATTTTGCTTAGCCGAATCTTGCATGTTCTATTTCTCTTTGTTTGGTCATTGTCCTTGTTGACATTTTTGTATGAAAATGGTAGATTTGATAGATTGGTTGTGATGTAGTTATTGGAGGAAGGGATAAGTTAGAGATGGAGAAAGAAATAATGATTTGGTTGTGAGTTGCTTACAAAAAATGCAATGAAGTTGGTAATGCATGCTAAGTTTCGGATGATGGTTCACAATATGCTTGACCGAATACTATCTTTTGCTAGATCTTGAAATTATGTTAGGATTTGTAGATCCTAGGTTGTGAAACTGATATTGGAGGATGGGATCATGTTGAAGATGAAATTTGATTCAATAAATGCTAGTAAGTGATGCATGGCCGAATGAATGGTTGATGATAGTTAATTTGCATGTTATGTATAAGTGAATTTAATGTCATGGCTGAATGAGTTAGAGGTTAAAACCTAGGTTTAGTGTTAAGAGAAATCTTGCAAGTTAGTAAAACATAAATGATGAAGCTTAAAGACCACGGGTTGGTATTAGTTACGGTGATTGACAAAGCTTGGGATATCAAGAATGAATTGAGGTTGCAATTAGGGTAATCATGTGTTGGCCGATACATATTAGGTGCAAAATGGGGTTAAGTTGTAATGGTGATGAAATTTACCGGTGGTTAAGGTATATTGAGGACCACGGTTTTTATTTCCTGAGGTTAGAAAATATGTTAGCATGTGAGTTGTGATAAGAGTAGAAAAATGTACTAAATGCATGAGAAATTTATAGTGTAAATCCTTGATTTTGGAGACTATTATGGTTGTTGTTTTAATCCTTGAAAATCATATGTGAACATGTTAAGATGGATGATGTTAAGACTTCGATCAGTGACCTAAACCTAAGAGCAAGTATAATGGGTAGTATCAATGCAAGATAGTGTTATGAAAATGGAAGAAAAATATTATGAGAGCCGAATGGTCACTGCCCTAGGTCATCGAAAGCGTCATATGTGATTCCTTAGGGTTGCTTGCTGTTAAGAAGGTATGTTGATGACATTGAATTAAACAGCAAACTAATCGTCTATTAGCTTGATTTCATTTGGTGAATATGGAGGTAATTGCACTCGGGTTAAGTGGGAATTGAATTCATGTTATTGCCTTTAAGTGAATCATATGAATTTTGCAAGAAAGTGGAAGATATGAATCTGAAAATGTTCATTTGGTTCATTTCAGCAAGCCTAAGAATAAAAAGGAGGCCAAACGGTCATGGGTCGATCACTTTAATAAGGATTCATGCCTATCGATTATATTTGGAAGAATTGTGGGCACTAGTGTTCTTGTGAACTTGGAAACTTAGAGAAAAGACCATAGTAACTTAGGTTAAATCTTATATGTCTCGGCAGTGTCCATATAGCAGCATCTATTAAGGATAATTTGGTGGAGGATGATAGCTATTGGTCCATGTGTAATACGATGAAAAGTGTGGAACAAAGGAATATAAGCTAGACGAGGATAAGTTACTGTTTTGACTTTGAATTTTTAAGACGAAATGTTGTTGCTGATTTCATGGATAGGTTTTGGATTCAATGTTAGTGACAGGAAGAATTAGTTGAACAAGTTGGATACGAGTTGGACACGAAGTAGGCGAGAACAACAATCTAGTTGAAGTTGGTTGATGTATATGTTTAGTTGTTTTATTCAAGACAAAATTTAAAGAAATCTTTTGCAAGTGAAATCATATTTTCAAGATATGTATTCTTGGAAACCGGAAACGGTGACGAGTACTTTTGTATGTCAACTTGAAAGTTATTAGCTAAGCATTGATGTAACGAATGTGATTCGCTTGTAGGCGAAGAACCGCTGAGTATCAGGAGAAACAAAGTAAGTGGAAAGTAAGTGGTGTTACAGTTTTTGTAAAACTGGAATGATACACAGCATGTTTTGATGATCAAGCATGATATGTATTTTATATCAACCATGGCATGATGTTCAAAGATGCATGATAAGAAGCATGAAATGTTGTTCATGACAAGTTGATTTCTAGCATGATATTCAAACAAGCATGGCATTATATGCAAGCATGTCATGGCACGAGCATTTCATGATTTTCTAAAGAGATTTTATGCAATGACATATGAGAAAGTTTATGATAAGTCAAGTCAAGTTAAGGGCTCTGGTCGGTACCGTACCATAAAGATGGACTCCCATACCGAAGGACGAATGCGAGAAGGTTGGGTGAATCCTAAGAGGCTGTGCAACCACACTGAAGGACAATGAGAAGGTTTGGGCCTCCAAGGGTCGTGTCTAGCCATCAGGCCTGGGGCAACTACGGGCTAGCTCGACCAAATGAAAAGTCCCCAAGGGTAAGGGAGACGGTTCCGATGGGAATGCACAACCCTGACTTCAAGGGTTAAATGGAGCATAAGTAGCCCACAAGTTATGAATGGAATATTTTCAAGGGCTATGAGCCAAATTCAAGTGCATGAGCAAGTTTTACGATCAAGGGCCATGAGCCAAATGCAAGAACATGAACAAGTTTTACGATCAAGAGCATGTGCATATGCAACCATGAGGCATACACGTGCATCAAAATTCATGATCATGCATGAATTACATTATGTTTATATGCTTATGATTTCAAGATTCATGATTATGAGTTCAAGTACAAGTTCATGTTTTCAAACCATGATTTCAAGTCATAAACTCATGTTTTCAAGTTAAGTTTTCCCTTACTGAGTCTTTTTGACTCACGTTTTTTTAAAACTGTATCATTCCAGATGCTTCAGGTAAAGGAAGTCAGGAGGACTATCTGACTTAGAGAGAAGACAACTATGTACCTTGTTGGAGTGGCGGTTGACCGTTGTGGTCCGTCACTTAGATTATGTGAACCTTTATGTTGTAACTAAGATATCAACCTCTTTTAAGAACTGTATTACAAGATTAGTCATGAGTTTGGCTCATCTCTCTCGCGATCCTATTTTTCTCTCCGCTGTATGTTTTAGGAAGCTCGCTAGGGCTTTCCCTCGGGATTGCTCGCGGCTGTCACGGTCCCGGCGGGACTGCGTTCGGGGCATGACACGAGCCAAACAATGACTAACTTGGGAAATCCTCTCGTTTCTTCTTCTCATACTTCTCCATATGTTACTCCTATACCTTTTCCTCAAAGACTTCAGAAAAATAAGCTAGATAAACAATTCTCTAAGTTCCTTGATGTTTTCAGAAAGTTACAGATTAACATTCCTTTTGCAAATGCTTTGGAACAAATGCCTAGCTATGTGAAGTTCATGAAGGAGATTCTATCAAACAAGAGGAAATTAGGAGAGTATGAGACAGTGATGTTGACTGAGGAGTGCACTTCCATTTTGCAAAATAAGTTGCCACCAAAGCTTAAAGATCTAGGGAGTTTTACTATTCCTTGCACCATTGGAAACTCTTATTTCGATAAAGCTTTGTGTGATTTAGGTGCTGGCATAAATCTAATGCCCTTTTCTATTTTCAAGAAATTGGGATTAGGGGAGATCAAGGCCACTACCATTTCTCTTCAATTGGCGGACCGATCCATTAAACGACTAAGAGGCATAGTAGAGGATGTTCTTGTTAAAGTTGATAAGTTTATTTTCCCGGTAGATTTTATTGTTTTAGATATGGAGGAGGAAGATCGAGAAATCCAACTTTTGCTTGGTCAACCGTTCTTAGCCACGGGAAGAACTATCATAGATGTGCAAAAAGGGAAACTTATACTACGGGTGCATGATGAGCAAGTTACATTTATTGTGTTTGAAGCAATGAAATATCCATCAACAACCAATACATGCTCCAACATAGATGTAATTGATGAATTTGTGTTTGACGTTTTTGAAGAGAGTTATCCTAAGGAATCACTTGAGGCATGTCTTGCTCAATCCGACACTACTAATTATGAGAATTCCAAGATAAGCAATTGTGCACACTACTTCGAAGCGTCTCTGCCTTATTTGCCTAAAGGGAAGCTGGAAAATATAACGTTGGGCATCAATCCTACTCCACAAAAGTCATCCATTATTGAGACCCCTTCTTTAGAACTCAAACTTCTTCCTTATCATCTTAAATATGCTTCCTTACATGATTCTTCTTTACCAGTAATAATTTCTTCATCTTTGATAGATCTTGAAGAAGAAAAGTTACTTCGAGTTTTGCGAGCTCACAAGGAAGCTTTCGGATGGACTATAGCTGACATTAAGGGAATAAGTCCTTCACTTTGCATGCACAAAATTTTAATGGAAGAAGATTATAAGCCTGTGGTGCAGCCACAAAGGAGACTCAATCCAAAATTGCAGGAAGTTGTAAAAAAAAGTCTCAAATTGTTGGATGCCGGCATTATTTACCCTATTTCTAATAGCTCATGGGTAAGTCCGGTGCAAGTAGTGCCCAAGAAGGGAGGAGTGACGGTGGTAGAGAATGAAAATAATGAACTCATCCCAACAAGAATGGTCACGGGTTGGAGAGTGTGCATAAACTACCGCAAGCTTAATGATGCCACACGCAAAGATCATTTTCCACTCCTTTTCATTGATCAAATGTTGGAACGACTAGCAGGTCATGCTTACTATTGTTTTCTAGATGGGTACAATCAAATTCATGTTGCACCAGAAGTTCAAGACAAGACCACTTCCACTTGCCCATATGGAACATTTGCTTACCGGAGGATGCCCTTTGGTTTGTGCAATGCTCCAGCCACATTTCAACGATGCACGATGGCCATTTTTTCGGATATGGTGGAAAACTTTATAGAAATTTTTATGGATAATTTCTCTGTCGTTGGTTCTTCGTTCGATAATTGTTTAAATAATCTATCTTTAGTTCTAAAAAGATGTGAAGAAACTAACCTTGTACTTAATTGGGAAAAATGTCATTTTATGGTGCAGGAAGGAATTGTACTTAGGCATAAAGTTTCTTCCAAGGGCATTGAGGTAGATCAAGCCAAATTAGATGTGAGACCCCGATTTTCCTCTACGTAATTGCTTATGTATTATTTTTCCAATGTAATAGTTTTATTTCTTAATGGGGCTATGTTTTGGCCAATGTATGGCCTAATTTTTTATGTTATGGTATTTCGATTAAAATGGGATTTTATTTCATAAAATCTCTTTAAATAATTAATATGCCATTTTATGCAAGTATAAATTATATTATACTAAGAGCCGAAAATTTCAAGTAAGTTCCTCTTTTACAAATTAATATTTTTACCTAATATGATTCATGGACCACATAAATTGAATTATGCTTAAATAATTTCCTTGTATAAGCCGAAATTATTAATAGATTGAATAATGAAATTCTTTTGAATACATGGATTAAATATTTTATGTGACATGTAATATCATGATGTGTTCTATATTATTTCCATATGAATATTCAAATGATAAGCTATGTAGTTATGTGATAAGTTTAGAAATGATTTAATTGATAAGCACACTTGCTTATCATAGTGATAAGCAAGCATGATAAGCTAGGAAACCTTTAGAGTGATAAGGCCTTGTGATTATTGTAGAGATAGGCTAAGGTCATTATCACATGATAAGAGAACATGCTTATGAGATGATAAGCTATTGGAATGAATTAGATAAGCAAGAGAGCTTATGAAGTGATAAGTTAGGTGAGAATGAAACTAAGTTGAAAGTTGGTTGCCATTTAATGTGGAAGTAACTAGGTTGGTTGAAAAGCAACCAAACTAAGTTAAATGCAAGCCATTTACGTGTAAGGCTAGGGGATGATTTTGAAAAGCCATGAAACAAAGCCATGTGAAGTGTAAGAGATGTGTAAGTGGTGTAAGATGATGAGACAACTCATGGAAGTAAAAAGAGAAGAGAAAAAGTGAGGAAGGAGGAGTGTATGTCGATGGAGTGCATGGAGGAAAGAGAATGTGCAAAGAGACAAGGAAGTGATGTGAGAGAGAGGTGAAAGGAAAGAAAAAGAAAGAGAGAGGGAGGCTTAGGAGAATGTCGACCAAGGCCCCCCCCCTTCACCATTTTCCATTTTTGCTTTTCCATTTCTCTCTCTTGTCAACTCACTCTCTCAAACTTTATGTCAAGTGCTTTGGGAGACTCAATCTCTCACATCTCTCTTGCAAATGCCATGACCGAAATTCACATCTCACCTCACACTCCAATTCTTCCTCATTTGGCCGAACCCCTCATTGCTCTCAACTCTCTCCCATTTTCAAGTCTTGACCGAATCTTACACTCAAGAGTTCAAGGTTTGTGCATTTCATCTTGCCTCTAAACCATTTCCATCTAGCTTGCCAAAACCCATTCCAAAAGCCAAGTAAATCTCTCCTTTTTGTTGACAAATCCTACCATGAAAACCTAGCCATTTGACACCATTATTCTTCAAACTTACCATGTCCTCTTCACCACCATAGAGTTTCTTTTAAACCAAGTTTGGTCATTTCTAAGGAGGGTGGACCGAATCTTTGGAGGAGGAAAAGGATAGGAAGATTTGGTAAAGGTTGAAGGTGAGTTTAGTTTCATTGATAAATTTTGTCTTGAGCTTCACAAGTACTAACCAAAGGTACCTTATTTTCTAGGTGCTCAAGCTTGGACAAACAACAAGGTAAGACTAAAATGATTTTTGTTGGGTTAGCATGAGTGGCCGAATGGCCTATGTGTAAGATTTTGGAGTTGTATTTTGATAGATGCCTTGATGTTGTTAGATCTTGGATGCTTAGGAACCCTAGGTTGTTTACATGCTAGATCTAACCATGGAAGCCCTAGATCTAAGGTTGTATGTGAAGAAAAAGGCAAATGAAGAACAATGTATGCTAAAGGAAGTTAGATCTAAGTTTTGATATGTTGGGTTGATGAAAAATGATATCTTTGTTTAGACCATGGATATTAGTGTGAATAAAGAGTAGATCTATTGTTGATGGAATTGTTTGATAAAAAGGATTAAGTGTATGCATGCTAGTTAGGTCACAAATGCAAAAGATATGCATGATATGATTTTTAGCATGAAAAAGGTAACATTTTGGGTATGGCCGAAAATAAGCTATGTGGATTTTCATGTATAGTTTTGAATATGTGTAGATTTGGACATTGGCCTTAAAATGTGCAAGATTTATGACCTTAAATGCATAGTGGATGATTATGTTAAGTATTGGGAGCATGCATATTGAAGGAAATAAAAGAAAACTAATCATTGGGTAAAAACTTGAGTTGGCCGAATGCCTTGAGTATGGTGTATGGTATTGGTGTTTTGATTTGTAGATATTAGGTTGTGAAATTTGTTGATTGGAGGATGGGATCACCCTTGGAGAAAAAGTTGTGATTTAATTGGTGCATAAATGGTAGCCGAAAGTTGCAAGAAGTTAACCCTAAGTGCAAATTTATAATTTATGTATTTTCATTGTTGTGTTGGATAAGAAAAATTAGAGTTAGGCTAGTTGGAATAATATTATAGAGCCATGATCTTTATTAAATATTATTGGAACCCTAGTTAAGTTTTACTCGGGTTTTTATTTGAGGATTAAAGTCTAAGTTAAGATTTAATCATGAATAGTTAGATATGAGGTTTAATGTAGTACGTGTAATAAAAAGAGACTTAGGTTTAAGTCTAAACCTATGAATATTGTTTAACCCTAATCGAGACACGTACATGGATAAATATATTTTTATTTCAATAAAAATATTAATTTAATAAGTTAAGTTTTGAATATTGTTAAGGAAAAGAATAAAATAATTATTTTGTAATTAAATGAATTTCTGTGATATGTATATATAGATATATATATATATATCTTCGATTGATGACTAATTTCAAAAGAAATGATTTCATAATTCTTAAAGTCTAAAAGAATATTTGAATCGCTTGTAGGCGATCCACGTGTCTGTATACACGAACAAGAAGAGCAAGAGTAAGTGGAATAGTAAGTGGATACTGTAAGTGTATAGTAAGTATTTCTTTTCAAAACTGGAATGACACACTGCATCGTTTCATGAACAAGCATGAATTTTAAGAAAGCATGACATGACATGAATTTCATGAACAAGCATGAATTTTAAGCAAGCATGACATGACATGTGCATTGCATGAATTTTTCAAGAAGAAAATTATGCAATGATTTTTATGGAAAGAATATGAGAAGTTTTATGAAACGATAAGTTAAGATTAAGGGCACCGGTCGGTACCGTACCATCAAGTTGGACTCCCATACCGAAGGACATTTATGAGAAGGATGGGTGAATCCAAGAGGCTGTGCAAGCCACACTGAAGGACATTGAGAAGGTGTGGTGCCTCCAAGGGTCGTGTCTAGCCATCAGGCCCGGGGCCACTTCAAGGGCTAGCTCGACCGGATGTAAAGTCTCTAAGGGAATTCGGGGACGGTTCCGAAGGGAACGCACAACCCTGACTTCAGGGGTCAAATGGAGCGAGCCCACAAGTAAAAGACATGAAATAATTATGATAAGGCCAACAAGGGCACAAGTACGAAATGAATGATTTTTAAGGGCCAAGGGCCAGTTTTACAAGCGAGTATGAAAGAAAGTGGTTTTCAAGGGCCTGGGGCCGAAAACACTAAGCAAGAGCATATGCATAATTCATGAGCACGCATATGCATCAGTTATCAAGTTTTCTTTCTTTCATGATTAAGCAAGCATGAGTCAAGAGCATGATTTAAGTTTTACGTTTTTCCCTTACTGAGTCTTTTTGACTCACGTTTTTAAAACTGTGTCATTCCAGATGTATCAGGTGAAGAGAGTCAGGAGGACTACCTGACCTAGATGCCCAAGATGTTAAGCTTCGCATTTTGTTGATAGTGACATGTGTGTCACTAATTGGGTTCTAATATGTTTTAAATATTTGTTTTGTATGAATTTAATGAGAACCCTGATTATGTAAGTATTTGCTCAAACCCCTCGCGATCCTGTACGTTTCCGCCGTAATCAAGTAAGAAAATAAGTAAGAACGCTGGAGCCATCCGGGGGATAGCTCGCGGCTGTCACGGTCCCTGCGGGATGCCGTTCGGGGCGTGACATTAGAGGTCATCAAAAAATTACCTCTACCTAGCACGGTCAAGGGTGTGAGAAGTTTCTTGGGACATGTGAGGTTTTATCGTCGTTTTATCCAAGATTTTTCTAAAATTACTAAACCATTTTTTTCTCTTTTAGTGAAAGATACTCCATTTAACTTTTCCAATGATTGTTTGCAAGCATTGAGCTTTTGAAGAAGAAGTTAATTTCAGCCCCGATAATATGTGCACCAGATTGGTCACTTCCATTTGAATTGATGTGTGATGCAAGTGATTATGCAATAGGAGCTGTGCTTGGACAAAGGAAGAACAGGATTCTCCATGTTATCTACAATGCAAGTCGTACCTTGACAGATGCCCAATTAAATTATGCCACTACAGAAAAAGAATTATTGGAGGTGGTCTTTGCTTTTGATAAATTTAGATCATATTTAATTCGGTCCAAAGTAATTGTGTACACTGATCATGCTGCTCTTAAATACTTGTTAGCTTAAAAGGAAGCTGAGCCAAGATTATTGAGGTGGATTTTACTACTGCAAGAATTCAATTTGGAGATCAAAGACAAAAAGGGAACCGAGAATCAAGTAGCCGATCATCTCTCTAGACTTGAGCACACAATTGAAGAGGCAGCACCATTTTCTCCAATAAATGAGGTATTCCCGGATGAACAACTCTTTGCTTTATCTCTAACACAACTTCCTTGGTATGCAGATTATGTAAACTACTTGGTAAGCAATGTGATAAATCCTGATTTTACATACCAACAAAGGAAGAAATTCTTTTCGGAGGTCAAGCACTACTATTGGGATGAACCATTTCTCTACAAGCATTGTAGTGATCAAGTGATTAGGAGATGTGTACCTGAGGAAGAGATCGAGTCAATCCTATGAAATTGTCATTCATTAGAGGTTGGCGGGCACCATGGACTGAATAGAACAGTATCTAAAGTGCTACAATCAGGTGTGACACCCCTTCCCTAAATTCCCTAATTTCTTTAAATTTCTTAATTTCCTCGGTTTCTCGTATTTAGCCTATTAATGATTATGATCGTGATCATCTCTATTTTTACCAGTTTCTAGGCATTCAAAATCTTTCATTCTCGTATTAAAACCCTATTATTTCTATTGCTTGATTTAAACACATGATAATTTTTCCTAAGTATACATTAATAGCTCATATTTAACATCTTCTAAATACTAGGTTTGATTTCTTGACACATGATTCATTCGGTTCTAATTGCACTAATGGATTTTAGTACGCTTAATCTCTTTCCCTCTTCATTCTCATGTTTACATCTAAAATCTTTACCTAGTGTCAATCTTAATGATTCTATCACTAATCTCGGTTAATTACTTGACTAATTACCTATTTCCTTTTTCTAACATATGCATTGATTAATTTTATAACTTAGCTAATTATTTTGTTAACCTAAGTCTACTTTGATGTCATGTTAGTCCCACTCTCTCTTTCCTCCCTAGGGCACACGACACACACAAGGAGATCTTGTCTTGTTCTCTTTGTCTTTTTCCCTTGTCCCATGTTTTTGGCCTTTGTTGCATGAATAGTGAGATTCAAAATTGGACCAACCGGCCATGCTTGCTTGCAATCACAATTGCTATGATTTTGAAGTGAACTTAGCTTGTGTAAGTGTCCTTGATCAGCACCTAGGGAAGGGGGAGTGTGTCATTTGGCTCCTCCAGCACTTATGACGTCGAAGCCACCCAATGAAGGGGCTTGCTTGTGGCAGCCACCTCTTGACCAAATGATGGCAAGGTTGGCTATAAAAGTCAACCCTTGTCATGCATTCCTCACACCACAGCCGGCCAAGAGGGAAAGGAATGAGAGAAAGGAGAGGAAGAACAGAAGGAAGGTGAAAACTTCCACGCCAAGGTAAGTTGGCAAGGGGTTCGGCCAAGACCTTGAACACTCCCTTGCACCTCATCTTCTCTATTTCCTCATCATCATTTCCACTTCTTCTTAGCCTTAGATCAGTTTCATTAACCTAAACATCGAGAGCTACCCAAGATCATCAAGGTAAGGGTTAGAACTTCATGCTTTAGTGAGGGTTTAGGCTCTTGTGTTTTGTGGATGGATAATATGTTCTTTTGTGAGGATTGATCATGCTTATTGGTGTACATAGAGCTGTGATTCAATGATGAATATGTTAAGGTCATGTTGGGTTCAAGATTTTGCAAAAAGAAAGGTTCAACGATGCCATGAAGTAAAACCTAATCTAGACCCCCCTCGCATGATAAAGCTTGATGAATATTTCTTATAACATGCTTGCTAAGTTGGTTTGATGATTCAAAAGTGTTCTTGATATACTCCATGAGCTATGAAAGTGGGGATAAGTCTTATAGACCACGGGTTGGTCAATGAAAATGATGTTGCATGTTGCATGTTGCATTCCATGGTTTTATGGTACAATGTTATGCATATGTGATATGAAATGATAATGCAATAATGCGTATGACGATGGCCAAAGAGGCATGAAAGTATCCCTGATCAAGAAGAGGCCAAATGGGGCCAAATAAAGGAGCCTTGAGCTCAAGAAAAAAGTTATGAAAGATGAAAACATGAAAATGATGCCTTGTGCATATTCTATGATGATGTTGCAAATGATCATTGTTTACCTTCAATTCTCTTGAATAATCCTTATGTTATGTGCTCTGTAAGTTCATATGTATTAGTAGATTAGACGTATCATTAGCCTAAAGTTATAAATGCAATAATTGATCAAATGCATGAACACTTAGCTAGGGTCATTAATCAATATAGACACTGTCCAAATCGACCCTAAGCTATAGGTTGTATTTTTGTATGAAACTTTCCAAATAGTATCCTTATCTAATTTTAGGATGCCGGTAAAAATTTCAGCCCAAAATGATGAAGGAAAAGGTCAAATGCCCCTAGAGATCTATGAGGGCAAATTCATCATTTTTCCTAATTCGTTAGGGTAAAAGGGTCCAAAATGATAAAATGATTACAGGGATGGATAGATCACAAAAAACCGATGGGGGAGCCCAAATTTGAGCTCAATCCGAATTGGACTAAGGGCTCAAATCAAAAAGCCCGTGTAGGAGCCTAAATGGATTTTAGGCCCAATGCCCCTAAAGGAACACCATGACTTTGGGAGAAGGCCCAATGTGGACTAAAGAGGCCCAATAAGCCTTCATTTGGAGTTTAATATTCTGAAATCCTCTAGTTATTATCATGGTTGTTTCAATTGTCAATAAATATTCTCTGAACATGTTATGCTATTTATGATTCCTTCAAAGTTCATATCAATGTGCATTGTTACTTATGTATTGTAATGCTTGGATATGTTATTGCATTCATAAGAGGGAAAACGAAAGTGAGGAACCCTCTAACCTGCGAGGGTTCCCCGAATGGTAGTGGTGGTACCGGGCACTTAGGAGATGTGCAACCCACCACTACAGGGAGTGGGTAGGCTCCTTTATGAATGCTAAGGCGTAATGTTATGTTAAGGTCCTAGTGCTGGAAGCACGGGACAGTCCCATAGAAGGGGAGGGGACGCACAACCCGACTCTGGGGGTGAACAGAGCAGACACCGTGAACTCCTCAAGAACCAATGATGGTGTGATGCATTGCATACTTTAAATTATCTATGCTTATACTTATTGTCCTGGAAGTTTGTTCTACATCATGCTTTGGTGAATTATATGCACTGTATTTGTTTGATCATGCTTTCCCCACCCCCACCTTACTGAGTCAATAGGACTCACCCCTTTCTCTTATGTTTTTTTTTGCAATATTTGGAGACATTGAAGAATGAAGCTATTCGAGGAAGAGTTGACCTATGATTTCCACCCCTATATTCTGGTGCTCAAGATTCGGACATGGGTCTCAGATTCTCTTGGAGTATCAGTGGAGCATGAGGCCCACTGGTTCTTCAGGGAGGTCCAACCCCCATCCCATGTACCCTGATCCCCTGTGTCCCTACCATTCCCTGTACCCCCTACTGTTCCCATCATCCCCGTTACCCCGATTTGAGGACTTTGGGTTACTAGATGTACCGCCTGAGTGGCTGAGGCTTGATTATGTTCCTTCCTCACTAACGGGAGATAGTAGTGTCATTCCGGGTCTAAGCTTATCGATCTTACATCGGACGAGGAGGTTTAATACCCTTCTTAGGCTTGTTAGAATGTTTTCTCTAGAGTTTGTTCTTGCGTATCAGGAAGTTTCTGAACCTTTGTAGTCTTTTACATAGTCACGGAAGAATGTAGCCTAAACTTTTAAAGTTGTCCTTATTATGTCAGGTTTTCAATCTCCTTTGTGACATTTTTCTCATCTTTTATCTCAAGATTCTTAGTTCTACTCATAAGCTTATGATCCGACATTTTTGACTTATTCGGATTTTATTATCTCTCTAACCTTTTGTAAAACATAGAGTTTTCACCTTATAACTTTTTTCAACATCTCATTACAATTTATACGCTTTCTGCTAAGTTTAATGGTAAATTGACTAAGACTCATAGCGACATATGTGCCATAATCCCCGCCTATGTGCATATCATTACTATAGGTGAGCCTAGGGGGTAAGTATGAGCACGGGACGTGATATCAAGTTTTTATTGGCCCACCATTTTTAAAGATACTTATACCTTTGTTTCATTTTGTGATAAATGTCAAAGGAGTGCTAATATTTCCTGGAAAAATGAAATGTCATTAAATAATTACTTGTTGTTGAGCTATTTGATATTTGGGGCATAGATTTCTTGGGGCCCTTCCCCCCTTCTATCTCTAACCAATACATTTTAGTGACTGTCGATTATGTCTCCAAATGGGTAGAGGTTGTGGCCCTCCCTACAAATCATTCTAAAGTTGTGTTGAATTTTTTGAGGAAGCGGATATTCACTCGGTTTGGAACTCCAAGAGCAATAATTAGCGATGGGGGAAAACATTTTTGCAACCGGCAATTTGAGGCACTCTTGAGCAAATATGGTGTTATCCACAAGGTTACCACTCCATACCATCCTCAGACTAGTGGACAGGTAGAAATTTCCAACCAAGAGCTGAAACAAATATTGACAAAAACCGTGATCACTTCAAGGAAAGACTGGTCCCAAAAATTAGACGATGCACTATGGACATACCGGACAACCTTTAAAACTCTGATTGGTATGTCCCCTTATCGTCTAGTTTTCTGGAAAGCATGTCACTTCCGATTGGAGTTGGAACACAGAGCTTATTGGGCTATCAAGACTCTTAATTTTGACATGGAGGTAGCAGGGGAGAAAAGGATATTACAACTCAATGAGATGGATGAGTTTCGGAATGAGGCCTATAAGAATGCTCGTATATACAAGGAAAGAACCAAGAGATGGCATGATAGACACATCCACAAGAGAAATTTTGCAGTTGGTCAAAGAGTTCTACATTATAATTCCAAACTTCGTGTGAGACCCCGAATTTTACAATGTCATTTTATGCTTACGTATTTTGCCATTTATATTTAAAGGGTTGTTATTGGTAAATTTTCTTTATACGTAGCAAGATATTATGCCACAATGACCTATGTTATTTTGATTTGGGGTGGCCACACTTTCCTTAAGTATTTTATTATGGTGGTGAAGTCAATAATTTCTTAATGACCGAATTTCTTCGAGGTAACTTTTATGGTGATAATGATAGAAGAACTTATGAAATTTTTAGCATCCAAGTTGCTGAATATCTCTAAAGTATTTTTCTTATAGTCTACTTAATGATTTTGAAATGTTAAAGATTTATGTTATTGGGCCTTATGACTTGTGGACTGATATTGGGCCTTAGAGCTTATAAGAATTTGAGTTGTTGTTGGGCTTATGACCCAAGATAATGGGCTACCATTGAATGGTTATTGGGCTTTAAGGATGTAGGTTATTGGGCCTTAGCCTTTAAGCTTATGGAATGGGCTTAAGCTTGTAATGTTGGGCCTTAGAAAAATATTATTGGGCTGTCAAAGTCTCATGTGATTGAAATGTTAGTGGGCCTAGCCTTAAAGATTGGTGTTATTGGGCCTAACTTTAAAGACTTATGTTATTGGGCTAGTTATCTTACAACTTCATGGGGCCAACTAAGTACCATTAGAGTAACTAAGTAGTTGATTTGGAACCAAACAACATAAGTTAACTAAGTTAGAATCAAACCAAGAGGCCATCATGTGAAAATCAAAGAGAGGACGTAAAGGAGGAAGGAGAAGAAAAGAAAAGGAGAAGAGAGAAAAGAAAGCTAAACTCGGAAGGTAATTTTCAGCATTTCTTAAAATCCTTCTCTTGCTTGTTGTGTCCATTAGTTTTGTAAGAGTTCATACTAAATGGATTTGATATCTTTGTTTATGATTCTTGTGGATTAAAGATGGAAAATATAATTGATAGTCATAGTTTTGGAAAGGAAGGGGATAAGGATACATGTCTTTGGAGAAGGCCGAATCTATACCCCTATCATGTGATCTATTATTTGTGTTTTGTGTTGGATCTAAGAATGAGAATGCATGTGGATATATTCTAAGTTATGGAGAATGCATGTAAGTTGGTTTTAAATGAGGAGGTTTGCAAGCAATTAAAGAAATAAGAAAAGTCTAGGTGTTCTAGGAATAATTGTGAGACCCCGATTTCCTCCTATATTATTTCTTATGTATTATCTTTTATTTTCCGATGTATTAGCTTTAACTTATCATGGGGCCATATTTTGGCCAATGTATGGCCTAATCTTTATGTTATGGTACATTGATTAAAATGAGATTTTATTTCATGAAATCTCCTAAATAAATTTCTTGTCATTTTATGCAAAGTTTAAATTTATATTTTCCTAGGAGCTGAAATTTGCAAGGTGAGTTTCTCTCTTATGAATTTATATTTCTTTTTATTTGCCTAATATATTTCCTAATCCATAAAATTAAATTATGATTAAGGATTTTTCTATGGATTATATTATTGGGCTATTAAGGTTTAGATGGTTGGACTTAAAACCTAAAAGAATGGGCTGATAATGGACAGCCCATGCTTGGCCGAAAATTAGCCATGATGGGCCTTGAAATTTAATCAAGTGGGCTGCCATGAGGCTTATAATATTTGGTGTATATTGGGCTTATAATGGCATGATAATGGGCTGCCAAAATAAACATGGAGATGGGCTTTGGAAAGCATGATATTGGGCTGCCATGAAGCCCATGACAATGAGCCTTGGAATGGTGTTATTGGGCCTTAAGGAAGTTGAACATTGGGCCTAAGCCCTTAGGCTTATGAATTGGGCTTTAGGTGGTAATGTTGGGCCTTGGATTAAGGATTTATTTGGGCTGCCCAATGGGCCTTGAAGTTAAGTTTATAATATGAGATTAGTAGTTCTAATCTTCATTAATTTTACTAAGTAACTAGAATATGTAAACAAACCAAATTAGTTGGATTTCAACCAAATGAACTAAATGGTTGAACTAAGCATTAAATATGGAATTCAAATGTGTGGTGGAGGGTGAATTTCGTGGGATGCAAGAGAGACATAAGGGAGACAAGACATGACAAAGATGAAAAGTGAGAAAAAGTGAATTTTTCACCCTTGGCCAAATTTTATGTCTACATGCATTCCCTTTTGTCTTTTGTGGGAAGCCTTGCACGACCAACTCACTCTCACACACTTATTCACTTCATTTTGGCTCTTTTGGTCGTGCAACACATAGCCAATAGAGAGAAACACAAGCCAAAACCGAAACCAAGAGAGAAAGGGAGAGGAAGAGAGAACTTGGTGTAAACCGAATCTGTTGAGCCACCAAGAGTGATTTCAAGCTTGGATCCAAGAGGATTTTGTGCAAGGAGAAGAAGGAGAAGGAAGAAGAGGAAGGAGGTGAGGAAATAGGTGTGGTCTTGCAAAGGAAAAAGAGAAAAGAAACAAAGGAGCACTAAGGTAAAAACTGGATCTTGTTCTTCTCTTGATGGCCGAACTCTCTTGTGTATAGACCTTAGAGTTTGAGTTTTTTTATGCTTGGATATGGTGAGATCTGGAATGATTAAGAACCTTAGGTTGTTTAGTAGGTGAAGGAGAGGAGAAGCTTGCAAAGGAACAAAGAGAAGGAAGAAGGAACAACAAGGTAGTGACCGAACCACCATTTCTCTTGATTGGCCGAACTAGTTGTGAATGGATCTTGATGTTTCATGTTCTTAGGTTGTTGAATCTTGCTAGATCTGGTAGTATTAAGATGTCTAAGGATAGATCTAGCTATGTATATTCTAGATCTAGGGTTGTATGTTGGGAAAAATGCAAAGGGAAAACAATGTATGTTAAAGGATGTTGGATTTAAGCCTATGTTAGTTGTAAGTTGTGAATCTCTTTAGATC
The DNA here is from genome assembly GCA_963930655.1 of Myrica gale. Classification (NCBI taxonomy): domain Eukaryota; kingdom Viridiplantae; phylum Streptophyta; class Magnoliopsida; order Fagales; family Myricaceae; genus Myrica; species Myrica gale. The sequence goes on along the minus strand of OZ005619.1, from coordinate 9,075,616 downwards.
TATGATTATATATGTGTTTGAATGTTAGATCTGGACATGTCATACATGAATGATGAAGGTGTGAAGTAAATGCATGCTAAGATGGATTGTAGAGTGCAAAGTATGCATGTCGTAAATTTTGCTAAGTATAAAAGGTGGTATTATGTGGTATGGCCGAATATCATAATGAAATGAAACCCTAAGTGCAATTTATGATAAATGGATTATCATTGTTGTGATGGATAAGGAAATTAGGGTTAGACTAATTAGAATAAATATTGAAGAACCATGATCATGTAATAAAAATATTTGAAACCCTAGTTAGGGTTAGTACTCGGGATTAATTGAGGTTTAAGGTCCAAGTTAAGATTTAATCATGATTAAGTATTAATAATCTAATGTAAGGTTTTAATGGAGTACATGAAATAATGAGAGACTTAGGTTTAATCTTAAATCCGTTGGTCTTAAAGAAACCCTAATCAAGACATGCATATATATATATATTATATTGCAATAAAAATATTAATGACTAAATAACCTAAGTTTTAGTTAAAGAAGAGTAAATAAAATATTTTAAATGATTAAAAGAATTTCAGTGATATATATATACATATATCTTTGGTTGATAACCAATTTCAAAATGCAAATGTTTAATGATTACGTACTATTTCTTAAAGTCTAAGAAATATTTGAATCGCTTGTCGGCGATCCACGTGTTTGATACACTACCAAGGAAGACCAAGTGTAAGTGGATACTGTAAGTGGACAGTAAGTGTTTCTTTTTCAAAACTGGAATGACACACTGCATCGTTTCATGAACAAGCATGAGAGTTTAATCGAGCATGACACGACATGTGCATTGCATGAATTTTTCAAGAAGAATGTTTATGCAATGATTTTATTGAAAGACTATGAAAAGTTTTATGAAACGATAAGTTAAGTTAAGGGGCACTGGTCGGTACCGTACCATCAAGATGGACTCCCATATCGAAGGACGAATGCGAGAAGGATGGGTGAGTCCACGAGGCTGTGCAAACCACACTGAAGGACATTGAGAAGGTGTGGGCCTCCAAGGGTCATGTCTAGCCACTGAAGGACGAACGCGAGAAGGTGCGCTAGCTTGACTATATGTAAGGTCTCCAAGGGAATTCGGGGACGGTTCCAAAGGGAACGCACAACCCTGACTTCAGGGGTTAAATGGAGCGAGCCCACAGTAAGAGACATGAAATGGTTATGAAAAGGCCAAGAGTGGCACAAGTATGAATAAGTGATTTTCAAGGGCCAAGGGCCAATTTTACAAGCAAGTACGAAAGAAAGGTTTTCAAGGGCCTGGGTCGAATTTAAGCAAGAGCATATGCATATCCATGACATGCATGTGCATCACTTATCAAGTTTCCTGTTTAAGCAAGCATAAGTCAAGAGCATGTTTCAAGTTATGTTTTTCCCTTACTGAGTCTTTTTTACTCACGTTTTCAAAATTGTGTCATTCCAGATGCCTCAGGTGAAGAAAGTCAGGAGGACTACCTGACTCACAAGTAAAAGATTATGTTCATGTTTTGTTGATGTGACTTGATCGATGAGATCAATCATTTGTTAAGTATCAAACATGTTATATATGTATTAAGGTAAAAGATTGTCGAGAACCTTATTATGATGAGAGTTGGCTCGTTCTCTCGAGATTCTGCTTTATTCCGCTGTAAGCATGCATGTAAGAACGCTGGAGCTATCCGGGGGATTGCTCGCGGCTGTCACGGTCCCTGCGGGATGCCGTTCGGGGTGTGACACTTCGCCTCTTCCCTGGAAAATTAATATCCCGATGGTCCGGACCATTCACGGTAACAAGAATTTTCCCGTATGGTGCCATTGAGGTGTCTAACGACTCAAAAGGTACATTCATAGTTAATTGTCAACGTCTCAAGCCCTATTTTGAAGGAGATTTCAACAAGCAGAAAGTCTCCATTGATTTGCTCGATCGGTGATTTAAAGAAGGAGAAGTCAAGCTAATGACTATAAACAAGCGCTTCTTCGGAGGCAACCCAATTTTTTTCTTTTTCTCTTTTATTTTACTTTTTTTTTAATAATTATGGTTGTGACCCTTTTCGTTGTATTGTGTAGGTTCGAAAAAAAAACAACCAGGAAGCTAGTTCATGTGCAATACAATCAGCCATTCATTGTGTTCCGCCTTGCTAAAAGGGGAGTACTAGTTTTCTAATTTTCTTACTGTCACATTGAGAACAAAGTCAAAATTAAGTTTGGGGGAGGGGATAGTTGAATTTTAAAGGCTGATACACATTCTTGAAAGTTAATTGGTGATCATATCCATGTCTTCACCATCAGTTTTTAAGGTGAGATGTTAGGAGAAAGGAACCTGCATTTGCACTTGCGTGATACTTAGGATCAACATTACACTTTTGAGTTCTTTATCATGTTAAGCATTGTATTTTTTTATTTAGGATAAGGCAATATCTCATAAAGCAAGATTAAGCATACTTGATTTCTTTAGGACTATTGAAATACACATTTCCTAACAAAGTTGTGTGAGTTGTGTGACTATGCATAAAAGATGAGTGTGATGTTTTTCTTGTGATTATCCCCTTTGATCTAGTCCTAAACAGGGTTTAAGCAAATAGAGTGATGATTATTTGACAGTGGAATAAGTAATTGTGGAGAAATTTCTATCTCCTCCAATGTTTTGAGTTGCTTAGTAACAAGGGGTATTCATTACTAATGTTTACTTTTACGTCAAACATCAGTTTTGAGTATGCAAAGCACTTTAAGTTTGTTACTTGATGAGTAACCGGGTGCATCCATCACAAATACTTGTATTCGCATAAAAGGCGAGTGACAATTTAAAGATCATAAGAACTAAATACAAAAAAAAAACGAATAGAAAATATATTTCTTTGTAGTTTGCTACCTTGTTTGTAGTAGTGAAAAGGGGTGATTGCAAGTTGAGTTATTACATGATTCAATTGTGTTGGTTGCAAGATGAATATGAATGAGTTTGGAATTTTGTATGGAAATTTGATCCAGAGAATGTGAGTATGCTTTGTTTTCCTTTATTTGTTATTGTTTATGCACTAAGTTGAAGATTTGATGTTCACATGGTAGGTCCTCTGGGTGTGATGAGTTGAGCCTAATCATGGTTATTGTCCTTGTTTTATAGTCTATGTTTTACTTGAGGACAAGCAAACATTCAAGTTTGGGGGTATTTGATGTGAGAATTTATTTCACACATTTGGTCATCATAATTGTGTTGATTTAGAGCAACTTGTATGTGTTTCTTTGCTTAGTTATCTAGAATTTGAGGTATTTTACATTTAATGAATTATTAGAAATTCTTGGTATTTTGCAGTTTACATGTGTTTGATTACGTGAAATTGGGCTGATGTGAAGAGGTCAAATTCGGGTTATGTCAACAAATCAAAACCCTAGTTAGCCTGGTCTAGGCAAACCAGAATACTGTTTGATCAATTGATTGTAACGGGAGCTACAGACATCGGTTTCCATTTTTGTTTGATTCTTTGGAAAGCTAAGATGAAGGTATAAAACATTTATGAAGATCCCGTAACCTAGTTACGCTGTTTTGAATTTTAAAATCCAGTTGGAAGTCGGGGAACAAATCTGCAAAGATTTTCGGGATTCACCAAGTCAATGAAAGGTTGGGGTCCAGCTCACAATGTGAGGCCAACGTGTGTTTTTATTTAAATAAAACCTAAAAATCTATTAGGTTTTGGTGTGCCGTATGAAACAAAAGGAGGAATAAATCAATTGAAGGATTCATTGTAATTAAGAAGGAAACTTTCCTTTCTCGGAATTCCTAAAACACCGTTCGGTATTTGGAGCATAGCTTTTGATATAGAACTCTAATAAATTCAATCGTAGTTTCTACGAAAATCTAAGAGAAAAGGCTACAACTTTTGTGTTTTGGGCTTTTCCAAAAAAGGAACAGCAAAAGATGAAAATGGAGCAGAAAGTCAGAGGTCGATAGAAAACTGCCTATTTTTAGAACCCTGTTTTAAGGAAACAAATAGGTCTTTAAGGAAAAGGGGGGAGAACGACTAGGGCAGGAACTAAAGGAGAAGGAGAGGAGTTTTTCACCACTGGAGAGGAATCCGAAGCTTGGAACAAGGTGAAGAAGATGGAGGCTGAATTGTAGTTTGTCAACAATTGAGATTCTCGATCTACATATAGTTCCTTCTTAATCCTTTAATCTTGTCTTCTCTTTATATAATTTTCATTATGAATTTTAGAGTTGTTATGATTTATTCTGATTTTGGTAAGAACTAATCTCTATTGCTAAGGCTACGATATAGCCTCTCTATGACAATTCTGAGTCTTATTACCATGTGATCGAAATTTTATCATTCTTTTTGGATTATACATCATTGAGTTTAATGCTTTCAATTATCTGGCCAATAGTTGAATGATTTGTTATGTGCGTGTTAACTCAAGAGATGATGCACATAGTCTAGCTTCAAATGATGTATGCCATGAATTGAACGAAAGACAGGAATGTGCCAACGTAATTTGTTCGGCTTTCATGTGAAATATTATTAATCTTAATGTGCTCAATTGCTTCTAAATTCGCATATACATATCGCGGGTTGTTGTATGTTGGGTAATTCTAATTCTACTCGAGAGAGGGTCTTATATAAATTAGAATATTTCGTCGTCAAAGAGGTTGATAATTGACTGATTGCATGGTTAGGATTTTGGATCTGATTGGTTAGGTGAGTCGGATGCCTTAGTGTTTTCTTCTTAGGTTAAATCTTCTTTAAGTTTATTTTTGTTTCTTCAATTTCAGAATCCACCAATTTTTTTGATTTTCAAATAATTTAGAATTAAAACAATTTCAATAGTTAATAGGTGAGTAGTCCTCGTGGGTTCGACATCCTTTCTTATTACTATATTACTTGTTACGATTTCGTGATCTTGCGAATTTTTACAACATGACATAATGTCTTGATTCGCGTGCTGAGTCAACTTTTTAAAACTGTGTTCCCGCAACATGTGTCGAAACATACATATTTATTTGTTGACATCTTCATCAAGTCTAGAACTGACTCGCAGGTGCCTGTGGCATGTGTCGACACTTCCTTCACCATGTGTCAACACCATCTTCATATATGTCAACATTGTGCTTCCCATGTGTCGAGACCATCAAAAAAGCAGTTTGACTTATGTGCTATGTGTCGACACTATGTAACCCATGTGTCGACACCATCTTGGTAGATTGAGTTTTTCAGTACTTTTCCATTGCAACACTGAAACTCCTACAATGAAAAATATCATAGTTTAGGTGCAACCCATGAAGTTTAATTAAAATATAAGGCATTAATAATTAAAGAGAGATTTAAATACAATTGAGTACTCTCGATTGAATAGTGGATTGACAACCACATATTCTAAAATAATTTCAAAGCTAAATTCTCAGTTGTTATCATTAAAATAAAGTTAGATAGCTTAAAGAGCAACCTTGGGCTAACAATTTTTATTCAAATTTATATTTGATAAATTTTGAAGCAACGACCGTGACTTTAAAATTGCTATTGAGTTAAAATTTCTATTTAGTTTAGTTTTTGCACCTTTCAATTTTACGCCAACAAGAGGGAAAAATATTTTCTTGCTTTCAACCATCTAGACAAATTTTCTTGAAGCAATTCAGTTATTTTGAATTTCTTGAGATTTTTTTTATATTATTTTTATCAAAATTTTATGAGAAATCAAACCATAGGGTGTTTATATCTAGTCCTAATTATTTCAAGATTTTCGAAATAGTTTTAATGGGTTTCGTAGAGTAATTGAAATTTTGGGTTCAAGATTTGTTCAGTAAAATTTAGGTTCCTGATCTGAATAGTAGAACAAATTAAATTTTTATAGCCAACCCTAGATGTCTAAAAATTATGAATTTTAGACATTTTGTACAATACATCAGTAGGATAAATGAGTTAAAGTTTCGTCATTTTTAGAGATGTATTGATATGATTTTAAAAATCCAGAAATTAGGTTTAGAGAAATCAGAATTGCTGAGAAAAGACCCTTTGATAAAAATTGGAAGTTTGAACCGGATGACATAGCTATAATTTTACGTTTGGCATGAAATTTTATGAGCATCTTTGTAACACAAGCATACAGCTCTGGTATAAATTTCAGAACTTTAGGATATCGAAAGAGATAGTTATGAATTTTAGAATTTATAATTACTGAATTATTCAAGGCATAGTTTGACTCGGTGAACAGAGGTGAATGTCAATTTTTCTGACAGAGTTGTACATCAAATATGGATATGAAATTTTAGATGTGTAGGAAGATCATAAATTAATTTAGGAATTTTAGGGAAACCCGAGATGAGGTAAAATATATTTTAGAATCGGATCAGTGGATATTGGGTTTAATCTTGGGTAGATTTAGAGTTTTATATATAATTTCGTTTGATCGAACTATAATGCGTTAATTTTTGTGTTGATAGCTTCTAAGTCAGAGGCTTATTTGCTTGAAGATCTAGGTAAGCGGGATTATTATGCTAGAAATTTAAATCGGATTCGAGGGGTATTTTTTTGAAATTGCATATTTTACCTAAAAACCCTCAAGAATTTTATTTGCATTACGATATGATAAAATTGTCTAAATAAACTATAGCATTAAAGTAACCATGAGCCTATTTTATGTGTAACGATATTACATGAGGTTTTCAAATTTAAATCAAATATTTTTTTATATTCATAGTTATTTATATTATGTGCATTACGTTACATGTACAAAATAAAAAGATGCAAAGTTCAAAGTGATATTTATAGTTTGTGAAAGTCTATGTAGCAACCCAAGAGGGGGGGTGAATTGAGTTTTAATAAAAATTAACAAATTTTTAAATAGAGTTAAAACACCAATCACAATAAATCACAATGAACCACTGCAGTAAAGATTAATAGAAAGTATGAAACTTTGAGGAGATAAGGGTTGAAGAGATGACACCGCAATTTTTAGGTGGTTCGGTCAAAACTCTTGCCTACATCCACCCCAAAGCTATTGACTTCTTTGGGCTTTCTCCACTATCTATCAAATAGGTAGTACATCTTAGCTTCCCGGGTGCTAAGGAACCTTCACAAAGCGTTTCTTGAGCTTACGTTTTAACTCCTTTTCTCAAATCCCAATACCTAAGAATTTCTTCTACTCACAAGAGTAGGACTCAGTGTTTACCCAACACTCACAAGGTTTAACTTGAATGGGTACAAATAGAAAAGCTCACGTATTGGCTCTTGAAGCCGATTTTACAAATGTGAGGCGCAAATGATAGGAAGAGGATAAGATTTACAATAGAAGACTTAAAATGGGGCAAGGAGAATAGCAGGTCTTCTTGGTAGGTGCGGAACTTCACTATTCTTCAAACCTCTCTCTTTCTCAAGAAGTTAGGTCACGGAGTAAATGCAAATTCATCGTGTAAATGAGAGTTGTCATTTTCTTCAACAACCGGTGATGTATTTAAGTCATTTTGTCTTCAACAGTCGACTGGGTGGTGAGAATAGCCGTTGGAAAGTTGCCCATGAAATAAAGAGCGATTTGACGTCTCTGATGTCATTCCGGAAAATCCTCAAACCCGTGTAATGTGTTGACACATCAAATGGTATGTGCTGGCACATCAAATTTGAATTGAAAAATGAGCGCTCGAGAGTCAGTGCAATGTGTCGACACCATAAGGCCAATGTGTCGACACATGTTTTGGTAAAAAAAAAGTCTCGGGTGTAAGTGCAATGTGTCGACACTATAGGGTCAATGTGTCAACACATGTTTTTGCCTGAAAAACATATATCGGGTGTTATTGCAATGTGTCGACACATGTCCTGAATGTGTCGACACCTAAAAGTGCTGGAGACAAAAATCAGTGTTTTTGAAGTTTTCATCTCATTCCAAAACCTTTTTAAGTGTCCATCACTTGAAGAATTTATCAAACATCATGTGCAAAGATCTTTAAGTGTATTAAGAAGACTTTTTAAAGTGATAAACTCAATCCTATCAAGATATACCTGGAATTTGTGGATTGATAAAATAGAGTGTAAAGTCCTCAAAAACTTAGAAACTTTTGTTATCATCAAAATCATTTATAGATTGTTTGCAAAAACAACCTTGGGCTAACAGTATGATATGTTAGGTATTTTCAAACTTAAAGGCCCAGAGTTACAGAGAGTGCATTGGTATCAATTGCAACCCATTAAGTGCACCCATACTGGAAACAGAATGGCTATTTTGTAGGTTCTTCCCGAGTGCACACTTGGACTTGTCCAAGCTTAGTAAGGAATAATTATATCTATAGTATTGACTTAGTTTGGTTGAACTTCAAACTAAATAGCAACTGCACAACCCTAACATGGAGGTAAACATGACCCACAGTTATTGCCAAATGGTTTTTCTATAGTATTATTGTTTCATTGATAAAAATGTTTTATTGAAATTGTCATAAATCAGTTTTCAACATTTTATAAAATTTCAAATACTTCGTGTCTTATAGTTGCAGTGTGGCTCATGAGGTACACTAGTATAATGATTTTGCTTACTGGGTAGTCGAAGTCACCCGCTATTGTTTTTTCCTATTTTCATGTGTTGATGAGGAGCATGTCGAGAGTCAGGATTAGATGTCATGTGTATGAGTAGTTGAGAGATTATTTAAATAAATGTTTGACACTGGTATGAGACTAATCATGTTTAGATTTGTTTTAAAGAAGTTGTTTTAGAGAGATTATTGAAGTATTTTAATAAAGTTTATTTCGAAATTTGTTTAAATATATTTTTAAATCAAAAGTCTAATTATTTATTGTTAATAAGTCACCTTCTAGCTTTTGAGGTTTGGGGTGTGACAGTAGTCACCTTATAGCTTAGCTTATGAGATTTGGGACGTGATAGTTTGGTGTAAGCGTTTTATTATTTCCTTATAGTTTGCATGTTTGACGCTAACCTAGCTCTATACCAAACTGTCATGTCTCAAACCTCAAAAGCTAAAACCGGCATGCAAACTTATAGACTCACGCTCATTGCATTGAATTTCAAAATGTAAATATGAAATATTCGTTTCCTTAAAATTGGTCTCCCTTTTAAACTTTAAACATTTGAATATATATATATATATAAAGGTGAATGAAAAAACTATGGAAAACTCAATAAAATCGTTATGCTGGAACTACTGCTGAAAATTTGTAAAATTTTTGAATTTTAAGAATTTGACTATTTCAAAGAAGATAAAAATTAAATTTCAAATTTAACAAAAAACATTTTAATTTAAAGAGAGTATTTTAATTTTGAAAATATAAAACAACAAATTTAAATAATTTTATCTCCTTATTCGGAAGTCTTGGGCGTTATAATATAGAATCTATGTGGCCTGTGGGAATCTCGACAACTAGAGCTGCTTCCTTGTTATGGGTCCGGGCAGGAGTGAATGGGCATGGGTTGCAAATGATGCCCTCGTGGACTTTCGGTTTAACATTTTCCTTCTTGTGTTTGAAACCTACTTGGAGCGTTAACTCTTAAGTTTTATGATGCTTGTTTGTTCTTATTCTCGGCTAGGACTGTCCCAACCCCCCCCCCCCCCCCCCCTCTCACAATCTCACTCATGTTTGGCTTTTCCCTTTTTTTCCTTGTTTCCTTTTCTTTCCTTATGTTTTTTTAATACAAAAAACACCTTTTATCAAAACTAAACGCCGAAGATATATTAGTTTTTCTTGTGACACTAGAAAACTACATCAGCCTATTAATCAAGGATCGGATAGAAAATATCGGGCATTCATTACGAAATTTGAGTTTTTCTATTTGCTGCAACAATTGTCGCCTCCATGTCACTCATAGGTTCTACAAATGTCAGCACCTCAAACATCTGCGTGCAAAAACCAAGAAAGGTCATGCTTCTTGGGGCACAAATGGGTACTTAATGTAGAAGAATATGGAAGCCATTACCACCATCAAATAAATCGGATATCTCATTCAAGAAACGGAAAATAATGAGCCCAACAACATCGACCGATTAAGTAAACAGTATGCCATTGGAGGAGCACGAGTCCTCTTCAACGGCAACCCCATCTAGCGATAACAGTACAAAGGACTATACCGATACCACTTAGTCTAAACAAGCAACAAAACTAAGAAAAACAACAAAAGGGCAGCTAAGCACCGCGTTAGCCCAACTAAACAAAGAGAGAGAAAAACATCCTTGCAACTTCACCAAAGACAATGAGCAATCCTCAAAACATCTATTATTCTGTTCCCTCCAAATACACCACCAAATGCACAAATGAATCATTCTCCAAATAGCATTGGCAATCGGATTCGAGAACCTCCGATTCCAACTCCACAACACTCTTGTCACCTTCTCCGGCATTACCCAATGAAATTTCATAATACCAAGCACATGATTCCAAAGCCCTCGCGTGAACGGACAATGGAGGAGCACATGGTCGATCGACTCCCCATCTTCCCGACAAAGATAGCACCACTCAGCAATGTAGATAGCTTTCCTTCGAAGATTATCCGAAGTAAGAATTTTCCCATACATAGCCTCCCACACAAAGAACGGTACCTTCAAAAGGCACTTTGACCGCCACACTCCTTTCCAAGGAAAAGACAAACTTCTCCTACTAGCCACGATAGAGTACATGGACTTAACCGAAAACAAACCATTCTTAGAACCAGTCCAAAGGATCTTATCTTCCTCCCCTCTCCTTAGCACCGACCCATACAACAAGGAGAAAAACGCAGAGAATTCCTCCAACTCCCAGTCATTAGCAGCCCTGACAAAGGAAACATTCCACACAACACTACCATCATTCCCCTCCATACAATCAGCCACCATAGACTCCTTATTACGAGCCAAAGAATAAACCACCGGATAAGACAAAGACAAAGGATTATCACCACACCAAACATCGTGCCAAAAACTAACGCTTTCTCCAATTCCCAACACAAACCGAATATGCTGACTGAAGAGATCTCACCCTTTGCAAATATATCGTCACAGGCTAACAAGTCCCCTAATAGAACAAGATCTCCAATCACCTCCCACAACTCCCATATTTTGCAGCAATGACAAGCCTCCAAAGTCTATCCCTCATGAGCAAACCGCCACAACCACTTACTCAAAATAGCCTTATTAAACATAGATAAACTCCAGATCCCCAAACCCCCATTATGAAGGGGAGAACACACCAGCTCCCACTTCACAAGGTGGTACTTATGCACCTTCTCATCGCTGCCCCACAGAAAATACCGCTGAATCTTTTCCAACCTCTTAGCCACAGCAACCGGAATAGGGAATAGAGATAGAAAATAATTCGGAAGGCACGAAAGAATAGACTTAATAAGAGTAAGCCTACCCCCCTTGGAAAGATACATCCTCTTCCACCCTGCAAGCCTCCTCTCCATCCTTTCGACAATCTCATCCCAAATATGCACACAATTGAAACTAGCCCCCAATGGAAGGCCCAAATATCTCAAAGGAAGCGAAGACAACCCACACCCCAAAATACCCGCCAATTCCTGAACATTATCAACCCTGCCAATAGGAATAACCTCAGATTTTGACAAACTAATACGAGGCCTGAAACCGCCTCAAAACACAAAAGAAGGCATCTGAGGCTCCTAAATTGACTCGCCTCCGCTCCCATCTATTTATTGGATCAAAATCAAGGAAGGATGTAATTCCCCTCGTCTTCATCATCATTTAATCTTCCAAAACCTTCTAATTACAAATAGTTATGCTCTTCCTGCTATTAGCTAAAGCTCAAATCCCTAACCAACTTTTCCACAATGTACTAGTTACAACAAAAACTTTGCAACAGATGACATGGATGAAGGGCAGATACAGTGAAACAACCTTATGATAATTATATAAAGTAAAGAGAAGAATAAGGCCACACTACAACCTTCAACAAGCTTTCCGGGTTTGCATTTGCCAGATCTGTGAGATCATTGACCAAATCATCAGGAATTTTGAAATGCAGGACCGAAAGATCTAGATACCGAGTCAAAAGTAAAGAGAAGAAGCACACATCAAAATGCAGGCTAACTGAAGTACATTTGAATGAATCCAACTTTTAGCAGTATACCATATAACATAAATCCTAACTATCGTTCGTCAAACTTCGAATTCACCAAACAACTTGTCCTAGTCAGACTACGAAAATATTTCTACCATGAAGGAAATCGAACTGTACTTGGCAACAAAAACAAATTTTCCCAATAAACTACTTATCAATATATAACAATGAACCGATAGTGTGGCACCATCTGAAATTGATTCATTCTTCAGTCTTCATCATCATCAGAACTTGCATACGCCAAGCCTAGTAAACCTTTAACAGGATTTTCCACATTAGCATCTCCCTCCACATTATTCGATCCCCACTGTTTCTCATCCTGATCAGCCTCAGGTTGCTGTTTCTCCTTCTGGACAGGCTCAGACATAAGCATTTTTGGAGCAGAATCTTTTGAAGCAGGAGTTGACTGATGCCAATCTGATGGGCTAGAAGTTCTGGGCCGTTTGGGTTTAATTTCCACTACCTTTTTCAATAGATCTTGCTGTCTTCAATTCCAACAAAAATGTATATATCAGCAGAAAAACACAACTAGACTAGTATTTTTTACTGAATAAAAAGTGCAAAGATTGTAGGTCAGCTTCATAATTTGCATGGGTAAAGAGTGAGAATGTGTGTGTGTGTGTGTGTGTGTTTGAGAGAGAGAGAGAGAGAGACCTTATTCCACTCTTTGGTTTGGGCTCGACTCGAAGCGGCAAAGGGACCGATGCAGGTGAAGAATCTGCCAAACTTGCAGCTTGGTGTCCCTTGGTTAAGGAAGGGAAGAGATAAAGGTAATAGAAACAACATTTGAATCAACAGAAGGAAAATATTCAAATATTCAGCCTTCCAAAACAATCCACTCAATAGATTTGTTAAGCTGACAAAAATGTCATGATTCAACTCATAGCATTCTAGAGCACATGTTTGTCATGAAAAATGTAGCTAGCTACAGAGATGTTTAAGAAGTATGAATAAAGAAACCAACATAACCTCAATAACATTGGCTAGGTTCACTCAATGAGGGGATAAGTCTGCTACAATGTTTAGTTTCGAATTAACCACTTAGTGAGAGCTTGGAAGAGGAAAGGAGAAGGGGGAAGGAGAGAAGGAAAGCAAGTACAGTGCCAGTTAAGGAATCAGTTTGTACGTAGAAAGGAAGAGGGCTCTAAATGCTAGATGGATGGACACAAATCCATTAAAGGGAGGAATCAAGCCCACAGCTTTTGTCTAGGCTACCTAGCTCATGTCCTGGATGCCATGAAAATCAAACTACAGTGTTGAGGTATATGTCTTCTTCAATCAACAATAACAAAAGGAATAACACGATTGCTTAAATTAAACAGAAAAATCATACAGATTCACGCTATAACTCCCAGATCCAGGGATAGCCCACAAATTCTGTAGCAAGTTTCACTAATTAACAGAGTATCACAGGGAGTTAGCACATCAGAACGTTACACGCAATTTCTTTCCAAACCGACACAAGTGCCAATCCTTAGATAACAATTGAAAGGATATCTTAAATGCAGCAAATGCCCGTTTCTCAGTACGACGAAGGAGGTGTTCTGCATCCTCCTCAGCTTCCATCTGCTCCTTGAGATAGAGTAGATCATCGCTGTCCAAGGCTGCATGCTCAATTTACATGAAGTTCAAGAAATGAATGGAAAAAATAAATAAGCAAGAGTAACACCCACTCACAAAGAACAAAACACCAGCGCTCACACACGCAACAAAAAAGAAAAGGGGAGAAAGACAGGTACCGCCTCGCCCATGAAGGTAGCCTCCACGCTCTCCTGCAACCTCTTGCATCTGCTTGCATCAATTGCCCGGTAAAGGAAACCAAGATCCCTGCCGGGGCATGTTATCAGACAACTACCCACAAGGTTTTGCACAAAATAGCAACTTGAAGAGAAAGGGAACTAAATCTTATTGTTCAGTCAACAGAAAGAATAAACGAAAATAGCAATCTTCAAAAGGAGATAATGTACCAAAGCAACATTTTCAATTTACTTGGAATAGGTGCTGGAAATGGAAAGGGACTACGTGACTGAACATAAACTATATTTTAATCAAATTTGAATGAGTCATTATAGTGTGTTGCACTTTCATCAATACTGAACGCTCTATTTTGCAATTAAAGAAAAGGGGGCAAAAAGAACAACATATATAAAAAATGATCAACCAATGATGCACTTGCACATAGGACAAGATATATTAGGCCAAGGATATCCAACCTGCCTATTAGCCAAGTAGAAATCTAAACCGAAACCTATAGGCACCAAACTTAAACCAATACGTTGACATTTTTTACTACCTCTGGGACATTCTTAGATTATTTCTACTCTCTCAAATGGATGTTCTTTTTGTTCTTTATCTTCTATATTCCCTAAACTCCTTAAAAGAAACAACAGTTACCGAAAAATCAATCCAAGACATGTACTCAAGAAAGGAGCATATATATAGCTAAAAGTGAACAAAGGACATATCGTGACTAATTCTATCAGGACAGTTGAGGTATAGCAGGCCCATAAACAACTTGTTTCATGAGCACAAAGAACAAAAATTATGTCACCGACTCTCAAATTTCAACTTGCTACGCGGACAAGTGAGCACTGATCAAGTGTAAAACAATCAGTCCATAAGGCAAGACAATGAGTCGTGCAGAGCACCAATACATTGTTACTTTAAGCACCGCGCAAAATTGAAATTGAAAACAAGAGCTTCTATATACGGCCAGCGAGCCGAAGAGGTGTGGGACGAGCACATACAAACAAGGTCCACAACATTAAACAAGGCTCGTACAGGCCACCAAGCCCTGCTTATTCTATTTGGTTCCATATGAGACTGGGATGAACGAGTCTTCGTCGGAATTCACCCAAGACCATCTCAAATAGGTATTGGCATATACATACGGAAAAAAAAGAGCGTAGAAAGGAAGCGAAAAAGGGGAAGGAGAGGGTGAGGGTGAGACAATGCGCTAACCTTTGCGACCATGCGTTGGAAAGTGACGTCTTCATCATCTATCTTCTCCTTCCCTTTCCCCCATCTTTTATCTAATTGCATTAACGCAATTATTGTTTCTAACTCCACCGAAGCACACACAAAGAAAGAAAGAAAAAAAGAGGATTAAAACCAGAAAAACAAGTACCTTTAGGGTCCGTGAGATTGGTGTATTCGCGGACCTCTCTTCCTGCCATCCTTACTGAAACTCTATCGAATACGAGTTTCAACTCTCTCTGTTGGGAATGGGAGGGGGCTGATGGTGACGAGTGGAGGATTAAGGATTTTTCCAGAGAGGAATTTGGGGATGCTTTTAACATTAGGGATGCGGATCATACCCGACTTTTAATGGCCTTTCGTTTCTCCCAGAACGTAAAGCGGTCCAAGGATCGGAGTATTTGTGGGCTTGGGCTACTACAAAGGACGAGGCCCATATATTGATACCGGGATTCACATTATAGAATATATTTTTTCTTTAAGTAGATTTGACATTTTCCGATCGGTCATCGAAACACCTTGAATATGTTCGTTTTCAAAGTTTTTCAGGATTCTGAGTGTATTTACACTCCTATCACCGAACATATTCAGAATTTAAACACAAACACCAATACATTTTACACAATCTCCAACAACTTTTTAATTTTTTATTCAATATAAATTTTCTCTCTCTATACTTTTTCACGTAACTCCAATACTTTTTTATTAAACAATTACATCAAATCATTTCTCTCTTCACTTTACACAAACACCAATAAAACACTATTCAACATAAATATTCACAACTTCTCTAAAATCATACATTTTTACTCAAAACGAACATAACCCTTATTTCCATTTTTGTATGATGGTTCACAATATCACATTAGCTATGTTTAGTCTATTTTAATGGTCAAATATTAATAATAAGATGCTCTCTTTATTAAGATCTCACTGTTAAGTAAGATATTTTCAAGTATAAGACAATACAAATTAGACAGTTGCAAGGTCTCGCCTTAATAAAAAAATGACTGAAAAAAATGTTAGTTACTTCAAGTATTAATAAAATAATTAATTAAGTAAAAGTTAATAGTATTTATTCTAGGGTGGATGCGCTAAATTCATCCCGAGTATGTCTTCCTATTGTACAAGCTCAAATAGTTAGAATAATTATATTAAAATTTTTTATATTAAAATTACTAATTTTTAAATTTCACTTAAAAATGCGAATCAAATATTTAAGTCAAAAAAGATAACGAGGTGATCTTATGTTTGATGAGAACGAAGGTACGAGAATCACTGATGGAATAAACACTTTATAGGAACCCTTATTAACATCACTTCTAGGATACATGACCAATTAAGTAACCTTATGTGTCCGACACTAAGCGATATTAGATGGTACGAATATGTTTTTATATCAAGAGCAATAATGCATGAGAGGAGACTGTAAAAATTCCTTATTGTTTACCCAAAGTTATTTTACAAACAATTCATAATTGATTTCGATGACAACAAAAATTCTAAAGTTGTGTTTGTGTTGTAAAATTTTAGTGTTGTTAAAATTTTAGGTATTGGGTTTAGTGAAAAAGTGAAGAGAGATGTAATTTTTTATATTTTTGTAGTAAATAGTAATGATTTGATGGGGAGAGAGAGATTATATTGTAATATTTAATTGTGTTAAAATTTTAGAGGGGGTAAAATTTTGGTACACAAACGCACCCTAAGTTTGAAGGCTTTTAGATTTTACATTGTCAATCCACTATTTTCTAAGATATATTTCAAATGATTGAAGTTATCTCATAAAATTATTTCTATGTGCACTTGAACATCATTACACAAGTTGATAAGATTAATTTCTTTCCCTTTGTGGGTGTTTAAAAAGGTTTTGAAATTGTTTAGACGCTTTAAAGCTGCTAATTTTCTCTCCATCACTTATAAGTGTTGACACATTGAGTGATGGTGTCGGCACATTGCACTGTCTCCTGAGAGCAAAATTTCAGACCAAGTTTTAATGTGTCAACACATGTCACGCCCCGAACGCTAGCCCGAAGGGGGTTAATGACAGCCGCGAACATTCACTCAATGAATGTTCCAGCGTTTTCTCTTAATCTTGCAGCGGATTTTTTTTTATGTACATATACATAAACACCTACAACTGAGAGAGATGGGCCAAAGAGATTTACATAAACTACAACTTACACAATTGACTACGACGGCAATAGTGAAAGCATCCGAATTACATGTCATGTCTGCATGGCTGAAGTACAAGTCCTAAGGGATTCCAACAAAACCTTTATATGGACCTACTCATAACATATATGTAATACATCTTGAATCCTTATACACATAACATAGACATTCACAGGATGCCTGATAAGCGTTCTTAGTACTTCCTATGAACTCTTCAACTTCTGTTTCTGATAACCACGACTAAGATACTAGACATCAAAAACCTTGAACTCTACTAGTCCGAATAACCCATGACCACCACACAACGGAGGCTCATGACGACTCTTCAAAATTACATCTAACCTTTAATGGAACAACAATGAGAGATGAGGACATTCCCATCGATCCCTCTTCTAGATTTTCTCACCTGAATTGTTATCTGGAATGATACAATTTAAAACATCTGTGAGTCGAAAGACTCAGTAAGGAATTATAATTAAAACATGAGCTTGAAATCATGGTTTGGAAATATGAACTTGAAATCGTGAGTTTGAAACCATGAACTTGTTCTTTGAGCTCATAATCTTGAACTTGAAATCATACACTTGCTTTTAAACTTGAAATCATCATGAACTCGATATCATAATGAACTTAAAATCATAAGCATGCACTTGACTTAAAATCATAAGCATGCGCTTAAACTTGAAATAATTACAAACTTGAACATAATGTAATTCAAGTACAACTTGAAATATCATGAGCTTTAACTTGAAATAATCATAAACTTGAACTTTAAATATCATGTATACGTATGTAATTCGTGCATGATCATGAATCGTGATGCACATGTATGCCTCATGATTGCATATGCACATGCACTTGCTCTTGAAAACATCTCTTATACTTATAAAGCTCTTTCTTTTGGAAAATCTTTTCCATTCTTATCCTATGGGCTACTTGAGCTCCATTTACCCCTGACATCAGGGTTGTGCGTTCCCGTTGGAACTGTCCCCCTTTTCCCTTGGGGACCTTACATATGGTCGAGCTAGCACACCTTCTTAATGTCCTTCAGTGGCTAGACACGACTCTTGGAGGTTCACACCTTCTTGCAAGCATCCTTCAGTGTGATTGCACATACCTCCCGGACTACCCATCCTTCTTGCAAGCATCCTTCGGTATGGGTGTCCTAGGTGACATCCACCATTCTCGTAAACGTCCTTCGGTATGGATGCACCTTCTTGACTTGGTACGGTACCGACCGACTTGGGTTCGTTAATTAACTTGTCATAAACTTGCCATAAAGTAGCATAAAATGGTACTTTCATTTGCATAAAATTTCTCCTTCTTTCTTATGAGACAAATAAATGCAAATGCAATTGCTCATGACGTGCTCATGTCATGCTTGGTAATCAACTTATCATAAAATGCTTCTAATGCTCTTGACAGTTCGTGCTTAATGACAAATATCTCATAAACCTTTCATGTTTTCATTTGCACAAAAACTTCTTTCATGCTTTCATACAAATACGTATACGATCTCATGCTTGTTGAGAAATAACTTGTCATGCGTGGTTATAAACATGTTATGTTTATTCATAAAAACATGCTGTGTATCATTCCAGTTTTGTAAAGCGTAAGTTGCTACTTACTATTTTCACTTACAAACGTAAGCTCCTCTTACTTTCGCTTTCTTGAGTGTTGAACGTCACGTTACCTACAATGAATCGTACTATTGTTATTCATAGGTTTACTAAACGTATAGAGTAATCAATACATTACAATCATCCAAGGTATGACTTAAATCTTTCCATGTCCTAGGCCTTCAATCTAGGATCCACTCAATATCAAGAGATAACTACAAATGCATCAAAACACACTCTCTATTCCAGCTCTGAAATCTGCTTATGTAAATTCCAGCAACAAGTAATCTTTTAACGTTCCAACTTCCAACAACCAAAACTCTAATCTCTTCATGACACAACCAACATCCAAGGCTAATTTAACATCTCATAACAGCAACCATTATTTCACATTCCTCCCACTTTTACAACTCCAACTCAAAGTTTATAACAAAACTGTGATTCCATCTTCATCAAGCTATACTATTGCATTTGCCCATGTCTTTTGGGCTTTTTATCAAACACGAAGGGTGTATCATTTGTTCTCTTGAACATCTTTCAGATCTGACCATATATCAAACACTTAGGGCTTGGTGGTTCTCAACAAGACTCATATGCATACAACCTAATACATCAACCAATAGATTCGGCCATACATGCTCAAAATAGATCTCAGCCCTCTTTTAGGCTTTTCATCAAACACCTAGGGTGCATATTCGTTTCTCTTGTATATAAATTCTCAGATCTAACCACATTCTCCATGGTTTTGTGCACAATCCTTACAACTTTCTAAAGCTCATTAGATCTACATTTTCCTCAAAGAAAACACATGAATCTCAAAGAGAAAATCTAACAACACAACCAACAACCATTCAAAAGAAAAAGAGAACATAGGTGAAAATGGGTATGGCTTGGCCGGCCATAACCACTTACCTCCTTCTCTCTCTTTCTTTCTTTCTCTTCTTCCTTTCTTCTTCTTCTTTTCTCCTTCTTTCTTTCTTCTTCTTCTTTTCTCCCTCTTCTTTCTTTCTTCTCTTCTTCGGTGGGAGCTAGGGCAAATGACTTTTGATTTGGGGGGGGGGGGGGGGCTGCTTATACGTAAAGGGGCTTGGGGGAAGGGAAAAGGCAAAACTACCCTTCCCCCCTTTCTTTTCCCTTTTCCACCTCACATATTTCAATCCGATAAAATTTCGGAATATAGTTATATGTGTCGACACCATCACTCAAGGTGTCGACACTTACAACACATTTAGTAAGATGTGTCGACACCATCACTCAAGGTGTCGACACTTCCAACACTTAGTCAAAGTGGGAAAAATGTAAACTCTCGGGTTTTAGTTAGATGTGTCGACACCATCACTCAAGGTGTCGACACTTCCAACACTTGGTCAAAATTCACGGGAGTTCTGGAAAAAAGCGAACTCTCGGGTATCGGTCTAATGTGTCGACACTATGACCCAAGGTGTCGACACTTACAACACTTAGTCAAAATTCACTTTGGGCTCTAGAAAAGGTAAACTTTCGGGTGTTAGTTTAATGTGTCGACACTATGCTCCAATGTGTCGACACTTACCTCAAAAATCACAAATTTAATCATACATACACTTGCAATAATACGTACTTAAGAGGTCATAAGCAATAACTTGACAGACCTAAAATCGGGGTCTCACAACACATGTTGACTATGTGTCGACACATACCACGAATTTGCAGAAATTCTGGAACGACGCCAAATCATTCAAAATGGCTCAAAAAGACATTTAAACCCCTCCAACGGTACAATAAAGCTATTTGATGACCGTTGATGACCTATGGGCTATAAGAAGAATGAGATGAAGAGAGAAAGCAAAGACTTGTATCATTATTCAAAATCTACCTCCGATAGAGAGAAAAGCAAGATCCAAAGATTTCATTTATTGATTCCTCGAGGATCAAAGTTGTCATTGTTAAATCTTTTTCTCCTGCTCATCATTGATGACATAGCCTCCAAAGAGAGAAATTTCTTGAAGAAGAAGGAACACACTTGCAATTACTTATTGTCCTAACTTCTTGAGAGAGAAAGTGCTATGAAGAAGAGAGAATAACTCACCAACCAAAAAGGCTTGTGCTCACACCTTCCAAACTTTAGCTTTCATTCAAGAATCTTATCTTCTTGCATTCTATAGAGCTTTCCACTTGCTTATTTAGCTTAGAGAGTCATTACACTCGTTTTGAGCTTTTCATTGGCTTATTCGGCTTAGAGGGACATTCTCCTTTGTACCCATTCTTTGTAAAACACTTGAGTGTTGGGTAAACACTTGGTTCTACTTGTAAGAGTAAAATAAATCTCTTGGGTTTTGGGATTTGTGAAAAGAGTAGAAGCGTGAGCTCACAAAACACTTTGTAAATGTTCCTTAGCACCTTGGAAGCTAATGTGTATTTGTTATTTGGATAATAGTGAAGGAAGCTCAAGGAAGTCAATAGTCTTGGGGGTGGACATAGGCAAGTGTTGGTCAAACCACCTAAAATTGCGGTGTCGTCTCTCTAACTCTATCTCTCGCATTATTCTCTAACTCTATCTATCGCATTATTCGTTCCTTATTCATATTTGTGGTGTTTTATGCTTGATCATTTATTGCTTATAATTTGCTTAGCATAAACACATTCTGATCTGGTTTTTATTTGTCAAAAGGGTATTTTTCAAATCTGCATTTTTTTTTTTGAAAAAGTGATTAAATTATTGTTAAACCCAATCCACCCCCCTCTTGGGTTGTTATTTAGACTCAATTATGGAAAGAAAAGTTTATAAATCGCCTTACTAAATTATTTGCTCGTAAAATTAAAGAAATCTTGAGTCAACCTAAAGGAATACTAGAATATGACAACCTATCCTACGGAGATATAATTAGTATTATAAATAGGGAAGGTATAGAAATGTGTATGGATATGAAAATAAATAACCAATTGATTAAACTAAGAAGCCAAATATGAGATAAAAAACTTCTGTGAACAATATGGTCTACTTCCATAGCGTTGTCAAGAAGAAAAATGATAGAAAAATCAAACTTTATACATAGAAAATATCATAAAAAGAGAAGAAAACTTTTTACTCCAAATAAATTTTATGAGAGAAATAAAAATAAACATACACCAAAGAAGTGGGATAAGAGTAAAGCAAAATGTTAGATATGTGGAAAGTGCGGATATTACAATACGGAATGTGAAGTGGAAGATTCAATTAATAAACTCGAAATACTCCTTGAAGAAAAGGGAAATTATATTCAATTTTAAAATTAAAAGATAGAGAATGAAATAATAGAATAAAATAGGGTGTAATGATAGTGGTAAAAATTACAAATCTTTAAAGTAAGCCTAATAGAATTTTTGACAAGCTTCAAGGCTGTTTTGCCGTTGGCGGACCACCGAATTTATATTTGACATCTCTACGCCAATTGATCTGAGCATGTGGTCAAGGGCTTAGTGAGCCCGCATAGAAGTACATGTCTCTAATTGATCCGAGCATGTGGTCAAGGGCTTGGTTCCACACGACAACGAGGTTGGACTTGTTAGTGAATAACCTAACGGAGTACTAGAATGCATACATCATTAAAGTAAAAGACAATCCTATTATCACAATGTTCGAGATGATAAGAAGAAAACCGATGCGTTGGTACCAGCTGGAGAGGGATGGAATGAGAAAGCATGACCACTTCCTTTGCCCCAAGATTCTTGAAAACTTAAGAGATGATTAGCGAAGAGTCCTGCAATTGCCTACCAACCTATGCTTGGGGTGGATTATTTGAAGTGGAGCATAAGCATTATCAATGGGTGGTTGATCTACAAAACCGAACCTGTGGATGCAGAAAGTGGGACATGACAGGATTCCATGTCCCCATGCATTTTCTGTTATTCTATATGAGGAAGGAAAGTCGGAGGAATACGTGCATCCCTATTACAGCAAGGATATGTATTTGATGGCTTACGAGCCAATTATACATCTCGTGCCGATTGAGGGTAAGTGGATAAAAACCACCAATAATATGATTCAACCTCCATAAGTGAGAAGACAACTGGGGAGGCTAAGAACCCTTTTTGTTGTGGACACATATTTGAGGGTTATACCAATGGAAGAATTCACAAGATCGCCCGAGCTGAAAAAGAGGATTACAACATTTTTTACTTAAAACCATTTATCCTAACTATACATGATTTTAACAAATTCACAAATGTACACAACAGAAGCTAAGTTAAGTTAATTTGCAATTGACACAACTGAAGAATCTACAACCAAAATTTTCTTCAGTTTAAGAAGTCTTTAAATAGGCTTCAACTAAATCAAAGGCATGCACTACTATCACGTCCCGTAGTCATACTTACCCCCTAGGCTCACCTATAGTAATGGTATGCACACAAGCGGGGATTATGGTACGTATGTCACTATGAGTCTTAGTCGATTTACCAAGAGACTTAGCGGAAAAACGTATTTATAAATAGAATTTTAATGGGAAGTTGGAAAAGGCTTAAGGTAAAAAGCTCTATGTTTTTCAAAAAGGTAAGAGAGATAATAAAATCCAAATAAGTTAAAATTGTCGGATTATAAGCTTTTGAGTAAAAATAAGAACCTTGAGCTAAAAGATGAAGAAAGAACAAAGGAGATTGAAAACCTGACATAATAAGGATGACTTTAATAGTTCAAGCTACACCTAAATGTGTCTACAAAAAGGGGCTACAAGGATTCAGAAACTTCCTGATACACATGAACAAACTCTGTAGAAAACATTGTAACAAGCCTAAGAAGGGTATTAAACCTCCTCGTCTGATGTAAGATCGATAAGCTCAGACCCCGGAATGACACTACTATTTCCCATCGGCGGGAAAGGAACGTAATCAAGCCTCAGCCACTCAGGCAGTACATCTGGTAACCAAAATCCTCAAATCAGGGTAACGGGGATGATGGGGATAGTGGGGATAGTGGGGGTACAGGGAATGGTAGGGATACAGGGGATGAGGGTTGGGCCTCCCTAAAGAACCAGTGGGCCTCATGCTCAACTGACACTCCAAGAGAATCTGAGACCCATGTCCGGATCTTGAGCGCCAGAACATAAGGGTGAAAATCATAGGTCAACTCTTCCTCGAATAGCTTCATTCTTCAATACCCAAGTCGCCAAATATTGCAAAAACAACATAAGAGAAAAGGGTGAGTCATATTGACTCAGTAAGGTGGGGGTGGGAAAGCATGATCAAACAAATACAGTGCATATAATTCACTTAAGCATGATGTAGAACTAACTTTCAGGATAATAAGTATGAACGTAGATAATTTAAAATATGCAATGCATCACACCATCATTGGTTCCTGAGGAGTTCCCGATATCAGCTCTGTTCACCCCTAGAGTCAGGTTGTGCGTCCCCTCCCTTTCTATGGGACTATCCTGTACTTCCAGCACCAGGACCCTTAACATAACATTACGCCTTAGCATTCATAAAGGAGCCCACATACTCCCTGTAGTGGGGGGTTGCACATCTCCTAAGTGCCCGGTACCGTCACAACCATTCAGGGAACCCTCGTAGGCTAGGGGGTTCCTCAGTTTCGTTTTCCCTCTTAGGAATGCAACCACATATCGAAACATTAAAGTGCATATGTAACAATGCACATTAATTTGATATGAATTTGAAATAAACATAAATAGCATAACATGTTCAAGGAATAATTATTGACAATTGAAACAACCATGATAATAACTAGAGGATTTCAGACCATTAAACTCCAATGAAGGCCTATTGGGCCTCCTTAGACCGCACTAGGCCTTCTCCCAAAATATTAGTGGACAAGGTATTCATTTAGGGTTATTGGGCCTAAAATCTATTTAGGCTCCTACACGGGCTTTGTGATTTGAGCTTTTATTCCAACTCAGATTAAGCTCAAATTTGGGCTCCCCCATCAAATTTTCGTGCTCTATCCAACCATGTAATCATTTTCTCATTTTGGATCTTTTTACCCTAACGAACTAGGCAAAATGTTGAATCTGCCCTCCGAGACCTCCAGGGGCATTTTCGACCATTCCTTCATCATTTTGGGCTGAAATTTTTAGACATCCTAATATTAGATAATGATGCTATTTAGAAAGTTTCATGCAAAAATACAACCTATAGCTTAGGGTCGATTTGGACAGCGTCTATATTTGACTAAAAACCCTAGCTAAGTGTTCATGCATTTGATCAATAATCACATTTAGAAGCTTTAGGCTAATGATACATCTAATCTACCATACATATGAACTTACAGAGCACATAACATAAGGATTATTCAAGAAAATTAAAGGCAAACAATGATCATTTTCCAACATCATCATAGAATATGCACAAGACATCATCTTTATGCTTTTATCTTTCATAACCTCTTTCATCTTTCCATAACCTCTTTCTTGAGCTGAAGACTCCTTTCTTTGGCCCCATTTGGTCTCTTCTTGCTCAAGGATACTTTCATGCCTCTTAGTCATCATTATACTTATTATTGCATCACCATTTCATATCACATATGCATAGCACTGTATCATAAAACCATGGAGTGCAACATGCAACATGAAACATCATTCATTGACTAACCCATGGTCTATAAGGCTTATCTCCACTATTTTGAATAATCAAATCAACTCAGCAAGCAATCTTATACACATGTTATAAGAAATATTCATCAAGCTTTAACATGCAAGGTGTCAAGATTAGGTTTTACTTCATGACACCTATGAACCTTTCTTTTTGCAAAACCTTGAAACCAACATTACCCTAACATGTTCATCATTGAATCACAGCTCTATGCACACAAATAAGCATGATCAGTCAACACAAGAGAACATGCTATCCATCCTCAACACAACACAAAAACCTAAACCCTTACCTTGGTGATCTCGGGTAGCTCTTGATGTTCTCCTATTAACACAAGATCTATTGGTTAATGAAACTGATCTAAGGCTAAGAAGAAATGGAAATGATGATGAGGAAGTAGAGAAGAGGAGGTGCAAGGGAGTGTTCAAGGCCTTGGCCGAACCCCTTTGCCAACTTACCTTGGCATGAAAGTTTTTACCTTCCTTCTCTTCTTTCTCTCCTTCTTCTTCTTTCTTTCTCTCCTTCCTCTCCCTCTTGGCCGAATGCTCTCAACGCTCACTCCTCACTCTCAAGCTCAAATGGCCGGCTGTTGGTGTGAGGAATGCATGGCAAGGGTTGGCTTCTTGCCATCATTAGGTCAAGGGGTGGCTGCCCACAAGCAAGCCCCTTGATTGGGTGGCTTGGGCGGCATAAGGGCTAGAGGAGCCAAATGGCACACTCCCCCTTCCCTAGGTGCTGATCAAGGACACTTACACAAGCTAAGTTCACTTCAAAATCATAGCAATTGTGATTGCAAGCAAGCATGTCCGGTTGGTCCAATTTTGCATCTCACTATTCATGCAACAAAGGCAAAAAACATGGGACAAGGGAAAAGGACAAAGAGAACAAGACAAAACCAAGATCTGCTTGTGTGTGCCGTGTGCCCTAGGGAGGAGAGAGAGAGTGGGACCAACATGACATCAAAGTAGACTTAGGTTAGCAAAATAATTAGCTAAGTTACAAACTTAATCAATGCACATGTTAGAAAAAGGAAATGGGTAATTAGTCAAGTAATTAACCGAGATTAGTGATAGAATCATCAAGATTGACACTAGGTAAAGATTTTAGATGTAAACAAGAGAACGAAAAGGGAAAGAGATTAAGCGTACTAAAATTCATTAGTGCAATTAGAACCGAATGAATCATGTGTCAAGAAATCAAACCTAGTATTTAGAAGATGTTAAATATGAGCTATTGATGTATACTTAGGAAAATATCATGTGTTTAAATCAAGCAATAGGAATGCTAAGGTTTTTTAATACAAGAATGGAAGGATTTTGAATGCATAGAAACCGATAATATAGAGTTGATAACGATCATAATCATAAATAGGCTATATACGAGAAATCAAGGAATTTAAAAAAATTGGGAAATTTAGGGAAGGGGTGTCACAACTACTGTGAAGGTTTGAGAAAGAAATACCATTGAAATAATACTTACAATTTAATCAAATATGATCATGACTATAAGATTAACTACAACCAACACCTACCATAATGTATTGTGCGACTATAAGATTAACTACAACCACATAACATAACTTATTGTAATTGGAAGACGAATTTGACAGGAATGGGTAAATGGTGGAAGATGAATGTGATAGATGTAGGATAGTTGCGACCAAGAATGTGGAAATGGAGAATGCTTGAGTACTTATCGATATGATGCCATTTGACCAAGAACTTCATGGGAAGGATGGAGGATTGTGACGTGGAAAGAGGAAATGGGCAACGCTTGCGACTACAAACAGCTAGGGCTCAGAGTGTCCTCCTTTGTCTACTTGGGAAGAAAGGAAAGTCTGTGTTAGCCAAAATAAAACATTTGGAGAGGAGGGCGTTATCGTCATTGAAATAGTAAAAAAAATCAACGTCCAGTATCTTTGAAATTGGAGGGCAATACGGGAAAGAATGTCATGAGCGGTGTGCATTGTCATTATTTCCGTCCAAAATCACGGATAATTTGACGGAGGGGTACAAAACGAAGTAAGTCAAAACCACATGGGTGCAATATCTAAAAATTGAAAGATTGAGAATGCAAAGTATCAATGCCCCAAACCACGTGGATGTAAAGTGTAATTAACCAATTTATTTTTTATTCAACCTAGTCGAAGTCACTAGAAAGATCCACTTGATCTTGCTCAAAGTTATTCATCACAAAAATGGAGTTTTATTCCACTCCATACCTCACAAGTCAATTAATTATTACAAAGGCATCTTACTGTCTATCAGGTAAGCAAAAATATTCGCGAGTCCAGGTCCTAGTAAACCCTAGCAAATCACTGATTTTCCTGAGGATAGGACAGTAAAAAAACGTGATTATGTTTTACACTGAATAACAGATCTACTTACGAAGCTAAAAGGGTACGTCACAACGTTTGTGATGTAAATTTTCAGTAATAATTATCTGGAAACGTCTCTTAATATAATTTACAATGTGACATCATACAAGAAGCAGAGAATGAGAGTGTATGAATAGGAATTTACAAATATATCATTGAGAATTGTGGAATATAATATGACAGAATTACAGGGTGGGGAAGAAAAGATATTAAAAGCCATTTCTACTTGGAGGATTAGTACTGCTTCATCGACTCGTGACTTGTTCATGCATGCCTTCTGGTTAAGCGGATCTGGAAGCCATTTACTAATCTAGCAGTGGGGAAAAAGGAAATCTGGTCTTCCTTAACTTGGGTCCACCTGATCATCATTAGAAAATATATACAATGATTAATTATTAATTAAGTAATAGAGCTACGGCTGCTATATATTTCAGACATTAAACAAAGAGAGAGGGATAGAGCACCTATATGTAGTCACGAAGTAATGGAGAAACAGAGAAATTTGAAGACGAGCCAGCTCTGCTCCGGGACAAAATCTTGCACCTCCTCCAAAGGGAGAATAGAATGGGCTACTTCTCGAGTTTCTCTTTTCCTTCATTTTTATTCCAAATTATATTAATTAATTGTTCAAAATTCCATACTTTCTTTTTTCTTTTCATGCTCTGTAAATTATAAATGAAAGGCTGACCTCATTTTGCGGGTCCATCCATCTCCAAGGGTTGAATGCTCTTGCTCCCTCGTACACATTCTCATCCAAATGAACTGCCGAAAGAAATGGAACAACAACGCATCCTTTTGGGATAACATAATCTACAAGCCACATAATAATTAACTCGTGATTAGATTCTAATTAATTGTATTTATTTCAGTTAAATGCCACATTTTATTTAATAGAGTACTCTATTTTCCTAAATAATCTACAATTTGGGCTCGTCGACATCTGTCATGATCCAAAGAATTCCCACAGCTAATATATATGTGGCCTCCCGAAAATTTTCAGGAAAATCAGGCCGAAAGGCACAAGTTTGCCTTGAAATAATATTTCATGCAATTTGTATATTTCCAGTCCAAAGCAATGATGATTAACAGTGATGATTACTCTGGCTCTCTCCTAAACCAAACAAATCAAAGGAAAAGCACTTACCTTTGTAATTAACATTTTCTTTTGCCTCCCTTAATAGCCAAAATGCAATGCCCCCAAGACGAAGTGTTTCGTCAACGACCTGCACGTGTGGAAGATAACACAAGTATTACAAGCTTGTCCGGTGTACGAAAGAATATAATTCAAATAACAAAATTTACCTTAATCTAAACAGTTTATGCTTTTGGGATACATAGTAAATTAAGATATTTCTTAGCTAAGATTATGAGCTCGAAACTTGGCTCCGCTCCTGAGTTTGTCTTACCAATTAAGGGAAAGTCTGACCTCACCTAAGGTGCTAATGTAAGAAAATATATACAAATAATGAATTATGCTCCTGAAATCGATGGTGAGGAGAGTACTGTCTTTGAGCTGTCATTGGGATCCCCGTTTAAGAGTGTTCTATAGCCTATAGGAAATTTCGGACAGAAATGGAAGCTTCAATCTCAATTTAAAATAAGCCATTATTTTGCACTGGAAGGTGTAAAAAGAGGACATACGCATTGAGTGAAATACATTCCTTTGAAGTCCTCCCACGTAAGGAGTTCGTGATCTCCTGCTTTCCAGATGCTCCTCAGACTTTCTTGTTCATCCTGTCCAGCCATGATGCGAAGACTCAGAAGATTAAGCTTCTTCATTATATAATTAAGCTTATAATATAATATTAATCTAAAAGATAATTTGGTGCGCACCAGAAGTTGCATGAGTGCTCTAGGACAGCGAGTGAGGAAATAAACCGCAAAAAGCATAGTTTTAGCAGTTGTTTCGTTCCCGGCAAAGAGAAGACTTATAATGAAGTCCGCTACGGCTTCATCCGGTAAGCTTTCTTCCTCTAGTAGTCTTCCAAGAACGCCACTACCGTTTTCTGAGCTGCCAACATGTCGCCGGTGCATCTCAATTTTCTTGTTTATCTTTCCTATGATTTTCTCTCTTGCCTGCCAAAACATATATATATTAAAAGTGTGCCATTAATGCTTATACCCATCCTATTTAATGGGCTGAGCATGGACCCTCATTCGTGATACCCACTTCATGAATTTTGTTGTTCTGATCCCGTTAATTATCTTTATTTACAACTAGCTGTCTCATAAGTTCTCTTTATTGTGTTTTCCACCTAAGTTTCGGAGTTCCTGTTTTCATTTCCTTTTATATGAAAAAAAATAGTGCAAATTAAAAGAATTAGTTGCAAGTATGTTATATATATCAATTCTCTACTCAAATTGTAGGGTAGAACTCGGAGAGATGAATATAATAGGTGAACCCTACACTATTGAATGTTGTTTATATCTGTCTATATGGAGTTTTGGACAGTATGAACAATACAATGAAGTCTATCTGATTGTCTATCTTTTTTTTCGCATTTTATCATGTAATTTTCATATAGAATTGCAAAAGATTTTAATCCATATATATGTTCATTGGTTACCTTCATAGCCGTGTGATAAGCGAAACCCTGTAAGTTAATTGGAACTGAAAGACAGCCATCGACAAAGTCCGAGAACAACTGAGCAATCTCGTTTACTTCTGAATCGCTTACAACTCCCAATAGCTGATTAACCATCAGATTGATTGCAACCTGTATGTAGATATAGATGAATAATATTATTATATAAGCCAGAACTAATTACCCATAAAAAAGAATAAAGAAATTAAGTAGGAAAAACGAAAGATTATCGTTCATGATCTTGCTAATGTTTCTTGCCTTCCTGCAAACATCCTGGAGGAAAATGACTTCATTGTTGTGGAAATTACTGAGAGTTTTAAGCATGACCATTTGAGTATCTCCCAAGAAATGGAACTTGAGCTTATCCAGGCGCATCATATTGGAGGCGATTGCATGTAGTTTCCTCTGCTGTTCTCCTTGCACCGCGATTACCCCATTTTTCCCCACCAAATCTCTGAAAGATTTCGGATAGCTTGACTGGAATAATTTCCCTTCGTTCTGCATTACGAAACGGTTAAAGGTTGGGTCTGCTGACACCACTGCCCGTTTACCGAACAAGCTGCATGAGAATATCTTCCCAAACCTGTTCAAGTGGCCTCCAAGGTTAGGTAAAGCCTGGACTATATACAGAGCTTTTCTTATTGTTCTATAGATCAGGCCCGATTTATCTAATGAAATGGTTCCACATATTTCATAATTTCATTTGAAGTTTTTGAACACTCGACATCATGAGTGCCTTAATGAAACACAAAACTATGAGGACAAGTAAACGTATATTGGGCCAATTAGCCTAGCTAGCTATCCTGTACCAAGATAAAGGGAAAGAAAAAATGAAAGTAACTCCGGATAGATTTCATCACTGAAATAGTGTACCTTTTCACCTGTTCTTCAACAAACGTAGGGGGATGAGAACTTGCTACAGCATTGTACCAGCTTAAGCTGTCGCCGACAAATGGCCACCCTCTTCCTCCGGGTGGCAATGATCTGTAGGTGCTCTTCTTCTCTACCTTCTTGTATTGGAATAACCTTGTGAGAAAAACGACGACTAGTAGCGTTCCAAGAATAAAAGGCCATACTCCTGAAGGAATCGCTCCCATTCTCTCGGAGAACAAGTAACTAGCTAGGAAGATACAGAGAGATTGCGGAAACCTGCCAGAACAGTTTTCCGTGGACAGTAAGTACGAATTACAAATACCTACTGAGACCTCAAAGCCACCTCAAAATATAGAAAGGGATACGAATAACGCAAGCAAGCTTCATTGACCTAATCAAAGTTCTGCAGATCACGTACAACCACGTTTACAGCATTTGCTGTATAAGTCATTCCTCGAAACTATATTGTATACGTTATACTCTATAGACTTTTAGTCCTTTCCCTGTCAAGTTGCCAATATAAGATTAGTTCGATCATTCTCAATAAAATACGATTGTCTACTTGTTCCAGATAGTCTACAGCTTATGCATGTTAGGAACATTGTTTATGATCTGCAAAAATTTTAAAGAAAACTTGCCTCCTGGAACTCATGAAGAGTAATATGGAATACCAGACAGCCTAGAGGGTACGACTATACATGTGGAAATCATCAGGGAATTTTTTTTTCTTCCAAAGCTCAACTTTCTTGGCTGATAATTAAAGGTGATCAAAACCGAAGAGAAAAGACAAAAGGGAAGAAAAAAGAAGAGGAAAACGATACGTAATGTGGAGAAAAGAGCTTGTCATACCTTGCTATGAAGGATTCCTGATCAGGTCCATGATATTCGGCTTTCTGGTCAAACTTTCGTTCATACCCCATAGAGAACTCTAAAAATTTCATGCATTATATGATCTTCTGATCAGATGTAACTTATAAGATTAATGCTTATACATATCAGTATCCGCCTAAGAGGCTTTATAAAGCCTTCAAAGGAGGGACACATTTGGAGAAGATCAAGGGGAGAAATATAGGGGCTCAAGTTTGATTCCTGGAATAGTGAGAAGCCTTTTTAGCACCTGTTCTTTTGTTACTTTGTTTTCTCCCCCAAGCACGTAGATGGGTGTAGTATACTTAGTATATATGAGCCAAAATAGCCCTTTTGGGTGCAATATTTTTAGAGTTTCTAAGTGCTTTTTGTTCAACTGGCCGGAATTAAGCATATAATTAGATGAGTGGGCTTCAAGTTAAAGAGATCATCCTCGATCGTTCACATAAAGTTAGTACAAGTTTGACTCAATTTCTTTATGTGTTTTGTTCATTCCTAAGCAATAGACTATCATTCAACTTGTCGCCCTTTAAGCCCAAACAAGGGGAGAACGTCATAGATGGGCACCAAAGCAAATCCACCAGTTTTGAGCTCAAGAACGAGACACGTCTATCCGCGTGCGTCCACTACTTTATCTTATAAGTATGGTTTCTTGGGCAGTTGTTAACGAGGAATACGGCCAGCTTCGAGCGACCCACCAAAATGAACCCACTTGACTGGTTTACCCACTGAGGTTAAAGATTTAACACGGAGGGGGTTTGAACATCGGGGACAAAACTGCCATTTGCGAATATTGATAGTACTATCTGATCAGGTGTGTTGAACATTATGGAGCCACTAAACAGGTCAAAGATGGAAAGGGAGTTGAAGCCTAGTTTTCAGGCCTCCTTCCCAATAATTAAGTCCCTGAATTTCTGCCGCAACTTTGCCAAATAAAGTATTTTTTTTCTAAGCCCAAATAAAGTATTTAGATACGCGTAGAATTGTGAATCTTGGGCTCTAGGTTATCACCATCAATGCCAGCCAGAACCAGCCAAGCTTGGTTCGCCGACGGGTTTTTATATAGCCAGAAATTGTTCCCCAGCTGTTGGTTTTGTGACTGAATTATTTGATTAGAGGGCTTACTAATTAGAAATGTTGGGAGGAATGTTGAGCAAGCTGATAGGCTTCTATTGTACTTCAAATCTAGGGGCATTTTCTTAGAATCTGCTGGATTCTAACCACTAAATTAATGCATATATAGAAATGACAGACATGCATTTGCTTATAACGACTGTGGGAAGACAATACAAGATCTACCGTGAGAGTGGTAGTCCAGTTAGTTTGGAAGTTTGCACATAGAGACACCCAGAAGCGGACGTGGAGGCAAGAAGCTGTATGGGAATTGAACCCTCACCTCCACAACTTACTAAACTCTTGTGGAGCAATTATAATGGCCCTCATTCGTAAGTGGGTCGCTATGTCTCAATCCAAACATTCTGCAACAAGTAGAGGTTCATATATATGGTCACGCCTCGGAGGACTAGGTTAAGTTGATATGCCCAACTTCCACCCTTTTTATTCAGAAAAACAAAAGTTCTTTTTCACTTCTGTTAGATGTCTCCTAGCTAGAATATGGACCTAAAACAAAAGTGTAAGGTCTCATTCCCTTATTAACCTTTAAGCACTTATTATATGAAT
Organism: Myrica gale; assembly: GCA_963930655.1. Lineage (NCBI taxonomy): Eukaryota > Viridiplantae > Streptophyta > Magnoliopsida > Fagales > Myricaceae > Myrica > Myrica gale. The sequence continues at coordinate 9,041,844 of OZ005619.1, read as the reverse complement.
AAAATAATAATTAAAACGAGATTACGATTGTGAAAATCACAACTTGTCTTATCAAAATTATAAACATTTATGACATTATTATCACATTAATTAGAGGTAATTAAATAGGATGGGTGTTACATTCTCCTCACCTTAAAAACAATTTCGTCCTTAGAATTGGCCAGGAATATACTTATAGATAAAAACTGAAAAGTGAAATTATTCTATAAAATATGGACTTAGTAGAGGTTGGTGTCAACTTCATCTTCCCCTCTAGTAACCCTTCTTTCCAAACTTCCACATTGCTTTCTTTACTGAATAAATAATTGTACTGGCTTATATCCTCTCTCTTCTCTTTCTCTGTGGTTCAAACTCACTATCCCCAAGAATTATGATCTAACGTTTAAAGGTCCTCTAAGGGTCAGATCCAGGCAAATCCCAAATCTTACTTAAGGACCCACGCTTAGGCTCTGAAAATTTTATCTTTTCAACAAAGCTCTCACTCTTTTCCCTCTTTGACTTCATCTGAGATATTAGAAAATCATAACGAAAGATTTATATAAATCCTCAAGCATACCAACACTACAAAAAATACAGGCTACAATAGCGGTTTGAAAACCGCTTGCAAAAAAAGCCCAAAAAACGTCGCTAACCTTTTACAGGCGTTTTCCGACCGCTGCCATTTCTCCTTCGGGGAATGTCTCAACAGTGTTTTTTAGAAACGCTAGTATTCTTTACCTTATAGCAGCGGTCGCTTAGCGACGTTTTTAAAAAAGTGATGGCATTTCCCTGCTTATAGCAGTGATTTTTTTAGCAGCGATTCTAAAAACGCTGGCATTTCTTCTAATTTCCAACAACGTTTTTTTGCGGCGTTTTTAAAAACCTCGACATTTTCCTTGCTTATAACAGTGATTTTTTAGCGATCGTCGCATGAGGTTAGCGACAGTTTTTGAGACTGCTGGTGAAGACTGTAGGTTGGTTAGCGGCGGTCACGACCGCCGCTATAGACCTGAACGCAATTCTGCCATCATTGTTTGCAGCATTTCGTAAAACGCTGGTACAGATCTTTATCGACGTTTTTGTGACAACATTTTTAAAACACCACTAATTTTTCTTATATTTTTCGATAATAGAAATTTATTTTAATAATCATAATTATTTGGATGTAAAAACTTAAAGAACAAGGATAATAAAACAAAATATACTTCATCATTGATTAATAATATTTTACAACAAACACAAGAATCTATTCAAGTAGTCTAAAAAGTAACAAATTTCTAATATAAAATAGCAATAAGCAAGAACTAACTAAAATATCCAAATACAACACAATGACCGATTAAAATCTTCCTCTGACACATCAACGTCTTCTTGAATTCATGTAATTGAAAACAAATATCACATGAGAAATAGAAATAAACAAAATATTATGTAAACAAAATATCTACTTGTATATAAGGCTATAAACAACTTTAGATTCTCCGTGTCAAAATGGGTCAAAAAATAAGAGTGTTTTATATCAGGCTAAAGTACAGATCCTTGTACAGAATTTTCAACTGATTTGAGCTGGTTTGCGTAACTGCAAGACAGCTAGGTTCACTATCTTAATAGAAATAAAACTCAACGATAGTAATCTTCTTATTATAATCTCCTTAGAGCTCTCCCTCTCGGGCCTTAACCCTTACCCCAACTAATAAATGAGTAACCATTTCAAAGAATTTTAGAGAGGCTGTAATAGCAGTCAAACCTCATTAGCCATATTGTTCGAAACTCTAATGGATATTTTTTTCCTTACGTCACTACAAGAAAACTAGGCTACAGCCAACTCTCCCTCTTTTGTCGCTAAAAGGTATGTCTTCCGTGACGAAATTCTTAAATTCGTCACTACAGATACAAGCATATAAAAACAGGTCACTAAAGGTAAAAGGTTAGATTAACTTTCTTCTTCCCGTTACTAAACTCAAAGCTGTCGTTACAAAAGGTAAAAAATCAAAATGGTTGTCATTTAGCGCTAAGGTTTCTTGCTCCCGCCCATTGCTTTGTCAAATCCTTCTCCTTGCCGCAACTGCCTCACTTCTCTTATTTTCTCCCCCTTTTTCCTCTCTCTCTCTCTCTCGTACTGCCATTGCCGGTGTATACGTTGATGTCTTCGTTGGTGTCCTGCACTGTTTGGAAATCTTGCTGGTATGGCCTACATGTTGAATTTTTTTTTTGATCTGGTGGAATTGGAACGCAGCGTGGAGCCGTCATGGCCGGAGTTGGTTGAGCCATTTGGAGAAGATTGAAGGCCGGTTGACTGTAGTCTTGGGGATTGTTAATCATCTCAAGTCTGTCAAGGATTCTCCTGACCTCCGTTTTGCCATTGAAGAAGTTCGGGTATATAAATGATGTCTGCGAATATGTTTGCAGTGCCATTTTAGGCAGTGCTGATGTTTGAATCAATGTCATCTTTAGATTAGAGTAGGCAATTTTTCCATGGGCTATTTAATTTTGTGTTTTGCTTTCTTGAGAAGTTATAGTGGCTCTTGTCTGTATTGGTAATTTGTTTGGTGATTTTGGGTTTTACATTTCTGATCGTAGTGTAGATCCAGATATGGTTCTTTGTAATCAATAGATATTTATTTTTTAAAACTTAATTTTCAAAGGAGATTTCTTAAGACGTAATATGTTCCCCTGTGGTTGGTTTTACAGAATGATGCCTTCACTGCAATTTTATCTTTAAGTTTAGCTCTTGAGAAGCTCTCCTGGGTTTCAATTCCACAAATGGAGCTTATTTCTAAATGGATATAATCTACTGCAGCAAAATGGCTTCAGGTTCCTGCCCAAGGCATAAAAAGGTACCTCAACAATAAGTGATGAACTTTTGCTTCACTGCCACCATGCAGTTTATCTCAATTAGTTTTCCATGTTTTTACAGGTTTGGAGAAGAGATGAGGCCTGTGTGGTGCACAATCCATGGCTATCAGATTGTTATCAATGAGGGTGCCAAGCATGACTTGTTACTCACAAAGTTTTTTTTTTGACATGGTTTCACTATTATCTTTCTTTCAGGCTATACACCAGCCAAAAATGACTTTCTATTTGAGAAGGTAAGTGTTCTATTGACTGAAGTTATTAGTCACTTTCCAAAGTGACTTTTTTTATTCTGTTTTAGGATCTTTCTTGACTAGGGAAGATGAAATTTCAAAGTCATAATTTGAACCACTTCTTTCTTTCTGATGTTTGTATTTGTTCCTTTACTCAGCACCTTCAAAACTATATTTTTGGTAAGCAGAAACATTGCATTAACTTTCTGAGAGTGAATTTCTTAAATTTATCCCTGTATTGTTTTCTGATTGGTGCACTAATATGACAAAGAACCATAACATGGTAAAGACAGTTATCATTGATTTGTAGATATTCTCATGCACCATTCAAGGGGAAAATCGGTTTTGTTCTTTTGTTCAATTAGAAAAGGAGCACAAGAAGCAGCACAACACCTATCTCAAACAACAATGAGCTTTGGTCATTCAAATCCATTCATTAAAAGCAAAGAGCAGCTGGAAAGACTAAGGGAAGCATCACTATCATGCAGTGACAAACAATTGCAATCTTATATCACTTACGGTGGTATAGAGCAAACTCATTCTCATATAGAAGATTCTTAGGCCTGGAATTCTTAGGGATTAATCAATTCATTGTCCAAGATATTCATTGCGCTCTGTCTAATTCTACAGCTAAACTTGGTGTTGGAGGCTTCAGTATGGGTGCAGCTACTGCACTATACTCTGCAATGCCGATAAACATTGCAAATTATAGTAGCTTTCCTGATCAACTACTCTCGTCTCGATGTGTTTACCATCTCTATATTTCCTATATTTACATCCAAAAAGTTGATAAATGGAGAAATATATACACTTGTTGTGTGGTGACATATTTTTTATTTATACAGGAATATTCTCAAGCACTTGATGTGCACCACAAATTTGGAAGGAATACAATAACATTCGGTTATAGAGAGCCCATAAAAATACAGCACACAAATACATATTAGCCTAACACTAAGTGATGTCCGAAGGTTAATCTGGAGCTGCAGCTGACTTGGAGGATGCTTGAGCTGTAGCTGACTTGCAGGACACTTGCTGAGTTGAGTGAAGCAAAATGGCGGCATGATGGCTTACGAGTGAGCTGTTTGTGAAGGAACTGGATGATTGTGTTAGCCTTATGCAGCTCATGATTTAAGCAAACATTTAATATGTATATTTGTCCATGTAAACATGTCTACAAATTTTGACCGGTGCATTCATAGAACAAAGAAATAAAATTCTACAACTTTGTTCCAAGCAGCAAGGTGTGGGGAAATGAAACTCAACCAGAAAATCATAAAAATGAGAAAAAAACAGAACAGAAACCCATGAAGAAATTGTTGTCCATAAAAACCAATTGCAACCACTACAATTTGGTCCCAATATTTAAGCGGTGGTCATTGTGAAGTTCCAACGACATTTGTTCGTTGGTAAATCTCAAAGGCGACGAAAGAGTTGGTGTTCACCACAGTGTTCTTGCGATGGCTCGCTGGGTTTCCCATTGCCGACGGAGAATGATGGTCAAGGAAGCGTATAGTGCTCTTGCGACGGCTTGCTGGGGTCGATGTTGACAATCCATTGCCGACGGAGGAGAAGGGTGGTCAAGGAAGGGCAGTCTCGACGCGGCAACCTCGACCAGCGCTCGACGACCGCATCTCGTGGCTGAAGACCATCCTCGACGGGTTTCCCATGTTTTGTCTACGGAGTCTACCGTCGAGGGAGACCATTTTTCTTGTAGTGCGTCTTTTTTTGTTTTTCTTTCTTCCCTTTAGTTGTTTCTCTAAACTTCTATACCTTTGGCTGATAACTGAAGATGAAGATATTCTTTGGTCTGGAAGCTTCGCTGATTCAGGAGGTACTGAGATAGATTGCTGCTTGATCAGGGTAGGACGTTTCAGAGCTGAAAACGCAGAGAAGGCCAGTTGTGGGGTAGCAGTAGGCTGCTCCACCGGTATTTCAAGAATGCCCAAGGACTTCTTTACCCCAGAAGATTTAATCACTGAAATTTTCAAATAAAGTCACATTATCTTGATTCAACTTCCAGTTGAAATCAATGCATATTGCTGCATAACTAAATGCTCATAATACTAAAAGACCATTGCACATTACACAGGCGGAGCCTAGGGGGGAAGTGGGGGGCCACCGCCCCCCTTGGCTCCCAAAAAAAAAATCATTTTACATGTTAATTTTTTTTTTGTCAAGGCCTGCCCCTTTGGCCCATTAGAGTTTCAGCCTGCCCCCTATGACTTGCCCAGATGCCTCAGCCCGCTCCCCTTTGACGCCCAATCAGCCCAGCCCAACCCTATTTTTCTGTTTTTTTTAAACTTAACTGATGGTAAAACGTCTTATGTAAGTGACCTTTTATGTAATTATTAGGTAAAAGTCTCTCATGCGACTTTGATTCAGAATCTAACTGGTTTTGTGGATAATGATACTGTAAACTAACAAGTAAACTATGATCCATATTAGCTTTTGTAAAGAGTCCTCTTAGCTTTTATTTTAACTTTCTGTTAAAAAGTATATAAGATAGTGCCTTGTCTTCATTCGTATTCTTCTGTAACAAAAAATAAGAATTACCAATGCATCTGAAATTTTCGATTCCTAAGCACCTAATGGAAGAAATAATATGGGAGACTTAATGTTTTCCAAAAAATAATCACTGGTCCAATGGTATTAAAAACAAGTTGTTGTAATTGGTAAGACACTTTGGATCATGGAGTCTTATAACATCGTCCGCGCATGGGCAATTACTTTCACCTAATAATTACATAAAAGGTCACTTAGATTTTCTAGTTTTGGAATCTAATGATTTCATAGCAATATAATGGGGCATCAAACATTCGAGGTGAACTCAATGGGTTGAAGTCTCTCATTTTGAGAGATCATCCTTCTGCGACCTACATTCATTGTTTTGCTCACAAACTCCAATTGGTTGTTGTGGCTACTGCAAAGAATAACATCCAAGTTTGTGAAGCGTCGGTTGCAAGATTTGAGGGAGAAGGAATGAGATGATTTTTTGAAAAGAATTCAAAACTTTTTGCGTGAATAATTCTATCACTGTACCCAATATGGAAGAAATTATTCCAACTCGTGGTCGGGCTCGGTGTGGAGGGCAAACAATTACTTATTTGCATCGTTTTCGTGTGGAAGTGTTTTGCCAAGTTATTGAATTGATCACTCGAGAGATGGATCATCGTTTCACTGAAGCAAGTACGAAGTTACTTCTTTGTATAACATGTCTTGATCCAAGAAAATCGTTTGCAGCGTATGATCATTCTAAGTTACTTCGTCTTGCTGAGTTTTATCTAGAAGATTTCTCAGCAATTGATTATGTTGTACTTAGAGATCAGCTTTGAAACTACATTTATGATGTGAGAAGTCATGATACTTTTTCTGGGCTTCAAGATATTGGAGGTCTTGCTGTGAAGATGGTTGAGACGAGGAAGTATACTCTATATCCGTTGGTTTATCAGCTGATTAAATTTCCATTGGTCTTACCAGTTACGACAGCAACCGTTGAGAGAGTATTCTCTGCGATGAAGTTTATCAAAACTGACTTGCGCAATAAGATGAGAGATGAAAGGTTGAATGATAGATTGGTGGTATACATCGAAAGGGAGATTTTCGAAACTATCGAGAACGAAACTATTTTGCAACGTTTTCAGAAGATGAAAAAGCGTAGTACCCAATTGCCACCTCTTAGTATCAGCAAATAGTACGGTACGTGTATTTCAATATATTTAGTGTTTTTAGTCTTTAATTTTTTATATTTTAACTCTTAAGATATTTTTTTGCATTATATAGTAAATTTTTTTTTGTCATTTTTCTTTAGGAGTTTGCCCCCCATTGATTGTGCTTCTAGCTCCGCCACTGACACATTAGTGAGGTGGAAAAGGAAAGAATGAAGTTACGGTGAAATTAGAAACTCAAAGGACTCACCTAGCCTGCAGAATCAAAACACAAGCATCATCAGACTTAAAACCTTATAGTAAACCCTCCACATAATGTCAGTCGATTACCTAGAGAAATAAAGTCAAAATAAAAAACTAATTCATCTATAGGAAAAAAAACAACACATGAAGACCTACACTCTTCTATGACTAGTACTATTCAGTCTATTCAGGTGCACTACAAGCAGAGAAGATAAATCAAGTAAACTGATACCTCAGGTATTCGTTAAGATCTTCAGGAGTCTAAATGTTAAAAAAAAGGACAGTGAATAATTTGAGTACCCCTCCTGCCCAGGGACCCGCTAATGGACCTCTACATTTCCTTTAAATATCCTTTCACCATTCCATATAGTTGGAGGGAAACTTCCATTGCATTCATGGGAATGGAACATTTGGCTTCTGTGGAGAAAAGTATTCAACGATGCGAACAACTTCAATAAGCTTAGACAACATACCGCTTGCCACATTTACGCTCCCAGTAAATGTGTACAAAAATAAGCTTCTGAAAACTCATGGTAAATGGAACAGTAAGAACAACAAGGCCTCTTGAAACGTTTTCCATGGTTCCAGCAATAGGATTTCCTTCCAGACCCTCTTGCATGTTGGACTGAGGAACACCCAGAAATGAGTTAACTCTATACGAACCACACTGGACGATAAATGCCACCTACCAATCCTAGAATATCTTAATTATAGTGTCCAATACACACCCCACACAAATTATAGTGTCCAAGACAGACTCGAAAATGAAGGAAAGCAGAATGATAGTGTCCAAGAGATACTCTAGTCAAATTCATCATTGCTAAGCCTATCATATCAGCCCTCTTTAAAGTGATAGGAAGAAAAGCTGCAAAAACAAAATTAAACAAAGCAGATACCTACCTCCACAGTTATTAAGAACGTCACCGTCAAAACAGGCAAAATGTACAAACTATCTGGAGTTGTGAGATCAACAAACCAGTAAGCACCACCACCTTTGAATGATGGCACTTTTAGCGCAATGCACCTAAACTTTCAGCTTCTAAGCTTATTTAATACTTCAAGGCATTCCTTCGAACTAAAACTTCACTTTTTCATCCTCACCATTATCAAAGCGTTTCCTAAATCCTTTTTTATTCTTCTTGGTAACTAATGACGCGTATGCTGTGTGGGTGCGTGGGAGAGAGATCAGAGGAGGAGAAAAGGGAATGCCAATGGCACAAGAAGAAGACAAAGACATCAGAAACATATACAAACTAACAGGAATTAAAATAGGGACACAAGTACAGCAAGGCCTCTTGAAACGTTTTCCATGGTTCCAGCAATAGGATTTCCTTCCAGACCCTCTTGCATGTTGGACTGAGGAACACCCAGAAATGAGTTAACTCTAAACGAACCACACTGGACGATAAATGCCACCTACCAATCCTAGAATATCTTAATTATAGTGTCCAATACACACCCCACACAAATTATAGTGTCCAAGACAGACTCAAAAATGAAGGAAAGCAGAATGATAGTATCCAAGAGATACTCTAGTCAAATTCATCATTGCTAAGCCTATCAGCCCTCTTTAAAGTGATAGGAAGAAAAGCTGCAAAAACAAAATTAAACAAAGCAGATACCTACCTCCACAGTTATTAAGAACGTCACCGTCAAAACAGGCAAAATGTACAAACTATCTGGAGTTGTGAGATCAACAAACCAGTAAGCTCCACCACCTTTGAATGATGGCACTTTTAGCGCAATGCACCTAAACTTTCAGCTTCTAAGCTTATTTAATACTTCAAGGCATTCCTTCGAACTAAAACTTCACTTTTTCATCCTCACCATTATCAAAGCGTTTCCTAAATCCTTTTTTATTCTTCTTGGTAACTAATGACGCGTATGCTGTGTGGGTGCGTGGGAGAGAGATCAGAGGAGGAGAAAAGGGAATGCCAATGGTACAAGAAGAAGACAAAGACATCAGAAACATATACAAACTAACAGGAATTAAAATAGGGACACAAGTACAGCAAGGCCTCTTGAAACGTTTTCCATGGTTCCAGCAATAGGATTTCCTTCCAGACCCTCTTGCATGTTGGACTGAGGAACACCCAGAAATGAGTTAACTCTAAACGAACCACACTGGACGATAAATGCCACCTACCAATCCTAGAATATCTTAATTATAGTGTCCAATACACACCCCACACAAATTATAGTGTCCAAGACAGACTCAAAAATGAAGGAAAGCAGAATGATAGTATCCAAGAGATACTCTAGTCAAATTCATCATTGCTAAGCCTATCAGCCCTCTTTAAAGTGATAGGAAGAAAAGCTGCAAAAACAAAATTAAACAAAGCAGATACCTACCTCCACAGTTATTAAGAACGTCACCGTCAAAACAGGCAAAATGTACAAACTATCTGGAGTTGTGAGATCAACAAACCAGTAAGCTCCACCACCTTTGAATGATGGCACTTTTAGCGCAATGCACCTAAACTTTCAGCTTCTAAGCTTATTTAATACTTCAAGGCATTCCTTCGAACTAAAACTTCACTTTTTCATCCTCACCATTATCAAAGCGTTTCCTAAATCCTTTTTTATTCTTCTTGGTAACTAATGACGCGTATGCTGTGTGGGTGCGTGGGAGAGAGATCAGAGGAGGAGAAAAGGGAATGCCAATGGCACAAGAAGAAGACAAAGACATCAGAAACATATACAAACTAACAGGAATTAAAATAGGGACACAAGTACAGCAAGGCCTCTTGAAACGTTTTCCATGGTTCCAGCAATAGGATTTCCTTCCAGACCCTCTTGCATGTTGGACTGAGGAACACCCAGAAATGAGTTAACTCTAAACGAACCACAATGGACGATAAATGCCACCTACCAATCCTAGAATATCTTAATTATAGTGTCCAATACACACCCCACACAAATTATAGTGTCCAAGACAGACTCAAAAATGAAGGAAAGCAGAATGATAGTATCCAAGAGATACTCTAGTCAAATTCATCATTGCTAAGCCTATCAGCCCTCTTTAAAGTGATAGGAAGAAAAGCTGCAAAAACAAAATTAAACAAAGCAGATACCTACCTCCACAGTTATTAAGAACGTCACCGTCAAAACAGGCAAAATGTACAAACTATCTGGAGTTGTGAGATCAACAAACCAGTAAGCTCCACCACCTTTGAATGATGGCACTTTTAGCGCAATGCACCTAAACTTTCAGGTTCTAAGCTTATTTAATACTTCAAGGCATTCCTTCGAGCTAAAACTTCACTTTTTCATCCTCACCATTATCAAAGCGTTTCCTAAATCCTTTTTTATTCTTCTTTGTAACTAATGACGCGTATGCTGTGTGGGTGCGTGGGAGAGAGATCAGAGGAGGAGAAAAGGGAATGCCAATGGCACAAGAAGAAGACAAAGACATCAGAAACATATACAAACTAACAGGAATTAAAATAGGGACACAAGTACAAAAAACAGAGGACTGCATCAAAGCTACAAGGGTTTCATTCAATAAAAATACAAACAGACAGGAATTAAAAAAGGGACAGAACAAAAACCTCAAACCCACCGTTTTCTTTTCAAATCTCTCGTCAACAAACCAATTCACTCTTCTGAAAAACCCTTGATGGAACAGCAAACCAAGCTAAGAATGACCGATAGTGGTTATCGGAGTCATCCCATGTGGAGCCCTGATCAAAATTCTGCGAGTACGTATAAGGATCATAAGAATGGACGACATGCTTTGAATCCGAAGTACGGAGGAAAATACTTCGTCCTTTCCCTCTGCCCATATGACCCCCATCCCCACAATAAAGCAATCGGGACAAGATTCATTGGAGAAAGAAACTTCACCGTTTCCAGAGATCGCGGTAGGACTTGGAGGGGAGGGAGTGGCAGAGACGGTCCATCTCGAATAGCAGCTGGGTCACCACTGGAATCAACAGCAAGCCGAGCCAGCTCCAGAACCGGCTCTGGTGGCCACCAAATTAGTTCATTTTCCTCTCCACGACTCCTTCCACCAATTTGCCTCAAACCCAAGTCTTTTTTCGTTTGTCAAACATTTTCTAGACTCCATTTTGCGCATTGTAGGAGTGAAGGGAACGAGGCATTTGAGACAGGCCGTGAGAGACAGGGAGAGAAGGAAGATCAACCTCAGTGTGAGAGAGCGTTTGATGAAGAGGAAGATGGAGGGATTTCAATCGGAGAATAAAAGAAGAAGAGGAAGGGAGAGATTTCGGTGCAGGGCGCGCGTGGGAATGCTTTTCTTTTCTTTTATATTTTGTTTATTTTATTTTAATTTATATAATGTACTTTTATTCTATTAAAGTAAAATTGTAAGATAAAAAAAATAATTAAATAAAATTGATGTCAAATGTTTAAAATATATATAATTTATTGCGACTACCTTATACTATATATATATATTTATTCATATATATCACATAAAAACAAGTTATATAACATTTTAAATCTTTATACTTAGTATTAAATACGTAGCATATTATTTTACACTGTTTTTTATAACTAGTATAATAATCTTAATTAAAATAGGTTGGTAATAATAATATGTAATATTTATAATTTTAAAGTATAATGTCTTCTATATAACATTGCATGATTTGTTATATGTGTTTATTCCAAATATATCTCATTATAAGTGTGATAATAGATGTTTTCTAAACTACTTAGATTAAGTCAATAAATATGCAATTATCATATGAACAATAGGTATAATTTAAAATATATCATATAACAACTTCAATTTTCATAACACACCCACTAATTCCATATATTATTAAGTGGGTCCTTTAAAATAAATTTTTTCAAATACATCACAAAATAAAATGATATATTAAAAGAAATAAAAGGTTTAATTCACTCTTTCCATTTCTCTTACGATTTTTTTTACGTCTTTTCTTGAAGGAAAGAACGAACTTAGATAAAGTCGATTAACATTGGTTAACAACTATTAGATTATGTTAATGACATATGAGTGTTTATTTCACTTTATGTTCAATTTATATACACACTTTGTATATATACTGACATATAATATATAAGTATCATACTTTTTTTTTGGTAATTCAATATTAGGATCATATTATATGTATACTTAATTTCAATATTAAGGAAAAAAAGTTCATTAAAAAATAATTAAGTAAAATAAAAGAAAGTCAATTTGGTGGCGGTCACTAAAGGCGCTGTTATATCCGGGTTGTAACGGCTGTTTTCTGGCCGCCACTATAAAAAACGCTGCAAAAAGTTAATTTTCCTTTTAACAGTGGTTGATTTTGTAGTGGTAAAAAAAACCGTTGGTATAAACAATTTATAACAACGTTTTTTTCCACTGTCATAACAAACGCCGTTAAAAGTCACCTATAACGGCGTTTTTCGTGGCCGCCATTAAAAAGACTGTTGTTAAAAATCAAAAGAGTTTTTAACAGCGATCAGGAAAAGCGTCGATATAGGCGACTTTTAGCAGCGTTTTTCGTGACTGTTGTTAAAAGCTCTTTTAATTTTTAACATCGGTCTTTTTAACGGTGTTTTGCGTGACCGCTATTAAAAAGACTGTTGTTAAAATCCGTTTTTTTATAGTGCAAAACCCTTGGAGATTTATTTCTTGTGTCTCCATTTCTTATTCCCATGAAGCCTCTTGAACCTCATGATTGCTCCAAAGAATTTTTACTAGATCTATTTTCTTGTATTGAATCTTCCAATAATAACCAGCCAATCTAAGAAACTTTTTGTTTCATGGGCTTTATAAATCTTAGCCAATAGCTGCCTCAACTATATTTGGATTCATCTACATTTTGTTACGTAACACTACATGCCCCAAAAAGACATGATCTAACAAAAATTCACACCTAGTAAACTTAGCATATAATTTTCCTCCACTCAATCTCTGCAATACAATTTGGAAATAATGTTCATAATATTTCTAAATCCTCGAACAAACCAAAACATCATCAATGAAAATCACAAATTGATCTAAAAACTCTTGAAACACCCTATTCATCAATCCATAAAAAGGGTGCTAGTGTATTAATCAATCCTAATGCTATCACTAAGAACTCATAATGACCATATTTAGTGTAGAATGTCTTCTGAAATATGTCTCTTGCCCTAATTCTAATTAAGGCCATACCTTGAACATAAATCACTACTAGTAAATACTTGAGCTCATTACTATTGGTCAAAAAAGTTTGGGGTAAACTCATAGTTAGCCCCTTATGTTTGGGCAAAAATCATAGTTAGCCCCTTAAGAAATAAATTAAAATAAATATATTATTGAAATAGAGTTTAAATATAGTTTTATTTAAAAAATATAATTTTTATTTTAATGAATTTTTTAAATATTTTTAGTAATTTTATTTTGGAGGGGTATTTTGGTCATTTTCATGCTTTTTCGTCTGATTTAACGTCTAATTTAGATGGGGGCGAAGATTGATTGGTTTTGAAAGTTATGGGTATCAAATTGTTAGATTGAAAAATATGGGGCTAACTATTATTTTTGCCCAAACATAGGGGGCTAACTATGAGTTTACCCCAAAAAATTTCTATTTGAGTCAGTAAACCTCTGCTAAATTTCTCGATTCTTTGCTCTTTCACTTATTTCTTTACCCTTAACATCACCAACTAATAATAACAAAGACAACCACAGATTAATTAACCTAGCATAACTTAATAAAAACACACTAAATCGTTATGTGTTTCCGTTGCACATTCTTATCATCTTTAAACACCACTTCATACTCTCCTAGTTTCATGATTTAAACCTAAGACCCAGGTTCATATAATACCAATTCCTAAACAAAGGTCAATGTCGAAATTCATTATCCTCAAAACAAATGCAAAAATATAGAATCTTAGCCTTAATAGAACCAAGATCACGATCTACATCTCGTTCAAATTAAAGCCTATACTCTGACTTTGATTAAAATCTTTTTGTAAGTCTACAGAATCAAGATCTATACTTTTTTTTCAATAAAAATCCTTTTCAAGAGTTTACAAAATCATATCCCTAAATTCTGATACCACTCGAAATGCCCCACTCCCGTATTAATCTCAATTTTTTATAGGAATATAATGCTAATTAAACCGAGGTTAAGATCGTGAAAATCACAACTCGCCTTATCAAAATTATAGAGATTTCACTACAAGAAAAAAAACTTTGGGTGACAAATACAAATTTCGTCACCTAAGGTTTTGGGTGACAAAACCAGGTTGTCACCCGGTTTGTCACTTAAAGCCCGTCAGGAAATGTTTTAGGTGACGATTTTCGTGTTGTCACTCAAAACTGTTCGGACCGTTTATAAACACGCCCGAAAGGTTTGGTGTCATACAGAAGAAATTCAAAATCGTCATGCCCAGTACAGTCCATCCGTTCACATCAGTTGTGCGAACGTTCTCTCTATACGTTCGCACAGCTTATGTGAACGATTAATCCAATGCGACGAAATACATTTCGTCCCGCAATAAACGTCTGCACCGTTGTATGTCCACGTCCGCACGGTAATGTACAATTGTCCGGACGCATTTTGGAAGACGTCCTCACCGTAGTTTCATTATGACAAAATTTTTTTTGTCATCTAAAATGTCCGTGCGAACCTTTAAGTATACAGTTCGGACTCCGTTTACGTTGAAAACGTTCGAACATCGTGCGGTACAGTTCGGATGGTTTCTTATATTACATACCGTGTGGACGGTATAGACACCGTTCGGACTAACGAATTTTAAGCAAATTGTGAGGACGGATAGTAATGCATGCGCACGTTAGATATAATTAAAATTATTTAAATAATATAAATATAAAGATATTCGCTGCTGTAGATATAATAAAATATCTACAAATATGCAATCGTTATTAAAAGTAAATAAAATACATAATCGATAGTACTGACAAAGTAGTAAAAATACAATAATCTACCCAAATTTTCGTTTGGGTGTCGAACGAGATTGCATCTGTCTGATCTGCTTCATCAGCTGCTCACGCATCTGCTCCAACATTAGTTGAATCCTCCGTTCTTGTTGGTTCCACTAGGTTCCTTTACTGCTCCTGCAGCTTCTTCTAGTGCTCTTCATCTTTTTTCCGTTGCTGATCCGCCATCATCTTCATCAGCTCTTCGTCTTTCTTTCGTTGTTGCTCTTCCATCATCTGCAGATGCTCTCGCACCGTCTGCTCCATATCTGACCGCTTGACCAGAAGCACTTCATATTCCAGTTGTCTAGCCTTCATCTCCTCAATCTGTAATTTTGGCCTCTTCCAATCTCTGAGACAAATCAACGGACGATGCTGATGAAGATAATCCAACAGACCGTACTGAACGGCCTAAACCTCGTACGTAACCCGCTTTCGTCCCCAACACCTCAGTGAAGATCTCTACTTCGGTGTATGACTTTCCCTCTGACTCGTGCTGCAACTGTAACGCCTCCATTTTTTCCTACAAAATTAGAAAAGAAAATAAAAACAGTACATATGAAATATAAACGCATATGAATGCATCATTAACACTAACATTACAACTTACAAAAATTTCTCGTGCATCTTCTGAAGTCCACATGCCATCCTTAGTAGTATGCGTCTTTTTATAAAGCAACGAATGACTAATTTCATCAGATTCTGAATTTTTCTGTACACCAAAAGAAATATAGAACATGCATATTAAAATACCTAAGTCATTTATTTAAATAATAACTATTAAAAATATAAATTTATTACTTACTAACAACGCTCTAGCGCGTTAGAAGGACCTCGCTCCCGATGTGTGTACAATCTTCAGCTTAGCTCTATTCTCCTTGTTGATTGCACTCCTCCTCTGCATTGTACATTTACAATTGTTAACACAATTAAGCATATGGCTAAAATGAATGTTCAGATCGAAATAAAATGTTTCACCTGAAATTCATCGCTCGCGAATAAATCACAAACACGAGTTCATTCTTCCTTATTCATATCGGGATACGGGTGCTCTAACGCCTCTTCTTTGGAATTAAACACCGAGTAATGCTGGAACATTCTATTTCTGTGCGTCTTGTACGCTGTGTTCATCTATGACGTCATACTGATGCGATCCTCAGCTCGGTCGTAATCTAGTTGGAAGTCATTCTTAATATATATAACAGTTAGAAACGTAAAAAAGTTTCAACAATTAAAATTTAATAAATTATACTTACCAACACTCAGTTCATCACATACGATTTAACCTCGTCAGGGACCTTCTTCCACTTACTCTTCTCAAAAGAGATATGTTGTCGAACGAGCGCACCAATATGACTCGAGAGCATTGAGGAAGCCTTGTCATCACCGCCCGTACGTCCATCAGAGATATGGACGGTCAGCTTTCCTCCGGTGCGAGCCTTGAGTAAGGCAATCCCGCTCGTACTACCTCGAACGTGTCTAATTCCGGACGTCGCTACAAATAAACAACAATAAATTTAAAATTCAATTAAGTATAGAGATTTAAAAGTCATAATATTTAATAAAGATTGACGGAGTAAAATACTTACACGCACAACTACTCTGGGTGCCTACTAGACTGCCTGTGGATGGGGACGGTAATTAATTCATATCCCTAAGCGAAGGACCCGATACTGCTAGTGTACCCGGACTACTCTCAGCTCGAAAGGATGAATCGCACCGAAGACGTTTCCCTCTGGGTGGCATGACGTCGTCCTGTGACCAAATAAATCAAGATTAGAGATCGATGCTTTAGAAATTTCGACAACATTCCCCTCAGTCCCCAGATACACGCCTACAACATTGAGCTTAAACACCAACCATTTAAGGCAAAGTGTAGGCTCAATGCTGAATGTGTATCCGAAGGACAAAAAGAGATTCACATCGAAATTTCTAAATACATCTATCACAATAGTAGATACAATTACGCATATTGTAAACTCAAACTGTCCATAACGTGGACAATTCAAGAATTACATCCAGTTCGTTATCCGAACTTTGTGTAATTCTTAAACGGGGTCTAAGGCTACTACGTGAATGCATGCCATGAAAAATAATACCGTTCGGACGTAATATAACGGTCCAAACCAAACACATAGACAAAACGCGTCCGAACCACAAAAATGGAGTCCGGACGGTAATCAACCGTACGGACTGCGATTGTCGAACAAGAATGTTCTTAGACGCACAAACTCAATTTTCAGCCAAAAATATTGTCAAAATCAACCCAAATCACAAACACTTCAATATAAACACATCACAACCAACCCCAAACTCAATTACTATCATGGATACCTAAAATTTCGAAGAACACATACTTTCATATATTAAAATACAAGTTTTTCATCCTAAAACAATTCAATTTAAAAACCACTAACCTCAAATGCAATGCAACTTCAAATTCTAAAAGAGATGCTACTTTCACACCCTCTTCAATGAGATTGAACGCCCAAATCAGCTCTACCCTCCTCCTCGTGCTCAAATCTCTTTTTTACATTTTTCGGTTTTTCCTCCACTGTTCACACCCTCTTCAATGAGATTGAACGCCCAAATCAGCTCTACCCTCCTCCTCGTGCTCAAATCTCTTTTTTACATTTTCGGTTTTTCCTCCACTGTCTGCGAATTTATAACTTTCATACGCTTGAATACCGTTCGGACAATTCAAAGGTCATGCGGACGCATACGTGTATTAGTTTTCGAGGGAATTCATGTCGTCAAAATTCATTTATGTCTGAACGAATTTGCTTAATATTCGTCCGCGAGGGGTTTTGAATTGCAGGAGTCGCGACCACATAAATAAGTATTCGGACGATTTTTTTTTCTATAAAACGGCACCGTTCAAGCTTAAATTAAACAGTCCGGAGGTACGAAGTAACGTCCGAACGATTACAATTTTTGTTATTTTTAAATATTTTAAATTAATTTCATTAGAAAAATTTAAATAACTAAAGTTAGTTAATAATGTAAATAATCTTAAGTGGATTAAGTTCTAAGATTAATATTTTTTTGAATGAGTGTAGCGAAATTAGAAACGTAACATTAATTAAAATATATTGACTCTGTTAACTTTGACTTTGAAATTATTAAGTTCTAATATCAATAATAAAATTGAATGAGTATTTTGAAATTAAAATATATTATTAAAAACATATTGTATGGATAACATAGCTAGATAACATATATATATCACATCTCGTCAAAACACATTATAAAAAAAATAACATCAACTAAATATCAATCGATGTACACAAAATATAATAGAAACAAAATATCCTTAAAACACAAGATAAACAAAATAATATCAACAAAATACCCATAGATGTTCACAAAACATAATATAAAAAAAATATTCTAAAAACACAATTAAAAAAACTACAAGTCATCATCTTCATTATCGCCTGCATCCGTAATATTTAGAACGTCACATATATGTCTAAGGTGCTCCTCGATTTTCACTATTCGCCGAGTCAATGCAACTAACTCAGCATTGATTGCAGCTTTCCTCATGGCCTCCCGAATCTGGGTGATCTCCTTCTACCACTCAGAGTCAATGTTCACGACCTTATTCTCCAAAGCAGTCAGCCGTAAACTGATATCACTGACCATCTCGTGGGTGGGCTGCAAGATTGATCGCATCCGTGCTGTCAGCTGCGTCATCATGTCGTCCATCCAACCAGGTCGCTCTGTGCCAAATCCCTGGGTCGAGCTCTGGCCAGGATCCTGCTGCTTCCTCGCCACTGCAGGCTGCTCCTGTCGTCTGACTCTAGCAGCCCGAGCGAAATTCAGTGGTCGGCGTGTCTGGGCCATCGATTCAGCGCGTCCGAACCAACAAAAAACGTCCAAACCAAAATTTCAAAGCGTCCGGACGTAAAACCGAAGAATAATAATATAGTCCGAACTGAATTAATTTCAATGTTAAAACGTCCGCACTGAATTCAAAATGACGTAGCGACTTCTAATACGTCCCAACTTAAATAAACCAGTCTGAATGCCCTCGACATTAAGTTCGGCCAAACACTAAACGACAACGTGTTCTTCCAAACGGCATTCGAAAAAGTTCGGCGTTAAACATTAATGTCCAGACATTATCCTAAGGGTCCGGTCTCAAACGCAAAAGTTCGAACGTATAACGTAAGGGTCCGGACTTTAAACATTAGATTCCATACTCTAAGGTAAGGGTCCAGACTCTAGGATAAGGATCCGGCTCTACCGTAAAAGTCTGAACGCTGTGTCACTGCCGGGTTACCTCAACGATGGCAGAATCCCTCCACCACTGTACAAGCCCAAAAGCACAACCATAACACAAACTATCATACTCAAAACAATTCTAACAATTAACACAATCAATTTCTACGTAAAAATAAATCAAAAACACAATGTACGATGCAAAAAATAGAATTGAAAATATATACGTAAAACTATAAAAAAATAAATTTTTTAAGGCTAAATTCATCTTAAAAGTAAAAAAACATACCTTAAGGAGATTAGAGCTTCGAAAGAATAATATTAGGTTAAGATTTGAGAATAAAAGATTTGAGAGCTATGAGATTTTGAAGAGACGAATAGTTTGTTATGAAAATGCCGAACTGTTCGGCTTTTGTCAAAACTCGTCCCCCTGTCAAAACCTTAAACTAACAGTCTGCACGGTAATTTTAAACACATGGCCCAATCAACGCACTCATATTAAATGCCAAAATTTAAACCGTTACAAACGGTTCGGCATACTAAATACGTTCAGACTGGTTTTACACGTTCAAACCTGTGTACTTCTAAACAGCATCACGTGGCACCGCACGTTTGGCTGACCCACACGTCCGAACATGTAATAAACGTTTGGACATTCACAACTGTTTCCCACCATCTTGTAACATTAACACGTGTAAACCATGCGACGGTTAAATATCCGTCCGGACCCTATACTAACAGTCTGGATGGTAAGTTTTCACAAGTATCCCAAACAACGCAGGCGTATTAAATGCCAAAATTTAAACCGTTTCAAAACGGTTTGTCACACTAAATACGTCCGGACCTGTTTTAGACGTTCAGACTTAATTAGTTCTAAACCGTGCGATGTGCCACCAAACCTTTGGCTGACGCAGACGTCCGAACACATTCAGACGTGCACAACTGTTTCCCGCCATCTTGTAACATAAACACGTGTAAACCATGCGACGGTTACATAGGAGTCCGGACGTGTTGCTCCTACGTTCCAACAGTGTCACCTAATTATAACAGTCCGGACCCTATCCCTCTATGTTCGAACACTTATTTGTTATGTAGTCCCGACGTTATGTTTGTAGTCCGAATGGCTGATTTGCTAATTTAAATAAGTGAAGAAAATTAATTTTAGTTAATTAAATTAAAATTGGTAATAGTTAATTACACTACCTGTTCTATTAACATAACACTTGTACTAGTAGCCTATTTAATCTGACTGATTATCCCTTTAAATTGTACTAAATTTTATCAAGTGAAAGAATATAAACTAATTTAAAATATAAAAAATAATCCAAATACCGAACGAAAAATACGATGATAATGTCAAGTACAAGCCTGAGACGGTCTTTCAAACGATATGTAAATAATTAATACTAATAAAACATAAACAGGAAACTAGTCCAAATCGATAGCTGGCTCATCCAGATCTAAACCGAGAGCATCACGAACATGCGCTAAATGCTCCTCCATATTATCTACTCGTCGGACCAGTGTCTGTAGCTGTATCGGAACGGTATGGACAGATCGAGACAACTCAAACAATTGCTCTCTCACAGAGAACAGCTCCCTCCGCATAATATTGAGCTCTTCCATCAGAGCCCTATACGTTAGAATAAGTGTGGTCTCTAGACCAGTCAAGCGGCATTGGAGCGTCATACACAACGAATGTGTCGGAATCAATATTTCCCGAATACTCTCCCTCAACTCCACTAAAAAGGCGTCCGCCCAAGCTGGTCACTCTGTCTGTCTCCCGACATTGGTGCTATTTCTCCCTGAGTGTTCCATTGTCAACCTAGAAAAAACCGTCCAACCCATATCAAAAACATTCGAATGAAAATCAAACTGGTCGTTTAAATTGTATACCGTCCAAACAGATAAAAACTGTTCGGACGTTGTGAACAACAGTCCGGACTGTGTTTAACACCGTCCAAACGGTATTTCAACGAACCGAACTAAAACAACTTAATTTAATCAACGAAAACAACCAACAAATTAAATAGCGGAGGGTATTGAATTAAAATATATGAACTTAAGAAGCAAATTTATGGAAAATATTTTACCTGAAGGTTGTTTGAGAGCTTGAATGAGAAGTCCTTGGGAGAAAAGTTTGAGAGACGAGAGTGTTTGGGAGAAAAGATTAGGAGAGGAGAGGGAGTTTGTGATCATCACAAAGTCTAAACGTCCCTCGAACACGTCTGAACGTGTTTCTACTTTGCATGTAGCCCAATCAAATTTAACGTCATTAAATATGTCGATGGATTCGAAATGTATCTAGAGCTTTACCCGTTCGGACTGATTATTGGTCCGGACGTCTGGGAAAAAGAATCTGACTTAAGCATTCGAACGACCTTTTTTGGTTGTTCGGACGTTGTTTGAAAAATTGTGACGATTCTAATCGTCACTCAGTTAAGACGATTTGCAATTTGTCAGGAAATACATAATCCGAACGTGGTCGTGTGGAGTCCGAACGATATTTATTTTTTTGTGACGATTTTTACCGTCACTCATTGGTGACTAGTGTATGTGGTCATTCCTGAAATACGTCCGAATGCGTTTTTGAGGGACCGGACGGTATTGTGGTTCCTGTATGATATTTGGTGACAAAATTAATATTTTGACAGGAAAAAACTACTTTATGTGAGACCCCGATTATTTCTTTTGTTATTTTCTATGTATTAGCTTTAATTTTAATTATGGGGCCATATTTTTTGGCCAATGTATGACCTAAGCTTTATGTTAAGGTACATTAATTAATATGAGATTTTATTTCATAAATTTTTCCCTAAATAATTTTCTTTTCATTATGGAAGTTTTGTGCAAGTTTAATTTTATCTCCCTAAGAGCCGAAACTTGCAAGGTAAGTTTCTCTTATGGATTTATATTTTTCATTTGCTTAGTATATTTCATAATCCATGGAATTAAATATGATTAAAGATTTATAAATATATTGGCCGAAAATAATTAAATGGAAAAAATCATGAATTTGCTTTAAGTATTTGAATATTTTTGTGTGTCATTAATAGGTGGCATATATCATTATTATGTGGCCTAAATTATAGTTTGAATTATCATTAGAAATATTAAATGATAAGCACACTTGCTTATCATAGTGATAAGCTAGGGAACTTTTTATGTAATAAGTTGTTGTGGCTATCGTAGAGATAGGCTAGAACCATTATCTTGAGATAAGTTGTCATGCTTATAAGATGATAAGCTATGTAATTGAATTAAATAAGCTAGAAAGCTTATAGGAGATAAGTTAGGTGACAAAAGCAACTAAGTTGAAAGTTAGTTGTGAGAGTAACTAGCAAGTTAGTTGTGAGAGTAACTAAGTTAGTTGAGTTGTAACCAAACATCATAAATGAACTAAACAAGAGGCAAACCAAGAAGAGACAAGGCCATTTATGTGAAGATGCAAGGAGGAGTGAAAAGCCATAAAGTGGTGATCCCATGTGAAGAGATAAGGGAGCAATTAAGTGACAAGACAAGACAAGGAAGAGAAATGAGAGAAAAAGCAAAGGGAGAAGGAGGAATTCACGTGGGAGACATGGCTTGAGGAGACAAGGGAGGAGGTGAGAGAAAATGAGGAGAAAAAAGGAGTGAAATAGACATGCAATGGTCGGCCAAGAGCAACCCAAATTCACCCCCCCTCTTTCCTTCTTTCCTCTTGTCATTTTCACTCTCTTGTCATTGTCCTTGTCATTGCCATAATTGACCTTGGGAGACTCAATTGCTTTCCATGAATTCACTCCACACTTAGCATTTCAATTTCAAAACTTCATTTGCTTCCCTTGGCCGAATACCCCACTCCATTCAACTCTCTCTCTTTTACTCTCTTGGCCGAATTTTCCTCTTTAAGCTTAAGCCTTGTTCTTTTCTTCTTGCAACCAAATCATTCCTCTAAAGTCTTAGTTTGTTTCCTTTCCTTGAGGTGACCGAATCTTCCCTTTGAACAACTCAATTATTCCCTTGGAAATTGTATTCACTTAGCCACTTTTCCCTTGTTGAAATTTAACTCACTTCCTTAGAGCTAAATCATTTCAAGTTTACCTTGTTTCTTCCCACCATAAAACCTATCTTAGCACCTTATATCAAGCTTGGAACCATTCCAAAAGGGTGAACCAAAAGTTTGGGTGAAGGAAGGATTTTGGTGAAAATCGGGTGACTAGTGGAAGGTAGAGGTAGGCTTGATTTCACATGATGTTTTTGCTTAAGTTCTTTATAAGTTCTGACCTAAGGTATTTTATTTTGTGAGTTGTAGATCCTAGGTTGTGAATCTGAAAATGGAGGATGGGATCACCATTGGAGAAGAAAACTTAGTCAATGAATGCTTAAAATGGAACATGGCCGAATGACCTAATAAGAGAAACCCTAATAGCAACCCTATAACAATAAGATTATATTTACTTGTGATGGATAAATGAAATTAGGGTTATGGCCAAATGGATTAGAGGGTTAAAGCTCAATCATAAAACACACCATATTAGTAAGAGAAAAACATAGATAATGGGCTTAAAGGTTCGGGTTAAAAGAATTAGCAAAACCGTGTGGTGTTAAGTATAGATTGAGGATTTAATAGGTTGGCCGAAACTTATGGTGAACAAAATATAGCTTATATTTTCGGGTTGCATAAAGATTTTATGTCAAGCCAAAGATTTATTATGATTAGGGTTAGTAATTGATGAACTTAAAGACCTAGCATAATGTATGAAAGATTAGGAGTTGATTATAGAAAAACTAGCTTGCTAAGTAGAAACCTAAGTAAGAATAATTAATAAGAATTTCTATGAAAGCCTTTGAGAATAATATTATATTTTTAGAAATATATTTTTGGGTAATAACCGATTAAAATACAGATATTTAACTTGTATGATTATGTACTTATTTCTTAGTACTAAGAAGTGTTTGAATCGCTTGTAGGTGATCATCGTAAGTAAGCTTACATCTTTTCAAAACTGGAATGACACACTGCATTGATTCATGAACAAGCATGATATTTCAAGGATGGCATGGCATGAGCATTGCATGATTTTTCTAAAGAGAATTTTTATGCAATGTCGTATGGAAAATTTATGGAAAGATAAGTTAAGTCAAGGAGCTCTGGTCGGTATCGTACCATCATGATGGACACCCATACCGAAGGACGAATGCGAGAAGGATGGGTGAATCCTAAGAGGCTGTGCAAACCACACTGAAGGACAATGAGAAGGTGTGGGCCTCCAAGGGTCGTGTCTAGCCATCAGGCCTGGGGCAACTACGGGCTAGCTCGACCAAATGAGAAGTCCCCAAGGGTAAGGGAGACGGTTCCGATGGGAACGCACAACCCGGACTCTAGGGGTTAAATGGAGCATAAGTAGCCCACAAGTTATGAATGAATGATTTTCAAGGGCCTGGAGCCAATTTCAAGAACAAGTTATGTCTCTACAAGCAAGAGCATATGCATACCATGGCATGCATGTGCATCATGAATTATGTTTTTCCATGATTAAGCAAGTACAAGTCAAGAGCATGTTTTAAAGTTATGTTTATCCCTTACTGAGTCTTTTTGACTCACGTTTTTAAAATTGTGTCATTCCAGATGCCTCAGGTGAAGAAAGTCAGAAGGACTACCTGACTTAGAAGGAAAAAGATTATGTTCATGTTTTGTTGTTGTGACCTGATCGATGGGATCCGTAACTTACTTAAATGACAAACATGTTATGTATGTATTAAGATGTAGTTTATTGAGAACTTAAATCACGTTATGAGTTGGCTCACTTCTCTCGCGATTCTGTATTTTCCGCTGTAAGTAAGTATGTACGAACGCTGGAGCTTTCCGGGGGATTGCTCGCGGCTGTCACGGTCCCATGCGGGATAGCGTTCGGGGCGTGACAACTTTATGTGACAAAATCTGGTTTGACACCCAGATTTTTGTCACCTAAAAGCTCATTTCTTATAGTGTTTATGATCTTGTTATTTAATAATTAAAATTCAAGTAGTTAAATAAGATTAACCCACGCAATACCAAAAACATATCAACATATAAGATATGGAATTAAGTAGCGTATGCAAATATTTATTTATAGAATGTCAAAATAGGTTAATAAGGCTTAGATAAAGATAAGTGCAGAAATAATTCATAATTAGTTACAAATAACATAACGTTAGACTCATTTGCTCAAAATGAATAAAGAAATCTCCACATAAAAATATAGGAGTAAAGTAGACTATCCTTTACTATGTGGATTTACCAAAAATTTAAAAATATGGGCTATTAACAAAATATTGGGTTCACATGGCCTATTCCAAAAGCAATAATATCAGTGGCGGAACCAGGATTATAAGCCAACCATAGCGAACTTTTAAAGCGAAATGACTAATTTTTTTTCATATGTCATGCTAAAAACTGTCTTAGAATTACAATATAAAAAATTAAAGACTAAAAATATTAAAAATATTGAAATACACATTTCGTACTATGTACTACGACTGAAAGTGGACAATTGGATCCTACGTTTTTGCATCTTCTAAAAATTGTCTCCGCTGCACAAGCTTTCACCAATTCTTTCTGAGTTTTTGGAGAATTCATTTGGTTGTTTCCAGGAGTATTACTCTTAATTGTCTTAACAACCTTTTCATCAAGGTTACCATATCATTCCAAAAGTTCAAAAAAATTGTTCTTCGTCAATGAACCATCGGACTCGTCATGACCATGAAAAGTCAATCATTGCATCAAAAGAGACCGAATGCATTCTAAAATTGCTGTTAAACGAATGCGATAAGCATTCTCTATGAGCACTATTATTTAACACATCTCCCCCGGACCTTCCGCACAGGGGAGATAAGCATTCTCTATATCGTTGTTAAACGAATGCAAACAATCGAGATGTATAGCTTTGTGACATATGTTAGGTTGTTTGTGATGAAATCTTTTGTAATTAACCTTTTCTATCAATGATATTATAAAATTGGCCTTAAAAAAATTAAAAGTAGGACTTATTCTTAGACGTTGACCAAAATAAATATTTGTGTTTCAACTAATGACTTTGATATAAGAAGCCACTATTTGTATATGGAAAGGCATGGAAACAAAAACTCAAAACAAAATGCAATGGAATCAGTTCTTATATAATAATCAAATAATTTTTCCCAAATTATTAACTATCTAAGATATATAGCTAAATCAATCAAGTATACCGAACCATCTAAAATTAAAGAGAGGACATGCAACTATTCCTAGACATTGACAAAAAGAAGATGCTGGTGAAAAATTAAAATGCAATAATTCTAGAATTATAGAAGCTGAGAGAGGCACGAATAGAATTATAGAAGGTTAAAAAAATGAAACGGTGTGTTTCTGGCTTTAGCAGGTGAAAGAAAATCTTTGAGAGAGGGCTGAGAGATCAAATGCATGATTATGAGGCCTGAGGGTGAGAAAAATAAAATAGTGCGTGCAGCGTGTTGTTTTAAATTTTTTTTGTTGTACTATGTTTGTGGGTTTGGGCTAAAAATTAAAAGTCTGGTTTGGACTGAACAACTTATTTATTCGGACAAGAGGAAGCTTCATTTGACCTGGGCCCTGGGCTCAACCATGGCGGGCCTAGGCAAACCTATTTATAAAAAAAAATAAAATACATGTAAAGCATTATTTTGGGCAGAGCCAACCGTGGCAGCCGCCATGGTTCGCCATGGCTTGGTTTCGCCTATGAATAATATATATCTATATATACATAACTATACAGAGCCAAAAAAGCTATCGCATAAGTAAAATATGTTTGAAAAGTTTTACGCTAAACCTCTACACGAATATATATTTACAAAAACATATATGATAGTAGCAACTTTCTGGTAGGATAACGTATCAAATATACTATTTACTATAAAAAAAAATGAAACCTTCTCTACTAGTTTTTCCGTCAACAAAATAGTAAACGACCCAACCTAATAAAAGTATACATATAGTTATATCACATAAGGTCTTGACTCTCAAGGCTTACATTGTACTAACTACATAATATGGTAGAGATGCTCAATCACCACATCATGGGTTATTAAGTGCCAAATTAGGATTTGGACCGTCTAAGGCTAGGTCCAATGGTTGAAAATCTAATGGATCTTGTGTAACCTCATAATCCGCGAAGTAAGCAATCATAAATAAAACAAGCAACAAACACGGTGAATTATAAGGACTCAATAAAGTTGGGAAGAAGATCATGGCAACAAACATCAAACAAGCAGTACAATCAAAGTAACATGTAACAATATGATCATAAGGATCCACAAGATAACATCAAGAAGAATGATTCAATAAATAATTGACGAAGCAATACATTACGAGAGCATGATATTATATGTATGTATTAGGTCCAAGCTCGTCCGTTTATTACTTTACTGAGATACTCATATTTCATTTTTCAACCTTCACAACGCTATGTTTAATCCCCAGAGTTAGGGTTGTGCATTCATCTCTCCCTTTTTCAGGACTATTTTGTGATTTTCGTCCTGCCCGAAACAAACTCAAGGTAGAGCATTGCTATATGCCCCTGGAGGTCACCTTTTGATTCTTGTTAAGGCCATGGTTGCACATACTCCAGCTTCGATCCAATTATTATTAAAATTCATCATGAAATATCGCATCCTTAACATTTCTTATTTCCAAACTCAAGCCATGGTAATGTTGAACTAACACTATTGGTTCAAATTGAAGCTCATATTTTTATTCATAATTCATTCCTTATTTCCATTTAGAATATCCATGATATGAATGAAATGAACCATATCAACCAATACTTTTCAATTCAATCCACTACTGCATTTCAATTCAATCCACCAATGCATTCAATCTAACACATGCTCTGATTTCATCACGTCAAAGAACTTCCTTTATATTGTTTCTTTAATTCGAACATGAGCCTTATAATAAAAATGACTAAGATGTATTACGTCAACAAATAAAACAGAACATTTCATCAAGTAGCTAAGATTTTTATATCAGTCTAACAATGTCTTTTAAAATAAGCAAATTACAAGATGTACTAGATTATTTCCCTTATTGAAATTTGGTGGTTCGATGTATTCCCTCTTTATCTCTCAATTTCTCTTTCTTTTATTTTCTTTCTAATTTGTTACCAACCACTGTAGTCACTGGTTTATTTATCAATAATTCTACTCAAACCCCTACATTATACAAAAGTTATAAGTTTGAATTCATTATTTAGGTTCTTAGAGAATTCGGCCATAAGCTAGCTAGTCCATAGGAGCTAGAATTTTCATTTCTTTTAATATTCATTTTGAGTAACTTGACCTTTCGTTAGTACATCCTATTTAGAGTTTATATATATAAAGGGTAGGATCATAACAGAACACTAATGATTTTTTAGATTTACATTTTCTTCCCTAGCTTACGGATTTCAATAGGTTTGCCACATTAATGATTTTTCTTTCTCTACCACATTATTAGCTTTTAATTACCTTTTTCTGAACACGTTAATGTACATTTTCAGAAATGAAATGTACACTAACTGAAACACATTACCACCTTATATGCCTCTATAACAAGATATTAGTAGTCTATTAATCACTCAAGCAACCATTTGATTAAACTATGCTTAGAATCTACTATATAATTAAACATACAATTTGCTATAGCATTTCCAACCCTTTTTCAGATCTGAATAGATCATTTGATCATCTTCCTAACCCATCAAAAAGTACATAAATTTAGTTGAGATTGAAGCAAAAACAGAGTTTTAATGTGCCCACTTACACTGTAACGTTCTCATGTAATTACATAACACTTGGGCCATAATTCTCATGATATTTTTTTCAGATTCCATTAACATGCAGCTTATCTAAGTGCAACCAGTGTATCATTAAGCTTCAAGATGACTTAAACATAAACATGCGCATTGTAGATGGTGCTTGAAATAAGAGACCTTAAACTCATCTCAGCCTTGTATGCTAATTCTACCCATGATAAAGGGTAGAGTTAAAGCTAGCTATATAGAGTTAAACCTAATAGGTTACAATTACATGCAAGAGACTTGATTAGTTCTTCAAAGCATGCAAGCTCTCTTAAAGCCACATGTTAGCATGCAAGCTCAACTTTAAGCCACATGTCAGCCTTAAGTCAAATCAACCATGATGAATGAAAAATCCTCTTATACAACTCAATTTGAATTTAAATTTTGATATAGAATTACCCTAATATTAAAATACTAACATTGAATTATTCTCCTAAACATTTCTTCTCTACGTGGCCAGGTTCTCTTTGATATTGAACTTGAATTCAAGTCCTTTCTTAGCCCAATATCACAAAGTTGAAACTTGGTTCTCTTAAGGCCCAAACGGTTGTATATCAATTCAAGCCTAACCAATAGGCCCAATGGTCAGTCACCTAACAGCTTAAAATTACTTATCTATGATCTAAATCCATTCTACATAAAGCCAAATTAATCCACAGTAATTTAATGAATGATAAGGATATAAAATTAGTTATAGGGTGTAAAACATTTCATTAAATTAGAACTTCCAATATTAAAAAGGGTACAAACTTACTCATAATAACAAATAGATATTAATAAAAGTATTTAATTGAAATAAGGCATCAAATTTTTTTAACAAGTGTACACAAGGGTACATTGTAGAAGACCGGTAGACAAATTAATCATTTAAATTAACCTCATAAATGTAAAAA
The DNA here is from genome assembly GCA_963930655.1 of Myrica gale. Lineage (NCBI taxonomy): Eukaryota > Viridiplantae > Streptophyta > Magnoliopsida > Fagales > Myricaceae > Myrica > Myrica gale. The sequence goes on along the minus strand of OZ005619.1, from coordinate 9,012,024 downwards.
CAAGACCTAAAACTAATCAAATAAATTTGGCGACAAATTTATCAAAAACATTCACAATTAGAGGTAGGTAATTAAATAGGAAGGGTGTTACAAAAAGTGTATATAATTGCTAAACTAAGTATCCCAATATCGTCATTATCCCCAATATCGTCACCGAATTGATTATATTCTTGCATAATGATACTAGATTACCTGGTTATCATCAGGGACTTCCAAGCACACGAATTCTCTATAAATAGAAATATAAAATTGAAGACTTGTTATTCAACCGTATAACATGATTCTTTTTAATGAATAGATCCCATCGCGACTTCGAATATGGAATACAAAGAGATCAAATAGGAAATGATACTCTGTGAAAAAACTTTCTAATGCATACTATTCGATCTTATGAGCCCAACCAATCTTTTGTACACCTGCAGCTAATTAAAAAATCCACAACATAAGAAAGGAGATCTTTTGTAGATTTTCTTATGCCTCAACGTATATATCTAATGGGGACCAGATCAGCTATATCCTATCGACACATCCCAATTGATCAGATTTTGGAGTAATATCTAAAGAGTCATTAATGGCCGAAAATATTGCATTATCTTGGCCAGACACACACGCAATCCAAGTATGACCTAATTTGGCTTGCTTGACTTGAAAAGGTATATCCATTGTATTTCTAAACGGTGCGATTTTTTAATAAAGAAAATTACGAAAGAACCTTAGGTCTACAACTTCCAAGAAGAAGCACCAAAAGTAGCACCAAAAGTAAGACGTCCTTTTGTTTGTAACCAGCTGTCCACTCAGAACTTCAAACTCGACCTTAATTTATATGAGAGTTTTCCTAGTTCGCGTAACTTAACCTAACACCTCACGGCACAGGCTTATTTAAAATATAATAACTTTTTTTTTAACAGCAGATGTTGGCGTTGACACAATTTGAAAATGGGCCATGCTTGTTCAATACACATGGCATTATTTTCACAAGTTAAAAACTCACTTGATTATGAAACAGGAAAATTAGCTCAATTTAATTAACCAAAGAAATTAGTTCAATGGCTTGGTTGAGGTACGTATTTCTATATCTTAATGCACAATAAAAAAATTATAAGGAACGGAAGAAAAGTTAAAACCAAAATAACAAAATATTCAAAAGTTGTTGTCAGCCCAAGGTTGTTTTGCAAAAAATCTATATTTGATTTTGATGCTAACAAAAAAATTCTAAATTTTGAAAGCTTTTAGTTTTGATAAATAAGCCAATCTTATTAAAATAAAAACACAAAATACAGAGCCCCAGAGTCAACAGTACAAAAGACTATACTGAAAACACCTTCACACAAACAAACTAGAAAGCTAAGAGAACTCAAACAAAATGAAAATAAGGCCCTCCTCCTCTAGCCAAACCCTCAAGTTATCACCCTCCTCCAATGCTCGCGTCTTCCAACTCAATAATCATTTAATCAATAACAAAGTCAGCCCTTCTTTCTTATTTTTCCTAGCAATCGAAGAAGAACCTTCATAGTTGACCGAAGAGTTCAAACCACTATTTTCTAAGATATATTAAAAAGAATGAGATTATCTCACTAAAATATTTATAAGTGCACTTGAACACCATTACACAAGTTGATAAGATCAATTTTTCATATTGTAGTGTTTAAAGAAGTTTTGGAATAGATTGGAGGCTTTAAAGTTGCTGATTTTTCTCTCCAGCACTTATAAGTGTCGAAAAATTAAAGACTAGTGTCGACACATTGCACTTACTCCAGAATGCTAAATTCATGGTGTCGACACATTGCACTGACACCCGAGACAACAATAAATTTTTTGAAGTTTTATGGTGTCGACACATTGCACTGACTCCCGAGAGCATCTTTTCAGACCAATTGTTGAAGTGTCAACACATACTGACCATGTGTCGACACATGCCACGAAGTTGCAGAAAGTCCAGAACGATGCCATATCATTTAAATTCTCTAAAATTACTTGAAAACCCTTCTAACGGTACACTTGATGCACTAGAAGACCATTGAAGCCAGAGATGCTTTAAATAGACTGAGATAGAGAGATAAAGTAGATAACTCTCTTCCAGTTACTTTTGACCTAATTTCTAGTGTGAGACCCCGAATTAAAATTCCAGTAACATTTATTAATTTAGACTTTCTTTAATGTTGCTCTAGATACTGAGACTTTATTATTGTCGCTTCTACGTACTGCACTATCTTGTATGTAAAAAAAATGAAAATGTATTGTTGACTTGATTTAAAATTTGGACTAAGGTAAAATCTCTCTTTTAGCACTTTTGGTCATTTTTTTATAAATTAATTAAATGTTATATTGTTTACAATGTTTTAGTAGTGTTAAAAGCACATAGAATTATGCGGTTAATGCCTTCACTAAAAGTATCTTTATATGATCCAATAGGTTCACAAAAAAAGGGAGAGAAATCTACTAAGAAAAGGGGTCACGTGGGAAGCAATATGATAGAAAAAAAGGGAACTTGCATTCACATGAGGCACAAAACACAAAAAAAAAAATTGGCCATCCATTGTAGCCAATGGGGTGGGCGATACTAACAAGCTCCCCCCACTTCACGTGAAGCTTCACTCACACACCTCACTTCACTCTTTCATTTCATGCCACTCACTCAGCCAGACACACAAAGTCGTGAAAGAAGAGAGTAAAGGGAGAAGCTGAGAAGAAGAAGAATAAGAGGAAGCAGGCCGAGAAAAAGAAGGAGAAGGGAGAAGAAAAGGAGAGGAAGAAGAAAAAAAAGAAAAAGAAGGGAAAAGAGAGGTAAGTTTCGACCACCTTAGTAGTGAAATTTCTAGTTTGGCCGAGCTTGGTATTTTTGAGTATTCTTTTAAAATCTTCTTGCATGTGGGATGTTTTGTTGGTTGTGATTTGTTGATGGATGGGGGATGTGGAGGCCACAGCTTGGGCTAGTAAGGAGCTAGGAAAATGTTGGACATTGTGTTTGTGATGAGTTTGTGAATATTAACTAGTTGAATGTGAAGTTAGGTGTATAAATCCTTTACTTTGAATATGTGAAGCTTGATGTGCTAGGCATTGGAAATGGATGTGAAAAATGGTGGTTTTGGGAGGTATTAGGGCTTCGGTCAGTGGCCATAAACTATGAAAAAATTTATTTGGAGAAGTTCTAACATGCATGTAAGTGGATGACATGAAATTGGGAGATTTTAGCTTGCATGTTGGCTGAATATATTCACTGCCTTCTTTCATTCATGTTTTCTCTTGATATTAGCTTGTTGTATGTGTCTTGCATTTGAATAATGTGACTAGATCAGCAAGCTAAACACTTAAAGAAATTGGTTATATTTGGAGGAAATGGATCAAGCATGCTCGGGTTAAGTGTATTGGCTTGCATGTTGTTTCTCTTAATAGATCTTTACATGAAACTTGAGGATTGTGAAGCTGAAACATTTTTATGATGATTGAGGTCTAGGTCAGTAAGCTAAAGGATGAATTGAAGTGCAAGAGGGCCACGTGTTGGCCATAGGATGAGGAATCAAGGCATGCCTGTACATTGGTGCACTTGTGAACCTGAAAATTGAGAGATAAAAGAGAAATGAAATCAGGTTAAGGGCATAGGGGTCACGGCAGTACCTACAATGAACTCTTCTTGAAGTTTAATGGAGGGAAAATGAGAAAACAAATGGCCTTTAGTCCATGCAATGTAAGGTTGTGGTTTGTGGAACAAGGAGAATTGGAATTAAGCGTGTTTTAGGTTGCTGAGTTCCAACCCAAAAGCTTGGCGTTTGATTTTTGATTGCTACCTTTTATGGATCTAGGTTTACATGGTAGATTAAGGGCTAGAAGAGTTGGAATTGGATGATAGAAAATGCAAACCTACCCTAGGGCTTATTCATGAAGGAGGCCGAGAGCCATTGGATAGTGTTAAGGTTATGTTAGTCTTTTCTTGATGGATTGAATAGCAATTTTGGGATCTAAGAAGCATGCATAGATGGCTCTTGAAGTAGAGTGTCAATAATGCACCAAAGGTATTTGATGGAAAGTCTAAAAGAAGGATAAGGTATGGATCAAAAATCTGAAAATGTGTTTTGTGTATGCATGGCCGAATATGCCATGGTGTTAATATATGGTGTTGTTCCTTGTAATCGTAAGGGATTGAGGTTCAAAAGAGCTGGATTCAGTGTTGTTGCTGGAAAGAATAAGTGCTCTTAGGTTATAAAATCTAGAATAAAGAGAGAAGTTGATACATGAAGATTGGACGAATTCTATAATGTGCAGTAAGTATGTGAGGAAATGTCTAAAAGAAAAATTGTAGGAAATCTTTTAGGACTTCCTTGCTAAGATAGCTGATGTGCATGGCTGATATGATTGAAGGATATTGTAACCCACATCAGTGGCAAACATAGACTTCTTGAGGGATAATAAGCCTCGGGTTGGATAATTAATGATAGTGAATGATAATGCATGGGCTTGGTGAAGATAGAATCATGGTATTGCTGTAAGTTTTGATTTGGAATTGTCAAAGTAGGAGATTTTTACAAGAATAGCTTATGTTATGAGGTGTTGGCAAGATCTGAAATCTGTTTTGCACATGCATGGTCGAATATGCATAGTTGCGGCATAGGGTGTTGTCATTTGATATTTGAATGAGTTGAAGTGCAAATAAGCTGAAGAGAGTGAAGGGAAGATTTGGTCTCTACCTTCACTGATGTTCTTGTTATTTCAGCATCTCCTTAGGAGTTTAAAGAGGTCCTTGAATGTTGGTTATGAGTCTGAAGAGACCATGGTTGCTGCTGTTAATGAATGTAGTTGGCTGAAAAAGAAACACTTTTGTCGTTGCTGTTGCATCTATGGAGGTTAGACCTAATCCATTATGGTCTATTGTTGTTATTAGAGAACCGTGGCATTGATAAGTTTGGCCTATTATGTTGGAGAACATTGAGAATTATAAAGAATGCTTGTTAAACTAGTTGTTGAAAACAGAAGCTGAAATTAGCCTCTGCAGATCACAAGGTTCAAAATAGGAGTGACCTTTGATGTAATTGTTCTTATTCTTTGAACTTGAGAGAATTCTATGTTATAGGTCTATGAAATACGAACATTCTTCTAAGCCATACCTTGAGAGATTCCGATAAGTATTGGGTGAGTTATACATTGTTCAATGTCTAGACGTCGAGATGCCAGCGACCTTGCACGTATAGAATGACTGTTCATTTCAAATGCCTTGGAGTGATCAGTTTAAGTTCAATGATTATGAATCTGATCTTGGATGTTGAGTATATGAAAGAAGAAGATTTTAAGATAGAATCCATGCAAGTAGGAGATGTATGAAAGAAGTTATGGTATTTTGAAAATGGAAGACCGAGCTGATGACAGCAGTAGAGATACCTAAGGAATTTCACCTAAGTTGAAGTGTTTTTGAAAATGCATAGGAAGTTCTGATGTTTGTGATTTGTAACTTCAAACTTGATTTAGGAAAGCTGAATAATTTATAAGAAGTTCATGTAATTTGGTATTACGTTTTAAAGATACGAATTTTGGAAACCGAAAACGTCTATGAGTACTTTTGTATGTCTATTTGACTGTTTAGTTTAAGCGTCTAAGTAACGTATTCAACTCGCTTGTAAGCGAAGCTTCAATCGAAACTCAAGAAGACCGAGGTAAGTGAAGGTAAGTGGAAACTTACTCTTTTCGAAAACTGGAATGATACACAGCATGGTTTTCATGAACAAGCATGACATTATAAGCAAGCATGAACACTCATTGTTATCAAGCATGACATGGGCATTTGCACGATTTCTTGAAAGAAAAAGAAGTTTTTGTGCAAATGAAAGCATGAAAGAGTTTTTATGACAAGTTAAGTTAATGGCTAGGTTGGTACCGTACCATCAAGAAGGTGCATCCACTCCGAATGACGAATGCGAGAAGGATGGGTAGTCCTAGCGGTAAGTGCAACCACACTGAAGAACGAATGCGAGAAGGTGTGGACCTCCAAGGGTCGTGTCTAGCCATTAGGCTTGAGGCCATTTCAAGGGCTAGCTCGATCAGATGTTAAGACTATGTTTGTTTCGTATCTCAAAAAGTTTTAAAACATTTCTCACTTTTTCATCAATTCCAATACCTTTTCACTAATCCCAATAATTTTTTCATTAATTCCAATATTTTTTCAACAATCCTAATAACTTTTTACAAATTCCAACAACTTTTAACACAATTTTCACCAATCCAAAGAGAATTTACACTACTTCCAAAAAACACAAAAAACAAAAATTGTTTTGAGAACTCAACCAAACATAGCCTAGGTCTCCAAGGGAAAAAGGAAACGGTTCCAATGGGAACGCACAACCCTGACTTCATGGGTTAAATGGAGCGTAAGACCCACAAGATAAGAAAGAAATCTTTTCAAGGACCAAGTGTCATTTTAAGTTCAAGACCATGTTTTCAAGAGCAAATGCATGTGCATATGCAAACATAAAACATGCATACACATCCAATTCACGATCATTCATGATTTACATGTTCAAGTTAGTTCATGTTTTTCAAGTTCATATATCCCTTACTGAGTCTTTCGACTCATAGTTTTTTTTTTAATTGTATCATTCCAGATGTGCTAAGTGAAAGAAGTCCTAAGGACTATTTATCTTGAGAAGAAAGGTCTTAGTGCAAATTTTTCAATATGTTGTTGATCATGGACCATAGTGGTCGGTATCAGATGAAGTATTTTGTATATGAACAGTAGTTGTAATATTTGCTCTGATATGATGTAGTTGAATGTTTAAGTTGAATTATATGAGAGTTCTCTGGTCCCTTCTCTCTCAGTTATAGTTCCGCCGTTTATTTACGGTTAAGTTCGCGAGAGCGTTCTTTCGAGAATGCTCATGGCTGTCATCGGCCCTTTCGGGCTAGCGTTTGGGGCATTACATCTAGAGAGCGAAATTGCTTTGAAAAAGAGAGAATATCGCACCTACCAAGAAAGCTCGTGATTCTCCTGCCAAACTTCAGCTTTCTATTGAGATTTTTTGTCTTCTTGCACTTAGATATACTTTACACTTGCTTTATTCTATTTAAAGAGTCATTCGTGATTATTCCTTTGTATACATTCTTTGTAAAACACTTGAGTGTTAGGTAAACACTTGATCCTATTTGTGAGAGTAGAAGAAATCTCTCGAGTTTTGAGATTTGTGAAGAGAGTTAAAACATGAGCTCGAAAAACGCTTTGTAAAATTTTCTTAGCACCCTAGAAGCAAAGGTGTACCTACTATTTGATGGATAGTACATGAAGCCGAAAGAAGCCAATAGCCTTGGGATGAACGTAAGCAAATATTGACCGAACCACCTAAAATTACAGTGTCATCTCTCTAACTACTTCTCCTTTTTATTCCTTTCATATCTTTGCACATTGTGTTTTTTCTTAACTGTTATATTGCTTAAACCATATTGAAAAAATTTTAATTTTAATTATTAACCCAATTCACCCCTTGAATTATTATTTAGACTTAGAACTGCTAATTTATAGATGCACATCTCCTATTAAACAAATAAATAAATAATAGAATTCGTTACCGCCCCTATTCATTTCGATTTCAAGACATCTCACTACCTCCTGTAATTTATTTTTTTTAAAAAATAAAAAATAAAATAGGGTAAACTGTAAAACATAAAATTTGATGACCATTGTCAGGTTAATTTTGCCGTGTTCTTGCTTTTCGTTTTTCTCCTCCCCCCTCTTGAAAATCCACCGTTGTCGGATCTCACAGCCTCCGCAAGTCCAAACGACCATTCTCAAACCCTAACCTCTCCTGTAGAAATAATGGTAAAAGTTCTATTCATCTTTTACATTTTGCCTAAATTCCATTTCCCCTTTATGCAATATCGAGGAAGAGATTTGCGCAAAGAAAATGGCTCAATAGTCATCGCTTTTTACAAAGTCTGGTGTATCTGATCGTCCTGAATGCACCAACTCCACTACCTGCAATCAAAATACTCAAAGGGTCTCTCCAACTTTTTCAAACCCCACACCAGTTAAATGGAATAGAAGAATTTCATGTTTTCCAGTGTTTTTTCTTACAAAATTGAGCTAGCTACCACCTTCAACGTAGCCAAAAAGCACTAAAAAATTCTCTAAATTGATGAAGCTAATATTGACTAGCGAGTAGATAGAGGAATATACATGCAGTAATATCTGAGAAGAGAGCAACCGCACCGCAGAGTAATCTCATATACATCCACGCTTCCCTGACAGAATAGTAAAACTGTAAAAGTTACAAAGCATTTACCTTGATACATATTTACTTTTGTCTCCACATGTTGATGATACCACCTGCAAATGACTTCAGATTTCCCCACAGAGATGATTTCTTTCGAACTTCTATATCACTTGTCCGCCTAGGGGATATTTCTCTGGACATGGGAAATAGCACATTACCTCAAGATCCAACTCAGAAATGGTGAAAGGTAAAGCATTCATGTAAAAAAGAGTAAAAGTCCAGGTATAGAAATAACAATCCTTATTGGGTAATTCAAGAGAAAAATATCGTTTAAATGAGGTCCACGAGTGACAGGATAGTCCATTTCAGGCTAACCTATTAGCCTTCAACTGTGCACTTTCGCAGTGGCACTGATTCAAGCTAACTCATTGCAACAAACACATGTACATGGCAGCAAATTTGATAAAAATTTCTTCCGCAGCTCATGTCCTTTGAGCTATGGCATCAAACTACTCAGATCTTTCTTGAACAAAGAGATGCCACCAACGAATTCATGAAATTCCATGCATATTTTGCACCCATGGAGTCACTGGACAAGCAATAATATAACAATCCTCTCAGGTGTGATTATAAAAGGATCGACCGGAGAAATAACTCTTTAGAAAGAATGCCTAGATGGTCTGGACTGCAAAGATACGCAACTTTTTTTTTTTTTTGATGACGAGGAAATTCCCCAAAGCCGGACCCTTTTGGCCCAACCCTGAAGTACAAACCCCGGCCCCTTGGACCGACCCCACAACCCAGAGAGCAGGTAAGTCAAGGGCGATAATAGGGATGTTGGGGCTCGAACTTGGGACATGTTAGAACCCAAGCCGAAGTCTTACCACCACACCAAACCCTTGGGGGTAAGATGCGCAACTTAAGTTGATCCAACTCGAAAATCATTTCCTTGAACCAAATTTTTCTCCACAAACTAAAAATTCTGATATACAACCCACTGGGAGTTGATTGAAAATGTTCAGAATTGGACTTATTAGAATGGGGGTCCAAATCACCTACCAAAGCGGTAGTTTAGGCATGCACACTTTTCACTATTCCTTTTTTTTTTTTCTTTTGTCCACGAGAAATTCTTTTGAAACCAGATTAAAAGACAACTATGCTGAGCAACAGAGATGACAGACAGACAGTCAGACCTTCATAACTTGCAAAATCTAATTGGACAGAGGAAAAGGATCGGCCAATTGGAAATAAAACCAGCGCGCGACTGAGTGACAGAAATCACTTGATAATGCTTTAGACAACCAACGGTACCCGCAAAATGAGCAAACTTCACAGTTACTTTCATTGTGTACTTTATTGAAGCATTTTATTTTTTGGGCAAGTTAAGATAACACTACCATTGAACACAAACAAAGAAACAATAGAAGAGATCCTCACCCCTGTTGGATGCTGCAAGAAAATCCATTAACAAAAGAGTGGGCATTGGAGATGGCTGCCAAGAATCACAACATCCGCTCTCTTGGATGAGGGAATCAAAGCCATTTGCTGCTCCCAACAATAAACGATCCAGTTCCAACCTTCTTGAAGGTAGCGATGAGATCCAAACTTAGACATAGGAGGAAAAGAGCTAGAATGCCATGGTAGAGGCAAAGCGTCTCATGAGAACCTATGGCGATGCTTGTGGCTCACGCGCAATGGATCAGGAACTCTTAACAGTGGGGAGAAGTGGATCAAAGGGTGGAGAGACCATGAAGGTACGTGTATGGTAGAGGTGATACAAAAGTGTGGCAGAACTAGACACATCCAGAAGAGGAGAAAAAAAAAAGGAAGAAAAAGAGGGAAAAAAGAAAGAGAGGACGACAGGGGGAGGAAAGTAAGTTGGAGCTCCTCCCTGGTGTCAGGCGGAAAGGGGTTCGCTGGAGATTGTAAAAGTAGTGGAGAGGGTTTTCGGCAGAGGGAAAGAAATTGCGGGCTCTTTTATCTGGTATGAAACTACCCACACCCCTGTATAGACTTGAAAAGGAAAACCACGCTTCAGGTACCTCAGTAACTCTACTATCTGATGATAGGACTTGGACAGATATTAGGAGTGGTATCCAGGAAAAAATTGGGTATAGCATGAAAGGAGTCAATCATAAACTTTCTCATATACTTAACTATTGGAATATCCCCATACACTGAAACAACTAGTATTTTTGTTGTCTTGGTGTGGTATTGGCATTTTTAAAATCTTCGTCTCTAGCAAACTCATTGAACACCAATAAGGCATCCCGTTTCACCACATCCCAACAAGATTGGAAAACCGTTAAGGAAATACCATCCGGGCCCGTAGCCTTATCCCCATTCAGACTATGCACTACAGCATACACCTCCTCAAAGGGCCTTTCAATACACTCCGCCTCTTCCCCCAAAATGCTATTAAACAATAACCCATCCAAGGAAGGTCTCCAATTGAACGGTTCCTTATATTAAGAGTTGTAGAAGTGAACAATATTTTCAGAAATCCCCACAAGGTCCTCCACAACTTCCCCCTCCACCTCCAAACTAAAAATAAAGTTAGCTCTCCTAATAGAGTTAGCAACTCTATGGAAGAACTTAGTGCATCGATCGCCATCTTTGAGCCAGAGAGCCCTAGAATTTTGCCTCCAATTCGATCAATTGATTCAACTCCCTTGAGACCATCAACTTTCTCTCCTTGCCCTAATAGGAGAGCTAACTCTATTTCTAAGGATACTCTATGGAAGAACTTAATTATGCATCCAATTTCAAGAAACTCATTTTTCTAGAGCATCACTCCAATCAGACTGAAACTAACATTGACAAACACAAGCAAGTTTGATTGGCATCTAAGATTGGTTCAGATAAGATTCAGCAGGGTCAAATCCCACCCATTCTGCCGAAGCAATAGAGAACTCATCTAAATTTCGTAATGCATAAGCAAGGAGCTGCAAAGAGTTTCTTTGAAATTGCCAATAAACCCTCAAAACATGAACTTTGTGAGGAACTGAAAAATAGGCACAAGCCTAGGGTTGAGATTTCCACCCCTAACTGAGACAACAAGCTACGTGCAAGCAACCAACAGTCTTAACTTTTGGACCTTTGATAGGGAATGACGAAAGTGACTAAACATTCTTCTAATAAGTAAACCTACCAGTTGGTTCAATGGAGCGGAGATTTAATACTCTAAAAAAAAAGATCACCTTCAACAAGTGAGGCACAAAAAGATAGGGCTAGAATTACCACAATGAAATAGTATCAAACTCATATCCAATTCATCTTCATTTCTTATAAGGGGAGTTGATGCATTTGTGTGTTCTTTTTATACAATTATCTATCTAAGTGTAGATGCACATATATACATATATGTGCACGTCTGTGAATGCGTGTATGCATGTGTAGAGAGTGTGTGTGTTTGTGTGATATAAGGAACTGGAAAGGAGAGACAAGCTTTCTTCTAATGCATTAAACTTCCATGGACAAATATGTAGAGCCTGTAAGGACTATAACAAATGTATGTGTATTTTCTTCGTCATATTGTAATGTTCAGATTTGTAATGTCATAGGTTCTGAAGTTAGTTCAATGTCATCATCGCCATGTCATCATTAGAAGTTTTACTGCTATTCATTTTTGTGCGAATAATAGTGTCAGCACTACTGTCATCAGCAAACTATTGCAGTTTATAGTAGTAATCTTTATCCCAAGGTGAAATGCTGCCTACAGAAATATGCACACGATACACACTCAGAGAGAAAGAGAGAAGGAAAAGAGAGAGGGTAAAGGAAAAAAATTACTCGGGAACTTTGTCAATCTCAATGGACCTTTGATATTGCGCTGCTTCAGACTGCAGACAATCAAAATTTGTGTCGTCTTCAAAAACAGCTTCCTCTTTTTTATTGTCCTCTGCACTTTCAAGGCATGGAGAAACATTCTTTATCTCCCAAACCTGCATATAGTTTTCAGTTGCAGCAAATCAGCAAGATCACTCTGATCTCCCTCTTTTTTAATCTTTTTTAACATCCCCTGTATCTCAAGACATGGATGAGAAACATCCTCAGTTACCTTTTTTAGCAGATGATTTTCAGCTGGAACAAAATCAAAATCATTACGCAAAGCTTTCCCCTCTTTATGAACATCTGGTTCTTCAAAATCTGATGGAGAAACTACTTCAGCATCTAGATTCACAGATATTTCAAGAACTGGATCAGAAAGATCTTCAGTTTCTTCGTTTGGCAGGTGCCTTTGCTGAGCGTCTTCCTTCTGATAATCCTTTGGTTTCTCCGAACAAGATGGGAAAGCTTCAGCATCCCTTTTCAGCAGATTACGTGGTTTTCCGACAAAATCAAAGTGACAATCCTACAAGCAAACGAGAGATGGCTTTAATCTAGTATAATACATCAATGGGATGTGTTGCTCGGAAAAGTAAGATATCAGACCAATACAGGGACAGAAATGAATCATCACCTCTTCCAATAAAATTTCTCTAGGAAGAACCAATCTTTACAAGTCCGATGGACAATATCTTGTGCATCACCCCATCTATTATCCCCTACGTGCATGTGCATTATTTCACCTATTATACTAATAAACTATTTACCTGTCACCAATCCCAAAGAGGCCCTTCTATACGACATTTAGGTTGAGAGCAAATTTTGTCAGGCTGCACGTGTGTCACCTTATTTATCAAAGTCTAGCACTTGATATGACATATTTTGGCTGATTGGACATATAGCAAGTTTGAAACAAGCAGTGAGACCATTTTTTGTCAGCTGCACTATCCTAAAATCCATCTGTAAACGCAACCGAAAGTAGGCCTAGATGACTAGAGAGGCTATGTATTGAGCATTGCGAGTCTGACTCCAAAGGCCATGAGTAGGTCTGATCTAACTGTCAACCACCCATCCTCCCTTGATTATGCCTTTACGCCCTTTTTGCTCCAAAAAAGACAAGAAAGGATGTTCTCCGTTCTCTCTCCTCTCCTTCTTTGGTGTTTCGGGTGATTGCTCGCTTTTTCGATTAGCTGTGTGGTGAGATTATCGGAGTTTGTTTTAAGAGTTCTTTCTCAGTTGAATAGTGCGATGGGTTTTTCTCGTAGATTTCATATCGAAGCCAAGGAATTCCAAGTATCAGTGAGTGATGGAGGTTTGTGTTGAATTTAGAAGGAAAAACTCAATCTCTTATTTAGAACGATTACAATCCCCTCAATATATAGATGATAACTCTCATCTATTTCAGGGATATTTACAACTTACCTAGGAAAGGAAAAACTTCCTAAAACATAAAACTATAAAAAAGGAAACACAACTCTACAGATTTGGTAACAGACTACCAAATCCCCTAAAATCATGGGATAAGAAAATACGATCTGTTAGGATCAATCACATTAAATCTCCCTATAATTCTACACTCCCCCTCAAGCTGGGCGGTAAATATTTATTAACCCCAGCTTGGAACTCAGATCATCAAACACTTTTCTCGGTAGAGCCTTGGTAAGAATGTCAGCTGTTTGAAGACATGTAGGCACGTACAACATCTTGATTATTCCTTCCTCTATCTTCTCCTTTATGAAATGTCGATCAATTTCCACATGTTTTGTTCTATCATGATGTACTGGATTTTTGGCAATGCTGATTGCTGACTGATTATCACAGAACATTTTCATAGGTTCTTCATCTGAAATCTTTAATTCCTTTAGCACCCTTCTTAACCATATTCCTTCACAAATGCCGTGTGCCATTGCCCGGAATTCAGCTTCTGCACTACTCCTTGACACCACTGATTGCTTCTTACTTCTCCATGTGACCAGATTACCCCACACATATGTGCAGTACCCTGAAGTTGATCTCCGGTCTTGTACTGATCCTGCCCAATCTGCATTGCTAAACACTTCAATATCTCTTCTTTGGTTCTTCTCAAAAAATAATCCTTTACCTGGTGTTAGTTTCAGGTATCTCAGGATTCTATACACAGCCTCCATGTGTTCTTCATTTGGATTATTCATGAATTGACTTACCATGCTGACAGAGAAGCCAATATCTGGTCGTGTGTGAGATAGGTATATTAGCTTACCCACTAATCTTTGGTATCTCCCTTTATCCACGGGTGCACAATTTTCCTTAGCTCCTAGTTTGGTTGTTGGATCCATAGGAGTATCTGCTGGCTTACACCCGAGCATTCCAGTCTCTTTTAAGAGATCCAGGACATATTTTCTTTGTGAGACAGAGATTCCCTTTCTTGACCTTGCAATCTCCATACCTAGGAAGTATTTGAGGTTCCCAAGGTCCTTGATCTCAAACTCTGCAGCTAGAAAACTTTTAATGGTGCGGATTTCCTCTTCATAGTCTCCTGTTAGAATTATGTCATCCACATATACAATGAGGACAGCAAGCTTTCCTGCAGGAGAGTGTTTAACAAACAGAGTATGGTCTGTCTGACATTGAGAGTAGCCATGTTTCTTGACTACCTTTGTGAATCTTTCAAACCAGGCTCTTGGAGATTGCTTGAGCCCATATAGAGATCTCCTAAGTTTACAAACTTTGTTGCGGGTAGCTTGTGTCTCAAATCCTGGAGGAATTTCCATGTAAACTTCTTCAGCTAGGTCCCCATTTAGGAAGGCATTTTTGACATCTAGTTGGTGGAGAGGCCAGTCAAGATTTGCAGCCAAAGATAGTAGAACCCGAACTGTGTTTAACTTGGCTACAGGGGCAAATGTCTCCTCATAGTCGATTCCATATGATTGGGTGAATCCCTTTGCAACCAGCCGTGCCTTGAATCGATTAACACTTCCATCTTCATTATATTTGACTGTGAAGATCCATTTGCAGCCTACTGGGCGTTTTCCGGCTGGTAATTGTGAGATTTCCCAAGTTCCATTTTTTTCAAGTGCATGAATTTCTTCATACACTGCTGATTTCCACTCAGGTGAGCCGAGAGCTTCTTGTATATTATTAGGAACCTGGATGTTGTCGAGGTTGGCAACAAATGCTTTGAACTTTGGTGACAGTCCTTCATATGATACAAATGTGTATATAGGGTGTTTTGTGCATGATCTTACACCTTTTCTCACAGCAATAGGGATGTCACTATCATCATTAGGTTCGGGATTATAGTTACCTGATGGATCTTCACTTGATCTAGGACTTGGGTCAGATTCTTGGGGTTGCTCAAGAGATGCTTGTTGTTCCATCTCCTTTTGGTTCTTTCTCCTCCTTGAGTAGGTAAGCAACTCATCATTCTTTGTTGATTGAATAGTGTCCAGATTTTGAGGTGGTGGATTAGTAGGCGATTGATCTTGAGAATGAGATGATTCTAGGAAGTGATTTTGAGGAGGAATGGATTCATGATTTAGTGATGGGCAGGGTTGGTCAGAATGAGATGATTCTTCAATATTCCAAAGCTGGTATTCCTGGATAAAATTGGCCTGCCCCTGAATATCAGATTTGGGGAAATAAGGTTGTTGCTCAAAGAAGGTGACATCCATGGAGTGATAGAACTGTTTAGTGACTGGTGAGTAGCACTTATATCCTTTTTGAGTTGGAGAGTACCCAAGAAAAATACATTGAAGAGCTCTAGGATCAAGTTTGTCCCTATGTTGTTGATGGACATGGACAAATGCTGAGCACCCGAAAACTTTAAATGGGATGGTGGAAATTAGACGAGTATTGGGAAAGGACTGAAGAAGAATCTGACAAGGAGTCTGGAAGTTGAGAATACGGGAGGGCATCCTATTTATGAGATATGCGGCAGTGAGAATGGCTTCACCCCAGAAAATTTTTGGTACATGGGTAGAGAACATTAGGGAGCGAGCAACATCAAGAAGATGCCGGTTTTTTCTTTCGGCAATACCATTTTGCTGAGTGTTGACACAGGAACTTTGGTGAACTATACCCTGACTCAATAGATAATCATTAAGAATGGAATTGAAATACTCTTTGGCATTGTCAGTTTTCAGAATTTGGATTTTCCCTTGGAATTGTGTTTGGATCATGGTGTTGAAGGTTTTAAAAATCTGGTTTGCCTCTGATTTTTCTTTCATGAGGAATACCCATGTGAGTCTAGTGTGATCATCAATAAATGAAATGAACCAGCGGGAACCAGTAACATTTTTGATCCTAGAAGGACCCCATATATCACTATGAATCATGGAAAAAGGTTGAGATGCTTTGTAGGATCGGTTAGGATAAGAATTGCGAATATGTTTAGAGAGTTGACAGATCTCACATTGAAACTCATTGGGATTTTTATTATGGAATAATGAAGGAAACAACTTCTCAAGATACAAGAAATTTGGATGACCTAATCTATAGTGCCACAACATAATTGCACTATCATTATTAGACCGACTCACAGACAAAGAAATAGGACTGCTGGACACTGAACAATCGGATTGGTGAGTTGCTCCTTGAGGAGGATCATTTACCTCTAGAAGATAGAGCCCAGAGCACATCTTAGCACTGCCAATCATCTTCCCCGAGTCCAAGACCTGAAATTCACATAGGTTGGAGCCAAATTTAGTAACACAGTTGAGATCCCGAGTGAGTTTACTAATGGACAGTAAACTGCAATTTAATTTTGGCACAAGGAGAACTGAATCAATAGTGATATTCTCTGAAACTCTAACAGAACCTGTACCAGTCACCTTTGAGAGTGACCCATCGGCTATTCTCACAGTTAAATTTTTGTAGCATGGGTTGTAAGTGGAAAAAAGCTTCTTATCTCCAGTCATATGATCAAATGCTCCTGAGTCAATAATCCACGGACTTAGCTTCTCCTTTTTAACATTTAGAGCACTCAAAAAATTACCTTTTTGTGCCAAGGAACCGGATCCAATCACAGTGGGGGCAGGTCCAGACAAGGATTGGCGGAACAATTTCTGTAAGACTTCCATCTGTTCATTGCTGAAGGGAGTGGATTCGGATGATGATTTTTCATCCATGGAGACAAGGTTTCCCCTTCCTTCTGCATCATTGGCGAACCGGGAAGGCTTCCAATCTGCAGGTTTGCCGTGAATCTTCCAACAGATGTCCTTGGTGTAACCAGGACGTCGGCAATGATCACACCAGGATCGCCCTTTCTTTGGTCTGTGATCATTGTTGTTGGATGGATTTCCTCTAACTGCAAGGGCGGAGCTCTCAGAATTTGTCACAGAATCTTGAGAGCCCATCATGATCTTCTTTCGACTTTCCTCTCTCCGAACTTCTGAAAATGTTTCCCGGATATTTGGTAGTGGTTTGGATCCTAAGATTCTTCCTCGTACTTCATCGAGATTCTTATTCAATCCAATCAGAAATTTGTATATTCTTTTCCGTTCAATAATCTGTCTATACAGGATTCCATCATCCGGACATTTCCAATTGTGCTCCTCGAACAAGTCCAGCTGCTGCCAGTAGCGATTGAGTGTGTTGAAGTACTGAGTCACAATTAACTCTCCTTGGCGGAAGTCATGGAGAGCACTCTCCACCTCGAACAATTCCGACGTATTCTCATTGTTAGAATACGTTTCCTTGGCAGCGTCCCAAATCTCCTTTGCTGTTCCATAGAGAAGAAAATTTTCTCCAATGTCATTTGTCATGGAATTAATGAGCCATGACATGACCATATTATTTTCAGCATTCCAAACTTTGAACTTTTCATCCTTCTTGTTCGGTTTGGCAGCAACTCCGTCGAGGTAATCGTCTTTGCCCTTTCCGCATATGAACATCATTACGGACTGGGACCATTGGAGATAGTTGTTCCCATTCAGTTTGCGTCCTGTAATGGGCATGAGGTTACTATCTGCACTACTGTTGCTGGAAGCCATGGCTTCCTGATTGGAGGTGATTTGGGAGACGGTAGCTTTCCCGTATTTGGTCATATGAGGGAATTAGGGTTCAGAGATGCCTCTGATACCATGTTGAATTTAGAAGGAAAAACTCAATCTCTTATTTAGAACGATTACAATCCCCTCAATATATAGATGATAACCCTCATCTATTTCAGGGATATTTACAACTTACCTAGGAAAGAAAAAACTTCCTAAAACATAAAACTATAAAAAAGGAAACACAACTCTACAGATTTGGTAACAGACTACCAAATCCCCTAAAATCATGGGATAAGAAAATACGATCTGTTAGGATCAATCACATTAAATCTCCCTATAATTCTACAGTTTGGTTAAGCTGTCTGAATGGAGTCGCAAGCAACATAGCACGATTTCCTCTAGGGCGTTTCGGCGCCATGTGGTTGGCTAATATGGCCAACAAGCTGCTGGAGGAGAATGCTGAACGTTCTTTTGTTTTGAAGTTCAATGAAGGGTCGCGTGCTTTTTTGGCTCAACGTTGTGGAAATAAGGCGGGGAGATACATAGCCATCATCGAACATGGCGAGGGGCGGCGTAGAGGATCGATTCTGGTCCCTGAAGGTCTTCAAGGCAGAGGGTGGTAGATTTTTTCAAAAGCTCCAGAATAGCGAATTTCGCCTCGACCGCTGCCGGAAGGAGGGGTGGAGTTTCCTTTGCTGATGCAGTCAAGACGACAACATCGCCGGTGCTTTCTGGTGTGGCGTTGTCTACGAGGAAGGGTAAGGAGAAAGCCACTGGAGGGAGAGAAGTTTCGTGTCTGCACGCGAAGAAGGAAGATTTGCATGCAGTAGTGGCGGTTGACGCTTCAGGTCCCAAGACACAGCTTTTTAATGATTTTTCGGCTGGCAGGTGTGGGGGAGATTTTTTTTGCGCCAAGTATTTTCACGGGAGGCTCCAAGCTTTATTAGAGATGGACAGGCTTTTGTCTGCATTGGATCAGTTCGGCCTTTCAGGCCTAGGGGGGTTGGGTCTTAGCTGTATGGATTGTGGTGATGGGCTTATGGGGCCGGTGGGCTCTTTTGGTTTAGATGGCAATGAGTCCGGGCCGGGTCTGGCAGTTGGACCTCTGGAGGTGGTTGGGCCGGGTCTCCCTCTTGTTGGGCCGACTCCATCTCTGAACAGGGCCGATGCGGTGGTGGGCCGGGGATTGTCTGGGTATCCCGACCCGGGTTTCTTACAAGCCCCTCGCGCGGATCGGAGACCCTCTCTGTGCTGCAGGGTTCCTCAGCCCACCTTCAGGCATCTGGAAGCTGGGTCGACGTCGACTTCATCTGCGCAAGGAGTGGGTCTCGTCGGATTTTCGCCGGCGACGATGGGAGAACTTGCCGGAGCTTTGGGTTCTCCTTTGTCTATCGCGCCAGCCCCCTCCTCTTTGCAGCCGGAGCTTGCTGTGGACCAGTCGGCGATGGCTGTGGGTTTCGAAGGAGCTTCGTCGGCATCAGAGGAGAGCCTCGCAGGTGGCCGGGCTGTGGGGCCTCTGCATCCTGTGCCATCTTCTCAGTTGATGGAGCGTGTTGCTCTTCCCAGAACTCAGGGGAGCTCGGGGCAGCTTCGTGCTTCTTTCTCTCGGAGGAGCAGCCGTCCTTTGAACTCAACAAGGTGTCTACTGAAGTCGGGGCCTGTAGCCCTGTTTTTATCGAGCTTGTCGAGCCTTGCCAAAGCCAGAAAGCTACGAATGACTTGGTTGTGGATGATTTGTCCTTGGCTCTCGTTCCTTGTCCCGAGGGAGCTTCTGCAGGGGAGGAGAGGGGTGTGCTTGATTTGGTTTCGGTTCCAGCCCCAGTTTCTTCTGAGCACGAGAATTCTGGTTGGGTGTTGAGTTTGGTTTCATCCATTAGACGAGTTGTTGGAGTTTCGTGTGAAGGTCACGAGGAGCAATTGATGGCTTTGTTTGCTTCTTTGGAGAGGGAGAGATTTTAGAAAACTCTTCTCACTCGATGGGGAGAGGTCTTAGGGAGCTTAAAGGTTTGAACTCCACAGTTAATTACGAGGGGAAGTCTTACGTTTCAAGGAAATCGAGGAAGGAAGGGAGGGATTCACAGTAGTCATTATGAAGCCTAGAATCATTAGTTGGAATGTAAGGGGGCTCAATGATAGAGTCAAATGTAGTAGAGTTGGTACTTTGTTAAGGGGTTGGAAACCAGATCTGGTTTGCTTGCAAGAGACGAAGTTGTTAGTTGTTTCTAGAGCCACTATTAGGAGTCTTTGGGGGGGTCCCATATTGGTTGGTGTTGTATTGAGGCGGAGGGTGCTTCGGGGGGTATTTTGATTATTTGGGACTCGAGGGTTCTAGAGATGGTGGAGTCTAGTGTTGGTTGTTTTTCAGTTTCGGTGATTTTGAAGAATGTTGAGGATGGGGTTGTTTGGGGTTTTACAGGGGTTTATGGCCCTAATGCTGATAATAGGAGACGTTTTCTTTGGGACGAGTTGGTTGGGATGTTGGAGTGGTGGGATCATCTGTGGTGCATTGGGGGAGATTTTAACGTTTTTCGCTTCCCGAGTGAACGATCGGAGTCGGCGGGGTTTAGCAATGCAATGTCGGAATTCTCAGAGTTTATTGATGAGACTCAGCTGATCGATACTCCACTGTTAAGAGGCCATTTCACTTGGTCTAAGGGTAGGCATGCTCATTCTTGGTCCAGGATCGACCGCTTTCTCTTTACTCCTAGTTGGGAGTCATTGTTTCCGGATGTCTCTCAGAAAAGGTTGCCTCGACTGCTATCTGATCATTTTCCAATATGCTTGGAGAGTGGTGTTGTGGGAAGTGGTAAGCGGCCTTTTCGGTTCGAAAACATGTGGCTCAAGGCGGATGGGTTCGTTGATATGGTGAGTTTGTGGTGGAGATCTTATTTGTTTTTTGGGTCGCCTAGTTTTGTGCTTGATTCTAAATTGAAGGCACTTAAAAGGGATCTCATTGTTTGGAACCGTGAGGTGTTCGGTGATGTTGCATTTAAGAAGTCTTCGTTGTTTCTTGAGCTCTCTTCTCTTGATGGGCTTATTGACGAGGGCGACAAAGCACGGAAGTTGGAAGTTGCTGGGGAGTTAGAGCTCTTGCTTGATATGGAAGAGACTTGTTGGCGGCAGAAATCTAGAGCTCTTTGGCTCAAAGATGGTGACAGGTGCACCAAGTTTTTTCATCGAGTGGCCAATTCCAATAGAAAGGTTAACCTTATTTCTTCGTTGGTGCTCGATGGGGAACTTGTGGAGGATATTGATCGCATTTCTGATGAGATTGTCAGAGTCTATGGATCTTTGTATCAGGAACCTCTTACGTGGAGACCTTTGCAGGACGACTTGGGGTTTGATTCGATTTCTGGGGAGGAGGCTGATTGGCTTGAAAGATCCTTTGACGAAGACGAGGTGACCGGTGCTGTGAGGAGTCTTAATGGGGATAAAGCCCCCGGTCCGAACGGATTCTCCTTAGCTTTCTTTCAGTCCTGTTGGGATATTGTTAAAGGTGATGTTATCTCCATGTTTAATGAGTTCGCTCAGGTCGGGAAATTTGTGAAAAGTCTCAATGCTACTTTCATTGTTCTGATCCCGAAGAAGTTTGGGGCCGTGGAGCTTAAGGACTTTCGTCCTATAAGCCATGTGGGAGGGGTCTACAAAATCTTGGCTAAAGTTTTGGCTAATAGGCTCAAGCTGGTTTTGGGTTCCATTATATCGCCCTCCCAGTGTGCTTTTGTGCGGGGTAGACAGATTTTGGATTCCGTGCTGATTGCGAGCGAGTACATTGACTCTAGGCTGCAATCTAATTTACTTGGAATGCTATGCAAGCTCGATATCCATAAGGCTTATGATCAGGTTAATTGGAACTTCCTCTACTTATTGCGGCGGTGTGGCTTTGGAGTTAAGTGGTGCAGGTGGATAGAGTTGGGAGGGTGGAGAACCCGTCAGAGGAGAGGAACTTACGGTGTTGGTCTTTGGAGGTTTATTTCCAAAGGGTGTGATCCCTTTATTCACTTCATTCGGTACGAGGCTGGAGGTGGCTCTCGAGTTCGCTTTTGGAGTGACCTTTGGTGTGGCGAGAGACCCTTGCGGCTTGCCTTCCCGTCCCTCTTTTCTATTGCTAGCAACAAGGATGCTTGGGTGGCGGATTATTGGGAGGGGAATTCTAGTTTGGGTGCTTGGAATGTCCAGTTTTTGAGGGCTGCAGATGATTGGGAAGTTGAGGTGTTTTCGACTTTCTATTCACTCCTTTATTCCAAGTCCTTGACGATTGGGGCTGAAGACAAGATTCGTTAGACGGGTACCAAGAATGGCATTTTCTCGGTGAAATCGATGTATGAGTTTCTTTCTTGTAGCCCGGCCATGTTTTTCCCGTGGAGACAGATTTGGAGGTCCTTTGTTCCTATGAGGGTTTCCTTTTTTGTGTGGGAGGCGGTGCATGAGAGAATTTTGACTACAGACAACTTGAGGAGGCGGGGTCTTTGTTTACTTGATTGGTGTTATCTTTGTAGGTGTAATGGGGAATCGGTGGATCATATTCTCCTTCATTGTGTTGTCGCTAGGGACTTATGGTCTCATATGCTTGGCATTATGAATTTCTGTTGGGTTATGTCTTCTAGGGTGATGGGGTGTTGTTTTGTTGGAAAAGGAAGTTCATCAACCCGCTTGCTTCGAAGGTGTGGAAGATGATTCCTTTGTGTATTTGGTGGGTTATTTGGAGGGAGAGGAATGAGAGGTGTTTTGAGAACTCTTCCTTGTCTTCGGTAGGGTAGAGGTGCTTGTTGTTGAGCTTCGTTTTTCTTTGGGCCAATGCTGTTTGGGCTCTCATTTTTCTGATTTTGCTGATTTTCTCAGCTTTATAGCTTGTTTGGAGTAGGTTTTCAGTATAGCTCTTTGTACTGTAACCTCTTCCTGTTTTTTTCAATAAAGCTCTTCTTACTTATAAAAAAAAAAACACCACCCATCCTCCCTTGAGATGAAGGGGGTTGTGATTTCTCAACCAAAGGCATATTAACAATTAGGCTAGTATAATGTGACTACTTACCGGAGTTGCAGATTCAACTTCTTCAGACAAGGTCTTCACAGCCCCAAAGGAACTTTGTAACTCAACATCCTTTGCTGCTGGTGACAGCGTTCCCTTACTGTCAACTAAGGGAGACATTTTAGATTTGTATTGTAGTTCCTGCATTATCTTTCTAACAGTATAATGAGAGCCACCCACTTGTTTTCGAGCAACAGAAATTTGGGGAAATTTCCCTGCATTCATCTGTCTATATCTGCAAAGAGATGAAGACAATAGCACCATTCAATCACTAATTGGAAAATCGGAGTTGCTCAACTCTACTAATTCAGAGATCACAATCCATCTAATGAAAACAACAGGCCTACTTCGCCTACAAGGAATAATATACAATGATGCTAATTATCCCCTACTATCTTTTTGTCATATTCATCATCACTACCATTATCCTTACCGATATAATTTTCCAGAAAATAAGATGGATTGTGATCTGGAAACAAAATAGAAACTCAAAAGTTGATAGCAGACGAGAACAACTAGAACAACTAACTTTTATATTGCAGTAGCCAAACAGACTAGAACCGATAACTTTTAAAATTTGGAAACAAATTTTTTTTTGGGTTAATGTCCTTTTTAGTCCCTAGGTTTTGGGGCGGTACTCGTTTTAGTCCCTAGGTTTTATTTTTGTTCAAAACAGTCCCTAGGTTATTTACGTTTGTCTTTTTAGTCCTTCCGTCCAATTCCGTCACTCCCGAGCCCAGTCAGCTAACGGTGTGACACGTCACACCCAATAGAATATTGACACGTGTATCAACTTTTTAAAAAATAATAAAAATGTCCACATGGACAAAAAAAAAAAAAAAAAAAAAACGGGAGAGGCACCCCCGTGGCCACCACCAAACGGGGAGCCCAGATTTGGGCTCCCCGTCGACGGGGGTGGCCGGGGGCACTCACCCCGGCGACGGGGAGCCTAGATCTGGGCTCCCCGTCGCCGGGGTGAGTGCCTCTCCCGTTTTTTTTTTTTTTTTTTTAGTTTTGTCCATGTGGACATTTTTATTATTTTTTAAAAAGTTGGTACACGTGTCAATATTCTATTGGGTGTGACGTGTCACACCGTTAGCTGACTGGGCTCGGGAGTGACGGAATTGGACGGAAGGACTAAAAAGGCAAACGTAAATAACCTAGGGACTGTTTTGAACAAAAATAAAACCTAGGGACTAAAACGAGTACCGCCCCAAAACCTAGGGACTAAAAAGGACATTAACCCTTTTTTTTTTTTTTGATAAGTAAGCCAAGCTTATTAAAAAGGAAGACAAAGATAGAAACAAGCAAGATAGCTAAAAAATCCGAAAAACCCGAGAAAGGAGAACTCAACATCACATTGGCCCAAAGAAAAAGCGACTGCAAAAAATACCCCTTAAACTATCCAGAGACCGCTTAGAATTTTCGAAGCATCCATTGTTCCTCTCCAGCCACAAGATCCACAAAACAGCAAGAGGTATCATCCTCCACACTGTCAAAGCAATGGGGTTGTCAAGCTGCTTTTTCTAGCCCCTAAACACCTCAATCACCGAACACCTCAATCACCCTCCTCGGCATAACCCAAGAAAGTTTCATAATGCAAAATAAATGCGCCCACGACCCTCTAGCCTCCGAACAATGCAGGAAAAGATGATCTACAGACTCCCGAGGGCCTTTACACAAGAAACACCGATCAGCCAAGTAGAAGTCCCTCCTCCTTAAGTTGTCAATAGTCAGCACTCTCCCATGAACAACCTCCCAAGCCAGAAAGGAAACTCTAAAGGGAGTCAAAGTCTTCCAGCACTGACGCCATGGGAAACCCACATCGCTATCCCTCGAAAGAGATCTATACATAGACTTGACCGAAAAGGCACGATTTTGGAATCCCGCCACCTCAACTTATCAACCCCTCTCCTAACAACTTGCCCATACAGCAGAGAATAAAAGGCCGCAAAGTCATCCAACTCTCAATCATTGGCGGTTCTAGAAAACTGAACATTCTAAACCGTAGTTTCGGACCTATCCTCCAAATAATCTGCCACTAATGCATCCTGATTCTGAGCCAAGGAGAATAGGAGAGGAAAAGCTAACCTTAAAATACTCTCTTCACACCAAAGATCGTGCCAAAAACGAACTCTAAGCCTGCACCCCACCACAAAAAAGAACCTATCATAGAAGTATGCCCATCCGCTACTAATATGCTTCCATAAACTCAACCCATAAGAACCATTAACCACCGGAGTCATCCATCCGCCCACCTTGCAACCATACTTCTCCAAGATGACAGTCCTCCATAAACTATCGGTATCCGTAACGAATTGCCACAACCACTTTACAAGTAAGGCCTTATTGAACAAAGGCAATCGCCTTAGACCTAACCCACCAGTTGCATGGGGCAACATAGAAATTGCAACGAGCAATCTTAGAAAAACAACATGATCTTTTGTATGGAAGTTCAAACACCTCAAACATTCTGGCATACTCAAGCCTAAGATACCACACAAGGCACAGCAGAAATTCACTCAGAATCACATAGCTCCAATTATTTTTATTAATCAGAAGGCCTTTCCAGCATTCCAGCACCTCCGATACTCCTCTTACATTGCAAATCAAGGTAAAAACATTCAAGCACTCACATCTCTCTATCAAAACTAAAGGAAACAAATGATGTTGCACTCCCAATACTCCTCTTACAATGTAAATGCTAGATTACGCTGAAGTGGGTTGCACACTACGAATCCTTCCATAAGATATTCATTCAATAAAGCAAACCAAGTCAAAAAAGCATTCTTTTATTATTATTATTATTATTATTATTATTGAAGTTCTGGCTTATATCATATTTTTACCAGCTTATCGAAGAAACATAAAAAACTAACTATGCTGTAATAATTCCGTTGTAAACCAAAATCTATCCAAATTCTCCAAAATCATATGAATTCAACAATTTCGAACATCTGACTTCTCCGAATAAAAGAGTAGTTCCAAAAACACTAAATGGACCCAAATCAAAGTGAAAGCCAAGACCCTTTCGAAGGAACTCCTGGGAGACTATTAATCGAGCAATTAGTATCTAGCGAAAAATTTACAAAGTTATATAGATCCTGGGAAAAAGTGAGAGAGAAAGCCAAATAAAAGAAATACTTGTTGACGAAACATTCCAGCATAGCTTGGCGTTCATCTATAGAGACCCTTTTCCTGCGTCTCTGGGCATCACTTGGTATGTCCGAAGAAGCAGCAGAGGCAGCATAAGATTTTCCACGCCACTGAGTGCTTGAACCCCTTACTACTTCATTTATATCACTACACACTGTCAAAACGGAAGACACGTCATAATCCGGATGGTCAAAACGAATAGATTTAACACACAAAAAAATGATACCCATAGTTCAAAGAAAAAATTGAATAATATATACCATAACGAAGAGAAATGCGGTGAAATTTGCAGGGTCCTTCGAAGGATTTCGAAGAAATGGTGTAGCCTCCTCCTGCTAGCATCTTTACTTTCATAATCATCGGCGTCTTCCCCATTCTGTCCGCCATATCAATCCATAGCCCACGCCTATCCAATCTTTGTGTGTTTCAGAAGAGAGCGTTAACGTTTCAATCCCCAAATAGAAACACAGTGAAGGGCGTTGAGAAGACCTTAGAAGAGGGTTTTGAGGGTTTTAATGGTGCAGTTGATACGAACATGTTTTAGGAAATGGTCAGGAGGGTTTTAAAGGGTTATAGGGTTTTATTGACTTTTTGCTGTGTTTGTTTGGAGTGGTTTGCAATGTATTCTGGATACGGTAAACCAAATAAAATTTAGCAAAAGGTATATTCGTAATATCAACAAAATATTACACAAATATTAATACTTCTTGTATAAACTTTAATAATATGTGTAACAAATTTCAATACATTTTAAAAGAAATTCTAACAAATATTTTCACTATATTTTTTTATCAAATTGTAATACTTTTTTATTAAAAATTACGTCAACTCATTTTTCTTTTTACATTTTTACTGACAGTAATACAAATTAAATATATTTTTTTAAACAAAAACTTATAAGACTGATCTACGTTAATATTCATAATTCTATTTAAAATATTAAAATTTTAGGATTTTTTTATAAAAAGAATAACCCAAGTTTTGTTATATTCCTTCAAAATTTTAACTAATATTTGTTTCCCAAAATTTTGTCAAATAAAATAATCTCTTTATCCCTCAAATCATCTCTTTATATTATGTTTAAATCATCTATCTTTTCACTTTTTCATAAACTCTCATAATTTAAGGTAGTGTTTGACTGCCAAATATTTGGCCTAATTAAATAATCCTAAAATAATCTCTATCCTATAAAATCATCTATTTTTATCAAAATAAACATAAAAATTTAATTCACATAATCTCTCTTTTCACTTTTTCTCCAATTCTCATTCACCAAAATTTTTAAACCCTCAAAATTTTGACAGGTAAATTCACCTAAATTTTGGCCATGATTTACAAACACCGGCTATTTTTTCTATTTGTCAACAAGCTTTGGCTCACTATATATGTATTCCTTTAACTGGATTAGGATCCCATCTAATTTGGTACTCAAATTGGTTGATACAATTTGGAGAGAGATAGACACAATAATTGGATCCCACATCAGTTAATATTGTTCATGTAAGTTTCGAGCAGCATGAGCCCTACAATAGAGTCCACCTGTTGTCTCTATCTCCCCCAATTCCACCATGCAATTTGGGCAGCAAATTACAGAGGATCCTAATCCCTTCTGCCCCTTTGAGCCCTCGATATTAAGACAATTTAAAATAGGACCTCAAATTACCAATCTTAACACATTAAGCTATTCAACTTTCACAATCAATCAAATTTAGCCCTACGTCCATATTTACCTTCCAAACTAACGGAACTAGATCATGCGCACCGCAATTGACAATTTTTTGATTGATCTGACCAACATGCCCCCTCCTCAAGTTAAGGGAAAAAATCACTTTGAGTCATGGAACTACCAAGGCAATTTCAAACAAGACCTCAAACTACAAATCTTGACGCATTAAGTCCTTCAACTTCCATAATCAATCAATCAATCAAGTTGAGCATTGCGTCCAAATTTATCATCCAAACTGATAGAACCTTGGTCACACGCATCGCACGTAATATTTATTTGTTCATTGTCTGTAATTGTCTGTATTTGTTCATGGTCACACATGGGTGGGTCCTACCATCTAAAAAAGTCGTAGGATTCTCAAGCCTATATGAGAAAGCATCCGATATTGTTATTGTTAATTGTAGTACATAATAAAATTGTCTAGGGGAATGATTACAGGGAAAAAGTGTGTTTTTATTGAAAAGATGTATTAATCAAAATGGGTAGCACTAAAACACGCAACTCCACACAAGAAGAAATATCTTAGCTAGCAGATTTGCATCTTCAAAGCTGAAACCAAAAACCTAAACACTTAAGTGTTTGTAAAACAACGACAGAGAGACAGAGGGAAGCAAAAGGACACGGAAAATGTGAACATGACCAAGGTTCTGTCTGTTTGGAGGTAAATCTTGATGGAGGGCTCAATTTGATTCATTGTGAAAGTTGAAGGGTGTAATGTGTCAAGATTGGTAATTCTAGGTCTTGTTTGAAATGACCTTGGTAGTTCAAGGAGGCTCAAAGTACCTTTTCCCTTACGAGACATGTTGGTCAGATCGTGCCAAAAAAATGTCATGTTTGGTGTGCGTGACCAATCTTTCATCAGTTTGAATGGTAAATTTGGACGAAGGGCTCAATTTTGATTGATTGTGAAAGTTTGAGGGTTTAATGTGTAAAGATCGATAATTTAGAGCCCTATTTGAAATTTGTGTGGTAAAGTGATTTTACACAAAGTCCATTTTTGATATTCCACTCCTTTAAAGTTAATCCCTATATTGCCAAGTGAAAAAAGGTCATGTATGCTATTCCACTCCTTTGAAGTTAATGAGATGGTTCATATCAACAGTTAGATATTCACTTTGTTGGGGAGAAGGTTGAGGCGCTGTGTAAAGAGAATGTTTATGAGAGTTGGTAAAAGTTGAGATAGATTATTTGAGTGAATTTTTTTGTTTATTGTAATATAAAAGAGATGATTATAACGGGGGAGATAGATCATTTTATACTTTTTTTATTATTTTCTTCACCAAAATTTTGGATTGCAAACACCCACGTCCTAGTCATATTTGACCTTAACCCACATTTGGACTTGCATTTTATCCTACTTCCAGTTTTCTTGGCTCCCTCCCCTTCTTTCGCCCTCTCCCTCCAGTCCCAAAGGCCTAAACTTATGCACCATTTTCACCACCTCCATCTCAGCCATCCTCGACCTCGAAACCTGAAGCTCCGACTCAAATTTTACTTTGATTATTTGGCAAAGCATCTACTCTATCTCTTTGGCCAGCAGGATGACGTGGACTGCACCAGTATCTTGCTTCGAGGTCAACAATGTTAAAAATGACATAATTGAAGGAGGATACTAAAACCTCCAAATATTCTTGTTAGATCCTATTTCTTCTCTATGAGGTTTGCTTATTTGTTTTAGATATAAATAGTTTTAGTTAGCCCGATTATATGTTGTTTTTTCTACAATGCCAAAAGAACAAATGCAGAAAACAATTCACTTTAAGGCTCCGATATGTTTCTCATATAATTATTATATTAGAGTTTCATGATATATACTATTGGGTTTGTGCATCTTACCTGCAAAACTGTAGGAGCTTTTGTTGATTGGCATTTGGAGTTTTCTTCAAAGACTTCATCTTTAATAAGGATTTGAACCACACACTTGGATATTTCTTCAAAACTTGCATGAATTGTTTTGCCACTTGTTTTGAAGATTTAAAATATTTTAATGGCCTTGAAAATGTCCAAAATATACTCTCAAACCTTTTTATATACTTATGGAAAGTTAGAGTATAAAATTAGGTATTTTAAGTTGGTCAAAATCAAGTTTTTAAATCAACCGGATCATGTGTTAAGTTGAGGTGGTAGACTGGCTCGTGAAGCGGTCGACCGGGGTTACCACGCTTGGTATAACGGTCGTCTGGGTAATTTTGAAAAGGCTGAAAAAAGTCGTTCTGACCTCTGACATTATGACCCTTGGGTAAATAAACCTGCAACTAGGCCTGTCCAAAAAACCGGTTGGACCGGCCCGGACCGGTTTTGACCCAAACCGGTTGACTTTTTTCAACCGGGTTGACCGGACCGGTAAACCGGTGTATTCCGGTCCGGTTCCGGGTTACCCTCATGAAAACCGGGGACCGGACCGGAGTATACCTCTCCAAACCGGCCCAAACTGGAATTTGGCCCAAAATGGCAAGGCCCAACCCTAAAACCGGCCCAAAATGGCATGACCCAACCCAAAACCGGCCCAAAATAGCATGGCCCAAACCGACCCAAACCGGCCCAGACCGGACCGGATAAACCGGAGACCGGACCGGTCATATAACCGGTCCGGTCCGGTCCGGTCTATATACTTTCAAAAACTTCCGGTTTGGCCGGCCAAACTGGACCGAACCGGCCCGGACCGGATTTTGGACACCCCTACCTGCAACAGTCGATCGACTCGTTGTGAATTTTTGACAGATCAACTTCCAACGACTATTTTTCTTATGAGGCCTATATAAAGTCATTTCCACGCCTTTTAAATATACTGAATCGTCTAAAATCATTTTACAAAGGCAAAGAGTGATAAAAAAACCTTTCATTCTTTGTTCAAACATCATTCACACATAATCATCATTTTCACATCCTTGTTATTATGCGAAGCCTAAGAGATAAAATTTTTTCATTGTAACATCTACTTCATCAAGGGACTTTTAGTGGGCATTTTCGTTCATCCCTATACACTTCTAAGAGAGTGATCCTCTTGTTTCCTTTTGGTGAGGGTTGTTCATCGAAAGAAGAAGTTTAGAGAGGTATGTTCTCTAATTCGTTCTTGAAGCTTGAAGAGGTGTTTCTCAAGCTCAGGTGTAAGGAAACCTTTCCCTTGGTTGAAGGGAGCATAGTGAAGAAACCTCAAGGCTCGGTAAAGGATTTTGAGGGGTGGATGTGTTGGCGGGTTTGCCAAACCACCTAAAAACCGAGTGTTTGCTTCTCTTACACTTATCTTTACTTTTAGCACATATTTACTCTTATTGCATATTTATACTTGTGCTAAAGTAGGCTTTACTTTGCAAACACGTCTTTGGGGGTCAATAGCGAAAAGTTTTAGAAAACCAATTCACCCCCCTCTTGTGTTTGCTTCTCTTCCCTTATCTTTTTATATTGTTCTAAGTTTTATCTCCACATTTTAGTTGCAATATATATACTTGTGTGTTAATTTTTTGTTGCAATCGTTTCTCTTTATGGGACTTGTAGCTAGCGAACTCCCTATTGGGTTGCCTTAATCCTAGATCTTACAATTGATATCAGAGCTTGGTATTCGCTTTAGCAAGATTTAATAATCTTGAGTTAGAATGAAAACTTCAATTAATAACTCTCATGTTGAGGGACTCTCAACATCTAGACCTCTTTCGTTCGATAGAAGTGATTACTCCTATTGGAAAGCAAGGATGAAAATTTATTTTCAATCCATTAACTTTGATCTATGACTTTGTGTTTTAAATGTAGCCCATTACCCTATGAAAGCTGTAGATGAGAGAATTGTCCCTAAGCCTGTAAATGAGAGAATTGTCCCTAAGCCTGTAAATGAGTATACCGATGAGGACTAGAAAAAAATTCTATAAATGCTAGAGCTATGAACATTCTTTATTGTGCTTTAGAGAGAAGTGAATTCAATAGAATATCTACTTGTGTTAGTGCACAAGAAATTTGACCTTATTTAGAATCACTCATGAAGGTATAAACCAATGAAAAAAAATCTAAAATAAGGATGCTAGTTCATAGCTATGAATTGTTTAAGATGAAACTGGAAGAAAATATTGGTGACATGCTTACTAGATTTATTAATATTGTAAATGATTTAAATGCACTTGAAAAAGTGTACACTAACTCCGATTTGGTGAGAAAAGTTCTTAGGTCACTACCAAAGACTTGGGAAGCCAAAGTCATCGCTATTCAAGAAGCAAAGGACTTCACCAAATTGCCTTTGGAAGAACTTGTTGGATCCCTCATGACTCACGAAATCACCATGAAGGGACATGAGGAGGAAAGTTCAAAAAGGAGAAGCATAGCCTTGAAATCCTCCGTAGTTGAGAATGAAGGAGATAATGATGAAAGTGGAGATGAGAATATTGCTCTCATGATAAGAAATTTTAGAAACTTCCTCAAGAGCAAGGAAGGAAGAACTTCAAAGATTTCAAGAGAGAAGAGCCAAAGAAGGAATATCTAAAAATGGATAACAAGAAGGACCACATCACTTGCTACAAATGCAATAAACCCAATCACATAAAGGTGGATTGCCCACTTCTCAAATATAAAAAGAAAGCTATGAAAGCTACTTGAGAAGATAGCAATTCAAGCTCCTCCAATGAAGAAGATGAGGGAAAATCGCAAACGTGTGCTTCATGGCTCTAGAAGATGATGAGATATATTTTTCGGATCTTGAAAACTCAAAACCTTCATATGATGAATTTGAGAATGCTTTTAATGATTTATACATTACGTTTGAAAAGCTTAAACTCAAATATAATGTTTTGAAAAAGAAGCATTCACTAGCTACAAGTGACCTTGATTCCTTAAATGATGAATAAAGAAATTTGAAGCTAGAGAATGAGGAATTAAAACTAAAAGTTTTAACTTTGCAAATTGAGAACAAAGCTTTCAAAGATAGGGTTACTCGTCAAAACACCATTCCTGAGAAATTCACTCAAGGAAGTAAAGCTTTGGAGAACATTCTGAATAGTCAAAGATGTGTTTTTGACAAAGTGCTTTAGGCAATAAGCCTCATAAAATGAAAATTTTTTCAAAAACTTCTTTGTCAGCTAAATCTTCAAATGAATCTCTTCATACTTGTAACTTTTGCAACAAGAATGGACATCTAATATTTGATTGTCCTTTCAAGAAATGGGTTCCAAATGGAACCATAGCTAACCCAAAAGGACCCAAAAGGTTTGGGTACCAAAAGCTTCATCTTCAATTTTTTTTGTATGATTCAAGAAAGAAGAAATGCAATAGTTGGTTCTTGGATAGTGGATGTTCACGACACATGACCGATGACCCATTCTCAAGCCTACCAACCATCAAAGGGGGAAATGTAACATTTGGCGAAAACTCCAAAGGGAAAATAATTGGTATAGGGAATATCGGTGGTAATTTCCTTCCTTTAATTGAAAATATCCTAAATAATCACATCTTGTTGCCGTAAAAGGATTTTTTCGATATCTTTTAGGAACTATCAACCTAGGACTTTGGTATCCTAGAGACACTCATATGAACCTAGTAATCTATTCCAATGCCGACTTTCACGAGTGCAAAGTCGAAAGAAAAAGTACTAGTGGTACTTGTCATTTCCTAGGTTCATCTTTAGTTTCTTGGAGTAGCAAGAAACAAAACTAGCTGCATTATCAACAACCGAAGCGGAATACATAGCGGCCGGTAGTTGTTGTACTCAAGTGTTGTAGATGAAACACTAGTGCTATCAACTTATCCAAGAATCTCATCCAACACTCAAGGACTAAACACATTGAAGTGAGATATCATTTTCTAAGAGATCATACTTAAAAAGGTGACATCTCAGTTGATTTCATTAGTACTGAGTATCAACTAGCTAATATTTTTACAAAACCCTTGAGTAATGATAGATTTCGTGAACTTAGAGGAGTTATTGGGTTTTTAGATGCAAATGCTATTTGATATGCTAATTTTATTGATTTCCATGAATTTTCATTGTTTTGATGTGTTAAACATGTTTAAAATGCCTTTATGACTTGTTACATGTTTGACATTTATCAAATGCATAATTCCATTTCATTTTGGGCATTAAAACCTCATCTTTCAAAGGTTGTTCTCTCTAGCGGTCGACAATGTGGAACCGATACAAGAAGCGGTCGACCTGTTAGTAGAACTTGTTCAACCAAGCTGTCACGCCCCGAACGCTAACCCGAAAGGCCAATGATAGTCGCGAGCAATCTCGAATGAATGCTCCAGCGAACTTAATCTTGACTTAGCAGCGTGAATTTTTTTTACTACTTCATTAATAATAGTGTAAGCATCATAATTACAATACATATATAAAACACTTAATAAGTGACAGACCACAATGGTCTATGGCCACCAACATCTCAAAAATTATACGAAGGGCCTTTCCTCTCAAGACAAGTAGTCCTCATAGCTCCTTTCGCCTGACACATCTGGAATGATACAATTTAAAACTTGTGAGTCAAAAGACTCAGTAAGGGAACATGAACTTTTAAAGAATGCATGATCATGAATTTCAATGTGCATGTATGCTCAATGCTTGCATATGAATCACATGCACTTGCTCTTGAAAACATATATTTGAACTTGTAAAGACACTTGATATTGAAAAGAATCCATTTCGTATCTTGTGGGCACATACGCTCCATTTAAACCCTGAAGTAAGGGTTGTGCGTTCCCATCGGAACTGTCCTCCTTTCCCTTGGGGACATAACATTTGGTCGAGCTAGCCCTTAAAGTGGCCCTAGGCCTGATAGCTAGATACGACCCTTGGATGTCCACACCTTCTTGCAAGCATCCATCAGTGTGGTTGTACATACCTCAAGAGCTACCCATCCTTCTTGCAAGCATCATTCGATATGGGTGCCCGTAGGAGTCATCCATCCTTCTCCCGACCAACTTCAGCCCCTTGACTTGTCATAAAACTTTCATTTGCACAAATTTTTTTTTTCTTTCATTCAAGAAAATCATGCAAATGCTTATGTCGTGTCATGCTTGATAGTGAGTAATCATGCTTGATAACAATGTCATGCTGCGTATCATTCTAGTTTTCGTAAAAGAATAAGTTTCCACTTACCTCGGTCCTCTTGAGATTAGGGTAGATGCCTACAAGTGAGTCATACTAATGTCATTTGTAGGTTTACTAGATGTAGAGAATAATCACTCAATTAAATTCAGCACATCATACAAAATCACCCATGTTTCTTAACTACTCAATGATGAGGTGATCCTACAATGTAAAGTTTTATCTTAAGGTTACTGAAGCCGTAAGAATTGGGTGCCAAACTGATCCTTACACTAATTGCCATAACATATTAAAATTTTAGGTGATTTGGAGCTTAATTACCACTCGAAAGATTTACCCGAAAATGCAAGCTGCTGAGGACGTCCAAGTGGACAGCCCCGACGTCACCAGCTTCAAAATTCATAACTTCAAAAACATGGCTCCAAATTACATGAAATTTATTTTAAACTATCTTCTTTCATAGTTAGAGATTGAAGATAAAAATCACAAACATCGGAGTTACCATGCATTTTCAAAAACACTTCATATCAGGTAAAAATTCCTAGAGTAATACTGCTGCTGCCTCCAACCCAGCCTACCACTTTCAAAAGACCACAACTTGTGCATTACATCTCTAAATCACACTAAATTTACCTTAAAATGTTTCTATTTCACAAAATTAAATTTAAAGACAAGATTCATACAATTTGGACTTAAAATAATCACTGAAAAGGTATTTGAACTGAGGAAGAGTTCTGGACGTGCAAGGCTGCTGGCAGCTTGACGTCTGGACCTTAAACAGCATATAACTCACCCAATACTTATCAGAATCACCCAAAGTATGGCTTAAAATCTTCGTATTTCATAGGCCTATGACATAGGATTCTCTCAAGATCAAGGAATAAGAACAAGCGCATCAAAGATCACCCTAATTTGAACCTCATGATCTGCAGAAACTAATTTCAGCAACTGGTTTTCAGCAACTAGTCTGAGAAGCCTTCTCTATAATTCTCAATGATTTCCAACATAATAGGCCAAACCTATCAATGTTACGGGTTCTCCAACAACAACAATAGCTCATAATAGATTAAGTCTAACCTCTATAGATGCAACAACAATGACAAGGATGTTTCATTTTTCAACCAACTATGTTTATTAACAGCAGCAACTATGATCTCTTCAAGCATCATAACCAACACTCAAGAACCTCTTTAAACCCTTAAGGAGATTCTGAAATAACAGGGCCTTAGTGAAAGTAGAGAAGTAAATCTGTCCTACACTCTCTTCAACTTATTTGCACTTCAATCCATCCAAATATCAAATGATAACACCCTATGCCACAACTACTACATATCCAGCCATGTATGTGCAAAATAGATTTCAGATCTTACCAACACTTCATAACAGAAGCTATTCTCATAAAGATCTCATACTTTTACAACTCCAAGTCAAAACTTACAACAATACCATGATTCTATCTTCACCAGGCCAATGCCAATGCATTACTTTTCTTTTAGGCCTTTTATCAAACATCTAGGCTACAACAATGTTTCTCTTGAACTTTTCTCAGATTTGACCGTGTATCCCTATGGGTTCTTAAGGGTTCAACACTTGAGGCTTGGTTTTTTAATTAAAACTAACATGCATGCAACCTAGAGGTGAATCTAATACATTCAACCAAAAGATACAAGACATGATGTGCATGGATCGGTCAACCATAACCGATCATCATAAGCTTCCATTTGCAACCCAACATCACTTCTTCTTCTCCATTCACAACCCTAGGTCAGATTGCATGTCTACCCTACATTCCCAACTCACCAATACTCAAGTCTAAGACGCAAGCAAGCAACAAAAATTTCTACACAAAGCCTACGGTTCCTACAAATTCTAGATTAGGATTTTCACT
The DNA here is from genome assembly GCA_963930655.1 of Myrica gale. NCBI lineage: Eukaryota > Viridiplantae > Streptophyta > Magnoliopsida > Fagales > Myricaceae > Myrica > Myrica gale. The sequence goes on along the minus strand of OZ005619.1, from coordinate 8,975,215 downwards.
TCCTCTTACCTCTAGATTCGGTTGGCAATGGATTTTGATGGCAAATGGACACCTAAAACAAGTCACCATGTTAGAGAAGGGAGGTGAAAACAGATAACGGAAGTGGTGTAAGAAGAAGGGCTCATGGAGAAATTTTCCCCCATGGCCGAAGGTTTTCTAAGACCTACCTTTCTCCCTCTTTTTTTCTTTTTCTTTTTCTTTTTCTTCTTCTTCTTCTTCTTCTTCTTCTTCTTCTTCTTCTTCTTCTTCTTCTTCTTCCGACCTTCTTCTCCCTCTCTTCTTCTTCTCTTTCACGGTTCAAGCTCCCTTTCTCCCTTTCTCTCCTATCCTCTCGGTTTCTCTCTTTTGTGCGACTAAACTAAGTGAAGAGCAAATGAGTGCAAAGTGAGGTGAAAGCCGTGCTATATGAGAGTGGTGTGAGATGTGAGGGAGTGAATGAATCTAGCCTCATTCACCTGAAAAGGGGGAAGGGAACCTTGATTCCCATTGGCTACAACTTGTCTTTTGTCTTTTTCCCTTTCTTTGTTTTCTTTTCCTTTCTTTGGTTTTACATCCCACGTGATTCCTTTCAATTCAGCACACTAATGCCTCTTAATTCACTTGATGAAGATTAAGATTACTAAATAAAATACATAGTATAATTAACACTAAAAATAATCAAAATCATAAATTAGTACACAATGAGAATATTTAGAAAAATTTCGAAACTTATAAAGTATAATAAAATGCACTTTAAATGAAATTCTTCATATTGAAATCTCATACATTCTTTTCCAAATATTCAAAATAACAATGTCTCACACATAAGAAATAATTATGAAGAAAACTTAAACTACATAGTGAAAATCGGGGTCTCACACAAGCAGTCGACGAACATGAACCGCTATACCAAGCGGTCAACCGCCTCGTCGAGTCTATATATACTGCAGTTCATAATTATCAAGTACGAGATAATTATTGACCAAGAGAGATTATTTAGTACTTGAGATGCTAAGTTCGAAACCTTGATTAGGACATGATTTAGTGAGATTTGGAGTTCCCGTGCAACTAGGTTATTGTTCAGAATATTGAGGAGCTCGTATTGGATCAATACATTTTTTAAGCAGGTTGGACGTTTTTGTCTTGAAAACCGAACCATATGAATTTTATTCTTTCAATATGTTGAGAGATCATCCACGAGGTTATGGTTCAAATTTGGAAACTTTTTTATTTTTCGAAAGCAAGTATGACGTTTTATGGAAGCAATTAGGTTGATTTGCGATTATCAGAAGATTAGTGAAACGATTAGCAAAACTTAGCTATTAAGCATCAGAAATTCGACTACCCTAGAGAGTGACACATATGAGGACTAGATAGCACGACAAATGAAAGCTAGAAGCATGACAAATCAATGCAAGAAGCACGACAAAAAAGGCTAGGACCTAGGTAGCTTGAGGTGTCGACCACAGGTGGACCTAGGCGATGATTCACCAAAGCTATAGGGTGAATTCCAGCCATAGGTGTGTTCAGCAGCTGCTTAGGGTGGTTGGGTGTCCTCGCACGGTCGAAGTAGCCTAGACACGTCTCGCGTTGTGATGAATCAAGTTTGCCTATAAATAGGGAGGGTGACCGGCCATTTAAACTTACACCATTCAATTTGAAATTTTGTGAGTTAAATCTTGAGAGCAAGAGTGAAGTGAAGTAGAAGCAAGAAGGAGGAAGTCAATTAGAGAAGATTAGTGAAGATCAAACTTGCTTAGAGGTAAAGTTGGTTATCTTTGATTTCGATTCAAGTTTTCAAGATTATTATTGTGAATCTCTTGTATTTCTTATTTTAAACATCTCTTGATGTTATTAACGTTGTTCTATTCTTCCTATTGTTCTTGATTTTCTTCGTGTTCTTCGTGTTCTTGAAGAAGAACAAGCTTTGTCTTTTCGAAAATGTATCACTGTCAAAGTTCAATTAGTTTTCAAAGTTTTTTTTCTACTTTGATCTGTTTCTTATCAAAATTTCTTCCAAAAGTTATTTTTCAAAGCTTGAACATATTTCTTTTGGAATATTCCTTCTGATTTCAATATTTTTCATGTCAAAATTAGTATTTTCAACGTGGTGATTAAGCTGGTTTTTAACCGAGAAATCAAAGTGTTGTTTTTGCCTTAAAAACATTTTCCTTTGATAATTGTTTTATAATGTTGTGATGACGGAAACTAGTTAAGGTGTTGCATATCATAAATGAGATGTATGAACGTTGATATGAGACATGTACACTTAACTTGTACGTTGGAAAGGAATATTTGATGTTCAAGTATGGTTAAGGTGTTGCATATCATGAATGATATGTACGGACGTTGACATGAGACATACATACTTAACGCATACTGTGAAGATGTGACAGTACTATGCACAAGAGAATGCGTTCAATTGTTTTAACATTCTGGCCTCTCCGTTGTACACGGAAAGGTCCTCTGTGAGGATACCGTATTCTACTATGGGAGTAATGCCGAAAAGATACGGTTCGTGTTCTACTTTAGGAGTAATGCCGCAAAGACACGGTGGTTACTTGTAGTAACCCGTCACTCTGGCCTAGTGATTCACTCTGGGAGTGAGAGTAGTGGTGATTGGTGATTGAGAATGGAAAAAGGAAAAGATCATTTTTGAGAAAATTGAGTCTTTTCATTAGCTTTTTCTTCTGTTGAGATTTTATTTTTGAACAGGTTTCTTCAATATTTTGTTCTTGTTTATGCTATTCTGGTGTATTAACCACTGGCTTTACTGAGTCATTTGGACTCACCGTTATTTGTTAAATATTTCTTTAGCAGATATCTGAGGTTTATTAGGTGAGTTCACCAAGGCCATTCAACATGGCTTTATTACTCTAGAGCTGACATTTCGAGTCTAGGTCCCACGTGAAGTAAATGTTCTGATGGAAGACTGGGGTTATAGGTGGATTAACCCAAACTCGAATGACTATGTCAGCATGTGCGACAAACTTAGGTGATTCTTATGGCAAGGAGTAGAGGTTTTATGTTTCTTAGTTTTTCCGCTGCTGTAGTTTTCTTTTTAGTATGTACATTATAAGAAGTTGTTTATCGTTTGTAATACTTTGGTATTAATAAAAGGTTCTACTTGTGTTTTAGTTAGAATCTTGTTGCTTTCACTATCCTCCCACTGGTCGTAACCTCAGTCTAATAGAAATGTCCATTACTAAGATAACGCGTGAGGTCATGACTGTCCGGGCTATTACACTTTAACCCGCACAAATCCTTCCCAAATCACCCTAAGCTATCCTATAATTGTTCCTAAACCATTCAGACCATCAAATTTGACCAAAACACTCTCTTTTTTGTGTGGATTCACATCACAATCCATCCCTTATTCTCTTTTTAGGGATTTCGGACTCCCTTGAAACCTAACCCTAGTTCTCCACATTTCAACCCTTTTCTCTCAAAATTCTTAATCCCCACCATCATGCCAAGGACAAAAGCATGCTGCCATGTACGGCACTGATCGAGCGCGATAATCCGTGCTTCAGATTCCGGTGAGCCTGATTCCTTTTTTCGTACTCCTGAATGTGATGAGAAATTTTACAATGACTTTTCAAAGCGAAAAGTCATGTTGGGTAGGAAAGTGAATATAAAATCACTTTCCGATTTTGAGATGAGTTTGTTGAATATGGGTAACAAAGTGTTTCATAAATATGTTAGGATGTTCATCTCTAATATGACTGTCGGGTGGGAAGCTGAAGGTTGTTTACTATTAAGAGTTTAGTTGGAGGACGAGATATCATTTTAAATGAAGTTATTTTGTTGAGATTTTGGGTATCCCACATGTTGGAATTCGGGCTTATGAGCTTAAAACTTGACCCGTGTGTAAGGGCTTTGATTATGGAGAAGCTCTAATTTACCTCCTAGGTAATGGTGTGGCAGAAAATGCACCTAGAAAAATCCATGCCAACCAATTACCTATTCGTTTGAGATTGCTTCATTTGATTTGCACCCATAACTTGATTCCTCGGGGTAGACACCGAGATGAGGTGACTTTTATGGATGTCTTTGTGATTGAGCTTCTCCTGAAAGAGAAAAAGTTCAACCTTCCTTACATTATGCTCAAACATATGGAAGCAGCCTGTGAGTCTAAAAATAATATACCTTATGGCTTGCTTTTTACCCAGATATTTATATATTTGGTGTTCCACTCAGTTCTGAGCAATTTGATAGACGGACTTCCAGAAACACTTGGCTGCCTAAGCGTCAGGCTAGTGATGAGGATACTGAGGCTGAGGAGGAGGATGAGCCTACGGGTGAGGAGATAGATGTAGCGGCTATGGAGTTTGATGTAAATACTGATCTGACTGATGATCCTTCCATTATTCCTTCTCCTACCAGAGTTCCCAACCCTACTTCTTCCTTTGATTCATGGTTCACTGCATTTGAGCAAAGGATGAATGCTATGCATGAGGCGCAAAAAAAGTTCCTTCAAGAGTGTCACTTCTATGCAAGAGGAGCAGAGGAAGTTCTTTAAGGAGATGAGGACTTTTATGCCCCGCTTTCCTCCACCTTCATGATTTTCATGGCATACGCATTTTCATTTTGCTTCTGTATTTTTCTTTGCTTATGTATTTCTTTTTTATGATGACAAAGGGTGAGAAGAAAAGAATGGTGTCTCCTTTTGTATCTCTGCACCCTTTCTCACTTCTAAAACTTTTGTGTTTGCTTCTCTTCCCTTATCTCTTTATATTGTGCTACTAATTTCTTGTTTTAAGTTTAATCTCCATATTTGAGTTGCAATATATATACTTGTGTTTAATCTTTTATTGCAATCGTTTCTCTTTGTGGGACTTGTAGCTAGCAAACACTTTCTAAAAGGTGAGTTTCGAAAAAGTATTGAAACCCAATTCACCCCTCTCTTGGGTTGCCTTAATTATAGGACTCACATTCATGACAGAATTTATTTATATTACTTATTATTTATGAATTTTAAGATCACATTAAAAGTAGATTATACATTTAAATAAGTTGAAACATAAGCATTTCATTAACTATAAGGTACCAAATTAGAAATTGTTTACAAATATTTAGTTGTTGTAATGATAAATAAGATACATAATCAAAATAATATTTTCAAACACACTACTTAAACATATATTTATCGAGGCTGAAATTTCGCAATGAGTTTCCGTACTTGTTCCATCACATGAGGCTGGACGGAGGGCTCATTAGCTTCAGTCTCGCTTATTGCTCCTCTTGGCATTTTTTCTCCTACTCCAACCGCTCTTGCAGCTCTTGCATAGCCCTTTCTATCTTCGCTTGCTTAACAGACAACTCATTGTATTCTCTTTGTTTAGCCCTCATCACCTCTATCTTCATTCTAGCCTCCTCTAGTCTTCGGGCTAAGTCTAAAGATGACATAGAAGATGAGGATGCAAATGACGACTTTACTTAACGACCTAACCCACGCACGTAACTCGGTTTGTTCCCCAAGACCTTAGTGAAAATCTCTACTAGTGGTATGACCTCCCCTTAGGCTTATGCTGAGTCTATATTGCCTCCATCTTTTTTGACAAGTTAAGAAGAAGTATATGAAGTTAATATATGAAACTTTCAATTTCATTTAAGAAAGCATAATGTAACTTTACAACTTAAAAAAAAATCATGCGCTATCTCATGTCCACGCACCATACTTATTAGTTTGTGTCCTCCTGGAAAGCATCGCGGGATTTGTTTGACCAGTCTTTGGATTTTTCTACATATATATGTATGTTATGGATTTAAGTAGTAATGCTTATTTTGTAAATAAAAAATATACTTCGATGTTTTGTGCATAAGAGAGTCACCTCGTGCATGTGAGAGACCTCAATCCTGATGTGCGATTAGTTATCAATTTAGCCCTATTCTAACAGTTAATTTCACTCTTCTTCCGCAATATATATTACGAGGTTATCATAAAAATAACACTAAAATAATATGCATTTCCCTTTTGTTTAACCTTTTTTTCTCCTTCATATCCCTAGGATAATTTTTTCCCGCCGTTTTTTTGTGGTGAAACTGATTTCCCACTTATGTCCCTCTGTCCATCTAACGTCCATTTGCTGATGTTACCAATGCTGACCACATCACAACTAATTAAATGTTGACACGTGTTTAGCCCATTTCCCATTGTCTACTCTGCACACCACGTCTACATATAATTTCCATATTTATAAGAAAAACTGCTTCCATCTCACTTTAAACAAGAAAGATAGAGGTCTCTTGCAAAATCTCTGCTCTTAGGCCCATTTTTTCACCAAATCAAGCAAGAAACATAGTGCCCAAAACGAAGCACCACTAGGTTGCGGCCAAATCATACACATCTTACGTGTTTGGTTGGTAAATTCATCAATCTTTACGTGTTTGGCTCTTGGCAGTTTCTTTTAGTGCTTGCTGCAATTTGCTTCCTGCTCATGATGGCATTGCAAGCGTGTTAAAAGGACTGTTGTATTGGTCGCTGTTTCTGTTTTCTTGTCTCATTAGGACTAGTAAAGCAATTGTTATTAGTTTTTGCGTGCTTGCTAAATAAAAGTTGGAAATTGGGTACTTATTTTTTCTTCCATTTTTTTGGGGATATATGGGAATGTCATGATCACAACTTGGTCTTCGTAGTTTGTTACTCATTGCAATGGTGCATGCTGAAATTCATATTGAGGCTTCTGGGTAGCTTGGCAGAATGCCTGAAAAAGGTTGCTTTCAGATGTGATCACATACAATTTCATTTTGAAATGTCATTAGAAGCCTATAAAGATTCTTCGATTGTTCGATAGGATGATTGAAAGTGGGATTTGTCCAAGGTTGGATACTTAGGTACTGCTTCTATGAAAATTTGCGAGATGTGGGTTTCTTCAACCAGTTCTTATTGTGTAGAAGAAGATGGAGGAACTTGTTTGTAGTTCAAATGAGTCTGCTTATAATGCTTTGACTGATGATCTGGTAAAGAAAGAAATTTGACTCGAACGTATGATAAAGAGGTTATCATTTTTTCACAGTAGTATCTTCATTGACTTTCACATTAAACTTGCTTCTGAAGAGAAGTTTGCAAAAGGGTTATCAGCTAAATTGTCCTGCCAAACACGTACAATCAGCACAGGAGTAACAATTTTGCAACAGATCCCAAAATTTTGTTTTAAGTGACGAGGCAATGCGATTTTTTGTAAATATGAAAATTATATGCAAGGTGGACAAAGTGACATAAGTGGGAAATGTGCTAAACACGTGTCATCATTTAATTGGTTGTGACGTCTTCAACAAATTTGGTTCGCAAATGGACGGCTGATGGACGAAGGATTATAAGTGGAAAATGGGTTAAACACGTGTCATCGTTTAATTGGTTGAGATGTGGTCAATGTTAGCCACGTTACTAAATTTCGTTTGTATTTGGACGACAATTGGATGGAGGGACATAAGTGAGAAATGAGTTATACCATAAGAATGATAGGAAAAAAAAATACCCTAGGGACACGAATGAGAAAATTTTAAACAACAGGGATACACGTATTATTTTAGCCTAAAAATAAATTATAATTATTCAGAATTTGAATAAATAATTTTCTAACACTCTTTGCTACTAGTTAACTTCTAGATGTGAACCCATTCTTCTTAAGGCATGTTAAGGTACGGTTGTTCCAACACCTCAGCTTCTTTGGTAGGGAACAAATCATAGTACTGGAACATTCTATCCTATGTGCACTATAGGTTGTGTTCATTGTAAAAGTCACAGTCTTTTGATCTTTGGGCTGATCATAATCGAGGTTAAAGTCGTCCAAAAATAAATTTGAATAATTGCACAACAAGAGAACAATGATAATGAAAAAAACAAATACATGTTGGTATATAACTAACTTAGTAGATGATGCTTACCAATACTCGTTCCATGACGAATGACTTAACCTCATCAAATACTTTTGACCAAATGGTCATCTCAAATGGAACGTGGCATCGTACGATTTGTTCAACATGATTTGAGAACATCGAAGCTGCCTTGTCAACGCCGCAACTATGACCTAGCAGATGTGTACCCTCAATTTTCCGGCAACATGAAACTTTTCTAATGAAAACTCGCATATCTCATCCCGCACTACACTCTTTGGAAGATAGTAGAGAAAATCTTAAGTCTTGGAAAGACGCTTGAGAGGTGGATGTAGGCGTAATTGCCAAACCACCTAAAAATCTCGTGTTTGCTTTTCTCAAATCTTTCTCTTTACATTTAGCATTTATATTCTCATTGTGATATTATTGCATATTACATGTGCTAAGATACTTATTAAATTGGTTTTGTACCAAACATGCATTTGGGGTAAATTATCTAGAAAGTTTTAAAACTCAATTCAACCCCCCTCTTAAGTTGCCTTAATCTTTAGAACTATAGAAAAACGTGAAGTTTTACGATGGTTTGGCTATTTGATTTCTCGTTATGTGAATCTAATGACTTGAAGGTGTTTGGATGAAAAGTCACAACTACTCTGTTTTCTTGCAAATGATTCTTCCAATGATGATCCGGAGGTTGTTGAAGGAGGATGTGGGTTGGGAAGTGATCGAGCTATGACTATTTTTCAATGAATTGTGCTCACGAACGTTGAAAATGTCGGTTTTGCAGAGGATGTTGGAAGTTATTGAGATTATTTTGTGTAAGTTGAAAATGATTTTTCCACCCACATTTTTTATTGTTATGATGCATTTGGCTATCCACCTTCTGTGCGAAGCAATGCTAACTCAACCAGTTGAATTGTCATGACCTTGTGCTCGTATTAGTCTCTAAGCTTTCTTTGTAGTAACAGAAAAGTAATAAAAGGCGAGATTATGGCACATCCTAATTATGGGCTTTTGAGAATGTAGTTTTTCCTTGGGGTTTGTTAAAATTTGCTACTTAAAAAGAAATTACAGTGGAAGACTTGTAAAATTACTTTGAAGTAACATGTTAAAAATGAAAGTCAAGATAAAATGAAAACACTGGATAAAAAGAAACCAACACTGGATAGAAAACAACCAACACTTAATACATAGGAAATAACACACTGAGCAAAAAGAAAACAACCTATTCGTAGGGGTTTGGGATTAGGGGGACCCTAAGATCTTTATAAAATGGGGAAATTGGTATTTTGTCCCTGGGTTTTGGGCACTTTTTCATTTAGTCTATCACTTTCAAACTTCAAAATTTTAGTCCTTCATTATTCTTTTTTTTTTACAAAAACACCCTTTCTTCAGTCTGTCATTCATCTCCTTAACGGCAGAGCCATCCACCTCAGCCTACATTCCACGTGGCATTATTGGGTTGCTAGGTCACATGAAGACCTCAGCATAAATAAACGGCGTGGTCTGAAATTTTGAAAACGCAGCCTTCAAATTAGAAAATAATTTTAACGCGCGAGAGCGTTGTTACAAGTGATTAGAAAATAATAATAATTATCTCATAATTATGCAAAAATGATTGATTTTGAGGGCATACATCTAATAGCAGGCCATGTTGCGAAGGAGCCTGACTTTGGCGAACAAGTCCTGTGAGTTTCTCAAGGATGAGTGCATGGTACTAGGGAATTTTCCCTAATTTAAACTAATAAAATAATTAAATATTATTTTATAATTTAGTCACCTAATTCAAGATAATTAAGAATAATTATAAGGTTAGGGTATTACATCAATACGAGTGCTCGACGTTTTGTTCCCAATACCTCCAAGGGATTGAATTAGTGTTTAATCGAAGTAATTGCAACTACGATTGTGAAAGTGAGGTAAAGGTACTAGAAGGGTCGCTAGATGTGTTCACTCAAAAAATTCGATTGATAGAAGCTGCAAAGAGAAAGACATAGACCAAAAGGAATTAAAAAAACTCGATGGTATGTGCTGAACAATTGCAGACATCAGCAACTTCCTAGAGTAAGTATAATAGTCTTATTGCAATAACATTTCTAATTTTATTTACACGAACTTAGTAAAGGAGTAGATTTTACATATGCTGATGAACTTTATTGTACAAAGAACACATGGACGATCTTCAAAGGCACGGTGATGGGGACGTTGCTCATATGCATGAGGATCAGTTTCCGTACTAATTCTTAGGGTGAGTATGTGTTATTGAGAAAGGAGTTTAATTTACATCTTATATCAGTATATAACTGCAGTTTTGATGCAATTGACCTACGTAAGAAAAAGTGTATAGGAAATAATAATGCTTCGAAAAGTGTTGAAGCGGAAAATGAAGAGAATATTGATGATAGCGACGACGAAAATTCGTTTGAAAGTGATAGGGAATCTACGAAGGATAAGGCATCGGGAGATAACACGCAATAATCGCCTTCTGATTAATAATTTCTTTCAAGTTTATCATTAGTTCCCCTACTAATTCTGATGTGCTCTGACTATAAATATACCTTTGATTATAATGTTTGTTTTATGGTCAGTGTATTCTACCATGGTTTTTTTATTATGTGACCTCTCACAGGGTAAAATGAAATGTGGACAAGAATTTCCATTTGTTACACCTGTATAGCTGCATGGCTCCATGAGTCAGCCGACTCCATGTACAAGTCCCTATCCGCATTGGAGTCCAAGTCTGCATGACTCATTGAGTCAAGCTACGCATGATTGCTAGAGTAAGCTTTTCATCTGCACATTATGATGAATGCATACTTCTATTTGATTACTTTAGGTTAAATGAAGAACATACTTTTCCCCTTTTTACCTTGAAATTCAGTTTTAACGTTAAAACTAACTACACAAATATTCAAAAAATATTAACTTGAGAAGTAAATAGGAGCTGAATGTAAAGATAAATTAAGAGTAGAGCAAACATGATAATTTTTAGTTAGTTTTGGCAAACCTGCCTATGTCCACCCCTCAAACTCCTTTACAAGCAAGTCGTAACACCAAGGGAATAGTTTCTTACACTTGAGCCGCTCAGGGGGCCATGAAGGGCATGACAACCAATTCAGAGTTATTTTCCTTGATTGAGCGGGTGGTGCCGATAGAGGAGCAATTTAGTACAGTTGCGAGGTTCTAAAACTCACGGATGATGATGATGAGTAGTCTATCTTTCTTTAGTTTTATTATGACATTTATTTTTTTGCTATTTTTTGAGGTCATTTACTTTTATATTATGTTTTTTGGACGTGTATTGATATTTATTTGATGTTATTTTGTTTATATTATGTTTTGAAGATATTTGTAATATTTATGTTATTTCTATTTATTAAAACTTTATACAATATGATAATTAATGTTATGTTTCTAATTTCATTACACTCCAAAAAAACTATTTATTATAACTTAACACACTTAAGGTTATTTGTATTACTAACTAACTTTGGTAATTTAAAACTTGGTAAAAATTTGAATTGTATAAGGTTAAAAAAAACAGATCATCAAAACTCATTCGGACGGGTTGATAGTATGTCCGGACAGTTGTGTATATGGTCGGGACGTTTTCATTTACAATCGTTCGAACGTATAATATAAGGTCCAGACGTCATTGTTCATGATCAGATGGTATCGTCTGGGTATTTATAAAATGGTGTAGTGAAATATAAGCTAAATGTTCGGACGATGGTCTTTCGTCCGAACGAGTACATTAATGACCAGAGGCTATCATTTGAGGATTACTAAAATGGTGTCGTTAACTGTAAGAAAGCGATCAGACGTTGACAACATCGTCCTAACGGTTAGGAAATTTAGGCGGCAATAATTGCCCCGAGGTGTTCAAACGTATGAAAGATGGAAAATCACATACAGTATAGCTCCAACGGGCAAAACACTTAGAAAATGAAAGATTTGAGCAAAATGAGAAGAGGGGAGCTGATTTTGGGCATCCAACCACATTGAATAGGGTGTGAAAGGAGCAACTCATTTGGGATTTTATATTGGATTGCATTTGATGTTAGTAAGTTTTAAATGGAATTGTATTAGGATGAAAAAATTGGATTTTAGAATCTGAAAGCATATATTTTTTCGAAATTTTAGAGTCTAAAATGATAGCAATGAAGTTTAGGGTTGGTTGTTATTTGTTTATTTTGAATTGTTTGTGATTTGGGTTGATTTTGACATGTTTTTGGACGGATTTTGGTATTTGTTCAAAAATCACAGTCCAAATGGATTATGGCCTTCGAACGCTTTGATTTTTTGTTAGGACGGTTGGTACTACGTCCGAACGATTTTTTGTTAGCCCCTGTTGAAGAATTACACGGAGTTCGGATAACGAACTTTGAGTAATTCTTGAATTGTCCACGTTATGGACAGTTTGAGTTTACAAGATGCGTAATGTATTGTATCTGCTGTTATGACAGATGTGTTTAAAAATTTTGATGCAAATCTTTTTTTTGTCCTTCGGATACACATTCAACATTGAGCTTACACACTTGCCTTAATTGGTGGGTGTTTATGCTTAATGTTATACGTGTGCATCTGGAGATTGATGGAAATGATGTCAAAATTTCTAGAGCATCGATCACAATGGTCGGGTCAATAACGTGCAGTACACGATATTATAAATTTGAATGGGATAGGACCTATCTCCCAAAGAAATTGGAGTTGAGTGTGAATGTCATCATTGTTTGCATTATTGTTTGTATTTTCGTCTTTGACGGAACAATATGGATAAAAGCTGGATTTATGAGGCCGGTGTACTCAAAAGTGCGAAGTATAGTGATGTTGTTCGGTATTTTATGAGTGTTTCCTATAGTTATGCAGATAGTCTGGACTAATAAGATGTCCATGTAATAGATGTAAGAATGTGTTGTTCCAACGTGTAGACGAAATGAATGATCATTTATTCATAATTGGGTTTGACCAGAGTTACACCCATTGAGTATTTCAAGGAGATTTAATTTCAGAAGTTTCTAACCAGGTAATGACTTTAGAACTTGAACTGAGCAGTGAGGACTCTGAGGGAAATATAAATGATGACATGTTAGAAGATTTTCAGAAGGGAGAATGTTGGTGAAAATATACCTAGTCCTGAAACAGTCGAGTCAGGGTCTAGAGACAGGTTTTCTGCGCATACCAAGTTATGGGCGGATGCTGAGTGAGAGTTGTATCCTACATGTAAGAATTACTTGAAGTTTCTTTCGTTATCAGGTTACTTCATGTGAAGTCATAGAATAATTTGACTGTAAAGACATTTGAAGATGTGTTGAGCTTAATAAAAGATGCGCTGTCGGAGGGGGAGACACTTCTTAAATCTTATTAGGATTTAGCTACGATAACATACATGCGTGCTTAAATGTTTGTGTACTATTTTGGAAGGAACACAAGGAGTTATAAGAGTGTTTGTTGTATAGGGCATCGAGCTAGAAGAACAGTCAAAATAGTAAATCAAAGGTTCCTCAAAAAGTGTTGTGGCATATTCCCTTGAAACCGAGGTTGTAGAGATTGTTTCTATCAAGGCAAACGACAAAAGATATTCAATGACACCAAGAGAAGCGTCTGGTTGAAGGGGGTGATGAGGCATCCTGCAGACTCTGGGTTATGGAAGGACATCGATAAGAAGTATGAATGGTCTGGTCAGGAATCTCAAAACTTCTAGTTGGGTTTGACATTTGATGGGTTTAATACATTTGGAACATGAGCTTATCATATAGTATATGGTCAGTGGTACTAATTCCATTCAATTTGTCACCATGGAAATGTACGAAGGATTCAAGTTTCATGTTGTCGTTGCTTATTCTGGGTCCAAGAAGTCTGTGAATGATATCAATGTCTACTTGCAACTATTGCTAGATGAGTTGAAGGACTTTTGGGAAAATGGAGTGTAGACGTAAAATGCGGCCGTATCAAGTTCATTCAAGTGGCATGCTGCTTTGTTTTGGACAATAAATGACTTCCCGACTTATGGTACTCTCTCGGGTTGGAGTACGAAAGGATGGTTAGCATGCCCTACTTGCAATGCAAATACAAAATTGTTTTGGTTGAAACATGGGAGCAAACATTATTTTTTGGGACATCGCCGATATTTGCACGCAACATTTGGGTGGAGGCATGATGTTGACTTATTTGATTGGAAAAAAAAAATTAGAGCAGCGCCTGAAGAAGTCATTGGAAAGGAGATACTTCAATAACCTGAATCGATACTGTTATGTTCGTTTAGGAAGACCCAGAATAAGAGAAAACAGGCTGATAGTGAGTTAAGTTGGACGACGCACATCATATTCTTTAAGTTGTCGTACTGCTCAGATTTGAAACTTCGACATACTTTCGACATCATGCGCATATAGAAAAATATTTGTGACAATGTGTTGGAAACTTTGATGAAAATCAATGGTAAGATGAAGGAAAATGCTACTGCTCGGAGGGGCTTGGCATTAATGGTATTAAAAAGGAGTTGCATTTGCAGGTTCGGGGTCAGCAGGAGGTGATGCCTCAAACATTATTTACTTTAAGGAAAGATAAACGTAAGAAGTGTTGTGAATGGTTGAAGAGTGTCAAGTTTCTAGATGGATACACCTTTCCACAAATAAGAGGCGAAAGGAGAAATGGTAGTGTACCAGCCAAATTTTTTGGACATATACTTAGCAGTAACAGCTTGAACCCACAGTTTCTCAGGTTGTGTATGACCTTGCCATGCCAGTTTGGTTAATACTGCATACTTTTCAGGCCAAGACCTCCCATCCTCTTTGGCTTACAAATAGAGTTCTATGATTTAAGAAAACAAGAATGAGTCTAATGATCAGTTTTACCCTACCAAAAATGCATCATCATGGCATCAATACGTGAACACCTTGCTTTTGGAATATCATAGTGGCTCATTGTATAATTGAGCAAAGAATAAGCGACCGATTTTATAAGCACCAATCGACCTGCTTGAGGTAAGGTCTTCATTTGCCATCCATTAATACACTGGTTGACTTTGGAACATAATTCCTTAAACACCAGTTTTTATTTTGCCCACCACCACCAGTAGACCAAAATGCCTTTCCGGATGATCTGTTTTCTTCAAATGAAATAAATCACAAATGCTCTGGATCATAACAGGTGAAGTACCTCTAGCTTTAGCCAAGTTTAAGTGTTGTCCAGACCAACTGTCGTATTTGATAAGGCAATCAAGCATTGACCTAGCCTCCCTAGTTTTAGCCTAGGTGAAAATAAGTAAATCATCTGCAAATAGTAGATGGGAAATGGATGGAGCCCCTCTACTAATTCTCAAGCCAGAAATCTACCTTTCCCGTTCAGATTTTAACAGCAAATGTGGAGAAACTTCAGAGCCAATTATAAACAAGAATAGGGAGAGTGGATCGCCCTGTCCAAGTCCACGGGATGGCTGGAAATACCCAAACAGTGAGCCATTAAGCAAAATGGAAAATGAGACAGTGGATAAACACTGATGCACCCATCTAATGAATGTGTCGTGAACACCATAGCATCTGAGGGCCGTCAAGATAAGCGACCATTCCATGAGGTTATAGGCTTTTTCAATATCTGCTCTGATAGCCATATATTGCTTCCCTCGTTTTTTTTCTTCATTTCATGAAAGATTTCATGTGCGACCACTGAATTTTCTGAATGCTTCTGCCTGGTACAAAGGCAACTTAAAATGGAGAAATCAGTATTTGAATCACCAACCGAAGATGGTTAGCCAAAATTTTGGCTACTATTTTATATGATACATTACGTAGGTTGATGGGTCTATATTTTCGAATGAGGGTTTTGTGTTCCATCTTGGGGAGAAGAATAATATTGGACTGATTCAGAGCTTTGGACATTACACCAGAAACAAAAGATCCTCTCACCATAGCGATGACTTCTTCACCAATAATGCTCTAGTACTATTTGTAGATTAAAGCAGACATGCCATCAAGCCTAGGTGCTTTGTGGGAGCCTATTTGTTGAACAGTAGCCAACACCTCTTCACCCACCAGAATTGCACATAGGAGTGCGTTCCCCTCCTTCGAGATAATTGGCGATATTATTCCTTCAAGATCAGTATGGACCTCCAAATGTGAAGACTTATATAGCTCCAAGAAAAAAGATACATAATATGCGGGTGTTACGATCCCGAGTGGTCGGCCATGACTGGCGAGCTTTCATCTTCCACATTTCTTCCTCCATTTTGAGAGCATCCAAAAGAGCAGTGTGGGTTGCAATATTTTCCCAGGAAGGTGGCAGCTCCTAGATATTCTTGGAGATGTTTCCAAAGTGTTCCTTATTCCATATACGTAAAGCTGATTTAACAGCTCTAGTTTTTGACACGACACTTTAGCAGGAGAACCCGGTGTTGGCTTCAGCCAAGCTTCCTGAATAATCGCTTCACAATAAGGGTCTTTGATCCAATCTGATTCGAAGTGAAATTGTTTAGCAAGGCCAATGTCTGCTCCATCCGTTTCTAACAAAAGTGGGGCGTTGTTTGACGCGCCCCGAAAGAGATGTATAATTCAGCCTCTGGGAAATAGAAGCCTCCAATCTTCATTCTCAATACCTCTATCAAGGCATTCACAAATATTGGCCATGCTTGCTTGATTGTTCGACCAAGTAAATTTCTGATCCATGAAACCCAAGGCTACCATACCGTGGTTTTCCTTGAATGAAATTAACGGATTGTGTGAACTAGAAGCAAAGGAGGTGCCCCCACTTTTTCCCTAGGAGTAGCAATACAATTAAAATCACCCACACATAACCAAGGGCCATTAAATGAATCGGCTAGACCAGATAGAGTTTTCCAAAATATTGGTCTATGAAACCAATTAGTGGGTTCATAAACCCCAGAAAATAGCCATGGATGGTGGGGACGATCAGAATGCACCAACAAACTGATATAATTTTCATTCAAACTAACCACTTCTACATCTACTCCAAGTCTCCAGCCAAAAGTCATGCCTCCTTTCAATCCTACTGGAGGACATGATACAAAATGATAAAAGTCCAAGATAGTCAAAACAAGATCAACATTACAAAGCTTGGTTTCAGATAAACAAAAAAACTTCAGGATTATGTTTCTTGATAAGTGCTCGTAGGGCACGCACTGCCGTGGCTCTACCTAGCCCACGACAGTTATAATCACCAACCATGGCTGGGGGTGGGGCAGTTAAAGGCCCGCCATCTCAGCCTTGTTGGATGTAAGGGAGATATTATCAACGGGAGCCAATCGAGCATTATCAACAACCAAAGACTCCTGAGGTTTGTCAGCCAATTCCTTGGATCGCCAAGGGACAAACATATTCTGATTTGTGCCTTGGGAGGCACCATCGGACATTAATCTCTTCCTCAAGAGATCCATCATAGAGATGCTTTGGAGGGGTGGAACAAACCCCAATAGGCCCTGAAGAATAAGGAAGTTTCTTCTCTGGACATTCCCGAAGGCCCTTTGCGCTTGCTCGAATCAAAAGAAATCAGGTATTCTACAGGCTGAGCATTCCTGACCATAGTGCCTTCAGAGGGAGATGGGTTCCAAAAATTTTCCAATTCATCCCACTAGGGTCAACAGCCCAAATAACTTCTTAGCCCGTTGCAAGGGAAGACTTCCGGATAGGCCAGACTTGGACTTACCTTTTAATACCCCCTTTTTCTTGTAGGCCCATGGATCCAATGATAATGGGGGACTCGAGAAGACCAATTGCTCCTTCGGTTGAACAACAAGCATAGTATCCTCAATAGGAGCCAATCCAACGTCATCAACAATCAAAGGCTCATAAGGAGTGTCAGCCAATTTCTTGGATCACCGGGGGACAAACAATTTCCGACTTTGTGCCTTGGGAGGCACCATCGGAACATTTATCTCTTCCTCAAGAGATCCATCATACATATGCTTTGGAGGGGTGGAACGAACCCCAATAGGCCCTAGAGAAGAATGAAGTTGACTTTCTTGGCGTTCCTCAACTAATTACAAAGGCCATTTGCGCTTGCCCGAATCAGAAGAAATCAGGTATTCTACAGGCTGAGCATCCCTCACCATATTTCCTTAAGAGGCGGATGGGTTCCCAAAATTGCCCGATTCATCCAAATGAACCCCTACGTTTGATTCAATGGAATCCACTAACTTCTTAGCCCGTTGCAAGAGAGGGCTTCCAGATGGGCCAGACTTGGACTTACCTTTAATACCACCTTTTTCTTGTGGGCCCCGGGATGCACAGATAATGGGGGACTCAAGAAGACCCATTGCTCCTTCAGCTTATCTATAACAACAAGCACAATATCCTCTAACTCTTTCAGAAGCTGTTGAGTGGCAAGGACATCACGTCCATGTAACTTCCAGAAGAAGATTAGCAGGCGTAGTAGCTAAGCTGTCTGAAGCAGTACCACATTTTGCCTGCAGATTGAACCCCAATTGTGGGTATGTGGAGATCTGATTCTGCATGGTATTCTTCTCTGGAAGATCAAACATAGACGAAGGCAAACAAGTGGTCTCCGACGATGAACCAGTCAAGTTCTCATCCAATGAACCTTTTTGGACATTGGGAGAAGGAGTAGAAACCTCCTTTATAGGAATTTCTTGAATAAAAAGTAAAGAAATAAATTGATCTTTCCATTTTAAGCTTCGTTTCACAAGGGAATTATGCAAGATAGATTTACCAGGATAACACTCGACTGTATAGAAACTCTAGCAATAGGCGACCTCCGATTGAGGATGGATTCAGTGCGCATTCTAGGGCCAAAATTAGGAGGTTCTGTAATAAACTCTTTGTTTGGACATTTTGATGAAGAACATGCCCGACTTTGCCACAAAGATAGCAAAAATCCGCCAACTTCTCATATGTAAACTGCAATTTTTTTATTCCTTCATTACCCACGAGCTTCCCACCCATGTTTTGGTCATTCATATGTGAGTACTTGTATTTGATGACCTAGAAGTAATTGTGGACAATCAGCCCTACCTTATCCCAAAGGATCTGCCATCAGAGTTTCCACACGAGAATGACCCTTGGGAGGGAACCACTCCAACATAGACTGGGTAGACCTTGCCCTATCGAATAATGAAGACTCATCTTATATGATGCTTTTGTGTTTTTCTTTTACTTATCGTTGGCTTTTCTGTTTAAAAGCTTAAAAAAGGCTTAGCGATATAGCCTTATCCGGTGTTAGTCTAGATTTTGCAACGGCCTTTGGGTCCTCCCTAATCCCTAACCCTGGCGGATAATGTGTTGTAGTGTGTCACTTCTTAATGTACGGTGATGTTTGCCTTATATTCAAAGTATTTCTCTTCTCCTATTTTAACTTGACCTCCATTTTCACCATTTTGTCTTCTAAGTTACGTTTACAAGTCTTCCGCTGGATTTCCTTATTTCATAATAATCTTTATACACCTTAAGGAAAATACTACAGTCTCGAGACACGTAGGATAAGGACGTGTCATAATCTCACCATTTATGCATCTCTGTTTCTACAAAGAGAGCTTAGAGACTAATAAGAGCACAAGGGACATGGCATATATACCAATCATTAGTAATAGAAAATTCTACGACGTAGATATCGCCTCTGGGCAATCTGTAGCTGACCCCCAAGAGTGGGAGTCTATCTAATCTCATGAATCCTCATAATCTCTTACGAAAGTGTGTCAAAACAAGAATAGACAATAAAAGAGTGAGTCTTAAGGACTCAGTAAGATTAGGGAAAGGGCATGGCAACAGTTAAATAATAAAAAGTAAAACTTAGATCATAGCACATAATTAATTAACCAATAAATAACCAAATCAAATGTGTGAAGCATATGATACAAGTGCCAACATTGACAATCCCTGACTGACAACTCTCATGAGACATCCTCACACTTACTATATGTAGGGGTGGGCAAAAAACCCGAGACCCGACAACCCGAACTGGCCCGACCCGTTTCCGACCCGATCGGGTCGGGTTTAGGCGGGTTCGGGTTTACATGTAAATAAAAACCGATTTTCGGGTTCGGGTATATGAACAAACCCGAAATTAAACCCGAACCCGAAAATATAACACCATCACCATGTGACCCGTCTTTTCCGAACCGGACCGACCCGTTTCGACCCGATATTTTCGGGTTTTTCGGGTTCGGGTTGAAATTTTCGAACCCGAACCCTTCGGGTTGGGGGCAGCACAAACCCGAACCCGGTTTGCCCACCCCTAACTGTATGACCCCCAAAGACATGGTTGTACATCTCATTACCTCTTCCACAAGGATAGTCCTGTGCTAAACCACTCACTATGATGAATTCGAGGCAAAGCACTCTGTTGCTTTCTGCCAAGAGGAGGTCACGCACTAAAGTGATTGGTACTATTACGTTATGTTGCTCAATAAAACTAGGAGTATATTAGTAAAAGCCACGTTATTTTGCTCACAGTATTTCCATCCATAACACATTTACTCTCAATGTTCATGCCATGAATGTGTTGGAAATATGATCTCAAAACCAATTATTGGAATAATTATGAGATAATTATTTCTTTTATTGTCACATTTATTGAATATTTATTAGGTATAATGTTGTAACATAAGATGTTACATAGTTATATTGTTAATTAAAATTGTAGAAAAGTCATGTCAATGATTAATGGATCAAAAGGCAGGAAATATGAATTTTTTGTTTCTTGTTCACTTGACAGTTGTTCTAGACCGATGTGCATATTTATGTACAAATAGGTTAATACTCGTTGAGCCTCTATTAAATAGGATGATAAATTCCACATTGAGGTAGTGACTTTAAGCAGACAAGTGGGTGTTATGTATGAGTACATACACTAAACGAGATCAAATATGGATACTGTAAGACCCCAAAGAAAACCGTGTCTACTTCATTACTAGATGAAGGATTCCATGACCTGTTTTGTATTAAAAGAGGCCTTGCTTGGTCAAGGCATGATTTAATGTTAAGAAAATGTATATGTAGTTATTTTGAATTTCCAATATGTGATGATTCAAATGCCATGGATGGAATTTAAATATTATAGTGACCAATTTCATGTTGCTAGATTAATTGTATATTTTCCTCAATATTCTTGATTTTATTTTTGAAGGATTTTCTTATGGATTATGTTATTGGGCTATTAAGGTTTAAATGGGTGGACTTAAAACCTAAAAGAATGGGCTGATAATGGACAGCCCATGCTTGGCCGAAAATTTGGCATGGTGGGCCTTGAAATTTAATCAAATGGGCTGCCCAATTACATGTGATGATGGGCCCTTGAAGTGTGATGTTGGGCTGCCATGAGGCTTATAACATTTGGTGTATATTGGGCTTATAATGGCATGCTAATGGGCTGCCAAAATAATCATGGAGATGGGCTTTGGAACGCATGATATTGGGTTGCCATGAAGCCCATGGCAATGGGCCTTGAAATGGTGTTATTGGGCCTTAAGGAAGTTGGACATTGGGCCTAAGCCCTTAGGCTTATGAATTGGGCTTTAGGATATGATGATGGGTCTTGAATTAAGGGCTTAATGGACTGCCCAATGGGCCATGAAAATTAGGTTAATAAAGTTAGGTTAGTGGAACTAATCCTATTTAAGTTTCCTAAGTAACTAGATTAGGATAAGTGAACTAAGTAGTTAGAATTCAACCAAATGAACTAAGAGAGTTAGCCAAACATTTAATGAAGGAGCTGAGTGTGTGGCTAGGGGTGATGGTCGACCAAGACAAGGGGACAAACATGGGCAAAAGCTGAAATGTTGGAGAAAAAGTGAAGGAACACCTCTTGGCCGAATTTAGTGGTGAGGTTCATGCCCTTTTGTCCTCACTTGTGACCTTACACGCCTATCACCTTCTTTTCCACTTCATTTGTGTTCATTTGGGTTACCTTAGTCGACCAACACATAGCTAATAGAGAGAAACACAAGCCAAAGCAAACTAAAGAGAAAGAGAGTCGAACCGAAAGCCAAAGGAGAGAAATCAAGGAGAGGCCAAAATTTTTGAACCAAAAGGCTGAGATTTGAGCTGGTGTCAAGGGGATTTTGTGTAAAGGGAAGAAGGAGGACAAGGAAGAAGAAGAAAGGAGAAGAAGGAAGTGAAGTAAAAAAGGTGTTGTGCAAAGGAAAAAGAGAAAAGAAACAAAGAAGCACTAAGGTAAAAACCGGATCTTGTTCTTTCTTGCTGGCCGAATTCTCTTGTGTATAGATCTTAGAGTTTGAGTTGTTTTATGCTTGAATATGGTGAGATCTGGAATGATTAAGAACCTTAGGTTGTTTAGTAGGTGAAGGAGAGGAGAAGCTTGCAAAGGAACAAAGAGAAGGAAGAAGGAACAACAAGGTAGGGACCGAACCACCATACCTCTTGATTGGCCGAACTAGTTGTGAATGGATCTTGATGTTTCATGTTCTTAGGTTGTTGAATCTTGCTAGATCTGGTAGTATTAAGATGTCTAAGGGTAGATCTAGCTATGTATATTCTAGATCTAGAGTTGTATGTTGGAAAAAATGCAAAGGGAAAACAATGTATGTTAAAGGATGTTGGATTTAAGCCTATGTTAGTTGTAAGTTGTGAATCTCTTTAGATCTATGATTATATATGTATTTAAATGTTAGATCTGGACATGTCATACATGAATGATGAGGGTGTGAAGTAAATGCATGCTAAGATGGATTGTAGAGTGCAAAGTATGCATGTTATAAATTTTCTAAGTATAAAAGGTGGGATTATGTGGTATGGCCGAATATAGTATACCTAGGGTTCCAAGATTAATTTTGTTCATAATTGGATCTGGTCATTGGTCATGTTATGTACAAGATTTATGACCCAATGCATTGGTAGGTGATTGCTAAGTGTAAAGGATGCATGCAAATTAAAGGAAACCAAAGGAAACATAATAAGTTGGATGAAATCATGTGCTGGCCGAAAATTTTACTTCATAGTATCTTATGTTTGTGCTTTGATTCTTAGATCCTAGGTTGTGAAATTGGTTGAATGGAGGATGGGATCACCCTTGGAGTTGAAGTTGTGACTAAAGGATGCATAAAATGGTAATGGCCGAATATCATAATGAAATGAAACCCTAAGTGCAATTTATAATAAATGGATTATCATTGTTGTGATGGATAAGGAAATTAGGGTTAGGCTAATTAGAATTAATATTGAAGAACCATGGTCATGTAATAAAAATATTTGAAACCCTAGTTAGGGTTAGTACTCGGGATTAATTGAGGTTTAAGGTCCAATTTAAGATTTAAGTGTGATTTAGTTATTAATAGTTTAATGTAAGGTTTAATGGAGTACATTAACTAATGGGAGACTTGGGTTTAATCCCAAATCTATTAATTGTTGATTAAAACCCTAATCGAGAATAGATATATAAATATATTGTAATAGAGTTTAATAATTAAATAACCTAAGTTTAAATATTATTAGTTAAAGAAGAGTAAATAAAATACTTTAAAAGATTAAAAGAATTTCAGTTATATATATATGTTTAATGATTACGTACGATTTCTTAAAGTCTAAGAAATATTTGAATCGCTTGTAGGCGATCTACGTGTCTTATACACTACCAAGGAAGACCAAGTGTAAGTGGATACTGTAAGTGGACAGTAAGTGTTTCTTTTTCAAAACTGGAATGACACACTGCATCGTTTCATAAACAAGCATGAGAGTTTAATCGAGCATGACACGACATGTGCATTGCATGAATTTTTCAAGAAGAATATTTATGCAATGATTTTATGGAAAGACTATGAAAATTTTTATGAAACGATAAGTTAAGTTAAGGGGCACTGGTCGGTACCGTACCATCAAGATGGACTCCTATACCGAAGGACGAATGCGAGAAGGATGGGTGAATCCAAGAGGCTGTGCAAACCACACTGAAGGACATTGAGAAGGTGTGGGCCTCCAAGGGTCATGTCTAGCCACTGAAGGAAAAATGCGAGAAGGTGTGCTAGCTTGACCGTATGTAAGTCTCCAAGGGAAATCGGGGACGATTCCAAAGGGAACGCACAACCCTGACTTCAGGGGTTAAATGGAGCGAGCCCACAAGTAAAAGATATGAAATGGTTATGAAAAGGCCAAGAGTGGCACAAGTATGAATAAATAATTTTCAAGGGCCTGGGGCCGAAATTAAGCAAGAGTATATGCATATCCATGACATGCATGTGCATCACTTATCAAGTTCTTTCTTCATGATTAAGCAAGCATAAGTCAAGAGCATGTTTCAAAGTTATGTCTTTCACTTACTGAGTCTTTTTGACTCACGTTTTTAAAATTGTGTCGTTCCAGATGCCACAGGTGAAGAGAGTCAGGAGGACTACCTGACTTAGAAGGACCCAGATGAAGTTCATATTTTTGATAATGGTGACCCGATCGATGAGATCCGTCACTAGTTGGGTTTTTAAAATATTATATATGTTTTGTATGCAAACTTAATGAGAACCTTGATTATGTAAGATTTAGCTTGAATCCCTCGCGATCTTGTATGTTTCCGCCGTAAGCACGTAAGTAAGTAAGTAAGAACGCTGGAGCTATCCGGGGGATAGCTCGCGGCTGTCACGGTCCCTGCGGGATGCCGTTCGGGGCGTGACAGATACCTTCTGGAAGTGATCCTTGATGTTGAGAAGGTATTCAACACAATTAATTTATTGTATCCTTATACCTAAGAGATGTATGCACGTTTATTTGTTGTGTACTTGTGCTATAACCGAGTCATTTGGTGATGATCTTTTGAGATCAAATATTTTAGACAATTTTGGGGTTTTGTGCATGATAAATTGGTTTGTATGAATGCTCAAGAAGGAATGCACTAGTCTATTTGTGAGATAGTATCTTCAGTATATCTGTATAGAGTTAGACTCGAAAAGAAATCACTAGCTAATGGAATTTTACGAAAATAATTTTCGAAAATAATATATATATTTATTTGTAAAATTATTTTTGGAAACGGTTGAGAGTTCAACGAGTTATAGATTGTGAATTAAGAATTGTATAAGCTAGGGACTTAATCGGTGATATTATTCCGGTCCTATTAGCTAATGTTGAATATAGTTTGGTGGAAGAATAAATAAACAAATAATTGTTAGCAAAAGAGATTTTACCAACCAAAAATAGTCTCACTATCTCGGAGGTCAATTGTGATATGTCAATGGACATGATCACACTTTATAGAAGTCCATAAATTTGAAATACAAAATATAAGAGATTTAATGAAAAAGAGTTTTTTTATGATGATACAGCCGAGATTTGAAATCCATACAGATCTCATGCATAAGCACAATTGAAGCTATGAGTGAGCCATTATAAATAATTCTGAATTTCATTTGTGAGTAGAAAAGGTCATTTTAAGCGAGAATCGTTCCCTCTCTAAAATTTTCTCTCTAGAGTTCTCTCTCTCAAGAACTGTGTGTGTGGATCTGAAGGAGCCAGAACGTTTGAGCTGTCGTATTTCAATGATCAAATTTCACTGCGAATCTTACAGAATGAAATGAATATGTCAATCAATGCGTTTTTATTCCAAATTAACGATAAATTTAAATTCAAGATCAACAAAGCATTTAATCCAACCCAATTCACATAATCTATTCGAATGAAATGCATATTTAATTTTATCACGTCATAGGCACTTTCCTTTGCATTTTTTTTCTTTAATCAGTACATGAGCCTTAATAATGAAAAAGACTAACATAAAATTATGCCAACAAATAGAACATTTCCCCAATTGTTTCATATTCATCAACATGCTTGACAAGAAAAAATTATGGAAAAAAAATTCTTCATGTTTTTAACAACCATTTTGTTCTAATATATGTCTGAGTAACAATGATAACATTTCAATAGATTTTGTTTCACATGCTGGATTCTCATTCTATTTAGCTACTAACTTCTTTTAAACTCTTCCCAAAACAATAGAATATAACGAATTCGCTAGAACTATTTATTTTGATGATAGAGCACCATATGACCGTTCATCTCTTCTGTAATTTGCAGAAAATAAATTTCCATCTTGTCCTAGTTTGATTATTTGCTAGTTAGTTTCAATGCTTCATTTGTTATTCATTAAACAAGCACGCATCTAACATCCTTATCATCTCACAATACCCATAAGATATAAATACAACAACAACAAAGCATGACGTTCCAGCATCAAATCACTCAAGAATGTTCTGCACATTATAATTTTCTAGCAACTATAAATCTTCAGAGATATTCATCACTAAGTCACCCAAATCTCTCCAGTTTATAACCATCACTCAAGGAACTGTTTATACCCTTTACAAGATGCTGGAAATAATAGAGAAACCCTTAATACAGAGGATCAAAACTGCCTCTTCAAAACAGAGCACCCGAGTGCTCTAAACGCCAACTAGGACCCGTTTGAGTCGACATCTCAGGACCTGAAGACGCTAGAAAAGTCTGGACAATGTTCCTAAAAAGGCCCCCTAAGAATCTGTTTTAAACAAACTCCCTGTCACAGTGAATTTTGAACAAAAAGGATTTCATTCTCTCTCTTATAGACTAATATACCACATGCATTTGCCAACAAGCCATAAGAACATGCAAAACTCGAGAAACCTAACACGCCAACTAGTTCAGTGCCGAACCTAGTTCCCCAAGTGCAAACCATGACCTAGTTCAATCAAAAACTAATATTTTTATGGCCATGCAAGACTCGGATGGGACAAGCGTTGAAACCATTTCAAGGTTCACCTCTTGTTTCCATAAACGTCACTCATTTCTCAAACTTATTTGCATGCCAACCCATTTAAACGTCAAAAGTCAACACCCACAGTCACAATAAGAACATATCCGGGCATGCATGTACATAACAATTTTCAGATTTTGCCAAATATCTCATAACAGAAACTGTTTTCATAAAAAAATAAAAAATCCTTACTTTAACAACATGAAATCATGAAGAAATTCAAGAAATACACCCATCCCCTTTTTCTTTGATGAAACACCTATGTCACTTAACATTTTTCTGTGAAACTTTGACCTAAAATCTAACCGCGCATGTCTTTCTAGACTCCAAAATGTGCATCTAATCCAACATGCAAAAATAACAGAATTTCTATGCAAAATTAAACATCCAACTTGGCTCACGGGTCTCCCTTTTAACTCTAAATTAGTACATATAACCCCCCTTACCTTGCTTTCCTTAGCTTCAAATGCTTGATCAGGATCTAGATTCAACAAAGAGACACATGCCTGAAAGGGAAACATGAGAAAAATTACTTCTTCTTGAACCTTTCACCACACGCTAGCAACACCTTTCCCTGTTCTTTTTTTTTCTTCCTCTTCGAATTGGCCCTCGTTCTCTCTCTCTCTACTTCACTATCACCCTTTGCCTCTACTTTCTTCTCACAGTATGGCAAGGAAACCGAGTCTCCCTTTCTCTCTCACAATTGGGTTTTGGTGCAAGTTGTGTAAACATTCCCCCTTAGCAAGCTTTTATCTTAACAGCCGGGCATACAAAGTCATTGGGCTTGACTTTCTCCTTCGTTGTTAAGCCCAATAAGTCTAAGATCAAAGCCTAAGAGTGATTAATTTTTTTTTTAAAAAATAAATACTACTAATTTCAAATGTGTCAAAAGAAACAAAAAAAGGTCATCAAAAGTATTCTATTTGTGAAAAAAAATTAATAAAAGAACTCTAAAAAATAAACCCAATTTGGGATTGAAAAAAAAGAAATATATGAATTGAGTGAAACTAAAAAAGAAAAAAATTATAATTGTCACGCTCCGTGTCTGTTGTGAGTCCTAGGATTAAGGCAACCCAAGAGGGGGGTGAATTGGTTTTCTAAACTTTTCTCTTTTAACCCTCAAAAACATGTTTGCAGGTAAATACTATTTTAGCACAACTATATATATGCAATAAGTATAAATAAGTATTAAATGTAAAAATAAGGGTAAGAGAAGCAAACACGTAATTTTTAAGTGGTTCGACAAATCCGCCTACATCCACCTCTCAAGCTCCTTCACTGAGCCTTCCAATATCATACACTCTAGCTTCCGGGTGCTAGAGAACTGTACAAGTATTTTCTTCGGGCTCAATACTCAAACCCACTCAAGTGGTTTTTCGGGCTCACCACTCACAACCTAACCAAGTTTTGAGATATACACTCTCTAAGCTTCTTCTTTAGTGAACAACCTCACTGAAGGAAACACCTCTCTTGATAAGGTAAATTGAAGAATAAAAATTCTATTGATAGAGTAGATTTGGAAGGCTCTATCTCTTGATTCACACAAAGACAAGGATATGAAAGTGTGTTTTGTGTAAATGATATGAGAAACATATAATATGAAGGTTTAGAATATTTCTCAACTAGTAGAAATGATGTCACGCCCCGAACGCCATCCCGCAGGGACCGTGACAGCCGCGAGCAATCCTGAGGAAAGCTCCAGCGAACATCCTTAACATGCAGCGGAAAGAACATAGGACCGAGAGAGAGAGAGACGGGCCAACTCATAACATAACTTCATAAAGGTCCTCAATTAAGCATGGTATCATAAATTACACAATACATGAATAACACATAAACAGGTGACAGATCACATCGATCAGGTCACAACAACAAAATAGATAAGCATCTTTCTTCTAGGTCAGATAGTCCTCTTGAATTCCTTCACCTGAAGCATCTGGAATGATACATTTTTAAAAAAACGTGAGTCAAAAAGACTCAGTAAGGGATAAACATAACTTTAAAGCATGATCTTAAAATTTGGACTTGATTATTATGAGAAATCATAATTCATGATGCACATGCATGTTCCATGATTATGCATGTGCCCTTGATCGTAAAACTTGTTCATGCACTTGAATTTGGCTCTTGGCCCTTGAAAATAGTTCATTCATAACTTGTGGGCTACTTACGCTCCATTTAACCCCTGGAGTCCGGGTTGTGCGTTCCCATCGAAACCGTCCCCATTACCCTTGGGGATATTTCATTTGGTCGAGCTAGCCCTTGAAGTGGCCCCTGACCTGATGGCTAGACACGACCCTTGGAGGCCCACCCCTTCTCATTGTCCTTCAGTGTGGTTGCACAACCTCTTAGGATTCACCCAACCTTCTCTCGCATTCGTCCTTCGGTATGGGAGTCCATCTTGATGGTACGATACCGACCAGAGCCCTTAACTTGACTTGTCTTATCATAAAACTTTTCATATGTCATTGCATAAAAATCACTTTAAAAAAAACATGCAATGTTCGTGTCATGTCATGCTTGTTCATGAAATGTCATGCTTATTCTTGAAACTATCCAGCGTACCACTCCAGTTTTGTAAAATGTAAGTTTACTTACAATCCACTTACCTTGGTCTCCTTGATTATGAGACGGTGCTTCGCCTACAAGCGATTCAATTATCACATTTAGATGCTTAGGAACTAATTACATAAGCACACAAAGAAAAATACTTGAAATTAGTTCGTTTTTCCAAAAGTACATTTCTAAAAAATACTATTTTATTTTCAAAGGTTCACTTTAGAAAACTTACATAAAACACTTGAGAAAGTAATTATCATATAACATATCCTAATAGCATATAAAGTCCAAAAACAGCAACTATTAAGATATCAAACTCCAAGTTCGATATATAGGAGATTTAATAAGCCCACTCGAGCGCCTGTCGAGCACTGGTCGAGCGCCAACACACTGTCCAACTTCCATCAACCCTAGCTCGAGCGGCGGTCGAGCGCAAACTCACTGTGTGAAAAATTTCCCAAATGCCGCTCGAGCACCTGTCGAGCGTTGCTCAGATGGCAAGTCACTATCCACCATATTTCCTTAAGGCCGCTCGAGCGCCTGACGCACGCTAGTCGAGAGCGATGATACCTAAAAACAGAGTGCTAAATCTTCCTATTCCAACAACCTAAAACCTAAACATGATCCCGAGGTTGATTCCACTGACCAAAGACCATTCCACACATCCTAATACATGCCTAAACGAATCTTCATATACATATCAACCCGAGGCACCCTCTTAACATAAGATGTTTAGGGTTTCTAATTCCAAACCGCTCAATCCTTAACTAGATTTCCATATCCAAGCCTCTTAGCCATCAACCATCTCATGCATGCAAATCTAGAAGAATATGACCAAACCCACACAATATACCAACATGCATGATAATTCCTCAAGCTGAAATTTAATCAATCCTCCAATTAATCCCTTCCTCCAAACCACGATAACCTCAACAGACCCAACCTAATCAAATCTACTCATGCATGTATACAAGATAACAACATGGTATATTGGCCAAATCAAAGAAAAACAGGACATGCAAGGTTCGGCCAACATCAATTTCACCTTCAACCATATTCGGCCTTACCTTGGTATTTGGACACAAGCTTGATTAGATAAGAGAGCACCTAGCATAAAAGTATCTAAGGTCAGAAACTATGGAGGAAAACAACTAAAATAGCACATGCAAATCAAAATCTACCTCTACCTCCAAGTAAAGCACTCGGCTTACCAAAAACTTCACTACCCTACAGCTTTCGGTTACTCCCACTAGAATGACTTCAAGGGCTGAGAAAGGTGTTGAATAGGTGGTGAGATGAAGGTTTAAAGTGAGGGAAAAGGAGAAGAACAGCTGCTGGAAAAAGCTTGAAGAAAACAAGGCAAAGCTTGGAGCTTGAAGTGGTTCGGCCAAGAGAGAGAGAGCAAGCTTAAATGGTGTGTTTCTGTCAAAGGAGAAATGAGCTGAGCAAAGAAGAGATATCCGGCCACAAGAGAAGGAAAGCAAGCTGAGCAAAGAGAGGTGAGCTTCGGTCAAGGGAAAAGGCAAGCCAACTGAAAATGGAGAGAAGTTGATCACCAAAGAAAGAGAGTCAGGAGAGGTTAAGCAAATGGATGGAAAGAAGTGAAAAGCTAGAGTGAACTGAACATGTGGTGAGGGAGAGATGTACGGTGAAGAGTGTAATGCAAAAGGGTGAAAATGAATCTAGCCTAAGATGTGAGAAAAGGGGAAAAACTTTGTTAATAACACCTATGGCCATTGGTTGCTATGGGTGGTGACATGATCCTTGTCTTTTCACTTTCAATTCACTTCATGTGAGACCCCGATTTTCTCATACGTAATTCCTTATGTATTATCTTTTATTTTCCAATGTAATAGCTTTTATTTCTTCATGGGGCTATGTTTTTGGCCAATGTATGGCCTAATCCTTATGTTATGGTATTTCGATTAAAATGGGATTTTATTCCATAAAATCTCTTTAAATAATTTTAATGCCATTTTATGCAAGTTTAAATTATATTTATTTTAGGAGCCGAAATTTGCAAGTAAGTTTCTCTCTTACAAATTTATATTTTTCATTTACTTAATATGTTTCATGGACCATAGAATTTGAATTATGATTTAAGAATTTCATGTATAAGCCGAAAATGATTAATGGATTAAATGATGGAATTCTTTTGAAAACATGGATTGAATATTTTTATACCTTTCATATGTGACATGTATTATTACCATGTGGCCTATATTATTAATAGAATTTCCATTTGAATATTCAATGATAAGCTATGTATTTATGTGATAAGTCTAAGAGAAGATTTAATTGATAAGCACACTTGCTTATCATAATGATAAGCAAGCATGATGATAGGTTGAGAAACTTTTAGGGTGATAAGACCTTGTGATTATTGTAGAGATAGGCTAGGGCCATTATCACATGATAAGATATCATGCTTATGAGGTGATAAGCTATTGGAATGGTTAGATAAGCAAGAGAGCTTATGAAGTGATAAGTCAGGTGAGAGAGAAAACCAAGTTGAAAGTTGGTTGCAATTTAATGTGGAAGTAACTAGGTTGGTTGGAAAGCAACCAAACTAAGCAAAGGGCAAGGCATTTACGTGAAAGGGGTAGAAGTGAATTTGAAAAGCCATTAAGTGAGGCCATGTGAAGTGTAAGAAGTGTAAGAAGTGATAAGACAACACATGGAAGTAAAAAGAGAAGAGAAAAGCAAGGGAGAAGGAGTGATTGTCGATGGACTCATGTGAGGAGAGAGAGTGATGTAATTCAAGGCAAGCCACGCTTAGGGAGACAAGGAAGTGATGTGAGAAAAGAGGTGAAAAGAAATAAAAGAAGAGAGAGAGAGATGGAACCCAAGCATGGCCGACCAACACCCCCCTTCCTTCCCTTTCCTCTTTCAAATTTCTCTCTTGTCAATTCACTCTCCCAAGCTTTATGTCATAGCAATTACTCTCCTTGGGAGACTCATTCTCTCACACCTCTCATTGCAAAGCTTTGGCCAAACCATTCATGCACTCCATTCTCTCCCATTTCAAGCACTTGGCCGAAACTTGCAAGCTCTCTCAACTCTCTCCCATTTTGCTTCTCTTAGCCGAACCATACACTCAAGTTCAAGGTTTGTTCCTTTTTTCTCTTGCACTCTAAACCATACT
This sequence comes from Myrica gale, assembly GCA_963930655.1. Classification (NCBI taxonomy): domain Eukaryota; kingdom Viridiplantae; phylum Streptophyta; class Magnoliopsida; order Fagales; family Myricaceae; genus Myrica; species Myrica gale. Next base: position 8,942,997 of record OZ005619.1, on the reverse strand, counting down.
ATTCTTGCCTTCCAAATCTCATTCTAAAATCCAAGTTCAAACCTCTTTTGTTGTGGACAAAAATCTCTCTTGGTGCAAACACATTTCCTTCCTTGAAAAACCTAACCATTTGACATCATTTCCCTTCAAGCTTACCATATTCTCTTAACCACCATAGAACCTCCTTTAAATCAAGCTTGGACATTTCTAAGGAGAGTGGACCGAAACTTTGAAGGAAGTGAAGTTAGGAAGAGTTGGTAAAGGTTGAAGGTGAGTTTGGTTCTATTGATGATCTTGCCTTAAGTTTCACAAGTACTAACCAAAGGTATTTTATTTTCTAGGTGCTCAAGCTTGGATAAACAACAAGGTAAGGTTAATGTGATGTTGTTGGGTTAGCATAAGTGGCCGAATGGCCTATGTATAAGATCTTGAAGTTAGGTTGTGATATGTCTTGATGTTGTTAGATCTTGAATGCTTAAGAACCCTAGGTTGTTTAAATGCTAGATCTAACCATGGAAACCCTAGATCTAAGGTTGAATGTAAAGAAAAAGGCAAATGGAGAACAATGTATGTTAAAGGAAGCTAGATCTAGGTCTTGATGTGTTGATTTGATGAAAGTTAACTATTTTGCTTAGATCTATGGATGTTAGTGTGTATAAAGTGTAGATCTAAGGTTGATGGAAATATTTGATGAAAAGATAAAGTGTATGCATGCTAGTTAGGTCACAATACAAAGGATGTGCATGTTATGATTTTTAACATGAAAAAGGTGACATTTTGGGGGTATGGCCGAATATGAGATGTGTAGGATTTCATGCATAGTTTTGTATATATTTAAATCTGGACATTGGCCATGATATGTGCAAGATTTATGACACTATGAATGGTAGATGATTATGTTAAGTATTAGATGCATGCATGTTGAAGGAAATAAAGAAACTTAGTCTTTTGGATGAAATCATGTGTGGCCGAATATTATGAGCATAATGCATGGTGATATGCTTTGATTTATAGATATTAGGTTGTGAAATTGTTGAATGGAGGATGGGATCACCATTGGAGTAAAAGTTGTGACTAATTGGTGCATTAAATAGTGATGGCCGAATGTTGTAAGAAATATAACCCTAAGTGCAATTTATAAAAAATGGATTATCATTGTTGTGATAGATATAGAAATTAGGGTTTAATCTAGTTGGAACAAATATTGAAGAACCATGATCTTTTAATAAATTATTAATTGGAACCCTAGTTAAGTTTTACTCAGGATCAATTGAGGTTTAAGTCCAAGTTAAGATTTAATCGTGAACAATTTATTAATAGTTTGATATAAGGTTTTAATGAAGTACGTGTAATAAAAAGAGACTTAGGTTTAATTCTAAACCTGTGAGTATTAATTTAACCCTAATCGAGGCATGTACATGGATATATATATTTTTATTTCAATAAAAATATTAATGATTTAATAAACTAAGTTTTGAATATTGTTAAGGAAAAGAATAAATAAAATATTTTTTTAATGATTAAATGAATTTCGGTGATATATATATATATCTTTGGTTGATGACCGATTTCAAAAATGAAAATATTTAATGATTGCATACTATTCTTAAAGTCTAAGAAATATTTGAATCACTTGTAGGCGATCCACGTGTCTGTATACACGACCAAAGAAGACCAAGTGTAAGTGGATACTGTAAGTGGACAGTAAGTGTTCTTTTTCAAAACTGGAATGACACACTGCATCGTTTCATGAACAAGCATGGATTTTAAGTAAGCATGACATGACATGTGCATTGCATGAATTTTTCAAGAAGAAGTTTATGCAATGATTTTTATGAAAAGACTATGAGAAGTTTTTATGAAACGATAAGTTAAGTCAAGGGGCACTGGTCGGTACCGTACCATCAAGTTGGACTCCCATACCGAAGGACAAATGTGAGAAGGATGGGTGAATCCAAGAGGTTGTGCAACCCACGCTGAAGGACATTGAGAAGGTGTGGTGCCTCCAAGGGTCATGTCTAGCCACTGAAGGACATTGAGAAGGTGCGCTAGCTGACCGTATGTAAGGTCTCCAAGGGAATTCGGGGACGGTTCCGAAGGGAACGCACAACCCTGACTTCAGGGGTTAAATGGAGCGAGCCCACAAATAAGAAATATGAAATGATTATGAAAAGGCCAAGAGTGGCACAAGTATGAATAAGAAAGATCTTCAAGGGCCAAGGGCCGATTTCACGATCAAACATGAAAAAGATATTCTCAAGGGCTTGGGGCCAACTTCAAGCAAGAGCATATGCATATCCATGAGCATGCATGTGCATCACTTACCAAGTATCTTTCTTTCATGATTAAGCGGGCATAAGTCAAGAGCATGTTTTAAGTTTTATGTCTTTCCCTTACTGAGTCTTTTTGACTCACGTTTTTAAAATTGTGTCGTTCTAGATGCCTCAGGTGAAGAGAGTCAGGAGGACTACCTGACCTAGAAGCCCAAGAATTTATGTTTCATACTTTTGATGATAGTGACCTGATCGTCACTAACTGGCTTGTTATGTGATATATATATGTTTTGTATGAACTTAATGAGAACCCTGATTATGTAAGATTAGCTCGAACCCATCGCGATCCTGTACGTTTCCGCCGTAATCAAGTAAAAATATAAGTAAGAACGCTGGAGCCATCTGGGGGATAGCTCGCGGTTGTCACGGTCCCTGCAGGATGCCGTTCGGGGCGTGACACTTCATTACTTTGTCTCCAAGTTAAGCCACTCACGTGAATCTCCTTGTCTCTAGAATTCTCTCTTCTTGCCATTCACGTAAAACACTCTTGTCATTTCACTTTTCTTTTATTTTATTTTACCACTTATCACATAGGTACATTAACTTATCACAATATATATATATACACATTAGCTTATCACCACAACTTATCAACTTATCTATATCAACACAACAACTTATCTCAATGATAAACACTCTAGCCTATCTCTTTGATAATCACAAAAGCTTATCTCCCTAATAAACTCTCTAGCTTATCACTTATGATAAGCACTTTGCATTATCTCTTTTATAATGCATTAGCTTATCACTATGATAAACTCACTAACATTTATTTAATAAACACTATAACTTATATTTTAAATTCTATATCAAGCTATTTTATAAATCTAATAACTTATCATTTATTTTCTCTAATGATGCTTAAGCCTACATAATCCAAGACACATAATAATTTATATGCTCAACATAATTTCATAACCATAAATCATTATATCATGATTTTCTACTTTGAGATTTTCGGCAATGAGAAATAAAATTTCTCTTCATATATCTAACTTCATGAATTATGGAGTATAAATATAAGCAATGGAAAAATAAATTCATAAGAGAAATCTCTTTGAATAAATTCGGCTCATAGGAAAATAATAATAGACTTGTACTAATAAGCTTTCACAATGATAAAGAAAGTATCTAGAGAAAATCTTAAATGAAATTTCATAAGAAAATTAATGTACCATAAACATTAAACTTAGGTCATATATTGGCAAAAAATATGGCCCCTTGAGTTAAGTCAAAACGAATACATAGGAAAATAACAAAAACGAAGTTCGGGGTCTCACAAATGATATGTGTGAAGGTGTATTTATAAGCCACGTATAAAAAATAGCAGTTTATAGCCATTGGGAGTCGTCTGCTAAAACAAGTCGGTCGACTGCTTCAAGTTACCATTACCTAATGGTCATATTTTCAGAAGCTCAACGACTCTATTTTAAAATCAACCGGTCGACCCCTATACCAAGTGGTTGAAGACCGGTCGACCGCTTCATTAGCCGGTCGACCTCTTCAACTTAAGCACATGATTCGGTTCTTTTAAAACCATGTTTTTGACAACTTTCAAAGACCCAATTTTAAAGTCTTACTTCCCATAAGTATATGAATGGTTTGGGAGTTAGATTGAGGTGTTTTGAAACCTTTAAAAATATTTAATCTTTCAAACAAAAGGTAAAACGATTTACGCAAGTTTTGAAAGATATGCAAGTGTGATTCATAATACTTGTCAAAAGTGAAACAAAGAGTTACAAGGATTATACCCTAAGGTCTTGAATCTTTACTTTTGAGCTCCTTGATCTTCTTTCTTCGAGTTTTTGGCTCTTTCATCAAAACGTCTTTTTCTTTGAAGATGTCTGTTTTATAAACTTGATCCATTTTTTGAAATCTTCAAAATCTTGATTGTGCACAAAAGCCAACACTTGTACGTACCCCCTAGGCTCACCTACAGAGATGATATGCATACAGGCGGGGATTACGACATGAACCGGTTCTATGAAGTACTACTTGTGAGACCCCGATTTTAGGTCTGTCAAGTTATTGCTTATGACCTCTTAAGTGCGTATTATTGCAAGTGTATGTATGATTAAATTTGTGATTTTTGAGGTAAGTGTCGACACATTGGAGCATAGTGTCGACACATTAGAGTAACACCCGAAAGTTTACCTTTTTCTGGAGCCCAAAGTGAATTTTGACCAAGTGTTGTAAGTGTCGACACCTTGGGTCATAGTGTCGACACATTAGACCGATACCCGAATGTTTATATTTTTCCGGAACTAGAGTGATTTTTGACTAAGTGTTGGAAGTGTCGACACCTTGAGTGATGGTGTCGACACATCCAACTAAAACCCGAAAGTGTGCATTTTTCCAGAACTCCCGTGAATTTTGACCAAGTGATGGAAGTGTCGACACCTTAAGTGATGGTGTCGACACATCTAACTGAAACCCGAGAGTTTACATTTTTCCCACTTTGGCTAAGTGTTGGAAGTGTCGACACCGTGAGTGATGGTGTCGACACATCTTACTAAATGTGTTGTAAGTGTCGACACCTTGAGTGATAGTGTCGACACATATAACTACATTCTGAAATTTTACGGATTGAAAATACGTGAGGTGAAATTCATGTGAAAAAGGGGGAAATAAGGGAGGGCAGCCTTGTCTTTTCCCCAAGCCCCTTTACGTATAAGCAGCCCACCCCCAAATCGAAAAGTCATTTTGCCCTAGCTCCCACCGAAGAAGAGAAGAGAAGAGAAGAGAAGAAAGAAAGAAGAAGAAGAAGGAGAAAAGAAGAAGAAGAAAGGAAGAAGAGAAAGAAAGAGAGAGAGAAGGAGGTGAGTGGTTATGGCCGGCCAAGCCATACCCATTTTCACCTATGTTCTCTTTTTCCTTTGAATGGTTGTTGTGATGGTTGTGTGTTGTTAGATTTCTCCTTGAGATTCATGTGTTTTCTTTGAAGAAAATGTAGATCTAGTGAGTTTTAGAGAGTTGTATGGATTGTGCACAAAGCCATGGAGAATGTGGTTAGATCTGGGAATTTATAAACCCAAGAGAAACCAACTTGCATACTAGGTGTTTGATAAAAGACCAAAGGGAGTGAAATAGATGCAATAACCTTTGTTCTAGTGATGAAATCATTGTTTTTGGTTGGAAGTTTTGAGTTGTATGTGTAAAGTTTACGTCTTGTATATGAGGTTATATGAGGAGGGCACTTGGGGCAAAATTTCGTGGGTGTTGGATGATTTTGTACGACGAAGTATGTGTATGACGAAGTATGAGATATTGAATGAGGAATAAGGACGATTTTGTATGATGAAGCGTGAGTAATTGATTGATTACTCTATACGTCTAGTAAACCTATGAATAACAATGGTATGATCCAATTGTAGGTAAAGGGGCATTCAACCCACAAGCAAGCGAAGTAAGAGGAGCTTACGTTTGTAAGTGAAAATCTTTACAAACTGGAATGATACACTGCATGAAGAATATTTATGAATAAGCATATCAAGTATGACATATCAAGCATGACATTACCAAGCACGACATGAATGCATCATGATCATTTGCATTCATTTTCCTCATGAGAAATGAGACATTTTATGCAAATGAAAGTACCATTTTTATGCTACTTATGACAAGTTTTATGACAAGTTAATTAACGAACCCAAGTCGGTCGGTACCGTACCAAGTCAAGAAGGTGCATCCATACTGAAGGACGTTTACGTGAAGGGTGGATGTCACCTAGGACACCCATACCGAAGGATGCTTGCAAGAAGGATGGGTAGTCCAGGAGGTATGTGCAATCACACTGAAGGATGCTTGCAAGAAGGTGTGAACCTCCAAGAGTCGTGTCTAGCCACTGAAGGACATTGAGAAGGTGTGCTAGCTCGACCATATGTAAGGTCCCCAAGGGAAATAGGGGACAGTTCCAACGGGAACGCACAACCCTGATGCCAGGGGTAAATGGAGCTCAAGTAGCCCATAGGATAAGAATGGAAAAGATTTTCCAAAAGAAAGAGCTTTATAAGTATAAGAGATGTTTTCAAGAGCAAGTGCATGTGCATATGCAATCATGAGGCATACACGTGCATCACGATTCATGATCATGCATGAATTACATACGTATACATGATATTTAAAGTTCAAGTTTGTGATTATTTCAAGTTAAAGCTCATGATATTTCAAGTTGTACTTGAATTACATTATGTTCAAGTTTGTAATTATTTCAAGTTTAAGCGCATGCTTATGATTTTAAGTCAAGTGCATGCTTATGATTTTAAGTTCATTATGATATCGAGTTCATGATGATTTCAAGTTTAAAAGCAAGTGTATGATTTCAAGTTCAAGATTATGAGTTCAAAGAATAAGTTCATGGTTTCAAACTCACGATTTCAAGTTCATATTTGCAAACCATGATTTCAAGCTCATGTTTTAATTATAATTCCTTACTGAGTCTTTCGACTCACAGATGTTTTCAATTGTATCATTCCAGATAACAATTCAGGTGGGAAAATCTAGAAGAGGGACCGATGGGAACGTCCTCATCTCTCTTTGTTGTTTCATAAAAGGTTAGATGAAATTTTGAAGAGTCGTCATGAGCCTCCGTTGTGTGGTGGTCATGGGTTGTTCGGACTAGTAGAGTTCAAGGTTTTTGATGTCTAGTATCTTAGTCGTGGTTATCAGAAACAGAAGTTGAAGAGTTCATAGGAAGTACTAAGAACGCTTATCAGGCATCCTGTGAATGTCTATGTTATGTGTATAAGGATTCAAGATGTATTACATATATGTTATGAGTAGGTCCGTATTAAAGTTTTGTTGGAATCCCTTAGGACTTGTACTTCAGCCATGCTGACATGATATGTAATTTGGATGCTTTCACTATTGCCGTTGTAGTCAATTGTGTAAGTTGAAGTTTATGTAAATCTCTTTGGCCCATCTCTCTCAGTTGTAGGTGTTTATGTTTTAAAAAAAAAATATATATATATATCCGCTGCAAGATTAAGAGAAAACGCTGGAACATTCATTGAGTGAATGTTCGCGGCTGTCATTAACCCCTTCGGGCTAGCGTTCGGGGCGTGACACTACTAGTTGATTTTGAAAAGGCTTAGTGGAAACGTTTAGTTAAAAAAATATATGGGAATTAGAAACTTGTTAAGAAAATTAGGTTTTCAGGAAATTAGTGAAAAAGCGACATTAATAAATACATTAATAATAGTCTTTGAAGTTTGAAACTCTTGAAAATAAAAGAAAATGGAATTAAAAGAAAAGGAAAACATAAGAATACAAAAATGAAAGAAATAAGATAAGAGAAATTTTGAAGAGATAAATACACAGTTCCACTACTAATCACGATTTTTCTCTTTTTACAAGAGATTTCCTTCAAGAGGATTACAAAAAGAAAGAGAAATAGAAACAAAAGTGGAATATTTCTAAGGCTTTTCGTACTAATACAACTGTGATTCTAAAACGTCATACATAAAAGCCAACGGAACTAAAAAGAGACTGGACAACATCTAAGTTAACAAATCCTTTGCATCAGTGTCGGAGGTTAGGTCTACGATCTCGGTCTTGGGAGAGACGCGGCTACCTTCTGCCGGTGGAGAGGTAACTATACGCAGGAGGGTTGGGTCAACATCAACCAGCCTGAAATCCTCAAGTCGAGGGATTGGGGTAGTGGTGGTCCTTTAAGATACCAGTGGGGCTCGTGCTCCACTGGTATCTAGAACGTGTCAATAACCCATGTTCGTGTATCTTCAGCACTAGGAGTCCCTACTGCACTCTGTTTAACCCCCAAGATTAAGGTTGTGCATCCCTCCTCTCCTCTGTGACTGTCCCATTCATCATGCACACTAAGACCTAGTTAAGCAAGCCTATTGGGCCTTATAATGGAGTGTTCCAGTCTGATCAGATATGTGCCTCCTAGTTGAAACCCATTTTCTATTTCATTTTATTTATTTATTGCTTAATGGGCTGATTATGACCTTTAATGAGGTCTTGTGATTTGGGCCTCGAATTTAAATGGACTTGGTCCCAAATTTTTACCCTAAGTCCTATAAATAGATTTTAACACTGCCATGGGCCCAGATTTTACGTTAGGATATTTTTACCCCTGATTTTATAGAAAGCCCGAAACTGCCTTTAATGGCCTTTTTGGTCAATTATACCCTTATTACACATTTTTTCTTGTTGAAATTTTTAGGGCTCATTTAGTATACCACAGTGACCTACTTAAATTTTCTCAAGGTCTAACTCCACATGTTTTTTACAAAAACATGGTAGTAAGCAATCGGGTACAACAAAAGTAATGTAAAATGTCATGCATGGCATTAGTTCCCTTTTTACAGCACCCATACATGATCTCTAGCACACATATTACTCTTTTATCTCAACAAAACCACTTGCTCATAGGTCAGTTCCGAACATATCATCATTTGAAAGGATTACATATGGAAAAAGTATCAAAAGGCTTGCAAAAGCCAGAGATGAACATGCATGCTTTCTCTCCTCTCCCTATGGCCAACCTGTGACCCTCTTGCTCTCATATCCACCATTTTACTTACTGACAGAGACTTGTAAAATATTCAAATCATCATTTACACATGAACAAGGCTAAGCATGAAAACTGTGAGAGCTGTAGAAATAGCTTTTAATTAATAGTGCTAAGCGTGAAAGCTGTGATTTCCATCGATTTTGAAGCATGCTAACTGTCATTTCCATCGATTTTGAGTAATCCTAAGGCTTGTCACCCTTGTGATGTAATTAATTCTTATGTCTTGAGTATTTCCTTGAACACACACAAAATTGATCTGTTTATTTATGTGAAATGCATGCTGCTTGATGAGAACTATTTGAAAATTCAAGTGTGTTCAAAAATCTGTTTTTTGACTTCATAATAAGTTGTGGCATTGGAGTTTGAATAATAGTTGATGTTAGTTGAGCTTTGTTCTTAGGATTTGTCTAGCTCATTGCCTTTCACTTTCTTTGCTGAGTATAGAAAAAAGTTTATTGAGAGGTGTGATTCAGCTAAAATATTGCATGATTAGTAAATTTAAAACCAGTATCATCACAATTCTTTCATGTTATAACTATTGATTTAAGATAGAAAATTAATCAAGGGTCATTAATCCAAGTGGTGATTTAAATTGAAGAAATAGCATGATTTATTTATGCTACAACTTGAGATTAAATTAAATTTGCATGTAAAGATTTTATTCCCAAACAACATGTATGATGTTCATATTGTATCCAGATGCATTTGTAAAATCATTTTCTTTATCATGTGCACTATAATTATTGGCACTAAGTTCGTCTAGTAATGCTTGTTTGATCGAAATCGCTATTATGACTGGTTGTAAAAATGTATGTTCGATCGATCATGCATTTCTAATAGAGGATTGATCCTTCAGAAGGTGACCCGACTAGATATGGATGATCAATCACTTCCTTTTGTAATGAAATTTGTTGTCACAAAAAGTTATCAACTCACGCAAGCCACAAGGTGCTAAGGACATTGACAGGTAATGCCCAAAGAGGGTGCTACCATCAATGTTGAGTCTTGGTGGGGCTAAAAAAAGAGAGTTAATGACCAATTTCTTCCATGGATTTTCATCACTTTTAAAAATTTGTCCCCAGGCTTTCATGTTAGTCACGCATAATCGTTGGACTTTATGATTTAGTCAAAATGATCATTCCGTCCACTTTCATTTGCGAATTGTCCAGTTAATTAACGACAATACACATAATGACCAACCAAAAATGACACGTGTAACAAAATTTATTTAAAAATGTCACGTCAAATTTATTGCGCCACATCAGTAAAATAAAAAAAAAATAAAAAATCAATTAACAATTTTTTAAAAAAGGCCAAACGAACCAGGGAGTCGTGAGGGCCTCGACCTCCCTGGAGAAAGGGTAGCCGGGGTTGCTCGCTTCCACCCCTTGTGTCTCTCTCTAAGGGTGGCCAGCTCGCGAGGGCTGACTCCCCTCTTGAAGAAAAGGGGGATCTTGGCCACCCCATCTACAAGGAGGCTAAGGGGTGGCTCGCTACCACCCATAGCGACTCCCTAGTTTGTTTGATGTTTTTTTAATTGTTAATTGTTAATAGATTTTTTTTATTTTTTTATGTGGCACAATAAAATTGATATGACATTTTTAAAATAAATTTTGTTTTACGTGTCATTTTCTGGTTGGCCATGACGTGTAAGGCCTTTAATTGATTAAGCAATTTGTTAACACAAAATGACTATTTTGACAAAATCATAAAGCTCGAGACTATGTGTGACTAATGGAAAACATGGGGATGAATTTTTAAAAATGATAAAAACTAGGGGTGAAAATAGTTATTAACGGAAAAAAAGCTAAAGTAAGGCTTAGTAAAAATTTCCGGCGAAAATTGGAATTCATGGTTCTGGTTATTCTTCCCCCCATCTCTCTCTCTCTCTCTCATTGTCCAGGTTCTGGCTTCCAGCCGGCAGCCACCTTGAGCTGCCGCCATCGACCGCTCTTTTCTCTCTGTCTCTCTCTCACTGTGCAGGTTCTGGGGGATTCCAGTGGTAATAGGAACCAGAAAAGTGCTGGTGACAAAATATCAGGCCCCTCGACAAGACTATGTTGTTATTTCTCAATTCTTTAATCCAAAGATGGTTTTAAGCCTTATACTCCTCATGACATTCCTCTGTTTCTTTGAAATTTTTCCTGATGGGGATAATGAACAAAATCGAACAACCATGGACGACCAAATATAACATGACCTACATCCATAGGGATAACATCACGCCATATTTGATCTTTGTACTCCAGAAACTAAATGGGCACAAGACATTGTTCCTTCACTGCTATGGAGGAAGTATCGACCCACGAGACACTATAGGGGGGAGGGTGAGGGATTGGTTGTAACCCAAGAAGAGACACATTAGTAGCAGAAATTGCATTAATACAACTTCCACTATCTATAATGACCTTACAACCCTTATTATTGAATTTTGATATAGGCATGAAAGATAGCATGACAACGCCAGTCATCAGCATTTTTGGGCTGGGTAAGGACACAACGAACAACACCCAATCAGGAGGTGTGGGGGAGCAGGGCGGAACTAAACCTAGAGGGGATAGTTCTAATACATCCTATAGTAACATCATCACCTTCACCTAAATCCTTAAACTCGTCAATCGGAGGCTCATAAACTTGGTCGACTAGGTGGCCCTCATCACACACGCTAGGATGTCCCTCAAGGACCAAAGACCTACAGGGACAACTTGCTGACATATGGCCAAAACCCTTACCATTAAAACATTGTACACGAGAGTTAGTATGAGGAGCATCAATGGCATTTCCCTTAATATCCCAGACAAGGGGCGCACTAGGAGGGAGAGGTCCTAACACAGATTTAAGTTGTGAGGGGGAAGGCTGGGGAGCAAAAGGACGAGTGTTGCCACATTTTTCGTAAAGAGTCTAAGTAACCAACTCATGGTCCTGAACCAGAATGTAAGCATGATCGAGAGTGGAGACTCTTCTAAGGACAAGCTCTCTCTTAAGGTCATCATGTAAACCATGTCAAAATCGACTCAAATTCATAACTTCATCCTCAAGAATGTGACAATGCATCCGAAACTCAACAAATTGGGTCACATATTCAGTTACGGACTAGCTACCCTGCCGAAGGGCATTCCCCTGATCTAACAAATTTCCCATGTAAGAATGAGGAATGTATTTTTCTTAAAGACGATGCTTCACTTCAACCCAAGTTCCAACTAGAGGCGCATGACGCCTCAAAAGGAGATCCTCTACACTCTCCCAGTAAAGCTAAGCATTACCAACTTACTTCATACTAGCAAATTGCACTCGTCTATCCTCAGACACTGTATATCACTCAAAGAAATGATATATATCCTTAATCCATTGTGTATAAATGCGGGAATCTAGAGAGCCATCAAAGGTAAGGGCATCTAGTTTAATGGTCTTGAAGAGTCGCTCCTCGTGACGGGGAGGAGACTCATTACCACGAGCGTAGTGATCTCGCTCTCAATCATAATCCCTATTTCTACGATCGCGCTTATCTCTATCTCTCCTATCACGATGACGTCTATTAGGGGCACATCAAAATACTTAGCATCATTTCGGTGACCCGAGAGCTCTAAGGTCTCAACCCTTGTAGCTAGGTCTCTATTTTCTTGACGAGTTGTCGTTAGGTCAGCTTGGACAACACCTAACTGAATGGTCAATTGGGTTATTTGTTGGGTCAAGGCCTCAAAGTGGGTAGGGTCCATGGTTTGGTCAACAGAGCTAGGATTGACTAGCAGACCACTACGCAAATGCATGCAACACCCACGTAAAAATGCAATTGAGATCAATAAACCACCGATGCAATTGAATGAAAGAATAAGAACTCGAGCAAAAATTAGATTTTGGTTTTGAGGATTAGAAAAATCTAAATTGTGCAGACAAGTAGTGCTAAATTTCAAAAGAATAAAGCAAGGACTAAAAACAATGCACCACAATTAAGGCAAACAAGCATGTAAGGATTCAATAAAGGTTAGGGAACGCTATATATTTTTAAACGTAGGAAGCAAATGAGTAAAGATAATGTATGAGGATGACTGTAGGATAAAATAAAGGGCCGAGGAGGCGAGAAACCATCGAAGAAGGTGTTGTCGCCCCTGAAGCGGAGCCAAAAACGGAGCAAAAGTTTCAAAAATGACCTGAATCTGTGAGAAAACACCGAGAGGAGTTGAATTTCAGCCTGAAAATGTAAGAGTCGCCTTTAACCGTGTGTGTTTCTACCGGAACCGGAAATTATCGGCCGGAATTGGAAATATCTACCGAAATTGCAGAAATGGGCCAAAACTGGTGGCTGCCGGCGGCGGAACGAATTGGGCTTCACCTATGTGGACCGAAAATCATGTAGAAACTCAAATATAGGTTTAGATCTGGAAAAATCACAACGAAAAACAAGGAAACTGCTCTGGAAAGATTTGGATTGCTGGAAAAACGGCCAAACAGCGGCGGCCGGAGACCAACTCACACACCAAAGAACACCAAGAAACCAAAACACTGCAATGGACAATTTTGTGGGATGTATAGTGTCGCACAACCAAAAGAAACAGAAAAAAAATCGAAATTTTATCTCTGATACCAATTTGAATGTGGAATATAACAGAGAATTAGGACTGAGGTAGAGAAATCATGAAAGAATAGTGAAGAAGAGAAGAAATTAGCCAATGAGAGGGGGGAAAACACGTTTAAGTGCAAAAGGCAGCCGTCAATAATCTTTATACTCTCTGTCTAATTGAATTTAGGGTTCTCACAAACCTTAAGTAGAGAACAAAAGGTACTAAACAAACCCTGAAAGCCCATAAGCCAAAAGTTAATAAAACATAATAACTCGTAATCTAATAAAATATAAATCACAAATAAATAAACTAAAACAATTAAACTAAATAAATGTCCCCATCAGAAGTTTATACCTTGATGAATCTGGAGTAATACCTATAACTCTTGCATTCTTTAGAAGCATATTAGCTTCCATGGGCATACCATTCATACAGTAAACACAGCCACAAATAATTTCCTAGCCCTGGAAACACAACTACAAAATCCATACATCATGATAAGACTCTCACAAGTAATGAAGCTTGGGGTGCATCCCCCATATTCGTCGTCTTGCTGAATTATTTTCTGCTTTCTCCCAAAGACCTGCCTTCCCATCTTCAATACTTGTTCCATCTTATCAAATTCTTGCTTCTTCCCTTATGAATCAATCAGCAAATTGAAAGTGATTATATCAGGCTTATACTGTTTACTTTTCTTTTTTTTCTTTTTAATCAAAACGACACTGTACTCCCATTACCCTGAATAATTTCGGTTACAATTGTGGAGGGTCCGTGCCCACATACAGCTTAATAAGATCAGAAAATTACTCAAAATAAGAGGGATTGCACCTCTCCTAACATGTTGAACTCTCCACCATTGCAAGAGAGCGAGGAGCCGTCCACCATTGAGCTCTACACTGTTTACTTTTCATGCAAGAAAGAACCGATTCCATGTCTCTAATGATCCCATATTTCCCATATGCATCCATCACACCATTATACATTTTAATATCAGGGGAAAAAAATGCTATCATCAAGATCTTTAAACAGAGCATTGACTTTATCTACTTTTCGAGCCTGAGCAAAACCTCTCAAAAGAATGTTATTTGTTACAATGTTTGGATTACACCACTCAATTCCTTTCATCTTTTCAAAATAACCAAGTGCTTTCTCCGAAGCCTTTACTGGCTACATCATATAGCTCTAATAATTAGAGAAATTAGAACAGTAACGTGACACTTTCGAAATAAGAAATTTTGTTAATAGTAAGATGATCAAATACACAAAGAACACTTATTAGGAACATCACAGTCACACAATATGAAGAAAGAAATAAAGCCCTAATCTTACCGAGCCAGAAAGCTCAAATTTGCAGAAAATTTCTTGTAAGAGTTATTGAAGCAAACCTCAAGGCATTGAAGCCACTTATCACTCTTGTCAAGCTCCTCAAACAGAAGAAAACAATGCTCAGTTCTCACCATCCTAACGCACTTGTTCGGCGTCTTCAACAGCGGCTCTTCAAGGACGTAGCCAAGATTTGCCTTTGAGCAAAGAAAAAAAAAGATTTGCCTTTGAGGGTCAAATATAATTTTTGTTTGTTAAAAAATCCAAATAGCATAGGCAATAAATTAAATCTTCAAATTTTCATTATAATCAAAATAAGCATAGTCAATGTAATAACATACTCTAAAATATAAAAAGGAAAAAAATTATAATTGAACCTAACTGTTCCTTTAACGAGCAAACGTCATCAATTATATATCATATCAGTATAAAATCTTCGCAATTTCTTTCTCCATGTAAACAACAAGATAATTTATAATAAAATCTTCGCAATTTCTTGTCTTGACAATTTTCATAGCAGAAAAAACTCGTTTAGTAGTTGCAATTGAAAGTAGAAGAGTTAAAACTAGCCGAATCAATCTTTCAACAAAATAATAAACTTTTCTTCCCAATTTTTAGCAATTGTTTACACAAATTAGAAATGGTAGACAAGTTCGGTAACACTAGATGATGATGCACCTTGTACTAAAAGACTCATAAAATTATTGACATAAGTACACAACAATGTTAAAATCTAGTCAAAGCAAGACGCAAAAAAAAACAACATTTAGTTAATTGAATACAAATAAGAAAGACAACAAACTTTTTTCTTTGTTTATCTAATATAAATATAGAGCAATAATAGTGAAAGAGAGAGAAAAAAGAAAAAAAGAGAGAAAGAAATAGGGGACTAAAGTTGAAAATCTGAGAAGGTAATAGTGTAAATAGTGAGAGGCAGTAAGAGAGAGAAATAAGAGAAAATTTAGCAAGGTAAAAGTGTAAAGCATGATAGACAAGAAAAGAGAGAGAAATGAGAGAAAAGTGGAAATGCTAGAAAAGAGAGAGAAAGAGAGAGAGAGAGAGAGAAATAATATAAAATTTTGAAGGTACGAGTGTAAATCATGAGATATGGGAAAAGAGAGAAAGGAGAGAAAAATTGGAACCTAAAATAAAGGGAGAAAGAAAAAAAACTCTTAAAAATTGGAGGCCCACTAAAATTGAAAAACGGCCGGAACAATCCACCAAACGGAGGGAGGCGGCAGGGGCAACAAAAGGGCCTCACGAACCTACCAGGGGCAGTAGGTAGCAAAAACTCTGAGCCCTTAGGCGACACAAGCGCGCAAGGTTGCGTGTGACCTCTAGGCGCCGACAAAGACAGGCTAGACAGAGACAGCAGAGACCATCATGGGGCTGTGCATGGCTGGATAGGTCCTCGCCTCCAAAACGTGCGCAAAACAGCTAGAGGGGAGGTAAAAGAGTCGAGCACGTGAGATTCACTCACGTGTGTGAGCGTGCATGAGGACTTAAGCGCCAGCCGATTGCCATTGCTCTTAGCCAGAGCTGGACGCCGAAAGGAAAGAGAGCCCACCGAGGGGGTTGTGCACACCGAAGACCATCGGAGAGGTCAGGATCTATCTTCCAAAACAACCAAATAAAGAGCCCAAAAATAGGCCGAAAAAGCAAGGAAATGAGGAACTCTGGTCACCAGAAGCGTAGTGGAGGAGAGGAGAGGGATGGGAGGAGCTTCTCCCCTCCCAGGACATTGGTGAGGGGAGGTATTTTATGCAAAGGGAGACCGGTTTTAGAGAGAGGGAGGAGTCTCTCTCTAGAACAAGTGTTCTAAGTGGGGAAGTTTTTCCGTCATGGTGTGTTATCTATTCTACTTTACGTCACGATCACCGTATTTTATAGGACTCGTTGCGACGAGGACGACGGTTATTATGAGTAAATATAGGGCTTGGGAAAATAACTACAAAAAAATACAAAAAATAGGGCTTCGGGAAAATAATAGTAAAAGTAAAGGTGGCCGGTCGGGGGTGCAGGCTGGAAGAATCTATAAATAATCCATTTGTGTCCAGCTTTATTAGCTGTAAAAAGCCCTGCATTTTGGTTTTTCTTCTTGTTAATGCCTAAAGAGGGGGGGGGGGGGAAGAGAAAGATTGGAAGAATCTATAAAGATTGTAAGAGTGTTCATAAATTAATCCTTCTTTAATTGAATACATCTTGCAAAAAAAAAACTTCTTTATAGCATTTGCTTACAAGGGTAAGGCCACTAATATTTGAATGATGTTTTGTGTAATTTTTTATTTAAATTAAATTGTGTAATTTTGAGAGAGACACAACATGTTGACTTTATTTTAAAACTCATATTGTTCAGAACTTTATACGGACATTATTAAATGGTGTAAGATCCAGTTGTTGTGTTTATCTATATACAAATTATACCACGCAATTCAAGTAAAGAATCACATAGGATCTTAGTCCTTAATGTTTATAATTTTGGTTAATTACAATTTCTCTCCTTGAACTAGCACCAAATTCTCAAAAAACTCCCTAAACTATGACTTGTTACAACTCACCCCCTCAATCTATGTTTACCGTTATAGAGGATCTTTTTCCATTATCAGCGATATTTTCTGTTCCACGTGAGCAATACATGGACCCTCCTAGCATGAAAATACAAATTGTCCCCGCCTTTTCAACCTAGCTCAAGAAAATCGTGGTTTTGCCTCCCAACACAAATTTGCCCAAATCCGAATTTTTGTTTGGGAATGATATTGAATTTGAAAAAGTAACAGGCGTGGGCAATTTAATATTGTTCACATGGGACGGAAACATCGCACATAACGAAAAATCTGGAGGGCGGACTGAATCAGAATAGTAAATGTAGTTGAGAGGGTGAGTTATATTACAAGTTATAGTTTATGAGGATTTTTGAGATTAAGTTACTAGTTCGAGGGAAAAACAAGCTTCCTATTGATTATTGCAGGTGGTATGATGGGGCTAGATCGAATTAGCTCAAAAGTGAGCCAGAAGGAGAATTCACTACCTTGATTGGACTTGGGCCATATCGAAATATGTCCACTATTTTTGCACCCATCTAAATTCTCAGCACCCGAGTCTAATCCCTGTTCAGTCTTGGATAAAGTTGAAGCCCATGTCCAAACGCAGTAATGAGTAACCCTTCTGACGATAGAGTTGGGCGTGGAGAATACTTTCAAAAGAAGCAATAGATAGAGATGGTTCCAGTCGGACATGGAGCGATCAGTAGCTAACACATACGTACATCAACGTGTCAACCTTCGTGCAAACCTTCTCTCCATGTGTCCGTATAGCTACAACCCTTGTTTGGCATATTTAAGCAATGACCTCCACTTTTCAGCCATGCAAAGATCCTCATCCACCCTGCCTTCCTCATATTCATCCTTTTCTCTTTTACCAGTTTCATTTGGCGAACAAGCTTCCAGACAAAGCAAAGGGGCTGCAAAACCGTACGCAGGAAAGAGCAGATATCTCGGCAGAAGCGGGCAGGGCTGTTCAGAGACTCAGTACTCTAGAGAGGTTTCAGAACCCGCGAAGGAGAAACAGAACTATTCCTAGTCACCATGCCCCGGAGATATGCTTTTGGGAGGGCAGATGAGGCCACCCACCCCGAATCCATGAGAGCCGCCTTGTCAGAATTCATTGCGACTTTCATCTTTGTCTTTGCTGGCGAAGGCTCTCTACTAGCTCTTGGTATGTCAATCTCTACATGCATGGTCGGCCTTTGACTATGAGCATCGTAATCGTCCTCCTTTAAAACATATTATTTTCCTACAAATTTATAGAATTTTGATAGAATTATAAATATTTAGGTGACCTAAAAATTGTATTGGTATGGGTGCAAAAGTTGTTAAATTATTGTGATCTTTGTAAAAAAAGATAATATTGACTTGTATTGGAATGCATCTTTTTGTGATGTTTAGATCCTAAATATAAAAAAATAGGATACAAATCTTGAAAACGAAGATGCCCTAAACTTTAGTTGTTTGGTTGATTCTCGACTACGTGCAAACTTAAGTGTTAACGCTCTTCGTAGTTTGTGATGGTGCATGTGATTTTTCTGTCTTGGCAGGCAAGATTTTTAGAGATGTAGGCACTTCTACTACAGCGGGCGAGCTAGTGGCTATCGCACTAGCGCATGCGTTCTCCCTCTTCGCAGCTGTGTCGACCTGTATGAACATATCTGGTGGCCATGTGAATCCTGCTGTTACCTTTGGCACCCTCCTTGGTGGAAGGATCTCAGTTCTCCGTGCTGTTTTCTACTGGGTCGCCCAGCTCTTGGGTGCTGTTGCGGCAACTCTCGTGCTGAGGCTCGCCACCAACAACATGGTACAACATAAGTCTTTAATTTCCTTAGCAGAAAACTCTGTTTAAATTACTGTATTTGTCTTATTTCTGTGATGATGTATGTGCTGTACTCCATGTCAGAGACCGGTGGGCTTCTATGTTACATCGGGGGTTGGGGAGTTGCATGGTCTTCTACTCGAGATCGTTATGACGTTCGGGCTTGTTTACACTGTGTACGCGACTGCCATTGATCCCAAACGTGGTGGATTGGGGACGATTGCGCCTCTGGCAATTGGGTTTATCGTGGGAGCAAATATCCTGGTGGGTGGGCCTTTTGATGGAGCATCCATGAACCCTGCGAGAGCATTTGGACCAGCTCTGGTTGGGTGGAGATGGAAGAACCACTGGATTTATTGGGTCGGTCCACTTCTAGGAGGTGGTCTGGCAGGGCTGATATACGAGTACATGGTTATTCCCACAGAGATCACTCATCACACCCACCAGCCCTTGGCTCCTGAAGATTACTAGTTGCTTGTTATTTGTAATAATCTGCATGTTGTTTGGGCTTAATAATTTGCTTCTGTTTGCCGCCTCACCATACCTGTGTTTGTTTTTCCTTTTGTCCGGGTCGGAACACTCCGAGTTTGTCCATTCTCTTCAAGTGTTGTACGTAGTTACTCTCTCCCTTTAAGTTACATTATGGCCCAGCTATTGGTGCTTGTTTTGTTGGAATAAATTAGTGTTACTGTTACAATATTTCCCTTGAGGATGAGTATACAGAGCCCATGTGGTTGTAATATTAATGTATATATTATAGTTTTCTCTCGTCTCCAAATGATTTGTCACTATCATCAAAATTTTATAGCAAAATCATGTCACCAAGAAATTTCTACTCCATCGAGGCTAGACTCCTTCCTTTTCGAATTCATACTCTCTTATTAGCCGCTACACAAGAAACCAAAAGCTTCAAGCAGGATTCATTACAAAGAATGCTAAACAAGCAATAGAGACAAGATTAATGAAGTGCAGAAAACAGAATGTATTCTGTCCCCTGCTTTGGTTTATATACCTAACATAGACAATGAGATGCACTTCAATTTTCGGTCGTTTCCAACTTGCCCAAACATATTTAAGGTTTATAAGCCCGTATTAATGGAACAGAAAACGGAAACTTATGGGGCAATGTTTGGTTATAGAATCGAGAAACAAGGAGCAAGCTCGGTGTTGTCGGGTCTTCTTGGATTGGCAGAGTAATAATCAGACCAATAACAGGGCGTGAGTCTATCAGAAAATTAAAATTTCCCATCACTGTAGATGCAAAATGGTAGCCAATTTTCGCCCCCATTCATTCTCCTCTTCTGTTCTCTTGGGTAAGCCAAAGGTGCCTGTACAAAACTGCATAATTAAAGCAAAAAAACCAACGAACTCGGAATGGGTATGGCCAAAAGTGTTGACGGGTGGAAAGCCACTGCACCTGCATTAACATTGTAAACCAGTGACAACAAATACCTGATACCATCAATCACCAGCATCCCAGACGAAATGGGTATGACCGAACACATGACAAGCAGATGCACTCCCATGGATTCCATGTATAGAACTTATGCGGACCTCCAGAGAATCTGAGCCAATAATTTTTGGTAGCTTCTGATAGAATAGCATCCTCTTCTCAGGGCATAGCTCTTGCCTTTTGAACATGGTATCAATCAATCAGTTACGATATTATACCTACCAAAGGGAAAAATAGGACGCTCTACTCTCATAAAAACACAACTGATCTACACTTGCGGGTTAGGGTTCTTTGACAAAGTTTGTAGTTAGCCAGAATGCTCTATATTTGGGATGTTCATATTTCTGGACTTTCAAATTCACAAAAAGCACTGAGGCTCAACTAACATGGCTCCAGTTCCATTAACACAGTTTATGTCATGAAACAGTTTGCTTTCACATTTTGGCAAACAGAAAAAGATGAAAAATAGCATCGATAAGCGAGAACATGCAAAACTTTGCAAGAAACGTCTACAAACAAAGCCATGATAAAATTTGCAAGAATCTTCAAACAAAAACATGGGTGTCGTCCAGTGCTTTGCATTTCCTCCAGAAACACCTCCAGAGCTAAAAGTTGGCCATACCTGAAATGCCATTCAGGGAAATAGACAATGAGATGGAGCCCTAACAAGCCTAATTCCATAATTTAAACACAAGATCATCCCACTATGAAATATACTATCATCAGAGACCTAAATATACATAGGCCAACTTGAAAAGAGAGGTGAAAGACTTAAGTGCCTGGTACAAGAAAAAGCTCCAACCATAAGTTCTATAGTGATAACTACCAAGTGAATTCAATAACACTAAGATCATAAACAACAATTTGGATTATTTTGAAACATTGACAACAGTAGATCATAAACAACAATTTTCATTATTTTGAAACATTGATAACAGTACAAGGATTCTTAGGACTGGGTCAGGACTACAATCAATCAAATTATACAATGACAATATATTAAGTGAGGAGAAATCTAACGAAATCAACTTAGATCTCAAAAGGGTGATTAACTGACCTGGGGACAAAGTGAGAAAAAGTAATAATTTGGCTACAAGTCCTCTGGATTTCCTTAACAGCATTCAGATGATTCTCATTAATTGCATCAAAGTATAAAGCAAGAGAGGTATCCCCACTTGAAAGTTCCCCAGGCCACTTGCAAGCTCGAAAATCCTTACATGCCTACATAGAGAATCAAAATTGTGACACCATCAAATTTAATAATTGCAGGACCTACTGCATTACAAAACAGTCAAAACGCTATAATAGTAGCATTCAAATGATGTCATCTCCACACTGTGATTGTCAATATCCATATGCATTGGTTTGGTGAAATAGACACGAGCATCAGGTTTCGACACGGAACAGGAAACTCACGCAGCAGGTCCACTATTTCTGCATAACTATCATAACTATGGACATTTTGAGAAAATGCATGTGCTAAGATATATTGTTTTTTTTGTTTTCATTATGACATAATGACTGAAGATGATAGTTATGAAGATCCTAGCTGCGATTGCTGCTGAGGATTGTCTCATCTCTCTCAACTTGGATGCCATGAGGCGCAACCTTTTCCAAACTGTGATGCTGAAACCCCAAGTCCAATGCTTGGGAAAACTAGTGTACTTCACAGATACATCTTCTCCTTATTCTTAATTTCTCATTAGTTTTCATTAGTTTTATACAAAGTTTCAGCCAAAACGAAACCTGATTTTGCATATAATATTTTGCTGAAATCAAATCTTAAAGAGACCTCAAATCACCCTGAATCAAATATTTCCCAAACAACCAAAAAGACCACAATATCATTCTTTGTTTGCTGTTTACCCCCAGTATCAGAGAGTTGATTTCAAAGACAGAGAGCAGAGAAGCCGGAACAGCCAGCTATTAAGTATGAACAACAGCAACAGCAAGCAAAAAGCTTAAAGAGGATGCTCAAATGCCTAAGGCACAATATCAGTTGCTGATCAGTCTAGAAAAATGTCTAGAGTACTTATAAACAGTCCAAGGGTTGCACTGACATCTCTTTGAAAGAAATCGAAAATCCCTAGCCACCCGTGGACGAGTGCCAACCAGTCTAGCAAAAGACAATCGAGCAAGTAACAGGAAACATTGGTAGTTGAAGATTCAGGAGAGATGGCCCTTGTTAAAAGAAATTGTCAGGGTGAGTTCGGAGTTGCAATTAGAGGAAGATAAACCAACCTTGATTACCACTGGACACAATGTTAGGGTTGAAATAAAAAAATATCTTGTAACGAAATCGAACCTTGGAGAGATGGGAGACGGATAAAACCGACAAACAAACTGAGTGGAAAGGAAGCAATGCAAGAGCAAGTAATATAATGTATCAGGAGTAATCTTATTCCTTGGGGTGTGTTGAATATCAACAAAAGGCCCTGTCATCCACAATGACTTTTGCGAACTTAATTTTGGCCTCCCTGACAAACTAATGACTGTGTTGATAAAGACCTTGCAACATTATTATGTAACCCAGCCTACCAAGTTTTGGAGATGCCATACAAGAAATCAAAGACTCCAATCATAAAACAAGAATGCTTGAGTTGAGGATTATTTTTCTCACAACAAGGTGAATGACGCATGCGGAATGAAGCTGGATTTGTTTGATTCTACGTTCATTAAATTTTAAGAGTTCGGGATATTTCAGTAAGTTTCCAAATTTGGGGTACATGCTGAAGTTCTAGTCAGTTGATTATAATCTTCGATTGTATTAGATTGTTCGGTTCTAGTCTATCCTTTTTATGTTATCAGATCTTATTTTGGCTTCTTGTATTATTTGCAGGTTTCACTAGTTATTGGGTTTGCACCTTAGTATTTAAACACCTGTGATTCAAGGTTATTTGTGCTAGGCATTAAATATCCACATATAAGGATGACATATGTTTCTCTATTGAATAATGAACCAAGATGACGGCCATGAAATTCTCAGCAGCGATTGCTCTCAAGGATTGTGTCATGCAACCCTTCTCCAAGGTGTGAAACCGAAAAAAACCTTGGGTTTGATGCTTAAGAGAATTATGAGTGATTTTAAATCAATCCTTTTCTTTTTCTTGTTTTCCTTCCAATACCTTTCAGCAATTTTATATGAAATTTCAGCTCATGTTTCTTGCATATAATATTTCCTTACAATGCAATCTTACAAACTCCAAATCACCCATTTTTATCAAATAGCTCCGAAGAACCCGACATGCCAAACCATCCTCATCGGGGTGACTGTTTACAGAGGAGTAACAGCCACCCAAATTCTGACTTTTCTTCTTTATTTAATGCTAAACCCCAACTTTTACCTTACCGCATTTGAAATCCATTATGCCCTAACACCTGCCAGCATTCTTTTTTCATAAACCCCAACACAAATTGTTCTTCAGAAGCCCAGAAATCCAACAAAATCAGTTGCTGTCCCAAAAATCCTTCTGACTTGGGATCTCTGATTTGTTCTAAATCACATTTACGTAAACATGTATGTTTGAGTGCTGGCATACAAACCGAAACAAAATGCGATGGTGTTTGAGTGCCAAATTGTGCACTCAAAATTTTAGGGCCTCATTAAAAAATTACAAAATAATATATTTCTAAATCAAATTATTCTTTTTCATTATAATATTCATTCAAATCTTCTCTCTCTTCACTTTTCACCAACTCACATAAACTATCTTCACTTTTTCACCAATTCTCATACCCCAAAATTTTAACAATCAAACACCAAGAAACTACTAACAATATATAAAATTTTATCAACATAAATGCAAGGTATAAAATACAAAGTTCTACAAATTTTTGGGGTTAAATATACTTTGCACCCTCCAACTATGGGGGCTTTGACACTTTGCACCTCAATCTATTATTTTTGTCATATTGCATCCATCAACTATTGATTTCAGACACTTTGCACCCTCCCTTAAAATTTTCAGGTTAATTTGAATGGAAAATGATTTTTTGATGTGCGAAATGAGAATTTTGTCCCCATAATTTTTTTTGGCAGTAACCATTTTATGATGCTAAAATAGTAATTTTAGAGACCGAAAATAAATTTGTCCAAATTGACGGAAAATTTCAAAGGAGGGTTCAAAGTATCTGAAATCAATGGTTGGTTGATGCAATATTACAAAAATAATAAAGAGGTGTGCAAAGTGTCACGACCTCCAAAGTTAGAGGGTGTACAGTATATTTATCCCAAATTTTTGTTAATGAAGATTAACACCAAACAAACGCCAACATAGGCCTCAAATGGTCAAGTGGCTGGCATCCCAATTTCAAAAGATAAATGGCATCAAAATTGTAGCGCATACGACTATTCATCACCAAATAAACAGAAACAAACAAGAAAACCTGTAACAAGGACATATTGAAATGGGATTAACCATAAATGCGGAGAAGACTAATCTCTTTGTTGTGTGATAATAATAATTCAGAAAAAAAAAATCTAATGCCCAATTCCTCTTTCATTATCAAAAGGGAGAAGAAATGGAACCTCAGTGACTAAAGGTTGTGTTTTCAAAAGATATCAGAAATGCTGCTTTATTCAGACAAAGTTAGGAGCTCTCAGTATTGTTTTACATAATTTTCGTGAACTATATGGTTTGGCTACTACAAAGATAAGGGTTTTAGAATGACTTGTATGATGTTCCAGTAAACGTTTCCAGCTATATCACATACCTTTGTGTTGAAATAGTGTATTATTTTGCTTTTAGTCCTAGTCGTAATCTTTATCTTAATTGCAGGAAACTAAGGAATTAGATGCATATGGAAAGGGAACCTATATCAAAACTTTACTATCGATAAAAGTCACATGAAAACCCTTACTAGCTAAGAAGATAGTGAATCACCATCTCCAGAGACGGGATGCAGATGCCGGATATATTCTTCTCTCGATCAAAGCTCTGGTATAAAAGAGGGTGCACACATAAGTGAGTCTCATAATTAAGTACAAGTCCCCAATGATATGGGAGATAAAAACTGCAGAAGGGGCATAAAATCAAAACTAATAAACTAATCACCTCGTGGTACCAGGAGAATAAAGGGATTATTCCTAAGCCATCAAGAACCATAGGATTGGTCTCAACTCCAAGTCCCCGACACGTATCAAGCAATTTATTTAGCTTCTCAAGAGAATTATCCTGAAAAAACAACCACAGATGGTCAGAATGAGCATTAGAGGAATCATATTTTGGAACATATGTACTCAATGTTACTAAGCCATTGAAATAAGAACAGGAGAAAATGCCCGGCTAGAAAATCAATTTCCACTATCCATCTGATGATAAACATCAGATGATACCAAATGTAAAATCAATGAGGAAAGGCAAAAATAGGGAGAGAAATCTACTCCAGAACTAACTGATGATCAAGGAAATAGAGCTTAGCATTAGAATGGACTGATTTCAGATCAAGATGGATCGGAATTAACTGATTGTTAGCTTTCTTAGGCTCCCGATCAAGTTCAATACACAAAAGAGAAATTAGGGTTTTGGGTACACAAGCATGCCAAACAGTATTGCTCTGTTCAGGCTAGGCTTGTAAAATGAGTAAAATGAGCTCTCTCTATCTTCCTCCAGGCCTATAGAAGCGAAACTTAATTAATCCTCAGAATATATGGATGGAAGGAGACACCTTTCTACAGAAAGTTGAAAAGAGCTTGAAGCTAATTAAATGTAATAAACATTTGAAATCTTTATTTATTTTTTTATTTTTTGATGAATAACATTTGAAATCTTTATTATTTTGGTGCAAACAACTTTGTCCAAATCTGGTTTTCTGTGACCAACAGAAGCTTTCTACCAAATTGTTGGAATTTCAGAGTACCAAAAGCAGATCACACGAACCATAAAACATTATGCATACAACATAACAAGACTTAATTGTGGTTCGACCAACTCCATGCCTATATCTATGGGCAATACTAACCAAAATCTACTATCAGCAACACAGATTACAAGAATTCCATCAACTCTGAAGATCTACTAAACTACGTCCCAAGATGGCCATTTTGGGCTAAAGGCCCTCACTGGAGCTAAAGCCCCTCATTTGGGCTAAATCATCCACTTCGTTCAAGCCCCCCCATTGTTTTGAAATCTACATTGATAAAAGCACCTAGCCTTTGGTACCAATCTCTATATCTAGAATTCTGAGTAGAATTAATTAGTCCTTTCAAAGAATTACTCCTTTTCCACTGTCTTCGTTCGATTTCTTTTTTTATTTTTTTGCATTTTTTCAGGGCTAAGTTCTCATCTTTTCACCTGTTCCTAATGTCTGCGGATCCAACTTATCTCCCCACTGTTCCCTTTAATATTTCCCAATTTTCAAGTTCTTCTCACACTCCCCATTAAAAAAGAATACACAAACTCTTTCCTGGTCAAAGAGATATCCACTATAAGACATCCATGTGAAAAAAGAAAAACTAAACAAATAAAAGATGCAACAAAAAGGGAGAGAAAACAAAAGGAGAGGAGCAGGGTGGAGGAGCCTGACCCCATCCCCCCTCATCGAATGGAGGTGATCCTCGGCTTGAGCTCAGGGCACGTGGCCACCCCCTGAAGAGTGGATCATGGAGTCCTGCAACCTCACGAATCTCAGGGCCTTGTGATCCACTCTCTGTCACGCCCCGAACGGCATCCTGCAGGGACTGTGACAGCCGCGAGCTATCCCCCGGATGGCTCCAGCGTTCTTACTTATAATATTACTTGATTACGGCGGAAGCGTACAGGATCGCGAGGGATTCGAGCTAAACTTTCGTAATCAGGGTTCTCATTAAGGTTTCATACAAGACATAATTAACATATAAAAAGCCAACTAGTGACGATCAAGCCACTATCATCAAAAGTATGAAACATAATTCTTGAACTTCTAGGTCAGGTAGTCCTCCTGACTATCTTCACCTGAGACATCTAGAATGACACAATTTTAAAAACGTGAGTCAAAAAGACTCAGTAAGGGAAAGACGTAAACTTAAAACATGCTCTTGTCTTATGCCCGCTTAATCATGAAAGAAAGAAACTTGATAAGTGATGCACATGCATGTCATGAATTATGCATATGCTCTTGCTTAGTTTCGGCCCCAGGCCCTTGAAAATCTTTCTTTCGTACTTGCTTGTAAAACTGGCCCTTGGCCCTTGAAACCACTTATTTGTACTTGTGCCTTTCTTGGCCTTTTCATAATTATTTCATATCTTTTATTTGTGGGCTCGCTCCATTTAACCCCTGAAGTCAGGGTTGTGCGTTCCCTTCGGAACCGTCCCTGAATTCCTTTTGGGGACCTTACATACGGTCAGCTAGCGCACTTTCTCATTTGTCCTTCAGTGGCTAGACATGACCCTTGGAGGTACCACACCTTCTCAATGTCCTTCAGCGTGGTTTGCACAGCCTCGTGGATTCACCCATCCTTCTCACATTTGTCCTTTGGTATGGGAGTCCATCTTGATTGTACGGTACCGACCAGTGCCCCTTAACTTAACTTATCGTTTCATAAAACTTCTCATAGTCTTTCCATAAAAATCATTGCATAAACTTTCTTCTTGAAAAATTCATGCAATGCACATGTCATGTCAAGCTTGATTAAAATTCATGCTTGTTCATGAAACGATGCAGTGTGTCATTCCAGTTTTGAAAAAGAAACACTTACTGTCCACTTACAGTATCCACTTACTCTTGGTCTTCTTTGGTCGTGTATAAAGACACGTGGATCGCCTACAAGCGATTTAAATATTTCTTTAGACTTTAAGAATAGTGTGCAATCATTAAATATTTGCATTTTTGAAATCGGTCATCAACCAAAGATATATATATATATATCACTGAAATTCATTTAATCATTTAAAATATTTTTTTTATTCTTTTCCTTAACAAATATTCAAAACTTAGTTTATTAAATCATTAATATTTTTATTGAAATAAAAATATATTTATCCATGTACATGCCTCGATTAGGATTTAATTAATATCCACAGATTTAGAATTAAACCTAAGTCTCTTATTATTACACGTACTCCATTAAAACTTCATAGTAAACTATTAATAAATTAATCACGATTAAATCTTAACTAGGGTTCCAAATAATATTATAACATTCGGCTATTACTATTTTATGCACCCTTTAGTCACAACTTTAACTCCAATGGTGATCCCATTCTCCATTCAATAATTTCACAACCTAGGATCTATAAATCAAAACACCAACACAATATATCATGCTCATAACATTCGGCCAACACATGTTTTCACCCAAACGATTAAGTTTCTTTTGTTTCCTTCAATATGCATGCATCTAATACCTAACATAATCATCTACCATTCATTGGTCATAAATCTTGCACATATCATGGCCAATGTCCAGATTTAAATATATACAAAACTATACATGAAATCCTAAGCATCTCATATTCGGCCATACCTCAAAATGTCACATTTTTCATGCTAAAAATCATAACATGCACATCCTTTGCATTGTGACCTAACTAGCATGGATACACTTTATCTCTTCATCAAATATTTCCATCAACATTAGATCCACACTTTATACACACTAACATCCATAGATCTAAGCAAAATAATCAACTTTCATCAAACCAACACATCAAGACTTAGATCTAGCTTCCTTTAACATGCATTGTTCTCCATTTGCATTTTTCTTTACATACAACTTTAGATCTAAGGTTTCCATGGTTAGATCTAGCATTTAAACAACCTAGGGTTCTTAAGCATTCAAGATCTAACAACATCAAGGCATATCACAACCTAAACTTCAAGATCTTATACATAAGCCATTCGGCCACTCATGCTAACCCAACAACATCACATTGGTCTTACCTTGTTGACTATCCAAGCTTGAGTACCTAGAAAATAAAATGCCTTAGGTTAGTATTTGTGAAACTTAAGGCAAGACCATCAATAGAACCAAGCTTACCTCAACCTTCACCAACTTTTCCTAAACTCCTCTTCCTTCAAAATTTCGGTTCACCCTCCTTAGGAAATATTCAAGCTTGACTTGGAGAGCTAGTGTGGGTTCTTATGGAGGATAAGAGAAAGTGGTAAGCTTGAAGAGAAATGAGGCAAATAGTTAGGGTTTTTCAAGGAAGAAATGAGATTGCACCAAGAGAGATTTAGCAACTACAAAGAGGTCTAAACTTGACTTTTAGAATGGGATTTAGAAAGCAAGAAGAATGTGGTTTAGAGTGCAAGAGGAAAATGTGCAAACCTTGAGTCCTAGGGGGTGGTTCGGCCAAGGCATGAAAATGGGAGAGAGTTTGAGAGAAATGCAACTTTCGGCCAAGGCAAGAAAATGGGAGAGAATGAAATGCATGAATGATTCGGCCAAGGCATTGCAATGAGAGGTGTGAGAGAATGAGTCTCCCAAGGAGAGTAAATGCTATGACACAAAGCTTGAGAGGGTGAGTTGACAAGAGAGAGAAATCAATAGGAAAAAGGGTGGAAGGGGGGCCTTGGTCGACAATGCTTAAGCCTCCCCTCTCTCTTTCTTTCATCTTTTCATCACATCAAATCTTGTCTCCCTAGCATGGCTTGCATTTGAATTACTTCCTTCTTTCTCCTCACATGAATCCATCGACATTCCTCCTTCTCCCTTGCTTTTTCTCTTCTCTTTTACTTCCATGTGTTGTCTTATCACTTCTTACACTTCTTACACCTCTTACACTTCACATGGCCTCACTTTATGGCTTTTCAATTTCACCTTATACCCATTCACGTAAAAGCCATCCCTCTCCCTTGTTTGGTTGCTTTCCAACCAACCTAGTTACTTCCACATTAAATTGCAACCAACTTTCAACTTGGTTACTCTCTCTCACCTAACTTATCACTTATAAGCTCTCTTGCTTATCTAATCCATTCCAATAGTTTATCATCTCATAAGCATGATATCTTATCATATGATAATGGCCCTAGCCTATCTCTACAATAATCACAAAGACTTATCACCCTAAAAGTTTCCTAACCTATCATCATGCTTACTTATCACTATGATAAGCAAGTGTGCTTATCATTTAAATCTTCTCTTAGACTTATCTGATTAATTCATAGCTTATCATTGAATATTCAAATGAAAATTCTATTACTAATCTAGGCCACATGGTAATAATACGTGTCACATATGAAAGATATAAAAATATTTAATCCATGTCTTCAAAAGAATTTCATGATTTAATCCATTAATCATTTTCGGCTTATATAAAGAAATCTTAAATCATAATTCAAATTCTATGGTCCATGAAACATATTAAGTAAATGAAAAATATAAGTTCGTAAGAGAGAAACTTACTTGCAAATTTCGGCTCCTAAAATAAATATAATTTAATCTTTGCATAAAATGGCATTAAAATTATTTAAAGAGATTTTATGGAATAAAATCTCATTTTAATCGAAATACCATAACATAAGGATTAGGCCATACATTGGCCAAAAACATAGCCCCATGATGAAATAAAAGCTATTACATTGGAAAATAAAAGATAATACATAAGAAATTACGTAGGAGAAAATCGGGGTCTCACATTCTCCCCTCCTTATAAAAATTCCGACCTCGGAATTTCTTTTCACCACCAGAAATTTTGTCCAGATTGCGTGGGTGTAGGACAATAGGGGTTGGGACGAACATTTGTGCTTGTCCCACTACTAATCTCCCCCTGGTAAACGTGATCTGTGGAATTACTCCCCGTCCAAGACTGCAATCTAACTCCTTGGCTTGGTTCATCTAGACTAGGGTCATGGATGATGTTCTCGGGTGGTCCATGAAACCTAGGTCTAGACTCTACTTCTTGTGAAGAAAAGTGGGTCTCGGATCCAGCGTCTTGAGCCCTAACTCTTCTACGATGTCTTCTCTCGTTACATCGCCTAGGTGTACACTCACGTCTCGAGTTACGACGTCTAGATTCTTCCTGGGACCGTTCTAAAGTCTCATTAGGTATCGGATGTTGTTCCATGGGGTCTTCTTCCGGATCCTCCCCTGGATCCTCTTCCGGATCCTCCTCTGGGTCCTCCTCTGGATCCTCTTCCGGATCTTCCTCAAAGTTTTCTGGTAACATGGTCCTTAAGGGAATGGCATTTATTGGCGCCTCTGGCCAATAAATACCCTCCAGATATCCAGAACAATCTGGAGATAAGGGTTGACCCCACCTGGAAGGTCCAGGTTGGTCAGGTGCCGGGGGTGGCGGGGGCTGGTACGTCCCCGCCATACCTTGCTGCCAATACGATTCATGGGTTTGGTACGCTCTTCGCGGGTCCCCTCTATCTGTCTCGTACGATGCGTGAGTCGGAGCCTCATGGCTTCCCGACTGTCTTGTCGAACCTTGGGTTCTATGGTTAACCCTGAACAGGCTGCGATACTCGGGTGCTGTCATCCTTCTCTGAGAAGGTGTGCCCGAATGCTGGGAACGAGGGGGTCGACTACTCGGTGGCATCTGACAACATAATACAACGGTCAGTCATGTGTATATACAAAATATCATCATATATCACAAAGAATTAGCATTCTTTATGTGAGGAAGTCAAGCACAAATATCAGACAATAATACTCATACATGTCAAACAATCAATCAATAGGGAAGGAAGTAAATATTCGGATTTTATTCTCCTTTTAACTGGGGGTACTTCTCATACATATCGCTTTCCAACTCCCAAGATGCCTCCTCTACCCCATGATTCTTCCATAGAACCTTCACAAGCGGTATCACCTTGGTCCGCAATTGTTGCTCCTTTCTATCGATGATCCTTACTGGCTCCTCCACATAGGTAAGGTTTTCCTTAATCTGCAAAGGCTCATATTCTAACACATGGGTAGGGTCAGGCACGTATTTGCGTAGGAGCGATACGTGGAACACATCATGTACTCCCGCAATTGATGGCGGTAAGGCTAGCCTGTACGCCATTGGTCCAACACGCTCCAGGATCTCGAAAGGTCCTATAAACCGGGGTTGAAGCTTCCCCTTCTTCCCGAATCGTGCTACCCCCTTTGTTGGAGAAATCTTCAAAAACACTTTACTTCCTTCCTCAAAGGCCAACTCCCTTCTTCGATTGTCCGCATAACTCTTTTGCCGACTTTGGGTCGTAATAAGTCTTTCTTTGATCAACCGAATCTTCTCTTTTGTCTGCAAAATCATTTCCGGCCCCAACAGTCTCCCTTCTCCTACTTAATCAAAATATAATGGCGACCTACACCTCCTTCCATACAAAGCTTCATACGGTGCCATGCCAATACTCGATTGGAAACTGTTGTTGTATGCGAACTCTGCTAACGGCAGATACTGAGCTCAGCTACCTTTGAAATCAATGATACACGCTCGGAGCATGTCTTCCAAAATTTGAATGGTCCGCTCAGATTGGCCATCCGTCTGTGGGTGAAAAGCAGTGCTAAAATTCAATTTAGTGCCTAGGGATTCCTGCAACCTTCTCCAAAACCTTGACGTAAATCTCGGATCCCTATCCGACACTATGCTCCTCGGTATGCCATGGAGTCTCACAATTTCTTGAAGATACACTTCAGCTAGCTTCTCTGGGGTATACTTCACCCTGATGGGCAGAAAGTGGGCTGACTTGGTCAATCGGTCCACCACTACCCCATATTGCATTGTAGCCAGCTGTCGTTCTTGGTAGCCCTACTACAAAATCCATGGCTATTCCTTCCCACTTCCATTCAGGGATCTCCAGAGGCTTCAATGTCCCTGCTGGCCTCTGGTGCTCTGCTTTCACTCTCTGACAAGTCAGACATCGAGCGACATACTCCGCGATCTCCCTCTTCATATTCGGCCACCAGTAAACTTTCTTGATGTCCTGGTACATCTTTGTTCCTCCAGGGTGGATGGTATAGGGCGTAGTATGCGCCTCTGCCAAAATCAACTCCTTGATTCCCCCATCACCAGGGACACATATTCTATTCCGGTACCTCAGCACTCCATCCCTATCTTCAAAATCGGGATCATTATTCTTTTCAATCCTTTCCCTAATCCCTACTATCACCGCATCGCTCTTCTGGGCCTAGCAGATTCGCTCCTCCAGCGATGGTTGCAATGAAGCCCTGCGATGGAAACATACCGGTCGGCCAATACAATCGTGATCTCCTCTCTTTTTAGATCCTCCATGATCTCCTTAGCCACTACCTCCACGGCACTTGTTTCAGCCGACTTTCGGCTTAAAGCATCAGCCACCACGTTAGCTTTCCCAGGATGGTAGCTAATGGTGCAATCATAGTCCTTAATTAACTCCAACCAGCGTCGTTGCCTCATGTTCAGCTCCTTCTGAGTGTTGAAGTACTTGAGGCTCTTATGATCCGTAAATATCTCGCATTTAACCCCATAGAGATAATGCCTCCATATTTTCAGAGCATGCACGACTGCAGCCAACTCCAAGTCGTGAATGGGGTAATTCACCTCGTGGGGCCTCAGTTGCCTCGACGCATAGGCTATGACCCTCTTGTATTGTATCAACACACACCCAATACCTTGCTTTGAGGCGTCCGTATAGATCTCGTACTCCCCATGCTCTGAGGGCAATGCTAACACCGGGGCAGTAACTAGATGAGCCTTTAGCGTCTGGAAACTTTGCTCACACTCGTCTGTCCAATCGAACTTAACGTTCTTCTTGGTCAACGAGGTCATCGGCATAGCTAACTTTGAGAATCCCTTAATAAACCTCCGGTAATATCCTGCCAATCCCAGGAAACTCCTTATCTCCTTAACATTTGTAGGTCTAGGCCATTTGAAAACCGCATCAACCTTTCCGGGATCTACAACAATTCCTTCTCCCGACACTACATGCCCTAAAAATCGGACTTGCTGCAACCAAAACTCGCATTTGGAGAATTTAGCATACAACTTCCTCTCCCTTAGGATCTGCAAAAAAATCCTGAGATGCTCATCATGCTCCTCCTGGTTCCGAGAATAAATCAGAATATCGTCTATGAACACCACCACAAATTTATCCAGGAATTCCCTGAATACTCGGTTCATCAAGTCCATAAATGCGGCCGGGGCATTAGTTAACCCAAATGGCATCACCAAAAATTCATAGTGACCATATCGGGTTCGAAAGGCCGTCTTAGATATATCTGCCTCCTTAACCTTCAACTGGTGGTAACCTGACCTCAAATCAATTCTTGAAAATATTTGTGCCCCCAGCAATTGATCGAACAAATCGTCAATACGAGGTAGCGGGTACCTATTCTTCACGGTCACCTTATTCAACTCCCTATAATCAATGCACATCCGGAGACTCCCGTCCTTCTTTTTCACAAACAGGATCGGTGCTCCCCAAGGCGACACACTCGGCCTTACGAATCCCTTCTCCAAGAGATCTTCCAATTGAACCTTCAGCTCCTTTAGCTCTGTCGGAGCCATTCGATACGGCACCTTGGAAATTGGGACTGTCCCAGCTTCCAATTCAATTCCGAACTCCACCACCCTATCCGGTGGTAACCCCGGTAAGTCTTCCGGGAATACATCCGGAAACTCACTCACTATTGGGGTTTGATCAAACGTAGGGACCTCGTTCTGCGTATCACTTCGCGTATCACTTGCCCATACTAGAATTCCCTCGTGCCCTCCTTGAAACAATCTCTTAGCTTGTAGGGCTGAGACAATTGCTGGCCTTCGTTCCATTTTCCTCATACCAGTGAAACAACAATCCGGTCTCCCCTCCCTTTGGAAAAAGACCTTCTTCTCATAGCACCGAATGTTGGCACCATGCTTCGACAACCAATCCATACCTAGGATGATATCAAATCCTCCCATCTCCATAACTATCAAATCAGCCAACATGACTTGCCCTTCTACTTCTATCGGATAGTCCTTCACCATCCGCTACATTCGACTCTTCCCCCAGCGGGCGTTGACACAAGGACATCACAATCCAACAACTCACTAGTTAAGGCATGTGTCTTGCAATATCCTGATGCAATGAATGAATGCGTGGCCCCTGAATCAAACAAAACTAGGGCTTCCCCCTGGGGCAAAGCAACTTACCTGCCACTACTCGGTTCAGGTTCTCCGCGTCCTCCGGAGTCATTGCATATAACCTCGCACAGACACGAGCCAACTCATAACATGATTAAGGTTCTCAATAAAATTGCATCTTAATATATATATATATATCATGATTAACATTTAAACAAGTGATGGATCTCATCGATCAGGTCACAACTACAAAACATAGAAGTAATATTTCTTCTAAGTCAGGTAGTCCTCCTGACTTCCTTCACTTGAAGCATCTGGAATGACATAATTTTAAAAACGTGAGTCAAAAAGACTCAGTAAGGGAAAAACATAACTTTAAAACATGATCTAACTTGGACTTGCTTAATATGAGAAATTATAATTCATGATGCACATGCATGTCATGGTTATGCATATGCTCTTGCTCGTAGACATAATATTGTTCTTGAAATTGGCCCATGGCCCTTGAAAATATTTCCTTCATAACTTGTGGGCTACTTACGCTCCATTTAACCCCTGGAGTCAGGGTTGTGCGTTCCCATCGGAACCGTCTCCCTTACCCTGGGAGTTCTTTTCATTTAGTCGAGCTAGCCCGTAGTTGCCCCAGGCCTGATGGCTAGACACGACCCTTGGAGGCCCACACCTTCCATTATGATGGTACGGTACCGACCAGAGCCCCTTGACTTAACTTGTCTTTCCATAAAACTTTCCATACGACATTGCATAAAAATCACTTTAGAAAAATCATGCAATGCTCATGCCATGCCATGCTTGCTTGAAATATCATGCTTGTTCATGAATCTATGCAGCGTGTCATTCCAGTTTTGAAAAAATGTAAGCTTACTTACACACTTTACTTCCACTTACAATCCATTTACCTCGGTCTCCTTGATTATGAATAAAGGTACGAAGATCGCCTACAAGCGATTCAAACACCTCTTAGTTACTAGGAATTAAGTATATAAGCATACAAGATCTACTTATTATCGATCACAGGCTGTATGAATGCCTCTTATGTGGTCGGCCATTGTTCGTTCCACCTCTCATTCAGAATGATTAATTAGTTCTGAACAAATTTGATCCAAATACTGTTACTATGCTTCGTTGCCATTACTGTGCACGCGTGGAGTCATGTAATTATGTAGATTACCCTGTGTCTACTCACATTCCTTCCTTTCCAATAGCCATATAACTTGCGTGGACGTGTCGCCATACCTATCTCCGAGCCAAAGAGATTCGTAAGCAAAGGATAAGGAGGAAAGATGTAACATTACTTATTCAAACTGACTATGTGTTAGAATTATGTGCCCTCGATAACCAAATTTATTAATCCAATCCTAATATATAATATGGAATATAGTATGGTGGAAGGAATTAATTGTATGTAAGGGGGCATATCTGCAATAATCTCAAAATTCCAGAGGTCAATTACAATATGTTGATGGACTTAATTGTAATTAGTAGAAGCTCTATTTGTATTAGAAGAAGAGTTCTTCAGTGTTATCCTACGGCTAGAATTTGAGATCCCTAAGGATCCTATGTCTCATGCTCTTTCTAGGGTTTTTCCAAGGCCTATAAATATAATTGTTATATTCAAGGGGTTGGCCATTAGAACCTATTAGGAAATCCCGATAATGAGAGAGTGACATAAATCCCTTAGGAGGCAACACATTTGAGTTGTTGTTCTAAATTGCTTTGGATTGGATCGTAAAGCGGCTTAAGGTTTGTAGGTTCATAAATTCTTGTGTCAGGTATGAAATCGAATCCGAAATTGCAATCATAATCTTGGTTGATGTTTTATTAAAAACATGTTGTTTGTTTATAGTTTAATTCCGCATATAAATTATCAGTGGTATCGGAACGTCAGGTTCACATGTTTGCAATTGTTGGATTATATGAACCTTGAACAATTTTGATTGAGAATCAAAAGCCAAAACCTTTTTGTGGTTACTGTTCACACACTATTATGAATAGTGCAGAATTTTATGTGATTACGTGATTTTTTTTTAAAATAGTTTTCAAATAAATCATTTCGTTCTTCACGGTTTGTGAAATCGTGTAAAGATTTTAGTTTTTGAAACCTATATGATTCAATTACTGTGTATGTTCTGGTTTTTTCTTCTCAAAGCCGAACCAATATTCTTGCCGTTCTTGTTTCTTGAAACTTGTGTGAAGTTATAAAATTGTTTTCCGATTGCATCTTTACAAGTAGCATTGAAGATATCTATTTCTATTAGTTTGGTTAGAAATTGCTTTCTATGTCTATTATTTGTATATGAATCGGATTCTTGTTGAAAAGTGTTTTGATCAATTGTTTATTGGAATATGATTCACGCTGGCTTGCTTTGCCTCCACAGGAGCCTCAAGCGGCGCCTGACCATGAGATGCCCAGGTCACTGCTTGGGCCAAACGGGTTGGGCAAGTTTGCCCTACCCGGCCCAATAGTTGGGCTTCATCCTTTATTTTCTTATTAAGGGCTTCTTTTAAAATGTTGGACTGATTTTAAATTGGGCTGCAGCAACTGTTTTGATATAAAAGGAGCTCAGTTTTGTTTTAAAAGGAGAAAGGCCCAATAACAGGGTAGCCTTGAAATGTTTTTAAACTTGTGGGCTTCTTTTGTATACGCATGGGCCAAATTGTTTTAAAAGGTAGACAACCCAATTTTGTTTTAAAAGGGAGAAGCCCACGTTTGATTAAAAATAAAGGGAGAGGAGGGCAGTCCTCACGGGCTGGGCCTTAATGGGCCAGCCCATGGAGCCAGTGTGGGGCTAGGGTGACGGAGTCCATATATGCTGTCCGGGTTTATACCCGGACCAGGTTGGACCCGGACCGGTGAGTCAAAGGGTAAGACCGGTTTGACAGGTTGACCATTGACCAATGCGGTTTGACCGGAATGTTTTTTAGAAAAAAAAATTGGAAATTTATCTTCCAATTTTGGGTACTAAATAAGATTAATTATAGTAATTTTTTCTATGGTCTCTATTATCAATAAATAGGAGTTATACTTGATTAAAATTGGTTGAAGCCAAAATGGATAAAACCGATTTTAATTTTTATTATCAATAAATAGGAGTTATACTTAATTAAAATTGGTTGAAGCCTAAATGGATAAAACCGATTTTAATTTTGTAAAATTTTATTTTTTATCTCTTGGGAAGATAAGTGTCTACATCTTAGTGGGAGTGTCTACTAAAATAATGACATAACTCACAAGTATTTGGAACACACTTAGATAATGGAATGCACAAACTAAATAAATGCAAGTGCTAAAATAGTACAAGATGTGTTTATTTTGGTAGGCCAAAAGAAAAAAATCGAGAATCACAAATATTTTAAAATATTTTACATATGATGTAAATTTGGATGAATAGTAGCTATTCACCTTTACAAGATCTGTACAATGAGTACCAAAATGGATTTGTTGTTGCATGTAAGGTAGAGGTTCTCGATACCCATTTAGAATGTTATATTTTTCATTATTGTGATATATGTGATATATCTATTTATTGTTCGGATGGGTGATATCATTAGTTATTCAAAAACCTGAATCTAATGGAATTATATATGTGAATAATTTTGCATATTCAAGTTGACTTTTAATTCTTTGGCTAGGATTTTGGATGACAATTGGTGACAGGACCGAATTATGATGATTGGAAGAGAAATCTAATGATTGTTCTCTCAGCCGATAAGATCGGTTATGTTCTGACATCTGAGACACCTGAGCTTGCCCTGGACAATGCCACTGAGGAATAAATAAAGTCTTTAACAAGTGGCATGAAGATGATAATATGGCAAAGTGCTATATCATGGCTTCAATCTCAAATGTTTTGTATAAAGATTGTGAGAGCATAGCTACAGCTACAGACATTATGTTGCATCTCTAAGAAATGTTTGGAGAGTAGAGCAGATCTGCTAGGCAGACTGCAATGAAGAATCTTATGTCCAGCAAAATGGTGGAAGGGAGCCCAGTTCAGGATCATGTCTTGAAGATGATTTCTTTCATCAACGAACTGGATTTTTTGGGACCTGAGATGGATAATGACACAAAAGTTGATGTCATTCTTTCATCTTTACCTGATTCTTTCAATCAGTTCGTCCTTAATTAGAATATGAATAAGATGAGTGTGACATTGTCAGAGCTGCTCAATATGTTGCAATCAGCTCAAGATCTCATAAAAAAGGACGAACCTACAGTGATGGTCACAGAGAAATCTAATGCCTCTATGAAACTGAAACCCAAGTTTAAGAACTTCAAGAAAAATAATAAAGGGTTTCAAACAGTTAAGAATGTCAAAGGTGGAGAAGGAAAAAAAAAGAGGTGACAAGAACAAAGGCAAAATAAATTGTTTCCATTGTGGCAAGCCCGGTCACTGGAAGAGAAATTGCCGAGTTTACTTAGCTTCTCTTAAAAAGGGCAAACCTTCTGAAGGTGTGTCTAATATGCTTGTAATGGAATTGATTTTAATGGATGGTCCATTTAATTCATGGTGTGTGGATTCTGGTTCTATATCTGCAATATGTTGCAGGGGTTCAAGGAGACCAGAAAGCTCCACGAAGGGGAGCTGATATTTAAGATGGGGACAGGTGCAACTGTTGTAGCGACCGTCATTGGAGTGTTTAGTTTAGAATTATCGAATAATAAAATTTTGATTCTAGAAGACTGTCTTTATGTTTCAGAAGTACGTAGAAATTTGATTTCTGTTTCGAAAATTGTTTTATCTGGATATTTGTTTCTTTCAAAACTTGTTATAAAGCGCCCAAAGTGAATTTTGACTAAGTGTTGTAAGTGTCGACACCTTGGGTAATAGTGTCGACACATTAGACCGATACCCGAATGTTTATATTTTTCCGGAACTAGAGTGATTTTTGACTAAGTGTTGGAAGTGTCGACACCTTGAGTGATGGTGTCGACACATCCAACTAAAACCCGAAAGTGTGTATTTTTCCAGAACTCCCGTGAATTTTGACCAAGTGATGGAAGTGTCGACACCTTGAGTGATGGTGTCGACACATCTAACTGAAACCCGAGAGTTTACATTTTTCCCACTTTGGCTAAGTGTTGGAAGTGTCGACACCGTGAGTGATGGTGTCGACACATCTTACTAAATGTGTTGTAAGTGTCGACACCTTGAGTGATAGTGTCGACACATATAACTACATTCCGAAATTTTACGGATTGAAAATACGTGAGGTGAAATTCATGTGGAAAAGGGGGAAATAAGGGAGGGCAGCCTTGTCTTTTCCCCAAGCCCCTTTACGTATAAGCAGCCCACCCCCAAATCGAAAAGTCATTTTTACCCTAGCTCCCACAGAAAGAAGAGAAGAGAAGAGAAGAGAAGAAAGAAAGAAGAAGAAGAAGGAGAAAAGAAGAAGAAGAAAGGAAGAAGAGAAAGAAAGAGAGAGAGAAGGAGGTGAGTGGTTATGGCCGGCCAAGCCATGCCCATTTTCACCTATGTTCTCTTTTTCCTTTGAATGGTTGTTGTGATGGTTGTGTGTTGTTAGATTTCTCCTTGGTTGTTGTGATGGTTGTGTTGTTAGATTTCTCCTTGAGATTCATGTGTTTTCTTTGAAGAAAATGTAGATCTAGTGAGTTTTAGAGAGATGTATGGATTGTGCACAAAGCCATGGAGAATGTGGTTAGATCTGGGAATTTGTAAACCCAAGAGAAACCAACTTGCATACTAGGTGTTTGATAAAAGACCAAAGGGAGTGAAATAGATGCAATAACCTTTGTTCTAGTGATGAAATCATTGTTTTTGGTTGGAAGTTTTGAGTTGTATGTGTAAAGTTTACGTCTTGTATATGAGGTTATATGAGGAGGGCGCTTGGGGCAAAATTTCGTGGGTGTTGGATGATTTTGTACGACGAAGTATGTGTATGACGAAGTATGAGATATTGAATGAGGAATAAGGACGATTTTGTTTGATGAAGCGTGAGTAATTGATTGATTACTCTATACGTCTAGTAAACCTATGAATAACAATGGTATGATCCAATTGTAGGTAAAGGGGCATTCAACCCACAAGCAAGCGAAGTAAGAGGAACTTACGTTTGTAAGTGAAAATCTTTACAAACTGGAATGATACACTGCATGAAGAATATTTATGAATAAGCATATCAAGTATGATATATCAAGCATGACATTACCAAGCACGACATGAATGCATCATGATCATTTGCATTCATTTTCCTCATGAGAAACGAGACATTTTATGCAAATGAAAGTACCATTTTTATGCTACTTATGACAAGTTTTATGACAAGTTAATTAACGAACCCAAGTCGGTCGGTACCGTACCAAGTCAAGAAGGTGCATCCATACTGAAGGACGTTTACGTGAAGGGTGGATGTCACCTAGGACACCCATACCGAAGGATGCTTGCAAGAAGGATGGGTAGTCCAGGAGGTATGTGCAATCACACTGAAGGATGCTTGCAAGAAGGTGTGAACCTCCAAGAGTCGTGTCTAGCCACTGAAGGACATTGAGAAGGTGTGCTAGCTCGACCATATGTAAGGTCCCCAAGGGAAATAGGGGACAGTTCCAACGGGAACGCACAACCCTGATGCCAGGGGTAAATGAAGCTCAAGTAGCCCATAGGATAAGAATGAAAAAGATTTTCCAAAAGAAAGAGCTTTATAAGTATAAGAGATGTTTTCAAGAGCAAGTGCATGTGCATATGCAATCATGAGGCATACACATGCATCACGATTCATGATCATGCATGAATTACATACGTATACATGATATTTAAAGTTCAAGTTTGTAATTATTTCAAGTTTAAGCGCATGCTTATGATTTTAAGTCAAGTGCATGCTTATGATTTTAAGTCAAGTGCATGCTTATGATTTTAAGTTCATTATGATATCGAGTTCATGATGATTTCAAGTTTAAAAGCAAGTGTATGATTTCAAGTTCAAGATTATGAGTTCAAAGAATAAGTTCATGGTTTCAAACTCACGATTTCAAGTTCATATTTGCAAACCATGATTTCAAGCTCATGTTTTAATTATAATTCCTTACTGAGTCTTTCGACTCACATATGTTTTCAATTGTATCATTCCAGATAACAATTCAGGTGGGAAAATCTAGAAGAGGGACCGATGGGAACGTCCTCATCTCTCTTTGTTGTTTCATAAAAGGTTAGATGAAATTTTGAAGAGTCGTCATGAGCCTCCGTTGTGTGGTGGTCATGGGTTGTTCGGACTAGTAGAGTTCAAGGTTTTTGATGTCTAGTATCTTAGTCGTGGTTATCAGAAACAGAAGTTGAAGAGTTCATAGGAAGTACTAAGAACGCTTATCAGGCATCCTGTGAATGTCTATGTTATGTGTATAAGGATTCAAGATGTATTACATATATGTTATGAGTAGGTCCATATTAAAGTTTTGTTGGAATCCCTTAGGACTTGTACTTCAGCCATGCAGACATGACATGTAATTTGGATGCTTTCACTATTGTCGTTGTAGTCAATTGTGTAAGTTGAAGTTTTTGTAAATCTCTTTGGCCCATCTCTCTCAGTTGTAGGTGTTTATGTATATGTAAAAAAAAAAAAAAAATCCGCTGCATGATTAAGAGAAAACGCTAGTACATTCATTGAGTGGATGTTCGCGGCTGTCATTAACCCCCTTCGGGCTAGCGTTCGGGGCGTGACATTTTGAATATACGCAGCTTCCTAGTAAGCTCACTAA
Source organism: Myrica gale (assembly GCA_963930655.1). Taxonomy (NCBI): domain Eukaryota; kingdom Viridiplantae; phylum Streptophyta; class Magnoliopsida; order Fagales; family Myricaceae; genus Myrica; species Myrica gale. The sequence goes on along the minus strand of OZ005619.1, from coordinate 8,899,773 downwards.
GTCATCCAGTAACTCTTTCTCAATGTGCAGGAGGGCATTTTTGTCCACAAAAATCAGCACTCAAGTTAATTGAAAGGAGCTAAAGATAAGAGGGCAAATAAGGAAAAAATGAAACAGAAAGGGAATCGATTCTGTTGCAATTTGGGGAAGGACGTCGACGAAGGCATGGAGGAGAAGAAAAGCGAGGGTGCTGCGCGTAGAGAAGAGGAAGGGAGCGCGTGAAAGAAAGGGGGATTTGGCCATTTTTCTGATATAGTCTCTCGAGCAGATGGAAAGAAGGGGTGGTTATTTTCTTGCAGTATTTTTTTTCTTTCTTTCCCTTTTCTCTCGAAATTTCTTGCTGTTGTGTTTGATGGGTTTCTAAGTCACAGAAACTTGGGTTCTGATTATCTTGCATCGATTTGAGGTTGTAAATTGATGGAGATATTCTATTTCCAATTTCATTGTGTTCATCGTTTAGAGAGACGATTTTCGTTTGAAAACTGTTGAAATTCTTGAAATGGGTATTTTGTAGACTCTTGGCACAATCTACTCCATTTATGGGTAAGATTTCATTCAGTCATTATTTGTCTAAAATCTCTCTTATGGATGATGAATCTATTCAATCTTTGATAGTCTATGGAGTTTAACTTCTTTTATTTTCCAGATATTGAATCCTTGATTGGGGAAGTAACTGAGTAATGCTAGCTCAATGATATTAATTTTAGATCGAGAATTGGTGCTGGTAAAATTAGAACTCAAGTGTCTTTTTAAATCTCTTTTCAGCAGACTTTTAGTTGTCCTCAAGAATTGCTAATGCGCTTTTGAGTCACTTGCTTTGAATCTTGCATTTCTCTTTACTTAACGTGAATCCTGCTTTTGTTTCTATTAACATAATTCCTTTCTTTTAGCTTTAGGATTCGTCTGTTTCTTTTTGCCAATTTATTTTCCTTTTATTTCATTTTTGTTTTTACTCTCTGTTTGTAGTTTACGTTAGCATTGCATTTCCTTTCCTTTTGTTTTCCCTTTCGTCTTTTCTTTCTTTCTTTTATTTTGTTTTGTTTTATTTTCGTTTTTATCTGTTTGTTTAGCCTTCTCTGTAACATCATTGTCCCTGTGGAAATCGATCTTGGGACTTAACCCATGTTTACAACTTGACAACTCTTACACTTGGGAGTAATTCTTTTGTGAGCCAATCAAGTTTTTGGCGCCGTTGCCGGGGACAATAGGTGTTCAACAAAGAAATTTTGCTGGAAGGAAAGAGTTCTAGCACTGTGAACCTCTTCACAGTTTTGGTGACTTCTAAACTTATACTGAGCTTGTTAATTTGTTAGTCTAATTGGTTGTTTATGTCTGTTTGGGTTCGGGATAACAAAAATCGTTTGGTTAGATCTGAATCTGTCTTCTGAATTTGTGTCCATATCTTTTAATTCATCATCTGAAACACAAAGCACCATGGCTGAAAACGAGGTATTTGACATTCAAAATAGAACACTTAGAGATTACTTGCATCCTGTTAGGACTAGCTCTCCCTCATGCATCATCCAGCCTTTGAATGCTAATAATTTTAACTTCAAAGCTGGAATGATCCCTCTTTTACCCCATTTTCATGGCATGGAATCAGAAAATCCATATTTGCATGTGAAAGAATTTGAAGAGGTGTGCTCTACCTTTTTAGATCGAACATGTACTGAAGAGATAATTAGATTGAAATTGTTCCCATTTTCATTAAAGGATAAATCCAAAACATGGCTGAATTCTTTAAGATCGAGATCTATAGGCACATGGCAAGAGATGCAAACCGAGTTTCTAAAAAAAAATTTCCCATTACATAGGACAAATGCATTGAAAAGACAAATCATGAATTTTGCCCAAAAAGAATCTGAAACTTTTTACCAATGTTGGGAAAGATTCAAGGATCTTTTAAATTCTTGTCCGTATCATGGTTATGAAAATTGGGGTGTTATCAGTTTTTCTATGAAAGTTTGACTCCTAAAATGCGCCAATTTGTTGAAACTATGTGTAATGGAGAATTTTTCAGTAAGGAACCCGATGATGCTTTTGAGTACTTCGATTATTTGGCTGAAAATGCACAATCATGGGACACTACTGATGTATATGATAGATCTAGAAGAGTTGAGTCAGAAAATGGTAAATATTCCTTGAAAGAAGAAGATGATTTGCGTGCTAAGCTTACTTTGTTAACTAGAAAGATTGATGCCATAGAATTGAAAAAAGTTAATGAGGTACATGCTACACCCACAATTCATGAATCATGTAGTATTTGTGAGGATAATTCGCATTCCACAAAAGATTGTCCTACAATTCCTGCGTTTAAAGAAGTACTAATGGATAAGTCCAATGAAGTTAACATGGTTTCCAAGCCTTTTTCTGGTCCTTATTCAAATACTTATAATTCAGATTGGAGGAACCATCCAAATTTTAATTGGAGGAGCGAACAACATCAAGTACTGAACCCCACAGCTGCTGGATCCTCCCAATGCATGCAGCAACCAGCCCCATTGCAAAAGAATGGCTTGGAGGACACAGTTCAACAGCTGTCCACCACCTTGCAACAGTTCATGCAAGGACAAGCCACCATCAACAACCAAAATTCACAAGCCATCAATGACATCAGAGGGACTTTAACAAAGCTGACCACAGCGTGGAGCTCTCAAGAGAAAAACAAGTTTCCCTCACAGCCTCAACCAAACCCACAACATAAAGTGTAACAGTTTCAAACTGTTGCAGAAGCATCCAATGTCAAGAATGTGGAGGCAATCACCACCTTGAGGAGTGGTAAGGTTGTAGACATACCTGCCCATGGTTCAGATAAAGCTGGTAAGGTCTCTAAGCCTACTCCAAATGAGAACTCTCAACAGTTTGCTGAACCTGAAAATTCTGCTAAAAGCATTCCATATGTTGTACCAGCACCTTTCCCTCAAAGATTAGCTTCTTTGCACAAGGATAAACATTACGCTGAAATCCTAGAGATTTTTAAGCAAGTTAGGATAAACATACCATTGTTAGATGCTATCCAACAAGTTCCTGCTGATGCTAAATTTCTTAAGGATTTATGCACCGTAAAAAGGAAACTAAATGTGCAAAAGAAGGCTTTCCTTACAGAGCAGGTTAGTGCAATTATCCAGAATAATACCCCACCCAAATACAAGGATCCTGGATCCCCCACCATTGCTTGTGTTATAGGGAGTTCGAAAATAGGCCATGCTTTGTTAGATTTAGGCTCTAGTGTGAATTTGCTGCCCTATAAGGTTTATGAACAGCTTGGTTTGGGTGAATTAAAATCCACTTCCATCATTTTACAGCTAGCTGACCGATCTATCAAAATACCGAGAGGTGTTGTGGAGGATGTCCTAGTTCAAGTAGATAAGTTCTTTTATCCAGTAACTTTGTAGTTCTTGATGTGCATTTGACATCTCCTTCCTCTTTCCAAGCACCCGTGATCCTTGGAAGACCATTTCTTGCTACTTCAAATGCTTTAATCAATTGTAGAAGTGGTATCTTGAAGTTGAGTTTCGGTAACATGACTTTAGAGCTTAACATTTTTAATCTTTGCAGGCAACCTCAGGAACCCGAGGAGATGCAAGAAGTTAACATGTTGGAAACAATTTTTGAGGAGAATAGTTGTTTAGCCGACCAGGCCATAGTTTTACAAGCTGATTTGATTGATGATTTGGAGCTATTTGGAACAACTGCTAACATTTCTCATGTTTCCTCAGCAGGTACCAGATTTGATTCACAGTGGAAGCTGAAATTTGAGCAGCTTCCACCCTTGACAACTTCACTAAAATCGTCCACTGATGAAACTCCAAATTTAGAGCTGAAACCACTACCCTCAGATCTGAAGTATGCATACTTGGAGCCAAACAACACATTTCCAGTAGTAGTTTCATCCCAACTCACTCCAAATCAAGAAGGTAAGTTGTTGGAAGTATTAAGGAAGCACAAGGGTGCTATTGGCTGGACACTTGCAGATATAAAAGGTATAAGTCCTCTCATTTGCACTCATAAGATTTATTTAGAAGAGAATGCTAAAACCGCAAGGGAGATGCAAAGAAGACTGAACCCAACTTTGAAAGAGGTAGTTAAGAAAGAGGTATTGAAGCTACTAGAAGTGGGAATAATTTACCCAATTTCGGACAGCAAGTGGGTAAGCCCAGTTCAAGTAGTTCCAAAAAAATCAGGGCTGACCATTGTAAGAAATGAGCAAAATGAGTTGATTCCCACTAGAATAGCTTCAGGTTGGCGCATGTGTATAGATTATAGGAAGTTAAACGCAGCCACTAGGAAAGATCACTTTCCTTTACCCTTCCTTGATCAAGTTTTGGAAAAAGTTTCAGGTCATGCCTTCTATTGTTTCTTAGATGGTTTTTCCGGGTATTATCAAATAGAAATAGCACCAGAAGACCAGGAAAAAATCACTTTTACTTGCCCTTTTGGTACTTTTGCATTTAGGAGGATGCCATTTGGATTATGTAATGCACCTGCCACCTTTCAAAGATGTATGCTTAGTATTTTCAGTGATATGATTGAAAACATCTTGGAAGTGTTTATGGATGATTTTTCAGTATTTGGTAGCTCCTTTGATGACTGTCTAACCAATTTGCAAGCTGTTTTGGCCAGGTGTGAAGAGAAATGCTTGTTGCTCAATTAGGAAAAATGTCATTTTATGGTGCAACAAGGCATCGTCCTTGGGCATATTGTTTCAGCTAAGGGCATTGAGGTGGATAGGGCTAAGATTGAACTGATTTCTAATCTTCCTGCTCCGAAATCAGTGAAGGACATTAGATCATTCTTAGGACATGCTGGTTTTTATAGGAGGTTTATCAAAAATTTCAGTTCCATTTCTAGGCCTTTATGTCAATTGCTCATGAATGATGTTGTGTTTAATTGGAATTCTGACTGTCAAAGTGCATTTGAGAAACTGAAAAATCTGCTCACATCAGCCCCCATCATGCAACCTCCTGATTGGACACTCCCTTTTGAAATAATGTGCGATGCTAGTGATTTTGCCATAGGTGCTGTACTCGGACAGCGTAAGGACAAACTTCCACATGTGATATATTATGCTAGTAAAACTTTAAATGGAGCTCAAAACAATTACTGCACTACAGAAAAAGAATTATTAGCTGTAGTATTTGCATTGGATAAGTTTAGGACTTACATACTTGGTTTTCCGGTGGTTATTTTCACTGACCATGCAGCCTTGAAGTATTTGCTCTCGAAGAAGGATGCTAAACCACGATTGATTCGATGGATTCTCCTCCTTCAAGAGTTCAATATCATCATTAAGGATAAGAAGGGGGTTGAGAATGTAGTTGCTGACCACTTGTCTAGAATTACATTCTCTGATTCTACTCAAACGCCTCCTATTCATGATTCTTTTCCTGATGAGCAACTATTTGTTGTTGAATCTCTCCCATGGTTTGCTGACATTGTTAATTTCTTGGTCACAGGTAAAACTCCACCTCATTGGACTGCACAAGACATCAAACGGTTTAAACAAGAGGCTAAGTCTTTCTTTTATGATGACCCATACTTGTTTAAATATTGTTCTGAACAACTCATTCGAAGATGTGTGCCTAATGAGGAGATAACTGCCATTCTTAATTTCTGTCATACTGAAGCTTGTGGAGGTCACTTTTCTGCCCATAAAACAATTGCTAAAATTATGCAAAGTGGCTTCTATTGGCCTCATATGTTCAAAGACACTTACAACTTTTGTAAGACTTGCGAACAATGCCAGAAATTAGGTGGAATCACTAAAAGAAACATGATGCCTTTGCAACCTGTTTTAATGATTGAGATATTTGATTGTTGGGGGCTAGATTTCATGGGACCTTTCCCTTCCTCCTTCGGTTATTTATACATTCTTGTAGCTGTGGACTATGTTTCTAAGTGGATTGAAGCTATTCCATGTAAAACAAATGACCACCAAGTTGTGCTCAAGTTCTTGAAAGAGAACATTTTTGCTAGATTTGGCATTCCTAGGGCTGTCATTAGTGATAAAGGAACACATTTTTGTAATACACCCTTTGCTGCACTCATGAAGAAATATGGTATTCATCATAAAGTTTCCACCGCATACCACCCCCAAACCAATGGCCAAGCCGAATTAGCTAATAGGGAAATCAAGCACATCTTAGAAAAAACTGTGAATCCCACTAGGAAGGATTGGTCTTTGCGATTGAATGATGCATTATGGGCTTATAGGACAGCTTATAAATCTATACTTGGTATGTCTCCCTATAGGCTTGTTTATGGAAAAACATGTCATCTTCCTGTTGAGCTTGAACATAGAGCATATTGGGCCATTAAAAAGTTTAATTTTGACACGGATCAAGCTGGAACTTTGCGAAAATTACAGATATCTGAGTTGGAGGAAATAAGGAGAGATGCTTATGACAATGCCAAGCTGTCCAAAGAGCGAATGAAAATCCTACATGACAAGCACATCCAGAGGAAGAGTTTTGAGCCAAATCAGCAAGTTTTGCTTTACAATTCTAAGCTTCATCTTTTTCCAGGGAAATTACGGTCTAGGTGGAGTGGTCCATATCTTGTTAAAACCGTTTATCCACATGGTGCTATTGAGGTGATTAACCCTCAAAATGGAAATATTTTCAAAGTAAATGGACAAAGGCTCAAACCTTTTCTGAGCACATTCTCACCTCAAGATAGTAGCATCATTTTGAAAGACCCCATCTACCCTCCTGTCACTTAGTTGTCATTTTCCTGCTTGCTCATTCGTCTTGTTATTTATCTTTTCATTTACTCTATTTTTGTTGATTCTGTTTTTACTTTCCATGAAGTCATCTTCACAAGTTCAGCCATCTCAGGTACTTTTTCCCTTTGGCCCTACCCTTGTTATTTTGTTATCTGTTGAATCTTTCTTCTTCCCTTTCTTTGTCAAACATTGGTCACATTGAGGACAATGTGAATATGTAGTTGGGGGGTGATGTGGGTTGGATATGATGTGTTGTTCAAATTGAGAGTGATGGAAAAGACAAAAACTAGAAATTTCTGGGTTTCAATTTTCAAGGCGATGTGTTTAAATTTAGGTTGTTAAATTTATGAGTAACCTGAATATCAAAGGGAACAGAATCTATTCTCGGCATGATAGTCTTGATTTATTATCTCAGTTACTCAATTTTTGGAAGCATGTTTCAAGTCTACTTGTTGTTGGACTTAAAAAAAAACACACTCAAACTACTTTAGTTGACTCTATGATTTTATCTGGCATCAAATAGCGACTCAACTGGCAGAATCTCTAATGAACTATGTCTCAAGTGTCTCAACAAAAAAGAAAAAAAAAAGAAAAACATCCTTAAACTTATATTACAGCAGCGAGCAATCCTGAGGAAAGCTCCATCGAACATCCTTAAACTTACAGTTGAAAAACATAAGACCGAAAGAGAGACGGGCCAAACTCATAACATCGTAAAGGTCCTCAATAAGCATAGTATCTTATATTACACATTACATGATTAACACATAAACAAGTGACGAATCTCATCAATTAGGTCACAACAACAATACACATAACAATCTTCTTCTAAGTCAGATAGTCCTCCTGACTTCCTTCTCCTGAAGCATCTGGAATGATATAGTTTTAAAAAAAAAACGTGAGTCAAAGAGACTCAGTAAGGGAAAATCATAACTTTAAAACATGAGCTTATGAATTGAAATCATGGTCTGGAAACATGAACTTGTACTTGAATTCATAATCATGAGCTTGAAACCATAAGCATATAACATAATGTAATTCATGCATGATCATGAATTTTGATGCACGTGTATGCCTCATGGTTGCATATGCACATGCACTTGCTCTTGAAAAATACTCTTGTACTTGTAAAGCTCTTGCTTTTGGAGTAAAACTTGTTCATATTCTTGAATTTGGCTCATGGCCCTTGAAAATCGTTCATTCATAACTTGTGGGCTAATTGCGCTCCATTTAACCCCTGAAGTCAGGGTTGTGCGTTCCCATAGGAACCGTCTCCCTTACCCTTGGGGACATTTCATTTTGGTCAAACTAGCCCCTAGTTGCCCCAGGCCTGATGGCTAGACACCACCCTTGGAGGCCCACACCTTCTCATTATCCTTCAGTGTGGTTGCACAGCCTCTTAGGATTCACCCAACCTTCTCGCATTCTTCCTTCGGTATGGGAGTCCATCATGATGGTACGGTACCGACCAGAGCCCTTAACTTGACTTGACTTATCATAAACCTTCTCATATGTCATTACATAACATCTCTTTAGAAAATCATGCAATGCTCGTGCCATGACATGCTTGAATATGATGTCATGCTTGTTTGAAATATCATGCTTAAAAATCAACCTGTCATGAACAACATTTCGTGCTTCTTATCATGCTTCTTTGAACAACATGCCATGGTTGATATAAAATACATATTATGCTTGATCATCAAAATATGCTGTGTATCATTCCAGTTTTTCAAAAACTGTAACTCCACTTACTCACTTACGATCCACTTACCTTGCTCCTCCTGATACTCGGTGGTTCTTCGCCTACAAGCGAATCATATTCGTTACATAAATGCTCAGATAATAATTTTCAAGTTGACATACAAAAGTACACGTAACCATTTCCGGTTTCCAAAAATACATATCTTGAAAATATGATTTCACTTGCAAAAGATTTCTTTAAACTTTGGCTTGAATAAAACAATTTGAAAACAATTAAACATGTACATCAAATAACTTCAACTAGATTGTTGTTTTCACCTACTTCGTCCAACTCATATCCAACTTGTTCAAATAATTCTTCCTGTCACTAACATTGATTCCAAAGCCTATCCATGAAATCGGCAACAACATTTCGTCTTAAAAAAATTCAAAGTCTAAACAACAACTTATTTTCGTCTAGTTTCTATTCCTTTGTTCCACACTTTTCATCGTATTATACATGGACTAATAGCTATCATTTTCCACCAATTTAACCTTAATAGATGAGCTATATGGACACTGCCGAGACATATAAGATTTAACCTAAGTTACTTTGGTCTTTTCTCTAAGTTTCCAAGTTCACAAGAACACTAGTGCCCACAATTCTTCCAAATATAATCGATAGGCATGAATCCTTATTTAAGTGATCGACCCATGACCGTTTGGCCTCCTTTTTATTATTAGGCTTGCTGACATGAACCAAATGAACATTTTCAAATTCATATCTTCCATTTTATTGCAAAATCCGTATGATTCACTTAAAGACAATAACATGAATTCAATTCCCACTTAACCCGAGTGCAATTACCTCCATATTCACCAAATGAAATCAAGCTACTAGATGATTAGCTTGTTGTTTAATTCAATGCCATCAACATACCTTCTTAACAGCAAGCAACCCTTAGGAATCATATATGACACTTTCCATGACCTAGAGCAGCAACCATTCAGCTCTCATAATCATTTTTCTTCCATTTTCATAACACTATTTTGCATTGATACTACCCATTACACTTGCTCTTAGGTTTAGGTCACTGATCGAAGTCTTAACATCATCCATCTTAACATGTTCACATATTAATTTTAAGGATTAAAACAGCAACCATAATAGTCTCCAAAATCAGAGATTTACACTATAAACTTCCCATGCATTTAGTACATTTTTCTACTCTTATCACAACTCACATTGTGAGATCCCGAATTTACTTATGTCATTGTATAGGAGAGAGAGATTTTGCTATGATTTTCCTCAGGATGTAGGTATGTTTTAATTGGTGATTTTTGAGGTAAGTGTCGACACATTGGAACATAGTGTCGACACATTATACTAACACCCGAAAGTTTACCTTTTCCTGGAGACCAAAGTGAATTTTGACTAAGTGTTGTAAGTGTCGACACTTTGAGTCATAGTGTCGACACATTAGACTGATACCCGAGCGTTTATATCTTTCCGGAACTAGAGTGATTTTTACTAAGTGTTGGAAGTGTCGACACCTTGAGTGATGGTGTCGACACATCCAACTGAAACCCGAGAGTTCGCCTTTTTCCAGAACTCCCGTGGATTTTGACCAAGTGATGGAAGTGTCGACACCTTGAGTGATGGTGTCGACACATCTAATTGAAACCCGAGAGTTTACATTTTTCCCACTATGGCTAAGTGTTGGAAGTGTCGACACCTTGAGTGATGGTGTCGACACATCTTACTAAATATGTTGTAAGTGTCGACACCTTGAGTGATGGTGTCGACACATATAACTACATTCCGGAATTTTACCGGTTTGAAATACGCGAGTTGAAATTTATGAAGTAGGGGGAGGGCAAACTTGTCTTTTCCCCAACCATTTTCACGCCTATTACTCTCTCCCCCTTTGCCGAACACTTCATTTTTCCCCTCTCTTCAGCCTTTTCATTTTCCCTTGCCCTAAGTCACCCACCCGAAAGAAGAAGAAGGAAGAAGAAGAAGGAAGAAGAAGAAGGAAGAAGGAGAGGAAGAAGGAGAAGAAGAAGGAGAAGAAAAGAAGGAGGAAGAGGAGAGAAGCGAGGTAAATCCTTGCTGGCCGAAAATCGTGCTACTCTCTCTCTCTCTCTCTCTCTCTCTATTCTCTTCTTGTTTCCTCTTGTTGGTTGGTTGTGGTTTGTTGGTAATTTGTCTAAGTAGTGTTCTCCTTGTGATTCATGGATGTTTAGTGTGGATCTAGGTATGTTCAAGGTAGATCTTGTAAGTGTAGCATAGATTTTTACATGAGAACATGTGGAAAAATGACTAGATCTGAAATTAGGGTTCAAGAGAAATTGGTTATGTGCTCTAGGTGTTTGATAAAAGGCCTAAGAGGGGATTGAAACCTAAGTTGAGCAAGTATGGCCGAATCTAGGGTTTGATGCATTAAATTGTGTATGTATGCTAGTGATATTGAGAACCACAAAGCCCTAAGTGTTAGGGATATGTTCAGATCTGGGAAAATAGGCAAGAGGACCAATAACGCACACTAGGTGTTTGGTAAACAGCCCAAGAGAAATGGGTACATGCAATGGTGTTAACTTGATAATTATGGAACCATGATTTGGTTGTAAACTTCGAGTTGAAGTTGTAAGTGGGAGGAAGGTGAGAGTATAGTTGTTGTTATGAGATGTTAAGTTAGCCTTGGATGTTGGTTGTGACATGTAGAGATTCGGATTTTGGTTGTTGGAGATTGTTGTGATTTCTGGAGTTACATATGCAGATTTCAAGGCTGGAATAGAAAGTGTGTTTTGTTGCATTGGTGGTTATCTCTTGATATTTTAGTCCAATTTTACGGGGTTGGTCTTGGAATTTGTTTCAAGTTAAGAAAGAGAGCGTTTTAAGATAACTTGCATGTGAATTAGAGGTATGACGAATATGTTATGGTATGAAAAATTAGTGTGAGGGTCTATTAAAACAGATTCGTGTGAGTAATGTATTGATTACTATATACGTTTAGTGAACCTATGAATGACAATAGTACGGTTCATTGTAGGTAACGAGACACTCGATACTCAAGCAAGCCTAAGGTAAGTGAAAATCTTTACAAACTGGAATGATACACTGCATGAAGAATATTCATGAATAAGCATATCAAGCATGACATTACCAAGCACGACATGAATGCATCATGATCATTTGCATTCATTTTCCTCATGAGAAATGAGACATTTTATGCAAATGAAAGTACCATTTTTATGCTACTTTATGACAAGTTTTATGACAAGTTAATTAACGAACCCAAGTCGGTCGGTACCGTACCAAGTCGAGAAGGTGCATCCATTTCCGAAGGACGTTTACGTGAAGGATGGATGTCACCTAGGACACCCATACCGAAGGATGCTTGCAAGAAGGATGGGTAGTCCATGAGGTAAGTGCAATCACACTGAAGGATGCTTGCAAGAAGGTGTGAACCTCAAGGGTCGTGTCTAGCCACTGAAGGACGAATGAGAGAAGGTGAGCTAGCTCGACCATATGTAAGGTCCCTAAGGGAAATAAGGGACTGTTCCTACGGGAACGCACAACCCTGATGTCAGGGGTAGGTGGAGCTCAAGTAGCCCATAAGATAAGGATTGGAAAGATTTTCCAAAAGCAAGAGATTTATAAGTAATAGTGAAGTTTTCAAGAGCAAGTGCATGTGCATATGCAATCATGAGGCATACACGTGCATCAAAATTCATGATCATGCATGAATTACATACGTTTACATGATATTTCAAGTTAAAGCTCATGATATTTCAAGTTCAAGTACGTGAACTACATTATGTTTAAGTTCATGATTATTTCAAGTTCATGATGATTTCAAGTTCAAGTGCATGTTTATGATTTTAAGTTCATTATGATTTTAAGTTCATGATGATTTCAAGTTCAAGTGCATGCTTACAATTTCAACCCATGTTTTAGCTATAATTCCTTACTGAGTCTTTCGACTCACAGTTTTAAATTGTATCATTCCAGATGATGTTACAGGGGTGGAATCTTAAGAAGAGGACCTTGAACCCTAGGAGAAGGGTTGATGAAATGTTTCTCTTGTTTGCTAACGTTAGGAAAGATTTAGCTAATTTTTGTAAAAGCCGGCATGAGCCACCGTGATGTGGTGGTCATGGGTTTCATTTGGCTTAGTTAGTTAATGTTTTAAACTGGTTGATATTTTGAGAATATGTTTGACAACCTTGAGTTATCAATGGAAAGTATGTTCTTATGCACGTTATACGCTAGCATTATAAGGCTTCTTTTTAACATTGAAGCATCAACGTCTTTTCCGCTGCAAGTATAGTAGTAAGTACGCTGGAGCGTCCCATGCCGGGAATGCTCGCGGCTGTCATTAACCTCGTTTAGCTAGCGTTCGGGGCGTGACAGTTTAGTGGTATCAGAGCAATTTAGGAGTTTAGTGAACTTAAGATTTGCTACTCACCTATTTGGATTTCGAGTATGCTATATGCTAGAAATCTCATGCATCAACTAGTTGTTAGGATACTTATGTAGTGATGACGATATAGTGCAGGATGCCACCTAGGAAACAACCCAGGAATAGAAACACGGAGGAGGAGCCCGAAGAATCAGGTGTCTCTACCAATGATGTTTTAAGGCACATGGCTCAGCTCATCGCTGAACAAGTGCAGCAAGGGGCAAATGTGCAAGGGGCTCGAGATCGCCCTGAAGGATGCACCTTTGACCAGTTTAACCGCCAACACCCGCCGGTATATAACGGTAGAGGAGATGCCGTTCTAGCAGAAAACTGGCTTCTAGAGATGAAAGAGTTGCTGGAAGTCATGGGGTGTACAGACTCCCAGAGAGTGAGCTTTGCTACCTTCAAGCTACAGGGAGATGCCAAGAGGTGGTGGCTATCCAAGAAGCTCCTACTGAGCCAAGAATTGGGAGAACAACCCGTAATCTGGGAGAGGTTTCAACAAGAATTCCTGGACCGCTATTTTCCAAGGACGACGCGGGAAGCAAAAGCGAGAGAGTTTGCCAACTTAACTCAGGGATCAATGACTGTTGATCAATACTCTGGTCGATTCATGGAGTTGGTGAGGTTTGCTCCGTATTTAGTACCAGATGAGGAGAGGAAAGCCAGGAAGTTTGAAGAGGGACTTCATCCCCGAATCTTTGACAGAGTTATGGCCCATAACTTGAAGACGTTGGCAGAAGTCATAGAACGGGCAGTGATTGTGGAAAGAGGTCTGCAAAGGACAGCAGCATTTTACGACCAGCAAAAGAGGAAGGCTCCTCCCAAGCTGGAAACGTCACAGGCACCCTGGAAGAAAAGCAAGCAGGGTTTATCACGGGGCCAGAATCAGAGACCTGGTGGAGCCCAGAACCAGAGACCTGGAGGAAGTCAGATTGCAGGAGGGAATCAATTCCCAATATGCAACAAATGTGGCAAGAAGCATCCCGGAGAGTGTAGGCAGGGAGTATGCTTCCAGTGCGGGAAACCAGGTCACATTGCCCGAGATTGTAGGGCAAAAAGTAATTCAAGCCAAGCATCCCAACCCGCACCGCAAGACAATTCGAGGAGGCAAAGCGGTCCAACTCAAGCAAGACTATATGCTCTGACCCCGAGGGATGCGGAGGACCAAACCAGAGTAGTAACGGGTAAGTTGCCCTTGCCACAGGGAGAAGCCCTTGTATTATTTGATTCAGGGGCCACACATTCATTCATAGCATCGGCATATTGTAAGGCAAAAGATTTAAAGCATGAGCCATTAGGATGTCATGTAGTAGTATCAACACCTACTGGTGGGAGGATCAATTGCGATCGAATAGTGAAAAATTTCCCGATAGAAGTTGAGGGGCAAATTATGCCGGCTAACCTGATAGTGATGGAAATGGGAGGGTTCGACCTCATTTTAGGTATGGATTGGTTGGCAACACACGGTGCTAGCATAAAATGTTACGAGAAGAAGGTCGTGTTCCAAAAGGAGGGGAGACCGGATTGTTGTTTTGTAGGCATGAGAAAGGTGGAACGAAGACCGGCGATCATTTCAGCCATGCAAGCCAAGAAATGGTTGCAAGGAGGAAGTGAGGGGTTCTTAGTTTGGGCAAATGAAATGCAGAGAGAGACTGCTACGGTAGAGCAAACCCCTATAGTGAACGAATTTCCTGATGTGTTTCCGGAAGAATTACCCGGATTACCTCCTGATAGGGAAGTGGAGTTTGGCATCGATTTAGAACCAGGGACAACTCCAATTTCTAAAGCACCGTATAGAATGGCACCAGCAGAGTTGAAGGAATTGAAGATTCAGCTGGAGGATCTATTGGATAAAGGGTTCATTCGACCGAGTGTGTCACCTTGGGGAGCTCCGATCTTGTTCGTGAAGAAGAAAGATGGAAGCCTCAGGATGTGCATTGATTACAGGGAGTTGAATAAGGTGACTATCAAGAATAGATACCCGTTGCCTCGCATTGATGATCTATTTGATCAATTGCAAGGGGCACAGGCATTCTCGAAGATTGATTTGAGATCGGGATATCACCAGTTGAAGGTGAAGGGGGAGGACATACCGAAGACGGCATTTCGAACGCGATATGGCCATTACGAATTTATGGTGATGCCTTTTGGGCTAACCAATGCTCCAGCCGCATTTATGGATTTGATGAATAGGGTGTTTCGGGAATTCTTAGATAAGTTTGTGGTTGTCTTTATTGATGACATACTGATTTACTCACGGAATAAGGAGGAACATGAGAAGCATTTAAGGATTGTTCTACAGATTCTTAGGGAGAAGAAGTTGTTTGCCAAGTTTTCCAAATGTGAGTTTTGGTTGGAACAAGTTCGCTTTTTGGGGCATGTAGTGTCCGGAGAAGGGATTGCCGTGGATCCCGGAAAGGTAGCTGCTATATTCAAGTGGCCGAGGCCTACGAATGTGAAGGAAGTAAGAAGTTTTCTGGGATTAGCAGGGTACTATCGGAGGTTTATCAAGGGATTCTCAAAGATGGCCAAGCCTTTGACGTATCTAACAAAGAAGAATGTCAAATTTGAATGGACTCATGAGTGTGAGTGGAGCTTCCAAGAGTTAAAGGCCAATTTAGTTACTGCTCCAGTATTAGCACTACCCTCGGAATATGGAGAGTATGAAATCTATAGCGACGCATCGAAGCAAGGTTTAGGTTGTGTTTTGATGCAAGACAAAAGGGTAATAGCTTATGCTTCTAGGCAACTGAGGCCTCACGAGATTAATTATCCCACGCATGACTTAGAGTTAGCTGCTGTAGTCTATGCGTTAAAAATATGGAGACATTATTTGTATGGGGTTAAATGTGAGATATTCACCGATCATAAGAGTCTTAAGTATTTTAACACCCAGAAAGAGCTGAACATGAGACAGCGGCGATGGTTAGAGTTGATTAAAGATTATGATTGCACAATAAGTTATCACCCTGGAAAAGCCAATGTGGTGGCCGACGCATTAAGTAGGAAGTCGGCAGAAACAAGTTCAGTAGAGGCAAGTTCAATGGAGGTGGTGCCCGAGGAAATCAGGAGAGACTTAAAAAGGGCAGAGATTGTGCTTATCATTGCCGATCAGTTTGTCTCCATTGCAGGGCTCTCGTTGCAACCTACCCTGGAGGAGCAGATTCGAGAGGCCCAGAAGAATGATAAGGTGATTGAAGGGATTAGAGAGCGAATTGAGAAAAAGGAAGACCCCGACTTTGGAGATAAGGATGAGTTATTACGATATCGAGGCAGAATTTGTGTGCCAAGTACAAGGGAGATTAAAGACTTGATTCTAGCAGAGGCTCATTCTACGCCTTATACCATCCATCCAGGAGGCACGAAGATGTATCAAGATATTAAGAAGGTCTTTTGGTGGCCTAATATGAAGCGGGAGATAGCCGAGTATGTGGCTCGATGTTTGACTTGCCAGAAGGTGAAAGCCGAGCACCAGAGGCCAGCAGGAACACTAAAGCCTCTAGAGATCCCTGAATGGAAGTGGGAAGGGATAGCCATGGATTTCGTAGTGGGGTTGCCTCGAACTATTTCGGGTTACGATGCTATATGGGTGATCGTGGACCGACTAACCAAGTCGGCACACTTCTTACCCATTAAGGTGAAGTATGCCCCGGAGAAGTTAGCGGAGATTTATCTTCAAGAGATTGTCAGATTACATGGAGTGCCTAAGAGCATAGTGTCGGATAGAGATCCGAGATTTACATCGAGATTCTGGAAACGATTGCAGGAGTCATTGGGAACTCGGTTGAATTTTAGTACCGCTTTCCACCCACAGACAGATGGGCAGTCGGAAAGGACTATACAAATTCTGGAGGATATGCTCAGGGCTTGCGTTGTGGATTTCAAAGGAGGATGGGCTCAATACTTGCCTTTAGCGGAATTCGCGTACAATAACAGTTTTCAAGCAAGTATTGGTATGGCACCCTATGAAGCCTTGTATGGGAGGAGGTGTAGATCACCTTTGTATTGGGATGAGGTAGGCGAAAGAAGGATGTTAGGGCCGGAAATAGTTTCAGAGACACGGGAAAAGATCCAAGTAATCAAAGATAGGCTTGTGACAGCCCAATGCAGGCAGAAGAGCTATGCTGATAATCGAAGAAGAGAACTTGAATTTGAGGCTGGGAGCAGAGTATTTCTGAAGATTTCTCCGAAGAAGGGGATAACGAGATTTGGAAAAAAAGGGAAGCTCCAACCCAGATTCATAGGACCCTTTGAGATCCTAGATAGAGTTGGGCCCGTGGCGTACAGGTTGGCCCTACCCCCTTGTTTAGAGGGAGTTCACAATGTGTTTCATGTATCGCTCCTAAGGAAGTATGTAACTGACCCTACCCATGTATTAGATTATGAGCCTTTGCAGGTTAGAGAAAACCTTACGTATGTGGAAGAACCTATAAGGGTTTTGGATAGGAAGGAGCAGCAACTGAGGACCAAAACCATACCTCTTGTTAAGGTCTTGTGGAGAAACCACGGAGTAGAAGAGGCCTCATGGGAGTTAGAAAGTGAAATGTACTCGAAATATCCCCACTTACGGGAAGGACAAAGTTAAGAAGGATAATGTTAGAATTTCGATATGACTTGCCTGATCTGTTTTTCTTTTCATTGATACCTTTATATTGTCTCACTATACATATGAGCTATAGTGCTATGTTGAAGTATATAAAGGCATATATATGTGTATTATGATAACGTTAGTTGTGGGGCCAGTTCGAGTATTCACCCGTCCTAGACCTCCACCATCAGGACAAATCTCTGGTAAGGAAGATCGAATTCCGAGGACGGAATTTTATAAGGAGGGGAGGATGTGAGATCCCGAATTTACTTATGTCATTGTATAGGAGAGAGAGATTTTGCTATGATTTTCCTCAGGATGTAGGTATGTTTTAATTGGTGATTTTTGAGGTAAGTGTCGACACATTGGAACATAGTGTCGACACATTATACTAACACCCGAAAGTTTACCTTTTCCTGGAGACCAAAGTGAATTTTGACTAAGTGTTGTAAGTGTCGACACTTTGAGTCATAGTGTCGACACATTAGACTGATACCCGAGCGTTTATATCTTTCCGGAACTAGAGTGATTTTTACTAAGTGTTGGAAGTGTCGACACCTTGAGTGATGGTGTCGACACATCCAACTGAAACCCGAGAGTTCGCCTTTTTCCAGAACTCCCGTGGATTTTGACCAAGTGATGGAAGTGTCGACACCTTGAATGATGGTGTCGACACATCTAATTGAAACCCGAGAGTTTACATTTTTCCCACTATGGCTAAGTGTTGGAAGTGTCGACACCTTGAGTGATGGTGTCGACACATCTTACTAAATATGTTGTAAGTGTCGACACCTTGAGTGATGGTGTCGACACATATAACTACATTCCGGAATTTTACCGGTTTGAAATACGCGAGTTGAAATTTATGAAGTAGGGGGAGGGCAAACTTGTCTTTTCCCCAACCATTTTCACGCCTATTACTCTCTCCCCCTTTGCCGAACACTTCATTTTTCCCCTCTCTTCAGCCTTTTCATTTTCCCTTGCCCTAAGTCACCCACCCGAAAGAAGAAGAAGGAAGAAGAAGAAGGAAGAAGAAGAAGGAAGAAGAAGAAGGAAGAAGGAGAGGAAGAAGGAGAAGAAGAAGGAGAAGAAAAGAAGGAGGAAGAGGAGAGAAGCGAGGTAAATCCTTGCTGGCCGAAAATCGTGCTACTCTCTCTCTCTCTCTCTCTCTCTATTCTCTTCTTGTTTCCTCTTGTTGGTTGGTTGTGGTTTGTTGGTAATTTGTCTAAGTAGTGTTCTCCTTGTGATTCATGGATGTTTAGTGTGGATCTAGGTATGTTCAAGGTAGATCTTGTAAGTGTAGCATAGATTTTTACATGAGAACATGTGGAAAAATGACTAGATCTGAAATTAGGGTTCAAGAGAAATTGGTTATGTGCTCTAGGTGTTTGATAAAAGGCCTAAGAGGGGATTGAAACCTAAGTTGAGCAAGTATGGCCGAATCTAGGGTTTGATGCATTAAATTGTGTATGTATGCTAGTGATATTGAGAACCACAAAGCCCTAAGTGTTAGGGATATGTTCAGATCTGGGAAAATAGGCAAGAGGACCAATAACGCACACTAGGTGTTTGGTAAACAGCCCAAGAGAAATGGGTACATGCAATGGTGTTAACTTGATAATTATGGAACCATGATTTGGTTGTAAACTTCGAGTTGAAGTTGTAAGTGGGAGGAAGGTGAGAGTATAGTTGTTGTTATGAGATGTTAAGTTAGCCTTGGATGTTGGTTGTGACATGTAGAGATTCGGATTTTGGTTGTTGGAGATTGTTGTGATTTCTGGAGTTACATATGCAGATTTCAAGGCTGGAATAGAAAGTGTGTTTTGTTGCATTGGTGGTTATCTCTTGATATTTTAGTCCAATTTTACGGGGTTGGTCTTGGAATTTGTTTCAAGTTAAGAAAGAGAGCGTTTTAAGATAACTTGCATGTGAATTAGAGGTATGACGAATATGTTATGGTATGAAAAATTAGTGTGAGGGTCTATTAAAACAGATTCGTGTGAGTAATGTATTGATTACTATATACGTTTAGTGAACCTATGAATGACAATAGTACGGTTCATTGTAGGTAACGAGACACTCGATACTCAAGCAAGCCTAAGGTAAGTGAAAATCTTTACAAACTGGAATGATACACTGCATGAAGAATATTCATGAATAAGCATATCAAGCATGACATTACCAAGCACGACATGAATGCATCATGATCATTTGCATTCATTTTCCTCATGAGAAATGAGACATTTTATGCAAATGAAAGTACCATTTTTATGCTACTTTATGACAAGTTTTATGACAAGTTAATTAACGAACCCAAGTCGGTCGGTACCGTACCAAGTCGAGAAGGTGCATCCATTTCCGAAGGACGTTTACGTGAAGGATGGATGTCACCTAGGACACCCATACCGAAGGATGCTTGCAAGAAGGATGGGTAGTCCATGAGGTAAGTGCAATCACACTGAAGGATGCTTACAAGAAGGTGTGAACCTCAAGGGTCGTGTCTAGCCACTGAAGGACGAATGAGAGAAGGTGAGCTAGCTCGACCATATGTAAGGTCCCTAAGGGAAATAAGGGACTGTTCCTACGGGAACGCACAACCCTGATGTCAGGGGTAGGTGGAGCTCAAGTAGCCCATAAGATAAGGATTGGAAAGATTTTCCAAAAGCAAGAGATTTATAAGTAATAGTGAAGTTTTCAAGAGCAAGTGCATGTGCATATGCAATCATGAGGCATACACGTGCATCAAAATTCATGATCATGCATGAATTACATACGTTTACATGATATTTCAAGTTAAAGCTCATGATATTTCAAGTTCAAGTACGTGAACTACATTATGTTTAAGTTCATGATTATTTCAAGTTCATGATGATTTCAAGTTCAAGTGCATGTTTATGATTTTAAGTTCATTATGATTTTAAGTTCATGATGATTTCAAGTTCAAGTGCATGCTTACAATTTCAACCCATGTTTTAGCTATAATTCCTTACTGAGTCTTTCGACTCACAGTTTTAAATTGTATCATTCCAGATGATGTTACAGGGGTGGAATCTTAAGAAGAGGACCTTGAACCCTAGGAGAAGGGTTGATGAAATGTTTCTCTTGTTTGCTAACGTTAGGAAAGATTTAGCTAATTTTTGTAAAAGCCGGCATGAGCCACCGTGATGTGGTGGTCATGGGTTTCATTTGGCTTAGTTAGTTAATGTTTTAAACTGGTTGATATTTTGAGAATATGTTTAACAACCTTGAGTTATCAATGGAAAGTATGTTCTTATGCACGTTATACGCTAGCATTATAAGGCTTCTTTTTAACATTGTAGCATCAACGTCTTTTCCGCTGCAAGTATAGTAGTAAGTACGCTGGAGCGTCCCATGCCGGGAATGCTCGCGGCTGTCATTAACCTCGTTTAGCTAGCGTTCGGGGCGTGACACACATGCTAACATATTTTCCAACCTCATGAAATAAAAACCGTGGCCCTCAATATACCTTAACCACCAGTAAATTTCATCACCATTTCAACTTAACCTTATTTTTGCACCTAATATATTTCGGCCAACACATGATTACCCTAATTGCAACCTCAATTCAGTCTTGATATCACCAAGCTTTGTTAATCACCCTAACTAATACCAACCCGTGGCCTTAAGCTCCATCATTTATGCTTTACTAAGATGCAAGATTTCTTTTAACACTAAACCTAGGTTTTAACCTCTAACTTATTCGGCCATGACATTAAATTCATTTATACATAACATGCAAATTAACTATCATCTACCATTCATTCGGCCATTAGGGTTCCTTCACTAAACCATTCGATCATGCATCAATTTCTAGCATTCATTGAACCAAACTTCATCTTTAACATGATCCCATCCTCCAATATCAGTTTCACAACCTAGGATCTACAAATCATAACATAATTTCAAGATCTAGCAAAGGATAATATTAGGCCAAGCATTTTGTGAACCATCATCCGAAACTTAGCATGCATTACCAACTTCATTGCATTTTCCATAAGCAACTCACAACCAAATCATTATTTCTTTCTCCATCTCTAACTTATCCCTTCCTCCAATAACTACATCACAACCAACCTATCAAATCTACCATTTTCATACAAAAATATCAATAAGGACTATGGCCAAACAAAGAGAAATAGAACATGCAAGATTCGGCTAAGCAAAATCCTTTGCTAACCAAGAATCCAACCCTACCTCGCTTGTGCTGAACTCAAGAGCTGAAACCTAGTACAAAAATATACAAAATCAGGACCATTGAAGGAAAAGAGCCAAAAACATTACATGCAAAACAACATCTACC
The DNA here is from genome assembly GCA_963930655.1 of Myrica gale. NCBI lineage: Eukaryota > Viridiplantae > Streptophyta > Magnoliopsida > Fagales > Myricaceae > Myrica > Myrica gale. The sequence goes on along the minus strand of OZ005619.1, from coordinate 8,877,988 downwards.
TCAACCTCCAACTTAGAGCTCTTGGTTCATACCCAAAACCTTCACTATCCTTCAACTTTCGGTTCCTCCCACAAGAGTGGTTACAAGGGCTGAGAATGGTGTCTAATAGGTGCTGAAATGGAAGCTTTGAAGTGAGGAAAAAGAGAAGTAAAAGCAGTTGAAAATAGCTTGAAGAAATCAAAGCAAGGCTTGAAGCTTTGGAGTGGTTCGGCCAAGAGGGTGAGCTGAGTTTCTGTCAAAGGGAAAATGGTTGAGTGAAGTGAGATTTCCAGCCACCAAGAGAGAAGAAACAAGCTGAGCAAAGGGAGGTGTTTCGGTTTCAAGAGAAAAGAAGCAAACTTGAACCAAGAGGGTGAGCTTCGGTCAAGGGAAAAGAGAGAAAGCAAGCTTGAGATGAGAAGTGTTCGGTCAAGGCAAATGAGCAAATGAAAATGAGAGGAAGTGAGGGGGGAGATGCAATACGTGAAAGGCAAGCTGAAAAATGCATTTGGACTCAAACTATGGCAAGAGGGGAAAAAGGGGTGAAATTGTTATTTCCGTCCAAGCCATAATGCCTTGTCTTTTCACCTTCACTTCACCTTATCTCTTTGTCTCCAAGCTTAGCCATTCACGTGAAGCTCTCTTGCCTTGTCTTTTCACTTTCAATTCACCTCATCTCTCCTCTTGCTCTTCACGTGATCACCAAGGGAAAAGGCAACTTCATTTGCTCTTTTAGCCTTCACGTGAATAACACCTAGTGTCTAGAATTTTCTCACCTTTTGCATATCACTTATCTACTTTTCATTCCACTTATCAAATAGCTACAACGTCTTATCACACACATATATATATTATAACTTATCACCAACAACTTATCAACTTATCAACATAATAACTTATCTCAAGATAATCATTCTAGCCTATCTCTAACATAGCCACAACAACCTATCATCTTAAAACTCTCTAGCTTATCACTACGATAATCACATCCACTTATCAATTAAATTCTTTTCAAGCTATCATATATATCTAGTAGCTTATCATATAATATCTCTAATGATAATTTAAGACTAATGATAATTAAGGCTACATAATGATGATCAAGGCTACCTATTAAAAGACACAAAAATATTTAAATGCTTAATATAAATTTCATGATTTTCTACCTAGATATTTTCGGCCATGATATATCAATTTCTCTTCATAATTTAATTTCATGGATTATGGAATATAATAAGCAAATGGAAAAATATAAGTCCATAAAAGAAACTTACCTAGCAAGTTTCGGCTCTTAGGGAAAATAGAATTTAAACTTGTACTAAAAACTTTCGCAATGAAAAAGAAATTATTTAAAGAAAACTCTTGAATAAAATTTCATAATAAGTTAATGTACCATAAACATTAAACTTAGGTCATACATTGGCCAAAAATATGGCCCCATAAATTAAATTAAAACAAATACATAGGAAATAGTAAAGGGATAAACGGGGTCTCACAAGAACCCTATTGGATATGGTTCTATGATGAGCATATCTGAGTTTCCCATATCATTTTGGAGACATGCTTTGGAGACCGCTGTTTACTTGTTAAACAGGATCCCTACAAAATCAGTTCCTAATACCCCATATGAGTTATGGACTGGCAAGAAGCCAAAGCTTAATCATTTTAAGATATGGGGTTGTCCATCTCATGTTAAAAGGTTTAATGTGGATAAGCTGGGATCAAGGACTGATAGATGCCTATTTGTAGGCTATCCCAAAATGACTACTGGTTTCTACTTTTATAATCCTAATGAAAACAAAGTGTTTGTTAGCAGAAATGCTACTTTTTTTGAAGAGGATTATAGTTTGAATGAAACCGAGAGTTGAGTTTCTCTTGATGAGCAAAGAGATAGTACAATGACTGCAAAATGAGAACAATGAGGATCAAGTGGTTGTTCCCACTGATCAAAGTGAACCTGTTGAGACACAGGAGCCTCGTCGTAGTAAAAGGATTATAAGACCTTCAGTAAAATTCAATTTGTTAAATGAGATTTACCAAATAGAATCTGAGGGACTGGAGATTGATCCTTGTGGTTATACAAAGGCTGTTAATGACAAAGATGCTAAGCATTGGCATGTGGCCATGAAATCAGAGATGGACTCCATGTATTCCAACAAGGTATGGACCTTGGTAGACAAACCAGAAGACATTAAGCCTATAGGTTGCAAATCGGTCTACAAAAGAAAACTTGGACCAACAGGAAAGGTAGAGACCTTTAAAGCTAGGCTGGTGGCAAAAGGGTATACTCAAAAGGCTGGTATTGATTTTGAGGAAACCTTTTACCTGTAGCCATGCTAAAGTCCATAAGAATTCTATTAGCGATTGCGACATACTATGATTATGAGATATGGCAGATGGATGTGAAAACCGCATTTTTGAATGGGTACACATCCATGAAGAAATTTATATGGACCAACCAGAAGGTTTCACATCTCGGGAAAATGAATCGAAAGTGTGCAAATTGGAGAAATCCATTTATGGCCTAAAACAAGCATCACGTTGTTGGAACATCCGTTTTAACGAGTCAATCAAAATGTTTGGTTTCTCACAAAACATGGATGAACTTTGTGTCTACAAGAAGGTTAGTGGGAGTGCTATTCTCTTTTTGTTCTTTATGTGGATGACATACTACTCATTGGAAATGATGTAGAGGCTTTGTCATCTGTGAAAATGTGGTTGTCTAACCAATTTTCAATGAAAAGACCTCGGGGCAGCATCCTACATACTCGGGATCAAATTGTTTAGAGACCGAAATAAGAGATTATTGGGTCTCTCGCAGGTCAATAATATTGACAGGATATTGACTAGATTTAGCATGGTAAATTCCAATAAAGGGTTTCTACCCTTTAGACAAGAAATTAATCTCTCTGAGCAAATGTGTCCAAAAACACCTGAAGAAAGAGAGAAGATGAGTAACTGTCATTATGCTTCGGCTGTAGGGAGTCTCATGTATGCTATGCTTTACACTAGGCCTGATATCAGTCACGCAGTTAGCGTTGTGAGTAGATATCAATCCAATCCAGGTCCAGAACATTGGTCAGTAGTAAAACATATCCTCAGGTATTTGAGAAATACAAAACATTATTTCTTAGCGTAAGGCAGTGAGGATTTGTCTATCCAGGGGATATACAGATTCGAATTTTCAATCCGACATTGATGATAGAAGATCTACATCCGAATCTATGTTTACAAAGCACATAGAACATCGTTTCCACCTAATACTTGATATCATATCCAGAGGTGATATCAAAATGGTGAAGGTTGCATCAGCTGATAATTTAGCTGATCCATTTACAAAACCTTTATCTCAGAAAGTGTTTGAGAAACATATTAATGATATGAGTTTGAGATATATGTATGATTGAGTTTGACGTTTTATTTCTTATTATTTGATAATAAAAGTTTATTTGTTTTCTCACATAAATTATTGTTGTTATGAGTTTATACGTAACAAGAGATGTTATGCATGTAAATTTGTTCAGGTAACATTGTAGAAAAATCATGCTAGAGATTAATGAATCAAAGGTAGGGAATAATGATTTTTCAGTCCCTTGTAAGCCTGAAATTGTTCAAGACTTTTGTAACATAAAGTCTACACTTGTTGTGTGGAGAATGATTAATTCCATCATTGAGGTATGACCTTAAGCAGACGAGTGGGTGTCATGTAACAAGTACATACACTGAATAGGATCCGATTAAGAACACCTTTTGGCAATGATCACTGTCAGGTTAAAGGTTGTTCTATCATAATTCGGTATTGTCCTTAGACCTGAGAGGTTTGTATTTATTCATGAATTGTGTACACACCTTTGATCCTGTCAACCGGTGATGTTCATTCAGGACTATATCTGGACATGTTGGGTTGTGTGTGTGATGACTGAGTGATATGAATGCTCAACAAGGAATCCACCAGTCTTTTGGAAAGACAATATATTCAGTTATTGTTCATGAAAGAGTTGGACCAAAAGAATCCGGCCGAAATGTTTTACAAAACTATTTTATGAATACATAAAAGTATATGATATATATTTCAAAATTGTTTTGTGGTCCAACTGAGTTATGAACAAAGAAATCAAGTTTACATGAGATAGGGACATGACGGTGATATTTGGTTCTGAGGGCAAGTTGGAGATTGTTAGAATTATGTACTCTCAGTAACCAAATTTATTAATCCAGTCCTAATATCTCATATGTAATATAGTATGGTGGAAGGAATTAATTGTATGTAAGGGTGCATATCTGCAATAATCTCAAAATTCCAGGGGCCAATTACAATATGTTGATGGACTTGATTGTAATTAGTAGAAGCCCTAATTGTATTAGAAGAAGAGTTCTTTAGTGTTATCCTATGGCTGGAATTTGAGATCCCTAAGGATCCTATGTCTCATGCTCTTTCTAGGGTTTTTCCAAGGCCTATAAATGTAATTGTTATATTCAAGGGGTTGGCCATCAGAACCTATTAGAAAATCTCGATAATGAGAGAGTGACATAAATCCCTTAGGAGGCAACATATTTGAGTTGCTGTTATGAATTGCTGGAGCTTTGGATTGGATCGTAAAGCGGCTTAAGGTTTGTAGGTTCCTAAATTCCTGCCTCAGGTATGGAATCAAATCCGAAATTGTAATCATAATCTTGGTTGATGTTTTGTTGAAAACATGTTGTTTGCTTATAGTTTAATTCCGCATATAAACTATCACTATGTGCACTGCACTTCGTTATATCGCCACCGCACTCTGTGTTGCTGCCAAAATTTTCTAATGTTAACCTCCACTGATCGACTCACAAAAGTATTACTCCCAAGTGCAAGAGTTGTCAAGTTGTAAACAAGGGTGAAGTCCCAAGATCGATTTCCACAGGGACAATGGTGTTACAGAGAAAAGATAAACAAGCTAAAAACTAAAGTAAGATAAAATGGAAAAGAATTAAAGAGGAATTAAAGGAATGAAAATCCAAACTCACGTTGACAGAAGAGAACTTCAAGGATTAAAGACAGAACTAATAGATCACAAGAGTTTATGCAGGAGTAGTTTAGGTGAACGAAATTTAAAACCAATCAATAATTTTCAAAGACAACTTAAAATCTGGTTGAAGAGAGATTTGGAAAAACACTTGAGTTATGATTTCACTAGCACCGATTCTCGATCTAAAATTAATTTCATCGAGCTAACATTACTCAGTTACCTATCCATTCCAGGATCCAATAACCGGAAAATGAAAAACATTAAACTCTACAATTATCACAGATTGAATATACTCATTATCTATAAGGAGATTATAAGCATATAATGACTGAATGAAATCTTGCTCTTAAATGGAGTAACATGTGCCAAAAGTCTACAAGTTACCCATTTCAAGAATTTCACAGTGTTCAAACGTAAATCACCTCTATAAATGATGAATAACAATGAAAATGAACATATAGCATCTCCATCAATTTACAATCTCGAATCGATACAAGATAAAACCAGAACCCAAGTTTTTGGTACTTAGCTATCCATGGGAAAACACAACAGCAGGAAAAACGAGAGAGAAAACCAAGAAGAGAAAATACAGTGTCGATAGCCCCCCCCTTTTCCTTTCCTCTGGCCGAGAAGTTATACCCGAAGAATGGCCAGCTCCTTCCCTCTTCCACGTGCCCCATCTTCGGTCGATACTTCTCCCAAATCGCAACAGAATTCCACAATGCAACAGAATTCTCTTTTCTCTTTCCTTAACTGCCCTCCAGTCTTGTAGCTCTATTCAAATCATGTAAACTGATATTCCGACTTCCAAAACTGCCCTTAATAAAACATAAAGGAGAATAACGGACTGGTCGTCGAATACAGCATCAGAGTTGACACGCTCGACCAGCGTGCAACCGACGCTCGAGCGTCCTTGGAAAATTTCATACAGATACAGTGTGAGACCCCGATTTTCTCCTACGTAATTGCTTATGTATTATTTTATTTTCCGATGTAATATTTTTTATTTCTTAATGGGGCTATGTTTTGGCCAATGTATGGCCTAATTTTTATGTTATGGTATTTCGATTAAAATGAGATTTTATTTCATAAAATCTCCTTAAATAATTAATATGCCATTTTATGCAAGTATAAATTATATTATACTAAGAGCCGAAAATTTCAAGTAAGTTCCTCTTTTACAAATTAATATTTTTACCTAATATGATTCATGGACCATATAATTTGAATTATGCTTAAATAATTCCCTTGTATAAGCCGAAATTATTAATAGATTAAATAATGAAATTCTTTTGAATACATGGATTAAATATTGTATGTGACATGTAATATTATGATGTGTTCTATATTATTAATAGAATTTCCATATGAATATTCAAATGATAAGCTATGTAGTTATGTGATAAGTTTAGAAATGATTTAATTGATAAGCACACTTGCTTATCATAGTGATAAGCAAGCATGATAAGCTAGGAAACCTTTAGAGTGATAAGGCCTTGTGGTTATTGTAGAGATAGGCTAAGGCCATTATCACATGATAAGATATCATACTTGTAAGGTGATAAGCTATTGGAATGGATAGATAAGTAAGAGAGCTTATAAAGTGATAAGTTAGGTGATAAGTGAAAACTAAGTTGAAAGTTAGTTGCCATTCAATGTGGGAGTAACTAGGTTGGTTGAAAATCAACCAAACTAAGTAAAATACAAGGCATTTACGTGAAAGGCTTTAGGGTGAATTTGAAAAGCCATAAAGTAAAGCCATGTGAAGTGTAAGGAGGTGTAAGAAGGTGTAAGTTGTGTAAGAGTGATAAGACAACACATGGTTGTAAAAGAGAAGAGAAAAAGGCAAGGGAAAGGAAGGCATTTACGTTGGAATGCATGTGAGGAGAGAGAGAAGGTATTCAAATGCAAAACAAGCTTTTGGAAGACAAGTGATGTGAGATAAAAAGGTGAAAGGAAATAAAAAGAGAGAGAGAAGACTTAGACCCTTGCTTGGTCGGCCAACCCCCCATTCATCCCCCCTCCCTCTTTCAAATTCTCTCATGACCATTCTCTCTCTCAACCCTATGTCATAGCCTTAGGGTTGCATGGGGAGACTCAAACTCACACAAACCCTTTGCAAATGCCATGACCGAATCCCTCATTCACTCAACTCTCTCCCATTCTAAGCCTTGGCCGAATATTGCAAACCTCTCCATTCTCTCCCATTTTCAAGCCTTGACCGAATCTCACACTCAAGAGTTCAAGGTTTGTGCATTTCATCTTGCCTCTAAACCACTTCCATCTAGCTTGCCAAAACCCATTCCAAAAGCCAAGTAAATCTCTCTTGTTGTAGACAAAAATCCTACCTTGAAAAACCTAGTCACTTGGCACCATTTCTCTTCAAACTTACCATATTCTCTCAACCACCAAAGAACTTCCTTTAAATCAAGTTTGGTCATTTCTAAGGAGGGTGGACCGAATCTTTGAAGGAGGAGAAGGATAGGAAGATTTGGTAAAGGTTGAAGGTGAGTTTAGTTTCATTGATGATTTTGTCTTGAGCTTCACAAGTACTAACCAAAGGTACCTTATTTTCTAGGTGCTCAAGCTTGGACAAACAATAAGGTAAGACTAAAATGATTTTGTTGGGTTAGCATGAGTGGCCGAATGGCCTATGTGTAAGATCTTGGAGTTGTATTTTGATAGATGCCTTGATGTTGTTAGATCTTGGATGCTTAGGAACCCTAGGTTGTTTACATGCTAGATCTAACCATGGAAGCCCTAGATCTAAGGTTGTATGTGAAGAAAAAGGCAAATGAAGAACAATGTATGCTAAAGGAAGTTAGATCTAAGTTTTGACATGTTGGGTTGATGAAAAAAATGATATCTTTGTTTAGATCTATGGATATTAGTGTGAATAAAGAGTAGATCTATTGTTGATGGAATTATTTGATAAAAAGGATTAAGTGTATGCATGCTAGTTAGGTCACAAATGCAAAGGATATGCATGATATGATTTTTAGCATGAAAATGGTACATTTTGGGGTAAGGCCGAAAATAAGCTATGTGGATTTTCATGTATAGTTTTGAATATGTGTAGATTTGGACATTGGCCTTAACATGTGCAAGATTTATGACCTTAAATGCATAGTGGATGATTATGTTAAGTATTGGGAGCATGCATATTGAAGGAAATAAAAGAAAACTAATCATTGGGTAAAAACTTGAGTTGGCCGAATGCCTTGAGTATGGTGTATGGTATTGGTGTTTTGATTTGTAGATATTAGGTTGTGAAATTTGTTGATTGGAGGATGGGATCACCCTTGAAGAAAAGTTGTGATTAATTGGTGCATAAATGGTAGTGGCCGAAAGTTACAAGAAGTTAACCCTAAGTGCAAATTTATAATTTATGTATTTTCATTGTTGTGTTGGATAAGAAAAATTAGAGTTAGGCTAGTTGGAATAATATTATAGAGCCATGATCTTTATTAAATATTATGGGAACCCTAGTTAAGTTTTACTCGGGTTTTATTTGAGGTTTAAAGTCTAAGTTAAGATTTAATCATGAATAAATTATTAATAGTTAGATATAAGGTTTAATGTAGTACGTGTAATAAAAAGAGACTTAGGATTAAATCTAAACCTATGAGTATTATTTAACCCTAATCGAGACACGTACATGGATAAATATATTTTTATTTCAATAAAAATATTAATTTAATAAGTTAAGTTTTGAATATTGTTAAGGAAAAGAATAAAATAATTATTTTGTAATTAAACGAATTTCTGTGATATGTATATATAAATATATATATATATATCTTCGATTTCAAAAGAAATGATTTCATAATTCTTAAAGTCTAAAAGAATATTTGAATCGCTTGTAGGCGATCCACGTGTCTGTATACACGAACAAGAAGAGCAAGAGTAAGTGGAATAGTAAGTGGATACTGTAAGTGTACAGTAAGTATTCTTTTCAAAACTGGAATGACACACTGCATCGTTTCATGAACAAGTATGGATTTTAAGAAAGCATGACATGATATGAATTTCATGAATAAGCATGAATTTTAAGAAAGCATGACATGACATGAATTTCATGAACAAGCATGAATTTTAAGCAAGCATGACATGACATGTGCATTGCAAGAATTTTTCAAGAAGAAAATTATGCAATGATTTTTATGGAAAGAATATGAGAAGTTTTATGAAACGATAAGTTAAGATTAAGGGCACCGGTCGGTACCGTACCATCAAGTTGGACTCCCATACCGAAGGACATTTATGAGAAGGATGGGTGAATCCAAGAGGCTGTGCAAGCCACACTGAAGGACAGTGAGAAGGTGTGGTGCCTCCAAGGGTCGTGTCTAGCCATCAGGCCCGGGGCCACTTCAAGGGCTAGCTCGACCAGATGTAAGGTCTCTAAGGGAATTCGGGGACGGTTCCGAAGGGAACGCACAACCCTGACTTCAGGGGTCAAATGGAGCGAGCCCACAAGTAAAAGACATGAAATAATTATGATAAGGCCAACAAGGGCACAAGTACGAAAGAAATATTTTTAAGGGCCAAGGGCCAATTTACAAGCAAGTATGAAAGAAAGTGGTTTTCAAGGGCCTGGGGCCGAAAACACTAAACAAGAGCATATGCATAATTCATGAGCATGCATATGCATCAATTATCAAGTTTTCTTTCTTTCATGATTAAGCAAGCATGAGTCAAGAGCACGATTTAAGTTTTACGTTTTTCCCTTACTGAGTCTTTTTGACTCACGTTTTTAAAACTGTGTCATTCCAGATGTATCAGGTGAAGAGAGTCAGGAGGACTACCTGACCTAGATGCCCAAGATGTTAAGCTTCGCTGAAAGTTGATAGTGACATGTGTGTCACTAATTGGGTTCTAATATGTTTTAAATATTTGTTTTGTATGAATTTAATGAGAACCCTGATTATGTAAGTATTTGCTCAAACCCCTCGCGATCCTGTACGTTTCCGCCGTAAACAAGTAAGAATATAAGTAAGAACGCTGGAGCCATCCGGGAGATAGCTCGCGGCTGTCACGGTCCCTGCGGGATGCCGTTCGGGGCGTGACATACAGAACGCTTGATCATCGCTCGACCAGTCGCTCGAGCGCTCTTGGAGATCTTCATACAGAACCTTCGCGCTCGATCATCGCTCGACCAGTTGCTCGAGCGCTCTTGATGAATTCCAGACAGAATGCTCACGCTCGTCAAACGCTCGAGATACGCTCGAGCGACACTTTCGAAAATCCTTTTAAGTAAAACATGCAAAGGTCAGGGTGAGATTCTTTTTACCTCAGCAACATAAATCATATATTTTAAGTGCAAATCGGCAATTGTTATAATCTTTGCTCAAGTACTGAAATACGGTGCTTAATCAATAGCTTAATTCATTTTCAATTAAACAATTAGTTCACTTAAGCTATCAAATTAAGCATATTAGACACTTTATCATCCACCTTCGTGCTGGTTTGTTAAAATCAATAGCTATTATAAGTTTTGATTATAGTATCAGTTACCTTTGTGTGACTAGTACGGCTTACCCGTCATCAATTCAAATGTGTTTGAGCTCATGTCCTTACAGCCCAGTCCAATGTTTTAGTTTACGCCATCTAAACTAGGTTCACAAATTTCACATGAAGTCCCTCGAACTTCTCTCATTGAAATTAACCTAACGATACGCTTTTTACTAGATGGGGAAGGATGGGGATTGGACAAATGAGCAAGTGATTGCATTCCTCAATCTCCTAAAAGAAGTATTGCTTGACGGGCGCGTTCAAAATTGCGCTTCACATTCGGCCATGTGGGGAGGGCTGACGACCCAACATAACACGAGAACATGTATGATGAAGACCAAGCACCAGATTTAGGAAACGCTCAGACGGAGGAAGAAACAGTGGAAGTGTTTCTATGATTTACTGCATCACGAGACTAGATTCGGTTGGGACCCTATCTCTTACACCATGACAGGGACGACCGCCCAATGGACGTCATATTGGCTGTAATGACCATTATTCCGTTTGATAATTTTAATACCATGAATGCATTTAACTGTATGCATCATGCCTTCTACGTTGGCACATGCAGAGACGCATGAATTCCGAGGAATGTGCATTAGATGACAAATTGTATGGGTAGGGAATCGACGACTCCCATGACCCTACATCTATTGGTGAGCCAAATTCCCCAACACAACTGCTGAGCTCCCTTCCTCATACACTGTTAGGTAAGAAGGGCAATGAATCCACGTCATCTGTCCAACTTAGACACTAGCGGTCGAAGGGGAAGGCGCACCAAGACACCAAGGATAGTGTGTTTCTCAAGTGGGATGGCATATCCGAGTGGCGTAACGATATCCTTGAAAATACATTGCCTTCAACAAAGGGCGTAAATTTTGTAAATGCAAAACAGAGTGTAAGAGAAACGAAGAACTTTGCGAATGAAGGTTATGGAATAATTATGTATATTGCATTTCGTGAATCTAACTATTATACGATATGTGAAATATATAGTCATCTAAATAAATCAATCAAACTGATCTAACAGAATGAAAACAAAGAAAAACCGAAAATTCCAGCTCAGGATGTCGCGGCTAATAAAGACAGGACCACCAAACGGTGGCCATCAGTGTGAAGGAAATCGTTAAACTCAGTTGACCCCCAACCAGTGGCGGACGCTGGGGGTATCGAACCCTTGTGTCGGCTACCCATGGCTTGCCCAAAAAAATTCTTTACATGTTTTTTTTTCTTTTTCTTCATAAGTTAGCTAGGTTCGATACCCATTAAGTCCAGGTCCTATACTCATGAAGTCCAGGCCAACTAGACTTAATGGGTATCAGACCTAAAACAATTTTTTTTCTACACATTGATTTTGCTCCTAGTGCTACGTAATAACTGAGGCAAATATACAATTTATTATGATTTTTTGTTTTGCATCAATTACAAGTTCTTCAACCGAGGGGTAACTTCCTGCCATCTTGCTAAATTTCTGTTAGTAAACAAAGATTTACTCTTTGCTCTTAGTTTTTCACAATGAAGATCACTTCATTTCTTTCTCCCTATGTTGATTTGTTTCTTCATTTTTATTAGAGACTTCAAAAAATGTTGTGTTTGTTTAGGATCCTTGTATAGGCCAAACCAAAGTTCTGACCACTTTTGAGATATATTTATCTAAGGAACTCTTTTACTAAATCTTGTTTATCTTAAAAATTTTGTTTCTATTATTTAGAGCATGGTTTGACATCAATTGCTGCTTTGTGTGTGGAAGTTGCTTTGGAGAATGTGAATATCTTTCAATTCCAAATCCATAGAACCTAGAGAAAGTAAATTGCAAATGAATCCTCAATAACCTTTTGTCAAAAGAAATAGGGGAAAAAAGACAGGCCCCAGTTGTGGTAGTAACCAAAAAATGTAAGAAAGACAACCTCTATTGGCATCAAGACCTCAATCATCAGATTCATCTGTAATTTGTTCTAAAGTTTTATAATTAAGTAGGGAATTAACTTCAATTAGTCAGGTGCAGAGAGGACTTGCCAAGGAATTGAGTCTGAAGAGCAAGGACGTGGACTCTAAGAGTCAACACAAGCGTCGGGATCTAGCCTCCTTTATTACAGAGCAAAAACTACCAAAACAAAGCAAAGAAGAGAGAGGGAAAAAGATTAGAACTCGGTCTCAGAGACTATGCTTGGCCAGAAGAGCTCCTCCCGTCTTTGTAAAAAATGAAAGGGGAGGGTGGTTGGACATAAAGATTAGGGGTTATTTCGTATAATTAATTGGAATTGACAGCGATAAATTGGTATATTTAATTGGAGTTAGCAGTGATAAATTCAAAAAAGCATTGTAGTTTACCATGGATCGTTCTAGACGAATATGGCCCACCAGTGGAATATGCAACGCAATTCAAATTTGATATGAAAGTTGATATAAAAAATAAACTTCGTTGAAATGAAAGCATAGTGACGGTAAACGTCAGTGAACAGTCGAATTAGAAATGGATTTTTGCAGGGCATACACAGGCTTTTGTGCACTGTTTATGGAATGCATATAGACGTATATCTGTTTGTGTGACAATTCATGCATCGAAGTCTTTGCTACTGGCTCCAACCTAGGAAAAAAAGAGGATTGCGCAAGAGGTTTGGCAACCTACTTTTGGAACAGTGAAGGGAGATCGGGTTGGAACTAACGTTGGGGGTGAACTCCCTTGTGTTGGATTGCAGATCTACAGTGAAAACAGCCGCTATCCGAAGGTATGTCGTGTCAGCACAATTCTATGCGGCCGTTGTGCGAAGCGTTAATCAGATTGTAAAATAGTCTAAATAATTGTATTTAGTATTGCTCAGTAAGTCATCTCCTTTGTGTTGCCAACAATCACAAATACACACTTTCCCTAGGAACCGCAAACTACACACTGATATACTTCAAAAGATAGGTGACCGTCGTACAGTGATATGAGTAGGAACACGGGAACATGCATCAGTGTTTTCAGTTCATATCGGTATATAATTACAAATATGAGAAGAATTTTCTGTGTGTTTTGCTCTTTTGTTATTATTTTTATTTTATGCCAATGCTACAAAGAATTTGGGTTGCATGCTTGTGTGAAATGGAGAACTGATACCGGGGTATTGGCCTTGCCAGAGAGACATTGCGGTGGCCGCTGCCATGGTGTACCCCGAGATGGGCACACGGGTGGGATGGGTCAGGCCGTCTGGCCTCCCCACCGCCTCCCACGACCATCTCAGGCCGATAGGTGGCTGGCCAAAGGTTGGCTGACGTCTCACTGGCAGTGCCGCTGGGAGCAAGCCCCCTGCCCTTGGGGGCCAAACGGCGCCCAGGACATGAGATGCCCTGAGTTGCTCGTTTGGGCCTCGGGTAAGGCATCAGATGCCCTACCCGGCCCACGGCCCAATGACCCAGCCAAATAGTCGGGCTGGGTCCACAAAAAAAAGGGAAGGGGAGAGGGTTGACCGCTCGAGCCAGGCCCTGTTGGGCCAGCCCATGGCCGCCCATGGGTCTTTGGGCTTGGGCCACGGGTTGGACCCTGGCCCGTAACCCAGCAAAGGTCTGGGTATGACCCGGACTACAACCCTGATCCGGTCTGAGTATGACCCGGACCGATACCCACTACCGACCGGGTTGGACCCAGACCGGTGGGCCAATGGGTGAACCCGGTTTGACCGGTTGACCATTGATCTGGTTGACCGTTGATCGGGTTGACCCAGTTTGACCGGTTGACTTTTTCAAAAAAAAAAACTTAGTTTTTCAAAAGTTTAATATAAGTGTTAAATGAGATTGTTTTACAAGAAAATTAATCTCATGGCCTTCCATTGTTGGCATGTGGAATTTTATTTTGGTTGATGTTGGTTCAAACTAAAATAGTCAGACCAATTATTGATCTTATGATTTATTTCATGTACTTCTTGAGAAGATAAGTGAAAGTGTATGAGTGGTGGGAAGTGTTGACTAAAATAGCAATACCGACCAATTACAAAATTACATGTCACTTAGACGATGGTTGCACTTAACCAATTAAGTATTCACTTACATGTTGGTGACCAAAAGAAATATCAAGAATCATGAAATTGTATATGCATGATATACAACATGTGATGTGATCATGATAAGTAGATTCTACTTGCTTTTATAAGTTGTGCCATGATTACTAAAATAGGATTATGTGCACATAAGTTGAAAGTTCTTGATACCCACTGCAAACACTGAATATAAATGTTATATTCTACTTTTTCATTTGATTGCTGTGATTTAGTGGGAGGTACCATTAGCTATTAAAAACTCTATGATAATGGATTGTTAATATACTTGTGAATTTTCTTTCTTATATTTGCAGATTCATTATGCCTAACCCCATATCTAGAATCCTAGATGATAACAAACTAACTAGGCCAAACTTCCTTGATTGGAAGAGAAATCTTATGATTGTACTCACTGAGGATAAAACCGCTCACGTCCTCAAGGAAGAGGACAAGAGCGAAGCAGATAAAAAGGCTAAATGAAATTGTTTCCACTGCGGCAAACCAGATCACTGGAAAAGGAATTGTCGTGTGTATCTTGCTTCTTTGAAGGAAAAGAAGCCTTTTGAAGGTATTCTTGTCATTGAAATGAATTTAGTAGATTGTCCATTAAATTCGTGGTGTGTCGATTCAGGCACAACGTCTCATACTTGCAATATGTTGCAAGGGTTTAAAGAAACCCGGAGACTAGAGGAAAGGGAAGTCATCCTAAAGATAGGGACGACTGCAAGTGTTGCAGCGACCGCCATAGGAACTTTTCACTTAAGTCTAAAACGGAATAAATTTTTACATTTGGAAGATTGTCTATATGTACCAGAATGTCGTAGAAACTTAATTTCTGTTTTAAAACTTGGAATATCTAGATATTCCCTTTTCTTTAATACTAAACTTGTTATTAAGTTTCACAATCAGTTTATTGCTTCTGGTACTATGATAGATGGTCTTTATATTTTGGAAAATGTTGTAAACTCTGTGAATAATATAGAGAATGATGCAAATACTAGTGTGAAAACTCTCAAGAGGAAGAGGGATGTAAATCCCACTTACTTGTGGCATTTAAGACTTTATCATGCTAATCTTGATAGGATCAACATATTAGTAAGGGATGGGCCGTTAGACCATGTGAAGGTTGAGCAATACCCAATTTGCGAGCCTTGCTTGCAAGGAATGCTGACCAAGAATCCTTTTAGAGGAAAAGGAACTAGAGCCACAAAGTTGTTAGAGTTAGTTCACACTGATGTATGTGGTCCTTTAACCACATAGCCAGAGGAGGGTTCTCATACTTCATCACCTTCATTGATGATTATTCCAGGTATGGTTATCTTTACCTGATGAGACACAAGTCTAAATCATTTGAAAAGTTCAAAGAGTTTCAGAGTGAAGTTGAGAATCAATTGGAAAAGGAGTATTAAGATACTCCGGTCTGATAGAGGAGGTGAATATCTCTCCGGAGATTTTCAATCTCATCTCAGAGAGAAAGGCATAATATCTCAATTGAATCCCCCTGCTACACCACAACATAATGGTGCTGCAGAAAGAAGAAACCGAACACTATTAGAAATGGTTTGGTCAATGATGAGCATGTCACAATTACCTGTTTATTTTTGGGGTTATGCCTTAGAGATAGCTGTTTATATTCTAAACAGGATACCCACTAAGTTTGTTCCTAATACTCCATATGAGATATGGACTGGCAAAAAGCCAAGTCTAAAACATTTTAGAGTATTGGGATGTCCAGCTCACGTTAAAAGGTTTGATGTGGAGAAGCTAGGGTCAAGGACTGAAAAATGTTTGTTTGTGGGTTACCCCAAAAGATCAACTGGTTATTACTTTTACAATTAAAAGGTAATTGTAAGTATGAATGTGAAATTCCTAGAAGATGAGTACAACCTAAGTGATGGGAAAAGCAAGATTGTTCTTGACGAATAGTCAGTTGATCCAGAAACTATGGCAGATAAGATTGATGATCAAAGGGATATAACTGAACCCAAAGTTGAGTCTGAAGTGTTCAGAACTCAGGAGCCTCGACGCGGTAAAAGAATCCATAAGCCTCTAGTAAGATATACTTTGATAAATGAGATTTGTCAAATGCAATCGGAGGGGTTGGAAGATGATACATATACTTACCAAGAGGCTGTTAGTGACAATGATGCAGCACACTGAAAGATAGCGATGAAATCGGAAATGGACTCCATGTACTCCAATGAGGTCTAGACCCTTGTTGATCAACCAGAAGACATCAAGCCTATAGGTTGTAAATGAGTATTTAAAAGAAAACGATGACCTAGTGGAGAGGTAGAGACCTTCAAAGCTAGAATGGTTGCGAAAGGTTATACTCAACAATATGATATTGACTATGAGGAAACTTTTTCACCAGTAGCTACGATGAAGTCCATTAGAATCATGTTGTCAATCGCCGCTCATTATGATTATGAGATCTGGCAAATGGATGTGAAAATCTCATTTCTAAATGGGTACATCCAAGAGGAGATTTATATGGAACAGCCTGAAGGTTTCCTTTCGCCTGGACAAGACTCTAAAGTGTGCAAACTGAACAAGTCAATTTATGGACTAAAACAAGCATCACGTTGCTGGAACATCCGTTTTGATGAGATGATCAAATCGTTTGGTTTCTCACAAAACATAGATGAATCTTGTGTTTACAAGAGGATTAGTGGGAGTTCAGTAATGTTCCTTATTCTTTATGTTGATGATATTCTACTCATGGAGAATGACATCGGTGCAATGTCAAAAGTGAAAGTATGGTTAGCAAACCATTTTTCAATAAAATACCTTGGGGAAGCATCTTACATTCTCGGGATCAAAGTGTTTAGAAACCGAGAAAAAAGGATTTTAGGGCTTTCACAAGTCCACTACATTGACACCATATTGGCGCGGTACAACATGCAGGATGCCAAGAAAGGGTTCTTGTCCTTTAGTCATAATATTCATCTCTCTAAGATGATGTCTCCTAAGACACGGGAAGAGAGAGATAAGATGAGGAAATTTCCTTATGCTTCAGCTGTAGGAAGCCTCATGTATGCTATGCTCTATACAAGGCCAGATATCAATCATGCAGTTAGTGTTGTGAGTAGATATCAGTCAGACCCAGGCCCTAAGCACTGGACAACAGTTAAGCATATTCTCAAATACTTGAGAAGGACCAAACACTATTGTTTAGTGTGTAGTGGAGAGGATATGCTAATTGTCCAGGGATACACAGATTCAGATTTTCAATAAGATATTGATGATAGAAGATCTACATCTGGATTTGTGTTTACATTGGGTAAATGAGTAGTGAGTTGGAGAAGTTTCAAGCAGAACACCACTGCTGACTCCACTACTGAGGCAAATCTGCAAAGGAAGTTGTGTGGATACGTAAATTCATACAAGAGCTTGAAGTTGTCCCTTCGATAGAGTCTCCGATCACCATTTATTGTGACAACAATGGTGCTATAGCACAGGCGGTGGAACCTCGGGCTCATCAAAGGACAAAACACGTAGAAAGAAAATTTCATCTTATTCGGGACATTGTGAATCGGGGTGATGTAGTGATGGCTAAAATAGCATCAGCTGAGAACATCGCAGACCCATTCATTAAACCGTTGACTCAGAGAGTGTTTGAGAAATATTTAGAGTCTATGAGTGTTAAATATAAGTCTAATTGGTATTGAGTGCAAGTGGGAGACTGTTAGATGTATGCCCTCGAAACCAATCATTTTGCATAATTATGAGATAATTATTGTTATGGATTAATCACTTGTATATTATTTTGGGTACATGCAATGACATAAGATGTCATATTTGCAACGACATAAGATGTCATGACATAAGATGTCATATTGTAGAA
Source organism: Myrica gale (assembly GCA_963930655.1). Classification (NCBI taxonomy): domain Eukaryota; kingdom Viridiplantae; phylum Streptophyta; class Magnoliopsida; order Fagales; family Myricaceae; genus Myrica; species Myrica gale. Next base: position 8,859,632 of record OZ005619.1, on the reverse strand, counting down.
AAGTCAGGCCAATGATTAATGAATCGGAGGCAGGGAGTATGACTTTTCGGATCCTTGTTGACTCACTTTGTTCTAGACCGAGGTACATGCTAATGTACAAATAGGTGTACACTCGTTGTGCCTCTATAAGATAGAATGATGGACTCCGTCATTGAGGTGGTGACCTTAAGCAGACGAGTGAGTGTAATGTATGAGTACATGCACTGAACGGGATCAACTATGAATACCTTCTGGAAATGATCACTGATGTAGAGAATGGTATTCAACACAATTAGCTTATGTTGTCCTTAGACCTGAGAGAGTTATGCAGGTTTGCTTGTTGTGCTTGTGCTTTGACTGAGTCATTTGGTGATTATCTTCGCAGATCAAATATTCCAGATAATGTTGGGCCTTGTGCATAGTAAGTGAATTTGTATAATTGCTAAATATGGAATCCACCAGTCTCTTGATGAGACAGTATATTCATTATGTCTGTATATTGTTGTGCAGCGAGATTTTGTGAAAAGTGTTTTCACGAGTTTTACTTATGTAATATATTAAGTAAATATTTGCGAAAAAAAATTTCGAAAAGTTTTGGAAGTTTAACTAGGAATAGATTAAGAATTAAGAATTATATGAGCTAGGGACTTAATCAGTGATATTATTCCAGTTCTATTAGCTCATGTGGAATATAGTATGGTGGAAGGATAAATAAGCATATAATTGTTAGCAAAAGGGATTTCATAAAAACTGTCTCATTATCTCGGGGGTCAATTGTGATATGTTAATGGACATGATCACAATTTGTAGAAGTCTATAAATTCGGAATACAAAATATAAGGGAGTTAATGAAAAATTGTTTTTCATGATGATCCTACGACCGAGATTTGAGATCCTTAAATATCTCATGCTATAGCGCAGTTGAGTTTTTGAGCCAACCATTATAAATAGCTCAGAAATTCATTTTAGAAGAGTTGAAGATGATTAACGAGAAAACTTTCTCTCTAAGTTTTCTCTCTCTATATAATTCTCTCTCTCAAAGCTGTGTGTGTGGATCTGAAGGATGCAGAACGCTTAGGCTGCTCTGATTTTAATGATCCTGTCTTCCACTGTGCCGATCCTGCGATTCCAACAGTTACCTATTCTGCAAGTGATAGTTTATTTGTAAATCAACTAGATCATACACAAATATTACCTTTCCTTTCCTGCCCTCGTATACATTTGTATCTAATATGGAGTGGCGGGACTTTGCAGTTATTTCCGAGCTTGAGTTTGGGTTGAGTATGATTATATCTGTATCAGACCCGGGAAGAATTGCTCCTTTTCTCAGATATATATTGAAGATTCTGGCACTAAAAGATTGAAGATAGTGAGTTCAATTTGACATACTATTGGCACTATCTAAGATTTCTTATCTTGACATACTATTGGCACTATCTAAGATTTCTTATCTAAGAACGCCAAATAAAACTTACAAAGGGATCTTGCATTATCTAAATAGTAAGAGAAATAGTATACTATTATGTGCTTGTTATCTGAACATAATCAGTGACAGAACTTTGGCCAGATTCTTGCATAACAAATGAGTCAGAGAAAAGTAGCATTTCTAGAGCAGTTTTTGTATGGAGCTATTAATTATATGCAAACAAGCAAGAAATCTATTGCTACTTACCACTATAATACCCCATATCAAATGCATTCTCTTCTCGATACCTACAGATTCCCATCACCACATAGAGAAGAATTAAAAAGTAGAATAGCATAAGTTAGCCCCAGATAATTTATCAGAGCAGTTTATATGATTTCAGAAAAGTTAAGTACTAATTTTGATGATTACCATTGACACCAATATGAATTTTTCAGAAATCATCAATCCCTAGAGCTTTCTATCTGAGTAATGGATAAAAAGAACACCAACGTTCTTCCTAGCAGCCAATCTGAAATCTAATGGAAAGGAACTACAAAAAAATACAGATACAAAATTAGCAGGTAAACTGACTCAAAACTGCAAACAGTTAGCGAGTTTGAAGGTCTTCCATCCAAATATCATTCTCTGAAATAACGAAGAAAATTTTCTTCAGCTTATTCTTTAGATGTTTACTTGATTCATTCACCTACGGCATCTTTCATACCTTAAAACCATTGTTGACATATACAAATTGAACATCTCCTAGACGAAAAAACATATCTTTGGTAGGCATGGAAAACAGAACAAGAACAGAATTTCTCTCCGGACTCCATGATAATTGCTTAATTTAGGAGAGGAGACGAACAGAGATTGTGAACGACAAGAATCTCGCAAATTCGGGAACATATATCGTCAGCTTATTTCCAAATCACAGAGACATACATCGTCGACTATTTTCCAATCACAGAGAGTAAAAAAACCCTTGCCTGAAAAGTTCATCTTTGTCTAATGGAGCAACCGAGTTATACCCAAATCATAGAGACCTTTGAAAGAGTGATCCCAGGTTTCTGAGATTTCGATTGAGCTGCGACTTCCCCTAATTTTTTCACCGAAGATCCTTGACGACCAAGAAGATTGTGGTCGACATAAATATTGCACTTTAAAATCATTGGCGACGACCATCTTCGTCGGCTTTGGGATTTTTCTTGACGGACCCAGGCAGTGGAGGATAGGTAACTGGGTTACCAAGTCACTCACGACGGCTAGTTCGTTGATGTAGCGTGGAGTTGAAAGTTAGAATTTATGAGCGCTACAGTAATTTCGATTTGGACATTCGCCGACCAGGAAGCCGACACTGACTTGCGCTCAAGCTGTGAATCTTCAACTTCGACGAGTTTGGCTGAGTGGTCAAAGAAGTGTGCACTTTACCCACGTAATTATGTTACTACGTGGTTGAAGCGAGTATTTCCTCTAGTGGGAATGTGATTGAAATATGCTTTGGCATGCTAAAGAATCATTTTCCAGTGCTGGAAAAAATGTCGAGATACCTACCGACACGACAACCTTCTGTGGTGATAGCATGTTGTACCCTCCATAATTTTTGTCTCATCCACAAACCAACAAATGTATTATATAGGCGATTCAGCCTGAATGAACAAATTGTGTCTCTGTCAGACAATTTCAGGAACAATTTAATTGATCTAGACGTATCAATTGAAGGTGCAAGGCAAAAGGGACGCAAGTGAGATGCCATGGCACAGATGATGTGGAATGTTGTCGGATAGGTGTTTCGGGAGGGAGTTTGAAATCTGTATTTGTAGTGTTTTTGCTCTTTGTTGTGTTTTACAATGGATAATTATGTTAAGCTTTAAACTTTTGTGGGTTAATCGCGTTTGCTCTTGCGATGTATGGGTCTGGATTATGTTCCTCTATGTTTGGAATGCGTTACAATGGTTTATTTTGTTTGTTTGAGGGTTTTCTGTATCCATTAACCAATGGATTTACCTGAGTGTACGATGGGATATCACCCTTCTGTGTGTGTTGTGCTATGATTTCCAATAGTGTCTCTTATGTTCAATTATTTGTAGATGTTCCTCGAAGTATAGAGCTACACAGTGCGTGACCATCAGCTATATTGATTACGAAGTATATAGTAGATATTAGACGTGTTGTTGTTTAAAATCACATTATCCAGCTCACATGTGCTTATTAACATTACTTGAATATGTTAGATGCATGGAACACCATGGTGCAGCTGTGGTGGAGAACGGATGCGGACGCTTGAAGCAAAGACTAAGAAGAACTTCGGGCAATGGTTTTATCGCTGCCCATTGGGTCAGCTAATGAATATGCTATGAAGCATTACGATCATGTGTGTATGTGTTTGGTGTTTTATGTGTCTTCTTATTGGGTCAGGTAATGAACTAATGCTATGAAGCATGAGTTCTATGTCATGTACGTATCTATGTGTTTAGTGCTGGTTTTGAGTGCAGTAAAAAATGTCTTCTTATAAATCATTGGACTGATATGCAGTATGCTTGATTTGTGTTATGTCCCAGGAGCACCCGGGGTGTTTCTACTGGGTAGATGAAGTGAATGAAGGGATTCTCCCCATGTGCACAACAGAAGGAGGTGGTGTGCCAGTCCTTGACAACCGCGTCGGTACTATGAGAGCTGAAGGGGGGAAAATCATCTTGTTGGTGCAACTTGGGGCCTTGATGGTCAAATAAGGCATCCTTTACTTAAGCTTCAAAAAAATTTTGATGAGGGGATTGTATGTTGGGAATGTCATGGAGACATGTAACTGAATGAAAACTATTTTTGGCGGGTACTATTACGTGGTCCTCTACTAGTATCTTGTAATATATGTGTCATCTTGTTGTTTAGTACAATGGGCCAGCAATTGATGGACAATTTTAGGGGATTTAATATTATTATTTGTGTTATTTTACAACATTCATTAAGTTTTATGTGAAGTGATAATCGCTGGTATAAAAAATGCTTTGATTATAACACAACGTTGCCTTGAGAGAACTTAAAAGAAGCCACGATTTCTGCTGGGCAAGTTAGATAGCATATGGCAAGCCATAACTTAAAAAATATCAAGGGCTTTGTTTAGCAAGTTACGCATGGTGACAAAAGTTTTGTAAAAAGACCAACAGTGGATGTCCAAACAGAGCCTTGGTTCACTAAAAATGACCACGCATATTACCAGCTACGCGCCTCTATATGCAGGTGCATTTTATGAGGTCTCCCACCAAAATTGCACTTCCAATATATCACATCTTGTCAGCTCCTGCGAAATAGATAGAGCTATGTGTAGATGCTTGGATAGACAGACAAATAAAATTGAACAAGGGCCCACAAAGGATTAATAGTGGAGGCTTGAAATCGGTCGCCCAAACTAGATATGGGTCTCAGTTACTGTATTGGATTCTGGTTTTATTTTAATCCACAAAAACAGAACCAGAATCGATTGCCAAACAAGCCTCTAGAGTTTCTTCTCACCGGAGTTTTTAATGGATTTTCGACACACTATAGAATTACCAGTAGTTGTACTATTTATATTGTAGCAATTTTCTTTGCATTTATGACTAAAATGAGCAAAATACCATAAATATATATATGTTTTTCTGAAAAATATACCCACCCTTGGACAATAATTACAAGTTACAAATTTCAAAAAGAAGCCATGCCATGGTCCACTACATTCATGATATACCTTCATTCGTCTTATTTATGTTCAATTGTCTTTTCTTTCTTTTTTTATGTCTTTTAAGCACATCCAAAGACCTCTCAGTCTTATTCAAGTAGATCAAATACTCAACAGTTTTAATTAATATTTTTGTCTACTCACGACTGCCTTTGTAAACCCTCTCTCTCTGCTTCCTCCAACCTCGCCTCCCTAGAGGAGGGTGGGAGCTTTGGCTCCCACCACCTTTTCCTTTTTTCCTTCCTCCTTCCCTCTCCTCTCTCCTTCTCTCTAGTTCGTTTGGCCGGTGGGTTTGGTCAGTATTCTGTTTTTCTTTGCAGGTGGTTTATGAGCGGTAGGTTGTGGTTTTCGCCAAGCTTCGTCAGGCACGCGCCACATGGATGCTCTTAGACAACCACGATCTATGCAGCGATGCTTCTCTAGCGCGAAAGAGACAACGCATGTAGATTCATGTGCCCCACGCGGTGCGTGTGGATCTGGTGCGTTGAGCACCTTGGTTGAAGGTGAGGCCTCCTCTGCCGCTCGTAACCTGATTCTCTTCTCAGGACTAGACTTTGTGAATACTGTCCTCTCCTCTAGGCCATGGACCTCCTCTGACTGCCACCAAGCGCCGCCTCCGTCACCACCATCTCCGGTGAAGTTTTGACTAGAGTCTTCACAGATTTTTCTGTTGCCTATGTTATGCTTTTACCAGTTCAGGCTTGCCTCTTTGTTTATACATTTTAGTTTGTTTCTCTGTTGCTTGTTTTTGTTATGTGGATCTGTATTGTAATTACAGTTGGTTTTGCATGATAAGTGTTCTAAGGGAGCAGGATTGACGACAATGCGTCAGTCTCTCCTTCAACGGCAGTTGCCACAACCTTGTACGGTGGTTTTTTTTTCTTTCAATGGGCCTTTGGGCTCATTTTCCACATGTATTCTCGTGTTCCAAGGACCCTCAGGTCCTCTCACTTCAGGCTTTGTACCTGCCAAATCTGAGAACCTTATGTCCTCAAATATAGGCTTCGGCCCCGTAGACTTGCTGCTGGCCTTTTGGGTCTTTCTTTTTGTAACTTCTCGGCATTAATTCTTTACTTTCAATAAAGTTTGTTTGGATAAAAATCAAATACTTAGGATTTATTCCCATAGCAATTGTATGAAGTTCTGGCAAAAGATTCAATCGTATCAACATGTGCCACATTCATAATGGTTTTAACACTACAAAAAAAATTGGCTTTTAATGACAAGCGTTTTCTTATTGGTCTGAAATAGGCCTTGGGTGGATAACTGTTGTTACGGCACGAGACTTATGGGAGGTAAGATATATATATGGGAATGGGGTAACGAATCCATTGAAGGACTTTGTTCAATGGTTTGTAATTGATTACCATGCGAGGAACTCCTCGTTCTATTTTTGCATTTTTATAAACATAAAAGGCAGAACAAGACCATGGGGATTTACTATGGCGAATGATACCTTTACTCAAAAGATCATGGATTTCTTTCTTACAGACTTCCATCATCTCCTGGTTCATCTGGATGGGTCGAGCTTTAGTGGGAATATTTTTCTCACTAAAATCCGGTTCATATGGGAGTTTTACTATGTGTTGCTTTCTATGCCAGAAAGCATTTGGAACATCAGAACAGATTTGCTGACCGATGGATTTACCAGATAGATCATGGAATGAAGATTGGTTACCAAGGAACTTACTTTGAAAGGACCAAAACGGTTACTGGAGAGTTTATGGTGAAGACGAGCCATGGAAGAAAAGAAGCAGAAAAGATAGCAGCAGATAAAATAAAATTAATTTTTAAAGACCTCCTGTGAGGGAACAAGCTTCGTTAAATCCAAAGGTCGGCAAATAATAGGCCAATTAGAGGGTATCAACTTGCAAATGGTCTTAAAATAAGTTTACTTGAGAAAACAGAAAGTAATTACTTAAACCAGCCATGAAGGCGGTATGCCTGAAGCAGAAATATAAACCAGCCATGAAGGCGGATACATGAATGCATGTAACTTGAAATGTAAAACCGTCCAATCTGGCGGTATGCATGCTTGCAGAGAGGATATAACACAGAGATATACTTGGAAACTTGGTTTACTTCAAAGAACAGTTGACTTACAAGCAAGAACTATCAAGTAAGAAGACATATACATCGTCTTCTTAGACTTAGATAGGCTTGGGATACTAAGGATAGAAAGACTTAAGAGAGAGAGAGAGAGTTCAGAAATCCGAAATGGAATTCTGATTACAACTTACTTCGACCTCTATATTTAAAGACAGAGGGGTTACTGTGGAATCACGCGGGTACTGTTGGATCACGCGTGCTTTGACTGTGGATGAACAGGGGAGTGTCGGCTGCTTTTGGCTGCTTTCATTGTTTTACTTACCGTTCATGAATAGTAAAAAAGTCGATTTTACTGTTCATGAATAGTCACTTGTCGGTTTTGACTTGTTGACTTCGTCCTTACATGCCTACGGATGTCACATGGGCCTGGGCTTGGATGTCACATGGACTTGGGCTTCACATGTCGTCTCCTAGATCGAAGGCGTAAGGATCCTGACTATCTTGGAAGACTGGATCCAAGTAGTTGGGCTTTGATTGACCTGCAGCAGACGAGTGAGATGAGGCTGGGCTGTGCTCATCTGGGTCTTGTCCACTGATTTTGCTTACTTCGAGCTGCAACTGGTGGCAGAGCTCTTGCAGATCTTCTTTACTTTGAACTTGGTTTATAGTAGAGACTAGGGCAGTCTGGAGACTGGTCTTCTCTACTAAGAACTGAGAGACAGCAGAAAATTCCTCTGGATGAGGAAATTCCTTTTTTACTTGTTCAATTATCCTGTCGATATTGAACTTGTCCCACCATTTGACTTGGAAACGGCGGGCCATGATGTTCTGATTGACTTGATAATCCCATTTAAGAATCCATGGGATCTTGTATTTACATGTGAACAGGCAGAGGGTCGGAAACTGATTGTTCTGGACTGTGACTTGTGCCAGATTACCAAACCGAGCAATTGCTTCCTTGAGCTTGGTGGGAATGATATCGGTAATGGGTCCGAATAATTGCCACCAACGAAGGAACCACATAGGCAGTTGACTTGTGAACTTGTTGTCGAAGTTCAAGAACCAAGAATGAGAGAAATTCTCATTTTGGTAAAGGAGGACATTTGTCCAAGCTTCAATATAATCATAATAATTGAAGCCTATGGGTTGACCTGGAAGTTCTTTCAGAATGGAGGGATGAGAACCCCATTCCTGATTCGAAAGAATTTTAATTATGAATAGCTTGTGGAAAGCTATTCATTTCTGAGTGGGATCAAACCTGTCCATGATGGGTTCGATCTTTACAGATTCTGTGTGGAGAAGGATGACTTTATAAAAACCAATTGACTTGTTGGGATGTTGTGGGACAAAATGCCATTTGGGTGGCAAATAGGCCCTGAGCAGTTTACCATGTTGGACCCGGAGAAGAGCTTCCTGATCCTTTTGACTTGGAGTTACTTCAGGTGTGATCAGACGCCTGTGGCAATGATCCACATGGAATACATTCTGAAGAATTTCCTTGACTATGAAGTCAGAAGGATTCTTCGGAACATAAGGAATTTTACTTTGTAGTCTAGACGGAGACTGGGCCGTACTTGGTAGTCTTAACGGAGACTGGGCCGGAGACATAGTCTTAATAATCTCATAAGGATTAGGAGGTTGACTTGGTGGTAAAGAGGCTAATGCAGAATATGTAGGCTTACCATACTGACTTGTGAGAGCAAGAGCTGAGGATGAAGGTCGGACTTTTTGACTTGGTTGGGAAGGATTACCTAGTAACTGGAAACGGTTACTTGTTGAGGTTTGACTTGGAGGACCAAATGGGACTAACAAATGGTCTGGGAGTAACTTGGGTGTGTCTGGTGACTTGGTTGACTTGGCAGGTTCTTTACCGTGGGGTTTAGGAGCCATGGGATTCCTGCAAAAATTCACGGGTAAGGAAGTCAGGGATACTGTTTTGACTTCCTTGGATGTATTCAATGTCAAAATCAAAAGCACTGAGAATAGCTTGCCATCGTGCAAAAATCTGTTTGGATGCAATGTTTTTCACATCTTTTTCTAAAACAAATTTTGCGCTTTTGCAATCAACTCGTACTAAAAACTTTTCATTTATCAAAGCACTTTTAAATTTACTTATGCATAGTACTATAGATAAAATTTCTTTTTTGATAGTACTATAATTCTGCTGTGCTGAATTCCAATTGCCGGAGTGATATCTGACTAATTGTTCAGCTGAATCTGGTTTGACTTTTTGTTTGAGAATGCCACCATAACCAATTTCTGAGGCATCGGTCTCAACAATTTTGAAAGCTAAAGGTAAAGGAATGCCAAGGAAAGGAAGAGACTTGACATGTGACTTGATTTGTTTTACCATAGAAGTGTGTTCTTCAGTCCAAGGAGGAGGATTTTTCTGTAGACGTTGGAACAAGGGTTTACATAGATGCCTTAAATTATGATAAAATTCAGCAATGTAATTGAGAGAACCTAAGAACCTTTGGAGTTGAGTTTTCTCTAGAATGACATCGGGAAATTTATCAGCAAATTGAAGGGATCTGTCTATGGGGTGGCTTTGACCTTGATCAATATTGTAACCTAAAAATCTGACTTTGGTTTGAAACAACCTGATCTTGGGGGCAGAGACTACTAGACCGTTTGACTTGATGATCTGAAGAAACTTATGGAGGTGTTTCCAATGTTCTTCGATTGACTTTGAGAAGACTAACACATCATCTATGTAGACAATGGTGAAATGACTATAAGGGTTAAAAATGTCGCTCATGACATTTTGGAATTCACTTGGTGCATTTTTCAGACCGAAAGACATTACGTTCCATTCATAATGTCCAAAGGGTGTGGTGAATGCTGTTTTGTACCTGTCGGGCTCATAGACTTGGATTTGATAGAAGCCGCTCTTCATATCAAATTTACTAAAAACTGTGGCTGCTGACAGACGACCGATGAGATCTCGTTTGTCAGGAATGGGGTAACGAATCCATTGAAGGACTTTGTTCAATGGTTTGTAATTGATTACCATGCGAGGAACTCCTCGTTCTATTTCTGCATTTTTATAAACATAAAAGGCAGAACAAGACCATGGGGATTTACTATGGCGAATGATACCTTTACTCAAAAGATCATGGATTTCTTTCATACAGACTTCCATCATCTCCTGGTTCATCTAGATGGGTCGAGCTTTAGTGGGAATATTTTTCTCACTAATATCCGGTTCATATGGGAGTTTTCTATGTGTTGCTTTCTATGCCAGAAAGCATTTGGAACATCAGAACAGATTTGCTGTTCTAATTTTACTTGGAATGACTTAATCTGTTGTTGAAGGGATTGACTTAAGAGTTGGTCCTCAACTCTTTTGAACTTGATTTCTTCCTTTAAAAAATCAAGATGTTGAGTTTTCTGGACAAGGAAATTAAGATTTTTACTTATGGAGGCTTCCTGCAACAAGGAGAGTTCCTTAGGCTGAGGAGGATGAACAAACTCGAAAGTTACCTTTTGACCTAAGATGGAAGTTGTAAGTCCTTCACTTGTTGTGGTGAAAGGATACAACAGGCATATGAAGGGAGTGCCTAAGATCACCTTTTGATCAGGCAAATTTTTTACTAAAACAAACGATGACTTAAAGCAAACATTATCTTTACAGACATGTGCTTTGGATAACTTATACTGAATACCCATAGAAGTACCATTGGCTGAATGAAGACGTTCTCTAGTCTTTTCATAGTACTTAGTGGGTATAAGACCTTCTTGAATACAATTGAGATCTGCTCTTGACTCAATAAGGGCAATAACCTCAAATGCAAATTCAGAATTTACTATGATGTTTACTTTTGCATGTCATTTCTGGAAATGCATACGATTCATGATACTAAGGAATTGGCTACCTTCCGGAGTATCTTGTGGGAGAGTAAATTGAGGCTGAAAGGGTTCAGGTTCGGGAACCTGTTCTGACTGTTCAGACTCTTGTTGACTTTGTTTCTTAAAACTTTGGTTGATTTTAAGAAGGAGGACTTCTTGTTCAAGAGTTTTATTCTGGGCTTTTAGCTCACGAATCTCTTGTTTTACTTGTTGGACTTCAGTCTGTAAATCTTGTAAAGTGACAGGTTTAGAGGTTTTCTTAAACTTGTCTAAGATCTTATTAAGACTGACCTGAGTTTCAGGGATTTTTAATTTACTTTCTTTTTTACTTAATACGTTTTTAAATTTGGAGAGATATTGAGCCTTGAGCTCAGAATCCTCAACTTTGTCGATTAAATCGAACAAAAGTTCTTCTTGTTGACTTAAAACGTTCAAGGTTTTACTTGGGTGGCAACAACTATCTTGACATCCTAGCTTTTAGTTAGGGGTGTCGGATTCTATGTCGGTACTGGGATTGTAACTAGAATTAGAGGATGGGATGTCATCTATGTCTAGATCACTACCGCTAGAATCTCTTAATTCTAAGATGGCAAACAGTTTTACTTTCTCACTTGCAGGAATGTCTAAAGAATTAATATTTTCTTTAACTCGACATTCAGAGCTGTATTGACCTAGTTTCTTACATTTGTAACATCTAATTTTACTTTTGTCTTTAGGCGTGGATTTCTTCCTAAAGGCTTTTTTGTGAAATTTTGGTTTATTAGGTTTACTTTCTTCGGGAGGCATGTAATTCCTATTTGACTTCTTGTGGTATTTGTGTGACCTCCTAAAAGATGACCTTTCTTTGTGGTGTTTTCTACGGGATGGTGCTATGGGAGGCAGACCATACTGTTCGCAGAAATTACCCATTTCATACTTAGCTACTTTTCTATCTTTGCTAAGTTGATTATTGATTTTCATGTTAATACACATCTTCATACCTTCTTTGTTGATGGTACTAACAAGATCACCATAGGTCAGGGTATCATACTCTATGATTCCTGAGGGCTGACTTAAGACTTCTCTAATCTTATGGGCAAAGAGATTAGGGAGGCCATTGATGAATTTTTCTTTCCAAAAAGGATTCTTACAGTCTTCCCTAAGCATGACACGGGAAATGAAGACATCCTTATACCAACGAAAATCACTTAAGGTTGGACACTTTAGGTTACTTAATTGGTCATGAATCCTAGCTGAAATGTTACTAGGAGTACCAATAAAATGTTTAACAATGGTATAAATAAGAGTATTAATACCATCGCTAACACCTTGAACTAATGTTTCATCAAAAATAGGAAATCCTTCTTCATCATGCTGAACAGCACTACGAATATGATCCCTATCTTTTTCGTTGAGGTACTTTTCCCACCATTGACGTAAAGATCCGGTGAAGCCAGAGACAATTAAATCAACGACTTCTGGATGACTAAGGGAATGGTTTACTAAGTAGTTGTTTGCTACCATAGTCATATGTTGGAGTTTATTAAGGATTTCTTGTTCAGAGAAACCATCAATATTCCATTCATATAAATTGTCGCTGGAGACAGAGAATTGACTTTGGAAATTCCTTTCTTCGAATTGAAGATCAGGAGGAGTGGGTTTACTATACCAATTCTTGGTTAAAGACATAGGGTTAGGACGACCAGACCTAATCCTGTTGACTTCTAACTGTTTGAACTGGTTTTCGATTTCACTAATCTGATGATCAGATTCTGAGTCTGTATCAGATCCTGTGGAGACTTGACTGAGGGCACTGACTTGATGGGAAGATTCTGGTTTCTTACCATCTGTTTTACTTGTTTTTAATTCACCTAGCAACTGAGTGACTTTACTAAGGGCTGACTGTTCTGAGATCTTTAAACCTAAAGGCTTACTAGGCAGCTGTAGTAAAGGTTTCTCAGAGACGAGGGATTGACCATCTAATTTGGATTCAATCTTGTCTAACTGTTTACCTATATTCCTAAGACATTGGTTGGTGTAATTGTTTTGTTCAACCAATTTCTTGTTACTATCATTGTCAGTGGCAACTTTAAAGGGTGAGGCTGTAATCTCTGTTCCTTTATGGGTTATGACAATTTCTTCTGGAGGTGGATGACTGGAGGTAATGGACTTCTTATCCGAAGTAGTCCATTGGGACTTAGTGAGGACCTGGACATTCATGGAATGATAATTTTCAAAATAAATGAAAAAGGGAATGTCCTGACCTAGCTGACGCATGAAGGCTTGCCATGAGTCATAGATGACTTGTTTTTCAGCTTTCGTGTGTCCTTCACGATACTGATTTCTTTTACTATCATTTTCTTTTGACATAAAATCAGCTTCGAGCTTTTTCATGTCAGGCTTGAAAGTTTTACTTATGGTCATCAACTGAGGGTTAACAGATTCGAAATCTGTTTGGGTTGGTGACTCTTGACCGTCATCTTCTACATCGTTGACTATTTGTCCTGATGTAGATGCTTGGTTAGGTAGATGAGAATTAACCGAATACATGGGTGTACTAACCTGAGAGTTAATATGTATACCCTTAAGTTGTCGGTTAATGGTGTCAGGGAGGCTAGAGGCAGACCTACGGGATGATTGGCTACCTGGTTCCTGAATTCTAAGGGGTGCAAAACCACTTCGGGGAGCATCAAAACTAATCCTAACAGTATCATCCAGATACTGTTGGATCATGTCTAACTTGTTAATGTTTTGGGAAACATTAGTGGTTGGGTTTTCATTTTCCAACATCCAGTCACTTGGCAAGGTTACTTCACTCCAACGGATCGACTTGGGGACCATAATGTTGGCATCACTTGTATGACTTTGGATTAACAAGGTTTGATCTTTGAGACTTTTTACTAAGGCATGGACGTTGAGGTTGGTCCTGATACACTTGTAATAAATCCTATAGATCAAAGCTAAAGGCTGACTTCCTTCTAGCATCTCATAACCTGAAGTTTTAATGTTCAAGGTTAAGGCTTTTAGAAGATGTTTGTCACTTAAACTTAAGGTAAAATCGGGAAAACAATCAAAATGGATGGGACCATTATGAAGGCTTGACTCGATGATTCCTAAAATGCTGGTGTTGTAGTCTGTGAATCTAGCATCACGTAGACACAGAAGGACAGAAGCATCAACTCCTCTTCGAGTTAATGGTTTTACTGCAACTTGAACTAATCCGATGTGGATATAGTTGAAGCCTTGTTCCCTATGTTTTTTGACAACAAAAGGAGACAGAAGTTGACATTTTTCATGAGTTTTACTTAGAGCGTAAACCTGCTCTACGGTTTTGACATGGTAATTACCTTTGAAGGATAAAGGATTAAAACTTGACTTAGAGTAGATTTCACTACATGGAATTTTAGGGATATTCCAATCCTGAAGGTTGGTGTTGACTTCATTGATTTCAAATTCTTCTTCATTTACTAATCCTGGAATGGGAGGAATGGAACCAGAAGAACGAGAACTGGTGGAAGAGGAAGACATAAACATCCTATTCATGATTAAACTTCTAGACACTTGAATCAAGCTAAAACAAAAGACTTAATGAATCGACAATAAACCTTACCTAAGCTTCAACCTTTCGACTCAACAAACTTAAAAGGACACACCCTCTCAGGCCACTCCGCTCAAGCCACTCTGGTCTTACTGTTTGGACGTTGGACTTACTGTTCAGGTATGCTTCTAAACTGTTAAGACTGGGGTTTAACTTAGATGGGCTTACTGGAGACTTACTAAGAACTTTGAAGTAGAGAGACCAAATGGCTAAAAACTCAAAAACAAACGAGAGGGGTATTCTCCTACCAGGGTCTGCCTCTGATACCAAAACGAGTTTCCTTGGGTATACCGATGGATTTACCAGATAGATCATGGAATGAAGATTGGTTACCAAGGAACTTACTTTGAAAGGACCAAAACGGTTACTGGAGAGTTTATTTTATCTGCTGCTATCTTCTCTGCTTCTTTTCTTCCATGGCTCGTCTTCACCATAAACTCTCCAGTAACCGTTTTCGTCCTTTCAAAGTAAGTTCCTTGGTAACCAATCTTCATTATATATTTATATCGTGCAAGAACTTACCAATATATCCTATGTCGTACTGATTAGTATATATGTACTCGTTTGAATTGCGTAGAATTCAACACAATCATCAGTCAAGGGACAACTATCTGCCATGCATGAGTCCCATGCTTGCACAATGTATGTCCTAACTCCCCATTAAAGCAACGATGCTCCAAGAAGATTGTTGGATTACAAGAGAAGAAGAAGTGCGTCTTTAAGATATTTATCCAAAAACGATCAATACGAAGAATAAAAATGTACATTAAATATATTCTTATCTGGATTTCCTAGATAAAGGACTTTATTTGGATGAATGTGTGAATTTGGTGCGGTGGATATTGTCGCGACCCCAAATGCGATTTTTTTTTTTGAATCTCGGGACAGCGGCATATAACCTAAAGAAAATACTAGAGCAGGTGCGTCTAGAAGAATTTCATTTTCATCTATTTAGTTGGACCGCATGATCTACTGTATACACATGGATACATAGATAAAATGCAGCTCACCGATACAAGGTTCGCAAACTATTCACATTACAAGGCAAACCTATCAATCACATCATTATAGACAATGGCTTAATAAATATGAGAAAAGCCCTTTTCACATACCACTATCTACAATATATTAGATCTGATATCGTTCTTCTTTCACAACATTACTTTCAAGGTGGGCAGGGGATGGTAATATGGGAAAAGATTCCGTAGCAGAAGTTTGAGGCGATCCTGGAGTTCAAGTTTCCAAATTTTGGTCCAAAGAGGATTGTTCAGTTAAAGTGTGGAGGATAGCTCTGGCCTATTCTAGATCAACCACTGACTTGACTGAAAATTCTCCTTGGGGGTCAGCAGCCCAGATAATCTGATCTGTCTTATTAGGTCTTAGGGCATGAATAAGTATAGAATTCCATTAACCACTATTCGAAACAACCATATCTATAACCACCTATAATGGAGGTGTCATACCCTGTGTTTTTAACAAAACATGCATACTGTTTATGTTCTTGTTTGTGATTAGTTGTGCATTAAAGGGGTACTTAGTGACTAAAATGAGATTATTTAGTACTTGATATACTAAGTTCAAAACCTTGTTTTGGACATGATTAAATGAGAATTGGACTTAACATGCAACTAAGTTATCGTTCAGGATGCTGAGGAGTAAGTATTGGATCAATAAATTTTTTTTAAGCAGGTAGAACGTTTTGTCTCGAAAACTGAACCATACGATTTTTATTCTTATAATATTTTTAGGGATCATCCACGTGTACATGGTTTAAATTTGGAGACTTTTTATTTTTTGGAAGCAAGTAGGACGTTTTATCGAAGCAAGTAGGTTGATTAGTGAACATCGTTGGAATTAGTGATGCAATTAGCGAAATTTATCCAATAATCAAGAGAATTTCAGCTGCCCTAGAGAGTGACACTTATGATGGCTAGGAAGCACGACAAATCAAAGCTAGAAGCACGACAAATTGATGCAAGAAGCATGACACAAAAGGCTAGGACCTAAGTAGCTCGAGGTGTTGACCGCCGGTGGTTCTAGGCGGCGACTCATCCAACCTATAGGGTAAATTTCGGCCATAGGCATGCTCAACAGCTGCTTGGGGAGGCTAGGTGTCATCTTGTGGCCGGAGTAGCCTTTATACTCATCTAAACTAGTAGCACATGTGTCGCGATGTGACAAATCAAGTTTGCCTATAAATGAGGGGTGGCCGTCCATTTAAACTTACACCATCTCATCCTAAACTTGTGAGTTAGCTTTGAGATTAAGAATGAAGTGAAGTAGAAGCAAGAAGGAGGAAATCTTTTAGTGAATATTAGTGAAGATCGAACTCACTTGGAAGTAAAGTTTAGCTGGTTATCTTTGATTTCGATTCAAGTTTCAAGATGATTATTGTGAATCTCTTGTATTTCTTATTGTAAACATCTCTTGATATTATTAGCATGGTTCTATTCTTCCTATTGTTCTTGATGTTCTTCGTGTTCTTGACGAAGAACAAGCTCGTCCTTTAGAAAAAGTATCATTTTGAAAGTTCGATTCGTTTTCAAATTGTTTTTCAACTTTGATCCGCGTCTTTTCAAAAATTCTTCCAATTTTTTTTCAAAACTTGAACATATTTCTTTTGAGATATTCCTTCTAAATTCTATACTTTTTATGTCAAAATTAGTATTTTCTACGTTGTGATTAAGTCGGTTTTTAACCGAGATATCAAAGTGTGGTTTTCTCTTCATAACACTTTCCTTTAAGAATTGTTTTATAATGTTGTGGTGATGGAAACTAGTTAAGGTGTTGTATATCATAAATGAGATGTATGAGCGTTGATATGAGATCTGTATACTTAACTTGTACGTTGGAAAAGAATATTTTGATGTTCAAGTATGGTTAAGGTGTTGCATATCATGAATGATATGTATGGACGTTGACATGAGACATGCATACTTAACGCATATTGTGAAGATGCGAAAGTATTGTGCACAAGAGAATGCGTTCACTTGTAGTGACATTCTGGCATCTCCGTTGTACGCGGAAAGATCATTTTTTAGTATAACTCACTCTGAGAGTTTGAGACCGTTTTGTGCTCTGGGAGTACTGCTGCAAAAATATGGAGGTTACTTGTAACCCATCGCTCTGGCCAAGTGATTCATTTTGGGAGTTAGAGTAGTGGTGATTGAGAATGAAAAAGATCATGTTTAAAAGAAACTGAGTCTTTTCATTTACTCTTTTCATTTTGTTCTTGTATCCGTTATTCTATTATACTAACCACTAGCTTTACTGAGTAATTTGGACTCACTGTTGTTTCTTAAATATTTTCTTTAGCAGATGTCTGAGGTTTATTCAGGTGAATTCACCAAAGCCATTCAGCATGGCTTTATCACTCTGGAGTTGACTATTCATGTCTATGTCACACGTGACCTAGATGTTCTGATAGAGGCACGAGGTCATAGGTGGATTACTCTGCACTCGAATAACTGTATCAACATCTCAGATCTGGATGATACTGATGAATAGGATTAGAGATCTTTTGTCTTCTTAGTTTTTCTTACTTTCATATGTACATTATAGAAAGTTCATCATCTTTTGTAATACCTTGGTATTAATAAAAGGTCATACTTGTGTTTTAATGACATCAATGTGATTTTGACATGTTCGAATGATAGTAGACAGATCAAAGTGCTTTGTCTTTAAATCCTTTGTGGTGAGGCAAGTATTATGAGACTTATTCTTGCACAATAAATCTTCATGACGAAGCTCTTCTTGAAGTTTAGAAAGAAGAGAATGTTCCGCTTCAGAATGAGACTCAATAGGTGAAAGATTTTGAATTACCTTCAGTTGACGCCGAAGATCATTAATCTTAGTCTGAATATGTCCAAAATGTTCCTTCTTCCACACTCGTAGAACTAATTTACTAGCTACAATTTTTCTGAGAAGCCGATGGATTGTAGAACCTGGCTGGGGTTGGTTCCAAGCATGGTTGATAACATCCTAACTCGATGGATTGGGACCAGAAACTTTCAAATCTAAATGGCTTATGTTAGCCCAAGGTTTTTTTGCAAACAATCTATATTTGATTTTGATGATAACGAAAGTTCTAAATTTTGAAGGCTTTTAAATTTTATATTGTCAATCCACTTTTCTAAAAAGATTTATTTCAAAAGAATGAAGATTTCTCTCTAAAATATTTCTAAGTGGATATGATGAAAGATTTATTGTCAATCAATTTTTATATATTAGGTGCTTTAAGATATGATGAAATGGAATGAACACTGTCAAAGTTACTGATTTTTCTTTCAAGTACTGATGGTATCGACACATTGAATCTTAGTGTCGACAAATTACACTGACACCCGAGACAACAATTCCAGGCCAAGTTTTATGGTGTCGACACATTGAAGACTGATGTCAACACATTGCACTGACACCCAAGACAATAATTTCAGACCAAGTTTCATGGTGTCGACACATTGAAGACTAGTGTCAACACACTGCACTGTCTCCTGAGAGTACAACTCTAGATCAATTTTTTATGTGTCAACACATACCACGATTTTATAGAAAAATTGGAACAACGTCAAATCATTTAAAATTCTCTAAAATGTCATGGGTGCCCTTCCAACGGCTCTTTTTTATTTTGTGGTGCTTTTATGCTTTATTTTTTTATTGGTTATAATATCGTGAAATTTTTTAATTAGTATTAAAACTCAATTCAGCCCCTCTCTTGGGTTGTTATTTAGACTTACAACTTAGAACCACCATAAGATCCCCAATTGTATTCAAAAGAAGTTGGGCTTGATCAAAAGCTTCCCGAGTGAAATGATGAAGGGCTGCATGGGGAATAAGAAGGGTATAGGGACCATTAGCTACAACACGGTCTAGTTGTTCCTACATTTGATGGTATCCTTTCCTTCCATTATACCAAGTGTGTAGATTCCCTGTAAAACCAATATCAGCTAACTGAAAATTGAACATCAACTGATAAAGTCCATCCGAGAGGAGCTAACAAAAGGACATCCACCAGATTTTTCAAGGTTACTCAAAAGAGCATTAAAATCTCCAAGCATAAGCCACGACCCATAAATTGTGTTGCCAATGTCATTCAATTTGTCCCAGAAGAGCTCTTTCTACTCCAATTCGGCCCGGATTTGCGGTCCGTTCCGGTCCTATTTGTTAAAATGCGGTCCGGTCCGGCTTTTTACATTTTTGATATGCGGTCCGGACCGCATTTAGTAAATATTTTTTTAATTTTTTTTAATATAATAAAAAACAAAATAAAGAAACATTCGTGAATCGTCTTCATGTGAGAATCATTAAAAAAATAAAAAACAAATTTTAAAAAACAAATTTATGGCAGAAAGCAGTAGCACTGCGCAGCACTGCCAAAGGCTACTACCTAGTAGGCAGTGTGCTCTGCGCATTATCTTTTCTTAAAAAAATTAAATCTGGTCTGGACCATTTAAGTGGTCCAGATCGGATAGTATTTTACAAGACCAGACTGGACCGGACCACTTATAAGTGGTCCGGTCCGGTCCAAGTGGTCCGGTCCGGTCCTTTAATATAAGAGTACCGGAAATGCGGTCCGGACTGCATTTCCGGTTTTCAGCCCTAATCGTACCTGCTTGTTCTTTAGTGGTCCGGTCCGGTCCTTTAATATAAGAGTACCGGAAATGCGATCCGGACTGCATTTCCGGTTTTCAGCCCTAATCGTACCTGCTTGTTCTTTTGGGAGGGGTAGAAGACGGAGGAAATATCTCATGACGAGTCCCGACAGCCTCTGCATGCGAAGAACCACCTGAATGCCTTGACGAAGACTGAGGAGAACTAAATGCATAATGGGACTCTAAAGAACTTGGAAACCTCCGATGTTCAGTAGTGACAGCCTTCATTGCCCATTAAAGCCATGGGGCCCCAACGCTTCCTTATGTTCGTAGTTGCTGAAGTTTTGAACGTGTCCTAGTCGACAACAGTTAAAACACCAATATACGATTTTCTCATAGTTAAACTGAATCCACAGTTTCCACGTCCAAAATAATAACCCGGAATGAGCGGGTGAAGAAGATTTAGCATGACCTGACAACGAAGAAGCGTTGCACCCCAAACATGCAATTGAGAGGAAAATCTATATCCAAAACTTCACCTACTTTACTCGCAGCATCCACTGCAGTAGCATGAGTCATCATACACAAAGGCAATCCGTGAATCTGGACCCAAACTAGTGCAGTAGTAAAAGAGAGTTCATACAGGGATTTTCCAACATCCTATGGTGTAAGAATCAACATTGCACCCTTTATATTCCATGGGCACTAGGCCAATATTTTATTTCTGAGGCTTGCATTCGAAAAAATGAAGATAAAAGTATATTTCGTACCTTCGTCAACCCCAGAGGTTGAATGAAGCTCCATGATTTAAATATAGCTTAACGTATCTCAATCTTGTTAAGCGGCTTAGAGGAGAAAAGCTTCCCCACAAGAATACGGCCAGCTTCTCTCTGAGCATCTTCCAACTCTTTGGTCGGGTCTGGAGGACAATGAGCCCAGCCAAGGGCTTGTGTTTTGGAGGTAATGTCCTCAACCTCTTGAATAAGAGGTTGCATGGATGCTATAAAGGAGACAGTAAACCAGAGATAGAGAGAAAAAAGATAGAAGGAGAAAGATGAAAAGAGAAAAGAGAGAGAACCCACTAGAGAAAGGCAAGGAAAAAGGGTAAATGAAAATAGAAGGGGTAGAACAGCAACAAGAGTCAACATAACAAATGAAAAGAGACCAAGAAGAGAAGGGGAAGGGTGAGCCGGGGAAGAAGAAATGATGAAACAAGGAAGAAGACAGGAGTCACATAGTGACGAAAAGGAGATGGTCTCCAGAGAGCTCTACGAAGAGAGCTGAATAATCTTCGACCAATGTATTATTGATTGAGCTAGAATATTGCATGTTTTGTACATCTAAAACTAATGTAATATTAATTGTTTTTTGTTATAAATATTGGTTTTAGATGGAAAAATGGTTAAAAGGCATAAATCTAAGTTGCACAATTTATTGTTGAATTTATGTGACTTTAGATTTCATTTATTGGACATGCAATTTTCTCCATCTTTAGGTTGCTTGTACTTAAGTAATACTGTGTCCAAATACATTCAAAAATCATTATTTTTATCATTTGAACTATAATTATTGGCATTGTAATTATCATTATTTTTATCATCTCAGCCATCTATCTCTCTTTTCCTTTTAACCTAGCAAATCCTTCTTCTTATTCTTCTCCTCCCTACTTTTTCTAACCTAGCCACAATTTCTCTATTCTCTCTCTCTCTCTCTCTCTCTCTTTGTCTCTCTCTCTCTCCCCCCTTATCTTCTCTCCTTGGCCGACTCTTCCCCTTTTTTTCTCTCTTTTTCCTTTTCGCAAATCACACTCTTTCTTTCTCTGTATTTTATTTTTCTAGCAACACTTTTCTCTCTGTCCTCTCTCATTTATTTTTCTCTCTTTTCCGCACAAATATTTTTCTCTCCTTTATTTTAACCTGGCTGCACCTCTCCTCTCTCAATACTCTCCCTCTTCTTTCTTTTCTAGCCGACCATTACTATTCTCTCTCTCTCTCTCTCCTCCATTATTTTCTCTTGTCCAAAACCCTAGTTTTTCTCTCTAGCTTTTCTTTATTTTATGTGTTGCTCTCTTCTACCTCTCACCTTCTATTTTTTCTACTTTGGCCAGATATCACTTTCTCTCTCTCTTTTGTTCTCTTTTCTCATGGTTTCCAACATCAAGATTTATTTTTAAGTTTCTAGAATAGCTTCTTTTATGCTTTTATTATTGCAATGTCTTGTATTTCAATTCCTATCATTTAGATTTAAGTTTCTCGCTTTGCAATTGCCTGTAATTTCTATTTCAATTTTGGATTATGTTCTTGCTATTATTAATTTTTAACATGAATCTTGGGTTTTAATAAGAAGATATTATATAATCCAGGAATCTTGTGCTCAGCTTTTTATTCGTTGTCAATTACTTATTATTATCATTTACTTTTCGTGATTTAATTTTAGTCCTTTACTTATTGTTATTTACGTACTGTCATTTAATTTCCATTATTTACTTTCCCTCATTTACTTTAATGTATGTTTTATTATTACTTTACGTTTTGTGTTGTTTTAATTTCGTTATGATTTCCCAAAAAATTAAAAAAATATGAATTTGAACTGTGTTCAGTAAATGCTATTATACTCCCTTTGTTTTTACGCGAGTTTGAACTTAATCTATTTTCCCTGACGAGACCATCTGACCGTTTGAGCTAATTATTACACGATAGAACTCCTATACTTGGGATAGTCTTTCGCTGCTCATTTTAGAATGAGTCAAGTTTTTGGCTCCGTTGCCGGGAAATGTTAGACTTAGTTTCAAACTAGTGATTTTCCTTTATTTTAATTATTCTCATAATCTCAATTTTTTCTTGACTTTGAGTTACTTTATCTATGTTGCATCTTTTTTTGTTTTCTACTGTATTGGTGAACTTCTGCTATATGGACTGATGTCTGATGCCTTGGGTCAGAGACATTTCAAATAGATTATACATAATTACATCCAGTACTAGTAGTGATATTCACAGCACATAGTCATATAGTTCTTTTGTTTCCTTACAAGTGAGGATACTGAAATTGATTTATACATTCCTTTTGCGGAAGAGAATTTTGAAAAAGCTATGGTTGCACCTGCACCACGCAATCCTAAAGATTTTGCAGCCCACATGCACCACTACACCATCATGCATTGTTTTACCTAATGATGCACATAATTTTACGATTAAGCATGTGATGATGTCAGTGATACCTCAGTTCCACGGGATGGATTTTGAGAGTCCTTACTAGAACCTGACGGACTTTGAGTTGGCTTGCACTACTTTTATTACTAGAGCTGGCACCGATGAGTTTATTAGACTTCGTTTATTTTCTTTCTCTTTAAAGGATAAAGCGAAGATTTGGTTTGATTCTTTGAGGCCTAATTCTTTTTCTAGTTGGTCAGATATGCAATGTGAGTTCTTACATAATTTTTTTCCTTTTCAGAGAACTCAATTTTTGCAAGAGCAAATCAGTCAATTTGTGCAGAGAGGTGATGAAACCTTTCACGCTTGTTGGGAAAGGACAAAGGATTTGATGAACATTTGTGCACATCATGGTTTTGAGTCTTGGAGGCTGGTGAATTGTTTCTACATTGCTCTCACTCCTGAATGCAAACAGTTTGTTCAAACTATGTGCAACGGGGAATTCTTTAGCAAGGAACCGGATCAAGCACTCACATTTTTTATTACCTAGTTCCCAACAATGGAATACACGATCTGATTGGACACCATAGGCAGAACAACCTCTCAGAGCAATTGGTGGTGTGGGTAAATATGAAACCACATAGGATATTGATGTCCAAGCTCGTATTGCTGCTTTGACTAGGAGGTTATAGATTATGGAATTAGAGAAGGTGAATGCAGCGAAAGCAGTAGAGGAGGTTTCTCTATACGCCGATTTGAGCCACAAGACCTAAGATTGTCCGATTATGCTAGTTTTATAAGAGAGTGTGTCTGATCATATACAATCAAGGAATTGAGTTAACAAAGCACCAAATCAGCCTTTTGCTAACACTTTAATTCTGGGTGGAGGAATCATCTAAATTTTTCATGGAGGAATGATCAGTTTGGTCAATCTTCTTCACATGTTCAGCAACCTTCCCAATCCTATGCGCCACCTTTTCAGCCAACAACATCTCATTAGGATGCTCCTCAACACCAGTATCAGCCATATTAAATTTCTCAGAACTATTCTTTAGAACCTCCATCAGCATTCCAATCTAATGTAGCTGCTCAAAATTTTCAGTCTCTAGCATTTGCTCCACCGAAGAAGTCTCTCGATGATAGTATGACACATATGGCTAATACACTTCAACAATTCTTGTAGATTCTGGTAACAACTAACAGTTAGAACACTCAGGCCATAAATGAATTGCGGGGCACCGTTAATAAGATGGGCACGATATATTGAGTATCTTGGAGAAAGGAAAATTTCTGGCACAACCTTAGCCTAATAATCAAGTATACCGGCAACAACAACAACAAGTACATAATGTCTCAGTGGATTCTCTTGAGATTGCGAAGACGGTTATTACTTTGAGAAGTGGAAAGGAAGTTCCGCGACTTGAGATGTCCATCGAAAGACACACAGTTCGACACCTAAAGTTACAACTAAACATACGAAGTTGAAGAAAAACAAGAGGAATTGAGCCTAGAATTGAAGAAGCCTTTCATTGCAGAGGCTGAGACTAGTAATGAGTACCGACCTTTGGTTCCTTATCCTTAAAGATTGGTTGTTGGCCATAAGAACAAATATCACACTGGGATTAAGGAAATCTTCAAGCAAGTGAATATTAATATTACCCTGTTAGATGCCATACAACAAGTTCCTTCGTATGCTAAATTTTTAAAGGATTTGTTCACAATGAAGAAGAAGTTGAATGTATAAAAGAAAGTTTTCTTGACAGAGCAAGCCAACTCATTGATATTGAGCGAGACTCCTCAGAAGTTCAGAGATCCTAGAACTCCTACTATTTCCATTATGATCGGCAAATCATGCATTGGGAGAGCTCTACTAGATTTGGGGAGCAGTGTGAACATGCTACCATTCTCAGTGTATAAGTAGCTGGGGTTGGGTGAGCTGAAAAGACCTCCATCATGCTTGTTATCCCAAGGTTGCTTCTTTAGCTATCTATCTTGATTTTGATGATAGAAAATGACAAAATAGCTTTGGAATATTTTGAGGATACGTGGTTGTCAATCTACTATTCAATCGAGAGTACTCAATTGTATTTATATCTCTCTTTATGTCGTGTATTCGACTTAAACATCATGGCTTGCACCTAAACTATGATATTTTTCATTGTCGGAGTTTTAGTGTTGAAACGGAACGGATTGCATATCAACAAGCAATGAAAAACTCTATCTGCCAAGATGGTGTCAACATATAGCACAACAACCAGATTGTCATTTCGATGGTGGAAGCAAAACATCAACAAATGGGAAGCAGATTGTCGACATATGGGAAGATGGTGTCGACACATGGTGATGGAAGTGTCGACACATGTTTCGGGAACAAAGTTTTTAAAAAAGATGACTCAACACAAGAATCAAGATGTTATGGCACTTAGGGCACCTCTCCAACATTCCAAAAAGGCCCTTGGGACTCCCCAAGACTGAAGACTTATAAAGGGAACTTTATGGGGAGAGAGAATAGATCTTTTGCACACCTTTTGCCTCTCAGCATCATCAATCTTGACCTAGCCTCCAAAGAGTGAGAGAAAAGTGCAAAATATAAGGCTACCCGTTTTCCAACAGATCTGTTACTGTCTTGCAGCCATATATCATCAGATCTTTTCTTCTAGTCATTTATTGAGCATTTTTTTGCTGATCTAGTTTTGGTAGCTATTATTTATTTGTTCCTATCATTAATCTTTGAAGCCTTTTAAGTGTGTGATACACTTAGGCCTACCCGTGAGGATAGAAACAATCTCATAGTATTTGAGATTTGTGTACGAGTTGAGGAGTGTGAGACCCCGATTATTTCCTATGTTATTTCTTATGTATTATCTTTTAGTTTTCGATGTATTAGCTTTAATTTTATTATGGGGCCATATTTTTGGCCAATGTATGGCCTAAGTTTTATGTTATGGTACATCAATTAAAATGAGATTTTATTTCATGAAATGTCCTAAATAATTTCTTGTCATTTTTTTGAAAAGCTTAAATTATATTTTTCCTAGGAGCCGAATTTGCAAGGAGAGTTTCTCTCTTATGAATTTATATTTCATTTGCCTAATATATTTCATAATCCATAAGATTTAGATTATGATTAAAGATTTTATATATAGGCCGAAAATAATTAAATAGGAATAAAATCATGAAGTTCTTTTAAGTGTTGAATATTTTTGTGTATCATTAATAGGTGGCCTATATTATTATTATTTGACCTAAATTAATAAGTTGAATTATCATTAGAATAATAGATGATAAGTTATTAGACACATGATAAGTTAAGAGAGATTTAAAATGATAAGCACACTTGCTTATCATAGTGATAAGCAAGCATAATGATAAGTTAGGGAAACTTTTCATACAATAAGTGAATGTGGCTATTGTAGAGATAGACTAGAGCCACTATCATAAGATAAGAGATCATGCTTATGAGATGATAAGCTAAGAGAATGAACTAGATAAGCTAGAGAGCTTATAGGAGATAAGTTAGGTAAAATAGTAACCAAGTTGAAAGTTAGTTGCATTTCAAATGTGAGCGTAACTAAGTGGTTGGAAGGCAACCAAACAAAGCAAAGGAGAGTTAAAGAGAGGGCCTTTTACGTGATGGGCATGAGGTGAAAGAGAAAATCCAAAAGTTATTTGCCATGTGAGGGTGTAAGAAGTGTAAGAGCACTTAATTGACAAGACAACACAATTGGAAGAGAAAAAGAGAAAAAAGCAAGGGAGGTGGATGAGCTTCACGTATGGATCAAGTGAGGAGAGAGAGAAATCAATGCCAAGGTCATAAGCTCTAGGGGATAAGGATTGATGTGAGAAAAAGTTGAAGTGAAAAGAGGAGAGAAGGAGAGCATTGGTCGGCCAAACCCCATTCATCCCCCTTTTCCTCCTTCAAACTTCTCTCATGTCATTTTCACTTTGCCCTTGTCATCTGTCATAGCATTAACTCTCCTTGGGAGATTCAATTGTCTCACACTTCACACTTAGCATTTCACTTCACTCCATTTCTCCCTCCCTTGGCCGAACACTTCACTTGCTCTCAACCCTCCCATTTTCTTCACTTGGCCGAACCACCCATCTAAGATCCAAGTTTGCTCTTTTCCTCTTGCATTCTAAATCAC
The DNA here is from genome assembly GCA_963930655.1 of Myrica gale. Taxonomy (NCBI): domain Eukaryota; kingdom Viridiplantae; phylum Streptophyta; class Magnoliopsida; order Fagales; family Myricaceae; genus Myrica; species Myrica gale. Next base: position 8,832,170 of record OZ005619.1, on the reverse strand, counting down.
ATTCCTCTTGCCTTTTAAGTTACACTCCAAAAGCTCAAGTTTAGATCTCTCATTGTGATGACCAAATCTCTTCTTGTGCAACCCCATTTTCTTCCTTGAAAACCCTACTCATTAGCCTCATTTCTCTTGAAGAAGTTAGTTCATTTCCATTAGAACTAATCATTCAAGCTTACCACATTTTTATTTTCCCTCACCATAGAACCCACATTAGCACCTCAAATCAAGCTTGGATATATTCTAAGGAGGGTGAACCGAAACTTGGAAGAAGGAGGAGTTTGGGTAAAAGTTTGGTGAAGGTAGAGGTAGGCTTGATTCTATTTAATGATCTTGCCTAAAGTTTTTCATAAGTACTAACCTAGGGCATTTTTATTGTGCTAGGTACTCAAGCTTGGGATAATCATCAAGGTAAGGCCAAAAATGTGATGTTGTTGGTTGAATATAGTGATGGTCGAATGTTGTATAATAGGATCTTGAGTTAATATCTTGAGTTTTGCTAAATCTTGAGGTTATGTAATCAACCCTAAAGTATAATGCTAGATCCGGCCATATAAATATGAGATCTAAGTTTGAATGTTGGAAAAATGCAAGGATTGTATGTTAGATACGTTTAGATCTAGACTTATGTTATGTTTGGCCGAATTTAAGTTGGATATTTCCTTAGGACTATTGTTGTTGAAGTTCGTAAAGTGTAGATCTAATGTTGATGGGAGTATTTGATGAAGATATGAAGTTAATGCATGCAAATAGGTCATAAATGCAAAGGATATGCATGTTATAATTTTTAGCATGAAAATGTGACATGTTAAAGTATGGCTGAATATGATATGCTTAGGTCTTCATGTATAATTTTGTATATGTTTAGATCTGGATATTGGCCATGTTTGGTGCAAAGATTAATGACCTAATGCATGGTAGGTAATTATGTTATGTAAAGGATGCATGCAAATTTAAGGAAACAAAAGAGAACATAATTACTTGGATGAAAAACATGTGCTGGCCGAATGGTATAATGCATGATATATTGTGTTGGTGTTTGGATTCTTAGATCCTAGGTTATGAAATTGTTGAATGGAGGATGGGATCACCATTGGAGTTGAAGTTGCGATTAAAGGATGCATAAAATTTAGTGTTGGCTGAATGTTTAAGGTGAAGGAACCCAAATTGTAAATTATGATAAATAGGTTATAATTGTTGTGTTGGATACTTGAAATAGGGGATTAGGCTAATTGGATTGATAATTGAGGAACCATGAACATGTAATGAAAATATTCGAAACCCTAGTTAGGGTTAGTATCTCGGATTAATTAAGGTTAAGGTCTAAGTCATGATATAATCGTGATTAAAGTTATTAATGGTTTAATGTAAGGTTTTAGTAGAGCACATGAAATAATGAGAGACTTAGGTTTAATCCTAAATCCGTTGGTGTTAATTAAACCCTAATCAAGACATGTATAAATATATATTATATTGCAATAAAAATATTAATGATTAAATAACCTAAGTTTTGAATATTAGTTAAAGAAAAGAGTAAATAAAATATTTTAAATGATTAAAAGAATTTCAGTGATATATATATATATATATATATATATCTTTGGTTGATAACCGATTTCAAAAATGCAAATGTTTAATTTATATGATTACGTACTATTTCTTAAGTCTAAGAAATATTTGAATCGCTTGTAGGCGATCTACGTGTCTTTACACACTACCAAGGAAGACCAAGTGTAAGTGGACAGTAAGTGGATCTTTTTCAAAACTGGAATGACACACTGCATCGTTTCATGAACAAGCATGAGATCTTAATCGAGCATGACATGACATGTGCATTGCATGAATTTTTCAAAGAGAATGTTTATGCAATGATTTTATGGAAAGACTATGGAAAATTTTATGAAACGATAAGTTAAGTCAAGGGGCACTGGTCGGTACCGTACCATCAAGATGGACTCCCATACCGAAGGACGAATGCGAGAAGGATGGGTGAATCCAAGAGGCTGTGCAAACCACACTGAAGGACATTGAGATGGTGTGGGCCTCCAAGGGTCATGTCTAGCCACTGAAGGACGAATGCGAGAAGGTGCGCTAGCTTGACCGTATGTAAGGTCTCCAAGGGAAATCGGAGACGGTTCCAAAGGGAACGCACAACCCTGACTTCAGGGGTCAAATGGAGCGAGCCCACAGTATGAAAGAAAGATTTTCAAGGGCCTGGGGCCGAAATCAAGCAAGAGCATATGCATATCCATGACATGCATGTGCATCACGAATCAAGTTTATTCTCTTTTATGATTATGCAAGTACAAGTAAAAAAAAACATGTTTTAAATTTATGTCTTTCCCTTACTGAGTCTTTTTGACTCACGTTTTTAAAATTGTGTCATTCCAGATGCCTCAGGTGAAGAGCGTCAGGAGGACTACCTGACTTAGAAGCGTAAGAATTATGTTCATAATTTTGATGATAGTGGTTGATCGTCACTAGTTGGGTTTTAATATGTTATATGTGTTTTGTATGCAAACTTAATGAGAACCCTGATTATGTATGAATTAGCTCGAATCCCTCGCGATCCTATACGTTTCCGCCGTAAGCACGTAAGAATGTAAGTAAGAACGCTGGAGCTATCCAGGGGATAGCTCGCGGCTGTCACGGTCCCTGCGGGATGCCGTTCAGGGCGTGACAAGGAGTGAGCTCGGAAATTTTTTTGTAATGGTCACTTAGCACCTGGAAGCTAAGTCGATGATACTATTGGATTATATTGAAGAAACCCAAGGAAGGCAACAACTTTAGGGGTGGACGTAGGCATGTCTTGGCCGTATCACCTAAAAATCACAGTGTTATCTCTCTTCCCTACTCTCTTATTTTATTGCTATCATTTATTGTTCTTCATTCTTTATAGCATTAAATATTTTAAGATCTAAGTTTTTATCGATAAAAGGTTAATTTTTTATAATCCCAATTCACCCCCTCTTGGGTTGATATTTGGACTCACAATTGACATCCGAGTTGAGGTTTAATATCTCCACTAATGACTACTCTTGTTAGCTTTTCATTATCTGAAGGTCAATCCACTAACCGTCCTCCCTTGTTCAATGGAACGTGCTACAACTATTAAAAGACAAGGACAAAAATCTATATTCAAGTTGTGGACTATGATTTTTGAAAAATCATCATACACGACCACAGATTTCGTGTTAGTACTTTTTTGTCTTGGCAAAATTCAGTGTCAAAACATATCTTTATCGAGTTGTATGTTTTTGTCATGTGTCGTTCCAGAGTTTGTCTATCAGTTTAACAACTTGCGTTTGACTGACGTTCAACCCACGCTCAAGCGAACTATGAATAATTTGGACAGAGACTTTATGTTTGACTAACGCTCGACTCATGCTCGAGCAAACAATGAAGAATTCAGAGAGAGGTTTGACTGACGCTCGACCCACGCTCGAGCAAACTAACTCGACCCGCGCTCCAGCACTCTTGAATAATTTAGACAGAGAGATCACATTCAACTCGCGCTAGACCCAGGCTCGAGCGACATCTAGCGAATTTCAGAAACAACTAAATTTCAAAACTTTCCTTGTGAAAGATTTGGAAAGCCTACTAGGTTTCTTTAGAGGACGTCCAAAACGTCATCGAGGCTATTCTTGAACATACTTGTACCTCCATTCTTGAGAGAAAAACACCAGAGGATTCATGCCTCCATATTGATCAGTTTTTCTCAATTTTCAATCATCCTGCTGTAGAACCTTCACGTTATTAAAGGTGTGTTGAAGAACAAAGTTTATTCGTGAAGAATCCATGTCTGAATCACTATTTGTAAAGATTTTTTTTTTGGATTTCCAGGACCGCCGCTACAGACCCCCTATAGCAGCGATCAGTGACCGCTGCTAAAAAAACCGTAGCTATAGACTATTTTTAGCCGTGCTTTCCTAAAAACACCTTGTAGCGGCGGTTTTTGCGACCGCCGCTACAGTGACCGCCGCTGAAAGTCCTTTTTTTAGTAGTGCACCCAAAATATTGTCAATAAAAATAATATTTCTTGTAGTGAATTGAGTGATCTATACTAGTTAGAGAAGTTTGTTATGCAGTATATATGGAGCTACTTACACGTGGTATAAGACGTTGTAAACCATATGCAACGTTTGGTCTAATGCAAAGATAGAGATTGCAAAGGTTGAGAAGAATTAGGTTGCAATTCAGAAGATGAAAATAATCTTGACATGTGGCATTGACAGGCCATAAGATGAGGCTTTTACCTCCATTTGGCAGAGGACCCTTGGATGTGTGATGGAAGCCCTAGCCTGTTGGTGTCGTGCGGCAGTTCACTTCATAGATCTGGAAATTCTACCTATGTACAAAAAAGGTGAAGAGAAATTAGGATAAATGTGTGATTTAGAGAACAAGTCGGGTTACGACTTTGACTCACAAGATAGATAGTGTATGACAACGACTAACACAAGCACTAGCACATTAACAATAGATACGAACATGATGGACGACGATCACAATTTGGATAAGAGATATTTCAAGATCGTCTCATTTTCATAGTGGGTGGCGGTGTGAACAATGACTAGTTCAAGCTAGCACATTGAGTATTGGTGAAGCTGAACCTTCGCTTGAAGGAGCTTGCTCCCACTCTTTCACAATACGTTCATTAGTATTACAAAATACCTCTTTATATATAGGGGTTTAGCTACACATTATTTGGATACAAATCATAGCACTAATTACCATTCCCAATATAGTGCATGATCTCCTCTATCAACATAAGGAATTATTCCTAAATCATGACAATGAACATATGAAAAGATTTTAAGAATGATATTCTGTAAGGCGTAATTTACTCTACTCAACATAAAGACAACCACATAAGGAAGATTCCTTTAATTGTGGATATGATATTCTCTTCAAATCTCTTAAAGTTATAAAGAAAATATCTCCTTAAATCATGCTTTAATCCATATAGGATGCCTCTCCTCAATCGTGTCTTAATCTATGGAATACAGTTTCCTTAATTCATAGAGAATATCAAAACAATTAGCGTATAAAATACCTACGAATCTGTAAACCCCTGTTGACATTTTTTGATAAAAGCAAAATTTTGTTGACTTTTGTTCACAATCGATATTTTAATGATTTCAATAAATAAATTAAGTTTACAAAATAGAAATATTCAAATACAAAGACAAAGACATTTTTAGCAAAGAGCCAAAGCCAATAAAACTGAAGATCAAGAAGATACAAGCAGCTCAAAAGTGATGACAATAATTTGAATCACACACTGCATATTTTTCAAAACCAAGCATAAACTTTTTTAGATATAGTGGCTAACCCAGTTCATATAACGGTCAACCCAATATCGATCGCTTAATATAGCAGTTGACCGAAACAGTTTTCCAAATGTCAACGCATCTGTATTTAGGACCGTTGGGACAACAAACACTTGTAGTGGTCGACCGCTACAGATACCGATCGACCAATACAATTAGAGTTTTGATAGACTCGTCCCAAATGGATAGAAACAAGTATTTTTACTTAGAGGTTTATATATAGACCACTCTTAAGCTTGCAAAACAAGGAAGAACGACCATATATCATTTGTAAAGCTTGATAAAAAAAAAAAACTTTCTTATTCATATTTCTCATATCATTCACATAAATTACACTTCCTTATTCTTGTCATCACGTGAAGCAATGTAAGACCCCAAAGAAACCCTTGTCTACTTCATTACAAGATGAAGGATTCCATGGCCTATTTTGTATTAAAAGAGACCTTGCTTGGCCAAGGCATGATTTAATGTTAAGAAAATGTATATATAGTTATTTTGAATCCCAATATGTGATGTTATGATTCAAATGCCATGGATGAAATTTAAATCTTATCGTAACCGATTTCATGTTGCTAGATTAATTGCATTTTTTTTCTTTCTTTCAATATCCTTGATTATTTTTAAGGATTTTTCTTATGAATTATGTTATTGGGCTGCCCTAATATTTGAGATAGTGGGCCCTTTAGATTTTGATATTGGGCTGCCATGAGACTTGTAATATTAGGTGGATATTGGGCTTTTAAGTGTATACTAATGGGATGCAAAATAATCATGAAAATGGGCTTTAAAAATCATGGTATTGGGCTACCATGAAGTCCATAATAATGGGCCTTTGTAATGGTGTTAATGGGCCTTAAGGAGTTAGGTTATTGGGCCTTAGCCTTTGGGCTTATGAATTGGGCTTTAGATGGCGATGTTGGGCCTTGAATTAAGGATTTATTTGGGCTGCCCAATGGGCCTTGAAGTTAAGTTGATAATTTTAAGATTAGTGGTGCTAATCCTCATTAAGTATGCTAAGCATATAGATTATGTTAAGTGAACTAAGTTGGTCGGATTTCAACCAAATGAATTAAATGCTTGAACTAAGCATTAAAGAGGAATTTGAATTGTGTGGAAGGGGATGAACCACGTAAAAGACAAAGAGACAAGGGGAGACAATTTATGACAAAAGGTGAAAAGTGAAAAGTGAAGTAAAACCCCCCATGACCGAATTTTAAGTCCAAGTTCATTCCACTTTGTCCTTTTGTGCAAGCCTTGTACGCATAACACTTTCATCACACACTCATTTCACTTCACTTGAGCCATTTGGTCGATCAAACACAAGCCAAAGAGAGAAAAACCGAAACCAAAAGAGAAAGGAAGAAAAAGAGAGAAACCAAGGAGAAACCGAATACCCTTGAGCCAAGAGTTGGATTTTGGAGCTTGAACCAAGGGGAGGGCACGTGTAAGGAGAAGGAGGAGAAGGAAGAAGAAGGAGGAGGTGAATAAATAGGAGGAGTTGTGCAAGGAGAAAAGAGGAGAAACAAGGACTACAAGGTAAAAGAAAACCGAATCCTTTTTCTTCATGCTAGCCGAACTTGTTTGGTGATAGATCTTGGATTCTTGTTATGTGAATTGCTAGATGTAGTGTTGTTAAGGTATCTAAGTGATAGATCTGGCCATGTGTAGTTGAGATCTAAGTTGGAATGATGGAAAAATGCAAGAAAGGGGAGATGTATGTTAAAGCAAGTGTAGATCTAGACTATGTTGTGTTGGTTGGTTGTAAGCTGAAATTTTTCCTAGATCTATGGATGTTGGTCTATCTAAAATGTTAGATCTAAGGTTGTATACTAAGGAAAATGCAAAGTTTGGACAACGTGTGTTGGAAAAAAAGAAGAAGCTTAGATCTAAGCATATGATGTACTTGGCCGAATTGTATGCTTGTTTCCTTTTAGATCTTGTGTTATTGGTCTCTCTAATGTTAGATCTAAGTGTTTAACTATGGTCATGCTGATGTAAAGAACAATATACATGTGAAAGAGGTTCTGATCTATGGAGTTAATGCATGCAAATAGGTCATAAATGCAAAGGATATGCATGTTATAATTTTTAGCATGAAAAATGTGACATTTTGAAGTATGGCCGAATATGGTATGCTTAGATCTCCATGTATTATGTTGTTCAAGTATAGATCTGATTATTGGCCATGATATGTGTAAGATTAGTGACCTAATGCATGATAGATAATTATGAAATGTGAAGGATGCATGCAAAACAAAAGATTCAAAAGAAAACCTAATTATTTGGATGAATACATGTGCTGGCCGAATGATATAATGCATGGTGTCTTGTGGTTGTGTTTTGATTTTTAGATCCTAGGTTGTGAAATTGTTGAATGGAGGATGGGATCACCTTGGAGAATGAATTGTAATCAAGAGAACACATAAAATTGGTGTTGGCCGAATGTCATAAGGAAGAGAAACCTAATTGTAAGTTTTTGGATAATTGGAATCATATTTTTATGATGAACACTTGGGTTTAGGATTTTGACCAATTGGAATACAAGCTTGAAGAACCGTGAACATGTGATAAAAATATTCGAAACCCTAGTTAGGGTTAGTATCTCGGGTTAATTGTGGTTTAAGGTCCAAATCAAGACTTAATCATGATTAAAGTTATTGATGGTTTAATGTAAGGTTTTAGGGGAGCACATGAAATAATGGGAGACTTAGGTTTAATCCTAAATCCATTAGTGTCGATTAAACCCTAATCGAGACATGTATATGTATATATATATATTATATTGCAATAAAATATTAAATGATTAAATAACCTAAGTTTTGAATATTAGTTAAAGAAAAGAGTAAATAAAATATTTAAATGATTAAAAGAATTAAAGTGATATATATATATATGTGATATCAAAGAAATATAATATAGTTGCTATTCGGAAATATTCCGATGGACGGGAAGTACGTAGTTAAGGGATGATCAGGAAGTTCAAATTGGATTAAGAGAAATCTGGCAGCTATATTATACCGTTAAATTAAGTTAAGCGCATAATTATCGCTATTCGTCCTAAGTGGATTTCACAATAGGATCGTTGAATAGTTCATAGAACCAATGCGTACCGATATACTTTCACGCATACTCAGTGCATTGAAGAATCGAACCTATTCTTTGTAGGCAAGGAGCCAAGTGTGATCAAGGAAGGTTGCAAGGAGTACTGTAAGTGGAATAGTAAGTGGAAACCGTAAGTGGTTCTTTTCAAAACTGGAATGACACACTGCATCGTTTCGTGAATAAGCATGAGATTTTGATCAAGCATGACATGACATGTGCATTGCATGAATTTTTCTAAAGAGAATGTTTATGCAATGATTCTGAGTGACCATTAGAATCGTCACAATTTTTACAATACCGTGCGGACGTCATTTATATACAGTCTGAACGGTAATTACGTAACGAATATTAATCCTCAGGCTAGAGTGACAAATTAAAAATCGTCATGAATACTCTATTCAGTCCGGACGTTATAAACCACGTTCCAACGGAAAAAGAACCAAGTCTGGATGATAAAAAAAAGGTCCGCACAATTATAAATGCTTCTTCTACGAATCGTGTGCTTCCACGTTGCAAAAATTAAGACACGTGACATCGATACAGTTCGGACAAAGCAATAGCGTGCGGACCGTATAAGTTCTAGAACCATTTCGAATCGGCCATATTTAATGACATTAAATTTGGTAGGGCCACGTGACAGTATAACCGTTGAAACGCGTCCGAATGCTAATATAACACGTTCAAACGGTCATTGGCTACATTAAACGGCCAGACTTTGTCAAAATCTCAAACTCACTCATTCTCTCAGACTTTTCTCTCGCACGTTTTCTGTGAGACCCTGTATTCATTTTTGCTATTTGCTCTATGTATTTGTTTTTTATTTAAATTCAAGGAGCCGTTGTTTGGCCAATGTAAGATGTTAAGTTGATTATGATATTTTGAACTATAAGTTTTCCTAAGTATTTTCATTATGATGTGAAATTATGTTAGTATAAATTGTCATGGCCGAATTTCTCAAAGTAGATTTCTTTATGAATAATTTTTTTGTCCTATTATTGTGCTACCATGATTTACTAAATTAAATGCCAAGAATATTTGGAGTGTATTTATTTCTTATTGTTGCTGAAATTCTTAAAGTAAAATTTATTACAAATTAATCTATGATTGTAAATTCTATGTTAGTGTATGTGGATTATTCCATGTTTTAATTAAGCAACCATAATCTCCATTAGGTAGTCTTAGGCATCATTAGGAGAATTAAGTGATAAGTTGGTAGGTTTATAGGATAGCTTGATAAAGAACTAAGAGATAAGTTAATGTGCTTATAATGGAGATAAGTTAGTGTGCTTGTTGTAATAGAGATAAGCTAGTGTGTTTATAATGGAGATAAGTTAGAGTGTTTATAATAGAGATAAGTTGATATGCTTGTAATGGTGATAAGCTAGTGTGTTTATAGTGGAGATAAGTTAATGTGCCTATAAAGTAGACCATGTGATAAGAGAAAGATAAAATGAAAAAGTAGAAATCAAAGACAAGAGAGGAATTTACGTGAAAGGCAAACAAAAAAACTGAATTGGCTTTTGGGTGATTCACGTGAATGGCTTAAGAAGGAGACAAGGAATAAATGCAAGTGAAGGAGATAAGACAAAGAACATGTCAACCGCCCATGGCAGCCAATAGAATAGGGCGATACAAACAATGTTGCCCCTCCCCTTTTCTCATGTTTAGGTCAAGTACATTTGCTTTTGCACTCCTCTTCACCGAACACTCAGCTCACCTCACAACTATCAGCTCATTTCCATTTGACCGAGAACCTCCTTCACTTCCCCAAGAAATTGTTCTTCCCTTTCCTCACGCCATTTACAGTAGCTGCTCTCATCTCATTTCTCTCACCTTAAGCTCATCACAGCACCATTGCTCTCATCTCAGCCCCTTTGTAGTCACACAAGAGAGAAACCGAAAGTTTAGAGAGGTAGGAAGTTCTGGTGTTGGCCGAGTGTCATAGAAGGAGGAATAGGTAAAATGACTTGGTTTCTTTGCATTTACACCTTCTTGTTCCTTTCCTTCATAGATTCTGACCTGAGTATTTTTATGCTAGGTATTTTCTTTCCCTAATCAGCTCTTGTGTTCAGCACTATAAGGTAAGATAGGGCTAGACTTTCTCAAGAATGGACTTGCTGTTTTGGCCGAGTGTTTGGTATTCTTTTCTTTTGTAGATGAATGAATGTTAGATCTGATTAGGTTGGGAATTGTTCGAATTAATGTTGTGATGTTGTTGTTGATTAGAGGAAGGAGAAGAGGAAAGAACAACATGATAAGATTCGGTTTTCCTTGGAGTTCTTGGCCGAATGTCCTCTTGCATGTTATGCTCAAACCTTCCTTTGGCTGAATCTGTTAGTGATATCTTCCCTTGAAAGTTGAAGTTGTAGTGTTGTGTTGTATTGCTGGAAATTTTGATGGAGGAAGGGATTAATGCCACGGTTTTGGCTAATGTTGTAGGAAGTGGTGATTTTGGTTTTGATTTTTGAAAAGATCTACATCCATGTAAGGGATGTGATGCCGACCGAACCTTGTAACCTTACTTTGTGAATTGTTGCTTTTCATTTGAGGAGGAACATTGATGTTACATCCTATGGTTTTGTTATAGCTAAGAAGAGATGATGTTGCATGTAGGGTTGGTGGTCATTGAGGTGGCCGAATGGACAATGTGGTATGGAGATTGTTTAGGGATGAGATAAAGTGTGTGGATTTCTTATGGTCAAAAGAATCAAGCTAGAAATCAGGTTTAGGTTGTTGGAATAGGGAGTTTTAGTGCCCTGTTTTTAGGCATCATCGCGCTCGATCAGCATGCGACCCACGCTCGTGCGCCCTTAAGGAAATATGTTGGCCAGTGTCTCGCCGCTTGACCAGCGCTCGACAGGTGCTCGAGCGGCCTTGGAAGTTTTCATGCAGAGAGTTGGCGCTCGATCGACGCTCCACCGAGACCTATTAAATTCCATATATGTTAAATTTGGAGTTCCAATTGAAGACTTGTGAACTCTAGCATTGAGGCTAGTTGAATAAACTTAGTTATGATGTTATTGAGATTAGGATGGCGGGAATTCGATTATCATTAGTCCAGGAACAGTATGAGGCAAAGTTTGGAATAAGGGATATTAAGCTAGACAACTTATATGGGTTGCTGATTTGACTTGAGATTCTTAGCATGAGTCGTTGTTGCTGAATTTCATGAATAGGCTTGAAATCAATGATGTCAATGGAAGAGCAAGTGGTCCCTTTGTTAGCTTTTGTGCACAATCGAGATTTTGATGATTACAATAAATGGATGAGTTTACAAAATGGACATCTTCAAAAACAAAGACAACTTGACGAAAAGAGTCAAATCTTGAAGAAAGAAGAACAAGAAGATGCAAGGAGTTTAAAGTGAAGATTCAAGACCTTAGGGTATAATCCTTGTAACTCTTTATTTCACATTTGACAAGGATTTGGATCACTCACTTGCATATCTTTCAAAACGTGCATAAACCGTTTTAAGTTTTGTTTGAAAGATTAAAATGTTTATATAGGTTTCAAAAACTGTCACGCCCCGAACGCTATCCCACAGGGGACCGTGACAGCTGCGAGCAATCCCCCGGAAAGCTCCAGCGTTCGTACATACTTACTTACAGCGGAATATACAGAATCACGAGAGAAGTGAGACAACTCATAACGTGATTTAAGTTCTAAATAAACATGCAACTTAATATATACATAACATGTTCAACACTTATCAAGTGACGGATCTAATCGATCAGGTCACAACAATCAAAAAATAGAAATGATTTTCCTTCTAAGTCAGGTAGTCCTCCTGACTTCCTTCTCCTGAGGCATCTAGAATGACACAATTTTTAAAAACGTGAGTCAAAAAGACTCAGTAAGGGAAATACATAACTTTAAAACATGCTCTTGACTTGTACTTGCTTGTCATGGAAAAACATAATTCATGATGCACATGCATGTCATGACCCTTGGAGGCCCACACCTTCTCATTGTCCTTCAGTGTGGTTTGCACAGCCTCTTAGGATTCACCCATCCTTCTCGCATTCGTTCTTCGGTATGGGTGTCCATCATGATGGTACGGTACCGACCAGAGCCCCTTGACTTAACTTATCTTTCCATAAATTTTCCATACGACATTGCATAAAAATTCTCTTTAGAAAAATCATGCAATGCTCATGCCATGTCATGCTTGCTCGAAAATCAATGCAGTGTGTCATTCCAGTTTTGAAAAATGTAAGCTTACTTACATACTTACAATCCACTTACCTTGGTCTCCTTGATAATGTATAAAGATACGATGATCGCCTACAAGCGATTCAAACACTTCTTAGTACTAAGGAATAAGTACATAATCATACAAGTTAAATATTTGTATTTTAATCGGTTATCACATCCTTCTCGCATTCGTTCTTCGGTATAGGTGTCCATCATGATGGTACGGTACCGACCAGAGCCTCTTGACTTAACTTATCTTTCCATAAATTTTCCATACGACATTGCATAAAAATTCTCTTTAGAAAAATCATGCAATGCTCATGCCATGTCATGCTTGCTCGAAATATCATGCTTGTTCATGAATCAATGCAGTGTGTCATTCCAGTTTTGAAAAATGTAAGCTTACTTACATACTTACAATCCACTTACCTTGGTCTCCTTGATAATGTATAAAGATACGATGATCGCCTACAAGCGATTCAAACACTTCTTAGTACTAAGGAATAAGTACATAATCATACAAGTTAAATATTTGTATTTTAATCGGTTATTACCGAAAAATATATTTCTGAAAATATAATATTATTCTTAAAGGCTTTCATAGAAATTCTTATTAATTATTCTTACTTAGGTTTCTACTTAGCAAGCTAGTTGTTCTATAATCAACTCCTAATCTTTCATACATTATGCTAGGTCTTTAAGTTCATTAATTACTAACCCTAATTTCATTTATCCATCACATGTAATATAATCTTATTGTTATAGGGTTGCTATTAGGGTTTCATTTATTAGGTCATTCGGTCATGTTCCATTTTAAGCATTCCTTGTCTAAGTTTTCTTCTCAAATGGTGATCTCATCCTCCATTTTCAGATTCACAACCTAGGATAGAATAATTTCAAGATCTATCACAACATCATATTCGGCCAACACACTTATTCATAGAATGATTAGGTTTTCCTTAGTTCTTTTCAATTTGCATGCAATCTACTACATTTCAAGACTAGCCTATATGCATGTGTTCACCAAACTTTACACATATCATGGCCATTCATCAAATTGACACTTAATCAAAATTATATTCGAAGATCCAACACATATAAGATTCAGCCAACACCATCCAACACAACCCTTCATGTCAAAACTTGCATCATGCATTACTTTTGCATTTTAAGACCACACTAGCATGCATTGTTCATCCTTTAACATTTTTCTAACATTTAAGTTCGGATCTCATGCTCATATTCAACCATGAAGCATTCGGCCAAAAGTACCTTAGGTCAGAACTTAGGGTTGGTCTTCTAAACTCAAGATCTAACAAAAGTCAAAACACCAACTCAAGATCCAACCAAGAGACATTCGGCCAACATCATACTTAGAACTAACAACCCCATTTTTGGCCTTACCTTGATGATTGAACACAAGCCTTGAGTACCTAGCATAATAAAATACCTTAGGTTAGAAATTATAAAGAACTTAAGGAAAAACATCATGTGAAATCAAGCCTACCTCTACCTTCCATTAGTCACCCAATTTTCACCAAGATCCTTTCTTCACCCAAACTTTCGGTTCACCCTTTTGGAATGGTTCCAAGCTTGATATAAGGTGCTAAGATAGGTTTTATGCCGAACGGTTTAAAGTTTGGCATTTAATACGGAGTACGATGCTTGGCCACGTGTCCAGAATACGGTCCGGACGGTCTACAACACGTCCGGACTCTATCGACGTATTTTGAAAAGACGAACAGTTCTTCATTTTCACTAACACCGAACGTTTTCCCTCAAAAATCTCTCAAAACTCAAGTTTTTCCTTCACAAATCTTGACTTAATATCACTCTCTCGTGCATCTAATCTCAGGTATGTTTTGCTTATTTTTAACAAGATATTAATGGTGAAAACTTTTTTTTATAGTTTTATGCATAGAATTTCAATTGTAGTTTTTGTATAGTAGATTGTGTATTTTGATTGATTTTTACGTAGAAATTGATTGTGTTAAGTCTTAGGTTTGTTTTAAGTGTATTAGTTTTTGTTTTGATGAAATTTTTGGGCGAGTGGGGAGGTGGAGGGACGCTGCAATGGCTGAGTTAATTCGGTCATCATTCACACAGCATTCAGACATGTTTGTGTATTAACTCGATAATTAGTTTGTGTATTTTTTACCGTAACGTTCCGATCATATTCTAGCCCGACGAGCTGGCGAATTTCTTGGGGTACGAAAGAGATTTGGCAGCATTCCCAAACCTGCCAATGAGCGAGGAGGGCCGACCTACTAAGGCCGAGGTATTCCGGACCATGCTGTGTGATGGTACAACGATCTTGGATGGAGCCTATAAGGTACACGGGCAGATGCTTCCTTTTTGGCGGATCATGCATCTAATCTTATGCTCCTCCATCGAACCGAAGAAGCACACCACAAAGTTGTCTTATAGCCGGGCCGAGTTTCTGTACCTGGTAGTTGTATGGGGGTTACCTGTTGATATAGCATCATACATCTACCAGTCCATTCGTGCAGAGGCCTTGAAGATTGATGCTACGACTTCATTGCCGCACAGGATTCTTCTGACTCAGTTCCTGCACGCCATGCTGGTACCCGAGGGTGGTGCCGAGGGCGCAACCACTTGGGTCGATCAACAAGACCACGCTCTCCAAATCGACGGCCCAGACACGCCGAGCGCTGCAAGCCGCTTGCGTTGCTAGAGGAAGATGACACGAGTAGCCCGCGGAGGCAATGGAGAGGGACGATCACGGGCAGATCTTAACCCTGGGACTTGGGCCACAGCGACCGACTTAGATGGACGATATGATGACGGAGCTGTCTCAGCGGATGCAGTCGGTCTTGCAGCCCACCCATTGCATGGTCAGTGATATCAGTCGTCGTGTGACAGCTTTGGAGCAGAAGGTCACCAACATGGACGTTGGGTGGAAGAAGGAGGTCGCTGAGCTTAAGAAGGGTTTGAGGGGTATGGCAACCTGTGCAGATCTCTTTCCCCTGACTGAGCGGGTCGTGCTGATAGAGGAGAACCTTCGTCACGTCCGTCACGTCCTAAAACTCATGGATGATGATTCGTAGTCTACATTTACTATGTTTATTATGTTTTGAGGACATTTACTTTTACTATGATAGTACATTTATTTATTTTGCATTTATGAAGGACATTTACTTTTACATTATGTTTTGTGGACATGTATAGATTTTATTTGATGTTTTTGTTCATATTATATTTTATGTCATTTCAGTTATGTTATTTGTATTTATTAGCACTTAATACAATATGTTAATTAGTATTACGTTTATAATTTCGGCACACTCATTCAAAAAAATATTGATTATTTATTTTATTAACTAAATTTGCTAATAAAGTTAATTAAAAAAATGAAAAAAAAAAAGAAAATCAAAATTTTCCATAAACGTTCGGACCTTAATTTAGTCGTCCGGACTGTTTAATATAAAATCGAACGGTGTGGTATTACATAAAACAAACGGTCAGAACACAATTTTATAAGGTCGGGACTACCGAAATTCAAAATATTGTCCGGACTCTTGTTTACAAACGTGAGGACGTGAATGTTTATTATCAGACGCTATGGTGTTGATATTTCATAAGCAGTCTCGTGTGATGTAAGATAGTGTTCGGACGGTATGTGACGGTCCGTGCGTTAATGTTAATGAACATACGCAGTCGTTCGAGAATTACTAAAACGGTGTGTTGAACTGTAAGAGGGAGTTCAGACGTGTTATAGTCGTGGAGACGTATATGAAAATTTTGGCGGCATGAATTCCCTAAAAAACTAATACATGTATGTGTTCAAACTTCCTTTTATGTGTCTGAACGGGTTTCAAGTGTATGAAAGTTACAGATTCGCAGACAGTGGAGGAAAAACAAAAAAAAAGGAAAGGAGAAATTTGAGCCCGAGGAGAAACGGAGAGCTGATTTTAGGCATTCAATCTCATTGAAGAGGGTGTGGAAAGAGCATATATTTTAGAAAAGATCGTTGGATTGCATTTGCGGTTAGTGGTTTTTAAATTGAATTGTTTTACTATGAAAAACTTGTATTTTAATATATGAAAGCATATGTTTTTCTAAATTTAAGGTTCTAAAATGATAGTAATGGAATTTGGGGTTGGTTGTGATGTGTTTATATTGAAGTGTTTGTGATTTGAGTTGATTTTGACAAGGTTGTTGGATTGAAAATTGAGTCTGTGTGTCGAAGAAGTGTCTTGTTCGACAATCACAGTCCGGACGGTTGATTTACCGTTCGAACTCTATTTTTTGGTTCGGACGCTTTGCAAAACACGTCAGAACATCTTCGTATGAGGTTTGGACCATTATCTTACGTTCGAACGGTATTTGTTGTTATGTCATGCATTCATTTAGTAGCCTTAGACCCCGTTTAAGAATTACACGAACTTGATGTAATTCTTGAATTGTCCACGTTATGGACAGTTTGAGTTTACAATATGCGTAATTGCGTAATTGTATCTGCTATTGTCATAGATTTGTTTAGAAATTTCGATGCAAATCTCATTTTTTCCTTCGGATATACATTTAGCATTGAACTTACACATTTGCCTTAAATGGTGGGTGTTTAGGCTCAATGTTGTAGGCGTGTATCTTGGGACTGAGGGGAAATGTTGTCGAAATTTCTAAAGCATCGATCACAATGGTCAAGTCATATACGCAGTACATGATATTGTAAACTTGAATGGGATAGGACCTATCACCTGAAGAAATTAGAGTTGAGTATGAATGTCATTATTGTTTGCATTATTGTTTGTGTTTTCTTCTTTAAATGAACAATATGGATAAGAGCTAGATTTATGAGGCTGATAGACTCAAAAGTGCGAAGTATAGTGATGGTGTTTGTGATTTTATGAGTATTGCCCGTAGTTATGCAGATAGTCAGGGTCTAATAAGATGTCCATGTAAGAGATGTAGGAATGTGTTGTTCCAACGTGTGGACGGGATGGAGGTTCATTTATTCATAATAGGGTTTGCCAAGAGTTACACTATGAGACCCCAAATTTTATTATGCTATTTATGTTTATGTATTTGTTTTGGATTTAATTTTAGGGGCTATTATTTGGCCTATTGTAAGAGATTTTGTTATATTACAAAGAATTATTAAATTTAATGTCAAGGATATTCAGAATACGTCTTATTATCCTTCAGATGCTGAATTTTTCTTAAGCAAATTCATTATATTAAAGTATGAATTATGATTGTGAATTTAGTGCATGATTATTTTATACTTTCATTAAGTAGTCTCAAGCCCATTAGGAGAACCAAATGATTATTTGGTGTGCTAAGTATGTTCTTCACGTGAAGAGAGGCAAATCAAAGAGAAATGAAAGTAAGACAAAGCAAGGAAGAGGACAAAAACCATAAATGTGCCGCCCATGTCATCCAATGGACATGGGCGATACAAGCAATGTCCTCCCCCTTTTTGGACGTGAATTACAACCCTATCCTCATGCCCTTCACGCCTCACCCACTTCACAAGTTCATTCTCTCATTTGGTTACACGAGAGAGCAAGCCCAGAGAGTGAGAGAGAGAAGCCGAGTTAGGCAGAAGGAGAAAAGACAAGAAGAAGAAGAAGAAGAAGAAGAAGAAGAAGAAGAAGAAGAAGAAGAAGAAGAAGAAGAAGAAGAAGAAGAAGAAGAAGAAGAAGAAGAAGAAGAAGAAGAGAGGAGGAGGAGGAGGAGGAGGAGGAGGAGGAGGAGGAGAAAAGAGGAGCAGGTATACGACCTAGAAGAAGAAGGAGAAAGGAGGAGAAAAGAAAGGAAGAGAGGAGAAAACCAAGGTTAGTTCCGTTATTTGGTTTTTATGCTAGGCCGAATGGTTTTTCTTACAAGATCTTTGACATATCTTTTGATTAGCACCTCCTAGGTTGTGAACTTGATTGCTGGAGGAGGAGATTTCATGTTGGATGTGAAGAAGATTGCATACATATGATTTGTTGATGGTCGAATGGTTTGGAGTTAGAAAACCCTATGTTTGATTTTAAGGTTTGGTTTAATCTTGCATGCAATTTGAGATCACTAATAAGGCCAAGATTGAAGTTCATTAATGGTGTGAAGGAAAGCCTTGTTGTAAATCATAGTGAAATTGACAACATGCATAATTTTGTGGGTTGGTTAATGGTCAGAAGAATCAAGCTAGAAATCATGATTGGGTTGTTGGAATAGGGAACTTTTAGTGCCCTGTTTTAGGCACAATCACGCTCGATTAGCATGTGACAGGCGTTCGAGCGGCCTTAAGGAAATATGCTGGCCAGAGTCGAGCCGCTTGACCAGCACTCGACAGGTGCTCGAGCGGCATTTAAGGAAATACGTTAGCCAGTGTCACGTCGTTTGACCAGCGCTCGACAGGTGCTCGAGCGGCCTTGGAAGTTTTCATACAGAGAATTGGCGCTCAACTGTCGCTCGAGCGAGGATGATGAAAGTTGGACAGAGAGTTAGCGCTCGACCTGTGCTCGACAGGCGCTCGAGCGGGCCCTGTTAAATTCCATATATGTTGAATTTGGAGTTCCATTTGAAGACTTGTGAAGTCTAGCATTGAGTCTAGTTGAATAAACTTAGTTATAAAGTTATTGAGTTCAGGATGGCGGGAATTCGATTATCATTTGTCCAGGCATAGTATGAGGTAAAGTATGGAATAAGGGACATTAAGCTAGAAAACTTATATAGGTTGCTGATTTGGCTTGAGATTCTTAGCATGAGTTGTTGTTGCTGAATTTCATGAATAGGCTTGAAATCAATGATGTCAATGGGAAGAGCAAGTGTACCTAGTTGATTGAGTACTGCATTGTGGTCCCTTTAGCAACTGGATTGGAGATGTTTGATGCTTATGTTTAATTGTCTTTCTTCATTTGTTTAACGAAAACTAGTCAAAGTAATATTTTGTAAAGGAAATTATATTTCAAAGATATGTACTTTTGGAAAACCGAAATAATTACAAGTATTTTTGTATGTCTATGTGATTAATTCCAAAGTATCTAAGTGAAGAAATTGACTTGCTTGTTGGCGAAGCACCATCCCAATATCAAGAGAAGCAAGGTAAGTGGAAGTAAGTATAAACTTACCTTTTTAAAAAACTGGAATGGTACACAACATGTTTTATCATGAACAAGCATAGCATCACAAGCAAGCATGACATGACACGAGCATTTCATGATTTCCAAAAGAAATTTCTATGCAATGAAAGCAAGAAAGTTTTATGTCAAGTTAAGTTAAGGGTTCTGGTCGGTACCATACCATCAAGAAGGGCACCCATACCGAAGGACGAATGCGAGAAGGATGGGTTAACCTTAGAGGTAAGTGCAACCACACTGAAGGAAGAGTGCGAGAAGGTGTGGACCTCCAAGGGTCGTGTCTAGCCACTGAAGGACGAATACGAGAAGGTGGGCTAGCTCGACCAAATGAAATGTCCCGAAGGGAAAGGGAGACGGTTCCGATGGGAACGCAGAACCCTGACTTCAGGGGTTAAATGGAGCGTATGCAGCCCACAAGTCAAGAAGAAAATATTTTCCAAGGACCCTATGTCGTTTTAAGTTCAAGAGCATGTTTTTCAAGATCAAGATTGTTACAAGTGCAAACATACATTTTCAAGAGCAATTACATGTGCATATGCAACCATGAAACATGCATGTGCATCAAGATTTACGTTTATTCATGATATTTGTGTTCAAGTCATAAACTCATGTTAAAAGTTTACGTTTTCCCTTACTTAGTCTTTGACTCACTGTTTTCAAAATGTATCATTCCAGATGTTTCAGGTGAAGGAAGTCAGGAAGATTACCTTTCTTGAGGAGAGTAGACTTTTATGTATTTTGTTGTTGGTGACTGTTGACCGATTTGGTCTGTCACTTAGGTTATGAAATTTCTTGTGTTATGTAATTAAGCTACTACTTCCTTGAAACCTAATATGTAAGATTAGTTATGATGAGTTTTGGCCCGTCTCTCTCTCTATTCTATTCCGATGTATGTATGATTAAGCTCGCTGGGGCTTTCCCTCGGGATTGCTCGCGGCTATCATTGTCCCTGCTGGATTGTGTTCGGGGCGTGACATACACTCATTGGGGGTTTCACGGAGAGTCAATTTTAGAAGTTCCTAACCGGGTGGTGAATTTAGAACCCGATTCGGAAACCGATGACTCTAAGGGAAAAATAAATGATGACATGAGAGACATGTTAGACGATTTTTAGGCGGGAGAAGGGGTTAATGAAAATATACCGGGTCCTGAAACAGTCCAGTCTGGGTCAGGCGACAAATTTTCTGAGTATTCCAAGTTATGTGCTGATGCTGAGCGAGAGTTGTATCCCGTGTGTAAGAAGTACTCAATGTTGTCTTTTGTTGTTAGGTTACTTCCTGTGAAGTCGGAGAATAATTTGACTGTAAAGGCATTTGAAGATGTGTTAGGCTTGATAAAAGATGCTTTGCCGGAGGGGGAGACACTTCTTAAATCTTATTATGAGGCGAAAAAGTTATGAAAGAATTTAGGATTTAGCTACGATAACATACATGCGTGCTTAAATGACTGTGTACTGTTTTGGAAGGAGAACAATGAGTTACAAGAGTGTCCGGTGTGTGGGGAATCGAGGTGGAAGTACAGTAAAAATAACAAATCAAAGGTTCCTCAAAAAGCATTGCGACATTTTCCCTTGAAACCGAGGTTGCAGAGATTATTTTTATCAAGGCAGAAGGCAATGGATATGCGGAGGCACCAAGAGAAGCATGTGGTTGAAGATGGCGTGATGAGGCATCCTGCAGACTCTGAGGTGTGGAAAGACCTCTATAAGATGTATGAATGGTTTGGTCGGGAATCTCGGAACGTCTGGTTGGGTTTGATATCTGATGGGTTCAATCCTTTTGCAACATACGCTTATCGTATAGTATATGGCCAGTTGTACTAATTCCGTACAATTTGCCGCCACGAAAATGTATGAGGGATTCAAGTTTCATGCTGTCATTGCTTATTTTGGGTCCCAAAAGTCCCGAGAATGATATCGACGTCTACTTGCAGCCATTGTTAGATGAGTTGAAGAACTTGTGGGAAAATGGAGTGCAGACGTACGACGCAGCCGTATCTAGTTCATTCAAGTTATATGATGCTTTGCTTTGGACAATAAATGACTTCCTGGCTTATGGTAATCTATCGGGTTGGAGTACGAAAGGACGGTTAGCATGCCCTGATTGCAATGCGGACACAACGTCATTTTGGTTGAAACATGGGGGCAAACATTTTTTTTGGGACATGTCGACATATTTGATGGGAAAAAAAAAGTTTAGAGCAGCGCCTGAAGAAGTCACTTCAAAGGAGATACTTCAACAACTTGAATCGGTACTGCTATGTTCGTTTGGGAAGACTCAGATGAAGAGAAAATGGGCTGACATTGAGTTAAGTTGGACGAGGCGCAGCATATTCTTTGAGTTACCGTACTGGTCAGAGTTTAAACTTCGACATAATTTGGATGTCATGCACGTCGAGAAGAATATTTGTGACAATGTGTTGGGAACTTTGATGAACGTCGATGGTAAGACGAATGACAATTGTAGTGCTCGGCGAGACTTAGCATTAATGGGCATTAAAAAGAAGTTGCATTTACAATTTCGGGATCAACAGGAGGTGATGCCTCGAGCATTATTAACTTTAACAAAGGTTGAACGTATGAAGTGTTGTGAAAGGCTGAAGGCTTTCAAGTTTCCGGATGTGTACGCCTCTAACATATCTCGGTGCGTGAATATAAATGAATGGAATATAATGCGTATGAAAAGTCATGACTCACACGTCTTGTTACAGCGACTGTTACCCAAAATGACACACGGGTTGTTAAGAAACGAAGTATGTACGGCGTTGACTGAGTTGAACTTATTCTTCAGAAACTTTTGCTCAAGAACAATACGAACAGACAATGTGGACCAATTAGAGAAGGACATTGGAATGATTCTTTGCAAGTTGGAACATATATTCCCTCCTTACTATTATGGTTCATTTAGCTGTTCATTTACCTCGGGAGGTGAAACTTGGGGGTCCAGTTCAATTTCGGTGGATATATCCAATGGAGAGGTATATATGGAAGATGAAGCGTTTCGTTAAGAACATGACTCGATGTGAGGGCTCAATAGCAGAGCATTATGTGTTAAATGAATGTTTAACTTTTTGCTCATTGTATCTTGGTACGGTTGAGACGAGATTTAATAGAAAATATCGGAATTTCGCCGATATGGATGATCGAAGTTGTCGATTTCTGTGTTTACTCAAAGTGTTCGACCGCTGTGAGCCGGTAGGGGTCAAGATTTGAATAAAATTAATTTACAACTGTTTAGAAATCAGCCAACATATAGAGTAAGTGCTTATGTGAATATTTGCATTTATTAATGGGCATTATAAGCTAATAGTATTTTAATTTACTATAAAATATCTAATTTCTTTATAGCGAGCGCTTGGAAGAGATGAAGAGGAAATCACCAATAAATGTTGATAGGAGGAAAGAAGAAGAATTTCCATAATGGTTTAAAACTCCGGTATTTATTTAATTTTATCCCTATTATATGTTTAATTTTAATCGATCATTTTTTTAGATTCATACTTAACACGTGTTTACTATTTTAGATTCAAACTATGCACAACGAAAATCCAAGCTCGATCTCGGATGACTTGTATGCATTAACATCCAGTCCAGTCTGTAGTGAATGGAGTTAGGTTTCACACGGTCTTTCGTGAACAGTTTCGTAACACTCAGAATAGTGGTGAGGTTGTTCCGGGGGACCATGATGGGGAAGATGTCGATTTTTACGGTCAGGTCGTGGATATTTACGCGTTGCGTTATTTGCGGGGAAATTTAGTTTAGTTACTAAAATGTGACTGGTTTGACTTGAGTACTCAAAATTTAGGTCTTGATAAAAGTGGTCGGTTTGTTTGTATTAACACATCCCGAAAGTGGTACAAAGATGACCCGTTCGTGCTTGCTTCTCAGGGGAATCAACTGTTTTATATTGATGATATGAAGCTGGGCAGCCACTGGAAAATTGTTCAAAAGATTACCCCTAGAAACACATATGAAATTTCACCTATTGAAGAGGAAGCTAGTGAAGATGGAGAAGGACCGTCGAACCGTGAAGCATACCAGGAGAATGAGTCTATTGACCTTTTTGTGGACTTTAGCTCATTTGACATGATCTCGTTGACTAGAAATGACGTTGTTGCTTATCTGCCGGTAACCGATGAGAGTGGGCCACAACAATGTGAAGTAGAAGGAAGCGATGATTCCTCAGAATCATTTGGTGAAGATCTTAGTGATTCTGAAGAATATTACTCCGAGGACTAAAGTAAATTTATCGTTTAAATTAAATTTTTGAGTTTCTATTTTTGCATTTTTCTCTATTCGTTTCAAATTTATAATTCATCTGCAGATGATGGAGGAGCGAGAACGGAAGAAAGACGAAGGGCTGATGAAGATGATGACGGAGTAGCAACGGAAAAAAGATGAAGAACACCAGAAGATGATGGCGGAGCAGCAAAAGAACCTAGTGGAACAACAAGAACGGAGGATGAAACTAATGGCAGAGCAGATGCGTGAGCAGCTGATGGAGCAGATGAGACAGATGCAATCTCGTTCAACACCCAAACGAAAATTTGGGTAGATTTATGTATTTTTACTACTTTTAATAACGATTGCATATTTATAGATATTTTATTATATTATGTGCAGTAAATATCTTCATATTTATATTATTTCAAAAAATTTAATTAAATTAATTCAAATATATAGAAAACCGTTCGAACGTTTGTTACACGGCGTTCGCACGGATATTTTTCGTTGCTATCGTGCGCATGCATAACTATCCATCCGCACACTTTGCTTTAAATTCGCTAGTCCGAACGGTGTCTATCGCGTCCACACGTTCTTAAATTAAGAAACCATCCGAACTGTACCACACGACGTTCGACCGTTTTCAACGTAAACGGAGTTCGAACTGTATACTTAAAGGTTCGCACGAAAATTTAAGATGACACAAAAATTTTGTCGTAAAGAAACTACAATGCAGACGTCTTCCCAAATGTGTCCAGACTATTGTACATTACCCTGCGGACGTGGACATACAACGGTGCGGATGTATATTGCGTGAAAAAATTTATTTCGTCACATTGGATTACTAGTTCCCATGAGCTATGCGAACGTATAGAGAGAACTTTCGCACAGCTCATGTGAAAGGATGGACAATACTGGGCATGACGATTTTGAATTCCGTCAGTATGGCACCAAACCGTTCGAACGGGTTTATAAATCGTCCGTACGGTTTTGAGTGACAGAACACGAAAATCGTCACTTAAAACATTGACTTACGGGCTTTGGGTGACAAACCTAGTGACAACCCGGTTTTGTCACCCAACACCTTAGGTGACCACATTTGTACTTTGGGTGACAAATTTTTTTCTAGTTGTGGTAATTGATGGTTTGATGTCTGTGTGACTTTCGGCTTCCCAATCTTTCTCACCCTTGGGTTTCTATCACATCCTTCCTCTAGATTTTTGACATAAATCCTGAACTTGTGTTCATTTATTTATGAGGACACACCTAATCATGTTGGTTCTATCATTATGAGAATATGCGAAAACACTGCAAGTTTGAGATTGAATATAATGTTGGCCAGGAAAATCTGACACCAAATTAACAGATGCATGGTTTTTTAATTTGAATACTAAACAGAATGAAGAGGATATCTATTAGAAATTTGGGCCAAAATTCATCTCTAAACACTTTAAGGGACGGACGTATCTGTCCCTGGTGTCTGTTCCTATAGGTAGGGTATCTATCGGTTTTTAGGGACGAACACATGAAGCCCGTCCCTGAAAAGGAGGTTGGGACCTGTTCGCATATGAGGTGTGAACCTTTACATTACAGGTTCGAACCTAATAATATACATAAACTGATTGTCAAACCAGTTCGAACTTTTTATAACACGTTGGGGACATGCGTCAAGCGTCAATCGCTTCAAATTTTTCTAAACCGGTTCGGACTTGTTATTTGTAAGTTTGAACTTAACCGATATTGGAAGAGCGGGAGTTGTCAATATTATGAATCAGTTCGAACTTAATAATATTTGCTTCTAACCATTGCTTCTAATAAGGGCGAACGAGTTAATTATAGGTTACAACCGTTTTGCTCAACGGGGTGGTTAACATGTGTTCCAATCGGGTTCTAACCTGGAAAGCCAACAAGTTCGCACGTTGTTTATATGGGTTAGAACCGTTTCGGACCACGTGTCAATTCTTGATTTTGTTACCTCTAAAATGAAACCGGTTCTAATGTATTAAGTGTTGGCTTTTGTGCACAATCGAGATTTTGATGATTTCAATAAATGGATGAGTTTACAAAATGGACATCTTCAAAGACAAAGACAACTTGACGAAAAGCGTCAAACCTTGAAGAAAGAAGAACAAGAAGATGCAAGGAGCTTAAAGTTAAGATTCAAGACCTTAGGGTATAATCCATGTAACTCTTTATTTCACATTTGACAAGGATTTGAATCACGCACTTGCATATCTTTCAAAATGTGCATAAACCGTTATAAGTTTTGTTTGAAAGATTAAAATGATTTTATAGGTTTCAAAACACCCAAACAAACTCTCACACCTTTTATATACTTATTGGAAGTATGTCTTCAAAATTTGGTATTTAAAAGTGGTCAAAAACCTTGTTTTTAAAAGAACCGGATCATGCATAAGTTGAGGAGGTCGACCGGCTGTTCAAGCGGTCGACCGGTACTTCGACCACCTCGTGTAGCGGTCCACCGGCTCGTTTTGACGCAAGAGCCGTTGAGCTTCTGACAATATGACCGTTGGAGTAACGGTAACTTGAAGCGGCCGACCGACTCATGTAGCGGTCGACCGGCTCGTTTTAGCAAAAACTCCCAACGGCTATAAACAACTAGTTTTCATGTGGCCTATAAATACACCTTCATTTTGTCTAAAATGATAACCCAACGACCACATATCATTTCTACTACTTGAGAAATATTCTAAACCTTCTTATTCTCTATTTCTCATAGCATTCACACAAAACACACTTTCATATCCTTGTCTTTGTGTGAATAAAGAGATAGAGCCTTCAATTACATATCTACTCTATCAAGAGAGTTTCTGTTCTTCCATTTACGTATCCAAAAGAGGTGTTTCCTTTAGTGAGGTTGTTCACTAAAGAAGAAGCTTCTAGATTGTATATCTCAAGCTTGGTGAGGTTGTGAGTGGTGAGCCAGAAAAATCACTTGGGTGGGTTTGAGTGTTGAGCCCGGGAGAAAACACATGTACTGTGAGACCCCGAACTTCGCTTTTGCTATTTTCCTTGTCATTATGGAAGTTTTGTGCAAAGTTTAAATTATATTTTCCTAAGAGCCGAAACTTGCAGGGTAAGTTTCTCTCATGGATTTATATTTTTCATTTTGCCTAGTATATTTCATAATCCTTGGAAATTAAATTATGATTTAAGATTTGTATATATTGGCCGAAAATAATTAAATGAAAGAAAATCATGAATTTCTTTTAAGTATTGAATATTTTTGTGTTTCTTTAATAGGTGGCATATATTATTATTATTATGTGACCTAAATTATTACTTGAATTATCATTGAAATATTAGATGATAAGCTACTAGGCATATGATAAAGTTATAAGAGAGTTTAAAATGATAAGCACACTTGCTTATCATAGTGATAAGCAAGCACAATGATAAGCTAGGAAACTTTTTAGGTAATAAGTCGATGTGGCTATCGTAGAGATAGGCTAGAGCCATTATCTTAAGATAAGTTGTTGTGCTTATGAGGTGATAAGCTAAGTAATTGAATTAGATAAGCTAGAGAGCTTATAGGAGATAAGTTAGGTGATAAGGTAACTAAATTTAAAGTTAGTTGCAAGAGTAACTAGAAAGTTAGTTGTGAGAGTAACTAAGTTAGTTGCATTTTAATCAAACATCATAATTGAACTAAACAAAAAGCAAACCAAGAGGTGACAAAGCCATTTACGTAGGAGGGAAATCCATAAAGTGTGTAGGCCATGTGAAGTTGTAAGAAGTGATAAGAGAGCATTTATGTGACAAGACAATTCAATGGAAGAGAAATGAGAGAAAATCAAATGCAAGGGGAAGCAATTCACGTAGGACATAGCTTGAGGTGATAAAGTGGGATGTGAGAGAAATTGAAAAGCCAAAAAGAAGAGAAAAGCCATGAAGTGGTCGGCCAATGCATCATTCACCCCTTTTCTTCCTTCTCTCTCTCTTGTCATTCTCAAACACCTCATGTCAATTGTCATAGCAATAACTCACCTTGGGAGACTCAATTGCTCATGTGAATTCCCTCACACTTGGCATTTCAATTCACTCTCCATTTTCCCTCACTTGGCCGAATATCACCCATTCTCTTCTAACTCTCTCTTTTTTTTCTCTTGGCCGAATCTTACCTTTGAGCTCAAAGTCTTGCTCTTTTCCTCATGCAACCTAAATCACTCTCTAAAGTTCAAGTTTGGCTCTCTCCTTGAGGTGACCGAACCTCTCTTTGTGCAACTTCATTTCCTCTTTTGAAAATTCTACTCATTTAGCCACTTTTCCCTTGATGAGATTTAACTCACTTCCTTAGAGCTAAATCATTCAAGTTTACCATATTTCTCCCCACCATAAAACCTACCTTAGCACCTTGCAATCAAGCTTGGAACTATTCCAAAGAGGGTGAATCGAAAGTTGGGTGAAGGAAGGAAGGATTTTGGTGAAAATTTGGTAAAGGTAGAGGTAGGCTTGATTTCACATAGTATTCTTGCTTAAAGTTCTTTATAAGTTCTAACCTAAGGTATTTTATTGTGCTAGGTACTCAAGGCTTGTGTTAATCATCAAGGTAAGGCCAAAGATGTGGGTTGTTAGTTTTGAATATGGTGTTGGCCCAATATATCAGGGTGGGATCTTGAGTTAGTGTCTTGATTTTTGTTCTTGAGGTTATGAGATCAACCCTAAGGTATAATGTTAGATCTAGCTATATGAGCATGAAATCTGAACTCAAATGTTAGAAAGATGTTAAGGGATGAACAATGCATGCTAGTAAGGTCTTAAAATGCAAAAGGTATGCATGATGCAAGATTTGCCATTTAGGGTTGTGATTTATGGTGTTGGCTGAAACTTATAGGTGTTGGATCTTCAAATATATTTTGTTAAATGTCAATTTGATGAATGGCCATGACATGTATAAAAGTTTAGTGAACACATGCATAGGCTAGACTTGAAATATAATAGGTTGCATGCAAATCAAAAGAGCTAATCATTCTATGAACATTTGTGTTGGCCGAATATGGCATTGTGCTAAATCTAGAAGTTGTGTTGTGATTGGTAGACCCTAGGTTGTGAATCTGAAAATGGAAGATGGGATCACCATTGAAGAAGAAAACTTAGACAAGAAATGCTTAAAATGGTACATGGCCGAATGACCTAATAACTGTAACCCTCATAGCAACCCTATGAATAAGATTTATGTTTATATGTGATGGATAAATAAAATTAGGGTTATGACCAAATAAGTTAGAAGATTTAAGCTCAATCATAAAACACGCCAAGATTAGTAAGAGAAAAACATAGATGATAGGCTTAAAGATTCGGATTAAAAAGGATTAGCAAGGCCTTGTGATGTTAAGCATGGATTAAGGATTTAATTAGAATGATTAAGTAATCTATTAGATGCAAGTGAAATGTAATTGTAATGATATGAATAACAAGAGAACCTTGATCATACGAGGAGAAAATATATAGAAACTCTAATCAAGGTTAATGTCTCGGGTTGCATAGAGATCTAATGTCCAAGCCAAGAGTTAATTATGATTAAGGTTAGGGATCGATTAATGAAAAGATTTAATTGAATATATGTTATAAAAGAAAGATCAAGATTTAATCCTAAATCAATTAGTTTGTTGATTAGAGTCCTAAATATGAATAGAAATATATTGCAATAGAATGTAGTAATTAAATAACCTAAGCTTAATTAGTAACTAAAAGTAAAAGATTAAATAAGATATTAAGCAATTAAAGGGACTAAGACAACGTATGATCTATGATATCGAAGTATATATATATATATAGTTGCTGTTCGGAAACATTTCAATGTACGGAAGTACGAGGTTAAGAGAAATCTTGCAAGATAGTTAAGCATAAATAAAGAAACTTAAAGGCCACGGGTTGGTATTAGTTAGAGTGATTAACAAAGCTTGGGATATTAAGAATGAATTGAGGTTGCAATTAGGGTAATCATGTGTTGGCCGAAATATATTGGGTGCAAAATGAGGTTAAGTTGTAATGGTGATGAAATTACCGGTGGTTAAGGTATATTGAGGGCCACGATTTTATTTCATAAGGTTGGAAGAAATGTTAGCATGTGAATTATGATAAGAGTAGAAACATGTACTAGATGCATGGAAAGTTTATGGTGTGAATCGGTTGCTGTCCTAGGTTATGGAAAGTGTCATATGTGATTCCTTAGGGTTGCTTGCTGTTAGGAAGGTATGTTGATGACATTGAATTAAACAGCAAGCTAATCATCTAGAAGATTGATTTCATTTGGTGAATATGGAGGTAATTGCACTCGGGTTAAGTGGGAATTTAATTCATGTCATTGTCTTTAAGTGAATCATATGGATTTTGCAAGAAAGTGAAAGATATGAATCTGAAAATGCTCATTTGGTTCATGTAGCAAGCCTAAGAATAAAAAGGAGGCCAAACGGTCATGGGTCGATCACTTCAATAAGGATTCATGCCTATCGATTATAATTGGAAGAATTGTGGGCACTAGTGTTCTTGTGAACTTGGAAACTTAGAGAAAAGACCATAGTAACTTAGGTTAAATCTTATATGTCTCGGCAGTGTCCATATAGCAGCATCTATTGAGGTTAATTTGGTGGAGGATGATAGTTATTGGTCCATGTATAATACGATGAAAAGTGTGGAACAAAGGAATAGAAGCCAGATGAGGATAAGTTGTTGTTTTGACTTGGAATTTTTAAGACGATATGTTGGATAGGGTTTGGAATCAATGTTAGTGATAGGAAGAATTAGTTGATCAAGTTGGATACGAGTTGGACACGAAGTAGGCGAAAACAACAATCCAGTTGAAGTTGTTTGATGTACATGTTTAATTGTTTTTCAAATTGTTTTATTCAAGCCGAATTTAAAGAAATCTTTTACAAAGTGAAATCATATTTTCAAGATATGTATTCTCGGAAACCAGAAACGGTTACGAGTACTTTTGTATGTCAACTTGAAAGTTATTAGCTAAGCATTTATGTAACGAATTTGATTCGCTTGTAGGCGAAGAACCACCGAGTATCAGGTGAAGCAAGGTAAGTGGAACTTGTAAGTGGTTCTTTTTCAAAACTGGAATGACACACTGCATTGATTCATGAACAAGCATGAGATTTTGAGCAAGCATGACATGACATGTGCATTGCATGAATTTTTCTAAAGAGAATTTTTATGCAAAGATTTTTTGGAAAGATTATGGAAAGTTTATGAAACGATAAGTTAAGTCAAGGGGCACTGGTCGGTACCGTACCATCAAGATGGACTCCCATACCGAAGGACGAATGCGAGAAGGAAGGGTGAATCCAAGAGGCTGTGCGAACCACAATGAAGGACATTGAGAAGGTGTGGGCCTCCAAGGGTCATGTCTAGCCACTGAAGGACGAATGCGAGAAGGTGTGCTAGCTTGACCATATGTAAGGTCCCCAAGGGAAATAGGGGACGGTTCCAAAGGGAACGCACAACCCTGACTTCAGGGGTTAAATGGAGGGAATAAGCCCACAAGTATGAATAAGTGATTTTCAAGTGCTAGGGGCCAACTTCAAGCAAGAGCATATGTATATCCATGACTTGCATGTGCATCACGAAATAAGTTTCTTTTTCATGTTGAGCAAGTACAAGTCAAGAGCATGTTTTATTTTATTTTTTTCCCTTACTGAGTCTTTTTGACTCACGTTTTCAAAATTTTGTCATTCCAAATGTTCCAAGTGAAGAAAGTCAGGAGGACTACCTGACTTAGAAGGAAAAGATTATGTTCATGTTTTGTTGTCGTGACTTGATCGATGAGATCCGTCACTTGACTAAGTGTTATTCATGTAAGGTGTAATATGAGATACTATGCTTATTAGACGACCTCTACGATGTTATGAGTATGGCCCGTCTCTCTCTCGGTCCTATGATTTTCAGCTGTAAGTTTAAGGAAGCTCGCTGGGGCTTTCCCTCGAGATTGCTCGCGGCTGTCACGGTCTCGGCAAGATTGCGTTCGGGGCGTGACATGTACGGTTCACTAGCACCCGGAAGCTAGTGTGTAAAGCTATTGGAAGATAGTGGAAAAACT
Organism: Myrica gale; assembly: GCA_963930655.1. NCBI lineage: Eukaryota > Viridiplantae > Streptophyta > Magnoliopsida > Fagales > Myricaceae > Myrica > Myrica gale. The sequence continues at coordinate 8,800,169 of OZ005619.1, read as the reverse complement.
CAAGGCTCGGTGAAGGAGCTTGAGGGGTGGATGTAGGCGGGTTTGCCGAACCACCTAAAAATACTGTGTTTGCTTCTCTTACCCTTCTTCTTACTTTTAGCACTGATTTATATTTGTTGCATATTTACACTTGTGCTAAAGTAGGTTTTACTTGCAAACACGTCTTGGGGGTCAATAGCGAAAAGTTTAGAAAACTAATTCACCCCCCCTCTTGGGCTGCCTTAATCCTAAAAATAGGAATGTCATTAAGTATAGTTCGAACCTAGTCGTCACAGGAAGAGACGGTGTCATGCACTTTCAATTAACCAGTGCGAACCTATTAAGATTAGGTGCAAACGTGTTACTTGTTCTAGGAGCGAACCTGTTAATGGTAGGTTTGAACCTACTTATTAGGTTGGAACCCTATTAGTAGCGGTTCGAACCCCTAACGTTTTTAGGAATAGACACCTTCCATTCCTAATATCTTCCCGCCATATAGTGGGAAAGTGTTAGGGATGGGTTAGTCCTGTTAGTCCCTAAAAGGTTCACCTTTAGGGACGAACATGTTGAATCTGTCCCTAAAAGGCCACGATTAGGGACGAACATTTGTGTCCATCCCTAAAAAGTGTCATGTAGATGGATTTAGGGACGGACAAAGAAAGGCACCTTTAGGGACGGATTTTTGTCCATCCTTAAAATTGTTCGTCCCTAAAACCAAAATTTCTACTCGATGTGGCCGGTAGGGCTAATTCAGAAAACAAGTTGATCATTCATTGTAATACCCCTCTCTTGTTTAATTCACCTTTTTTTATGTATAAAATAGAAGTTAACATATATGTATGTTTATGTGACATATTTTTATACGTCTTACTTTCTCTAGAATAGCTGGGCAGGCAGGATATCAGGGCTTTGCAGGGTCATTGGGATGACCAGGGGCAAAGTCATAAATACAGGGTAGTCTGCTAACTTGAGTGTCTGGGGAAAATTAAGTAAGTCATATGACAGGGCTTGTCTGGGACGCTAGGAGGACTGGTTTGAGTTCACCCTGGGGTAGCTGAGAAGAATTCCTGGGGTATTTGAATGATGGAAGGTCCCTGGGGTCTTTGAGTTATGATTCCTGAGTTATCTGAGCTAACTTCCCAGGGTATCTGAGATGTTTTCCACGGGTATTATAGTTATGATTCTTGGGATATTTGAGATAAATTCCCAGGGGTAGTACCTAAGTGATGTTGTCTCGAGGTCTTTGAGTAGTGTGTTTGATGAATTCCTGGGGTATCTGAGTGAGGAATCCCCAAGGTATTTGAAGTGGTGAATGTCAGGCGTGTCTGAGTGGTGGATGCCAGGCCTGTCTGAGTGGAGAATGTCAGGGCTGTTTGAGAGAGAAAAGTTTCGGCATGCCTGAGCCCTATATGCCCTGGCTTTCTGCGGAAAATAACTAGACTTACTTTCCACGTGTCTGAACCTTATGGTGAGCATTAAATGCATTCTTATCAGGTTTTATCTGGACGTCTAAATGGAGCTTAGTGATTGGCCCGTCCATTAATTTACTTTTTAACAAAGATATGGGCAGATTTGGTGGCTCTTTCTGATTAGGTGCAAAGTGATTTGCTAATGATTTGCCTAGCCTAGAGTAGGCTATGTAGACTGTCCAGGGGGAGTTCATTGTTAGTTAGTTCTGCTTATGTGTTGTTGTCGTTAGTCAACTAAGAGGATATAAGAGAGAAAAATGTGAACCTAGTACTCAAATCATAAAGAGACCTAGCACTTTCACCTACCTGATAGAGAACGAGAGTGACGTGAAAGATTCCAACTGACCAAAGCAAAAGAGAAAGAAAAAACGGAAGGAAAGAGACCGAGGTAGTCTCAGCCTGCACTTTTTCCTTCCCATCAGTTGTTGTCTTGTCTTTTTCTAACTTAATGCCTCGCTATTTAGGTGTTTCTATCATCCAGGAGACCAGACAACTCGACTAAGGTAAGGGATCTAGTTTGACATTACAAGGGAATGGTAGAGCCCGGGGAGTTTTGTTGCATGTAAGGGTATAGGGAATCAACCGGGGTGTTCGGGATAGTCACGTGTGTAATGGAGTTAGATTAGCAATACAAGGGAATGGTTGAACCTGGGAGTCTTTTGATTCGGGCTAGTCATCTGCATGAAAGAGTGAGCTAAGGGGGTCACGGCTGAGAATAGGATTATGAGCCCGGGAAAATTTTCTTTTGGATATTCACATGCATGTAGAGGAAAAAAAATACATATGCTAAATGGTTTGGGCTGCTATAAGGCTTGGAATATTAGGTGATTATTGGGCCTTTAAATGTATGCTAATGGGCTGCCAAAAATGATCATGAAAATGGGCTTTAAAGTCATGGTATTGGGCTGCCATGAAGTCCATGATAATGGGCCTTTAGAACTATGTTGTTGGGCTTGAGGAATTAGGTTATTAGGCCTTAGCCTTTGGGCTTATGAATTGGATTTAAGATGGTGTTGTTGGGCCTTGGATTAATGTTGTTGGGCTGCCCCAATGGGTCTTAATGTTCATGATATTAGATTAGTGGTGCTAATCCTTATTAAGCATGTTAAGTAACTAAGTGATGATGCATGAACCAAGTTAGTTGGATTTCAACCAAATGAACTAATTGGTGGAACAAGCATTTAAAGAGGAGTTTGAATTGTGTGGTGGAGGGAGGTGCACGTGAAAGACAAAGAGAGACAAGAGGGGGACAAAGGATGACAAAGCTGAAAAGTGAAAGAAAGTGGAAAAAACACCCCTTGGCCGAATATTATGGCCAAGTGCATGCCATTTTGTCTTGACTTGTGCCTTACACGCCTATCACACACTCCTTTACACTTTCATTTTTCATTTTGGTCGTGCAAACCAAGCCAAGAAAGGAGAGAACCGAACCAAAGAGAGAGAAGGCAAACCGAAAGAGAGAAAGTGAGAACCAAGAAGGGAAACCGAAGATCTTGAGCCAAAGAGTGAAGTTTTGAGCTTGAATCAAGGGGAAACTCGGGTAAGAGGAAAAAAGAGAAGGAAGAAGAAGAAGGAGAAGAAGGAGGTGAAGAAAAAGGAGGAGTTGTGCAAGGAAAAAGAAGGGGAAAACAAGTATACAACAAGGTAATATATGGATCTCACTTTTTCCTTGCTGGCCGAACCCTTTATGTAGTTGGATCTTGGGTTTTTATGTTTTATTTTGGTTGGATTTTGATCATGGTTATGTGTAAGTGTTAGATCTGGTCATGGATGCTTTAGATCTAAGGTTGAATGTTGGAAAAATGTAAGAAATGGACAATGTATGTTAGATGAAGTTAGATCTAAACCTATGTTATGTTTTGTTGGATGTAAGTTGGATATTTCCTTAGATCTAGGGTTGTTGATGTGTCTAAAGTGTAGATCTGGTCATGTTGGTTATGAATGATGAAGATATGAAGTTGATGCATGCAAGATAGGTTATAAAATGCAAAGGATATGCATGTTGTGATTTTGGTATGAAAAATGTGATGTTTTGGTGTTTGGCCGAACCATGTGTACCCTAAATCTTTGAGAATGATTTTATATATGCTTGGATCTATTGGTTGGCCATATTATGTGTAAGTTTAGTAATCTATTGCATGAAAATCAACCATGAAATGTGAAGAATGCATGCAAAGCAAAAGAACCGAAGAAAACCTAGTTGTGTTGTGATATTTTGGTGTTGGCCGAATAATGCTATGTGTGATAACTTGTGTTTGTGTTTTGATTTTTAGATCCTAAGTTGTGAATCTGTTGAATGGAGGATGGGATCACCATTGGAGATAAATTGTGATTAAAGAACACATAAAACTTGGTGTTGGCCGAATGCCTAATGTGAAGAAACCCTAATTGCAAGTTTGTGATAAATGGAATTATAATTGATCATGATGGATAAATGAGATTAGGGTTGGCCAATCGAATTAAAAGATATTAAGGCTTAGAAGTTAGGGTTATAAGGAATTAGCAAAGCCTTGTGTTGTAAGTATGTACTAAAGATTTAATTAGAATAAATAAGTCTTGGCCGAAATTTATTAAATACAAGTGAAGTATAATTGTAAAGATTTTATTAAGTACATTAAATAATGGGAGACTTGGGTTTAATCCTAAATCTATTAATTGTTGATTAAAACCCTAATCGAGAATAGATATATAAATATATTGTAATAGAGTTTAATAATTAAATAACCTAAGTTTAAATATTATTAGTTAAAGAAAGAGTAAATAAAATATTTAATGATTAAAAAGAATTACAGTGATATATATATATATATACACACACACATATATCTTTGGTTGAGAACCGATTTCAATATACAAATGTTTCATGATTACGTACTATTTCTTAAAGTCTAAGAAATATTTGAATCGCTTGTAGGCGATCTACGTGTCTTTACACACTACCAAGGAAGACCAAGTGTAAGTGGATACTGTAAGTGGACAGTAAGTGTTCCTTTTTCAAAACTGGAATGACACACTACATCGTTTCATGAACAAGCATGAGAGTTTAATCAAGCATGACACGACATGTGCATTGTATGAATTTTTCAAGAAGAATGTTTATGCAATGATTTTATGGAAAGACTATGAAAAGTTTTATGAAACGATAAGTTAAGTTAAGGGGCACTGGTCGGTACCATACAATCAAGATGGACTCCCATACCGAAGAACGAATGCGAGAAGGATGGGTGAATCCACGAGGCTGTGCAACCACACTGAAGAACATTGAGAAGGTGTGAGCCTCCAAGGGTCAAGTCTAGCCACTGAAGGACGAATGCGAGAAAGTGCGCTAGCTGACCATATGTAAGGTCCCCAAGGGAATTCGGGGACGGTTCCAAAGGGAATGCACAACCCTGACTTCAGGGGTTAAATGGAGCGAGCCCACAAGTAAAAGATATGAAATGGTTATGAAAAGGCCAAGAGTGGCACAAGTATGAATAAGTAATTTTCAAGGGCCTGGGGCCGAATTTAAACAAGAGCATATGCATATCCATGACATGCATGTGCATCACTTATCAAGTTCTTTCTTTTCATGATTAAGCAAGCATGAGTCAAGCAAGCATAAGTCAAGAACATGTTTCAAATTTATGTCTTTCCCTTACTGAGTCTTTTGACTCACGTTTTCAAAATTGTGTCATTCCAGATGCCTCAGGTGAAGAGAGTCAGGAGGACTACCTGACATAGGAGCACAAGACTTATGTTTCAAAATTTTGATAATAGTGGCTTGACCGTCACTAGTTGGCTTTTAATATGTTATATATGTTTTGTATGAAAAACTTAATGAGAACCCTGACTGTGTATGATTTAGCTCGAATCCCTCGCGATCTTGTACGTTTCCGCCGTAAGCACATAAGTATGTAAGTAAGAACGCTGGAGCCATCCGAGGGATAGCTCGCGGCTGTCACGTTCCCTGCGGGATGCCGTTCAGGGCGTGACGGGTATTCCAGGCGTTAACAATATACACTTGACAGAGTCCTGGTGCTGGGGCACCGGACAGTCCCAGATGAGAGGAGAGATGCACAACCCAGACTCTAGGGGTTAGACAGAGAGACTAAAAGACACCTCTGACGACCGAAAAAGAAAAGAAAGGGAAATGAAAGGGAAACAGATGCATCATTTTTGCATTGTATCGTTCATACCATATTAAATGGTTTATTCTGAGCTTTGATTTATGATGGATCATTCACTGCTACTGCTATTTATCTTCATACGTATCATGTCCCCTTTACCCCTTACTGTGTCAGTAGGACTCACCCCTTTTATTTTTATAAATTTTTGAATGTACTGTCGTGGGCCTCAGGCTTGCCAGATGCTGACCTTCTCTAGCAAGCAGATCCTAGATGTGGATCTCTATATCTTAGTGATGACAATCTAGATCTTTGTTACTAATTCTTGTGAGGTATTCGTGGGGTGAGATCATCAATGGTTCCTCAAAGACCCACCTACGTCCCCAGTTCCTTTAGTTGAGGACTTTAGGTTGGTCAATATTGACCCGACCTTGACCTTACTTCCGATATCGAGTCGTGGCCGGACTACACGATCGAGTTGGATTAGGTCGCTTTTTGTTAGTTGAAATTAGATTAGCCGAGTTACGGATATGTATAGGACAAAAAGTTTTAGACAGCTTCCGTTGTTGTGCATTCTTATTTTCCTTTTTCCTTTTGTATCCTCATGAAGGAGTTTGCTATTGTACAATGCTATAGTGGAAATTTTGTATTTATCTTTTTCGGTTTCTTCTTTTCCTTATGCCAAGAAAAAAAAATTAACCTTTCACTCCCTTATACTGTTTTGAATTTTATTATAAGCCTATCTCCGTAAATTACTTCATTTTATTTATTCCAGTCAAAACTTTTAATGAATTTTGAGTGTCGCTTTTTGTTAAACCCCTGAAACTATTAATTTTCCTTCCTTAATATACTTATGAACTTATCCTAAATGTTTTCGTTAAGCTTTTCAAAGCCAATTACCAGGCCTTAAGAGAATTAGTTCGTTACGTAATCCCCGCTTGTGTGCATTCCATTACTATAGGAGAGCCTAGGGGGTAAGTACTAGCACGGGGCGTAACAATTGTGATCAGATGATGGTTTAGAAGATTAAGTAAGGCCTAGGCTTGAATCTTTTATAGTAGCTGTCATCGTAACATCAGGGAAGATATGGGTGAGAATTTGAGAGACGGGAGCCTGGCTCAGGATCAGAGACAACCAAATCCTGGGTTCAATACGGAGGAGATTCTCTGAAATTTGTCAGGTTTCATAGCTTAGCAAATGAACCAGAACCCTAACTGCCATGAGGAATGAACCGAAGGGTGTTTCTTTGATCAATTTAATCGTTAGCACCCAGCTATTTTTAATGGCAAGACTGACCCGATATCTGTGGAAAATTAGGTTTTCGGTATCGGGGAGCTATTTTGGAGTGATGGGATGCACTGACGACCATAAGGTGATTTATGCCACCTATAAGCTGTCTGGGGAAGCAAAGAGATGATGCCTATCTAGGAGCGCTCTACTGGAGCAGGAGTTTCAAGCAGATCTGATTACTTGGGAGAGATTCAAGAGGGAATTTCTGAATCAATATTTTCCAAGATCGGCTCGAGATGCTAAGGCAAGAGAATTCACTAATTTGGTGCAAGGATCGATGTCCGTAGAAGAGTATGTGGCCCGATTTATGGAGTTGTCACGTTTCGCTCCTCACCTGATTCCTGACGAGGAAAAGAAACAACGGAGGTTCAAGGAAGGACTACATGCGAGAATCTTTGATGAGTGTGTAGTCATAATTTTGATAACTAGGCTGAATTGGTGGAGCGATCAGTCCCATGTGCTATAATACATCCACTAAAAAGATCTTCATAGTCCTACACATGTGCTATAGTACTTATACATAATTAACTATTAAAAAGATTTCCATACTCCTACACATGTGCTATAATACATCTATATTTAATAAAATTGTGCTTCTAATTTAATTACATATCATTTAAGTAATAATTACATTGTGTTTAAGTTCTTGAGAAAATCGTCCGAACAAAAAATGTATCGTTCGCACGTTAGAAACTAAGAAACGGTGTTGTTTCATTATCTAAGTAATGTTAGAACGGGATTTGAACTATTAGAACGTTATTTGAAAACTAATGACGTTGTTCATATAAATTGTTCGGACATGCGAAAACAACGTTTGAATGTCAATTTATGCGTGCAATTCTTCCCACCTCTTTTTTGGCCTACCGTTCTAACATAATCAAGAACATTCGAATGGACAACCCGAACTCAAATACCACAGACGAAACAATGAGACTCATTTCACCAAAACACTCAAACAAGTCTCTAAAATTTTCCTAATTTGCTTCTTACACAGTTTATTGGGTTTTTTGTTTGATTGTTGCAGAAAGAAAGAAAGAAAGTGAAATGTATGTGTTTTGGTGGTGAGTTTTATCAATTTAAATAAGGATTTTATTCGTTTTTTACGGATAAATTTTTTATTGTTGTGGTTTGAATTTGTACATGAAATTGATGTTTAAATGCTCATAGGTACTTTCATATGTGTTTAGGGGTGTTGAATGATGTTTTAGGCGTAAAAAACATGTTTTTGGGATTGATAGAGAATTTTTGTATCGGTGATTTTTGTGGGTCTTCTGTAGCGTTCAAAAACTGTAAAAGTGTACGTTCGAATGATATTGCTAAAATTTTGCATTTGCAGGGATGCCGGTCATGTTCAAACGGTAAACTTTTTCCGTTCGGACGTAATGTCTTTAATCGAACGTGTTTAGAGTTTTTTAGGAAAATTAGAAGTTTTGCATTATGCATACCAAATCTAAATTTGAGGCGTTGGATCTCAAATGGATTTGCATCCCTGTGACAATATTAACATGCACAGGAAACTAAATGAGAGCATAGTAAAGAGGATCCAACATTTTTCAAACCGTCACCTTTCATTGTACGAAAAGGAATATAGAGTTGGTTTGGACGTACGAATAAATTGACATTCGAAGTCCGGCCCTACGGACTAGGGTATTGCTCTCTATTTTTTTACGTAGAGTGAAAGATGCTGGTTTGGACAATGTTGGATTAACTTTTGTTATTTTCTCCAATAGTTTCCTATGGATGTTAATATTGTTACATTGTTGCAAATACATTTGAAGCCCAACACCTCAAATTTAGACTAGTTGTGCAGAATACAAAACTTCTAATTTTCTTAATAAAATAACGTTATCAATGTGTTTTAAGGAGAACAATACGTACAATCGGTGTAATAATCCTTCACCTGCATCAGCCCTGTCTGGGGCCAACTCGGGATTGGAGCATCTTCTTCGAAAACGACACTGAGTAATGGTATAAGTAAGTTATACATTTTTCATTCAGCTCACTTTTTTTAAATGATTGCTTTTGTCAATTATTTAAGTGTTATATTTGTATCAATTTCTGATCTAGGAAGACGAGGATGCAAGCGGAGTTTAAAAAAAGTCTTGAAGCCGTTTAGACCTACCGCGACGGCCATGATAAAGTATTTTGTTATTGCGTATTATATTTAAATTGTTTTTGTCATACCTCGAACTTTTGTTTAACATTACATACATTTGTCTATGAAAAACAAGTTTTGGTTTAGTAGTGCATTCGTGAATTAATATATTGATTAATGTTGATTTGGAGATAAAATTAGTACTTGATATATTAGTTTCAAAACCTTGATTCTGGTATGATTTAGTGAGATTGGGAGTTCACAAGTGACCAATCTTTAACTATTGCTTTTGAGATGCACGTTTTGAGCCAATTATTTTTGGGAGCTAGTAGGACCGATTTTCGTAAAAAATCGTAATGTGTGAATTTTTAGTTAACTAATAGGTTGGGATTGGAGCTCCTTCTTCGAAAATGACATTGAGTAGTGGTATAGGTACGTTATACATATTTTTCAGTCAACTCAGTTTTTTTTAAGAAATGTTTTTTTCAATTATTTAAGTGTTATATTGATTACAATTTCTGATTGTTTTTGTCAGTTATTTAATTGTTATATTGATTACAATTTCAATTGTTGCATACCTTTTTATGATCCCTTAACTACCAATATCAATTCAAACTCATTTTCAGTCAAGAATCCTAAAATTCCTCGAAGATTGCAAATTTCCGCATAGCTTATGATTTCTAAAAATGATAGCTCATTGAGGTTCCATGTTGATAAGTTCAAGTGCTATGTCAATAGTGTATACACATACATTTTTATCTTCAATAACCAATAGCATACCATATATTGCGTTAAAACTCATTTTCATCCAAGAATCCTAAAATTTCTCTCAGATTACAAATTTCCACATAGCTCACGATCTATAATAATGATACTCATTTATGTTCCATGTTGATAAGTTCAAGTGCTATGTCAAATAGTGTACACAAATGCATTTCTATCTTCAATAATTAATAGCAAACCATATATTGCATTTCAAATCAATCATGATACTTCAAATTATCAACCAAATATATATTGAAAATTATCAAACAAAAGCATATTTCTAATTAAAGAATGAGACTACAATAAATATTATCGATACCAATGATCATCCTCTTTAAAGTTGCTCTAAAATGTGACATTGCCCCTAAATATCCTTGATAGGCAAGCATCACCCAATAACCAATTATCGTTCTTTTTCTTTTGAACCGTACAAAAGAAATTCAAGAGGAAACTTTTGGAATTCACACTTTATTAAAAGTTTTACATCCAATTTTTTTAATTGGACAATCAAGAATCAAGTGTCCATCTTTGTTACAAAAATGACAAGTATGCATAAATTCAGTTTATGCTTTGGCTTCGACAAAGTAGTTTTTAAAGTACTTTTGGTTTGTAAAAGGCTTGTAGTCTAAATCACTCTTGTCAAAGACACATCTTTAACTACTAAGCATCATATCTAGAGCTTTTCTCCCTTGAGTGAACTTCTCAAAGAATTTACATTGATGGGCTACCTTTTCTTCCAAAATATTAATTAATTTTCAAAATCGAAAGTTTTTTGCTTCAAGGAATCGTTTTCAAGCTTCACCATACTTTACTCAACTTGTAGAGAATCAATGTCTTTTGAAAAAATGGTAAATTTGTTTTTCAAAGTGTGATACTTTAAACCAAAATTTTCAAACACTTCATGGAGCTCATCAAAAGCATTATCAAATTCAATATAAAAATGTTTAGGTTCATCATCCAAATAATATACCTCGTCATCTTCAAATGTCATGAGGCACATGTTAGCTATTTCTCATTCTTCTTCATCTTTGGAGGAGCATTTATCACTAGCATTCCATGTCATTTTCATGGCTTTCTTCTATTTGTATTTGAACCTTCCCTTCTCTTTCTTTCTTTCAAGCCAGTTCTTGAACTTCCTAGTTCTATGTGTTCACTGTCACTTTCATCTTCCTCTTCATCGCCATCACCATCGTCATCTTTCATCACTAGCAATCCATGGCTTCTTCTTGCTCTCCTCTTCATTTTCATACATTTGGATCTCATGGGTCATTAAGGATACAATGAGCTCATCTAGAGGCCGCTTGCTAAGATCCTCCGTCTCTTGAATTGCGGTTACTTTTGCTTCCCATGATTTTGGTAGAGACCTAATAATTTGTTTTCACCAAATCCGAGTTAGTGTAATTTACCAAGAACATTTAAGGAGTTTAGAATGCTGGTAAATCTAGTAAAAAAAATCTTCTATAGACTCATCCAAGTTCATATTAAATAACTCTTAATTATGAAAAAGCATGTTACTCGTAGATTCTTATACTTGACTTGTTCCTTCATGGGTTATCTCAAGAGAATGCCAAATTTCTCTAGCACTTGGACATGAATAAAATTCTATTAAACTCATTTCTATGTAAAGCACAATACAAAATATTCATTGCTCTAGCATCCAAAGGATTTATTTTTATTTTTTTGTCTAGGTCAGTATATTCATTTTTACTTTTGAGGGTTTTAAATTCTCCATATATTTTTTTGCATAAATATGTTGACCATTTCCATTGCATAACCAAATATCATAATCAAAAGATTTAAAATAAATTTTCATCCTATCTTTCTAATATCCATAATCACTACTATTAAGGAATAGTGGTCTAAGTGTGGAAAGTCGTTCAAATTGTGGGTTGAAGCTTGTGATTGTCATTCTAATTCAAGATTGTTAAATATTTAAAAAATGAGCATCACACTCTTATACAAACTGTAATTTCTTGGATTAAGGCAACCCTGAATTGAGTTTTAAATTTTTTTGAAACTTTTTCCCTAAATTCATGTTTGCTACAAAACTAATGTAATAACTATCATAGCACACACAATATGAAATAATATCTCCAAAACGGATCGTTTGCGAAACAGTAAAACCAAAATGTTGCAGATTGCTTTGTATCGTCTGAACAGTAATAGTCTCATTTGAACGCTGAAAATGAAAGCGGTTCTCGGCCATGAAAATCGGTTAAGAAATCCTGCACAATCCTAGATACGCCTACCAAAACAACCTGCCCAAACTCTCAACTATCTCATTCAACACAGTTTCTTAAATTTTGAAGCCAAATGCATCATTAAAAATATGCAATAAATTAAATATTTATCTAACCTATACTTTCTCAACAAACTAACTAAACATGGATATTTAAACGGTTAAAAAAATACCAAAAACTAAGCTAGATTTTGAGAATGTCATTGACAATGTTATTTGCTTTGAAAATGGAATGGAATTTGAAGCAGCTTGGAGAGAGTTTTCGTGCCTTTCCGAGTCATTTTGTCAGAAATGAGACTTGGTCTCCATTTTCACGTGATCATGTGCGTGTGAACTACGGAAACAAACGTCTTAAAAGGTCAAAACTTTTTCGGGACGAAAGTTTTTTTCCCAAAAAACATGTATATTTTTTATGACGGCGTATGTGCGTCGCACATTTGTCACGAAAAACTAAGAATTTATGGAATGACATGATGAGTTATTTCGATCCATGCTTTGTGGTGTGTCTCATAGTCCGAGTATGATTTCGAGTTATATATATGACTCGTAAGAGATTAAGATGCTTGATCTATAGAGTGGGATGTAGACGGGATGTTAGGAGAGATGTGTTAGGTTAGCCAGACAATGACATGTAGCGCTCCTGCAGGATACTTTCTCCTCTGATTGCACTCTTCGTTCTTTTTCTTTTGTTCTCTCTTTCTTTCCCCCCTTCTCTTAGTAGTAGCCAGACTCGGGTAACTGATTCGTCAATCATTCACGTGACCCCGAGAAACGAACATCACCGCCACGAAACGCCGTCTTAAATAGTTCAGATCAGTTGGGATTTTCATAGAGGATTAGGGCACATGAATTCCAATCATGCCCTCATCACGGGCCTTACAGGATTGGGCCTAATATATATTGATCCGGCCTCTCACTTACGGACAATTTTGGTACTACAGTAACAATCATGATAAAAAAAAAGGAAAGACTATTATTTCTAACAACACACCTTAAACTAATAGCTGGCAGAGACGACAAAGGTCACCCGTGAGCAAAGCCGAGAATGCGATAGGCGTCAAGCCGTCTCATGTTTTCAACACGACATCACACGAGAGATACTAAGGGCCAACTAATGTCCCGTGAAGACACCGAAAATGACATACAACAACCCCTGCTTCCAAGTCATCGCAAGGATCACATCCAATGCACAAGTGTCGTTTTCATCTATTGCTCACGATAGGCAATTTGGTGGGGAGAATACAAAAAAACAAAAAAAACAAAAGAAAAATATGGTTTGCATTTTTCCATCTCTAATATTGGAAACAGACAGTAGCTTTTATTTCTGATCTTACGCTTACATGAGATCAAAGGCATTCCACTGTTTCTGTGGTACCAAACTGCCCATCAGCGCTTTTACTAAATCGTGCACGATTCACATGTTCAAAAGGGCAAAACCCTGCCATTTGATAAGACTGGCTTTCAACTTTTCTTAGAGAAAAGTGTCTACTCTGCTGCGCCATCCACACGCGTCTAATCTCTTTTCCTTTTTGATATATTTTTTCTTATATTGGTACGATATATCAATAATATTCCAATGGATGTGTGTCCTTTTTGGGTTCTCCCCGCTTCGAATGTGACTCGAAGTACTGTTACGTACTGTTAGTTAGATCCATCATTATTAAAACCATGTTGGGAGGAATTAGGTAGTAGTTGCGTCCCTTAATTCTCAAAGGATATAGCCCCACCGACATAGGTCCGAGTACAACTTTATTTCGTTAGAAAAATCTAGGATCTTTAACTTTTTTTATTTATAAACCAACAAATATAGCAAATTCATAAATCTTAGTGGATGAGGTCATAATTCCCTATAAGAAATTAAGGCTCCCACCTTAATGTGGCCATGAAGACCGCATTACTAGCAATCATGATAAATTAAAGGTTAGATAAATTAAAGGTTAGATAAATTAAAGTTTAAATTACCGTTTTAGTTTTTTGGTATTGATTTTTAATAATTTAATCCTTAGGGTACAACTTTGAACATGTATATCCCTATAGTCTATTTTTCTAAGATATAGATCCTTCTATCCAATCACTGAGATGTGATCTGAGATAGACTATCCAAATCTCGACAATGGACATGATACTGACACCGACTTCATGCTGGTCTTCAGTTAATCGTCTAATTTTTTTTGAACGAAAAGACTCGTACATCTAAAAAGTGAATCACAAGGACTAGTCAATTAAAAATTGTATTCAAAAGATTGATTTGTTAAAACTCAAAACCACATACCGTATCGGTAATAGGTCTGAACAACTATATTTCGTGAGAAAAATCTAGGATTTAGAACTTGTTTTATAAAACAATAAAATAGCAAATTAATAAATCTAAGTGGTTATGACTATTGGGACATAATTCCCTTTACGAAGAAATTTACGCACCCACCTTAATGTGGCCATGAAGACCGCATTAGTGTTAATGGACAGAAATGCTAAAAGGTAGAAGACAGCCCTAGCCGGTCCGAGAACTCATCGTATGCCTTTCCGTTTGTTTGTTTTTCCTAAGCGTACAGCTGTAGATATATTCCTCGTCCGTGTGATTTACTATTAGCAGTATGTTAATATTCCTTAAGTTATACTGATGTAATCAAGTGTTTCCTTCAAGCTATGGACAAACATCATTTCTCGTCATAGCATATTCCTTAAGTTATGAAGATGTGATCAAGGAGTGCATCCACTCACAGACGCAACTTTGATTGATGCCCAAGCTAATAATTTTTAAGAGACCACCTTGTTGAAATAAGAGAAAAGGGGAAGAGGGATAAAAGACTTAGGGTGATTCAATCTGGAGATACCTATGTTTACCACAGAAAGCCCAATGGGCTACATATGTATTTCTCAAGGTGTATTTAACTTCTATATAAAAGGGCCTTTTTGTAGGACACAACTCACAAAGAACTCACATTCTTAACTAATGTGGGACTTCGACAATTTATATTCTAACACCCTTTCTCAAACTCAAGATGGTTATTGTCGATATCATCTTGTGTTTACAAACAAGATGACGATGGCGTCTAGAGGCGCAAAGCTATAACACAACATATGCATCAAGGCAAGAATTGGAGAGGGTTAATACACAAACAAGATCCGCTGCACAGGGGGTCGAAGCATTGACAATATTAGCTGCATATGGCAGCAACACAAGATTCGATTGGGTCGGAGCAAAGACAAGATCTGCTGCACAAGGAGGGGGCACAGGATCTGACGAGCGTCGGGGCAGGACCCGTCTCACAATTAGGACAGCAAAAAATCAAGTCTTTCCGAAATACTGGTTACGGCAACGAATGTCCCATGAATATGACTAGAGAAGGGCGGACAGTCGATTAAAGAGGATTGGATAAGGGCAAACGGTTGTTTGGAGATGGTCGGAGATGGGCGGACGATTGCCTGGAGATGAGGCGGACGGTAGCCTAAAGATGGCAGGAGAAGGGCAGATAGTCGTCTGAAGATTGCTGGAGATGAGGCGGACGATTACTTGGAGATGGGGCAGACAATCGCCTAAATATGGCCAAAAAAAGGGCAGGCAGTCGTCTGAAGATGCCCGGAGATGAGGAGGAGGATTACTTGGAGATGGGGCAGACGGTCGCCTAAAGATGGCCAAAAAAGGGCAGACAGTCGTCTGAAGATAAGGGTCAGCGGCGATGGATGCTGGTTAGTGATAGAGACACCAAAAATCAAAGAACAAAGGCTTGAGTTTTAGTGAAAGATTGAAGAACCTAAAGGGAGAGAGGTAGAGAATCCATTTAATATATTAACAAACCAGAAATCGATAGAAACCTGGCTCCAATACCATGTTGAAATAATAAAAAAGAGGAAAAGAGAGAGAAAAGACTTATGGTGGCTCAGTCTGGTGATACCTATGAACACTGTAGAAAGCCCAATGGACTACATTTGTATCTAACTTGTACATAAAATGACCTTTTTATAGGACCCAACTCACAATGAACTCACATTCTTTACCAACGTGGGACATAGACAATTTAAATTCTACCATTTGAATCTAATACTTATCTCAAATGTTTAAGCTAATAGGAATAGATAGATTTTATTGGATGTAGTCCTCTGGCTTTCCCTCATCGTACAATATGTAGAAGAATGCATCAGGACTCGAAATCCCCATCTAGTCTGACGACAACCACATCTTTTAAGTTGTAGGTTTAGCACAAATTGTTGGTGTTTGTGCTTCACTTTGAACAATCCTTGACCAGCATAGGTTGGAAGGTAGTTGTAAGACTCCTTGCCTTCGGCCTTTAGCTTCTCCAATATCTTGGGGCTGGTGGCATCGTCATACTTTTGCATGCCGTCCCTTTTCATCTGGTATCGTTTCATTAACTTTCTTCGATTAATCTAGAATATTGTAATGATTGGCTTGTCATGAGCTCTAAGTATTTACGAATTGAAACATTCCTTGAGGTGGTTGACTTAGAGGTCCGACTTCACGTCTAGATTTAAATATGCCTTAGACCAGTGTCTTGGGTCAATGTCATTGAGGTACTTCCATGCGTCTGGTGACAGCTTCTTCATCTCATCGATCACTGTGAGAAACTTGTATTAAGTATATGTAGAAGCAGTAAACCAAAGCTTATCTTTCAAAGTGACACCCTCATGTTCAGCATCTAGGAAGTTGGCGTAAAGATGTCTGATGCATTTTCTATGGATAGTGTTAGGCATCACTGCCTTAAAACTTGGTATTAGGCCCAACAAGATAGAATATGCATGGCAATTGAATATTTTTCAGTTATAAATGTAGAAGAAAGACAAATGGGATGCAAATCATCTTCTGGAAGTCCGAAATAAATGTCCAACCATAAAACAGCGGTTGACTCAAAGTTAAGATCAATGTTTCCAGGAACCAAGTCCAGCTATCCTTGGTTTGGGCCTCTACCGCGGTAATGGCAATCATGTACATACTGTTGTTAGTATCTCTAGAGACTGTAGTAAGAACCCTTTAAACAAGCCATTCAAGAAGCACCCATCTAGACCAATCAGGAGTCTGTAGCCCACTTTAAAACCATCTTTCATTTCTGCTGTCGAAACATACATTCATTGTAACGTGGGTGCCAACTTGAGAGGTATCCTCTCCTACTTCAACAGAATACAACTCCCTCTCTTAGTCTCCCTCAATGCCGTTGCATAATCCCAAAGATGATGATACTACTCCGAATGTTTCCCCAAAATCTTAGCTCGTGCCTTTCTCCTAGCCCGATATACTTGACTCTCATTGACATCAATATTCTATTGCCTCTTCACCTCGTATGTTATAAAGTCAACTAGGATGTTAGACTATGTTTTCAACTGATCTATAAACTTATCATTGATAAATCTTGATCCCACAATCAAGCTCTTATACTTCCTAGTGCACCAGTTAGTAAGGGAGAAACTTCTGATCTGAAAGGTCATCTCGCCCCTCATCCACCATCCCTGCACTCTAAATCACACTTGGGTGCATCTCTGTAGACCACAATCACCTTATCAGAGAAGTTATTCTTGAACCTTGTGTCCTTCCCCTTCAATACATTTTCCTCACACACGACCTCTCTTAACATTTTAGATTAAGGGAAGTTCATCCCGAGCTTCAGTACATGGGCAACAACGTCTAAACCGTGGAACTCAACACCAAGGTAGACTTCAAGTAAACTGATCTCATCCTCCTCCCACTCACCAACTTTAGGAGACTCCAAAATATCACTTCTTCCAATATCCGAGCCATTAACTACAGCATAAAATGGACAGTTATATTATATTAAACACATAAGAAAATGTCAGAAATAAAAGTAAGATAAAGAATAAGTATGATCGCTGATATATGAAAGATATTGCACATCTTCAATCATAGGCATCTTTCCTTTAGATGGGTCGTGATGAATTTTAGGTGACTATGGATCACCGTTGTTACCGTCCCCCTCAAAATAAGATGTTTCAACCCCTTGCGAATTGATTTCATCACCATCCTTTGGTGTCTCAGTTCCAACAGAGGTATGACCTCCAGTATAGGTATTACCTCAAGCAGAAGATCATCCCGCACCATCATTAGGATCATTATTCACGTCAACGTCAAAAAGCTCTTCATTAGAGCTAAGGACTTGATCCCATATTGGATCATTCAACCCTAATCTACGTCTCTCATTTTCTTCCTCAGCTTCTGTAGCCTCCTTACCAACATTGTCATCCTCTGCACCTTCAGCAAATAAAACCAAGTACAAGACTACAATAGATTCTCCCTCGTGGCACTTCACCATTGCTAGAACTTCATTGTCAGAGGACACAAGGATCGCACCATCATCAAAACTTTTCCTTGGTTGCTTGTAGTAAATGAGATCACTAGGATTACATCAAAAAGACTTCACTTTGGCCTCCAATTCAAAAAATGACAAATAGTCTAGATCATTTGGTTCATCGCACACGTCGATATCTCCACCGACATAACTACACCCAAATTGCCTATTGAATATACCACCA
Source organism: Myrica gale (assembly GCA_963930655.1). Classification (NCBI taxonomy): domain Eukaryota; kingdom Viridiplantae; phylum Streptophyta; class Magnoliopsida; order Fagales; family Myricaceae; genus Myrica; species Myrica gale. The sequence continues at coordinate 8,781,731 of OZ005619.1, read as the reverse complement.
TAACATACCTCGAATAGAGGGAACCCATAAGGCATGATTATGATTTATAAAACAACACACCTGCCAAGTATTATAAAATTCATCTTGGAATATGAAATGCAAGAAATAAATAGAGGTATTAGGTAAAACAGCTTCAAGAGGTAGGCTAGGACTTGAATGGTTGAAGCATAAACATTAAAATAAGTGCACTTGTGGTGAGAAAGCAACATTATGTATTTTTTATGTGCAGAACATGAACAAAGAAGACCCGCATGCTTTCGAAATGTAAACAACACATAGATACATGTTAGTTTATGGGACTACAGCGCTGGGACCACAGGACCATTTTAGTGAAAACAAATTCAAAGATTCTATGCAATTGATGCATGAAAGACACTTTAAAATTTGCTACCCATGCAAAATAACCAAACCTAATGAACATTACTCGAAAAATACCCAAAACCCTAAAATTTTTTATACCACATTTACAATGGAAAAATGGCGAAAACCCTAAAATAAGAGAAAGCCCATCCATCAAATTATGATTCGCATAGGTCAAGGAAAGTTTGATTGATGAATCTTCTTCAACTGGAAATGAATGGTGAGCGCCAAAGAGTGCTGGAGGAGAGTTTGAGTGTTGAGATGCGAATGAAGTTTTCGGCTAAGTGTTGGAGTGAATGAGTGTTCTCGACATATAGAAATATGGGAGGGTCAAATGGGAATTACAAGCGCAAGTAAGGCACATGGATGGTACGTGGGGTATTTACCGTGGAGTTAACGGCTAATTCGGCTATGGGATGTAAATGGAAGAATTTTAAAAGTTTATGAGCTCAATATTACAAAATTAAAAGTGTATAATTCAGAGTTGCAAAGTATATTTTTGCGCTTTCTACATTTTCCTAGGCCGTATCTCTCATTGTCCTAGTTTTTGCCCTGTATGACTAGGTTGTATAGCTCTCCCGAGTCCTGCCTATCATTGTAGGCAAAGAAAAAGTAACAAGTCTTTGATAGAGGCACTAACTGTAGGAGAACCCAGATATCTGAGCCAACCCGAATGACTTACATGCCCCTGCTTCCAACTCATCGCAAAGACTTCCAATGGTTCAGTCCACTCAGAAAACCTTCAGACTTTTAATCTACTTCTTTGACTGAAAAGAGATTGTGTTCCAGCTCAGAGTAGTATATATAGAAGGTAAGAGCAATCTATTCCCATATCCCCACTTTGCACATCCATGGCTCATTTACCTTTACGTGGACATCGGCCAGTTTTTGTGTTGGTTCTGGCGGCCTTGTGCGTCGTTCTGCTCTCGAATGCCGGTTGTGATGCTGCTGGTCGCGACCAGCCCCGTCAGCCAAATTTGAAGGTCACCCGGAGAAATCTTCAGGGAAACGGTCTCGGAAAAACCCCTCCAATGGGGTAAGCCCCTCTCTTCTTTGTTTTACGATCGTACTGTTAACTTCAGTTGGTCTCTGAATACCAAAGCTCTTGGATCATTGTCCTCACTTGACCGACAGTTTATGCCACACTTCTACCACTGTAGAAGTATTAGATCTGTTTTTTTCTTCTTCTCTGGATGCAAAGCTTGTGTTCTGTATCAATTAAACAATGCATAGTATATATCTCTAGAAATGAACTTTAATTTTTTTTCCATATATATTCAGGAAAAATAAGTTTTTATAAATAGTTTAATTTTACGCTGTATCCTAGAAAAGGATGAGGTGTTATTATATTATCCAAACATAACCGTAAGAGGCCGGCCGGACGTTCCCTCTGTTTGAATTCTCGTAGTGAGGATTGGGACCAATTTCAAAAACTCCAATTTAAAATCAGCAACATCTTTATGTCTTTTCTTATAATTTTAATCTTATAACTAGTCTATATAACCTAACTCATTATATACTTTGCCCATTTGATCCGGCAAATCAGATCAGCCCATTCCAAAGGTTGTGATAAAAGTTATGTTCTATTTTTGTCAGGCAGCCAGTCGACAACTATTATTATTTTTCCTGACATTATCTTTTTTCTTTCCAATGCATATGAGTCGTTTTCGGGTTTTCCCTAGCTTCAAGAATATGACTCCAAGTATTAATAAAAACCTGTTGGGAGGAATTAGGTAGTCAGTTGCGTCCCTTCATTCTCAAAGGATACACCCCCACCGACATATATATATACACCTTCCTTAGAAAAATAGGATCTAGAAGTACATGTTTTATAAACCAACAAATATAGCAAGACAGCTAATTAATCGTACGGCTTAGGTTGTTTTTACAAATAAAATTTTATTTTATAAAATAATCTCCTACTATCAATCTATCTTTTTTGGTGGCAATAAAAAAAAATCATTCAAATCATATTTCTTTCTACTTTTCACCAACTATTTTTAAATTTTAATTTTTTATTACTTTATCTCAAAATTAAATAAAAATAAAACTCTAATGTAGTTTAATGTTTTAAATTTCCTAAAATTTTGGTATTAATGAAGTACACAAATAGCAAAGCTTACAGCGATTCCGGATCTGTGTGATTTATACATACTCTTCATTTTGTTCGTTGACATTCGAATTTCTTGACTTACTTGATGCTTAATGTTGATCAGATGGAATAGCTGGAACCACTTCCAGTGTAAGATTGAGGAGAAATTGATCAAGGAAACGGGTGTGTCTATCAGTCCTTCCTAATTCACGTCTTTGTTGAAAGAATTTCTTTCGTAATTCCTTACATAAGGATTCAGAAAATACCGGCCGATCTACGCAATATTTCCTTATGAGAGATCAGTTTGTAATTAATTTATTAATTAAGTTATACGGTAAAATTAATTTCGATATATATTAATTTTTTGTTTGGACACAGCGGATGCAATGGTGTCAACCGGACTGGCCAAACTAGGATACAAATATATAAATCTAGGTGGGCAAGCCTAGCTGATGTTTTTGTAATTTTATCAGCACAGTTTCTTAATTATGCTAAATAGTCGCTCCTTTTTAATGTGGTTCAGATGACTGTTGGGCTGAACTTCGAAGAGACTCCAAGGTATTATTAATATCTATATATAAATATTATTTTGGTCTAGTCGTTCAAAAGTCTAATTAAAATCTCTATGTTGTTTAAATATTTCGGATCAAAGACACGTGCATGCTTATGCGCGCATATATAATTTTCACTTGTGATATATATAATTCAATTCTGACAGGGAAATTTGGTGCCTAACGCGAAAACATTTCCGTCCGGAATCAAGGCACTAGCAGATTATGTGCATAGCAAAGGGTTGAAGTTGGGGATTTACTCTGATGCCGGGTATCAATCTATAGCATTTGTTGTTAGACAATCTAAGGCATATGACGACATATAATTTGCTACCAAGATTACTTACCACAAGAGTGGTAGGCTGATAGCTTAGCTGGTTTGGGGGCGGCCTGAAAAATGATGCCTAGGGGCGGGTGTGGAAGCTGGAGATCTGTGTATTCGAATCTCTCGCCTCCAAACCAATTGCACTAGTCTTGTAGGTCTGCGGCGACGGTCTTCTTTCCTATTGGTGTGGTAGCCAGGCTACACTGGTCGCCTTCCTCCACGTTTGCTTTTTAGAAAACGATAAAATACTAATATTACTTGCGATACCGTACTTTACCTTCACTGATCAGTATATACTTTTCACAGAAATCAAACGTGTAGTCGAAGTATGCCCGGATCACTAGGCTATGAGGAGCGAGATGCAAAAACTTTTGCTTCCTGGGTAAGAATGAATATCTATTGCTTTTGTAGTAACTACGTACCTCTGACATTTTGGAAGACTAATTAATTAATTGGTATGATCTTATCCTATACGTACGCTAGGGGATTGACTACTTGAAGTATGATAATTGTTACAATGACGGCACAAGTCCAAAGGAAAGGTACCAAACTATGCTTCTTTCAGTACATGATCTATGAATAATCCTATTTGCTTTGAAATCATATGAATAATTGACTTTTTAAGAGCGCAAGCATATCATGTCGTTCCATATCTCGTTATAACAAGTTGTCCCGGCGTCGTATTGTGAAATAGGTATCCTAAAATGACGCAAGCTTTATTGAACTCCGGAAGATCCATCTTCTTTTCTCTGTGCGAATGGTGAGTAGCTTGCTACATTACAGATAACTTCTTGCTCTACACTATGCTTGCTTAGAAATAAAAATACAAAAGTTTTGGACTGAAATTACAATTTTATACAATTTATGACCTATGGATAATATTGATATTTATGATCCGTACTGTCAAAAACATAATTAGGGGACAAGAAGACCCTGCCACTTGGGCCCCAGGCATCGGAAATAGTTGGAGGACAACAGCTGACATACAAGATAACTGGAAAAGGTATATATATATATATGTCGGAGATTATGTTTTATGTGGATTGGAGGTTTGAGTTTGTTTCGGGTCTATTGGCCGTTTGAATTTTTGGAAAATAATCATCTTTCGTTTCTTTAGCATGATATCGCGTGCGGATGAAAACGACAGATGGGCCTCTTATGCTGGACCTGGAGGATGGAATGGTAATATACTCAATTTAATTTCTTCTTTCTAACATATTTGTCATCTATGGACGTTAGTAACACTTATAATTTAGCTACTTTAGGTGGGTGGTCACGAAGTTTCCTTCTCCTTGAAAGTTTACCTACGAAAAATTATACTTACTTGATATGAGAAACGATTTTGAACTTTGTCCGTGATTGAGTCTCCAATCTTCAATAATCTTTAAGCTTTGTTGATCTCACACCTTGAGTATTTTATTTTACAACTTAGCAACTTAAATGTTCGGCGTCCTTCCTTTCCACGCCCCACAGGCGCCGTCACAGGGTTTCTCAAAATCATAATGGCCAACTCTCTAGAAAAATCTATCTTATAGCCCTTTTCATAACCCTAGCTGTGATATAGCGTAAGATCGTTAGGGACCTCAGATCTCGACCGTAGGATCACATGTAAAAACTATTTTTCGATTAACTTTTATATTCTTTTATTCTGAATTTTAGGCTTCTACTAATTATGATCATATTCATTAACAAATCACAATTTACCCCAGAATCATATCACTGATTAAGTTCCCAACTCATATAATTCTCAATTCACGATCTGTAACTCGTTGACTATCAATTGTGTCCAAAACAATTTCACAAATAAAATATATATATATTAATTTCAAAAAATATTTTCACAAAATACCATTGGCCAATGCATTATTTTCTAGTCCAACCCTATACAGATATATTGAATATACTACCTCATTAAGAGATTGCGAATTCCTTATTGAGCATTTATACAAACTCACTTATTATGTAAAAGACCAAACGTTATCTGGAATCTTTGACCTAGAAAGATTATCACCAAATGACTCGGTCAAGACACTAGTACATAACAAATAGATTCATATAAATCTATTGGGTCCAAGGATACAATATATCAATTGTGATGAATACCTTCTCAACATCAGTGATCACTTTCAGAAAGTATTCATATATGATCTCGTTCAGTGCATGTACTCTTACATTACACTCACTCGCTTGCTTAAGGTCATTATCTCAATGTTGAAGTCCATCATCCTATTAAATAGAGGCACAATGATTGTAGACCTATCGTACATCAATATGTACCTCGGTCTAGAACAAAATATCAAGTGAATAAGGAATTGAAGAGTCATACTTCCCACCTTTGATTCATTAATCATTGACATGACTTTTCTACAATGTCACTCAATATATATTATCTACGCAACATCTTATGTCACATAATATTATCCGATAATAAATATAAACCATTGACATCTAAATAACTATTATTAAGATAAATGAGTTTTAGGGCATAATTCTTACACTCCTTTGCCTTTTTTTTTGTACTAAGATTTCAGCCCATCTATGATAGGGAGCTAAATTTATTTAGATCATTAGTCTTTCATTTTTCTTTGGTTAGTACGTATGGGCACATTGTCGGAACTTTTTTTTTGGGTCTGTTGTTTGTTATACACACTACAAGAAAAAACATTTTGGGTGACAAAATTTTGTCACCCAAAGTACAAATTTCGTCACCTAAGGTTTTGGGTGACAAAACCGGGTTTGTCACCTAAAGCCCGTCATGCAATGTTTTAGGTGACGATTTTCGTGTTCTGTCACTCAAACCCGTTCGGACGTGTTTTAAACCCATCCGAACGGTTTGGTGCTATAGTAAAGAAATTCAAAATCGTCATGCCCAGTACAGTTCATCCCTTCACATGAGCTGTGCGAACGTTCTCTCTATAAGTAACGACAGCATGAAACTTGAATCCTTTATACATTTCCATGGCGGCAAATTGTATGGAATTAATACAACTGGCCATATACTATACGATAAGCTCATGTTGCCAAAAGGATTGAACCCATCAGATGTCAAACCCAACCGGACGTTCCGAGATTCCCGACCAAACCATTCATACTTCTTATCGAGGTCCTTCCATACCTCAGAGTTTGCAGGATGCCTCATCACCCCATCTTCAACCACACGCTTCTCTTGGTGCCACCGCATATCCGTTGCCGTCTGCCTTGATAAAAACAATCTCTGCAACCTCGGTTTCAAGGGAAAATGCCGCAACACTTTTTAAGGAATCTTTGATTTGTTATTTTGACTGTACTTCCACCTCAATTCCCCGCACACCGGACACTCTTGTAACACACTGTGCTCCTTCCAAAACAGTACACAATCATTTAAGCACGCATTTATGTTATCGTAGCTAAATCCTAAATTCTTTCTTAACTTTTTCGCCTCATAATAAGATTTAAGAAGTGTCTCCCCCTCCGGCAAAGTATCTTTTATCGAGCTCAACACATCTTCAAACGCCTTTACAGTCAAATTATTTTCTGACTTCAGATGAAGTAACCTAACAACGAAAGACAACTTGGAGTACTTCTGACACCCGGGATACAAGTCTCTCTCAGCATCCGCCCATAACTTGGTATACGCAGAAAATCCGTCTCCAGACCCAGACTGGACTGTTACAGGATCTGGTATATGGCCATCAACCCCTGCTCCCGCCTCAAAATCTTCTAACATGTCTCTCATATCATCATTTATGTTTCCCTCAGAATCATCGCTGCCCGGTTCAGGTTCTAAATTCACCACCCAGTTAGGAACTTCTGAAATTAACTCTCCGTGAAATACCCAATGAGTGTAACTCTGGTCAAACCCAATTATTAATAAATGATCCTCTATCTCGTCCACACGTTGGAAAAACACATTTATACATCTCTTACGTGGACATCTTATCAGACCCCGACAATCTGCATAACTACGGGCAACACTCACAAAATCACGAACATCATCACTATACTTTGCATCAATGGAAGCCAACCTAACCCCTCCACCATTTCCGGAAGCGTCTGACCCTCAAATGTGAGGTCATTAAAGTCGGCCAGTTTGATGTCACGCTCGACAACAATCAAGCGCGACATAATGATTGTTGTATGCTGCTCCACTGTCAAAGCTCGAGTGGAAGATTGTTCCTCATCAGTCTGGCCGCTGGTACGTGCTCGTTTACTCATTTTTTAATGAATCTGCACAAAATAATGTTCGCACAGTTAGAACAACGTCCGAACGCAAAAAAAAAAAACCGTCCGAACCTAAATATATACGTCCGGACGTGTAATATAAGCGTCCGGACAATGACAAAATGTTAATGTATCGGTTTTGGATACCCGTCCCAACCCTAAGGAGATAAAAAAAAACTATTTAAATTTAACATCAAAGCGTCTGCACTGCGTTGAAAGACAGTTCGGACATCTCAACCCTAAGACGATAAAAAACTATTTCAATTTAACATTAGAGCGTCCGGACTTCCTTGAAAGAGAGTCCGGACATAATCAAAACGACAATTTATACCACCGAAACACTACGACAAGAGTCCGAACGCCCAAACAAAAGTCCGGACACCCACATAATGTGTTCGAACGCTGTGTGAACGATGACCGAGTTAACTCAGCCATAGCAGCGTCCCTCCACCTCCCCCACTCGCCCAAAAAATACACCAGAACACAAACTAATATACTTAAAACAAACCTAACACTTAACATTATCAATTTATACGTAAAAATCAATCAAAAAACACAATCTACTACACAAAAAATAGAATTGAAATTCTATACAAAAAACTATATAAAAAAGAAGTTTTTACCACTAAAATCTTGTTAAAAATAAGAAAAACATACCTGGATGTTATTAGATATACGAGAGATTGATATTACGTCGAGATTTATGAAGAAAAAACTTGAGTTTTGAGAGTTTTTTTCGAGGGAAAACAAACGGTGTTCGTGAAAATGACGAACTGTTCGTCTTTTTAAAAATACGTCGAGTGCGTCCGGACCCTTTTCTTGCCATCCAGACGGATGTTTGCACACTTGGCCCAATCATCGTACTTTGTATTAATGTCAAACTTTAAACCGTTTAAAACTGTTCGGCATAATTAATACGTCCGGACGTTGTATTAATGCGTTTGAACGTCTATTCCGGATGTTGCAATGAATTGACGCGACATGGAAGCGCATATTTGGCTGAATATACGGCGAATCACGTCCGGACGTCAGGAACACGTGATGACGGATACAACCGTTTTCAACTTTCGTATAACAAAAACACGTGTATGTCATGCGACGGTTTAGTGAACGTCCGGACTGGATAAAGCACGTTCCAACGGGTACCTCATTTGCAGATGCGATGCATGAGTCAGAACGCGCATGTAGATACTGCTTATAAAAAAAGGCGAGGTACGTCCGGACGTATATATCAAACGTTCGGACTGGTACAACCGTTTTTAACATTCGTAGAACAAAAACACGTGTACGCCAAGCGACGGTTAAGTGAACGTCCGGACTGTATAAAAAACCGTTCCAATGTGTGCGTCACTTACTTTCGATAGTGATGCACGAGTCCGGACGCTCCTGTAGAGAGTCCGAACGGATAGCAGATTTATTTCACAATTAAATTAACACAATTTAGTTTATTTCACAAAACCTAATTTATATAAATGGATTAATTTAAGTAAATAATTTAATTTATTTCATTTAACTAAATATATTTTGGCACAAATATTTAACTTATTTTCTTTATTTTAAATACATAAAAAATATATAATTAATCATATTTTTATATTAAATATCAATTATAACCAATCATCAATTTAATTATAACTACTGATTTAAATATCAATTTAATTACTAATTATCCGTTTAAAATGTAATAAACTTAATCTACTGAAAAAGACATAATTAATATAAAATATAAAAAATAATCCAACAACTGAATAAAAAACCACAATTGTAATGTCTATTACAAGCTACAAACGGTCCTTTAAAATGATAAATAAATAACTAAGTTTAAAGCAGAAACAGAAGACTAGTTCAAATCACGAGCTGCGACTGGCTCGTCCAAGTCTTGTCCGAGGGCATCACGAACATGCGCCAAATGCTCCTCCATATTATCCACCCGTCTGACGAGTGTCTGCAGCTGTACCGGAACGGTATGAACAGACTGGGACAATTGAGACAATTGTTCTCTCATCCTTATTAATTCCCTGTGCATAATATTAAACTCTTCCGTTATAGCCCTACCTGTCAGAGCAAGTTTCGTCTTCAGACCGGTCAAGCGGCATTGGAGCTCCATGCATAATGAATGCGTCGGCTGCATGATCGCCCGAATACACTCATTTAACTCTGCTAAATACGCGTCTGCCCAGGCTGGTCGCTCTGTCTGTCCTCCGACATTGGAAATACTTCTTCCAGATTGTTCCATGGTCAACCTAGCAAAACCGTCCAAACATGAGCATCAACCGTTCGCACGAAATTCCAACTGCGTCGTTTAAATTTTAGGACGTCCGGACATAATAATAGACGTCCGCACGTACAATAACAGTCCTGACGATTTACAACAAGTCCGGACGTCGTGAAATGACGTCCGAACGTGGTTCGACGAACACTATCCAAACAGCCTAATTTTATAAAATAAAACACCATAACAATCGACGTTATTTAATCGAAATACATAAATAAAACAACATAAGAAACGTTTTACCTGAACTTATTTGAGAAATCTTGAATGGAGAGTGAAATCCGAGAGAAAAGTACGAGAGTGAGTTTGAGATTTTGACAAATTCTGTCGGTTTAATGTGGCCAGTACCCGTCCGAACGTCTTATACTAGTGTTCGGACGGGTTTCAACGGTTATACTAACACGTGGCCCTATCAAATTTAACGTCATTAAATATGCCTGATTCGAAATGGTTCTAGAACTTATACTGTCCGAACGCTATTTCTTTGTCCGGACTGTATCGATGTCACGTGTCTGAAGTTTTGCAACGTGGAAGCACACGATTGGCCGAAGATGCATTTATAATTGTGCGGACCTTTTGTTGTACCGTCCGGATTTTGGTATTTTTTTCCGTTGGAACGTGGTTTATAACGTCCGGACATAATTGAGTATTCATGACGATTTTTAATTTGTTACTCTAGCCTTACGATTACTATTCGTTAGGTAATGTCCTTTCGAACTGTGTATCAAAGGAGTCCGGACGGGAGTGTAAAATTGTGACGATTCTAATTGTCACTCAGTTACGACGATGTGTAATTTGTCACCCTGCGTCGAGTCCGAACAGGTATCTTGAGAGTCCGGACGCTATGTTTTTTTTTGTGACGGTTTTTTTCTTCACTCATTCGCGACACGTGTATGTCGTCATACCAGCAATACGTCCAAACGGTGTTGTGACAGGTCCGAACGGTTTTGGAGTTCCTGATTGGTTTTGGGTGACGAAATTAATATTTTGTCATGAAAAATTGAGTTTAGGTGACAAAATTTGGTTTGACACCCAAAATTTTGTCACCTAAACCATAATTTCTTGTAGTGACATTAATAGCAATATTTTTCTTAAGATTCTTCACAAGGAAAAAGAAATTATGGAGTTATGCTCCTCTCTCATCCCCTTCCCCTTTCTTGATCGCTCTATTTCTCTCTCAGTGGACAAATTTATGATTGTGTAAACCGTGCCCATTTCAATAGACTTACAATATTGTAACCCCATCTACGATATTTCTGCAATTGTGAAGTCTAGCCGATTGTAAGAATGTCATACGTGCTAATTGGTGTCAGATCCGGACATGCTTGAAGTTGGAAATGGAGGCATGACGACAGAAGAGTATCGTGCACATTTCAGCATATGGGCTCTAGCTAAGGTACGTAGACAGAGAGATCCTCCCTTTACCAAATGCATCGAAATGTCTATTTTCCGAGCATAAGAAATTGTTAGACAGCCTCCAATATTTTCATATATGTATATAGGCTCCTTTATTGATTGGGTGTGATATTCGAGCAATGGACAATGTGACAACTGAACTTTTAAGCAACAAGGAAGTCATCAAAGTTAATCAAGGTATATATACATAAACTGCCAGCCGTGATCGATCTTACGATGACAATACAGAAAAGTATATCCGAAATGGTTATAAATATATGACTTCAATTTTTGGACAGACAAACTCGGAGTTCAGGGGAAAAAAGTTAAGAAGCATCAGGATCTAGAGGTAAGCTTTTTACTTTGTATCATCATATTCTTCGGATTTACAACATGCATATATGTTTATTAATTAAGTAAGATAACTTGTGAAAATGAAATTAACGCAGACTTGGGCTGGTCCTCTTGAAAAAAACAAGACAGCTCTAGTCCTGTGGAATAGAGGTCCATCAAAAGCCACTGTTACTGCCTATTGGTCCGATATAGGCCTTGGGTCCGCAACCGTTGTTAATGCACGAGATTTATGGGAGGTAAGATATATACCTGTACGCGCGTAGTTGGGTGCATCATTTGAGAACTTAATTATCATGCATAAAGCTTATATTATGCTGTGATTAATATCGACTCGTTTGGATTGTGTAGCACTCAACACAGTCGTCAGTAAAGGGACAGCTGTCCGCCAATCTGGGGCCCCATGCTTGTAAAATGTATGTCCTAAACCCCATTAAAGTTGGATGATGGTCCAAATTAAGAAGATCTTGGTACTACCAAGGGTCGAATTAGAAGAAGTGCCATGTTAACATTTCTATCTGAAGTCAATAAGGAAACTGAAGTGTACACTTAAATTTCCTCCAGAGATTACCACTTGATAAGTGACTCTCTCTCTCTCCTCAACACCATATCCCAATGGTACACATAATTGGGTATACTAGTGATAACATTTGAAAAGGAAAAGAACAAATGTTTACCCAAGAAATCTCGTAATTTGACACACAAAATGACTCAAAACTTCTAGCTAGTTAACAAACGCACCACCATAATCACTTCGAATGCTCATTAATGTAATTGATTAAGCCTTTTTCATGTAGAACCTGATGTAGGAGCATCATTTGCATCCCGAAGTATGCATTTCGGGGTAACTTAGAATCGAATTCTGGAACGTTTTACGAAGAGTTAGCAGGCGTGCAATATATCATTGGAAATCTCTACGTCTCAATTTTCAAACGCACTTAACCTGGTGCCAATTGAAGACTCCTAGAAAAGTTATGACATTTTTACTACAGTTCATCTGGACTGTCAACTGACAACAAATTTCAAAGTGCATTTAATTTCTTTTGCATTGGAATTGTATAGACTTTATTATCTCATTTTTCTAGCTTGACCATGATGTAATGAAATCGATATATGAATGAATATCCAAAATAAAGAGAAAGAACATTTGATTCAAAAATACAATTCTCGTAAGTGTCTCTTGCTTTGGAGTTGAGTGACATCGTTCTACCAATCAAGTGTCTGGCTTGGTCGCGTCGAGTGTCACCCGCAATTAGTAGCATTGAGTGGCTTCCGCTACCCTTGGTGAGTGGCATCTCAAGACTATCATCTTCCCTTAGTTCAATCATTTTCGGATTTTGCCAAGCCTTGAGGATTCCGATCTGCATCATAACCCTTTTTGAGAATTTGATAAACTTATGAACAACTTTGCTTTTAGAGGCCAAAAATAACACCCAAGTGCATCTAGAATAAAGATCAATAATTACAAAAGCATTTGATTATCCACCAAAACTATTTGTCCTTGAGGGACCCAAAAATCCAAATGAAGCCGTTGCAAAGGTCTATTAGTGGAAATAACATTTTTAGCTTTAGAAGAAGATTTCACTTGTTTACCCGTTTGGCATGCTTTAAAAATATGATCTGTTTTAGAATTCAGTTTTGGAGGTCATTCACTAGCTCATGCATTGACAATTCCGAAATCCATACTAGCATGACCTAAGCATCTATGCCACCACCAACCATCATTGGTGTTGTCAACAAAATAATTTTCAAAAGATTCACAAGCATCAATGTCAATAGTATAAATATTTTGAGTTAAAAACACTTTGCACCCTCCAAATAAGGGGGTCTTGACACTTGTTCACAATCTATTATTTTGTCACATTGCACCCACCGACTATTTATTAAAGACATTTTTCACCCTGTTAAAATTTTTTGTTAGTTTAGAACGAAATTGACTTTTTGGCCTAAAAATTACGATTTTAATATCATAAAATGGTCACTGACAAACAAATTATGGGGATAAAATTTTCATTTTCCACACCAAAAATTATTTTTCATCTAAATTGACCAAAATTTTTATCAGGTGGTGCAAAGAACCCTGGCGGTTAGGGGGTTACTTATATGCATAAAACCAGTAAAAATCACCGAAATTTTGTGGGGAGAAATCTTCTATCACAAAATAAAAAATCTTGATAACAAATTCACATTTAAAACTTTGAAAAAATTTAATAAAAATACTTCGTTTAGAACTCTTTAAATTCTATGCCTTCTCTCAGCTTCTCACCTACATGCCATCTAAGACGACTCTCGGCACACTCCTAAATATCATCTGAAAAGTGAGAACAGATAAGGGGTGAGTTCGACAACTCAGTAAGCAAAATTATTATGCTACAGTGCACTTCATGAGCCATATTTAAGAAGTGCAAAGAAATAGAAAACTATAAATCAACATCTATATAACTATAATTGTAAAACAACATTTATCTTTTCATAATAATACTATAGAAAATCTCTTTGGAAATAACTGTAGGTTATGTTTACCCCCATGAGAGGGTTGTGCATTTTTTACTTAGCTTGAGTAGAATTCAACCAAACTAAGTCAATACTATGGGTAGAGTTCTCCCTCACTAAAGTTTGGTCGTGTCCAAGTGTGCATCCGAGACGAATCTACAAAATGAACTAATCCGTTTCTAGAATGAGTGCACTCAATGGGTTGAAATTAGTACTAATTCGCTATCTCTCTAAACTCTGGGCCTCAAGGTTTGTAAATACGTAGTATATCATACTATAAACATCACTTTGAACTTTGCATCTTTCTCTTCTTTTCATGAAAAATAATGCACAAATCTTAAATAACAACGAATATAAAAAAAATTGATTTAAACACTGAAAACATCATGTAAAATCATTGGACATAAAAATAGGCTCATGTTTATACATTTCATGCTATAATCTTTGATAATTTTATCATAAAATAATGCATATAAAATTTCGAAGGTTTTCAATAAAATATGCAATTCTCAAATATCAAGAGTCCCATAGTTGGAGTGTACAAAGTCTATTTATCTCAATATTTTCATGTCTACAACAAAAGCAAGTTTTCTATCCAAAGCATATTCAATCAATAATTTTAATGCTTCAAAAATGACTTTGTAACCTCTGTCACAAAGTTAACTAATAATTAACGAATTATGCTTAAGATTATCAACTAAAAATACATTTTCAATAAGAGGGGAATGAGTTACCACCAATGTTACCTATTCCAACAATTTTTCATTTAGAGTTATCATCCATGGTAACATTTCCACCTTCAATCACGGACAAGCTTGAAAATTTCGTTGGCTGTCATGTGCCTTGAGCAAGCACAGTCCATATACCATTTTCTCATTTCCCTTGCTAGTACCGTACAAAATAAAGTCAAGATAATAATTTCGGTACGAAAAATTAATTGGGTCCATTCGGCCTAGCCTTAGTTTCCGTTGGAACCCATCTCTTCTTGAGCGACTTGCTCCCAAGTTTCTTAGAAGCAAAATCAAAGATGAGATGTCCCTCGTTGTTGCGAAAATGACAAGTGTGTTCAAGTGCACTAAAAGATATTAAAGATGAGAAGTTGGTTTTTGAAATTGAGATTTCAAAAATATTAAAAAGAAGATTTTTAATTGTAGCGGTTGATGAAAATGATCTGAAGCGGTCGACCTCTACATGAAGCAGTCGACCGGCTGTAGCGGATCATGAAAATGCTCTGTAGCGGTTAATCGGGCGCATAGGACAAAATTTTTATATCATTCAAATTTTATAACAGTTGGGCAATGACTAATTGAAGCGGTCGACTGATACAATGGTAAAATTGTCAGATCGACCCCTAACGGCTAGTTTTGATATATGACCTATATAAAGACCTTCCTAAGGTCTCAAAACGAGAGGGAATGATCACATATCATTTCTACAACTTAAGAAATATCTTAAACCTTCTTATTCATATTTCTCATATCATTCCCACATATTACATTTTCTTATCCTTGTCATTGTGTGAAACAAAGAGATAGAACTTTTCATTTTATTATCCACTCTTTGAGAGAGTTCATTTTTTTTATCTTCCTATTAAAAAGAGGTGATTCCTTTAGTGTGGTTGTTCACTAAAGAAGAAGCTTAGAGACGGTATATCTCAAACTTGGTTGGGTTCTGGGTGGTGAGCTCGAAATATCACTTGGGTTGCGAGTGTTGAGCTCGGGAAAGCATTTGGAAGGTTTTCTAGCATCTGGAAGCTAGAGTGTACACTGTTTGGAAGATAGTGGGAAAATCTTAAGGCTCGATAAAGGAACTTGAAGGGTGGATGTAGGCGGGTTTGCCGAACTACTTAAAAATAGCGTGTATGCTTCTTTAACCCTACTATTTATAGTGAGCACTTATTTAATTATCACATCAATACTTGTATAAATACTTGTGCTAAATGCTAAATTATCTTTCACTTTGAAAATACGATTTTAGGGATTAAAACCGAAAAAGTTTGGAAACTCAACTCACCCCCTCTTGGGGTGCCTTAATCCTAGGAATTACAAATTTGGTCTTTACAAAATATTTCAAAAAATATTATGAACATGTATTCTAATGTTTTATTCTTTAACTTGATTTGTTCCTCATGAATAATTTCAAGAATATGCCATGTATCTCTGGCACTAGCACATGCTGAAATTCTATTAAATTATCATCTATCTAATGCACAATATAAGATATTCATAGCCCTAACATCTAGAGAAATTTTATTTTTATCTAGAGACATTCATTTTCATTTTTGAAAGTTTCAACCTTTTTTGTGGGAACATATGGAGCATTTAAAATATAAAGTCATAAATCATAATTTATTGACTAAAAGTAGATTCTCATTCTAGCAATCCAATAGGTAAAACTAGTTCTTTTAAAAGAGGGTGATCTAATAGTAGAAATTCCTTTAATATGAGAGTTAAAATTTAGGGTTGTGATTTAGTGTAAGTTGCTATGTTAAAAGTGAGCATCAAGCTCTAATACCAATTGAAATATCAAGGATTAAAATAACCCAAGAGGGCTGGTAAAACTTTTTCGAAAATAACTAAAAAATTTAAGTTTCTTTATCTAACCAAACAAGTGAATGAAAAGACTAGTGTTAGAAAAATCAATTGCTCGAATTTTTTAGGTGGTTCGGCAACCTTGCTTACGTCTACAAATCAAGCTCCCCAAGCTGTTTTACCGAGTCTTGAGACTTTCCACTATCGTCCCTTCCAGACAAGGGAATAGATTTTACAACGAAAGCTGGTGATATACCTTTACCAAAATGTTCAAGAGTTCTCACACTCTCCTCAAACTTTTGAATAATGATATATAGAATTTAACTCTCTCAATGACTATATGAATACAATGAAGTTCTATCTCAAAAGCTTATACAATAAATAATGATCTAAAGTCATTGATTTGTGTCAAAGCTTTTTAAAATGGGAAGCCAAGGCTTAGAGATGATATGCACAAAAATTATAAAGTTGAACAAGCATGGAACATCTCTAAGTTTTCCTTTTGAATACATTAATTGGAAACCGATCCTTTTATATCATGGGAAAATTTTACAACTATCGGTCAGCCAAGGTACTTAGACCGGTGGACTGGTATCTTGGAATTTAAAATTCAAAAATATTGATAACACTGAACTACCAGTCGACGGGAACACCTTTGCGGTGGATTTGATACCTGTGATCACTGTTAGCGTAACTTTGTTGTTCAAGTCGAGTAACCGTATTGGTCGAGTATTTCTTTTCAATTCGATGCTCGAATATGTTTTCAACTTTGTTGTACTGATCGAGTAACTGTATAGTGAATTCGCTTAAAATAAAGTCATGAAAAATTTGGTCTATCCACGATTGCATCCGACAATGGACGGATACAAGCGGTATACGTTCAGGTCGATCGAAGGTTATCCAATATTGAATTCAGTTAAAAAAAGAGACGATGGAAAATTTGGCCTCTTTACAATTGCATCTAGTGTGCAACCAGTAGTTCATCCGGTAAGTCAAATACTCATATTTTTAATTAAGGTTTGGACTATGATTTTATAAATTAACTTATAGAATATCTCTTTAAAGAATTTGGAATTTATCAAATATCTTTAGGGTTTAGAAAAATTTGATCAAAATAAATTTTCTAAATTTCTTGAAAATTGGTGTGTGATCAAGCCTCTCTCAATGTAATGAGCTATATTGTTACAAATTTATATCCTAAGGTCTTCATGCCTTGAATTCCTTACTCTTCAATCTTTGTGACTTGGCTCTTAAACATTTATCTTTTTGGTCTTGAAGATGTACGTTTTGTAGTTAATCAATTTATTGTAACCATCAAAATCTCTATTTTGAATTAAAGTCAACATCCAATAACTTTTCATAAGAGTTATATCATCTATCTCTACAATTTTTTGTGAACTCCAACACTTTTTTTCAAAAAAAACTTTATCAAATCATCTATCTAGCCACTTTTTTACAAACGTCAATATAAATCAATCTCCAACTAAACATCTTTTAAACATTTCACTAAATTTTCACAAACCGCTCTAAAAGAAAATAAAACCAAATACTTATGCTAATAAGAAAATTTTCATTAGAAAATATTTTTTCTTTTCATTTTTGAAGCATCCCGTTCATGTTTGCAAGCAAAAAAAAGTTTTAAAATTTGTATCACATTCACTTTTCAATAAGTCTAGCACCTTTTCATTAAAAAAATAAATTTATCAAATAATCTGTGTTGACACTTTTTCAGAAACTCCAACACCTATTTCGTTTAAAACAACTCTATCAAATAATGTCTTCATTTTTTTTATTTTACAAATCTTAATAAAATCTAAGCTACCTGAAATAAAAATAAATTCAATTGAAATTTTTTGACATAGTGAAACATAGAAAGTTTACTTAATCTTTTCTGTCAAGGTAAACTAACTTAATGATTAGAAGTAAAACTTTATTGAGGATTGAAAATAATTTTAGAGGCACAATCATGGTGATACGTGAAATTAATTTTGAAACTAAAAAATGTATTTGAAACCGCTAACCAAAAGTACCTACACTTTTCTTTTTCTATCTCCATCTGTCTTTCTCTCACTTGCCATTTTCTTTTGCTCCCCGGTGCTCTTTTTGTTTTGGTTCCTTAAATTATGGGTAAAATATTGCTAGATCTATAGAATTTTTTGAAATTTTTTTAAGAAATTTAGTTTGAAGATGAGGGCGCTGACAACCTTTTTTTCGTTGTTTGTCATTTCAAAATGAAAGTATGCACCATATTTGTCATGTATATGTGGTTGATTGTCTCCCAAAAAAATTAGGTATGGTTTTTTTTGGTAAGTAAACTTAGTTCTGGTTGTTAGTTAAACTTACAAGTGACGCAAAAACAAAGATCACAAATCTGTGACAATACATTTCATCAGAGAACGTGCAAACCGTCTCCCCACGCTTTTGTAAAAGGTTGGCACATATTTTGGGCGACAATCCAATTCGCTACCCATCTCTGAGGCGGCCAAATTCGTCATAAAAGCTGGAATTACGTCCGGATGATTTTTCAAAAATGTTTGCATAGACGTTTCAGTACTCGCATGGTTTACACGCTTTTGATGCAAACGTCTGTGCAAACAGCTGCTAACTATCCGCAGTGTAAAACCATCCAAGTGCCACTAACAGAACTTTCAGCCTATAGTGGGCCTCCACGTTGCACGTTTGCCCACCATTACACGTCCGCAAGTCCAGAAACGTCCAAACAGGTTAAGATTATAGAAGATTTTTCTCACGGTTCAAGATTTGGCATTTAACGCGCATGAATTTTATTGGTCCATGTGGAAAATGTACCCGTGTGCATGGTCTTGAACCGTCTGGAAGCTGTCGATGAATTTAATGTTAAACAAAAAAACATTTGAATGACAAAGTTCCTGTAACCGGCACTCAATCTTCTCTCGTTTCTCAGACCTCTCACTTTTTAGTCTTTCCTCGTTATTTCAAGGAGTTCTACTTATCTAGGTAGGGTTCTCGTGTTTTTATATTGACTTTTCAATTAAAAATGTTAAATTTCTACCTTATTTATGCACAAAAATTCGAAGTACTTTCAAGCCACCACCGCCGGATGGTGGTCGATCATCGTGTCGATAGGACTATGTTAGGTTGTAGGATTGGTTTGACAATAAGTTTGTAATGTTTGGTATTATTTTGCGATGGTTGTAGAGGTAGGAAGGAGGACGTTCATGGTCGAGTCCACTCGGTAGTCTTCCCCGATCCTTGCAGACGGAATGTACGTACTTACTGTTCGAAGGCTTAGTATTTCTAACTAGAGCTGGACAATCTCCGTGTAGGTGCCGGTTTTGAAAAAATTGACACCTACACCGTTAAGGGCAAAAACCGGCCCTTAGCGGTGGCGGTTTCCGGTTATCCTACATTCATATTGAGCCATTTTTTTAGCATTTTACGCACTTGGCCCACTGTATTTTTTCTTTTTTCTTTTGGTCCATTAATCACATATGAATAAAATCTAAACTAATGAAATCCAAATTCCAAAATCAATAAAATTAAAGATCATTTTAAAAGATAAGATTAGAATTTAAAGTCCAAAGTAATAGAGATGTCATTGTAAGTAGAAACTATTACCTTTTGAAAAATCCAGTTTAGACCCTAATATACTTAGATGGGAGAATATGCGTTTTTCCTCTAATTAAAAAATCAATGACAATTTTAAAACATGTTCAAAACCTAGTAGGGTTTCCCTTGGTTTCACAAGGAAAATCAAAAAATTCAGCAATTTTTGAAATTCGCTGGAAGCCGCTCGAGCGCTTCTCAAATGCTCGTCGAATGCTTATGTTTCTCTCTAAAATTTTAACTGAGCGCTCGAGCGCTTTTCAAACTCTAGTCAAACGTGATGACTCTGTCTGAATTTTTGAACTAAAATGTTATTGAGTGACTGATTTTGCAAGCATGGTATAAATTTAATAGTGATTTGTCAATTTTAGAAATTTAGACAATTTGTTAGAATCTCATAAAAACTCTTAAACTCATACATTGATTTAAAATTTTTAGTGGTAGAATCTCGACCTCTTGACTTATATTATGCGATGTACTTACCAAAGTTTGACATTAAACTCTTTAATTAGGATTCCAATGTCTTCATATATACCCTTTTAAATACAATAAATTTGTAATTTTTTCTACCAAAATTCTAAATAACTAGTTCATTCACTTAGCAAGCTTCTTGGTAACTTGAATGTAAGTATTTGATTAGACAAAACCAACAACAAATCTCAAATATTTAGGTAAACTAAACTATTGAGTAGACTTTGTCATGCTTCTAGAATAGTATGTCTTCAGGTGAAACTAAAGTTTAAACTATTGAGTAGAAATTAAACTAAAAAAATTAAAAAACTAAAAAAAAGTCCCAGTTTACGGGAACCGCCAGTTTTTTCAAAAAACTAAACCTACACCGGCACCTGTTAGACAGAGAAAAATTTGAAATTTTCCGGTGGCACTGTGCAGCCCTATTTCTAACCGCTGTTGTTTTGTTTAAGTTAACTTTAGGATTTTTATTATGTGTTTTCCAAACGTCTTTATTTAGACCGCGTGCATTGAGTCGACTCCTTATTTCCTTTAACCGTCATCACATTTTCAATAGCGTTCGCACGCGATTCGTAGTTTCTTTTCTCTTGTTGGGTGTTTTTTTTTATCGGTTTAAAGTAAAAAAAAATAATCGTTATTTTGAGGCTTGTACACGGTATATTGCGTTCGCACTCTCTTTGTTATTAAACAGTAACATTTTCATTTGCACCCGGATGTTGTTTATAACTGTGCGAAGGGTTTCCACAGATAAAGTTCCGTTTGGAGAGAGAGAGATTAAAGTATCATTTTTCTTCATCTAGCTCTTTGGTCGAGAGCTCCACGCAGCAGGATCGTTGCAGTTCGTCAGGTTTCATGACACTAGAGGAGTAGAGAGCTAAGATGCTCACTTGATCTGTAATTGTTGAGCATCAGGTCTCATTTCTCGACTTTGAGAAGATGAACTTTGGGGGCCGGAGTATCGGGGATATCATGAATGATAAGGGTTGGATATCGTATCTTACGACCTAAGATACTGCACTGCTAGATATTTTGGATATTGTTGCAGCAGTTTGGGAAATCACTCTACGTTGAGTGTCCTTCCAATTTTTGGCGGGCTTCCTAGCGGCATTAATGGAGAACCAGAGGTTGGTGAGAGCCTTCCTCGTAGCACCGAACAAACTTCATATGGAAGGTGTCTCCCATATGTTCTAAGGTCGAGACCTGGTAGTCACTGGATCCTTCATAAGCTAGAATGATATGCTCTTATTCTTGCATATCATGCACTTGATATTTGCCTTTTGCATCGAGTTGAGGCGGAACACAACAGAGTTTCCCATTGCGAGGGGAGAGCTGATGTTGATCGTCACCTGAGTAGCGATTATGGATATTACTCTATATTTCTCTCACACTTCGGGCGGAAGCAAATACACCTTTTGAGCACTGGATTGTCTTACGGTCTTTTCTTGACGCAGATCCCACATTCTTTGGGTTTCACTGATATACCGGATGAGAAATGGAGGAACCCTCTTGGTGCAATCTCCCA
Source organism: Myrica gale (assembly GCA_963930655.1). Lineage (NCBI taxonomy): Eukaryota > Viridiplantae > Streptophyta > Magnoliopsida > Fagales > Myricaceae > Myrica > Myrica gale. Next base: position 8,759,583 of record OZ005619.1, on the reverse strand, counting down.
GAAATTTTTTTTTCTGAAATCAAACTCATCGTATTAATGAAATTAGACTAAAACCGAGTTCACATCACAGTTCAAAAAAAAAAGAATACAAGCAATATCCGGAAAACCAGAAATAGAAGTGCGAGCTGCCCAGTAAGCCAAAAGATACGCCTGATGATTAAGTCGATGAGGAACCCAATATAAAAACCACGAGGACTGAGCTTTCAAAGTCTGGCGAAGAGAGAGAGCACCATATCCTCAATCTTCCAGCAAGGGGGAAGATGATGGTTGTCAATATCCAGCGAGAGAAGTGTGGAATCAGTCTCAAAAGATACACAAGACCATATCTTCTGAGAGACTACTTCAACAACACAAACACAAGTCAATGTTTCACCCACAAGTGGGTCCATAGCTCTAATTCGCTCAGTGTACACAGTACAAAGGGAGCTAGAAGTGTCTCTGCAATAGACAACTATGTACGATCCGGATCGACGGATAGTCACGTCGAGGTGGAAAATATGTGTTTTCCCTCTAATTAATAAATCAATAAAAATTTTACAACATGTTCTAAAATTGTTCAGCCTAGATACGCATAATAATCAACTCAGTCAACAAATAGGCAGCGAAAAATTAAATCAAACTTCAATCACACAAAGAGACAAGAATTTGGTGACGAAGTGGAAAACCTTTGAAATACCATTTAAAGAAAAAATCATTTCGGGCTAGCAGCCACCTAGAATCAACTAAGAAGAAAACCTTACAAACAATGATTCAGACACGGGAACCACTGTTGCTTGACTCTGACAACCCTGATGTAATAATCTAAACCTCCGTGCGGCATTCCCCTCAAACCTTTGAGGATCTTCTTATGGATTCTTCACCGAACAATCTTGTTCTTTAGCACGCTTTCAACACCACGAAGGTTACAAAGATATTTGATCGAAGAATAGAGAAAAACTTGTCAATCTTGAAACACAAATCTTCTTGAGTTTTTCTCTCAAGGAAGGAGGCACTAAACTTCTCAATGGAATCCTCAATCAGGTTTAGGACGGCCTCCCACGGAACCTAGAAGGGTTTCCCTTGGTTTCACAAGGAAAGTCCAAACATTGAAATTCGCTGGAAGTCGCTCGAGCGCTGTTCGAGTGCTGGTCAAACGCTATGTTTATGTCTAAAATTTGCACTGAGCGCTTGAGCGCTTGTCAAACACTAGTCAAATATGATGACTCTGCCTGAGTTTTTTCCAAGGACGCTCGAGCGCTTGTCAAACGCTGGTCAAACGTGATGACTCTGTCTGAATTTTTCCAAGGGCACTCGAGCGCTGGTTGAACATGATGAAGACTTTGGGTAGACCATGAACTCTAACTCTTCAACAAATGTGGGGACCAAATATACAACTCGATCAAGACATATTTTGACACGGAATTATGCCAATACAAAAACGCACTAACAATGAAGTCAAACTTCGAAGGAGTCCTAGAAGAGGCAAATGATGGACGAACAGAGAACCAAGCTGAGTAATATTCCTGATACCGATGCAACACATAAGTCTTTAGGTCATTGATATTTGAAGACCTGTTCTCATGCAGAGCTTTGTTGCGATTCTCCCATCGTACATTAATAACTAGGGCCACATTGAGGATGAAGGCCACAAAAGAGTTGGGAGGAATGCCCAAGAAGGCTTCTGCATTAAGCAAAGAATGGATCCAAGAAGAGCAGAAAGAGTGTCCAGGGATGCAGGTGATATCTAGCGGCCAAGCTAAAAGCATCCACAACGTACGTGCTATATAGCAATCCGAAATAGATGGAGAATAGTTTCCGCTTGCTCCCCACAACTACCACAACACATAGAGGCTGACAATTCAGTAGAAGCCAAACGAAAATATGGAGCTCGGACTGGTATTGCTTCCCCTGCAACTTTCCAAAGCAGGAGTTTAAGGCGATCCTACAAGTGGAGTTTCCAAAGTTTGGACCAATCCTTCTTACTTAGAATAATACGAGGAGGATGTATAGCTTCTTGCAGTTTTTCCACAACACCTTTGATAGAAAAACTTCCTCTAGGATCTGAATACCAAATAATAGAATCTTGAAGTTCAGGAGACGGGGTGGGAGTGTTATAATATAATCCATAGTAACAGGATTAAAAAAATAATGCAACAATTAAACATTACAGCTCCCGGAATGCACGTCAGCCAGTTCAGGCACCCATTTTACCTCGCAATTCTGTAATGCTCGTGACTGCCAGAGAGGACAAAAACCAGCTACACAAGGGAGCCAATGATCCTCCATGATGCTAATCGATGCACCATTCTGAGGAACAAAGCACACCTCGGATTTGAGAAGTTCACAAATTTTTGAAAGACCTTGCCATGTGATTGAAGCTCCTGATTTGGCGCTAGACCTTCGAAAAGTGGCAACTGGAAAATACTTAGCTTTAAAGAGATTGACCCATAGAGTATGAGGTTTAGTCATAACGTACCAACCTAATTTCATAAAAAAGGCTTTGTTGATATCCGACATGTTGCGGATACCCAGACCTCCATCTTGCTTAGGTTGATAGATTGAATCCCAAGCCATAGGGGTATAGTTTCGATTCTTGTTCACTGGGAAACCATGCTAGAAATCTTTAAGCAACCTGTCCACCTTATCACACCAGCCCACTGGCAGCATAAAAGACTGCTTGTGACAATGTTTTACATTTCCACTCGGATAGATTGAATTCTACATGTCCACCTTGTTGTCTTTTTGCATCTCTTTGAGCCCAAGATAGTTTGTAATGAGTTGCTTCATATTAGTGTGAGTCCTAGGATTAAGGCAACCCAAGAGGGGGTGAATTGATTTTCTAAACATTTCGCTCTTAACCACCAAAAACGTGTTTGCAAAGTAAATATTAATTTAGCACAAGTATATATATGCATTAAGTATAAATAAGTGCTAAATATAAACATAAGGGTAAGAGAAGCAAACACTTGAGTTTTAGGTAGTTCGGCAAACCCGCTTACATCCACCCTCAAGCTTCTTCATCGAGCCTTTAGGTTTTTTCACTATTCTTCAATAGCATACACTTTAGCTTCCGGGTGCTAGAGAACCGTATAAGTGTTTTCTCGGGCTTAACACTCAAACCCACCCAAGTGGTTTTTCGGGCACATCACACACAACCCACCCAAGCTTGAGATATTCCCTCTCTAAGCTTCTTCTTTAGTAAACAACCCTCACTAAAGGAATCAACTCTTTTGATATGAAGATTGAAGAACAAGACTCTCTCAAAGAGAGATATGAAATTGGAAAGCTCTATCTCTTGATTCACACAAAGACAAAGATATGAAAGTGTGTTTTGTATGAATAATATGAGAAATATAGAATATGAAGGTTTGAAATATTTTTCAAGTGATCTAAATGATACGTGGTCGTTGTGTATTAATTTTAGATGTCATTTATGCCGACATTGGAGAATCACTTGTTATTCGAAGAAGTTTGAGTTCAGCCCATTAAGATTGTGATGCATGGTTGCGGACAAACATCTTTCAAAAAATATGCACTTCTCATGGCAAGGTTTGTGATATTATCATTGATAGTGGAAGTTGTGAGAAGGTGGCGGCTGAAGACATGGTGAAGAAGCTGAAAATTAAGACACGACCTCATCTTGAACCTTACAAGCTTACGTGGTTTCGAAAAGGAAACGAGGTGAAGGTAAATAAACGTACTCTTGTTCAATTTTCTATTGGCAAGAATTATAAAGATGGAGTATTATGTGATGTTGTGCCTATGGATGCTTGTCATTTACTTCTTGGTAGACCATGGCAATATGATAGATAAGCTATTCATGATGGGTTCAAGAATACTTATGATTTTTTCAAAGATGGAGTAATGATCATTTTGGGTCCTTGTGTTTGGAGAAATCTCCCAAACCTTATAAAGGAGAGGGAAATAATTTACTCTATATGTGATGTTGAGAAGGAATTGGTGTGTTCTAACGAAGTTTGTGCTCTTGTGGTGATGGAAGAAAATGAAGAAGTGAATGAACCACCTCTTATTACACAATCTCTTCTTGAGGAATTCCTTGATGTCATCCCCGAAGAAATTCCATATGGTCTCCCTCCTGTGAGAGACATTTAACATTGCATTGATCTTGTACCAGGTTCCATCATTCCAAACAAAGCACCCTATAGGATGAATCCTAAGGAGAATGAAGAATTGCAAAGGCCAGTTGGGGAGCTTTTGGCTAAAGGCTTGGTCAAAGAAAGCATGAGTCCTTGTGCTGTCCCAGCACTTCTTGTACCAAAGAAGGATGAAACATGGCGGATGTATGTTGATAGTAGAGCGGTGAACAAGATTACCATCAAATATCGCTTTCCTATTCCTCGCCTTGATGATCTTCTTGACCAACTTCACGGTGCTTCTATATTTTCAAAGATAGATCTTCGAAGTGGTTATCATCAAATTCGAATGAGGCCGGCAGATGAATGGAAGACCGCTTTCAAAACTCAAGATGGTCTTTTATGAGTGGATGATTATGCCTTTTGGGCTTTCTAATGCTCCTAGCACCTTCATGCACCTTATGAATCATGTCTTTAAATCTTTTATTGGGCATTTTATTGTTGTCTACATTGACGATATCTTGGTGTACAACAAGCATAAGGAGCAAGACTTTGAACATTTTCGGCAAGTGTTCACAACTCTACGGGAGCAAACGTTGTTTGCCAATTTGAAAAAATGTCTTTTTTCTTTACGGAGTCTTATCTTTTTAGGCTATGTGGTGTCTAACGAAGGGATAAAGGTTGATCCTAGCAAGATTGAAGCAATCACGACTTGGCCTATACCAAGGTCGATTCATGATATTTGAAGCTTTCATGGTCTTGCATCATTTTATTGAAGATTCATCAAAGGATTCAGCTCTATCATTGTACCGGAAGCTCGAATCCTTTGCCAAATTTTGACATTTTGTTCAAAGTTGATTGTGACGCTTCTAACGTTGGCATTGGTGTAGTACTTAGCCAAGAAGGAAAGCCTATTTCCTTCTTTAATGAAAAGTTTAGTGAGTCTCGCAAAAATTATTTCACTTATGACAAAGAATTATATGCTATTGTTCGAGCCTTGCATCAATGGAGCCATTATCTCCTTCCTAAGGAGTTCATCTTATTCTCAGATCATGAAGCCTTGAAGTATTTGAATAGCCTACAAAAAATCAATTCTCGACATGCCAAATGGATGAGTTTTTACAATCATTTTCCTTTGTTCTCAAGCATAAGGTGGGTGCTCAAAATCAAGTGGTTGATGCTTTGAGTCGTCGACATTCTTTGCTTTCTACTATGCAAGTTAATGTTTTTGGCTTTGAAGTGGTGAAAGAGCTTTACAAGGAGGATCCCTACTTTGCCAATGTATGGGAAGAATGTTCTAAGGGTCCTTATTACTCCTTTTTATTACAAAATTGTCATCTTTTCAAAGGCAATCAATTGTGTATTCTACAATGCTATTTGAGGAATGTCATTATCATTGAAGGTCATGGTGGTGGACTTGCTGGTCACTTTGGTAAAGTTAAGACTCTTTCTCCTATCAAAGAATTTCTATTGGCCAAAAATGGAGCGAGATGTTATGAGACATGTGGAGCGTTGTAGAGTTTGTCACATTACCAAGAGTCATGGCCAAAATACTGGGTTATACACTCCACTTCCAATTCCTAATTCACCTTGGGAAGTTCTCTCAAAAAGAATATTGAAAGTATTGCAAAAGAGAATGATACTTTGAAAAGTCAAGTCATATCTCTTAGAGATGATCTTGCAAGGACCACAAAAGAAAATGAAAAACTTTTGCAAAGTGAGTCAAGTATTTTGATTGTTGAAAATGACACCTTGAAAGTGAAAGTTGACTCTCTTACAAATGATCTTGCAAGATTTACTCAAGGAAAGAAAAAACTTGACATTCTTCTTGGTTCTCAAAGGTGTTGCTTCAACAAAAATGACATTGAAAGCATCGTTATATATATGATTGGTCCTGATCATCCTTCATGTCATGGATATTTTGTTCATGTCATGGACTATTATGTCATGAGCATCACTGAACATGTCACGTTTTTCCTAATAAAAGACACCTAACGTGGGTAAAAAGGTCGGTACTGTACCAAATTGTGAGTAGGTGAATCCTTTTAGGAGCTTAGTGCAACTACACCAAGGTACATATCAAGGTAACTTGCTACCTAACTACTTAAGTAATAATCTATAATTGTTACTTAAGTTATATGCCCTCAAAATTACTTATCTGAATAATTATTTATTTAGATGTCACATGTTTACATTTTTTAATTAGACATTTTGTTGTGACATAAGATGTTACACGGATACTTTTAAGTGACATTGTAGAAAATTCATGTCAATGATTAATGAATCAAAGGCGGGGGAGTATGACTCTTCAAAAGCGAAGTACATATTTATATACAGTAGGTCTACACTCGTTATGCCTCTATTAAATAGGACGATGGACTCCATCATTGAGGTGGTGACCTTAAGCAAACGTGTGGATACACTATAAGAGTACATGCATTGAACGAGATTAAATATAGATATCTTCTGGAAGTGATCACTGATGTTGAGAAGATATTCAACATAATTAATTTGTTGTATCCTTAGACCTGATATGGTTATGCAGGTCTGTTTGTAGTGTACTTGTGTTTTGACCGAGTCATTTGGTGATGATCTTTCTAGGTAAAATATTTTAGACAACGTTGAGTCTTGTACATGATGAATAAGTTTGTATTAATGCTCAAAAATGAATCCACCAATCTCTTGATGAGACAGTATAATCGATATATCTGTATAGGGTTGGACTCGAAAAGAAATCATTGGCCAATGAAATTTTGAAAAATATTTTTTGAAATTATTATAACTATAAAATAAAAATGAGTGACTAGGGAACTGACTTTAAATGCGTAAAATAAACAAGGATGAGAAACCTTATGATGTAAGCGAGCAATTGAAAAAAAAAATCTGGTTAGATCTGTTAAGATCTTCTGGTGTTGTTGCCTCTTCCAAGATAACACAACTTGGTAAGGTTTCAATCAAAGAATAAACCAAAGAGGGAGGAGGAGAGCAAAGATGACCAAAAAATCGGCCAGACCGGCCAACCCGGACCGGTTTTGGCCAATCTGGGCCCGAACCGAACCGATTTTGGACAACCTGGACCGAGACCGGTATACTCCAGTCCGGTTCCGGGTTACCCATATGGAAAACTGGAACTAAACCGGAGTATACCACTCCAAACCGGCCCAAAATGGCATGGCCCAAACTGACCCAAACCGAACCAGTGAAACCGGGGACCGGACTGGATCGGACCGATAGAATGACTGGTCCGGTCCGGTCCGGTATACACACTTCACAAAATGGCCGGTTTGGCCGGCCGGACCGGCCGATGGACAGCCCTAGTTACAACTATACGATGGGTAATAAGCTGAGTAGGAACGTAAGTAGTTATCATGTTGAGGAGTTGGAATTTCTGCTGACTTGGAGCTGCTGATCCAAAGCTTATGTTAAGACTTCATCTTTAATTTTCTACCCTTTTTAATACTCCAGTTGGTTCCTCATCTCGGCTATGTAGTTCTACACAATCAAGCCACCACTATGGAAAAAAACCCATTGAAATTCTAGCAACTGCATTCCCTTTATTCCCTTTAGTTTCGGTTTTCTTGGAGGATTAATTGAACGTAAAAGCTTTATAATTATTGTGCCGCGTTGATTCAATTTTTATTAACTGAATTTTGATGCTTTTGACGTTGATTATTGGCTGATTTCAATGCGAAGGGATGGTCGTGATTTAAGGTTTCCGAGATTATCTAAAGCTTTAAACGAGAAAGTTGGGTAGAATTTGATATTTAATGGTCGGTTTAATATTCTGCTGGACTTCTGGGGTTAATTGGGGCTTGATTGAGATTGGATGGCACCCCCGTTGACCGAAATTTTAATGTGTAAAAATAATTGTTTTGGGATTGCTTGCTCCTGTTGTAAATTATAGTGAATTGATTTGACGGTGAAAAAGGGCTGGACAATTCATGAAATCGAGGCTTTCGCTAAATCTGATTCTTTGAGCTAAAATATGTGATTTTGTATGAGTGACTGCTGAGTATCCGTGTCTTGTGGGTTGAGGACTTGCCTTTACATTGTACTATTCCCATTCTATATGCAGAATGGACCATTGTGGCAAAGGCTCAGCTATTATTTTTCATTTTTTGTAATTTAAGCATGACGTTAAAACAAAACAAAGGTCAGGAGAAAAAAAAAACCAAAAGAGTGGGCATGCTTGATCCGGTACTTCGCAACACAGCATCTAGATCGACCGTGTGGTATCAGCTGCCACTGCGGCTTTACACAATTGTTCATAAAAGAGGATATTAATTTCTTCCCGAAGTTGTCAACTATTTATTTCTTACAGTCAAGCTAATACAGCCAACATGATCTTTTTTCTCCTATACCCATGGTTATTGAGCAGGTTAAACCTATAAAATGACAGATCAGAATGAACAGAACACATCTGCAGCAATCTTCTGCAGCCAAGAACCACATATGAATTCCTATATTCTAGGGCTATTAGAAACCTATATTTACCATCAAGGAAACAAATACCCGATGCCTCACATTCCTCCACTGGGAAATGATATTTGGAGCCGATCCCATATGTTACACGGAACAGCCACTCATTCTAGCTGTCTCAGGGTCCTCGCATCTTCTCAACAATGTTGCGGCCTTTTTCTTCCATGTGGCGCCTCTTTTCTTCTAGTTTCTCACTCATCTTCTTTCCTATATCAAGCATCCTTGCTCTTCTACCCGTTCTCTTCGGCTTCAAATCATCTTCCTCCACGGTACTGTCCTGTTTCTCAAATAAAAATACAGGCCTAGACGAAGATCTACAGTCTGCTGCTTCCTCTTCCTGATTGCAAGTTTCTTGTGGCTCATCATTCCCTAACAAAGGGGTTTGCAATTCTTGCAAACTTCTGCTTCTATCTGCTGATAAATCACCAGAAGTTGAAGTTTCTAATTCATCAGAAGCCTCACAGATTGATTCGGCATTTTTGGGGGTTTTATGCTTGCTTTCCAAAAAACTGGCAGTTTCACTACTAGCCTGTGTCTTGGTTTTTGCTTCAGTAGGTTGAGACATGGTTATTTCATGCTCGGTTGTTGGATCATTGATCGCTTCTTGGCAAAGCCATATGAATGGAGCAACCTTCTTTGGCACCCAATCATCCTTTTCTGCCATCATCCAGGGAATGGATAGACTCTCACAGTTTGGAAGAACCAGAGTTTCTCGGATAGCTGCCTGCATGAGAGAAACAAGCTTCAGATTAAGCAACCTCCCATTATTCATACATTCTACCTGACCTCAAGTGCAGGTTTTTTGTCTGAGAAACAATACCATACTCGACCAAAACAGCACCAAAAAGACCATTTGGCAGATCATTAAAGATATGTATGGATAGGTGAGTCTAATAAGATAAGTTCAATGTATTCTTATCTGCTTTAGAATTTAATGGGGCATTTGTATTTGTACAAGTAAGAAGAGTTTATGGATCTGAGTCTATATGTATCACCGAAAGAAACCAGATATTGCCAGAGTATAATCAGTAAAAAGAAAAAAGGTATTAGTAGTAAAGAGAATATTTAAAGGAATCTTTTGTAACACCCCTAAGGAACATGGGAATTAACACCATTCCTATGTGTTCTTTTTTTCTCGAAGAGCCAACCCTAATTGCAGGGGTATTTTAGTCTTTTACTATTATCTGTTTTGGTTAATTAGCAATTTTCGTAATCCTTCCTTTTTAATGCTTAATTATGTGTTAAATGAGTTTTCTTGAGTTTTAAAGTTAAGGGAAAGAGGCCTAAACCTAGTAGGACTTAGACTTCACTTAAGAAATTAAGATTTCCATATTTAAAAGAGGGCAATAGAGTATTTTTATTCTTTCAAAATACTAAAACCATTTCCTGAATTACTATAAGCCCTAATTCTCAATTTTCGTAACCCTACTTGATGGCTTTAATGGAAAGGCTTGTAAGACCTTTTAAACCTCAAAACCTAAAACAAAAACGCCCAAGCCTTAGTACAACAAGTCAGCCCATTAAAATCAAGAAAAACCTAACCGTAGCATGAGTTTAAGCCTCTTTTTGCTACCACCCTTGAGAATTTCGAAAACCCTAACCTTCTCTCTACAAACCACACTTTCCTTTGAGTTTCAAGAAAGAGAGATAGCATCCACCTCTCAAGCACTAACCCTGGCCACTCGAGACCCAAAATCAACTATTTTCCTCCATTTAATCAGTTTCTCATTGACCTTGAAGACCGTATCAAGGTTTCAATTTTCGGTTTTCTTTCGGAAATTGGGGAAAGCTCTAATCAATTCTCTTCAATGTTTTCATCAATAGCTTTCAAGAACATTCCTCTTTCTAATAATTTTTAATATTCATATAGACCTAGTGCGAAGGAAAATTCCTTGATAAAAAAAAAAACTATTTACTTTCCCTCCATAACTCACCCGACAACCTTTATTGTATTCCTCTTCAAGTTATATTGTGAAGAAATCTCGAAGATTGCAGAAATTCCGAAGATTGTGGTGTAATTAGAATTAGTGACGGAGGAGATATTCGGTGCATCTTATTTAGACAAATTTAGACGATTGTTTCCTTATTTGAGTATCTCGGTTGTTTGTTAAATAGGGCATGTATCATGTACAGATACATTCATTCACAAAATACAGAAATATTTGTTCTGCTTTCATGGTATCAAGCCAGGTTCGCTCTAAACCTAGCTATCATGACGGAAGAAGCTGTCAATAGCAAAGGATCTGTGACCTCTGAAACACCCGATAGTGAGGCAGCAATGATCTCCACCATGAGTTCAAGTGGACTCGATAACTCGTCCTTTCAACTCACGGTGGAGAAACTGAATGGCAAAACCTATCGTGAGTGGGCTCAGTCGATTAAACTCGTGATCAACGGCAAAGGTAAACTAGGTTACCTTACCGGCGAGACGAAGAAGCCAACCGATGGTCTCTCTGCAAAAGTGGAAGTCAGAGAACTCATTGGTAACAGCTTGGCTTGTGAATTCCACGAAGCCCTTCATCGGCAAAACCTATCCCTTCTTGCCGACGACGAAAGATGTATGGGATGCAGTGAGGGAGACATATTCAAATATCGAAAACTCTTCTCAGATCGTCGAAATTAGGACCCGCTTATGGCAGATGAAGCAAGGAGAACGGGAAGTCACAGAATACTACATGGAGATGCAATCTCTCTGGCAGGAACTCGATCTGAGTTTCAAAGAGGAATGGGAGTGCTCCGGCCATAGTGTTCGATACAAGAAAAAACTTGAAGCTGAAGGTGTACAAGTTTCTTGCTGGGCGCATTCTTAGCCGACGTCCTCTGTCTTCGACACGCGAAGTGTTTTCAGAAGTGAGGCGCGAAGAAGCCAGGCGTAAAGTGATGTTGAAGGAGCCTATTTCTACTGGGCCTACTGGGCTTGAAGTGTCGGCCTTGCTATCTAGAGGACCACCTGCTGGTTCCAGCCCTAGACAACAGAAGGGACGTCTCTGGTGTGAACATTGCCGAAAATCTGGACACACAAAAACAACTTGTTGGGAGTTACACAGAAAGCCGGCTGATTGGAAACCACGGCAGAATAACAAAAATCGTGGCTATCAAGCTGTTGTTGATCATCAGAAGGAGAAACATCAGGGGGAACAGTTCACAACTCTACTTCCAGCGGTATTTTTAATCCTGAACAGTTAGAGCAGCTCTACAAAAAAATTTCTAGCCTTCAAACATCGGGTTAGTCCTCCACGAATGTTCCTTCGGTTTTATTAGCCCACTGAAGATTGGATGATTGGTTGAATGAAAAGTTGATTGTTCTTTTATGGAATTGTTAGGTCATGTTTGCAATGCATTGGAGCAATTTTTCTCTTTCAAAGTCTCGATGTGATTTCTCAAAACAATTCTATACCATGTGTAGTATTATTAGCCTTTCCTTCGGAAGGCCTTTTTATCCAACATATTATTTGCAAAAGCAAAATTATTATCATGCGTGCTATGAGATAGTAATACTCAAGTTATGAAAATGCTAGGAAAATGATATATGTGCGAATGTAAATATTTTGGCCGTATGACAGATCGTGTGATGGTACGTACCATTACTAAGGTGCAGAGGCAACCGTCTTGTATGGTCCGCGGGTATTGGCTTTCTTGAGTGCACCACTGTTTATCGAGTGATGTCCATATCTTAGAAATGACTTTGAGACCACGAAATTTCATCATGTAGTTTACGTTTTCTTCCATGTTAATGTTTATGTTTAAGATCTTTTTAAAGGGGTTGTTATTTTGCTTATGTAAGGTATTTTATTATATTACAATGACTTATGAAATTTTAATGTCAAGGATATTTAAAGTGCATTTTATTATATCTTATAGTTGCTGAATTTTTCTAAGCATTTTCATTACATATTAATTTATGATTGTGAAGTTTTAGTGCATGTTAATTATCTTATGTCTTTATTAGGTAGCCTTAATCTTCATTAGGTAGACTAAGTAACTATTAAGTGTGCTAAACATGGTGGTTCACGTGAAGTGCATAGAAAGGCAAAAGAAAAAGAAATAAAAGTGGTTCATGTGAAGTGCATAGAAAAGACAAAATGACAAAATGAATTAAAGGCTGCCGCCCATGCAGCCAATGAGCATGGGGGAGGAAACAAAGTTTTGTTTCCCTTTTGCACGTGAATGAGGCTAAATTCATGCCTCATTCACACCCTCACGCCATTCACTCACTTCAGCACACTCATTTCACTCTTGCATTTCACGACACACACCAAAACCACACGAAGAGAGCAAGGCCGAGAGAAGGAGAGGGAGAAAACCGAGTAGGGAGAAGGAGAAGAAAGCAAGGAAAAATCAAGGGGAAAAACAAGCTTAGGTAAGGAAATCCGGCTCTTTGACATTTCTTCCCCTATGAGTTATTTCTTTTTCTAGATTCTTACCATGGATGTTCTAATATAGGTGTTCTCTAGCCATCCCTAGTGTCCAGCTGAAATCCCTAAGGTAAGGTGCTCTTGTTTTGGAAAATATGGCGTTGTAGTTAAACGTTGGCTTGTTCTTGATTGTTGTTTCTTGTGAACTGATTTCTTGTGAACTTGTTGATGGAGGAGGGGTTAGAGGCCACGGTTTTGGCTGAACCGTTAAAGAAATGATTATGCATGTAGGATTTATAGTGGTGGCCAAATGTGTTGTCTTGCATGTTCTTAGATTAAACTCCTTGAAGATGGAATCTGTTGGTTGTGAAATTTCTGGTGGTTGAGGTATGTTAGAGGCCACGGTTTTGGTTTGGTAAATTTGGAAAATATGTTAGCTTGTGAGTTGTGATAAGAGTAGAAAAATGAACTAAATGCAAGTGAAATTTAAAGTGTAAATCCTTGGTTTAGGTGTTGTAAGCTTGTTGTGCTAAAGTTTGGAAGTGGGGATGAAAAATGTGAGATTTGGGATGTATTAGGGCTTCGGTTAGTGGCAATAATCTATGACAAAAATGGTACTTGGAGAAGTTCTAACATGCATGTAAATGGATGGCATTAAATTGGAAGAATTTAGTAATGCATGTTGGCCGAATGATGTCACTGCCCTATGTTTTAGCTCTCAAGTTTTTCCTTTGATGTTAATTTGCTAATTAGGGTATTGTAGGTTGGTTATAATGTATAGAACAGCAAGTTAATCACCCAAGCAAACCAAGGTGTACATGGAAAACATGGATTGAACACTCGGGTTACATGGAGATTGATTACATGTTGAGTTCTTTAAATGATTAATATGAATCCTTGTGGAATTGTATATCTAAGCTACCTTTTGGTCTAGGTCAGTAAGTCTAAGAATGGATATTGCCACGGGTTGGCCGTTGAAAGGAGGATGGAATGCATACAAGATGTGTTTTGAAGAGTTTGTGTTCATTGGTGCTTAGGTGAACTTGCAAACCAAGAGATCAAAGAACATGAAAGATTAGATCAACCCTATAGGTCTCGGCAGCAACAATATAGCATGATCCATGAAGTCTAAGTGATGGAATTGATGGCTATTAGTCCATGCAAAGTAAGAGTGTAAAGTGTGGAACAAGGAGAATAGAAATTAGACATGAGATAAGTTGTTGATTTGATATGGGATTCTTAATATGAAATGTTGTTGTTGATCTTCATAGATAGGTCTTGGAATCAATGTAATTGAAGGGAAGCACAAGTGTACTAAAGTTGAATTCAAGTTGGCCATAAAGTAGATAAAACAACAACCTAGTTGGAGTTGGATGTATATGCTTATTGTTTTCAAATCTGTTTTATGAAAAGTAAAAGTTTAAAAGAAATTTCTTTTATGTGAAGCTACATTTTCAAAGATACAAATTTTGGAACCCGGGAACATTTATGAGTACTTTTGTATGCCTATTTGACTGTTATTGTTTAAGCGTCTAAGTGACGTTTATAATTCGCTTGTAGGCGAAGCTTCACCCTAAGCTCAAGAGGACTAAGGTAAGTGGATGTAAGTGGAAAACTTGCATTTTTACGAAAACTGGAATGATACACAGCATGATTTTCATGATCAAGCATAACATGTTATTGACTATCAAGCATGACACGACATAAGCATTTGCATGATTTCTTGATAGAAAAAGAAGTTTTTGTGCAAATGAAAGCATGAAAGAGTTTTATGACACGTTACGTTAAGGGGCTTTGGTCGGTACCGTACTAGTTAAGAAGGTGCATCCATACTGAAGGACGTTTACGTGAAGGGTGGATGTCACCTAGGGCACCCATACCAAAGGATGCTTACAAGAAGAATGGGTAGTTCTTGAGGTATGTGCAACCACACTGAAGGATGCTTGCAAGAAGGTGTGGACCTTCAAGGGTCGTGTCTAGCCATCAGGCCTGGGGCCACTTCAAGGGCTAGCTCGACCAGATGTTATGTCTCTAAGGGAAAAAGGGGACGGTTTCGATGGGAACGCACAAGCCTAACTTCAGGGGTTAAATAGAGTGTATGTAGCCCACAGGATAAGAAAGGATTCTTTTTAAGATCAAGTGTCTTTACAAGTTCAAGTATATATTTTCAAGTACAAGTACATAAGTTTCATATGTAAGCATTGAGCATACATGCACATCTCAATTCATGATCATGCATTTTTTTAAAGTTCATGTTCCCTTACTGAGCCTTTGACTCACAAGTTTTAAATTGTATCATTCCAGATGTGTCAGGTGAAAGGAGTCCTGAGGACTACTTATCTTGAGAGGGAAGGCTCTCCGTTTAATTTTTGAGATGTTGGTGACCATTTACCACTGTGGTCTGTCACTTATGAAGCGTTTTGTTTATGTGATGTAATTAAGACGCTTACACTATTATTTATGAAGTCATTTTGTGTAAGTTGAAGTATTGTGAATCTTCTTGGCCCCTCTCTTAGTAGTATGTATATATAAAAATAAAATAAAAAATTCCGCTGCTAAGTCAAGGTTAAGTGCGCTGGAGCATTCATTCGAGATTGCTCGCGGCTGTGATTGGCCATTCGGGTTAGCGTTCAGGGCGTGACAACGACTCCACTGATATGGCCACAAGAATGGAGTGGTGATCCTTGTGATCACCAACCCTCACACACAAGGCATAATTGTGTGTTGTCCACTTACAAATTGAAAGAAAACTGATTTTAATTATCCGTGTGCAAGGTTTTTAAACTATTTGAACTTAAAATAGTTTTACAAATTAATTTACTGTATGATGTATTTGCTTACTGAGTATTCAACTCATTTTTTTTGTTTTATGTTTTAAATGTCCAGATTTGGAGGAAGATGAGTGACAGGCCATGGGAATTAGATAATTGAATAAACCTAGAGGACCTTAGAATAAGTGAATTGGTCCAGCAAAGTGTCATTTTGGGATTTGATATAACTCCTAACTTTTATTTTCTAAGCTCTTTTAAACTACCAAGAAGTTTGAGATTGTTTAAGTTTTAAATTTTGCAAAATTTTCTGAATTTGAGATTCTATTATTTTATTTTGCTTATGTACTTATGGTGACATTTCTAACCCTATCTGGGAAGGGGGTGTTACATCTTTTCCTCGAAAGAAAGTATCAAAAATTGAATGATTCAATTAGGATGAACATAAAATTAGAAACATACCCAAGTAGAACAGCATATCCTCCATGAATCACGAAACATGTGCAACCAACAGAAGAAAATGTGTAACGCCTTCCTCTACAATTGAATGTATATACTTCTACGTACAAAATAAAAGACGTTGCATGGCAAAAGACAGTTCCAATACCTTAAGCCGACTGATCAGGAACAAAGCTATACGTCCGCTATTTATTTTGTGTTCCCCAATAGAAGACTCCAGGTTAAAATCAATATCAGGCATGGATGTGAAAGCAAGCCAAAGCTGATCAGAAGGAGGTGGCTTTATGTGTAACCGCAGTGTTCCTCTTAGGGATGTCATCCGTATCACCAAAGAGAGTGGCACCTTTATTGAAGAATAATCACTTAGATTAAGAAAAATGAAAAAAGATTGTTGAGTGTTTGCATGCACATGGGGCCCATGTGCAAGGTGGTGTTCAGAAAAGAGGGTGCCGGTGGGAGGACTGGAAACATGCAAATGCACAGAGATGTCTATAAACCTGCGAAACCTGTTTGGCAATGGAATTGAGAATAGACTTCCACCTGGAACCATAAGCTGATCCTGACAGAGACGTCTTGCTACTTTTTAACCCATCTGCAAATCAAATCCTTATTAGCATCATCTATCATACAGAGTTCAAACCAGTTTAACATCAAATACCGAGGCTAAGAACTGCATAATCTCTTTCTGTTTTGTTGGAAAGTGGAAGTCGATATGGTATAAACACTAACACAAAACCTTTGTTTGGCATAAGCTTGAAACTTATCTCCCTGTTAGAAGGCTGTTAAAGTGTAGTGGAAAAATATCAAACACTGGACAAGGCAGGACAGATGTGACATAATAGACCGGGAGCTGTTTAGTTTTTGGGAAAATACACATAAACATAATCGCATACCCTTCTTTTCCTCGAGATTATTTTACCCAAGTGGTGGACTCATGAAGCAAATAAGTACTAGACAGTGAATGTTTTGTACAAGTTATATTCCTTCAGCTAATAAATTCTAAACTTGAGGCAGTATGCTTGTTGCAGTTCCGCACCCCACCCACCAGAAGAAAAAAGAAATGTATAAACAGTCTAATATCAATTAGTGTTAGGATCACCTTCCTCCTTCCTCTGTGGTGCATCAACTGTATCTCCAGCAGGATTCAACTGCTTTCCAAAGTCTTCAAAATCCTCAAGAAGATCAGATGGGAAATCCCCAACAGAGCTTGATCCTAGATCTGAATCCACTATGCCTTTCTGGGCATCTAATTCACGAACTTCAAGTCTTGTTTCAATGTCTAAAACCACGCCACCGGAATATTCAATATCAACTTCTAATGCCCATACCTCATTCATGTCAATTGGAAGCATCCTCATGCCATGGATGTGTGGTGGGAGATTCCCGGGATCAATGCCAGTACAGATGAGTTCACCGATGTAACTGGCAGTTCTCATACTGGACAGGGTTCTCTATTACACCACAAAGAAGGAAACCAAAACAAACACATGAATAAAATGCGCCATTTCCATTTTCTTGAAAAGTATACTCCTAAATTGGAAACAAATTTAGCTATTTACACAAACATCATTTTTTTTTCATCAACTTCCTAGCCAAAGCTTTTTCCCCATTGATCACACAGCCAAACTTGGAAGGCACTGCTGTGGCTTAATCCAGTGATTCTAGTTAAATCCACCTCAGAGACCAAGGTCCATGAAATTAATCGCAGTTTAAAATCCAAAATTACAAGGAAAACTCATTCATACAGAAGTTTCAAAAAAACCCCACATCTTTGTAAATTTCTTTTTCCTGGTGCCAAAAACGTCAATCGTGTTAATACATTGGTAAAAAGAATCTTCCTAGAGAACTAATTTGCATGTGCTCTAAGATTGATGGTAAGAAGCAGAATGAAACAAAACCATGTCTAAATTCCCCCAAAACAGCATCTGTGATGGCTTACGCCCATAAAAAACTGACATGAAATCTTATACAGTAAGGAATGGAATAAACCTGAACCCGTGATTGCA
Organism: Myrica gale; assembly: GCA_963930655.1. Classification (NCBI taxonomy): domain Eukaryota; kingdom Viridiplantae; phylum Streptophyta; class Magnoliopsida; order Fagales; family Myricaceae; genus Myrica; species Myrica gale. The sequence continues at coordinate 8,741,443 of OZ005619.1, read as the reverse complement.
TTGATCTTTTGATCTCTTTATTGCTTTTCAGATCAAAAAAGAGCCGTGAGATTAACAAGTTTAAACAGAGTGCACCCTCATCATTACCCCACTTATCATCAGAATCTTCATCATCTATCACAAAGCTACTAGTTTGGCTTCCAGAATGAGGAAATACAAATGCTAATTGTTGAACCATATTTTCTTCACTCTTAGATCTCTTCACCAATCCACTGGCTGATACAGTCTCTTGGGGTGGACACATGTTGTCATTTTTCTTTCTGTCTGCACGGACTGACAATGAAGGCCCACTTGACTTATTTTCTAAACCAACCCTAGAAGTCTTCTTTGCAAATTTCTTTAAAAATTGGCGAACCCTTGAGGAAGTCCCATCGGGCCTTGTTGTCCGATCTGCTGGCTCAGTACAAAACCCTATTGAGGGTTTCATAAATGAAGGATATCCTGTATTTAAGGTTTTCAGGTAACAGTGGAACTCTTTGTGCAGCTTGGCAAACCAGTCACCTCTATCCTTCGCAGTGCATGAAGCTAGACGGAGGGCTTTACACCAGGACTCCTTCTCCCAAGAAGTCTCGAGATATATGTAAAATGTTTTATTTCCGTTGGGAATTGCTGAAGTCTTGCAATCCAATTTTAGGGGAAACCTTTTGGCCCTATTATACCCATGAGAAAATGAATGAGAATGAAGCATATAGTTTTCTAAATCATAAACAAGATTTAGGAAAATTTATATTGACGCAGCTTTTTGAGCTTGCAATGAACATATTAAGTTCAATGACATGTCATGATTTTTCAGTATAAGGGACACATCCTCTCAAAAATGTCAACATCCATGAAAACTCATAGAAATGTAGAGCAGCAGGATGCAAAGCAACCATCTTCCTTGTCTCATACATGTAGGGACATTATATATCCAAAAGCAAGCACAGTGAGCCTTCTAATAAGACCTTCTGACAAACATTAACTCAACATTTACAGAATCAAACTTTAGAATGGGCGCAAGTTTGAAAACCATGTGAAGTCCTGAGGTAATCCTTTATTACATACGATAACCAGAAAAGTTTTCATGGTTCCTAAGATATGACCTAAAACTTGATATAAAAACTAAAAACTGATTCCTGAAATACAGAGAAAAAGACAGGAATGATCCCTATGAGACAGTTTTGATTTTGTATTGATGACTTGAGATAAATTTTCTTATCAGCACAAACTGCTGCAAACAACAAGAATGGGAAGAACAAGTTAACATATTCAAGCAATGATCGTCAAAGGATATACATCACAGAGACTTCCAAGTTAAAAACCACTTAAAATACTTCAAACACCCAAACAAAGGGGAAAATCAGACTTGACATCCAAAGGTTCACCCACTTTGTAATGCGATCCTTAGTTACTAACCATGACACACAGCACTCTCAAACTACTAGTAGGTTATAAATGTATTACGTAGAAAGCTAGGTATTACAATGGTACAACCTTGCCTATTATTCGTTGATTATGAGATCGGATCTTAAAAGAAGATAGACATTGAAACATATTTGTGTTTTCTGGGTGCAATATATCAAAAGCAGGGGGTAGTTCAGGAGGCACAATGATAATTGGGTGGCAGTTTGGGGGCGCAAACTGTAAATTTTTGTCCAAAAAAATTGAAGGATCATATTGACCTTGTTATATATATCATTGGACTTAGTATTTTGGTTCAGCTGTTCATCAAACTGTATCTCTATGCCAATGAATCCTCTTTTGGAATGAAGAAAAACCTCCACACTTAAAATGAGAACCACTTGATGCTGGATGCTATTCCTAGACAAATTGTGAGTAACACCTAGGAAAAAGAAGTTGCACATTACTGTGGCCTAGTAAATGATATTGCTTCAACAGAAGAGGTAAAACCAAGGGAGTAATGATCCAATAATATGTTGGAAAAACTCTAGACTTTAGAGGCTCAAAATAAGGGGGCTGTTATACTATACTCCTAAGCAAACAGTCCAACAAACAGTTGTTGAAACTGTGTTGAGGATGATAGTGGGACAAGGCAACTGCCTTCAGTTGTCATTTCAGAACAATCAAGAAGGAAGGAGCTTTTAACTGACATGGAAATAAGAAGTGGTAAGTTGGGCTTCTTAAGGATAAGGACGAATTGTGGCAAGAACTTTAGAATCTGTTCTCCAGCACAAATCAAGAAACACATACATGAAAATTGAGGAGAATCGAGGGGGCAAAAAGAAGTTAGACCAATATTCTACTTGTTAGCACCAAATGATCCAAACCCACAAACAGGTAATGAGAATTAGAGAAGCATTTACCGTCAAAACAAGACAACAGTCGAGAGGTACTACACCCAAAACTAATAACAACACCCACCAGAGGAGATCTGGCGAATACCACATTACCATTTTCTTGAAGACAAGTTTGTTGCTGAAACAGCTTCAACTATGCAGCCCTTAAGCTCGATAGCTGTGTGGAAACCATCCGGTTCAGTTAGAATAAGCTTTTTGTTCTTGATTCTTGCATGCTTCTTAATAGGGGAAACCTCTAAGAGATCCTTCTTTCTCTTTTGCTCCTTTGTTCCTTTGTCTGGCAAATTTTTCGGGATCTTTTCTGAATCTAAAAACCATACTGCCCCCTGATACAAAGCCATTCCGGAAAACAGCAAAAAAAAAAAAATAGCAGAGGATAAAGAGTCTTGACATATAATTGCACTCGCAAGAGAAATGGTTCTCATAAATGCATGATAACCCATAGTGCCCAATAGTATAATGGTTTGAACCTAAAACATCTCTCAAGTAAGCCAATACCCGCGAACCATAATGCCATCATCACATATAAGTATCAAAGATTGAAACATATGCGTGGAAATAGCATCAAATGTCCCAAAGAAACAAAAAATTTCGGCTTCGCTTAAAACAAGCAACCTTAACCCTTTCTTTCGTTTAACGATTAAAAACATCTCTCTGGTATGGTTCGCAAAGTGAAGTTAAATTAAAGGGCTTATTCATTCCTTTTTCCTTTTCCATGTATGTTCTTTTCTTGGCAGCCAAGCATACCATAGAAAAATAAAAGATAGAAGCCCGAGTCTTTCTCACCATCTTATCCAACAAAGAAACTGACAAAACACAATTCAAAAAAAATGACAGTGCCATGCGACACAAATTCATACATCGACCATTATACATGAAAATGCACCTGCTTGTTCTGAGCGAACTCGAGGGATTTGTAGGGGTCAAGGTCCCCTGAAGATCCTTTTGATTGTGCCGCTATCCGGGCTTCGTTTTGTTCGGTCTTCTGATTCAAGCGGTTTATGATGAGATAAAGTCCCACTGCTCCCACGCCCACAATCGTGAGCGCCCCAACTCCAAACCCAAGAACAAACACAATCAGGAACCGCGGGAACATCCCTTTTCCAGCAGCTTCAGATAGAATACGGAGGCAACTGCACAGAACTCCCCAGTAAAATCCCTCCCTGGGGTCAAACGAATGGATCGAAGTTTTGGGTATTGGAACTTCGCTGCATTAGTTCCCAGTAATGGCTCGGAAAATAATACTATATAGTATACAATGGTGAATTGGTGATATACTAATATATTATGTCCAAAGAATCGGGTTCTACTTTTGCTTACAAAGTTTCCTTGATTCCTGCTAAAGGTATAGAGAGCGAGAGAAGGAAAGGGGGGGGGGGGAGTACAAGAAAACGCGTGGACTGTGGATTTAGGAAGGAAAATGAGGAACCGTCTGAGCAACCGCCGCAATGGTGTTGGATCAACTCCATACAATACAGCGCAACTCTTTAATTTGTCAACCTCTGTTACAAAACTTCCCGTATAAAATTGCCGTTGATCCGAACCGACACAAATTATCTATATATAAATTGCTGAAGATATCTATTTTCCATATTTGATGCCTTGATGGATATCTCACTGATAATGAATGATATCTTACCCTAGATACCCATATATATACAAGGATGAACAAGACATCAAAATGAAAAGTATATCATTTAATTTTGAGTTGACATTGTGGGTTCAATGGAATTCCTCATCCCCATATCAAGTTGGCCGGTGGTTCTCCTCATGTGCTAGTAATGGGAATATTTGTTTAATAGATGATGGGGGGTTTTCGGTTCTGATTCTCACCACGACGGAGTAGTCAAGGGTAAACGGCCATCATGGTAATTTTGGGAGTGCCTTTAATTTTAGGAATAAAGTAGAAGAATGGAATAAAGCAGCATTGTTGAGACATATCTTTCACTTCTTCTTCTCGTCTTTTTTTTTCCCTGCAATTAAGTTGGTTTCGGTGTATAAATTAGGGTTTAAGTTGTAATTATTAGTGCGGATTCTATAATTCTCTCTAAATCGTTTTCACAATTTCATGGAGAAAGATATATATGTGCAATACAACACTTTTTATCGCTGTGTAATCTCGGGCATTGAATTGCAAAGAACTATATAAAAAAAAAGATATTAGTAATTGCTAACTTTTAGGGTGTGCAAGCAATATAGTAACATAATCATATGTAAATTGAAAAACTATTATGTAGACTAATTATAAATACATGGTCCATCAATTTAATTTTTATAAGCTCATAAATATAATTGTATCAAATTAGATTTAGAAAACCTTAACAATTATTTGAGTAGACAACCCAAGAGAAGAGTGAATTGAGTTTCATAAAATTTATTATCAGTTGCCAATAGAATACAATAAAACCCAATATAACAGCGCTTTAAAGGATATGCAAGATATAGCACAAATAGGGAGTCAGATAGGCAAATGAGGCAATGCCTAAGCGGCAAAAGTTATTGTATGAGTGAAGCTATTGTGTGAGTGTGTGAGTGGATGGATGAGATTAGAAGTTGATAAATCTAATGGCTGACAAAATGTCACGTCAATTAATGAAACCGACCCACGAACCCGACCCATACAACCGACCCGATTTCATTAATTGACGTGGCATTTTGCCAGCTGTTAGATTTCTCAACTTCTAATCTCACTCGTCCACTCACACACTCACACAATAGCTTCACTCACAAAATAACCAGCCTCATGCCTAACCCCCTAATATAAGGTCCTATATTATAAAAAAAAATTAAAAAAACTAAAATTTTAAAATAAAATTTAAAGTCCTAAAAATAGGAACATTTTTAAAAATTAGTTTATAAAATTGAAATTTAAAAAAAAAAAAAAACGGGACATCCTAGAAACTACCATTAGTTTAGAGTGCACGAATGTCAAACAAAGACCTATGAGGTAAGGGATCGAATCTGTTGAGAATATTTTCTTTGGCGTAAGTTGGTCTATGTAGAAATTGAGTTCGAGTGAATTCATTGAATATTAAGCGTGAAAGGTGGGGAACACTCTCTGCGACCTCAATTCATATTATCTGAGAAACAGCAATATCAATTCTCTAAAGGATCTGCCAGGGAATGTATGGATAGTCAATTAGAACCACAAGCTGAAATGGGTTTCAAAAGTTTCTTTGAAGAATGAAGTGGGAGAGTGCAAGTCCTCAGATATTTTTGAGCGCCCTCTTCACAAGAAGGATATGGCAAAGCATCCTAAAAATGGTTTGTCTAGTGGGCGCAGATTAGAAAACTGGGGACAGTTCTGGGATGGCTACTGTACAAGCTCAAGGGCCAAAGTAGTTCTGGAACTACATTTTCAGAGTCAAATGGCAGAACTTGGAAACAAGGCGCACTTAAAAAGAGATCAAACAATATTAACGGAGAAAATTGTCTCCTGAGAGGCCAACACGACTGTATCCGAAGTAGATCCCCTGCTGCATTTTCTGTGTTTGATGCCGGATAGCTGTCTCCTGCTTTTGGACAGCTTAGAAGGGAAATGACAGGCTCGGGGATCATAGGTGAATAAATTTTGCAGGTTTTCATAAAATCAAACTTTATAACTCAAGCAAACTCGAGAGAAAAAAACATCTCATGTACCTGGTCTCTGAAGTATTGATTGCCCTCTAGCTTTATAAATATGTTATGTTCTTAGTGACATAGAAAACAAAAGAAACATACAACTCAGGCTTCCATTTCCCACCAAAGAAATGAACACAACTAGAACTCCAAAACAGCTCATATATACACGTTTTGTTCAGGAAATGAAATGGTTAGGTGACCAGTTAGTTAGTCGAACCTTATGTTTATCCAGGCGGCCACTCAATTAAAACTAGAAGAAACAAGAAAAGGCAGAAAAAGAAAAGATGGAGTTTGCTAGAGCACTGGATGCATGCAAATCATTTACATGGTGGAGTGAAAAGTGAAGAAGTTAAAGTCATGGTGGTAGAAGCCGAGTTGCTTCAACCAGGAGTCTGCAGCACTGTAAAGATCGATCATCCTTCCACGGTCAGATGTCTGTGGCCTAATCCAAAGATCCCCTTGCAACTTGTAAGTAGCTAGTCCAAATGGAGGAAGGGAAATTCCACCATTGGTCTCTTCCTCAGATTTCTCTCCTTCCATTCTCGTTGCTTCAGAATGGAGCGTAGCTTTTCTGATATTAGTATCAGCATTCTCCTCTGCATTATCAGCAGGAACATGGGAGAAACAAAGAAGAACCTCAGTAGTAGATTGATGCAAAATCAGACACTTCAGCACACAGGTTCATTGCTACTATAATAGCAGCAAGAGCATTTGTAAAATAATAGCAGCAAGATCCCAGTTCGGCTCCTCAAACCAAAATGGAAATACCCAACTTGGTTGGATACAAGTTGAACTCTGTCTAAATCTGAATGACAAGTGACCCAGTAAAACAACAAGCATCATTATCGAGATAGCTGTTGTAAACAATTAGGATAGGCAATCAGCTATTCAGATATGGATAATCAAAGTCCTATTTTTCTATGGACAAGTTGAAAGTTTGCAAAAAACCGAGGAAGTTCCAAAACTATCTCAATTGACTACTAGCACCATAACTCACAAAGAAACATACAAGCATACTACAAAAGGAAACAGTTTAGGACTAATATGCAGTACTAACTACTGACCATTGGAAGAGAGTTTGCTGCCCAGGCACTTCCCGATGCATCAAAATGGAAACAATGTGGGACTAAAGGGGGAGTAAAGGTTTTCCACCGAAGGCAATGAGAAAAACCAAGGAATTATGGTTCGTGATTACTGTAGTCAATTCAAAACTGAAGAGAACATACTATAAAGGCATTGTGGATCTCCTTAGCTAAGAAAGGAAACAACATACTATAAGCTACAGAACAATCCAATCCAATCCAAGCTTCCATTATCACAGGATGTGCTTCATTGGAAAGAAAAAGAGGTGAAAAAAGAGATTGGAATGTATTGCATCTCAATTTGGTATTCAGTTGAGAACTAACCCTCTCTAAGTATTTTTACCATTGCAGAAAATGTTAAATACAGATTTTCACGAAAGGCCTTGTATCAACCAAACACAGCATAGCAAAATGGTATTATTCAATACAATATGCAATCAAATGATTGATGTGCTTAAAACCCTGATGATAATATATATTATCCATATAACCAGGGTGGTGGTGTTAACAGCAGTCCCCCAGAGTTCACGTTGAAAATGTCTTGGAAGTTGTAAACTACAATATAAACATGGATGCAGAGTGCAGAAAGCCAAAAGATGGATTTCTAATATACTAAATAGAAAAGGCCAAATCACTCTTTTGGGCAGTAGTGTAGATGATTGTGCAAAACTTTTCCGGAATCAATGACTGAAAAAAAAAAATTATTGTTCCTGGTTATCTGCTTCTAGTAAAACGGTTCATATTAAATCTTAAAGTGGTAGTGGACAGTCAAATACCTTGGAAAGTCGAGGACAGCGTATGATAAGTGAGGAAACAGGCCATCAAGTCCTTTTCACTGCTCTGCCTTGGAATGTGATATATAGGATACCTAACCAACAGGAACATCAGACAACAAAAAGTTTCGAGATTCATTCACACAAGTGGCCTTTAACTAAATTTACCCATCTAGAACTCTAGATCACAGAAAAAGCTAATAACAGTTTCGTCTCCACTGGTGAAACTCTCAGCATCTCATTGCTAGCTGACAGATGATGGTCATCCATCACAACTCATGATAGATGGCTTCCACGCCAAATATTGCAAGAAAGCTGGATTAACCAATGCACTAAATACTCACTTACTACTATAATTAAAAAGGTATGGATATGTTTTGAGCTGTATCTTTGCAATATTTGTGCATGGATATAGGTCCACGTTTCTTTCACTACTTGGGAGCACAAGGGCCCGAACAAGGAAGCTTTTATGCCAACCAAGTCAAAGAAATGGAAATAAATTGTATCGTTCATTTATCACCAAGAAAAAAACTGTTATCATAATCCTGGTAGACACATAACAAGGACAATGAAACAAGCTTACCAAGCAACAGCCATCCAACTCGCGGGGGAAAGATCCACACTCTTGAGGGTCATTAATTCCGGATTATTCTGGGCAAGTTCAATTATCTGAAGAAAAAAAAAAGTCAGTAAAAATGCATTTGCCCATCGGGAAAAAGGCTTGGACACACTAACTGAGATTTCACTACATGATGGAGGCACAGATAAGGACAACAGTGTGGTCCTGATTAAGGAAAACGGCTAAAGAAAAATGCCTTGTCCATCAGTGGAACCCTCCAGTAGGGAGAAGCTGTCTCAATGTACTGTAAGTAACGGCAACCATGCCTATCCTTCATTGGCCATAAACCCTCCTGGTCTAAGCTTGAATCCTCAGAAATACCATCCCAGCCCTTGCTAGAGTTGTTGCTTAGAGACCTTGGAAGCTTGTCACTCCCACTGTCATCACTCCAAGAATCGCTTTCAAATTCTGCCACATCATTATCCTCCTTTCGATTTCTACTGAAGGCAAGGATGTGTTGCTCAATTTCTTTACCAAGTATCACAACAAACACAAAAACAAATGAAATGGAACCAAGCGTTAAGGAAATTGTTCCCATACCTAGCTGCGGCAACTGATTTGTTTGTGTATATCTGAATGGCAGATAGATAAGGAACATAGTATTGCATAACAGTTTCACCACCATTCAACAGTACTGGGGTGCCAGCACCATACGCACTCCATTCATCATAGCAATCCCAGAGATCTCTCAAGGCAAAATAGTCAATTGTGTCTTTACAAGGTGGGTGCCAGAGGCCATTTATATCATTAAAGCAGCTCTGAAAAATATAGGACAACCAAAAAGGAGATTGCATTATACATTCAATACTCCTCAAATCTGAAAGTGGGGATTGTAGTTATTGATGAAAGATACAATATAATTTCAACAACTTACATAGCCAATCACTTGAATTCCAAAATTGTTACTGGTAATTATTCTTAATGTTTGTGCCACCAAAGGTAGTGTATCTTCCCAGATTTGACTTCAAATGGGAAAGAACATAAGTGAAGTTCAACAAAAAGAGTTTACAATCAGGAAGTATTTTGAGAAACTACCTCAGAATCAACCCTCTTAATTTTGTTTTTTTTTTCAAGATTACACTTTTTACAGGTACATGCAATTTTGAGCAATGCTACAATTGAATGTTTCTACTAGGGGCTGTACTACTTGTAATTCTAAAATAGCTGTAGGTGCAACGTCATACCTTGGAGTTATATAAGTTCATTTACAAGAATAATCCAATACTGGCTAAACTAGCCAAAGCCTTTTATGCTGAGGCAAATGAATTTAAGTTTTTTTTTGCTAAATAACACCTCATACCATTTAAAAACTAAAAGTCTGAAAGGTGCATATCACAACCCTGGATATGCTCTGGTATATCAGGTAAAAAAAGAACGCCTACTCTACCCAAGCGGGCAGCCCAATTAGCAAGATTGTGAGCCATGCGATTACAGCTCCTCGGGACCCAATCTATTTCCATTCCCGAAACTCCCCCAAACAACATTGCATTCCAAATCAAAGAAATCACCTTCCTAGACTGCCACTACTTCATGCTTCCGCGCTAATAAAGTACTTATCACGTGTTTATTGCACGTTCGACAGTGATTCTTCATAGAAGAACATCTTTATCAGTTAAAAGAAAACCAACAATCAATCACATGCAGTTCCTATCAAGAATCAAAAAATCATGTTAGAGTAAAAATCGATCCCTGGTAATCATACGCAAGAACAGGAAAGAAAATAGGGACAATCGCAAGAAGAAAAAAGATTCACCTGAGGAAGGGGTCGCGAAGGAACAGTGGGAGTCACATGTTGGAGAAACCGCTCCAGATTCGAAAAACACACGGAGGACGAAGAAGACATTGATGGGTTCTATGTGAAACCTCTTGAAGACCAAGACCTCTGGCATAAACGTATACCAAAGATGTATTACGCAAATGTTAAATTAAAGACAGACGCCTTCAATTATGGATTTTGTTTTGGTATCTTTTACGCTCTTTGAATATATGGAAGGTATCCAGAAGGAGAAACTCACTTTCCTTTTATGAGTAGAAAAATATTGTAATCATCCAAAACCATTCTTTTAGAACAATGAAGAAAAGAAAGAAAAGAGATGAGGACGAGACAAAGAGCACCAGTGCACCATAAACTCTCTTTTTTATGCCAATCTCTCTGTTTATAAAATGCTCGTAATAATTCAAAAGGAAGAAGAAGGAGATGGCAAGTGAAACGCTTGCTCTAAAATTCGTTCTCTGTGAAATGAGAAACTCAGGCAGTGTGAGCCTAGGGAATTTAACATCTTATACCATCAAGTCCATTAACTGGTTAAACTCGAATGAAACTGACTCATTTTTTTTGAAAGCCCGAAAAGATCGATAGCGATGAAGAAATTGTGTGCGCGACAAAGGCTGCAACTTTTCAACGAAGAGGAAGGAGGTGTCGTGGCTGTGAGCCTTCGCTTCGCCGCGTGTTGTGGGAGTGTGTGACACTTTTGCTGGCAGTCTCTATGGTGGCTTTTGTTTCCCCAAATAATCGGGGTTTGAAATTTCCAACAAAACAAATACACTCCAAAATTTTTAACTTTTACACATACACAAACTACTTTTCACAAACACCAATAAATCTTAATAAAGTAAAGATTCCCAAAATTTCAGGAATATTCCCCGAAATTTCCACAAACAAACACCCCATATATATCTTTCTCTATTTTTGTTTTTGTTTTTCTAATGTGTGTACGTGGGGGCCATTGGATTTGGCCTTTTGCATCGACCCTAATACTTTAAAAAAAACAAAATTTGGGGTGGGGCTTCACACGTCACAAGTCACGTGTCCTTTCTTCCAGATTTTTTTTTCTTTTCTATGCTCGTCTTTTTCTCGGTTTTTACTTTAACCTCAGCATATAACTCCAAAGCCAGTCTGTTTTGGCTGCTTCTGCTTTGAGTTCTGACCTCACCAGGGGAACATTACAGTACAAAAATTGATAACTTAGTTCTCGAGGTGACCATATTATAAGATAAAAAGGTCCCTACTCCTTCGACCGTTAAATAAACACAGAAAATGGAAGAAACGTTGTTAACATGTCACGTCACAATGTCACATCACCCACGTGCGATATCTAGTAGCCACATGAAATGTAAATAGGGTACGATTTTCATTTTCTTCTTTATCTTATAGTTTACTGAGGGTTGATTCGTGTCTTAAAATTTTTATGTTTATTAAAATTTTAAGTATTGAGCTTATTGAAAAAATGAAGATAAATAATTTTTTATATTTTTTTAGTAAAAAGTTATGATTTAATGAGAAGGAGAGAGATTATATTGTAATATTTTATTGTAAGAGAGTGTAAAATTTTGTAAAATTTTTTATAATAAATAGACCCTGAATTTGTTGTAGCTAACGAGATGTTGGCAACTCGGGGACCCAATATTTTGTATTGGTAACTTTAGTTTCTTGAGCCCTAATTTGTCGGCCATAATTAAGCACATGTTTCTCTCTTTTAATAGTTATGATGTTCGCTAATTAAGGCACAACAGATATGGTTTTTGTTGTCGTCATACAATAATTGATGGGTTCATCTATTGATTGGGTTAGAACCCAAGAGATTCCGGCATGTACCCAACTGAAATCGGAATGCTTTTTTGACATTTTTTAAAATCAGAAATTCCGAAATTTTTAACGTATTGATTTTAGAAACTTGTTAATCTATAGCAACCCAACTGTGTTGCCTACCAGGTTATTTACGTCACTTTCTTTTTTCCTGCTTTTAGTGTTTTGAGAAAACTTTTTTTTTTATCTAAAGTGTTTATGGTCAACTGACTCACAACATTCCTTTGTATAAGAGTTGATAAAACAGAAATCATTGGACATCAAATCCCTTAAGGATTTCAAGTATCAACGATAAGATTATCATAAATTATTCATAATTGCATTTCAAGTTTCTACAATTTGCAATCATATTCATTAATATATTGCAATAGAAGCAATATACATATATACAGTATAAGAAAATACTTTTGGAAAAATCTCACCTGCTGGTTTTCTTTCAATTCAATTTCTTGTGAATCAAATGAATATAATATCTCTCCCAAAGACTGGTAGATGACTGTCAATATTGACATTGTCAAAACATATATGCATAATAAATAAATAAACATAAACCTACCAGGTCTAAAGATAATAAGTGACCTGCAATATAATTATATTTTAATCGATAGTGATTTCATAAGGTGTTCTTTATTGGATCATGTAAAGTGCATGTACAACTTACATAGAACGTTCTCGTTTGTTTAAGGTCTCTACCTTAATGACGACGTTAATAATTATATCCAATAGTAGCACAACAAGTGTAGGCATTAGTACTCTACTATTGCCTAGAAAAACTTTGAGTTTATAAGGGACTTAAAATGCTCAAAACAACTTTGAGTTTACAAAGAACTGAAAAATCATCGCTTTTCGCCTGTGATTTATAAATCATTGGCATGATTTATATACAATGCTGCCCAAACAATATTATTTCATGTAACATCTCATATCACATTTATCATTTCTATTAACAGCTCATGTTATAGTCACTATTACATGTGGCATCTTATGTTACATTTAAATACCCACAATAATTATGTATGTGAAAACAATATTTATCATTGTGATCAAATCACAATTATTAGTTTTTAAGGGTATGCATTCTAACAATCTCTCACTTGTACTCAAAACCATGTGCACATGAATTTCACTCATACTACCTTAAGATGTTTCTCAAACACTTTCAGAGATTAGTGCATATTAAATGTATCTAATACATTATAAGCAGATGCAACATTTGTAATCGTTACATTTAGCTATTGTTTGTTTTCAACAAAAAAATCGAGAATTTTTATAGTGGTGTGAATATTTATGTAGTTAAAGTTTTATAGGTTTTTGTGTAAAAGTTGGTTAAAAGTTTAAAAAATATTTGATTTTTATTGGAGTTTTTAAGAAGGTATAGAGAGAAATGATTTGATGTAATTTTTTTTAATAAAAACGTAATGAAGTTTGGTGAAAAATATGGAAAGAGAAGATTGTTGGATATTATTTTCAAAAAAAGGTATTGGAGTATCTAAAAGTTGTTAGAGTTTGTGTAAAAATGTATTAGTTGTGTATGATTTTTTAAGATTTTTTATGTTCGTTTTATAAAAAATTTTGGATTCTAAGTGTAACACCTGAAAATTTTGAATAAAAAGAAAAAATTATGAGTTAATTACAATTTTCCCACACGAACTAACACACTAATCTCAAAAACCCTCCCTAAACTACAACTCGTTACGACAACCACCCTAATCTACGTGCCCTATTTCAATTCCGTTCGGGACCCAATTTTGACATTATCTCATACGGTTTGCATCACATATGACCAACACGTGACCCCCATCCCACGCGAACAAATAGTGACGTTGCAACTTTTTTTTTTCTTTTTCCTTTGTGCCCTAAACTATGCATTTTGCCTGCGACATTCAAAAATAACTCTCATTTGCTTTCCCCCAGAACAGGAACCCATTCCTTCTCTCTTAAATCATCACTATCATAAACATATAGGGTTGAGATTTTGATTCTATTTCAGCGCCAGGAAGAACGTCATCATTGTTTTACGCCGAAGGTATGACATTTGCTCTCTTTTCGCCCAAATCGTATTGCACTTTTTACGCCATGGCTTGCGAATGGGTCAATTGTCGGTGCTTTATGTAGGGTCAATGGGTGACAAGCTAATGGGTGATTCGAATATCGTTTATATTAAGTTAGTGAGTGAGAAATTGTAGGGTCATTCAGCTTTTTTATGGTTTTCTTCACATTGCATGTCCCCTTTTGATGCAAATCTTACAAGGGATTTAGTTCCAGCAAATTCGTGGAGGCCTATTGAGCGTCTTCCATATCAGCAACAAAGAATCATCATCAAGATTCAAGTTCTAGAACGATGCATCAAATCTGATCAAGGCTAAGCTTCAAATTGGCAAGAAATATTTTGGGTCTATTCTAGAAGGATCTCTATTCTAAGCGCCATTTTCTTTCCTTCTATGTTGCATTTTAAATATGGTGGGTGTCCAGCTCTTTCTTTCCTTTTTTAGTATCTTGAGAAGGATGCATCAAATCCGGTCAAGGCTAAGCTTCAAATTGGCAAGAAATATTTTTGGGTCTATTCTAGAAAGATCTCTATTCTTGGCGCCACTTTTTTTCCCTCTATGTTGCATTTTAAATATGATGGGTGTCCAACTCTTTCTTTCCTTTTTTTAGTATCTTGTTTTTTGTTTTAGGCAAGCAAGAAATTATTTCCTTATTTGTCTTGTTTGTTTTAGGCGAGTAAGGATTTCTTTCCTTACCTATTTTCGGCTTTAATTAGATTTTCTATGTTAGGTTTTTTTTCCTTGTAATGTTCAGCCCTTTAAATAGGTGGATAAGCAATGGAAAACGCATACATTGATTATTCAAAACTTGTGAGGATTTTATTCTCTTTGGTTCTTTGAAGAACTATTCAAACTTATAGGTATTTTTCCGTGGCGTTCAACTCAACTTATCAAACGGAGTTTCCACCACCGTTTGTGGCGTCTTCCTTATACCGAAGTTCTTGTTTTTCATAAACAACGGGTCGAGGCCTCCATTCGAATCTGTCCATAGAACGATCTTGGGTTCCATTTCGTTTTTGGGTCTCGTTATTCTTGACGAGGTTCACATCACCTTCCTCGACTGGTCCCCTTCTCAAGTGTTCCCATCATTGGTATATGTTGTCACGCCCCGAACGCTAGCCCAAAGGAATTAATGACAGCTGCGAACATCCACTTGATGAATGTTCCAGCGCTTACTCTGATCTTGCAGCAGAATTTTTTTTCTTAAACAACATAACATGGCTGCATGGCTGAGATACATGATCTAAGAGATTCCATCAAAACCTCTTCATATTTACTTACTCATAAAGTCTTTACATTACATCTTGAATCCTTATGTACATTACATTATTGTTTAGCAACATGCTGCCTCAATATGATATCAAGTACTCTTAGGGCTTCTTGTGCATTCTCCAACTCCTGACCCGTAGTGCATTCCCAATGGCCTATGACCAACAACATTACAAACTAATACTTACTAAGTCAGGTAATCCTCAATATCACCTGGCAAATCTGGAATGATACATTTTGAAAACTGTGAGTCAAAAAACTCAGTAAGGAAATGAACTTGTAAACTTGAACTTGGAAACATGAGCTTATAAACATGAACTTGTATCATGAACTTGGAAACATGAGCTTGTAAACATGAACTTGTATCATGAACTTGGAAACATGAACTTGTATCTTGAACTTGGAAACATGAGCTTGTAAACATGAATTTGTATCATGAACTTGGAAACATGAGCTTGTAAACATGAACTTGTATCATGAACTTGGAAACATGAGCTTATAAACATGAACTTGTAACATGAACGTGTAAGCATGAACTTGTAACATAAACTTGTAAATCATGAAAGATCATGAATCTTAATGTGCATGTATGCTTCATGCTTGCATATGCACATGCACTTGCTCTTGAAAATATGTACTTGAACTTGCAAGATCTTGATCTTGAAAAGAATTCATTTCTTATCTTGTGGGCTACATACGCTCCATTTAACCCCTGAAGTCAGGGTTGTGCGTTCCATTGGAACCGTCTCCCTTTTCCCTTGGAGACATAACATCAGGTCGAGCAGCCCTTGAAGTGGCCCCATGCCTGATGGCTAGACACGACCCTTGGAGGTCCATACCTTCTAGCATTCGTCCTTCAGTGTGGTTGCACATACCTCGAGGACTTACCCAACCTTCACGTAAATGTCCTTCAGTATGGATGTACCTTCTTAACTTGGTACGGTACCGACCAAAACCCTTAACATAACTTGTCATAAAACTCTTTCATACTTTCATTTGCACAAAAACTTCTTTTTTCTTGAAAGAAATCATGCAAATGCTTATGACGTGTCATGCTTGATAATCAATATCTCATAAAACTTTCATGCTTTCATTTGCACAAAACCTTCTTTTTCTTGAAAGAAATCATGCAAATGCTTATGACGTGTCATGCTTGATAATCAATATCTCATAAAACTTTCATACTTGATTATGAAAAAATCATGATGTGTATCATTCCAGTTTTCATAAAAATGTAAGTTTTCACTTACTTCCACTTACCTCGATCCTCTCGAGCTTAGAATGGGTCTTCGCCATAAGCGAGTTACTTTCGTTACTTAACGCTTAAGAATAAACATTCAAAGAAAAGTATTCATATACGTACTCGGTTTCAAAATCCGTATCTTTAAACATGGGAATCCTTTACGTGAAATCATACATGAAATCGTACGTGAAATTTCTTTTAAAAATTTTTAACTTTCATAAAAGCAAATTTGAAAACAACAACAACCATACACATCAAACAACTCCAAATTAAGTGAACTTCTAGGGTATTTCAACTTGATCTTACAACATCGTCTTTCATAACCTCAATATCCAAGATTGGATCCGTAGTGATTCAACCTTATCAACGATTCCATACCAAATCAGCAACCTATATCATGTCGAATTATATTCTCCTTGTTCCACACTTTTAAATCTCACTTTGCATGGACTAATGACCATCGATTCCATCACTTAAACCTCAAGGAATAAGCTATATAAATGCTGCCGAGACCTATAGGACTTGACCTAATTTCATGTTCTTTTATCTCTAGGTTTTTCCATCAAGAACATTGATTTTCAAGACATATCTTGAAGGTCAGCAACAATACTTATGGTTTAGCTTGCAAATCAGCAACCTACTTCTACTTTCCTTGCTTCATAACTTACAACCTATCCTTGTATAAACTAAAGACCATTTTTTTTTTCTCTTTTTCCCTCTATTAAACCTCAAGGAGAACTCATTCTAGGTACTGCCCAGACACTTATTGTCATAACATATTAAAATTCTAAGTAATTTGGAGCTTATTTGCCACTCAAAAGATTTACCCGAAAATGTAAGCTGCTGAGTACGTCCAAGCGGACAACCCCAACGTCTCCAGCTTCAAAATTCATAACTTCAAAATTATGGCTCAAAATTACATGAAATTTCTTTTAAACTATTATTCTTTCCTATTTCAAGCTTGAGGATAAAAATCACAAACATCGGAACTAAATTGTATTGTCAAAAATACTTCATACACTACAAAAAAACGGTCTATAGCAGCGCTGCTATAGGCCAAAAAAACACTGTTATAGGTCATTTTGGCCTATAGCAGCAGTTTTTTAACGGCGGTGTTATATCTCTGTCGCAATAGATATACGACGATTTGCGAGACCGTTGGTGAAGATCGAGGGTCTATAGCGGCGGTCGGTTAGCGACGGTCACGACCGCTACTATAGACCCAAACCGAATTTTGCATTTCCACAACGTTTCGTGAAAACGCTGGTATAGACTTGTAGCAACGGTCTTTTAGCGACAGTCGCGACCGCCGCTAAAAGTCTGTGCCATCGTTTTTTTTTGCAGGCGCTAACATTTTTAAAACACCACTAATTTTTTTCTTATATTTTCCTAATCGGTAATACAAATTTATTTTAATAACCATAATTCATTGGATGTAAAAAATTAAAGAACAAGGAGAATAAAACAAAATATACTTCATCATTGATTAATAATATTTTACAACAAACACAAGAATCTCTACAAGTAATCTAAAAAGTAACAAATTTCTAATATAAAATAACAATAAGCAAGGATTGACTTAAAATATTCAAATACAACACAATAAGCAAGAACCAATTAAAATCTTCCTCCTTTGACACATCAACATCCTTTATCTTGAATTCCTGTATAGAAAATAAATATCACATTAGAAATAAAAATAAACAAAAGATTTATATAAACAAAGTATATGAGCTAAGAAAGTATATGAGCTAAGAGGATTGCATCCACCATCAGAAGGAGAAGATTAAAAAGTCAGCATTTTATCCAAGTCAATAAACATTTTGAATAGAAGAAGAAACCCAGATAAAACAAGTCTGACTAGGCAAAAGAAAGATGAATAAGTTGCTACTCCATACCAGAAAATTTCAGTCACTTTTGCAGATAAGTCTGAGATTTTCGACATATTCAGTTGCATTTGCTTACCTTCTGGACAATTGTACCACGTTTGCAGACTATTTCAGGAGGTGTTTGAGCTTCACAATTCTGCAGTATATATAATTTAAAGTCAACCAACAATAAATGCATATTAGCTCTACATTTCTCGTACATGATGAAATCACCTTAAAGAATCCTCCATGACTGCCACATCAGACAGTTCATTGTTGCAGTGAGAACATTCTTTAGCGTCTGAAGGAAAGGTTGATGCTAAGCTCATCAACCACACTCACCTGCAACAACAAATGACAGCTTCACTGGTCACCAAGATCTCATTCAGTATCTATTAACAAAAGGGGGAAGAAGAGAGAAGAGGAGAGGGAAGTGGGGCAGAAACGACACCAAAGTCTGAAGAAGATAAAAATATTGTTCCCACATACTACACAGCCACCTCTGGCTGAACCATCAAGTTTTGTCAAGATCAAACCGGTAATTCCAACAACCTGTCTCAAGAGTTCCAACTCAAAAATTCATAAGTGAATAACCAAAAGCTGTCCAGCAGTCATTACATCAAGAACATTGCGTTCAATGGACAACTTCGATAAAACTAGTAATAAACCAAAATGCAGAAGGCAAAGATATGTCAAAACCTTGTTCTTTCCCTTTTTTCACAGCTTGCAAACATTGTTGTTAAGTTAGAATCTTTGTTCAATAGAGAACTCAAATTTTACAGATTCTGCAATTATAAGGACCAAATCATTTACATGAATGAAACTAATGTAGGACTCAAAAGTGCAAATAAATCTCCCCCTCCCTCTACTCAATGCCACACAAGACCAGAGTCTATGATCACCACCAAAAACCTATTCCCAAATTATTACTATAAAAAAACAATCATAGACGATGAAGAAACAACACTAACCTGACGAATGGCAGCCTCGATTTTCTTTTGCGCTTCAACATCAAAGGGATCTGCATAAAGAAGGGCCTATATTGCACAATACAGACATAAAACCAAGTATAGTACACTCAAATGCATAAAAGCCATCATGTATGGCCAATTTAAGCACAAACTCTAGACTGTAATGCAAATTAGAAATATCATCAAAGAATTAAATGAAAGGCAAAATGGGCGAATTACTCGGTACTCCCACAAGAATTGAGAGAAAAATAGAAAAGGCAAAATGGGTGAAATACGGCTAAACAAGGCAGCCATAAAAAACCTCTAAAAATCAATGTAAACCTAATATATTAACCAAACAGCAAAATAACCAGAATACAATAAGTGCCAGAAAAACAAAAGGTAAAAAAGATATGGACACGTTGGATTGAAGAAAGGTAAATGCGGTACCTTGAAATAGTGTCGTCGGATGCCTGTAAGGGCTGATAAGAGGAAGAGGAGGTGTTGGAGAGCGGGGGAGGAGGTCAAAGTCCTTACCGGGAGAGGCAGAGCAAGACCGGAAAGCTTGACCGACGCCAAAACCGCTAGCGAAGGGCTACCAGCTGGGAATCAACGGAAGAGCCGGGAGAAGAAGTCGCTGATGGCGGGAGGAAGAAGTTTTCCTTCGAGAAAGATGAGAAAGAGAATGGATGGAGAATCAACCAAATAAAAGAGGGAGTTTTGATTACCTTTGGCGCTAAATGAAAACGCTTTGACGCTGAATGAAAATTTATCCATCTTGTTTTTATTTTTATTTTATTCTAAGTTTCCCCGATTGTTGTCGAAAAATATTTATATCAATCAATTAAATCACTCATATATTGAGTAAAAGTTTTAATTAAAAGTTTAGTTTCCATACCAAAAATTTGTAGCTTTTCCAAATTTTGAGTAAAATAGTTTATATTTTCCAATTATGTGTATTTTATGTATTTTATATTTTTAAAAATACATAGCATATTATTTAATATTTTTTATAACTAGTGTAATAATTTTAATTAAAACAAGTTGATAGTAATAATATATAACATTTATAATTTAAAAATATAAACTATCATAACAACTATGATCTGATATTAAGTTATGTACTTTAATTGTATAAGCTAATTAATATCACAATATCTTTTTGTTTGAAATTAAATAATATATCATAATTAAATATTATTATATTACTAATTATTACAAATATATATGCTCATTATAAGCATATGATAATAGATGTCTAAACTACTTAGATATAGTCAATAAAAATACAATTATCATAACAATCATATATATAACTTTCATAACATTATTTCTAATTCCACATAACAACTTCAATTTTTATAAAACTCCTTTTAATTCCATATTTTTATTACGTAGGTCTCCTAAAATATTTTTTAAACACATGACAAAATAAAATTATGTATTAAAAGGAATAAAATAGTCTATAAAATAATTATTCACATTAAATAATATATATTTTTGAATTTTTAATTTTTTTCAAATTATACCTATAGCTGCGGTTTTTTAAAAAACCGCTGCTAAAGGTGAACTCTACAGCGGCGGTCATGTAGGTACCTGATTTTTAGCAGCGTTTTGAAAAAATCGCAGCTAAAGGGGGTCTATAGCAACGGTCAGTGACCGCCGTTAAAGGTAATATCTTTATCGGCGTTTTTTGAAAAACGCTGCTAAAGGGGGTCTATAGAACACCTGTAGCGGCGTTTATTGCAAAACGCTGCTAAAGGGGGGTCTATAGTGACGTTTTGCAAAAGATGCTACTAAAGAGGGTCTATAGTGGCGGTCGGTGACCGCTGCTAAAGAGACCGCCGCTATAGACCCCCTTTAGCAGCGTTTTTCAAAAAACGCCGCAAAAAAACCATTTAGCGGCGTTTTTAGCGACCGCCGCTAAAGACCTGGTTTTTAGTAGTGATATCAGATAAATTCCTAGACTAATACTGCTGCTGCCCCAGCTCGGTCTTCCACCTTTAAACGACCACAACTTATGCATTACATCTCCAAATCACACGAAATTTACCTCAAAATGTTCTTCTTTCACAAACTTAAATTCCAAGACTAGATTCATAACATTTGGACTTAAACTGATCGCTGAAAAGGTATTCGAACTGAGCAAGAGTTCTGGGATTGCAAGGCTGCTGGCAGCTTGATGTGTGAACCTTTAAAAATTCATAACTAATTCCTTACTTATCGAAATGACCTAAAATTTAGTTTGAAATCTTTTACTTTCATAGATTACATCAAGGTTAACTTAAACTGAGTCTAGTGATCTGCCAGAGCTTGTGATTGCATGCATTGTTTTTCTCATTCTTTGGCCACCTATGGCTCTCTTGCACTTTAATCCATCCTTAGTTTACTGACCTAGACCTTAATCATCCTAGACATGTTCCAACATCACAATTCTTCAAGTTTCAAGTACGAATCACATTAGGCTCTTAAGGACAATACCACATACAAGCAGTCCGCCTAACCCAAGTATATAGTCTCCAAAAATACAACCAATGTGCTTGGGTTATTGGCTTGTTGTTGTATCCTATAAAACCAACTCATAAAGCACTTAACAGCAAGCAACATCAAAGAACATGTCATACCTCAAATCAGCAACCTAATATCAAGGCAACCGGCCAACATGCATTGCTAAGTTCTTCCAATTTCATACCCTCCACTTACATGCATGTTAGCTCATCTCTAAATACATTTGTTCCTTGATTAAGGCCACTGACCAAAGCCCTACATCATCTAAAATTTCACATTTTTCATCTCCATTTCCAAGCTTTAGCACAGCAAGTATACAGCCTCCAAGAATCAAAGATTTACACTTTAACTTCACATGCAACTAGTCTATACGCAATGTCATCATCCAACATGTTTTTCAAGCTTTAACAACTCAAATCAGTAGCTTCAAACATCAATATTCAACCTCAAATTACAATAATATATAGCAACTAACTTAGATCCAGCAATCACAAGATTCGGCCATCAACCAACCTACATGCATGCTAATATCCAACATTAAAGTCCAATCAACACTTCCTACAACATTAGCCAAAACCGTGGCCTTCAATCCCTTCCTCCATCAACAAAATCTCAATAATCATGCCAAAACCTAACTTTCATGCCATATTTCTCTAAAACAAGAGTACTTTACCTTAGGGGTTTCGACTGGACTCAAGGGATAGCTAAAGAACACCTATATGAAGACATCCATAGTAAGATTTTGAAGAAGACAATGAGTTCATAGAGGAAGGAATGCCAAAGGACCAAGACTTTATTTTCTTGGATTTCTTCTCTCCCTATTCGGTTTCTCCTTCTCCCTCTCTCGAGTTCTCTCTTTCTCTCTTCTCTTGTGTGATTGAAATGAGTGTGTGTGAAATGCAAGACTGAAATGAGGTGAGATGTGAAGTGCAAAAAGGCAAGCTGCACTAAAGCCTAATTCACGTCCAAATGGGGGGAAAGGTCTTGCTTGATATGACCAGGTCATTTAATGCCTTGTCTCCTCTCTTTTATTTCTTTGCCTTTACCAAACCTTTCACGTGATTCTCCTTTAGCCTACACTTACTTTTCAGCCTATACTTACTCACTTTGCAGTCTACACCTACTCTCTTTTCAGCCTACTATTACTTTTCATTATGCTCTTCACGTGAATCACCATTCCTACTTCTCTTTTGCTTTCCTTTTATTCTCTTTGGTTTTTTTCTCTTTTTCGTGAATTCCCTTCCATCTTCTCTTTTGACTTTCTATGCTCTACAAGTCATGTCATCTAGTTAATGCTTGTCTCCTTCTTTTTATTTTTTTTGTTTTCTTATGCTTCACGTGAACCACTATCTCCCTCCTCTTTTGTCTTTCAATGCACCTCACATGGACCTCTTGCTTAGCGCACTATATAGCCACTTAGTCCACCTATTGAAGATTAAGATAACTAAACAAAAGACATAGTATAATTAACGATAAAATAATGAAAATCATAATTTAGTATACAATGAGCATATTCAAGAAAAATTCAGAACTTATAAAGTTTAATAAATGTACTTTAAATGAAATACCACGTACTAACATCTCTTACATTCTTTTCCAAATATTCAAAATAAGAAAGTCTTATACATAAGCAATAATTATAAAGAACTTAAACTTCAAAGTGAAAGTCGGGTCTATCCAAACCGAAATTTTAGCCAAAATACAAGATATTAAACTCATAAAAACAATACAAGGGTCAGAAAATAAGACCCATTCGATTTGATATTGAACAGACCCGTTTTTAGGCAAAACTCAGTTTTTGAACAAAACTTCAAAAATTCATAACTAATTCATATTAGTTCCAAATGATACGAAATTTTAACTGGAGACCCCCAATAATAGCTAATTTCAATCCTCAAAATTTCACATCAATCCAAGATATTTTTCTATATAAGAAAAATCTTTAAACATACTGTTATCAAGAATTAAGCTAACATAGACTAGTTTCATCCTAGTTAAGCAAATCTTTTAATTCCCCCGTAAATCATTTCAAAAAGCATCATATATGCTTCTAATACCTCTTAAGGACCTAAAACATGTGTCATGCAGTGTTATGTCTACATTATCCTTCACATGCCCTAACTGTCGATTGCACACAGAGCCAAGCAACCCTTTTAAAGTATTGAGGTCCCATTCGGTCAGAAGAAAACGAGGCCACAAAAATGTGTCTAATTTGTGATAAGAATACTATTAATAACTGCTCGATGCTACTAGTTTAAGTCGGGGTCTCACATATTTTGGTGGCCATTTTTAAAATGTAAGCACATGATGTATAAAGGACATTGTTTGAGGTAAAATAATGTGTTTTTTTGTGATTAACTGACATGCTATGTATTTTTAATTAGATCTGAAGTTAAGGAGGGTGGGACCTCACGGGGATCATAATGCTTGTTTTTTAAAAGCATGTTTGTGTTTGTTTGTGTATGCCTAATATGTCTTTCTCTATGCTTGTCTTTCTGTGCATGTTTGCTTCTTGCCTCCAATGTGCTTTGTTTTCAGTCCTGTTTCTCATCTTGCACTAATTGAATGGGGCTCAATTATTTGTCCTTCGTCACCCTACAACAAATAGCTCAAAATGACCCTCTGTTTGAGGTAAAATCTCTTCCAAATATTGCATGAAATTCTCAATTATTTGTCCGGTGTAACTATTAGAAGGCTTCCTTTGTCAATGGTTTAGTTTGACATAATTTAAATGAATGAGAAAAAAATGATCTTATATGTAAAGTTGGTTTGTCAAACGATACTTGTATATAAAGTTGGATTGTCAAAGGAGACCGGATTCTAACTTGATAATTTTTGTGCTCCCATTATTATATGGATTGTACATTTTTGTTGGAGTATGTTTTTTTCTTTTGGATAGTGGTTTTACAAGTTTGGCAAAATCACATTAGAGTGTCGGAAAGTGGCCCATGACAAGTATGTGTTAATCGATCTAAATATGGAAAAACAAATGTAAGAATGTAGGTCAATTTCTAAGAAGGCGAATAACCGGGACATATTGCTCACTCTGCTCATAAGTGACATTTAATGGCTGAAGCTAGTTTAAACAATCTCAATCACGTACAATAAACTTTCAAACTTTCACCTCCAATTGCCGCAAACTTCTTGCTTTAAATAGTGACATGATATCAGCCACTTCTTGCTCTATCAAAACAATGCAATTCTCATGACAACCTTCAAATTTGCTTAACTCTTGCTGTTCACCAATCCTAGTTCTTCTTTATGCAATATTTGCGTGTCTGGGTATATGTATGCTATTTTAATCTTCTACGATTGACTACTTTGTGATACCATTGTAAGTTGAAATTCAATCCATAATTTGAAAGTTGATGTAATAAAGCTTCAACAAATCTGACAGGTGTTAAAATAGTTGTTATTGAAGATTGAATGAAAGTTGTCCATACTTGCTGTTTAATTTGAAGTACATACATGAGCTTCCCAATTCTGTAATTCCAACTTCTGATTTGCATCTATTTTAACACTTGTTTTTTTATAAATTTGCCATGTTCATAAACAATGAGCAATGAAGTTGTGTTATTTCAGAGGGTGTCACACACTGAGTACATTGGAGGCTAGAAGGAGTTGCACTATAAGCCATGGATGTCTCTCATTCTTTGAGCTAGAAACTATATGTACTAAGAATGGATACACACATGGTGACCTAATATACTACGCTCACCCAGCAAAGCCACTTGACA
The DNA here is from genome assembly GCA_963930655.1 of Myrica gale. Classification (NCBI taxonomy): domain Eukaryota; kingdom Viridiplantae; phylum Streptophyta; class Magnoliopsida; order Fagales; family Myricaceae; genus Myrica; species Myrica gale. Next base: position 8,715,842 of record OZ005619.1, on the reverse strand, counting down.
AAGGGTTGGTGCTTATATCGTCAGGATCAAGTCGTTAGTGGGGAAGATGTGTTCAAGGGTAGAAGGGATGATGCAACTAGTGGGTATTAGCCTCGTACTACTGAAGTTGAAGAGCACATTGAAGGGGAAGAGGGTGCAGAATTGGAGAGAGAGCCCGAGAATAGTCAAGATTTGGTTTCATGCTCGGAGGACTCGGGTGAAGAAGGAAATATGAGACTAGAAGCACAACGCCTTAAATTTACAAAGTTTAAGGATCTATGGCAAGCCTATGGTTGAAACTAGAGATGAAATTTCTCTTTGTTGAGGTGTTTAGGCAGGATGTTTGGGAGGCCAATATACATATGGTAAGGATCTCTATTGGTCAAAGAATGAACTAAAACCGTGGTTACAAAATCAAACCGTTAAAAAAACTAAAACACCCAACTAATAAAAAAAATCAACTAAGAGAAAAAGTAATCAACAGCAGCACTGAACTTGTGTGTAGAAAAGTGTCTAGATCTAGTCGATCTCCAAATTATAAGTCTCAAAGTAGATTGGTTCAGGAGATCGAACATGGGTAGGTATTGGATCTCCAGGTCTTTTATAGATTTTACAGATAACCCAATCATCAATTTGAAAAGAAAAATAGAATATATTAGTTAATTTTGACTACAATAGAATAAAGCCTAAAAGGACATTCAAATATTAAAATCTTCAGATAAAAGCCTACAAGGCCCCAAGTTATTTGATTAGGAGAAAAAAAAGGCTCAAGTAAGAGTGAAGTTTAATAAAACAAAAATATATTTAATATATAAAGCTTTGTCTTATGAAATAATTTTTGGTATTAAGGCCTCAAAAATTGTTTGTGCTCAAAATTCATGGGTAGCTCTAATTTTTTAAAAAAAAATTATTTAATTTTTATTACATACGATACAAGAGCATTTTAAAGTAAATATATATTTAAAATATATTTTATATTATATTAAAAAATAAGCAGAATTCCCTGTTTCATGTGTGATCAAAGAAGGCCATTGACTTGAACACATGGGTGATGTGATGAGCCTAACAAGAGATTGACCATGTACAGAGAAAAAACAAGACTTAAAATTAGTGGAAACCATTCAGAAAAAAACTGATGCACTAAGAGCTAGCTTGACAAGATCCCATTTATTGTTTGTCAATGGAAACAAGGGGAGTTAATGGGAGCTTTGTTTCATGGGGCAAATGAAATGTAAGATTGATCTGTCTTGATCTCTTGGATTAATACTACGATAAAACAGGGTGCTATCCAGTTATATTAACCTATACATATTTGACTGCCCAAAAGGAAGAAAAGTTAAGCAGCTCGTAATATTGAATAATTTATTATGATGAGCAACCGTCTCTTCTTCAAAGACATATGGAGAAGTTTGGATCCAACATCGGATGAGATAAGAGTGGACGGGTGGAGGAGATTCAGGAGATCATGGGATAAGCATCCTTGTCAATGGAAACAAGTGGAGTTCATGGGAGCTTTGTTTCAAATGGAAAAATACAATGTCAGATTGATCTCTCTTGGATTAATATTCCGATAAAGCAGAGTGCTATCCAGTTAAAAAAACACCCTAAAAATTAAGTGGTGTACGACGTTTTCCTACTGTCGGTCAAAGTCTTTTTTTTTTGTAGTGCAAAAGGAAGAAAAGTTAAGCACCTCGTATATTGAATGATTTATCATGTTGTTATGGTTTTTGGAAGTGAAAAATTCTCCCACCCTCATTTACAGTCCTATTATTTTATCAGACATAGTTGAGTGGAATTTTGTTGGACAGAATGGAAGAGGACTAGTATCGACCAATGCTTTCTACGGAAAATTGTGTGAGTCCTAGTTTTCAAGATTAAGGAACCCAAGAGGGGATGAATTGGTTTTCTAAAACTTTTCGCTACTAACCCTCAAAGTCGTGTTTGCAAGTAAATACTACTTTAGCACAAGTATAAATATGCAACAAGTATAAATAAGTGATAAAAGTGAAAATAAGGGTAAGAGAAGCAAACACTTGATTTTTAGGTGGTTCGGCAAACCCGCCTACATCCACCACTCAAGCTCCTTTATCGAACCTTGAGGCTTTTTACTATTCTTCAAAATAGCTTACACTCTAGCTTCCGGGTGCTAGAGAATCATACACGTGTTTTCTCGGGCTCAACACTCAAACCCACCCAAGTGGTTTTTCTGGCTCACCACTCACAACCCCACCAAGCTTGCGATATACTCTATCAAAGCATCTTCTTTAGTGAACAACCTCACTAAAGGAAACACCTCTTTTGATATGAAGATGAAAGAACAAACTATCTCAAAGAGTGGATATAAAAGTGGAAGGCTCTATCTCTTTATTCATACAAAGACAAAGACAAGGACAAGGATATGAAAGTGTGTTTTGTGTTAATGATATGAGAAATATAGAATAGGAAGGTTTAGAATATTTATCAAGTAGTAGAAATGATATGTGGTCGTTGGTTATGAATTTCAGACGTTATTGATGTGTATCTATAGGCCACTTATGAAAACTATCTGTTTATAGCCGTTAGGGGTCGATTTGACAATTTTATAGTTGTACCGGTATACCGCTTCATGTACCGGTCGACCAGTTCAAGTAGTCATTGCTCAACGGTCATAAAATTTGAATGTTGTCAAATTTTGTCTACGCGCCCCATCATCCACTTCATATAGTGGTCGACCGCTACAAATCATTTTCATAGACCGATTCATTTAAAACCATGTTTTTGACCATTTTTAAACACTCAATTTTAAAGGCTTACTTTCCATAAGTATATGAAAGGTTTAAGAGTTTGTTTGGGGTGTTTTGAAACCTTTAAAATCATTTTAATCTTTCAAACAAAACGTAGAACGGTTTATGCACGTTTTGAAAGATATGCAAGTGTGATTCATAAGCATTGTCTAAAGTGAAACAAAGAGTTACAAGGATTATACCTTAAGGCCTTAAATCTTCACTTTTGAGATCTTTGCATCTTCTTAATCTTCTAATCTTCTAGTCTTTGGCTCTTTCCTCAAACGTCTTTGTCTTTGAAGATATCCATTTTATAAACTTAATCCATTTATTGAAATCATCAAAATCTCGATTGTGCACAAAAGCCAACAAATTGTTCTGCTGCCAATTTTGCCTTCTCTCTCCCACGCAAATGGAATTTGTTCTTACTATTTTCCTATGTTCACTGCGTTTTTATTTCTCTACATCAAATATATGAACACTAATTGGTTTCATATTGTTATTGTACTGCATTGTTTTGACTTCCTCAAATGGGAAATGTTATGATCATCTAAGAAGTGGGCAATTCTTTCCAAAAAAATTTCCTGAAAACTGGACGCAATTAGGTTAATTTAAATGTATATTATTTTCAAAAAAAATTTCCACAAATGAAAAATGTTTGAGATACATTCTTCGACGAAGGTAACCTAATTTTCTCAGAACTTTGCAAGGCTATATAGTGCGATGAATTGTAGAGCAAGTTGGGAGTTGAGACAGAGCAATGGTCACAGTTGTAGGAAACGCTACAGCAAGTGAGGAAGGAGATGAAAGAATTGCAGGCCTCTCGAGACGTTTGGGAAGATTATTTCCATTTTAACAGCAGAACATAACTCAATGTAACATTATGCTGGTTATCCTGATTTTTCTTGGGTTCATGTTTCAAAACCCGCCTCCGAAAAAAACTAAAATCGTCTGGGTCGAGTTCCTTTGAATGCTTTAATTTTGGATTAGAGACTCGAACACGAACCTGGTTTTTCTTGGGTTAATGATTTAAAACCTAACACTGACCCCGAAAAAAAACTAAAATCGTCTGGGTCGAGTTCTTTTGAATGATTTGATTTCGGGTTAGAGACCCAAACACGAACTTATTTTTTCTCGGGTTCATGTTTCAAAACCCGACCCTAACCACGATGTAACCCGACTAGTTTGGATTGAATCAGGTAGTGGATCGATTGATTTTTTACCACCCCTAAGATTGGGAGAGGCGGGTTAGGAAAGAAGATTCACTAGTTTCAAAAAGTAAACCACTTTCAGGAAATTTGAGCTATCTTTTATAGTTGAACGTATTTTACGAGACTCCCCAAACAGTCAAAAATATAGAAAGTACTTTCCAAAATGTAAAATATTGCAAAAAAAAAACAGAGCTTTAGTATTTTACCAGTTCGTAACTCATATGGAGCGTTAGGAACCATTGCAATAATGATCGTCCACTCTTTCGGCTACAACCATTGTGATGTAATATATTAGGGGAAGTCAGTTGAGAAATGATATAATTTCTAATTTTATCCTCTTTTATTGGAGTGAAGTATCTAAAATTTTTTTAACTCTTGTTTCTCATGTTTGCTGCAGAATACCTGAAATTTTTCAAGGATTCCAATTCGTAATTTATCAGGCATAGATAACCATATCTAGGATAATTTACCAGTACACAAAATGAAGTAAGAGAAAGAACCTCTTGCCATATAGTTCAACAGACCACAAACATCAATGTGTTATTGTAACACCCCCCTCACTTAAATCATATGCTTAAAGGAAATTAGGCAATGTGGGGGGATTAATTAATTATTTGGGTTTCGGTGATTGTCTAAGAATATTGCTCTAAAATTCATTTAACTGAATAATAGTTACTTATATGTCACATGTTTATATTTATTTATTGGGTAATATGATGTGAAAAAGATGTTACATAGATATTATTGAGTGATATTGTAGAAAAATCACGCCAATGATTAATGAATCAAAAGCGGAAAGTGTGACTCTTCGATTCCTTGTTCAATTGATTCTTTGTTCTAGACCGAGGTATATATTGATCTACAATAGTTCTACACTCGTTATGCCTCTATTTAATAGAATGATGGACTTTGTCATTGAGGTAGTGACCTTAAGCAAACAAGTAGGTGTAATGAAAGAGTACATGCACCGAACGAGATCAAATATGAATACCTTCTGAAAGTGATCACTGATGTTGAGAAAGTATTTAGCATAATTGGTTTATTGTATCCTTAGACCTGATATGTTTATAAGAATATATTTATTGTGTACTTGTGCTTTGACCGAGTCATTTGGTAATGATCTTTCTAGGTCAAAGATTCCAGATAACGTTAAGTCTTGTACATAATAAATGAGTTTGTATAAATGTTCAATAATGAATCCACCAGTCTCTTGATGAGGCAGTATATTCAATATATTTGTATAGGGTTGGACTAGAAAAGTATCCATTGGCCAATGGTATTTTGTGAAAATATTTTTCGATATATATATATATATATATATTTGTGATTTTTTTTGGAAACAATTGATAGTCCAATGAGTTACAGATTGTGAATTGAGAATTATATGAGTTAAAGACTTAATCAGTGATATGATTCTGGTCCTATTGACTCACGTGGAATATAGTATGGTGGAAGTATAAATAAACGAATAATTGTTAGCAAAAGAGATTTTTCACAAATCAATCTCAAATACTCAGGGGTAAATTGTAATATGTTAATGAACATGATTACAATTAGTAGAAGCCTAAAATTCAGAATAAAAAAATATGAGTTAATGGAAAAAGAGTTTTTCCATGTGATCCTACGGCCAAGATTTGAGGTCTTTAACGATCTCACGCTATATCACAGCTAGGGTTTAGATAAAAAACTATCAAATAACTTTTTCTAGACAGTTGGCCATTATGAACCCTATGAAGATTGTGAGGCGTGGAGAGAAGGAGACATAATATTTGGACTGCTAAGTTGTGAAATCAAAGACTCAAGGTGTGAGATTAACAAGACCTGAAGATTATCCAAGACTGAAGATTCAATCGCAGATAAAGTTTAAGATCGTTTGTTAGATCAAGTAAGTATAATTTTCCGCAAGCAAACTTTCATATTGATTATGAACAGAAGTTTCTTCTCTAATATTGTCTTTAGGTTCGGTCGAAGCAAAATAAATCAAAGAGAAAAGAGGTAAGAGAATGTAATGCTTAAAAATCTGAAATGGAAGGGAAAGCTATGATTTTGTCCAGGACAATGAACGATTATGCTCTGCATGTTATCTTTTTTGCCATGTTATATTAAGCTTTAATCGGTACTGCATGCGGAATTGATGAGTAAATAGGTTTCGGATGTTTGAGATTTTGACGAAAACAAGAGCATGCATGGTTGGATAGGTATTTAGATGCATTCTGGTGTTGTTGGAGTGAAATGAATGGAGGAAAAACTTGCTGTTGTAGTGCTGAGTTTTCGAAAAATTGTTATTTGGGTAATTCTCTGTGAATTGGATGGTAGTTTCACAATTAAATGTGATATACAGAGCATGTAATAGTTCAAATGAAATAGATTTAATTGCTGCATGATGATTGATGATGAAGGTTATGGTTAAAAGGAGGAAAATTTGAAAAGAAAGTTTTTGTTTGAGTTGCTTTGACTTTTGATGTATATTCTGTTCTGTTTTACCTCTAACATTTTGCTGCAGAATTTTCTTTATGGAATATCTTTTGTCAAATATACTGTGTAATGATTCTTGACTTGTAAATGGAATGTAGAGAAGTTAAAATAACTCAGTATTGCACTATCTTGGCCTGAAAACCATCAAAGATAACATCTGTACAGAAATCAGTTGGAATTCTGTTAGTGCAGAACATTAAAATATCTATGTTGTGATCATAATATATTGAACATGGTGGTACTCTGGTAGACAAGCAACTAAAATGATCTAAATGCTATTTGTTGACAAAACGATCCAAAATAACTAAGTTGTTTAATATTAATTGATTGTTAAATAGCTTGGTAGAATTGCTGATAACATGGTTAGTCATTTTATTTTCTTGCTATTACATGTTACAATTTTGAATTATGGAAAGCTAAAAACTTGGTAAGCCATTTTATCTGAATGCTATACAAATATTTTATGGAAGATACATGTGCTGCTGTGGTTACATTTGCTTTAAAACTGCATATAAGTCTTTATATGGCATGTGAGTGAACCACACATCTTCATGTGTCATTATTTTAGATAACACTCCCACTAAACAGGGGCATCTCTGAGCATAGTTGCATAGGAGGTTGCCTAAGACCCCGACTTCCTATTTTATTTAGTATTTAATAGGCTCTCATATTCAATGTTATAACTTAACAAATGAAAAAATAAGTCTCAAAATCTCCTTTAAATTTTTTGAAATTCTCATTGGATGCAAAAGGACATAATTCAAAATTTCAAATAAGATTGCTGGACTTCAAATTTTTTTAAATCTAAAAAATTCTTTTTTCTAAACACATTTCTTCCTTTAGCCTTATTTTCACTCTTCTTTTCACCAAACTTTTCCTTATAGCTAACTTCTCAAGATTCAAAATATAATACTTTCACTCTTCTCCTGCTATTATTCTAACCTTTCAAATTTTAAATTTTACACTTTTGTTTTATACTTTTATTTTATATTTGTTATATATCATTATTTTATACGAAGAAAATTAAGAATTGGAGATTAAGTTTGAGTACTGTACAATTTTGCCTAAGGCCTCACTTATCTTAGAGATAGCCTTGCCACTGAATGTGCATACATTGGCGGAACTAAGATTTTAATCTTAGAGGGCCGAATTTAGGAGAGTACAAAAATTGCCAAAATGAGCCAAATAATATATGAAAATATTCACGTGTACAAAGGACAATTTAATAGCTACATATATACATATATATAACACAAAATACCAAAGTTGTTATTCACGGTTATAGGGCGTAAATTTGTCATACTTAAAAACCATAAACAGAAGGGCTGATAAAAAAAAATAAATGTTACTTAGTAATGACAACTTTTAATCAATACATAAATATGTAGATATGAAGGAATATTATATTAGTGAGAACAAAAATGATACATTATTGAGTGAGAGCAATTTGTTTTATTTTTTATTTGTAGGTCACTGTTTGGCAAGTCTAAAAGCACTACAAAATAGAGAATTCATAAAATATTTGGTGAAAATAATAGAAAAATATATAATAAAAAAAATTAGGCGAGTTTGAGTTGCAAGAAAAATTTGGATTTGTTGGTTAAGCAAAAAGAAAAACCTAAAAAATAAAGATCTAATTATATTTAAGTGAGATTGAATTTTTTTAAAAAGATAAAAATCCTAGTTTTTTTTCTATTTTTGTGTAAAAAGATTCTAATTCCGAAACTTTAGGGGTGGATATGTAATTTGAATGAGCATTTTTTTTTATTTAAGGAAGGATTTTTAAATCTGGAGGGGCAACAATTGGATTTGCTTGAAAAAGTTTCAACAGATCTATATGGTATATCCAGTTACTGCGAAATAAAGGCCATAGGAGTTATTTTCACTAAATAACCCTATTTGCCACTTATTAATATTACATTTTCAATTTTTTTTCAGACTGTCCGGGTCCAACACGGTGGTCAACAGGCCGGGGTTCCTCTTAAGCCACATGGCTGTCCTTAGCCGGCTATGGTTTGGGCTGTCCAACACTTGATGCATGGGGTTATAAAATACCAGGACAGGTCCAAGCCCATATTTATTTTAAAAAAATTCATGAGGCCCATCCTGTTTTAAAACAGGGAAAGCCCAGTGTTTTTCATAAAACAAGGCTCTTATTGGACTGGGTAGGATCTACAATTTGGCCCAAACGGCTGACCCAGGATCTTATTCCTTTGGGCGCCATTTGTATTTTTTAGATGTTTTAATATAGACTATTAGATAATTTATTAATGTGTTGTCATCAATCCAATGGTTTGTTAGGACAGTAATTCATCTTAGGAGAGAATCATTTCCCCCATTTGGGAGGGTCTCCTCCCACCATCTGTCGCCTCTGCCGACAAGCAACTGACTTAGCTGGGCAAGTCGGCGGCACCATAGCCAGGCACCGCTAGAGGCTCCCACATGGCCTCCGAAGCCTAGTGTAGCACAAGCCACCCGCGGCTCTCGTGAGCCACGGTGCACGGCATCAACAGGCCAGATTCTGCATACCCATCAAGAAATCTTTTCTCCCCTTTAATTTCAAGTTCACAAACAACCAAATCTAATCTCCAATTTCAATTCAAAGAAGAAATTAAACAGCATCCATCACAACAATCAATATTCCAATCGAAATACAAAATCAAGAGAAAACTCGCATCTCTTTCTCGTTTTCGAATCAATATTTAATTCTTTCTATGCCGATAATCGGTTTATTCAACATTCTCGAATTCAAAAAAAAAAAGAACCCAAGAACAAAATCTCATTTCATTCCCAAATTAACAATACAACAATTGAAATATAAAATCAACAACAACCAAAAATCGACTTCAACAAAATCGAAGAGGAAATTTTTTTTCTTTCCGAGAGCGTTCACGACGGGGGCCGGACTTGTATCGAGAACCGAAAAAGATTGTTATGAAGCAAAAGCGCCGCACTTGTATCGGGAACCACAATGATTTCATCTTGCTCTCTCTAACTCCCTCGCGTAGCGATCAACTTCGCTTTTGGCTAAGATACCTGCTCAAAAATCGACGTGTTACTAGCAGTGTATCTTATTTGAGTATATCTTTATTTATACACACCTACTCAAAAATCGACGTGTTACTAGCAGTATATCTTATTTGTCGTTTATCTTGAATAGTCTTCCCACCTACACCTTGATTATTTTTGTCTAATTATTCGAATGTATTTAAAAATTTACTTTTGTCAAAGGAAAAGAAATTACGTTACCTCTCATGATGATTAATTTTAGGGTTAATGACCAAAATAGTCCCTGAGTTTTATGCCATTTTATCGATTTGGTCCATGAGTTTCCAATTTGGTCATATAAGTCCTTATGTTATCATCATTTATCAATTTGGTCTCTGAGTTTCCAATTTGGTCACATAAGTCCTTAGGTTATTCTCATTTATCGATTTGGTCTCTAAGTTTCCAATTTGGTCACATAAGTCCTTAGGTTATCCTCATTTATCGATTTGGTCCTTCCGTCCAATTTCTACTTTGATGTCTCATCAAAATGAGCCACTACCCCCAAATCAATCTGCAAACAGAGAGCAACAAATAGAAAATCCACGACACGATTCAAATCTCAAAGATCACCAACGGCTTCAGATTGGATATCTCTTCGCTCCGTGAAAAATAGACGACCAGCATGACTGATTTTTGATAAAACATGGATCTGGGCTCCCTTCGTTGATCAAATGGGGGGTCTCCCCTGTTCGATTTTTTTTTATTTTTTACGAATATGTCAGGTGGACGTGAGTTTTTTTTTAAATAATAAAAAAAGCATACACGTGTCGCGATGTTATTGGTGGTGACGTGGCCCACCGTTAGCTGACTCTGCACGGAGGAGACGGAATTGGATGGAAGGATCAAATCGATAGATGAGGATAACCTAAGGACTTATGTGACCAAATTAGAAACTTAGGGACCAAATCGATAAAGGGCATAAAACCCAGGGACTATTTTAGTCATTAACCCTTAATTTTATACTCTTTTCTTTGAATCTCAAATCGCTTTCTTAAATTTCTTTATTTATACACACCTAATGACCTAAACCTCTTAATATAATTCGACCTTATTCGATGAGCGTTTTTTTCTATCAGTAATATTTTAATTATCTTTAGTGTTGGATTAATTCGTTGTGGTAATATCGTTTAGTTGCCATTCTAGTAATATAAAGGAAAAAAATACACTTTGCACCCCTAAATTATGGGGTGTCTGACACTTTGCACCCCTTTGTTTTAATTTCATGACATTGAGCCCACAATCTTTTGATTTTCATTGATTAGCACCTCAAGCCGATTTAGCAGTTAATCTAGACCGCAATTAGCCCACGTGTTGTCTACATGCATCACTTACAATTTTTTTTCTCCGTTTTACCCTCATTTCATGAAATCCAGCCATGCTTCAACTTATTTCCGAGTGTGTTCACGACGGAGGCCGGACATGTATCGGGAACCGAAAAAGATTGTTATGAAGCAAAAGGGCAGGACTCGTATCAGGAACCACAATGATTTCATCTTGCTTTCTCTTTAACTCCCTCGCGTAGTGATCAACTTCGCTTTTGGCTACAAGATACCTGCTAAAAAATCGACGCTTTTGGCCCACACGCGCCAACAAGGAGAGGCTGGACAGGGATGGTAAAGACCGCCAGGGGGAGCTAAGCACGGCGGGGCAGCACGATTCCTCCTAAAAACGGTCAAAATCATCGGGAAATAAGCACAAGAGGGCGGGCGCGTGAGATCCATGCAGACGCGTGAAGGCTCACGTACCGTCCGGATGCGTCGTCTCGGGGGCGGATCTGCTCGCCGGAAGGAGAGGAACGCCACCAAGGAGACCGTGCACACTAAAGACCATCATAATAGCCGGGATCTAACAACCAACATAGAGCCAAAAACAAAACCGGAGAAACTTCGGCTACCAACAGGGTGACCGGAGAAGAGTGAAGGGAGGAGGGAGAGCTCCTCCTCCCCCAGCCACAGCAACAAAGGGGGAGGGAGCGTAGTTAGAAGAGGAGGATGAGGTTTCTAGAGAGAGGGAGGAGGCTCTCTCTCTAGAAAAAGGGGTATTGGAAAGACCATAGGAATTATTTTCACTAAATAACCCTATTTGCCACTTATTAATATTACATTTTCAAATTTTTTTTTTGTGATAATCGAATTAAGTAATTTTGCTGGAACAGGTCATATCTGTGTCAGGCAGATCAGACAGTCCGGGTCCAACACGGTGGTCAACAGGCCGATGTTCCTCTGGGCCACATGGCTCTCCTTAACCGGCTATGGTTTGGGCTATCCAACACTCGATGCATGTGGACTTTGTCCCTCTTTTTTCTAATTAGACCTGGGCTTATAAAATACCACGACACCGGTCCAAGCCCAAATTTATTTTAAAAAAATTCTCGAGGCCCATTCTGTTTTAAAACAAGGAAAGCCCAAAGTGTTTTCATAAAACAAGGCTCTTATTGGACCGGGTAGGGTCTACAATTTGGCCCAAATGGCTGACCCAGGATCTTATCCCTTTGGGCGCCATTTGGGAGGGTCTCCTCCCACCATCTGCCGCCTCTGTCGACAAGCAACTGGCCCAGCTGGGCAGGTTGGCGGCACCATAGCCAGGCGCCGCCAGAGGCTCCCACATGGCCTCCAAGGCCCTGTGTGAACAAGCCACTCGCGGCTCTCGTGAACCACGGTGCACCGTGTTGCTGAGCCGCCAGTGCCTGCGGCCGCGCGCCGACACCATCCCTTTAGTAGTCGTACACAGCATCAACAAGCCGGATTTTGCATATCCATCAATAAATCTGTTCTCCCCTTCAATTTCAAGTTCACAAACTACCAAATCTCATCTCCAATTTCAATTCAAAGAAGAAATTAAACAGCATCCATCACAGTAATCGAAATACAAAATCGAGAGAAAAGTCTCATCTCTTTCTCGTTTTCGAATCAATATTTAATTCTCTCTATGCCGATAATCGGTTTATTCAACATTCTCGAATTCAAAAACAAAGAACCCAAGAAGAAAATCTCATTTCATTCCCAAATTAACAATACAACAATTGAAATATAGAATCAACAAAAAAAAACCGAAGAGGAAATTTTTTCCCCCTTTAGAAAAAAATCCTGAGCTGATGGTGAAATAATTTATGCACCTGAAAAATCTACCACAAAATATAATATTTTCAAAAAAACACCAGATCAGGAAACTAGGGGTGAAAACCGACCCCTCGGTTCGGCTTTCAGCCCCCACCGAGAACCGAACTGAGGGGGTCGATTCTTGTAAACTGCCAATCGGCGGTCGGTTGGGAGAACCTGTCGGGTCGACCAGGTTCGATAGTCGGCCAAGTTCGGTCGGCGTGAGAGAGAGAGAGAGAGAGAGGGAGGGAGGGGGCTGCATGAGATAGATAGAGAGAGAGGAGGACGACGTGGGAGGGGGAGGGAGAGACGATGAGCAGTGGGGGGAGAGAGTGAGGACGTGGGAGGGGGAGGGAGAGACGACATGAGAGCTGGGAGCAGTGGGGGAGGGAGAGAGAGAAAGGACGTGGGAAGGGGAGGGAGAGACGATGAGCTGTGGGCTGTGGGGGAGAGAGAGAGAGAGGACGTGGGAGGGGGAGAGATAGACGACATGGGAGCTGTGACTCATGGGAGCAGTGGGGGAGGGAGACGAGCAGGGGAGGGAGGACGTGGGGGAGAGTGGAGAGGATGTAATTTTTGTGGGGGGGGTCGTCTCCCCCTACGTAAAGTTGTATTAAGTGTTTTTAACAAATATATATTTAATGTGAAATTACTAAAATGCAATCGGTTCGGTTCTGTTAAAAAATGGGCCTACAGCCGAACCGGGTTAGGCCCAAAACTGACCGGCCCAATCGGTTTCGGGCCGGTTTGGTCGGCCAGGTCGGTTTCGGCCTATTTTTGAATAGCCCTACAGGAAACTATCCAATTTCTATAGCACCCCTACCATGCATCTGGGAAATGATTTCCATACCCCCTGTTTAAACTTCCAAATTAGTTTACGAGGGTAATGTTGGAAATAAAAAACACATGGACCCAGAACCCACATAAATCAAGAGCTGTGCAACGAAATAACAAAATCGCACCTAAAGGCAATAAGAAAATTCTTCGATAATATTCATATCAAATGTAAATTATAATAATATCCAACAACATATTATAATTGAATCTTTAATAATAAGTCCCTTTACATATATTAATAACAGATCGTTCTTCCAATACATTATATTTTATATAAGCCAATAGAATTAATTAATATCACTTTTGCAAATCTCTAACTCATGTTAAGTATTAGGGTTGTCCAAAATACCGGCTGGACCGGCCAAACCGGACCGATTTTGGCCATACCGGTGGACTTTTTTTGAAACCGGGTTGACCGGACCGGTAAACCTGTGTATTCCGGTCCGGTTCCGGGTTATTCTCATGAAAACCCGGGACCGGACCGGAGTATACCTCTCCAAACGGGAAATTGGCCCAAAATGGCATGACCTAAACCGACCCAGACCGGACCGGCAAAACCGGTGACCGGACCGAACCGAACCGGTCATATGACCGGTCCGGTCTATATACTCTACAAAATGGCCGGTTTGGCCGGCCGCACCGGACCGAAACCGGACATGGACAGCCCTATTAAGTATCATGATTGATTATTGAGTTGGACCATAAAACATTTTTCAAAACAATATAAGTGCCCTAGAGCCTTTTGTTCTCGAGATGGCCCGAGTTTGACGATAAGTTTTATATTTTCAGACTTATGTATTTACTTTCTAATGTTCAAACAAATTTTTATTTCAGTAATTCTGTGGGCTGTATATATTTTAGACAAGTTTTTTTATGTAGTTCGAGTTGGGTCGCATGCATGTGGGTCCAAGTTTTTTGCTTATGGCCTAGATATCTTTTGTAAATCCTGAAGTGAAATGACTAAATATTAGAAACTTCTCCTGCTGTTTATTTGTCATTTATCTTGAATAGTCTTCCCACCTACACCTTGATTATTTTTGTCTAATTATTTGAATGTATTTATCATGGGTTGTTGATTACGTGAGGTTCACGTGTGAAGATCGACAAGGCTACGGTTTGATATTAGATTCGGTGTTCAAGCTTTCTTAGAGGTTTTGAGTGTGCTGCAGGTTGCAGATCTAAGTGGAGTGCTTAGATTGGTTTCTAAGGGGATAGGATTAGTCTAGGAGAGGCTAATCGTTGAAGATCACCTTGTAACCGGAGTTTGAACATAGTGAAGAGTCAAGATTACCGGCCTAGGGCCCAGAGAGTTGTTTCTCCTTAAAGAAGTTTCTTTAAGGAGTTTTTCTCTTCGTCACCAATATCGCGTGTCAATTGTGGTGAATGATTTCGTCTTATCTTTGTTTATAGATTGCTTGTGTTTTGCTAACGACCTTGTGTTTGTGTGATAGCAATCTAATCCTTGAAGAATCAGAGGACGAAAGGTAACTGAATCATTTCAGTGGGGTAAGGAAGGTATTCATGTGGATCTGGTATTACTAGGAGTATTGTTGTTGTTCTATTGATTGCATTTCAAATGTTGTTGTGAATCTGGAAATTTCTGGTTCTGCAAGTTTAAGTTTCTTCAGAGTTTCTTTCAGTCAGTTCAATATACTCTGTTTTCCAGATTGTATTTTCTGTGTTGTGTTGATTTACATCTTAGTGTTTTGCTGGTTATTGTAGTATCTTGTCATATTGTAAATCAATGCTTTTGTTTGTTCCTTAGTGTCACGCCCCGAACGCTAGCCCGAAGGGGGTTAATGACAGCCGCGAACATCCACTCAATGAATGTTCTAGCGTTTTCTCTTAATCATGCAGCGGATTTTTTTTATACATATACATAAACACCTACAACTGAGAGAGATGGGCCAAAGAGATTTACATAAACTTCAACTTACACAATTGACTACAACGGCAATAGTGAAAGCATCCAAATTACATGTCATGTCTGCATGGCTGAAGTACAAGTCCTAAGGGATTCCAACAAAATCTTTATATGGACCTACTCATAACATATATGTAATACATCTTGAATCCTTATACACATAACATAGACATTCACAGGATGCCTGATAAGCGTTCTTAGTACTTCCTATGAACTCTTCAACTTCTGTTTCTGATAACCACGACTAAGATACTAGACATCAAAAACCTTGAACTCTACTAGTCCGAACAACCCATGACCACCACACAACGGAGGCTCATGTCGACTCTTCAAAATTTCATCTAACCTTTTATGAAACAACAAAGAGAGATGAGGACGTTCCCATCGGTCCCTCTTCTAGATTTTCCCACCTGAATTGTTATCTGGAATGATACAATTTAAAACATCTGTGAGTCGAAAGACTCAGTAAGGAATTATAATTAAAACATGAGCTTGAAATCATGGTTTGGAAATATGAACTTGAAATCGTGAGTTTGAAACCATGAACTTATTCTTTGAACTCATAATCTTGAACTTGAAATCATACACTTGCTTTTAAACTTGAAATCATCATGAACTCGATATCATAATGAACTTAAAATCATAAGCATGCACTTGACTTAAAATCATAAGCATGCGCTTAAACTTGAAATAATTACAAACTTGAACATAATGTAATTCAAATACAACTTGAAATATCATGAGCTTTAACTTGAAATAATCATAAACTTGAACTTTAAATATCATGTATACGTATGTAATTCATGCATGATCATAAATCGTGATGCACGTGTATGCCTCATGATTGCATATGCACATGCACCTGCTCTTGAAAACATCTCTTATACTTATAAAGCTCTTTCTTTTGGAAAATCTTTTCCATTCTTATCCTATGGGCTACTTGAGCTCCATTTACCCCTGGCATCAGGGTTGTGCGTTCCCGTTGGAACTGTCCCCTATTTCCCTTGGAGACCTTACATATGGTCGAGCTAGCACACCTTCTCAATGTCCTTCAGTGGCTAGACACGACTCTTGGAGGTTCACACCTTCTTGCAAGCATCCTTCAGTGTGATTGCACATACCTCCCGGACTACCCATCCTTCTTGCAAGCATCCTTCGGTATGGGTGTCCTAGGTGACATCCACCCTTCTCGTAAACGTCCTTCGGTATGGATGCACCTTCTTGACTTGGTACGGTACCGACCGACTTGGGTTCGTTAATTAACTTGTCATAAAGTAGCATAAAAATGGTACTTTCATTTGCATAAAATGTCTCATTTCTCATGAGGAAAGTGAATGCAAATGATCATGATGCATTCATGTCGTGCTTGGTAGTGTCATGCTTGATATATCAACTTATCATAAAATGCTTCTAATGCTCTTGACAGTTCGTGCTTAATGACAAATATCTCATAAACCTTTCATGTTTTCATTTGCACAAAAACTTCTTTCATGCTTTCATACAAATACGTATACGATGTCATGCTTGTTGAGAAATAACTTGTCATGCGTGGTTATAAACATGTTATGCTTATTCATAAAAACATGCTGTGTATCATTCCAGTTTTGTAAAGCGTAAGTTGCTACTTACTATTTTCACTTACAAACGTAAGCTCCTCTTACCTTCGCTTGCTTGAGTGTTGAACGTCACGTTACCTACAATTGGATCATACCTTTGTTATTCATAGGTTTACTAAACGTATAGAGAAATCAATACATTACAATCATCCAAGGTATGACTTAAATCTTTCCATGTCCTAGGCCTTCAATCTAGGATCCACTCAATATCAAGAGATAAGTACAAATGCATCAAAACACTCTCTCTATTCCAGCTCTGAAATCTGCTTATGTAATTACCAGCCATCACAACAATCTTTTTAACGTTCTAACTTCCAACAACCAAAACTCTAATCTCTTCATGACACAACCAACATCCAAGGCTAATTTAACATCTCATAACAGCAACCATTATTTCACATTCCTTCCACTTTTACAACTCCAACTCAAAGTTTATAACAAAACTATGATTCTATCTTCATCAAGCTATACTATTGCCTTTGCCCATTTCTTTTGGGCTTTTATCAAACAAGTAGGGTGTATCATTTGTTCTCTTGAACATCTTTCAGATCTAACCACATATATTACATCAACCAATAGATTCGGCCATACATGCTCAAAATAGATCTCAGCCCTCTTTTAGGCTTTTCATCAAACACCTAGGGTGCAGCAAGCAATCTCTCTCTCTCTCGAACATATTTTCTTTTTCAGATCTGACCATAACTCTCCATGGTTTTGTGCACAAGCCTTACAACTTTCTAAAGCTCATTAGATCTACATTTTCCTCAAAGAAAACACATGAATCTCAAAGAGAAAATCTAACAAGAGAAAATCTAACAACACAACCAACAACCATTCAAAAGAAAAGAGAACATAGGTGAAAATGGGTATGGCTTGGCCGGCCATAACCACTTACCTCCTTCTCTCTCTCTTTCTTTCTCTCCTTCCTTTCTTCTTCTTCTTTCTTTCTTCTCTTCTTTTCTCCTTCTTCTTTCTTTCTTCTCTTCTTCGGTGGGAGCTAGGGCAAACGACTTTGATTTGGGGGGGGGGGGCTGCTTATACGTAAAGGGGCTTGGGGGAAGGGAAAAGGCAAACCTGCCCTTCCCCCCTTTCTTTTCCCTTTTCCACAAATTCCACCTCACATATATCAATCCGATAAAATTCCGGAATGTAGTTATATGTGTCGACACCATCACTCAAGGTGTCGACACTTTCAACTCTTATAGTTAGATGTGTCGACACCCTCCCACAAGGTGTCGACACCTCCAACACGTAGTCAAAATGGGAAACTCTCGGGTTTTAGTTAGATGTGTCGACACCATCACTCAAGGTGTCGACACTTCCAACACTTAGTCAAAATTCACGGAAGTTCTGGAAAAATGCACACTTTCGGGTTTTAGTTGGATGTGTCGACACCATCACTCAAGGTGTCGACACTTCCAACACTTAGTCAAAAATCACTCTAGTTCCGGAAAAATATAAACATTCGGGTATCGGTCTAATGTGTCGACACTATGACCCAAAGTGTCGACACTTACAACACTTAGTCAAAATTCACTTTGGGCTCCAGAAAAAGGTAAACTTTCGGGTGTTAGTCTAATGTGTCGACACTATGCTCCAATGTGTCGACACTTACCTCAAAAATCACAAATTTAATCATATATACACTTGCAATAATACGTACTTAAGAGGTCATAAGCAATAACTTGACAGACCTAAAATCGGGGTCTCACACTTAGTGATATTCTGGTTTCAAGTATAATTGTTCAATTGATTGTGTTTCGATTGTTTGAGTTAATCTGAAAATTGTGTTTCTGTCAGTTGCAGTTTCTTCGGAGTCGCTTGAAGTTTCTTCAGATTCCCCTGTTTTTCAGATTTGAGTTTTATTGTTTATATGTCATATATTCATATCTGATTGGTAATTAAGTATTTGAATATTGTTAACATTGTGTTTGAGTTCATATAATTGAGAATAGGTTGTGTGTATTAAAAATGAATTATTTGATAATTTTTAATATACCTATTCACCTCCTCTAGGTATGTTCCGCATAGTTGGGTCTAAATCAGTTTGTTCAATACAAATAAAAAGCCTGACAGTTGGCATCAGAGCGTGGTTAGAGTTAAATTTCGAGATATATTCAGGGGATTAGCTATTGATGCTGGCTGTGTTCCCCAAGAGTATTATGGCTACAAATGATGGAAATGAGAATCCCAACCTGGAACCGGGGCAGCCTTACCTGGGATTAACAGCAGAGTGTATGCTCCAAAATCTGGCACAATTTATGATCCAATAGATGAATCAGGCCAATTACTGAGGGGATGCAAAATCGGACGGGTGCACCTTTGGTCAGTTCAATAGGCAGCATCCTGCAAGCTTTTATGGTAAGTTCGACCCTGTAACCTCTAAGAATTGAATTTTATATATAGGAAAACTATTTCGGGTATTAGGGTACACAAATGAGCAAAAAGTGCTCTACGCTACTTATAAAATGTCAGGAGAGGCAAAGAGGTGGTGGATCTTTAGGAGGGAGTGCACTCTTATAGCAGGAGTTACAAGGGGCATCTATTACCTAGACTAGGTTTAAAATGGAGTTTTTGAACCGATATTTTCCTTGGTTTGTAAGAGATGCTATGTAGTATGTAGTACCCCTTTCCTATTAAGCATTATTTAATAATATTTTATGGATAATTTTGAGATTTCTTATAATGTAAATAAATAATTGTATAATTTTTCTGCTAATACCTTCTCTTATTTATTAAATCAATGTAAATTTTATGACTCTTTGATTGAGTAAATGAGATTAGGTGGGTGTGAAAAATGCGTTTATTCTTAACGGTAATGATTAATATAAATTCTTAAAAGAGACATTTCTCAAAAGACCTTTAGACTTGTAATTTTAGTAGGATTAAGTTCCCTTATTATTATTATTATTACCTAGATGATTCCTTTTTATAGCCTTAATATAGTGGATAAAATAGGTTTAAATCTTGATTGGATTATGAATTTTAGTAAGGCTAATTACCAGTAATGATTTAGGGCTTGGATTATAGGTTATTTGCGCTTAATGGACCTTGGAAGAGATTTATTAGTGGAGTAGAATGTTTGGGCTTGGAAGTAGGCTAGAAATAGGCTTGTTTAAACTTAGTTTTCAGCTTGAAGATCCGGCCCAGTGACAAGAGGATCACCGGTTGATTTAGGAAGATTTTGGAGAGATTTAAGAAGATTCTAATCACGGCTTTGGAAGGAATAAATTGACAAATGGAATGGCCGCATGAACTACCCTTGCCAATTCAACCCGCCATTCAAATGTGTTGCTTCTATGAGTCGACTTGTACAAAATGACTCCGCTGTTAAAACGCACACATTTGGCAAAGTTTCTTAAAAGAAGGCCGATAAAACGCAAACTTTTGTCGGTGATTTTTTTAGTAAAACTTACACTTTGGCAATATTTTAAAAATAAGCTTCGCTGCAGGTTATCTTTTGGCATATTTTTGAAAAATACCGCTAAAATTCACACTTTTAGTAGCGTTTTGAAACAAATGCTGTTACAAATTGTCTTTTAAGAGTGTTTTTACAAAAAGAATTGTTATAGTGTCTTTCAACTGTTATTTAGCAATATTTTTAGTGACAGTCGTTGAAAAGATTATAATTTATAATTTAAAATTTAAAATATTTTGTAGTGTAAATTTAAAATTTAAAAAAGATAAAAGAAAAACCACACTCTCGAAGGAGGGGTGTGGAGAGGCTGGTTCAGCCATTATAAAAGGGACTGCTCTGGGATACTCACCGCTAGCCATACCCTATGAGAATTTACTAATGTAGCGTTGGTACTTTTAATGCTCTTATTTGAATCATTTTGTTTTCATTCCTTGTAGTTTTTTTAGGAATACCTTTATTTCTGCTTCTTGCTAATGTTTTTTTATTTGTTTTAAACGTAGAGATTTTATTTCAATTTTTGGTTTCTTTTTTGTTTTTATTTTTTGGTTATTTATTAGAATTCTGAGGTCTTGTATATTTTTCAACAAGTGGAGAATCATACAATTTTTAAATGTTTCTCCATTTTTTTTTCATTTTTCTGCGTATTTTCCCATTTAATTTACATGGTACTTAATATTTATTTTCAATCTGTATGTCTTCTTTTGGTAATTTTTTCTTTTTGAATTTTTTTAATCTTTTTATTTCACCCCTATGTTTTCCTGTAGTTGTATTTATTTGATTATTAGAGATTTTATTTCAATTTTCGTCTCTTTCTGGTGAATTTTCTTGTTATTTATTAAATTATTGAGAAATTTCATTTTTAGTACCTAAGTTTTATATCTCTCTTTTTTTTAAATGTCCTTGGATTTTAAAATTAGAAAAATCAATCCCAGAGTTTATAACTACTCAAAAAGTCGATCGTTTTTGAAAGTGTCTATGTAATTGGCAGTATTTTCCATGGGCAAAAGTGTAAATTCATATTGTATTTTTTGGTTATAGAATGTAATCGCAACTTGGTCTATGAAGAAGTTTGGAAGCTAAAGGAGAGTGGGAGAAGCATCTGGAAGCTCGGGTGAAATCTGCACAGTTGAGAAGTTGGGAGAGTTTGTTCTGTTGCTAGGTGGAGGATTACGTGAAGTGGTGCGTTTCATTTAGAAAACTTTCCCATACCTCAAAACGTCTACGTTTTGAATTAAAAAGCCTTCCCAAACCCTTATACAAAAGAGACTCGATGGTGAGAGTGAGCAATACGAAATACACACTGAGCAGAAACCTAAAAACTCTCGTGAAGCCATAACCTCTCTGTTTTTCTTCTCTCCGTTGAGCATACACGAATCTGGTCTATATCATTTGTGAGAGATCGATTGCTTCCCTCTGGTAGAAGATTGTGAGAATGTATGAGTGCTGATTGAAGAAGCTCTACATCTCTGTTGGTTGCTGTCAAGAAAGAATAGCGTCAAAGAAACAAGGATCTTGAGAGTTCTCAAGAAGTGTCGATGAGATTGTCGACATCCACATGATTTGATTGGAGTTGCTGATCAACAAATTGAGTGCTGGGCACCGGCCTAAGAAGGTTGTCTTGGGTGGCCTTTGTGAAGACTGGGGGATTTGGAAAGTAAAGGGGCTTTACTTAGAATCACCTACTTGTAAGGTTTAAGAATTATAGTGGATTGATCGGTGTTGCATTAGCACACCCAGAGTGTTTTTGTCACTTGGGGAAATCAAACCCAAGTGATTTTCACTTCGTTACCAAAAATTTCTTGCGTCGATTCTTTTCTCTACTCTTTTAATATTATTGCAAGATTTGTTTTTTACTTGATCTTGATTGAACTAACCAATCTTGTGTTTGTTTCTGATAATTGTGATCTGGTTAAAGGCAGATTAGTAGTTGTCTTTGATCTGTTACTGATTTAGATTTATTGATCTGGGTTGTCATAGAAGTTGTTTGTTTATGATATTGTGACCGAATGTTTGCTGGTTAAGTGTTGTGTGCTTTATGTTGTGTATTACTGCGTTTGAAAAATCTGCATCAGGGGTATTGATATTATTGCTGGAAAGTTAGTTGTTAGAGTCTTGTTAATTAGATTGAATCATGGGGTCAAAAAGGTGCTGGAAAATCAATTTATTTTGAGTCTGACTTGCTGTACATTGATTAGAGTATTCATGTTCTTTTAGTTCTTGAGGTGCTGAGATTATCTTGGTGCAGTATAATAACTTTTGTGTTGGTTGTTAAGCTGCTGTAGAAATTCCAGACATTTTGTGTTTACTGGGTTGAAAAATTCAGCTTACTGCTTGGTCACATCATTGCTTATATCTTCATAGAATTGAGTGTTTTACAGGGTAGACAAATCTGCATGTTTTGTGTTGGTATTGTTGTTGATAATCACATTGTTTCTTGATTAATTAGTTGCTGTATTTCATACTAAGTTTGGTGAAATATTTGCTATGTTCTGTCAGTTTCATTTGCCATAAAATTCAATTCATTGTGATTGTTCAAGTGTTGTTCAGGATCTTGGTCAAGGCCACAAAAATAATTCACCCAATTGCCAAATGGTTCGTACACGACTACACCAATTGATCTTCATAGATCGGTCTAGGTAACACACCAATTGTCCCTGAATTTCTTTGAAATATGCTTTCACTTATGTGACTTTTTTAATGTAGATGCATCTTAAACCCATAACCGTCACATGTTCTTTGAATTTCGTCAGAAATATAGTCGACTTTTATTTCTCCTCTCTCCAATATATCTTGTATATAATGGTAATTTACATCAATGTGTTTTCCTTTGGAACTCTGTGTTTAACTTTTTATTAATGAGATAAGAGACTTGTTATCACAAAACACATTGACCGGTCCAATAGGTATACCTAAATTTAAGCTTTCTACAAAGCGTTTAATGCAGAACACATTGCTTATTGTTGTGCTGCAAGAAATATACTCAGTCTCCCTTGTAGATTTTGCAACAGAATTCTGTTTCTTACTTAACCAAAGAAACAATTGTTCCACCGAATAGAAATATATATCCACTTGTGGATTTTCTATCATCACGATCTCCTGCAAAATCAGCATCTGTATAACCTATGATTTTTAGATCACAAATTCCAAAACATAATCTCATATTTCTTGTGCCTTGTAAATGTCTAAATATCCTTTTAACTGCTTACCAATGTTCATTTCCAGGATTAGATTTATATCTACTAACCAAACCTACTGCATTATAAATATCTGGTTTAGTACTAGTCATATCATACATAAGGCTGCCTATAGCTTCAACATAAGGAATATTTTCCATTTTCATTTTTTCAGCTTTATTTTGTGGACACATCTATTTGCTTAAATTTAATCCTTTATTTATGGGAGTCTTTACTGCCCTACAATCATTCATATCAAATCTTAAGTACTTTATCTACAATCATTTAAAAAATTTCCAAAGACATAAGTTGCTACACCCATGTCTGTCATTTCAAATTTAGATGCTAAGAATAATTTTACCTCATTTAATAATAATATGTTGATGCAAATTATAGCACAACTTCAAAGGATCTAGTTCAAGTCCCAATTGAGCCGGTTACGAGAGCACGAGCAAGGAAGTTTAAAGATGTACTCAACAGACTAATTCAAGAGGCTTGCGCTTAAGCAAATTCGTGGTGGCCCATTGAGATGATCTATGTTAGCAACAAAGAATCATCAACGTGATTCAATTTCTAGAAGAATCTAGTAAAGCTTAAGCTTAAAATTGGCAACATCAACATGATTCAATTTCTAGAAGAATCTGGTCAAGGCTAAGCTTAAAATTGGCAAGAATATTTTAAGGCTTGCACGCCACTTTATTTCCTTTTATTGATTTTTTGTCTTTTATTGGCTTGTATGACTACTTTAGGCACATGATCAACCATTTAAATCTTCCCCTTTTCCTTCCTACTTTAGGCATGTGATCAGCCAATTAAAAGACTAACTATCATTTTCTATTAGGCAAGTAGGATTTATTTTCTTTACTAGATTTTAAACTTAATTAGGATAACTATGTTAGGAATTTTTCTTGTAATGGCCAGCCTTTTAAATAGGCGCCTTAGCAATGAAAGGAGGCAGATCAATATTCAAAAAATTGTGAGAATATTTTCTGTGGTTCATTGAAGAACTATTCGAACTTATCGGGATTTTCCTTGGGGTTCACCAACAACTTATCAAACGGATTTCCACCTCCATTTGTGGTGTCTTCCTTATAACAAGGTTCTTGTTTCTCATAAACAAGGGGTCGTGGTTTATCATTCAAATATGTTCGTAGAATGATCTTGGATTTCCTCTTCATTGTTGGATCTTGTTATTTTGGCAGGATTCACATCATTTGGTATCAGAGCAAAGCTTCTAGTTCAGGTTTGCCTATCACTTAAAACCTTTCGTTTATTTTTTCTTTTTTATTCTGTGTTCTTGTTCCAAATTCGATTAACATACCCAGTTAAGCCGAAGTTCCTTTACCCCCCGTTTTATTCATATTCTGTTTGTTCTAGTTTATTTCGAAATCTTATTATGTTAGCATCAAAAGACAGTTATTGATAAAAAAAGAGTACAAACAAAGAAACAAAACAAAACAATTTTGTTTGTTTTCATCTTTTGTCGTTCCAATAAGCCTGAACATCACCTCACCCCAAAAGTGTGTGAAATTTTGCTATTCTGTGCTTCCAAAAATCTAATCAGCCGTGTTCATGGTATTCTTGCTTTAAAAACCCAAAATTCCTTAATGAGTTCTTGGTGAATTGTTGCTGGAAATTTTGAGTATTGTTTGGTTAGTTTCAAAAGAACTGAAAGAGAATTATCGAGTGGGAAAAAGACAAGAGTAGTG
Source organism: Myrica gale (assembly GCA_963930655.1). NCBI lineage: Eukaryota > Viridiplantae > Streptophyta > Magnoliopsida > Fagales > Myricaceae > Myrica > Myrica gale. The sequence goes on along the minus strand of OZ005619.1, from coordinate 8,690,592 downwards.
AGAACATTAAAGGGTTAAAAGCCACAAAGTTTTTTTTTAGTGAAACATGAATGTAGAGTGAGTCACATCCTTGAGTGTAAACACGTAAGAGAGAGAATTGTGAGGTCTTTTCTTTCTAACTTTGCTTTACATCAATCATGTCTCACAACAGTGGTAAGAGCATTACCGAAGATGCTACGAAACTGGTTGGTCCGAAAGTGTTTATAGAACCATGATGAGTGAGATGAGGTGTGTGATGAAGTTGGAATTGGAGCAAGTTCACGAATGGATAGATCAAATGGAAAATACACGTGAGGAGCAACCATAAAACAACCCTAATATGCGAAGAAGGGAAAGAATTCAACAACGGGAAGCGAGGGTTGAAGATGAAGAGTTATATGAGTTTGATTTTGATTTTGATGAAGAAGAGGATTAGGATTCTGTTGTTGGTTATAAGAGACATGGAAGGCGGTTTAGAGAAGCTAGGAATCGGGAAGATAACAACTTGGGTGGTATTAAGATGAAGATTCCTCCTTTTCGAGGTAGATCCGATCTTGAAGGATACCTTGAGTGGGAGAAGAAGATATAGTTCATATTTGATTGCCACAACTATTTCGAGACAAAGAAGGTAAAACTAGCTGTGATTAAATTTTCTGAATATGTTATTACTTGGTGGGATCAACTTATGATAAACAAGAGGTGGAATAGAGAATCTCCAATAGAGACATGGGAGGAGATGAAAACAGTGATAAGAAAGCGGTTCGTTCCAAGTTACTACTATCGAGAGTTGTACAAAAGCGTTTTCTCTTAATCTTGCAGCGGATTTTTTTTTTACATACAACTGAGAGAGACGGCCAAAGAGATTTACAAAAACGACTACATACACAAAATGACTTCCCGTAATAGTGTAAGCATCTTAATTACATAGTATGGCTGCATGGCTGAGGTACATGACCTAAGGGATTCCATCAAAACCTCTTTATATTGACCTACTCATAACATCTTTACATTACATCTCGAATCCTTATATACCTTACATTATTATTTAGCAATCTACTGCCTCAGTATGATATCAAGCACTCTCAGGCTTCTTGTGCATTCTCCAACTCCTGACCCGAGTGCATTCCCGATGGCCTATGACCAATAACATTACAATATAATACTTACAAGTTAGGTAATCCTCAGGACTCCTGACACCTGGCAAAATCTGGAATGATACATTTTGAAAACTGTGAGTCGAAGGACTCAATAAGGAAATGAACTTGTAAACATGCACTTGGAAACATGAGCTTATAAACATGAACTTGAAACTTGTAAACTTGAATTGGAAATCATGAACTTGTACTCATGCACTAGTAACATAACTTGAAATCATAACTTGAAATCGTGCAATTGTAAACATAAAGTGCTTCATGCATGATCATGACTTCTTGATGTGCATGTATGCGCATGTGTGCATATGCACATGCACTTGCTCTTGAAAACTTGTACTTGCACTTGTAAAGATCTTGATCTTGGAAAAATCCAATTCTTATCTTGTGGGCTACTTGCACTCAATTTAACCCCTGGAGTCTAGGTTGTACATTCCCATCGGAACCGTCTCCCTTACCCTTAGGGACATTTCATTTGGTCGAGCTAGCCCTTGAAGTGGCCCTAGGCCTGATGGCTAGACACGACCCTTGGAGGTTCACACCTTCTCACATTTGTCCTTCTGTGTGGTTGCACAAACCTCTTAGGATTCACTCATCCTTCTCGCATTCGTCCTTCGGTATGAGAGTCCATCTTGATGGTACGATACCGACCATAGCCCCTTAACTTAACTTAACTTGTCATAAAACTTTCTTGCTTTCATTTGCACAAATCTTTCTTTCATGCTTTCATGCAAATGCGTATGTTATGCTATGCTTGATGAGAAATATCTTATCATACTTGGTTATAAACATGTTATGCTTGTTCATAAAAACGTGCTGCGTATCATTCCAGTTTTCATAAAAAGTAAGTTTTCACTTACCTCGATCCTCTCGATCTTAGAATGGGTCTTCCCCTACAAGCGAGTTACTTTCGTTACTTAACGCTTAAGGATAAACATTCAAATAGAACACACGAGAAGAAATACTTATTAACATTTCGGTTTTCCAAAAGTACGCATCTTTGAAAATATGATTTCATTTACAAAAGATTTCTTTACTTAGCTTTCATAAAACAATTGAAGAAGAACAATTAAAGACAGACATCAAACATCTCCAATAAGGTTGCTAATGGGACCACTATGCAATTCACTTCATAATAACTAAGTACACTGACTCTTTCCATCGACTCAATTCTGGAGTCTAGGTTGTACATTCCCATCGGAACCGTCTCCCTTACCCTTAAGGACATTTCATTTGGTCGAGCTAGCCCTTGAAGTGGCCCCAGGCCTGATGGCTAGACACGACCCTTGGAGGTTCACACCTTCTCACATTTGTCCTTCAGTGTGGTTGCACAAACCTCTTAGGATTCACCCATCCTTCTCGCATTCGTCCTTCCGTATGGGAGTCCATCTTGATGGTACAGTACCGACCATAGCCCCTTAACTTAACTTAACTTGTCATAAAACTTTCTTGCTTTCATTTGCACAAATCTTTCTTTCATGCTTTCATGCAAATGCATATGTTATGTCATGCTTGATGAGAAATATCTTATCATACTTGGTTATAAACATGTTATGCTTGTTCATAAAAACGTGCTGCGTATCATTCCAGTTTTCATAAAAAGTAAGTTTTCACTTACCTCGATCCTCTCGATCTTAGAATGGGTCTTCCCCTACAAGCGAGTTACTTTCGTTACTTAACGCTTAAGGATAAACATTCAAATAGAACACACGAGAAGAAATACTTATTAACATTTCGGTTTTCCAAAAGTACGCATCTTTGAAGATATGATTTCATTTACAAAAGATTTCTTTACTTAGCTTTCATAAAACAATTGAAGAAAAGCAATTAAAGATAGACATCAAACATCTCCAATAAGGTTGCTAATGGGACCACTATGCAATTCACTTCATAATAACTAAGTACACTGACTCTTCCCATCGACTCAATTCTGGAGTCTAGGTTGTACATTCCCATCGGAACCGTCTCCCTTACCCTTAGTGACATTTCATTTGGTCGAGCTAGCCCTTGAAGTGGCCCCAGGCCTGATGGCTAGACACGACCCTTGGAGGTTCACACCTTCTCACATTTGTCCTTCAGTGTGGTTGCACAAACCTCTTAGGATTCACCCATCCTTCTCGCATTCGTCCTTCCGTATGGGAGTCCATCTTGATGGTACAGTACCGACCATAGCCCCTTAACTTAACTTAACTTGTCATAAAACTTTCTTGCTTTCATTTGCACAAATCTTTCTTTCATGCTTTCATGCAAATGCGTATGTTATGTCATGCTTGATGAGAAATATCTTATCATACTTGGTTATAAACATGTTATGCTTGTTCATAAAAACGTGTTGCGTATCATTCCAGTTTTCATAAAAAGTAAGTTTTCACTTACCTCGATCCTCTCGATCTTAGAATGGGTCTTCCCCTACAAGCGAGTTACTTTCGTTACTTAACGCTTAAGGATAAACATTCAAATAGAACACACGAGAAGAAATACTTATTAACATTTCGGTTTTCCAAAAGTACGCATCTTTGAAAATATGATTGCATTTACAAAAGATTTCTTTACTTAGCTTTCATAAAACAATTGAAGAAAAACAATTAAAGACAGGCATCAAACATCTCCAATAAGGTTGCTAATGGGACCACTATGCAATTCACTTCATAATAACTAAGTACACTGACTCTTCCCATCGACATCATTGATTTCAAAGCCTATTCATGAAATTTGGCAATAACATCTCATGCTAAGTATCTCAAGCAAAATTAGCAACCTATAATCCCTCTAGCTTAATGTCTCTTATCCAATACTTTACATTATACAATGCCTGGGTTAATGGCTATAGAATTCCCACCATCTTATCCTCAATAAACTTCTTAACTAGGTTTGGTCATCTAGCCTCAATGATAGGGTCTTACACACCTTCAATAGGAAATTCAAAAACTCAATATATCTGAAATTTAACAGGTCCCGTTCGAGCGCCGGTCGAGCGCCAAGTCTCTGTCCAATTTTCCTCTATCCTCGCTCGAGCGGTGGTCATGCGCCAACTCACTGTATGAAAAATTCCAAGGCCGCTCGAGCGCCTGACGCACGCTGATCGAGCGTGATGATGCCTAAAATAGGCACTTAAAACTCCCTATTCTAACAAATCCAATATGATTTCTGACATGATTCTTGACCAATAACTAATATATACAATTTTATTTCATGCCTAAGCAATCTCCAAGCATATGGATCATTCAGCCACATCAATGACTAACCTATATAGAACTTCATTTCTCCATGATTTTTAACTAACCATTTTCTCATGCATATAATCCTTTCATATCCAATCCTTCAATCCCATCCTCCAGCAACTAATTCACACACCCAATCTCAACAAAACATCACAACAGCTTCTATAGTCAAGAAATACTCAAAAGGAGACAAAATATAGCAAGTTTCGGCCAAAGGAAAGAGTTTCACTCTAAGGAATGAAAGATGACCGAACCTTACCTCCAACCACTTGAGCTTACGGCGGCACCTTGCCTACTATTGATTCATACTAATGTCATTTATAGGTTTACTAGATGTAGAGAATAGTCATTCAATTAAATTCAGCACATCATACTAAATCGTCCATATTTCTTGATTTCCCAATGGTGTTCTTACAATGCAAAGTATTCTCTTAAGGATGCCGAAGCCATGAGAATTGGGTTCTAAACTGATCCTTACACTAATTTTCATAACATATCAAAATTATAAGTAATTTGGAGCTCATTTGCCACTCAAAACATTTACCCGAAAATACAAGCTGCTGAGGACATCCAAGCGGGCAGCCCCAACGTCTCCAACTTAAAAATTCATAACTTTAAATACATGGCTCCAAATAGCATGAAATTTCTTTCAAAATATTCTCCTTTCATATTTCAACATTGAAGATAAAAATCACATACATCGGAATTACCATGCATTTTCAACGACACTTCATATCGGGTGAAAAATCCTAGGGCAACACTGCTGCTGCCTCCAGCTCGACCTCCTATTTTCAAAATACCATAACTTATGAATTACACCTCAAAATCACACGAATTGCACCTTAAAATGTTCTTCTTTCATAAACCTAAAATTCAAGACCAGACTCGTAAAATTGGGACTTAAAATGATCACCCAAAAGGTATCCGAAATAAGCAACATTCTGGACGTGCAAGGCTGATGGCAGCTTGACGTTTGGACCTTGAACAACGCATAACTCCCCCAATACTTATCGGAATCACCCAAGGTATGGCTTAAAATCTTCATATTTCCTAGGCCTATAATCTAGGATCCTCTCAAGATCAAGGGATAAGCTCAATTGCATCAGAATACACTCCTAGTTTGAGCCTTGAAATCTGCAGAGGTTAATTCCAGCAACAACAATGATCTTCTCAACCTTCCAAACCTCCAACAACCAAAACCCCAATCTCTTCATGTCACAACCAACATCCAAGGTTAATTTAACATCTCATATCAGCAACCATTCTCTCACATTCTTTCTACTTTTACAACTCCAATTCAAAGTTTACAACAAAACCATGATTCCATCCTCAAACTAAGCTATTGCATTTATCCCTCTTCTCTTGGTCTTTTTATCAAACACCTAGGGTGCATAAATGGTTCTCTTGAACCATTTCCCAGATCTAGCCATATCTCCTTATGGTTTCATACAAGATCTACACTACTTCTTTAAGAAAACATGTAGATAAGGAGAAAACAACCTAACACAATGACCAACAGCAAGTGTTTTCTCCCAACTTCAACATCACCCACATTCATGCTAAAATCTTCAAAGATAATAACCCATAGTCTAATCTAGCCAAACCATGGCCTCCAAGTTCCTCATTCACCAGCAAATCACAGCAAACATGACCTTAAGATCTTATATCATGAAAGAGTTCAAAAGAAATCACAACATCCACCTCATTCGGCCAACAGAAGAATTTTTACAACAAAGGGCCGAACTCTACCTTTCTTTTCTTCTCTTTATCCTTCTTCTTCTTTCTCTCTTCTTCTTCTTCTTCTCTTCCGTCGGTGTGTGAGGGTGTTAGGGCAAATGAGTGTTAGGGCAAATGAAAATGAAAAATGCGGTAGAGGGGGGGGGGAAGTTGCATGAAATGGCTTGGGGGAGGAAAAGACAAAGCTGCCCTCCCCCCTTCTTTCCCTTCTTCACGTGAGTTTCCATCTTTTCTCCCTCACTTTTCCTTTATTTTATTTCTTATTTTCTGCTACTACATAAACTAACCCTAACATGCCTTCCCATCTTTATTTCAAGAAATCATACATTTTTCAAAAATCAAGCCCCTAATTAAATTCTTCCAAATATTTCAAACTTAGGGATATGCTCCAACAATAAAATGATTAGCTTAATCAATCCCACATACTCAAATTTAATACTATTAAAACTACAACAATATAATATTTCAATTATAATTATAATTAAGGATGCATAAAAATGCTAGGGAAAAATCCCACCTAGTCATGGTTTTAGATTAATTCGATCATATATGTCTTTCTCAATAATTATTGCACAAACTTAAGGGTCATAAGTTTTACAACGATAGAAATAAAGTCGGGGTCTCACAGATGTCCTTGCCATTTGTCCTAGCCTGCCATATCTTGGAACGTGCTCGAAAGTACCCATTAAGCCACGGTCTGAAATCTCCCTCCTTTGAGTCTGATTGATCCAAGGTGGAAATTTTTTACAAAAATCATGCTTTTGTCTAGCAAACCTTGGATAATACTTCATGCCATAATTATAAAATTTAGTTTTAAAACTAATATCAGCCCTAACAACATCAAAGAAACTTAACTTATTAAATCTAAAACTTAAGAGAATTTATAGAAAAGGCAAACCTTTGATTAATAAGCCTTTTGGGTTGAAATTGGGCTGAAACAGACCTTGGATGTACAATTTCGGCTTTAAATCCACGTGGTTCACCTGATTGCACGCTTGCCACATGTGTGCTGTTTGGAGTTGGATTGGACAAATTATATGGGCCCATTGGCTGGAGATTGGGCTTCCTTCATAGGCTGCACCAGAGTTAATCATTTCACGCTCCTGGGCTTAAGATTTTAAGTTGCACTGGACGACCCACTTTTTTCTTCGCTGTCACACGAATTCTTGAATTGGGCTTCCAGTAAGGCCGGCGAATCTGTCCATTGTCTTGGGCTTTTTCATTCTTTTTCATTAACGAAAACGTTTCCGTTTGCTTTATGTGAGACTTTCGAATGCTTCGGTGAAAAGGTATTGACATTTCGTCTGCTTTTGCCGCGCGTGGCGGCCCCTCCGACCCCCGAACCAAGCTCCTCTCCTCCAGAGTGGAATGTGTGGCCCATGCGCTCCATTTTCCACTTCGGATCCCCTCTGCCACCGTCCACACGCCGCCGCCGGAGTTTATGTTTAGCTTTAGCCCGTTTGGGTATGCCCCACTGTTTCGGGCTCGTTTTGTTTTAATTATGGGTTTTATGATAGCCTCTATGTTTAAGGCTTATGTTGGTTTTCCTGTAGTTTTTAATCTGTTTTTAGGCCTAATAGCTATATGCCATATGTGGCTTTTCTGCGGTCTGAGACTGATCTGCCCCTTGTGGGCCTTTGTAGGACTATCTGGTCCGTCTGCTCGTTGGCCCGCCGGCTCTTCGGAGTGTCTGGTACGCCCTTTAGAGCATCCCGAGGTTTTTCGACCTCCTTGATCCTGATATTAATATATAATATGTTGTTATGCTTAAAAAAAAGCAATATTTGGTTTGACACTTTTGACATTTGATAACGTTTGTCATCTTCCAGTAAAACTTCCTTTCCTTTACAACTTTGACCAAGTGATATTTCCTTTGAATTAGAAGTTTGACTCTTTAAACTTTTTTTCTTTGTTCAAACTGTGAATGCTTCCAACGTCCAGTGAAGATGATTTGCTTTCAGCCAACATCTGCAACATTTCTCCACGTTCAAAACTAGTTAACATTTTCTAACCCAAGGGGAGGACGGAGTACCGGCAAACTTGGATGGCGGAACAGGAGAAAAATAAATTCGATCACTACTGCAATAACAAAGAGATCGATTGCCAATAACGTTCTTCCCTGGCGTAGACATCATGCAGCGTCTTCAAATTTCTAGTAGAGTGTAGACTTCTATGGTCAGTTTACAAGTGTGAGAGAAAGTCTCACCTTTTGAGATAACTTTTGGGGTTGAGAAGGCCCAAGACCGCGAGACTTAGCTTTTCTTTCTCTTCTTTTTAAACCGTTGTATTTGCCAAGATTGATATCATCTTGAAGATCTGAGTTGAAGTCTCTAGTTGTGACTAGAGAAGACTTTGTGTAACCATTATTTGGTTTATAGTGGAGATTTGACTAGATTAGGTCCCGTGATTTTTTCTTCCTCATACCGGGAAAGTTTTCCACGTAAAAATTGCTTGTGTCGTTCTGACTTGGTGTGATTGATTATCTTGAGATTATTTTTTAGTACGTATAATTGTTCAGATTGCGCTCTATTTGCTTTCATCTAGAGAGAAGAATTATTCTGCTATTTGTTTGTAGTTATCTCTCTCAACAGATGCAAGCCCAAGAGTTTGTCTGTTTAGTGTCCTCTCCACCCGAACCATTGGATGTTCAGATTGAGCATCATCTTCTGGTAAAATCATGGCTCTAATACCACTAATGAAAATGAATGGTTGCTGGAAGTCAAATCCTTTGGAATTGAGATGCTCTGTTTTACTTAAAGAAAACTGGAGAGAAAATTGAATGATATTAACATTTTGTTCAACTTGATTATACCTCATTGTAATAGTTGCATCTCTTCAGACTATTACACCTCTTGGCCAACGAAATTAGTAATTCCTGATGTTTGGCCGATTGGCATATACTAGTTCGGTTCATGGCAATTATCAATATGAAGCAAAGCAACACATCCATGCATTGCATTGTTTCAACAGATCATACACACAAATAAGAACTCCACAGGTTGTATTGCAAAAGATAACGTGGTATAAGGATTATTAGTCCTAAGAACCACAAAGCGCTTTCACCAAGTCTTGATATTTCTCCATTAAATTCCCTTCAATCAAGAGAATGGTTTCCTTACAATAGAGCTTGAGAATCTCCTCCTCAAGTTTTGAAAGTCTAAGTAGCAACCTAAGAGTGGGGTGAATTGAGTTTTAATAAAAATTAAAACTTTTTCAAGATAGTTTAGGCAATATAACAGTAAGGCAAAAGAACAATGAACAAAAATATGAGGATAATAAAAGGAGATGTAGAGTTAGAGAGATGACACTGCAATTTTAGGTGGTTCGGCCAACACTTGTCTACATCCTGACACGGGTGTGGTCAGCATAAAAGAGAGAGATTGAAATTAATGTCGGGGATGATTTACGAAAGGTCTACGTTCGAGTTATGGCTTGCTGGAAAGCTCTATGAGGCTAGTTTCCAACGCATCAAACGTCGTACAATTTGGAGTTTCTAGACGAAGTTATGGTTAAATTACTCCAAGGAGGTCAGGCTGACAGTTCAGTTCGAGGAGTTGCGACTTTTGGTGAATTTGCTATTTTCAGATTTGTCTTTTAGATTTTCAAAGTGTCTTTTCATTTCCCTAAGAGTCTTTTATATTTCCTAAGTCCTAATTAATATTTTGGAAGATGTATTTTTTAGAATTATGTGCCCTCGATAACCAAATTGATTAATCCGATATATCTCATATGGAATATAGTAAGGTGGAAGGAATTAATTGTATGTAAAAGGGGCATATTTGCAATAATCTCAAAATTCCAGGGGTCAATTACAATATGTTGATGGACTTGATTGTAATTAGTAGAAGCCCTAATTGTATTAGAAGAAGAGTTCTTCAGTGTTATTCTACGGCTGGAATTTGAGATCCCTAAGGATCCTATGTCTCATACTCTTTCTAGGGTTTTTCCAATGCCTATAAATATAATTGTTATATTCAAGGGGTTGGCCATCAGAACCTATTAGGGAAATCCTGATAACGAGAGAGTGACATAAATCCCTTAGGAGGCAACACATCTGAGTTGCTGTTCTGAATTGCTGGAGCTTTGGATTGGATCGTAAAGCGGCTTAAGGTTTGTAAATTCCTATATTCCTCTCTAAGGTATGGAATCGAATCCGAAATTGTAATCATAATCTTGGTGAATGTTTTGTTGAAAACATGTTGTTTGTTTATAGTTTAATTCCGCATATAAACTATCAGTATTCTCATTTACTCTTGCTTGGAGGGTTGTTCCAAAGCTTTGCTATTTATATCCCTATCTTGTAGTGGAAATATACAGATTTTGAGTGTTTATACAACTTGAGCCTTAGGCTATTTTGAAGAAGGATTTCTTCTACAAACTCTTATCCTTTGGTGAATTTCGATAGGTGGCGAGTTCAACTCTTATCCTTTGGTGGATTCCAATAGGTGGCGAGTTCTTACTCTGTATCCCGTGTTGGATTACATTGGGTGGTGATTTCTGTATCCCGTTGTGTTCTACTTAGGTGGTGAGCTTATCTATCCGAGTGTGTTTCCGAGATACCCATACACTTTCTTGACCATGTTACAAACATCCCGAGGTCTTCATTACTATTCTGAGGTGTCTATCTATCTCGGGTTATCACTTACCGAGGTCCCAATACTATACCTGAGGTCCCCAGTACGATTTTCGAGGTGTCCATTTACTTCATCCAACCATTCCGAGGTGCTCACAAGGTGTCCCGTGCTTTCCCCGGTTAATCCTGGTATCACATCCACCCCAAGGCTATTGACTTCCTTGGACTTCCTCCAATATCTATCAAATAACAAGTACACCTTAGCTTCCTGGGTGCTAAGGAACCTTTACACAACGTTTTTCGAGCTCACGCTTTAACTCTCTTCACAAATCCCAAATTCAAGGGATTTCTTCTACCCACACGAGTAGGACCCAATGTTTATCCAACACTCAAGAGGTTTAAAATGAATAGGTACAAAGGAATAATAAGGAATAGCTCTCAAAGCCGAATATACAAGTGTAAAGTGCAAAGGAGAGCAAGAAGACAAAAATCACAATAGAAAGCTGAAGTGTGGTAGAGAAATAACAAGCTTTCTTGGAAGGTGCGGTCTTCTCTCTTCTTCAAAACTCTTTCTCTCTCTAGAAGTTAGGTCGAAGAAATTATTGCAAGTGTTCGTGCGAGAGAGCCTCTCTTCCTTCTTCTTGACTCTTGTATTTAAAACATCTTGTCTTCAACGGTCATCAAGGCAAGTGAAAAGGACCGTTGGAAAGGTGTCCACGATTTAAGGAAGCGATTTGAAGGTTCTGTCATCTTTCCGAAAAATCATTAAACCCGTGGCATGTGTTGACACATGGATGACATGTGTTGACACATCAAAAATTGAACTGGAGTTGGGGTCTCGGGAGTGACTCGACTAAAAATGATTAGTGAATTACTCCCAAGCGTAGGAGGTTGTCAAGTAATACTAGAGAAGTCATAGGTCATCTCCACAAGGAACGATGTGTTCAATTTTTCATTCCAATCACCATTACAATAAAAGAAAACTATGTTCTATTTACAATTAAAATGATATTTACAAAGGGAAAGGTTGGGTTTTTGGATACCATCCATGATTTTTGAGGTTTTGAGTTGTGATCAATGTAAGTGCTAAGAGATTAATAAAGAGCTAACAAGAAAAACACGTAATCATAAACGTAGCATGAGATGGAGTTGAAACTAAATAAACTCAAGTAGTTGTCGAATAAACATCGTTTGACATTAAACTTGCTCTAAGAGACATTTCATCGAACACTTTGTACCCAACCTGTGAGACCCCGATTTTCTCCTACGTAATTCCTTATGTATTATCTTTTATTTTCCAATGTAATAGCTTTTATTTCTTCATGGGGCTATGTTTTTGGCCAATGTATGGCCTAATCCTTATGTTATGGTATTTCGATTAAAATGGGATTTTATTCCATAAAATCTCTTTAAATAATTTTAATGCCATTTTATGCAAGTTTAAATTATATTTATTTTAGGAGCCGAAATTTGCAAGTAAGTTTCTCTCTTACAAATTTATATTTTTCATTTACTTAATATGTTTCATGGACCATAGAATTTGAATTATGATTTAAGAATTTCTTGTATAAGCCGAAAATGATTAATGGATTAAATGATGAAATTCTTTTGAAAACATGGATTGAATATTTTTATATCTTTCATATGTGACATGTATTATTATCATGTGGCCTATATTATTAATAGAATTTCCATTTGAATATTCAATGATAAGCTATGTATTTATGTGATAAGTCTAAGAGAAGATTTAATTGATAAGCACACTTGCTTATTATAGTGATAAGCAAGCATGATGATAAGTTAGGAAACTTTTAGGGTGATAAGACCTTGTGATTATTGTAGAGATAGGCTAGGGCCATTATCACATGATAAGATATCATGCTTATGAGGTGATAAGCTATTGAAATGGATTAGATAAGCAAGAGAGCTTATGAAGTGATAAGTTAGGTGAGAGAGAAAACCAAGTTGAAAGTTGGTTGCAATTTAATGTGGAAGTAACTAGGTTGGTTGGAAAGCAACCAAACTAAGCAAAGGGCAAGGCATTTACGTGAAAGGGGTAGAGGTGAAATGAGAAAGCCATAAGTGAGGCCATGTGATGTGTAAGAAGGTGTAAGTTGTGTAAGAAGTGATAAGACAATGCATTGAAGTAAAAGAGAAGAGAAAAAGCAAGGGAGAAGGAAGATGTCGATGGATGCATGTGAGGAGAGAGAATGAGGAAATTCAAGGCAAGCCATGCTTAGGGAGACAAGGAAGTGATGTGAGAAAAGAGGTGAAAAGAAATAAAAGAAGAGAGAGAGAGATGGAACCCAAGCTTGGTCGACCAACACCCCCATTCCTTCCCTTTCCTCTTTCAAATTTCTCTCTTGTCAATTCACCCTCTCAAGTCTTGTGTCATAGCCTTAAAGTTTCCTTGGGAGACTCATTCCCTCACATCTCTCTTGCATTTGTCTTGACCGAACCATTCATGCACTTCATTCTCCAAACTCTTTTTCTCTTGGCCGAATATTGCAAGCTCTCTCAACTCTCTCCCATTTTGCTTCTCTTAGCCGAGCCATACACTCAAGTTCAAGGTTTGTTCCTTTTCCTCTTGCACTCTAAACCATACTCTTCTTGCCATCCAAATCTCATTCTAAAAGCCAAGTTAAACTTCTTTTGTTGTAGACAAAAATCTCTCTTGGTGCAAACACAATCCTTCCTTGAAAACCCTAACCATTTGACATCATTTCTCTTCAAGCTTACCATATTCTCTTAACCACCATAAAACCTCCTTTAAATCAAGCTTGGACATTTCTAAGGAGGGTGGACCGAAACTTTGAAGGAAGTAAAGTTAGGAAGAGTTGGTAAAGGTTGAAGGTAAGTTTGGTTCTATTGATGATCTTACCTTAAGTTTCACAAATACTAACCAAAGGTATTTTATTTTCTAGGTGCTCAAGCTTGGATAGTCAACAAGGTAAGAACAATGTGATGTTGTTGGGTTAGCATGAGTGGCCGAATGGCTTATGTATAAGATCTTGAAGTTTAGGTTGTAATATGCCTTGATGTTGTTAGATGTTGAATGCTTAAGAACCCTAGATTGTTTACATGCTAGATCTAACCATGGAAACCCTAGATCTAAGGTTGAATGTAAAGAAAAATGCAAATGGAGAACAATGTATGTTAAAGGAAGCTAGATCTAGGTCTTGATGTGTTGATTTGATGAAAGTTAACTATTTTGCTTAGATCTATGGATGTTAGTGTGTATAAAGTATGGATCTAATTTTGATGGAAATATTTGATGAAGAGATGAAGTGTATGCATGCTAGTTAGGTCACAATGCAAAGGATGTACATGTTATGATTTTTAGCATGAAAAATGTGACATTTTGGGGTATGGCCGAATATGAGATGTGTAGGATTTCATGCATAGTTTTGTATATATTTAAATCTGGACATTGGCCATGATATGTGCAAGATTTATGACCCTATGAATGGTGGATGATTATGTTAGGTATTAGATGCATGCATATTGAAAGGAACAAAAGAAACTTAATCTTTTGGATGAAATCATGTATGGCCGAATATTATGAGCATGATGCATGGTGATATGCCTTGATTTATAGATATTAGGTTGTGAAATTGTGGAATGGAGGATGAGATCACCATTGGAGTAAAAGTTGTGACTAATTGGTGCATTAAATAGTGATGGCCGAATGTTGTAAGAAATTATAACCCTAAGTGCAATTTATAAAAAATGGATTTATCATTGTTGTGATAGATATAGAAATTAGGGTTTAATCTAGTTGGAACAAATATTGAAGGATCATAATCTTTTAATAAATATTGTTTGGAACCCTAGTTAAGTTTTACTCAGGATTGATTGAGGTTTAAGTCCAAGATTAGGATTTAATCGTGATTAATTTATTAATAGTTTGATATAAGTTTTAATGAAGTACGTGTAATAAAAAGAGGCTTAGGTTTAATTCTAAACCTGTGAGTATTAATTAAACCCTAATCGAGGCATGTACATGGATAAATATATTTTTATTTCAATAAAAATATTAATGATTTAATAAACTAAGTTTTGAATATTTGTTAAGGAAAAGAATAAATAAAATATTTTATTTATTTAAATGAATTTCAGTGATATATATATATATATATCTTTGGTTGATGACTGATTTCAAAAATGCAAATATTAATGATTTCATATTATTCTTAAAAGTCTAAAGGAATATTAAATCACTTGTAGGCGATCCACGTGTCTCTATATACGACCAAAGAAGACCAATTGTAAGTGGATACTGTAAGTGGACAGTAAGTGTTCTTTTTCAAAACTGGAATGACACACTGCATCGTTTCATGAACAAGCATGAATTTTAAGCAAGCATGAATTTTTAAGCAAGCATGACATGACATGTGCATTGCATGAATTTTTCAAGAAGAAAGTTTATGCAATGATTTTATGGAAAGACTATGAGAAGTTTTATGAAACGATAAGTTAAGTTAAGGGGCACTGGTCGGTACCGTACCATCAAGTTGGACTCCCATACCGAAGGACAAATGTGAGAAGGATGGGTGAATCCAAGAGGCTGTGCAACCCACGCTGAAGGACATTGAGAAGGTGTGGTGCCTCCAAGGGTCATGTCTAGCCACTGAAGGACATTGAGAAGGTGCGCTAGCTGACCGTATGTAAGGTCTCCAAGGGAATTCGGGGACGGTTCCGAAGGGAACGCACAACCCTGACTTCAGGGGTTAAATGGAGCGAGCCCACCAATTAAAGATATGAAATAATTATGAAAAGGCCGAGAGAGGCACAAGTACGAATAAGTGGTTTTCAAGGGCCAAGGGCCAGTTTTACAAGCAAGTACGAAAGAAAGATTTTCAAGGGCCTGGGGCCGAAACTAAGCAAGAGCATATGCATAATTCATGACATGCATGTGCATCACTTACCAAGTATCTTTCTTTCATGATTAAGCGGGCATAAGTCAAAAGCATGTTTTAAGTTTTATGTCTTTCCCTTACTGAGTCTTTTTGACTCACGTTTTTTTTTAAATTGTGTCATTCCAGATGCCTCAGGTGAAGAGAGTCAGGAGGACTACCTGACCTAGAAGCCCAAGAATTTATGTTTCATACTTTTGATGATAGTGACTTGATTGTCACTAACTGGCTTGTTATGTGATATATATATATATGTTTTGTATGAACTTAATGAGAACCCTGATTATGTAAGATTAGCTCGAACCCCTCGCGATCCTGTACGTTTCCACCGTTATCAAGTAAAAATATAAGTAAGAACGCTGGAGCCATCCGGGGGATAGCTCGCGGCTGTCACGGTCCCTGCGGGATGCCGTTCGGGGCGTGACACAACCTCTAGCTAGTCACAACCTATTCATACCCATACTCAATAAAACTAACAAAAACAAAACCAAACACTATTATAACATTAAGGAAGTGAAATGAAAACTTAACATAACATTTAATCATCCAACCAAAGCAAAAATCAAATCTGAAACATAAATGGAATTTGACATTCGGTCCAAACAAGTTCTACAACTGAAATGAAAGTGCAACAATAAATGAAGAGAGTGTATTCGGTGTAAACAACAGCAGAAGAAAACAATGAAAACAACTCTAAAGGAAAGAACCAAAAGCAACAAAAACTACTACAAAAGCTCAAAATAAAACTAAGCCAAAAGCAACAAGCTTTTGGTCTCTACGGTAGCAGCTAAGAAAAGCAAAGGAAAAGTGGTATTGGAAGAAAAGTTGGGAGACTCAGCAGCCACCCACAAGCAACTTACAAACCAGCAAAATGAAACTTTTGAACCCCCTGGTTTTGCACGAAAATGTTCCCTTTAAACCTTCTTTTTGGAGGGCTTTTTGTCATGACTCAGCAACAATGCCCTAGGGCCTTTTTCAACTTCCAAAAATACCCTCTAACTTGGAGTCAGACGTGTCGCGCTCCACCAACCGCTCGAGCGCCCTTGAAGATTTTCACACAGAATCCTAACGTGTGACCAACGCTCGACATGCCGCTCAAGCGCCCATGGAGACATTCAAATAGAGGCGTAATGCGCGACAGCGTGCTCGAGCGGCTTCGAATTTTCTCTTCACGGTCAACCGACCCTTTGATTCTAGCCTCCCTCTCACTTCCATGAGCTCACTTCATCTCCATTGTTCATATGCAAAACGTAAAAACATAAATCAATATAGGAAAAATTCCAATCATATTTATGAAAATGGCGACATGAAAATATGGTGAGAGGAGCGAAAACAAATAACTTAAATTTACTCAATTACACTTGCTTTTGTCAAAATTAACAATTCGCCCCATACTAATGTCAAAAGCATAATTTTCTCATTTTCTAGTGGAAATGGTGTAATTTTGGAACTTTCTCAAGTGATTAATTAACAAAATTGTGATACAATCACACCCCCCAACTAGCTTTTTGCTAGTCTCTTAGCAAAAATAGCGAAAGGTAATTGAACAAAATAATGCATTGAGACAACAATTCATTCACAAGCAAATCAGTCAATCAAAAGAATTCTCAATCACAATGACTTTACCTCTCACAATTTCAAACAATATCAGCATCTTTGAAATACTTAGTATCTCCTCTTAATAGGATTGAGGTAAAACGTCTAGAGAAATTACAATTTATCACCTTGACCCTCTCTTAGTCCTCATTTCTACCACTGGCTGTCCAAAAGAATTTCGACCTTAAGATTGATCAATATTGATCCTAACTACTTCAAAGCTGAAGGGTCTAGCAGTTTTCGCGCCAACTCTGTTCTTAAGGGTTGTTTAGTTTTCCAAACCCCCAAAGTTTGGGCAACTGTTTCTAGCCCTTGACTCAATAACAACTTAAGTTGCCCCTTTCTTTTGCTCTTTTGCTCTTTTTTTTTTCTTTTTGTCTTTTTGTCTTTTTGCCTTTTTTTCTTTTTTTTTTGGATATGGCACAACTCAGTAGTCATGTAGTGTACTTCTCTCTATTCTAGTCATTGGTATGTAGATGAAGACTACTGATAGATATCAGGTAAAAGAAATAACTATTTCTTAGAATGTTTTGCCCTTCATCCTGTGAGAGCTAATTCTAAGGTCAAGCTCAGAAAACTTCAAAAGTTTGAAACCTGAGAGTTCACATCATCATTCATGTTTCAACAATGTCAAATTTGAATAATCGAGAAGGAAAGAGTTGTCAACATGCATTAATAAAGTTCAACCACCATCACTATCTTACTAGGAGTCAGCTATTTAGCCTAATCACAGTAAAATGCAATATTGACCCTATACTTCAATTTGGATGACTTTAGTCCCTGCGCTTTATACGTTTTCTCAAAAAAATCCCTCTGTCAGTGTGGCGCCACCACTTTAACGTTTTCTGTCGATGTGACAAACAAAGATCAACATACACTCAATCACGTACTGCCACGTGGAAACGCACTATCTCTCTCCCAACCAGCTCCATGTCACCTGCCATGTCGGTTCCACGTCTGCTAAATGAGAAAGCAAAAGAGAAAGAGAAAAAACCCAAGTTCTGCATCAACGACCACATAGACATCCTAATAGACTCGGCCACTCTGACATGGTCAGGCGGCGTGTCTGGACTGATGAAGAGGTGCAACTCTAGCTCTCTTTGTTTTGCGTTGATTACTATGAGAGAAGACTAAATTAAGTGGGATCGAGGTTTCTTTGTTCAGCCTAAGGAGGTGACAGAGGGAAATAAAGGGGATCCAAAACGCAGCATCTCATTTAGTAGACGTGGAACCCATGACGTGGTAGGTGACATGGCGCTAGTTGGGAGAGAGATAGTGCGTTTCCACGTGGTACTATGTGATTGGGTATATGTGGACCTCCGTTAGCCACATGACATAAAAACGTTAAAGCGGTGGGGCCACACTGATGAAGGGATTTCTTGGGAAAATGTATAAAGCGCAGGGACCAAATTCATCCAAATTTAAGTACATAGACTTTTTTGAGAAAACGTTAAACCACAGAGATCTTATTAGCATTAAGCCTAAGGATAAATAAGGTTTGAGAGTTTGTTTATAGATAATTTGAAGCCACTAAAAACATATTTTGATCTTCAAAGAAGTGATAGAGCGATTTATGCATGATTTAAAAAATATGTAATTGTGTTGTTCAAATCTTTGTTAAAGATGAAGTTTAGAGTTACAAAACTACGCTAATGACTCGAGTCTTCACTTTTTGAGACATTTCCATTGAATTGATCGTTGCTTGTCCGTTTCGTGCTCATATTGGATCTTCTTTGCTTATCTTCTCAATACTTTTATTGTTATCATCAAAATATTGATTATGACTAAAAGTCGGTAATTTTTGTGACCATAACCTCATTTTAATTAATATTTTATTCCTACAAGAAGATTTTATAGGTTAATACGGACGGAAAGTATTACATGTGGACATGTATGTTGATGTGGTGGAGTGTGTTTTCACCAAAGACTAGTGGTAAACTCATGGATTATTTTCCAATTTTTGAAACTCAGAGACCTTTTTATAAAATAGTGTAAACTCAAGGATTATTTTTCAATTTTGTTTGGTTGTTTTTTTGTTAAAGTTAGTGTAGATTCTTTTTGAATTTGTGAAAAAGGTTTTGGAGTTGGTGAAAAGGTGTTGGAGTTTGTAAGAATTAGTAAAGTCTGTGAAAAAATTACTGTAAAAAACTATTAATATTTTTTTTTGTTCCAACGGCCTCTATATGGACACTCAAATTTTTTCCTTTTGAAACTAATGTAAATTTTATTTGCGCTTGTGAAAAGTATATTGAAGTATGTAAATTAAAAAGGTATATTCAATTTTTAAAAATATATTGGAGTTTGTAAATTAAAAAGGTATATTCAAATTTTAAAAATATATTGAAATTTGTAAAAAGGTATATTCAATTTTTAAAAATATATTTGTGAAAAGTTGTTAGAATTTATAAACAATGTATGAGAATTTGTGAAAAAATGGTAGTGGAAAAATTTTCAAAAATTTTCTGTGCCATCCATACATATGCCAAATATATGCTAAATTGAAAGAAATATAAATCACAAAGAACTGACTGATGAATTTAATATTTTTTTTATAAATATAGCCTTGTTATAATTAACAATATATAACAAAAAATCTTGTAGAAAATTTCTTTATAAAAGAGGTTGAGTAGCATCTTGTTAAATTGGAATATGAAAATAGGGGCCTTGGATCTCAAATGAAAATGATTTTACTAATAATGAAAAGCATATATTAGATTAAGTGGAAAGAAATTAAGAAGAGTAATATTCAATAAAACAGTGTTTCTCCTTGATCTGGATGGTTTTATTGTGTCGACTATTAATATAAAGGGATAATATTTAATATAATCTTTTTATGTAGAAGGTGTTAAATTTTTTGTGAAAAATTATTAGAGTTTGTAGGAAAGTTAATTATACTTGTGTTAAATTTTATTGAGATTTTAAAAGGTGATATATTTTTTTAAAAAGTATTAAAATTTTAATTTTTTGAGGTGGCCTTAGAGGTCAATTCTTCGACGACGGAGGTTTGGGCAGACGTACCCAATCTGAGATGATATACTACTACCCTGTAGGTCGAATTAATGATCCAGCTTTTTATTGCTAGTCGACTAGAGCTCCAGCTGGGTTCCTTTAATAGCTTATCTTTTCCTTTTTTTCTTTTCCGTACAACATTTAGAATAAACTTTATTAGCTTATAGATTTTTAACAATTTTTGGATCACAAAAAAAATAATATATAAGAAAAAGTCACTTTCCATCTCTAAAATAAAATTACCAAATATATATAATGGAGAATTGAGAGTGGTCTATTTTATTCTCCAAATATAAGGCCGGGTCTGATCTTTTTGTGTGAAGTTCTATTTTAACCGATTGGGATCGCGGGCAATATTTTGTTTGTTCTTAATTTGGTTGAATAGCAAGTGGGTCAATATCACGTACGACTTCAGAGTGTGAAGGAAAGTGAGTACTTTTGGATTAATGTCGACTTCAGAGTGTGAAGGAAAGTGAGTACTTTTGGATTAATGTGGAGGGAGGGACGTTAGTCTTTAACAGACAACTACTTCATTAAAGTCCTACCCATTCAATTGATTGAGAGAGATGTCAAAATACAAAAAAAAAAAAAAAACTGTTTGTTATCTAAACTAACAACAGCATCATGCTCAAATATTAGTACACCTATTTGGAACATGTTGTTCGAAGACAACCGCCCAACACTACTTTTGTCCAAAACAATTTGGGCATCGATCTCCATTCCAACCCAACCAGAGGCGTTGCCGACTTTCCTCCCAACAGGAAACGGTTTAGCGCCACCATCGAACACATCACGTGTGTGCTTCATAACCGTTAGGCAGCTCACTATAGTAAATGCTGGTAGAACTTTTCTACTTGGTCCTTGATCTGCGTTTGTGCTTTTGTTAGTGGCTCGCCCCGTTTGGTAACAAAACAGCAGCAATATGTTTTAAATATCAAAGATAGCACAGTGGTATAATTTCTTTTGGCCTATTTGTGAGGCCAAAAAGCATACAAACACCTATGGAAGACACAAATTTTGGAGGTTTTATAATGGGAAGGATTCTAAATTGAATTTGTTTTTTGTTTTTTTTTCTTCCTCTAATTTGTGTCATTGTTTGAGAAGGAGTTGTTTTCTAAGCATTTGAGAAGGAGTTATCTCTTCGTTTCTTGTATATCCGGACACTGATTGGTCAGGGAATGTGAGTTGATCCGAGTGTTTGGTTGGATGTTCTTTCCGTTTCCTTATCCGGTACCAATTTAAATCTATTTGGACAAGACTACTGACACAAGATTTACGCGCGTGAGAGGGAGAGAGTGACACACGAGAGTGGAGAATGCGAATATAGGGGTCGGTTCTGGCAGTAAATGCCTCTACCAACAGCTACCAGAACCCATTTATTTGTTTTGAAAGCCACCAGATCCCATTAATTGAATGAATGACAAGGTTACAAATAATGTTCTGAACCACCTTTCGTTCCTTCTTCATATTGCTTCTAGCTGAGTTTTTAAGATCTGAAGCACTGGATTTAATAGTATCGCTGTTCTTTCTGAGAGAGGAAAAAAGGTTTATTTAGCGATTTTCTCTGTCAGTTTGTCACAACACCAAAAAGCAAGCTTTTGTAGCTGTTTTTGCATGGGTTCCCTCTCTCACTAACTTTTCTTTCTCCTCCGCCTGGTCAAATTCACAATCTCCTCGTCTTTCACACTCCCCACTCATCCAATTCGCATTTCCTCACATCTTTATTTGCTCCTTCTCCTTTTCGAACTTCCCAGCCTTTTGCAGCTTTGCTCGTGGTAGTACATTTTGTATCTTTTTCTCTATAGATAGCCAATGCTTGGCGACGGTTGATCTCTGTTTAGAGCTTCCAATTCGGGGTTGTTGTAGTTGTTAAAATCAAGTGCCTGATCCTTGGCGGACAACTGGGTTCGTAGGATAGTAGTGAGTGAGATAGATTAGATGAGGAACACTGCTGCAAATGATGCGGTGGTGGAGATTGAGGCTAACAAACCAGCAGGGAATGGGATGGTAGTTGGAGCCTTGAGCCCTCTGAGTGAGACTCTGTGGAGGGACAAGGCTAAGATAGATATCGTAGGGGACGTTTCTGCGAGGCTCACATGGGAGGATCTTACTGTAACGGTCAGTCTCAGTGGCGGGGAGTCCCAGAAGGTTTTGGAGGGACTCACTGGTTATGCCGAGCCAGGAACCATCACTGCCCTCATGGGTCCCTCTGGTTCAGGCAAATCCACCCTTCTTGATGCTCTTTCTAGTCGTCTTGCAGCCAACGCATTCCTTTCCGGTACCATCCTCCTCAATGGTCGCAAAACAAAGCTTTCTTTCGGCACGTCAGTAAGTTTCATTTAAGTCGATCTCTACTTTAGTTTTTCGAAATTTCAGCTTCTTTAAAGAAAGCGAAAAATTGTGTGAACATTGTTACGTGATCGTGGTTAAAACTTTGGATTCTAATTTGTATAGCTGCTTCTTGGTGTTTAAAGATTTATTTTCTGCCCCAACATCTTTGAATTTTATGGACTTGGTATTTAGACTTCTGTTCTCCATTTTCTCCTATGTTTTCTTGCTTTACCCCCTTCCTATGGCTCGAGGTTGTTCCGTTGCAAGCACGCTAATGGTGGTGTCATTTGATGCTAACTAGGCGTATGTCACCCAAGATGAGAACTTGATCGGCACTCTTACAGTACGGGAGACAATTTCATATTCAGCTCGGCTACGTCTGCCTGATAAGATGCCGTGGTCAGAGAAGCGTGCATTGGTTGAGAGTACCATCATAGAGATGGGTCTCCAAGATTGCGCTGACACCGTAATTGGAAACTGGCATTTGCGCGGAATCAGTGGGGGAGAGAAGAGAAGGGTCAGCATTGCTCTTGAGATCTTGATGAGACCCAGATTGCTCTTTCTGGATGAGCCAACGAGCGGACTTGATAGGTTAAGCTCTAAGACTTCCGTTGTACATGTTACCTTGCTTTTGGAAGTAGAGGTGCCCTTATTTGTTAGTGTTGCCTAAATGAGACGCCCGATATTAAGAGTAAACTTTGGTCTTGTAATCTTCCAGTAGTCACCTAATGCCCCCGAATCAACTATGTCTTTCGATAATTATATTACTCGGGTGCGTAGTATTTTTTCAGTGTGTAGCAGCTAGTATACTTTATACTAGTAGATTTGAAAGTTCCTGTTTCGATCCCTCTACTTTTAGAAGGAGGCAGAGCCCTCGTGATCTGTCTTTGCTTAAACTAATTCTGATATCAATAAGATTAGCTGCCAAAGGCATTGTCATCTTGTGGATTGTAAAATAGTACTTGGATTTTTGTTGCAGCGCTTCGGCTTTCTTTGTAACGCAAACGTTGCGTGCTCTTTCAAGAGATGGGAGGACTGTCATAGCCTCTGTTCACCAGCCAAGCAGTGAAGTATTTGAACTATTTGATCAATTGTTCTTGCTCTCTGGAGGCAAAACTGTTTATTTTGGCCAGGCTTCTGAAGCTTACGAGGTGAGAACCCTCGCTGTCTGCATTATGCACATCTTATATTACAGAAATGGAGCTCTTATACAAACTGGTTTTCTGCAGTTTTTTGCTCAAGCGGGTTTCCCCTGCCCTTCTTTGAGAAACCCATCAGATCATTTTCTTAGATGCATCAATTCTGACTTCGATAAAGTTAAAGCCACTCTGACAGGATCCATGAAACTGCGGGTATGACAATTTTTTTCATTGGCTCTAATCATGTCTAGTAATTATGTAAGGCTACTTTAATCAAGACATTATACTTAGCTTGCAGGGCGCACGTATGATGGGTGCGCCATGCAATACGGGCAGTGTTGTAAGAGTAAAAGTTTCTGTAGTAGAATCTGTCGGTTTTCTTCAAATGCAAAATCAACTTTGCGCTTAGATATCTTGCTCCACTGAGTGTTAGTTTTAATTCTTCCTATGATTGGATTAGTTTGCAAAGTTTATATTGGGTTTCATCCAAATTGGTGTCCAATTAGGTAGTCAACAGTATTGTAAAGCCAACAATAATATGAAGAGGAAGGGGGTGTAAGATTGCAGTATGCTGTAATAGATATTGAAAACTGGTATCTGTTGTTCTGTTCTTTTTAAATAACGGCTTTGTCTTTGTTTCTTCTCAGTTTGAGGCAAGTGATGATCCATTAGAGAAGATTACCACAGCTGAAGCTATTCGAACTCTAATTGACTTCTACCGTAAATCTCAGTACTGCTATGCAGCTAGAGAAAAAGTTGTGGAGATATCCAAAGTCGTAAGTAGTTCATAGGAAGCATGATATTTCCTCCTGTTGATTATTTTCATTAGTTTGTTATGCTTTTGCAGGTGAGTGTCTGAATTAATTGCCATATGTTGCAGAAAGGAACTGTGCTAGATTCAGGAGGTAGTCAGGCTAGTTTCTTGATGCAAGGCTTTACCTTGACAAAGCGTTCCTTCGTCAACATGTCAAGGGACTTCGGGTATTACTGGCTTAGGCTTGTAATTTACATTGTAGTCACGATCTGTATTGGGACCATCTATTTGAATATTGGGACAAGTTACAACTCAATCCTGGTATGGTTATTGGTTCTCTTTCCTTTTCACTATTTTGAATCTAAGGGGACAGTTCTAAGGCTTTTAAGACTAAAATCAATGAGTCAAAAAGTTTAGAGGACATCGTTTCGTGAAGATGTGTTGAAATCAAACTGGTAATGATAATATGTATAAGGAAACTCACCTTCATTCCTCCACTAACTTCTTTTGATTTTCCATGTTTTTCTTTTCTTGTTTTCCTTGACATGAGACAGGCAAGGGGATCATGCGCATCTTTTGTGTTTGGTTTTGTGACATTTATGTCTATCGGCGGGTTCCCTTCATTTGTAGAAGATATGAAGGCAAGTTTCATCATCCCATTCACCCAAATGTACTCAGCTCACTCGGATGTGTAGACTAATGATTCAATTTTCTCTGCTGATATCTGCAGGTTTTCCAAAGAGAGAGGCTGAATGGCCATTACGGAGTAACTGCATTCGTGATTAGCAACACACTCTCTGCGATGCCATTCCTGATATTGATAACATTCCTTGCTGGCACAGTTTGTTACTTCATGGTCCGCCTCCACCCCGGATTTGAACATTATGTGTTCTTTGTACTATTGCTCTATGCAAGTGTCACTGTTGTTGAAAGCCTGATGATGGTCATAGCTAGTGTTGTCCCGAATTTCCTTATGGGCATCATCATAGGTGCGGGAATTCAGGTGGGTTTATCACCTGCTACAAATTAGATTGAAAACCATATTCAATTTCCTAATAGGAATGCAGTGAAAAGTTCTTTGGTCCTTAAAGCTGCTTACTAATTTGCCATAGAAGTTTGCTTCAGAAGTTAGTAAGTTTAAAGCTGCTGACTAATTTGAAGAATTCTTCCCATCTCAGGGCATATTCATGCTAGTCTCTGGATACTTCAGGCTCCCAAACGACATCCCAAAGCCGGTGTGGCGCTACCCGATGTCGTATATCAGCTTCCATTTCTGGGCTCTGCAGGTAAAACATCCAACAAGATACATGACTCTCGTTGACGACAATATGCAGTACTGCCGAAGAATTAAGATAACAAACAACGGAAACTTTTTCAGGGACAATACCAGAATGATTACCACGGTTTGGTCTTCGACAACCAACCACAGGCGTTTCCCAGCAAGATACCTGGCGAGTACATCTTAGAAAACGTATTCCAAATCGATGTGAGCCGATCGAAGTGGGTGGATCTTAGTGTCATCTTAAGCATGATAGTCATCTACCGGATCATCTTTCTCATCATGATCAAGATTAGTGAGGATGTCACCCCTTGGATCAGAGGTTACATGGCCAGAAGAAGAATGCAACTGAAGAATGGCAACCAAAATAAAACAGTCGCTCCGGACGGTCTCACTCAATCTCCATCTTTGAGAACCTATGTGATGAGTCGGACGACTGGAACTGGTAAGAGGTAGACAAGGACCAAGTACTATGTTATACTTTTTTTTTTCGAAGTCAAGTTTCATTGCTGAAACCAAAGATGAAAGCAAGCATTGTCGCAAATGCTTTCAGATACAATATTTCCTTTGAACTTTTGACAATTTCTACTGCCATTTTAGAAGATACGTATTTGTAGGTATCTGTAGATTCAAGGTTATACTTGATCCCAAGACCTGTTATAGGAACTCAGCTAAAGCTCTCGGCTGGTATTCCAAGGAAACCTGATTCAATGTACTCATGCCATTTTATTCTTCCTCTTGAAAACAGAATAATTAGAAGGTCATACCACTAATGTTTACAGTTTAATCTTGAACTAGCTAGACGAGCCTGCGAGATTTAAAATGTCAGGCACAAAAATTAAGCACACTATTTAAGCTAGAATATAACTACAATAACAATACATAAGCAGGGTTTAATTGGGTTCCAACACTGATCTGTCATGGAAGCAATGGCCAGCACAGTGCACAGAGAAAGGAAACCCTAAATACTGCAGCATGTCTCCTTACATTACATTACACTAAAGGTACATTAACACACGGTCCAAACTACCCAACCCGCAAATTAGGAATAGATCCAGCGAACAATAAAGAAAGGGTGAGGGTTGGGACCGAGTGCCGTAGTTCAGTTCAGTTTACTTAGCTTACTTTAAGTCTATTTGCGTTAAGGGCCCAGTGTTGTATTGGTCTAGTAGATTGAGTAAAGGGCCAAGTAATATTAGGCCAATAGTTAGTAGGGCCAGGCTTAGTTCCCACCCACTCGTGGGCAATAGGGGGTTAAATCCGTTTGGCAGTCTCATTTACATATCCTAAGATAACAGTATCTGGTTGTTTGGGAAACCTTGGAGGGCTGTTACCTCGTATTAGCATTATCCAATGAATTTTTCAATTTGAATATAATTGCAATCGTATTTATCCCTAGACTTATTTATAGCAATAGTACTCACACTAACGGAGATTACGACACAAATTAACCACCTACGAAAAATGACTATATTGCCCTTGGAAAAAGTTCAGCAGAAAACTTGTTTTAAAATACGTACTAACCTTATTTAAAGGTTCTTCGAAATCTTATTAATTACAAAAATATGGTTTGGGGAAAATTGGGGTCAATTATCAAATAATTTAGATAGCTTGTAGTGGCTCGAAAAATGAGGTAATTATTTAAACATAAGAATTTAGTAATTAATGGTTTTTAAAAGGTAAGGTTATTCATTGGTTAAGTAAATTACTCTTGGGAGTACGGAGATTGGAAAATAATAGATAAGCCACTACAAGAAAAAAGACTTTGGGTGACAAGTACTAATTTCGCCAGCTAAGGTTTTAGGTGATAAAATCGAGTTGTCACCCGGTTTGTCACATAAAACTCATCAGCCAATGTTTTAGGTGACGATTTTTATGTTATGTCACTCGAAACTGTTCGGACGTCCGAACGGTTTGGTGCCATACTGACGAAATTGAAATCGTCATGCCCAGTACAGTCTATCTGTTCGCATGAGCTGTGCGAACGGTTAGTCCAATGTGACGAAATATATTTGGTCACGGAATAAACGTCCGCACCATTGTATAATAACGTCCGAACGATAATGTAAATATGTCTGGATGCATTTGTGAAGACGTCCGCACTGTTGTTTCATTATGACGAAATATTTTTTGTCAACTTCAAAAACTGTTCGAACTTTTATAGACGAAGTTCGAACGCAATTTTCGCAGAACACGTTGGAACGTGTTTTATTACCGTGCAAACAGTTTCCTAATAAAAATTGCGTGCATGCTAGAAATATCGTTCGGACGGAGTAAGGGTTCGGACTTGTTTTGTAAGCGTGCGCATGTTACAATGTTCGAACGCCTTTTCTTAGCGTTCGAACCGTTTTTCACATATTTGAATTAATTTAATTAAAATTTTAAAAATAATGTACAAATAATATAAATAAAAATACATTCAATACTCGTAGTATAATAAAATATATGCTCTATCAGCTGCTCACACATCTGCTCCGACATTAGTTGCATCCTCCGTTTTTGTTTTTCCAGAAGGTTCATTTGTTGTCCTGCATCATCTTCTGATGCTCTAAGTTTTTTTCTATTGCTGCTTCGCCATCATCTGCATCAGCTCTTCGTCTTTCTTCCGTTTTTGCTCCTCTATCATCTGTAGATGCTCTCTCATCGTCAGCTCCATATCTGACCGCTTGACCAGAAACGTTTCATATTCCATCTGTCTAGCCCTCATCTCCTCAATCTCTAATCTGGCCTCCTCCAATTTTTGGGACAAATCAACGGACGCTGCTGATGAAGATGATCTAACAGACTGTACTAAACGGCTTAAACCTTGCACGTAACCCGCTTTCGTCCCCAACACCTCAGCGAAAATCTCCACTTAAGTGTATGACTTTCCCTCTGACTCGTGGTGCAACTGTAACGCCTCCATCTTTTCCTATAAAATTAAAAAAGAAGATAAAATTAGCATATACGAAACATAAACGCATACGAATTAATCATTAAATCTAATGTTACAGCTTGCAACATTTTCCAGTGCATCTTTTGGTGTCCACATGCCATCCTTATTAGTATGTCTTTTTATACAGCAACGCAGGACTAATCTTATCAGATTATGGATTTTTCTATACATCAAAAGAAATATAGAACGTGCATATTAAAATACCTAAGTCATTTATTTAAATAATAAATAATAAAAATGTATGTGTACAATCTTCAGCTTAGCTCTATTCTCCTTGTTGATTGCACTCCTCCTCTGCATTGTACGTTTACAGTTATTACCACAATTAATAATAAAAATAAAATAAATGTTCAGAACGGAATAAAAACGTTTAACCTGAAATTCCTCGCTCGCGAATAAATCACAAACACGAATCCATTCTTTCTTGTTCATATCGGGATACGGGTGTTTTAACACCTCTTTTTTAGAATTGAACATCGAGTAATGCTGGAACATTCTATTTCTGCGCGTCCTGTACGCTGTGTTCATCGTAAACGTCACAGTTATGCGATCCTCGGGCTCGGTCGTATCTAGTTGGAAGTCATTCTTAACATATATAACAGTTATAAACGCAAAAAAGCTTCAACAATTAAAATTTAATAAATTATACTTACCAACACTCGGTTCATCACATACAATTTAACCCTGTCAGGGACCTCCATCCACTTACTCGTCTCAAATGGAACATGTTGATGAACGAGCGCACCAATATGACTCGAGAGCATTGAGGACTCCTTGTCATTGCCACCCGTACGTCCATCAGGGATATGGACAGTCAGCTTTCCACCTGTACGAGCCTTGAGTACGACTATCCCACGCGTACCACCTCGAACGTGTTTAATTCCGGACGTCGCTACAAATGAAGAACAATAAATTTAAAATTCAGTTAAGCATAGAAATTTAAAATTCATAATATTTAATCAAGATTGACTGGGTAAGATACTTACCCGCACAACTACTTTGGGTGGAATTACAAATAAATAATCCTCCATCTCGTCCACATGTTGGAACAACACATTTTTACATTTCTTACGTGGACATCTTATTAGCCCCCGACTATTTGCATAACTACGGGCAACACTCATAAAATCTCGAACACCATCACTATACTTCGCATTTTTCAGTCTATCAACCTCATAAATCCAGCTCTTAGCCGTATTGTTCCTTCAAAGACGAAAATACAAACAATAATGCAAACAATAATGATGATTTTCATACTGAACTCCAATTTCTTCAGGTGATAGGTCTTATCACATTCAGTTTACAATATAACATACTGCACGTAATTGACCCGACCATTGTGATCGATGCTCTAGAAATTTCGACAGTATTTCTCCTTAGTCCCCAGATACATGCCTACAATATTGAGCATAAACACCCACCATTTAAGGCAAGTGTATAAGCTCAATACTGAATGTGTATCCGAAGGACAAAAGGAGATTTCCATCGAAATTTCTAAACACAATAGTCATAATAGCAGATACAATTATACACATTACGCATATTGTAAACTCAAACTCTCCATAACGTGGACAATTCCAGAGTTAAACAGGGGGGTTAAGGCTACTAAATGAATGCAAGAACATAACAACTAAAAACTGTTTGTTTTGGATGTAATCTAAACCGTCATCACAATCCATAAGCATTCGAACGCTTTTTGCAAAAGTGTCTAACCAAAAAAATGAGTCCAGACAAACATAATCCGTCCAGACTGCGATTGTTGAACAAAACAGTTCTTCAACGCACAAACTCCATTTTCACTACAAGTTCTTCCCAAAATCACCCCAAATCACAAAGTCAAGGGAATAGGATAGTTCTGGGATGCCACTCGACCAGGGGTAGCGGAAGTCACTCAATGCTACTAATCACGGATGCCACTCGACGCAACCAAGCCACACGCTTGATTGGTAGGAGTATGCCACTCAACTCCAAAGGAAGAGATAAACTTGCAAGAAATTATCTTTCTGAATTCAAAAGTTCTTCTTCTACTTTGGATAATCACTCATATATAGAGTTCATTACATCAAGGTCAAGCTAGAAAAAACGGAATAGTAAAGTCTAGACAATTCCAACCCAAAAGAAATTAAATGCACTTTGAAATTCGCTAACTGTTGCCATTCCCAACGTCCTGAAGTAAAAACATCATAACTTTCTCTAGGAATCTTCAAATCCTATGAGGTCAGGTGCGTTGGAACCTAGAGACGTAGAGATTTCCAACGGTATATTGCACGCTTTCTAAATCTTCGTAAATCTTTCCAGCCTAGGTCTAGACTCCGAGATGCGAGTGATGCTTTGTTACCTCGGCCCAAGATGCAAGTGATGCTTTATTACCTCGATCAGAGATGCAAGTGATGTTTACCTCAGTCATAGATGCAAGCGATGCCTCATTGTCCTTGGGATAGTTATTCCGAGGTGCAAGGGATGCTCCTGCATCATTCTCCCCATCTTGAAAAGAATTTACCTTCGAATTCGAGTTCAGATCTTCCCACAACAACTGATCTAACTTCTTGAGCTCTTCACTAGAAATCCAAGCATCTTTGGAACTCGGTTTCCCAGGCCAACGAACCATATGAACTCTCCAACCCCTGCTTAATGACAGCCACGAACATCCACTCAAAGGGGGTTAATGATAGCCGCGAACATCCACTCAAAGAATGTTCCGGCATTTTCTCTTATTCTTGCAGCGGAAATTTATACACCTATACTGAGAGAGACAGCCAAAGAGATTTACCATAAACTTCAACTTACACAAGACGACTTCCTCGTAATAGGGTAAGCGTCTCAATTTCATCGCATGGCTACCTCAATAAGATAACAAGTGCTCTTAGTGCTTCATATGAACTCTCCAACCCCTGCTTCGGTTTACAACGTCTAGGATACTTGACATCTAAACTTACTACGTCAAGAAATCCTCAGCACTCCTGTCGCCTGGAACATCTGGAATGATACGGTTTAAAAAATTTCGTGAGTCGAAAGACTCAGTAAGGAGCTATAGTTAAAACATGGACTTGAAATCATGCTTTGGAAACATGAACTTGAAATCGTGAGTTTGAAACCATGAACTTGTACTTGAACTCATAATCATGAACCTGAAATCATAAGCATGCACTTGAACTTGAAATAATAAGCATGTAAACATAATGTAATTCATGTATGACCATGAATTTTGATGCACGTGTATGCCTCATGATTGCATATGCACATGCACATGCACTTGCTCTTGAAAACAACACTTGTACTTGTAAAGCTCTTGCTTTTGGAAAATCATTCCAATTCTTATCTTGTGGGCTACTTGCTCTCCATTACCCCTGACATCAGGGTTGTGCGTTCCCGTTGGAACTATTCCTTTTCCCTTGGGAATACGTCATTTGGTTGAACTAGCCCTTGAGGTGGCCCCAGACCTAATGGCTAGATTCAACCCTTAGAGGTTCACATCTTCTTGCAAGCATCCTTCAGTGTGATTGCGCATACCTCGTGGGCTACCCATCCTTCTTGCAAGCATCCTTCGGTATGGGTGCCCTAGGTGACATCCACCCTTCACGTAAACGTCCTTGGGTATGGATACACCTTCTTAACTGGTACGGTACCGACCGACTTTAACTCATTAACTTAACTTGTCATAAAGTAGCATAAAATGGTACTTTCATTTGCATAAAATTTCTCTTTCTTTTCTCATGAGAAAAATGAATGCAATTGCTCATGGTGTGCTCATGTCATGCTTGATGATGAGAAATCTTAAATTCTTCTCATACTTTCATTTGCACAAAACTTTCTTTTTCATGCAAATGCTTATGTCATGTCGTAATAAATCATCAGTATTCATGCTGTGCACCATTCCAGTTTTTCAAAAATGTAAGCTTATACTTACGATCCTCTTACTTCCACTTACCTTCGTTTGCTTGAGCGTTGAGCGTCACTTTACCTACAATCGAGTCATACTAGTGTTATTTGATGGTTCACTAGCGAGCGAATAGTCAAGCAATTACTCGCACTTCATCACACAAAATCATCTATATTCTTGATCATCATACAAATCACCCATTATCTTGATTTCTATTTGGTGATCTTACAACACAAGGTATTTTTTTAAGTGAAACCTAGTAGGGTTTCCTAATAGGTCAACAGGAAACTAGAAATATAGAAGAAATTTCTTGAAATTCGAAGGAAACCACTCGAGCGCTGGTCGGGCGAAAAGTCTTTGTAAGAGACTTTCGTTCGAGCGCCTGCAGAGTGAACCTCGGGCGAAAACTCTCTGCATAAAAATTCGCCCAGTTTCGCTCGAGCGCCAGTCGGGCATACCTCGGGCGAAACGTCTCTGCAAGAAAATCTCGGACTATTAGCTCGAACAGTTGTCGAGCGTACCTCGGGTGGCAGTCAATTTCAGAACAACTTATGCTATACACCTCCAAAATCCACGAAATTTGTCTCAAAATACTCTCATTTCACACCCTCATTCTCAAGACTTCAATTTTCTCACATTCCAACTAAATCTCTCACCTAAAACATGAGTCCATCTCATAAATTCAAGTCATTGCATTTCTCCCTCCTCTCTTGGTCTTTTTATCAAACACCTAGAGTTCATACTCGATTTTTCTTGGGTGTTATCTTCCAGATTTGGCCACATTCTCCATGGTTTCATATACAACCCATACTACTCTTTAAAGCTTACTAGGTCTACATTTTGTTCAAAGCACACATGAACACAACATATATACAAGGAGAAAACCAAACAACTTCACAACCAACAACCATAAAAAAGGAAAAGAGAAAATGGGTGAAAATGGGTATGGTTTGGCCGGCCAAAACCACTCACCTCCTTCTCTCTCTTTTTCTTTTCTTCTTCTTCTTCTTCTTCTTCTTCTTCTTCTTCTTCTTCTTCTCCTTCTTCTTTGTTCTTCTCCTTCTCTTGTTCGGGTGGGTGCTAGGGCAAATGACTTGTGCGGTTTGGGGGGGAGTGTGTCTTGTATGTGAGGCTTGGGGGAAGGGAAAAGACAAAACTGCCCTTCCCCCTTCTTTCCCTCCTTCTCCTCCATTTCACCTTTCTTTTCCTTTTCTTTTCCACTCATCACCTTCTCTAATTTTGATTTGGTGATAACCACTCCGTAAATCTATCTTAGAGAATACTTTAGCATCAACAAGTTCATCAAGCATATCGTTAAGTCTAGGAATAGGAAACCTATACTTGATTGTAATCTTATTAATAGCTCTACTATCAACACACATTCTCCATGTTCCATCTTTCTTAGGAGTTAAAAGAGCAGGAACCGCACAAGGCTAAGGGATTCTCTAATCGGCCCCTTTTTTCAACAAGTCAACTACTTGTCTTTGTAATACAACATGTTCACTAGGAGGCATTCTATAATGAGGCAAATTAGGAAGAATAGCACCTAAAGTGAAATCAATTTTGTGCTGAATATTTCGAAGTGGTGGTAAACCACTAGGAAGCTCATCAGGAGCAAGGCCTTTGAATTTGTCCAGCAAGTCTTAAACTTCATTTGGAACCTCATTTGCAACTTCTTCACTTCTATCCGCAGCAAAAAGAGCATAAATAATGTCATCTTCCTTGTAGGATTCTTCGAACTCTTTGTAAGTTAATAAACTGATCTGATTTGAAGAAGATACGCTTGATGGAACATCCTTCATAGGGGGCAGTACATACTTCACACCATTATGGATAACGGTGCAAGTATTTCTTCTTCCATCATGGTAAGCACTCCGATCAAATTGCCAAGGTCTGCAAAGAAGCAAATGACAAGCATCCATGGGCAACACATCGCAATAAATCTCATCTTCATATTTGCCAATGAAAAACTTTACTTTACTCCTTTGCGTCACCATGATTTCTCCACCCTTCTTGAACCAGGAAACTTTGTAAGGCTTTGGATGTCACGCCCCGAACGCTAGCTAAACGAGGTTAATGACAGCCGCGAGCATTCCCGGCATGGGACGCTCCAGCGTACTTACTACTATACTTGCAGCGGAAAAGACGTTGATGCTTCAATGTTAAAAAGAAGCCTTATAATGCTAGCGTATAATGTGCATAAGAACATACTTTCCATTGATAACTCAAGGTTGTTAAACATATTCTCAAAATATCAACCAGTTTAAAACATTAACTAACTAAGCCAAATGAAACCCATGACCACCACATCACGGTGGCTCATGCCGGCTTTTACAAAAATTAGCTAAATCTTTCCTAACGTTAGCAAACAAGAGAGACATTTCATCAACCCTTCTCCTAGGGTTCAAGGTCCTCTTCTTAAGATTCCACCCCTGTAACATCATCTGGAATGATACAATTTAAAACTGTGAGTCGAAAGACTCAGTAAGGAATTATAGCTAAAACATGGGTTGAAATTGTAAGCATGCACTTGAACTTGAAATCATCATGAACTTAAAATCATAAACATGCACTTGAACTTGAAATCATCATGAACTTGAAATAATCATGAACTTAAACATAATGTAGTTCACGTACTTGAACTTGAAATATCATGAGCTTTAACTTGAAATATCATGTAAACGTATGTAATTCATGCATGATCATGAATTTTGATGCACGTGTATGCCTCATGATTGCATATGCACATGCACTTGCTCTTGAAAACTTCACTATTACTTATAAATCTCTTGCTTTTGGAAAATCTTTCCATTCCTTATCTTATGGGCTACTTGAGCTCCACCTACCCCTGACATCAGGGTTGTGCGTTCCCGTAGGAACAATCCCTTATTTCCCTTAGGGACCTTACATATGGTCGAGCTAGCTCACCTTCTCTCATTCGTCCTTCAGTGGCTAGACACGACCCTTGAGGTTCACACCTTCTTGCAAGCATCCTTCAGTGTGATTGCACTTACCTCATGGACTACCCATCCTTCTTGCAAGCATCCTTCGGTATGGGTGTCCTAGGTGACATCCATCCTTCACGTAAACGTCCTTCGGAAATGGATGCACCTTCTTGACTTGGTACGGTACCGACCGACTTGGGTTCGTTAATTAACTTGTCATAAAACTTGTCATAAAGTAGCATAAAAATGGTACTTTCATTTGCATAAAATGTCTCATTTCTCATGAGGAAAATGAATGCAAATGATCATGATGCATTCATGTCGTGCTTGGTAATGTCATGCTTGATATGCTTATTCATGAATATTCTTCATGCAGTGTATCATTCCAGTTTGTAAAGATTTTCACTTACCTTAGGCTTGCTTGAGTATCGAGTGTCTCGTTACCTACAATGAACCGTACTATTGTCATTCATAGGTTCACTAAACGTATATAGTAATCAATACATTACTCACACGAATCTGTTTTAATAGACCCTCACACTAATTTTTCATACCATAACATATTCGTCATACCTCTAATTCACATGCAAGTTATCTTAAAACGCTCTCTTTCTTAACTTGAAACAAATTCCAAGACCAACCCCGTAAAATTGGACTAAAATATCAAGAGATAACCACCAATGCAACAAAACACACTTTCTATTCCAGCCTTGAAATCTGCATATGTAACTCCAGAAATCACAACAATCTCCAACAACCAAAATCCGAATCTCTACATGTCACAACCAACATCCAAGGCTAACTTAACATCTCATAACAACAACTATACTCTCACCTTCCTCCCACTTACAACTTCAACTCGAAGTTTACAACCAAATCATGGTTCCATAATTATCAAGTTAACACCATTGCATGTACCCATTTCTCTTGGGCTGTTTACCAAACACCTAGTGTGCGTTATTGGTCCTCTTGCCTATTTTCCCAGATCTGAACATATCCCTAACACTTAGGGCTTTGTGGTTCTCAATATCACTAGCATACTTACACAATCTAATGCATCAAACCCTAGATTCGGCCATACTTGCTCAACTTAGGTTTCAATCCCCTCTTAGGCCTTTTATCAAACACCTAGAGCACATAACCAATTTCTCTTGAACCCTCATTTCAGATCTAGTCATTTTTCCACATGTTCTCATGTAAAAATCTATGCTACACTTACAAGATCTACCTTGAACATACCTAGATCCACACTAAACATCCATGAATCACAAGGAGAACACTACTTAGACAAATTACCAACAAACCACAACCAACCAACAAAAGAAAACAAGAACATCACCAACCACAACTAACCAACAAGAGGAAACAAGAAGAGAATAGAGAGAGAGAGAGAGAGTAGCACGATTTTCGGCCAGCAAGGATTTACCTCGCTTCTCTCCTCTTCCTCCTTCTTTTCTTCTCCTTCTTCTTCTCCTTCTTCCTCTCCTTCTTCCTTCTTCTTCTTCCTTCTTCTTCTTCCTTCTTCTTCTTCCTTCTTCTTCTTTCGGGTGGGTGACTTAGGGCAAGGGAAAATGAAAAGGCTGAAGAGAGGGGAAAAATGAAGTGTTCGGCAAAGGGGGAGAGAGTAATAGGCGTGAAAATGGTTGGGAAAAAGACAAGTTTGCCCTCCCCCTACTTCATAAATTTCAACTCGCGTATTTCAAACCGGTAAAATTCCGGAATGTAGTTATATGTGTCGACACCATCACTCAAGGTGTCGACACTTACAACATATTTAGTAAGATGTGTCGACACCATCACTCAAGGTGTCGACACTTCCAACACTTAGCCATAGTGGGAAAAATGTAAACTCTCGGGTTTCAATTAGATGTGTCGACACCATCACTCAAGGTGTCGACACTTCCATCACTTGGTCAAAATCCACGGGAGTTCTGGAAAAAGGCGAACTCTCGGGTTTCAGTTGGATGTGTCGACACCATCACTCAAGGTGTCGACACTTCCAACACTTAGTAAAAATCACTCTAGTTCCGGAAAGATATAAACGCTCGGGTATCAGTCTAATGTGTCGACACTATGACTCAAAGTGTCGACACTTACAACACTTAGTCAAAATTCACTTTGGTCTCCAGGAAAAGGTAAACTTTCGGGTGTTAGTATAATGTGTCGACACTATGTTCCAATGTGTCGACACTTACCTCAAAAATCACCAATTAAAACATACCTACATCCTGAGGAAAATCATAGCAAAATCTCTCTCTCCTATACAATGACATAAGTAAATTCGGGATTTCACATTGGATGACGCTCAAATGAATGTTTCAGCTTTTCTACCATCACCTTTGACACCATATTTTCACAACTTCCCGAGTCAATCATCAAGATGCACTTATTTCCATGGGAAAGACAATAGGTTCTGAAAATATTATGCCTTAACCATCTATCATCTTCTTGAACAGTCATAACTCGTTGGATTACAAGGCTTTCTACATCACAACCATCGTCACAATATTCTGCATTATCATCCTCAGGTTCTTCATCATAGATTGGTTCTTGATCCACATCTCCTTCATCTTCCAACAAATGCAATTCTGCTTTCTTCTTTGGACATTCATAGGATCTATACCCAACTTCATTACATCTGAAGCATCTATTTGAAAAGGAATCAGATTTGCCACGATCCTTACTCACCCCACCATGTCGTTGAGCTGGCTTTTGAGGGATAGAAGCACTCTTTCTGTGAGACCCCGACTTTATTTCTATCGTTGTAAAACTTATGACCCTTAAGTTTGTGCAATAATTATTGAGAAAGACATATATGATCGAATTAATCTAAAACCATGACTAGGTGGGATTTTTCCCTAGCATTTTTATGCATCCTTAATTATAATTGAAATATTATATTGTTGTAGTTTTAATAGTATTAAATTTGAGTATATGGGATTGATTAAGCTAATCATTTTATTGTTGAACTATATCCCTAAGTTTGAAATATTTGGAAGAATTTAATTAGGGGCTTGATTTTTGAAAAATGTATGATTTCTTGAAATAAAGATGGGAAAGCATGTTAGGGTTAGTTTATATAGTAGTAGAAAATAAGATAAAATAAAATAAAAGAAAGTGAGGGAGAAAAGATGGAAACTCAAGTGAAGAAAGGAAAGAAGGAGGGGGAGGGCAGCTTTGTCTTTTCCTCCCGCAAGTCATTTCATGCCACTTCCCCCCCCCCTCTACCGCATTTTTCATTTTCATTTGCCCTAACACTCATTTGCCCTAACACCCTCAAACACCGACAAAAGAGAAGAAGAAGAAGAAGATGAAGAAGAAGAAGAGAGGAAGAAGAAGAATGATAAAGAGAAGAAAAGAAAGGTAGAGTTCGGCCCTTTGTTGTAAAAATTCTTCTGTTGGCCGAATGAGGTGGATGTTGTGATTTCTTTTGAACTCTTTCATGATATAAGATCTTAAGGTCGTGTTTGCTGTGATTTGCTGGTGAATGAGGAACTTGGAGGCCATGATTTGGCTAGATTAGAGTATGGGTTATTGTCTTTGAAAATTTTAGCATGAATGTGGGTGATGCTAAAGTTGGGAGAAAACACTTGTTGTTGGTCATTGTGTTAGGTTGTTTTCTCCTTATCTACATGTTTTCTTAAAGAAGTAGTGTAGATCTTGTATGAAACCATGAGGAGATATGGCTAGATTTGGGAAATGGTTCAAGAGAACCATTTATGCACCCTAGGTGTTTGATAAAAAGACTAAGAGAAGAGGGATAAATGCAATAGGTTAGTTTGAGGATGAAATCATGGTTTTGTTGTAAACTTTGAATTGGAGTTGTATAAGTAGAAAGAATGTGAGAGAATGGTTGCTGATATGAGATGTTAAATTAGCCTTGGATGTTGGTTGTGACATGAAGAGATTGGGGCTTTGGTTGTTGGAGGTTTGGAAGGTTGAGAAGATCATTGTTGTTGTTGGAATTAACCTCTGCAGATTTCAAGGCTCGAACTAGGAGTGTATTCTGATGCAATTGAGCTTATCCCTTGATCTTGAGAGGATACTAGATTGTAGGCCTAGGAAATATGAAGATTTTAAACTATACCTTGGGTGATTCCGATAAGTATTGGGGGACTTATGCGTTGTTCAAGGTCCAAACGTCAAGCTGCCACCAGCCTCGCACGTCCAGAATGTTGCTTATTTCGGATAACTTTTGGGTGATCAGTTTAAGTCCAAATTTTACGAGTCTGGTCTTGAATTTTAAGTTTATGAAAGAAGAACATTTAAGGTGAAATTCGTGTGATTTTGAGGTGTAATTCATAAGTTATGGTGTTTTGAAAATAGAAGGTCGAGCTGGAGGCAGCAGCAGTGTTGCCCTAGGATTTTTCACCCGATATGAAGTGTCGTTGAAAATGCATGGTAATTCTGATGTATGTGATTTTTATCTTCAATCTTGAAATATGAAAGGAAACTAGTTTAAAAGAAATTTCATGCTATTTGGAGCCATGTCTTTAAAGTTATGAATTTTTAAGTTGGAGACGTTGGGGCTGCCTGCTTGGATGTCCTCAGCAGCTTGTATTTTCAGGTAAATGTTTTGAGTGGCACATGAGCTCCAAATTACTTATAATTTTGATATGTTATGAAAATTAGTGTAAGGATCAGTTTAGAACCCAATTCTCATGGCTTCGGCATCCTTAAGAGAATACTTTGCATTGTAAGATCACCATTGGGAAATCAAGAAATATGGACGATTTAGTATGATGTGCTGAATTTAATTGAATGACTATTCTCTACATCTAGTAAACCTATAAATGACATTAGTATGAATCAATAGTAGGATAGGTGCCGCCGTAAGCTCAAGTGGTTGGAGGTAAGGTTCGGTCATCTTTCATTCCTTAGAGTGAAACTTTTTCCTTTGGCCGAAACTTGCTATATTTTGTCTCCTTTTGAGTATTTCTTGACTATAGAAGCTATTGTGATGTGTTGTTGAGATTGGGTGTGTGAATTGGTTGCTGGAAGAAGGGATTGAAGGATTGGATATGAAAGGATTATATGCATTAGAAAATGGTTAGTTAAAAATCATGGAGAAATGAAGTTATATGTAGGTTAGTCATTGATGTGGCTGAATGGTCCATGTGCTTGGAGATTGGTTAGGCATGAAATAAAATTGTGTATATTAGTTATTAGTCAAAAGAATCATGTCAGAAATCATATTGGAGTTGTTAGAATAGGGAGTTTTAAGTGCCCTGTTTTAGACATCATCACGCTCGATCTGCGTGCGACAGACGCTCGAGCGGCCTTAAGGAAATGTGTAATACAGAGTCGAGCCGCTTGACCAGTGCTCGTCAGGCACTCGAGCAGCCTTGAAAGTTTTCATAGAGTGAGTTGGCGCTCGACCACCGCTCGAGCGAGGATAGAAGAAAATTGGACAGAGACTTGGCGCTCGACAAGCGCTCGAGCGGGACCTGTTAAATTTCAGATATATTTTTTAGTTTTTGAATTTCCTATTGACGGTGTGTAAGACCCTATCATTGAGGCTAGATGACCAAGCCTAGTTAAGAAGTTTATTGAGGATAAGATGGTGGGAATTCGATAGCCATTAACCCAGGCATCGTATAATGTAAAGTATTGGATAAGAGACATTAAGCTAGATGGATTATAGGTTGCTGATTTGGCTTGAGATACTTAGCATGAGATGTTATTGTCGAATTTCATGAATAGGCTTTGAAATCAATGATGTCGATGGGAAGAGTCAGTGTACTTAGTTATTATGAAGTGAATTGCATAGTGGTCCCATTAGCAACCTTATTGGAGATGTTTGATGCCTGTCTTTAATTGCTTTTCTTCAATTGTTTTATGAAAGCTAAGTAAAGAAATCTTTTGTAAATGAAATCATATTTTCAAAGATGCGTACTTTTGGAAAACCGAAATGTTAATAAGTATTTCTTCTCGTGTGTTCTATTTGAATGTTTATCCTTAAGCGTTAAGTAACGAAAGTAACTCGCATGTAGGGGAAGACCCATTCTAAGATCGAGAGGATCGAGGTAAGTGAAAACTTACTTTTTATGAAAACTGGAATGATATGCAGCACGTTTTTATGAACAAGCATAACATGTTATTTTATCAAGCATAACATGTTTTTAACCAAGTATGATAAGATATTTCTCATCAAGCATGACATAACATACGCATTTGCATTAAAGCATGAAAGAAATATTTTTTGCAAATGAAAGCAAGAAAGTTCTATGACAAGTTAATTTAAGGGGCTTTGGTCGGTACCGTACCATCAAGATGGACTCCCATACCGAAGGACGAATGCGAGAAGGATGGGTTAATCCTAAGAGGTTTGTGCAACCACACTGAAGGACAAATGTGAGAAGGTG
Source organism: Myrica gale (assembly GCA_963930655.1). Classification (NCBI taxonomy): domain Eukaryota; kingdom Viridiplantae; phylum Streptophyta; class Magnoliopsida; order Fagales; family Myricaceae; genus Myrica; species Myrica gale. The sequence continues at coordinate 8,648,782 of OZ005619.1, read as the reverse complement.
TGAACCTCCAAGGGTCGTGTCTAGCCATCAGGCCTGGGGCCATTTTAAGGGCTAGCTCGACCAAATGAAATGTCCCCAAGGGTAAGGGAGACGGTTCCGATGGCAACGCACAACCTTTACTCCAGGGGTTAAATGGAGCGCAAGTAGCCCACAAGATAAGAACTGGATGTTTTCCAAGATCGAGATCTTTACAAGTGCAAGTACAAGTTTTCAAGAGCAAGTGCATGTGCATATGCGCACATGAGCATACATGCACATCAAGAAGTCATGATCATGCATGAAGCACTTTATATTTACATGTGCACGATTTCAAGTTATGATTTCAAGTTATGTTACTAGTGCATGAGTACAAGTTCATGATTTCCAATTCAAGTTTACAAGTTTCAAGTTCATGGTTATAAGCTCATGTTTCCAAGTGCATGTTTACATGTTCATTTCCTTACTGAGTTCTTTGACTCACAGTTTTCAAAATGTATCATTCCAGATTTTGCCAGGTGTCAGGAGTCCTGAGGATTACCTAACTTGTAAGTATTAGATTATAATGTTATTGGCCATAGGCCATCGGGAATGCACTCGGGTCAGGAGTTGGAGAATGCACAAGAAGCCCTGAGAGTGCTTGATATCATACTGAGGCAGCAGATTGCTAAATAATAATGTAAGGTATATATAAGGATTCGAGAAGTAATGTAAAGATGTTATGAGTAGGTCCATATAAAGAGGTTTTGATGGAATCCCTTAGGTCATGTACCTCAGCCATGCAACCATACTATGTAATTAAGATGCTTACACTATTACAGGAAGTCATTTTGTGTAAGTAGACGTTTTTGTAAATCTCCTTGGCCGTCTCTCTCAGTTGTATGTATAAAAAAAAAATTTCCGCTCCAAGATTAAGAGAAAACGCTGGAACATTCATTGAGTGGATGTTCGCGGCTATCAATAACCCCTTCGGGCTAGCGTTCGAGGCGTGACACTTTCTTTCTTTCTCCTCCGCCTTTAGTGCTTTCTGGTATGCTTCCTCCAGAGAATGAAATGAATGCATCATAAGCTCACACTTGAGATTATACTTCAGCCCACTCACATATCTTGCCACCAATTGATCATCAGATTCTTTCAAATTCACATGGCTCATAAGCTTGTAAATTGCTCTGTATAATCACAAACAATTGCTCCATTCGTTGATGTAATTGACAGAACTTTTGGTAGAGTGTTTGAGAACAATCTAAAGGCAGAAACTTCTCATCAAGCTTCACCTTCATTATTGTCATCATCGAAGAAGACATTGTGTGTAATTTCCCGACTCCTATGGCTCCGAATTGGTGATGTTTTGTGAGATCCCGAATTTACTTATGTCGTTGTAAAGGAGAGAGATTTTGCTATGATTTTCCTCAGGATGTAGGTATGTTTTAATTGGTGATTTTTGAGGTAAGTGTCGACACATTGGAGCATAGTGTCGACACATTAAACTAACACCCGAAAGTTTACCTTTTCCTGGAGCCCAAAGTGAATTTTGACTAAGTGTTGTAAGTGTCGACACCTTGAGTGATAGTGTCGACACATATAACTACATTCCGAAATTTTACGGATTGAAAATACGTGAGTTGGAATTCATGAAGAAGGGGGAGGGCAACCTTGTCTTTTCCCCAACCATTTTCACGCCTATTACTCTCTCCCCCTTTGCCGAACACTTCATTTTTCCCCTCTCTCTTCAGCCTTTTCGTTTTCTCTTGCCCTAAATCACCCACCCGAAGAAGGAAGAAGGAGAAGAAGGAGAAGGAGAAAGGAGAAGAAAAGAAGGAGGAAGAGGAGAGAAGCAAGGTACAAATCCTTGCTGGCCGAAAATCATCCTACACACACACTCTCTCTCTCTCTCTCTATTTCCTTATTGTTTTCTCTTGTTGATTGGTTGTGGGTTGTTGATTGGTTGTGGTTGATGGTGGGTTGTCTAAGTAGTTTTTCTCCTTGTGATTCATGGATGTTTAGTGTGGATCTATGCATGTTCAAGGTGGATCTTGTAAGTGTTTAAGTGTAGCATAGATTTTTACATGAGAACATGGGAACAAAATGGCTAGATCTGAAATGAGGGTTCAAGAGAAATTGGTTATGTGCTCTAGGTGTTTGATAAAAGGCCTAAGAGGGGATTGAAACCTAAGTTGAGCAAGTATGGCCGAATCTAGGGGTTGATGCATTAGATTGTGTATGTATGCTAGTGATATTGAGAACCACAAAGCCCTAAGTGTTAGGGATATGTTCAGATCTGGGAAAATAGGCAAGAGGACCAATAACGCACACTAGGTGTTTGGTAAACAGCCCAAGAGAAATGGGTACATGCAATGGTGTTAACTTGATAATTATGGAACCATGATTTGGTTGTAAACTTCGAGTTGAAGTTGTAAGTGGGAGGAAGGTGAGAGTATGGTTGCTGCTAGGAAATGTTAAGCTAGCCTTGGATGTTGGTTGTGACATGTAGAGATTCGGATTTTGGTTGTTGGAAATTTGGAGAGTTAGAAAGATTATTGTGATTACTGGAATTTACATATGCAGATTTCAAGGCTGGAATAGAAAGTGTGTTTTGATGCATTTGTGGTTATCTCTTGATATTTAAGTCCAAATTTTTCCGGGTTGGTCTTGAGATTTTTAAGTTAAGAAAGAGAGCGTTTTAAGATAACTTGCATGTGAATTAGAGGTATGACGAATATGTTATGATATGAAAAATTAGTGTGAGGGTCTATTAAAACAGATTTCGTGTGAGTAATGTATTGATTACTCTATACGTTTAGTGAACCTATGAATAACAATAGTACGGTTCATTGTAGGTAACGAGACGTTCGATACTCAAGCAAGACCAAGGTAAGTGAAAATAGTAAGTAGCAACTTACGCTTTACAAAACTGGAATGATACACTGCATGAAGAATGTTTATGAATAATCATATCAAGCATGACATTACCTAGCACGACATGAATGCATCATGATCATTTGCATTCATTGTCCTCATGAGAAAGGAGAGATCCTATGCAAATGAAAGTACCATTTTTATGCTACCTTATGATAAGTTTTTATGACAAGTTAGTTATTGAACCCAAGTCGGTCGGTACCGTACCAAGTCAAGAAGGTGCATCCATACCGAAGGACGTTTACGTGAAGGATGGATGTCACCTAGGACACCCATACCGAAGGATGCTTGCAAGAAGGATGGGTAGTCCGGGAGGTATGTGCAATCACACTGAAGGATGCTTGTAAGAAGGTGTGAGCCTCCAAGAGTCATGTCTAGCCACTGAAGGACATTGAGAAGGTGTGCTAGCTCGACCATATGTAAGGTCCCCAAGGAAAAAGGGGGACAGTTCCAACGGGAACGCACAACCCTGATGCCAGGGGTAAATGGTGCTCAAGTAGCCCATAAGATTTTCCAAAGCAAGAGCTTTATAAGTACGAATGATGTTTTCAAAAGCAAGTGCATGTGCATATGCGACATGAGGCATATACATGCATCAAGATTCATAATCAGGCATGCATCGCATTATGTTTACATGACTATGATTTCAAGTTCAAGTGCATGCTTACGATTTCAAACCCATGTTTTTAGCTATAATTCCTTACTGAGTCTTTCGACTCACAGTTTTAAATTGTATCATTCCAGATGATGTTACAGGGGTGGAATCTTAAGAAGAGGACCTTGAACCCTAGGAGAAGGGTTGATGAAATGTCTCTCTTGTTTGCTAACGTTAGAGAAGATTTAGCTAAATTTTTGTAAAAGCCGGCATGAGCCACCGTGATGTGGTAGTCATGGGTTTCATTTGGCTTAGTAAGTTAATGTTTTAAACTGGTTGATATTTTGAGAATATGTTTAGCTACCTTGAATTATCGATGGAAAGTATGTTCTTATGTACGTTATACGCTAGCATCATAAGGCTTCTTTTTAACATTGAAGCATCAATGTCATTTCCGCTGCAAGTATAGTAGTAAGTACGCTTGAGCGTCCCATGCCGGGAATGCTCGCGGCTGTCATTAGCCTCGTTTAGCTAGCGTTCGGGGCGTGACAGATATTAAGTTGAATTCTATGGCCTGTACACTGAATGAGTTAAAATTTATAACTCTCTGTAGCTGAAATATCTCTTTTCCCCAGAACTTTGTTGGTGTTGATGATGTATCTTGAAATTCGTAAGTGACTTATATGATAACATATTACTATTTCACAGGTCATTGGTATCTTGCCGATAAGCATATTACTCTTTCACAGGTTAGTGGTATCTTGAATCTCTTCATCAATTACTATTGTTTGTTCTTTTGTCCTTATTTTTTGGAGATTGGAGTTTATGAATTTTAGAAGGCGGAGGGTTTGGCTAACTATTACTTGTTGTTGGTTCTGTGGAGTTTATTGGAGATGGTGGTGTTTGCGGATTTTGTTGGAAGGCGGAGGGTATGGCTAACTATTTTTTGTTGTTGGTTCTGTGGATTTTATTGGAGATTGGAGGGGTAAGTGTTATATGATGTTGGTTATGTGTTCTTGTTGGAGATCGGAGGACAAGGTTTGTGTTATTCAATATTTAATGTTTGTTTCTTTTTGTGAGACCCCGATTATTTCTTATGTTAATTCTTATGTATTAGCTTTTAATTTTATTATGGAGCCATATTTTTGGCCAATGTATGGCCTAAGCTTTATGATAAGGTACATCAATTAATATGAGGTTTTATTTCATGAAATTTTTCTATTACATTATTTTCCTTTCATTATGAAAGTCTTGTGCAAGGTTTAATTATATTCTCCTAAGAGCCGAAACTTGCAAGGTAAGTTTCTCTCGTGTATTTATATTTTTCATTTGCCTAATATATTTCATAATCCATAAAATTAAATTATGAATAAAGATTTTTAAATATAGTCCGAAAATAATTAAATGGAAAATCATGAATTTCCTTTAGAGTATGGAATATTTTTGTGTGTCATTAATAGGTGGCACATAGTATTATCATGTGGCCTAAATTAATAGTTGAATTATCATTAGAATATTAGGTGATAAGCTACTAGACATATAATAAGTTTAAGAGAGTTTTAAGTGATAAGCACACTTGCTTATCATAGTGATAAGCTAGGAAACTTTTCATGCAATAAGTTGATGTGGCTATCGTAGAGATAGGCTAGAGCCATTATCCTAAGATAAGTTGTTGTGTTTATGAGGTGATAAGCTATGTAATTGAACTAGATAAGCTAGAGAGCTTATAGGAGGTAAGTTAGGTGAAAAGTAACTAAGTTGGAATCTAGTTGTGAGAGTAACTAGAAAGTTAGTTGTGATGTTAACTAAGTTAGTTGTATTTTAACCAAACATCATAATTGAACTAAACAAAAAGCAAACCAAAAGGTAACAAATCCATTTACGTGAAGGACATGAGGAGAATGGAAAAGCCATAAAGTGATTTACCCATGTGAGTTGTAAAGAAGTGATGAGATGGCAATTAATTGACAAGACAACACATGGGAAGAGAAAAGAAGAGAAAAAGCAAAGGGAGATCAAGCTATGGGGTGTTTTACGTAGGAATGAAAAGTGAGAAAGGAGAGTAGGCCATGTGAAGTTGTGAGATGTGAAAAGAGAGCATTAATTGACAAGACAACACATTGGAAGAGAAAAGAGAAAAAAAAATAAAAGGAGATCAAGCCATGGGGTAGAGTTTACGTAAAGATCAAAGTGAGAGAGGAGAGGAGATTTAATGCAAGGACATAGCTTTAGGGAACAAGAATTGATGTGAGGAAAAAGTGAAAAAAATAAAAAGAGAAGAGAAAAGGAATGCCTTGGTCGGCCAAACTCACCTAAGTTCACCCCCACCCTTCCTTCTTTCTCTCTTGTCACTTCCACCATCTCTTGTCATTTGTCATTGCAATAAATTATCTTGGGAGACTCAATTGCATCAAGAGAACTCCCCCTCACACTTAGCATTTCTTCTCTTGGACGAATATCACCCTCCCACTTCAACTCTCTCTCTTTTTCTCTCTTGACCGAATCTCCCCTTTGAGCTTAAGCTTGTTCTTTTCTTCTTGCAACCAATCACTCTCTAAAGCTCTAAGTTTGTTTCTCTTCTCTAGGTAACCAAATCCCCTTTTGTGCAACTCATCTCTTCTCTTGGAAATTTCTATTCACCTAGCCATTACACGACGCTGTATGGATATCCCCAAACGACAACGTCTAAATGAAAGGATTGTAAACGAAATTGTCTCGACCGTATAAGAAACCGTTCGGACGGTTTCTTCTGTATAAGTTGTTCGAAGGGTTTTTCACGAACTTTAATTATTTGTTCTAATAATAATTCATATTGTATTAAGTTCTAATAACAATGATGTTAGCCAAGGTCGTTTTACAAACAATCTATAATTAATTGATTTTGACGATAACAAAAATTCTATGTTTTGAAGGCTTTTAGATTTTATATTGTCAATCCTCTATTTCCAAGTTGAATTTCAAAAGGATTAAGATTATCTAACTCAAATTCTTCTAAATGCACTTGAACACCATTACACAAGTTGATAAGATCAATTTTTCATGTTGTAGGTGCTTAAAAAGGTTTTAGAATGGACTGGAAACTTCAAAGATACTGATTTTTGTCTTCAGGTCTTTTAGGTGTCGACACATACTGGACAAGTGTCGACACAATGCACTTACTCCCGAGAGATGAAGACATGGTGTCAACACATAGAAGACAAAGTGTGGACACATTGCACTTACACCCGAGACATGTTTTCCAGACCAAAAAAAGTGTCGACACATTGCACTGACTCCCGAGCGCCCGATTTCAGTTCAATTTTCGATGTGTCAACACATGTCATCCATATGTCAGCACATGCCACGTATTTGAAGATTTTCCGGAAAGACGTCAGAACCTTCAAATTGGCTCCTTAAATCATGGGCACCTTTCCAACGGTCCTTCTCACCTACCCTGATGATCGTTGAAGACAAGATGGTTTAAATACAAGAGTCAAGATGTTGAAGCCATAGAGCTAAACCGCATGAATTGGGAATTCATTTCTCCGACCTAACTTCTTGAAGAGAGAAAAAAAAGCTTTGAAGAAGAGAGAAGACCCCACCTACCAAGAAAGCTTGCTTTTTCCCTGCCACATCTCATCTTTCTATTGCGATTTTTGTCTTCTTGCTATCCTTTACACTTTACACTTGTATATTCGGCTTTAAGATCCATTTCGTGAGTTTCTCTTTGTACCCATTCAATTTAAACTTCGTGAGTGTTGAGTAAACACTGGGTCCTACTCTTGTGGGTAGAAGAAATCCCTTGGTTTTTGGATTTGTGAAGAGAGTTGAAGCGTGAGCTCAAAAAATGCTTTGTGAAGGTTTTTTAGCACCTGGGAAGCTAAGGTGTACCTGCTATTTGATAGATAATGGAGAAAGCCCAAGGAAGTTAATAGCCTTGGGGTTTGGATGTAGGCAAGTGTTGGCCGAACCACTTAAAATTACAGTGTCATCTCTTCAACTCTTATCTCCTTTTATTCTTCTCATACTTTTGTTCGGTTTTATTGTGGTTGTGTTTTTAAATCTATCTTGAAAAATTTTTAATTTTATTAAAACCCAATTTACCCCCTTTTGGGTTGCTCTTAAACTTTCAATTGGTATCAGAGCTGAGTTTTCACTCTTTTATATGACAACTCTTGTTAGTACCTGCTTAGCTGAAGGTCAATCTACAAATAGACCACCTCTCTTTACTGAGACTTGTTATAACTATTGGAAAGCAAGGATGAGAATCTATATCCAAGCTGTAGATTACGATTTATGGAGAATAATCTCTAGTGGCCCTAGATTCTCTAGAACAACTGAAGGTATATTGAAAGATGAAAAGGAGTTTGATGATGCTGATTTAAAGCTCATGTCTTTAAATTCTAAAGCTATGAATGTGTTATATTGTGCTATTGACTCAAATGAATTTAATCGTGTTTCCAGTTGTGATACCGCGAAACAAATTTGGGATAAACTCCAAGTGGCTCATGAAGGTACAAATCAAGTCAAGAAGAACAAAATTAGTATGCTTGTTCATAGTTCTGAACTTTTTTAAGATGAAATCCGATGAAAATATTGCAACCATGTTTACTCACTTTACTGATATTATAAATGATCTTAAATCTCTTGGTAAAGAATATACTAATGTTGAAATGATGAGAAAAATTCTTAGGTGCTTACCAAAGGCTTGGGAACCCAAGGTCACCGCCATTCAAGAAACTAAAGATTTGACAAAACTTTCCTTAGATGAACTCATGGGGATCACTCATGACACATGAGATGAACCAAGTAAAGGGAGATGAGGAAGAAGGCAAAGGAAAAAGAAGTATTCCTTAAAAGCCTCATGTTCTAGTGAGGATGAGTCTTCCGAAGATGATGAGGAAATGATATTGCTCACCAAGAGATTTAAGAGTTCTTTAGGAAGAAACAAGGAGATAAAAGATTTCAAAGGAAGACAAGCATTAAAGGATATAGTAGCAAAAACAACGACATTATGTGCTTTGGATGCAAGAAGCTAGGACATATAAAGACGTACTGCCCCAACCTTGAATCTCATAAGAAATTCAAGAAATCCAAAGATAAGAAGAAAGCTTTCTTGGTTGCATGGGGAGAGTCCGATTATAGTGAGAGTGATAGCGATGAAGAAGTTGCAAATCTATGCTTCATGGCAAAAAAAATCAAGATGAGGTACAAAACTCTTCAAGTCATTCTTTTTCCTTTGATGATTTACAAGATACTTTTAATGAACAATATCTTGAATTGAAAAGTTTATTTTCAGAGTATTGTTGTCTTAAAAAGAATCATGAAATACTTATACAAGAAAATGATACTTTGAAATGTCAAGTTCTTTCTCTTGGAGAGAATCTTGCAAGAGTCACATAAGAAAATGAAAATATCTTGCAAGATGAGTCAAAAGATTTGAAATTCGAAAACAATGATTTAAAAAGAAAATTGGCTCTCTCACTCAAGACCTTGCAAGATTCACTCAAGGAAAAAGAAACCTTGATATTTTACTTGCTTCCCAAAGATGTTGTTTCAACAAATGTGACATTGGATATGATTCTTTCAATGATAAAAAATCTTACTCTTATATGATCACAAAATCATCTCCAACATTTGCATTATGCAAATTTTGTTGAAAGAATGGACACATTTCACACACTTTTCCAACTAGAAAGAAATCCACTCATGGTATCAAATTTGTGTGGATTCAAAAAGACAAGGTGAAAGAATTTACTTCTAACACCAAAAGACCCGAAAGGACTTGGGTACCAAAGATCAAGAGTTGATTCTTTTTGCAGGAGTGCTTGAAATCCAATAAAGTCAAAGAACATTGGATCCTTGACAGTGGATGCTCCAAGCACATGACCGGGGACAAAAGTTTGTTCAACTCTTTTTGTCTCAAAGGGTTTGGTCAGGCGACAATGGCAAAGGAAAAATACTCAGTGTTAGTAGCATTGGTATGTATCTTAATCTCATAATTGAAAATGTACTCCTTGATGATGGTTTAAAGCATAGTCTCTTGAGTATTAGTCAATTATGTGACAAGGGAAACTGAGTCATTTTTGAATCATCAATTTATCTTGTTGAAATTATTGAAAGCAAGAAAGTCTTGTTTGTTGGGCATATATTTGAAAATGTGTACACTGTTCATTTAGAGAGCATCTCCTCAGAAAACATAAAATGTCTTTCAGCTCTAAATGATAAGCATGAACTTGATTTCAAAACTAGCATAAAAGAATCTTGTTTCGGGTTTGCCTAACCTTATTTTTGCAAAGGACAAAAGTTGTGCAGCTTGTCAGAAAGACAAACAAATCAAAACCTCTTTTAAGCCCAAAAATGTGGTGTCCACTTCTAGACCTGTTCAACTTCTACACTTGAATTTATTTGGTCCAACCCGAACATTAAGTTTGGGAGGCAAACGTTATGGCTTTGTTGTAATTGATGACTTCAGTAGATTTACATGGGTTATATTTCTAGCTCATAAAGACGAGGCATTCCATGCTTTTGAAAACTTAGCAAGATAATTCAAATTGAAAAAGACTTTGCTATTTCTAGCATAAGGAGTGATCATGGACAAGAATTTGAAAATTTCTCATTTGAAAATTTTTGCAGTGAATATGACATTAACCATAACTTCTCGGCTCCTAGAACTCCTCAACAAAATTCTGTTGTAGTGAGGAAGAATATTACTCTTGAAGAGATGACTAGAACCTTGCTATGTGAAAGCAACTTGCCTGACTACTTCTGGGCTGAAGCCGTCAGCACAAGTTGTTATATTATGAATCGTTACATGATTAGACCTATTCTTAAGAAAACTCCATATGAGCTATGAAATGAAAGAAATTTTCGAGTGCAAATGCTTTGTGCTCAACAACAACAAAGATAATTTGGGTAAGTTCGATGCAAAGGCGGATGAAGGTATATTTCTTGGCTATTCAACTTCTAGTAAAGCCTTTTGTGCTTTCAATAAACACACCTTGGTTGTTGAAGAATCAATCCATATTGTTTTTGATGAATCTAACAATCTTGTGAGAAAAGATGATGAAGATATTGTGATCTAACAAAGAAGCTGATAAGCTTACAATCGACATAGACAAGGAAGAGACACTTGTGCAAGAAAAAGAACCTCGAGAGTCTCAAGGAGAGTCTCAACAACATAATGATGATATACCAAAGTCTTGGAAATACATTAAAAGTCATCCTCTTCAACAAATTATTGGTAATGTTTGTGAGTCCTAATTTACAGGATTAAGGCAACCCAAGAGGGGGGGGGGTGAATTGGTTTTCTAAGACTTTTCGATATTAACCCCTAAAGATGTGTTTGCAAGTAAATACTACTTTAGCACAAATATATAATATGCAGAACTGTAAATAAGTGCTAATGTAAGAAGAAGGGTAAGAGAAGCAAACACAGTATTTTTAGGTGGTTCCACAAACCCGCCTACATCCACCCCTCAAGCTCATTCACCGAGCTTTGAGGTTTTCCACTATTCTCTAATAGCTTTACACACTAGCTTCCGGATGCTAGTGAACCGTACAAGTATTTTCCCGGGATCAACACTCAAACCCTCCCAAGTGGTCTTTCTGGCTCACCACTCACAACCTCACCAAGCTTGAGATACACTCTCAAAGCTTCTTCTTTAGTGAACAACCTCACTAAAGGAAACACCTGTTTTGATAGGTAGATTGAGGAACAAGACTCTCTCAAAGAGTAAATATAGAAATGGAAAACTCTATCTCTTTATTCACACAAAGACAATAATATGAAAGCATGTTTTGTGTGAATGCTATGAGAAATATAGAATAGAAAGGTTTAGAATATTTCTCAAGTAGTAGAAATGATATGTGGTCATTGGTTCTACATTTTAGACGAAATGAAGGTGCATTTATAGGCTACATATGAAAACTAGCCGTTTATAGCCGTTGAGAGTTTTCTGCTAAAACGAGCCGGTCAACCGCTACATGAACCGGTCGACTGCTTCAAGTTACCATTACCCCAACGGTCATATTGCAGAAGCTCAACGGCTCTATTTTAAAACCGACCGGTCGACCGCTTGAACAGCCGGTCGACCTCCTCAACTTAAGCATGATTCGGTTCTTTTAAAAACAAGGTTTTTGACCACTTTTAAACACCCAATTTTTGAGACATACTTCCCGTAAGTATATGAAGGTTTGGAGGTTTGATTGGAGTGTTTTGAAACCTTTAAAAATATTTTAATCTTTCAAACAAAAGGTAAAACGGTTTATGCACGTTTTGAAAGATATGCAAGTTCGTGATTCAAATCCTTGTCAAATGTGAAATAAAGAGTTACAAGGATTATACCCTAAGGTCTTGAATCTTTACTTTGAGCTTCTTGCATCTTCTTGTTCTTCTTTCTTCAAGTCTTTGTCTCTTTTATTAAGTCGTCTTTGTCTTTGAAGATGTCCACTTTATAAACTTGATCCATTTATTGAAATCATCAAAATCTCGATTGTGCACAAAAGCCAACAATGTTGAGAAAGGAGTAAGCACTCGTTCCTCTTTAAACCAATCTAATAATGTTACTTTACTTTCTCAACTTGAGCCTAAAAATTTTCATGAGGCTAAAGATGATGAAAGTTGGATCCATGCTATGGAAGAGGAGTTGAAACAATTTGAGAAAAACCAAGTATGACATCTAGTTCCTAGACCCAAGGATTATCTAATCATTGGTACAAAATGGGGTTTTAGAAACAAAATGGATGAATCTGGGGTTGTTATAAGGAACAAGGCAAGATTAGTAGCCCAAGGTTACAATCAACAAGAAAGAATTGATTTTGATGAAACCTTTGCACCTGTTGCCCGTTTAGAATCCATTCGCATGTTACTTGCTTTTGCTTGTTTTAAAGATTTTGAACTCTTTCAAATGGATGTAAAAAGTGCTTTTCTAAATGGATTCCTCACTGAGGAAGTATATGTTGAGCAACCACCGGGATTTCAAGATGAAAATCTTTCAAATCATGTGTACAAGCTCACAAAGGCGCTTTGTGAATTGAAACAAGCACCTCGAGCATGGTAAAAAAGATTGAAAATGGTTTTTCATGAGGTAAAATTGATACTACTCTATTCACCAAAGAAAAGGAAAATGAGTTATTAACAGTTCAAATATATGTTAATGACATTATTTTTGGATCTACTAATGAATCTTTGTGTCAAGAGTTTTCTCAAGTTATGCAAGGTGAATTTGAGATGAGTCTTATGGGAGAATTGAACTACTTTCTTGGGCTCCAAATCAAACAATGTAGTGAAGACATCTTCATAAATCAAGCTAAGTATACAAGAGATCTCCTCAAAGATTCAACATGGACAATTCATAACCTATGAGCACACCTATGAGTCCATCTATAAAAATGGAAAAGGATGAGAAAAGTAAGGATATGGACCAAACGAAGTATCGAGGTATGATTGGCTCCTTGCTATATCTTACCGCTAGTAGACCCGATATAATGTTTAGTGTATGTATGTGTGCTAGATTTCAATCATGTCCTAAAGAATCTCATCTCCTTGCTGTCAAAAGAATTTTTAGATATCTTGTTGGCATTCAAAGTCTAGGTTTGTTTTATCCTAAGAGTGTTGAATTAAACTTACAAGGATACTAGGATGCGGATTATGCTGAGTGTAAAATTGATAGAAAGAGTACTAGTGGTGCATGCCAATTTCTTGAACATTCACTAGTCTCTTTGTGTTGTAAGAAACAAAACTCCGTGGCTCTATCAACTATGGAAGCCGAGTGTATTGTCATCGACAATTGTTGTGCACAAGTATTGTGGATGAAACAACAATTGGAAGATTTCAATCTTCATTATTCTCTCATCTTAATAAAATGTGACAACACTAGTGCAATCAATCTTACTAAAAATCCAATTCAGCACTCTAGGACAAAACATATCGAGATTAAGCTCATTTCATTGGAGATCATGCTCAAAAAGGGGATATTGTTCTTGAATTTGTAAACACCGACATTCCATTGGCGGACATTTTCACAAAACCTCTTAATGATGATAGATTTTGCTTTATTCTTCAAGAAATTAGAATGAAATTTTCTTTGGATTGAATGTGTCACGCCCCGAACGGCATCCCGCAGGGACCGTGATAGCCGCGAGCTATCCCCCGGAAACATACAAGATCGCGAGGGATTCGAGCTAAATCTTACATAATCAGGGTTCTCATTAAGTTTGCATACAAAACATATATAATATTTTAAAACTCAACTAGTGACGGATCTCATCGATCGTGTCACCATTATCAAAAATATGAACATCATCTTGGTCCTTCTAAGTCAGGTAGTCCTCCTGACTCTCTTCACCTGTGGCATCTGGAATGACACAATTTTAAAAACAACGTGAGTCAAAAAGACTCAGTAAGGGAGAAACATAAACTTGAAATATGCTTTTTACTTGTACTTGCATAATCATGAAAAAGGAACTTGATTCGTGATGCACATGCATGTCATGGATATGCATATGCTCTCGCTTGATTTCGGCCCCAGGCCCTTGAAAATCTTTCTTTCATACTTGCTTATAAAATTGGCCCTTGGCCCTTGAATATCACTTATTCGTATCTCTTATTGTGGGCTCGCTCCATTTGACCCCTGAAGTCAGGGTTGTGGGTTCCCTTTGGAACCGTCCCCGATTTCCCTTGGAGACTTACATACGGTCAAGCTAGCACACCTTCTCGCATTCGTCCTTCAGTGGCTAGACATGACCCTTGGAGGCCCACACCTTCTCAATGTCCTTCAGTGTGGTTTGCACAGCCTCTTGGATTCACCCATCCTTCTCGCATTTGTCCTTCGGTATGGGAGTCCATCTTGATGGTACGGTACCGACCAGTGCCCCTTGACATAACTTATCGTTTCATAAAACATTCCATAATTTTTCCATAAAATCATTGCATAAATATTCTCTTTAGAAAAATTCATGCAATGCACATGTCATGTCATGCTTGATCAAAATCTCATGCTTGTTCATGAAATGATGTAGTGTGTCATTCCAGTTTTGAAAAGAACCACTTACTATTCCACTTACACTTGGTCTTCCTCGGTAGTGTGTAAAGACACGTAGATCGCCTATAAGCGATTCAAATATTTCTTAGACTTAAGAAATAGTACGTAATCATATAAATTAAAATTTACATTTTTGAAATCGGTTATCAACCAAATATATATATATATATCACTGTAATTCTTTTTAATCATTAAAAATATTTTATTTACTTTTTCTTTAACTAATAATATTTAAAACTTAGGTTATTTAATCAAACTCTATTCACGATTAGGGTTAATCAACAATTAATAAATTAGGATTAAACCTAAGTCTCCCATGTGCTCCCCTAAAACCTTACATTAAACCATCAATAACTTTAATCATCATTAAATCTTGATTTGGACCTTAAACCTCAATTAATCCGAGATACTAACCCTAACTAGGGTTTCAAATATTCTCATTACAAGATTACGGTTCTTCAATATTTATTCCAATTAGCCTTATACTAATTTCAATTATCCATCACAACAATTATAATCCAATTACCAAAACTTACACTTAGGGTTTCATTTCTTATGACATTCGGATATCACCAGTTTATGTGCCTCTTTAATCACAACATTAACTCCACGGGTGATCCCATCCTCCATTCAAGAATTTCACAACCTAGGATCCAAGAATCAAAACACAATCATAAGATACCAAGCATTAACCTATTCGGCCAGCACACACATTTTCCCAAATAATCAAGTTTTCTTTTGTTTCTTTCAACTTGCATGCATCCTTTACACTTCATAATCATCTACCATACATTAGGCCAATAATCTAGCATATAACATGACCAGTGATCAGATCCATATATATACAAAATTATACATGAAGACCTAAGCATACTACATTTGGCCATACATCAAAATTCCACATTTTCATGCTAAAATCCCTATCATGCACACATTGACTTCTATAACCCATCCTTGCACGCATTTTCACCATACTTCCTTCATTCATGTTCATAAGCCCAGATCTGCACTTTATACACACTAACATCCATAGATCTAAGGAAAATAATTAACTTGCAACCAACAAACACAACAAAATCTAGATCTAACTTCCTTTAACATGCATTGTTCTCCATTTGCATTTTTCTTCACATACAACCCTAGATCTAGAACATGCATGGCCAGATCTACTCTTACACACCTTAAGAACACCAGATCTAACAAGATTCAACAACACCAAGCCAAGATCTATCCACAAAACAGTTCGGTCATTAAGCAAGACAAAGAGGTTCGGTCACTACCTTGTTGTTCTTTGCTTCTTCTCCTTGTTTCTTTGCAAAACTTCTCTTCCTTCACCTACTAGACAACCTAAGGTTCTTTAATCATTCAAGATTTCACAATATCAGGGTATATCACAACCTAAAACTTCAAGATCTATGCATAAAACCATTCGGCCATCAAGAGAAGAACAAGTTCCGAACCTTACCTAGTGCTCCTTTGTTTTTCCCCTTTTCTTTTCCTTTGCACAATACCTCTTGACTTCACCTTCTTCTTCTTCCTTGTCCTCCTTCTTCCCCTACACGAAATCCTCCTTGATCCAAGCTCAAAATCACTCTTTGGGGCTTCAACAGATTCGGTTTGCCTTGGTCCCTCACCTTTCTCTCTTTTTGGTGTTCGGTTTCTCCCTTCCCTTTGGTGTTCGGTTTCTCACTTCTAAGCCATGTGATGCACGACCAAAAGACTCCAAAAGACTTCAAATGAGTGTGTGTAAGGGCTATGCGTAAAAGGCCTCTCACAAAGGACAAATTGGAATGCATTTGGACAAGAAATCCGGCCATGTGAGATATTTACTCTTCCCTTTCACTTTTTCACTTTTTGTTATAACTTTTGTCTTCTTCCCCCATGACTTGGTCGACTTTCACCCTCCACCACTCAATTTGAACTTCTCATTTAATGCCTAGCCAACTACTTAGTTCATTCAATTGGATTCCAACTAACTTAGTTTGCTTATCCTAATCTAGTTACTTAGTAAACTTAAATAGGATTAGTTCCACTAATCTAACTTTATTAACCTAATTTTCATGGCCCATTGGGCAGTCCATTAAGCCCTTAACGTAAACATGTGTAAACCATGTGACGGTTACAATAGCGTCCAAATTGTGTAGTACGGTCCATACGGGTACAACTATTTTCGATATCGTATAACGTAAACACGTGTAAGCCATACGATTGTTATAATCGTGTATTACTCAACCGTTCCAACCTCTGTAGTGGAGTCCGGACGTTATGTTTGTCGTCCGAACCCTTAGGAGATTTATTTAAAATTTATTGTATTTTGTTGTTAAATTCACTAAATTTAACTTCCTTCATTTACATTAATTTACTAATAACCTATTTAATTATAATTACAAGTTAATTACACTATTTTTTCCATTAACATAGCACTCGTACTACTCACTCGTTTGATCGTACTAATTATCCGTTTAAATTGTCAAAAATTTAATCAAGTGAAAGAACATAAACTAATATAAAATATCAAAAATAATCCAAATATAGAACAAAAAACACGATCATATTGTCTAGTACAAGCCGGATACCGTCTTTTAAACGGTAAATAAATAATAGTGATAAAGGATAAACAGGAAACTAGTCCAAATCATGAGCTGACTCGTACAGATCTTGTCTGAGGGTGTTACGAACATGCCCCAAATGCTCCTTGATATTTTCCACCCGTCTGATGAGTATCTGCAGCTGTATCGGAACGGTATGGACAAACTGGGACAACTCAGACAATTGTTGTCTCACAGAGAACAGTTCCATCCACATAATATTCAACTATTCCGTCAGAGCCCTATCCGTTAGAGTAAGTTTGTTCTCTAGATCAGTCAAGCGGCATTGGAGCTCCATAAACAACGAATGCTTCGACCTCACTATCGCCTGAATACTCTCTTTCAACTCCACTAAAAATGTGTCCGCCCAAGCTGGTCGCTCTGTCTGTCCCCCGAGTGTTCCATGGTCAACCTAGCAAAAACCCTACAAACATTAGCAGAAACCGTTCGCACAAAAATGAAACTGTGTCGTTTAAATAGTATGCCATCCAGACATTAGATATCGAGTCCGGAAGTTGTAAAATACCGTCTGAACGAGGTTTCGATGAGCCAAACCAAAGCAACATATTTTGATCAACCAAAACAATCCAACAAACTAAATAACGGATGAAATTGAATTGAAATGTGTGAAATTAAGAAGCAAACTCATGAAAAAGGTTTTACCTAAAGTTATTTGAGAGATCTCGAATGGGGAGTGAAACCGTTAGGAGAAAAGTTTGAGAGAGGAGAGGGAGTTTGTGATTTTCACAAAGTCTGGGAGTTTTAACGTCTCTTGAAATCATCTGAACGTATTTCAAATGCGTTCAGACGGTTCTCTGCATCATTTTTATACGTGGCCCAATCAAATTTAACGTCATTAAAAATGCGATTGAGTCGAATGGATCTAGAACTTTAACCTTTCAAACTGTATTTATTAGTCCTGACGGTTTCGATATAACATGTATGAAGTTTTGCAACGTGGAACCACTTGATTCGCGGAAGAAGCGTCATACCTATGCAGCCTTTTTTAACAGTCCGGATGGAGTTTTTGTCTGTTGGAACGCATTTGTTGTAGTTCAGATGGTTTTGAGTGTTCATGAAGATTTTAAATTTGTCACTATATATGCTGACAATTATTATTCATTATGTAATTCCATTGGGACGGTTCTATGAAAAGTGTTCGGACGGGTTTGGGAAAATTGTGACGATTATAATTGTCATTCAGTTACAACGATTTGCAATATGTCACTTAGCATACAGTCTGAACGATTTTGTTGAGAGTCCGAATGGGTTTTATATTTTTTTACTATTTTTACCGTCACTCATTGGGGACACGTGTATGTCATTACTCTAGAAATATGTCCGAATGTGTTTTTTGATAGATCCACCACTCATTTTGTAAGGGAAAGGCCACTTTAGGTGACAAAATTCGGTTTGACACCCAGATTTTTGTCACTTAAAGCTATATTTCTTGTAGTGAACAAGAAGTTTTCATAAATACATTACGGTTTCCAAAACACATCCTTCTCGAGGATTACAAAAAAGGGATAGAGTTACAAAAATGTGAGTGCACTAAGGTTCACTAAGCCTCTACAACAGTGATGTAAAAAAAGCTACAAATATTTTTACTAGTACATCGAAAATAGAAAAGCCATAGAACTAGAAAATATCCTATCAACTAATCCTCCTTAGTATCGGAGGTGAGATCCACCACGCCGTTATCTGACTAGTCTCCACCGACGAGTCCGGCGGTGATGGGTAGGGGGCTACCGGCTCTACTGGTGCATCAACCAGGCCAAAGTCCTTGGGCCTAGGGAATGGGGGATCCTTGAGATACCACTGGGGCATGTGCTCCACTGATATTTCAAAGGAGTCTGAGACCCACGCTCGGATGTGGAGGACTATGATGTAAGGGTCCAAGTCTGACTTGTTCGCTCTCAAAAAGCTTCATTTTCCTATAGACATAATTAGAGCACCAACGATAAGAAAATAAAAGGGAGTGAGTCATATGAACTTAGTAAGGCCGGGAAAGGGGCATGACATGCATATATGTAACAAATCAACAGATAATGAAACTAAAATTTCATGTGCATAAGTTTAAGTTCAAACAAATGCAATGGTCGTGAGATAATGCTATGCACCCAACCCTATACCTTCTTATGGTTTTGAGGTGTTTTCGGTGCCAGCTGTATTTACCTCCAGAGTCGGATTATGGGTCATTCTCCTTGTGAGATTGTCCCGTGCCACTTGCACCAGGACCCTCTCAAAAACATTATTGTCCCAATGGGAGCCCACCCATTCCCTGTAGAGGGGGGTTACACTCTTCCCAATGTGCTCGATACCGTAAACCTTTTCTCGGGAACAACCTCGGTGGGTTCGGTTTGTTGGCTTTTGTGCACAATCAAGGTTTTGATGATTTCAATAAATGAATAAGTTTATAAAGTGGACATCTTCAAAGACAAAGACGACTTGATAAAAGAGCCAAAGACTTGAAGAAAGAAGAACAAGAAGATGCAAAGTGCTTAAAGTGAAGATTCAAAACCTTAGGGTATAATCCTTGTAACTCTTTATTTCACATTTGACAAGGATTTGAATCACGCACTTGCATATCTTTCAAAACGTGCATAAACCGTTTTACCTTTTGTTTGAAAGATTAAAATGTTTTTAAAGGTTTCAAAACACCCCAAATATATTCCTAAACCCTTCATATACTTATGGGAATTAAGTCTTTAAAATTGGGTGTTTAAAAGTGGTCAAAAACATGTTTTTAAATGAAGCGGTCGATGAACTTTTTGTAGCGGTCGACCTCTACATGAAGCGGTCGATCATTGACAGCATTCAAAATTATGACCGTTGGGCAACGGCTACTTGAACCGGTCGACCGGTACATGAAGTGGTCGACCGGTACAACGGTAAAATTGTCAAATCGACCCCCAACGGCTATAAACGGCTAGTTTTCATATGTGGCCTATAAATACACATCCAAAACGTCTAAAATTAAAGAACCAACGACCACATATCATTTGTATAGCTTGAGAAATATTCTAAACCTTCTTATTTCATATTTCTCATATCATTCACACAAATTGCACTTTCACATCCTTGTCTTTGTGTGAATCAAGAGATAGAGCTTTCCACTTTTATATCCACTCTTTGAGAGAGTCTTGTTCTTAAATCTTCCTATCTAGAGAGTTGTTTCCTTTAGTGAGGTTGTTCACTAAAGAAGAAGCTTAGAGAGGGTATATCTCAAGCTTGGTTAGGTTGTGAGTGGTGAGCCCGAAAAACCACTTGGGTGGGTTTGAGTGTTGATCCCGGGAAAACACTTGTACGGTTCACTAGCACCCGGAAGCTAGTGTTTAAAGCTATTGGTTGAAGATAGTGGAAAACCTCAAGGCTCGGTGAAGGAGCTTGAGGGGTGGATGTAGGCGGGTTTGCCGAACCACCTAAAAATCGAGTGTTTGCTTCTCTTATCCCTACTCCTTACTTTAGCACTTATTTACAGTTCCGCATATTATATACTTGTGCTAAAGTAGTATTTACTTGCAAACACAACTTTGGGGGTCAATACCGAAAAGTTTAGAAAACCAATTCACCCCCCCTCTTGAGTTGCATTAATCCTGAAACTAGGACTCACAATTGGTATCAGAGTCTGGTGCTCTTTATACAAGATTTTAACATCTTGAGTTAGAATGGCAACTACAAGCTTCAACACTCAAGTTGAAGGGCTTTCCACTCTTAGACCACCATTTTTTGATGGACATGATTATGCATATTGGAAAGCTAGGATGCAAATTTATCTTCAATCCATCGATTATGATCTATGGTTATGCATTTTGAATGGTCCACATATTCCCACAAAAAAGGTTGGAGAGGTTGAAACCCTTAAAAAATGAAAATGAATATAGTGACCTAGACAAAAGGAAAATCTCTTTAAATGCTAGAGCTATGAACATTCTTTATTGTGCTTTAGAGAGAAATGAATTTAATAGAATATCTTCTTGCACAAATGCTAAGGAAATTTGGCATGCTCTAGAAATTACTCATGAAGGAACAAGCCAAGTTAAAGAGTCAAAAATCAATATGCTTGTTCATAATTATGAATTGTTTAAAATGACACCAGAGGAATCCATTACTGTCATGTATACTAGATTTACCACAATTATAAATGCTTTGAATTCACTTGGTAAATCTTATACTAACTCCGATTTGGTGAGAAAAATCCTTAGGTCACTACCAAAGGCATGGGAGGCCAAAGTGACCGCCATACAAGAAGCAAAGGATCTCACCAAGCTTCCTCTGGATGAGCTCATTGGATCACTCATGACCCACGAGATCCAAATGCTCGAGAATGAAGATGAAAGCAAAAAGAAGATGAGGATCGCTTTCAAATCTTCAACAGTGAAAGATGAGGATGACAAAGAGGAAGACATAGTCTTAATGACTAGAAAGTTCAAAAACTTCCTCAAGAGCAAGAAAGCAAAAAGAAGCCTCAAATACAAGAAGACATCTTGGAAGGCAAACAAAGAAAGTTCCTCCTCCTCCTCCTCCTCCTCCGAAGAAGATGGAGAAATAGCCAACATGTGCTTCATGGCATTTGAAGACACTGATGAGGATGATGATGAGGTACACTCTTCCGATGATGAGCATGAAACCTCTTATAATGAGCTTCAAAATGCATTTAATGATCTTTTATGCCAATTCGAACTATTAGGTTCAAAATATACATCTTTGAAAAAGAAACTCATTTTGATCTCAAATGATATTGATTTTTTGAAAAATGAGAAAAAGAATCTAAAGCTAGAAAACGATTTGTTCCAGCAAAAAGCTTTAGAATTTGAAAAGGAGAAAGTTGTTTTGAACAACAAAATTATTTCTCAAAGCAAAATCCTTGAGAAGTTTACCCAAGGAAAAAAATCTTTAGATTTAATTCTTGGTAGTCAAAGATGTGTCTTTGACAAATGTGGCTTAGGCTACAAGCCTTCAATTCACCAAACGACGCCGGCCCATATATATATTTTTTAATACAGCAGAGGGTGAAACGACGCCGTTTCACCCTCTGCTGTATTAAAAATAAATAAATGCAGGGGTGAAACGATCACCCCTGCGTAAATGTCCCCCCCTTCCCCCCCTCCCCCCGCGCACGCTGTGAACCCTAACCGCTCTCCTCCTCTTCCGACAAAAACACCTCTCTCTCTCTCTCTCCTTTCAGCTCTCACCCTCAACATCTACCACCTCCGACTCGGCGGCATCAGCCAGGGCTGCTGTACCCTCTGCTCCCTTGTGTTTTCGTGGAAGACATTTTCCCTCTGCTCCTTTGTGTTTTCGTGGAAGACATTTTCCCTTTTATGGGTTAAGTTAGGGGGTACAGAAATATTGCGGCCCAGACATTTTCTCATTGATGTTTATACAATTTGCAGGTCACTGCATATGTATACTCATTTTTTCTATGCGATTCACTTGTTTGCTATTCATTATGTGTTCTTTGGTGTGGACTCTAACAGGTGGATATGATTAGTGTTTTGAAATGCAACAACCTCATCTTGCAAACAGTAGATGAAGACAATGGTTCTACAATTTATGAGGCTGTAAATTCAACTTAAGACGTTTTTGGTAAGTATATCAGCAGATGGTGTTTTTTGAAATTTCATGGTGCATGATGGTGTTTAGAAACCTTGTAATGGAAATGTTACAGATCAGCAACTTTGTTTGCTTTGCATTAATGTAGATCAGATCAAAAAATTCCTATACATTAATCCAGTAAAAAAAACTACTCTACTGCGACATAATGTGCTCGCTAAATTTGTGATGCTTGTTTCCTTTGTAGCGGGCTGCACCAATGTGTCCCTGTGTGCGGAATTTATATTACTTCAATTAGTGTAGCTCACTGCAGCTTGACTTCAGATTTTGAGTAATTAATGTAAATCTGTAAAAACATTGAATTTGCATATAGTATGAATATATATAGGTGATTCAGAATTTGCATATACCTAAGGACAGACTGTCTAGATATTAAGTGGCTACAGATATTGTGAGATCCTGAATTTACTTATGTCGTTGTAAAGGAGAGAGATTTTGCTATGATTTTCCTCAGGATGTAGGTATGTTTTAATTGGTGATTTTTGAGGTAAGTGTCGACACATTGGAGCATAGTGTCGACACATTAAACTAACACCCGAAAGTTTACCTTTTCCTGGAGCCCAAAGTGAATTTTGACTAAGTGTTGTAAGTGTCGACACCTTGAGTGATAGTGTCGACACATATAACTACATTCCGAAATTTTACGGATTGAAAATACGTGAGTTGGAATTCATGAAGAAGGGGGAGGGCAACCTTGTCTTTTCCCCAACCATTTTCACGCCTATTACTCTCTCCCCCTTTGCCGAACACTTCATTTTCCCCTCTCTCTTCAGCCTTTTCGTTTTCTCTTGCCCTAAATCACCCACCCGAAGAAGGAAGAAGGAGAAGAAGGAGAAGGAGAAAGGAGAAGAAAAGAAGGAGGAAGAGGAGAGAAGCAAGGTACAAATCCTTGCTGGCCGAAAATCATCCTACACACACTCTCTCTCTCTCTATTTCCTTATTGTTTTCTCTTGTTGATTGGTTGTGGGTTGTTGATTGGTTGTGGTTGATGGTGGGTTGTCTAAGTAGTTTTTCTCCTTGTGATTCATGGATGTTTAGTGTGGATCTATGCATGTTCAAGGTGGATCTTGTAAGTGTTTAAGTGTAGCATAGATTTTTACATGAGAACATGGGAACAAAATGGCTAGATCTGAAATGAGGGTTCAAGAGAAATTGGTTATGTGCTCTAGGTGTTTGATAAAAGGCCTAAGAGGGGATTGAAACCTAAGTTGAGCAAGTATGGCCGAATCTAGGGGTTGATGCATTAGATTGTGTATGTATGCTAGTGATATTGAGAACCACAAAGCCCTAAGTGTTAGGAATAGGTTCAGATCTGGGAAAATAGGCAAGAGGACCAATAACGCACACTAGGTGTTTGGTAAACAGCCCAAGAGAAATGGGTACATGCGATGGTGTTAACTTGATAATTATGGAACCATCGTTTGGTTGTAAACTTCGAGTTGAAGTTGTAAGTGGGAGGAAGGTGAGAGTATGGTTGCTGCTAGGAAATGTTAAGCTAGCCTTGGATGTTGGTTGTGACATGTAGAGATTCGGATTTTGGTTGTTGGAAATTTGAGAGTTAGAAAGATTATTGTGATTACTGGAATTTACATATGCAGATTTCAAGGCTGGAATAGAAAGTGTGTTTTGATGCATTTGTGGTTATCTCTTGATATTTAAGTCCAAATTTTTCGGGGTTGGTCTTGAAATTTTTAAGTTAAGAAAGAGAGCGTTTTAAGATAACTTGCATGTGAATTAGAGGTATGACGAATATGTTATGATATGAAAAATTAGTGTGAGGGTCTATTAAAACAGATTTCGTGTGAGTAATGTATTGATTACTCTATACGTTTAGTGAACCTATGAATAACAATAGTACGGTTCATTGTAGGTAACGAGACGTTCGATACTCAAGCAAGACCAAGGTAAGTGAAAATAGTAAGTAGCAACTTACGCTTTACAAAACTGGAATGATACACTGCATGAAGAATGTTTATGAATAATCATATCAAGCATGACATTACCTAGCACGACATGAATGCATCATGATCATTTGCATTCATTGTCCTCATGAGAAAGGAGAGATCCTATGCAAATGAAAGTACCATTTTTATGCTACCTTATGATAAGTTTTTATGACAAGTTAGTTATTGAACCCAAGTCGGTCGGTACCGTACCAAGTCAAGAAGGTGCATCCATACCGAAGGACGTTTACGTGAATGATGGATGTCACCTAGGACACCCATACCGAAGGATGCTTGCAAGAAGGATGGGTAGTCCGGGAGGTATGTGCAATCACACTGAAGGATGCTTGCAAGAAGGTGTGAGCCTCCAAGAGTCGTGTCTAGCCACTGAAGGACATTGAGAAGGTGTGCTAGCTCGACCATATGTAAGGTCCCCAAGGGAAAAGGGGGACAGTTCCAACGGGAACGCACAACCCTGATGCCAAGGGTAAATGGTGCTCAAGTAGCCCATAAGATTTTCCAAAGCAAGAGCTTTATAAGTACGAATGATGTTTTCAAAAGCAAGTGCATGTGCATATGCGACATGAGGCATATACATGCATCACGATTCATAATCAGGCATGCATCGCATTATGTTTACATGACTATGATTTCAAGTTCAAGTGCATGCTTACGATTTCAAACCCATGTTTTTAGCTATAATTCCTTACTGAGTCTTTCGACTCACAGTTTTAAATTGTATCATTCCAGATGATGTTACAGGGGTGGAATCTTAAGAAGAGGACCTTGAACCCTAGGAGAAGGGTTGATGAAATGTCTCTCTTGTTTGCTAACGTTAGAGAAGATTTAGCTAAATTTTTGTAAAAGCCGGCATGAGCCACCGTGATGTGGTAGTCATGGGTTTCATTTGGCTTAGTAAGTTAATGTTTTAAACTGGTTGATATTTTGAGAATATGTTTAGCTACCTTGAATTATCGATGGAAAGTATGTTCTTATGTACGTTATACGCTAGCATCATAAGGCTTCTTTTTAACATTGAAGCATCAATGTCATTTCCGCTGCAAGTATAGTAGTAAGTACGCTTGAGCGTCCCATGCCGGGAATGCTCGCGGCTGTCATTAGCCTCGTTTAGCTAGCGTTCGGGGCGTGACAGATATTAAGTTGAATTCTATGGCCTGTACACTGAATGAGTTAAAATTTATAACTCTCTGTAGCTGAAATATCTCTTTTTCCCAGAACTTTGTTGGTGTTGATGATGTATCTTGAAATTCGTAAGTGACTTATATGATAACATATTACTATTTCACAGGTCATTGGTATCTTGCCGATAAGCATATTACTCTTTCACAGGTTAGTGGTATCTTGAATCTCTTCATCAATTACTATTGTTTGTTCTTTTGTCCTTATTTTTTGGAGATTGGAGTTTGTGAATTTTAGAAGGCGGAGGGTTTGGCTAACTATTACTTGTTGTTGGTTCTGTGGAGTTTATTGGAGATGGTGGTGTTTGCGGATTTTGTTGGAAGGCGGAGGGTATGGCTAACTATTTTTTGTTGTTGGTTTTGTGGATTTTATTGGAGATTGGAGGGGTAAGTGTTATATGATGTTGGTTATGTGTTCTTGTTGGAGATCGGAGGACAAGGTTTGTGTTATTCAATATTTAATGTTTGTTTCTTTTTGTGAGACCCCGATTATTTCTTATGTTAATTCTTATGTATTAGCTTTTAATTTTATTATGGAGCCATATTTTTGGCCAATGTATGGCCTAAGCTTTATGATAAGGTACATCAATTAATATGAGGTTTTATTTCATGAAATTTTTCTATTACATTATTTTCCTTTCATTATGAAAGTCTTGTGCAAGGTTTAATTATATTCTCCTAAGAGCCGAAACTTGCAAGGTAAGTTTCTCTCGTGTATTTATATTTTTCATTTGCCTAATATATTTCATAATCCATAAAATTAAATTATGATTAAAGATTTTTAAATATAGTCCGAAAATAATTAAATGGAAAATCATGAATTTCCTTTAGAGTATGGAATATTTTTGTGTGTCATTAATAGGTGGCACATAGTATTATCATGTGGCCTAAATTAATAGTTGAATTATCATTAGAATATTAGGTGATAAGCTACTAGACATATGATAAGTTTAAGAGAGTTTTAAGTGATAAGCACACTTGCTTATCATAGTGATAAGCTAGGAAACTTTTCATGCAATAAGTTGATGTGGCTATCGTAGAGATAGGCTAGAGCCATTATCCTAAGATAAGTTGTTGTGTTTATGAGGTGATAAGCTATGTAATTGAACTAGATAAGCTAGAGAGCTTATAGGAGGTAAGTTAGGTGAAAAGTAACTAAGTTGGAATCTAGTTGTGAGAGTAACTAGAAAGTTAGTTGTGATGTTAACTAAGTTAGTTGTATTTTAACCAAACATCATAATTGAACTAAACAAAAAGCAAACCAAAAGGTAACAAAGCCATTTACGTGAAGGACATGAGGAGAATGGAAAAGCCATAAAGTGATTTACCCATGTGAGTTGTAAAGAAGTGATGAGATGGCAATTAATTGACAAGACAACACATGGGAAGAGAAAAGAAGAGAAAAAGCAAAGGGAGATCAAGCTATGGGGTGTTTTACGTAGGAATGAAAAGTGAGAAAGGAGAGTAGGCCATGTGAAGTTGTGAGATGTGAAAAGAGAGCATTAATTGACAAGACAACACATTGGAAGAGAAAAGAGAAAAATAAAATAAAAGGAGATCAAGCCAAGGGGTAGAGTTTACGTAAAGATCAAAGTGAGAGAGGAGAGGAGATTTAATGCAAGGACATAGCTTTAGGGAACGAGAATTGATGTGAGGAAAAAGTGAAAAAAATAAAAAGAGAAGAGAAAAGGAATGCCTTGGTCGGCCAAACTCACCTAAGTTCACCCCCACCCTTCCTTCTTTCTCTCTTGTCACTTCCACCATCTCTTGTCATTTGTCATTGCAATAAATTATCTTGGGAGACTCAATTGCATCAAGAGAACTCCCCCTCACACTTAGCATTTCTTCTCTTGGACGAATATCACCCTCCCACTTCAACTCTCTCTCTTTTTCTCTCTTGACCGAATCTCCCCTTTGAGATTAAGCTTGTTCTTTTCTTCTTGCAACCAATCACTCTCTAAAGCTCTAAGTTTGTTTCTCTTCTCTAGGTAACCAAATCCCCTTTTGTGCAACTCATCTCTTCTCTTGGAAATTTCTATTCACCTAGCCATTTTCCCTTGTTGAAATCTAGCTCACTTTCCTAGAACTAAACCATTCAAGTTTCAAGCATTTCTTTGTTCTTATTTTACCCACCATAAAAACCTCCATCTTAGCACCTTGTGATCAAGCTTGGGACCATTGCAAAGAGGGGTAAACCGAAAGTTGGAAAGGAAGGATCTTGGTGAAAACTTGGAAATTTGGTGAAGGTAGAGGTAGGCTTGATTTCGTATAAAGTTTTGCTTAAGTTCTTCATAAAGTTCTAACCTAGGGTATTTTATTGTTCTAGGTACTCAAGCTTGGGATAATCAACAAGGTAAGGCCAAAAATGTGATGATGTTGGTTAAGTATAGTGATGGCCGAGTTATATGCATAGATCTTGTGTTGTTGGTTTCTCTAATATTAGATCTAAGTGTTTAACTATGTTCTTGATGATGTAAAAAACAATGTACATGTGAAAGAGGTTCGGATCTATGGAGTTAATGTATGTAGATAGGTCATAAATTCAAAGGGAGAGCAATGTATGTTAGATAAGCTTAGATCTAGACTTATGTTATGTTTGGCCGAATGTAGGTTGGATACTTCCTTAGATCTATTGTTGTTGAAGTTCCTAAAGTGTAGATCTAATATTGATGGGAGTATTTGATGAAGATGTGAAGTTGATGCATGCTATTTAGGTCACAAATGCAAAGGATATGCATGCTATAATTTTTAGCATGAAAAATGTGACATTTTGAGGTATGGCCGAATATGATATGCTTAGGTCTTCATGTATAATTTTGTATATGTTTAGATCTGGACATTGACCATAATTTGTGCAAGATTTATGACCTAATGCATGGTAGATAATTATGTTAGGTAAATGATGCATGCAAATTGAAGGGAATAAAAGAAAACCTATTTATTTGGATGGAAACATGTGTTGGCCGAATGGTATAAGCATGATATATTGTGTTGGTGTTTGGATTCTTAGGTCCTAGGTTGTGAAATTTTTGAATGGAGGATGGGATCACCATTGGAGTTGAAGTTGCGATTAAAGGATGCATAAAACTAGTGTTGGCCGAATGTTAAGGTGAAAGAACCCTAATGGTAAATTATGATAAATAGTTTATAATTGTTGTGTTGGATACTTGAAATTAGGGATAAGGCTAATTGGAATAAATATTGAGGAATCATGATCATGTAATGAAAATATTCGAAACCCTAGTTAGGGTTAGTACTCGGGATTAATTGAGGTTTAAGGTCCAAGTCAAGATTTAATCGTGATTAAGTTATTAATAGTTTAATGTAAGGATTTAATGAAGTACATGAAATAATGAGAGACTTAGGTTTAATCCTAAAACCATTTGTATTGCTTAAACCCTAATCAAGATACCTATAAGTATATGTGCATAGATATTATATTGCAATATTAAATAATTAAAAGACCTAAGTTTTAAATATTAGTTAAAGAATAAATTAAATAAAATATTTAATGATTAAAAGAATTATATTGATATATATATATATATATTATCAAAAAGAAAATATAATATAGTTGCCATTCGGAAACATTTCCGATGAATGGAAGGTACGAAGTCAAGTGATGAACGGGAAGTTCAAGATGGATTAAGAAATATCCGGCAACTATATTATACCATTAAATTAAGTAATGCGTAGAATTATCGCTACTTGTCCTTAGTGGACTTCAAGAGGACTGTCGGGTAATTCGTAGGACCGACACATACCGATATGGTTTCATCTATACGCAGTACATTGAAAGATTGAACCTATTCCTTGTAGGCGAGGAGCCAAGTGAGCAAAGGAGAATTTGCGAAGAGTACTGTAAGTGAATCTTACCCCTTTTGGAAAACTGGAATGATACACTGCATGTTTTATTGTGCATGACAAGATGTTTTTCATACATATGAAATGTATTGAATGAAGAATGTTTCAAGTACGCATGATGTTTCGAACATGTCATAGCATGATCATTTGCATGAACGCATGAGAGACGTTTTGATGCAAATGAAATTACGATGTTTTCAAGAGTGGCATGGCATGTTCATTTCATAGAAACATGAAAAGTTGTTTTATGCAAATGAAAGAGAATTTATGTTATGATTAAGCCCGGAGGCTTTGGTTGAACACGTACTAAGTTAAGTGAGGTTCGACATCCATGCCGAGGGACGTTGTTCGTGAAGGATGGATGGATGGAACCTGAGACATCCATGCCGAGGGACGTTGTTCGTGAAGGATGGATGGATGGACGCCCATACCGAGGGACGTTGTTCGTGAAGGATGGGTTAGTCCGTGAGGTATGTGCAACCACACCGAGGAACGTTGCTCGAGAAGGTGTGGCGCCTCCAAGGGTCATGACTAGCCACTGAAGGAAAAATGAGAGAAGGTGCGCTAGCTGACTGTATGTAAGGTCTCCAAGGGAATTCGGGGACGGTTCCAAAGGGAACGCACAACCCTGACTTCAGGGGTCAAATGGAGCGAGCCCACAAGTAAGAGATACGAAATGGTTGTGAAAAGGCCAACAGTGGCACAAGTATGAAATGAATGATTTTCAAGGGCCAATTTTATAAGCAAGAATGAAAGAAAGATTTTCAAGGGCCTGGGGCCAATTCCGAGATTTGAAATGCATTTGAAAAGGCCAAGAGTGGCAAGAGATTTTAGTGCATGGCATGTGCATCAAGGAGCATGCATATGCATCATGGTTTTTATGCACTAACTCATGATTTACAGTTTTGCATTTCTTCTCTTATCGCTACAGTGTATTGAAGTAAGTATGCTTTTAAAGCCATGTTGTATCAAAGTTCATGTTTTAACTGTTGTTCTTTACTGAGTCTTTCGACTCATAGTTTTTAAATCGTATCATTCCAGATCCACAAGATAACTGAGGAGCAGAGGAGTACCTCACGTAGAAATCCTAGAAGTTTCGGGAATTGGAGCCGGAGTTGGTGAACTCCGATGTAGCACTAGTGAGTGCTGATTTTGATTGAGTGGCAGTACGTTGCCCTAGTACATTTTGTATAAGTTTGCAAACAAGATGCAATGTAAAGACTTTTCTGAATTTTAATTCGTATACCGAAGGGTTATGTTCATAGAGCTTGTATCTCAGCCAACATGTGGATCCTGAGTGAGCCATCCTATGTGTATAAAATAAAAATCTGTTGTAAGAGTTAGTGTAAGCGCTGGAGTGTTCCCGGGAAATGCTCGCGGCTGTCACGGCCCCGTCGGGGTGGCGTTCGGGGCGTGACACTTTTCATTTAAAGCATGGGTTTATTTGTTAATTTATGTTAGTTTATAACAAAATCTTGATAAATGTGATGAACATTAAAATAATGCATAATTTTTTGTTGCATTTCATATAGTTATTACTAGCGCTCATGGACAAGAGTTGGATGAAAAAGAAACGCGGGACAAGAGAATATGTGTTGGGAGTCAATGAGTTTCTAGGTTTTGCATCTAAGAGTATGGGTAGTGATGGGATAATTTGTTGCCCTTGTGTAAAGTGCATCAATTTCAAGAGGTATAACATCAGTACGGTACATGATCATTTGGTCCAATATGGGATGTCCCCGGGTTACGATTATTGGTTTGCACATGGTGAATTGCGAGATAGGGTAACATCTAGTAATCCATCTATTCCTGTTGGAGATAATCAAATGTGTGAACCATCATCTGGGCTGCATGAACTATTACACGAGGTATTTCCATTAGTACCGGAAACACAATCCCATAATGTACGAGAACAAAGAGAACCGCATCCTACTGAAAATACTGCAAAGTTTTATGACATGCTTAAAGATGCAGACGATCCTTTGTATGAAGGGTGCACAAAATTTAGTAAGTTAACTGCTGTTGTACAGTTATACCATTTGAAGTGTATGGGAGGTTGGAGTAATACCTCTTTTACGTGGTTACTCCAAACACTGGTTGATATGCTCCCTGCGGGTGCTAAATTGCCAAAGGATACTTATGAAGCTAAAAAATACATGAAAGGGTTAGGACTTGGATATGAAAAGATCCCCGTTTGTCCAAACGGTTGTATGTTGTTTTGGAATGAGAATGAGAAGAATGACGTTTGTTCAAAGTGTGGAGCATCAAAATGGAAGGGCAATGGGGAGGGAAATATTTTGTCACAGAATGAAGGTGAATCATCCAAAAGATCCAAAAAAAAACCAGCGAAAGTTTTGCGGTGGTTTCCTTTAAAGCAACGCTTGCAGAGATTATTCATGTCCTCAAAAACTGCTTGTCATATGAAATGACATCACGATGGACGAGTAAATGATGGGTTGTTAAGGCATCCGGCCGATGGTCAAGCTTGGAAAGCTTTTGATGCACAATATGCTGATTTTGCTTCTGATCCTCGTAATGTTAGGCTTGGGTTAACAGCGTATGAGTTTAATCCTTTTGGGAACATGAGCACTAGTCATAGCACATGGCCAGTGATATTAGTACCATATAACTTGCCTCCTTGGATGTGCATGAAACGTTCATCTTTAATGTTGTCATTACTAATTCCTGGACCGAAATCTTCTTCTTTCAAGATAGATGTATATCTAGACCCATTAATATTGGAGTTAAAAGAGTTGTGGGATCTTGGATTAGATACTTATGACATTGCTTCGAAAGATATGTTTAAGATGCGTGCGGCATTGATGTGGACAATTAACGATTTTCCTGCATATGGTGACCTCTCTGGATGGAGTACAAAAGGACGTCTTGCATGTCCATGTTGTATGTATCATACTTGGTCACGATGGTTGGATAATGGTAGAAAATTCTGCTACATTGGGCATAGACGGTTCTTACCATTAAATCATAGGTGGAGAAGAGATCAAAGATCATTTGACGGTACTTATGAAATGGCTCCACCACCCAATTTTATGACCGGTGATGACATTTGGAGGGAATTACAGGGTAATTTACATTTTGAGTCAAGTGTATGGAAGAAGCAAAGTATTTTCTTTACATTGCCTTATTGGAAGGATAATATGTTGCGTCATAATATAGATGTGATGCATATAGAGAAAAATGTAGTGGACAATATCATTGGTACATTGCTAAATGTGGACGGGAAGACAAAAGATAACTATAAGGCACGTCTTGACTTACAAAGCATGGGAATAAGACATGATCTCCATCCAAAGATCACTGATGCAGGAAAGGTGCATTTTCCTGGTGCTTGTTACTCAATGACTCGCGAAGAGAAAGAAGGCTTCCTAAAAGTGATAAAGAATGTCAAAGTGACGGATGGTTTTGCTTCGAACATATTACGTTGTGTCAAGCTTCAACAACGTAATATCATAGGTTTGAAGAGTACCAAGCGTGGTTTGTTCTCCTTTGATCTCATTGTCATGTTTCTTTAGAGAAATTTGCTC
Source organism: Myrica gale (assembly GCA_963930655.1). Classification (NCBI taxonomy): domain Eukaryota; kingdom Viridiplantae; phylum Streptophyta; class Magnoliopsida; order Fagales; family Myricaceae; genus Myrica; species Myrica gale. Next base: position 8,615,516 of record OZ005619.1, on the reverse strand, counting down.
CAAAACATTACGATTGGAGGACTTAGATCGACTTAAGGCTCAAATTCCTATAACATTGTGCCAACTTGAAAGGATATTTCCGCCTGGGTTCTTTACTGTTATGGTGCACTTGGTCGTACATCTAGTCGCAGAATGTAAGATGGGTGGACCGGTTCAACTTCAGTGGACGTATCCTATTGAAAGGTAATATTAATTATAGAGATATGTTAGAACTGTGTCTTTGCACGTGTTTTATTTAATAAAGTGTAATATTGTTGGTGTAGGTGCATGCACCGTTTCAAATCTTATGTTCGCAACACAGCCGCACCTGAAGGCTCTATTGCTGAAGGATATATAGCAGATGAATGCTTAACTTTTTGTTCAAGATATTTAGAATCAGTCCCAACGATCTTTAATAGATCACCAAGAAATGTAGACGATACTATGAGTGGAATATCTTTCGTTCGTCTTGATATGAAAACATGCATGCAGGCTCATCGATATATCCTTTTTAATTGCGATGAGTTAATTCAAATCCGCACGTAAGTGATGTTAGACTCCTAACTCTTTCATTGAGCATGAACTATACTTAATAGTATTAATTTTTTTACTTCTATTGTCTATGTGTAGAATACATAAGGATCGATTGAAGGCAAGAAACCATAGTAGTCGACCGACAGATTATGTCATCGATAAGATGCATGAGATGAATTTTGTGACTGGTTTCGAGACTATGTATGTGTTATGTTTAAAATGTTTTGCATTGGTTGATAAATTTAAATCTTACAACTAGTTTTAATCTTGAGTTGCTGTCCGAGGAAAATAGGTTCAAAATATGGACAAGACGATGAAGCGTCAACTTCCAAATAGAGTTCGATGGCTTGCTAAAGGTCCAAACCCCGAAGCTAGATCATTAAGTCGATATGTACGTAATGGTATGAAGTTTCGTACAAAAGACAATGAAATAGGCAGAACAACTCAAAATAGTGGAGTATGTGTGACTGTTGAAGGGGGCACCACATATTACGGGCGAATTAGAAGTATCATTGAGTTAAACTATTTTGATGAAGAATGTTTTGTACCATTCAAATGTGATTGGGTTGACACAACTATTGGTAGGGGATATAAAGTTGATGAGTTTGGATTTGAACTTGTTAATTTTTCGCGTTTGGTGCATACTGGAGATCGATTAAGCGATGATCCATTCATTTTGGCACCACAAGCATCTCAAGTATACTATGTAGCAGATGAAAGACATCCAAATTGGGAAGTAGTTGTCAAGACCACACCAAGAGATGTATTTGATGCTGGTAATAATGAGATGTTAGATGACGACATAGATGACTACTGTGAACATGAACCTTACAATTTCAACGTTGAGCAAATCCTTGAGAATGTACAAGATGATTTGACGTGGTTTAGAAATGAGGTCGAAGGAACAACACTAGATATACCTCAGAACTTTGCGACGAGGTATGTCAAGTTTCTCTCTATTAATTGAGTTTTTTTGTAGTGCGTATTACAAATATTCTCTGAGTTTTAGTTATATTGGCGTTGCTTTGTTTAAGCAAATGTTTTGTGTTGTTGAATTTTACATTGAAATCACTTTTATGCATGTTTAAATATTGTATAGGTACAATGACGAGGAAGAGGTTTAGGACTATATCTTCTTCATCACAACCATCTATGCCCCCATCTCAAGAAGCAACACCGTCGCAGCCATCTGTGCCCCCCTCTGAAGAAGTAACGCCGTCACAGCCACCCGAGCTGCCTTCAGAACAGGCTACGATGCCGTCGTTCGAAGATGATCAATCTTTGAATGATAATGAAATAATTGGTATGTTCATAACCACAATAGAGATAATCTTACTTATATGTTAGTCAATTATGTTTCACATACTAAATGTGCAGGTGGTAGTGGAGTCCGGAAAGTGCGTGGTGGCACGCGGATGACGGACGTCTGGAATCTGAAGGAAGACGAATTGATTCCAGTACAATTCAATGGCAATGGGCAGCCATTGGGTAATGAAGGGGGAATATTTAACAAATTCACGGGTTGTATTGCCCGTGTTGCGAATCAAATCCCATTAGATGCGGCGGATTGGGGTAAAGTCCCTATGTCAACAAAAGAGGACTGTTGGAGCCTCATTACGGTATAATTTAATAATGCTAATTTTTCATAAATTTAATAATTGACGCACCTAACTCTTGCGATGGATATTGTCAAGAGCTAGTTTCTCAAAGATTTAGGAGAGAAATGGAGGAACTATAAGTGTAGTTTAAAGCAGAAATTTTTTGATGAAGCCTTTACGCCTCAGTATGTGAAAATAATGCTCCAACAGACGTTAATTTGGTGCAATTTTACAAATTAGTCGATTTTTGGTACTCTGGTGTAGGATGGGTACGACATTATTTATTTTGTATTATAGTTTTCAAGAATGTAGCTTATTATTAATTTTAATTCTCTTGATGTTAATGTAGCGACGAAGTGAAGCTGGAAAACAAAATCGATCGCTTCAAACTGCGGTCCACACTGCAGGATCAAAAAGCTTCGCACGTTTGTTTAATGGTATGGTATGGTATTTATCATTAACATTCTTACTTGTGATTTACAATTTTATCACGAATTGGTGTTTGCGATGCAGGAAAAAGAGAAACAAGTTCCAATCGACTAAGCGGAGTTATATAAAGCCGTTCATATACGTTCTGATGGATCTCCAATAAATCCAGACGTAGTAGAGAAAATAGTAACTCACAATTTTGATTTGAATGTGCGAATATTAATTCAAAATATAATTCTATGTTGTATTCTCTCAGAGGCGAACGGAGGAAATTGGACTGAATGATTCAAGAAGTTCACAATCTTTCAGCCAATTTAGAGTGGATGGCAGCATCAGTTGGTCACCATCTGACCGATATGCACAAGTGATTGGGCCAGAAAGACATGGTCGCATTCGCGACGTTGGATTAGGACCAACTCCTTCATCTCATCCTGCCAATGCGAACTGCAGATGCAGTTAGCCTGCATCCACAACTAATGAGAGAGAAATACTTGGAAAATAGAGTTCAATCATTGGAGTCAGAACTAGCATCGCTTAAATCTACAATACAAAGGATAACAGAAGTTTGGGTAAAAGTTTTATTTACTTATTCTCACATATTATTATTGATTCTATTTATATATACTTCGTAGTTAATTAATTTTGTATTAACGTTGTAGGATCAACGGCAACAACAAGATGATGGCAATAACATTTAAGTTTCACCAGCAATTCATAGATCATCTCGTGCAAGACGGAAAACGTTTCTTGATAAGATACTAACATAAAGATGTAGCTTATTATTAATTTTAAGTGTGCACTATACTTATTGGTTCATGTCATTACTGTTTGTTAATTTTCAAATATTGTAACAGCAGATAATGCCAATGAAGCAGAAAGCGCAGGAGGTGCTGAAGGTGCTGAGGATTAATTTTTATAGTTATTTGTTCTTAAATGTCATGTACTTATTACTTTCTAGATTATTGACAGACTGTCCTTCAGTAATTTTTTTTGGTATAAGACTTGTACGATAGGATTATAATGAAATATATTTTGGTCGATTATACTTTTCTTTGTTTGCATCAATTAATTATAACAAAATTTGTATATCAGGAAAATACAAAAAAAAATAATAAATAAAAATTAAAAATTACCTGTACCGGCGGTCATGACCGTCGCTACAGGTAAATCAAATAAAAAATAAAAAAATAATAATTAAAAAAAAATACCTGTACCGGCGGTCGTGACCGCCGCTATAGGTAAATCAAATAAAAACACCTATAGCGGCTGTCTTCACCAGCGGTCACGTAAACCGCCGCTATATACCTATGCTGACGGGTATATAGCGGCGGTCGTGACCGCGGCTAAAAAACCGCTGCTATATCCTATAGCAGCGGTTTTGCGGCCTATAGCGGCGGTTTGTAACCGCCGCTATAGGTGTTTTTTTTTTGTAGTGAATAGTCATAATAGAAAATAAAATACATAATCGAAATCAATTAATCCAAAATAGATCATCTCCTCAAATTTCCTTCGAGGCGTCAAATGTTATCACTACTAGAATTTTGGGCTTTAGTGTCGAAATTTTTAATGACGAACATTTTCAAAATGCACTTTTAGTGCCGAAAATATTTTTCGTCTCAAATTTTGTCACTGAAGCTCTTATTGGTGTCACCAAAAGTAAATTTTTTTTGTGACGAAAATATTCTTCACCCACCGATTGATAAATTATATGGCCAATTGGTCGCATTTTTTGTGACAAAATTCTCCATCACGAAGCATAGCGCTTTAGTGACGAAACTAAGTCGTCACCATTAGCGATCGACTGTTAATAATGACGATCGATCAGTCTGATGCATTTAGGACAACCCGATAGATCGGTAAAGAAGATCAATCGATCGGGAATGAATGGACACATGGTACATGCAGAGTGCAGCAGGTAGGTGTCACATCATCGTTAATAACGCAACAAATCACATGTCAACACAACGACATCGATCGATCTTACGTACCGATCGATTGGGTAGCGTAACCATCAGAATTTTGAATCGTCGATCGATCGGAATGAACAATGGATCGATCGGCCAGTCAAAGAATGAAAGTGTGCCACGTGTTAAAAAATAGGTTATCGATGGAGGAATCGTCGATGGATCGAGAGTGTAACATTCACTTATTTTTTGATCGGTGGAATGAAGTGTCGATCAGTTAGTCATCGAATGGTAGATTGTCACCTGTTAAAAAAACAATGATCGATTGGTGGAATTGCCGATCGATTGGTGTGAGGGATGATATGAAAACCGTCGAAGGCCATTTTTTTCCTAGTTACCTCTCCTACAAAAGTGCATGGAAACTTCTCCATCTTGCATTGTCTTCAAAAGTGCATGGAAACATCTCCATCTTGCATTGTCCTCAAAAGTGCATGGAAACTTCCCCATTGTATTCTGCATCAAAGGTACATAGTTATGTCGTGTTTTAAGCGGTGTTCTAAATTGGATTTTAGTTTAGTTTTTTTTTTAATTTGCTACGTAATCTATTTAGTTCCATAGAATATATTTATTTTAGTGTTAATGTATGTTTATGAGTTTGGGATTATTTAGGGATCGATTTGGGGTCGTTTTGGGCTATTATAGAAACTGTATTTTTTTTACCATCGCCCCTGCACCAATCAATCACTTGTTCAGGCCGATCAATCATGTAAGCATTATTGGGACCGATCGATAAATATATGTACTGACCGATCGTCTCCCAAAAACTGCGTGTTTCAGTTATTAGGCAATAGATTGCAGATGTGTTATGATCGATCGACATTTTATACTATACGTTTTAATGTCACGAGCGATCGATCGCATGTGAAACACTGCGAGCGATCAATTTTCACATGCGATTGACCAGTAAGCGTAATTTGAAACACTACGTTTATCATAACAAGCAATCGATCGTCTCAGGGCTGATCGATAAATTGGGTAATACTATGTGTTTTATTGCACCCATGATCGATTGTCGATGCAAAAAAACACAACGTTAAAAACATTGTGATCGATTGTCCTATTTCACCGATCGATCCGAGTTTTTCTAAATGCATAGTTTTGATTATAAGATCGATCGATGATATGTATGATAGATCGTTATATTGTGTGATCATTCAACATATTTAACCGATCGATCCTATTTTTTCTCAACGTACAGTTTTGATTATATGATCGATCGTTATATTCACAATCGCCAGAATTGGCGATGGATCTCTATTTTGTTGTAGCTTCTTTAATATTTTAACACATATTTTGGTGATTATTTATTAACACATATCAACATCAGTTATCACTTCTAGAAGGTATCCATATTAAATCTCGTTCAGTGCATGTACTCTTTTAGTGCACCCACTCGTTTGCTTAAGGTTACTACCTCAATGACGAGTTCATCATCTTATTTAATAGAGGCACAAAGAGTGTAGACCTCTTTGTACATGAGTATGTACCTTGGTCGAGAATAGTTGTCATGTAAACAAGGAATTGAAAAGTGATACTCCCCGCCTTTCGATTCATTAATCATCGGCATGAATTTTCTATAATTTCACTTAACAATGTAACTGTCTAGGTATCTCACTTAACAATTATACCCAATAAATAATTTCACTTAACAATTATACCCAATAAATAATAAATACATGTGACGATAAAAGAAATAATTATTTCATAATTATTTTAATAACTGGTTTTGAGGGCATATTTTTAACATCTCCCACTTGCACTCAAAACTATTTATCTAGGTATCTCATACCCATACAGACTCTAAATGTGTCTCAAGCATTTTTGAGTCAGTGATTCAGTGTAAACAGTTCATCCGTAATGTACTAGGTTGATACTTTACCGACCATCACTACATCAATCCTATTCACCTTATCATGCATCTTCTTTCTATATAGTTTGCCCTCAGTGCTGGAGTCAGGAATGATATTCTGCTGTCAACTCCATGCACCTTTGCCCAATGTACACACACAAGTCTAAAATTGACCAATTATCAATAATAATTGAACTTGTGCATCTCTAGACAGTTTGCAAATTCTCAACTTTGAACACTAGAAAATAGTGTTAAGTACTTTTGAAGTATTTGAGAATTTGTTTGATCGCTGTCTAGCTAGAGGACCCATTTCAAATTAATGTCCACTTACAATGCTGACTGCATGGCCAATATGTGACCTTATCTCTCTCCTCTTGGAAATATGAATACTATACCCAAAGGATAAAATCCATCTTTGGTATTTTGTAAAATATTGCCAATATTTGTCAATGTAGTCTCAAAAACCTCTCTCTCAGTTTCCAAAAAAATTGGCTCCAAGAACGTTGAACATTTCCAAAGGTCTTTGTCTTGAAAAATATAGTTCGTGAACCATGTTTTCCAGTTATGACATCGTACAGACGTTATTCCTATAAGTAGAATATTATTGACAGAAAGAAATAGAAACATTACTAGACTCCTATTGACTCAATACAAGGCTCATCCATATATTGGTGAGAAATCATGATCTGCTCATTTGAACGGCCTAAACTAAGCACAAAAATTGATTTTATCCCGAAGACCTCAGTGAAAATCTCCACTTTTGAGTGTTGCTTTCTTTCGTACTTGTGCTGTAACTCTAGTGCATCCATTTTTTCCTACAAGTTAAGAAAATAAAAATAAATTTAATATATGAAACATTGAATTTAATAAATGAATAATATAACGTTAAAACTTACAAAAATTTCTTGTGCATTATCTGATGTTGATGTGCCTTCGAAATTAGTAAGCATTTTTTGTATCGAAACATACGTTTAATCTGATTAGTTTCTGAATTTTTTTGTTTACCAAAAGAAAATTTCAACGTGCATATTAAAATACCTAAAGCATGTACAAAAGTAACAATGATTTATTACTAAAAAAATGGATAGATTTATGATTTACTACAAACGCTCTGGCTCATTGGAACACTAAAAGAAAATAGCTTTTGGGTGTCAAATTCTTTTGTCTCCTAAAGTTAAAAATTTGTCACCAAAACTCATTGCTGTCAAAAATATTTTGACACCCGGTTTGACAGAAGAAGCGTGTCACCCTTGTTCTTCGGTGACAAACTTTGAGATTCCTCAGGGACTAGTATCCGGATGACTTTTCATTTTGTGTGCGATGTCCCGTGTGACCATCAACATATTACATGAAAAAATCAATTCCGTCATAGAAAACACGTGTGAATGTCTATAATATTAGTTCTCACGGGGTGAATTTCTGTGATGACATGTGAATTTTGTCAGCAGATTGATCTTCCACACGCTACTAAACCATGTGCGCACACTTACTATTTTTATTTTATTTTTAAAAATCCCATGAATATTATGTGTGAACGGATTTAAAACGTGCAGACTCAGGTTAAACACGAACATGGGGACGGTGAATTTTGGGTGCGGACGCTGGCTGTTTTTATTTTATGAAAAAGAAAATGTCATGAATATAATGTGCAAACGGCTAAAGAAAGTTCGGACTATGGATAAAAATGGACGTGGGGACAGTGAAGTAGCTTCCAGATGCTATTATCGGAAACCTATGCGGATGATAATTTTGTAGCGCGCAGATGAATGACATATCATGGCAAACGTCTCGACAATTCTAAACAATTGTATTAAATATGCGAATTTAAATTATTTAATTATGCATTTAAAATTAGATTAGACATGAATATGAAGACATCATATTAAATATAGTATAAATCAGTAATGGTATACAAATATCTAATTGACATAATAGTAAATAAAATAAATAATTGAAATCAAGACAGAAATAAACAATCTACCAAAATTTGCATCGAGTAGTGAAATGCATTGTCACCTTTCTTACATGTTCCATCATCTGCTAACGCATTTATGCTTCCAATAGCTGGAGCCTCTGTTATTCCTCTGCTTGTTGCTTCTGTTCCTACTCCTCTACATGCTACTTCTTCTCCATTATATGTTGTTGCTGCTCTCGCATCACCCTCTCCATTTCTGCCTTCCTCATAGCTAACTCATCATATTCTTACTGTCTAGCTCAAATCTCCTATATCTTCATTCTTGCATCTTCCAATCTTCGGGTTAACGGCCTAAACCATGGACATAACCCGCTTTCGTCCCCAATGTTGGCTTTTGTGCACAATCGAGATTTTGATGATTTCAATAAATGGATGAGTTTACAAAATGGACATCTTCAAAGACAAAGAAAACTTGACGAAAAGAGCCAAACCTTGAAGAAAAAGGAACAAGAAGATGCAAGAAGCTTAAAGTGAAGATTCAAGACCTTAGGGTATAATCCTTGTAACTCTTTATTTCACATTTGACAAGGATTTGAATCACGCACTTGCATATCTTTCAAAATGTGCATAAACCGTTTTAAGTTTTGTTTGAAAGATTAAAATGTTTTTATAGGTTTCAAAACATCCCAATCAAACCTCTAAACCTTCATATATCTATGGGAAGTATGTCTTCCAAATTGGGTTTTTAAAAATGGTCAAAAATCTTATTTTTAAAAGAACCGGATCATGCTTAAGTTGAGGAGGTCGACCGGCTGTTCAAGCGGTCGACCGGTTGGCTTTGACAAAAGAGTCGTTGAGCTTTTGACAATATGACCGTTGGAGTAACGGTAACTTGAAGCGGTCGACCGGTTCATGTAGCGGTCGACCGGCTCGTTTTAGCAAAAACTCCCAATGGCTATAAACGACTAGTTTTCATATGTGGCCTATAAATACACCTTCATTTCGTCTAAAATGAGAACCCAACGACCACATATCATTTCTACTACTTGAGAAATATTCTAAACCTTCATATTCTATATTTCTCATAGCATTCACACAAAACACACTTTCATATCCTTGTCTTTGTGTGAATAAAGAGATAGAGCTTTCCATTTTTATATCCACTTTTTGAGAGAGTCTTGTTCCTCAATCTACCTATCAAAAGAGGTATTTCCTTTAGTGAGGTTGTTCACTAAAGAAGAAGCTTTGAGAGTGTATATCTCAAGCTTGGTGAGGTTGTGAGTGGTGAGCCAAAAAACCACTTGGGTGGGTTTGAGTGTTGAGCCCGGGAGAAAACACTTGTACGATTCACTAGCACCTGGAAGCTAGTGTGTAAAACTATTGGAGAATAGTGGAAAACCTCAAGGCTCGGTGAAGGAGCTTGAGGGGTGGATGTGGGTGGGTTTGCCGAACCACCTAAAAATACTGTGTTTGCTTCTCTTATCCCTACTCCTTACTTTAGCATTTATTTACAGTTCCGCATATTATATACTTGTGTTAAAGTAATATTTACTTGCAAACACAACTTTGGGGGTTTTAACCGAAAAGTTTAGAAAACCAATTCAGCCCCCCTCTTGGGTTGCCTTAATCCTGAAACTAGGAATATCACCCAAGACCTCTGTGAAGATCTCCACTTCTGTGAATGACCTTCTGTGAGATCCCGACCTTATTTATGTCATTTTAAAAGAGAGAGAGAGAGATTTTTGCTTATGATTCCCTCAATATGTATGTATGATTAAATTAGTGATTTTTGATGTAAGTGTCGACACATTGGAGCATAGTGTCGACACATTAAACTAATACCCGAAAGTTTACAATTTTTCTGGAACTCAAGTGATTTTTGACTAAGTGTTGGAAGTGTCGACACCTTGAGTGATGGTGTCGACACATCTAACTAAAACCCGAAAGTTTACAATTTTTCCGGAACTCAAGTGATTTTGGCTAAGTGTTGGAAGTGTCGACACCTTGAGTGATGGTGTCGACACATCTAACTACATTCCGAAATTTTATCGAATTGAAAACATGTGAGGTGGAATTCATGAGAAGGGGGAAATTAAGGGAGGGCAGCCCTGTCTTTTCCCCAAGCCATTTTCACGTTAAACACCACACCCCCTCCTCTCTTTCACGCATTTCACATTTTCCTTTACCCAAACCATACCTCCCTTGCCCTAAGTCACCCAACCGAAGAAGAAGAAGGAAGAAGGAAGAAGAAGAAGAAGAAGAAGAAGAAGAAGAAGAAGAAGAAGAAAGGAGAAGGAGAAAGAAGAAGAAAAGAAGGAGGAAGAGAAGAAGCAAGGTAAAAATCCAGCCCTCTTAGGAAAAACCTTGCTGGCCGAAAATCATGCTACCCTTTCTCTCTCTTTTTTCTTTTTGTTTTCTCTTGTTGGTTGGTTGTGGTTTGATGGTGGGTTGTCTAAGTAGTTTTTCTCCTTGTGTTCATAGATGTTTAGTTTAGATCTATGCATGTTTAGTGTAGATCTATGCATGATAAGTGTGGATCTATGCATGTTTAGGGTAGATCTTGCAAGTGCTTAAGTGTAGCATAGATTCTTACATGAGAACATGGAAAAATGGCTGAATCCGAAATTAGGGTTCTTGAGAAATTGGTTTGGTGCTTTAGGTGTTTGATAAAAGGCCTAAGAGAGGATTGAAACCTAAATCGAGCAAGTATGGCCGAATTTAGGGGTTGGTGCATTAGGTTGAATGTATGCTAGTCATATTGAGAACCACTAAGCCCTAAGTGTTAGAGATAGGTTCAGATCTGGAAAAATAGGCAAGAGGACCAATAATGCACACTAGGTTTTTGGTAAAAAGCCCAAGAGAAATGGGTAAATGCAATGGTGTTAACTTGATGAATATGGAACCATGGTTTGGTTATAAACTTCGAGTTGAAGTTGTAAAAGTGGGAGGAAGGTGAGAGGATGGTTGCTTCTAGGAAATATTAAGTTAGCCTTGGATGTTGGTTGTGACATGGAGAGATTCGGATTTTGGTTGTTGGAAATTTGGAGGGCTAGAAAGATTATTGTGATTGCTGGAATTTATATATGCAGATTTCAAGGCTGGAATAGAGAGTGTGTTTTGATGCATTTGTGGTTATCTCTTGATATTGAGTGGATCCTAGATTGTAGGCCTAGGAAATGGGAAGATTTTAAGTCATACCTTGGATGATTCCGATAACTATCGAATGAGATATGCGTTGTTCGAGGCCCGGACGTCAAGCTGCCAGCAGTCTTGCACGTCCGGAATGTCAGCTCATTTCGAGCACCCTTTTGAGGAATCATTTTAAGTCCAAATTTTACGGGATTTGTCTTGAATTTTAAGTTTAAGAAATAGGAACGTTTTAAGGTAAATTGCAGGTGATTTAGAGGTATGACGAATAAGTTGTGATATTTTGAAAATGGAGGGCCGAGCTGGAACAACAATAGTGTGGTTGTAGGATTTTTTCTTAATATGAAATGTTTTTGAAAATGTATAACAAAATCTGCTGTTGTGAAATTTACTCCCTATATTGACCTATGAAAGCTGAATATTTCAAAGTAAATTTTGTGTAATTTGGAGCCATGGTCTGGAAGTTATGGATTTTTAAGTTGGAGACGCTAGGGCTGCCCCTCTTAGAAATTTTCAGCGGCTTGTATTGTCGGGTAAGGTTTTGGGTGGCTAGCGAGCTTCAAATTACTTAGAATTTTGATATGATATGAAAAATTAGTGTGAGGGTCAATTAGAACAGATTTCGTGTGAGTAATTTATTGATTACTCTATATGTTTAGTAAACCTATGAATAACAATAGTATGATTCATTGTAGGTAACGAGACGTTCGATACTCGAGCAAGCGAAGGTAAGTGAAAATTGTAAGTAGAAACTTACGCCTTTCAAAACTGGAATGATACACAGCATGAAAGTATTTATGAATAAGCACATCAAGCATGACATTATCAAGCACGACATGAATACATCATGATCATTTGCATTCATTTTCCTCATGAGAAAGAAGAAATTTTATGCAAATGAAAGTACCATTTTTATGCTACTTTATGACAAGTTTTATGACAAGTTAGTTAATGAATCCAAGTCGGTCGTTACCGTACCAAGTCAAGAAGGTGCATCCATACCGAAGGACGTTTACGTGAAGGATGGATGTCACCTAGGGCACCCATACCGAAGGATGCTTGCAAGAAGGATGGGTAGTCCACGAGGTATGTGCAATCACACTGAAGGATGCTTGCAAGAAGGTGTGAACCTCGAAGGGTCGTGTCTAGCCACTGAAGGACGAATGCGAGAAGGTGTGCTAGCTCGACCATATGTAAGGTCCCTAAGGGAAATAGGGGACAGTTCCAACGGGAACGCACAACCCTGATGTCAGGGGTAAATAGAGGGCAAGTAGCCCATCAGATAAGATGTGAAATGATTTTTTCCAAAAGCAAGAATTTTACAAGTATAAGTATTGTTTTCAAGAGTAAGTGCACGTGCATATGCAAACATGAGGCATACACGTGCATCACGATTCATGAACATGCATGAATCGCATTATGTTTACACGATTATGATTTCAAGTTCAAGTGCATGCTTACGATTTCAAATCCATGTTTTAGCTATAATTCCTTACTGAGTCTTCCGACTCACAGTTTTAAATTGTATCATTCCAGATAATGTTTCAGGGGAGGAATCTTAAGAAGAGGACCTTGAACCCTAGGAGAAGGGTTGACGAAAATGTCTCTTCCTTGTTGCTTAATTTTAGTAAAGGTTTAGATAATTTTTGTAAGAGCCGGTATGAGCCTCCGTGATGTGGTGGTCATGGGTTATTCGGCTTAGTAAGTAAGGTTTTTAACTGGTCGATATTTTGAGACCATGTTATAACTACTTTAAGTTATCGATGGGAAGCATGTTCTTATGTGCGTTAAACGCTAGCGATATAAGGCTTCTTTTAAATATTGAGGCATCATGATATTTCCGCTGCAAGAATACTCTGAATGAGATATATTTTTTCCGCTGCAAGAATTTTAGTAAGTACGCTTGAGCGTTCCTTGTCAGGAACGCTCGCGGCTGTCATTAGCCTCGTTTAGCTAGCGTTCGGGGCGTGACAGTTAAGTGGTATCAGAGGAAATTTAGGAGACTTTAGTGAACTTAGGATTTGCTACTCGTCTTTTGGATTTCGAGTATGCTAGAAATCTCATGCACCTCAACTAGTTGTTAGGATACTTATGTAGTGATGGCGTTATAGTGCAGAATGCCACCTAGGAAACAACCCAGGAATAGAAACACGGAAGAGGAGCCCGAAGAATCAGGTGTCACTACCAATGATGTTTTAAGGCACATGGCTCAGCTTATCGCTGAACAGGTGCAGCAAGGAGCAAATGTGCAAGGGGCTTGAGATCGCCCTAAAGGATGCACTTTTGACCAATTCAACCGCCAACACCCGCCGGTGTACAATGGCAAAGGAGATACCGTTTTAGCAGAGAACTGGCTCCTAGAGATTAAAGAATTGTTGGAAGTTATGGGGTGTACAGACGCCCAGAGCTTGAGCTTCGCTACTTTTAAGTTACAGGGGGATGCTAAAAGGTGGTGGCTATCCAAGAAGCTCTTACTAAGTCAAGAGTTGGAGCAACAGCCCATAACCTGGGCGAGGTTTCAACAAGAGTTTTTGGATCGTTACTTTCCTAGAACAACTCGAGAGGCAAAAACAAGAGAGTTTGCCAATTTGACTCAGGGAGTGATGACAGTGGATCAATATTCTGGTCGATTCATGGAGTTGGTAAGGATTGCTCCATATTTAGTACCAGATGAGGAGAGGAAAGCCAGGAAGTTTGAAGAGGGACTCCATCCCCAAATCTATTATAGGGTCATGGCCCATAACTTGAAGACTTTGATAGAAGTCATAGAACGGGCGGTGCATTCGCAGATGGGAGCCCATTCGTCCTTTTTCATGTATGGGTACGATGCTTTAACGCTTCTTCTTTAGTAAGAAACAAAGCGTAGTACTGGTGCATTTTATTCTGATGCGTCTTGTACGCTATGTTCATTGCAAACATCACTGTGTTGCGATTCTCTGGCTGATCATAATTCAGGTTGATGTTATCCTGAATTGAACCACAATAGTATAATTAAACAATAATTAATAAAAAGAAAAATAATTTTTATTAAGTTACACTTGCCAATACTTTGTTTATGACATAAGATTTAACCTCATCGAGAACTTTACACCAGTTGACCACATCGAGCGGGACATGTGATCGCACGAGCAAGCCAATATGACTAGAAAACATCGAAGATGTCTTGTTATAACCACCCGTACATCCATCGAGAATATGGATGCTCATCTTTCCTACAATATGAGCCTTTTTTAATGAAAGCTCGTGCATCCTACCCTTATATGTCTAATCCCAGAGGTGGCTATAAATGAACAAAAAAACTATTAACGTAAAATATCAGTACCTAATTACATGTATTTAAAAAATTAACATTAAAGTTAATTTGAAATACTTACACGCAAAACTTTTTGCAGGGTGCCACGCTGGTTGACTGATGCAGGAGATGGTAAATCATCATTTCCTCCAACTACTCTAGCACTTGAATCGGCACGAAGATGTTTTCCTCCAGCTTCTATGACGACCTCCTATGACTGCACAAGCAAAACAAGTGAAAAACTATATTATTGTGAGAGAAATAAAATATGAATTTGTGAAATAGACATAAGATAAACAACAGAGATTCGTAAAATCACTTTAATAGTTGGAGTCTGACTCTCCGGAGCAATAACTATCCTCACTATAATAACACGACTCGTCATCACTGTTGGATGTAGGTGTAGTACAACATTATGTCTCATTGTCATCGGTGATCTGTAGAAGTATATTTGACCTACGTCACTGATGGGTGACGGGGTTTTGTCACCCAACATATGTGCCCACATCTTCACTTACCATGCAGACGAGTTTGCAGCTGCTCACGAATGTTTTTAGTAAAAAAATATGTGACACTTTGCTTTTTTGTCTACCTTGAATATCGCCTGAACGATGTTTAAGGACGTCCAAATGGTTTTATAATTCCTGACAGTTTGGGTAACAACATTTTTATTTTGACATAGAAAGGCATCATTTGGTGACAAAATTTGTTTATCACCCAAAAATTTGACACGTAAGGTCAATTTTCATGTAGTGGAAAGACCTTGCTTCCGAGGTGTGTACAATCTTTAGCTTAGCCCAATTCTCCGAGTTTATTTCACTCATCTACATTTGTATTGGTCTTAGACTTACCAAGAGTGAGGTAAAAAAAAAAGAAGCTGTTTCCACTCTATAATATATCATTCATATCTATATATGTATGTATTAATTAAAAGTTGTCATTACTAACGTCGTGAATAACAATATTAGTATTGTGTTTCTTGATATATAAAAAAAAAATTGTACTCTATTTACGTGGATGTGTTTTTTCTTATATTATTAATTTGACTATTAGTGATTATTTTTGTATTGTCTTAAATTTGCGTCCTAAGAAATAATTTCTGGTTGGCCATGCACCCCCTGCTTCTACAAGATTCCCATCCACATATATTTGACCTCATTCGAGTTTCATGTCATAAAAATTTGCTGCGTCGGCTCGGGTGGGGTCCTCACACATTTCTTAGCAACGTGTCAAGCTCGTAGCAAATCAATCGGGCCTTAGTCTCGGAGTACAACTTGCTCTCTTCAAAAGAAACAAAGAAGAGGGAGAAAAGTTATACATGAATGGGCAATTACTATAATGTTTTCAAGTAAGGGTTAGGTTAACGAGTCTATTTATAGCTAGCTATAATCTGATGAGCTAATTATTGCTCTTGAAAGAGTCGTACGTTTTCGGTGGTTGACTTTGTCGATCCAGTGGTCTATATAAGCAGTACTAGCCGGTGCCCCTTGAATGTATACAAGAGCTGGGAGCTGTTTGAGATCAAGTTTTCCTTCTTGAACTAATGTTGACAAAAGTACGATCTCTCCCCCTGATCTCTGTCTCTCTTTTTTTTTTCGTTCTGATCTCTCTCTTTCGCAATTAATGTATTTTTTCACAAAATATTTATGCATGTATAAATTGACGGGCATGCATGCATACATGATACACATGCATTACCACATTCATGACTCATGACAACCGCGACAAATCGCACCGTTTCGGCCTATACACATATACTACGTTGTAGAACAGTTCGGGCAGTACCCTGCCACCTATCTTTTACATTAATTTCTTTTCTCCAGTCTGTCATGATATAATCATTCTGTAATATTGTTACCTTGAGAAACTTTGTTTTGGACTGCATGTTGTAGCCAGCGATTCTGTGGCTCGATCGACACATCCTCTCTTTTGGGAAGGGCTTGATCTCGGGTTTAAATCTCGGTGTATGTAGCTTGATTGTTTTTCTTCACCCAATACAAAATAATAAAAAAAAGACTGCATGTTGTAGCCTCAATATTATTATACAATCCCATGGACCCCTTTGTGATTTCGTGTCGATCAATAAAGTTAGATTGTATATGCAAATCTGTCATAACTCTGTTTTATACTTATGACAGTAATACTTTTTGTGGGACCATTTTCCAGATAATGTGCAAGATTGTTGTTAGATGGGTACAGTACTATGAATACCGTCCTCAAATACGTACGGCTTATAACCAGCTGGGGACAAAGCTAGAATTCTTGGGAGGCCAGTTTCAGTAGAATATAATTTGCCGGGCCAAAACGTAAAAATACGAGAAAATCTTTGAGAAAAATTCCTTTTGACCTTTCCTAATTCTCTAAGGGTATATGAATTCAAGCTTGGAAAATTTCATGGAGAATCTCATACGATCATGTACAAATGGAATATCTTTCGCCGCTAACTGCCAAAAGTCTCCTACAAAACAATTTTGTTTGTTGAAATCTTCCAAGATTCTTAATGTTATAGTAGTCCTTTTATTTATTAATATACATTATTTTTTAATAGATTGAGACAAGCAGTGGGTCAACTTTAGGGTGTATTCTATTAGCAGTTTTGACAAGGGGCCGCGAAAAAGAAAAAGTTGTATCGACAGCCATATACAATGCGCTCAGAAAAAAACAGAGGGATTAACAATGCATCTGTGGGGCTGTGATGTTACCTGCCATCAACTGTTAACTTCCAGCCGCATGAATATCCACTAAAGTATGGCAATCTTAACAAGAAAACCTGGTTGATCAACACTGTTAAAACAAAAACACGTTAAAACTTATTTAATTTGATTTCACAAAGACACAAGAATGTGATGTTCGAAATTTTTTGTAGATATTTGTCAAGCAGAGTATGCTACAAATGGTTTTACTAAGTTAGTCATCAAAATAATGCATGAATCGAATCCACTAACTCGAGCAATAATGCTTGGAGCAGGGCTTGTCAAAAGCTAGACATCAAGGTGACCCACAAGTGAGAAGAGAAAGCTCAGATAGCCATGCCATCTCGAAAGCAGGACAAAATCCCTGTTATAGATTTCTCTGCTGCTAACTTGAAACCAGGTACGGATTACTGGGTGTCGGCGTGTGACAATGTCCGGCAGGCTCTTGAAGAATACGGCTGTTTTGTAGCCTTATACGATGAAGTCTCCTTGGAGCTTCATAACGCTGTTTTCGATTCCCTCGTGGAGTTATTCACTCTCCCCGTGCAAACCAAAGCCCGTAACATTTCTGAAAAACCGTACCATGGCTATTTTGGGCAAAACCCATTCATGCCACTCAACGAAAGCATGGGAATTGAGGATCCACAAATTCTCACCAGAACTCAAGCCTTCACGAATCTCATGTGGCCTTCTGGACACGAAAGTTTTTGGTAGTGCTTTGGATTGCTCTTCTGCAATTAGAATCCTATGAATTTGCTGTGTTTTTTTTTTTGTTTTCACTATCAGCTAATCCTTTGATCTTATAACTTTCTCAGTGAAAGCATATGTTCTTACTCGAGGATAGTATCACAATTGGATGGTTTAGTGAAAGCCATGGCGTTTGAGAGCTATGGTGTCAGGAGGTACTTGGATTCTCACATCAACTCGACGGCGTATCTTCTTCGTGTCATCAAATATAGCGCGCCGAAGGAGCGCGAGAGTGACATCGGCGCTGTGTCTCATACTGACAAGAGCTTCATAAGCATACTACATCAAAATGATGTGAAGGGTCTTGAGATCAAAACAAGGGATGACAAGTGGATCGGTTTCGAGCCCTTGCCTTCATCCTTCGTAGTCATGGCTGGAGAGGCATTCACGGTAAGTAGTCACCCTTTTTTGAAGACAGAAGAAGTAGGATTACAGTAACGTCGGTGATGGACTAGAACATTTTTTTTTCTTGGATAAAGAAGAATCAAGACATTTTATACAAATTTGCCCTTTTGTGTTGCTTTCCGCAAGAACACCGAAGGGTTTAGTACCATGAGGTTATAAAATTAGACCCCGGCCGACATATGCAAATTAATGTCCTGGTTAATCACAATGGGTTTTTTCTTTTCTCTGATATTTACATATTTTAATCGTTTTCGACTATTGTTAGACGACGATATATTATATATAATTTATAAGGTGATGGGAATTCCATGTTTTGCTTGGACTAGGCATGGAGCAATGGCAGGATATATTCTCCTCAACACAAGGTTATCATGAGAGGAGACAAAGCCAGATATTCGCTTGCACTGTTCTCATTCAACAATGGAACGATACAAACACCAGAAGAGCTATTCGATGACGAGCACCCTCTGCAATTCAAGCCGTTTGATCATCTAGAGTTTCTTCGTTTTTACAGCACAGATGAGGGGCAAAAGTATCCGTCTACTATCAACGCATATTGTGGTATTTCCCATTGATTACAGAAATTCGTGCCGAGGTACTGTATCTATGAAAATAATGTGAAAAAGCAAATACGAACTGCCTCGTGCAAAATTGAAAGAAAATAAAGCAAATATTCTAATGGACAGTAATACTTGGTATGTGCTGCAATCTTTATTTTGGATATGTTCTGCTGATGTAGTTTCGAATTAAGGGCCCTTAATTTCAAACCACAAATTTTCTCCTTTGCTTTCATAGCAATAATACTGTCGTGCTTCAGTGCTGTAGACGTACGGAGCTAATGGTAGTCGTTAACTCAGATGAGTACACTAGCAAACTAAACCTACCACTGCAACAAATTACACTATTTGGGAGGGATTTTTTTGGAAAAATACTCTATAGTGACGGATTTGGAATTCCGTCTCAAAAAGTATGAAGTTCCGATGAAAATTCAAACAGTAAAAAAACACTTTTTGTGACAATTTTTGTTTTGGGACGAAATCATTCCATAAAAAAAAATGATATTTTGTGACGGAAACATTCCATGCAAAAAAAAAGTCTTTTATGGACATATTCGTCCGTCCCGACATTCATGTTCGAACTTGAAATTATTAGTTCAAACGATAGGGCATTCTTTACTAAAACTTTGAATGAACATTTAAACATCGCAACACCATTTTCGACTTCCGTTTGAAATGAAAACTATCGTTTGAATTTAAACGAAAATATCGGAATGTAGAAACTCGCGTTCATTCTTAAATTAATCCATTTGAACGCCAAAGAATCTTTTTGGGACGAAGGTTCGTGTCCCGAAAAACTCACTACTGTTCAAACGTATTCATACGCGAACTTTTCTACTCAACACAAAAAATGCAATTCCAACAATCATCAATTTTATCAATTTTTTAATACCGTTAGAACATTATGTGGTATCTGTTCCAACGATTTAGTGACAGTTAAGAAATAAAACGTTGGTTAACGAATGGTTTCAAACGGTTTTTTTCCTATTCGTTTGAACGCGTTTGAACGATCATTCAAATATTACACCCCTGCATCATTTCCTCACATTCTCACGTACCTCTCTCAAAATCTCTCAAACTCTCTCAATCTCATTGCCATTTTATGTCCTTGGATTACATCCTTCCTAGTCCTATACACTCCAGATACGTTTTGTAATGCATTTTAACCAATTAAAATGTGTTTTCTAAGGTTTTTTTTTAATTTCATTTTGCATATTGTATTTGGATTTCAATATCTTAGTAAACTTGAAAAATATCGTTCACTTGATGAATGTGTGTTTCAAGTTAATTTAGGCTTTTATTTATTTATTTTGACGTAGAAAAGTATAGATTTAGCGAGTTTGAAAATGACTGACTCAATTTGGCCATTTTCATTTTCGTGTTGCAATGTTCGATTGATACAGTTTACAATTCGAACGAAATTCTCTAAATGGTGCGTGTAGGCACTGTAGTTCGAACGAGATTGATTTACCCGTTCAAACAGTTTTTGTTCTAAAAGAGTATCTTCTGTTCGATGTTTTGTTTTGTATTTGTTCGATAGTTTAACTTTCATTCAATATGTTATTTTTTGTTACATGTTCGTTCGATGGTTACATATTAGTGTCCGTTCTATATCTATTCCATGTTTATTTTATTTCTCCGTTTGATACTTTATTTACCATTTTTCTGATTTCCGTCGAATGTGATACTTGATTCGTTGTATGCTATTTACCGTTCTAATGATTTTTTTTTCAGATTAACTTAAAATGTTAAAATATTTTACACCGTCTTCCTCTTTTTATGCACAAGTTGTACCTCTAACCATAGTTATGGTAGAGAGGTCTGTTTGCACACACGACTTCTCGAAGTTTGAGTTTGAGGGTTGCACCATCCACCAGATATTCACCCACTATGGATGAGAGCACGTGCTCTCTTTGATCGGCCCCCGTACACATTTTTGGTCCAAGAGTTATACGTTGTGCTATAGGAGGTTGACACTGAAGAGGACGAGTTGGAGGTCCTCATCTGGGGAGTTACGATCAGGATCTCTACTGACATCCTCTCTACCTACTTGTGCATTCCAAGGCGAGTGGGTGCCTATCCTATCGTGGAGCATGCTACGACTTTGTTTGCCGAGAAGATCTTCAAACTGATGATTGAAAAGGAGCAGTACTTAGTCCAGTCATCGGTTCTGCTGAGCTCTTTGCCCGGATTTTGGTGGATGGTCCACCTCATCTTTACCCACAACATTCTCTTTCGGTAATGTTGATGGCAGTGTGTTTCGAGCCGTTCGACCTCCAGCTCTTCGTGTTCCAGACCATGAGGACTGAGGCTTAGTTGACAACCAAAGAGGGTTTGCCATACGGGGTAATGTTGACCTGGTTGATGCTGGATGCTGGCGTAGTGACAAGATGTCATGAGCCGACGTCGATGCAGCTTGACCCCATCAACAGTGTAACTTGTCGACGTTCATTGGTGTATGGATCGAAGTCATAGCGTCTTGAAGATGTGCCACGACACACGCGAGGGTGGTCTAACCTAGGCTATGGAAGAGATGGAGCGTCACATTGTAGGTTTAGTGGAGAAGGTCATTGCTCCAATAATCACCAGCCTGTCATCTATGGAGAAGAGACTCAAGGAGATTGAGTCGATGCAGCTGGAGTTGAGAATGGCTGATGACCTCGATCAGGAGAACATCACTTAGAGGTAGACGATGTCGAGCTTGACTTAGTGAGGAGAAGAAAAAGAAGGCCATATAGTTTTTTTTATAACATTTTGTCATGTATTTATATTTTTATAGACATTCGAACAAATATGTTTGTACATATTATATTATTTGTGCTTGATGATCTAATTTATTTGTTGGTTTATGCATATTTTTTTTTATAATTAAAAAGGAAATCACACGTAATAATAAAATTATTTTCTGTTCTAACGATATAAACTGCTAGAACGGACAACTATTAGACCCTGTCATTTTATACAGATAAAACATTCGAACGGTTACTTATTAAGCTCGAACGTTAATCGGCTGAACGTTAGAATGACCACATAGTAAATCAAATAAAATTATATAATGATTTAAAAATATAAAAGGGATAAAATTATCAAAATCAAATATTTAGTTATCCATATTATTTAATAGCGCCTTACACATATTATGTAATATATAGTATCTTATACATATTATGTAATAGTACCTTAGACTTATTGTGTAGTATATAGTACCTTATACATATTATGTAATTGTACCATATACATATTATTTAATAGTATCTTATAGATATTATTTAATAATACCATATACATATTATTTGAAAGTACCTGATACATATTAGGTAATAGTACCATATACACATTGCATTTATTATACTCCCATACATGTCTTGTGATACATATGTACATGTTTGAATAACATTATCCACGTAATTTCTTATGTACATCATTATGTAGTAATGAGATTTTCATACATGTACTATAATACTTACAATGATAGTAGCATATCATCTGTTAGTAGTAATAGGATTTTTCTACTCTCATACATGTGCTATGATACTTACATCTGTTTGTAATTACTTAGACATCGTTAAGTACAAACACAGTTTCTATACTTAATACTTAACACCCTTATATGTATACTATCATTATTACATAGATAAATATACTGTGTTTATGATACTACACATGTGCTATAATTCGTCTATAGTTAATAACATTATGCTTATAATTTAATTTTATATCATTTAAGCATTATTTAAGTTATTTCTAAAATCGTTCGAACTTTACAAAGCATGAAACGATGTTGTTACATTTTTATAACACGTTAGAACGAGTTTTCAACTTAGAACGTTATTTGAAATCTAACGACGTCGTTAAAATAATAGAAGAATCATTCAGACGTGTGAAAATAGCATTCGAATGATATTCTATGCGCGTTTTTTTTCTTACCCCTTTTTGGCGTACTGTTCTAACGTAACCAATGTAAATTCAACTGTGAGACCACATTTCACCCAAATTCTCAAACCACCACAAATTATCCACAATTTTCTTTTTGTACAGAAATCTTATGCTTTTTTGTCTTATTGTTTTAGGAAAATACTTAAATGGAGCTTTATTGAATTTTGGAGGTAAGTTTTATCAACTAAATCAATGAATTTCTTGTTTTTTTAAGGTATATATTTTTGGTAGTTGTCGACAAAATTGATGTTTAAATGTTTATGGTTAATTTCATATGTATTTAGGGGTGTTGAATGCTTGTCTTAGGAGTAAAAAAAATATGTTTTTGGGATTGATTGAGAGTTTTTTGATTGATGATTCTCGTGGGTTTTATGCAGCATTCGAACACTTTAAAGGTGTTTGTTTGAACGAAAATACTAAAATTGTGAAAGATTATAGCATGAAATGTGTAAACATGAGCCTTGTAAGATTTAAAGTGGAATTTGATCGTCGAAATCTAGCAGGCCAATCATTCTGCCTCCTTCAGATGTATGCACATAGTTTTTGAAAGAGTTTTTAGAAAGAGAAACTCTCGACTAAAAAAGATGTTCTACCTCTCAAATGAAACTTTGAGCTATTTATAATGGCTAATTCTGAGCTTCAACTCTGCTTATACATGAGATCCTTAAACATCTCGAATCTCGGCCGTAGGATAATCATGAAAAACTATTTTTTTCATTTACGTCCCTTATTTTCTGTATTCAGAATTTATGGGCTTCTACAAATTATTATCATGTTCATTAACATATCACAATTGACCCCGAGATAGTGGGACTATTTTTTTTAAATTCCTTTTACTAATAATTATTTTTATATTTATCCTTCCACCGTACTATATTTCACATGAATTAATAGGACTGGAATAATATCACCGGTTAAGTCCCTAGCTCATGTAATTATTAGTTTAGAATTTGTAACTCGTTGGACTCTCAAATTCTTTACAAAATAATTTCATAAATAAATATAATACATAATTATTTATTAATTTCAAAAATTATTTTCACAAAATTCAACTAGCGAGTGATTTCTTTTCATGTCCAATTCGATATAGATATATTGAATATACTGTCTCACCAAGAGACTAGTGGATTCATTGTTGAGCATTTACACAAGTCCATTTATCATTACCAATGGCCAACGTTGTCTGAAATATTTGACCATGAAAAATCATCACCAAATGACTGTCAAAGCACAAGTACACAACAAACAGACCTGTATAAACCTCTCAGGTCTAAGGATACAATAAACTAATTATGCTGAACATTTCTCAACATCAGTGATCACTTTCAGAATGTATCCATATTTGATCTCGTTCAGTGAATGTTCTCTTAAAGTGCATCCACTCATCTGCTTATGGGCACTACCTCAATGACGGAGTCCGTCATCCTATTTAATAGAGGCGCAACGAGTGTAAACTATTTGTACATAAATATGTCCCTCGATCTAGAACAACTGTCAAGTGAACAAGAAACCGAAAAGTCATACTCCTCGCCTCTTGTGTTACAACATTATACCCAATAACTATTAAATACATGTCACAATAAAAAGGCAATTATCTCATAATTATTCTAATAGATGGTTTTGACAACTTTATCCTTCTCGAGCATTCAAATTTGACATTGATGAAACATGAATGATGATGTGAACTCTCTGGTTTCAAACTTTTGAAGTTTTCTGAGGTTGACCTTAGGATTAGCTCTGACAGGATGAAGGGCAAAACATTCTAAGAAATAGCTTTTTCCTTTACCTGATATCTCTCATTAGTCTTCATCTACATACCAATGACTAGAATAGAGAGAAGTACACTACAGGACTACTGAGCTGTGCCTTAAAAAAAAAGAAAAAAAAAAGAAAAAAAAAGAGAAAAGAAAAGAATAAGAGCAAAAGAAAGGGGCAACTTAAGTTGTTACTAAGTCAAGGGCTAGAAACAGTTGCCCAAACTTTGGGGGTTTGGAAAACTCAACAACACTTAAGAGCAGAGTTGGCGCGAAAACTGCTAGACCCTTCAGCTTTGAAGTAGTTAGGATCAATATTGATCAATCTTAAGGTCGAAACTCTTTTGGACAGCCAGTGGTAGAAATGAGGACTAAGAGAGAGTCAAGGTGATAAATTGTAACTTCTCTAGACGTTTTGCCTCAATCCTATTAGGAGGAGATACTAAGTATTTCGAAGATGCTGATATTGTTTGAAATTGTGAGAGGTAAAGTCATTGTGATTGAGAATTCTTTTGATTGACTGATATGCTTGTGAATGAATTATTGTCTCAATGCATTATTTTGTTAAATTACTTTTTCGCTATTTTTTGCTAAGGGACTAGCAAAAAGATAGTTGGGGGGGTGTGATTATATCACAATTTTGCTAATTTATCACTTGAGAAAGTTCCACAATTACAACATTTCCACTAGAAAATGAGAAAATTATGCCTTGGGCATTAGTATGAGGCAAATTGTTAATTTTGACAAAAACAAGTGTAATTGATTAAATTTAAGTTATTTATTTTCTCTCCTCTCACCATATTTTCATGTCTCCATTTTTACACCTAATGGACTCTTGTTATTCTTAAAATAGGTGAAAGCCCATCAGCCATAGGCCCAATCGGATTAGTAAATGACCTCCCTTTATGGGAAGGAAGACAATTCGGCCCAGGGAAGCAAGACAATTCGGCCCACTCCGTGAGGAACAAAGAGCAGCTGGACCCGTGACCTGCAGAAGTTAAACCCGAAATCTGTAAAAGAAAAGATGTGGAGCCGTGAAAAGGAGAAACGCTGGGCTGAGATTTGTACATGGGCTGACCGAAACTTTAAGAGAAGCAAGGATAGCCGTGAATTGCAAAAGGGCCGAACCAATCAGAATTTGTAAAGAGAAGAAAGGCTGACCGAAAAAAGGGAGGGCAGCAATCGGTGGCCTTTGTTTTATGAGGTGGAATAGAAGTCACGGAGAAAAAATAGGGTTTCATGCGGTTCCTTTTGTATTCGGCATCTTTTGTCTTTTGCTAGGTTTTTGTTTTTCATTGGACGGCAACTTTTGTTTTCATGGAGTAGCCTTTCTTTTCTACGAGTGTAGCTTTTGCTTTTCTGCGGTGGCTATTGTTATTTGGTGGAACAACAATTACCGAAGGGAGAAAAGTTTCTTTCCGTGCTTTTTGTTCTTGCCGTGCTGTTTTTCTGTTGTGCCTTTTGAATATTCATTCGGTGACTTTTTGTTTTATTAGGCAGTTTTTGTTTCAAGCGGAGATAGGTTTTTGTTTTCTACAAGCGGTGGTTTTCTTTCTTCTGTTCTTGCGTTTTCTTTTTGTTTCTTCGGTGGCTTTTGACTTATTTTCTTTTACAATTTTTAGAATAAATCTTGTTGCATTTGGTTCTTTATTTGAGAGTTATTTTCATTGCATTATTTGGCTGTTGTGTTGATCGAATCTTCTATTATTATTGCACTTTCATATTAATTGCAAAATATTCTAGATTTGAGTTTGGATCGAATGCCATGTTCCTTGTTTATTGTTTTGGTTGAATGATTAAAGTTCTATTTTATTTCTTTAATGTTAGATTAGTATTTAAGTTTGCGTTTGCTAATTCCATTTCATGCTATTTAATTATCGTGTTTGATTGTTAGTTTTTCATTAATCTCCTAGCGTTTAGATTAATCACAAATCAAAAATCTCAAAATCATGGATGGTAACCTAAAACCAAACTTTTCCCTTTGTAAATATCATTTTCATTGTAAATAGAACATAGTTTTCTCTTATCGTAATGGTGATGGGAATGAAAGATTGAACACATCGTTCCTTGTGGAGATGACCTAGGACTTCCCTAGTATTACTTGACAACCTCCTACGCTTGGGAGTAATTCACTAATCATTTTTAGCCGAGTCAAGTTTTTGGCGCCGTTGCCGGGGAACGGTTAGTTCAATTGACATTCTATTGCCATTATTTTTTTCTTTATTTCCTTTTTACATTATTAGTTGTTGGTTCGTTAGTTCATTTCTGAGGTCTGAGCTTATAGATCTTACATTGGACTCGGACGAGGAGGTTTAACATCCCTCTTAGGCTTGTTAGAATATTTTCTCCAGAGTTTGTTCCTGTGTATCAAGAAGTTTCTGAACTTGTAGCCTTTTTGTAGTCACGGGAGGATGTAGCTCAACTTTTAGAGTTGCCCTTATTATGTCAAGTTTTCAATCTCCTTTCTGATGTTTTTCTCATCTTTTATCTCAAGCTTCTTAGTTCTACTCATAAGCTTATGATCCGATACTTCTGACTTATTCAAATTTTATTATCTCTCTAACCTTTTGTAAAACGTAGAGTTTTTACCTTATGACCTTTTTTTCAACTTCCCATTACGATTTATACGCTTTCCGCTAAGTTCCTTGATAAATCGACTACGACTCATGACGACATAAGTGCCATAATCCTCGTCTTTGTGCATACCATTACTATAGGTGAGCCTAGGGATAAGTATGAACACGGGACGTGACAATAACAGAGAGTTTTACCCATAGTATTGACTTAGTTTGGTTGATCCCCAAGCTGAGTATGATCTGCACAACCTTTTCATGGGGTTAAACGTGACCAATAGTTATTGCCAAAGGAATTTTCAATAGTATTATAATCAAAGACAAAATTTGTTTTACAGTTCTAATTATGTGTTATTTGGATTGAGATTTACTGTTTTCTATTGATTTTCACTTCATACATATGGCTCCTGAAGTGCACCCTATCATAATGATTTTACTTACTAAGTAGTCGAACTCAGCCCTTATCTGTTCTCTATTTTCAAATTATATTTAGGAGAATACCGACAGTCATGTTAGATGACGCCAGGGTGGTAGTTGAGAGAAAGATTAGAATTTCAGTTAGATTGAGTGTTTTGTTTCTAAATTTCCAGTTTGTAAAGCATTTTAAACGAAGTATTTTTATTCAGTTGTTTTGAATTTTTAAATGAGAATTTGTTATCCATATTATTTATTTTGTGATGACTGATTTCTACCCCCACCGGTTTTCCCTGGTTTTATGCATAGCAGTAACCTTCTTACTCTCACTCCCCATGCTTGTACTTACCTCCTAGGCTCATGTATTGTAATTGCATGCACAGAAGCAAAGATTAAAGCACGATGAAAACTTTTAGGATTGCTTAAATGCCCTCGAATTTACTTAGCCGAAGACTTGTGAATAAAACGGGTACTTTTGAAAATGGTCATTGTTAAAAATATAAAATTCATTATCCGATTAAAAGACTTATGAGTAAATGGAAAAATCATATAAAATATTGCATCATTATAATTTGTACTTATTTAGGAAATCATATTAACAAAATAAATTAAAAATTGGTTGGTATCGTAAAAAGATTAAAGGAAATTAATAAAACTTGTACAAAGAAATCAATATAGAGAAATACACATTTGTCCTTTAACTGAACACGATTTGGTAGAAAAGAGTCTTTCGATAGGACTACGAAAGAATAGGCCTAAGATATACAAAAATGTGAGCTTCCTAAACCAGCCTAGCCTATGCAACTGTGTTTCAAGGATCAAAAACAGTTTTGAAACACTGCCATCAAAAGAAAATAAAAGAAACAACTCTAGCATTACAAAACAGACCCTGAACTTTAGTCATCGTCCTCGGTATCCGAGGTGAGGTCAATTACTTTGTCGTCCGGTATAATTGTAACACCCTCCACCTGAGGGACCGGGGGAGATGAGTGAGTGACAGTCGGCTCGAGTGGAGTATCCACCCAGACAACGTCTTTTGGGCTGGGGACAGGGAAATCCGTCAGGCACCAGTAGGGCTCATACTCCATTGTCACCTGAGAGTCATCCCATATCCACACTCGGATCTGCAGGAATACGTCGTACTAGCTTTAATAACTGTAAGGTAAATACAAATAGAAATGGAAAGGTGAGTCGTACAAACTCAGTAAGTTCGTGGAAGGGCATGCTATGCATTCAAACATGTAACCCACATACCGAACGATAACGTAAAGGTAATAATTCATTACAACTATTGCAAGGAAATAATGCAATGATGCATGAAATACACTCCGTTCATCATAAGAGTTCCTGAGGTATTCTTGGTGTCTGCTTTGTTCATCCTTGGAGTCTGTTGTGCGTCCCTCCTCTCCTTGTAGGACTTGTCCTGTGCCACTTGCACCAAGACCCTATTGATGCAAAAGCGCCCCTTTGGAAGCCAACCCACTCCCTATAGTGGGGGGTTGCACTTTCCCAATGTGTCTGTTACAGTTACCCTTACTTCAGGAATTATCTCGCGAGCTTGGGGATCCTCACACTTGTTCTCCCTCTCTTGTCATGTATGCAATTGATGCTCAAATATTGCGTATAGTGGAAATTCAAACATACATTGCGATAAGTTCAAGGAAATTATCACCAAGGTACTTAAATGAAATTAAATGCTTGACTAAAGTTTACAAGCAATTCACTTAAGTGCTAAGTTAATGGATTTTTTCTTTTTATTAGAATTAATTATTTTATAAACATGTGGATCATTATTAAATTAATAAATCTTCTCTAAAGTCTATGGATTTGGGCCTCTTGGGCCTTCTTGGACACTATTTAGTCTACTCTTGAGATTCTAAAACTTAATGGTCTCATTTCGGGTGATTGGGCCTAAAGTCCATTTAGGCTACTAAACGGCCTTTGTGATTTGAGACCCTATTCTTTGCACTACGAAATTGTTCACGTTGACTTGTATAAAACTGGAGTCTATTAACTACACATCCAGAATACGAAAGTACTTGTCGATCTGGTCCTGATGCTAGTGTGTATAAATCATCTGACACCATGGCTGGATATAAATTGCGCATCATTTGTATCTAAAATAATATGTATGAGACATTGAAAAAAGTAAATTAAACAATAAAATAGCTATACGTTCTACTTAGGTGATAAATACCTTTTTTTTAAACCACAAAGGTAATTATGCTTAGTGCCTTCGATCAACACCTACATGTGATTGCTATTTGAGTTCGTGTAGATGCTCGCTGCAAACAAATGTTTGTAAAACTAGCGCACTAGAAAAACTTTGAAACAAAACAATGAAATTATGATAAGTCGCTTACTCTTAATGGGGGCTAAGTTTTACAGAATTTTTAAGTACATACGACTTTGCTTTGGTGAACTCCTTCCTATTCAAATCATGGCCCTTGCCTGCTCATAACAAAGTAACATTTACAGCAAACACAGAAAGACGGTCCATCTACCCTCCATGGTCATCTACATCAAAATAATTTCTCGCTTTTCTATTGAATTGGGTCTCAACCCCACCGAATTACATTGAGCAAAATGTTAGACAATCATTCAGCACTAACTCTCTAATATAGACCCCTCAACCAGTGCCTTATTCTTCACTAAACGCTTCATCTTCCTCATATACCTTTATGTTGGATACATCCACCAAAATTGTATGGGCCCCGCAAGTAAAATATTTCGAGACAAGTGGACAGCTAAATGGACCATGATAGTGAAAAATGATGGGGAAGATATGTGCTCCAACATACAGAGGATCAAGACCGGTAAAACAACACTCTGGTCTCCCCTCCTTTTGGAACAAGACCTTCTTCTCATAGCACCGAATGTTGGCACCATGCTTCGCCAACCAATCCATACCTAGAATGATATCGAATCCTCCCATCTCCATAACAATCAAATCGGCCAGCATGACTTGCCCTTCTACTTCTATCGGATAGTCCTTCACCATCCGGCTACATTTGACTCTTCCCCCAGCGGGCGTCAACACAAGGACATCACAATCTAACAGCTCACTGGGTAAGGCATGTGTCTTGCAATATGATGATGCAATGAATGAATGTGTGGCCCCTGAATCAAACAGAACTAGGGCTTCCCCCTGGGGCAAAGGCAACTTACCTGCCACCACTCGATTCTGATTCTCCGCATCCTCCGGAGTCAATGCATATAACCTCGCTTGCGTTGGGCCTCCTTGCCTCCTTGCATTGTTCTGCTGCGGGGGTCGGGGTGCTTGGTTCGAGTCGTCTGTATTCCTACAGTCTCTGGCAATGTGACCAGGCTTCCCACATTTGAAACATAAGCCCTGCCTGTACTCCCCTAGATGTCTCCTATTGCACTTGTTACACAGAGGAAATTGGTTCCCTCCGGCATTCTGAGCTCCACCTGGCCTCTGATTCGGCCTCTGAGGCTGCCTCTGTGATGACTCGGGCCTACTCCTCTTCCAGGGCATCTGCGGAGTGGTTGGGTTGGAAGGAGCCTTCCTCTTCTGCTGGTCATGATAGGCTGCAATTCTCTGCAGTCCTCTTTCCACTATCACCGCCCGTTCTATCACCTCGGCCAGGGTTTTAAGGTTATGGCGATGAATTTGAGGATCCAGTTGTGTAGAGCTCTCGAAAAATGAGGTAGATAACAAACGTTGGCATTTAGACATTTCTTAATCCGTAAAAAAAAGGCAAAAACAAAAAAACTGCCAGCTAAAAACACTGTACGGTGTCATATAGCATTCGCTTAGCAAATAAAACAGTGCCTTCTTATCCAAAGAACCTTTAAGATGCTTATCATACATCCGAACGGTTCATAAAACGATCTAGTTTTAGGGAACAAACATGAACACGCTATCATAACTGTCCACAACAAAAAATGTGAGCATGTGTATATATGCTAAATTAAACGACAACGTATAATTGAAAAACATCCCCAAGCGAAAAAGACGCCGTCAGAACATCTAAAGAAATGACCTAGTTTCAGCAAATATACGTGCGCATGCTAAGATAACTGTCTGCAACAAAAATTCCATTAAAAACCAAGTTTTTAATATGTACTTACATATCATAAACAAAACGACAGAATATAACGGACAAAATTCTGCATGCAAAATAAGTCGTCCAAACCAATAATAAAACAACCCAATTTAGTTAACAAACGTGTGCTTGCTAGAATAACCGTCTGCAATGTAAATACTACTAAAAAATGAATTTTTAACATTTGTATATATACTAGACAAAACGACAGAATATAACAGCTTAACGTACGCACGCGACAAAGTCACCATCAGAATGTTTGGTGAAAAACGACATAGTTCGAAACACATTAACACAAGTAAAAATCTTAAATTAAATGACTGCATATAATGCCAACATCGTTCACACATCATACTAATAACGTTCGCATGACCATCTTAAAACGATGGCTTCAACCGTCAACACGTGTCGTGGGGAAGAGGATCGAGTCGACTCAGCCATGGCCGACCTCACTTCCACCTCCAAAACTCCCCCAAACCAACACCAAACAATTCAAACGTAACTGGATATGAAGAACTCCATAAAATGGGACGAAAAGCATGATTGCTGGACGAGAAACGTGAATGCACGTCTGAGAAAGTTGAGAAAATGGTACTAAATGGCCGGTGTATAATGTCATTCAAAAGAGTTATGTGCGTCTTTAAAATCCATCCACACCGTACGAATGAACTGCTCATGCCGTGCAGACATTTCCATTTTCCACGTTGACCAATCAGATTCCTACGCATTATATTGCAAATTCTAAACTGTTAGTAAAATCTTCTGGAAATTATGGTGTTCAGACGGTATGAGTCAGTGCAGACGGCTACCAGTGGGCAAACTTCTGGAATGTGCAATAAGGAGTACGACCAGTCGCTGAAAATAATAGCCACACATGAAGAGAATGAAAAATGTCATATTTTTCTCCCTTAATGTTTAGTCTTTAGACTTATTTGGTGTCTAAGTGTACTCATTATTCTTATGTTTTGATTTAGGATACAAATGGAGGCGTTAAGTGCAAAACGAATTTGTAACATTGATTGTAATTCCCTATATCACCTTCTTTCTTCTTTTCTTTCCCCATACTTTTTTCACCAAGATTAAATCAATTATGGAACTAACGAATTAAGAATGAAAACATGTTCCATTTCAGCAGTCATAGCCATACCATAAATTCACACACCCCACACTTATTTCTTACACACCCATACATATCATAATGATGAACAATGCTCCACTAGCTGTACTGCTTCGGTAAAGGCATTGTTTTTTGGGTTTAAATCTTGTAACGTGGGTTAATGATAAACTAAAAAAAACCAATAAAGTTCAAAGGGGTTCAATAAGGGGTAGCATTAACTACAAGGTAGAAGATTTGGCTTATGTAGCTTATAACAAAGAGGGCCTCAATCAATCATGATCATGCATGCATGTGTCAATATGACCTCGAAGAGAGTGAAGGCAAGTTCTAGAAAAAAATCTATGGAAGAATATTTCACGTTAGAGAAAATAGGGAGACTGATATGGATGTGTAAGTATAAAGGCTCAAAATCTCACCGACTTTTGCCTACCAAATTTAATCACTACCATTCTCAAGGAAAATAACTAGACTAATTAATTCTAGGTTGGAAGATTACATATTCAATCATGCTAAGATTTTTTCAAGCTTAATTGAACATTGGTCATGACATACACAACTAAAAATGGCTGAAAACCACAAAAACAAAAAACAAAACTCTCCTTTTTCTGTCAATTATTTTTGAAAACCATGCTTCTTTTATTTTTTAAGCAAGATACAAACACAACCTAAATCCCCTCCCACATACTTAAAAATTCCATTGTCCACAACCTAAGGTGAAATGAAAATAAAAGGCAAAAAAGACCAAGATATAATTGCGAAAATAATCAACAGTATAAATCGCCTCCCAAGCAACGCCTTTGTTTATTGTCGTTGGCTCGACTCAATGCTTCCTTCTTCAATCTGTATAAATCGAATCCTCAAGGTCCAATTTGTCACATTCTCTCCTTGGAAGTTTTCATAGAAATGCTTAAGTCTATGGCCATTCACCTTGAACACTTTGGAAGTTGCTAAACTTTGAATTTCAATTGCTCGATGAGGAAAAACATTATTAACAAAAAAAGGTCCAATCTAACGAGAACACAACTTACCCGGAAAGAAAAAAAGCCTTGAATGGTATAGGACTTTTTGACCAACTTCAAACTCCTTTCTAGAGATCGTCTTGTCATGAAAAAGCTTTAGTCTTTTCCTTGTAAGTTTTTGCGCTCTCATAGGCATCATTGCGAATTTCCTCTAACTCTTATAATTTCAACTTCCTGTGTTTTCCACTTTCATCCATCTTCAAGTTGAAACTCTTGATAGCACAATAAACCTTGTGTTCGACTCGACTGGAAGGTGACATGGTTTCCCAAACACCAATCAATAAGGTGACATACCAATGGGCTTCTTACACGAAGTCCTATACGCCCACAAGGCATCATCCAAGCGCAAACTCCAATCTTTTCAATTAGGATTGACCGTCTTTTTAAGTATGGACTTGATCCCTCGATTTGACACTTCCACTTGTCCACTAGTTTGGGATGATAGGCTGGTACTTTCTACACAAGGTCTCCACAGTTCGATTGCCAAACTGAGTCCCTCGATCACTTATTAGAGCTCTTGGAATTCCAAACCAAGAGAATATGTTAGTCGTGATAAAATCTGTAACAACTTTAGAATCATCAGTCCTAATAGCTCTAGCTTCCACCCATTTTGATACATAATCAACAACAAGTAAAATATGAATATAACCGAAACATACAAGGAACGATCCCATGAAATCGATGCCCCAAACATAAAAAAAATTTCAAAAAATAGTATGGGAGATTGTGCAATTCCTTTGGGATATATTACCTGTCTTTTGCCAAGGATCGCATGACTTACAGAAAGAAGATGAATCTCGGAATAAAGACGGCCAACAAAAACGACATTCTAGCAATTTTTTGCTGTCCTCTTAGCTCCAAAATGACGTCCACAAGCATAAGAATGACAAAAGATGATAATAAAATTAATTTCATTTTCAGGAACGCACCTTCTTATCACTTGATATGCACAACACTATAATTCCTAGGATTAAGGCAATCCAAGAGGGGGTGAGTTGAGTTTCCAAACTTTTTCACTTTTAGCCCCCAAAATCGTGTTTGCAAAGTAAAGCCTAATTTAGCACAAGTATTTAAGAAAGTTTTGACGCGATAAGTAAATAAGTGCTAAATGTAAAGAGTATGGTTTAGAGAAGCAAACTCGTGATTTTTAGGTGGTTCGGCAAACCCGCTACATCCATCCCTCAAGCTCTTTTACCGAGCCTTGAGTTTTTCCCACTATCTTCGAAATAGCGTACACTCTAGCTTCCAGGTGCTAGAGAAACGTACAAGGTTTTTCCGGGCTCAACACTTACAACCCAAGTGGTTTTTCGGGCGCACTACTCACAACCTAAGCAAGCTTGAGATATACCTTCTCTAACCTTCTTCTTTAGTGAAAAACCTCACTAAAGGAATCATTTCTCTTGGATAAGAATATAAAAAAATAAACTCTCTCAAAGAGTGGATATGAAATTGGAAAACTCTATCTCTTTGATTCACACAATGACAACGATGTGGAAATGTAATTTGTGTGAATGATATGAAAAATATGGAATAAGAAGGTTTAATATATTTCTCAAGCTATCTAAATGATATGTGATCGTTCTCTTTTATTTTTGACGTTAGGAAGGTCTTTTTACAGGCCATAATAGAAAACTAGTCATTTATAGCCGTTAGGGATCGTCTGTCAAAATGAGCCGTTCGACCGCTTAAAGTTACTGTTACCCAACTGTCACAATGTCAGAAGCACAACAAATATTTTTTCAAAAGCACATATCGGTCTACCGCTTCATCGGCCGGTCGAGCTCCTAAACTTAAGCACATGATCCAATTCAATTAATACCACGTTTTTGACAACTTTGAAACATCCAATTTTAAAGATTAACTTCCCATAAGTTTACAAAAGGTTTGAAAGTTTGATTGAGGTGTTTTGAAACCATTTAAAAACATGTTGATCTTTCAAGCAAGAGGTAAAACGGTTTATGCACGTTTTGAAAGATATGCAAGCGTGTGATTCAAATCCTTGTCAAAAGTGAAAATAATAGTTATAAGGTTTTTATCCAAAGGTCTTGAATCTTCACTTTTGAGCTCCTTGCATCTTCTTGATCTTCAATCTTCTAGTCTTTTGCTCTTTGATGAAAATGAATTTGTCTTTGAAGATGTCTATTTTATAAACTTAGCCATTTATTGAAATCATCGAAATATCCATTGTGAATAAAAGCCAACGAACACTTCCATAAGTATGGGTCCCGCACACAGTATTTGACATCACTCTTGATCTCATATCTTTGAGCCTTAGAAAAACCAATAGATAACATATTAGTAACAAAATAATTTACAATATTCACATGCCAACGCAAAGTGTTAGCCCAATGTTGTTTGACAAACAATCCATAAATGATTTTGATGATAACAAAATTTCTAAGTTTCAAAGACTTTTAGATTTTACATTGTCAATCCACAATTTCCAATTTGTATTTTAAAAGGATTGAGGTTTCACTCACTAAAATATTTCTAAGTGCACTTGAACACCATTACACAATTTGATAAGATCAATTTTTCTTATTCTAGGTGTTTAAAGAAAGTTTGAATGGTTTGGACTATATTGAGCTTTCCACTTGCTTATTTGGCTTAGAGAGTCATTCCACACTTTTGTGCCTGTGAGACCCCAAACTTCGTTTTTGCTATTTTCCTATGTATTCGTTTTGATTTAACTCAAGGGGCCATGTTTTGGCCAATGTATGACTTAAGTTTAATGCTTATGATACATTAATTTTCTTATGAAAGTTCATTTTAAGATTTCCTTTAGATACTGTCTTTATCATTGTGAAAGTTTATGAGTGCAAGTCTATTATTATTATTTTTCCTAAGAGCCGAATTTTTCAAGGTAGAATTCTTTTATGAATTCATTTTTCCATTGCTTATTATTATACTCTATAATTTATGACGTTACATATATGAAGAGAATTTTATTTCTCATTGCCGAAATTCTCTAAGTAGAAATCATGGTATAAAAATCTATAATTATGAAAATCATGTTGAGCATATAGATTATTATGTGCCTTTATTAGGTAGGCTTAAGTATCATTACAGAAAATTAAGTGGTAAGTTATTAAGTTTATAAGATAGCTCGATAAATAATTTAAAAGAGATAAATCAATGTGCTTATCATAGTGATAAGCTAGAGAGTTTATTAGGGAGATAAGCTATTGTGATTATCAAAGAGATAGGTTAGAGTGTTTATACTAGAGATAAATTGATATGTTGTTGCTGATAAGCTAATGTACAAATATTAGAGATAAGCCAAGGTACCTATGTGATAAGTGGTAGGTGAAATGAAAAGAAGAGAAAAGTGAATTAGAAGAGAAGAATTTCGTGATAGACAAAGTGGGAATTTGAAATAGCTATAGAGTGCATCACGTGAAGGCTTAGAAAGCAAAGAAATAAGAAGACAAAGCATTTAATGTGCCACCCATCCAGCCAATGGCTACTGTCGATGGAACCAAGGGAAATTTTCCCCTTGCTCATAATCTTGGCCAAGTCCATTTGGCCGAACTCTTCACCCATCCTTGTCTTTCACGCCTCACACATCTCTCAACCTCACTTCCTCATTTCAGCTTGCCCTTGTTCTCTTAGCCGAACCATTACAGCTCCAAGCTTTGCCTTGGTTTCTTCAAGCTTTTCCAGCAGTTGTTCATCTCCTTTCTGTCACTTCAAACCTTCATCTCAGCACCTATAAACACTTATCTCAGTCCTAGAAACCATCCAAGTGAGAGAAACTGAAAGCTTAAGGAGTAGAAGTTTCTGTTGTTTAGCCGAGTGCTATAGTTGGTGGTAGAGGTAAATACTTAGTCTTTGCATGTGCTGTTTTGATTGTTTTCCTCCATAGGTTCTGACCCTAAATACTTTTATGCTAGGTGCTCTCTTCCCTAATCAGCTTGTGTTCAACACCAAGGTAAGGCCGAATATGGTTAGTAGTTGAAAATGTTGATGGCCGAACCTTGCATGTTCTGTTTTTCTTTGATTTGGCCAATATCTTTTGCTATCATTTTGTATATATTTGTTAGATCTAAATAGGTT
Source organism: Myrica gale (assembly GCA_963930655.1). Taxonomy (NCBI): domain Eukaryota; kingdom Viridiplantae; phylum Streptophyta; class Magnoliopsida; order Fagales; family Myricaceae; genus Myrica; species Myrica gale. The sequence continues at coordinate 8,577,468 of OZ005619.1, read as the reverse complement.
GGGTCTGCTGGAATTAGGTTGTGATGTGGTTGATGGAGGAAGGGATTAATTGGAGGTTGAATGTATTCTTGCTTGAGGAACTCCATGCATGTTTGAGTATTGTGTAGATATGGACATTTCCTGTTGATTAACACCTCCTAGGTTGTGAAATTGGTTGCTGGAGGTTGGGAATATATGTTTGGATTGCATGCACATAGGTTGTTGGTGGCCGAATGGCTTAGAAGTGAAATATAGGTTGATGGCCGAATGATTAGAGTTAGAGAACCCTAGGTTTGATGCCATGGTTTGGCATAATTTTTTCATGCAAATAGAGATCACTAAATAGATAGAATGGAGGTTCATTAATGACATTATGAGTGTTAAGTTAAGATGGAAAGAAACCCTAGGTAAAACCGGATTAGCAAGTGAGAATTTGATTGCAAGTACATATGTAAATGACTATGGCCGAATATATGGAAGTGCAAAAAGGAAGTTTTATTGTGTGATGTAAAACTTAAGTATCATATGAAAAGAAGGGTGCCAAGGGTTGGATAGTAGATGGAATAAATAATCATGGATTAGCCATGATTAGAGTTGGATAAGACGAAGTAGCTAGTTAACAAAGAATAGCCTTGATTAAGATATGGTTATAATCGATTGCAAGCCATGTAATTATGTTACTTAGGGCTTTGGTCAGCAACCTATCTTAAGGGATTAATGTGAAGAGGAGTAAATCAGCAAGTGTATAAGGTCAATTGGTGAATTTGATGGACAATAGGTTTGATCAAGTCAAAGGCAAGGAAATGGAGTTAGACACTATATGAGTTGCTGATTTGAACTTAGGATTCTATGATGTTGTATGTTGATTTCTTTCTTCAAGGTTTTATGAAAGTTTAATTATGTAACCCTTTGAAAGATAAAATAGTATTTTCAGATATGTATCCTTGGTAAAACCGAAACTATTATAAGTATTATTTGAATGTTTTTATGATTAAATTCTTAAGCATCTAAGAGGTATTTGAATCGCTTGTAGGCGACCTTCATACCAATACTCAAAGGAGGCCAAGGTAAGTGAATTTTAAGTATAAACTTACATTTTTGCGAAACTGGAATGATACGCTGCATAGTTTCATGAATAAGCATGACATTTCAAGCATGTATGACATGACACGATCATTACATGATTTTCTAAAAGAGATTTTTATGCAATGACATATGAGAAGTTTTATGATAAGTCAAGTCAAGTTAAGGGCTCTGGTCGGTACCGTACCATCAAGATGGACTTCCATACCGAAGGACGAATGCGAGAAGGTTGGGTGAATCCTAAGAGGTTGTGAAACCATATTGAAGGACAAATGTGAGAAGGTGTGGACCTCCAAGGGTCGTGTCTAGCCATCAGGCCTGGGGCTACTTCAAGGGCTAGCTCGACCAAATGAAATGTCCCCAAGGGTAAGGGAGACGGTTCCGATGGGAACGCACAACCCTGACTTCATGGGATAAATGGAGCGTAAGTAGCCCACAAGTCAAGAAGGAATTACTTTTCAAGGGCCATGAGCCAATTTCAAGAACAAGAACATGTTTTACGATCAAGAGCATATGCATAACCATGAGACATGCATGTACATCATGATTTACGAATTCTCATGATATTCAAGTTCAAGTTTTAAGATCATGTTTTCAAGTTATGTTTTTCCCTTACTGAGTCTTTTTTACTCACATTTTTTTAAAAAAAACTGTATCATTCCAGATGACTCAGGTGAAGGAAGTCAGGAGGACTATCTGACTTAGAGAGAAGACATCTTGTATTTTGTTGGAATGACGGTTGACAGTTGTGGTCCGTCACTTAGATTATGTGAACCTTTGTGTTATGTAATAAAGATATTAAACCTCTTTTAAGATCTATTATGTAAGGTTAGTTGAGTTTGGCCCGTCTCTCTCTCGATCCTATTTTTCTTTTCGCTGTTTGTATTAGGAGGTTCACTGGAGTAAACCTCTAGGGTTGCTCGCGGCTGTCACGGTCCCTGCGGGACTGCGTTCGGGGTGTGACAGTGCCTCATTTGGCTTAGAGAGCCTTCATTGTACCCATCCATTGTAAAACATTTGAGTGTTGGGAAAACACTTGGTCCTCTTGTGAGAGTAGAAGAAATCCTCTAGGTTGTGAGGATTTGTGGGAGTGAGTTAAAGTGTAAGCTTGAAAAACACTTTTTAAAGGTTCCTTAGCACCCGAGAAGCTAAGGGATATTTGCTATTGGAGAATAGTGAAGGAAGCCCAAGGAAGTCAATAGCCTTGGGGGTGGATGTAGGTAAGCATTGGCCGAACCATCTAAAATTGCGGTGTCGTCTCTGTAACTCTATCTCTCTCATTAATCGTTTCATATTCATACTTTGTAGAGATTTATGCTTTATAATTATTTGCTTATATTTGACATAGCATTTGACACATTTAGATCAACATTCTTATTTGTTAAAGAGGGATAGTTTTTAGATCTGCATATTTATCGAAAAAGTGATAAGTTTTTGAAAAACTCAATTCGCTCCCCCTCTTGGGTTGTTAATTAGACTCATACAAAGAATAACTGCTTGTTAGGGAACATTTCCTACAGAAGAAGATCATCCTACACATGAACTAAACGACTTAAATGATCTGCGACACGATTTTTTGTCCCTCTTTTATCTTTGATCGCCAAATTAAATTCGCTCAAGAGAAGTATCCATCTTATTAATCTTGGTTTTGCCTCTTTCTTCATCATCAAATAACGAAGAGCTGCATGATCAGAGTAAAAATGACTTTAGTACCAAGCAAATAAGATCGAAACTTTTCTAAAGCAAAAACAACAGCTAAAAGTTCTTTTTCAGTCCAAGAATAATTTCTCTGGGCATCATCTAAAGTCGTTGAAGCATAATAAATGGCATGAAACGCTTTTCCAATTCATTGACCCAAAACAACGTCGACTGCATTATTACTTTGGTCGCACATTATCTCAAAAGGAATGTTCCAGTTGGGGGGCTATATAACTGGGGTAGAAGTCAACAATTCCTTCAGCTTATCAAACGCCTTTTTACACGCGTCATCGAATTCAATACCCATATCCTTTTGTAGCAAATTTCATAGGGGTAAGGCTATTTTGGGGAAGTCCTTGATGAATCTTCAATAAAAACTTGCACGTCCAAGAAAATAACGAACTTCCTGCACACTAGTGGGATAAGGTAAAGATTGAATAATATCAACTTTAGCTTTATCTACCTCAATTCCCCTAGAGGAAACAACATGGCCCAAAACTATACTTCGTTCAACCATAAAATGACATCTTTCAGAATTTAACACAAGGTTAGTTTCTATGCATCTTTGAAGAACAACTGTAAGGTTATGTAAATAATTATTAAAGGAGTCTCCATAAACTGTGAAATCATCCCCAAAGACTTCTATAACATGCTCAATATAATCTGAAAATATGCTAACCATACACCTTTGGAACGTGGCTAGGGCGTTGCAAAGGCCAAAAGGAGTGCAAGGATATGCAAAAATCCCGAATGGGCATGTAAAAGTCGTATTTTCTTGATCCTCTGGACCAATTGCAATCTGAAAATAACCATCAAGGAAACAATAGTAAGATTGACAAGCTAACCTTTCAAGCATTTGATCAATAACAGGTAAAGGGAAGTGGTCCTTGCGAGTTATAGCATTTAATTTTCTATAATCTATACAAACCTTGTCACCCCATTCTGAATACGGGTAGGAACTAACTTATCATTTAGATTTTTCACAATAGTTATTCCTGTCTTTTTAGGAACCACTTGAACCAGGCTAACCCAATTGCTATCTGAAATTGGATAAATCACTCCAACTTGAAGAAGTTTGAGGATATCCTTCTTCCTACATCCATCATGGGCGGGTCCCATCTTCTTTGCGGTTGATGAGAATGTTTTGCTCCCTCTTCAAGTAAGATACGATGCATACATGTAGATGGGCTAATTCCTTTAATATACACAACTGTCCAACAAATAGCCATCTTACACTTCTTAAGGACCTGCACAAGCTTTTCTTCTTGTGGTGCACTAAGATTACTAGAGATGATCATTGGTAACATTCCTCCATCTCCAAGGAACACGTACTTTAGGTGATTGGGGAGAGGCTTCAAATTTGAAATAGGTCCTACAAAACAGAGGCTTCAAATCAGAAACGTTACCTTATTGCTGTAACTTCAGAAAATCATTCAACGCTGCAACAGTTTCTTGCAAATAAGTACTCAAGGCAAACTCCTCATTTTCTTTCTCAAGATGCTTACTAATGTCAACTTCCGATCCATCTTTTCCACCAAGTTCAAAAACATCCTATGCTAAATAATCAATCACATCAATAGAATAAACCGGATTATCATCACGAGGATATGTCATGGCATCATAAATATTAAACTTAACAGCTTCACCATCAAATTTCATGGTAAGTGTGCCACTATGAATATATATCTTAGTCTTGGATGTCTTTAAGAATGGTTTTCGTAACAAAATAGGAGCAGTTTGATCACCATTCTCCATGTCAAGCACATAGAAACCAGCAGGGAAAACCAAATCATTATCTTGCACAAGAACATCCTCAACTACTCCTTTAGGATAGGCATTAGATCTATCAGCCAATTGAATCACAACACCAATTTTATTCAAAGCTCCAAGTTTTAAAGAAGCATATATAGAATATGGCATGACATTGATAGAAGATCTAAAATCTATCATGGCCTTTTCAAATTTGGTGCTACCTATCGTACAAGGGATAGTAAACATACCTGAGTCTTCGCACTTCACAGGGAGTTTTCTTTGAATAACTGCAGAAACATTCTCCCTTACTCTTACCTTCTCACATCCTTTTAAGCTTCTGTTTCCTCTTAATTGCACAAAGTTCTTTCAGAAATTTAGCATAACAAGGTACTTGTTTAATAGCATCTAAAAGTGGAATATTTACCTCACATCTACAAAAAGTCTCATATAAATCTTTATTTCTCTCATCTTTTATAGATTATACTAAAGCCTGAGCAAAAGGAGGTACTGGTTTATAATCAGAAAGAGGTGGAAACTTACGGTTAGGTACGTCATCATCATTTGGAACATTTCTGTTGTAACAACATTGTTCTCCTTTCCTTTCTTCGACGATGCAGGGGCTGCCTTTATTGGATTGCACTTCCATTCCCTCTTGGATTTATTACCGTTTGAGAGGGTAATTTCCCCAAACTTTGTGCCTCTAGCCCAACTAATTGTGGTTGCAATCTTGTTGAAATTTTTTTCGTCTCCTGATGAAATTGCAAAGTAATAGAGGCAAGAGACCTAACAATATCTTCTAAAGACACACCACGCTTAGAAGTTTGGCCCGATTGTTTTCTAGAGAGTATGGTTACTTATATTGCTGGTAACTTTGGTGGTTTTGAGTCGCGGGCTGATTTACTTGTGGATTCCCCATACCTAAGATTGGGGTGATCCCTCCATCCCGGGTTATATGTGCTTGAATAGGGATCATACCTCCTTTGTGGTTTTCTAGGAAAACCACCAGCCGCATTCACTTGCTTAATGGGCTCCTCTTCAAGAGTTGGGCACATATCGGTTGGATACCCTACTACCGAAAAAATCCTACAAAGCCTTCACCATTTTCATATTACCTACTGCTATTTGACGAACAAGAGAAGTTAGACTCGCAATTTGTTGTTCAAGGGAGTAAATATTTACCTCATTAACATGCTTAGATGGAGGGTCTAGCCTAGTGCCAAATTGTTGAGAATTGTCAGCCATATTTGCAATTAATTTTCTCGCTGCATCTGGAGTTTTATCCACCAAAGCTCCTCCACTAGCAGCATCAATCATACTCCATCAGTGGGTAGAAGGCCCTCATGGAAATACTGGTTAAGTGGCTGCTCACTATTTTGATGATGGGGGCAGCTTGAACATAATTTCTTAAAAAGTTCCCAATATTCGTGTAGGGACTCTCCGTTGTGCTGCCTTACACCTCAAATTTATTTTCAAATCTTAGCCACCCTCGAAGCTGGGAAATATTTTTCCAAAAACAACCTCTTCATCTCGTTCAATGTGGTATTACTCCCAGAGAGTAGATAATAGAGCCAATCCTTAGCCGAATCCTTCAAAGAAAACGGAAAGGTTCTTAGCTTAATATGCTCTTCAGTCACCCTTGTGGGTTTCTTACTCGTGCATGCCACATGATGCTCCTTTAGATGCTTTTGAGGATATTCACCTAGAAGGCCATGAAAAGTGGGCAAGAGATGTATAAGTCCAGATTTTAATTCAAAAGTAGTAGTAGCATCTAAAGTAGGGAACATTACGCATAAGGATTGTTGATTCAAATCAGGGCAGCAAACTCTTTCAAAGTTTGATTTCCAGCCATGACTTGCTCCTCTTCTAAATCAGAATCGCTAGCAAATAGGGAATCAAGAGCTAGATCATTCTCTTCAGAATTTATCCGAGCTCCTCTCCTTAACCTGCGCAAAGTTCTCTCTATTTCTGGATCGCACTGCAAATCACCTTGATAAGAAGATCAAGTTATAGTCATAAACAATCAAGGAAACTCTAATAAACCAAGAAAACAAATCAGGAAAAAATCTAAATTAATTAAAATAAATAAAAATTACACGCTAAAACTCAAAAATAAATAAATAAGTAAAAGAATGCTTAAAAAACCTATAATATCAAGGCCTAGTTCTACCGAAACCGAAATTCTGCGAAAATCGTAATTATTGAAAACAAACGATTTTTTTTTCAAAAAAAACAAAAAAAGGATCACAAGAAGCACAAAAATCAACTAGAATCACTCCCCGGCAACAGCGCCAAAATTTGGTGTGTTGTCGCAGGCCACCAATACGTGTCCGACAGAAGGAAACCATGCTGCTGAACACAACTATTCTCCACGATCATCTGAATAGAAGCGTTTCATGCGCGGAATGTCCCAATCGTTCGGATGTGATGATCACATCGTGCGGACAGGTTTGCATATTTTGTGACGATTTGACCTGCGTCACTGATGGGTGACAACGGTGTTTTTTCACCAAAACCATGTGTGCACAGCTTTGCAGACCATTCAGACTCTTTTGCAGATTAGATAAATGTTTTTAGTCACAAATATGTGATGTTTTGCCTTTCATCACCTATGAATATTTTGTTATTCCTGACACACCTTGCATAAGGAAATTTATATTTATGACAAAGAAGGACATGATTTGGTGACAAAATTTGTTTTGATACCCGAAATTTTGACACCTATTGTCATTTTTCTTGTAGTTCATATAGGCATACCTAGACTCTAGGATTCCCCTGTTATCCTCAGCACCGATCCATGCTTCGAAGAGCACTTCCTTCCCAGGCCAGTCTGTGTCTCCATTGGTCGGACTTATGGAGGGAGGTGCTCATCAGAGCATGGACTAAAATTAAAATTCGTGTCTAAAATTCATGTCGTTCCTATGTATATGTCGTCCATGGTTTTAAGAAGTGATCGTAGTATCGTATCTTTGTATCATCAACTCGGGTGATCGTGCCAGATTATCAGATATTTAGAGCTATGTGTTTCATGACTACAAGTAAATAGATCTCAGGTGACAAATTTTTTGGTGTCAAACCAAATTTTGTCACTTAAAGTAACTTTTCCATGACAAAACATTAATTTTGTGAGTCAAAATCATTCAGGAATGTCAATTCCATCCGGACAAGTCTAAATAACGTTCGGACGGATTTGTGGGGTAATAAATTATTGAGTGTCAAACCAAGTTTTGTCACAAAAGAGTACCCTTCTATGAGAAAAAAAAATTGTTACTAAAAAGCTTTGCAGAAATATCATATACGTCCGGACCTTATTGCGAAACGTCCAGACAATTTTTTTGAGTGAGGGAAGAACAACCGTCCGGACCTTGTTACTGAAAAGCTTTGTACAAATATCATGTTGCGGTTCTCTGTGGCTTAGTTATTGCATATTTTAGATATATAACTGCATATTGGGCATATTGCTCTCCATGGTTACTTTTAGGATTAATTACTGGATTTCGAGATTCATAGGTTAATTTATTACGATTAGTCGTTGCTCCTGTATAACCCGTGAAGTTTCAGCCTTGAATGGCTGCTTTATAGAACGGTTTCAACTGCTATTCACTGTTGGAGACGGATCCTGACAAAAAAATATCTAGGACTTCCTGAACGAGTCAGGCCAAAGTTAAACACGAGTCCAGGATTGTCTATGTATTACGTATAAAACCTGCATAAACCCAGAGATACGATCTCCTTCTGACAGCTAACTGTTTCCCTTGGCAAGTATCGTAAATAAATACAGTTCCTTTCTCCACCAGTTTGAAAAACCACGGGATTAAATTAGATCACACCATGCATACATAAATTAAGATTGTTTTTTAACATCATTTTCTTATTATATCCCCTATATCCGGATTTCGGAGAAGTGCGAAGGGAAATCTCATTTTACTTTTAGAAAGTGGCCGAATGTGGATAGAAGCAAAGGATGGGGAAAGGCACCCCATGACACAAGTTTATGTTTGGTGGAATACCTTTTACGTCTCATATCCGATGAAGTTGTCGTTCTAAAGTACTAATCCTTATTACTTCGCTAGGTCTGTAGCACAAAAGCTGCTAAAATTCCTTAACAAAAATGCACAGAGCCCCCAACCACGTGAGACAGATAACATATTCAAAGGCAAGCAGGGGGTGCGCTTTGGGTACTGGAGTGTCAGCTCGCTGCCCATTTACTATATATTAAGCTCTGTGTACACGTCCAGTGCCTTGAACCAAGAATTGGATGGTTTATATATGATTATAAAAATAGCAACTTGATTCAATAACGAAAGCTCGGGTCAACTGTTGCGAACCCAAAAACGAAAGGAAGTTCTGGAGCGTAAGTGTGCGTAATCCTCGCAGAAAGACTACTTAATCCAAGACAGCGCCAAAATCGGGTTAGGCCGGGCTGTTTTGTTGTCGTACTATGAAGAAGAAATCAATAGAATAGGCGCTTGGATGCTAGCTAGCCACGAAAGCGGCTCCCAAATTCGAGATGTCACAGAAACCCAAAACGATGAAGTACTGTTGAGAAAATGCAAAATATTTCCTCAAAAGCTTGAGGAAGCTCAAAATATTTCCCCCAACGCTTGAGAAAATCACTCCGTTCCACTCCCGACACCACTAGAGGGTAAGTGGGACCCAATTAGGCCCCAATCACTTGTACGCGTTTGAGTAATTAGAAAGGCTTTGGATGCATACGGCCGAGAATATTTCACGTTTTGGACCGTGCCTTTTGGCGGTCTGCCCTTTTTTGCTGTCATCACGGTTGCTTCCGGCTTTTGGAATTTCTGATTGTGTCCTTACAACTCTGACAATGCTAAAAATATATATAAACGCATATAATAACTTTCACTACTTCGTTCTCCCTTTATCTTCGGGCATGATCCTCCTCCTATATTACATATGTTATCTCGGCTGGCATATATATCGTTGACGGCATTAGGGCCTTGCTAGTTACTACAGTTCTGTGTACTGCAGCCATGGATAAGTACTTGCAGCCTGCAGGCATCGACTCCAACAGATTGAGGAAAAAACTTCGACTTTTCTCTTTGCATTTATACTTGCCATGGCAAGTTGTCCGTGGTGGTGATCATGTCCCGCTCTGCTCTCTCCCTCAAGTTAACGCCTGTCTACCAAAATCAGGCATGAATCAAATGAGGAAAAAACTTTCGACTGGACAACTCCAATTGTTCAGCCAGTTCTGTTCTTAGGTCGATAATGCCTCGCAAAAAGAAGTAGAGAGCTCGGAGCAGCCAAGGATGACTTGCCGGCAATACTGTAATTTGTAGAAGGTACGTACAGATTTGATGGATATACCGGCAAGTTGTCCTTGGCTACGCTGGGCTCTTTCTTCTCGTGCGAGACCTAGTACGGCAAAAGCATGGCAACAGTGAGCTGGTGCTTGAACGAAAATGATGTCTACTACTATCTGAAATAGCAGTGCAAGATCAGAAACAGATCTCAGGAAGAGTTTGGGATTTTGGTGCGGGGGTTTCCGACATTGCATTCCCGACCAACCCGTATGCCCCTCCGCACACGACGAAAGCAGGGAAAAGGTAAGTCATTATAGTCATGCAAATCTTTACGTAACTAAATCACACGCTAGTGATTTTTTTCGTCATGGCCTCTAGGAAGCTCTAAGGGCCAAGAGTAAATTTTGTTAAAATGTTGAAAAGAAAATAAATACAAAGAGATTTAAATTGTAAATTAAGAGAAAGTCACCTGCCAAACCTTTTCTTGAAATAGTAGCATACAAAGATAAGAAGTAATAAAGTAATGCTCATTAATTAGTTAATTGGCAATCTGCTTGAAGGAAAAAAAAAGTGGTCAATTATGGTAGCCTAAACAATGTATTTCGTTACTAATTTTCTTGCTGACTATATATGATATACACTATTCTAATTGTTTTCCTAATTTATTAGCTTGATCGCTTTAGGAATTATTGCTACCAACATTAGCACTTGAACTTCAGAATGATTCGTGAATATGGTTACAGGGTTCATTAATTCCGCCCCACAAAAATTCAATATGGATCTTGATTTTGTACCAATAATTTGTCTGGGGGCTGGCCGCAAAAGAGCAGCGGGGCATAGCGTCGCCCTCGCCTGGCGTCCATCCTTTGATCTTAACGTCAGACCCTTTATACCTCAGGTCTCAACGTTAGAACTTACTTGGGGAATTCTAATTTTAGGTATTCCAAGAATATCCGCTAGTTGAAACTCGTCCTGTAGATTCCCTCTTTCGCTCATCCCCTTCGTCAGCCGTTTGTTTCTCTTTTTTTTTCTCACTCAATGTGAGACTATAGGCTATTACATTCATGGAATTTCGATGTGTATCCATGGCACGATATTTAGAATTTCTTTGGAGAGCCTTCACTCTTTATTATATATGAATATACTTTTTTAATTTTTGTTTTTGTAGCTAATGAACATACTTTTTTTTTTCATTTCATCTAGTAGTTCAGCTTAGTGTGACCTTCCACTTTAAGTAATTTATCTTCCGTAAATTTACAAGCGAACATCGCTGTTTACATCTGGCTAGACTTGCCCTATTCCAATATATGCAATGTTAGTAATCTCGTGTCATATCTCCTAATGGGGAAAGTGCATTTTCGAAATTAAGTTATAAATTTTCACTGGGCCGGATAAGACGTTAGATCAGCACCGTATAAACTATAAACATATGATCATAAGATGAAAAGAAATTACAAGTTCGCGATGTCCGACTACGTACACATATTGCGTAAAAGACGTAACTTAGCTAGCGCGACCATCCCATCACCTAAGTGCGCGTACTGTTGTTTGCCAAGCCGTTTCCACTGAAAAAAAAAGAAGAAAATATGCTTTGCACCCATCAATTATCAGGCCTATGATACATTATACCATAAACTATTAGTTTTGACACAATGCACCCTCCAACTACTAATGTTAGACAGTTTGCATCCTAAATTACTCACTTTGATACATTACACTCTCCAACTGCTAATGTTAAACTCTTTGCATTCTCTATCTGACAAAAATACCCTCTAAAAATTAATAAATTTATAACAATAGCTTCAATATATGCAAATTGGGTCAAAGACGTACATTATCGTCATTTTAGTCTAAAAATTGGACAAAGGGTGTAAAATGTCTAAAACTGGTAGTTAGAGGATGCAATATATCAAACTGGTAGTTTAGGGTGCAAAGTACAAAACATATGCTAGTTCGTAGGTGAAAAATATATTTTCCCTAAATAAATAAAGAAAAAAAATTGAAAGTTAAGTTTCATCGTCACGAAAACTTTGTCAATTGAAGCCCACCACGAAATGTTTTTCGCATGGGAAATTTTTTTGTCACAAAATTTTTTTTCGTCACCAAATATAATTTTCGATTAAGTAGACGTTCTAATATTGTTGTCCAAACTAGTTATTTCATTTGGGCGGGACCCTCGATCCGGAAGGTATGCAACTATCAGCTACTATCTATACATGTCTGCCTCCCTTGAAAGCTCTGGTGCTAATTAAACTACTCTTTAAGATAAAGAATGATATTAATAATCCATGCACTGTACCTACATCAATTCACATTTTAGAGAATTTGGATTTAATTCTATTAAGAACTTTTTAGAAATAAATTTTCCCAGTGGGTTCAATAAGGTCATGAAAAAAATTTATATTTATTTATCCCTTTACATATAATGGATTTGCCTGGACCGATACATGATTTTCTTTTAGTCATGAGCATATCCCTTTACATATTAGGAGGTATAGGAATAGTATTACTTACCAACCCAATTTAATCTGTTTTTGGTTAGGACTGGTTCTTGTTTGTATATCCTTATTCTATATTCTATCAAACTCTCATTTTGAAGCTGCCGCACAGCTCCTTATTTATGTGGGAGCTATAAATATTTTAAACATATTTGCTGTAATATTCATGAAAGATTCAGAATATTACAAAGATTTTAATCTTTGTACCAATACGAATGACTACTATTTTGGATACGTCCTGGTACGGTATTATTTGGACAACAAGAACAAACAAGATTATAGAGCAAGATTTGATAATTAACAGTCAACAAATTGGAATTCATTTATCAACAGGTTTTTTTCTTCCATTTAAACTCATTTCGATAATTCTTTTAGTTGCTTTGATAAGCTCAATTGTTGTGGCTCGCCAGCACCGAAATAGACGTTTAATTTATCATCCAATATTGACCATAGTACATGAATTATCCGACAATTGAATAGCATATTTAATGATGGAACAACCACGTGCATTCAATCATACGTTGTGATAGAACAACTTATTTGGCAATAGAATGTCCAAGAAAAGTATACCTTTATTTGAAATTGATGATACCAAAAATCATCAATAGCCGGAGCCGATCAGATTTAAAAGGGAACAAAGAGAGAGGCGGCATCGAATGTGGAGACTCTGATGTCTAAGTTAGATAACAAGGAGAGTTGATTATTGAAAGAGCAATTTAGCTTAAAAAAATATAAAGGAGGTGTCTGCCTAAATATATGAGGAGGGATGCTAGAGTCTCAAAGGGAGTCTAATGGTATGGGCTTCAAGACTTCTTATTCTACCTGGAGACCTTATGTCACGCCCCGAACGTCATCCCGCAGGGACCGTGACAGCCGCGAGCATTCCTTGGGAACACTCCAGCGCTTACACTAACTCTTACAGCGGAATTTTTTTTTTTATACACATCGGAAGACTTACTCAGGAACAACATGTTGGCTGAGATACAAGCTCAATGAACATAACCCCTTCAGAAAAGTCTATATATTGCATCTTGTTCGCAAACTTATACAAGACGTAATAGGGCTACATACTGCCACTCAAATCAAACCAGCACTCACTAGTGCTAACTCGGAGTTCACCAATTCCGACTCCAACTCTCGAACTTCTAGGATTTCTACGTGAGACAATCCTCTGCTCCCCGATTTTCTTGTGGATCTAGAATGATACAATTAAAAACTATGAGTCTAAAGACTCAGTAAGGAACATCAATTTGAAACATGAGCTTTGATAAAACATGGCTTCAAAACATACTTACTTCCATGCACTGTAGCGATAAGAGAAGAAATGAATAACTGGAAATCATGAGTTAGTGCATAAACCATGATGCGTATGCATGCTCCGTGATGAACATGCCATGCACTAAAATCTCTTGCCACTCTTGGCCCTTTCAAATACATTTCAAATCTCGAAATTGGCCCCAAGCCCTTGAAAATATTCATTTCATAATTCGTTCTTGAAATCGGCCCCAGGCCCTTGAAAATCAATCATTTCATATCTCTTACTATGGGCTCACTCCATTTGACCCCATGAAGTCAGGGTTGTGCGTTCCCATCGGAACCGTCTCCCGTCCCTCGGAGACTTAACATCTGGTCGAGCTAGCCCCGTAGTTGCCCCAGGCCTGATGACTAGACACGACACTTGGAGGCCCACACCTTCTCATTGTCCTTCAGTGGGGTTGGTCGAGCTAGCCCGTAGTTGCCCCAGGCCTGATGGCTAGACACGACGCCCACACCTTCTCTTGTCCTTCAGTGTGGTTGCACTTGCCTCAAGGACTAACTCATCCTTCTCGCATTCGTCCTTCGGTATGGGCGTCCTAGGTTCCATCCATCCATCCTTCTCGATCAACGTTCCTCGGTATGGATGATGAACCTCACTTAACTTGGTACGGATCCGACCAAAGCCCCAAATCAAATCTCATAACATACGTACTCTTTTCATTCGCATAAAACAACTTTTCATGTTTCTATGAAATGAACATGCCATGCCACACTTGAAAACATTATAGTTTCATTTGCATCAAAACGTTGTTCATGCGTTCATGCAAATGATCATGCTATGACATGTTAGAAACATCATGCGTACTTGAAACATTCTTTGTGCACAATACATGTCACTTGTATTAAAATACTTTGCCATGCACAATAAAACATGCAGTGTATCATTCCAGTTTTCCAAATCGGGTAAGATTCACTTACAGTACTCCTTGCAACCTTCTCGGTTCTCACTTGGCCCTTTGCCTACAAGAAATGCTTAAATACTTAGTTATCAATACCCAACCAAGCATACAACGTATCATATACCATCTTAGTTTCAAAGTTCATATCTGAAACTTTATGTGAAATTGTACATTAACTTCATAATACTACAAATCTCTTGATCATTTAAATCCCTATTCATTCCTCCAATTTCAGCTACTGATCAAAGCTTAGATTATCTAATTACTCAACTCCATTGTAATTTATTTCCATTATTACTTAGAACTCTAATCAGCAAACTAATCACACTAAGATTCAAGTTTAACACTTTCCTTCATTTCGTGCATTAAGATCAATCGTTTCTAACTTACTAATTCGTCACTTCCCATGCATGATTGATCTATTTATATTCTTATAGTATAGTTCAGGTTTCTTCTATCCTTACAAATCCAACTACTGTTTTGAATCTCATACGGTTCGGCCAGCACCTAATTATCTTACTTGCAACTTCCATTCGTAGCTTTGATACCATTAGACTCTGTTATTCATACTAACTAATGCCACCCGAACCATTAAACCACATCATTCATGAGTTCATTTATGTGTAAGATGAATTTTAACATAAGACCTAGGTTTGATCATTCGGCCAAAATCTTGATTCCCCAAAGTACTTGTAACAAACTGTCCTTCGATACGTGTAAGGTTGTTGTTTTCACCTTATTCGTGTCCAATTCGTATTCAACCCTAGTACACTTATTCTTCCCCTCAATAAGATTGATTTCAAGACCTATCCATGAAGGGTAGCAATAACATTTCATATTAAGAATTTTATATCAAATCAGCAACCTAGATCATGTCCAATTTCTATTTTCCTTTTTCCACACTTTTAATCTTCCTTTGCATGGACTAATAACCATTAATGTCATCACTTAACTTCATGGAACATGATATATTGTTGTTGCCGAGACCTATAGGACTTGACCTAATTTTCATGTTCTTTCATCTCCAAGTTTCTCAAGCTCACAAGAGTATCAATGAACACACTGAGTCCTTACTTCAATGGCCAACCCGTGGCAATACTCACTCCTATACTTATTGACCTAGACCCAAAAGATATCTTAGGTTCACAAGTCCACATATGTCTTGCAAGATCCATGCAATTCATTGAAAGCACTCAACATGTCATAAATCTCCATATAACCCGAGCCTTTAAGCTTTCTTATCTTTGTTCTCTCTCACATTCATGTAGTCTTTTCTTTGCACTTAGGTTTTCATCCTCTAATCTATTCAGCAATGACCTCATTCATCCATTACATGTAAGTGTAATTCCATTTGTTATTAACTTGCCATTAGGGTTGCCTTTTACTAGGTCTTTCGGCCAAGTACAAATCCAAGTATTCGTCGAGTACAATTTCTTCTCCAATTGTGATCTCATCCTCCATTAACAGATTCACAACCTAAGATCTACAAATCACAGCACAATCACAAGATCTCATACAATATCTCATTCGGCCAACACCAACATGCATGTCATTAACATGCATTTTCATTCTCTTATCTCATGCATGGCTACCCGAGACCTATCCTCACAATCACCCTAGCAAATCAGTCTTCCATCATTTCAAAGCTTTACTAAGCATAGCATGCATTCGGCCAACACAACCAATCACAACCATTAATGCCGAAACTTAACTACTTTGCAACATGCATTCCCTTTTTATTTCAAGAACAAACTAGCATGCATTTAGCCCTACAACCTCATCTCTTCATCATATACAACAACCATAACTAGATCTAACATTTAGAGACTTCAACAGTAAGAGATCTAAAGGAAAACCCAACTTTCATTCGGCCAAGTGTAGTGTGAGTTAAGATCTAAACTTTCCTAACATGTATTTACCTTTTCTTTGCATTTTCTAACAACCAAGATAGGATCTTAAGCATGCATGTTCAATTCCAAGCTCACATTATACTCTATGGGTTGATTAAACTCCAGATCTAACTAAAATAAGACATTTGGCCAAGCAAAACTTCCAAGAGAACCGGATTTACCTTGTTGCCTTCACTTTTCTTTTTCTTTCTTCCTCTCCTTTTTCCTTTCTTCTTAACCGGATTTACCTTGCTGCCTTCACTTTTCTTTTTCTCTCTTCCTCTCCTTTTTCCTTTCTTCTTTCTCTTGTTCGCTTAAGTCACTAGTCTCTTAAACACAACCTTCAAATATTTCCCATCATCAACACTAGGATCCATGTACAGCTCACCTTAAATAGAAATTAAGTTCAGGACCAAAACATCAACAACATGTGCTAAGATTAACTCATTCGGCCAAAGGCTCCAAAGAACACACTTACCTTGTTGTTTTGCCCCCTTTTTTTCTTTCTCTTTTCCCTTTTTCTTTCCTTCTCCTTCCTGCCTTGCTTCTTCTTGGCCTTCTTCTTCTTCCTTCTTTTTCTTCCTTTTCGGTTTCACCCCTTTCTCCCCTTGGTTCTCTCTTTCTCGGTTTCTCTCTATTCTTTCTTTCTTTTCTTTTCTCTCTTGGTCGACCAAATAAAGTGTGTGTGATGTGTAAGTGATGTGGTGTTTAGCCAAATGAATGTGGCCTTGATCATGCACAAAGGGGGAGATTCTCCCTTGGTAGCATAAAAAGCCACTTTTGCAACTATCACATCATGTCTCCTTGGCCTTATCTCTCTTTTGGTTCCAATTCAACTAACTTAGTTACTCTAGTGTTACTTAGTTGGCCTAATAGAGTTGTAAGATAACTAGCCCAATAACATAAGTCTAAAGGCCCAATATCATAAGTATTAAGTCCAAATCATAAGTCTAAAGGCTAAGGCCCAATGACATAAATCTTTAAGGCCCAATAACATCATATGGCAGCCCAATACCATAGGTCTTGAGCCCAATAATATAAGTCCTAGCAGCCCAATAACAGCCCACTATTATAAGCCATAAGGCAGAGCCCAATTACCATGATTTCTAAGGCCTAATTTCAGCCCAACAACAACTCAAATTCTTATAAGTTATAAGGCCCAATATTAGCTCAATAACATAAGTATTATGGCAGCCCAATAACATAAGTTTTAAAACTAAGGCCCAATAACATAAATCTTAAGGCTAAGGCCCACCAACATAAGTCTTAAGGCTCACTTACCCAATCACATTTGGCCATAAAGACATCAGCCCACTATCAGCCCAATGACATAAGATCTAAGGCCCAATAACAGCCCAATTTAATATAAATTCTAGGGCCCAAATTTCATCTCAACTTATTATAATTTCTAAGGCCCAATATCATGTATTAACATTTCAAAATCATAAAGTAGGCTATTAGGAAAATACTTTAGAGATATTCAGCAACTTGGATGCTAAAAATATCATAAGTTCTTCTATCATCATCACCATAAAAGTTACCTTGAAGAAAATATCATAAGTCTTATGGAAATTATCTTGGAGAAATTCACCAAAAGAAATTCGACCACCAAGAAAATATTGACTTCACCACCATAATAAAAATACTTAAGGAAAGTGTAGCAACCCCAATTCAAAATAACATAGGTCATTGTGGTATAATATCTTACTACGTATTAAGAAAATTTACCAATAACAGCCCTTTAAATATAAATAGCAAAATACATAAGCATAAAATGACATTGTAAAATTCGGGGTCTCACACCTTATCATTATAAGAGGGAGATGCTAGAGTCCTAAAGGGAGTCCAGCGGTATGGGCTTCAGGAATCCTTGTTTTACCCGGAGTCTTGATACATCTTAAGTCCTTATATTTTCTAGAGTCCTGGAGAGATTAATTTACTTGGGTTGGGGTCTACAAGGCGCCTATGACCTTGGACGGATGGGCCAGTGTAACAATCTTGGACCGACCGAGCGTTTATCATAATAGTTGCTATTAGTCCAATTGGGCGGCCCTAATGGACTGTATTATGGCCTATAAAAAATATAAAGGGGTTACCTTTGGTGCTGTTGAACTAGACCAACCATCTGGTGTGGACTGCCTTTGGCACACTGGAGTCAGACAAATTTTCTGGTGTATAGGTGTCCTAGAAACAATGGTTGAGACCATTTTGCTATTGTAAAGGTGCCCTTTGAGTTTGCTCACTTTTTTCTGGTATAGGGGTGCCTGTGGCACATCAGTTGACACTGCTTTATTGGTGAAAGGGTGCTCGTAGCACAGTGGTTGAGACTGCTTTGTTGGTGTAATGGTGCCCTTGGCACAATGGTTGAGATCGCTTTGCTGGTGTAGGAGTGCCTTTGGTACTGTGGAGTCAGACAAGATCTCTGGTGTGGAGGTGCCCTTGTCACTGTAACATTAATGGTGCTCTTGGTATTGTAACTTCATGGTACTGTTGGCATTGTAATTTCGTGGTGCTCTTGGCACTGTAACATTAAGGGTGCTCTTGGCACTGAAACTTCATGTCGCTCTTGACACTTTAACTTCATGGTGTTTTTAGGACTGTAACTTCATGGTGTTCTTGGCATTGTAACTTCATGGTGCTCTTCGCACTGTTACTTCATGTTGCGCTTGGCACTGGAACATTAAGGGTGCTCTTGGCACTGTAACATCGTGTTGTGCTTGGCACTGTAAAATTAAGGGTGCTCTTGGCACTGTAACTTCATGGTTGTCTTGGCATTGTAACATTAAGGTTGATATTGGCGTTGTAACTTCATTGTGCTCTTGGCACCGTAATATTAAGGGTGCTCTTAGCACTTTGCAGAGAACGACCAGGTGTCTGAATTATCAAGGTAGGTAAAGAGATATTATCCATAGGATAAATTTAACCTTTGCAGGACTTTCTCAGTTTCCAAACATATGAGGTCATTCTCATCTAGGGGTGTCGTGTTAGTGCATAAAATGCCGCAGCTTTCCTTGTTGGAGTAAGTACTTGATCGGTCGCTTAAGCTCTAAACAATCGTCTGTGTTGTGCCCGTGGTCTCTCTAGTGGTGTTTTTAACTTCAGAGGCCATTTGTCACTTTGGGTCTTGCCTTATCTGCATCAAGATCTATCTAGCGGTAGTGTCGAGAGCCATGAAAGTAGTATTTATTCATACTTGTAGAGATTTATGTTTTATCATTCATTGCTTATATTTGGCATAGCATTAGACACATTTAGATCAACATTATTAATTGTTAAAGAGGGGTAGTTTTCAGATCTGTGTTTTAATAAAAAAAAGTGATAAGCTTTATTAAAAACCCAATTCACCCCCCTCTTGGTTTGTTATTTAGACTCACAATTGGTGTCACGCCCCGAACGCTAGCTAAACGAGGCTAATGACAGCCGCGAGCATTCCCGGCATGGGACGCTCCAGCGTACTTACTACTATACTTGCAGCGGAAAAGACGTTGATGCTTCAATGTTAAAAAGAAGCCTTATAATGCTAGCGTATAACGTGCATAAGAACATACTTTCCATTGATAACTCAAGGTTGTTAAACATATTCTCAAAATATCAACCAGTTTAAAACATTAACTAACTAAGCCAAATGAAACCCATGACCACCACATCACGGTGGCTCATGCCGGCTTTTACAAAAATTAGCTAAATCTTTCCTAACGTTAGCAAACAAGAGAGACATTTCATCAACCCTTCTCCTAGGGTTCAAGGTCCTCTTCTTAAGATTCCACCCCTGTAACATCATCTGGAATGATACAATTTAAAACATCTGTGAGTCGAAAGACTCAGTAAGGAATTATAGCTAAAACATGGGTTGAAATTGTAAGCATGCACTTGAACTTGAAATCATAGTCATGTAAACATAATGCGCTGCATGCCTGATTATGAAACGTGATGCATGTATAATGCACATGCATTTACTCTTGCTTTTGTAAAAATCGATTCACATCTTATCTTGTGGGCCACTTGCCCTCTTTTACCCCTGACATCAGGGTTGTGCGTTCCCGTAGGAACAGTCCCTTATTTCCCTTAGGGACCTTACATATGGTCGAGCTAGCTCACCTTCTCTCATTCGTCCTTCAGTGGCTAGACACGACCCTTGAGGTTCACACCTTCTTGCAAGCATCCTTCAGTGTGATTGCACTTACCTCATGGACTACCCATCCTTCTTGCAAGCATCCTTCGGTATGGGTGTCCTAGGTGACATCCATCCTTCACGTAAACGTCCTTCGGAATGGATGCACCTTCTTGACTTGGTACGGTACCGACCGACTTGGGTTCGTTAATAACTTGTCATAAAACTTGTCATAAAGTAGCATAAAAATGGTACTTTCATTTGCATAAAATGTCTCATTTCTCATGAGGAAAATGAATGCAAATGATCATGATGCATTCATGTCGTGCTTGGTAATGTCATGCTTGATATGCTTATTCATGAATATTCTTCATGCAGTGTATCATTCCAGTTTGTAAAGATTTTCACTTACCTTAGGCTTGCTTGAGTATCGAGTGTCTCGTTACCTACAATGAACCGTACTATTGTCATTCATAGGTTCACTAAACGTATATAGTAATCAATACATTACTCACACGAATCTGTTTTAATAGACCCTCACACTAATTTTTCATACCATAACATATTCGTCATACCTCTAATTCACATGCAAGTTATCTTAAAACGCTCTCTTTCTTAACTTGAAACAAATTCCAAGACCAACCCCGTAAAATTGGACTAAAATATCAAGAGATAACCACCAATGCAACAAAACACACTTTCTATTCCAGCCTTGAAATCTGCATATGTAACTCCAGAAATCACAACAATCTCCAACAACCAAAATCCGAATCTCTACATGTCACAACCAACATCCAAGGCTAACTTAACATCTCATAACAACAACTATACTCTCACCTTCCTCCCACTTACAACTTCAACTCGAAGTTTACAACCAAATCATGGTTCCATAATTATCAAGTTAACACCATTGCATGTACCCATTTCTCTTGGGCTGTTTACCAAACACCTAGTGTGCGTTATTGGTCCTCTTGCCTATTTTTCCCAGATCTGAACATATCCCTAACACTTAGGGCTTTGTGGTTCTCAATATCACTAGCATACATACACAATCTAATGCATCAAACCCTAGATTCGGCCATACTTGCTCAACTTAGGTTTCAATCCCCTCTTAGGCCTTTTATCAAACACCTAGAGCACATAACCAATTTCTCTTGAACCCTCATTTCAGATCTAGTCATTTTTCCACATGTTCTCATGTAAAAATCTATGCTACACTTACAAGATCTACCTTGAACATACCTAGATCCACACTAAACATCCATGAATCACAAGGAGAACACTACTTAGACAAATTACCAACAAACCACAACCAACCAACAAAAGAAAACAAGAACATCACCAACCACAACTAACCAACAAGAGGAAACAAGAAGAGAATAGAGAGAGAGAGAGAGAGAGAGAGAGAGTAGCACGATTTTCGGCCAGCAAGGATTTACCTCGCTTCTCTCCTCTTCCTCCTTCTTTTCTTCTCCTTCTTCTTCTCCTTCTTCCTCTCCTTCTTCCTTCTTCTTCCTTCTTCTTCTTTCGGGTGGGTGACTTAGGGCAAGGGAAAATGAAAAGGCTGAAGAGAGGGAAAAATGAAGTGTTCGGCAAAGGGGGAGAGAGTAATAGGCGTGAAAATGGTTGGGGAAAAGACAAGTTTGCCCTCCCCCTACTTCATAAATTTCAACTCGCGTATTTCAAACCGGTAAAATTCCGGAATGTAGTTATATGTGTCGACACCATCACTCAAGGTGTCGACACTTACAACATATTTAGTAAGATGTGTCGACACCATCACTCAAGGTGTCGACACTTCCAACACTTAGCCATAGTGGGAAAAATGTAAACTCTCGGGTTTCAATTAGATGTGTCGACACCATCACCCAAGGTGTCGACACTTCCATCACTTGGTCAAAATCCACGGGAGTTCTGGAAAAAGGCGAACTCTCGGGTTTCAGTTGGATGTGTCGACACCATCACCCAAGGTGTCGACACTTCCAACACTTAGTAAAAATCACTCTAGTTCCGGAAAGATATAAACGCTCGGGTATCAGTCTAATGTGTCGACACTATGACTCAAAGTGTCGACACTTACAACACTTAGTCAAAATTCACTTTGGTCTCCAGGAAAAGGTAAACTTTCGGGTGTTAGTATAATGTGTCGACACTATGTTCCAATGTGTCGACACTTACCTCAAAAATCACCAATTAAAACATACCTACATCCTGAGGAAAATCATAGCAAAATCTCTCTCTCCTATACAATGACATAAGTAAATTCGGGATCTCACAATTGGTATCAGAGCTGAGGTTTAATATCTCTATCTATGATAACCCTTGTTTGTAGCTCCTTAGTTGAAGGTCAATCCACAAATAGGCCCACCTTTGTTTAATGGAACTTGTTATAACTATTGGAAGGCAAGGATGAAGATTTACATCCAAGCCGTAGATTATGAATTGTGGAGAATTATCTCAAATGGTCCTAAACATCCTAGAGACAAGGAAGTTGTGTTGAAAGATGAAAATGAATGGGATGGTGCTGATTTAAAACTTATGTCCTTAAAATTACAAAGCTATGAATGTTTTGTATTGTGCACTTGATTCAAATGAATTTAATCGTGTTTCCGGTTGTGATACCGCGAAACAAATTTGGGACAAATTTCAAGTATTTCATAAAGGTACGAATCAAGTTAAAGAAAATAAGATTAGTATGCTTGTTCATAGCTATAAGCTTTTTAAGATGAGAACTAATGAATCTATCTCTTCTATGTTTACTCGTTTTACTGATATCATAAATGAGCTTAAATCTCTTGGTAAAGAGTACAATAATGATGAAATGGTAAGAAATATTCTCAGGTGTCTTCCTAAAGATTGGGAACCCAAGGTCACTGCAATTCAAGAAGCTAAGGACTTGACGAAGCTCTCCCTGGATGAGCTCATGGGATCTCTCATGACCCATGAGAAGAATCAATTTAAGAGAGACGAAGATGAAGGCAAAGGAAAAAGGGGTATAACCCTAAAGGCCACGTACTCTAGTGAGGATGAATCCTCTGAGGATGATGAGGAAATAACATTATTCTCTAAAAGATTCAAGAAGTTCTACACAAGAAACAAAGAGATAAACGATTTTCAAGAAAATCAAATTACAAAGGTGATAACAGCAAAGAGAATAAAATCATCTGCTTCGGATGCCAGAAGCTTGTGCTCACACCTGCCAAGCGTTAAGTTTCCTTCAAGAATCTTATCTTCTTACACTTTATTGAGCTTTCCACTTGCTTATTTGGCTTAGTGAGTCATTCCACATTTTGTGCCTCATTTGCTCATTCGGCTTAGAGAGTCTTCTTTGTAACCATCGTTTGTAAAACATATGACTGTTGGGAAAACACTTGGTCCTACTTGTGAAAGTAGAACAAATCCTCTAGGTTATGAGGATTTGTGAGGGTTGAAGCGTGAGCTCGCAAATCGCTTTGTAAAGGTTCCTTAGCACCTGGAAGCTAAGGTGTATTTGCTATTTGGAGAATAGTGGAAGAAGCCCAAGGAAGTCAATTGCCTTGGGGGTGGACGTAGGCACTTGTTTGGTCGAACCACCTACAAACTACGGTGTCATCTCTCTAACTCTATCTCTCATACATTTTAGTACTTATTCATACTTGTGGAGATTTATGTTTTATCATTCATTGCTTATATTTGGCATAGCATTAAACACATTTAGATCAACATTCTTAATTGTTAAAGAGGGGTATTTTTCAGATCTGTGTTTTAGTAAAAAAAGTGATAAGCTTTATTAAAAACTCAATTCACCCCTTCTTGGGTTGTTATTTTGACTCAGAGAAGGTGACAATGCATTTCGCTCCCCAATGCAAATTTGGGTAGATTGTTTATTTCGGACTTGATTTCGATTATTTATTTTGTTTACTGTTGAGTCGTTTAGATATTTGTCGACCATTACTAATTTATACTATATTTAATATGATGTCTTCATATTCATGTCTAATCTAATTTTAAATGCGTAATTAAATAATTTAAATTGACAGATTTAATATTATAATTTGGGACTGTCGGGACGGATTAACAAATGTCCGTTTTTATCACTATTACAAACGTCTGAACGCTATTTCACCGTCCCAATGTCCGTTTTTATCCATAGTCCGAACGTTCCCGAGCCGTTCGCACATTATATTTTTGGTACTTTCTTTTTCCAAAGAATAAAAAAATATAAGCGTCCGCACACAAATCCACCGTCCCCACATCCGTGTTTAACCGACGTCCACAAGTTCTATAGTCGTTCACACGTGATATTCGTTGAATTTTATTTTTTTTTTTAAAAATAATAATAATGGTCTGCACGTGGTGTAGTAGCGTGCAGACGATTAATCTGCCGACAAAATTTACTTTTTGACACCGAAATTGACCTTGTGCGAACTGATACTACAGATGTTCACACGTGTTTTTCATGACGGAATTGATTTTGGTCATGTAATACATTAACGTTCGCAAAAGACATGTCACACAAAATGAAAAGTCGTCTAAATCTTGAGGAAACTCATAATTTGTCACCGAAGAACAAGGGTGAACGCTTCTTCTATCAAACTGTGTGTCAAAATGTTTTTGACAGCAATGAGTTTTGGTGTCAAATTATTAGCTTTAGGTGACAAAAATTTGACACCCAACATTGTTTTCTTGTAGTATATATTTTCACACATGCATAATTGGAAGATCTAGCGACGTATTTTTACATGGGAACATCCACGGAAGGTGGATCATCTTAATACACAATCGACTGCAGTTGTGTGAACTTTTTTAAGGTGCAAAATCGTCGATTTAAATTCTAAAAAATCACTTTCTATATGAACTAACACAAAATTTAGACGAAAGGCAAAAATATTTAAAATTCCGTGGAAGCAATGTAATAAAGATAGTAATTTCAAATGCAAACTATTATGATCTCTATAATTAAAAAATAGAAAGTATATTTATCCTTTATAAAGCAGCGTTGGGTTATAACCTTGTAAAGCAATGGTACGGCGCCATAAATTAAGAGGTGAGTACGACCATAAATTAAGATTCATCCAGAGAAGAAGCTCTTTTTCTTTACTTTTCTTTGGTCTTGTTCCTCTCCCAAAGTGGAGTGTATGAAAGTGGACTGCATGTGCGTGTTATTGGAGAGTACTGATTGTGGATCTTCTCAAAAAGGAACACAGTACAATTAGATCGCTTCCTTCTTTCTGCTTGATCCGGTTGTCTGCTTTTGCCGGTCTCCTCCCATTTATGTCCGTGCTTCATCGAAAAGGAAGCTGGAGGAAATTATATATGGCCTGTTTGTTAATTACCATTCATAACCAAGCTTAGCCCACAGACTATTGGTTACTTTTTGTTCAATTTCTATCACGGACAACTATTTATTTTTCTTTTTTATTACATTTTTTCAACTGTGCTGTGATGCACCGCGTACTGAGCTTGCTTTTGTGTCGGGTGTCGTGTAAATTACTTGATTTTTAATGCGCCGCAATAGCTTTCTTACTTGTCGGGCATATAAGTCGTTCTAAATTTGTGGTTCTTATTACGCCATGCAGATAGTACCAAATACGGAGTCCACGTCGAGTCACTAGTGGGCCATTTGTGCTGATTGTTCCAGGTATCACGGGTCATGCGTGTTCTTTAAATCAGGGGGCTTATGTTACCACATCATGTGCTCTTTGATGCGCAAAACATGACTTTATCCAACGAATGAGCGATAGGCAGCTATCAAACTTTTCTTTATCGGTCATCGGATCGACCTACACCGCAAGCTAATATAAACGGAGCTTTTCAACAGGGTGAGCTTCTCAGGCTTAAGTAAGAAATGAATAGACTTGTTAATGACTATTTACTTATTTATCCTTTCACTATGTTATATTCCACGTGATTCAATAGGAACTGAATAATATTACTGATTAAATTTTAAGTTCATATAATTTTTAATTCAGAATTTTTAACCTAATTAACTCTCATATTTTCAAAACAATTTCACAAATAAATATTATATATATATATTAATTTTGAAAAAACATTTTTCACAAAATTCTTTGTCAGAGATTTCTTTTCGAGTCCATCTCTATACAAATATACTGAATATACTGTCTCACAAAGAGACCGGTGGATTCCATGTTGAACATTCATACAAATTCATTTATCATGCATAAGACCCAACGTTGTCTGAAATATTTAACTTCAAAAGGTCATCATTAAATTATTCGGTCAAAGCACAAGAACAAAACAAATAGATCTCATTCTCACTATCAGTGATGATTCTTATAAGGTATTCACATTTGATTTCGTTCAGTGCATGTACTCTTATAGTACACTTATTCGTTTGCTTATGGTAATTACTTCAATGACGGAGTCCATCATCCTATTTAACAGAGGCATAACGAGTGTAGACCTACTTGTACATAAATATGTATATTGTCTATAACAACTATCAAGTGAACAAAGTAACCGAGAAATCGTACTTCTCGCCGTTGATTCATTAATCATTAATATGACTTTTCTACAATGTCACTTAATTATATAACATACTACGTTACAACATAATATACCCAATAAGTATTAAATACTTGTGACAATAAAAGAAATAATTATCTCATAATTATTCCAAATAACTTGTTGTGAGAAGATATTTCCAACATTAAGACGGCCCGAGCAAAGGTCCATTGGGCTCGGTCAGCCTAATCGGGCGAGATCAATGTGGATTGGGTTAAATTTCCATATTTGACCGTGTGGGTTGGGCTGGAGAATTTTTCTTTGTATTTTTTTGCCTTTTCAACATTCCCAATTCAAACACATTGATATAAATTGGAAATTTGGGGGTTCTTTTATTTAATTTCAGCTCAAAATAACTGAAAATTAAGCCCTGAGCTCCAAATTCTATTAGCGAACATAAATCAACAACCCATCGAATTTAAGGAGAACGAAATATCAAATTCCAATAGGTTTTGAAGTATACAAATTAGCTGCACAAGTAATTACCACTCCACCGAGCAAATTTTAGGTTAAAACAATAACCAACAAAAAAGTTTGATGATTAAGAAATACAAGTATAGAGTTAGGAGTATGGACATAAATTGGGACAAGAGAGAGAGAGCCTAGAAAATCAAACTCCAAATCGGGCAGGAGTGAAATGCTGGCTGTCGGCTAACTGTGAAGTGCGAGGCGAAGGAGGTAGTGCAAACTGTGTGAGAAGGAAGTCTATCTTTGCGAAGTCCGAAGGTCGAAGACTTGAAGTCGAAGCAGACGAAAAGCTTAGGGTTTTTTTGCTTATTCAAAACGTCACCGTATTGAAGACTTAGGGATGCGAGTTCTTTTTGAGCGGTAGGTTCAGGCTGGGCCTGTTATCTTGAGGCTTAACATACTTGCTTTGATCTCCAGAATTTTAGGCCTGCACTTGCTCGTGCTCGCATATGGGCTGACCGTATTCGGGCGAGTTTCAGCAAGCCGATGTTCACCCCTAGCGGGAACTCATGTACATTGTGCCTTCTTGTGTTCTTCCAAAGAAAAGTCTCATCCCGGGTGTTCTGCGTGATTTAGCGTTCTTGGGGGGGGAGGTCCTCCCTTTTCATGCAAAGATCCCGAATAGCTTGATTCGACTTAGTGTTAAAGCCCCCTCCGCGGGGAAAATGTTCTTTTCAGCCATCCAAAAGGCTAAACCCCCAGAGAACAGAGCCAAGAAGCATCTGACCCCAATGAAGCCTCCCAAAAAGCATCTGGCTTTTTCTGCAATATGGTGTCTCCCCGCAGTACGGCGGAGGCTGCCCTTTACGGCTCTGCCACCCTGGTGGTCGGCGCTGCTCTTCAGTCCCATCACCCTTTTCCCTTTCTTCCTTCTCTGGGGTTTCTTACAAATAGTTGGCACCTCTGGTGTTTCTCCCACGCTGGGCTCTATCCTCTTCTTCCAATCTCTCAGTTTATTCCCGTTTCTTGCCCTTTCAGGTTGCTATGGCTTCTTCGTCCAGCGAGGCAGAGATGGACCAACTGATCCAGAAAACAAAAGAACTGAACTGGGGGGTTCCTCCCCCTCCCTCGTGGAAGTTTCCAGTTGAAGCGGAGACAGCCTCTAGTGCTGTCTTGGTAGGAAAAATCATTGCTCAGAAGCACATGCAGCTACACGTTGTTCGAGGGGTTTTGCAGAAAGTTTGGTTGTTTGATGCACAACTAGAAGTGGCTGAGTTGGATACGAATGTTTTTCTGGTGGAGTTTAGCTCGTCGAGTATGCGGGACAAGGTCTTGACCAGTCGTGGAATGTAAAAGGCTATCTTATGGTTCTCCAACTTTGGCCACCTGGTGATAGATTATATGCCGAATTAAACTATAAACAAACATGTTTTCAACAAAACATCCACCAAGATTATGATTACAATTTCGGATTCGATTCCATACCTTAGAGAGGAATATAGGAATCTACAAACCTTAAGCCGCTTTACGATCCAATCCAACGCTCCAGCAATTCAGAACAGCAACTCAGATGTGTTGCCTCCTAAGGAATTTATGTCACTCTCTCGTTATCGGGATTTCCCTAATAGGTTCTGATGGCCAACCCCTTGAATATAACAATTATATTTATAGGCTTTGGAAAAACCCTAGAAAGAATATGAGACATAGGATCCTTAGGGATCTCAAATTCCAGCCGTAGGATAACACTGAAAAACTCTTCTTCTAATACAATTAGGGCTTCTACTAATTACAATCAAGTCCATCAACATATTTTAATTGACCCCTGGAATTTAAGATTATTGCAAATATGCCCCTTTTACATACAATTAATTCCTTCCGCCACACTATATTCCATATGAGATATTAGGACCGGATTAATCAATTTGGTTATCGAGGGCATATAATTCTAACAATCTTTCACTTGCCCTCAGAACCAAATATCAGCGTCATGTCTCTATCTCATGTAAACTTGATTTCTTGGTTCATAACTCAGTTGGACCACAAAACAATTTTGAAATATATATATCATATACTTTTATGTTTTCATAAAATAGTTTTGCAAAACACTCCGGCCGGATTCTTTTGGTCCAACTCTTTCATGAACACTAACTGAATATACTGTCTTTCCAAAAGACTGGTGGATTCCTTGTTGAGCATTCATACCACTCAATCATCACGCACACAACCCAACATGTCCAGATATAGTCCTGAATGAACATCACTGGTTGACAATATCAAAGTTGTGTACACAATTCATGAATAAATACAAACCTCTCAGGTCTAAGGACAATACCGAATTGTGATAGAACAACCTTTAACCTGACAGTGATCATTTCCAAAAGGTGTTCTTAATCGGATCCTGTTCAGTGTATGTACTTGTTACATGACACTCACTCGTTTGCTTGAGGTCATACCTCAATGATGGAATCAATCATTCTCCGCACAACAAGTGTAGACTTTATGTTTACAAAAGTCTAGAACACTTTCAGGCTTTCCCTGCCTTTGATTCATTAATCTCTAGCATGATTTTACTACAATGTTACCTGAACAAATTTACATAGATAACATCTCATGTTACGTATAAACCCAAAACAACAATAATATATGTGAGAAACAAATAAACTTTTATTATCATATAATAAAGAAATAAAACGTCAAACCCAATCATACATATATCTCAAACCCATATACTTAATATGTTTCTCAAACACTTTCTGAGATAAAAGTTTTGTAAATAGATCAGCTAAATTATCAGCTGATGCAACCTTCACCATTTTGATATCACCTCTGGATATGATATCACGTATTAGGTGAAAACGATGTTCTATGTGCTTTGTCCTTTGATGAGACCTTGGTTCTACTGCATGTGCAATTGCACCATTGTTATCGCAGTATAAGGGAATAGGCACCTCAATCGAAGGGACAACTTCAAGTTCTTGAAGGAACTTGCGAATCCACACAGCTTCCTTTTCAGCTTCACTTGCAGCAACATATTCTGCCTCAGTTGTAAAATCAGCAGTAGTACTTTACTTGAAACTTCTCCAACTAAATGCTCCTTTGCCAACAAGGAACACAAATCCGGACGTTGATCTTCTATCATCAATGTCACGCCCCGAACGCCATCCCGCAAGGACCGTGACAGCCGCGAGCATTCCCCGGGAACACTCCAGCGCTTACACTAACTCTTACAGCGGAATTTTTTTTTCTTTTTATACACATAGGATGGCTCACTCAGGATCCACATGTTGGCTGAGATACAAGCCCAATGATCATAACCTCTCGGTATACACATCATAATTCATAAAAGTCTATACATTGCATCTTGTTCGCAACTTATACAAAACGTACTAGGGCAACATACTGCCACTTGATCAAAACCAGCACTCCCAAGTGCTGCCTCGGAGTTCACCAACTCCGGCTCCAATCCCCAAACTTCCAGGATTTCTACGTGAGATACTCCTCTGCTCCCCAGTTATCTTGTGGATCTGGAATGATACGATTTAAAAACTATGAGTCGAAAGACTCAGTAAGGAACAACAGTTAAAACATGAACTTTGATACAACATGGCTTTAAAAGCATACTTACTTCAATACACTGTAGCGATAAGAGAAGAAATGCAAAACTGTAATTCATGAGTTAGTGCATAAAATGCCATGATGCATATGCATGCTCCGTGATGCACATGCCATGCACTAAAATCTCTTGCCACTCTTGGCCTTTTCAAATGCATTTCAAATCTCGAAATTGGCCCTAGGCCCTTGAAAATATTTCTTTCATAACTTGTTCTTAAAATTGGCCCCAGGCCCTTGAAAATTATTCATTTCATATCTCTTACTGTGGGCTCGCTCCATTTAACCCCTGAAGTCAGGGTTGTGCGTTCCCTTCGGAACCGTCCCCGAATTCCCTTGGAGACCTTACATCTGGTCGAGCTAGCCCTTGAAGTGGCCCCAGGCCTGATGGCTAGACACGACCCTTGGAGGCCCCACACCTTCTCGAGCAACGTTCCTCGGTGTGGTTGCACATACCTCACGGACTAACCCATCCTTCACGAACAACGTCCCTCGGCATGGATGTCTCACGTTCCATCCATCCATCCTTCACGAACAACGTCCCTCGGCATGGATGTCGAACCTCACTTAACTTAGTACGTTTTCAACCAAAACCTTCGTGCTTAATCATAACATAAATTCTCTTTCATTTGCATAAAACAACTTTTCATGTTTTCTATGCAATGAACATGCCATGCCACTCTTGAAAACATCGTAATTTCATTTGCATCAAAACGTCTCTCATGCGTTCATGCAAATGATCATGCTATGACATGTTCGAAACATCATGCGTACTTGAAACATTCTTCATGCAATACATTTCATATGTATTAAAAACATCTTGCCATGCACAATAAAACATGCAGTGTATCATTCCAGTTTTCCAAAAGGGGTAAGATTCACTTACAATACTCCTTGCAAATTCCTTCCTGATTCTTACTTGGCTCTATGCCTACAAGAAATAGATCTCCTTCTCAATACACTGAGCATCCGATAAAATACATCGATACATTTCGGTTCTACTAAGCTATTCGAGGAAATCTATTGTGAAATCCACTAAGGAATGAATAGCGATAATTATGCGCTTAACTTAATTTAACGATATAATATAGTTGCCCGATTTCTCTTAATCCAATTTGAACTTCCTGTTCATCCCTTAACTTCGTACTTCCCGTCCGTCGGAGTATTTCCGAATAGCAACTATATTATACTTCTTTGATATCATATATATATCACTTAAATTCTTTTAATCGTTTAAATATTTTATTTACTCTTTTCTTTAACTAATATTCAAAACTTAGGTTATTTAATTATTAAACTCTATTACAATATACTTATATATCTATTCACGATTAGGGTTTTAATCAACAATTAATAAATTAGGATTAAACCTAAGTCTCCCATTATTACATGTGCTCTACTAAAACCTTACATTAAACCATTAATAAACTTAATCACGATTATATCTTGACTTAGACCTTAACCTTAATTAATCCGAGATACTAATCCTAACTAGGGTTTCGAATATTTTCATTACATGCTCATGGTTCTTCAAGCTTGTATTCCAATTGGTCAAAACCCTAATCCCAAGTGTTCATCATAACAATAAAAATCCAATTAGCCTAATTCCCAATTTCAAGTATCCAACACAACAATTATAACCTATTTATCATAATTTACAATTAGGGTTTCTCTTCCTTATGACATTCGGCCAACACCAATTTTTATGCATCCTTTAATCACAACTTCAACTCCAATGGTGATCCCATCCTCCATTCAACAATTTCACAACCTAGGATCTAAGAATCCAAACACCAACACAATATATCATGCATTACACCATTCGGCCAACACATGTTTTTCGTCCAAATAATTATGTTTTCTTTTGTCTCCTTCAATTTGCATGCCTCCTTTACATAACATAATTATCTACCATGCATTAGGTCATTAATTTTGCATATAACATGGCCAATATCTAGATCTATACATACACAAACTTTCTTTTGGAAACCTAGGGCATACATGGTTCGGCCATAACTCATAACATCACATTTTCATGCTAAAAATTATATCATGCACTTCCCTTTGCATTTTATAACCTAACTAGTATGCATTACTTCATACTTTCATTATTCATGAATAATATGACCCGATCCAACATTCAAACACATCCATAACCATAGATCTAGGGAGATTTACAACTTACAACCAACCAACTTAGCATAAACTTAGATCTAACTTCCTTTTGTATTTATGACCTATTTGCATGCATTAACTTCATAGATCCGAACCTCTTTCACATGTACATTGTTTTTACATCATCAAGAACATAGTTAAACACTTAGATCTAATATTAGAAAGACCAACCACACAAGATCTAAGCATATAATTCGGCCATCACTATGCTTAACCAACAACAACACATTTTTGGCCTTACCTTGATGGTTATCACAAGCTTGAGTACCTAGCACAATAAAATGCCCTAAGTTAGAACTTATGAAAAACTTTAAACTAGAACACTAAATAAAATCAAGCCTACCTCTACCTTCACCAAATTTCCAAGTTTTCACCAAGATCCTTCCTTTCCAACTTTCGGTTCACCCCTCTTTGCAATGGTCCCAAGCTTGATCACAAGGTGCTAAGATGGAGGTTTTTATGGTGGGGAAAATAAGAACAAAAAAATGCTTGAAACTTGAATGGTTTAGTTCTAGGAAAGTGAGCTAGATTTCAACAAGGGAAATGGCTAGGTGAATAGAAATTTCCAAGAGAAGAGATGAGTTGCACAAAAGGGGATTTGGTTACCTAGAGAAGATAAACAAACTTAGAGCTTTAGAGAGTGATTGGTTGCAAGAAGAAAAGAACAAGCTTAAGCTCAAACGGGAGATTCGGTCAAGAGAGAAAAAGAGAGAGAGTTGAAGTGGGAGGGTGATATTCGGCCAAGAGAAGAAATGCTAAGTGTGAGGGGGAGTTCTCTTGGTGCAATTGAGTCTCCCAAGATAATTTATTGCAATGAAAAATGACAAGAGATGGTGGAAGTGACAAGAGAGAAATTTGAAGGGGAAAAGGGGAGGAATGGGGCCTTGGTCGACCAAGCTTGCATTTTTCCTTCTCTCACTTCTTTTCAACTTTTTCCCAATATCAATTCTTGTTCCCTAAAGCTATGTCCTTGCAATAAATCTCCTCTCCTCTCTCACTTTTCATTCCTACGTAAAACACCCCATAGCTTGATCTCCCTTTGCTTTTTCTCTTCTTTTCTCTTCTCATGTGTTGTCTTGTCAATTAATGGTTCTCTTACACATCTTACAACTTCACATGGGCAATTAGCTTTTGCTTTTCAATTCACTTCATGCTCTTTACGTAAATGGCTTTGTCACCTTTTGGTTTGCTTTTTGTTTAGTTCATTCATGATGTTTGGTTAAAATACAACTAACTTAGTTACCATCACAACTAACTTTCTAGTTACTCTCACAACTAGCTTCCAACTTAGTTACTTTTCACCTAACTTATCTCCTATAAGCTCTCTAGCTTATCTAGTTCAATTACATAGCTTATCACCTCATAAACACAACAACTTATCTTAGGATAATGGCTCTAGCCTATCTCTACGATAGCCACATCAACTTATTTCATGAAAAGTTTCTTAGCTTATCACTATGATAAACAAGTGTGTTTATCACTTAAAACTCTCTTAAACTTATCATATGTCTAGTAGCTTATCACCTAATATTCTAATGATAATTCAACTATTAATTTAGGTTAAATAATAATAATATAGGTCACCTATTAATGATACACAAAAATATTCAACACTTAAAGGAAATTCATGATTTTATTTCATTTAATTATTTTCGGCCTATATATAAAAATCTTTAATCATAATTTAATTTTATGGATTATGAAATATAATAGGCAAATGAAAAATATAAATACATGAGAGAAACTTACCTTGCAAGTTTCGGCTCTTAGGAGAATATAATTAAACCTTACACAAAACTTTCATAATGAAAGAAAAATAATGTAATAGAAAAATTTCATGAAATAAAATCTCATATTAATTAATGTACCTTATTATAAAGCTTAGGCCATACATTGGCCAAAAATATGGATCCATAATAAAATTAAAAGCTAATACATAAGAATTAACATAAGAAATAATCGGGGTCTCACAATCAATATCTGATTGGAAATCCTAATCTGTATATCCCTGGACAGTCAGATCCTCACTGCCATACACTAAGAAATAGTGTTTTGTATTTCTCAAATACCTGAGGATATGTTTCACTGCTGACCAATGTTCTGGACCTGGATTGGATTGATATATACTCACAACGCTAACTGCATGACTGATATCAGGCCTAGTGCAAAGCATAGAATACATGAGACTCCCTACAACCGAAGCATAATGGCAGTTACTCATCTTCTCTCTTTCTTCAGGTGTTTTTGGACACATTTGCTTAGACAGATGAATTCCATGTCTAAAGGGTAGAAACTCTTTCTTGGAATTTACCATGCTAAATCTAGCCAATATCCTGTCAATATAATTGACATGTGAAAGACCCAATAATCTTTTCTTTCGGTCTCTAAACACTTTGATCCCGAGTATGTAGGATGCTTCCCCAAGGTCCTTCATTGAAAATTGGTTAGATAACCACATTTTCACAGATGACAAAGCCCTACATCATTCCCAATGAGTAGTATGTCATCTACATAGAGAACCAAAAAAGTAATAGCAGTCCTACTAACCTTCTTGTAGACACAAGGTTCATCCATGTTTTGTGAGAAACCAAATATTTTGATTGACTCGTCTAAACGGATGTTCCAACAACGTGATGCTTGTTTTAGGCCATAAATGGATTTCTCCAATTTGCATACTTTCGATTCATTTTCCCGAGATATGAAACCTTCTGGCTGGTCCATATAAATTTCTTCATGGATATACCCATTCAAAAATGCGGTTTTCACATCATCTACCATATCTTATAATCATAGTATGCCGCAATCGCTAATAAAATCCTTATGGACTTTAGCATGGCTACAGGTGAAAAGGTTTCCTCATAATCAATACCAGCATTTTGAGTATACCCTTTTGCCACCAACCTAGCTTTAAAGTTTTCTACCTTTCTTGTTGGTCCAAGTTTCCTTTTGTAAACCCATTTGCAACCTATAGGCTTAATGCCTTCTGGTTTGTCTACCAAGGTCCATACCTTGTTGGAATACATGCAGTCCATCTCTGATTCCATGGCCACATGCAAATGCTTAACATCTTTGTCATCAACAGCCTCTGTATAACCACAAGGATCAATCTCCAGTCCCTCAGATTCCATTTGGTAAATGTCATTTAACAAATTGAATTTTACTGGAGGTCTTATAATCCTTTTACTACGACGAGGCTCCTGTGTCTCAACAGGTTCACTTTGATAAGTGGGAACAACCACTTGATCCTCATTGTTCTCATTCTGCACAGTCACTGCACTATCTCTTTGCTCATCAAGAGCAACTCTACTCTCGGTTTCATTCAAACTATAATCCTCTTCAAGAAAAGTAGCATTTCTGCTAACAAATACTTTGTTTTCATTAGGAATATAAAAGTAGAAACCAGTAGTCATTTTAGGATAGCCGCCATCTGCCACTGGCGGGCCACGTGCGGCCAGTCCCATGCCGGACGTTGGCCGGCGTTGCCATCAATGGCCACCGTGCAGCCTACCGGCGCGCGGTTGCAGCTGTTTGGGCCTAATAAGCCCTTCCACACCCGTGTCTCACACGGGTGTGCAGGTGGTGGTCCACGGCCTTATGGTCGCCGAACAACCACCTGTTTTGGTCAGGAGGCTGCTCCGGTCCCACCGGACGCATCTCCGGCCAGTGGTGTGGCGGCTGCCGTCCTAATAGCTGCCGGCCATATTTTGAAGAGAAAAAAAATTTCTCACTTAATATGAACAGTTCATAATTCTTTATAAAACAAATTTTATAAAACAACACTTGAACAGTCAATCGGGTTTAATAAAATTATGTACTGTTCACTTGAATAGTAACAGAAAAAAAAATCATTGGGTTTTGATTCTCAATCAAAATTCCGCAAAGTTCATATAACCCAACAATTGCAATCAAGTAAACCTGCTCTGATACCACTGATAGTTTATATGCGGAATTAAACTATAAACAAACAATATGTTTTCAACAAAACATCCACCAAGATTATGATTACAATTTCGGATTCGATTCCATACCTTAGAGAGGAATATAGGAATCTACAAACCTTAAGCCGCTTTACGATCCAATCCAAAGCTCCAGCAATTCAGAACAACAACTCAGATGTGTTGCCTCCTAAGGGATTTATGTCACTCTCTCGTTATCGGGATTTCCCTAATAGGTTCTGATGACCAACCCCTTGAATATAACAATTATATTTATAGGCCTTGGAAAAACCCTAGAAAGAGTATGAGACATAGGATCCTTAGGGATCTCAAATTCCAGCCGTAGGATAACACTGAAGAACTCTTCTTCTAATACAATTAGGGCTTCTACTAATTACAATCAAGTCCATCAACATATTGTAATTTGTTAGCCCAAGGTTGTTTTATAAACAATCCTCTTTGATTTTGATGATAACAAAGTTTTACAACGTGTTTTTAAACCTTTAGATTCTACTTTTGAAAATCCGTTTTAAGAAAATGATATCAAGAGTTTTCTAGTTGTAAATCGGCCTTCGTTATAATCGATCGAACACTCTACATAAGCTTACTTGTTAAACTTTACATTGTAGGTGTTTTGGGATTGCTTGTTGGTGCCAGGAGAAACATTTTTCAGCCTAAGTGTTGAAGGTGTCGACACATATCATCATGGTGTCGACACATCAGTCATACACCAGAATGCAAGTTCCAAGCCGAAGTGAAGGTGTCGACACATAGTGAAGAGGTGTCGACACATTGGTCATTCAACAGAAAGCAAGTTCCCAGGCCAAGATGAAGGTGTCGACACATAGACCAAGAGGTGTCGACACATTGCACTATCAACAGAAGGCAAGGTTTACAGGCCAAAGCTGATGGTGTCGACACATATGAAATTAGTGTCGACACATTGCACATGCACCCGAAGGCATGTTTCCAAGGCATTTTGAAGGGTCAACTCTTTGAAGAGAAGTGTCGACACATTGGATATAAGTGTCGACACATTGGTCATACACCTGAAAGTGAGTTTCCTGGAAAAACTCCTAGGTGTCGACACATACAAGGAAGGTGTCGACACATGCTTCGATTTCTCAGATCCTGGAGCGACGTCACTCACTTAAAAATGTCTCCAAAGGACCCAAATGACCTCCAACGGCTCCAAATCTTTACCAGAAGACCCCTGATGCCCTAGAGACTATAAATAGAAGAAGCTTGAAAGAGAAAGAGAGAGCTTTACACGAAAATCATCCTTGCCCTAATTTCTTGAGAAACAAAGCTCTAAGAAGAAAGAGAGAAGCTCTTCCATCAAAGAAGGTTTGCATTCAATCTTGCAAATCCAGAAGCTTTCCTTGAAGATCGTATTCTTCAAGTTTACCTCAGGTTCTTAAACTTGTAGATTTGGCTTAGAGAGCCGTTTCATTTTTTGAGTTACCCACTTGTATATCTGGCTTAAAGAGACTTCAATCATTGTATCCAAACCTCATAAAACCTTCAAGTGTTGAGTGAACACTGTATCCTACTTGTGAGAGTAGAAGAAATCACTAGGTTTTGGGATTTGTGAAAAGAGTTGAAGCGTGAGCTCTGAAAACGCTTTGTAACGGTTCCTTAGCACCCCGGAAGCTAAGGTGTGTATTCGCTTGGAGAATAGTGGAGGAAGCCCAAGGAAGTCAATAGCCTTGGGGGTGGACGTAGGCAAGAGTTGGCCGAACCACCTAAAAATTCTGGTGTCATCTTCTTCACTCTCCTCTTTATTTCTTGCTTATATTGCTTAATTGAACTTGCTCATTTATTGTTCTTGATCTCATTGCTTGTTTACCTAGAATTAGATCTGAGCTATTTTGGGTTTGTTTTCAAAAGGATTCAAAAGTTTTTGAAAAACCCAATTCACCCCCCCTCTTGGGTTGTTTTTGCACTCACATAATTGACCCCTGAAATTTAAGATTATTGCAAATATGCCCATTTTACATACAATTAATTCCTTCCACCACACTATATTCCATATAAGATATTAAGACCAGATTAATCAATTTGGTTATCGAGGGCACATAATTCTAACACCTGGTTTATCGTGGCAGGAATTAAAACTTGACTTCTGCCCTGTATGGGTGCAGATCCATGGTCTTCCCATGGATCGGTCAAACTAACTTGCGGCTCGACAGATTGGTGCGGGGATTGGTGAAATTCTTGAAATAGAAGGTCGTCCAGACAGGAAGATTTGGTGTGTTCCTTTTATTCGAGTTCGAGTACTGCTGAACATACTCGCTCAGATCCCTTCGGGCTATACTCTTCAACGTTTAGCCATGGAGCCCCTCCGCATTTCATTCAAATATGAACGACTTACTGGGTTTTGCTACTCTTGCGGAATGTTGGGGCATAGGCAAGTTTTCTGCCCGACTACTGGGGATAACCACTCAGAGTCTCTTTTCAGACCTTGGATGAAGGTTGAGCCCCCATCCCTACGACGTGGATTTGGGCTGGATAAGAGTTCCCAGCAGCTGAATCTGCCCCATTTACCAAGCATACCTGGTGTTGTTCTTCCTATCACGGATTCTGGCTTGAAGGCGCCTCTTGCGTGGCAGGAGGGGGCTGCCGGCGGAAGAGGAAAGGCTGACTTTTCTGACATAGTGCCTAAAGAGAGAAGCGGTTTGGGACTTGTCCTCTCGGAGACCTTGATGTCAGGTGATGGCAGGGGTGTCCCAGCATCGGCTTTGGCGGTTGGTGATGAAGCGTTGCTTCTTGGGGCAGAGGAGGGGGACGTGTCAGTCCTTACTGATGTAGTGTGGTGGTCTTCTGAAGCCACAAAAACTCTCTGAACAGTCTTGTCTCAAGAAATTGGATGATACACTCAAAGCCAACAATGTAATGGCATCGCCTGACTTAATTTTTTTCTCCCTATATCAACAGTGGTGACACGTCTGGTGGCAGTCCTATTGGTGGGCCTCTCAGTAGCCCAATTATTTTGGTGACCCAAGAGCCCACCCAGGAAGCAAGTCAGAAGCCTAGTGTTGAGGTAGAGGGCACACGAAAGGGAAAAGGGCTTCTGTGGCAGCCCATTATTAATAGACGGGAGCGAGCTTCAGTTGAACGGTTTGGGCTGGGTATAGGCATGGAGTCTAACAAAAAATGAGGTCTGGAGGACTGGGAGGAACAAACAGAGAGCAAACGGTTTCTTTTTTATTTGGAGTCAAAGGCCCCCAATCTGGATGTCAACCTATTTAGCCCTTTAAAGACGTTTTGTGCAAAACCTGTTGCTGTGAAATGCAAGGGAGTTCGCAAGGAGACTTTGCGAAGGAAACCGAAGCAGGGGGAGGTGATTTTACAGATGCTAGTGGACGGGTGACTCGTGTGCCGCTAGAAAGAATTGTGACTGTGCAGGATGATGTTAACGCAATGGTAGGGGTGGCGGGCCTTAACGTGCCCCCACCCCCCCATGACTGGTTAACGGTGTATGGCGGAGCCTGTTTCCAAGAGCTACGACGACTCATATAGCCCGGGTTGCGTCTGATTATGCACCTGTTCTTTTGAATACCAATGGTGACAATGGCGCTGGTCCCAGGCCTTTCCAGTTTGAAGCTTTTTGGGCTTCTGATACCCGTAGTAATTTTGTTGTGGAGCAAGCTTGGCGTTATGAGGGCTCGGGATCACCAGCTTACGCTTTGTGCCAACGTCTTAAAGCTACTAAGGTTGCTTTAAGACGTTGGAACAAGGATGTTTTTTGTCATATCCAAACTAAGATCCAACGTATTCAGGCTGAGTTGGACAGTGTACAACAAGGGGGTGATAGCATGCTGGAACAACACCGTGAAAAGGAGCTTCGTATTCAGCTTATGGAAGAGCAGAAGCATGAGGAGACGTTGTGGCGCCAAAAGTCACGAATAACGTGGATGAGGACTCCGGATTTAAATACTAAATTCTTTCACTTGTCTACTATCACTAGACGCAGAAGAAACAATATTGATACCATCCGAGATGAGCAAGGTGCTTGGCTGCATGACAGGGAGGAGATTGGGGGACACATTGAGCGTTACTTTAAAACTCTGTTTTCGGCTTGCCAATCCTTATTTCCCCAGAACCTTGATTCACTAATTTTTGAAGAAATTACGGAGGAGGACAAGCGAAGATTGGACCGAATCCCTGATGATGCGGAGATATGGGATGCTATTAACGGAATTGGGGGCTCCAAGGCGCCTGGGCCTGATGACTTTACAGCAACCTTTTACCAAAAATATTGGTACATTGTTAAACCTGAGGTGACTGGAATGGTTCGTAACTTCTTCATTAATGGCTATCTGTTGAAGCAAATGAATCATACAAATATTGCTCTC
Source organism: Myrica gale (assembly GCA_963930655.1). Taxonomy (NCBI): domain Eukaryota; kingdom Viridiplantae; phylum Streptophyta; class Magnoliopsida; order Fagales; family Myricaceae; genus Myrica; species Myrica gale. Next base: position 8,535,983 of record OZ005619.1, on the reverse strand, counting down.
ATCCCCAAAGTAAATTCTCCTGAACAAAATTGTAATGTGTAATGTATATTATAAAATTATTTCGAAGATTCTGACTGTACGACTCAAGTTGGTTATGCCCAAACTGGTTTCTCACAACCAGAACGCTTTTGTCACCAATAGACATATTCAGGATAATATCATTTTAGTTCAAGAGCTCATGCTTACGTTGAAAAGGAAAGTTGGGAAGGGAGGCTTGTTAGCTGTTAAAGTCGACATGGAAAAGGCCTATGATAAGGTTGATTGGCATTTCCTTATAGTCGTTCTGAAGTGTTATGGGTTTTCTGAAAAATGGAGACAATGGATTTTTCAGTGTGTGTCGACGGTGTCATTCTCGCTTCTTTTGAACGGAGTTCCCTTTGGGTTTTTCAAGCCTAGACGTGGCCTTAGGCAGGGGACCCTCTCTCTCCTTTCATTTTTGTGTTGGTTATAGAGGTCCTTACATGTTTGATTCGAAGAGATGAAGTTTGTGGAAAAATTTTCGTTGATGATGTCATGCTCTTCTGTCGAGCGAATGCCGATGAAGTGAGGAGCTTGAAAAAGTGCTTGGTGACCTATGCTGGCTGGTCTGGGCAGGTTATCAAGATCAATAAATCTTTTATCAAAGTTAGTCAGAATATGGGCCAAGATCAAAGGAATTACATCTCTCGTATCCTATGCTTGCATCCTGCTCGAGAGGCAGGTACTTATCTTGGTTTGCCGCTGTTTATTCCCCGTTCCAATAGACAAGCCTGCAAGGATATTCAGAAGAAGGTGGCAAATCGTTTGGCAGGGTGGAAGGCAAGGTCTCTATCACAAGCAGGGCAGACAATTTTAATTCAATCGGTAGTGACTGCAATTCCCTCCTACTATATGTCCGTGTTTATGTTACAAAAAACTATCTCGAGAGATATTGATAGGCATGTTAAAAACTTCTGGTGGGGTTTTGATGGGGCGAGTCGTCGTTTCCATCCTAAAGCTTGGGAACAAATTTGCAAACAGAAGCAATGGGGTGGGCTTGGTTTGCGAAGGATGGAGGATTTAAACCGTGCCCTTGTTACGAATCTGGGATGGGAAATTATTAAGCAGAAAGAGAGCCTATGGGTAAAGGCTCTTACCGCAAAATATTGCAGGGGGTCCTAATCTTTTGTCGGCCAAGGCATCCAGTGGTGCTTCCTGGGTTTGGCAAAGCTTATTGCAAGTAAAGGATTTAATCGAACCAGGTTTTTGTTGGGGGGTTAGAAGTGGGGCTGAGCTTAATATCTGGTGCGATCCGTGGTTACCGGATCTACCAGATTTTATTCCAAGGCTGAAATGGGGAACATTGGTGGATAGAAATATAAACAAAGTTCAAGATCTCATCTCTGAGGCAAGCAGGAACTAGAAGGAATCTGTCATTCGGGATATTTTTGAAAGATGCCTCTGCCTTTGCTATTCTTTGGATTCCTCTTCCTCAAGTTCGACAAGCTGATGTTCCCCAATGGACCCATAATCCACAAGGTATGTTAACGGTAAAGTCTACTAATTTGTTTGATCAAAGAGCAAGATTTTCGGATTCTGGGGACTTGTCTTTTACTAAATGGAAGCGGATTTGGCACTTAAAGATGCAACATAGGTTGCGATTGTTATGTTGGAAGCTTGCTGCTAATGCTCTCCCCCTCCGCGGAAGGATGGGGCCTCCTTCCCAGCCCCATGATTTGGAGACTATGGGTTGTCCTCTCTGTCTCGCTCATGAGGAAACCAGAGAGCATCTTTTCTTAGGCTGTCAGTTTAGTATTACCCTATGGAGAACCGGACCCTGGCTGTCTGATACCACTGAGTTTGCAACTCAGCCGTTTCATCTTTGGTTAAAATTCTTGCTGAACCCGGGCTCACTACCTGTCAACCAGCAAGATGACTAGGCAAATATGATGTTGGCGGCTGCTATTACTTTGGATGCCATTTGGTCTGTTCGAAATAAACTTGTCCACGAGGGCCATTGTCAAGACATATGGAGGTGATTTGTTCTATCAGGAGACGATATGAGGCGCATAAGGGAGCTTGGGAGCAATCGGTTGAAGTCTCTTTGGTTAATTGGAAACCGCCCTTGGAAGGTGAGTTGAAACTTAATTTTGATGTCGCTGTACATCTTCACACGCTGTGTGCAGCGTCAGTCTGCAGGAATTCTTGAGGGGACATTTTGAAGATCTGTATCTGTAGGAAGACTGGTACTGAGCCATTGAAGGGGGAAGCCTTTGCTGCTAGACTAACATGTTCTTTGGCTAAGGAGTTTCAAGGGGGCAATATAACCATAGAGGGTGATTTGCTTGAGTTGGTTAACCAAGTGACTCATTTGGATAGACCTCCGGATTGGTTGATTGAAGGAGAAGTGGAAACTATCAGGAAGCTGCTAAAGGAGCATGATGAGTGGAAGATTATCTGGACGCCGAGAGATGGGAACTCCTTGGCAAATAACTTAGCTAAATGGGGGATGACCCATGGTTCTGTAGGGGATTTTTGTGTGGAGGATATCCCTTCTAGGATTGTTATCTGTTAGCCCAAGGTTGTTTTTCAAACAATCTATAAATGATTTTGATGATAACAAAGTTTCTAGGTTTTTGATGGACTTTAGATTTTACTTATTACATCCTTCTCTTAAAATGATTTTCTTCTAGTCTCAAGGTTCTCTCTATACAAAAACTCTCCGATCTTTTTGATCCTCTTTATTCTCATTAAAAATCACCTTTTATATTGTAAATGGTTTTGAGAATCTTTGAATTGGAATAGATGTTGTTAAAGAACTTGATTTTTTGGCTAAGTGTTGAAGGTGTCGACACATAGGACCATGGTGTCGACACATTGCACTAACACCCGAGACTTTGCATTTCAATCCATTCAACTTGATTTTTTGGCTAAGTGTTGAAGGTGTCGACACATAGGACCATGGTGTCGACACATTGCACTAACACCCGAGACTTTGCATTTCAATCCATTCAACTTGATTTTTTGGCTAAGTGTTGAAGGTGTCGAAACATAGGACCATGGTGTCGACACATTGCACTAACACCCGAAACTTTACATTTCAAACATTTCAAGTTGATTTTTGACTAAGTGTTGGAGGTGTCGACACATTGGACCATGGTGTCGACACATTGAACTAACATCCGAGACTTCACTTTTCAAATGTTTCAAGTTGATTTTTTGACTAAGTGTTGGAGGTGTCGACACATTGTATTATGGTGTCGACACGTTGAACAAGCACCCGAGACTCCATTTCAGATCTAGTTTAATGTGTCAGCACATACAACCTATGTGTCGACACATTGTGTTATTTTGCAGAATTTCTGGAAACGTCGTCATCACTTCAAAACTTTCTCAAAATGTCTCAAATGACCTCCAACGGCTCCAAAGCTTTACCAGAAGACCCTTGGTGCCGTAGACGCTTTAAATTGAAGAAGATGGAGAGAGAAACAAGTGTGGTTGTGCGACATTAACTCTGACCTAACTTTCTAGAGAGAGAAACGCTTTAAAGAAGAAAGAAGCTACATCATCCAAGAAAGCTTGTCCTCACCTGCAATAACTGTTGCCTTTCTTGTATATCTTGTCTCTTTGCACACCTCAGTACTTTACACTTGCTTATTTGGCTTAAAGAGCTATTTCATTAGATTCCCTTTTGTACCCATCCTTGAAAAACACGTGAGTGTTTGTGAAAAACACTTGTCCTACTTGTTGGGTAGAAGAAATCCTCTAGGTTGTGAGGATTTGTGAGTGTGAGTTAAAGTGTAAACTCAGAAAACACTTTGTAACGGTTCCTTAGCACCCCGGAAGCTAAGGTGTATTTACTATTTGGAGAATAGTGAAGGAAGCCGAAGGAAGTCAATAGCCTTGGGGGTGGACGTAGGCAAGTGTTTGCCGAACCACCTAAAAGTCAAGGTGTTATCTCTCTAACCCTATCTCCTTTTACTGTTGTTTTCTTTAGTTGTGATTATTTATATATATATATTTTACTTAATCTCTTGCTCTTTAGATAGGGGATCTTTGGACATTTGTTTTTATTCTTAAAAGTAGACAAAAGTTTTTATAAAACTCAATTCACCCCCCTCTTGGGTTGTTAGTGTCCTTTCAATTGGTATCAGAGCTGAGGCTAGATCCCCTTTATATGACAACCCTAGTAAGCACCTCCTGAGCTGAAGGGCAGTCGACAAATCGACCTCCCTTGTTTAATGGAACCTCCTATAACTATTGGAACGCTAGGATGAGAATCTACATCCAAGCCGTTGATTATGATCTGTGGAGGGTTATCTCAAGAGGACCTCGTTTTCCTCAAGGAGCCGATGGAAAGCTCAAGGAAGAGAAAGATTTTGATGAGAATAATCTTAAGCTCATGTCTCTAAATGCTAAGGCTATGAATGTTCTCTACTGTGCCGTTGATTCAAATGAGTTCAATCGTATCTCTGGATGCGATACTGCTAAACAAATATGGGATAAATTTCAAGTATCCCATGAAGGTACGAATCAGGTAAAAGAAAGTAAGATTAGCATGCTTGTTCATAGCTATGAACTTTTTAAGATGAGATCTGATGAATCTATCTCTTCTATGTTTACTCGTTTTACTGATATCATTAATGGGCTTAAATTTCTTTGTAAAGAGTACACTAACGATGAAATGGTAAGAAAGATTCTCAGGTGTCTTCCTAGAGCTTGGGAACCCAAGGTCACTGCAATCCAAGAAGCCAAGGACTTGACGAAGCTCTCCTTGGACGAGCTCATGGGATCTCTCATGACCCATGAGATGAATCAAGTTAAAGGAGATGAAGATGATGGCAAAGGAAAAAGGGGAGTAGCCCTAAAGGCCACATACTCTAGTGAGGATGAATCATCTGAGGACGATGGGGAAATGACTTTATTCACTAAGCGATTCAAGAAGTTATTCCGCAAGAAACAAGGAGATAAACGTCCTCCAAGAAAATCAAATTTCAAAGGTGATAGCAGCAAGAAGAATGAAATCATCTGCTTTGGATGCAAGAAGCCGGGTCACATAAAGTCGGAATGCCCAAATGTTGACACTTACAAGAAGTCAAAGGATTTCAAAAACAAAAAGAAAGCATTCTTGGCTGCATGGGGAGAATCCGATGAAAGTAGTAATGAAAGCGATGAAGAAGTTGCAAACCTTTGCTTCATGGCAAAAGATAACGAAAATGAGTTACAAAGCTCTTCATTTGATTCTTTTACTTTTGAGGAACTACAAGATGCCTTTGATGAACAACATGTTGAGTTGAAAAGAATATTCTCAAAATATTGTTGTCTCAAAAAGAATCATGAATTGCTTATTCAAGAAAGTGATTCCTTAAAATGTCAAGTTGTTGCTCTTAAAGAAAATCTTGAAATAGTCACAAAAGAAAAGTCAAATGTAATGCATGAAAAGTCAATTGATTTAAAATTGGAAAACAATTGTTTGAAAGAAAAAGTTGAAACTCTTACTCAAGATATTGCTAAATTCACTCAAGGAAAGAAGAATCTTGATATTCTCCTTGGTTCACAAAAATGTTGTTTCAACAAAAGCGGAATTGGCTATAAGTCTAGTGAATATCAAAAATTGTATTCTGATGTAATTATTAAGTCGTCAATACCCTTCCTTATATGTAATTTTTGTGGAAAACACGGACACATCTCATACACATGCCAAACCAGAAAAGGATCCACTCACGGGATTAAGTTTGTATGGATTCAAAAGGATAAAGTAAAGGGATTCGTATCTAATATAAATGGACCCAATGGGTACCAAAGATCAAGAGCTGATCCTTTTTGCAGGAATGCTTGGAGTCCAAGGACATCAAGGAACATTGGGTACTTGATAGTGGATGCTCCAAGCACATGACAGGAGACAAAGGTTGGTTCACGTCCTTTTGTCTTAAGAATAAGGGGTCTGTTACTTTTGGTGACAATGGAAAAGGGAAGATACTTGGTGTGGGAAGCATTGATACGTATCCTAATCCCATCATTGAAAATGTGCTTCTTGTCCAAGGTTTAAAGCATAATCTCTTAAGCATTAGCCAATTATGTGACAAAGGTAATCGAGTCGTTTTTTAATCATCAATGTGCCTTGTTGAAAATATTGAAAGCAAGAAAGTCTTGTTTGTTGGACATAGATATGAAAATGTGTACATTGTTCATTTAGAGTGTATCTCTTCAGACAATATAAAATGTCTTTCAGCTCTAAATGATAAAGACAGTTGGTTGTGGCATAGGAGACTTGCTCATGCAAGCATGGACCTGATTTCTAAACTAGCTAAACGAAATCTTGTTTTGGGTTTGCCTAATCTCTCTTTTGAAAAGGATAAAATTTGTGCAGCTTGTCAAAAAGGCAAACAAACCAAAATATCATTTAAACCAAAAAACATTGTGTCCACCTCTAGACCACTCCAACTCCTACATATGGACTTATTTGGTCCAACCCGAACTCTAAGTTTGGGTGGCAAACGGTATGGCTTTGTTGTTTTTGATGACTTCAGTAGATTTACATGAGTTCTTTTTCTAGCTCATAAAGATGAAGCCTTTCATGCTTTTGAAAAACTTAGCAAGAGAATTCAAAATGAAAAAGGTTTTGCTATTTCTAGCATAAGGAGTGACCATGGTAAAGAATTTGAAAATTCCTCCTTTGAAAAGTTTTGTGGAGAAAACGGTAACTTCTCAGCTCCTAGAACTCCTCAACAAAATGGTGTTGTGGAGAGGAAAAATAGGACTCTTGAAGAAATGGCTAGAACCTTGCTATGTGAAAACAACTTGCCTAATTACTTCTGGGATGAAACAGTTAGCACAAGTTGCTATGTTATGAACCGTTGCATGATTAGGCCTATTCTCAAGAAAACCCCTTATGAGCTATGGAATGATAGAAAACCCAACATTGGATACTTTCACGTGTTTGGCTGTAAATGTTTTATGCTCAACAACAACAAGGACAACTTGGGTAAGTTTGATGCAAAAGCAGATGAAGGTATATTTCTTGGGTATTCAACTTCTAGTAAAGCTTATGGCATCTTTAATAAACGCACATTAGTTGTTGAAAAATCAGTTCATGTTGTTTTTGATGAATCTAGCGATCTCATGAGAAAAGATGATGAAGATGGTGTAGATCTTAATAAAGAGGTTGATAAGCTCACAATTGTCAATGACATTGAGAAGACTCTTGTGCAAAAGGAAGAATCTCAAGGGCATCAAGAGGAGGGATCACAAGATGATGATGATCTACCAAAATCCTGGAAGTACGTCAAAAGTCACCCTCTCCAACAAGTTATTGGTAATGTTGAAAAAGGGTAATGACTCGTTCTTCTGTTCATCAATCTATTAACCTGCTTTACTTTCTCAATTTGAGCCTAAGAACTTCTCTGAGGCTAAAGATGATGAAAGTTGGATTCATGCTATGGAAGATGAATTAAAACAATTTGAGAAAAACCAAGTATGACATCTAGTTCCTAGACCCAAGGATTATCCAATCATTGGCACAAAATGAGTTTTTAGGAACAAAATGGATGAATCCGGGGTTGTAGTGAGGAACAAAGCAAGATTAGTAGCCCAAGGTTATAATCAAGAAGAAGGGATTGATTTTGATGAAACCTTTGCTCCTGTTGCTCGTTTAGAATCCATACGCATGCTTCTCACTTTTGCATGTTATAAAGATTTCAAACTTTTTCAAATGGATGTAAAAAGTGCCTTTCTAACTGGATTTCTTACTGAAGAAGTTTATGTTGAGCAACCACCGGGATTTGAAGATAAAAATCTTTCAAAACATGTGTACAAGCTTACAAAAGCGCTTTATGGATTAAAACAAGCACCTCGAGCATGGTATGAAAGACTAAGTTCCTTTCTCATTGAAAATGGTTTTTCAAGAGGTAAAATAGATACTACCCTCTTCACTAAAGAAAAAGACAATGAATTGTTAATAGTTCAAATATATGTGGATGACTTTATTTTCGGCTCTACTAATGAATCTCTATGTCAAGATTTCTCTCAAGTTATGCAGGGTGAATTCGAGATGAGTCTCATGGGAGAATTAAATTACTTCATTGGCCTTCAAATAAAACAAAGCAATGAGGGAATCTTCATCAATCAAGCAAAATACACTAAAGATCTTCTCAAGCGTTTTTGCATGGAAAACTCAAAACCTATGAGTACTCCCATGAGTCCATCCACGAAACTGGAAAAAAGATGATAAAGATAAAGATGTGGATCAAACTAAATACCGAGGTATGATTGGCTCACTTCTCTATCTTACCGCTAGTAGACCAGACATAATGCTTAGTGTTTGCAAGTGTGCTAGATATCAATCATGTCCAAAGGAATCACATTTACTTGCTGTCAAACGTATTTTCAGATATCTTGTTGGTACTCAAAATCTTAGCTTGTTTTATCCTAAGAGTGTTGAGTTTAATTTGCAAGGATACTCGGATGCGGATTATGCCGGTTGTAAAATAGATAGAAAGAGTACTAGTGGTGCGTGCCAATTTCTTGGACCCTCACTAGTCTCTTGGTGTTGTAAGAAACAAAATTCCGTAGCCTTATCAACTAAGGAAGCCGAGTACATTGCCATAGGCATTTGTTGTGCACAAATATTGTGGATGAAACAACAATTAGGAGATTTTAATCTTCACTTCTCACTTATCCCAATAAAATGTGACAATACAAGTGCTATAAATCTTACTAAAAATCCAATTCAGCACTCTAGGACAAAACATATTGAGATAAAACATCATTTCATTCGTGATCATGCTCAAAGAGGGGATATTGTTCTTGAGTTTGTAAATACCGACCTTCAGTTGGCGGACATTTTCACAAAACCCCTTAATGAGGATAGATTTTGTTTTATTCGCCAAGAGATCGGAATGAAATTTCCTTTGGATTGATTTATTCTCATTCTCTTGTTTCATATCTTGAATTGTAATTCTAATTACTTTATACATGTTTCTGAGTGATGATTGCTAGTTTATGCATAACTGTTGGCCTTAAAAACTATTTTTCAAAATTGTTTCTTTTTATGTGTCAACACTTGGTGAAACAAGTGTCAGCACTTCTGGTTTTATGGCTTTTCACCAATAAAGAAGCATGTGTCGACACCAAGGTATAATGTGTCGACACATCAGCCTTTCTCTAGAGAGCATGTTTTAGGAGTACTTCGGGAGCATGACCAATGTGTCGACACATGGTCAATGTGTCGACACATTGCTGGTGTTTACCGTTTTTAAAAAGGGGGAAGGGCACGGGTGGAATATTCATTTCTTTTCAGTTAGGGTTCAGCTTTAAGGCCTTCTCTCTCTCTCTCCTTCTCCCAAACCGTGCGGCTGAACCTCTCTCTCTCTCACTCTTTTCGGTTACCCATTCTCTCTCTCTAGAAACCAACCGACCGACAGCCCCCTTCTTCCCCTAAACCCAGCACACCATGTCTTCCAGTCGCCAAACTCGGTCCTCTCAACGCACTCCATCCTCTTCGGGCTCTAAAGGGAAGAAGAAAGAAAGGGTATCTGAAGAGACTCCTCTCACACCTGAAGATTATATTTACAGGTCAGGTTTATGCAAAAATCGTTTTACTCAAGAATTTCGTGATAGGAAAGTTCTTCCTGGCCGTTGGATTGATTTTGAATGGTTTAGTGCTAGTGGATTTGATTTCCAAGACATGTTTGAGTTTCAAGGGTGGGAAACTATTGTGTCCATTAAAGAGAACTACTATGTGTATCTAGTCAAGTTAGTATATGCAAATTTTCAGTTTTCTAAGTTAGAGGATGCTGATAGCTATGTGAGTGGGAAAATGTTGGATTTATCTACTTCCTCTTTGAATTCTTTGGCAAATGCCCCTGATCATGGGAAGAAATTCTTTGAAAATCATGGGTGGGTTGGTATGTCTGAAGTGGACCCTCTACATATTCTCAGGGTTGTTTTGGATAATCCAACCCTTGATGAAATCCTTAAACCCACAGCCAGTGATTTAAGCATCCCTAGACGTATTCTCCATCATATGGTTTGTAATATTATTCTACCAATAACGGGAAAATTTGAGTACATAACCTTCTTGGACCTATTTGTTATGTACTGTTTAATCACTTGTACTCCCATGAATCTTGGTCATCTTATGATCAACCACATGAAGGCTGCCAATGAGAAGAAAAATCAAGGGCTGCCATATGGGATGTTCTTCACCCGTGTGTTTCAAATTCTTGAGGTTGATTTGGAGGGTGAAGTACGAGTACCACCAATGGATACACGAGAGTATAATCAAAAGACGTTGAAGTTGATGGGCTTCCAGCAAAATGAGGATGGTTTATGGGTTAAGAAAGCTAATGTCACTCCTCAAAAGCGGAGTCATAGGGGGTCGGGGTCTGATGCTTTTAGTGACGATGAAGAGGAAGACACTTTCCACCAAACTCCTGCTACCCGCACTCCGAGACTGCCCCTTCCTTCCCCCAATATGGAGTCCTCCTCTAGACTTCCTCCTTCACACCCTCATGAGCCTACCTTTGCCTCTCTTGATGCTTCATTTGGGGATATCAAAGAGGAACAACGGAAGTTGGGGCAGCAACTGGACAAATTATCACTGGATATGAAGACGGACTTTGATGATATCAAACAGTTGTTTGCTGCTCATGATGAGCGCTTCAAGCTTCTCGATAAAGATGTGAGGCTTCTCAAGCATCAGGTCAATAATAGTATTCATATGGCCAGCGAGGTAATTCAAGCTACTATGAATGATTTGAAATCCTCTGCTCAAGATGTCGTCAATGCTACTGAAGTGAGTATGGATGCTGATCGCAAACTTCGTCCTCACGTCATGAAGTGGACGTATTGGTTTTCCACAACTTGGATGAACTGGTTGCACAAGTTTGACGTGAACCATCCTCCTCTTCCTCCGCCTTGATTCCCTTACCTACTCCCCTCCCTTCTCTCCTTGCCCAGTTCTTTTTTATGATGCCAAAGGGGGAGAAAAGTGCCTAATTTATATGCTGACATCCTAGCTGTATTTTGAAAATTTTTTTTTGTATTTTGAAAATGTTTTCTGTACTTTGAGAACATCCTAGCTCCTTTTGTCATGCCCCGAACGCTAGCTAAACGAGGCTAATGACAGCCGCGAGCATTCCCGGCATGGAACGCTCAAGCGTACTTACTACTATTCTTGCAGCTGAAATAACATGATGCCTCAATATTTAAAAGAAGCCTTATATTGCTAGCGTATAACGTATATAACAACATGCTTTCCAACGATAACTCAAAGTAGTTATAACATGGTCTCAAAATATCAACCAGTTTAAAACCTTGACTTACTAAGCCGAATAACCCATGACCACCACATCACGGAGGTTCATGCCGACTCTTACAAAAATTATCTAAACCTTTACTAAAATTAAGCAACAAGGAAGAGACATTTTCGTCAAACCTTCTCCTAGGGTTCAAGGTCCTCTTCTTAAGATTCCTCCCCTGAAACATTATCTGGAATGATACAATTTAAAACTGTGAGTCGAAAGACTCAGTAAGGAATTATAGCTAAAACATGGATTTGAAATCGTAAGCATGCACTTGAACTTGAAATCATAATCGTGTAAACATAATGCGATTCATGCATGATCATGAATCGTGATGCACGTGTATGCCTCATGTTTGCATATGCACGTGCACTTGCTCTTGAAAATAATACTTATACTTGTACAATTCTTGCTTTTGGAAAAATCATTTCACATCTTATCTGATGGGCTACTTGCCCTCTATTTACCCCAGACATCAGGGTTGTGCGTTCCCGTTGGAACTATCCCCTATTTCCCTTAGGGACCTTACATATGGTCGAGCTAGCACACCTTCTCACATTCGTCCTTCAGTGGCTAGACACGACCCTTCGAGGTTCACACCTTCTTGCAAGCATCCTTCAGTGTGATTGCACATACCTCGTGGACTACCCATCCTTCTTGCAAGCATCTTTCGGCATGGGTGCCCTAGGTGACATCCATCCTTCACGTAAACGTACTTCGGTATGGATGCACCTTCTTGACTTGGTACGGTACCGACCGACTTGGGTTCATTAACTAACTTGTCATAAAACTTGTCATAAAGTAGTATAAAAATGGTATTTTCATTTGCATAAAATTTCTCCTTTCTCATGAGGAAAATGAATGCAAATGATCATGATGTATTCATGTCGTGCTTGATAATGTCATGCTGGATGTGCTTATTCATAAATACTTTCATGCTGTGTATCATTCCAGTTTTGAAAGGCGTAAGTTTCTATTTACAATTTTCACTTACCTTCGCTTGCTCGAGTATTGAACGCCTCGTTACCTACAATGAATCGTACTATTGTTATTCATAGGTTTACTAAACGTATAGAGTAATCAATAAATTACTCACACGAAATCTATTCTAATTAACCCTCACACTAATTTTTCATATCATATCAAAATTCTAAGTAATTTGAAGCTCGCTAGCCACCCAAAACCTTACCTGACATTACAAGCCGCTGCAAATTTCTAAGCGGGCAGCCCTAGCGTCTCCAACTTAAAAATCCATAACTTCCAGACCATGGCTCCAAATTACACAAAATTTACTTTGAAATATCCAGCTTTAATAGGTCAATATAGGGAGTAAATTTCACAATAGCGGATTTTGTTATACATTTTCAAAAACATTTCATATTAAGCAAAAATCCTACAACCACACTATTGCTGTTTCCAGCTCAGCCCTCCATTTTCAAAATATCACAACTTATTCGTCATATCTCTAAATCACCTGCAATTTACCTTAAAACGTTCCTCTTTCTTAAACTTAAAATTCAAGACCAGCCCCGTAAAATTTGGACTTAAAATGATTCCTCAAAAGGGTGCTCGAAATGAGCTGACATTCCGGACGTGCAAGACTGCTGGCAGCTTGATGTCCGGGCCTCGAACAACGCATATCTCATTCGATAGTTATCGGAATCATCCAAGGTATGACTTAAAATCTTCCCATTTCCTAGGCCTACAATCTAGGATCCACTCAATATCAAGAGATAACCACAAATGCATCAAAACACACTCTCTATTCTAGCCTTGAAATCTGCATATGTAAATTCCAGCAATCACAATAATCTTTCTAGCCCTCCAAATTTCCAACAACCAAAATCCGAATCTCTCCATGTCACAACCAAAATCCAAGGCTAACTTAACATTTCTTAGCAGCAACCATCCTCTCACCTTCCTCCCACTTTTACAACATCAACTCGAAGTTTATAACCAAACCATGGTTCCATATTCATCAAGCTAACACCATTGCATTTATCCATTTCTCTTGGGCTTTATACCAAACACCTAGTGTGCATTAGTGGTCCTCTTGCCTATTTTTCCAGATCTGAACCTATCTCTAACACTTAGGGCTTAGTGGTTCTCAATATGACTAGCATACATACAACCTAATGCACCAACCCCTAAATTCGGCCATACTTGCTCAATTTAGGTTTCAATCCTCTCTTAGGCCTTTTATCAAACACCTAGAGCACCAAACCAATTTCTCAAGAACCCTAATTTCGGATTCAGCCATTTTTCCATGTTCTCATGTAAAAATCTATGCTACACTTAAGCACTTGCAAGATCTACCCTAAACATGCATAGATCCACATTTAGCATGCATAGATCTACACTAAACATGCATAGATCTACACTAAACATCCATGAACACAAGGAGAAAAACTACTTAGAAAACCCACCATCAAACCACAACCAACCAACAAGAGAAAACAAGAAGAAAATAGAGAGAGAGAGGGTAGCATGATTTTCGGCCAGCAAGGTTTTTCCTAAGAGGGCTGGATTTTTTACCTTGCTTCTCCTCTTCCTCCTTCTTTTCTTCTTCTCTCTCCTTCTCCTTCCTTCTTCTTCTTTTGCTTCTTCTTCCTTCTTCCTTCTTCTTCTTCGGTTGGGTGACTTAGGGCAAGGGAGGTATGGTTTGGGTAAAGGAAAATGTGAAATGCGTGAAAGAGAGGAGGGGGTGTGGTGTTTAACGTGAAAATGGCTTGGGGAAAAGACAGGGCTGCCCTCCCTTACTTTCCCCTTTCTCATGAATTCCACCTCACATATATTCAATCCGATAAAATTTCGGAATGTAGTTAGATGTGTCGACACCATCACTCAAGGTGTCGACACTTCCAACACTTAGCTAAAATCACTTGAGTTCCTGAAAAATGTAAACTTTCGGGTTTTAGTTAGATGTGTCGACACCATCACTCAAGGTGTCGACACTTCCAACACTTAGCCAAAATCACTTGAGTTCTTGAAAAATGTAAACTTTCAGGTTTTAGTTATATGTGTCGACACCATCACTCAAGGTGTCGACACTTCCAACACTTAGTCAAAAATCACTTGAGTTCCGGAAAAATTGTAAACTTTCGGGTATTAGTTTAATGTGTCGACACTATGCTCCAATGTGTCGACACTTACATCAAAAATCACTAATTTAATCATACATACATATTGAGGGAATCATAAGCAAAAAAATCTCTCTCTCTTTTAAAACGACATAAATAAGGTCGGGATCTCACACCTTTCGTCAGAACACATTATCTGCTTATTAGTAATGTACTGTGACATTATGCTCGTATCTTGAATGATCATTTTTTTAAGTACAAGTGTAGTGTAAGTGCCTTGCACTTGATTACCTTGCCTAAATCTCGCTTCAGGTAGTTGATTCTATCTTTCAACTCTTATTTATATTGAAGTCTTTGTGTCCTGATTAAAATTGAAGTTTGGGAAGTTGGGAGGAAGCTTATAGAAGTGTTCTTTCATGTTTTTATATTTTGGGAAACCTCCATTTGCAAAGGAAACTCTTGCAAAATTTTGTAAAATCCTAAAGTCCTTTTTGCTAAAAATATCATGAAAAACTCCTGCTTATTCTCAGGGGGAGCTTTTCTATTTGTTAGCAAATTGTTGTTTTTAACACGGTTTTGTCATCATAAAAAAGGGGGAGATTGTTAGCCCAAGGTTGTTTTTCAAACAATCTATAAATGATTTTGATGAGAACAAAGTTTCTAGGTTTTTGATGGACTTTAGATTTTACTTATTACATCCTTCTATTAAAATGATTTTCTTCTAGTATCAAGGTTCTCTCTATACAAAAACTCTCCAATCTTTTTGATCCTCTTTATTCTCATTAAAAGATCACCTTTTATATTGCAAATGGTTTTGAGAATCTTTGAATTGGAATAGATGTTGTTAAAGAACTTGATTGGACCATGGTGTCGACACATTGCACTAACACATTGGACCATGGTGTCGACACATTGCACTAACACCCGAAACTTTACATTTCAAACATTTCAAGTTGATTTTTGACTAAGTGTTGGAGGTGTCGACACATAGGACCATGGTGTCGACACATTGCATTAACACCCGAGACTTTGCATTTCAATCCATTCAACTTGATTTTTTGGCTAAGTGTTGAAGGTGTCGACACATAGGACCATGGTGTCGACACATTGCACTAACACCCGAAACTTTACATTTCAAACATTTCAAGTTGATTTGTGACTAAGTGTTGGAGGTGTCGACACATTGGACCATGGTGTCGACACATTGAACTAACACCCGAGACTTCACTTTTCAAACATTTCAAGTTGATTTTTGACTAAGTGTTGGAGGTGTCGACACATTGGACCATGGTGTCGACACATTGAACTAACACCCGAGACTTCACTTTTCAAATGTTTCAAGTTGATTTTTTGACTAAGTGTTGGAGGTGTCGACACATTGTATTATGGTGTCGACACGTTGAACAAGCACCCGAGACATTGTATTATATCTTGTCTCTTTACACACCTCAGTACTTTACACTTGCTTATTTGGCTTAAAGAGCTATTTCATTAGATTCCCTTTTGTACCCATCCTTGAAAAACACGTGAGTGTTTATGAAAAACACTTGTCCTACTTGTTGGGTAGAAGAAATCCTCTAGGTTGTGAGGTTTTGTGAGTGTGAGTTAAAGTGTAAGCTCAGAAAACACTTTGTAACGGTTCCTTAGCACCCCGGAAGCTAAGGTGTATTTACTATTTGGAGAATAGTGAAGGAAGCCCAAGGAAGTCAATAGCCTTAGGGGTGGACGTAGGCAAGTGTTAGCCGAACCAGCTAAAAGTCATGGTGTTATCTCTCTAACCCTATCTCCTTTTGCTGTTGTTTTCTTTAGTTGTGATTATTTATATATATATTTTACTTAATCTCTTGCTCATTAGATAGGGGATCTTTGGACATTTGTTTTTACTCTTAAAAGTATACAAAAGTTTTTATAAAACCCAATTCACCCCCCCTCTTGGGTTGTTAGTGTCCTTTCATTATCTGTGATGATTCTGCTATTGTCAGCAGAGTTTCTTGCTAATGTTTGTTTTTATGTTGTTTAGAAAAAAAAACTCTGCAGACGAGGTTTCTCCCAGCTTTCTCCCTTCAGAGCTGCATCATTGGTTACCGGAACTCTGTGGGCTTCAATCTCACCTTATACACCTAGGCCCATAGACGATCCTTCTTCGGGGACTACCGTATGGGGCGCCCCTCCCTGACTTTGTTGGGCCGAATTTGGTCAGGTGAGCCGGGAAATTTTTCATCTACCAGTGTACTCTAAGGGTCTGTTTGTTTAACTGCATAATGAAATCAGTGACACATTTTACTTGCTTTCCGGTATTTGAGATGCAATTGAAAATGAGGTCAACTGAAAATCTTTTAAAGTCAACTAATAACTTCTCTTCTTTTCCAGAAAATAAACTAACCCCATTTTTTCGGAAACCAAACTTCATTTTTTACTTCCTCTTCCCAACATTTCCAGCTCTCACCCCACGACACACCCTGACGTTTTCAGACACTGTTTCTCTCTCTCTCTCTCTCTCTCTTGCCCACTCAAGCTCATCGATCTCCAAATCAAGAAACACGAAAAGCCCTAGATTCGGAGTTGTAGTTGGGATCTCTACTGTCTACGTGATTCACTGTAAGAACTTCAAATTTTTTTTCTTTTGTAGATTTGTTTCACTTTGCCTATGTGTGGACATTTTATCGATCCCCTTGGTTGAGCTCTGTTAGACGCACTCTGATCCACTTCTTTGTTCCTCTTACTCATTGCCATGTATTCTTCTTTCTTCTCCGTAATAGTAGTGGTAGTTGTGGTTGTTGATAGTGGAAAAAGCTCTATGATATCTGAGAAGCTCCAGAGACCTCCTTTATTGATTTGGGAATCAAACTAGGACCCTTAGTTTCAATGGGGATTTCGACCTAGATCTGTTTCAATGGGGATTTCGACCTAGTTCTGTGACAACACACCTTGAGTTTTGAAATTTTTGAATGCCAACGGTAATAAAACCGTATGTTGGTTTGGATGGGGATGTGAGAGAGTTGACAAGGATGGAAGAAGGGGAAGGGAGGAATTGGGGGTGGCTTAGGCGGAGATAAAAACAATACATTTGATGAATTATAGTCTGCAATTTCTCTCGCTCCAAAAATGTGTGATTTTCCATACTGAAAAAATTGTATCGATTTCTGTTGTAGGTTAGTCAGAAATTAGGAATCGAGGCACCTATTCCTTTGAGCACAAAATCGAGTGACCACAACAATATATTGAGTAGAATTGTAAGTGTAGCTGAACATCCGCATTTGAGCATTCCTGAAACTGAGACTAGGAGAAACTGCAAGCAGTACCAACAGCTTGTTAATCTATCTCTTATTTTTATCTCAAGTATGGTTCTCTAGCTCACTTGTCTCAGCATTTTCTCAAGTATTTGTAATTTTCTATATACATTTCATGACTGATTTTTTCTCTCAAATCACAGTTGGGGCTGTTGTAACTGTGATTGGACTGGCAGCTTATTGGACCTATGCTGCTAGCAGAAGCAATTCAAATTAAGCTGTGAACTCGTCTATCTAGCAGAAGCAATTCAAATTAAGCTGAGAACTCGTCTATCTAGCAGAAACAATTCAAATTAGGCTGAGAACTCGTTCGTCAATAAACTTTCTTCGTGCTACACTGAGAGATGAATAAATACTCGATTTTGTCAAAATACATTTTGTTTAGAAGATTAGCGGATTATTCTCCAAGGTTTTCTGTCCTTTTCTGATAGTAGATGATCATCCCTTCCTGTATAATTTTCATGGGTTTGTCTTCACAGGTCTCTCATAAGCCATGGAGCTGGCTTATTATCACCAGCTTTTAAGATCTGTGCCCTTGATGCAGTTTACTGTGCTCCTTCTGTGTTTGGACCCTCAATGAGACAGAACTAAATTAGCATACATTTCTCTTCAATGATTCCCCTTTCCAGATTTGTTCATTTTTGTTTTGTCAAACTGGTCTTCACGTGAAGGAACTCCATAGTAGTCTTATGTAACAGGAGCGGTTAGAGTTATTTGGTATTGCTCCTGTCGAATTGCTCAACTTCTCTATGTGAACTGGACGGCTGGTGTGTGTACCTTTGGAAATAGAGTATGTCTTGCTTTGCCTAGATTAAATTGGAAACCTGGGGATTCTAATGACCCTATTGCCAAGTACAGGGGAGGATCAAATACTGGGAAGGGGAGAGTACAGAACTCTATGGGGGATCAAATAACCACGAGTAGTTCCTAAACAGCTCAAGGTGATGGGATTTTTGGGCTTTCTACAAGTAAATATTTCATTTCTCACGACAAAAATTGTCATAAATGATTAAAAATAGAACCAGAGAAGGATATGAAATAATATCGTACGTTCAATTTTGATCACAATAAAATATAAAATAGAAGTGCATGATGAATTAGCTTACATTGAAGATGATTGTGTCATTTTCATGAACAAATAGAGATCTTTGATTAAAGAACTTTTTGAATTTGAAGAATGGTTGTTCAAAAAGTTGAGACCCGATGACCTGATCAGAAATCGCCCTAGCCTCGTCAGTTTAGGTCAAGATTGGTTTTATTTGCTCCTTTCGAATCTTTTTCTGATCATGTTAAGTTGTGAAGTGCATTTCGAAAAAAATGAACACTGAAAATACATTAAGTATGTCAAACATCAAAAATATTTTCATGAAAATATTTTAAAATAATAACCAAACGTTGAAAATGAAAATTGTTTTCTTGAAAATATTTCAATGAAAAACTTTTGACATAAAACAATAGTTTTACAGTCAAACAAACAGACCCTAAGTCAGACTAACTTACCGAAAACAAATCAAATTAGTCTTCACCAAACCGAAAAAAAGTGGAAACAACTAGGGAGTAGACAGATACTGTTGGTTCTAATCAATCAGCCACAAATCCCTGACCTATGATTCCCTTTTGTGTCTATTATAAGGTATCCCCCAACATGATCTTACACAAGTTCGAAACACTACATGAAAATTGGTTCACCAAATACACCAATAAAGAAGAGAACGGTTCAGCATATGGTAGGGCGTGAATTAGAGAAACGATCATTCAGGAACAACAAAAGTTTCTATCGGTAAAATTAGCGATTTTTGGCAACTCTTCAACCAACTCTTCACACTTGATAAAACTTCAATTTTCCTCGCTGTGGCTTATCTGCACACAGCTATGAGATGTTTTTCCCTCAAGAGAGGGAACGAGACCTCCCATGCTTAAATTAGTTTTTTATTACGATTTTTAGGCTTACATAATAGTCAGGGTTTTTGGGTACCATCTTCGTGATCTCTCCCCTTTCTTTTTATATCTCTCTTTTTTCTTAACCACCTTCTTCCCCATTTCCCATGATCAATTGTTGGGGACCATAATCGCGAGGTTGTGTGTTAAGTGGTTGGATGTAATTGTAAATGTTTGAACGGATTGAATTTGGGAAATGAGAATGTGTTTGCTAGAACCAGACGAATTCGAGATCGCCACTCTCCTAACCATTTTGGCTGAATACTTTTTGCATATACTCTCATTACGAATTGTGAGATCCCGATTTTCTCCTACGTTATTTCTTATGTATTATCTTTTATTTTCCAATGTATTAGCTTTTATTTCATCATGGGGCCATGTTTTTGGCCAATGTATGGCCTAATCCTTATGTTATGGTACTTCGATTAAAATGAGATTTTATTTCATGAAATTTCTTAAATAATTTTCTTGTCATTTTATGCAAAGTTTAAACTATATTTTTCTTTAGGAGCCGAAATTTTGCAAGTTTCTCTCTTATGGATTTATATTTTTCAATTACTTAATATGTTTCATGGACCATAGAATTTAAATTATGATTTAAGATTTCTTTATATAGGCCGAAAATGGTTAATGGATTAAATCATGAATTTCTTTTGAAGACATTGATTGAATACTTATATCATTCATATGTGACATGTATTATTACCATGTGGCCTATATTAGTAATAGAATTTTCATTTGAATATTCAATGATAAGTTATGTAATAATGTGATAAGGTCTAAGAGAGATTTAAATGATAAGCACACTTGCTTATCATAGTGATAAGCAAGCATGATGATAGGATAGGAAACATTTAGGGTGATAAGTCCTTGTCGTTATTGTAGAGATAGGCTAGGGCCATTATCATAGGATACGATATCATGCTTATGAGGTGATAAGCTATTCGAATGGATTAGATAAGCTAGAGAGCTTATGAGTGATAAGTTAGGTGAGATAGTAACCAAGTTGAAAGTTAGTTGCAATTTAAATGTGGAAGTAACTAGGTTGGTTGGAAAGCAACCAAACAAAGTAAATGGGATGGCTTTTACGTGAAAAGGCTAGTGGTGAATTGGAAAAGCCAAAAAGAGAAATGCCATGTGAAGTGTAAGAGGTGTAAGATGCATTCAATTGAGACAAGACAACACATGGAAGAAAAAAGAGAGAAAAGCAAAGGAGAAAGGGTGATTCACGTAGAGACCAAATGGATTGGGGGAAAGAGAGAGAGAAATCAATTCAAAGACATGCTTTAGGAGACAAGTGATGTGAGATAAAAAGGTGAAAGGAAATAAAAGAAGAGAGAGAGAAATTAGAACCCATGTTGGTCGGCCAAGACCCCCCCATGCATCCCCTTTTCCTCTTTCAAATTTCTCTCTTGTCAACTCAACCTCTCAAGTCTTGTGTCATAGCCTTAAATTGCCTTGGGAGACTGATTCTCTCACACCTCTCTTGCATTTGCCTTGGCCGAATCTCTCATGCACTTCATTCCCCAAATTCCTCCTCACTTGGCCGAAAGTTTCATTGCTCTCAACTCTCTCCCATTTTCCTTCTCTTGGCCGAACCATACACCCAAGTTGAAGGTTTGTTTCCTTTTTCCTCTTGCACTCTAAACCACATTCTTATTGCTTTCCAAATCACATTCTAAAAGCCAAGTGTAGACCTCTTTTGTAGTTACCAAATCTCTCTTGGTGCAACCCCATCTCTTCCTTGAAAACCCTAACCATTAGCCTCTTTTCTCTTCAAGCTTACCACGTTCTCTTACCCACCATAGAACCCACAATAGCTCCTCAAATCAAGCTTGGATATCTTTTGAGGGTGAACCGAAACTTGGAAGAAAGAGGAGTTTAGGAAAGTTGGTAAAGGTAGAGGTAAGCTTGGTTCTATTTGATGATCTTACCTAAAGTTTCATAAATACTAACCTAAGGTATTTTATTTTCTAGGTACTCAAGCTTGGGATAGTCAACAAGGTAAGACCAAATGTGATGTTGTTGGTTTAATATAAAGATGGCCGAATGGTTATATGTATAGATCTTGAAGTGTGGGGTTGTGATATGCCTTGATATTGTTAAATCTTGAATGCTTAAGAACCCTAGGTTTTTTAAATGCTAGATCTAACCATGAAAACCTTAGATCTAAGGTTGAATGTGAAGAAAAATGCAAATGGAGAACAATGCATGTTAAAGGAAGCTAGATCTAGGTCTTGATGTGTTGGTTTGATGCAAGTTGATTATTTTACTTAGATCTATGATGTTAGTGTGAATAAAGGGTGGATCTAATGTTGATGGGAATATTTGATGAAGATATAAAGTTGATGCATGCTAGTTAGGTCACAAATGCAAAGGATATGCATGTTATAATTTTTAGCATGAAAAAGGTGACATTTTTAGGTATGGCCGAATATGAGATGCTTAGGATTTCATGTATAATTTGGTATATATTTAGATCTGGACATTGACCATGATATGTGCCCGATTTATGACCCAATGAATGGTAGATGATTATGTTAGGTATTACATGCATGCATATTAAAGGAAACAAAAGAAAACCTAATCATTTGGATGAAATCATGTGTTGGCCGAATGTTATGAGCATGATACATGGTGTTGGTGCCTTGATTTATAGATATTAGGTTGTGAAATTGTTGAATGGAGGATGGGATCACCGTTGGAGTTAAAGTTGTGACTAAAGGGTGCATAAAATGGTAATGGCCGAATATCATAAATGAAATTAAACCCTAAATGCAATTTATGATAAATGGATTATCATTGTTATGATGGATAAGGAAATTAGGGTTTAGGCTAGTTGGAATAAATATTGTAGAACCATGATCATGTAATAAAATATTACTTGGAACCCTAATTAGGGTTAGTACTCGGGATTAATTGAGGTTTAAAGTCCAAGTTAAGTATTAATCGTGATTTAAATTATTAATAGTTTAAAATAAAATTTTAATAGGGTACATGTAATAATAAGAGACTTAGGTTTAATTCTAAATCCGTGGGTGTTAATTAAACCGTAATCGAGGCATGTACATGGATATATATATATATATAAGTTATATTGCAATGAAAATATTAATGATTTAATAAACTAAGTTTTGAATATTAGTTAAGGAAAAGAATAAATAAAATATTTTAAATGATTAAATGAATTTCAGTGATATATATATATATATATATATATATATCTTTGGTTGATGACCGATTTCAAAAATGTAAATATTTAATGATTACGTACTCTTCTTAAAGTCTAAGAAATATTTGAATCGCTTGTAGGCGATCTACGTGTCTTATACACTACCAAGGAAGACCAAGAGTAAGTGGATACTGTAAGTGGACAGTAAGTGTTTCTTTTTCAAAACTGGAATGACACACTGCATCGTTTCATGAACAAGCATGAGAATTTAATCGAGCATGACACGACATGTGCATTGCATGAATTTTTCAAGAATAATGTTTATGCAATGATTTTATGGAAAGACTATGAAAAGTTTTATGAAACGATAAATTAAGTTAAGGGGCACTGGTTGGTACCGTACCATCAAGATGGACTCCCATACCGAAGGACGAATGCGAGAAGGATGGGTGAATCCACGAGGCTGTGCAACCACACTGAAGGACATTGAGAAGGTGTGGGCCTTCAAGGGTCAAGTCTAGACACTAAAGGACGAATGCGAGAAGGAGCGCTAGCTGACCATATGTAAGGTCCCTAAGGGAATTCGGGGACGGTTCCAAAGGGAACGCACAACCCTGACTTCAGGGGTTAAATGGAGCAAGCCCACAAGTAAAAGATATGAAATGATTATGTAAAGGCCAAGAGTGACACAAGTATGAATAAGTAATTTTCAAGGGCCTGGGGCTGAATTTAAGCAAGAGCATATGCATATCCATGACATGCATGTGCATCACTTATCAAGTTCTTTCTTTCATGATTAAGCAAGCATGAGTCAAGCAAGCATAAGTCAAGAGCATGTTTCAAATTTATGTCTTTCCTTTACTGAGTCTTTTTGACTCACATTTTCAAAATTGTGTCATTCCAGATGCCTCAGGTGAAGAGAGTCAGGAGGACCACCTGACATAGAAGCTCAAGAATTATGTTTCATACTTTTGATGATAGTGACTTGATTGTCACTAGTTGGCTTTTAATGTGTTATATATGTTTTGTACGAAAACTTAATGAGAACCCTGATTACGTTAGATTAGCTCGAATCCCTCGCGATCCTGTACGTTTCTGCCATAATCAAGTTAATGTATAAGCAAGAACGCTGGAGCCATCCGGGGGATAGCTCGCGGCTGTCACGGTCCCTGCGGGATGCCGTTCGGGGCGCGACACGAATTGCAAAGCTAAATACAACAATTGGAAAGCTAAAATGTAAGTAAGATAGGTGGTCCACATGGCCCAAGCCCAAACAAAGGCTAACACAGCAAAGAACGACCGAACATCCTAGAATTCTCCAAAGTCCTCCTCTTCGCAACTTTCAGCTTCTCTTTCTCTTCGCAACTTGCTTCTCACTCTCTTTTATGAACAGCCACATGACATTGTGAGGCGATTTTTGGTTATGGATGAATTGCGATTATCAGTGATTTATTGTTGTACGTGGTTCCTTTTACTTGTCTAGTGCAATGAATCTTTTTTTCTCGTTTTCTTCTTTAAGGCCATTAGACCCATTTGGCCTTTAGATCCCAAGAGATTAAATAGGGTTTAATTTTGGTATATCATCATGATTATTTGACAAAAGCACATTGTTGTACTCTTTCCGTCGAAGCTGTACAATATTTTAGCATGCATTTCACGAAGCAATATGCAACATGTTGATAAGAACTAATAGAATATAGAAATGACTCAAGTATCATTAAAAAAAAGGGTTAAATGCATACCATGCCCCTGTGGTATGCGGTAATAGCAAATATGCCCCTAAGGTAAACAAAGTCCTTTTCATACCCCTGAGGTAAACATTCAGGAGCAAATATGTCCTTCCATACCCCTGAGGTAAACATAACGGAAGGGCATATTTGCTCCTGAATGTTTACCTCAGGGGTATGAAAAAGACTTTGTTTACCTCAGGGGCATATTTGCTATTACCGCATACCACAGGGGCATGACATGCATTTAACCCAAAAAAAACTGTGGTACAAACGGTGCAAAACAGTTCAGCCAAAAAAAAGGTTAATTGTACCCACGGTGCATGTGATTTGTGTGAATTGTGTTTGTGATAAATTGGTCCATGTAGTTTGAAATTCGACAAATTGGTCTCTAGGGTCATATATCCGTGACATTCAAGTCCATCGGTCACTTTTCATTTAAATAACTAACAAAATTTGATGACATGAGATTTTATAAAAAAAATTATAAAAAGTTTCAAATAATGTAAGCCCAAGGTTGTTACTTGAACAATCCGTTCTGATTTTGATGATAACAAAAAATATTGTTGCTTTGAAATATTTTAGAACTCTAAAATGATTGTCCACAATTACTAGATTGATATTCAAAAGGACTGAGAATCTCTCTTCATAAAAGGTTTTATATGTGTGTTAACATCATTGCATAAGTTTTCACATTGTTCATTGTAGGTGCTTAAAGATGAATTGGAGTGGAAACGACATTTTCAAGTTACATTACAAAAAATTAACTTTTAGTGACAAAACACTCAAACTCAAAAATTTGTAAGAGCAAGAGTGTTACTAAATTTATTTCGTGAGGAAAATTGGCCTTCGTCACAAAAAGCTTTTTTGTGACGGAATATTTCGTCCCTAAATGCGATGATCAATTGCCAAATGTTCCGATTGATCAGACCATCGCAATTGATTGGAGTGGAGTCAACCACGGCCGATCGTTAATTGTAAGGATCGGATGGTGAGACTGAAAGGATCGATCGGTGTATCCTCGATCGATTGGACCTTGATCGATCGCCCATTTGGGTAAGATCGAACGGTAAACAATGACGATCGATCAATTCAATATTGACGAACAATCAGTCAATTTAACCGATCGGACGCTCTAACGAAAACGATCGATTGTTAAGGTCTTTAAGGTCTTGAGTTGGATGATCAAATGGTGTATTAATAACCGACCAGTCGGTTATATTAGCGATGGAACAATTATTTTCAACGTGATCAATCGGTTGCACATGATGATCGTTCATGTGAGTAGAATGATCGACCGATATTTTCACTATCGATCGGTCGCTTATAATACCGATGGATTGCATTTTGCATACTAATCTATCCGTTAAACAGGACTATTGATCGGTATATTAGGCATTTTATTCTTTCCGATCGGACGGTGGTATTCGCGATCGAACGGTATAAATAGAATCAATGTTTTTAAAAAAGAATAATAATCGAAAATATTATATAACACGTAAAGTACAAAAGTCAAAATATTATATAACCTAGTAATGAAGCCGAAAAATAACATCATACTAGTACATATTGTAGCACTCACAAAGAAGAAATTTTACAACATGTAACATCTACCTATGTCGGCCCCTAAACTGGTTGAATAGTCTCTTTGACATGTCGTGTATTTTCTTCTCCATTACAGTGGCTATATGCTGCTCCAACTCCTTTGATATTTCTACTCCTAAGCGTTCTTACTCCTTTTCGCATGTGCTCTTGCTCCTTTTGCATACAGTCCTCATGCTCGAATTGCATCTACTCCTGCTCCAACCGAATGATTTCCTGCTCCACCCGGACGAACATTGGTTAACATTTCCTCCATCCCATCAGAGCTATCTCCATTGAAATCCCCATAACTACGTGGTAAGCTCGCACCAGACTCTTGACTAAGATTTTTAGAAAGTTGAATACCTTCTTCGTGAAACATCCATAACTTATAGCTCACATCAAACCCATTAATATATATACGATCTTCCATTTTATCCAACACTTGAAACACTACATTTTTGCACTTCCGACACGGATATCTGATCTGACCCCGAGAGTCTACACGAAAAGCAACCATACTGACAAACTCATGGACCCCCTTGGCATACATATCACCAAACTGATTTTCTCGTAAACCCACCTCTTATCCATCGGCACCAATCTAAAACAATACACGACATTAAAAACTCATAAACACCAAATCATTGGAACTTGACTTTGTGCCTAGATGATACGTCCTATCCTATTCATGATTGTGCATTTGAAGTTTAACATCAGATCACCTTGTGTACATCCATACTTGAAAAAATTCGGCAGCATCTCCCCCTAGTCCCCAAGTACACGCACCGGCGTTGGGGGCAGATGTCATCAACAATAGTTGTATGACATCATACATCAATGCTAGTAGTATTGTAATACCACGACCCTCTAAGTATTATTAATTATCTTAATTTCAACAATTAATTTATAATAAGTAGTTTCTAATTTACTATTTCGGATTTAATTATTTTATTTGTTTAAAAAATAGGAAAAAATCCCTTACAATATTTTTACACAGCCAAAAATTATGTGAAAATATCTACTTCCTTTTATTTTTTAGCTCTTTAATCTAATAATATATTTTACTCATTTAAAGCCTTTTATTTTTTAAATATTAATTTACATAGCTGAAAAATACTAAAATACCCTTAGTTCATGTTTTAGCCCTAATTTCATATGATAATTCATTCTTTCCTTAAACTTTATGCTTGGTTTACTGTCACATCCCTCGCTCGTATTAGTCTTTAAGGTCTCTTTGTAGTAACAAATATTCTTAAAATGTGAGATTACGACACATCCTTGTCCTACTGGTCTCAAGACTATAATATATTCCTTGGGGTGTATAAAGATTACTGTGTAATAAGGAAGCTCAGAGGAAGACTGGTAACCATAACTGAGAAGAAAAAATGGTGAAAATGGAAGTCAAGTTAAATTAAGAAAATTGATATATTTGAAAAACAAAGCACACTTCACTTGTAAACAAGCACAAAACAACACACTAAAGTAAAAGGGAAACAATAAATCCATAAGGTTTTAGGGATTAGGGAGGACTCTAGCTCCTTACAAAATCTTGGCAAAAACATGTAAGCCTATATTAGGATCTCTAACCCTAATGTTCAAACTTATATACAAGCAAGGGAACACGAAGTAAAAGAAAATCACAAGAGCATCTCTTTTGATGAGTCTTCACAGTCTGATAGGGTAAGGTCTGCCCAGTTTATGCAATAATGGTTCTCTCCAAGGTGGTCGTTCTCCTGTGGAAATTCTGGTGGCAGATCCTTTGGAATCATGTACGCCGATTGTCCATGACAATGTCGAAGCTGTCTGAGACTGAGACTCAAACATGGATAACAAGTATAGGGGTAAAGGGCTCGTAGGTGAGGAAAGTCTCAAATATTAGCGTGATCTATCTTAGCAACGAACAATAATACAAACAAGAAAATAGGGTGAGTCTTAATGACTTAGTAAGGGAGATAAGGGCATGTGATGACAACAATAGTATAAACAATACTTATATATATATATTCAAATAATAATTAAATTTTCCAAGCAATACTAGTATAATCATATGCAATATGAATGCAACGCTCATGTTTGTAAAAATGCTCGTCTGTAAATTCATTTTTTGAGATTTTTCTCTATTTTTAAATAAATAAAATAATTTATTTCGAACATAGTAATTTAAATACTATTTATTAAAATTTATTCAAAAAAATTAGGATAATTAATAATACCTAAGAGGTCGAGGTATAATAATTCCGACCTCGGAATTAGTGAAGGAAAAATCAAAGAAATAATAATATAGCAGAAAATATGAGATCTATTGAAATAAAAATCTGTTTAGAAAATGCAAGTTAATGGTACAATCTTGGCTTCTTATTTCTCGTCCAAGTCTGATATCTCCTCTAGAATAGTCTCTTCTTCCTTGTACCCATCAGGTCTTTCATCAATTGGACTCTTGGTGTTTGCCTAAATCTTGACAAGCATCTCTCTTGAATGCGGAAACGCTCCTACGTTTCGGCTCTGGGTACATCCTCTTCTTGGTAGTAGTCCCCTTCGAAGTCTTGGTTTCCAACTGATCATAGCCTGAAACCTAATTAGTAACTAACTTACTAAAAACTGATAAAGGGGTTGGGAAAACCTTAGTTATTAAACAAATGCAGGTATTTCTCTTGAATTTCTGACTCCAATTTCCAAAATATCTCTTCTATGTCGTGACTTCACCATATAATTGTTACTACTGATATTCTCTTTGTACGTAATTCTTATTGTTTGCGATCCAATATCTGGACTGGTTGCTCTCAAATTGCAACGGAGCATAGTCCACGACATGTGATGGGTCAGAAATATACAATCTTAGTATACAGTTGTGCAATACGTCTGGCATTCTGTCCCATTCTGCAGGCAAGGCTAGTTGATAGGCTATCTGTCCTACTCTTCCTAGGATCTCAAAGGGTTTGACATATCTCAGGCTTAATTTTCCTTTCTTCCCGATTCACTTGATCCCTTTCATAGGTAAGAAATTGAGAAACAACTTATCGAGTATCCTTGGTATGGCGCCATGTCGATGCTTGAGTGATAAGAATTATTATAGGCAAACTCCACCGGATATAAGTCTTGGCTCCAATGTCCTTTGAAGTCCAATACACAGGCTTGTAACATATCCTCCAACAGTTTGATGGTCCGTTCTGATTGAACTCCTGTCTGGGGATAGAAAATAGTACTAAATTTTAGTTGTGTACCCAACGTCTTAGGAAATCCTTCCCAGTCTTGGGAGGTGAGTCGAGTATCCTAATCGGAGACTTTGGAACATGGAATTCCATGTCGTCGTACTATTTCATGCATGTATATTTCAACCAATCTTTCCGTTGTATAACGGACTTTAATCGGAATGAAGTGTGTTGTCTTTGTTAGCCGATCCACGACTACCAAAATCACGACTTGACTAGCGGGTGCCATGGGTAATCGAGTTACCAAATCCATTCCTACCTCATCCCATTTCCATATGGGTGTCTCTAATGGTTGTAGCTGTTGGAGCTCAAGATCGCAACGAAAAAGATCGTTGAATCAAAGCAGCCCAAACGTTCTGCCTCCTCCAGATCCACGCACAATCTTTGAGAGAAAGTTTTTCTAGAGAGAGAGTCTCACATTAAAAATGAATTATTCTCTCCTCAACAAGAACTTTTGAGCTATTTATAATGACTTGCTCAGAACTCAATTGTTTATATGTGTGGGATCTTTAGGGACCTCAAATCTTGGGCGTAGAATCATCATGAAATTTTTTTTCATTAAACCTCCTTATATTCTGTAATTCGAAATTATGGGCTTCTACAAATTGTGATCTTGTCCATTAACATATCACAATTGACCCCCGAGATAACGAGATTGTTTTTGTGAAATTCATTTTGCTAACGATTAAACGCTTATTTATCATTCCACTGTACTACATTCCACATGAGCTAATAGGATCTGAATAATGACACCGATTAAGTCTCTAGCTCATTAAATTTTTAATTCTTAGACTATACCTAGTTAGACTCCCAAAAACTTTTCAAAAACATTTTTCTCAAATAATTACTTTATATATATATATATATAGATAAGTAAAACCCGTGAAAACACTTTTTCACAAAATGTCGATGCACAATGTTTTTATTTGAGTCCAACAATATATATACATAATGAATATATTGCTTCATCAAGAGACTGGTGGATTCCATATTGAGCAATCATACAAATTCACTTACTATGCACAAGGCCCAACATTATCTGAAATATTTGATCTGCGAAGAGCACAAGCACATAACAAATGACTTAGTTAGAGCACAAGCACATAACAAGCAATCACATATAACTTTCTCAGATCTAAGGACAACATAAGCTAATTATTTTGAATATCATTCTCTACATCAGTGATCGTTTCAAGAAGGTATTCATATTTGATTCGGTTTAGTGCTTGTTCTCTTACATTGCACTCACTCGTCTGCTTAAGGTCACTACCTTAATGACGGAGTCCATCATTCTATCTTATAGAGGCACAACGAGTGTAGACCTATTCGTACATAATCATGTCTCTCAATCTCGAACAAAGTGTGTCAACAAGGATCTGAAAAGTCATAATTTCCGCCCATGATTCATTAATCGTTGGCCTGAATTTTCTATAGTGTTTAACAATATGACATCTTATGTCATAGGAAAATATGACATCTTATGTCATTGTAAGTACTGAAAATAAAATATAAGTGATTAATCAATAACAGTAATTATCTCATATTTATCCAAAATGATTGGTTTTGAGCTCATATATCTAACAATCTCCCGCTTACACTCATAACCAATTAGACATGTACTTGACACCCATATATTCTAAATACTTCTCAAACATTTTCTGAGTCAACGGTTTGGTGAATGAGTTTGCGATGTTCTCAGTTGATGTTATTTTAGCCATCACTCGTCACCCCGATTCACAATGTCACGAATAAAATGAAATCCTCTTTCTATCTGTTTTGTCATTTGATGAGCCATTGGTTTCACTACCTGTGCTATAGCACCATTGTCATAAAAAAACTGGTAATCGAGAGAACTCCATGAAGGGATAATCTCAAGCTCTTGTATAAATTTTTGTATTTACACAACTTCCTTTGCATATTCATTGGCAACAACATATTCTGCCTCAATGGTGGAGACAATAGTGGTGTTCTATTTGAAACTTCTCCAACTCACTACTCATTTACCCATTACAAACAAAAATACAGATGTAGATATTGTATCATTAATATTTGATTGAAAATTTGAATATGTGTATCCCTGGATAGTCAACATATCCTCTCCGCCACACACTAGACAATAGTGTTTGGTTCTTCTTGAGTATTTGAGAATATGTCTGACCATTGTACAGTTCTCAGGGCCTAGGTCTGATTGATATCTACTCACAACACTAACTGCATGACTGAGATCTAGCCTTGTACAAAGCATTGCATACATGAGGCTTCCTACGGTGAAGCATAAGGAAACTTCCTCATCATATCTCTCTCTTGTATGTCTTTGGAGACATCTTCTTTGTAGTACCTAAAGGTTAATAACCCTTTCTTGGCATCTTGCATGCTATATCCTGCTAATAACTTGTGAATGTAGTGGGCTTGTGAAAGCCCTAAAAGCCTATTTTCTGAGTTTCTAAACACTTTCACCGTGAGAATGTAGAACACTTTCCCGAGGTCTTTTGTTGAAAAATAGTTCGCTAACCACATTTTCACTGATGACATAACGAAAATCTTCGACATAAAGAATAAGGAACATTACTAAACTCTCACTAATTCTCTTCTAAACACAAGATTCATGTATGTTTTGTGAGAAACCAAATGATTTGATCATCTCATCAAAACAGATGTTCTAGCAAAGTGATTCCTGCTTTAGTCCATAGATGGACTAGTTCAGTTTGCACACTTTAGATTCTTGTCCAGGAGAAAAGAAATCTTCAGGCTAATCCACATAAATCTCTTCTTGGCTGTACCAATTCAAAAATGCGGTTTTCACATCCATGTGCCAAATCTAATAATCATAATGAGCGGCGATTGACAATAGGATTATAATGGACTTCATCATAGCAACTGGTGAAAAAGTTTCCTCATAGTTATTACAGTGCTTTTGAGTATAACTTTCGCTACCAGTCTTGCTTTGAAGGTCTCTACCTCTCCAGTAGGTCCTCGTTTTCTTTTGAACACCCATTTACAACCTATAGGCTTGATGCCTTCTAGTTGATCAACAAGGGCTGAGACCTCTTTGGAGTATATGGAGTGCATTTCCGACTCCATTGCTATATGATAGTGTGCTACATCTTTGTCATTGACAATGTGAGACCCCGATTTTCTCCTACGTAATTCCTTATGTATTATCTTTTATTTTCCAATGTAATAGCTTTTATTTCTTCATGGGGCTATGTTTTTGGCCAATGTATGGCCTAATCCTTATGTTATGGTATTTCGATTAAAATGGGATTTTATTCCATAAAATCTCTTTAAATAATTTTAATGCCATTTTATGCAAGTTTAAATTATATTTATTTTAGGAGCCGAAATTTGCAAGTAAGTTTCTCTCTTAGAAATTTATATTTTTCATTTACTTAATATGTTTCATGGACCATAGAATTTGAATTATGATTTAAGAATTTCTTGTATAAGCCGAAAATGATTAATGGATTAAATGATGAAATTCTTTTGAAAACATGGATTGAATATTTTTATATCTTTCATATGTGACATGTATTATTACCATGTGGCCTATATTATTAATAGAATTTCCATTTGAATATTCAATGATAAGCTATGTATTTATGTGATAAGTCTAAGAGAAGATTTAATTGATAAGCACACTTGCTTATCATAGTGATAAGCAAGCATGATGATAGGTTAGGAAACTTTTAGGGTGATAAGACCTTGTGATTATTGTAGAGATAGGCTAGGGCCATTATCACATGATAAGATATCATGCTTATGAGGTGATAAGCTATTGGAATGGATTAGATAAGCAAGAGAGCTTATGAAGTGATAAGTTAGGTGAGAGAGAAAACCAAGTTGAAAGTTGGTTGCAATTTAATGTGGAAGTAACTAGGTTGGTTGGAAAGCAACCAAACTAAGCAAAGGGCAAGGCATTTACGTGAAAGGGGTAGAGGTGAAATGAGAAAGCCATAAGTGAGGCCATGTGATGTGTAAGAAGGTGTAAGTTGTGTAAGAAGTAATAAGACAATGCATTGAAGTAAAAGAGAAGAGAAAAAGCAAGGGAGAAGGAAGATGTCGATGGATGCATGTGAGGAGAGAGAATGAGGAAATTCAAGTCAAGCCATGCTTAGGGAGACAAGGAAGTGATGTGAGAAAAGAGGTGAAAAGAAATAAAAGAAGAGAGAGAGAGATGGAACCCAAGCTTGGTCGACCAACACCCCCCATTCCTTCCCTTTCCTCTTTCAAATTTCTCTCTTGTCAATTCACCCTCTCAAGTCTTGTGTCATAGCCTTAAAGTTGCCTTGGGAGACTCATTCCCTCACATCTCTATTGCATTTGTCTTGACCGAACCATTCATGCACTTCATTCTCCAAACTCTTTTTCTCTTGGCCGAATATTGCAAGCTCTCTCAACTCTCTCCCATTTTGCTTCTCTTAGCCGAACCATACACTCAAGTTCAAGGTTTGTTCCTTTTCCTCTTGCACTCTAAACCATACTCTTCTTGCCATCCAAATCTCATTCTAAAAGCCAAGTTAAACCTCTTTTGTTGTAGACAAAAATCGCTCTTGGTGCAAACACAATCCTTCCTTGAAAACCCTAACCATTTGACATCATTTCTCTTCAAGCTTACCATATTCTCTTAACCACCATAGAACCTCCTTTAAATCAAGCTTGGACATTTCTAAGGAGGGTGGACCGAAACTTTGAAGGAAGTAAAGTTAGGAAGAGTTGGTAAAGGTTGAAGGTAAGTTTGGTTCTATTGATGATCTTGCCTTAAGTTTCACAAATACTAACCAAAGGTATTTTATTTTCTAGGTGCTCAAGCTTGGATAGTCAACAAGGTAAGAGCAATGTGATGTTGTTGGGTTAGCATGAGTGGCCGAATGGCTTATGTATAAGATCTTGAAGTTTAGGTTGTAATATGCCTTGATGTTGTTAGATCTTGAATGCTTAAGAACCCTAGGTTGTTTACATGCTAGATCTAACCATGGAAAGCCTAGATCTAAGGTTGAATGTAAAGAAAAATGCAAATGGAGAACAATGTATGTTAAAGGAAGCTAGATCTAGGTCTTGATGTGTTGATTTGATGAAAGTTAACTATTTTGCTTAGATCTATGGATGTTAGTGTGTATAAAGTGTGGATCTAATTTTGATGGAAATATTTGATGAAGAGATGAAGTGTATGCATGCTAGTTAGGTCACAATGCAAAGGATGTACATGTTATGATTTTTAGCATGAAAAAGGTGACATTTTGGGGTATGGCCGAATATGAGATGTGTAGGATTTCATGCATAGTTTTGTATATATTTAAATCTGGACATTGGCCATGATATGTGCAAGATTTATGACCCTATGAATGGTGGATGATTATGTTAGGTATTAGATGCATGCATATTGAAAAGAACAAAAGAAACTGAATCTTTTGGATGAAATCATGTATGGCCGAATATTATGAGCATGATGCATGGTGATATGCCTTGATTTATAGATATTAGGTTGTGAAATTGTGGAATGGAGGATGGGATCACCATTGGAGTAAAAGTTGTGACTAATTGGTGCATTAAATAGTGATGGCCGAATGTTGTAAGAAATTATAACCCTAAGTGCAATTTATAAAAAATGAATTTATCATTGTTGTGATAGATATAGAAATTAGGGTTTAATCTAGTTGGAACAAATATTGAAGGATCATAATCTTTTAATAAATATTGTTTGGAACCCTAGTTAAGTTTTACTCAGGATTGATTGAGGTTTAAGTCCAAGATTAAGATTTAATCGTGATTAATTTATTAATAGTTTGATATAAGTTTTAATGAAGTACATGTAATAAAAAGAGGCTTAGGTTTAATTCTAAACCTGTGAGTATTAATTAAACCCTAATCGAGGCATGTACATGGATAAATATATTTTTATTTCAATAAAAATATTAATGATTTAATAAACTAAGTTTTGAATATTTGTTAAGGAAAAGAATAAATAAAATATTTTATTTATTTAAATGAATTTCAGTGATATATATATATATATATATCTTTGGTTGATGACTGATTTCAGAAATGCAAATATTAATGATTTCATATTATTCTTAAAAGTCTAAAGGAATATTAAATCACTTGTAGGCGATCCACGTGTCTCTATATACGACCAAAGAAGACCAATTGTAAGTGGATACTGTAAGTGGACAGTAAGTGTTCTTTTTCAAAACTGGAATGACACACTGCATCGTTTCATGAACAAGCATGAATTTTAAGCAAGCATGAATTTTTAAGCAAGCATGACATGACATGTGCATTGCATGAATTTTTCAAGAAGAAAGTTTATGCAATGATTTTATGGAAAGACTATGAGAAGTTTTATGAAACGATAAGTTAAGTTAAGGGGCACTGGTCGGTACCGTACCATCAAGTTGGACTCCCATACCGAAGGACAAATGTGAGAAGGATGGGTGAATCCAAGAGGCTGTACAACCCACGCTGAAGGACATTGAGAAGGTGTGGTGCCTCCAAGGGTCATGTCTAGCCACTGAAGGACATTGAGAAGGTGCGCTAGCTGACCATATGTAAGGTCTCCAAGGGAATTCGGGGACGGTTCCGAAGGGAACGCACAACCCTGACTTCAGGGGTTAAATGGAGCGAGCCCACAAATTAAAGATATGAAATAATTATGAAAAGGCCGAGAGAGGCACAAGTACGAATAAGTGGTTATCAAGGGCCAAGGGCCAGTTTTACAAGCAAGTACGAAAGAAAGATTTTCAAGGGCCTGGGGCCGAAACTAAGCAAGAGCATATGCATAATTCATGACATGCATGTGCATCACTTACCAAGTATCTTTCTTTCATGATTAAGCGGGCATAAGTCAAAAGCATGTTTTAAGTTTTATGTCTTTCCCTTACTGAGTCTTTTTGACTCACGTTTTTTTTTTAAATTGTGTCATTCCAGATGCCTCAGGTGAAGAGAGTCAGGAGGACTACCTGACCTAGAAGCCCAAGAATTTATGTTTCATACTTTTGATGATAGTGACTTGATCGTCACTAACTGGCTTGTTATGTGATATATATATATATATATATATATATATGTTTTGTATGAACTTAATGAGAACCCTGATTATGTAAGATTAGCTCGAACCCCTCGCGATCCTGTACGTTTCCGCCGTAATCAAGTAAAAATATAAGTAAGAACGCTAGAGCCATCCGGGGGATAGCTCGCGGCTGTCACGGTCCCTGCGGGATGCCGTTCGGGGCGTGACAGACAGACTCTTGGTAAGTATACAATTGATCATCCAATCCCTCCGATTACATTTGATAAATCTCATTTATCAAGTCAGGCCCGCAAGGGTAAGGGTACGACCAATCCATTAGCGTCGAGGCTCTTGAGTTCTGAACTTTTCAGACTCACCAGTGAGTTTAGTTATATCCCTTTCGTCAATCATATCTGCCACAATTTCCAGTTCAGTTGACTGTTCATCAAAAATAATCTTGCTTTTCCCATCACTTAGGCTATACTCATCATTCAAGAATATCACATTCCTACTGAAAATTACCTTTTCATCCTGTTGGTTATAAAATTAATGTCGCATTCCTTTTAATGTGAGTTGTACATTCCTTTTAGTGTGAGTTACTTTTCCTTTAAAAGGATTCTTCGTCATCTTTCCATGCACGCCGGGCTTGCATATTGGGTAAGGCTCAACTTTCAAAAGGTCTAATGACCCATCCCTTACTAATCTGTGATCCAATCCAGATTAGCATGACCAAATCTTATATGCCACAAGTATCATTACCATTCTCTATATTATTCACACTGGTATCAGCATCATTCTATATATTATGCCACAAGTGATGAGTTTTCACAATGGTATCGGCATGACTCTCTATATTATTCACATAGTTTACAACTTTTTCCAAAATATAAAGACCATCGATTATACTATCATAGTACTAGAAGCAACAAACTGATTTTGAAACTTAATAACAATGTTAGAATTAAAGACAAGTGAATATCTAGACATCTTGAGTTTTGCAACATAAATTAAGTTTCTACGACATTCTGGGACATATAGATAATCTTCCAAAATTAAAACTTTGTTCCATTGTTGACTTAGATGAAAAGTTCCTATGGCGGTCACTGCAACACTTGCAGTTGTCCTCAGTTTTTGGATGATCTCCATTTCACCTACTGTGAGACCCCGTACTTCATTTTGCTATCTTTCTATGTATTTGTTTTTATTTAACTCAAGGGGCCATATTTTTGGCCAATGTATGACTTAACTTTAATACTTATGGTATTTTGTTTTACTATCATTGTGAAATTTTATTGGTGCAATTCTATTATTTTCCTAAGAGCCGAATTTTTACAAGTAGATTTCTTTTATGAATTAATCTTTTCATTGTTTATTATTATACTACCATGATTTATGAAATTAAATATATGAAGATAATTTTATTTCTTATTGCCGAAATTCTCTAAGTAGAAGTCATTGCATAATAATCTATAGTTATGAAATTTATGTTGAGCATATAGATTATTTGGTGTCCTTGATTAGGTATCCTTAATCACCATTAGGTAGCCTTAAGCATCATTAGAAGAATTAAGTAATAAGTTGATAGGTTATAGGAAAACTTGATAGAGAATTTAAAAGATAAGTTAGTGTACTTATTATGGAAATAAGTTAGTGAGCTTATTATAGTGATAAGCTAGTATGTTTATTATGTTTATTATGGACATAAGTTAGAGTGTTTATCATAGAGATAAGTTGATATGGTGATAGGCTAGTGTGCTTATAATGGAGATAGGTTATTGTGCATATAAGTAAACCATGTGATAAGAGATAAATAAAGTGAACATAATAGAAATCAAAGCAAGAGAAGTTTACGTGAAAGGCAAAGAGAGAAACTGAAATGGCTTTAGGGTGATTCTGGTGATTCACGTGTAGGGCTTGAGATAGAAGACAAAGTGGTAAATGTAAGTAAAGGAGATGTGATGTTGGCTGGAAAAGAAGATGTGATGTAAGATGAAGATTTATGGAGAAAGGGAGAAGGATTCACGTGAGAGATGTAGGGGAGGCAAAGAATTGGAGAGGTAGAGGGGACAAACAATAAATGCGCTGACCTTGTCACATGGGTAAAAGTAAGTGAGACCCTTTTTCATCTCTTTCATTTCTCTTCACCAAACACTCAGCTCACCTCACAACTCTCAGCTCACTTGGTTCTCTCATTCCAATTCACTTCACCTCATTGCACACATTTTCTCTCCAGCCGAACCCTCCCCACTTCCCCAAGTTTCACTTCCCTTTTCTCACCCTAATTCCAGCAAACTCATCCTCAACATATTATTTCCAGCCTTATCATTACCTTCTTGCTCTCATCTTAACCCTTTTCAGTCACACAAGGGGTGGTAGAGTGTTAGAAGACTAGAGAGTGAAGTTTTGGTGTTGGCTGAGTAAGATAGAAGGAGGAAGAGGTATTTTCCTAATCAACACTTGTGTCTAGCTTTGGAAAGGTAAGATAGGGTTTGAACTTCTCAAGATATGCACTTGCTGTTTTGGCCGAGTGCCTTGTGTCCTTTTTCTTTTGTAGATGCATGAATGTTAGATATGATTAGGTTGGGAATGTTGGAGTTGATGTTGTCGTGTTGTTGTTGTTGGAGGAAAGGATTAAATGGAAGTTGAATACATTCTTGCTTGGGTAATAGCATGCATGCTTATATGTTGTGTGGATCTGGTCATATTCATCTTGATTTGCATGGTTAGGTTGTGAAATTGGTTGCTAGAGGAAGGGATTGAAGGATTGGATATGAAAGGATTATATGCATGAGAAAATGGTTAGTTAAAAATCATGGAGAAATGAAGTTATAAGTAGGTTAGTGACATTGATGTGGCTGAATGGTCCATATGCTTGGAGATTGCTTAAGCATGAAATAAAATTGTGTATATTAGTTATTGGTCAAAAGAATCAAGTTAGAAATCATATTGGAGTTGTTAGAATAGGGAGTTTTAAGTGCCCTGTTTTAGGCATCATCACGCTCGATCAGCGTGCGACAGGTGCTCGAGCGGCCTTAAGGAAATGTGTAATACAGAGTCGAGCCGCTTGACCAGCGCTCGTCAGGCGCTCGAGCGGCCTTAAGGAACTATGTTGATCAGTGTCGTGCCGCTTGACAGGCGCTTGAGCGGCCTTGGAAGTTTTCATACAGTGACTTGGCGCTCGACCGGTGCTCGACTGGCGTTCGAGCGGGACCTGTTAAATTTCAGATATATTTAGTTTTTGAATTTCCTATTGAAGGTGTGTGAGACCCCAATTTTAAGTCTGTCAATTTATTGATTATGACTCTCTAAGTATGTATTACTCTAATTATTGAGGATGTATGTATGGATAATTAATTTCAGATTATGTTTAGGGGGAATTTCTTTCCCTAACGTTTTATGAGTTTTAAGCTAGAAGTTTAAATGTTATAATAATTGTCTTTGTTAAATTGAGCAGTTGAGATTTGTTAGCTTGAAGTGTTTTATTAATTGAATATGTCCTTAAGTTACAATAACTAGAGGAATTTAAATAGGCTTTAATTTTGAAATATATGTGATAATATGTGGATCCTTGGAACAAGAAATGAGGAGACCTATTAAAGTTAGATTTGTGGAGTGGCAGGAAAAGAAAATAGATGTTCTTTAGGGGTAGAAAAGGAAAGAAGGGGAAAATTGAGGGTTAAGAAGGGAAATTAGGGGGAAGGCCAGTTTTGCCTTTTCCCTTCCCCCCCAATCCCTTCCCGTATAAGCCAGCCCCCTCCCCAAAACCAAATAAGCTTGCCCTAACTCACCCGATCAAGAGAAGAGAAAGAAGAAGAAGAAGGAGAAAGGAAGAAGAGAAGAGAAGGAAGAAAGAAGAAAGGAAGAAGAGAAGAGAAGGAAGAGAGAAGAAGAAGAAAGAGGAGAAAAGCTAGGTAAGGATCCGGCCCTTTTCTAAGAGAACCTCTGCTGGCCGAAAATTATCACTACCTCATCTCTCCCATTTCCTTCTTGTTCGCTTTTGGTGGTTGGTTGTGTGTTGTTAGATTTTCTCCTTGAGATTCATGTGTTTTCTTTGAAGAAAATGTAGATCTAGTGAGTTTTAGAGAGTTGTATGGATTGTGCACAAAACCATGGAGAATATGGTTAGATCTGGAAATTTAAAAACCCAAGAGAAACATAGATGCACACTAGGTGTTTGATAAAAGACCAAAAGGAAGTGGAATAGATGCAATAACATTTGTTTGAAGGGTTGGAATCATGGTATTGTTAGAAGTCTTGATTTGTAGGTGTAAATAGAAGTATGGAATATGAGGTTATAAGAGGAGAGCATGTTAAGACAAATTTCGTGTGTGTTGGATGTATAATGTGTGTTTTGTGTCTGAAATATGGACTGATGCTCGACAGGTGCTCGAGCGTCCTTCAAGAATTTTTGTGCAGTAAGTTCACGCTCGACCGACGCTCGACAGTGCGCTCGAGCGTCCTTCGAATAACTATTCATGCAGAAACTTCACGCTCAACTGCGGTCGAGCGTCGCTCAACAATTTCACTGAGAGTTAGGCCCGACTTACTCTCGACCAGCGCTTGAGCGTCCCTTAACATTTTATACAGAGGCATAACGCTCGACGAGCGCTCGACCGACACTCGAGCGGCTTCCTTTGAAATTTCATGAATTTTCCTGAAATTTGTAGTTTCCTTTTGAACTATTAGGGAACCCTACTAGGTTTTTCAATTAAGGAAATATCTTGTGTTGTAAGATGACCAACTAGAGGTCAAGAATATGGATGTTTTTGTATGACGAAGTATGAGTTATTGAATGACTACTTTATACGCCTAGTGAACCTTTGAATAACACTAGTATGACCCAATTGTAGGCAAGTACAATTCAGGCGCTCAAGGGAACAAAGGTAAGAGGAGCTTACGTTTGTAAGTGAAAATAGTAAGTAGAAACTTACGCTTTTCAAAAACTGGAATGATACACAACATGAAAACTGTTTATGAATAAGCATACCAAGCATGATATATCAAGGATGACATTATCAAGCACGACATGAATACATCATGATCATTTGCATTCATTTTTCTCATGAGAAAGAAGGAGAAATTTTATGCAAATGAAAGTACCATTTTTATGCTACTTTATGACAAGTTTTATGACAAGTTAGTTAATGAACCCAAGTCGGTCGGTACCGTACCAATTCAAAAAGGTGCATCCATACCGAAGGACGTTTACGTGAAGGATGGATGTCACCTAGGGCACCCATACCGAAGGATGCTTGCAAGAAGGATGAGTAGTCCACGAGGTATGTGCAATCACACTGAAGGATGCTTGCAAGAAGGTGTGAACCTCAAAGGGTCGTGTCTAGCCACCGAAGGACGAATACGAGAAGGTGTGCTAGCTCGACCATATGTAAGATCCCTAAGGAAAATAGGGGACAGTTCCAACGGGAACACACAACCCTGATGTCAGGGGTAAATAGAGGGCAAGTAGCCCATCAGATAAGAAGTGGAATGATTTTTCCAAAAGCAAGAGTTTTACAAGTACAAGTTTGTTTTTAAGAGCAAGTGCATGTGCATATGCAATCATGAGGCATACACGTGCATCAAAATTCATGATCATGCATGAATTACATTATGTTTACATGCTTACGTCTTCAAGTTCAAGTGCATGCTTACGATTACAAGTTCATGATTATGAGTTCAAGTACAATTTCGTGTTTTACGAACCATGACTTCAAATTCATGTTTTAACTATAATTCCTTACTGAGTCTTTCGACTCACAGTTTCAAATTGTATCATTCCAGATAATGTTTCAGGGGAGAAAACTTAAGAAGAGGACCATGGACCCTAGGAGAAGGGTTGGCGAAATGTCCTTTCCTTTTTGCTTATTTTAGTAAAGGTTTAGATAATTTTTGTAAGAGTCGGCATGAGCCTCCGTGGTGTGGTGGTCATGGGTTATTCGGCTTAGTAAGTCAAGGTTTTTAAACGATTGATATTTTGAGACCATGTTAAAACTAGTTTGTGTTATCGATGGGAAGCATGTTCTAATGTTCTTATGTGCGTTAAACGCTAGCGATTTAAGGCTTCTTTTAAATATTGAGGCATTATGATATTTCCGCTGCAAGAATCCTCTGGATGAGGTATAATCCTGCTACAAGAATTGTAGTAAGTACGCTTGAGCGTTCCTTGTCGGGAATGCTCGAGGCTGTCATTAGCCTCGTTTAGCTAGCGTTCGGGGCGTGACAAGGTGTGTAAGACCGTATCTTTGAGGCTAGTTGACCAAGCCTAGTTAAGAAGTTTATTGAGGATAAGATGGTGGGAATATGATAGCCATTAACCCAGGCATGATATAATGTAAAGTATTGGACAAGAGACATTAAGCTAGATGGATTATAGGTTGCTGATTTGGCTTGAGATACTTAGCATGAGATGATATTTCTGAGTTTCACGGATAGGCTTTGTAATCAACGATGTTGGTAGGAATAATCAGTGTACATAGTTGATATGAAGTGAATTTCATAGTGGATCCTTTAGCAACCGTATTCGAGATGTTTGATGCTCATGTTTAATTGTCTTTCTTCAATTGCTTTACGAAAACTAGTTAAAGTAATATTTTGGCAAATGAAATCATATTTCGAAGATATGTACTTTTGAAAAAAACGAGGACACTTAGAAGTATTTGTATGTTTGTTTGATTAATTCTCCAAACATTATGTAATGTATGAAACTCGCTTGTAGGCGAAGCACCATCCGAATATCAAGAGACGCAAGGTAAGTTGAAAGTAAGTGGAGTTATATTTTTGCAAAACTGGAATGATACAGTGCATGGTTTTACATGAACAAGCATGACATCATAAGCAAGCATGTCGTGGCACGAGTATTTCATGATTTTCTAAAGGAAATTTTATGCAATGATATATGAGAAGTTTTTTGATAAGTCAAGTCAAGTTAAGGGCTCAGGTCGGTACCGTACCATCAAGAAGGGCACCCATACCGAAGGACGAATGTGAGAAGGATGGGTGAACCCTAGAGGTAAGTGCAACCACACTGAAGGACGAATGCGAGAAGGTGGGCTAGTTCG
Source organism: Myrica gale (assembly GCA_963930655.1). Taxonomy (NCBI): domain Eukaryota; kingdom Viridiplantae; phylum Streptophyta; class Magnoliopsida; order Fagales; family Myricaceae; genus Myrica; species Myrica gale. The sequence continues at coordinate 8,492,658 of OZ005619.1, read as the reverse complement.
ACCAAATGAAATGTCCCCATGGGAAAGGGAGACAGTTCCGATGGGAACGCATAACCTTGACTCCAGGGGTTAAATGGAGCGTAAGTAGCCCACAAGTCAAGAATAAAGTATTTTCCAAGGACCTTGTGTCAATTTCAAGAACCAGAACATGTTTGAAGATCAAGAGCATGTGCATAACCATGAGACATGCATGTGCATCATGATTTACGATTTCCCATGATATTCACATTCATGTTATAAGTTCAAGCTTTCAAGTTTAAGTTTTCCCTTACCGAGTCTTTTTGACTCACGTTTTCAAAACTGTGTCATTCCAGATGTCTCAGGTGAAGGAAGTCAGGAGGACTATCTGACTTAGATAGAAGACGTTTATGTGTTTTGTTGTTGTGACTTGATCGATGTGATCCGTCACCTATATATATGTGTTGTTCATGTAATGTGTAATCTAAGATACTATGCTTAATTAAGGACTTTTATGAGTTAAGTTATTATGAGTTTGGTCAGATTCGCTGGAGCTTTTCCCTCGGGATTGCATTTGGGTCCAACATGATCCAAACCCCATGGGTCTCGGGCTGACCCTTAAGGTCATGCCCACACCCGTTTGGGCTGGATCTTATGGCTCATGGCCATGGCTCCCTTTGGGGTCATTGGCTTGATCCAATAGGGGCAGCCCGTACCCTATATGTGTGCAATCATGTTAGATGTATGCACTCAAAACCAATCATTTTTGAATAATTATGAGATAATTATCGTTGATGATTAATCACTTGTATATTATTTTTTGGTACATGCAATGTCATTTTTACTATGGCATTAGATATCATATTATTGAGCAACATTGTAGAAAAGTCAGGCTAATAATTAATGAATCGGAGGCAGAGAGTATTAGTTTCGAATCCTTGTAGACTCACTTTGTTCTAGACAGAGATACACGGTAATGTACAAATAGGTCTACACTCGTTGTGCCTCTATAAGATAGAATGAAGGATTCTGTCATTGAGGTGGTGGCCTTAGGCAGACGAGTGGGTACGATGTAAGAGTACATACACTGAACCGGATCAAAGATGAATACCTTCTGCAAATGATCACTGATTAGGAGAATGGTATTCAGCACAACGAACTTATGTTGTCCTTAGACTTGAGAAAGTTATGCTGGTTTACTTTTTGTGTGCTTGTGCTTTGACTGAGTCATTTGGTGATGATCTTCGTAGATCAAATATTCCAGATAATGTTGGGCCTTGTACATAATAGGTGAATTTGTATAATTTCTCAATATGGAATCCACCAGTCTCTTGATGAAACATTATATTCATTGTGTCTGTAAATTGTTGGACTCACATAAAAACGCTGCACAACGAAATTTTGTGAAAAGTGTTTTCACGGGTTTTACTTATATATATAAAGTAAATATTAGCGAAAGTGATTTTGGAAAGTTTTGGAAGTCCAACTAGGCACAAAATGTGAATTAAGAATGAGCTAAAGACTTTATCAGTGATATTATTCCAGTTTTATTAGCTCATGTGGAATATAGTATTGTCACGCCCCGAACGCTAGCTAAACGAGGCTAATGACAGCCGCGAGCATTCCCAACATGGGACGCTCAAGCGTACTTACTACTATACTTGCAGCGGAAATGACCTATATGCTTCAATGTTAAAAAGAAGCCTTATGAAGCTAGCGTATATCGTACATAAGAACATACTTTCCATTGATAACTCAAGGTAGTTAAACATATTCTCAAAATATCAACCAGTTTAAAACATTAACTAACTAAGCCAAATGAAACCCATGACCACCACATCACGGTGGCTCATGCCGGCTTTTACAAAAATTTAGCTAAATCTTTTCTAACGTTAGCAAACAAGAGAGACATTTCATCAACCCTTCTCCTAGGGTTCAAGGTCCTCTTCTTAAGATTCCACCCCTGTAACATCATCTGGAATGATACAATTTAAAACTGTGAGTCGAAAGACTCAGTAAGGAATTATAGCTAAAAACATGGGTTTTAAATCGTAAGCATGCACTTGAACTTGAAATCATAGTCATGTAAACATAATGCGATGCATGCCTGATTATGAGTCGTGATGCATGTATATGCCTCATGTCGCATATGCACATGCACTTGCTTTTGAAAACATCATTCGTACTTATAAAGCTCTTGCTTTAGGAAATCTTATGGGCTAATTGTGCACCATTTACCCCTAGCATCAGGGTTGTGCGTTCCCGTTGGAACTGTCCCCCTTTTCCCTTGGGGACCTTACATATGGTCGAGCTAACACACCTTCTCAATGTCCTTCAGTGGCTAGACACGACTCTTGGAGGCTCACACCTTCTTGCAAGCATCCTTCAGTGTGATTGCACATACCTCCCGGACTACCCATCCTTCTTGCAAGCATCCTTCGGTATGGGTGTCCTAGGTGACATTCATCCTTCACGTAAACGTCCTTCGGTATGGATGCACCTTCTTGACTTGGTACGGTACCGACCGACTTGGGTTCAATAACTAACTTGTCATAAAAACTTATCATAAGGTAGCATAAAAATGGTACTTTCATTTGCATAGGATCTCTCCTTTCTCATGAGGACAATGAATGCAATGATCATGATGCATTCATGTCGTGCTAGGTAATGTCATGCTTGATATGATTATTCATAGACATTCTTCATGCAGTGTATCATTCCAGTTTTGTAAAGCGTAAGTTGCTACTTACTATTTTCACTTACCTTGGTCTTGCTTGAGTATCGAACGTCTCGTTACCTACAATGAACCGTACTATTGTTATTCATAGGTTCACTAAACGTATAGAGTAATCAATACATTACTCACACGAAATCTGATTTAATAGACCCTCACACTAATTTTTCATATCATAACATATTCGTCATACCTCTAATTCACATGCAAGTTATCTTAAAACGCTCTCTTTCTTAACTTAAAAATTTCAAGACCAACCCCGAAAATTTGGACTTAATATCAAGAGATAACCACAAATGCATCAAAACACACTTTCTATTCCAGCCTTGAAATCTGCATATGTAAATTCCAGTAATCACAATAATCTTTCTAACTCTCCAAATTTCCAACAACCAAAATCCGAATCTCTACATGTCACAACCAACATCCAAGGCTAGTTTAACATTTCCTAGCAGCAACCATACTCTCACCTTCCTCCCACTTACAACTTCAACTCGAAGTTTACAACCAAATCATGGTTCCATAATTATCAAGTTAACACCATTGCATGTACCCATTTCTCTTGGGCTGTTTACCAAACACCTAGTGTGCGTTATTGGTCCTCTTGCCTATTTTCCCAGATCTGAACATATCCCTAACACTTAGGGCTTTGTGGTTCTCAATATCACTAGCATACATACACAATCTAATGCATCAAACCCTAGATTCGGCCATACTTGCTCAACTTAGGTTTCAATCCCCTCTTAGGCCTTTTATCAAACACCTAGAGCACATAATCAATTTCTCTTGAACCCTCATTTCAGATCTAGCCATTTTGTTCCCATGTTCTCATGTAAAAATCTATGCTACACTTAAACACTTACAAGATCCACCTTGAACATGCATAGATCCACACTAAACATCCATAAATCACAAGGAGAAAAACTACTTAGACAACCCACCAACAACCACAACCAATCAACAAGAGAAAACAATAAGGAAATAGAGAGAGAGAGAGAGAGAGAGAGAGTGTAGGATGATTTTCGGCCAGGAAGGATTTGTACCTTGCTTCTCTCCTCTTCCTCCTTCTTTTCTTCTCCTTTCTCCTTCTCCTTCTTCTCCTTCTTCGGGTGGGTGATTTAGGGCAAGAGAAAACGGAAAGGCTGAAGAGAGAGGGGAAAAATGAAGTGTTCGGCAAAGGGGGAGAGAGTAATAGGCGTGAAAATGGTTGGGGAAAAGACAAGGTTGCCCTCCCCCTTCTTCATGAATTCCAACTCACGTATTTTCAATCCGTAAAATTTCGGAATGTAGTTATATGTGTCGACACTATCACTCAAGGTGTCGACACTTACAACACATTTAGTAAGATGTGTCGACACCATCACTCACGGTGTCGACACTTCCAACACTTAGCCAAAGTGGGAAAAATGTAAACTCTCGGGTTTCAGTTAGATGTGTCGACACCATCACTCAAGGTGTCGACACTTCCATCACTTGGTCAAAATTCACGGGAGTTCTGGAAAAAGGCGAACTCTCGGGTTTCAGTTGGATGTGTCGACACCATCACTCAAGGTGTCGACACCATCACTCAAGGTGTCGACACTTCCAACACTTAGTAAAAATCACTCTAGTTCCGGAAAAATATAAACATTCGGGTGTCAGTCTAATGTGTCGACACTATGACCCAAGGTGTCGACACTTACAACACTTAGTCAAAATTCACTTTGGGCTCCAGAAAAGGTAAACTTTCGGGTATAAGTTTAATGTGTCGACACTATGCTCCAATGTGTCGACACTTACCTCAAAAATCACCAATTAAAACATACCTACATCCTGAGGAAAATCATAGCAAAATCTCTCTCTCCTTTACAACGACATAAGTAAATTCGGGATCTCACAAGTATGGTGGAAAGATAAATATGTGTATAATTGTTAGCAAAAGGGATTTCACAAAAAAAATCTCCTTATCTCGAGGGTCAATTGTGATATGTTAATAGACATGATCACAATTTGTAGAAGCCCATAAATTCGAATTACAAAATATAAGGGGGTTTAATGAAAAAGTGTCTTTCATGATGATCCTACGACCGAGATTTGAGTTCTCTAAAGATCCCACGCATAGCACTTGTTGGTGCGCAAAATCACAGTGGAAAAGATTGTTGAAGCAAAGCAGCCCAATCTTTTTGCCTCTTTCATATACCCTCACACAATCTTTTAAAAAGAGTTTTTCTAGAGAGAGAGAGAGAGTCTCACGTTAAAAATGAATTCTCCTCTTCTCAAAATGAACTTCTGAGCTATTTATAATGTTCTGCTCATAACTAAACTGAGTTTACGCATGGGATCTATAGGGACCTCAAATCTCAGCTGTAGGATCATCACCAAAAACTTTTTTTTTAGTAAACCCCATTATATTCTGTAATCCTAATTAATTCTTAGTCTGTAGCTTGTTGGACTCAAAAAGAGTTTCCAAAAATAATTTTAACAAATAATTACTCAAAGTAAATCCTATGAAAACACTTTTCGCAAAATGTCCCTGCGCAGCGTTTTTATATTAGTCCAACAATAGACAAACATAATGAATATACTGCCTCATCAAGAGACTAGTGAATTCCATATTGAGCAATCATACATCACTTACTAAGCACAAGGCCCAACATTATCTAGGATATTTGATATGTGAAGATCTTTACCAAATGACTAGTCAAAACAAATACATATCAAGTAAACCTGGATAACTCTCTCGGGTTTAAGGACATCATAAGCTAATTATCTGAATACCATTATCTATATCAGTGATCATTTCCAAAAGTTATACATATTTGATCTAGTTGAGTGTATGTACTCTTTCCATAAGGTATTAACTCGTCTCTTGACACTAGGAACTCAATATCATTCCTTCCCATGTCCTTTAAGAGTCCCTTGCCATTGTTCATTTCCTCCCTACGTAGAGCGTCTGCTACCATGTTGGCCTTCACGGGGCGTTAGTTGATCGAACAATCATAATCCTTGATCAGCTCTAGCCATCTGCATTGCCTAATATTTAATTCCTCCTAAGTGAATAAATACTTTAGGCTCTTGTGGTCCATGTAGATCTCGCACTTTACCCCGTATAAGTAGTTCCTCCGTATCTTGAGGCAAACACTATTGCTGCTAACTTTACATCATGGGTTTGGTACTGTCGTGATACATAGGCTATAACCATCTCTCCTTGCATTAGTACACATCCTAAGCCATTGCAAGATGCGTCGCTGTATATTACAAAATTTATAGTTTCCCATGGTAGTTCTAGTATTGGGGTTGATACCACACTTTTCTTCAAGTTTTGGAAATTCTTCTCGCAATCTTCAAACCATTGGTACTTCATGTCTTTCCTTGTTAGAGCTATCAGAGAGGCCGTTAATCTTGAGAATCCTTATATAAACCTTCTGCAATATCCTGCCAAGCACAAGAAACTGTGAATTTCATGCACGTTTGTGGGTTTTGGCCACTCCATTACTGCTGCTATCTTAGAGGGATTTACAACAATTCCTTTGCTGGTCACTATATGCCCCAAGAATGCCACTTGCTCTAGCCAAAACTCACACTTCGAGAATTTGGCATACAACGATTCTTGGCACAATTTACTCAGAACCAACCTCAAATGCTTTGCATCCTACATTGTCTTTAGAATAGATCAGAATATCATCAATGAAGACGATGACACATTTATCCAAAAATTATCAGGAAACCCTGTTCATTAAATCCATAAAGGTTGCAGGTGCACTGGTTAATCCAAAGGGAATCACTAAAAACTCGAAGTGTCCACATCGAGTTCTGAAAGCAGATTTTGGAATATCTTCTGCTTTAATCCTCAACTGATGGGACCTTGACCTCAAATCTATCTTTGAGAATCATCTCTTCTATGTAGGGGTACTTATACTATACTATCACTCAATTCAATTCTTTGTAGTCTATACACATCCTCAGAGTCTCATTCTTATTTTTCACAGATAACACCGAGGCTCAGCAGGTTGACACACTTTGCCTAATATATCCCCGCTTCAACAAATCTTACAATTGTTCCTTTAAGTCTTTCAACTCTGTCGTGGCCATCCGATAGGGTGCCTTCGATATCGGGGCTATCCCGGGCAGTACTTCTATCTCAAACTTTATCTCCCATTGCGGAGGAAGTCCGGGTAATTCTTCTTGGAATACAACGGCGAATTCCTTAACAACAGCAATCGAGTTCAACCCTTTATCTTCTTCTTCAATTCCAATTAGGGTTTGCAAGAATCCCTTTGCTCCATTCACTGGGTATTGTCCGACCTTAAGCGTTGATAGTCTTGGGGGAGGCCCTGCTTTAGGGCTCCTATAGCTAAATAGTTCCTTTCCTGGTATGGAAAATCTTATTTCCTTTCGGAAACAATCGAATTAGGCATGATAATTTACAGTAATTTGCATTGACTAGAAATAAAAGAGTGGCTGGCTCTTGAATCAAATGATACAGTTAGTATGCCAAGGGGCAAGAGGAAAGTACCTAATATTAAATCCTCGAATGCCTCCTCCCCCACGATGGTATGTGTGAATGCCCGAGCCGGTGTAGTGTTTCGATGAGGCTTTCCACGATTTGCTACTCAAGCACCGGTCCAAGGAGGTACTAGTGGCCCGCCTTTCTTGGGGCAGTCTTGGGCAAAATGACACATTTGCCTATAGTAGAAGCATGCGCCAGTCATTTCTCTGTATTCGTTTCTGGATGATTCCTTTGTTAGTGGGGGCAGGCCTTCACTTGTCCTACCGCCTCTCTCCCTTGAGTATTGAATTTCTTTGCCATGTGATATCCTCATACTTGCATTAATCTCTAAGCTATCTTTGTAGTATCAGAGGTGCATAAAAGATGAGATTACAACATGTCCTTATCCTACGGGTCTCAAGACTGTAGTATTTTCCTTGGGGTGTATAAAGATTATTTGTAACCATAACTTAGGATACAAATTTGTGAAAATGAAAGTCAAGTTAAATTAAGAACACTGATATATTTGAAAAACAAGGAACACTTCACTCGTAAACAAGCAAAGAACAACACACTAAAAGAAAAGGGAAACAACATATCCGTAAGTGTTAGGTATTAGGGAGACTCTAGTTCCTTACAAAATTTAGGTTAAAACAGGTAAGCCTATATTAGGATCTGTAACCCTATTGTTCATACTTATATACTAGAAAGCCACACACGAAGTAAAAGGAAAACATAAGAGCATCTATTAAGATGAGTCTTCATTGTACTATAGGGTAAGGTCTACACAGTTTATGCCTGAGTGGTTCTCTCCGAAGGAGCCGTTCTTGCATTAAAATTCTGGTGGCAGATCCTTTGGAATCAGGTAGGGCTGATGGTCCACGACAATGTCCAAGACATCTGATACTAAGATTCGGACTTGGATAATCAGTACACGGGTAAGGAGCTCATTGGTGAGAAACGACTCAAATATTTGCATGATTTGTCTTTGTACGGAACAATAATACAGACAAGAAAACAGGATGAGTCTTAAGGACTCAGTAAGGGGGGATAAGGGCATGTGATGACAATAGTAGTATAATCAGTACTTATATATTCAAATAACAGTTATGGTTTCCATACAATACCAGTATAATCATATGCAATATGAATGCCATGCTCATGCCCCTAAAAAAGCTAATATGCAAAATCCTTTGCCTTTCATGTCCCCTATTTAACCTGCAGTGGCATGGTTATGCATCCAATCTCTCTTGTAATTTAGGACAATCCTAAGCATTATGTTGCCCTAGGACAATGGGTAAAGACCCATCTTCCTTCAATCTTGGGGACATCCACTACCTCGTAGTGATTGTTGCACTCCCTAGCGCCCATTATCTGTAAAAATTTCCATTGATGCAAATGCCTTTGATGCAGATGCTATTTTGAAAATGCCATAGCCATTATCTCATTGATGCAAATGCTATGCACACATCATGTCCATTATATTCATTTTATCTCTTACTAATTATTTTCATTAAAGTTCCGTAATCTTACTGACAAATCATATGCAATTGTGTAATTTAATTACATCACATGTTTTGTATTAAAGACTTAGTATTTTTCTTCATATTGTACTTATTTTTCAAGAAAATCTAATACTGTTAAAATTTTAGTCAGCTATTGCAATACCTTTAAATCAGCAACCAACTAAGAATTTTAGTTTATAAATTTTACTATTTCAATTTAAAATAAGCTCATTAAAACATGTTTTCCAACTTAAATATGTTAAGTCCATTGTGGTCTTGGACTTGGGCTTGCTGGCAAGCCCACCCATTGACAATATCAGTAGCTTTGAAAGTTCACTTGGGTCAGCTAACAAATAAGAAAAGAGGCCAATTTCAAATGACCACTAAGTTAGGCATTTTGGATCCTATAGGGACCTAGCTTTGGGCTCCACTTACAGGCCCATATACTAGCAAATAACATAAGCATTTAATTCCATTAAAATCAATCCAAGTGATAGAAATCAAGCCCAAAGCCTGTGACTGCAAAAAAAGTTTCTTTAGTGAAAAACCTTGTTTTGTTTATCTCTCTAAGGATGACCAGATGAGTGGTGTCATGAAAACCTTCACAACGGCCTCCTATTTATACTAATTGATAACTAGAGTTTGTCTCCTAGGGTTAATTAACTATGCAATGGTTTATCTAGACCAAATTATGTTGTCTACACTAGATTAGGGTGTCTATGCAAGGCTTGAAGCAGAATTGGGTGAAGGGGGGTGACAGCTACACAATGGAGGACAAATGTTGAATGGTTTTGCGTGGCTTAATGATTGCTAATCATTTATTTTAGCAATCCCTTGTGCTTGACTGGTTTTTTGAGTCAAAGATGAGTTGTCATGGGCTGTGGTGATGGGTTGGGCCGAATGAGATGATATCGAGGCACAATTTCACGTATTTTCTAGGCCCAAAGGTTAAAAAGCTATTTTTTTTCAAGCCCAATTGTCCTATTTGTTGCAAAATTTCTCAAAAATATTCACTAGGGTGCACGTATATTCTATAGTAGGTCCTATTGGCTCGGTAATTAAGTAAGTAATGTAAACCAAGCAAAATTTTTGAAGGAAGAATGATTTTTCATAAGAAATTAGGGCTAAAGCATGAAATAAGAGTATGTTAGTATTTTTCAGCGGTATAAATTACTATTTATAAATTTTGAAGGTGAGAAAAATATGTTATTAGATTAAAGAGCTAAAAAAAATAAGAAGGGGATATTTTTCTCAAAATTTTTGGCTATGTAAAACTATATTTAGGGGTTTTTCCCTATTTTTAAATAATAATTTAATCTGCAAAATAGTAATTTAAATAATATTTCTTATAAGTTAATTAAAAAAATTAAGAAAATTAATAATACTTAGAAGTTCAGGGTATTGCAACTGCAATCTTGAGACCCGTAGGATATGCACGTGCCGAAATCTCGCCTTAGAGACTAATACGATTACGAGGGACGTGAGAAGTATATGCAAAAGAAAAAACGTAGATGACACAAAACTTTCTCCAATACTGGACAGGACACAAATATACAATCTCAAATTCTCCGTGTTTTTGACAATTCAAGGGTTATTACGCGATAAATGCATATTTACTGCGTCCTAACCCTTGAGCGGGTGTAAGGCATTATCATCCTCCAAGGAAAATACTACACTCTTATAATCATCCTCCATGGTTATAAAACTTCATGATTCATTTTCAGAGCATTTGAATAATCAAACATGTAAAGAGCATAAATGCTACACATCAATAATCAATATCAGCCCTAAATGTCGATCGATAGGTTAGTATAGATAATCGATCGTCCAAACACATACAATCAATCGTCTATCTTCCATCTAACAACCGATCGATCGGCGATCGATCGTGTCTAACCCAGAACATTCCTATTCACACGAACCATCCCACACCTTCAAATCTTCACCCAAACACTCCTAAATCATCCTTATGCAATACCCATTCCAATGTACATATCAAAACACACCATATTTGGCTCCAATCATCACAAATCATACCCACAACACCCAAAAATATCGAAAGAAAATAATAACCTAGAAATCATTTCTAAATCATAGTGTAGGTCGAGTAACATACCTCTTGCACGACCACACCAAAACACACCAAAATCTCACAAATTTCGCTTAAATTTCTCAATATTCTCTAGTTAAAATGAATTTGAGCTTAGGCATACCCTTAAATGCTTCCAAACACTCTCCCAATCAAAAACACAGTGTTTGGGCTAGGTTTGGAATGAAATAGCTCTTGGACGTTGGATGCCATTTCCTGCTTGCCGTGGTGTATTTTTACACTTCACCGAACTTAGTGCATTCTGGTTCTTGAAGCTTGATAACTCCCGATCGATTGGTGAATATATCAATTGATTGCCATGTTAGCAATAAAATTCCCATTATGTTTTTTGGCCGATCAATCGTCACAAAATAATACATTTATGGAAAAGTGCATTTAAAACGATGTCTTCCTTGGCAATCGATCGATACATAAAACCGATCAATCGTTTTAAAACCTCAAAAAGACAACGAGTCAAAGCGATCAATCGGTTCGGAAGTTGACTTAAAAAACTTTTACTAACTAAAAGTTTTCGCCTTCAAATTTCGGACGATTGATCGGTCATCAAATTTTTCGTGATGTTTAGATGTTCAATCGGTTTGATAGATCTTAACATACTTTGTCTATGTATAAGTAGTACGTGCAAACATTTAAACAAAAAATGCTCAACCACTCATTTTATATTATATAAATACTTATATGGTTATGTCCATCTATCGATTGGATTATATGTGTTCAATTGTTTCATGTAATCAAAACGACGACAGATTGCCACGATGGATTGATTCTCAATTATTGTCCAATCGATTAGCTGGGACACAACAAAATGACGGCATCCTGACCGATTGGTTGGATAGATCTAAATGACATTGTCTGTAATCGATCGGTCGGTAATGTGCCGATCAATCATTTATCTTAATTATTAAAAAATCGATTTTTCAACTGAAAAATGCTTAATTATGAAATATTTTTCACTTATGATGCTATCTTAATACATACCTTTTACTAATAACGTGTACAACCTAAACATGCTTTCCATAATCAATCGTTATTTTATTTTTATTTAAAAACATATTTGTACTTAGAGATATATACATGTAAGTATATTTTATATATATTCTATAATTTTTTAATTTGATCAATCATTATTAATTGTTTATGTAAATTTGTTCTTAGATTTTATTTAAATTCTTATATTACTTATTTAAATATGCATTTCATTTGCCTGACTAAATTTAAAATTATTGGGAATTTTATCATCGAAAAGGTTGTTCGGTCAATTTACATATCTAAATGTCAGACAAAAATAAAAAATAAAGAAACTCGTAAACTGTAATAATAATCAGTAATATCCAAAATAAAGATATATGTCCAGAATATGTAATTAAAAACACAAAATACATAGTAAAAACTAAGAAACTAATGATCATCACAAAAATCCGTCACATCTACAGGAATATCCCCATGAATATTTGCAAGATCTGCCTCTGTCTTGAACTCCACGAGGGTCTTCTAGATGATCTCCATGCGAGCAACAACCGCATTGTTACGCGGCATCGCAGTTTTACTGCTCCAATTTCTCCACCAGCTCCACTAGAGGCCTCAGTGCGTTCTTGGTAGCCAAGGGTGTCAAGGAAGACACGTTGTAGGTACTCCAGTGTGGATTGGTGCCTCTACTTGAGGCGCTCCGCTGTTGGTCGATGGTTGTGTTGTCGTATCTAGGGTTGTTGCTGCTCTATAAGCAAAGCATTGAACCAAAGCCCCCCGAGCCCACTGCCCCATGCTCCTTAACGTAGTGAAGTTCTTTAGTGCGCTGCTAACCGACATACGCAGCTCCCTGTCACGGCTCACGACACCCTGAGCATTCACAAACTAAGTCAGGAACACGTCGTATGGGAGGCTACTACTATGAGTCAACCAAGCCTCCTACACTATCAGCTAGTACATGTAGAGCGAGAGATCAATCCGCGTCTACTGACCAAGTAGGAGCATGCAATACGCTATCGGGAACAGGCATTCAGTGGAGTGGGATCGAGCATCGATGTTCAACTTCAAGATCAGGCACATCATCTGCCAAAATAGAGTGAAATCACTCTATTTAATTAGGCTAGCAACAAATGCAGACGTTGCCCCATCATAATGGTCCAAAAGTCATGCTTTGACGTCCTCTCCTCATCAGTCTGGGTGTCCAGCGAGAATGAGAGCTGCAAGTCTGGAACTGTCAGCTGCAGGTTATTTCCATCCCCTCAGCCACAATGGCACATTCAAAATCCCATATAGTCCACAGTGAAATCGATCGTCCAGAAGAGCTAACGTAAAAATCCCTGGTACTCGAAGAGCTGGAACAAGGTGTGATCCTCGTGTATCAGCGCATAAAAATCATAGAACGTCACTTGACGCTCTCTTGCTATCGGCCGGATCCACAGGTACTCCATCCTCGTCTATAATCAGTTCTGGCTCCTACTGCTCTTGGGACGACAATCTCGCCCGGTCGTCGAGACATTTTATGTATGCTGCAACAATTGTAAATAAATATCTGTTAATAAATTAAAATAAAATTAAACTAATGAATCTACAATAACTGGCAATCCATTGGCTATTTCATAACTAATGAACGGTCAACAACACTGATTGATCACTAGAGCAACAAAATGCACATTGTTTGTGAGACCCCGATTTTCTCCTACGTTATTTCTTATGTATTATCTTTTATTTTCCAATGTATTAGCTTTTATTTCATCATGGGGCCATGTTTTTGGCCAATATATGGCCTAATCCTTATGTTATGGTACTTCGATTAAAATGGGATTTTATTTCATGAAATTTCTTAAATAATTTTCTTGTCATTTTATGCAAAGTTTAAATTATATTTTTCTTTAAGGAGCCGAAATTTGCAAGTAAGTTTCTCTCTTATGAATTTATATTTTTCATTTACTTAATATGTTTCATGGACCAAAAAATTTAAATTATGACTTAAAGATTTCCTTATATATGCCGAAAATAGTTAATGGATAAATCATGAATTTCTTTTGAAGACATTGATTGAATATTTTATGTCATTCATAAGTGACATGTATTATTACCTTGTGGCCTAGATTAGTAATAGAATTTTCATTAAAATATTAAATGATAAGTTATGTAATAATGTGATAAGGTTTAAGTGAGATTTAAATGATAAGCACACTTGCTTATCATAGTGATAAGCAAGCATGATGATAGGTTAGGAAACTTTTAGGGTGATAAGTCCTTGTGGTTATTGTAGAGATAGGCTAGGGCCATTATCATAGGATAAGATATCATGCTTATGAGATGATAAGCTATTGGAATGGATTAGATAAGCTAGAGAACTTATGAGTGATAAGTTAGGTGAGATAGTAACCAAGTTGAAAGTTAGTTGCAATTTAAATGTGGAAGTAACTAGGTTGGTTGGAAAGCAACCAAACAAAGTAAATGGGATGGCTTTTACGTGAATGGGCTAGTAGTGAATTGGAAAAGCCAAAAAGTGAAATGCCATGTGAAGTGTAAGAGGTGTAAGAGGTGTAAGATGCATGCAATGTGACAAGACAACACATGGAAGTAAAAAGAAGAGAAAAATCAAGGGGGGAAGTGGGAGTTACGTATGAATCATGTGAGGAGAGAGAGAAACCAAATTAAATGCAAGCCATGCTTAGGGAGACAAGAATTGATGTGATGAAAAGATGAAAAGAGAGAGAGAAGGAAGGTGCAAGCTTGGTCGACCAAGGCCCCCCCCCCATTCCTCCCTTTTCCTTCAAATTTCTCTCTCTTGTCAACTCAACCCCTCAAGTCTTGTGTCATAGCCTTAAATTGCCTTGAGAGACTCATTCTCTCACACCTCTCTTGCAATTGCCTTGGTTTAGTATAAAGATGGCCGAATGGTTTTATGTATAGATCTTGAATGCTTAAGAACCCTAGGTTGTTTAAATGCTAGATCTAACCATGAAAACCTTAGATCTAAGATTGTATGTGAAGAAAAACGCAAATGGAGAACAATGCTTGTTAAAGGAAGTTAGATCTAGGTCTTGTTGTGTTGGTTGGTTGCAAGTTAAATATTTTCCTTAGATCTATGGATGTTAGTTGTATAAAGTGTAGATCTAGTCATGTTGGTTATGGATGATGAAGATATGAAGTTGATACATGCAAGATAGGTGATAAAATGCAAAGGATATGCATGTTGTGATTTTGGTATGAAAAATGTGATGTTTTGGTGTATGGCCGAACCATGTGTGCCCTAAATCTTTGAGAATGATTTTATATATGCTTAGATCTATTGGTTGGCCATATTATGTGTAAGTTTAGTAATCTATTGCATGAAAATTAACCTTGAAATGTGAAGAATGCATGCAAAGCAAAAGAACCGAAGAAAACCTAGAGGTGTTGTGATATTTTGGTGTTGGCCGAATAATGCTATGAGTGATAACTTGTGTTTGTGTTTTGATTTTTAGATCCTAAGTTGTGAACCTGTTGAATGGAGGATGGGGTCACCATTGGAGATAAATTGTGATTAAAGAACACATAGAACTTGGTGTTGGCCGAATGCCTAATGTGTAGAAACCCTAAGTGCAATTTATGATTAATGGATTATCATTGTTGTGATGGATAAGGAAATTAGGGTTTAGGCTAATTGGAATGAATATTGAAGAACCATGATCATGTAATGAAAATATTATTTGGAACCCTAGTAGGGGTTAGTACTCGGGATTAATTGAGGTTTAAAGTCCAAGTTAAGATTTAATCGTGATGAATTTATTAATAGTTTAATATAAGGTTTTAATGGAGTACATGTAATAATAAGAGACTTAGGTTTAATTCAAAATCCGTGGGTGTTAATTAAACCCTAATCGAGGCATGTACATGGATATATATATATATTATATTGCAATAAAAATATTAATGATTTAATAAACTAAGTTTTGAATATTAGTAAAGGAAAAGAATAAATAACATATCTTAAACGATTAAATGAATTTCAGTGATATATATATATATATATCTTTGGTTGATGACCGATTTCAAAAATGCAAATATTTAATGATTACGTACTATTTCTTAAAGTCTAAGAAATATTTGAATCGCTTGTAGGCGATCCACGTGTCTTGTACACTACCAAAGAAGACCAAGTGTAAGTGGATTAGTAAGTGGACAGTAAGTGTTCTTTTTTTTTTTCAAAACTGGAATGACACACGGCACCGTTTCATAAGCAAGCATGGGATTTTGATCAAGCATGACATAACATGTGCATTGCATGAATTTTTCAAAGAGAATGTTTATGCAATGATTTTTATGGAAAGACTGTGAAAGTTTTATGAAACGATAAGTTAAGTTAAGGGGCAATGGTCGGTACCGTACCATCAAGATGGACTCCCATACCGAAGGACGAATGCGAGAAGGATGGGTGAATCCACGAGGCTGTGCAACCACACTGAAGGACATTGAGAAGGTGTGGGCCTCCAAGGGTCAAGTCTAGCCACTGAAGGACGAATGCGAGAAGGTGCGCTAGCTGACCCTATGTAAGGTCCCCAAGGGAATTCGGGGACGGTTCCAAAGGGAACGCACAACCCTTACTTCAGGGGTTAAATGGAGCGAGCCCACAAGTAAAAGATATGAAATGGTTATGAAAAGGCCAAGAGTGGCACAAGTATGAATAAGTAATTTTCAAGGGCCTGGGGCCGAATTTAAGCAAGAGCATACGCATATTCATGACATGCATGTGCATCACTTATCAAGTTCTTTCTTCCATGATTAAGCGAGCATGAGTCAAGCAAGCATAAGTCAAGAAGCATGTTTCAAATTTATGTCTTTCCCTTACTGAGTCTTTTTGACTCACGTTTTCAAAATTGTGTCATTCCAGATGCCTCAGGTGAAGAGAGTCAGGAGGACTACCTGACATAGAAGCACAAGAAATATGTTCTAAATTTTGATGATAGTGGCTTGAGCGTCACTAGTTGGCTTTTAATATGTTATATATGTTTTGTACGAAAACTTAATGAGAACCCTGATTATGTATGATTTAGCTCGAATCCCTCGCGATCCTGTACGTTTCCGTCGTAAGCACGTAAGTATATAAGTAAGAACGCTGGAGCCATCCGGGGGATAGCTCGCGGCTGTCACGGTCCCTGGGGGATGTCGTTCGGGGCGTGACATTGTTACAGAAGCAATTGATCGTCCACGTGCCGATCAATTGATGATTATTGTAAACACACAATTTCGATTTCTGTTAACATAGCGATCATTAATAATATAAGTGATAGATCGGGAAAATTTTAAAATGCACCGTATCAGATGCCGATCGATTGTTTGGAATAATTGAAACTGTGATTCAAATGGCCGATCGATCAGTACAAGTGTGATAGATCGGTCTCCAATATATCTAAACAATCGATAAACCACATATGTCGATCGATAGGTAGGAAAACAGATTGAACCATTTAGCTACCAATCGATCGATCAAACACAGTCGTTCGATCTATTATCCCATTGGCCACATCATGGTCGATAGACACAAAATGGCGATCGATTGGCATATGGACGATAGGAAAAAAACACAGAGGCTATATTACAAGAAAACAAGCCCCAAATAACCCCACATTGATCCTAAACAATCTTAACTCCTAAAACAAACAGGAACACTAAAAATTAAATTTTACAAAGCTAAATCGATTATATAGCAAATTAAAAAAACCACTTAAAAAACGAAAAAAGTATGTACCTTTTAATGTAGATGACCACGGGGACCTTTTCTACAAAATTTGAAAGGCAATGCAAGATGAAAGAGCGTCCAGCTCTTTTCATATCATCGCTCGCACCGATCGATTGGCGACTTTACCGATCGATCACCTATTTTTAAACACGTGGGACCCTAGCCTAGACCCCTCACCAATGCATATTCCCCTAAAAAGTAAGGACTTGTGAGTACTCTTAGCCCTCACCTTTGCTTGATACCCCTTGGCCGACCTAGTGAAGTACTCAAAAGGGAAATGTATCTCGGGTATTGGACCAAAAGAACAGATAATATATTTTTGGTATTTTGATTTTATCGAAAGATAAATTAAAAGAAATACGGATGGTTGGAAAAATGGATAAAAGGATTAATAAGCAAGCCTAAGATTGAATGGGCTAACAACGCTAAACAAACAGGAACAACGCTGACTCAACCAATGATGAACCTCTAACAAAGTTGATGAGATATCTGGCCTAAGCCAAAGCACAAAACTTCCTCTGCTAGCCCAAGCTCCAGGCCTAACTTCAGTCGTCGTTTGCCCCCAACTTGAGCAACCAAACCCAGTGCGAGTTAATTCTAACAAGTGTAAATATTATCAGGCCTACCCCAACCACGATTGCACCCATGCTAGCCTAAGTGTGAGGCTTAACCCCGGACACCGAAAGATAATGGCACAAAGACAAAAAGCTCCCATGGTGCCACTCAATCAATTTTCCCAGGAAGATTCTTTCCAAAATAGGACCAAAATTATATCCTTAATTGAACCTCACCAATGTGGTAATGTTTGAGAATTAAAAAACAATAGAGATAACACCCCTAATTAGGGGGATTCGGCTATATGTGAATCCCACATGCGGTTTACCCTATATGGTCCCTCCTAGCCACTTGTGGTGGTTGCCACCGTTGTGCTTCGTTGCTCCACCACCATGTAGGGTGGGGATGTCAAAATGATCCCCACGATATCCTAAGTCATTTGAGACCAACTTCCTATGTGCTCCGCCATGCACCACTGCATTTGATGGTCATGTGCTGGTGCCACCAATCAACTCTTATAGGTTTCAGGAACCTCCTACAATCACCTCCTCATACACTTTTGGTTGCGCCTCTGTGAGCCATGGACTTGTAGTGGCACCATCTTTGTGCTCCTCAACTTCTCCTAAGTTTTCGTGCATTGTCTGGCTCTCCATATGTTTTATCTGAGTCATGATGGGGCTTGTGGCCTTGTTGGCTCGTGTCTTATCTTGGCAATGCGATTGTAGTAGGGTCCTTGTCACATTCGTTGACGTAGCGATCGATCAATAGCTAGAGCCGATGGAATGGTAATTCAAATAAGTGATGGTTGTGACGAAGATTGTTCGACACTGTGAGATGATCAATCATCTTTTGGGGACACGTGCCAGCATGCTGCGCTCGGCGTGTGCCACATGTCCATTCTTTCCCGATCGATCGTGTGTCTCAACTCGATCTGACCAAAGCCCTATGCAGTTCATGAAGAAGTATTTTGTCATAACATGTGCGATCAATCATCTCCATAACTGATCGATCGACTAGGCTGCTGAATATTTTCGTCACAAACGATCCATTTTTATTGTTGAAAATAGCATTTGTTCACTAATAAAAAGACTTTTAGGGAAGAAATTCAGTTTGTCACTAAAAACTTCGCCACTAAAGCCCAAAATTCGAGTAGTGTTACTGGAAAACCTTTGCAGCATTGACGGTGTCGACACATTGAACTGAGACCTGATTGTAGTTTTGTTGGTATCAACACATTGTACTAGCACCCAAAGAAAAATTCCAGACCAAGTTTATGGTGCGAACACATGCAGACAATGTGTCGATGCATGTTGCGATTTTGTACAAAATTTTGGAATGCGCCAGCGCATCTTTTGGAGCTTAAAATGCCTAGGGCATCTCTCCAACAATACAATAAAGCATCTTAGAGAGAGAAATACAAATATTTGCATCATCATTCAAGTTCTAGCCTCTAAGAGAGAAAAAGCTTGGAAGAGGGAGTAAAAACTAGATCCCAAGAAAATCCTCACAGATTCCTTCAACACCGACGCATTCAATCTTGACTCTTGTCCTCTTGCTCATCATTGATGACCTATCCTTTAAAGATTGAGAAATAGCTTGAAGATGAGAGAAGAACTTACACATTATTTGTGACTTAGCCTCCTTGGAGAGAGAAAGAGCTTTGAAGAAGAATAATGAACTCTGATCTCAAGAAAGCTAATGCTACACCAGCCAAAACAAAAAACTTTTTTACTCAAATCTTGTCTTCTTGCTCATTATTGTGCTTCCCACTTGATCATTTGGCTTAAAGAGCCCTTCTTTATTTTTTCCTTGTAAAATTTTTTACAACACATTTGACTGTTGTGTGACACTTGTTTCTACATAAATCCCTTGGGTTGTTTGGATGTCTGAAGAGAGTTAAAGCGTGAGCTCATAAAAAGCATGTAATGGTTACTTACCACCCAAAAGCTAAGGTGTGAATACTATTGGATAATAGTGGAGAAAACCCAAGGAAGTCAAATAGCCTTGGAGGTGGACCTAGGCAAGTATTTGCCGAACCACCTAAAAATTTCGGTGTCATCTTTCTATCCCTGCTCTCCTTTATTTGCATTATATCTTCGATTGTGGTGCACTATTTTATATTTAATATTTATCTTGACTTATCTTTGAAAAAACGTTAATTATTATTAAATCCAATTCATCCCCCTCTTGGGTTGTCACCTAGACTCGTAATTAGTATCAAAGCTGAGGTTTTATATCCTTAGACATGACAACCCTTGTAAATCCACAAATAGACCCCCTTTGTTTAATGTGACTTGCAATAACTATTGGAAGGGAAGGATGAAGATATACATCCAAGCCATTGATTCTGAACAATGGAAAATTATATCTCATGGCTCTAAATTTTCCAGATATAAAGTGGGTAAGCTGAACAAGGAAAAGGATTGAGATGATGTTGATCTTAAGCTTATTTCTTTAAATTCCAAAGCCAAGAATGTTTGTACTGTGCTCTTGATTCTAGCGAATGTAATAACGTTTCTGGTTATGATACAACAAAGCAAATGTGGGACAAACTTCAAGTAGCCCATGATGGTACTAATAGTGTCAAAGAGAACAAAATCAGTATGCTTGTTCATCATTATGAACTTTTTAAGATGAAATCTGATGAATATATTTCCTTTATGTTTACTTGCTTTACTGAAATTATAAATGGTCTTAAGTATCTTGATAAATAGTATAATAATGCTGAAATGGTGGGAAACATTCTTAGATGTCTACCAAAAGCTTGGGTACCAGAAGGTCACCGCCACTCAAGAAGCCAAAGACTCCGACCAAGCTATCGTTATATGAACTTATGGGATCTCTCCTGACACATGAGATGAATCAAATAAAGGGTGATGAGGACGAAAGAAAGAGAAAAAGGGGCATTGCCATGAAGGCGTCAAACTCTAGTGATGATGAGTCTTCCGAAGATGATGAAGAAATAGTATTGTTTACCAAAAGATTCAAGAAGTTCTTCCATAAGTGCAATACCCCTCCCATTTATTATTTTTGCTAACGCTATCTTAATCAGTGAAAGTGAGATGATTGTATGAAGATCTGAACTTATTAATCTTATAAATGATCTTTACGTGCTAATATTTTATGAAATACCATGATTACCCTTTATTTGAAACTTTTGCTCTTTAAATTTGTAGTGAGTGTAGTTTCATTAATAATTATTATATTTAATGATTAAGTTAATTTTGTTGGCATTTTCTTTAGTTTTCACAAATTGTTACTTTAATCTCGATATTTGATTTTTATTTGCTAAGCTTAGATGCTATATTTTATTTAATGTAGAAATTTCCTGAGAAATACATTTCTTACCTATCATTGACTTAATTTCCATTTGTTGCCGTTTTGTGTTAAAAATTTGCTAATAAGAAAATTTATATTTTTAATATCCTTAATTAATAATTCATGTTTGTATTTATTTTTCAAGGTTTAATAAAATGCTTATATGATACTTTGATTTATTTTATGAAATATCAATATTTTCATTTTTAAACTTTATGAATTTTTTATCTCATTGCCTTAATTTCTAATTAAGAGCTTGTAATGTATTTTGTTGAAATAAAATTCTGATAATCATTTTGCTAAACTATTTCTTTCTTTAACTAATAGGATTGATAACCTACATATTTAATGTCTTAAATAATTTTTCAGATTTGTAGATTATTTTTAGTTATTGATAATCTAGTCTTAATTGAAAATTTCAATAATTATATCTTAATTAAAAAAATTATGCATGTGTGACACTTGTAAACGTCTCCTTAATGGCACCTATGTATTGCATGTGTAACAACTGGAGTAGCATGTGTGACAAGTGGCTTTATCGCAATTATATTAACCCTAGGACTTGATCTTAACTCTATTCAACTAACACTAGTTAAGATAGGCTATAAAAGGGGGAGGTGGGGAGTTAGTTGGCCATTCATTCGGCCAAAGAGAAAACAAAAGAAAGTGAGTTGGCGTGTGAGTGGAAAAGAGAAGAAAGAGAGAAAGAATAGAAGAAAAAGAGAGGACAGAGGAAAAGGAAGGAAAAAAGATAGAAAGTGGAAGAAGAAAAAGAAAAAGGAGAGGGATCAGCAATGAAGAAAAAGAAAAGAAAAGAAAGAAGAAAAAAAGGAGAAAAATAAAAGAAAAAAGAAAGAAAGCTTGAGGTAAGGGGTAGTTTCTTGCATTTTGTGTTGGGAAAGGATGTTCTTGTATGTTTTAACTCGTTGATTTGATGAACATCATGCCATATACATTGGATGCAAGATGGAAATGCATAGGATTAGTTTTCAACATGAGATTATGTGCTCTTACTATTTGGATGTCAAAAATATTAGGTTTTCTTTGTCTATTTCGCAAAAATATGGTGATGTGTAATATTTTCTTCTGTGAGAAGAAACTTGGTTGTGTTATAGGCCACATCAGTGGTAAAATATTGTGTTGGATGAAACGAAGGGCCACAGCTTGGCCTTTGATGTTGGTGGATGATGTTGCATGTCTATATTTTTTCTTACTTGTGAAGCATATGTCATGTGTTATGTTTAAAGTTATGCAATATGGAAAGTTTAATGATGGCCAAATGGCAAGAACGACTTTTGAGATGTGACTATGGGAAGGCAAGGCCTTGAAAGGGCCTAGGAGCTCAGAGATAAGTTTGATGCTTACAAGTTCAAAAAAGACAAGAAAAAAGTGTCCAAAATTTCATGTAATATGTGCTATGTGACATAATATGTGTAAGCATGGTAGATCATTGAGATAGGGTATTTAGAAAAAAAGATCAACAACATGCAACAACACTAGTTAGGGTTTAACATGGAAAATGGGCACTGTCCAAAACAAGCCTTAGAAATCCTAGGAATTTTTGTATGAAACTTTCCAGATACGTTGTATCTGGTGTCAGTATGTCCCAGCAAAAATCACAAATCAGTTTGTAGGCAAAGGTTGAAAATGCCCCTAGTGGTCTCCAGGGGCAGTTTTGACGTGTCCAGTAAAACGTTCCAGTAAAACTGTCCAAATGGAAAACTAAGTTTAGGCTGTGTAGAGAATAAAAAATGGATGAGGGAGCTCAAGTTTAAGTCCAAACAGATTAGGTTTAGGAGCACAAATCACAAAGCCCTTTTAGCCTGAATTGGACTTTAGGCCCGTTGTCCCTAAACAAGTCCAGAACACATTGAAACTTTTGGAGTAGGCCAATTAATGTCTATGGAGGCCTAAGAACAATTCATTTGAAGATTTAGGGCAGATTTAATATTTAATAATAAATTTCATGTTTAATTCTTATACAGGAACATCCTTTGCACCTCGTAACAACTATCCCGGGAAAATGAGGCATCACTTGCATCTCTGGCCGAGGTAACGAAGCATCACTTGCATCTCGGAGTCTGCACCTCGGCTGGAATTATTTACGATGAGTTAGAAAGTATGCAATATAGTTTTGGAAATCTCTACGTCTCTAGATTCAAACGCACTTGACCTCAGATCATTTGAATATTCCTATAGAAAGTTATGACGTTTTTACTTTGGGACGTCGGGACTCACAACAGATAGCGAATTTCAAAGTGCATTTAATTTTTTTGTGTTGGAATTGTCTAGACTTTATTATTCCATTTTTTCTAGTTTGACCATGATTTAATGAACTCTATATATGAGTGATTATCCAAAATAAAAAGAACTTTTGAATTCAAAGATATAACTCTTGCAAGTGTATCTCTTGCATTGGAGTTCAGTGACATCCACCTACCAATCAAGCGAGTGGCTTCGTCGTGTCTAGTGGCATCCGCGATTAGTGGTGTCGAGTGGCTTCTGCTACCCCTAGTTGAGTGGCATCCCAGGACTATCCCCTTCCCTCGGCTCTATCCTTTTCGGATTTTGCCAAGCTTTGCGGATCCATGTCTGCAGCAAATTGGTATCAGAGGAAGTTTTCCTGCTGTGGTGATTGAGTTTCTTTTCTGTTCTTCAGAATTTCGAGATTTCTTTCTTCTTCCTATCTCCTGGTCTTTCACAATGCCTCCACGACATCAAAGAAATATAGAGCATGATGATGTACAAGTTGAACTTGCGGCATTAGGGGAATTGAATCAAACACTTACAAACAAGGTGAATGAACTTTTTCAGCGTCTTCAAACTTCACCAACTCGAACCCATAGGAGTCGGGAAAGTGCAAGCAATGTCTTCTTCGAAGATGACAATAACCAAGATGACCATTCATCTTCTTCTAGTTCTTTTGTTGAACCAAGAGTTGTTGCTGAATGGTCCATGGAACGTTTGGCTCGTGCTTTAGAAAATAATGATCGAAGCATTCAAATTCATGTGCAAGACTTTGATGGGAAGCTTGATGCAGATGAGTATTGTGATTGGATGATGGAAACTTTAGAAGCTTTCTTCGAATGGAAAGATCTCTCAGATGAAAGAAAAGCGCAGTTCGTTGCTACAAAGTTGAAGGGTCATGCTTTAATATGGTGGTGGCAATACTTGGGCTGAGATGATGTTGAAGCTTGATGAGAAGTTTCTACCTTTAAACTATTCTCAAACTCTCTACCAAAAGTTCCATCAATTATATCAACGAATGGAACAATTTGATGGTGATTATACAGAGGAATTTTACAAGCTTATAAGCCGTGTGAATTTGCAAGAATCCGATGATCAATTGGTGGCAAGATATATGATTGGGCTGAAGTATAATCTCAAGGGTGAGTTTATGATGCATTTGTTTCATTCTCTGGAGGAAGCATACCAAAAAGCACTAAAGGCGGAGGAGAAAATGAAATGGAGTCCATACCGAAAAGCTGAAAGTTCGAAGGCGGTGAAGGAGAAAGAAAGAAAGTTGGCTCTTATCTCTCAAAAGCCAGCCCAACAACATGGTGGGGTGAGTAAGGATTGTGGAAAATCTGATTAATTATCCAGTAGATGTCTCAGATGTAATGAAGTTGGGCATAGATCCTATGAATGTCCAAAGAAAAAAGCTGAATTGCATTTGTTGGAAGATGAAGGAGATGTGGTTCAAGAGCCGATCTATGATAAAAAAGCTGAGGATGATAATACAAAATATTGTGACGGTGATTGTGAAGCTGCAAGCCTTGTAGTCCAATGAGTTATGATTGTTGATGTCACTCCCCAGACGTTAATTCGACGAAGCAAATGACAGCCGCGAGCATTCCCAACAAGGAACGCTCCAGCGTACTTAACTCTTGCAGCGAAAATTTTTTTTTGAACTCCAAATCGATTAACGCACATATGAAACATTAGAACCTGCTCCTCAAATGATAACGTGAAGTAATAACCCATGACCACCACACATCGGAGGCTCTTGACGACTCTTTCCAAAATTATATCTAAACCTATACTGAAATAACAAAAGGGAGAAAACATTCTTGTTAACCCTTCTCCTAGGGTTCAAGGTCCTCTTCTTAAGTTTCCCCACCTGAAATATTCTCTAGAATGATACAAATTTAAAAAAAAACTGTGAGTCAAAAGACTCAGTAAGGGTTCATGTGCAATAAATAATGCATGTCTTGCATGCTCATAGATATCAATGTACATGAATGCCATTTGAAATGCTTGCATATGTATGAGGCAATGTACTTGATCATAAAAAGAATCATGCATTTGATCTTGAAAATACTTATTTCTTGATTTGGTCAACTTATCTCTCTCCATTTACCCCTGAAATCAGGATTGTGCGTTCCCTTCGGAACTATTCCATTTCCCTTGGGCATACGTCATTTGGTTGAACTAGCCCTCGAGGTGGCCCCAGGCCTAATGGCTACACTCAACCCTTAGAGGCTAACACCTTCTTGCAAGCATCCTTCAGTGTGATTGCACATACCTCATGGGCTACCCATCCTTCTTGCAAGCATCCTTCGGTATGGGTGCCCTAGGTGACATCCACCCTTCACATAAACGTCCTTCAGTATGGATGCACCTTCTTAACTGGTACGGTACCGACCAACTTCATCCCCTTAACTTAACTTGTCATAACATACTTTCATTTGCACAAATTTTTCTTTTTCTTTCAAAAAGATCATGCAAATGCTTATGCCATGTCATGCTTGATATTTGTCATGCTTGATAATTGTCCTGCTTGATTATTGTCATGTTGTGTATCATTCCAGTTTTCATAAAAGTGTAAGTTTCTACTTACAATTTCCACTTACCATGGTCTCCTTTGAGTATTGGTATGGAGTTCGCCTACAAGCGATTCAAATATCTCACTTAGATGCTTAAAAATTTAATAACATTCAAGAAATACTTGTAATTATTTGATTTTCCAAAAGTACATATCAATGAAACATAATTTCGTTCACAAAATGTTACTTAACTAGCTTTTGTAAAACGAAAGAGGAAAGACAATCAAATACACGTATCAAACATCTCTTATACAGTTGCTAAGGAGGTCATAAGAAATACTCAATCAACTAGGTACACTTGCTCACCCCCAACAATCAATGATTTCAAGCCTATTCATAAATTTCCAGCCATCCCAACCTCAATAGCTTCATAACTAAGCTTATTCAACTATCCTCAATGTTAGGGTTCACAAGTCATCAATTGGAACTCCAAATTCATCACATATGGAATTTTAACAGGTCCCGCTCAAGCGCCTGTCGAGTACCGGTCGAGCGTCAACTTACTGTCCAACTTCCATCCACCCTCGCTCGAGCGGCAGTCGAGCGCCAACTTACAGTCCAACTCTCATCAACCCTCGCTCAAGCGGCTGTCGAGCACCAACTTACTGTCCAACTCTCTCTGTGGAATTCCCAAGGGCTGCTCGAGCACCTGTCGAGCGTTGGTCAAATGACAAGACACTGACACTCATATTTTCTTAAGGCCGCTCGAGAGATTGACGCACACTAGTCGAGCGCGATGTTACCTAAAAACAGGGTGCTAAAAAAATCTTCCTATTCCAACACCCTAACTATGATCCCTAGCTTGATTCTTCTGACCTTAAACAATTCCATACACTCTAATACATGCCTAAAAAAATCTCCAATTCAAAGTTACAACAAAACCATGATTTAATCCTCAAACTAAACTATTGCATTTATCCCTCTTCTCTTGGTCTTTTTATCAAACACCTAGGGTTCATAAATGGTTTCTCTTGAGTATGATTTCCCAGA
Organism: Myrica gale; assembly: GCA_963930655.1. NCBI lineage: Eukaryota > Viridiplantae > Streptophyta > Magnoliopsida > Fagales > Myricaceae > Myrica > Myrica gale. Next base: position 8,465,497 of record OZ005619.1, on the reverse strand, counting down.
TCTGGCAACATTTTCCATGGTTTCATGTACAACCTATACTACCCTTTAAACTTACTAGATCTATACTTTCTTCAAAGAAACACACAAGAACACAAGGAGAAAACCAAACAAACACCACAACCAACAACCATTAAAAGAAAGAAGAAGAAAAATGGGAAAGAAATGGGGCTGTTCGGCCAACAAGGGCCGAAATTGTGAGACCCCGATTTTCTCCTACGTTATTTCCTATGTATTATTTTTTATTTTCCAATGTAATAGCTTTTATTTCATCATGGGGCCATGTTTTTGGCCAATGTATGGCCTAATCCTTATGTTATGGTATTTCGATTAAAATGGAATTTTATTCCATAAAATCTCTTAAATAATTTTAATGCCATTTTATGCAAAGATTAAATTATATTTTTCATTAGGAGCCGAAATTTGCAAGTAAGTTTCTCTCTTACGAATTTATATTTTTCATTTACTTAACATGTTTCATAGACCATAGAATTTGAATTATGATTTAAGATTTATTTATATAGGCCGAAAATGGTTAATGGATTAAATCATGAAATTCTTTTGAAGACATGGATTGAATATTTTTATATCATTCATATGTGACATGTATTATTACCATGTGGCCTATATTAGTAATATAATTTTCATTTGAATATTCATTGATAAGCTATGTATTAATGTGATAAATTCTAAGAGAAGATTTAAATGATAAGCACACTTGCTTATCATAGTGATAAGCAAGCATGATGATAGGTTAGGAAAACTTTTAGGGTGATAAGTCCTTGTGATTATTGTAGAGATAGGCTAGGGCCATTATCATAGGATAAGATATCATGCTTATGAAATGATAAGCTATTGGAATGGATTAGATAAGCTAGAGAGCTTATGAGTGATAAGTTAGGTGAGAGAGAGTAACTAAGTTGAAAGTTGGTTGCAATTTAAATGTAGAAGTAACTAGGTTGGTTGGAAAGCAACCAAACAAAGCAAATGGATGGCTTTTACGTGAAAGGGCTAGAGGAGAAATTGAAAAGCCAAAGTTAGGTGCCATGTGAAGTGTAAGAGAGGTGTAAGAAGTGTAAGAAGTGATAAGACAACACATGGAAGTAAAAGAGAAGAGAAAAAGCAAGGGAGAAGGAGGATTGTCGATGGAATCATGTGAGGAAAGAGAGGGAAATAATTCAAATGCAAGCCATGCTAGGGAGACAAGATTTGATGTGATGAAAAGATGAAAGAGAGAGAGAGGGAAGGCTCAAGCATTGTCGACCAAGGCCCCCCCTTCCACCCTTTTTCCTTTGATTTCTCTCTCTTGTCAACTCACCCTCTCAAGCTGTCACGCCCCGAACGGCATCCCGCAGGGACCGTGACTGCCGCGAGCTATCCCCCGGATGACTCCAGCGTTCTTACTTATTGTTTTACTTGATTACGGCGGAAACGTACAGGATCGCGAGGGGTTCGAGCTAATTCTTACATAATCAGGGTTCTCATTAAGTTCATACAAAACATATATTTAACACATCAGAACCCAATTAGTGACATTCATGCCACTATCAACAAAATGTGAAACATAATATCTTGGGCTTCTAGGTCAGGTAGTCCTCCTGACTCTCTTCACCTGATACATCTGGAATGACACAATTTTAAAAACGTGAGTCAAAAAGACTCAGTAAGGGAAAAACATAAAACTTAAAATCATGCTCTTGACTTATGCCCGCTTAATCATGAAAGAAAGAAACTTGATAATTGATGCACATGCATGTCATGAATTATGCATATGCTCTTGCTTGGTTTCGGCCCCAGGCCCTTTAAAATCTTTCTTTCATTCTTGCTTGAAAAACTGGCCCTTGGCCCTTGAAAAACTGCTTATTTGTACTTGTCCCCTTTTTGACCTTTTCATAATTATTTCATATCTTTTACTTGTGGGCTCGCTCCATTTGACCCCTGAAGTCAGGGTTGTGCGTTCCCTTCGGAACCGTCCCCGAATTCCCTTGGAGACCTTAACATCTGGTCGACCTAGCCCTTGAAGTGGCCCCAGGCCTGATGGCTAGACACGACCCTTGGAGGCACCACACCTTCTCAATGTCCTTCAGTGTGGCCTGCACAGCCTCTTGGATTCACCCATCCTTCTCATAATTGTCCTTCGGTATGGGAGTCCAACTTGATGGTACGGTACCGACCGGTGCCCCTTATCTTAACTTATCGTTTCATAAAACTTCTCGTATTCTTTTCATAAAAATCATTGCATAACTTTCTTCTTGAAAAATTCATGCAATGCACATGTCATGTCATTCTTGCTTAAAATTCATGCTTGTTCATGAAATTCATATCATGTCATGCTTTCTTAAAACCCATACTTGTTCATGAAACGATGCAGTGTGTCATTCCAGTTTTGAAAAGAAATACTTACTGTCCACTTACAGTATCCACTTACACTTGGTCTCCTTGTTCGTGTATACAGACACGTGGATCGCCTACAAGCGATTCAAATATCCTTTAGACTTTAAGAATATGAAATCATTTCTTTTTGAAATCACCAAATATATATATATATATCACTGAAATCCATTTAATTATAAAAAATATTTTATTCTTTTCTTTAACAATTATTCCAAAACTTAACTAATATTTTTATTGAAATAAAAATATATATATATATATTCATGTACATGCTTCGATTAGGGTTAAATAATACTCATAGGTTTAGAATTAAACCTAAGTCTCTTTTTATTACACGTACTACATTAAAACCTTATATCTAACTATTAATAAAATATTCATGATTAAATCTTAATTTAGACTTTAAACCTCAAATAAAACCCGAGTAAAACTTAACTAGGGTTCCAATAATATTTAATAAAAGATCATGGCTCTATAATATTATTCCAACTAGCCTCACTCTAATTTTCTTATCCAACACAACAATGAAAATACATAAATCATGAATTGCACTTAGGGTTACCTTTTCTTACAATATTCGGCCACTACCATTTATGCACCAATTAATCACAACTTTTACTCCAAGGGTGATCCCATCCTCCATTCAACAATTTCACAACCTAGGATCTATAAATCAAAGCACCATCACAACACATCATACCCATAGCATTCGGCCAACACATGCTTTCATCCAAAAATTAGGTTTTCTTTTAACCTAAATGCATCTCACACTTAACATAATCATCTACCATGCATTGGGGTCATAAAGCTTGCACATGTTATGGCCAATGTCCAGATTTAAACATATTCAAAACTATACATGAAATCCTACATAGCCCATTTTCGGCCATCCCCAAAATGTTACCTTTTCATGCTAAAAATCATATCATGCATATCCCTTGCATTTGTGACCTAACTAGCACGCATACACTAAATCTTTTCATCAAATAATTCCATCAACAATAGATCTACTCTTTATACACACTAATATCCATAGATCTAAACAAAGATATCACTTTCATCAACCCAACATATCAAAACTTAGATCTAACTTCCTTTAGCTTGCATTGTTCTCCATTTGCATTTTTCTTCACATACAACCTTAGATCTAGGGCTTCCATGGTTAGATCTAGCATGTAAACAACCTAGGGTTCTTAAGCATCCAAGATCTAACAACATCAAGGCATTTATCAAACTAAAACTTCAAGATCTTATACATAGGCCATTCGGCCACTCATGCTAACCCAACAACATCACATTAGCCTTACCTTGTTGTTTATCCAAGCTTCAGCACCTAGAAAATAAAGCATCTATGGTTAGTACTTGTGATGCTTAAGGCAAGAACATCAATGAAACTAATCTTACCTTCACTCTTTACCAACTCTTCCTATCCTTTTCCTCCTTCAAAGATTCGGTCCACCCTCCTTAGAAATGTCCAAGCTTGGTTTAAAAGAAAGCTCTATGGTGGTGAAGAGGACATGGTAAGCTTGAAGAAAAATGGTGTCAAATGGCTAGGTTTTCAAGGAAGGATTTTTGTCTACAACAAGAGAGATTTACTTGGCTTTTGGAATGAGATTTGGTAAGCTAGAAGAAAGTGGCTTAGGTGCAAAATGAAATAGCACAAACCTTGAATGTGGAGTGTGGTGTTCGGCTAAGAGAAGCAAAATGGTAAAGGTTGAGAGAACTTGCAACATTCGGCCAAGAGAGGAGAGGTTTGAGAGTGAAATGCTTGAGTGTTTCGGTCAAGAGGAAATGCAAGAGGGTTGTGTGAGATTGAGTCTCCCAAAGCACTTGACATAAAGTTTGAGAGAGTGAGTTGACAAGAGAGAGAGAAATGGAAAAAGGAAAATGGAAAATGGTGAAGGGGGGGGGGGCCTTGGTCGACATTCTCCTAAGCCTCCCTCTCTCTTTCTTTTTCTTTCCTTTCACCTCTCTCTCACATCACTTCCTTGTCTCTTTGCACATTCTCTTTCCTCCATGCATTCCATCGACATTCACTCCTCCTTTCTCACTTTTTCTCTTCTCTTTTTACTTCCATGAATTGTCTCATCATCTTACACCACTTACACATCTCTTACACTTCACATGGCCTTGTTTCATGGCTTTTCAAATTCATTCCCCTAGCCTTTCACGTAAATGGCTTGCATTTAACTTGGTTTGGTTGCTTTTCAACCAACCTAGTTACTTCCACATTAAATGGCAACCAACTTTCAACTTAGTTTCATTCTCACCTAACTTATCACTTCATAAGCTCTCTTGCTTATCTAATTCATTCCAATAGCTTATCACCTCATAAGCATGTTCTCCTTTCATGTGATAATGACCCTAGCATATCTCTACAATAATCACAAGGCCTTATCACTCTAAAAGTTTCCTAACTTATCATGCTTGCTTATCACTATGATAAGCAAGTGTGCTTATCAATTAAATCATCTCTAAACTTATCACATAACTACATAGCTTATCATGTATATTCAAATGGAAATTCTATTAATAATATAGGCCATATGATAATATTACATGTCACATATAGAAGATGTATAAAATATTCGATCCATGTATTCACAAAAATTCATCATTTAATCTATTATAATTTTCGGCTTATACAAGGAAATAATTAAATCATAATTCAAATTCTATGGTCCATGAATCATATTAAGCAAATGAAAAATATAAATTTGCAAGAGGGAAACTTACTTGAAATTTCGGCTCCTAATATAAATATAATTTATACTTGCATAAAATGGCATTAAAATTATTTAAAGAGATTTTATGAAATAAAATCCCATTTTAAATCGAAATACCATAACATAAAGATTAGGCTATACATTGGCCAAAACATAGCCCCATTATGAAATAAAAGCTATTACATTGGAAAAATAAAATAATACATAAGGAATTACGTAGGAGAAAATCGGGGTCTCACATTCTCCCCTCCTTATAAAAATTCCGACCTCGGAATTTCTTTTACCACCAGAAATTTTGTCCTGATTGCGTAGGTGTAGGACAATGGGGATTGGGACGAACATTAGTGCTTGTCCCACTACTAATCTCTCCCTGGTAAACGCGATCTGGGGAATTACTCCCCGTCCAAGAGTGCGATCTAATTCCTTGGCTTGGTTCATCTAGACTAGGGTCATGGATGACGTTCTCGGGTGGTCCATGAAACCTAGGTCTAGACTCTACTTCTTGTGATGAAAAGTGGGTCTCCGATCCAGCGTCTTGAGCCCTAACTCTTCGACGATGTCGGTTCTCGTTACATCGCCTAGGTGTACACTCACGTCTCGAGTTACTACGCCTAGGTTCTTCTTGGGATCGTTCTCTAGTCTCACTAGGTATCGGATGTTGTTCCATGGGGTCTTCTTCCGGATCCTCCCCTGGATCCTCTTCCGGATCCTCCTCCGGATCCTCTTCCGGATCTTCCTCAAAGTCTTCGGGTAACATGGTCCTTAAGGGAATGGCATTTATTGGCGACTCTGGCCAATAAATACCCTCCAGATATCCAGAACAATCTGGAGAAAAGGGTTGACCCCACCTGGAAGGTCCAGGTTGGTCAGGTGCCGGGGGTGGCGGGGGCTGGTACGTCCCCGCCATGCCTTGTTGCCAATACGACACATGGGTTTGGTACGCTCTTCGTGGCTCCCCTCTATCTGTCTCATGCGATGCGTGAGTCGGAGCCTCATGGCTTCCCGACTGTCTGGTCGAACCTTGGGTTCTATGATTAACCCTGAACAGGCTTCGATACTCGGGTGCTGTCATCCTTCTCTGAGAAGGTGTTCCCGAATGCTGGGAACGAGGGGGTCGACTACTCGGCGGCATCTGACAACATAATGCAACGGTCAGTCATGTATATATACAAAATATCATCATGTATCACAAAGAATTAGCATTCTTTATGTAAGGAAGTCAAACACAATTATCAAACAACAATACTCATACAAGCCAAACATTCAATCAATAGGGAAGGAAATAAATATTCGGATCCTATTCTCCTTTTAACTGGGGGTACTTCTCGTACATATCGCTTTCTAACTCCCAAGACGCCTCCTCTACCCCATGATTCTTCCATAGAACCTTCACAAGCGGTATCACCTTGGTCCGCAATTGTTGCTCTTTTCTATCGATGATCCTTACTGGCTCCTCCACATAGGTAAGGTTTTCCTTAATTTGTAAAGGCTCATATTCTAACACATGGGTAGGGTCTGACACATACTTTCGTAAGAGCGATACGTGGAACACATCATGTACTCCTGCAATTGATGGCGGTAAGGCCAGCCTATACGCCATTGGTCCAACACACTCCAGGATCTCGAAAGGTCCAATAAATCGGGGTTAAAGCTTCCCCTTCTTCCCGAATCGTGCTACCCCCTTTGTTGGAGAAATCTTTAAAAACACTTTACTTCCTTCCTCAAAGGCCAATTCTCTTCTTCGATTGTCCGCATAACTCTTTTGCCGACTTTGGGCCGTAATAAGTCTTTCTTTGATCAACCGAATCTTCTCTTTTGTCTGCAAAATCATCTCTGGCCCCAACAGTCTCCCTTCTCCTACTTCATCCCAATATAATGGCGACCTACACCTCCGTCCATACAAAGCTTCATACGGTGCCATGCCAATACTTGATTGGAAACTGTTGTTGTATGCGAACTCTGCTAGCGGCAAATATTGAGCCCAGCTACCCTTGAAATCAATGATACACGCTCGGAGCATGTCTTCCAAAATTTGAATGGTCCGCTCAGATTGGCCATCCGTCTGTGGGTGGAAAGCAGTGCTAAAATTCAACTTAGTGCCTAGGGACTCCTGCAATCTTTTCCAAAACCTTGACGTAAATCTCGGATCCCTATCCGACACTATGCTCTTTGGTATGCCATGGAGCCTCACAATTTCTTGGAGATAAACTTCAGCTAGCCTTTCCGGGGTATACTTCACCCTGATGGGCAGAAAGTGGGCTGACTTGGTCAATCGGTCCACTACTACCCATATTGCATCGTAGCCAGCTGTCATTCTCGGTAGCCCTACTACAAAATCCATGGCTATTCCTTCCCACTTCCATTCAGGGATCTTCAGAGGCTTCAATGTTCCTGCTGGCCTCTGGTGCTCTGCTTTCACTCTCTAACAAGTCAGACATCGAGCGACATACTCCGCTATCTCTCTCTTCATATTCGGCCACCAGTAAACTTTCTTGATGTCTTGATACATCTTCGTTCCTCCAGGGTGGATGGTATAGGGCGTAGTATGCGCCTTTGCCAAAATCAACTCCTTGATTCCCCCATCACCAGGGACACATATTCTACTCCGGTACCTCAGCACTCCATCCCTATCCTCAAAATCGGGATCATTATTCTTCTCAATCCTTTCCCTAATCCCTACTATCACCGCATCGCTCTTCTGGGCTTCCCAGATTCGCTCCTCCAGCGATGGTTGCAATGACAGCCCTGCGATGGAAACATACCGGTCGGCCAATACAAGCGTGATCTCCTCTCCTTTTAGATCCTCCATGATCTCCTTAGCTACTACCTCTACGACACTTGTTTCAGCCGACTTCCGGCTTAAAGCATCAGCCACCACGTTAGCTTTCCCAGGATGGTAGCTAATGGTGCAATCATAGTCCTTGATCAACTCCAACCAACGCCGTTGCTTCATATTCAGCTCCTTCTGAGTGTTGAAGTACTTGAGGCTCTTATGGTCCGTAAATATCTCGCATTTAACCCCATAGAGATAATGCCTCCATATTTTCAAAGCATGCACGACTGCAGCCAACTCCAAGTCGTGAGCGGGATAATTCACTTCGTGGGGCCTCAGTTGCCTCGATGCATAGGCTATGACTCTCTTATCTTGCATCAACACACACCCAAGACCGTGCTTTGAGGCGTCCGTATAGATCTCATACTCCCCATGTTCCGAAGGCAATGCTAACACCGGGGCAGTAACCAGATGAGCCTTTAGCGTCTGGAAACTTTGCTCACACTCGTCTGTCCAATCGAACTTAACATTCTTCTTGGTCAACGAGGTCATCGGCATAGCTATCTTTGAGAATTCCTTGATAAACCTCCGGTAATACCCTGCTAATCCCAGGAAACTTCTTATCTCCTTAACATTTGTAGGTCTAGGCCATTTGAAAACCGCATCAACCTTTTCGGGATCTACAGCAATTCCTTCTCCCGACACTACATGCCCTAAAAATCGGACTTGCTGCAACCAAAACTCGCAGTTGGAGAATTTAGCATACAGCTTCTTCTCCCTTAGGATCTGCAAAACAATCCTGAGATGCTCCTCATGCTCCTCCTGGTTCCGAGAATAAATCAAAATATCGTCTATGAACACCACCACAAATTTATCCAAGAACTCCCTCAACACTCGATTCATCAAGTCCATAAATGCGGCCGGGGCATTAGTTAACCCAAATGGCATCACCGAAAATTCATAGTGACCATATCGGGTTCGAAAGGCCGTCTTTGATATATCTCCCTCCTTAACCTTCAACTGGTGGTAACCCGACCTCAAATCAATTCTTGAAAATATTTGTGCCCCCTGCAATTGATCGAACAAATCGTCAATGCGAGGTAGCGGGTACCTATTCTTCACAGTCACCTTATTCAACTCCCTATAATCAATACACATCCGGAGACATCCGTCCTTCTTTTTCACAAACAGGATCGGTGCTCCCCAAGGCGACACACTCGGCCTCATAAATCCCTTCTCCAAGAGATCTTCCAGTTGGACCTTCAGCTCCTTTAGCTCTGTCGGAGCCATTCGATACGGCACCTTGGAAATTGGGACTGTCCCAGCTTCCAATTCAATTCCGAACTCCACCTCCCTATTCGGCGGTAACCCCGGTAGGTCTTCCGGGAATACATCCGGAAACTCAGTCACTATTGGGGTTTGGTCAAACGCAGGGACCTCGTTCTGCGTATTACTTCGCGTATCACTTGCCCATACTAGAATTCCCTCGTGCCCTCCTTGCAACAATCTCTTAGCTTGCAGGGCCGAGACAATTGCTGGCCTTCGCTCCATTTTCCTCATACCCGTGAAACAACAATCTGGTCTCCCCTCCATTTGGAACAAGACCTTCTTCTCATAGCACCGAATATTGGCACCATGCTTCGACAACCAATCCATACCTAGGATGACATCAAATCCTCCCATCTCCATAACTATCAAATCAGCCAACATGACTTGCCCTTCTACTACTATCGGATAGTCCTTCAACATTCGGCTACATTCGACTCTTCCCCCAGCGGGCGTTGACACAAGGACGTTACTATCCAACAATTCACTATTTAAGGCATGTGTCTTGCAATATGCTGATGCAATGAATGAATGCGTGGCCCCTGAATCAAACAGAACTAGGGCTTCCCCCTGGGGCAAAGGCAACTTACCTGCCACCACTCGGTTCTGGTTCTCCGCGTCCTCCGGAGTCATTGCATATAACCTCGCCTGTGTTGGGCCTCCCTGCCTTCTTGCATTGTTCTGCTGCGGGGGTCGGGGTGCTTGGTTTGAGCTGCCTGCACTCCTACAGTCTCTGGCGAAGTGACCAGGCTTCCCGCACTTAAAACATAAACCCTACATGCACTCCCCTGGGTGTCTCTTGTTGCACAGAGGAAACTGATTTCCTCCGGCATTCTGAGCTCCACCAGGTCTCTGGTTTGGCCTCGGGTTTGGCCTCTGAGGCTGACTCTGTGACGGCTCTGGCCTACTTTTCTTCCAGGGCATCTGCGGAATGGTTGGGTTGGAAGGAGCCTTCCTCTTTTGCTGGTCATGATAGACTGCTATCCTTTGCAGTCCTCTCTCCACTATCACGGCCCGTTCAATTACTTCTGCCAGGGTTTTAAGATTATGACTATACACCCTGTCATAGACCCGCGGGTGTAACCCTTCCTCAAACTTTCGGGCCTTCCTTTCCTCATCGGGCACCAAGTACGGGGCAAACCGCACCAGCTCCATGAATCGGCCTGCGTACTGCTCCACCGTCATGGCTCCTTGGGTTAGGGTAGCGAATTCCCTTGCCTTCGCTTCCCGAGTCGTTCGTGGGAAATAACGATCTAGAAATTCTTGCTGGAACCTCTCCCAGGTTATGGGCTGCTCTCCCAGCTCCTGTTCCAGCAACACCTTCTCGGACTGCCACCACCTTTTGGCATCCCCTTGCAGCTTGAAGGTAGCATAACTTAACTTCTGGGCCTCGGTACACCCCAAGACCTCAAGTAGCTCTTTCATCTCCACCAGCCAATTTTCTGCTAGTATGGCATCTCCCCTGCCGTTGTACGCTGGCGGGTGCTGGCGGTTAAACTGGTCGAACGTACACCCCTCAGGGCGTCCTCGGGCCCCTTCAGCATGGGCACCCGGCTGCACGTGCTCGACAACTAGCTGAGCCATGTGCCTTAACACATCCTCGGTGGTAACTCCGGGAGCCTCGGACTCTTGATTTCTTGTTGGCCTCCTAGGTGCCATCCTGCACTTCAAGGTTATCGTTCAGCTTAGAACAACCTCAACCTCAGAAATTCTCATCATACTTAACCCTAAACGTATTATCTCATGCTTTAGGGTTTAGGGTTCTACTTCGTTCCCTATGTTCTACGACTCTACCCTCCGATCCAACTTAACTGTCACGCCCCGAACGGCATCCCGCAGGGACCGTGACAGCCGCGAGCTATCCCCCGGATGACTCCAGCGTTCTTACTTATTGTTTTACTTGATTACGGCGGAAACGTACAGGATCGCGAGGGGTTCGAGCTAATTCTTACATAATCAGGGTTCTCATTAAGTTCATACAAAACATATATTTAACACATCAGAACCCAATTAGTGACATTCATGCCACTATCAACAAAATGTGAAACATAATATCTTGGGCTTCTAGGTCAGGTAGTCCTCCTGACTCTCTTCACCTGACATCTGGAATGACACAATTTTAAAAACGTGAGTCAAAAAGACTCAGTAAGGGAAAAACATAAAACTTAAAATCATGCTCTTGACTTATGCCCGCATAATCATGAAAGAAAGAAACTTGATAATTGATGCACATGCATGTCATGAATTATGCATATGCTCTTGCTTGGTTTTGGCCCCAGGCCCTTTAAAATCTTTCTTTCATTCTTGCTTGAAAAACTGGCCCTTGGCCCTTGAAAAATTGCTTATTCGTACTTGTGCCCTTGTTGGCCTTTTCATAATTATTTCATATCTTTTACTTGTGGGCTCGCTCCATTTGACCCCTGAAGTCAGGGTTGTGCGTTCCCTTCGGAACCGTCCCCGAATTCCCTTGGAGACCTTAACATCTGGTCGACCTAGCCCTTGAAGTGGCCCCAGGCCTGATGGCTAGACACGACCCTTGGAGGCACCACACCTTCTCAATGTCCTTCAGTGTGGCCTGCACAGCCTCTTGGATTCACCCATCCTTCTCATAATTGTCCTTCGGTATGGGAGTCCAACTTGATGGTACGGTACCGACCGGTGCCCCTTATCTTAACTTATCGTTTCATAAAACTTATCGTATTCTTTTCATAAAAATCATTGCATAACTTCTTCTTGAAAAATTCATGCAATGCACATGTCATGTCATGCTTGCTTAAAATTCATACTTGCTTAAAATTCATGCTTGTTCATGAAATTCATATCATGTCATGCTTTCTTAAAACCCATACTTGTTCATGAAACGATGCAGTGTGTCATTCCAGTTTTGAAAAGAAATACTTACTGTCCACTTACAGTATCCACTTACACTTGGTCTCCTTGTTCGTGTATACAGACACGTGGATCGCCTACAAGCGATTCAAATATCCTTTAGACTTTAAGAATATGAAATCATTTCTTTTTGAAATCACCAAATATATATATATATATATATATATATATATATATATATATATATATATATCACTGAAATCCATTTAATTATAAAAAATATTTTATTCTTTTCTTTAACAATTATTCCAAAACTTAACTAATATTTTTATTGAAATAAATATATATATATATATTCATGTACATGCTTCGATTAGGGTTAAATAATACTCATAGGTTTAGAATTAAACCTAAGTCTCTTTTTATTACACGTACTACATTAAAACCTTATATCTAACTATTAATAAAATATTCATGATTAAATCTTAATTTAGACTTTAAACCTCGAATAAAACCCGAGTAAAACTTAACTAGGGTTCCAATAATATTTAATAAAAGATCATGGCTCTATAATATTATTCCAACTAGCCTCACTCTAATTTTCTTATCCAACACAACAAAGAAAATACATAAATCATGAATTGCACTTAGGGTTACCTTTTCTTACAATATTCGGCCACTACCATTTATGCACCAATTAATCACAACTTTTACTCCAAGGGTGATCCCATCCTCCATTCAACAATTTCACAACCTAGGATCTATAAATCAAAGCACCATCACAACACATCATACCCATAGCATTCGGCCAACACATGCTTTCATCCAAAAATTAGGTTTTCTTTTAACCTACATGCATCTCACACTTAACATAATCATCTACCATGCATTGGGGTCATAAAGCTTGCACATGTTGTGAGATCCCGAATTTACTTATGTCGTTGTATAGGAGAGAGAGATTTTGCTATGATTTTCCTCAGGATGTAGGTATGTTTTAATTGGTGATTTTTGAGGTAAGTGTCGACACATTGGAGCATAGTGTCGACACATTATACTAACACCCGAAAGTTTACCTTTTCCTGGAGCCCAAAGTGAATTTTGACTAAGTGTTGTAAGTATCGACACCTTGGGTCATAGTGTCGACACATTAGACTGACACCCGAATGTTGATATTTTTCCGGAACTAGAGTGATTTTTACTAAGTGTTGGAAGTGTCGACACCTTGAGTGATGGTGTCGACACATCCAACTGAAACCCGAGAGTTCGCCTTTTTCCAGAACTCCCGTGAATTTTGACCAAGTGATGGAAGTGTCGACACCTTGAGTGATGGTGTCGACACATCTAACTGAAACCCGAGAGTTTACATTTTTCCCACTTTGGCTAAGTGTTGGAAGTGTCGACACCTTGAGTGATGGTGTCGACACATCTTACTAAATGTGTTGTAAGTGTCGACACCTTGAGTGATAGTGTCGACACATATAACTACATTCCGAAATTTTACGGATTGAAAATACGTGAGTTGGAATTCATGAAGAAGGGGGAGGGCAACCTTGTCTTTTCCCCAACCATTTTCACGCCTATTACTCTCTCCCCCTTTGCCGAACACTTCATTTTTCCTCTTTCTCTTCAGCCTTTCGTTTTTCCCTTGCCCTAAGTCACCCAACCGAAGGAGAAAGAAGAAGGAGAGAAGGAGAAAGAAGGAGAGAAGGAGAAAGAAGAAGAAAAGAAGGAGGAAGAGGAGAGAAGCAAGGTAAAATCCTTGCTGGCCGAAACCCTACTCTCTCCCTCTATTTTCTTCTTGTTTTCTCTTGTGGGTTGGTTGTGGCTTGATAGTGAGTTGTTATTGCCTCTTTTCTCTCCCATTTTTTCTTGGATGATAGCTTGTTGTGTGTTCGGTTGTTTTCTTCTTGCGTACATGTTGTCTACATGTTTTCTGTAAGAAGTAGTGTGGATCTTGTATGGAACCATGGAGAGGTGTGGTCAGATCTGGAAAATGGTTCAAGAGAACCATTGTTGCACCCTAGGTGTTTGAAAAAAGGGCTAAAAGAGGATTGAGACTTGTTTGTGCAGGAATGGCCGGATCTATTGGTTTGATGTATTAGGTTGTATGCATGATTTTCTTGTTGAGAATCACCAAGCCCTAAGTGTTTAATATATGGTCAGATCTGAAAGATTTTCAAGAGAACAAATGCTACACCCTAGGTGTTTGATAAAAAGCCCAAAAGAAATGGGTAAATGCAATAGTTTTACTTGATGAAGATGGAATCATGGTTTTGTTGTAAACTTGGGATTAGAGTTGTAAAAGTAGGAAGAATGTGAGAGAATGGTTGTTGTTATGAGATGTTAAATTAGTCTTGGATGTTGGTTGTGACATGAAGAGACTAGGTTTTGGTTGTTGGAGGTTTGGAAGGTTGAGAAGATCATTGTTGTTGCTGGAATTAACCTCTGCAGATTCCAAGGATAGAATTGGGAGTGTGTTTTGATGCATTTGTAGTTATCTCTTGATATTGAGTGGATCCTAGATTGAAGGCCTAGGACATGGAAAGATTTTAAGTCATACCTTGGATGATTGTATGTATTGATTGCTCTATACGTTTAGTAAACCTATGAATAACAATAGTACGATTCATTGTAGGTAACGAGACGTTCGAAACTCAAGCAAGCGAAGGTAAGTGAAAATAGTAAGTAGCAACTTACGCTTTACAAAACTGGAATGATACACTGCATGAAGAATGTTTATGAATAATCATATCAAGCATGACATTACCTAGCACGACATGAATGCATCATGATCATTTGCATTCATTGTCCTCATGAGAAAGGAGAGATCCTATGCAAATGAAAATACCATTTTTATGCTACCTTATGATAAATTTTTATGACAAGTTAGTTATTGAACCCAAGTCGGTCGGTACCGTACCAAGTCAAGAAGGTGCATCCATACCGAAGGACGTTTACGTGAAGGATGGATGTCACCTAGGACACCCATACCGAAGGATGCTTGCAAGAAGGATGGGTAGTCCGGGAGGTATGTGCAATCACACTGAAGGATGCTTGCAAGAAGGTGTGAGCCTCCAAGAGTCGTGTCTAGCCACTGAAGGACATTGAGAAGGTGTGCTAGCTCGACCATATGTAAGGTCCCCAAGGGAAAAGGGGGACAGTTCCAACGGGAACGCACAACCCTGATGCCAGGGGTAAATGGTGCTCAAGTAGCCCATAAGATTTCCCAAAGCAAGAGCTTTATAAGTACGAATGATGTTTTCAAAAGCAAGTGCATGTGCATATGCGACATGAGGCATATACATGCATCACGATTCATAATCAGGCATGCATCGCATTATGTTTACATGACTATGATTTCAAGTTCAAGTGCATGCTTACGATTTCAAACCCATGTTTTTAGCTATAATTCCTTACTGAGTCTTTCGACTCACAGTTTTAAATTGTATCATTCCAGATGATGTTACAGGGGTGGAATCTTAAGAAGAGGACCTTGAACCCTAGGGGAAGGGTTGATGAAATGTCTCTCTTGTTTGCTAAAGTTAGAGAAGATTTAGCTAAATTTTTGTAAAAGCCGGCATGAGCCACCGTGATGTGGTGGTCATGGGTTTCATTTGGCTTAGTAAGTTAATGTTTTAAACTGGTTGATATTTTGAGAATATGTTTAACTACCTTGAATTATCGATGGAAAGTATGTTCTTATGTACGTTATACGCTAGCATCATAAGGCTTCTTTTTAACATTGAAGCATCAATGTCATTTCCGCTGCAAGTATAGTAGTAAGTACGCTTGAGCGTCCCATGCCGGGAATGCTCGCGGCTGTCATTAGCCTCGTTTAGCTAGCGTTCGGGGCGTGACACATGTTATGGCCAATGTCCAGATTTAAACATATTCAAAACTATACATGAAATCCTACATAGCCCATTTTCGGCCATCCCCAAAATGTTACCTTTTCATGCTAAAAATCATATCATGCATATCCCTTGCATTTGTGACCTAACTAGCATGCATACACTAAATCTTTTTATCAAATAATTCCATCAACAATAGATCTACTCTTTATACACACTAATATCCATAGATCTAAACAAAGATATCACTTTCATCAACCCAACATATCAAAACTTAGATCTAACTTCCTTTAGCTTGCATTGTTCTCCATTTGCATTTTTCTTCACATACAACCTTAGATCTAGGGCTTCCATGGTTAGATCTAGCATGTAAACAACCTAGGGTTCTTAAGCATCCAAGATCTAACAACATCAAGGCATTTATCAAACTAAAACTTCAAGATCTTATACATAGGCCATTCGGCCACTCATGCTAACCCAACAACATCACATTAGCCTTACCTTGTTGTTTATCCAAGCTTCAGCACCTAGAAAATAAAGCATCTATGGTTAGTACTTGTGATGCTTAAGGCAAGAACATCAATGAAACTAATCTTACCTTCACTCTTTACCAACTCTTCCTATCCTTTTCCTCCTTCAAAGATTCGGTCCACCCTCCTTAGAAATGTCCAAGCTTGGTTTAAAAGGAAGCTCTATGGTGGTGAAGAGGACATGGTAAGCTTGAAGAAAAATGGTGTCAAATGGCTAGGTTTTCAAGGAAGGATTTTTGTCTACAACAAGAGAGATTTACTTGGCTTTTGGAATGAGATTTGGTAAGCTAGAAGAAAGTGGCTTAGGTGCAAAATGAAATAGCACAAACCTTGAATGTGGAGTGTGGTGTTCGGCTAAGAGAAGCAAAATGGTAAAGGTTGAGAGAACTTGCAACATTCGGCCAAGAGAGGAGAGGTTTGAGAGTGAAATGCTTGAGTGTTTCGGTCAAGAGGAAATGCAAGAGGGTTGTGTGAGATTGAGTCTCCCAAAGCACTTGACATAAAGTTTGAGAGAGTGAGTTGACAAGAGAGAGAGAAATGGAAAAAGGAAAATGGAAAATGGTGAAGGGGGGGGGGCCTTGGTCGACATTCTCCTAAGCCTCCCTCTCTCTTTCTTTTTCTTTCCTTTCACCTCTCTCTCACATCACTTCCTTGTCTCTTTGCACATTCTCTTTCCTCCATGCATTCCATCGACATTCACTCCTCCTTTCTCACTTTTTCTCTTCTCTTTTTACTTCCATGAGTTGTCTCATCATCTTACACCACTTACACATCTCTTACACTTCACATGGCCTTGTTTCATGGCTTTTCAAATTCATTCCCCTAGCCTTTCACGTAAATGGCTTGCATTTAACTTGGTTTGGTTGCTTTTCAACCAACCTAGTTACTTCCACATTAAATGGCAACCAACTTTCAACTTAGTTTCATTCTCACCTAACTTATCACTTCATAAGCTCTCTTGCTTATCTAATTCATTCCAATAGCTTATCACCTCATAAGCATGCTCTCCTTTCATGTGATTATGACCCTAGCATATCTCTACAATAATCACAAGGCCTTATCACTCTAAAAGTTTCCTAACTTATCATGCTTGCTTATCACTATGATAAGCAAGTGTGCTTATCAATTAAATCATCTCTAAACTTATCACATAACTACATAGCTTATCATGTATATTCAAATGGAAATTCTATTAATAATATAGGCCATATGATAATATTACATGTCACATATAGAAGATGTATAAAATATTCGATCCATGTATTCACAAAAATTCATCATTTAATCTATTATAATTTTCGGCTTATACAAGGAAATAATTAAATCATAATTCAAATTCTATGGTCCATGAATCATATTAAGCAAATGAAAAATATAAATTTGCAAGAGGGAAACTTACTTGAAATTTCGGCTCCTAATATAAATATAATTTATACTTGCATAAAATGACATTAAAATTATTTAAAGAGATTTTATGAAATAAAATCCCATTTTAAATCGAAATACCATAACATAAAGATTAGGCCATACATTGGCCAAAACATAGCCCCATTAAGAAATAAAAGCTATTACATTGGAAAAATAAAATAATACATAAGGAATTACGTAGGAGAAAATCGGGGTCTCACACAAGCTTTGTGTCATAGCATTTACTCTCCTTGGGAGACTCATTCTCTCAAACCTCTCATTGCAATGCCTTGGCCGAATCACTCATGCATTTCACTCTCCAACATTTCTCCTCACTTGGCCGAAAGTTGCATTTCTCTCAAACTCTCTCCCATTTTCTTGCCTTGGCCGAACCACCCCCTAGGATTCAAGGTTTGCACATTTTCCTCTTGCACTCTTACCACATTCTTCTTGCTTTCCAAATCCCATTCTAAAAGCCAAGTTTAGACCTCTTTGTAGTTGCCAAATCTCTCTTGGTGCAATCTCATCTTTTCCTTGAAAACCCTAACTATTTGCCTCATTTCTCTTCAAGCTTACCACATTCTCTTACCCACCATAAGAACCCACATTAGCTCCTCAAGTCAAGCTTGGATATTTTCTAAGGAGGGTGAACCGAAACTTTGAAGAAAGAGGAGTTTAGGATAAGTTGGTGAAGGTTGAGGTAAGCTTGGTTCTATTGATGATCTTGCCTTAAGTTTCACAAATACTAACCTAAGGCATTTTATTTTCTAGGTACTCAAGCTTGGATAGTCAACAAGGTAAGACCAAATGTGATGTTGTTGGTTTAGCATGAGTGGCCGAATGGTTTATGTATAGATCTTGAAGTTTTAGTTTGTGATATGCCTTGATGTTGTTGGATCTTGAATGCTTAAGAACCCTAGGTTGTTTAAATGCTAGATCTAACCATGAAAACCTTAGATCTAAGGTTGAATGTGAAGAAAAATGCAAATGGAGAACAATGCATGTTAAAGGAAGCTAGATCTAAGTCTTGATGTGTTGGTTGGATGAAAGTTGATTATTTTACTTAGATCTATGGATGTTAGTATGTATAAAGTGTGGATCTAATGTTGATGGAAATATTTGATGAAGATATAAAGTTGATGCATGCTAGTTAGGTCACCAATGCAAAGGGTATGCATGTTATAAATTTTTTTAGCATGAAAAAGGTGACATTTTGAGGTATGGCCGAATATGAGATGCTTAGGATTTCATGTATAATTTTGTATATATTTAAATCTGGACATTGGCCATGATATGTGCAAAATTTATGACCCAATGAATGGTAGATGATTATGTTAGGTATTAGATGCATGCATATTGAAGGAAACAGAAGAAACTTAATCGTTTGGGTGAAAACATGTGTTGGCCGAATGTTATGAGCATGATATATTGTGTTGGTGTTTTGATTTATAGATCCTAGGTTGTGAAATTGTTGAATGGAGGATGGGATCAACATTGGAGTTAAAGTTGTGACTAAAGGGTACATAAAATGGTAATAGCCGAATGTTACAATAAAATGAAACCCTAAGTACAATTTATGATTATGGATTATCATTATTGTGATGGACAAGGAAATTAGGGTTTAGGCTAGTTGGAATAAATATTGAAGAACCGTGATCATGTAATGAAAATATTATTGAAACCCTAGTTAGGGTTAGTACTCAGGATTAATTGAGGTTTAAAGTCCAAGTTAAGATTTAATCGTGATTAATTTACTAATAGTTTAAAATAAGGTTTTAATGGAGTACATGTAATAATAAGAGACTTAGGTTTAATTCTAAATCTGTGGGTATTAATTAAACCCTAATCAAGGCATGTACATGGATAAATATATTTTTATTTGCAATAAAAATATTAATGATTTAATAAACTAAGTATTGAATAATAGTTAAGGAAAGAATAAATAAAATATTTTAAATGACTTTCACTGATATATATCTTTGGTTGATGACCGATTTCAAAAATGCAAATATTTAATGATTACGTACTATTCTTAAAGTCTAAGAAATATTTGAATCGCTTGTAGGCGATCCACGTGTCTTGTACACTACCAAAGAAGACCAAGTGTAAGTGGATACTGTAAGTGGACAGTAAGTGTTTCTTTTTCAAAACTGGAATGACACACTGCATCGTTTCATGAACAAGCATGAATTTTAATCAAGCATGACATGACATGTGCATTGCATGAATTTTTTTTCAAGAAGAAAGTTTATGCAATGATTTTTATGGAAAGACTATGAGAAGTTTTATGAAACGATAAGTTAAGTTAAGGGGCACTGGTCGGTACCGTACCATCAAGATGGACTCCCATACCGAAGGACAAATGTGAGAAGGATGGGTGAATCCACGAGGCTGTGCAAACTACACTGAAGGACATTGAGAAGGTGTGGTGCCTCCAAGGGTCATGTCTAGCCACTGAAGGACAAATGAGAGAAGGGAACGCACAACCCTGACTTCAGGGGTTAAATGGAGCGAGCCCACAAATAAAAGATATGAAATAATTATGAAAAGGCCAAGAGAGGCACAAGTACGAATAAGTGGTTTCAAGGGCCAAGGGCCAGTTTTACAAGCAAGAACGAAAGAAAGATTTTCAAAGGCCTGGGGCCGAATCTAAGCAAGAGCATATGCATAATTCATGACATGCATGTGCATCACTTATCAAGTTTCTTTCTTTCATGATTAAGCGAACATAAGTCAAGAGCATGTTTTAAGTTTATGTCTTTCCCTTACTGAGTCTTTTTGATTCACGTTTATAAAATTGTGTCATTCCAGATGCCTCAGGTGAAGAGAGTCAGGAGGACTACCTGACCTAGAAGTTCAAGAATTATGTTTCATACTTTTGATGATAGTGGCTTGATCGTCACTAGTTGACTTTTTATATGTTAATTATGTCTTGTATGAAACCTTAATGAGAACCCTGATTATGAAAGTTTAGCTCGAATCCCTCGCGATCCTGTACGTTTCCGCTGTAGTCAAGTAATATTATAAGTAAGAACGCTGGAGCCATCCGGGGAATAGCTCGCGGCTGTCACGGTCCCTGTGGGATGCCGTTCGGGGCGTGACAGAAATCCCTCACCTCCTTCTCTCTCTCCTTCTTTTCTTCTTCTTCTCCTTCTCCTTTCTTCTTCTTCTTCTTCTTCTTCTTCTTCTTCTTCTTCTTCTTCTCCTTCTTCTTCTTCTTCTTCTTCTTCTCTGTGCGGGTGGGTGATAGGGCTTGAAAAATGAGTAAAGGGAGAGAGGGGGGCCTTGTATGTGAGGCTTGGGGGAAGGAAAAAGGCAAAACTGCCCTTCCCCCTTCTTTCGCTCCTCCTTCAATTTCCTTTTTCTGCCACTCCACAAAACTACTCTAACATGCCTTTCTATGTTTATTTCTAAGTTTCACACATTTTCAAAGTTAAAGCCCTAATTCAATTTCTTCTAAATATTGCAACTTAGGGATAAGTTCCAAAAATTAAAAAAATATTTGGCCTAATTAATCCCAATTACTCAAATTTAACAATTGCAAACAATATAGCCTTTAAGTCATAGCTAAGATACATAAAATATGCTAGGGGAAAAATCCCACCTAGTCATGGTTTTAGATCCAGTCAACCATATATGTCTTTCTCAATAAATTTAGCACAACTTAAAGAGTCATAAATTTACAACGATAAAAAAAAAGTTGGGGTCATATATCCTCCCCTCACAAAAATTCCATCCCCGGAATTCGGTCTTTCTTACCAGAAATTCTGCCCTGGTGGTGGGGGTCTGGGACCATATGGGTGTGAGCGAGCGTTTGAACTGGCCCCACTACTAACCTCGTCATATCAGACGTGGTCTGAGAAGTTACTACCCGTCCAATGGGACATGGATTCGTAACTCCGACCTATGGTACTGGGTCATGGATCACATTACCTGAAGGTTCATGATATTTAGGGACAAAGTCCACTTCCTGTGATGAGTCCTTAGGAGAATCATAAAGAATACTCGGTCCTCTACCCGATTCTCTTCTAATGCCTTCCCAAGTGTCCTCTCTCCATAATTAACTCTTTTCATTGGTTTCATTCCCCACCAACTTAGGTGAAGGGTCCTCCTCCATTGGATCCTCTTCCAGATTCTCTTCTGGATTCTCTTCTGGATCCTCTTCCCAGCTCACTCTCACTGTCTCAACTAGGCTCTGTCTTCTATCTATTTGTCTAATGACTCCAACTGGAGTTGTGACTTCCTGTGACTAAGAGGAGTCAGTCGACCACAAATTATGCCTCCCCTTGGAAGGACCGGGCTGGTCTTTCCCTTGAGGAGGAGGGGGCACCTGAGTCCCCTCTCTAACCTCCGAAAACTGCAGTTGCTGAGGCGGTATAGAGTTTAGAGGCCTTGGATTTACACGGAACAGACTGCGATATTCCCGTGCGGTCATTCTTCTACGCGGGGGAGAGTTCGGAGAAATGACAGACTGAGAGCGTGGGGGTCGGCGACTCGACGACATCTGATACATGGTAAAAATATATATACGCCACAACATAACTATGGAGCTCATATATACCCTCAATTTAGCATCCAGTCATATAACATAGAGGTGCAAGCAAAGAAGGGAAGCAAAAGATCACGCAAGTCATATCAAAATTCTATCTCAAAACAAGAATCGATAAAACATTATCCTTCTTAACTTTGTTCTTCCCGCAAGTGTGGGTATTTCGAGGACATTTCACTTTCTAACTCCCATGAAGCCTCTTCTACTCCGTGGTTTTTCAACAAAATCTTAACAAGCGGTATGGTTTTTGTGAGACCCCGATTATTTCTTATGTTATTTCTTATGTATTAGCTTTTAATTTCAGATGTATTAGCTTTAATTTTATTATGGGGCCATATTTTTGGCCAATGTATAGCCTAAGCTTTATGTTAAGGTACATCAATTGATATGAGATTTTATTTCATGAAATTTTCCTAAATAATTTTCTTGTCATTTTGGAAGTTTTGTGCAAAGTTTAAATTATATTCTCCTAAGAGCCGAAACTTGCAAGGTAAGTTTCTCTCATGTATTTATATTTTTCATTTGCCTAATATATTTCATAATCCATAAAAATTAAATTATGATTAAAGATTTTTTTTGTATAGGCCGAAAATAATTAAATGGAATAAAATCATGAATTTCTTTTAAGTATTGAATATTTTTGTGTGTCATTAATAGGTGGCATATATTATTATTATGTGACCTAAATTAATAAGTTGAAATTATCATTAGAGTAATAGATGATAAGTTATTAGGCATATGATAAGTTTAAGAGAGATTAAAACGATAAGCACACTTGCTTATCATAGTGATAAGCAAGCATAATGATAAGTTAGGGAACTTTTAGGGTAATAAGTCATTGTGGCTATTGTAGAGATAGGCTAGAGCCATTATCTTAAGATAAGAGATCATGCTTATGAGATGATAAGCTAAGTGATTGAACTAGATAAGCTAGAGAGCTTATAGGAGATAAGTTAGGTGAAATAGTAACTAAATGGAAAGTTAGTTGTGGGAGAGTAACTAAAATTAGTTGCAATGCAACCAAACAAAACAAATGAGAGTTAAAAAGGGGGCTTTACGTGAAGTGCATGAGGAGAATAGAAAAGCCAAAATTGTTAACCCATGCGAGTTGTAAGAAGTGATAAGAGATGCATTCATGAGACAAGACAACTCAATGGAAGTGAAAAGAGGGAAAAAGCAAGGAAAAAAAAGAGTGGTTCACGTGAAGACCAAGTGGGATGAGGGGAAAAATCAATTCAAAGGACATAGCTTTAGGGGACAAGAATTGATGTGAGGAAAAATGTGAAAAGAAGTGAGAGAAGAGGAAGCCATGCTTGGCCGGCCAACCCACCACATCCATCCCCCATTTTCTTCAAACTTTCTCTCTTGTCAATTTCACTTTGTCCTTGTCATGTGTCATAGCCATAACTCACCTTGGGAGACTCATTCTCTCACACTTCACAATTGAATGAGCATTGGCCGAATATCACCAATTCACTTCACTCTCCATTTCTCCCTAACTTGGCCGAATACCTCATTTTCTCTCAACCCTCTCTTTTTCCTCTCTTGGCCGAACCACTCCTCTAAGATCAAGCCTTGTTCCTTTCCCTTTTTGCAACCTAAATCACACTCCAAAAGCTCAAGTTTAGACCTCTCTTTGTGGTGACTGAATCTTCACATTGTGCAACACCATTTTCCTCTTTTGAAAACCCTACTCATTAGCCACCTTTCTCTTGAAGAAGTTTAGTTTATTTCCTTAGAACTAAATCATTCAAGCTTACCGTATTTTCCCTCCACCATAAAACCCACCTTAGCACCTCAAATCAAGCTTGGAACTACTGTAAGGAGGGTGAACCGAAAGTTGGAAAAAGAAAGAGTTTTGGTAAAAGTTTGGTGAAGTTAGAGGTAGGCTTGATTCTATTTAGTGTTCTTGCTTAAAGTTCTTCATAAGTTCTAACCTAGGGTATTTTATTGTGCTAGGTACTCAAGCTTGTGATAATCATCAAGGTAAGGCCAAAGATGTGGGTTGTTGGTTTTTAATATGGTGTTGGCCGAATGTATCATGATGGGATCTTGAGTTAGTGTCTTGAGTGTTGTTAGATCTTGAGGTTATGAAATCAACCCTAAGGTATAATGCTAGATCTGGCCATATAAACATGAGATCTAAGTTTGAATGTTGGAAAAATGCAAGGATTGAACAATGTATGCTAGATAAGTTTAGATCTAGACTTATGATGTGTTTGGCCGAATTTAAGTTGGATATTTCCTTAGATCTATTGTTGTTGAAGTTCCTAAAGTATAGATCTGATGTTGTTGGTTGTATATAATGAAGATATGAAGTTAATGCATGCTAGTTGGGTTATAAAATGCAAAGGGAAATGCATGTTGCGATTTTGGCATGAAAAGTGTGATATTTGGTGACTGGCCAAACCATGTGTACCCTAGATCTTCAAGTATGATTTTGTATATGTGTAAATTTGTTGGTTGGCCATAATATGTGTAAGTTTGGTAACCCTATGCATGGTATTAATCATGAAATGTAGAAGATGCATGCAAATCAAAAGATTCAAAAGAAAACCTAATTGTTTTGTGACTAATAGGTGCTGGCCGATTATGATGTATTGCTAGATCTTGAGTTTGTTTTGTGATTTGTAGATCCTAGGTTGTGAATCTGGAAATGGAGGATGGGATCACCATTGGAGATGAAATTGTAACCAAAGAACACATTAACTAGGTTGGCCAAAACTTAGGGTGAACAAAATAGCTTATATTTTCAGGTTGCATAGAAGTTTAATATTAAGCTAAAGATTAATTATGATTAGGTTTAGCAATTGGCGAATTTAAAGACTTAGTGTGATATATGTAATAGGTAAAAAATTAAGATTTGATTAAGTGCAATTAGCTTGCTAGATTAGAAAATTTAGTAAGATTAATTAATAAATAATTATATATAAAACTTTGAGAATAATATTATATTTTCAGAAATATATCTTTGGTTGATAACCGATTTTTTTAAAATGCAAATATTTAATTTATATGATTACGTACTTATTTCTTAATGCTAAGAAATGTTTGAATCGCTTGTAGGCGATCTACGTGTCTCTATACATTATCAAGGAGACCAAGTGTAAGTGGAATTTGTAAGTGGAAACCGTAAGTGGTTATTTTCAAAACTGGAATGACACACTGCATCGTTTCATGAACAAGCATGAGATTTTGATCGAGCATGACATGACATGTGCATTGCATGAATTTTTCTAAAGAGAATTTTTATGCAATGATTTTATGAAAAGATTATGGAAAGTTTATGAAACGATAAGTTAAGTTAAGGGGCACTGGTCGGTACCGTACCATAAAGATGGACTCCCATACCGAAGGACGAATGCGAGAAGGATGGGTGAATCCAAGAGGCTGTGCGAACCACACTGAAGGACATTGAGAAGGTGTGGCCTCCAAGGGTCATGTCTAGCCACTGAAGGACGAATGTGAGAAGGTGCGCTAGCTTGACCGTATGTAAGGTCTCCAAGGGAAATCGGGGACGGTTCCAAAGGGAACGCACAACCCTGACTTCATGGGTTAAATGGAGAGAATAAGCCCACAAGTATGAATAAGTGATTTTCAAGGGCCAGAGGCCAATTTTACAAGCAAGCATGAATGAAAGATTTTCAAGGGCCTGGGGCCGAATTCAAGCAAGAGCATATGCATATCCATGACATGCATGTGCATCACGAATCAAGTTTCTTTTCATGATTGAGGAAGTATAAGTCAAGAGCATGTTTCAAGTTTATGTTTTTCTCTTACTGAGTCTTTTTGACTCACGTTTTTTAAAATTGTGTCATTCCAAGTGCCTTAGGTGAAGAGAGTCAGGAGGACTACCTGACTTAGAAGGACAAAGAGTAGGTTCATATTTTGATGATTGTGACTTGATCGATGAGATCCGTCACTAGTTGGGTTTTAAATATGTTATGTATGTTTTGTATGTAAACTTAATGAGAACCCTGATTATGTTAAGATTTAGCTCGAATCCCTTGTGATCCTGTACGTTTCTGCCGTAAATACGTAAGGATGTAAGTAAGAACGCTGGAGTTATCCGGGGGATAGCTCGCGGCTGTCACGGTCCCTGCGGGATGCCGTTCGGGGCGTGACAGTTTTAGTCCTTAGGAGCGACATGAAACACGTTGTGGACTCCCTCTAAACAAGGTGGTAGGGCCAACCTGTACGCCACGGGCCCAATTCTGTCTAAGATCTCAAAGGGTCCTATGAATCTGGGTTGGAGTTTTCCTTTCTTCCCAAACCGCGATATACCCTTCTTCGGGGAGATCTTCAAAAATACTTTGCTCCCAGCCTCAAATTCCAGCTCTCTTCTCCGATTATCCGCATAACTCTTCTGTTGGCTTTGGGCTGTCACAAGTCTATCCTTGATTATTTGAATATTTTCCCTCGTTTCCAAGACTATTTCTGGCCCCAACAACCTTCTTTCTCCTGCCTCGTCCCAGTACAATGGTGATCTACACTTTCGCCCATACAATGCTTCGTATGGTGCCGTACTGATGCTCGCCTGAAAACTGTTATTGTACGCGAATTCTGCTAAAGGCAAGTATTGAGCCCAACTTCCTTTGAAATCCATGACGCAAGCCTTGAGCATATCTTCCATAATCTGTATAGTCCGTTCTGATTGCCCGTCCGTCTGTGGATGAAAGGCGATACTAAAATTCAACCGAGTACCCAACAATTCATGCAATCGTTTCCAAAATCTCGAAGTGAATCTCGGATCCCTATCCGACACTATACTCTTGGGCACCCCATGAAGCCTAATAATCTCCTGAAGATAAATCTCAGCTAACTTTTCGGGGGTATACTTCACCATAATGGGTAAGAAGTGTTCTGACTTAGTTAATCGGTCCACGACCACCCATACAGCGTCATAACCCGCAGTAGTTCAAGGCAACCCTATTACAAAATCCATAGCTATCCCTTCCCACTTCCACTCAGGGATCTCTAGAGGCTTTAATGTTCCTGCTGGCCTCTGGTGTTCTGCCTTCACCTTCTGGCAAATCAAACATCGAGCAACATACTCGGCTATCTCCCGCTTCATATTAGGCCACCAAAACGCCTCTTTAATATCTCGATACATCTTCGTGCCTCCTGGATGGATAGTATAAGGCGTAGTATGAGCCTCTGCTAGGATCAGATCCTTTATTCCTCCTGTACCTGGTACACAAACTCTACCACGATATCGTAACAAACCATCATTATCCCCAAAGTCAGGGTCTTCCCTTTTCTCAATTCTCTCTCAGATCCCTTCAATCACCTTATCATTCTTCTGGGCTTCGCGAATCCGCTCCTCTAGCGTAGGTTGCAATGAGAGCCCTGCTATTGAGACAAACTGATCGGCAATGATAAGCATGATCTCTGCTCTTTCCAAATCTCTCATGATTCCCTCGGGCACCATCTCCATTGAACTCATTTCTGCTGACTTCCTACTTAGTGCGTCGGCTACCACCTTGGCTTTTCCGGGGTGATAGCTAATTGTACAGTCATAATCCTTAATCAGCTCTAGCCATCGCCTTTGCCTCATGTTCAACTCTTTCTGGGTGTTAAAATACTTGAGGCTCTTATGATCAGTAAATACAAGTAATGTCTCCATATTTTCAACACATAGACCACTGCAGCTAGCTCTAAGTCATGCGTGGGGTAATTCATCTCATGAGACCTCAACTGTCTAGATGCATAGGCTATGACCTTTTGTCTTGCATCAAAACACATCCTAAACCTTGCTTCGAGGCATCACTGTAAATTTCATACTCTCCATGTTCCGAGGGTAGTGCTAACACTGGAGCAGTAATTAAGTTGGCCTTCAATTCTTGGAAACTCCGCTCACACTCATCCGTCCATTCAAATTTGACATTTTTCTTTGTTAACGAAGTCAAAGGCGTGGCTAACTTTGAGAACCCCTCGATAAACCTCCGATAGTACCCTGCTAATCCCAGAAAACTCCTTATTTCCTTCACGTTTGTAGGCCTTGGCCACTTGGATACAACATCTACCTTCCCGGGATCCACGGCAATCCCTTCACCGGACACCACGTACCCCAAAAATCGAACTTGTTCCAACCAGAACTCACACTTGGAGAATTTGGCATACAACTTCTTCTCACTAAGAATCTGTAGAATAGTCCTCAGATGCTTCTCATGCTCTTCCTTGTTTCGAGAATAAATCAATATGTCATCAATGTAGACAACAACAAACTTGTCTAGGAACTCCTGAAACACCCTATTCATCAAATCCATAAATGTGGTCGGAGCATTGGTTAGCCCAAAAGGCATCACCAAGAATTCATAGTGGCCATACCGTGTTCGAAATGTCGTTTTCGGAATATCTCCTTCCTTCACCTTCAATCCAATCGCAAGTCGATCTTCAAGAATGCCTGTGCCCCCTACAATTGATCAAATAGATCATCAATGCGAGACAACGAGTATCTGGTCTTGATAGTCACCTTATTCAGCTCTCTATAGTCAATGCACATCTCGAGACTTCGGTCCTTCTTCTTGACAAATAGGATCGGTGCTCCCCAAGGTGACACATTTGGCCGTATAAACCCTTTCTGTCATGCCCCAACGCTAGCTAAACGAGGCTAATGACAGCCGCGAGCATTCCCGACAAGGAATGCCCAAGCGTACTTACTAAAATTCTTGCAGCAGAATATATAACTCATTCAGAGGATTCTTGCAGCGGAAAATATCATAATGCCTCAATATTTAAAAGAAGCCTTATATCGCTAGCGTTTAACGCACATACGAACATTAGAACATGCTTCCCATCGATAACTTAAAATAGTTATAACATGGTCTCAAATATCAACCAGTTAAAAACCTTAACCTACTAAGCCGAATAACCCATGACCACCACACCACAGAGGCTCATGCCGGCTCTTACAAAAATTATCTAAACCTTTACTAATATAACCAAAAAGGAAAAGACATTTTCGCCAACCCTTCTCCTAGGGTTCAAGGTCCTCCTCTTAAGTTTCTTCCCCTGAAACATTATCTGGAATGATACAATTTAAAACTGTGAGTCAAAAGACTCAGTAAGGAGTTATAGCTAAAACATGGATTTGAAATCATGGTTTGGAAACATGAACTTGAAATCGTAAGCATGCACTTGAACTTAAATTCATAAGCATGTAAACATAATGTAATTCATGCATGATCATGAATTGTGATGCACGTGTATGCCTCATGTTTGCATATGCACATGCACTTGTTCTTGAAATCGACACTTATACTTGTAAAACTCTTGCTTTTGGAAAATCATTTCAATTCTTATCAGAAGGGCTACTTGCCCTCTATTTACCCCTGACATCAGGGTTGTGCGTCCCTTATTTCCCTTGGGGACCTTACATATGGTCGAGCTGGCACACCTTCTCGCATTCGTCCTTCAATGGCTAGACACGACCCTTGGAGGTTCACACCTTCTTGCAAGCATCCTTCAATGTGATTGCACATACCTCATGGACTACCCATCCTTCTTGCAAGCATCCTTCGGTATGGGTGCCCTAGGTGACATTCATCCTTCACGTAAACGTCCTTCGGTATGGATGCACCTTCTTGACTCAGTACGATACCGACCGACTTTAGCTTATTAACTAACTTGTCATAAAGTAGCATAAAATGGTACTTTCATTTGCATAAAATTTCTCTTTCTTACTCATGAGAAAAAAGAATGCAAATGCTCATGGTGTGCTCATGTCATGCTTGATGATGAGAAACCATAAATTCATCTCATGCTTTCATTTGCAGAAAACTTTCTTTTTCATGCAAATGCTTATGTCATGTCGAAATAAATCATGAGAATTCATGCTGTGCATCATTCCAGTTTTTCAAAAACGTAAGTTTCCACATACAATTTTCACTTACCTCTGCATGAAAAATTGTTCGAAGGACGCTCGAGCGCACTGTCGAGCGTCGGTCGAACGCAAGCCTTCTGTACAAAAATACCTGAAGGACGCTCGAGCGCATGTCGAGCGTCAGTCTATATTTCAGACACGAATCATACATTATACTTCCAAAACACTCAAAATTTGCCTTAACATGTTCTCCTCTTATAACCTCACATTCCATACTTCTATTTACAACTACAAATCAAAACTTCCAACAAAACCATGATTCCAACTTCTCAAACAAATGTTATTTCATCTATTCCACTTCCTTTGGTCTTTTATCAAACACCTAGTATGCAAGTTGGTTTCTCTTGTGTATAAATCTCCAGATCTGGCCATATTTCCCTAGGTTTCATGTACAACCCATGTTATTCTTTACAATCTACTAGTTCTACACTTCTCCAAAGAAATACACATGAATCACAAGGAGAAATCAATCTAGACAAACAACCATCACAACAACCAACCAACAAAAAGGAAAAAGAGAAAATGGGTGAAAGTGGGGATGGCTTGGCCGGCCAAATCACTCACCTCTTCTCTCTCTTTTTCTTTCTCCTTCTTCTTTTCTCCTTCTTCTTCTTTCTTCTTCTTTCTCCTTCTTCTTCTTCTTTCTCTTCTCTTGGTCGGGTGAGCTAGGGCAAGGTGTTCTTTTCGGTTTTGGGGAGGGGTCTGGCTTATACGGGAAGGGCTTGGGGGAAGGGAAAAGGCAAAACTGCCTTTCCCCCTACTTTCCCTTCTTATCCCTCATTTTTCCCCCTTCTTTCCTTTTCTGCCCCTAAAGAACATTTATTTTCTTTTCCTGCCACTCCACAAATCTAACCTTATTTCTTGTTCCAAGGACAATTAAAGCCCTATTTAAATTCCTCCAATTATTGTAACTTAGGGACATATTCAATTAATAAAACAATTCAAACTAGTAAATCTCAACTGCTCAATTTAACAAACACAATTAATATAACATTTAAACTTCTAGCTTAAAACTCATAAAACGCTAGGGAGAAATTCCATCTAGACATAACTTTAGATAAATAAAACCATACGTACATTTCTCCATAATACATTCTTAATTAAAGTATACATACTTAAGAGGTCAAAAGCAATAAATTGACAGACTTAAAATCGGGGTCTCACACTTAAATTTGTGGCACCAGCAGAGCTGAAGGAATTGGTCAAAAGCAATTTCTTCAACTCGAGGAATCAAAAGCATACTTAAGAGGTCAAAAGCAATAAATTGACAGACTTAAAATTGACAGACTTAAAATCGCTCCATCTTTCTTGGATTGTATGGCCGAAATAATTGCCGGTCTTCGCTCTATCTTTCTCATACCTACAAAGCAACAATCCGGTCTCCCCTCCTTTTGGAACACGATCTTCTTCTCATAACACTTTATGCTGGCACCATGCGTTGCCAACCAATCCATACCTAATATAAGATCAAATCCCCCCATCTCCATTACTATCAAGTTAGCCAACATTAATTGCCCCTCTACTTCTATGGGACAATTTTTCACTATTTGATCACAATTGATCCTTCCACCAGTAGGTGTCGACACTAATACGTGATATTCTATCGGTTCATGTTTTATATCTCTTGCCTGACAGTATGCTGATGCAATGAATGAGTTAGTGGCCCCTGAATCGAATAAAACAAGGGCTTCTCCCTGAGGCAAGAGCAACTTACCTGTCACCACATTTATCCTGTTCTCCGCATCCTTCAGGGTGAGAGCGTACAACCTTGCTTGAGCTGCACCACCTAGCTTTCTTGAATTATTCTGTTGGGATGGTTGAAATGCTTGGGTTGAGTTACAAGTTAGCCTACTTTGTTGAGAGGGTTGAGGTGCTTGCATTGATTTACCTGTCACCCCACAATCTCTTGCAATGTGACCTGACTTCCCACACTGAAAGCACACTCTCTGCCTACATTCCCCAGGGTGTTTCTTGCCACATTTGTTGCATATTGGGAATTGATTCCCTCCAGTATTCTGAGCCCCGCCAGACCTCTGATTCTGGGCTCCATTAGTCTCTCATTTTGGCCTTGTGATGAACCCTGCTTGCTTTTCTTCCAGGGTGCCTATGACGTTTCCAGCTTGGGAGGAGCCTTCCTCTTTTGCTGGCCGTAATATGTTGTTGTCCTCTGCAGCCCTCTCTCCACAATCATTGCCCGTTCTATGACTTCCGCCAAAGTCTTCAAGTTATGGGCCATGACCCTGTCAAAGATTCGGGGATGGAGTCCCTCCTCGAATTTCCTAGCTTTTCTTTCCTCATCTGGCACTAGGTACGGAGCAAACCTTACCAATTCCATGAATTGACCAGAATATTGATCAACAATCATTGCTCCGTGGGTCAAGTTGGCAAACTCTCTCGCTTTTGCCTCCCGAGTCATCCTTGGAAAATAGCGATCCATAGCCACCACCTCTTGGCATCTTCCTGTAGCTTGAAAGTAGCAAAGCTCACTCGCTGGGCGTCTGTACACCCCATGACTTCCAGCAACTCTTTGATCTCTAGGAGCCAGTTTTCTACTAGAACGACATCTCCTTTGACGTTGTATACCGGCGGGTGTTGGCAGTTAAACTGGTCAAAGGGCGACCTCTTGCCCCCTCTACATTAGCTCCCTATTGCACCTGCTCAGCAACAAGCTGAGCCATATGCCTCAAAACGTCATCAGTAGTGACACCCGGTTCTTCGCGTCCCTCATTCGTGTTTTGATCCCTGGGTAGTTTTCTAGGTGGCATCCTGCACTAATACGTCATCACTACGTGTTAGCCCAAGGTTGTTTTATAAACAATCAATTTTGATTTTGATGATAACAAAGTTTTCCAACGAGTTTTTAATCCTTTAGATTCTACATTTGAAAATCCGTTTTAAGAAAATGATATCAAGAGTTTTCTAGTTGTAAATCGGCCTTAGATATAATTGAACACTCTACATAAGCTTACTTGTTAAACTTCACATTGTAGATGTTTTTGGGATTGCTTAAAGGTGCCAAGAGAAACACTTTTCAGCCTAAGTGTTAAAGGTGTCGACATATGTCATCATGGTGTCGACACATCGGTCATACACCAGAAGGCATGTTTCAAGCCAAAGTGAAGGTGTCGACACATAGTGGAGAGGTGTCGACACATCGGTCATTCAACAGAAAGCAAGTTCCCAGGCCAAGATGAAGGTGTCGACACATAGACCAAAGGTGTCGACACATTGCACTATCAACAAAAAGCAGGTTTCCAGGCCAAGATGAAGGTGTCGACACATTGCACTATCAACAGAAAGCAGGTTTCCAGGCCAAGCTGATGGTGTCGACACATAGGCAAATAGTGTTGACACATTGCACATGCACCTGAAGGCATGTTTTCAAGGCATTTTGAAGGGTCAACACTTTGAAGAGAGTGTCGACACATTGGTCATACACCCGAGAGTGAGTTTTCAGGCAAAACACCTAAGTGTCGACACATACATGGATAGTGTCGACACATGCTTCGATTTCTCAGATCTGGAGCGACGTCACTCATTATAAAAATGTCTCCAACGGCTCTAAATGCCCTCCAACGGCTCCAAAACATGACAAGAAAGCCCTTGGTGCCCTAGAGACTATAAAAAGAAGAAGATTGAAAGAGAAGAAAAAACTCTCACACAGCTCTCACGTGAAATACATCCTTGCCCTAACTTTTTGAGAGACAAAGTTCAAAGAAGAAGAGAGAAGCTCTTCCATCCAAGAAGGCTTGCATTCAATCTTGTAAATCCAGAAGCTTTCCTTGAAGATCGTATTCTTCTAGTTCACCTCAGGTTCTTAAACTTGTAGATTTGGCTTAGAGAGCCGTTTCATTTCTTAAGCTATCCATTTGCATATCTGGCTTAGAGAGCCTTCAATCATTGTACCCACTCTTTGTAAAACTTTCAAGTGTTGAGTGAACATTGTATCCTACTTGTGAGAGGTAGAAGAAATCCCTAGGTTTTGGGGTTTGTGAAAAGAGTTGAAGCGTGAGCTCTGAAAACGCTTTGTAACGGTTCCTTAGCACCCCGGAAGCTAAGGTGTATTCGCTATTTGGAGAATAGTGGAGGAAGCCCAAGGAAGTCAATTGCCTTGGGGGTGGACGTAGGCACGTGTTTGGCCGAACCACCTAAAAACTACAGTGTCATCTCTCTAACTTTATCTCTCTTACATTTTAAGTACTTATTCATACTTGTGGAGATTTATGCTTTATCATTCATTGATTATATTTGACATAGATTTAGACTCATTTAGATCAACATTAATATTTGTTAAAGAGGGGTAGTTTTCAGATCTGCATATTAACTCAAAAAGTGTTAAGTTTTTGAAAAACCCAATTCACCCCCCCTCTTGGGTTGTAATTTAGACTCACACTACGTAAATATTCTAACGATAAATTGAGGTGCACGAATTTCTAGCATACTCGAAATCCCAAAACACCCTCTGATACCACTTAACTGTCATGCCCCATACGTTAATTCGACGAGGCGAATGACAGCCGCGAGCATTCCCAACAAGGAACGCTCCAGCGTACTTAACTCTTGCAGCGGAATTTTTTTTAACTCCAAATCGATTAACGCACATACAGATCATTAGAACATGCTCCTCAAACGATAACGTGAAGTAATAACTATAAATACATAAGGGTCTCAAAAAAATAAGCTGTTTAACAGCTCTCAACCTACAAACCGAATAGCACATGACCCTTAACTTAACTTGTCATAACATACTTTCATTTACACAAATTTTTCTTTTTCTTGCAAGAAGATCATGCAAATGCTTATGCCATGTCATGCTTGATATTTGTCATGCTTGATAATTGTCATGCTTGATTATTGTCATGCTGTGTATCATTCTAGTTTTCATAAAAGTGTAAGTTTCTACTTACAATTTCCACTTACCATGGTCTCCTTTGAGTATTGGTATGGAGTTCGCCTACAAGCGATTCAAATATCTCACTTAGATGCTTAAGAATTTAATAACATTCAAGAAATACTTGTAATTATTTGATTTTCCAAAAGTACATATCAATGAAACATAATTTCGTTCACAAAATGTTACTTAACTAGTAAAACGAAAGAGGAAAGACAATCAAACACAAGTATCAAACATCACTTATACAATTGCTAAGGAGGTCACTAGAAATACTTAATCAACTAGGTACACTTGCTCTCCCCCAACCATCAATGATTTCAAGCCTATTCATAAATTTCCCGTCATCACAACCTCAATAGCTTCATAACTAAGCTTATTCAACTATCCTCAATGTTAGGGTTCACAAGTCTTCAATTGGAACTCCAAATTCATCACATATGAAATTTTAACAGGTCTTGCTCAAGTGCATTCGAGCACAGGTCGAGCGCCAACTTACTGTCCAACTTCCATCCACCCTCGCTCGAGCGGCAGTCGAGCGCCAAGCTACTGTCCAACTCTCTGTGTGGAATTCCCATGGGCTGCTCGAGCACCTGTCGAGCGTTGGTCAAACGACAAGACACTGACACTCATATTTCCTTAAGGCCGCTCAAGCGCCTGACGCACGCTAGTCGAGCGCGATGTTACCTAAAAACAGGGTGCTAAAAAAATCTTCCTATTCCAACACCCTAACTATGATCCCTAGCTTGATTCATCTGACCATAAACAATTCCATACACTATAATACATGCCTAAACAAATCTCCAATTCAAAGTTACAACAAAACCATGATTTCATCCTCAAACTAAACTATTGCATTTATCCCTCTTCTCTTGGTATTTTTATCAAACACCTAGGGTTCATAAATGGTTTCTCTTGAGTATGATTTCCCAGATCTGGCCACATTTTCCATGGTTTCATGTACAACCTATACTACCCTTTAAACTTACTAGATCTATACTTTCTTCAAAGAAACACACAAGAACACAAGGAGAAAACCAAACAAACACCACAACCAACAACCATTAAAAGAAAGAAGAAGAAAAATGGGAAAGAAATGGGGCTGGTCGGCCAACAAGGGCCGAAATCCCTCACCTCCTCTCTCTCATTCTTCTTCTTCTTCTTCTTCTTCTTCTTCTTCTTCTTCTTCTTCTTCTTCTTCTTCTTCTTCTTCTTCTTCTTCTTCTCTTGTGTGGTGGGTGCTAGGGCTTGAAAAATGCGTAAAGGGAGAGAGGGAGGGTCTTGTACGTGAGGCTTAGGGGAAGGAAAAAGGCAAAACTGCCCTTCCCCCCTTCTTTCCCTCATTCTCCTTCAATTTCCTTTTATTTCCTTTTTCTGCCACTCCATAAAACTACTCCAACATGCCTTTCTATGTTTATTTCTAAGTTTCACACATTTTCAAAGTTAAAGCCCTAATTCAATTTCTTCCAAATATTGTAAACTTAGGGATATGATCCAACAATTAAAAATAATAATTGGCCTAATTAATCTCAATTACTCAAATTTAACAATTGCAAATAATATAACCTTTAAGTCATAGCTTAAGATGCATAAAATATGCTCGGGGAAAAATCACATCTAGTCATGGTTTTAGATCATGTCAACCATATATGTCTTTCTCAATAAATATAGCACAACTGACGGAGTCATAAATTTACAACGATAAAAAAAAATTGGGGTCTCACACACCCCATGCTTCTCGCATTCGTCCTTCGGAGTGGGTGCCCTTAGGAGTCATCCATCCCTCTCGCATTCGTCCTTCGGAGTGATGCACCTATCTTACTGGTGCGGTACCGACCAACCTCAACCCCTTAACTTAACTTGTCATAACATACTTATCATACTTTTATTTGCACAAAACTTTCTTTTTCTTTCAAGAAAATCATGCAAATGCTTATGTCATATCATGCTTGATAATGTCATGCTTAATAATGAGTAATCATGAATACTCCTCATGCTTTCATTTGTACAAAACTTTCATTTTCTTTCAAGAAAATCATGCAAATGCTTATGTCATGCTGTGTATCATTCCAGTTTTCGGAAAAGCGTAAGTTTCCACTTACTTTTGTCCACTTAAGCGTATGGCAGCACCTTGCCTACAATTGATTCATACTAATGTGATTTATAGGTTTACTAGATGTAGAGAATAGTCATTCAATTAAATTCAGCATATCATACAAAATCGTCCATATTTCTTGATTTCCCAATGGTGATCTTACAATGCAAGTATTCTCTTAAGGATGCCGAAGCCAAAAGAATTGGATTCTAAACTGATCCTTACACTAATTTTCATAACATATCAAAATTCAAAGTAATTTGGAGGTCATTTTCCACTCAAAACATTTACCCGAAAAGACAAGCTGCTGAGGACGTCCAAGCGGGCAGCCCCAACGTCTCCAACTTAAAAAATTCATAACTTTAAAGAAATGGATCCAAATAACATGAAATTTATTTTAAAATAGTCTCCTTTCGTAGTTAAAGATTGAAGATAAAAATCACATACATCGGAATTACCATGCATTTTCAAAGACACTTCATATCGGGTGAAAAATCCTAGGGCAACACTGCTGCTGCCTCCAGCTCAGCCTTCTATTTTCAAAACACCACAACTCATGAATTACACCTCCAAATCACACGAAATTTACCTTAAAATGTTCTTCTTTCATAAAATTAAACTTCAAGACCAGACGCGTAAAATTTGGACTTAAAATGATCACCCAAATGGTATCCGAAATAAGCAACATTCTGGACGTGCAAGGATGCTGGCAGCTTGACGTCCGGGCCTTGAACAACGCATAACTCACCCAATACTTATCGGAATCACCCAAGGTATGGCTTAAAATCTTCATATTTCATAGGCCTATAACATTCTCTTAAAATCAAGGGATAAGAATAATGACATCGAAGGTCACTCTTAATTTGAACCTTGTGATCTGCAGAAGTAAATTTCAGCACCTAGTTTTTCAGCAACTAGTCTAACAAGCCTTCTCTATAATTCTCAATGATCTTCAACATACCAGGCCATGCTTATGAATGCTATGGGTTTTCCAATCAACAACAATAAGTCATAATAGAATGGGTCTATCCTCTATAGATGCAATCAGCAACAAAGAAGTTTTCTTTTTCCTGCAAGTTTCCTCCCTTTTTATTATAACCTTCTTCATGCAGCAACTTCACCCATGATTCTAGATTTAAAACTTCAGCTTGTTTTTCCAGCAACAACACTCATTTCCAAAGCTCCTTTGAACCTCAACTCATTTAGATATCAAAGGACAACACCCAATACCACAACCACTACATATCCGATCATGCATGCACAAATAGATTTCAGCCCTCTTTTAGGCTTTCCATCATATACTTAGGGTGCATCAATGTTGCCCTTGAAACCATAACCCAAGATCTAATCATATATCAAACACTTAGGGCTTGGTTCTCATCAAGACTAACATGCATACAACCTAATACAACAAACCAAGGGAGTTTACAACAACTAGTTTCACAAGCCTTCTCTTAGGCTTTTCATCATACACCTAAGGTGTAGCAATGGCTCTCTTGAACATTTTTTTTTTTCAGATCTGCCCATGTATCTTGTAAGATCTACACTACTCTTAAAGAAAACAACATGTTCACAAGAAGAAAACAACCGACCACACAACAAGCTATCATCCAAGAAAAAAAATGTGAAAGAAATGAGGTAGTGGTATATTCGGCCAGCAGAGATTTTTCACAGCAAAGGGCCGAACTGTACCTTTCTTTCTTCTCTTTCTCCTTCTTCTTCTTCTTCTTCTTCTTCTTCTTCTTCTCCTTCTCTTCGGTTGTGAGTGAGTTAGGGCAAAATGAGTGTTAGGGCGAAGAGGAAAGTGAAATGTGTGACAAAAGGGGGGGTGCAAAAGAGGCGTGAAATGCTTGGGGGAGGAAAAGACAGACCTGCCTCCCCCCCTTTCTTTCTCTCCTCACGTGAATTCCCACCCTTTTCTCCTTCACTTTTTATTTTATTTTATTTTTCTGCCACTTCTTAAAACTAACCCTAACATGCATTCCCATTTTATTCTAAGAAATCACACATTTTTCAAGAGTCAAAGCCCCTAATTCAATTTCTTCCAAATATTGCAAACTTAGGGATATACTCCATCAATTAAAATGATTAGCCTAATTAATCCCAAATACTCAAATTTAATACTATTAAAAAAATTGCAACAATATAACATTTCAATTATAATTAAAGATAAATAAAAATGCTAGGGGAAAATTCCACCTAGTCATGGTTTTAGATCAATTCAACCATATATGTCTTTCTCAATAATTATAGCACAAACTTTAGGGTCATAATTTTTACAATGATAGAAATAAATTCGGGGTCTCACAGTTGAAAAAGATGATAGATGAATGAGGCATTATATTTTAAGAACCTATTGTCTTTCTCATGGAAAGAAGTGTATTTGATGATTGACTCGGGAAGTTGAGAAAATATGGTGTCAAAGGTGATGGTAGAAAAGCTAAAACTTTCTTGTGAGCATCATCCAAAGCCTTACAAAGTTTCCTGGTTTAAAAGGGGTGGAGAAATCATGGTGACACAAAAAAGTAAGGTTTTCCAATGGCACGTACGAAGTAAGCTTTATTGTGAGGTGCTGCCCATGGATGCTTGTCATTTGCTTCATGGCAGACCTTGGCAATTTGATCGAAGTGCTTACCATGATGGGAGAAGAAACACATGCACCGTTTTCCACAATGATGTGAAGTATGTGTTGTCCCCAATGAAAGATGTTCCATCAAGCGTGTCTTCTTCAAATCAGATCAGTTTATTATCTTATAAAGAGTTCCAAGAATCCTCTAAGGAAGATGATATTATTTATGCTCTTGTTGCTGCGGATAGAAGTGTGAGACCCCAACTTTTTCTATCTTTGTAAAAGAATTATGACTCCTTAAGTTGTGCTCTAATTATTGAGAAGGGCAGGTATAGGGGAATTAATCTAAGGTTATGTCTAGGTGAAGATTTCCCCTAGCATTTTGTGCATCTATAATTGTAATTGAATTGATATGTTGTTGTAGTTTTGACAATATTGAAATTGAGTATTTGGGGATTTAGTTGAAATATTTGGAGGATCACAACTAAGGTGTTGGAATAGGAAGATTTTCAGCACCCTGTTTTTAGATAACATTGCGCACGATCAGCGGGCGACAGGCGCTCGAGCAGCCTTAAGGAAATATGATGGACAGTGTCTTTACTTTTGACCAACGCTCGATAGGTGCTCGAGCGGCCCTTGGGAATTCTACGCAGTGAGTTGGACAGTAAGTTGGCGCTCGACCGGTGGTCGACAGGCGCTCGAGCGGGACCTGTTAAAATTCCATATATGATGAATTTGGAGTTCCAATTGAAGACTTGTGAACCCTAACATTGAGGATAGTTGTATAAGCTTAGTTAAGAAGTTTATTGAGGTTAATATGGTGGGAAGTCGATAGACATTAGCCCAGGCATGGTATGATGTAAAGTATTGAATGATAAATGATGGAATTGATGGTCAATAGTCCATGCAAGGTAAGATTTAAAAGTGGAACAAGGAGAATAGAATTCGACATGATGTATGTGAGACTCCGACCCTATTTCTATCATTGTAAAGGAATTATATTGAGGATGTATGTATGGATAAATTAATTTTAAGTTATGTCTAGGGGGAATTTTTCCCCTACGTTTTTATGAGTTTTAAGCTAGGATCTAACTGTTATATTATTTGCCATTAGACTTGAGCAATTGAGATTTATTAGCTTGAGATGTTTATTAATGGAAAATGTCCCTAAGTAACAAGATTTGGGAATATTTTAATTAGGGGCTTTAGCCTTGGAAATATGAGACTCCTTTGAACAAAAATGAGGAGACATATTAGAGTTAATTGTTGGAGTGGCAAACGAGAAAAAAAAAGACAAATGGAGGAGAAAAAGGGAAAGAAGGGGGGAAGGACAGTTTTGCCTTTTCCCTTCCCCCGAGCCCTACGTATAAGGTACCCCCCCTCTCCACCGCACAACCCATTTCCCATTTGCCCTAGCTCCCACCCGAACAAGAGAGAAGGAAGAAGGAGAAGAAGGAAGAAGGTGAAGAATAAAAGAAAGAGAAGGAAGAGGAAGAAGAAGAGAAAGAAAGAGAGAGGAGGAGGTGAGGGATTTCAGCCCTTCTTGGCCGACCAAGCCATCACTCATTTTCTCTTCTTTCCTTTAATGTTTGTTGGTTGTGGAGTTTATTGGTTTTCTCCTTGTGTATATGTTGTGTTCATGTGTGTTCTTTGAAGAAAATGTAGATCTAGTAAGCTTTAAAGAGTAGCATGGATTGTACATGGAACCATGGACAATGTGACCAGATCTGGTAAATACCACCCAGGAGAAAAATCAAGTATGAACTCTAGGTGCTTGATAAAAAGACCAAGAGAAGAGGGAGAAAGGCAATAACTTGAATTTTTGAGATGGACTCATGTTTTAGCTAAGGGATTTAGTTGGAATGTGAGAAAAGTTGAAGTCTTGAGAATGAGGGTGTGAAATGAGAGTTTTTGAAACAAATTTCGTGGATTTTGGAGGTGTATAGCATAAGTTGTGCTCTGAATATTGATTGTCGCCCCAGGTGCGCTCGACAACCGCTCGAGCCAATAGTCCAAGATTTTCTTGCAGAGATATTTCGCCCGAGGTACGCCCGACTGGCGCTCGAGCGAAAATGGGCAAATTTTATACAGAGAGTTTCGCCTGACCTGCGCTCGACAGGCGCTCGAGCGATTGTATCTTACAGAGACTTTTCGCCCGACCTCCGCTCCAGCGGCCTCTTCCGAATTTCAAGAAAATTTCTCTTATATTCCTAGTTTCCTATTGACATATTATGAGACCCCACTAGGGTTTTACTTAAAGAAATACCTAGCGTTGTAAGATGACCAACTAGAGGTCAAGAATACGGACGATTTTGTATGATTAAATGTGAGTGATTGATTGATTACTCAATACGTCTAGTGAGCATTTGAATAATACTAGTATGATCCATTGTAGGTAACGTGACGTTCAACACTCAAGCAAGCGAAGGTAAGAGGAGCTTACGTTTGTAAGTGAAAATTGTAAGTGGAAACTTACGCTTTTGAAAAACTGGAATGATGCACAGCATGAATTCTCATGATTTATTTCGACATGACATAAGCATTTGCATGAAAAAGAAAGTTTTGTGCAAATGAAAGTATGAGATGAATTTAAGATTTCTCATCATCAAGCATGACATGAGCACACCATGAGCATTTGCATTCATTTTTCTCATGAGTGAGAAAGAGAAATTTTATGCAAATGAAAGTACCATTCTATGCTATTTTATGACAAGTTAAGTTAATAAGCTAAAGTCGGTTGGTACCGTACCAAGTTAAGAAGGTGCATCCATACTGAAGGACGTTTACGTGAAGGGTGGATGTCACCTAGGGCACCCATACCGAAGGATGCTTGCAAGAAGGATGGGTAGTCCATGAGGTATGTGCAATCACACTGAAGGATGCTTGCAAGAAGGTGTGAACCTCCAAGGGTCGTGTCTAGCCACTGAAGGACGAATGCGAGAAGGTGTGCTAGCTCGACCATATGTTAGGTCCCTAAGGGAAATAGGGGACAGTTCCAACGGGAACGCACAACCCTGATGCCAGGGGTAAATGGAGCTCAAGAAGCCCATAAGATAAGAATTGGAAAGATTTTCCAAAAGCAAGAACTTTATAAGTACAAGTGATGTTTTCAAGAGCAAGTGCATGTGCATATGCAATCACAAGGCATAAACATGCATCAAATTCATGATCATGCATGAATTACATAAGTTTACATGATATTTCAAGTTCAAGTTCATTATGATTTCAAGTTCATGATGATTTCAAGTTCAAGTGCATGCTTATGATTTCAAGTTGAAGTGCATGCTTATGATTTCAAGTTCAAGTGCATGCTTATGATTTCAAGTTCAA
The DNA here is from genome assembly GCA_963930655.1 of Myrica gale. Lineage (NCBI taxonomy): Eukaryota > Viridiplantae > Streptophyta > Magnoliopsida > Fagales > Myricaceae > Myrica > Myrica gale. The sequence continues at coordinate 8,422,345 of OZ005619.1, read as the reverse complement.
GTGCATGCTTATGATTTCAAGTTCATGATGATTTCAAGTTTAAGTGCATGCTTATGATTTCAAGTTCAAGTGCATGCTTATGATTTCAAGTTCATTATGATTTCAAGTTTAAGTGCATGCTTATGATTTCAAGTTTAAGTGCATACTTATGATTTCAAGTTCAAGTGCATGCTTATTATTTTAAGTTCATTATGATTTCAAGTTCATGTTGATTTCAAGTTTAAGTGCATGCTTATGATTTCAAACCCACATCTCCATTACTATCAGATTAACTAATATTATATGCCCCTCAATTTGATTAGGCACTCTTTATAATTGATCACCACCAATAGACCACATTGTAGTAGATCTACTCATGTGCATTCTAGCAATCCTCAACATTAGAAAGGTTGATAGTCAAATTCCCCCAACACTTCATAATCAACAGATATCCTTCATAATCTTTCTAACTCTTCGAATGAACCAATGCATCATCATTGAAACCAATAATCAATCTAAATGCTTATGAAGCACCCTTATTCCAAGGGTCTCTTACGCAATAATATTTTCTAAAGGTATCAACACGCATTCACAATAGCACTCTTTAATGCAAAATATCTTCTCAGGTATATCTGTTTTCTAACCCAAAGATCACACTCGGAACATAGATAAGCGTTAGTACATACTTGAGATCATTACAATTGGTCAACAAATCCTTTATCTAGACGATATAAATCTCCAATAAATCCCTTGATTCTTTGCTCATATAATTTCAATTGCAGAACCAAGTTCGATGTCAAAATTCATCATCCTCAAAACAACCCAAATGTTTTGAATTCCTAAGCCTTAATAGAAACAAGAGCAATACCTATTACTTAGCCATATTTGTCCTTCTGACTAACATCAAAATGTTCAGACAACTCCATTCGGAGGTTTACTAAAATCAAGACTTACTTCTAAGGGTCTGCGTAATCATATACCCAGGTAACCTTAACCATTCGTTCCTTGTTGCACCTGCTCGACAATAAACTAAGCCATGTGCCCTAGAACTTCATCAGTGGTAATACCAGGATCCTCGGGTTCCCAATTTCTTGTTGTCATCTAGGTGCCATCTCGCACGTCAAGGTCATCACTTAGCATAGAACACAACTTAACTTAGAAGTCCAGCATATTCAAATCTTGATCTACAGCTCATCTCTTAGGGATGAGGGTTCTAATCCATTCCTTATGTTTCTTGGCCTTACTCTATATTCCTCTGATACCATTTAACTGTCACGCCCCAACGCTAGCCCGAAGGGGGTTAATGACAGCCGCGAACATTCACTCAATGAATGTTCCAGCGTTTTCTCTTATTTTTGCAGCAGAATTTTTTTTTAATACACATATAACTGAGAGAGACGACCAAAGAGATTTACTATAAACTTCAACTTACACAAAATGACTTCCTCGATATAAGTTAAGCGTCTTAATGACATCACATGACTGCACAGCTGAAGTACATGATCTAAGGGATTCCATCAAATCCTCTTCATATTGACCTACTCATAACATCTTTGTAATGCATCTTGAATCCTTATACACATAACATAGACATACACAGGATGCCTGATAACAAGCGTTCTTAGTGCTTCCTATGAACTCATCAACTCTTTTTTCTGATAACCACGACTAAGATACTTGATATCAAAACCTTGAACTTTACTAGGCCGATTAACCCGTGACCACCACACAACAGAGGCTTGTGCCGGCTCTTCAAAAATTTACATCTAACCTTTAATGAAACAACAAAGAGAGATGAGGACGTTCCCATCAGTTCCTCTTCTAGATTTCCCCACCTGAATTGTTATCTGGAATGATACAATTTAAAACTGTGAGTCGAAAGACTCAGTAAGGAATTTTAATTAAAACATGGACTTGAAATCATGGTTTGGAATAATGAACTTTAAATTGTGAGTTTGAAACCATGAACTTGTTCTTGAACTCATAATCTTCAACTTGAAATCATAAGCATGCACTTAAACTTGAAAACATCATGAACTCGATATCATAATGAACTTAAAATCATAAACGTACTTGTACTTGAAATCATAATGAACTTGAACTTGAAATATCATATAACCTTATGTAATTCATGCATGATCATGAATTTTTGATGCACGTGTATGCCTCATGATTGCATACGCACATGCACTTGCTCTTGAAAACATCACTTGTACTTATAAAGCTCTTGCTTTTGGAAAATCTTTCCAATCCTTATCTTATGAGCTACTTGAGCTTCATTTACCCCTGGCATCAGGGTTGTGCGTTCTCGTTGGAACTATCCCCTATTTTCCTTGGGGACCTAACATATGGTCGAGCTAGCACACCTTCTCGCATTCGTCCTTCAGTGGCTAGACACGATCCTTGGAGGTTCACACCTTCTTGCAAGCATCCTTCAGTGTGATTGCACATACCTCATGGACTACCCATCCTTCTTGCAAGCATCCTTCGGTATGGGTGCCCTAGGTGACATCCACCCTTCACGTAAACGTCCTTCAGTATGGATGCACCTTCTTGACTTGGTACGGTACCGACCAACTTAGCTCGTTAACTTAACTTATCATAAAGTAGCATAAAATTTCTCTTTCTTTCTCATGAGAAAAATGAATGCAAATGATCATGATGTATTCATGTCGTGCTTCATTATGTCATGCTTGATATGTCATGCTTGATATGCTTATTCATAAATACTTTTCATGCAGTGTATCATTCCAGTCTTTGAAAAGCATGAGTTTCTACTTACTATTTTCACTTACAAACGTAAGCTCCTCTTACCTTCGTTCCCTTGAGCACCTGAATTGTACTTGCCTATAATTGGGTCATACTAGTGTTATTAAAGGTTCACTAGGCGTATAAAGTAGTCATTCAATAACTCATACTTCATCATACAAAAACATCCATATTCTTGACCTCTAGTTGGTCATCTTACAACACAAGATATTTTCTTAAGTGAAAAACCTAATAGGGTCTCCTAATAGGTCAATAGGAAACTTAGAAACTTAGGAAAAATTTCGTGAAATTCAAAGAAGCCGCTCGAGCGCCGGTCGAGCGCTCGTCGAGCGTAATGCCTCTGCATAAAAGTGTTAAGGGACGCTCGAGCGCTGGTCGAGCGTCAGTCGGGAGTAACTCTCTGTGAAATTGTTGAGTGACGCTCGAGCGCTGGTTGAGCGTCGGTCGAGCGTGAACTTACTGCATAAAAATTCTTGAAGGATGCTCGAGTGCCAGTCGAGCGCCTGTCGAGCGTCAGTCCATTTTTCAGACACAAAACACACATTACACATCCAAAACACACGAAATTTGTCTTAACATGCTCTCCTCTTATAACCTCCTATTCCATACTTCTATTTACACCTACAAATCAAGACTTCTAACAATACCATGATTCAAACCCTTCATACAAATGTTATTGCATCTATTCCACTTCTTTTTGGTCTTTTATCAAACACCTAGTGTGCATCTATGTTTCTCTTGGGTTTTTAAATTCCAGATCTAACCATATTCACCATGGTTTTGTGCACAATCAATACAACTCTCTAAAACTCACTAGATCTACATTTTCTTCAAAGAAAACACATGAATCTAAAGGAGAAAATCAATCTAGACAAAAAACCAACACAACAACCATTAAAGGAAAGAACAGAAAATGAGAGAAATGGGTGATGGCTTGGTCGGCCAAGAAGGGCTGAAATCCCTCACCTCCTTCTCTCTTTTCTTTCTCTTCTTCTTCCTCTTGTTTCTTCTTCTTCTTCTTCTTCTTCTTCTTCTTCTTCTTCTTCTTCTTCTTCACTATTCTTCTTCTTTCTTCTTCTTCTTCTTTCCTCTTTGTTCGGGTGAGCTAGGGCAATTGATTTGTGGGAATGGGGGGGATTGCCTTATACGTAAAGGGGCTTGGGGGAAGGGAAAAGGCAAAATTGCCCTTCCCCCCTTCTTTCCCTTTCTGCCCTCCATTTCTCCCCTCTTTTCCTTTTCTGCCCCTCATGAAAACTCATTTTTCTTTTCTGCCACTCCCACAATTAACTCTAATATGTCTCCTAATTTTGGTTCCAAGGATTCTCATATTTCCAAGGCTAAAGCCCCTAATTAAAATATTTCCAAATCTTGTAACTTAGGGACATTTTCCATTAATAAAACAATTTCATCAATCTCAATTGCTCAAATCTAATGGCAATTAATATAACAGTCAGATCCTTGCTTAAAACTAGCTTAAAACTTATAAAAACATTAGGGGAAAAAAATCACCCTAAACATAACTTGAAATTAATTTATCCATACATACATCCTCAATAAAATTCCTTTACACTATCTCTTACTCAATACTTTATATCATACCATGTCTGGGCTAATGTCTATCAACTTCCCACCATCTTAACCTCAAGAAATTTCTTAACTAAGCTTATACAGCTTTCCTCAATGTTAGGGTTCACAAGTCTTCCATTGGAACTCCAAATTCATTATATATGGAATTTTAACTGGTCCTGCTCGAGCGCCAGTCGAGCACCGGTCGAGCGCCAACTTACTGTCCAACTCACTGCGTAGAATTCCCAAGGGCCGCTCAAGCACCTGTCGAGCGTTGGTCAAACGACAAGGCATTGTCCATCATATTTCCTTAAGGCCGCTCGAGCGCCTGTTGCCCGCTGGTCGAGCGCAATGTCACCTAAAAACAGGGTGCTAAAAATCTTCCTGTTCCAACACCCCAATTATGATCCTCCAATTATTTCACTAAATCCCCAAATACTCAACTTCAATATTGTCAAACTACAAACAACATATCAATTCAATTAAAATTATAGATGCACAAAACACTAGGAAAATCTTCACCTGGACATAACCTTAGATTAATTCCCCTATACCTGCCTTCCGCAACAATTAGAGCACATCTTAAGGAGTCATAATTCTTTTACAAAGATAGAAAAAGTTGGGGTCTCACAATGGCCAAGTGTATCACTTTGGAGAGCTCTAATTTTATTTTCAAGAAAAAGGACGGAAGTCTCCGGATGTGTATTGATTATAGGAAGTTGAATAAGGTGACTATAAAGAATAGATACATATTACCTTTGTATTGATGACCTGTTCGATTAAGTTACAATAGGCACAGGTAGTCTCAAAGATTGACTAGAGATCGAGGTATCATCAGTTGAAGGTAAAAGAAGGAGATATACCCAAGATGGCTTTTCGGATGCTATGGTCACTAATTCTTGGTGATGCCATTTGGGCTGACCAATGCTCCGGCCGGATTTATGGATTTGATGAACAGGGTGTTTGAAGGAGTTCTTAGATAAGTTATGGTTGTCTTTATAGACGATATCTTGATTTATTCAAGAAATAAGAATGAACCTGAGAAGCATCTAAGGACTGTTTGCAGATTCTTTGGGAAAAGAAGTTGTATGCCAAATTCTCTAAGTGTGAATTTTGGTTGGAGCGAGTCTGATTTTCGGGGCATGTAGTTTCACGGTAAGGTCGATGTTTTGTTTAAATGGCCGAGGCCTACAAATGTGAAGGAAATAAGAAGTTTTCTGAGGATTTTAGACCGAAATGGGGACCGTGACGTACGAGTTGGCCCTACCCATGTTTTAGGGTACGAGCCTTGTACATTAAGGGAACCTTACATATGTAGGAGAACCGATAAGGGTTAGACAAAAAGGGAGCAACAGTTGAGGACAAAGACCAAATTCCGAGGACGGAATTTTTGTAAGGAGGGGAGGATGTTATACCCCGAATTTATTTCTATCATTGTAAAACATATGACCCTTAAGTTTGTGCAATAATTGTTGAGAAAGACATATATGATCGAATTAATCTAAAACCACGACTAGGTGGGATTTTTCCCTAGCATTTTTATGCATCCTTAATTATAATTGAAATGTTAAATTTTTGTAGTTTTAATAGTATTAAATTTGAGTATGTGGGATTGATTAAGCTAATCATTTTATTGTTGGAGTATATCCCTAAGTTTGAAAAATTTGGAAGAATTTAATTAAGGGCTCGATTTTTGAAAAATGAATGATTTCTAGAAATAAAGATGGGAAGGCATGTTAGGGTTAGTTTATGTAGTAGCAGAAAATAAAATAAAAGAAAAGTGAGGGAGAAAAAATGGGAACTCACGTTAAGAACGGAAAGAAGGGGGGAGGGCAGCTTTGTCTTTTCCTCCCCCAAGCCATTTCACGCCACTTTTTCTCCCCCTACCACATTTTTTATTTCATTTTCCCTAACACTCATTTGCCCTAACACCCTCACACACCGATGGAAGAGAAAGAAGAAGAAGAAGAAGAAGAAGGATAAAGAGAAGAAAATAAAGGTAGAGTTTCGGCCCTTTGTTGTAAAAATTATTCTGTTGGGCGAATGAGGTGGATGTTGTGATTTCTTTTGAACTCTTTCTTAAGGTCGTGTTTGCTGTGATTTGCTGGTGAATGAGGAACTTGGAGGACATGGTTTGGCTAGATTAGAGTATGGGTTATTGTCTTTGAAGATTTTAGCATGAATGTGGGTGATGTTGAAGTTGGGAGAAAACACTTGCTGTTGGTTATCGTATTAGGTTGTTTTCTCCTTATCTACATGTTTTCTTAAAGAAGTAGTGTAGATCTTGTATGAAACCATGAGGAGATATGGCTATATCTGGGAAATGGTTCAAGAGAACCATTTATGCACCCTAGGTGTTTGATAAAAAGACCAAGAGAAGAGGAATAAATGCAATAGCTTAGTTTGAGGATGGAATCATGCTTTTGTTGTAAACTTTGCATTGAAGTTGTAAATGTAGAAAGAATGTGAGAGAATGGTTGCTGATATGAGATGTTAAATTAGCCTTGGAAGTTTTCATACAGTGAGTTGGCGCTAGACCAACGCTCGAGCGAGGATAGAGGAAAATTGGACAGACACTTGGCTCTCGACCGGCGCTCGACAGGCGCTCGAGCGGGACCTGTTAAATTTCAGATATATTGAGTTTTTGAATTTCCTATTGAAGGTGTGTAAGACCCTATCATTGAGGCTAGATGTGAGACCCCGAAAAATCAGTACGTACTCCGTTGTAAGCTTAAGGATGTGGTGATTTGTTTTGAATTAATGGAGGCCATGGTATGATCTAAATTTAATGAGCATTATGGAATTTCAATGGATGAGGTTTAAATTTTAAGGTAGCCAACTTTAAGTTGCTGAATTTTTATTTCTTTTCAATATCCTTGATTATTTTAGAAGGATTATCTTATGGATGTTGTTATTGGGCTGCTAAGAATTTTATGTTGGGCTTTAAAACCTAAGGCAATGGGCTGATGATGGGCTACTCCTACTTGGCCGAATATTAGGTGTAATTGGGCCATTGAAATTTTGTTTATGGGCTGCCCTAATATTTGAGATAGTAGGCCCTTTGGATTGTGATATTGGGCTGCTATAAGACTTAGAATATTAAGTGGATATTGGGCCTTTAAATTTATGATAATGAGCTTTAAAATAATCATGAAAATAGGCTTTAAAGTCATGGTATTGGGCTGCCATGAAGTTCATAATGATGGGCCTAAGGATTTAAGTTGTTGGGCCTTAGCCTTTGGGCTTATGAATTAGAATTTAAGCTTGTGATGTTGGGCCTTGGACCAATGATAATGGGCTGCCTAATTATATTGGGCTTTAAACTATGATGATGGACTACCATTAAATTGTGTTGGGCTTTAAGGACTTAGGTCATGGGCCTAGTTTCAATGATTCATGATATTGGGCCTAACTATAAGGATTGGTGTTATTGGGCTTGTGATTGGAATTAAGGTTTAGCCTAATGGGCCTTGAATTATGATGTTGGATTAGCAAGCCCATTAAGTAACCATGAACCCATTTAGTTGGATTTCAACCAAGTGAACTAGACTAGTTCTAAACCAATGGAGACAAGGGGACAAGATGTGACAATTGGATGCAAGTAAATTTGGAAGAAAAATCTCCCATTTGACTGAACCTAAGGCCATGTTCATGCTCCCTTGCTTTTTGGCTTTTCATTTCACACCCATCACACTCCCTTTTCACTTTATTTGTGTCACTTCACTTTATTTGAGTCATTTTGGTCGAGCAACACAAAGCTAAGACAAGAGAAACACAAAGCTAAAGAGAGAAAGGGAGAGGAGGAGAGAATCAAGGGTGAACCGAAAGTTTTGAACCAAGAAGTGAGGTTTTGAGCTTGAACCAAGAGGGAACTTGTGAGAGAGGAAGGAGAAGAAGGAAGAAGAAGAAGGAGGTAAAGAAAAGGAGAGGTCTTGCAAGGAAAAAGGAAGGGAAAGCAAGGAGACAACAAGGTAAAGTCCGAATCTCACCATTTTTCCTTGTTGGCCGAACTCTTTGTGGTTGGATCTTGACATTTGTGACTTGATGTTGTTGGATCTTGAACTTAGAAACCCTAGGTTATGTGTAAATGTTAGATCTGGCCATGTATGCTTGAGATCTAAGTTTGAATGTTAAGGAAATACAAGAAATGAACAATGTATGTTAGATGAAGCTTAGATCTAAACATGTGTATTGTTTGGTTGGTTATAAGTTGGATATTCCCTAGATCTATGGTTGTTGATGTGTCTAAGGTATAGATCTGGTCATGTTGGTTGGATATGATGAAGGTATGGGATTAATGCATGCAAGTTAGGTTATAAAATGCAAAGGATATGCATGTTGTGATTTTTTAACATGAAGGGTTGTGTTATTTGGATGATGGCCGAATATGGTATGCCCTAGATCTTCAAATATAATGTTGTTCAAGTGTAGATCTGATTATTGGCCATGATGTGTGTAAGTTTAGTAACCTTATGCATGAAATTTAACCATGAAATGTGAAGGATGCATGCAAAGCAAAAGAACCGAAGAAAAATCTAGTTGTGTTGTGATATTTTGGTGTTGACCGAATGATACAATGTGTGATATCTTGTGTTTGTGTCTTGATTTTAGATCCTAGGTTGTGAAATTGTTGAATGGAGGATGGGATCACCATTGGAGATGAAGTTGTAATTAAAGAACACATAAAATTGGTGTTGGCCGAATGTCATGAGGAAGAGAAACCCGAATTGCAAGCTTGTAACAATTGGAAATTATGTTTGCTTGTGATGAATAGATAAAGTTAGGGTTGTGGCCAAACGGATTAAAAGATGTTAAGGCTTAGAGGATCGAGTTAAAAGGATTAACAAGCCTTGTGATGTTAAGCATGAATTAAGGATGCAATTGGGATGAATGAGCTTTGTCCGAAATTTATTGAATGCAAGTGAAGTGTAATGGTAAAGATATGGATAGCAAGAGAACCTTGATCACATAAGGAGAAAATACAAACCCAAATCAAGGTTAATGTCTCGGGTTGATAGGTTTAATATCCAAGCCAAGGGTTGTTAATGGTTGAGGTTAGTGATTTATTCAGGTAAAGATTTAACCGAATTGAACACGAAGAAGGTGAAAACAGCAACCTTACACGTATCGAAGGACAGTTTGTTACAAGTACTTTGGGGAATCAAGATTTTGGCCGAATGATCAAACCTAGGTCTTATGTTATAAGTCGTCTTACACATAAATAAACTCATGAATGATGTGGTTCAATGGTTCGGGTAGCATTAGTTAGTATGAATAACAGAGTCTAATGGTATCAAAGCTATGAATGGAAATTGCAAGTAAGATAACTAGGTGCTGGCCGAACCTTATGAGACAAAACGGAAGTCAAGTTGTAAGGATAGAAGAAGCCTTAACTATACTATGCGAATATGAAATAAAAGAATGTAAACAGGTCAATCAGGCATGGGAAGTGATGAATTTAGAAACGATTAATCTTAATGCACGAAATGAAGGAAATAGTTAAACTTGAATCTTAGTACGATTAGCTTGCTGATTAGAGTTCTAAGTAAGAATGGAAATAAATTACAATGGAGATAAGTGATTAGATAATCTAAGCTCTAATCAGTAGCTGAAATTGGAGGAATGAATGAGGATTTGAGTGACCGAGAGATTTGTAGTATTAAGAAGTTAATGTATAATTTCACGTAAATTTTCAGATATGAACTTTGAAACTAAGATGGTATATGATACGTTGTATGCTCTGTTGGGAACCATCGTGATTGATGGAAGTATAAGGTTAAGAAGTGGACAAGCAGAGAAGTCGTGCGATGTGTCGACACCCTGGTCCTATGTGACGACACCATCAACATTAGGTTTCCTTAAACAGTTCATAGAACCGAAGCGTATCGATCTTTATCTGATACTCAGTATATTGAGAAAGAAGCCTATTCTTTGTAGGCAAAGAGCCAAGTGAGAACCGAGAAGATTGCAAGGAGTACTGTAAGTGAATCTTACCCGATTTGGAAAACTGGAATGATACACTGCATGTTTTATTCTGCATGGCAAGATGTTTTTAATACATATGAAATGTATTGCATGAAGAATGTTTCAAGTACGCATGGTATTTCGAACATGTCATAGCATGACCATTTGCATGAACGCATGAGAGAGACGTTTTGATGCAAATGAAATTACGATGTTTTCAAGAGTGGCATGGCATGTTCATTTCATAGAAACATGAAAAGTCGTTTTATGCAAATGAAAGAGAATTTATGTTATGATTAAGCCCGGAGGTTTTGGTTGAACCCGTACCAAGTTAAGTGAGGTTCGACATCCATGCCGAGGGACGTTGTTCGTGAAGGATGGATGGATGGACGCCCATACCGAGGGACGTTGTTCGTGAAGGATGGGTTAGTCCGTGAGGTATGTGCAACCACACCGAGGAACGTTGCTCGAGAAGGTGTGGCACCTCCAAGGGTCATGTCTAGCCACTGAAGGACGAATGCGAGAAGGTGTGCTAGCTTGACCGTATGTAAGGTCTCCAAGGGAAATAGGGGACAGTTCCAATGGGAATAGCACAACCCTGACTTCAGGGGGGTTAAATGGAGCAAATAAGCCCACAAGTATGAATAAGAGATTTTCAAGGGCCTGGGGCCAATTTCAAGTACAAGTTATGAAAGAAATATTTTCAAGGGCCTGGGGCCAATTTCGAGATTTGAAATGCATTGGAAAAGGCCAAGAGTGGCAAGAGATTTTAGTGCATGACATGTGCATCACGGAGCATGCATATGCATCATGGTTTTTATGCACTATCTCATGACTTACAGTTATGCATTTCTTTTCTTAACTCTACAGTGTATTGAAGTATGTATCTTTTTAAAGCCATGTTTTACCAAAGTTCATGATTTAAACTGTTGTTCCTTACTGAGTCTTTCGACTCAAAGTTTTTAAATCGTATCATTCCAGATCCACAAGATAACTGGGAAGCAGAGGAGTATCTCACGTAGAAATCCTGGAAGTTTGGGAATTGGAGCCGGAGTTGGTGAACTCCGAGGTAGCACTAGTGAGTGCTAGTTTTGATTGAGTGGCAGTATGTTGCCCTAGTACGTTTTGTATAAGTTTGTGAACAAGATGCAATGTATAGACTTTTCTGAATTTTGATGCGTATACCGAGAGGTTGTGATCATTGAGCTTGTATCTCAGCCAACATGTGGATCCTGAGTGAGCCATCCTATGTGTGTAAAAAAAAAATTTCGCTGTAAGAGTTAATGTAAGTAAGAACGCTGGAGTGTTCCCGGGGAATGCTCGCGGCTGTCACGGTCCCTGCGGGATGGCGTTCGGGGCGTGACACTAGATGACCAAGCCTAGTTAAGAAGTTTATTTAGGATAAGATGGTAGGAATTCGATATCCATTAACCCAGGCATGGTATAATGTAAAGTATTGGATAAGAGACATTAAGCTAGATGGATTATAGGTTGCTGATTTGGCTTGAGATACTTAGCATGAGATGTTATTGACGAATTTCATGTATAGGCTTCGAAATCAATGATGTCGATGGGAAGAGTCAGTGTACTTAGTTATTATGAAGTGAATTGCATAGTAGTCCCATTAGCAACCTTATTGGAGATGTTTGATGTCTGTCTTTAATTGTTTTATGAAAGCTAAGTAAATAAATCTTTTGCAAAATGAAATCATATTTTCAAAGATGCGTACTTTTGGAATACCGAAATGTTAATAGGTATTTCTTCTCGTGTGTCCTATTTGAATGTTTATCCGTAAGCATTAAGTAACGAAAGTAACACGCTTGTAGGGTAAGACCCATTCTAAGGTCGAGAGGATCAAGGTAAGTGAAAACTTACTGTTTAAGAAAACTGGAATGATATACAACATGTTTTTATGATCAAGCATAACATGTTATTTTTATCAAGCATAAGAAGTTGTTTATAACTAAGCATGACAAGATATTTCTCATCAAGCATGGCATAACATACGCATTTGTATGAAAGCATGAAAGGCGTTTTTGTGCAAATGAAAGCATGAAAGTTTTACGAGATATTTGTTATCAAGCATGACACGTCATAAGCATTTGCATGATTTTCTTGAAAGAAAAAGAAAGATTTGTGCAAATGAAAGAAAGAAAGTTTTATGACAAGTTAAGTTAATGGGCTATGGTCGGTACCGTACCATCAAGAAGGACACTCATACCAAAGGATGAATGCGAGAAGGATGAGTGAATCCTAGAGCTAAGTGCAACCACATAGAAGGACAAATGCGAGAAGGTGTGGACCTCCAAGGGTCGTGTCTAGCCGCTGAAGGACGAATGCAAGAAGGTGAACTAGCTCGACCAGATGCAATGTCTCCAACGGAAATAGGGGACAGTTCCGATGGGAACACACAACCCTGACTTCAGGAGTTAAATGGAGTGCAAGTAGCCCACAAGATAAGAATTGGATGTTTTCTAAGTTTGAGATCTTTACAAGTGCAAGTACAAGTTTTCAAGAGTAAGTGCATGTGCATATGCACACATGAGCATACATGCACATCAAGAAGTCATGATCATGCATGAAGTACTTTATCTTTACAAGTGCATAATTTCAAGTTACGCTCCTAGTGCATGATTACAAGTTCATGATTTCAAGTTATGTTTTCAAGCTATGTTACTAGTGCATGATTACAAGATTATGAATTCAAGTTCATGTTTACAAGTTTCAAGTTCATGCTTAAATGTTCAAATTCAAGTTTACATGTTTACAAGTTCAAGTTTACAATTTTACAAGTTCAAGTTTATAAGTTCAAGTTCATGTTTTAAGTTCATGTTTATAAGATCATGTTTACAAGTTCTTTTCCTAACTGAGTCGTTTAACTCACAGTTTTCAAAATGTATCATTCTAGATTTGCCAGGTGACAGGAGTCCTGAGGATTTCCTGACTTAGTAAGAATTAGATTGTAATGTCGTTGGTCATAGGCCATTGGGAATGCACTCGGGTCAGGAGTTGGAGAATGAACAAGAAGCCCTAAGAGTGCTTGATATCATACTGAGGCAGCAGATTGCTAAATAATAATGTAAGGTATATAAGGATTCGAGATGTAATGTAAAGATGTTATGAGTAAGTCAATATAAAGAGGTTTTGATGGAATCCCTTAGGTCATGTACCTCAGCCATGCAGCCATACTATGTAATTAAGATGCTTACACTATTACGGGAAGTCATTTTGTGTAAGCAGACGTTTTTGTAAATCTCCTTGGCCGTCTCTCTCAGTTGTATGTATATAAAAAAAATTCCGCTGCAAGATTAAAGGAAAACACAGGAACATTCATTTAGTGGATGTTCGCGGCTGTCAATAACCCATTCAGACTAGCGTTCGGGGCGTGACAACTATAGATCATTATAACACAATAAAATGCAGAAGAAAAATTACCTTGAATAATTCGGCCACTAAGAAAATATTAAAATTTCACTAACTTGACCTCACAACCATAATGAAATACTTAAGGAAAATTTTGGAATCAAAATACCAGAATCATTGTAACTTAAGTTTTTCTCAATTTTTTTAACTCATCTTCTATAGCATGGATCCAACTTTGATCATCCTTAGCCTCAAGAAAATTCTTAGGCTCAAGTTGAGAAAGTAAAAAAAAAAATTATTAGCTTGGTTTAATAAAGAGCGAGTGCTTACCCCTTTTTTAACATTACCAATAATTTGCTGGAGATGATGACTTTTGACATATTTCCACGACTTTAGTAAATCATTGTTGACTTGTTGAACATCTTCTTGTGATTCTTGAGACTCTTGCTCTTGTACAAGTATTTATTTTGTGTCCTCATTTATGACAAGTTTTCAACTTCTTTGTCAAGATCTATAATATCTTCATCATTTATTTTCACAAGATTGTTAGATTCGTCAAAAACTACATGGATTGATTCTTCAACGACCGATGTACGTTTATTAAAAGGATGATATGCTTTACTAGAGGTTGAATAGCCAAGAAAGATACCTTCATCCGCTTTTGCATCGAGCTTACCCAAATTATCTTTGTTGTTGTTGAGCATAAAGCATTTGCATCCGAAAACATGGAAGTAACCAATTTTGGGTTTTCTATCATTCCATAGCTCAAATGGAGTTTTCTTAAGAATAGGTTTATTCATGCAAAGGTTCATAAGATGAAAACTTGTGCTAATTGCTTCAGCCCAGAAGTAGATAATTTAATAATTGTTGGCTTTTGTGCACAATCCAGATTTTGATGATTTCAATAAATAGATTAAGATTATAAAATGGACATCTTCAAAGACAAAGACGATTTTTAAAGATTTCAAAACACCCCAAACAAACTCCAAACCTTTCATATAATTATGGGAAGTAAGTCTTTAAAATTGGGTGTTTAAAAGTGGTCAAAATCATGATTTTAAAATAACCGGACTATGTACTTAAGTTGAAGCGGTGGACCGGACTTCGACCGCTCGTTATAGCGGTCGACCGGTTGATTTTTAAAAAGCATCGTTGAGCTTCTAACAATATGACCGTTGGGGTAACGGTAACTTTAAGCGGTTGACCGGTTCATGTAGGGGTCGACCGGCTCATTTTTCTATTTATGCTATGTATTGTTCTTGAATTTAAATTTTAAGGGGTTGTTGTTTGGCCAATGTAAGATGTTAAAATGATTATGGTATTTTGAACTATAAGTTTTCCTTAAGTATTTTCATTATGTTGTGAAATCATGTTAGTATAATGTTCATTATGACCGAATTACCTCAAGGTAAATTTTCTTCATGAATTAATTTTCAATTGGCCTATTGTATTGGATATTATTATGCTACCATGATTTATTAAATTAAATGCCAAGAATATTTGGAGTGTATTTTATTTCTTATAGATGCTGAAATTTCCTAAGTAAATTCATATATTAAAGTATGAATCATGATTGTGAATTTTAATGTATGATTACCTTATGCTCCATTAGGAAGCCTTAAGCTTCAATAGGAGAACTAAATGATAAGTTAGTGTGCTTATAAAGTAGTCCATGTGAAAGAGAGTAAAGAAAAATAAAATAATAAACAAATGAAAATCAAGAGAAGTGGAGGATTCACGTGAATGGCAAGAGAGGTGTTGAAGTGGCTGTTAAGGGGGGAATTCATGTGAAGGGCTTGAAGTCAAAGAGAAAATGAAATAAATAGAATAGGAGAAGAGACAAAAGCGGAAATGGAGTTGAATGCAGCCGACCATGTCACCCGATGGCCTTAGGCGATACAAACTAAGCTCTCTTTTTCCTCATTTGGTCGAAGATTGGCCTAGTTTCATTCCTCTTTCTACACTTCACGCCTCTCACACCACTCAGCACTCATTTGGTTCTTTCACCTCTCTCACTTCAGCTCATTTTCTTCTTGGCCGAATTCTTTTTCATCTCTCCATAGCATTTTCTCACCCTTCACGCCACTTCCAGCAGCTGCTCTCATCTCACCTCACCTTCAGCCTTAGCACAGCACCCATCTTGCTCTCACTCAACCATTTAAGCCACACAAGAGAGAAACTGAGAGATAGGGTAGAAGGAGATGCTTGAACCGAATAGAAAGAAGCTGAAATCCTAGGAGGAAATCAAGGTAAGGAAAATCTGACCCATATTCTTTTTCCTTGAGCTTTTCTCTTTCCTTTTAGACTCTAACCATGTGTGTCTTAATGTTAGGTATTCTTTGTCATCACTAGTGACCAGCCTTAAGGTAAGCTAGGGTTCGGTTTTCTCTTGGAAAAGACTCTGTTTTGACCGAAAGGGCTTTTCCTTCTTGTGTTCATTTATCCTTTGAAAATGCTTGAATCATAGATCTGATGTTTGGTTGTGATTATGGTGTTGTGATGTTAAGAAGGTGTCGGGGAAAAGGATTAGGCCGGGTTGATAAAAGAAGTGGTAATGTAGTTGTTGTTGGATTATTATCATGCATGTGCAATGAGATTAGATAGGAATATGATGCATCCATGTAATGCTAGTTGTGGCCGAATGGAGTGTTTGTGGTAATCTTGGATTTTTGCTTTTAAAATGCGATATTAGTCATGATTTTGCTGTGATATGGCCATGGGTTAGATTAGATAGGAATTTGAAAACAATGTTGCTTGGAGATTGAACATGCATGTAATGAATTGTGTGGGTTTGATGTTGGTCAAATGAATCAAGCTAAAAACCATGCTTAAGTCGTTGGTTTAGGGATTTGTTGGTGACCTGTTTTTAGGTATCATCACGCTCGAGCGCCCTTAAGAAAAATGTTAGACAAAGTCGTGCCGCTTAACCAGCGCTCGACAAGTGCTCGAGCGGGCTTACGGGATTTCTTACAAATTCATAGCGCTTAACAGCCGCTCGAGCGAGGCTAAGATAAAGTTGGACAAAGACTTGGTGCTCGACTGGCGCTCAGCGGGACCTGTTGAATTTCTGATAAATGTTGAATTTTTGAGTTTCCTATTGAAGACTTGTGAAACCCTATCATTAAGGCTAGCTGACCAAAACCAAGTTAAGGAGTTTATTGAGGTTAGGTTGGTGGGAATTTGAAAGACATTAGTCCATGCATGGTATGATGAAAGGTATTGAATAAGGGATATTAAGTTAGACGTATTATAGGTTGTTGTTTTGGCTTTAGATAATTAGTATGAGATGTTGTGGCTGAATTTCATGAATAGGCTTTGAAATCAATGATGTTAATGGGAAGAATCAGTGTACTTAGATGATATTATGTTGATTACATAGTGGTCCATTTAGTAACTTTGTTGGAGATGTTTGATACTTATGTTTGATTGCTTTTCTTCATATTGTTTTATGAAAGCTAGTTAAAGAAATATTTTGTAAACGAAGTCATACTTCAAAGATACTTACTTTTGGAAAACTGAGAACATTTATAAGTATTCGTATGTTTGTTTGATTAGTTCCCTAAGCGTTATGTAACGTATGAAACTCGCTTGTAGGCGAACTTAATACCGAAACTCAAGAAGATCCAGGTAAGTGGAGTAAGTAAGAATTTATTTTTATGAAAACTGGAATGGTACACAACATGGTTTTTCATGAACAAGCATGACATCACAAGCAAGCATGACATGACATGAGTACTTGCATTTGCATGATTTCTAAAAGAAGTTTTATGCAAATGAAAGTTTTATGACAAAGTTAAGTTAAGGGGCTTTGGTCGGTACCGTACCATCAAGAAGGACACCCAAACCGAAGGAGGAATGTGAGAAGGATGAGTGATCCTAGAGGTAAGTGTAACTACACTGAAAGATGAATGCGAGAAGGTGTGGACCTCCAAGGGTCGTGTCTGGCCGCACTGAAGGCCGAATGCGAGAAGGTGGACTAGCTCGACCAGATGTTATGTCTCCAAGGGAAATAGGGGACAAATCCAACGGGAACGCACAACCCTGACTTCAGGGGTAATGGAGCGTATGTAGCCCACAAGAGAAGAAGTGAATACTTTCCAAGGACCATGTGTCATTTTAAGTACAAGGGCATGTTTTCAAGTGCAAGAGCATGTGCATAAATATGAAGCATGCGTGTACATCTAGCTTTATCATTACTCATGATTTTCAAGTTCAAGGCATAAGCTCATGTTTACAAGTTACATTTTCCCTTACAGAGTCATTTGACTCACAATTTTCAAAATGTATCATTCCAGATGTTTCAGGTGAAGGCAGTCAAGACGGTTATCTGTCTTGAGAAGGGAGACTTCTTTTGTATTTTGTTGTTGTGTCTATTGATCGATGTGATCTGTCACTTAGGAAATGTATAGTATATGTGTTATGTAATTAAGAAGCTACTCGTCTTTTGAGGTCATTTATGTAGTTAAGTTATGAAGTATTCTTTGGCCCGTCTCTCTTTCAGTTTTATTCCGCTGTTAAGTATGATTAAGTTCACTGGAGCTTTCTTTTGAGATTGTTCGCGGCTGTCATTGGCCCTACGGGATAGCGTTCGGGGCGTGACATGTGGCCTATAAATACACATCCACAATGTCCAAAATTAATAACCAGCGACCACATATCACTTTTACTAGAGAAATATTCTAAACCTTCCTATTCTACACTTCTCATATCATTCACACAAAACACACTTTCATATCCTTGTCTTTGTGTGAATAAAGAGATAGAGCTTTTCACTTTTATATCTACTCTTTGAGAGAGTTTTTGTTCTTTAATCCTCATATCAAGAGAGTCGATTCATTTGGTGAGGTTGTTCACTAAAGAAGAAGCTTAGAGAGGTTATATCTTAAGCTTGGTGGGGTTGTGAGTGGTGAGCCCAAAAATCACTTCTAAGGGTTTGAGTGTTGAGCCCCGGGAAAACACTTGTATGGTTCTCTAGCACCCGGAAGCTAGAATGTATGTTATTTCAAGAATAGTGGGAAAACTTCAAGGCTCGGTGAGGGAGCTTGAGGGGTGAATGTAGGCGGTTTGCCGAACCACCTAAAAATCACGTGTTTGCTTCTCTATCCCTACTCTTTACTTTTAGCACATATTTACTCTTATTGCATATTACATACTTGTGCTAAATTAGGCTTTATTTTGCAAACACGTCTTTGGGGGTTTTAAGCGAAAAGTTTAGAAAATTAATTCAACCCCCCTCTTGGGTTGCCTTAATCCTAGGACTTACAATAATCACATCTGAGTATTGCTTTTTGTGATACCCCAAACCTTTTGAGTTTCTTTTGAGACTCTTATGTTACAGTTTTCCTTTTAATACCATTAGTAATTTTGTGTTCTTTTCCTTAGTATTTTTTATTTTCTAAATTTGTGCCTTGTTTAATATTTACAATATAATTGCTTATAGAATTTTCTTCCTTTAATTTTTATTTTTTTGAATTAAGATCACTATTTTTATTGCAATCCATATGTTTAAATTTTCTACTTTATTTTATTTTATTTCCTTGAATATTTTAGGGTGCTTTGGTTAATTTTTAGTATATGGCCGAATTTCCCTTTTGTTTAAATATTTTATTTTTAACCTTTATTTTAATAAATTATCTTTCCTATATTAATGTGATTTCATTTGCTTAATTTGCTTTTATTATTTCAGGTATTTGATTTTATTGGAGCTTGATTATTTTGTAATGCGTGTTTAATTGCATTTAAAAACTATTATTAAGGCTAAGTTATATATATATATGCAAAAAAAAAAAGAAAACAAAAAGAAAAGAAGCTTAACGTTTGGAGAGGGGGCGTGTCCCACTCTTCCAGCAAGGCGACACTTGCGTGAATCTCCTTCACGCAAGTGGGAAGCCTTTTATAAGACAAACAATATGGTTTAAAAAGAAAAGGCATTGCTCATTCGAAGAAGGGGCAGAGACGTGCGATAGAGAGAAGATAGTGATGCTTCGTTTGGCATTACCGTGAGAAAGAGAAAGAGAGAGAGAGAGGTACAGAGAGAGAGAGAAGCTAAGAGAAAGAGAAACATCCAGAGCTAGCCAGGGGAAAATGAAGAAGAATAAGAAGTTGAGGAGTAAGGAGAAATAGGTTGCTGCCGAGTAAGAGAGCCGAGTATGTTTGGATCCAGTTTTGAGAAACAGTTTTTTGTTTCCTTGGAGACGTTGTGACCGCGCTTTTTACTATGACTGCTGATAGCTTTTTGTTGCGTCTGACTCAGTTGGTAATGCTGCAAACTATATACTGTGCCTCTTTCGGAATCTAACTACGGGCCAGTTGCTTTTGTAGCTGTAGGTTAGTTCACGAAATGCCTCACGTCACCAACAATGTATATGGGCCAGTTGCTTTTGCATCTGTAAGAATGGTCTGGATCGAAGCTTTTTGATTAGCATCCAAGAAGTAAGATAATGGATCTTTGTTTCATGTTACGTTAATTAACTCCTTAAAATGGAAATGAAATCCTTTTCATGCCTGCACCCTATCGTCCCCGACAAGGTGAAGGAGCACACTTCATTCATCGCGATCTCTCCTGTATTTATTCGCACAAAAAGGATGGAGTTATAAGAGGAGGTACCCTGCATGTCCTGAATATCCATTTGATTCTGGAACGTTGTAGATAATTTAGTGGACCTGCCTTAAGCATCGGAAACCCATTCACATCCCCTGGGTAGTCATGCCAGCTGAATATAGAATTATTTCACTTCTTCCCCACAACATTTCAAGAATAAATTTCATGTCATTTCATTAGTTGCATTATCACTTCACTTTACATTGCTATGTAAAATTCGAAAAGTACCATACATTGCTTCAGTGGCGAAACCAGGAATGCAATCGAAGGAGGACAAACTCCTAAGGGAAAATTACAAAAAACAATTGCTAAATAATGCAAAAAAATGTCTTAAGAGTTAAAATATCAAAAATTAAGGACTAGAAATATTGAAATACGCTTACTGTACTATTTGTTGATACTCAAATGTGGCAATTGGATCCAATGAGACTGCATCTTCTGAAAACGTTGCAAAATAATTTTCTCATTAGTTTAAAAATTTCTCTCTCAATGTAAATCACCATACTATCATTCATTCATTCATCTTTCATCTATTGAACACGAGCTTTCTCAAGAGTGGAATAATCTGGATATCCAGAATCCACCACATAGTAATAACCTGGCATAGAACTTGTCAGTCTCAAAAGTGTACGTAAAGTTCGATAATACCTCAATAATGCACCATTATTATGTATTAGAATGTGTTGATGTACCTTAACCTTTTAATTCATACTGAAATAAAGATGGAAGCAAAACTGTTTTTTACCCAACTTCTGTTATGGTAGTGTGTATCGTGATTCTAAAAAGTAATTTTGTGATCTAAAAGAGAAATGATATACAATATAGTTTTTTAATAATATTAATATTCAATAAAACATCTAGTATTATTAAGTTAGAGATAATACAAAATTTTACATTAATAAATTCAACTACTTCACTTATTCATTTGATCATTTTGAGATTTATCTCACTTTAAAAAATGACGTAATAATTTATATATATATAACAACTTAGGAGAAGTTGTATAGAAAATGTTATATATATATATATAAAAAGTTATATACTATTATTTGACAATATATATATTTGTCTACGTATAAAATAAATTCTCTGGTGTTCACTACTTGAATTCAATTATCAAAAAAATACTTGGTGACGTGAGGCATTTCGTGAACTAACCCACAACTACAAAAGCAATTGGCCAATAGTTAAATTCCAAAAGAGGCAATGTATATAGTTTGCAGCATTACCAACTGAGTCAGACGCAACAAATGGTTGTCAGCAGTCATAGTAAAAAACGTGCCCACCACGTCACCAAGGAAACAAAAAACTGTTTCTCAGAACAGAATCCAAACGCTTGGGTTTTGGAGAATTTTCTCTTTCTCTTGTTCTACAATACTCGGCTAGATTGTGACATGCAAGTGTTTCCTTGTTGCAAATAAGTCCTTATCAAGCTTCGGAAGCTAAGAAGAGCATAGATAAGGCGATTAGAATTTCTTATCTAATAATAAAGGGACTCATGAGCCATTTGTTGAGACTCGAACATTTTTCTTGTTAAATTTATTTACGTGCGCTATTAGATGGTAATTTCAGTTGCATGTTGTGAAGGATAGGTTTTGAGATGTTGAAAATGCACATACGATCAGATTATGGGTGGAGGTTTAAAAGGAAAAAAAAATTATGTGCCTTAGATGTTTGATGAAAAGTATAAGAGAAAAATAAAGAGAAGGAAATCTTGAAACCAAGTCTAGGTAAGGGGTAGATTTTTGTGCTTTGGTATGGGAAAAATCTGGTGTTTTAGTGAATCTTGAGCATGTTTACGGTTGCTTTTCTTGAGAAAGAATGATCAACATGTCGGGTATTGGGTTTTGTGAGGAGGTTATGCCCTTTAGATGCTTGCTTGTGAGGTTTAGGTTGTAGATCATCCATTTTGTAAGTTTATTATTCTAAATCCATAAAAATTAGATTAGTTGTGAAATGGTAGCTTAGATGATTAGTATTGTGCATTCAAGGGCCACGACAGTGGCTAAGAATCATATTGGGATGAATGGGGTGGTCACGAGTTGGCCTTGGGTGATGACTATGTACAGGCATGTGTGATTTGTACACTTTTACTTCATCCTTATTATATTTGAACATAAATTACTATGGAGTTGAGTTCTAGTGCATTTGATGGTGTAAATGGAAAAGATATGAAGAATAATGATTGTATCACAATTTTGTTAATTAATCACTTGAGGAATTTCCAAAATTGCACCATTTCCACTAAAAAATGAGAAAATTATTATTTGGGCATTAGTAAGGGGCGAATTTTTAATTTTGACAAAAGCAAGTGCAATTCAGTAAATTTAAATGTTTTCTCTCCTCTCACCATATTTCCATGTTTCCCTATTCATATATATAATTGGAATATTTTCTATAAATTTGACTTCTCCTTTTTTACGTATTGCATATGAACAATGGAGATGAAGTGAGCTCATGGAAGTGAGAGGGAGGCTGAAATCAAAGAAAAAAAATGCTCGAGCGGTTGTCGCGCAGCGGTCGAGCGTGAAGAGTCTATTTGAAAGTCTCCAAGGGCGCTCGAGCACTGGTTGAGCGTGACGCGTTTGACGTGTTAGACGTCCAGCCCGTTTTATTTTAAGTCTCCTTTACTAGGGCATTTGCGGAAATCGAAAAGGGCAATAGGGCATTAAATATCGCACGTCCATCGATTTGATCACTTTATTAGAAGACGTGGATTAATGTCAAGCGATGTTTATTCGACAACTATTTGCGTTTATCTAGTTTCAACTCCATCTCATGCTACGTTTATTATCATGTTTTTCTTGTTAGCTCTTTGTTAATCTTTTAGCATTTACATTGATCATAACTCAAAATCTCAGTAATCATGGATGGTATCCAAGAACTCGACCTTTCCTTTTGTAAATATCATTTTAATTGTAAATATAACATAGTTTTCTTTTATTGTGATGATGGTTGGAATGAAAAATTGAACACATCGTTCCTTGTGGAGATGATCTAGGACTTCCCTAGTATTACTTGAAAACCTCCTACACTTGGGAGTAATTCTGTCACGCCCCGAACGGCATCCCGCAGGGACCGTGACAGCCGCGAGCTATCCCCCGGATGGCTCCAGCGTTCTTACTTATTTTCTTACTTGATTACGGCGGAAACGTACAGGATCGCGAGGGGTTTGAGCAAATACTTACATAATCAGGGTTCTCATTAAATTCATACAAAACAAATATTTAAACATATTAGAACCCAATTAGTGACGCTCATGTCACTATCAACAAAATGCGGAACTTAACATCTTGGGCATCTAGGTCAGGTAGTCCTCCTGACTCTCTTCACCTGATACATCTGGAATGACAAGTTTTAAAAACGTGAGTCAAAAAGACTCAGTAAGGGAAAAACGTAAAACTTAAATCATGCTCTTGACTCATGCTTGCTTAATCATGAAAGAAAGAAAACTTGATAATTGATGCATATGCATGCTCATGAATTATGCATATGCTCTTGTTTAGTGTTTTCGGCCCCAGGCCCTTGAAAACCACTTTCTTTCATACTTGCTTGTAAAATTGGCCCTTGGCCCTTAAAAATCTTTCTTTCGTACTTGTGCCCTTGTTGGCCTTATCATAATTATTTCATGTCTTTTACTTGTGGGCTCGCTCCATTTGACCCCTGAAGTCAGGGTTGTGCGTTCCCTTCGGAACCGTCCCCGAATTCCCTTAGAGACTTTACATCTGGTCGAGCTAGCCCTTGAAGTGGCCCCGGGCCTAATGGCTAGACACGACCCTTGGAGGCACCACACCTTCTCACTGTCCTTCAGTGTGGCTTGCACAGCCTCTTGGATTCACCCATCCTTCTCATAAATGTCCTTCGGTATGGGAGTCCAACTTGATGGTACGGTACCGACCGGTGCCCCTTATATTAACTTATCGTTTCATAAAACTTCTCGTATTCTTTCCATAAAAATCATTGCATAATTTTCTTCTTGAAAAATTCATGCAATGCACATGTCATGTCATGCTTGCTTAAAATTCATGCTTGTTCATGAAATTCATATCATGTCATGCTTTCTTAAAATTCATGCTTATTCATGAAACGATGCAGTGTGTCATTCCAGTTTTGAAAAGAAATACTTACTGTACACTTACAGTATCCACTTACTCTTGGTCTTCTTGTTCGTATATACAGACACGTGGATCGCCTACAAGCGATTCAAATATTCTTTTAGACTTTAAGAATTATGAAATCATTTCTTTTGAAATCAGTCATCAATCGAAGATATATATATATATATCTATATATACATATCACTGAAATTTATTTAATTACAAAATAATTATTTTATTCTTTTCCTTAAATATTCAAAACTTAGCTTATTAAATCATTAATATTTTTATTGAAATAAAAATATATTTATCCGTGTACATGTCTC
Organism: Myrica gale; assembly: GCA_963930655.1. Classification (NCBI taxonomy): domain Eukaryota; kingdom Viridiplantae; phylum Streptophyta; class Magnoliopsida; order Fagales; family Myricaceae; genus Myrica; species Myrica gale. The sequence continues at coordinate 8,397,680 of OZ005619.1, read as the reverse complement.
GATTAGGGTTAAATAATACTCATAGGTTTAGATTTAAACCTAAGTCTCTTTTTATTACACGTACTACATTAAACCTTATATCTAACTATTAATAAATTATTCATGATTAAATCTTAACTTAGACTTTAAACCTCAAATAAAACCCGAGTAAAACTTAACTAGGGTTCCAATAATATTTAATAAAAGATCATAGCTCTACAACATTATTCCAACTAGCCTAACCCTAATTTCTTATCCAACACAACAATGAAAATACCTAAATTATAAATTGCACTTAGGGTTAACTTCTTGCAACTTTCGGCCACTACCATTTATGCACCAATTAATCACAACTTTTCTCCAAGGGTGATCCCATCCTCCAATCAACAATTTTCACAACCTAATATCTATAAATCAAAACACCAATACCATACACCATACTCATGGCATTCGACCAACTCATGTTTTTACCCAATGATTAGTTTTCTTTTATTTCCTTCAATATGCATGCTTCCAATACTTAACATAATCATCTACTATGCATTTAAGGTCATAAATCTTGCACATGTTAAGTCCAATGTCCAGATCTATACATATTCAAAACTATACATAAAAATCCACATAGCTCATTTTCGGCCATACCCAAAATGTACCCTTTTTCATGCTAAAAATCATATCATGCATATCCTTTGCATTTGTGACCTAACTAGCATGCATACACTTAATCTTTTTATCAAATAATTCCATCAACAATAGATCTACTCTTTATTCACACTAATATCCATAGATCTAAACAAGATATCATTTTTCATCACCCAACATATCAAAAACTTAGATCTAACTTCCTTTAACTTGCATTGTTCTCCATTTGCATTTTTCTTCACATACAACCTTAGATCTAGGGCTTCCATGGTTAGATCTAGCATGTAAACAACTTAGGGTTCCTAAGCATCCAAGATCTAACAATATCAAGGCATCTATCAAAATAAAACTTCAAGATCTTATACATAGGCCATTCGGCCACTCATGCTAACCCAACAAAATCATTTTAGCCTTACCTTGTTGTTTGTCCAAGCTTGAGCACCTAGAAAATAAAACATCTATGGTTAGTACTTATGATGTTTAAGGCAAGAACATCAATGAACAAATCTTACCTTCACTCTATACCAACTCTTCCTATCCTTCTCCTCCTTCAAAGATTCGGTCCACCCTCCTTAGAAATGACCAAGCTTGGTTTAAAAGAAGCTCTATGGTGGTGAAGAGGACATGGTAAGTTTGAAGAATAATGGTGTCAAATGACTAGGGTTTTCAAGGTAGGACTTTTGTCTACAACAAGAGAGATTTACTTGGCTTTTGGAATGGGTTTTGGCAAGCTAGATGGAAGTGGTTTAGAGGCAAGATGAAATAGAGCAAACCTTGAACATTGCATGAGAGATTCGGCTAAGGGAAGCAAAAGGGAGAGAGTTGTGTAAGCTTGTAAGATTCGGCCAAGAGAGGAGAGGTTTGAGAGTGAAAATGCTTGAGTGTTTAGGTCAAGAGAAAATGTGTGAGATTGAGTCTCCCAAAGCATTTGACATAAAGCTTTAGAGTGAAATGACAAGAGAGCAAAAGAAAGAGGAAGAGGGGATGGATGGGGTGTTGGCCGACCAAGCTAAGGCCCTTTGTCTTCTCTCTCTTTCTTATTTCTTTTCACCTTTTTCTCTCACATCAATTGTCTCCAAAAGCTTGTCTTGCATTTTGAAATCCTTCTCTCTCTCTTCCCATTCATTTCCATCGACATTCACTCCCTTTTCTCACTTTTTCTCTTCTCTTTTCACTTCCATGAGTTGTCTCATCAATTCTTACACACTTACACCTTCTTACACATCTCTTACACATCACATGGCACCTCATTTTAGCTTTCAAATTTCCTCTCCTTGCCTTTCACGTAGAAGCCCTCCTTTGCTTAGTTTGGTTGCTTTTCAACCAACCTAGTTACTTCCACATTAATATGCAACTAACTTTCAACTTGGTTTTCACTTATCACCTAACTTATCACTTTATAAGCTCTCTTACTTATCTATCCATTCCAATAGCTTATCACCTTACAAGTATGATACCTTATCATGTGATAATGGCCTTATCACTCTAAAGGTTTCCTAGCTTATCATGCTTGCTTATCACTATGATAAGCAAGTGTGCTTATCAATTAAATCATTTCTAAACTTATCACATAACTACATAGCTTATCATTGAATATTCATATGGAAATTCTAATAATATAGAATACATCATAATATTACATGTCACATACAATATTTAATCCATGTATTCAAAAGAATTTCATTATTTAATCTATTAATAATTTCGGCTTATACAAGGAAATTATTTAAGCATAATTCAAATTATATGGTCCATGAATCATATTAGGTAAAAATATTAATTTGTAAAAGAGGAACTTACTTGAAATTTTCGGCTCTTAGTATAATATAATTTATACTTGCATAAAATGGCATATTAATTATTTAAGGAGATTTTATGAAATAAAATCCCATTTTAATCGAAATACCATAACATAAAAATTAGGCCATACATTGGCCAAAACATAGCCCCATTAAGAAATAAAAAACTATTACATCGGAAAATAAAATAATACATAAGCACTTACGTAGGAGAAAATCGGGGTCTCACATTCTCCCCTCCTTATAAAAATTCCGACCTCGGAATTTCTTTTACCACCAGAAATTTTGCCCTGATTGCGTAGGTGTAGGACAATGGGGATTGGGACGAACATTAGTGTTTGTCCCACTACTAATCTCTCCCTGGTAAACGTGATCTGGGGAATTACTCCCCGTCCAAGAGTGCGATCTGATTCCTTGACTTGGTTCCTCTAGACTAGGGTCATGGATGACGTTCTCGGGTGGTCCATGAAACCTAGGTCTAGACTCTACTTCCTGTGACGAAAAGTGGGTCTCCGATCCAGCGTCTTGAGCCCTAACTCTTCGACGGTGTCGGTTCTCGTTACATCGCCTAGGTGTACACTCACGTCTCGAGTTACTACGCCTAGGTCTTTCTTGGGATTGTTCTCTAGTCTCACTAGGTATCGGATGTTGTTCCATGGGGTCTTCTTTCGGATCCTCCTCTGGATCCTCTTCCGGATCCTCCTCTGGGTCCTCTTCCGGATCCTCTTCCGGATCTTCTTCCGGATCTTCCTCAAAATTTCCGGGTAACATGGTCCTTAAGGGAATGGCGTTTATTGGCGACTCTGGCCAATAAATACCCTCCAGATATCCAGAACAATCTGGAGATAAGGGTTGACCCCACCTGGAAGGTCCAGGTTGATCTGGTGCTGGGGGTGGCGGGGGCTGGTAGGTCCCCGCCATACCTTGCTGCCAATACGTTACGTGGGTTTGGTACGCTCCTCGGGGGTCCCCTCTATCCGTCTCATGTGATGCGTGAGTCGGAGCCTCATGGCTTCCCGACTGTCTCGTCGAACCTTGGGTTCTATGATTAACCCTGAACAGGCTTCGATACTCGGGTGCTGTCATCCTTCTCTGAGAAGGTGTTCCCGAATGCTGGGAACGAGGGGGTCGACTACTCGGCGGCATCTGACAACATAATGCAACGGTCAGTCATGTATATATACAAAATATCATCATGTAACACAAAGAATTTAGCATTCTTTATGTAAGGAAGTCAAGCACAAATATCAGACAATAATACTCATACAAGCCCAACATTCAATCAATAGGGAAGGAAATAAACATTCGGATCCTATTCTCCTTTTAACTGGGGGTACTTCTCGTACATATCACTTTCCAACTCCCAAGATGCCTCCTCTACCCCATGATTCCTCCATAGAACCCTCACTAGCGGTATCACCTTGGTCCGCAATTGTCGCTCTTTTCTATCGATGATCCTTACTGGCTCCTCCACATAGGTAAGGTTTTCCTTGATTTTTTAAGGGCTCATATTCTAACACATGGGTAGGGTCTGACACATACTTTCGTAAAAGCGATACGTGGAACACATCATGTACTCCTGCAATTGATGGCGGTAAGGCCAGTCTATACGCCATTGGTCCCACACGCTCTAGGATCTCGAAAGGTCCTATAAATCAGGGTTGAAGCTTCCCCTTCTTCCCGAATCGTGCTACCCCCTTTGTTGGAGAAATCTTTAAAAACACTTTACTTCCTTCCTCAAAGGCCAATTCTCTTCGCCGGTTGTCCGCATAACTCTTCTGCCGACTTTGGGCCGTAATAAGTCTTTCTTTTATCAACCGAATCTTCTCTTTTGTCTGTAAAATCATCTCTGGTCCCAACAGTCTTCCTTCTCCTACTTCATCCCAATATAATGGCGACCTACACCTCCTTCCATACAAAGCTTCATACGGTGCCATGCCAATACTTGATTGGAAACTGTTGTTGTATGCGAACTCTGCTAGCGGCAAATACTGAGCCCAGCTTCCTTTGAAGTCAATGACGCATGCTCGAAGCATGTCTTCCAAAATTTGAATGGTCCGCTCCGATTGGCCATCCGTCTGTGGGTGGAAAGCAGTGCTAAAATTCAACTTAGTGCCTAGGGACTCCTGCAATCTTTTCCAAAACCTTGACGTAAATCTCGGATCCCTATCCGACACTATGCTCTTTGGTATGCCATGGAGCCTCACAATTTCTTGGAGATAAACTTCAGCTAGCCTTTCCGGGGTATACTTCACCCTGATGGGCAGAAAGTGGGCTGACTTGGTCAATCGGTCCACTACTACCCATATTGCATCGTAGCCAGCTGTCGTTCTCGGTAGCCCTACTACAAAATCCATGGCTATTCCTTCCCACTTCCATTCAGGGATCTCCAGAGGCTTCAATGTTCCTGCTGGCCTCTGGTGCTCTGCTTTCACTCTTTGACAAGTCAGGCATCGAGCGACATACTCCGCTATCTCTCTCTTCATATTCGGCCACCAGTAAACTTTCTTGATGTCTTGATACATCTTCGTTCCTCCAGGGTGGATGGTATAGGGCGTAGTATGCGCCTCTGCCAAAATCAACTCCTTGACTCCCCCATCACCAGGGACACATATTCTATTCCGGTATCTCAGCACTCCATCCCTATCCTCAAAATCGGGATCATTATTCTTCTCAATCCTTTCCCTAATCCCTATTATCATCGCATCGCTCTTCTGGGCTTCACAGATTCGCTCCTCCAGCGATGGTTGCAATGACAGCCCTGCGATGGAAACATACCGGTCGACCAATACAAGCGTGATCTCCTCTCCTTTTAGATCCTCCATGATCTCCTTAGCTACTACCTCTACGACACTTGTTTCAGCCGACTTCCGGCTTAAAGCATCAGCCACCACGTTAGCTTTCCCAGGATGGTAGCTAATGGTGCAATCATAGTCCTTGATCAACTCCAACCAGCGACGTTGCCTCATATTCAGCTCCTTCTGAGTGTTGAAGTACTTGAGGCTCTTATGGTCTGTAAATATCTCGCACTTAACCCCATAGAGATAATGCCTCCATATTTTCAGAGCATGCACGACTGCAGCCAACTCCAAGTCGTGAGTGGGGTAATTCACCTCGTGGGGCCTCAGTTGCCTCGATGCATAGGCTATAACCCTCTTATCTTGCATCAACACACACCCAAGACCTTGCTTTGAGGCGTCTGTATAGATCTCATACTCCCCATGTTCCGAAGGTAATGCTAACACCGGGGCAGTAACCAGATGAGCTTTTAGCGTCTGGAAACTTTGCTCACACTCGTCTGTCCAATCGAACTTAACGTTCTTCTTGGTCAACGAGGTCATTGGCATAGCTATCTTTGAAAATTCCTTGATAAACCTCCGGTAATACCCTGCTAATCCCAGGAAACTTCTTATCTCCTTAACATTTGTAGGTCTAGGCCATTTGAAAACCGCATCAACCTTTCCGGGATCTACAGCAATTCCTTCTCCCGACACTACATGCCCTAAAAATCGGACTTGCTGCAACCAAAACTCGCACTTGGAGAATTTAGCGTACAACTTCTTCTCCCTTAGGATCTGCAAAACAATCCTGAGATGCTCCTCATGCTCCTCCTGGTTCCGAGAATAAATCAAAATATCGTCTATGAACACCACCACAAATTTGTCCAGGAACTCCCTGAACACTCGATTCATCAAGTCCATAAATGCGGCCGGGGCATTAGTTAATCCAAACGGCATCACCAAAAATTCATAATGACCATATCGGGTCCGAAAGGCCGTCTTTGATATATCTCCCTCCTTAACCTTCAACTGGTGGTAACCTGACCTCAAATCAATTCTTGAAAATATTTGTGCCCCCTGCAATTGATCGAACAAATCGTCAATGCGAGGTAGCGGGTACCTATTCTTCACAGTCACCTTATTCAACTCTCTATAATCAATACACATCCGGAGACTTCCGTCCTTCTTTTTCACAAACAGGATCGGTGCTCCCCAAGGCGACACACTCGGCCTTATAAATCCCTTCTCCAAGAGATCTTCCAACTGGACCTTCAGCTCCTTTAGCTCTGCCGGAGCCATTCGATACGGCACCTTGGAAATTGGGACTGTCCCAGCTTCCAATTCAATTCCGAACTCCACCTCCCTATCCGGCGGTAACCCCGGTAGGTCTTTCGGGAATACATCCGGAAACTCAGTCACTATTGGGGTTTGGTCAAACGCAGGGACCTCGTTCTGCGTATCGCTTCGCGTATCACTTGCCCATACTAGAATTCCCTCGTGCCCTCCTTGCAACAATCTCTTAGCTTGCAGGGCCGAGACAATTGCTGGCTTCACTCCATCTTCCTCATACCGGTAAAACAACAATCCGGTCTCCCCTCCTTTTGGAACAAGACCTTCTTCTCATAGCACCGAATATTGGCACCATGCTTCGACAACCAATCCATACCTAGGATGACATCAAATCCTCTCATCTCCATAACTATCAAATCAGCCAACATGACTTGCCCTTCTACTACTATCGGATAGTCCTTCACCATCCGGCTACACTCGACTCTTCCCCCAGCGGGCGTTGACACAAGGACACCACAATCCAACAACTCACTATTTAAGGCATGTGTCTTGCAATATGCTGATGCAATGAATGAATGCGTGGCCCCTGAATCAAACAGAACTAGGGCTTCCCCCTGGGGCAAAGGCAACTTACCTGCCACCACTCGGTTCTGGTTCTCCGCGTCCTCCGGAGTCATTGCATATAACCTCGCCTGTGTTGGGCCTCCCTGCCTCCTTGCATTGTCCTGCTGCGTGGGTCGGGGTGCTTGGTTTGAGCTGCCTGCACTCCTACAGTCTCTGGCGAAGTGACCAGGCTTCCCACATTTGAAACATAAGCCCTGCCTGCACTCCCCAGGGTGTCTCTTGTTGCACTTGTTGCACAGAGGAAACTGATTTCCTCCGGCATTCTGAGCTCTACCAGGCCTCTGGTTTGGCCTCGGGTTCGGCCTCTGGTTCGACCTCTGAGGCTGCCTCTGTGATGGCTCTGGCCTACTTTTCTTCCAGGGCATCTGCGGAATGGTTGGGTTGGAAGGAGCCTTCCTCTTTTGCTGGTCATGATAGACTGCTATCCTCTGCAGTCCTCTCTCCACTATCACTGCCCGTTCAATTACTTCTGCCAGGGTTTTAAGGTTGTGACTATACACCCTGTCATAGACCCGTGGGTGTAACCCTTCCTCAAACTTTCGGGCCTTCCTTTCCTCATCGGGCACCAAGTACGGGGTAAACCGCACCAGCTCCATGAATCGGCCTGCGTATTGCTCCACCGTCATGGCTCCTTGGGTTAGGGTAGCGAATTCCCTTGCCTTCGCTTCCCGGGTCGTCCGTGGGAAATAACGATCTAAAAATTCTTGCTGGAACCTCTCCCAGGTTATGGGCTGCTCTCCCAGCTCCTATTCCAGCAACACCTTCTCGGACTGCCACCACCTTTTGGCATCCCCTTGCAGCTTGAAGGTAGCATAACTTAACTTTTGGGCCTCGGTACACCGCAAGACCTCAAGTAGCTCTTTCATCTCCACCAGCCAATTTTCTGCTAGTATGGCATCTCCCCTGCCGTTGTACGCTGGCGGGTGCTGGCGGTTAAACTGATCGAACGTACACCCCTCAGGGCGTCCTCGGGCCCCTTCAGCATGGGCACCCGGCTGCACGTGCTCGGCAACTAGCTGAGCCATGTGCCTTAACACATCCTCGGTAGTAACTCCGGGAGCCTCAGACTCTTGATTTCTTGTTGGCCTCCTAGGTGCCATCCTGCACTTCAACGTTATCGTTCAGCTTAGAACAACCTCAACCTCATAAATTCTCATCATACTTAACCCTAAACGTGCTATCTCATGCTTTAGGGTTTAGGGTTCTACTTCGTTCCCTATGTTCTACGACTCTACCCTCCGATCCTCTGATACCAACTTAACTGTCACGCCCCGAACGGCATCCCGCAGGGACCGTGACAGCCGCGAGCTATCCCCCGGATGGCTCCAGCGTTCTTACTTATTTTCTTACTTGATTACGGCGGAAACGTACAGGATCGCGAGGGGTTTGAGCAAATACTTACATAATCAGGGTTCTCATTAAATTCATACAAAACAAATATTTAAACATATTAGAACCCAATTAGTGACGCTCATGTCACTATCAACAAAATGCGGAACTTAACATCTTGGGCATCTAGGTCAGGTAGTCCTCCTGACTCTCTTCACCTGATACATCTGGAATGACACAGTTTTAAAAACGTGAGTCAAAAAGACTCAGTAAGGGAAAAACGTAAAACTTAAATCATGCTCTTGACTCATGCTTGCTTAATCATGAAAGAAAGAAAACTTGATAATTGATGCATATGCATGCTCATGAATTATGCATATGCTCTTGTTTAGTGTTTTCGGCCCCAGGCCCTTGAAAACCACTTTCTTTCATACTTGCTTGTAAAATTGGCCCTTGGCCCTTAAAAATCTTTCTTTCGTACTTGTGCCCTTGTTGGCCTTATCATAATTATTTCATGTCTTTTACTTGTGGGCTCGCTCCATTTGACCCCTGAAGTCAGGGTTGTGCGTTCCCTTCGGAACCGTCCCCGAATTCCCTTAGAGACTTTACATCTGGTCGAGCTAGCCCTTGAAGTGGCCCCGGGCCTAATGGCTAGACACGACCCTTGGAGGCACCACACCTTCTCACTGTCCTTCAGTGTGGCTTGCACAGCCTCTTGGATTCACCCATCCTTCTCATAAATGTCCTTCGGTATGGGAGTCCAACTTGATGGTACGGTACCGACCGGTGCCCCTTATATTAACTTATCGTTTCATAAAACTTCTCGTATTCTTTCCATAAAAATCATTGCATAATTTTCTTCTTGAAAAATTCATGCAATGCACATGTCATGTCATGCTTGCTTAAAATTCATGCTTGTTCATGAAATTCATATCATGTCATGCTTTCTTAAAATTCATGCTTATTCATGAAACGATGCAGTGTGTCATTCCAGTTTTGAAAAGAAATACTTACTGTACACTTACAGTATCCACTTACTATTCCACTTACTCTTGGTCTTCTTGTTCGTATATACAGACACGTGGATCGCCTACAAGCGATTCAAATATTCTTTTAGACTTTAAGAATTATGAAATCATTTCTTTTGAAATCAGTCATCAATCGAAGATATATATATATATATATATATCTATATATACATATCACTGAAATTTATTTAATTACAAAATAATTATTTTATTCTTTTCCTTAAATATTCAAAACTTAGCTTATTAAATCATTAATATTTTTATTGAAATAAAAATATATTTATCCGTGTACATGTCTCGATTAGGGTTAAATAATACTCATAGGTTTAGATTTAAACCTAAGTCTCTTTTTATTACACGTACTACATTAAACCTTATATCTAACTATTAATAAATTATTCATGATTAAATCTTAACTTAGACTTTAAACCTCAAATAAAACCCGAGTAAAACTTAACTAGGGTTCCAATAATATTTAATAAAAGATCATAGCTCTACAACATTATTCCAACTAGCCTAACCCTAATTTCTTATCCAACACAACAATGAAAATACCTAAATTATAAATTGCACTTAGGGTTAACTTCTTGCAACTTTCGGCCACTACCATTTATGCACCAATTAATCACAACTTTTCTCCAAGGGTGATCCCATCCTCCAATCAACAATTTTCACAACCTAATATCTATAAATCAAAACACCAATACCATACACCATACTCATGGCATTCGACCAACTCATGTTTTTACCCAATGATTAGTTTTCTTTTATTTCCTTCAATATGCATGCTTCCAATACTTAACATAATCATCTACTATGCATTTAAGGTCATAAATCTTGCACATGTTAAGTCCAATGTCCAGATCTACACATATTCAAAACTATACATAAAAATCCACATAGCTCATTTTCGGCCATACCCAAAATGTACCCTTTTTCATGCTAAAAATCATATCATGCATATCCTTTGCATTTGTGACCTAACTAGCATGCATACACTTAATCTTTTTATCAAATAATTCCATCAACAATAGATCTACTCTTTATTCACACTAATATCCATAGATCTAAACAAGATATCATTTTTCATCACCCAACATATCAAAAACTTAGATCTAACTTCCTTTAACTTGCATTGTTCTCCATTTGCATTTTTCTTCACATACAACCTTAGATCTAGGGCTTCCATGGTTAGATCTAGCATGTAAACAACTTAGGGTTCCTAAGCATCCAAGATCTAACAATATCAAGGCATCTATCAAAATAAAACTTCAAGATCTTATACATAGGCCATTCGGCCACTCATGCTAACCCAACAAAATCATTTTAGCCTTACCTTGTTGTTTGTCCAAGCTTGAGCACCTAGAAAATAAAACATCTATGGTTAGTACTTATGATGTTTAAGGCAAGAACATCAATGAACAAATCTTACCTTCACTCTATACCAACTCTTCCTATCCTTCTCCTCCTTCAAAGATTCGGTCCACCCTCCTTAGAAATGACCAAGCTTGGTTTAAAAGAAGCTCTATGGTGGTGAAGAGGACATGGTAAGTTTGAAGAATAATGGTGTCAAATGACTAGGGTTTTCAAGGTAGGACTTTTGTCTACAACAAGAGAGATTTACTTGGCTTTTGGAATGGGTTTTGGCAAGCTAGATGGAAGTGGTTTAGAGGCAAGATTAAATAGAGCAAACCTTGAACATTGCATGAGAGATTCGGCTAAGGGAAGCAAAAGGGAGAGAGTTGTGTAAGCTTGTAAGATTCGGCCAAGAGAGGAGAGGTTTGAGAGTGAAAATGCTTGAGTGTTTAGGTCAAGAGAAAATGTGTGAGATTGAGTCTCCCAAAGCATTTGACATAAAGCTTGAGAGTGAAATGACAAGAGAGCAAAAGAAAGAGGAAGAGGGGATGGATGGGGTGTTGGCCGACCAAGCTAAGGCCCTTTGTCTTCTCTCTCTTTCTTATTTCTTTTCACCTTTTTCTCTCACATCAATTGTCTCCAAAAGCTTGTCTTGCATTTTGAAATCCTTCTCTCTCTCTTCCCATTCATTTCCATCGACATTCACTCCCTTTTCTCACTTTTTCTCTTCTCTTTTCACTTCCATGAGTTGTCTCATCAATTCTTACACACTTACACCTTCTTACACATCTCTTACACATCACATGGCACCTCATTTTAGCTTTCAAATTTCCTCTCCTTGCCTTTCACGTAGAAGCCCTCCTTTGCTTAGTTTGGTTGCTTTTCAACCAACCTAGTTACTTCCACATTAATATGCAACTAACTTTCAACTTGTTTTTCACTTATCACCTAACTTATCACTTTATAAGCTCTCTTACTTATCTATCCATTCCAATAGCTTATCACCTTACAAGTATGATACCTTATCATGTGATAATGGCCTTATCACTCTAAAGGTTTCCTAGCTTATCATGCTTGCTTATCACTATGATAAGCAAGTGTGCTTATCAATTAAATCATTTCTAAACTTATCACATAACTACATAGCTTATCATTGAATATTCATATGGAAATTCTAATAATATAGAATACATCATAATATTACATGTCACATACAATATTTAATCCATGTATTCAAAAGAATTTCATTATTTAATCTATTAATAATTTCGGCTTATACAAGGAAATTATTTAAGCATAATTCAAATTATATGGTCCATGAATCATATTAGGTAAAAATATTAATTTGTAAAAGAGGAACTTACTTGAAATTTTTGGCTCTTAGTATAATATAATTTATACTTGCATAAAATGGCATATTAATTATTTAAGGAGATTTTATGAAATAAAATCCCATTTTAATCGAAATACCATAACATAAAAATTAGGCCATACATTGGCCAAAACATAGCCCCATTAAGAAATAAAAAACTATTACATCGGAAAATAAAATAATACATAAGCAATTACGTAGGAGAAAATCGGGGTCTCACAAATTCACTAATCATTTTTAGTTGAGTCAAATAATAGTACCGTATATGGATTCATTTGAGTCATTTGTGAGGCTCAAGGGTGAGTTTTAATTATAATAGACATACAAACTATTCTAGAGATGTGGATGAAGGAGAGTAAATTCACCTCTAAGTTAGTTGGTCCTAGATGGAAGCTTATGACAGAATGTAAATGTGGAGAATTTCTAGTTTTATGCAGAATAGTTATGTTATATTTGTTATTTCGGTGATGTTGTCTTTTTGGGTAAGTATTATTATTGTGATATTGTTATTTGGGAAAACTAGTTTTGAGGCACCTGTTATTACACATATGACTAGATTTGTAACGAATTGTAAATGAGCAGTTTGAGAGAAAGTTGGTCATGACTCATTGCTGGTTTTGTACAGAATTTCGAACTTCAAGTGACTAGTTGGGTGCAAGCTTGGATGTTGACTTTGTGGATTAACTGTTACATGCAAGTGATAAAGATAAGTGAATCATTATGTGTAGTTTATGAGATGATAGGGTCTTTTTGTGAGGTTAACAAAAAATGCAGAACTTTAGGTTGCAAAGGATATATGTGTGATGCCGATATTTCATAGAAATAATTCTTCAGAAACTTTGGGTACATTATAGTAATTTTCTGTTTTATGTCTCTAAGTTTCAAGACCCGAATATATAGTTGACTTTTTGGGAAATAATTGTGGATGAGTTATGGAGTTTTAACATAGAAAAATGCTGTTGAAATCCTGTTCTTTAAAACCAGATTTACTAGTTTGCGGTTATGCACTTCCTAATGCTTTGAACTACTGTGTTAAGTTCTAATTTAATTTGTTAAGTTTATGAAAAATACAACTGAGGTTTTAAATCTAGAAAAATGAGTGAAGCTGCTGCATGATGAAGGGTATGATGATTAAAAGGAAGAAAATTTGCAGGAAAAGAAAAGTTTATGTTCTGTTTTACCTCTAACATATTATTGCAGAATTTCTGATCTTTTCGCACATCTATCGTCGATTGTGTTGCTTGTTGTTTATGGGATTGTAGTTTGAATATGGGGATGTTGGGATGATAACATTAGGCTACGATTAACGCTTTGATAGCTGTAAAAATAACAAAGGTCAAGGACATTAGTTGCTCGGAATTTATTGCAGAACGTTAATGAGGAGAAAATGTTAGTTTCTACAGAATTAGTATTTGGCAATATTTGGGAGCTATGAAAGTTGTTGAAGGGGATTTGCAGGAGAGTGATACAAATGTATATAAATTGCAGGGCCTAAAGTTATAAGGAGTACAACTAGAATTTTTAGAAGGAGATGATTATGATTTCTTTTCTGAATAAAAGAAAAAGAGGAGCAAGTTAGAGAGAATATATCTTGTTTAAATGTTGCAGTAAATTTAATATGAGGATAGCGCAACTAAATATTTTGATCCTAGAGGGTTTATAGTAAAGTTATAAGTTCTTACATATGAAATACATACATTTTTAATGTTCGAAAGCAAGGAGTTCGAGAGGATTGAGTCGTGGACATGATGCTGGAAATGTAATGCGAAGTTGGTGTGATATTTTATTTGACCTTTGGATGGTTTTTAGTGAAATTATACATTCTGTTCTATGGTTTCCATTCCTGTTCAGTGGTATAAAATAGTGAGATCAATAGGCTAGGTTGCTGGCAAGTAAAGTGCAGATTATTAAGTTGCGGAATTTTCTAGGTTTCTTCATAATAGCTATCTTGCATTTCATATTACTGTGATTTATTTTACCATTTTTATGTGAGAGAATTTTATATTATATCCCTATGAACTTAAAATATTTTAAGTCATACTTCTGGTGATTCCGATAAATATTGAGTAAGTTATGGATTTTTAAAAGTTCAGACGTCAAGCTGTCAGCAGCTTTGAGCACGTTCAGATTTCTTGTTCGTTCCAAATAATGTTTTAAGTGATCAATTTAAGTCCCATTTTTACGGGCTTGGTCTTGAATTTTAAGTTTATCAAAGAGGAACATTTTGAGATAAATTTCATGTGATTTAGAGGTGTATTGAATAAGTTTATAAAATCAGAAAATTTGAAAATTAATTTCGTGCAATTTGAAGCTGTGTTGTTGAAGTTATGAATTTTTGAAATTGGAGACGTCGAAGCTGTCAGCTTGGACGCCTTTAGCAACTTGCATTTTCGAATAAATCTTTTGAGTGATAAATTAGCTCTAAATTACCTGAAATTTTAATATGTTATAACATCGAGTGTAAAGATCATTTTGGCATCCAATTTTAATGGTTTCAGCAACCTTAAGATAGAGTTTTACATTGTAGAATCACTGCAGGTTAGTAAAGAATCATGTGTTATTTAATATGATGTATTAATTTTTAAATGAATGATTATTTCTTGCATCGAGTAAATCTCTAAATTATATAAGTGACGACATTAGTATGACTTATTTGTAGGTAAGACACCACCATAAGCTCGAGTGGATAAAGGTAAGTGGAAAAAATATATTTTCCGAAAACTGGAATGATACACATCATGGATATTTGTCATCGACACGTCCTGAGCATTTGCATTGATTTTCTCAAAAGGAAGAAAGGTAAATTTTATGCAGATGAAAGTGAGATTTTATGCTATGTTATGATATGTTATGGGGCTAAATAAGATGGTTGGTATCGTACCTAAGTAAGATCGAATGCAAGAAGGATGAATGACTCCTAAAGGCTCTCACTCCGAAGGATGAATGCGAGAAGGTGGGGACCTTTAAGGGTCGTGTCTAGCCATCAGGCCTGGGGCCATATCAAGGGCTAGCTCAACCAAAAGACATGTTCCCAAGGGAAAGGGGAATGATTCTGAAGGGAACGTACAACCCTGACTTCAGGGGTAAATGGAGCGATAGAAGTAGCCCAAATAATGATGAGGAGATTTTTAAGCTAAATTTCAAGTACTAGAGTCTCATGCATAGGACATGCATTTACTTTTGGGGCTGCATGTATATTTTTCATTCATGATCATGCTTAAGTCACACATATTTCAGTTCATTAATCATCTCTTACTGAGTCATTCGATTTATAGTATTTTCAACTGTATTATTCCAGATGATGTTCCAGGTGAAGAAACTTATTAAGAGAATCTAGAACCTGAGGGGGGCTGACAAGGGTACTCTCCCCTAATTCGCAATACATGTAGATCCTTAATCTTTGAAAGAGCTTATATGAACTTCTATAGTGATGTTGTTGTGGTATGTTTAGGCTACGAGACCAACTTAAGACTCTTAAGTAACTTATATTTTGAACCATGATGTAATCATAACTTATTGCCTTGAGTTATTGCATGGAGATTTACTTTCTAAATGTTTCTCTATATGTGTTATGCGATATAGGTATACGTTCTATTACGCTACGTAAGAACATCTGAGGGTTTGCATCTCAACTTGTGAATAAGAAAATAAATCTTGAGTAATAATTTCATAAACTAAGGTAAGTCAGATTTTCTGAATTAGTAATAGCAGGTTAAACAAAATCCGCTGCAAGATTAAGTTAGTTCGCTGGAGCGTTTGTTGTTGCGAACGCTCACGGCTGTCATTAGCCCCCTTCTGGCAAGCGTTTGGGGCGTGACACTTTTGGTTACCAACCAAATTATAACCAATCTCTCTTTTGTCAAAACAACATCTTTGGGAACCAAGTAGAATATCAATGTTTCTTTTTCGTTGAGTGAATCTTGCAAGATCATGAGTAATTGCATATGTGTTTTTTATTTATCTCTCAATCTCTTTCTTTTTATAGTCCTCTAGGCTTCAACGGTCTTCAATTAGCTTTATTGTTTGAATATTTTTGATTGAGCTAATGTCATTCTAGGATTTTTTGAAAGGTTTCAAAGTTTTTTTGAATCTTTTTTAATGAGCTGACGTCGTTCCAGGATTTCTGCAAAATCGTGGTATGTGTCGACACATGGTCAACATGTGTTGACACTTCAAAAATTGGTCTGGAAATATGCTCTCAGGAGATAGTGTAAGGTGTCGACACTAGGCTTCAATGTTTCAACACCTTGATACTTCAAAAAATTCGTCTAGAATTGTTGTTTAGGGTGTGAGTACAATGTGTCGACATCATGAATTCATCATTCTTTTTAGAGCGATCCTCATCTTCTTTTTCTTTCATCTTCATTTTCGAGCATTTGGATCTCATGTGTCATTAAGGATTTAATGAGCTCATCCAAAGGTAGCTTGGTTAGATCCTTGGCTTCTTGTATGACAGTCACTTTGGCCTCCCATGCCTTTGGTAGTGACCTAAGGATTTTTCTCACCAAATCGGAGTTAGTATAAGATTTACCAAGTGCATTCAAAGCATTTATAATTGTGGTAAATCTAGTATACATGACAGTAATGGATTCCTCGGGTGTCATTTTAAACAATTCATAATTATGAACAAGCATATTGATTTTTGACTCTTTAACTTGGCTTGTTCCTTCATGAGTAATTTCTAGAGCATGCCAAATTTCCTTAGCATTTGTGCAAAAAGATATTCTATTAAATTCATTTCTCTCTAAAGCACAATAAAGAATGCCTGACTTGGTCGAGCTAGTACACCTTCACGTAAACTTCCTTCGGTATGGATGCACCTTCTTGACTTGGTACGGTACCGACCGACTTTAACTTATTAACTTAACTTGTCATAAAGTAGCATAAAATAGTACTTTCATTTGCATAAAATTTCTCTTTCTTTCTCATGAGAAAAATGAATACAAATGCTCATGGTGTGCTCATGTCATGCTTGATGATGAGAAATCCTAAATTCTTCTCATACTTTCATTTGCACAAAACTTTCTTTTTCATGTAAATGCTTATGTCACGTCGTAATAAATCATGAGAATTCATGCTGTGCATCATTCCAGTTTTTCAAAACGTAAGTTTCCACTTACAATTTTCCCTTCCCTTCGTTCCCTTGAGCGCTTTAACTGCACCTTGCCTACAATTGGGTCATACTAGTATTATTCAAAGGTTCACTAGACGTATAGAGTAGTCATTTAATAACTCATACTTCTTCATACAAGATCATCCATATTCCTTGAATTCTAATAGTTCAAAAGGAAACTAAAATTTTCAGGAAAATTTCGTGAAATTCAAAGGAAGCCGCTCGAGCGTCGGTCGAGCGCTGGTCGAGCGTTATGCCTCTGTATGAAAGTGAGCGTTAGTCGGGCGTAACTCTCTGTGAAACTGTTGAGTGACGCTCGAGCGCATGTCGAGTGTCGATCGAACGTGAAGTTTCTGCGTGAAAAATTGTTCGAAGGACGCTCGAGCGCACTGTCGAGCGTCGGTCGAAGGGAAACCTTCTGTACAAAATACTTAAAGGACGCTCGAGCGCCTGTCGAGCGTCAGTCCATTTTTCAGACACAAATCACACATTACACTTCCAAAACATGCGAAATTTGCCTTAACATGCTCTCCTCTTATAACCTCACATTCCAGACTTCTATTTTACAATTACAAATCAAAACTCCCAATAAAACCATGATCTCATCTCCTCAAACAAATGCTATTGCATCTATTCCACTTCTTTTGGTCTTTTATCAAACACCTAGTGTGCATTTATGATTCTCTTGACATTTTCTCAAATCTGATGTCATACCTAACACTTAGGGCTTGTGGTTCTCAACAAGACTATCATACATACCACCTAAGGCTTCAATCCATATATTCGACCATACATGCTCAAAATAGATTTCAATCCTCTCTTAGGCCTTTTATCAAACACTTAAAGCACAGAAACAATTTCTCTTGAACTCTCATTTCAGATCTAGCCATATTTCCATATGTTTTTATGTAAAATCTATACTTCCATTAAATACTTGTAAGATCTACACTATCTATAAGAAAGCATGTATAGATCTACACTAAACTCTCATGAACACAAGGAGGAAACAACCTAGACAAACAACCATCAAAACAACAACCAACCAGCAAAAGGAAACAAGAAGAGAATGGGAGAGATGGCCAGCAGAGGTTTTTCCTAGAAAGGGCCAGATTTTTACCTTTGTTTTTCTCCTCTTCCTCCTCCTTCTTCTTCCTCTCCTTTTTTTCTTCTTCTTCTTCTTTTTCCTCTATTCTTCTTCTTCTTCTTCTTCTTCTTCTTCTTCTTCTTCTTCTTCTTCTTCTTCTTCTTCTTTCGTGCGGGTGGGAGCTAGGGCAAGTGTTTTGTGCGGTTTGGGGGGGTTGTGTGTGTCGCAGGGTTTGGGGGAAGGAAAAAGGCAAAACTGCCCTTCCCCCCTTCTTTCCCTTCTCCCCCTTCTTTCCTTTTCTGCCCTTCAAGAAAACTTATTTTCTTTTTCTGCCACTCCACAAAACTAACCCTAATATGTCTCTTCATTTTTTGTTCCAAGGACCCACATATTGTCTAACATATTTCCAAGGTTAAAGCCCTGATTAAATTCCTCCAAATATAGTAACTTAGAAACATATTCCATTAATTAAGACAATTAGGTCAATCAATCTCAATCCCTCAATTGTAACCATTTCAATAATATAACATTTCAATTCTAGCTTAAATCTCATAAGACGCTAGGAGAAAATTCCACCTAAACATAACTTTAGATTAATATAACCATACATACATTTATACATAATACATACTTAAGAGGTCATAAACATTAAATTAACAGAATTAAAAAATTGGGGTCTCAAAGGAAAGCCCTTCAACTTTAGTGTTGAAGCCAACAGTTGCCACTCTAACTCAAGATGGTTAAATCTTGTATAAATAGCACCAAACTTGAATACCAATTGTGAGTCCTAGTTTACCGGATTAAGGCAACCCAAGAGGGGGGGTGAATTGGTTTTCTAAACTTTTCGATATTAACCCCCCAAATCCGTGTTTGCAAAGTAAATACTAATTTAGCACAAGTATAATGATATAACAAGTATGTAAGTGCTAAATGTAAAGAGTAGGGATAGAGAAAGCAAACACGTGGTTTTTAGGTGGTTCGGAAAACCTGCCTACATCCACCCCTCAAGCTCCTTCACCGAGCTTTGAGGCTTTCCACTATTTTCCAATCGCTTCCGGGTGCTAGTGAACCGTACAAGTGTTTTCCCGGGATCAACACTCAAACCCTCCCAAGTGGTTTTTCGGGCTCACCACTCACAACCTAACCAAGTTTGAGATATACCCTCTCTAAGCTTCTTCTTTAGTGAACAACCTCACTAAACGAAACACCTCTATTGTATAGGTAGATGGAGGAACAGAAACTCTTGTGATAGAGTAGATGAAAATGAAAGGATATGAAAGTGTGTTTTGTGTGAATGCTATGAGAAATATAGAATAGGAAGGTTTAGAATATTTCTCAAATAGTAGAAATGATATGTGGTCGTTGGGTATTCATTTTAGACGAAATGAAGGTGTATTTATAGGCCACATGTAAGACCCCAAAGAAACCCGTGTCTACTTCATTACTAGATGAAGGATTCCATGGCCTATTTTGTATTAAAAGAGACCTTGCTTGGTCAAGGCATTATTAATGATAAGGAAATGTATATATGTATATATTGTTATTGTTGATTCCAATTGATGAATGTATGATGCCATGGATGAAGTTCTAGATTAATTGTATATTTTTCCTCAATATTCTTGATTTTATTTTTGAAGGATTTTCTTATGGATTATATTATTGGGCTATTAAGGTTTAAATGGTTGGACTTAAAACCTAAAAGAATGGGCTGATAATGGACAGCCCATGCTTGGCCGAAAATTAGGCATGATGGGCCTTGAAATTTAATCAAGTGGGCTGCCCAATTACATGTGATGATGGGCCCTTGAAGTTGTGATATTGGGCTGCTATAAGGATTGGAATATTAAGTGATTATTGGGCCTTTAAATGTATGCTAATGGGCTGCCATGAAACCCATGATAATGGGCCTTGGAGAATTAAGTTATTGGGCCTTAGCCCTTAGGCTTATGAATTGGGCTTTAGGATATGTTGATAGGCCATTAATTAAGGGCTTAATGGACTGCCCAATGGGCCATGAAAATTAGGTTAATAAAGTTAGATTAGCGGAACTAATCCTATTTAAGTTTACTAAGTAACTAGATTAGGATAAGCAAACTAAGTTAGTTGGAATCCAATTGAATGAACTAAGTAGTTGGCTAGGCATTAAATGAGAAGTTCAAATTGAGTGGTGGAGGGTGAAAGTCGACCAAGTCATGGGGGAAGAAGACAAAAGTTATGACAAAAAGTGAAAAAGTGAAAAGGAAGAGTAAATATCTCACATGGCCGGATTTCTTGTCCAAATGCATTCCAATTTGTCCATTGTGAGAGGCCTTTTACGCATAGCCCTTACACACACACTCATTTGAAGTCTTTTGGTCGTGCATCACATAGCTTAGAAGTGAGAAACCGAACACCAAAGGGAAGGGAGAAACCGAACACCAAAAAGAGAGAAAGGTGAGGGACCAAGGCAAACCGAATCTGTTGAAGCCCCAAAAAGTGATTTTGAGCTTGGATCAAGGAGGATTTCGTGTAGGGGAAGAAGGAGGACAAGGAAGAAGAAGAAGGTGAAGTCAAGAGGTATTGTGTAAAGGAAAAGAAAAGGGGAAAAACAAAGGAGCACTAGGTAAGTTTCGGAACTTGTTCTTCTCTTGATGGCCGAATGGTTTTATGCATAGATCTTGAAGTTTTAGGTTGTGATATGCCCTGATATTGTGAAATCTTGAATGATTAAAGAACCTTAGGTTGTCTAGTAGGTGAAGGAAGAGAAGTTTTGCAAAGGAACAAGGAGAAGGAGCAAGGAACAACAAGGTAGTGACCGAACCTCTTTGTCTTGCTTAATGACCGAACTGTTTTGTGGATAGATCTTGGCTTGGTGTTGTTGAATCTTGTTAGATCTGGTGTTCTTAAGGTGTTTAAGAGTAGATCTGGCCATGCATGTTCTAGATCTAGGGTTGTATGTGAAGAAAAATGCAAATGGAGAACAATGCATGTTAAAGGAAGTTAGATCTAGATTTTGTTGTGTTGGTTGGTTGCAAGTTAATTATTTTCCTTAGATCTATGGATGTTAGTGTGTATAAAGTGCAGATCTGGGCTTATTGAACATGAATGAAGGAATTATGGTGAAAATGCATGCAATGATGGGTTATAGAAGTCAATGTGTGCATGATAGGGATTTTAGCATGAAAATGTGGGATTTTGATGTATGGCCGATTGTAGTATGCTTAGGTCTTCATGTATAATTTTGTATATGTATGGATCTGATCACTGGTCATGTTATATGCTAGATTATTGGCCTAATGTATGGTAGATGATTATCAAGTGTAAAAGATGCATGCAGGTTGAAAGAAACAAAAGAAAACTTGATTATTTGGGAAAATGTGTGTGCTGGCCGAATAGGTTAATGCTTGGTATCTTATGATTGTGTTTTGATTCTTGGATCCTAGGTTGTGAAATTGTTGAATGGAGGATGGGATCACCCATGGAGTTAATGTTGTGATTAAAGAGGCACATAAACTGGTGATATCCGAATGTCATAAGAAATGAAACCCTAAGTGTAAGTTTTGGTAATTGGTTTATAATTGTTGTGATGGATAATTGAAATTAGTATAAGGCTAATTGGAATAAATATTG
Organism: Myrica gale; assembly: GCA_963930655.1. Taxonomy (NCBI): domain Eukaryota; kingdom Viridiplantae; phylum Streptophyta; class Magnoliopsida; order Fagales; family Myricaceae; genus Myrica; species Myrica gale. Next base: position 8,375,675 of record OZ005619.1, on the reverse strand, counting down.
AAGAACCGTAATCTTGTAATGAGAATATTCGAAACCCTAGTTAGGGTTAGTATCTCGGATTAATTGAGGTTTAAGGTCCAAATCAAGATTTAATCATGATTAAAGTTATTGATGGTTTAATGTAAGGTTTTAGGGGAGCACATGGGAGACTTAGGTTTAATCCTAATTTATTAATTGTTGATTAACCCTAATCGTGAATAGATATATAAATACATTGTAATAGAGTTTGATTAAATAACCTAAGTTTTAAATATTATTAGTTAAAGAAAGAGTAAATAAAATATTTTTAATGATTAAAAAGAATTACAGTGATATATATATATATATATATATATTGGTTGATAACCGATTTCAAAAATGTAAATGTTTAATTTATATGATTACGTAGTATTTCTTAAGTCTAAGAAATATTTGAATCGCTTGTAGGCGATCTACGTGTCTTTACACACTACCAAGGAAGACCAAGTGTAAGTGGAATAGTAAGTGGAAACCGTAAGTGGTTCTTTTCAAAACTAGAATGACATACTGCATCATTTCATGAACAAGCATGAGATTTTGATCAAGCATGACATGACATGTGCATTGCATGAATTTTTCTAAAGAGAATGTTTATGCAATGATTTTATGGAAAAATTATGGAATGTTTTATGAAACGATAAGTTATGTCAAGGGGCACTGGTCGGTACCGTACCATCAAGATGGACTCTCATACCGAAGGACGAATGCGAGAAGGATGGGTGAATCCAAGAGGCTGTGCAAACCACACTGAAGGACATTGAGAAGGTGTGGACCTCCAAGGGTCATGTCTAGCCACTGAAGGACGAATGCGAGAAGGTGTGCTAGCTTGACCATATGTAAGTCTCCAAGGGAAATCGGGGACGGTTCCAAAGGGAACGCAAAACCCTGACTTCAGGGGTCAAATGGAGCGAGCCCACAGTAAGAGATACGAATAAGTGATATTCAAGGGTCAAGGGCCAATTTTATAAGCAAGTATGAAAGAAAGATTTTCAAGGGCCTGGGGCCGAAATCAAGCAAGAGCATATGCATATCCATGACATGCATGTGCATCACGAATCAAGCTCTTTTTTCATGATTATGCAAGTACAAGTAAAAAGCATATTTCAAGTTTATGTTTCTCCCTTACTGAGTCTTTTTGACTCACGTTGTTTTTAAAATTGTGTCATTCCAGATGTCACAGGTGAAGAGAGTCAGGAGGACTACCTGACTTAGAAGGACCAAGATGATGTTCATATTTTTGATAATGGTGACACGATCTATGAGATTCGTCACTAGTTGGGTTTTAAAATATTATATATGTTTTGTATGCAAACTTAATGAGAACCCTGATTATGTAAGATTTAGCTCGAATCCTTCGCGATCTTGTATGTTTCCGCCATAAGCACGTAAGAACGTAAGTAAGAACGCTGGAGCTATCCGGGGGATAGCTCGCGGCTGTCATGGTCCCTGCGAGATGCCGTTCGGGGCGTGACACCACATATGAAAACTAGCCGTTTATAGTCGTTAGGGATCGATTTGACAATTTTACAATTGTACCGGTCGACCGGTTTAAGTAGCCGTTGCCTAGCCGTTTATAAATAATTTTCAACATCCGCTACAGACGGTCGACTGCTTCATGTAGGGGTCGACCGCTACAATTCATTTTCATAGACCGATTCATTTAAAACCATGTTTTTGACCACTTTTAAACACTCAATTTTAAAGGCTTACTTCCCATAAGTATATGAAACGTTTGACAATATATTTGAGGTGTTTTGAAACTTTTAAAAACATTTTAATCTTTAAAAAAAAAAGGTAAAACGGTTTATGCACATTATGAAAGATATGCAAGTGCGTGATTCAAATACTTGTCAAATGTGAAATAAAGAGTTACAAGGATTATACCCTAAGGTCTTGAATCTTCACTTTAAGCACCTTGCATCTTCTTGTTCTTCTTTCTTCAAGGTTTGACTCTTTTCGTCAAGTTGTCTTTGTCTTTGAAGATGTCCATTTTGTAAACTCATCCATTTATTGAAATCATCAAAATCTCGATTGTGCACAAAAGCCAACAGTACAAACCATTTCAACACTTCTTTAAACACCTACATTATGAAAAATTGATCTTATCAACTTGTGTAATCGTGTTCAAGTGCACTTAGAAATAATTTAGAGAAATAAGGTCAGTCTTTTGAAATTCATTTTAGAAATTGTGGATTGACAATATAAAATCTAAAAGCTTTCAAAACTTAGAATTTTTCTTATCATCAAAATCATTTATGGATTGTTTGCAAGTCTTTGCAACACTTGCAGCTATCCCAATCTTTAGAATGACCTCCTCTCACCTAATCTCCATGTTTTTTAAACCCCTGCAATATATTGTATACATGAGACGTTGTGCCTGAATCAACACACCATGAATTTAAAGGATCATCTATTAATTCATTTCAATGACAAACATACCTTCAGCAGGTTTCTTTTGCTTCAAAGTAGCAATATACACTGGGCAATTCCTTTTCCAATAACCTATTTTGCTGCAGTGTAAACAATTTTCCTTAGCCTTCTTCTCCGGCTCGCTCTTGCCTTCCTTCACCTTTGAGCTCGGTTGAGACCTTTTCTTTTTCTTAAATTTCTTTTCTTTGGGTTTGACTCCTAAGGGAGAACTGCCTTTTGACTTGTCCATTATTATCAGAGAAACTTTCTCCTTTTCGATATCATGTTCAGGGCATGTTCCCGCATTGGAGCACCTTCCACAATTTCGATGGTCATCAGCAGTTTCATAACCTGCTGGCTCTTTAGCTTTCATTATACCCTTACATTGCTTTTACAACATGTTAGACATAGACGCCAAGATATAACAACGACCTAACTCATCAGCCTCATGCCACATTTCAAAAGCAACTCTTTGTTCTAGTGTAGCATCGACTAAGACAAGCTGAGGGGTCTCCTTTTTGAGGACATAAGCTATTTTATCCACAATGAGTACTATCATAAGATTTCTCTTCCATTCAAGGAAGTTTGGTTCCGTCAGTTTGTTATCATCTAGGATTCTAGATAATCACAAGTATATTAATGCTCCATTTGCTTAGATTTTTTTTAATAACTAATGCTACCTCCCACTGAATCACAATAACCAAAGAAAAAGTAGAATATAACATTTATATTCAGTGTTTGCAGTAGGTATCAAGAACTTTCAACTAATGTGCATCTTATTTTATTAATCATGGCACAACTTATAAAGCAAGAAGAATCTACTTATCATGATCACATCACATGTTGTGTATCATGCATATACAAATTTCATTAATCTTGATATTTCTTTTGGCCACAAACATAAAATAATCTTCACAATTTTAGTGTACATGTTTATTTGGTTAAGTGCAACCATCGTCTAAATGACTTGTAATTTTGTAATGGATCGGCATTGCTATTTTAGTCAACACCCCCACTACTCATACACGCTCACTTATCTTCATAAGAAATATACGGGACAAACTATAAAATCAACAATTGGTTGTGACTATTTTAGTTTTAACAACCATCAATCAAACAAAATTCCCAAATATCAACAATAGAAGGCCATGAGATTTAATTTTCTCGTAAATAATCTCATTTAGCACTTATATTGAATATGTAAAAAAATAAAAAAGGGTTTTTTTAGGGATTTTTTTGGTCAACTGGTCAAACCGGTTTATGATTCGTGTTCTTGGAGCAAAATTGTTTGGAAACCGTGAGAAGTTTTTAAGCCTACATTGACAAATATTGGCAATGATTTACAAAAATCAATGAAGGATTTTATCTTTAGGTATATTATTCATCTTTTCGAGAAGAGAGAGATAAGGGCAAAGTTAGTCATGCAGCAACATTGTAAGTGGATATTAATCTGACATGGACTCTGAAAGCTAGATAGCAGTCAAGTATATTCTCAAATACTTTAGAAGTACGAGACACTATTTTCTGGTGTTCGAAATTGAGAATTTGCAGACTGTCTAGAGGCACAAGATCAGTTATGATTGATAATTGATTAATTTTAAACTTGTGTATATACATTGGGTAAAGGTGCATGAGGTTGCAAGAGTTGTAAGCATAATACCACTACTGACTCCAGCATTGGAAGCAAAATACATTACAAGAAGATACATGATATGGTGAATCAGAGTGATGTCGTGATGTCCTGATGGCTAATGTAATCACTGACTCAAAAATGCTTGAAACACATTTAGAGTGTGTATGGATATGAGATACCTAGTTAAATAGTTTTGAATGGAAGTTAGAGATGTTGAAAATATGCCCTCAAAATCAGTTATTAGAATAATTATGAGACAATTATTTCTTTTATTTTCACATACAATGTTACACAGTTATATAATGTTGTAACATACAATGTTACACAGTTATATAATTATGAAGTGAAATTGTAGAAAAGTTATGTCAATGATTAATGAATCAAAAGGCGGGGAGTATGGATTTTCGGTTCCTTGTTCACTTGACAGTTGTTCTAGGCCGAGGTACATAGTTATGTACAAATAGGACTAAAATTGTTGTGTCTGTACTAAATAGGATGATAGACTCCGTCATTGAGTTAGTTACATTAAGCAGACGAGGTAATTATGGACTTGATCAAAATTTGTAGAAGCCCATAAATTCGAAATACAGAATATAAGGGAGTTAAATGAAAAAGAGTTTTTCATGATGATCTAATGGCCCACGTATAACCACAGGAGAAGCTTGAAGAAGCCATTATAAATAACTCAGAACATCACTTGAGAGAGAAGAAGACATTTTTCGCGAGAATAGTTCTCTCTCTTGAGCTACTTGATTTCAACGATCCAGAATTTCGTTCCGAAATCTTACAGCTTGGATAGAGAAGTTCCATCTCATCATCATTCTAAGAGCTGGAAAGAGTAACAATTATATATTATCACCAAATCGTCAAACCCATCAAATGGACAGTGGAGTACCCTCAAGTTATTAATTTCGTCCTCTCATTAAATTTAACTCGAACCTATCTTCTCGTGGTCCATTCTAGAAATATGAAAAGTGATTTTTCCATCACATATATAATGTACGAGGTGTACCCTCAAGATCATGAATGATACACCACGACGACGTACGACATCTAGATAATGGACTTGTAAATCAATTGTTTCCATAAGATTAGGTTTCTTTTGTAATAGATTCTACGTATGAAACAGCTTTTTCAGAGTACTATAATATTACTACTAACATTCATGACAAAAGGTGGCAAACATTTGGAAGAGGACAAACTTGCAGGATGTGTTCGCAAGCCCTAACTAGTGGAATATTTTAAGAAATATTATGAAAATTGAGGAGATTAGAGTTTTATTGGGTTTTATGAGAATATATAAAAAAATATATAATTTTATAAGAGTTGGTGAAAAAGTGAAGTGAGAGATGATTTGAATGAATTTTTTATGTTTATTATGATGTAAAATAAAGAGACGATTTGATATGGAAAGAAAGAGGATTTTGAAATTTATTACTATTATTTTTGGTAGGCTCCTTGATTAGTGTGGAAAGTTGAAAAGTTAAAATTTTGTGACAAAATTCATGTTTATATATAAGAATTCTAGTTAATTGACAAATATTAACTTCGCAAACGCATTTGATAATCTTCAGTTCCCATGGGCCACCTTGCCATATAAGGTTAGAATGGACATTTCTTGCAAGATTACTACCGGGTCGTTCTCATCCCAATGAGTTTCTTGCATTCTATGGAATCTCGAGCAACAGAGTACGCATCTCATTCCTCGAGATTCCTTAGAATGCAAGAAAACTGTAGTTAGCCAACTAACGGGAGAGTCATTATCCAATTAACGTGAGAGTATTTACGTGTCTTGTACATATCACGTCAACACCACTAACGTGTTGACACGATTTTTTGAAAAAAATTAAAAATTAAAAAAAATCATCTTAAATTATATTATTTTTCACATCAATTACTATTAATTAAAAAAAAAACAAAGTTAAACTTACCCCTGTCGTCTGCGAAACCTCCTCTTTTCCTCCCTAATTTCTCCCTCTTCCTTCAATTTCACTGGATGCCCCTAACAGGGCGACATCTCCTGCCACTCTCGACTCACCCTTCAATTTCACTTTCTTTGCAACGTTTTGATAACTGGCCTTGCTAATAAATCAGAAAATTTGGAAAAATATTTTCGTACAAAATCCGAAACCTATTATCATCACATAGAACCAGCACAAAACCATGAGAAAAAGCATCCATTTCATTTTTAGTCTTCTAATTTTAAAGTACAAAATTTTCGTCGATCAATTTATTATATTTTATTATTCTCCCATGAATCATCTTACATGTCAATGTCACACCTCACGTCAGATTCTATTAGTCAAGTCAAGGCACACATTTTTACATCTGCCCTAAACGACGCAGATTTAATTTCCCTAAATGAAACTGTGCGTAAAACAATTCTTGTCAATTGTTTTTTGTACTCCTCATCTCTCTCACACGTGTCCTCTCCTTCTCCATCAGCACAAGCCTAGTGGCCTCGAAAGCCACACCACCCAGTTGGACAATGACGGCCCAGGAGTCGAATCTGGCCTCCTTGTGTAGGCGGCGACAGCGACGCCCAGGGAGATGGAGAGCATGTTGGATGAACCATCTGAATCTCGTCGATTCTAGTCCCCCTCCCTCTCATCCCAAAATGTACCCACATGATCTTCAGACTTTTCCTGAGATGCTGATCTCACAGAATTTTTAACCAAATTTGAGAGCTGAACAAGAAGAGAAAAAGTCAGACGCAGTTAAAGAATGACGGTGAAACAAAAAAAGAAAAATCTCAGACTCAAGGAATAAGCAAAGCTAGCAGTAACAAATATAGAAAAGAAAGAAACGTGTTATGGTTGCGCCAACTGCAGAGCGGCCTTCAGGTGCTGGGGAGCTAACTCACCCTCCGCCCCAACACTCATTTCTTTCACTTTTGAAGCTCTTACACATTTGCTTCACCCTTTTACCTTTGTGTGATTGCGTGAACAATCTCCAGTCACATTGCCTTAGAAAAAAGCGAACGCACAAAAGCCTTGGGACATGATGCTTCATCTATTATTTTCTGAAAGATCAAAATTCTCTTGTTGTTGAGGTGGCAGAGGAGTAACCAGAAAGAGGAGGAGACGATGGTGAAGGCTAGGACGACTGTGACCATAAGGAGGCTAGAGTTCATGGAGAAAGACGGATTATGAGGTGGCATTGGCGCAGAGGTGATATTGGCTAGGGGATTGGATTCGGTGCTAAGTTGATGGTTGCGAAGTGTGTACAGAGAGGGCTGAGATTTTAAATCTCAGATCTGATGGTCAAGAAATGGACACCTCATTTATTGAGGTGGGAGGGAAAATAAAGCTGAAAAACTAGGCTTTGCGAAACAGTCAGCCTGTTTTTTTTTTTTTCTTTCTTTTCCCTGCCTATCTTCCACAACACGTAAGAGGGAACGTCAGTTTTTCTTGCTTGAAACGTGGGACCAGGTTTGGACTAGGTTTTAAAAAAAAATTGCTTCCAGAAACGCTATACACTCTCTTTAGCCAATTTTTTGTCCAAAATTTTTCCCCCAAAATCTGCCGCGCATTCATCTTCATCCTCTCCCCCAAACGATATGGACAGAATCGACTCAATCGAGGTCTCCGTTCTCAATCTTCAATTCCTCTTCAGCTACTTTTTTAGTTTTTCTTTCTTTTCCCTCTCTTTTGTTTTGGTTTTATTTGAATCGAAGTTTATTTGTCCAAAGTTTTGTCCTTGCCTACAATTATAAGCATGAGCAATCTACAATGTCTCCGATGTCTTTTTATGAAATCAGTTAATTTAATGCTTTACATTGTATATTGTTGTCCCCTAATGACTTCCAACAATTCCTTTAGTTTATGTGTGTTCTATATGTGACGTTTTGGATTTTCAATTTCTTTTACCCAAATATTTTCTTTAATGGTGACTGTTCCGTTTAAGATTTCAAGATGTTGGTAAGCCAAAAGCGGAGGTTGCCGAATTGAAGACAAAGAGCTTGATATTTACAGTTATTTCAGTATTATAGTTCTTGGTCTTGATTCAGTTGAGGCTCGGAGCTACATTAATGTTGTAGCATGTAGTTTTCTTGTTATGGATCTAAAACCCTGCTACTTTTTATAACTTCTTGTTATGTAATAAAGTGCAACACCCATTTGAGCCTCTCAAAGGCTACAGTTTGATTCTTCCATACAGACTAATTTTTAAAATTAAATACCAAAAGGCTTATATGAACCCTGGGCGAGTGGCGGCATCCATAAATTTTTTCTGATGGCTTCATAGCATGTCATTCTTAGAGTGACTAGTTGTCACTAAACTTTGCTTGCACTAATCTACCTTCTCTCATTGTTGTTTGGAAATTTAGAGTATGATGATTCTGATGATAACGCTCGAGAAGAAACCATTAAACCTATTTTGATGCACCCTTGCTGAAACTCCTAGAACTGCTACCCATTGCATTGAATATGTCAACTTAATCAAGTGGGATGAGATAATAAATTACTCAGCAATTTGTATTTTTCATTTGCTAAATTGTTGATTTTTAAACTTCTTTTTGTAATCTAAATATCATCTTAGTCTAAGGACCCTCAAGATCTGGGTGCTGGAGGGCCATAGTTAACCCTGATGCAGATATATTGTAAAATTCATTTTGTCCTGCCATCAGTAGCAAGGAGCATGGAGCAAGGACCTGTAAAAACATTACAAATATAAGTCAAAGATATAATGGATATATCCATTTTATGTCAAAACATTTTTTTTGTTTTTTATATCCGTTCTCTTAGAAATTCTCTTTCTTTGTGTCTTGGGATGGACAAAATTACTAATTTGTCATCGTTTGTGAATAAGTCAACAATTTTTACTAGCAGAAGCCCTGTCGCACTCTTATTCTCTTTCTTTATTTCCAGGCTCTGTCGCGTGCGACCCTCTCGCAAAGTCCTGCACTCACAAGGGGCTCTGGAAATTCCAGGCGTTGAAGCGCACAAGGCCCAGGAAATTTCAAGCCCTGCCTATGACGTCCTCTGAGAAGATGAAGATCATAGCTGTCAGAATTCTACACATGCCTCTACTTGTAATGAATATGTAAAAGATATAATAACAAGAAAGTCTCATTAACCAATAAACTCAAAAGATTCCAAACTATCTACATACAATCCAACACTACTGTCACCAACAACTGCTTAAGAATATGACTCAACAACTAATGAGCATCACAGATAGCTTGAAGAGCATTTCTGAACAGTAGGAAAATGCAACATCTGGAGCATCTGGATCTGGATCTGCAGAAGATCGGGAACTTGTGAGAAATGAAGATGGAGGTTGGGGCTCCAATTGAGGTCCACATATCAAAACATTGAAGCTAGAATTCCCTAGGTTTGATGAGGACAACCCAGCCGCTTGGATTTACAAGGCAACCCAATTTTACAACTACTACCAAACACCCATTGGAGAGAGGTTATTTCTGGCCTCTTTCACATGGTAGGGGATGCTCTTGTGTGATTTCAGGATTCTAAGGAGGCAGGGGTATTTACTAACTTGGAGAGTTTTACCAAAGCCTTATATACTAGATTTGGCCCTATGACTTACAATGACCCATGGAAGCGATGCACCAGTTGAGGCAAACAGGTAGTGTGCTTGAGTATAAGATTCAATTTGAAGTTATTTCTAATAGAGTCAAAGGCTTGAATGAGAAGAACAAACTTAGTTGTTTTATTAGTGCACTTAAGGATGAGATAAGGTTTCAGGTGAAATTACTAAATCCTAGTACCCTGAATATTGCTTTTGGATTGGCTAAGATTCAAGAGGAAAATCTGGTATTAGTGAGAATAAGCTTGAGGACAGGTTTTACAGAATATAAACATTTCCAAAACCATATCCGAAATACTCAAAACCCTCCTTGAGGGGTACTTTCCAAACCACCAGATCCCAAATAATACTCCAAGCCCAAACTGCCCATCGAACGACTTACACATGACCAAATGAAAGAAAAAAGAGATAAGGGGCTATGTTATAATTGCGATGAAAAATGACATTCAAAACATCAATGCATGAAAATAAAGTGTTTATGGTGGAGGAAGTGGACTGGTTATCTGAGGAAGAGGAAGAAGAATTAAATGAGATGTGTGGGCAGCCTACTAGTGGTAAAAACCAAGAGGTCAGTCCCGAAATTTCATTGCATGCTATTGCAGGAATGCCAAACCCTAAAACTATGAGAATGGTATGGAGGATTAGGAGTAAGGAAGTGGTCAACTTAGTGGACATGGGAAGTACTCACAACTTTCTAGATCCAGCTATAGTGACCAAAGTGGGGTTAGCCCTACAGCACACCAGGACTCTCAAAGTTAAAATTGCGAATGGAGATTTTATGTCTTGTGATGGAAAGTGTGATCACGTAGTACTTAGGGTGCAAAGGTACACTTTTACTACGGATTTCTATGCTTTGACTCTTGGAGGTTGTGATGCTATTTAGGGGGTTTATTGGCTTAAGAAGTTGGGTTCCATTTTATGGGATTTCAGCAAACTGATTATGGCATTTAAGGTGGTAGGGCAGAAGGTACAACTAAGGGGTTTGCGTCCAAGTGAGTGGGCCATGGAGGAAGCCAAATGGTTCCACCTATCCTCAGATATGGAGCCAAGAGGATTGGTTCTCCAATTGTTATAGCCAATTGAGGAAAATTAGTCCTCTAATGAACCAGCTCAAATTTCAGCCTTACTTGAGGAGTTTAAAACTGTGTTTGGTGAGCCTTGGGGACTAACTCCCTCACAAATTCATGACCACCAGATTATTTTTAAGGAAGGAGCTCCTCCAGTGTGTGTGAGACCTTATAGGTACCTTATTATCAAAAATGGGAAATTGAAAAAATTGTTGAACAAGGCATTATTGAAGTTAAGAGCAATTAGACACAGTCAATCCTTCTTTCTCCCTTCCTATGTTGTGTAAAGTAGCTGGATGTAATTGTAATGTAGGAAAATGGATTAAATATTGTGTAATGGAAATGGATGATGAACAAGACGAATTCGAGATCGTCACTCTCCTTTCTGTTTGGCTGAATTCTTCTCGATGCTTCTCATTACGAATTGCAAAGCTAAATACAGGTAATGGGCCCAAATAATGGACCGAAAAACTACAGCAATTGGAAAACTAAAATGTAGTGAGATAGGTGGCCCACATGGCCCAAGCCCAAACAAAGGCTAACACAGCCAACACGACCGAACATCCTAGAATTCTCCAAAGTCCTCCTCCTATTCGCAACTTGCTTCTCCCTCTCTCTTACAAACAGGCACACGACATCACCCTCTCCTTCAAAGAACCTTGCCCACAAGGTGGGGAAATTCTTCCCGGAGCTTCCAGTAGGGAAGCTTAGTAGAATCTTTGTCGCTTGCTTCACACCATTTCACCAAAACCTCTGTCAACGCCGGATTTCCCTGCTTACGAAATGTGCGATCCAGAACCTTCTCTACTTCTGCCTGGACTGCACCTTCTTCATCCATGGGAGGCAACGTCAGCAAGGGTACGGTGTGGGCTCCCAGTTTGAGGTTGAGGCAAGAAACATGGATGCCGGGGTGTAAGCGGGCTTCGGGCGGCAGAGCAATCATGTAAGCCACTTCACCAATTTTTTGAAGTATCTGGAAGGGGCCATAGAAATGAGGGGATAGCTTGAAGCTTTTTCGCAAAGCCAACGATTTCTAACGGTAAGACTGTAAACGCAGGTAGACCTAATCTCCCAAAACAAATGTTCTTTCTGTGTGCTTTTTGTCATACTGTGATTTACTGCGTTCTTGAGCTGCCAGTAGGTTCTGTTTGAAAGTCTCTAATATCTGATCTCTAGATTTAAGTTGGGACGCTACTGCTGCATTTTTTGTGGTGTTGGGTATTTAATGGATGAGGTTGGGAGGTGGGTAGTCGTATAGGGCTTCAAAGGGAGTCATTTTGGTAGATGAATGGTAGCTAGAGTTATACCACCATTCGGCTATAGGGAGCCACAGAGACCAGGACTTAGGTTTCTCTCCACAACAACATCTTAGGTATTGACTCACACACTTGTTCACTATTTCTGTCTGGCCATCACTTTGGGGGTGGTAGGCAGAGGAATGAGCTAAAGTGGTTTCCTGAAGAGTAAAGAGCTCAGTCCAAAAGTTACTGAGGAAAATAGGGTCGCGGTCTGAGACTATTGAACAAGGCAACCCATGTAGTTTAAGGACGTGGGTAGTGAAGAGTTGGGCAACATGGAGGGCAGTGTATGTATGAGATAAGGCTATAAAATGAGAGTACTTAGTTAATTTGTTCACCACGACCAGAATAACATTGAGACCATTGGAGAGGGGCAAACCTTCTATAAAATCTATAGCAATATCTGACCATGCTCTATTAGGTATAGGAAGGGGTTGTATAAGTCCTGTAGGGTGTAGATTCTCATATTTGTTCCTCTGACAAATATCGCATTCCTTCACAAATGTCCTGACATCAGCTTTCATACCCGGCCAGTAGAAATCAGCCCTAGCTCGATGAAGAGTCTTATGATACCCCGAATGACCAGCTAGCTGTAGGACTACTGTGGACCAGGGTCAAAAATTTCAGTTTTAGGTCTCTTGAATCACCCACATATATTCTACCCTTCCTCACCAAAATCCCATTACGTAGCATAACTTGTTTGCCATGCAGTTGACCTTGCTGAATTTTGGAAAGTAAATCTTGGGCCAAAATGTCACCAAGATAACTTTGTTCCATTTCTTCTAGCCAAAGTGGTTGGAGAAAAGTAATTGCAGCTAGTCCTCCCTCCTGATTTTCAGGCAACTCATCTCTCCCAGATAAGGCATCTGCCACCCGGTTCTCCTTACCTTTCTTATAGTCAATAGAAAAGTCATACCCCAAGAGTTTAGTGAACCATTTATGTTGGGCTGGACTTCCTACCTTCTGCTCTAAGAGGAACTTGAGACTTTGCTGGTCAATTTTGACCACAAAGGTTTGCCCCACCAAATTGGGCCTCCACTTTTGCACCGCACAAACTGTGAGTCCTAGTTTCAGGATTAAGGCAAACCAAGAGGGGGGTGAATTGGATTTCTAAACTTTTCGATATTAACCCCCCAAAACCGTGTTTGCAAAGTAAATACTAATTTAGCACAAGTATAATGATATAACAAGTATGTAAGTGCTAAATGTAAAGAGTAGGGATAGAGAAAGCAAACACGTGGTTTTTTGGTGGTTCGGTAAACTCGCCTACATCCACCCCTTAAGCTCTTTCACCGAGCCTTAAATTTTTCACTATCTTCCAATAGCTTTTACACACTAGCTTCCGAGTGCTAGTCAACCGTACAAGTGTTTTCCCAGGATCAACACTCAAAGCCTACCAAGTGGTTTTTCTGGCCCACCACTCACAACCTCACCAAGCTTGAGATATACACTCTCAAAGCTTCTTCTTTAGTGAACAACCTCACTAAAGGAAACACCTCTATTGGATAGGTAGATGGAACAACAAAAACTCTCTTGATAGAGTAGATAATAAAAAATTTAAGGCTCTATGTCTTGATTCACACAAAGAGAAGGATATGAAAGTGTGTTTTGTGTGAATGCTATGAGAAATATAGAATATGAAGGTTTAGAATATTTCTCAAGTAGTAGAAATGATATGCTGTCATTGGCTATTCATTTTAAACGAAATGAAGGTGTATTTATAGGCCACATATGAAAACTAGCCGTTTATAGCTGTTAGGGGTCGATTTGACAATCTTACCGTTGTACCGGTCGATCGCTTCATGTACCGGTCGACCGGTTCAAGTAGCCGTTGTCTAACGGTCATAAAATTTGAATGTTGTCAAATTTTTGTCCTACGCGCCCGGTCGACTGCTATAAATCATTTTCATCATCCGCTATAGGCGGTGGACCGCTTCATGTAGAGGTGGACCCCTACAATTCATTTTCATAGACCGGTTCATTTAAAACCATGTTTTTGACCACCTTTAAACACCCCATTTTAAAGGCTTACTTCCGATAAGTATATGAAAGGTTTGTGAATATATTTGGGGTGTTTTAAAACCTTTAAAAATATTTTAATCTTTCAAACAAAAGGTAAAATGGTTTATGCACGTTTTGAAAGATATGCAAGTGCGTGATTCAAATCCTTGTCAAACGTGAAATAAAGAGTTACAAGGATTATACCCTAGGGCCTTGAATCTTCACTTTAAGCTCCTTGCATCTTCTTGTTCTTTTTTCTTCAAGGTTTGTTCTTTTCGTCAAGTTGTCTTCGTCTTTGAAGATGTCCATTTTGTAAACTTCATCCATTTATTGAAATCATCAAAATTTCGATTGTGGACAAGGGCCAACAATCTCCCCCTTTTTGATGATGACAATAAATTGATAGTTTTGAGATGACTCCCCCTATCTCTTTTGCAATTGGGCAAACATTTAAAACTTGGACACAAAGCATTAGTTGTAGCCTTTTGGATTCATATAAGAATAACACAATCAAAACATAATTCAATTCAAAAGGAGAATATATAGTCATCAAAACTATTAGCACATTTGTCCCCCTTTGTCACATCAAAAAGACAAAGGACACTTTTCTCTCCAAAAATTTATTCTAAAAGCGAAGGGAATACAAACATGTAGACATTTAAAAATTCTCCCCCTTTGTCAATCAAAAAGAAAATGCATGGATATAATTCAAAAGTTCATTTTTCATCTAAAAGAACAAGTTTGGGTTTTAAATGACAATCTCTTTGTCATGGTATATAGGATATCTAACGGGGACTCAAGAGTTCATCGCTATTACGATAGTAGCCCACCGAGTGGTTTTGTACCAACCTCTTGCCTACCAATGACAATTTAAAGGTCATTTTCGATCAAAAAAGTTTAAGCACACAAAAGTCATAAAAAGTACATGATTTTGAAAAAATGTTAGCTCACAGATGTTCCATCTTGATAAATGCAAGAATTATGTCAAAGGTGAAAATATTTGCATTTGTAAGATTAACAACCAAGAAAAATATCATAGAATATATATAGCCAACAATTTAATAACTTATTCTCAAATAAGGATTTAGATGTTACCAAAGGTTTCCCCTTAACATTTGTCCTCAAATGTCACAAGCCTTCTTGATAGGCAAGTTTCATCCAAGCACCGTTTGTTGCTCCATCCTACAAGAGAATCAAGAAACCATTTTTGGTACCCAAGCCTTCTTGGGTCCTTCAATGTTAGTTTTGGTTCCTTTTGGAACCCATGCCTTATTGAGAGTCTTGCTCCCAAGTTTCTTTACTGCACAATCAAAAATAAGATGCCCATTTTTGTTGCAAAAATGACATGTTTGAATAGGTGCATTAAATGACTTAGCCTTCACAAAATAGTTCTGAAAATACTTTTGGTGAATTGAAGGCTTATAACCTAAGTCAAAGACACAACTTTGACTACTAAGCATGTTTTCCAAGGTTTTGCTTCCTTTAGTAAACTTCTCAATAATTTTGCTTTGAGAAACAATTTTGTTGTTCAAAGCAACCTTTTCATTTTCAAATTCTAAAGCTTTTTGTTGGAATAAATTATTTTCTAGCTTTAGAGTATCTCGCTCATGTTTCAAAGAATCAATTTCATTTGAAATCAAAGTGAGTTTCTTTTTCAAAGAAGTATATTTTGAACCTAATTTTTCGAATTGGCATAAAAGATCGTCAAATGCATTTTGAAGCTCAATATATTAAATTCCAGGCTCATCATTCGAAAAATGTACCTCATTATCATCCTCATCAGTATCTTCAAATGCCATGAACCACATATTGGCTATTTCTTCATCTGCTTCTTCTTCGGAGGAGGAGAAAATTTTATTGTTAGCCTTCCAAGATGTCTTCTTGTATTTGAGGCTTCTCTTTCCTTTCTTGCTTTTGAGGAAGTTCTTGAACTTTCTAGTCATTAAGACTATATCTTTCTCATCTTCATCTCCATCTTCAATTATGGAGGATTTGAGAGTGATCCTCATCTTCTTTTTGCTCTCATCTTCATTTTCGAGCATTTCGATCTCATGGGTCATTAAGGATCCAATGAGCTCATCCAGAGGAAGCTTGGTGAGATCCTTTGCTTCTTGTATGGCGGTCACTTTGGCCTCCCATGCCTTTAGTAGTGACCTAAGAATTTTTCTCACCAAATCGGAGTTAGTATATAATTTACCAAGAGCATTCAAAACATTTATTATTGTGGTAAATCTAATATACATGCTAGAAATAGATTCCTCTGGTGTCATTTTAAACAATTCATAATTATGAACAAACATATTGATTTTTGACTCTTTTACTTGCATCATATAAAATGTTCATGGCTCTTGCATCTAGAGAGATTTTAATTTTATCATTTGCATCATATTTGTTTCCGCTTTTAAGGGTTTGAACTTTTCCAACTTTCTTTGTGGGAATATGAGGACCATTTAAGATGCATATCCACAAATTATAATCAAAATATTATAAAAAAATAATCATCCTAACTTTCCAATATGCATAATCACTTCCATTAAAAAATAGTGGTCTAAGTGTGGAAATTCCTTCAACTTGAGTGTTGAAACTTGTAGTTGCCATTATAACTCAAGATGTTTAAATCTTGTATAATGAGCACCTTGCTCCGATACTAATTGTGAGTCCTAGTTTCAGGATTAAGGCAAACCAAGAGGGGGGTGAATTGGTTTTCTAAACTTTTCGATAGTAAGCCCCCAAAACCGTGTTTGCAAAGTAAATACTAATTTAGCACAAACATAATGATATAACAAGTATGTAAGTGCTAAATGTAAAGAGTAGGGATAGAGAAAGCAAACACGTGATTTTTAGGTGGTTAGGTAAACCCGTCTGCATCCACCCCTCAAGCTCCTTCACCGAGCCTTGAGGTTTTCCACTATCATCCAATAGCTTTTACACACTAGCTTCCGGGTGCTGGTGAACCGTACAAGTGTTTTTCCAGGATCAGCACTAAAAGCCTCCCAAGTGGTTTTTCTGGCCCACCACTCGCAACCTCACCAAGCTTGAGATATACACTCTCAAAGCTTCTTCTTTAGTGAACAACCTCACTAAATGAAACACCTCTATTGGATAGGTAGATGGAAGAACAAAAGCTCTCTTGAAAGAGTAGATATGAAAATGGAAGGCTCTATCTCTTGATTCACACAAAGACAATGATATGAAAGTGTGTTTTGTGTGAATGCTATGAGAAATATAGAATATGAAGGTTTAAAATATTTCTCAAGTAGTAGAAATGATATGTTGTCGTTGGCTATTCATTTTAAACGAAATGAAGGTGTATTTATAGGTCACATATGAAAATTAGCCGTTTATAGCTGTTAGGGGTCAATTTGACAATTTTACCGTTGTACCGGTCGATCGCTTCGTGTATCGGTCGACCGGTTCAAGTAGCCTTTGCCCAATGGTCATAAAATTTGAATGTTGTCAAATTTTTGTCCTACGTGCCCGGTCGACCGCTATAAATCATTTTCATCATCCTTTATAGGCGGTCGACCGCTTCATGTAGAGTTGGACCCCTACAATTCATTTTCATAGGCCGGTTCATTTAAAACCATGTTTTTGACTACCTTTAAACACCCAATTTTAAAGGCTTACTTCCCATAAGTTTATGAAAGGTTTGAGAATATATTTGGGGTGTTTTGAAACCTTTAAAAACATTTTAATCTTTCAAACAAAAGGTAAAATGGTTTATGCACGTTTTGAAAGATATGCAAGTGCGTGATTCAAATCCTTGTCGAATGTGAAATAAAGAGTTACAAGGATTATACCCTAGGGTCTTGAATCTTCACTTTAACCTCCCTGCATCTTCTTGTTCTTCTTTCTTCAAGGTTTGGATCTTTTCATCAAGTTGTCTTTGTCTTTGAAGATGTCCATTTTGTAAACTTCATCCATTTATTGAAATCATCAAAATCTCGATTGTTCACAAAAGCCAACACAAACTAGAGCATACAGCTCCTTTTCGTAAGTGGACAAGTGTAGTAGTTGACCCTTTAAGGCTTGGCTGAAGTATGCAAACGGTCTCCCTTGTTGCATTAAGACTGCTCCGACCCCCACTCCACATGCATCACACTCTATAATGAAATTTTTTTGTGAATTCTGGTAACACCAAAACTGAAGGATTTGTCACAGATTTCTTCAAGGCTAGGAAGGCTTGAGTGGTCTCCTCGGTCCAACTGAAAGAGTTCTTCAGTAGTTGGGTCAGAGGGGCAGCAACCTGTCCATATCTTTGAATGAATTTTCTATAATAGCCTGTGAGTCCCAAAAAACCCCTGACAGCCTTGAGAGTCTTAGGCAGTGGCCATTCTAACATGGCTGCAATTTTTCCCGGGTCAGCCCTTACACCCTTTGCTGAAATAAGGTGTCATAAGTAGTAAATCTCACTATAGGCAAAGCGACACTTGGACCTTTTAGCATACAACTGGTGCTTAACACTTGTCTGAGGTGAATTTCATGCTCCTGCAAGTCTTTATTATAAACTAGTATATCATCAAAAAACACTAGTACAAATCTTCGTAAAAAAGGTCTAAACACATCATTCATGAGCCCTTGGAAGGTGGAAGGAGCATTGGTGAGCCCAAAGGGCATCACCAAAAATTCATAGTGACCCTCATGGGTCCTAAAGGTCGTTTTATGCACATCCTCAACCCATACTCGAATCTAGTGATAACCAGATCTTATATCTAGCTTAGAGAAGACAGTAGTACCATGTAGTTCATCTATAAATTCATCTACCTCTGGAATAGGGTATTTGTCCTTCACTGTTGCTTTGTTTAGAGCCCGGTAATCCATGCACATCCTCCAACTACCATTTGCCTTCCTTACCAGCAAAACGGGAGAGGAAAAGGGTGATTGACTTGGTCGGATTGCCCTTAACTCCAACAACTCCTGAACAATTTTTTTAATCTCACCCTTTTGATAGAAAGGATATCAATAGGGTCTTACACAAATGGAAAGGGTTCCCTCTTTGAGAATAATATGATGATCTTGACTGCGAATAGGGGGTAGCTCTCTAGGTTCAGCAAATACATATTCAAATTCTTGTAGGATTTTCCCAATAGATGGGGTCAAAAGCCCCTCTTTATCTTCAACAGCTGTGTGAACAGCATGCACAACTAACCCTTGCCATTCTACTTCTGAATGCACATGAAAATTCTGTCCTTCCATTAATGAGCACTCAGTAGGCTTAAGCCATGCATCAAAACAGGTCGTCCTTTGTAATCAAAGGACATAGTGAGTTTAAGGAAGTCCCACAAAATAGGACCCAAAGTACTAAGCCAATATACCCCCATAACCACATCACAACCTCCAAATGGTAGTAAGTAAAAATCAGTATCAAGTTGTTGCCCTTGCATCTTGATAGCCACTCTCTCACATTCCCTTTCTGCCACCATAGTCTCTCCATTAGCTACTCTCACTCGCAACTGCTTTGAATTAGTGACATCCAACTTATTTTTCTTAGCTACCGAAGGGTCTAAGAAATTATGGGTACTCCAAGTGTCTACTAGGATAACCACTTTACTTGTCCCAATTCTGCCCATTAGCCTCATAGTGCTAAGTTTAGGGGCACCAGAAATGGCATGTAGGGAGATCTCGGGTAAGGTGGAGTTTTCTAGTATAATGGGGTCAACCTGTGGGTCCTCCTCCCCTTCAGTAGGCTCTTCATCCTCTTCAGAAATCCACTCAGTCTCCTCCATCATGTAAATTCGTTTCCCATTACATTGGTATTGTAGATTCCACTTCTCATCACAGTTGTAACACAACCCTTTATCCCTCCTTTCCTTCATCTGAGCAGGGGTCAAACGTTGGATAGGGAACCTTGATTTTGAGTCCACTGACCCTCTAGAATAATTTCATGAGAAGTTTCCACTCCTAGGATTCGGGTTCCTTGGGTAAGTGGGATTTGGGTTCCTATTTGGGTCTGAAAACCCAGATCTGATACTCCTTTTTATAGTAGCAATGTTCTCCTCTTGAATCTTAGCAAGGCCGAAAGCTGCATTCAGAGTAGGATGATTTAATAATTTCACTTGAAATCTAATCTCATCCCTCAAGCCACTGATAAAACAACTAAGTTTGTTTCTATCAGAGAGTCCTCTGATTTGGTTAGGCAGGTGCTCAAATTGGGCCTTGTACTCCACCACAGTAGCAGACTGCCTTAGTCTATGAAGAGCTTCTCAATAGGGTCATAACAAATAGAGGTATCGAACCTAGTATATAGGGCTTTAGTGAAAACTTCCCAACTAGTAAACACACCTGCTTCCTCAGCATCTTGGAACCATATTAGTGCATCCCCATCCATGTGAAAGGAGGCCAGCAACACCCTTTGCCCACCATGTGTTTGACAGAAACTGTAGAATTGATTGTCTTTGTAAATCCAAGCAGCTGGGTTTTCACCATCGAAACGTGGAAACTCAAGTTTAAGGGGCTTAAACTGTGGTCCATCCATTGCTGCCAGAAAATCTTTCTCCTATGTTTTCAGGTCCTCCAGATCCCTCTGGGTTTCCAGCGCCACTAGACCCACCTGGGCCTCCAAGTTCTTCTGCACCTCCAGAATCTACACGCTTCCCATTAGAGATGGAGATAGCCTTGATGCCTTCAGCAATTTGAAGCAACTGCTGTGACATGTTTTCCAACGTCTGTTGATGAGAGTCTTGTTGTGTTTTCATCTATGCAATCGTCTCTTCCAACTGAGTTACGCGAGCAACTTGAGCCATGAGGAACGAAGCCTCTGATACCAATTGTAAAGTAGCTGGAAGTAATTGTAATGTAGGAAAATGGATTCAATATTGTGTAATGGAAATGGATGATGAACAAGACGAATTCGAGATCGTCACTCTCCTTTCTGTTTGGCTGAATTCTTCTCGATGCTTCTCATTACGAATTGCAAAGCTAAATACAGGTAAGTGTAATGGGCCCAAATAATGGACCGAAAAACTACAGCAATTGGAAAACTAAAATGTAGTGAGATAGGTGGCCCACATGGCCCAAGCCCAAACAAAGGCTAACACAGCCCAAACTTGCTTCTCCCTCTCTCTTACGAACAGGCACACGACATGTTGCTTGTGAGGAAAGCCGATGGAAGTTGGCGAATGTGTATAGATTACCGGGCTCTTTACAAGGAAACAATAAAAGATAAGTTTCTCATTCCTATGGTGGATGAGCTGTTAGATGAACTCTATGGGGCAAAGATTTTTTCGAAACTCAATTTGCGATCGGGTTACCATCAGATTCGTGTTAAGCCCGAATATATCCATAAAACAACCTTCCGTACACATGAAGGCAACTATGAGTTCTTGGTGATGGCCTTTGGGTTAACCAATGCCCCATCAACATTTCAAGGGTTAATGAATGACATTTTTAGGGGCTGTTTGAGGAAATTTGTGCTAGTATTTTTCGATGACATTCTAGTATATAGTAATGGGTTGGAAGAACATGTGCAACGCTAGAAAGTGGTGTTAGAGACCCTTCAAAAGCATCAGCTACTTGCCAAGCTTTCGAAGTGCAGATTTGGGTATAAGGAGATCGATTATCTAGGACACTTTATTTCCGTTGAAGGGCGAAAACTGATCCTAGTAAAATCGAAGCTATGTTGAAATGGCCATTGCCGAAGACTATTAAGGCACTTAAAGGATTTTTATGTCTCACAGGGTACTACCGAAAATTCATAAGAGGATATGGCCAAAATTGCAGCTCCATTCATGCAGCTATTAAAGAAAAATTCCTTCAGCTGGTCAGAGGTAGCAACCATGGCTTTCTAAAAATTAAAAGAGGCTATTACTACCCCCAAGTCTTAGCTTTACCAATTTTTTCAAGGCAATTTACTATTGAGTGTGATGCATGTGGTCTAGGTATTAGGGCTAAAGTAATGCAAGTTAATAGGCCAATAGCCTATTTCAGCCAAGCCTTGAAGAATAGGCTTCTACAACTGTCCACTTATGAGAAGGAGTTGTATGCCTTGATGTGTGCAGTGAAAAAATGGCAACCCTATTTAGTGGGGCAGAATTTTGTGATTAGAACGGATCAGCAAAGTCTTAAATGCCTATTGGAACAGAAGGTGGGAAATCTGAAACAACAAAAATGGTTGACAAAATTATTGGGTATGATTTCGCTTTTGAGTACAAAAAAGTAAAGGAGGATGCCTTATCTCGCAGTGATGAAGTGGAAAATTGTCCAACCCTATCAGCTATTTCATTTCCTAATATTACATGGCTGGAAGACTTGAAGGCCACCTACTTAGCAGATCCTGAGATGTTGGATCTAATTTCCAAGGTACATAATGGAGAGAGTCCAGATCCTCATTTTTCAGTTAGGCGAGGCCTACTGTTGAGGAAATGGAGGCTATACTTGGGAAGGTCAACTCAATTTAAGGACCAAGTTCTACAATACATCCATAACAGTCCTCTTGCAAGACACACAGGCTATCATAAAACATTACAAAGAGCTATGGCAGATTTCTATTGGCCAGGTATGAAAAAAGATATTCGCATTCATGTAAGAGAGTGTGATATTTGTCAAAGAAATAAAACTGAAAATTTAGCACCTGCTGGATTATTGCAAAGTCTACCAATTCCCACCCAAGGATGGTCTGACATATCAATGGTCTTTATCGAAGCTCTTCCTATGTCCCGAGGTAAATCTATAAAATTTGTAGTAGTGGATAGGTTTACCAAGTATGCACACTTCATAGGGATTGCTCACCCCTATACAGTTCACTCAATAGCTCAATTATTCCTCAACTTTGTTTTTAAATTACATGGCATCTGGTTAGTATTGTTTCTGACCGAGACCCAGTCTGTTTGAGCAACTTTTGGCAATAGCTCTTCAGACTCCAGGGGAAAGTATTGGCTTACAGCTCGACTTACCATCCACAAAGTGATGGTCCGACAGAAATTGAAAACAAGTATGTGGGACATTACTTACGGTGCTACTGTGAATAAAAGCCTAAATATTGGGCTGACTGGCTATCCTTAGCCGACTGGTAGTATAATACATCCTATCATATGTCTACATAATTAACCCCGTTTGGGGCATTATATGGCTACTCTCCCCCTAAACAGAGTACATATGTATCACCAAAACTTCAAAATGCAGCAGTGGAAATAGAGTTAAAGACAAGAGACCAGATTGTGGAACTCCTAAAACACAATTTACAAGCTGCACAAGAGAGATCCAAACATCAGTATGATCGAAGACACACAGAGAGACAATTTATGGTAGGTAACTAGGTGTGCCTGCGGTTACAGCCCTATAGGTAGAATGTAGGGCTTGTTTTATCTACTTTCATGTAAGGGCCCAGCCCAAGCTGTATTTAGGTGGAACCATCATCTGTAGAAGGTATGCAGAATCATAATTGCTAAAATCGCAAACGAAGAGTTGCCCTCTCTCGAATAGAGCTTAATACAGAATCCTTCACTATTTTCTCATCTACCAAACACCCATTTCCCCATTGTACCCTCAGTTACATTTGGTTACATAACAAAAGGATTAAATATAGTTCCTTTTCTTTTTCCGTAGTAACCAAATAGGGCCACATAGGAACATTAACATTTATAAGTGATAGCTGAGCGTTACAGAAAAGAAGGAAATAACATAGTTAAAAACAGATAATTCGAGATATTTCATGAGCCACAAACAAATAAGTGAAACAAAAT
The DNA here is from genome assembly GCA_963930655.1 of Myrica gale. Lineage (NCBI taxonomy): Eukaryota > Viridiplantae > Streptophyta > Magnoliopsida > Fagales > Myricaceae > Myrica > Myrica gale. The sequence goes on along the minus strand of OZ005619.1, from coordinate 8,352,022 downwards.
GAATTCCAATTTTAGTCCAGTTATACTCCAGTTTCAATGAATCAAATGTTAGAATTATGTGCCCTCGATAATCAAAATTATTAATCCGGTTCTAATATCTCATATGGAATATAGTATGGTGGAAAGAGTTAATTGTATGTAAAGGGGCATATTTGCAATAATCTCAAAATTCTAGGGGTCAATTACAATATGTTGATGGACTTTATTGTAATTAGTAGAAGCCCTAATTGTATTAGAAGAAGAGTTCTTCAGTGTTATCCTACGGCTGGAATTTGGGATCCTTAAGGATCCTATGTCTCATGCTCTTTCTAGGGTTTTTCCAAGGCCTATAAATATAATTGTTATATTAAAGGGGTTGGCCATCAGAACTTATTAGGGAAATCCCTATAATGAGAGAGTGACATAAATTCCTTAGGAGGCAACACATTTGAGTTGCTGTTCTGAATTGCTGTCTCAGGTATGGAATCGAATCCAAAATTGTAATCATAATCTTCGTTGATGTTTTGTTGAAAACATGTTGATTGTTTATAATTTAATTCCGCCTATAAACTATCAGTGGTATCAGAGGTTTAGGTTAACATGATTGCAATTGTTCGATTATATGAACTTTACTGAATTTTGATTGAGAATCAAAAGTGAATAACTTTTTACGGTTAATATTCACGAAATTCGATTTACTGTAAAAGTTTTATTTTATAAAATCTGTTTTATAAAAGTGATGAACAGTAACGGAAAAAAAATAAAAACTAGTGTGGTCGGCGGCCATAGGATGACAGTCGTCGCACCACTGGCCGGAGGGGCACCCAGTATGACTGGGGCAGCTCTCTGACCGGAGTAGGTGGAGGTCCGGCGGCCATAAGGCCGTCGACGACCACCAGCACACCCGTGTTAGACGCAGGTGTGAAAGGCTTTTTAGCCTCAAACGGCAGCCAGCCGCGCACCAGTAGGCTGCGAGGTGGCCACTGATGGCAAGGCGGCCAACGTCCGGCCTGGGATTGGCCGGCCAACGTGGCCAGCCAATGACAGACGGCAGCCAGCTGTGCTGGCCGCAGTCCCCTCTCCAAGGGCGCCGCTTATGCCCGGGTTGCCCGCTTGGGCCAAACGGGTAAGGCATTTTTGCCCTACCCGGCCCAGAAGCCCAGCCCAAACTTTGGGCTGGGTCATAAAAAAAACTTGGGGAAGGTCGAGTTGTGAACCCAGCACCCTGCCAAGCGGGCCGATTTGACCGGTCCGGGGCAAGACCGGTCTGAAAGCTAAAAGTAAATCGAGAATCACAAATATTTTAAAATAGGGTTAAATACATGTCATGCCCTTGTGGTATATGGTAATAGCAAATATGCCCCTGAGGTAAACAAAGTCCTTTTCATACCCCTGAGGTAAACATTCAGGAGCAAATATGCCCTTCCGTTATGTTTACCTCAGGGGTATGAAAGGGCATATTTGCTCCTGAATGTTTACCTCAGGGGTATGAAAAAGACTTTGTTTACCTGAGGGGCATATTTGCTATTACCGCATACCATAGGGGCATGACATGCATTTAACCCTTTAAAATATTTTACATATGATGTAAATTTTGATGAATAATAGTTATTCGCCTTTACAAGAAGTGTACAATGAGTACCAAAATGGATTTATTGTTGCATGTAAGGTAGAGGTTCTCGATAACCATTTAGAATATTATAAATATAAATGTTATATTTTTCATTATTGTGATATATGTGATATATCTGTTTATTGTTCGGATGGGTGGGTACCATTAGTTATTCAAAAAGCTGAATCTAATGGAATTATATATGTGAATGATTTTGCAGATTCAAAATGACTTTTAATCCTTTGGCTAGTATTCTGGATGACAATAGGATGACAGGACCTAATTATGTTGATTGGAAGAGAAATCTTATGATTGTTCTCTCAGCCGATAAGATCGGTTATGTTCTAACCTCTGAGACACCTGAGCTTGCCCTGGACAATGCCACTGAGGACGAAAAGAAAGTCTTTAACAAGTGGCATGATGATGATAATATGGCAAAGTGTTATATTATGACTTCAATCTCAAATGTTTTGCAGAAAGATTGTGACGGCATAGCTACAGCTGCAGGCACTATGTTGCATCTCCAATAAATGTTTGGAGAGTAGAGAAGATCTGCTAGGCAGACTGCTATGAAGAATCTGATGTCCACCAAAATGGTGGAAGGGAGCCCAGTTCGGGATCATGTCTTGAAGATGATTTCTTTCATCAACGAACTGGATTTTTTGGGAGCTGAGATGGATAGTGACACAAAAGTTGATGTCATTCTTTCATCTTTCCCTGATTCTTTCAATCAGTTTGTCCTTAATTATAATATGAATAAGATGAGTGTGACATTGTCAGAGCTGCTCAATATGTTGCAGTCAGCTCAAGAACTCAAGAAGGACAAACTTATTGTGATGGTCATAGAGAAATCTAATGCCTCTATGAAACTAAAACCCAAGTTTAAGAAATTCAAGAAAAATAATAAGGGGTTTCAGGGAGCAAAGAATGTTCAAGGTGCACAAGAAAACAAAGGAGGTGACAAGAACAAAGGCAAAGGAAATTGTTTCCATTGCGGCAAGCCCGGTCACTGGAAGAGAAATTGTCGAGTTTACTTAGCTTCTCTTAAAAAGGGCAAACCTTCTGAAGGGGTTCAAGGAGACCAGAAAGCTCCATGAAGGGGAGCTGATCCTTAAGATGGGGATGAGTGCAACTGTTGCAGCGACCGCCATCGGAGTGTTTAGTTTAGAATTATCGAATAATAGAATTTTGATTCTAGAAGACTGTGTTTATGTTCCAGAAGTACGTATAAATTTGATTTATGTTTCGAAACTTATTTTATCCTGATATTCGTTTCTTTTCAATTCAAAACTTGTTATAAAGTTTCAAAATAAATTTGTTGCTTCTGAAATTATTTATGATGGTCTTTATCTTTTAAATGTTGATAATTCTTTGAATAATGTTGAGAATGATGATTCCAGTGTGTTATCCCTTAAGAGGAAGAGGGATGTTAATCCAACCTACTGGTGGCATCTAAGACTTGGTCATGCCAATATTGATAGGATCAATAAATTGGTAAGGGATGGGCCATTGCAATTTCTGAAAATTGAGCCCTATCCAATCTGTGAGCCCTGCTTGCAAGGAAAGATGACCAAAAGTCCTTTTACAGGAAAAGTAATAAGAGCCACATAAGTATTAGGATTAATACATATTGATGTTTGTGGTCCCTTCAACCACATGGCAAGAGGAGGTTTCTTTTATTTCATTACTTTCATTGATGATTATTCCAGGTATGGTTATCTATACCTGATGAAGCATAAATCGGAATCTTTTGAAAATTTCAAGGAATTTCACAATGAAGTTGAGAACCAGATTGGAAAGTCCATTAAAATGATACGCTCCGATAGGGGAGGCGAATACCTCTTGGATGATTTTAAAGTTTATCTTAAAGATAATGGAATCATATCTCAACTCACACCACCAGGCACACCACAACATAATGGTGTTGCAGAAAGAAGGAATAGAACCCTATTGGATATGGTTCGTTCCATCATGAGCATATTTGAATTGCCATATCATTTTGGAGACATGCTTTGGAGACCGTTGTTTACTTATTAAACAGGATCCCTACAAAATCAGTTCCTAATACCACATATGAGTTATAGACTAGTAAGAAGCCAAGTCTTAATCATTTTAGGTTGTCTAGCTCATGTTAAAAGGTTTAATGTGGATAAACTGGGACAAATGACTGATAGATGCCTATTTGTAGGCTATCCCAAAATGACTACTGGTTTCTACTTTTATAATCCTAATGAAAACAAAGTGTTTGTTAGCAGAAATACTACTTTTCTTGAAGAGGATTATAGTTTGAATGAAACTGAGAGTAGAGTTGCTCTTGATGAGCAAAGAGATAGTACAGTGACTGTGCAGAATGAGAACAATGAGGATCAAGTGGTTGTTCCCACTGATCAAAGTGAACCTGTTGCGACACAGGAGTCTCGTCGTAGTAAAAGGATTATAAGACCTCCAGTAAAATTCAATTTGTTAAATGAGATTTACCAAATGGAATCTGAGGGACTGGAGATTGATCCTTGTGGTTATACAGAGGCTATTAATGACAAAGATGCTAAGCATTGGCATGTGGCCATTGAATCAGAGATGGACTCTATGTATTCCAATAAGGTATGGACCTTGGTAGACAAACCAGAAGGCATTAAGCTTATAGGTTGCAAATGGGTCTACAAAAGGAAACTTTGACCAACAGGAAAGGTAGAGACCTTTTAAAGCTAGGCTGGTGGCAAAAGGGTATACTCGGCTGGTATACATTATGAGGAAACCTTTTCACCTGTAGCCATGCTAAAGTCCATAAGGATTCTATTAGCGATTGCGGCATACTATGATTATGAGATATGGCAGATGGATGTGAAAACCGCATTTTTGAATGGGTATATCCATGAAGAAATTTATATGGACCAGCCAGAAGGTTTCATATCTCGGGAAAATTAATCGAAAGTGTGCAAATTGGAGAAATCCATATATGGCCTAAAACAAGCATCACGTTGTTGGAACATCCGTTTTGACGAGTCAATCAAAATGTTTGGTTTCTCAAAAAACATGGATGAACCTTGTGTCTACAAGAAGGTTAGTGAGAGTGCTATTACCTTTTTTATTCTTTATATGGATGACATACTACTAATTGGGAATGATGTAGGGGTTTTGTCATCTGTGAAAATGTGGTTGTCTAACCAATTTTCAATGAAAGACCTTGGGGAAGCATCCTACATACTCGGGATCAAAGTGTTTAGAGACCGAAAGAAAAGATTATTGGGTCTCTCACAGGTCAATTATATTGACAGGATATTGGCTAGATTTAGCATGGTAAATTCCAAGAAAGGGTTTCTACCCTTCAGACATGGAATTCATCTCTCTAAGAAAATGTGTCCAAAAACACCTGAAGAAAGAGAGAATATGAGTAACTGTCATTATGCTTCGGCTGTAGGGAGTCTCATGTATGCTATGTTTTGCACTAGGCCTGATATCAGTCACGCAGTTAGCGTTGTGAGTAGATATCAATCCAATCCAGGTCCAGAACATTGGTCAGCAGTGAAACATATCCTCAGGTATTTGAGAAATACAAAACACTATTTCTTAGTGTATGACAATGAGGATTTGACTGTCCAGGGATATACAGATTCTGATTTCCAATAAGATATTGATGATAGAAGATCAATGTCCGAATTTGTGTTCCTTCTTGGCAAAGGAGCATTTAGTTGGAGAAGTTTCAAGCAAAGTACTACTGCTGATTCTACAACTGAGGCAGAATATGCTGCTGCAAGTGAAGCTGCAAAAGAAGCTGTGTGGATTCGCAAGTTCCTTCAAGAACTTGAAGTTGTCCCTTCGATTGAGGCGCCTATTTCCTTATACTGCGATAACAATGGAGCACAGGCAGTGGAACCAAGGTCTCATCAAAGGACAAAGCACATAGAACATCGTTTTCACCTAATACGTGATATCATATCCAGAGGTGATATCAAAATGGTGAAGGTTGCATCAGTTGATAATTTAGCTGATCTATTTACAAAACCTTTATCTCAGAAAGTGTTTGAGAAACATATTAAGGATATGGGTTTGAGATATATGTATGATTGGGTTTGACGTTTTATTTCTTTATTATATAATAATAAAAGTTTATTTGTTTCTCACATATATTATTGTTGTTATGTGTTTATACGTAACATGAGATGTTATGTATGTAAATTTGTTCAGGTAACATTGTAGAAAAATCACGCTAGAGATTAATGAATCAAAGGTAGGGAATAATAATTTTTCATTTCCTTGTAAGCCTGAAAGTGTTCTGGACTTTTGTAACAAATAGAGATAAGCTACTTGTGAGAGGGAGAGAGTATTTGAGAGAATAGAGAGAAAATGGTAAAGTGTGGAATGAGTGGTAAAAAGTCACTAAGGCTAAAAACACCTACATATACCAAAAATGCACTCTTGCCCATTACAAACAACACAATCATTTTACCTGAAATTGAAACTCATCCGGCTGAGTTCTGACAAGTTCATCACTGACAATTTCCATTTAAAATTACTGATCTTAAAAAAATCAAAATTTTTCAGAAAAATCAAAATTTCTTGAAAAATCAATATTTGTCCAGAACTTTAAAAACTTCAAAAAAAACTTACAACAACATATTATCCATCAATTATAATGCAAGAAATACTTCCAACATTGAACAAATACTAATTGATTTCTTAAAAATTCAAACCTTGTTCCATCAAGGAGTTTGGTAAATAAATCAACCAATTGGTTTTTGTTTTGCAATAATATGTTCAAGTGTCATCCTTTTTTTTTTACCCAAACTTTTTTCGTAAAATTTAAATTGCTCAACTCAATTTTCTTACATATAAGATCAACTTGTTTAGACAACGTAGAGACTTGAGAAACTAACTTATCAAAAGCTGAAATTGAAAGTGAATTCGAAAACTTACTTTTGCTAGAATTCAATTTAAAACACTTTGATCTTACATGACCTCTTTTTCCACAATAGAAACAAGTAGGGACTGACCTTGAACTTACATAAGAGATCCGTGAGATGTTCTTACCATGAGCAGCAGTGTGTAAACTCACTTTCGGTTGGCTGTTGACATCTGAAAATTTTTCTTTAGTAATAGCAGGAACAAACACAGTTTTGTTAGCAACTAAAGCATTAGAATCAGAATTTTTAAAACCCAATCCATGCTTATCATTAGAAGAAGTTCCTAGACTTAACATCATGTCAAGTTTCTTTGTACCACTTGAAAAATATTTCAGTTGTGAATTGGACTTCTCTAGTTCTATTTCCAAGTTCTTTACCTTAAGATCTAAAGAAGTATTGATATTATTCAAATTGTCAATTAAAACAGATTGTTCACAATTCTTAGCCAACAACTCTTCCTTTTCAATTTCTAAGTTCTTAAGCCTTTTAGAATAGGTAATATTCTCTCTTTTCACCTTAAGGCTTTCTTCAAACAAGTTATTATAGGCAGTTTGAAGAGGTTCGTTCATGTCTAAATCATCATCTAATTCATCATCACTTAGGCTAACATCACTAATAGCATTAATAGATGAAGTAAAAGCAATGTAGTTTACCTTACTATCATATTTATCAGAACTAGATGACGAATCAGAATCAGAATCAGACAAGGAATCATTCATAGCCTTACCTTTTGATTTTAGAAAAGTTGGACAGTCCGTTTTAAAGTGACCATAGCCTTTACAGCCATGACATTTAAATTCTTGAGAGTTTTTCTTCTTTTTGAACTCTCTAAATTTACCCTTTTCACCTCTTTCATATGGTTTCCAATAGGCATAATTATTGCCATCGAAGTAAGGAGGAACGGAAAGCGACTGACTCCTTTCCATCTAGGTAACAAAGGGTCAAGGATCTATTATAAGGCTCTGATACCAGTTGAAACTGCGTTTAGACCCTAGAATATACCTAGAGGGGGGTGAATAGGTATTTAAAAATAATCAACACTTTCTTTCTATTCACAGAAAAATAGTTCAACTAATTTTTCAGTCAATCAATGAATTAAAGAACTGTAAACTAAACACACATAACAGATTTTATAGCACCTATTCTATATTGCAATATGAACTGTACAACAAGCCTAAGCACCCTGTTATAAGAGTTTTACAGCAACTCTAAATCCAAGAACAATGCAGCTTTTCCAGCAATGATAAAATCAATATTGTGGCTATTTTACAGCAACACTAAGACCAATACAATTGTGAATGTACAGCAGCAAGATATTCCCAATGATTCAACTATGTTAAACTATAGACAAAAGATACATGTAGCAGCTATATAACCAAACTAAGAATGATTACAGCAGCTGTACAATCAAGAAACAGAGTGATTTACAGCAGCATTATAAACAAGAAACCTGCAGAATATTCAACCCGTTAACCTTAAATCTCTATGAAGTTTTTCTGCAATTTAGAAACTAAAAGAAGATGATTTTCAACAACTCTAAAATCAAGACCGATGTAATTCAATCAGCAACATAATGTCCAAAATTCCAGCAATATACAGAGAGCAGATAACATACCAAATTCCAGCAACCTTGGTTCTAAAGATGTAATCAATTTTAGCAATCAACAACTAAAAATCCAGCAAGTACTATGTCTATATCACAACCAAGATCAGTTAATATCAAACCAAATAACAGAACCAATGCAGCAACTATTTAGCCCTTTAACATAACAAGTTTTCAGCTAACGAGATCTGCAAAACAATAAGCACAAGATTGGTTAGATAAAACAATATCAAGATCAAGATCAACAGAAAACAACAATATAGACAACACCGAAATTTTTGTTGACGAAGTGAAAAATTTCTCCAGAAGAACGTCTTCGGAGAAATAAAAAACACTCCGGGTGTTTCCACCAAGTCTTTCCACTAGAACGTCGGGATTTTACAATGGTGATCTAACCAAAAACCTTTTGGCCTCAAGATCCCTTTTCCTATGTAAAATCACCCAAATCCACCGAATTGGGTTGGTGCCCAGCACCCACACGAAGACCAGCAACTCTGGTACTCGTTCTACAGCAGATCCCACGAACTCGTAGGCTTGAAACTCCTCTGAAAACTTTCAGCAGCAGCTGTTCTTGAGAATCCACTCAAGAACCTCAACACTTGGTGATTCCAATCTTCAACAGCAAAGCAGTAAGAACATCCAGCCTTCAATCGACGATAAGGCTCACAGATCTTCCACCAGAGGGAAGCTTACACACTCTCACAATCAGATTTTGGTTAGAACCAAATCTTGCACAAGAGAGAAATTTGGGGAAAATCGCATAGAGAGAATTTTCTGGAGTTTTTTGGCTTAGTCGATTAGTGAATGACGTCCAGGTGATTTGGGAAAGTGATATATGGCTTTAGTGAGGGTAAATTTGTCAAAACGAAATTGTTTTGATGACTGGGCAACTTTCTAGAAGGTTTATATGATATTTGCAAAATTCCCGCTAGGCTGACCCAAGGCTAACCCAGCCAATTGTAAATCTGTCTAACAGCTCAGCAACTGTCTCCCAACCATTCTAGATGCACCCAGCACCTTCCAGAAACTTTCTCCTTAGCTCCACGACCTTCTAGACTTAATCAAGTTGCTTTTACAAATCTACAATTGGAAAAAATACATTTGTACAAAGAATTGTTTTGACCATGGAAATTTTGCCAATTTTACATAAGCACTTTCAAAACCAAAACAGGACCAATCCTCGACAACCCAACAAACTCATGGAGGAATCCATGGGTTATCACTGGAGAGAATGTCAGCCGGAATACAAAATATAGGGATATAACCCTCTAAATTCGCCAAACACACCCATTGAATAATTTTATGAGCCAAGGTATTAGCCCCTCTCCTGACATGGCAAAACTTCCAGCCTTCTTTGCGGCTAGCAAGACTATGAATATCAGCGACAATCTTTGTTATTTGCCATAAAACATCGTTGGGCCTTTTGTTAATAGCTTCAATAACGTATAGAGAATCTCCCTCCAAAAGCACACTTGGTGATGGTAGATGAAAAGCCTCCTAGGCAGCCTTGGCTGCCCTTGCCTCGCCCACAAGAGGGCCGCTGAGAGGTAGCCTCTTCGAAAGAACATAGAGGATATGCCCTTCCGCATCTCTGCCAACTACAGCAGCAAAGGAAAAGGAATTACGAATTGCAACATCAAAATTAATTTTATACGTACCATTGGGAGGAGGTTGCCAAACTGGGTGAATATGCAACAACAAATCTTGATATGAAACAATATAGACATACACTGCCACACGCTGATTGAGGATTGTTGATCTGTTCTGCAGTTAGTCCTATCTGTACTTTCTGCTCTTCCTCAGCCCTCCCACACGTGCAGTTTTTGCAAGCATTCCTCGTGCTTCCAACTTCACAATCACCAACTGCACAAGCATACTGTTTCATAAATAAAGGATATGCAAAGCCCGAGGGGGGAAGGGAATGGCGTGCGATCTACCAAAAGCTACCCCATTAAATAGTCAGTCACTAAAACAATTGCTTAACACTCTTTTTGCATCTTACCGAGTGGTAGCTCTGGTTTCTTCTAGTCTTCTTCACTTAATAGGCTATCTTCATCAATCAGATCAAAATCATCAGTGATTTGGATTATTGGTGAACTTTTTGTGGCCTTCTTGATAGCAAATGAAGAACCAACCTTCCAGGAAGGCTTCTTAGCCCTAACCTACGAAGAAACAAGAAGACACCAAATCAGCTAACTAGCAAAATGGACCCTACATATACAAACCGCACAATCAACGATAACTCTTTCCCGCCCTAATACGAAAATTAATAACTCTCTAGTAAAGATATGATAGAATACCATTGATTTTAGTCCAAGAACTTCTGCTTCCAAGAACTCAGCCAACAGTAACTTGCGCTCGACACCCGAGGTTGTCTGGAAGAAGATCCTAGTGAGATCTCTCACAGGGAAAAAAAACATGCGGCCCAAAAATTCAAACTAATTACCTTATCTGTTACCCTTGTAGCAGACTTAGATGTATGGCAAATAAGGATTGTGCCACCAGGCTTCAACACTCTTGAGATTTCCTCAAACAACCGGCTGCTGGGAAATTCAGCTGAGCTACAGATACAAATAACGATATCTATAGAGGAAGACGCCACTGGCAGCAGATCTATTGTAAGTCAAGACCAAAATCAAGACAAATGTGAGCAGAGAATTACAGCCAGAGAAACCCAGAATAAGAGTAAGCTTGAAGCACTATGAAAGATTATTGCCAGAAAAAGGGTTTTCCTATCCAAAAAAAAAAGCTAATAGACCGATGAAATCACAATCTGCTTCATGTAAGGAATTGTTGGACCAAATATAAAACTAAATTACTCACAAGAGAACAAATATTTTCCCATAACAAGGATCGTAGAAAATATTACTAATTAAAATAAAAGTGAAAGAGTAGAACGATCAATTAATGGTTAAGATTTGTGATTTCATAATGATTGGTAGGGAGAAAACCTTGTATGTTCCCCAATATTATACTACAGAAACAAAACACCTGAGACGTAAAGCTTTCAAGCATACACAGAAAAAGAAACCAAAAATTTGAATTCAAAAGAGACGAAGAACTTCAATTAGAACAATCACTTTCTAGCTCAACCAACAATCATGTATTTACATTCAGAAGTAAAAGGTCAATATTCTATTCGCTGTTTTAAGGGCCAAGAACATCACAATCCAAAGTGTATTTATGCCTCTAGTATAAAAGAAATCAGTGAGGAAGCATCCAACAATTCTAAGGGAAAGAGAGAGAAATACAAAAGGATTACAATTGAGGGGATATGAACATTGTAACTATGTCGAATAGTCAACAAAAGAAGTAAAAATAGTGCTCAAGAACAGACGTGCAGGGAGATGAGCATTTAGGTTACCAAGGACCAACTTGTAAAATACTACTGTCTCGTGGATGCTGCTGCCCGTCAATAAGAAATATGCAGCAGCCAGCAGCAACCTCAATTTGGAAAAGCGTGCACACAATAAAGACTTAAATCCAAGAATTACCCAAATTTAACTTTGCAAGCGATTTATATAGAGTATCAATACAACTACTGGAAAAGGAGGAAGAAACGTACTCAAAGAAGATGCCTGAGTGATAATCCGAGGATCACATTGTTCGACCCCTCGGATACCAAGCTCACTAACTGCAGTAGAAACAACACTGATTGGTAGAGCTGCCTCATCTGTAACAGCCAGCACACTACCTTGCATTGTGGTGTTATCCTATAGAAGACCATTTTAAATATGAAGATGTGAGAAGCTGCCCAAAGAAATTTCAGTCTTTCTCTACTAGTCAAACACCAGGTACGCCAGACTTGAGAGTTTGGGAGAAGAGCCCGAATTTCTAACATTTCTCAGACCCAGATAATAATGTGCAAAGCAATAAATAGAAGGATAATTAAAAAATAAACAAATAAACTACACAAACACCTATACAACTAATTCCCAATATGAAACAACAAAACAACAATTTATATAAAATTGATAATTGCCGAACATTGAAGACAATTTTATAACTACAATCCAACTCGGAAAGAAGTCAAGACCGTCCCATATTTGAACATCTTTAATCTATATGTGTAGGAGCAAATTGACCACATATAGAAATTATTACATCTCTCTTCCCAATACTTAAATAACAACTTGGCTTAAGATGACCTTGGATGAAAATAACTTATAACAATAAATACCGGACGGTGCACCCTAGAACTCGTACATCCATACACAGAGATAGTTGAGAGCATGTCGAGTGGATATTGCCCAGCCAAAGAACATCCCCAACACAAGCTTTAGATATCCAAACAACTATAGATCCTCAGAAAGTGGTTACAAAAAGTGAACAAAAACGGAAATCTAGAACTGAAGGCTATGTTTGGTTTAGTTCTCAAAACAGTTTTTGTTTTTGTGTTTTTTTGGAAGCAGTGTAGATTCTATTGTGATAGGTGAAAAATTAGTTAAAAGTTGTTGGAATTTATAAAAAGTTATTGGAATTTGTGAAAATGTATTGAAATTGATGGAAAAATTATTGGGATTGGTGAAAATGTATTGAAATTGATGAAAAAGTGAATGAGAAGTTTTTGAAAACTTTTTGAGAACTTAAACAAACATAGCCGAAGTGACCGAGGCTTGTGAGCCGCACAAATCCTAAAACTAAACAAAACAAAAACTGAGGCGAAAGGGCTATGGCACCATTTTAAATCAGGTACTAACCCTTTCATTCTATAAATAATACAACCTAGCGCCAGACGAAGGCTATACACTTTGTTCTCGTTTTCACTCTATTGCTACGGTTTATGGGTAACTATACAGCGCGACAACAAAATCCAACACGCGAAATCTAGTAAATCGCTGATGAACAAAAAAGACGATGAGAAATATAGCAACAAACCCAAACTTTTCCACAACAAAAAAATGAAATGAGAGGCGATCAGAGAAAAGCGTCTCTATCTGAGCATACAAAATAAGAAGTACAGATCAGCAGAAAAGAAATAGAATAGGGCTCACCATGTGAATCAGACCTTGGAGAACAAAATCGATCTAAAAGAACCATGGAAACACTAAGGTTATGTTCAGTTTGAAGAGTTTTGTAGGATTTGAAGAGTTTTGTGAATTTTTAGGTGATGTTGGAGTTGTATTGGTGTTTGTGTAGAAGTTGTTGAGGTGTAAAAAAGTAATGATGATTTTTGGGTGATGTTTTTTTAAAGTTGTTTGTAGATTATTTTTATTGTGATGAGTGAAAAAAGATAAAATGTAAAATAATATTATTTATAATATTTATTATAAATTCGAATTTATTTTTTATTATAATATAAATAATTTATAGTATTAAAAAAAAGAAGAAAACGACAAAAAATTGATTAATACGTTTAAAAAAATAAAAAAAAAATAAAAAGTAAAAAGAAGAAGAGTACAAGGCAACAAGCGTGAATCAAGGCTTCACACGGAATTACGAGCAACAAAAAGAAAATAGAAAAAGAAAGTAGCGGAGAGGAAGTCACGCTGCTGACAAGCAGCAGGTATGTCAGTGACAGGGTTAATATCGCAGCTATTAACACACTGCACTGCCGTCTCACTCGCCTGACGCCTGACACCCGACGCAGCTGAAGTAACTGTATCCCGTGACATGGCGAATCCTACCGATCATGTTCGGCGGTAGTTTCTTAAATTCAATGCGAATGCTACGAATTTTGCCAAACCGAACATGACCTAAGAAGAAAGACGAAAAGGACTAGATTCTTCTCACTTGGGTGCTTTGTGTGAAGTTACCAACTTTTCTTCTCTCCCTCCTTTTATAAAGCCATTCAAATTTTGGCACACTAAAAATCCCACGTGTTGGATTGTATTGGTCCAAAATGGGCTACGGGCCATAACTTTAGCACAAAAAGGGTCGCATCTAGTTTTCGGTCAGCAACAACATGCCTTTTTCTCATAAACCTCAACAGAATTTACGGCGTGGAGGACAATCTTGTACATGGGTAGGGCCTTCGGTTCGTTAAAAACGGCTTTAGCCCATATACTCAAAAATAAATGTTAGTTAGGGCTGAAAACCACCAGTTGATTCGGTTTTGAGCTCAAACCATAAACCAAACCGACTGATTTAGTTCTAAGGAAATCCCAACTGACAGCCGAAATCTACCTCACTGCATTGCGAACCTTTATAATAGACTCATCATAGTTTTTCAATCCCTCATTCACTACAAGGTTCAATATATGGTCACAACACCTCATATGGAGAAACTGTCCATCAAGGACGTTGAATTTTAAGCGCCTCTTCAAAAATTGAAGAGCAAAATCATTTGGAGGGGCGTTATCAACCGTGACAGTAAAAATCCTTGAACAAAAACGTCATTCAAGAAGACACGCCTAAATATTCTTCGCAAGTGTATCTCCTCAGTAATTAGCAATCAAACAAAAGTTGATAACTCTCTTATGCAATTTTCAATCATCATCAATGAAGTGTGCAGTGAGACGCATATAATTCAAGTTCTTATTAAAAGTCCAAGTGTCGATAGTAAGACAAACTCTTCTAGAAAGTGACTTGAACAATTTTTTCAACTTTGCATTCTCTACATTGTTGATTTTGAAACAATCCCTAGCAATCGTTATACGAGATGACATCTGAAATCTAGGTTCAAAATTCTTTAAAAGCCTCTTAAACTCACGACACTGAACAACTCTAAATGGTTGTTCATCACCAATAACAAACTCAGCACCTGCTTGGCGAAGTTCCTTAGCATTGTACCTATGCATCATCATAGTACTAGCACTAGTCCCCTCCCCCTCATATTTCTTAACAAAGCTCAATGTAGGCTGATTTTTATCAGCCACCCCAAAACGATAAGGGTATTTTTTACACTGATTATCCAAGTGGGTTATCATCGATGACGTTTCATTTCTCTTGGAATTACAATAATATTGTTTTGCCACAATAGTTACACGTAACTTTAGGTAAATGAGCAGGCAAACCCTCAACCTTTTTAAAATGTTCTCATACTAGTGAAGCATCTCCAGACTCTTTCCTTTTAGCAAAAGGTCGACTAGTAGAGGTAATATTAATATTAGGGCTATTGTCATCAACATCAATATGCACCCAATCCAACTCATCTTTAATATCAATTACATTCATGGAAGTCACATTATCAGGGGTACTTGTTAGAGTCTCTTCCATCTGGGGTCACATTAAAAATGAAAATCACAAATTATCAAATAATCCAAGAACATAAAATCTGTGACTCCTAGTTTACAAGATTAAGGCAACCCAAGAGGGGGGTGAATTGGTTTTCTAAATTTTGGTATTGACCCCCAAAATTGTGTTTGCAAGTAAATATTACTTTTGCACAAGTATATAATATGCAGAACTATAAATAAGTGTTAAAGTAAGGAGAAGGGTAAGAGAAACAACTATAGTATTTTTAGGTGGTTCGGCAAATCCGCTTACATCCACCCCTCAAGCTCCTTCACCGAGCCTTGAGGTTTTTCCACTATTCTCCAATAGCTTTACACACTAGCTTCCGGGTGCTAGTGAAGCGTACAAGTATTTTCCCGGGATCAACACTTAAACCCACCCAAGTGGTTTTTCTGGCTCACCACTCACAACCTCACCAAGCTTGAGATATACACTCTCAAAGCTTCTTCTTTAGTGAACAACATCACTAAAGGAAACACCTCTTTTGATAGGTAGATTGAGGAACAAGACTCTCTCAAAGAGTAGATATAAAAGTGGAAAGCTCTATCTCTTTATTCACACAAAGACAAGGATATGAAAGTGTGTTTTTTGTGAATGATATGAGAAATATAGAATAGGAAGATTTAGAATATTTCTTAAGTAGTAGAAACGATATGTGATCGTTGGTTATCCATTTTAGAAGAAATGAAGGTGTATTTATAGGCCACATAAGAAAACTAGCCGTTTATAGCCATTGGGAGATTTCTGCTAAAACGAGTCGGACGACCGCTTCAAGTTATCGTTACCCAACGGTCATATTGTTAGAAGCTCAACGACTCTTTTGTCAAAACCAACCGGTCGACCGCTTCACCAGCCGGTCGACCTCTTCAACTTAAGCACAGTTCGGTTATTTTAAAAATAAAGTTTTTGACCACTTTTAAACACCCAATTTATAAGACTTACTTCCCATAAGTATATGAAAGGTTTGAAAGTTTGTTTGGGGTGTTTTGAAACCTTTAAAAATATTTTAATCTTTCAAACCAAAGGTAAAACGGTTTATGCATGTTTTAAAAGATATGCAAGTGCGTGATTCAAATCCTTGTCAAAAGAGAATTAAAGAGTTACAAGGATTATACCCTAAGGTCTTGAATCTCCACTTTGAGCTTTTTGCATCTTCTTGTTCTTCTTTCATCAAGTCTTTGGCTCTTTCATCAAGTCGTCTTTGTCTTTGAAGATGTCCACTTTATAAACTTGATCCATTTATTGAAATCATCAAAATCTCGATTGTGCACAAAAGCCAACAATCTCCCCATTTTTTATGATGACAATAAATTGATAGTTTTGGGATGACTCCCATATCTTTTGCAATTGGACAAACATTTAAAACTTGAGACAAAGCATTAGTTGTAGCCGTTTGAATTCATAAAGAGTAATACAATTAAAAACATGATCCAATCCAAAGGAGAATATAGTTATCAAAACTATTAGCATATTTCTCCCCCTTTGTCACATCAAAAAGACAAAGGTTACATTTCTCCCCAAATATGCATTCTAAAAGCAAAGGGAGTAAAAACATGTAGACATTTAAGAATTCTCCTCCTTTGTCAATCAAAAAGCGAATGCATGGACAAAATTTAAAAGTTCATTTTTCATCTAAAAGAACAATTTTGGGTTTTAAATGACAATCTCATTGAAATGGTGTAGAGGATGTCTAACGGGGACTCAAGTGTCCATCGCTATTACGATAGTAGCCCACCGAGTGGATTTGTACCAACCTCTTAGCTACCAATGACAATTTAAAAGTCATTCTCAACCAAAGAAAGTTTAAGCACACAAAAACTCATCAAAGATCAGGATTTTTGTAAAAGTGATAGCTCATAGATGTTCCATCTTGATAAATGCAAGAATCATGTCAAAGGTGAAAATATTTGCATTTGTAAGATTAACAACCAAGGAATCATCATAGAAAATAATTGACCAACAATTTAGAACATATTCTTAATCTAGGATTTTGAAGTTACCAAAGGTTTTCCCCTTTAGCGTATGTCCTCAAGCCTTTTTGATAGGCAAGTTTCATTCAAGCACCGTTTGTTGCTCCATCCTACAAGTGAATCAAGAAACCATTTTTGGTACCCAAGCCTTCTTGGGTCCTTCAATGTTATTTTTGGTTCCTTTTGGAACCCATGCTTTCTTGAGAGTCTTACTCCCAAGTTTTTTCAATGCACAATAAAAAATAAGATGCCCATCTTTATTGCAAAAATGACATGTTTGAGTTGGTACACAAAATTACTTAGCCTTCACAAAATAATTCTTAAAATATTTTTGGTGAATAGAATGCTTGTAGCCTTAAGCCACTTTTGTCAAAGACACATCTTTGACTACTAAGCATGTTTTCCATGGTATTGCTCCCTTTAGTAAACTTCTCAATAATTTTGCTTTGAGAGATTATTTTCTTGTTTAAAACAACTTTCTGATTTTCAAATTCTAAAGCTTTTTGTTGGAACAAATCGTTTTCTAGCTTTAGAGTATCTCTCTCATGTTTCAAAGAATCAATTTCATTTGAGATCAAAATGAGTTTCTTTTTCAATGATGTATATTTCGAACCTAGTTTTTCAAATTGAGAAATAAGTTCATCAAATGCATTTTGAAGCTCAATATATGAAATTTCAGGCTCATCATTTGAAGAATGTACCTCATCATCATCCTTATCATCATCTTCAAATGCCATGAAGCACATATTGACTATTTCTCCATCTTCTTCAGAGGAGGAGGAAGAAGAACTTTCATTGTTAGCCTTCCAAGATGTCTTCTTGTATTTGAGGCTTCTCTTCGCTTTCTTTCTCTTGAGGAAGTTCTTGAACTTTCTAGTCATAAAGACTATATCTTCCGCATCTTTATTTACATCTTCACTTGTGGAGGATTTTAGAGCGATCCTTATCTTTTTGTTGCTCTCATCTTCATTTTCGAGCATTTTGATCTCATGGGTCATTAAGGATCCAATGAGGTCATCCACAGGAAACTTGGTGAGATCCTTGGCTTCTTGTATGACGGTTACTTTGGCCTCCCATGCCTTAGGTAGTGACCTAAGAATTTTTCTCACCAAATCGGAGTTAGTATAGGATTTACCAAGTGCATTCAAGCCATTTATGGGTGTGGTAAATCTAGTATACATGACAGAAATGGACTCCTCTGGTTTCATTTTAAACAACTCATAATTATGAACAAGCATATTGATCTTTGACTCTTTGACTTGACTTGTTCCTTCATGAGGAACTTCTAGAGTATGCCATATATCTCTAGCATTTGAGCATGATGCAATTCTATTAAACTCTCCTATATCCAATGCACAATATAATATGTTCATGGTTCTTGCATCGAGAGAGATTTTCATTTTATCATTTGCATTATATTTGTTTTCGCTTTTGAGGGTTTTAACCTCTCCAACTTTATTTGTGGGAATACGAGGACCATTTAATATGCATATCCATAAGTTAAAATCAATAGATTGAAGATATATTTTCATCCTAGCTTTCCAATATGCATAATCATTTCCATAAAAAAATGGTGGTCTAAGAATGGTACTTGGTCCCATTCTCTGCAAGATCCCGCCAACAACTCTCCCAGATTATGTCAAATATCTCATTTCCAAGTACCAAAAACCACCACATGCTATTAAATTGAGGAGTCCAATTTTAGTTTTTGGAATAGGCTTTTGCTGCTTTCCACTATAAATATATGGTTAATCTAATTCAATACTGTTATATTTTATATCAGGAGCTGAAGCTATACTTTATCCTAATCAATACTTTTTTTTATAAGGACAACTTTATTAAAAACTAAGAAAGGTGACAGTACACAAGAGCTATACTGAACCTCCTAGGCCATACAAGCTAAAAAGCTAATGAAATCAGAAAAATCTAAGAAAGGATAGCCTGGAACAACATTAGCCCACAAAAACAGATAAATCATCAGCTTGCCCTTCAGCCCGACAAAAGATGAAAAAGTGTCATTGAAACATCTATCATTCCGCTCCCGCCAAAGAACCCACCAAATGCACGAAGGGATCTTCCAAACAACCGAAGCGAAGGGGTCAATAAACTTCCTCCTCTAAGCACACAACACTTCAATCACCCTAGAAGGCATAACCTGTCACGCCCCGAACGCTAGCTAAACGAGGCTAATGACAGCCGCGAGCATTCCCAACATGGGACGCTCAAGCGTACTTACTACTATACTTGCAGCGGAAATGACCTATATGCTTCAATGTTAAAAAGAAGCCTTATGAAGCTAGCGTATATCGTACATAAGAACATACTTTCCATTGATAACTCAAGGTAGTTAAACATATTCTCAAAATATCAACCAGTTTAAAACATTAACTAACTAAGCCAAATGAAACCCATGACCACCACATCACGGTGGCTCATACCGGCTTTAACAAAAATTTAGCTAAATCTTTTCTAACGTTAGCAAACAAGAGAGACATTTCATCAACCCTTCTCCTAGGGTTCAAGGTCCTCTTCTTAAGATTCCACCCCTGTAACATCATCTGGAATGATACAATTTAAAACTGTGAGTCGAAAGACTCAGTAAGGAATTATAGCTAAAAACATGGGTTTTAAATCGTAAGCATGCACTTGAACTTGAAATCATAGTCATGTAAACATAATACGATGCATGCCTGATTATGAGTCGTGATGCATGTATATGCCTCATGTCGCATATGCACATGCACTTGCTTTTGAAAATATCATTCGTACTTATAAAGCTCTTGCTTTGGGAAATCTTATGGGCTAATTGAGCACCATTTACCCCTGGCATCAGGGTTGTGCGTTCCCATTGGAACTGTCCCCCTTTTCCCTTGGGGACCTTACATATGGTCGAGCTAGCACACCTTCTCAATGTCCTTCAGTGGCTAGACACGACTCTTGGAGGCTCACACCTTCTTGCAAGCATCCTTCAGTGTGATTGCACATACCTCCCGGACTACCCATCCTTCTTGCAAGCATCCTTCGGTATGGGTGTCCTAGGTGACATTCATCCTTCACGTAAACGTCCTTCGGTATGGATGCACCTTCTTGACTTGGTACGGTACCGACCGACTTGGGTTCAATAACTAACTTGTCATAAAAACTTATCATAAGGTAGCATAAAAATGGTACTTTCATTTGCATAGAATCTCTCCTTTCTCATGAGGACAATGAATGCAATGATCATGATGCATTCATGTCGTGCTAGGTAATGTCATGCTTGATATGATTATTCATAGACATTCTTCATGCAGTGTATCATTCCAGTTTTGTAAAGCGTAAGTTGCTACTTACTATTTTCACTTACCTTGGTCTTGCTTGAGTATCGAACGTCTCGTTACCTACAATGAACCGTACTATTGTTATTCATAGGTTCACTAAACGTATAGAGTAATCAATACATTACTCACACGAAATCTGATTTAATAGACCCTCACACTAATTTTTCATATCATAACATATTCGTCATACCTCTAATTCACATGCAAGTTATCTTAAAACGCTCTCTTTCTTAACTTAAAAATTTCAAGACCAACCCCGAAAATTTGGACTTAATATCAAGAGATAACCACAAATGCATCAAAACACACTTTCTATTCCAGCCTTGAAATCTGCATATGTAAATTCCAGTAATCACAATAATCTTTCTAACTCTCCAAATTTCCAACAACCAAAATCCGAATCTCTACAGGTCACAACCAACATCCAAGGCTAGTTTAACATTTCCTAGCAGCAACCATACTCTCACCTTCCTCCCACTTACAACTTCAACTCGAAGTTTACAACCAAATCATGGTTCCATAATTATCAAGTTAACACCATTGCATGTACCCATTTCTCTTGGGCTGTTTACCAAACACCTAGTGTGCGTTATTGGTCCTCTTGCCTATTTTCCCAGATCTGAACATATCCCTAACACTTAGGGCTTTATGGTTCTCAATATCACTAGCATACATACACAATCTAATGCATCAAACCCTAGATTCGGCCATACTTGCTCAACTTAGGTTTCAATCCCCTCTTAGGCCTTTTATCAAACACCTAGAGCACATAACCAATTTCTCTTGAACCCTCATTTCAGATCTAGCCATTTTGTTCCCATGTTCTCATGTAAAAATCTATGCTACACTTAAACACTTACAAGATCCACCTTGAACATGCATAGATACACACTAAACATCCATAAATCACAAGGAGAAAAACTACTTAGACAACCCACCAACAACCACAACCAATCAACAAGAGAAAACAATAAGGAAATAGAGAGAGAGAGAGAGAGAGTGTAGGATGATTTTCGGCCAGCAAGGATTTGTACCTTGCTTCTCTCCTCTTCCTCCTTCTCCTTCTTCTCCTTCTTCGGGTGGGTGATTTAGGGCAAGAGAAAACGGAAAGGCTGAAGAGAGAGGGGAAAAATGAAGTGTTCGGCAAAGGGGGAGAGAGTAATAGGCGTGAAAATGGTTGAGGAAAAGACAAGGTTGCCCTCCCCCTTCTTCATGAATTCCAACTCACGTATTTTCAATCCGTAAAATTTCGGAATGTAGTTATATGTGTCGACACTATCACTCAAGGTGTCGACACTTACAACACATTTAGTAAGATGTGTCGACACCATCACTCACGGTGTCGACACTTCCAACACTTAGCCAAAGTGGGAAAAATGTAAACTCTCGGGTTTCAGTTAGATGTGTCGACACCATCACTCAAGGTGTCGACACTTTCATCACTTGGTCAAAATTCACGGGAGTTCTGGAAAAAGGCGAACTCTCGGGTTTCAGTTGGATGTGTCGACACCATCACTCAAGGTGTCGACACTTCCAACACTTAGTAAAAATCACTCTAGTTCCGGAAAAATATAAACATTCAGGTGTCAGTCTAATGTGTCGACACTATGACCCAAGGTGTCGACACTTACAACACTTAGTCAAAATTCACTTTGGGCTCCAGAAAAGGTAAACTTTCGGGTATAAGTTTAATGTGTCGACACTATGCTCCAATGTGTCGACACTTACCTCAAAAATCACCAATTAAAACATACCTACATCCTGAGGAAAATCATAGCAAAATCTCTCTCTCCTTTACAACGACATAAGTAAATTCGGGATCTCACATAACCCATCAATAGTTCATGATGCTAAACACATGAGACCAAAGCTCCCTAGCAACCGTACAATGGATGAGGATATGATCCACTGATTCCCCACAATTTCTGCATAGGAAGCACCAATAAAGAACACATAAACCTCTATGACTAATTCTCTAGAGAGAACCGCTCTCTCGTTAGAGCTCTACCCTTTTTCTCTCACCTCTCTTCTCTCCCCTCTCCTGCCTTGCACCTTTCCTACTCATCCCTTTCCATGGAACATTTCCCCAAGCAGCCCACCTGAACCTTTGTCCCTTTCTCTTCTCCCCTCTTCCGCCTCCCACCTCTCTCCCTCCTCCCTTTCAATGGCTCATTTTCCCATGCATCCCACCTGAGTATTTGTCCCTAGTATCATCTTTGGGATCTGTTTTGTTTCCCCTCTCTTCCCCGTTTCTCTTTTGTTCCCTTTCTCGTGTCTTGGGCCTTCTTTCCCCTTGTCTTTTAGCCAACCTTTCACCATGAACTCCTCATCTTTGGAAACTCTTGAACCTGAGATGGCAGCTCTCGTGGAACGTACTCAGAATATTAATTGGGAAGATGGTCAGGAGGACCCTGCAGATTGCTTCACGGAGGTTGAAGTTAACTCTCATCGGGTCCTAGTGGGTAAGATCATCGCTCAACGTATCATTAATAAGCAAACAATGCAGGATATTGTCCTCCATTCTTAGAGGTTCATCGAAAGTCTTGAAGTTGAAGACCTTGGGAACAATGCCTTCCTTTTCACTTTTTCCAACCACTCTCTTCGAGACCGAATCCTTTCTGGAGGCCCCTGGAATCTCCGTGGCCAGCTGCTCATCCTCAAACCATGGAGCCCGACTTCTACAATAGGGGAGCTCGATCATTTCACCACGCTGGTGTGGATTCAAATCCATGGTTTGCCAATGTTTAAAATTTCAGAACGGAGTATCATCACCATTGGCCAACTTATTGGCCCGGTCCTTGCCCACGACTTCCCGACGAACACTAAGATCCATTTTTCCTGCTTTTTTCGTGTCCAAGTCATGCTCGATATCAAAAAACCACTTGTACCGAGCTACTACCAGAAGTGGCCGGAAGCTGCCCCTTGCTGGGTACAACTCAAATACGAGAAGTTATCGGAATTTTGCTACGCCTGTGGCAGAATAGGGCATACTCAGTCGGCCTGTGCTGTCAAATTTCTATACAATGATCCGAACTTCAGGTTTGGTCCTAAAATGAAAGCGAATGGCCCTGGTTCCGAATTTCGAAAATGGTATATTGAAGGCTCGATGCTAGAGTGATGCCGGACAGAATAGAGATTATTCTGTAGGCTAAACAAAAGGCAATTTGCAATAAGGGAAAAGAGAGAATTTTGACCCAAAGAATTCAGAAACACTCTGGATTCAATAAAATTCGTATTATTTAGCAATGAAACAAAATAACCCACAAGCCGGGTTAAAATAGCTGAAATTCGACCATTAATGGAAATTTACCAAAAATGGCAAAACCCTAAAAACCTTACCAAAACGAAATAAGGAAGGAAATCAAACGATTGCCAAAAATCTGGCCCAAATCGGGTTCAGAATTATTTCCTAATCGACAAAAAGGAAATTACCATAAATAGCAAAAAATTAACTAAAAATAGATATTCGAAAAGGAAATCAGCGGATTTCGGGCTCGAAACGATTTCTTGCCATTTTTGACTCGGATCCTCCTGCATCAGTCACCCCGGGTTGGAAAGAACTCGTCCTCGAGTTCTCTGCAGCATCACAAGATCCAATTTTTTCGCTCCGTATGCTTGTCTCTCATAGGCGGCAGTCTAGGAGGAGGAGGATCTGCTGACAGCAAATCAGAAAACTCTGAAAACTGCTGCTCCTCGCCTGCTGCACTATCTCCATATGGCGGGAAGGCATAGCCTCCGTCTTCAGAGATTATTTCCTCACTGCCCTTATTCAGCCATGACAGTTTGTATGGCTTGGGGTGACGATCTGTCTTCAACTGCAACTTCTGGACATCGTCTTCAGAGACTATGTTCTCGCAACTACTGCAGTCAATAATCATCGTGCATACTTTATCGGCCACGGTGCATGTTGTATGGAAGATATTGGTTCTCAACCAATCATCTTCGGAGTCGCCTCTGCGAGTTAGGAGGCTCTTGCGAATGACCAAGGTCTCATGGCCATCTCCATACAGCACATCCTCCTCTCCTTCTTCGTCATACACTGGCTCTTCCACCTCTTCAGTTTCGTACTCCATGCCTTCCTCAAGCAACAGATTCTTGCCCGTCTGACTGGCAGGCTTCCTGCAATGAGTTGCTATGTGCCCCTGTTCACCACATCGAAAACACTTAATGGTAGGGTTAGGATTACCCTTTGGTGGTTGCTGGGGAGGAAGGGATTCTTGAGGGCGAGCCGACCTATTGCTTTGGTCGTTTCTGATGATGGGCCTCCTATTTTGCTGTTTATCCACAGCAAAAGCACGCTGGTAGGCCTCAGAAACCGTCCACAGCGAGTGAAGGCTGAGGGCATCCTGCAGAGGTTGTCGCAAACCCCCCAAATAGCACACAACCATCTGCTCGTCTGTCTCACTCAGATCATTCCGAGCGACCAACTGATAGAACTCCTCCGTATAATTGTCCACCGATCTCATTCCTTGCCTCAACGAATGAAGTCGCTGAAACAGGGTTTGAGTATAGCCAAAGGGAAGGAAATGGCTCTTTAACTTCTTCTTCATCTTCTCCCAATCAGAGATCTTGACCTTGCCCTGCCGGTCTCTGGAACGTTTCAACTGCTCCCACCACGCAGATGCTCTCCCTTTCAGTTTGATGGCCAACAGTTTCACTTTGACACTATCTGGGACCTCCTTGCAATCGAAAATACGTTCTACTTCATTCAACCAATCGATAAAACAATCGGCTTGTAACGTACTAGAAAACTTGGGCAAATCAACTCTGAAGCCGAGATCTCCATAACGGTTCTCTTGACCACGGTACTCCCGGAGTTGATTGTGATATGGGTTTTCGAAGGTGGAGTTGTCGGTATCTTCATCTTCCACATCATGATGACCGATCTCCTGCGCCGCCAGGCGCTGGGTTAACTCTGCCACTTGCCTCTGCAAATACTCAATCATAACATCCTGAATGTTACGATCACGGTGCGGGACTTCCTCATTCGAAATCTGCCCACGACGACCACCACGACCACGACCACCAGCCATTGATACTGCTGAATGTAAACTGCCTCAGGAAGAAGCTTGAGCTTTGATACCAATTGACGCCGGACAGAATAGAGATTATTCTGAAGGCTAAACAAAAGGCAATTTGCGAGAAGGGAAAGAGAGAATTTCGACCCAAAGAATTCAGAAACACTCTGGATTCAATAAAATTCGTATTATTCAACAATAAAACAAAATAACCCACAAGCCGGGTTAAAATAGCTGAAATTCGACCATTAATGGAAATTTGCCAAAAATGGCAAAATCCTAAAAACCTTACCAAAACGAAATAAGGAAGGAAATCAAACGATTGCCAAAAATCTGGCCCAAATCGGGTTCAGAATTATTTCCTAATCGACAAAAAGGAAATTACCATAAATAGCAAAAAATTAACTAAAAATAGATATTCGAAAAGGAAATCAGCGGATTTCGGGCTCGAAACGATTTCTTGCCATTTTTTACTCGGATCCTCCTGCATCATAGAGTCCCCTCAAGGGAAGTTTCGTTACAAAGACTCTCATTGCTCTCCCCAGCCCCAGGAAGCAACGCCTCTTCCTGACAAAGACGTTATTGCTCTTGATGGTCCCTCTTTTCCACAGCAGCAGGAGGGGCGCAAGCAATTTTTTCCTCCTCGGTATCTTCCGTCGGACTCATTTCCTGAGCAGCCACCAGCCATGCCCATGCAGATTATTGTGTCCTCTCTACACTGGCAGGAGGCCCAATTCCTGGCGCCTCTCTGATTCTATGACACCTTAGAGCAGCCAGACTTCCTGCTCCCGCGTGGTCGAGGTATCTGATGAGGACCTGGGCTCTAGACCGAAAGACATGCCTCACAGTTAGAGTTATCTAAGCCCTCTTATTAAGTCTTATAATTAGGAGGTTGTTCGGTATACAAAAATCCTCAGGATTTTTTTGAATTCTCAGAATACAAAATATTCTACAACCAAACATCATTCTTAACACTACATAAAAATAACTAAAACACGCATACCAATAAAGTTAACATCATCTAAAAATTCTCAAAACACAAAAAATTCTTAAAATACACCCAAACCGAATAGCCTCTAGGTTCTCCTAAGCAGTGTGAGATCTCAACAGTATCACGCCTGTCTCCTGACCCCCTCAGTGGTCCCATCTGTCCCCTTGGAGCAGCTCTTATCTAGAGTCCCAAGATTGGGCCCTCTACTTCTCCCCATAGCCCCTGGGCCCTCTTCCCATCCCCCCAAACCCAGTCTCCACTTTCCCCGGCCTCATCTGACTCAGTATTGCAACCTTTTTCCCCGGACCCTTTTCACCTCCTAGACTTAGCTTAAGAAGTTACTGATGCCTTATTGTGTTTACCTTGGGCCCAAGACCCCTTTCCTGCTGAAGAGGACCTTAACCCGACTCTCCACGAGACCCACGAGACCGTTCAACGTTCTCACGTTAATTTTTACGGTGAGTCTGGCTCCCTGGTTATTGAGAGATTCAAGGACGAACGGAAGATCAAGGAAGGTAAAGATTCTCTGGATTTCACCTCTGACTGTACTATTGCTTTGTTGAAACTCCACCGGAGAATTTGTAAGGATAAGGGCTCTACTGGCAAGGGTAGGAAGAGTGACGACACTTCAAAATCTGGTTTCCCTAAGGGTCCTTCGACTCTTTCTCTGGAGCAGTTGACTGATTCAAATCTGGCTTCTTCGGATAAACATTTTGTTTCTATGGATTTGGCTGGGGTGGTGAACCTTAACTTGCCCCACCCCCACCAGTGAGGACACTTCATCGGAACTGTCGCGGCATAGGGTTGCAGGAGCCTGAACTCTCCGAGCATGGGTCAGGAAGCTTAACCCCGACATTATTTTTCTGGTTGAAACTAAAGTCTGTGTTGTTAGTCCTACATTCCACCGTCAGGGTTTCTTTAACTTTGTGCATCAGCCTCCACGTGGCCGAAGAGGAGGCTTGGCTCTGGCTTAGCGTCCTGGTGTTGACTTGGAAGTCTAGCCTATTTCTCATTATTTCATCAATGCTCTGATTTTCTCTGATCCTGGTCATTTCCCCTGGTTGTCTACTTTTTTTTACGGTGCTACCCTTTGGGCCGAGAAGCATCGCTCTTGGGTGCAAATTCACAGCATTGGTAATTCTTTCTCCAGTGCTTTGATTTGCCTTGGCGATTTCAACTCTGTTCTCTCCCAGCCCGACAAGCGTGGAGGTCTCCCTGTCCTCCCCTCCTCTTCAACTAGTCTCAGACACTTCATGATTACACAGGTCATGGTGGATTAGTCTTTCATGGTCCTTAGTATACGTGGAGCAACAAACTTCATGGCCAAGCCCATATCCGGAAGCGCCTGGACCGTGTTGTTGCTAATGGTGACTGGAGACTCCTCTTCCCTCAGGCCATTTCAAGAACTGCCCTCGCATTTCTTCTGACCAACGTCGTCCTTCTGGATACTTTCGAGGATCAATTTTTGGGTCCCAAACCCTTTCGATTTGAGGTGTTTTGGGTGGCCTCCCCGCAATGCAAGGAAGTTATTGATGCAGCCTGGTCTAATCCTTGTATGGGTTCCCCTACATTTCGTGTTACTCAGAAAATTCGTCGTGTGAAAACTAGTCTGAAAAATTGGAACCAACGCTCTTTTGGTAATATTCAGCAAAAAAA
The DNA here is from genome assembly GCA_963930655.1 of Myrica gale. NCBI lineage: Eukaryota > Viridiplantae > Streptophyta > Magnoliopsida > Fagales > Myricaceae > Myrica > Myrica gale. The sequence continues at coordinate 8,323,796 of OZ005619.1, read as the reverse complement.
TCCGCTTTTATCACTCCGAGCTTAATCGTATCCAAACACTGGATCCCTCTCCCAGCACTGATGTTGAAGAACAGGACATCCAATGGCAATTGCATAAAGCTCTTAAATTTGAGGAGGTTCTTTGGAGGAGCAAATCTCGGCTGCAATGGCATTCCACTGCTGATTTAAATACTAATTTTTTTCATCTCTCTACGGTTGTGAGAAGACGTCGGAATTGTATTGAGGGTATCAAGACTAGTGATGGCAGTTGGCTCAACAATCACGAGGATATCGTTAATCACTTTGTTTCCTCCTTTTCTTACATGTTTTCTCAAGTTATTTCTGAGGAAGAGAATTCATCCCTTTCCCGTGTCTCTGATTCCTTGGAAATCTGGCATGCCGTTCGCTCTATTGGGGCCTCTACAGCCCCTGGTCCTGACAGTATCTCAGCCCCTTTTTCACTCTTATTGGGATATTGTGAGATTGGATGTTGTTGAAGCGATTCAAAAATTCTTTTCTTCGAGTTACCTCCTCAAGTCTCTCAACCACACTAACCTTGCTCTCACTCCCAAATGAGATAATCTGACCTTAGCCTCTCATTTCCATCCGTTAGCCTTTGTAATGTCCTCTATAGAGTCATCTCTAAAATCCTTCCTAACCGTTCGAAACCCCTTCTCCATAAACTCATCTCTCCCATGCAAGTCAGCTTCATCCCGAACCGCCTCATTCAAGAAAATACCATCCTAGCCCATGAGCTCATTCACAAACTTCACTCCAAAAAATGGGGATACAACAACGGTCGGAAAAAACGCAGGCAAAAACCCAAAAAACGCCACTAAACTTTTACCACCAGTTTTTTACCGGCGTTTCCCGACCGCTGTCTTTTCTCCGTCGGGAATGCTATCGACAGTGTTTTTCATAAACGCTGGTGATTCCCTACCTTTTAACAGCGGTCATTTAGCGGCGTTTTCAAACCGATGGTAATTCCCCAGCTTACAACAGCTGTTTTTTAGCGGCGTTTTAAAAAAGCACTGGTATTTCCCAGATTACAGCAGCGGTTTTTTAGCAGCGGTTTTAAAGACGCTGGTGTTTCTCCTAATTTATAACATTGGTTTTTTTAGCAGCGTTTGTTTAAAATGCTGACATCTGTCCTGATTTATAACGTCGGTTTTATAGCGGCGTTTTTAAAAACGTTGGCGTTGCCACGCTTATAGCAGCGGTTTTTTAGCAGCATTTGTTTAAAAACATTGGCGTGTGTCCTGATTTACAACATCGTTTTTTTAGCGGCATTTTTAAAAAAGCTGGCGTTTCCCTGCTTATAGCAACGGTTTTTTAGCAGCGTTTGTATAAACCGCAGGCGTTTGTCCTGATTTAAAACAACAATTTTTTGCGGCGTTTTTAGAAACGTTGGTGTTTCCCCACTTGTAGCAGCGATTTATTAGCAACGTTTGTCTTGATTTTTTTGCAACGTTTTTAAAACAGCTCGCATAGGCCTAAAATTTGTTACAACAACTATATTTATTAAAACACCTGCGTTTTTAATTTGTAATAGAAATTTATTTTAATAACCATAATTCATTAATGTAAAAAACTAAGAACAAGGATAATAAAGAAAATATAATTCATCATTGATTAAATAACCAAATCTTACAATAAAATAAAAGTAACTTTAACCCTAGCATTAGCAAAAGTAGGTGCAGTACACCATCAGTACCTTCCATTTCTATCCAAGTTGTTGTATCTTGAGCTTTTTTACCAACGACAGCCTTTGCGTGAGCAAATTCTCGAGCTTGAATTTCAAATGATGCACGAGTTTTCTCTGAATTAGAAGTTGCATCAGAAACTATTGAATTTGCGGTTGTCTCGTGTAAAATATGTTCAGACCTCTCTTGATCAGCTCGACAAAAAATAGCAGAGGCAAGCTCATATTGATTTAGAACATCAGCAAATCAATGGAACATAAATTTTGTAAAGTCAAGATAAAGCTTAAAATTAAAAGGACAAATTAGAAAAGCTCATTTCTTTTAAGTAGCTGAAATACTCCGAGCGGTACTCTAGCATACCTCGAGTGAAGATTCAATCGCTGGTAGAGTAGCCAAAAAAAGATCATGATGTTCCTTGTCACGCCCCGAACGGCACCCCGCAGGAAGCGTGACAGCCGCGAACTATTCTCCGGATAGCTCCAGCATTCTTACTTACTTGCTTACGTGCTTACGGCGGAAACATACAAGATCGCGAGGGATTCGAGCTAAATCTTACATAATCAGGGTTCTCATTAAGTTTTCATACAAAACATATATAATATTTAGAATTCAACTAGTGACGGATCTCATCGATCAGGTCACCATAATCAAAATAAGAATAACATCCGGGTCCTTCTAAGTCAGGTAGTGCTCCTGACTCTCTTCACCTGTGGCATCTGGAATGACACAATTTTTAAAAACGTGAGTCAAAAAGACTCAGTAAGGGAAAGACATAACTTGAAACATGCTCTTGACTTATGCTTGCTTAATCATGAAAGAGAATAAACTTGATAAGTGATGCACATGCATGTCATGGATATGCACATGCTCTTGCTTAAATTCGGCCCCAGGCCCTTGAAAATTACTTATTCATACTTGTCCCACTATTGGCCTTTCACAACCATTTCATCTCTTTTACTTGTGGGCTCGCTCCATTTAACCCCTGAAGTCAGGGTTGTGCGTTCCCTTTGGAACCGTCTCCGATTTCCCTTGGAGACCTTACATACGGTCAAGCTAGCGCACCTTCTCTCATTTGTCCTTCAGTGGCTAGACATGACCCTTGGAGGCACCACACCTTCTCAATGTCCTTCAATGTGGGTTGCACAGCCTCGTGGATTCACTCATCCTTCTCACATTTGTCCTTCGGTATGGGAGTCCATCTTGATGGTACGGTACCGACCAGTGCCCCTTAACTTAACTTATCGTTTCATAAAACATTTCATAATTTTCCATAAATCATTGCATAAACATTCTCTTTAGAAAAATTCATGCAATGCACGTGTCATGTCATGCTTGATCAAAATCTCATGCTTCTTCATGAAATGATGCAATGTGTCATTCCAGTTTTTAAAAGAACCACTTACTGTCCACTTACAGTATCCACTTACTCTTGGTCCTCCTTGGTAGTGTATAACACACGTAAATAGCCTACAAGCGATTCAAATATTTCTTAGACTTTAAGAAATAACACGTAATTATTAAATATATATATATACATATATCACTGAAATTATTTTAATCATTTAAAGTATTTTATTTACTCTTCTAATATTATCTAAACTCAGGTTATTTAACCAATCTTTATTACGATGTATTTAGGTGCCTATTCACGATTAGGGTTAATCAACAATTAATAAATTTGGGATTAAACCTAAGTCTCCCATTAGTAATGAACTACATTAAACCTTACATCAAACTATTAATAACTTAATCACTGTGAGACCCCAACTTTTCATGTGCTCTGATTATTGCGGAAGAGTATTTGGGTATTTAGTGAAATAATTGGAGGATCATAATTGGGGTGTTGGAATAGGAAGATTTTTAGCACCCTGTTTTTAGGTAACATTGCTGTGAGATCCCGACCTTACCTTATTGATGTCGTTTATGATTCCCTCAATATGTACGTATGATTAAATGAGTGATTGTTGGTGTAAGTGTCGACACATTGGAGCATAGTGTCGACACATTAGACTAACACCCGAAAGTTTACCTTTTCTGGAGCCCAAAGTGAATTTTGACTAAGTGTTGTAAGTGTCGACACCTTGGGTCAAAGTGTCGACACATTAGACCGATACCCGAGAGTTCGCCTTTTTCCAGAACTCCCGTGGATTTTGACCAAGTGATGGAAGTGTCGACACCTTGAGTGATGGTGTCGACACATCTAACTGAAACCCGAGAGTTTACATTTTTTCCCACTTTGGCCAAGTGTTGGAAGTGTCGACACCTTGAGTGATGGTGTCGACACATCCTACTAAATGTGTTGTAAGTGTCGACACCTTTAGTGATGGTGTCGACACATATAACTAAATCCCTAGAAAATACGTGAGGTGGAATTCATGTGAAAAAGGGGGAAATAAGGGAGGGCAGCCTTGTCTTTTCCCCAAGCCCTTTACGTATAAGGCAACCCCCCCCTTTCCCACAAGTCATTTTGCCCTAGCTCCCCACCGAAGAAGAGAAGAGAAGAAAAGAAAGAAAGAAGAAGGAGAAAAGAAGAAGAAGAAAGGAAGAAGAGAAAGAAAGAGAGAGAGAAGAAGGTGAGTGCTTATGGCCGGCCAAGCCATACCCATTTTCACCTATGTTCTCTTTTTCTTTTGAATGGTTGATGGTTGTGTGTTGTTAGTTTCTCCTTGGTTGTTGTGATGGTTGTGTGTTGTTAGATTTCTCCTTGAGATTCATGTGTTTTCTTTGAAGAAAATGTAGATCTAGTGAGTTTTAGAGAGTTGTATGGATTGTGCACAAAGCCATGGAGAGTGTGGTTAGATTTGGGAATTTATAAACCCAAGAGAAACCAACTTGCATACTAGGTGTTTGATAAAAGACCAAAGGGAGTGAAATAGATGCAATAACCTTTGTTCTAGTGATGAAATCATTGTTTTTGGTTGGAAGTTTTGAGTTGTATGTGTAAAGTCTACGTCTTGTATATGAGGTTATATGAGGAGGGCACTTGGGGCAAATTTCGTGGGCGTTGGATGATTTTGTACGATGAAGTATGTGTATGACAAAGTATGAGATATTGAACGAGGAATAAGTATGAGATATTGAATGAGGAATAAGGACGATTTTGTATGATGAAGCGTGAGTAATTGATTGATTACTCTATACGTCTAGTAAACCTATGAATAACAATGGTATGATCCAATTGTAGGTAAAGGGGCATTCAACCCACAAGCAAGCAAAGTAAGAGGAGCTTACGTTTGTAAGTGAAAATAGTAAGTAGCAACTTACGCTTTACAAAACTGGAATGATACACAGCATGTTTTTATGAATAAGCATAACATGTTTATAACCACGCATGACAAGTTATTTCTCAACAAGCATGACATCGTATACGTATTTGTATGAAAGCATGAAAGAAGTTTTTGTGCAAAGGAAAACATGAAAGGTTTATGAGATATTTGTCATTAAGCACGAACTGTCAAGAGCATTAGAAGCATTTTATGATAAGGTGATTACCAAGCATGACATGAGCACGTCATGAGCAATTGCATTTGCATTTATTTGTCTCATAAGAAAGAAGGAGAAATTTTATGCAAATGAAAGTACCATTTTTATGCTACTTATGACAAGTTTTATGACAAGTTAATTAACGAACGAACCCAAGTCGGTCGGTACCGTACCAAGTCAAGAAGGTGCATCCATACCGAAGGACGTTTACGTGAAGGATGGATGTCACCTAGGACACCCATACCGAAGGATGCTTGCAAGAAGGATGGGTAGTCCAGGAGGTATGTGCAATCACACTGAAGGATGCTTGCAAGAAGGTGTGAACCTCCAAGAGTCGTGTCTAGCCACTGAAGGACATTGAGAAGGTGTGCTAGCTCGACCATATGTAAGGTCCCCAAGGGAAATAGGGGACAGTTCCAACGGGAACGCACAACCCTGATGCCAGGGGTAAATGGAGCTCAAGTAGCCCATAGGATAAGAATGGAAAAGATTTTCCAAAAGAAAGAGCTTTATAAGTATAAGAGATGTTTAAAAGAGCAAGTGCATGTGCATATGCAATCATGAGGCATACACGTGCATCACGATTCATGATCATGCATGAATTATATACGTATACATGATATTTAAAGTTCAAGTTGTGATTATTTAAAGTTAAAGCTCATGATATTTCAAGTTGTACTTGAATTACATTAAGTTCAAGTTTGTAATTATTTCAAGTTTAAGCGCATGCTTATGATTTTAAGTCAAGTGCATGCTTATAATTTTAAGTTCATTATGATATCGAGTTCATGATGATTTCAAGTTTAAAAGCAAGTGTATGATTTCAAGTTCAAGATTATGAGTTCAAAGAATAAGTTCATGGTTTCAAACTCACGATTTCAAGTTCATATTTGCAAACCATGATTTCAAGCTCATGTTTTAATTATAATTCCTTACTGAGTCTTTCGACTCACAGATGTTTTCAATTGTATCATTCCAGATAACAATTCAGGTGGGAAAATCTAGAAGAGGGACCGATGGGAACGTCCTCATCCCTCTTTGTTGTTCATTAAAGGTTAGATGTAATTTTGAAGAGTCATCATGAGCCTCCGTCGTGTGGTGGTCATGGGTTATTCGGACTATTAGAGTTCAAGGTTTTTGATGTCTAGTATCTTAGTCGTGGTTATCAGAATCAGAAGTTGAAGAGTTCATAGGAAGTACTATCAGGCATCCTGTGAATGTCTATGTTATGTGTATAAGGATTCAAGATGTATTACTTATATGTTATGAGTAGGTCCATATAAAGGTTTTGTTGGAATCCCTTAGGACTTGTACTTCAGTCATGCAGACATGACATGTAATTTGGATGCTTTCACTATTGCCGTTGTAGTCAATTGTGTAAGTTGAAGTTTATGTAAATCTCTTTGGCCCATCTCTCTCAGTTGTAGGTGTTTTATGTATTTGTATAAAAAAAAATCCGCTGCATGATTAAGAGAAACGCTGGAACATTCATTGAGTGGATGTTCGCGGCTGTCATTAACCCCCTTCGGGCTAGCGTTCGGGGCGTGACAATCACACTTAAATCTTGAATTGGACCTTAAACCTCAATTAATCCCTAGTACTAACCCTAACTAGGGTTTCGAATATTTTTATTGCATGATCATGGTTCTTCAACATTTATTCCAATTAGCCTTATCCCCAATTTCAATTATCCAATACAACAATTATAAACCGATTATCAAAACTTACTCTTAGGGTTTCATTCCTTTATGACATTCGGCCAACTCTTGTTTTGTGCATCCCTTAATCACAACATTAACTCCAAGGGTGATCCCATCCTCCATTCAATCAATTTCACAACCTAGGATCTAAGAATCAAAACACAAACATAAGAGATCAACACTACCCTATTCGGCCAGCACACTCATTTTCCAAATAGTCAAGTTTTCTTTTGTTTCTTTCAACTTGCATGCATCCTTTACACTTCATAAATCTACCATACATTAGGCCAATAATCTAGCATATAACAAAACCAATGACCAGATCCAATTATGCACAAAATAAATCTTGGAACCCTAGGTATACTATATTCGGCCTTACCTCATAATACCACCCTTTATACTTAGAAAATTTATACATACATACTTTGCACTCTACAATCCATCTTAGCATGTATTTACTTCACATCCTCATCATTCATGTATGGCATGTCCAGATCTAACATTCAAACACATATACGATCATAGATCTAAAGAGATTCACAACTTACAACTAACATAGGCTTAAATCCAACATCCTTTAACATACATTATTTTCCCTTTGCATTTTATCACCTATCTTGCATGTATCAACTTCATATCTTCATCATTAATATCCACATGACCAGATCTATACTTTAGACACATCAACAGCCCTAGATCTAAGGAAATATCCAACTTTCATCCAACAAAACATAACCTAGGTTAGATCTAACTTCATCTAATATACATTGTCTATTCCTTACATTTTCCAACATTAAATCTTAGATCTAAAGTATGTATGTCCAGATCTAACACTTGCACATAACCATGTTCAAAATCCAACTAAAATAGAACATAAAAACCCAAGATCCAACCACATAAGGTTCGGCCAACAATGGAGATGTAAGATCCATATTTTTTACCTTGTTGTTCCTTCTTCTTTCCCTTTGATCCTTTGAAAGCTTCTCCTCCCTTTCACCTACTAAGCAACCTAATGCTCTTAGTCATTCAGATCTCACCATATCCTAGCATAACAACTCAAACCCTAAGATCTATACACAGGAGAGTTTGACCATCAAGAGGAAAACAAGATCCGGTTTTTACCTTAGTGCTTCTTTGTTTTCCTTTTTCCCTTTTCCCTTGCACAACACCTCTTGACTTCACCTTCTTCTTCTTCCTTGTCCTCCTTCTTCCCCTACACGAAATCCCCTTGACAGCAGCTCAACCTCAGCCTTTTGGGGCCAAGAGTTTCGGTTCTCCCTTGGTTCCTCACCTTTCTCTCTTGGTTTCGGTTTTGGCCTTGTGTTTCACTCTTTGTCTCTTCTCTTGGCTTTGTGTTGGTCGACCAAATGGCTTCAATAAGTGAATGAGTGTGTGAGGGTGATGTTAGGCGTGCAAGGCTTCTCACAAGAGGCAAAAATGGAGTGAATGTAGACAAGGAATTCGGCCAAGGGTGTTTTTTTCCTCTTCCATATCATTTTTCAGCTTTTCATTTTTTTGTCTCCCTCTTGTCTCCATTGCCTTTCTAGTATAACACTTTGCACCACAAAATTCAAATCTCTTTGTCATTCACGTGTGTCCTCCCCCACCACATAAATCCAACTTCTATTTTGAGACTTGTTCCACCATTTAGTTAATTTGGTTGAATTCCAACTACCTAGTTTACTTATCCTAATCTAGTTGCTTAATAAACTTAAGTAAGATTAGTTCCATTAATCTAACTTTCTAAATCTAATTTGCATGGCCCATTGGGCAGTCCATTAAGCCCTTGATTCAAGGCCCATCATCATATCCTAAAGCCCAATTCATAAGCCTAAGGGCTTAGGCCTAATGTCCAATTTCCTTAAGGCCCAATTGCACCATTACAAGGCCCATTGCCATGGGCTCCATGGCAACCCAATATCATGCTTTCCAAAGCCCATCTCCATGCTTATTTTGGCAGCCCATTAGCATGCCATTATAAGCCCAATGTACACCAAAAGTTATAAGCCTCATGGTAGCCCAACATCACACTTCAAGGGCCCATCATCCCATGTACTTGGGCAGCCCATATGTCATAACTTCAAGGCCCAATTACATCCAATAACCAGCCATAAATGGGTAGCCCCATGTCAGCCCATTATTGAGGTTTCTAAGCCCAACATGCAAGTCTTAATACTCCAAAGTCATTCATAAGGAAATCCTTCAAAATTTAAAATCAAGAATATTGATGGAAAATATACAATTAATCTAGCAACATGAAATGGGTTACTATAAAATTTAAAATCCCATCCATAGCATCATAGCATCACATTCTAGAAATTCAAAATAATTACACACACATTTTCTTAACATGAAATCATGCCTTGTCCAAGCAAGGTTTCTTCGGGGTGTTACATTCCTGCTCGTGATTAAAGGGCAATGCTAAGTGATAAATACAAGCCAGGCTATGGGGCCAGATAAATGCAGACTCTAAAACTTCACTATAATATATAGTAAAAATGAAAATCCATCACAAAGAAATGAGATTAAACACAAGTTGGATCAACTTCAAAATATAAGTTGCAGGATAAAATGCACCTTCTCACTCTCAAGACTAACTTGTCGTGTTTTTTCTTCATCCATCAGAAGATTGACCTCTGATTGCTTTTTATTCCATCTGAACACACATTGCAAACCTAGTGGGCCCCAAAAAAACTCAACCAGCAAAAATGCATGAGTAGCAGGAAACTACAACAATTCACCCACTACTAAAACACAAGGAAAAGAGGCAAGTGGCAAGAATAAATACTAGTGAATCTCTTTGAGCCACTTATAAACGCATGACACTTGATACTCATGGTGACAGGGCAGAACTCGGATGTTGTCCCCTTCCTCATACTCAGCCAAGCAAATATAACACCTATCGGTTTGATCATTATCGATATTATTATCTAACCAGTTCAATAGAATACAGGTAGAAACTGCTTACTGTATATAATATGATTAGCAAATAAATTTACCACCTACAAAAGCAATCACTGTAACAAACACAGGTTGGCGACGAAGCTCATCCAGAACCTGCAAATCATGCATTCAAGACTCAATGATCCAACAACAAGAATAGATAAGAATCTTGAAAGGTAAAATACAACTCCCACACTCCACCCTGATCTATGGGATAAAAAAAAGACATTGTTCGGTAAAAAGGACCAATTGAGAAATAGATACAATTTTAATTGAGTATCCACGTAGTAAGAACTTCACATTCTCTAGGGTCCCATCTCTACCAACTAGGGGATCATAAAGCATTTAGATATACTAGAATAAGAATAGCACCAAATGAAATTCACTAGAGAATCACTAAAATGAAGTTGAAAAATAGGGCAGATACATCATGAAGGCTGGTTGAACTGATCTCGTAGCTTCAGCGGAAAAATTTAGTGGCCATGGCAGGCCCCCGCTGGCATTGTAAGTGTTCATGACAGCCTGCATACCCTGCAAGAGTCTGGACCTGGGATTTCTCTTGCTCCAATCGAAGCCTTTCTTGATCTACCATGACCTTCTGCTCCTTCAAACAAATATACTCGTTCAACATTGCCTCCAAACTCAACAATCTCTTTGGTGCCTGCCATAAACAAGAACCCCAACAATTCTCATTTTAGTACATCGAAATGAATAAACCCCACTTGGTAGATTTTTTTTAAACCCAACCAATTTTGGAAAAAATAAAAAACACAGAATGGGTACCTCTCGAATGGGAGATTTGGAGATGAGAGAAGAAGCTTCAGTTCTAAAAAAGGAACGAGTTTTAGAATAGTTGTTGTCGGAGAGAAAACGGTCAACGATGAACGCGACTTGAACAGGGGTCATCTTCCCCTTTCCCAATTTCTCTGGCTTTTTAGTTTGGATCTATTCCCCATTTCTTCCGAAAACAAAGATAAGAGAATTAGAGGTTCAGATCGAATAGAAAACGTGGAGGTTGTTGACGAATAGAGAGATTTCTACTTACCAGCGACCGCGACAGATCAAGTGAGAGAAAGAGAGAAAGGTTGGCGGCTGACGACTGCAGCTACAGCAGATCGAGTGAGAGAAAGAGGCAAAACTTCAAATTCTGAATGTGGAAAGAGGGTGGCAGCAGGTAGACCAGGAGAGAGAGGGCGGTGCTCGGCGAGCTGAGAGCATTCGAATGAGGCGCAAATGTGGTGGATCGGAAGGGAGGGAAATTTTTCCGAAGGGGGATGGGAAGGAAGACAAATGTTTGTACGTGTGGTATAATGGGACCATAACTCATGGGAGGGAAGGCAAATGTTTCGGTGCAGTTGTGCGCGGGAAGACAAATGTTTCGGTATGTTTAATTTATTTCAGGGTATAGTCATACTTACCTCTTATGTTTTGGAAAATTTATCAATCTTTGATCTAGTCTAAATCAGCTGTTAAAGAAGATGAAAAAATATAAAAAAAATGACCAAAATGCCCTCTAAAATAAAATTACTAAAAAATTAAAAAATTCATTAAAAATAAAAAATGATATATTTTTTAAAAATTAATATTTTTAAAATAAAACTATTAAACTCTATTTCAATAATCTATTTATTTTTAATTTAATTCTTAAATTTTTATTATTATTATTATTTATTTATTAAAATTCAGCCTTGGAGGAGCATTTTGGTCATTTTGCATTGCCTGATTTAGGCAAGGTGAAAATTGATAGGTTTTGAATGTTATGGGTCTCAAGTTATGAGTCTCAAATTGTTGAAGGCTAAGGGAGCTATTTGATTTTTTCCCAAACATAGGGGGCTAACTATGACTTTACCCAATTATTTTGATTTGTATAATGTTCTTTTATTCGAGTAAGGGTGAGAAATTTATCCGGTGGAAACCAAAATTTCCGGTTCCGATTCCAGTACCAATTCAGGTACCGGAACCGGAACCCATTTTGGGAAAATTCTGGAACTGGAACCGGAAATGCCAGAATTTTCCGAATAATAAATTTTTAGTATAGTTTAGTTTATTTGAGACAAAATGTAGTGATGCATCTTTTTTCCTTTAATGTCTTGATTATTGTATAAAATTGATGTCAAATTAAAAAATTTAAAAAGTACATATGTATTGCTTACGTAACAAGCACATACTTATTTCTTATATAAATATACATATACATATAATTTATTTTTTTAAAGTCTTGTTTTATTATATAATAAATTGAATTGCAATACATGTGAGTACACTTATATACTTATATAACATTGTAGTAAAAAAATTTCAGGTACACTTATATAACATTGTTGTCACTATACATTACATATATATATATATATATGCTAATTAACCTAAGTATTTTATATGTATATACCTACCTAATGACTAAATAATAGCCTCTATGATCATATATTAAGTTTTGTACTTTAATTGCATAAGCTAATCTGATAATATATTTTTGTTTGAAATTAAATAATATGTAATAGTTAAATAGTATTATATTACTAATTATTCAAAATATATATGCTCATTATAAGTATGATAATAGATGTTTTCTAAACTATACAATAATGATTTCATTGGTATTTAATTGACCAAGTAATTTATTTAGGTTATGTTTTTGTATAGAAGTTTTATTCACTCTTTACATACTTTGTATATATACTGACATATAATATATAAGTATAAACAATTTATAACATCCTTTTTTTACCTCTGTCATAACAAGTGCCGCTTAAAGTCAGTTATAGCGACCCTTTTTATGACTGCTGTTAAGAAGACCATTGTTAAATAATTTCATTGTCTTTTAATGACGGTCATGAAAAACGCCGCAAAAAGTCACATATCGCGATGTTAAAAAAACCGTTGCTATTTTATTTTTTATTTTTAACAACTCTTTGTTTAACGGCGGTCACAAAAAATGTCGTTGAAAGTCACCTATAGCGGTGCTTTTTATGACTGCCGTTAAAAAGACCGTTGTTAAAAACTCTTTTGACTTTTAACAGCAGTCATTTTAACGACGGTCACAAAAAAACGCCGCCAAAAGTCAACTATAGCGGCGTTTTTTATGACTGCCTTTAAAAAAATCGCTGTAAAAACTCAACGAAGTTTTTAACAGTGGTCTTTTTAAAGGTCATAAAAAATGCGGCTGAAAGTCACCTATAGCGGCGCTTTTTATGATCGCCGTTAAAAAAACGCTGTTAAAAGTTAAAATAGTTTAAAACAGCGGTCCTTTTAACGGCGATCATAAAAAGCGCCGCCGAAAGTCACCTATAGCAGCGCTTTTCATGATCGCCTTTAAAAAAACGCTGTTAAAAGTCAAAAGAGTTTTAACAGCGGTGCTAAAAAGTAACCTATAGCGGCCCTTTTTATGACGGCCATTAAAAAGACCGCTGTTAAAACCCATTTTTTTGTAGTGCATAAACTACAAAAAGGTAAGCACGGGTTGATGGCTTTGAAGATTGACATGGACAAAGCTTACGATCGCATTGAGTGAAATTTCGTTTTTGAAGTGCTGCGATGCTTTATTTTTCTGCTGCTTGGATTCGATTAATTAGACAATGTATTACCACTGTTTCCTACTCCCTCTTGCTGAACAGGAGTCCCTTTGGAATTTTCTGCCCTTATCGGGGTCTCCGCCAAGGGGACCCCATCTCACCTTTCTTGTTTATTTTGTGCTCAGAGGTGTTGTTCCGCTTACTTCTCATGGCCGAACGTAATTCTCTCTTTTCGGGCCTAAAAACTTCTAGGCAAGCTCCCTCCATCTCACATCTAATGTTTGCCGATGATCTGATGATTTTTTGCAAGGCGCGGGTTGCAGATGCTGAGGTGGTTTCTCATTGCCTAAATTCCTACTCCTCTTGGTTGGGTCAACTAATAAGCACAAGCAAGTCTGGTGTCTTCGTCAGCAACAACACTGGCCAATCGTGTATTCAGGCTATTTGCCAAGTACTTCAGATGAAAAAAGCAGATATGGGTGGCAAGTATCTCGGGCTCCCTATGCACATCCCCCGATCTAGGTTGGCTGCTTTTAAGGATATTCAGGAGCGTGTGCTTAAAAAGCTAGCAGGTTGGAAGGTTAAGTGCTTTTCTAAGGCGGGGCATCTGACCCTTATTCAAACTGTGGCTGCTTCGTATTCCATGTCGACTTTCCTTCTTCCTAAAAGCTGGAGCAGATCCGTCGATCGGAGTTTTAAAATTTTCTTTTGGGGCTTTAAGGAGGGTTCACCTCATTTTATCCCATGGCTTGGTCCTCTATTTGAACTTCAAAAGAGTTTGGCGGTCTTGGTTTGAGGAGAATATATGATATGAATAGAACCCTAGTGGCTAAGCTGGGTTGGTTCATGAGTTCGAAGCCCAACTCTATCTGGGTTCAAGCTCTCAGAGCTAAATACCTGCGCAACTCCTCCTTCAGCTTTGTTTCGACCACTCCCCGAAGCTCTTGGTTATGGCAGGGAATTTTAAAATGTCGCGACATTCTGGACAAAAGCTCTCTATTTTTTTATTCAAGAACGGCAACCGCAACAAAATTTTGTCCTACCCCTGGATTCCGAGTTACCGAATTTTCGGGCTCAGCCTCTTGTCCCTAACTCTTCGTTCCCTCTTTCCACTGCTGCTGTGTGCGAGCTGATTCTCCCTACTCTGAATCAGTTGAATATACCGTTGCTGGAGTCTCTCTTTTCCCATAAATGTGTCATCAAGATCTTAGCCATCCCCCTTGATTCTTGTGAAGTCCGCCTATTATTATGATTTTTAGGGATTTTTACGGTGAAGTCCGCCTATTATTGTGACCAAGATTCCTGTTTCCAGCCCCCGGATGGAGCCTTGCCTTTTGATTAGCAGAAACTATGGAAGGCCAACTTGTATTGTGGAAATTTGTGTCTTGCGCCTTACCAGTAAAAGCGAAATTACGCTTCTTGCCTGTAGGGCTGTTCAGTGCCACCGGAAAATTCCGGTGGCACCGACACCGGCATCGGCACCGTGGTACCGGTTTCCCGGCACCCCAGTGTAGGTGCCGGTTTAGTTATTTGGGAAAAATCTGGGGGTATTCCCGGTTCCCGTGTTCCCCTGCACCGGGGGACCGGGAACCGGGATTCCCCCCCCCAGCGCATTCCCCCTCCCCAATGCGATTCTTTCCCCCCCCGGACGTGAAGGCAGAGACAAAAAGAGTCCGTGTTAGTTCCGCAACAGAGAGCAACATGTGGAGACGATGACCACTCCAAAGGAGAAAAGGCTATCTTGGGAACTGTGCATGGAGTTTGTTTAAATACAATGGTTGGCGCAAAAGGAAAAAAGTCCCTAGATTTTTAGACAACAACGATATTGCCATCAATGCTTGTTTTTGGACTTCGAGAAGGACGGCATCCAAAATTTAGTTAACGGTACGCAGTATATCGAACCCAACATTAAAAGGAATGCCACTCGAATTAAAATTGCCAAAACATATTCCACTATCTGGGCAAGTTATGAAATAAGTCTATGTGACCAAAGCATGATAAATTTGGTTACGTAAAATATCCGTCATATATTTTTAAATATGCTTAAATCTTTGCTTAAATATTCTCAAAATATTTTTGCTTAAATCTTTGATTTTCTATGTATTTGTTGTATTAGTGTAAAGTTTATATTTTTTATATTCATAATATGTTTAAAAAATTGTTTAATATAAATATAGGATTACCGGAAACCGCCACCGCTAAACCGCCACCGTTAAGGGCCGGTTTTTGCCCTTAACAGTGTAGGTGTAGTTGAAATTTTTTTAAAAACCGGCATATCCGGTGTAGGTGCCGGTTTTGGCCAAAACCGACACCTACACCGGGGTTGAGCAGCCCTATTGCCTGATCACACGAATCCTGAGTTTTTTCTCTGTCCTCTTTGCAAGTCAGAAATTGAAACTGTGGAGCATCTTGCCTGCCAATGTTTATTTGTTAAAATTTTATGGGCAGAGGCCTTCTGGCCCTGTCGTATGGAGGGGATGGAGCTCATCCTGAAGGCTCCCTCTACCTTGTCTCTTCCGCTTACTAAGCATGATGCTTTTTTACTTCAAGCAGCTCTTATCCTTGACGTTAGTTATCATGCTCGTAATCTTGTTGTCCATGAGGACTTGCAGTCCTCCCCGTCAGAGCTGGTCATCTCTTTGAAGCGGCGCTTTCTGGAGCACCTTGCTGCCTGGCGGAATCTTCATCAGCTCAATCTTCTTTCCTAGAGCCCCCGATGAAAGGTTGTTTAAAGTTTAATTGTGATGCGGCAGTGCGTCTCAACTCCAGTTATTGTGCATGATTACCAAGGCATTATTTTGTTGTCCAGAATTGATTTTGTTGTCTCTAGAAATCCTCTCCTTGCGTAATTGAAGGCCATTCTTTTGAGTGTTCAAACAACTGATGATCTCAACACTCCTTTGGCTTTATTTGTGTTGGAAAATCCCATGACACATGGGTGCATCCACATGTGAGTTTAAATTTAAAAGTTAGAGTTTGAATTATAGTTAAACTGAAGATCTTATGTAGATCTCTATTTGAATTCAAACTTAGCTGATTTATCTCCTAAGGATTCTCTGTGTGAGATTCCTATGTGTTTATTTAAGAAAATAAACTGGGAGAGAAAAATCAATCGACATATTTTTCTAAACACTCACAGAGAAGAACTTTATCTCAAGGCATCAGGCTTCCATCTTTTAGCCTTGGATCTGAAGCGTGGAATTCACAAGGAGACTCTGGTAGACTCCTGAACGACTTGAGAGCATTGTTCGAGATTCGTGGATCGTTGATCGTGGGGCTGTAAGACGAGCAACCAATATTCCTGCAAACCGGAGATTCCGCACAAGGTATTTCGGATACCCACTCCGTTTAAGCAAAATCTAACATTGGTATCAGAGCTAGGTTAGCTTATTTTCGCCCCGTATAACATGTTTAATCTATGATGATTGAATAACATGTTTGTTTTATTTCAATTTAATTTGTTTAATATTGAAATATATGTGAGCATGTTAAAATGATTTAAAATATGTTTTTAAATTATGAATGAAAAGGATCGGGAATTTTTTCTTTGTTCGGTACAAGAATATGCAATGCATGTTTTTCAGTTTTAATAATATTGAAAGCTGAACAAGGAGTTGTTTCTTGAAAAATCACAATGAAGTGAGATTTTTTAATTTCTCTAGCTTTTATGTTCTATACGCTTTGAAATTTGTTTTCGCAGTGGTGTTTTGTTTTAAAACAGATATACATGCTCAGTGAAATTTGTTTTTGAGATCTGTTTGAAATAAAATTCGAACCTGTTTTGTCTTCGTGAAAACGCACAAATGAACTGTGAAAGAAGAGGAAAACGTGGTCGGCGGCTAGTGGCTTGCCGCCTACCACCGCCCTAAGGTGCTGGCCGGAGCGCGCCTGGTGACCGGCGCTGCTCCTCCCAGCAGCAGATCTGAAGAGTCTC
Source organism: Myrica gale (assembly GCA_963930655.1). Taxonomy (NCBI): domain Eukaryota; kingdom Viridiplantae; phylum Streptophyta; class Magnoliopsida; order Fagales; family Myricaceae; genus Myrica; species Myrica gale. The sequence goes on along the minus strand of OZ005619.1, from coordinate 8,306,542 downwards.
GGCCAGGGAGACGCCTCCAGAGGTACACACCCGTGTATCACACGGGTGGGTGGGAGGGCTGCCAATCGGCGGCCACCCGCGCGCCGGTAGGCTTCGCGGTGGCCCCCGCTGGGACGGCCGGAAAGCGTCCGGCCTATGGCTGGCCGGACGTGGCCAGCCGACGGCTGACGGCGGCCAGCAGTGCTGGCCGCAGCTCCCTCTCCAGGGAGCCTCAAGCGGCGCCCAGGGATAAGATCCCCGGGTCGCCTGCTTGGGCCAAGCGGGTAGGGCTTCCCAAGCCCTACCCGGCCCATTAATTGGGCAATTTGTTTTATAAGGGCCCAGACAAGTTTTTGTTACGATTGGGCTGTTTTTGTTAAAAGCCCAGAAAGAAAAAGCCCAAATTTGTTTGGGCAAATTTTTGTAACCATCTGGGCTAATTTTTTAACAGGCCCATATAGGATTGAGCCCAATAAGTTTGGGTGGTCAAAAAAAAAAAAAAAACCTTTGGGCGTAGGGGGGTTCGAACCCCTCACGCAAGGCTAAATATGACAACGCCTACCACTGAGCCACAGTGACTCATGTGGCAATATGGTATTTTATTTAAATTAATATAGTTATACACGTGAAAATATTTCTGTAATAATTTTTTATAGCTACTGTTTTATTTAATTCGTTTAAATAAATGACCATATTGTTTTTAAAATTATGGATTTTATTCAATGTGCATGTTATAAATTTCTTATATTATGTGTATAATTATTTCTAGCATGATTGTGAATATGATTTGTTATTTATTCATAATAAATTGTTATGCATATTTGTTATGCAATTGAATTAAATATGTTTAATTCGTGAATTTTATTTAAAAGTCAATTGGATATTTCTTTCTGACTTACATCGTGGGAGATGATTACTAGCATAGCGAAATTTTCGATCTCATTATGTAGGAAAGAATTTAATGGTCCAGTTAGGATTTTGGAATAAATTTTTGCAATGTGTGCTAATGTCAAAATCGTGCATTGAATGTAGTGAAATGGCCACAAAAAGTGTAGTTGCTGACCTGACCAAGGGAGAGAAATTGGACGGTACTAATTATGACATGTGGCACAAAAAGATACAATACCTGCTAAATGAACAGGAAGTTTTGGAGAATCTGACCTCAAGTATGTCCCAACCTGAAGATGGGAACACTGCCCAACATCGTCGGGACATTGAGGCCCACAAAGCCTGGGCTAAAAAGGATAGGTGCGCGCGCTTTACTATGTTAAGCAGCATGCACAATGATCTGATAGGAGAGTTTGAAAACTACTCAACTGCCCAGGAAATGTGGATCCAACTGAAAGCTGCTTATGGGGGTACATCTGCAACTAGGTTGCGTGCTCTTACCTTAATCTCACCGATGAGCAGCAAGTTCAAGCTGTGATACGTTCACTGCCAGAGTCCCAATGGGGGCAAATGAAACTTGTGTTGACTCATAGTGAGAATATCAAGACATTTGTTGATATTTCTCGCCATTTAGAGCTGGAGGCGGAGCGCCTGGGAGCGAACCGTCCAACCGCGCTTGTTGCCCTTAAAGCTTTCATGCAGTCAACTAACCAGGCCATTCAAGAGATGAAAAATTCCAGTCAATTAAATACTCAGGCTATTTCAAAATTGGAAAATCAAGTTGGCCAGTTAGGAACCCAAGTTGGAGAGAGGGAAAAGGGAAAATTTCCTAGTCAGCCAGTACCCAACCCAAAAGGACAGTTTTTTGTCAATGGCTCTTCTAGCTCAAGTCACACACAGGAGAATGTTCAATCCATCACCACCCTTAGGTCTGGTAGAAAGATTGATAATCAAGTGGAAATGCCTAAGGTGGAGGGTAGTGAAAAAATTGTGTCAAAAGAAAAAGGAGCTCAGAGTTCACAAGATGATCTTGATGAAAATAAGGGCAACTCAATTTCCATCCCAATACAGGATTCTAGTTCTTCCCATCTTGATAAGAAATTTGTCCCTAAAGCTCCATTCCCTGAAGAGTTAGCAAAGTCTCAGAAAAATGCCCAATTTGGAGATATTTTAGAGGTTTTCAAGCAAGTGCAAATAAATATTCCATTCCTTGATGCAATTCGTCAAATGCCTGCTTATGCTAAATTTCTTAAGGATCTTGTTACAGTGAAGAGGAAAACAAATGTTCCTAAAAAGGCATTTTTAACAGAGCAGGCTAGTTCAGTCATTCAGAGTAAATATCCAGTGAAATGTAAGGACCCAGGATCTCCGACAATTTCATGTAAGATTGGGGATCATCAAATTGAAAGAGCTTTGTTAGATTTGGGGGCAAGTGTGAACCTATTGCCATATTCAGTATATGTGCAGTTAGGTTTGGGGGAGTTAAAACCCACATCCATGACACTCCAGTTAGCAGATAGGTCTATAAAAATCCCCAGAGGTGTTGTTGAGGATGTGTTGATTAAGGTGGATGCATTCTATTTTCCTGTTGATTTTGTTGTGCTCGACACTGAACCTGCTCAAAACACTAGTTTACAAATCCATGTTATTCTGGGTCGTCCTTTCTTAGCCACATCCAATGCTTTGATAAATTGTAGGAGTGGTGTGATGAAAATTTCTTTTGGGAATATGACTGTTGAGCTAAATATTTTTCATATAAGTAAGCAAGTGCCAGAGAATGAGGATGTCTGTGTAGTTAACATGATTGAAAATCTGGTACATGATACTTTCATTCAGTCAAGTTGTGAGAATCCATTAGAGGCTTGTTTGACCCATTTTGGTTGTAAGTTGGATATTGAAAAATCAATTGAGGAAGTCAATGCATTGTTAGATTCTGTCCCTCTCTTAAATCTTAACAAGTGGCAACCAAAAATAGTTCCTCTTCCTCTTTCTGCAGCACCCCCACTCCCATCTGCGGTAGAACCACCCAAGTTAGAGTTGAAACCTTTGCCTGATACTTTGAAATATGTGTTTTTGGGTTCTTCTGAAACATTGCCTGTCATTATAGCTTCAGATTTGGACAATCTTAAGGAATGTCAATTGATAAGTGTACTTCAAAAACACAAGGAAGCTATAGGTTGGACAATTGCTGACATTAAGGGTATTAGTCCCTCTGTGGTTATGCATAGAATTCACTTGGAAGATAATGCCAAAACTTCACGTGAATCAAAGAGGCGCCTAAATCCTGTAATGCAAGAAGTTGTGAGAGCTGAAGTTTTGAAGCTCTTGGATGTGGGTATCATATACCCAATTTCTGATAGTAACTGGGTGAGTCCAGTTCAAGTTGTGCCAAATAAGTCTGGCATAACAGTAGTCAAGAATGATGATGACGAGTTAGTCCCAACTCGTGTGCAAACAGGATGGAGAGTATGCATTGACTATCGTAAGCTGAATGCCATGACGAGGAAAGATCATTTTCCTCTTCCTTTTATTGACCAAATGTTGGAAAGGTTAGCCGGTCATTCGTATTATTGTTTTCTTGATGGATATTCCGGGTATAATCAAATTCCCATTGCACCAGAGGATCAAGAAAAGACCACCTTCATATGCCCCTTCGGGACATTTGTCTATCGTCGCATGCCATTTGGTTTATGCAATGCCCCTGCCACCTTTCAAAGGTGTATGATTAGTATTTTTTCTGACATGGTAGGAAGGTTTTTAGAGGTTTTCATGGATGATTTTTCAGTTTTTGGGTCAACCTTTGATGAATGCTTGCACCATCTATCCTTAGTGTTGGTTAGGTGTAAAGAAAAAAATTTTGTTCTTAATTGGGAAAAATGTCATTTTATGGTCACAAAGGGAATTGTTCTTGGACATGTCATATCAGAAAATGGCATTGAGGTTGATAAGGCTAAAATTGATTTAATTTCTAACCTTCCACCTCCTAAGACTGTGAAAGAAATTAGATCATTTTTGGGCCATGCAGGATTTTATCGAAGGTTCGTCAAGGATTTTAGTAAGATCTCAAGACCCTTATGCAACTTACTTGCCAAAGATTCTCCATTTGAGTTTGATGATGTGTGTCTCCATGCTTTTAAAAGATTAAAAACTGAGTTTGTCACGCCCCGAACGGCAACCCGCAGGGACCGTGACAGCCGCGAGCTATCCCCCGGATGGCTCCAGCGTTCTTACTTATTGTTTTACTTGATTACGGCGGAAACGTACAGGATCGCGAGGGGTTCGAGCTAATCTTACATAATCAGGGTTCCATTAAGTTCATACAAAACATATATATATCACATAACAAGCCAGTTAGTGACGATCAAGTCACTATTCTCAAAAGTATGAAACATAAATTCTTGGGCTTCTAGGTCAGGTAGTCCTCCTGACTCTCTTCACCTGAGGCATCTGGAATGACACAATTTTAAAAACGTGAGTCAAAAAGACTCAGTAAGGGAAAAACATAAGACTTAAAACATGCTCTTGGTTTGTACTTGCATAATCATGAAAGAGAATAAACTTGATTCGTGATGCACATGCATGCTCATGGATATGCATATGCTCTTGCTTGAAGTTGGCCCCAGGCCCTTGAAAATATCTCTTTCATGTTTGATCGTGAAATCGGCCCTTGACCCTTGAAGATCTTTCTTATTCATACTTGTGCCACTCTTGGCCTTTTCATAATCATTTCATATTTCTTATTTGTGGGCTCGCTCCATTTAACCCCTGAAGTCAGGGTTGTGCGTTCCCTTCGGAACCGTCCCCGAATTCCCTTGGAGACCTTACATACGATCAGCTAGCGCACCTTCTCAATGTCCTTCAGTGGCTAGACATGACCCTTGGAGGCACCACACCTTCTCAATGTCCTTCAGTGCGGGTTGCACAACCTCTTGGATTCACCCATCCTTCTCACATTTGTCCTTCGGCATGGGAGTCCAACTTGATGGTACGATACCGACCAGTGCCCCTTATCTTAACTTATCGTTTCATAAAACTTCTCATATTCTTTCCATAAAATCATTGCATAAAACTTTCTTCTTGAAAAATTCATGCAATGCACATGTTATGTCATGCTTGCTTAAAAATTCATGCTTGCTTAAAATTCATGCATGTTCATGAAACGATGCAGTGTGTCATTCCAGTTTTGAAAAGAATACTTACTGTCCACTTACAGTATCCACTTACAATTGGTCGTGTATACAGACACGTGGATCGCCTACAAGCGATTCAAATATTTCTTAGACTTTAAGAATAGTATGAAATCATTAAATATTTTCATTTTTGAAATCGGTCATCGACCAAAGATATATATATATATATATATACATATATACATATCACTGAAATTCATTTAATCATTTAAAATATTTTATTTATTCTTTTCCTTAACAATGTTCAAAACTTAGTTTATTAAATCATTAATATTTTTATTGAAATAAATAAAAAATATATATTTATCCATGTACATGCCTCGATTAGGGTTAAATAATACTCATAGGTTTAGAATTAAACCTAAGTCTCTTTTTATTACACGTACTCCATTAAAACCTTATATCAAATTATTAATAAATTATCCATGATTAAATCTTAACTCAGACTTAAACCTCAATTGATCCTGAGTAAAACTTAACTAGGGTTCCAACTAGATTAAACCCTAATTTCTATATCTATTACAACAATGATAATCCATTTTTTTATAAATTGCACTTAGGGTTATATTTCTTACAACATTCGGCATCACTATTTAATGCACCAATTAGTCACAACTTTTACTCCAATGGTGATCCCATCCTCCTTTCAACAATTTCACAACCTAATATCTATAGATCAAGGCACCAATACAATGTATAACTTTCGGCCAACTCATATTTTCACCCAAACGATTAAGTTTCTTTGTTTCCTTCAACATGCATGCATCTAATACTTAACATAATCATCTACCATTCATAGTATCATAAATCTTACACATATCATGGCCAATGTCCAGATTTAAACATATACAAAACTATACATAAAATTCTAAGCATATCATATTCGGCGATACCTCAAAATATCACCTTTTTCATGTTAAAAATTATAACATGCATATCCTTTGCATTTGTGACCTAACTAGCATGCATACACTTAATCTTTTCATCAAATAATTCCATCAACATTAGATCCACACTTTATACACACTAACATCCATAGATCTAAACAAAAAAAATCAACTTTCATCAAACCAACACATCAAGACCTAGATCTAGCTTCCTTAACATGCATTGGTCTCCATTTGCATTTTTCCTTTACATACAACCTTAGATCTATGGTTTCCATGGTTAGATCTAGCATGTAAACAACCTTGGGTTCTTAAGCATTCAAGATCCAACAACATCAAGACATATTACGACCTAAACTTCAAGATCTACACATAACTCATTCGGTCACTTATGCTAAACCAACAACATCACATTGTTCTTACCTTGATGACTATCCAAGCTTGAGAACCTAGAAAATAAAGTACCTTTGGTTAGTATTTGTGAAGCTTAAGGCAAGATCATCAATAAAACCAAACATACCTTCAACCTTTACCAACTCTTCCTAACTTCACCTCCTTCAAAGTTTCGGTCCACCCTCCTTAGAAATGTCCAAGCTTGATTTAAAAGGAAGTTCTATGGTGGTTAAGAGAACATGGTAAGCTTGAAGAGAAATGGTGTCAAATGGCTAGGGTTTTCAAGGAAGGATTGTGTTTGCACCAAGAGAGATTTTTGTCTACAACAAAAGAGGTTTAACTTGGCTTTTAGAATGAGATTTGGTAAGCTAGAAGAATGTGGTTTAGGTGCAATATGAAAAGGAACAAACCTTGAACTCTAGGGGATGGTTCGGCCAAGTGCTTGAAAATGGGAGAGAGTTGAGAGCAATGAGGGGTTCGGCCAAATGAGGAAGAATTGGAGTGTGAGGTGAGATGTGAATTTCGGTCATGGCATTTGCAAGAGAGATGTGAGAGATTGAGTCTCCCAAGGCAACTCTAAGGCTATGACATAAAGCTTGAGAGAGTAAATTGACAAGAGAGAAATTTGAAATGAAAAGTGGTGAAGTGGGGGGGGTGTTTGCGGACCAAGCTTGGGTTCCATCTCTCTCTCTCTTCTTTTATTTCTTTTCACCTCTTTTCTCACATCACGTCCTTGTCTCCTTAGCAAAGCTTGTATTGAATTTCCTCATTCTCTCTCTTCACATGCATCCATCGACATTTCCCTTCTCCCTTGCTTTTTCTCTTCTCTTTTACAATTATGTGTTGTCTCATCACTCTTACACAACTTACACCTTCTTACACTTCACATGGCCTCACTTTATGGCTTTTCAAATTCACCTTATAGCCTTTCACGTAAATGCCTTGCCCTTTGCTTAGTTTGGTTGCTTTTCAACCAACCTAGTTACTACCTCATTAATTTGCAACCAACTTTCAACTTGGTTTTCTCTCTCACCTAACTTATCACTTTATAAGCTCTCTTGCTTATCTAATTCATTCCAATAGCTTATCACCTCATAAGCATGATATCTTATCATGTGATAATGGCCCTAACCTATCTCTACAATAATCACAAGGCCTTATCACTCTAAAAGTTCCCTAACTTATCATGCTTGCTTATCACTATGATAAGCAAGTGTGCTTATCATTAAATCTTCTCTTAGACTTATCACATGAATACATAGCTTATCATAGAATATTCAAATGGAAATTCTATTAATAATATAGGTCACATGGTAATAATACATGTCACATATAAAAGCTATAAAAATATTCAATCCATGTATTCAAAAGAATTTCATCATTTAATCTATTAATCAATTTCGGCTCATACAAAGAAATCATTAAATCATAATTCAAATTCTATGGTCCATGGAACATATTAAGAAAATGAAAAATATAAATTTGTAAGAGAGAAACTTACTTGCAAATTTCGGCTCCTAAAATAAATATAATTTAAACTTGCATAAAATGACATTAAAATTATTTAAAGAGATTTTATGAAATAAAATCCCATTTTAATCGAAATACCATAACATAAGGATTAGGCCATACATTTGGCCAAAAACATAGCCCCATGAAGAAATAAAAGCTATTACATTGGAAAATAAAAGATAATACGTAAGAAATTACGTAGGAGGAAATCGGGGTCTCACAGAGTTGACTTCAGCACCTATCATTAGACCACCTGATTGGGAAGTGCCTTTTGAGATTATGTGTGATGCTTCCGATTATGCAATTGGTGCTGTTTTGGGACAGCGCATTGGAAAATTTCCCCATGTGATTTATTATGCCAGCAGGACTCTCAATGATGCTCAAATAAATTATTCCACAACTGAAAAGGAACTGTTAGCAATTGTTTTTGCATTGGATAAATTTAGGTCCTATTTGTTAAGGTCTAAGGTTTTAATTTATTCGAATCATGCTGCATTGAAGTATCTTTTCTCCAAAAAAGATGCTAAACCTCGTCTCATCCGATGGATTTTATTGCTACAAGAATTTGACCTTGAGATTCGGGACAAGAAGGGTTCCGAAAATGTTGTAGCAAATCATTTATCTAGATTGATAGTTGAGCATACTTATGATAGTTCACCCATTCTCGAGTCCTTCCCTGATGAGCAATTGATGCATCTCTCCCAAAGACCTTGGTTTGCTGATATTGCTAATTATCTTGTTACTGAGAAAATGCCTTCACAATGGACTAAACAGGATAGATCCAAAATTTTGGCTGAGGTAAAATATTTCTTTTGGGATGACCCATACCTGTTTAAGTATTGTCATGATCAAATAATTAGGAGATGCATTCCTGAGAGTGACCAACAAAATATCATCTCTTTTTGTCATGATCATGCTTGTGGAGGTCACTTCAGTTCAAAAAAGACTGCTGCCAAAATTTTACAGTGTGGATTTTATTGGCCTTATATTTTTCATGATTCTCATGCGTATTGTTCAGCTTGTGATCGATGTCAAAAATTGGGAAGTATCGGAAGAAGAAATATGATGCCATTGAGCCCTATTTTGATGTTTGGGGTGTTGATTTCATGGGTCCATTTCCTAATTCTTTTGGTAATTTATACATCCTTGTTGCAGTTGATTATGTCTCTAAATGGGAGGAGGCAGTTGCATGTAGAACCAATGATGTCACGCCCCGAACGCTAGCTAAACGAGGCTAATGACAGCCGCGAGCATTCCCGGCATGGGACGCTCCAGCGTACTTACTACTATACTTGCAGCGGAAAAGACGTTGATGCTTCAATGTTAAAAAGAAGCCTTATAATGCTAGCGTATAACGTGCATAAGAACATACTTTCCATTGATAACTCAAGGTTGTTAAACACATTCTCAAAATATCAACCAGTCTAAAACATTAACTAACTAAGCCAAATGAAACCCATGACCACCACATCACGGTGGCTCATGCCGGCTTTTACAAAAATTAGCTAAATCTTTCCTAACGTTAGCAAACAAGAGATACATTTCATCAACCCTTCTCCTAGGGTTCAAGGTCCTCTTCTTAAGATTCCACCCCTGTAACATCATCTGGAATGATACAATTTAAAACTGTGAGTCGAAAGACTCAGTAAGGAATTATAGCTAAAACATGGGTTGAAATTGTAAGCATGCACTTGAACTTGAAATCATCATGAATTTAAAATAATCATGAACTTAAACATAATGTAGTTCACGTACTTGAACTTGAAATATCATGAGCTTTAACTTGAAATATCATGTAAACGTATGTAATTCATGCATGATCATGAATTTTGATGCACGTGTATGCCTCATGATTGCATATGCACATGCACTTGCTCTTGAAAACTTCACTATTACTTATAAATCTCTTGCTTTTGGGAAATCTTTCCAATCCTTATCTTATGGGCTACTTGAGCTCCACCTACCCCTGACATCAGGGTTGTGCGTTCCCGTAGGAACAGTCCCTTATTTCCCTTAGGGACCTTACATATGGTCGAGCTAGCTCACCTTCTCTCATTCGTCCTTCAGTGGCTAGACACGACCCTTGAGGTTCACACCTTTTTGCAAGCATCCTTCAGTGTGATTGCACTTACCTCAGGGACTACCCATCCTTCTTGCAAGCATCCTTCGGTATGGGTGTCCTAGGTGATATACATCCTTCACGTAAACGTCCTTCGGAAATGGATGCACCTTCTTGACTTGGTACGGTACCGACCGACTTGGGTTCGTTAATTAACTTGTCATAAAACTTGTCATAAAGTAGCATAAAAATGGTACTTTCATTTGCATAAAATGTCTCATTTCTCATGAGGAAAATGAATGCAAATGATCATGATGCATTCATGTCGTGCTTGGTAATGTCATGCTTGATATGCTTATTCATGAATATTCTTCATGCAGTGTATCATTCCAGTTTGTAAAGATTTTCACTTACCTTAGGCTTGCTTGAGTATCGTGTGTCTCGTTACCTACAATGAACCGTACTATTGTCATTCATAGGTTCACTAAACGTATATAGTAATCAATACATTACTCACACGAATCTGTTTTAATAGACCCTCACACTAATTTTTCATACCATAACATATTCGTCATACCTCTAATTCACATGCAAGTTATCTTAAAACGCTCTCTTTCTTAACTTGAAACAAATTCCAAGACCAACCCCGTAAAATTGGACTAAAATATCAAGAGATAACCACCAATGCAACAAAGCCTTGAAATCTGCATATGTAACTCCAGAAATCACAACAATCTCCAACAACCAAAATCCGAATCTCTACATGTCACAACCAACATCCAAGGCTAACTTAACATCTCATAACAACAACTATACTCTCACCTTCCTCCCACTTACAACTTCAACTTGAAGTTTACAACCAAATCATGGTTCCATAATTATCAAGTTAACACCATTGCATGTACCCATTTCTCTTGGGCTGTTTACCAAACACCTAGTGTGCGTTATTGGTCCTCTTGCCTATTTTCCCAGATCTGAACATATCCCTAACACTTAGGGCTTTGTGGTTCTCAATATCACTAGCATACATACACAATCTAATGCATCAAAACCTAGATTTGGCCATACTTGCTCAACTTAGGTTTCAATCCCCTCTTAGGCCTTTTATCAAACACCTAGAGCACATAACCAATTTCTCTTGAACCCTCATTTCAGATCTAGTCATTTTTCCACATGTTCTCATGTAAAAATCTATGCTACACTTACAAGATCTACCTTGAACATACCTAGATCCACACTAAACATCCATGAATCACAAGGAGAACACTACTTAGACAAATTACCAACAAACCACAACCAACCAACAAAAGAAAACAAGAACATCACCAACCACAACTAACCAACAAGAGGAAACAAGAAGAGAATAGAGAGAGAGAGAGAGAGAGAGTAGCACGATTTTCGGCCAGCAAGGATTTACCTCGCTTCTCTCCTCTTCCTCCTTCTTTTCTTCTCCTTCTTCTCCTTCTTCCTTCTTCTTCTTTCGGGTGGGTGACTTAGGGCAAGGGAAAATGAAAAGGCTGAAGAGAGGGGAAAAATGAAGTGTTCGGCAAAGGGGGAGAGAGTAATAGGCGTGAAAATGGTTGGGGAAAAGACAAGTTTGCCCTCCCCCTACTTCATAAATTTCAACTTGCGTATTTCAAACCGGTAAAATTCCGGAATGTAGTTATATGTGTCGACACCATCACTCAAGGTGTCGACACTTACAACATATTTAGTAAGATGTGTCGACACCATCACTCAAGGTGTCGACACTTCCAACACTTAGCCATAGTGGGAAAAATGTAAACTCTCGGGTTTCAGTTAGATGTGTCGACACCATCACCCAAGGTGTCGACACTTCCATCACTTGGTCAAAATCCACGGGAGTTCTGGAAAAAGGCGAACTCTCGGGTTTCAGTTGGATGTGTCGACACCATCACCCAAGGTGTCGACACTTCCATCACTTAGTAAAAATCACTCTAGTTCCGGAAAGATATAAACGCTCGGGTATCAGTCTAATGTGTCGACACTATGACTCAAAGTGTCGACACTTACAACACTTAGTCAAAATTCACTTTGGTCTCCAGGAAAAGGTAAACTTTCGGGTGTTAGTATAATGTGTCGACACTATGTTCCAATGTGTCGACACTTACCTCAAAAATCACCAATTAAAACATACCTACATCCTGAGGAAAACCATAGCAAAATCTCTCTCTCCTATACAATGACATAAGTAAATTCGGGATCTCACATCCTCCCCTCCTTATAAAATTCCGTCCTCGGAATTCGATCTTCCTTACCAGAGATTTGTCCTGATGGTGGAGGTCTAGGACGGGTGAATACTCGAACTGGCCCCACAACTAACGTTATCATAATACACACATATATGCCTTTATATACTTCAACATAGCACTATAGCTCATATGTATAGTGAGACAATATAAAGGTATCAATGAAAAGAAAAACAGATCAGGCAAGTCATATCGAAATTCTAACATTATCCTTCTTAACTTTGTCCTTCCCGTAAGTGGGGATATTTCGAGTACATTTCACTTTCTAACTCCCATGAGGCCTCTTCTACTCCGTGGTTTCTCCACAAAACCTTAACAAGAGGTATGGTTTTGGTCCTCAGTTGCTGCTCCTTCCTATCCAAAACCCTTATAGGTTCTTCCACATACGTAAGGTTTTCTCTAACCTGCAAAGGCTCATAATCTAATACATGGGTAGGGTCAGTTACATACTTCCTTAGGAGCGAGACATGAAACACATTGTGAACTCCCTCTAAACAAGGGGGTAGGGCCAACCTGTATGCCACGGGCCCAACTCTATCTAGGATCTCAAAGGGTCCTATGAATCTGGGTTGGAGCTTCCCTTTTTTTCCAAATCTCGTTATCCCCTTCTTCGGAGAAATCTTCAGAAATACTCTGCTCCCAGCCTCAAATTCAAGTTCTCTTCTTCGATTATCAGCATAGCTCTTCTGCCTGCATTGGGCTGTCACAAGCCTATCTTTGATTACTTGGATCTTTTCCCGTGTCTCTGAAACTATTTCCGGCCCTAACATCCTTCTTTCGCCTACCTCATCCCAATACAAAGGTGATCTACACCTCCTCCCATACAAGGCTTCATAGGGTGCCATACCAATACTTGCTTGAAAACTGTTATTGTACGCGAATTCCGCTAAAGGCAAGTATTGAGCCCATCCTCCTTTGAAATCCACAACGCAAGCCCTGAGCATATCCTCCAGAATTTGTATAGTCCTTTCCGACTGCCCATCTGTCTGTGGGTGGAAAGCGGTACTAAAATTCAACCGAGTTCCCAATGACTCCTGCAATCGTTTCCAGAATCTCGATGTAAATCTCGGATCTCTATCCGACACTATGCTCTTAGGCACTCCATGTAATCTGACAATCTCTTGAAGATAAATCTCCGCTAACTTCTCCGGGGCATACTTCACCTTAATGGGTAAGAAGTGTGCCGACTTGGTTAGTCGGTCCACGATCACCCATATAGCATCGTAACCCGAAGTAGTTCGAGGCAACCCCACTACGAAATCCATGGCTATCCCTTCCCACTTCCATTCAGGGATCTCTAGAGGCTTTAGTGTTCCTGCTGGCCTCTGGTGCTCGGCTTTCACCTTCTGGCAAGTCAAACATCGAGCCACATACTCGGCTATCTCCCGCTTCATATTAGGCCACCAAAAGACCTTCTTAATATCTTGATACATCTTCGTGCCTCCTGGATGGATGGTATAAGGCGTAGAATGAGCCTCTGCTAGAATCAAGTCTTTAATCTCCCTTGTACTTGGCACACAAATTCTGCCTCGATATCGTAATAACTCATCCTTATCTCCAAAGTCGGGGTCTTCCTTTTTCTCAATTCGCTCTCTAATCCCTTCAATCACCTTATCATTCTTCTGGGCCTCTCGAATCTGCTCCTCCAGGGTAGGTTGCAACGAGAGCCCTGCAATGGAGACAAACTGATCGGCAATGATAAGCACAATCTCTGCCCTTTTTAAGTCTCTCCTGATTTCCTCGGGCACCACCTCCATTGAACTTGCCTCTACTGAACTTGTTTCTGCCGACTTCCTACTTAATGCGTCGGCCACCACATTGGCTTTTCCAGGGTGATAACTTATTGTGCAATCATAATCTTTAATCAATTCTAACCATCGCCGCTGTCTCATGTTCAGCTCTTTCTGGGTGTTAAAATACTTAAGACTCTTATGATCGGTGAATATCTCACATTTAACCCCATACAAATAATGTCTCCATATTTTTAACGCATAGACTACAGCAGCTAACTCTAAGTCATGCGTGGGATAATTAATCTCGTGAGGCCTCAGTTGCCTAGAAGCATAAGCTATTACCCTTTTGTCTTGCATCAAAACACAACCTAAACCTTGCTTCGATGCGTCGCTATAGATTTCATACTCTCCATATTCCGAGGGTAGTGCTAATACTGGAGCAGTAACTAAATTGGCCTTTAACTCTTGGAAGCTCCACTCACACTCATGAGTCCATTCAAATTTGACATTCTTCTTTGTTAGAGACGTCAAAGGCTTGGCCATCTTTGAGAATCCCTTGATAAACCTCCGATAGTACCCTGCTAATCCCAGAAAACTTCTTACTTCCTTCACATTCGTAGGCCTCGGCCACTTGAATATAGCAGCTACCTTTCCGGGATCCACGGCAATCCCTTCCCCGGACACTACATGCCCCAAAAAGCGAACTTGTTCCAACCAAAACTCACATTTGGAAAACTTGGCAAACAACTTCTTCTCCCTAAGAATCTGTAGAACAATCCTTAAATGCTTCTCATGTTCCTCCTTATTCCGTGAGTAAATCAGTATGTCATCAATAAAGACAACCACAAACTTATCTAAGAATTCCCGAAACACCCTATTCATCAAATCCATAAATGCGGCTGGGGCATTGGTTAGCCCAAAAGGCATCACCATAAATTCGTAATGGCCATATCGCGTTCGAAATGCCGTCTTCGGTATGTCCTCCCCCTTCACCTTCAACTGGTGATATCCCGATCTCAAATCAATCTTCGAGAATGCCTGTGCCCCTTGCAATTGATCAAATAGATCATCAATGCGAGGCAACGGGTATCTATTCTTGATAGTCACCTTATTCAACTCCCTGTAATCAATGCACATCCTGAGGCTTCCATCTTTCTTCTTTACGAACAAGATCGGAGCTCCCTAAGGTGACACACTCGGCCGAATGAACCCTTTATCCAATAGGTCCTCCAGCTGAATCTTCAATTCCTTCAACTCTGCTGGTGCCATCCTATACGGTGCTTTAGAAATTGGAGTTGTCCCTGGTTCTAAATCGATGCCAAACTCCACTTCCCTATCAGGAGGTAATCCGGGTAATTCTTCCGGAAACACATCAGGAAATTCGTTCACTATAGGGGTTTGCTCTACCGTAGCAGTCTCTCTCTGCATTTCATTTGCCCAAACTAAGAACCCCTCACTTCCTCCTTGCAACCATTTCTTGGCTTGCATGGCTGAAATGATCGCCGGTCTTCGTTCCACCTTTCTCATGCCTACAAAACAACAGTCCGGTCTCCCCTCCTTTTGGAACACGACCTTCTTCTCGTAACATTTTATGCTAGCACCGTGTGTTGCCAACCAATCCATACCTAAAATGAGGTCGAACCCTCCCATTTCCATCACTATCAGGTTAGCCGGCATAATTTGCCCCTCAACTTCTATTGGGAAATTTTTCACTATTCGATCGCAATTGATCCTCCCACCAGTAGGTGTTGATACTACTACATGACATCCTAATGGCTCAAGCTTTAAATCTCTTGCCTTACAATATGCCGATGCTATGAATGAATGTGTGGCCCCTGAATCAAATAATACAAGGGCTTCTCCCTGTGGCAAGGGCAACTTACCCGTTACTACTCTGGTTTGGTCCTCCGCATCCCTCGGGGTCAGAGCATATAGTCTTGCTTGAGTTGGACCGCCTTGCCTCCTCGAATTGTCTTGCGGTGCGGGTTGGGATGCTTGGCTTGAATTACTTTTTGCCCTACAATCTCGGGCAATGTGACCTGGCTTCCCGCACTGGAAGCATACTCCCTGCCTACACTCTCCGGGATGCTTCTTGCCACATTTGTTGCATATTGGGAATTGATTCCCTCCTGCAATCTGACTTCCTCCAGGTCTCTGGTTCTGGGCTCCACCAGGTCTCTGATTCTGGCCCCGTGATAAACCCTGCTTGCTTTTCTTCCAGGGTGCCTGTGACGTTTCCAGCTTGGGAGGAGCCTTCCTCTTTTGCTGGTCGTAAAATGCTGCTGTCCTCTGCAGACCTCTTTCCACAATCACTGCCCGTTCTATGACTTCTGCCAACGTCTTCAAGTTATGGGCCATAACTCTGTCAAAAATTCGGGGATGAAGTCCCTCTTCAAACTTCCTGGCTTTCCTCTCCTCATCTGGTACTAAATACGGAGCAAACCTCACCAACTCCATGAATCGACCAGAGTATTGATCAACAGTCATTGATCCCTGAGTTAAGTTGGCAAACTCTCTCGCTTTTGCTTCCCGCGTCGTCCTTGGAAAATAGCGGTCCAGGAATTCTTGTTGAAACCTCTCCCAGATTATGGGTTGTTCTCCCAATTCTTGGCTCAGTAGGAGCTTCTTGGATAGCCACCACCTCTTGGCATCTCCCTGTAGCTTGAAGGTAGCAAAGCTCACTCTCTGGGAGTCTGTACACCCCATGACTTCCAGCAACTCTTTCATCTCTAGAAGCCAGTTTTCTGCTAGAACGGCATCTCCTCTACCGTTATATACCGGCGGGTGTTGGCGGTTAAACTGGTCAAAGGTGCATCCTTCAGGGCGATCTCGAGCCCCTTGCACATTTGCCCCTTGCACATTTGCCCCTTGCTGCACTTGTTCAGCGATGAGCTGAGCCATGTGCCTTAAAACATCATTGGTAGAGACACCTGATTCTTCGGGCTCCTCCTCCGTGTTTCTATTCCTGGGTTGTTTCCTAGGTGGCATCCTGCACTATATCGTCATCACTACATAAGTATCCCAACAACTAGTTGATGCATGAGATTTCTAGCATATAGCATACTCGAAATCCAAATAGGCGAGTAGCAAATCTTAAGTTCACTAAACTCCTAAATTCCTCTGATACCACTAAACTGTCACGCCCCGAACGCTAGCTAAACGAGGCTAATGACAGCCGCGAGCATTCCCGGCATGGGACGCTCCAGCGTACTTACTACTATACTTGCAGCGGAAAAGACGTTGATGCTTCAATGTTAAAAAGAAGCCTTATAATGCTAGCCTATAACGTGCATAAGAACATACTTTCCATTGATAACTCAAGGTTGTTAAACACATTCTCAAAATATCAACCAGTCTAAAACATTAACTAACTAAGCCAAATGAAACCCATGACCACCACATCACGGTGGCTCATGCCGGCTTTTACAAAAATTAGCTAAATCTTTCCTAACGTTAGCAAACAAGAGATACATTTCATCAACCCTTCTCCTAGGGTTCAAGGTCCTCTTCTTAAGATTCCACCCCTGTAACATCATCTGGAATGATACAATTTAAAACTGTGAGTCGAAAGACTCAGTAAGGAATTATAGCTAAAACATGGGTTGAAATTGTAAGCATGCACTTGAACTTGAAATCATCATGAATTTAAAATAATCATGAACTTAAACATAATGTAGTTCACGTACTTGAACTTGAAATATCATGAGCTTTAACTTGAAATATCATGTAAACGTATGTAATTCATGCATGATCATGAATTTTGATGCACGTGTATGCCTCATGATTGCATATGCACATGCACTTGCTCTTGAAAACTTCACTATTACTTATAAATCTCTTGCTTTTGGGAAATCTTTCCAATCCTTATCTTATGGGCTACTTGAGCTCCACCTACCCCTGACATCAGGGTTGTGCGTTCCCGTAGGAACAGTCCCTTATTTCCCTTAGGGACCTTACATATGGTCGAGCTAGCTCACCTTCTCTCATTCGTCCTTCAGTGGCTAGACACGACCCTTGAGGTTCACACCTTCTTGCAAGCATCCTTCAGTGTGATTGCACTTACCTCAGGGACTACCCATCCTTCTTGCAAGCATCCTTCGGTATGGGTGTCCTAGGTGACATCCATCCTTCACGTAAACGTCCTTCGGAAATGGATGCACCTTCTTGACTTGGTACGGTACCGACCGACTTGGGTTCGTTAATTAACTTGTCATAAAACTTGTCATAAAGTAGCATAAAAATGGTACTTTCATTTGCATAAAATGTCTCATTTCTCATGAGGAAAATGAATGCAAATGATCATGATGCATTCATGTCGTGCTTGGTAATGTCATGCTTGATATGCTTATTCATGAATATTCTTCATGCAGTGTATCATTCCAGTTTGTAAAGATTTTCACTTACCTTAGGCTTGCTTGAGTATCGTGTGTCTCGTTACCTACAATGAACCGTACTATTGTCATTCATAGGTTCACTAAACGTATATAGTAATCAATACATTACTCACACGAATCTGTTTTAATAGACCCTCACACTAATTTTTCATACCATAACATATTCGTCATACCTCTAATTCACATGCAAGTTATCTTAAAACGCTCTCTTTCTTAACTTGAAACAAATTCCAAGACCAACCCCGTAAAATTGGACTAAAATATCAAGAGATAACCACCAATGCAACAAAGCCTTGAAATCTGCATATGTAACTCCAGAAATCACAACAATCTCCAACAACCAAAATCCGAATCTCTACATGTCACAACCAACATCCAAGGCTAACTTAACATCTCATAACAACAACTATACTCTCACCTTCCTCCCACTTACAACTTCAACTTGAAGTTTACAACCAAATCATGGTTCCATAATTATCAAGTTAACACCATTGCATGTACCCATTTCTCTTGGGCTGTTTACCAAACACCTAGTGTGCGTTATTGGTCCTCTTGCCTATTTTCCCAGATCTGAACATATCCCTAACACTTAGGGCTTTGTGGTTCTCAATATCACTAGCATACATACACAATCTAATGCATCAAAACCTAGATTTGGCCATACTTGCTCAACTTAGGTTTCAATCCCCTCTTAGGCCTTTTATCAAACACCTAGAGCACATAACCAATTTCTCTTGAACCCTCATTTCAGATCTAGTCATTTTTCCACATGTTCTCATGTAAAAATCTATGCTACACTTACAAGATCTACCTTGAACATACCTAGATCCACACTAAACATCCATGAATCACAAGGAGAACACTACTTAGACAAATTACCAACAAACCACAACCAACCAACAAAAGAAAACAAGAACATCACCAACCACAACTAACCAACAAGAGGAAACAAGAAGAGAATAGAGAGAGAGAGAGAGAGAGAGTAGCACGATTTTCGGCCAGCAAGGATTTACCTCGCTTCTCTCCTCTTCCTCCTTCTTTTCTTCTCCTTCTTCTCCTTCTTCCTTCTTCTTCTTTCGGGTGGGTGACTTAGGGCAAGGGAAAATGAAAAGGCTGAAGAGAGGGGAAAAATGAAGTGTTCGGCAAAGGGGGAGAGAGTAATAGGCGTGAAAATGGTTGGGGAAAAGACAAGTTTGCCCTCCCCCTACTTCATAAATTTCAACTTGCGTATTTCAAACCGGTAAAATTCCGGAATGTAGTTATATGTGTCGACACCATCACTCAAGGTGTCGACACTTACAACATATTTAGTAAGATGTGTCGACACCATCACTCAAGGTGTCGACACTTCCAACACTTAGCCATAGTGGGAAAAATGTAAACTCTCGGGTTTCAGTTAGATGTGTCGACACCATCACCCAAGGTGTCGACACTTCCATCACTTGGTCAAAATCCACGGGAGTTCTGGAAAAAGGCGAACTCTCGGGTTTCAGTTGGATGTGTCGACACCATCACCCAAGGTGTCGACACTTCCATCACTTAGTAAAAATCACTCTAGTTCCGGAAAGATATAAACGCTCGGGTATCAGTCTAATGTGTCGACACTATGACTCAAAGTGTCGACACTTACAACACTTAGTCAAAATTCACTTTGGTCTCCAGGAAAAGGTAAACTTTCGGGTGTTAGTATAATGTGTCGACACTATGTTCCAATGTGTCGACACTTACCTCAAAAATCACCAATTAAAACATACCTACATCCTGAGGAAAACCATAGCAAAATCTCTCTCTCCTATACAATGACATAAGTAAATTCGGGATCTCACAAATGATCACAAGGTTGTAGTCAAGTTTTTGAGGGAAAATGTGTTTGCACGGTTTGGTACACCACGTGCCATTATTAGTGATGGGGGAAAACATTTTTGTAATAGGGTGTTTGAGCAAATAATGAAGAAATATGGAATTACTCATAAATTTGCAACTCCCTATCATCCACAAACAAGCGGACAAGTCGAGATATCTAATAGGGAAATCAAGAGAATTTTGGAGAAAACGGTTAACCCTACTCGAAAAGATTGGTCTTTAAGACTTAATGATGCATTGTGGGCATACCGTACAGCTTTTAAAACCCCTATTGGAATGTCTCCTTATCGACTTGTGTTTGGTAAGGCATGTCACCTCCCTGTTGAGATAGAGCATAGAGCTTTTTGGGCTATTAAGCAATTAAATTTTGATCTTGATAAAGTAGGTACCCATAGAAAACTCCAACTCAATGAGTTGGAGGAGCTTAGGAATGATGCATATGATTGTGCCAAATCCTACAAGGACCGAATGAAAAAGTTTCATGATCAAAATATCTTGAGAAAATCTTTTGAACCTGGTCAGAAAGTTCTTCTTTACAATTCTCGTTTGCATCTCTTTCCAGGTAAGCTACGATCTCGTTGGACTGGCCCATTCATTGTTCGCACTGTTTTTCCTCATGGTGTTGTTGAGGTTGAGAATCCTGAAAATGGTAATGTGTTTAAAGTTAATGGCCAACGTTTGAAACCATTTTTAGAACTTAAGTCTTCAGAAATGGAAGAAGTTCTTCTCGAAGATCCTGTTTATTAGGATTGATCATTTGCTTACATTTAGTTTATTGTTTAGTTTTAGTTTTAGTTTTTTTTCTTTTTTCTGTTATAGCTGACATTTTGCAGGAACTAAAAATTTTCTAACTGTCTGCTTGATAAGGTACTTCCCTTCCTCCTATTCGTTTCATGATTTTGTTTCTCATGTTTTTTTTGGTGCTCTTCTTATTCATTTAGAACATATCATTGCGAGTATCATTTTTAACATTGAGGACAATGTCTGGTTTAGGTTGGGGGAGAAGTTGGTTTATTTTATTTCATGTCTATGTCTATGTTTGTGTTCCTTTAGTTTTTATCGTTTTTTTTTTGTTCTTGCCAAAGCTTGAGTTTTATGTTTTAAAGTTCATTATACTACTTTTGCATAAATAATTTTACACTTTCATGCTCAATTTATTGCACATACACGTTGCCATACATACATACTTTTTGTTGAACTATAAGAGTGATTAGAAAATCTTGAAGATAACAATGTGGAGACTATTAACCCATGTGAGTTTTGAGCCTATCATTTTTTCAGAGGGTTATTTTCTTTCTAATCTTAATATTCATTTGGAAGCGCATGATATAGTTTCTTGTTGTGGTCTCATTATTTTTTTATTTTGGCTGAAAAAAAAAATCATTTTTGTGTCACAATTGAATCTTGTGAAGTCATGGATATTGAAAGAACTATATTAATTTTTGAGAGATGAGATTAGGCCTTCTTGTTTAATTTGAGCCATTTTTCCTTGTTAATTTATCGCTTGTCACCCCTTTGAGCCTTGTTATTAGCCTTTATTTCTTAAACCCTTCATCCACAGTGTTTCAAGATGGAATCTGATCAATTTGTTACAATTTCGGGATGTGCGAGATTTCAAAAAAAAAAGCAGAAAGCGCAAAGCGCAAAGAAAAAAAAAAGTATATACAAAAAGAAAAGAAAAGGTGACAATCAATTATTGAGAAGCGAAGTGTCATGAAGGAATATTACTTTGTAGAAGAAGCATTGGAAAAGAAATAGAATGGAAATGTCAGAAGAATCTAAGATTCCAATTATTCTTGAAAACACTTTTCATTTTTTTATTATTCCCCTTTCTTTTTACCCTAGTCCTTATTTGATCTTGAGGATTGTATAGTTCTGATATTGATATGACTAAATAAAAGGTGACATAAATTTCTTTCGGCATCCTTTCATGAGACTACTTGTTCTTTCTTGATAGCGTTTTTCATATGAGTTATATGTGAGATGTTTGATTTGCTTACATTATTCTGCTCACATATATTTTCGCAAGTGTCATACCCATTTCAGAGTGATTTTATTTATTGAGTGATGACACCGGTAAGATTTGAGTTGAAGCGTACTTTCAGATAGAAATTCGAGTCATGCTTATTCTAAAACTGAAAGTTTGTTTGTGTTGGCAACCATTTTCACTCACATAGAGCTTTGATTGCATGTGAAATTTCTTTGGCAATTGTAGCATTTTTTACTTTAAATTGATTCTCTTTGCCAAGGCCAAAAAAAAAAAATTCTTTAGTTTCTTGAGTTTCCTGTTTTGCTTATTTGTTTCAAGTCGCTTCAATTGCTAGAGACTAGCAATAAGCTGGTTGGGAGTGGCACCCATGCTGAAGGATGCTTGGAAGAAGGATGGGTAGTCCATGAGGTATGTGCAATCACATTGAAGGATGCTTGCAAGAAGGTGTGAACCTCCAAGGGTCATGTCTAGCCATTGAAGGACGAATGCGAGAAGGTGTGCTAGCTCGACCATATGTAAGGTCCCCAAGGGAAATAGGGTACAGTTCCAACGGGAACGCACAACCCTGATGCCAGGGGTAAATGGAGCTCAAGTAGCCCATAAGATAAGGATTGGAAAGATTTCCAAAAGCAAGAGCTTTATAAGTACAAGTGATGTTTTCAAGAGCAAGTGCATGTGCATATGCTGTGAGACCCCGATTTTTCTCCTACGTAATTTCTTACGTATTATCTTTTATTTCCAATGTAATAGCTTTTATTTCTTCATGGGGCTATGTTTTTGGCCAATGTATGGCCTAATCTTTATGTTATGGAATTTCGATTAAAATGAGATTTTATTTCATAAAATTTTTCCATAAATAATTTTCTTGCATTATGAAAATTTTGTGCAAGTTTAAATTTTATTTCTTAAGAGCCGAAACTTGCAAGGTAAGTTTCTCTTATGGATTTATATTTTTCACTTGCTTAGTATATTTCATAATCCATGAAATATAATTTTTCATTAAGATATATATATATATATATATATTGCCGAAAATAATGTAATAGAAAAATGCATGAATTTCCTTTAAGTATTGGAATATTTTGTGTGTCTTTAATAGGTAGCACATATTATTATTATTTGGCCTAGATTAGCAATTATGAATTATCATTAGAAATATTAGATGATAAGCTACTAGACACATGATAAGTTTAAGAGATGTTTTAAGTGATAAGCACACTTGATTATCATAGTGATAAGCTAGGAAACTTTTAATGCGATAAGTTGATGTGGCTATCGTAGAGATAGACTAGAGCCATTATCTTAAGATAAGTTGTTAGGCTTATGAGGTGATAAGCTAAGTGATTGAACTAGATAAGCTAGAGAGCTTATAGGAGATAAGTTAGGTGATAAAGTAACTAAATTGAAAGTTAGTTGTGATAGTAACTAAGCTAGTTGCATTTCAACCAAACAATATAAATGAGGAATTAGGACAAAGCCATTTACGTAGGAGAGAAAGCCAAATTGGTGAACCCATGTGAGTTGTAAGAAGTGAAAAGCCATAAAGTGTGTAGACCATGTGAAGTTGTAAGAGGTGATAAGAGATGCATTCATGTGACAAGACAACACATGGGAAGAGAAAAGAAGAGAAAAAGCAAAGGGAGATCAAGCTATGGGGTGTTTTACGTAGGAATGAAAAGTGAGAAAGGAGAGTAGGCCATGTGAAGTTGTGAGATGTGAAAAGAGAGCATTAATTGACAAGACAACACATTGGAAGAGAAAAGAGAGAAAAAAATTAAAGGAGATCAAGTCATAGGGTGAAGTTTACGTAAAGATCAAGAGGAAAGGGAGAAAAACCCAATGCAAGGCATGGCTTGAGGAGACAAGAGGATGTGAGAGAAATTGAAAAGAAAAAGGAGAAGAGAGAAGCCAAGCATGGTCGGCCAACTCACCCATTTTTTCCCCCTTTCTTCCTTCTCTCTCTCTTATCATCTCAACACCTCATGTCAATTGTCATGGCCATAATTTCATCTTGGGAGACTCAATTGCATCAAGAGAACTCCCCCTCACACTTAGCATTTCTTCTCTTGGCCGAATATCACCCTCCCACTTCAACTCTCTCTCTTTTTCTCTCTTGACCGAATCTCCCCTTTGAGCTTAAGCTTGTTCTTTTCTTCTTGCAACCAATCACTCTCTAAAGCTCTAAGTTTGTTTCTCTTCTCTAGGTAACCAAATCCCCTTTTGTGCAACTCATCTCTTCTCTTGGAAATTTCTATTCACCTAGCCATTTTCCCTTGTTGAAATCTAGCTCACTTTCCTAGAACTAAACCATTCAAGTTTCAAGCATTTCTTTGTTCTTATTTTACCCACCATAAAAACCTCCATCTTAGCACCTTGTGATCAAGCTTGGGACCATTGCAAAGAGGGGTGAACCGAAAGTTGGAAAGGAAGGATCTTGGTGAAAACTTGGAAATTTGGTGAAGGTAGAGGTAGGCTTGATTTCGTATAAATTTTTGCTTAAGTTCTTCATAAAGTTCTAACCTAGGGTATTTTATTGTTCTAGGTACTCAAGCTTGGGATAATCAACAAGGTAAGGCCAAAAATGTGATGATGTTGGTTAAGTATAGTGATGGCCGAGTTATATGCATAGATCTTGTATTGCTGGTTTCTCTAATATTAGATCTAAGTGTTTAACTATGTTCTTGATGATGTAAAAAACAATGTACATGTGAAAGAGGTTCGGATCTATGGAGTTAATGTATGTAAATAGGTCATAAATTCAAAGGGAGAGCAATGTATGTTAGATAAGCTTAGATCTAGACTTATGTTATGTTTGACCGAATGTAGGTTGGATACTTCCTTAGATCTATTGTTGTTGAAGTTCCTAAAGTGTAGATCTAATGTTGATGGGAGTATTTGATGAAGATGTGAAGTTGATGCATGCTAGTTAGGTCACAAATGCAAAGGATATGCATGTTATAATTTTTAGCATGAAAAATGTGACATTTTGAGGTATGGCCGAATATGATATGCTTAGGTCTTCATGTATAATTTTGTATATGTTTAGATCTGGACATTGGCCATGATTTGTGCAAGATTTATGACCTAATGCATGGTAAATAATTATGTTAGGTAAATGATGCATGCAAATTGAAGGGAATACAAGAAAACCTATTTATTTGGATGGAAACATGTGTTGGCCGAATGGTATAAGCATGATATATTGTGTTGGTGTTTGGATTCTTAGGTCCTAGGTTTTGAAATTGTTGAATGGAGGATGGGATCACCATTGGAGTTGAAGTTGCGATTAAAGGATGCATAAAACTAGTGTTGGCCGAATGTTAAGGTGAAAGAACCCTAATGGTAAATTATGATAAATAGTTTATAATTGTTGTGTTGGATACTTGAAATTAGGGATAAGGCTAATTGGAATAAATATTGAGGAATCATGATCATGTAATGAAAATATTCGAAACCCTAGTTAGGGTTAGTACTCGGGATTAATTGAGGTTTAAGGTCCAAGTCAAGATTTAATCGTGATTAAGTTATTAATAGTTTAATGTAAGGATTTAATGAAGTACATGAAATAATGAGAAACTTAGGTTTAATCCTAAAACCATTTGTATTGCTTAAACCCTAATCAAGATACCTATAAGTATATGTGCATAGATATTATATTGCAATATTAAATAATTAAAAGACCTAAGTTTTAAATATTAGTTAAAGAATAAATTAAATAAAATATTTAATGATTAAAAGAATTATATTGATATATATATATATATATATATTATCAAAAAGAAAATATAATATAGTTGTCATTCGGAAACATTTCCGATGAATGGAAGGTACGAAGTCAAGTGATGAACGGGAAGTTCAAGATGGATTAAGAAATATCCGGCAACTATATTATACCATTAAATTAAGTAATGCGTAGAATTATCGCTACTTGTCCTTAGTGGACTTCAAGAGGACTGTCGGGTAATTCGTAGGACCGACACATACCGATATGGTTTCATCTATACGCAGTACATTGAAAGATTGAACCTATTCCTTGTAGGCGAGGAGCCAAGTGAGCAAAGGAGAATTTGCGAGGAGTACTGTAAGTGAATCTTACCCCTTTTGGAAAACTGGAATGATACACTGCATGTTTTATTGTGCATGACAAGATGTTTTTAATACATATGAAATGTATTGCATGAAGAATGTTTCAAGTACGCATGATGTTTCGAACATGTCATAGCATGATCATTTGCATGAGCGCATGAGAGACGTTTTGATGCAAATGAAATTACGATGTTTTCAAGAGTGGCATGACATGTTCATTGCATAGAAAATATGAAAAGTTGTTTTATGCAAATGAAAGAGAAATTATGTTATGATTAAGCCCGGAGGCTTTGGTTGAACACGTACTAAGTTAAGTGAGGTTCGACATCCATGCCGAGGGACGTTGTTCGTGAAGGATGGATGGATGGAACCTGAGACATCCATGCCGAGGGACGTTGTTCGTGAAGGATGGATGGATGGACGCCCATACCGAGGGACGTTGTTCGTGAAGGATGGGTTAGTCCTTGAGGCATGTGCAACCACACTGAAGGACAAGAGAAGGTGTGGGCGTCGTGTCTAGCCATCAGGCCTGGGGCAACTACGGGCTAGCTCGACCAACCCCACTGAAGGACAAGAGAAGGTGTGGGCCTCCAAGGGTCGTGTCTAGCCATCAGGCCTGGGGCAACTACGGGCTAGCTCGACCAGATGTTAAGTCTCCGAGGGATGGGAGACGGTTCCGATGGGAACAGCACAACCCTGACTTCAGGGGGCCAATTTCAAGAACAAGTTATGAAAGAAATATTTTCAAGGGCCAGGGGCCAATTTCAAGAACAAGTTATGAAAGAAATATTTTCAAGGGCCTAGGGCCAATTTTATAAGCAAGAATGAAATAAAGATTTTCAAGGGCCTGGGGCCAATTTCAAGATTTGAAATGCATTTGAAAAGGCCAAGAGTGGCAAGAGATTTTAGTGCATGGCATGTGCATCACGGAGCATGCATATGCATCATGTTTTTATGCACTAACTCATGATTTACAGTTTTGCATTTCTTCTCTTATCGCTACAGTGTATTGAAGTAAGTATGCTTTTAAAGCTATGTTTTATTAAAGTTCATATTTCAACTATTGTTCCTTACTGAGTCTTTCGACTCATAGTTTGTAAATCGTATCATTCCAGATCCACAAGATAACTGGGGAGCAGAGGAGTATCTCACGTAGAAATCCTGGAAGTTTGGGGATTGGAACCGGAGTTGGTGAACTCCGAGGTAGCACTTGGGAGTGCTGGTTTTGATCAAGTGGCAGTATGTTGCCCTAGTACGTTTTGTATAAGTTGCGAACAAGATGCAATGTATAGACTTTTATGAATTATGATGTGTATACCGAGAAGTTATGATCATTGGGCTTGTATCTCAGCCAACATGTGGATCCTGAGTGAGCCATCTTATGTGTAAAAAAAAAAATTCCGCTGTAAGAGTTAGTGTAAGCGCTGGAGTGTTCCCGGGGAATGCTCGCGGCTGTCACGGTCCCTGCGGGATGGCGTTCGGGGCGTGACATATGCAATAATGAGGCATACACATGCATCAAAATTCATGATCATGCATGAATTACATAAGTTTACATGATATTCCAAGTTCAAGTTCATGATGATTCCAAGTTTAAGTGCATGCTTATGATTTAAGTTCATTATGATTTCATGATGATTTCAAGTTTAAATGCATGCTTATGATTTCAAGTTTAAGTGCATGCTTATGATTTCAAGTTCAAGTGCATGCTTATGATTTTAAGTTCATTATGATTTCATGATGATTTCAAGTTTAAGTGCATGCTTATGATTTCAAGTTTAAGTGCATGCTTACGATTTTAAGTTCAAGAGCACGCTTATGATTTCAAGATCATGATTTTGAGTTTAAGAACAAGTTCATGGTTTCAAACTCACAGTTTTAAATTGTATCATTCCAGATAACGTTTCAGGAGGGGAAATCTAGAAGAGGAACCAACGGGAATGACCTTTTCTCTTTTGTTGTTCATTAGAGGATTAGATGTAAATTTTTGGATGAGCCGGCATGAGCCTTCGTTGTGTGGTGGTCATGGGTTATTCGGTCTAGTCAAGTTTAGGATTTTTAAACGATCGATATTCTGCAGCAGTAAGTTTAGATGTCAAGTATCCTAGTCGTGGTTAACAGAAGCAGGAGTTGGGGAGTTCATATGAAGCACTAAGGACGCTTGATTCAGGCAGCCTGTGTATGTATATGTTATGCGTATAAGGATTCAAGATGTATTATAAAGATGTTATGAGTAGGTCAATGTGAAGAGGATTTGATGGAATCCCTTAGATCATGTACTTCAGCTGTGCAGTCATGCGATGTCATTAAGACACTTACCCTATTTCGAGGAAGTCGTTTTGTGTAAGTTGAAGTTTATAGAAAATCTCTTTGGCCGTCTCTCTGAGTTATATGTGTATAAAAATAAATAAAAAAAAAAAATTCCGCTGCAAGAATAAGAGAAAACACTGGAACATTCATTGAGTGAATGTTCGCGGCTGTCATTAACCCCCTTCTGGCTAGCGTTCGGGGCGTGACAAGTAAATTGCAGATTTGGAACTTCACCATCATTACCTTGTGGTATAGAAACTTGATTAGCCGAAAATAACCTTGCTCGATTAGTCTTGTAACCAGGGGGATAGCCATGTATCTTGTAGCATTTTCCAAAGGTATATCTTGGAATACCACAATGACTACAGATTGGTCTGCCTTTACGAAAAGGCTGATTACCAGAAGGTTTGTAATAGGTATAGGTCGAACCAAAATTTTGCTCACTAACTAAAGCAGTTGCTTCAACATTCGGTATGGTGATGGAATAGATTGTCCTTTGTCTTTCTTCTTACACAACCAAAATAAAAGATTTTGTTGATTGGAGGCATAGGATCCTTGATAAGTATTTGACTTCTGACATGAGGGAATGAATCATTTAAACCCATGAGAAACTTCAGCATGTATTCTTGCTGTTGAAATTCCATAAAAACTTTCAAACCACCCAATTGCAAGTTGAAAGTGGTCGAAAATTGATCAACTCATCCCACAAACCTTTTGAGCTTTATGTAATATAAACTGATTAACATCTGGATCTGGAAGATCCTAGGTCCATTAGATTTAGAAAAGTGCTTTTTGAGATCAAGCCACTTGTCTCGGGCAGGCTGTGTCTATATACATGACACTTGCAACGAGATCTTTGGACAGTGAATTCAAGTGCCCAAGCATTTTGCCTTTTTCAGATCCACATACACTGTTCTTGAGAGAATTTAGAGAGAGAAAGACTCAAACGCGAAAATGAATTATTTCATCTTCAAATATACGCTTCTTTATCCTTCTACCATACTATATTCCATATGAGCTAACAGGACCGGAATAATATCAGCGATTAATTCCATAGCTCATATAATTCTTAATTCTCAGTCTATACCTAGTTGGACTCTCAAAAAAATTCAAAAATAGTTTTCCAAATAATTACTTAATAAAACCGTGAAAACATTTTTCATAAAATCTCGTTGCGTTACATTTTTAGTTGAGTTCAACAATATACAGAAATAATGAATATACTACCTCAATAAAAGACTAATGGATTCCATATTGAGCAATTATATAAATTCACTTACTTTGCACGAGGCCCAACATTATCTGAAATATTTGATCTGTGAAGATCATCACCAAATGACTTAGTCAAAACACAAGCACATAACAAGCAAATATGCATAACTCACTTAGGTCTAAGAACAACATAAGCTAATTATACTAATTACTATTCTCTACATCAGCGACTGTTTCCAGAACATATTCATATTTGATCTTGTTCAATGCATGTACTTTTACATTGCACCCATTCATCTGCCTAAGGTCACCACCTCAATGATGGAGTCCAACATTCTATCTTATAGAGGCACAATAAGTGAAGACCTATTTACATATTACCATGTATCTCGGTGTAGAACAAAGTGAGTCAACAAGGATCTGAAAACTTATACTCCATGCCTCCTATTAACTAATCATTGGCCTGACTTTTCTATAGTGTTGCTCAACAATATGACATCTTATGTAATTGCAAAATATGACATCTTATGTCATTGCATGTACCTAAATTAATGTACAAGTGATTAATCAACAACAATAATTATCTAGAATTATCCAAAATGATTAATTTTGAAGGCATACATCCAAAAAACTCAACAAAGGTCCATAAAAAATCCAATCTTATTTTTGGCACTGAGAGCGATTGTCACAAACTGGCTCCAAGTATTATAATTGTCTGCAGCGAGTAATTTTGAAACCAGCATTGTACCTGGATTATCACCATTGTTGTGAGACCCCAACTTTTTCTAACTTTGTAAAAGAATTATGACTCCTTAAGAGGTGCTCTAATTATTGCGGAAGGCAGGTATAAGGGAATTAATCTAAGGTTATGTCCAGGTGAAGATTTCCCCTAGTATTTTGTGCATCTATAATTTTAATTGAATTGATATATTGTTTGTAGTTTTGACAATATTGAAGTTGAGTATTTGGGAATTTAGTGAAATAATTGGAGGGTCATAATTAGGGTGTTGGAATAGGAAGATTTTTAGCACCCTGTTTTTAGGTGACATTGCGCTCGACCAGCGGGCAACAGGCACTCGAGCGGCCTTAAGGAAATATGATGGACAGTGTCTTGTCGTTTGACCAACGCTCGACAGGTGCTCGTGCGGCCCTTGGGAATTCTACGCAGTGAGTTGGACAGTAAGTTGGCGCTCGACCGGTGCTCGACTGGCGCTCGAGCAGGACCAATTAAAATTCCATATATGATGAATTTGGAGTTCCAATGGAAGACTTGTGAACCCTAACATTGAGGAAAGTTGTATAAGCTTAGTTAAGAAATTTATTGAGGTTAAGATGGTGGGAAGTCGATAGACATTAGCCCAGACATGGTATGATGTAAAGTATTGAGCAAGGGATAGTGTAAAGGAATTTTATTGAGGATGTATGTATGGATAAATTAATTTCAAGTTATGTTTAGGGGGATTTTTCCCCTAACATTTTTATAAGTTTTAAGTTAGTTTTAAGCAAGGATCTGACTGTTATATTAA
Organism: Myrica gale; assembly: GCA_963930655.1. Classification (NCBI taxonomy): domain Eukaryota; kingdom Viridiplantae; phylum Streptophyta; class Magnoliopsida; order Fagales; family Myricaceae; genus Myrica; species Myrica gale. Next base: position 8,275,250 of record OZ005619.1, on the reverse strand, counting down.
TTGTCATTAGATTTGAGCAATTGAGATTGATGAAATTGTTTTATTAATGGAAAATGTCCCTAAATTACAAGATTTGGAAATATTTTAATTAGGGGCTTTAGCCTTGGAAATATGAGAATCCTTGGAACAAAAATGAGGAGACATATTAGAGTTAATTGTGGGAGTGGCAGAAAAGAAAAATGAGTTTTCATGAGGAGCAGAAAAGGAAAAGAAGGGAGAAATGGAGGGCAGAAAGGGAAAGAAGGGGGGAAGGGCAATTTTGCCTTTTCCCTTCCCCCAAGCCCCTTTTTGTATAAGGCACACCGCCCCCCCTCTCCACCACATAAGCCATTTGCCCTAGCTCCCACCGAAGAAGAGAAGAGAACAAAGAAAGAAGAAAGAAGAAGAAGAAGGAGAAAAGAAGGAGAAAGGAAGAAGAGAAAGAAAGAGGGAGGTGAGTGGTTTGGCCAGCCAAGCCATGTGATGGTTGTTTGTTGGTTGGTTGTTGTGATGGTTGTTTGTCTAGATAGATTTTCTCCTTGAGATTCATGTGTTTTCTTTGAAGAAATGTAGATCTAGTGAGTTTTAGAGAGTTGTATGGATTGTGTACAAAACCATGGAGAAAATGGTTAGATCTGGAGCTTTATACACAAGAGAAACCAACTTGCATACTAGGTGTTTGATAAAAGACCAAAGGGAGTGAAATAGATGCAATAACATTTGGTCGAGTGATGAAATCATTGTTTTGGTTGGAAGTCTTGATTTGTAGGTGTAAAATAGAAGTCTGGAATATGAGGTTATAAGAGGAGAGCATGTTAAGACAAATTTCGTGTGTGTTGGATGTATAATGTGTGTTTTGTGTCTTAAATATGGACATGCGCTCGACCGGCGCTCGACAAGCGCTCGAGCATCCTTCAAGAATTTTTGTGCAGTAAGTTCATGCTCGACCGACGCTCGACCAGCGCTCGAGCGTCCTTCGAACAATTTCATAGAGAGTTACGCCCGACTGACGCTCGACCAGCGCTCGAGCGTCCCTTAACATTTTTATACAGAGGCTTAACGCTAGACGAGCGCTCGACCGGCGCTCGAGCGACTTCTTTGAATTTCACGAAATTTTTCCTAAGTTTCTAAGTTTCCTATTGACCTATTAGGAGACCCTACTAGGTTTTTCACTTAAGAAATACCTTGTGGTGTAAGATCACCAATTAGAAGTCAAGGATATGGATGATTTTGTATGACGAAGTATGAGTTATTGACTGAGGAATATGGATGATTTTATATGATGAAGTATGTGTATGACGAAGTATGAGATATTGAATGAGGAATAAGGACAATTTTGTATGATGAAGAGTGAGTAATTGATTAGTTACTCTATACGTCTAGTAAACCTATGGATAACAATAGTATGATCCAATTGTAGGTAAAGGGACATTCAACCCACAAGCAAGCGAAGTAAGAGGAGCTTACATTTGTAAGTGAAAACTTACTTGTTATGAAAACTGGAATGATACGCAACATGTTTTTATGAACAAGGATAACAGGTTTATAATCAAGCATGACAAGTTATTTCTCAACAAGCATGACATAGTATACGTATTTGCATGAAAGCATGAAAGAAGTTTTTGTGCAAATGAAAACATGAAAGTTTTATGAGATCAAGAAAGTATTATGAGATATTTGTCATCAAGCATGACAAGTGCATTTTATGATAAGTTGATTACTCATCATCAAGCATGACATGAGCACGTCATAAACAATTGCATTCGCATTTATTTTTCTCATAAGGATGAAAGAGAAACTTTATGCAAATGAAAATACGATTTTATGGTACGAAAAGTTAAGAGGCTAAACAAGATGGTCGGTACCGTACCAAGTCAAGAAGGTGCATCCATACTAAAGGACGTTTACGTGAAGGGTGGATGTCACTTAGGGCACCCATACCAAAGGATGCTTGCAAGAAGGTGTGAACCTCAAAGGGTCGTGTCTAGCCACTGAAGGACGAATGCGAGAAGGTGTGCTAGCTCGACCATATGTAAGGTCCCTAAGGAAAATAGGGGACAGTTCCAACGGGAACGCACAACCCTGATGCCTGGGGTAAATGGAGCTAAAGTAGCCCATAAGATAAGGATTGGAAAGATTTTCCAAAAGCAAGAGCTTTATAAGTACAAATGATGTTTTCAAGAGCAAGTGCATGTGCATATGCAATCATGAGGCATACACGTGCATCAAAATTCATGATCATGCATGAATTACATAAGTTTACATGATATTTCAAGATCAAGTGCATGCTATGATTTTAAGTTCATTATGATTTCAAGTTCATGATGATTTCAAGTTTAAGTGCGTGCTTAAGATTTCAAGTTTAAGTGCATGCTTATGATTTCAAGTTTAAGTGAATGCTTATGATTTCAAGTTCAAGTGCACGCTTACGATTTTAAGTTCATGATTATGAGTTCAAGAACAAGTTCATGGTTTCAAACTCACGATTTCAAGTTCATGTTTCTAAACCATGATTTCAAATCCATGTTTTAACTATGATTCCTTACTGAGTCTTTCGACTCACAGTTTTAAATTGTATCATTACAGATGATAACAATGCAGGTGGGGAAATCTAGAAGAGGAACCGATGGGAACGTCCTCATCTCTCTTTGTTGTTTCATTAAAGATTAGATGTAAAATTTTTGAAGAGCCGGCATGAGCCTCCGTTATGTGGCGGTCATGGGTTATTCGGCCTAGTAAAAATCATGGTTTAGAAATAGGAGTTGAAGAGTTCATAGGAAGCACTAAGAACGCTTGTTATCAGGCATCCGGTGTATGTCTATGTTATGTGTATAAGGATTCAAGATGTATTACAAAGATGTTATGAGTAGGTCAATATGAAGAGGATTTGATGGAATCCCTTAGATCATGTACTTCAGCTATGCAGTCATGCGATGTCATTAAGACGCTTACCCTATTTCGAGGAAGTTGTTTTGTGTAAGTTGAAGTTTATAGTAAATCTCTTTGGTCGTCTCTCTCAGTTATATGCGTAAAAAAAAAATTCCGCTGCAAGAATAAGAGAAAACGCTGGAACATTCATTGAGTGAATGTTCGCGGCTGTCATTAACCCCTTCTGGCTAGCGTTCGGGGCGTGACAATTGTGGAGGAAGTAAGGATTTGACGAATCCTCCTTGACGATCGAGTCGTGAAAGTCCTAAAAACCTCTTCTGTCGGATTCTAAACAATTTGATTCCGAGTATGTGAGATGCTTCCCCGAGGTCTTTTATTGAAAAATAGTTCGCTAACCATATTCTCACTGATGTCATCCCCTATGAGTAGAATATCAATGACATATGGAATAAGGAACATTACTGAACTCCCACTAATCCTGTTGTAATCACAAGATTCATCTATGTTTTGTCAGAAACCAAATGACTTGATCATCTTATCAAAACGGATGATCCAACAACGTGATACTTGTTTTAGGCTATAAATGGACTTGTTCAATTTGCACACTTTAGATTCTTATCTTGGAGAAAGAATCCTTGAGGTTATTCCATATAAAGTTCCTCTTGGATGTACCCATTCAAAAGTGTTTTCACATCCATCTGCCAGATCTCATAGTCAAAATGAGCCACTATTGATAAAAGGATTCTAATTGACTACATCATAGCTACTGGTAAAAAGGTTTTCTCATAATCAATACCATGTTTTTTAGTATAACCTTTCGCAACCACTCTAGCTTGAAAGGTCTCTACATCTCGAGAGGTCTCATTTTCTTTTGAACACCCATTTACAACCTATAGGCTTGATGCCTCCTAGATGATCAACAAGGGTCCAGACAATTGGAGTACGTGGAGTCCATTTCTGATTCCCTCATTTTCTTTCAGTTTGCTGCATTTTTGTCACTCATAACCTCTTGGTAAGTATATGGATCATCATCCAACCGCTCCAATTGCATTTGATAAATCTCATTTACATGCTATATCTAATTGGAGGTTTATAAAATATTTTATTAAGTTGAGGCTCATAATTTTTTAACTTTTCAGACTCATAAGTGTATTCAATTATATCCCTTTCATCAATCTTATCTGCCACAGTTTCTGGTTCAGCTAATTGTTCATCAATAACAATCTTAATTTTCCCACATCTTAGGATGTACTCATCTTCCAGGAATATCGCATTCCTACTGACAATTACCTTTTGATCCTTTTGGTTATGAAAGTAACTAGTTGATCTTTTAGGGTAACCCACAAAAACATTTTACAATTTCCTTGACTCTAGCTTCTCCACGTCAAACTTTTTAACAAGAGTTGGGCATCCATAACTCATATGGAATGTTAGGGACGAATTTATTGGGTATCCTGTTTAGAATATAAACAGATGTCTCTAAGGCATAACTCTAAAAATAAACAGGTAATTGTGACATGCTCATTATTGACCGAACCATATCGAATAGTGTTCGGTTTCTTCTTTCTACAACACTATATTGTTGTGGCGTAGCAAGGAGAGTCAATTGAGATATGATATCTTTCTCTCTGATATGAGTTTGAAAATCTGTAGAGAGATATTCACCTCCACTATCAGATCGGAATATCTTAATATTCCTTTCTAGCTGATTCTCAACTTTCACTATGAAATTCATTGAACTTTTCAAAGGATTCAAGCTTATGTTTTATAAGGTATACATAACCATACCTTGAATAATCATCAATGAAAGTGATGAAGTATGTGAACCCTCATCCTGCTATGTGGTTAAAGGACCATATACATCAGTGTGAACTAACTCTAACAACTTTGTGGCTCTAGTTCCTTTTCCTTTGGATGGATTCTTTGTCATCTTCCCAGCAAGCAAGGCTCGCAAATTGGGTAAGGCTCAACCTTCATAATGTCTAACGGCCCATCCCTTACTAATTTGTTGATCCTATCCAGATTAGCATGACCAAATTTTATATTCCACAAGTGGGATTTACATCCCTCTTCCTTTTCAGAGTTTTGGCACTGGCTTCAACATCAGTCTCTATATTATTCACAGAGTCAATAATATTTTCCAAAATATAAAGACCATCTATCATAATACTAGTAGCAATAAACTAATTTTGAAACTTAATAACAAGTTTAGAATTAAAGACAAGTGAATATCTAGATTCCAAGTTTTGAAACAGAAATTAAGTTTCAACAACATTCTGGTACGTATGGACAATTTTCCAAAATTAAAACTTTATTTCGTTGTAGACTCTAATGAAAAGCTCCTACGGCGATCGCTGCAACACCTCTAGTCGTCCCAATCTTCAGAATTGACTTTCCACTCACATAGTCTCCAGGTTTCTTTAAATCTCTGTAACATATAGCAGATATGATACGTTGTACCTGAATCGATGCACCATGAGTTTAATGGATCAACTATTAAATTCACTGTAATGACAAGCATACAATCAGGAGGTTTCTTTTTCTTCAAAGAAGCAAGATACAAGTAACAATTCCATTTCTAATGTTCTGGTTTGTCACAGTGGAAACAATTTCCCTTAGCCTTCTTATCCGGCTGGCTCTTGCCCTCCTTATTTTCCTTTGAGCTAGGCTGAGGCTCTTTGTTTTCTTAAATGTCTTCCCTTTGGGTTTGAATCCCAAGGGAGAACTACCTTTTTACTTGTCCACCATTATCAGAGAAAGTCACAAGCATTTTGTTCATATTATAACTTAATACAAACTAGTTGAACGATTCAAGCAGAGATGTCAATATCGCTCCAACCTTAGTCCTGTCGTCTATTTCTGCACCTAGTGTCTCCAATTCCATGATGAAAGATATCATGGGTGTAAATTTTGATCCGCTACTTCGCGGACATAAGGAAATGGAGTTTCGTATACCATTACTTATTATCAATGCTCCCACAGATTTCAATGTCATATAGCTCAAAAGGAATTGCAAAAGGTATCATTCCCTCACCCCCAACTTGTGAAAAAAAATTAAAAATGTTGCCTTTATGTTATACTTAACAAAAAGAAACAACAACACCTGTGATCTCTTTACTTTTAGGGGCTCCAATGATTTATCACAATCTGCTGCTTTACCGAGGATCAACAGCTGCAAAGTATGTGCTAAACATGTTTAAGGCCAAAAGTGTGTGGCACACGATTTAGTTAGACCTGCTACAACTATGAAGAGAGACCCTAACAATAGGCCAATCCTCACACATGTCAGGCATCCTGAAGAAATCTTCCTCTAGAAGACAGGGGGACTGTCTTGAAATTATTTTTGACAATTTTTATGGGTCAATAAAAATGGTTGGGATTAGCAAATCAAAGCACAACATAACAAGTTATCAAATCTACAAGCCATAACCAATAAATCTAACAATTCAAACCAAACATACGAGAGCATTCGTAAGTAAATTCGAACGATTATCAAATCTAGAACAAGCCATAACTAAAAAATCTACATCAGAACCAGTTACTCCAGATTCCAAATTAGAACCACAAATGGGCGACATTAGCAAGTCTAAAGCAAAATCGCAGATTATCCTTTTTTAAAATCACAAGTAAATGGCAACAATTCTCAAATCCAAAACAAACCACATCCAAAAAAATTTCAAATCCCAACTAATCCGTTAAGAAAACCAACATCACAAACAGATAGACGATGTTGGCTTTTGTTCGAAATCGATATTTTGATGCTTGAAATAAATGTATTGTGAGTCTAAATAACAACCCAAGAGAGGGGTGAATTGGGTTTATAAAAAACTTACCCCTTTTTCTACGAAAACAGAGATCTGAAGAATGTCACCCTTTAACAAATAAAGATGCAGATCTTAATGTGTTTAATGCTACGCAAAATATAAGCAATAATTAATAAAGCATAAATCACAACAAATATGAATATGTACTGAAAAGTAAAAGAGATAGAGTTAGAGTGACAACACCACAATTTTAGGTGGTTAGGCCAACACATGCCTGCGCCACCACCAACGCTATTGACTTCATTGGGCGTCCTTCACTATTCTACAAATAGTAAATACACCTTAGTTTCAGGGGTGCTAAGGAACCTTTACAAATAATTTTACGAGCTCACGCTTCAAAAGATGGGTGCAAAGAAGGATCTCTAAGACGAATGAGCAAATGAGAAGGACAAAAGTGTGGAATGGCTCTCTAAGCCAAATAAGAAAGTGGAAAGCTCAATAGAGTGCTAGAAGACAGGATTCTTGAATGAAAGCTAAAGTTTTTGAAAAGGAATTACAAGCTTTCTTGGTAGGTGCAACCTTTTCTCTTCTTCACAACACTTTCTCTCTAAAAGTTAGGGCAAAGAGTGATTGCAAGTGTGTTGTCTCTTCTTTGAGAAATCTCTCTATCTCTTTGGAGGCTAGGTCGTCAATGATGAGCAAGAGGAGAACATTTAACAATGAAAGCTTTTGTCTTGAACGAACCAGCAAGTGATTTCTTTGGATCTAACTTTGTCTCTCTTTGGAAGGATAGATTTTGAATGATGATGCAAATTCTTCTTCTTCAAGAAATTTCTCTCCCCCTTTGAAGGCGAAATCGTCGATGATGAGCAAAAGGAGAAGATTTGACAATGAAGCTTTGGTTTTGAAAGAATCAACAGAGGATTTCTTTGGATTTGGCTTTTTCTCTCTCTAGATGTTGCGATAATGATCGATCTCCTCCTTCTCTCTCCATCTCGTTCTTCTTATAGCCCCTAGGTCTTCAACGGTATCAATGCCCTCAAAATTGTCGTTGGAGGGGTTTAATGACTTTTTGAAACATTTTGAATGATCTGGCGTCGTTCCCAGATTTCTAGAAATTCGCACTATGTGTCTACACTTCACACTTAGCTTGAAATTTTGCTCTCGGGAGAAAGTGCAATGTTTCGACACTTGTTTTCAATGTGTCGACACATTGAACACTTAGTCTAAAAATGCTGTCGATACCATGAATTATGCATTCTGGAGTGATGGTGTTGACACTTATAAGTGCCGGAGAGAAAAATCAGCATCTTGAAAGTGTTCAATCCATTCTAATCCATCTTTAAACACCTACATTATGAAAAACTGATCTTATCAACTTGTGTAATGGTGTTCAAAAGTACACTTAAAAATAATTTAGAGAAATAACCTCAATCTTTTAAAATTCATTTTAGAAATTTATGGATTGACAATGTATAATCTAAAATCCTTCAAAACTTGAATTTTTGATATCATCAAAATCAATTATGGATTGTTTGCAAAACAACATTGGGCTAACATGGATTAAAGTTTACAAAATGGGCATCTTCAAAGAGAAATAGGTAACAGTCAATCGGCAATGACTAGTTGTACTGATCGACCGGTAATATAGTAAAATTGTCAGATCTACCCCCAACAGCTAGAAATAGGTAGTTTTGATATTTGGCCTGTATAAGGATCCTCCTATTGTCTAAAAAAGCAATAGAACAACCATATATCATTTCTACAGCTTGAGAAAGATAAAAAACCTTCTTATTCATATTTCTCATAACATTCACACAAATTACACATTCATAACCTTGTCATTGCGTGAAGCAAAATAAATAGAGCTTTTCATTTTCTTATCCACTTTTTGAGAGAGTTAAATACTTGTATCTTCTTATTCAAAAAAGGTGATTATTTTAGTGAGGATTGTTCACAAAATAAGGAGCATAGAGAGGACATATCTCAAGCTCAGTTAGGTTATAAGTGTTGAGCCCGAAAAAATACTTTTAAGGTTCTCTAGCACCGGAAAGCTAGAGTATACACTATTTGGAAGATAGTGAGGAAAACGTCAAGGTTTGGAAAGAATCTTGAGCGGTGGATGTAGGCGGGGTTTGCCAAACCACCTAAAATTCTCGTCTTTGCTTCTCTAACCCTACTCTTTACATTTAACACTTATTTACTTGTTGCATCAAGATAGAGTGTACACTATTTGGAAAATAATGGGGAATACCTCAAGGTTTGGAAAGAAGCTTGAGCGGTGGATGTAGGCGGGGTTTGACGATCCACCTAAAAAATCTCGTATTTGCTTCTCTAACCCTACTCTTGTGCTAAATATTTATGCTAAATTATCGTTTACTTTGCAAACACTATTTTTGGGATTCAAACCAGAAAAGTTTGTATACCAAATCCACCAACCCTCTTTGTTGCCTTAATCCTAGGAATTACAGACGTGACCGAGAGACAGCGTTATAGAGAAATTGAGAAAACAAGTGAATCAGGCCTTCAACGCACAAAGAAATAAAGGGAGATTGCAATCTCACCTGGATGCGAAGGCAGCGGCGGATAATAGGCGCCATGGCTAAGGAGTTTAAGTAGGATCTCCTTGAATGTTTTCGACTCTCTCTGATATCGCTTTCAATGCGATTTCTCCTCGGTTGGTGTTTATTTGAAGCCGAGTGTTTATTTGAAAGTGGAGGTTGAGAATTTACAGGAGGGCAGACAATCGTTGAATCATGTCGCCGTTGGGCCGAAATGTTTCTTATATTTTCGTTTTACCTTTTGTTTTAAATAACTTCAACCAACAGTTGGAGGCTATGTCGATAATTTACCTTTTCGGGTCATTTGTTTACATGTAAAATGTGAGACCCCGAATTTAAGTCTATCAATTTATTGCTTATGAGCTTTTAAGTATGTATTACTTTAATTATGGTGTATTATGGAGAAATGTATGAATGATTTTATTTATCTAAAGTTATGTCCAGATGGAATTTCTTCCTAGCATTTTATGAGTTTTAAGCTAGAAGTTTAAATGATATATTGATTGTCCTTGTTAAATTGAGCAGTTGAGATTTATTAGCTTGAAGTGTTTTATTAATTGAATATGTCCTTAAGTTACAATAATTGGAGGAATTTAAATAGGCTTTGATTTTGATTTATGTGTGACAATATGTGGACCCTTGGATCAAGAAATGAGGAGATATATTAAGGTTAGAATTGTGGAGTGGCATGAAAAGTAAAATAGGTGTTCTTTAGGGGCAGAAAAGGAAGTAGGGGGAAAGTTGAGGGTTAAAAAGGGGAGTTAGGGGGAAAGTGCATTTTTGCCTTTTCCCCCAACCCCTTCCCGTATAAGCTGCTCCCCCTCCCCCAAAATCAAAATGCCCTAGCACCCACCAAAGAAGAAGAAGAAGAAGAAGAAGAAGAAGAAGAAGAAGAAGAAGAAGAAGAAAGAAAGAAGAAGAAAGAAGGAGAAGAGAGAAAAGGTGAGTAGTTGGCCGGCCAAGCCATCTCTCTCTCACCCTCTTCTTGTTTTCATTTTTAATGGTTAGTTGTTGTAGTGATGGAAGTTGTCGAGGTTGTTTCTCCTTGTGTTCTTGCTTTCTTAAAGATAGTGTAGATCTAGCAAGCTTTAAAGAGTAGTATGAGTTGTATAGGAAACCATGGAAATGTGGCCAGATCTGGAGATTTATGTACAAAGGAAAAACCAACTTGCATACTAGGTGTTTGATAATAGGATCAAAAGAAGTGGAATAGATGCAATGGCTTTTGGTTGTAGGATGAGATCATGGTTTTGGTTGGAAGTTTTGAGTTGTATGTGTAAAATAAAAGTCTGGAAATGAGGTTTTATGAGGAGAGCATTTGGGGCAAAATTTCGTGTGTGTTGGATGTATTATGTGTGTGTTGTGTCTGAATTATGGACTGGTGCTCGACAGGCGCTCGAGCACCCTTCAAGAAATTTTTGTGCAGTAAGTTCACGCTCGACCGACGCTCGACCAGCGCTCGAGCGTACTTCAAACATTTTCACAGAGGCTTAGCGCTCGACCAACGCTCGACCAGCGCTCGAGCGTCCCTTAACATTTTTATACAGAGGCTTAGCGCTCGACGAGCGCTCGACCGGCTCTCGAGCGGCTTCTTTGGATTTCACAAAAATTTTCCTAAGTTTCTAAGTTTCCCATTGACCTATTAGGAGACCCTACTAGGTTTTTCACTTAAGAAAATGCCTTGTGGTGTAAGATGACCAACTAGAGGTCAAGACTATTGATATTTTTGTATGACGAAGCATGAGCTATTGAATGTTTACTCCATATGTCTAGTGAACCCTTGAATAACACAAGTATGACCCAATTGTAGGCAAAGTGCAGTCAAGCGCTCAAGGGAACAGAGGTAAGTGAAAATAGTAAGTAGAAGCTTACGCTTTTCAAAAACTGGAATGATACACAGCATGAAAAGTGATTATGAATAAGCATATCAAGCATGACATTGGCAAGCACTACATGAATACATCATGATCATTTGCATTCATTTTTCTCATGAGAAAGCAGGAGAAATTTTATGCAAATGAAAGTACCATTTTTATGCTACTTTATGACAAGTAAGTTAATGAACCCAAGTCGGTCGGTACCGTACCAAGTTAAGAAGGTGCATCCATATTGAAGGATGTTTACGTGAAGGGTGGATGACACCTAGGGCACCCATACCGAAGGATGCTTGCAAGAAGGATAGGTAGCCCAGGAGGTTGTGCAATCACACTGAAGGATGCTTGTAAGAAGGTGTGAACCTCCAAGGATCGTGTCTAGACACTGAAGGACTGTCACGCCCCGAACGGCATCCCGCAGGGACCGTGACAGCCGCGAGCTATCCCCCGGATGGCTCCAGCGTTCTTACTTATATTCTTACTTGTTTACGGCGGAAACGTACAGGATCGCGAGGGGTTTGAGCAAATACTTACATAATCAGGGTTCTCATTAAATTCATACAAAACAAATATTTAAAACATATTAGAACCCAATTAGTGACACACATGTCACTATCAACAAAATGCGAAGCTTAACATCTTGGGCATCTAGGTCAGGTAGTCCTCCTGACTCTCTTCACCTGATACATCTGGAATGACACAGTTTTAAAAACGTGAGTCAAAAAGACTCAGTAAGGGAAAAACGTAAAACTTAAATCATGCTCTTGACTCATGCTTGCTTAATCATGAAAGAAAGAAAACTTGATAATTGATGCATATGCATGCTCATGAATTATGCATATGCTCTTGTTTAGTGTTTTCGGCCCCAGGCCCTTGAAAACCACTTTCTTTCATACTTGCTTGTAAATTGGCCCTTGGCCCTTAAAAATATTTCTTTCATACTTGTGCCCTTGTTGGCCTTATCATAATTATTTCATGTCTTTTACTTGTGGGCTCGCTCCATTTGACCCCTGAAGTCAGGGTTGTGCGTTCCCTTCGGAACCGTCCCCGAATTCCCTTAGAGACCTTACATCTGGTCGAGCTAGCCCTTGAAGTGGCCCCGGGCCTGATGGCTAGACACGACCCTTGGAGGCACCACACCTTCTCACTGTCCTTCAGTGTGGCTTGCACAGCCTCTTGGATTCACCCATCCTTCTCATAAATGTCCTTCGGTATGGGAGTCCAACTTGATGGTACGGTACCGACCGGTGCCCTTAATCTTAACTTATCGTTTCATAAAACTTCTCATATTCTTTCCATAAAAATCATTGCATAATTTTCTTCTTGAAAAATTCATGCAATGCACATGTCATGTCATGCTTGCTTAAAATTCATGCTTGTTCATGAAATTCATGTCATGTCATGCTTTCTTAAAATTCATGCTTATTCATGAAATTCATATCATGTCATGCTTTCTTAAAATCCATACTTGTTCATGAAACGATGCAGTGTGTCATTCCAGTTTTGAAAAGAATACTTACTGTACACTTACAGTATCCACTTACTATTCCACTTACTCTTGCTCTTCTTGTTCGTGTATACAGACACGTGGATCACCTACAAGCGATTCAAATATTCTTTTAGACTTTAAGAATTATGAAATCATTTCTTTTGAAATCGAAGATATATATATATATTTATATATACATATCACAGAAATTCGTTTAATTACAAAATAATTATTTTATTCTTTTCCTTAACAATATTCAAAACTTAACTTATTAAATTAATATTTTTATTGAAATAAAAATATATTTATCCATGTACGGTCTCGATTAGGGTTAAATAATACTCATAGGTTTAGATTTAATCCTAAGTCTCTTTTTATTACACGTACTACATTAAACCTTATATCTAACTATTAATAATTTATTCATGATTAAATCTTAACTTAGACTTTAAACCTCAAATAAAACCCGAGTAAAACTTAACTAGGGTTCCCATAATATTTAATAAAGATCATGGCTCTATAATATTATTCCAACTAGCCTAACTCTAATTTTTCTTATCCAACACAACAATGAAAATACATAAATTATAAATTTGCACTTAGGGTTAACTTCTTGTAACTTTCGGCCACTACCATTTATGCACCAATTAATCACAACTTTTCTTCAAGGGTGATCCCATCCTCCAATCAACAAATTTCACAACCTAATATCTACAAATCAAAACACCAATACCATACACCATACTCAAGGCATTCGGCCAACTCAAGTTTTTACCCAATGATTAGTTTTCTTTTATTTCCTTCAATATGCATGCTCCCAATACTTAACATAATCATCCACTATGCATTTAAGGTCATAAATCTTGCACATGTTAAGGCCAATGTCCAAATCTACACATATTCAAAACTATACATGAAAATCCACATAGCTTATTTTCGGCCTTACCCCAAAATGTACCATTTTCATGCTAAAAATCATATCATGCATATCCTTTGCATTTGTGACCTAACTAGCATGCATACACTTAATCCTTTTTATCAAATAATTCCATCAACAATAGATCTACTCTTTATTCACACTAATATCCATAGATCTAAACAAAGATATCATTTTTTTCATCAACCCAACATGTCAAAACTTAGATCTAACTTCCTTTAGCATACATTGTTCTTCATTTGCCTTTTTCTTCACATACAACCTTAGATCTAGGGCTTCCATGGTTAGATCTAGCATGTAAACAACCTAGGGTTCCTAAGCATCCAAGATCTAACAACATCAAGGCATCTATCAAAATACAACTCCAAGATCTTACACATAGGCCATTCGGCCACTCATGCTAACCCAACAAAATCATTTTAGTCTTACCTTATTGTTTGTCCAAGCTTGAGCACCTAGAAAATAAGGTACCTTTGGTTAGTACTTGTGAAGCTCAAGACAAAATCATCAATGAAACTAAACTCACCTTCAACCTTTACCAAATCTTCCTATCCTTCTCCTCCTTCAAAGATTCGGTCCACCCTCCTTAGAAATGACCAAACTTGATTTAAAGGAAGTTCTTTGGTGGTTGAGAGAATATGGTAAGTTTGAAGAGAAATGGTGCCAAGTGACTAGGGTTTTCAAGGTAGGATTTTTGTCTACAACAAGAGAGATTTACTTGGCTTTTGGAATGGGTTTTGGCAAGCTAGATGGAAGTGGTTTAGAGGCAAGATGAAATGCACAAACCTTGAACTCTTCAGTGTGAGATTCGGTCAAGGCTTGAAAATGGGAGAGAATGGAGAGGTTTGCAATATTCGGCCAAGGCTTAGAATGGGAGAGAGTTGAGTGAATGAGGGATTCGGTCATGGCATTTGCAAAGGGTTTGTGTGAGTTTGAGTCTCCCCATGCAACCCTAAGGCTATGACATAGGGTTGAGAGAGAGAATGGTCATGAGAGAATTTGAAAGAGGGAGGGGGGATGAATGGGGGGTTGGCCGACCAAGCAAGGGTCTAAGTCTTCTCTCTCTCTTTTTATTTCCTTTCACCTTTTTATCTCACATCACTTGTCTTCCAAAAGCTTGTTTTGCATTTGAATACCTTCTCTCTCTCCTCACATGCATTCCAACGTAAATGCCTTCCTTTCCCTTGCCTTTTTCTCTTCTCTTTTACAACCATGTGTTGTCTTATCACTCTTACACAACTTACACCTTCTTACACCTCCTTACACTTCACATGGCTTTACTTTATGGCTTTTCAAATTCACCCTAAAGCCTTTCACATAAATGCCTTGTATTTTACTTAGTTTGGTTGATTTTCAACCAACCTAGTTACTCCCACATTGAATGGCAACTAACTTTCAACTTAGTTTTCACTTATCACCTAACTTATCACTTTATAAGCTCTCTTACTTATCTATCCATTCCAATAGCTTATCACCTTACAAGTATGATATCTTATCATGTGATAATGGCCTTAGCCTATCTCTACAATAACCACAAGGCCTTATCACTCTAAAGGTTTCCTAGCTTATCATGCTTGCTTATCACTATGACAAGCAAGTGTGCTTATCAATTAAATCATTTCTAAACTTATCACATAACTACATAGCTTATCATTTGAATATTCATATGGAAATTCTATTAATAATATAGAACACATCATAATATTACATGTCACATACAATATTTAATCCATGTATTCAAAAGAATTTCATTATTTAATCTATTAATAATTTCGGCTTATACAAGGGAATTATTTAAGCATAATTCAAATTATATGGTCCATGAATCATATTAGGTAAAAATATTAATTTGTAAAAGAGGAACTTACTTGAAATTTTCGGCTCTTAGTATAATATAATTTATACTTGCATAAAATGGCATATTAATTATTTAAGGAGATTTTATGAAATAAAATCTCATTTTAATCGAAATACCATAACATAAAAATTAGGCCATACATTGGCCAAAACATAGCCCCATTAAGAAATAAAAACTATTACATCGGAAAATAAAATAATACATAAGCAATTACGTAGGAGAAAATCGGGGTCTCACATTCTCCCCTCCTTATAAAAATTCCGACCTCGGAATTTCTTTTACCACCAGAAATTTTGCCCTGATTGCGTAGGTGTAGGACAATGGGGATTGGGACGAACATTAGTGCTTGTCCCACTACTAATCTCTCCCTGGTAAACACGATCTGGGGAATTACTCCCTGTCCAAGAGTGCGATCTGATTCCTTGACTTGGTTCCTCTAGACTAGGGTCATGGATGACGTTCTCGGGTGGTCCATGAAACCTAGGTCTAGACTCTACTTCCTGTGACGAAAAGTGGGTCTCCGATCCAGCGTCTTGAGCCCTAACTCTTCGACGGTGTCGGTTCTCGTTACATCGCCTAGGTGTACACTCACGTCTCGAGTTACTACGCCTAGGTCTTTCTTGGGATCGTTCTCTAGTCTCACTAGGTATCGGATGTTGTTCCATGGGGTCTTCTTCCGGATCCTCCTCCGGGTCCTCTTCCGGATCCTCTTCCGGATCCTCTTCCGGATCTTCCTCAAAATTTCCGGGTAACATGGTCCTTAAGGGAATGGCGTTTATTGGCGACTCTGGCCAATAAATACCCTCCAGATATCCAGAACAATCTGGAGATAAGGGTTGACCCCACCTGGAAGGTCCAGGTTGGTCTGGTGCCGGGGGTGGCGGGGGCTGGTAGGTCCCCGCCATACCTTGCTGCCAATACGTTACGTGGGTTTGGTACGCTCCTCGGGGGTCCCCTCTATCCGTCTCATGTGATGCGTGAGTCGGAGCCTCCTGGCTTCCCGACTGTCTCGTGGAACCTTGGGTTCTATGGTTAACCCGAAACAAACTGCGGTACTCTCGTGCGGTCATCCTTCTCTGAGAAGGCGTGCCCGAATGCTGGGAACGAGGGGGTCGACTACTCGGTGGCATCTGACAACATAATACAACGGTCAGTCATGTGTGCATTCAAAATATCATCATATATAACAAAGAATTAGCATTCTTTATGTAAGGAAGTCAAGCACAAATATCAGACAATAATACTCATACAAGCCAAACATTCAATCAATAGGGAGGGAAGTAAACATTCGGATCCTATTCTCCTTTTAACTGGGGGTACTTCTCGTACATATCACTTTCCAACTCCCAAGATGCCTCCTCTACCCCATGATTCCTCCATAGAACCTTCACTAGCGGTATCACCTTGGTCCGCAATTGTCGCTCTTTTCTATCGATGATCCTTACTGGCTCCTCCACATAGGTAAGGTTTTCCTTAATTTGTAAGGGCTCATATTCTAACACATGGGTAGGGTCTGACACATACTTTCGTAAAAGCGATACGTGGAACACATCATGTACTCCCGCAATTGATGGCGGTAAGGCCAGTCTATACGCCATTGGTCCAACACGCTCTAGGATCTCGAAAGGTCCTATAAATCGGGGTTGAAGCTTCCCCTTCTTCCCGAATCGTGCTACCCCCTTTGTTGGAGAAATCTTTAAAAACACTTTACTTCCTTCCTCAAAGGTCAATTCTCTTCTTCGATTGTCCGCATAACTCTTTTGCCGACTTTGGGCCGTAATAAGTCTTTCTTTGATCAACCGAATCTTCTCCTTCGTCTGCGCAATCATCTCTGGCCCCAACAGTCTTCCTTCTCCTACTTCATCCCAATATAATGGTGACCTACACCTCCTTCCATACAAAGCTTCATACGGTGCCATGCCAATACTTGATTGGAAACTGTTGTTGTATGCGAACTCTGCTAGCGGCAAATACTGAGCCCAGCTTCCTTTGAAGTCAATGACGCATGCTCGAAGCATGTCTTCCAAAATTTGAATGGTCCGCTCCGATTGGCCATCCGTCTGTGGGTGGAAAGCAGTGCTAAAATTCAACTTAGTGCCTAGGGACTCCTGCAATCTTTTCCAAAACCTTGACGTAAATCTCGGATCCCTATCCGACACTATGCTCTTTGGTATGCCATGGAGCCTCACAATTTCTTGGAGATAAACTTCAGCTAGCCTTTCCGGGGTATACTTCACCCTGATGGGCAGAAAGTGGGCTGACTTGGTCAATCGGTCCACTACTACCCATATTGCATCGTAGCCAGCTGTCGTTCTCGGTAGCCCTACTACAAAATCCATGGCTATTCCTTCCCACTTCCATTCAGGGATCTCCAGAGGCTTCAATGTTCCTGCTGGCCTCTGGTGCTCTGCTTTCACTCTCTGACAAGTCAGGCATCGAGCGACATACTCCGCTATCTCTCTCTTCATATTCGGCCACCAGTAAACTTTCTTGATGTCTTGATACATCTTCGTTCCTCCAGGGTGGATGGTATAGGGCGTAGTATGCGCCTCTGCCAAAATCAACTCCTTGATTCCCCCATCACCAGGGACACATATTCTACTCCGGTACCTCAGCACTCCATCCCTATCCTCAAAATCGGGATCATTATTCTTCTCAATCCTTTCCCTAATCCCTATTATCACCGCATCGCTCTTCTGGGCTTCACAGATTCGCTCCTCCAGCGATGGTTGCAATGACAGCCCTGCGATGGAAACATACCGGTCGGCCAATACAAGCGTGATCTCCTCTCTTTTTAGATCCTCCATGATCTCCTTAGCCACCACCTCTACGGCACTTGTTTCAGCCGACTTCCGGCTTAAAGCATCAGCCACCACGTTAGCTTTCCCAGGATGGTAGCTAATGGTGCAATCATAGTCCTTGATCAGCTCCAACCAGCGCCGCTGCCTCATATTTAGCTCCTTCTGAGTGTTAAAATACTTGAGGCTTTTATGGTCCGTAAATATCTCGCACTTAACCCCATAGAGATAATGCCTCCATATTTTCAGAGCATGCACGACTGCAGCCAACTCCAAGTCGTGAGTGGGGTAATTCACCTCGTGGGGCCTCAGTTGCCTCGATGCATAGGCTATAACCCTCTTATCTTGCATCAACACACACCCAAGACCTTGCTTTGAGGCGTCTGTATAGATCTCATACTCCCCATGTTCCGAAGGTAATGCTAACACCGGGGCAGTAACCAGATGAGCTTTTAGCGTCTGGAAACTTTGCTCACACTCGTCTGTCCAATCGAACTTAACGTTCTTCTTGGTCAACGAGGTCATTGGCATAGCTATCTTTGAAAATTCCTTGATAAACCTCCGGTAATACCCTGCTAATCCCAGGAAACTTCTTATCTCCTTAACATTTGTAGGTCTAGGCCATTTGAAAACCGCATCAACCTTTCCGGGATCTACAGCAATTCCTTCTCCCGACACTACATGCCCTAAAAATCGGACTTGCTGCAACCAAAACTCGCACTTGGAGAATTTAGCATATAGCTTCTTCTCCCTTAGGATCTGCAAAACAATCCTGAGATGCTCTTCATGCTCCTCCTGGTTCCGAGAATAAATCAAAATATCGTCTATGAACACCACCACAAATTTATCCAGGAACTCCCTGAACACTCGGTTCATCAAGTCCATAAATGCGGCCGGGGCATTAGTTAATCCAAACGGCATCACCAAAAATTCATATTGACCATATCGGGTTCGAAAGGCCGTCTTTGATATATCTCCCTCCTTAACCTTCAACTGGTGGTAACCCGACCTCAAATCAATTCTTGAAAATATTTGTGCCCCCTGCAATTGATCGAACAAGTCGTCAATGCGAGGTAGCGGGTACCTATTCTTCACAGTCACCTTATTCAACTCCCTATAATCAATACACATCCGGAGGCTTCCGTCCTTCTTTTTCACAAACAGGATCGGTGCTCCCCAAGGCGACACACTCGGCCTTATAAATCCCTTCTTCAAGAGATCTTCCAACTGGACCTTCAGCTCCTTTAGCTCTGCCGGAGCCATTCGATACGGCACCTTGGAAATTGGGACTGTCCCAGCTTCCAATTCAATTCCGAACTCCACCTCCCTATCCGATGGTAACCCCGGTAGGTCTTCCGGGAATACATCCGGAAACTCAGTCACTATTGGGGTTTGGTCAAATGCAGGGACCTCGTTCTGCGTATCGCTTCGCGTATCACTTGCCCATACTAGAATTCCCTCGTGCCCTCTTTGCAACAATCTCTTAGCTTGCAGGGCCGAGACAATTGCTGGCCTTCGCTCCATCTTCCTCATACCGGTAAAACAACAATCCGGTCTCCCCTCCTTTTGGAACAAGACCTTCTTCTCATAGCACCGAATATTGGCACCATGCTTCGACAACCAATCCATACCTAGGATGACATCAAATCCTCCCATCTCTATAACTATCAAATCAGCCAACATGACTTGCCCTTCTACTACTATCGGATAGTCCTTCACCATCCGGCTACACTCGACTCTTCCCCCAGCGGGCGTTGACACAAGGACACCACAATCCAACAACTCACTATTTAAGGCATGTGTCTTGCAATATGCTGATGCAATGAATGAATGCGTGGCCCCTGAATCAAACAGAACTAGGGCTTCCCCCTGGGGTAAAGGCAACTTACCTGCCACCACTCGGTTCTGGTTCTCCGCGTCCTCCGGAGTCATTGCATATAACCTCGCCTGTGTTGGGCCTCCCTGCCTCCTTGCATTGTCCTGCTGCGTGGGTCGGGGTGCTTGGTTTGAGCTGCCTGCACTCCTACAGTCTCTGGCGAAGTGACCAGGCTTCCCACATTTGAAACATAAGCCCTGCCTGCACTCCCCAGGGTGTCTCTTGTTGCACTTGTTGCACAGAGGAAACTGATTTCCTCCGGCATTCTGAGCTCCACCAGGCCTCTGGTTTGGCCTCGGGTTCGGCCTCTGGTTCGACCTCTGAGGCTGCCTCTGTGACGGCTCTGGCCTACTTTTCTTCCAGGGCATCTGCGGAATGGTTGGGTTGGAAGGAGCCTTCCTATTTTGCTGGTCATGATAGACTGCTATCCTCTGCAGTCCTCTCTCCACTATCACTGCCCGTTCAATTACTTCTGCCAGGGTTTTAAGGTTGTGACTATACACCCTGTCATAGACCCGTGGGTGTAACCCTTCCTCAAACTTTCGGGCCTTCCTTTCCTCATCGGGCACCAAGTACGGGGCAAACCGCACCAGCTCCATGAATCGGCCTGCGTATTGCTCCACCGTCATGGCTCCTTGGGTTAGGGTAGCGAATTCCCTTGCCTTCGCTTCCCGGGTCGTCCGTGGGAAATAACGATCTAAAAATTCTTGCTGGAACCTCTCCCAGGTTATGGGCTGCTCTCCCAGCTCCTGTTCCAGCAACACCTTCTCGGACTGCCACCACCTTTTGGCATCCCCTTGCAGCTTGAAGGTAGCATAACTTAACTTTTGGGCCTCGGTACACCCCAAGACCTCAAGTAGCTCTTTCATCTCCACCAGCCAATTTTCTGCTAGTATGGCATCTCCCCTGCCGTTGTACGCTGGCGGGTGCTGGCGGTTAAACTGATCGAACGTACACCCCTCAGGGCGTCCTCGGGCCCCTTCAGCATGGGCACCCGGCTGCACGTGCTCGGCAACTAGCTGAGCCATGTGCCTTAACACATCCTCGGTAGTAACTCCGGGAGCCTCGGACTCCTGATTTCTTGTTGGCCTCCTAGGTGCCATCCTGCACTTCAACGTTATCGTTCAGCTTAGAACAACCTCAACCTCATAAATTCTCATCATACTTAACCCTAAACGTTTTATCTCATGCTTTAGGGTTTAGGGTTCTACTTCGTTCCCTATGTTCTACGACTCTACCCTCCGATCCTCTGATACCAACTTAACTGTCACGCCCCGAACGGCATCCCGCAGGGACCGTGACAGCCGCGAGCTATCCCCCGGATGGCTCCAACGTTCTTACTTATATTCTTACTTGTTTACGGCGGAAACGTACAGGATCGCGAGGGGTTTGAGCAAATACTTACATAATCAGGGTTCTCATTAAATTCATACAAAACAAATATTTAAAACATATTAGAACCCAATTAGTGACACACATGTCACTATCAACAAAATGCGAAGCTTAACATCTTGGGCATCTAGGTCAGGTAGTCCTCCTGACTCTCTTCACCTGATACATCTGGAATGACACAGTTTTAAAAACGTGAGTCAAAAAGACTCAGTAAGGGAAAAACGTAAAACTTAAATCATGCTCTTGACTCATGCTTGCTTAATCATGAAAGAAAGAAAACTTGATAATTGATGCATATGCATGCTCATGAATTATGCATATGCTCTTGTTTAGTGTTTTCGGCCCCAGGCCCTTGAAAACCACTTTCTTTCATACTTGCTTGTAAATTGGCCCTTGGCCCTTAAAATTATTTCTTTCGTACTTGTGCCCTTGTTGGCCTTATCATAATTATTTCATGTCTTTTACTTGTGGGCTCGCTCCATTTGACCCCTGAAGTCAGGGTTGTGCGTTCCCTTCGGAACCGTCCCCGAATTCCCTTAGAGACCTTACATCTGGTCGAGCTAGCCCTTGAAGTGGCCCCGGGCCTGATGGCTAGACACGACCCTTGGAGGCACCACACCTTCTCACTGTCCTTCAGTGTGGCTTGCACAGCCTCTTGGATTCACCCATCCTTCTCATAAATGTCCTTCGGTATGGGAGTCCAACTTGATGGTACGGTACCGACCGGTGCCCTTAATCTTAACTTATCGTTTCATAAAACTTCTCATATTCTTTCCATAAAAATCATTGCATAATTTTCTTCTTGAAAAATTCATGCAATGCACATGTCATGTCATGCTTGCTTAAAATTCATGCTTGTTCATGAAATTCATGTCATGTCATGCTTTCTTAAAATTCATGCTTATTCATGAAATTCATATCATGTCATGCTTTCTTAAAATCCATACTTGTTCATGAAACGATGCAGTGTGTCATTCCAGTTTTGAAAAGAATACTTACTGTACACTTACAGTATCCACTTACTATTCCACTTACTCTTGCTCTTCTTGTTCGTGTATACAGACACGTGGATCGCCTACAAGCGATTCAAATATTCTTTTAGACTTTAAGAATTATGAAATCATTTCTTTTGAAATCGAAGATATATATATATATTTATATATACATATCACAGAAATTCGTTTAATTACAAAATAATTATTTTATTCTTTTCCTTAACAATATTCAAAACTTAACTTATTAAATTAATATTTTTATTGAAATAAAAATATATTTATCCATGTACGTGTCTCGATTAGGGTTAAATAATACTCATAGGTTTAGATTTAATCCTAAGTCTCTTTTTATTACACGTACTACATTAAACCTTATATCTAACTATTAATAATTTATTCATGATTAAAACTTAACTTAGACTTTAAACCTCAAATAAAACCCGAGTAAAACTTAACTAGGGTTCCCATAATATTTAATAAAGATCATGGCTCTATAATATTTTTCCAACTAGCCTAACTCTAATTTTTCTTATCCAACACAACAATGAAAATACATAAATTATAAATTTGCACTTAGGGTTAACTTCTTGTAACTTTCGGCCACTACCATTTATGCACCAATTAATCACAACTTTTCTTCAAGGGTGATCCCATCCTCCAATCAACAAATTTCACAACCTAATATCTACAAATCAAAACACCAATACCATACACCATACTCAAGGCATTCGGCCAACTCAAGTTTTTACCCAATGATTAGTTTTCTTTTATTTCCTTCAATATGCATGCTCCCAATACTTAACATAATCATCCACTATGCATTTAAGGTCATAAATCTTGCACATGTTAAGGCCAATGTCCAAATCTACACATATTCAAAACTATACATGAAAATCCACATAGCTTATTTTCGGCCTTACCCCAAAATGTACCATTTTCATGCTAAAAATCATATCATGCATATCCTTTGCATTTGTGACCTAACTAGCATGCATACACTTAATCCTTTTTATCAAATAATTCCATCAACAATAGATCTACTCTTTATTCACACTAATATCCATAGATCTAAACAAAGATATCATTTTTTTCATCAACCCAACATGTCAAAACTTAGATCTAACTTCCTTTAGCATACATTGTTCTTCATTTGCCTTTTTCTTCACATACAACCTTAGATCTAGGGCTTCCATGGTTAGATCTAGCATGTAAACAACCTAGGGTTCCTAAGCATCCAAGATCTAACAACATCAAGGCATCTATCAAAATACAACTCCAAGATCTTACACATAGGCCATTCGGCCACTCATGCTAACCCAACAAAATCATTTTAGTCTTACCTTATTGTTTGTCCAAGCTTGAGCACCTAGAAAATAAGGTACCTTTGGTTAGTACTTGTGAAGCTCAAGACAAAATCATCAATGAAACTAAACTCACCTTCAACCTTTACCAAATCTTCCTATCCTTCTCCTCCTTCAAAGATTCGGTCCACCCTCCTTAGAAATGACCAAACTTGATTTAAAGGAAGTTCTTTGGTGGTTGAGAGAATATGGTAAGTTTGAAGAGAAATGGTGCCAAGTGACTAGGGTTTTCAAGGTAGGATTTTTGTCTACAACAAGAGAGATTTACTTGGCTTTTGGAATGGGTTTTGGCAAGCTAGATGGAAGTGGTTTAGAGGCAAGATGAAATGCACAAACCTTGAACTCTTCAGTGTGAGATTCGGTCAAGGCTTGAAAATGGGAGAGAATGGAGAGGTTTGCAATATTCGGCCAAGGCTTAGAATGGGAGAGAGTTGAGTGAATGAGGGATTCGGTCATTGCATTTGCAAAGGGTTTGTGTGAGTTTGAGTCTCCCCATGCAACCCTAAGGCTATGACATAGGGTTGAGAGAGAGAATGGTCATGAGAGAATTTGAAAGAGGGAGGGGGGATGAATGGGGGGTTGGCCGACCAAGCAAGGGTCTAAGTCTTCTCTCTCTCTTTTTATTTCCTTTCACCTTTTTATCTCACATCACTTGTCTTCCAAAAGCTTGTTTTGCATTTGAATACCTTCTCTCTCTCCTCACATGCATTCCAACGTAAATGCCTTCCTTTCCCTTGCCTTTTTCTCTTCTCTTTTACAACCATGTGTTGTCTTATCACTCTTACACAACTTACACCTTCTTACACCTCCTTACACTTCACATGGCTTTACTTTATGGCTTTTCAAATTCACCCTAAAGCCTTTCACATAAATGCCTTGTATTTTACTTAGTTTGGTTGATTTTCAACCAACCTAGTTCCTCCCACATTGAATGGCAACTAACTTTCAACTTAGTTTTCACTTATCACCTAACTTATCACTTTATAAGCTCTCTTACTTATCTATCCATTCCAATAGCTTATCACCTTACAAGTATGATATCTTATCATGTGATAATGGCCTTAGCCTATCTCTACAATAACCACAAGGCCTTATCACTCTAAAGGTTTCCTAGCTTATCATGCTTGCTTATCACTATGATAAGCAAGTGTGCTTATCAATTAAATCATTTCTAAACTTATCACATAACTACATAGCTTATCATTTGAATATTCATAAGGAAATTCTATTAATAATATAGAACACATCATAATATTACATGTCACATACAATATTTAATCCATGTATTCAAAAGAATTTCATTATTTAATCTATTAATAATTTCGGCTTATACAAGGGAATTATTTAAGCATAATTCAAATTATATGGTCCATGAATCATATTAGGTAAAAATATTAATTTGTAAAAGAGGAACTTACTTGAAATTTTTGGCTCTTAGTATAATATAATTTATACTTGCATAAAATGGCATATTAATTATTTAAGGAGATTTTATGAAATAAAATCTCATTTTAATCGAAATACCATAACATAAAAATTAGGCCATACATTGGCCAAAACATAGCCCCATTAAGAAATAAAAACTATTACATCGGAAAATAAAATAATACATAAGCAATTACGTAGGAGAAAATCGGGGTCTCACAAGGACGAATGCGAGAAGGTGTGCTAGCTCGACCATATGTAGGGTCCCAAGGGAAATAGGGGACAGTTCCAACGGGAACGCGCAACCCTGATGTCAGGGGTAAATAGCGGGCAAGTAGCCCATCAGTTAATAATTGGAATGATTTTCCAAAAGTAAAAGTTACAAGAATAAGTGTTGGTTTCGAGAGAAAGTGCATGTGCATATGCAAACATGAAGCATACATGTGCATTACAATTAATGATCATACATGAATTACCTTATGTCCACTTGCATATGAATCTAAGTTCAAGTGCATGCTTTCGGTTTCAAGTTCATGCTTCCAAACCATGATTTCAAATCCAGGTTTTAGCTTTAACTTCTAACTGAGTCTTTCGACTTACAGTTTTAAATTGTATCATTCCAGATAATGTTTCAGGGGAGGAATCTTAAGAAGGGGGACCTTGAACCCTAGGAGAAGGATTGGCGAAAATGTCTCTTCGTTTTTGCTTACTTTAGTAATGGTTTAGATAATTTTTGTAAGAGCCGGCATGAGCCTCCGTGGTGTGGTGGTCATGGGTTATTCGGCTTAGTAGGTTAAGGTTTTCAACTGGTTGATATTGCAAGACCATGTTATTACTACTTTAAGTTATCGATGGGAATCATGTTCTAATGTTCGTATATGTGTTAAGAGCTAGCGACTAAGGCTTCTTTTAAATATTGAGGCGTTATGACATTCCGCTGCAAGAAGTTTAGTGAGTACGCTTAAGCGTTCCTTGTTGTAAATGCTCGCGGCTGTCATTAGCCTCGTTTAGCTAGCGTTCGGGGCGTGACAGAAAGTGGTATCAGAGGGAGTTTGGAGGGTTTAATGAACTTAGGACTTGCTACTCGTCTCTTGGATTTCGAGTATGCTAGAAATTCGTACCCCTTATCTTATCGTTAGAATATTTACGTAGTGATGACGTATTAGTGCAGGATGCCACCTAGACGACAACCCGGAGACCAAAGCACGAATGGGGGACGCGAGGAACCGGGTGTCACTACTGACGACGTTTTGAGGCATATGGCTCAGCTTATTGCTGAGCAGGTGCAACAGGGGACCAATGGAGAGGGAGTAAGAAGTCGCCCTGAAGGATGCACCTTTGACCAGTTTAACCGCCAACACCCACCGGTATATAACGGTAAAGGAGATGTCGTTCTAGCAGAAAACTGGCTCCTAGAGATTAAAGAGTTGCTGGAAGTCATGGGGTGTACAGACGCCCAACGAGTGAACTTTGCTACCTTCAAGCTACAGGGAGATGCCAAGAGGTGGTGGCTATCCAAGAAGCTCCTGCTGAGCCAAGAATTGGGAGAACAACCCATAACCTGGGAGAGGTTTCAACAAGAGTTCTTGGACCGCTATTTTCCAAGGACGACGCGGGAGGCAAAAGCAAGGGAATTTGCCAACTTGACCCAGGGATCAATGACTGTTGATCAATATTCAGGTCGATTCATGGAATTGGTGAGGTTTGCCTCGTATCTAGTGCCAAATGAAGAAAGAAAAGCTAGGAAATTCGAGGAGGGACTACATCCCCGAATCTTTGACAGAGTCATGGCCCATAACTTGAAGACGTTGGCAGAAGTCATTGAACGGGCAGTGATTGTAGAGAGAGGGCTGCAGAGGATAGCAGCATATTATGACCAGCAAAAGAGGAAGGCTCCTCCCAAGCTGGAAACGTCACAGGCACCCTGGAAGAAAAGCGAGAAGGGTTTATCACAGGGCCAAGATCAGAGACCTAACGGAGCCCAGAAACAGAGGTCTGGTGGGGTTCAGAATACCGGGGGGACTCAATTCCCAATATGCAACAGATGTGGCAAGAAACACCCTAGGGAATGTAGACAGGGAGTGTGCTTTCGGTGTGGGAAGCCAGGTCACATTGCAAGAGATTGTAGGGTGACAGGTAATTTGATGCAAGCACCTCAACCCTCTCAACAAAGTAGGGTAACTAGCAACTCGACCCAAGCTTTTCAACCATCCCAACAGAGTAATTCAAGGAAGCCAGGTGGTCCAGCCCAAGCAAGGTTGTACGCTCTCACCCCGAAGGATGCGGAGAAGAGAACAAATGTAGTGACAGGTAAATTACCCTTGCCTCAGGGGGAAGCCCTTGTTTTATTTGATTCAGGGGCCACTCACTCATTCATTGCATCAGCATACTGCAAGGCAAGAGATATAAAACATGAACCACTAGAGTATCAAGTAGTAGTGACGACACCCACTGGTCGAAAGATCAATTGTGATCGAATAGTGAAAAATTGTCCCATAGAAGTAGAGGGGCAATTAATGTTGGCTAACCTGATAGTAATGGAGATGGGGGGATTTGACCTTATATTAGGTATGGATTGGTTGGCAACGCATGGTGCCAGCATAAAGTGTTATGAGAAGAAGATCATGTTCCAAAAGGAGGGGAGACCAGATTGTTGCTTTGTAGGTATGAGAAAAATGGAGCAGAGACCGGCGATTATTTCGGCCATACAAGCCAAGAAATTGTTGCAAGGAGGACATGAGGGGTTTTTGGTCTGGGCGAATGACATACAAAGGGAGACTGCTAGTAGAGCAAACCCCGGTAGTGAACGAATTTCCCGACGTATTCCCAGAAGAATTACCTGGGTTACCCCCAGATAGAGAAGTGGAGTTTGGTATCGAGTTGGAACCAGGGACGACTCTAATTTCTAAAGCACCGTATAGGATGGCACCAACAGAACTGAAGGAATTGAAGATTCAACTGGAGGAATTATTGGAGAAAGAGTTTATACGACCAAGTGTGTCACCTTGGGGAGCACCGATCCTGTTTGTCAAGAAAAAGGACGGAAGTCTCCGGATGTGCATTGACTATAGAGAGTTAAATAAGATGACTATCAAGAACAGATACCCGTTGCCTCGCATTGATGATCTATTTGATCAATTGCAGGGGGCACAGGCATTCTCAAAGATCGACTTGCGATCGGGATATCACCAATTAAAGGTGAAGGAAGGAGATATTTCGAAAACAGCATTTCGAACTCGGTATGGCCACTATGAATTCTTGGTGATGCCTTTTGGGCTAACCAACGCTCCAGCCGCATTTATGGATTTGATGAATAGGGTGTTTCGGGAATTTTTAGACAAGTTTGTGGTTGTCTTTATTGATGACATACTGGTTTACTCTCGAAATAAGGAGGAAGATGAGAAGCATCTGAGGGTCGTTTTACAGATTCTTAGGGAAAAGAAGCTGTATGCCAAGTTCTCCAAGTGTGAGTTCTGGTTGGAGCAAGTTCGATTTTTGGGGCACGTGGTGTCCGGTGAAGGGATTGCAGTGGATCCCGGGAAGGTAGATACTGTATCCAAGTGGCCGAGGCCTACAAATGTGAAGGAAATAAGGAGTTTTCTGGGATTAGCAGGGTACTATCGGAGATTTATCAAGGGATTCTCAAAGATGGCCAAGCCTCTGACTTCTCTAACAAAGAAGAATGTCAAATTTGAATGGACACATGAGTGTGAGTGGAGCTTCCAAGAGTTAAAGGTCAATTTAGTTACTGCTCCAGTGTTAGCACTACCCTCGGAATATGGAGAGTACGAAATCTACAGCGATGCATCGAAGCAATGTTTAGGTTGTGTTTTGATGCAAGACAAAAGGGTAATAGCTTATGCATCTAGGCAGTTGAGGCCTCACGAGATGAATTACCCCACGCATGACTTGGAGTTAGCTGCGGTAGTCTATGCGTTGAAAATATGGAGACATTATTTGTATGGGGTTAAATGCGAGATATTCACCGATCATAAAAGCCTCAAGTATTTTAACACCCAGAAAGAACTGAATATGAGGCAACGTCGATGGTTAGAACTGATTAAGGATTATGACTGCACAATTAGCTATCACCCCGGAAAGGCCAATGTGGTGGCCGACGCGCTAAGTAGGAAGTCAGCAGAGACGAGTTCAATGGAAGTGGTGCCCGAGGGAATCAAGAGAGACTTAGAAAGGGCAGAAATCGCCCTTATCATTGCCGATCAGTTTGTCTCAATAGCAGGGCTCTCGTTGCAACCTACCCTGGAGGAACAGATTCGGGAGGCCCAGAAGAAGGATAAGGTAATTGAAGGGATTAGAGAGCGAATTGGGAAAAAGGAAGACCCTGATTTTGGAGATAAGGATGGGTTATTACGATATCGTGGCAGAGTTTGTGTGCCAAGTACAAGGGAGATTAAAGACTTGATTCTAGCAGAGGCTCATTCTACGCCTTATACCATCCATCCAGGAGGCACGAAGATGTATCAAGATATTAAGAAGGCCTTTTGGTGGCCTAATATGAAGCGGGAGATAGCCGAGTATGTGGCTCGATGTTTGACTTGCCAAAAGGTGAAAGCAGAGCACCAGAGGCCAGCAGGAACATTAAAGCCTCTAGAGATCCCTGAATGGAAGTGGGAAGGGATAGCAATGGATTTTGTAGTAGGGTTGCCTCGAACTACTTCGGGTTACGATGCTATATGGGTGATCGTGGACCGATTGACCAAGTCGGCACACTTCTTACCCATTAAGTTGAAGTATGCCCCGGAGAAGTTAGCGGAGATTTATCTTCAAGAGATTGTCAGATTACATGGAATGCCCAAGAGCATAGTATCAGATAGAGATCCGAGATTCACTTCAAGATTTTGGAAACAATTGCAAGAATCATTAGGTACTCGGTTGAATTTTAGTACCGCCTTTCATCCACAGACGGACGGGCAATCAGAGCGGACTATACAGATTTTGGAAGATATGCTTAGGGCTTGCGTTATGGATTTCAAACAAGTATTGGTATGGCACCCTATGAAGCCTTGTATGGGAGGAGGTGTAGATCACGTTTGTATTGGGATAAGGTAGGCGAAAGAAGGATGTTAGGGCCAGAAATAGTTTAAGAAACACGGGAAAAGATCCAAGTAATCAAGGATAGGCTTGTGACAGCCCAAAGCAGACAGAAGAGCTATGCTGATAACCGAAGAAGAGAACTTGAATTTGAGGCTGGGAGCAAGGTATTTTTGAAGATTTCTCCGAAGAAGGGGATAGCGAGATTTGGGAAGAAAGGAAAGCTCCAACCCAGATTCATAGGACCCTTTGAGATCTTAGATAGAATTGGGCCCGTGGCGTACAGGTTGGCCCTACCGCCTTGTTTAGAGGGAGTCCACAATGTGTTTCATGTATCGCTCCTAAGGAAGTATGTAACTGACCCTACCCATGTATTAGATTATGAGCCCTTGCAGGTTAGAGAAAACCTTACATATGTGGAAGAACCTATAAGAGTTTTGGATAGGAAGGAACAACAACTAAGGACCAAAACCATACCTCTTGTTAAGATTTTGTGGAGAAACCACGGAGTAGAAAAGGCCTCATGGGAGTTAGAAAGTGAAATGTACTCGAAATGCCCACACTTGCGGGAAAGACAAAGTTAAGAAGGATAATGTTCTATCGATTCTCGTTTTGTGATAGAATTTTGATATGTCTTGCCTGACCGTTTGTTTCTCTTCATTGATTGTACCTTTATGTTGTCTAACTACACATATGAGCTCTACTGTTATGTTGTAGTATAGATATACACATATATGTGTTCATGATTTAATGTGGGAATTGAGACTAACTGTTTTACCATGTATCAGATGTCATCGAGTCGCCGACCCTCGCGCTCTCAGTCAGCCTCTTCCCCACACTCTCCCCCGCGTAGAAGAATGACCGCACGGGAATACCGCAGTCTGTTCCGTGTGAACCCTAGACCTCTTAGCGTAATATCGCCTCAGCAACCGCAGTTGCCAGAGGTTAGGGAGGGGACTCAGGAGCCCCCGCCCTCTCAAAGGAATATTCGACCCATTCCTGTTAGGCGGAGTTACCCCACTTTTCCTGGACACAGAATGTGGCGGACTGACTCTTCAGATCCGGAAGAGGATCCGGAGGAGGATCCAGAAGAGGACCCAAGAGAGAATCCAATGGAGGAGGACCCTTCACTTAGGACAATAAGAAATGAGAGCAAAGAAAAAGATTCGACATGGGAAAAAGATTCATGGGAATACATTGAAAGAGAGTTGGGTAGAGGAAGAAGTATTCTAGATGATTCTTCTGAGGACCCATCTGAGGAAGTGAACTTTGTTCCTAGACACCATGAACCTTCGGGTGATATAGTCCAAGACCCCAATAATGCAAGTCAGAGTTACAGAACCATGTTAATTATGATGACATTAGTAGTGGGGCTAGTTCGAGTGTTCGCCCACACCCGTACGGACCTAAACCTCCACCACCAGGATAAAATTTCTGGTAAGGGAGATCGAATTCCGAGGACGGAATTTCTGTAAGGAGGGGAGGATGTGAGACCCCGAATTTAAGTCTATCAATTTATTGCTTATGAGCTTTTAAGTATGTATTACTTTAATTAAGGTGTATTATGGAGAAATGTATGAATGATTTTATTTATCTAAAGTTATGTCTAGATGGAATTTCTTCCTAGCATTTTATGAGTTTTAAGCTAGAAGTTTAAATGATATATTGATTGTCCTTGTTAAATTGAGCAGTTGAGATTTATTAGCTTGAAGTGTTTTATTAATTGAATATGTCCTTGAGTTACAATAATTGGAGGAATTTAAATAGGCTTTGATTTTGATTTATGTGTGACAATATATGGACCCTTGGATGAAGAAATGAGGAGATATATTAAGGTTAGAATTGTGGAGTGGCAGGAAAAGTAAAATAGGTGTTCTTTAGGGGCAGAAAAGGAAGTAGGGGGAAAGTTGAGGGTTAAAAAGGGGAGTTAGGGGGAAAAGGGCATTTTTGCCTTTTGCCTTTTCCCCCAACCCCTTCCCGTATAAGCTGCTCCCCCTCCCCCAAAATCAAAATGCCCTAGCACCCACCGAAGAAGAAGAAGAAGAAGAAGAAGAAGAAAGAAAGAAAGAAGAAGAAAGAAGGAGAAGAGAGAAAAGATGAGTAGTTGGCCGGCCAAGGCATCTCTCTCTCACCCTCTTCTTGTTTTCATTTTTAATGGTTGGTTGTTGTTGTGATGGTAGTTGTCTAGGTTGTTTCTCCTTGTGTTCATGAGAGTATAATGTAGATCTATACATGTTTTCTTAAAGATAGTGCAGATCTAGCAAGCTTTAAAGAGTAGTACGAGTTGTATAGGAAACCATGGAAATGTGGCTAGATCTGGAGATTTATGTACAAAGGAAAAACCAACTTGCATACTAGGTGTTTGATAATAGGATCAAAAGAAGTGGAATAGATGCAATGGCTTTTGGTTGTAGGATTAGATCATGGTTTTGGTTGGAAGTTTTGAGTTGTATGTGTAAAATAAAAGTCTGGAAATGAGGTTTTATGAGGAGAGCATTTGGGGCAAAATTTCGTGTGTGTTGGATGTATTATGTGTATGTTGTGTCTGAATTATGGACTGGTGCTCGACAGGCGCTTGAGCACCCTTCAAGATATTTTTATGCAGTAAGTTCACGCTCGACCGACGCTCGACCAGCGCTCGAGCGTCCCTTAACATTTTTATACAGAGGCTTAGCGCTCGACGAGCGCTCGACCGGCGCTCGAGCGGCTTCTTTGGATTTCACAAAATTTTTCCTAAGTTTCTAAGTTTCCCATTGACCTATTAGGAGACCCTACTAGGTTTTTCACTTAAGAAAATGCCTTGTGGTGTAAGATGACCAACTAGAGGTCAAGACTATTGATATTTTTGTATGACGAAGCATGAGCTATTGAATGTTTACTCCATATGTCTAGTGAACTCTTGAATAACACAAGTATGACCCAATTGTAGGCAAAGTGCAGTCAAGCGCTCAAGGGTACAGAGGTAAGTGAAAATAGTAAGTAGAAGCTTACGCTTTTCAAAAACTGGAATGATACACAGCATGAAAAGTATTTATGAATAAGCATATCAAGCATGATATATCAAGCATGACATTGGCAAGCACTACATGAATACATCATGATCATTTGCATTCATTTTTCTCATGAGAAAGCAGGAGAAATTTTATGCAAATGAAAGTACCATTTTTATGCTACTTTATGACAAGTTTTATGACAAGTAAGTTAATGAACCCAAGTCGGTCGGTACCATACCAAGTTAAGAAGGTGCATCCATACTGAAGGACGTTTACGTGAAGGGTGGATGACACCTAGGGCACCCATACCGAAGGATGCTTGCAAGAAGGATGGGTAGCCAGGAGGTTGTGCAATCACACTGAAGGACGAATGCGAGAAGGTGTGCTAGCTCGACCATATGTAGGGTTCCAAGGGAAATAGGGGACAGTTCCAACGGGAACGCACAACCCTGATGTCAGGGGTAAATAGCGGGCAAGTAGCCCATAAGTTAATAAGTGGAATGATTTTCCAAAAGTAAAAGTTACAAGAATAAGTGTCGGTTTCGAGAGAAATTGCATGTGCATATGCAAACATGAAGCATACATGTGTATTACAATTAATGATCATACATGAATTACCTTATGTCCACTTGCGTATGAATCTAAGTTCAAGTGCATGCTTTCGGTTTCAAGTTCATGCTTCCAAACCATGATTTCAAATCCAGGTTTTAGCTTTAACTTCTTACTGAGTCTTTCGACTCACAGTTTTAAATTGTATCATTCCAGATAATGTTTCACGGGAGGAATCTTAAGAAGGGGGACCTTGAACCCTAGGAGAAGGATTGGCGAAAATGTCTCTTCCTTTTTGCTTACTTTAGTAATGGTTTAGATAATTTTTGTAAGAGCCGGCATGAGCCTCCGTGGTGTGGTGGTCATGGGTTATTCGGCTTAGTAGGTTAAGGTTTTCAACAGTTTGATATTGCGAGACCATGTTATTACTACTTTAAGTTATCGATGGGAATCATGTTCTAATGTTCGTATATGTGTTAAGAGCTTGCGACTAAGGCTTCTTTTAAATATTGAGGCGTTATGATATTCCGCTGCAAGAAGTTTAGTGAGTACGCTTAAGCTTTCCTTGTTAGGAAGGCTCGCGGCTGTCATTAGCCTCGTTTAGCTAGCGTTCCGGGCGTGACATAAAATAAATATTGTAATTTTTTATTACATGTTTTCAGGTCTTTGGCAAGCACGTAAAAATGTGATAAGGTAAAAAGTTTTATAGTCAATGTTAAAAGCTCTATTATTTTCCAGAAAACAAAAAAAGCTAAAATTTTACTTAGAATAAATTTTTTTTAGGGAACATCATAGCACTCTTTATATGTTTTATTCCACCCAAGTTCCAAAATGTTTTATTACATCCCATATGTTTCGTAAACAATCAATTATCTTCTTGGATTTTATTTGGCTATTAAATCACATGTAAAATGACTCAAATGATTCTCAAAGAAAAAATTACTAGATATATTAAAAAATTAATAAATGATATATAAATAAAAAGTAATGTTTTTATATAAAATATTAAAACTCTATTTATTTTTTAAAAAACAAATTGTCTTGGAGGGGCATTTCGATCAATTTACATATGACATAAGTCAAAATCAAACTTCACAAAGTCAAAGTTAAATAAAATGTTGACTAGGACTGTGCAAAAAAATCGAGACTCAACTACCCGACTCGAAACCTACCCATTCCGAGCCGGCACATATTAAATTTTTTATGCAAATACATAAATTGCTAAATATGTCAAACATCACAGAATTTGAAAAGAATAACCACACACGGTAAAATAAATTTTGCTCCTAAAAATGTTTCATTGTAGAAAATTTTACCTAAAACAATAATTTTACAATCAAACAATTTGATCCTTAATGTATCAATTAAAAAACTCAACTGCTAATGTGAAAAAGTGAAAAATATAGGCCTCTCGTTTATATTTATTTTATTTATCTAAAGATAATATCTTGATTTTCTTATCCATATATGCAATCAATTTTGGTGATGTGTGATTGTGTCAACATGGATATATTTGTTGTTTGACAAACAATATCAAAAACATATTAAGTAACATCTTAGTTTTTAACACACTATGTTCACGAGGAGAGAAGACCCTGGATCGAACGGCTGTGCGAAGTAATCATGGCAGAAGAATATGGGCCACTAGTTAAGTTGTTGGGCCAAATAGTGTATTGGGTCGAGGTGGCGGCCAGCTTTTGGGCAAAATAGTTAATCTGTTGTTCCTTGGGCTTCTGGAAAGATACGGTGTCGTTAAAACCGGAGTCCATGAGTGTATAAATAGTGTCCGGATTGAATAACGGATGAAGCAAAACGCAAACCTTAAAGAGTAATTACACCCAGACAATCATTTCCCGCCCTCCCCTCTTCCAGCGCCCCCCCCCCCCCCCCATATTAGACTTACCAGCAGACCCCAAGAACATTTTCCATTGTTGGTCCTACCGCCACTATAAAAACCTCGGAAGTTACTCCACCACTCAGCTTGTTTGCCAGTGATGTGAATCTTAAATGACTTATTTATAAAGTGGAATGATGTGAGAAAAAGTTTATTAAAAAGATTAGGAAAGCAATGGATCCCATAGAATCTGTAAAGATCGTGATTAGCCCTTCCCAAAACTAAAATTTTCGTAGTGGCTCCATGATGGTGATAGGTTTTATTAAAAAGATTAGGAAAGCAATGGATCCCATAGAATCTGTAAAGATCGTGATTAGCCCTTCCCAAAACTAAAATTTTCGTAGTGGCTCCGTGATGGTGATAGGTAGAGGATTTAATTGATGAGGGCCTTTTCCACATCTTATCCCATAATTAGCTTTCTGTCATGCGGGTCATGTGCCATGAATCCGGTTGTTGGCCACTCAGTGGGGGAGCTAAAGCAAACTTGTTCTTTTCTCCTTTTATTTTATGCGTCTTGAAATGAAATTATCTTTCTCGTAGTGGGGAACGATCTAATGCATTTGGATCACTTCCGTATGTCTTACGTTGTGCTGGCACTAAAAGAGAGAGGCATGCGCGGATAGTTTTGTGTAGTGTGTACCAAGTCAGTACAGAGTTTGTTAGGATTCTCCGTTTGTAAATGTTGTATTTTGTTTTCTTTCAACTACATGATTTTGTTAGGATTCTCCATCACGAACAGCATGAGCTTTAGTGACGAAATTACGTCGTTACGCTTAGCGATCGATCGTCAATAGGGATGACCGATCGGTTTGATGGAGTTGAGACACCCAGATCAATCGGTGAAAAAGATTGATCAATCGGGAACGAATGGACACATGGCACACACCTAGCGCAGCACGTAAGTGTCACATCATCATTTATTGCGCAACGAATAGCATGCTGGCACGTGTCCAAAAAAGGCGATCGATCGTCCCACATTGCTGATCGATCGGGATTGTAACCGTCGCTTATTCGAATCTTAGTTTGATTGGAGATAAAGACCGATTGATCGGCCAGTCAACACACAGTAGTTTTTTCCGGCTACGTCTCCTACAATCTCAAAAATGTTCTGAACCTCAACCACCCATTTAATCATGCATTGTCCTTCAAAACGCGTAGAGACTTCTCACATTGTCATCTACACTAAAGATACGTAGTTATTTTGTGTTTGAAGTGATTTTAAATAGGTTTTTAGTTTAGTTTGTTTAATTTTCTATATAATCGCTTTAGCTCCGTAAAATTTAATTTTTCTAGTATTAATATTACTTTTAAGAGTTTAGGATTGTTTAGAGATCAATTTGGGGTCATTTGGGGCATGTTTTGGGGTAATATAGGTTCTATAATTTTTCCCATCGTCCCAGTGCCAATCGATCGCCATTTCATGTTGATTGATAGTCAGATGGCTGACGAGATAAGTGATCGATCGATCGATAGGTAGTTAGTTAAGATAGTAGATCGATTGGTAGCCAAACAGTGCATACTGTTTTCCTACCGATCGATCGGCGCAAGTTGTCGATTGATCGTTTAGTTAATTTTTGAGACTGATTGATCACACATTTATTGATCAATCGGCTCTTTGAAATTGTGTGTTTCAACTATTAGAGGAGATCAATCCGCAGTCGATACGATGCGTTTACAATAACAAGCGATCGATCGTCACATGGCTGATCCATCGCTTGGATAATACTATGTGTTTTGTTGCACTCGTGATCGATTAGTGTTATTGACTGATCAATCCGTGCATTAATAAAACACATAATTTTAGATAGGCGATGGATAAGATAAGTGTGACTGTGAGACCCCGATTTTCTCCTACGTTATTTCTTATGTATTATCTTTTATTTTCCAATGTATTAGCTTTTATTTCATCATGGGGCCATGTTTTTGGCCAATGTATGGCCTAATCCTTATGTTATGGTACTTCGATTAAAATGAGATTTTATTTCATGAAATTTCTTAAATAATTTTCTTGTCATTTTATGCAAAGTTTAAATTATATTTTTCTTTAAGGAGCCGAAATTTGCAAGTAAGTTTCTCTCTTATGAATTTATATTTTTTATTTACTTAATATGTTTCATGGACCATAAAATTTAAATTATGACTTAAAGATTTCCTTATATATGCCGAAAAATAGTTAAGGGATAAATCATGAATTTCTTTTGAAGACATTGATTGAATATTTTATGTCATTCATATGTGACATGTATTATTACCTTGTGGCCTAGATTAGTAATAGAATTTTCATTAGAATATTAAATGATAAGTTATGTAATAATGTGATAAGGTTTAAGAGAGATTTAAATGATAAGCACACTTGCTTATCATAGTGATAAGCAAGCATGATGATAGGTTAGGAGACTTTTAGGGTGATAAGTCCTTGTGGTTATTGTAGAGATAGGCTAGGGCCATTATCATAGGATAAGATATCATGCTTATGAGATGATAAGCTATTGGAATGGATTAGATAAGCTAGAGAGCTTATGAGTGATAAGTTAGGTGAGATAGTAACCAAGTTGAAAGTTAGTTGCAATTTAAATGTGGAAGTAACTAGGTTGGTTGGAAAGCAACCAAACAAAGTAAATGGGATGGCTTTTACGTGAATGGGCTAGTAGTGAATTGGAAAAGCCAAAAAGTGAAATGCCATGTGAAGTGTAAGAGGTGTAAAAGGTGTAAGATGCATGCAATGTGACAAGACAACACATGGAAGTAAAAAGAAGAGAAAAATCAAGGGGGGAAGTGGGAGTTACGTATGAATCATGTGAGGAGAGAGAGAAACCAAATTAAATGCAATCCATGCTTAGGGAGACAAGAATTGATGTGATGAAAAGATGAAAAGAGAGAGAGAAGGAAGGTGCAAGCTTGGTCGACCAAGGCCCCCCCATTCCTCCCTTTTCCTTCAAATTTCTCTCTCTTGTCAACTCAACCCCTCAAGTCTTGTGTCATAGACTTAAATTGCCTTGGGAGACTCATTCTCTCACACCTCTCTTGCAATTGCCTTGGCCGAATCTCTCATGCACTTCACTTTCCAAATTCTTCCTCACTTGGCCGAAAGTTTCATTGCTCTCAACTCTCTCCCATTTTCTTCTCTTGGCCGAACCATACACCCAAGTTCAAGGTTTGTTTCCTTTTTCCTCTTGCACTCTAAACCACACTCTTCTTGTCTTCCAAATCACATTCTAAAAGCCCAAGTGTAGACCTCTTTTGTAGTTACCAAATCTCTCTTGGTGCAATCCCATCTCTTCCTTGAAAAACCCTAACCATTAGCCTCATTTCTCTTCAAGCTTACCACATTTTTTTACCCACCTTAGAACCCACATTAGCTCCTCAAATCAAGCTTGGATATTTTCTAAGGAGGGTGAACCGAAACTTGGAAGAAAGAGGTGTTTAGGAAAAGTTGGTAAAGGTAGAGGTAAGCTTGGTTCTATTTGATGATCTTACCTAAAGTTTCATAAATACTAACCTAAGGCATTTTATTTTCTAGGTACTCAAGCTTGGGATAGTCAACAAGGTAAGACCAAATGTGATGTTGTTGGTTTAGTATAAAGATGGCCGAATGGTTTTATGTATAGATCTTGAATGCTTAAGAACCCTAGGTTGTTTAAATGCTAGATCTAACCATGAATGTGAGATCCCGAATTTACTTATGTCATTGTATAGGAGAGAGAGATTTTGCTATGATTTTCCTCAGGATGTAGGTATGTTTTAATTGGTGATTTTTGAGGTAAGTGTCGACACATTGGAACATAGTGTCGACACATTATACTAACACCCGAAAGTTTACCTTTTCCTGGAGACCAAAGTGAATTTTGACTAAGTGTTGTAAGTGTCGACACTTTGAGTCATAGTGTCGACACATTAGACTGATACCCGAGCGTTTATATCTTTCCGGAACTAGAGTGATTTTTACTAAGTGTTGGAAGTGTCGACACCTTGAGTGATGGTGTCGACACATCCAACTGAAACCCGAGAGTTCGCCTTTTTCCAGAACTCCCGTGGATTTTGACCAAGTGATGGAAGTGTCGACACCTTGAGTGATGGTGTCGACACATCTAATTGAAACCCGAGAGTTTACATTTTTCCCACTATGGCTAAGTGTTGGAAGTGTCGACACCTTGAGTGATGGTGTCG
Organism: Myrica gale; assembly: GCA_963930655.1. NCBI lineage: Eukaryota > Viridiplantae > Streptophyta > Magnoliopsida > Fagales > Myricaceae > Myrica > Myrica gale. The sequence continues at coordinate 8,235,397 of OZ005619.1, read as the reverse complement.
ACACATATAACTACATTCCGGAATTTTACCGGTTTGAAATACGCGAGTTGAAATTTATGAAGTAGGGGGAGGGCAAACTTGTCTTTTCCCCAACCATTTTCACGCCTATTACTCTCTCCCCCTTTGCCGAACACTTCATTTTTCCCCTCTCTCTTCAGCCTTTTCATTTTCCCTTGCCCTAAGTCACCCACCCGAAAGAAGAAGAAGGAAGAAGGAGAGGAAGAAGGAGAAGAAGAAGAAGAAGAAAAGAAGGAGGAAGAGGAGAGAAGCGAGGTAAATCCTTGCTGGCCGAAAATCGTGCTACTCTCTCTCTCTCTCTCTATTCTCTTCTTGTTTCCTCTTGTTGGTTAGTTGTGGTTGGTGATGTTCTTGTTTTCTTTTGTTGGTTGGTTGTGGTTTGATGGTAATTTGTCTAAGTAGTGTTCTCCTTGTGATTCATGGATGTTTAGTGTGGATCTAGGTATGTTCAAGGTAGATCTTGTAAGTGTAGCATAGATTTTTACATGAGAACATGTGGAAAAATGACTAGATCTGAAATGAGGGTTCAAGAGAAATTGGTTATGTGCTCTAGGTGTTTGATAAAAGGCCTAAGAGGGGATTGAAAACTAAGTTGAGCAAGTATGGCCGAATCTAGGGTTTGATGCATTAGATTGTGTATGTATGCTAGTGATATTGAGAACCACAAGCCCTAAGTGTTAGGGATATGTTCAGATCTGGGAAAATAGGCAAGAGGACCAATAACGCACACTAGGTGTTTGGTAAACAGCCCAAGAGAAATGGGTACATGCAATGGTGTTAACTTGATAATTATGGAACCATGATTTGGTTGTAAACTTCGAGTTGAAGTTGTAAGTGGGAGGAAGGTGAGAGTATAGTTGTTGTTATGAGATGTTAAGTTAGCCTTGGATGTTGGTTGTGACATGTAGAGATTCGGATTTTGGTTGTTGGAGATTGTTGTGATTTCTGGAGTTACATATGCAGATTTCAAGGCTGGAATAGAAAGTGTGTTTTGTTGCATTGGTGGTTATCTCTTGATATTTTAGTCCAATTTTACGGGGTTGGTCTTGGAATTTGTTTCAAGTTAAGAAAGAGAGCGTTTTAAGATAACTTGCATGTGAATTAGAGGTATGACCAATATGTTATGGTATGAAAAATTAGTGTGAGGGTCTATTAAAACAGATTCGTGTGAGTAATGTATTGATTACTATATACGTTTAGTGAACCTATGAATGACAATAGTACGGTTCATTGTAGGTAACGAGACACTCGATACTCAAGCAAGCCTAAGGTAAGTGAAAATCTTTACAAACTGGAATGATACACTGCATGAAGAATATTCATGAATAAGCATATCAAGCATGACATTACCAAGCACGACATGAATGCATCATGATCATTTGCATTCATTTTCCTCATGAGAAATGAGACATTTTATGCAAATGAAAGTACCATTTTTATGCTACTTTATGACAAGTTTTATGACAAGTTAATTAACGAACCCAAGTCGGTCGGTACCGTACCAAGTCAAGAAGGTGCATCCATTCCGAAGGACGTTTACGTGAAGGATGGATGTCACCTAGGACACCCATACCGAAGGATGCTTGCAAGAAGGATGGGTAGTCCATGAGGTAAGTGCAATCACACTGAAGGATGCTTGCAAGAAGGTGTGAACCTCAAGGGTCGTGTCTAGCCACTGAAGGACGAATGAGAGAAGGTGAGCTAGCTCAACCATATGTAAGGTCCCTAAGGGAAATAAGGGACTGTTCCTACGGGAACGCACAACCCTGATGTCAGGGGTAAAAGAGGGCAAGTGGCCCACAAGATAAGATGTGAATCGATTTTTACAAAAGCAAGAGTAAATGCATGTGCATTATACATGCATCACGTTTCATAATCAGGCATGCAGCGCATTATGTTTACATGACTATTGTCACGCCCCGAACGCTAGCTAAACGAGGCTAATGACAGCCGCGAGCATTCCAGGCATGGGACGCTCCAGCGTACTTACTACTATACTTGCAGCGGAAAAGATGTTGATGCTTCAATGTTAAAAAGAAGCCTTATAATGCTAGCGTATAACGTGCATAAGAACATACTTTGCATTGATAACTCAAGGTTGTTAAACATATTCTCAAAATATCAACCAGTTTAAAACATTAACTAACTAAGCCAAATGAAACCCATGACCACCACATCACGGTGGCTCATGCCGGCTTTTACAAAAATTAGCTAAATCTTTCCTAACGTTAGAAAACAAGAGAGACATTTCATCAACCCTTCTCCTAGGGTTCAAGGTCCTCTTCTTAAGATTCCACCCCTGTAACATCATCTGGAATGATACAATTTAAAACTGAGTCGAAAGACTCAGTAAGGAATTATAGCTAAAACATGGGTTGAAATTGTAAGCATGCACTTGAACTTGAAATCATAGTCATGTAAACATAATGCGCTGCATGCCTGATTATGAAACGTGATGCATGTATAATGCACATGCATTTACTCTTGCTTTTGTAAAAATCGATTCACATCTTATGTCACGCCCCGAACGGCATCCCGCAGGGACCGTGACAGCCGCGAGCTATCCCCCGGACGGCTCCAGCGTTCATACTTATTTTCTTACTTAATTACGGCGGAAACGTACAGGATCGCGAGGGGTTTGAGCAAATACTTACATGATCAGGGTTCTCATTAAGTTCATACAAAACAAATATTTAAACATATTAGAACCCAATTAGTGACGCTCATGTCACTATCAACAAAATTCGAAACTTAATATCTTGGGCCTCTAGGTCAGGTAGTCCTCCTGACTCTCTTCACCTGATACATCTGGAATGACACAATTTTAAAAACGTGAGTCAAAAAGACTCAGTAAGGGAAAAACGTAAACTTAAATCATGCTCTTGACTCATGCTTGCTTAATCATGAAAGAAAGATAAAACTTGAACAATTGATGCATATGCGTGCTTATGAGTTATGCATATGCTCTTGCTTATTGTTTTCGGCCCCAGGCCCTTGAAAACCACTTTCTTTCATACTTGCTTGTAAAACTGGCCCTTGGCCCTTAAAAATCATTCATTCGTACTTGTGCCCTTGTTGGCCTTATCATAATTATTTCATGTCTTTTACTTGTGGGCTCGCTCCATTTGACCCCTGAAGTCAGGGTTGTGCGTTCCCTTCGGAACCGTCCCCGAATTCCCTTGGAGACTTACATCTGGTCAGCTAGCGCACCTTCTCAATGTCCTTCAGTGGCTAGACGTGACCCTTGGAGGCACCACACCTTCTCATTGTCCTTCAGTGTGGCTTGCACAGCCTCTTGGATTCTCCCATCCTTCTCATAAATGTCCTTCGGTATGGGAGTCCATCTTGATGGTACGGTACCGACCGGTGCCCTTAATCTTAACTTATCGTTTCATAAAAATCCTCATATTCTTTCCATAAAAATCATTGCATAATTTTCTTCTTGAAAAATTCATGCAATGCACATGTCATGTCATGCTTGCTTAAAACTCATACTTGCTTAAAATTCATGCTTGTTCATGAAATTCATATCATGTCATGCTTTCTTAAAATTCATGCTTATTCATGAAACGATGCAGTGTGTCATTCCAGTTTTGAAAAAGAATACTTACTGTACACTTACAGTATCCACTTACTATTCCACTTACTCTTGGTCTTCTCGTTCGTATATACTGACACGTGGATCGCCTACAAGCGATTCAAATATTCTTTTAGACTTTAAGAATTATAAATCATTTCTTTTGAAATCGAAGATATATATATATATATATATTTATATATACATATCACAGAAATTCATTTAATTACACAATAATTATTTTATTCTTTTCCTTAACAAATATTCAAAACTTAGCTTATTAAATTAATATTTTTATTGAAATAAAAATATATTCATCCATGTACATGTCTCGATTAGGGTTAAATAATACTCATAGGTTTAGATTTAAACCTAAGTCTCTTTTATTACACGTACTACATTAAACCTTATTTCTAACTATGAATAAATTATTCATGATTAAATCTTAACTTAGACTTTAAACCTCAAATAAAACCCAAGTAAAACTTAACTAGGGTTCCAATACTATTAAATAAAGATCATGGCTCTATAATATTATTCCAACTAGCCTAACTCTAATTTTCTTATCCAACACAACAATGAAAATACATAAATTATAAATTTGCACTTAGGGTTAACTTCTTGTAACTTTCGGCCACTACCATTTATGCACCAATTAATCACAACTTTTCTCCAAGGGTGATCCCATCCTCCAATCAACAATTTCACAACCTAATATCTATAAATCAAAGCACCAACACCATACACTATACTCATGACATTCGGCCAACACATGTTTTTACCCAATGATTAGTTTTCCTTTATTTCCTTCAACATGCATGCTTCCAATCACTTAACATAATCATCTACTATGCATTAAGGTCATAAATCTTACACATGTTAAGTCCAATGTCCAGATCTACACATATTCAAAACTATACATAAAAATCCACATAGCTCATTTTCGGCCATACCCAAAATGTTACCTTTTTCATGCTAAAAATCATATCATGCACATCCTTTGCATTTTATAACCTAACTAGCATGCCTTAACTTCATATCTTCATCATATACACCCAACAACATTAGATCTACATTTTAGGAACTTCAACAATAATAGATCTAAGGAAATATCCCACATACATTCGGCCAAACACAACAATAGTCTAGATCTAAACTTATCTAACATACATTGTTAAATCCTTACATTTTTCTAACATTCAAACTTAGATCTCATGTTTATATGGCCGGATCTAGCATTATACCTTAGGGTTGATTTCATAACTTCAAAATCTAACAACACTCAAGACACTAACTTAAGATCCTATCATGATACATTCGGCCAACACTATATTCAAACCAACAACATCACATCTTTAGCCTTACCTTGATGATTATCACAAGCTTGAATACCTAGAACAATAAAATACCCTAGGTTAGTACTTATGAAAAACTTTAGGCAAGAACACTAAATAGAATCAAACCTACCTCTACCTTCACCAAACTTTTACCCAAAACTCTTTCTTCTTCCAAGTTTCGGTTCACCCTCCTTAGAGAAGATCCAAGCTTGATTTGAGGTGCTAAGGTGGGTTTTATGGTGGGGGGAAAAATATGGTAAGCTTGAATGATTAGTTCTAATGGAAATGAACTAAACTTCTTCAAGAGTAAGGTGGCTAATGAGTAGGGTTTTTCAAAAGAGGAAAATGATGTTGCACAATGTGAGGATTCGGTCACCACAAAGAGAGGTCTAAATTAAACTTTTGGAGTGTGATTTAGGATGCAAAAGGGAAAGGAACAAGGCTTGATTCTTAGAGGAAGGATTCGGTCAATAGGAGAAAAAGAGAGAGAGTTGGGAGAGATGAAGTGTTCGGCCAAGTGAGGAAGTGATGAAATGAAATGGTGATTTTCGGCCAATGCTCATTCAATTGTGAAGTGTGGGAGAATGAGTCTCCCAAGGTGAGTTATGACTATGACACATGACAAGGACAAAGTGGAATTGACAAGAGAGAAAGTTTGAAGAGAAAAGGGGATGAATGGGGGGGGGTCTTGGTCGACCAAGCATGTATTCCTCTTCTCTCTCCTCTTTTCACTTTTCCCTCACATCAACTCTTGTCTCCCTAAGCTATGCTTTTGAATTGATTTTTTTCTCCTTTCTCCTCTTAATCTACACGTGAGTCACTCTTCTCCCTTGTATTTTTTTCTCTCTTTTCACTTACATTGAGTTGTCTTGTCAATTAAGTGCTCTTACAACATCACATGGGTTCATGGCTTTTGGCTTTTCCATCCTCCTTATACACTTCACGTAAATGGCCTCCCCTTTGTTAGTTTGGTTGCTTTCCAACCATGCTAGTTACTCCACATTAAATGGCAACTAACTTTCAACTTAGATTTCACTTATCACCTAACTTATCACTTTATAAGTTCTCTTACTTATCTATTCATTCCAATAGCTTATCACCTTACAAGTATGATATCTTATCATGTGATAATGGCCTTAGCCTATCTCTACAATAATCACAAGGCCTTATTACTCTAAAAGTTTCCTAACTTATCATTCTTGCTTATCAATTAAATCATTCCTAAACTTATCACATAACTACATAGCTTATCATTGAATATTCATATGGGACTTCTATTAATAATATGGAACATATCATAATATTACATGTCACATAAAATATCTAATCCATGTATTCAAAAGAATTTCATTATTCAATCTATTAATAATTTCGGCTATACTAGGAAATTATTTAAGCATAATTCAAATTATGTGGTCCATGAATCATATTAAACAAAAATATAAATTTGTAAAAGAGGAACTCACTTGCAAATTTCGGTTCTTAATATAATATAATTTATACATCCGATAAAATGGCATTAAAATTATTTAAGGAGATTTTATGAGATAAAATCCTATTTTAAATCGAAATACCATAACATAGGAATTAGGCCATGCATTGGCCAAAACATAGCCCCCTTTAGGAAATAAAGACTATTACATTGGAAAAAAGAAAAATAAAATAATACATGAGCAATTACGTAGGAGAAAATCGGGGTCTCACATTCTCCCCTCCTTATAAAAATTCCGACCTCGGAATTTCTTTTTACCACCAGAAATTTTGCCCTGACTGCGTAGGTGTAGGACAATGGGGATTGGGACGGACATTAGTGCTTGTCCCACTACTAATTTCTCCCTGGTAAACACGATCTGGGGAATTACTCCCCGTCCAAGAGTGTGATCTGATTCCTTGGCTTGGTTCCTCTAGACTAGGGTCATGGATGACGTTTTCGGGTGGTCCATGAAACCTAGGTCTAGACTCTACTTCCTGTGACGAAAAGTGGGTCTCCGATCCAGCGTCTTGAGCCCTAACTCTTCGACGGTGTCGGTTCTCGTTACAACGCCTAGGTGTACACTCACGTCTCGAGTTACTACGCCTAGGTATTCCTTGGGATCGTTCTCTAGTCTCACTAGGTATCGGATGTTGTTCCATGGGGTCTTCTTCCGGGTCCTCTTCCGGGTCCTCTTCCGGATCCTCTTCCGGATCCTCTTCCGGATCCTCTTCCGGATCCTCTTCCGGTTCCTCTTCCGGATCTTCCTCAAAATTTCCGGGTAACATGGACCTTAAGGGAATAGCATTTATTGGCGACTCTGGCCAGTAAATACCCTCCAGATATCCAGAACAATCTGGAGATAAGGGTTGACCCCACCTGGAAGGTCCAGGTTGGTCAGGTGCCGGGGGTGGCGGGGGCTGGTATGTCCCCGCCATACCTTGCTGCCAATACGTTACGTGGGTTTGGTACGCTCCTCGGGGGTCCCCTCTATCCGTCTCATGTGATGCGTGAGTCGGAGCCTCATGGCTTCCCGACTGTCTCGTCGAACCTTGGGTTCTATGCTTAACCCTGAACAGGCTTCGATACTCGGGTGCTGTCATCCTTCTCTGAGAAGGTGTTCCCGAATGCTGGGAACGAGGGGGTCGACTACTCGGCGGCATCTGACAACATAATGCAACGGTCAGTCATATATATATACAAAATATCATCATGTATCACAAAGAATTTTAGCATTCCTTATGTAAGGAAGTCATGCACAAATATCAGACAATAATACTCATACCAGCCAAACATTCAATCAATAGGGAAGAAAATAAACATTCGGATCCTATTCTCCTTTTAACTGGGGGTACTTTTCGTACATATCACTTTCCAACTCCCAAGATGCCTCCTCTACCCCATGATTCCTCCATAGAACCTTCACCAGCGGTATCACCTTGGTCCGCAATTGTTGCTCTTTTCTATCGATAATCCTTACTGGCTCTTCCACATAGGTAAGGTTTTCCTTAATTTGTAAGGGCTCATATTCTAACACATGGGTAGGGTCTGACACATACTTTCGTAAAAGCGATATGTGGAACACATCATGTACTCCCGCAATTGATGGCGGTAAGGCCAGTCTATACGCCATTGGTCCAACCCGCTCCAGGATCTCGAAAGGTCCTATAAATCGGGGTTGAAGCTTCCCCTTCTTCCCGAATCGTGCTACCCCCTTTGTTGGAGAAATCTTTAAAAACACTTTGCTTCCTTCCTCAAAGGCCAATTCTCTCCGCCGGTTGTCCGCATAACTCTTCTGCCGACTTTGGGCCGTAATAAGTCTTTCTTTTATCAACCGAATCTTTTCTTTTGTCTGCAAAATCATCTCTGGCCCCAACAGTCTTCCTTCTCCTACTTCATCCCAATATAATGGCGACCTACACCTTCTTCCATACAAGGCTTCATACGGTGCCATGCCAATACTTGATTGGAAACTGTTGTTGTATGCGAACTCTGCTAGCGGCAAATACTGAGCCCAGCTTCCTTTGAAGTCAATGACGCATGCTCAAAGCATGTCTTCCAAAATTTGAATGGTTCGCTCCGATTGGCCATCCGTCTGTGGGTGGAAAGCAGTGCTAAAATTCAACTTAGTGCCTAGGGACTCCTGCAATCTTTTCCAAAACCTTGATGTAAATCTCGGATCCCTATCCGACACTATGCTCTTTGGTATGCCATGGAGCCTCACAATTTCTTGGAGATAAACTTCAGCTAGCCTTTCCGGGGTATACTTCACCCTGATGGGTAGAAAGTGGGCTGACTTAGTCAATCGGTCCACTACTTCCCATATTGCATCGTAGCCAGCTGTCGTTCTTGGTAGCCCTACCACAAAATCCATGGCTATTCCTTCCCACTTCCATTCAGGGATCTCCAGAGGCTTCAATGTTCCTGCTGGCCTCTGGTGCTCTGCTTTTACTCTCTGACAAGTCAGACATCGAGCGACATACTCCGCTATCTCTCTCTTCATATTCGGCCACCAGTAAACTTTCTTGATGTCTTGATACATCTTCGTTCCTCCAGGGTGGATGGTATAGGGCGTAGTATGCGCCTCTGCCAAAATCAACTCCTTGATTCCCCCATCACCAGGGACACATATTCTACTCCGGTACCTCAGCACTCCATCCTTATCCTCAAAATCGGGATCATTATTCTTCTCAATCCTTTCCCTAATCCCTATTATTACCGCATCGCTCTTCTGGGCTTCACAGATTCGCTCCTCCAGCGATGGTTGCAATGACAGCCCTGCGATGGAAACATACCGGTCTGCCAATACAAGCGTGATCTCCTCTCTTTTTAGATCCTCCATGATCTCCTTAGCTACTACCTCTACGACACTTGTTTCAGCCGACTTCCGGCTTAAAGCATCAGCCACCACGTTAGCTTTCCCAGGATGGTAGCTAATGGTGCAATCATAGTCCTTGATCAACTCCAACCAGCGTCGTTGCCTCATATTCAGTTCCTTCTGAGTGTTAAAATACTTGAGGCTTTTATGGTCCGTAAATATCTCGCACTTAACCCCATAGAGATAATGCCTCCATATTTTCAGAGCATGCACGACTGCAGCCAACTCCAAGTCGTGGGTGGGGTAATTCACCTCGTGGGGCCTCAGTTGCCTCGACGCGTAGGCTATGACCCTCTTATCTTGCATCAACACACACCCAAGACCCTGCCTTGAGGCGTCTGTATAGATCTCATACTCCCCATGCTCCGAAGGTAATGCTAACACCGGGGCAGTAACCAGATGAGCCTTTAGCGTCTGGAAACTTTGCTCACACTCGTCTGTCCAATCGAACTTAACGTTCTTCTTGGTCAACGAGGTCATCGGCATAGCTATCTTTGAAAATTCCTTGATGAACCTCCGGTAATACCCTGCTAATCCCAGGAAACTTCTGATCTCCTTAACATTTGTAGGTCTAGGCCATTTGAAAACCGCATCAACCTTTCCGGGATCTACAGCAATTCCTTCTCCCGACACTACATGCCCTAAAAATCGGACTTGCTGCAACCAAAACTCGCACTTGGAGAATTTAGCATATAGCTTCTTCTCCCTTAGGATCTGCAAAACAATCCTGAGATGCTCCTCATGCTCCTCCTGGTTCCGAGAATAAATCAAAATATCGTCTATGAACACCACCACAAATTTATCCAGGAACTCCCTGAACACTCGATTCATCAAGTCCATAAATGCGGCCGGGGCATTAGTTAATCCAAACGGCATCACCAAAAATTCATAATGACCATATCGGGTCCGAAAGGCCGTCTTTGATATATCTCCCTCCTTAACCTTCAACTGGTGGTAACCCGACCTCAAATCAATTCTTGAAAATATTTGTGCCCCCTGCAATTGATCGAACAAGTCTTCAATGCGAGGTAGCGGGTACCTATTCTTCACGGTCACCTTATTCAACTCCCTATAATCAATACACATCCGGAGACTTCCGTCCTTCTTTTTCACAAACAGGATCGGTGCTCCCCAAGGCGACACACTCGGCCTTATAAATCCCTTCTCCAAGAGATCTTCCAACTGGACCTTCAGCTCCTTTAGCTCTGCCGGAGCCATTCGATACGACACCTTGGAAATTGGGACTGTCCCAGCTTCCAATTCAATTCCGAACTCCACCTCCCTATCCGGCGGTAACCCCGGTAGGTCTTCCGGGAATACATCCGGAAACTCAGTCACTATTGGGGTTTGGTCAAATGCAGGGACCTCGTTCTGCGTATCGCTTCGCGTATCACTTGCCCATACTAGAATTCCCTCGTGCCCTCCTTGCAACAATCTCTTAGCTTGCAGGGCCGAGACAATTGCTGGCCTTCGCTCCATCTTCCTCATACCGGTAAAACAACAATCCGGTCTCCCCTCCTTTTGGAACAAGACCTTCTTCTCATAGCACCGAATATTGGCACCATGCTTCGACAATCAATCCATACCTAGGATGACCTCAAATCCTCCCATCTCCATAACTATCAAATCAGCCAACATGACTTGCCCTTCTACTACTATCGGATAGTCCTTCACCATCCGGCTACACTCGACTCTTCCCCCAGCGGGCGTTGACACAAGGACACCACAATCCAACAACTCACTATTTAAGGCATGTGTCTTGCAATATGCTGATGCAATGAATGAATGCGTGGCCCCTGAATCAAACAGAACTAGGGCTTCCCCATGGGGCAAAGGCAACTTACCTGCCACCACTCGGTTCTGGTTCTCCGCGTCCTCCGGAGTCATTGCATATAACCTCGCCTGTGTTGGGCCTCCCTGCCTCCTTGCATTGTCCTGCTGCGTGGGTCGGGGTGCTTGGTTTGAACTGCCTGCACTCCTACAGTCTCTGGCGAAGTGACCAGGCTTCCCACATTTGAAACATAAGCCCTGCCTGCACTCCCCAGGGTGTCTCTTGTTGCACTTGTTGCACAGAGGAAACTGATTTCCTCCGGCATTCTGAGCTCCACCAGGCCTCTGGTTTGGCCTCGGGTTCGGCCTCTGGTTCGACCTCTGTGGCTGCCTCTGTGACGGCTCTGGCCTACTTTTCTTCCAGGGCATCTGCGGAATGGTTGGGTTGGAAGGAGCCTTCCTCTTTTGCTGGTCATGATAGACTGCTATCCTCTGCAGTCCTCTCTCCACTATCACTGCCCGTTCAATTACTTCTGCCAGGGTTTTAAGATTGTGACTATACACCCTGTCATAGACCCGTGGGTGTAACCCTTCCTCAAACTTTCGGGCCTTCCTTTCCTCGTCGGGCACCAAGTACGGGGCAAACCGCACCAGCTCCATGAATCGGCCTGCGTATTGCTCCACCGTCATGGTTCCTTGGGTTAGGGTAGCGAATTCCCTTGCCTTCGCTTCCCGGGTCGTCCGTGGAAAATATCGATCTAGAAATTCTTGCTGGAACCTCTCCCAGGTTATGGGCTGCTCTCCCAGCTCCTGTTCCAGCAATACCTTCTCGGACTGCCACCACCTTTTGGCATCCCCTTGCAGCTTGAAGGTAGCATAACTTAACTTCTGGGCCTCGGTACACCCCAAGACCTCAAGTAGCTCTTTCATCTCTACTAGCCAATTTTCTGCTAGTATGGCATCTCCCCTGCCGTTGTACGCTGGCGGGTGCTGGCGGTTAAACTGATCGAACGTACACCCCTCAGGGCGTCCTCGGGCCCCTTCAGCATGGGCACCCGGTTGCACGTGCTCGGCAACTAGCTGAGCCATGTGCCTTAACACATCCTCGGTAGTAACTCCGGGAGCCTCGGACTCTTGATTTCTTGTTGGCCTCCTAGGTGCCATCCTGCACTTCAACGTTATCGTTCAGCTTAGAACAACCTCAACCTCATAAATTCTCATCCTACTTAACCCTAAACGTGCTATCTCATGCTTTAGGGTTTAGGGTTCTACTTCGTTCCCTATGTTCTACGACTCTACCCTCCGATCCTCTGATACCAACTTAACTGTCACGCCCCGAACGGCATCCTGCAGGGACCGTGACAGCCGCGAGCTATCCCCCGGACGGCTCCAGCGTTCATACTTATTTTCTTACTTAATTACGGCGGAAACGTACAGGATCGCGAGGGGTTTGAGCAAATACTTACATGATCAGGGTTCTCATTAAGTTCATACAAAACAAATATTTAAACATATTAGAACCCAATTAGTGACGCTCATGTCACTATCAACAAAATTCGAAACTTAATATCTTGGGCCTCTAGGTCAGGTAGTCCTCCTGACTCTCTTCACCTGATACATCTGGAATGACACAATTTTAAAAACGTGAGTCAAAAAGACTCAGTAAGGGAAAAACGTAAACTTAAATCATGCTCTTGACTCATGCTTGCTTAATCATGAAAGAAAGATAAAACTTGAACAATTGATGCATATGCGTGCTTATGAGTTATGCATATGCTCTTGCTTATTGTTTTCGGCCCCAGGCCCTTGAAAACCACTTTCTTTCATACTTGCTTGTAAAACTGGCCCTTGGCCCTTAAAAATCATTCATTCGTACTTGTGCCCTTGTTGGCCTTATCATAATTATTTCATGTCTTTTACTTGTGGGCTCGCTCCATTTGACCCCTGAAGTCAGGGTTGTGCGTTCCCTTCGGAACCGTCCCCGAATTCCCTTGGAGACTTACATCTGGTCAGCTAGCGCACCTTCTCAATGTCCTTCAGTGGCTAGACGTGACCCTTGGAGGCACCACACCTTCTCATTGTCCTTCAGTGTGGCTTGCACAGCCTCTTGGATTCTCCCATCCTTCTCATAAATGTCCTTCGGTATGGGAGTCCATCTTGATGGTACGGTACCGACCGGTGCCCTTAATCTTAACTTATCGTTTCATAAAAATCCTCATATTCTTTCCATAAAAATCATTGCATAATTTTCTTCTTGAAAAATTCATGCAATGCACATGTCATGTCATGCTTGCTTAAAACTCATACTTGCTTAAAATTCATGCTTGTTCATGAAATTCATATCATGTCATGCTTTCTTAAAATTCATGCTTATTCATGAAACGATGCAGTGTGTCATTCCAGTTTTGAAAAAGAATACTTACTGTACACTTACAGTATCCACTTACTATTCCACTTACTCTTGGTCTTCTCGTTCGTATATACTGACACGTGGATCGCCTACAAGCGATTCAAATATTCTTTTAGACTTTAAGAATTATAAATCATTTCTTTTGAAATCGAAGATATATATATATATATATATTTATATATACATATCACAGAAATTCATTTAATTACACAATAATTATTTTATTCTTTTCCTTAACAAATATTCAAAACTTAGCTTATTAAATTAATATTTTTATTGAAATAAAAATATATTCATCCATGTACATGTCTCGATTAGGGTTAAATAATACTCATAGGTTTAGATTTAAACCTAAGTCTCTTTTATTACACGTACTACATTAAACCTTATTTCTAACTATGAATAAATTATTCATGATTAAATCTTAACTTAGACTTTAAACCTCAAATAAAACCCAAGTAAAACTTAACTAGGGTTCCAATACTATTAAATAAAGATCATGGCTCTATAATATTATTCCAACTAGCCTAACTCTAATTTTCTTATCCAACACAACAATGAAAATACATAAATTATAAATTTGCACTTAGGGTTAACTTCTTGTAACTTTCGGCCACTACCATTTATGCACCAATTAATCACAACTTTTCTCCAAGGGTGATCCCATCCTCCAATCAACAATTTCACAACCTAATATCTATAAATCAAAGCACCAACACCATACACTATACTCATGACATTCGGCCAACACATGTTTTTACCCAATGATTAGTTTTCCTTTATTTCCTTCAACATGCATGCTTCCAATCACTTAACATAATCATCTACTATGCATTAAGGTCATAAATCTTACACATGTTAAGTCCAATGTCCAGATCTACACATATTCAAAACTATACATAAAAATCCACATAGCTCATTTTCGGCCATACCCAAAATGTTACCTTTTTCATGCTAAAAATCATATCATGCACATCCTTTGCATTTTATAACCTAACTAGCATGCCTTAACTTCATATCTTCATCATATACACCCAACAACATTAGATCTACATTTTAGGAACTTCAACAATAATAGATCTAAGGAAATATCCCACATACATTCGGCCAAACACAACAATAGTCTAGATCTAAACTTATCTAACATACATTGTTAAATCCTTACATTTTTCTAACATTCAAACTTAGATCTCATGTTTATATGGCCGGATCTAGCATTATACCTTAGGGTTGATTTCATAACTTCAAAATCTAACAACACTCAAGACACTAACTTAAGATCCTATCATGATACATTCGGCCAACACTATATTCAAACCAACAACATCACATCTTTAGCCTTACCTTGATGATTATCACAAGCTTGAATACCTAGAACAATAAAATACCCTAGGTTAGTACTTATGAAAAACTTTAGGCAAGAACACTAAATAGAATCAAACCTACCTCTACCTTCACCAAACTTTTACCCAAAACTCTTTCTTCTTCCAAGTTTCGGTTCACCCTCCTTAGAGAAGATCCAAGCTTGATTTGAGGTGCTAAGGTGGGTTTTATGGTGGGGGGAAAAATATGGTAAGCTTGAATGATTAGTTCTAATGGAAATGAACTAAACTTCTTCAAGAGTAAGGTGGCTAATGAGTAGGGTTTTTCAAAAGAGGAAAATGATGTTGCACAATGTGAGGATTCGGTCACCACAAAGAGAGGTCTAAATTAAACTTTTGGAGTGTGATTTAGGATGCAAAAGGGAAAGGAACAAGGCTTGATTCTTAGAGGAAGGATTCGGTCAATAGGAGAAAAAGAGAGAGAGTTGGGAGAGATGAAGTGTTCGGCCAAGTGAGGAAGTGATGAAATGAAATGGTGATTTTCGGCCAATGCTCATTCAATTGTGAAGTGTGGGAGAATGAGTCTCCCAAGGTGAGTTATGACTATGACACATGACAAGGACAAAGTGGAATTGACAAGAGAGAAAGTTTGAAGAGAAAAGGGGATGAATGGGGGGGGGTCTTGGTCGACCAAGCATGTATTCCTCTTCTCTCTCCTCTTTTCACTTTTCCCTCACATCAACTCTTGTCTCCCTAAGCTATGCTTTTGAATTGATTTTTTTCTCCTTTCTCCTCTTAATCTACACGTGAGTCACTCTTCTCCCTTGTATTTTTTTCTCTCTTTTCACTTACATTGAGTTGTCTTGTCAATTAAGTGCTCTTACAACATCACATGGGTTCATGGCTTTTGGCTTTTCCATCCTCCTTATACACTTCACGTAAATGGCCTCCCCTTTGTTAGTTTGGTTGCTTTCCAACCATGCTAGTTACTCCACATTAAATGGCAACTAACTTTCAACTTAGATTTCACTTATCACCTAACTTATCACTTTATAAGTTCTCTTACTTATCTATTCATTCCAATAGCTTATCACCTTACAAGTATGATATCTTATCATGTGATAATGGCCTTAGCCTATCTCTACAATAATCACAAGGCCTTATTACTCTAAAAGTTTCCTAACTTATCATTCTTGCTTATCAATTAAATCATTCCTAAACTTATCACATAACTACATAGCTTATCATTGAATATTCATATGGGACTTCTATTAATAATATGGAACATATCATAATATTACATGTCACATAAAATATCTAATCCATGTATTCAAAAGAATTTCATTATTCAATCTATTAATAATTTCGGCTATACTAGGAAATTATTTAAGCATAATTCAAATTATGTGGTCCATGAATCATATTAAACAAAAATATAAATTTGTAAAAGAGGAACTCACTTGCAAATTTCGGTTCTTAATATAATATAATTTATACATCCGATAAAATGGCATTAAAATTATTTAAGGAGATTTTATGAGATAAAATCCTATTTTAAATCGAAATACCATAACATAGGAATTAGGCCATGCATTGGCCAAAACATAGCCCCCTTTAGGAAATAAAGACTATTACATTGGAAAAAAGAAAAATAAAATAATACATGAGCAATTACGTAGGAGAAAATCGGGGTCTCACATTCTCCCCTCCTTATAAAAATTCCGACCTCGGAATTTCTTTTTACCACCAGAAATTTTGCCCTGACTGCGTAGGTGTAGGACAATGGGGATTGGGACGGACATTAGTGCTTGTCCCACTACTAATTTCTCCCTGGTAAACACGATCTGGGGAATTACTCCCCGTCCAAGAGTGTGATCTGATTCCTTGGCTTGGTTCCTCTAGACTAGGGTCATGGATGACGTTTTCGGGTGGTCCATGAAACCTAGGTCTAGACTCTACTTCCTGTGACGAAAAGTGGGTCTCCGATCCAGCGTCTTGAGCCCTAACTCTTCGACGGTGTCGGTTCTCGTTACAACGCCTAGGTGTACACTCACGTCTCGAGTTACTACGCCTAGGTATTCCTTGGGATCGTTCTCTAGTCTCACTAGGTATCGGATGTTGTTCCATGGGGTCTTCTTCCGGGTCCTCTTCCGGGTCCTCTTCCGGATCCTCTTCCGGATCCTCTTCCGGATCCTCTTCCGGATCCTCTTCCGGTTCCTCTTCCGGATCTTCCTCAAAATTTCCGGGTAACATGGACCTTAAGGGAATAGCATTTATTGGCGACTCTGGCCAGTAAATACCCTCCAGATATCCAGAACAATCTGGAGATAAGGGTTGACCCCACCTGGAAGGTCCAGGTTGGTCAGGTGCCGGGGGTGGCGGGGGCTGGTATGTCCCCGCCATACCTTGCTGCCAATACGTTACGTGGGTTTGGTACGCTCCTCGGGGGTCCCCTCTATCCGTCTCATGTGATGCGTGAGTCGGAGCCTCATGGCTTCCCGACTGTCTCGTCGAACCTTGGGTTCTATGGTTAACCCTGAACAGGCTTCGATACTCGGGTGCTGTCATCCTTCTCTGAGAAGGTGTTCCCGAATGCTGGGAACGAGGGGGTCGACTACTCGGCGGCATCTGACAACATAATGCAACGGTCAGTCATATATATATACAAAATATCATCATGTATCACAAAGAATTTTAGCATTCCTTATGTAAGGAAGTCATGCACAAATATCAGACAATAATACTCATACCAGCCAAACATTCAATCAATAGGGAAGAAAATAAACATTCGGATCCTATTCTCCTTTTAACTGGGGGTACTTTTCGTACATATCACTTTCCAACTCCCAAGATGCCTCCTCTACCCCATGATTCCTCCATAGAACCTTCACCAGCGGTATCACCTTGGTCCGCAATTGTTGCTCTTTTCTATCGATAATCCTTACTGGCTCTTCCACATAGGTAAGGTTTTCCTTAATTTGTAAGGGCTCATATTCTAACACATGGGTAGGGTCTGACACATACTTTCGTAAAAGCGATATGTGGAACACATCATGTACTCCCGCAATTGATGGCGGTAAGGCCAGTCTATACGCCATTGGTCATGACATGTACTTGGTACGGTACCGACCGACTTGGGTTCGTTCGTTAATTAACTTGTCATAAAACTTGTCATAAGTAGCATAAAAATGGTACTTTCATTTGCATAAAATGTCTCATTTCTCATGAGGAAAATGAATGCAAATGATCATGATGCATTCATGTCGTGCTTGGTAATGTCATGCTTGATATGCTTATTCATGAATATTCTTCATGCAGTGTATCATTCCAGTTTGTAAAGATTTTCACTTACCTTAGGCTTGCTTGAGTATCGAGTGTCTCGTTACCTACAATGAACCGTACTATTGTCATTCATAGGTTCACTAAACGTATATAGTAATCAATACATTACTCACACGAATCTGTTTTAATAGACCCTCACACTAATTTTTCATACCATAACATATTCGTCATACCTCTAATTCACATGCAAGTTATCTTAAAACGCTCTCTTTCTTAAATTGAAACAAATTCCAAGACCAACCCCGTAAAATTGGACTAAAATATCAAGAGATAACCACCAATGCAACAAAACACACTTTCTATTCCAGCCTTGAAATCTGCATATGTAACTCCAGAAATCACAACAATCTCTAACAA
This sequence comes from Myrica gale, assembly GCA_963930655.1. NCBI lineage: Eukaryota > Viridiplantae > Streptophyta > Magnoliopsida > Fagales > Myricaceae > Myrica > Myrica gale. The sequence goes on along the minus strand of OZ005619.1, from coordinate 8,216,915 downwards.
CCAAAATCCGAATCTCTACATGTCACAACCAACATCCAAGGCTAACTTAACATCTCATAACAACAACTATACTCTCACCTTCCTCCCACTTACAACTTCAACTCGAAGTTTACAACCAAATCATGGTTCCATAATTATCAAGTTAACACCATTGCATGTACCCATTTCTCTTGGGCTGTTTACCAAACACCTAGTGTGCGTTATTGGTCCTCTTGCCTATTTTCCCAGATCTGAACATATCCCTAACATTTAGGGCTTGTGGTTCTCAATATCACTAGCATACATACACAATCTAATGCATCAAACCCTAGATTCGGCCATACTTGCTCAACTTAGGTTTCAATCCCCTCTTAGGCCTTTTATCAAACACCTAGAGCACATAACCAATTTCTCTTGAACCCTCATTTCAGATCTAGTCATTTTTCCACATGTTCTCATGTAAAAATCTATGCTACACTTACAAGATCTACCTTGAACATACCTAGATCCACACTAAACATCCATGAATCACAAGGAGAACACTACTTAGACAAATTACCATCAAACCACAACCAACCAACAAAAGAAAACAAGAACATCACCAACCACAACTAACCAACAAGAGGAAACAAGAAGAGAATAGAGAGAGAGAGAGAGAGAGTAGCACGATTTTCGGCCAGCAAGGATTTACCTCGCTTCTCTCCTCTTCCTCCTTCTTTTCTTCTTCTTCTTCTTCTCCTTCTTCCTCTCCTTCTTCCTTCTTCTTCTTTCGGGTGGGTGACTTAGGGCAAGGGAAAATGAAAAGGCTGAAGAGAGAGGGGAAAAATGAAGTGTTCGGCAAAGGGGGAGAGAGTAATAGGCGTGAAAATGGTTGGGGAAAAGACAAGTTTGCCCTCCCCCTACTTCATAAATTTCAACTCGCGTATTTCAAACCGGTAAAATTCCGGAATGTAGTTATATGTGTCGACACCATCACTCAAGGTGTCGACACTTACAACATATTTAGTAAGATGTGTCGACACCATCACTCAAGGTGTCGACACTTCCAACACTTAGCCATAGTGGGAAAAATGTAAACTCTCGGGTTTCAATTAGATGTGTCGACACCATCACTCAAGGTGTCGACACTTCCATCACTTGGTCAAAATCCACGGGAGTTCTGGAAAAAGGCGAACTCTCGGGTTTCAGTTGGATGTGTCGACACCATCACTCAAGGTGTCGACACTTCCAACACTTAGTAAAAATCACTCTAGTTCCGGAAAGATATAAACGCTCGGGTATCAGTCTAATGTGTCGACACTATGACTCAAAGTGTCGACACTTACAACACTTAGTCAAAATTCACTTTGGTCTCCAGGAAAAGGTAAACTTTCGGGTGTTAGTATAATGTGTCGACACTATGTTCCAATGTGTCGACACTTACCTCAAAAATCACCAATTAAAACATACCTACATCCTGAGGAAAATCATAGCAAAATCTCTCTCTCCTATACAATGACATAAGTAAATTCGGGATCTCACAACTATGATTTCAAGTTCAAGTGCATGCTTACAATTTCAACCCATGTTTTAGCTATAATTCCTTACTGAGTCTTTCGACTCATAGTTTTAAATTGTATCATTCCAGATGATGTTACAGGGGTGGAATCTTAAGAAGAGGACCTTGAACCCTAGGAGAAGGGTTGATGAAATGTCTCTCTTGTTTGCTAACGTTAGGAAAGATTTAGCTAATTTTTGTAAAAGCCGGCATGAGCCACCGTGATGTGGTGGTCATGGGTTTCATTTGGCTTAGTTAGTTAATGTTTTAAGCTGGTTGATATTTTGAGAATATGTTTAACAACCTTGAGTTATCAATGGAAAGTATGTTCTTATGCACGTTATACGCTAGCATTATAAGGCTTCTTTTTAACATTGAAGCATCAACGTCTTTTCCGCTGCAAGTATAGTAGTAAGTACGCTGGAGCGTCCCATGCCGGGAATGCTCGCGGCTGTCATTAGCCTCGTTTAGCTAGCGTTCGGGGCGTGACAGTTTAGTGGTATCAGAGGAATTTAGGAGTTTAGTGAACTTAAGATTTGCTACTCGCCTTTTTGGATTTCGAGTATGCTATATGCTAGAAATCTCATGCATCAACTAGTTGTTAGGATACTTATGTAGTGATGACGATATAGTGCAGGATGCCACCTAGGAAACAACCCAGGAATAGAAACACGGAGGAGGAGCCCGAAGAATCAGGTGTCTCTACCAATGATGTTTTAAGGCACATGGCTCAGCTCATCGCTGAACAAGTGCAGCAAGGGGCAAATGTGCAAGGGGCTCGAGATCGCCCTGAAGGATGCACCTTTGACCAGTTTAACCGCCAACACCCGCCGGTATATAACGGTAGAGGAGATGCCGTTCTAGCAGAAAACTGGCTTCTAGAGATTAAAGAGTTGCTGGAAGTCATGGGGTGTACAGACTCCCAGAGAGTGAGCTTTGCTACCTTCAAGCTACAGGGAGATGCCAAGAGGTGGTGGCTATCCAAGAAGCTCCTACTGAGCCAAGAATTGGGAGAACAACCCATAATCTGGGAGAGGTTTCAACAAGAATTCCTGGACCGCTATTTTCCAAGGACGACGCGGGAAGCAAAAGCGAGAGAGTTTGCCAACTTAACTCAGGGATCAATGACTGTTGATCAATACTCTGGTCGATTCATGGAGTTGGTGAGGTTTGCTCCGTATTTAGTACCAGATGAGGAGAGGAAAGCCAGGAAGTTTGAAGAGGGACTTCATCCCCGAATCTTTGACAGAGTTATGGCCCATAACTTGAAGACGTTGGCAGAAGTCATAGAACGGGCAGTGATTGTGGAAAGAGGTCTGCAGAGGACAGCAGCATTTTACGACCAGCAAAAGAGGAAGGCTCCTCCCAAGCTGGAAACGTCACAGGCACCCTGGAAGAAAAGCAAGCAGGGTTTATCACGGGGCCAGAATCAGAGACCTGGTGGAGCCCAGAACCAGAGACCTGGAGGAAGTCAGATTGCAGGAGGGAATCAATTCCCAATATGCAACAAATATGGCAAGAAGCATCCCGGAGAGTGTAGGCAGGGAGTATGCTTCCAGTGCGGGAAGCCAGGTCACATTGCCCGAGATTGTAGGGCAAAAAGTAATTCAAGCCAAGCATCCCAACCCGCACCGCAAGACAATTCGAGGAGGCAAGGCGGTCCAACTCAAGCAAGACTATATGCTCTGACCCCGAGGGATGCGGAGGACCAAACCAGAGTAGTAACGGGTAAGTTGCCCTTGCCACAGGGAGAAGCCCTTGTATTATTTGATTCAGGGGCCACACATTCATTCATAGCATCGGCATATTGTAAGGCAAGAGATTTAAAGCATGAGCCATTAGGATGTCATGTAGTAGTATCAACACCTACTGGTGGGAGGATCAATTGCGATCGAATAATGAAAAATTTCCCGATAGAAGTTGAGGGGCAAATTATGCCGGCTAACCTGATAGTGATGGAAATGGGAGGGTTCGACCTCATTTTAGGTATGGATTGGTTGGCAACACACGGTGCTAGCATAAAATGTTACGAGAAGAAGGTCGTGTTCCAAAAGGAGGGGAGACCGGATTGTTGTTTTGTAGGCATGAGAAAGGTGGAACGAAGACCGGCGATCATTTCAGCCATGCAAGCCAAGAAATGGTTGCAAGGATGAAGTGAGGGGTTCTTAGTTTGGGCAAATGAAATGCAGAGAGAGACTGCTACGGTAGAGCAAACCCCTATAGTGAACGAATTTCCTGATGTGTTTCCGGAAGAATTACCCGGATTACCTCCTGATAGGGAAGTGGAGTTTGGCATCGATTTAGAACCAGGGACAACTCCAATTTCTAAAGCACCGTATAGAATGGCACCAGCAGAGTTGAAGGAATTGAAGATTCAGCTGGAGGATCTATTGGATAAAGGGTTCATTCGACCGAGTGTGTCACCTTGGGGAGCTCCGATCTTGTTCGTGAAGAAGAAAGATGGAAGCCTCAGGATGTGCATTGATTACAGGGAGTTGAATAAGGTGACTATCAAGAATAGATACCCGTTGCCTCGCATTGATGATCTATTTGATCAATTGCAAGGGGCACAGGCATTCTCGAAGATTGATTTGAGATCGGGATATCACCAGTTGAAGGTGAAGGGGGAGGACATATCGAAGACGGCATTTCGAACGCGATATGGCCATTACGAATTTATGGTGATGCCTTTTGGGCTAACCAATGCTCCAGCCGCATTTATGGATTTGATGAATAGGGTGTTTCGGGAATTCTTAGATAAGTTTGTGGTTGTCTTTATTGATGACATACTAATTTACTCACGGAATAAGGAGGAACATGAGAAGCATTTAAGGATTGTTCTACAGATTCTTAGGGAGAAAAAGTTGTTTGCCAAGTTTTCCAAATGTGAGTTTTGGTTGGAACAAGTTCGCTTTTTGGGGCATGTAGTGTCCGGAGAAGGGATTGCCGTGGATCCCGGAAAGGTAGCTGCTATATTCAAGTGGCCGAGGCCTACGAATGTGAAGGAAGTAAGAAGTTTTCTGGGATTAGCAGGGTACTATCGGAGGTTTATCAAGGGATTCTCAAAGATGGCCAAGCCTTTGACGTCTCTAACAAAGAAGAATGTCAAATTTGAATGGACTCATGAGTGTGAGTGGAGCTTCCAAGAGTTAAAGGCCAATTTAGTTACTGCTCCAGTATTAGCACTACCCTCGGAATATGGAGAGTATGAAATCTATAGCGACGCATCGAAGCAAGGTTTAGGTTGTGTTTTGATGCAAGACAAAAGGGTAATAGCTTATGCTTCTAGGCAACTGAGGCCTCACGAGATTAATTATCCCACGCATGACTTAGAGTTAGCTGCTGTAGTCTATGCGTTAAAAATATGGAGACATTATTTGTATTGGGTTAAATGTGAGATATTCACCGATCATAAGAGTCTTAAGTATTTTAACACCCAGAAAGAGCTGAACATGAGACAGCGGCGATGGTTAGAGTTGATTAAAGATTATGATTGCACAATAAGTTATCACCCTGGAAAAGCCAATGTGGTGGCCGACGCATTAAGTAGGAAGTCGGCAGAAACAAGTTCAGTAGAGGCAAGTTCAATGGAGGTGGTGCCCGAGGAAATCAGGAGAGACTTAAAAAGGGCAGAGATTGTGCTTATCATTGCCGATCAGTTTGTCTCCATTGCAGGGCTCTCGTTGCAACCTACCCTGGAGGAGCAGATTCGAGAGGCCCAGAAGAATGATAAGGTGATTGAAGGGATTAGAGAGCGAATTGAGAAAAAGGAAGACCCCGACTTTGGAGATAAGGATGAGTTATTACGATATCGAGGCAGAATTTGTGTGCCAAGTACAAGGGAGATTAAAGACTTGATTCTAGCAGAGGCTCATTCTACGCCTTATACCATCCATCCAGGAGGCACGAAGATGTATCAAGATATTAAGAAGGTCTTTTGGTGGCCTAATATGAAGCGGGAGATAGCCGAGTATGTGGCTCGATGTTTGACTTGCCAGAAGGTGAAAGCCGAGCACCAGAGGCCAGCAGGAACACTAAAGCCTCTAGAGATCCCTGAATGGAAGTGGGAAGGGATAGCCATGGATTTCGTAGTGGGGTTGCCTCGAACTACTTCGGGTTACGATGCTATATGGGTGATCGTGGACCGACTAACCAAGTCGGCACACTTCTTACCCATTAAGGTGAAGTATGCCCCGGAGAAGTTAGCGGAGATTTATCTTCAAGAGATTGTCAGATTACATGGAGTGCCTAAGAGCATAGTGTCGGATAGAGATCCGAGATTTACATCGAGATTCTGGAAACGATTGCAGGAGTCATTGGGAACTCGGTTGAATTTTAGTACCGCTTTCCACCCACAGACAGATGGGCAGTCGGAAAGGACTATACAAATTCTGGAGGATATGCTCAGGGCTTGCGTTGTGGATTTCAAAGGAGGATGGGCTCAATACTTGCCTTTAGCGGAATTCGCGTATAATAACAGTTTTCAAGCAAGTATTGGTATGGCACCCTATGAAGCCTTGTATGGGAGGAGGTGTAGATCACCTTTGTATTTGGATGAGGTAGGCGAAAGAAGGATGTTAGGGCCGAAAATAGTTTCAGAGACACGGGAAAAGATCCAAGTAATCAAAGATAGGCTTGTGACAGCCCAATGCAGGCAGAAGAGCTATGCTGATAATCGAAGAAGAGAACTTGAATTTGAGGCTGGGAGCAAAGTATTTCTGAAGATTTCTCCGAAGAAGGGGATAACGAGATTTGGAAAAAAAGGGAAGCTCCAACCCAGATTCATAGGACCCTTTGAGATCCTAGATAGAGTTGGGCCCGTGGCGTACAGGTTGGCCCTACCCCCTTGTTTAGAGGGAGTTCACAATGTGTTTCATGTATCGCTCCTAAGGAAGTATGTAACTGACCCTACCCATGTATTAGATTATGAGCCTTTGCAGGTTAGAGAAAACCTTACGTATGTGGAAGAACCTATAAGGGTTTTGGATAGGAAGGAGCAGCAACTGAGGACCAAAACCATACCTCTTGTTAAGGTCTTGTGGAGAAACCACGGAGTAGAAGAGGCCTCATGGGAGTTAGAAAGTGAAATGTACTCGAAATATCCCCACTTACGGGAAGGACAAAGTTAAGAAGGATAATGTTAGAATTTCGATATGACTTGCCTGATCTGTTTTTCTTTTCATTGATACCTTTATGTTGTCTCACTATACATATGAGCTATAGTGCTATGTTGAAGTATATAAAGGCATATATGTGTGTATTATGATAACGTTAGTTGTGGGGCCAGTTCGAGTATTCACCCGTCCTAGACCTCCACCATCAGGACAAATCTCTGGTAAGGAAGATCGAATTCCGAGGACGGAATTTTATAAGGAGGGGAGGATGTGAGATCCCGAATTTACTTATGTCATTGTATAGGAGAGAGAGATTTTGCTATGATTTTCCTCAGGATGTAGGTATGTTTTAATTGGTGATTTTTGAGGTAAGTGTCGACACATTGGAACATAGTGTCGACACATTATACTAACACCCGAAAGTTTACCTTTTCCTGGAGACCAAAGTGAATTTTGACTAAGTGTTGTAAGTGTCGACACTTTGAGTCATAGTGTCGACACATTAGACTGATACCCGAGCGTTTATATCTTTCCGGAACTAGAGTGATTTTTACTAAGTGTTGGAAGTGTCGACACCTTGAGTGATGGTGTCGACACATCCAACTGAAACCCGAGAGTTCGCCTTTTTCCAGAACTCCCGTGGATTTTGACCAAGTGATGGAAGTGTCGACACCTTGAGTGATGGTGTCGACACATCTAATTGAAACCCGAGAGTTTACATTTTTCCCACTATGGCTAAGTGTTGGAAGTGTCGACACCTTGAGTGATGGTGTCGACACATCTTACTAAATATGTTGTAAGTGTCGACACCTTGAGTGATGGTGTCGACACATATAACTACATTCCGGAATTTTACCGGTTTGAAATACGCGAGTTGAAATTTATGAAGTAGGGGGAGGGCAAACTTGTCTTTTCCCCAACCATTTTCACGCCTATTACTCTCTCCCCCTTTGCCGAACACTTCATTTTTCCCCTCTCTCTTCAGCCTTTTCATTTTCCCTTGCCCTAAGTCACCCACCCGAAAGAAGAAGAAGGAAGAAGGAGAGGAAGAAGGAGAAGAAGAAGAAGAAGAAAAGAAGGAGGAAGAGGAGAGAAGCGAGGTAAATCCTTGCTGGCCGAAAATCGTGCTACTCTCTCTCTCTCTCTCTCTCTATTCTCTTCTTGTTTCCTCTTGTTGGTTAGTTGTGGTTGGTGATGTTCTTGTTTTCTTTTGTTGGTTGGTTGTGGTTTGATGGTAATTTGTCTAAGTAGTGTTCTCCTTGTGATTCATGGATGTTTAGTGTGGATCTAGGTATGTTCAAGGTAGATCTTGTAAGTGTAGCATAGATTTTTCCATGAGAACATGTGGAAAAATGACTAGATCTGAAATGAGGGTTCAAGAGAAATTGGTTATGTGCTCTAGGTGTTTGATAAAAGGCCTAAGAGGGGATTGAAACCTAAGTTGAGCAAGTATGGCCGAATCTAGGGTTTGATGCATTAGATTGTGTATGTATGCTAGTGATATTGAGAACCACAAGCCCTAAGTGTTAGGGATATGTTCAGATCTGGGAAAATAGGCAAGAGGACCAATAACGCACACTAGGTGTTTGGTAAACAGCCCAAGAGAAATGGGTACATGCAATGGTGTTAACTTGATAATTATGGAACCATGATTTGGTTGTAAACTTCGAGTTGAAGTTGTAAGTGGGAGGAAGGTGAGAGTATAGTTGTTGTTATGAGATGTTAAGTTAGCCTTGGATGTTGGTTGTGACATGTAGAGATTCGGATTTTGGTTGTTGGAGATTGTTGTGATTTCTGGAGTTACATATGCAGATTTCAAGGCTGGAATAGAAAGTGTGTTTTGTTGCATTGGTGGTTATCTCTTGATATTTTAGTCCAATTTTACGGGGTTGGTCTTGGAATTTGTTTCAAGTTAAGAAAGAGAGCGTTTTAAGATAACTTGCATGTGAATTAGAGGTATGACGAATATGTTATGGTATGAAAAATTAGTGTGAGGGTCTATTAAAACAGATTCGTGTGAGTAATGTATTGATTACTATATACGTTTAGTGAACCTATGAATGACAATAGTACGGTTCATTGTAGGTAACGAGACACTCGATACTCAAGCAAGCCTAAGGTAAGTGAAAATCTTTACAAACTGGAATGATACACTGCATGAAGAATATTCATGAATAAGCATATCAAGCATGACATTACCAAGCACGACATGAATGCATCATGATCATTTGCATTCATTTTCCTCATGAGAAATGAGACATTTTATGCAAATGAAAGTACCATTTTTATGCTACTTTATGACAAGTTTTATGACAAGTTAATTAACGAACCCAAGTCGGTCGGTACCGTACCAAGTCAAGAAGGTGCATCCATTCCGAAGGACGTTTACGTGAAGGATGGATGTCACCTAGGACACCCATACCGAAGGATGCTTGCAAGAAGGATGGGTAGTCCATGAGGTAAGTGCAATCACACTGAAGGATGCTTGCAAGAAGGTGTGAACCTCAAGGGTCGTGTCTAGCCACTGAAGGACGAATGAGAGAAGGTGAGCTAGCTCAACCATATGTAAGGTCCCTAAGGGAAATAAGGGACTGTTCCTACGGGAACGCACAACCCTGATGTCAGGGGTAAAAGAGGGCAAGTGGCCCACAAGATAAGATGTGAATCGATTTTTACAAAAGCAAGAGTAAATGCATGTGCATTATACATGCATCACGTTTCATAATCAGGCATGCAGCGCATTATGTTTACATGACTATGATTTCAAGTTCAAGTGCATGCTTACAATTTCAACCCATGTTTTAGCTATAATTCCTTACTGAGTCTTTCGACTCACAGTTTTAAATTGTATCATTCCAGATGATGTTACAGGGGTGGAATCTTAAGAAGAGGACCTTGAACCCTAGGAGAAGGGTTGATGAAATGTCTCTCTTGTTTGCTAACGTTAGGAAAGATTTAGCTAATTTTTGTAAAAGCCGGCATGAGCCACCGTGATGTGGTGGTCATGGGTTTCATTTGGCTTAGTTAGTTAATGTTTTAAGCTGGTTGATATTTTGAGAATATGTTTAACAACCTTGAGTTATCAATGGAAAGTATGTTCTTATGCACGTTATACGCTAGCATTATAAGGCTTCTTTTTAACATTGAAGCATCAACGTCTTTTCCGCTGCAAGTATAGTAGTAAGTACGCTGGAGCGTCCCATGCCGGGAATGCTCGCGGCTGTCATTAGCCTCGTTTAGCTAGCGTTCGGGGCGTGACAATGAAAACCTTAGATCTAAGATTGTATGTGAAGAAAAACGCAAATGGAGAACAATGCTTGTTAAAGGAAGTTAGATCTAGGTCTTGTTGTGTTGGTTGGTTGCAAGTTAAATATATTCCTTAGATCTATGGATGTTAGTGTGTATAAAGTGTAGATCTAGTCATGTTGGTTATGGATGATGAAGATATGAAGTTGATACATGCAAGATAGGTGATAAAATGCAAAGGATATGCATGTTGTGATTTTGGTATGAAAAATGTGATGTTTTGTTGTATGGCCGAACCATGTGTGCCCTAAATCTTTGAGAATGATTTTATATATGCTTGGATCTGTTGGCTGGCCATATTATGTGTAAGTTTAGTAATCTATTGCATGAAAATTAACCTTGAAATGTGAAGAATGCATGCAAAGCAAAAGAACCGAAGAAAACCTAGAGGTGTTGTGATATTTTGGTGTTGGCCGAATAATGCTATGAGTGATAACTTGTGTTTGTGTTTTGATTTTTAGATCCTAAGTCGTGAACCTGTTGAATGGAGGATGGGGTCACCATTAGAGATAAATTGTGATTAAAGAACACATAGAACTTGGTGTTGGCCGAATGCCTAATGTGTAGAAACCCTAAGTGCAATTTATGATTAATGGATTATCATTGTTGTGATGGATAAGGAAATTAGGGTTTAGGCTAATTGGAATAAATATTGAAGAACCATGATCATGTAATGAAAATATTATTTGGAACCCTAGTAGGGGTTAGTACTCGGGATTAATGTGAGACCCCGATTTTCCCCTACGTAATTGCTTATGTATTATTTTTATTTTTCCAATGTAATAATTTTTATTTCTTAATGGGGCTATGTTTTGGCCAATGTATGGCCTAATTTTTATGTTATGGTATTTCGATTAAAATGAGATTTTAATCCATAAAATCTCTTTAAATAATTAATATGCCATTTTATGCAAGTACAAATTATATTATGTTAAGAGCCGAAATTTGCAAGTAAGTTCCTCTTTTACAAATTGATATTTTTCATTTACCTAATATGATTCATGGGCCATATAATTTGAATTATGCTTTAATAATTTCCTTGTATAAGCCGAAATTATTAATAGATTATATAATGAAATTCTTTTGAATACATGGATTAAATATTGTATGTGACATGTAATATTATGATGTGTTCTATATTATTAATAGAATTTCCATATGAATATTCAAATGATAAGCTATGTAGTTATGTGATAAGTTTAGAAATGATTTAATTGATAAGCACACTTGCTTATCATAGTGATAAGCAAGCATGATAAGTTAGGAAACTTTTAGAGTGATAAGGCCTTGTGATTATTGTAGAGATAGGCTAAGGCCATTATCACATGATAAGGTATCATACTTGTAAGGTGATAAACTATTGGAATGGATAGATAAGTAAGAGAGCTTATAAAGTGATAAGTTAGGTGATAAGTGAAAACCAAGTTGAAAGTTAGTTGCATATTAATGTGGAAGTAACTAGGTTGGTTGAAAAGCAACCAAACTAAGCAAAGGAGGGCTTCTACGTGAAAGGCAAGGAGAGGAAATTTGAAAGCTAAAATGAGGTGCCATGTGATGTGTAAGAGATGTGTAAGAAGGTGTAAGTGTGTAAGAATTGATGAGACAACTCATGGAAGTGAAAAGAGAAGAGGAAAAGTGAGAAAGGGGAGTGTATGTCGATGGAAGGCATGGAGGAAAGAGAAATTTCAAAGAGACAAGGAAGTGATGTGAGAAAGGAGTAAAAAGAAAGAAAAAAGAAAAGAAAAAAAAAAGAGAAAGGGAAGCTTATGAATGTCGACCAAGGCCCCCCCCCCTTTTCACCATTTTCCATTTTTGCTTTTTCATTTCTCTCTCTCTCTTGTCAATTCACTCTCAAGCTTTATGTCAAAAGCTTTGGGAGACTCAATCTCACACATTTCCTCTTGACCTAAACACTCAAACACTTCACTCTCAAACCTCTCCTCTCTTGGCCGAATGTTACAAGTCCTCCCAATCCTTACCATTTTGCTTCTCCTAGCCGAACAACACACTCAAGAGTTCAAGGTTTGTGCATTTCATCTTGCCTCTAAACCACTTCCTTCTAGCTTGCCAAAACCCATTCCAAAAGCCAAGTAAATCTCTCCTTTTTGTTGACAAAAATCCTACCATGAAAACCTAGCCATTTGACACCATTATTCTTCAAACTTACCATGTTCTCTTCACCACCATAGAGTTTCTTTTAAACCAAGCTTGGTCATTTCTAAGGAGGGTGGACCGAATCTTTGAAGGAGGAGAAGGATAGGAAGAGTTGGTATAGAGTGAAGGTAAGATTAGTTCATTGATGTTCTTGCCTTAAACATCATAAGTACTAACCATAGATGTTTTATTTTCTAGGTGCTCAAGCTTGGACAAACAACAAGGTAAGGCTAAAATGATTTTGTTAAGTTAGCATGAGTGGCCGAATGGCCTATGTATAAGATCTTGAAGTTTTATTTTGATAGATGCCTTGATGTTGTTAGATCTTGGATGCTTAGGAACCCTAGGTTGTTTACATGCTAGATCTAACCATGGAAGCCCTAGATCTAAGGTTGTATGTGAAGAAAAATGTAAATGGAGAACAATGTAAGTTAAAGGAAGTTAGATCTAAGTTTTGATATGTTGGGTGATGAAAAATGATATCTTTGTTTAGATCTATGGATATTAGTGTGAATAAAGAGTAGACCTATTGTTGATGGAATTATTTGATAAAAAGATTAAGTGTATGCATGCTAGTTAGGTCACAAATGCAAAGGATGTGCATGATATGATTTTTAGAATGAAAAAGGTAACATTTTGGGTATGGCCGAAAATGAGCTATGAGGATTTTCATGTATAGTTTTGAATATGTGTAGATCTGGACATTGGCCTTAACATGTGCAAGATTTATGACCTTAATGCATAGTAGATGATTATGTTAAGTATTGGAAGCATGCATATTGAAGGAAATAAAAGAAAACTAATCATTGAGTAAAAACATGAGTTGGCCGAATGCCTTGAGTATGGTGTATGGTATTGGTGCTTTGATTTATAGATATTAGGTTGTGAAATTTGTTGATTGGAGGATGGTATCACCCTTGGAGAAAAGTTGTGATTAATTGGTGCATGAATGGTAGTGGCCGAAAGTTGCAAGAAAAATTAACCCTAAGTGCAATTCATGATTTATGTATGTTCATTGTTGTGTTGGATAAGAAATTAGGGTTAGGCTAGTTGGAATAATGTTGTAGAGCTATGATCTTTTATTAAATATTATTGGAACCCTAGTTAAGTTTTACTCGGGTTTTATTTGAGGTTTAAAGTCTAAGTTAAGATTTAATCATGAATAATTTATTAATAGTTAGATATAAGGTTTAATGTAGTACGTGTAATAAAAAGAGACTTAGGTTTAAATCTAAACCTATGAGTATTATTTAACCCTAATCGAGACATGTACATGGATAAATATATTTCTATTTCAATAAAAATATTAATGATTTAATAAGCTAAGTTTTGAATATTTAAGGAAAAGAATAAAATAATTATTTTGTAATTAAATGAATTTCAGTAATATATATATATATATATATATATCTTCGATTGATGACTGATTTCAAAAGAAATGATTTCATAATTCTTAAAGTCTAAAAGAATATTTGAATCGCTTGTAGGCGATCCACGTGTCTGTATATACGAACAAGAAGACCAAGAGTAAGTGGAATAGTAAGTGGATACTGTAAGTGTACAGTAAGTATTCTTTTTCAAAACTGGAATGACACACTGCATCATTTCATGAATAAGCATGAATTTTAAGAAAGCATGACATGATATGAATTTCATGAACAAGCATGAATTTTAAGCAAGTATGAATTTTAAGCAAGCATGACATGACATGTGCATTGCATGAATTTTTCAAGAAGAAAATTTTGCAATGATTTTTATGGAAAGAATATGAGAAGTTTTATGAAACGATAAGTTAAGATTAAGGGCACCGGTCGGTACCGTACCATCAAGTTGGACTCCCATACCGAAGGACATTTATGAGAAGGATGGGTGAATCCAAGAGGCTGTGCAAGCCACACTGAAGGACAGTGAGAAGGTGTGGTGCCTCCAAGGGTCGTGTCTAGCCATCAGGCCCGGGGCCACTTCAAGGGCTAGCTCGACCAGATGTAAGGTCTCTAAGGGAATTCGGGGACGGTTTCGAAGGGAACGCACAACCCTGACTTCAGGGGTCAAATGGAGCGAGCCCACAAGTAAAAGACATGAAATAATTATGATAAGGCCGACAAGGGCACAAGTACGAAAGAAAGATTTTTAAGGGCCAAGGGCCAATTTTACAAGCAAGTATGAAAGAAAGTGGTTTTTTAAGGGCCTGGGGCCGAAAACACTAAGCAAGAGCATATGCATAATTCATGAGCACGCATATGAATCAGTTATCAAGTTTTCTTTCTTCCGTGATTAAGCAAGCATAAGTCAAGAGCATGATTTAAGTTTTACGTTTTTCCCTTACTGAGTCTTTTTGACTCACGTTTTTAAAATTGTGTCATTCCAGATGTATCAGGTGAAGAGAGTCAGGAGGACTACCTGACCTAGATGCCCAAGATGTTAAGTTTCGCATTTTGTTGATAGTGACATGAGTGTCACTAATTGGGTTCTAATATGTTCTAAATATTTGTTTTGTATGAATTTAATGAGAACCCTGATTATGTAAGTATTTGCTCAAACCCCTCGTGATCCTGTACGTTTCCGCCGTAATCAAGTAAGAATATAAGTAAGAACGCTGGAGCCATCCGGGGGATAGCTCGCGGCTGTCACGGTCCCTGCGGGATGCCGTTCGGGGCGTGACAATTAATTGAGGTTTAAAGTCCAAGTTAAGATTTAATCGTGATTAATTTATTAATAGTTTAATATAAGGTTTTAATGGAGTACATGTAATAATAAGAGACTTAGGTTTAATTCTAAATCCGTGGGTGTTAATTAAACCCTAATCGAGGCATGTACATGGATATATATATATTATATTGCAATAAAAATATTAATGATTTAATAAACTAAGTTTTGAATATTAGTAAAGGAAAAGAATAAATAAAATATCTTAAAGGATTAAATGAATTTCAGTGATATATATATATATATCTTTGGTTGATGACCGATTTCAAAAATGCAAATATTTAATGATTACGTACTATTTCTTAAAGTCTAAGAAATATTTGAATCGCTTGTAGGTGATCCACGTGTCTTGTACACTATCAAAGAAGACCAAGTGTAAGTGGATTAGTAAGTGGACAGTAAGTGTTCGTTTTTTTAAAAACTGGAATGACACACTGCACCGTTTCATAAGCAAGCATGGGATTTTGATCAAGCATGACATAACATGTGCATTGCATGAATTTTTCAAAGAGAATGTTTATGCAATGATTTTTTTGGAAAGACTATGAAAGTTTTATGAAACGATAAGTTAAGTTAAGGGGCACTGGTCGGTACCGTACCATCAAGATGGACTCCCATACCGAAGGACGAATGCGAGAAGGATGGGTGAATCCACGAGGCTGTGCAACCACACTGAAGGACATTGAGAAGGTGTGGGCCTCCAAGGGTCAAGTCTAGCCACTGAAGGACGAATGCGAGAAGGTGCGCTAGCTGACCATATGTAAGGTCCCCAAGGGAATTCGGGGACGGTTCCAAAGGGAACGCACAACCCTGACTTCAGGGGTTAAATGGAGCGAGCCCACAAGTAAAAGATATGAAATGGTTATGAAAAGGGCAAGAGTGGCACAAGTATGAATAAGTAATTTTCAAGGGCCTGGGACCGAATTTAAGCAAGAGCATACGCATATTCATGACATGCATGTGCATCACTTATCAAGTTCTTTCTTCCATGATTAAGCGAGCATGAGTCAAGCAAGCATAAGTCAAGAAGCATGTTTCAAATTTATGTCTTTCCCTTACTGACAGTGTGTTTGTGGTGTAAAATTTTAATGTTGTTAAAATTTTAGGTATTGGGTTTAGTGAAAAAGTGAAGAGAGAGATAATTTTTTATATTTTTTGTAGTGAATAGTAGTGATTTGATGGGGGAGAGAGAGATTATATTGTAATTTTTTATTGTGTTAAAATTTTAGAATGTGTAAAATTTTAAGACGCAAACGTAGCCTGAGTCTTTTTGACTCACGTTTTCAAAATTGTGTCATTCCAAATGCCACAGGTGAAGAGAGTCAGGAGGACTACCTGACATAGAAGCACAAGAAATATGTTCTAAATTTTGATGATAGTGGCTTGAGCGTCACTAGTTGGCTTTTAATATGATATATATGTTTTGTATGAAAACTTAATGAGAACCCTGATTATGTATGATTTAGCTCGAATCCCTCGCGATCATGTATGTTTCCGCCGTAAGCACGTAAGTATATAAGTAAGAACTCTAGAGCCATCCGGGGGATAGCTCGCGGCTGTCACGGTCCCTGCGGGATGTCGTTCGGGGCGTGACAGTGACGGTCATTCAGTTTATGGACTGATCTATTGCCAAAATAGAAGATGGATCGCCAACTATCACAACTTCAATATTTTAATTATTTTTTATTTATTAACTCATACATTTATATACAATTGTTGCAGCATACAACATGCCAATCGGCCCATAAACTATCGATCGAGCGCAGTGGACGGCATCATTTTCAATGCACTTACTGATCGATCAAGTATTATTGGTGATCATTCGGTCGAAAAATATAGCGGAAATTTTACAGCTGACATGGCGATCGATCAGAAATTATCAAGCTTCAAGAACGAGAGTGCCCTAAGGTCGTGGGTGAAGAGCAAAAACACACCCACGTCACGCCCCAATGCTATCCCGTAGGGCCAGTGACAGTCGCGAGCAATCTCGAAGGAAAGCCCCAGCGAACTTAATCATACACACATCGGAATAGAATCGAGAGAGAGACGGGCCAAAACTCATCAATTTAACTTTCATATTAGATCCCAAAAGAAGGGTAGTAACATAATTACATAACACATAACTTTACATAACCTAAGTGACAGACCACATCGGTCAACAGTCACCAACAAAATACATTAAGGTCATTTCTCTCAAGACAGGTAGTCTTCCTGACTTTCTTCACCTAAAACATCTGGAACGATACATTTTTGAAAACTGTGAGTCAAAAGACTCAGTAAAGGAAAATGTAAACTTGTAAACATGAACTTATAGCTTGAGCATGAAAATCACGAGTAAACGTAAATCTTGATGTGCATGCATGCTTAATGGATATGCACATGCTCTTAAACTTGAAAACATGTCCTTGTACTTAAAATGACACATGGTCCTTGAAAGGTATTCTCTTCTCGAATTGTGGGCTACATATGCTCCATTTACCCCTAAAGTCAGGGTTGTCCTTTCTCGTTGGAACTGTCCCCTATTTCTCTTGGGGACATTACATCTGGTCGAGCTAGCCCACATTCTCGCATTCGTCCTTCAGTGTGGCTAGACACAACCCTTGGAGGTCCACACCTTGTGAGACCCCAACTTTTTCTATCCTTGTAAAAGAATTATGACTCCTTAAGCTGTGTCCTAAATATGGAGAAAGGTAGGTATAGGGGAATTAATCTAAGGATATGTCTAGGTGAATATTTCCCCTAGCACTTTGTGCATCTATATTGTAATTGAATTGATATGTTGTTTGTAGTTTGACAATATTGAAATTGAGCATTTGGGGACTTAGTTGAAATAATTGGAGGATCACAATTAGGGTGTTGGAATAAGAAGATTTTTCTTAGCACCCTGTTTTTAAGTAACATTGCGCTCGATCAGCAGGCAACATGCGCTCGAGCGGCCTTAAGGAAATATGATGGACAGTGTCTTGTCGTTTGTCCAACGCTCGACAGGTGCTCGAGCGGCCCTTGGGAATTCTACGCAGTGAATTAGACAGTAAGTTAGCGCTCGGCCGGTGCTCGACTGGCGCTCGAGCGGGACCAGTTAAAATTCCATATATGATGAATTTGGAGTCCCAATGGGAGATTTGTGAACCCTAACATTGAGGAAAGTTGTATAAGCTTAGTTAAGAAATTTATTGAGGTTAAGATGGTGGAAAGTCGATAGACATTAGCCCAGACATGGTATGATGTAAAGTATCGAGTAAGGGATAGTGTAAGGATTATATTGAGGATATCTGTATGGATAATTAATTTCAAGTTGTGTTTAGGGGGATTTTTCCCCTAACGTTTTTATGAGTTTTAAGCTAAGATCTGACTGTGTTATTAATTGCCATTAGATTTGAGCAATTGAGATTGATGAAATTGTTTTATTAATGGAAATTGTCCCTAAGTTACAAGATTTGGAAATATTTTAATTAGGGGCTTTAGCCTTGGAAATATGAGAATCCTTGGAACAATGATGAGGAGACATATTAGAGTTATTTGTGGAGTGGCAGGAAAAGAAAATAAAATTTTCTTTGGGGGCAGAAGAGGAAAGAAGAGAGGAGATTGAGGGATAAAAAGGGGAAATAGGGGGAAAGGGCAATTTGCCTTTTTCCTTTCCCCCAATCTCTCCCGTATAAGCACCCCCCCCCCAAATTGAAAAGCCATTTTGCCCTAGCTCCCACCGAAGAAGAGAAGAGAAGAGAAGAAAGAAAGAAGAAGAAGAAGAGAAGAGAAGAAAGAAAGAAGAAGGAGAAAAGAAGAAGAAGAAAGGAAGAAGAGAAAGAAAGAGAGAGAGAAGGAGGTGAGTGTTATGGCCGGCCAAGCCATACCCATTTTCACCTATGTTCTCTTTTTCTTTTGAATGGTTGTTGTGATGGTTGTGTGTTGTTAGATTTCTCCTTGAGATTCATGTGTTTTCTTTGAATAAAATGTAGATCTAGTGAGTTTTAGAGAGTTGTATGGATTGTGCACAAAACCATGGAGAATGTGGTTAGATCTGGGAATTTATAAACCCAAGAGAAACCAACTTGCATACTAGGTGTTTGATAAAAGACCAAATGGAGCGAAATAGATGCAATAACATTTGTTCTAGTAATGAAATCATTGTTTTTGGTTGGAAGTTTTGAGTTGTATGTGTAAAATAGAAGTCTGGAAATGAGGTTATATGAGGAGAGCAGTTGGGGCAAAATTTCGTGAGTGTTGGATGTATTGTGTGTGTTTTGTGTCTGAAATATGGACTGGTGCTCGACAGGCGCTCGAGCACCCTTCATGGATTATTAGTGCAGTAAGTTCACGCTCGACCAGCGCTCGAGCGTCCTTCGAACAATTTTACAGAGGCTTAGCGCTCGACTGACGCTCGACCAGCGCTCGAGCACCCCTTAACATTTTTATACAGAGGCTTAGAGCTCGACCGGCGCTCGAGCGGCTTCTTTGAATTTCACGAAATCTTTACTAAGTTTCTAAGTGTCCTATTGACCTATTAGAAGACCCTACTAGGTTTTTCACTTAAGAAAATACCTTGTGGTGTAAGATCACCAATTAGAAGTCAAGGATATGGATGATTTTGTATGATGAAGTATGTGTATGACGAAGTATGAGATATTGAACGAGGAATAAGGACAATTTTGTATGATGAAGCGTGAGTAATTGATTGATTACTCTATACGTCTAGTAAACCTATGAATAACAATAGTATGATCCAATTGTAGGTAAATGGACATTCAACCCACAAGCAACCGAAGTAAGAAGAGCTTACGTTGGTAAGTGAAAATTGTAAGTGAAAACTTACTTGTTACGAAAACTGGAATGATACGCAACATGTTTTTATGAACAAGCATAACATGTTTATAACCAAGCATGACAAGTTATTTCTCAACAAGCATGACATAGTATACGTATTTGCATGAAAGCATGAAAGAAGTTTATGTGCAAATGAAAACATGAAAGTTTTATGAGATCAAGAAAGTTTTATGAGATATTTGTCATCAAGCATGACACGTCATGAGCATTTGCATGATTCTCTTAAAGAAAAAGAAAGTTTTGCGCAATTGAAAGTATGAGAAGCACATTATGATAAGTTGATTACTCATCATCAAGCACGACATGAATACATCATGATCATTTGCATTCATTTTTCTCATAAGAAAGGAGAAATTTTATGCAAATGAAAGTACCATTTTTATGCTACTTTATGACAAGTTAGTTAATGAACCCAAGTCGGTCGGTACCGTACCAAGTCAAGAAGGTGCATCCATTCCGAAGGACGTTTACGTGAAGGATGGATGTCACCTAAGGCACCCATACCGAAGGATGCTTGCAAGAAGGATGGGTAGCCCAGGAGGTTGTGCAATCACACTGAAGGATGCTTGCAAGAAGGTGTGAACCTCCGAGGATCGTGTCTAGCCACTGAAGGACGAATGCGAGAAGGTGTGCTAGCTCGACCATATGTAGGGTCCCCAAGGGAAATAGGGAACAGTTCCAACGGGAACGCACAACCCTGATGTTAGGGGTAAATAGCGGGCAAGTAGCCCATCAGTTAATAATTGGAATGATTTTCCAAAAGCAAGAGATTTTTAAGTATAAATGATGTTTTCAAGAGCAAGTGCATGTGCATATGCAATCATGAAGCATACACGTGCATCAAAATTCATGATCATGCATGAATTGCATAAGTTTACATGATATTTCAAGATCAAGTGCATGCTATGATTTTAAGTTCATTATGATTTCAAGTTCATGATGATTTCAAGTTTAAGTGCATGCTTACGATTTCAAGTTCAAGTGCATGCTTACGATTTTAAGTTCATAATTATGAGTTCAAGAACAAGTTCATGGTTTCAAACTCACGATTTCAAGTTCATGTTTCTAAACCATGATTTCAAGTCCATGTTTTAATTATAATTCCTTACTGAGTCTTTCGACTCACAATTTTAAATTGTATTACTCCAGATAACGTTTCAGGAGGGGAAATCTAGAAGAGGAACCGACGGGAATGACCTCTTGTCTTTTGTTGTTCATTAGAGGATTCAAGATGTATTATAAAGATGTTATGAGTAGGTCAATGTGAAGAGGATTTGATGGAATCCCTTAGATCATGTACTTCATCTGTGCAGCCATGCGATGTCATTAAGACGCTTGCTCTATTTCGAGGAAGTCGTTTTGGGTAAGTTGAAGTCATAGTAAATCTCTTGGGCCCGTCTCTCTCAGTTGTTTGTATAAAAAAAAAATCCGCTGCAAGATTAAGAGTAAACGCTGGAATATTCATTGAGTGGATGTTCGCGGCTGTCATTAACCCCCTTCGGGCTAGCGTTCGGGGCGTGACACACCTTCTCGCATTCGTCCTTCAGTGTCGTTGCATTTACCTCTAGGATCACCCATCCTTCTCGCATTCGTCCTTCAGTATAGGTGTCTTTCTTGATGGTGTGGTACCGACCAGAGCCCCTTAACTTAACATAAAACTTTTACATATTCATTTGCATAAAAACCTCTTTTAGAAATATGCAAATACTCGTGTAATATCATGCTTGCTTGTGATGCCATGATTGTTCATAAAAACCATGATGTGTAGCATTCCAGTTTTTGTAAAAATGTAAGTTTCTACTTACTTCCACTTACCTTGGTCTTCTTTGAGTCTCAGTATGAAGTTCGCCTACAAGCGATTCAAATACCTCACTTAGACGCTTAGGAAATTAATCACATAGAAATTCAAAGAAATACCTATAATTGTTTCGGTTTTCCAAAAGTACTTATCTTTGAAAATACGATTTCATTTACAAAAGATTACTTTAACTAGCTTTCATAAAACACTTGAAGAGAAGCAATTAAACACATGCATAAAAAATCTCCAATAAGATTGCTGATTGGATCACTATATATATCACACTTATAATCACTTAGGTATAATGATTCTTCCCATCAACATCATTGATTCTAAAACCTATTTGTGAAATTCAGCAACATCATTTCATTCTAAGAATTCTAAGCCCAAAAAAGCAACTTATAATGTGTCTATCTAAATTTTCCTTGTTCTAAACCTTACCAAACCTAATGTCCATCAAACTCCACCAACTTATCCTCATTTTTCTCTCATAGACTTGCTGTTTTAATCAACTTCATCAATATACTTCTTAACAGCAAATAACCCTTAAGAAAACTTAACAAAAAGTATAACCAATGATCAAGGGCAGCAGCCTACTCGACTCTAAAGAACCCTATTTATCATTGACATAATTCCAATAAGCTATCATAGTCTAATTCCACTTGCCCTTAGGTTAATGACACTGCTCGAACCCTATATACACCCTAAACCTTCATGTTTTCATTTCCAAGACCTAGGTTTTCATTAGATACATCATAACACATAATATCAAGGATCTTAACTTCAATTTCTATATGCACCTAGTTCATTTCTATTTAAACAAGCTAGCCTATTTTCAACCCTAGCTTGAACAAAATCGTGGCTATCAATGACCCTTATCTATCTTAATCACATGCATGGATAGCAATGTACTCATTTTATCACTTTACCACCACTAACCGGTCCATACCTTAACACTACTAACTTGGTTTCATGCTTAGTCTATTCGGCCAATATCAATTGCCACTAACCTACATGGAAGATTATTTCTCCATGATTTTAACTAACATTAAATATCATTAATCTACCTCAAATCATAAACACTATTTCATCTAATGAGGTCACAAAATTCAGCATAACAACAACCTATACACATGCATAACATCATCTCCAATATTTGAACCAAGACACCACTTCTTAGCCCAAAACCGTGGCTTTAATCCCTTCCTCCATCAACAACAACTTCACAACCATAACTCAAACAATCACAACCTAATCAGATCCAATATTCATACATTTACAAAGGAAAAAGAACACAAGACATTCGGCCAAGACAACAAGTCCATTCCTTTTGAGACAATCAATTCCTAACTTACCTTTCCAATGCTGGACACAAATGCTGATTAGGGAAATACCTAGCATAAGGATACCCAAGGTCAGAATCTAGGAAAGAAAAGAGAAAGGAGATGATCATGCAAAGAGGAAATCAGATTCCTTTACCTCCTCCTCCTTCTATCTTACTCGGCCAACACCAAAACCTCACTCTCTCGGCTTCTCTCACTCTACCACCTCTTGTGTGACTGAAAAGGGCTAAGATGAGAGCAAGCAAGGTGCTGATAAGGCTGAAAATAATATGTGGAGGATGGGTTACTGGAAATAGCGTGAGAAAAGGGAAGGGAAACTTTGGAGAAGTGAAGAGGTTCAGCTAGAGAGAAAATGGGTGCAATGAAGTGAGCTAAAATGAAATGAAAGAACCAAGTGAGCTGAGTGAGAGAGAGGTACGGAGGAGTGAAGTGCAAAAGAAGGCAGCATGAACCTAGCCTAAATGGTGAGAAAAGGGGAGAGAATTGCCTTAGGTTGTATCGTTTTTTGCCATTGGTTGATATGGCCGGTTGATTATGGCTTTTGTCTTTTCTCCTTCACTTCCATTTATCTCTTTGTCTCCTTAACTTAAGCCCTTCACGTGAATCACCCAAAAAGCCACTTCAGCCCTCTCTTGCCTTTCACGTGAATATCTTCTCTTGACTTTCATTTTTCTATTTTTTTCATTTTTCTTTTCTCTTATTACATGGACTACTTTATAAGCACACTAACTTATCTATATTAAACTATTCTATAAGCACACTATCTTATCTCTATTAAACTATTCTATAAGCACACTAACTTATCACTTAATTCTCCTAATGAGGCTTAAGACTAAATGGAGATTAAGGTTACATAACAAAGACATGAAATAATGTACATGCACAAACATAGGATTTCACAACTATAAATTAATATGTAATGAATTTTACTTTAAGAATTTCAGCAACAATAAAAATAAAATACACCCAAAAATTCTTGGCATTTAATTTCATAAATCATGGTAGCATAATAATAGGCCAATGAAAACATTTATTCATAAAGAAAATCTACCTTGAGAAATTCGGCCATGACAAATTATTCTAACATAATTTCACATCATAATGAAAATACTTTAAGGAAAACTTATAGTTCAAAATATCATAACCAACATAACATCTTACATTGGCCAAACAACGGCCCCTTGAATTTAATCCAAAACAAATACATAGAGCAAATAGAAAAATTAAATACAGGGTCTCACACACGACAAGGAGGAGACGACACCCTACGTCCATGGGCTATTTCCTCTCAAACCTCATCCCAAACACCGTCCCTTTGGTGGGGAGAGTGTTTAGAATCATTTAAGCATAAGCTTAAACTCAAATTCATAGGTTTTTTAACCGAGTGAATATTGAGAAATTTGGGCAAAATTTGTTAGATTTTTGTGGGGATTTGGTGCGTTTTGGTGTTGATTTTGTGCAAGAGGTATGTCACTCAACCTACACTATGATTTAGGAATGATTTGGTTGGTTATTTATTGATTTATTTTATTTGGGTATTTGTGGGTATTGTGGATATGATTTATTATGATTAGAGCATATTAGGGTGTCTTTTATATGTCCAATAGAATTGGTTTCGCATGAAGATGATTTGAGAGTGTTTTGGGTGAAGATTTGAGGGTGTTGGGTGGTTTGTTCGAATTTTTGCATTATGGGTCAAATACGATCGATCACCACATTGGCCGATTAATCATCTGTTAGATGGATGAGAGATGATCGATCGACTGTGTTTGGACGATCAATCGTCTATACTTCCTTGATCGATCGAAAAATTTACCGATCGATCGATATTTAATGCATATATTGATTATTGATGTGTAGCATTTATACTCTTTACATGTTTGATTATTAAAGTGTTTGAGTTCTGAAAATGAATCATGAAGTTTGAGAAGCATGAAAGATGACTATATAAGTGTTTTTGACTTGTTTTGTTTGGGTTTACTTTTGGGCTATAATATGTGTAACCCTAGACCATTTAAGGGTTAAGACATGATAAATATACATTTATCACGTAATAACCCTTCAATTGTCCAAAATATGGACAGTTTGAGATTGTGTATTTGGGGTTAGACGAGTTTGGTATTTGTGTCCAATCCAGTCTTGGAGAAAGTTCAATATCATCTACCATTTCTCTTTTAAGTATTATACTAATAGAATTGGTGTATGACGTCATACAACTATTGTTGAAGACGTCAACGCCAACGCTGGTGCGTGTACTTGGGGACTGGGGGAGATGCTGCCGAATTTTTTCAAGTATGGATGGACACAAGTCAAACTGACGTTCAACTCCGAATGCTTTAGTCAAGTTCCAATGAAGCGATGTTTATGAGTTTTTAATGTCATGTATTATTTTAAATTGGCGGCGATGGAAAAGAGTTGAGTTTATGAGAAAAATTAGTTTCGTGATAAGTATGTTGAGGGGGTCCATAGGTTTGTTAGTATGGATACTAGTTATGTAGAATCTCGGGGTCCGATCAGATATCTGTATCGGAAGTGAAGAAATGTAGTGTTTCATGTGTTGGGTATTCAACTTTCTAAAAAATCTGAGTCAAGAGTCCAGTGCAAGCTTAGTGATGAGGATTTAAAGGGATATAGCTCTAACGATGATGGAGAAATGTTAACCGATGTTCGTGTTTGGTTAAATGGTATGGCAGGGGTTGAAACGGAGAACCATAACATTAGGAAAACTCACACTTCGGGACCGATGGCTTTGATACCATTGGGTAAGTTATAGGAAGGGGCAGTGGTTGAATTGTATCCTAAATGTAGCAAGTTTAGTAAGTTGTCATTTATGGTTCAGCTGTTGCAAAGTTGGAGAATAAGTTGTCAGTTAAGGCATTTCATACGGTGTTCCAGTTTATTAGGGATGCATTGCCAGTGGGGGAGATTACCGAGGTCGTGTTACGAGTCGAAACAATTTTGAAATGGTCATGGGTTTAGTTACAATAAGATCCATGCATGTCAAAATGATTGTATGTAGTTTTAGAAGGAGAATAGTGAGTTAGACAGATGTTTGGTATGTGGGGTGTCTCAGTAGAATTCAAAGATGACTTGCGCGAGCGAAATCCTAAGAAGGTGTTGCGTCATTTCCCTTTAATCCCTAGACTTAAACGTTTATTTACCTAAAAAGATATGGATCAGAACATGACATGACATAAGGAATAACGGGTTGACGATGAGGACAGTATAAAGGATCCTGTAGATTCATTGGCTTGGAAGACTTTTGATAAGGACCATGGTTGGTTTGCTCAAAATGCCCGCAATGTCTACCTTGGTCTTGCTCCGGACGAGTTCAATTAGTTCAGAACATGAGCAACGCGTATTATATTTGTCCAATAATTATTTCGCCACATCGCGACACGTGTCCTACTAGCTCTGATGAGTCAAAAGGCTACTCCGACCACAAGATGACACCTAGCCACCCCATGCAGCTGCTGAGCATGCCTATGGCCAGAATTCTCCTATAGCCTTGATGAGTTGCCGCTTAGGTCCACCGATTGCTGACACCTTGAGCTACCTAGGTCCTAGCCTTTTCTGTCATGCTTTTTGCATCTAATTGTCATGCTTCTAGCTTTGATTTGTCGTGCTTCCTAGCCATCACAGGTGTCACTCTCTAGGGCACCAAAATTCTCCTTGATTAATGGCTAAGTTTGCTAATTGCAACACTAATCCTCTGATGATAGCGTAACAACCTATTTGCTTCAGAAAAATAAAAAGTCTCCAAATTTAAACCATAACCTCGTGGATGATCCCACAACATATTAAAAGAATAAAAGCGTCCTACTTGCTTAAAAAATTGTATTGATCCAATACGTGCTCCTCAATTTCCTGAACAACAACTCAGTTGCATTTAAACTCCAATTCTCATTTAATCATGTCGTATTAAATAATCCTCCGCACTCCGAAAAAATCAAGGTTTTAAACTTAGTATATGACGTATTAAATAATCTCATTTAGTCACTAAGTACCCCTAATGCACTACCAATTACAAAAAACGTGTCATAGACAATATGCATAGACATGTCACTTGTTGGCAAATCAAACATCTACTAACAAATTCAGCTATTTCTCTTTTCATGCCTAACCACCAAAACTTTTCTTTCAAATCTTGGTACATCCTTGTGGAACTTGGATGCATTGAATACTTTGACCTATGAGCTTCCTGTAATATTAGTTCCCTAATCTCCTTGTTTTCTGAAACGACTATTCTTTCTCTAAAGTATGTCAATCCATCATTCTTAACCATTACCTGTGATTTTGAATCCACAAGTTCTTTAACTATTGGGTCTTGAGCTTGCCCAACCTTAATCTGATGTAGTAATGTAGATTGAATTGTTAATGCATTTAACTATTTCACCTTCTCATCCAAAATTAATTCAATCTCATTCCTTTCCATATCATTTGCCAATAAAAGAGACAACTTCTAACTCATTTCCTTTCCTTCATAAATTTCCCACTCAAGGCATCTGCTACAACATTTGCCTTTCCATGATGATAATGGATAGTACAATCATAGTCCTTGATTAACTTCGAACCATCTCCTTTGTCTCATATTTAATTCCTTCTCAGTAAAGAAATATTTCAAACTCTTATGATAGTGCCTCCAAAGTTTTAGTACAAAGACTACCACTGTTAATTGTAAATCATGAGTAGGGTAATTCTTCTCATGAGTCTTAAGTTTTCATGATGTATAAGCAATAAATTTTCCTTCCTGCATCAATACCTTTCCTAAACATGTTCTTGAGGCATCAGTATAAATAACATATACTTTTGATTCCTTTGGTAAAGCTAAAATAGGTGCAGTAATTAGTCTTTTCTTTAACTCCTAAAAACTTTGCTCACACTCCTCTGTACATATAAATTTAGTATTATTTTTTGTCAATGTGGTCAGAGGTGATGCCAATTTCGAAAATCCTTATACAAATCTACAATAATATCTAGAAAATCCAAGAAAACTTCTAATGTCATGAACTGTAGTAGGTCTCGGCCAAGTGTAAACTGCCTCTACTTTTCTAGGATCAACTGATATACCCTCACTCGAGATAATATGTCCTAGAAATGCTACTTCCTTTAACCAAAAAATCGAATTTAGCATTTAAAAGTTCATCCCTCAACCTTAGCAATGCCACCCTTAAATGATTCTCATGCTCTTCCTTACTTCTAGAGTATCAATATATCATCAATGAACACTACCACAAAATGATCTTGAAAATCTCTAAATACTCTATGCATCAAATCCATAAATGCAGCAGGAGCATTGGTTAATCCAAAAGGCATTACCAGAAACTCGTAATGTCCATATCTGGTACGAAAAGATGTCTTTGGAATATCTTCCTTTTTGATTCTCAATTGATGGTATCCTGACCTAAAATCAATCTAAGAAAATATTTTAGCACCATTGAGGTGATCCAACATCATCAATTCTAGGTAAATGATACTTATTCCTAATAGTCACCATATTCAATTCCCGATAATCTATGCACATTATTTTTTACAAAGAACATGGAGCACCCCAAGGTGAAACACTAGGTTGAATATATCCTCTTTGCAATAAATCTTATAGTTGTTCCTTTAATTCCTTTAGTTCAGCTAGTGTCATCCTATATGGATCTTTTTGACAAAGGTGCAGTGTCTGGTACTAATGAAATTTCAAAATCAAGTTCTGTTATCAGTGGTAGTCCGAGTAGTTCTTCAAGAAAAACATATTAATACTCACATATCAATGGTATGGTTTCTAACTTCTTTTCTTTCTCCTAAACTCCAGCAATTGAAACTGGAAAAGCATGAGCTCCATTAACAACACTTTTCCAAGCTTTCAATGCAGATATTAATCGTACATGAGGAAATTCATTGATAGGTATGGCAATCATTTTTTGGCATTCCTAAACTGAATTCTTTTTTTTTTCCAGGTACAAGTAAACTTAATTCCTTTGCATGACAATCTAATGTTACACAATAACTAGATAATCAATCCATGCTAATGATCACATCACACAATAACTAGATAATCTTCATCCCCCTATTCCCATTGGAAACTTTTTGATCTTTTTGGTACACATACTATATATTCCCAAAGGAGTTACCACATCAAGTCTCACAAATAAGGGTTCTATCAATAATCCAAGTCTATTTACGCAACTTTGTGAAATAAAAGAATGTGTAGCGCTAGTATCAAATAACACAGTTACTAATCCACAAGAAAGGGAAAAAGTATTTGTCACCACATTTTCATCCTACTCTGCTTCTTCTATGTTCAAAGCAAACACTCTTGCTGGTCAAGTTCCCCTCTGCTGATTACAAAGGTTATTACCAAGATTTCCTCTTGGATTGTTACCAGGGTTAGTAACTTGATTACCACATGCATTTTCAGGGAATCCTTTACAATTTCTAGCAAAATGACCTAACTTTCTACAAGTAAAACATACTATCCCTGCAGCATTAGAACCAATTCTTTTATCCCCTTGCCCGTTGCCACTATTTCCATGATTCTCTCTTCCTCTATTTCCTAATGACTCTCCTGTAAAGTACGTTCCACAATTGAGGCTCTATCAACCAATTGCTGAAAAATTCTCAAACTTATGGCAACAGATTCTATCCTTAATACGAGACTACAAACCTCTCTCAAACTTACGGAATTTCTTACCCTTGTCAGGAATCAAATATAAGGCAAATCTAGATAATTCTATGAATTTAGTGGCATACTCAGCTACTGACCTTGTAAACTCTTGGGCTTTCGCCTCTCTGATCATCTCAAGAAAATATCAATCTAAAAAGTACTTCTTAAATTGCTCCCAAGTCCACTCAATCTCCACGAGTCCCTTCTTGGCTTGCCACCACCTTTTGGTTTCTCCTTCCAATTGATTTGTGGCATATGATATCAATTGATCATTCGTGCATTCTAACACTTGCATCAATTCCTCAATATTCTTAAGCCAATTTTCAACCACTAAGGTTTTCGTACCTCCTTCATAACTAGGGGGATGGTGCTTGGCAAACTTATCAAATGAGCTTCCTTCATGCACGTTCTCCCCTCCTCTATCTCTACTCCTTCTACCTGTCATTTATCTCTTGTAATACAAGGGTAGGTTATAAACTCCAAAATCATCACAAGTCAATACACAATATTATTCCTACGATCATAATATGCATACTAATGAGATGGTGCTTTTACTAATACTCTCATCATATACAAATGAACATAGCTATTTAAACCGAGGTTGCGGCCAATGGGAGGATCGACAAAGTAAAAAGATATTAAGAAAAACACAAGTAGGACTTTTTATTAATACCGAGGTATTACAAAAGAGGACCAACTTTCTATAATGTACATACTAAAGTACAAAAAGGAAAGACTACAGCAGAAAAACTAAGAAAACAGAAGATCTGTAATCCTCGTCATCAGTATCATCCAGGTCTGAGATGTTGACATAGGTATCCGAGTGCGGAGTAATCCACCTATGGCCTCGCCCTTCTATCAGAACCTCAGGTCACGTGTGACACATACACGAAAAAGTTAACTCCGGAGTGATAAAGCAATGTTGAATGGCCTTTGGTGAACTAACCTAAATAAGCCTCAAACATCTGCTAAAGAAAATATTTAAAAAATAATGGTGAGTCCAAATGACTCAGTAAAGCCAACAGTTAGTTAACCTGAATAGCAGATACAAAAACAAAATATTGAAGAAACCCGTTCAACAATAAAATCATAACGGAATACGAAAATAAATAAAAAGATTCAGTTTCTTTAAAATGAACTTTTCAATTCTCAATCACCACAACTCTCACTCCAAGAGTTAATCACTTGGCCAGAGTGACTGGTTAAAAGTAACCTCCGTATCATTGTAGCAGTACTCCCAGGGCACAATACGGTCTCAAACTTCCATAATGGGTTATCCTAACAAAGGATCTTTCCGCGTACGACGAAGAGGCCAGAATGTCACAAAAAAGTGAATGCATTCTTTTGTGCACAATAATGTCATGCCTTCACAGTATGCATGTCTCATGTCAACGCCTATACATATCATTCATGATATGCAACACCTTAACCACACTTGAACATCAATATATTTCTTCCCAATGTACGAGTTAAGTATGCATGCCTCATATCAATACTCATACATCTCATTTATGATATGCAACACCTTAACTCGTTTCCATCATCGTAATATTATAAAACATTTCTTAGAGAAAATTGTTATGAAGAGAAAAACAACACTTTGATTTCTCAGTTAAAAACCAGATTAATTAGTACATAGAAAATACTAATTTTGACATAAAAAGTATTAAAATCAGGAGTATTTCAAAAGAAATATGTTCAAGCTTTGAAAAAGAAATTTTGAAAGAAATTTTGAAAAGAAACAAATCAAAGTTGAAAACACTGTGAAAACGAATCGAACTTTGAAAATGGTACTATTTCAAAAAGACGAGCTTGTTCTTTGTAAAGAACAGGAAGAACATCAAGATTATGAATAACATAAACAACATCAATAGATGCTAGAATAAAAAATACAAAAGATTCACAAATCATCTTGAAAACTTTTGAATTGAAATCAAAGATACTCAAGCTAAATTTTACCACTAATTGAGCCGGATCTTCACTAATCTTCACTAAGCGATTTTCTCCTTTTTGCTTCTACTTCCTTTCTCTTCTAATCTCAAGTTTAACTCACAAATCTTTCAGATTGCATGGTATAAGTTTAAACGGTCTGACCCCCTCTATTTATTACCAAGCTTGTTTCGTCCCATCGCATCACGTGTCCTACTAGCTCCGATGAGTCAAAAGGCTACTCTAACCACAAGATGACACCTAGCAACCCCAAGCACCTGCTGAGCATGCCTATGGCCCGAATTCTCCAATAGCCTTGATGAATCGCCGCCTAGGTCCACCGATTGTCAATACCTCGAGCTACCTAGGTCCTAACCTTTTTGTGTCGTGCTTCTAGCTTTGATTTGTCATGCTTCCTAGCCATCATAGGTGTCACTCTTTAGGGAAGCCAAAATTCTCCTTAATTAATGGCTATGTTTTGCTAATTGCATCACTAATCCTTTGATGATCGCTAAACAACCTACTTGCTTCCACTAATCGACCTACTTGCTTCAGAAAAATAAAGTCTCCAAATTAAAAACATAACCTCGTGAATGATCCCCCAACATATTAAGAGAATAAAAATCATAGGGTTCTGTTTTTGAGAAAAAAACGTCCTACTTGCTTAAAATTTTTTATTAATCCAATACGTGCTCCTCAATGTCCTGAACAGCAACTCAGTTGCATGTGAATTTCAATTCTCATTTAATCATGTCCTAATCAAAATTTTGAACTTAGTATATCACATACTAAATAATTTCATTTAGTCACTAAGTATCCCCTAATGCACTACCAATCACAAACAAGATGTCATAGAAAATATGCATGTGATGTTTAAAAGCTCGGGGTATGAAAGTCAGGAATTGCACTGTTAAATTTGCCGAAAGATGAAATGGCAGGGATAACTGACACGTCGATTGACATACCAGCGCGTTAAGGCTTCTAATAAGTGGGTTGTGGATGTTTCCAAAGGCCTAACCTAGTTTTGTAAGTAAGAGGGAAGGCCCATGGGCTAACCTAATCTCTGCTAAGTCAAGGCCCCTTCTGATTAAAATCAAGGCCCGGTTGAAGCATGACCGCACGATGGATCTCAAGGAACCAATGCTCAGGTGCCAAGCCCTGGATTGGGCCCCTTAAGAGAGAGAGAGAGAGAGAGAGAGAGAGAGAAGATGAGAAGAAGAGAAATAAGAAGGAAAAAGAGGAGTAATATGAACAGACTTGAGCAAGACAAAAGTAGATATTATTAATGAAGCAAGAGAAGATCGTCATAAGCTACATAAAGATGAAAAAAGTAGTACAACTCGTAGAATTCGCAGCAAGCAGCATAGAGGTGGTGGCAAAGCTAAGGGTGGTCATTCTACAAAGCTGGCCAGTCCCCATGTGGATCCGAATGGAAGCACGAGTCCTCTAGTAGGTGGAAATATTTTTCCAAACAGGGACCAATATCTGTGTTCCTATAGTAAGCCCTGAAAACTTGAAGAATCTCTGACCTCATTCTGTGAAATGTCTGAAGCGTTAAAAAAGCTATGCGGGCATGAAGTATGCTCAGACTGTGGGGTATATCAACTCCAATGAGAGCACGAGTAATGCATTCAGCTTAAGTCCCCTGAAGCTGCCATACTCGAGATGAGGATGTTCATAGCCGATCTAGCATAATGGTGACTGTGCAACTGATAAATCAGCACTCCCTTAAATCCCTTTAGGAACAAGACCTCAGGGTTCTTGCTCGAGAAGAAGCGTTGGACACCCTATATGCAGTAGTGATAGCTCACGGCAAGAAGTGTTGGAGGCCCTATCGCGAAGAATCTCTGACCTCATTCTTACTCAAGGTTCTTACTCGAGAAGTGACGGTTAAGCTGCAGGAAGGATCGATTCATACTACTGCCATGATTAAAATATTCTCTTGGACTCCGCGGATCAGCCAGTAGAATAGGGGGCTACTGGTGGAGAAGGAATTTTTCCTCCTATAAAAGCTCATAACCAGAAGCCCAAATATGGTCAGAAAATAAGCCTGCCAGGTTGGCGCCTCCAATGTTTCCCTCGCGATAGGGTATCAGCATAAGGCTTGCCATTGAAGTTTTATAAAGGTATGGAAGTCCACGCAAGCAACCATGATTGCATCCTCTGACTGGCAACTCAGAAGATTATAGGTAGGGAACTAACAAAAGCATTGGAGAATATTCCTCCACGGGGAGGATCCCGTGCTACTGACTGTTTTTTTGGCTTGTAGGAAGAGGAAAGATGTTGTTCAACCTTTCAACCTATCCCAAGCGCCGAGTCTCAGGCTCAGCTCCTTCAGGCCCCTTTAACCCAGTGGACTTTGTGATAGGCCAGTAAAATTTGGCTTCATCAACTTCAAATATGTATTTATATACCTGCTCATTTTGAGTCTCTTGACATAATTTCCCAACTTGTCTTTAAAATGTCAGAAATTCTATATCAATTCTCAAGCCGTCAGGTTATTACATCTAATTCCTACACCTCACATGTAGCTATAAGAAAGTACTCGAAGAAAAGGGAAGAGCACAATATTAATATAAATTAAGAGAGCATGATTGTAATAAAAAAAATTAAACATATTACTCTTTAATCTGAAAGATTTGCCACCTAAGCATGTAGTTGTTGGCAATCCCTGCACTACATCAACTTCTTAATTTATATTGCCAGATTACAAACGCACGTGATCAACACATCACGCAATTGTTTACACGCTTTTAGTACAAGTTGATCCTTCATAACTTTTAACCGTCAAACATATTCACCATTTGACTTCTCATGCATCCCGCCCTTTCCACACTTGCAAATAAAGTCGAGGTTGTAAAGCATGGGCACCATTGCGGCAAAGCATAAGAATACCAGCACGGGCCCAAAGATCCAAAGTAAAAGAGGAATCGCTGCATAGAACAGTCTGTTCCCCGCTGTGTTCAAAAAGGATCCTTTCTCGAAAAGCTCAGTCAAATACTCTTCCGTCACTATGCCCATAGGATCATGGCCGGGGATGCAAATGAGGACGCTCACCTGGCTTAGAAACCTTATGGACAGAGAGTGGCAGAAAAATGAGAACAGGAAAATAGTAAGAAGTGATACGTATTTGAGTGCCACCATTAATTCCCCATGAGCCCCATAAATAGTGTCGTTGAGAGGTTTCTTAACACTGTATGTGCTGCTTATGACTGCTCCCAGGCCGGCACTGATGAGGATTGACGTAGTGGCCATCAGGGTTGAGCCCATGATCATGTTCCGAAGGGTTTGGACGGCGAGGATATTCCTTCGGTCAATGTCCTGCCAAAAGTACTTCAAATTCCTATCTCAATGTACGTCTACAACATTTTCTAGTTATAATTGGTTCATATTAACTTCCGGATACCATAAACGTCCTGCTATATGTTCATGCCGTCGACAAAAAAATTGTATATTAGTGGTAGCAAAGGAGGATATAATTGTTGGTGTCTAGTCAAATCAACATGAAAGAGCACAATATACATGAGGTATTCCCGTGTACTTTTGCTCGAAAGACAATTCCATTTTACCACAAATTAGGACCCTACAAAATAGTTGCTTTTCAATTTGACCTCACCACATGTAGAAATAAAAGAAAACCGAATAGTTGCTTTTCAATTCGCATAAATTTTCAGGAAATATATAAGGAATGACGTTTAATTTGGTAACTGTACACGTGGTTTTTTTTCTTTTGCGTCTACAATAATTGAGGTTTTGAGGATCATCCTCCAAGATGGCAGGCAACAACAACAGAGAGACAGAAAAGAAAACAGAACTACGGCTTTTCTATTTTGTTGGAATAGAGAGAAGATAAAAAAATATATATTCTAACTGGTAAAGAGAGGCTTGCTCATCTGCGGAACATGATTTACATCCATTCTAGAAAACATGCAGTCTCTTGTGCAGGTAAACTAATTTAGCTTTATTAAACTGTATTTAATTCAAATTCGATGCAGGTTAACCCGGAAAGCGTCAAAGAAAATAATATTTAGGCTATGGAATCTATATCCCTTTTTTTCCGCCTTAAACTTGGGCATTTGTGACTTTATTTACTTGAGTAATCTGCTCAAGGCAAAGCGTCCCCTATTCCTTCATCATCTGATGGCTCTTAACTCTGCATGCAGCTATCAAGCTAGGTTAAGCTCGAGTGATGGAATTTGGTGACAAAGGTCTAGATGTTTGTAATATGCTTATTGGCATAATAGGAACCATGAAGCTTTTATTCAGTCCCTGGTCACAGACTCACAGGGTAGATGATGCCCTATGCACTAGTTATTAAATATATGTTGTAATTCAGGTGATTGCTGCGCCACCTCCTTGAGCAATTGTCTTTGCAAAAGGATAGGTCACGGTATCATGAGATCTTTGGCTGCCGCCAGCAAGACCTTTCAACACTCTCAGTAATTCTGTGGCGCTAGTGGGTGATGGTACTGGTTTCCGGGGTGGGGTTGTCCCAATTGATCAGGAATTAGTCTCCGAATAAGGCCATCCTACCTGAACAGGAACCTATACGCAGTCTGGTTCGTGGCTCAAACAGATAGTCATGATAAGGGTTATGGTTCAATATGAAAGCAAGCGTACTGTCGGATTTTTATTGCAGATAGCTTTCCGAAAAAGATGTTAATATGATGGCCGTTTAAAGCGATACTTTAGTTCGAAGGCCATCGGAGTTGATTTATTAGTTACTCATCTATAGGAGAGAGAGAGAACAATACAAAGCGGCCACAGATATATAGCAGAGTCGAGCATAAATACAAAATTGGACATGCAAGAAAGATACTGATACCTTCAGCATGGCTCCCACCCAGAAACGCCGTCCATGTGCATTTCTTCCGATGGTGGTTGTTAAGGGCGCCGTCCGAACCTTGTACCAGAGCCAAACATGATATGCAGTGGTTATGAGGAACCCCAGTGGTACCAGTACTACATCCAAATAACATTTCCTCCATTCCATCTCTCTCTATCTGTATATGCGGGCTGGTGGTAGCGGTGAATTGAATCGATATGTAAAGGGCATTTATATTGGTTAGTGCTAATTCTTTATGAATTTCTTTATTTATCATAAGAAAGAAAGTTATGCAAGTTGTTTGATTGGTTAAAAGTTTGTAGAAATAGCACAAGTGTTCCTTTCCCTGTCCTTCTTTATGAATTTCCTTATTTACCATAAGAAAGTTATGGTAAGTTGTTTGATTGCTTAATTAAAATGGAAAAGTCATAGTTAGTCCCATAAGTTTGGTCAAAATCAAATAGCCCTCTTAAGTTTGAATTCGGCAATTTAAGTCTCATAACTTTTGAACATCATCAATTCTAACCTGTCTAAATTAAGCGTTAAATCCGACGAAAAATCATGTAAAATTACCAAAATGCACCTCCAAGAGAAAATTACAAAAAAAATCATGAAAAATAAAAAATGAAAATTTTTAAATAAATAATATTTTTAAATAAAACTATTGACGTCACGCCCCGAGCGCTAGCCCGAAGGGGGTTAATGACAGCCGCGAACATCCACTCAATGAATGTTCCAGCGTTTTCTCTTAATCTTGCAGCGGAAATTTTTTTTTATACATACAACTGAGAGAGACGGGCCAAAGAGATTTACTTAAACTTCAACTTACACAATCGACTACAACGGTAATAGTGTAAGCATCCTAATTACATAGCATGGCTGCATGACTGAGGTACAAGATCTAAGGGATTCCAACAAAACCTCTTCATATTGACTTACTCATAACATCTTCACATTACATATTGAATCCTTATATACCTTACAATATTGTTTAGCATCCTGCTGCCTCAGTATGATATCAAGCACTCTTAGGGCTTTATGTACATTCTCAATGGCCTATGACCAAAAACATTACAATCTACTACTTACTCAGTCAGGAAACCCTCAGGACTCCTGTCACCTGGCAAACCTGGAATGATACATTTTGCAAACTGTGAGTCAACGACTCAGTAAGGAAAAGAACTTGTAAACTTATAAACTTGTAAACATGAACTTGATTTCATAATCGTGTAATCATGCACTAGTACCATAGCTTGAAAACATAACTTAAAATTATGAACTTGTAAACATAATGTGCTTTATGCATGATCATGACTTCTTGATGTGCATGTATGCTTCGTGTGTGCATATGCACATGCACTTGCTCTTGAAAATGTAAGCTTGCACTTGTAACATTCACGATCTTGAAAAACATGCTCTTGTACTTAAAATGACACGTGGTCCTTGGAAAGTATTTTCTTCTTGACTTGTGGGCTACATACTCTCCATTTACCTCTGAAATCAGGGTTTGTGCGTTCCCGTTGGAACTGTCCCCTATTTCCCTTGGGGACCTTAGATTTGGTCGAGCTAGCACACCTTCTCGCATTCGTCCTTCAGTGGCTAGACACAACCATTGGAGGTCAACACTTTCACGTAAACGTCTTTCAGTATGGTTGCACAGACCTCAAGGACTTACCCAACCTTCACGTAAACGTCCTTCAGTATGCGCGTCCTAGGTAACATACATCCTTCACGTAAACATCCTTCAGTATGGATGTACCTTCTTAACTTGGTACGGTACCGACCAGAGCTCATTACTTAACTTGTCATAAAAACTCTTATACTTCCATTTGCATAAAGATTTCTTTCATGCTTTTATGCAAATGCTCATGTCATGTCATGCTTGATAAAATGAGAGTTCATGTAAAACCATGTTGTGTACCATTCCAGTTTTCATAAAAGTGTAAGTTTTCACTTACCTCGATCCTCTCGATCTTAGAATGGGTCTTTCCCTACAAGCGAGTTACTTTCGTTACTTAACACTTAAGGATAAACATTCAAATAGAACACACGAGAAGAAATACTTATTAATATTTCGGTTTTCCAAAAGTACGCACCTTTGAAAATATGATTTCATTTACAAAAGATTTCTTTTCTTAGCTTCATAAAACAATTGAAGAGAAGCAATTAAAGACAGGCATCAACATCTCCAATAAGGTTGCTAAAGGGACCACTATGTAATCCACTCAAACAACTAGGTGCACTGATTCTTCCCATTGGCATCATCGATTTCAAGCCTATTCTTGAAATTCAATAACAACTCATGCTAAGAATTTCAAGCCAAAACAGCAACCTATATAAGTCGTCTAGCTTAATATCACTCTTACAATACTTTACATTATACCATGCTTGGACTAATGTTTATCGAATTCTCGCCATCCTAACCTCAATAATTCATAACTAAGTTTGGTCAACTAGTCTCAATGTTAGGGTTTCACAAGTCTTCAATAAGAAATTTAATTTCATCACATATAGAATTTTAACAGGTCCCGCCCGAGCGCCTATCGAGCGTTGGTCGAGCGCCAAGTCTCTGTCCAATTTTCCTCTATCTTCGCTCGAGCGGTGGTCGAGCGCCAACTCACTGTCCAACTCTCTGTGTGGAATTCCCCAAGGCCACTCGAGCACCTGTCGAGCGTTGGTCAAACGACAAGACACTGTCCATCATATTTCCTTAAGGCCGCTCGAGCGCCTGACGCATGCTGGTCGAGCGTGATGTTACCTAAAAATAGGGTGCTAAAAAATCTTTTTATTCCAACACCCTAATTATGATCCCTAGCTTGATTCTTCTGACCATAAACAATTCCACACACTCTAATACATGCCTAAACAATCTCCAATTCAAAGTTTACAACAAAACCATGATTTCATCCTCAAACTAAGCTATTGCATTTATTCCTCTTCTCTTGGTCTTTTTATCAAACACCTAGGGTGCATAAATGGTTTCTCTTGAGCCCTTTTCCAGATCTAGCCATATCTCCCCATGGTTTCATGCAAGATCTATACTACCCTTTAAACTTACTAGATCTATACTTTCTTCAAAGAAACACACATGAACACAAGGAGAAAACCAAACAAACACCACAACCAACAACCATTAAAAGAAAGAAGAAGAAAAATGGGAAAGAAATGGGGCTGGTCGGCCAACAAGGGTCGAAATCCCTCACCTCCTTCTCTCTCTCCTTCTTTTCTTCTTCTTCTTCTTCTTCTTCTTCTTCTCTTCTGCGGGTGGGCTAGGGCAAAGGGTGTTTTTTGAAAAAAACCGGTAGAGAGGGGGGGTCTTGTACGTAAGTCTTGGGGGAAGGAAAAGGCAAAATTGTCCTTCCCCTCTTCTTTCCCTCCTTCTCCTTCAATTTTCTTTTATTTCCTTTTTCTGCCACTCCACAAAACTACTCTAACAAGCCTCCTCATTTTTATTCCAAGGACTCACATATTATCCAAGATTAAAGCCCCTAATTAAATCTTCCAAATATTGCAAACAATATAACATTTAAATCATATCTTAAGACGCATAAAAATTTCCACCTAGACATGTCTTTCTCAATAATTAAAGCACAACTTAAGGAGTTATAATTCTTTTACAATGATAGAAATAAGGTCGGACTCTCACATCGATCCTCTCGAGCTTAGAATGGGTCTTTCCCTACAAGCGAGTTACTTTCGTTACACAATGTTTAGAGGATTAATCAAACAAACATACAAATACTTCTAAGTGTTCTCGGTTTTTTTCAAAAGTACATAACTTCGAAATATGATTTCATTTACAAAATATTATTCTAACTAGTTTTCATAAACAATTGGAGAAGACAATTAAACATAAGCATCAACACATCTCCAAAACGGTCGCTAAAGGGACCACTATGTAATCCACTCAATCAACTAGGTGCGCTGATTCTTCCCATTGACATCATTGATTTCAAGCTTATTCATGAAATTCAGCAACAACAACTCATGCTAAGAATCTCAAGCCAAATCAACAATCTATATAAGTCATCTAGCTTAATACTTTACATTATACCATGTCTGGGTTAATGACTATTGAATTCTCACCATCTTATCCTCAATAAACTTCTTAACTAGGCTTGGTCAACTAGCCACAATGATAGGGTCTTACACACCTTCATTAGAAATTCAAAAACTCAATATATCTGAAATTTAATAGGTCCCGCTCGAGCGCATGTGGAGCGCCAAGTCTCTGTCCAATTTTTCCTCTATCCTCGCTCGAGCAGTGATCGAGCACCAACTCAATGTATAAAAACTTCAAAGGCCGCTCGAGCGCCTGTCAAGCGGCACGACACTGATCAACATATTTCCTTAAGGACGCTCGAGCATTCAAGAAATGATTGAACTTCACATGCACGAGGACACTCAGTCAAGAGCTCCAAAGAAAAACCGAATCTTACCTCCGTCCACTTGAGCTTACAGCGGCACCTTGCCTACAATTGAATCATACTAATGTCATTTAGAAGTTCACTAGTGTAAAGAACAGTCACTCAATTACACGCAACTCATCATAGAAAATCACCCATATTGTTTGACTTCTCAATGGTGATCCTATAATGTAGATATTATCCTAAGGATGCCGAAGCCATAAGAATTAGGTTCTAAACTGATCCTTACACTAATTTTCATAACATATCAAAATTATAAGTAATTTGGAGCTCATTTGCCACTCAAAACATTTACCCGAAAATACCAGCTGCTGAGGATGTCCAAGCGGGCAGCCCCAACGTCTCCAACTTAAAAAATTTATAACTTTAAATACATGGCTCCAAATAGTATGAAATTTCTTTTAAACTAGTCTCCTTTCATAGTTCAAGATTGAAGATAAAAACCACATGCATCGGAATTACCATACATTTTGAACGACACTTCATATCGGGTGAAAAATCCTAGGGCAACACTGCTCTTGCCTCTAGCTCGGCCTCCTATTTTCAAAATACCATAACTTATGCATTACACCTCCAAATCACACGAAATTCACCTTAAAATTTTCTTCTTTGATAAATTTAAAATTCAAGATGAGACTCATAAAATTTGGAATTAAACTGATCACCCAAAAGGTATCTGAAATAAGCAACATTCTGGACGTGCAAGGCTGGTGGCAGCTTGACATTTGGACCTTGAACAACGCATAACTCCCCCAATACTTATCGGAATCACCCAAGGTATGGCTTAAAATCTTCATATTTCCTAGGCTTACAATCTAGGATCCTCTTAAGATCAAGAGATAAGCTAAATTGCATCAGAATACACTCCTAGTTCGAGCCTTGAAATCTGCAGCGGTTAATTTCAGCAACAACAATGATCTTCTCAACCTTCCAAACCTCCAACAACCAAAACCCCAATCTCTTCATGTCACAACCAACATCCAAGGCTAATTTAACATATCATAACAGCAACCATTCTCTCACATTCTTCCTACTTTTACAACTCCAATTCAAAGTTTACAACAAAACCATGATTCAATTCTCAAACTAAAGCTATTGTATTTATCCATCTTCTCTAGGTCTTTTTATCAAACACCTAGGGTGCATAAATGGTTTCTCTTGAGCCCTTTTCCAGATCTAGCCATGTTTCCCCATGGTTTCATGTACAATCTATACTACCCTTTAAGACTTGCAAGATCTACACTATCTTCAAAGAAACACACATGAACACAAGGAGAAAACATCAAAGAAACAACACCCATCAAAGAAACAAGAGAAAATTGGAGAAATAGGTAGTGGGTAATCCGGCCACCTAGACATGATTTTAGATTAATCTCCCTACACATGTCTTTCTCAATAATTAGAGTAATAATAATTAGAGTAATACACACTTAGGGAGTCATAATTCTTTTACAATGATAGAAATAAGGTCGGGGTCTCACAATTGAAACTTTATTTCAATAATATATTTATTTCTTAAATTTTTATTATTTTTATTTATTTTTTAAATTTTAGTATTTGAGGGGTATTTCGGTAATTCTGCATGATTTCCGTCGGAGTTAATGCCCAATTTAGATGGGGTTAGAATTGATAATGTTCAAAGTTATAAGGCTTAAATCGCCGAATTGAAATTTAAGGGGTCTATTTGATTTTTACCTAAATTTATAGGACTAACTATTATTTTTCTTCTTAATTAAAAGTTTGTGCAAATTGCACAAGTGCCCCTTTCAGTGTCATTCTTTCTTGTCTTGTTCATTCCTTTTGTGTCAGAAATTATCCCTTTACCCGGCCTCTGGTTCAGAAATTAATTAATCGGAAGAAAAAGACGAGACGAGCAATTTTAAAAAGTAGATACGTTAATTTTTGGATTCATCATCTTTTCGTGCATGTTTCGTCATGACCATTGGAATTCGAAAAGCAGCTTTAGAATGATCGGCGCCTAGCTTATTGGACTAAAAGAAATAAAAGAAAACAAATCCACTAACAGGTTCTTACATTGTTAATTCATTTTCTGAAGTTAACAGTTTTGCATTTATCAAAAACCGCACTCACCCTGCGTCATCTACAGAATGTCGGGTTTTTGGGACAGACGTGTGACGGACATAATGTCGTCCCAAAACAATTCACAATCTCCACCCAGGCATTACTGTCCGAATGCACACGTACCCCTTCAAACAATTTCGGCACAAAAAATTAACCTTTCGAACCTACTTCACAATTATCATCATTAATGCACGTTTTGTTAGCACAACCTTTCACCCTTACATCGGTACCATCAAACTGGTTTTTTTTTTTTTTGAGAAAGTAGGACCTCTTTATTCATATGAAAAAGTCAAAACAACTATGGGGGTTGAAACCCAGCATACAACCATGACAATCCATCTAAATGCCCCGGAACAAAAGGATACTCTCCCTAATAAATTCTGAAGGCGGCTCAACGGGCAAGTTGGTGCACAACAGCATTTGCACCTCTATGAATAGATCTCATCTTCCAACGTAGTAGACCTTGGAGAAGTAATTGGATGTCACCCACTGTATCATATATCCTCCATTCAACTCTTCTAGGGAAAGAGTTAACAGCATCAGCAACAATAGATGAGTCCCCTTCAATAATGATATCATTATAACCTCTACTCAAGGCCTCCAGGATACCAAATTTAACTGCTTCCACCTCTGCCTCCACAGGTAACAACTTGGCTATTTTCAAAGTCGAAGCTCCCTTAAACACCCCTTCAGCATCTCTCAAAACCACAGCAGAAACCGTAAATGAATCCCTGATAGCTGCATCAACATTGATTTTAATTGATCCTGAAGGTGGTGGACACCATAATTGATTAATAGGAATTTGCTTCTTCCCTTTCCAAGCCTCCCAATGTTGCCACCAAACCCGTTTGACTTGATCTGCTAAAAGATGAGGATCTTTAAATGGTTTCCCATGAGCTAGAAGATTCCTGTTAAACCAGATGAAATCAATGGCAATGGTTGCATAAAGTTGAAAACGATGCACCTCCTCAAAAGGCACATCAAGAATTCTCGGGTGGATAATGAAAGTAATCCATTCAAACAAAGAAATATTTCCCAATGCTATAATATCCATAGGCCATGGTCCTACACGCCATATTACTTGAGAGAATAAACATTCCAAAAACAGACGACGAGTAGTCTCCATAGCCCCCTGACATAAAGGACAACATTCCTGATTCTGCACCTCCAATCCAATCTGTGAAGCAATTCTTTGATTCGTGGGAAGAATATTGCAAGCCACTTTCCACAAAAGCAATTTTAGTCTTCCATGCATTTGTAATTTCAATAGACTTTTCCAAAGTTGCTGATTCATATCCTCAATGTCGATTCTTCTTTGTTGAACAATTGCTCTATGCATGGACTTCATAGAAAATTCCCCCGATCCTTCCAATAACCAAAAAACCCCATCCATTGCCCCTCCATTAATTCTTCTGATCCGCAAAATAGCTTCCATTGAATCTCTATCAAAAAATTGATTTAGTTTATCAAGATCCCATCCTGGGACATCTTGTCTAAACAAATCTTTTACTTTCATATTCGAGTCACACAACACACCAGAATTCCTTGGCATTGGTTTACAATTCAACCGAGTAGGGATCCATGCATCTTCCCATACAGCTATATTCTCCCCATTCCCAACAGTTTTACAGTACCCTTTCTTCACTACTTCTCTAGCCTTCAAAATACTCTTCCAAGTCCAGGAGGAATTATAACCAGCCCCAACCGACCACAAATCCCCATTTTTAAGATATTTTGCCTTCAACAATTGAACCCATAAGAAATCAGACTGAGTTAACAGCTTCCTTGTCAGTTTGGCCATCATAGCCAGATTAACTTCTGGCATCAATCTTAATCCCAACCCACCTTCACACTTTATAGTGCAAATAGACTTCCACGATTTTATAGTAAGGTTCCTCTGTTTTGCGGGATTAAATCCCCACCAAAAATTCTTCATAGCCTTATCCATCTGATGACACCAACTATTTGGCATCATGAAAAAACTGAGATGATAAGCTGGTAGTGCAGCTGCAACAGATTGTATAATTCTTCACTACTTCTCTAGCATTCAAAATACTCTTCCAAGTCCAGGAGGAATTATAACCAGCCCCAACCGACCACAAATCCCCATTTTTAAGATATTTTGCCTTCAACAATTGAACCCATAAGAAATCAGACTGAG
This sequence comes from Myrica gale, assembly GCA_963930655.1. Lineage (NCBI taxonomy): Eukaryota > Viridiplantae > Streptophyta > Magnoliopsida > Fagales > Myricaceae > Myrica > Myrica gale. The sequence continues at coordinate 8,172,078 of OZ005619.1, read as the reverse complement.
TTAACAGCTTCCTTGTCAGTTTGGCCATCATAGCCAGATTAACTTCTAGCATCAATCTTAATCCCAACCCACCTTCACACTTTATAGTGCAAATAGACTTCCACGATTTTATAGTAAGGTTCCTCTGTTTTGCGGGATTAAATCCCCACCAAAAATTCTTCATAGCCTTATCCATCTGATGACACCAACTATTTGGCATCATGAAAAAACTGAGATGATAAGCTGGTAGTGCAGCTGCAACAGATTGTATAAGCATAGTCCTCCCAGCCTGAGATAACAGCTTAGCCTTCCACCCTTCTATCTTTTGGAACAACTTTTGTTTCAAATCTTCAACTGCCATATTTTTGGGTCTAGGTATAAGGAGGGGAAGTCCCAGATGCTTTGCTTTTTAAGGGAGTTTTTCAATTTTAACACATTCAAAATTTGAATTCCTTGCTGCCCATTAAAATTCCTACTAAAATGAATTGAGGATTTTGTACGGTTGAGTTTTTTACCAGACCACAACATATATTTCCCCAAACAGATATCCAAATTTGTAGCTTCCCTCACCGTAGCTTTAGAGAAGAGAATTAAATCATCTACAAATAACAAATGATTAACCAATGGAGCTCCTCTACATACCCGAATACCCCTCAGTCTTCCTTCACTCTCCTCCTTTAACAGTAATCTTGATAGCATCTCTGAACACAAAATAAAGAGAGTCGGGGATAAAGGGTCTCCCTGCCTTAATCCCCTAGAGGGAAAAAATCTTTGAAGTGGACCACTATTGAGAACTATGGCGAAAGAGACAGATTTAAGGCATTGCTCAACCCACCTGACCCAAGTTGAATGGAAGCCAAAATTGTCACGCCCCGAACGGCACCCCGCAGGAAACGTGACAGCCGCGAGCTATTCTCCGGATAGCTCCAGCGTTCTTACTTACTTGCTTACGACGGAAACATACAAGATCGCGAGGGATTCGAGCTAAATCGTACATAATCAGGGTTCTCATTAAGTTTTCATACAAAACATATATAATATTTAGAATTCAATTAGTGACGGATCTCATCGATCAGGTCACCATAATCAAAATAAGAATAACATCCGAGTCCTTCTAAGTCAGGTAGTCCTCCTGACTCTCTTCACCTGTGGCATCTGGAATGACACAATTTTTAAAAAACACGTGAGTCAAAAAGACTCAGTAAGGGAAAGACATAACTTGAAGCATGCTCTTGACTTATGCTTGCTTAATCATGAAAGAGAATAAACTTGATAAGTGATGCACATGCATGTCATGGATATGTACATGCTCTTGCTTAAATTCGGCCCCAGGCCCTTGAAAATTACTTATTCATACTTGTGCCACCATTGGCCTTTCACAACCATTCCATCTCTTTTACTTGTGGGCTCGCTCCATTTAACCCCTGAAGTCAGGGTTGTGCGTTCCCTTTGGAACCGTCTCCGATTTCCCTTGGAGACCTTACATTCGGTCAAGCTAGCGCACCTTCTCTCATTTGTCCTTCAGTGGCTAGACATGACCCTTGGAGGCATCACACCTTCTCAATGTCCTTCAGTGTGGGTTGCACAGCCTCGTGGATTCACCCATCCTTCTCACAATTGTCCTTCGGTATGAGAGTCCATCTTGATGGTACGGTACTGACCAGTGCCCCTTAACTTAACTTATCGTTTCATAAAACTTCTCATAGTCTTTCCATAAAAATCATTGCATAAACTTTCTTCTTGAAAAATTCATGCAATGCACATGTCATGTCATGTCACGCCCCGAACGCTAGCTAAACGAGCCTAATGACAGCCGCGAGCATTCCCGGCATGGGACGCTCCAGCGTACCTACTACTATACTTGCAGCGGAAAAGACGTTGATGCTTCAATGTTAAAAAGAAGCCTTATAATGCTAGCGTATAACGTGCATAAGAACATACTTTCCATTGATAACTCAAGGTTGTTAAACATATTCTCAAAATATCAACCAGTTTAAAACATTAACTAACTAAGCCAAATGAAACCCATGACCACCACATCACGGTGGCTCATGCCGGCTTTTACAAAAATTAGCTAAATCTTTCCTAACGTTAGCAAACAAGAGAGACATTTCATCAACCCTTCTCCTAGGGTTCAAGGTCCTCTTCTTAAGATTCCACCCCTGTAACATCATCTGGAATGATACAATTTAAAACTGTGAGTCGAAAGACTCAGTAAGGAATTATAGCTAAAACATGGGTTGAAATTGTAAGCATGCACTTGAACTTGAAATCATCATGAACTTAAAATAATCATGAACTTAAACATAATGTAGTTCACGTACTTGAATTTGAAATATCATGAGCTTTAACTTGAAACATCATGTAAACGTATGTAATTCATGCATGATCATGAATTTTGATGCACGTGTATGCCTCATGATTGCATATGCACATGCACTTGCTCTTGAAAACTTCACTATTACTTATAAGTCTCTTGCTTTTGGAAAATCTTTCCAATCCTTATCTTATGGGCTACTTGAGCTCCACCTACCCCTGACATCAGGGTTGTGCGTTCCCGTAGGAACAGTCCCTTATTTCCCTTAGGGACCTTACATATGGTCGAGCTAGCTCACCTTCTCTCATTCGTCCTTCAGTGGCTAGACACGACCCTTGAGGTTCACACCTTCTTGCAAGCATCCTTCAGTGTGATTGCACTTACCTCATGGACTACCCATCCTTCTTGCAAGCATCCTTCGGTATGGGTGTCCTAGGTGACATCCATCCTTCACGTAAACGTCCTTCGGAAATGAATGCACCTTCTTGACTTGGTACGGTACCGACCGACTTGGGTTCGTTAATTAACTTGTCATAAAACTTGTCATAAAGTAGCATAAAAATGGTACTTTCATTTGCATAAAATGTCTCATTTCTCATGAGGAAAATGAATGCAAATGATCATGATGCATTCATGTCGTGCTTGGTAATGTCATGCTTGATATGCTTATTCATGAATATTCTTCATGCAGTGTATCATTCCAGTTTGTAAAGATTTTCACTTACCTTAGGCTTGCTTGAGTATCGAGTGTCTCGTTACCTACAATGAACCGTACTATTGTCATTCATAGGTTCACTAAACGTATATAGTAATCAATACATTACTCACACGAATCTGTTTTAATAGACCCTCACACTAATTTTTCATACCATAACATATTCGTCATACCTCTAATTCACATGCAAGTTATCTTAAAACGTTCTCTTTCTTAACTTGAAACAAATTCCAAGACCAACCCCGTAAAATTGGACTAAAATATCAAGAGATAACCACCAATGCAACAAAACACACTTTCTATTCCAGCCTTGAAATCTGCATATGTAACTCCAGAAATCACAACAATCTCCAACAACCAAAATCCGAATCTCTACATGTCACAACCAACATCCAAGGCTAACTTAACATCTCATAACAACAACTATACTCTCACCTTCCTCCCACTTACAACTTCAACTCGAAGTTTACAACCAAATCATGGTTCCATAATTATCAAGTTAACACCATTGCATGTACCCATTTCTCTTGGGCTGTTTACCAAACACCTAGTGTGCGTTATTGGTCCTCTTGCCTATTTTCCCAGATCTGAACATATCCCTAACACTTAGGGCTTTGTGGTTCTTAATATCACTAGCATACATACACAATCTAATGCATCAAACCCTAGATTTGGCCATACTTGCTCAACTTAGGTTTCAATCCCCTCTTAGGCCTTTTATCAAACACCTAGAGCACATAACCAATTTCTCTTGAACCCTCATTTCAGATCTAGTCATTTTTCCACATGTTCTCATGTAAAAATCTATGCTACACTTACAAGATCTACCTTGAACATACCTAGATCCACACTAAACATCCATGAATCACAAGGAGAACACTACTTAGACAAATTACCAACAAACCACAACCAACCAACAAAAGAAAACAAGAACATCACCAACCACAACTAACCAACAAGAGGAAACAAGAAGAGAATAGAGAGAGAGAGAGAGAGAGAGTAGCACGATTTTCGGCCAGCAAGGATTTACCTCGCTTCTCTCCTCTTCCTCCTTCTTTTCTTCTCCTTCTTCTTCTCCTTCCTCTCCTTCTTCCTTCTTCTTCTTTCGGGTGGGTGACTTAGGGCAAGGGAAAATGAAAAGGCTGAAGAGAGGGGAAAAATGAAGTGTTCGGCAAAGGGGGAGAGAGTAATAGGCGTGAAAATGGTTGGGGAAAAGACAAGTTTGCCCTCCCCCTACTTCATAAATTTCAACTCGCGTATTTTAAACCGGTAAAATTCCGGAATGTAGTTATATGTGTCGACACCATCACTCAAGGTGTCGACACTTACAACATATTTAGTAAGATGTGTCGACACCATCACTCAAGGTGTCGACACTTCCATCACTTGGTCAAAATCCACGGGAGTTCTGGAAAAAGGCGAACTCTCGGGTTTCAGTTGGATGTGTCGACACCATCACTCAAGGTGTCGACACTTCCAACACTTAGTAAAAATCACTCTAGTTCCGGAAAGATATAAACGCTCGGGTATCAGTCTAATGTGTCGACACTATGACTCAAAGTGTCGACACTTACAACACTTAGTCAAAATTCACTTTGGTCTCCAGGAAAAGGTAAACTTTCGGGTGTTAGTATAATGTGTCGACACTATGTTCCAATGTGTCGACACTTACCTCAAAATCACCAATTAAAACATACCTACATCCTGAGGAAAATCATAGCAAAATCTCTCTCTCCTATACAATGACATAAGTAAATTCGGGATCTCACATCCTCCCCTCCTTATAAAATTCCGTCCTCGGAATTCGATCTTCCTTACCAGAGATTTGTCCTGATGGTGGAGGTCTAGGACGGGTGAATACTCGAACTGGCCCCACAACTAACGTTATCATAATACACATATATATGCCTTTATATACTTCAACATAGCACTATAGCTCATATGTATAGTGAGACAATATAAAGGTATAAATGAAAAGAAAAACAGATCAGGCAAGTCATATCGAAATTCTAACATTATCCTTCTTAACTTTGTCCTTCCCGTAAGTGGGGATATTTCGAGTACATTTCACTTTCTAACTCCCATGAGGCCTCTTCTACTCCGTGGTTTCTCCACAAGACCTTAACAAGAGGTATGGTTTTGGTCCTCAGTTGCTGCTCCTTCCTATCCAAAACCCTTATAGGTTCTTCCACATACGTAAGGTTTTCTCTAACCTGCAAAGGCTCATAATCTAATACATGGGTAGGGTCAGTTACATACTTCCTTAGGAGCGATACATGAAACACATTGTGAACTCCCTCTAAACAAGGGGGTAGGGCCAACCTGTACGCCACGGGCCCAACTCTATCTAGGATCTCAAAGGGTCCTATGAATCTGGGTTGGAGCTTCCCCTTTCTTCCAAATCTCGTTATCCCCTTCTTCGGAGAAATCTTCAGAAATACTCTGCTCCCAGCCTCAAATTCAAGTTCTCTTCTTCGATTATCAGCATAGCTCTTCTGCCTGCATTGGGCTGTCACAAGCCTATCTTTGATTACTTGGATCTTTTCCCGTGTCTCTGAAACTATTTCCGGCCCTAACATCCTTCTTTCGCCTACCTCATCCCAATACAAAGGTGATCTACACCTCCTCCCATACAAGGCTTCATAGGGTGCCATACCAATACTTGCTTGAAAACTGTTATTGTACGCGAATTCCGCTAAAGGCAAGTATTGAGCCCATCCTCCTTTGAAATCCACAACGCAAGCCCTGAGCATATCCTCCAGAATTTGTATAGTCCTTTCCGACTGCCCATCTGTCTGTGGGTGGAAAGCGGTACTAAAATTCAACCGAGTTCCCAATGACTCCTGCAATCATTTCCAGAATCTCGATGTAAATCTCGGATCTCTATCTGACACTATGCTCTTAGGCACTCCATGTAATCTGACAATCTCTTGAAGATAAATCTCCGCTAACTTCTCCGGGGCATACTTCACCTTAATGGGTAAGAAGTGTGCCGACTTGGTTAGTCGGTCCACGATCACCCATATAGCATCGTAACCCGAAGTAGTTCGAGGCAACCCCACTACGAAATCCATGGCTATCCCTTCCCACTTCCATTCAGGGATCTCTAGAGGCTTTAGTGTTCCTGCTGGCCTCTGGTGCTCGGCTTTCACCTTCTGGCAAGTCAAACATCGAGCCACATACTCGGCTATCTCCCGCTTCATATTAGGCCACCAAAAGACCTTCTTAATATCTTGATACATCTTCGTGCCTCCTGGATGGATGGTATAAGGCGTAGAATGAGCCTCTGCTAGAATCAAGTCTTTAATCTCCCTTGTACTTGGCACACAAATTCTGCCTCGATATCGTAATAACTCATCCTTATCTCCAAAGTCGGGGTCTTCCTTTTTCTCAATTCGCTCTCTAATCCCTTCAATCACCTTATCATTCTTCTGGGCCTCTCGAATCTGCTCCTCCAGGGTAGGTTGCAACGAGAGCCCTGCAATGGAGACAAACTGATCGGCAATGATAAGCACAATCTCTACCCTTTTTAAGTCTCTCCTGATTTCCTCGGGCACCACCTCCATTGAACTTGCCTCTACTGAACTTGTTTCTGCCGACTTCCTACTTAATGCGTCGGCCACCACATTGGCTTTTCCAGGGTGATAACTTATTGTGCAATCATAATCTTTAATCAACTCTAACCATCGCCGCTGTCTCATGTTCAGCTCTTTCTGGGTGTTAAAATACTTAAGACTCTTATGATCGGTGAATATCTCACATTTAACCCCATACAAATAATGTCTCCATATTTTTAACGCATAGACTACAGCAGCTAACTCTAAGTCATGCGTGGGATAATTAATCTCGTGAGGCCTCAGTTGCCTAGAAGCATAAGCTATTACCCTTTTGTCTTGCATCAAAACACAACCTAAACCTTGCTTCGATGCGTCGCTATAGATTTCATACTCTCCATATTCCGAGGGTAGTGCTAATACTGGAGCAGTAACTAAATTGGCCTTTAACTCTTGGAAGCTCCACTCACACTCATGAGTCCATTCAAATTTGACATTCTTCTTTGTTAGAGACGTCAAAGGCTTGGCCATCTTTGAGAATCCCTTGATAAACCTCCGATAGTACCCTGCTAATCCCAGAAAACTTCTTACTTCCTTCACATTCGTAGGCCTCGGCCACTTGAATATAGCAGCTACCTTTCCGGGATCCACGGCAATCCCTTCTCCGGACACTACATGCCCCAAAAAGCGAACTTGTTCCAACCAAAACTCACATTTGGAAAACTTGGCAAACAACTTCTTCTCCCTAAGAATCTGTAGAACAATCCTTAAATGCTTCTCATGTTCCTCCTTATTCCGTGAGTAAATCAGTATGTCATCAATAAAGACAACCACAAACTTATCTAAGAATTCCCGAAACACCCTATTCATCAAATCCATAAATGCGGCTGGAGCATTGGTTAGCCCAAAAGGCATCACCATAAATTCGTAATGGCCATATCGCGTTCGAAATGCCGTCTTCGGTATGTCCTCCCCCTTCACCTTCAACTGGTGATATCCCGATCTCAAATCAATCTTCGAGAATGCCTGTGCCCCTTGCAATTGATCAAATAGATCATCAATGCGAGGCAACGGGTATCTATTCTTAATAGTCACCTTATTCAACTCCCTGTAATCAATGCACATCCTGAGGCTTCCATCTTTCTTCTTTACGAACAAGATCGGAGCTCCCCAAGGTGACACACTCGGCCGAATGAACCCTTTATCCAATAGATCCTCCAGCTGAATCTTCAATTCCTTCAACTCTGCTGGTGCCATCCTATACGGTGCTTTAGAAATTGGAGTTGTCCCTGGTTCTAAATCGATGCCAAACTCCACTTCCCTATCAGGAGGTAATCCGGGTAATTCTTCCGGAAACACATCAGGAAATTCGTTCACTATAGGGGTTTGCTCTACCGTAGCAGTCTCTCTCTGCATTTCATTTGCCCAAACTAAGAACCCCTCACTTCCTCCTTGCAACCATTTCTTGGCTTGCATGGCTGAAATGATCGCCGGTCTTCGTTCCACCTTTCTCATGCCTACAAAACAACAATTCGGTCTCCCCTCCTTTTGGAACACGACCTTCTTCTCGTAACATTTTATGCTAGCACCGTGTGTTGCCAACCAATCCATACCTAAAATGAGGTCGAACCCTCCCATTTCCATCACTATCAGGTTAGCCGGCATAATTTGCCCCTCAACTTCTATCGGGAAATTTTTCACTATTCGATCGCAATTGATCCTCCCACCAGTAGGTGTTGATACTACTACATGACATCCTAATGGCTCATGCTTTAAATCTCTTGCCTTACAATATGCCGATGCTATGAATGAATGTGTGGCCCCTGAATCAAATAATACAAGGGCTTCTCCCTGTGGCAAGGGCAACTTACCCGTTACTACTCTGGTTTGGTCCTCCGCATCCCTCGGGGTCAGAGCATATAGTCTTGCTTGAGTTGGACCGCTTTGCCTCCTCGAATTGTCTTGCGGTGCGGGTTGGGATGCTTGGCTTGAATTACTTTTTGCCCTACAATCTCGGGCAATGTGACCTGGCTTCCCGCACTGGAAGCATACTCCCTGCCTACACTCTCCGGGATGCTTCTTGCCACATTTGTTGCATATTGGGAATTGATTCCCTCCTGCAATCTGACTTCCTCCAGGTCTCTGGTTCTGGGCTCCACCAGGTCTCTGATTCTGGCCCCGTGATAAACCCTGCTTGCTTTTCTTCCAGGGTGCCTGTGACGTTTCCAGCTTGGGAGGAGCCTTCCTCTTTTGCTGGTCGTAAAATGCTGCTGTCCTCTGCAGACCTCTTTCCACAATCACTGCCCGTTCTATGACTTCTGCCAACGTCTTCAAGTTATGGGCCATAACTCTGTCAAAGATTCGGGGATGAAGTCCCTCTTCAAACTTCCTGGCTTTCCTCTCCTCATCTGGTACTAAATACGGAGCAAACCTCACCAACTCCATGAATCGACCAGAGTATTGATCAACAGTCATTGATCCCTGAGTTAAGTTGGCAAACTCTCTCGCTTTTGCTTCCCGCGTCGTCCTTGGAAAATAGCGGTCCAGGAATTCTTGTTGAAACCTCTCCCAGATTATGGGTTGTTCTCCCAATTCTTGGCTCAGTAGGAGCTTCTTGGATAGCCACCACCTCTTGGCATCTCCCTGTAGCTTGAAGGTAGCAAAGCTCACTCTCTGGGAGTCTGTACACCCCATGACTTCCAGCAACTCTTTCATCTCTAGAAGCCAGTTTTCTGCTAGAACGGCATCTCCTCTACCGTTATATACCGGCGGGTGTTGGCGGTTAAACTGGTCAAAGGTGCATCCTTCAGGGCGATCTCGAGCCCCTTGCACATTTGCCCCTTGCACATTTGCCCCTTGCTGCACTTGTTCAGCGATGAGCTGAGCCATGTGCCTTAAAACATCATTGGTAGAGACACCTGATTCTTCGGGCTCCTCCTCCGTGTTTCTATTCCTGGGTTGTTTCCTAGGTGGCATCCTGCACTATATCGTCATCACTACATAAGTATCCTAACAACTAGTTGATGCATGAGATTTCTAGCATATAGCATACTCGAAATCCAAATAGGCGAGTAGCAAATCTTAAGTTCACTAAACTCCTAAATTCCTCTGATACCACTAAACTGTCACGCCACGAACGCTAGCTAAACGAGGCTAATGACAGCCGCGAGCATTCCCGGCATGGGACGCTCCAGCGTACCTACTACTATACTTGCAGCGGAAAAGACGTTGATGCTTCAATGTTAAAAAGAAGCCTTATAATGCTAGCGTATAACGTGCATAAGAACATACTTTCCATTGATAACTCAAGGTTGTTAAACATATTCTCAAAATATCAACCAGTTTAAAACATTAACTAACTAAGCCAAATGAAACCCATGACCACCACATCACGGTGGCTCATGCCGGCTTTTACAAAAATTAGCTAAATCTTTCCTAACGTTAGCAAACAAGAGAGACATTTCATCAACCCTTCTCCTAGGGTTCAAGGTCCTCTTCTTAAGATTCCACCCCTGTAACATCATCTGGAATGATACAATTTAAAACTGTGAGTCGAAAGACTCAGTAAGGAATTATAGCTAAAACATGGGTTGAAATTGTAAGCATGCACTTGAACTTGAAATCATCATGAACTTAAAATAATCATGAACTTAAACATAATGTAGTTCACGTACTTGAACTTGAAATATCATGAGCTTTAACTTGAAACATCATGTAAACGTATGTAATTCATGCATGATCATGAATTTTGATGCACGTGTATGCCTCATGATTGCATATGCACATGCACTTGCTCTTGAAAACTTCACTATTACTTATAAGTCTCTTGCTTTTGGAAAATCTTTCCAATCCTTATCTTATGGGCTACTTGAGCTCCACCTACCCCTGACATCAGGGTTGTGCGTTCCCGTAGGAACAGTCCCTTATTTCCCTTAGGGACCTTACATATGGTCGAGCTAGCTCACCTTCTCTCATTCGTCCTTCAGTGGCTAGACACGACCCTTGAGGTTCACACCTTCTTGCAAGCATCCTTCAGTGTGATTGCACTTACCTCATGGACTACCCATCCTTCTTGCAAGCATCCTTCGGTATGGGTGTCCTAGGTGACATCCATCCTTCACGTAAACGTCCTTCGGAAATGAATGCACCTTCTTGACTTGGTACGGTACCGACCGACTTGGGTTCGTTAATTAACTTGTCATAAAACTTGTCATAAAGTAGCATAAAAATGGTACTTTCATTTGCATAAAATGTCTCATTTCTCATGAGGAAAATGAATGCAAATGATCATGATGCATTCATGTCGTGCTTGGTAATGTCATGCTTGATATGCTTATTCATGAATATTCTTCATGCAGTGTATCATTCCAGTTTGTAAAGATTTTCACTTACCTTAGGCTTGCTTGAGTATCGAGTGTCTCGTTACCTACAATGAACCGTACTATTGTCATTCATAGGTTCACTAAACGTATATAGTAATCAATACATTACTCACACGAATCTGTTTTAATAGACCCTCACACTAATTTTTCATACCATAACATATTCGTCATACCTCTAATTCACATGCAAGTTATCTTAAAACGTTCTCTTTCTTAACTTGAAACAAATTCCAAGACCAACCCCGTAAAATTGGACTAAAATATCAAGAGATAACCACCAATGCAACAAAACACACTTTCTATTCCAGCCTTGAAATCTGCATATGTAACTCCAGAAATCACAACAATCTCCAACAACCAAAATCCGAATCTCTACATGTCACAACCAACATCCAAGGCTAACTTAACATCTCATAACAACAACTATACTCTCACCTTCCTCCCACTTACAACTTCAACTCGAAGTTTACAACCAAATCATGGTTCCATAATTATCAAGTTAACACCATTGCATGTACCCATTTCTCTTGGGCTGTTTACCAAACACCTAGTGTGCGTTATTGGTCCTCTTGCCTATTTTCCCAGATCTGAACATATCCCTAACACTTAGGGCTTTGTGGTTCTCAATATCACTAGCATACATACACAATCTAATGCATCAAACCCTAGATTTGGCCATACTTGCTCAACTTAGGTTTCAATCCCCTCTTAGGCCTTTTATCAAACACCTAGAGCACATAACCAATTTCTCTTGAACCCTCATTTCAGATCTAGTCATTTTTCCACATGTTCTCATGTAAAAATCTATGCTACACTTACAAGATCTACCTTGAACATACCTAGATCCACACTAAACATCCATGAATCACAAGGAGAACACTACTTAGACAAATTACCAACAAACCACAACCAACCAACAAAAGAAAACAAGAACATCACCAACCACAACTAACCAACAAGAGGAAACAAGAAGAGAATAGAGAGAGAGAGAGAGAGAGAGTAGCACGATTTTCGGCCAGCAAGGATTTACCTCGCTTCTCTCCTCTTCCTCCTTCTTTTCTTCTCCTTCTTCTTCTCCTTCCTCTCCTTCTTCCTTCTTCTTCTTTCGGGTGGGTGACTTAGGGCAAGGGAAAATGAAAAGGCTGAAGAGAGGGGAAAAATGAAGTGTTCGGCAAAGGGGGAGAGAGTAATAGGCGTGAAAATGGTTGGGGAAAAGACAAGTTTGCCCTCCCCCTACTTCATAAATTTCAACTCGCGTATTTTAAACCGGTAAAATTCCGGAATGTAGTTATATGTGTCGACACCATCACTCAAGGTGTCGACACTTACAACATATTTAGTAAGATGTGTCGACACCATCACTCAAGGTGTCGACACTTCCAACACTTAGCCATAGTGGGAAAAAATGTAAACTCTCGGGTTTCAATTAGATGTGTCGACACCATCACTCAAGGTGTCGACACTTCCATCACTTGGTCAAAATCCACGGGAGTTCTGGAAAAAGGCGAACTCTCGGGTTTCAGTTGGATGTGTCGACACCATCACTCAAGGTGTCGACACTTCCAACACTTAGTAAAAATCACTCTAGTTCCGGAAAGATATAAACGCTCGGGTATCAGTCTAATGTGTCGACACTATGACTCAAAGTGTCGACACTTACAACACTTAGTCAAAATTCACTTTGGTCTCCAGGAAAAGGTAAACTTTCGGGTGTTAGTATAATGTGTCGACACTATGTTCCAATGTGTCGACACTTACCTCAAAATCACCAATTAAAACATACCTACATCCTGAGGAAAATCATAGCAAAATCTCTCTCTCCTATACAATGACATAAGTAAATTCGGGATCTCACTGTCATGCTTGATTAAAATTCATGCTTGTTCATGAAACGATGCAGTGTGTCATTCCAGTTTTGAAAAAGAACACTTACTGTCCACTTACAGTATCCACTTACTCTCGGTCCTCCTTGGTAGTGTATAAAACACGTAGATCGCCTACAAGCGATTCAAATATTTCTTAGACTTTAAGAAATAACACGTAATTATTAAATATATATATATACATATATCACTGAAATTCTTTTAATCCTTTAAAGTATTTTATTTACTCTTCTAATATTATCTAAACTCAGGTTATTTAACCAATCTTTATTACAATGTATTTAGGTGTCTATTCACGATTAGGGTTAATCAATAATTAATAAATTTGGGATTAAACCTAAGTCTCCCATTAGTTAACGAACTACATTAAACCTTACATCAAACTATTAATAACTTAATCACACTTAAATCCTAAATTGGACCTTAACCCTCAATTAACCCCGAGTACTAACCCTAACTAGGGTTTCGAATATTTTTATTGCATGATCATGGTTCTTCAACATTTATTCCAATTAGTCTTATCCCCAATTTCAATTATCCAATACAACAATTATAAACCGATTATCAAAACTTACACTTAGGGTTTCATTCCTTTATGACATTCGGCCAACTCTTGTTTTGTGCATCCCTTAATCACAACATAATTCCAAGGGTGATCCCATCCTCCATTCAATCAATTTCACAACCTAGGATCTAAGAATCAAAACACAAACATAAGAGATCAAGCACTAACCTATTCGGCCAGCACACTCATTTTCCAAATAGTCAAGTTTTCTTTTGTTTCTTTCAACTTGCATGCATCCTTTTCACTTCATAATTATCTACCATACATTAGGCCAATAATCTAGCATATAACAAGACCAATGACCAAATCCAATTATGCACAAAATAAATCTTGGAACCCTAGGTATACTATATTCGGCCTTACCTCATAATACCACCTTTTATACTTAGAAAATTTATACATACATACTTTGCACTCTACAATCCATCTTAGCATGTATTTACTTCACATCCTCATCATTCATGTATGGCATGTTCAGATCTAACATTCAAACACATATACGATCATAGATCTAAAGAGATTCACAACTTACAACTAACATAGGCTTAAATCCAACATCCTTTAACATACATTATTTTCCCTTTGCATTTTATCACCTATCTTGCATATATCATCTTCATATCTTCATCATTAATATTCACATGACTAGATCTATACTTTAGACACATCAACAGCCCTAGATCTAAGGAAATATCCAACTTTCATCCAACAAAACATAACCTAGGTTAGATCTAACTTCATCTAATATACATTGTCTATTCCTTGCATTTTTCCAACATTCAATCTTAGATCTAAAGCATATATGTCCAGATCTAACACTTGCACATAACCATGTTCAAAATCCAACTAAAATAGAACATAAAAACCCAAGATCCAACCACATAAGGTTCGGCCAACAATGGAGATGTAAGATCCATATTTACCTTGTTGTTCCTTCTTCTTTCCCTTTGATCCTTTGGAAGCTTCTCCCCCTTTTCACCTACTAAGCAACCTAAGGCTCTTAGTCATTCAGATCTCACCATATCCAAGCATAACAACTCAAACCCTAAGATCTAAACACAAGAGAGTTTGACCATCAAGAGGAAAACAAGATCCGGTTTTTACCTTAGTGCTTCTTTGTTTTCCTTTTTCCCTTTTCCCTTGCACAACACCTCTTGACTTCACCTTCTTCTTCTTCCTTGTCCTCCTTCTTCCCCTACACGAAATCCCCTTGACAGCAGCTCAATCTCAGCCTTTTGGGGCCAAGAGTTTCGGTTCTCCCTTGGTTCCTCACCTTTCTCTCCCTTTCTCTCTTGGTTTCGGTTTGGCCTTGTGTTTCACTCTTTCTCTCTTCTCTTGGCTTGTGTTAGTCGACCAAATGGTTTCAATAAGTGAATGAGTGTGTGAGGGTGATGTTAGGCGTGTAAAGCTTCTCACAAGAGGCAAAAATGAAGTGAATGTAGACAAGAATTTCGGCCAAGGGTTTTCTTTCCTCTTCCATGTCATTTTTCAGCTTTTCCAATTTTTGTCTCCCTCTTGTCTCCATTGCCTTTCTAGTATAACACTTTGCACCACAAAAATTCAAACCTCTATGTCATTCACGTGTGTCCTCTCCCACCACATAAATCCAACTTCTAGTTTGAAACTTGTTCCACCATTTAGTTAATTTGGTTGAATTCCAACTACCTAGTTTACTTAGTAAAATAAAATGAAGATTAGCAATACTAATCTCATATTATAAACTTGACTTCAAGGCCCATTGGGCAGCCCAATAAATCCTTAATCCAAGGCCCAACATTACCACCTAAAGCCCAATTCATAAGCCTAAGGGCTTAGGCCCAATGTCCAACTTCCTTAAGGCCCAATAGCACCATTACAAGGCCCATTGCCATGGGCTTCATGGCAACCCAATATCATGCTTTCCCAAGCCCATCTCCATGATTATTTTGGCAGCCCATTAGCATGCCATTAAGAGCCCAATATACACCAAATGTTATAAGCCTCATGGCAGCCCAATATCACACTTCAAGGGCCCATCATTACATGTACTTGGGCAGCCCATATGTCATAACTTCAAGGCCCAAATACATCCAATAACCGGCCATAAATGGGTAGCCCAATGTCAGCCCATTATTTGAGGTTTCTAAGCCAAACATGCAAGTCTTAATAATCTAAAATCATTCATAAGAAAATCCTTCAAAAATTAAAATCAAGAATATTGAAGGAAAATATACAATTAATCTAGCAACATGAAATTGGTTACTATAAAATTTAAAATCTCATCCATAGAATTTAAATCATAACATCACATTTTAGAAATTCAAAATAATTATACATACATTTTCTTAACATAAAATCATGCCTTGTCCAAGCAAGGTTTCTTCGGGGTCTTACAAAAATTCTTCAACATCTTCAAAATAAACTCTCATTCTACTCTATCATAAGCCTTCTCCATGTCAGCTTTGATGGCCATCCAACCACTCCTCCCTTGCTTATGATTAATTGAATGGAAAATTTCAGCAGCTACTATGTAGTTGTCCTGAATTTGACGCCCTGGTACAAAAGCAAGCTGGTATGGCAATATAAGTTTTGGCAACACTTTTTTAATTCTTTCAGCCATAATCTTTGATATCAATTTATACACGACATTACATAAAGCAATGGGTCGAAATTGACTAACAAGAAAAGGGTGCTCCGCTCCACCTTTGGGATAAGAACAAGATTGGTCTCATTAAGTCTCGGCATCACGCTTCCTTCCAAGAAAAACTGTTGAACAGTTTGTACAACATCCTCTCCTACTATCTCCCAAAAATGCACAAAAAAGAACGTGGTCATACCATCGGGCCCCGGAGCTTTATCAGCCTTCATTTTGCGAAGGGTTGTATATATCTCTTCTTTATCCGGAATTTGTATTAAACATTCATTCTCCTCCTCTATAATAATGGGATCAATAAGCCCCTCCAGATCATCAGGACAATCAGCATACTCAGAGGTGTATAATTTCCCAAAAAAATCTGACAGGAGCTTCCCCACCTCTCTTCTTCCAAAAACCCAACAATCATCATGATTTTTCAACGTCAGTATCTCATTCCTACACCTTCTTAGAACCGTAGATGCATGAAAATATTTGGTATTCAACTTACTAGAAATTAACCAAGTCACCCTCGACCTTTGTTTCCATAAAGATTCTTCTCTCAGCAATTGCTCATCAAGAGCTAATAATAGACTCTTTTCACGCCAAATATTATCAGCAGAAGGCATAGCTTCTTGAATCCCCACCAACTCTTCCTTTAATCTGCCAATTGAATCCTGAATATTGCCGAAATAAAGCCTATTCCATTTCTGCAACGCTCTCCTCGCAGCATCAATTTATGGAATATAGACGAAGTTGGATCATTCCCAGAATTCCTCCCCCACGCTTGGGCCACTACACCAAAGCAACTTTGATCACGAGTCCAAAATGACTGAAATTTAAACCCCTTCACCACCAGTTCAGACTGACCTAACAGATTCAAAATAATTGCCCTATGATCAGAAAAAGCAATGCTATGATGATGAATTCTCGCCCCTACAACTCTCATCCTCCAAGGCAAATTTGCAATCCCTCTATCAATTATTTTCCTTATATTGGCACCTCCAGGACGACGATTATTCCACATAAATCTACATCCCGAGAAACCCAAATCCACAAACCCCATCGAAATCATTAAATGCGCCAGACCTCTTGAAGAATTCGATCTCACCATACTCCCTCCCCTTTTATCCTCCTGATTAGTAAGATCGTTGAAATCTCCCATACAAACCCACGGCATATCTGGATACAAATTGAGGTTTTGCAATAAGTCCCAAAACTCCTCCTTTTGTCTCCAAAGAACAGGGCCATACACAAAAGAGCAAACAAAAGATCCAAGATCCTGTCCCAGATTAATAAGAAAATGCATAATATGACGGGAAGAAAAAAGAACATCAAAAGAAAGCTCGTCTCCAGCAAAAAGCTAACCCTCCGCTTCGACCAGTTGAAGGAACAACAATACTAAAAGAAAAACCAACAGAACGAAGAATAGAAATAGCAGTACATTCATAAGGGTGAGCTTTTTATCCGGCGAAAACCGGAATTTCCGGTTCCGATTCCGAAACCGGTGTTCCAGTACCAATTTCGGTCTATTCCGGAACCGGAACTCATTTCAGAGATTTTCCGGAATCGGAACCGGAAAATGCCGGAATTTTTCGGTTCCGGAGTTTTTGGATAAAGAGGCCGTTAAGGAGAGTAGTCGTGGCAGGTTTACAGACTGTACTCGTACAGAAAAGTCGTAATTATTCGCCCTCCGTTTCTGCGACCGCTCTTGTTGTCTAGCGCTAGTTCAGCACTTCCGTGCGACCGTTTTAATCTCGAAAATATATTATGGTTAGTACTCTTTCAAAAAGGAAACGGAAAAATCAATCCCACACACGACACGAAAATGCTCTAGAGGCTGGCGCTCCCTCAGTCAAACTCAACGACTCAGAATCTCTCACCCCACCCCCGAATGTTATCATCGTTATCCCGTTATAATACTCCTCCTCATCCTTCGTTTCTTTATTTATTTATTTATTTTATAATATAAATATTTATCTATCGTCTCTTCCATCACTTTTTTAAAAAAATTAAGTAAAATATAGCAGATATAACACTGATTAATGATATACGGTGATGTCAAAAACATAGCAGATATATGTTTTTCAGAATATATTTTATATTAAAATTGATAGTTATTAGTCCCGAAACAGAAAGTGTACTTTTTACAAATGTATTTTATATAAATATAAAATATTGATTTTAGAGAAGATAGTAAGACGTGTGTTTGTTAGCCAGCTGTATCCCAAAGCCCCAATGACCGCTTGCCTGGTAGAAGAGGTGCCACTGCCGAATGCCCCCAATGTCTTGTTTGTTGTCAGTTGTCGCTCACAGGGTCCTTACCTACTCAACCGGTCACCCCTCTCGTCCCCTCATATATAATTATATATGTATATAGCTTCCCCAACCTTCCCTTCGCCTTCCATTTAAACACCCAGCCAGGCAGCCAGCCTGTCTGAAAAATCCGAATCCCCAAACCGGAAACTGAGAACTAGACTACTACTGTCTGTTTCATGGCCATTAGTAAAAGCAAAATGGATCGGATGAAGGGTCCATGGAGCGCGGAGGAAGACGAGGCCCTTCAACGGTTGGTCTAGAAGCACGAAATAAGAACTTTTGTTTTCTTGGGTTCATCTAAAGCACTTTCATTTCTTTCTTTGTTTTTTCCAAATTTTTTGATGGATGTCAATTGTTAGGAATATAGAGGTCCGAGTTATGTATTAGGGGAAAAACAGAAAAAAAGAGCCGAGAAATGGAACCGGAATTTCCGGGTTCCATTTCCGGAATAGGAAATCCTATTCCGGTGAGTACCGGAACTGGAACCGGAATGACCCATTCCGGTTCCATCCGTTCCGGTACTCACCCCTATACATTCATCAACTTTTGTCTCCACCAGAAAAATACCCATTAGATCATGGTCCTTCACCATATTCCGCAGGGCTCTCGCTATCGCTGGCCTAGCTAGACCACGACATAAGCTTCATGACTCCGGTGGGGGCAAGTTAAGGCCCGCCACCCCAGCCGTTTGCAAATCATCATCCTGCCTAGCTCCAATTTCCTTGCTACCACTCTTTTCATTTTCTTCATTAACTTTCTTCCTAGCCCTTTTTGCTACGAACTTCTTCCTTTTCTGCTCTTTCTCACCCCCTTCCAGTCCAGGATCGAACAACGCAACAAGAGGCGTTTCTGAAAAAACTTCAACTGTTTTATTCTTTTTACAGACATCAGACACATGTAAGTCTAGGGCTGTACAACTCCGGTGTAGGTGGCGGTTTAGCGGTGGCGGTTTTCCGGTTATCCTACATTCATATTAGGCTATTTTTTTAGCATATAACGCATTTGGCCCAATGTAAAATAATTGACATTCAAGGTGTTCCAAGTTTGTTATATGCAAGCATTGAAACCACAAAATTCTCTCTAGTCAGGAAAATTATTACCAAGTTATGTAGACGAGATTAGATTGTTCAATAGATACAGAATGCAGAAGATCAATACCAGTTTCCTCATGAGTTCATTCCGTGTCAGTCTATTCGAGAAGAACATGTTCCAAAGATATCGATTACATACAAGTGAACCTTAGATTAAGTAAATGAAAATCAAATTAGTTTCAAATCCAAGGATTGGCTTTATAGTTAAAGAACCTTAATGACTCCCCATGTTGACCTTAAGCCACGTTTATATGGTCTCTACTCTCTATCACCCTCTATTATGAATAAGAAGAAAGGAAGAGGAGGAGGAGGGCAGAAGGGGATAAATGTTGTTCGAACAACTTCCACAATTTTAACCAAGAGAACTTTTCTGAAACAAACATATGCTTAGAGTAAAAGAGTACGAAAAAAGAGCTACAATGGGCGTTCTACAGCAAATTTTGGCAAACTGATTCCCTCTTTCATTGGAAACAGTACCCACAAGAAACCAAGTTCGTCCAAAGAAACACTTTTAGACGCATTGTGGTTTCAATTCTTGATTAAATAGTCCACAACAGGCAATATAAACACAGTTGTTGACTCTACAATTCATGACAGCAACTCAACAGAAGTGCACATTACACGGACCTACAGTCTCAGCACAGGCATCTAATCCCAAAAACTCTATTAAATGCAGGTGCAAGGAACGAAAAAGTCTTCTGCCAAATTAAATAAATATAAGTGACAAACTAAATGGCATCCCTGGCTCTAACTCACAACATATACCTGAAAGCCCTGGAATAAGTGACAAACTAAATGGCAGCCTCCTCCTTTTGCCCCATGCTGGCCCACACATCCGAGTAGACAACATCAGCTCCTTAGTGATCCGTGATTGCATTTTCATACAACTCCTTTTGCCCCTGGTAAGAGCCTCAAAATTCAAAATTCAAAAGTAAAAAAATACTACTGCTAGAAAGATATGGATCCAACAAAAACAGGAGGCCAACATTTTCATACAACACAAAGCAATAAGTATGGAGCCAACAAAATAACAATATGTAGATCAAAGCCAACACAAAGCATAATGAAAACTGTGTTAGAAATCTTGGATCACTTGGCTTAATCCGAATCACAGTTAATTAGCATGATCATGATTAAACCAAATCTCACGTAGTACCCATCATCACCTATATATACTTTCTTCAGCTTAATTTGATTCCCACCACCCAATTAAGACAATAATATTGCTAATTATGCTATGTCTTCACTCTCATTTTTCCCCCTGTATAACTAGCTATAGCTATATATAAAACCCAGGACGCTGAAGTACTCCAGACCACTTTATGTTTACCTTCTGCACCAACAAACGACAGGGGAGGGGAGCTATACCAACAAACGAATGTTTACCTTCTGCACCAACTAGAAAACGGTTGCCCACCCTCGACAACTCGTCGCTTCTCCGGAGCCTCCGATTCATCAGGCGCACTTGGTCCGAGTCCGCGAGAACGCCGCGTAGGAGTTTGAGGAGCGGCAGAGAGGCTCGACGACCGGCGAAGGGTGGGGGAGGGGAGCGGTTGGAAAGGGTGGGGACAGGGGAGGGAGAGAGAGGCTGTCGACAGGGGGAGGGTGAACTGAAGCTCGAGTGCTCGACGATGAGGGGGGGAGGGGTTTTAGGGTTATTTTCTAAACGAAGAAACGACGTCGTTTAAATTAAAAAAATTTTAAAAAAAAATAAAATCCGGTTTCCGGTACCCGGGAACCCGGTGCCTGGTAAACCGGAAACCGGGAAAAGCACCGGGTTTTTCTAAAAACAAGCCACCGGCACCGGCACCGGTGAGGCCGGGTACCGGCAACCCTGTGCCGATACCGGTGCCGGTGCCACCGGATGTTACCGGTGGGGTTGAACAGCCCTATGTAAGTCATATTTTGTGGGCCACTCCCGTTTCATTTGACACAGCTTGCCTCCAGCAACCTCATCTAATAAAGGCCTTATAGGATCCACTTCCGCTACAACCTGGGCCTGACTTAAAGCCCTCACCTCTAGCCCAATTTTCTGAAAATCTGTCTCCACATTCACCGAGTGGTCCCCAGGCCAAAACAGTGCCCCTGACCCTTCTGAAATTCTGGCGGTTCAATAAGGGAATCCACATTCCCCGAGTGGTCCCCAAAGCATCTCCCCTGCATGCCACCACCTGGTGCTAACTGCAATCCCCCTCCTGGAGCTAACTGCAAGCCACCTCCCCGCAATTTACTGACCAGAAATTACCCCTTTGAAATTGAACAATTCCAATTCTGTCCTTCTGGCTTATCCTTCGTCTCTCCTAAACTTTGGCTCACCCGACTTGCCATAAAAGCTGCCTGTGATTTACCGTTACCCCTCCCCCCATTGAATCAGAAGTCCCACCAAATGCCTGAGGAGTAGGAACTATACCTTTCATCTCTGCAGAAAAGTATTGCTAGTACATATGCGGTTCATCCACTTGACACATGCAAATAGTATGATCCAGCCTCCCACAGTTAAAACAAAAATTAGACAGTCGTTCATACTTCAGTTGAACCCAAATAGGCTCTAAATCTCCCCTGGGTATAAAGAAACCTGGATGTAGTGGCGAATCAACATGAAAACGAACCTTCAAACAAATATGGCTTATGTACATCGACTGGATCAATCATAAGTACATCACCAATTTTACTTCCAATCAACAGAGCATTGTCCTTCTCAAAACCTTCCAGTGGTAGCCCCTGAATTTGTACCCAGAATTCAGCATGATCCATAGGGGTCTCATCTATACTGGTTCCCGGAGCCCATTCCTTCAGAATCATCAAAAACCCCTTAAAATTCCAAGGAGCCATTTGCAAAACCTTTTCCTTATCATCCTTTGAAGAAAAAGTGAAAAGAAAACGGTTAGATCGCACTTCTTCTATCTTGATATTCTTTGCAAAACACCATCCCACCCGAATCACTGGATGCAAAATGTTTTTGTTGTAATACCTCTGCGAAACTAATCTACCTAGCAGCGAATATTCAGTAACAGAGGCTGCAATATTCTGATTAAAACTCAAATGACCAGCAATATCATCCCACGAGATATTCCTAGTCCTTTCAGTAATCGAATCTAGCTCCTGCTGGATTTTATAGGAACTCGAATCCATAGGAACAGAAAATAGAAAAGAAGAGAAAACTGGAAAGGAAAATCAAATCCAGTCTTAATGGAGAAGAATAATACGATACTCAAGATGCACAGAATGAAGAGAAAATAGACGAGGACGAAAGACCTATCCGGCCGATGAGGACGTACAGACCCATCCAGAAGAAAAAATGCAGAGAGAGAAAAAACTCAGAAGCTTAGGAGCGGTTTCCATCGAGTATTGGTTCAACTATGGAGACAATAATAATTAAACTACTGGTTGGTACCATCAATCTGGTTAATCTTTCGGACAGTATATGAATAGTCTCGAGCAGGTAGAATTTCCACGTGCAAACTGTTACACTCCTCTGTTCGGACGGTATAATAAAATTGTTCAAACTGTCGTGGGCGATTAAGTTAACGGATAAGGATACGTCAAGTCAGCCAACACCGTTCGGACTGATTAACACTAGTCTGAACGGAACGTCGAAAACGTAGAAATGGAGCCCAACGGTCATTTCTCACAAACTCATTCAAAACGGACCAAAACTCTCTCAAACCTCCACCAAATTTCATCCCATTTTCAAACCAAAAAACACTTAAACGGTATCTCTAATTCAGGTTCGTTCATGACATTTTTTAACAGTTTAAATATTTACGTTTAGTTAGTTTTTTGAGAATGTTTCGGTTTGATAAATATTGGATTTTTACTTTTTTTGGGTCCATTTGGATTCAATTTTTGAGAGAAATAGTGTAGAGTTTGTGTGTTTGTTTGGGCTGTTTTGCTAGGTGTATATGGGATTGTATAGGATTGTATAACCGGTTTTCATGGCTGAGTTGAGACCATGAACTATTTTCATATACAGCGTTCAAGCAGGACAACTCAGCCATGAACTGTTTTTGTTTACAACGTTCAAATGAGCCTATTACTATTCAGACGCATATTAGTTATTCGGAGCGTTCTGGTTTTGTCGTCCAAATGATAAAACCAATGATTCATTTTAGAGTACATGTTCGAATGATTTTTATACTATGCGTTTTAGGATTTATCGTTTGGATGCAAAGCTAGTCCGTTTGGAAGGTATGACCGAAACTGTTCGTTCTATACAATTCTATGTCATTTGATACCGTTCTTACCTCCTTGTATACCGTTCTAACCTTTGCTAACATGTGTTGCAGATTTTGAGAACGTAGAAGCGATCAAGACCATCTTCTTCATCCTAGGGCCCAACGGTCCCCCAAATGACTTTGGTGGATCGTAGAGATCAGATGCTTGCATGTGCAATGGTGGTGGAGGGATAACTAGTCCTTCAACTTCGGAAACTATCGATTTGAGGACCGAACCACTCAGTAGATTTTCACCCACCATTATTGTACCCGACACCTGTCATGGGTGGGATACGCTTGCATCAAGCTGGTGCGGAACCTCCACAATGCGCTCTTGGATATGGACACCAACAAAGAGTTGTGGGTGGTTCTAGTCTCAGGAATCTCGGCGACGATTTCGCCCTCCATCCACCGTACCTAGTTGTTGAGGTAGTGGTTCCAATGCCTACCAAGGAGGTGCTTCAGATATTATCGGGGCGGGAGCAGTACCCGATACCTTCATCCATCCACAAGCGCTATATGTCACCATTCTAGCAGATGGTGCACCTTTTCTTCGCCTACAACATGGATCTGAGACACTAAACCACTAAGTGCACGGCTCACCGAGAAAGCATAATACTGATGGTTGCTCTACAGCTACCTCTGGACCTTTCGTTGTACACATTTCAGAAGATCCAATTGGAGGTTCAGACTACCTTCAACAACGGCTTACTGTAGAGCTTGATGTTGACGCATCCTGACAAAGGCAAGCATACCAATCTATAGCCCGACTAGCTGAGATTAAGCCATTTATGACTGACTATCGAGGTACCTGCCTAACATAGCCTCAGACATGCAGTGCCACAACATGTCCATGGAGTACAACCACTATAGTATGCACTAGAGGTTGGGGAGCCGACAAATGATGGGTACACCATTGGTGCGGTGCACTCGGCATGACCTCCGTGGTTAAACGAGTTTGCAGCGGTCTATGATGGAGGTCGTTTGTATTGCTCTCGCTTTGATCAAGGCAAGGTTGATGCGATTGGAGCAATCTACTAATGCGCATCAATGTTGTTTCGAAAGCGATTGCAAAAGTTGTTGGAGGAGATATCCGGCCATTTGGAGACTGTCCTCCAGAGATTTGTTCTTGCTACTCAGGATATTTAGTTTTATTTCTATTTATATGCATTTATTTTTAATTGTTAGACAACAATTATCTTCTATATTAAAATTTTAATTTATTTAACGATATTAGTATAATATACGTGCTCTTATAATATTACAGATTTTGAAACTTTAGTTCAGATCATACAAATATTTATTGTGTTTATACTAATACTTATATTTCTTGAACCATTCACATTACGTGTCTATATTAGTTACATACTCACATACGTGCGCCTATAATAATAAGTTGGGTTAATAAAGTTGAATTCGTCTTAACAATTAATGTCTTTATACTAATCTTTATAATTTTTGAACCACTCACGTTACTTGCTTGTTCCAGTTACATACTCACGTACTTGCCCTTTTAACACAATGCATGTTACTAGTATTTCATGAAATAATATTAATAGCTACTTGATGAGTCATAAAAATGATTAGAATTGAGTTAAGGCTCAGTAGGGCCAACAGGCCCAAGGTAGCCCAGTGAGAGTTCGGGCAGACTTCAAGATGTTAAATAGATTGGTCATTGAAAGTAATCCGAGTCCATGAAAAGCAGTCCATTAAGGAAAGATTATCGGAGTCGTTGGTAAATAGTTGAAGACTCGGTATAAATCCGAAATCCTCGGCACGACCGATGTCGTGAGATCGAGGTTTCCGTGTTATCAGTAAAGAGCGCTCGACATCGAGTTCAAGTGGGTTAGCCGTTTAAGATCATCTTGTTAAAACTATGGCAGTTAACGGGATATCCTCCGACTACACTTCACTCCACGACCAGATAGTGGGGCACGACCTCGAAGGGATAAGGAGATGATCGCCAAGCAAAACAACGGGGGACCAATGATAATCTGAAAAGTAGTATAAATACCCGGGGAATATGTAAAGTAAATGGGGATCTTTAGTGAGATACGAGTTACATACAGTTGAACTGTTTAATTTCTGAGCCTCATGCTATCAAATACTGACTTAAGCATCGAAGGGTCTTTCCTTCTTGGAAGGATCGCCTTGATATTCGTCTGTTTTGCAGTTGAGGAGGTCGGGTTCAAGGACCTCGGGATTTGTTTTCACAAGCACAAAGGAACCATCATCTCGCTGATCTTTCAGTTGGCGCCGTCTGTGTGAACGACTGTTCTCAAAACAAATTAAAGGGAGATGGTTTCAACAAGAAGCAAAAGAGATGGCCCGAGTACAATCCCGAATAACCAGCCCCATAATGAGCCACTTCGTGACGAAGAAGGACACTTTGGAATAAACAACCAGACCCTGCCTCGACCCAACGACAGAATGACGAGCAGTTGCTCTACGAGATACGAATGATGCGGGAAGAAAACCGTGTTGTGGGGGAAGAGAATCTTGCTGTGAGAGAAGAAGCTCGTCTAGCACGACAAGAGAACAGGGAGCTGAGGAACGAGCTGAGGCCCCCTGCGGAGCTTCCCAAAGAAAGTCAATTCTCTACTGAGATAGAGGCCGCAGTTATGCCCCTTGACTTTAAGCTGCCTCATTTGGACAAGTTTAATGGAACTTCGGATCCAGCCGACCATGTCCATCACTATAAGACTCAGCTTAGGATCTACAACATATCGGACGCAATCCTGTGCAAGGCTTTCCAATCCACCCTGCAAGGCGCAACAGACTCGTGGTTCATCCACCTGAAACCACGCTCTATAGTGAGCTTCAATCAGTTTTCGAAGCTCTTCATTTAACATTTCCTTCTTGGAAGGATCGCCTTGATATTCGTCTGTTTTGCAGTTGAGGAGGTCGGGTTCAAGGACGTCGGGATTTGTTGGCACAAGCACAAAGGAACCATCATCTTGCTGATCTTTCACTACTATTATTATAACATTATTGTTCGTATCGTTACAGTATAACAACTTGGATGCAACTTTTTTACGAGACATCGTAGTCTAATGTATCTTACGATTCGAATGTGTGCCCGTAATCGTTTGGACGAAACACAACTCACAGTTATGATATGTCATCGTTCTATGCCATTCGAACTAAGCGAAATGTACGTTTGGATGCAATTGGACTTAGCTCCAAATTTTCCACTTTTTTTTTTGTTTTTGCTCGCTTTTTTCGATCGATTGTATGTTAAGCTCGAACTGTGTGTCATGAATTTCAAAAAAATAAAGGGGACCTAAATGTCCCCAAAATATGCATTTTCAAAGAGACATATAAGGGGAGATCATTTTTGAAGGTTTGAGGAACTCCCAATAGAGGTCTTCAAGGCCATCCATTATGATTGAGGAGAAGGATTTTCTCTTCTGGAAGGGTTGAGATTGTGGTTTTTACTGAGGGTTAAAATTTGAGTCTTTTGGGCTTGAATTTTGTTCGATTTTGAACTCCTTATTCCTTTTTTTATAGGACTAATAGAAAGAATAGGAGCTTTTACGTATGATTAAAGGTAACAGACGTTAAATTTCATTTTGGTATTTGTTAAATAGATTAATTACACTTTGCATCCATGTAGTTTAGGGGTCTTGACTCTTTGCACCCCGTTCTTTTAATTTTGAGACATTTTCACCCTCGTGGTTTGGGGTCTTAACACTTTACACCCCCGTAAATTTATCTGTCATTTCGAACAAAATAGTCAACCACATGCAGAATGCATGACTGATTTTTTGGGTGCAAAGTTTCTAAAAAATAAAAGAACGGGATGCAAAATATCAAATTCCCCCAAACCACATAGGTGCAAAGTGTAATTAAAAATTTTAAATATTGCGACAAAAATGGGCAAGTGAGCCCCATGCAAAACACGTGACTCACTTTTCTGTTCAAAATAACAGATAATAGACGGCAGGGTGCAAATTGAAGGAAGTCGAAACCACGTGTGGGAAATGTTTCAAAATTGAAAGAACGGAGTGCAAATTGTCAGGACAAATAAACCACATAGGTGGAAAGTGTAACTAACCCTTGTTAAAATTTCAAAATAGGTTTTTTTTTCTTGGATTTTAAATTTTAGACAAAAAACTTTATTTAATGATGTTTGTGAGTTATTAATGTACTAACAATGTGTCTTAGGCTATTGGGTATGTTGTTTGGGTCATTTCTAATGTGTTTCCGGTGATTTTCAAAGTTACGAATGATTTTCTCGAATCTATATGCGTTCTGTTTTCCTAGTGTTTGAACGATAAATTATCGTTCCAACGTGTGCGCTCTATATTTGGTACTTGGTCGTTACTATTCGAATATTGTTTTGAAACATTGTTTTAATAGTAACATTATCGTTCGGGTGTGTTAGAACGAGTTTGTTTGAATCATGTCATGCATAATGATCTTAGACCCGTTTGAAACTTATGCAGCGTCAATCAGTTCAAACGAAATTGCATAAGCCTCAAATTGCCAAACATGGAGACAGTTTGGGAATGTAAGCTTTAATTTTTAGTTCGATGAGCCAAGTGATGGCTACATTCAATGGAACTTTCATGCAATCTCCCACTTTCATTCTTTGGGGAATTGTTAGGGGTGGACTCTCACAGTTTCGGATCTAATCCACTGGTGTGTGACCCTAGCGCTAATGGGTGCACCTACAGTTGCTCGGGGTCCAACATTGAAATTGGATCTTACAAACGTTTTGAAGCCGTAAAGACCGTTTAGATGACAATGGCCGCAACCTAACGAAAAAAATATAGGCCGCCTGCTTGTGCATTAGCTGAAGTATCCTGCCAACGGGGCGGCCAAAGTGTGTGGTTTGTTCTCTGATAAGGACAACCATGTATTATAACTCCTTACTTCTAGTTATATCTTATCAACCACTTTAAGTATAGTTTTTTTTGCAGAGAAAAATAGAAATGAATAAAGAAAATCATGCACATTTGACTACCTATCACACGTCGAGAGCAAGTTCATTTCAGGGTACTCATGCGGAACTAGTATTGTGATTGCGTTTGTGAACTTGTCTATGTATTGTTGTGGAAGGCCAAATTTAGTACATATTTAACTTTTTATAAAACGGAGAAACCCTAAGATGAGCAACATTGATTTAGGCATGTTGTATAAAAAAATTATACAAATGGCAAGGGCAAGTGGGTGCCTAACTCTGTAAGGAAATTTTTTTTGTAAGAATATAAATTAGTAATTAAATATCAATTGTTATTCCTATTGTTGTATAATTTTATTTTTCAATATAGTGAGTAATGTGTTATTCTTTTGGGATGGGAGCGTATAGGAAAAGTTGGAAGCTTTTCAGCAAAAGTGTATATATGAAGTTCTAGAAAGAAAGCCGGCTATGTACACAGTTTAGGTCTACAATGAAGTTGCTTGAAGTCTACAATGACGTTGCTTGAAGTCTACAATGAAGTTCTAGAAAGAAAGCCGGCTATGTACACAGTTTAGGTCGCTTGGTGATTCCTTCCATTTCGTTGTCTTCAGCTTCAATATCAGTTGATCTCGCTCATCAATTGCAAAGCGCCCTATCAGAGATTGAGAAGATGCGACCTGCTCGAGAGAAAGACCTGTGAAGTGTTGGTAGCCCAACAAGAAGAGATAGAGCACATCTTACGAGACCACCTGGAGCGCCAAGAGATCAAAGAAACGAAAAAACGGGAACGGTCAGAGCTCTAGAAAAAATAGTGCTAGGAGTAAAAGAAGATGCATGAGCTGCTTTGACTAGAGCTAGATTTCCGACTAGAAAAGCAAATCTAGAAATTCAGAAGAAAAATACAACACAGTCATGACCTAGTTGACCGAAAATTTATTTTATTATATATATTTATATTGTATTTAGTATGCTTATAGTATTATTATTTTACACGTTTAGTTACTTTCAAGTATTATTTTTTAATCTCTTTTTGGATTTTTAATTTAATGTCTTTTAATTCAGCAAAAGTTATTCCATTATGTGTTTAATTGTTTAATGTAAATAATAGAATTTATTTGTTTATTTTAAAAAAGGAAATACAAATTCTATTTGATAGCCGTACAACGGGTTCGAACACTCATCAGTACTACCATTCGCTCAAGGTCGCACGAATTCAATCTCCGCGTCGGAAAAATATCCAACAATTACGTAGTGTAGCTCATTACGTTCGAACAGTATATAACGGTTTCATCTCACCCTGTTCGAACACATGCGAATGCTTAAGAACAAAATTGTCAACAAATGTTGAAATGGGTAAAACGGTATCGAAAAAAAAAACCTTGAACGTCTAATTTTGATTCCAACAGAATAGAGCAGAAAACATGCGCCCATCTGAAAAAAATACTACATTGTTGGAACTTATTTTTTTGTGACCATCTATCCATTCCGTTGCAAATAAAAAATAAAAATACGATGCATCTCGTTTGATGTTGGGACGGAAAAAAAATTCCGCCAAACCATGCGATGCCTTTTGGGATGGGTTTGTCCATCCCAAAAAGTAAATTCTGTTGGGTGCGGGATATAATTCGTGTAAAAAAAAAACTTTTGGGACGAGCACATGGGACACGTGTCGGGACATACCCAATCCATCCCAGATGGTCTTTTGAGACGGAATCTTGATTTGTTTGGACGGAATTTTTCAAGAAAAAATTGCTGTAGTGCTACTTCCATTGTAAAGTTTCGGCCTATGGTTTATCTTTGCTGCTTGTCATCCCTGTTTTTCTCCTTCTGATTCATCCTTGACCTTTCTCCTGTCCTATTATATTTTTGTCCTCATCTCGGATATCTTTCAGACCTCCTTTCCCCGTTTTTCCCCTCCTTGGGGCTTCTTTTTTTTTTCTTTACCTCTGCTAACCCGTTTTTCCTCTCTTCCCATGTCTTACCTCTTTACCTCTGGTACGTATGTGATCTCTAACCGGTCTATAACTGCTAATGCAGTACATTCTATGCACAAGGTGGCCTGGAATAATATCGAAGCATTTATTGTTGAACAAGTTGATCCCAATATATTCCTGTTCTACTTTCTTAAAGAGGAACATCCACGAAATGTTATGGGGCAGTTCCCATGGAATGTTCGAGGACGAGGAAAGGTATTTGTTTTTAAGCCATGGGACCCAGAGATGGTGACTCCTGAACTGGAATTTAATACAGTTTAAATTTAAGAAGTGGATTGGGTGGAAATTAGGTAAATTCCTAGAGCTCGACACTAATGAGTACCGAGATGACTGAAAGAGAAGTTTCCTTTCTCTCGGTTGGAGCTGGATATTTCAAAACAGCTAGCTAGTGACCGGTTTTTCCATTCCAAGAAGTGGATTTTCTAGAATCTGGGTGCTGTTTAATCTGAGAAATTAGCGGATTTTTGTTATGCCTGCTGCTACTTGGTCATACTCTGCACTGTTGCCGTGAGCTATCACTGCTACAAGAAAAAGCTACCTCTGTCCCAAACATACGAGCGGGGTCTATAAACCTCAGTCGAGGACCTATAATCCGGGTCACTCAGAATCTTTTGTCCTCCTTTTGATCGAAGTAAGGCAGGTTAAAAATTTAAAGGAAAGACTCTTGTGGGAGATTTCTCGGGTGAAGTCTTAAAAATGTTTGAAAGTAAAATTTTGGGATTCCAAACAAAATTTTAGTCACAATAAAATAACTATACAAAATTATTTATCTTCCATCGGATCATCACTTTTCCACTTAAATAAATATAAAAAATTCAATGAATCTATTTTTATTATTTTTTTCATCAATTCTAACCTTTTAAAATTTTTATCATTCTAAAATTTTAACGATGAAACACCACCTTATCTATTCTAATCTCTTTTTGGGTGGTGGAACTATCTCCTGCCAAGAAAAATCATTTGATTCAGTGCAACCATTTGAAATTGGTAGGCAGGGGGTTGGGTGGCAAACAACCGGATTACGATGCATGAGCCTACCCTTAAGACCCCTGTGGCACGTGCACAATTATACTTGGGCTTGGACTGGTGTATATCGTGGACGACAGAGGAGGATTCGTGTCCACGTCCCAAACTCAAAAGTTTGTGTTGGTATTAAAAAAATTGGTATTAAAATTGATAAATGAGTAATAAAAGTAAAATTAAAATTTTAAAGTGGGTTAAAAGTAAAATTTTAATAAATTTTATTAAAAATTTTGTAAAACAAACGGTTAATGTTATCTAACTTGGAAGGTTCCCAAAGTGTACCGACTACGCATCCCTCCTCATTTAATCCTGCAGCTACTGGCTCCTCTTGTCCATATAGAGTCTAAATGATGTTCCCGAGTTTAAAATAGTCGGCTCCTACGAAAGTGAAAAATATCGGGGTATCAGAAGTCTGTAAAGCTTCCCGGGGGTTCTGATATCCTTCGGCATGGGTCAGTACGTTAGGCCCAAGCTGTACATTGCTTGGGGAGCCCTTAAGCCCTCATTCGTTAATCGATGGACCAGGCCTTCTAGACGAAGAAAAATCTCAGGGGCTCATTCTTCAGTCCCAACCAAATGATTGTATTATCCTTGTGAATGTCAACGAATAAGAGTGTATGGATTCCTCAGGATAATTTGTCTCTATCTCAGATCTTCTTGCCACCAAATCTGGAGGAGCATGTGCCCTTGGTGGCCCTAAGCTCTCAAAAGTAAGAGGTGGTCTCTCGGAAAGGAAATCTTTTCAAAAATCCAGTTAAGGACTAAGGAGGGTGAGTATCAGTCGTTGGTGGAGTGGAACCATAACTGTTATAGGAGTCTAAAGTGGTTGCGGTTAAGGGTAAGAGTTTTTTTCCTGTGGAAATCGGAAATTTTGATTCCAGTTCCAGTACAGGTATTCTGGTACTGGTTTCGGCCTATGTTGATATCGAAACCGGATCCTACTTTTGGAAAATTCCGAAATCGGAATCGGAACCACCTTTTCCAAAAGTTTAAAAAAAATAATAATTCACCTTTTGAGCCGTGGTGGTGTTAAAAAAAAGGTTACTCGGTCAAAACAACCCAGGTCATGCGAGTCTTCAGTCTCTCTCGACTCTCCTAGTCTTCTTCATCAAAGCCTCCCGCTCGCCAGCGTCCACCCCTCGGTCTGATTTCTACCAAGATGGTTGCTCCCTCTCGACGACTCACGTGTTTTCAAACAGGTTCTCGAACCAAAACTAAATTGGTTTTCAGCATCCGGACACACTTGGGCTGAACCAGCTAACATCATTTCAGATACACCAGATCCAAGCTCAGATCAACCAGCTAACATTATCCCTATCTCTCTCCCGACATCTCTATCCACTTTTTAGTCAAGTTGGGGAGAACGCCATGTGGGCTATAATGATTGCTGTCGTCATCTTCGACTTCTTTGCAGGTTTGTGTTTTTATGCAAATTGTAATGGGTTGTAATAATGATATTGTTGGTCGTACAACTGTTAATTAAGTGAATCAAATTTCATTTGCGTTGTGTTCGTGGATAATATTGTAGGTGCGACGCTAAGCAAGGGCTTGAACCGTGGACTCAGAATCGTATCAGGAGGAGGACTTGGGTGTTTAGCAGCAGCTTTAACTGCTGGAATCGGCAGCACCATTATTGTTGGACGATTAACTGTTATGGAGACTTTCTACTCCCGGTTGATTTTTTGTTTTTTGAAAGAAAGTTTTTGTTTTTGGTGTGTCTGGATTCCATTTTTGTACCGGAACTGGAATAGCCCATTCCGGTTCCAGTTGTTCCGGTACTCACCCTTAGTTGTGGTGGCGAGCCCAAACGCGCCACAGATTAATCATAAGAGGACTATACTAAAACTATTGTAGAAATCACGTGGGTGGCAGCAGTTTTGGAGCTCCGATCTTTGTGCCAAAAGTTGGTTCCCGATTTATTACGCTTGTCTGAAACTATGATTGTTGTTGTTTGAACGATCTTAAGTAAGATTGAGTTTTTCCATTTTTCTCTCGACCGACCACCACTACAAGAAATATAGTTTTAGGTGACAAAATTTTGGGTGTCAAACCAAATTTTGTCACCAATAGTGAACTTTCCGTTACAAAATATTAATTTTGTCACCCAAAACCATCTAGGAACGCCCAAACCGTCTGGACTGGTCAAAAACACGTTGG
Organism: Myrica gale; assembly: GCA_963930655.1. NCBI lineage: Eukaryota > Viridiplantae > Streptophyta > Magnoliopsida > Fagales > Myricaceae > Myrica > Myrica gale. The sequence goes on along the minus strand of OZ005619.1, from coordinate 8,138,368 downwards.
GACATATTTCTGGTGTGATGACATACACGCGTCGCGAATGAGTGACGATAAAAATAGTCACAAAAACAAAATCTCGTCCGGACGAACAAGCAAACAGTTTGGACTCTCTGCTGTGTGAAAAATTCCAAATCGTCGTAACTGAGTGACAATTAGAATTGTCACAATTATTACAATACCGTCTGGACTCTTTTTATAAAACATCCAAACGGTCATTAACTAACGAATAATAATCGTCACGATATAGTAACAAATTAAAAATCATCATGAACACTCGATTCAGTCCGGACGTTATCAACAGTGTTTCAACGTAAAATATAACATCTTGGACGGTACAAAAAAGTTCCGCACAATTATGAATGCTTTTTTAGTGAAATGTGTGGTTTCACGTTGCAAAACTTCATACACGTGATATCGAAACCTTCCAAACCAATTAATATTGTCCGGACAGTATAAGTTCTAGAACCTTTTCGAATTTGGCATATGTAATGACGTTAAATTTTATAGGGCCACATGTGAATATAACCGTTGAGAAGCGTTCGAACGCTAATCAAAAGCGTTCGAACGGTTCTTGGACATATTAAACCCGTCAGACTTTGTCAAAATCTCAAACTCACTCACTTCTCTCAAACTTTTCTCCCAAACGTTTTTACTACCCGTATGAGATCTCTTAAAGAACTTCAAGTAAAACTTCCTTCATGAATTTGCTTCTCAATTTCATGCATTTCGATTCAATGACATCCGCTGTTTAGTTTGTTGTGTTGTTTGCGTCTATCAAATTACGTTGTTTTGCCGGTGTTCACCGAAACATGTTCGGACATTTTTTTACACCTTTCGAACTTTTTCTACAACGTCCGGACGATCTTTTTACATTCAGACTTCCTAAAATTTAAATGACGCAGTTTGACGCTTGTTTTAATGGTTTATGCTAATGTTCGAAAGGTTTTTTAGCGGAGTTAAGGAAGAGTATTCGGGCGATAGTGCATCCGACGCATTCGTTGTGCATGAAGCTCCAATGACACTTGACCAGTCTGGAGACCAAACTTGCTCTAACGAATAGGGCTCTGACGGAAGAGCTGAATATTATGCGGATGGAACTATTCTCTTTGAGAGAACAATTGTCTCAATTGTCTTAGTCTGTCCATATGTTTTGATACAACTGCAGACACTCGTCAGAAGAGTGGATAATATAGAGGAGCATTTGGCGCATGTTTGTGATGCCCTCTGACAAGATATGGACGAGCCAGAGGCAGCTCGTGATTTGGACTAATCTTCTGTTTATGTTTTATCACTTGAAGGACCATTTCCAGCTTGTACTAGACATTATGATTTTGTTTTTCGTATGGTATTTTGATTATTTTTTATATTTTATATTAATTATATTTTTCACTAAATTAAATTTATTTCAATTTAAACGGTTAATTAGTAAAACTAAATGGGTGATTACAATAACGGAACAATTAGTGTAATTAGATTGTAACGGTTAGAGTAATTAGCTTATAATTACAATTAAATTGGTGATTAGTTATAACAGATATTTAATATAAAAGTATGTCTAACTATATATATATAGTTTTTATGTTTTCAAAATAAATTAAGTTAAATATTTGTGCCAAATTACATTGTGTTAAAGTAATTGAAATAAATTCATGACGTAAATTAGATCATTTAAATAAATTAAGTTTTGTGAAGTAGTAAATTTAGTGAATTTAACATTCGAAATAAATCTGATAGACATTCGGACGATGTCGAATAGCGTCCGGACTCCCATATTGCACCTGAGAGTAAATGAGGTAGGCGTTGGAAGGGTTTAGGACAGTATCCAGATGTTCCTATAACCTTCACATGGCGTATACGTGTTTACGTTATACCATCAAAACCCTTTATAGACGTCCGGACGATATTCGTCGTTTATTCAGCCAAACTTGTGCTTCCACGTCGCGTCAATTCATAGGAAATTCGATCGTACGACGTGATAAAACATTTGTACGTGTTCATTGTGCCGAACCGTTTTAAACAGTTTTAATTTTGGTATTTAATATGAAGTACGTTGATTGAGCCACGTGTGCAGAAAAGCGTCTGGACTACATGCTTGGTTCGGCATTTTCACAAATACTGAACCATTTCTCCTAAACAATCTCTCAAAATTCAAGTTTTTTCTTCACTAATCTTGACGTAATATCACTCTTTCCTGGATCTAATCACATCCAGATATGTTTTGCTTACTTTTAACAAGATTTTATTTGTATTTTTTTTTTTTATAGTTTTACGTGTAGAATTTCAATTCCATTTTTTGCATAGTACATTTTTTTATTGATTTTTACATAGAAATTGATTGTGTTAAGTGTCAGGTTTGTTTTAAGTGTATTAGTTTGTGTTTTAGTTGTATTTTTGGGTGTGTGGGGGTGGTGGAGGGACACTTCCATGGTTGAGTTAACTCGGCCGTTCTCCAGAAAGGGTCCTGACACTATATTGAGTCGTCCGAACTCGTTCTTGAGTTGTCCGGACGATTTCTTGGGTTGTTCAGACTCTTTCAGAAGTCATTCGGTGTATACGTTGTCGTTTTGATGTTGTTCGGATGTTATATATATAGTTTAATTCTCTTTTGTACATTCGGACGCCTGATAGTATACCTACGGTTATACGTTGTCATTTTGATTGTGTGCAAACTCTTTCAATGCAGTTCGGACGTTTTAATGTTAAATTTAAATAGTTTTTTTTATCTGCTTTGGGTTTGGACGGATATCCAAATCTGTTTGGACGCTTTTAGACTTTCAAAATGGATACGTTGCCGTTTTGATAATGCCCGACGCTTCACGTATAAGTCCGGACGGTATTATTAGTGTTCGAACAGTGTTATTTCGGTTCGGACGTTTTTCTAACCGTGCGAACGAATTTTGTTCAGATTTTGAAAAAATGAGCAAGCGTCCACGTACCAGTGGCCAGGCTGATGACGAGCAACCTTCCGCTCGAGCTTTAACGGTAGAGCAACATACAAGGATCATTATGTCTTGCTGGATTGTTGTCGAGCAGGACATCAAGTTGGCAGATTTTTTTTGATCATACAACTATTTTAAAGGGCAGCTATATAATACACGGGCAACTGCTTCCTTTTTGGCTGATCATGCACCTGATCCTATACTCCTCCATCGACCCGAAGAAGCACACCACGGAGCTGTCTTTTTGCCAGGCCGAGTTCCTGTACCTGGTAGTGTACGAGGGCTACCTGTTGAAATAGCATCATACATCTACCAGTTCATTCGTGTAGAGGCCTTGAAGACTGATGCTACGATTTCATTGTCGCACGAGATTCTTCTGACCCAGTTCCTGCATGCCATGATGGTACTCGAGGATACTGACGTGCCGAGGGCGCTTCGACTTGGGTCGTACTGATAGAGGAGCACCTTCGTCAAGTCCATCATGTTCTAAAACTCACGAATGGTGATGATACGCAGTAGTCTACCTTTATTTTGTTTTATTATGACGTTTATTTTTTTATTATGTTTTGAGGACATTTAATTTTATATTATGTTTTGTTGACATGTATTGGTATTTTTTTATGTTTTTTTATATTATGTTTTGACGATATATGATATATTTAAGTCATTTCAGTTATGCTATTTGTATTTATTAGAACTTAATACAATATGTTAATTAATGTTACGTTTCTAATTTCGGTACACTCATTCAAAAAATAATGATATTATAACTTAACAAACTTAAGGTTATTTATTCTATTAACTAACTTTGGTTATTTAAAACTTGCTGATAAATTAATTGTATAAGCTTAAAAAAAATCATAAAAAACTATTTGGACGTTAAGGTTCCCATCCGAAATTTTTAATGTAAGCTCGAACGGTGTCGTATTATATAAAAAAACTATTCGAACATGGTTTTATACGGTTGGGATGCCTGAAATTCAAAAAATCATTCTGACGGTGTTTTTCAATCGTTCGAACATTGTTGTTTATGATCAGATGCTATTGTCTTGGTAATTCTAAAATGGTGTCGTGTAATGAAGGTAGTGTTCAAAAGGTTATTTACAATCCGAAGGTCTATGTTTATAACCAGACATTGTCATTTCAGAATTACTAAAACGGTGTGTTGAACTGCAAGAAGAAGTTGAGACAGTTATGAAATTTTGGCGGCATCAATTCCCTCAAAAACTAAAACACGTATGCTTTCGAACTTCCTTCGATGTGTCCGAACGGTATTCAATCGTATGAAAGTGTCAGAATCACAAACAGTGGAGGAAAAACGGAAAAACTTAGAAAACGAGAATTTGAGCAGGAGGAGAGAAATGTGCTAATAGTTCTAATAACTATATTTTCTCCTTTGAATTGGATTATGTTTTAATTGTAGGGAAATACACAAATATCACACTGGGTTTTAACGCCTTTTGTGAAAACTCACCGGGTTTTAAAAAGTTTCAAATTTCTCACTAGGTTTATCATTTTTGTATAAAAATTCACTGAACTCAATGTCGTTAGCCTCGTTTAACGAAAAATCCATTATGTCCATTCACAATATGACACGTGTCACAAAATAATTTAACGGACCTCCCCCATCACGCAACCCATGTCGATGGGTGGAGGGGGAGACCCTCCTCCCCCGGAGGCGCCAGATGTGGAGGGGGGATTCCCCTTCCACAATGAAAGGATCGGGGTTGCCCGATCCTTTTGTTTTTTTAAAATTCATAATATTATTTTGTTAATTTTAGATTTATTTTTAATTTTTATTTATTTAGTGACACGTGTCATATTATGATTGGACGTGATGGATTTTCCGTTAAACGAGGCTAACGACATTGACTTCAGTGAGTTTTTATACAAAAATGATAAACTTAGTTAGCAATTTGAAACTTTTTAAAACCTGGTGAGTTTTCACAAAAGGCTTTAGAACCCAATGTGGTATTTATATATTTCCCTTAATTGTATTACTCTTTATGAATCCAAATGGCTACAACTAATGTTTTGTCTCAAGTTTTAAATGTTTGTCCAATTGAAAAAGATTCGGGGAGTCATCCCAAAACTATCAATTTATTGTTATCATCAAAAAGAGTGAGATTGTTGCTCTTGTGCACAATCGAGATTTTGATTATTTTAATAAATAGATTAAGTTTATAAAATGAACATCTTCAAGGACAAAGATGATTTGATTAAAGAGCCAAACTCTTGACGAAAGAATAACAAAAAGGCAATGAGCTCAAAAGTGAAGATTCAAGACCTTAGGGTATATCCTTGTAACTCTTTGTTTCACTTTAGTTAAGGATTATGAATCACACTTGCATATCTTTCACAACATGCATAAACTGTTTTAAGTTTTGTTTGAAAGATTAAAATGTTTTTAAAGTTTTCAAACACCCCAAACAAACTCTCAAACCTTTCATATACTTATTGGAAGTAAGTCTTCAAAATTGAGTGTTTAAAAGTGGTCAAAAACATATTTTTAAAAGAACCGGATGTGCTTAAGTTGAAACGGTGGACCGGCAGGTAAAGTGACGGACCAGCCTTCGACCGCTAGGTATAGCGGTTGACCGGTTTTTTTTTAAATATAGTCGTTGAGCTTCTGACAATATGACCGTTGGGGTAACGGTAACCTTAAGTGGTCGACCGGTTCATGTAGCTGTCGACCTGCTCGTTTTAACAGACGACTCCCAACAGCTATAAATAGCTATTTTTCATATGTGGCCTATAAATACACATTCATAACATCCACAATCAATACACAACGACCACATATCATTTAGATCACTTGAGAAATATTTCAAACATTCATATTCTATATTTCTCATATTATTCACACAAAATACACTTTCATATCTTTGTCTTTGTGTGAATAAAGAGATAGAGCTTTCCACTTTCATATCCACTCTTCAAGAGAGTTTTTGTTCTTCAATCTTCATATCAAGAGAGTTGTTTCCATTAGTGAGATTGTTCACTAAAGAAAAAGCTTAGAGAGGGTATATCTTAAGCTTGGTGAGGTTGTGAGTGGTGAGCCAGAAAAACCACTTGGGTGGGTTTGAGTGTTAAGCCCCGAAAAAATATTTGTAAGGTTCTCTAGCACCCGGAAGCTAGAGTGTAAGCTTTTGGAAGATAGTGGAAAGCCTCAAGGCCTAGTGAAAGGAGCTTGAGAGGTGGATGTACGCGGGTTTGCCGAACCACCTAAAAATCATGTGTTTGCATCTCTATCCTTACTCTTTATTTTTAGCACGTATTTACTCTTATTGCATATTATATACTTGTGTTAAATTAGGCTTTATTTTGCAAACACGTCTTTGGAGGTTAAAAGCGATAAGTTTAGAAAACCAAATCACCCCCTTTTGGGTTACCTTAGTCCTAGAACTCGCATAGTCTGGGTCTGGAAACGGGTTTTTCGCGTATAACAAGTTATGGGCGGATGCTGAGCTAGAGTTGTATCCCGAGTGTAAGAAGTACTCGAAGTTGTCTTTCGTTGTTATGTTACTTCATAATTTAATTGTAAAGGCGTTTGAAGATGTGTTGGGCTTGATAAATGAAGCACTGCCGGAGGGGGAGACACTTACTAAATCTTATTATGAGGCGAAAAAATTAAGAAAGAATTTAGGATTTAACTACGATAACATAAATCTGTGCTTAAATGAATGTGTACTGTTTTGGAAGGAGCACAGTGAGTTACCAGAGTGCCAGGTGTGTGGGGAATCGAGGTGGAAGTATAGTCAGAATAGAAAATCAATGGTTCCTCAAAAAGTGTTGCGACATTTTCCCTTGAAACCGAGGTTGCAGATATTTTTCTATCAAGGCAAACGACAACGAACATGCAGCTGCACCAAGAGAAGCATGTGATTGAAGATGGGGGTGATGAGGCATCCTGCAAACTCTGGGATATGGAAAGACCTCGATAAGAAGTATGAATGGGTTGACCGGGAATCTCGAAACGTCCGGTTGGGTCTGGCATCTCATGGGTTCAATCCATTTGGCAACATGAGCTTATCATATAGTATATGACCAGTTGTACTAATTTCATACAATTTGCCACCATGGAAATCTATGAAGGATTCAAGTTTCATGTTGTTATTGTTTATTCCGGGTCCAAGAAGTTTCGAGAATGATATCGACGTCTGCTTTGCTTTGGACAATAAGTGACTTACTGGCTTATTGTAATCTCTCTTGTTGGAGTACGAAAGGATGGTTAGCATGCCCTAATTGCAATGCGAACACAATATCATTTCGATTGAAACATGGGGGCAAACATTGTTTTTTGGGACATTGCCGGTATTTGCCCGCAACGCATGGGTGGAGGCATGATGTCGACATATTTGACGAGAAGAAAGGGTTTAGAGTAGCGCTTGAAGAAGTCACTGGAGAGGAGATACTTCAACAGCTTGAATCGATACCGTTATATTCGTTTGGGAAACTCAGAAGAAGAGAAAACGGGCTGACAATGAGTTAAGTTGGACGAAGCAACATATTCTTTGAATTGTCATACTGGTCAAAGTTGAAACTTTGACATAATGTGGATGTCATGCACATCGAGAAGAATATTTGTGACAATGTGTTGGGAACTTTGATGAACGTTGATGGTGAGACGAAGGACAATTCTAGTGTTTGGCGAGACTTGACATTAATGGGCATTAAAAAGGAGTTGCATTTGTAAGTTTGGGGTCAGCAGGAGGTGATGCCTAAAGTATTATTTACTTTAATGAAGGATGAATGTAAGAAGTGTTGTGAATGGCTGAAGGGTGTGAAGTTTCCAGATGGATATGCCTCTAACATATCCCGGTGCGTGAATATAAATGAAGGGAAGATCATGGGTATCAAAAGTCATAACTCACACGTCTTGTTGCAGCGACTGTTACCGGCAATGCTACACTGGTTGTTAGGAAACGAAGTATGTACGACATTGACTGAGTTGAGCTTATTCTTTAGACACTTGTGCTTAAGAACAATACATTTAGACGTTGTGGGCCAGTTGAAGAAGGACATTGGAATGATTATTTGCAAGTTGGAACATATATTCCATCCATCATTTTTTACTATTATGGTTCATTTAGCTGTTCATTTGCCTCGGGAGGTGAAACTTGGGGGTAGAATTCAATATCGATGGATGTATCCAATGAAGTGGTATATGGGGAAGATAGAGCGTTTGAATATAAATGAATTTACAAAAGCGCAGTGGTACGTACTCAACAACTGTTCAAAAATCAGCCAACATATAGAGTAAGCGCTTATAAGAATATTTTCTCACTTAAACACTTATCAGTTCATTATATTTTAATTTATTATAAAATATCTTATTTCTTTATAGCGATCAGTTGGAAGAGATGAGGAGGAATTCACTAATAAATGTTGATACAAGGCACGAAGAAGAGTTTTCGTTATGGTTTAGAACTCGGGTATTTATTTAATTTTGTCCCTATTATATGTTTAATTTTAAGTGATCATTTTTTTAGATTCAAAGTTAACACGTGTTTACTACTTTAGGTTCAAACTATGCGCAATGAAAATTCGGGCTCGGTGTCGGATGATTTGTATGCATTAGCATCCGGTCCCGATCAGCGGGCACTTTGTTAATCTAGTTGTGTAGTGAATGGAGTTAGGTTTCACATGATCTTTCGTGAATAGTTTCGTAACACTCAGAATAATGGTGTGGTTGTTCCGGAGACCATGATGGGGAAGATGTTGATTTTTATGGCCAAGTCGTGAATATTTACGCATTGCGTTATTTGCGGAGGAATTTAGTTTATTTACTAAAATGTGATTGGTCTGACTTGAGTACTCAAAATTTAGGTCTTGATAGAAGTGGTAGGTTTGTTAGTATTAACACATCCCGAAAGTGGTACAAAAATATGACTCGTTCATGCTAGCTTCTCAAGGGAATCAACTGTTTTATATCGATGATATGAAGTTGGGTAGCCACTGGAAGATTGTTCAAAAGATTACCCTTAGAAACACGTACGATATTCCACCTATAGAGGAGGAAGCTAGTGAAGATAGAGACGAAGCGTCGAACCGAGAAGCATACCAAGAGAATGAGTCTATTGAGCTTTTTGTCGACTTTAGGTCCTTTGACATGATCTTGTTGACTAGAGATGACGTAGAGGCTTATGTGCCGATAACCGATGAGAGTGGTCCATAACAATGTGAAGTAGAAGGAAGCGATGATTCCTCGGAATCGTTCAGTGAAGATTGTAGTGATTCTGAAGAATATGACTCCGAGAACTAAAGTAACTTTATCGTTTCAATTAAATTTGTGTTTCTATTTTATATTCATTTTGAGTAACATAATTCATTGTGTTTATTCTCTAATATTGATTTATTTCGTCACAGGACGACGTCATGCCTTCGGGAGGGAAACATCATTGGTGTGATTCATCAGTTCAAGCTGAGAGTAGTCCGGGTACACTAGCAGTGTCGGGTCCTTTACTGAGGAATAGGAATGAGTTACCGTCCCCTACCATAGCCAGTCCAGTAGGCACCTAGAGTAGTTGTAAGTATCTTACCTCGTCAATCTTTATTAAATATTATGACTTTTAAATTTCTATGCTTAACTAAATTTTAAATTTATTGTTATTCATTTGTAGCGACGTCCGAAATCAGACACGTTCGAGGTAGTATGCGCGAGATTGCCTTACTCAAGGCTCGCACCAAAGGAAAGCTGACCGTTCATATCCCTGATTAGCGTACAGGCGGTGATGACAAGGCATCCTCAATGCTCTCAAGTCATATTGGTGCACTCGTTCGGCAACATGTCCCATTTAAGACGAGTAAGTGGAAAAGGTCCCCGATGGGGTTAAATCGTATGTGATGAACCGAGTGTTTTTACGTATAATTTATTAAATTTTAATTGTTTAAACTTTTTTGCGTTTCTAACTGTTATATATGTTAAGGATGACTTCCAACTAGATTACGACCGAGCCGAGGATTGCATCACTGTGACGTCTACGATGAACACAGCGTCTAGGACGCACAGAAATAGAATGTTCCAACATTATTCGGTGTTCAATTCTAATGAAGAGGTGTTAGAGGACCCGTATCCCGATATGAACAAGGAAGAATGGACTAGTGTTTGTGATTTATTCGCTAGCGAGGAATTTCAGGTTAAACATTTTTTTTTTCGTTTTGAACGTTTATTTTAGCTATATGCTTAATTGTGGTTACGGTTGTAAATGTACAATGCAGAGGAGGAGTGCAATCAATAAGGAGAATAGAGCTAAGCTGAAGATTGTACACACATCGGGAGCGAGGTCCTTCCAATGCGCTAGAGCGTTGTTAGTAAGTAATAAATATACATTTTTATTATTTAAATAAATGACTTAGGTATTTTAATATGCATGTTCTATATTTCTTTTGGTGTACAGAAAAATCCATAATCTGATGGAATTAGTCATTTGTTGCTTTATAAAAAGACGCATACTAATAAGGATGATATGTGGACTTCAAAAGATGCACGAGAAAAAATTTTGTAAGTTGTAACGTTAGATTTAATGATGCATTCGTATGCGTTTATGTTTCATATGTACTAGTTTTATCTCATTTTCTAATTTTGTAGGAAAAAATACAGGCGTTACAGTTGCAGCATGAGTCAGAGGGAAAGTCATACACTGAAGTGGAGATCTTCACTGAGGTGCTGGGGAGGAAACTGGGTTACGTGTGAGGTTTAGGTTGTTCAGTACAGTCTGTTGGATCATCTTCATCAACATTGTCCGTTGATTTCTCCCGGAGATTGGAGGAGATGAGGGCTAGACAATTGGAATATGAACCGCTTCTGATCAAGGTGTCAGATGTGGAGAAGACAATGCTCTCCATCTGCAGATGATTGAGGAGCAACAATGGAAGAAAGACGAAGAGCTGATGAAGATGATGGCGGAGCAACAATGGAAAAAAGACGAAGAGCACCAAAAGATGATGTAGGAGCAGCAAAGGAACCTAGTGGAACAACAAGAACGGATGATGCAACTAATGGTGGAGCAGATGCGTGCACAACTGATGGAGCAGATTATTTAGATGCAATCTTGTTCGACACTTAAACAAAAATTTAGGTAGATTTATGTATTTTTACTACTTTGTCAGTACTTATCGATTATGTATTTTATTTACTTTTAATGAAGATTGCATATTTGTAGATATTTTATTATATTATAAATAGTGAATACCTTTCTATTTGTATTATTTCTATATTATTTTTCAAATTTTGAATTAAATTAATTCAATATATAGAACACCATTCGAATGGCAAAAAATGTCGTCCGCGTGATTCTTTTACATTGATAACGTGCGCACACATAACTATCCGTTCGTATACTTTGCTTTAAATTCGTTCGTTCGAACGGTTGTTCTCGCGTACACAGTTTTTAAATAAGAAATCGTGCGCACGATACACCAACACGTTCGAACATTTTCAACGGAACAAGCGTTCAAACTGTATACGTAATGGTTCAAACGGAGTTTGCATATGACAAATAACATTTCGTCATAGATGAAACAACGGTGCAGACGTCTTTATGAAAGAGTTCGGATGTTATATATTACCGTTACGACGATGTTATTCAACCGTGTGCACGGTTTGTGGATCACCAAATTCATTTCGTCACATTGGACGAACCGTTCGCATCAGTTGTCTGAACGTTTAGAGAATACGTTTGCACAGCTCATGCAAACAGATAGACTGCACTGGCATGACGATTCTCAATTTTGTCACTATAGCACAAAAACGTTCGAAACCGTCCGAATGATTTCGAGCGACAGAACACCAAAATCGTCACCTAAAATCTTGGCTGACGGGCTTTAGGTGACAAACCGATTTTGTCACCCAAAACAATAGCTGATGAACGGGGCACTTTGGGTGACAAAAAAATTTGTCACCCAAAGTCTGTTTTCTTGTAGTGCACGTGGGTAGGAATGAAGGTTTGGTGTTTGCGTGCAGCACTAGATGCTAAAATGATTTCTATTAGTCAAAATTTTGTCTCTTTGCTGATCTATTCTGAACCCGCCAATCAACCTTGGCTTCTTTCTTGTGTCTATGTTCCGACTTAGCGTACCCAAAAGGTACACGACATGCCACGGCTGAAGCTTTCAATGGCTTGTGGCTATGCAGGGTCAATTTTAATTGTCTAACCCCTTACAATTCCTCGATGAAGACCGATGGATCATTGATTTGGGTTTCTCTGGCAACACTTTTACTTGGTCGAAAAACTATGAAGTGTTGGCGAATATTAAGGAAAGGATTATAGTGATAACTCACCCTTTCTCACCCAAAATCTTTGGTGACGATCTAGTAGGTTTTCGTTACAAATGTTTTTGTCACAAATGACCAAATTTGTTGCACGAATTAAATCTTATGTCGTCAGGATGACGTCAGTATTTTTTCAAACCAAAGGATCCTCCTACCAAGCTGAATTCAGTTGACCTTATTTCCATTAACATACAGAATAAGCGTTTGCCAAATAAGATCAGACAGAAATCTGGCTCTCCCCATTCACGTTTATCTCGGCCTCAACCAAATGGACGGGCTTCCGTGTCAGACACTCACTGGTACGATGACCCGGTTGTTGACTATCTTTTCTTAAAAGGAAGGTGGGTCTTCTTTCTGAGCAGTTTAAAAGCCCATTTAGAACAGGATCGCAAAGTACGGATATGTTTCTGAGCTCAGACGAAGTCCCCGCCGTTTGATCCACCGGCATCAATCTTTACATTTTCACTTCCAAAGACAAAGTCATATCTGTAAAATGCTGGAACCATGGACAGAAAGCAGAAGAAAACCAGCACTGGCCCAAAGATCCAAAGCAGAAGAGGAAGTGCTGTATAGAACAGCCTGTTGCCCACTGTATTTAAGGTGGAGCTCTTCTCTAAAAGCTCAGACACATACTCTGGGGTCAGCATGGATATGGGGTCGCATGGGGAGGATACGAGGATGCTCACCTGGTGAAGAAATGTAATGGATAGACTGTGGCAGAAAAACGAGAGCAAGAAGATTGTAAGAATAGTGACGTACTTCATTGCCACCATAAACTCCCCCTCAGCGCCATATACGGTATCATTGAGCGGCTTCTTCACACTATAGGTGCTGCTCACAACTGCTGCCAGGCCAGCACTGAGAAGAACTGAAGTAGTAGCCATAAGGGTTGACCCCATGATCATGTTTCGAAGTGTTTGAACGACCAGCATATTATTCTTGTCAATGTCCTGTTGAAATTAAGAATTTTCAGAAGTTTCCACAAGTACCAACCGGTATTTATTTCATAAAGGCTTAGAAACTAACACAACCGATTGTAGGAGAATAGTTTAGTGGAAATTAAGATTTGTTCGCACAAAAGAAAAACACGGAAGAGAGGAGATTATTATACAATCTTCTCCAGATGGAGTAAGGTTTATCGATTGGGTTCTCTAAATCCGTCCATATACATAGGTGATTGAGCAAATATTAGTGAAATACAGAGAGCGAAACTCTTTGAACTTTAGTGGAAGCTTATAATTATAGGTTAGATCACTGATATACCTTCATCATGGCTAAGACCCACAAACGCTGTCCGTTTGCATTCCTTCCGATGACGGTTCTGAGGGGCCGTGTTCGAATATTATACCATAGCCACAGATGATAAGCAATCGTCAAAACAAATCCAAGAGGTACCAGCATCACGTCCAAATAACCTTTCCTCCATTCCATCTCTCTCCCTGAGCTCCTTGAGTTGAGAAGAAATCTGTTCTGCTTTTTTCCCTTTTTTTCTTTTTCCGTCCTTTAGCTCCGTTATATACATATAGGAAGCTACTATATATACGTTGTTACTTCTTTTTCTTTTCTCCCTAATTTACCTAGATGCTCGTTATATATATATGAAGCTACCATATATTACAAACTATTCGTTGTCACTTTTTTTTCTCCCTAATTTACCTAGATGCTCGTCATACTAGGTCTTATTTTGACCTAATTTCTTTTTCTTTCTGGTTTAGAGATTATCTCCCCGCCAACCAATCTAGGTCTCTATATCCACAATATTTTAGACGAAATTGGAAGAATGTTTATATATATATGTTATTCTTATAATAAGGTTAGGATTTGTATGAAGTGGCAGATTTAAATAAATTACTAGCTAGTTGGAATATTGCTTTACTTAATTAATTTCATCCTTTACGTAATATTCGGTCGGTGTTAAATTAATAATAAGCTAAATCATTTTTTTTTTATTAAGGGCATAAAGCTGTCACAAGAATAAAAACGTTTTGACCGCTTTCTCTTTAATATTCCTCTTCGGAGAAAATTAGCCCTTCATTTTATTTTATTTTTTTTCCCTCCAAATAAAGTGCCCTTGGTAGCTACTCGTGGACCACCGTCTGAGAATATATACTTTAATACCCAAAACGGCCTCTGAAATTCCTGAAAGGGGACAGGGATATATATATATATATATATATATATAGTTGTTTATAACCCGTTAAACCCTGATGACGCATATGATTTATTTTGGCAACAAGTCGCGTAAACTAGGGAAGCAGCAAATGATCTTGTACTGCTTAAATATTCTTAGCAAAAGAAAGACTAGGAGAAGAATGAGGAGAACATTACTAGAGAAAACTCTGCTTCAGAATCTAAATCGAAAAGTGCACGAACAGCCATTTGATCGATCGGCCATGCGTTTAGAGTGAAAAAGAGCGCGCGTACGTCCATATATAATCTCCATCATGAGTACTAGAAGGATAAACGAAATATAAAATTTCTGAACGTCGCTGCAATTAGCACATTAAAAAATACATAATTCTAGCTACCTTGTGAAGCAACCCAAGTAACTTAATTTTATGTTTCAATCAATAGGGAATAATTAATCTTCTAGGAGAATCTCTGAGCTTTCATAATTCTCATCCACACTACTGGCCACCAGAAACTGGGGAATTCCGACCTTTAGGAACCATTAATATTATATGCTTGGAATATTATATTTTGGGAAATTACATTTCTAGTCACTAATTTTACACCTTTTCAAAAAACGTCACTGATTTTGCAAAATGAAAATATCAGTCCCTGAATTAGACGGTACTAAAACAATAGATCATTCTTATGTTCTTCCTTAGTCAATCTCTCTAAAGACAGACCCATACATGTCAGCACTATTGGAATCGTAGGATCGGCGCAGCGGAAGTCAGGATCGTTGAAATTAGAGCAGCCCAAGCGTTCTGTCTCCTTCAGATCCACGCACACAGCTTTGAGAGAGAGGAATCATATAAAGAGAGAAGCTCTCTTTCGAGAAATCGAAATTTCTCGTTAATCATCTTCTTCTCTTCTCAAATGAATTTCTGAGCTATTTATAATAACTGACTCAGAACTCAACTGTGCTATAGCGTGTGATCTTTAGGGATCTCAAATATCGGTCGTAGGAACATTATGAAAAAATCTTTTTCATTAAACCCCCTTATATTTTGTGTTCCGAATTTATGAGCTTCTACAAATTGTGATCATGTCCATTAACATATCACAATTGACCCCCGAGATAATGAGACTGTTTTTATGAAATCTCTTTTGTTAATAATTATATGCTTATTTATCCTTCCACCATACTATATTCCACATGAGCTAATAGGACCGAAATAATATCACCGATTAAGTCCCTAGCTCATATAATTCTTAATTCTCAGTCTGTGCCTAGTTGGACTTCCACAACTTTTCGAAAAAAAATTTCGCAAAGATTTACTTAATATATGATATAAGTAAAACCCGTGAAAACACTTTTCACAAAATCTTGCTGTGCAGCGTTTTTACAGGAGTTCAACAATATACAAACATAATGAATATACTGTCTCATCAAGAGACTGATGGATTTCATATTGAGCAATTATATAAATTAACTTACTATGCACAATGCCCAACATTGTTTGGAATATTTGATCTACGAAAGATCATCACCAAATGACTCAGTCAAAGCACACGCACACAACAAATAAACCTGCACAACTCTCTCAGGTCTAAGGACAACTTAAGCTAATTGTGCTGAATATCATTCTCTATATCAGTGATCATTTCCAGAAGGTATTCATAGTCGATCTCGTTCAGTGCATATACTCTTACATTACACTCACTCGGCTGCTTAAGATCACCACCTCAATGACGGAGTCCATCATTCTATCTTATAGAGGCACAACGAGTGTAGACCTATTTGTAGATCATCATGTATCTCGGTTTAGAACAAAGTGAGTCAACAAGGATCCGAAAAATCATACTCCCCGCCGCCGATTCATTAATCATTGGTCTGACTTTTCTACAATCATGTCATTGAATGTACCCCAAAATAATATACAAGTGATTAATCAATAACAATAATTATCTCATAATTATATAAAATGATTGGTTTTGAGGGCATACATCTAACAAGCACTAGGCGCCAGTCACATGCACAAGCCACGTCATTATCCCACCTCAGTCTCCAGGTCAAAAACGACACCACTTAGCCAATGTCGTCAAAGTGAATTTAAGAACCTGGTCTGAAACGCTGTCGTCCAGGCTGAATCGCAGCACACCGTTTTTCATGGTCTGCTCCCAAGATGCTAATCAAGGGGGTTGCGAGGCCAGATCCGGCTTGGTTGGTCCGGAAAGTCGTGGAAGAAGTTGGAGGAATTAACAAGCTAAATAAAAAATACTTTTTCAAATTTTCTTTGCTCCATTTTTTTCTCACTGGGGATTTTAGGTTTTTTTATTCACTTTATTTCTGTTTCGATTAATGCGATAGTAGTATAAGGAAAGATGTCGGTGGTTTAGATCTATCAAAAGTTATGTGCTGACATGTATAGGTCTGCAGTTGGAGAGATTAACTGGGAGCAACAGAACCTGTTTTTTTAGTACAACAATAGGCCACCACCAAAAATTCAGTGACAATTTTTTTCATTTTGCACACGCAAGTGATATTTTTTTTAATAAATTGGTGCCTAAAAAATTAAATTATCCTGATATTTTCGTCTCCCAAAACATTAATTGCGATTTTCGTCTTAGTCAAATTTTCTGTAAAATTTGACGAAATTCGACATTAAAATGACTAAAATAACCCTCCAAACAAAAATATTAAAAATAAATAAAAAATGATATTGAAACTCTATTTTTTAATTTTTTTCTCAAATATTTATTTATTTTTTAAAATTGTCTTTAAGGGTATTTCGATCAACCTAATGCCGAATTTTGTCAAGTTTAACGAAAAAATTGACTAGGGGCGTACATTGCAAATGTTTCATACTTAGAGGACGTAAATCATAATTTTAAAAGTTAAAGGGGCGCAAATACAATTGGAGCATATTTATGGGGTGAACAATGACATTTCTCCAAAAAATTTATTAAATTTTAAAAGAAGAATTTTTTTTTAATCACTAAGATTTGCTCAAAAACTGGGTCTTCTGAAAAAAAATGTAAAAATAAAAATAGAATTTAAATACTAAAATAAAAACTAAAAAGATAAGAAAAAATTATTTTTTAGGAAAAGGATTGGGGTGGGGATTTCTCCACCTCGACCATCGAAAGGTAGAAGATAAAGTCAATATTCGGTATCTATAATTAAGCTTTATTATTATTATTAGGGAAAAATGTTCCGTACGTCCCTAGGGTATGACCCTTTCCCAATTTAGTCCTTAGGGTATGAATTTCCCTTAACAAATCCCTGGGGTTTGGCCCTATTCTCCGAATAGTCCTGCCGTCAACTAAATGGACGGAAATGCACACGTGGCTGACGGCGCACACGTGGAAACTGACAGCTCGATTACCAACCAATCGCAGTGCGACACGTGTCAATGAATAAAACATAAATGATTTTTTTTTAAAAAAAAATCAAAAATTAATAAAAAATTATTTTTTATTATTTAAAAAAAAAAAAATCGTCGTCGTCTTCCTCTGTCATTTGCAAAAATTAAAAATCGTGAGACTGATGCAAGAAAACAAAGTCGTCGTTTTTTATTATTGATAATGAAACGATGAAGAACGTGAGACTGATGCAAGAAAACAAAGTCGTCGTCTTCCTCTGTCATTTGCAAAAATTAAGGATTCGGGGATGCTTATGGATTCGGGGTGGTGCTTCTTGAATTGGTGACTGGACAAAAACCTCTTGAAGTCAGCAATGTTGAGGAAGGATACAAGGGGAACTTGGTGGATTGGGTGAATGAGCTTTCTAGTTCTGGTAGAAGGAAAGATGCCATCGATAAGGCTCTTTGTGGAAAAGGGCACAACGGGGAAATTCTGCAGTTCCTGAAAATCGCATCCAGTTGTGTGGTTTCTCGGCCCAAGGACAGGTTGTCTATGTACCAGGTTTATGAATCATTGAACAAAATGTCTAAAGACGGTAGTTTCTCTGAACAAGATGGTGAGTTTCCACTCCTATTTGGTAGGCCAGATAATGATTCCGTATAACATGGAGCAATGATGGAGAAGCGGTTCCAGGATTTCTAGTTCTTGTGGTAAGGTGTCGGAGGCTCTATTTAAAAATCTATGTGGTGCAGGGTTTGAAGAGGAAGATCAGTGGCGCAATGGTTGTGGAGGGCGGCCAAAATACCCACAGGCCGGTGGTCTGTTCACCCTTCCTCTCTTTTTTTTTTTTTTTTTTTTTTTTTTTAATTTAATAATAAAAAATACTTTTTTTATTAATTTTTGATTTTTTTTTTTTAAAAATCATTTATGTTTTATTCATTGGCACGTGTCGCACTGCGATTGGTTGGTAATCGAGCTGTCAGTTTTCACGTGTGCGTCGTCAGCCACGTGTGCATTTCCGTTCATTTAGTTGACGGCAGGACTATTCGGGGAATACGGCCAAACCTCAGGGATTTGTTAAGGGAAATTCATACCCTAAGGACTAAATTGGGAAAGGGTCATACCTCAAGGACGTACGGAGCATTTTTCCCTTATTATTAATTAGTGATTCTAGAGACTAACTTGTCCCTTTCGGTATTCCGAAAACTAATTTCTTAGCTAATCGTTACCCGCCTAGCTGAGTCAGCTAATTTCGTCGAGAATCACAAGAAGCGCAACTATGAACGCCCAATCCACATTAGGTTCGACCAACACCATGAAGTTATCCTTTCCAAAGAAGAATCTTTGAGTTGTTCACTGCTTATATATGCATCTGAAATTACCGCGATGATCAATTGAATCAGACAAATAATTAAAAAGCTTTTGGTTCGTGCAATCGTGCTCCCTAGGCAAGCTCTCCGTACACATCTTGGGGTCCCCATAAAAGAAAAACTGTGTTTGACAACCTGATGTTCCTTCACTTCGTCTGGCGGAAACAGGCCCCCGCGGCGCCACCCTTGGTCCAGCAACAATGGATGTCAACCTACTACCTGGGACCACCTCATAACCATCTTCTCGATCAAATCAGCCTGCTGGACTCTAATGTTGGATTGCACTCCCTCCACCAGCCTTCTAAAAATGCATAAACGACTCAAGCTGTTGTTATGGAAAATTACAGGACACTCCCTCCCTACAAGGTCCATGTTGTCCTGTTTTCTCTGTGCTTCGCAGGAGGATAATTTTAAATGCCCACTTTGTTCAAATGCAATTGAAATCCAAGAACATCTGCTCTTATCATGTGCCATATCGAGCATCATATGGCCCTCCTCACCTTGGCCCCTTGATATGCTACAGCTCCCAAAGTTATTTTCAGATCTAAAATAACTCGATGGATGAAAGTTATTTTAGATCTGAAAATTGTCCTGAAATCCTGGACTGCTAACTTGCATCACTTTCAACTGCAGTTTGCTGCCAATGCCTTGGACCTCGCTTGGATGCCCAGAAATAGGGCGATTCACGAGAGTGCCACTGCAGACCCCGTCTCCCTTGCTTCGCAATTACACAGAGTTGTGAGAAATTAAATATGCACGGTTTGGGCCGTTTGGGCCACTATTTTGGGACCGTTTTCTTCAGTTTTTTCGTTTGGGTCACTTTTTTTTGGGCCTATTACAATTGCATAAAACGTGGGGAGCCCGAATCAATCAACTATCAATTCTTACGAGCTTCAACAAAAAATGATTCAATGACACACCAAAGATATGAGATTATCTTTCTTCTCGAACCATTTCTATACCTCAAACAATCTTTCTTCCTAGCCACTTTTTCTTGCAAAAGAAACAGTTGCCAGTATTCTTTATTGGCACTTTATATTCCTTCTTTGGTTGTGTCACGCCTAGAACGCCATCCCGCAGGGACCGTGACAGCCGCGAGCATTCCCCGAGAACACTCCAGCGCTTACACTAACTCTTACAGCGGAAACTCTTTTTTTTTACACATAGGATGGCTCACTCAGGATCCACATGTTGGCTGAGATACAAGCTCGATGAACATAACCCCTCGGTATACGAATTATAATTCAGAAAGGTCTTTACATTGCATCTGGTTTGCAAACTTATACAAAACGTACTAGGGCAACATACTGCCACTCAATCAAAAACCAGCACTCACTAGTGCTACCTCGGAGTTCACCAACTCCGGCTCCAATTCCCAAACTTTCAGGATTTCTACGTGAGATACTCCTCTGCTCCTTAGTTATCTTGTGGATCTGGAATGATACGATTTAAAGACTATGAGTCGAAAGACTCAGTAAGGAACAACAATTTGAAACATGAGCTTTGATAAACATGACTTTAAAAACTTACTTGCTTCAATACACTGTAGAGTTAAGAAAAGAAATGCATAACTGTGAGTCATGAGATAGTGCATAAAAACCATGATGCATATGCATGCTCTGTGATGCACATGCCATGCACTAAAATCTCTTGCCACTCTTGGCCTTTTCAAATGCATTTCAAATCTCGAAATTGGCCCCAGGCCCTTAAAAATATTTCTTTCATAACTTGTACTTGAAATTGGCCCTTGGCCCTTGAAAATCACTTATTCATACTTGTGGGCTTACTCGCTCCAATTAACCCCCTGAAGTCAGGGTTGTGCTGTTCCCATCGGAACTGTCCCCAATTTCCCTTGGAGACCTTACATACGGTCAAGCTAGCACACCTTCTCGCATTCGTCCTTCGGTGGCTAGACATGACCCTTGGAGGTGCCACACCTTCTCGAGCAACGTTCCTCGATGTGGTTGCACATACCTCACGGACTAACCCATCCTTCACGAACAACGTCCCTCGGTATGGGCGTCCATCCATCCATCCTTCACGAACAACGTCCCTCGGCATGGATGTCTTAGGCTCCATCCATCCATCCTTCACGAACAACGTCCCTCGGCATGGATGTCGAACCTCACTTACTTGGTACGGGTTCAACCAAAACCTCCGGGCTTAATCATAACATAAATTCTCTTTCATTTGCATAAAATAACTTTTCATGTTTCTATGAAATGAACATGCCATGCCACTCTTGAAAACATCGTAATTTCATTTGCATCAAAACGTCTCTCGTGCGTTCATACAAATGATCATGCTATGACATGTTCGAAACATCATGCGTACTTGAAACATTCTATATGCACAATACATGTCACTTGTATTAAAAACATCTTGCCATGCACAATAAAACATGCAGTGTATCATTCCAGTTTTCATAAAAGTGTAAGATTCACTTACAGTACTCCTTGCAAATTCCTTCCCGATTCTTACTTGGCTCGATGCCTACAAGAAATAGATCTCCTTCTCAATACACTGAGCATCCGATAAAATATATCGATACGTTTCGGTTCTACTAAGCTACTCGAGGAAATCTATCGTGAAATCCACTAAGGAATGAATAGCGATAATTATGCGATTAACTTAATTTAACGGTATAATATAGTTGCCGGATTTCTCTTAATCCAAATTTGAACTTCCTGTTCATCCCTTAACTTCGTACTTTCCGTCCATCGGAGTATTTCCGAATAGCAACTATATTATACTTCTTTGATATCATATATATATATATCACTTAAATTTTTTTAATCATTTAAATATTTTATTTACTCTTTTCTTTAACTAATATTCAAAACTTAGGTTATTTAATTATTAAACTCTATTACAATATACTTATATATCTATTCACGATTAGGGTTTTAATCAACAATTAATAAATTAGGATTAAACTTAAGTCTCCCATTATTACATGTACTCCATTAAAACCTTATATTAAACTATTAGTAAATTAATCATGATTAAATCTTAACTTGGACTTTAAACCTCAATTAATCCCGAGTACTGACCCTAACTAGGGTTCCAAATAATATTTTCATTACATGATCACAGTTCTTCAATATTTATTCCAACTAGCCTAACCCTAATTTCCTTATCTTTCACAATGATAATCCATAAATCATAAATTGTACTTAGGGTTTCATTTTATTATAACATTCGGCCATTACCATTTTATGCACCCTTAGTCACAACTTTAACTCCAATGGTGATCCCATCCTCTATTCAACAATTTCACAACCTAATATCTATAAATCAAGGCACCAACACCATGTATCATGCTCATAATATTCGGCCAACACATGATTTCATCCAAAAGATTAGGTTTCCCTTTATTCCTTTTAATATGCATGCATCTAATACCTAACATAATCATCTACCATTCATTGGGTCATAAATCTTGCACATATCATGGCCAATGTCCAGATTTAAATATAAACAAAATTATACATGAAATCCTAAGCATCTCATATTCGGCCATACCTCAAAATGTCACCTTTTTCATGCTAAAAAATTATAACATGCATATCCTTTGCATTTGTGACCTAACTAGCATGCATCGACTTTATATCTTCATCAAATATTCCCATCAACATTAGATCCACACTTTATACACACTAACATCCATAGATCTAAGTAAAATAATCAACTTGCATCAAACCAACACATCAAAACCTAGATCTAACTTCCTTTAACATGCATTGTTCTCCATTTGCATTTTTCTTCACATTCAACCTTAGATCTAAGGTTTTCATGGTTAGATCTAGCATTTAAACAACCTAGGGTTCTTAAGCATTCAAGATCCAACAACATCAAGACATATCACAATCTAAAACTTCAAGATCTATACATAAACCATTCGGCCACTCATGCTAAACCAACAACATCACATTTGGTCTTACCTTGATGGTTATCACAAGCTTGAGTACCTAGCACAATAAAATGCCCTAAGTTAGAACTTATGAAAAACTTTAAACAAGAACACTAAATAAAATCAAGCCTACCTCTACCTTCACCAAACTTTTACCCAAAACTCTCACTTCTTCCAAGTTTCGGTTCACCCTCCTTAGAGTAGATCCAAGCTTGACTTGAGGTGCTAAGATGGGTTTTTATGGTGGGGGAAAAATATGGTGAGCTTGAATGATTAGTTTTGATGGAAATGAACTAACTTCTTCAAGAGAAAGGAGACTAATGAGTAGGGTTTTCAAAAGAAGAAAATGAGGTTACACAAGGAGGGATTTCGGTCACCACAAGGAGAGGTCTAGACTTGAGCTTTTGGAATGTGATTTAGAATGCAAGACAAAAGAGCAAACTTTGAGCTTAGATGAGGGGTTCGGTCAAGAGAGAAAAATGAGAGGGTTGAGAGGAAATGGTGTATTCGGCCAAGTGAGGGAAAATGGGGAGTGAAGTGAAATGCTAAGTGTGAATTGAGGCAATTGAATCTCCCAAGGAGAGTTAATGCTATGACAAATGACAAGGACAAAGTGAAAATGACAAGAGAGAAGTTTGAAGGGGAAAAGGGGAGGAATGGGGCCATGGTCGACCAAGCTTGCATTTTTCCTTCTCTCACTTCTTTTCACCTTTTTCCCAACATCAATTCTTGTCTCTTAAAGCATGACCTTGCATTGATTTCTCTCTCCTCTTTCCCTCTTGATCCATACGTGATTCACTCTTTCTCTTTTGCTTTTTCTCTTATTTCTCTTCCATTGAATTGTCTTGTCAATTAATTGCCATCTCATCACTTCTTTACAACTCATATGGGTAATTCACTTTATGGTTTTTCCATTCTCCTCATGTCCTTCACGTAAATGGTTTTGTCACCTTTTGGTTTGCTTTTTGTTTAGTTCATTCATGATGTTTGGTTAAAATACAACTAACTTTCTAGTTACTCTCACAACTAGCTTCCAACTTAGTTACTTTTCACCTAACTTATCTCCTATAAGCTCTCTAGCTTATCTAGTTCAATTACATAGCTTATCACCTCATAAACACAACAACTTATCATAGGATAATGGCTCTAGCCTATCTCTACGATAGCCACATCAACTTATTGCATTAAAAGTTTCCTAGCTTATCACTATGATAAACAAGTGTGCTTATCACTTAAAACTCTCTTAAACTTATCATATGTCTAGTAGCTTATCACCTAATATTCTAATGATATTTCAACTATTAATTTAGGCCACATGATAATACTATGTGCCACCTATTAATGACACACAAAAATATTCAATACTCTAAAGGAAATTCATGATTTTCCATTTAATTATTTTCGGCCTATATATAAAAATCTTTAATCATAATTTAATTTTATGGATTATGAAATATAATAGGCAACTGAAAAATATAAATACATGAGAGAAACTTACCTTGCAAGTTTCGGCTCTTAGGAGAATATAATTAAACCTTGCACAAAACTTTCATAATGAAAGGAAAATAATGTAATAGAAAAATTTCATGAAATAAAATCTCATATTAATTAATGTACCTTATTATAAAGCTTAGGCCATACATTGGCCAAAAATATGGCTCCATAATAAAATTAAAAGCTAATACATAAGAATTAACATAAGAAATAATCGGGGTCTCACAAAGAGAGAGTGATCAAATGCATCTAACCATAGTAAATGGGTCAACAAACAAAAACATAAATGCCTCACTATATTTCTCAAAAAGAAAACTCTGGAAAATACACTTTAAATTTAATAGAAAGTGCAAGGAAAGGACCGACCTTAGAGTTTGTTGTCGTAAAAGAGTCGATGGTTGAATTAGCATGTGGACCCAAAAACACAGAGGATATAATAGTATAAAGGAAGTGAAAAAGTAGTTCATAGGGTGATATGAGATTTAAGGTAGGGGAGTGTAATTTATTGAGGAGAAATATGGCAGTAGAGAAGCCATCTATCCAATACATGGCGGGATAGAAGCGTGGTGAAGTAAGGCAAAGCCAAAGTCCACGATTTACCGAGGTTTGATTTATGTTGTATCAGTTTGATGGTGGGCATAGGGGCTGGAATTTTTATGGTTCATGTCAATTTGAAAGAATAAGGTGTGCAAGCACAAGTGGAGCCAAGGGGGCAGTTGGGGGGCCACCGCCCCCCTTGGCTCCCAAAAAAAATCTTTTTACGTGTTATTATTATTTTTTTGTCAAGGCCTGCCCCCTTGGCCCATTAGAGTTTCAGCCCGCCCCGTATGGCTTGCCCAAATGCCTCAGCTCGCCCCCTTTGGCGGCCAATCAGCCCAGCCCAATCCTATTTTTCTGTTTTTTTTTAACTTAACTGAGGGTGAAACTAGTGACCTTTTATGTAATTATTAGGTGAAAGTCTCTCATGCGACTTTGATTCTAAATCTAACTAGTTTTGTGGATAATGGTACTGTAAACTAACAAGTAAACTCTCATCCATATTAGCTTCTGTAACGAGTCCTCGTAGCTTTTATTTTAACTTTTTGTTGAAAAGTATATAAGATAGTACATTGTCTTCATTCATATTCTTCTGTAACAAAAAATAAGAATTACCAATGCATTTGAAATTTTTGAGTCCTAAGCACCTAATGGAAGAAATAATCTGGGAGACTTAATATTTTCCAAAAAATAATCACTGGTCCAATGGTATTAAGAACAAGTTGCTCTAATTGGTAAAACACTTTGGATCATGGAGTCTTATAACATCGTCCTCACACGGGCAATTACTTTCACCAAATAATTACATAAAAGGTCACTTAGATTTTCTAGTTTTGGAATCTAATGATTTCATAGCAATATAATGGGGCATCAAACATGCGAGGTGAACTCAATGGGTTGAAGTCTCTCATTTTGAGGGATCATCCTTCTGCGACCTAAATTCATTGTTTTGCTCACCAACTCCAATTGGTTGTTGTGGCTACTGCAAAGAATACCATCCAAGTTTGTGAAGCGTCAGTTGCAGGATTTGAGGCAGAATGAATGAGATGATTTTTTGGAAGAAGTCAAAACTATTTGCGTGAATAATTCTATCACTGTACCCAATATGGAAGACATTATTCAACCTCGTGGTCGGGCTCGGCGTGGAGGGCAAACAATTACTTATTTGCATCGTTTTTGTGTGGAAGTGTTTTGCCAAGTTATTGATTTGATCACCCAAGAGATGGATCATCGTTTCACTGAAGGAAGTACGGAGTCACTTCTTTGTCTAACATGTCTTGATCCAAGAAAATTTTTTGCAGCGTATAATCATTCTAAGTTGCTTCGTCTTGCTGAGCTTTATCCAGAATATTTCTCAGCAATTGATCATGTTGTACTTAGTGATCAGCTTCGAAACTACATTTATGATTTGAGAAGTCATGATTCTTTTTCTAGGCTTCAAGATATTGGTTGCTGTGAAGATAGTTGAGACGAGGAAGCATACTCTATAACCAATGGTTTATCAGCTGATTAAATTGGCATTGATCTTACCAGTTATGACTGCAACCGTTGAGAGAGTATTCTCTTATCAAAACTGACTTGCGCAATAAGATGAGAGATGAATGGTTGAATGATAGTATGGTGGTATACATCGAAAGAGAGATTTTCGAAACTACCGAGAACGAAACTATTTTGCAACGTTTTCAGAAGATGTAAAAGCGTAGACCCAATTACCACCTCTTAGTATTAGGAAATAGTATTGTACGTGTATTTCAATATATTTAGTGTTTTTAGTCTTTAATTTTTGATATTTTAACTCTTAAGATATTTTTTTGCATTACATAGTACTTTTTTTGTCATTTTTCTTCAGGAGTTTGCCCCCCATTGATTGTGCTTCTGGCTCCGCCACTGTGTGCAAGTGTCTGCATTCACCACCCAGGCGGTTTGCGTGCATTTAATTTTGTGATCAAGTAAATTTTTAATAAGCGCCTGAAATAGAAGAAATGTACAATAAACATCTCCTTTGGATTTAAGGGGAAAAACGTGTAAAACGGCTATAATCATTTACAAATGAAACATAAAAATGAAATCTGTGAGAGGAAGTGACTAGTGAGGGGCCCAAAATGCTGCAATGGACAAGAGATGTGAATATGCTTGAGACGGTGAAGGTATAGAGGGGAGGTGATTACTATTTGAGATACAATAGGTTGGACAGAGTATTGAGAATGTTACGAATGAGATGAAAAGTAGGATCTCTTAGGCTAACAGTGGATCAAGCTCTTTTGCAATACCTAGGGTATTGCACAGCGTGCAATTGCTAAACCTAGTTGCATGTAGTTTTCCTTTGTTTTTATTCAACATAACCTATAAGCTAACATGTTTGGATACATTAACAATATCTCAAAGTACACGTTACAAGATCAGATAGCATATTAGTGAAGAAATGGAAACAAAAATATATAACTCATTCAATTAATGAATAAACAATCTTTGCATTTTTTTTTTGTTTCTCGTAAGCATCAACCCTCATCTTTTGAGCTCACAAAGCTCTCATTCAAGGCCATGTCTTGCCTATTTTCCATCTCATAGCAATCATTTCCAAATATCCATCATCAAAACTTCAAAGATGCGTAAACTTAAATAATACCTGAAAATAACACATGAAGCATATTAAGCCACCGAAATGACAAACACGTGCCCTTCCCATCCTCCAAACAAAAGATATGGCCACAGATGTGGCCTTCAAACACAACCTAAATCAAGCTACACATGAACTCCTTCCATTACAACACCATATTCATGCCATTTTCATCTACATGTTAGATCTTCACATGCAAACAAACACTTAGAACTCATTATCTTTTACTAAAAACTAGTTCTACCATATTTTCCCTTGCATCCAACATGTATAGCATCAAAACTTAACAAAACAGCAACATGCTTTCTCAACACAGACAATACTAACTACTCCTTACCTCAAGTTCTTCCTTTTTCTTCCCTTTTTCTTCTTCTTTTCTTCTTCTTTTTCTTCTTCTCCTTGTGGAACTCCTTCTCTTTCTCTCCTTTCTTCTCTCTTTTTTTTTCTTCTTTCTTCTCTTTATTTCTCCTTCTCTCTCTTTCTCTCTTCTTTTCACTCTTTCTCTCTCTAAGACTTACGACAATTAGCTATTTGTCGTGACTCCTCTCTTTAAATAATATTTTCTCTTATTCTTGAGTCATAATTGCCTAATTTCCTAAGGGTATGCTAAAATAATTAGGTTACTAATCATTCACTCTAAGTTAACAAGTTAAAGACATAATGTGATTGGGTAGTGAGTGCATGAGAGAAGAGAGATTGTGCCACTTGTCAAAATTGTGAGATTTTACCTCACAAGAGACATAATTGCTAAGATTTGGCCGACCATGGACTTGAAGATTGGGCTAGGATTGTATTGTGGGCCTCCAAGACCTCCTAGGGTTCGACCCAAGTATTTTCTCTAGGTACAATTATAAATCCAAAACTTCCTAGGTTCAATCTAACTTAATTCGATAATTAAATTAAGGGAAATTGGCATAGGTTTTGCCCCGTTTTATATATTAGTCCTCCATTTTTAAACTTCAAAATTTATATCCTTTACTTTTTTATTTTTGAAAAAATCACCTTTTCTTCATCCTTCCATCTATCTTCTTAACGGCAGTGCCTGCCATGTCAGCATGAAGTACAGGTGGCATAAGTATTATGCCATATCATTCCCAGCTCAACAACCAAATTCCTCTTTATTTTCCTCAAACGATGTCATCCCCTTCTTCATTCTCTAAGGGCATCATCGAGTTCAGAGGGTGGTAGAGAAAGAGGAAATGATCGAAGATCCAAAAATGAAAGTCCAAATAGTTCAGGAGTTGTGAAGTGGTGTATTTAGAAGGCGAAGAAAGTTAAACTTCAGAGGTAGTTGAAGATGACAACAAAGGAGCAGTTGATGAGTCCGGTGAAGTGGTTGAGCCAAAAACTAAAGATATTGAACAAGGTAGTTGTCACGCCCCGAACACCATCCCGCAGGGACCGTGACAGCCGCGAGCATTCCCCGGGAACACTCCAGCGCTTACACTAACTCTTACAGCGGAAGTTTGATACAACGCAGCGGATTTTTTATTTCTATACACAGCGGAAGACTTGCTCACATGTTGACATAACCCCTCGGTAACTGAATTAAAATTCAGAAAAGTCTTTACATTGCATCTTGTTCGCAAACTTATACAAATACCATCTAGGGCAACATGCTGCCTCTCAAATCAGAACAAGCACTCACTAGTGCTCACTCGGAGTTTACCAACTCTGACTCCGACTCACAAACTTCTAGGATTTCTACGTGAGATAATCCTCTGCTCCCCGATTTTCTAGTGGATCGGGAATGATACAATTAAAAACTGTGAGTCGAAAGACTCAGTAAGGAACATCAGTTTGAAACATGAGCTTTGATAAAACATGGCTTTAAAACATACTTACTTCAATGCACTGTAGCAATAAGAGAAGAAATGCATAACTGGAAATCATGAGTTAGTGCATAAACCATGATGCATATGCATGCTCTGTGATGCACATGCCATGCACTAAAATCTCTTGTCACTCTTGGCCCTTTCAAGTACATTTCAAATCTCTTGCCACTCTTGGCCTTTTCAATTTCATTTCATCTCTTACTATGGGCTCGCTCCATTTGACCCCATGAAGTCAGGGTTGTGCGTTCCCATCGGAACCGTCTCCCTTACCCATGGAGACATTTCATCTGGTCGAGCTAGCCCTTGAAGTGGCCCCAGGCCTGATGGCTAGACACGACCCTTGGAGGTGCCACACCTTCTCGAGCAACGTTCATCGGTGTGGTTGCACACACCTCAAGGACTTACCCAACCTTCTCGATCAACGTCCCTCGGTATGGGCGTCCTAGGTTTCATCCATCCATCCTTCTCAATCAACGTTCCTCGGTATGTATGATGAACCTCACTTAACTTGGTACGGATCCGATCAAAGCCCCCGGGCTTAATCTTAACTTAAATACTTTTTCATTCGCATAAAACAACATTTCATGTTTCTATGCAATGAATATGTCATGCCACACTTGAAAATATGTAACTCCATTTGCATCAAAACGTTGTTCATGCGTTCATGCAAATGATCATGCTATGACATGCTCGAAACATACTTCATGCGATACATTTCATATGTATTAAAACAACTTGCTATGCACAATAAAACATGCAGTGTATCATTCTAGTTTTACAAATCGGGTAAGATTCACTTACAGTACTCCTTGCAACCTTCTCGGTTCTCACTTGGCTCTTTGCCTACAAGGAATAGGTTCGATTCTCAATATGCTGAGTATA
The DNA here is from genome assembly GCA_963930655.1 of Myrica gale. Taxonomy (NCBI): domain Eukaryota; kingdom Viridiplantae; phylum Streptophyta; class Magnoliopsida; order Fagales; family Myricaceae; genus Myrica; species Myrica gale. Next base: position 8,108,035 of record OZ005619.1, on the reverse strand, counting down.
CGTAAAATTATATCAACACACTTCGGTTCTATGAACTATTCGAGGAAATCTATCGTGAAATCCACTAAGGAATGAATAGTGATAATTAAGTACTTAACTCAATCTTAACGATATAATATAGTTGCTGAATTTCTCTTAGTCCAATTGAACCTCTTGTTCACCTCTTAACCTTGAACTCCCCGTCCATCGCAACGGTTTCAAACAGCAACTATATATATTTACTTCGATATCATAGATTTATACATTGCCTTAATTCTTTTAATCGCTTAATATCTTATTTAATCTTTTACTTTCTACTAATTAAGCTTAGGTTATTTAATTACTTTATTCTATTGCAATATATTTCTATTCACATTTAGGACTCTAATCAACAAACTAATTGATTTAGGATTAAATCTTGATCTTTCTTTTATTTCATGTATTCAATTAAATCTTTACATTAATCAATCACTAACCTTAATCATAATTAACTCTTGGCTTGGACATTAGATCTCTGTGCAACCTGAGACATTAACCTTGATTAGAGTTTTTATATTTTCTCCTCATATGATCAAGGTTTTCTGGTTATTCATATCATTACAATTACATTTCACTTGCATCTAATAGATTTCGGCCAAAACTTAATCACTCTAATTAATTATTCATATCATTACAATTACACTTCACTTGCATCTAATAGATTTCGGCCAAAACTTAATCACTCTAATTAAGTCCTTAATCCATGCTTAACATCACAAGGCCTTGCTAATCCTTTTTAACCCGAACCTTTAAGCCTATTATCATTGTTCTTCTCTTACTTGTATGATGTATTTTATGATTGAACTTAAGCTTTAATCCTCTAATCCATTTGGCCATAACCCTAATTTCATTTATCCATCACAAATAAATATAATTTCATTGTTATAGGCTTGCCATTAGGGTTTCTCTACTTGGTCATTCGGCCACGCTCCATTTTAAGTATTCCTTGTCTAAATTTTCTTCTCCAATGGTGATCTCATCCTCCATTTTCAGATTCGCAACCTAGGATCTAAAAATCACAAAACAACTTCAATATCTAGCACAACATCACATTCGGCCAACACCCATTTTCATAGAATAATTAGGTTTTCCTTGGTTCTTTTGATTTGTATGCAAACTTCACATTTCAAGACTAGCTTATGTGCATATGTTTACTAAACTTACATATATCATGGTCATTCATCAAATCGATACTTAACAGAGTTATACTTGAAGATCCAAGACATACAAGGTTCGGCCAACACCAACCAACACAACCCTTCATGCCAAAACTTGAAACATGCATTCCTTTTTGCATTTTAAGACCAAACTAACATGCATTGTGCCTTACAACCTCATCTCTTCATCATATACAACAACCATAACTAGATCTAACAGCTAGAGACTTCAACAGCAAGAGATCTAAAGGAAAAAACCAACTTTCATTCGGCCAAGTGTAGTGTGAGTTTAGATCTAAACTTACCTATCATGCATTGTTTATTTCCTTATATTTTATAACATTCAAGCTTAGATCTCATGCTTGTATGGCCAGATCTAACATCACAACACAACCTAGGGTTTTCTAAGTTCAAGATCTAGCAAGAACAAGGCAAGTAAACTCAAGATCTAGCTAAAATACAACATTCGACCAAGAGGGGTTTGTAGAGAACCGAATACCTTGTTGTTCTCCTCTTTCTTTCTCTTGCAAAACTTCTCCTCCTCTTCTCTTTCTTCTTCTCCTTCTTCTTCCTTCTTCTCCTTCCTTCACACGGTTTCTCTCTTGGCTTCTCTCCTTTCTCCCTTTCTTGGTTTTCTCTCTACCTTTTCACTTGTGTTGCACTACCAATGGAGAGAAAAGTGAAAGGGAAAGTGACTTAGGTGAAAGGTAAAACAAGTGGTGGAGTGAACTTGGCCAAATTTTCGGTCAAAGGGGAGATTCTCTCTTGGTTGCATAAAAAGCCAACTTTTGCATCCATCAAATCATGTCTCCTTGCTTTATTTCTTTTGTTTGTTTCTTGGTTAGTTCACTTGTATGGTTCGGTTACACATGCTTAGTTCACTTATAATGTTTGGTTACAACCTAACTAACTTAGTTACTTTAGTTACTTAATTGGCCTAATGAAAGATTAGTACATTACTCTAATGAAGATTAGTATAACTAATCCAAAATCATAAGTTTAAAGCCCAATATCATGAACATTATGGCAGCCCAATACCATAAGTTTAAAGCCCAATATCATGAACATTATGGCAGCCCAATACCATAAGTTTAAAGCCCAATATTAACCCAAATTCTTATAAGATTTAAGGCCTAATATCATAAGTCTCAAGGCCCACTTACCCCCTCATATTTAGCCATTAAGCACTAATCATTCCCTTAATTGTAATTAGCAACATGATTAGTTCAATTATCTAACCTATGCATCATATTTAACCCTAATCAGCAAGATTTCACTTCAATAATTCAATCATAGGAGGCTTAACCTAATTTCGAGTCACATGCTTATCATACTAACCATGGCATCCATCATTCAGATTTGTAAAGAAACTTAATTCAAGACAAACCTCATCAATTGAAATTCCATAATGCTCATTAAACTTAGATCATACCATGGCCTCCATTAATTCAAAACAAATCACCAAATCCTTAAGCTTACAACAGAGTACGTACTGATTTTTTTTTTCGGGGTCTCACAATAGTGATCTTGTAGTCTTTGTAGTGGTTGAGAAAATGGATTTCTCAAACTGCGTGGCTAAGAATTCTGAGTTGCAAATTGATGGATCTATAGAAAAGTTTGAAGCTTTTTGGGATTATGAGGTGCCATCCCTGGTTGAGGGCGTGGATTTAGAAACTCTAGCATCTGATCATGTAAATGTTCTTGATGAAGAAAACTTTGTTTGGGTGGTGCTAGTTATAGAAGTTTACAGTGATAAAGCGGGCGACAGAGGAATTGTTGCAGGATTAATGGAGGGAATAAAAAATGTCACCATCAAGGCTTGTGAAGTTATCAAGTCAAAGAGAATGGCAGTGATGGTACAGACTTTGAAAGTCTCCAAAGGAAGGGATTCTTCTCTAATTGCACAGTCTTGTTCTAGATCTCTTATGGTAGAGAATGGAAAACCATTGGAAAGAATTATTCGACGATCCCAAAGTCTTCTTCTACAACTTTGAGTATGGGGTAGAGCAGAACTATGAGAAAGGATTCCTTGATTCCTAAGCCTTCTATTAAACTTGACGTAGTAGAGAAGCAGTTGTATGAGAAACAGGATATTAGAAATTGAAGAGAGCAATTATGCAATTTCCACAAAGAACAAGCCAGAAAAGAAGGCTAATTTGGTTCTTCTTCAGTTCCAGCCGGCTTTCTTAGAACCATAGTCTTATTCATCCGGAAGATGTACCTCTAAGAAAAAGATGGCGAACAAAGAGGTATTGTTTGGACACAGTTTGACCACACGTTTTGAGGATAAAGAAATGGACAACAATTTGAGGAAAATGAAGGGAAATTTGATTGCTGAGTTGGAAAATGATATGGCTTAATACTTATGCCATGTGTACTTAAGAAGATAGACAGATGGATGACAGAACAGTGATTTTGTCAAAAAAATGAGGGATTTAAGTTTTGAAGTTTAAAAGTAAAGGACTAATATGTAAAATGGGGCAAAACCTAAAGACTAAATTAATGAGAAATGAAAATGTGAGAAATGACCAATATACTAAAACTTGAAATTACACCAAAAGAAATGAGAAAAAATTATACTACGAAATTCACCACTAAAGCAAATATCTCCCTTTAATAGCTTATAAAAAGTTCAAAGGGAGGGGTGTAACAGACGGTAATGGGCACAATAGTGGTGAAGATTGAGCTGCTTCTCTGGTCGAAGGTGAGGCAGCGGCAACAAGGCTTGGGGTTGTGATGGCTTCTACCTAAGGGTGGCAGAAAATGATTTTGGAATGTGATTCCTCTCTAGTGATCAAGTCTATTCATCAATTTCCTCAATGCTCTAATTGGAGTTTACCAATACAATGTGGGATATCCGCTATAACCTAAGCTTGTTACAAACATGGTTGTCACACCATGTCAATCGAGGTGCAAACTCTGTTGCGCACCATCTCACTCCTTAGACTGCCTCTAAGGTCAAAATTAGAGGTCTCCCCTATTATTTTGAGAACTTTTCTTTTCTTTTTGTGGTTTTATGAGGGGATTGATCCTCCAAGACTTTGGTTTTCCCTTTTAGCTTTTCTTCCACTTTGAATAAAAGAGGTTTTTTTCCAAAAAAAAGTAGATGCCATCATAGACCTCTCTCAGTCCAATTAGATTCTTCCTGCATATGTCATGAAAGATACAAAAATTTGGAAATAAGAGAGCAACATAGTGATCATTCATTTATGGATGTAAGATTACATTAAAAAAATAGCTTAATTACTCCGCCAGGTTCCAATCCTTATGTTTAACTTTTTCTCAATTTGGTCTCTTTGTTTTAATTCGTCCGTTACAAATTTCTATAATTAACTACTTGTCCCCAAAAGGTCCTTCCATCCAATATTAGGACAATGCTTACTAAATATGTCTACCAATTATCAATCAACATCTGGATTTGGTCAGCTCTCCTCGTTTAATAAGAAATTTGTCTATGTGCATATGTTTGTGATCCTTATTTGGACAAAAGGACCTTTTTGAAACAAGTAGTTAACGCAAGGGACTTTCAGAGAAATAATTAAAATCAAGGGACTAAATTAATAAAAAAATAGGTAAACCATATGGACTAGTGGGATTAATTAAAGGTTTAATATCACCGTAGGTCCCTGAGGTATGGCGCATTCCCAAACTAGTCCCTAAATAATTTATTGTGGTAAACTAGTCCCTGAACAATTAAGCAATTCCTATTAAAGTATTTCCATCCACTCCATAAATCATTTGGAAGGAAAATTCGTAGCGGCAAACGAAGTACCACGTCAGAGGCCCCACCTGCAACAATCATTTTAAAATTTGAGATTCTCATTTACCTTCTTTTTCCACTTCATTTGCCTCAAAACAGTGTAGTTCCCTTCTTTATCCTCAAACGGTGTCGTCGAACACATAACAAAGCTTCATCCCAACTCCATCATCTCCCTTGTTTCGCTTCCCTGTGCCAGTTCTTTAGCCAAAGTCAATCTCAAGCTACTTTTTCATCTGGTTTCTTTTTTTTAGATATTAGTTTTATTTCTTTGGTGCATTTGGATCTATGGAAGGATTTTTTTCTCTCTCTGTTTTCGCCTATTTGCGCAGAGAAGCTCTAGATTTCACCGCTTTAGTTCTACTTCCGATCTCTTAAAATTAGCGTTGTTGTCTCTGTCCTGAATCATAGGGTGTCCCACTGACTCGTTTACCAGGTACTTGAAGTCAATACAAAACATAGTTAACGCACCCAAACAATCTCAATATAAAGCAAATCAAAATGATAATCTCAGTTCTATTTTCTGGTTCTTTGGGGGCCCAAATTCTTGCAAAATTCGAATAAGGAAATTTGCGGAAATCTGGAGTGACACAACAATCACAGAAGGGCAGATCCAGATCAGCATAGTCACCTTCCCAAATTCCACGAGCTCTGCTACCATTACCAGCTGACGAAGATGCTAAAAAGCTTAAAGCCATCCAAGAACCAGTTGTTGGGTAGTTGATTCGAAAGAAGAAATTTATTTCGGTAACAACTAAGGGCTCAGAGACAGCAGGTGTTCGATGACCAATGATGATAGCGAAAGGCCGATTTTGGGTTTAACAGAGACGTCAGAGGTTATTAAAAATAAAATAAAATTTGACGCTATAATGACATGTACAAATTTTAAAATGATTACGCCTACGGACTTAGGTTAGATCTAAGTCTCTCATTATTCCATGTATTCCTATTAAAACCTTACATAAAACTATTAATAACTTAATCACGATTAAATCTTAACTTGGACTTTAAACCTCAATTAATCCCGAGTACTAACCCTAACTAGGGTCCCAAATAATATTTCCATTACATGATCATGGTTCTTCAATATTTATTCCAATTAGCCTAAACCCTAATTTCCTTATCCATCACAACAATGATAATCCATTAATCATAAATTGCACTTAGGGTTTCTACCCATTAGGCATTCGGCCAACACCAAGTTCTATGTGTTCTTTAATCACAATTTATCTCTAATGGTGACCCCATCCTCCATTCAACAGGTTCACAACTTAGGATCTAAAAATCAAAACACAAACACAAGTTATCACTCATAGCATTATTCGGCCAACACCAAAATATCACAACACCACTAGGTTTTCTTCGGTTCTTTTGCTTTGCATGCATTCTTCACATTTCAAGGTTAATTTTCATGCAATAGATTACTAAACTTGCACATAATATGGCCAACCAACAGATCCAAGCATATATAAAATCATTCTCAAAGATTTAGGGCACACATGGTTCGGCCATACACCAAAACATCACATTTTTCATACCAAAATCACAACATGCATATCCTTTGCATTTTATCACCTATCTTGCATGTATCAACTTCATATCTTCATCATCCATAACCAACATGACTAGATCTACACTTTATACACACTAACATCCATAGATCTAAGGAAAATATTTAACTTGCAACCAACCAACACAACAAGACCTAGATCTAACATCCTTTAACATGCATTGATCTCCATTTGCGTTTTTCTTCACATACAATCTTAGATCTAAGGTTTTCATGGTTAGATTTAGCATTTAAACAACCTAGGGTTCTTAAGCATTCAAGATCTATACATAAAACCATTCGGCCATCTTTATACTAAACCAACAACATCACATTTGGTCTTACCATGTTGACTATCCCAAGCTTGAGTACCTAGAAAATAAAATGCCTTAGGTTAGTATTTATGAAACTTTAGGTAAGATCATCAAATAGAACCAAGCTTACCTCTACCTTTACCAACTTTTCCTAAACTCCTCTTTCTTCCAAGTTTCGGTTCACCCTCCTTAGAAAATATCCAAGCTTGATTTAAGGAGCTAATGTGGGTTCTATGGTGGGTAAAAGAATGTGGTAAGCTTGAAGAGAAATGAGGCTAATGGTTAGGGTTTTTCAAGGAAGAGATGGGATTGCACCAAGAGAGATTTGGTAACTACAAAAGAGGTCTACACTTGGGCTTTTAGAATGTGATTTGGAAGACAAGAAGAGTGTAGTTTAGAGTGCAAGAGGAAATGAGCAAACCTTGAATCCTAGGGGAATGGTTCGTTTCACGCCCCGAACGGCATCCCGCAGGGACCGTGACAGCCGCGAGCTATCCCCCGGATGGCTCCAGCGTTCTTACTTATATTCTTACTTGATTACGGCGGAAACGTACAGGATCGCGAGGGGTTCGAGCAAACACTTACATAAACAGGGTTCTCATTAAGTTCATACAAAACATATAATTAACATATTAGAACCCAATTAGTGACGCTCGTGTCACTATCAACAAAATGCGAAATATAATATCTTGGGCATCTAGGTCAGGTAGTCCTCCTGACTCTCTTCACCTGATACATCTGGAATGACACAATTTTAAAAACGTGAGTCAAAAAGACTCAGTAAGGGAAAAACGTAAAACTTAAATCATGCTCTTGACTCATGCTTGCTTAATCATGAAAGAAAGAAAACTTGATAATTGATGCATATGCATGCTCATGAATTATGCATATGCTCTTGTTTAGTGTTTTCGGCCCCAGGCCCTTGAAAACCACTTTCTTTCATACTTGCTTGTAAAACTGGCCCTTGGCCCTTAAAATATTTCTTATTCGTACTTGTGCCCTTGTTGGCCTTATCATAATTATTTCATGTCTTTTACTTGCGGGCTCGCTCCATTTGACCCCTGAAGTCAGGGTTGTGCGTTCCCTTCGGAACCGTCCCCGAATTCCCTTGGAGACCTTAACATCTGGTCGAGCTAGCCCTTGAAGTGGCCCCAGGCCTGATGGCTAGACACGACCCTTGGAGGCACCACACCTTCTCACTGTCCTTCAGTGTGGCTTGCACAGCCTCTTGGATTCACCCATCCTTCTCATAAATGTCCTTCGGTATGGGAGTCCAACTTGATGGTACGGTACCGACCGGTGCCCCTTATCTTAACTTATCGTTTCATAAAACTTCTCATATTCTTTCCATAAAAATCATTGCATAACTTTCTTCTTGAAAAATTCATGCAATGCACATGTCATGTCATGCTTGCTTAAAATTCATACTTGTTCATGAAATTCATATCATGTCATGCTTTCTTAAAACCCATACTTGTTCATGAAACGATGCAGTGTGTCATTCCAGTTTTGAAAAGAAATACTTACTGTACACTTACAGTATCCACTTACTCTTGGTCTTCTTGTTCGTGTATACAGACACGTGGATCGCCTACAAGCGATTCAAATATTCTTTTAGACTTTAAGAATTATGAATCATTTCTTTTTGAAAATTAGTCATCAATCGAGGATATATATATATATATATATACATATTACTGAAATTCATTTAATTACAAAATAATTATTTTATTCTTTTCTTTAACAAATATTCAAAACTTAGCTTATTAAATCATTAATATTTTTATTGAAATAAAAATATATTTATCCATGTACATGTCTCGATTAGGGTTAAATAATACTCATAGGTTTAGATTTAAACCTAAGTCTCTTTTTATTACACGTACTACATTAAAACCTTATTTCTAACTATTAATAAATTATTCATGATTAAATCTTAACTTAGACTTTAACCCTCAATTAAAACCCGAGTAAAACTTAACTAGGGTTCCAATAATATTTAATAAAGATCATGGTTCTATAATATTATTCCAACTAGCCTAACTCTAATTTTCTTATCCAACACAACAATAAAAATACATAAATCATGAATTGCACTTAGGGTTAACTTTTCTTGCAACTTTCGGCCACTACCATTTATGCACCAATTAATCACAACTTTTCTCCAAGGGTGATCCCATCCTCCAATCAACAATTTCACAACCTAATATCTATAAATCAAAGCACCAATACCATACACCATACTCATGGCATTCGACCAACTCATGTTTTTACCCAAATGATTAGTTTTCTTTTATTTTCTTCAATATGCATGCTTCCAATACTTAACATAATCATCTACTATGCATTAAGGTCATAAATCTTGCACATGTTAAGGTCAATGTCCAGATCTACACATATTCAAAACTATACATGAAAATCCACATAGCTCATTTTCGGCCATCTCCCAAAATGTACCCTTTTTATGCTAAAAATCATATCATGCATATCCTTTGCATTTGTGAACTAACTAGCATGCATACACTTAATCCTTTCATCAATTAATTCCATCAACAATAGATCTACTCTTTATTCACACTAATATCCATAGATCTAAACAAAGGTATCATTTTTCATCAACCCAACATATCAAAGCTTAGATCTAACTTCATTTAGCTTGCATTGTTCTCCATTTACATTTTCTTCACATACAACCTTAGATCTAGGGCTTCCATGGTTAGATCTAGCATGTAAACAACTTAGGGTTCTCAAGCATCCAAGATCCAACAACATCAAGGCATTTATCAAATTAAAACTTCAAGATCTTATACATAGGCCATTCGGCCACTCATGCTAACCCAACCAAAATCATTTTAGCCTTACCTTGTTGTTTGTCCAAGCTTGAGCACCTAGAAAATAAGGTACCTTTGGTTAGTACTTGTGATGCTTAAGGCAAGAACATCAATGAACAAATCTTACCTTTACTCTTTACCAACTCTTCCTATCCTTTTCCTCCTTCAAAGATTCGGTCCACCCTCCTTAGAAATAACCAAGCTTGATTTAAAGGAAGTTCTTTGGTGGTTGAGAGAATATGGTAAGTTTGAAGAGAAATGGTGTCAAATGACTAGGGTTTTCAAAGTAGGATTTTTGTCTACAACAAGAGAGATTTACTTGGCTTTTGGAATGGGTTTTGGCAAGCTAGATGGAAGTGGTTTAGAGGCAAGATGAAATGCACAAACCTTGAACTCTTGAGTGTGAGATTCGGTCAAGGCTTGAAAATGGGAGAGAATGGAGAGGTTTGCAATATTCGGCCAAGGCTTGGAATGGGAGAGAGTTGAGTGAAATGGGGGGGGGTTCGGTCATGGCATTAGCAAGGGGATTGGTGTGAGATTGAGTCTCCCCATGCAACCCTAAGGCTATGACATAGGGTTTGAGAGAGAGAATGGTCATGAGAGAATTTGAAAGAGGGAGGGGGGGATGAATGGAGGGGTTGGCCGACCAAGGCCATGTCCACATCCTTCTCTCTCTTTCTTTCATCTTTTCTCCCCATCAAATCTTGTCCCCTTAGCCAAGCTTGTGTTTGAATTACATCACTCTCTCTCCTCCCTTGAGTCCATCGACCAACACTCCTTCTCTTTGCTTTTCTCTTCTCTTTTTACTTCAATGTTCCTGCTGGCCTCTGGTGCTCTGCTTTCACTCTCTGACAAGTCAGACATCGAGCGACATACTCCGCTATCTCTCTCTTCATATTCGGCCACCAGTAAACTTTCTTGATGTCTTGATACATCTTCGTTCCTCCAGGTTGGATGGTATAGGGCGTAGTATGCGCCTCTGCCAAAATCAACTCCTTGATTCCCCCATCACCAGGGACACATATTCTACTTCAGTACCTCAGCACTCCATCCCTATCCTCAAAATTGGGATCATTATTCTTCTCAATCCTTTCCCTAATCCCTACTATCACCGCATCGCTCTTCTGGGCTTCACAGATTCGCTCCTCCAGCGATGGTTGCAATGACAGCCCTGCGATGGAAACATACCGGTCGACCAATACAAGCGTGATCTCCTCTCTTTTTAGATCCTTCATGATCTCCTTAGCTACTACCTCTACGACACTTGTTTCAGCCGACTTCCGGCTTAAAGCATCAGCCACCACGTTAGCTTTCCCAGGATGGTAGCTAATGGTGCAATCATAGTCCTTGATCAGCTCCAACCAGCGCCGCTGCCTCATATTCAGCTCCTTCTGAGTGTTAAAATACTTGAGGCTTTTATGGTCCGTAAATATCTCGCACTTAACCCCATAGAGATAATGCCTCCATATTTTCAGAGCATGCACGACTGCAGCCAACTCCAAGTCGTGGGTGGGGTAATTCACCTCGTGGGGCCTCAGTTGCCTCGACGCATAGGCTATGACCCTCTTATCTTGCATCAACACACACCCAAGACCTTGCTTTGAGGCGTCCGTATAGATCTCATACTCCCCATGTTCCGAAGGCAATGCTAACACCGGGGCAGTAACCAGATGAGCCTTTAGCGTCTGGAAACTTTGCTCACACTCATCTGTCCAATCGAACTTAACGTTCTTCTTGGTCAACGAGGTCATCGGCATAGCTATTTTTGAAAATTCCTTGATAAACCTCCGGTAATACCCTGCTAATCCCAGGAAACTTCTTATCTCCTTAACATTTGTAGGTCTAGGCCATTTGAAAACCGCATCAACCTTTCCGGGATCTACAGCAATTCCTTCTCCCGACACTACATGCCCTAAAAATCGGACTTGCTGCAACCAAAACTCGCACTTGGAGAATTTAGCATACAGCTTCTTCTCCCTTAGGATCTGCAAAACAATCCTAAGATGCTCCTCATGCTCCTCCTGGTTCCGAGAATAAATCAAAATATCGTCTATGAACACCACCACAAATTTATCCAGGAACTCCCTGAACACTCGATTCATCAAATCCATAAACGCGGTCGGGGCATTAGTTAGCCCAAATGGCATCACCAAAAATTCATAGTGACCATATCGGGTTCGAAAGGCCGTCTTTGATATATCTCCCTCCTTAACCTTCAACTGGTGGTAACCCGACCTCAAATCAATTCTTGAAAATATTTGTGCCCCCTGCAATTGATCGAACAAATCGTCAATGCGAGGTAGCGGGTACCTATTCTTCACAGTCACCTTATTCAACTCCCTATAATCAATACACATCCGAAGACTTCCGTCCTTCTTTTTCACAAACAGGATCGGTGCTCCCCAAGGCGACACACTCGGCCTTATAAATCCCTTCTCCAAGAGATCTTCCAGTTGGACCTTCAGCTCCTTTAGCTCTGCCGGAGCCATTCGATATGGCACCTTGGAAATTGGGACTGTCCCAGCTTCCAATTCAATTCCGAACTCCACCTCCCTATCCGGCGGTAACCCCGGTAAGTCTTCCGGGAATACATCCGGAAACTCAGTCACTATTGGGGTTTGATCAAATGCAGGGACCTCGTTCTGCGTGTTACTTCGCGTATCACTTGCCCATACTAGAATTCCCTCGTGCCCTCCTTGCAACAATCTTTTAGCTTGCAGGGCCGAGACAATTGCTGGCCTTCGCTCCATCTTCCTCATACCGGTAAAACAACAATCCGGTCTCCCCTCCTTTTGGAACACGACCTTCTTCTCATAGCACCGAATGTTGGCACCATGCTTCGACAGCCAGTCCATACCTAGGATGATATCAAATCCTCCCATCTCCATAACTATCAAATCAGCTAACATGACTTGCCCTTCTACCTCTATCGGATAGTCCTTCACCATCCGGCTACACTCGACTCTTCCCCCAGCGGGCGTTGACACAAGGACACCACAATCCAACAACTCACTATTTAAGGCATGTGTCTTGCAATATGCTGATGCAATGAATGAATGCGTGGCCCCTGAATCAAACAGAACTAGGGCTTCCCCCTGGGGCAAAGGCAACTTACCTGCCACCACTCGGTTCTGGTTCTCCGCGTCCTCCGGAGTCATTGCATATAACCTCGCCTGTGTTGGGCCTCCCTGCCTCCTTGCATTGTCCTGCTGCGTGGGTCGGGGTGCTTGGTTTGAGCTACCTGCACTCCTACAGTCTCTGGCGAAGTGACCAGGCTTCCCGCACTTAAAACATAGACCCTGCCTGCACTCCCCTGGGTGCCTCTTGTTGCACAGAGGAAATTGATTTCCTCCGGCATTCTGAGCTCCACCAGGCCTCTGGTTTGGCCTCGGGTTCGGCCTCTGGTTCGACCTCTGAGGCTGCCTCTGTGACGGCTCTGGCCTACTTTTCTTCCAGGGCATCTGCGGAATGGTTGGGTTGGAAGGAGCCTTCCTCTTTTGTTGGTCATGATAGACTGCTATCCTCTGCAGTCCTCTCTCCACTATCACTGCCCGTTCAATTACTTCTGCCAGGGTTTTAAGGTTGTGACTATATACCCTGTCATAGACTCGCGGGTGCAACCCTTCCTCAAACTTTCGGGCCTTCCTTTCCTTATCGGGCACCAAGTACGGGGCAAACCGCACCAGCTCCATGAATCGGCCTGCGTATTGCTCCACCGTCATGGCTCCTTGGGTTAGGGTAGCGAATTCCCTTGCCTTCGCTTCCCGGGTCGTTCGTGGGAAATAACGATCTAAAAATTCTTGCTGGAACCTCTCCCAGGTTATGGGCTGCTCTCCCAGCTCCTGTTCCAGCAACACCTTCTCGGACTGCCACCACCTTTTGGCATCCCCTTGCAGCTTGAAGGTAGCATAACTTAACTTTTGGGCCTCGGTATACCCCAAGACCTCAAGTAGCTCTTTCATCTCCACCAGCCAATTTTCTGCTAGTATGGCATCTTCCCTGCCGTTGTACGCTGGCGGTTAAACTGGTCGAACGTACACCCCTCTGGGCGTCCTCGGGCCCCTTCAGCATGGGCACCCGGCTGCACGTGCTCGGCCACTAGCTGAGCCATGTGCCTTAACACATCCTCGGTGGTAACTCCGGGAGCCTCGGACTCTTGATTTCTTGTTGGTCTCCTAGGTGCCATCCTGCACTTCAAGGTTATCGTTCAGCTTAGATCAACCTCAACCTCAAAAATTCTCATCGTAACTAACCCTAATCGTGTTATCTCATGCTTTAGGGTTTAGGGTTCTACTTCGTTCCCTATGTTCTACGACTCTACCCTCCGATCCTCTGATACCAACTTAACTGTCACGCCCCAAACGGCATCCCGCAGGGACCGTGACAGCCGCGAGCTATCCCCCGGATGGCTCCAGCGTTCTTACTTATATTCTTACTTGATTACGACGGAAACGTACAGGATCGCGAGGGGTTCGAGCAAACACTTACATAAACAGGGTTCTCATTAAGTTCATACAAAACATATAATTAACATATTAGAACCCAATTAGTGACGCTCGTGTCACTATCAACAAAATGCGAAATATAATATCTTGGGCATCTAGGTCAGGTAGTCCTCCTGACTCTCTTCACCTGATACATCTGGAATGACACAATTTTAAAAACGTGAGTCAAAAAGACTCAGTAAGGGAAAAACGTAAAACTTAAATCATGCTCTTGACTCATGCTTGCTTAATCATGAAAGAAAGAAAACTTGATAATTGATGCATATGCATGCTCATGAATTATGCATATGCTCTTGTTTAGTGTTTTCGGCCCCAGGCCCTTGAAAACCACTTTCTTTCATACTTGCTTGTAAAACTGGCCCTTGGCCCTTAAAATATTTCTTATTCGTACTTGTGCCCTTGTTGGCCTTATCATAATTATTTCATGTCTTTTACTTGCGGGCTCGCTCCATTTGACCCCTGAAGTCAGGGTTGTGCGTTCCCTTCGGAACCGTCCCCGAATTCCCTTGGAGACCTTAACATCTGGTCGAGCTAGCCCTTGAAGTGGCCCCAGGCCTGATGGCTAGACACGACCCTTGGAGGCACCACACCTTCTCACTGTCCTTCAGTGTGGCTTGCACAGCCTCTTGGATTCACCCATCCTTCTCATAAATGTCCTTCGGTGTGGGAGTCCAACTTGATGGTACGGTACCGACCGGTGCCCCTTATCTTAACTTATCGTTTCATAAAACTTCTCATATTCTTTCCATAAAAATCATTGCATAACTTTCTTCTTGAAAAATTCATGCAATGCACATGTCATGTCATGCTTGCTTAAAATTCATACTTGTTCATGAAATTCATATCATGTCATGCTTTCTTAAAACCCATACTTGTTCATGAAACGATGCAGTGTGTCATTCCAGTTTTGAAAAGAAATACTTACTGTACACTTACAGTATCCACTTACTCTTGGTCTTCTTGTTCGTGTATACAGACACGTGGATCGCCTACAAGCGATTCAAATATTCTTTTAGACTTTAAGAATTATGAATCATTTCTTTTTGAAAATTAGTCATCAATCGAGGATATATATATATATATATATACATATTACTGAAATTCATTTAATTACAAAATAATTATTTTATTCTTTTCTTTAACAAATATTCAAAACTTAGCTTATTAAATCATTAATATTTTTATTGAAATAAAAATATATTTATCCATGTACATGTCTCGATTAGGGTTAAATAATACTCATAGGTTTAGATTTAAACCTAAGTCTCTTTTTATTACACGTACTACATTAAAACCTTATTTCTAACTATTAATAAATTATTCATGATTAAATCTTAACTTAGACTTTAACCCTCAATTAAAACCCGAGTAAAACTTAACTAGGGTTCCAATAATATTTAATAAAGATCATGGTTCTATAATATTATTCCAACTAGCCTAACTCTAATTTTCTTATCCAACACAACAATAAAAATACATAAATCATGAATTGCACTTAGGGTTAACTTTTCTTGCAACTTTCGGCCACTACCATTTATGCACCAATTAATCACAACTTTTCTCCAAGGGTGATCCCATCCTCCAATCAACAATTTCACAACCTAATATCTATAAATCAAAGCACCAATACCATACACCATACTCATGGCATTCGACCAACTCATGTTTTTACCCAAATGATTAGTTTTCTTTTATTTTCTTCAATATGCATGCTTCCAATACTTAACATAATCATCTACTATGCATTAAGGTCATAAATCTTGCACATGTTAAGGTCAATGTCCAGATCTACACATATTCAAAACTATACATGAAAATCCACATAGCTCATTTTCGGCCATCTCCCAAAATGTACCCTTTTTATGCTAAAAATCATATCATGCATATCCTTTGCATTTGTGACCTAACTAGCATGCATACACTTAATCCTTTCATCAATTAATTCCATCAACAATAGATCTACTCTTTATTCACACTAATATCCATAGATCTAAACAAAGGTATCATTTTTCATCAACCCAACATATCAAAGCTTAGATCTAACTTCATTTAGCTTGCATTGTTCTCCATTTACATTTTCTTCACATACAACCTTAGATCTAGGGCTTCCATGGTTAGATCTAGCATGTAAACAACTTAGGATTCTCAAGCATCCAAGATCCAACAACGTCAAGGCATTTATCAAATTAAAACTTCAAGATCTTATACATAGGCCATTCGGCCACTCATGCTAACCCAACCAAAATCATTTTAGCCTTACCTTGTTGTTTGTCCAAGCTTGAGCACCTAGAAAATAAGGTACCTTTGGTTAGTACTTGTGATGCTTAAGGCAAGAACATCAATGAACTAATCTTACCTTTACTCTTTACCAACTCTTCCTATCTTTTTCCTCCTTCAAAGATTCGGTCCACCCTCCTTAGAAATAACCAAGCTTGATTTAAAGGAAGTTCTTTGGTGGTTGAGAGAATATGGTAAGTTTGAAGAGAAATGGTGTCAAATGACTAGGGTTTTCAAAGTAGGATTTTTGTCTACAACAAGAGAGATTTACTTGGCTTTTGGAATGGGTTTTGGCAAGCTAGATGGAAGTGGTTTAGAGGCAAGATGAAATGCACAAACCTTGAACTCTTGAGTGTGAGATTCGGTCAAGGCTTGAAAATGGGAGAGAATGGAGAGGTTTGCAATATTCGGCCAAGGCTTGGAATGGGAGAGAGCTGAGTGAAATGGGGGGGGGGTTCGGTCATGGCATTAGCAAGGGGATTGGTGTGAGATTGAGTCTCCCCATGCAACCCTAAGGCTATGACATAGGGTTTGAGAGAGAGAATGGTCATGAGAGAATTTGAAAGAGGGAGGGGGGGATGAATGGAGGGGTTGGCCGACCAAGGCCATGTCCACATCCTTCTCTCTCTCTTTCTTTCATCTTTTCTCCCCATCAAATCTTGTCCCCTTAGCCAAGCTTGTGTTTGAATTACATCACTCTCTCTCCTCCCTTGAGTCCATCGACCAACACTCCTTCTCTTTGCTTTTCTCTTCTCTTTTTACTTCAATGCCTTGTCTTATCAATTCTTACACACTTACACCTTCTTACACATCTCTTACACATCACATGGCACCTCACTTTGGCTTCCAAATTTCCTCTCCTTGCCTTTCACGTAGAAGCCCTCCTTTGCTTAGTTTGGTTGCTTTTCAACCAACCTAGTTACTTCCACATTAATATGCAACTAACTTTCAACTTGGTTTTCACTTATCACCTAACTTATCACTTTATAAGCTCTCTTACTTATCTATCCATTCCAATAGCTTATCACCTTACAAGTATGATATCTTATCATGTGATAATGGCCTTAGCCTATCTCTACAATAATCACAAGGCCTTATCACTCTAAAAGTTTCCTAACTTATCATGCTTGCTTATCACTATGATAAGCAAGTGTGCTTATCAATTAAATCATTTCTAAACTTATCACATAACTACATAGCTTATCATTTGAATATTCATATGGAAATTCTATTAATAATATAGAACACATCATAATATTACATGTCACATACAATATTTAATCCATGTATTCAAAAGAATTTCATTATTTAATCTATTAATAATTTCGGCTTATACAAGGAAATTATTAAAGCATAATTCAAATTATATGGTCCATGAATCATATTAGGTAAATGAAAAATATCAATTTTTAAAAGATGAACTTACTTGCAAATTTCGGCTCTTAATATAATTTATACTTGCATAAAATGGCATTGAAATTTTTTAAAGAGATTTTATGAATTAAAATCCCATTTTAATCGAAAGACCATAACATAAAAATTAGGCCATACATTGGCCAAAACATAGCCCCATTAAGAAATAAAAACTATTACATTGGAAAAATAAAAAATAATACATAAGCAATTACGTAGGGGAAAATCGGGGTCTCACAGTTCGGCCAAGGGAAGAAAATGGGAGAGAGTTGAGAGCAATGAAACTTTCGGCCAAGTGAGGAAGAATTTGGAAAGTGAAGTGCATGAGAGATTCGGCCAAGGCAATTGCAAGAGAGGTGTGAGAGAATGAGTCTCCCAAGGCAATTTAAGGCTATGACACAAGACTTGAGGGGTTGAGTTGACAAGAGAGAGAAATCAAAAGGAAAAGGGAGGAATGGGGGGGCCTTGGTCGACCAAGCTTGCACCTTCCTTCTCTCTCTCTTTTCATCTTTTCATCACATCAATTCTTGTCTCCCTAAGCATGGCTTGCATTTAATTTGGTTTCTCTCTCTCCTCACATGATTCATACGTAACTCCCACTTCCCCCCTTGATTTTTCTCTTCTTTTTACTTCCATGTGTTGTCTTGTCTCATTGCATGCATCTTACACCTCTTACACCTCTTACACTTCACATGGCATTTCACTTTTTTGGCTTTTCCAATTCACTACTAGCCCATTCACGTAAAAGTCATCTCATTTACTTTGTTTGGTTGCTTTCCAACCAACCTAGTTACTTCCACATTTAAATTGCAACTAACTTTCAACTTGGTTACTATCTCACCTAACTTATCACTCATAAGCTCTCTAGCTTATCTAATCCATTCCAATAGCTTATCATGTCATAAGCATGATATCTTATCCCATGATAATGGCCCTAGCCTATCTCTACAATAACCACAAGGACTTATCACCCTAAAAGTTTCCTAACCTATCATCATGCTTGCTTATCACTATGATAAGCAAGTGTGCTTATCATTTAAATCTCTCTTAAACCTTATCACATTAATACATAACTTATCATTTAATATTCTAATGAAAATTCTATTACTAATCTAGGTCACAAGGTAATAATACATGTCACATATGAATGACATAAAATATTCAATCAATGTCTTCAAAAGAAATTCATGATTTATCCCTTAACTATTTTCGGCATATATAAGGAAATCTTTAAGTCATAATTTAAATTTTATGGTCCATGAAACATATTAAGTAAATGAAAAATATAAATTCATAAGAGAGAAACTTACTTGCAAATTTCGGCTCCTTAAAGAAAAATATAATTTAAACTTTGCATAAAATGACAAGAAAATTATTTAAGAAATTTCATGAAATAAAATCTCATTTTAATCGAAGTACCATAACATAAGGATTAGGCCATACATTGGCCAAAAACATGGCCCCAAGACGAAATAAAAGCTAATACATTGGAAAATAAAAGATAATACATAAGAAATAACGTAGGAGAAAGTCGGGGTCTCACAAAGTGTGATATGAAGTCCTTGTGCCCATATATTTATGAAATTTGATCTAGAGCCCTCATGCCCAAATATCCATAAAGTGTGATCTGGAGCTCTCGTGCCAGATATATTATGAGATGTGATCTGGAGCCCTTATGCCCAGATATTTATGAGACCCACATGCCCTGGAAAGAAAACCAGTTTATGGCACTTATGCCCAAAAACCAAATATGAGATCTGGAGCCCTCGTGCCCAGATATCTATAAAGTTTGATCTAGAGCTCTCATACCCATATATCTATTAAGTATGATCTGAAGCCATCATGCCCAGATATCTATGAAATTTAATCTGAAGACCTCGTGCCCAAATATTTTATGAGATGTGATATGAAGCCCTCGTACCCAGATATTTTTGAGATGTGATCTTAAGCTATCGTGCCCAGATATTATCGAGGCCCGCATGCCAAGGTAAAAACACCAAAACCTAGAATAAGCATTGTGGTCAAAAGCCTTCGTGCCCAGACTTCAACAAAGACTTTGTGCCCAATAAAGACTTATCTAAATCTCATGAAAGATGTGTCGAGTCAATTTGCCCCTGCCACATTCTTGACACACCTTGTTCTCCAATATATATAGATTGTCTTGACGATCAATGCACCCCCTGTTAGGTTATTCCACAGGGACAACTACCATATATCTCTTGCTCCTCCCATAAGTACCTCGACCCTCTTATCGGGCTCTTGTTCCCAGAACTGACTTATGTACCTCTTTTCACTATGATAAGGACAAATAAAGCTTAAAAGAGATATTCATGATGTGTCAAGCATAAGAGCCAAGTAGGCCTTAGGCTAGAGAAATTCTCCAAGCCTTTTCAAATCGACCCTAGAGAATGTGGACTAATCAAAAACAAACATGGAGGGGAAAAAACCCCAGATAAATCAAGAGCCCTTGTGCCCTAGATGAAAGGTTACTATTTCAGGCTCTCGTGCCTAAAGAAAATTTACAGGAGCCCAACCGACACATTATAGCAGGTGCATATCTAACAACGGTAATATGCATCCATAAATTTTGTCTATGGGCAATGAATCTCCACCAAACACTACAAGAAAATGTCAGTATAACGACGAAACTAATATACACGGAGAGAACCAGTACATTGCCAATGATAAAGTAAAAAGCGTCGCCTAAAACTCCTTTTCAAACGAAAAACATATCCTAGGCTACTTATTGTCGCTACGTAAGATCCATAAAATCCAAACATATTAACGGCGGGAGTCAGTATTACTACTGAAGCCGTTAATGGTCGCTAAAATTGAATGGAGAATTATTAGCCACCACAATATTTGGGGAATATTCTCAAAATTTTGGGAATCTTTTGAATGTGTAAAATTATTAGGGTTTGTGAAAAGTTTGAAATGTATGTGTAAAAGTTTAAAATTTTGATGTTTGTTTTGTTGAAAATTTTGGGCCCCAA
The DNA here is from genome assembly GCA_963930655.1 of Myrica gale. Classification (NCBI taxonomy): domain Eukaryota; kingdom Viridiplantae; phylum Streptophyta; class Magnoliopsida; order Fagales; family Myricaceae; genus Myrica; species Myrica gale. The sequence goes on along the minus strand of OZ005619.1, from coordinate 8,087,221 downwards.
AATTTTAGGCAAACAAACATGTCCAAAATTGTCACTTTAGAGTGAGATGCCAACCTCCATGGCGTTGTTGCTAAAATTAAAGGGTAAGACGAATAGTGGTTTGCTGTCGTTATACCTGTTTAGCGCTAGTTGAAAAAGAATGAATGAATTTCAAAATATTTCACTAAGTTCATAAGAAAGCATGGGCGGGAAGGACTGGCGCCCATCACTTTTTGCAAGTGTTATTTGCTCAAACGATCCTTTCTCTCCTTCCTCTTATTTTCTCTCTTGGCAGTTCTCCACCTCCCCTCAGTTTTCCTTTTCTCACCCGAACTTAGCCGTTCTAACAACATGAATGTATCCCTGGTCCCTGCCATCATCATCCATACTCTCAAAACTACAGCTGAAGTGCCAGAACTTGACGAAAATCTCTCCCATAAATGCACACGAGTATTATTCACATTTCTGCAATTAATTTTTGAATCGGGTGTTCTCATATTTTAAGATTTATCTTGATGTTTCGTGATTTATTTACAAAATCCAATTCCTTAACTTGATTTTGATTTTTTCTGTGTTTTTATGTCTATTAAAAGAGCTTCTAACATTGAGCTTAGGTTAGGGTTCAATTCTTTTCCTTGTTAAATGGACAAATTTATAATCCCACAATATTCTGTGATTATTGCTAAAAGCATTGCATAAGATTGAGGACACTCATCATTAATCATATTTGCTTTTTGTGAAAGAGGCAGAGGAAGAAGCTAGACCTTCTCTGCTTTACAGTTACAAGCGCAACATCAATGGCTTTGCAACAATGTTCCCACACGAAGAAGCCTCAAAGCTATGCGGTAAATAAAATCCTCTCATGGGTTTATTTCCAATCTCTTCCTCTTTTATATTAAATTTCGAAACAACGGTTTTGAACATCACAAGGTCTTGGGAGTTCGTAGGCTTAGAAGAGGAACCCAAGGGATATCAAAAGTAATTTTGGACAGGAGAAAACATATTGTCCAAAGCCAAATACGCAAAGTTGTCATAGTGGGGCTCTTGGATATCGGTAATCACTGTGATTTTGATCAGGTGTGGCCAAAATCACAGAACTTTAGCGATGAAGGGATGGAACCCATCCCAAAATCATGGAAGGGAATCTGTCAAATTGGAGTGGCTTTAAGTCATCCCATTGTAATATGTGATCTTTCTTTTAGTATTTCCATGACATGTTGTTTCAGCTTTTACCGATTTTTCTCTGTTTTATGTTAGGAAAGTGCAGGGTAACATAAGAATTAGTTTGATGTCTTTTTTTTGTATAAACGGTATGATGTCTTCTAATATGACCAACTTTAATTTTTGAACAGCTAGCAGTACGAAATTTGCCTTTTTCTGGTTGGTAGATGAATTCATATGACCAAATGTTTGGGATACCTTTTATGATATTCTAATTTGTTGGTAGATGAATTCATTTTCTCTTTAAAGTGTTGTTTAGTGTTTGTCATGCTTCTTGACAGGTGGTAGGGGATTGTAGGAAATTGTGGTACCCTATTACATATTGTTCCTTTGTTAATGACCCTAAATGGAGGAGTCGCATCAAAATGTCTGAGAAATGCCCCAACTTGTCTAGTGAAATCTAACGTATTAGGTTTCTTTCTGGGGTTATTATCTGTCTTCACTTTTGATTGTCGGTTATGGTAATCCACCTTATTAAGAAAATTTTGTGATGTGAACTAGACATACCATCAGTTGATTCAGCATCCGATTTATTAGTCTTTTGTGTCTTGGCATGGTTTGAGTTGTGTACATGATAAAATTGATCAGGAAAGTAAAAGTTTCTCTTCATTCCCTTTAAAGACATGCATTGTTATCAGTCGCCATTGATCCCTGTCATTAAATTATTTATACATTGAGCAGCTGTTAGCAGCACATTTTGATAGTGTATCTTTTACTTTGATTCTCTTGTCTGGTCTCCTTTTGTCATATGTAGCTGCTGGTGGTAACCATGAAAATATATGTAAAAATGAAAAGTGAAAAAAAATGTTCTTTAAGGGTGCATTTGCACCAAAAATATCACAATATCTTTCACCAACTTACAAAAAAATACTACAATATAATCTCTCTCTCTTCCATCAAAAAATATAAAAAATTACAAAAAATATAAAAAATTACCTCTCTCTTCACTTTTTCACTAGACCCAATACCAACACAAAACCCAATACCAAAATTTTTTCAACACAAACACAACCTAAGTTCCATGTACTTCAAATCTACAAACGGGATATTGGACAATATGTATTTAGTTGGTTTTTGTCATAATGTGTAGTCCTTGTTGGAGTTGTTTGTCATTGAAACACAATGAATAAAGAAATTGTCTCTCTCAGATATTCCCATTCACTTGGTGTGCATTTATGCAACACAGTTCGTTGAAGGAAGCCGTGATTCTCGGCTTTTCTTTATTACAATTATAATTGTTTCAATAACAATGGAATAATTTGGAATAGGTACAGGAAGGAATATTCAAAGTACAATTCACAAAGAGCCAACAAAGATTGTAATCATCTTGACTTGCTAGATACTCGGTGGAGCGCTGAAAGTTGTTGAGTTCATCTTGAATTGCTCGTGAGTGAAACAAGTTGAAGAATTTCTGGTTTAGTGCCCCAAACTTGTTATTTTTTGAGTTGTTTGTGCAAAAGATGGATGTTTATGTAAGCCTTGTGCATCTGATTTCAATACAAACATTTACATTGTATATTTTTCGACCTAGGTATTTGTAGACAAGAGAAATAAAATTCTACAACTTTTTGACAAGATTTTTCTTATGAAATAGTTGTCTAAGCTAAGCAGCAAGGTGTGGGGAAAAAGAAACCTAGCCAAAAAATCATCAAAATAAGAAAAAACATAACAGAAACAGAGTTTGTAGCCATATGCTTTCCAATAAATGAAACCCACAAAGAAACAATTATTAAAGCTACAATCTAGTCTCGATATTTAAGTTATGGTCACTATGAAGCTCCAACGATATCCGTGGTTGGTAAATCTCAAAGGCGACAAAATTTCCAGTGGTCACCGTAGTGTTCTTGCGACGGCTTGCAGGGGTCAAGGAAGGGCACAATACTCTTGTGACGGCTCGCTGGGGTCGACGTTGACAATCCATTGCCTACGGAGGAGAACAGTGGTCAAGGAAGGGCATTGTTTTGTCTACGAAGTCTACGGTCGAGGGAGCCCAGGTTTCTTGTAGTCAAACGTGAAAATTAAGAATGGTTTCTTCACAATGGGACCCCTTGATTCAGCCCCAATCGTGAATAGGTCTTGACGATTCAAAGAGGCCTCAACATTTGATGGATCAACACATTATGCATGGGTTAAATCATCTGACGTTTCTTCAAGCTCCCCCCCTATGCAGGAGGGGTTCTTGTTCTTTCTCAAAAATTCCTCCTACATCCACAAAAGTTGGGAAATATTGAACATTTTCCATCTTCTGTGACTTAAAAATCCTTCTTTCTGACTTTTCAATACTCAAATCACCCAAGTCACTGGCCAACTGATCGCTCCTTGAAGTGGCCTTTGCTGATACTTCATAGTTGCTTTGCTTAAAACGATCATTGATTGTTGTAATTTCATGAGTACCCTCCCATTGCAGGAAATGACAAGCTCCATGTCCCTTTACCATTAAAGAAAAAGCTCATTGATCAGCTATGAACTACGAATAGAAAATCCAAGATTTTGAAGTGACATATGAGGAGCCCTCGTGCCCTGGATGAGGCCAGATTGTCAGGAGCCTGCATGCCCTGGATAAAAGATTGTCAGGAGCTTTCATGCTTGGACGCGAGAACATTCTTAGGCCCTTGTGGCCAGAAAGAAAGAATATGGGGTCCGCGTCCCTAGCTATGAGAGTGCCCCCTTCCTTAAAAGATAAGCTCCCTTAGGCTTTCACTCTTCCATCAATCGTCTACAGACCTTACACTTAAGCCCTCCAGACAAAATGGGGGCCACAAAAGAATGAAAAGGAAAAAGTCAGAGATTGTAGAAAATTGTATGAAGGAGGGGCAACAAAATACACCCCAAAGCCTCAATGGGTCCCTTACTAGTAGCCAACTCAGGATACAAAGAAGGACTTAGTGGAGGGGTCGAAGCATTTTCCCTTACGCCCTCCAGATCCACTCTCAATGCTCCTCTGTCCTCCATAATTTCCAAAGAAGGAGAAGCCTCCTGGCTGTCCACAACAACCATAGGGCTAGAAACAAAAAGAGACACTTCAGGAGCTGGGGTCCCGAGTTGTGAGACAGACTAGTTAAAGGTAGCGAGTAATTGCCCAACTGAAATCTCAGAATAATCCAAGTCGGGATATCGGACAAACAATGCATTCTTGAGGGAGTGGAAGCCATCAATAAACCCTTGGGCTCAACTGTCGGAGGAATTCATCATATCAAGTTAGAGCTGATGTCTCACCTCTCTCACCTCATCTTTTAGAAGCTTGACCTTAGCCTCTCAGTGCCCAACCTAATTCGATAGGCGTTTGGCCCACTTTCTAGGGATCCGATACGTTCCTCCCTTAGACCTAGAGATTCCCATAGATTGCGGTCCTCCCTCTCGTGCCAAGTCTGTTACTCGGTCCTAAAGTGTAGGCCTCGTGTTCACCCCCTGCTCGATTGAGGTTCACAAAGCATCTATCGTGCACTACACTTGGGCCCGTAGAGTGTTCATTTTTTGCTTTGCCTCCGCTATTAGGGCACTTTTCTCATGTATTGCTTGCACCTTGAAAGCCTCAAGTTTCCTGGTTAGGTCTTGGTGAGCTTTTATGTTCTTGGTTGGCCTTAGCCTACGCTCTCACACTCCTCTATAAATTTCTTGGCCTCAGCAACTTCAAGTTCACAATAGGCTATTTGGACTTGAAGGTTTTGCTTTAGCTACTCTATCTCCTCTACCGACTCCCTGGCCTCTTTGGCGAGTCGAGTCTTGCCAAAACTTGAGGCCTTTCAAGAGTGGAAGGCGTCCTTTAGACCTGCACGTAGGATAATATATTCATTCCCTATTGGGGTTGCTCTATTGGTTCAATTGATTGCTCGCCCCTCCGAGGAATGAATGGACTGCTCTAGAGGAGGTTCAGTATTTTCTCTACTAGACTAGAGTTCTCAGATGATAGACTTGAGTCTTTTTACATCTCTTTTGAGCATCGTTTTCTCTTGCTCTACACCCGATAGGGAAGACTATAATTTAGCCAATTCTGTCTCCTTTTCAAGAAAAGCATCATATGCTTGATGCAGGGCCATGACAATCTGATAGAAGAGTGTGCGAAACAAAATCAAATGAGAGTGCAATTTGAGTTATAAGGGAGAGAAAGCAAAATATAACACTGATGTGGCGGCAATTCCAACCTTCATAAGTAGGTGAATGGTTGTCGGAATTGTACTCTCGGGGTGAGGAGACCTAAGTTAGAGCTCTGCTGGGAAAAATTGTCACAAACGAGCTATGAGATCTGAAAACCAGACGGCCAGTTGATCAAAGGCTCCCTCACCTTGAGGAATAAAAGGAACCGACCCAACAAGATCGGTTTCTATATATGTTGTTCCCTCAGCAATCCCTAGGAACTGGGTTTTAATGACTCGGGAGGGCTGGAGGCTCGGGCCTCACCACCCTCCTGAAACCCTGAAATGGTGAAACCCGAACGCCGCACAGTAACAGGAGGAGAGCCTATGCAATTCCTCTTTACCAGTGGCTAGCTGGGAGGAGGTTTGGGACCTTTCTGCTTTGACCGTGAGAATAACCTCTTGTAGATATTTTGTTTGAGGAGAGCTAACGCCACTGAAGGTTCCTTCGGGTCCCTGGAGGTGGAGCCTTCGGGGCCATGTCGCGAGTTCCTCCCCTTCCCAGAGACCGCGAGGATTGGTAAAGGCACATATTTTTTTTCTTCAAGAGGGTTGCTACAGCATCCCGGACTTTATCACCTGAAGGGAAGCGGAAGAACCCACTCTGAATGTTTTTGGAATTTTCTTTTGGAGCCCTTTTAAGGATATTGGAGAGAAGTATGGGCAGTGGATAACAAACAGAGATTCTAAGAAAATGATGGGTAAAAGGGAAATAGGGATTTAAGGTGGATACCTGGTGTCACGCCCCGAAAGGCATCCCGCAGGGCCCGTGACAGCCGCGAGCCATCCCCCGGATAGCTCCAGCGTTCTTACATGCATTCTTACTTACTAACGGCGGAAACGTATAGGATCGCGAGGAATTCGAGCTAAATCTTACATAATCAGGGTTCTCATTTAGTTTGCATACAAAACATATATAACATATTAAAACCCAACTAGTGACGGATCTCATCGATCAAGTCACAGTCATCAAAAATATGAACATAATCTTTGTCCTTCTAAGTAAGGTAGTCCTCCTGACTCTTTTCACCTGAGGCATCTGGAATGACACAATTTTAAAAACGTGAGTCAAAAAGACTCAGTAAGGGAAAAACATAAACTTAAAGCATGCTCTTGACTTATACTTGCTTAATCATGAAAAATAAACTTGATTCGTGATGCACATGCATGTCATGGATATGCATATGCTCTTGCTTGAATTCGGCCCCAGGCCCTTGAAAATCTTTCATTCATACTTCCTTGTAAAATTGGCCCTTGGCCCTTGAAAATTTCTTATTCATACTTGTGGGCTTAATCGCTCCATTTAACCCCTGAAGTCATGGTTGTGCGTTCCCTTTGGAACCGTCCCCGATTTCCCTTGGAGACCTTACATGCGGTCAAGCTAGCACACCTTCTCGCATTCATCCTTCAGTGGCTAGACATGACCCTTGGAGGCCCACACCTTCTCAATGTCCTTCAGTGTGGTTTGCACAGCCTCTTGGATTCACCCATCCTTCTCGCATTCGTCCTTCGGTATGGGAGTCCATCTTGATGGTACGGTACCGACCAGTGCCCCTTGACTTAACTTATCATTTCATAAAACTTTCCATAATCTTTCCATAAAAATCATTGCATAAACATTCTCTTTTAGAAAAATTAATGCAATGCACATGTCATGTCATGCTTGATCAAAATCTCATGCTTGTTCATGAAACGATGCAGTGTGTCATTCCAGTTTTGAAAAGAACCACTTACGGTTTCCACTTACTATTCCACTTACACTTAGTCTCCTTGGTAATGTATAAAGACACGTAGATCGCCTACAAGCGATTTAAACGTTTCTTAGCATTAAGAAATAAGTACGTAATCAATAAATTAAATATTTGCATTTTAAAAATCGGTTATCAACCAAGGATATATTTCTGAAAATATAATATTATTCTCAAAGTTTTATATAGAATTCTTTATTAATTAATCTTCTTAAATTTTCTAATCTAGCAAGCTAATTATACTTTAATAAAATCTTAATCTTTCTCCTATTACATATATTACACTAAGTCTTTAAATTCACCAATTACTAAACCTAATCATAATTAATCTTTAGCTTAACATTAAACTTCTATGAAACCCGAAAATATAGGCTATTTAATACCCTAAGTTTAGGTCAACCTAGGTAATTTCTTCAATCAATACTTAACACCATAAAACTTTGCTAATTCATTTAATCCGGATCTTTAAACTTATTATCTATGCTTTTCTCTTACTAATATGACATTTTTATGATTGAGCTTAAATGTTCTAAGTTATTTAGTCATAACCCTAATTTTATGTATCCATCACATGTAAATATATTTTCACCTATTATAAGCTTGCAATTAGGGTTCCCTTTCATTAGGTTATTCGGCCAACATCAAGTTCATGTGTTCTTTGGTCACAATTTCAACTCCAATGGTGATCACATCCTCCATTTTTCAGATTCACAACCTAAGATCTACAAATCACAAAACAAACTCAAGATCCAACAACACATCATAATCGGCCAACACCTATTAGTCACAAAACAATTAGGTTTTCTTTTTAATCTTTTGATTTGCATGCATCTTCTATATTTCATGCTTAACACCATGCATAAGGTTATCAAACTTACACATTTTATGGCCAACCAACAAACCTACACATGTACAAAATCATACTTGAAGATCTAGGGTACACATGGTTCGGCCAATCACCAAATATCACACTTTTCATGCCAAAATCGCAACATGCACTTCCCTTTGCATTTTATAACCTAACTAGCATGCCTTAACTTCATATCTTCATCATATACACCCAACAACATTAGATCTACATTTTAGGAACTTCAACAATAATAGATCTAAGGAAATATCCCACATACATTCGGCCAAACACAACATAAGTCTAGATCTAAACTTATCTAACATACATTGTTAAATCCTTACATTTTTCCAACATTCAAACTTAGATCTCATGTTTATTTGGCCGGATCTAGCATTATACCTTAGGGTTGATTTCATAACTTCAAAATCTAACAACACTCAAGACACTAACTTAAGATCCTATCATGATACATTCGGCCAACACTATATTCAAACCAACAACATCACATCTTTAGCCTTACCTTGATGATTATCACAAGCTTGAATACCTAGAACAATAAAATACCCTAGGTTAGTACTTATGAAAAACTTTAGGCAAGAACACTAAATAGAATCAAACCTACCTCTACCTTCACCAAACTTTTACCCAAAACTCTTTCTTCTTCCAAGTTTCGGTTCACCCGCCTTAGAGAAGATCCAAGCTTGATTTGAGGTGCTAAGGTGGGTTTTATGGTGGGGGGAAAAATATGGTAAGCTTGAATGATTAGTTCTAATGGAAATGAACTAACTTCTTCAAGAGGAAGGAGGCTAATGAGTAGGGTTTTCAAAGAAGGAAATGGTGTTGCACAATGTGAAGATTTGGTCACCACAAAGAGAGGTCTAAACTTGAGCTTTTGGAGTGTGATTTAGAATGCAAGAGGAAAAGAGCAAGACTTGAGCTTAGATGAGTGGTTCGGTCAAGAGAGGAAAATGAGAGGGTTGAGAGAAAATGAGGTATTCGGCCAAGTGAGGGAGAAATGGAGAGTGAAGTGAAATGGTGAGGTTCGGCCAATGCAAAATCAATTGTGAAGTGTGAGAGAATGAGTCTCCCAAGGTGAATTATGGCTATGACACATGACTTGAGATGTTGAGATGACAAGAGAGAAGTTTGAAGGAGAAAAAGGGGGGTGAATGTGGGTTTGGCCGACCAAGCATGGCTCTCCTTCTCTCCTCTTTTCATTTCACCTTTTTCTCACATCAATCCTTGTCTCCCTAAGCTATGCCTTTGCATTGATTTTCCCCTCATCTCACTTGGTCTTCACGTGGAGCTCATCCCCTCCCTTGCTTTTTCTCTCTTTTTTCTTCCAATGTGTTGTCTTGTCACATGAATGCACCTCTTACACTTCTTACAACTTCACATGGCAATTAACTCTTGGCTTTCCATTCACCTCATGCTCTTCACATAAAAGCCCCCCTCTTTAGCTCTCATTTGTTTTGTTTGGTTGCATTGCAACTAACCTAGTTACTATCCCACAACTAACTTTCAACTTGGTTACTATTTCACCTAACTTATCTCTTATAAGTTCTCTAGCTTATCTAGTTCAATCACTTAGCTTATCATCTCATAAGCATGATCTCTTATCTCATGATAATGGCTCTAGCCTATCTCTACAATGGCCACAATGACTTATCACCTAAAAAGTTTCCCTAACTTATCATTATGCTTGCTTATCACTATGATAAGCAAGTGTGCTTATCGTTTTAATCTCTCTTAAACTTTATCATAGGCCTAATAACTTATCATTTAACATTCTAATGACAATTCAACTTATTAATTTAGGCCATATAATAATAATATTTGCCACATATTAATGACACAAAAATATTCAATAAATTCTTAAAAGAAATTCATGATTTTATCCCATTAATTATTTTCGACCTATATATAAAAATCTCTAATCATAATTTAATTTTATGGATTATGAAGCATACTAGGCAAATGGAAAAATATAAATTTATAAGAGAGAAACTCACCTTGCAAATTTCGGCTCCTAGGAAAATATAATTTAAGCTTTGCACAAAAATGACAAGAAAATTATTTAGGAAATTTCATGAAATAAAATCTCATTTTAATTGATGTACCATAACATAAAGCTTAGGCCATACATTGGCCAAAAATATGGCCCCATAATAAAATTAAAGCTAATACATCGGAAACTAAAAGATAATAATACATAAGAAATAACATAGGAAATAATCGGGGTCTCACACCTGGTTTAGTGGCTAGCGTCTCAGGCCTCCTAGGCAGGGGGAACCTTTCAATGTTTTTGGGCGCCAGGAGTATTGTTGAGTCCCTTGATCTGTAGTCCACAATTTCTTGAGTACAAGATTTCTCCTCAGATAAAACAGAAGATGATAGACAAAGAAAGAAAATGATAATAAGGAGGTGTTAATAACAACAATGGAGAGTAACAGTAGGCAAAGAGAAAACAAGGAATGCCAGCAATAATCGCTAACCAATGGAGGAAGGAATGCCCCATGCGTTGTGGATGGGTTCGGGTTTCTCCACTTCAGGAGAACCTAGCCACCCTGCTGGAAGAGTGCCCTGAGAAGGTGAACTTGAACCCCTGTTGACAAAGCACCACAGCCCATCGTCACCCTCCAGTTACCGCAATCGGAAAAAGTGTAAAAACTCTTGGGGGATAGAGTAAGACCTTCAGGGAATCTTTCTCTCGAAATAAAGATGAACCCTAAGAGAAACGCCAAATGTTGGGGGCAAACTGACAGGGGGCTAGCGACTAAAATATTAAAACCTTTTTCACTTCCTCTGGGAAAGGAAATAAAAAACTAGATAAAACATCAAGGAAGAAGGCAAACTTGTTTTTCCTAGACGATAGCACCGATTCATTTTTCTTGGTCTTGCTAATACTGGTTGATTCGGGAACATAATATAACCCGGAAAGACTTGGCCCATGTCTTGTTCGTCAACCTAGAGTGAATTCGGATTAGGGGAGAGCTCACTGGGGCTATGAAGATAGAGCGAGGGGCCATCGGCAAAGACAAAGACAGAAGGAAGAAGAGGGTGGAATCGGAAAGGTACGAAAGAAGGAAGATGAGAGATGTTTTGGAAAAAGAGTAATGTTTCCAAGACCGAGGAAGGGAGATGTCACAATGAGGGGGAAAGCCGCAAACAACTACATAATGATTCTGAGCCTATGACAAAGGGTGGGAAGAGAAAGATGTTAGAAAAAAAGGGAGAAGAAAAGAGTGGAGAGAGAGGAAAGAAAGAAAGAAGGATCCAACAGGAGATTCAATCTTCAAGGGCCGTAGATAGGCTCCTGAGCATTTATCTGTCTACTTAATTTGTACCCAAGAAAATGAGGGACTACTGATGGGGTAGGTTTTATTGGCCCAAAGGAAGGATTGCCACTATCACTGCCCAATGAAAAGGAAGGCAAGCCTAAGGTGATAAGGGAAAAGCTGGGGCCCATCTCAGAGTCAATGAACCCACGCCCCTACAAATCAGCCGCGTAGGAAAAGGAACAGATAGCCCTCTTAATGGCAATCCCATCAAGGGTCAATGGAAAAAAACTAGTCATCTGATTTTCTTACAAAAAGATAGTGTTGAGAAAAATATCCGTTCATTTAATAAGCAAGTAGGGACTACCATTCCCAGGGCCAATAGGGAGAGGGAAGGATCCAGATGCATAATAAATGCGTGGCAGATGAGGCCTGACATGGATCGTCATTCTCAAGACCAAAGAGGAACTAACACCCCATGACCAATGAAAAAACAGGGAAGGGGGTAAAAATGAGGGACACAAATAAAAAGGGGTAAGCAATTCTCTCACAACAAAAAACAAAGAACTATAAAAGAAGGAATATCCTAGAATGACGACTAAAAAAGGCATTGGAGAAATCCTCTTACGGGGGAGGACCCCGTGTCCTATTTGTTCTCTTTGCTTGTAGGAGGAAGTAAGGAGCGTCTGAGCCTTTCAACTCGTCCCAAGCGCTGCACCTCTGGCCCAGCTCCCTCGGGTTCTCGGCCTAGTGGATTTTGTGATAGGCCGGCTAAATTTGGCTTCACCAGTTCCCATTCAGCTCTAAGTTCCATTGACGGCTCTGAACAAATTAGAATGTAAATTAACTAGTAACAAAGACAACTCAATATCCTGCTAGATTTTTCTGCCTTCAACTCAACACACTATGGACGTTTAGGATTTCTCTTGTATACAAAACGCTAGTTTTGGCCTAAAACGCAAAACAGAAAACAAATATAGAACATATAGTGGGTAGATCCTACTTGGGTTCTACTTTTGCTGAGAGTATGTATCCACCACTGTAATCAAAGCCATTGCTGTCGCTGACATCCCTTTTTGTTAAAGCGTCATTGTAGGGTTGCTTATATCCACCCTTTGAAGCTCCGAAGACAGTTGCAGATGAGGATGCCGATGTTGAGTTTGTGGCCACCCCATCGTTCTGTAAGATAGCTTCAAGGGCCTTCACCAATTCGCTCATTGTTGGACGGTCTGCAGCTGAATCTTCAACGCATTGCATGGCCAGCACCAAGAACGTACCAAACCCTGCAAGATTTTCTGTGTTTCTAATGGATGGATCAATCATGTTCCTCAAGCCATAGTGCTCTTCATCATTCTTGTTCATTGCCATTCGAACCTCACGAACGACATATTTTCCCTTCTCAATTGGTTGCTTTGCTGTTACCAGTTCAAGCATAACCACCCCAAAACTGTATACATCGCTTTTCTCTGTTAATTGTTGAGTCATATAGTATTCAGGATCCAAATACCCCTGCCAGTAGAGGTCAATTTGCATATGAAAAATTCAATAGGGATCTCCATTAATGCAGAATCTAGACTATATAGACACTTTTAACTTTCTGCAGGAGGTTTGGGAGGATCTGCATGTACTTAATTTCAACAAAAGCAGACATGGAAAATTATGATAATCTGTCTCTCTCTCTCTGATTTCAACTTTGCATAATCTAATAGTCAAAACCATCAGCGTCTAACTGTAATTAGTCTACCACAGTCATCATGCAGAAGCTAACGGCCTTTCTAAAAGCACTCGCTCTTAGATGGGTGACAACACCTCCACCACCAGCAAATTAAATGGCGTTAATGAAAAACACACTATATAAGAAAATTTAGTAAAGCTTTAGGACCAACAATCTTCTCTATAGAGTAAAGGGATTCCATCACAATACTTACCAGTGTACCTTTAACTTGAGTTGAGACATGGCCCTTTGAACTGTCCGATACCAGCTTAGACAAGCCAAAATCTGCAACCTTTGCGGTTAAATTTTCATCCAGCAGAATATTGGTGGACTTAACATCTCGGTGGATAATTGGAGGATTAGCAAGCTCATGCAGGTAAGCTAGTCCTCTAGCTGAGCCAAGAGCAATGCGAAGTCTTCTTTTCCAATCGAGATGAATGCCAGATTTCCCTGCATTTGTATTTGTTCTCAAAGCTCATGTCAAGACTTGAAAAACAGGGGCTATATATTATGTTAACATTAGGGTAACTCTCATTGCCGTTTGGTATGGATTATTCAAATAGCTAGAAATGATGCCGAGGGAGGTACTTTTTATATGTTGTAAACAAGTTCTAATAACCTAATAAGCAAAAATAGCCTACACTACCATCAGCAAATTTCTAGCCTAAACATGCAGTTTGGCTTTTTCACCCCACTTTCTTGTAACCGTTTTTTGGTTGACTGAAATAAAGTGGAAACTACCTGACAAGCTCTCCCTAAGTGTTCCATTCGGCATAAATTCATAAACCAGCATTTGTTCTCCTTGTTCAAAACAAAAACCCACAAGGCCAACAAGATTCTTGTGATGAACGCGAGAAAGAAGCTCAATTTCAGTTTTAAACTCAATTCCACCCTGCATTGATCCTTGCTGAGCTCGTTTGATTGCCACAACTTGTCCAACAGAGAGCATCCCTCTATAAACCTGGAGTGAATATTAAAACTTCAGCAAACAGAAGCAAATTTCACGAAATACTGGGATGATCTTTTTTGGTTTTGAGAAAAATTTGGGATAGTTACCTTGCCGTACCCTCCAGACCCTATCTCATTGCTTTCAGAGAAGTTACTGGTGCACTTTTTGAGTTCATCATAAGAGAACCATCTTGCCCCCTTTAATTGTGGTGCACCCCCACTATCATTGCCACTTGGTGCCCAGGAAGCTGGAAGGGAGACAAGTTCAGCAGTATAAGCCAAGGAATGTATGATGTTTCATCTTCCCTTCATGCAGATGCCTGAATCTAGCACTATGCAATCAATAACAGGAATCGTGAATTGTGCGTATCATTTACCAAATGGTTTACTCAATCCAATTGCTTTTTCTGCCCGTTTCTTTTGCTGAACCGCATATACCCCTAATGCCAGGAGGCCCAGTACCAAAATGGCACAGCAAATTGCTATCGCAATTATTACACCAGCGCTAATAGAAGCTCCTTCATGAGTGCCTGAAGAAAATTTTTCCGAGTTAGTTTTGCATTCTAGTACGGAAATTGCATGCAAAGGTGAAGATATGAACATTTTTTTAGAACAAGAAGGGGGGAAGACAGGCGGGAGAGATAGAGAAAGAGAGAGAAAATACTAGGGATTTGAACAACCTGGGAAAGCATAAGGAGCTGCAATGAAATAAAAGGGTCCAAACTCCGGAGGTGGCTTGTATGTTTGATTACCCAAGTCAAACCCGATTCTCTGAATCTCTGACCTATTAAAATACTTTGCAGATGGTGGAAAGAGAGCCAGATGCATTTGAAGATAGTCATCGACATTGAAGAAGGGATTTTGAAGAGAAACGGAACCCGGAGTGAGGCCCAATTTCACCCACAAGCTCATTTCCAGTGAATGAAATATATTTATATCGGATAATTCTCGGAAAGAGGATCCTCTGAAGTATATTGTCCCTTCATATGGATAGACACATTCACAACTCTGAGGACTGAGCTTCTGATCAAGAGGACATGATTTACTACCGCAATTTGCCAGGCTGGTAGAATAGGGCTTCGTTGGTTCTTGCTGAAGCTGGCAGTACTTTGTATTGGAGAGAGCAGCGGTACACACTGGGTTTCCTATTAGGCTGAAGTGTATGAAATTGACAAATTAAATGAATGAAAAGGGGAAGCAAAGTAGTATCATTGAACTGAAGATGAAGGGCAATAAGATCTCTAACATTAAGGCTTTCGTGTAACTCGAACTCAGCTTTACTGAGGAAATCTGGTTGTTCTGCAAATCAACAAGCTGCAGTTGTGGGCTGATGGTTTCACCCATGCTCAATGTGTCGTTAAATGCATTGTTCTTCAATTTCCTGAAAGTTTAGAGAAACTGACGTGTCAGATCAACAGTTTCTTTTATTCTAGTGGCCTTCTATTCAAATCAGAACTTACACTTGTTGTATCTGTGGACAGCTGAACATATTTTGTGGCACCGGCCCTTGAAGTGGTCCATATTCCAGAATCCTGGACGCCAATTGCATAAGATCAACTCATAATTTAAGAAATCCAATGAATATTTTATTTTCAATATCTTTGTGAGAGATGCTGCGAGAATTTCCATATGAAATACTAAAGGCTTACAGAGTGGTGAGTGATGGTAAGGTTGAGAACCAAACTGGAGCTTCTGATGGGTCAAATGAGTTGTTGCTAAGGTCCCTATAAAGTACGCCATCCCACAGGATCTATCAGTATCAGGGAAAAACAAGTTTTAAGGAAATAAAACTGGCAATGCTAACTCAATGGCATCCACTTACACATAGCTGAGAGATTTCATCTTCGTCAAGTTTGGTAAATTGCCTGTCAAATTATTGTGGGCTAGATTCCTGAGGAAGAAGCAACAGTATCAAGGACAAAGATTAGAAAGCATCAAATAGATAATACTAACAGAATAACACTACATACTGTTAAAAATAACTACACACAGTTCATTGACGTTTGTAAGGTTGTTGAGATTCGATGGGACCGTTCCTGTCAGAGCATTTCTGTCGAGCCGACTGTTGCAATGGGAACAGTTAAACCCCAATGAATATCAGGGAGATGACATGTAATGCAGAAAAGATGCCATATAGAAAAGAAAAGATCCTGTTAAAGTATTGTTCTACTCACAGAACCTCGACAGTCTGTACAAGTCCTAATGTTGATGGGATACTTCCAGATAATCTATTCCCATCAAATAATCTGTAATTAAACAACCAAAAGCATTTAGAAGTACAAACGGTGAAAAAACATCGAGATGAAATGTTGGCTGGAATCAACTTACATGTGTATCAGCACCATCTCAGAGCTGAAAAGTTTTGCTGGAATGGGACCTGAAAGCTGGTTCTTGTTGAAATGGCTGCAAGTTTGTACAAATCAAGGTTTTATATGAGAGAAAATCAATTTTATATTGTCTCAAACATGATAAATTGTGTTTTCACCATTGTAATATATTGCAGTTGTGAAGGGTTGGATAGGGAAAAAAACAAAAGCAAATACGCACAAATGTTTAGCCTTCAGAAGGAGGTCCAAGCCTGGGGTAGTGGCGGAGGATACTGGGAGAGGTCCTGTCAACTGATTGTCTGCCAGGTCCAGCCAGTAGAGTTTGGAGAGTTTACCCAAAGATGGAGGTATTTTGCCAGTGAAGTTGTTTGAATTGAGGGCCCTGAGAAGTAGATTTTTAATAAAGCAGACAGGAAAAAATACAAAGTCCTCAATCAGGTTGTGATTTTACAGAATTGGCAGATCTTACATGAAGGACAGCTGTGCGAGATTGCCCAACTCATCCGGAATATCACCACTAAAACTGCAGCCGGCTAGGAGTCTGAAAGATTCCAAACAAAAACGTATATAAGTTACATACAGAATTTGATGGGTGGGAAGTACAAAATATGGCTTCTGCTCATTGAATTCTTACAAGATGTTTAACTTCTGCAGATCCCCCAGCCGGGGAGAGATGGAAGCAGTGAGCTGTCTGTTAAATGACAGGTCCCTGGAATTGAATAGTGTTAGTACTTCGATGAACAAACCAGACGTGCCAGTTAAGATTTAATCATCTCAAGTAATTAGCATGACGGCAGAGTCTGTTTGATGCCTACACTTAGCTCTTACTTTTTAATACCAACTTCTTATTTGTTGCAAACTTGATGTAGTGTTCGCTTCCAAATAAAAGAAAGGAAAAATAAAACTCACAATGATCTCAATTCAGTGAGCTCCCCAATGTCGCCACTAAGTTTCCCTTTTAGGCCCATCGTTGATAATCCCCTGAGAAAGTTTGAAAGCACCACAATGGACAAACCAGAATACAAAAAGTCAAAAACGACAAATGAGGCCAAGGAATGTAAGGAAAAGAGTTCTAAAGTTCGAAGAGAGAGAGGAAAATGGAAACAATCTATAGGGGCAGTAATAGAACAATACTTACAATGAAGTCACCCTAGAATTGTTGCAAGTTACTCCTTCCCAGGGGACTCCACAAGGATCATCTGTAATTTCCCAGCTCGGAGGTGTATTTTCCCACGAGTCCATCAGGGATTGGAGTGCAGCAGCTGCACTAATTGGATATTTATTCATCAGCTAATCTTAGGTTCAACTTCGGTTAATGAGCAGACTTGTTCATTAGAAATGTGTAGGAGTTCACGTATTGTTTCCTCCAGGGGAAAATACCAAAAAAAAAAAAAAGACCTAGGATTTTATGAACGGTATATAATTATAGAAAAAAGTAAATATTATCAAATCTAAGTGAATCAATTGTGGTAGCTGCCAACCACACATTCAATCAGACCTGCATGACAGGATACTCATACAAGAAACTTGGGTTCTGCTTTTTGAGAGATCCGGGCTAGAAACCATGGGGCAATCATCCAACAGATGGCTTCCAATTTCAGGGACACCGGACAAGTCTCTGCTTTGCCGCACTATCAAAACAGAGGTTGGCTACGGCAATCTTTCACATACGCAGGGAAAAGAAGTCTGGACTGTTCTAGCGTACGAGAAGGAGATTGGTAATTCATGTTCTCCAGGATATTGTATTTGACGTTAGATCCAGAGTTAATTTTACTACGTGATATGCAGGCTTCATCAATTAATCCTTCCCTAGCTAGTTCGAAGCTGGCATACCTGTGAAGGCATTCTTATAAATTTGTTTCTGTGAATGTGGTTGGATTTTGGGTTTTTCCTGCTCGTCTACAGCCAGGTGTGGTTATTCTGTTTCTGCCTTCTCTTGTGCCTATAGAACTCTTTTAAGTTTTCTACTTTTTATGACTTCAAGGCTAATGTTCAGTTTGCTGGTTGTATCGGGTCTAAGCCTCTTCGCTTATGTTCTGCCGTTTATTAATAACTGTTTTCAGGTTAAAAAAAATGAAGAAAAATAACAGATATTATGAAGTCGCAGGAAATCTCTTAATACACTAATACTGTCGTTCACGAGAAAGAACAAACCAGAGCAATTTTATCGTATTGACAAGAATATTATGTACTCGACAATTATAAGGAGAAGAGACCAAAACGCAAGGATATGGAGATCAAACCAGATGAAGAATATGTAGCAGCCTCAATGTAGGACATATATAGAAGTCGTCTGGTACGTACCATCATGAGGATCTGTAAGTGAGGAGATGGTGTGAATTCCTGCTGAGAAGAAAGCCAGAAAGAGCAGCAACGGGATGCCCATAACGGCTGCCTGGAAATGAATCTCTCTCTCCCTCTCTCTCAGGGAGGTTATGGAGTAAGTCGGGAATGTGACGGTACGGACTGTACTTTGCCACTCCCACTTGTCACCGACTACAGCCAACAGAAGGCAATCTTCTTCTTAAAGGACGGCATTGGACGTGCTTTTGACTAGCTAACTCAGGAGCGTTGAATTTTGATAAGCCGATGAAGCCGAGGCTGATGACATTATTGGATATAAGAAACGCATTAGATGCAAATTATTTTCCTTGTATTTGAAGCAAATCTACCGATCTCATGAGTCCACTCACCAATGCTATCATACTTTTCGCCATTATCTCTACGTAATAATTATGAAGAAATTGGAGGCTTTAACGTGTACGCTGCTTCGCCCGCCTGCCAAACCACGATGACAAACATCATCATCATTAAATACTTAGTTAAATAACTTATAGTTTTACAGTTGGGTGTCGGATCGGTTAGTATGTTGAGGGCTTAATGAGCTGATGGTGCTAATGGACGGTTAGGATCTAACCTTTACGATCTAAAGGTTGTTAACACGCCACTCCACTTAAAAAAACTTGACCCGCGCCCGACCCATATTACATATAACCCGGATTACATTTCAAAGAAAACCGAACTGTCTTCTTCTTCGCACAGTTCCCAGCCGCTGCCCAACTCCCTCTTCGCAAGCCGTCGCTCGCAGCCGCCCAGTTCTGTCGCTCACAACTCAGTTCTATCGCTGAAAATTTCAAGCATTCGAAGTTTTCATTGCCCACGGTTTTGCAGAAACTTTCAAGCATTTTATGGTGTTCCTTGTTGCTCCGATCTCCTATTATCTGTGGAGGAGCTGGTAGAGGCTGACGGGTTGCTCTTCATGTTTCCGACAAGGTACGGGAGCATGCCAGCGCAGATGACGGCATTTTTGAGTCAACGTGGGGGCTTTGGGAGCAACAGAGGCTAGCGGGAGTGCCTACTGGGCTTTTCGTTAGTAGTGGCACACAGGGCGGCGGCCAAGAGACAACAACATAATTATGGCCTTTGATGTTGGGTGTTGGACTAAATCGAGAGTTTATGTATGTTTTTTGTGTTTTGCAGCATAAATATTGTGATTATGCTTGTTATTTCTTGTGAGAAGGATCAGTTTGAGTATTGTGTTTTTGGTACATTGAGAACTCTGTAGAATTAGATGAGTTGGGAAGAACATGGATTAATTTCTTTGTTGCATATTGTTGACATGGTTTAGAGCTCCGAAGTTTTGGAGGGTTTATGCCATTATCAAGGATATTCGGTGAATCCATTAGGTTCATAATTGCTTTTCTTACCATTAAATTTGGATCGCTTAAAAAAAGAAGAAGCTTATTTGGATCCAATAACAATACCCGATTACCCTTTTATCTCAAGATTCATGTTCCTGTCAGTCACAGCTAGGAAATGTGTTCATGATGCAAATTCATTTCACGAAGATGTTTTGGATCCAATTCTTGGTTTTCTGATCTGGCAACATTGCAATTTGGAAACACAGCTGAAGACAAGTGCAGAACACAAAGTTAAGAGTTTTCGCATAATTTGCCCAGTCAATGCAGTCATGGCAGTAAAAGGCATATGTTCTCCCAAGAAATATGAAGGAAATAAGATACATTACAAAAGTCTTGTCCCGGTGATTCACATCAAAATAAAAGAAAAACCAGATGCCCCAACCAATAACTGAAACACGTCACAAGTTACACAGCATACAAACATCTTCCAGTTGGCCTTTACATTTCGAAGCTTCATGTCCAAACATCACAGGATGATAATATGCACTTACAATTTCAGCAACTTAGACATGTTGTTGTATGAAGCTGGAATTGTAGTCCCATCAAAGTGATTGTTATCAAGTTGACTGCAAAACCAAGAAATCAACAGCATTAAGAAAATTGACAAAAGAGTGCTCGATTAGTATACACAGTAGGAAAATGGAAATTTAGAAGTTATAACATTCTTCAAGATGAGAAGCACGAGCAATTGCTTTAGGAGAAGACGCGTGACATGCATGTATTCCCATCAGAAAAAAATGGTCCAAATAAAACAAAATCGATGTCTGAAATCACTTCATGGTATGCTTACCTGTTGTTGTTCCCGAGAACCAAATGACATGGAAGAAAGAAAAAGTGCAATTACTACTAAAGGGGTGACTAAATTCTGAAATTGCTTCATGAAAGCTTCTTGGAAATTTCCATGATCATCGGTGTTTGACTCGTCTGGAATTAGAAGAATAATCAAGAATCAGAACTGTTAAAGGTTTATATCTCATGCTCAACAAGGAATCAAATGAAAAGCAGATGAATCAACAATACATAGTGGGGGACAATTAAAGATGATTACACTGAAACAAAGTTTTCTTTGGATTTGTGAGAGGGGGGTTTATAATTGGGAGCACAAAATGGTTTACTAAAGTAACTCTTCCCCAATCTTCAATATCTTTGATACAATAACTACCCATGGTTTACAAAATGGTTATGAGTCAATCGACCCCACCTGAAACCCATTCACATAACATCTTAAAGTATAGACCAAGATATAATTTTCCCTTATTCAAAAGGTAAGCTAAAAGCAGAGCAGAATGTTATAACTACCCATAGAAGTTGCAGCATTCGCCAAACAATGCACAAGGTCTGTAAAATATGTAGCTGGAAGCAAAAAAGGTAGATTTCAACTAACAACAAAACTGAGAAGATTATTCATCAACCCTCAATTACTCCTCTTCGATTTCAAACAAAAATTCGAATTCAGAAACCCTAACTAATGAAGAAATCGATTTCAGAAACCCTAACTAGTGAAGAAATCAATTTCGACCACATTTACATTTCATAAGGGTTCATCACCAACAATTCAATTTCAGAAACCCTAACTAGTGAAGAAATCAATTTCGACTGAACTGAATAATATTCAATTTCTTACCGAAGAATTCGAGATGTGGGGGGGGGGGGCAACGGCTGGGACGAAGAACCAGCGAAAGGGAGGCTGGACCGGCGACGGGTCGAACGGGCGGCTGTGCTGTGGTATAGTGGGTTTGTGCGAATAAGGTTTGAGATTGCGAAGAAGAAGAAGTCAGTTCGCGGGTCAGCACCTCAACCCGGGTCGGAAGAAGCTCGAATTGGGTCACACCGCGGGTCAAATTCATTAAGTGACATGTCCCGATCTCAGCCATTAGATCATGCAAATTTTATCCCAACCGTCCAGCAGTAAGCTCAGCAGGTTAAGGTCTCAGCATAGTAACCGATTCCGTCGGATTCGGTCCCAGTTCACATTAATGTGGAAAGAGAGCATTAAACTGCAAACAACCATACTAATAGATTTGTTTATCGGGTAAAAAGTATTTTAAAAGATATGGGGAGAAAATAGTTGTTATATATATTTTAAAAAAAAGTATTGAAGTTTGTGTGAAAAGTTGTTGGAGATTGTGTAAAAATTATTGTTGTTTGTGTATGAATTTTTGAGATTTTGGATGTTAGTTTTATACATTTGTCAAATCCTATTGTATTCTATAATACTTTTGCAAACCAATATGTCATATATATCTATAATTTGGTAGTTTAGAGTGTGAAATATCAAATTTCGTAGCTTTGGGTCTAAATTATATAAAAAAAGTGTTGTAATTCTAGAGTGCAAAATATTATATTTTTTAATATATTTGATAGTGAAAGCTTAGTATAGATTCAAATATAGCGAGAGGAGGGTAAATAAGTATTTAAAATCAAAGAGAAAATGCAAAGAGTCAGTATCCCATAATTTAGGGTTGCAAAGTGTATTGTTCCCTAAAACCCATAATTTCAAGTGAATTTTGTTTCCAAATCTTAGTTTTTATTTCAAAATATGTTTCGTAAAAAACACTTTTCAATTAGATTCTATTTTTTCAATTGATTAACCCAAGAAGTTAATCAAGAAGAATATGTTTCATCCATAAAGATTCAAATCATTTAAACCAAATAAAAAAGAAACACACGCAGAAAAAACCAACCAATCACATGCAAAAATTTAAAGAAGCAACTCTTTCAAGAGAACTCATAATTGTCCAAGTAACCTACTTAGACCCGAACAAAGCAAAATTTCAAAACTCCCAAAAGATCTTCTCAATCAAACTTTCTTCAAACAAACTTGTTTTGTCAAACCCACTGAAACTCCAAAGTTCAACCCACCCTTCAAAATTATGAGGCTTCTCACAAAAGGCAATGTCATTTTGATTGATGATATGGTAATTTCAAAAAGAGAGAGTGATTCACTTAATTTCAAAATATAATTGGACTAAACGTTTTCAGAATAATCAATACCATTTTGTTGATCAAATCCGTCGGCCGCTAATCTTACTTTATACCTATTAATAGTACCATAAAATGTTTTGTTTCATTTTGTATAACCACTTGTTACGAATCACATTGTGATGACGCCACAAGACATTGAACTTTTAGAAATGAATCACTATAAGTTGATTTTTTATTAAAAAATTTAAATTTTATCATAAAAAGTAAACGTTTAGTGATGTTTTGGTGTTGGTTGCATACTCATCAATTATTTAAAATTTTTCTCTATTGGTATAATTCAAAAAATTTGATTAAAAATATAATAATAAAATAATCTATCTTTTCTCATTAAATTATATATTTTTATTATAATAAATATAAAAAATTTAATTAAAACATCTCTTCTTTACATAGACTCCAAATTCATTACCATAGTAATTATTACTGACGAAAATAAAAGGGTTAAATCCACCTATATTTTACTGACAAGAGATCTATATTTTAAAGATATGATGATTGCTTTGTTGTAAGTTTACTCTCCAATATGTTTTATGTAATTTCTTATTTGATATAGCATTATGAAGTGTATAATTGCCTTAAGACAGTTATGACCATTTGCAGGATTTAGATCCCAGCAAAAGACCAGGTGCTAGAACTAATGGTTATGTGATACTCAAGATGCACCCCTTCTTCAAGGGAGTTGACTGAAATAGTTTAAGAGGGAAAACTTCCCCAAGACTTGCTCCAGAACTAGGGATACGGCTTCTGTCATACATTCTACAGAGAAATCTCACTCTCCTAAGCATCTCTGCCTTTGTTTTCTAAAATTAATGTTGGAAAGATTTTTACCCCTCAATCCTATATTTTATTTTTCCTTTTCAGGTTCCAGCAAGTGATGGTGGTGATGCTCAAGAGTCACCATGGAACCCTTCACACATTGCTGACAGTTCAAAGAGACAAGCTGATGGAAATTGTGGCACTGCATCATCGTCGGAAGGGTTTGTCCTTATTACTAGGCGTACTTTGTTTGACTCAAATTGGTAGTGGCTTAACTCCTGCTTTGTATTTAGCTTCAACCCGTGTTTTACTGTTGTCAAAGAACCAGTGATTCTCTGACTCAAAAGTTAAATGTTCATATGAAGAAGATGGGGGGGGGGGGGGGGGGGTTAGACCTGATTTTAAGTACCCCATCCATTCCATTGGAGTTAGTTTTGATAGGATGCCTTGTTGTAGTTAGCAGTTGCATTTTCAAACTTTCATGGGTTTTTTAATATATTCTAACCTGTTCTAGAATCAAAGTGCAAGGAAGAGAATGATATTTTGTAGTAGACCACTTAAAACTTGACTCTGAAAAAGTAGCACTTCGACTGCTGAGCTGAGCTCAGTCAAGAAATATATTCGGTATATGTATATAAAACAATTTTCTCGACTGAAAGAAAGGTCTTGATTGGAGCTACCCAAAAAATTCTATTTATTATGTATCTTCATCTTAAGAAGCAGTCTCCTAAATTTTCTTGAAATTTGAGATGAAAGAACAGTCTTTTTTTGTTAATGTTGGTTTGGATTCTTGAGAAAAATACGAGGGGAAGAAGTTCTACTTCTCAAGAATTTGTCTCGTATTAATTGTGGTTGCAGGTTTTGCTTGGTCACTCGCATGGGTTTTTCATTTTTCGTTTTTGGTTTTATGGTAGTGTCTACGCATACCTGCTGGGTTACTCGTAGTGGGCAAATCTAATCTGTGTGCCTATCATGTTAACAAACAACAGTTCCTGGATCTTGATGATCTCAATGGTGAAATTTTTTCAGAAATTACCTAGCGAGAAGGCCATTATTTGTGGATTTCCACCGTTTCTTGGATTTCCATCTTGCAACACTATGATGCCCTTTATAGTATATGATAATTACAAAACAAAAGTATGCTTTTGTTCTGTTGATAAATTATTTGTTGTGCTTGGCAGGAGATAATACTGACAAGCTCTGAATTTGCACTGCCAAAGGTTAGAAAGTTATTTAGATCCTCAATTTGTGTGATATTTGTCGTTGGTAATGCTTTTTCATAAAATTCCTTGTCTATTCTCTTTTTCCATCTCCTATTTGTATGTAACCTGTAGAGCTTAGGAAAGAAGTGTTTCTTGTATGATATTCTTGCAACTGGCAGGGAAGGAATTGATGTGGACAAGTAAGATAGAGTGATCTTTCTGTTGGAATTCAAGCTTTATTTATTATAATTGAGAATGCGATTTTGCTACCATGATACTAGATTGTAACCTCTCAGAAAGTTTGCTTTATAGTTTCGTTTTTCTTATTCTCTTAGGTTGTCACACTTCAAATTAATGAATAATGTGGCTTACTGGCTTTTATTATCAAATACAGAGGAATGGGAAAGGATTGGGAAAGTTTTCCTGTAGACTTTTGTCATCCCTATTTCCCCGTGGAACATGAGCTCAAAGCAGCTAGAACACAAATGTTGTCCAAAGTGCTGAGTTATAGACAAAAGCTTTTCAATTGTTTCTGGCAATTGGCATATTTTCTACTTTTTTTCTCTTTCTAAGTAACATGGGAAATACATTGCTAATGAACTCTTCTGGAAGGAGATGAGGAATCACATTTTACAATATGCGAAGGAACATCACTAGCTAAGCCATCTGGTTGCCTTCACGCGGACTCCATTTGAGACTCCACCCGGGATGAGCACGAAGCAAAGATCTCAGCGTGCGAACTTCACCTTCTATGATCCAATCCGGGGTCAGCTTTGCATCCATGACGTGCTGGACCAGGCCGAGAGCATCACCTTCAAGGAGAATGTCATTCTCTACAAAATCAGCAAGTGAGGAGGCCAAACGTGCATCCCTTGCTTCACCTTTCAGAAGTGGCGACCCAGGCCATTTATTAATGCGAACCTTGAGAATAGCTCCTGATTGGTTGCGACAAACAGCTGCTGCAAACATCCAGTTATCTCTAATTGCCACATCAAAATTAATCTTCAACTGACCCCTAGAGGGAGGAAGCCAGACCACTAGGTGGTCCTTGTCATACACTTGCCAAGCATATAAGTGGTCCAAGTACCTAGTCTTGATAGAGCGAATCCCCGCAAAAACGTCTGGGTCTTTCCCTTCATGAATAAGTTTGTTCTGGGCATACCAGATAGTGTCGATAGTAATAGCCACCGCCAAAAGTAATTGCTGCCAATCCTCCTTTGCCGAACCTGGAATGTTCTGATAGTCCAGAAGGAATTTCAACCAACTATAAATAGGCAGGTTGGCAAAGGATGAAGAATGAAGGGGCCAAGGTCCAAACTGCCAAAGGATAACACTAAACGGGCACCCCAGGTAAAGGTGTTTAGGGGTTTCAGCGTGGGAGCGACATAGACGACAAACAAGCCAAGAACGATCTTGGGCTAGAGCAGAGCTGCCCACCTGGTGTTGCAAAGGTAGGGCGTGTGCTGCCACCTTCCATAAAAGAAGTTTCAATCAGTGTTGAATTTTAAGCTTCCAAATCTTCTTCCATTCATGAGGAAGTAGATTGCCTGTATCTAAAAATAGAATTTTATGGGCATTCAGGTAAGCCTCTTTGACCGAGTAAGTACCCTTGGCATTGAGGATCCATCTTGGAACATCCGGTCTAGGAGTAGGGGGAGTGAGATGTTAAGAATAGCTTGGGCCGAAATCTGGTCAAATGTATCTCGAATGACATCCTCCTTCCAGCGTTGGGTAATTGGGTGGATCAGGTCACTCACCCTATTCAGGCTGCGATCAACAACATGCCATCCTTAAGATGGGGAAGGAAATCCACCAGATCCGAAACCCAAGGTTCACACCATAAGTTTACGGATTTCCCATCGCGAATAGCCCAACATAATCCAGCTTCCACCAGATCTCTAGTGTGCATAATGCTAGGCCACACCCATGATGCTCCAGCAAGAGCTTGAGCATTACAGAAAGAAGTGACCCTGCAATATTTTGCTGTTAAAGCTTGCACCCAAATACTCTCCTTTTTACTGATCATCGCCCAACCCATTTTAGCAACAAGTGCTCTATTCAGGTCTTCCATGCGCCGAAGTCCAAGGCCACCACTAGACTTAGGCTTACAAATATTATGCCAAGCTGTTGGGTGATAATGTCGTTGATTTCCCTCAAAACCCCACCAAAAGTTTTTGAGTTTGGTATCAATGCGACGACAAACTACTTTAGAAAGAAGAAAAACTAACATGTAGTGCGATGGAATAGCCAACGCCACAGATTAAATCAACACCATGCGTTCAGCTTGAGAAAGCTATCTCGCCTTCCAACCTTGCAATCTTGAATAGATTCGCTCCTATAGTCTTTACAGAATTGATTTTTGGATCGGGGAATACAAAGGGGGAGGCCAAGATAAGTGCCAGCTTCTTCTGCAATGTGGATCCTCATAATATCCACAATATGAGAGCGAAGAGAGGGTTGAACATTATTGTTGAAATGTAAGAAAGATTTATTGGTATTGAGCACTTGCCCGGACCATCTTGTAAAAGTAAACATGCATTGTTTCAAATGTGTAGCTTCTGTAGGGTTCTCTCTACAAAACAACATCACATAATCAGCAAATAAGACGTTAGTAACCTGAGGGGCAACTCTTGCAATCTTGATTCCATGGAGATGTTTGAGGCTTTCAGCCCGCCCAATAATTCTGGTGAGAACTTCTGTGATCAGAACGAAAAGAAAGGGTGAAAGCGGGTCTCCTTGTCGTAAACCGCACTTTGGTTTGAAAAAACCAAACGGGTATCCATTTAGGAGAATGAAGAAAGATACAATAGAAATACATTGATGTATCCATCGCCTCCATAATTCACAAAAACTGAAACATCTCAAGACTTCCATAAGGAAATCCCAGTTAACTTTTGTTGTATGCCTTCTCCATATCCACTTTGACCGCTAATAGGCCTCCGCGCCCCGTTTTTCTTTTTATAGTCTGCATCACTTCATGAACCAAGATCAAATTATCCTGGATGTGACGGTGAGGAACAAAAGCATTTCGATTATTGAACACAAGCTTCGACATCACCACTTTAAGCCTTGCCAGGATTTTTGAAATAATTTTATAGCACACATTACATAAGTTGATAGGCTGATACTGGGTAATTTTTTCGGGAGCCTTAATTTTAGGGATCAGGGCCAAGAAAGTATGGTTCAATTGCTTTAACAGATATCCCCTAGTGAAGAAGTGTTTAACCATGCCACAAACATCAGTGCCAACAGTATGCCAATAATTTTGAAAGAACATACCCGTAAAGCCGTCGGGGCCAGGAGCTTTAGTTCCACCAATGTGTTTAACAGCCTCCCAGATTTCTAAATCAAAAGGGAGCCGGCATAGTATGCTGTTTTCCTCTTCTGTTATGCATGAGGTGATAAGACCTTCCAATCCGCTGGGGAAAAAGGTGGTGTGCGCAAAAATAGATCCTTAAAATAAGCCTCAATGTTAAAGCTTCACTCAGTATATGTTTTTGGAAATTGGATTATTTTCCTTCAATTTTATCTAGGGGCGAAGGTTGTAAATAAAAAGCGTAAGGGGAGGATGAATGCTTCTATTGGGTTGATATATCTCTTGTTATAGTTGTGAGTGCTTATGAGTCATGTCGTTATGTTGACATGTTTTATATTCTCCTCGTCTTTATGGTTAAAGATACTAGAAGCACCACTATAAAACTAAACCCCTACGCTGGTGCTAGCAACTGGCCAAGTGATAAGATAGGTATGATGATTTTTTTGTTGGTCTCTTCTTTTGTGATATAGTTAACTGCACCTGTCATAGTGTTGTTTACATTGAGGAGGAAATTTTTTGTATGCCACACTAGGCCACATTGTTTGATCATTCTCTTTGACTTATGCTGCAGGAAGATTCGATCCCCGTGTATGTTATTCTTAGTATTAAAGCAACCCAAAAGGTGCGAATTAGGTGTAAAAACTTTTTGGATAATTTATCTTAAATTCATGTTTGCTAGAAAATCAATATAATATATATCTTAGGATAGGTAATATGCAATAATATGATCATAATGAGAATGTAAATACTATATGTAAAGAGAAGGGTTAGAAAAACAAACACGAGATTTTTAAGCGCTCTGAAAATCTCACCTAAATCTACCTTTCAAACTTCTTTCCAAGCCATGAGAGTATGTTTGAGATCGGTTTTTAAGTTAGGCTTCAAGACTTAAGTCCCACATGTTTTGGATGCGTTAGGATTGAAAGCGGGTTTTTTCAAACATTAGAGACGTGTCTACGTCTTCCCCGCTTTGTGTGCCTCGAAGTCAAATGTTAATTGAAAAAGCAAAAAACATTCTTATTTCTCAAACTGACACTAACACTTCAGGTCTGACTGACACAAAATGTGGGATTCAACACTTTTAAATGCTGTCTAATTAAAGTTGCTTTTTATAATGTTTTTTATAGCATGGGTCTTACAATGAGGTCCACCTAGAATTGCTTTTTATAGCATGGGTAATAAAATAGGGTCCAACTAGAGTTGTTTTTTTATAAAATGGGGTCACCGTTTGATTGATGCATTTATGCAAAATGCTGTAAAAAAAAGAATGTAATTATTAGGGTCTTACATCACCCAATCCCAAGAATCACAAACTCGGTACAAAGCCCTAGGAGACTTCTCTCAATCTCAATCTCAATCTCAAATCCGATCCCAAACAAGCCCTGAGATTTTCTCCACTATCTTTCAATTAGTATACACTCTAGCTTTCAAGTGCTAGAGAACTTTACAAGTGTTTTTCTGAGGCTCAACATTCACAACTCAATCAAGCTTAAAATGTCCAAACCAGCTCCAAACTGAGTTTGAGAACAATCACCTCTTAACTTCTTATTACACGAATTGATAGATTGATGATATAATCGAAGACTCCCTCAATGAAGTAGATAAGATAATGGAAATCTCTTATCTCTTATGCTTCACGTAATGACAAGGATGTGAAAGTGTAACTTTGTGTGAAGATTTAAAAAATGAGATTGATAAGAATTTTTATCTCTCTCAAACTTAAGAAATGATGTATGGTCGTTCAAGAGTGTTTTTAAAACCTTAAAAGGATCCTTATATAGGCTACAAATGAAAACTAGCTTCTTCTAACCATTTGGGGGTGATCTATCTATGTTCCTGATGTACCAGTTGGTCGATCGCTACAGGTTACCGTTGGGTACAATGATCAAAAAGTCAGCTGCGATAACATTGTGACTTCACGGCTTAGTCGACCGCTACACAAACCGGTCGATAACCAATTGACCGCTACAGACCATTTGTGCACGCGCTACAATTTGAAAGCCTGTTTAGACATGTTGAAATCTCAATTTCAAAAATAAATTTCCCAAAAATACAACTAAGGAAATTTTGGTGTAGAAAATTTTTGTCAATAAGTAATTTTTTATTTTTTATTTTTAGTGGTGGGGTGGTAATCCTCCGTTCAGCATGTTTGACTGAGTGAGTGTAGCAAGTCGGTTATGCTGGAAGTTGGATAGCATGAAAGGACTGTAAAGTATAACGGGTAGAGTGATTTAATTTAAAATGTTTAAAAAATTTGGGTCATAAAGAACCAATACGACCACGGGTTATCATTGGATAAGATTGTAAGGGGGAAGTAGGCAAATAAGGGAACCAGTGAAGCTTCCTCGGGAGAATTTGATATAGGACACTTCCTTAGGACAGGGCACACCAGGCTCACTATATTAGATATAGGAGAAGATGGTGTAGGCGTAGGATTCGAAGAAACCAAAGCATTAGAAATGTTGGGAGAATCTAAAATGGGTGGAGCAATTAAAGGTAAGGAAGGTGGGCAGAAAAGTTGGAGAGGCAGATTTACGTGAGGAAAGTCATGTGAAAAAGTAGTGGATCCTTTGCTGGAACAACTTGCTATAGGGATTTTCATATTGAAGAACATGCGTGGGGGGGAGACAGTTGATTAGAAAAAATAACAGTGAGAAATGCATCTACCCCGTATGTCATTGGCATCTCGAGGAATGAGCAAGTAAAGACAAACCAGTTTCACCAACAGTGACCTATGCGATTCTGTTTCCGGTGTACAAGGACACGATAGATAATGTAAAATTCCATGAGCAGAGGTTAGAGAGGTAGAATCGTATTAGAAATTTGACGGCCTGAGCCGTTGCCCATTACACAATTGAAAGGCTGGTGAACTGATAAATTTTCAACTTCTGTTGTGATATATAGGATTGTTGGCTCCGCTGTCACCGAACCCAAGGCTGAGCTTCTTGCCGAGTGGCATTGGTGTGGGCGACCATGGCAGCTAATTGAGCTGGCAGATGTCTTTCTTTATAGGAATAATCCATGCAGATTCAATAATTTTTTTTTTCTAAGCAAACGTGAAATTTCATTTCACAATGGGGAGTATAACAATGTTGCATACAGATAGACCTCCAAGGCTGGTTACAAAGAGCAGGGACATAGAGCCCAATACAACAAATCTTAAAGCCCAAAGGGCTGTACATCTACCGGCTATAAAGGCCTGAATACAAATGGCCATAGATGTCCCAATCAGATGGGGCACAATCCATAATTTTGAACCGGGCCTAGAGACCCATAGATAACTCCGTTACTCTGCCACAAGAGGCGGTTGCCGGAGGGGGTGCTCGGACACCTCGCTC
Organism: Myrica gale; assembly: GCA_963930655.1. Lineage (NCBI taxonomy): Eukaryota > Viridiplantae > Streptophyta > Magnoliopsida > Fagales > Myricaceae > Myrica > Myrica gale. The sequence continues at coordinate 8,055,725 of OZ005619.1, read as the reverse complement.
CCACTACCCCGAAGGCACTTCCTCAACACCATAAAAGAGAGAGCACTACTGGCCAGCCACAATGGCATGCTGATTTTTCTTCCCACAAATCTTCCATGTCTTTTATAGCGTATATATGGCAATTAGCAAGACATATATAGATGTAGATCAGGATAGGCATATTAACCTACGGAGTTAGGCTCTCTTTCAATTTTCAAAGGGAGAAAAAGGCCATTGTGACCTATTTATTTTCTTCTAATTCTTCAATTTAATTAAGCATACTTCACAATAAGGAATATTTGGATGCCAATCTTTAAAAATCGCAACCCTTCTCTCTGTTGGCAATCCATTGATATATATATATATATAAACAAGAAATGAGACTTTCAACAACGATTGCATGTGGTCGTTATAAAGACACGTGAAGTTCATGCACTATGGTGTACCTATTAGTTTTAAGAAACAAAAACATGAGCCAAATGGCTTCCATGCACTAAATGGAATGAATATGAAGACGGTCACCATGTGACAGATTATATATTTATTTGTCAATAACAGAGTATTGAATTACGTGAATACAAAATATTATGAAGCGCTTGTGTGTATTATATGAGATAAAGACATGGATTACGTGATCGCTATGCACTTATCATCCTTTTGTGGTGAGGACATTGCATGCCAAATATTGTAATGTTTAGGAAGACAATCATAACTTTAATATTTGATGTTTTAATTTAAGCAATGAAGATGAATAATATGAATTACGAAGGTAATAACATGCATTAAAAAGTTATGTGACATATCATCTATTTATCTATTACTAACAGAGTTGCGGATCACGCAAATATAAAATATTATGATGTAAGCATATAGAGGATAAAGATACGGATGTGGACATGGAATGCCAATTCTAACCTTTAGAAGGTCACAATTTTAATATATTGCTTTTTAATTTAAGCAATGATTCAACTTTCGCTTAGAAGATCATAGACAATAAATTGAGCTGGGTCGTGAAGATGTGGGCGGTGACGTCAATTCATTAATTATACTTCACAAGAACGAAAATTTAAATGTAAGTCAACAACTGCATTCACTGCAAGAAAACTTACCTACGTCCACGGCAGGTCCCATCGCGGAAAGCCCAAAATTCCGTCACAGAAGGTCTTCCTCCACGGAAAGAGGTCATCGAAGTCTGGTGGCCATTGTCGCGTATTTGCATCTGTGGCCGCGATGGAAGGCGTTGGGAGAAGGCTTCGATCTCTGTCGCGGTTGGTCAGACAGTTGGTCAAGGTTGCCCTTAGGTGACGATGAACACATCGTCAAGAGAGCGTCTTTGCCAACGAATGTTTTCATTGCCAATATCAGTTCCCTTTGCCCAACAACGACGAGAGGTTGGTCGTGGAGAAAATCAATGGCCCACGACAATAATTGTAGTAATTGAAGTTCATACGGGAAATGTCATGTTTACATATGAAATATCACCAAACGAAACATTATTTTGAATAAGTGAATAACACGAAGAGTAGGAAAACAGAGCAACTTTTGTTTGAATAACAACAAACTTCTAATCGGGTTATATCCAGAGGTTTTATCACAGAATATAAGACAAGTACACAAAACACAGGGAGAATAATGATTCTCAATGTTGTTACAGAAGCTGATAGATTCTTCGAACAGTCGGATGATGAATCTTCTAGTCTGTCAAATATTGCTCTTCCAGCTCTGTTGAACAAGTGGTGAACTACAATGGCTGTAACTGTATCCCTGTTCCGTCAACAAATCTGTATCACAAGCCAGAGTCTCGAATTTGGAGAATATGTTTCATTTGATCGCGAAGTGACACAATTGCCAATAAATCGTCCTACAATAAGACACCCATATTGTGGGTCAGATTAACAAAATCATTGTGAAAGACAATATCCACTATGCTCCCATCTTCCAACCTGGGTGGAAAGCAACCTCCACAGTTGAAGTAAAACTACAAAATTAAGTGTCTAGTAATAGTTTTCTCTCCGTCCAGGTAGAGCGTTTTTTTCTCCCTACTCCCTTAGTGGAGTTTTGTCTTTCTGGGCGGCCTTTGGCGCTTCTCCTGCCATTTGTTCTTCTTGTGTGACTGTCGGCCGCCATATCTTCTTCTTCTTCTTGCCCTTCTGTTTGTTGCGATGGATCCCAATGGTTCAGATGTTGACGTTTTATCCTCTAAAATTCGAGATCTAGCATGGCAAGATTTCCACACTATACTCCAACCTGAGGATTTGGGAGAGGACAAAGACCTGGGTCCTGCTCTCGTCGGGAAAATTATTTCCCACCTGCTGTTTTCTGCAAATGTGGTGCAGGCCTCCCTTAGAGATGCCTGGAGCCAGGTCAAGCAGTTCTTGCTGGTTGAACTAGGACCTAATATTTTTCTCTTCCGCTTTCCACATGACAATGACAAAGATTTTGTTCTTGATCACACTCCTTGGAATATTAGAGGCAATCTTCTAGCCCTTATTCCTTGGAACTCTGAACTTACTATCCCTGAGATGGGTTTTCACTTTGTAGCTACGTGGGTGCAAGTACATGGGTTGCCTTGGAACAAAATAGATGAAAGCTCTGCTCGGTTCATTGGGTTCAAATTGGGCCGGTTGTTGGAGATCGACAAGAACGAATATCGGGATGTATCAAAGCAAAGTTTTTTACATATCAAAGTAGAGTTGGATATTCGACAGCCATTGGTTGGAGGCTTTCCTATCCCTCGTAAGTCCTTTGCGGCACTTTGGGTTCAGTTTCGATACGAGAAGCTGGCTGACTTCTGTTATTTATGTGGACTGATTGGGCATCCCCAAAAGTTTTGTAGTGAGGAGGTTCGACCAAAGGATGTCACTGGTATTGAGTTGCAGACCGTTTATTTCAAAATCACCAACTTTACAGCCTTCTCCTTCACCTGATTTAGTGTTAGAGGCTAACAGTTCGGGGGTTTTGATGGCCGGGGGTCTTCTCATGGGTTGCACGCAAGCCAGCTCTATGGAAAAGTCTCATTGTTGGCGCCTTCATCTCCGGTCCCATCTGAGTTCCATGGTCCGACGACAGGCGATGCAGGTGAGAATGATAGCTTGCTTTACCCTCCAGGTTTTCCTACTCCCCAATACAAGCCAGCTGGTACCTCACTTCATGATGTCTCCTTGACAGCACCTACTTTGCCAGTTATTTCCAATATGGATGTCTGTCTGCAATTGAACTCCCTGGAGCCAAAGATGACAGGGTCTGCCGAAGCACAAGAAAGGAAACTTTGTGCATCTCAAGAGCTGCAAGTGGGGAATGATGCTGCTACCCCTACTGTTAATTCGGCAGGTATGATTTTTTCTAGTAAAGATACGGGGCAGTTGCACGAAAAAAGCAAGGAAAAGTTCTCTTTGAAGACCGGTTCTCATTTGTTTGAGTTTTCTCCTTCCTTGGGCCGTGGACTAGCTAGTGGGCTTGGTGCTAGAGGGCCTTCTGGTTTGGGTAGTGGATCTGGGCTGTTCACTGACTTGGACAGTGTCATTTCATCTGAGGCTCCAACACCTCTTGTGTCTCTTTTTTTTTTCTAGGTAAAGGGGTGGGGGGGAAAGCAGCCAAAGCTGCATACACCGGGATTCAAACCCGGGATCAGCCCTTCCTAAAGGGAAGGAGGTGTCACTCGAGCTACGAGCTCGCTGACACACCTCCTGTGTCTCACTCGGCTTTGTTGGCAACTTCCTCTCCATTTTCTATTGAGCCGACTCCTCCACCTGCTCAAGTGCCTATTAGTCTGTCCCAGGCCAGTGGCGTGGATAAAGGAAAGCGGAAATTCGTAGATTCTTCCCCTGTTCAGTGCTCTTTTTCCTTGGTTGATGAGGATGATGTGGTGCTGGCTAATCTGAAACTCCAAAGGAAGAGGTTGAATATTAAAAAGCAAAAAGTCTTGACTGAAATGCAAAATGAATTGTTCGTCCTCCTTCAATCTGTTGAATCAAATTTAGTTGCAAATCCTGAAGATGTTAAATGGGCTGAGGCTGCGGATCTCTCCGCGCCCAGCCCAGCGCCATGATAGGCGTTTATTGGAACTGGCGTGGGCTATGTAGGGCCACGACAGTTCGATCAATCCGGGGGATTGTTCGCTCCCACAACCCGGATTTTTTGTGTTTGGCCGAGACTAAAATTGCTAATGTAAAACCTTTGTTGCACCGTTTGGGTTTCTTTCATTTTGTTTTTCAGCCTCCGTCTGGTAGTAAAAGGGGTCTTGTGTTTACTTGGAGACAAGGTTTAGATGTGGAAGTTGTTTCGATTAATGAGAATGCTATTAGTCTATTGGTTTACTCAGATCCTTCTCATACTCCTTGGTTATTGACTATGGTTTATGGTCCTACTCTTTTGCATAAAAAAACAGCTTTTTGGAAGTCTTTACATACTGTTGCTGACGCTTTTGGTGGCCCTTTGCTTTGCTTTGGGGATTTTAATTGTTTACTGGCAAGTTGGGAGAAGCAGGGTGGTCTTCCTTTTGCTTCTGCATCTCAAAACCCGCTACAACTTCTTATGGACACTTTTGGACTTATTGATCTTGGTTTTAAAGGTCCAGTTTTCACTTGGTCCAATAACCGGGATGGTCGGGCTAATATTAAGGAGTGGCTGGACCGGGCTATTGCCAATGCTGACTGGGAAGAGCTCTTCCCTAGATGTCGAGTGACTAACTTGTTGCGTGCCTCCTCAGATCACGCCCCTTTTAATTGAATCGGATGGAGAAGTCTTTTCTTACCCGAAACCATTCAAGTTTGAATCTTTTTGGGCTGAAGATTGCATGTGTGGACAGGTTATCTCGAACTCTTGGGCCTCTGCCTGTTGTGGATATCCCGCTTTCAAATTATGTTCAAAAGTCAAGGAAGTTAAAAAGCTTTGAAGTGTTGGAACCGGACCCATTTGGACTTCTCAAGGAGCGTATGAAGACTATTTTGGCCCATATCCAATCTGTTCAGGAGCTTGATCCTACTACTGAAAATATTGCTCTCGAAAGAATGTGGGTAGTAGCTCTTCGTGCAGAGGAAAAAATGGAGGAGGAGATGTGGCAAGTCAAATCTCGGAAGACTTGGTTAACTACTAGAGATCTCAATACAAATTTTTTCCACCTCTCTACAGTGATCCAGAGGAGGAGAAATGCTATTGAATTCATCAAAGATGAGCATGGGAGTTGGCTCTCTTCCAGAAATTTGGTTGGTGATCATATCCTTAATTATTTTCATACTTTATTTACTTCATCTAATCCTTCAATTCCAGATGATCTTGAGGGTTTGATAACCCCCTAATTTCCACGGAAGAAAATATTAACCTTTGCACTATACCCGACTTTGGAGGAGATTCGGGCTGCATTTGGGGTACAGGCTCCCTCAAGAGTCCCGGGCCGGATGGGATGACTAGATTATTTTATAAACAATATAGAGATATTGTTGGAGCAGATGTAGTTGAGATGACACAAGATTTTTTCCACTGTGGGTATCTGTTGACGGCTCTTAATCATTCCTTCATTACTCTGATCCCGAAAAATGTAATGCACATAAAACTCTCAGGGTTTTCAAAACATCATGCAATTTCTCAAATATCACCTTCGTCTGTTAGGAAAAGCAATCACAATAACCCCGCTTTCCTGGATCTTGAAGCAAATAAGCCTCTAACTTAGCACATATCAATACAAAATTTAACGTATTATAATACGCTCTAACGGAAATACAAATGAAACTCTAAATCTGTCCGACAGAATTATATCCAAAATTTAATGGATAGATTGTAAAATATATCTTACCTATCTCGGGTTTTCCTCAAATCCCCAAATTAAACTATGTTCTTCCCTTGGATGTTAACTATACACTTATAAAATTTTATATCCAAATGCCTTGTAGAACTTAGTCAATAAAATCGACATTTACCTCTGTTCATGGAGTCAAACTATACCCTGAATAATTCGGTATTCATCACTTCCAAAATTCATAAAGATCTATTACGATATCTGAAAATCCCGAAGTTTATACCAAATATTCATATATGAGTTATACAAATAGTTATAAAATTTAATGCCGAAATTCGAATCCTAGCTATGTCCTCCGGTTCAAAAATTCAATCTATATCAAAGGATCTTTCTAAGCAATCCTGATTTCTCTAAGCCTAAATTCCGGATTTTCAAACCATAGCATTACATCTCCAAAAATTACGAAACTTTAACTCAATCCTCCTGGAGATGTCTATTATGAAATATATAAAAGCATAACTTTTCGATTTCTAAAGTCGGCTATAAAAATAAAATTCGATCCACTACTCAGATCAAGAACCTAAATTTTCCCTAAACAAATCTTGAACCCAAGGTTCAATTACTCCAAGAAACCCATTAAAAAATTTCGAAAATCTTGAAATAATTAGAGCTAGATCTAGACACCCAATGGTTTGATCTCTCTTAAAAATAATACAAATATAATATAAAAAATTCGAAATATCTGAATTTGCTTCAACAATTTTTGTCTAGATTGTTGAAACTAAGAAAACCGTTCTTTTTCATCTTGTTGGTGTAAAATCGAGGTGTGTAAAAATTAAAACCAATGTGAAAATCCATATATACTTACAGGAGTAATAGACTCCATTTTGAACTATAAAACTTTTAAATTTTAAATAATCATAAATCTTTCAAATTTTAAAAAGGTTTGACTAGGTTAAAGATAAAAATTCAACTATTTTAATTGAATTAAACTCAATTTTCAAATATCAAAGAAGACATTTCAAATATCAAATATCAAATAAAAAAATTTAAATAATTTTAAAATAGAAATCTCGGGTTTTACATTCTCCCCTTTAAAAAAAATTCCGTCATCGGAATTTGCTAAGGGAAACTAACTTCTAACTTACTGACTTGAAAAATCGGCTTCCCACCTCAATCTTCAAACAAATGCGGATACTTAGATTGTATTTTTTCTTCCAATTCACATGAAGCTTCCTCTCCAGAATGATTGTTCCACACCACCTTTACTAGGGAAATTTTCTTTGTACGTAGTTCATGCTCCTTTTTGTCCAAAATCTAAAGGTTCGTTATCAACGACATGAGTAGGGTCGAGAATATATTTTCACAATAAGGACACATGGAATACATCGTGCATTACCGCAAGACTTGGAGGCAATGCAACCCTATATGCCACTGGACCAATCCGATCAAGTACTTCAAAAGGACCAACATATCCTGAACTCAATTTTCCCTTCTTCCAAAATTGTATTACCCCTTTCAAAGGAGCTACCTTCAAGAAAATCTTATCTCCCACTTCAAATTCAAGTTCTCGCTGACGATTGTTAACATAAATCTTCTGTCTACTTTGAGCAACCTTTTAGTCTTTCACGTATCAAATCAAGTTTCTCCACTGTTGTTTGAATTATCTCTAAACCCAAAATCCTCTGTTCACCTACTTCATCCCAATACAAAGCAGATCGACATCTTCTTCCATATAATGCCTCGTAAGGTGCCATCCCAATACTTGCTTAGAGGTAGATAAAAATAGGCTCATGTCCACACATTTCATGTTATAATATTTAACAATTTTATCAAAACGTAATGCACATAAAACTCCGAGGGTTTTCAATACATCATGCAATTTCTCAAATATCACTTCGGTCTTTTAGGGAAATCAAGCATAATAATCTCGCTTACCTGGATCTTCAAGTAAATAAGCCCCTGACTTCGCACTTATCAATACAAAATTTAACGTATTATAACACGCTCAAACGGAAACACAAATGAAACTCTAAATCTGTCCGACAAGATTAAATCCGAAATTCAATGGTCAGATTCTAAAATATATCTTACCTATCTCGGGTTTTCCTAAAATCCCCAAATTAAACTATTTTTTTCCCTAGGATGTTAAGTATACACCTGTAAAATTTTAAATCCAAATACCTTGTACAACTCAGTCAATAAAATCGATATTTACCTCTGTTAATGGAGTCAAACTATACCCTGAATAATTCGGTATTCATCACTTCCAAAATTCATAAAGATCTATTACGATATCCAAAAATTCTGAAGTTTATACCAAAGATTCATATATGAGTTATACAAATACGTATAAAAGTTAATGCTGGAATTAGAATCCTAGCTATGTCATCCGGTTCAAAACTCCAATCTGTATCAAAGGATCTTTCTCATCAATTCTGATTTCTCTAAGCCTAACTTTCGGATTTTCCAAACCATACCAATACATCTCAAAAAATTTAGAAAAACTAACTCAATCCTCCTGCAGATGTCTATTACGCAATATTAAAAATCATAATTTTTAGATGTCTAAAGTTGGCTATAAAATATAATTCGATCCACCACTCAGATCAAGAACCTAAATTTTCCCTGAACAAATCTTAAACCCAAAGTTCAATTACTCCAAGAAACCCATTAAAAAAATTTCAAAAATCTTGAAATAATTAGGGCTAGATCTAGACACCCTATGGTTTGATCTCTCTTAAAAATAATACAAATATAATATCAAAAAATTCGAAATACCTTAATTTGCTTCAACAATTTTTGTCTAGATTGTTGAAAGTAAGAAAACCGTTCTTTTTCATCTTGTTGGTGTAAAATTGAGGTGTGTAAAAATTAAAACCAATGTGTAAATCTATATATAGACTCTTTTTTTTTCTCAGTAAACCAACATTTCCATTAAAAACTAAATCAAACCAGAAACAGAGTCATAATACAAAATATAAGAAGGAATACAAGCAGAATCCCTAAAACTAGACAGTCGAAAGAGAGTTGCCCAGTGAGCAAGCAAATGAGCTTGAAGATTGAGTCTGCGAGGAACCCAATGAATTGCCCAAGCCGATTGTGCCCTATATAAATGTCGAAGAGAGAGACAAAGATCTTCAATTTTCCAACAAGGAGGAGTAACATCTTAATATCTTCACAAAGGAGGCGACAGTCCGATTAAAAAACAACCATAGACAAAGCTATGTTGCAACGTATTCTACATTGCACGAACATCTGCCACAGCTTCACGCACCAAAGGGTCTGTAGCCTGAATACGTTCCATGTACACTATACAGAGAGAACTAGAGGAGTCTCTGCAAAAGACGGCTACATACGATCCATTATGACGTATAACAACGTCAAAATTGATCTTAATCCATCCCGTATCCTAAGGTGACCATGAATGAGAGAGAGAGGGAGAACAAACCAACCAAGCCTACTGATAATATGAGAATCTAAGGGGCAAGTGATGATCTAAGATCTGGATACAACACAACCTTATCTTCACGAAAGGCTTGATTGCGAGAAAATCACAAAACATCAAAAAGCAAAGTTGCATGGAGAATGAACATGTTTATATAGGACCCATGCTGCAGGAGATGAAACTGGTATACGAGAAATATCCAAAGGCCAAACAGAAGAGTTCCAGATATACCGGGCTGCCAAACAGTCATGAAAAATATGCAGGATAGAATCATGATGAGCTCCACAATTAGCACAAGCTGAAGCGACAAACTACCCCCAACAACAAGAAGATAAGAGGGAGCTCGAACTGGAAGAGCTTCAGACGCCACTTTCCACAGCAAAAGCTTAAGCTGGTCTTGGAGAGGAAGTTTTCATAGCAGAGTCCAGTCCTGTTCAGATAAAAAACATTGTTGGGCCCGATGAGACGATTGAGCATGAAGAACAATTTCTTTCATAGAGAAAGAGCCTCGAGGGTTGCGGTGCCAAATAAAAGAATCTTTGTGACGCGGGTCAAGTGGAGACATAGATAAGATGTGAGAAACAGTAACCGCATTGAACAAAGAATGTAACGTCAAAAAATTCCATTCACCTAAATCCTGATCAAAAAGCTCTGCCTCCCAACGAAAAGAGGAGGAACTCATCAAGCTAGCAGGTTTGAAACCAGGTAAAGAGGGGATCCAAGGGTCTTCAAAAATGCTCACAGAGGAGCCACTACGTGGTAAAATACAAGCACTCCCCTTTAGATCACTAAGAACTCGACTCATGTCTTGCCAGATAAGTGAAGCCCTAACTTTAGCTCCTGCTTCAACAATTGAGAATTATGGAAAATATTTGATCTTCATCATCTGAGCACACACCGTGTTTGGTTGCTTAAATAAATTCCATGCCAACTTGAGAGTGAAAGCTCTATTTATTTCCTCCAATCTGCGAATACTAAGCCTAACAAACTGCTTAGGCTAACAGATGCTACTCCAAGCCTTGGGAGTATAATTACGAGTCTTCCGAGTAGGAAAGCCTCACAAAAAATCCTTGAGGCTTCTATCCACTTTTCGACACCAACCTAGAGGTAGAAACACTGATTGCATATAATACTGAGGCAGAGACGTAGCAACAAATTTAATTAGTACTGTCTTCCCTGATTGGGATAGAGTTTTTGACTTACAGCCAACCAACTTTGAAGTAACACGCTCCTGCAAAGCCTCAAAATGCTTCTTTTTTTGCCTATCCCAATAGATTGGTAGACCGAGATATTTACAGTCCTTTGGCATGACTCACGACCGGAGCTCATTACATAAAGTTGTGACTTCCGGGTGAGAATTGAGACTGAACAAAATAGAGGATTTACGACGATTAATGAGTTGGCCAGACCACCGACAGTAGAAAGATAGAATCTCGTCAACAGGTCGGGCTTCTCGAAGGTTAGCACGACAAAAAAAAACAAGTCATTGACAAATAAAAGATGAGAGACCGGAGGAGCATTCCGAGCTACTGATATCCCATGTAGAGTATCATACCCTATCTCTCCTTGAAACTGCCTAGTCATAACTTGAGAAGCAAGAATAAAGAAAAACGACGACAATGGATCACTGTGTTGCAATGCTTTACCAGGAGAGCTCAAACCCCGAGGACTACCGTTGATAAGCAAAGAGTACGTCACAATAGTGATGCATCCCAAAATCAGTTGAATCCAATGGCGATTAAACCCAAAACACTTCAAAACATGCAAAACAAACTTCCATTCTAATTGGTCATATGCTTGTGCCATATCGAGTTTTACTGCCATCAATCCACCCTTTCCAAACTTGCGATTCATGGAATGAAAAATTTCCATAGCACTGATAGAATTTTCTTGAATTACACAGCCAGGGACGAAAGCCGATTGATTGGTAGAGATGAGCTTGGGTATTAGAATTTTCAAACGATCAACTAAGATCTTTGAAATCACCTTGTAGCTTACATTACATAAGCTTATTGGCCAAAAATGTTCAACCACATCTGGATTAGTGTTCTTAGGCAACAGAGAAACAAATTTGTGATTAAGTTGCTTTAAAAGAAAACCAGAGGAGAAAAAGGTTTTTACCGTACGAGTTACGGCCGGAGCTACAATTGGCCAATATTGTTGGTTAACAGATTACCAATTGCTGCCCTATCCGAGTGCCACACGCCTGTAGCATCCTTTAAAGATATAATAACGTTGCGACGATGTAGAATGATCTTCGAAACATGAAAAAACCTCGTGTTCAAATCAGTAGAGGTGAGCCACTGTACTCGAGACTTAGATTTCCAAAATAATTTTTCTTGCCGAAGAGCAGACTGGAGAGCACTACGGTTGGCTATTGTGTCTTCTTCCCCTGCCTTAGAATGGGGTTGCTGTTCAAGATGAGCCAACTAATCATATAACTGACAGATTGTAACTTGGAGGAACCCAACACTCTCATGATTCCTTTTTTGAAGAGCCTGTTTTGTAGCATCAGTCTTACGAGTAAGCTGAAAAGCATGGGAGCCAGAAAACCTTGCAGACTAAGTAGTCTTGAAAATCGGCTTACACCCCGCTTCCTTCAACCAAAATTGTTATAAACGAAATGCCTTCGGTCTAAAAAATGCTACCCACCGGTTGTAATAAAATTGGACAATGATCCGAAGTAGTCCGTGGAAGATGAGTGATGAGGGCTTTTGGGAACAAGTTGGTCCATTCAGTGGTAGCATAAACTTTGTCGATCCGCTCTTTAATACAATGATTGTCTTGTCTGCCGTTGCACCATGTAAAACGTGGACCTACAAAACCAAGATCAACCAAACTGCGATCAAGAATAAGCTGGTACAACCCGTTAAAGGAAGAAGAAGCCACCGGGAGACCTCCTGTTTTTTCAGATTGATGAAGAACAGTATTGTAGTTGCCCATGACAATCCATGGCCCTTCAATCGATTCTCCCAGGGTAGATAACTCACTCCAAAAATCTTCTTCGAGTCACAAATCCACAAAACAGTGAATAAAAGTGAGATTCCAAGATTGATGACTTGGATCATCTCTTACCAAAATGATGATTATATGACGATGTAACAAGACTTGACCAAAAATCACACCAAGTCACCAAGCAAAAAAAATGCCCCCACTTAAACCTTCGACCGGAATCTCAAAAGATAAGGGGAACCCAACACTAGCTAAATAAGATTGAGCAAAGCTGACTTTTGTTTCCACTAAACAAATACAATCCGGATTGTTTCGTCTAATGGATGCCTGAAGGGAACGCAAAACCGCGGGCTGGGCCAACCCCCGAAAGTTCCAAAAAAGAGCTCACATAAAGAGGGTGGGGGCTTGGATAGACCCGCCTCCTTAGTCTTTTAGCAATGAAAAACATTATTTATATACATTATAACTGACCTGTCGACCTGTCCCTATCGACCCCTCATACTAGAGAAGCGTCCCAAACCCCAATTTCGGTTGGCATTGAGCCTGAAACACTGTCATCTAGCGACAAGATAGAGTCATGTTGCCCAGCTGGAGGCTTCAGAAGATTCTGGTATATCTCAAAGCTAATTCTAGTTACAGTCTACAAAAATGTGCTCTTTATGGCATTGATGTGGGAAGCTATGGCATCCCATAAACTGGCCCGGAGTACTATGCCAATGTAAGGCTTGGCGGCTCCTACACCCACTATCAGCTCAGATGAAGAGACATTCTCTTCCATTTGATGGTAGTATTCCTCGAATCTATCGTCAACATGTTTGATTCCTGAATTGCAGGCTTCTTGTGCTTCTTCTCCAGAGATCAAGCAACAGTGGCTTATGAAAGCTGAATTTAAGGACTCTGCCTGAAGTGCACAGAAGGAACAAGCATGTGAGAGCCCAGAGCAGATACTGACTCTCCATGAACAAAGAACACACTAATCATTGAATTCCACGAGAAAATATATCGTTCAGTCATTTCCACGAACACCCTATGAGCCAAAACCAAAATCCTAACATATTTCACATAGAAGTCTAGAAGGGTATGTTGAACAAAAGCACCTGAACCAAAATCCAACCTCACAATATCACCATGAAGTACTCTACCATCTCCAAGAGCTTCAAACAGGTCAAAACACCTCAGAAGAAAGGTAAAGGTAAAACTATTCGGTGTAATAGTCGATGCCTTCCGTAGATCACATATGCATCTTTACGAGTCTGTCCAATAAATCATTTGAACAAACTGTTATAGGAAATGCCTTTGGGATACCTGGAATTTCCAAATGTATGAATGACAGAATCAAGTGAAGCAACTTCCAAAGCAAGAGTGATATCCCAGGAGTTTGCACATAACCAGAGAGCGAATTTCGAAGTATAAAATTGAAACATGAACATGAAGAGTTCCATTGCCCCAATCTGTAAACCCTTGAGACTATCGAGAATTCGGTCACAGTCGACGAAGCAAGGGGCAACTTGAGCGGGGTGTGAGCTTCGGTGCGGGCTGCGATATCTTGCCAAGAACACTAAAATACGGGAAAGCTAAAAGGAAGAACAAGAAATCAGAAAAAGAAAAAAGGAAAAAATAGGCCACACGTAGCCTAGGAACAAGGGAGATGAGATAATGTAGGAGAGAGGGAGAGGAGGAAAAAGGAGGGCCAGGGGAACCCAGATTACGGGAGTGGCAAAGAAGACAAGGAAAAGGGATAGGAACCCTAGATAGAGAGATAAGGACTCTCTGGCAAAACACTTTATTCATTCGTTTCTGCTAACGAAGTTTAGGATCATGATCCCATTGTAATTGTTTGTATACCTTTTCAGAGTTAAGGGCTTTCTCTGTTCTACTTCCATATCAGTATCACAACAGCCCTATATATAGACTCAAACTAGTAATAGATTCTCTAAAACTTTTAAAATTTAAATAATCATAAATCTTTCAAATTTTAAAAAGGTTTGACTAGGTCAAAGATAAAAATTCAAGTATTTTAAATGAATTAAATTCAAATATCAAATATCAAAGAAGACATTTCAAATATCAAATAAAAAATTTTAATAATTTTAAAATAGAAATCTTGAGTGTTACATAAATAATAGAAAATATGCCCAACCCGTGTAGCTATAGAAGTGAATTTTGAATTATTATTAAGGATATTAAATTTGGATATATCTTTAAAAAATAGTTGGATTGTTTTATTAGTTATGATTTGCTAGTTTTCTTATTCTAGGGCTAGGACGTAGTCATGGAATTTTTCATATGCTTTGAGTACAAATGTAATGAATATAATTTGTTAATTGCAATTTGATGATTTCGGTTTTCATTCTTCCAATTTACTGGCCATGAATTGCATTCTTAAGATGTTGAATGAAATAACAATAGTAGAAGTTTAATATTAGTTCTTGAATTTATCAAACCTTGGTAGTGTAATTTATAAATAAATATAGACCCTTGCGACCTATATCCAATAATTCCACAGAGCATAATGGATCTTTATTAATTTATGTGATCACAAAAGTAGACATAAGATTAATATAGGTACATGTGTTATACCTTGAAAGAGGATATCACATAAAAAAGAATTCAGTCATTGTGATTAACAAAACCTTAATGCATGCAATCAGGTTAAACTCACTAAAATAATTCAATCGATGAAATCAAAGCCTAGAAATCTTTAATATTTGAATTTTCAGGTTAAGAATTTGCAATCATTCATATCAATTTGAAATCAAATTGGTACTTGAATCTCCTCCCTGTGGAAACGATACTCTTTTTGCCCTATTTTACTCGTCCCCTTCCTGCCAACCTTTACTGTTTCCACCCCCATCTTTCTCCCCCGGTTCCTTTTCTCTTCTTGCTCTTTAATGGAACAAGAAACCATAGACCAAGATTTAGCCGAGCTTATTGCAAAAACACAAACTATCAATTGGGACAGAAACTTTGGAGCTTATGATGAGTCCCTTGGTGAAGTTGAGCAGCTTGCCACCTGCGTTATGGTGGGAAAAGTTTTCTCTCACATAATCATAAACAAACAAGCCATGCGCAATTGAGTGATGCACTCATGGAAGGACGTGGAAGGTTTCACTACAAAAAAATTGACCTATAGTGGCGGTCGAAAACCGCTGCTATAGGTGAAAAAACCGCTGCTATAGGCTATAGCAGCGGTTTTTTAGCGGCGGTCGCGACCGCCGCTATAGCTCCGTCGGCATAGGTCTATAGCGGCGGTCACGTAGCAGCGGTCGAAAACCGCCGCTATAAACCCGAGCGCAGTTGCACTGAAGGTCTGTAGCGGCGGTCATTGACCTAATATGACCGCTGCTATAGACCTATAGCAGCGGTCAGGTTCAACCTATAGCCGCGGTCATTGACCGCCGCTATAGGTTTGCAGGGTCAAAAAAAATATCGGCCCAAGCCTCCGCTCCATGGACTAAGCCTCAGAAAAAATCTCATTTCAAACTCCAAAACACAGATTATTTTGTCCATGTACTAAAAAACCAAAGAAAAAAATCATACACATAAATTGACTGGGACATAAATTGTCCATGAAAAATTGCTAATCAATTGAGCATATGCACAGATAAGTCACCCTGCAGATGTATAGAAGGCAATTTGAACATCTTGGGCCTTGGTGAAGTCTATTCTCCAGCAAAATAAAGAGTTTGAAATCTGCAAGAACAATAACAAAGATTCTAATGACAGAAAATGATTCGAACCTAGTATCAGCATAAGAAATTCAAAGATTCTACTAGCTATGCAGGAACAAGTACCACAATAATATAAGTTATGTCAGAAAATTGTTGCTTTTCAGGTTTCATTCCAGCTTCTCTCTTTGGCCCACCAGCACCTTTCGAAATTAATACCCTCAACAGAATCCCATTTGTGCAGAAGACAATTGATGAGTTCCTCCCACCCTTGCTTTCCAATCTTATCTAAAAAATACAAGTTAGTAAAACAGTAAGCACTAATAAAAAAAACCTAGGAGATGAAAAATTCACACTAGAAATGCTGGTCACTGCTCTATGAAAATGTGTAACAAATTAGCAGTAGAGGTAAAAATTTCATTTCATAGTCATGCAAGCCAAAATTCAGTTAGTGCTTCCCACCAGCATATATAAGCAAATTATGTCCAAATTTCGTGTGTAAAGACTCCAAATACACCATTACTACTGCCATTACTACTGCTTATGTAAGCTACATACCAAATCATGACATTTTTTCTAAAGAGAGAAACAGAACACTTATCATGAAAAAGCTCATAGCAGCAGTAAATTCCAACATAATTCTTTTACAAGTAGTGTTTAAAATATCACAGGTTTTTTCTACATACTATAAAATTTGTCAAGTTAGGGGATTTCTGAGTTAAGTCTATACGCTTCAGTTTTCACAGTAAGAGGTCCCTTCCCAGACACTGGTGGTATGGGGAAAAAAGGGTTACTTACCAATATCAGTTCTCTTATTTTTGTTCAGAAAAAGAATGAAAGAAAACATCACCATAGAAATTATGCAATGACGTTTATTCAAACAATGGTTGTATCTGTTGAGTGTAGGTAACATAGAGAACATCCTAGAACAGGAAGACAAATCGTGAACTTTACCTTGTATCCAATATCATCTCCAACATTTCCTCCTCTTTCATAACAGATTCTCTCAGCAACTAAAAGTGCAAGAATTACTCAGAGGTTCAAATTGTGCTCATCTTAAGCAATGAATCATAAATTACAATCTCTCAAAAACCTAGAAATAAGAATTAGATGTTCTGAGACAATAGCAAAGAGTGCAAACCTGATGTGAGGGAAACGACATCAAGAAATTAGTAACTGAGGGACCTGAATCGTATTCGATAAGACCATTAGTAAAGATAACACCAAGAAATTATAGCAGATTCTAGAATAGCTAGAATCTGTGACAAAATAGCTCTACGTTAACACCAATTTGCACATAAACATAGCATAAAAACCGTGTGGCAGTGGATTCACGCAAAAACATAAACATAGCATAGAAAAGCAAAATTACAGATCTAAAAGATCACGCCCATCACAGATCTATAAGCATAACCAACTTTGTGGCAGTGGATTCACGCAATTCAGATCACACCCATCACAAAATTTCCAAAAGTAAAAGCTTACAATCGCAGTGGGAATGGTGGCCTGGCCTCTGGTGCAGAAAGGTTGAGTCTTGCACATGCTGCTCCGGTCGTATGATAATCTTTATGCTAGAAACACCCATCAGGGAGGGAGGGCGGGTCTATGCTGCGAGCGGCTTCTACCTGGGCGAGAGCTAGGGCACGACATAAGGGGAAAAAGTGATGTTTTTTTCACTGAGAAAGGCGCGCGAGGGAGGGGGAATTTAGCTGAGAAAGGCGCGCGAGGGAGTTTTTAAGAAAGGGGGAGAGGAGTTGAGGGAAACGGCAGCGTTTTCACTTCAATGTGTTTTTTTTATTTGTAGTTTTTTTAATAATAATATTTATATTTAGTATTAGATACATAGCATATTATTTAATACATGATTTATAACTAGTGTAATAATTTTAATTAAAACAAGTTGATAGTAAAATTCTTGAAATATAATTATTAATTATGATCAATAAAATATTTAATTACCATAACAACTATGACCAAAATATTAACTAAAATAGCTAAAACCATATTAATTACCATTTTAAACCACAAGCCGAGCTGAAATAGTTAAAGGAAAGAAAATCATAACTAAAAATAGGTTTTTGAGAGGGAAAACAGTGGATTTAGGGCTCGCAATGAGGCGCACCGAAGCATAGCTGGGTGCCAACGACGTGCGTGCCGAAAAGAGCTTTCCGAATTGGGGTCATGGGCGCGAATCGGGTACTCGTAGCCAAAGTTATGACCAAAAAACCAACACGTGCGCGAAAATTGCCCCAATTAGGTTAGATTCC
This sequence comes from Myrica gale, assembly GCA_963930655.1. NCBI lineage: Eukaryota > Viridiplantae > Streptophyta > Magnoliopsida > Fagales > Myricaceae > Myrica > Myrica gale. The sequence goes on along the minus strand of OZ005619.1, from coordinate 8,037,677 downwards.
TATTTTCTTACCATCCTTGCACTGATGTATAATAAATAGTCAATAAAATAATTATTAACCTTAAGTAACACATAAAATTTTATTTTTCTATTTTTTTCATTTTTTTCTATTTTTTTCAATTATTAACATATAAATAATAATTTTTTTATTTTTTTTCGCATATACCTATAGCAGCGCTGCTATAGGTATATCAGAATTGAAGAGAGGCTGAACCTTGCTAGGTTCTAATAAAATATGAAAAAATCTCTGGGTTTTGCTATTCCTGTGGTCATTTAGCCCAAAATCTAAACAATTGCAAGGTTTGCTTTGTGTTTGAGGATGCAATTTTTAATTTTGGACCTTGTATGAAACCAGAAGGGCCAGGATCAGAATTTTGTAGATGGTCCATTGATTGCTCCCCCCAATCACCTAGGTAATGTTCGTTTTCAAGTTTTTTTCTAGGATTCAAATTCATTCACAAAACTATCACCGAACATCTTAAGAATTCAAACACAAACACCAATATATTTAACACAATCTCCAACAACTTTTTATTTTTTTATTTAACACAAATTTCTCTCTTTATTTTTTCACATAACTCCAATACTTTTTTATTAAACAATTACATCAAATCATTTCTCTCTTCACTTTACACAAACACCTATAAAAACACTATTCAACATAAATATTCATAACTTTTTTAAAATCCTACATTTTTTCACAACACGAACATCACCCTAGTTCCTCCAACCGAAACCAGCAGACGGGTATGAATCACCACTCTTGTGGATTATCTTTTCTCATCTCATACTCTCACCAACCCAGCTGAGCACCGCAATCCACCAGTCCTAGGCCATGCCAGCGTGAGGCCGATCAACTCTTGGCATTTCCAGACACCCGGCTAGAGGACACGGGCCAGCTTGATGCAGGGGTTATGCAGCAGTTTGTGTCCCTTCTTCCTCCACCTCTCGGCTAGACTTTGGCTCTCACACCTCAAACGTAATCGCAATTCTTTGGCCGCACCTCTCTGTTGTTTTGAGCGTCCTAAGTCTATGACATCCCAAGTTTTGCTAGCATCCCATTAATGTTATAATATTCTAGCATTCCCGTTCTTGACACTTCGGCCCTAGATACGGACTTCCACCCCGACTTTTCTCTTATACCCAGCCCACCCTTCCAAATCTCAAACAGCCCATCTCAATCCCAGCCCATTGTCTCATCCTCTACCCATAAGGCCTCAACCAGATACCCACAAATCATCTTGCTCTCTCCAGTCTTACAAATTTGCACAAGATGTTTTTGAGGCCATTAAGTAATCTGATTTGGGTCCGTCACCCCCAAAATCCGCAACTCCCACCCTCCCCACGACGTGCGCGCCGAAAAGAGCTTTCCGAATTGGGGTCATGGGCGCGAATCGGGTACTCGTAGCCAAAGTTATGACCAAAAAACCAACACGTGCGCGAAAATTGCCCCAATTAGGTTAGATTCTTATTTTCTTACCATCCTTGCACTGATGTATAATAAATTGTCAATAAAATAATTATTAACCTTAAGTAACACATAAAATTTTATTTTTCTATTTTTTTTCTTTTTTTTCTTTTTTTTCAATTATTAACATATAAATAATAATTTTTTTTATTTTTTTCGCATATACCTATAGCAGCGATTCAGTCAAAACCGCTGCTATAGGTATATCTTTAGCAGCGTTTTTTTAAAAAAAACGCTGCGGTACAGCCTACAGCGGCGGTCATAACTTATTCAAAACACAATAACTTATTCAATACATCTCTAAATATAATGAAAATTTCCTTAAAATGTTCTTCTTTCATAAACTTAAAATTCAAGACCAGATCCATAAAAATCGGACTTAAAATGATCACTTATAATTTACTTGGAATGAGCAAGAAATCTGGATGTGCAAGGCTGCTGACAGCTTGACGTCTGGACTTTTAAAAATCCATATCTTAATCAATATTAGTCGGAATCACCTGAAGTATGACTTAAAATCTTTTAATTTCATAGGCCTATAACATAAAAGTCTCACACAGAACAAAAGATAAAAGAAATCATAGTAATAGGAAATGCAAAATAGCTATTCTGCAGAAACCTAGAAACTCTTCAATTTAACATTCTGCTTTAAATTCCGAGCAAGTATGTCCTTGACCTCTATTATTTTTACAACAACAATTCACTCAAGAATGCTTTGGACTATTTCTGGGGCTTGTTGTAAAAACAAACAAACTATACCCGATCTACTAGTTTCATTGACAACAAGAGCACTTATGGCAGCAACATCGTCATGCCCACTTCATCAAATCTGTAATTTTTTCAGGCAACTATACCTCACAAAATTCATCCAATCTTCAAGGCTTTTATCCACTACATCACCCAAATCTCTCCATGTCATAATCAACATGAAAGGACCTATTTAAACCCATAAGGAGGTGCTGAAAATAACAGGGACAACTATTTAAACAGGGGAGCAAATATGCCCACTAAAATAGTGTACTCGAATTCTGCAACAGGTAAAATATATCATTTTCTTTTCTTACAAATTTTCTTCCTTTTTATCATTTAAATATCAAAGGGCAACACTCAATGTAACAACTATTACATATCCGGCCATGCATGTGCAAAACAATTTCAGATTTTGCCAAATACCTCATAACAAACTGTTTTCATAAAAGTAATCCAAAACCTCAAGGAATACAATAATTCTATCATCACCAAGCCAATGTCAATGCCTTATCTCCTCTTTTAGGCTTTCCATCATACACTTATGGTACATTAATATTGCCCTTGTAACCTTAACTCAAGATCTAACCGTACATATCAATTCTAACATGCATAGAGTAGAAGAGGTAACAACAGAACCCAAACAAACACTCCATGTCATCCACGGTATCTCATGAAAATTTCACAAAAGAGCAACACCCTTACCTTGGCTTTTCTTGATTCCTCCTACTGCACTACACCTCTTTTTACTTTACACGACAATTCACTCTTCTTCTTTTTTTCTTCTTCTTCTTCTTCTTCTTCTTCTTCTCAGATTTATTCTTCTCTTCTATTGTTTGTATGAATGAGTGTGTGAGTGCGATTGACAAGGGATTTGAATCAGGAAATGGGGAAGGGGGAAATGGCGTGAAACAAAGTGTTGGGGAGGAAAAGACCATCCTACCCCCAACTTTGTTTGTAACGCCTCCCACATTTGGTGAAACATGCGACTGCTTTTGTTTTCCTGGTAACTTGTGTCTCCCTCTACATGCCTCTTCCCTTCACTTTATTCATTTATTCATCTAATTGTTTTTATTTTAGACACCTATAATGCTATTTTAACACTATTAAAAATTTGCAAACAAATGTAACATGTAAATTATTATAAGGATGTAAGAAAAAGTGCCAAACGAAAATCTCACCTTAGACATAATTTTAAATCAAGTAAACCATACATGTATTTTCTCAATAATTTAGGGTAGTGCAAAAACTAAAAAGTCGAGGTCTCACACAACTACCTGGAATAGCCAATGCTTTCAGGGGACCTTGGTTATGCCTCGATAATTTTAATTTTGTGACTTCATAGTCTGATAAATGTGGTGGAAGACCAATTATTGAAGTTTCTTTGAGAGCTATGCGGCCGTTCATGCTTAGTAATGGGCTGGTTAACTTAGGATCAGGAGCAGCTCTAATCAGAGATCGTTTGGACAGTGAAATTGCCAATGGCGAATGGACAATACTTTTTCCAAGAGCCACCATTTCTCATGACACGAGAACAGCCACTGATCACTCTCTCTTTACTTCTTGACGCTTTCAGAGACCAGAATTTTGGATCCTGACCTTTTCGATTCAAGGCATTATGGGTCAAGGCGTGGCGTCTTCTTGCTGTAATGTTGTTGCTCAATCTTGGGTCTCTCATATTCAAGGTTCTCCTGCTTACGAGCTTTGCAACAAGCTTAAAAAGCTCAAACAGGAACTGAGAGCTTCGAATAAGTCGACCTTTGGCGATATCAGTGAGAAAATTAGATCCTGTGAGAAGGAAATATCTCTACTTCAATCACTGCATCCGACCTCACATATTGAAAACCAAGAGGCTTCAATTTGATCTACAAGAAGCCTGGAAGAATGAGGAGCAACTTTGGAGGAGCAAGTCCCGAAATCAATGGTTGGCCACATTGGAGCTTAATACTAGGTTTTTCCATCTGAAGACTCTCATTCTAAGATGCAAAAATTGCATAGAAGGTTTAAAATCAGAGGAAGGGCGATGGATGAGTAATAGAGGGGATATTGGCACTTATTTGTCCTCTAACTTTCAGACTCCTTTCTCCACCTCTTCTCCTATAATCTCAAGTGATATTAGAAATTTATTTACCCCTATAATTTCTAATGTTGATAATGCTTTTCTTTGTAGTGTGCCTGATGAGGCTGAAATCCTCAATGTCGTCCGCTCCATCGGTGCTTCTAAGGCACCTGGGTCGAATGGAATTACTGCTTTGTTCTATCAAGCCTACTGGTCTATTCTAAAGCATGATGTTGTGGCTACTGTTCAGCGATTCTTTGAGTCTGGATATCGGTTGAGATCCCTTAACCAAACTAACAAAGTGTTGATACCAAAAAAGGACAACTCCACATTAGCCTCCCTCTTTTGTCCCATAAGTTTGTTCACCATCCTTTACAAATTCATTTCTAAGATTTTTGCCACAAGACTCAAGGTCTTCCTCCCACATATTATTTCTCCCATGCAAACGGGTTTTGTCCCTAATCGCCTCATTCAAGAAAATTCAGTCCTTGCCCATGAGCTAATGCATACCATCTGTAATAAGAAAGGAAATGGAGGCTTCATGGCTCTTAAAACTGACACGGAAAAGGCTTATGACCAGGTGGAATGGTCATTCCTTTTTGAGATTTTGTGTTTTTTTTTTGCTTTTTCGGAGACTTGGATCCAATTGATTCACCAATGTGTTTCCACGGTTTCTTAGTCGATCCTTTTAAATAGTTCCCCATTTTGTTTCTTTACTCCTCAACAGGGGCTCCTCAAATCGCAGACGACCTCATTATGTTAAGCAAAGCTCGAATGGAGGATGCGGCAAAAATTAAAGATTGTTTGTAATACTATGCCGATTGGTCGGGTCAGCACATCAACTATGCCAAATCCGGTGCCCTTTTCAGTTCCAACTTGGAGCCACAAGTGAGGTCCTCCATTTGTCAAGAAATTCGTATACGTCAAGCTGATCATGGTGGCAACTATTTGGGCTTGCCACTGCATATCTTGAGGTGAAGGAAATTAGCATTCAATGAGGTGAAAGACAGAATTTCAAAGAAGCTTGATGGCTGGAAAGTGAAATGTTTATCAGAAGATGGCTGGCTAACTTTGATTAAAGATGTGGTTGCAACCATACCATCCTACTCCATGTCAACCTTCCTTCTTCCTAAAGGATGGTGTAAGGACCTCGACCGACATTTCAAGACTTTTTTTAGGGATTCCAGAACAACAGAAAGGGTTCTCACCCCTTGCTTGGTCCTCTATTTGCCAACCAAAGGTGATGGGTGGCCTGGGACTCTAGTGCATGTATGATTTCAACAGAGCCCTTATTCTCAAACTCAGATGGTACAAGATGGCTAGACCCGAAGCTCTTTGGGTTAAGACTCTCTCTGTGAGATACTTAAAGCATTCTATTTTGCTTGAAGCTACCAAACCGGCCTTTAGCTCCTAGTTGTGGCAAGATCAAAACGTCAACGTATACTATAAGCATCTGGACATGATGAAAACGTCAACGTATCCGTTTTGAAAGTCAAAATAGCATTTAAACCGATTTGGATACCCGTCCCAACGCTAAAACGATAAAAAATATTTAAATTTAACATTAAAGCGTCCAGACTGCCTTGAAAGAGAGTTCGGACATGATCAAAATGACAATGTATACCACCGAAACACTACAACAACAGTCTGAACACCCAAAAACTTGTCCGGAGGACAAAATAATGAGTCTGAACGCTGTGTGAATGATGACCGAGTTAACTCAGCCATGACAGCGTCCCTCCACCTCCCCACTCGCCCAAAAATTCTACCAAAACACAAACTAAAACACTTAAGACAAATCCAACACTTAACACAATCAATTTCTACGTAAAAATCAATAAAAAAACACAATCTACTATACAAAAGATAGAATTGAAATTCTATACATAAAACTATAAAAAAGAAGTTTTCACCATTAAAATCTTTTTAAAAATTAATAAAACATACCTAGATGTAATTAGACACACGAGAGAGTGATATTACGTCGAGATTCGTGAAGAAAAAACTTGAGTTTTGAGAGTTTTTTTAGGGAAAATGTTCGGTGTTCGTGAAAATGTCGAATTGTTCGTCTTTTCAAAATACGTCGATAGCGTCCGAACTGCATTCTGCACACGTGGCCAAATTATCGTACTTTGTATTAAATGCTAAACTTTAAATCGTTTAAAATCGTTCGGCACAATAAACACGTCCGGACGTTTTATCAAGGCGTGCGAACGTCTAGTCCGGACGTTGAAATTAATTGACGCGACTTGGAAGCTCATGTTTCGCTGAATAAACGGCGAATCTCGTCCGGATTTCTGTAACAAGTTCAGACTGGTACAACCGTTTTCAAATTTTGTATAAAGAAAACACGTGTACGCCATGAGACGGTTACGTGAACGTCCGGACTGTCTCAAACACCGTTCCAACGGGTACCTAATTTACTTTCAGTTGCGATGCAGGAGTCCGGACGCGCATGTAAAGAGTCCGAACGGATAACATATTTATTTCACAGTTTAAATTCACTCAATTTACTTTATTTCACATAATCTAATTTATTTAAATGAGTTAATTTAAGTAAATAATTTAATGGGGTAAACTCATAGTTAGCCCCTATGTTTGGGCAAAAATCATAGTTAGCCCCATATTTTTGAATCCAACAATTTGATACCCATAACTTTCAAAACCTATCAATCTTCGCCCCCGTCTAAATCAGACGTTAAATCAGACGAAAAACATGAAAAATGACCAAAATGCCCCACCAAAATAAAATTACTAAAAAAATAAAAAAATTCATTAAAAATAAAAAATGATATTTTTTTCAAAAATTAATATTTTTTAAATAAAACTATATTGAAACTCTATTTCAATAATTTATTTATTTTAATTTATTTCTTAAATTTATATTTTATTTTATTTTATTTTAAATTTTAGCTTTGGAGGGGCATTTCGGTCATTTTGCATGAATTTCCGTCGGACTTAACACCTGATTTTGACGGGGGGCTAAGTTTGATAGGTTGTGAAAGTTATGGGTATCAAATTGTTGGATTCAAAAATATGGGGCTAACTATGATTTTTGCCCAAACATAGGGGGCTAACTGTGACTTTACCCCTAATTTAATTTATTTCATTTAATTCAATGTAATTTGGCACAAATATTTAGTCATAATTAGTCATATTTTTGTATTAAATATCAATTATAACTAATCATCAATTTAATTATAACTACTCATTTAATTTTACTAATTATCCGTTTAAACTGTAATAAATTTAATATAATGAAAAAACATAATTAATATAAAATATCAACAATAATCCAAATATCGAATGAAAAACACAATCGTAATGTCTATTACAAATCGAAAACGGTCCTTAAAACGATAAATAAATAACTAAGTTTAAAGCAGAAACAGAAGACTAGTTCATATCACAAGCTGCGACTGGCTCGCCCAAATCTTGTCCGAGGGCATCACGAACATGCGCCAAATGCTCCTCCATATTATCCATTCGTCTGACGAGTGACTGTAGCTGTACCAGAACGGTATGGACAGACTGGGACAATTGAGACAATTGTTCTCTCATCCTTATTAGTTCCCTCCGCATAATATTCAGCTCTTCCGTTATAGCCATTTCCATCAGAGCAAGTTTAGTCTCCAGATCGGTAAAGCCGCATTGGAGCTTCATGTACAACGAATGCGTCGGCTGTACGATCGCCCGAATACTTTCGTTTAACTCCGCTAAATAGGCATCTACCCAGGCTGGTCGCTTTGTTTGTCCCCTGACATTGGTGATACTTCTCCCAGAGCGTTCCATGGTCAACCTAGCAAAATCGTCTGAACATGAGTATAAACCGTTCCACGAACGTCAAACTGTGTCGTTTAAATTTTAGAACGTCCGAACCTAATAAACACCATCCGAACATAAAATAGCAGTCTTGACGGTTTATAACCAGTCCGGGCGTCGTGAAAAGACGTTCGAACGTGGTTCTACGAACACCAGCCAAACAACCTAATTTCATAAATTAAAACAACACAACAAACTAAACAAGCAACGGTATTTAATCGAAATACATAAAATTTATGAAGAATGTTTTACCTCAAGTTCTTTGAGAGATCTTGAATGGACAGTGAAAATGTGCCGAAGAAAAGTCTGAGAGAATGAGTGAGTTTGAGATTTTGACAAAGTCTAGCGGTTTAATGTGGCCCGTGACCGCCCGAACGTGTTATATCAAATTTAACACGTGGCCCTATCAAATTTAATGTTTCATTAAATATGCCCGATTCGAAATGGTTCTAGAACTTATATGGTTCAGACGTTATTTCTTTGTCCGGACTGTATCGATGTCACGTGTCAGAAGTTTTGCGACGTGGAAGCACACGATTCGCGGAAGAAGCATTTATAATTGTGCGGACCTTTTTTTTACCGTCCGGACTTGGGTATTTTTTCCGTTGAAATGTGGTTGATAACGTCCGGACTGAATAGAGTATTCATGACGATTTTTAATTTGTCACTCTAGCCTGGCTATTACTATTCGTTAGGTAATGTCCGTTCGGACTGTGTATAAACGGCGTCCGGACGGTATTGTAAAAATTGTGACGATTCTAATTGTCATTCAGTTATGACGATGTGGAATTTGTTACCCTGGAGCGAGTCTGAACGGGTATCTTGAGAGTCCGGATGTTATTTTGTTTTTGTGACGATTTTTTTCTTCACTCATTCGCGACACGTGTATGTTGTCACACCAGCAATACTTTCGAACGTGTTTGTGACCGGTCCGGACGGTTTTGGCGTTACTGGATGGTTTTGGGTGACGAAATTAATATTTTGTCAAGGAAAATTCACTTTAGGTGACAAAATTTGGTTTGACACCCAAAATTCTGTCACCTAAAGAAAAATTTCTTGTAGTGATTCCGAGGCTACCTCATTTGTAGGCCATATCAGCCTCCTCGAATGTTAATCTTGCCGATTACACCACTGTCCAAGATCAAGACAACAAACTCCAAAATGGCAACTCTGGGCCCTCTTTCAACTTGAAGAAACTTTGGTCCTTTAAATTTCAAGCTAGTCTAAAACTTCTCCTTTGGAAAATGGCAGTGGGCATTATGGCAGTAAGAGGTAAAATGCAATAAATTTAACATATATAAAGTGAAATAACCGTTGTTAAAAACTTCGTTGTCTTTTAACAAATTGAACATAAAGTGAAACAAATACTTGTATGTCATTAACATAATCCAATAGTTGTTAATCCATGTTAATCGACTTTATCTAATTCGTGCTTTCCATTAAAGAAAGATGTAAAAAAAATCGTGAGAAAATGAAAAGAGTGAATAAACCTTCTATATATACATAAGCACAAAAAAAAATTACTCGGTTAATTCAATGCCAATGTAATCATTATTGTATAGTTTAGATAACATCTACTATCATACTTATAATGAGCATATATATGTTGAATAATTAGTAATATAATACTATTTAACTAAGACATATTCTTTAACTTCAAACAATAATATAATACTACTTAATATATGATCTTAGAGACTATAAGTGTACACACATGTATTGTGACTCAATTTATTATATAATAAAACAACGCAGCTATAGGTCTGATTTCTAGCATCGTTTGACAATAAATGCAAATATAAATTAGGTATCTATAGGGGCAATCCTTGTGACCACCGATGTAGATTACACCTTTAGCAACATTTTTTTCTTTCAAAACACTGCTAAAGGTATATCTATAGCAACGCTTGTTGACGGTATAATTGCAAAAAATATCTATTTATTAATTATAAGTTATTTAATGTTAATAATTATTTTATATATTATCTTCATTCTATTGTTCTACTTGATCAATGAATTTTTTTTTTTATGTTCTCTGTTTCTTTATTTTGTGATCTGGGAAGAAGTAAATCTGGGGTTTTCATGATTTATTCTGTTGTCCTACACTTTTAGAAAAAAAAAGTGTTTGTCCTAAACTGTTTGATGGAATTCCCAACGGAGACATGCTTGTGAGTTTTTTTATCCCAATTTTGTTGTTTTTATGATTCTTGGATATAATCTAGGGGTTTTCATGATTTATTGGGTTGACCCATTATAGGAAATGGCAATGTAGGATGGAACAGAGGTGTAATTCAAGTCAGTGACTTGGAAAAGTATATGTGTGCGGACAATGGGGGAGGCATGAGCGTCACAGTCAGTAGAGATGTTGCGTCTTCGTGGGTAACCTTTAAGGTGAGATGCCTGTCCACATTGTTCTGTGCGTCTACTGTTCAATTGGGTGTGATGTATCGATGCTTACAATGAGCATATGTTTTTTAAATAATTACTAATATGATACTATTTAATTATGAAAAATTATTTAATTTCAAACAATAAATATTGTGAGATTAGCTTATGTTAATTAGCACATATCAATTATATAATAAACACATACTTTTAAATTATAAGTATTATATATTATTTCTCACAACCTATTTTAATTAAAATTATTATACTAATTATAAAAAAGAATGTACATAGCTATGTATTTATTTAATATTAAGTATAAAATTTTTTAAATAGTATTACAATTTACAACTGTTTTTAATTTACTAAAAACACATAAATACAAAATATAACTTATTATTAATTTTTTTTTAAAAACTACGAATTAAAAAAAAACAAAAGCTTTGAAATTCACCTGTCCCGTGAACTCCACCCCTTCCTTTCCCCTTCCCAATTCTTCCTCCAAATTCCCCCTTTCCTGTCTCTCTCTCTAAGTCTCCCTATCTCTAAGACTATAAGACTCTATTTGAAAAATCTCTCACTCTATCTCTTACCCTCTCGCTCTCTCTCGCCTTCTCTCGCCGCCTCAGTCTTTCTCGAGGCACCAAAGAGGCCAAAGAGACCGCAGAGCGAGCTGCGGAAAAGTTGAAGAAAGAGAGCAAGATGGGGATCAGCGGGATACTTGAGCGAGGACGAGATGTCGGACATGATGCCGTGAAGTATGTGAAATCCCTGGAGGCAATGCGTTCTTTGATGCAGAGCAAGATATATCCTGTTTATTTCAGTGCCATGGCTGCTACTATTGGGGCGACTTTGATGGGCTCGTGTTCGGCAACACAAGAAGGCTGGTGCGCCCGAGGAAGGCTTAAATTCTTCAAGCCTATTTCCTATTGCCCTCGCTTTTAATGGTTTTGGTTAATATGCTTTACTTGGAGGCACGAGCCACTAAGGTACCTTTACGCTCATTGGGCTCTTCGCTTAGAATTTTCGCTTGGGAGGGTTTTTACTTGTTTTACTCTTTAGAAATCCCTCTTGTTAGAAAAGAAAATCGGATCCAGCAAGCCCAAGTTCCTGCTGCATGAGTGTTTCTACGCCTCATTTCTTTCTGTTTTATAGGTGATGTTTGAGAGGATTAAGGTGGAGAAGGAAGAGGAAGAGAGGAACTAACTGCTGAACCTACTGCTTCAATTACAACTTCAGCTCCAACAGCTGCTCCAGAAGTGCCCCCCACTGGGAGAAGCAAATCGGGAAGTTATTAGGTTCTTTCATCTTCCAGCTGCTTGCATTTGTGTTGCCCTTAAACTTCTATTTCCAGGGTTCTGGTTCAGTTACGTCCCTACCCTAAACAGTACATAAATGGAGAAGGATTTTCTCATTTGTACACTACTACAATATGTATAACTTTGCCTTCCATTGAGCTCCAGTGATAATGATCCATGTGCCTCATATTTGAATGGAACTTAGCCTCGATAATATTATTCAACTGTGTAAGAAAGTAAAAGTTTGACTACTGGTGCATAAAAATAGAGTTTCCCATATATTATGAATCTGTTGAACGTAGTTTGATCAGCATTATGCATCTTTATACTTCTAATGCATGAATATTTTTCTCAAGAGACTTATACTTGAATGTAATTTTTTCCTTTGAAATTTCTTACTTTCAGCCATGAAGAGATTGATGTCAGTCACCCAGAATTTTTCAGTGCAGCAAGGCTCAATCGCTATGTTCCTCCAAATAAAGAGGTGACTGTATATTGGTGCTTGTTTGGCTTTAGTTATACAATTCCTTAATTCTGCATTGGCAGTGCTAAATACCTATCATTGTAAACTTGTCTATTGCAATTTGAAAGTCTCGGTTTCAGTGATATTCAGTAGCAATTAGGATGGTCACACCATGACCTGTAAAAAAAAGGGTTTTCCATGAGACTGTCGTGTTGGGAAAAGGTGGAACAGTAGCAACTTGTTCCAAAGTTTCTTGAAGCTGTCATTTCTTCTTTTCCTTAGGTTTCCCTTACGCCTATTCGTATGGAAAAGCAGCTACCAACTTGGTTATGAAGAACTAATTACAATTTTTGGCTGTGCTAAAGAAGCACAAATTGCAAGCTTAGTCTTTATGTCCCTACAATTCTTCTCCAGTCAAATGCAGAACAATTTGTGCAACAGACATATATAATGGCAGTTCAAATTATGTTGTTTTGAAGCTGAGTTAGTCAAGTGAAGGAAGATTTGGTTCTTGAGGATTCTGTCTTCATGTGCTTGTCGAGGGAATTTTGAGGTAGTGAATTTGCTGGTCAATGGTTCTTGGGTGAGTCAGCACAAACCAATAATCACTCAGCACACAAGAATTATATCATTTACTTGAGTCCAAGTTGATCATGTTCACAATTGGAATACAGAGCCTTGTTCAATTTCTCTGTGTTTTGACGTAAGTTTTTTCATTTGGAAAGAAGGTACAAAAATTCTAGCTATTGATTAATTGGAGTGCGATGTTCAAGGACCTGGGGATGGTTTGAATGAAGTTGATAGCCTTTTGGTATTAAAATGATAAGTTAATATTGACAGAATAGAGTAATGCACCGTTCTTAATCCTTTTTGGTTTATTATGTGCTTTACATAGTTGTAGCCCTTTGAAAGTGGACTTGGGGCCACTAATTGAAGCCAACCTTCAGTTGGATACTAAAGTACTTTATTGCAATGGGCTGTATCTATGCAAGTACCTGCTCTTTAGGTAGCTCTATGAGACATGTACTTTTATCTTGTGGGTTATTTGATTTTGAGCTTTAATCTATGTTTATGATAGCTGCTGGAAGATTCTTTGGAAGAACGATTGGAAAAAATGGGGGTTTGCTTTCAGATTCTGAAAAGGCCGAAGGAGAAAGCAAAGAGGGAGAATTGGACGAGATTAAGGTAAAACGTTTTGCAAATGCCTATGTCTTCCTCTCATATCTGCAGTTTATAGTTGACTGGGATAATTTGTCTTTAACTTCTTCTTTTTCACGTATGTTGTTTCTGGTTCAGAAATGATCAGTTGAAGGAGCAAAGCAAGACATGCTAGTAAAGAAGTTAAAAAAGGAAAATGAGGAAGATTTTAATTGGTCCTTGTTTATTGTGTTGTATTTAAATATTTTAGTTGGTCCTTGCTTATTTTTATTTTATATTAGAAAATTGTTACTTTTTATATTACTTGTAGTGATTATTGTGTTTGTTGTAAAATATTATTAACCGATAATGAAATATATTTTGTTTTATTATCCTTGTTCTTTAAGTTTTTACATCTACTTAATTATAATTATTAAAATAAATTTGTATTACCAATTGAAAAAGCATGTATAGAAAAATATAAGAAAAATTAGTGGTGTTTTAAAAATGCTGGCAAATATAAAAAAAACGGAGCTGACTTAAAGCTTTGGCAGCGATTTTTTGACCTTTAGCAGCGATTTTTGACAGCTGCTAAGGGTTGGTTTTTTTTTTATATAGTGATAGCGGCGGTTGTTACGAGCTTTTATTTGGCCTATAGCAACGGTTTTAAAAACGCCAGCGCTCTTCTAAAACGTCGCTAAAAAATCACTGTTAAAAATAAGGATAAACGCCAACGTTTTTAAAACGATGCTAAAAGATGGGAAACGCTAGCGTTTTTTTAAAACGCCGCTAAAAAACCTCTGTTGAAAATAAGGACAAGCGCCAGCGTTTTTAAAAATGTTGCTAAAAAATCGGAGCTAAAAAATGGGAAACGCCAACGCTTTTTTAAACTTCCATTGAAAATAAGGATAAATGCTACTAAAAAAACCGCTACTAAAAGATAAGAAATGCCATCGCTTTTTAAAACGGCGCTAAAAAACGCGGTTGTAAGCTGGGGAGTTACCAGAGGTTTGAAAACGCCGCTAAGCTACCACTGTTAAAAGGTAGGGAATCATTAGCGTTTAGAAAAAACGCTGTTGAAAACAATCCCCGACGGAAAAAAGACAGCGGTCAAAAAACGGCGGCAAAAGTTTAGGGGCGTTTTTTGGGCTTTTGCTAACGGTTTTCCGACTGCTGTTGTATCCCCTTTTTTTGTAGTGTGAGGGGATAAAAATGTGGCATCTAACAGGGGATCATTCTCTTTTGCAATACCTAGGGTATTGCATGGCATGCCATTCGCTCAATCTTGACTATTTGTTTAAAATTTAAGGTCAAGATTTCAATATGTCATTGATCCACACCAAAATTCTTTGCCAGCTCGTAAATTCGAGTGAAACGTTAAAAAACACACACATACGCATACTAACGAAGGAGGCTAACGGTTTTTGACTTCTCTTCTTCACTGTACTTTTCTTTTCTTTTAAGCGAGAACTAGCACAATGCATATACCTTGATAGCAAACTCACTGCATGCATGATATCTGGCCTGGTTGTAGTTAAATACGTTAGACAACCTATTAGACTCCTGAACAGCCTTTCATCCACCTTTTTAGCTCCATCTTCTTTGCAAAACTTCTCCTTTTGATTCATTGGAGTTGCAGTTGGCTTGCCCTCTTCCATGTTGAATTTATTGAGGACTTCCTTTGCATATTTCTCCTGACATAGAAATATTTCATTTTGCTTTTGATATATCTGGACACCAAGGAAGAATGTCATTCTCCCAAGGTCTGTCATTTCAAAGAAATCTTTCATTTCTTCTTTAAACTTGTCAATCAACTCCTTGCTACTTCCAGTAACAAGTAAATCATCAACATACACAGATACCATAAGTATTTCATCATCAGCCTTCTTGATATATAAAGTAGATTCAGTTAGACTTTTTTCAAAGCCTAAGTTTACTAAGTGTCCATCAATTCTGCTATACCAGGACCTTGGTGCATGTTTTAAACCATACAAGGCTTTTTTTAGTCGATATACCTTCTCTTCTTGTCCTTGAAAAACAAACCCTCCAGGTTGCTTCACAAAAATTTATTCCTCCATGAATCCATTCAAAAAAGCTTACTTGACATCCATTTGGTGTATAACCCAACCCTTTTGTGCAGCAAGAGCTAGCAACATTCTTTTGGTGTCCAACCTGGCAACTGGGGCAAAAGTTTCAGAAAAATCTATCCCAAACAACTGGGCATATCCTTTAACAACTAGTTTTGCCTTGTACTTGTTTACAGAATCATTAGGATTGAGCTTGGTTCTGTAAACCCACCTGACTCCTATAGCTTTCTTGTGTTTAGGTCTGTCGACCAGCTCCCATGTCTGGTTCTTTTCAATCATCTTTAGCTCCTCCATTGCAGCTATCCACTTCTGATCAGTTGCAGTTGCTTCATACCCTGCAGGCTCCATTATAGCAACATTACACCTTTGATAAATGTCAGAGAGTGATCTAGTTCCTCTAACTGGTTCATCATCCATATCATCATTCTCCTCCTGAACCTCAAGCTTCTCGTTATTCTCCCAACTCCAGTTATCTAACACAAGGAATTGAACATCCTTACAGATGATAACTTTGTTGCTTTGTGGTAGGTATATCCTGTAGGCCTTTGAAATTGAGCTATAGCCTACAAAAATCCCAGATTGTTCTTTTTTGCCCAATTTGTCTCTCTTAGCTTGAGGGATGTAAGAGAAACATAGGCAACCAAATGTTTTCAGATCAATGAACACAATATAATACTTACTTCCATTCAATGATGGTGTTTTCATTGGTCCTCCCACATCTGTGTGTATTAAATGCAGCATCTGTGTTGCCCTCCAAGCCTTGTTTTGTTGAAAAGGAAACCTAGTTTGCTTTCCATACTGACAAGCAACACATTTAGGTGGCTCCTCCTCTAATTCAGGCAAGCCTTTCACCAGATTGTTCTTCTTCATGAAAAGTAGAGCGGCATGATGGAAATGCCCCAATCTTTTATGCCAAAGCACTGTATTGATATCTTCTTTGTGTACAACATCCTGCTCCTCTTTCATTAAATCCAAGGCAAAGCTTTTGCATTTCATTTGAACATTGAACACCTCTATGCCTTTTGTATCTTTAATCACACAATTTTTGCCTTCAAACAGTACCTTATAGCCTTTTTCCAACAATTGAGTAACACTCAAAAGCTTTGGTTAATTTCAGGAACATATAAAACATCAGACATTAATTTCAGACCTGCGTGGCCTTCAATTGCTACTGTTCCTTTGCCTTTAACTGCAATATGTGCTCCATTTCCAATTCTGACTTTAAAAATAGTGGTCTTGTCAAGCTCTCTGAAGAGCTCTCGATCATAAGTCATGTGATTTGTACAACCACTATCTATAAGCCAGCTTTATGTGGAGCTAATGGTGGCAAAGCATGATACCACAAACAACTGCTCTTCTTGAGATTGATTCTCAACAGCCTTGGCTTCTCCTTGTTGTTGTTGAGTCTTGCATATCTTTTCCATGTGCCCTAACTGACCACACTTGTGACATCTTGCATCTGCCCTCAACCAACACTTATTCGGTGGATGATTGGTCTTTTTGCAGTAGGAGCAAGGTGGAAAGACTTGAGTATTGCTGCTTTGGCTATTTTTGTTGTAGCTTGCAGAACCTCCAGGTTTGTTGTTTTTTTCTGCCTTTTTTGTTTTTGCCACCATTGTTGTTCTGTTATTTGGCTTGAAAAACACCCTCCACATATCCTTCTTGCCTCATAAGCCTCCTTTGTTCTTGTGCCTGCAGTGCGTTCAACAATTCTGCCAAGGTAATGCTTGACAGATCTTTAGAGTTTTCCAAAGATGAAATTGTAGCTTCAAACTTTTCAGGAAGTGTAACTAGGATCTTTTGAACAATGCTTGAGGTAGTTTTAGATTCTTGTCTTGTGAAATGAAAAATGATGTAACCGTGGGGATTCAATTGTTTTCCTGGTAAGCGGCTGAAGGGGTCGATTAGGTATTGGTTCTAGCAGAGATGTATCTACTTCTCCAAGGATCGAAAACTCTCTAGATGCTTTCACCTTTGATATTTGCCAAAAATAGACTCCATAGGACTATAGCAATAAGTAGAAGGTGCAATAGAATTCTGAAGATTATTTCATGTGCTCCTTTCTCACCACTATTTCATTTTCTCCGATCTTAGGAAATAAAGATACAAGAAGATGAGACATTCTCATGACCCAAAAAACAAGAAGAAATTAGCTTCTTCCCAAAGGTTTCATTAACTACTGAAGAATTGAAGCACCATTTAGAAAACAAAATTTGTGAAACCATAATAAGAGAGAGAAAAAGAGGGAGGGAAGAGAGAAAAAGGAAGACAAATGGGAAGGGAGTAGTGAGTGGAAGAAGAAGAAGACATGGCTCTCCTAAAACAATGTTTTCTCTCCTTGACAACGTACTTTTATTTGTTAGAAGGTTATTTTACTAATGGTTGATGTGTAGTATCCTAGCCTTTCGTTTCAAATAAATGATCAGGATTTAGAGAATTGTACCCTGTGCAATGACCTAGGAATTGTAGACAATCTTCATCCATCTAACAAGTGTTTGAGGACACGAAATTAGGGGTGGGAATACGTCTAAGCAGTCTTTCGTTGGACCATAGATAAGAGCATAGAGAAGGTGGTGTCCATCGTGGAGTAAAAACTAGGGCTCTAATAAATGATGTCGATCTCTCAAAAGCCCTTTTTTGGATCTAGATTCATGGCCTTCTGTTGAAAGCAATATGGAGATGAATTAGTTTTGGTTTAGTAGTGCATTAGTGAATATGTGTATTGATTTCGGGGTGATTTGGAGATGAATTAATACCTGATATATTAGTTTCAAAATCTTGAGTAGGGTCTGATTGAGTGAGATTTGAAGTTTACTAATGGTCAATCTTTTACTCATACTTTTGAGATCCATATTTTAAGTCAATTTAATTTTTTAAGCTAGTAGGATTGGTTTTCGTTAAAATTTGTAACACATGATTTTTATTCAACTAGTAGGTCGGGAATTTATCCACGAGTTTACAGTTCAATTTTGCAGACATTCTATTTTGCGGAAGCTAGTAGGACATTATATGAGCATCGTTGGATAATTGACGAAACTTAGCAACTAAGTCTTGAAAACTTAGTTGCTAAGTTAGGTAATTTTGGGAGCCTTAGAAGATGACATTTAGTAGGGCTAGAATGATGAGGAATCAAGGCTAAGAAGCACGAGGAAGCAAGGCTAGAAAGCACTAAGAAGTAAGGGTAAACCAAGGGAGCATGAAGTGCCGAACACCGGGTGAATCGACGATGACTTGCCATCGCTACCTAGGAGAATTCAGGCCACAGCCTTGCCTTGCTCATTAACTATGTTTTTCAAATGATTGGAAATATTCTTCGAATGTTCCTTGTGATTTTAAAAATTCTATGTCATTTTTATTTTGTCAAAATATGCATTATTTTTACGTGGAGGTTAATCAGGGATTAACATTGAAATCGAGGAGTTGTTTTTCTTCACAATACCTATGAGTTTCGTTAGAAAATGTCAATTGTTTTCTATCTTGAAAAATATCATTTCCATGTAAAGTTTAATGGTTAAGGTATGGATTTTCATGCCTTGAAGACGTGACAGTATTGTGCACAAGAGGATTTGTACCACATGTTGTGTGGTATCGTGGCCACTCTGTCGTACGCGGAAAGGTCCTAAATAAGGACGTATTTACCCGGGGAGTAATGACGCATGTCGTATATATCAGTCTAGCCAAGTGATTCACTCTAGGAGTGATGCAGTATTTTACTCTGGGAGTAATGATAAAAAAATGCGGAAGTACTATCGAAGAGTGGTGATTGAGATTTAAAAAGATTGTTTTTAATTTGAGTTCTTTTCCTTTATTTCATCTTCTGTTATGTTGTTGAAATGATGAGCTGGTTTCTTAAATGTCTTTTTCATGTTATATGCTACATGTCCTACTAATTAATGGCTTTACTGAGTCATTTGGACTTACAGTTGTTTGTTAAATTCGTTTAGCAGAAGTTCAGTCTTTACTAAGACTTTGACTCATGAGTTCTTGATACTAAGCTAGTAGTTGGGTCTTGGTCACGGAGAACCTAGCCATCATCGTTGATAGCGTCCATAGATGGATTGGTTCAGGATCTCCTGATTATATTTTCTAGCGATGATGAAGAGGAAGTGTATAAAAGAATAAGATCAAGACCTTTATGGATTATACTTATATAGTAGTTATTCTTCCGTGTTTTATAGATGTACATATAAGGCGGAATTGGTTCTCTTTTGTAGTATAAAGGGTCTCGATGATGTTTATTACTTATAATCTTGTTGCTTTAATGATCTTTCCACTGACCATAACCTCAGTTTGACAGCGGTGTCCATGAATAAAAAGACCTCAGTTAAACTTCCCTTAATTGACCTTTTA
Source organism: Myrica gale (assembly GCA_963930655.1). Lineage (NCBI taxonomy): Eukaryota > Viridiplantae > Streptophyta > Magnoliopsida > Fagales > Myricaceae > Myrica > Myrica gale. Next base: position 8,017,862 of record OZ005619.1, on the reverse strand, counting down.
CCCCAGACAGATAGGAACTAAAGGTGAGAAAGGAAGGAAAATAATGTCTATGAATAAAAAGAAGAAACTAGTGCTGAAAAATGGACAGTGCAAGAAGTTGTCATGAGAGTATTTCCTTAACATCCAAAATGACTGAGGAGGTGAGTCATACCATGCCCCCACCCCCTTGTCATGAGGATTATTTCTTGGAATTGCCACGTCCTAGTGAGCTGGCGGCAACCAGGGCTCTCAAGGAAATGGTGAGGGTGATAGATCCAATTCCTTCAAATGTGATGATGTAACGAGGAAGATCGGTTTTTCTTTCTTTGTATCGATTCATTCGAATGGGAACAACGGGAGGCTGATATTTTGCTGGCAGCCAAAAATAAGGTTTCACATAATATGAAAGTCAGACCATATCCTCCATCTAATTATTAAAACTCGTGGCATTAACAGGAAGCGTTTTGGGAGCAACTCAGGGTGATTGGTAGTCAAACCCAAGAACTGTGGATTTTTTTAGCTAATCTGAATGATTTGTTGAGACATGGTGACAAAAGAGGTAAAATGGTAGTGACGGTCTCATCCTCTATGGTTTAGCTCACTTTTATGGATACTTGTGCTATGGTTGATCTTGGCTTTTCTGGATGTAGGTTCACATGGTCAAATAAGAGTTTGGAGTTTGCAAACATCAGGGAATGAATAGATAGAGGAATAGAAAATCCTCAATGGAGAACAGCCTACCCCAAGGCGGAAGTCTAACACTATGATTACACACCCTCTGATCATGTTCCTATCATTTTATAGTCCATTTGAGTTTTTTCCTATTTATGCCTAGATCATAGCCCAGAACGCCAACTTTTTGGGCTTTGCAGTTTGGCCGGATTTAATATTTTATAATTTGGATGTTGGATCCACAATTCTTTTATTGTGATTGAATTCGAATTCGTAATCGTCACTTCGATCTGATTCTAGAATAAATCATTAATCTAGACAAACATACAAATTTACAATCCGAAATAAAAAACAAAGAATGAGGGAATGACAATTGACAATACAATTAAACGAGTCACAAAGAAGGAAAAAACAAAAAGAAGAATAGATTATGAGATAGTTGAATTGAATGGAAAAAAATGTTGGCCATATTGGTAAAAGACTCAAAACATCACTATATTAAATACTTGATTATGGTAGTGTAAGATTTAAGGGTAAAAAAATCATCCAGTTTCCGTTGGAATTTCCAGTACGGGTTCCGGCCTATTCCAGTACCGGAACCGGAACCGAAACTCATTTTATAAAAATTCCGGAACCGGAAATTCCAGCAGGAATCTCGGAATTTTCAAGTTCCGATATTTATTTAAAAATGTTTAACCAAGTTTTTTTTAAATAGGTGACTTGGGTTGTTTGGACCCAGGTCACAACGTCACGTGGGGAGACTGAAATGATCAGTCTCCCTTCTTCTGGACTTTTCTTCAAAGTAAAAGTCTTGCTTTTTTTTTCCCTCTTTTCCAGTTGTCCTTTCCTTTCCGATCCCTCTCACTCTTGCTCTCACTTCTTGCTTTTTTCCCCCTTTTTTCATGTTTTCCTTTCTTTTCCGATCCCTCTCACCCTCGCATGGACCATTGCCCTCAATCCTCTATCTCTCTCTGTCACTCTCTTGTCTACAGCCTCCCGCCATGCTTCTCTATCCCTTCGGCTTCACTTTGTATTGTTTCCTTTAATGGCCCAAGTTTCCTTATTCACTTGACAGTGTCATCCACTCCTCGGTGGACACCAAGATTAGAGCGGTTGACGCGTGTAAGCTAGCGTACAAAAACTTATGGCGCCACATCGGCCATCCAGAGCATTGTAACCTCCACCATCGTAAATGCGTTCGACGCCACTCTGGGCTGCCACCTCGCCCGCCGACTCGTCCAAATCAGCGTGACCAACGTGTTCTGCCTGCTTGGGGACTTCAACCTGTCGCTCCTCGACCACCTCATCGCTGGGCCTGGACTCACCTATATCGGTTACGACCGCTCGTGTGGTGTTGGTGCCTGCGTCGTAACCTTCACCGTTGGTGGCCTTAGCGCCCCAACGCGATTGTCGACACTTCCAGTGAGAGTTTGCCTGTCATTTGCATTGTCGGCGGCCCAACTGCAATGACTGTGGTACAGACCGGATTCTTCACCACACCATTAGCTTGCCTGACTTTAGCGAAGAGCTCAGATGCTTTCAGACAGTCACTCGCTATCAGGTATTTGGTTTTACTCTGATGAAGATGGAAGTAGATTCGGAGTGTGTCGTTAATAGCTGGGTAACAGAGCAAATTCTCAGATCAAGCTACGAGTGGACCTACAAGATCCACATTATACCCAGCCCAAATATTAGCTCTTCTCGTAGCGGCAGAGGCAGGTAACCTCTCTCTCTAACACATTTTGAAATTTCCGTTTTTTTTGCTGGATTTTGGATTGGTGATCGATTTTTGATTTTTTTGGATTTTGGATTCATGATCAATTCTCATTTTGAAATTTCCATTTTGGGTGCTGGTCTTTGAAATCTCTGAGATATCCTAGATATGGAACTAGAATTTCCAGATTCAATTTCCGGAAATTATGGTTTCATCCCGGAATGAAATTTTCCTTTCCGGAGAGTTAAGTCTAAGATATTCTAAGTCTAACAAGTTAACATTTAAGAACTATTAATCTAATATTATGAGCTATTTCCAGAAAAGAAAAATACTATATAATAATACCTAATTAATTATGGACCTATGGTCCAATAGAATCTATACTCCTATTTCAAACAATACGTCTCTGGACCTTGTTCTCACTTGAGTCGCTTCTTCTAATCGTCCACGTTGAGCGTCACTCTATCCACATTGGAGACCAATATACTATACATCATTTGACTAGGGTTAGTAGTCATGTCTGCAAACAAAGAGTGTTTAGAAAAAATAACATTTTCAAAAAAAATATGTATAAATTAAAATAGCAATGAAATCACCACCTTTATCCATATTATAACATCCAAAATATTTTGTCTCATCACCAATCTCAGGTTCATCAACATTCACAGATTGCAACCAATTCGGAGCACATATGAGACACACAACTATTTTCGGAGCCAAAGAGCTTTGAAAAACATCTAATACACTCTCTCGGATGGAATAGTTGTAATTGGGATGACAAGTACATCACGGGCAAGCCGAGAAAGGATAGGAAACTTTGCAGAATTCATTTTCCACTAATCTAGGCTCAACCTCCTCCATCAGATACCTATCCACCACAAACTTGCTTTCTAGGGCATTTTGTTCCGACATAAAAGAAGAAAATTCTTTCCACAACTTTTCCTCACCACCACTGCTACTAGAACCACGAACACCAATACTTGTTCTCATAGTTCCTTAACTCCTTGAAGGATTCTCACATCCAAAAACTCCATTATACACTAAAAATAATCGATCCAATGTACTTCTAACCAAATTATTCATCTCTTGATCCTCCTCCTTGTCGTCTTAGTTAACCAAAAACGCAGCCAAATCAACTTATATTGGGAATGGAGTGTTGCTGCCAGAAACAATAGTCTATTCATCTATTTTAGATTGCCCCAATATCTATTATACTTTGAATGCATCCTCTTTGCGATATCCATCAACGATGCATCCCCACTATTAACAAAATTGGCAACTTGATTGCGAATCAAGGCCAACTGCTAAAAAAAAATTACAGTACAAGTTTTTCGAAGCAAATATTTTCAATGTGACCTCATAAAACAGCCTTAAAAAACTAATAAAATGCCTCACTTACTCCCAATCATCACTAGTTGGAGGCCCTAACCCCTTCCTCCCATGTCCATCATAAGTTAAGAAATCCAAAAATTGTGATCCCTCATCCAACTCCAACATATCACCAAAAACCTCTTCATATTTCTCTGCAGCATCAAACGTAATATACGTCGAATTCCTCCTTATGGGTTCATCAAGTTGCAAGAATCCCTCTGAAGGAAGCTTCCTCTTATCCACACACATCCTAAAATAATTCAACCGTTGGGGAGATGACTTAATATACTTCACACAATTTCTCACCCTAACCATCGAGTCATCCAATTCTTTCAAACCATCTTACATGATCAAATTTAAGATATGTGCACAACATCTCATGTGTATAAACTCATACCGAAAAACAACTCCCCTATCCTACCACCCGCAAGTTCTACTTGTCTCCTCTTTACTTGGTCGATTGCAACATCATTATTGGATGCATTATCAACTATGATTGTAAGAATCTTATCAATCCCCCACCTGTACATGCAATCCTCCAACTCCTTCCCAATTGTGACCCCTTTGTGCTCCATGACTCTTTGAAATGAAAGGACCCATTTGTGCAACACCAAATTCGAATCAATAAATTGTGCAGTCACAGACATATTGTTCATATTTTGAACAAAAATGCACGTGTCAGCTGTAAAGCAAACCCTAGGACCCATTTCCAAAATGCTACTCTTCAATTTATTTTTCTCATCAAGATAAATACCCATACAATCCTTCATCACTATTTATCAAGAGGGCATCTTGAATCGGGGCTCAAGAGTATAAACAATATCCTTGAACCCATCCTTTGGTAACCACCCTAAATGGCAACTCATCGTTGATTATGAATCAAGCGATGACTCTCCTAACTTTCTTCTCATCATACACATCTATCTTCATCTCCCCCACTACATCCCCCCATTCCCTTCAACAATTTGGAATTTGCATCATGAGTGAACTTCCTTTGAGAGAATTCCAACTTACTTTGCTTCTATTGATAGGCTAAATAACCTTTTACGTGAGACCCCCTCATGCTAGAGGTCCCTTGATTCTCTTGGTGAACCCCAACAACGTGATTACAATAATTACAATGTGCCTTTGGCTTCTCCGGATTATTTTTTTCCCTTGTATAATGATACCACCTGCGAGACGATTGAGAAACTTTCCTCCTCTTTGGGAGAGGTGGTGCTAACTCATCAACATCCCCCACCCCATCCCCGACAAGTTGAGGAGTCGACTCCTCATCAGTAGCAGGAGAGGAAAACAAAATTGAAAGCACTGCAAATCCATTTAAGAAAAACAAAATTGAAAAATATTGATGAGCTTTAAAGGGATTGAAACTTTCAATTTGAAACCAACAAATTTTGAAAAATAAAAAATAATCCAAACATTAAATAGATCACAACACTCCAAATCCAAACACACTCAATCCCATCCTCCAGTCTCCTATTATCAACCCCTCATGCTCCAATCTCTAGTTCTCAACCAACTAACCAAAACATTAAATAGACTACCAAACAGTAAACAATTTCACAACACTCCAAATCCACACAAATTTAAGCCCATCCTCCAATCTCAAGATCATAACCAATTAACCAAACCATTAAATAGATCGCAAATTAACAAAATATCAAATTTCAAATTAAATAGATCTCAAATTTCCAACGCAATCAAATTTTCAACATCAATCAAATTGAAATCTGAATCAATGAAATAAACTTCATAATTATAAATCATAGATTACCTCAACGCAAAAAAAACGCCCCATAAACCAAACCACATGGTACTGCTCCACAGACCACATGGCACTACTCCACAGACCACATGGCACCTTCACTAATAAAAAAAATAAAATAAGTGAAAACAAATAATGGGTACAAATGAAACAAACATGAACAAAATAATGAAACAATTTGGTTTAAAATTAGCTCGGTGAGAGTCTTAGAGGCAGAGTCATAGCCGCTACAGAGATAGAGAGTTCGGCTGTGAGAAGCAGCAAGCGTCAAAATATTAGTGGCCTATGAGAGAAACGATGAGAGCGACTGACAGTGAAGTTGAGAAGTGCCTAAGTGGGAAGCCGCGAGAGTGAGGGTGGTGAATGACGGAGAGTTGAGAGTGAAGGGGGTGAGAGATCAATTGTGAGACTTGAGAGGTAGCGAGATCTGAGAGGCGACAAACGAGTGTTGAGAGACTGGGAGGCAGAGGAGAGGCCGAGAGGAGTGTAGAGAAGTGAGGTCACGGGCGGGGGGGGGGGGGGTGGTGTGACATAACCCAAGACCAAAACGCATGGGGTTTAATTTTATAAAACTGGGTCATTTTGGACCTAGTTTTTAAAATCTAGTACCGAAATTTCGGGCGTTGATGGCAGAATTATCGATTCTACTTACAAGGTGATATCGCCTACTGCCTCTGGCTCCAGTTCCTGGCGGTTGACAGTGCCTAGATGCGAAAGTCATTACCGGAACCGAAATTCGGGTACCGGTGAAACTTTTACCCAACCCTAGCTACTAGAGGTGAATCATACAACCATAACGCTAATTTTGAAAGTTGACTAGCCACCTAACATGAGCCAAATTCGCTCAATCATCTTATGCAATGTGATTTATAAACTAATCTCCACGATAATGGTGGAAAGATTGAAGCGAGCATTGGAGAAACTAGCCTCACAATATCAATTTGTGTTTGTTTCAGAGAGACTAACCCAAGACAACTATATTGCGGCGTAGAGATTTTTCACGGGATGGTTAACATGAGGGAAACGTGGCTTGACGGCGATAAAGACTAACATGGAGAAAACGTACGATACAGTGGAGTGGGATTGTGTACTGAAAATTCTTAAGAACTTCGGAATCGATTCCAAGTGGATAAACTAGGTTATCAATGCATCTCCACGACAAGTTTTTCAATCGTCCTCAAGAGGAATTGCCAAGGGGACCCATTATCGCAGGGTATTTTCATCTTGGTGTCAGAAATTCTATCTTTCTTGCTGCTGAAGCAAGAGAGCAGCAATTCACTGAGGGACATTAAGATTAGTAGAGGTGCCCCAATAATCATCTCTCATTTGCTATTTGCCCAAGATCTGTTAATTTTTTTCCAAAGAAGCATCTCACTTGCAGATTCTATCAAAGATGCTTAGCAAAATATACAAAATGGTCGGGTCAGAAGATTAACAAGCTAAAATCCTCATTCCACTTTAGCAACAATTATACTGGGTAGGGGACACATGATATAATGGAAAAGTTCCAGCTAAAGATACTCTTGGGAAAGGCAAAACACTTGGATCTCCATTGCTAATCCTGAGTGCGAAGCAAAGAGCTGAAAGAGATTTTTTTCAATAAGTTGTCAGGTTGGAAGGAAAAATTGTTATAGCAAGCGGGGAGGGTGACAAGGATCCAAGCTGTTGCAGCGGCGATCCCAACATATCCATTAATTTTTTCAACGTGCCAAAATCCTGGTGCATGGAGCTTGATCGTGCCTTTAAATATTTTTGATGGGTCACGACCTAAAGAAGAAGAAAAATATGCACCTAAAATCTATGCAATCTATTTGCACTCCTCGAGGGAGAGGTGGTCTTGGGATGCGACCGATGAAGGAAGTGAATAACTCGCTTGTCTCCAAATTAACCTGTAAGTTGATGAGGAAGGAAGATAATTTATGGGCCAATTTTTTGAGTAGTAAATACTTGTAGGGGAAAGATTGTAGGAGTTCAAAGGATGGCCCTGTCAGTCTTTGGTATGGTGCAGTAAATTGAAGGCTCTTCCCATCTTCTCCATTGGAGCTTGTTTCCTGGTGGGGAATGACACTACAAAAAAACTAGTCTTTAGCGGCAATCGCTAAAAACGCCGCTAAAGACATAATTTCTCTGCATTTGGGGAAAAACGCTGCTAGAAATTATCTAAAGCGGCGGTAAGCGGTTTCTCGCGGCGTTTGTCATCAAACGCCGCTAAAATTCAGACCGCGACCGTCGCTAGAGAGTCACCCACAAACGCTGCTAGAAATTCGGTACCTACAACGGCGGTCACCGTGACCGCCCCTATAAAGACCCACCTTTAGCAGTGTATGTGTCAACAAACACTGCTAAAGGTGGGTCTATAGCAGCGTTTGTTGACACAAACGCCGCTATAGGTCTAATTAAAAAAAAATATTATTTATTGATTATAAGTTAATTAATACTGGTAAATAATTATTTTATATCTAATTATATTATTTTTAATATTTAATTTGATTTTTTCATGTATTTGAAAACAATTATTTTTAAGGGACCTACTTAATAAAATATGGAATTAGAGAGTGTTATATGATATATTTTAAGGGACCTACTTAATAAAATATGAACATTGAAGTTGTTATATGATATATTTTAAATTATACCTATGGTTGTTAGAGTAACTGCATATTTATTGACTAAATCTAAGTAGTTTATAAAAATCTATTATCATACTTATAATGAGCATATATATTTTGAATAGTTAATATTATAATACCATTTAGCTGGGACACAATATTTAATTTCAAACAATAATATATTGTGAGAATAGCTTATGCAATTAAAGTACATAACTTAATATATGGTTTTAGAAGCTATGATTTAGTCATTAGGTAGGTACATACACATAAAGTACTTAGGTTAACTAGACACACACACACACAAATATATATATATAATGTATTGTGACAACAATGTTATATAAGTATATCTGCAATTTTTTTTACTACAATGTGATATGTATAAGTATATAAGTGTACCCACATGTATTGTGATTCAACTTATTAAACAGTGATATAAGAATTTTTTTAAAAATTGATAGTTATAAATATATGCATATTTTTATAAACACATTATACAAATCAAAATAAATTAAACAAAATATAAAGGAAAAGAAAAATTAGGTGAAAATTTGCGACGCGCCCTGTACTGAAAATTTGTTGTCCTCAATCTTTACCCACCGCAAGCTTCTCCTACATCCGCTTACCCTGCCTATCTCTCGTCTCTACTCCTCCTGTCGACGACAAGTTTTCGTTTTCCTTGATCCGACTTTCCACCAGCGCAATGGCGACTCTAGCGGCGACTGCAGCTATTCAAGCAGCAACTCTAACTCGGCTTGCCTCCCCTAAAACTTTGACTCAAGCCACCAGTCTAATTCATAGGTGAAGCCTTTCCGGCGCTACAGGTTAGACATTGTATTATAGTTTCTTGATGTTATATATCTTGGTTTCGCTTGATCTTCGACCACATTCACTGTAGATCAGATTCTCCAATCCTTTGATTGTTTGTTTGAATTCTTCGCATTGGAATCTTAGGTCCGGTTTGGTTGTTGAGAGAATTTTGGGGGAAAAAGAAATGAAATTAGGGTTATTTAATTCGAAATGTAGTTTAGATCCTTACTAGTGGGAACAAATCATCCGTAATCGAGCTTGATAGTTTATACTGGAAAGTTGTTTGATTTTGACTGTTCTATTCGCTCCGGTTTGTACCTGAGAAAATTGGGGAATTAAAGGAAAAGCAAATTTTTGGTCTTTTCAGGTTTTCTGGTGAAGATTATGTTCTCAATGGGGTGTTTGTAAATGAAAAATTGCTTCGATAAGGGTGGGATATAACAAATGGTGAATCATTCTTCCCTATCAGAATACAGATTGCAATTAAATTGAACTAGAAATAGCTTAGGAAAAAATTATTAGTTATTCTCATTTTAGACTACAATTGCATTTTTTTTCTTTCTCTTGACATGGAGGAAAAAAAACATTGTGCTTTACTTTTTTGAAGTCTCTCTTTGAGGGGATGTTTTTTCTTTTGATAAGCAAATTTTGTGGTACAATTTTGGTTAATATCCCCAGTGTGGAACCATTTCTGTGGGTTGTGTTATTTTGCAAACAGTTACCACAAATCACAACCTATGCTCAGACTTCAATCAAAATCTTCCTAAGCGTCTACAGAATCACTAACCTATGCTCTCACTTCCATCAAAATATTCCTAAGAGTCTACAGAATCATAAACCTATGCTCTGATACCATCTGTAACGCCCCGAGCCCAAACTCCATACGAATAAATTTTCGAATAAAATAAGACCTTTTCACCAAGGATAATCATTTATATTGGCCTCAATATTTCAAAACTAATTTTATACAACCTTAGTAAAATATCCATACACCATAAAAAAGCCCAAAAATATCAATCCGAGCCCTAAAATTTACATTAGAATATCTCATATTTCCAATATCGATGAAGATCTCTAAAAATAATACAATATCGAATTCCCCAACATTAATCTCCAAAAGTACTCTTGAAAAGCACGCATTCGAAACACAAATCTATCTGAATCTCCTCGAACTTCTCTAATTCTGCCAACTCTGAAAAATATGAGAATAAGGGGTGAGCTACGACTAGCTCAGTAAGTAGTAAGTCAATGAGGGTTGGGAAAAAAAACAATTTTATCACAATAATCGAAATCCAAAATAAAACACTGTGAGCCATACCGAATCCAAAAATACAAGTTTATAACAAAAATATCCAAGGCCGCACAATATAGGGAAATCACGAATGGTCATGCAGAACTCCAGGCCACAAAGACCTCCAAATTGGTCACACAGACCTCCAGGCCACAAAGACCTCCAAATATCAGGTCACACAGATCTCCAAATATCAGGCCACACAGACCTCTAGGCCACAAAGACCTCCAAATACCACGAGGGGTATCAAATTGGCCACACAGACCACAGAAATATATCACTAGCGCAAGGACAATTTTCACAGTATTCTCACCAAAACAAGTTATAAATATTTCAATTGAGTTTCACGAAAATCTCGACAATCTCTTTTTACCCAAAATTTGTACAGTTCCCCAAATAATATATCAAAACCATATAAAATACGGTGCAAGTTCAAAATATCATTGAAGAACCACTTACCTCGAACGTTTAATCAATTCTTAAAGCTTCTCCAATAATTGCCGAACAATCTCTCGGAAACTAGTAGCACAACCTCAATCCCAATTTTGGTCTCCAATATACATTCTCTGCAACTATTTATTAACCTTGACCTCTGCAACTCTTAAAACTCAAACATATCTCTAACCATCACTTTTAAATTCAAACATAAGATCTTTATCCATATATTTCAAATTCAAATATAAGATTAATCTTTATCCATATCTTAACCTTTAAATTCAAACTCAAGATCAAATCTTTATTCAAACCTTTAAATTCAAATACAGATCACATCTCCATATCAGCACCTTTAAATTCAAAAATACAATTCAACCTCTATCCAAAAATCAAACACAAGATTAAGCACTATCTCTTCATTTGAAATTCAAATTAATCACTTACACTTTTTTCGGGATGGGGTATTACAATCTCCCCTCCTTAAAAGAAATTTTTTCCCCGAAATTTGAGGCAACTTCCACAAAGAATAAATCCATTAACAAACTAAATCACAAATCATTCATGATTCCGCTGCGCACTCTGATCATACAAAATCACCTTACAATTTTTTCATTAACACAATTCAAGCCTAAAACACAAACTCATACAATATCCAAGCCTAAACTAAGATCAACATAAATATCCTCTAAACAAGCCCATAACTTTATCTCTTATCAAGATTTAAATCTCTTCCAAATTTAAAACTATAATCCGATTTCAATCGAAATCCTTCTGAAAATCAATAGAGTTACAACATATCACAACGTATGCTCGGACTTCAATCAAAATCTTCCCAAGAGTCTAAAGAATCACTAACCTTTGCTCTCACTTCCATCAAAATAATCCTAAGAGTCTACACAATCATAAACCTATGCTCTGATACCACCTGTAACGCCCCGGGTCCAAACTCCATACGAATAAATTTTCGTATAAAATAAAGCCTTTTCACCATGGATAATCATTTATCTAGGCCTCAATATTTCAAAAATAATTTTATACAACCTTAGTAGAATATCCATACACCACAAAAAAGCCCAAAAATATCAATCCGAGCCCTAAAATTTACATTAGTATATCTCATATTTCCAATATCGATGAAGATCTCCCAAAATAATACAATATCGAATTCTCCAACATTAATCTCCAAAAGTACTATTGAAAAACACGCCTTCGAAACACAAATCTATCTGAATCTCCTCGAACTTCTCTAATTCTGCCAACTCTGAAAAATATGAGAATAAGGGTGAGCTACGACTAGCTCAGTAAGTAGTAAGTCAATGAGGGTTGGGAAAAAAACAATTTTATCACAATAACCGAAATCCAAAATAAAACACCGTGAGCCATACCGAATCCAAAAATACAAGTTTATAATAAAGATATCCATGGCCGCGCAATATAGGGAAATCACGAATGGTCACACAGACTTTGTGAGATCCCGAATTTACTTATGTCGTTGTAAAGGAGAGAGATTTTGCTATGATTTTCCTCAGGATGTAGGTATGTTTTAATTGGTGATTTTTGAGGTAAGTGTCGACACATTGGAGCATAGTGTCGACACATTAAACTAACACCCGAAAGTTTACCTTTTCTGGAGCCCTAAGTGTTAGAGATAGGTTCAGATCTGGAGAAAAATAGGCAAGAGGACCAATAATATACACTAGGTGTTTGGTTAAAAGCCCAAGAGAAATGGGTAAACGCAATGGTGTTAACGTGATGAACATGGAACCACGGTTGGTTGTAAACCTTGAGTTGAGGTTGTAAAAATGGGAGGAAGGTAAGAGGATGGTTGCTACTAGGAAATGTTAAGTTAGCCTTGGATGTTGGTTGTGACATGTAGAGATTCGGTTTTGGTTGTTGGAAATTGGAGGGTTAGAAAGATTATTGTGATTTCTGGTAATTACATGAGCAGATTTCAGAGCTGGAATAGAGAGTGTGTTTTGATGCATTTGTAGTTATCTCTTGATATTGAGTGGATCCTAGATTGAAGGCCTAGGACATGGAAAGATTTTAAGTCATACCTTGGATGATTGTAATGTATTGATTACTCTATACGTTTAGTAAACCTATGAATTTCCTATGAATAATAATAGTACGACTCATTGTAGGTAACGAGGCGTTCGATACTCAAGCAAGCAAAGGTAAGTGAAAAACCTTTACAAAACTGGAATGATACACTGCATGAAGAATCTTTATGAATAAGCATATCAAGTATGATATCAAGCATGACACTACCAAGCACGACATGAACGCATCATGATCATTTGCATTCATTTTCCTCATGAGAAATGAGACATTTTTATGCAAATGAAATTACCATTTTTATGCTACTTTATGACAAGTTAATTAACGAACCCAAGTCGGTCGGTACCGTACCAAGTCAAGAAGGTGCATCCATACCGAAGGACGTTTACGAGAAGGGTGGATGTCACCTAGGACACCCATACCGAAGGATGCTTGCAAGAAGGATGGGTAGTCCGGGAGGTATGTGCAATCACACTGAAGGATGCTTGCAAGAAGGTGTGAGCCTCCAAGAGTCGTGTCTAGCCACTGAAGGACATTGAGAAGGTGTGCTAGCTCGACCATATGTAAGGTCCCCACGGGAAAATGGGGACAGTTCCAACGGGAACGCACAACCCTGATGCCAGGGGTAAATGGAGCTCAAGCAGCCCATAAGATTTTCCAAAGCAAGAGCTTTATAAGTACGAATGATGTTTTCAAAAGCAAGTGCATGTGCATATGCGACATGAGGCATATACATGCATCACGATTCATAATCAGGCATGCATCGCATTATGTTTACATGACTATGATTTCAAGTTCAAGTGCATGCTTACGATTTCAAACCCATGTTTTTAGCTATAATTCCTTACTGAGTCTTTCGACTCACAGTTTTAAATTGTATCATTCCAGATGATGTTCCAGGGTGGAATCTTAAGAAGAGGACCTTGAACCCTAGGAGAAGGGTTGATGAAATGTCTCTCTTGTTTGCTAACGTTAGTGAAGATTTAGCTAAATTTTTGTAAAAGCCGGCATGAGCCACCGTGATGTGGTGGTCATGGGTTTCATTTGGCTTAGTAAGTTAATGTTTTAAACTGGTTGATATTTTGAGAATATGTTTAACTACCTTGAGTTATCGATTGAAAGTATGTTCTTATGTACGTTATACGCTAGCATCATAAGGCTTCTTTTTAATGTACGTTATACGCTAGCATCATAAGGCTTCTTTTTAACATTGAAGCATCAATGTCATTTCCGCTTCAAGTATAGTAGTAAGTACGCTTGAGCGTCCCATGCCGGGAATGCTCGCGACTGTCATTAGCCTTGTTTAGCTAGCGTTCGGGGCGTGACAGTTAAGTGGTATCAGAGGAAATTTAGGAGTTTAGTGAACTTAAGATTTGCTACTCGCCTTTTTGGATTTCGAGTATGCTATATGCTAGAAGTCTCATGCATCAACTAGTTGTTAGGATACTTATGTAGTGATGGCGATATAGTGCAGGATGCCACCTAGGAAACAACCCAGGAATAGAAACACGGAGGAGGAGCCCGAAGAATCAGGATACTCTACCAATGATGTTTTAAGGCACATGGCTCAGCTCATCGTGTAACAAGTGCAGCAAGGGGCAAATGTGCAAGGGGCTCGAGATCGCCCTGAAGGATGCACCTTTGACCAGTTTAACCGCCAACACCCGCCGGTATACAACGGTAAAGGAGATGCCGTTCTAGCAGAAAACTGGCTCCTAGAGATTAAAGAGTTGCTGGAAGTCATGGGGTGTACAGACTCCCAGAGAGTGAGCTTTGCTACCTTCAAGCTACAGGGAGATGCCAAGAGGTGGTGGCTATCCAAGAAGCTCCTACTGAACCAAGAATTGGGAGAACAACCCATAATCTGGGAGAGGTTTCAACAAGAATTCCTGGACAGCTATTTTCCAAGGACGACGCGGGAAGCAAAAGCGAGAGAGTTTGCCAACTTAACTCAGGGATCAATGACTGTTGATCAATACTCTGGTCGATTCATGGAGTTGGTGAGGTTTGCTCCGTATTTAGTACCAGATGAGGAGAGGAAAGCCAGGAAGTTTGAAGAGGGACTCCATCCCCGAATCTTTGACAAAGTTATGGCCCATAACTTGAAGACGTTGGTAGAATTCATAGAGCGGGCAGTGATTGTGGAAAGAGGTCTGCAGAGGACAGCAGCATATTACGACCAGCAAAAGAGGAAGGCTTCTCCCAAGCTGGAAACGTCACAGGCACCCTGGAAGAAAAGCAAGCAGGGTTTATCACGGGGCCAGAATCAGAGACCTGGTGGAGCCCAGAACCAGAGACCTGGAGGAAGTCAGATTTCAGGAGGGAATCAATTCCCAATATGCAACAAGTGTGGCAAGAAGCATCCCGGAGAGTGTAGGCAGGGAGTATGCTTCCAGTGCGGGAAGCCAGGTCACATTGCCCGAGATTGTAGGGCAAAAAGTAATTCAAGCCAAGCATCCCAACCCGCACCGCAAGACAATTCGAGGAGGCAAGGCGGTCCAACTCAAGCAAGACTATATGCTCTGACCCCGAGGGATGCGGAGGACCAAACCAGAGTAGTAACGGGTAAGTTGCCCTTGCCACAAGGAGAAGCCCTTGTATTATTTGATTCAGGGGCCACACATTCATTCATAGCATCGGCATATTGTAAGGCAAGAGATTTAAAGCATGAACCATTAGGATGTCATGTAGTAGTATCAACACCTACTGGTGGGAGGATCAATTGCGATCGAATAGTGAAAAATTTCCCGATAGAAGTTGAGGGGCAAATTATGCCGGCTAACCTGATAGTGATGGAAATGGGAGGGTTCGACCTCATTTTAGGTATGGATTGGTTGGCAACACATGGTGCTAGCATAAAATGTTACGAGAAGAAGGTCGTGTTCCAAAAGGAGGGGAGACCGGATTGTTGTTTTGTAGGCATGAGAAAGGTGGAACGAAGACCGGCGATCATTTCAGCCATGCAAGCCAAGAAATGGTTGCAAGGAGGATGTGAGGGGTTCTTAGTTTGGGAAATGAAATACAGAGGGAGACTGCTACGGTAGAGCAAACCCCTATAGTGAACGAATTTCCTGATGTGTTTCCGGAAGAATTACCCGGATTACCTCCTGATAGAGAAGTGGAGTTTGGCATCGATTTAGAACCAGGGACAACTCCAATTTCTAAAGCACCGTATAGAATGGCACCAGCAGAGTTGAAGGAATTGAAGATTCAGCTGGAGGATCTATTGGATAAAGGGTTCATTCGACCGAGTGTGTCACCTTGGGGAGCTCCGATCTTGTTCGTGAAAAAGAAAGATGGAAGCTTCAGGATGTGCATTGATTACAGGGAGTTGAATAAGGTGACTATCAAGAATAGATACCCGTTGCCTCGCATTGATGATCTATTTGATCAATTGCAAGGGGCACAGGCATTCTCGAAGATTGATTTGAGATCGGGATATCACCAGTTGAAGGTGAAGGGGGAAGATATACCGAAGATGACATTTCGAACGCGATATGGCCATTACGAATTCGTGGTGATGCCTTTTGGGCTAACCAATGCTCCAGCCGCATTTATGGATTTGATGAATAGGGTGTTTCGGGAATTCTTAGATAAGTTTGTGGTTGTCTTTACTGATGACATACTGATTTACTCACGAAATAAGGAGGAACATGAGAAGCATTTAAGGATTGTTCTACAGATTCTTAGGGAGAAGAAGTTGTTTGCCAAGTTTTCCAAATGTGAGTTTTGGTTGGAACAAGTTCGCTTTTTGGGGCATGTAGTGTCCGGAGAAGGGATTGCCGTGGATCCCGGAAAGGTAGCTGCTATATTCAAGTGGCCGAGGCCTACGAATGTGAAGGAAGTAAGAAGTTTTCTGGGATTAGCAGGGTACTATCGGAGATTTATCAAGGGATTCTCAAAGATGGCCAAGCCTTTGACGTCTCTAACAAAGAAGAATGTCAAATTTGAATGGACTCATGAGTGTGAGTGGAGCTTCCAAGAGTTAAAGGCCAATTTAGTTACTGCTCCAGTATTAGCACTACCCTCGGAATATGGAGAGTATGAAATCTATAGCGACGCATCGAAGCAAGGTTTAGGTTGTGTTTTGATGCAAGACAAAAGGGTAATAGCTTATGCTTCTAGGCAACTGAGGCCTCACGAGATGAATTATCCCACGCATGACTTAGAGTTAGCTGCAGTAGTCTATGCGTTAAAAATATGGAGACATTATTTGTATGGGGTTAAATGTGAGATATTCACCGATCATAAAAGTCTTAAGTATTTTAACACCCAGAAAGAGCTGAACATGAGACAGCGGCGATGGTTAGAGTTGATTAAAGATTATGATTGCACAATAAGCTATCACCCTGGAAAAGCCAATGTGGTGGCCGACGCATTAAGTAGGAAGTCGGCAGAAACAAGTTCAGTAGAGGCAAGTTCAATGGAGGTGGTGCCCGAGGAAATCAGGAGAGACTTAAAAAGGGCAGAGATTGTGCTTATCATTGCCGATCAGTTTGTCTCAATTGCAGGGCTCTCGTTGCAACCTACCCTGGAGGAGCATATTCGAGAGGCCCAGAAGAATGATAAGGTGATTGAAGGGATTAGAGAGCGAATTGAGAAAAAGGAAGACCCCGACTTTGGAGATAAGGATGGGTTATTACGATATCGAGGCAGAGTTTGTGTGCCAAGTACAAGGGAGATTAAAGACTTGATTCTAGCAGAGGCTCATTCTACGCCTTATACCATCCATCCAGGAGGCACGAAGATGTATCAAGATATTAAGAAGGTCTTTTGGTGGCCTAATATGAAGCGGGAGATAGCCGAGTATGTGGCTCGATGTTTGACTTGCCAGAAGGTGAAAGCCGAGCACCAGAGGCCAGCAGGAACACTAAAGCCTCTAGAGATCCCTGAATGGAAGTGGGAAGGGATAGCCATGGATTTCGTAGTGGGGTTGCCTCGAACTACTTCGGGTTACGATGCTATATGGGTGATCGTGGACCGACTAACCAAGTCGGCACACTTCTTACCCATTAAGGTGTAGTATGCCCCGGAGAAGTTAGCGGAGATTTATCTTCAAGAGATTGTCAGATTACATGGAGTGCCCAAGAGCATAGTGTCGGATAGAGATCCGAGATTTACATCGAGATTCTGGAAACGATTGCAGGAGTCGTTGGGAACTCGATTGAATTTTAGTACCGCTTTCCACCCACAGACAGATGGGCAGTCGGAAAGGACTATACAAATTCTGGAGGATATGCTCAGGGCTTGCGTTGTGGATTTCAAAGGAGGATGGGCTCAATACTTGCCTTTAGCAGAATTCGCGTACAATAATAGTTTTCAAGCAAGTATTGGTATGGCACCCTATGAAGCCTTGTATGGGAGGAGGTGTAGATCACCTTTGTATTGGGATGAGGTAGGCGAAAGAAGGATGTTAGGGCCGGAAATAGTTTCAGAGACACGGGAAAAGATCCAAGTAATCAAAGATAGGCTTGTGACAGCCCAATGCAGGCAGAAGAGCTATGCTGATAATCGAAGAAGAGAACTTGAATTTGAGGCTGGGGGCAAAGTATTTTTGAAGATTTCTCCGAAGAAGGGGATAGCGAGATTTGGGAAGAAAGGGAAGCTCCAACCCAGATTCATAGGACCCTTTGAGATCTTAGATAGAGTTGGGCCCGTGGCGTACAGGTTGGCCCTACCCCCTTGTTTAGAGGGAGTTCACGATGTGTTTCATGTATCGCTCCTAAGGAAGTATGTAACTGACCCTACCCATGTATTAGATTATGAGCCTTTGCAGGTTAGAGAAAACCTTACGTATGTGGAAGAACCTATAAGGGTTTTGGATAGGAAGGAGCAGCAACTGAGGACCAAAACCATACCTCTTGTTAAGATCTTGTGGAGAAACCACGGAGTAGAAGAGGCCTCATGGGAGTTAGAAAGTGAAATGTACTCAAAATACCCCCACTTACGGGAAGGACAAAGTTAATAAGGATAATGTTAGAATTTTGATATGACTTGCCTGATCTATTTTTCTTTTCATTGATACCTTTATGTTGTCTCACTATACATATGAGCTATAGTGCTATGTTGAAGTATATAGAGGCATATATGTGTGTATTATGATAACGTTAGTAGTGGGGCCAGTTCGAGTGTTCACTCGTCCTAGACCTCCGCCATCAGGACAAATTTCTGGTAAGGAAGATCGAATTCCGAGGAAGGAATTTTATAAGGAGGGGAGGATGTGAGATCCCGAATTTACTTATGTCGTTGTAAAGGAGAGAGATTTTGCTATGATTTTCCTCAGGATGTAGGTATGTTTTAATTGGTGATTTTTGAGGTAAGTGTCGACACATTGGAGCATAGTGTCGACACATTAAACTAACACCCGAAAGTTTACCTTTTCTGGAGCCCAAAGTGAATTTTGACTAAGTGTTGTAAGTGTCGACACCTTGAGTGATAGTGTCGACACATTAGACCGATACCCGAATGTTTATATTTTTCCAGAACTAAAGTGATTTTTACCAAGTGATGGAAGTGTCGACACCTTGAGTGATGGTGTCGACACATCCAACTGAAACCCGAGAGTTCGCCTTTTTCCAGAACTCCCGTGAATTTTGACCAAGTGATGGAAGTGTCGACACCTTGAGTGATGGTGTCGACACATCTAACTGAAACCCGAGAGTTTTACATTTTTCCCACTTTGGCTAAGTGTTGGAAGTGTCGACACCTTGAGTGATGGTGTCGACACATCTTACTAAATGTGTTGTAAGTGTCGATGTGAGACCCCGATTTTCTCCTACGTAATTGCTTATGTATTATTTTATTTTTCCAATGTAATAGTTTTTATTTCTTAATGGGGCTATGTTTTGGCCAATGTGTGGCCTAATTTTTATGTTATGGTATTTCGATTAAAATGGGATTTTATTTCATAAAATCTCTTTAAATAATTTTAATGTCATTTTATGCAAGTATAAATTATATTATATTAAGAGCCGAAATTTGCAAGTTCCTCTTTTACAAATTGATATTTTTTCATTTACCTAATATGATTCATGGACCATATAATTTGAATTATGCTTTAATAATTTCCTTGTATAAGCCGAAATTATTAATAGATTAAATAATGAAATTCTTTTGTATACATGGATTAAATATTGTATGTGACATGTAATATTATGATGTGTTCTATATTATTAATAGAATTTCCATATGAATATTCAATGATAAGCTATGTAGTTATGTGATAAGTTTAGAAATGATTTAATTGATAAGCACACTTGCTTATCATAGTGATAAGCAAGCATGATAAGTTAGGAAACTTTTAGAGTGATAAGGCCTTGTGATTATTGTAGAGATAGGCTAAGGCCCTTATCACATGATAAGATATCATACTTGTAAGGTGATAAGCTATTGGAATGGATAGATAAGCAAGAGAGCTTATGAAGTGATAAGTTAGGTGAGAATGAAACTAAGTTGAAAGTTGGTTGCCATTTAATGTGGAAGTAACTAGGTTGGTTGAAAAGCAACCAAACTAAGCAAAGGAGGGCTTTTACGTGAAAGGCAAGGAGGAGAAAATTGAAAGCCAAAGTGAGGTGCCATGTGATGTGTAAGAGATGTGTAAGAAGGTGTAAGTGTGTAAGAATTGATAAGACAAAGCATTGAAGTAAAAAGAGAAGAGAAAAGCAAAGAGAAGGAGTGATGGTCGATGGACTCATGGGAGGAGAGAGAGTGATGTAATTCAAATACAAGCTTGGCTAAGGGGACAAGATTTGATGGGGAGAAAAGATGAAAGAAAGAGAGAGAGAAGGATGTGGACATAGCCTTGGTCGGCCAACTCCTCCATTCATCCCCCTCTCCCTCTTTCAAATTCTCTCATGTCCATTAACTCTCTCAACCCTATGTCATAGCCTTAGGGTTGCATTGGGAGACTCAATCTCACACAAACCCCTTGCAAATGCCATGACCGAACCCCTCATTTCACTCAACTCTCTCCCATTCCAAGCCTTGGCCGAATATTGCAAACCTCTCCATTCTCTCCCATTTTCAAGCCTTGACCGAACCTCACACTCAAGAGTTCAAGGTTTGTTCATTTCATCTTGCATCTAAACCACTTCCATCTAGCTTGCCAAAACCCATTCCAAAAGCCAAGTAAATCTCTCTTGTTGTAGACAAAAATCCTTCCTTGAAAACCTAGCCATTTGACACCATTTTTCTTCAAGCTTACCATGTCCTCTTCACCACCATAGAGCTTCCTTTAAACCAAGCTTGGACATTCCTAAGGAGGGTGGACCGAATCTTTGAAGGAGGAAAAGGGATAGGAAGAATTGGTAAAGAGTGAAGGTAAGATTAGTTTCATTGATGTTCTTGTCTTAAGCATCACAAGTACTAACCATAGATGCTTTATTTTCTAGGTGCTCAAGCTTGGATAAACAACAAGGTAAGACCAAATGTGATGATATTGGTTTAGCATAAGTGGCCGAATGGTTCATGTATAGATCTTGAAGTGTTGGTTTGTTAAATGCCTTGATGTTGTTAGATCTTGGATGCTTAGGAACCCTAGGTTGCTTACATGCTAGATCTAACCATGGAAGCCCTAGATCTAAGGTTGTATGTGAAGAAAAATGTAAATGGAGAACAATGCAAGCTAAAGGAAGTTAGATCTAAGTTTTGATATGTTGGGTTGATGAAAAATGATACCTTTGTTTAGATCTATGGATATTAGTGTGAGTAAAGAGTAGATCTATTGTTGATAGAATTATTTGATTAAGTGCATGCATGCTAGTTAGGTCACAAATGCAAAGGATATGCATGATATGATTTTTAGCATAAAAAGGTAACATTTGGGGTATGGCCGAAAATGAGCTATGTGGATTTTCATGTATAGTTTTGAATATGTGTAGATCTGGACATTGGCCTTAACATGTGCAAGATTTATGACCTTAATGCATAGTAGATGATTATGTTAAGTATTGGAAGCATGCATATTGAAGGAAATAAAAGAAAACTAATCATTTGGGTAAAAACATGTGTTGGCCGAATGCCATGAGTATGATGTATGGTGTTGGTGCTTTGATTTATAGATATTAGGTTGTGAAATTGTTGATTGGAGGATGGGATCACCCTTGGAGAAAAAGTTGTGATTTAATTGGTGCATAAATGGTAGTGGCCGAAAGTTGCAAGAAAAGTTAACCCTAAGTGCAATTCATGATTTATGTATTTTCATTGTTGTGTTGGATAAGAAAATTAGAGTTAGGCTAGTTGGAATAATATTATAGAGCCATGATCCTTATTAAATATTATTGGAACCCTAGTTAAGTTTTACTCGGGTTTTATTTGAGGTTTAAAGTCTAAGTTAAGATTTAATCATGAATAATTTATTAATAGTTAGAAATAAGGTTTTAATGTAGTACGTGTAATAAAAGAGACTTAGGTTTAATTCTAAACCTATGAGTATTATTTAACCCTAATCGAGGCATGTACATGGATAAATGTATTTTTATTTCAATAAAAATATTAATGATTTAATAAGCTAAGTTTTGAGTATTTGTTAAGGAAAAGAATAAAATAATTATTTTGTAATTAAATGAATTTCAGCGATATGTATATATATATATATATATATCTTCGATTGATGACTGATTTTCAAAAAAGAAATGATTTCATAATTCTTAAAGTCTAAAAGAATATTTGAATCGCTTGTAGGCGATCCACGTGTCTGTATACACGAACAAGGAGACCAAGAGTAAGTGGATACTGTAAGTGGACAGTAAGTATTCTTTTTCAAAACTGAAATGACACACTGCATCGTTTCATGAATAAGCATGAATTTTAAGAAAGCATGACATGATATGAATTTCATGAACAAGCATGAATTTTAAGCAAGTATGAATTTTAAGCAAGCATGACATGACATGTGCATTGCATGAATTTTTCAAGAAGAAAATTATGCAATGATTTTTATGGAAAGAATATGAGAAGTTTTATGAAACGATAAGTTAAGATTAAGGGCACCGGTCGGTACCGTACCATCAAGTTGGACTCCCATACCGAAGGACATTTATGAGAAGGATGGGTGAATCCAAGAGGCTGTGCAAGCCACACTGAAGGACATTGAGAAGGTGTGGTGCCTCCAAGGGTCGTGTCTAGCC
This sequence comes from Myrica gale, assembly GCA_963930655.1. Classification (NCBI taxonomy): domain Eukaryota; kingdom Viridiplantae; phylum Streptophyta; class Magnoliopsida; order Fagales; family Myricaceae; genus Myrica; species Myrica gale. The sequence continues at coordinate 7,995,025 of OZ005619.1, read as the reverse complement.
ATCAGGCCTGGGGCCACTTCAAGGGCTAGCTCGACCAGATGTTAGGGTCTCCAAGGGAATTCGGGGACGGTTCCGAAGGGAAAACACAACCCTGACTTCAGGGGTCAAATGGAGCGAGCTCACAAGTAGAAGACATGAAATAATTATGATAAGGCCAACAAGGGCACAAGTATGAATAAGTGATTTTTAAGGGCCACAGGCCAGTTTTACAAGCAAGTATGAAATGAATGGTTTTCAAGGGCCTGGGGCCGAAAACACTAAACAAGAGCATATGCATAATTCATGAGCACGCATATGCATCAATTATCAAGTTTTCTTTCTTTCATGATTAAGCGGGCATAAGTCAAGAGCATGATTTTAAGTTTTATGTTTTTCCCTTACTGAGTCTTTTTGACTCACGTTTTTTTAAAATTGTGTCATTCCAGATGTATCAGGTGAAGAGAGTCAGGAGGACTACCTGACCTAGATGCCCAAGATATTATGTTTCGCATTTTGTTGATAGTGACACGAGCGTCACTAATTGGGTTCTAATATGTTAATTATATGTTTTGTATGAACTTAATGAGAACCCTGTTTATGTAAGAATTTGCTCGAACCCCTCGCGATCCTGTACGTTTCCGCCGTAATCAAGTAAGAAAATAAGTAAGAACGCTGGAGCCATCCGGGGGATAGCTCGCGGCTGTCACGGTCCCTGCGGGATGCCGTTCGGGGCGTGACAGTCGACACCTTGAGTGATGGTGTTGACACATATAACTACATTCCGAAATTTTACCGGATTGAAAATACGTGAGTTGGAATTCATGAAGAAGGGGGAGGGCAACCTTGTCTTTTCCCCAACCATTTTCACGCCTATTACTCTCCCCCCCTTTGCCGAACACTTCATTTTTCCCCTCTCTCTTCAGCCTTTTCGTTTTCCCTTGCCCTAAATCACCCACCCGAAGAAGGAAGAAGGAGAAGAAGGAGAAGGAGAAAGGAGAAGAAAAGAAGGAGGAAGAGGAGAGAAGCAAGGTACAAATCCTTGCTGGCCAAAAATCATCCTACTCTCTCTCTCTCTCTCTCTCAATTTCCTTATTGTTTTCTCTTGTGGGTTGGTTGTGGGTTGTTGATTGGTTGTGGTTTGGCGGTGTTCTTGTTTTCTCTTGTTGATTGGTTGTGGTTGATGGTGGGTTGTCTAAGTAGTTTTTCTCCTCGTGATTCATGGATGTTTAGTGTGGATCTATGCATGTTCAAGGTAGATCTTGTAAGTGTTTAAGTGTAGCATAGATTTTTACATGAGAACATGGGAACAAAATGGCTAGATCTGAAATGAGGGTTCAAGAGAAATTGGTTATGTGCTCTAGGTGTTTGATAAAAGGCCTAAGAGGGTATTGAAACCTAAGTTGAGCAAGTATGGCCGAATCTAGGGGTTGATGCATTAGATTGTGTATGTATGCTAGTGATATTGAGAACCACAAAGCCCTAAGTGTTAGAGATAGGTTCAGATCTGGAGAAAAATAGGCAAGAGGACCAATAATATACACTACGTGTTTGGTTAAAAGCCCAAGAGAAATGGGTAAACGCAATGGTGTTAACGTGATGAACATGGAACCACGGTTGGTTGTAAAAATGGGAGGAAGGTAAGAGGATGGTTGCTACTAGGAAATGTTAAGTTAGCCTTGGATGTTGGTTGTGACATGTAGAGATTCGGTTTTGGTTGTTGGAAATTGGAGGGCTAGAAAGATTATTGTGATTTCTGGTAATTACATAAGCAGATTTCAGAGCTGGAATAGAGAGTGTGTTTTGATGCATTTGTAGTTATCTCTTGATATTGAGTGGATCCTAGATTGAAGGCCTAGGACATGGAAAGATTTTAAGTCATACCTTGGATGATTGTAATGTATTGATTACTCTATACGTTTAGTAAACCTATGAATTTCCTATGAATAATAATAGTACGACTCATTGTAGGTAACGAGGCGTTCGATACTCAAGCAAGCAAAGGTAAGTGAAAAACCTTTACAAAACTGGAATGATACACTGCATGAAGAATGTTTATGAATAAGCATATCAAGTATGATATCAAGCATGACACTACCAAGCACGACATGAACGCATCATGATCATTTGCATTCATTTTCCTCATGAGAAATGAGACATTTTTATGCAAATGAAAGTACCATTTTTATTCTACTTTATGACAAGTTAATTAACGAACCCAAGTCGGTCGGTACCGTACCAAGTCAAGAAGGTGCATCCATACCGAAGGACGTTTACGAGAAGGGTGGATGTCACCTAGGACACCCATACCGAAGGATGCTTGCAAGAAGGATGGGTAGTCCTGGAGGTATGTGCAATCACACTGAAGGATGCTTGCAAGAAGGTGTGAGCCTCCAAGAGTCGTGTCTAGCCACTGAAGGACATTGAGAAGGTGTGCTAGCTCGACCATATGTAAGGTCCCCAAGGGAAAAGGGGGACAGTTCCAACGGGAACGCACAACCCTGATGCCAGGGGTAAATGGAGCTCAAGTAGCCCATAAGATTTTCCAAAGCAAGAGCTTTATAAGTACGAATGATGTTTTCAAAAGCAAGTGCATGTGCATATGCGACATGAGGCATATACATGCATCACGATTCATAATCAGGCATGCATCGCATTATGTTTACATGACTATGATTTCAAGTTCAAGTGCATGCTTATGATTTCAAACCCATGTTTTTAGCTATAATTCCTTACTGAGTCTTTCGACTCACAGTTTTAAATTGTATCATTCCAGATGATGTTCCAGGGGTGGAATCTTAAGAAGAGGACCTTGAACCCTAGGAGAAGGGTTGATGAAATGTCTCTCTTGTATGCTAACGTTAGAGAAGATTTAGCTAAATTTTTGTAAAAGCCGGCATGAGCCACCGTGATGTGGTGGTCATGGGTTTCAATTGGCTTAGTAAGTTAATGTTTTAAACTGGTTGATATTTTGAGAATATGTTTAACTACCTTGAGTTATCGATGGAAAGTATGTTCTTGTGTACGTTATACGCTAGCATCATAAGGCTTCTTTTTAACATTGAAGCATCAATGTCATTTCCGCTGCAAGTATAGTAGTAAGTACGCTTGAGCGTCCCATGCCGGGAATGCTCGCGGCTGTCATTAGCCTCGTTTAGCTAGCGTTCGGGGTGTGACAGACCTCCAGGCCACAAAAACCTCCAAACTGGTTACACAGACCTCCAGGCCACAAACACCACCAAATTGGTCACACAGACCTCCAAATATCAGGTCACACTGACCTCTAGGCCACAAAGACCTCCAAATATCACGAGGGGTATCAAATTGGCCACATAGACCACAAAGATATATCACCAGCGCAAGGACAATTTTTGTCTCCAATATACATTCTCTGCAACTATTTATTAACCTTGACCTCTGCAACTTTTAAAACTCAAACATATCTCTAACCATCACTTTTAAATTCAAACATAAGATCTTTATCCATATATTTCAAATTCAAATATAAGAATAATCTTTATCCATATCTTAACCTTTAAATTCAAACTCAAGATCAAATCTTTATTCAAACCTTTAAATTCAAATATAGATCACATCTCCATATCAGCACCTTTAAATTCAAAAATACAATTAAACCACTATCGAAAAATCAAACACAAGATTAAGCACAATCTCTTCATTTAAAATTCAAATTAATTACTTACACTTTTTTCGGGATGGGGTATTACATTCTGCATTTTATATTATCTCAATTCAGACGGTTTCATATTCTCTATCCCTTGGGCAACAGGAGCTACATTTGCAAGCCTTACTCTTGCTAAGACTATGTTGTTGTTATGTACATCCTTAAAAGAATGTATAGTTAACCTCTCTAACATATGGTATATCTTTATTTTTAAGAATGGAGCTGCCAGGAGAATTGCCACCCAATTCCAATGTGTGACATGGAAATTAGAGAAAGCATTAAGCAGCATACCATATGATCAATTTGACATCTCGGAGGAAGTTCAAGAACAGGTTGGAGTTGAAAATCTATGATGCATAATTGAAGGTTTGCATATTCAGAACAAGGGTGGTATTGTTCATTTTTTCTTATCCCGTTTCTCAATTTCAATGGCAGAGTTACCACTTGGTGAAGATGGTGTTGGTGCTGATGGTGTACTGAGCTGCTTTTTCCAATGCTAGGATTAAAGTTATTTTCATTTTATGTTATAAACTTGTGTCGACTCTTGTGTTGTAAGACTTGTAAGACATGGTTATTTAATCAATGATGAATTATATTTGTTTTATTATCCTTGTTCTTAGGTTTTTACATCAATGAATTATGATTATTAAAATAAATTTGTATTACAAATTAAAAATGAAGGTGTTTTTATAAATATAGTTGTTACTACGTTTTTCTTAAAATAAAAAAACAATAGGTCTCTAGCTGCGTTTTCTAAAACGCTGCTAAAGACCTGTAGTAGTGTTTTCCTAAAATGCTGCTAAAAAAATTAAAACAGCGTTTCGGGTCTTTATCGGTGGTCGGGACCGCGACTAATTGACCGCGGCTAAACAAACGCTGCTATAGGTCTTTTTGGCCTATAGCAGCGTTTTTTGCCTATAGCAGGGTCGCCGACCGTTACTATAGCCTTGCTTTTTTGTAGTGTGGGGAAGACATCCGGGTGCGGGATGCCCAGTGAGTTCCTTCCATTGACAAGTTTGAGCCAACCCCAATTTCTCCAAATGTCCAATTTACTACCATGAAAGTCCAAGAGCAGATCGACTACACGAGAAGATGGGGCAATACTGAGGTGAGAAATTGTTTTAACATGGAATAAGTAGAGATGATACTCAAGATAAGACTACCTATAGAACCAAGGAGGGATGAGTTTATTTTGGTGCATGACCAATCAGGAAGATTCTCGGTAAAATCTATGTACCATGAACAAGTGAAAGCGTGGCTTATTACCTTTCGGACGGAGGAGACTAGCTACTGGAAGGAGATTTGAAAAATCAAAATATATGAGAGACTAAATTTTTTGTTATGGCGTGTTCCCTATTATATTCTTTCTACAAAAGGAAAGATTGCTAACAAACTTGGTTTGGAGGAGGAAGAGGAGAACTAATGCACTGTGTGGAATGGAAACGGTGAGTAGTCGCCATCTCTTCCTCAGATTTGCGGTGAATAGAGTTGTGTGGAGGGAGTCCCAATGGCCATTGAACATCACTACGATGGAGTGTGATACAATAGCAGAATGGATCAAAATGATCATCCACCAAAAAAATGAACTGGGCATTGCAAGAATGGAAAAGCAACACTTCTAGAACTTTGTTGCCAATGCAATGGATTTTGTTTCGGCAAGTAGAAATCAGACAACTCATACAGGAGAGAATGAATGGGTAATAGAGGTGGCAAGGAGAGTCAACATTATCGGTAAATAATTTTGAAGCTTGGAGGAAACCCCCCCTCTTATTCCATGGAGGCCTCCACTGTTAGACTTATGTGCCCTCGATAACCAAATTGATTAATCCGGTCCTAATATCTCATATAGAATATAGTATGGTGGAAGAAATTAATTGTATGTAAAAAGGGCATATTTGCAATAATCTTAAATTCCAGGGGATCCTATGTCTCATGCTCTTTCTAGTGTTTTCAAAGGCCTATAAATATTATTGTTATATTCAAGGGGTTGGCCATCAGAACCTATTAGGGAAATCCCGATAACATTCTAGTGACATAAATCCCTTAGGAGGCAACACATCTGAGTTGCTGTTCAGAATTGCTGGAGCTTTGGATTGGATCGTAAAGTGGCTTAAGGTTTGTAGGTTCCTATATTCCTCACTCGTGCTCTCCCGTAGGCCACAAGCGACGCCCAGGGATGAGATCCCCGGGTTGCCCGCTTGGGCCAAACGGGTAGGGCATTTTTGCCCTACCCGGTTCATTTGTGCTGGGCTGGGTCGAATTAAAAAAAAGGAAGGGTTTTTGTCACGCCCCGAACGCAGTCCCGCAGGGACCGTGACAGCCGCGAACAATCCTAAGGAAAGCTCCAGCGAACATCCTTAAACTTACAGCGGAAAAACATAGGACCGAAAGAGAGACGGGCCAAACTCATAACATCGTAAAGGTCCTCAATAAGCATAGTATCTTATATTACACATTACATGATTAACACATAAACAAGTGACGGATCTCATCGATCAGGTCACAATAACAATACACACAACAATCTTCTTCTAAGTCAGATAGTCCTCCTGACTTCCTTCTCCTGAAGCATCTGGAATGATACAGTTTTTAAAACACGTGAGTCAAAGAGACTCAGTAAGGGAAAATCATAACTTTAAAACATGAGCTTATGACTTGAAATCATGGTTTGAAAACATGAAATTGTACTTGAATTCATAATCATGAGCTTGAAGCCATAAGCATATAACATAATGTAATTCATGCATGATCATGAATTTTGATGCACGTGTATGCCTCATGGTTGCATATGCACATGCACTTGCTCTTAAAAAATACTCTTGTACTTGTAAAGCTCTTGCTTTTGGAGTAAAACTTATTCATGTTCTTGAATTTGGCTCATGGCCCTTGAAAATCATTCATTCATAACTTGTGGGCTAACTGCGCTCCATTTAACCCCTGAAGTCAGGGTTGTGCGTTCCCATCGGAACCGTCTCCCTTACCCTTGGGGACATTTCATTTTGGTCGAGCTAGCCCGTAGTTGCCCCAGCCCTGATGGCTAGACACGACCCTTGGAGGCCCACACCTTCTCATTGTCCTTCAGTGCGGTTGCACAGCCTCTTAGGATTCACCCAACCTTCTCGCATTCGCCCTTCGGTATGGGTCTGAGACCCCGTTTATCCCTTTTGCTATTTCCTATGTATTTGTTTTAATTTAATTTATGGGGCCATATTTTTGGCCAATGTATGACCTAAGTATAATGTTTATGGTACATTAACTTATTATGGAATTTTATTCAAGAATTTTCTTTAAATAATTTCTTTTTCATTGATGAAGTTTTTAGTGCAAGTTTAAATTCTATTTTTCCTAAGAGCCGAAACTTGCTAGGTAAGTTTCTTTTATGGACTTATATTTTTCCATTTTCTTATTATATTCCATAATCCATGAGATTAAATTATGAAGAGAAATTTGATATATCATGGCCGAAAATATCTAAGTAGAAAATCATGAAATTCATGTAAGCATTTCAATATTTTTGTGTCTTTTAATAAGTAGCCTTGATCGTCATTATGTAGCCTTAATTATCATTAGTCTTAAATTATCAATGAAGATATTATATGATAAGCTACTAAATATATATGATAGCTTGAAGAGAATTTAATTGATAAGTGAGTGTGTGTATCATAGTGATAAGCTAGAGAGTTTTTTTTTAAGATGATAGGTTGTTGTGGCTATCTTAGAGATAGGCTAGAATAATTATCTTGAGATAAGTTATCATGTTGATAAGTTGATAAGTTATGGTATTGAATTAGATAAGTTAAAGTGCTTATTGGAGATAAGTTAGAATACATATATGTGTGATAAGTTAAGGTAGTTATATGATAAGAGAAGTGAAAAGTAGATAAGTGAAATCAAAAGAAAGGATAAGTGAAGTGGCAAGGTGCTTTACGTGAGACAAGAATAGAAAAGTCTAGAATTCATGTGTTGTTCACTTGAAAGCTAAAAAGCTAAAGAGTTGCTTTTCCCTTGGTGATCACGTGAAGAGCAAGAGAAGAGATAAGATGAATTAAATTGAAAACACAAGACAAGGGCTTCACGTGAATGGCTAAGCAAGAGAAGAGAAAAGTTGAATTGAATTGAAAAGACAAAGCAAGAAGACTTCACGTGAAGGGCTAAGCAAGAGGAGACAAAGGGATAAGGTGAGTTAAAGGTGAAAGGGACAACACATTGGCTTGGACATTGCCGTCCAAGTTCACCCCCCTTTTTTCCCTCTTGTCACCTCTTGTCATAATTGAGTCCAAATGTAAATTCAACTAGCCTTTCACGCACCATCACCCCTCCCACTTCCTCACATTTTCATTTGCTCATTTCCTTTGGCCGAACCACACTTCTCATTTCAACTTTCTTTCTCTCTTTTCCCTTGACAGAAACTCACTCTCTTGGTTCAAGTTTTGCTTCCTTTCTCTTGAAACCGAAACACCTCTCTATGCTCTAGTTTTGCTTCTTTTCTTTGGTGACCGAAATCTATCCTTAGCTCAGCTTATTTCTTCTCTCTTGGTGGCTGGAAATCTCTCTTCATTCAGCCATCTTCCCTTGACAGAAACTCAGCTCACTCTCTTGGCCAAGTCACTTCAAAGTTTCAAGTCTTGCCTTGTTTCTTCAAGCAACTTTCAGCTGCTGTACATTTCTCCTTTCCCCACCATAAACCTCCATCTCAGCACCTTGTAGACACTATTCTTAGCCCTTGGAACCATTCTTGAAGGTGGAACCAAAAGTTGAAGTGTAGGGGAGGATTTTGGTGAAAACCGAGTGTTCTAGTGGAAGGTAGAGGTAGATTTGATTTTCATATGTTGTTTTGCTTGAGTTCTTTATAGTTTCTGACCTTAGATGTTCTTTTATGCTAGGTGCTTTTCTTTTAGCAAACTTGTGTCCAAACATCAAGGTAAGGCCGAATATAGTTGAAGGTCCAATTTGATGATGATGGCCGAATCTTGCATATTCTATTTCTCTTTGATTGACCATTGTCCTTGTTGACATTTTTGTATGAAAATGGTAGATTTGATAGGTTGGTTGTGATGTAGTTGTTGGAGGAAGGGATAAGTTAGAGATGGAGATAGAAATAATGATTCGGTTGTGAGTTGCTTATGGAAAATGTAATGAAGTTGGTCAATGCATGTTAGTAATGTTTCGGGTATTAGCTTACACCACATTTGGCCGAGTTGCATGTTGGTTTTCTTTTAGATATCTTACTGTTAGTTTCTATAAATGTTAGATCTGGTGAATGGATGATTGAATAAGCAAAAGGTAAGTGAAATAGGCTCTGAGTGTGGAAGGAATTGCATACCAAAAAAAGAGGTAAGCTAAGTTAATTTTGACATTGATCAATGTGTTGGCCGAGATGCATGTTAGGTTTAGTATGTGAGACCCCGAAAAATCGGTACGTACTCCGTTGTAAGCTTAAGGATTTGGTGATTTGTTTTGAATTAACGGAGGTCATGGTATGATCTAAATTTAATGAGCATTATGGAATTTCAATGGATGAGGTTTAAATGTTAAGGTAGCCAACCTTAAGTTGCTGAATTTTTATTTATTTTCAATATCCTTGATTTTTTTAGAAGGATTATCTTATGGATGATGTTATTGGGCTACTAAGACTTATATGGTTGGGCTTTAGACCCAAGATATTGGGCTGCTATTGGGCTACCTATTCATGGCCGAATATAAGGGGTAAGTGGGCTTTGGAATTGTGTTATTGGGCTGCCCTGATATTTGAGATAGTGGGCCCTTTAGATTTTGATATTGGGCTGCTATAAGACTTAAAATATTAAGTGGTTATTGGGCCTTTAATTTATGATAATGGACTTTAAAATAATCATGAAAATGGGCTTTAAAGTCATGATAATGGGCTGCCTAATTATATTGGGCTTTAAACTATGATGATGGGCTGCCATTAAATTGTGTTGGGCTTTAAGGACTTAGGTCATGGGCCTAGTTTCAATGATTCATGATATCGGGCCTAACTATAAGGATTTGGTGTTATTGGGCTTGTGATTGGAATTAAGGTTTAGCCTAATAGGCCTTGAATTATGATGTTGGATTAGCTTTACTAACTTACATTAGTAATGCACGAATCCTTATTAAGCCCATTAAGTAACCATGAACCCATTTAGTTGGATTTCAACCAAGTGAACTAGACTAGTTCTAAACCAAGGGAGACAAGGGGACATGAAGTGACATTGGCTAAAAAGTAAATTGGAAGAGAAAAAGAGAAAAGCAAGGGAGGTGGAGGAGCTTCACGTATGGATCAAGTGAGGGGAGAGAGAAATCAATGACAAAAGCTCTAGGGGACAAGGATTTATATGAGAAAAAGTTGAAGTGAAAAGAGGAGAGAAGGAGAACATTGGCCGGCCAACCCCATTCATTCCCCTTTTCCCTCCTTCACACTTCTCTCATGTCATTTTCACTTTGTCTTTGTCATTGTCATAGCATTAACTCTCCTTGGGAGATTCAATTGTCTCACACTTCACACCTAGCATTTCATTTCACTCCATTTCTTCCTCACTTGGCCGAATATTGCATTTGCTCTCAACTCTCTCTATTTTTCTTCACTTGGCCGAACCACCCATCTAAGATCCAAGTTTGCTCTTTTCCTCTTGCATTCTAAATCACATTCCTCTTGCCTTCTAAATCACACTCCAAAAGCCTAAGTTTAGACCTCTTTTGTGGTGACCAAATCTCTCCTTGTGCAACCCCGTTTTCTTCCTTGAAAACCCTACTCATTAGCCTCATTTCTCTTAAAGAAGTTAGTTCATTTCCATTAGGACTAATCATTCAAGCTTACCACATTTTTCCCCACCATAGAACCCACATTAGCACCTCAAATCAAGCTTGGATATATTCTAAGGAGGGTGAACCGAAACTTGGAAGAAGGAGGAGTTTGGGTAAAAGTTTGGTGAAGGTACTCAAGCTTGGGATAATCATCAAGGTAAGGCCAATAATGTGATGTTGTGGGTTGATTATAGTGATAGCCGAATTATATGCTTATGTCCTTTTAGATCTTGTGTTGTTGATCTCTCTAATGTTAGATCTAAGTGTTTAACTATGGTCATGCATGCAAATAGGTCATAAATGCAAAGGATATGCATGTTATAATTTTTAGCATGAAAATGTGACATTTTGAGGTATGGCCGAATATGATATGCTTAGGTCTTCATGTATAATTTTGTATATGTTTAGATCTGGATATTGGCCATGTTTTGTGCAAAGATTAATGACCTAATACATGATAGATAATTAAGTTATGTAAAGGATGCATGCAAATTGAAGGAAACAAAAGAGAACATATTGGATGAAAAACATGTGTTGGCCGAATGGTATAATGTATGATATATTGTGTTGGTGTTTGGATTCTTAGATCTTAGGTTGTGAAATTGTTGAATGGAGGATGGGATTACCATTGGAGTTGAAGTTGTGATTAAAGGATGCATAAAAATTGGTGTTGGCCGAATGTCATAAGGAAGAGAAACCCTAATTGTAAATTATGATAAATAGGTTATAATTGTTGTGTTGGATACTTGAAATTGGGGATTAGGCTAATTGAAATTTTATTGTTATGATGAACACTTGGGATTAGGGTTTTGACCAATTGGAATACAAGCTTGAAGAACCATGAGCATGTAATGAAAATATTCGAAACTCTAGTTAGGATTAGTATCTCGGATTAATTAAGGTTAAGGTCTAAGTCAAGATATAATCGTGATTAAATTTATTAATGGTTTAATGTAAGGTTTTAGTAGAGCACATGTAATAATGGGAGACTTAGGTTTAATCCTAATTTATTAATTGTTGATTAAAACCCTAATCGTGAATAGATATATAAATATATTGTAATAGAGTTTAATAATTAAATAACCTAAGTTTTGAATATTAGTTAAAGAAAAGAGTAAATAGAATATTTAAATGATTAAAAGAATTTAAGTGATATATATATATATGATATCAAAGAAGTATAATATAGTTGCTATTTGGAAATACTCCGATGGACGGGAAGTACGAAGTTAAGGGATGAACAGGAAGTTCAAATTGGATTAAGAAAAATCCGGCAACTATATTATACCGTTAAATTAAGTTAAGCGCATAATTATCGCTATTCATTCCTTAGTGGATTTCACGATAGATTTCCTCGAATAGCTTAGTAGAACCGAAATGTATCGATATATTTTATCGGATGCTCAGTGTATTGAGAAGCAGATCTATTTCTTGTAGGCATCGAGCCAAGTAAGAATCGGGAAGGAATTTGCAAGGAGTACTGTAAGTGAATCTTACACTTTTATGAAAACTGGAATGATACACTGCATGTTTTATTGTGCATGGCAAGATGTTTTTAATACAAGTGACATGTATTGTGCATATAGAATGTTTCAAGCACGCATGATGTTTCGAACATGTCATAGCATGATCATTTGCACGAACGCATGAGAGACGTTTTGATGCAAATGAAATTACGATGTTTTCAAGAGTGGCATGGCATGTTCATTTCATAGAAACATGAAAAGTTGTTTTATGCAAATGAAAGAGAATTTATGTTTTGATTAAGCCCGGACGCTTTGGTCGAACCCGTACCAAGTTAAGTGAGGTTCGACATCCATGCCGAGGGACGTTGTTCGTGAAGGATGGATGGATGGACGCCCATACCGAGGGACGTTGTTCATGAAGGATGGGTTAGTCCGTGAGGTATGTGCAACCACACCGAGGAACGTTGCTCGAGAAGGTGTGGCACCTCCAAGGGTCATGTCTAGCCACTGAAGGACAAATGCGAGAAGGTGTGCTAGCTTGACCGTATGTAAGGTCTCCAAGGGAAATAGGGGACAGTTCCGATGGGAACAGCACAACCCTGACTTTAGGGGGTTAAGTGGAGCGAGCCCACAGTAAGAGATATGAAATGAATGATTTTCAAGGGCCTGAGACCAATTTCAAGAACAAGTTATGAAAGAAATGTTTTCAAGGGCCTGGGGCCAATTTCGAGATTTGAAATGCATTTGAAAAGGCCCAGAGTGGCAAGAGATTTTAGTGCATGGCATGTGCATCACGGAGCATGCATATGCATCAAGGTTTTTATGCACTATCTCATAATTTACAGTTATGCATTTCTTCTCTTGACTCTATAGTGCATCAAAGTGAGTATGTTTTAAATCTATGATTTATCAAAGTTCATGTTTTAACTGTTGTTCCTTACTGAGTCTTTCTACTCATAGTATCACGCCCCGAACGCTAGCCCGAAGGGGGTTAATGACAGCCGCGAACATCCACTCAATGAATGTTCCAGCGTGTGAGATCCCGAATTTACTTATGTCATTGTATAGGAGAGAGAGATTTTGCTATGATTTTCCTCAGGATGTAGGTATGTTTTAATTGGTGATTTTTGAGGTAAGTGTCGACACATTGGAACATAGTGTCGACACATTATACTAACACCCGAAAGTTTACCTTTTCCTGGAGACCAAAGTGAATTTTGACTAAGTGTTGTAAGTGTCGACACTTTGAGTCATAGTGTCGACACATTAGACTGGTACCCGAGCGTTTATATCTTTCCGGAACTAGAGTGATTTTTACTAAGTGTTGGAAGTGTCGACACCTTGGGTGATGGTGTCGACACATACAACTGAAACCCGAGAGTTCGCCTTTTTCCAGAACTCCCGTGGATTTTGACCAAGTGATGGAAGTGTCGACACCTTGGGTGATGGTGTCGACACATCTAATTGAAACCCGAGAGTTTACATTTTTCCCACTATGGCTAAGTGTTGGAAGTGTCGACACCTTGAGTGATGGTGTCGACACATCTTACTAAATATGTTGTAAGTGTCGACACCTTGAGTGATGGTGTCGACACATATAACTACATTCCGGAATTTTACCGGTTTGAAATACGCAAGTTGAAATTTATGAAGTAGGGGGAGGGCAAACTTGTCTTTTCCCCAAGCCCTTTTCGCATTAAACCTCCCTCTCTTTCACGAAGTCTCACATTTTCCTTTACCCCAAATCATACCTCCCATGCCCTAAGTCACCCACCCGAAAAGGAAGAAGGAAGAAGAGAAAGAAGAAGGAAGAAGGAAGAAGGAGAAGAAAAGAAGGAGGAAGAGGAGAGAAGCAAGGTAAATCCTTGCTGGCCAAAAATCGTGCTACACTCTCTCTCTCTCTCTCTATTCTCTTCTTGTTTCCTCTTGTTGGTTGGTTGTGGTTTGATGGTAGTTTGTCTAAGTAGTTTTCTCCTTGTGATTCATGGATGTTTAGTGTGGATCTATGCATGTTCAAGGTAGATCTTGTAAGTGTTTAAGTGTAGCATAGATTTTTACATGAGAACATGTGGAAAAAATGGCTAGATCTGAAATGATGGTTCAAGAGAAAGTGGTTATGTGCTCTAGGTGTTTGATAAAAGGCCTAAGAGGGGATTGAAACCTAAGTTGAGCAAGTATGGCCGAATCTAGGGTTTGATGCATTAGATAGTGTATGTATGCTAGTGATATTGAGAACCACAAAGCCCTAAGTGTTAGGGATATGTTCAGATCTGGGAAAATAGGCAAGAGGACCAATAACGCACACTGGGTGTTTGGTAAACAGCCCAAGAGAAATGGGTACATGCAATGGTGTTAACTTGATAATTATGGAACCATGATTTGGTTGTAAACTTCGAGTTGAAGTTGTAAGTGGGAGGAAGGTGAGAGTATAGTTGTTGTTATGAGATGTTAAGTTAGCCTTGGATGTTGGTTGTGACATGTAGAGATTCGGATTTTGGTTGTTGGAGATTGTTGTGATTTCTGGAGTTACATATGCAGATTTCAAGGCTTTGTTGCATTGGTGGTTATCTCTTGATATTTTAGTCCAATTTTACGGGGTTGGTCTTGGAATTTGTTTCAAGTTAAGAAAGAGAGCGTTTTAAGATAACTTGCATGTGAATTAGAGGTATGACGAATATGTTATGGTATGAAAAATTAGTGTGAGGGTCTATTAAAACAGATTCGTGTGAGTAATGTATTGATTACTATATACGTTTAGTGAACCTATGAATGACAATAGTACGGTTCATTGTAGGTAACGAGACACACGATACTCAAGCAAGCCTAAGGTAAGTGAAAATCTTTACAAACTGGAATGATACACTGCATGAAGAATATTCATGAATAAGCATATCAAGCATGACATTACCAAGCACGACATGAATGCATCATGATCATTTGCATTCATTTTCCTCATGAGAAATGAGACATTTTATGCAAATGAAAGTACCATTTTTATGCTACTTTATGACAAGTTTTATGACAAGTTAATTAACGAACCCAAGTCGGTCGGTACCGTACCAAGTCAAGAAGGTGCATCCATTTCCGAAGGACGTTTACGTGAAGGATGGATGTCACCTAGGACACCCATACCGAAGGATGCTTGTAAGAAGGATGGGTAGTCCATGAGGTAAGTGCAATCACACTGAAGGATGCTTGCAAGAAGGTGTGAACCTCAAGGGTCGTGTCTAGCCACTGAAGGACGAATGAGAGAAGGTGAGCTAGCTCGACCATATGTAAGGTCCCTAAGGGAAATAAGGGACTGTTCCTACGGGAACGCACAACCCTGATGTCAGGGGTAGGTGGAGCTCAAGTAGCCCATAAGATAAGGATTGGAAAGATTTTCCAAAAGCAAGAGACTTATAAGTAATAGTGAAGTTTTCAAGAGCAAGTGCATGTGCATATGCAATCATGAGGCATACACGTGCATCAAAATTCATGATCATGCATGAATTACATACGTTTACATGATGTTTCAAGTTAAAGCTCATGATATTTCAAGTTCAAGTACGTGAACTACATTATGTTTAAGTTCATGATTATTTTAAGTTCATGATGATTTCAAGTTCAAGTGCATGCTTACAATTTCAACCCATGTTTTAGCTATAATTCCTTACTGAGTCTTTCGACTCACAGTTTTAAATTGTATCATTCCAGATGATGTTACAGGGGTGGAATCTTAAGAAGAGGACCTTGAACCCTAGGAGAAGGGTTGATGAAATGTCTCTCTTGTTTGCTAACGTTAGGAAAGATTTAGCTAATTTTTGTAAAAGCCGGCATGAGCCACCGTGATGTGGTGGTCATGGGTTTCATTTGGCTTAGTTAGTTAATGTTTTAAACTGGTTGATATTTTGAGAATATGTTTAACAACCTTGAGTTATCAATGGAAAGTATGTTCTTATGCACGTTATACGCTAGCATTAAGGCTTCTTTTTAACATTGAAGCATCAACGTCTTTTCCGCTGCAAGTATAGTAGTAGGTACGCTGGAGCGTCCCATGCCGGGAATGCTCGCGGCTGTCATTATCCTCGTTTAGCTAGCGTTCGGGGCGTGACAGTTTAGTGGTATCAGAGGAATTTAGGAGTTTAGTGAACTTAAGATTTGCTACTCGCCTATTTGGATTTCGAGTATGCTATATGCTAGAAATCTCATGCATCAACTAGTTGTTAGGATACTTATGTAGTGATGACGATATAGTGCAGGATGCCACCTAGGAAACAACCCAGGAATAGAAACACGGAGGAGGAGCCCGAAGAATCAGGTGTCTCTACCAATGATGTTTTAAGGCACATGGCTCAGCTCATCGCTGAACAAGTGCAGCAAGGGGCAAATGTGCAAGGGGCAAATGTGCAAGGGGCTCGAGATCGCCCTGAAGGATGCACCTTTGACCAGTTTAACCGCCAACACCCGCCGGTATATAACGGTAGAGGAGATGCCGTTCTAGCAGAAAACTGGCTTCTAGAGATGAAAGAGTTGCTGGAAGTCATGGGGTGTACAGACTCCCAGAGAGTGAGCTTTGCTACCTTCAAGCTACAGGGAGATGCCAAGAGGTGGTGGCTATCCAAGAAGCTCCTACTGAGCCAAGAATTGGGAGAACAACCCATAATCTGGGAGAGGTTTCAACAAGAATTCCTGGACCGCTATTTTCCAAGGACGACGCGGGAAGCAAAAGCGAGAGAGTTTGCCAACTTAACTCAGGGATCAATGACTGTTGATCAATACTCTGGTCGATTCATGGAGTTGGTGAGGTTTGCTCCGTATTTAGTACCAGATGAGGAGAGGAAAGCCAGGAAGTTTGAAGAGGGACTTCATCCCCGAATCTTTGACAGAGTTATGGCCCATAACTTGAAGACGTTGGCAGAAGTCATAGAACGGGCAGTGATTGTGGAAAGAGGTCTGCAGAGGACAGCAGCATTTTACGACCAGCAAAAGAGGAAGGCTCCTCCCAAGCTGGAAACGTCACAGGCACCCTGGAAGAAAAGCAAGCAGGGTTTATCACGGGGCCAGAATCAGAGACCTGGTGGAGCCCAGAACCAGAGACCTGGAGGAAGTCAGATTGCAGGAGGGAATCAATTCCCAATATGCAACAAATGTGGCAAGAAGCATCCCGGAGAGTGTAGGCAGGGAGTATGCTTCCAGTGCGGGAAGCCAGGTCACATTGCCCGAGATTGTAGGGCAAAAAGTAATTCAAGCCAAGCATCCCAACCCGCACCGCAAGACAATTCGAGGAGGCAAAGCGGTCCAACTCAAGCAAGACTATATGCTCTGACCCCGAGGGATGCGGAGGACCAAACCAGAGTAGTAACGGGTAAGTTGCCCTTGCCACAGGGAGAAGCCCTTGTATTATTTGATTCAGGGGCCACACATTCATTCATAGCATCGGCATATTGTAAGGCAAGAGATTTAAAGCTTGAGCCATTAGGATGTCATGTAGTAGTATCAACACCTACTGGTGGGAGGATCAATTGCGATCGAATAGTGAAAAATTTCCCGATAGAAGTTGAGGGGCAAATTATGCCGGCTAACCTGATAGTGATGGAAATGGGAGGGTTCGACCTCATTTTAGGTATGGATTGGTTGGCAACACACGGTGCTAGCATAAAATGTTACGAGAAGAAGGTCGTGTTCCAAAAGGAGGGGAGACCGGATTGTTGTTTTGTAGGCATGAGAAAGGTGGAACGAAGACCGGCGATCATTTCAGCCATGCAAGCCAAGAAATGGTTGCAAGGAGGAAGTGAGGGGTTCTTAGTTTGGGCAAATGAAATGCAGAGAGAGACTGCTACGGTAGAGCAAACCCCTATAGTGAACGAATTTCCTGATGTGTTTCCGGAAGAATTACCCGGATTACCTCCTGATAGGGAAGTGGAGTTTGGCATCGATTTAGAACCAGGGACAACTCCAATTTCTAAAGCACCGTATAGGATGGCACCAGCAGAGTTGAAGGAATTGAAGATTCAGCTGGAGGATCTATTGGATAAAGGGTTCATTCGGCCGAGTGTGTCACCTTGGGGAGCTCCGATCTTGTTCGTAAAGAAGAAAGATGGAAGCCTCAGGATGTGCATTGATTACAGGGAGTTGAATAAGGTGACTATCAAGAATAGATACCCGTTGCCTCGCATTGATGATCTATTTGATCAATTGCAAGGGGCACAGGCATTCTCGAAGATTGATTTGAGATCGGGATATCACCAGTTGAAGGTGAAGGGGGAGGACATACCGAAGACGGCATTTCGAACGCGATATGGCCATTACGAATTTATGGTGATGCCTTTTGGGCTAACCAATGCTCCAGCCGCATTTATGGATTTGATGAATAGGGTGTTTCGGGAATTCTTAGATAAGTTTGTGGTTGTCTTTATTGATGACATACTGATTTACTCACGGAATAAGGAGGAACATGAGAAGCATTTAAGGATTGTTCTACAGATTCTTAGGGAGAAGAAGTTGTTTGCCAAGTTTTCCAAATGTGAGTTTTGGTTGGAACAAGTTCGCTTTTTGGGGCATGTAGTGTCTGGAGAAGGGATTGCCGTGGATCCCGGAAAGGTAGCTGCTATATTCAAGTGGCCGAGGCCTACGAATGTGAAGGAAGTAAGAAGTTTTCTGGGATTAGCAGGGTACTATCGGAGGTTTATCAAGGGATTCTCAAAGATGGCCAAGCCTTTGACGTCTCTAACAAAGAAGAATGTCAAATTTGAATGGACTCATGAGTGTGAGTGGAGCTTCCAAGAGTTAAAGGCCAATTTAGTTACTGCTCCAGTATTAGCACTACCCTCGGAATATGGAGAGTATGAAATCTATAGCGACGCATCGAAGCAAGGTTTAGGTTGTGTTTTGATGCAAGACAAAAGGGTAATAGCTTATGCTTCTAGGCAACTGAGGCCTCACGAGATTAATTATCCCACGCATGACTTAGAGTTAGCTGCTGTAGTCTATGCGTTAAAAATATGGAGACATTATTTGTATGGGGTTAAATGTGAGATATTCACCGATCATAAGAGTCTTAAGTATTTTAACACCCAGAAAGAGCTGAACATGAGACAGCGGCGATGGTTAGAGTTGATTAAAGATTATGATTGCACAATAAGTTATCACCCTGGAAAAGCCAATGTGGTGGCCGACGCATTAAGTAGGAAGTCGGCAGAAACAAGTTCAGTAGAGGCAAGTTCAATGGAGGTGGTGCCCGAGGAAATCAGGAGAGACTTAAAAAGGGCAGAGATTGTGCTTATCATTGTCGATCAGTTTGTCTCCATTGCAGGGCTCTCGTTGCAACCTACCCTGGAGGAGCAGATTCGAGAGGCCCAGAAGAATGATAAGGTGATTGAAGGGATTAGAGAGCGAATTGAGAAAAAGGAAGACCCCGACTTTGGAGATAAGGATGAGTTATTACGATATCGAGGCAGAATTTGTGTGCCAAGTACAAGGGAGATTAAAGACTTGATTCTAGCAGAGGCTCATTCTACGCCTTATACCATCCATCCAGGAGGCACGAAGATGTATCAAGATATTAAGAAGGTCTTTTGGTGGCCTAATATGAAGCGGGAGATAGCCGAGTATGTGGCTCGATGTTTGACTTGCCAAAAGGTGAAAGCCGAGCACCAGAGGCCAGCAGGAACACTAAAGCCTCTAGAGATCCCTGAATGGAAGTGGGAAGGGATAGCCATGGATTTCGTAGTGGGGTTGCCTCGAACTACTTCGGGTTACGATGCTATATGGGTGATCGTGGACCGACTAACCAAGTCGGCACACTTCTTACCCATTAAGGTGAAGTATGCCCCGGAGAAGTTAGCGGAGATTTATCTTCAAGAGATTGTCAGATTACATGGAGTGCCTAAGAGCATAGTGTCGGATAGAGATCCGAGATTTACATCGAGATTCTGGAAACGATTGCAGGAGTCATTGGGAACTCGGTTGAATTTTAGTACCGCTTTCCACCCACAGACAGATGGGCAGTCGGAAAGGACTATACAAATTCTGGAGGATATGCTCAGGGCTTGCGTTGTGGATTTCAAAGGAGGATGGGCTCAATACTTGCCTTTAGCGGAATTCGCGTACAATAACAGTTTTCAAGCAAGTATTGGTATGGCACCCTATGAAGCCTTGTATGGGAGGAGGTGTAGATCACCTTTGTATTGGGATGAGGTAGGCGAAAGAAGGATGTTAGGGCCGGAAATAGTTTCAGAGACACGGGAAAAGATCCAAGTAATCAAAGATAGGCTTGTGACAGCCCAATGCAGGCAGAAGAGCTATGCTGATAATCGAAGAAGAGAACTTGAATTTGAGGCTGGGAGCAGAGTATTTCTGAAGATTTCTCCGAAGAAGGGGATAACGAGATTTGGAAAAAAGGGGAAGCTCCAACCCAGATTCATAGGACCCTTTGAGATCCTAGATAGAGTTGGGCCCGTGGCGTACAGGTTGGCCCTACCCCCTTGTTTAGAGGGAGTTCACAATGTGTTTCATGTATCGCTCCTAAGGAAGTATGTAACTGACCCTACCCATGTATTAGATTATGAGCCTTTGCAGGTTAGAGAAAACCTTACGTATGTGGAAGAACCTATAAGGGTTTTGGATAGGAAGGAGCAGCAACTGAGGACCAAAACCATACCTCTTGTTAAGGTCTTGTGGAGAAACCACGGAGTAGAAGAGGCCTCATGGGAATTAGAAAGTGAAATGTACTCGAAATATCCCCACTTACGGGAAGGACAAAGTTAAGAAGGATAATGTTAGAATTTCGATATGACTTGCCTGATCTGTTTTTCTTTTCATTGATACCTTTATATTGTCTCACTATACATATGAGCTATAGTGCTATGTTGAAGTATATAAAGGCATATATATGTGTATTATGATAACGTTAGTTGTGGGGCCAGTTCGAGTATTCACCCGTCCTAGACCTCCACCATCAGGACAAATCTCTGGTAAGGAAGATCGAATTCCGAGGACGGAATTTTATAAGGAGGGGAGGATGTGAGATCCCGAATTTACTTATGTCATTGTATAGGAGAGAGAGATTTTGCTATGATTTTCCTCAGGATGTAGGTATGTTTTAATTGGTGATTTTTGAGGTAAGTGTCGACACATTGGAACATAGTGTCGACACATTATACTAACACCCGAAGGTTTACCTTTTCCTGGAGACCAAAGTGAATTTTGACTAAGTGTTGTAAGTGTCGACACTTTGAGTCATAGTGTCGACACATTAGACTGGTACCCGAGCGTTTATATCTTTCCGGAACTAGAGTGATTTTTACTAAGTGTTGGAAGTGTCGACACCTTGGGTGATGGTGTCGACACATACAACTGAAACCCGAGAGTTCGCCTTTTTCCAGAACTCCCGTGGATTTTGACCAAGTGATGGAAGTGTCGACACCTTGGGTGATGGTGTCGACACATCTAATTGAAACCCGAGAGTTTACATTTTTCCCACTATGGCTAAGTGTTGGAAGTGTCGACACCTTGAGTGATGGTGTCGACACATCTTACTAAATATGTTGTAAGTGTCGACACCTTGAGTGATGGTGTCGACACATATAACTACATTCCGGAATTTTACCGGTTTGAAATACGCAAGTTGAAATTTATGAAGTAGGGGGAGGGCAAACTTGTCTTTTCCCCAAGCCCTTTTCGCATTAAACCTCCCTCTCTTTCACGAAGTCTCACATTTTCCTTTACCCCAAATCATACCTCCCATGCCCTAAGTCACCCACCCGAAAAGGAAGAAGGAAGAAGAGAAAGAAGAAGGAAGAAGGAAGAAGGAGAAGAAAAGAAGGAGGAAGAGGAGAGAAGCAAGGTAAATCCTTGCTGGCCAAAAATCGTGCTACACTCTCTCTCTCTCTCTCTATTCTCTTCTTGTTTCCTCTTGTTGGTTGGTTGTGGTTTGATGGTAGTTTGTCTAAGTAGTTTTCTCCTTGTGATTCATGGATGTTTAGTGTGGATCTATGCATGTTCAAGGTAGATCTTGTAAGTGTTTAAGTGTAGCATAGATTTTTACATGAGAACATGTGGAAAAAATGGCTAGATCTGAAATGATGGTTCAAGAGAAAGTGGTTATGTGCTCTAGGTGTTTGATAAAAGGCCTAAGAGGGGATTGAAACCTAAGTTGAGCAAGTATGGCCGAATCTAGGGTTTGATGCATTAGATAGTGTATGTATGCTAGTGATATTGAGAACCACAAAGCCCTAAGTGTTAGGGATATGTTCAGATCTGGGAAAATAGGCAAGAGGACCAATAACGCACACTGGGTGTTTGGTAAACAGCCCAAGAGAAATGGGTACATGCAATGGTGTTAACTTGATAATTATGGAACCATGATTTGGTTGTAAACTTCGAGTTGAAGTTGTAAGTGGGAGGAAGGTGAGAGTATAGTTGTTGTTATGAGATGTTAAGTTAGCCTTGGATGTTGGTTGTGACATGTAGAGATTCGGATTTTGGTTGTTGGAGATTGTTGTGATTTCTGGAGTTACATATGCAGATTTCAAGGCTTTGTTGCATTGGTGGTTATCTCTTGATATTTTAGTCCAATTTTACGGGGTTGGTCTTGGAATTTGTTTCAAGTTAAGAAAGAGAGCGTTTTAAGATAACTTGCATGTGAATTAGAGGTATGACGAATATGTTATGGTATGAAAAATTAGTGTGAGGGTCTATTAAAACAGATTCGTGTGAGTAATGTATTGATTACTATATACGTTTAGTGAACCTATGAATGACAATAGTACGGTTCATTGTAGGTAACGAGACACACGATACTCAAGCAAGCCTAAGGTAAGTGAAAATCTTTACAAACTGGAATGATACACTGCATGAAGAATATTCATGAATAAGCATATCAAGCATGACATTACCAAGCACGACATGAATGCATCATGATCATTTGCATTCATTTTCCTCATGAGAAATGAGACATTTTATGCAAATGAAAGTACCATTTTTATGCTACTTTATGACAAGTTTTATGACAAGTTAATTAACGAACCCAAGTCGGTCGGTACCGTACCAAGTCAAGAAGGTGCATCCATTTCCGAAGGACGTTTACGTGAAGGATGGATGTCACCTAGGACACCCATACCGAAGGATGCTTGCAAGAAGGATGGGTAGTCCATGAGGTAAGTGCAATCACACTGAAGGATGCTTGCAAGAAGGTGTGAACCTCAAGGGTCGTGTCTAGCCACTGAAGGACGAATGAGAGAAGGTGAGCTAGCTCGACCATATGTAAGGTCCCTAAGGGAAATAAGGGACTGTTCCTACGGGAACGCACAACCCTGATGTCAGGGGTAGGTGGAGCTCAAGTAGCCCATAAGATAAGGATTGGAAAGATTTTCCAAAAGCAAGAGACTTATAAGTAATAGTGAAGTTTTCAAGAGCAAGTGCATGTGCATATGCAATCATGAGGCATACACGTGCATCAAAATTCATGATCATGCATGAATTACATACGTTTACATGATGTTTCAAGTTAAAGCTCATGATATTTCAAGTTCAAGTACGTGAACTACATTATGTTTAAGTTCATGATTATTTTAAGTTCATGATGATTTCAAGTTCAAGTGCATGCTTACAATTTCAACCCATGTTTTAGCTATAATTCCTTACTGAGTCTTTCGACTCACAGTTTTAAATTGTATCATTCCAGATGATGTTACAGGGGTGGAATCTTAAGAAGAGGACCTTGAACCCTAGGAGAAGGGTTGATGAAATGTCTCTCTTGTTTGCTAACGTTAGGAAAGATTTAGCTAATTTTTGTAAAAGCCGGCATGAGCCACCGTGATGTGGTGGTCATGGGTTTCATTTGGCTTAGTTAGTTAATGTTTTAAACTGGTTGATATTTTGAGAATATGTTTAACAACCTTGAGTTATCAATGGAAAGTATGTTCTTATGCACGTTATACGCTAGCATTAAGGCTTCTTTTTAACATTGAAGCATCAACGTCTTTTCCGCTGCAAGTATAGTAGTAGGTACGCTGGAGCGTCCCATGCCGGGAATGCTCGCGGCTGTCATTAGCCTCGTTTAGCTAGCGTTCGGGGCGTGACACAGCGTTTTCTCTTAATCATGTCACGGATTTTTTTTTTACAAATACATAAACACCTACAACTGAGAGAGATGGGCCAAAGAGATTTACATAAACTTCAACTTACACAATTGACTATGTCACGCCCCGAACGGCATCCCGCAGGGACCGTGACAGCCGCGAGCTATCCCCCGGATGGCTCCAGCGTTCTTACTTATATTCTTACTTGATTACGGCGGAAACGTACAGGATCGCGAGGGGTTTGAGCGAATACTTACATAATCAGGGTTCTCATTAAATTCATACAAAACAAATATTTAAACATATTAGAACCCAATTAGTGACGCTCATGTCACTGTCAACAAAATGCGAAACTTAACATCTTGGGCATCTAGGTCAGGTAGTCCTCCTGACTCTCTTCACCTGATACATCTGGAATGACACAGTTTTAAAAACGTGAGTCAAAAAGACTCAGTAAGGGAAAAACGTAAAACTTAAATCATGCTCTTGACTCATGCTTGCTTAATCATGAAAGAAAGAAAACTTGATAACTGATGCATATGCGTGCTCATGAATTATGCATATGCTCTTGCTTAGTGTTTTCGGCCCCAGGCCCTTGAAAACCACTTTCTTTCATACTTGCTTGTAAAACTGGCCCTTGGCCCTTAAAAAATCATTCGTTTCGTACTTGTGCCCTTGTTGGCCTTATCATAATTATTTCATGTCTTTTACTTGTGGGCTCGCTCCATTTGACCCCTGAAGTCAGGGTTGTGCGTTCCCTTCGGAACCGTCCCCGAATTCCCTTGGAGACCTTAACATCTGGTCGAGCTAGCCCTTGAAGTGGCCCCAGGCCTGATGGATAGACACGACCCTTGGAGGCACCACACCTTCTCACTGTCCTTCAGTGTGGCTTGCACAGCCTCTTGGATTCACCCATCCTTCTCATAAATGTCCTTCGGTATGGGAGTCCAACTTGATGGTACGGTACCGACCAGTGCCCTTAATCTTAACTTATCGTTTCATAAAACTTCTCATAGTTTTCCATAAAATCATTGCATAATTTTCTTCTTGAAAAATTCATGCAATGCACATGTCATGTCATGCTTGCTTAAAATTCATACTTGCTTAAAATTCATGCTTGTTCATGAAGTTCATATCATGTCATGCTTTCTTAAAATCCATATTTGTTCATGAAACGATGCAGTGTGTCATTCCAGTTTTGAAAAGAAATACTTACTGTACACTTACAGTATCCACTTACTCTTGGTCTTCTTGTTCGTGTATACAGACACGTGGATCGCCTACAAGCGATTCAAATATTCTTTTTGAAATCAGTCATCAATCGAAGATATATATATATATATATATATATATATATATATATATATATATATATATATATATATATATATATACATATTTCTGAAATTCATTTAATTACAAAATAATTATTTTATTCTTTTCCTTTCAAAACTAAGTTTATTAAATCATTAATATTTTTATTGAAATAAAAATATATTTATCCATGTACATGTCTCGATTAGGGTTAAATAATACTCATAGGTTTAGATTTAAACCTAAGTCTCTTTTTATTACACGTACTACATTAAACGTTATATCTAACTATTAATAAATTATTCATGATTAAATCTTAACTTAGACTTTAAACCTCAAATAAAACTCGAGTAAAACTTAACTAGGGTTCCAATAATATTTAATAAAGATCATGGCTCTATAATATTATTCCAACTAGCCTAACCCTAATTTTTCTCATCCAACACAACAATGAAAATACATAAATCATGAATTGCACTTAGGGTTAACTTTTCTTGCAACTTTCGGCCACTACCATTTATGCACCAATTAAATCACAACTTTTTCTCCAAGGGTGATCCCATCCTCCAATCAACAATTTCACAACCTAATATCTATAATTCAAAGCACCAACACCATACACTATACTCATGGCATTCGGCCAACACATGTTTTTACCCAATGATTAGTTTTCTTTTATTTCCTTCAACATGCATGCTTCCAATACTTAACATAATCATCTACTATGCATTTAAGGTCATAAATCTTGCACATGTTAAGGCCAATGTCCAGATCTACACATATTCAAAACCATACATGAAAATCCACATAGCTTATTTTCGGCCTTACCCCAAAATGTACCCTTTTCATGCTAAAAATCATATCATGCATATCCTTTGCATTTGTGACCTAACTAGCATGCATACACTTAATCCTTTTTATCAAATAATTCCATCAACAATAGATCTACTCTTTATTCACACTAATATCCATAGATCTAAGCAAAGATATCATTTTTCATCACCCAACATATCAAAAACTTAGATCTAACTTCCTTTAGCTTGCATTGTTCTCCATTTACATTTTTCTTCACATACAACCTTAGATCTAGGGCTTCCATGGTTAGATCTAGCATGTAAACAACTTAGGGTTCCTAAGCATCCAAGATCTAACAACATCAAGGCATCTATCAAAATAAAACTTCAAGATCTTATACATAGGCCATTCGGCCACTCATGCTAACCTAACAAAATCATTTTAGCCTTACCTTGTTGTTTGTCCAAGCTTGAGCACCTAGAAAATAAAACATCTATGGTTAGTACTTGTGATGCTTAAGGCAAGAACATCAATGAATTAATCTTACCTTTACTCTTTACCAACTCTTCCTATCCTTTTCCTCCTTCAAAGATTCGGTCCACCCTCCTTAGAAATGACCAAGCTTGATTTAAAGGAAGTTCTTTGGTGGTTGAGAGAATATGGTAAGTTTGAAGAGAAATGGTGTCAAATGACTAGGGTTTTCAAAGTAGGATTTTTGTCTACAACAAGAGAGATTTACTTGGCTTTTGGAATGAGTTTTGGCAAGCTAGATGGAAGTGGTTTAGAGGCAAGATGAAATGCACAAACCTTGAACTCTTGAGTGTGAGATTCGGTCAAGGCTTGAAAATGGGAGTGAATGGAGAGGTTTGCAATATTCGGCCAAGGCTTGGAATGGGAGAGAGTTGAGTGAAATGGGGGGGGGGTTCGGTCATGGCATTAGCAAGGGGATTGGTGTGAGATTGAGTCTCCCCATGCAACCCTAAGGCTATGACATAGGGTTTGAGAGAGAGAATGGTCATGAGAGAATTTGAAAGAGGGAGGGGGATGAATGGAGGGGTTGGCCGACCAAGGCCATGTCCACATCCTTCTCTCTCTCTTTCTTTCATCTTTTCTCCCCATCAAATCTTGTCCCCTTAGCCAAGCTTGTGTTTGAATTACATCACTCTCTCTCCTCCCTTGAGTCCATCGACCAACACTCCTTCTCTTTGCTTTTCTCTTCTCTTTTTACTTCAATGCCTTGTCTTATCAATTCTTACACACTTACACCTTCTTACACATCACATGGCACCTCACTTTGGCTTCCAAATTTCCTCTCCTCGCCTTTCACGTAGAAGCCCTCCTTTGCTTAGTTTGGTTGCTTTTCAACCAACCTAGTTACTTCCACATTAATATGCAACTAACTTTCAACTTGGTTTTCACTTATCACCTAACTTATCACTTTATAAGCTCTCTTACTTATCTATCCATTCCAATAGCTTATCACCTTACAAGTATGATATCTTATCATGTGATAATGGCCTTAGCCTATCTCTACAATAATCACAAGGCCTTATCACTCTAAAAGTTTCCTAACTTATCATTCTTGCTTATCACTATGATAAGCAAGTGTGCTTATCAATTAATTCATTTCTAAACTTATCACATAACTACATAGCTTATCATTGAATATTCACATGGAAATTCTATAGAACACATCATAATATTACAGGTCACATACAATATTTAATCCATGTATTCAAAAGAATTTCATTATTTAATCTATTAATAATTTCGGCTTATACAAGGAAATTATTAAAGCATAATTCAAATTATATGGTCCATGAATGAAAAATATCAATTTGTAAAAGAGGAACTTACTTGCAAATTTCGGCTCTTAATATAATTTATACTTGCATAAAATGGCATTGAAATTATTTAAAGAGATTTTATGAATTAAAATCTCATTTTAATCGAAAGACCATAACATAAAAATTAGGCCATACATTGGCCAAAACATAGCCCCATTAAGAAATAAAAACTATTACATTGGAAAAATAAAAAATAATACATAAGCAATTACGTAGGGGAAAATCGGGGTCTCACATTCTCCCCTCCTTATAAAAATTCCGACCTCGGAATTTCTTTTACCACCAGAAATTTTGTCCTGACTGCGTAGGTGTAGGACAATGGGGATTGGGACGAACGTTAGTGCTTGTCCCACTACTAATCTCTCCCTGGTAAACGCGATCTGGGGAATTACTCCCCGTCCAAGAGTGCGATCTGATTCCTTGGCTTGGTTCCTCTAGACTAGGGTCATGGATGACGTTCTCGGGTGGTCAATGAAACCTAGGTCTAGACTCTACTTCCTGTGACGAAAAGTGGGTCTCCGATCCAGCGTCTTGAGCCCTAACTCTTTGACGATGTCGGTTCTCGTTACATCGCCTAGGTGTACACTCACGTCTCGAGTTACTACGCCTAGGTCTTTCTTGGGATCGTTCTCTAGTCTCACTAGGTATCGGATGTTGTTCCATGGGGTCTTCTTCCGGATCCTCCTCTGGGTCCTCTTCCGGGTCCTCTTCCGGATCTTCCTCAAAGTCTTCGGGTAACATGGTCCCCTCTATCCGTCTCATGTGATGCGTGAGTCGGAGCCTCATGGCTTCCCGACTGTCTCGTCGAACCTTGGGTTCTATGATTAACCCTGAACAGGCTTCGATACTCGGGTGCTGTCATCCTTCTCTGAGAAGGTGTTCCCGAATGCTGGGAACGAGGGGGTCGACTACTCGGCGGCATCTGACAACATAATGCAACGGTCAATCATGTATATATACAAAATATCATCATGTATCACAAAGAATTTAGCATTCTTTATGTAAGGAAGTCAAGCACAAATATCAGACAATAATACTCATACAAGCCAAACATTCAATCAATAGGGAAGGAAATAAACATTCGGATCCTATTCTCCTTTTAACTGGGGGTACTTCTCGTACATATCACTTTCCAACTCCCAAGATGCCTCCTCTACCCCATGATTCCTCCATAGAACCTTCACTAGCGGTATCACCTTGGTCCGCAATTGTTGCTCTTTTCTATCGATGATCCTTACTGGCTCCTCCACATAGGTAAGGTTTTCCTTAATTTGTAAGGGCTCATATTCTAACACATGGGTAGGGTCTGACACATACTTTCGTAAAAGCGATATGTGGAACACATCATGTACTCCTGCAATTGATGGCGGTAAGGCCAGTCTATACGCCATTGGTCCAACACGCTCCAGGATCTCGAAAGGTCCTATAAATCGGGGTTGAAGCTTCCCTTTCTTCCCGAATCGTGCTACCCCCTTTGTTGGAGAAATCTTTAAAAACACTTTACTTTCTTCCTCAAAGGCCAATTCTCTTCGCCGGTTGTCCGCATAACTCTTCTGCCGACTTTGGGCCGTAATAAGTCTTTCTTTTATCAACCGAATCTTCTCTTTTGTCTGTAAAATCATCTCTGGCCCCAACAGTCTTCCTTCTCCTACTTCATCCCAATATAATGGCGACCTACACCTCCTTCCATACAAAGCTTCATACGGTGCCATGCCAATACTTGATTGGAAACTGTTGTTGTATGCGAACTCTGCTAGCGGCAAATACTGAGCCCAGCTTCCTTTGAAGTCAATGACGCATGCTCGAAGCATGTCTTCCAAAATTTGAATGGTCCGCTCCGATTGGCCATCCGTCTGTGGGTGGAAAGCAGTGCTAAAATTCAACTTAGTGCCTAGGGACTCCTGCAATCTTTTCCAAAACCTTGACGTAAATCTCGGATCCCTATCCGACACTATGCTCTTTGGTATGCCATGGAGCCTCACAATTTCTTGGAGGTAAACTTCAGCTAGCCTTTCCGGGGTATACTTCACCCTGATGGGCAGAAAGTGGGTTGACTTGGTCAATCGGTCCACTACTACCCATATTGCATCGTAGCCAGCTGTCGTTCTCGGTAGCCCTACTACAAAATCCATGGCTATTCCTTCCCACTTCCATTCAGGGATCTCCAGAGGCTTCAATGTTCCTGCTGGCCTCTGGTGCTCTGCTTTCACTCTCTGACAAGTCAGACATCAAGCGACATATTCCGCTATCTCTCTCTTCATATTCGGCCACCAGTAAACCTTCTTGATGTCTTGATACATCTTCGTTCCTCCAGGGTGGATGGTATAGGGCGTAGTATGCGCCTCTGCCAAAATCAACTCCTTGATTCCCCCATCACCAGGGACACATATTCTACTCCGGTACCTCAGCACTCCATCCCTATCCTCAAAATCGGGATCATTATTCTTCTCAATCCTTTCCCTAATCCCTACTATCACCGCATCGCTCTTCTGGGCTTCACAGATTCGCTCCTCCAGCGATGGTTGCAATGACAGCCCTGCGATGGAAACATACTGGTCGACCAATACAAGCGTGATCTCCTCTCTTTTTAGATCCTTCATGATCTCCTTAGCTACTACCTCTACGGCACTTGTTTCAGCCGACTTCCGGCTTAAAGCATCAGCCACCACGTTAGCTTTCCCAGGATGGTAGCTAATGGTGCAATCATAGTCCTTGATCAGCTCCAACCAGCGCCGCTGCCTCATATTCAGCTCCTTCTGAGTGTTAAAATACTTGAGGCTTTTATGGTCCGTAAATATCTCGCACTTAACCCCATAGAGATAATGCCTCCATATTTTCAGAGCATGCACGACTGCAGCCAACTCCAAGTCGTGGGTGGGGTAATTCACCTCGTGGGGCCTCAGTTGCCTCGACGCATAGGCTATGACCCTCTTATCTTGCATCAACACACACCCAAGACCTTGCTTTGAGGCGTCCGTATAGATCTCATACTCCCCATGTTCCGAAGGCAATGCTAACACCGGGGCAGTAACCAGATGAGCCTTTAGCGTCTGGAAACTTTGCTCACACTCATCTGTCTAATCGAACTTAACGTTCTTCTTGGTCAACGAGGTCATCGGCATAGCTATCTTTGAAAATTCCTTGATAAACCTCCGGTAATACCCTGCTAATCCCAGGAAACTTCTTATCTCCTTAACATTTGTAGGTCTAGGCCATTTGAAAACCGCATCAACCTTTCCGGGATCTACAGCAGTTCCTTCTCCCGACACTACATGCCCTAAAAATCGGACTTGCTGCAACCAAAACTCGCACTTGGAGAATTTAGCATACAACTTCTTCTCCCTTAGGATTTGCAAAACAATCCTGAGATGCTCCTCATACTCCTCCTGGTTCCGAGAATAAATCAAAATATCGTCTATGAACACCACCACAAATTTATCCAGGAACTCCCTGAACACTCGATTCATCAAGTCCATAAATGCGGCCGGGGCATTAGTTAATCCAAACGGCATCACCAAAAATTCATAGTGACCATATCGGGTCCGAAAGGCCGTCTTTGATATATCTCCCTCCTTAACCTTCAACTGGTGGTAACCCGACCTCAAATCAATTCTTGAAAATATTTGTGCCCCCTGCAATTGATCGAACAAATCGTCAATGCGAGGTAGCGGGTACCTATTCTTCACAGTCACCTTATTCAACTCCCTATAATCAATACACATCCGGAGACTTCCGTCCTTCTTTTTCACAAACAGGATCGGTGCTCCCCAAGGCGACACACTCGGCCTTATAAATCCCTTCTCCAAGAGATCTTCCAACTGGACCTTCAGCTCCTTTAGCTCTGCCGGAGCCATTTGATACGGCACCTTGGAAATTGGGACTGTCCCAGCTTCCAATTCAATTCCGAACTCCACCTCCCTATCCGGCGGTAACCCCGGTAAGTCTTCCGGGAATACATCCGGAAACTCAGTCACTATTGGGGTTTGATCAAACGCAGGGACCTCGTTCTGCGTGTTACTTCGCGTATCACTTGCCCATACTAGAATTCCCTCGTGCCCTCCTTGCAACAATCTTTTAGCTTGCAGGGCCGAGACAATTGCTGGCCTTCGCTCCATCTTCCTCATACCGGTAAAACAACAATCCGGTCTCCCCTCCTTTTGGAACACGACCTTCTTCTCATAGCACCGAATGTTGGCACCATGCTTCGACAGCCAGTCCATACCTAGGATGATATCAAATCCTCCCATCTCCATAACTATCAAATCAGCTAACATGACTTGCCCTTCTACCTCTATCAGATAGTCCTTCACCATCCGGCTACACTCGACTCTTCCCCCAGCGGGTGTTGACACAAGGACACCACAATCCAACAACTCACTATTTAAGGCATGTGTCTTGCAATATGCTGATGCAATGAATGAATGCGTGGCCCCTGAATCAAACAGAACTAGGGCTTCCCCCTGGGGCAAAGGCAACTTACCTGCCACCACTCGATTCTGGTTCTCCGCGTCCTCCGGAGTCATTGCATATGACCTCGCCTGTGTTGGGCCTCCCTGCCTCCTTGCATTATCCTGCTGCGTGGGTCGGGGTGCTTAGTTTGAGCTGCCTGCACTCCTACAGTCTCTGGCGAAGTGACCAGGCTTCCCGCACTTAAAACATAGACCCTGCCTGCACTCCCCTGGGTGCCTCTTGATGCACTTGTTGCACAGAGGAAATTGATTTCCTCCGGCATTCTGAGCTCCACCAGGCCTCTGGTTTGGCCTCGGGTTCGGCCTCTGGTTCGACCTCTGAGGCTGCCTCTGTGACGGCTCTGGCCTACTTTTCTTCCAGGGCATCTGCGGAATGGTTGGGTTGGAAGGAGCCTTCCTCTTTTGCTGGTCATGATAGACTGCTATCCTCTGCAGTCCTCTCTCCACTATCACTGCCCGTTCAATTACTTCTGACAGGGTTTTAAGGTTGTGACTATACACCCTGTCATAGACCCGTGGGTGTAACACTTCCTCAAATTTTTGGGCCTTCCTTTCCTCATCGGGCACCAAGTACGGGGCAAACCGCACCAGCTCCATGAATCGGCCTGCGTATTGCTCCACTGTCATGGCTCCTTGGGTTAGGGTAGCGAATTCCCTTGCCTTCGCTTCCCGAGTCGTTCGTGGGAAATAACGATCCAAAAATTCTTGCTGGAACCTCTCCCAGGTTATGGGCTGCTCTCCCAGCTCCTGTTCCAGCAATACCTTCTCGGACTGCCACCACCGTCTGGCATCCCCTTGCAGCTTGAAGGTAGCATAACTTAACTTTTGGGCCTCGGTACACCCCAAGACCTCAAGTAGTTCCTTTATCTCTACCAGCCAGTTTTCTGCTAGTATGGCATCTCCCTTGCCATTGTACATTGGTGGGTGCTGGCGATTGAACTGGTCGAACGTACACCCCTCAGGGCGTCCTCGGGCCCCTTCAGCATGGGCACCCGGCTGCACGTGCTCGACCACTAGCTGAGCCATGTGCCTCAACACATCCTCGGTGGTAACTCCGGGAGCCTCGGACTCTTGATTTCTTGTTGGCCTCCTAGGTGCCATCCTGCACTTCAAGGTTATCGTTCAGCTTAGAACATCCTCAACCTCAGAAATTCTCATCATAATTAACCCTAATCGTGTTATCTCATGCTTTAGGGTTTAGGGTTCTACTTCGTTCCCTATGTTCTACGACTCTACCCTCCGATCCTCTGATACCAACTTAACTGTCACGCCCCGAACGGCATCCCGCAGGGACCGTGATAGCCGCGAGCTATCCCCCGGATGGCTCCAGCGTTCTTACTTATATTCTTACTTGATTACGGCGGAAACGTACAGGATCGCGAGGGGTTTGAGCGAATACTTACATAATCAGGGTTCTCATTAAATTCATACAAAACAAATATTTAAACATATTAGAACCCAATTAGTGACGCTCATGTCACTGTCAACAAAATGCGAAACTTAACATCTTGGGCATCTAGGTCAGGTAGTCCTCCTGACTCTCTTCACCTGATACATCTGGAATGACACAGTTTTAAAAACGTGAGTCAAAAAGACTCAGTAAGGGAAAAACGTAAAACTTAAATCATGCTCTTGACTCATGCTTGCTTAATCATGAAAGAAAGAAAACTTGATAACTGATGCATATGCGTGCTCATGAATTATGCATATGCTCTTGCTTAGTGTTTTCGGCCCCAGGCCCTTGAAAACCACTTTCTTTCATACTTGCTTGTAAAACTGGCCCTTGGCCCTTAAAAAATCATTCGTTTCGTACTTGTGCCCTTGTTGGCCTTATCATAATTATTTCATGTCTTTTACTTGTGGGCTCGCTCCATTTGACCCCTGAAGTCAGGGTTGTGCGTTCCCTTCGGAACCGTCCCCGAATTCCCTTGGAGACCTTAACATCTGGTCGAGCTAGCCCTTGAAGTGGCCCCAGGCCTGATGGATAGACACGACCCTTGGAGGCACCACACCTTCTCACTGTCCTTCAGTGTGGCTTGCACAGCCTCTTGGATTCACCCATCCTTCTCATAAATGTCCTTCGGTATGGGAGTCCAACTTGATGGTACGGTACCGACCAGTGCCCTTAATCTTAACTTATCGTTTCATAAAACTTCTCATAGTTTTCCATAAAATCATTGCATAATTTTCTTCTTGAAAAATTCATGCAATGCACATGTCATGTCATGCTTGCTTAAAATTCATACTTGCTTAAAATTCATGCTTGTTCATGAAGTTCATATCATGTCATGCTTTCTTAAAATCCATATTTGTTCATGAAACGATGCAGTGTGTCATTCCAGTTTTGAAAAGAAATACTTACTGTACACTTACAGTATCCACTTACTCTTGGTCTTCTTGTTCGTGTATACAGACACGTGGATCGCCTACAAGCGATTCAAATATTCTTTTTGAAATCAGTCATCAATCGAAGATATATATATATATATATATACATATTACTGGAATTCATTTAATTACAAAATAATTATTTTATTCTTTTCCTTTCAAAACTTAATTTATTAAATCATTAATATTTTTATTGAAATAAAAATATATTTATCCATGTACATGTCTCGATTAGGGTTAAATAATACTCATAGGTTTAGATTTAAACCTAAGTCTCTTTTTATTACACGTACTACATTAAACCTTATATCTAACTATTAATAAATTATTCATGATTAAATCTTAACTTAGACTTTAAACCTCAAATAAAACCCGAGTAAAACTTTACTAGGGTTCCAATAATATTTAATAAAGATCATGGCTCTATAATATTATTCCAACTAGCCTAACCCTAATTTTTCTCATCCAACACAACAATGAAAATACATAAATCATGAATTGCACTTAGGGTTAA
Organism: Myrica gale; assembly: GCA_963930655.1. NCBI lineage: Eukaryota > Viridiplantae > Streptophyta > Magnoliopsida > Fagales > Myricaceae > Myrica > Myrica gale. Next base: position 7,959,702 of record OZ005619.1, on the reverse strand, counting down.
CTTTTCTTGCAACTTTCGGCCACAACCATTTATGCACCAATTAAATCACAGCTTTTTCTCCAAGGGTGATCCCATCCTCCAATCAACAATTTCACAACCTAATATCTATAATTCAAAGCACCAACACCATACACTATACTCATGGCATTCGGCCAACACATGTTTTTACCCAATGATTAGTTTTCTTTTATTTCCTTCAACATGCATGCTTCCAATACTTAACATAATCATCTACTATGCATTTAAGGTCATAAATCTTGCACATGTTAAGGCCAATGTCCAGATCTACACATATTCAAAACCATACATGAAAATCCACATAGCTTATTTTCGGCCTTACCCCAAAATGTACCCTTTTCATGCTAAAAATCATATCATGCATATCCTTTGCATTTCTGACCTAACTAGCATGCATACACTTAATCCTTTTTATCAAATAATTCCATCAACAATAGATCTACTCTTTATTCACACTAATATCCATAGATCTAAACAAAGATATCATTTTTCATCACCCAACATATCAAAAACTTAGATCTAACTTCCTTTAGCTTGCATTGTTCTCCATTTACATTTTTCTTCACATACAACCTTAGATCTAGGGCTTCCATGGTTAGATCTAGCATGTAAACAACTTAGGGTTCCTAAGCATCCAAGATCTAACAACATCAAGGCATCTATCAAAATAAAACTTCAAGATCTTATACATAGGCCATTCGGCCACTCATGCTAACCTAACAAAATCATTTTAGCCTTACCTTGTTGTTTGTCCAAGCTTGAGCACCTAGAAAATAAAACATCTATGGTTAGTACTTGTGATGCTTAAGGCAAGAACATCAATGAATTAATCTTACCTTTACTCTTTACCAACTCTTCCTATCCTTTTCCTCCTTCAAAGATTCGGTCCACCCTCCTTAGAAATGACCAAGCTTGATTTAAAGGAAGTTCTTTGGTGGTTGAGAGAATATGGTAAGTTTGAAGAGAAATGGTGTCAAATGACTAGGGTTTTCAAAGTAGGATTTTTGTCTACAACAAGAGAGATTTACTTGGCTTTTGGAATGAGTTTTGGCAAGCTAGATGGAAGTGGTTTAGAGGCAAGATGAAATGCACAAACCTTGAACTCTTGAGTGTGAGATTCGGTCAAGGCTTGAAAATGGGAGTGAATGGAGAGGTTTGCAATATTCGGCCAAGGCTTGGAATGGGAGAGAGTTGAGTGAAATGGGGGGGGGGGGTTCGGTCATGGCATTAGCAAGGGGATTGGTGTGAGATTGAGTCTCCCCATGCAACCCTAAGGCTATGACATAGGGTTTGAGAGAGAGAATGGTCATGAGAGAATTTGAAAGAGGGAGGGGGGATGAATGGAGGGGTTGGCCGACCAAGGCCATGTCCACATCCTTCTCTCTCTCTTTCTTTCATCTTTTCTCCCCATCAAATCTTGTCCCCTTAGCCAAGCTTGTGTTTGAATTACATCACTCTCTCTCCTCCCTTGAGTCCATCGACCAACACTCCTTCTCTTTGCTTTTCTCTTCTCTTTTTACTTCAATGCCTTGTCTTATCAATTCTTACACACTTACACCTTCTTACACATCACATGGCACCTCACTTTGGCTTCCAAATTTCCTCTCCTTGCCTTTCACGCAGAAGCCCTCCTTTGCTTAGTTTGGTTGCTTTTCAACAACCTAGTTACTTCCACATTAATATGCAACTAACTTTCAACTTGGTTTTCACTTATCACCTAACTTATCACTTTATAAGCTCTCTTACTTATCTATCCATTCCAATAGCTTATCACCTTACATGTATGATATCTTATCATGTGATAATGGCCTTAGCCTATCTCTACAATAATCACAAGGCCTTATCACTCTAAAAGTTTCCTAACTTATCATGCTTGCTTATCACTATGATAAGCAAGTGTGCTTATCAATTAATTCATTTCTAAACTTATCACATAACTACATAGCTTATCATTGAATATTCACATGAAAATTCTATAGAACACATCATAATATTACATGTCACATACAATATTTAATCCATGTATTCAAAAGAATTTCATTATTTAATCTATTAATAATTTCGGCTTATACAAGGAAATTATTAAAGCATAATTCAAATTATATGGTCCATGAATGAAAAATATCAATTTGTAAAAGAGGAACTTACTTGCAAATTTCGGCTCTTAATATAATTTATACTTGCATAAAATGGCATTGAAATTATTTAAAGAGATTTTATGAATTAAAATCCCATTTTAATCGAAAGACCATAACATAAAAATTAGGCCATACATTGGCCAAAACATAGCCCCATTAAGAAATAAAAACTATTACATTGGAAAAATAAAAAATAATACATAAGCAATTACGTAGGGGAAAATCGGGGTCTCACAGACTACAACGGCAATAGTGAAAGCATCCAAATTACATGTCATGTCTGCATGGCTGAAGTACAAGTCATAAGGGATTCCAACAAAACCTTTATATGACCTACTCATAACATCTTGAATCCGTATATACCTTACAATTTTGTTAGCATCCTGCTGCCTCAGTGGGATATCAAGAACTCTTAGGATTTCATGTACATTCTCCAACTCTTGACCCATAGTACATTCCCAAGGCCTATGACCAACAACATCACAATCTACTACTTACTAAGTCAGGAAATCCTCAGGACTCCTGCCACCTGGCAAACCTGGAATGATACATTTTGAAACCGTGAGTCAAAAAACTCAGTAAGGAAAAGAACTTGTAAACGTGATCTTGTAAAACATGAACTTAAATCATGAACTTGAACTTATAGCTTGAACTTGTAACTTGAAATTTGAACTTGAATTCATAATCTTGTAATCATGCACTAGTATCATAGCTTGAAAACATAACTTAAAATCATAACTTGAATTCATGACTTGAAATCGTAAGCATGCACTTGAACTTAAAACATAAGCATGCACTTAAACTTGAAATATCATGTAAACGTATGTAATTCATGCAAGATCATGAATTTTGATGCACATGTATGCCTCATGATTGCATATGCACATGCACTTGCTCTTGAAAACATCATTTGTACTTGTAAAGTTCTTGATTTTGGAAAATCATTCCAATCCTTATCTTATGGGTTACTTGAGCTCCATTTACCCCTGGCTTCAGGGTTGTGCGTTCCAGTTGGAACTGTCCCCCATTTCCCTTGGGGACCTTACATATGGTCGAGCTAGCACACCTTCTCTCATTCGTCCTTCAGTGGCTAGACACGACTCTTGGAGGTTCACACCTTCTTGCAAGCATCCTTCAGTGTGATTGCACATACCTGCTGGACTACCCATCCTTCTTACAAGCATCCTTCGGTATGGGTGTCCTAGGTGACATTCATCCATCACGTAAACGTCCTTCGGTATGGATGCACCTTCTTGACTTGGTACGGTACCGACCGACTTGGGTTCATTAACTTACTTGAAACTTAACGTAAAGTAGCATAAAAATGGTACTTTCATTTGCATAAAATTTCTCCTTCTTTCTTATGAGAAAAAATAAATGCAAATGCAATTGCTCATGACGTGCTCATGTCATGCTTGATGATGAGTAATCAACTTATCATAAAATGCTTCTCTTTCTCTTTCCTTCTAGAAAATCATGCAAATGCTCTTGACGGGTCATGCTTGATGACAAATATCTCATAAAACTTCTTTGATCTCATAAAACTTTCATGTTTTCATTTACACAAAAACTTCTTTCATGCTTTCATACAAATACGTATACGATGTCATGCTTGTTGAGAAATAACTTGTCATGCTTGGTTATGCTTGTTCATAAAAACATGTTGTGTATCATTCCAGTTTTGTAAAGCGTAAGTTGCTACTTACTATTTTCACTTACAAACGTAAGCTCCTCTTACCTTCGCTTGCTTGAGTGTTGAACGTCACGTTACCTACAATGGATCATACTAGTGTTATTCAAAGGCTCACTAAGGCTCACTAGACGTATAGAGTAATCAATCAATTACTCACACATCATCATACAAAATCGTCCGTATTCTTGACTCCTAGTTGGTCATCTTAGGTATTTTCTTAAGGATGCCGAAGCCATAAGAATTGAGTTCTAACTGACCTTGACACTAATTTTCATAGCATATCAAAATTCTAACTAATTTGGGGTTCGTTTGCCACTTGAAACCTTTACCCGAAAATACAAGCTGCTGAGGACGTCCAAGCGGGCAGCCCCGACGTCTCCAACTTAAAAATTCCTCTAGGATCCTATTCGTGTTAAGAGATAAGCAAAATTGCATCAGAATACACTCCCAATTTGAGTCTTGAAATTTCAGCAACTTGTCTAACAAGCATTCTCTATAATTCTCTATGATCTTCAACATAACCGGCCACGCTTATGAATGTTATGGGTTTTCCAATTCAACAACAATAGGTCATATAGAATGGGCCTATCCTCTATAGGTGAAATCAGCAACGAAGATGTTTCCTTTTTCCCACAAGTTTCCTCCCTTTCTTAATATAACCTTCTTCATGCAACCACATCACCCATGATTCTAAATTAAAAGCCTCAACTTATTATCCAGCAACAACACTCATTCCCAAAGCTCGTTTGAACCTCAAGGCGTTTAGATATGAAAGGACAACGCCCAATACCACAACCACTCGGCCATGCATGCTCAAATAGATTTCAGCCCTCTTAGGCTTTTATCAAACACCTAGGGTGCAGAACATATTTTCTTTTTCAGATTTGACCATAACTCTCCATGGTTCCATATACAACCCATATTACTCTTTAAAGCTTACTAGATCTACATTTTCTTCAATGAACACATATGAACACAACACATAAAAGGAGGAAACCAAACAAACTTCACAACCAACAACCATTAAAGGAAAAGAGAGAAAATGAGAGAAATGGGTGATGGCTTGGTCGGCCAAGAATGGCTGAAATCCCTCACCTCCTTCTCTCTCTTTCTTTCTCTTCTTCTTCCTCTTCTTCCTTTCTCCTTCTTCTTTTCTTCTTCTCCTTCTTCTTCTTTCTTCTTCTTCTTCTCTCTTCTTGTTCGGGTGAGATAGGGCAAAATGATTTGTGGGAATGGGGGGGGGGGGGTTGGCTTATACGTAAAGGGCTTGGGGAAGGGAAAAGGCAAAACTGCCCTTCCCCCCTTTCTTTTCCCCTTTTTCACATGAATTTCACCTCACATATTTCAATCCGATAAAATTTCGGAATGTAGTTATATGTGTCGACACCATCACTCAAGGTGTCGACACTTCCAACACTTAGTCAAAATTCACTAGAGTTCCGGAAAAATGCACACTTTCGGGTTTTAGTCTAATGTGTCGACACCATCACTCAAGGTGTCGACACTTACATCAAAAATCACTAATGTAATCATACATACATTTGCAATAATACGTACTTAAGAGGTCATAAGCAATAACTTGACAGACCTAAAATCGGGGTCTCACACATAGTTTTTAAATCGTATCATTCCAGATCCACAAGATAACTGGGGAGCAGAGGAGTATCTCACGTAGAAATCCTGGAAGTTTGGGAATGGGAGCCGGAGTTGGTGAACTCGGAGGTAGCACTAGTGAGTGCTGGTTTTGATTGAGTGGCAGCATGTTGCCCTAGTACGTTTTGTATAAGTTGCAAACAAGATGCAATGTAAAGACTTTTCTGAATTATAATTCGTATACCGAAGGGTTATGTTCATCGAGCATATCTATGAGTCTTTACATAGTTCAGAAAAGTCTTTACATTGCATCTTGTTTGCAACTTATACAAAACGTACTAGGGCAACATGCTGCCACTCAATCAAAACCAGCACTCACTAGTGCTACCTCGGAGTTCACCAAGTCCGGCTCCCATTCCCAAACTTCCACGATTTCTACGTGAGATACTCCTCTGCTCCCCAGTTATCTTGTGGATCTGGAATGATACGATTTAAAAACTATGAGTCGAAAGACTCAGTAAGGAACAACAGTTAAAACATGAACTTTGATAAATCATAGCTTTAAAACATACTCACTTTGATGCACTATAGAGTCAAGAGAAGAAATGCATAACTGTAAATTGTGAGATAGTGCATAAAAACTATGATTGTGAGACCCCGAAAAATCAGTACGTACTCCGTTGTAAGCTTAAGGATTCAGTGATTTGTTTTGAATTAATGGTGTCCATGGTGTGATCTAAATTTAATGAGCATTATGGAATATCAATGGATGAGGTCTACATTTTAAGGTAGCCAATTTAAGTTGTTAGATTAAATGTATTTCTTTTCTATATCCTTGATTAATTTTTGAAGGATTATGTTATGGACCATATTATTGGGCTATTAAGGTTTAAATGGTTGGACTTAAAGCCTAAAAGAATGGGCTGAAAATGGACAGCCCAAGCTTGGCCGAAAATTAGGAATGATGGGTCTTGAAATTTAATCAAGTGGGCTGCCCAATTACATGTGATGATGGGCCCTTGAAGTTGTGATATTGGGCTGCTATAAGGCTTAGAAGTATTAGGTGGATATTGGGCCTTTAAATGTATGCAATTGGGCTACCATGAAGCAAGAAATTGGGCCATAATATTCATGCTAATGGGCTGCCATTGAATGGTTATTGGGCTTTAAGGATTTAGGTTATTGGGCCTTAGCCTTTAGGCTTGTGAAATGGACTTGAGACTTGTGATATTGGGCCTTAGAAAAATACTATTGGGCTGCCAAGGTCTTATGTGATTGAAATGTTAGTGGGCCTAACTTTAAAGATTTATGTTATTAGGCCTAGCTTTAAAGATTGGTGTTATTGGGCCCTATTCTTTAAACTTGTGAATTGGATTTGAGATTTAGCCTAATGGGCCTTGAATTATGATGTTGGATTAGCAAGCCCATTAAGTAACCATGAACCCATTTAGTTGGATTTCAACTAAGTGAACTAGACAAGTTCTAAACCAAGGGAGACAAGGGGACATGAAGTGACAAAGGGCTGAAAAGTTAAAGAAGAGTGAAGAGACACTACTTGGCCGAATATTATGGCCAAGTTCACACTCTTTGTCTTCACTTGTGACATTTCACGTCTATCACCCTTTTTCCATTTCATTTGTGTTGCTTTAGTCGACCAACACAAAGGGGAGAAGAGAGAACCAAGCCAAAAAGAGTGGAGAGAAACCGAAGGGTGAAAAGAGAGAACCAAGGGAGAAATCCAAAGTTTTGAACCATGAAGTGAGGTTTTGAGCTTGAACCAAGAGGGAACTTGTGTGAGAGGAAGGAGAAGAAGGAAGAAGAAGAAGGAGGTAAAGAAAAGGAGAGGTCTTGCAGGGAAAAAAGGAAGGGAAAGCAAGGAGACAACAAGGTAAGTCCGGATCTCCCCATTTCCTTGTTGGCCGAATTTCATGTAGTGGGATCTTGGATTTTTATGTTGTATGTTGCTAGATCTGGTGTTATTAAGATGTATAAGAGTAGATCTAGCCACGTATGTTCTAGATCTAAGGTTGAATGTGAAGAAAAAATGCAAATGGAGAACAATGTATGTTAAAGGAAGCTAGATCTAAGTTTTTGCTAAGTTGGTTGGTTGTAAGTTGTAAATCTCCCTAGATCTATGGTTGTTGATGTGTCTAAGGTATAGATTTGGTCATGTTGGTTGGATATGATGAAGGTATGGGATTAATGCATGCAAGTTAGGTTATAAAATGCAAGGATATGCATGTTGTGATTTTTTTAACATAAAGGGTTGTGTTATTTGGTGAAGGCCGAATCTATACTCCATCATGTGATCTATTATTGTGTTTTGTTTTGGATCTAAGAGTGAGAATGTATGTGGACATATCCTAAGTTGTTAATGGAGAATACTTGTAAGTTTGGTTTGAAATAAGGAGGTTTGCAAGCAATCAAAGAAACAAGAAAAGTCTAGGTGTTTTAGGAATAAAGGGGTGTTGGCCGAATGCCTTGTTCTTGCAACTCTTGAGTTTTAGAATACTCTTAGGTTGTAATGTGATGTTGGATCTGAACTTGTATGCATAAGAACATGAATTGGTTGTTGGAAAGTGCAATGGAAATGGATAATGCATGTAAGAGGAGTTTCGGATGTAGTTATACAATGTTAGGCCGAAATGCATGCTATGTGTAAAATATCTTGGGAATGATTAAAGTATGGATCTTGTAGGCTGATTTGCTAGGTAGATTGTGCACATAAGCCATGGGTTTGACTAAGCTTGAAGAGAAAAGAATGCATGTGATAAGAGAATGAAAATGCATGTTAATGTTATGCATGTTGGTGTTGGCCGAATAGGGTATTGCATGAAACCTTATGTTTGTGCCATGAATTATAGGATCTAGGTTGTGAATATGATAATGGAGGATGGGGTCACAATTGGAGATGAAGTCTTGTACAATAAATGTTTTAAATTGAAGCATGGCCGAATGATTTAGTGAAGAAACCCTAATGACCAATGGATTAGCAAATAAGTGATGCAATCGCATGTGATGCATGAGTGAAATTTAGGTCATGGCCAAATAGGTAAGAGAAAGGAAACCTAATGGTAAGTAAATGCTAAATGAAAATACACTGATATGTCGTGGATGTAAGGTTAGAATATGACCGAATGAATTAGAGGTTAAGAGCCTAAGTTCGATTGTAAAAGACTACATGTATGTGAGAGAGAACAAAGATAAGAAAGCTTAAAGGGCTCGGATTAAAATTGATCTTATGAGGAGAAAATGTACCCTAATCAAGGTTAATGTCTCTGATTGATAAAGGTTTAATATCCAAGCCAAGGGTTGTTAATGATTAAGGTTAGTAATTTATTCAGGTAAAGATTTAACCGAATACAGGAAATAAAAGAGAGACTTAGGTTTAATCCTAAATCCGTCAGTTGTTGGTTAGAACCCTAATCGAGAATAGAAATATATTGTAATAGAGTTAATAATTAAATAACCTAAACTTTGTATATTAGTTAAAGAAGATTAAATAAAATGTTTAATGATTAAAAAGATTATATTAATATATATATATACGATATCCAGAAAGATATAATATAGTTGCCATTCGGAAACGTTCCGACGAATGGAAGGTATGAAGTCAAGTGATGAACGGGAAGTTCAAGATGGATTAAGAAATATCCGGCAACTATATTATACCATTAAATTAAGTTAAGCGCATAATTATCGCTATTCATTCGTTAGTGGATTTCACAATAGATTTCCTCGAATAGCTTAGTAGAACCGAAACGTATCGATATATTTTATCGGATGCTCAGTGTACTGAGAAGGAGATCTATTTCTTGTAGGCATCGAGCCAAGAAAGAATCAGGAAGGAATTTGCAAGGAGTACTGTAAGTGAATCTTACCCCTTTTGGAAAACTGGAATGATACAATGCAAGTTTTATTGTGAATGGCAAGATGTTTTTAATACATATGAAATGTATTGCATGAAGAATGTTTCAAGTACGCATGATGTTTCGAACATGTCATAGCATGATCATTTGCATGAACGCATGAGAGACGTTTTGATGCAAATGAAATTACGATGTTTTCAAGAGTGGCATGACATGTTCATTTCATAGAAACATGAAAAGTTGTTTTATGCAAATGAAAGAGAATTTATGTTATGATTAAGCATGAAGGTTTTGGTTGGATACGTACTAAGTTAAGTGAGGTTCGACATCCATGCCGAGGGACGTTGTTCGTGAAGGATGGATGGATGGACGCCAATACCGAGGGACGTTGTTCGTGAAGGATGGGTTAGTCCGTGAGGTATGTGCAACCACACCGAGGAACATTGCTCGAGAAGGTGTGGCGCCTCCAAGGGTCGTGTCTAGCCATCAGGCCTGGGGCCACTTCAAGGGCTAGCTCGACCAGATGTAAGGTCTCCAAGGGAATTCGGGGACAGTTCCGAAGGGAACGCACAACCCTGACTTCAGGGGTCAAATGGAGCGAGCCCACGAGTAAGAGATACGAAATGGTTGTGAATAGGCCAACAGTGGCACAAGTATGAAATGAATGATTTTCAAGGGCCAAGGGCCAATTTTATAAGCAAGAATGAAAGAAAGATTTTCAAGGGCCTGGGGCCAATTTCGAGATTTGAAATGCATTTGAAAAGGCCAATAGTGGCAAGAGATTTTAGTGCATGGCATGTGCATCACGGAGCATGCATATGCATCATGGTTTTTATGCACTAACTCATGATTTACAGTTTTGCATTTCTTATCTTATCGCTACAGTGTATTGAAGTAAGTATGCTTTTAAAGCTATCTTTTATTAAAGTTCATGTTTCAACTGTTGTTCCTTACTGAGTCTTTCGACTCATAGTTTGTAAATCGTATCATTCCAGATCCACAAGATAACTGGGGAGCAGAGGAGTATCTCACGTACAAATCCTGGAAGTTGGGGGATTGGAGCCGGAGTTGGTGAACTCCGAGGTAGCACTTGGGAGTGCTGGTTTTGATCTAGTGGCAGTATGTTGCCCTAGTACGTTTTGTATAAGTTGCGAACAAGATGCAATGTATAGACTTTTCTGAATTATGATGTGTATACCGAGAGGTTATGATCATTGGGCTTGTATCTCAGCGAACATGTGGATCCTGAGTGAGCCATCCTATGTATAGATCTAAAAAAAAAAAAATTCCGCTGTAATAGTTAGTGTAAACGCTGGAGTGTTCCCGGGGAATGCTCGCGGCTGTCACGGTCCCTGCGGGATGGCGTTCGGGGCGTGACAATGATGCATATGCATGCTCCGTGATGCACATGCCATGCACTAAAATCTCTTGCCACTCTGGGCATTTTCAAATGCATTTCAAATCTCTTGAAATTGGCCCCAGGCCCTTGAAAATAACTTATTCATATCTCTTACTGTGGGCTCGCTCCATTTAACCCCCTGAAGTCAGGGTTGTGCTGTTCCCATCGGAACTGTCCCCTATTTCCCTTGGAGACCTTACATACGTTTAAGCTAGCATACCTTCTCGCATTCGTCCTTCAGTGGCTAGACATGACCCTTAGAGGTGCCACACCTTCTCGAGCAACGTTCCTCGGTGTGGTTGCACATACCTCACGGACTAACCCATCCTTCACGAACAACGTCCCTCGGTATGGGCGTCCATCCATCCATCCTTCAATAACAACGTCCCTCGGCATGGATGTCGAACCTCACTTAACTTGGTACGGGTTCAACCAAAGCCTCCGGGCTTAATCATAACATAAATTCTTTCTCATTTGCATAAAACAACTTTTCATGTTTTCTATGCAATGAACATGTCATGCCACTCTTGAAAACATCGTAATTTCATTTGCATCAAAATGTCTCTCATGCGTTCATGCAATTGATCATGCTATGACATGTTCGAAACATCATGCGTACTTGAAACATTCTTCATGCAATACATTTCATATGTATTAAAAACATCTTGCCATGCACAATAAAACATGCAGTGTATCATTCCAGTTTTCCAAAAGGGGTAAGATTCACTTACAGTACGCCTTGCAAATGCCTTCCCGATTTTTACTTGGCTCGATGCCTACAAGAAATAGATCTCCTTCTCAATACACTGAGCATCCGATAAAATATATCGATACGTTTCGGTTCTACTAAGCTATTCGAGGAAATCTATCGTGAAATCCACTAAGGAATGAATAGCGATAATTATGCGCATAAATTAATTTAACGGGATAATATAGTTGCCGGATTTCTCTTAATCCAATTTGAACTTCCTGTTCATCCCTTAACTTCGTACTTCCCGTCCATCGGAGTATTTCCGAATAGCAACTATATTATACTTCTTTGATATCATATATATATATATATATATATATATATATCACTTAAATTAGTTTAATCATTTAAGTATTTTATTTACTCTTTTCTTTAACTAATATTCAAAACTTAGGTTATTTGATTATTAAACTCTATTACACTATATTTATATATCTATTCACGATTAGGGTTTTAATCATCAATTAATAAATTAGGATTAAACCTAAGTCTCCCATTATTACATGTGCTCTACTAAAACCTTACATTAAACCATTAATAAATTTAATCACGATTATATCTTGACTTAGACCTTAACCTTAATTAATCCGAGATACTAATCCTAACTAGGGTTTCGAATATTTTCATTACATGCTCATGGTTCTTCAAGCTTGTATTCCAATTGGTCAAAACCCTAATCCCAAGTGTTCATCATAACAATAAAATTTCAATTAGCCTAATCCCCAATTTGAAGTATCCAACACAACAATTATAACCTATTTATCATAATTTACAATTAGGGTTTCTCTTCCTTATGACATTCGGCCAACACCAATTTTTATGCATCCTTTAATCACAACTTCAACTCCAATGGTGATCCCATCCTCCATTCAACAATTTCACAACCTAAAAACTACCAATCATAACATAATTCAAAATCAAGGACAAAGTGACATTCGGCCAACACCATATAATAGAACACTTGGAGTTTTCTCATTATTTATTTGCATGCAACTTCTATATTTCATGCTTAATACCATGCATAGGGTTATCAAACTTACACATTTTGTGGCCAACCAACAAACCTACACATATACAAAATCATACATGAAGACCTAAGCTTATCATATTCGGCCATACTTCAAAATGTCACATTTTCATGCTAAAAATTATAACATGCATATCCATTGCATTTATGACCTATGCATGCATAACTTCATATCTTCATCAAATACTCCCATCAACATTAGATCTACACTTTAGGAACTTCAACAACAATAGACCTAAGGAAATATCCAACTTACATTCGGCCAAACATAACATAAGTCTAGATCTAAACTTATCTAACATACAATCCTTGCATTTTTCCAACATTCAAACTTAGATCTCATATTTATGTGGCCGGATCTAGCATTATACTTTAGGGTTGATTTTATAACCTCAAGATTTAGCAAAACTCAAGATATTAACTCAAGATCCTATTATACAACATTCGGCCATCACTATATTCAACCAACAACATCACATTTTTGGCCTTACCTTGATGATTATCACAAGCCTTGAGTACCTAGCAAAATAAAATACCCTAGGTTAGAACTTTATGAAGAACTTAAGCAAAACTTTATACGAAATCAAGCCTACCTCTACCTTCACCAAATTTCCAAGTTTTCACCAAGATCCTTCCTTTCCAACTTTCGGTTCACCCTTCTTTGCAATGGTCCCAAGCTTGATCACAAGGTGCTAAGATAGAGGTTTTTATGGTGGGGAAAATAAGAACAAAGAAATGCTTGAAACTTGAATGGTTTAGTTCTAGGAAAGTGAGCTAGATTTCAACAAGGGAAAATGGCTAGGTGAATAGAAATTTCCAAGAGAAGTGATGAGTTGCACAAAAGGGGATTTGGTTACCTAGAGAAGAGAAACAAACTTAGAGCTTTAGAGAGTGATTGGTTGCAAGAAGAAAAGAACAAGCTTAAGCTCAAAGGGGAGATTCGGTCAAGAGAGAAAAAGAGAGAGAGTTGAAGTGGGAGGGTGATATTCGGCCAAGAGAAGAAATGCTAAGTGTGAGGGGGAGTTCTCTTTATGCAATTGAGTCTCCCAAGGTGAAATTATGTTAATGACAATAGACATGAGGTATTGAGATGACAAGAGAGAGAGAAGGAAAAAAAGGGGGGAAATGGGAGAGTTGGCCGACCATGCTTGGCTTCTCTCTTCTCCTTTTTCTTTTCAATTTTTCTCACATCCTCTTGTCTCCTCAAGCCATGCCTTGCATTGGGTTTTTCTCCCTTTCCTCTTGATCTTTACAACAAAACCATGATTTCATCTTCATCAAGTAAAAACTATTGCATTTACCCATTTCTCTTGGGTTTTTAACCAAACACCTAGTGTATATTATTGGTCCTCTTGCCTATTTTTCTCCAGATCTGAACCTATCTCTCACACTTAGGGCTTAGTGGTTCTCAATATGACTAGCATACATACAACCTAATGCAGCAACCCCTGAGTTCGGCCATACTTGCTAGATTTAGGTTTCAATCCTCTCTTAGGCCTTTTATCAAACACCTAGAGCACCAAACCAATTCTCAAGAACCCTAATTTCGGATTCAACCATTTGTTCCCATGTTCTCATGTAAAAATCTATGCTACACTTAAACACTTACAAGATCTACCTTGAACATGCATAGATCCACACTAAACATCCATGAATCACAAGGAGAAAAACTACTTAGACAACCCACCATTAAACCACAACCAATCAACAAGAGAAAACAATAAGAAAATAGAGAGAGAGAGAGAGAGTAGGATGATTTTCGGCCAGCAAGGATTTGTACCTTGCTTCTCTCCTCTTCCTCCTTCTTTTCTTCTCCTTTCTCCTTCTCCTTCTTCTCCTTCTTTGGGTGGCTGACTTAGGGCAAGGAAAAACGAAAAGGCTGAAGAGAGAGGGGAAAAATGAAGTGTTCGGCAAAGGGGGAGAGAGTAATAGGCGTGAAAATGGTTGGGGAAAAGACAAGGTTGCCCTCCCCCTTCTTCATGAATTCCACCTCACGTATTTTCTATCCGGTAAAATTTCGGAATGTAGTTATATGTGTCGACACCATCACTCAAGGTGTCGACACTTACAACACATTTAGTAAGATGTGTCGACACCATCACTCAAGGTGTCGACACTTCCAACACTTAGTCAAAGTGGGAAAAAGTAAACTCTCGGGTTTTAGTTAGATGTGTCGACACCATCACTCAAGGTGTCGACACTTCCATCACTTGGTCAAAATCCACGGGAGTTCTGGAAAAAGGCGAACTCTCGGGTATCGGTCTAATGTGTCGACACTATGACCCAAGGTGTCGACACTTACAACACTTAGTCAAAATTCACTTCGGGCTCCAGAAAAAGGTAAACTTTAGGGTGTTAGTTTAATGTGTCGACACTATGCTCCAATGTGTCGACACTTACCTCAAAAATCACAAATTTAATCATACCTATATACTGAGGAAAATCATAGTAAAATCTCTCTCTTTTACAACGACATAAATAAATTCGGGATCTCACAGGAACTTACCTTGCTCATTGACGCTCAAGGAGCTCATCAATTTGGATACTTGGCTCTTTATCTCCTTGTTTTCTTCAATAACCTGCGTCATCAAAGATTCAAACTTTAGGTTAGTCTTACCATGTGCCTCAAGGCATTACATTATTCCTCATCCATCCCTCTCATCTCAACAAATGTGGGACACTGTTGGGTGAGGTGATCTACCCCGCCACACACAAAACATGGTCCAAAAGACTCTCATCTCAACAAATTTCTTAATTCAATTAATAACTCAATTGGGAACTCAATTCCCAAAATTCCCAATCAGAAGGTATAGATTTATAAACAAAAACTAAACCAAATGTATCCTTTGAAAAATCATGCACAACTTTTCGAATACGTAAATTATTATCCATATTGAGAAAACCCAACGACGACAATAGACTTAGGGAGTGATATTGTAGCAAAGAAGTAAATCAATATAGATAAATAATTCATCCAAACATAATCAAAGAACTAATCCATTAAATAGAAAAAGCATGACTGAATCCATAAATAGAATAAATTCTATGATTTTTCAGGGAAGAAAACATCAATAATGAATTGGGAATGATAAAACAAATGAGTTTTAGTAATTGAAAATCAAATACATAAATTAAGAATGAATTGAAATTACGATCTAGTGTGCAAGTTATTCCCTAGCCCCACTTGAGAATTTAGTTCTCCATAATAAGATGAAAGGAAAACAAATTCCAAAGAAAAACCTCTAGTCTCAAGTCTGCCTCCTCCCCCTTATACAATCAAAAGATAAGCTTATATATGTCTCCCAACAAAATCCTAAAAACGGAATAATAATAAAAACGCTAAATGATATTCTCTGGTTTCCGGGCTTGGATTACAGCCAATTTTTGACCCAGTGAAATTCTGAATTAAAGAAATACCATCTCATAATGAATTGTAGCCCCGTAAGCTATCTTTCAAACGAACCAATAATTGTGTCCATCCAATATGTGAGTTGAAAGTTACGACCACAGTACGAAAATATGTCCAGGTTGTCTCCTATCAAATTTCCGATTTGAATTTCTTGTAGTTTCCTTTTTTTTCTCATCATCCAAATTGCTCTCAACCCCATGAGAGTCCCCCTTTTAAATTTGATTGGGCTTTGACTTGCTCTTTTGTAAACTCTGAAATTAAAGATAAAAATCTGATTAGGAGTGTGCCAAAGTAAATAGAAACTCAATTCAAGAATACACATTAATTTCAATTATTTCTATTCACATTTTAGCATTTTAGTCCAATAATAAGGTATCTAGAGTGCACTTTCGTACACTCATCAAGTGAGCATAGAACTGTACAACTAAAAGTATTTGAATGTGCCAATATGTTTTTGGCGAAATTTAACCCCTTCAAGAAAAAAGTTCTCGTCTTCTACTTCCTTGTGAAGTTCTTTAGGGTTTATCCCTATTCCTTTGAGCTGTTCTTGGTCGTGCCTCTTCGTTTTTTTCCCCTGCCTTCTTGTTTCTTGATGTACCAGTTTCTCTGTTGACCTTTGTTTG
Organism: Myrica gale; assembly: GCA_963930655.1. Lineage (NCBI taxonomy): Eukaryota > Viridiplantae > Streptophyta > Magnoliopsida > Fagales > Myricaceae > Myrica > Myrica gale. The sequence goes on along the minus strand of OZ005619.1, from coordinate 7,943,182 downwards.
TGTGGCTTCTTGGAGCCCCTGGTGGTTTCTTTCTGTCATTTATTTCCTTGCTTGCCTCTCGGTAGGATGCCCTCTTCTCTTGAGCTGGATTGTTTGGTCCAACGGATTCAAGATTTGAAATGGGAGGAGTTTTATTTAGTGCTTGCACCTGTGTCTTCGGAGGAAGAGAAAGGTTTATCGTTGTCCCTGGTTGCTTAGATCATTTCTAACAGACCCATTGCTACGCCTGTTGTCCGTGCTACCTCAAAGTAGCTTGGACCTCTGTTACAGAGTTTCTGGTTGAAGAGATTGATCCCTTCACCTACCTTTTTCATTTTTTACAGGTGAAAGACAAAACTTTTATTTTGGCTCAATCTCCTTGGTGTGTGCGGGGCCAACTTATGGTATTCAAACCATGGGAGGTTGAGATGGTGCTTCAGGATGTGTCTTTCCGGACAGTGCCTTTTTGGGTGCAGGTTCATGGTTTGCCTCGTAACCGTATGGGTGAGGCTAATGCTAAGTATATTGGTCTTAAACTGGGTCAGCTGTTAGAGATGGATTCCAATGAGTATTTGGATGCTGTGAGGAGAAGCTTTCTACGTATCAGAGTTGCGCTAGATCTGAATAAACCTCTTGTTGCTGGTTTCCCGGTTCCCCGCTTGGGTTTATCCACTTCATGGGTTCAGTTTATGTATGAGAAGTTAGCTGATTTTTGTTACGTGTGTGGATGTATTGGACATACCCAGAATTCTTGTCGTGTTGCTGCTTCTAATGTTGGCACGTTTCTATTTGATTCAAAGATGCGTGCTGAATCTGTTCGCCTAAGGCGTAACTCCATTATTCGTGTTGCCCATGTTTCTCATTGTGATTTAGTGGGTAGTGTGGGTAGTGCCTCTAAATCCACTTTGTTGAATCTGTCCGATGGTGAGTGTTGCAGTCCTTTGGAGTCTCCGTCCATGGATGCTCAGAGGAACGATGTAGTGTCAGATGGTGTGCTGCGAGTCCCAATCTTGGCTGACCTTTTGGGTGGGACTTGCTCATCTATTTCTAATCTGGTGTTTGCTAATTCTTTGGACTCTTCGAAGTCTAAGGACTTTTCTGGTCCGAAGGATTTTATGTCCTCCCATGAGTCAATTCCTGACTTTAAGCTCCGGATTTGTCAACCTGATCAGTCTTTGTTCCCCTTGTGTGCGTTGAAATCTCGTATTGGATTGAAATCTCCGTCCAGCCCTCTTGCCCTGGTTTATTTTCCTTTTCGGTATATGGGCCAAACACAGTGTCTGAGTTTTCTGAGCCTTTATCTCCTTTTCTTCCTGGTGGCATTAGTGATCGACCCATTTTGGGGCGAGCAGGCCTTGGGCCTTCTTCACCTTTGGGTATAGATCAGGGGAAGCAAGTGGCTGAAGCTTCCCCGGGAGTTGCTAGTGAGTTTGCCCTTGGATTTTCTTGTCCTCTTTCTGGCCCCTTGCCCATTGGGGATGTCACGCCCCGAACGCTAGCCCGAAGGGGGTTAATGACAGCCGCGAACATCCACTCAATGAATGTTCCAGCGTTTACTCTTAATCTTGCAGCGGAAATTTTTTTTTTTTACAAACAACTGAGATAGACGGGCCCAAGAGATTTACTATGACTTCAACATACCCAAAACGACTTCCTCGAAATAGAGCAAGCGTCTTAATGACATCGCATGGCTGCACAGATGAAGTACATGATCTAAGGGATTCCATCAAATCCTCTTCACATTGACCTACTCATAACATCTTTATAATACATCTTGAATCCTCTAATGAACAACAAAAGACAAGAGGTCATTCCCGTCGGTTCCTCTTCTAGATCTCCCCTCCTGAAATGTTATCTGAAGTAATACAATTTAAAATTGCGAGTCGAAAGACTCAGTAAGGAATTATAATTAAAACATGGACTTGAAATCATGGGTTAGAAACATGAACTTGAAATCGTGAGTTTGAAACCATGAACTTAAAATCGTAAGCATGCACTTGAACTTGAAATCATAAACATTCACTTAAACTTGAAATTATAAGCATGCACTTAAACTTGAAATCATAAGCATGCACTTAAACTTGAAATCATCATGAACTTGAAATCATAATGAACTTAAAATCATAGCATGCACTTGATCTTGAAATATCATGTAAACTTACGCAATTCATGCATAATCATGAATTTTGATGCACGTGTATGCTTCATGATTGCATATGCAGATGCACTTGCTCTTGAAAACATCACTTATACTTAAAAATCTCTTGCTTTTGGAAAATCATTCCAATTATTAACTGATGGGCTACTTGCCCGCTATTTACCCCTGACATCAGGGTTGTGCGTTCCCGTTGGAACTGTCCCCTATTTCCCTTGGGGACCCTACATATGGTCGAGCTAGCACACCTTCTCGCATTCGTCCTTCAGTGGCTAGACACGATCCTCGGAGGTTCACACCTTCTTGCAAGCATCCTTCAGTGTGATTGCACAACCTCCTGGACTACCCATCCTTCTTGCAAGCATCCTTCGGTATGGGTGTCCTAGGTGACATCCACCCTTCACGTAAACGTCCTTCAGTAAGTATGCACCTTCTTGACTTGGTACGGTACCGACCGACTTGGGTTCATTAACTTACTTGCCATAAAACTTGTCATAAAGTAGCATAAAAATGGTACTTTCATTTGCATAAAATTTATCTTTCATCCTTATGAGAAAAATAGATGCAAATGCAATTGTTCATGACGTGCTCATGTCATGCTCGATGATGAGGAATCAACTTATCATAAAATGCTTCACATACTTTCATTTGCACAAAACTTTCTTTTCTTTCAAGAAAATCATGCAAATGCTCATGACGTGTTATGCTTGATGACAAATCTCTCATAAAACTTACTTGATCTCATAAAACTTTCATGTTTCCATTTGCACAAAAACTTCTTTCACGCTTCCATGCAAATACATAAATTATGTCATGCTTGTTGAGAAATAACTTGTCATGCTTGGTTATAAACCTGTTATGCTTGTTCATAAAAACATGCTGCGTATCATTCCAGTTTTTACAACAAGTAAGTTTTCACTTACAGACGTAAGTTCCACTTACTATTTTCACTTACAGACGTAAGTTCCACTTACTATTTTCACTTACAGACGTAAGCTCCTCTTACTTCGCTTGCTTGTGGGTTGAATGTCCCTTTACCTCTTCTCTCTTTCTTTCTTTCTCTTCTTCCTTTCTTCTTCTTCTTTTCTCCTTCTTTCTTTATTCTCTTCTCTTCTTCTTCTTCTTTCTTTCTTCTCTTCTCTTTTCTTCTCTTCTTCGGTGGGAGCTAGGGCAAATGGCTTTCAATTTGGGGGGGGCTGCTTATACGGGAGAGCTTGGGGGAAGGGAAAAGGCAAAATTGCCCTTTCCCCCTTCTTTCCCTTTCTGCCCTTCATTTCTTCTTTCTTTTCCATTTCTGCCCCTCACGAAAATTCATTTCTCTTTTCTGCCACTCCCACAATTAACTCTAATATGTCTCCTCATCTTTGTTCCAAGGATTCTCGTATTTCCAAGGCTAAAGCCCTAATTAAAATATTTCCAAATCTTGTAACTTAGGGACAATTTCAATTAATAAAACAATTTCATCAATCTCAATTGCTCAAATCTAATGGCAATTAATAACACAGTCAGATCTTAGCTTAAAACTCATAAAACGTTAGGGGAAAAATCCCCCTAAACACAACTTGAAATTAATTATCCATACATACATCCTCAATATAATCCTTACACTATCCCTTACTCAATACTTTACATCATACCATGCCCACCGTCTTAACCTCAATTAATTTCTTAACTAAGCTTATACAACTTTCCTCAATGTTAGGGTTCACAAGTCTTCCATTGGAACTCCAAATTCATCATATATGGAATTTTAACTGGTCCCGCTCGAGGGCCAGTCGAGCGCCAACTTAGTGTCTATTTCACTGCGTAGAATTCTCAAGGGCCGCTCGAGCACCTGTCGAGCGTTGGTCAAACGTCAAGGCACTGTCCATCATATTTCCTTAGGGCCGCTCGAGCGCCTGTTGCCCGCTGGTCGACCGCAATGTCACCTAAAAACAGGGTGCTAAGAAAAATGTTCTTATTCCAACACCCTAATTGTGATCCTCCAATTATTTCAACTAAGTCCCCAAATACTCAATTTCAATATTGTTAAAATTACAACAACATATCAATTCAATTACAATATAGATGCACAAAGTGCTAGGGGAAATATTCACCTAGACATATCCTTAGATTAATTCCCCTATACCTACCTTTCTCCATAATTAGGACACAACTTAAGGAGTCATAAATCTTTTACAAGGATAGAAAAAGTTGGGGTCTCACATCCTCCCCTCCTTACAAAAATTTCGTCCTCGGAATTTGGTCTTTGTCCTTAACTGCTGCTCCCTTTTGTCTAAACCTTCATTGGTTCTTCTACATATGTAAAGTTCCCCTAATGTGCAAGGGCTCATACTCTAAGACATGGGTAGGGCCAACTGGTACGTCACAGTCCCAATTCGGTCTAAAATCCCAAAAGATTTTATTCGCACTCAACCGTCCATTCAAACTTGACATTTTTCTTCGTTAATGACGTCCATAAAATAACTATCTTTGTAAACCCTTCAATGAACCCTCGGTAGTATCCTGTTAACCCCAGGAACTCCTTACTTCCTTCACATTTATAGGCCTTGGGCATTAGGATACAACATCGACCTTACTGGGATTCACGGCAATCCCTTTGTCTGAAACTACATGCCCTGAAAATCGGACTCGCTCCAACCAAAATTCGCACTTATAGAATTTGGCATACAACTTCTTCTCCGTGAAAACCGGTAGAACAGTCCTTAGAGGCTTCTTATGTGCATTCTTATTCCTTGAATAAATCAAGTTATCGTCTATAAAGACAGCCACAACTTATCTAAGAAATGCGGCCGGAGTATTAGTCAGCCCAAATGGCATCACCAAGTATTCATAGTGACCATAACGTGTCTGAAAAGCCGTCTTGGGTATATCTCCTTCTTTCACCTTCGACTGATGATACCTCGACCTCCAGTCAATCTTGGAGAATACTTGTGCCTATTGTAACTTAATCGAACAGGTCATCAATACAAGGGTAACGTGTATCTATTCTTTATAGTCACCTTATCCAACTCCCTATAGTCGATACACCTCCGGAGTCTTCCATTCTTTCTCATACATGGGAAACAACAACCTGGTCTCCTCTGTTTTTAGAACAAGACCTTCTTCTCATAACGATTCATACTAGCACCATGCGCTGTCAACCAATTCACGCCTAGTATGATGTCAAACCCCCATCTTCATTACTATCAGATTAGCTAATATTATATGCCCCTCATTTTGATTAGGCACTCTTTATAATTGATCACCACCAATAGACCACATTGTAGTAGATCTACTCATGTGCATTCTAGCAATCCTCCACATTAGAAAGGTTGATAGTCAAATTCCCCCAACTCTTCATAATCAACAGATATCCTTCATAATCATTCTAACTCTTCGAATGAACCAATGCATCATCATTGAAACCAATAATCAATCTAAATGCTTATAAAGCACCCTTATTCCAAAGGTCTCTTATGCAATAATAATTTCTAAAGGTATTAACAAGCATTCACAATAGCATTCTTTAATGTAAAATATCTTCTCAGGTATATCTCTTTTCTAATCCATAGATCGCACCCCGAACATAGATAAGCATTAATACATACCTGAGCTCATTACAATTGGTCAACAAATCCTTTATCTGGTCAGTATAAATCCCTCAATTCTTTCCTCATATCCTCATATAAATTCAATTGCAGAATCAAGTTCGATGTCAAAATGCATCATCCTCAAAACAACCCAATTGTTTTTAAGTCCTAGCCCTTAATTGAACAAAGAGCAATACTTGTTCCTCAGCCAAAATTGACCTTCTGACTAAAATCAAAACGTTCAGACAACTCTATTCGGAGGTCTACCACAACCAGGACTTATTTCAATTAAAATTCCTTACAAGGGCCTGCGTAATCATATCCTTATGTAACCTTAATCATTTGCTCCTGGTTGCACCCGCTCAGTGACAAGTTGTGCCATGTGTCTTAAAACATCATCAATAGTGACACCCCATTCTTAGGGTCCCCGATTACTTGTGGTCCTCTAGGTGTCGCTCTGCACTTCAATGTCATCACTTAGCATAAAAGACAACCTAACTTAGAAGTCCAGCATATTCAATTCTTGATATACAGCTTATCTCTTAGGGATGAGGGTTCTAATCCATTCCCTATGTCTCTTGGCCCTACTCTCTATTCCTCTGATACCATTTAACTGTCACGCCCCGAACGCTAGCCCGAAGGGGGTTAATGACAGCCGCGAACATCCACTCAATGAATGTTCCAGCGTTTACTCTTAATCTTGCAGCGGAATTTTTTTTTTTTTTTTACAAACAACTGAGAAAGACGAGCCCAAGAGATTTACTATGACTTCAACTTACCCAAAACGACTTACTCGAAATAGAGCAAGCATCTTAATGACATCGCATGGCTGCACAGATGAAGTACATAATCTAAGGGATTCCATCAAATCCTCTTCACATTGACCTACTCATAACATCTTTATAATACATCTTGAATCCTCTAATGAACAACAAAAGACAAGAGGTCATTCCCGTCGGTTCCTCTTCTAGATTTCCCCTCCTGAAACGTTATCTGAAGTAATATAATTTAAAATTGTGAGTCGAAAGACTCAGTAAGGAATTATAATTAAAACATGGACTTGAAATCATGGTTTAGAAACATGAACTTGAAATCGTGAGTTTGAAACCATGAACTTAAAATCGTAAGCATGCACTTGAACTTGAAATCATAAGCATTCACTTAAACATGAAATTATAAGCATGCACTTAAACGTGAAATCATAAGCATGCACTTAAACTTGAAATCATCATGAACTTGAAATCATAGCATGCACTTGATCTTGAAATATCATGTAAACTTATGCAATTCATGCATGATCATGAATTTTGATGCACGTGTATGCTTCATGATTGCATACGCAGATGCACTTGCTCTTGAAAACATCACTTATACTTAAAAATCTCTTGCTTTTGGAAAATCATTCCAATTATTAACTGATGGGCTACTTGCCCGCTATTTACCCCTGACATCAGGGTTGTGCGTTCCAGTTGGAACTGTCCCCTATTTCCCTTGGGGACCCTACATATGGTCGAGCTAGCACACCTTCTCGCATTCGTCCTTCAGTGGCTTGACACGATCCTCGGAGGTTCACACCTTCTTGCAAGCATCCTTCAGTGTGATTGCACAACCTCCTGGACTACCCATCCTTCTTGCAAGCATCCTTCGGTATGGGTGTCCTAGGTGACATCCACCCTTCACGTAAACGTCCTTCAATATGGATGCACCTTCTTGACTTGGTACGGTACCGACCGACTTGGGTTCATTAACTTACTTGCCATAAACTTGTCATAAAGTAGTATAAAAATGGTACTTTCATTTGCATAAAATTTATCTTTCATCCTTATGAGAAAAATAGATGCAAATGCAATTGTTCATGACGTGCTCATGTCATGCTCGATGATGAGTAATCAACTTATCATAAAATGCTTCTCATACTTTCATTTGCACAAAACTTTATTTTCTTTCAAGAAAATCATGCAAATGCTCATGACGTGTCATGCTTGATGACAAATCTCTCATAAAACTTACTTGATCTCATAAAACTTTCATGTTTCCATTTGCACAAAAACTTCTTTCACGCTTTCTTGCAAATACATAAATTATGTCATGCTTGTTGAGAAATAACTTGTCATGCTTGGTTATAAACCTGTTATGCTTGTTCATAAAAACATGTTGCGTATCATTTCAGTTTTCATAACAAATAAGTTTTCACTTACAGACGTAAGTTCCACTTACTATTTTCACTTACAGACGTAAGTTCCACTTACTATTTTCACTTACAGACGTAAGCTCCTCTTACTTCGCTTGCTTGTGGGTTGAATGTCCCTTTACCTCTTCTCTCTTTCTTTCTTTCTCTTCTTCCTTTCTTCTTCTTCTTTTCTCCTTCTTTCTTTCTTCTCTTCTCTTCTTCTTCTTCTTTCTTTCTTCTCTTCTCTTCTCTTCTTCGGTGGGAGCTAGGGCAAATGGCTTTCAATTTGGTGGGGGCTGCTTATACAGGAGAGCTTGGGGGAAGGGAAAAAGGCAAAATTGCCCTTTCCCCCTTCTTTCCTTTTCTGCCCTTCATTTCTTCTTTCTTTTCTATTTCTGCCCCTCACGAAAATTCATTTCTCTTTTCTGCCACTCCTACAATTAACTCTAATATGTCTCCTCATCTTTGTTCCAAGGATTCTCATATTTCCAAGGCAAAAGCCCCTAATTAAAATATTTCCAAATCTTGTAACTTAGGGACAATTTCCATTAATAAAACAATTTCATCAATCTCAATTGCTCAAATCTAATGGCAATTAATAACACAGTCAGATCTTAGCTTAAAACTCATAAAACGTTAGGGGAAAAATCCCCCTAAACACAACTTGAAATTAATTATCCATACATACATCCTCAATATAATCCTTACACTATCCCTTACTCAATACTTTACATCATACCATGTCTAGGCTAATGTCTATCGACTTCCCACCGTCTTAACCTCAATAAATTTCTTAACTAAGCTTATACAACTTTCCTCAATGTTAGGGTTCACAAGTCTTCCATTGGAACTCCAAATTCATCATATATGGAATTTTAACTGGTCCCGCTCGAGGGCCAGTCGAGCACCGGTCGAGCGCCAACTTATTGTCTATTTCACTGCGTAGAATTCCCAAGGGCCGCTCGAGCACCTGTCGAGCGTTGGTCAAACGTCAAGGCACTGTCCATCATATTTCCTTAGGGTCGCTCGAGGGCCTGTTGCCCGCTGGTCGAGCGCAATGTCACCTAAAAACAGGGTGCTAAGAAAAATGTTCTTATTCCAACACCCTAATTGTGATCCTCCAATTATTTCAACTAAGTCCCCAAATACTTAATTTCAATATTGTTAAAATTACAACAACATATCAATTCAATTACAATATAGATGCACAAAGTGCTAGGGGAAATATTCACCTAGACATATCCTTAGATTAATTCCCCTATACCTACCTTTCTCCATAATTAGGACACATCTTAAGGAGTCATAAATCTTTTACAAGAATAGAAAAAGTTGGGGTCTCACAGGGGAGGACTCGAGTCCTGTTTTTTTTTGTCGTTCGACTAAACGAAAATCAGTTGTGCCCATGTTTGAAGAGTTTGACAGCAAACGTGGTGCTTCCCCCTTTTTCTCCTATTCAGCGTCCTAGCATCTCTACAGCACCTGCGCAAGTGGATACGTCTGAGCTGGAGGAATACATTTCTCTTGCTGTTTTGAAGGCTCGTCACTCCATAATTGCTTTCCGTAACCGTCAGTCTCCCCGAAAGTTTGTGTTGGTCGATCAAGAAGTGGAGGTTTCGACAGTGGAGGTATGTTCTCTTTCATCCAAAATGGGTATGGAGGTGGGCCCTAAGCCACCCCGTGTGGATCAATGAGAGGACTTTATTGGAACTGCCGCGGAATTGGCCGGGTGGTGGCAGTTCGTGAACTCCTGTCTTTGGAACAGAAGTATTCTTTGGATTTTTTGTGTCTTGCTGAAACTAAAATCTTGAATGTTCAGAGTCCTTTGCAAAGGGCTGGTTTCTTTCATTTCGTTGATTTTCCTCCTGATGGTCATCGTGGAGATATTGTGTTCGCCTGGAAACAAGGGGTCGATGTCGAGCTGATTTCGACTTCTCCGAATTTTGTTAACATGTTGGTGTATTGGGATCCTCCAAATACCCCATGGCTTGTTTCTTGTGTTTATGGTCCTACTAGGTGGCATCTTCGAGACGCTTTCTGGCGTGGTCTCGACATTTTGGCTTGTTCTTTTGGTGGCCCATGGCTCTGTATGGGCGATTTTAATTGTTTGCTCGCTGATTTGGAAAATCATGGTGGTCTTCGTGTTACCTCTTCAGATTCGAATCCGTTGCAAAATCTCATCAACTCTCATGGTCTTATTGATTTAGGTTTTTGTGGTTCTCCTTTTACGTGGTCTAAAAATAGGGACGGGCTGGCCAATATCCGTGAGCTCCTTGATCGGGGTCTTGCTAATTGTCAATGGCGTTCTCTTTTTCCTCATGCTATGATTACTCACTTGGCTCGTTCAGCTTCTGATCACTCTCCTTTGTTGATTGACACGGTTGGTGGTGCGCCCCCTTTGAAAAAACCATTCCGTTTTGAAGTTTTTTGGTTGAAAGATGTTGGACATGAAGATGTGATTAAAAGCTGTTGGAATGTGGTTGCAGTGGGTTCTCCTACTTTTCGCCTCTGTTTTCGCCTCTGTGGTTGCAGTGGGCCTTCGAGAGTGGAATTTAAGCCATTTTGGCTTGCTTCAAACTAATATTGCTCGGTTTAGGCAATCTCTTGAGTGGGTTCGGACCCAACCTCCTTCTAGAGAAAATTGTCATATGGAGAAAAATCCTTGTTTTAAATGAAGAGTTGCGGAAAGAGGAGGATTTGTGGCTCATGAAATCACGGGATCTTTGTCTTACTAGTCGGGATTTAAATACCAAGTACTTTCACACTTCTACGATTATTCGTCGTAGGAGGAATTCTATTGATTTTCTTAAAACCGAGGAAGGCATTTTGATTTCTTCTCGTGAGGAGGTGGGCAACTATATTACAGATTATTTTCGTCACTTGTATCTTTCTACTCAACCGGATGGTCCACATGATTTGGAAGGTTTGGTGTCTCCGGTTTTGACGCCTTCAGAAAATGATGCCCTTTGTGCTATTCCTTCAGCTGAGGTAATCCATTCTACCTTGCTTTCTCTGGGTTCTTATAAGGCCCCGGGGCTGGATGGTATGACTGCTATTTTCTATAAGAAATTTTGGCATATTGTTGGGCGTGATGTGGTTTCTATGGTGCAACGTTTCTTTGTTTCTGGTTTCCTTTCTAGGGAGATTAACCATTGTCATGTGGTGCTTATTCCTAAAGGGGAGTGTCCCTCTCAAGTTTCTCAGTTTAGGCCGATTAGCCTTTATAATGTGGTTTCAAAGCTTATTTCCAAAATCTTGACTAATATGATGCGGCTTGTTATTGATAAGTTCATTTCTCCGCTTCAAGCGGCCTTTGTTCCTGGTCGTACCATCCATGAGAATTCTATTTTGGCCCATGAGATCTTCCATGTGTTGAGAAAAAGGAGAACGGGTAAGAAGATTATGGCTATTCGCGCTAACATTGCTAAAGCCTTTGACCGTATGGAATTAAATATTATTCTTGTGGCAATGCAATGCTTTGGTTTTTATTCCCGTTTTATTGGTTGGATTGAACAGCGTCTTTCTACTGCGTCTTGTTCTATTCTTTTGAATGGTACCACTTTTGGTCTTATTAAGCCTACTCGGGGGTTGAGGCAAGGTGACCCCATGGCTCCTTTCCTCTTTATCATTGGTTCTGAAATTTTATCGTGAATTTTTATGCGTGCTGAGGCTGATCATCTCCTTCATGGTATTTGTATAGCCCGAGCTGCTCCCCCCATCACTCATCTTCTCTTTGCGGACAATCTTCTCTTGTTTACCCGTGCTAGTGTGGGGAAGCCCATGTGGTGATGCAATGTCTTTCGAAATACACTCTCTGGTTGGGCCAGCACCTTAATGTGCGCAAATCTACTGTTACCTTTAGTAGGAATACTCGGCCTGCTGCCAAATTGCTATTTGCTCTATTTTGCAGTTGCGTAATTCTGAAAATCCAGGAAAGCATTTGGGTGTGCCCATTTGATTGGTCAAAATAAAAGGCAGGTGTTCTCAGACTTGGTTGACAAGGTTAACTATCGGATTGAGGGCTGGAAAGCGAAACTTCTTTCTCAAGCTGGACGCACAGTTTTGATTAAAGCAGTTGCTTCTTCTCTTCCAGGTTTTACTATGTCACATTATTTGCTGCCTAAATCCCTGTGTTTGCAATTGGATTCTTTGTTAATGCGTTTTTGGTAGGGTTTTAAGGATGGCAAACGACACAACTGGACTCTCAAATCTTGAAGTTCTATTTGCCTCCCTAAATCCGTTGGTGGTCTTGGCATTCGTCAAATGTGGTCTATCAATCGTGCCTTGATTTTGAAACTAGCTTGGCTTGTTCATTCTCATTCTTCAAAGTCGTGGATAGTTGCTCTGAGAGCTAAGTATCTGAATTCTTCTTACGTTTGGGATTCGGCTCCTGTTAGTTCTCCTTCTTTGGTTTGGCAGGGTGTTGCCAAGGTTAGTTCCTTTTTTCGAGAGGGTTGTTGTTATCATATCTCTTCAAGCTCTGAGGTGCATACTTGGTTAGATCCTTGGGTCCCGCAAGCTGAATTTTTTCTACCTAAACCACGGAACTCGAATGTTCTTATTCATGAAGAATCCAAAGTGAAGGATTTTTTTTATTCCTGGCTCTCGGAGTGGGATGAGTTGAAGATTCGACACACGTTTCAAGAGGAGGATGCCAACCTTATTCTCACTATTCATCTCCCTGCTACCTCTTCTCCTGATCGGGTTCTTTGGGTTCCGTGTGAGACCCCGAACTTTGCTTTTGCTATTTTTCTATGTATTATTTTAATTTAAATTATGGGGCCATATTTTTGGCCAATGTATGACCTAAGATTTATGTTTAAGGTACATTAACTATTATGAAAACTAATTTCAAGAATTCTTCTTTAAATAATTTTCTTTTCATTATGGAAATTTTGTGCAAATTTAATTTTATTTCCCTAAGAGCCGAAACTTGCAAGGTAAGTTTCTCTTATGGATTTATATTTTTCATTTGCCTAATATATTTCATAATCCATAAAATTAAATTATGATTAAAGATTTATATATATTGGCCGAAAATAATTAAATGGAAAATCATGAATTTCTTTTAAGTATTTGAATATTTTTGTGTGACATTAATAGGTGGCATATAGTATTATTATGTGACCTAAAATAGTAGTTGAATTATCATTAGAATATTAGATGATAAGCTAGTAGACATATGATAAGTTTTAAGAGAGTGTTAAATGATAAGCACACTTGCTTATCATGGTGATAAGCTAGCATAATGATAAGCTAGGAAACTTTTTATGTAATAAGTTGATGTGGCTATCGTAGAGATAGGCTAGAGCCATTATCTTGAGATAAGTTGTTATGCTTATGAGTGATAAGCTATGTAATTGAACTAGATAAGCTAGAGAACTTATAGGAGATAAGTTAGGTGAAATAGTAACTAAATTGACAGTTAGTCGTGAGAGTAACTAGAAAGTTAGTTGTGTGAGTAACTAAGTTAGTTGCATTTTAGCCAAACATCATAATTGAACTAAACAAGAAGCAAACGAAGAGGTGACAATTTACGTAGGAGTGAAAGCCAAAGTGGTGAACCCATGTGAGTTGTAAGAAGTGATAAGAGTGCATTTATGTGACAAGACAATTCAATGGAAGAGAAATGAGAGAAAATCAAATGCAAGGGGAAGGAATTCACGTGGGACATAGCTTGAGGAGACAAAGTGGGATGTGAGAGAAATTGAAAAGCCAAAAAGAAGAGAAAAAGCCATGAAGTGATCGGCCAATGCATCCCCCCTTTCACCCCTTTATTTTTCTTCCTTCTCTCTCTTGTCATTTTCAAACACCTCATGTCAATTGTCATTGCCATAATTTCACCTTGGGAGATTTAATTGCCTCAATTCACACTTCACATTTCAAAACCTCACACTTCATTTGTCTTGGCCGAATACCGCATTTCCTTCCAACTCTCTCTCTCTCTTTCCTCTTGGCCGAACCTTACCCTTGAGATCAAGCCTTGTTCTTTTCCTCTTGCAACCCAAATCACTCTCCAAAGTTCTAAGTTTGGTTCTCTCCTTGAGGTGACCGGATCTCCTCTTTGTGCAACACCATTTCCTCTCTTGAAAATTTGTACTCACTTAGCCATTTTTTCCTTGAAGAAAATTTACTCACTTCCTTAGAGATAAATCATTCAAGTTTACCATATTTCTCCCCACCATAAAACCTACCTTATCACCTTATAATCAAGCTTGGAACCACTCCAAAAAGGGTGAACCGAAAGTTGGGAGAAGGAAGGGTTTTGGTGAAAATTTGGTGAAGGTAGAGGTAGGCTTGATTTCACATAGTGTTCTTGCTTAAAGTTCTTTATAAGTTCTAATCAAATGTATTTTATTGTGCTAGGTACTCAAGGCTTGTGTTAATCATCAAGGTAAGGCCAAGATGTGGGTTGTTAGTTCTAAAAATGATGTAGGCCGAATATCTCTTGGTTGGTTTTGAGTTGGAACTTTGATTTTGTTAGATCTTGAGTTTATGAGACCACCCTTGAGTTATAATTTTAGATCTAGCTATATGAGCATGAGATCCAAACTTAAATGTTAGAAAGATGTTAAAGGATGAACAATGCATGCTAGTATGGTCTTAAGGTATGCATGATGCAAGTTTTGCCATGAAGGGTTGTGATTGATGGTGTTGGCCGAAACTTATAGGTGTTGGATCTTTAAATATAATTTTGTTAAATGTCAATTTGATGAATGGCCATGATATGTATAAAAGTTTGGTGAACACATGCATATGGGCTAGTCTTGAAATATAATAGGTTGCATGCAAATCGAAAGGGCTAATCATTCTATGAACATGTGTGTTGGCCGAATATGGCATTGTGCTAGATCTAGAAGTTGTGTTGTGATTGGTAGATCCTAGGCTGTGAATCTGAAAATGGAGGATGGGAACACCATTGGAGAAGAAAAATTTAGACAAAGAATACTTAAAATGGAACATGGCCGAATGACCTAATAAGAGAAACCCTAATAGCAACCCTATACATAAGATTATGTTTATATGTGATGGATAAATAAAATTAGGGTTATGGCCAAATGGGTTAGAAGATTTAAGCTCAATGATAAAACACACCATACATGTTAGAGAAAAACAAGGATAAAAAGGCTTAAAGGGCTCGGGTTAAAAGGATTAGCAAGGCCTTGTGATGTTAAGCATGGATTAAGGATTTAATTAGAGTGATTAAGTTTTGGTCGAAATCTATTAGATGCAAGTGAAGTGTAATTGTAATGATATGAATAACAAGAGAACCTTGATCATATGAGGAGAAAATATATAGAAACTCTAATCAAGGTTAATGTCTCGTGTTGCATAGAAATCTAATGTCCAAGCCAAGAGTTAATTATGATTAAGGTTAGGGATCGATTAATGTAAAGATTTAATTGAATACATGGAATAAAAGAAAGATCAAGATTTAATCCTAAATCAATTAGTTTGTTGATTAGAGTCCTAAATATGAATAGAAATATATTGCAATAGAATTGAGTAATTAAATAACCTAAGTTTAATAAGTAGAAAGTAAAAGATTAAATAAGATATTAAACGGTTAAAAGAATTAAGGCAATGTATATATCTACAATATCGAAATAAATATATATAGTTGCTGTTTGAAACCGTTGCGATGGACGGGGAGTTCAAGGTTAAGAGGTGAACAAGAGGTTCAATTGGACTAAGAGAAATTCAGCAACTATATTATATGGTTAAGATTAAGTTAAGTGTTTAATTGTCACTATTCGTTTTCAAGATAGGTTTCCTCGAATAGTTCATAAAACCGAGCGTGTTGATATAATTTCACGTATACTCAGCATATTGAGAATCGAACCTATTCCTTGTAGGCAAAGAGCCAAGTGAGAACCAAGAAGGTTGCAAGGAGTACTGTAAGTGAATCTTACCCGATTTGGAAAACTGGAATGATACACTGCATTTCTTATTCTGCATGGCAAGAATGTTTCAAGTACGCATGATGTTTCGAACATGTCATAGCATAATCATTTGCATGAACGCATGAGAGACGTTTTGATGCAAATGAAATTACGATGTTTTCAAGTGTGGCATGACATGTTCATTGCATAGAAACATGAAAAGTCGTTTTATGCAAATGAAAAAGAATTTATGTTATGATTAAGCCTGGGGGGGCTTTGGTTGGATCCGTACCAAGTTAAGTGAGGTTTATCATCCATACCGAGGAACGTTGATCGAGAAGGATGGATGGATGAAACCTAGGACGCCCATACCGAGGGACGTTGATCGAGAAGGTTGGATAAGTCCTTGAGGTATGTGCAACCACACCGAGGAACGTTGCTCGAGAAGGTGTGGCACCTCTTATGGGTCGTGTCTAGCCATCAAGCCTGGAGCAACTACAGGCTAGCTCGACCAGATGTTAAGTCTCCGAGGGATGGGAGACAGTTCCGATGGGAACAACACATTCCTGACTTCATGGGGTCAAATGGAGCGAGCCCACAGTAAGAGATGAAATGTTTATGAAAAGGCCAAGAGTGGCAAGAGATTTGAAATGCATTTGAAAAGGCCAAGAGTGGCAAGAGTTTTTAGTGCATGGCATATGCATCACGGAGCATGCATATGCATCATGGTTTTTATGCACTATCTCATGACTTACAGTTGTGCATTTCTTTTCTTAACTCTACAGTGTATTGAAGTAAGTATGTTTTTAAAGCCATGTTTTATCAAAGTTCATGTTTCAAACTGTTGTTCCTTACTGAGTCTTTCGACTCATAGTTTTTAATCATATCATTCCAGATCCACAAGAAAATTGGGGAGCAGAGGATTATCTAACGTAGAAATCCTAGGAGTTTGGGAGTTGGAGTCTGAATTGGTGAACTCTGAGTTAGCACTAGTGAGTGCTGGTTTGATTTGAGTGGCAGTATGTTGCCCTATTACGTTTTGAATAAGTTTGCGAACAAGATGCAATGTAAAGACTTTTATGAGTTATAATTCGTTTACCGAGGGGTTATGTTCATTGAGCTTGTATCTCAGCCAACATGTGGATCCTGAGTGAGTCTTCAAATGTGTATCAAAAAAAAAAATAAAAAACAAAAGGTTTTCCGCTGTAAGAGTTAGTGTAAGCGCTGGAGTGTTCCCGGGGAATGCTCGCGGCTGTCACGGTCCCTACGGGAGGGCGTTCGGGGCGTGACATTCCGGATCCCAAAGATTTTTTTTCTCTTAAATCTGCCTACAACCTCATCCATTTTTCTGCCCCGCATTCTCTTCCTTCTTTTCCTTTGGATTTGTGGCCGAAACTTTGGAAGTTAAAGTTGCAGGATAGATTGATGTTTTTTATTTGGAAAGTGGCATGGGATTTGCTGTCGTGTAAAGTTAATCTCCATCAGACTTTTGACTTGGGACAAGCTGCTCTCCCGTGTGTTTTTTGTGAGCTGGAAGATGAGTCTCTTGTGCATCTCTTTTTCTACTGTCCACAGGCTCTTCTAGCATGGCGGGAATCTCTGTGGGGCTTGCTTACTAATCGGATAAGGGATTGGACTATTCAGCAGTGGATTGCTTCTCTGTTAGACCCCGTTCCTTCTCTCTCTTCCAGCTGATCAGTCTGAGCTCCATATTTTATATGCTGCCATTTAAATGGATGTTATTTGGTTTTCTCTTAATCAAGTGGTGCATGGTGGAAGACGAGATGATATTGGTACTATTATTCGGCATATTCATCGGTTGTTTGTGGAGCATTCTAAGGCTTGGTCTGCTTTGGTTCCAACTAAGTCTATTAGGTGGTCCCCACCTTGTGGCAATCGTTGGAAGATTAATTTTGATGTTGCCTCTTGTGGGAGAGGCCCGAGCAGCTCTATTTACTATTCAGGAGGCTAGTTTCCTTGGTTACCCTTTGATTGACTTTGAAGGCGACAATTTGCAGGTCTGCAATGCTCTCACTCTACCTTTTTTCCTCCGGATTGGTCTATTGGCTCTTTGATTTGTGACATTAAAGCTCTGCTGGAGGTTCACATAAGTTGGAAGTTTATCATGTTAGACGTGGTGCTAATCTTTTAGCCCATAATATTGCCAAGTGGGCTGCTTTGTTCAATTTGGAGGGTATCATCCCTGTGCATTGTATTCCCCCTGATATACTTAACTCTGATGATCCCTCTCGCCCTCCTTGACTCTGTACTTTGGTTTTGTTTGGTATGGACGTTTGCTTAGAAAAAAAAAGTTGGTAATGCTAGAAAGATGTTACCTACCACAAAACTATCATCAATATAGGCCAAAATAGCAGTAAAGGAATTATTATGGGCAGTGTGATGAGAGGATAATCCGCCTATGCTTGAGTGTAGCAACCATGAGTAAAGCAGAGTAGTTAGGGAGGCTTTCTTGAGTCCATAGAGGAACTTATGTAGGTGATAGATTGGGGTCTCCCTTCAGGAAATAACTAGCTAAAGAATTCATGTAAGTTTCTTTTCTCAAGGTTGCACGAAGGAAAGCTCTTTGGGCATAAAGTTGGCATGCACAAAAATTACTTTTTAGCAGCCCTATAGCAAGAATATAATACATAGTTAATAATTTTGTGACAAGTGCAAAGGTATTGCTTGAGATATGCACGCCAAGTGGTGAATTGTTTAGAAAAATGGAACGTGGTAATATGATGGCCTTGAACAAATTCAAGTATGATAGAAGCGGCCTATGGGTAAGGAAAGATTTATCGTGGTCAGGGTACCAAGACAATAAGCGGATTGGATAAAAATCTAGAAGGGGATTAGGAATAACTGAGGCAATGGCAATTAATTAATAAAATACTTGCGTTTTAATCAACTCCACCCAAAAATTGGAAAGAAAGGTGTACAAGTTTGAAACTGCAAGGTACTATCAACATTGCATAGATTCTTTGTGTAATAGATGCTATCATGGATCGACCATTTGCGTGTTCTCCACGACCAGATAAAAAAGGTCCCCAAAATCGCCCCTTGGAGCCATACCTTTCACTATGGCGTCTTTTGTGTCAGATTTTGAATACGAGCTTGAAAATCACGGAGAAGTCAAAGGATATCAATTGGGAAGAGATTTCTGGCTTGCTACGTATTGATAATGTCTAGGCCCAACAGAAGTCGAAACTGATGTTTGTTGGGCGGCTCCTATTGCGTAAGATTCACTTGGAACAGGTGATTTTTCCTGTCATCCGATTGGGTTGGAGTTTCTTGCATGAGTTACAGATTTAAGATGTTGAACCAACAAGTTCCTATTTACCTTTTTGACGACAGAGGAGAAGAAGAGAGTCCTTAAACAACGTTACAAGAGCCATGGAACTTCAAATGATCTCTAATGCTTCTTCGAGATTGGTCACCAATCATAGCGGTTGAAGAAGTTGAGTTGAATATGATTGCCTTTCGGGTTCAGATTCACTCATAGCGGTTGATCTTGAAAATGCTATTTTGCTTGGTACTAAGCTCGGCCAAGTTTTTTCCCTAATGAAGATAAATTAAACAAAAGCATATCTTCGTGTTAAAGTGTAGTTTGACCATAAGCAAACGAGTGGGTGCATTGTAAGAGTACATGCACTGAACGGGATCACATATGAATACCTTATGGAAGTGATCACTGATGTAGAGAAGGTATTAAGGAAAATTAGTTCATTGTATCCTGACCTGAGAGGTTTAAGCAGGTTTGTATGTTGTGTACTTGTACTTTCACCGAGTCATTTGGTGATGATCTTTCTAGGTCAAATATTCTAGACAATGTTGGATCTTATATATGATAAATGAGCTCGTGTAAATGCTCAAGAAGGAATCTACCAGTCTAATTGTGAGACAGTATATTCAATATATCTGTATAGAGTTGGACTCGAAAAGAAATCACTGTCCAGTGGACTTTTGTGAAAATGTTTTTCGAAATTAATATATACTATATATTTATTTGTGAAATTGTTTTAGAAACAATTTAAGAGTCCAACGAGTTACAGATTGTGAATTAAGAATTATATGAGCTATGACCTTAATCGGTGATATTATTCCGGTCCAATTAGCTCATGTGGAATATAGTATAGTGGAAGGATAAATAAACAAATAATTGTTAGCAAAAGGGGTTTCACAAAAAAAAAATAGACTCACTAACCCAATGGTCAATTCTGATATGTTAATGGACATGATCACAATTTGTAGAAGCTCATATGTTCGGAATACAGAATGTAAGGGAGTTAAATGAAAAATAGTTTTTCACGATGATTCTACGGTTGAGATTTGAGATCCCTAAAGATCCCACGCATAAGCATATGAGAAGTTCTGAGGAAGCCATTATAAATAGCTCAGAACTTCAATTGAGAAAAGATAATGCATTTTACGAAAGAATCGTTCTCTCTCTACTCTCTCTCTCTAGAATTTTCTCTCTCAAGAACTGTGTGCGTGGATCTGAAGGAGGCAGAACGCTTGGACTGCTAGTTTTCAACGATCCGAAATTTCCCGTTGCGCAATCTCTTACACTGATATCAGAGCAAGGTTTGTGAAATATCACAGCTCATGTTAGTTTTCTTTCCTTAACTTGTGCATGAAACTTTGTGTTCTTCGCCATCAAATGAAATTTGATGCGAAAAAACGAGTTATTTGTTGGTTAATAGTTGATCTGTATCATGTTGAAGTTGTGTTTAAGCTTGCATATGGTTTTTCTTGAGAGAAAAGGACGACCAGACTGGTTTTTCTAATATGCCCGTGCGTTTGAAATGAAGAGTGAGAAAGGTTGTTTAGTCCTTCTGAGAAATCAGATTGCATATTCTTTTTACTATAAGACGAAAATTCAATCTTCATTCATTTCTTGTATGTTTGCCCGTAAGAGAGAACAATTGTTCTTGCTCTCCAAAGGCAACTTTTCTTTCTCTCCAAGAAAGAGTGATTTTGGTCTTTCCGTGTGTTTTCTCTTTGATGATTCGTTTGTTTTCTGTGAGAAAGAATTGGATCTTAGAGATCGCATGTTGTTTGTTTGTGAGACTATAACAAATGGGCTGTTTTGGAGACTATTTTGTTTTGAAAACACTTTGTGTGCCCGAAGAGGAGAAGGGGAGAGCAATGAATTGTTCATCCGTTTTTCTTCCTTGGATGCTTTCGATCTCACTGTATCTCTAGATATATAGGTTGTGAAACTGTTATATTGTATCTTTTGATTTGGATGAAAACATGCTGATTTGTTTGCTGGAAGAAAAGAATCGCAGAGAGAGAGAGCGAGAAATGTTCTTCAATATTCTCTGTCGAACGCGTTGGCTGGTGGCATGTGGTGTTGCCGCCGCACCAGTGGTCACAGCCAGCAGTAGGAGTGCGCCAGGTGTGACCGGCGTAGCTACTGGCCGCTGTTGATGGGTGGCGTCCAGGCCTTGAAGGCTGTGGATTCCACCCAAGCTCACACCCGTGAGTTACACGGGTGTGAGACATGGCGGCCACCAGCGTGCCGAACGGCAGCCTAGTGGCTGCCGGAGGTCTAGCCTTTCCACGTCCAGCATGGGGCTGGGTCCATAAAAAAAGGGAAAACAAGTGTTGTGGGCTGCAAGGGTCGAACGGGCAAAAAAAGACCAGCCCGTGATCCTATGGGTGACCCTTGGCCAGATTGGATATGGGCCATGGGTGTGACCCAAAGGGGCAAACAGGACCGGTTTGGACCCAAATCCAGTGCCTGACCCGCTAGGATGGGGGTTCGGGAACCGGACCCGGTCCCATGGGTGAAAGGGTAACCCGGTTTGACCAGGCAGATCCATTTGACTTTGACCAAGCCGTTTTGACCGGTTGACTTTCTTAAAAAAAATCCCTAAATTTTTTTTAACAGTTTAATATAAGTGTTAAATGAGATTTTTTTACAAGAAAATTAATCTCAGGGCTTTCCGTTATTGGTATATGGGAATTTTGTTTGGTTGATGTTGGTTAAAACTAAAAGTGTTAATACCAATTATCGATCTTATAATTTGTTCCATGTACTTCTTGTGAAGATAAGTGAGCGTGTATGGGTGGTGGGGGTGTTGACTAAAATAGCAATGCCGACCCATTATAAAATTACATGTCACTTATGTTGGCTTTTGTGCACAATCGAGATTTTGATGATTTCAATAAATGGATGAGTTTACAAAATTGACATCTTCAAAGACAAAGACAACTTGACGAAAAGAGCTAAACCTTGAAGAAAGAAGAACGAGAAGATGCAAGCAGCTTAAAGTGAAGATTCAAGAGCTTAGGGTATAATCCTTGTAACTCTTTATTTCACATTTGACAAGGATTTGAATAACGCACTTGCATATATTTCAAAACATGCATAAACCGTTTTAAGTTTTGTTTGAAAGATTAAAATGTTTTTATAGGTTTCAAAACATTCCAATCAAATCTCCAAACCTTCATATACTTATGGGAAGTATGTCTTCAAAATTGGGTGTTTAAAAGTGGTCAACAACCTTGTTTTTAAAAGAACCGGATCATGCTTAAGTTGAGGAGGTCGACCGACTATTCAAGCGTTCGACCGGTACTTCGACCGCCTCATGTAGCAGTCGACCGACTCGTTTTAGCAAAAACTCCCAACGGCTATAAACGTCTAGTTTTCATATGTGGCCTATAAATACACCTTCATTTCGTCTAAAATAAAAAACCAACGACCACATATCATTTCTACTACTTGAGAAATATTCTAAACCTTCTTATTCTATATTTCTCATAGCATTCACACAAAACACACTTTCATATCCTTGTCTTTGTGTGAATAAAGAGATAGAGCTTCCATTTTCATATCTACTCTATCAAGAGAGTTTTTGTTCTTCCATTCACCTATCCAATAGAGATGTTTCCTTTAGTGAGGTTGTTCACTAAAGAAGAAGCTTTGAGAGTGTATATCTCAAGCTTGGTGAGCTTGTGAGTGGTGAGCCAGAAAAACCACTTGGGTGGGTTTGAGTGTTGAGCCCGAGAGAAAACACTTGTACGGTTCACTAGCACCCATAAGCTAGTGTATAAAGCTATTGGAGAATAGTGGAAAACCTCAAGGCTCGGTGAAGGAGCTTGAGGGGTGGATGTAGGCGGGTTTGCCGAACCACTTAAAAAATCACGTGTTTGCTTTCTCTATCCCTACTCTTTACAGTTAGCACTTACATACTTGTTATATCATTGTACTTGTGCTAAATTAGTATTTACTTTGCAAACACGGTTTTGGGGGGTTAATATCGAAAAGTTTAGAAAATCAATTCACCCCCCCTCTTGGCAACCTTAATCCTGAATCTAGGACCCACAACTTAGACGATGGTTGCACTTAACCAAATAAACACGTTCGTTAAAATAATGAAGATTTATGTTTATATTTGGTGGCCAAAAGAAAATCAAGAGTCACGAATATTTTTACACACATGGTGTTAGTCCTAGTTTACAGGATTAAGGCAACCCAAGAGGAGGTGAATTGGTTTTCTAAACTTTTCGGTTAAAACCCCCAAAAATGTGTTTGCAAGTAAATACTACTTTAACACAAGTATATAAGATGCGAAACTGTAAATTAGTGCTAAAGGAAGGAGAAAGGTAAGAGAAGCAAACACAGTATTTTTAGGTAGTTCGGCAAACCCGCCTACATCCACCCCTCGAGCTCCTTCAGCGAGCCTTGAAGTTTTCCACTATCTTCAACCAATAGCTTACACACTAGCTTCCGGGTGCTAGTGAGAAGTACAAGTGTTTTCCCGGGATCAATACTCAAACCCACTGAAAGTCTAAATAACAACCCAAGAGGGGGGTGAATTGGGTTTTACAAAAACTTTCCCCTTTTTCGATAAAAACACAGATCTGTAAAATGTTATTTCTCTAAGGATAAAAATGCAGATCTGAATATAATAAATGATAATCTAAATATAAGCAATTAATGATAAGACATAAACTCTACAAGTATGAATATGAAACGATTAATGAGAGAGATAGAGTTAAGAGAAATGACACCTTAGTTTTTAGGTGGTTCGGCCAAACACGTGCCTACGTCCACCCCCAAGACAATTGACTTCCTTGGGCTTCCTCCACTATTCTCCAAATATCGAATACACTTTAGCTTCTATGGTGCTAAGGAACCTTTACAAAGCGTTTTGCGAGCTCACGCTTCAACTCTCACAAATCCTCACAACCTAGAGGATTTCTTCTACTCTCACAAGTAGGACCAAGTGTTTTCCCAACACTCAACAAGTGTTCCCACAACACTCAAATATTTTCTACAAGATGGATACAAAGGAATTACAATGAATGGCTCTCTAAGCCGAATATGCCAATGAAAAGCTCAAATCATATCGAATGGCTTTCTAAGCCCAATTAGCAAATGAAAAGCTTAATAGAGTGCAAGAAGACAAGATTCTAAAAGGAAATCTAGGGTTTGGAAGATGTGAGCACAAGCCTTTTATTAGATACGGTTTTCCCTCTTCTTCAAAGCACTTTCTCTCTCTAGAAGTTAGGGCAAGGAGTGTCAAGCCCCGAACGCCATCCCGCAGGGACCGTGACAGCCGCGAGCATTCCCCGGGAACACTCCAGCGCTTACACTAACTCTTACAGCGGAATTTTGTTTTCTTTTTATACACATAGGATGGCTCACTCAGGATCCACATGTTGGCTGAGATACAAGCCCAATGATCATAACCTCTCGGTATACACATCATAATTCATAAAAGTCTATACATTGCATCTTGTTCGCAACTTATACAAAACGTACTAGGGCAACATACTACCACTTGATCAAAACCAGCACTCCTAAGTGCTACCTTGGAGTTCACCAACTCCGGCTCCAATCCCCAAACTTCCAGGATTTCTACGTGAGATACTCCTCTGCTCCCCAGTTATCTTGTGGATCTGGAATGATACGATTTAAAACTATGAGTCGAAAGAATCAGTAAGGAACAACAGTTGAAACATGAACTTTAATAAAACATAGCTTTAAAAGCATACTTACTTCAACACACTGTAGCGATAAGATAAGAAATGCAAAACTGTAAATCATGAGTTAGTGCATAAAAACCATGATGCATATGCATGCTCCGTGATGCACATGCCATGCACTAAAATCTCTTGCCATTCTTGGCCTTTTCAAATGCATTTCAAATCTCGGAATTGGCCCCAGGCCCTTGAAAATCATTCATTTCATACTTGTGCCACTGTTGGCCTATTCACAACCATTTCGTATCTCTTACTCGTGAGCTCGCTCCATTTGACCCCTGAAGTCAGGGTTGTGCGTTCCCTTCGGAACCGTGCCCGAATTCCCTTGGAAACCTTACATCTGGTCGAGCTAGCCCGTAGTTGCCCCAGGCCTGATGGCTAGACACGACCCTTGGAGGCGCCACACCTTCTCGAGCAACGTTCCTCGGTGTGGTTGCACATACCTCACGGACTAACCCATCCTTCACGAACAACGTCCCTCGGTATGGGCATCCATCCATCCATCCTTCACGAACAACGTCCCTCGGCATGGATGTCTTAGGTTCCATCCATCCATCCTTCACGAACAACGTCCCTTGGCATGGATGTCGAACCTCACTTAACTTAGTACGTGTTCAACCAAAGCCTCCGGGCTTAATCATAACATAAATTCTCTTTCATTTGCAGAAAACAACTTTTCATGTTTTCTATGCAATGAACATGCCATGCCACTCTTGAAAATATCGTAATTTCATTTGCATCAAAACGTCTCTCATGCGTTCATGCAAATGATCATGCTATGACATGTTCGAAACATCATGCGTACTTGAAACATTCTTCATGCAATACATTACATATGTATTAAAAACATCTTGCCATGCACAATAAAACATGCAGTGTATCATTCCAGTTTTCCAAAAGGGGTAAGATTCACTTACAGTACTCCTTGCAAATTCCTTCCCGATTCTTACTTGGCTCGATGCCTACAAGAAATAGATCTCTTTCTCAATACACTGAGCATCCGATAAAATATATCGATACGTTTCGGTTCTACTAAGCTATTCGAGGAAATCTATCGTGAAATCCACTAACGAATGAATAGCGATAATTATGCGCTTAACTTAATTTAATGGTATAATATAGTTGCCGGATATTTCTTAATCCATCTTGAACTTCCCGTTCATCACTTGACTTCGTACCTTCCATTCGTCGGAACGTTTCCGAATGACAACTATATTATATTTCTTTTTTTTTTAATATATATATATCAATATAATTCTTTTAATCATTAAATACTTTATTTAATCTTTTCTTTAACTAATATTCAAAACTTAGGTTATTTAATTATTAAACTCTATTACAATATACTTATATATCTATTCACGATTAGGGTTTTAATCAACAATTAATAAATTAGGATTAAACCTAAGTCTCCCATTATTACATGTGCTCTACTAAAACCTTACATTAAACCATTAATAAACTTAATCACGATTATATCTTGACTTAGACCTTAACCTTAATTAATCCGAGATACTAATCCTAACTAGGGTTTCGAATATTTTCATTACATGCTCATGGTTCTTCAAGCTTGTATTCCAATTGGTCAAAACCCTAATCACAAGTGTTCATCATAACAATAAAATCCAATTAGCCTAATTCCCAATTTCATGTATCCAACACAACAATTATAACCTATTTATCATAATTTACAATTAGGGGTTCTCTTCCTTATGACATTCGGCCAACACCAATTTTTTTATGCATCCTTTAATCACAACTTCAACTCCAATGGTGATCTCATCCTCCATTCAACAATTTCACAACCTAGGATCTAAGAATCCAAACACCAACACAATATATCATGCATTACACCATTCGGCCAACACATGTTTTTCGTCCAAATAATTATGTTTTCTTTTGTCTCCTTAAATTTGCATGCATCATTTTCCTAACATAATTATCTACCATTCATTAAGTCATAAATCTTGCACAAATCATGGCCAATGTCCAGATCTAAACATATAAAAATTATACATGAAGACCTAAGCATGTAATATTCGGCCATACCTCAAAATGTCACATTTTTCATGCTAAAAATTATAACATGCATATCCTTTGCATTTATGACCTTACTAGCATGCATGCACTTAATCTTTTCATCAAATAATTCCATCAACAATAGATCTACTCTTTATACACACTAATATCCATAGATCTAAACAAAGATATCAACTTTCATCAACCCAACACATCATAACTTAGATCTAACTTCCTTTAGCATACATTGTTCTTCATTTGCCTTTTTCTTTACATACAACCTTAGATCTAGGGTTTCCATGGTTAGATCTAGCATGTAAACAACCTAGGGATCTTAAGCATCCAAGATCTAACAATCATCAAGGCATATCATGACCTACACATCAAAATCCACACATAACCCATTCGGTCACTATGCTATACCAACAACATCACTTTAGCCTTACCTTGTTGACTATCCCAAGCCTTGAGTACCTAGCACAATAAAATACCCTAGGTTAGAACTTTATGAAAAACTTAAGCAAAACCTTATACGAAATCAAGCCTACCTCTACCTTCACCAAATTTCCAAGTTTTCACCAAGATCCTTCCTTTCCAACTTTCGGTTCACCCCTCTTTGCAATGGTCCCAAGCTTGATCACAAGGTGCTAAGATGGAGGTTTTTATGGTGGGGAAAATAAGAACAAAGAAATGCTTGAAACTTGAATGGTTTAGTTCTAGGAAAGTGAGCTAGATTTCAACAAGGGAAAATGGCTAGGTGAATAGAAATTTCCAAGAGAAGAGATGAGTTGCACAAAAGGGGATTTGGTTACCTAGAGAAGAGAAGCAAACTTAGAGCTTTAGAGAGTGATTGGTTGCAAGAAGAAAAGAACAAGCTTAAGCTCAAAGGGGAGATTCGGTCAAGAGAGAAAAAGTGAGAGAGTTGAAGTGGGAGGGTGATATTCGGCCAAGAGAAGAAATGCTAAGTGTGAGGGGGAGTTCTCTTGGTGCAATTGAGTCTCCCAAGATAATTTATTGCAATGAAAAATGACAAGAGATGGTGGAAGTGACAAGAGAGAAATTTGAAGGGGAAAAGGGGAGGAATGTGGCCTTGGTCGACCAAGCTTGCATTTTTCCTTCTCTCACTTCTTTTCACCTTTTTCCCAATATCAATTCTTGTTCCCTAAAGCTATGTCCTTGCAATAAATCTCCTCTCCTCTCTCACTTTTCATTCCTACGTAAAACACCCCATAGCTTGATCTCCCTTTGCTTTTTCTCTTCTTTTCTCTTTCCATGTGTTGTCTTGTCAATTAATGGCTCTCTTACACATCTTACAACTTCACATGGGCAATTAGCTTTTGCTTTTCAATAAACTTCATGCTCTTTACGTAAATGGCTTTGTCACCTTTTGGTTTGCTTTTTGTTTAGTTCATTCATGATGTTTGGTTAAAATACAACTAACTTAGTTACCATCACAACTAACTTTCTAGTTACTCTCACAACTAGCTTCCAACTTAGTTACTTTTCACCTAACTTATCTCCTATAAGCTCTCTAGCTTATCTAGTTCAATTACATAGCTTATCACCTCATAAACACAACAACTTATCTTAGGATAATGGCTCTAGCCTATCTCTACGATAGCCACATCAACTTATTGCATGAAAGTTTCCTAGCTTATCACTATGATAAGCAAGTGTGCTTATCACTTAAAACTCTCTTAAACTTATCATATGTCTAGTAGCTTATCACCTAACATTCTAATGATAATTCAACTATTAATTTAGGCCACATGATAATACTATGTTCCACCTATTAATGACACAAAAATATTCAATACTCTAAAGGAAATTCAGGATTTTCCATTTAATTATTTTCGGCCTATATATAAAAATCTTTAATCATAATTTAATTTTATGGATTATGGAATATAATAGGCAAATGAAAAATATAAATACATGAGAGAAACTTACCTTGCAAGTTTCGGCTCTTAGGAGAATATAATTAAACCTTGCACAAAACTTTCATAATGAAAGGAAAATAATGTAATAGAAAAATTTCATGAAAGAAAATCTCATATTAATTAATGTACCTTATTATAAAGCTTAGGCCATACATTGACCAAAAATATGGCTCCATAATAAAATTAAAAGCTAATACATAAGAATTAACATAAGAAATAATCGGGGTCTCACAAGGAGTGATTGCAAATGTGTTGTCCCTTCTTCAAGAAATCTCTCTCTCTTTGGAGGCTAGGTTGTCAATGATGAGCAATAGAAGAGTATCGAACAATGAGAGCTTTGATCTTGGAAGAATCAGCAAATGATAAACTTTGGATCTTTGATGGTTGAGCTCTCTCCCTTCTCTCTCCATCTTGTTCTTCTTATAGCCTTAGGTCTTTAACGGTCATTAAGGGTCTTCTCGGAAAGATTGAGTACCGTTGGAGGGGTTTAAAAGACATTTGAATCATTTTAAAAGAGCTGGCGTCGTTTCTAGAGAATTTGCAAAATCTCACAATGTGTCGACACATTGATTGTATGTACTGACACATTAAACTTGGTCTGTAAATAGACTCTCGGGTGTTAGTTCAATGTATCGACAGTATGGTCCAATGTGTCGACACTTCCAACACTTAGTCAAAAAATCACATTGAATTGCCTAAAATGTAAACTCTCGGGTGTTAGTCCAATGTGTTGACACTATGGTCCAATGTGTCGACACTTCCAACACTTAGTCAGAAAAATTTGTTCTTTGTCAGCAACTACTCCAATTTCAACTTTAAAGCATCCAAACCAGTCCAACACTTCTTTAAACACCTACAATATGAAAAATTGATCTTATCAACTTGTGTAATGGTGTTCAAGTCCATTTAAAAATAATTTAAGGAATTAACCTTAATCCTTTGAAATACATTATAGAAATCGTGGATTGACAATGTAAAATCTAAAATCCTTCAAAACTTAGAATTTTTGTTATCATCAAAATCAATTATGGATTGTTTATAAAACAACCTTGGGCTAATACCCACCCAAGTAGTTTTTCTGGCTCACCACTCATAACCTCACCAAGCTTGAGATATACACTCTCAAAACTTCTTCTTTAGTGAACAACCTCACTAAAGGAAACACCTCTTTTGATAGGTAGATTTAGGAACAAGACTCTCTCAAAGAGTGAATATAAAAATGGAAAGCTCTATCTCTTTATTCACACAAAGACAAGGATATGAAAGTGTGTTTTGTGTGAATGCTATGAGAAATGTAGAATAGGAAGGTTGAGAATATTTCTCAAGTAGTAGAAATGATATGTTGTCGTTTTGTTATCATTTTAGACGAAATGAAGGTGTATTTATAGGCCACATATGAAAACTAGCCGTTTATAGCCGTTGGGAGTTTTTGCTAAAACGAGCCGGTCGACCACTACATGAACTGGTCTACCGCGTCAAGTTATCGTTACCCAACGGTGATATTGTCAGAAGCTTCAACGACTCTTTTGTCAAAACAAACCGGTCGACCGCTAAATGAGGCGGTCGAAATACCGGTCGACCGCTTGAACAGCCGGTCGACCTCCTCAACTTAAGCATGATCCGGTTCTTTTAAAAACAAGGTTTTTGACCACTTTTAAACACCCAATTTTGAAGACATACTTCCCATAAGTATTTTCGTCAAGTTGTCTTTGTCTTTGAAGATGTCCATTTTGTAAACTCATACATTTATTGAAATCATCAAAATCTCGATTGTGCACAAAAGCCAACACATAGTATGTTTCATTAGATGGATTTGTGATGAATAGTTGCTATTCACTTTTACAAGTTGTTGCATGGTTACTAAAATAGGATCATGTTTACATAAGGTAGAAGTTCTTGATACCCACTGCAAACACTGAATATAAAAGTTATTTTTTGCATTTTCTTTGGTTGTTGTGATTGAGTGGGAGGTACAATTAGTTATTAAACTCCTTATACTAATGGAAATTTTATATACATGTGATTTTCTTTCTTGATATGTGCAGATTATTATGTTGAACTCACTGTCTAGAATTTTAGATTTTAACAAGCTAACTGGGCTAAACATCCTTGATTGGAAGTGGAATCTCATGATAGTACTTGCGGTTGAAAAAGTTGCTCATGTCCTGAAGGATGAGATCCCTCACATTACTTTAACTGATGCTACGCAAGAGCAAATAGTTGCGTATAAAAATTGGCACGAGGCAGATGAACTAGCTTGATGTTATATGTTGGCCTCGATGACCAATATATTACAGAAGCAGTGTGAAGACCTAGTTACTGCAAAAGACATGTTTTCTTATCTCCAAGAATTATTTGGAGAGCATAGTCGGTCTGCACGCCAGCAAGTTATGAAACTTCCGATGACCACCACAATGGTGGAGGGTGCTCCACTTCGAGATCAAGTGTTGAAGATGATACCGTTCATCATTGAATTGGAAACACTAGGTGCAGAGATAGACGGTGAGACAAAGGTTGGA
The DNA here is from genome assembly GCA_963930655.1 of Myrica gale. NCBI lineage: Eukaryota > Viridiplantae > Streptophyta > Magnoliopsida > Fagales > Myricaceae > Myrica > Myrica gale. The sequence continues at coordinate 7,911,951 of OZ005619.1, read as the reverse complement.
GCAATACTGTCATCTTTGTCTTAATCTTTCAACCAGTTCATATTAAACTATAATATGAACAAGATGACAGTGACTTTGTCAGAGCTCCTCAATATGTTGCAAGCAGCTGAGAAACTTATCATACATGAGAAAGGTTCTCTAATGGTAATGGTCAAGTCAGCCAGTCATGAGCTTAAGCCCAAGGGGAAGAAGTTCAAAAAGAAGAAAGTGTCTCAATGTAAGAAAGCGGACACGAGCGACTCAGAGAAGAAAGATAAGGAAAATTGTTTCCACTGTGGCTAGCCAGGTCACTGGAAAAGGAATTGTCCAACATATCTAGCTTCACTAAAGAAAACAGATCCTTCTGAAGGTATGCTTATCAATTGATTTGATGGAATGTCCATTGAATTTCAAATGTGTCAATTGTTGGCACAACTTCTCACTTACGCAATGTGATTGCAGAGGTTTGAGGAAACCCAAAAACAAGGTGATGAGGAAACTGATGGAAACGAGTGCAAGTTTTGCAGCGACCTCCATTAGAGCTTTTCATTCGAGTCCATGAAAGTCTGAAGTTGTATTTGGAAGACTATCTGAAATTGTATTTGGAAGACTATCTGAAATTGTATTTGGAAGACTATCTTTATGTTCCAGAACTTTTATAAATTTTGTTTTGACACTTGTTATTTAAGAGATCGTCTTTTCTAGTAATTCTGGTATTATTTATAAGTCTATTTTGAAAAAAATGAATCGTGGACTCTGTGAATGGCTAAGAAAAACAAAACAAAACTTTATATGATATTGTTCAGTGGGAGATAAGCATAGATGTATTACCTGCATATTTTTGGTTTTTTCGCCTTGGAGGCAGCTGTTTATGTTCTAAACAGGACACCTACGCAATCTATACCTAAAACTCCTCATGGTTCATAGACTGGTGAGACCAAGTCTGGATCATTTGAGAGTATGTGGTGATATCTAGCTACGCATCAAAGAGTGTGATGAGAAGAAGCTGGAATCAAAGATTATTTGTAGGTGACCCAAAAAGGGTTCGTTGGGTTTTTATTATGATTTTATAAACCCAAGTAAACAGAAGGTGATTATTAGAAGGAAAATTATATTTTAAAAGGAGTACGGTCTACGTGAAGGTTAAAGCATGACAGTTATTGATGATACACTGAGTTGAGCCAATACTAAAGGCAGATGAGATCAATAGAAAAAAGATGTTACTAAACCTACTGAGGAGTTTAGAACTCAGAAGTGTTAGCTGAGAATCCATTTAGATGAGATGATCAAATCGTTTGATTACTCACGAAATATGGATAAGCCTTGTATTGACAAGAAGTCAGTGGGAGTTTAATGATTTTCTAGTTCTTTATGTCAGTAATATGCTACTTATAGGAATGATGTCATCAATGAAAGGATGGTTCACGAACCATCTTTTTCAAATCAAAGACCTTTGGATGTGTTCCACATACTTGGAGCCAAATTGTTTGGAAACCGAGAGAAGTGGTTTTTGGGACTGCATTGACAAATATTGACAATTATTTACAGAATACCAAGGAAGGATTTCATCCTTTCGGTATAGTATTAATCTTTCCAAGCACATAGAAAGAAGATACATGATATGGTGATTCAGAATGATATCGCAATGTTTGGTGTATTATCAACCTAGCACATTACGGATCCATTTTAACCGAATTGCTGACACAAAAATGTTTGACACATTTAGAGTCTGTTTGGGTATGAGATACCTAGATAAATGGTTTTGAGTGCAAGTGGGAGATGTTGGAGATATGCCCTCCAAACCAGTTATTAGAATAATTATGAGATAATTATTTCTTTTATGGTCACATGTATTTATTACTTATTGGGTATAATGTTGTAACGTGAGATATTAGACAGTTATATTTAAGTGAAATTGTAGAAAAGTCATGCCGATGATTAGTGAATCAAAAATCGAGGAGTATGATTTTTCGGTTACTTGTTCACTTTACTATTGTTCTAGATCGAGGTAAATATTTAAGTAAAAATACGTCTACACTCGTTGTGCCTCTCTTAAAATAGGATGATGGACTCCGTCATTGTGGTATTGACCTTAAGCAGATGAGTGGGTGCACTTTAAGAGTACTTTCACTGAACGGGATCACATATGAATACCTTATGAAAGTGATCACTGATGTAGAGAAGGTATTCAACTCAATTATTTTATTGTATCCTTAAACCTGAGAGGTTTATGCAGGTTTGTTTGTTGTATACTTGTACTTTGACCGAGTCATTTGGTGATGATCATTCTAGGTCAAATATTCCAGACAACGTTGGGTCATGTATATGATAAATGAGCTTGTATAAATGCTCAACAAGGAATCTTTCAGTCTCTTTGTGAGACAGTATATTCAGTATATTTGTATAGAGTTGGACTCGAAAAGAAATCACTAGCCAGTGGACTTTTGCGAAAATGTTTTTCGAAATTAATATATATTATATATTTATTTGTGAAATTGTTTTAGAAATAATTTGAGAGTCCAACGAGTTACAGATTGTGAATTAATAATTATATGAGCTAGGGACTTAATCGGTGATATTATTGTGGTCCTATTAGCTTATGTGGAAGGATAAATAAACAAATAATTGTTAGCAAAAGGGATTTCACAAAATGAGGGAGTTAAATGAAAGAGAGTTTTTCATGATGATCCTACGGCCGGGATTTGAGATCCCACACATAAGCACATCAGAAGTTCTGAGGAAGCCATTATAAATAGCTCAGAACTTCATTTGAGAAAAAAGAATTCATTTTACGAAAGAATCGTTTTCTCTACTCTCTCTCTCGAATTCTCTCTCTCAAGAATTGTGTGCGTGGATCTGAAGGAGGCAGAACGCTTGGGCAGCTAGTTTTCAAAGATCTGAAATTTCCCGCTGCGCAATCTTTTACAGTCTCTTATTTGGGGCATCTTAAAAAAAGAAGATCCCTTATATCTTCACATCCCTCATCAACTAAGAAAAAAATTCAAAGTTGTGGATGAGTTCAGTTTTGAAGGTTACGAGTTATCTTTGGCAACACTGATTGGTGAAGGCACTCAGGTGGGAAGGGCACGTTAACGTGAGAAACAGGCAAATACGAAGCGAATGAAAGAAGCTTCTTCCTGCACTCTTCGGGGTGACAATCTGTTTAGAATAATGAGTAACATCGGGCTGGGGTGGCCGACCTTATCTTGCCTCCACCGAAATCACAAGGCTCATTTCGTGGAACTGTTGAGGTCTACGTCGACCTTTAGCGGTTAGAACTCTAAAGGTGCTAATAATGGAATTCGATCCTAGAGGAAGCTCAGAGGTGTGAAAGTGGCAATGAAGCAGTGGAACAAATCAACCTTTGGACACATTGGTCACATGAGGAACCTTCGGCTGAAAACTTTGTTTTGGAAAGTAGTCTAGTGCTAGAGTTGGATGAATTATGGAAGAAAGAGGAGTTGAATTGGAAGCAAAAATCTCGAAATAATATAGAAGGATTGGAATCAGATCAAGGGGATTCGTTATGATGTAAACGTGCGGAAGGGAAGGAGCTTGTTGGTCTTTTTGCCTCTCTGTATACCATAGACAATCCAAGTTTTCCCAGCGATCTAAAAGGAGTAATGCGACCGAAGGTGACTGATTCAGACAATGCAGAGCTAACTCATATTCCTTATGAATAGATCTTTCATGCCCTAAAAAAAGATCCCGAAGAAGGCCACTGGTCCCGAAGGTATGACAGTTCTATTTTGTAAACATTTCTAGGAAATTACTGGTGTAGATATTATTTGGATTGTGAAAGATTATTTTACCAATGATCGTATGATACCGAAGCTCAATCAAACAAATCTGGTCCTTGTCTCCAATGTAGAAAACTTTCAAAGGTGTGGTTGTTTAGACTTATCAGCCTTTGTAACATGGTATATAAGCTGATATCAAAAATTCTCGCCGATCATCTCAATGCAATTATGTCGAAGCTCATCACACCCTACCAAATGGCCTTTCTCACTGGGCGTATTATCCAAGATTATTACATCGTTGCAGCTGAATTATTCCATGCTATGAGTCATAAAATGGGTAATGGAGTGTGGATGATAATCAAGGCAAATATAGAGAAGGCCTATGACCGAGCTGAGTCAAGCTTCATCCTCAAAATCATGGAAAATTTCGACTTTTGTCGAAATGGCTCTCTCGGATAAGAACCTATTTATCTACATCCCACTTTTCGATACTCCTTAATGGTGGTGCATCTCGTTATTTTTCACCATATAGAGGGCTTCGCTAAGGGGACCCAATATCACCATTCTTGTTTATTATATGCTCGAAAGTACTAACTCGTTTGCTTCATAGATCTGAGATAGAGGGCTGATTGAGGGGTATTAAAGTAGGGAGGGGAGCTCATATAATCTCTCATTTACTATTCACGAACGTCTTGTTGATTTTCTTAAGAGCCAAGTAGCAGAACTCCGAACCTATAAAGAATTGTCTTGCCAAATATAGGGCTTGGTCAAGTCAGGAGATAAACAACAAGAAGTCTTAGATGCATTTCAATAACAATTTTAGTGGCCAAGCAATGTTGTCAATCACGAAGTGTCTCGGCCTAAAAAAACTCCCCACGAAGACGAAACATTTTGGTCTTCCATTATTGATTCTCCACTCTTAGAGGAAGGCATTAGATGAGATTAAAGGGAAACTCATGCACAAGATTTCCGGATGGCAAGCTAAGCTCCTTTCTTGAGGCAGAAGGTCAACATTTATCAAAGCAATTGCTATTATGATTCCTGCATATCCTTTTATGGGATGTTCGTTTTGTAAAGATTTTTAGGATTTTGATAGAATTGTAAATATTTATGTAGACTGGATTTTTATAAGTTTTTGTATAAAAGTTGGTGAATAGTTTTAAAGATATTTAATTTTTGTTGGAGTTTGTAAAAAATTGTAGAGAGAGTTGAGTTGATGTAATTGTTTAATAAAAAGTATAGAGAGAGAATATTTGTTATAATTTTTTTGAAGAGGTATTGGAGTTTGTGTGAAGAATTGTTGGAGATTGTGTAAAAAATATTGATGTCTGTGTATTAATTTTTGAGATTTTGAATGTCCGTTTTATACATTTGTTGAATCCTGTTGTATTCTAGAATATTTTTGCAAACGAATATGCCCTTAGTTTTTTCTTAATGCTAAAGTCTTGGTGTCAAGAGCTAGGCAATGTGGTTAGCTTATTCTAGTGGGGGTTCAATCCTAAAAGAAAAAAGCATAATCTATTTCCTCCATGCTTGGCACTCTATATGCACGACTAAAGGAGTGAGGGGACATGGTTTTTTGAAATATGTTGGACTTGAATCAATTACTCGTATCTAAATTGACGTGTAATTTTTTTCTTTTGAAAAATACAGCTTGTGGGTGCAATTGTTGAAAAACAAATACTTGTGAGGTGGCAGTGAGTGGCATGCGGCTAGAGGATCCAACCCATCTTGGGTCTGGAGCAGTATTGTTTGGTCTATGCACTTTCTCAAAGAAGAAGCAAGCTTCTTGGTTGGTTAACCTTTTGGAGGGATTTATGGAAACTTATAATTCATGAGAGATTAGAAAAGCTCCTATGGAAGATTACTTGGGATATAATTCCAATAAAAGAAAAATTAGCTATGCGGATTGGAGGCATGCAAGGAGAGGATAGTCTCTGTACTTTTTGTGAACATGGGACAAAAACAATCTAACATCTTTTGTTGGTATGTGATGTAGCCCAAACAATATAGCGTCAGTCTCCCTGGCCTATGGATTCTCTCAGGTTGTCTCACTTGTCCTTGACTAAGTGGATAGAGTTCCTCCTTAGGCCTTAGTGGAGGTTTGAGATTTTGATTGAAGAAAAACATAAGTTCCAACTCTTTGCCACAAATATGGCTGATATGGTTTGGAGTCGCAGGAACAAGGTCATTCACGTAGGGAGACCTATGGATGTGTTACCTCTTTCTACCCGGATCGACAGGCTAAGCCTTGAACACTTGGAAGCTTGGAGTAGAAAGCAACACAGTGTACAACAATTTTGCAAGCCTCCACCTCTGCACCGTATAAAGGTCAACACTGATGTTGCCATGAGAGAGAACATTGCAAATGTTGCGGTAGTTTGCAGTGATTTTCAAGGGACAATAATGGGTGTAGTAGTGGAGAATATTGACGCTGCTTCTCCGGTCGAAGGTGAGGCAGCCGCAACAAGGCTTGGGGCTGTGATGGCATCAAACCGAGGGTGGCAAAAAATTATTTTGGAATGTGATTCCTCTCTAGTGATCAAGTCTATTCATCAATTTCCTCAATGCTCTAATTGGAGATTACCATTACAATGTGGGATATCCGCTCTAATCTGAACTCGTTACAAGCATGATGGGCACACCATGTCAATCGAGGTGCAAACTCTGTTGTGCACCATCTCGCTTGTTGGGTTGCCTCTAAGGTTGAACTTAGTGTTGGAAATATACCCTTAAGTAGACTAGTTATTAGAATAATTATTAGATAATTATTTCTTTTATTGTGACATGTATTTAATACTTGGTGAGTATAATGTTGTAATATAAGATGTTACACAGTTATATTGTAAAGTGAAATTGTAGAACAATCTCGCCAATGATTAATGAATCAAAAGGCGAAGAGTATGACTTTTTTATTACATGTTCACTTGACAGTTGTTCTAGATCGAGGTACATATTTGTGTACAAATAGTGTTACACTCGTTGTGCCACTATTAAATAAGATGATGTAATCCATCATTGAGGTTGTGACCGTAAGTAGACGACTGAGTACACTGTAAGAGTACATGCACTGAACGAGATCAAATATGTATACCTTCTGGAAGTGATCACTGATGTTGATAAGGTATTCTACATAATTAGCTTATTTTATCTTTAGACTTGAGAGGTTTATGCAGATCTATTAGTTGTGTACTTGTACTTTGCCCGAGTCCGTAATATCCAAAAAAATACAAAATTGTGTGTTTTGAGTAAGTTGCGCAGACCATAGTCTCAAATCTCGTCTTTTTCAAATCTAGAAAACCATAGTCGAGCTTTAAAATGTATTCTTGCTTTTATTTTGGAGAAATGCTGCTTAAGTCATGCTCTGTCTTTCTAGCCTTTGGAGACACGATTCACAGGGGTTAGGTAATTTTTGGAGGTAGATTTGATGCAATCTTGGTTTGGAATCAAATTTCTTTGGATTGATTTCGGGCTATCTCGTTTTATAGATTGCATTGGGTGAGTTTTCTTGAAATCTCAATCTTTGATGAAGTTTATATTTGAAATCTCTAGATGTTTGTAGATTATTTTTGGGTTGCTGTAGAGTGATAAGAGGTGGATTTGGAGAGGTTTGGTAGATGGTAGGAATAACATATTCTTTTAGAGTAAGTGGAGTTCAAATGATTGAAGGCTTGTCCATTCGATCTTGGATTTCGTTGTTGGAATTTTATTATTGAGATTATACTGGAGATGTGTGGATTGAGATGAAAAGACGACTGACATTTAAAATTGGTTTTAGGTTTTGATTGACTGTTCAACCATCCTTGAGAAATCTTAATTTTAGTTCAGCGTTTGATAAGTAGTCCTTCAATGTCATTTTTTATGAAAATTCTTAAATTGTGAAAAACCAGTGTATCGCATTTAAATTATTATACAAAAGAAAAATGTTTTGGAAATGCGTTATTGTGAGAAACTAAATCCTTTGATATTGGAGATGTGGATTTGTTTAGTTGAAATATGTGATTGTGAGCATACTATAAAATTATCCTAGTGCATGTGACTGTTGCGATCTTTGTGACCATTGAGATCTTCGTGAGCATTGGGTCTTGAAAATTTATGTCATCATGGACCTTTGTCAAGCCAATTAGATTCTTCGTGCATAGGTCGTGAAAGCTACAAAAACTAGGAAATAAGAGAGCAACATAGTGATTATTCATTTATGGATGTAAAAACGAGTCTCCGTGATTTAACTTTTTCTTAATTTGGTCCCTTAGTATTAATTCGTCCGTTACAAATTTTTGGGATGACCTACTTGTCCCAAAATGGTCATTCCATCTAATATCAGCACAATGACTTGCTAAATATGTCTACATATTAACGAAAAACAGATCATCACCAATTATCAGTCGACATCTAGATTTGGCAACTCAGCTCGCTTAATAGGAAATTTGTCTATGTGCCTTTGTTTGTGCATGATCCGTGTTTGGACAAAAGGTCCTTCTTGGAACAAGTACTTATAACACAAGGGACTTTCAGAGGAAGAATTAAAATTGAGGGATTAAAATAATAAAAAAACAGTTAAACCATAGGGACTACTGGATTAATTAAACCTTAAAAATTGACTATGAAGAACAGTATGAAGAAGAAAACAAGGACAGAAGTGAATAGACTCAGTCCGTGTGATAAGAACAGAAAGGTGTGTCTCGTTTTATGGCACAACAGAGGGTCAAGCTTCTTGGCCGAGAGATTCCATGTGCCCTTCTGTATCGGTGCTTTACATGCAAGGATTAAAGGGGAAGTAGAATAGAGTTGCTATATGTGGACGTAGCCTCTCCTCCGTCCAGGGATGCCATAATCTTTACGCCTGGTTTCAATTGTTGTGCCTCTAGGGCAGGCTTTCATTTCGTGGACTCTGTAGCAGTGGTCTAGTGACGGCCGCTAAAGACCAGTTTTTTTTGTAGGGTTGAGTCCGTCTTATATTATGTATCAGGTCCTGCTCGTGATTGCGTAGGGAAAAATTTTCAGAAGTCCAACGTAGATGACGTCATTTTGAAACATAAACGAAATGGGTTTGGATTCTGTCCTCAGAGTATGGTCCTAATAAGTCCCAGTAAATGGTTCCCATTCAGCAGAGTTCCATCGACGGCTCTGAACAAATTAGAATGTAACAAAGACAACTCAATATCCTGCTAGATTTTTCTGCCTTCAACTCAACACACAATGGACGTTTAGGATTTCTCTTGTATACAAAACGCTAGTTTTGGCCTAAAACGCAAAACAGAAAACAAATATAGAACATATAGTGGGTAGATCCTACTTGGGTTCTACTTTTGCTGAGAGTATGTATCCACCACTGTAATCAAAGCCATCGCTGTCGCTGACATCCCTTTTTTGTAAAGCGTCATTGTAGGGGTGCTTATATCCACACTTTGAAGCTCCAAAGTCAGTTGCAGATGAGGATGCCGATGTTGAGTTTGTGGCCACCCCATCGTTCTGTAAGATACTTTCAAGGGCCTTCACCAATTCGCTCATTGTTGGACGGTTTGCAGCTGAATCTTCAACGCATTGCATGGCTAGCTCCAAGAACCTACCAAACCCTGCAAGATTTTCTGTGTTTCTAATGGATGGATCAATCATGTTCCTCAAGCCATAGTGCTCTTCATCATTCTTGTTCATCGCCATTCGAACCTCACGGACGACGTATTTTCCCTTCTCAATTGGGTGCTTTGCTGTTACCAGTTCAAGTATAACCACTCCAAAACTGTATACATCGCTTTTCTCTGTTAATTGTTGAGTCATGTAGTATTCAGGATCCAAATAACCCTGCCGGTAGAAGTCAATTTGCATATGAAAAATTCAATAGGAATCTCCATGAACGCAGAATCTAGACTATATAGACACTTGTAACTTTCTGCAGGAGGTTTGGGAGGATCTACATGTACTTAATTTCAACAAAAGCAGACATGAAAAATTAAGATAATCTCTCTCTGATTTCAACTTTGCATAATCTAATAGCCAAAACCATCATCGTCTATCTGTAACTAGTCTACACAGTCATCATGCTGAAGCCAACGGCCTTTCTAAAACCACTTGCTCTTACATGGGTGACAACACCTCCACCTCCAGCAAATTAAATGGCGGTAATGAAAAACACACTTTATAAGAAGATATATCAAAGATTTAGGACCAACAATCTTCTCAATAGAGTAAAGGGATTCCATCACAATACTTACCAGTGTACCTTTAACTTGAGTTGAAACATGGCCCTTTGAACTGTCCGATACCTGCTTAGACAAGCCAAAATCTGCAACCTTTGCGGTTAAATTTTCATCCAGCAGAATATTGGTGGACTTAACATCTCGGTGGATAATTGGAGGATTAGCAAGCTCATGCAGGTAAGCTAGTCCTCTAGCTGAGCCAAGAGCAATGCGAAGTCTTCTTTTCCAATCGAGATGAATGCCAGATTTCCCTGCATTTTGTATTTGTTCTCATAGCTCATGTCAAGACTTGAAAAACAGTGGCTATAAATTATGTTACCTTTAGGGGAACTCTCAATGCCGTTTGGTATGGATTATTCAAAAAACTAGAAATGATGCCGAGGTAGAGTTTTTATACGTAGTAAAAAATAACTTCTAATAACCTACTAGGCAAAAATAGCCTACTTTACCATCAACAAATTTCTAGCCTAAACATGCAGTTTGGCTTTCTCACCCACTTTCTTGGAACCGTTTTTTGGTTGACTGAAATAAAGTGGAAACTACCTGACAAGCTCTCCCTAAGTGTTCCATTCGGCATATATTCATAAACCAGCATCTGTTCTCCTTGTTCAAAACAAAAACCCACAAGGCCAACAAGATTCTTGTGATGAACGCGTGAAAGAAGCTCAATTTCAGTTTTAAACTCAATTCCACCCTGCATTGATCCTTGCTTAGCTCGTTTGATTGCCACAACTTGTCCAACAGAGAGCATCCCTCTATAAACCTGGAGTGAATATTTGAACTTCAGCGAACAGAGAATAGAAGCAAATTTCACAAACTTAAACAAAATACTGGGATGATGTTTTTTTGGTTTTGAGAAAATTTCGGGATAGTTACCTTGCCATACCCTCCAGACCCTATCTCATTGCTTTCAGAGAAGTTACTAGTGCCCTTTTTGAGTTCATCAAAAGAGAACCATCTTGCTCCCTTTAATTGCGGTGCCCCCCCACTATCTTTGCCAGTTGGTGCCCAGGAAGCTGGAAGGGAGACAAGTTCAGCAGCATAAGCCAAGAAATATATGATGTCTCATCTTCCCTACATGCAGATGCCTGAATCTAGGACTAGGCAATCAATAACAGGAATTGTGAATTGTGCGTATCATTTATCAAATGGTTTACTCAATCCAATTGCTTTTTCTGCGCGTTTCTTTTGCTGAACCGCATATACCCCTAATGCCAGGAGGCCCAGTACCAAAATGGCACAGCAAATTGCTATCGCAATTATTACACCAGTGCTAATAGAAGATCCTTCATGAGTGCCTGAAGAAAATTTTTCCAGTTAGTTCTGCAGTCTAGCACGGAAATCGTATGCACAGGTGAAGACATAAATTTTTTTTAGAACAAAGTGGGGAAGACGGGAGGGAGAGATAGAGAAAGAGAGAACACTAGGGATTTGAACAACCTGGGAAAGCATAAGGATCTGCAATGAAATAATAGGGTCCAAACTCTGTAGGTGGCTTGTATGTTTGATTACTCAAGTCAAACCCGATTCTCTGAATCTCTGACCTATTAAAATACTTTACAGATGGCGGAAAGAGAGCCAGCTGCACTTGAAGATAGTCATCGACATTGAAGAAGGGATTTAGAAGAGAAACGGAATCCGGAGTGAGGCTCAAATTCACCCACAAGCTCGTTTCCAGTGAATGAAATATATTATCGGACAATTCTCGGAAAGAGGGTCCTCTGAAGTATATTGTCCCTTCATATGGATAGGCACATTCACAACTCTGAGGACTGAGCTTCTGATAAAGAGGACATGATTTACTACCGCAATTTGCCAGGCTGGTAGAATAGGGCTTCGTTGGTTCTTTCTGAAGCTGGCAGTACTTTGTATTGGAGAGAGCAGCGGTACACACTGGGTTTCCTATTAGGCTGAAGTGTATGAAATTGACAAATTAAATGAATGAAAAGGGGAAGCAAAGTAGTATCATTGAACTGAAGATGAAGGGCAATAAGATCTCTAACATTACGGCTTTCGTGTAACTCGAACTCGGCGTTATTGATGAAATCTGGTTGTTCTGCAAATCAACAAGCTGCAGTTGTGGGCTGATGGTTTCACCCATGCTGAATGTTTCGTTAAACGTATTGTTCTTCAATTTCCTGAAAGTTTAGAGAAACTGACGTGTCAGATCAACAGTTTCTTTTATTCTAGTGGCATTCTATTCAAATTAGAACTTACACTTGTTGTATCTGTGGAAAGCTGAACAGATTTTGTGGCACCGGCCCTTGAAGTGATCCATATTCCAGAATCCTGAACGCCAATTGCATAAGATCAACTTATAATTTAAGTAAGCCATTGAATATTTCATTTTCAATATCTTTGTGAGAGATGCTGCGAGAATTTCCATATGAAATACTAAAGGCTTACAGAGTGGTGAGTGATGGTAAGGTTGAGAACCAAACTGGAGCTTCTGATGGGTCAAATGAGTTGTTGCTAAGGTCCCTATAAAGTACGCCATCCCACAGGATCTCAGTATGAGGGAAAAACATGTTTTAAGGAAATAAAACTGGCAATGCTAACTCAATGGCATCCACTTACACATAGCTGAGAGATTTCATCTGCGTCAAGTTTGGTAAATTGCCTGTCAAATTATTGTGGGCTAGATTCCTGAGGAAGAAGCAACAGTATCAAGGAGAAAGATTAGAAAGCATCAAAAAGATAATACTAACAGAATAACACTACATACTGTTAAAAGTAACTACACACAGTTCATTGACGTTTGTAATGTTGTTGAGATTCGATGGGACCGTTCCTGTCAGAGCATTTCTGTCGAGCCGACTGTTGCAATGGGAACAGTTTAACCCCAATGAATATCAGGGAGATGACATGTAATGCAGGAAAGATACCATATAGAAAAGAAAATATCTTGTTAAAGTACTGTTCTACTCACAGAACCTCAACAGTCTGTACAAGTCCTAATGTTGATGGGATACTTCCAGATAATCTATTCCCATCAAATAATCTGTAATTAAACAACCAAAAGCATTTAGAAGTACAAACGGTGAACTAACATCGAGATGAAATGTTGGCTGGAATCAACTTACATGTGTATCAGCACCATCTCAGAGCTGAAAAGTTTTGCCGGAATGGGATCTGAAAGCTGGTTCTTGTTGAAATGGCTGCAAGTTTGTACAAATCAAGCTTTTGTTTGAGAGAAAATCAAAGTTGTATTGTCTCAAACATAATAAATTGTGTTTTAACCATTGTAATATGTTGCACTTGCGAAGGGTTGGGGAGGGAAAATAACAAAAGCAAATACGCACAAATGTTTAGCCTTCAGTAGGAGGTCCAAGCCTGGGCTAGTGGTGGATGATACTGGGAGAGGTCCTGTCAACTGATTGTCTGCCAGGTCTAGCCAGTAGAGTTCGGAGAGTTTACCCAAAGATGGTGGAATTTTGCCGGTGAAGTTGTTTGAATTGAGGGCCCTGAGAAGTAGATGTTTAATAAAGCAGACAGATGAAAAAATATAGGGTAAAATCATAGTTAGCCCCGTAAGTACGAGCAAAAATCAAATTTGTACCACTAATTATCAATTCGGCAATTTGAGGCCGATAACTTTTGAAATTCATCAAATCTCACCCCCTCTTATTTAAAAAATATTACTTTTAACAAAATTCGTTTCATTTTTATTTTAATGAATTTTTTAGTAATTGTCTCTTGGAGGGGCATTTTGGTCATTTTGCATGATTTTCTGTCTAATTTAAAGCCTAATTTAGACGGAGAGAGAATTGATGAATTTCACAAGATATGGGTCTTAAATCGCCGAATTGATAATTAGGGGTACCGATTTGATTTTTGTTCATACTTATGGGACTAACAATGACTTTACCCCAAACAATATTGAGTACTCATTCAGGTAGTGATCTTATAGAAATGACACATCTTACATGAAGGTCAGCTGTGCGAGATTGCCCAACTCATCTGGAATATCACCACTAAAACTGCAGCCAGCTAGGATTCTGAAAGGTGGCAAACAAAACGTGTATAAGTTAAGTAGAGAATTTGATGGGTGCGAAGTACAAAATTTGGCTTCTGCTGATTGAATTCTTACAAGATATTTAACTTCTGCAGATCCCCTAGCCGGGGAGAGATGGAACCAGTGAGCCCTCTGTTAAATGACAGGTCCCTGGAATTGAATAGTGTAAGTACTTCGATGAACAAACCAGACGTCCGGGTTAAGATTTAGTCATCTCAAGTAATTAGCATGAACAGCAAAGTCTGTTTGCTGCGTACACGTAGCTCTTACTTTTTCTGCATCTAATATCAACTTCTTATTTGTTGCAAACTTGATGTAGTGTTCACTTCCATATAAAATAAAGGAAAAATAGAACTCACAATGATCTCAATTCAGTGAGGGCCCCAATGTCACCACTAAGTTTCCCTTTTAGGCCCATCGTTGATAATCCCCTGAGAAAGTTTTAAAGCACCACAAGTAACAAACGAGAATACAAAAAGGCAAAAACTTCAAATGAGGCCAAGAAATGGAAGGAACAGTGTTCCAAAGTTCGAAGAGAGAAGGAAGAAAATGGAAACAATCTACAGGGGCAGTAATAGAACAATACTTACAATGAAGTCACCCTAGAATTGTTGCAAGTTACTCCTTCCCAGGGGTCTCGACAAGGATCATTTGAAATTTTCCAGTTCGGAGGTGTATTTTCCCACGAGTCCTTCAGGGATTGGAGTGCAGCAGCTGCACTAATTGGATGTTTATTCATCAGCTAATCTTACGTTCAACTTCGGTTAATGTGCAGACTGTTTCATTTGTAATGTGTAGGAGTTCAAGTATTGTTTCCTCCAGGGGAAAATACAAAAAGAAGACCTAGGAGTTTATGAACGATATACAATTATAGAAAAACTAAAATTTGTGCAATCTAAGTGAATGAATTGTTGTAGCTGCCAGCCACGCATTCAATCAAACCTGCATGACAGGATACTCATACAAGAAAGTAGACATACAAAATAACTACTGTCACCACCATTGCAAAGTCAGTAGTCTCTAACACTAGCCCCATAAAAGAGTACCTCCAAAAGAAAAGGACTATTGAAACTCATCTTCAACTGGAATTAATTTGTACAAGATATTATGAAGTCCCAGTCTGCAATGCGTTAAAGGAATTGTCAACCACTTGTTTTGTGTCTGCCTTTTCTCAGAGTGAACTTGGGTTCTGCTTTTTGAGAGATCCAGCTTTCTCATTCGCAGAAATCATGGGGGCAATCATCCAATGGATTACTGATAGGAAGTATGCTCTAAAAATCATTATTCTAGATAATTGTTATTTTGATGTCACGTGTTTATATTTATTATATTAGGTAATATGCTGTGATATAAGATGTTACACTGTTATTATTAAGTGACATTTTAGAAAAGTCATGCAAATGATTAATGAATCAAATCCGGGGAGTATGTATTTTTCAGTTCCTTATACACTTGATATTTTATTCTAGACCAAGATACATATTTACGTATAATAGGTCTATTCTCGTTGTGCCTCTATTATATAGGATGATGTACTTAGTCATCGAAGTGGTGACCTTGAACAAACGAATGTGCACCGTAAGAGAAGAGTACATGCATTGAACGGGATCCAATATGGAACTTCTCGAAGTGATCATTGATGTTGAGAAGGTATTCAGAACAATTTGTTTATGATATCCTTAGATCTAAGAGGTTTGTGCAGATTTGTTTATTGCATACTTGTACTCTGTCCGAGTCATTTTGTGACGATCTTTCTAGGTCAAATATTTCAGACAATGTCAGGTCTTGTGCATGATGAATGAGTTTGTATGAATGTTCAATACGGATCCACCAGTATCTTCGAGAGATAGTATATTCAAGTATATCTGTATAAGATTGGACTCGAGAAAAGAAATCTCTGGCCAGAAGAATTTTGTGAAAATATTTTTCAAAATTGATATATTATATATATGTGTATTTATTTGTGAAATTATTTTTGAAACAATTTGAGAGTCCAACGAGTTACAGATTTAAAATTAAGAATTATATGAGTTAGGAATTTTATCAATGATAATATTTTGGTCATATTAGCTCATATGGAATATAGTATGGTAGAAGGATAAATACACAATTATAATTGTTAACAAAAGGGATTTGAAAAATCAATTTCAAATTCTCGGGGTGAATTGTAATATGTTTATGGACATGATTACAATTAGTAGAAGCCTAAAATTCGGAATTAAAGAACACAAGGGAGTTAATGGAAAAAGAGTTTTTCCATGTGATCCTACGGCCGAGATGTTATAAGGATAGTTATGAGATAGTTTACCCTAAGGTTTTCAGTTTTAGAGTTGGCCATCAAAACTCAGAGAAAACCCTACACAGTTGTGAGCGTGGAAAGGAAGGAGGCAAAACACTTGGGCTGCTATTGTGAAATTCTCAAGATTTTGAGATCGACAAGAACCTAAAGATTATTGAAGAATTCTCTACTTTGCGGCACTACCAAAACAGACGTTGGCTACATCAATCTATCACATATGCAAGGAACAAAATTGTAGACTCTTATAGCGTACGAGGAGGAGGTTGGTTCGTGTTCTCCTGGATGTTGTATTTGTTAGTGCATTTTGTATTGGCATAATTCCGTGTCAAAATATGTCTTGATCGAGTTGTACTTTTGGTCCCCACATTTTTTAAGAGTTAGAGTTGATGGTCTTTCCAAAGTCTTCATCACGTTCAACCAGCGTTCAACTAGCGCTCGAGCGCCCTTGAAAAAATTCAGACAGAGTCATCACGTTTGACCAGCATTTGACAAGCGCTCGAGCATTTTTGGAAAAAAAACTCAGACAGAGTCATCAAGTTTGACAAGCGCTCGAGTGCTCAGTGCAAATTTCAGACAGAAACATTAGCGTTCAACGCGCGTTTGATGAGCACTCGAACGACTCTCGGCGATTTTCAAAAATCCCTGAATTTGTCGAATTTCCTTTTGAAATGTTAGGAAACCCTACTAGGTTTCGGGGGAGGCCGTCCTAAAGGGTATTGAGGCTTCCATTGGGCAGATTTGTGCCTCCTTCTTTGAGAGAAAAACCCCAGAAGAGTTGTGCTTCAAGATTGACGAGTTTTCTCTTTTCCTCGATCAAATATCTTGGTAACCTTCATGGTGTTGAAGGCTTGCTGAAGAACAAGATTGTTCGGTGAAGAATCCATAAGAAGATTCTCAAAGGTTTGAGGGGAATGTCACACGGAGCGGGTCTAAGTAGGGAGGCTTAGATTATTACATCAGGGTTGTCAGAGTCAAGCAACAGGGGTTGCCCGTGTCTGAATCACTGTGATTGAAGTTTGTTTTAATTTTTCGCTGCCTATTTGTTGACTGAGTTGATTATTATGCATATCTAGGCTGAAAAATTTTAGAACATGTTTTAAAAATTTTATTAATTTTTTTAATTAGAGGAAAAACACATATTTTCCACCTCTAAGTGTTGTTAGGGTCTAAACTACATTTTTCAATTGGTATCAGAAGCTAATCTCGGTCCTTGACCCTAGTCTAGATGGACAAAAATCAGTCTTTGTCTATGCCTCCATATTTTGATGGAAGCAATTATATGCATACTAGAAAGTTCGCATGAGAAGCTTTCTGAAATCTCTTGATGAACGTGTCTAGAGATCTTGTGTTAAAGGGTGGTCTACACCTATGTCTGAGGTTGAAGGTGTGAAAACACCAAAAGATGTTAGTATCTGGTCTATCAGTGAAATCAATTAATGTAATTATAATAGCAAAAGTTTACATTCTATTTTTACTGTTGTGTCTGCTGATGAGTTTAAGCGAATTTCTATGTGTGAAACATCTAAGGAAGCTTGGGAGATTTTAGAGACTACTCATGAAGTTACCAAGACCGTTAAAAACTCAAAGCTTCAAATGTTGACCACAATGTTTGAAGAAATTCGAATGAACGAAGATGAGACGTTTGATGAGTTCTATGCAAAACTAAATGACATGGTTAACTCGAGCTACAACCTGAGAGAGAGGATACTCATAAGTAGAGTTGTACGAAAAGTTATGAGATCTCTTCTTGAGAGATTCAGACCCAAAGTTACATAAATTGAGGAAAGTAAAGACCTGGACATGATGAAGATTGAAGAACTAGTTGAGTCTTTACAAACCTATGAACAGACATTGCCTTAGCCTAAGAAGAACAAGTTTTTTGCCTTGAGATCTAGAAAAGAAGAAGTTTGTTTTGAGTAAGATGAATCTCTAGATGATGAGAACTTCAGCGCTCTAGTCAAAAAATTCAGAAAGTTTTTGAGATCAAAGGATGATCTCAGAAGATTTAAGCACTTTGCTATTGAGTCCAAAAATAAAAAATTGACTTGCTTTGAGTGTCAAGGGTATGGCCATGTCAGATCAGAGTGCCCAACATGTCTCAAGTAGAAAGGAAAAGTCATGAATGCTTCACTGAGTGATGACGAATTAAATTCCAGCAGTGATGGAGAAGAACAGGTAAATTTTATGGCTTTTATGGCTAGTACTGATAATTGTGATTTGCAGGATATTAGTTCTGAAACGAAGACATCTGAGGATGCATCTGATGCTGAAGAAAAATTGCAAGAGGTGTATGACAAGCTCTTTAGGGAAATCCTGAAATTGCAAAAAGTAAATAAAATGACCCTAGAGAAACTTCACGAGACTCAACTTGAAAGAGATAATCTCACTGTCAAGCTTGAAGAATACATCAAGTTGTCTCATGACATGAAACGGAAAAACTTGAACCTTGAAGTTCAAAGACCTAGAGTGCAAACTAGAGAAATCCAATGTTCAACTTCAGCAATTCTCTAGTGGGTCCAAAAAGCTCGACCACATGTTAAGCCTGGGAGCAACACCTGGAAATAGGAAAGGATTGGGGTACAACAAGTCGAGTGGTGCATCAACTTCAACGACTGTCTTCGTTCCAGCGTCATTGCTAGTCAAACAAGCAGAAGTTAAAACTCCTCAGAGAAAGGTGAGTGAAGGTAAAAAGACTAATTCTCAGTCCATGAATAATCATTCTCAAATTGTTCCACATAAAGCACACACTTCACATCGGTTTGTTCCTACTTGTCATTTTTGTGGAAAAATAGGTCACATCAGACCTAATTGTTTTAATTGAGAGCACAAGAGCACACACATAGTGACTCTTTCTGCAGCACTGAGCATACGAATCTGGTGAACCAAGTCAAGATTCTCACTAAGCACACCATGATTATAAATGCAAAGTTGGAGAACTTGACAAAACTATCAACATTTGTCAAGAAGATTTGCATTTTTTGTGGCATAATTCCGTGTCAAAATATGTCTTGAACGAGTTGTACTTTTGGTCCCCACATTTGTTCAAGAGTTAGAGTTGATGGTCTGTCCAAAGTCTTCATCACGTTCAACCAGCTCTCGAGCGCCTTTGGAAAAATTCAGACAGAGTCATCACGTTTGACCAGCGTTTGACAAGCTCTCGAGCGTCCTTGGAAAAAACTCAGACAGGGTCATCACGTTTGACAAGCGTTCGAGCCCTCAGTGAAAATTTCAGACAGAAACATAAGCGTTCGACGAGCGTTTGACGAGCACTCGAGCGACTCTTGGCGAATTTCAAAAATCCCTGAATTTGTGGAATTTCCTTTTGAAATGTTAGGAAACCCCACTAGGTTTCGGGGGAGGCTGTTCTAAAGGGTATTGAGGCTTCCATTGACCAGATTTGTGCCTCATTCTTTGAGAGAAAAACCCCAGAAGAGCTGTGCTTCAAGATTTTCGTGTTTTCTCTTTGCTTCGATCAAATATCTTTGTAACCTTCATGGTGTTAATGGCGCGCTGAAGAACAAGACTGTTCGGTGGAGAATCCATAAGAAGATTCTCAAAGGTTTGAGGGGAATGTTGCACGGAGCGGGTCTAAGCAGGGAGTCTTAGATTATTACATCTGGGTTGTCAGAGTCAAGCAACAGGGGTTGCCAGTGTCTGAATCACTGTTTGTAAGGTTTTCTTCTTAGTGGATTCTAAGTGGCTGCTAGCCCGAAATTGTTTTTCCTTTGAATTGTATTTCAAAGGTTTTCCACTTCGTCACCAAATTCTTGTCTCTTTGTGTGATTGAAGTTTGTTTAAATTTTCCGCTGTCTATTTGTTGACTGAATTGATTATTATGCATATCTAGACTGAACAATTTTAGAACATGTTTTAAAATTGTTATTGATTTGTTAATTAGAGAGAAAACACATATTTTCCACCTCTAAGTGTTGTTATGGTCTAAACTACATTTTTCAGTATTTGATGTTAGATCCGGAGTTAATTATGCTACGTGATATGCAGGCTTTACCAATTAATCCTTCCCTAGTTAGTTCGAAGCTGGGATCTCTGTGAGGGCATTCTGATGAATTAGTTTCTGCGGATGTAACTGGATTTTCGTTTTTTCTGCTCGTCTACAGCCAGGTGTGCTTGTTCTGTTTCTGCCTTCTCTTGGGCCTCGGACTCTTGTTACCATTCGGTTTGTTGGTTGTATCGGGTCTACAGCCTATTTGCTTATGTTCTGCCGTTTGTAACTTGTCCTACGCTCCATCTCTATACAGGCCTTTGGGTTATTAATAACTGTTTTCAGGTAAAAAAAATGAAGAAAAATAACAGACATTATGAAGTCGCAGGAAATCTCTTAATACACTAATACTGTCGTTCACGAGAAAGAACAGATCACAGACATAACAAACTTATCGTATTGGGAAGAATATTATGTACTCGACAATTATGAGGAGAAGAGACCAAAACGCAAGGATATGGAGATCAAACCAGATGAAGAATATGTAGCAGCCTCAATGTAGGACATGAATAGTCTATAGAAGTCGGCTGGTACGTACCATCCTGAGGATCTGTAAGTGAGGAGATGGTGTGAATTCCTGTGGAGAAGAAAGCCAGAAAGAGCAGCAACGGGATGCCCATGACGACTGGCTGCAAATGAATCTGTCTCTCTCTCTCTCTCTGCGTGGGAGGTTATGGAGAAAGTCGCGAATGTGACGGTACGGACTGTACTTTGCCACTCCCACTTGTCACCGACTACAGCCTACAAAGGCAATCTTCTTCTTAAGGACGGCATTGGACGTGCTTGACTGGCTAACTCCGGAGCTTTGAATTTTGATAAGCCAATGAAGCCGAGGCTGATGACTGTTGGATATAAGAAACTAATTAGATGCAATTGATTTCCCTTGTCTTTGAACCAAATCTACCGATCTCATTAGTCCACTCACCAATGCCATCATACTTTACGCCAAGGCTCCATCTGTTTCCTTAACGGCAATGCCACATTAGTAGACAACTCGGCAGCCCCTCCAAGTGACAGTTTTCCACTCTTTCACACTTTTAGCCCAAAATAACACCGTTTTTATCACAAGTATGATGCACCGTTCCACTTCTTCACTCATTTAGCCCAAATGACGCCGTTTTTTATAAGTACGATGTGCATCGTTCCACTCCTTCACTCTCTTCGTTCCTTCCCCCTTTTCGTAAGAACTGTAAATCCCGATAGATAGCAAATTTTCATTGCCGATCTCGAGGATCTCAGGTTGCACCATTGCATCATACTTGCGACAAAAACGGCGACATTTTGGGCTAAAAGCGTGGAGTGGAATGCTATCATTTGGAGGGGCTGGAAATGTGAGACCCCAACTTTTCATGTGCTCTGATTATTGCGGAAGGCAGGTATAGGGGAATTAATCTAAGTTATGTCCAGGTGAAGATTTCCCCTAGTACTTGGTGCATCTATATTTTTTTAATTGAATTGGTATGTTGGCTGTAGTTTGTCAATATTGAAGTTGAGTATTTGGGTATTTAGTGAAATAATTGGAGGATCATAATTGGGGTGTTGGAATAGGAAGATTTTTAGCACCCTGTTTTTAGGTAACATTGCTGTGAGATCCCGACCTTACCTTATTGATGTCGTTGTTTATGATTCCCTCAATATGTACGTATGATTAAATGAGTGATTGTTGGTGTAAGTGTCGACACATTAGAGTATAGTGTCGACACATTAGACTGAAACCCGAAAGTTTACCTTTTCCTGGAGCCCAAAGTGAATTTTGACTAAGTGTTGTAAGTGTCGACACCTTGGGTCATAGTGTCGACACATTAGACTGACACCCGAATGTTTATATTTTTCCGGAACTAGAGTGGTTTTTACTAAGTGTTGGAAGTGTCGACACCTTGAGTGATGGTGTCGACACATCCAACTAAAACCCGAAAGTGTGCATTTTTCCAGAACTCCCGTGAATTTTGACCAAGTGATGGAAGTGTCGACACCTTGAGTGATGGTGTCGACACATCTAACTGAAACCCGAGAGTTTACATTTTTCCCACTTTGGCTAAGTGTTGGAAGTGTCGACACCTTGAGTGATGGTGTCGACACATCCTACTAAATGTGTTGTAAGTGTCGACACCTTGAGTGATGGTGTCGACACATATAACTAAATCCCTAGAAAATACGTGAGGTGGAATTCATGAGAAAAAGGGGGGAAATAAGGGAGGGCATCCCTGTCTTTTCTCCCAAGCCCTTTTCGCATTTAACCTCCCTCTCTTTCACGCAGCCTCACATTTCCTTTACCCCAAATCATACCTCCCATGCCCTAAGTCACCCACCCGAAAAAGGAAGAAGGAAGAAGAGAAAGAAGAAGGAAGAAGAGAAAGAAGAAGGAAGAAGAGAAAGAAGAAGGAAGAAAAGAAGGAGGAAGAGGAGAGAAGCAAGGTAAATCCTTGCTGGCCGAAAATCGTGCTACATTCTCTCTCTCTCTCTCTCTATTCTCTTCTTGTTTCCTCTTGTTGGTTGGTTGTGGTTTGATGGTAGTTTGTCTAAGTAGTTTTCTCCTTGTGATTCATGGATGTTTAGTGTGGATCTATGCATGTTCAAGGTAGATCTTGTAAGTGTTTAAGTGTAGCATAGATTTTTACATGAGAACATGTGGAAAAATTGCTAGATCTGAAATGAAGGTTCAAGAGAAAGTGGTTATGTGCTCTAGGTGTTTGATAAAAGACCAAAGGGAGTGAAATAGATGCAATAACCTTTGTTCTAGTGATGAAATCATTGTTTTTGGTTGGAAGTTTTGAGTTGTATGTGTAAAGTCTACGTCTTGTATATGAGGTTATATGAGGAGGGCACTTGGGGCAAATTTCGTGGGCGTTGGATGATTTTGTACGATGAAGTATGTGTATGACAAAGTATGAGATATTGAACGAGGAATAAGTATGAGATATTGAACGAGGAATAAGTATGAGATATTGAATGAGGAATAAGGACGATTTTGTATGATGAAGCGTGAGTAATTGATTGATTACTCTATACGTCTAGTAAACCTATGAATAACAATGGTATGATCCAATTGTAGGTAAAGGGGCATTCAACCCACAAGCAAGCAAAGTAAGAGGAGCTTACGTTTGTAAGTGAAAATAGTAAGTAGCAACTTACGCTTTACAAAACTGGAATGATACACATCATGTTTTTATGAATAAGCATAACATGTTTATAACCACGCATGATAAGTTGATTACTCATCATCAAGCATGACATGAGCACGTCATGAGCAATTGCATTTGCATTTATTTTTCTCATAAGAAAGAAGGAGAAATTTTATACAAATGAAAGTACCATTTTTATGCTACTTTACGTTAAGTTTCAAGTAAGTTAATGAACCCAAGTCGGTCGGTACCGTACCAAGTCAAGAAGGTGCATCCATACCGAAGGACGTTTACGTGAAGGATGGATGTCACCTAGGACACCCATACCGAAGGATGCTTGCAAGAAGGATGGGTAGTCCGGGAGGTATGTGCAATCACACTGAAGGATGCTTGCAAGAAGGTGTGAACCTCCAAGAGTCGTGTCTAGACACTGAAGGACATTGAGAAGGTGTGCTAGCTCGACCATATGTAAGGTCTCCAAGGGAAATAGGGGACAGTTCCAACGGGAACGCACAACCCTGATGCCAGGGGTAAATGGAGCTCAAGTAGCCCATAGGATAAGAATGGAAAAGATTTTCCAAAAGAAAGAGCTTTATAAGTATAAGAGATGTTTTCAAGAGCAAGTGCATGTGCATATGCAATCATGAGGCATACACGTGCATCACGATTCATGATCATGCATGAATTACATATGTATACATGATATTTAAAGTTCAAGTTTATGACTATTTCAAGTTAAGGCTCATGATATTTCAAGTTGTACTTGAATTACATTATGTTCAAGTTTATGATTATTTCAAGTTTAAGCGCATGCTTATGATTTTAAGTCAAGTGCATGCTTATAATTTTAAGTTCATTATGATATCGAGTTCATGATGATTTCAAGTTTAAAAGCAAGTGTATGATTTCAAGTTCAAGATTACGAGTGCAAAGAATAAGTTCATGGTTTCAAACTCACGATTTCAAGTTCATATTTGCAAACCATGATTTCAAGCTCATGTTTTAATTATAATTCCTTACTGAGTCTTTCGACTCACAGATGTTTTCAATTGTATCATTCCAGATAACAATTCAGGTGGGAAAATCTAGAAGAGGGACCGATGGGAACGTCCTCATCCCTCTTTGTTGTTCATTAAAGGTTAGATGTAATTTTGAAGAGTCATCATGAGCCTCCGTCGTGTGGTGGTCATGGGTTATTCGGACTATTAGAGTTCAAGGTTTTTGATGTCTAGTATCTTAGTCGTGGTTATCAGAATCAGAAGTTGAAGAGTTCATAGGAAGTACTATCAGGCATCCTGTGAATGTCTATGTTATGTGTAAGGATTCAAGATGTATTACTTATATGTTATGAGTAGGTCCATATAAAGGTTTTGTTGGAATCCCTTAGGACTTGTACTTCAGTCATGCAGACATGACATGTAATTTGGATGCTTTCACTATTGCCGTTGTAGTCAATTGTGTAAGTTGAAGTTTATGTAAATCTCTTTGGTCCATCTCTCTCAGTTGTAGGTGTTTTATGTATTTGTATAAAAAAAAAATCCGCTGCATGATTAAGAGAAACGCTGGAACATTCATTGAGTGGATGTTCGCGGCTGTCATTAACCCCCTTCGGGCTAGCGTTCGGGGCGTGACAGGAAATTTATTTGCTGATGTGGCGCTGTCGTTAAGGAAACAAACAGAGCCCTGATAGAATGACTGTTTTTCAAATATTGAGAATGTAGGGACCAAAATTCAAAAAATAAAAATATAGGGACTAAAAAATAAATGGTCATAAAACCTAAGGACTAAAATGTCATTTTTCAGTCTAAGTTGGAAATGACGTGGCAAAATGCTGATCTGACAAGCGTTGCTGTTAAAGAAACAGACGAAGCCCCGGCGGAAGGGCTCTTTTGTCAAAAATTAAAAATGTAAGTTCCAAAATTTGAAAAATTGAAATCTAGGGACTAAAAAACAAAAAATGGTTAAACCTAAGGACTAAAATACCATTATCCCTTTTTTTTGGTAAGTCAGTATTAAGCTAATGTAGTCTATCTAACTGCAAACACCTAAAGGGAACTTTGATAGTGATATCATTTTCCTTCACTTCTTAATTTTAGTATTTGTGGTAAAAATCTATCACTATATTTATAATTTAGCAGTTTAGAGTGGAAAATATCAAATTTCGTAGCTTTGGGTCTAAATTATAAAAAAAGGGTTGTTGTTCTAGAGTACAAAATGTAATTTTTCTTAATATATTTGTAAGTAAAAGCTGAGTCTAGATTTAAATATACCAAGATGATGGTAAATAGGTATTTGTAAGTGAAAGCTGAGGATGGTCAATTGGCTTGTGGGGTGCAAAATTGACAAAAATACCTCGAAATTGGAAGACATGGTTGCAAAGTGTCAATACCCCGTAGTTTGGAAGTGCAAAATGTTAATATCTCATAGTT
Source organism: Myrica gale (assembly GCA_963930655.1). Taxonomy (NCBI): domain Eukaryota; kingdom Viridiplantae; phylum Streptophyta; class Magnoliopsida; order Fagales; family Myricaceae; genus Myrica; species Myrica gale. Next base: position 7,886,167 of record OZ005619.1, on the reverse strand, counting down.
TATGGGTGCAAAGTGTCAAAATATGTTTCTTAAAAAACACTTTTCAGTATTTGCGACACCATTCTGTAATCTCATATCATTAGTAAACATGACATTTAAGTGTTTGCGTGCCAAAATTTTGACCAAATAAAATAACTAAAAAATATTCTCTTTCTCAACAATAAATCATATCTTTCAATTATAATAAACATAAAAAATTCATTCAAATCATTTACTTTTTTACTTTTTCATAAACTCTCATAAATTAAAATTTTGACCACCGAAAATTTTGGTTTGCAAACACAGTTTGAGATAAATTGAAAATAACATAGGTAACAACCGAATAATATATTTGTTGTAAAATAATAAAAAATATACTTTAAAATTAAATTTCTAAAAAATTAATTTTGCCAAAAAGTTAAACTATTTTTTCAAAAAATAATTTAAGTTAAACAGCTGAATTATGTTTTTAAACTTTATTTTTGAAATTATTAAATTATTTTTTAAGAAATAAAGTACATATAATAGTGTGTTTTTTATTAATTTATTTTTAAGAGGAAAGTCTTTCATAGGGTGAGAGAAGCCTTCTTAGGAAATAGAAAGTTAAGTTTCAGGGACAAGACATTTAAGTTGAAAAGGGTTGGACGATTACAACAAAACATATGAACCTTAATCCAACTCAGACAGTATAGCTCACATAATTGGTTAACAAACACTGTTCAAATTTAAATACTTCATAAATCGAGGAAAAACACTAAGATTCGATTTTTTCAATTGATTAACCTAAGAAGTTAAAAACACAAATTGACGATGAAGTGGAAAATTCTAGAGGTAACTCTTTCAATAGAAATCATAATATATCTCCCTTTTAAAAGAAGGAAGAAAAAAAAAAGATGAAGGAATCTTGAGTTCAAAAGCAAAGCCAGTAGAGCTGCATCTCATGCATCTCATAATATATCACTTGCCAGGTTTCATGCACCAGAGCTTAAAAGGAAGCTTTAACAATAACTAGAGTCTAGAGAGAGGAAGACTGATAGACCCTGACCTGCGTTTTGAAGCGAATTGGAGGGGAGCAGACGGGAGATTCGGAGGTATTATTCTGTGGTTGACGGATTGAGGAGATGAAGTGGAGAAAGGCCGCTTATATAGCACCCTGCCCGTGACCCAACTAGAAAACGACTAGATTATATAGTATTTTTTTTAATGAAACCACTAATTTTATATATTCAAAGTACAACAAAAATTACAACTTAAAAAAAATAATAAGAAGGATCAAAACGGCCAGCAGCGAGTATAGGGGCTAATAATAAAGTGGCTATATGTGCGGACACAAGGTCCTCAGGTGTGGCAAACACAAAATCCGAAGCGAGAGGACCCTAAAGTCCTTGGAAACACGGAAAATCCATGGAAAATGAACTCAAAAGCTCATAGAAAGAAAAAAAAACTACCGCCCAAGGCCGGGGCAACTGCCGTTGAAGGACCGATGACAATATCATTGGTCCTGCTCCCTTAGAGCACTAATCATGCAATTCCAGCTATAAATACGAACAACAGATAAACACAGAGATAAACTAAGCATGCATTAAACAAAGAGGCAAGCCCGAACAGGCAAAAACTTAACATAGATCACAGAAAGGACTGTGAAAATGCTGGCTAGAACTTGATCGGAGTCGTTGGCGGTGGAGGCGGCGCGTGGTGATAAACTCTATGTATAAAACTCGTATACTATGCGAGTTAGCCATGCTTGAAGTTATTACCTGTTTTTTTAGTAAAATTAGTAGACCATACATATTGTACAAATTGAGCCCTAGGAACAAGCTATTAGAAGAAAATTATGGGGAAAGTTTGGTTTTTTTTCGATGTTGGATCGGAGGGAGGGTAAGTGGGATAGTGTCATTAGTACAAAGATCAGAATGGACTATTCGCCAGATAAATTAGGTAACTTATGCAACGCTATGGGCACGAATACATATGTATTTTATTAATTCTGACAACTTTTTACATCTTTTAATAATTTTTTCTAAACTTTGATAATTTTTTTAGCAATTTTAATAAAATCTACAGTCTCTAACAATTTAATTATCTAAACACAGGCAGTATGTGATATTTTTCTTTTTCAAAATTCAAGCCCGTTGCTCCCGGTATTTGCAGTAATTCTGTGTTTATAATTGTATCTTAGGCTGTAATTTGCTAATATTAAGTCGGAATGGCTAATAATCACCGATCAGCCATACTACATTGAAATTAAGAGTCCGTGATATTACGAGAGCTAGCTATGCCTGAAGTGGTTACCTCATCGCAAAGTGGGAATGCGGACGGCAGTATTTTGGTTAGGACATGGAAAATTATCTGATGTAGTTCAACATGGTATATGACAAGATTAAAAAAAAGTGATTTAGTTCAAGTGTTACATTCTATTTTGATGGCTGTCCCTTTCTCGTACTCGTGCTTTGAAAATGGGAAAAAAAGTATGGACAACAAACCGCCTACCAAGAGATAAATGGCGCAGAGACGCCATCCCATCAAAATCCGGGAAGTATAGCAGTCCCACACGAAATTTATACGGTCCATGACGATTGCCACGAATGTCGTTTCAAGAACAGTCCATGACGATCTCCATGTGGAAAATTGGCTTGGCCAAAGTAGTGGGTGACTTTACAATCCTCTTTGCCATTTCTTCTATAACATGCGGAAATAGACATTTTGATACCACATGCTAAATAAATTAGATTGAACAGTTTATCGTTAGCATCTTTGAATCAATATATTCTTCATAAATACAATAAAATGCGTGTTTAAATTTATCGTTGATGTTCATTGATGAGAGTAAGAGTTCTTCGATGAGAGTAGGATCGAATAAATTGAAGTTGTAATCAGAACGTATGAGATACTTTACAGAATATAAAGATTCTAGCATTCTCTCACTTGTCCCATACACCCATAAAATAAAACTTCGTTTTTGTCATTCGAAAATTTAAAAATATCATAAAACAACTCTAATGAGTTTATAACAAAAAACTATACTTGTGTACTCTTTATTTTGAAAACTTTCCTGATCCAAAATACTTCGTATGAGTTCTATTATATTAATGTCAAACTCAAAACCCGATTCTAGAGAGAGACTCTGCCTTCTCTCTAGAACTTTCCCATCTTCCCCCAGCTCGTTTTTCCCCTCCCCCTCCTCTCATTATCCTTCTTCTTCTCTCCCCTTTTTGGTTCGAAATCTTGGTGGATAGATCCCGGTGTTTTCGTCTCTCACCGGTGGACACTGCCTAGCTAGATGACGCCCTCTCCTCCCAACGAGTTCAACCGTCTCAGTCCGGTTCTTTTTTGTTGGCGTGACGTCTTAAGCGCCCTACGCGCGGCGAGTAGATCTCACGCGGCCGACACTGTTCTGCTCTCCCAGCCCATTTTCCAGTGGTTTTGACGATCTCGCGCCTGCTGTGTCGCCCCCTCTGCTGTTGGCGAGCTCGGTGCTCTCTCGTCGTCGATTTCCGGCTGCGCGTGGTTCCCACGCGCCTGCTGTTGTTTTGCGCTTCCCCACGCGCCGCCGCCCTTTTGCCCCTCCGCTCGGCTGGTGGTCTTCTGATTCTGTTTGCTGCTGCTATTGTCGGTTTGCGCCTCCCAACGCGTCATCGCCCTTTGGCTTGGTTTTTCTGTTTTTTGTTGTTTTTTTTTCGACCATTGTTTCGGCCTTTCTTTTGCTCTTGTTTGGTTGGTTCCTGTCCATTTGTTGGGCTGTTCCGGCTCCTCAATGGGCTTTTTCGCCCCTCGGTGGGCTTATCCGGTCCTTGGGATCTTTACGGATCCCTTGGATGTTTTCCAGGTTATCTGCTCACCTTTTACTAGCCCTTTAGATTTCTGTGCCTAAGTCCGCTGTTATAGGTCATCCGCACCCTCTGCCTAACATGGAACATATAGTGGTTTCCATGATCCTTTTTAGGATCTTGCTAGTTTTTATTTACAACTTGGCTTTAGTTAAGCCTTATTTAGATTTTTTCCTTGTACGGATTGAAATGCAAGCCTCACGACATTATTCAGAAAAAACAAACTACCAAAATTCAAGGCAAATAGTTCCTTTCATGTACCATAACACTTGCAACTTCACACAACATGATATTTACTAGGATTATCAAGCCAAATACAACAATGACTTTGGTTCACATTCATGTCTATTTCAAACAATTTTCTTGTGGTCATGCCTTCACACCTTTCAATGTACATAAAAGTGAAAAACAAGAAAACAAAAGCAACAATAATGGATATCCACATATGTCCAAAATAAAGTATATAATATATCAACAAACTCCACGAACATGTTCACTCACTACAAGAAAATAACTTTGAGTGTCAAAAAAATTCGTCACCCAAAGTTCTAATTTTGTCAGCAAAGGTTTCGAGTGACAAAATCGCGTTGTCACCAGGATTGTCACCTAAAGCCCGTTAACAAAGGTTTTAGGTGATCATTTTTATGTTCTGTCACTCGAAACCGTTTGGACGGTTTTGTGCCATATTGACGAAATAAAAAATCGGCATGCGCAGTCCACTCCATCCGTTCGCATGAGCAGTGGGAAGGTTGTCACGCCCCGAACGGCATCCCGCAAGGACCGTGACAGCCGCGAGCTATCCCCGGATGGCTCCAGCGTTCTTACTTATATTTTTTACTTGATTACGGCGGAAACGTACAGGATCGCGAGGGATTCGAGCTAAACTTACATAATTAGGGTTCTCATTAAGGTTTCATACAAGACATAATTAACATGTAAAAAGCCAACTAGTGACGATCAAGCCACTACCAACAAAAGTATGAAACATAAATTCTTGAACTTCTAGGTCAGGTAGTCCTCCTGACTCTCTTCACCTGAGGCATCTAGAATGACACAATTTTAAAAACGTGAGTCAAAAAGACTCAGTAAGGGAAAGACATAACTTAAAACATGCTCTTGACTTATGCCCACTTAATCATGAAAGAAAGAACTTGATAAGTGATGCACATGCATGTCATGAATTATGCATATGCTCTTGCTTAGTTTCGGCCCCAGGCCCTTTGAAAATCTTTCTTTCGTACTTGCTTGTAAAACTGGCCCTTGGCCCTTGAAACCACTTATTTGTACTTGTGCCTCTCTTGGCCTTTTTATAATCATTTCATATCTTTTATTTGTGGGCTCGCTCCATTTAACCCCTGAAGTCAGGGTTGTGTGTTCCCTTCGGAACCGTCCCCGAATTCCCTTGGAGACCTTACATACGGTCAGCTAGCGCACCTTCTCATTTGTCCTTCAGTGGCTAGACATGACCCTTAGAGGCACCATACCTTCTCAATGTCCTTCAGTGTGGTTTGCACAGCCTCGTAGATTCACCCATCCTTCTCACATTGTCCTTCGGTATGAGAGTCTATCTTGATGGTACGGTACCGACCAGTGCCCCTTAACTTAACTTATCGTTTCATAAAACTTCTCATAGTCTTTCCATAAAAATCATTGCATAACTTTCTTCTTGAAAAATTCATGCAATGCACATGTCATGTCATGCTTGATTAAAATTCATGCTTGTTCATGAAACGATGCAGTGTGTCATTCCAGTTTTGAAAAAGAAACACTTACTGTCCACTTACAAATTCCACTTACAGTTAGCCTTCTTTGGTCGTGTATAAAGACACGTGGATCGCCTACAAGCGATTTAAATATTTCTTTAGACTTTAAGAATAGTATGCAATCATTAAATATTTGCATTTTTGAAATCGGTCATCAACCAAAGATATATATTATATATATCACTGAAATTCATTTAATCATTTAAAATATTTTATTTATTCTTTTCCTTAACAAATATTCAAAACTTAGTTTATTAAATCATTAATATTTTTATTGAAATAAAATGTACATGCCTCGATTAGGATTTAATTAATATCCACAGATTTAGAATTAAACCTAAGTCTCTTATTATTACATGTACTCCATTAAAACTTCATATTTAAACTATTAATAATTTAATCACGATTAAATCTTAACTAGGGTTCCAAATAATATTTCATTTCATGATCACGGTTTTATTCCAACTAGCCTAAACCCTAATTTCCTCATCCATCACAACAATGATAATCCATAGTTCATAAATTGTACTTAGGGTTCCATTTTATTATAACATTCGGCTATTACTATTTTATGCACCCTTTAGTCACAACTTTAACTCCAATGGTGATCCCATCCTCCATTCAACAATTTCACAACCTAGGATCTATAAATCAAAACACCAACACAATATATCATGCTCATAACATTCGGCCAACACATGTTTTCACCCAAACGATTAAGTTTCTTTTGTTTCCTTCAATATGCATGCATCTAATACCTAACATAATCATCTACCATTCATTGGGTCATAAATCTTGCACATATCATGGCCAATGTCCATATTTAAATATATACAAAACTATACATGAAATCCTAAGCATCTCATATTCGGCCATACCTCAAAATGTCACCTTTTTCATGCTAAAAATCATAACATGCACATCTTTTGCATTGTGACCTAACTAGCATGCATACACTTTATCTCTTCATCAAATATTTCCATCAACATTAGATCCACACTTTATACACACTAACATCCATAGATCTAAGCAAAATAATCAACTTTCATCAAACCAACACATCAAGACTTAGATCTAGCTTCCTTTAACATGCATTGTTCTCCATTTGCATTTTTCTTTACATTCAACCTTAGATATAAGGTTTCCATGGTTAGATCTAGCATTTAAACAACCTAGGGTTCTTAAGCATTCAAGATCTAACAACATCAAGGCATATCACAACCTATACTTCAAGATCTTATACATAAGCCATTCGGTCACTCATGCTAACCCAACAACATCACGTTGGTCTTACCTTGTTGACTATCCAAGCTTGAGTACCTAGAAAATAAAATACCTTAGGTTAGTATTTGTGAAACTTAAGGCAAGATCATCAATAGAACCAAGCTTACCTTCAACCTTCACCAACTTTTCCTAAACTTCTCTTCCTTCAAAGTTTCGGTTCACCCTCCTTAGGAAATATTCAAGCTTGACTTGGAGAGCTAGTGTGGGTTCTTATGGGGGGTAAGAGAAAGTGGTAAGCTTGAAGAGAAATGAGGCAAATAGTTAGGGTTTTTCAAGGAAGAAATGAGATTGCACCAAGAGAGATTTAACAACTACAAAGAGGTCTAAACTTGGTTTTTAGAATGGGATTGGAAAGCAAGAAGGATGTGGTTTAGAGTGCAAAAAGGAAAATGTGCAAACCTTGAATCCTAGGGGGTGGTTCGGCCAAGGCATGAAAATGGGAGAGAGTTTGAGAGAAATGCAACTTTCGGCCAAGGCAAGAAAATGGGAGTGAATGAAATGCATGGATGATTCGGCCAAGGCATTGCAATGAGAGGTGTGAGAGAATGAGTCTCCCAAGGAGAGTAAATGCTATGACACAAGCTTGAGAGGGTGAGTTGACAAGAGAGAGAAATCAAAAGGAAAAAGGGTGGAAGGGGGGGCCTTGGTCGACAATTGCTTAAGCCTTCCCTCTCTCTTTCTTTCATCTTTTCATCACATCCAATCTTGTCTCCCTAGCATGGCTTGCATTTGAATTACTTCCTTCTCTCTCCTCACATGAATCCATCGACATTCCTCCTTCTCCCTTGCTTTTTCTCTTCTCTTTTACTTCCATGTGTTGTCTTATCACTTCTTACACCTCTTACACTTCACATGGCCTCACTTTATGGCTTTTCAATTTCACCTATAGCCATTCACGTAAAAGCCATCCCTCTCCCTTGTTTGGTTGCTTTCCAACCAACCTAGTTACTTCCACATTAAATTGCAACCAACTTTCAACTTGGTTACTCTCTCTCACCTAACTTATTACTCATAAGCTCTCTTGCTTATCTAATCCATTCCAATAGCTTATCATCTCATAAGCATGATATCTTATCATATGATAATGGCCCTAAGCCTATCTCTACAATAGTCACAAAGACTTATCACCCTAAAAGTTTCCTAACCTATCATCATGCTTGCTTATCACTATGATAAGCAAGTGTGCTTTTCATTTAAATCTTCTCTTAGACTTATCTCATTAATTCATAGCTTATCATTGAATATTCAAATGAAAATTCTATTACTAATCTAGGCCACATGGTAATAATACATGTCACATATGAAAGATATAAAAATATTCAATCAATGTCTTCAAAAGAATTTCATGATTTAATCCATTAATCATTTTCGGCTTATATAAAGAAATCTTAAATCATAATTCAAATTCTATGGTCCATGAAACATATTAAGTAAATAAAAATATAAATTCGTAAGAGAGAAACTTACTTGCAAATTTCGGCTCATAAAATAAATATAATTTAAACTTTGCATAAAATGGCATTAAAATTATTTAAAGAGATTTTATGGAATAAAATCTCATTTTAATCGAAATACCATAACATAAGGATTAGGCCATACATTGGCCAAAAACATAGCCCCATGATGAAATAAAAGCTATTACATTGGAAAATAAAAGATAATACATAAGAAATTACGTAGGAGAAAATCGGGGTCTCACAAAGGTACTCTCCATACGTTCGCATAAGCAGTGTGAACGGTTGGTCCAATGTGAAGAAATGCATTTTGTCATTGACAATACGTGCGCACGGTGATATCAAATCGTCCGCCGGGTAATATATTTCTGTCCGGACGCTAACATAAAGACATTCACTCATTTATTTCATTTATGATGAAATTGTTTTTTGTCAACTTCAAAAATCATTTGAACCTTTACATCGACAGTTTGGACGCTTGTTCTGTTAAACACATTGAAATGTGTTTTCTTATCATGCAAACAGTTGCTAATTAAAAGACCGTGTGCACGCAAGAATAACCCTGCAAACAAATGTATTTAATGCGAAGTGTAGGAACGGATAGTTAAGCGTGCGCAAGTTATCATTGCATAAAATCGTTCGGAAGTCTATTTACTACTCGAACTGTTTGTTGCGTATTTGAATTAATTTAATTAAAATTTTAAAAATAATGTGCGAATAATATAAATATAAAGATATTCAATACTCATAATATAATAAAATTTTTACAAATATGCAATCATCATTAAAAGTAAATAAAACACATAAGCGATAAGTATTGATCATGTAGTGAAAATACATAAATCCACCCAAATTTTCATTTAGGTGTCGTACGAAATTGTAGCTATCTGATCTGCGCCATTAGTTGCATCTTTCGTTCTTGTTGTTCCGTTAGGTTCCTTTGCTGCTTCTGCATCATCTTCTGATGTTTTTCGTCTTTTTTCTGTTTCTACTCTGCCATCATCTGCATAAGCTCTTCATCTTTCTTCCGATGTTTCTCCTCAATCATCTGCAGATGCTCTCGCATCATCTGTTCCATATCTGACCGCTTGACCAGAAACGCTTCATTTTCCATCTATTTAGCCCTCATCTCCTCAACCTCTAATCTGGCCTCCTCCAATTTCCGGGACAAATCAACGGATGATGCCAATGAAGATCATCAACAGACTGTACTGAACAGCCTAAACCTCGCACGTAACCCGCTTTCTTCCTCAACACCTCAGCGAAAATCTCCACTTCGGTGTATGACTTTCTCTCTAACTCGTGCTGCAACTGTAATGCAGCTATTTTTTCCTACAAAATTAGAAATGAAAATAAAATTAGCACATATGAAACATAAACGCATACGAATGCATCATTAAATTTAACGTTACAACTTACTAAATTTTTTCGTGCATCTCCTGATGTCCACATGCCATCCTTATTAGTTTGCATATTTTTATACATCAATTCAGGACTAATCTCATCAGATTCCGGATTTTTATGTGCAACAAAAGAATATAGAAGGTGCATATTAAAATACCTAAGTCATTTATTTAAATTTATTGCTTACTAACTGTCATACCCCGAGCTTCTAAACATCACATGCATTTGGTTTTATACATCGTTATGATTAGTAGTAGGTTTCGGAGATACTTAATTACCAAGAGAGATTATTTAGTATTTGAGATGCTAAGTTCAAAACCTTAATTAGGACATGATTAAGTGAGATCTGGAGTTCGTGTGCAACTAGGTTATTGTTCAGAATGTAGAGGTGCTCGTAAAGGATCAATAAAATTTTGTAAGCAGGTAGGAAGTTTTTGTCTCTAAAACCGAACCATATTATTTTTATTCTTTTAATATGTTGGGGGATCATTCACGAGGTTATGGTTCAAATTTGGAGACTTTTTATTTCACAGAAGCAAGTAGGACGTTTTATGGAAGCAATTAGGTTGATTTGCGATTATCGGAAGATTAGTGAAACGATTAGCAAAACTTAGTCATTAAGCATGAGAAATTCCGCTGCCCTAGAGAGTGACACATATGAACACCGGAGCAAGATTGACATTTAAGCACCGAAGCTTAGGGTGGTTGGGTGTCATTGCACGGTCGAAGTAGCCTTTTGAGCACCGGAGCGAGCCAAGAGACGTGTCGCATTGTGATGAATCAGGCTTGCCATTTAAACTTACACCATTCAATCTAAAATTTTGTGAGTTAAATCTTGAGAGCGAGACTGAATTAAATCAATTAGAGAAGATTAATGAAGATCAAACTCACTTACAGGTAAAGTTTAGTTGTTTATCTTCGATTTTGATTCAAGCTTTCAAGATTATTATTGTGAATGTCTTGTATTTCTTATTCTAAGCATCTCTTTATGTTATTAGCGTTGTTCTATTCTTCCTATTGTTCTTGATGTTCTTCGTGTTCTTGACGAAGAACAAGCTTCTCTTTTCGGAAAAGTACCATTGTCAAAGTTCAATTCGTTTTCAAAGTGTTTTTCTACTTCGATCCGTTTCTTTTCAAAATTTCTTCCAAAAGTTGTTTTTCAAAGCATGAAGATATTTCTTTCCTTCTGATTTCAATACTTTTCATGTCAAAATTAGTATTTTCTACGTTGTGATTAAGCCAGTTTTTAACCGAGAAATCAAAGTGTTCTTTTTGCCTTCACATCATAAATGACATGTATGGGTGTTGATATGAGACATGCACACTTCACTTGTACGTTGGAAAGGAATATTGCGATGTTTAAGTGTGGTTAAGGTGTTGCATATCATGAATGATATGTATGGGCTTTGACATGAGACATGCATACTTAACGCATACTGTGAAGACGTGACAGTACTGTGCACAAGAGGATGTGTTCACTCGTTGTGAAATTCTGGCCTCTCCGTCGTACGCGTAAAGATCCTCTATGAGGATACCGTATTCTACTCTAGGAGTAATGCCTAAAAGATACGGTCGGTGTTCTACTCTGGGAGTAATGTCGTAAGACACGAAGGTTACTCATAGTAACCCATCACTCTGGTCCAGTGATTCACTCTGGGAGTGAGAATAGTGGTGATTGGTGATGCAAAAGAAATGGAAAAGATCACATTTTAAGAATTGAGTCACATGTGACCTAGATTTCATTTTAAGAATTCTGTTAAGATTTAATTGTTAAACGGGTTTCTTCAATATATTGTTCTTGTTTCTACTATTCTAGTGTACTAACCACTGGCTTTACTGACTCACTTGGACTCACCGTTGTTTGTTAAATATTTATTTAGCAGATGTCTGAGGTTTATTTATGTGTGTTCACCATGACCATTTAACATGGCTTTATTACTCTGGAGCTGACCTTTCGAGTCTATGTCACACGTGACCTAGATGTTCTGATAGAGGGGCAGGGTCATAAGTGGGTTACACTGTCTAATAATTATGTCAACATCCCGGACTTGGATAATACTGACGACGAAGATTAGAGAACTTCTGCTTTATGTTTTTCTTAGTTTTTCCGTTGTAGTGTTCTTTTTGTACTGTAGTATGTACATTATAAAAAGTGGGTTCTCTTTTGTATTACTCGGGTATTAATAAAAGGTTCTACTTATGTTTTGCTTAGAATCTTGTTGCTTTAACTATCCTCCCACTGGTCGTAACCTCTGTCTAATAGCAGCGTCCATTACTATAAGTCAACGCTTGAGGTCTTGACGGTCTGGGCTATTACAGATGGTATCAGAGGAAGTCTATAGGAAAGCATGAATAGTTAGCAAAACCTAAGAAAACGAGAGTGTTAGGAAAAACACTATCTCGTTAGGATGCTTAGTTTGATCGTAGGAAAAATTATATTGTCCATATCTTGAAGTGATTTTGAAGTTTTTAACCTACCTATGTGTTTCGGGAGATAATCACAGCTATAAGAAATTTAGATAGAGGAGGAGAGAACGTGCATGAGGGAAGTTCATTTGATAATTTTGCCAAGCATCGTCCCCCTCGTTATTATGGAGGCACGGAACCCTTAGTTGCTGAAAATTGGCTTATGAATATTGAGGAGTTAATGCAAGTGTTAGAATGCACTGATGATCAAATGATATGATATGCCACGTATCAACTGAAAGGAGAAGTCAAAAGGTGGTGGCAAGCCAAGAAGGAACTCTTGGAGATTGAGTGGATGTGGGAGCAATTTAAGAAGGAATTTCTAAATCGATATTTTCCTGAGATGATCAGAGAAGCCAAAGCCCAAGAAGTTACTACCTTAAGACAAGGAGCAAGGTAGTAGCTGAGTATGCTGCTAAGTTTACAGATCTAGGTTTGCCTTATATTTCATTCCTGATGAGGGTAAGAAATCTCGTAAGTTTGAGAGAGGTTTGCAGTCACATATTAAGGATAGAGTCTATTGCCATAAGTTTGAGAATTGTCAGCAATTAGTTGATAGAGTCTTGATTGTAGAACGTACTTTACAGAAGAGTGCTATTATTACTGAGCAGAATAAGAAACATTCTTTCCAAGGAAATCAATTCCAAGGACAGTCATCGGGAAAGGGTGGAGGAGGTAATTATGGAAATAGAGGCAATGGGTAAGGAAATATAAGGAATGGTCCTAGTGCTCCATATAGGATGGCATCGGCTAAACTAAAGGAATTAAAGGAACAACTGCAAGATTTATTGCAGAAAGGATATATTAGACATAGTGTTTCACCTTGGGGAGCCCCAGTGTTATTTGTAAAAAAGAAGGACGACACTATGAGAATGTGCATAGACTATCGAGAGTTGAATAAGGTTATTATTAGGAATAAGTATCCTTTACCTAGGATAGATGGTTTGTTTGATCAATTGAATGGTGCTGAAATATTTTCTAAGATTGATCTGAGATAAGGATATCATCAACTGAGAATCAGGAAGGAAGATTGATGATATATTGATATACTCTAGAAGTAAGGAAGAGCATGCGAATCATTTAAGGTTGGTCTTGCAAAGGTTGAGAGATGAATTCTTGAAATGTGATTTTTGGTTGAAGGAAGTAACATTTCTAGGACATATTATTTCGATTCAAGGTATATCATATGATCCAGGAAAAGTAGAGGCAGTTTATACTTGGCCAAGACCTATTATAGTGCATGTTATTAGCAGTTTTCTTGGATTCGCTGGGTATTATCATAGATTTGTAGAAGGATTTTCTAAACTGGCATCACCGCTGACAACATTGACAAAGAAGAATGCTAAAGTTATATGGACTGAGGAATGTGAGCAAAGTTTTCAGGAGTTGAAAAGCAAACTGATTACTGCATCTATTTTAGCTTTACCTAAGGAATCCGAAATATATGTCATTTATACTGATGCCTCAAGAATAGGTTTAGGAGGGGTATTGATGCAGGATTGAAAAGTTATTGCTTATGCATCACAACAACTTAAAACTCACGAGAAGAATTACCCCACTCATGATTTAGAATTGGCAGCTGTAGTGTTTGCATTAAAACTTTGGAGACATTATCTGTATGGAGTTAAGTGTGAAATTTATACAGATCATAAGAGTTTGAAATATTTCTTTACTCAGAAGGAGTTGAATATGAGACAGAGGAGATGGTTGGAATTAACCAAAGACTATGATTGTACCATAAATTATCATCCTAGAAAGGCAAATGTAGTGACAGATGTCTTAAGTAGAAAATTTGAGGAAGGAAAAGAAAGGAGTCAGAAGTTGTCTCCTGAATTAGAAAAAGATATAGAGAGGAATGAGATTAAATTACTTTTGGAAGATGAAGTGAAACAATTAAATGTCTTGAAAATTCAATCTACACTACAAGATCAGATTAAGGATGGGCAACCTCAAGATCCAATACTGAAAGAACATGTGGATTCAAAATCAAAAGTTGTGATTAAGAATGATGGATTGACATACTTTAGAGAGAGAATAGTGGTTCCAAACAACAAAGAGATTAAGGAACTCATACTGCAGGAAGCTCATCGGTCAAAGTATTCAATATATCCAGGTTCCACAAGGTTGTACCAAGATTTGAAAGAAAAATTTTGGTGGCTTGGCATGAAAAGAGAAATAGCTGAATTTGTTAGTAGATTTTTGATTTGTCAACAAGTGAGAGCTGAACATCAAAAATCAGCAGGATTGTTACAACCCTTACAGATCCCAGTGTGGAAATGGGATGAGATTGCTATCGATTTTGTAGTTGGGTTACCAAGAGCATTGAATGGACAAGATGCTATCTGGGTGGTCATAGATTGTTTAAGAAAAACAGCTCATTTTATTCCAATTAAGGCTAGTTATACTTCTGAGAAGTTGGCCGAGTTATACATTAAGGAAATAGTACGGCTTCATGGTACACCTAGTTCTATAGTATTTGACCGGGATACGCGTTTTACTTCAAGAATTTGGAATGGATTCCAAAAAGCATTAGGTACTCAGTTGAAGTTTGGTACTACATTTCATCCTCAAACTGATGGTCAATCAGAAAGAGTCATTCAGATCTTAGAGGATATGTTGAGAGCTTGTATTTTAGAATTCAAGGGATCTTGGATTCAATATTTACCACTTGTGGAATTTGCTTATAACAATACATATCAGACTAGTATTCAAATGGCACCCTACGAAGCTCTTTATGGACAGAAATGTAGAACACCACTGTTTTGAGATGAACTAGGAGAAAGAAAAATGCTTGGATGTGACCTAATCCAAAGGACTTGTGAAAAGGTAAAGCTAATCAAGGACAGATTGAAGGTGGCACAGAGTAGACAAAAGAGTTATGCTGATAATCGTAGACGACCATTAGATTTTTAGGAGGGGGATAAAGTATTTTTGAAAGTAATTCCTATAAAAGGAGTTAAGAGATTTGGGAAGAAATGAAAATTAAGTCACCGATATGTTGGACCTTTTGAGATACTATGTAAGGTAGGAGTGACAGCTTATCAGTTAGCCTTACCACCAAAATTGGAAGGAGTGCATGATACCTTTCATATTTCTATGTTGAGAAAATATGTTCCAGATCCTTCCCATGTGATAGATTATATGCCTCTACAACTAGCGAAGAATTTAACCTATCAGGAACAACCTGTGGTTATATTAGATAGAAAGGAACAAGAGCTACGTAACTGGAAGATTCCTTTAGTGAAAGTATTATGGCAGAGTCACGATGTCACGAAACTATCATTAGAGTTAGAGGTAGACATGTAGGACAAGTATCCTCACTTATTTGACTAACTGGTATGTCTCTTGTGTTATGTTTAAAATTTCGAGGACAAAATTTTTTCTAAGTAGGGGAGTATGTCATACCCCGAGCTTCTAAACATCACATGCATGTGGTTTTATATATCGTGTTATGATTAGTAGTACGTTTAGGAGATACTTAATGACCAAGAGAGATTATTTAGAATTTGAGAAACTAAGTTCAAAACCTTGATTAGGACATGATTAAGTGAGATTTAGAGTTCCTGTACAACTAGGTTATTGTTCAGAATGTTGAGGTTCTCGTAATGGATCAATAAAATTTTTAAGCAGGTAGGTCGTTTTGTCTTGAAAACCGAACCATATGATTTTTATACTTTTAATATGTTGGGGGATCATTCACGAGGTTATGGTTCAAATTTGGGGATTTTTTATTTTTCGGAAGGAAGTAGGACGTTTTATGGAAGCAATTAGGTTGATTTGCATTTATCGGAAGATCAGTGAAATGATTACCAAAACTTAGTCATTAAGCATGAGAAATTCTGTTGCCCTAGAGAGTGACACATATAAAGGCTAGGTCCTAAGTAGCTCGAGGTGTCGACTACTAGTGGACCTAGGTGGTGACTCACCAAAGCTATATGGGGAATTCTAGCCATAAGTGTGCAGAGCAGTTGCTTAGGGTGCTTGGGTGTCATTGCACGGTCGAAATAGCCTTTTCAGTCACCGGAGCAACCCTAGGCACGTGTTCTTGGGCTTGTAATTTAATTAAAGGGGCCAACAGTTAATTTTGAGTGGGCCCTAACTGGACCAAGTAGAGAGTCCAAGAAGAGTAAGAAAGAGAGAGAAAGTAAAAAAATAATTTTGGGCTTCAACCCTTGTGAAAGCCGAAATTCGCTTGAGGCCCACAATGGATGACCTCCATGGCTTGCTAAGGCCCAACCTGCTAAATACATTAGTAATTCAATAATTAATATATTTCCTTTAGAAGATGATGATATCCACCTAAAAGAATATAATGAAAAAGTAGCAAGTTGGAATTATTAAGCCTCAATATTTTATTACCTTTTTTATTGCATAATTTCGTGTATGAGCCTCGCGTATTGATTTTTGGCTATTCATGAATTATATCGGTTAAATGTATTATTTTAATTATGGAATTATATGAAAAGATGATGAATTATTTTGTGGTGAAAAATGATATGGCCTCGATTTGAATTATTCATTAATTCAATGTCACCGTGGACTTAAGAAATATATGTTTAAAGCATTGAATTAAATTTTAAGGTCAAGCGAAGCGTAACGGTACCGATCATTGAAGGGCATACATCCATGGTTTTGATGATTCAAGGGGTGGATGTGAGTCCTAGGATTAAGGCAAACCAAGAGGGGGGTGAATTGGGTTTCCAAACATTTTCGCTTTTAACCCCCAATATAGTGTTTGCAAAGTAAATGATAATTTAGCACAAGTATATATATGCAACAAGTGTAAATAAGTGCTAAATGTAAAGAGTAGGGTTTAGAGAAGCAAAGACATGATTTTTAGGTGGTTCGACAAACCCACCTACATCCACCTCTACTTGAGCCTTGAGATTTTCCTACTATCTTCTGGGTGCTAGAGAACCGTACAAGTGTTTTCCCCAGGATCAACACTCACAACCCACGTGGTTTTTCAGGCTCACCACTCACAACCTAAGCAAGCTTGAGATATATCCTCTCTAAGCTTCTTCTTTAGATAAAAACCTCACTAAAAGAATCACCTCTATTGGATAAGAAAATAAAAGAAAAAAATCTCTCAAAGAGTGGATATGAAGGTGTTTTATCTCTTGATTCACAGAATGACAAGGATAAGAAAGTGTAATTTGTGTGAATGATGTGAGAAATATGGAATAAGAAGGTATAATATATTTCGCAAGCTCTCTAAAAGATGTGTGGTTGTTCTCTCTTCATTTTGGACGCTCGAAATGTCTTTATATAGGTCACATATGAAAACTATATGTTCATAGCTGTTGGGAGTCGTCTATCAAAATGAGTCGGCCGACCGCTTAAAGTTACCATTACCCAACGATCATAATGTCAAAAATCAGAACGGCTATATTTTCAAAAATGACCGATCGACAGCTTAACTAGTCGGACGACCTCCTCAACTTAAGCACATGATCCAGTTGAATTAGAACCACATTTTTTACCACTTTGAAATACCCAATTTTAAAAACTAACTTCTCATAAATATACAAAAGGTTTGAGAGTTTGATTGAGGTGTTTTGAAACCATTTAAAAACATGTTGATTTTTCAAGCAAGAGGTAAAACGGTTTATTCACGTTTTGAAAGATATGCAAGTGTATGATTCAAATCCTTGTCAAAAGTGAAACTAAGAGTTACAAGGTTTGTACCCTAAGGTCTTGAAACTTCACTTTTGAGCTCCTTGCATCTTCTTGATCTTCAATCTTCTAGTCTGTTAGCCCAAGGTTGTTCTACAAACAATCTATAAATGATTATGATGCTAACAAGAGTTTCTAAGTTTTTGAAGACTTTAGATTTTATTTTGTCAATCCACAAATTCCAAGTTATATCAACAATAGGATTGAGTTTATCTTCTCAATGCACTTGAAGACCTTTACATAAGTTGATAGATAATTTATTCAAGTTATAGACACTTAAAAAGGTTTTGGAATGGAATGAAAACTTCAATTGTAGTGAATTTTGTCTCCAGGACTTTTAGGTGTCGACACACTCAGGACATGTGTCGACACATTGCACTTTCACCCGAGACATGTTTTTCAGACAAAAACATGTGTCGACACATTAACCTTATAGTGTCGACACATTGCATTGACTCCCGAGCACTCTTTTTTTGTTCAAATTTCATGTGCCAGCACATTACACGATTTTGAGGATTTTTTGGAATGACATCAGAGGCATCAAAAAGCTCCTAAATTCATTAGTAACCTTCCAAAGGCTATTCTCACCTACCCAGTCGACCGTTGAAGACAAAATGACTTAAATACAAGATCGGTAGCTGAAGAAGGAGGGGCTCTCACCTACACACACGAATTTGCATTTACTCCGTGACCTAACTTCGTGGAAAAGAGAGAAAGCTTTGAAGAAGAGAGAAGCTCCACACCTACCAGAAAGAACTGCTATTTCCTTGTCATATTTCAAGTCTTCTATTGTAAACCTTATCTTCTTCCCACCCTTTGTACCTCACACTTGTAAATTCGGCTTTAAGAGCCAATACGTGATTTTCATTTCATACTCATTCAAGTTAAATCTTGTGAGTGTTGGGTAAACACTGAGGCCTACTCTTGTGAGTAGAAGAAATCCCTACTTGTTGGGATTTGAGAAGAAGAGTTAAAGCGTAAGCTCGCGAAACGCTTTGTGAAGGTTCCTTAGCACCCGAGAAGCTAAGGTGTACTACCTATTTGATAGATAGTGGAGAAAGTCAAAGGAAGTCAATAGTCTTGCGGGTGGATGTAGGCAAGAGTTTGGCCGAAGCACCTAAAACTTACGGTGTCATCTCTTCAATCCTTATCTCCTTAGTTTTAATCATTTTCTCTTGTTCTTTACTCTTGTGGTTTATTGTGCTTTGTGTTTTAAATTTCTTAGAAGAGGTTATTTTTTATTAAAACTCAATTCACGCCCCCTCTTGGGTTGCTACATAGACTTTCAATTGGTATCGGAGCTGAGGTTTCACTCTTTTAATGGCAACCCTAGTTAGTACCTCTTTAGCTGAAAGTCAATCCACAAATAGACCACCTCTCTTCAATGGAACATGTTATAACTATTGGAAATCTAGAATGAGAATCTATATTCAAGTTGTAGATTATGATGTCTGGAGAATAATCTCCAATGACCCTAGATTTCCTAGAAACAAGGAAGGTATATTAAAGGATGAAAAAGAATTTGATGATGATGATTTGAAACTCATGTCTTTAAACTCAAAAGCTATGAATGTTTTATATTGTGCTCTAGATTCAAATGAGTTTAATCGTATTTCTAGTTGTGAGACCGCAAAACAAATTTGGGATAAACTCCAAGTGACTCATGAAGGTACAAATCAAGTGAAGGAAACTAAAATCAGTATGCTTGTTCATAGTTACGAGCTTTTTAAAATGAAATCCAATGAATCTATCTCATCTATGTTTATTTGCTTTATTGATATTGTAAATGGTCTTAAATCACTTGGTAAAGAATATTCTAACGATGAAATGGTGAGAAAAATTCTTAGGTGCTTACCAAAAGCTTGGGAACCCAAGGTCACTGCCTTTCAAGAAGCAAAAGATTTGACCAAGCTCTCATTAGATGAGCTCATGGGTTCTCTCATGACACATGAGATGAAGCAAGT
This sequence comes from Myrica gale, assembly GCA_963930655.1. Classification (NCBI taxonomy): domain Eukaryota; kingdom Viridiplantae; phylum Streptophyta; class Magnoliopsida; order Fagales; family Myricaceae; genus Myrica; species Myrica gale. The sequence goes on along the minus strand of OZ005619.1, from coordinate 7,866,350 downwards.
AAAGGGAGATGACAAAGAGGGCAAAGGAAAGAGAGGAATTGCCTTGAAAGCCTCATGCTCAAGTGGTGATGACTCTTCCGAAGACGATGAAAAAATGAAATTATTCACCAAGAAATTCAAGAAATTCTTTCCGAGGAAACAAGGAGATAAAAGATTTCAAAGAAAGACAAGCTACAAAGGGGATAGTTCTAAGAAGAATGACATTATTTTTTTTGGATGCAAAAAGTCGGGACATAGAAATACGGATTGCCCCAACCTTGAATCTCATAAGAAATCAATGAATTTCAAAGACAAGAAGAAAGTATTTTTGGTTGCATGGGGAGAATCCGACGATAGTAAAAGCAATAGTGATGTTGAAGAGGTTGCAAATCTATGTTTTATGGCAAAGGATGATTAGGAAGAGGTACAAGAATCTTCAACTTCTTTATTCTCCTTTGATGATTTACAAGATGCTTTTAATGAACAATACATTGAATTAAAAAACTTATTTTCAAAGTATTGTTGTCTCAAGAAGAACCATGAATTGCTAATTCAAGAAAGTGACTCCCTAAAATGTCAAGTCGTCTCTCTTAAAGAGAATCTTGCAAAAGTCACAATGGGAAATGTAAATGTTATACAAGAAGAGTCAATATATTTGAAATTGGAAAACAGTTGCTTAAAAGAAAAAGTTGACTCTCTTATTCAAGATGTTGCTAGATTTACTCAAGGAAAGAAAAACCTTGAAATTCTTCTTGGTTCACAAAAGTGATGCTTCAACAAAAGTGGCATTGGATATGATTCTATGAAGAGTCAAAAATCTTACTCCTATATGATTACAAAATCTTCTCCATTGTTTATAATGTGCAACTTTTCTAGAAAGAATAGACACATTTCACACACTTGTCCAACTAGAACGAAAACCACCCAAGGAATCAAATTTGAATGGATTCAAAAAGACAGGGTGAAGGAATTTAATTCTAACACCAAAGGACCCAAAAAGATTTGGGTACCAAAGATCAAAAATTGATTCATTTTGCAGGTGTGCTTGAAGTCCAAAAACACAAAGGAACATTGGGTCCTTGATAGTGGATGCTCCAAGCACATGACTGGAGACAAGAGTTGGTTTAGCTCTCTTTGTCTCAAAGGAAAAGGTTCGGTTACCTTTGGTGATAATGACAAAGGGAAGATACTCAGTGTTGGTAGCATTGGTATCCTAATCCCATAATTGAAAATGTACTTTTTGTTGATGGGTTAAAGCATAATCTCCTAAGCTTAGTCAATTATATGACAAAGGAAACCAAGTCATTTTTGAATCATCAATTTGTCTTGTTGAAAACATTGAAAACAAAAAAGTCTTGTTTGTTGGGCTTATATTTGAAAATGTGTATACCGTTCATATGGCATAGAAGGCTTGCTCATGCGAGTATGGATTGATTTCAAAACTAGCCAAAAAGAATTTAGTCTTCGGTTTGTCTAATCTCACTTTTGAAAAAGACTAAATGTGCGCTGCTTGTCAAAAAGGGAAACAAACCAAAACATCTTTTAAACCCAAAAATGTATTGTCCACTTCTAGACCACTTCGACTTCTACACATGGATCTATTTGGTCCAACCCGAACATTAAATTTGGGTGACAAACGTTATGGCTTTGTTGTAGTTGATGACTTTAGTAGATTCATATGGGTTATATTTCTAGCTCATAAAGATGAGGTCTTTCATGCTTTTAAAAAACTTAGCATAAAATTCAAAATGAAAAAGACTATTATTTCTAGCATAAGAAGTGATCATGGAAAAGAATTTGAAAATTCCTCTGAAAAATTTTGTACTGAAAATGGGATTAACCATAACTTCTCGGCTCATAGAACTCCTCAACATAATGGTGTTGTAGAGAGGAAGAATATGACTCTTGAAGAAATTGCTAGAACCTTGGTATGTGAAAGAAAGCAACTTGCCTAACTATTTCTAGGCTGAGGCAGTTAGCACAAGTTGTTATGTAATGAATCGTTTCATGATAAGACCTATTCTTAAGAAAACCCCTTATGAGCTATGGAATGAAAGAAAACCCAACATTGGCTACTTTCATGTTTTTGGTTGCAAATGTTTTGTGCTCAACAACAACAAAGATAATTTGGGTAAGTTTGATGCCAAGGCGGATATAGGTATATTTCTTGGCTATTCAACTTCTAGTAAGACATTTCGTATTTTTAATAAATGTACTTTGGTGGTAGAAGAATCAATTCATGTTGTTTTTTATGAATCTGACATACTTGTATAAAAGATGATGAGGACATAGTAGATTTTAATAAAGAGGTCGAAAAGCTTACAATTGACAAACACAAAGAAGAAACTCTTGGGAAAGAGCAAGAATCTCAAGAGATTCAAGAAGAGTCTCAACAAGATAAAGATGATCTACCAAAATCATGAAAATACATCAAAAGTCATCATCTTCAGCAAATCATTAATAATGTGGAAAAATGGGTAAGCACTCGCCCTTCTTTAAACAAGCTAATAATTTTGCTGTACTTTCACAACTTGAGCCTAAAAATTTTCTTGAGGCTAAAGATGATGAAAGTTAGATCCATGCTATGGAAGAAGAATTGAAATAATTTGAGAAAAATCAAGTATGACATCTAGTCCCCAGAACCGAGGATTATCCAATTATTGGTACAAAATAGGTTTTAAGAAACAAAATGGATGAATCCGGGGTTGTTGTAAGGAACAAAGTAAGATTAGTAGCCCAAGGTTATAATCAAGAAGAAGGAATAGATTTTGATGAAACATTTGCACCCGTTGCCCGTTTAGAATCAATTCGTATTTTACTTGCTTTTGCTTGTTTCAAGGATTTTAAACTCTTTCAAATAGATGTAAAAAGTGCATTTTTAAATGGACTCCTCTTTAAGTAAGTATATGTTGTGAAACCACTGGGTTTTGAAAATGAAAATCTTTCTAAACATGTGTATAAGCTCACGAAGGCACTTTATGGTTTGAAACCTCGGGCATGGTACGAAAGGTTGAGCTCATTTCTCATTGAAAATGGTTTTTTACGAGGCAAAATTGATACTGCCCTTTTTCCTAAAGAGAAAGACAATGATTTGTTGATTGTTCAAATTTATGTTGATGATATCATTTTTGGATCAACTAATGAATTCTTGTGTCAAGAATTTTCACAAGTAATGAAAGGTGAATTTGAGATGAGCCTCATGGGGGAATTGAATCATTTCCTTGGACTTCAAATCAAACAAAGCAATGAAGGGATCTTCATCAATCAAACAAAATATACTAAAGATCTTCTCAAGCGATTCTCTATGGAAAGTTCAAAACCGATGAATACACCTATGAGTCCATCAACAAAGATGGAAAAAGATGAAAATGGTAAGGATGGGGACCAAACAAAATACCGAGGTATGATTGGATCCTTACTCTATCTTACCGCTAGTAGACCGGACATAATGTTTAGTGTTTCCATGTGTGCTAGATATCAATCATGTCCTAAGGAATCTCATCTTCTTGCGGTTAAACGAATTTTTAGATATCTTGTTGAAATTCAAAATCTTGGATCGTTTATCCTAAGAGTGATGAATTTAATTTACAAGGATACTCGGATGCGGATTATGCTGGTTGTAAAATTGATAGAAAGAGTACTAGTGGTGCTTGCCAATTCCTTGGCCCCACACTAGTCTCTTGGTGTTGCAAGAAACGAAACTCCGTAGCTCTATCAACTACGGAAGCCGAGTATATTGTCGTGGGCAATTGTTGTGCACAATTTTTATGGATGAAACAACTAGAAGATTTTAATCTTCACTACTCTCTCATCCCAGTAAAATATGACAACACTAGTGCTATAAACCTTACTAAAAATCCAATTTAGCACTCTAGAACAAAACATATTGAGATAAAACGTCATTTTATTCGTGATCATACTCAAAGAGGGGATATTGTTCTTGAGTTTGTAAATACCGACTTTCAGTTGGCAGATATTTTCACAAAACCCCTTAATGAGGATAGATTTTGTTTTATTCGATAAGAGATAGGAATGAGATTTTCATTGGATGAATGTGATAATATATGCTCGATTTGTAGTTTTGATTATGTTTCTTTGATTGCTTAGTACATAGTTTGATCTATATGCTAAAAGTACTTCATATTAGTTGATTTCAATTGTTGTTCTTTAAAAATTCTCTGAAAAAAAATTTCTCTGCATAGGATGTGTCAACACTTGGTAATTCAAGTGTCAACATTTCTGGTTTTCATAGCTTTTTGCACTGAGGAAGTATGTGTCGACACTATAAGTCTATGTGTCAACACATTAGCTTCCAATTCTTGAGGCCCTTCAAATTGCTCTTGGGTATATGTGCAATGTGCCGACACATTAATACAATGCGTCGACACATATATCAGGCATAGTGTTTTTAAAAATTGGGGTGCCCGCGTGTTATATTAAGCCTCTTAGGGCTAGCGTCAGAACATTTCCCCCTTTCTTTTTCACAGATCTTTCTCTCTCACCCAAGCCTTGCCGATTTCTCCCTTCCCCACGAAATCCCCTCACTCTCCGGCCACCTCTCAAAACCATACCGCCGACAACCTCTCCTGCTCTTGCCGAGATGTCCTCTAGTCGCCCCAAGCGCTCTAATCCCCAGACACCATCTTCGGCCAGTTCCCGAGCACGGAAGAAAGGAAAGAATGCTAAAGAAGCCACGCCATCTACCGAAGCTTACATCTACAGGTCAGGTCTCTGTAAGAATAGATTTATACAAGATTTAGGGGTAGGAAAGTTATTGTTGGTAGATAGGCAGATTTCAAATGGTTTGATGAGAATGAGTTTAATTTTAAGGATATGTTTGAATATCAAGGATGGGGAATTTTGTAAACTTGAAGGTAGTTTGCTATGTTTATCTTGTGAAATTGGTATATGCTAATCTTCAGCACACAATGGGGGAAATAAATTTTTTGATGCCTATACTTGGATGGGAATGACAGAGGTAAAACCTCTAAATATACTTAGGGTTGTGTTGGATAATCCAACCCTAAACAAAGTGTTTAAACCCACTACCAGTGACTTGACAGTCCATAGACGGATTTTACATCACATGGTGCGCTATGTTATTTTACCAAGGAATGGTAAATTTGAGTACATTACTTTTTTGGAGTTGTTTATCATGTACTGTTTAATCACCCGTACTCCAATGAATCTTGGTCATTTGATGATTAATCACATAAAGGCTGCCTCTGAAAAGAAAAGGCAAGGACTGCCTTATGGGATGTTTTTCACTCATCTATTTCATGCCCTTGATATTGAAGTATCTGTGGAGGTTAGAGAAAAACCCAAGGATTCACAAGAGTATAACCAGAAAACACTCAAATTGATGGGTTTTATGCAAAATGAGGATGGGGAATAGGTGAAGAAAAATGTGGTGACACCTCAAAAGATTGGTGATAAGGGTTCCGGGTCTGAGGAAGATAATGATGATGAGGAAGATGCTGAAACCGCTGCTACGACTCCTATAGAGGAGCATACTCCTATTTCTGTCTCTCCTCCACCTTTGGATATACCTCCCGGAAGGTTGCTGCTGGTAGTTCTCATCAGCCTCGACAAAACTCTCTTGAGGCCTCCATGGATGAGATAAAGAAAGAACAGGAGAAATTGGAAAAGAATATGGAGGATTTGGCCTGCTGTATGAAGACCGGGTTTGAAGACATCAAGAAGATGTTTGCTGACCACACTGAACATCTTGGGATTCTCTCTAAAGATATGAAGAATCTCAAGCATCAAGTTTCCAATAGCATCAAAGTGGCCAGCAATGTGATTCAATGCTCAGTGGATGACTTTGCCTCTACATATGAAATTCTCAAGCATAAGGTGCAATTCACTACAGAAGATGTGATCAAGGCTACTGAGATCCATTTGGATGAAGATCACAATCTTCGTCCCCGAGTGATTCAATGGACTTATTTGTTCTCCACCACCTGGGTCAACTGGCTGAAGAAGTTTGATGTGGACCATCCTTCTCCTCCCTTTGATTCTCCATAGTCTTCTTGCCTTTTAACCTCCTCCCTTAATCTTTCTTTTTGATGATGCCAAAGGGGGAGAAGATGTATATTTGCTGAACTCCTAGCTCATTTAGAGAACATTTTATGTTGTTACTTGTAATCATCTGAACCTTTAGACTTGTCTTCTGTTTATAATGTCTATTTAAACTTTTGGATCTACTATGTTGTCTATAATCATCATTGTTTCATGTTGAGATGTTGTGATTATGTTCATATATGATTTCTTATCTTGAACTTGCTTGTTGATATTCTCTAAGGAAGTTCTATGATGTTTGTGAGAAGTGCCTATTGCACTTCCTTATGGACGAATGATGCATGGTTTAGAGGTAGTCTCTCTATCCCTTGATTTCTCTCTATATGAAGTCTTGAGTTCTGTTGATAATTTTTGGAGCTTGAGAAGATTAGAGGAAGTTTATAGAAGTGTTCTTGTGTTTTAAATTTTCTGGGAAACCTCCTTTTACAAAGGAAACTCTTGCAAAGTTTCTGTAAAATTCTAAAGTCTCTTTGCTAAATTATCATGAAAAACTCCTGCTTGTACTCAGGGGGAGCTTTTCTATTTGTTAGCAAATTGTTGTTTTACATGGTTTTGTCATCATCAAAAAGAGAGGAGATTGTTAGCCCAAAGTTGTTCTACAAACAATCTATAAATGATTTTGATGATAACAAAAGTTTCAAAGTTTTTGAAGACTTTAAATTTTATTTTGTCAATCCACAAATTCCAAGTTATATCGACAAAAGGATTGAGTTTATCTTCTCAATGCACTTGAAGACCTTTACAGAAGTTGCTAGATAATTTCTTCAAGTTATAGACACTTAAAAAGGTTTTGGAATGAAATGAAAACTTCAATTATAGTGAATTTTGTCTCCAGGACTTTTAGGTGTCGACACACTCAGCACATGTGTCGACACATTGCACTTTCACCCAAGACATGTTTTTCAGATAAAAATATGTGTCGACACATTAACCTTATAATGTAGACACATTGCAATGACTCCCGAGCACTCTTTTTTTTGTTCAAATTTCATGTGCCAGCACATTACACGATTTTGAGGATTTTCCGGAATGACATCAGAGGCATCAAATAGCTCCTAAATTCATTGGCAACCTTCCAACGGCTATTCTCACCTACCCAGTCGACCGTTGAAGACAAAAAGACTTAAATACAAGATCGGTAGCGGAAAAAGGATGGGCTCTCACCTACACGCACGAATTTGCATTTACTCCGTGACCTAAATTCGTGAAAAAGAGAGAAAGCTTTGAAGAAGAGAGAAGCTCCACACCTACCAAGAAGACCTGCTATTTCCTTGTCATATTTCAAGTCTTCTATTGTAAATCCTATCTTCTTCCCACCCTTTGTGCCTCACACTTGTAAATTCGGCTTTAAGAGCCAATACCTGAGTTTTCATTTCATACCCATTCAAGTTAAATCTTGTGAGTGTTGGGTAAACACTGAGTCCTACTCTTGTGAGTAGAAGAAATCCCTACTTGTTGGGATTTGAAAAAAAGAGTTAAAGCGTAAGCTCGAGAAACGCTTTGTGAGGGTTCCTTAGCACCCGAGAAGCTAAGGTGTACTACCTATTTGATAGATAGTGGAGAAAGCCCAAGGAAGTCAATAGTCTTGCGTGTGGATGTAGGCAAGAGTTTGGCCGAACCACCTAAAACTTACGGTGTCATGTCACGCCCCGTACGTACCCCCTAGGCTCACCTATAGCGATGGTATGCACACAAACTGAGATTACGGCACGAATGATCCTATGAGTTTTGACGTTGAAAAAGCTTAGCGGAAACTTTTAGTAAATACATGGATCGAGGGAGGGAGGGGTATTACATGTCATCTCTTCAATCCTTATCTCCTTAGTTTTAATCTTTTTCTCTTGTTCTTTACTCTTGTTGTTTATTGTGCTTTGTGTTTTAAATTTCTTAGAAGAGGTTATTTTATATTAAAACTCAATTCATCTCCCCTCTTGAGTTGCTACATATACTTTCATAGTCTTTGACTCTGTGTTGAAAATGACTGTCTTTGAAGATGTCAATTTTATAAACTTAATCCATTTATTGATATCATCAAAATATCGATTGTGCACAAAAGCCAACAATCTCCCCCTTTTTGATGATGATAATAAATTGATAGTTTTGGGATGACTCTCCCTATCTTTTGCAATTGGACAAACATTTTAAACTTAAGATAAAACATTAGTAGCCAATATTCTTAATCCAAATTAAAAGGAGAATATATAGTCATCAAAATTAAATCTCCCCCTTTGTCACATAAAAAAGACAAAGGATAAAACAGTAGATGGATGCATTACCAAAAATTAAGATACGTGCATCCATTATCTATCAATAGCTTTTCTAATCATGCATTCTTTAAATATCCATCACATGATCAAAGGGAATACAAGCATATAGACATGTAAGAAATCTCCAATTTGTCAAACAAAAATTGAAAGCATGGATATAACTCAAATAATCATTTCTTATCCAAAAGAACAATTTGGGGTTTTAAATGACAATCTCATTAAAATGGCATGAGGATGACTAATGGAGACTCAAGAGTCCATCGCTATTACGATAGTAGTCCACTGAGTGAGTTTGTACCTAGCTCTTAGCTACTAATGACAATTTAAAAGGTCATTCTCAACCAAAAAAATTAAGCTCACAAAAAACTCATCAAAGTTCATGATTTTGTAAAAATGTTTGCTCATAGATGTTCCATTTTGATAAATGCAAGAAATATGTCAAAGATGAATACATTTGCATTTAACATAAACACATAAGAAATCATCAAAGAATTTAATCGACCAACAACAAATTCTATCAAAGGATTGTAATTTACCAAAGGTTTTTTTCCTTAGCATTTGTCCTCAAATGTCACAACCCTTCATGATAGGCAAGTTTCATTCAATCACTCTTTATTACACCATCCTACTAGTGAATCAAGAAATCATTTTTGGTTCCCAAGCTTTCTTGGGTCCTTCGGTGTTAGCCTTGGATCCTTTTGAAACTCACGGCTTCTTGAGAGTCTTGCTCCCAAGTTTCTTTAATGCACAATAAAAAATTAGATGCTCATCTTTGTTGCAAAAATGACATGTTTGAGTAGGTGCACAAAAGAACTTAGTTTTCACAAAATAATTCTTAAATTTTTTTTGGTGAATAAAAGGCTTGTAGCCTAAGCCACTTTTGTCAAAGACACATCTTTGAATACTAATAATCAAGTCTAAATATTTATTTCCTTGAGTAAACTTCTCGAGGATTTTGCTTTGAAAACTATTTTTTCGTTCAAAGTAACTTTGTCATTTACAAATTTGAAAGCTTAGATTGAAGAGCTGATGAGGGACTCTCACAGAGTTCGGCCTTGAGCCTCCAGCCCCAGCCTCTCCTGAATGGTGTGCAAGATCTTTCTTACAGTGTGACAATGCTTGCTACCTTGAATGCCGCTGAGTTTTCACACGACGAGGAGTTGGAGTCTACTAGCCTGAAGTTGCGGAGGCTCGAAGGTGAACTTGAGGATCAAAAGAAGGTAGTTGCCGAGTTGCGAACTGTGACTCGCGATGTCTGTTCTCAAGCTCAAACATATGAGGCCAGAGTGACAGCTTTGGAAAGCGACATTGCTTCTCATCGAGTTAAGGCGGGCGATTAATGAACTCAAGCAGGGACATGTCGACTTCGAGCTTGACTTGTCTCGAGAGAAAGCGGCAGTTTTGGAACGCTTTAGTGACTTTCGATCATCTTCAGCGAGTAAGGGAGAGGCGTTGTAGGGTGAAATGATGGAGATTCGCCGCACTATGCGTGAGGTTGCTGATTCCTTTGCCACCAGCACTAACGGCCCCTAAGGCCTTCGAACACCGGTTCCTGATGCTGGAGCAGTGAGGTCAATGACTACATTTCTACTCGTCGTGCTCACATAAGACCCCACTCCCTTGCAACCTACTAGATCTTCGGGCCCTTATTCGAGAAGTGATCCCCATGCTATACTGCCTGTTACTTGTACGTGGTGGATGCATATTACTCCTCCAAATAGGGTGTGTCTCTGTGGTTACCGTAGCAGAAGGCTCTAAGTACGTAGTTGGTGCTCTCACGTACTGCTTTCTTCCTTGATCTCTGAAAATAAGAATATTGTTCATGAAGATTCTGCTACATGATGCAAGACTGAAAAAATGAAACCAGTATAACTACTTACTCCTGCAGCTGGTGGTGCACTGTCTGCTACCATATCTGGTAGGAGATGCAATGGACGTTGGGATCTTGTAAGCTGCATGTACGGATTAGTCAGTAATTTGGTTCATTTGCATGCAGGAGTATTGCAAAAAATAAAAGAAGAAAAAATAAAATAGGGCAGATTTGAGTATCATAAGATGCCTCTAAACTTTAACTTACAGAACCACTACAGTTTTCTTGGTCAAACCGCATCACATTAATGCAATGGCTTACAAGCGGCTTACAAGCCAGAATGTTCTTTGAAAATCCCAGCAATTTCCATAAGAATCACACAGTTGCATCAAAATTCTGATAAAAGGATGAAAGAACATAGATCTACTGCTTGTTGAGACCCACGAGGATAAGAACTGGTACTTGCCCAAAATAACAGTCATAATATTCCTCTTTTCTTTCCCTTATATTTCTCCACGTATGTTTTCGAGGAAAAAGATGAAAAATAATGCAAATATATGATATTTCAAAGAAATTTAAATTCAGCATGTGATTTAAGGACTCCAAAGTCAACCGACTTCAAACGGAGGAAAACAAAAAATATAAGGGAAACAAAAGACAACCAAATGGTGCCACAGGACATTTTTTATGATGTTTTTGTTATTTCAACACACCTATAACCACATGGTCTCAGTAGTAGATAACACGATAATTTATAGGGAATTTAATTTTTAGTCCTTAATTTTAGCCTTTTTACAAATTAGTCATTGAGTTTCAAAAATTTATTTTTCAGTCACGGAGATATTACCTTTTTTAATAATTGGTCCTCCCTCACTGAACTGTTATCTCCTTTAAAGGAGCTCCCAACACGTTAGCTGCTTTTGTCACTTTATCTTCATTTTTCCACATCAGCAGTACTCTCTCTATCGAAACTACCCAAATGACTTCATTTATGCCTCTTCTCTAAACTATTTCTTCCTCCTTGTGCCAGGACCACAACTCCGTCAGCGAACATGCTACGAGTCAAGAAAGTGTGTTTGAAGAAGGTGGTCTGCGTCGTTGGGGACGCAAGCGCATGCCTTGGGTGCTATTAGGAACGTAGAAATTGTCAAAGATATCAGGAAGAAGAAGGAGCTCATGTACCGATAGTCATTCAAGTTCTAGTCTCAAGCACAAGCTCCGTGCAAGAAAAGGCCGCGAATTGACAACTTACTCTGACAGCTTGAAAGTTCCAAATGGTCAAATAAATGGGAAAACTCTCTGCTTTCAGCAAGTGGAAACCTTGAAAAATTGACAACTATACTGCTTGTCGACTAAGGGTATCTTTGTAAAACTAGGATATGAACTCCTTTATATAAATGGCAAACCTCAAACTACTCCAGCTTATATCACTGTCATCAACACGCTCCAAATTTGAGCTCAATTACGAACCTCCCCATCTTCCTTTTCCTAGGAGATGCTTCTTGACCCAGAACAAATAGAAAACAATGGATGAAACTGATCAGTACCATAACCTCCAAACCTTGACTCAGTTGATGAAGTTTCAGTTTCTGAAAAAGGTCACACAGATGCTACTGTAAGTCTCTGTGTTTTCTTTCTTCGTGTTTCACTCGTCCTTGCTTGGTTTCTTCCAGTCTTACAACTTGTATTTCTCTACAAGAGATTGAAGCTCAACACACTACCATTTAATAACAGATTTGACGATTTCATTAGAAAGATGAATAAAGAAATTAGGATTGAAGCTCAACGATAACTAGTCAATGACTATCTCTTCCCCTAGCTATTTATACAAGTACGAACCCATACGGACCCTACATCCTTTCCTTTCTCTCTGTTTTTACTCCAAACATCTCAACCTCTACCTTTCTTCCTGGTCCCGATCATATATACTTCTCGTACCCATGATGCAAATATGTGGAAATCACAGGCAACCGAACGATCAACCTCATACATTGTGGCTCTTTTGATCGCAGATGGAATGAAAGAATTGCAGATGTCACGCCATGTGCTCGTGCTGACCCCTAGGCTCTCTTTATAGTAATAGAATGCACACATGACGAGGTTACGACACGTAAATTTTTCCAGATGTTCGAATGATTAAAATACTCTTACTAGGTTTAAACCTGAAAATTCAACCGCAAAACGGTTTAGTTAAAGTAGGGTTGTGGCCAAAACCGGCACCTACACCAGATAGGTCAGTTTTCAAATATTGTTTACCCCACCATTAAGGGCAAAAATTGGCTCTTAGCGGTGGCGCTTTTAGTGGTTAACCTACATTCATATTGGACCAACTATTTTTTTTAGCATTTTTTAACAATCAAAGCACTTTCAAACAACAAAACATACCACACGGCAATCCCTTAGCCTAAGAATGCAATAATTATGTATTCATGCTCTAAGGAAGTCCACTGTCTAACCCTTACGTCATCTTCACCATATGGAATTTCCCCCGATACAAAGGTAGTAACATCTATCCATCTATTGCAATAAAGCTTCATCCCACAGGTAACACGCAAAACAAATGAATTCAACAAATGCACAACCAAAAAAATTACAAACAGCAAAATGAATTCAAAAAAATAAAAACGTACAAATGCATTCAAAAACCCCAGCAATGTACAAATGAATTCAAAAAATTCTTTATAGTCCAACGTACAAATGTGAAAATGAATTCAAAAACTTACAAGTTTACAAATTCAAAAACCAGCAGAGTAGATAAAAAAAAACAATCCACAAAAAACGTAAAAATGCATTCAAAAAATAGCAATGTCAAAATAATTTTATAGTCCACAAATTCATCAAACGTAGATTAAAAAAATCCAACATTCACTCAGGCAGAAGTTCACACTTTAGAGAATAGATTTGATAAGAATTACCAACAGAGTAGTAGAAATCTCAGCCATATTTTCTTCTCATTTCTCTCTTTCCTACTGGAACCCCAAAATTAAATTCCAAACCCTAAAAATCTGAAACAAAGGGGGAAAAGTTAAGCAATAATATATGTCCCAACACTTTCAATAAAACGAATTAAAATCAACAAACACATTGATCTTTAACAACATAACTAAATGAATCAATGAGACTTGAGAGAGAGATGTGGTAGAGGAGATGAGAAGAGATTGATGCGTGAAGGAGGGGAGAAAAGGAGAAAAGCAGTGGTCGGTGAAGGAGGCGTGGTGGTCGTCGAAGGGGGTTTTGTTGCCTGTGCGCGGAGAGGGAAGGGAGGGAGAGAGAGGGGCAGGGGGTGGGCTGATTGTCGAGTGTCGAAGAAATGGGAGGGAGGGGTGGGTGACTGTTGAAGAAATGGGAAGGAGGGGGCGTGACAAAATGACGTAGTTTCTTATAATGGGAAACTATGTCGTTTAATATAAAAATAAAAATAAATAAAAACTAAAAACCCTGTTTCCCAATACCCGGTGTTCGTGTCGGTGCCAAAAAATCTGGTGGCACTGAACAACCCTAAGTTAAGGAACGAATTAGAGAGGTTTCAAAAGTTTAAAATATAATTTCATTGAAGTAAAGAAATTACTTTACAAAAAGTTAAAAATATAGACTATTAATAAAATAATGAACCCACACGATCCTTTTTAAAGACTACGAAGTATAAACATATTTATTTAGCTAGTCGAAGCCAAAAGCCAACACATTAAAAAAAGTATATTTAAAATGTTTTAAACTGGATATTATACATTCAGAAACATACTCGCTATCGGCATAATAAGTGTATCAAACATAAATTTATGATATAAGAAAAATAAACTCTCCCGCACCCCATATCCCATCAACAATGTATAACAATTACCTAACCACACAAAAGATAAATACATATCCTTGCCTATTGATAAATCTATACAGCACTTAGCCTCTAGACAGTCTACAACTAAGTCCCAAGGGTGAACCATCCATCTTATCTCAAAAGCCCTCCTTCTCTGTCAATAATTGGATAACGTACAAACACAATAATAGAAAAGGGTGAGTCTGACTGACTCAGTAAGGTCAGGGAGGTGGACATGCACAAAAAATATGACTCATGCTTCGAGATAAATAGTATAATGACAGTGATCCAAGTCATAAATGGAATAGTAATAGTATAGGGAATGCATGCAATGCATTTGAAATGCACTCGCTCATCATTAAGGTTTCCTGAAGTATTCCCGGTCTATGCTCTATTCACCCCCAAAGTCAGGTTGTGCGTCCTTCCTCTCCTCGTGGGACTGTTGCTTGCCACCTACACCAGGAACCTTAAAAATGACACTGTAGCGTCCAGAAGGAGCCCACCCACTCCCTCTAGTAGGGGTTGCACTCTCCTAATGTGCCCGATACCGTCACCCTTTCTTCAGGAATCGTCTCGCGGGCTTGGGGTTTCTCACATTTGTTTTCCATCTTATGATATGAATGCAATCAATGCACGAATATCATTCGTGCTCAAAGTGCACATCTAATCATCCCATGATATAACTTGAAAACATAAATCAATAAAATACGTGTAAATTTCAATGCATTAATAATTCAAAATACAAATTCCAGAAATTAAATTCACAAACTAATTTAAATCCTCAATCAGTCTTTGTGTCATATGGTTTCAAATTAATAGACCTTTTTATTTAATTAAGAATTAATAAACTTTTTCTCATAATAATACTAATTAAAACACTAAACATGCAATTTATTATTAAATATTAAATTTACCTTAAATCTTCAAATCAAGGTTTCTTGGGCCTCCTTAGACCTTATTCGATCTATCCCTAAAGTTCCAAAGTGTTTTTTGTTTCTTCAGAGTTAACGAGACTAAAGTTCAATTAAGCCGCGAAATGGACTTTGTGATTTGAGCCCGTAAACCTACTCTATTTGGGCTCAAACTTAAGCTCCTTTATCCATTCTTCATTTTCTACACAGCCATATAATTTTTTTTCTCGTTTCTTATTTTAAGTAAAATGTCTGAACTGCCCTTAGAGACCTTCAGGGGCCTTTACGACCTTTCCCGACCTCCCTTTGAATTGGACCGGCCAAAAAAAATTTACACGCAAATCTTTTTTTATATAAGTTGGTCTGGGCCTATGGGAGCCCGATCCCCATAGGCCCAGACCAACCCTGGTGTTATCCTTTTAGCGCCTGGGCCTTTGGGAGCCCGACACCCATTGGCCCAGGCCATCCAAACTTTTCCCTTTAGGGCCTGGGCCCGTTAGGCCCAGTGTAATACCACGTACCTTTTTGAGCTACTTTTGTGACTCTCGTGTTAAGGCTTTCATTTTCATATGTTTAGTAATTGTGTTCCTTTCTTTAGTATTTCTTTATTTGCTAACTTTGTCCGTTGTTTAGTATTTATCATATGATTAATTTTACTCAATTTTACTTCCTCTAATATTTTAAGTAATTATACTCTTTGGTATTTAGGTTCTAAACTTGTAACCTTAGTATTTTGATCTACCTTATTAATTTACATTGTGTATGTACTTTCTTTCTCTAATTCTTAAACGCTTGAAATATTTCATTTAAATCCATGTGTTTAAATTGTCTAATGGATTTCATTTTATTTCCTTTAATATTTTAGAGGAAGTTGGTTAAATTTTTAACATTTGACCGAATTACACTTTGGTCTAAATATTGTATTTTTAACCGTGATTGTAAGAAATTATCTTTCCCATATTAATGTGATTTTATTTGCCTAATTTACTCTCATTATTTCAAGTATTTGATTTTATTAGAGCTTAATTATTTTGTAATATGGTTAAGTTGGTTATTGTCTATTAAATTCTTTTTTTAATTGGGCAAGCTTGGCACCGGGAGGCCCGAGAGCTGACTCCCGGGACGCCCGAGTACTCCAAGCCCGAGAGGGCCGAGTAGTGCGTGCCAGGGAAGACACATAGTTGTATGCCCGGCTTACCACATGCTTGTACTTGTATGCCCAGAGACAGGACTGGAAAGCCCTGTATACCCGGCTAAACCCTGGAACATGTTTGTATACCCCGGGTATTTGGTTTCATTATTACATTACATTAGGGGCTTTATGTTTATTAATAGTTTTCCATAATGTGTGATATCCCTTTCCTAGATTTCCAAATTTCTTTAATTTCCTTTATTTCTCGTATTTAGCCAATTAGCGATTATGATCATGATTCTCTCTATTTTATCAGTTTCTATGCTTTTAACAAAATTCTTTCATTCTCTTGATAATATATTAGTGTTCCTATTGCTTGATATAAATATTTTTCTAAGTATAGCTCGTATTTAATATTTTCTAAGTATTAGATTTGATTTCTTGACACATGATTCATTCGGTTCTAATTGAACTAATGGATTTCGGTATGCTTAATCTCTTGCCCTTTTCATTCTCTTATTTAAATCTAAAATTTTACCTTGTGTCAATCTTGATTATTCTATCACTAATCTCGGTTAATTACTTGACTAATTACCTATTTCTTTTCTCTAACATATGCATTGATTAACTTAACAATTTCGCTAATTATCTTGCTAACCTAAGTCTACTTTGATGTCATGTTGGTCCCACTCTCTCTCTCCTCCCTAGGGCACACGACACACAAAATGAGATCTTGCTTTTGTCATGTTCCCTTTGTCCTTTTCCCTTGTCCCATGTTCTTGGCCTTTGTTGCTTGAATAGTAAGATTCCAAGATGGACCAACCGGCCATGCTTGCCTGCAATCACAATTGATGTGATTTTGAAGTGATTTTAGCTTGTGTAAGTATCCTTAATCATCACCTAGGAAATCTTTGTTTTTTCTTTTTTTCCTTGTCATTTTCCCTTGTCCCATGTTCTTGGCCTTTGTTGCATGGATAGTAAGATTCCAAGATGGACCAACCGGCCATGCTTTCTTGCAATCACAATTGATGTGATTTTGAAGTGATTTTAGCTTGTCTAAGTATCCTTAATCATTACCTAGGAAATCTTTGTTTTGTCTTGTTTTCCTTGTCATTTTCCCTTGTCCCATGTTCTTGGCCTTTGTTGCATGAATAGTAAGATTCAAAGATGGACCAACCGGCGATGCTTGCTTGCAATCACATTTGATGTGATTTTAAAGTGATTTTAGCTTGTGTAAGTATCCTTAATCATCCCCTAGGAAATCTTTGTTTTATCTTGTTTTCCTTATCATTTTTCCTTTGTCCCATGTTCTTGGCCTTTGTTGCATTAATAGTAAGACTCAAAGATGGACCAACAGGCCATGCTTGCTTGCAATCACAACTGATGTGATTTTTGAAGTGACTTTAGCTTATGTAAGTGATCCTAATCATTACCTAGGGAAGGGGGAGTGTGCCATTTGGCTCCTCTAGCCCTTATGCCGCCCAAACCACCCAATCAAGGGGCTTGCTTGTGGCAGCCACCTCTTGACCAAATGATGGCAAGGTTGGCTATAAAAGCCAACCCTTGTCATGCATTCTCACACCAACAACCGGCCATTTGAGTTAGAGAGAAGGGAGTGAGTGTTGAGACCATTCGTCCAAGAGGGAGAGGTAGGAGAAAGGAGAGAAAGAGGCGAGGAAGAAGACAAGGAAGGTGAAAACTTCCATGCCAAGGTAAGTTGCCAAGGGGTTCGGCTAAGGCCTTGAACACTCCCTTGCACCTCCTCTTCTCTATCTCCTCATCATCATTCTCACTTCTTCTTAGCCCTAGATCAGTTTCATTAACCTATAGATCTTGTATTTATAGGAGAACATCGAGAGCTACCCGAGATCACCAAGGTAAGGGTTAGAACTTCATGCTTTAGTGGGGGTTTAGGCTCTTGTGTTTTGTGGATGGATAACATGTTCTTTTGTGATGATTGAGCATGCTTATTGGTGTACATAAAGCTGTGATTCAATGATGAGTATGTTAAGGTCATGTTGGGTTCAAGATTTTGCAAAAAGAAAGGTTCAAAGATGCCATGAAGTAAAACCTAATCTAGACCCCCCCCTCCTTGCATGATAAAGCTTGTTGAATATTTCTTATAACATGCTTGCTGAGTTGGTTTGATGATTCAAAAGTGTTCTTGATATAATCCATTAGCTAGGGTTTTTAGTCAATATAGACACTTTCCAAATCGACCCTAAGCTACAGGTTGTATTAGGATGACTGTAAAAAATTTCAGCCCTAAATGACGAGGGAAAAGGTCGAAAATGCCCCTGGAGGTCTCTGAGGGCAGATTCGACACTTTACCAAATTCGTTAGGGTAAGAGGGTCCAAAGTGAGAAAATGATTACATGGTTGGATAGAGCACGAAAAACTGATGGGGGAGCCCAAATTGGAGCTAAATCCGAGTTGTAATAAGGGCTCAAATCACAAAGCTCGTGTAGGAGCCTAAATGGATTTTAGGCCCAATACCCCTAAAAGAACACTATGTCCACTAATACTTTGAGAAAGGGCCTAGTGTGGTCTAAAGAGGCCCAATAGGCCTTGATTTGAAGTTTAATGTTCTGAAATCCTCTAGTTATTATCATGGTTGTTTCAATTGTCAACGATTATTTTCCAAACATGTTTTGCTATTTATGATTCCCTCAAAATTTGCATTGTTACTTATTACTGTAATGTTTGGATATGCTATTGCATTCATAAGAGGGAAAACGAAAGTGAGGAACCCCATAGCCTGCGAGGGTTCCCCGAATGGTAATGACGGTACCGGGCACTTAGGAGATGTTCAACCCACCACTACAGGGAGTGAGTGAGATCCTTTATGAACGCTAAGGCGTAATGTTATGTTAAGGGTACTAGTGCTGGAAGCACGGGACAGTCCCATAGAAGGGGAGGGGACGCACAACCTGACTCTGGGGTGAATAGAGCAGACATCGAGAACTCCTCAGGAACCAATGATGGTGTGATGCATTGCATACTTCAAGCTTTCTACGCTTATACTTATTGTCCTGGAAGTTTGTTCTACATCATACTTTGGTGAATTACATGCATTGTATTTGTTTGATCATGCTTTCCCCTACCCTCACCTTATTGAGTCAATAGGACTCACATTTTTCTCTTATGTTGTTTTTGCAATATTTTGCGACTCGGGTATTGAAGAACGAAGCTATTCGAGGAAGAGTTGACCTATGAATTCCACCCCTATGTTCTGGTGCTTAAGATTCGAACATGGGTCTCGGATTCTCTAGGAGTATAAGTGGAGAATGAGGCCCACTGGTTCTTCAGGGAGGCCCAACCCCCACCTCATGTACCCCAAACTCATTTACCCCAATCCCCTGTGTCCCTACCATTCCCTGTACCCCCATCGTCCCCATCATCCTCGTTACCCCGATTTGAGGACTTCGGGTTACCAGATGTACCGCCTAAGTGGCTAAGGTTCGATTACGTTCCTCCCCACTGACGGGAGATAGTAGTGCATTTCCAAGGTCTGTGCTTATCGATCTTACATCGGACTCAGACGAGGAGGTTTAATATCCTTCTTAGGCTTGTTAGAATTTTCTCTCCGGAGTTGTTCTTGTGTATCGGGAAGTTTCTGAACTTGTTCTTTTTTTGTAGTCACGTGAAGATGTAGCTTAACTTTTAAAGCTGTTCTTATTATGTCAGGTTTTCAATCTCCTTTGTGATACTTTTCTCATCGTTTATCTCAAGATTTTTAGTTCTACTCATAGGCTTATGATCCATCACTTTTGACTTATTTGGATTTTTATTATCTCTCTCACCTTTTGAGAAACATAACGTTTTTACCTTATGATTTTTCCAACATCCCATTAGAATTTTTACGTTTTCCGCTAAGTTTCATGGTAAATCGACTAAGACTCGCAGTGACATACGTGTCATAATCCCCGCTTGTGTGCATACCATTACTATAGGTGAGCCTAGGGGGTAAGTATGAGCACGGGGCGTGACACCCAGGCTCTTTATTATTTAACTGGCAGAGGGTGAAACGAAGCCGTTTCACCCTCTACCTTAAAAAAAGTTAAAATGTGTTTACTCTCGACCCCCCTCTCTCTCGACCTAGTTTCTCTCTCTCTCTCTCTAGCCCACCGCACCACCGTGCCCACTGCACCGACACCGTTTTCCACCGCCCACCCTCGTTGCGCCGCACCGTACAACTGCCTGCCCTGCACCGTAGTCCGCAGTAGTGCAGGCTACTGCACCAGCGTCCAGTGCTGCAGTGCACCCAGCACCACACCAGCTGCTGCAGCTGGTTGGCCAACCGGGAGCCACTGAGCCGCTGCGTCCGGTCCAGTCTCTGAGTCTCCACTCCACTCTCCAAACAATGTCCAGTCCCTCAGGCCTCATCTGTCAGAATTCCTTATTTTCCCTCACTATAGCAGTATAGCCTTTGTAGTATTAAACCGTTTAATTTCTTTAGTTAATAGTTAATTAGGAATTTTAATGATTAATGCATACAACATAGTTAATTTATTGAATAATTAGATTTAGAGCAATTTATAGTTAATAGATTTAGGGCAAAATGCATATTAGATTTAGGGCAGATTTAAGGCAATTAGATTTAGGGCAATTTATTGAACAATTTGGGCAATGTATAGTTAACAGCAAATTCTCCATACATACTATTATAGCCTTATAGGAATTATAATTCATAGTCAATTTATTGAACAATTTATTATAATTTATTGAACAATTAGATTTAGAATTTTTAGGGTTTCAATTTTTGCAGGATCCTCGAGATTTTACACTTGAACATTGCTAGACTTCTGACCCTAGTATGTCTCTATATCCAAGATTCTTTCTAAAAATGCTTTAGTGTTTGAAATTTTGTGAGTTGTGAAATTGTTGGAGGATGTGATTGAATTGGTTATGAATTTTATGATTTGTGAAATTGTTGGAGGATGGGATTGAATTGGTTATGATATTTATGGTTTGTGAAATTGTTGGAGGATGGTTTGTGAAACTGTTTATTTGAATTGGTTTGTGAAATTGTTTTCATATTTGAATAATTTGATTATAATATCAATTAAATGCAATGTAATTAGATTGTCGCATTCGTTTAACGGCAGTTTTGAGGTGTGATCCATTTGATTGATTGATTGTTTTCACTTTGTTTTATTTTGTTTAGATAATGGATAAGTATATGGTAAGAAAGTCACGCAGCGTGAAGTCGTCTAATACTCCCAACGTGGCTACTAATTCTGAAACGTATAGTAGTTCAAAAAGACTTTGCATTATGTTTAGCCCGGATGATATTATTTCTGACCAAGGGTTACGTAAACCTATTGAAGAATATGATGTTGGGATTAGAGATGAAGTTCATAGAGAGTACTTGATCAAAGGTCCTTTTCAACCCCGTGGCCATAATTTTCCCAATAAGCAATACATGCAAGAAATGAGGGGTTTTAGGGAGGAATGGTTTAAAGATTTTAATTGGTTGGAATATAGTGTATCAAAGGATGAAGCATATTGTTTGTGGTGTTATCTGTTTAGGCGACCTAGAGGAGGAAAATCTGGGGGAGATAAGTTGATATCTACTGGATTTAGCAATTGGAAAAAGGTTGTGGAAGTTTTTGGCGCACATGATAGTGCTCACAATGAAGCTAGAAGACAATGTGAAACACTTGAAAATCAGCGACAAAGTGTGTCGTACATGTTATCCACACACGGGCACAATCAAGAGAATGATTATCGCATTCGTTTAACAACGGTTTTAGATGTCATTCATTATCTTTTGGTGCAAGGATTAGCTTTTCGTGGTCATGACGAGTCCGAGAGTTCAATAAGCAAGGGCAATTTTCTTAAGCTTCTGAACGTGTTTTGCAAACGTGATGAAAAGGTTGTTAAGACACTTAACACTAATGCTCCTGGAAACAACCATACGACTGCTCCAAATATTCAGAAGGAAATGGCGAGTACTTGTGCAGCTCAGACCACACTTGCCGTTATTAAAGAAATTGGAGATGGATTTTATTCTAAAATGGTTGATGAATCTCGAGACAATTCAGTGAAGGAGCAAATGGCGGTGGTTTTGAGATTTGTGAACATACGTGTGTTGGCTTTTAGTCACAATCAATGTTTTGATGATAACAATAGAAGTAATTGAGATGTGAAGCAAAGCGGATCCAAAATGAGCACGGAGCGATCAAGCAACATCACCTTCAATGGAAGTGGTTTTAAACTGAAGACTTAAGATGCTAGGGTAATCTTTGTAACTCTAAGACTTCATCTTTAACAAGGATTTCAATCACACACATGCATAAGTCTTCAAAGCTTGCATAAACCGTTTTAACGTCTGTTAAATGAATAAAATCTTTTTAATAGCTTCAAAATATCCCAAATATACTCCCAAACCTTTTTATATACTTATGAGAAGTTAGAGTTTAAATTTGGGTATTTTAAGTAGGTCAAAATTGAGTTTTTAAGTCAACCAGATCATGCTTAAGTTGATGAGGTCGACCGGCTCAATGAAGCGGTCGACCAGACCTACGACCGCTTGGTGTAGCGGTCGACCAGTTTTATTTATTAAAGAGCCATTAAGCTTCTGACAAAATGATCGTTGTGTAACGGTAACTTGAAACGGTCGATCGGCTCGTTTTAACAGATCACTCTAACGGCTATAAACGGCTATTTTTCTCATGAGGCCTATATAAAGTTATTCCCACGCCTTTGAAACTCAACAAAATCGTCCAATATCATTTTGCAAAGGCTAAGAGTGATTAAAAACCTTCCAATCCTTATTCAAACATCATTCACACATAATCTTCATTTTCATATCCTTGTTATTGTGTGAAGCCTAAGAGCTAGTTATTTCTCATTGTAATATCTACTCCATCAAGGGAGTTTTAGAGGGAAATTTTGTTCAACCATATACATTACTAAGAGACTGATTCTCTTGTATCCTTTCGGTGAGGTTTGTTCATTGAAAGAAGGAGTTTGGAGAGGTTTGTTCTCAAACTCGTTCTTGAGGCTTGAAGAGGGTTTTCTCAAGCTCAAGTGTAAGGAAACCTTTCCCTTAGTTGAAGGGAGAATAGTGGAGAAACCTCAAGGCTCGGTAAAGGAGCTTAAGGGGTGGATGTAGGCGGGCTTGCTGAACCACCTAAAAGATTGTGTTTGCTTCTCTTCCCTTAACTCCTTTATTTGTGCCACTAGTTTATTGCTTTAAATTTTTCTCTTGTGTTTAACTCTTTATCGCAATCTATCTCATTTGTGTGACTTGTTGCTAGCAAACACATTCTTTGGAATAATTTTCGAAAAAGTTTTGAAACCCAATTCACCCTCCTCTTGGGTTGCCTTAATCCTAAGAATATCAACGTGGACAGGTTATTGAAAGGTTACTTGGTGTGGAATATGTTCCTGATACTTGCTCTGAATCTTTGAAAAAAAGTATAGACAAATTGTTTGCAAGACATGGGTTGTCAATATCCAGATTGAGAGGTCAAGGGTATTGATGGGGCATCAAACATGCGAGGATACTTCAATGGGTTGAAGTCACTCATCTTGGAAGAAGTAAAAACTTTTTGTGTGGATAATATAGAAGACATTATACTAACTCGTAGTCGTTCGAGGCGTGGAGGGCAAAGTATTACTATTTCCATCTTTTTCGTGTGGAAGTGTTTTGCCAAGTTATTGATTTGATCATTCAGAAGATGAATAATCGATTCACAAAAGCAAATACGGAGTTACTTCTTTGCATAGCATCTCTTGATCCAAAAAAATCATTCTCAGCATTTGATCATGCTAAGTTACGTCGTCTTGCTGAGCTTTATCTAGAAGATTTCACAATAGATGATCATTTGATATTTAGAAATCAGCTTAATACCTATATTAGAGATGTCAGAAGAAATGCTGCTTTTCTGGGCTTCAAGATATTGGAGTTCTTGCTATAAAGATGGTTGAGACCAAAAAGAATACTCTATTTCTATTAGTTTATCGACTTACTAAGTTGGCATTGGTCTTACCAGTTGCGACTACGACCGTTGAAAGAGTATTTTCTGCAATGAATATCATCAAGAGTGATTTGCGTTGCAGGATGGGAGATGACTGGATGAATGATTGCTTGGTAGTATACATCGAGCAAGAAGTTTTTAAAAATATTGAGAATGAAGTCATTTTGCAACATTTTCAGAAGATGCAAAACGTAGGATGCAATTTCCATCTCTCAGTCGTACTACATAATACGGTACGTGTGTTCTATTATTTTTAATGCTTTTAGTTTTTAATTTTCAATATTGTAACTTTAAGAAAAAATTTTGCATTACGAAGAAAAAAAATTCTTGTCATTTTGGATTTAAAGTTCGACCCCCATGAATTTTGATCCTGAATCCGCCACTGCCTAAAAGCCTCAATTTTCTCTTGCATGTGATGTTTCCGTGCTACAAATCCTTAGATCTCATGAGTACAATCAGTATAGTTAAAATAATGGAGTCACAGCATGCATTAAAACATATATCAGGATGAAAATAACATGCAGTTACTCAAACTATTTTGAAAATCATACAAAATCACACATATGATGCTTTCACTTTACAACTTCATCTTTAAGCCCTTTTGGCTTCATTTTCTATGGCTTTGATCTGCCATATCATCCAAAAAATCCTTTCCATGTCATTCGCTAACATCAAGAACAGTTCATCACAATATTTCACAATCAATGCATTTAGAACTCATCACAAAAGCAAGTAAACTTACATGCAAGATGTTCTTCAATGACCAAGACCAACCGTGGCCTATTGGTCTCCAAAAACCAAGTTTATAGCCACTGATATGGCTAATAACACAACTCAAAACCTCTTGAATAAATCAAGTTCAAACAGCACCTTTTTCTTGCAAAAACTTCAAGAAAATTAAGGATTTCTACATAAAAGCATATCTAGGGTAAGATCTCACATTTCTCATCATTTCTACACCATTTCGTGTTGCATCAAACAACCAAATCATATTATAAGTTCAAACAGCATCTAAATACTCATGAAAAATCACATATTCCCCAACATACATGTACAAAACTAACCCTTACCTCAAGCTTTCTCTTCTTCTTTTTTTCTTTCCTTTTTCTCCTTCTTTCTCCTATTCTCTTCTTCTTCTTTAATGATCCCTCCCCTTTTCTTCTCTTTTTTTTTTCTCACACAACCCCTTTCTTTGTTATCTTTTTGGCCGAATAAATGGCCAAATAACTCCCCCTCCCCCTTTTATAGCCTAGGTTAACTAGTGTTAGTTTAATAGAGTTAAGGATACTCGGGCTAATATGATTGCAATAAATCCACTTGTCATACATGCTACACCACTTGTCATACATGCAATAAATAGGTGGCATTAGGGAGATGTTTACAAGTACCACACATGCACAATTTTTATTTTATCATTGAAATTTTCAATTAAAACAAGACTATCAATTTCCAAAAATAATTTACAAAGCATATTAATTATTTAAGACATTAAATATGTTGGTTATGAATACTATTAGTTAAAAGAATGAAATAATTTAGCAAAAATGATTAATAGAATTTTATTTCGGCAAAATACATTATAGTCTCTTAATTAGAAATTAAGTCGCGCAATGAGATCAAAAATTCATAAAGTTTTAAAATGAAGATATTAGTATTTCATAAAATATATCAAAGTATCATATAAGCATTTTATTTAACCTTGAAAATTAAATACAAACATGCATTATTAATTAAGGATATTAAAATATAAATTTTCTTATTAGCAAATTTTTGACATAAGAAAGGCAACAAATGACAATTAAGTAAAGAATAGGTAAGAAATGTATTTCTTGGGAAATTTCCACATTAAATAAAATATAGCATCAAAGCTTAGCAAATAAAAATCAAATATCGAGATTAAAGCTACAATTTCTAGAAAATTAAAAAAAAAATCCAACAAAATTAACTTAATCATTAATAGAATATTTATTAATGAAATTTCACTCACTAGAAATTTAAAGAGCTAGTAGATCACAAAAGTTTTAAATTAAAGGTAATAATGACATTTTGTACAATATTAGCACGAAAAGATAATCTATAAGATTAATAAGTTCAAATATTTGTAAAATCATCTCACTCTTACTAATTAAGATTGTTTTAGAAAAAAAATACAAGGGATGGGTATTACAGTAGATAGCATCGAAAAATTAAAGGCTTAAAGAGCTCTTCAAAAATTTCAACGGAACACAGTATTTGTGACTAAAATAACCATCTTATTTTGCAACACCAACTACCATGCCCCACACCATTGCACGTTTTCCTCTTTTTTACTTTCAAAAAAATTCACCATTGGTAGAGCATCGTGTTTTGACAAAGATGGGCTTAAGAAAGGACCCTGGACACTGGACGAGAATCAGAAATTGGTCGACTACAAACATAAACATGAATATTAGAATTATTGGACGCTGCCAAAGAATGCTAGTGTCATGCCCTGTGCTACAAATTACCCTCTCGGCTCGCGTATAGGAATCACATGCACACATATAGAGATTAGTATTGCACGATAACTCTTAGAATCACCCAATGCCCTCGAAATTTAGTTAGTGGAAGACTTGTAATTAAAATAGTTATTTGATAAAGGATGGTTGTTAAAAATTTAATGGTCGTTAATCGATTGAGAAACTTGAACGAAAAAGGTAAAAGAGCACAAAAAATATAGAAGAAATAGATTGATATTAAAAATGATTAAAGCAGTATTAAAAGAAATAAATAAACTTGTAGAAGTAAACAACGGAAAGAAATTCACATGTTTCCTTTGAATAGAACACAATTTGATATAAAAAGTGACCTCAGATAGGACTACAAAAGAATAGGTCTACGATATACAAAAATGTGAGCTTTCTATAAAACCGTGTTTCAAATGATAAAAAACAGATTGAAAACACTGTCATAAAAAAAACATAAAAGAAACAACTAAAGGGTTACCAAACAGACCCAACACCCTACTCCTCATCCTCGGTATCGTAATAATACACTGCCCTGCTCAATGATAGAAAGACAAACAAAACAAAAATAAAAAGGTTTAGTCGTATAGACTCAATAAGGTGGGGAAGGGGACATGTCGCACAAAAGATAAGTAGAAGAGGATACAGTAAGTAAGGATGCAGTAAGTAAAGAATTGCTGTCAATAAACAACATTTCAAACTATGCTTGATGCAATGCAAAATGATGCATTCTTTTTTGCCGGTCATCTCTCTCTCTTTTTTCCGAGTCCGGTAAAGGTGTCCCTATTGTGCTTTGTTTAACCGCTAAAGTCAAGAATGTGGGTCCCTCCTCTCCTCTAGGACTATCATGTGCATCACGCACATCAAGAAGCCGTTTAGGCAAGCTTCGTACTATTGCCTAGGGAAACCACCCACTATTTCTATTATTAGTGGCTTACACGTTTCCCATCATGAACAATAATGTTACCCGATCTCAAGATCACTTCTAGGTATAGATTTTTTTCCGGTCTTTATGTTCATTCCATACCCATGAGATGATTATGCATCACTTGATAAAATATGACACATTATATTCTTCAATAGTAAAGAATACAAGCATGTGCAATATCACAAACTTATAAAAGCTTCAATAAGAAAGAATACAACACGTATGTTGGCTTTTGTGCACAATCGAGATTTTGATGATTTCAATAAATGGATAAAGTTTACAAAGTGGACATCTTCAAAGACAAAGACGATTTGATGAAAAGAGACAAGGACTTGAAGAAAGAAGAACAAGAAGATGCAAGGAGCACAAAGTGAAGATTCAAGACCTTAGGGTATAATCCTTGTAACTCTTTAATTCACTTTTGATAAGGATTTGAATCACGCACTTGCATATCTTTCAAAACATACATAAATCGTTTTAAGTTTTGTTTGAAAGATTAAAATGTTTTTATAGGTTTCAAAACATCCCAATCAAACCTCCAAACCTTCATATACTTATGAAAAGTATGTCTTCAAAATTGGGTGTTTAAAAGTGGTCAAAAACCTTGTTTTTAAAAGAACCGGATCATGCTTAAGTTGAGGAGGTCGACCGGCTGTTCAAGCGGTCGACCGGTAATTCGACCGCCTCAAGTAGCGGTCGATTGGTTGGTTTTGACGAAAGACCCGTTGAAGCTTCTGACAATATGACCGTTGGGTAACGGTAACTTGAAGCGGTCGACCGGTTCATGTAGTGGTCGACCGGCTCGTTTTAGCAAAAACTCCCAACGGCTAGTTTTCGTATGTGGCCTTATAAATACACCTTTATTTCGTCTAAAATGTACAACCAATGACCACATATCTTTTATATAGCTTGAGAAATATTTTAAACCTTCCTATTTCATATTTCTCATATCATTCACACAAATTACACATTCACATCCTTGTCATTGTGTGAATCAAAAGTGATAGAGCTTTCAATCTTCTTATCCACTCTTTGAGAGAGTTTTGTTCATCTATCTTCATATCCAAAAGAGGTGTTTCCTTTAGTGAGGTTGTTCACTAAAGAAGAAGCTTTGTGAGTGTATATCTCAAGCTTGTTGAGGTTGTGAGTGGTGAGTCAGAAAAACCACTTGGGTGAGTTTGAGTGTTGATCTCGGGAAAACACTTGTACGGTTCACTAGCACCCGGAAGCTAGTGTGTAAGCTATTGGTTGAATATAGTGGAAAACCTCAAGGCTCGGTGAAGGAGCTTGAGGGGTGGATGTAGGCGGGTTTGCCAAACCACCTAAAAACTGAGTGTTTGCTTCTCTTACCCTTCTCCTTACGTTAGCACTTATTTGCAGTTATTGCATATTATATACTTATGCTAAAATAGGCTTTAAATGCAAACACATCTTTCACCCCCCTCTTGAGTTGCCTTAAACCTGAAAACTAGGACTCACAATGTACAATTTCATAAATTTGTAAAAGCTATTTTATTCTAAAAGAATAGTTTAATTCATTCTCTTTTATTCTATAAGTTTAATTCCTTACTTATTGTATTGCTAGGCTAAGTTCCATTTCTCCATACGTAAAAGGTTATATTTTGTTGTCTTATTTCCCTCTTTTGTTTATTTCCAGATTTAATGTTTAACTAATTTATTTATTTTTATAGTATTTATTTTTATTGCATTAATGTTGTTGGACCTCATGGGCTCATAATGTAAAGGCCTAATCTATACAGATGTGGATTTCTAAACGGAGCCTCCTCCCTTTTTTATTTTCCATTTCTTTTTGCCTAATGGGCTAGAATGGGCCCTTATTAAGCCTTGTGTTTTGGGCCTCATTTTAAATGGGCTTGGACTCAAATTTTTACCCTAACCCCTTTAAGCATAGCCCCACGCTGCCATTAGCCCATATTTCAAATTTGGACCCTTTTACCCCCTATTTTTATAGCATTGATGAAACTGCCCGTAGAGATCCAAGTTAATTTTCGACCTTTATTAACCTCATTTTAAGCTGAAATTTCTAGGTACGAATATGCCTAAGCTTCATATCTGGAAATTTTTACACAAAACCTCTAACTATCTCTACAGGAGATATTGGACAGTGCAATCATTTCATTATTTTACACTACTAGACCCAATGCATGTGATTTCACTAAAGGAAACACATCTCTTGATAAGGTAAATTGAAGAACAAAAAAATCTCTTGATAGAGTAGATATGAAAATGGAAGACACTATCTCTTGATTCACACAAAGACAAGAATATGAAAGTGTGTTTTGTGTGAATGATATGAGAAATATAGAATATGAAGGTTTGGAATATTTCTCAAGTAGTAGAAATGATATGTGGTCATTGAGTATTCATTTTGGACGTTATAAAGGTGTATTTATAAGCCACATATGAAAACTAGTCGTTTATAGCCATTAGGAGTCGTCTATTAAAACAAGTCAGTCGACCGCTACATGAACCAGTCAACAGCTTCAAGTTACCGTTACTCAACAGTCACATTCTCAGAAGCTCAATGGCTCTATTTACAAGATCAATCAGTCGACTGCTATACCAAGCGGTTGAAGACCGGTCGACCTCCTCAACTTAAGCACATAGTCCGGTTCTTTTAAAACCATGTTTTTAACCACTTTTAAACACTCAATTTTAAAGACTTATTTCCCATAAGTGTATGAAAGGTTTGAGAGTTTGATTAGGGTGTTTTGAAACCTTTAAAAATATTTTAATCTTTCAAACAAAAGTTAAAACGGTTTATACACGTTTTGAAAGATATGCAAGTGTGGTTCATAATCCTTGTCAAAAGTGAAACTAAGAGTTACAAGATTTATACTCTAAGGTCTTGAAGCTTCACTTTTGAGCTCCTTACATCTTCTTGATCTTCTTTTTTCAAGTCTTTGACTCTTTCATCAAAACGTCTTTGTCTTTGAAAATGTCCGTTTTATAAATTTGATCCATTTATTGAAATCATCAAAATCTCGATTGTGCACAAAAGCCAACAATACACATCACATTTTCCACTTCTATGGTTTAGAAAAGTCAAGAGTACATATATTTTGTTATAAGCTCTAAGGTATCAATGAAATGTTTATTAATTGTCACATTTATACCCTAGATACCAAATAAATCACAAAAATATGCACAAGGAGGCTAGTTCATCCAACCCGTGACCACTAACATACCTATCAAAGTGTTTTTATCATCCAATGCCACCAATATTCAAATGCAAGGCATCCAACATCAAAAAGACATGATTTCTATAAGTTTTCTTCTCCGAAATGAACATACAATCAGACACATTTAGTTTTATCACCAAATGAAGTTTTTTCGTCATTTCTTCGTCATCTGCCCACATGCATATCATCATATCCACAGGAAAAACATCATATACATCAACTAGCTCAAAGTTGTGACCCCTTATGCTAGTTTTACACAACCAACACAACAATATATCCTGAGCCTCATATTAGAGAAGGTTAGAATCACCCTTACATAGACTTGGTTGCAAGCTTTCCTCTTTCTTTTTCTTCTTCCTTGGTCTGATCTCTCCCCCTTCTATCTTCTTTTTCTCTCAGAATTTTCATCAAAGACCTATGGCACAACAACCCTTTCCTTTGAAACTCCAACTCATGACAATGCATGTCTTCCTAAACTCTAAAGCTTTCATCTAATCTAACATAAGTCATCTTTTATCTCTAAATGAATACATCTAACCCATTACCTTTCTCTTCTTAGCTTCTCTAGCTTTATCAGAACCTATTAACAACAAAGAAACAATGGCATGTCACAATCTAGCCGAATATTATAGAGAAATGGGGAAAAGGGAGAATTTTCCAAAACCCAAATCTCCCATCGCTCGGCAACAACCAACTTCTCCTTGCCCCTCTTCTTCTTCTTCTTTTCTTTGGTGAGCTCCCCTTTTTTCTTCCACTGATTCGGTCTCCTTTGGGCTCTCACATCTCTCTCTCTCTCTCCCTCTCTCTCTCTTGTGTCAAGGAACAACGTCTCTCTCTCTTTCTCTTATTCCAATCGATTCTCACCGCTTGGGCTGGACAAACTAAATCTCTAGCCCACCTCAACTAATTTTAAAGTCCAATTAATGGATCCTCAAGCCTAGCACAAGGCCTACATGTCCAGCCCCTAATCTGATTTCTCTAAAGTCCATTAGGCCTAAATTGCAAGGTTCCCACCAAATTTTATAATTCAATAAAGGTATAAATCTATTTTATTTACTAATCAAGACTAGAGATAACAAGACATAAGAGTGATTAAATAAAATTAAAGAACTCGATCCTACTAATTAAATACAAACATTAATTATTAATGAAACTTCACTCACTAAAAATTAAAAGAGTAAATAGATAACAAAAGTTTCAAATAAAGGGGTAATAATAACATTTCGTCAAAATATTATCATGTAAAGATAATCTACAAGATTATTAATAATTTCAACTCTTCATAAAATCATCTCACTTTTACTAATTAAGATACCTTTATGAAAAATAAGCAGGAAGGGTATCACAACTGGTATATTTTCTTTACTGTTACAGATATTTTCCATCTCATGCATGGTTGGTGAACTATTGTAAGAAGTTTCAGGTGATGGTGGCGGCGACGATGGTGGGTGGAGGAAGCAGCCACGATTGCAAGAAGATGCTGGTGGCCGCTGGGGCTCACCAGCATTTGTAGAGGAGTGACTGAAAAATGGGGTAAAGTCAACTTTGAGCCCTCAAATATATAAATGACAAAGAGAACCCCAAACTATCAGTTTCGACACATTAAACCCCCTAACTTCCCTAATTTATCAATTTGAGCCATTCGTCCAATTTTTCCGTCCAAACTGACGGAACAGTGGTCACGTGCACTGCAGGTGCCATCTTTAAATGGAAATTGACAAATTGGCTCTCGCTCTTAAAACGACAACTTTGAAGTGAACACTCCCTCCTACCCAGCCTCTTCAGTCCCCATCTCTCCTAACCTTTTCCATTACCAACCTCACCAAAAAGTGTGAAGCCTCTCTTCCTTCTGTCCCAACCCACATTTCCCCAACCCAATTCGTCTAGAACTTCTCTGAGGATTTAATCCTAGATTCCTTGCTCTCTGCGCCATCCTTGTAACTTCTATCGTCATATTTTGTTAGTGCATCTTCTCCTTCAGAAGTCACAACTTCATCCAATATTCTTGCAATCTAGCTAATTTTGCTTCAAGGTTTTTTTCTTTTATGATTGGAAATATAAAAGCTTCCTCATCTAGTTTTTTGGGATTTCTTTGACGCGTCTTGAGCACAATGTGTTCTTTGCTTGAATTATTGAATATTGGATTAAACGTGGTTCTGGGCATGGTACATTTTTTATTTTTTTTTATTTTCGTAGCTTTGAAGTTCTTCTAACGATAGTATTATGATTTGAAAGTCGACAATTTTTGAAGCTAGATGTATGTTTTGATTTATGCTGATTTTTGGTGTGATAGTGGCGGGATTCCATTATGAGTTTGAATTGTTCGAGATGACAAGCATGGTGGATATTACCGATGAAAGATTGATATGAAGATTGCATCCTTCAACTGTAACACGCCATTCAGCTGGAGGGCCTTGGGCACTACAAGCCCGAGGGTCACCTGGTTAAGTTAGATCTTTCGCATGTTTCATGTTCTTGTGGTGATGGTGTCTTTGATTTCATTCACCTTAGGAATTGGTTGTAGTTATATATATGTCCTCTCAAGTCTCAGCCAAGCCTTTATGGGTATGAAACATCCAAATTTGACGATTCGTATAGGAGTTTGCAATGTGTTTGATGTGATTGCACCCGTTGTTTTCAATTTCATGTTAAGTGGCATCACATGTATTTTTTATCTTGCATCAAAGATATTGATGCAACTCAACCAGATGTGACTGAACAAAGAGGCAAATCACATGAACGCCATAAACCCAGCTATCTTCTCATGGATTAGCTCCATTTTCATCACAGTGTATAACTCGACATAAATTTTATCCAAAATGAATAGAGTACCAAGAGCAAACATAACCAAAGTATGGAGCAGAGAAGAGAAGAAAATAATGAAAGGCCAGTGTACAAAATTGGTTTTTCACATCGGATGCAGCCATAGAAGCGACGACCTGGATTATTGGTGGTCATGCTAGTCATCAACCTTGCTCGCAACCTGTAGTTACACACCGAAAAGGTTGGGAGCACCGTTGGGCACTATTTCGGTGGACCACCGCTGTCGTCTTTCCCAACAAAGGAGGCAAAAAAAAAACTGTAAAAGCCATCGTTTATTTTGCACAAAATTTGGGGCATAAGGTTTTAGGCTTGTGAATGCTAGGGCTTTTGCACGAAAGGATTGATGAGTTCAAAACCCAGCGGTTTGAGCAAGTAACGTGGCATTAGGAGAGAGAGAAATGACAGTCCATTAGCAGCATGCCAACGGCCATGACGTGGCTTCGTTTGCCACGTCGAAAGATATTGTTACATTGGTGGGGCTGCATTAACGGAGGAGTGTATCCGAGAAAGTTATTAATCGTAGGGACCACTGTTGGACAAAATAAACATTAGGGACATTTCTAGAAAAATGTTAAACCACAAGGACCAACGGAGTATTTAAACCTAATGAAAATTTGTACAGATTCCCACATATCACATCAAAACAATTTAGAGAGTGCAGAAAACGAATTTTAAAATCAGTTTCCATTCATAAATGAATTTTAACAACTTGTTCACTTAATTTCTACAACACTAGAATTTCATAAAAATCTCATTGAAGAGTAACTTACCTCAAACGTTTAATCCAAAATTTAAGCTTTTAAAATGTTTGCCAAACAATCACTCAGAACCTGAATCAATATTTAACATCAGTTATCAACGCCTATATGGAGTTTGAGTCATTCTTTATGACCTCAAAAATAATAAATATGGAGTTTGAGTCACTCTTTATTACCTCAAAAATAATAAAACTCTCGCACAAGATAAAACATCTCTTATACAACACTCTCAATCCTAAAAACCATTAAATAGTTATTATTTAAAAATCTAGACAACCCCTAATACATCATCTTTTCATCTTAGTCCACAAATATCTTTAATAGATACTTAATCATAAAAATTTAATCATCTCTTAGAAACCTATATTCACATGTTCAATCATAATTTTTTCTTAATCCGAAAATCATATATATGGACTAGGAATTAATAAATTCAGAATCTACCCAATCTCTTGCAAGTGCGGAATTGAAGGAGTAGAACCTAAGTCACAATGGCTTCAGAAGGTGTGATAGGGACCCCAATCTACGACCCTAACCAATGCATATTCCCCTCACAAGTACGACTTGTGAGTACTTGTGTTTAGCCCACGCCTCAAGTGATACTCTTTTAGCCGACCCAATGAAGTGCTCTAGAGCACTATAGCTCTAATATCGAACAAAAGAAAATGAAAAGAAAGAAAAAATTAAAGAAGATGGATGGTTGAAGAGGTGAAGGAAAAGAAGGATAAACAAGCCTAAGCTTGAATGGGGCTTACATCGTAGCCAAACCCAAAACCCTATTGTGGAATGTTGAATAGTGAAAGACCAAGATACGAGAGACCCATGTCAGCGCTAAATACCCTTTTGCCTCGCCAAAGAACCTCTAGTGGAGGGACTACCACTTGCCCACTAGCTCAAGTCAATGAATATAAGGGACCACTACTCACACCCAAGGACCGAATTTTCCTAGCCTTGAGAGAACCGCATCCAAGCTAGAGTCTAACATGAGAGAACCATGCTCATGCTAGCTTTGGTGATAGGGTTCGACCTTCACCCGATAAAGAGGCACAAAGGCCAAAAGTTACCAAGGAGACCAATATTCAATAGATAAAAGAGATGCCTTACAATGGGTGCCATAGGGGGTATTTATACACCTCCTATGGACTTGGGCGGCAGGCCTTTCCTCTACAAAGAAAGGTCTAACCGCCATGTGCTAAAATCATTATACACCTAATTGTGGTTTAAAAGGCAAATCTTATAGAGATCATTCATTTTCCCCAAACTTGCCAAAGAGAGAATCAATCAATTAAAGATTGATTGTCCCTTAATTTAGCAATGTGTGCTTCTATATAGAAGCCCTAAACCTTAATTGCCACATGAGAATCTATAATGTCAATCAAGGGATCCAATATTTCAAAATAAGACCAAAATTGTTTCCTTAATTGACTCACACATATATATTAATGTCTAAAACTCAAAAGAAAATAAATAACACCCCTAAATTAGGAGGATTCGGCCACATAGGGATCCCACATGAGTAGCCTATATGGCCCCTTGTAGCCCCTTGTGGTCGTCGCAGATGTTGCCGCTCCACGAGGGTATGGTGATGCCATGATTGTGCTCCTCTAACCATCCCGAGTCTTCGAGCATCAACTCCTCATAGGTCCACCCTATGTCATGCCGAGGCTCGTGGCCTCGACTGGTGATGGACATGGGCATTGGCTGTGCCAAGTTGTCCCTAGGCGTGGCATTAGCAAACTTCTCCTCCTTTAAGGCCATGTCAAGCATGCTTGTGATATTTGGGGCAATGGGGTCCTTGTTAGGGCATCGATAAAACATATTTGAGAGAGAGATAGAAAGAAAAGAGAAAACCGGCTCCCAGTAGAATATGAGGACGGCTTAGTGGTTAATTTATTTATATTTTTGGGCTTGGGGCTCTTTTGAGCCGAGGTATCACAGATGCCGTCTAATAAAATAGAAATGTCATATAGTTAACAATGCCAAAGAAGAAATAAACTACTTAATACTAGAAAATGCTACCAATTGCGAGCAGAAGATGCCTAATTCGTGCGCCCTTTAGCTCCTAACATGACATTTGCCGACCATCGAGGCCACTGACGAGACGTGTAGTACGCTAAATCGAAATTAAGCGGATAAGCGAATCTAATTTTATATTTTATATCTGTTTTGTTGACTTTCCTAACGTCTCGTTTTACTTTACTTTCTGGGCTACCAATCAAGGGAGAGTACCACATAGAATTCCGTAGCCACATCGTGGGCACTAAAGCACTCCCATTCAGGAGAGAATCTCTCCGGTGACTGTTCCCATAATCTGAGGTGGTGCCACGGATGGAGGAAGAGAATATACCGCTAAATCTAATTATAAATATATATAATTAGCTACCGTGTGCTGCCGTCCCTCCTTAGTTAATTTTCTATTGTGGCCTTCATTTGCCTAACATATGTTTTAAATTATCCTTCTCTTTTTAAAATTATTTATAATTTAAAAATATAATGTGTTAAGTCTACTTAGTCTAGCAATTTGATAAGAATTAACAAAATTTTACCATAGAACAAAGCCCTCCTATTTGGTTGAATATCAATTTCATGTTATATTGTCGAGTACGGATCGCTTATGATTCCAAACTAGTTTGGGTTTGTCTACCTATTAAAATTTACCGGATCAAAAACTTCTTCAATTTTAAACATTAAATTAAAAAAAAAATTACCAATTCAAGTTTATTTACCGTTAAAGAATAATTTGAGAATCTGAACCTCGTAAAAAAGAGGATTTTGACAAAGGAATAACCAAATACGTAAAAGTAGCTTTCGTCATGAGAATTAAGAGGTCTAGTTATTGCCTTCTATTATAAGCCAGAGGTTATTGTATTGGGATTAAAGAAGAAGTTAGTCATCTCCATAGCAGATGACATGAAGTCATCAAAGACAATATACAATACATTATCGCATAGTTTGGATTGGGCTATAGAAAATGTACACCATCTACTTATTATTTAATTCTTCATCTCTGATTGTGAAAGAAAGCATCACGTTATTTAATAAGGATGACTATACAGTTAACCATAAGGCTCAAAATTTGCGCATTTATTTTTAGTTATATAATAAGCAATTAGGTCCACCGAAATAGTGCCCAACTGATAACAATTCTCCTAATATATTTATACACAAATCCAACACTTTGCACATGCAATTGGGTTACATATATCTATGGGGATGTTTGAGGGTGAAAATTTTGGGTATTGGGATTTGGGAAATATTATAAAGTAAAGATATGTTATGAGAGTTGGTGAAAAAGTGAAGAGAGAGAAGTTTTTTAATGAGTATTATAATAATAAAAAATTATGTGAAGAATATTTTAGTATTAAACCCAAATATTTGGCCCAAATTATTTGGGGCTCAAACATCCCCTATATATAATTACTTGTTCTAATTATATGATGCTATTTACTGTTGCTATTATTAAACTTCAGATATTGTAGACCCGGGTTTAATGTGATACATAATGTGCATTGTCTGTTCTTTTTTTATTCGAAATTCGAATGTAATTCAGGTAATAAATTGTAAAAGATTATTATAATCTTCACTGTATCGGTCTTTTTAAGACATTCGTTATATATTTTTGAAAAAGATGCACTACAGATGGGATTGCACGTAATATTATTCAAGAAAAACTCATATACTGATTTAATCAAAAACAAAAAGTCAACTATATATGAATTGTTTTCTTTTGTTTTAGTATAAGTGTGACGTGGCTTATGGATGTTGATAGCATAACTTTTAGGAATTATGTTGAATTTGGCTTATAATACAAAAGACCCCAAAAGGGAGTTCCTATTCCTACAGAAAAAAGCTATTATTTCTAGAAGATCCACATTTGGTACTTCCCACATAGAAACATTGTTACATAATTGTTCCTAAAAATACCCTCACAAATTTTTCTCCATGATATTGCAGAAAATAGTATTTATTTCTATATGATAGACTCGAATAATATTTGTCATTAGGCTGATACCGCAAAGACAAATGAATATATATAATTATATAATTATTTTTTATTTTAAGTATTAAAAAAGACCGTGTACCAATCTCGTGTTCCGTTTAAAATAGATCTCATAATAATTGAAAAGCATAACACAACTGATATGAGAGAATATGTAAAATCTCTACGTATGTGTAATAAATATCTTTTTCTCCCATCACATATATAATTTTAAGTCACAAGAAAATTGTGAAGATTAAAATCTAAATTCCGTCGTATGCTTACTTAGGATTTCCAATCCAATCGTTTGAAAACCTTTGGCTACTTTGAATAACATTTAGAGGACGTTCGGATGTAAAAAATTCTCAGAATTCAAGTGAATTCTCGGATAAGGTAAATCGAACATGTTTTGAAGCCTTGAATTCATGAATTCGGTAAAAAAGTTTTCAAAACCTACCGCATTAATGGGGATGTGAGGATTGACGTAGATACCCCTACCACTATCATATAACGATGAAACATGGCTGGATTAATTCGTAATTTCCCCACTGACCACTGACCCCTACACCTGAAACCTATTTGTCGTGTGCCCCTCCACTTTGACACCTCTCAACGAAGGCAGTCTTAAAAATCATAATAACCTCTTTTCACACCAATCATTAAAAGTCAACAAATTCTAAACAAACACCAATAAGCTCTATCATCACATAAAAATTCTCAAAATCAAAAAAATCCTCAAAATTTCCCATTACCGAACACTCTTATTCTCATGGCTAAACCTTGTTTTGATGCGGGATACGAAACCCTACAGGGGGATAAAACTACGGTGATGTGACCAAAGGATAATGTTAAATAATAGAGGAAAATCGGGGCGTTACAAACTTCAGCTTGTAGGGCAGAACGGGACGTGGCTCCTTCGCTCGCTGAATGCTGATTGGGTTTTAGGGTAATTCAAGAGGCCGCGCTTAGTGGGTGCCACGTGTGCCTCTTTTTTTTTGGCTCATACCAAGGAGAAAAGGAAACCATTTGTCCGGTGTGAAGAATGACCAAATTGTTCCATCTATTTTCCTTTTTCCTTTTTCTATATTTGTTTAGATTCTTCAAAGTCGAAAATCTTTTTGGAAACCGCCAATAGAAGGGAAAATATTTTTCTTCCTTGGAAAAGAGAAGCCAAAAGGAAAGAAAAGAAACCCTAAGAAGTCAAACGGGACGGCGTCACGCATTATTGTTTTCGGGGGAAAAAAGATCTCTCAAAGATGTATTTATTTTGTAAAAGAAAAAGAAATGAAAAGAGCAAGAATAAAAGGAGCGAACAGACCCGCCGCCTGAGAGTCTGAAAGTGAAGCAAAATCATAAGGTGGGTGGATACTGAGTTCTTTCTTAAGTACCTACCAACTTAGGAGGAACAAGAGCATCTTCCTGTTCTGGAATTCGTTTTAGCCGAATCTGATTCTGTTTTCGTTATCTCAGCCATTTTGTGGGGGTTTTTTTTGTTCACTCTCTGCTTTTGAGCAAATCGGTTCCAATCGCTTTTTCTCTTTGTTTCTAATACTATACGACTTTGAGAGAGTCAGAGAAGCCCACAACCGCATATCCCAGAAAGAAAAAGCAAATAAAGAAGAGGCAAAGGCTTTGTAAGGACCGTCATTTGAGAACAAGGTTAAGTTCCCTCATTTTTCTCTCCGTTCAAACTTTCTCCATTCTTTCCTTTTTCTTTATTCGTATAAAATCCCGCTCTTTTGCTTTTACATTGTGACGATTATTCTTTGATGCTAACAGGGCCAAAGAGGAACTGGGTCTCAGAGCGTAGCTATAACTACTGCTTGTGGCGGCAGTTTTTAAAACCGTGCTTTGAGCCTGGATTTTTGAGGGAGGAAATAAAATAGAGAAAATGAAGTACGTATTGGTGACGGGTGGAGTAGTAAGCGGTCTGGGCAAAGGAGTCACTGCTAGCAGTATAGGGCTTCTCCTTAAGGACTGCGGACTTAGTGTTACTTCCATAAAGATTGGTATTTCTCTCTCACTGCTACTATTCTGTTTCTCTATATTTATATCAGCTGGTTTTCTCATTTAGCGGGTTTCCTGCATTTGGATTTTGACAGCGAAATGTGATTTTTGATATGCTCGTTGTCAATTGAATGAACCGAAGGGATTGCGATTTTTGGTTTGCTGTTTTTTATTTTTTTATTCTTTTTTACTGTTATTACTAATAAGGTAGTTAATTAGTGGAATGCCTCTGAGCATCTGTCATCTTTTCCATAGCTTATGT
Source organism: Myrica gale (assembly GCA_963930655.1). NCBI lineage: Eukaryota > Viridiplantae > Streptophyta > Magnoliopsida > Fagales > Myricaceae > Myrica > Myrica gale. Next base: position 7,825,925 of record OZ005619.1, on the reverse strand, counting down.
TGTCAGACACAAAATTGGAAGTTTCGTGATGGAAACGGCAAAACTGTTCACTCAGCATGGGACTTTTTAATCAATTAAGCACTTGTCACAATATGTGACAGAGTAATCTCTCTGTAGTTTTTGCCCATGTAATACAAAGTTGTAATTTCCGGGAGTCATTCAGAGTCAGGCCTTCATTAGCGCCTGAAAGTCTGGTGCATATTCCAAATCTACCATACTGCATACAAATTTCTCGAATAGAGAAGGTATTCATGTTGTATGCAATGTGTAATGTGCACTTTCTCTTTTACATTTCGACAAAATGGTGATTACCTTGTGTTGGTCCAAACCTAAGTGGGTCTTGGGAGGGGCGGCTTGGTCATTTTTATACCAAATTTTGAAGTAACTTAATGTTTTATCAATGTGTTCCGTTGTGCAGATCCTTACCTGAACACGGATGCAGGGACAATGTCTCCTTTTGAGCATGGGGAGGTATTTGTCTTAGACGATGGTGGTGAGGTAAATTTACTTAATCCCTTTTTTCCTGAATGTGGTTATGACTAAAAGCTGAAGAGGGTTCTGACACATCTTTTAACACTAGTTTGTTTGATGAACTGTCTTCATCTACCATTAGAATCACATGGATTGATTTTTTAATTACAAAGCTTTGTCTTAAGAGTGTGAATGTGATAATCCCACAATATAGAATCAACAATGACTTACTTTTTCATTTTGAAGGTGGACCTTGACCTTGGAAACTATGAACGGTTTTTAGACATTAAGCTAACCCGTGACAACAATATTACAACTGGAAAAATATACCAGGTGACATTCTCTTCCGTCCACAGTCATCTTGGCTACCAATTTGAGTATTCCTGAAATGCCATATAGTTGTTTGGTCTATAATTCTTTGTGTTGATATTGAACAGTATGTTATTGACAAGGAGAGAAGAGGAGATTACCTTGGAAAGACTGTCCAGGTCTTTTTCAACCCAACTTTTTCCTGTTCAAAAATCGTTCCATTCCATCTCTAAATATGCCAAGTTTAATTTCTACTGTTGCTTTGCTCTAGGTTGTTCCGCACATTACGGATGCCATTCAAGAGTGGATAGAGCGTGTAGCAAAAATACCTGTGGATGGACAGGAAGGACCTGCTGATGTTTGTGTTATTGAATTGGGTGGAACTATAGGTACATCAACATCTCTTGTGTGTACCAATACAAGCAATTTTCTTTTAAATGTAAAGCTTAATCTAAGTTTGTGTTAATGCAGGAGATATTGAATCTATGCCATTTATTGAGGCACTCGGCCAATTTTCCTACCGTGTAGGTAAGATCAATGAGTTTGGTATCTTACTTTAATGATTCTTGAAAGTAAATTTGTTTTCTTGCATTTATGTAAACTGTTTTTACCCAAGTGTCTCTTGTATTAGGCCCTGGTAATTTCTGCTTAATTCACGTGAGCCTCGTACCCGTTCTAAATGTCGTTGGTGAGCAGGTATTCAATGCAAAAGCTTACATTAATGTTACATTGTAGTTCTAGGTTTCATACAGAAGAGTTGAACTGAAACATAGCTGTATTCATCTTGTCTTTCTATATTCTGATAAACACTAACTGGTGTTCTACTCTAAAATTTCAACTTGTAGAAAACAAAGCCTACCCAGCATAGTGTTCGTGGACTTAGAGGACTGGGCTTGACTCCAAATATTCTAGCTTGTCGTAGTACAAAGGTTTCTTTTTCTCTTCCTCTATTCTCTGTCAACTTCATGCAATAGCAGTATTGCCAAGTTTCTTATTTTTTCTATAACAGACACTTGATGAGAATGTCAAGATGAAGCTTGCTCAATTTTGCCATGTGCCGGTATGATCTCGTACACATGCTTTTGTGTGCAAGTGTATGTGTGAATGCGTATCTGCTGGTTCTTTCCTTTGCCTTCTTCTAAGCCGTTAGTTACAATTGCTAATTGGAGCTGACTTATTTCCAGGCAGAGAACATTGTTACCCTCTATGATGTTCCAAACATATGGCACGTTCCTTTGCTTTTAAGAGTAAGTTGTTTTGATATCAATTTTTAAACTTATACTGTCCGTGCTATTGCACGTAAAGTCCTGAATATGTTTTGTTAATGTCTTCTCTATCTCTCCCACATTATCACATATAGGATCAGAAGGCACATGAAGCAATCCTGAAAGGGCTGAACCTTCTAGGGTATGTCTTACTAACTCAGTCTTATTTTTTTCGGTTTTATTTGTCTCTCTCCTTATGCTGCTGCCAGATGATATTGTTTTGTTTGTGAGGCATTAATGTTAACGTACTTTGCAGTCTTACAAAGGAGCCTGAGTTGAAGGAATGGACTGCAAGAACAAAACGTTTTGACAAGTTGCATGATCCGGTGTGTCTAAGGCATCTTATGTGTGTTCTGAGTTGATTTATTCGTATTATCTCAATATGAAATTTCTTAGCTGCCATCTATGTTTCAGGTTAGAATTGCCATGGTTGGAAAATACACTGGTCTTTCAGATTCTTACCTCTCTGTCTTAAAGGTGAGTTGCTTTATTGTTTTGAGGAATACAAATTGAGTTGCTTTATTTTCCAATTTCATATTCATGTTGTAATCTTTCTCTTATGCTGTGTACATTTCTTTTTTGTTTCTTCCTCATAAGCACTATGATGTCAACTTCTTTTTGTAGTCTGCTCAGCGTCTCTTACATATTTTTATGCTTTTGGTTTTAGTTATGTATGATCTCATTTAAGCAGATCAATAGTAGTTGCATTTTTTATAACTTGAATAAACCTGTTTTACAATCAGAAATAAGATATTCTAGATGTGTGTGCGTGTGAGGGTGCATTAACACGTGCAAATTCTCCTTTTGCGGCCAGCCTCCATATTGGACATATCTTCTTAGTGCTTGTTGCTATTGAGGCTGGAAGATATAGGAGGAACAATGTATTCTTACCTTGGAATCTCTCTTCTCGCTCTCTCTCAGTGATGAAATCATGAAGCTTAAAAATTGGAAACAATCAATAGGAACATCTACTGAAAACTAATTAAGATTTGTTTTTCATTTTTTTCCCCTCTGATTTTCTTTCGTGTCTGTTTGGACAAACCAGAACGTCGGGTTGTTACTGCAGTCCTTTTTTTTCTTGGAAAAAAAAGGACTGGCACTGTTGTCTTTTCTCTCGACGTACCCAAAAAAGTTGTCTTTAGTTTGTTTTGATGATTATTCTGGCGGCGTGTGGAGTGGAAAAATTCCAGCAGGGAATCTAGATGCACCAAGGGAGATAGACAGTCTTTGGTCATCGAAGTACTGGTGGAACAGCAAGAGAAATAATGGTTGTGTAGGTACTGTGACACCTTTCAGGCTATAGGAATTGGGAGTTTCGGAGATTCTTTGGTTGGACACACTCATTCTCATGTGCACATGCAAACTTTCTGTTAGTTCTCAGGTCGCAAGTGTTAATGCATTTTTGCATGCTGCATGTATGTCATGCATAACTTTTGTTATGGTTATAAACCATATTTTATTCAAGTTTTTTATGGGACACTTTTAAGGTTGTGGTAGATCAGGTCCTATAATTCAGGCTCTTTTGCCAGGCTCTTGTGCATGCTTCTGTCGCTTGCCACCAGAAGCTTATTGTAGAATGGGTTGCAGCAGGTGAGCTTGAAGATATTACTGCTGAAGAGGTGGGTACTCTCTTTCTCTTGCCTTACAGATATGAACTTGATAAATTACAGTCCCCATTCTTAAGGTTTAGTGAAATTGCATGGATCTCCTTTGTTTTTGAGATGGTACTCTACACCGTCTATGTCAATTTAAGGCCACTACGTCAATTGTGTATATACTAAACTGAAATCAAAGGGTTTTTATATTGGGAGGGAGGGAATATGGTGCTTTTGAGGTGATGGACATGAGGGTTATGGTGTAGATAGTAGTTGGGATCTTAAAGGAAATAAGTGGTGCCCTATGTGGTTATTTGGGTTTTGATTGGGTAATTTGGCTGATGGAAGTTGGGGAATAGAGGTTGAGGGTAAAGTCACGGTAGTAATGTAGGTCCTGTGAGACACCTAATTTAGATATCTTTCTAGATATCAAAATCCCCAGAATTTTAGGTTATTCTACCATGTGCTACCTGGATTCTAACTTTGACTTTGGTCGCATCAGCGTGTAGTGCTTTATAAAATGGACCAAATATGGTGAACACTTGGATGATAAATGTGCAATCAGTAGAATAATAAATCTAAGATAATAAAATCTCAAAATAATTTGAAAGTGATCGTTAAAAATTATAAGTCGCTGATCGGCCGTAAGATGGATCATAGAAGAGTGGGTATATTGATGGTGAATCAGTGCTAGTTACAAGCCCTCATGCAAGAAATTTGGATTGGCAAACAAGGAGTTATAACTTGTGTTTTAGCAGGGGAGAAATTTCTAGGAGATCTTGATTGCTTAACTGGAGCTTTATCTTACTTAGTGGTTCCTCCTATGAAAATAGTGGGAAAATCCTTGGAATTGTTGTGTTGTCTGGAATTATCACTAGCAGAGAGAATCTCGGTGAGAGGTTAGTGTCGTTTTGGAAAGAAGGGAGGCGATTGTTTATCATACATGTTTGTTTATACATTTACTGCTTTTTACTATTATGTGCAGGACCCTGATGTTTATAAAGCAGCTTGGGATCGTTTAAAGGTGATGCTTTTTGTCTTAAGTAGCTCAGTGCTTCAAAAACAAGAGTCACGCACTTTAAATGAGGATTTATTGCCTATGATAATTCTCTGTTCTTGTCTACTGATTTCCTTTGTTGAAGATAGAGCTATTTTTCAGGTTGATGTTCTAAACAGTCTTCCATTGCAGGGGGCTGATGGTGTTCTTGTTCCAGGAGGGTTTGGTGATCGAGGAGTTCAAGGGAAAATTCTTGCGGCAAAGTATGCTCGGGAGAATAATGTTCCATTCCTGGGGATTTGCCTGGGAATGCAAATTGCTGTCATTGAGTTTGCACGATCTGTTCTTGGTTTGCATGATGCCAACAGCACCGAGTTTGATCCTGAAACTACAAATCCTTGTGTGATATTTATGCCAGAGGTAATTAATCATTCAGGAGTTTTAATGAAGTTGTTGTCTTTTTGGTGTACTCTATTGTAAATCTCATTAATCTAACCTCTGTTTTGCTTAATAGGGTTCAAAAACTCATATGGGAGGCACGATGCGTCTGGGATCGAGGAGGACTTACTTCAAAGATGCTGATTGCACTTCTGTGAAGTTGTAAGGACTTCAGACTTACTTAGGCTTTCACGCATGGTTGTACTTGATAATTTATGAGTTCCTTGGGTTATACTGCTATTATAACTAATATGCTTGTACTTGATAATTTATTTTCTCATGGAACATATGACAACACCTTGCGAAACTGTATGTTTATTATATTTAATCGATTCTCATCAGAAACTTCAGCTCATCTAACCTGGCAAGATGATATGAAATTACATTTAGGTATGGCAACGTAAGTTTTGTTGATGAGCGACATCGGCATAGATATGAGGTTAGTGTGTCTATTATCATACCTACTCCATCACATGCATATCCATGGAAAAAAGATGCAGTGTGTACTACTCTCTCTTGATTGAATATTTGCTGCAAATTATTCATGTTGTACAGGTCAATCCGAATATGATATCACAACTTGAAAATGCCGGCCTATCATTTGTTGGCAGAGATGAAACTGGTCAGCGCATGGAGGTATGTATTTGTACCGGGATAGGTTACAGTGTATTCTATGAATGCAAACTTTACTGGGTCGAACCAAACACAACATTATTTGGTTCTTCAATTTTATGAATAGTTTGGTTTCTAGTTCTCAAGTGTTTTATTGCTGTATTGGATGCAGATTGTTGAGTTGCCTACACATCCATACTTCGTTGGTGTTCAGTTCCATCCTGAATTTAAGTCAAGACCTGGGAAACCTTCTGCACTGTTCTTAGGTACGTCTAGAACTTGCTGATTTCTTTGCCATTTCTGCTAATGCAGGAAGTACATCTAGATATTTTCAACGGATCAACAATTTATATTGCGAGAGGAGGTCACTTCACTGTTGTATATGGAGACTCAAATATTCTTCTAGATGTTTACTAATGAACTTACATGAGGAAGGCATTTACCCAAACATTGTGGGTGGATTCTGTTTAAAGTTTCCTTGAAGTTGCTTCACTTACTGTAGGATATGTCACTCATCGTGATACCTAGTAATGAGCTCATTTTTTTCATCAACTGGATGTATGCATGTCCAGGTATATGTTTTACGTGTTACCTGTGGGATGAAGCTTTATTGCAATAGATGGATAGATGTTACTACCTTTGTATTGGGAGAAATTCCATATGGTGCAGGTTACGAAGGGGTGAGACAGTGGGACTTCTTTAGAACATGAATACATAATTATTGCATTCTTAGGCTAAGGGATTGCTGTGTGGTATGTTTCGTTGTTTGTTATAGTTAGGACTGGTCTTATGAAGCATTAGCTATCATTCTGTACTCTCTAGAAGTTTAAATATAACTTATCCCACTAATGATCAGAAGTCCAATGGCTTTATATCATGAATTTGCATCTTTAGTGATGTCGCTGATATAATTTCTTGGTCATATTTACAGGACTAATAGCAGCAGCATGTGGGCACTTGGAGAATCTGGTACATGGCAATGGTCATATGAGAACGTTGGTGAATAGTGGGATGAGTAATGGACACTCTGTGGTGAAACTCTACGCAAATGGAGGTGCAACTAAGCCCTCCAATGGGTCGGTAAATGGTGTGTATAGCAATGGTAATGGCGTGCACATGGAGGGAAACTGTTAAAGAGGCTCCTGTCGCAGGTTCTTCTACACCCTGGCATCGTTTTCATTTGAAGGGGTTTTTGGTGGTTTTGTTTGTACAGCAGTTGAGTATGCTTAGATCAATGTTTTAGCGGGGACAGTGTCTTCAGGATGAAGCTGGTGGTTTTTGTTCTAGATGTCAGCTTGTTTTTCCAAGAAGAACTCGCTGAAGCTGAAAGTTACTTTTGTTAGTATGAGTTCTCCAATTTTCTATAGGACTTAAAAATCTGTTCGTCATGCAAAGAGAGATATATTGGCCACTTCGAATGTAAGAACGGATTGTTGTCTTTTGAGATTACAAGAAAAGAGCAAACTGTTGTCTACTTTCTCCCAAAATAGTAACACGCAAGTTCTACAAGTAAAAATCACCTCTGGCATCTTCAACCTATTTAGTACATATTTTGTTTTCTTTTCTTTGCTTATATTTATGCTCGAAATGGCAATGATTTCGATTGTCTTTTATGTATATTTTGATGCAAAGTGAAGATAATTTACTTACATGTACAGGTCCAAAGAAATTATGGGTGTGTATCTGAGTTTATAAAGAAAGAAAAAAGCAAGGAAATTATGATAATGTAGACTATACCATTTTTTTATTGGTAATTTAGCATCTCATGGTGATGCTTTTTGTTTGCTGATGTCTTATTTATTTGATGGAAATATATTGACTGATGAGTTAGTAGTGGTTGCTCTTGTTTCTTTAGTACCTTTAGTTGCTCCTATATCAAGGAATCCGTGGAGGGTCTTCGTTGACTAGTTTTTGACCATGTTCTTTTTTTTTTGTAACCTAGGACTTAATGTAAAATATGTGCGGACTAAGATAATCTGCTGATGTCCAAAGCTGATTTCTTATCCTCAAGAAGCCTGTTTAGCCTTGAGAGGTTAATCCAAGAAAACACAATAGAGAGGGGCGGCAGCCGCGACTGAGAGAGGCACCTAATTGAATCTATGAGGACTGGGAGCCTATGGCGTCGAGGAGAGAATGACTCACTCTAACATGAGCAGCACTAAGGTTATCCCAAGTATAGGAGTTATGTTGCGTAATAAATAACTCAAAAGGCCAGATCGTTTCCTTAGAAAAAAATAGACTAATTTCAAACTCACGTAAAAACAAAAGAGAATATAAATGTTTATTGAACACAATTCAAATTCATATTTTCGAATTTTTGAGTTTGAAACAAATTTAAAGTAACAGAAAATGTAAACTAAGAATATAACATGCATTAAAGTAAATGACGGAAAGTAAAAAAGAAAAATTAAATGACAGAAAATAAATAACATTAAGTAAATGAAGAAAATTAAATGACAATAAGTGATGACAATGAATAAAAAAAGAGCAAAAGATTCTTGGATTAAATAATAGTCTTATTACAACCCAAGATTTAAGTTAAAAGAAAAAAAAACAACAAGAACATAATCTGAAATTGAAATAGAAATTATAGAAAATTAAAAAGCGAAAAACTTAAATATAAATTCTAGGTATTGAAATACAAGAAATTAGAATAATAAAATATAAAAGAAACTAATCTAGAAACTGAAAATAGTGATATCAAAATAAAATTTGATGTTGAAAATCATGAGAAAATAGAATAAAAGAGAATAAGAGAGAGGGGGGAAATGATATTCGGCCAAAGAGAAGAAGTAGGTGGAGAGGAAAGAGAGTGAGAATCGGCTAAGGAAAAAATAGAAGAAGAGAGAGGAGAGAGAAAAAAGAAAAGAAAAGGTGAGAAGAGGAGAGCAGCCACAAAACAATAGAGAAAAAGAGAAAAGTTAGGATTTTCGCATTGAGAAAATAGAGAGGAAAGAACAAAAAAAAGATTGTACGCCAAAGAGAGAAAAGAAAATAAAAATAATAGAGAGAAAATGGGTTGTGCGGCTAGAAAATAGGGAGAGAAAAATAGGGGAAGTGTCGTCCAAGGGGAGAAGAAAAAGGGAGAGAGAAAAAGAAAGTAGGGAAAAAACAACTAGATTAGAAAAAGTGGGGAGAGGAGGTGGAGAAGATGTAGTTTGCTAGGTTAAAGAGAGAGAGAGAGAGAGTAAAAAGCGAGATGGAGGACTGAGATTTAAGTGTCGTTTATTGTGCTGTCATGTGTCCCAGTAGACTGTCCATTGTCCTCTGCGAGTCCAGAAAGTAATTAATTTTACCATACTGCACATATATAATTACAATGCCAATAATCATAGTGCAAATGATAAAAAAATGATTATCGAATGTTTGGACACTGTATGACTGAAGTGCAGCAAGTCAAAGATGGAAAAAAACTGCATGTGCAATAAATTAAATCTAAAGTCATAGAAATTCAACAATTAAATGCACAACTTAGATTTATGCATGTTAACCATATTCCATCTAAAACCAATAGTTAAAACGTCAAATAATTAATATGATATTAGTTTTAGATGTACTATTTATGCAATATTCTAGCTCAATCAGGGAATTGAGGGAGAGGGTGTGAGACCCCAATTATTTCCTATGTTATTTCTTATGTATTAGCTTATAATTTCCGATGTATTAGCTTTAATTTTATTATGGAGCCATATTTTTGGCCAATGTATGACCTAAGCTTTATGTTAAGGTACATCAATTAATATGAGATTTTATTTCATAAAATTTTTCCTAAATAATTTTCTTGTCATTTTGGGAAGTTTTGTGCAAAGTTTAAATTATATTTTCCTAGGAGCCGAAACTTGCAAGGTGAGTTTCTCTCTTATGTATTTATATTTTCCATTTGCCTAGTATACTTCATGATCCATAAAAATTTAATTATGATTAAAGGTTTTTATATATAGGCCGAAAATAATTAAATGGAATAAAATCATGAATTTCTTTTAAGTATTGAATATTTTTGTGTGTCATTAATAGGTGGCATATATTATTATTATTATTATGTGACCTAAGTTAATAAGTTGAATTATCATTAGAATAAAAGATGATAAGTTACTAGGCATATGATAAAGTTTAAGAGAAATTAAAATGATAAGCACACTTGCTTATCATAGTGATAAGCAAGCATAATGATAAGTTAGGGAAATTTTTTAGGTAATAAGTCATTGTGGCTATTGTAGAGATAGGCTAGAGTGGGTTACCACCAGTTGAAGGTAAAGGAGGGAGATTATACCTAAGACGGTCTTCCGAACCCGATATGGTCACTACGAATTTTTGGTGATGCCATTTGGGTTAACAAATGCCCCGGCCGCATTCATGGACTTGATGAACAGAGTATTCAGGGAGTTCCTGGATAAGTTTGTGGTGGTGTTCATAGATGATATCCTGATTTATTCTCGGAACCAGAAGGAGCATGAGGAGCATCTCAGGATTATTTTGCAGATCCTGAGGGAGAAGAAGTTGTATGCTAAATTCTCCAAGTGCGAGTTTTGGTTGCAGCAAGTCCGATTTTTAGGGCATGTAGTGTCGGGTGAAGGGATTGTTGTAGATCCCGGAAAGGTTGATGCGGTATTCAAATGGCCAAGGCATACAAATGTTAAGGAGATAAGGAGTTTCCTGGGGTTGGCAGGATACTACCGGAGGTTTATCAAGGGATTTTCAAAGATAGTCATGCCGATGACCTCGTTGACCAAGAAGAACGTTAAGTTCGACTGGACGGACGAGTGTGAGCAAAGTTTCCAGACGCTAAAGGCTCATCTAGTTACTGCCCCGGTGCTAGCCTTGCCCTCAGAGCATGGGGAGTACGAGATCTATACGGACGCCTCAAAGCAAGGCCTTGGGTGTGTTTTGATGCAAGACAAGAGAGTCATAGCCTATGCGTCGAGGCAATTGAGGCCCCACGAGGTGAATTACCCCACTCACGACTTGGAGTTAGCTGCAGTCGTGCATGCTCTGAAAATATGGAGGCATTATCTCTAAGGGGTTAAATGCGAGATATTTACGGATCACAAGAGCCTCAAGTACTTCAACACTCAAAAGGAGCTGAATATGAGGCAACAACGCTGATTGGAGTTGATTAAGGACTATGACTGCACCATTAGCTACCATCCTGGAAAAGCTAACGTGGTGGCAGATGCCCTAAGCCGGAAGTCAGCTGAAACAAGTGTCGTGAAGGTAGTGGCGAAAGAGATCATGGAGGATCTAAAAAGAGAGGAGATTACGCTGGTGTTGGCAGATCGGTATGTATCCATCGCAGGGCTTTCATTGCAACCATCGCTGGAGGAGCGAATTTGGAGAGTGAAGATGTCGAATTTTTCTTGTTCAAACATTCACATTCCATTCTAAAACTAAATCCATTTCCATAAATTACAATTACATCCTGCCACCTTACATTTTGTATTAGAGCCTTCGTTCCTCATGCCTCAAGTAACTCGATTAACATAGTTGGAAGAGATGATTTGACAGATGAAAACACAACAAGAATCTCATTTACAGATGTTGGACAACATGTCACAACAGTTGCTTCAAATTGATGAGGGCATCAAGGCTATCTCCATCTCCAATGGGAAGCATGTAGACTCTGGAGGTGCAGAAGAACCTAGAGACCTAGGTGGGTCTGGTGGAGGAGCTAGAAGGAAATCTGGAGGGATCTGGAGGACCTGAAAACATAGGAGAATGATTTTTGGGCAGGAATGGAGCACCACATTTTAAGCCCTTTAAAATGGAGTTTCCACATTTTGATGGTGAAAACCCAATTGCTTCGATTTACATGGCCAATCAGTTCTATAGTTTTTATCAAACACCTGGAGGGCAAAGGGTGTCGCTGGCCTCTTTTCACATGGATGGTGATGCACTAGTATGGATGTTGAGGAAGCAGGGGTGTTTACTAATTGGGAAGCTTTCACTAAAGCCCTCTATACTAGGTTCAGTACCACTGTGTATGACGAGCCTATGGAAGCTCTTCATAAACTAAGGCAATCTGCTACTGTGGTGGAATACAAGACCCAATTTGAGCACCTGTCTAACCGAATCAGAGGACTCTTTGATAGAAACAAACTCAGTTGCTTTATCAGTGGCTTGAGGGATGAGATTAGATTCCAGGTCAAGCTATTGAATCCTCCTACCCTAGCTGCTTTCGGCCTTGCTAAGATTCAAGAGGAGAGCATTGCTACTATAAAAAGAAGTTTCATATTTGGGTTTTTAGACCCAAAAATGAGCCTAAATTCTAATTACGAAAGGAACCAAAATCCTAGGAGTGGAAACTTCTCAGGCAATTATTCTAAAGGGTCAGTGGACTCCAAACCAAGGTTTCCTATCCAACGTTTGACCCCTGCTCAGATGAAGGAAATGAGGGATAAAGAGCTATGCTACAACTGTGATGAGAAGTGGAATCTACAGCACCAATGTACTGAAAAAAGAATTTACATGATGGAGGAGACTGAATCGATTTTTGAAGGGAAGAAGAGCCTACTGGACCTACAAGTTAACCATAACATCCAGAAAATTCCACCTTACCTGAGATCTCCCTACATGCCATCTCTGATGTACCTAAACTCAGCACTATAAGGCTGATGGGCAGAATTGGGGCAAGTAAAGTGGTTATTTTAGTAGACATTGGGAGTACACATAATTTCTTAGACTTTTCGGTAGCTAAAAATAATAATTTGGCTGTCGCTAATTCTAAACGGCTGCGAGTGAGAGTAGTTAATGGAGAACTATGGTGGTAGAAAGGGAATGTGAGAGGGTGGTTGTCAAGATACAAGGGTAGCAATTTGATACTGATGTTTACTTACTATCATTCATTTGTTGTGATGTGGTTATTGGGGTATGTTGGCTTAGTACTTTGGGTCTTATTTGTGGATTTTCTCAAACAAACAATGTCCTTTGATTACAAAGGACGACCTGTTTTGATGCATGGGCTTAAGCCTACCGAATGATCATTAATGGAAGGGCATAATTTCCATGTGCATTCAGAGGTGGAGAGACAAGAGGTAGTTGTGCATGTTGTCCAGCTGGTAAAGATAAAGAGTGCCTATGACTCCCTCTATTTGGGGAATCCTACAAGAATTTGAAAATGTATTTGCTGAACTAGAGGGCTGCCCCTTATTCGCAGTCAAGATCATCGTATCATTCTCAAAGAGGGAACCCCTCCCATTTGTATAAGACCCTATAGATACCCCTTATACCAAAAGGGTGAGATTGAAAAAATTGTAGTTAGAGGATGTGCATGGATTACAGGGCTCTAAACAAAGCTACATTGAAGGACAACTACCCTATTCCAGTGGCGGATGAACTTATAGATGAACTACATGGTGCTACTATTTTTTCTAAGCTAGACCTCAGATTTGGTTAAAACCAAATTTGGGTAAAGGTTGAGGATGTGCATAAAACTGTCTTTTGGAACCATAAGGCTCACTATGAATTTTTGGTGATACCCTTTAGGCTCACCAATGCTCCTTCCACCTTCCAAGGTCTCATGAATTATGTGTTTAGACATTTTTTAGGAAGATTTGTACTATTATTTTTTGATGGTATACTAGTATACATTAAAGATCTACAGGAGCATGAAACTCACTTTAGGAAAGTGTTAAACATCCTTCAGTAGTATCAGTTGTATCTAAAAGGTCCAAGTGTTGCTTTGCCTATAATGAGATTGACTACTTAGGGCATTTTGTATCAGCAAAGGGTGTAGGGCTAACCCGGGAAAAATTGCAGCCATGTTAGAATGGCCATTGTCGAAGACTCTCAAGGCTCTTAGGGGTTTTCTTGAACTCATTGGGTACTTAATTCATTCAGAGGTATGGGCAGGTTGCAGCCCCTTTCACCCAACTACTAAATGTGAGTCTAAAAAACAACCCAAGAGGGGGATGAATTGGATTTTACAAAAAACTTGCCCATTTTTCGATTAAAACACAGATTTGGAAAATGCTATTTCTCTAAGGATAAAAATGCAGATCTGAATATACTAGATGATAAGCTAAATAAGCAATGAATCATGAATCATAAAGCATCACAAATACAAATATGAAACGAATAATAAGCGAGATAGAGATAGAGAGATAAACACCGTATTTTTAGGTGGTTCGGCCAACACTTGCCTATGTCCACCCCCAAGGCTATTGACTTCCTTGGGCTTCCTCCACTATTCTCCAAATAGCGAATACACCTTAGCTTCCTGGGTGCTAAGGAACCTTTACAAAGTGTTTTCCGAGCTTACACTTTAACTCTCACAAATCCTCATAACCTAGAGGATTTCTTCTACTCTCACAAGTAGGACCAAGTGTTTTCCCAACACTCAACAAGTGTTCACACAGCACTCAAAAGTTATACAAAGAATGAGTACATAGGTGAATAGCTCTCTTAGCCAAATAACCCAATGAAAAGCTCAAAACTTATGGAATGGCTCTTTAAGCCAAATTAACAAGTATAAAGCTCAATAAAGGTAAGAAGATAAGATTCTTGAAGGAAACCTAACGTTTGGCAGGTGTGAGCACAAGCTTCCTTGCTAGGTGTGGTTTTCCCTCTTCTTCAAATGACTTCTCTCTCTAGAAGTTAGGGCAAAGTGAGCTTGCAAGTGGGTTGTCCCTTCTTCAAGAAATCTCTCTCTTTGGAGGCTAGATCTTCGATGATGAGCAAGAGAGGAGGATTTGACAATGAGAGCTTCTGGACTTGAAGGATTTAGCAAATGAATTTCTTTGAATCTTGGACTTTCTCTCTCTAGATGTTGCAATATTGGTCGAGCTCTCTTTCTCTCTCTCCATCTTCTTCTTCTTATAGCTTCTAGGTTTTCAACGGTCATTAAGGGTCTTCTTGTAAAGTTAGAGAGCCGTTGGAGGGGTTTAGAAGACATTTGAACCATTTTGGAAAGAGCTGGCGTCGTTTCCAAATTTTTTGGAAAATAGCACAATGTGTCGACACATTGATTGCATGGGCTGACACATTAAACTTGGTCTGGAAATAGACTCTCTGGTGTTAGTTCAATGTGTCGACACTATGGTCCAATGTGTCGACACTTCCAACACTTAGTCAAAAAATCACTTTGAATGCCAGAAAACCAAAACTTTCGGGTAGTAGTCCAATGTGTCGACACTTCCAACACTTGGTCAGAAAAATTTGTTCTTTATCAGCAACTACTCCAATTTCAACTTTAAAGCATCCAAACCATTTCAATACTTCTTTAAACACCTACAATATGAAAAATTGATCTTATCAACTTGTGTAATGGTGTTCAAGTCCACTTAAAAATAATTTAAAGAATTAACCTCAATCCTTTGAAATATAACTTGGAAATTGTGGATTGACAACGAAAAATCTAAAAGTCTTTGAAACTTAGAATATTTTGTTATCATCAAAATCATTTATAGATTGTTTGTAAAACAACCTTGGGCTAACACTAAAGAAGAACTCTTTCAGTTGGAACGAGGAGACCACCCAGGCTTTCCTGGCCTTGAAGAAAGCGTTACAAATCCTCCAGTGTTGGTGTTACCAAATTTCACTAAGACTTTCACTATTTAAGTATGATGCATGTGGGGTAGGGGTAGGAGCAGTTTTAATGCAGCAAGGGAGAACCACTGGCATTCTTCAGCTAAGCCTTAAAGGGTCAGCTGCTACACCTTTCCACTTATGAGAATGAGTTGTATGCTTTAGTATGTGCGGCGCAAAAATGAGAGACCCTTTTTGGTGGGCCAAACCTTTGTGGTCAAAACTGACCAGTAAAGTCTTAAGTTCCTTCTAGAGCAAAAAGTGGGTATCCCGACTCAACAGAAATGGCTTTGTCATGCCCCGAACGCTAGCCCGAAGGGGGTTAATGACAGCTGCGAACATCCACTCAATGAATGTTCCAGCGTTTCTCTTAATCTTGCAACGAATTTTTTTTTTTACATACAACTGAGAGAGACGGGCCAAAGAGATTTACTTAAACTTCAACTTACACAATCGACTACAACGGTAATAGTGTAAGCATCCTAATTACATAGCATGGCTGCATGGCTGAGGTACAAGATCTAAGGGATTCCAACAAAACCTCTTCATATTGACTTACTCATAACATCTTCACATTACATCTAGAATCCTTATATACCTTGCAATATTGTTTAGCATCCTGCTGCCTCAGTATGATATCAAGCACTCTTAGGGTTTTATGTACATTTCCCAACTCTTGACCCATAGTACATTCCCAATGGTCTATGACCAAAAACATTACAATCTACTACTTACTAAGTCAGGAAATCCTCCGTACTCCTGTCACCTGGCAAACCTGGAATGATACATTTTGAAAACTGTGAGTCAAACGACCTTTGGAGGTCCACACCTTCACGTAAACGTCCTTCAGTGTGGTTGCACAGACCTCAAGGACTTACCCAACCTTCACGTAAACGTCCTTCAGTATGGGCGTCCTAAGTAACATCCATCCTTCACGTAAACGTCCTTAAGTATGGATGTACCTTCTTAACTTGGTACGGTACCGACCAGAGCTCCTTACTTAACTTGTCATAAAAACTCTCATACTTCCATTTGCATAAAGATTTCTTTAATGCTTTCATACAAATGCTCATGTCATGTCATGCTTGATAAAATGAGAGTTCATGCTTGCTTGTGATGGCATGCTTGTTCATGTAAAACCATGTTGTGTACCATTCCAGTTTTCATAAAAGTGTAAGTTTTCACTTATCTCGATCCTCTCGAGCTTAGGATGAGTCTTTCACTACAAGCGAGTTACTTTCATTACATAATGTTTAGAGGATTAATCAAACAAACATACAAATACTTCTAAGTGTTCTCGGTTTTTCAAAAGTACATAACTTTGAAATATGATTTCATTTACAAAATATTATTCTAACTAGTTTTCATAAACAATTGGAGAAGACAATTAAACATAAGCATCAAACATCTCTTATACGGTTGCTAAGGAGGTCATAAGAAATACTCAATCAACTAGGTACACTAGCTCTCCCCCAAACATCAATGATTTCAAGCCTATTCATAAATTTCCCTCCATCCCAACCTCAATAGCTTCATAACTAAGCTTATTCAACTATCTTCAATGTTAGGGTTCACAAGTCTTCAATTGAAACTCCAAATTCATCATATATGAAATTTTAACAGGTCCCGCTCGAGCGCCTGTCGAGCACCGGTCGAGCGTCAACTCACTGTCCAATTTCCATCAACCCTCACTCGAGCGGCAGTCGAGCGCCAACTCTCTATGTGGAATTCCCCAAGGCCGCTCGAGCACCTGTCGAGCGTTGGTCAAACAACAAGACACTGTCCATCATATTTCCTTAAGGCCGCTCGAGCACCTGACGCAAGCTGGTCGAGAGCGATGTTATCTAAAAACAGGGTGCTAAAAATATTCTTATTCCAACACCCTATATATGATCCCCTAGCTTGATTCTTCTGACCATAAACAATTCCACACACTCTAATACATGCCTAAACAATCTCCAATTCAAAGTTTACAACAAAACCATGATTTCATCCTCAAACTAAGCTATTGCATTTATCCCTCTTCTCTTGGTCTTTTTATCAAACACCTAGGGTGCATAAATGGTCCTCTTGAACCATTTCCCAGATCTAGCCACATCTCCTCATGGTTTCATACAAGATCTACACTACTTCTTTAAGAAAACATGTAGAGAAGGAGAAAACAACCTAATACAATGACCAACAGCAAGTATTTTCTCCCAACTTCAACATCACCCACAACAAACCAATAGATCCATGGTTTTTCTTTATCTCATGAATTTTTTCACAAAAGAGTAGCAACATTACCGAAACTTCTTCTCCTCCATTCAACTCTCTCAAGTTTCTTGTAAGATCTATACCATTCTTAAAGAAAACAACATATAAACAACATATACACAAGGAGAAAACATCAAAGAAGCAACACTCATCAAAGAAACAAGAGAAAAATGGGAGAAATGGGTAGTGGGTAATCCGGCCAACCCAGAATTTTCACATCCCACACTACCTTTCTTTTCTTCTTCTCCTTCTTCTTCTTCTTCTTCTTCTTTCTTCTCCTTCTCCTTTCTTCTCTTCTGCAAGTGGGCTAGGGTAATGGTGTTTTTTGAAAAAATACGGTAGAGGGGGGGTCTTGTGCGTGAGACTTGGGGGAAGAAAAAGGCAAAACTACCCTTCCCCCCTTCTTTCCCTCCTTCTCCTTCAATTTTCTTTTATTTCCTTTTTCTGCCACTCCACAAAACTAACTCTAATATGCCTCCTCATTATTATTCCAAGGAGTCACATATTTTTCCAAGGTTAAAGCCCCTAATTAAAATCTTCCAACAATTAAAGTAATTGGCCTAATTAATCTCAATTACTCAAATTTAATGATTGCAAACAATATAACATTTAAATCATAGCTTAAGACGCATAAAAATGCTAGGGGAAAAATTCCACCTAGACATGATTTTAGATTAATCTCCCTATACATGCATTTTTCAATAATTAGAGTAATAATAATAATTAGAGTAATACACACTTAGGAAGTCATAATTCTTTTACAATGATAGAAATAAGGTCCGGGTCTCATAGGCTTACTAAACTCCTTGGGTATAAATTTTCTATTGATTATAAGAAAGACAAGGAGAACCAGGTGACAGATGCCTTATCTAGAAGAGATGAATTGCAAGAAATTCTGGAGGGAGGCCTAGCTGCAATCACTTTCCTCCAACCACTTTGGTTGGAAGAACTGAAACAAAGTTATCTTGGTGACGTTGTGGCCCAAGAGTTACTTTCCAAGATTCAACAAGGTCAAATGCAAGGCAAACAAGTGGTGTTTCTTAATGGGATTATTGTGAGGAAGAGTAGGATATATGTGGGAGATGCAAGGGACCTAAAACTGAAATTTTTGACCTTGGTTCACAGTTTGTCCTACAGCTGGTCATTCCGGGTATCACAAGACTCTTCATAGAGCACGAGCTGATTTTCTACTCGCTAGGTATGAAAGCTGATGTAAGGACATTTGTGAGCGAATGTGATATTTGTCAGAGGAAAAAAATTAGAAACTCTACACCCTGCATGACTTCTACAACCCCTCCCTATCCCCAATAGAGCATGGACAGATATTTCTATGGACTTTATAGAAGGTTTGCCCCTCTCCAATGGTCTCAATGTTATTTTGGTCGTGGTGGACAGATTAAATAAGTACTCCCATTTCATAGCCTTATCTCATCCATATACCGCCCTCACTATTGTTCAACTCTTCACTACCCACATCTTTAAAATACATGGGCTGCCATGTTCGATAGTCTCAGGCTGTTACCCTATTTTCCTCAGTAACTTTAGGACTGAGTTCTTTGCCATTCAACGCACTACTTTAGCTCATTCCTCTGCATACCACCCCCAAAGTGATGAACAAACTGAAATAGTCAACAAGTGTGTTGGCCAATACCTACAATGTTGCTACTATGGAGAGAAAACCAAAATCATGGTCCCTTTTGGCTTCCCATGGCCAAATGGTGGTATAACTCTAGCTAACACTCATTTACAAAAATGACTCCCTTTGAAGCTACATACGGCTACCCACCTCTCACCCTCATCCATTACATACCCCAACATAACACAAAATGCAGCAGTAGAGTTATAACTTAAACCTAGAGATCAGATATTAGATACTCTCAAACGCAACTTGCAGGCAGCTCAAGAACGCAGCAAATCACAGTATGAAAAGCATCACACAGAGAAAATTTGATTTAGGTGATTGGGTCTACCTGCATTTACAGCCTTAACATCAAAAGTCTCTAGCTTTGAGCAAAAGCTTCAAGCTTTCACCCCGCTTCTATGACCCCATCTAGATCCTTCACAAAATCAGTGATGTGGCTTACAAACTTGCTCTGCCATCCGATGCCCACTTGCACCCAATCTTCCATGTCTCTTGCCTCAAACGCAAGCTGAGAGCCCACACCGTGCACTTGCCTATGCTACCTCCTGTCGATGAAGAAGGGATCGTTCAGGTCGAACTCGAGAAACGAAGGTTTGACCTAGGTAGCCTATTGGAAGCTCCGGGAAGAATTTTCCCACCTTGTGGGGAATTTTTTTTTTATACACATCGGAAGACTCACTCAGGAACCACATGTTGGCTGAGTTACAAGCTCAATGAACATAACCCCTTCATAAAAGTCTATACATTGCATCTTGTTCGCAAACTTATACAAGACGTAATAGGGCAACATACTGCCACTCAAATCAAACCAGCATTCACTAGTGCTAACTCGGAGTTCACCAATTCCGACTCTAATTCCCGAACTTCTAGGATTTCTACGTGATATAATCCTCTGCTCCCCGATTTTCTTGTGGATCTGGAATGATACGATTAAAAACTGTGAGTCGAAAGACTCAGTAACGAACAACAGTTAAAACATGAACTTTGATAAATCATAGCTTTAAAACATACTCACTTTGATGCACTGTAGAGTCAAGAGAATAAATGCATAACTGTAAATTGTGAGATAGTGTATAAAACCATGATGCATATGCATGCTCCGTGATGCACATGTCATGCACTAAAATCTCTCGCCACTCTTGGCCTTTTCAAATTCATTTCATCTCTTGCCACTCTTGGCCTTTTCAAATTCATTTCATCTCTTGCCACTCTTGGCCTTTTCAAATTCATTTCATATCTTACTGTAGGCTCGCTCCATTTGACCCCATGAAGTCAGGGTTGTGCGTTCCCATCGGAACCGTCTCACTTACCCTTAGAGACATTTCATCTGGTCGAGCTAGCTCGTAGTTGCCCCAGGCCTGATGGCTAGACACAACCCTTGGAGGCCCACACCTTCTCATTGTCCTTCAGTGGGGTTGGTCGAGCTAGCCCGTAGTTGCCCCAGGCCTGATGGATAGACGCGACCCTTATATCCCCCACCTTCTCTTGTCCTTCAGTGTGGTTGCACATACCTCAAGGACTAACCCATCATTCTCGCATTCGTCCTTCGGCATGGGCGTCCTAGGTTCCATCCATCCATCCTTCTCGATCAACGTTCCTCGGTATGGATGATGAACCTCACTTAACTTGGTACGGATCCGACCAAAGCCCCAAATCGAATCTCATAACATAAATACTTTTCCATTCGCATAAAACAACCTTTCATGTTTCTATGCAATGAACATGTCATGCCACACTTGAAAACATCGTGATTTCATTTGCACCAAAACGTCTCTCATGCGTTCATGCAAATGATCATGCTATGACATGTTTGAAACATCATGCGTACTTGAAACATCTTTGTGCACAATACATGTCACTTGTATTAAAATCATCTTGCCATGCACAATAAAACATGCAGTGTATCATTCCAGTTTTCCAAATCGAGTTAGAATTCACTTACAGTACTCCTTGCACTTATTGCACTTATACCGATCCACTCGAACTTAGTTCGGTCTTCGCCTACAAGCGATACTCCAATGCTTAGTTATCAACATTCAACAAGGCATACAAACGTATCATGTATTATCTTAGTTTCAAAGTTCATATCCGAAACTTTACGTGAAATTATACATGAAATTCTTGCAACATTTGACTTCCTATTCTTGTAAGTATTTTAACTTTCATAAATCAAATTGAATATAACACACATCATACATCTCAACCAACTCCAAGGTAGGTGAACTTCTAGGTAGCTCGACTCGATGTCTCTAACATCTTCTTAATAACCTCGATATCCAAAATCGGATCTTTAATGTTTCAACCTTACCAATGATCCATACCAAAACAACAACCTTTATCGTGCTGAATTCTTGCTCTACACTTACGATCTTATTTTACATGGATTAATGATCATCATATTCATCAGTCAAACCTCAAAAGATGCGGTATAGAAGTGTTGCCAAGATCTATAGGATTCAACCTAATGTCATGCTCCTTCGAGTTCACATAAGCACCAATGTACCCCAATTCATGCTATAAGAGCATCCTGATACCACATGACTTATTCACTTGAGTTAGATAACATTTTTCTTAATGAATTTAATTTGGTATTAGGGCCCTACACTCGCTGACCTATTCCATTAACCAACATCTTTTAACTAATTCATGGCCATTTTACCTTACTTGCATCTGAACCTTTTATTCATGTTCAATTCTCATCAATTCTTTTAAGTTAAAGCTACTGACCAGAGCCCTAATTATTAACCTAATTACATGGCTTAATTCAAATCCTTTTTCATATCTTATTCAAGACTCCATACAGCAAGCTAATTCATGCTTTGATTCAAGCTTCACATATTCTTTATTTCATGTACCAAGACCATTCTTTAATAGCTTACTAGTTCATCATTTTCCAACCATAATCATGGCTAAATCGTGGCTTGATCTCCAAGTTCTATCCAACCCGAGCCATAGATCTTAATATCATGTGATTAAGTTTTCATATCTTTTTCTTTAACACCTCTTCCATGCATGTTTGACATATTGGCATTCTCCTATTTCATTTTCTCTCTTCATATGATCAAGGCTTCTCTAATCCTTAGCTTTGATATTCATCTCGTTACAATTACATTTCACTTTGCCCCAAATAGGATTCGGCCAACACTAAATCATTCTAATTGAATCCTTAATCCATGCTTAACATTACAAGGCCTTGATAATCGTTTTAACCTCTAATTCATTTAGCCATAATATTAATTTTACTTATACATCACATGAAATTGCATTTTAAATTACTAATCGTTTGGCCATTAGGGTTGCCTTTTACTAGGTCATTCAGGCAAGCACAAATCCAAGTATTCATCGAGTACAATTTCTTCTCCAATTGTGATCTCGTCCTCCATTAAAAGATTCATAACCTAAGATCTACAATTCATAGCAAAATCACAAGATCTCATGCAATCCACCATTCGGCCATCACCATAATTCATAACACTAACATACACTTACATGGTATCTATGACATGCAAATCTTATTCTCTTCAAACATAGCCAACCCGAGACCCAATACCATGCTTAATCTAGCAATTAAGCTTCATACTTACCTCAACAAATCCATACTTCAAGCACTTCATAGATATATTAACATAGCATGCATTCGGCCAACACAACCAATCACAACCATTCATGCCGAAACTAACCTACTTTGCAACATGCATTTCCTTTTTTATTTCAAGACCAAACTAGCATGTATTGTGCCTTATAACCTCATCTCTTCATCATATACAACAACCATGACTAGATCTAACATTTAGAGGCTTCATTAGCAAGAGATCTAAAGGAAAAACCCAACTTTCATTCGGCCAAGCATACTTTCATGAAAATCTATTCTTAACATTTTCCAACTCACATGCATACATGTCAAATCTTCATCTTCAATATAAATCCCTTCCTCCAGCAACCAATTTCACAACCTAGGATCTATCAATCATGAAGTAACTTCATGATCTAGCAAAATAGGACATTCGGCCAACACCATTATTCCTAGAACACCTAGACTTTTCTTATTTCTTTGATTGCTTGCAAACCTCCTCGTTTCAAACCAAACTTACATGCATTCTCCATTAACAACTTAGAATATATCCACATGCATTCTCATTCTTAGATTCAACACAAAACACAAACAACAGATCACATGATAGGGGTATAGATTCGGCCTTCTCCAAAAACATGTATCCTTATCCCCTTCCTTTCCAAAACCATGACTATCAATTATATTTTCCATCTTTAATTTCACAAGAATCATAACCAAAGATATCAGATTCATTTAGTATGAACTTTTACAAAACTAATGGACACAACAAGCAAGAGAAGGATTCTAAGAAATGCTGAAAATTACCTTGCTATTTTAGCTTTCTTTTCTCTCTTCCCATTTTCTTTTCTTCTCCTTCCTCCCTTACATTCTCTTGGCCTTCTCCTCTTCCTCCTTCTTCTTCTTCTTCTTCTTCTCCTTCTTCTTCCTTCTCCTCCTTCCTTTCACACGGTTTCTCTCTTGGTTCACCCATTTTCTCCCCTTGGTTCTCTAGCTTTCGGTTTCTCTCCCTTCTCTCCTTCCTTGGTTTCTCTCAACCCTTTTTCACTTGTGTTGCACAATCAAATGAGGGAAAAATGAAAGGAGATGTGACCTAGGTGAGAGGTGAAGCAAATGGGGGAGTGAATGTGGCCTAATTTTCGGCCAAAGGGGGAGATTTTCTCTTGGTAGGATAAAAACCAACTTTTGCAACCATCACTTCACTCATTTCTTGTCTCCTTAGCCTTATCTCTTTTGCTTAGTTCACTTATGATGTTTGGTTATAACCCAACTAACTTAGTTACTTTAGTTACTTAGTTGGCCTAATGAAGTTGTAAGATAACTAGCCCAATAACATAAGTCTAAAGGCCCAATATCATAAGTATTAAGTCCAAATCATAAGTCTAAAGGCTAAGGCCCAATAACATAAATCTTTAAGGCCCAATAACAATATATGGCAGCCCAATACCATAGGTCTTGAGCCCAATAATATAAGTCCTAGCAGCCCAATAACAGCCCATTATTTTTCCAAATAACAGCCCACTATTATAAGCCATAAGGCAGCCCACTAACAGCCCAATTACCATGATTTCTAAGGCCCAATTTCAGCCCAACAACAACTCAAATTCTTATAAGTTCTAAGGCCCAATATCAGCCCAACAACAACTCAAATTCTTATAAGTTCTAAGGCCCAATAACATGAATTAACATTTCATGTATTAAAAATTCAAAATCATAAAGTAGGCTATAAGGAAAATACTTTAGAGATATTCAGCAACTTGGATGCTAAGAATATCATAAGTCTTATGGAAATTATCTCGGAGAAATTCACCAAAAGGAAATTCGGTCACCAAGAAAATATTGACTTCACCACCATAATAAAAATACTTAGGGAAAGTGTAGCAACCCCAATTCAAAATAACATAGGTTGTTGTAGCATAACATCTTACTACGTATTAAGAAAATGTGCCAAAACAGCCCCTTAAATATAAATAGCAAAGTACATAAGCACAAAAATGACGTTGTAAAATTCGAGGTCTCATTTTCCGCTGTAAGATTTAGTGTAAGCGCTGGAGTGTTCCCGGGGAATGCTCGCGGCTGTCACGGTCCCTGCGGGTGTTGTTACGAAGGGAGTGGCTTTAGAGAATTCTAGGATGTTCGGTCAGGTGTTGTTGGCTTTGTTAGCTTCCGATTGGGCTTGGGCCAACTATCCCACTTGCTTATTTAGTCTTTCATTTTACTTTAGTAGCCAGTGGGCTTGCGTCTAGTGTTTAGGTCCATTCTATGGGCCCATTACAACTTTTCTGTACTTAGCTGTTCAATTCGTAATGAGAAGTATCTGAAAAGTATTCAGCCAATCACATTGGAGAGTGCCAATCTCGATTCTAAAACTGAGTCCATTTCCATGAATTACAAATTACATCCAGCCACCTTACACTCAATTTATGTATTTAGGGAAACATATTTATAAGTATGCACGTATTTTCCTAGAAAAAAAAAAAGATTCAATATCTGAATCAGGGAATTACAATTTGAATTAAACATTGGCCTATCCTACTGTGTTTTAGAAAAGCTGGTTCCACCTTCGAACCAGCCTAGATTAAAACCAGCTAACTTTTGTTGGGCTCTATTGGTTTGATTAGATGAGCCAATCGAACTAGATCCATCTCTGAACATATATATCCAAGAATCTATCACCCTCGTTGAAAATATATTCTCGGACCCATAAGTTTTACTTATATGAAGTGCACCCCATCCTGCCCATTTCATAAAAAAAGATTCAACATCCAAGGCAGATCCTTTCTTGTCCTGGTTGACATACAACAAAACTGGAATAAAAAAACGCGAATTTCTCACTGCTAAGATATATAGGTATGTTTATTTGATGAGTTGATATGAACGTTGACCTTCTTCCTTCTTGCATTCTCATGACACCAGCATAGAAATTTCAGTGAATTAAGTAACCAGCCCAAAAGAATACTTTTGAGCTCAATATAGAGAACTGCTATATACAGGAATGGACGTATATGACAAAGATAGTCACATACAAAATACAGTTGCCATTTGAAATAATAAAAAAATATTCCAATTAGAATGCTCCTCATTTTCGAGAGTGAAAGTAACCTTGTGAAAAGAAGAAAACAGAACAGAATAATTTCCAGGACAAGTATAGCTTTAGTAGATTATACCGTGTCATTGTTAATCACGTTAATGTCCCAATTGCATTGGGTACTGTTGGGGTCTGCAGTGGATATATGTAAGATCCTGTTGTGGTGGTCATACAGGGTTTGGCGATGGCCAACGCTAATATATGTTATGCCTGCTTCTCCAATCTGCCGGTATAAATGAGTCTGCAAACAGAAGCACAACAGTAAAACTTCAGGCTGAACAGATGTCATATCAGCTCAACCAATTAGAAACCTCTTCGTTGCATGAAAGTTAGCAAGCTAGTGTGAAATGACATCTAAAGAAGCCTCTACTGGAACCAAGTGTGCTTTGCATGGGTGGCCCCGAAGTGATACCCCAATTGTAACACTCCATATTAGCTGGGTGGATTGTGAAGATATTATATAATCATTAAATTCCAGATTGGAAGTTTACTTGGAAAAACTGAACCGTATAAGTGATTACAGTGAATTTTAAATTAAACTTTTACCAGTTCTTTAGAATATAGGACAGACATGATTAGCACATCTTTGAGTTGTGACAACAAGCAATGCTTTCCTACAGACTAGAACTAATCCAGTGGCTGTAGCCACCATCTGTTGGATACACATCTCCTTGTCTACGACTTGCACACTTTGTTTGAGACTGGAACCACATGTAGCCAGAGTCCTACTCTTTCCAAAAAGGTACGTACAGACCGTGTTACGAAAAGTGCCCATGAACTAGGGATCAGAAGAAATGTTCTGTTAAAGAACCATAAGGCACAGAAATTAGCTTAATTGACTGAATTCCCACAGGATCTATATGTAAAGACTGGAAAGAAACATCACTGTACAGAAATGCATTTTTAACCTCAATAATGGAGGAACAAAGTAAAGTGAATGTTGTGTTCTCTAGTCTAGTCTAGTAACAAAACTTGATTTGAAGAAATACAAAGGTAAAAGTCCAGGATACCTCGTTGGCTTCATCTAGAGCACTGGTAGATTCATCCAGTAGAACCAATTTTGGTTTCGAAAGTAAAAGACGTGCAAAAGCAACGCGTTGCTGCTCTCCAAGGGAAAGAACACTCGACCATTCATATTTTGAATCAAGACTACCAAAACGAGACAATATATAGCCAAGACGGACATCCGCTAAAACCTGTATTAGATCTTCTGTTGTGGGCGTAATGGCGTTCTCACTCAAAATTCCTGAGTTTGTTGCCCGCATCAAGAAAGGGAGTAAACCTATGAAATAAATATGATACACAGTCAAACATTGAACCTGATGGTATTAAATAAAAACAGGAATTTAATACAATGCAAAGACGAGTAGACAAGTGATATATCATCAATGGATATTATACTTTAAATGACTACCAACATGACATATCATACCTGATTTGTATAAGCTAATAAGATCAGGAAAGTGGCTTCTGAACTCTCATGCTTTGTTTGTATGCCAATGTACGGTGAGATTCAGACATAACAGCAGCCCATTTCCTAACATCTTAAGGGGATGAACGGTTTAAAATATGATATTTCCTTGGGTCATCTAAGGGTATCAGCTTATAGGATAGCATCTTCAGGAAGTTCCTATTAAAGAAGTGGACTACTACAAGATGCTTTGCAAACAGACTAGTTGCATCCGGCTGCTGTTTACTGACAGAAGGACTGACTCAAGGAAAGGATTCATACCCAGACTAATCCTACCTCTGCTTCTAATGCTTGAACTCTTGTTGGAGTCCAAGCTCAACGGATTAGGATTTGTAGTTCAGATCCTGGAAAGTAAGGGAAGCTTGTTTCCAATTGATCTTCAGGGTTACTTTATGTTTCAAGTTCATGTGCAAGGCCCACATTTGGATAATGTTACTAGGGGGGCCTTCAAAGAAGGAGATGTGTAAGAGTGTGAAGCTCGATATCCATTGTTGCACCCCATCCCTATCAGCTAGACCTTTTAATATTACCATTAACACACCGATTATAATTCACTACAATTTCCGATGGCGATGATGTATCACCTCCCATATATTTATTGTTGTAATATACCAGTCATTGAGCTTAGAAAGATTAATTAATTGAAAGCACAAGATGAATTTAAAAATGAAGCGACATATTTGGACAAAATCTTCTTGGATAGAGACTCACCCAAAAATAAAAATTACAAGGGTTGGACAAAAGGATACTTATCAGAGGTTCGAGCATTTGCTAGGGAGAAGAAGAGAGAGAGAGAGAGAGAGAGAGAGTATTATTAGAGAATATAATTGAATAATAAAATCTATCACTTCCTAACAACTTAAACTTTTGGGATAAATGATGATTTACATGGTATCAGAGCCAAAGTCCCAAGATTGAGATCTGACTCCTTACTTCACTCATATTTCTATTAAATATTGCACGTTAGGCCTTACCATTTAAGGGGGAGTCCAACCGACACGTGAGGAGTGTTAGAGAGTATAATTGAAATAATAAAATGTATCTCTTCTTAGCAACTTAAACTTTTGAGATAGATAGTGATTTCAATAGTACAATTTATGTATAGTGAGAAGGTAACAAAGAGGATTACTAAGTATCTTATGGACAATTGAATATTAAAAAAAGAACGAAAAGAGAAGGTAACAAAGAGGATTCCTAAGAATTTCATTGTTTCCCTTATTTACCCTTTTCCTATTCCAAATGTTTCTTAAGATCACTAAAATAGAAACAGATATTAAAAATTGGCCCCTTGGTTTTGGCTCGTTTAAAGAAAATTCAATCTTGAGTTTCACTCATATTGAAAAATGGTCCTTCCGATAGTAACTTTAACTAAGTCCTAGAGTGGCATTCCATATGTCCAAAAACGAAAACAAAATTGTGTAAATATCATAAAAATAGAAACACTACAAAAACAAGGTGGGGCCATAGGATAGAGAAGATTCCCTCCCCCCGCCCTGGTTGGAAAGGAAGAAAGAACTGCTGCAATTTGAAAGAAGCACAGCCGTAAAATGGTTTTTGATGCAGAGTTTTCAGTAGCATTCCAGTATTTTTTAGCTTAAACATAGTGTATTTGTTTGTAACTTGTCTTCTCTTAGCTCTACATATTCATCCTAGTAATCTATTAGTTTCAATATTCTGGTCCTTTACCTTGTGCTTAAGGCATATGTTATTGGGTTCTATTAAGTTTCAATAATCATATTCTTTTTACCTTATTTCTATCTTTTTTTTAATAAATTCAAACATGCATTCATCAACCTTTGGTGCTTGTACAACAAAAGGAATGGATGTCAGTGTATCAGAAAAGGTGATACATGAAAACTTCTTATATCCATCAGTCTCATGGAAACTCTGCAGGAGATAGCGCATCAGTTTAACTGATAGCTAATAGTTTTGGAGTCCAAGTATGGCGGCATATTGTAATATCTGGAATTTAGCGGGCATCAGTAAGTGCAGGGTGGGGCAGGCCCCTCTCCCTCTTGCAAGGGGAGGGGCACTTTTCTTTCTGTTCTTCATGTTTTTCTACTTTTTTGGGCATATAGCCATGCCATCTGTCAGTCAGTCTCTCTGTGGCACACCACATCAGCAATTTCATTAGGATTCCAAGAATGGATGAAATTCAAGGACAATTTAAAAAAAAAAAAAAAAACCTAGGACCAATTTTTATTGTTTTGGGCAGCCAATTGTTTAATGTCAAATATAAAACGCCAAACCACAAACTGCTACTGATGTTTAATGCATTCCTCATCTAGATATGTAGTTTTTCAATATGTAGTGTTGAAAATGAAACTACGCACCAGTTGCATTAGCACCATCTGAGTTGGCAATTGCATCCTCAGCCCACGTAGGATATAGCAGTTGTTGACGAAGCGTTCCCAGAACCATATATGGTCTTTGGGGAAGGAAGAATATGTCTCTACTATTTCCATTTACGGGGTTTTCAAGTTCCCCATGCATATTATTGACATTATTTACCCTAGTAGCATCCCCATCAAAAGAAATTGATGGCGTAGGATTTTCTTCATCTTCAATGTAGAATGTGATTTTTCCTTTTCCAGTACACAAAAGACCAGCCATAGCTCTTAACAAGGACGTCTTACCACTCCCACTAGGTCCTGTTACCTGCCAGCATAATTATGGACCAGAAAATTTCTTCAGCCTCTACACACTTCTGAATATGTAAATTATAAACCAGTAAACATGACAGAAATAAATCACTCACCAGTAAGTGATCCTTCTCATTGACCACCAACTTCAAGTCTTTAACCAGTGTTGCTTTACTTGGGGTCTGTAGAGTCAAGTTCTCTATAGCCAATAATTTTTTACAACTGTCTTTGGTCATGGATCCATTTGAATCCAGTACAGGCGAACGTCTAACCCTATGATACTCAAGACATATCTCTTCTGAGGGGTCTGAAACAGAGTCAGAGCTGCTGCTGTCTAAAACATCATCAAATTCACCTGCATATATGAGAGGGCCAAAGCAGTTATTCATCTTTCCCTTGACAAGGTTCTCTAGGGCATGCTGTATTTTTCATACATTTGGGAATACCTCAGGAATAATCAATATATTCTTGAATGAGCAAGAGGCCCGAAAAACAAAGAATGAGTAAGAGGAGATTTTAGACAGAAATAACCAAATAAAAACAATATGGTAGCTTTTAAAGATCAGAGACACTAGTGGAACCCAGACCACTTTCTGACTATAGAAATGGCAATAGAAGCAGAACAATAAATACCCACACCCACCCACAGAAAATTTGATAAACAAATATTAAACTGCAAACGATTTTACCAACAGTCTAATTATATCAAATATCCAAGGTATATACTACTTTCAGACAACGGCTGAACAGAAGTGTTCTGGAAAAAACAGATACACAGATATCCTGCAAATGAGGTACTTCTAATCACCTTACAGATCCAGGAATGCAGAGGAACCAAATAAGCACAGTGAAAATATCCTTCTGCTTTTCACAAATCATAACTCTATAGGAAAGTGAAAATCCCATCATAGCTTCCTCATGTCCTGTATCTTATCCCTCCTCATGGAGATTGATACAGGGAGAACACAGGAGAAAGAGATGTGGGCAAAATTAGCACAACTTACTGTAAATCTGTTGATTCGCAAATGACTATTAGTAAAACATTTTTCAGATCTGTTTGATTCAAGAAGAATACAAGGGACAAGAATGTTAACACCTTGTTGATTTCAAAGAATACTCAGCATTAAAAAAGTGCGGAAAGTCTCCCAAAATATCAAAAGCCAACTGTTGGTAGCTACAAAAGAGAAATAAATAGAAAAAGGCCAGCACTGATGGAATTACACAAAAACTCAATGAAGTTTTTTCTAAAAATTGACAGGTATTCCAAGAGGAGTTTGAATGGGAGTTCGATCAAAGGTCATCTGAGGAGTTCCCGAGCATTGCATTGGAGGAAGACTTCTGCACACTAGGCCATCCAAAGAGTTTACGAGAATGGCCTTTGAAATGCATCCAGAAGAGCATTCTAGTGGAGATCATCTAGAGAGCTTAAGCAACTTTCGGTTGAAAATGTTTGGATGTATTGCAGATTAAGCAAGATCGTTATCTCACTTTACAAAATTGTAATTGCTCAACATTGCCAAATAATCATACAAGCAGTGGAAAGGGAAAAAGTACAGTACCTAGCCGATCAATGACAGCTGAAAATGCGCTGATAGCCTGAAATTGGTAAACAATAAGAGAGAAGTCTCCAAGAATATGATTGAAAGCAGATACTGACTGATTGATTACACCAAACTCAATTTTCCCGGAGAAATACATGGGTGCAACAACAGCAGCAGGAAGAATTTGAATGAGGTAGCGGTAGCCATTGGTAAAAAACTCTAGGTTTCTAGAAGATATCAACAATTGCTGCAAAGCAAAACAATAACAGCAATCCTGGAGTTAGAGAGCCATAAATATCATTGCAAGTAATGAGATTTATCCGTACTACTAATAACCTAGCATTACACAACAGTGAATGAGAAGCTAAAGGAGGCACAAATCAGAGGGAATGAGTAAAAAGTAAATGGGATTGGCCATCCCCAACAATATTCATATAAATGGAAATATCGAGGTTTCAGATTCAGGAGATTCACCATCAACTGAAACGAGATAAAAATTAATAGCAAATAGTAGATGCAACTATGGATTATTGTTCTTGACGTATTTACTCATAACTTGCTCAAATACCATAAAGAATGCTTAGATGGTTATATTGTAGACCATTTATCACTCTCAATGTCGCTCAAGAAATGGATGTTATATCATGTAACATAACGAATTTAAAATCTACATACCAAAGTACAGTAAGACATTACACCGCATTAGCTGCTAGTACCATCATAGGATTTTCAATACCACATTCCCACTAAGGGTCTTAGCAAACTCAGCAGAGATTGTTGTTTTTGTCGTGATAATTTATGTATAGTCATATGCAGTATTATAAAATAGGGGCGTTGTGTGTTTGTGCTGAAAAAGACTACAGTGGCGGCTTCAAAAGAAAGTGTTAATATGGATTCCACTCTGCAAAGAGCTTTGCAGGCTGGGAACAGCAACAGCTGTCAATACTGAGATCAGGCTAAAAACTGAGTTCCCACATTGGGCAGAAAAAAACACCTAATACCAATATTTTTTTTTGATAATTAAGGCAGTTTTATTAATATTCCAACAGGGATACAACAGTACAAGAGAAAGTACTGAAGAAACCAAAACCCACCCACCCGTGACCCATAGGCCTACAAAACTCACCCTCCCAGAAACCCCCCTCCCCCCAACCCGCATCTCAAGCGGGACCCCTAACAGTCCACACCAAAGGTCACAAGCTTCCTAGCGGAAGAGGAAGACCCGTCATAATTGACTGAGGACTTCAAACCCTTCAGCTCTCTGATCATCTTCCCCCCTGATTTTCTTGAAGATTTCGAATGAACCGGCTTCCGATCACGTTCCAATGCTTCAAAGAGCTCCCTCACCTTTTCCTCTTGACCACCACAGGACACCCCAACCATCTTACCCACGGAGGAAACCATGTCCAGGATCCACGCCGGAGAATCTCCCCTCGAAGACCTCACTTCAGAGCTCTCACCCACGGGCTCCAGATCAGCCTCCAAACCTACAGATGGTTTAGAGCTCTCACCACCAAACAACCCCCGGGACCCTTCCCCCCCTTCATGCCACCTGAAAGAGCCCCAGGACACCCCTGAACATGACCCCCCTCCAACGACACACGGGCAGAAACATCCTCAGCAACAAACGACTGATCCGGCACCGGCGAGTCGCCGGAACGACACCCAGCCACCACAGACCTGGTCGACGAGGGCAGCACGTCCACCGGCATAGTATTCCGGACAACATCCGAGGGAATCTCCAAGGGATCGGAGGGTACGTCGGAGCTGGCAGGAGCAGCCCCACCTTCAACCAACAGATCCGTCACCGGCGAGACGTCAGAACCACTCCCTACCACCACCGACCGCGACGACGAGGGCAGACCAATCGTCGGCAAAGATTTCCGGTCAACAGTGTTTATCGGGTCAACGATAACGTTGTCAAAAGAGTTTATCGGGTCAGCAACAGACCCATCCAGCCCAGAAACAGACCCACCCGGATCTGCAAACCCATCCGGCCCAGAAACAGGCCCACCCAGATCCACATCAACCAATTGGTCCTCAAGCCCAGACGCAGATCCCACCAACTGGTCCTCAACTCCGTCAGGCTTCAGTGAATTGACGCCACTCACAAGCCCACCTCCAACTCCCGGCCCAGCACACTCATAACTTTTGAGACCTACCCAGTCTGCCAACAGCCCCCCCGAACCCTCACCCAAGACAGACCCGATGAGCCTATTCAAATCCACCAGCAAACCCTTAAGCTTCAAACGGAAATGCATTGGGCAGCAAACCTCTGCCGTGGCAGGAGTAGCCCCCAAATCAGACAAAGCTGCCCCCTCGACTGCAATGTTCTT
Source organism: Myrica gale (assembly GCA_963930655.1). Lineage (NCBI taxonomy): Eukaryota > Viridiplantae > Streptophyta > Magnoliopsida > Fagales > Myricaceae > Myrica > Myrica gale. The sequence goes on along the minus strand of OZ005619.1, from coordinate 7,792,172 downwards.
CCCTACCAACACAGTCGACTTCTCTTTGCCTCCTGCAAATGGAACGACACTTTGAGCAAGAGGTACAGCCTGCTCATGGCCACCCTTCCTCGACCCCAACTGAACAGCTTCCGCAAAAGACAACTTCTCTCCTATTCCCACTGCACCGCCAGCACCAAGATGACCCCCTACCGGCCCAAAGTGATCGACCACCCCCTGGAAACATGCTGCCATAGCCAACCAACCAGCTCCCTCTCGACCTTCAGGGACCATGACCACCCCTTTCCGGTGTCCTTCTCCAAACTCCATCACGGCAACAAATCTTCCCGACTTGTTAGCACGTCGTTGAGCCAGGAACGCCCTAGAGCCTTCATTGAATCGCAACACGACATCCTGAGCAGCATCAACTCCCAATAGCTGGCTGGCTAGAGTAACTAACCAGGCAGCCCCTAATCTCCCAATCGAAATGGCACTATGAGACTTGCGACTCCACTCCGACCATCTAACAACTCCCCTAACATCAACAGACACCTGAAAGGACTTGGCTTCTACACGGAACCACCTATCTAAACCCATCTTAAAACTAGAAGCAACACAACCAGCAAACAAGAATCATGACAACAACAAGAGAAAGCACACAAAAAAAACGAAAGAGGAATCTAGAGAGAAGGGAGAGCTTCTCTCCCAATTATGATACTTATATAGGTTTCATATAATCCCCTAATACCAACATAAGGGTTCCACAAAAGTAAGGCCAAATTTAGGGACAAAGCTGACTATACGCCTGTATGGATGTTGAAGCCAACCAAAATGTAACCAACCTCAATGATGTTTTTTGGCCATAAAAAGGTTCCAGAGGAGTGGATTAAATTTTCATAAGGACTCTCAACATCCACGATGTTTTCAAACATGGATCTGCCTAGAGAAATAACTTCAGATGCTGGCATTAACATAATAGGACTACACCTAACCTAACTTGAGATGCTGGCATTAACATAATCTATACGTACAATCCAGTATGTAAAATGGGGGAAGTCGCCCAAGATCTGAGAGAACAAGAAATTTACAGAGCAATAGTACACACATAACTGTAATGCAGCAAAAGTGTAATCAGAAATAATAGCACAAGGGGAAGATGAAACAATCATCCATACAGTCAAATTTTCAAAAGCACTTCTGAAGTACTGCAGCAAAAGTTGCATTTCGTTCACTTCACCGCCATAGAAAGCAATTGATTCGGCATTTTCTCTAACGCGTACAAGTCCATAACGAAAATCTGCTTCTTTTTTTTCTTGCATGAAATTTAGAGTCACCAAACCCTGGAATTATAAGTGAAACTGTTTCCAATTAGCCAAACTGGTAAAACCAATATTAGAAAATTTCAGTGCATCTTGAGAATGGGGTACTTACCTTTCCAAGAAATACACTAATAGCTGTTCCACCGATTGAGTATAGAAGAAGAACAAGAAAAAGAGGAGGATAGATGCCGTACAAGATGTTACTGAATGATATCAAGTCTACAGCAGCATTGAAAAGTGTCAAGGAGAAGGCAAGGGCTGTCCCCGTGAAAGAACTCAGATCATCAACAATCCGCTGATCTGGATTATCTATAATTGATTGTGATTGAATTTTGTAAAATGTCCGATTCTTCAGATACCGTTCCATGTAATATCTTGTCATCCAAGACCTCCATCTCAGAGCAAGAATGTCTCTTGCATAATCTCTCAGTACAAAGAACTGTACCGCAACAACATACAAGGGCACTTTTATAATCTTGGTTAGATCAACAGTAATTATTGAATGCAATAGCATCATTAATCCATGATATTGCATATGAATTCCGTAGTACTTGTGAAACAGTAGAAGTGGACTCGTAGAAAATAAATTAAGAAAACCTGTTCATTTATTTTTACCACAAGTTAAAAATCAATGCTTCTATGAGCATATTTGCTACGGATTATAATCTGTAATATGGAAAAAATATAATCCCCTGTATACATACTGCAATTAACAGATCTCATATTTCCATGATCCAATAGTACTTTTGAGAACTATGCTATACTCCAATAACTAATTAGTTTGTTGACCATACATCTACAACCTTTTTTTTCTTTTCCTTTTCTTAAATTTGGCGAAGTAATTAAGCTAAAAAACGGTAATGGAAATCTTACAAAGAAAGGAAAGGGCACAAATTCTTTCAGAGCAAGTTGTTATTAAAACTTCATTTATTTATTTTTCTGAAGCAATGGCGTTTCCCAACAAGCAATCTCACATTATTTTTCTTTTGATACTAAAAGTCAGGTGAACATCTTTCCTAGTCTTTCTCACATAATGATGTTGTGTGAAAGAATGAAGAGAAGACAAAGCAAGCAGAGGAATACCTAATACACAAAGTGGAGCAAATGTTCTCACCGGAATTCCAACAGCAAAGCTACCCAGGTAATACAGAAGTTGCTTGGTGAATTGTTCTTGGTCCTTGTCTTTTTCAGAAAAGTTCAATTCATCAGTAGCATATAAAAGTGGGAGAGTAACAACACAGAAGGAGCTGTATAAAGAGAAGAGGTCGGAAGAGAAAAGGAAAAAGCGAAAGGAAATTACTGGCAAGAGCATTGTAGAAGTCGCGGCCGAGGAAATTGAACCCGACACTAATGCCGGTGGTTCCTAAAGTGAGAGCAAAGACGGCGGCCAGCTGCAATCTTGCTTGAACTTTGTCGTCAGAGGACCAATAGGGGGCTGCCACCTTCCACAATCTCTTCAGAAGCGTAGTTCGCACATCAGGGTCCTCCCCTTTCGCATCCTTCTTATCTGGGTTCGAAGTTGAAGTCGAGGTTGACGTTACAGTCGAAGTTGGGGAAGAGTCAGAAGACGATGATCTAGGGGCTTCGACGGTGTTCGTCCTCCTCCTACGGCGAGGCCTAGAACTGGCAACAACAGTGGCCATGATTGACGAATGCTTAGAGAGAAAGCACACACGGACTTCTACATGACATGGCGGCTGGGTGTAGTATTTGTAGCCATTGCAGAGAGAGAGAACGTGCGCTTGTGTCTGTACAAGTCCCATTACTAATCTGGGTTCTCGCTTTGTCTTAAACTATTTCTTCGTTTATTTTACTAAAATAATAATTCTGTAATTCTCTTTCGCCTACGCCGCTATCCACTGCAACTTCTCTTCACTTCACTTTTGAGACAACGGAATCTTGGTGGCGTCCACTCCGTTGTTCTGAGGCTGCTGCTGCTGCTGCTGCTGGAGACTGGTTTTGGTTCCTATTTTCACTTTCTTTTTCTTTCATTATTCTTTCGTTCTGTCAGACATCTTTGACCAATTATCTTATCCTCGGCTGCAATCGAGGACAGTCTTTGCGATCCTCGAATCGCCACGACAACCTCAGATCTTTTTTATCTCTCAATTTCAAAATTGCTAATATCTTTACAAAACATGCCAATGAGAAAGAATAGGGGTACGTTCGTTTTCACCAATTTTTTTAGGATTTTAAGTATATTGACAATTCTACTACCGAACATATTCAGAATTCAAACACAAAAATCAATACATTTTACACAATCTCCAACAACTTTTTAATTTTTTATTCAACATAAATTTTCTGTCTCTATACTTTTTCACATAACTCCAATATTTTTTTATTACACAATTACATCAAATCATTTCTCTCTCCACTTTACACAAATACCAATAAAACACTATTCAACATAAAAATTCACAACTTCTCTAAAATCCTACATTTTTTCTCAAAACGAACATCTCCTAGGTGAAAAAACAGAAAAAAATTGTTTAAGTGAATTTTTTATATTTTATTATAATACAAATAAATGATTTAATGAGAAAGATTTTATTATTATTTACTTAATAAAAAATTTAAAATAAATAAGCAAATATCACTTAAATCTAATTGCATAGTTTGGGATAAGGATTTCTTGCAATTTACTATCTGAATTACACAGTAAAATTCAGAGAGAGATGGACACAATAGATTTTATATCATTTAATATTGTCTGTGTAAAATTTCGGAAGCATGAACCCTACAATAGGATCTATCTGTCGTATCTATCTATTTTTAAATTGCACCATGCAATTCAGATAACAAATTGCAAAGAATTTTGATCCTTATTGGAGATCATTTGTTATGTTATTTAGGCTGTGCTTGATTTGTAAAATTTTAGCCTACCAAAATTTTAACATAACAAAATAATTACAATATAATCTCTCCCACCCATCAAATCATTACTTTTTACTCTAAAAAATATAAAAAAAACATTCAAATCATCGCTCTCTTCACTTTTTTACCTGTTTCAATACCCTAAAATTTTAACACTCAAACACAACTTTTATATGTCCCGCATGCAAATCTCATACAAATAATTCAATCTATTGGCATCCTTGCTCAATAGATCGATATCTAAATGCAAATAATGATACATTTAGAGTGACTCAATCTAATTGTCATTATTGTTCAAAAGATCAATATCTAAATGCTAATACAGGATACAAGATTTGCTAAAAAGAAAATATATAAAAGCAATATCTTAATATTTGGTCCTGGATTTTCCATAATCCTAGTATTGTATTTTTGTATTTGGTAATTTTTATCTTCTCTTAATAATTTAAGTGGAAAAGATACACTTAGTTCAATTCTGATATTTTAATTTTTTGAACTCAATGTCATGAAATTGGAAAGACATGATTGCAAAATGCCGTACACTATAGTTAGGAGTGCATAATGTATTTTCTCTTAATTTTAGATTTTCTTTTTTTCAATTAATTAGCTGTACAAATAGCCTCCGTACAATTTGTGATTATTGATGAAAAATTTAGAATGTTACAATAATGTTTTCAATGGAATTGTAGAGTTATTAAACCTACATGAGCGTCCAAGTTGTAAAGAGCCAATGAAAATATGTACGAGAAAATCTCATTTGTGTAAGATTTTTTTTTATGCTCGTAAGATATAGGTGTTGTTTGTTTACCAAAATTTTGAGGAATAATCTCAAAATTTTGGAAATCTTTTGAATGTTGAAGTTTTTTTGGGGTTTGTGAAAAATTTGAAATATATCTGTAAAAGTTTAAAATTTTAAAATATGTTTGTTTTGTTGAAAATGTTGGGCTCCTAAAATTTTGGAAAAACATGTCCATAATTATTTGTTAACAAGTTTAAATGGCTAACTTAACAAAATAATAATAATAATAAACGACTAAAGGTAGGAGAGAAGGACATAGTTGGAAATTATTAAATTAGCTTGGAGTACTCTCTTGGGCTATTCAAGTATGACTCAGTCTAGCCAACTTTCTCATAACTGATTTTGGTCTGTTGCGTAACGAAATTAGTAATTTATAAGGTAAAGTGCCAGAATTCTAATAGTTAGTGGTAAAAAAAATATTAATCATATATTATATTAATAGAACGAGGATATAAATTGGGGGAGGAAATCTAAATTGGGGATACAAGGAGAGAGCGCAAAGTGATGAGGCAAACCAGCATCCTATTTCTTGCGCCATTATGTTTACACTACGTAGATAATTTTTAAAAGTCCATTGTCGATATTTATCCACCGCTGACCTGAGTGGAGGATAAAAGTGAAGCTGAAATTCAAGTTTAAACCCAACACTATACATAAAGGAGGTGAATATATATTTAAAAAATTTACAAATTTACAAATCACACATTAAGTTTTAGCGTCTTTTTAAACAACTCACTCAATTTTAAAAAAATTTAAAAAAATTCACTGAATTTGTCATTTTGGTACCTAAACTCACTCAACTCAATGTCGTTAGATTTATTTGAAAGAAAATTGATCCCGCCCAATTGAAATGTGATACTTGTCATAAATATTTTAAAAAATAAAAATATAATTTAAAAATAAATAAAACTATAATTAATTAAATCTAAAATTAATAAAAATTTAATTATATTTTTTTAGAAAAAAAGAAGATCGGGGACCTCGATCTTTCACAGTGGAGGGAGATTCTCTGGCCACCCAGGGAGGGCTCCTCCACCCCAAGCAATGATCTGGGTGGTGGTTGGAGGACCTCCTCCACGCCGACGGTTCTGAGCAACCAACAGAGGGAGGAGGAATCACTCTCCATGCTGGTACAATGTTACTTACCCTCTCGGCTCGTATATAGAAATCGCAGGCACAAAATTCTGGAATTATCGCACAATAAAAACTACTAGGATCGCCCAATGGCCTCAAAATTACTTAGCGAAAGTCTTGATTTAAAAGGTTACTGGTTAAAAAGAAGGTCATAAGTCAGTTTAGAAACTTAAACAAAGAAAGTGAAATTGCACAAAATATTAAAAATCAATATATTTGTACTTTAATAAAGACCAACATTAGTCGGTTAACGACTAAAACGAAAATAGCAAAATCGTAAAATGTATCGTATTGTAAAAATTTGTACTTATTTAGGAAAATCGCATTAACGAATTAGGTTGAAAACTGATTGGTATCGTCAAAAAATTAAGATAAGATTAAAGGAAATTGATAAACCTTGTAGAAAGAAATCAACAAAGAGAAATAAACAGTTTCCTTTAAACGAACATGATTTGATACAAAAGTGTCATTCGAGAGGATTACAAAAGAATATGCCTAAGTTAGACAAAAATTGTTGATTTTTGTGCAAAATCGAGATTTTGATGATTTCAATAAATAGATCAAGTTTATAAAACGAACATCTTCAAAGACAAAGACGTTTGAAGTTTCAAGACCTTAGGGTATAAACCTTGTAACTCTGAGTTTCAATTTTGACAAGAATTATGAATCACACTTGCATATCTTTCAAAACGTGCATAAGTTTTTTACCTTTTGTTTGAAAGATTAAAATATTTTTAAAGGTTTCAAAACACCCCAATGAAACTCCCAAAATTTTTATATACTTATGGTTAGTAAGTCTTTAAAATTGGCTGTTTAAAAGTGGTCAATACATGGTTTTAAAGAACCAGACTATGTGCTTATATTGAGGAGGTTGACCGACTGATGAAGCAGTCGACCGATCTTCGACCGCTTGGTATAGCGGTCGACCGGTTGATCTTGTAAATAGATCTGTTGAGCTTCTGACAATGTGACCGTTAGGTAATGGTAACTTGAAGCGGTCGACCGGTTCGTGTAGTGGAAGACCGACTCGTTTTAACAGACGACTTCCAACGGCTATAAATGTCTAGTTTTCATATGTGGCTTATAAATACACCTTCATAACGTCCAAAATCAACAAACAAAGACCACATATCATTTCTACCACTTGGGTGGGTTTGAGTGTTGAGCCCGAGAAAATACTTATACGGTTCTCTAGCACCCGGAAGCTAGAGTGTATGCTATTTGAAATAGTGGAAAACCTCAAGGCTCCGTGAAGGAGCTTGAGGGGTGGATGTAGGCTGGTTTGCCAAACTACCTAAAAAATCACGTGTTTGCTCCAAGAAACAAAAATACTTTAGGTGTAAATGGCACACCACTAATTCACTATGAACTTAAGCTTTACAAACTGGTGATTATAAGCAAACTTTGTCGCCTATCCAAATTCTCCAATTTCGAAACGCCACTCGAGAAACTTCTTGAGCTGATGCCCTGCACTCAATTGTTTGACCAGAACTCTGATCCGTTCCAAGTGGATACCAATGAAGTCACTGGTCCCTTCAGCTTTTGGAATTCTAGCAGCAACTCTTGAGAACTCTCAAGATTTTATATGATTTTGGTGATTGCAGTCTTCAATATCCAAGTAGAAATGGTTGTGTCAACCTTCAGCATATTTCTACTCCTTCAATCTTCCAACCAATGAGAAACAACAATTCTCTCAACTTAACTCTTTAAAATGCACAACGCTTGCTTAGAGAGAGAATCGAATAATAAGGAACATAGGTAAGGATTTGAACGTGTATGGCAAATAAATGGTTCAACATATACGTGAGGCTCAACATGTGAGTATTTCTAGAGTTTAGGTAAGGGTAGTCAAGTCAATTAGGCTATAAAAATTGTTTGGGGGAAGTTCTAACTAACAAACCAGTTTCTATTGAAATCGCCATAGGCTAATTCCGTTTTGGTCCTGAGCTAACTCTACCGACTGTAAAACTCAAGAGCTTTCTTCAAACTATTTTTTGACCTTCTTGATAGTTGAATAGACCTTCTGGAAGCGTCACCTTCAATCTGCATCCTTCTTGTTCCTTCTGTGTACATCAATGTGTACAGACCAAGTTGTTTTTGCAATTTTTTAGACCAAAAATACGCTTACAAAATACTTTTTTGACATGGTTAGTTTGCCTATCTTACATTAGCATTTACAGAAGGGACAATAGATCTAATCTACTCAAAAAATAATAGTTATTTTCTACGCATGATACAAAATTAAAGATATAGTACTTCAGATCTAATTGTGTTTGAATACCAAAATTTTGATTGGCCATGTGAAAATTTTGGTTTATGAGAATTACTGAAAAAGTGAAGAGAGAGATAATTTCAGTGATTTTTTTATATTTATTATAATATAAATAGATTATTTGATGGGGAGAAAGATTATTTTATAATTACCAAAATTTTGATATGGCCAAAATTTCGGTATGCAAACACCATTGCAAATTAAGACAGTTCTAAAAATATCCTAAACATGTTTCTAATAAAAAAAACTTCAAAAATGTTGAAAACTTTCACTTTTGGAGCTCGAATATTTTCTCCATGATCTCCCTACGAGAACAACGGAGTGTGAGCTCCACATAAAACGTCTAAAAATCAACACTTGAAAAACACTATTTTTTCTAGGATGATAGAATCTTGTGGGTGGACTGACTACTCTAAAATGAGCAACACACTTGCTATCCCAATTATAAGAGTTTTGTAGTAAAATAATTAACCCAAAAAGTCAGATCACTTAGAGAAAATGACTAACTTCAAACTTGCTTAAAAAGAGGAAAAATATTTACATTCAAAAGACGTTTAAGCTATCACAAGTATAGGAGTTATGTAGTAATATAAGCAATGAATATGAATATGAAAAATAAAATAAAGGTTTACTGAACAATGGTCAGATTCATATATTTTTTATTTTATTTTTGGAAGTTCAAAAAGAAATTAAAACACTACAAAAGAAAAGACTCGGAAAGCATTTAAAACACGAGATTAAACTAAAAAAGTAAAAATAATATTGTTGAAAAATGCTAAACGTCTTTCGGATGTAAAATCTCTAATCCGACTAACGTCACAAATTAAAGAATTCACAACGTCTGTTCTTGATAAGAGAATTTCAGCAAAGCTAAATTTACTTTCTTAACACAAGACATAAACAAGATATGCTAGAAAATTTAACCATTCATTAACCGAACTATATAAGAACTAAAAGCAAATTCAACCTAATCAACTACAAATTTTTAGCAAACATATCTAACCCAATCATCAATTAATTCAACTCAAAACTAAAATCTTAGCGCAAAATTTTAAGAACAAGTTAACACACTCAAAGTGTAAATGAAAAAGAAATCATCAACTACAATCATACAATACTAAATTAATAGAAAATCAAGTCAAAGAAACAACTATTACTCATTAAAGCAAAAACCGAAAATTAACATAACCCCAAATTAACACTAAATAAAGCTAATCTCTAATGAAATTAAAGAATATGTTAGATTGGGAAGCAATTGCCAATATAAGAGCTGGACATTGAAAAGCCCAAATTCAGATTCTATGGTTCGTAATTTTCATTCAAATCACAAAATTCTCGAAATTAATCCATAGGCATTGTGATACACATGATATAGAGGATAGAATAGTAGAGAATCAAGAAAATACCAAGCTATAAACAAAACCGCCAAATTGAAATTTTAGAGTTATATGATTTAAGAAGAAATTGAAATCTAAATGCAAGATTCTCAAATTAATGTAATAGAGTAGCAAGACAAGCTAAAAATCATTAAAACCTAAGCTAAAATGCATCTACAAAATGAAAGAAACAAATAAGAAATATAGAAGTTAAAATCAAATTGTTATAAGCTAAAAATCTAGAAAATAAACTATTAAATTCGAAATGCACTTGGATGGAAAAGTAAATCATTAAACTAGAATAGAAATAGTGCAAGACGGTTGCTGGCCGGCAGCAAGGGGTGACTGGAGGTGGCCAAAAATGGGGTGGTTGACTTCGAAGAGCTCTAAACCATCCTTTCATCTTTTTCCCCTTCTTGCTCTCTTTCCGTGCGTTTACCCCCCCCCCCCCCCTCGCGTCTCTTTTCTCTCACGTCCTCTTTTTTTTTTTTTCCTTTTTCTTTCTTCCATTTTTCCTTTCACGTGTTTCTCCCACTTCACCGAATCTCTTTCTTTCACTTTTATTTTTCCTTCGATTTGCCGCTTCACGGAATTCACTTTTACCACTTTTTTTTGGTTGTCTTCACGTGAATTGTCCCTTTTCCAATTCTCCCTTGTTTCACCGAATTCTTTCTTTTCCTTTACACTTCACTTAACTTTCACGTTTATTTCCTCTTTCACTTTATCCATTGGCAAAATTTTAGCCCTTTTAAACCTGTTTGTCATAGGATATTTTAAAGGAAATATTTATTCCTATAGAATAATCTTTATGCTTAAAATCTTTTCTCCGCTGACTTTGTAGGTCAGCCAGTCCTCCATGTCTCTCTCGTCTGTGTCCAATTTTCCACTACTCGGTGCGTCTTCAATTAAATGTATCTTAAATTATCACAAAAGATAATTAATTAATTTTCGACAAACATGACGAAAGTTAATCTTACAAATACATTTGTACACAATATGAACTAGTTACATGCTGTTCGGAAATAAAATATTGTATGAAGATTTAATTTAATCTCAAGTCGCAAAATAAAGCACAATTCATGTTATTTCATCAATTTAAATCACAACTAGATTAATGTCCTTTAATTAATTTTTCATCTAAAACTAATAATTATGACATAAAATAATTGCAATTATAATGCAATAATCTAGATCAATGATGGACCTTGTAATTCCTAGGATTAAGGCAACCTAAAATGGGGGTGAATTGAGTTTCAATACTTTTTCGAAACTCACCCTTTAGAAAGTGTTTGTTAGCTACAAGTCCCACAAACAGAAACGATTGCAATAAAAGATTAAACACAAGTATATATATTGCAACTCAAATATGGAGATAAAACTTAGAACAATAAACTAGTAGCACAATATAAAGAGATAAGGGAAGAAAAGCAAACAAAAGAGTTTAAGGTGGTTCGGCAAACCCGCCTACATCCACCCTTCAAGCTCCTTCACCGAGTCTTGAGGTTTCTTCACTATGCTCCCTTCAACCAAGGGAAAAGTTTCTTCACTAAGCTCCCTTCAACCAAGGGAAAGGTTTCTTCACTATGCTCCCTTCAACCAAGGGAAAGGTTTCCTTACACTTGAGTTTGAGAAACACCTCTTCAAGCTTCAAGAACGAGTTTGAGAACAAACCTCTCTAAACTCTTTCTTTCAATGAACAACAGATGTTACAATGAGAAATTTCTATCTCTTAGGCTTCACACAATAACAAGGATATGAAAATGATGATTATGTGTGAATATGTTTGAACAAGGATTTAAAGGTTTTTTTATCACTCTTTGCCTTTGTAAAATGACTATGGACAATTCAGTTTGTTTAAAAGACGTGGGAATGACTTTATATAGGTCTCATAAGAAAAATAGCCGTTAATAGCCGTTGGGAGTCGATCTGTCAAAAATTCACGACAAGTCGGTCGACCGCTATATGAACCAGTCAACCGCTATAAGAACCGGTTGGCCGCTGCAGGTTTACGTTACCCAACAATCATAATGTCAGAGGTCAGAACGACTCTTTTTAGCCTGTTCAAAATTAACCGGTCGATCGCTAAACCAAGCGGCCGTAACCCTGGTCGACCGCTTCACAAGCCAGTCGACCACCTTAACTTAACACATGATTCGATTAATTTAAAAACACAATTTTGAACAACTTAAAATACTCGATTTTAAACTCTAACTTCCCCATAAGTATATAAAAGGTTTGAGAGTATATTTGAGATATTTTCAAAGCCATTAAAAAATTTAAAATCTTTAAAACAAGTGGTAAAACAATTCATGCAAGTTTTGAAGAAATATGCAAGTGTGTGGTTCAAATCTTTGTTAAAGATGAAGTCTTAGAGATACAAAGATTACCCTAGCATCTTGAGTCTCACTTTAAGAGCACTTCCATTGGAGGTGATGTCGCTTGATTGCTTCGTGTTCATTTTGGATCCATTTTGCTTCACATCTCAATTACTTCTGTTGTTATCATCAAAACATTGATTGCTACTAATAGCCAATTGACCTCTTATTTATAAAAGTTTCATGGGAGAAAGGAACCATTCCTTAGACATGTGGGACCTTAAATGGGTTTCATGGGCTAAGCCCAAATTGGGCCAGCCCACTTTTAGCTCGAACGGAAATTTGAGCCATAGGCTTTTCTAGGCTTCCAAAGTCTATTTTTTTCATAGTAGGTTGTGGGCCCTCTTGGCCTTCAAAAGTCCAATTTTTCCACCTTGGGTTGTGAACCCTCTTGTGCTTCTAAACTCCAATTTTATTTCTCAGCCCAACTGTAATAGCCTGGACCGTAAATACCTCTGGCGTTGTCTTATAGTAATGGATGCCGCTATTAAACTGAGGTTATAGCTAGTGGGAGGATCATTAAAGCAACAAGATTTTAAGAAATAAACATCATCAAGACCCTTTATTCCAACCCTTGTATCACAAAAGAGTACCAATTATGCTTTCTATGTACGTCTACAAAACATGGCAAAATAACTACTAAATTAAGTACAATCTACATAGGTCTTGACCTTATTCTCTTCTACTCTTCCTCTTCATCATCTCTAAAATTCTATCTTCCTATTCATAATAGCTAGAAAATATAATCAGGAGATCCTGAACTAGTCCATCTATGGACGCTCTCAAAGATGATGTATAGGTTCTCAGTGACTCAGACTCAACTACCATCTTAGTATCAAGACCTTGTTGGCTTTTGTCTATAATTGATATTTTGGTGATTTCAATAAATGAATTAAGTTTACAAAATAGACATCTTCATAGACAAAGAAATTTTTATCAAAGATAAGAATATTGAAGATCAAGAAGATGCAAGTAGCTCAAAAGTGAAGATTCAAGATCATGGGGTATAATCTTGGAACTCTTAGTTTCACTTTTTACAAGGAATTGAAGCACTCACTTGCATATCTTTTTAAACCGTACATAAATTTCTTATCACAAGTTTGACAACCAAAATACGCTTTAAATGTTTTAAAAACATCCCTATATAAACTCCCAAGCCTTAGTTATACTTTTGGGAAGTTGGTTTTTGAAATGAGATTTCAAAAATGTCAAAAATGGGCTTTTTAATTGTAGCCATCTATAAAAATGATCTGTAGTTGTCGACCGCTATATGAAGCGGATGATGAGACAAAATTTGACAGCATTCAATTTTTATGACCATTGGGCAACGACTAGTTCAAGCGGTCAACTGATGCAACGGTAATATTGTCAAATCGACCCTCAACGGCTATAAACGACTAGTTTTCATATGTGACCTATATAAAGACCTTCCTATTACTTATAAAACATAGGAGAACGACCATATATAATTTCTATAGCTTGAAAAATATCTTAAACCTTCTTATTTCATATTTCTTATATCATTCACACAAATCACACTTTTTTATCCTTGTCATTGTTTGAATCAAGAGATAAAGCTTTCCATTTTCATATCCACTCTTTGAGAGAGTTTATTCTTTTACCTTCATATTCAAGAAAGGTGATTCCTTTTGTGAGATTGTTCATTAAAGAAAAAGCTTATAGAGAGTATATCTCAAGCTTGGTTAGGTGGTGAGTGGTGCACCTGAAAAATCACTTGGGTTGTGAGTATTGAGCCCGAGAAAGCACTTGTATGGTTCTCTAGCACCTGGAAGCTAGAGTGTACACTATTTGGAGAATAGTGAAAAAACCTCAAGGCTCGGTAAAGGAGCTTGAGGGGTGGATGTAGGCGGGTTTTCCTGTCACGCCCCGAACGCTAGCCCGAAGGGGGTTAATGACAGCCGCGAACATCCACTCAATGAATGTTCCAGCGTTTCTCTTAATCATGCAGCGGAATTTTTTTTTTTATACAAATACATAAAACACCTACAACTGAGGGAGATGGGCCAAAGAGATTTACATAGACTTCAACTTACACAATTGACTACAACGGCAATAGTGAAAGCATCCAAATTACATGTCATGTCTGCATGACTGAAGTACAAGTCCTAAGGGATTCCAACAAAACCTTTATAAGGACCTACTCATAACATATAAGTAATACATCTTGAATCCTTATACACATAACATAGACATTCACAGGATGCCTGATAGTACTTCCTATGAACTCTTCAACTTCTGATTCTGATAACCACGACTAAGATACTAGACATCAAAAACCTTGAACTCTATTAGTCCGAATAACCCATGACCACCACACAACGGAGGCTCATGATGACTCTTCAAAATTACATCTAACCTTTAATGAACAACAAAGAGAGATGAGGTCGTTCCCATCGGTCCCTCTTCTAAATTTTCCAACCTGAATTGTTATCTGGAATGATACAATTTAAAACATCTGTGAGTCGAAAGACTCAGTAAGGAATTATAATTAAAACATGAGCTTGAAATCATGGTTTGGGAATATGAACTTGAATTCATACACTTGCTTTTAAACTTGAAATCATCATGAACTCGATATTATAATGAACTTAAAATCATAAGCATGCACTTGACTTAAAATCATAAGCATGCGCTTAAACTTGAAATAATCATAAACTTGAACATAATGTAATTCAAGTACAACTTGAAATATCATGAGCCTTAACTTGAAATAGTCATAAACTTGAACTTTAATTATCATGTATACATATGTAATTCATGCATGATCATGAATCGTGATGCACGTGTATGTCTCATGATTGCATATGCACATGCACTTGCTCTTGAAAACATCTCTTATACTTATAAAGCTCTTTCTTTTGGAAAATCTTTTCCATTCTTATCCTATGGGCTACTCGAGCTCCATTTACCCCTGGCATCAGGGTTGTGCATTCCCGATGGAACTGTCCCCTATTTCTCTTGGGGACCTTACATATGGTCGAGCTAGCACACCTTCTCAATGTCCTTCAGTGGCTAGACACGACTCTTGGAGGTTCACACCTTCTTGCAAGCATCCTTCAGTGTGATTGCACATACCTCCCGGACTACCCATCCTTCTTGCAAGCATCCTTCGGTATGGGTGTCCTAGGTGACATCCATCCTTCACGTAAACGTCCTTCGGTATGGATGCACCTTCTTGACTTGGTATGGTACCGACCGACTTGGGTTCATTAACTTACTTGAAACTTAACGTAAAGTAGCATAAAAATGGTACTTTCATTTGCATAAAATTTCTCCTTCTTTCTTATGAGAAAAATAAATGCAAATGCAATTGCTCATGACGTGCTCATGTCATGCTTGATGATGAGTAATCAACTTATCATAAAATGTTTCTAATGCTCTTGATAGTTCGTGCTTAATGACAAATATCTCATAAACCTTTCATGTTTATTTGCACAAAAACTTCTTTCATGCTTTCATACAAATACGTATACGATGTCATGCTTGTTGAGAAATAACTTGTCATGCGTGGTTATAAACATGTTATGCTTATTCATAAAAACATGATGTGTATCATTCCAGTTTTGTAAAGCGTAAGTTGCTACTTACTATTTTCACTTACAAACGTAAGCTCCTCTTACTTTGCTTGCTTGTGGGTTGAATGCCCCTTTACCTACAATTGGATCATACCATTGTTATTCATAGGTTTACTAGACGTATAGAGTAATCAATCAATTACTCACGCTTCATCATACAAAATCGTCCTTATTCCTCATTCAATATCTCATACTTATTCCTCATTCAATATCTCATACTTCGTCATACACATACTTCATCGTACAAAATCATCCAACGCCCACGAAATTTGCCCCAAGTGCCCTCCTCATATAACCTCATATACAAGACGTAGACTTTACACATACAACTCAAAACTTCCAACCAAAAACAATGATTCATCACTAGAACAAAGGTTATTGCATCTATTTCACTCCCTTTGGTCTTTTATCAAACACCTAGTATGCAAGTTGGTTTCTCTTGGGTTTATAAATTCCCAGATCTAACCACACTCTCCATGGCTTTGTGCACAATCCATACAACTCTCTAAAACTCACTAGATCTACATTTTCTTCAAAGAAAACACATGAATCTCAAGGAGAAATCTAACAACACACAACCATCACAACAACCAAGGAGAAACTAACAACACACAACCATCAACCATTCAAAAGAAAATGAGAACATAGGTGAAAATGGGTATGGCTTGGCCGGCCATAAGCACTCACCTCCTTCTCTCTCTCTTTCTTTCTCTTCTTCCTTTCTTCTTCTTCTTTTCTCCTTCTTCTTTCTTTCTTTTCTTCTCTTCTCTTCTCTTCTTCGGTGGGGAGCTAGGGCAAAATGACTTGTGGGAAAAGGGGGGGGGTTGCCTTATACGTAAAGGGCTTGGGGAAAAGACAAGGTTGCCCTCCCTTATTTCCCCCTTTTTCACATGAATTCCACCTCACGTATTTCAATCCGATAAAATTCCGGAATGTAGATAGATGTGTCGACACCATCACTCAAGGTGTCGACACTTTCAACTCTTTTAGTTAGATGTGTCGACACCCTCACCCAAGGTGTCGACACTTACAACTCGCTCGAGATCTGGAAAAAAGCGAACTCTCGGGTTTCAGTTAGATGTGTCGACACCATCACTCAATGTGTCGACACTTCCAACACTTAGCCAAAATTCACGGAAGTTCTGGAAAAATGCAAACTTTCGGGTTTTAGTTAGATGTGTCGACACCATCACTCAATGTGTCGACACTTCCAACACTTAGACAAAATCGCTTGAGTTCCTGAAAAATGTAAACTTTCGGGTTTTAGTCTAATGTGTCGACACTATAATCTAATGTGTCGACACTTACACCAACAATCACTCATTTAATCATACGTACATATTGAGGGAATCATAAACAACGACATCACTAAGGTAAGGTCGGGATCTCACAGCAATGTTACCTAAAAACAGGGTGCTAAAAATCTTCCTATTCCAACACCCCAATTATGATCCTCCAATTATTTCACTAAATACCCAAATACTCAAGTTCAATCTTGACAAACTACAGCCAACATACCAATTCAATTAAAAAATATAGATGCACCAAGTACTAGGGGAAATCTTCACCTGGACATAACTTAGATTAATTCCCCTATACCTGCCTTCCGCAATAATCAGAGCACATGAAAAGTTGGGGTCTCACATTTCCGAACCACCTAAAAATCTCGTGTTTGCTTCTCTAACCCTGCTCTTTACATTTAGCACTTATTTACACTTGTCGCATCCATATACTGTTAAACTAGTCTTTACTTTACAAATATGATATTGGGGGTTAAAAGCAAAAAAGTTTGGAAAGTCAATTCACCTCCCTCTTGGGCTGCCTTAATCCTAGGAATTACAGACCTTATGATTCAAATTCTAAGTAAATTCCCCCAAGTACATTTTGAACATCTACTAAAAGAATTTAACAAACAACGGTGAATCCAAATGACTCAGTAAAACTAGTGGTTAGACAGACATTAGATAACAAAAAAAGACATTGAAGAAAATCCTTTCATCAATGCAATAACAAAACAGAAGATGAAGATAAAGGAAAAGACTCAATTCTTTAAAAATAATATTTTTCAATTTTCAACCACCATTCCTGTCACTCCCAGAGTGAATCACTGAGCCAGAGTGATATGTGTTACCTTCGTGTTTTGCGGCATTACTCCTAGAGTAGAACACGGTCCGTATTTTGCGGCATTACTCCCAAAGTAGAATACGGTTCATAGAGGATCTTTTTTGCGTACGACAGAGCAGTTAAAAGGCCACAACAAGTGATACACATCCTCCTGTGCACAGTATTGTCACGTCTTCATAGTACATGTTAAGTATTTGTGAGTCTAAATAACAACCCAAGAGGGGGGGGGTGAATTGAGTTTTACAAAAACATGCCCCTTTTTCGATTAAAACACAAATCTGGAAAAAGTTATTTCTCTAAGGATAAAAATGCAGATCTGAATATACTAGATGATAAGCTAAATATAAGTAATGAATCATGAATCATAAAGCATCACAAATACGGATATGAAACGAATAATAAGTGAGATAGAGTTAGAGAGATAACACCGTATTTTTAGGTGGTTCGGCCAACACTTGCCTACGTCCACCCCCAAGGCTATTGACTTCCTTGGGTTTCCTCCACTATTCGAATAGCAAGTACACCTTAGCTTCCGGGGTGCTAAGGAACCGTTACAAAGCGTTTTCAAAGCTCACGCTTAAACTTTCACAAATCCTCACAACCTAGAGGATTTCTTCTACTCTCACAAGTAGGACCAAGTGTTTTCCCAACACTCAACAAGTGTTCAAACAACACTCAAAATTTATACAAAGAATGAGTACATAGGTGAATAGCTCTCTTAGCCAAATAACCCAATGAAAAGCTCAAATCCTATGGAATGACTCTCTAAGCCAAATCAGCAAGTATAAAGCTCAATAAGATGCAATAAGATGAGATTAATGAAGGAAACCTAAAGTTTTGCAGGTGGAAGCACAACCTCTCTCAGTAGGTGTTGTTTTCCCTCTTCTTCAACAAGCTTTCTCTCTCTAGAAGTTAGGGCAAGATTGATTGCAAGTGTGTTGTTCCTTCTTCAAGAAATCTCTCTCTTCCTTTGAAGGCTTGGTTGTCAATGATGAGCAAGAGGATGAGATTTGACAATAAGAGCTTCGGACTTGAAGAGATCAGCAAATGGATTTTCTTTGGCTTTTTGGCTTTTTCTCTCTCTAGATATTGCGATTTTGATCGAGCTTGGTATTCTCTCTCTCCATCTCCTTCTTCTTATAGCTTCTAGGTCTTCAACGGTCATTAAGGTCTTTTTGGAAAGATTGAGTGTCGTTGGAGGACATTTGAGACAATTTTGAATCAATTTGAACGATCTGGCGTCATTCCAGAATTTCTGCAAATTCGTGGTATGTGTCAACACATAGGTATGTGCTGACACATAGAAAATTTTTTCTGAAAATTTTGTCTCGGGTGTTAGTGCAATGTGTCGACACCATGTCCCTATGTGTCGACACCATGTCCTGTATGTGTCCACCCATGTTCTGTATGTGTCAACACCATGTATTCAGCATTCTGGAGTTAGTGCGATGTGTCGACACCATGTCCAGTATGTGTCGACACATATAACTACTGGAGAGAAAAACAGCAACTTCAAAGTGTCCAATCCATTTCAACTTTCTTTAAACACCTACAATAAGAAAAATTGATCTTATCAACTTATGTAATGGTGTTCACGTGCACTTAAAATTTAAAAAAATAACCTCAATCTTTGAAATATACTTTAGAAATTTTGGATTGTCAAGATAAATTCAAGAATCTTCAAAGCACTTAGAAACATTTTTGTGAGATAACCTCATCCTTTGAAATATGACTTAGAAAATAGTGGATTGACAATGTAAAATCTAAAGTCTTCAAAACTTAGAAACTTTTGTTATCATCAAAATCAATTATGGATTGTTTACAAAACAACCTTGGGCTAACAGTATTCATGTCTCATGTTAATGCCCATACGTATCACGAAACATATCATTCATGATATGCAACACCTTAACCATACTTGAATCTCAAACATCCCTTTCTAAAGAACAAATTAAGTATGCATGTTTTATATCAATACCCATACATATCATACATGATATGCAATACCTTAACCTTTTATCTCAAAAATCAAAGAAACATTTTCAAAGATTATTCAAAAGAAAGTGTTGTGAAGGAAAAACAACACCATGGTTTCTCGGTTAAAAACCCGCTTAATCACCAAGTAGAAAAAAACTAATTTTGACATAATCAAAGACAAATGGTTTTGAAAACATGAAGAAGATTTTCAAAAGAATATGTTCAAGCTTTGAAAAATAGATTTTGGAAAGAATTTTGAAAAGAAACAGATCAAAGTTTGAAAAACAACTTCAAAAGGAATTGAACTTTAAAAATGATACTATTTTGAAAAGACGAGTTTGTTCTTTATCAAGAACACGAAGAACATTAAGAACAACAAGAACATGAAGAATGGAAATAATAGAAAGAACACAGACAATATCAATAGATGTTATTATTGTTTTGAAAAACACAAGACATTCACATAATTCTCTTGAAAAGTTTTGAATCGAAAGTAAAGACAGCCAACTAAACTTTAACTCTAGTTGGCCAAACTGCTCCTATGATCTTCTTTGTTTTTATTCTTCCTTTTCTACTCGAATTCCCTCTTGCTTCCTCTAGCCTTTCCTCTTCTTCACTACTCAGTTTCTCTCTCTGTGAAAGCTCTACGATTTCACTAAAATGGTGAGATTTTCTAATGGTCGGGCCTCTATTTATAGGCTTCCAAGACTTACTTGCTAAGTTTCGTCAATTATTCAAATGATTCTCCTTTCATCTTTATCCACAATTTCATCTCTATCCATAACTCCATAAATCGACCTACTAGCTTCTGAAAAATAGAAAGTCTCCAAAATTGAACCAAAAACTCGTGTAATAACTCCCAACATATTTGTAGAATAAAAATCATGTGGTTCAGTTTTCGATGAAAATCCGTCCTACTAGCTTAAAAAATTAATTGATACAATACGTACTCTTGAACATCCTGAATAAAAACTCAGTTACTTGCGAACTCCTAATCTCACTTAATCAGGTTCTAATCAAGGTTTTAACACTAATACATCAAGTACTAATTAACTAAAAATAAGCATTAAATCAATATACTTGTTCACTAATTATCCCTTAATGCACTACTAAACTCAAACTTGATTTCACAGAAAAATATGTTATGCTAAACAAAAGCTCGGGGTATGATATACTCCCCTACTTAGAAACAATTTCGTCCTCAAAATTTAAACATAACACAATAAACATGTCAGTTAGTCAAACAACTGTAAATACTTTCACGCATGTCTCCCTTTAACTCCCACGATGCTTCAGTCATATCATGACTCTGCCATAACTTTACTAAGGAAATTTTGTTATACAACTCTTGCTCTTTTCTATCTAATCTTTACACAAGATGCTCCTGAGAAGTTAAATTATTTTCTATTTGTAAGAGTGTATAATCTATCACATGAGAAGGATCTAGAACATATTTCCTCAGCATAGAGATGTGAAAAGTATCATGTACTCCTTCCAATACTGGGGTAAGTCAAACTGATAAGCTGAATGGTCCAACATATCGAGGACTTAACTTGCCTTTCTTTTCAAATCTTCTAACTCCTTTCATGAATACTTTATCTTTTTCTTAAAATTCTAACAGTCATCTATGATTATCAACATAACTCTTCTGTCCACTTTGATCTATCTTCAAACCTTCTTTGATCAATTCTATCTTTTCACAAGTCTTTTGTACAATTTCAGATCCTATCATCAACAATACAATCAACAATTAATCTCCATAATCCTTCTAAATCTCCAATGAACCATTACATCAAAATTGATCTAAAAACTCCTGAAAACCCTATCCATTAAATATATAAAAAGGTTTCTGATGCAATAATCAATCCTAATGGCATCAATAAGGATTCATAATAGCAATATCTAGTGCAGAATAACTTCTTAGATGTATTTCTTTTCTAACTCCAAAGATCGCACCCCGAACATAGATAAACATTAGTAAATATCTGAGCCCATTACCGTCGATAAACAAATCATTCATAGGGAGCAGTATAGACCTCCAATAAATTCCTCGATTCCTTGCTCATGCACTATTTTATCTTTTAGAAACTTCAATCACAAGTACAGATCAAATCTATCATAGCCTAATCAAACCTCAATGATACCACAGATCAAATCTGTCATTGCTTAATCAAACCTCAATGAGACCACGGATCAAAATCTATCATAGCTTCATCAAACCTCAATAACAATAACTTCATCACCTCATATTTTCAGATCTAAGATCCAAGCTCAACAATATCAATCCCTAAACTAATCAGAATCTTTTATCTTCAAAACAACCTCCAAAAGTTTTAATTTCCTAAGCCTCAATGGAATCAAGATCAAGACCTTCATTTAGATCGGATTTAAGCCTAATCCTTTAACTTTGATTTAACATTAGTACCTATTAATCTTCAATCACAATCTTTTATCAATTCTAACTATCTCCTCGTACTCATATATTTCATATCCTAAAAAGGGCATCTATCCTTGAAATTAACCTATAACGAATTTCCTGTAATATCAAGCCTAAGAGACTAAGAATATCAAAACCCATTAACTATCATTAGACAATTGATCATCACCTATACGTTACTAGGGTCCACCAATCCATTGCAAGGATCACATAAAAATTTCTCATATCCAAGATAATCAAATCTACAGATAATCTTTGTACAACGAATCTCCTGTAATATCAAGCCTAAAAGACTAAGAATATCGTCATTGGACAATTCTTAATCTTCCTTGTACACATATTACTTATCTGCAATGGAGTTAACACATCAAGTCTAACAAATAAAGGTTCTACCAATAACCCAAGTCTATTGACACAATTATACAAAATAAAGGAATGCATAGCAACTATATCATTTACTACTCCACAATAGAGGGAAAAATACATGTAATCATGTTCTCATCCTACTATGCTTCTTCCATAGATAAAACAAACACTCTAGCTGGTTTAGTTCCCCTCTGGTGACTACCAGAGTTTCCTTTCATTGATTATCAGGGTTAGTAACTTGATTACGACGCACATTTTGAGAGTCCTTGTCTCATTTGACAATTCCGAGCACCTTTCCATAAAAAAACAAGTTATCCCTGCAACACTTGGACCATTTCTTCTATCCCTTTGTCCGTTGCTTCTATTTCCAAAATTGTTTGCTCTCTTCTCTGGTGACTTTGCTTCAGAATTATTTCCTTGGAAAGATCGTTTCTGACTCTGTTCACAAAGAATAACACTATCCTACAAAGTTTGTTCCACAATCGAGGATCTATCCACTAGAAGCTAAAAAATCTTAAACTTATGGCAATAGACTCTATACTTAATACGAGACTATAGTATATGCCTGAGCTTTGGCGTCTCTAATTATTTCAAGAAAATAACGATCTAGAAATTCCTTCTTAAATTGCTCCCAAGTCCACTCGATTTCCAAGAGTTCCTTCTTGGCTTGCCACCACCATTTGGCTTATCCTTTTAGTTGATATGTGGCAAATTGTATCACTTGATCATTAGTACAATCTAAAACCTATAATAGCTCCTTTATGTTCAAAAGCCAATTCTCAGCCACTAAGGGTTCCCTACCTCCTTCATAACTAGGGGGATGGTGCTTGGCAAACTTATCAAATGAACTTCCTTTATGAACAATTTCAACTCTCTTGCTACATCTATATTCCAATTGTTTGCCATTCTCTCCAAAGATGCAAGTGTATCTTAAAGATAAAAAATCATAAGGCAATATACATAATGTCATACTACTCCTATGTACGTTATGGTGCTTACCTAGCACCCACATTTTCATTAGATTTTGCTAACTATCCTTGTTGTCCTAAACCTCAGCTTTGATACCATCTGTAATAGCCCAGACTGTGAAGACATCTAGTGTACAGTAGTCACTCTTCACAATATACGTTAAGTATGCATGTCTTATGTCAACGCCCATACATATCATTCATGATATGCAACACCTTAACCATACTTGAACCTCAAACATCTCTTTCCAAAAAATAAGTTAAGTATGCATGTCTCATGTCAATGCCCACACATATAATACATGATATGCAACACCTTAACCTTTTCTCTTGGAAATCAAAGAAACATTATCAAACACTATTCAAAAGTAAGTGTTGTCAAGAAAAAAAACACCTTGGTTGCTCGTTTAAAAACCGACTTAATCACCACATAGAAAAAACAAATTTTGACATAATCAAAGACAAATAGTTTTGAAAACATGCAGAAGCTTTCAAAAGAATATGTTCAAGCTTTGAAAAAGAAATTTTGGAAAGAATTTTGAAAAGAAACGGATCAAAGTTTGAAAAACAACTTCAAAAAGAAATGAACTTTACAAATGATACTATTTTGAAAAGACGAGCATGTTCTTCGTCAAGAACACAAAGAACAACAAGAACATGTAGAATAGGAAGAATAGAAAGAATGCAAGCAATATCAATAGATGCTAGAATAGTTTTGAAAAACACAAGAGATTCACATGATTCTCTTGAAAAGTTTTGAATCGAAATCAAAGATAACCAACTAAAATTTACCTCTAGTGTAGCCGAACTCCTCCTATGATCTATGTTTTGATTCTTCCTTCTCTACTCGAATTCCCTATTGCTTCCTCTAGCCTTTCCTCTTCTTCATTACTCGGTTTCTCTCTGTGAAAGCTCTACGATTTCACTCAAATGGTGAGATTTTCGAATGGACGGCCCCTATTTATAAGCTTCCTAGACTAAGTTCCTAAGTTTCGTCAATTATCCAAATCATTATCTTTTCATCTTTATCCACAAGTCATCTCTATCCACAATTTCATCTCTATCCATAATTGAATCATAAACTCGTGAATGAACTCCCGATATATTAGTAGAATAAAAATCATGTGGTTCAGTTTTCGATAAAAACTCGTCCTACTAGCTTAAAAAATTAAATTGATCCAATACGTACTCTTGAATATCCTGAATAAAAACTCAATTATGTGTGAACTCCAAATCTTACTTAATCAGGTCCTAATCAAGGTTTTAAGACAAATACATCAAGTACTAATTAATCTCCAAATCAGCACTAAATCAATATACATATTCACTAATTATCCCCTAATGCACTACTAAACCCAAACTTGATATCACAGGAAAAATATGTTATGCTAAACAAAAGCTTGAGGTATGACACCAACTTCTTCCGAAAAGTAATCTAATTAATATACTTTAGTCCAAACAATATTTTATCTCATAAAAATATCATTTTCGTCTGTTGTTCAGGTTTTTTTGGAACCTGTAAAGGGATTGGGAAACAATTAATTTTAGCTCCAATTAGGTTAACAAAAGTCGTCATCTCATAACTTCTTTGATTACTATTTAACAATGTCTAATTCTATTAAATAGACAATGTTGCACTCCAAGATTAATTATAATTTACTCGAAGCAATTATCCCTATTTTTGTTTAGTAGCTTTTGATGTCCTATGAATTATCCATAGAAAAATAAAGTTGCTCTATACTATCACTTTATTGTTTATAGGGTTAAATACACTTCACATATTAATCCATTATTTTTGTCACACTGTTTTAACCAAATATTAATTTCAAAGACCTTGCACCCTCGCTTAAAAATTTTGGTTAATTTCGATGAAAAATTATTTTTTGACGTGCAAAATGTCATTTTTATCTCCATAATTTTTTTTTGGTAGTGACCATTTTATGAGGGTAAAATCTTAATTTTAGAAACCAAAAAAGAAATTTCCGTCCAAGCCAACCAAAATAAAGTGTTTGAAATCAATAATTGTCGGGACACAAAGTAAAAATATTAATAGGTAGGGGTGCAAAGTGTCAAAACCCCCAAAGTTAGATGGTGCAAAGTGTATTTATCCCTTGTTTATATATCTTATCCTTGTGTTCCCCAATTTAATTACACATTTATTCACAAACAGAAAATCATATTTCTATTTTATTTCATTAACTCTTACTGAAATATACTGTCTAGAGACACCGACTAATTGATCCATTACATTACATATTCCTTATCTAAGCAAATGTTCTCTACCTCATTTCATGTGGCCACACAATGTACATCATGTATATTGGCCAATCAAGAGTCTCACCTCTAAATACATCAAAGTGATCTACACTACCTAAGTGAGTCCACACTACTATCAGGATATGAAGTCAGAGCCAAACAGAATGTGTGAGGACTCATTTATTCATTCAATGGGTAATTCATGTCTCTAGAAGAAATTACATGTTCCTTATCTAAGCAAATGTTCCCTACCCAAGTTCATGTGACCACACAATGTACATCAAGTATATTGGCCAATCAAGAGTCTCACCTCTGAATACATGAGAGTGATCTACACTACTTGAGTAAGTCCACACTACTATGATAGGCTTGTCACGTGCTTCCTTGATCCAAGTGTTGAAAGTTTCAGGAAGATTATTCAGGAGGGTTGGATTTATCTCACTCAGATATTTGTTGACATGAGGAAAAATAAGTTTGATGTGGGCAATTTGAGCTTCAAACGCAGTGCAATTGGCAGATGTAGCTTTTCATAGGGCGTCTTTTACTACCTTACTCTTGTGCCCAACAATCTTAAGATATGCATGAAGATGGCGAAGACAAAATCTAGGCTCAACTTCTAGAACTTCATGCTCGAAAGTAAGACCCAATCCTTGCATTACAAATAACATAAGTACGTGAAATAATAATTACTATTAAAATAAACATAACAATAGTGAACGATGAATAACTTTTGTTTAATGCTCCTGAAAATCCACCCTTGAACTTCCACCGGTCCAATATCATCCAATAATTGGCTGATGAACAAATTTCATCAATCTCGGGTCATGCCCCGACCACTACAAATGTGATTGGGAACATGTCGTCATTCTTATCTTTCTCAATAACGCATAACAGTTGTCCTCCAAACTAACCCTTCAAGTGGCTTCCATCAACATTGATGTTGGGTTTACAATACATTAGCCCAGACTTGAATGATACAAGGTAGATATAGAACCTCTTGAAGTGTTCCTTAGTCTTGAGAAGGGTTACAGTGTTGCCCGCATTTCATTTCTGAAAGGCCAGCCCATACAGACAAACATATTTGAATTGTTCAGCTTGATTTGCATGGACTTTTTTTTGAATGCTGAACTAGGCGATTTTAGACTCAATGCAGTACACCCGAACCTAAAGGGGGGTGAATAGATTCTTTTTCCATCTTTAACTTTGTTGCACACTTCACAAGAGTATTTGCACGAACAACAACCTAAAATTTTTATCATGATTAATATGTATGTGGAATCAAGTAAATCTATGACGCAATTAGACTTTTGATCAAGACTTCAAGATATTCAAGAAAACTATCTTTTAACTATAGACAATAATGGACAATTTTATATTCAATCTAAAATCAACAACATTAACAATGTAAATCAACAACAATCATAACACAATGAACACACGGATTGGTTACACTTCAAGAGGAAAAACTCTACAAGCTTTGTGGCCGGGAAAGGTTTCCACTAGTAATGAGAACTCGAAGTTACACGGTGATCCGTTAGACATACACAAATCCTCATGCTACCCTAAGACACCGAACTTCTTACCGAAATCTTGAGTCTGGTTCAGCAAACCTTGCTGGGACTGAGACCTGGTCTCATCCATTCTTCATCTCTACCATCTTCACCACTGATCTTGTACGCTGATCTGAAACTTCACTCCCACTGCTACCAGATCAAAGTCACACAAAGCATCTTAGGAACCAGAACTTTGGTACACCCTAAGATCTAAGCAGGTAAACTTTGCGTATGATCAGCAACCCTGAAGAAACTAAAGGAACGGTACAGTATTTTTAGTATACTTTAGTTCTTACAGAGTAAACTAAGAAACAACAACAAAGAGTCTTGGAGAAGATGATCTATGGAAGCTTTTCTCTCAAATACTATATGAACGGTATTTTTTGGTTTCTTGGTATATTTGGAAAAATGGGAGGAAAGAATTTTTGCATCCTAGGATATTTAGGTGAGAAACACGAAGATAGTTAACTTTGAGGCGCTCTAAAAACAGTTAGAGGCATTCGGGTTTAGCTTATGCAATTCTTGGTAAACTTTAGGCAAACGCCCGACAAATTGTGCTAACATTAAAATACTCATCACTCCAGCTTCACATTGTCAAATCGTAGATAAACGCTCATCATACTACAGATGTTCTAGATACACTCATGCGTTGTTAAGACATTTGAACTATGCAGTGCTTTAACACTTGAATCTTCAGAAATATGACACAATTACAAACATGAAGTTATATACCAACTAAATACATTTACAAATGTCTTTCTTTTAGCCCTATAGCAGCGATGCAAGGGCACTTCACAATTAAAGTCCCCCTGAACCTGACCCTGAAGTGCAGAAACAAGCCAGCTCAGATGATCTCTGAAATTTGGCAAATATTGTTGGGCCAAGAACTCAACGTCGCATTTTCTGTTTATGTAGTGAGCATTGTATGTGCTTGATCTAGAACCCATCCCGGTCTTTCATCTTCGAAACAAAGATGTTCCAATCGTATGGCTCCTCTCTACATATGACTTGCACCCGGATCTTATCATTGTGCATGTGAAGTTGAAATGTTTCTACACTGCATTTCACCTCAGAGCCTTCCTTACTAATTGTATATTGGGAAACATAAGCCCACACTGCAAATTAACATCACCATTAATATCATCCTCATTAAACTCAAGATATCTTCTTCTATGTGGGGCTACATCACTATCGGACCTGTCCAAGCTATGTAAGTCATTCTCGTCCCAGTACTCAAAAGTTACATCACCATCATCGTCTCCCGTTGAAGGGCCTAGGAAAGCCCTAAACTAGTTAACATTTGCCCCATTATCTTGCTCGACACCCTTTGGACTATTTACATCATCAAACAAAGTAGATTTTCTTCATCATCCTTAGTAAATTCCTCAAGGTCAGTGCCGTAGTCAGGCCTTTTATCCTCCTCATCAAATTGATCAACTAGATTACCAATCTAAACACCTATATGTGGCCTACAACGTCTCCCACCCCAATATCCCTTCCTCTGTTTACTAGCATGCTATGAAAGCTTCACATCTTTTTCAAATACAACCTCGCCATCCACCCTGACACCATCGTCATCCCCCATATCGTCTGGCTTAACAATCTCAACAACATTCACATCATGCACGATAAATATATTCAGCACCTTTCAACTTTCACTGTGTGCCAATATGCTTTTCTGATATGCAACTAAGTCAGAGATCTATTTGTCTTCTACATAATTTTTGCCCTGAGCAATATGCTTTTCTGATATGCAACTAGATTTTTCATGATTCATCCATGTACAAGAGTCTAATATTTTACAGGTCAATCATACTTATGATGAGTTGTTTATTCCAAATTAAGGGTGCATCATATAGGACAACAACCAACAATGTCCATTCTAAGTCAAAGGATGGATAATGTCAATATTGGGACTACAACCACATATATTTGTCTCAATTACTTCTCTACATCTAAACCACATTTATTTGTCTCCCTCTGACATAAAGCATGACCCACATTCTTTATCACATGAGTGTCATTCTTTATTCAAGTGTGAAAACTTAAAGCAGAATATTAAACCATAAACTAACAAAACACACAGCGAGATACTCGAATAAACATCACGGAACCACAACAGCACTGACAACAACAACACTGTCTCACACTAAAAAAAACATCAAGGAAGGATGAGAAAAACGTCGTAAAACCCATAAAAGGACATCGGATGGGATCACCACAAAGTCGTGATTTTCCAAAGAAGTAGAAAGATGTAATTTTTTGGGAACCCATAAAAGGAAAACTCAATCTAAGGCATAAAATGAAAAGAGTCACTCTATACCTTTCTCCATTGATGCATTTGTCACGCCCCAAACGCAATCCCGCGTAGACAGTGACAGTCGCGAGCAATCCCGAGGGAAAGCCCCAGCGAGCTTAACCATACATACAGCGGAATAGAATCGAGAGAGAGACGGGCCAAAATTCATCATGACTAATCTTACATATTATGTTTCAAGGAAGTAGTAGCTTAATTACATAACACATGAAATTTCATAACCTAAGTGACAGACCACAACGGTCAACAGTCGCCACAACAAAATACATAACGTCTTCTTTCTCAAGACAGATAGTCTTCCTGACTTCCTTCACCTAAAACATCTGGAATGATACATTTAAACAACTATGAGTCGAAAGACTCAGTAAGGGAAAACTTAAACTTAAAAACATGAGTTTATGACTTGAATATGTATATCGTGAATAAACATAAGTCTTGATGCACATGCATGCTACATGGTTGCATATGTACATGTCCTTGTTCTTGAAAATGTATGCTTGCACTTGTACAATCTTAATCTTGAAAAACATGCTCTTGAATTTCAATGACACATGGTCCTTGGAAAGTATTTTCTTCTTGACGTGTGGGTTACATACGCTCCATTTAACTCCTGAAGTCAAGGTTGTACGTTCCCATCGGAACCGTCTCCCTTTCCCTTGGGGACATTTCATTTGGTCGAGCTAGCCCACCTTCTCGCATTCGTCCTTCAGTGGCTAGACACGACCCTTGGAGGTCCACACCTTCTCGCATTCGTCCTTCAGTGTGGTTGCACTTACCTCTAGGGTTCACCCATCCTTCTCGCATTCGTCCTTCGGTATGAGTGTCATTCTTGTTGGAACGGTATCGACCAGAGCCCTTAACTTAATTTGACTTATCATAAAACTTTTCATACATCATTGCATAAAACTTCTTTTAGAAAATAATGCAATGCTCGTGTCATGACATGCTTGCTTATGATGTCATGCTTGCTCATGAAAAACCATGCTGTATATCATTCCAGTTTTGTAAAAATGTAAGTTTATACTTACTCCACTTACCTTGGTATGAAGTTCGCCTACAAGCGATTCAAATACCTCACTTAGATGCTTAAGAATTTAATCACATAGACATTCAAAGAAATACTTATAATTGTTTCGGTTTTCCAAAAGTATGTATCTTTGAAAATACGATTTTGTTTACAAAATGTTACTTTAATAAACTCTCATAAAACACTTGAAGAAAAGCAATCAACATTACATAATAGAATCCTAAGCCCAAAACAGCAACTAATAATGTCTCTAACTCAATTTCCTTGCTCTAAACTTTACCAAACCTAATGTCCATCAAACTCCACCACCTTAACCTCATTTTTCCTCTTATAGACTTGCTGATCTACTCCACTTCACTGATATACTCTTGACTAATCATGGTCATTTTACCTTGTTTACCTTCAATTCTCTTAATCATTACAATTCACATTAATTCCTTAAGTTTAGGCCACTGACCGAAGCCCTAATTAACATAATTACATGGCTTATTTCCAATTATTTTCATATCTTATTCAAGACTCCAAACAGCAAGCTATTTAGTGTTTTAATTAAAAGTTGACATTTTCTTTATTTCATGCATTAAGGCCATTCTTTGTTAACTCACTAATTCATCTATTCCAACCCTAATTATGGCTAACACATGGTTATTTTCTCTATTTTCCATCCAACCCGTGACACTTTTCTTAACATTAGATGCTTAGGTTATATATTTCACAATAGAACTTTCTTTTAGCACCTACATCTATTCGGCTAACATATGCAATGACTAATGCAAATCTCAAAGTGATGCATGCTAAAATTTTCACCATTGTTTACACCTTAAGCCTTTCTTTACACCATTAATGAAACTTAAGCCTTGGCCTTAATAGTGATCTCTAATTGCATGCAAGATTGAACCCAACCTTAACATCAAACATAGGGTTTTGCGAAATGGGTGGAGTGAAATGAAGTGAAATTTTGAAAAGCAATGCACCTAGCCTAGATCATGAGAGCAGGGGGAAAAAGGTAAGTTTCTTGTTTATTTCGTCCATGCACATCGGCTGCATGGGAGGCAGCCAATCACTTGCTTTAGTTTATTTTTATTTTGATTTTTCTTATGGTTCACATGTTTTCCTTTTGTCTCTCTTCTTACCTTACTTTCACGTGAGTCTCCTTGTTGGCTTTCACGTGAACCACCCAAAAGCTAATTCAATTTCCTCTTTGCCTTTCACTTAAATTCCTCTCTTGTCTTTGATTTCTACTTTTCATTTTATCTATCTTTTATCACATGGTTTATTTTATAGGCACATTAACCTATCTCCACTATAAGCACATTAGCTTATTACCATAACAAGTATATCAACTTTTCTCTATTATAAATACTCTAACTTATCTCCATTATAAACACATTAGCTTATCTCTATTACAAGCACACTAACTTATTTCCATTATAAGCACACTAACTTATCTTTTAGTTCTTTATCAAGCTATCCTATAAACCTACCAACTTATCACTTAATTCTTCTAATGATGTTTAAGACTACCTAATGGAGATTAAGGTTACCTAATCAAGGACACAAAATAATTTATACGCTC
Source organism: Myrica gale (assembly GCA_963930655.1). Classification (NCBI taxonomy): domain Eukaryota; kingdom Viridiplantae; phylum Streptophyta; class Magnoliopsida; order Fagales; family Myricaceae; genus Myrica; species Myrica gale. The sequence continues at coordinate 7,759,865 of OZ005619.1, read as the reverse complement.
AACATAAAATTTCATAACTATAGATTATTTTGTAGTAAATTTTACTTAGAGAATTTCGGCAATAATAAGACATAAAATTCTCTTCATATATTTTTGGTATTACTTTCATAAATCATGGTAGCATAATAATAAGCAAATGGAAAAAATAACTCATAAAAGAAATCTACCTTGAAAAATTCGGCTCTTAGGAAAATAATAAAATTGCACCAATAAAATTTCACAATGATAATAAAACGAAATACCATAAGTATTAAAGTTAAGTCATACATTGACAAAAAATATGGCCCCTTGAGTTAAATAAAAAATTAATACATAGAAAAATAGCAAAAATGAAATACGGGGTCTCACAGCATTGATACTCAGATAAATATTGCAAGTGCAGTGTGGTTTGTGTGTGTGTTTTAAAAAAACGAAATTCCCTATTTTTAAGACAATTGCTTTATTAAACGGATGAGTACTGCGAAAGCCCATACCACCAACTAATCCTATGCTTTTGGTGTGAAGTTTTGAGTTTTGTCTTTACTAGATCACCAGAAAAATTTTTGAGTAATGAATCAATGGAGTAGCTATTAAACGATTAGATTGAATATTTAATTAATAGGATCTTTGAATCATCATGTTCTTCACGATTCTTAAATATAATAAATGCGTACTTGAGTCCATCGTTTTTGTTTTTGTTGAGAGTATGATCACCCTAACAATGTTTCTTTGAGAGTGTCTCTCGATGGTCAGAAACTACTGTTATGTTATAGGTGTGAACTCTATCTTCTCTCATTTCTATTTATAGACTTCCTAACCACCGAGGATCTCTTAGGACTAATTAATCCATGTTAACACATATTAACTTAAACTTTCATTTAAGACAAGTATTTGAAATTCAAGGATTAAGGCAATCTAAAAGAGGGGTGCGTTAGGTTTTAAAAACTTTTCAAAAAACCTTGTAAAAAATCCAAAATCTTAACCAAGCAAGAAATAAGTAAAGAGATAGCAAACACTTGAATTTTTTAGGTGGTTCGACAAGTTAAAAGATTCTATTCCAAGAGATTTTCTTCTAGAAGGTGATAGGTAGCAGTAAGGATGGTATAAAACTAATTTAACGGTTAAAATATAAACACCTCATTTAACGTGCAGAAAGAAGTTTGACTTGGCTTGGTTTGGTTATGGCTAAAAGCCTAGCCATTTCTTTGTTCACTCTTTTAAACAATACATCCCTCATTTCCTCCCCTAACACGACTCCATTTTTTCCTCTTCCCCTTTTTCTTCTCTCGGATTTTCTTCTCCATCTGCTGCTCTATCACTGGAGAAAGAGCAAACAAAACCTTGTGCCTTGAGACAGAGCAAACAAAACAGACAACTTTTTGCAATCGACTCAAGGTTCCCGCTACTCTGTCAGTATTGTTCCCTATTGCACGTGTCTTAAAACTTCAAACTATTAACGTTGCACTATGTGTTGATGATGATGGATTTGGACCAGTTTAAACACTAGTCTCTTTTTTGCATTTGTAATTTTTTCAGCATTTATTAGGTTTTCTTAAGTTTAGTTTTTATGTCGGACTTTAGATTTAGAGTGTGATGCCATTTGAATTTTCTTTTTGTTTAAGCGGTGCTCTCTTTTCATTTGAATTTTATTTTCATAAGTGTTGGAGTCAAATATTTAAACTATAATTTTGGTTTCCCTTATATTTCTCAATTGAGTCATCTTTTTTTTTTTTGTAAATTCTGGTGTTATGTCCATATAATAAGTTTTGAGTGTTTGGCTTTCATTTAAACTGCAATGTAATATATATAAGTACTATGTTATTATCAATAGAAACAAAAAATAATTCTTTTATTATTTTTTTTTGTAGTGATATTTGTGTCTTTTCCTGACTAGGGTATTGAATTTAAAAAGGTTGATAAATGGCAAAACTACACAATTTTAACCCGAATATATATAGGCGGGATCTAGTAGTACCTCATACCTATAAGGTTTTTCAATTTCTTTGCCTTCTTTGTGGCCACACTCAAATAGATTTCTATTTGTTTCATTTGTATGGTTGGATTGTGCAGTTGAAATGATTCGAGCATACAACAAAAATATTGTAAATATTTCGTCCTTAGAATTTAGAGATGACGAGCACGCTTATGATTATTACAATTGTTAAGCAATCAGCATTGGATTTAGCATCCATAGGCAGAGTGGGTTCAAGAACAAAGAAAAGGGGTATTGTACAATCCAAACATTGGTATGCAGTAAACATGGATCAAGAAAAGAGAACAAACTGGAAATTCCTTTAAAGAAATAATGACGAAATACTAGATGTCGGTGTCTTCCAAGTTTCGCCACTCAACGACAGTTAAATGAGAAGTATTACCCATTTGATTGGTATGCACATCACAACAATGAATTACAACGTCTCTGTAAGTCCAAGTGACAACCCAAGAGAAGAGGTGAATTGATTTGTGATAAAAATTAAAACTTTTTAAAAGATAAGCAAAGATTGATATTCAAAAAGTGTACAGCACAAAGAAATCACAAATATGAGACAAATAAAGGAGAGTATGGTATAGAGAGATGATACTGATATTTTTAGGTGGTTTGGCCAAGGCTTGTCTATGTCCACCCCAAAGCTAGTTTTGTCTTTGGGCTTTCTCCACTATTCACCAATAGTAATCACACCTTAGCTTTTGAGTGCTAAGTAACTGATGAGTGTACGGATGTGTTCTCTAGATACCCTATTATTGGACTAAAGTGCTAAAATGTGAATAGAAGTAATTGGAATTAATGTGTATTCTTGAGTTGAGTTTCTATTTACTTTGGGACACTCCTAAGCAGATTTTTATGTTTAATTTCAGAGTTTATAAAAGAGAAAGTCAAAGCCCAATCAAATTCAGAAGGAAGACTCTCATGGGGTTGAGATCAATTTGGATGAAGAGAAAAAAAAAAGAAAAAAATATCACAAAAGGAAACTACAAGAAGTCCAAATCCGAAATTTGCTAGGAGACAGCCTGGACATAGTTTCGTATTTTGGTCGTAACTTTCAACTCCAATATCGGATGGACACGATTCTTGGTCCATTGGAAAGACAGTTTACGGGGCTATAATTTCGTGTGCGATAGGATTTCTTTAATTCGGAAGTTTACGGTGTCAAAAGTGGGATGCAATCCCAGCTCCAAACCAGAGGATATTATTTTAGCCCTTTCTTTTATTCCGTTTTTAGGGTTTCGTTTTGTGACATATATAAGCAAAACTTTTTATTGTAAAACAGGCAGCAGACTTGAGACTAGAGGTTTTTCTTTAGAATTTTTTTTCCTTTCATCTTATTATGGAGAACTAAATCCTCAAGTGGGGCTAGGGATGAACTTGCACACTAGACGGTATTTTCAATTCATTCTTAATTTATGTATTTGATTTTCAATTACTAAGACTCTTTTGTTTTATCATTCTCAATTCATTCTTGATGTTTTCTTCTCCGAATAATCATAGAATTTATTCTGTTTATGGATTCAGTCATGCTTTTTCTATGGAATGGTTTAGTTCTTTGATTATGTTTGGATCAATTATTTATCTATATTGATTTATTTCTTTGCTGCAATATCACTCCCTGAGTATATTGTCGTCGTTGGGTTCTCTCAATAGGGATAATAATTCACGTATTCTAAAAGTGGTGCATGATTGTTCAAATGATACATTTGGTTTAATTTTGGTTTATAAATCTATACCTTCCGATTGGGAATTTTGGGAATTGAGTTCCCAATTGAGTTATTCACTGAATTAAGAGTAATTAAAATACCGGAGTTGTGCAAGGGATTCCCGACGCTCTACTGTTCGTTAAACTTGAGTACTTTTTCCGTTAGTCACTCTACTTCACTTTTATTTGCATATAAAATTGATCTTCGTTCTTCATTGATCATTTAATATTTTTCTTTAGTTTCTTTGTTCCTTTTGCTATTCTTTTAAGTTGTCTCTCTGTGGAATCGACAACCCAAAGTTGTGCTACAACTACCGCATTATTCTTTGGGCGTAATCAAATTTTGGCGCCGTTGCCGGGGAGACAATAGAAGAATTGCTAGACAGTTTTTTGTCTTTTCAGTAGCTTGTAAAGGCGGTAACTTCGTTCCCTCTTTCAACTTGCTGCATCGTTTTATTTTTATTTTTGTAGTTTTATTTTGGCTTGCGTTTTTCTTTATCTTGCATGCACAGGTATAGAGACGCCTTGGGTCGGTTTGCTTGTAGACCTGAGTCTGAGTCTGATTTTTCTAATCATTTGTTTGATACTTCTTCTAATTCTGAGGAAATGAGTGAACACGGAGATCAACCCACTAGGACCCTTCAGGATTACCCCCACCCTATACGCACAGCTACACCATCATGCATCATGTTTCCAGCTAATACCCGTCAAATGGAATTTAAAACAGGGATGATACAGTTACTCCCAACTTTTCATGGCTTGGAAAATGAAAATCCATATGTGCACATTAGGGAGTTTGAGGAAGTAGTTGCGACTTTTCATAGTCAAAATGTAACCGATGATGTTGTGAGACTTAAGTTCTTTCCTTTCTCTTTGAAGGATAGAGCTAAGAGTTGGCTATACTCGCTGAGACCACGATTTATTGGAACATGGAATGAGATGACTCATGCATTTTTTCATAAGTATTTTCCGGATCATAAAACCAATGCTTTAAAAAGGCAAATCTCCACTTTTGCACAAAAGGATAGTGAGACTTTGTATCAGTCTTGGGAGAGATTTAAGGAGTTGTTGAGTATGTGTCCTCACCATGGGTATGAGAATTGGCGCTTAGTGAGCTATTTTTATGAGGGACTTACACCTAGAGAGCGCCAATTTGTAGAGATGATGTGTAATGGTGAGTTCTTAGAGAAAGATCCTAATGAGGCCATAGAATACCTCAATGAGCTTGCTGAAAAAGCTCACACTTGGACTAGACCTAGTGTTACTGAAAGCACAAATAGGTCACGACCTACAGGAAACCCAAATGGTGGTGGAATTTACCATCTCAGGGAAGAGGATAACCTCAAGGCTAAGGTTGAGATGCTCACTAGGGAGCTAGAGGTGTTAAAGACTAAAGACTTAAAGCCAACACATGTGGCTAATCATGTAGAGTCTTTTGGACCATGTTTTGTGTGTGGCGGGGTAAATCACCTCACCCAACAGTGTCCCACATTTGTTGAGATGAGAGGGATGTATGAGGAACAATGTAATGCCTTAGGTATGTACAAGAAGCCTTTTACACCTTTCTCTGACACCTATAATCCGGGGTGGCGCAATCACCCCAATTTTAGCTGGAAGTCTGAAAATCAGCCGCCTGCACAGCCCCCTAGATCATATCCTACACCATATCATGCACCATCATCTTCTAGGAGTCCTTTAGAAGACACTTTGCATGCATTTATTGAGGCACAGGGTAAGACTAACCAAAAGTTTGAATCTTTGATTACGTAGGTTGTTGAAGAAAACAAGGAGATAAAGAGCCAAGTATCCAAATTGATGAGCTCCTTGAGCATCAATGAGCGAGGTAAGTTCCCTTCTCAAGCTCAATCCGCACCCCATGGTCAACACATGGTGCAAGAGAATTTGAAGGATGTGAATGCCATTGTGACACGAAGTGGTAAGTCATTACACATCCCAACAACGAACGAATCAGAGGATGTGGAAAAGAATCAAGATAATAGTGATGTCGAGCTACCCAAGGAACCTGAGGTGACCAAGAGTCCTGTTAAGGTACCATTCCCTCAAGCTTTAAAATCAAGCAAGCGAACTCTGGATCCTAACAATGAAATCCTAGAGAATCTAAGGCAGGTAAAAATCAATCTTCCTCTTTTACATGTGATTAAACAAGTTCCTACTTATGCAAAAGTTCTCAAGGATTTGTGTACAGTTAAGAGGAAGCATCGTGTGAAGAAGACAGCGTTCCTGATAGAGCAAGTTAGTGCTCTAATTGAGCAGCGGATTCCCCCAAGTACAAGGATCCTGGTTGCCCAACCATTGGATGCAGCATTGGAAATCATGAGTTTGGCCAAGCTTTGCTAGATTTAGGAGCTAGCGTGAATCTGATGCCATATTCTATTTATTTGCAGTTGGGGTTGGGAGAAATCAAACCAACCACTGTGGTATTGCAATTGGCTGACCGTTCAGTCAAAGTACCCCGGGGTGTGGTAGAAGATGTTCTAATTCAAATTGACAAATTTTATTATCCTGTTGATTTCCTAATCCTTGACACTAGCTCTGTTGTTGATACTACCTCTAAAATTCCCTTGATTTTAGGTAGGCCTTTCCTTGCCACTGCTAATGCTCTTATTAATTGCAGGAATGAGCTCATGAAACTATCATTTGGAAACATGACTCTTGAAGTGAATATCTTCCATATAACAAAACAGCCAGAAGATGATGAAGAAGGCCACCAAACATACATGATTGACTCACTCATGGATAGGGGAGTTTCTACAGCCCATGATTTTGATCCCCTTGAGTATTTTCTTATTAATTCTGAGTTTGATTCTATCAGTAATCCATCTGATGTAGTTGACATTTGTGCTATTTTTGATAGAACTCAAGATTATGACACTCGGGTATGGCAACCAAAGTTTGAGGAGTTGCCTGAGAAAGGTGAAAACCAAATTCCTTCAAGTGTGGAAGCACCCAAAGTTGAATTAAAGCCTCTGCCCAAGGGTTTAAAGCATGTTTTCCTTGGTCCAGGTAATACTTTTCTTGTTATTATCTCATCTGAATTGTCTGAGTCTCAGGGTGAGAAATTAATTCGGACCCTAAGTGAGCATAAGTCAGCCTTAGGTTGGAGTATTGCTGATATAAAAGGTGTTAGTCCCCTGGTCTGTTCTCATAAAATTAATTTGGAGGAAGGAACTAACCCTCGTAGAGACCCCCAACGTAGGCTTAATCCCACTATGAAAGAAGTAGTGAAGAATGAAGTGTTGAAATTATTAGATGCAGGAATCATATATTCTATTGCTGATAGTAAATGGGTGAGTCCTACACAAGTTGTTCCTAAAATGTCAGGTGTTACTGTGGTGAAGAATGAACTAGGAGAGTTAGTCCTTACAAAACTTGTGACTGGGTGGCGGATGTGTATTGATTACAGAAAATTGAATGCCGCCACCCGGAAAGACCATTTTCCTCTCCCTTTTGTTGATCAAATTCTTGAGCGTGTGGCTGGTCATCCTTTCTACTATTTTTTGGATGGTTACTCTGGTTATTATCAAATTGAAATCGCATTAGAAGACCAGGATAAAACCACTTTCACTTGTCCTTTTGGCACTTATGCTTTTCGTAGAATGCCATTTGGATTGTGTAATGCACCTGCTACTTTTTAACGTTGCATGATGAGCATTTTTAGTGACATGGTTGAAAATTGCATGGAAGTTTTTATGGATGACTTGACTGTTTTTGGATCTTCTTTTGATGTATGTCTATTGAATTTAGAAAGAGTGTTGACTCGTTGTGAGGAGTAAGAATTAGTTTTGAATTGGGAAAAATGTCATTTTATGGTACCTTCAGGTATTGTCTTAGGGCATATTATTTCTTCTAGGGGGATAGAGGTTGATCAATCTAAGATTGAATTAATCTCTAAGTTGCCTACACCTAGGACAGTAAAGGATGTGAGATCCTTTCTTGGCCATGCGGGCTTCTATAGGAGGTTCATACAGAATTTTTTCACCATATCTAGACCACTATGTGACCTCCTAACTAAAGATGTTGTATTTGAGTGGACACAAGCTTGTCAATGGGCCTTTAAAACGCTAATTGGCAAGCTTACCTCAGCACCCATAATGCAGCCACCTGATTGGACTTTACCATTTGAGATTATGTGTGATGCTAGTGATTTTGCTGTAGGTGCTGTTCTTGGACAACGAAGGGAAGGAAAGCCTTTTGTCATTTACTATGCTAGTAGAACTCTTTTGCTTAAGCATTCATGTGAGTTTTGGAGAGGATTGAGAGCCTACAAATGCAGTAAATTGTGACAAGTGTTCATTGATCTATTGAATTGGGCACTTCTTTTGAGAATATCATTACATGGTTTGTGGTAAGATGATGGATATACTGGGGATATGATGAAGGTCAACTTAGGATCAACGTTTGAGCCTTTCAAGCTAACCCTTTCCATCATAGACCCCTAGTAGCCAACTTTGAGCCAATAAACACATGTAGCTTTTTCTTTTCTTATGCCCACATCATCCATGCCTCTTCACATTGGAGTATAGCCGATACATTGAATTTTCCACCCTTTTTACTTCCAAGTGTATACAAGGTGTGAAATTTGCATTTTCTTTCTTTTGTGTTGGGTTATAAAAAAAAGAAAAAAAGAAAGAAAGACAAGGTTGGGTAGAAATGGCAAGAATACCAAAGTGGCTTACATTGTTAAAAAAAAAACAGAGAGGACGAAGAAGAAGGAAAAGCATTATTATTCGAAGATCTGAAAAGTTGGAGAGTACGTCAAGTGAGAAGTATGGTCTGCTGAGATATTTAATAAGATTCCCCTTGTATGTACTTGGAATTTTTTGAGTCCTTTCCATTTTTTTTCTCATGTAGCCCTGAACCCAAGCCACGTTACAACCTTTTGTGTTGACCGTTCTGATCCTAAGTAAGCTTTTGGGAAGAGTGGTGGAAGTCTCATTTGTTAGTGTTCCTATCATAAGATCAATGTCTGCTTGTTGCTTGTACATAATTGCCTAATTCCCATGAGAGTGTGTGTACACCCTTTGTCAACTCCATAGAGAGAATCCTCACACGAAACACTTTTAAACCCGTGAGTTATGGAGTTGAACCTTTCGCTTGAGATGTTCTTGATGTTGCATGTGTCAGTGCTTTTGGTAAAATGGATATAGTTTGGAACACACACATACTCTGTGGATTGCTATAGGCAGACTGATTATGATAGGGTTATTGAATTCATAAGATTGTTTTGATATGTGAATCTGGAAAATGTGAATTGATGGGAAAGTTTATTATTTTCTTAGTCTCTTTCATTTTTTTTGCATAAACATTGCTAGGGACTATCAATAAGCAAGTTGGGGGGTGTGATGAGTGTACGGATGTGTTCTCTAGATACCCTATTATTGGACTAAAGTGCTAAAATGTGAATAGAAATAATTGGAATTAATGTGTATTCTTGAATTGAATTTCTATTTACTTTGGGACACTCCTAAGCAGATTTTTATGTTTAATTTCAGAGTTTATAAAAGAGCAAGTCAAAGCCCAATCAAATTCGGAAGGGAGACTCTCATGGGGTTGAGAGCAATTTGGATGAAGAGAAAAAAAAAAGAAAAAAAGATCACAAAAGGAAACTACAAGAAGTCCAAATCCGAAATTTGCTAGGAGACAGCCTGGACATAGTTTTGTATTTTGGTCGTAACTTTCAACTCCAATATCGGATGGACACGATTCTTGGTTCGCTGGAAAGATAGTTTATGGGGCTATAATTCAGTGTGAGATAGGATTTCTTTAATTCGGACGTTTACGGTGTCAAAAGTGGGCCGAAATCCCAGCTCCGAACCAGAGGATATTATTTTAGCCCTTCTTTCTTTTATTCCGTTTTTAGGGTTTCGTTTTGTGACATATATAAGCAAAACTTTTTATTGTAAACCAGGTGGCAGACTTGAGACTAGAGGTTTTTCTTTAGAATTTGTTTTCCTTTCATCTTATTATGGAGAACTAAATCCTCAAGTGGGGCTAGGGATGAACTTGCACACTAGACGGTATTTTCAATTCATTCTTAATTTATGTATTTGATTTTCAATTACTAAGACTCTTTTGTTTTATCATTCTCAATTCATTCTTGATGTTTTCTTCTCCGAATAATCATAGAATTTATTCTGTTTATGGATTCAGTCATGCTTTTTCTATTGAATGATTTAGTTCTTTGATTATGTTTGGATCAATTATTTATCTATATTGATTTATTTCTTTGCTGCAATATCACTCCCTGAGTATATTGTCGTCGTTGGGTTCTCTCAATAGGGATAATAATTCACGTATTCTAAAAGTGGTGCATGATTTTTCAAAGGATACATTTGGTTTAATTTTGGTTTATAAATCTATACCTTCCGATTGGGAATTTCGGGAATTGAGTTCCCAATTGAGTTATTCACTGAATTAAGAGTAATTAAAATACCGGAGCTGTGCAAGGGATTCCCGACGCTCTACTGTTCGTTAAACTTGAGTACTTTTTCCGTTAGTCACTCTACTTCACTTTTATTTGCATATAAAATTGATCTTCGTTCTTCATTGATCATTTAATATTTTTCTTTAGTTTCTTTGTTCCTTTTGCTATTCTTTTAAGTTGTCTCTCTGTGGAATCAACACCCCAAAGCTGTGCTACAACTACCACATTATTCTTTGGGCGTAATCAGTAACCTTTACAAAACATTTTCCGAGGTTACACTTCAACTCTCACTTCAAATCCTAATTGCCCAAAGTGGATTTCTTATATCCTCATGGGTAGGCCCAAGTGTATCCCCACACTCTAGAGTTTTACAATGGATTGATATAATAAGTAATAAAGAATAACTCTTTAACTCAGATGCACAAGTGTGAAACACAACAATGAGCAAGAAGACAAGATTTGAGAATGAAAGTTATAGTTTTGCATGTGTCAACAATAACTTTCTTGGGATCAGTGATTGTCTCTCTTCTTCAAGCTTTTTCTTTCTCTTAGAGGCTAGGTCATAAATGATGATGCAAGAGATTTTTTTGTATCCCCAAGATGTTGGATTGTACCGTTGGAGTGTTGCCCTAATGATTTAAAATTAAAAAGATGTGCTGGCAATGTTCCAGGATTTTCTGCAAAATAGCAGCATATGTCGACACCTAGTCAGGATAGTTCTATTACATTATGAAACTCTTGTGTGTGAAGCAATGTAAATCGACGGTCTAGATTAAATGTAGACAATTCGAAAATCTAAGCATGATACCTCATTTAATAAAATGCCCACCCGACAGGCTTGCCTGAGATACTCACCCGCTTGAAACCAAAAACCCTTCTTTCTCTCTACCTCTTCAAATTCCAGACATGAAAAGTTGGGCAATTTAAACCATTAGATCTTACCTTTGTGCATTTGTGACACCAGGAGAGAATAAGAACTAGGAGGAAAAGGTTAATACTAATGCTCTATCTCCATTATGCCACGCAGAAACGTATAAAAATTACTGACGGTAAAGTTTGCATTGCCTATGGCAATGTTTCATACATCACCACGTAATAACCACTAGAAGTACAGTAGAAGCTCTAAAGTTAAGAAACATAATGCTCTACGAAAAAAAATACAGGTAGAGCAAGTTCTCTCAGCAAAAATTGAGCAAAAGGGAAGAAAATTAAAAAAGGCACCCATCATTCACTTCTTAAATTATGACCCCAACAGACAGATAAATATCCTCCATCTTCCATTGCTTACTAAAAATGCAAAATAAATAATGATCAAATGGTCTAAATTCTATATAAATCAAAGGCACATCAAATCTACAATTTGTGCAACAAAGTTTAAGGAAGGAGCTCTACAACTCACCAAGGCTTCTATATCGTTGACTGAGCGATTCGTTCTCCCCATGATCTTCATCCTCGTCCTCGTCCTCGTTGGATACCTGTGAAGGGGGAATAAACAAATAGAAATGTTATGGTGATAGTAATTTAAAATTTCAACTCTAAGCATCAAATTAGAGAACACAACCTCCAATTCATCAAGTGGTTGCAAATGACGTGACACTAGTTGTGACAAAGTACGTCCAAGGGAACGGTCACGTGAACTCCTCCGCTCAACTCCGCTTTTTAATCGCTTATTCCGTTTATGCTTCGGCTCCCGAGTCATGAAACCCTGTGCAATAATCCCCGTATCAGCATCCACTCTGGAACTCGCACTAACTGGGGCAGAAGGATCTTCATCACCCAACGTCAACTTAGCAAGATTGTGTTTTAGTGCAGCGTGGTTACGATTAAAGATTGGCCAAGATTTGGGTCTCCACCCTCTAATATAGCTAATTTGTGCTTGGTGTATCCAAAAACAGCAAATTGGAGGCAAATATCATGGCTTGCCCAAAAAAAAAGGCGATCATTATGCGAGAGTCAGGTACATTGGGAAATAAAAAAAATGCAGGAAGTAAAAATTAACGGTAAAATTTGCGCTGTTAAATTATGGGTCCAATTTATCTTATTGAAGACACTTTTGATAAATTTTTATAATTATAGAGCCCAATCTCATAAGATTTTTATTAAAGAGTGAGATAGATGGACGGTAAGCATGCATGCGAATAATTGAAAAGGGCTTCTAGAAGTGGTACTTAAACTTAACAGAAATCAGAAATCAACATTGGTTCGCAGTTATTCCAAGTAGATTTATTTCTCTCTCTCTTTTTCTAATAGTGGGAGAGAGAAAGGTCTTTGAAAATGTGTGAAGTATAATTTTCTCATTTCCGTCGTCATAGACACAGTACTCAAATAATTGGGATGGCACAACAATCCTCCTCAAAGTCTCGAACCTGAATTTACGTTTAATATATATGATATCAAATAAAGTCCACGAGAATGATGTTCAAAAGACAGCTTTTGAAACTCACGAGTCTCGTTCCAAATTCTTTGCAATGTGCTTTGGTTTAATAATATCGATAAATATAAAATTTTAGTAGTTTGAGAGAAAATTAAATTTTAAAACTTCATTAAATTAGTTCGAAGTTTAAAATTCACATTTGAAGGGTTGTAGAGCGACTAAGTTCTCGATGATTTTAAATCTCAAGGATTAATTTAATTAATTTAATTAATTTTAAAATTTAAGAATTTTTCTATTTTTTATACCGAAGAAATTTGTATCTATAACCTTAGTATGTTGATCCTGATGACCCTATTTATGTAACTCTCAAGAGTGAAATTCAGGTGTGGGCATGACAGTTGTGCCTACGCAAGAGGATCCGGCATTAGCACCCTCCTAATTTATTTTACAAATTTATATTCCGATATTTTTTTAGCTGTAGTTTTTTTTTGTTTTTCATTTTTGCAAAAGTGTTTCTAGGGCTCGTGAATTTGTTAGGTTGTACATTATATACTACCGAACAATGTGGATCCTATTGTAAGATTCTGTTTCTTTATCTCTGAATTGGAACTTTTAATTCACACAATAAATTGAAAAAAGATTAGATATCTGAATTTGATTTCCAATGTGTTATTATTTGAGGGATAAATATGAATGATGTTTTTAATTAACATAAATTTTAGGGATAAATACAAAATTGGTCACTGTGCTATACGCAAAAATCGATCAAGTCCCCGTGATATGAAAATCATAAATTTAGTCCCTGTGATTCTATTTTTGTCTGTCGTTGGTCCTCTATCAGGGACTGATTTTATCACTTTCTGAAATCACAGAGACTAAATTTATGATTTTCATATCACGGGGACTAAATCGATTTTTGCGTATAGCACAGAGACTGATTTTACATTTATCCCTAAATTTTAAGTAGGGACTAGTTCTTCCTTTTTCTTTATTACGTTAGCTTATTATTTCTTTTCCTCGAGCATATTAATTGCGCCAATTAATTACTTTCTGTGCATCCCAATTCACATACGTTGGTCTTCCTATTTTTCCCAAACCATTAAAATTTTATAGTTGTAAACAGTTTCTTCGTGAAATGAAAGGACGAATCCCACACATGCGTTGCGCGTGCCCAAGTTTTTGTAGCGTAGAGAGAGAGATATATAGAACACCCCCTCATGAGAATCAGGAGGTATTCCATCTATGGATTTATTTTCCTATTCTTATTGATGTTTTCTTTCCATATTCTACAAGTTAAAAATTTGAATCACGGTTTTCAACTGCTATCCATCGAGGTTTGTAAACTACTTTTTCTTTGAATCACGTTGGGTAATGTTCTCAGAATGATTTTTGGCGCTTATCATGAACCTGCAATTGGAGTCAACATCGCCAACTTCAGATTCAACGATTTACTGAAAAAGGAATATCTTGCAAGACAGGACGGAGATATGTATCCATAGCCGGAAACATTTTCTTCAAGTAATGCCAACCATTCTATTTCATCTGCTTTTCATTTTATTCCTCATCTCCTCGGGTAAAAGTAATAAAGTTACAAATTAATCCATGTGGTAAGATTTCCGTTCAAAACATATATCTCCATCCACCTCCGTCTCTTCTACTAACGGCAGATCTAGTCAGCATTAACCACTGTGTGCTACATGCCCAAGTAAACTCCGTAATCCATTAACATTTGCTCTTAACGAAAAAGATGGAGATAAAATAAAAGATTTGTTTTTAGGCTTAAATATTTCACATACCCCGTTGTTTAACTTTTTCCTGAATATACCCTTGGGGTTCAATTTGTTGTCTCGCTGCCCCTGTGATGACCTGTCATTCCCATAAGTACCCCTCCGTGCTGATTCGTCTCCAACTTAACGAAATATGCTGAGGTGTCAACATTTGACACGTGATAGCCAATACTGAGATGGCATGTCGAAAAAAATAAAAAAACTATTAAATGTTCATAAGTATTATTAAAAAACACGTTGTCCGAAATCTTCGAATTCTCACCTCCACCCCCATCGTCAGCAGCAGCACCAGTCAAATGCTGTTGAACCAGCTTGAAGAACCTCATCAACTGGTTATTCTCCGTCAACCCCACCGCCAACGGTGGTTTTAGAGTCCACGTCAGCAATCACTGAGGAACTTTCTCTCATTTCCTTCAACGTGTTCTCCATCAAAACGGCGGCGTTACTATCTCCAGCCCTGCCATTTGAGCTCATTGCCACCACTCTCACCGAAGCTGACCGTCTTTTCTGTGACCCAGAGAAAGGGCTGCGAGACCCAGATATCCCGGTCTTATTCTGCATCCCATTATAAAAGTACAATTCCCACAGAATGAACGAATCAAGTGACCAAAGAAATTAACAAAATCCTAGAAACATTAAAGGCAGAGAATTCGTAAGCTTTTCTAATTGAAAGAACCAAAGAAACAACACCCAGAAAAGGAATCTGGTTCTATGGCTTTGTGTTCCGTTATACCAAAAAGACTAACGAAAGGAAACAGGGAAAAGTTTCAGAATTTTTGTGGATTTCAATGCGAAAGAGCAGGAGATGGAATTATCGGCGTAGAAAAAAACCCGAGGTCCACACAAGTCTATGTTGAACTTTCGGAAATGTTCTTCATCGAGAATGTCAGGGGCATAGGAAGAAATGTCGATGTGCGAGTAGATAGGCCTGGGGGTAAGGGCTACGACACTATAATCGTGGTCATCGGACATAGTGAAGGGCGGAGGGGGAGGAGGGGCAGAATGGGAATTGATCGGATGGAAGGGGCAGAATGGGAAATGTTCTTCCACGTGTCATCTCAGTATTGGCTATCACGTGTCAAATGTTGACACCTCAACATCTTCTGTTAAGTTGGAGACGGAATCAACACGGAGGGATACTTATGGGAATGGCAGGTCACCATAAGGGCAGCAGGACAACAAATTGAACCCCAAAGGTATATTCAGGAAAAAGTTAAACCACAGGGATATGTGAAATATTTAAGCCTTATTTTTAATGAAACCTTACCACATGGATTAATTTTTAAATTTATTTACTTTCAACTACTAATTTGTAACTTTCTTATACAGCAGGAATTTTGGATGCATTTATGACTCCGCACGAGAATTGTTGGTCAAACTTCGTAACACTTCCTTTTTCTTCAACAATAATCATAATTTATTACCATCTATAAAGCTGACACCAGGTAGCTCAAAAGACCAGTCACTCCATAATACATTCAGCTAGAACAAGGAAATATATAAAAACATAAAACAGTGACAATAAACCGGTCATCAAAAGAAAACTACATTGATACACACTAGAAGAGACTAAAGTCGACCAAAAAGAAAAAGACTATATAAGTTCGTCATTGAAGACTGGCACCAAATTCCAGAAAACAGGGGTTAGTTTCAAGTCATGGGCCTAACTTTTGTCAAACTACGATTTCACCAACAAAAAAACAAACAAGATAAAGCCTACAATAAAACTTTCTCCTGAATAATTCTTGCAAGGGACCTTACTGTTGCTATTCCTGACCCGATTCAGCCTCTTTACCATCCACTTTCGCTTCGTTGCTTCCTCGTGATGCTGCCATGGCCATTACCTCTCCAGGCGGTGGGTGGTCAAATTTACAGGTTGCGCCAAACTTGCAGGTGGCCGTTTTCAAATAATATGGGCAAATAATAGCATCCTGTGAGATAGTGGCACTGCATTAGTGCTCTTGTGGAGAAGCGTTGGCGTATATGTACAAGATATACAAACTACTCAGAAGAGATACAACATGGTTTGAGATAGATAAAGAAATTCAAGTGATGTTATTCACTAAAATAATGTTATGATTTCATGAATCTAATATAACCTTGTGTAGACAAACACGTTCACCCAAGGCACTTGCCTGAGCATACTTAAATTTATCTACTTGTTGAATCTAATTGACTGAGCGCATAATTTCTTGCAGAAATCAACAAGACCTTTCAGAACAAAAATGCTGAGATGCTACATATATATTGCCTACCTCTCTCCTAGGTAATCCTGCAAGAGTGAGCTTAACAGTTTGTTGCTGAGCTGCCTTTGACAGGGATGGTGCAGACCGGTCAATAGGGTGATGGAACTTGCAGTTTTCCCCAAACTTGCATTCCCCAGTCTTCATGTAGTACTATAACATTAAAAAAAAAAAAAAGAACAAGGCCATTGAGGATGCATATTTTTATTAATAAAAACTGACCTGACAAAGTTAACCAAACCTAGACAAAGAGTTGGGAAACTGGATGAAGGATTCTTGACACCAGTGGTAAGTAGAGGAACAAGAGCAACAAAAATAACAACAACATAAAATTTACAGTATTGACTTTATAGTAAGTCAGCTAAAAGTGCATTGACACTTTTCTCAACAGTTTTAAGGGCTTGATATTTGAATCCATAAAATCTCATTTCATGTGTCGGAAAAATATAAATCTCTAGGTCTCCCAACCCAAAGATCATACATATCCAAAACTCCAAGACTAATTAAAGAATACGCACATCACATTCGATTTGTCCAGGTCGTTGAGGATATATAGTTGGGCTCAGTGCCACCTGCCAAAGGCAAAACAACAAACATGATCCATTTTCACTTTTCTTTTCATCTTTTTAATAAAAAGTGAGAACATATGCATCAGTTTTTAAGCAACCACATTATAACATTTCATAACCCTCATAATGCCAAACCCAGAAGCTAGTGGCTCATAACAATAAGAAAAGTATATCATTTCAAACCAAGTTTAATATGTTTTGCAGGCAGCAAAGCAGACATACCATCAGTTGAAAAACCCAGTAAGAACATCTTTAAGAACTCATCTCGGGACATAGTGAGCAATTTTGTACCCATTAAGATAAAGCACACAGCATCCACAAGTCCATATAGGTCCAGCTTGTCTCCCATGCCTGTTTGCATTGAAGAAAGCTGGATATCCATGTGTCTCAGATGCAAACTCAGAGAATCTAGATTGGGTCCTCTGAGCACAGAACACGGGGGGGGGGGGGGGGGGGGGGGTTGCCCCTTATTATAGGGACTGCAAAACCCATGAACTCAAAATTACAAGCAATGTGGTAACCTAATGGCTCGATAAGCATCCAAAAAATACTCCCCCAAAAAATATAATCCCTTAAACTTGTTCCCCCCCCCCCCCCCCTTAAACTTGTTCACACCCCCTGGCCAAAAAAAAAAATTTAAGTCCCTTCTTTCTTCAGTGACATAGGTTGTATACTCAAGCAAATTATGCCATAGGTTCTATACTTGAAGAAATTATGCAGGAGTGTATGCTAAAGAACCATCTCTAAAATAGTAGAATGAATTCAGAAGGTTGAGGCAAACTGTTACCCTCCCTCTTTTCCAACACCCACTTGGAGGGGGAGAAAAAAACCAACCATTGCAGGGCTGAGCTTGTATAATATGCTTGACATCCGAAAGGTTAACAATCTTGTTCCTACTGTACCTGCTAATCTAACACCCCCCCCCCCCCAACCCCCCTAAAAAAAAAAAAAGGGTGCAGTGGGAGCTAGATCTTCTACTTCTGGCTTGAGAGGGAGAGGGAAAGGGAGAGGAATTAAAAATCCACGCATAGCTTTTTCACATAGAACAAAGAATTAAAGAAGGAACTCATAAAACTATAGTAACGATTTCCAATTTACCGTTGGCTGACCCAATCTGGGATCGATAGTCTGATAAATAGAGGTGGCTGGATTCACAAAACCAATATTCAGATTAGTCGCTGGGGAAGCGACAACGGGATGGCCCCCTACAGCAGCAGGTGGATTTATTGCTGCACAAAGATCTCAGCCATGAAACTCCGAAGCAAAACTACTTCAAATGAAATCAGAATCATAAGATGCGTCACTAATGCATTTGAAATCTTAAACAGCATTATAAATCTTAAACAGCAAAATAGATATACCATTACGGTCAGGATGGTTGTAGCGGCAAGTGGCACCATACTTGCAACTGATTTACGAAAATGAACGAAATCAGGAATTTGTCATTCTACACTGCTTTTATACCAATTTGACATAAAAACACAGTCACCTGCCAGTTTTCAGGTAGAATGGACAATCTGCTTCACTCTGTTAGAAGCAAGAGATACATTAGCCATGGATAGCCAAGCTTTCCAACATCATGGAATAAATGAACCATATAGAAAGAAAAAATCACATCAACAAGAGTTCTAAAGCCAAAATTCCCACCATAGAGAAGATAATGAAACTAAAGCATTAAAGCCTCAACAAATAAGAGAAGTATGGGTGCAAATGGACAGGTTAAAAAGATTAGGGCGCCTCACACATGGTTTGGGTCATCTATTGCCAGTTGCCCATCTACATCCCATTTACATAATTTTCCAAACAGAACGGAAGGTTGAATTTTGAGTGTGAAGGCAAAATTGCTCAGAAAAACTCCTCTCTTCTTTTTGTTCTTCACAGCGCGTTGATACTGTTCAGAGCCCCTAAACAGTCACAAGTTTTTCCCCTTCTCTCTTATGCAAGTACCAATAAAGCCATTCCCCTACCTATCAAATCCGTAAAAACCCAAGAACCAAGTAGTTTCTCTACTGAATAGCCTATCATCTACCAGCATAAAATTCCCTAACATAGCTCCTGCTGGTAAATTCCTGCAACCTATCATTCTCTGTTTCAATCCCCTTTCTCCATCTAAACCTTATTTTACCCAAACTTAATTCCTTTTACAAACCATAAGGCCTCTTCTTCACCATGGTAAATCCTAAAAAGTAACTTCTCCAATTTTAAAGCCCACCAAGAGCACACAGACAGCCTTCAAGTTTTTCCTGTGTCCCTGAAACAGGTCTGCCCAGAACCATTTGTACAGGGCAGGACAGAGTCCACTAAAGGGCATGGGCAACAATCGCAACCCGGAAAAAGAGAGAAACGGAGGGGCCTTAAATCTCCCAAGAGGTATATGCAGAGGGCTTAAGAACAAAGTTTCATCAAGTAATTAATTCCCAATTATCAAAATTTATTGGAAACTAAAACTAGAAAAGGAACTTAACTGTAAAAAAATCACTAAATTTGCCTTACCAGTCTTACAGGAAGGCCCTTGGAGTTATATAACGATGCTGGGGTGTATGAAGCAAGTAGATTTGCCAGTTTTGCATCTCCAGTCGCTCCCTCCATCTTAATTGTCGTTTCAGTCTGTTCACTATTACCAATCTGTTGTCCAATCAATGGTATCTGAATATCTTTTGGGTGATGGAACTTGCAGGTTGCACCGAATTTACATTGTCCGGTCTTCATATAGAACTATTTAACAGTAAAACAAGATGCAAGAACACAAAATAAATAACTGACAGACAATATTGCTTGACGAGAAGAGAAGATTTAAATATCTAACCGCGCACAACGGCTCAGATGGCCTCTCAGGTAAGGCGGATATGCCAGCATTGTCTGAAGCACCCTGAAACCAAAGCAAGCATCAGATTACCCTACACCAACCAAATGAATCCATGCTACTGTGGTGTTTGCAAACCAAAATTTTCGAAATAGTATAAAATTGATGTGGATTAGAATTTTATTGAATTTTGAGAGAAAGTAATAAAAATAGAATTTTATGGGAGTTGGTGAAAAAGTGGAGAAAAAGATGCTTTGAGTGAATTTTTTATGTTTATTGTAATGGAAATAAATGATTTGATGGGAGAGATTAATTATTTTATTATTATTTTCTTGAACAAAATTTTGGTTTGCAAACACCACCTACAGCTAATCTGGCACACCTGAGGTGACTAGCACCTACCAACGTCACTATGTTGTCTTTTGGATGATTAAACTTGCACCTCAAACCAAACTTGCATCTTTGAGTTTTCAGAAAGTACTGGGAAAACACGCGGAACAGAAAGAAATAGTGATTTCAAATGCTCAAATGTATTTAGGCAAAAGAGAAAGTGGCATAATAGATTAATGTACGACTCACTGGACAATCTGGCTCCCCTGGCCTCTCAGGAAGAGATTCACTAGCAGCAAAAGGTGGAACCTAAATATAAAAGAAATCAAATTACACTTATTTGCTCCCTTTCCAGAATTCATAAGAAATAAGCAGAAATATATTATTGAAAATGCACCACTATAAGAAAAATTCCTTCTAGCAAAGAAGCTCAAAAAAGAGAAGCCAACTAAAACAGAATATAAAGAAGAGCATCAAATTGTAAATGAGGCGACCCTGTCATTAACAATTTCAAATAACCGAGTCATATTAGTTTTAAAGAAATGTGAACAACAAAAGCTTTGATTCATTTAGGAGAGACGAAGAAAACTCATATTAGTACCATTTAATACCTTGCAGGAAAGGATATATTGAGAGTACTTAGAAAAGAGAAAAAAAAAATAACGACGACGACAAGGGTTTTTACACACCAGAAAGAAATCTGTACAGACTCATTATCATTAAGTATCTGATTAAGGTTTTATTGGATCATTGGTTAGTCATCAAATGAAAATCCCTAGTTGGGTGGACTCTAGCACATTATGTAGCTGTATGTCTACGCTATAGATTCACAAAATCTTCAATTTTCAGAGCATGGGAATATGGTATCAAAGTCAAACACCATAATGCAGGGGACATACAAAAGAACTAGACTGGGAATATGCTTTGCACTAGGTTGAAACCAGTACTTAGTACTTGAAGAATAGGAAGCTTATAATACACAAGCATGCCAACAGTTTTATGAAAAAATGGCACTCTCCTCATTCTAAAATGCCCATGTAGTGCACTCAGAAACAAAGAAAGCAGCAGTACCAAGTTGAGTTCTGCCTGTAGTTAAACTACACCTATCCTAAAAGTCTCATCATCTTTTATTTCCTTGTCAGAGGACTTTACTCCACATCTTTATACGGATCATTTTGCCAAAGTACATTTGAGCACCCAACAGCATCACGCATTAACACAGGCATGTCTAGCTGTGTCTGTGAATAAACATGTAGATCAGCTCATATTTGTGGTGGTTTACATCCTTGATAATGTTAAGAGTACTCGATAATCTTTCAACGGATCAATATTCCGTCAAACCCACTACTGGACTACACAATCTCTGGATGTTTAATATGTTCTCCCATAAAGATCATAATAGGTCAAAAGGTATGTTCTCTATCAAAGGTTAAAAAGTATCATTTTCAATATTTGCAGCTAGTAAAGTCAAATACATCATCTTATTGGCAAGGATTTGATTATACTGCCTATCACTCACAATGTGGATTAAAAACTCGGTAATAGCTAGGATATCAACCATGACTTTACACATTACCAAGTAACAAACACATTAGCCACAAAAAGATTCAATTTGACCAAATCAACTAGAACAATCCATTCAATGATATGCTACTAGCCTAGTTTAGTGGATGCACCCTACAAGTGGCAAAATATAAGAAAGCTTTTGCATCATCCTTCTCATAAAATATGCCACGTTCTTTTTGGAATTTTTATTCTAATGATCAGAAGGCGTTCCCTTATCCTTTCTAGGGAACAGAGATGCCAACAAACTGTCATAAATTTATACCTCATTCGCACAGGACGGATGTATTTACTAAAGAATATATTTCTATGATCAGAATTCTAGGTACTGGCTGTTAAAAGTATTGGTTATCCTTCATGATCTATTGTATGTGTTTTGCTCATATCATAGTTCCTCTACTTCAATACATTATATCAGTATCATCCACCTCCAGTTATGCATTGACCTCTGAAAAATAATATATCTATAGAGTTTGGGTATAGCCTTGCATTGTACTTGGAAAGCTCTTACAAATACAATCCAGTTTCCAAAAACATCCTTGGACTTTCGTATACGGAAGCAATCTAAGGCAACCTTGATATATATAGGATAGCCACAACTAACGGCAGATGGGTCATTTAAACTTAGTTAATAGGAAACCAAGAAAGGTATAAATTGCAAAACCAGGAAGACATCATTTTCGGCCACATATCTGCTGGGAAAGGTGGACAAACAGAAGGGAAAAAAAACGAAGATGCTAACTTTGTTCATTTGGTTCGAAGATGAAAGAGAACGAAATTATTATTGGTGTAGCAGCATACCCTTAATAGGTAGATGAGGATAGATTTATGACCACCTCTCCCTCTCTCATTCCCCTTATTTCTGTCCACATTAGAGAGAATGGAAGAACATGGGGCCCACAAAGAAGACAGACCCCCTCATCCCAATCTTCCCTTCTCTGTCCACTATCATGCCAAAGAGCAGAAAACTTCAATCCCTACTCTCTTTGATTTCCTTCTTGCCAGATCTTGCCTACTATCAAAAAGATACTTTTTTGTAAGCACTATTGAACTGACACTTAGATCATGCTTGCATTCCAAGATTTTTAGAAAGTTTTGGTGTCGTGAAAATTAAGGTAGATTGGAGTTTTATTTGATTTTGTAAAAATTTTGAAATACATTTGGGAGATAGTGGAAAATTTTGGAGTTCTATGGAAGTTAGTGAAAAAATGAAGAGAGATGATATGAGAGAACTTTTTATGTTTATTATGATGGAAAGAGATGATTTTGAAGTTTTATTATTACTATTTTTAAAAACTTCAGAAATAAAACAAAAAGATAAGGAAAACTATTGTGGGTGTAAAAACCGAAAATGTAAAATTTTCTTGACATAGTTATGTTTGGGATTGAGAACTTTTTGAATGGAGAGAATTTTGGAACATGACCTTAATATTACAAACTAGTATTCAACTCAACTGCAATCAATCTAGAGCCTCTTCTCGACCCACTAATCCAATTAATTTATACATGACGTAATCAAGTGAAAATTTTACCGTAGGACCTTTTCTTTTAATAGAAGAAAACAAGGTGACAAACAAAAGAAACTATGGTGATTACAAAAAAGTTTGGAAACAAGTATCCTCTTTCTTCAAAGCAGCTTGAGGACCATCAAGTACACGAGGATTAAATGATTTGATTAGGAAAAAGATTAAGAGGGAAAAGGCGAATAAAAAGGAAAGGTGTGCAAGAATTCTAAAAGAACTAAGACAATGGGGGATGAGCTTTGTTGCTGAGGGGCCCCTAAATGACTGCTCGGTGACAAAGGAAGTAGGGGTGCAGACACAGCCAGGAGGTTTATCATACTAACATTGAAAACAATGTTTACAACACTTTTAACTCGTTAAACCTAAAAAGAAAGACTTGAATAATAGTAAATGATATCGACCCCAAAAACCTCAAAACCAAAAATTTCCTAGTAGTAATGCAAATATCGCTGTCCAGTGATCTTCACGACAGAGTTTTTAACAAGATGTTTGATTCATAGGAAGTTAAAAAGTAATGCAGTCAAATAGAGAAACTTTCGGACATATGCGAATAAGTTTCATAGTAATGTTTATCTATGCATTCAGGCAACCCTTGTATAATATTGGTGAGACATAGCTTATACCAGTAATTCACTCATATGTTAAGACATATGTTTCCCAGAGGATGGCATATTCTAGTAAAATATCATCACCAGACATACAAGATAGCAATAAATGGTCACCTCTTTCCATTCTGGGATTCCACCCTCTGGAACCCAAATAGGATGGTCAAACTTGCAGCTATCTCCAAATTTACAGGTTCTTGTAAGCATATAGTGGGCACAATCCTTCTCTCCTGGCCTCTGTGGATATATAGGCAAATTGCTTGCACTGTCGAATCTAGGGCGCTTGGCTAAAGAGTTTGTCAAATACCAAGCTTCTGTTTGCCCGATCGCATTATGGGCATCCAAAACAGTCTGATGGTAGAGTGCTATAGTACATAGTAGACAGTATATACAAGAAAACCACAGGGAAGATATATGTTACTACATACGTATGGCTTAAAATATAATTTGGGACTAAGAGGATTTATTCACTGATAAGTTTAGATAGATAAATAATATAAGAAAATGAATGTTAACTAGTATAATTACAGAAAATGGTCACTTCCATGTAGTTGCATAAACATAAACTTAGCTGGAACATATACACTTGGCTGGATCCGACACATAATTAAATGTCATAACCAGAACATAACTTTCGTAACAGATAACATAAGCTTGAGGTGACATGATATAGAAACTACTAGAATTTAATTCAACTATGGAAATAAACATAACTGGAGCAAGTTTGTCATAAACTAGCAATCAATCAGCCAAATTGGTAACATGGCACACTGAAGTGAAATACCTGCTTTTCATCCACACAAATAATTTTTCTAGAAGCCTATGGTTTAAGATTTTTACTACTACGACTTGGAACTTCTGTACCACCACTGTATTAGGCTAAACACTACATAACCTACTTAAGCACATTACTTTTCTCTCTTTACTACAATGACGTCACCCATTGACATATATTACTGTCATTCTTCTAGCTATTCTTACCATTTTCCTCATCATCATTGCAACTGTTACATTTAATTCCCCTTCCATATGCAAATATGAATTGGAAAAATATTTCTTATTATTCCTCTTCCCCTCTTTCTCAGTCTTTTGATGTCATTTAACAACTTTAGTCGGTAATGAGATCCGCCCATTAATACTGTTACTTCCCAAAAATTTCTTGACAGAGAACAAAATAAATGCTCAGGCAATCTGCTTATAAATTGCAGTCATATATTGGCTTGATTTCCAGGTTTCCTCCAAGATACTCATTATTAAAAGGTCAATTTTAAGATTACTCGACGTTTTAGATTGTTAAATTACCAGCTCGTAAGTGTAATAGCAAATAGAAATACGACCCTCAAGTTATTCTTCTATTGAACATTTATCATCACCGCTTGGCAAATTTCTTAGAACTATAACTGTAATGAGTCTACCGACAATATAGTATAGGATGGACAACAAATAACATACTCTGACTTAGACGCAAGTTTCGCTATATGAGGCAGAAACCAATACATGTAGCAAGTATTTGTGACAATATGCAGATCAAGAAGCAAACTTTGTTACATCCTCAACGCCCGCTCTCCCATTATCAACATTAAGGAGACGTCGAAACACTCAAAATCCCTAAGTTCAAAGCCCCTAAACTTGAAACTTACCTCAAGGGGGAGCCCCACATAAATGACTGTCAGCCAGTAAATTAGAAAATCAGCATAACTGTCGAATGACGGGTAGTAATTTATTTTGCTTTATTCTTTCCTCCATATTCCACGACAGCCAAACAATGAAAGTCAAGAAGGAGAGAGAAAAAGAGGGGTAGGGCTACCGTCAGAAGAGCGTTTGATGCCAGAAAGGAGGGGGTCGGCGGGGGAGCCGATATCAGCGGAGCTCCATGAACCTTGAGAGACCAAATGCGACGCCGCACTTGGCGTGGAGGAGTAGCGGAGGACTTCGTACATGGAGGCGGTTGAGGAGGACGATGTCCGTAGATGATGATCGGTGAGGGAGTACTTGGAAGAGGAATCCAATGGATCCGACCCAATATAGCGGAGAGTGATTGGGTCGGAGAGGTACGACTCCGAAAGGGAACGGGGGATGTAGACGGAGGAGAGACTGGATGTGGCGGCGGCAGCGCCAACTGCTGCTCCGCCGTAGGACGAAGGTGTGTAGCCGTAGAGATTATTCGCCATCGAATAAATCGAACCTCTACTCTCAAGCAAAACAAACCCTAGAAGTTCTATAGAATTTGACGGTCCCAGTCATGGGTGGCGTTTGTTTTCCCAGTCAACCTGTTTCAATGAGTAAGCGACTGACCACTATTTGGCAGTGTCCGGACGTGTACGAGGCTAAACAATGCAGTGTATTCTATTTCAAAAGTTATAAGGTCAAAATTCAAATTCATATTAAAAATAAATTACCCTCATTTATTTTCTAGGCTTATAATTGTATATTTTTAATATCTTTTATTAAACTATTTTATAAATACTGTTTCACCTCGACTCACCTCACTATTTTGGAGAAAAAAAGAAAAGAAAAAGTGAAAAACAGCGAGGAAAAAGAAAAACAAAGGTCAGAAAGATGCTGCGAGGTACAAATGATTCCCGTACGATTTTCCAAGATCCTTCTCTAACCCCTTTTGGCTTTGGGTTTGGAATGTTCGGGCAAAACTTTAGTAGTCAGGTGCAGTGTTGACCTCTCTTCCGGTAATCCCATGTATCAGGATTGCGTGTCAGGGTTGTGAATGTGGAATAAAAGATGGTGAATTTACAAAGCTACTCAGGACTTGTTTGGAATCAAGTCCAGGTTCTGGTTCTGTGGTTCAAACCAGGGTTTAAATTCAGGCTTTCGTTTGTGTGTTTGGCATTTTTCATTGGTCTTACTATCCTCTACGTGTGACTTACTCATTGGCCAATGGTCCCGACAAGAAATGTAACGTATACTGGTCCGTTGACATAGTCCTGTCAACAAGCAGTCTCGACTTTGTCAAACAACAAATGGAAATTGGGATGTCTGGCCACTGTAGCAACTACTCGTTGGGTAGAATATTACAGCCTTCTCTTCCGCTTTCTCCTCCTTTCCCTCTTCATTCTCACTGCAATTTAAGGAACAAATTTATTGCGGAAGCCTGAAACCGCAACAACTGATTTAATGCCCCAGGCGACCTCCTCTTGCACGATCTGGCGCTAATAAATGTAGAGTCCCATTTGAATTTGACTTTCAAATTCATACAGATTCCACCCAAACCAATGGCCTCTGTGCGAGGCGTCCTCTCTGCAGTAGAGCTCAAATAGTCGATTATCATATTGCATTCCGTCAAGTATTCACTTCCACCCGTCCCCGCCATCAACCGTGACTCGGACTCAACCCCGGATGCGATCTAGTCACCCACCAATATCCACTGACCGAAATCGGGACTAGACTCATTGCATTCCAAAGATCAACCGACGCGGATGAGGGTCACGGACACAACAACCACACCAGTAAAAATTGAGCCTTGTATTGGGAGTCCTCCAATACATCCAGGTAAGCTTTTTTCATGTTGGTTCGTGCATATTGTGGATGATGGTATCAGCCAATGCGTACTCATGATAACCTCTGTTTTTGCTGTTAGTTACAGGGAGTCGCACTGTTGGTTGATGCCTTTGACGAGGCATCGTGTATCCATCATCCAGAAATAATGTCGATGGACAAAGGGTGTGTCAAAAGTCTATCCTTCCATTTTTTTTGTCAGGTTTAGGTCGCTATGGATCTATTTTATGTAACGTCTTGAATGATGCAGTTGTTGCAAATGTGTTAAAAACAGCCCTCGTGTTTTAGCTTAGTAAGTTGTGTATCGAATGACCTAAACACTTTTGTTATTGTTAATATGTAGTTCGTTTGTGTAACGAAGATGTGTTTGGAATGGAACAAATGCGTTGACCATGATCCTACGTTCACTGTGTCTGTAACTAGTGGCGGAGGGAGGGGGTCCAACAGGGCCATGTTGGCCCCATGTAAAAAGTTGAATTTTTGTTAGTGGAATCATCATTGTTTGAAATTTAACGACTTCCACTGATATTTCCCCATTCGCTTCTCTTTTAAAATATATTTAATTTTATGCAAAACAAAAGACTTTAGTTTAAAGAGAACCGAAGAAGAATTAGCTTGAGCAAAGACAGTAATACGTGAAGCAATTCAGTCAAGGAACTATACATCCGAGAAGGAAGAAACTTTTATCCCGAGAGGATCCATCTACAGAAATCCATATGTAGTGGGTGGCCAACAGGGGACTGGTTGCCCAATGTAAAACGTTGATTTTTTTAACAATATGTCTCCTGTAATTACGCTGGCTCCCCTTAAAACTCAATGGATTAATTTGCGATCAAAGTTATTGATTTCCTCGAAATAGAATCTCATTTTGATGTCAACTCTCTCTGATTTAAGTTTATATATACACAATATATGAATACGTGTTGATTTTAGATTAAAATCTCTGGTGCTTCTAAGATCTTGATGTTACTTTTTGTTATGATGTTATTTGTAGACTGAAAGTATGCTTGAGGTAATTAAAATTTTAAAAGGATATGTTCAATATTTGTTATATTCTAGTGGATCCGCACTCTATACCATCTTGGAGGTCGAATGTTTGAACATGTCCTCTCTTTTTATTCACTTGTTAAAAGAAAAGTAAAGATCAGAGTTTGAGTGCTCTTCCTTCCAATAATAAGAGAGGGGACAAGTTACAGAGGTTAAGTAGCTCTGCTCTAAGATATGTACATAGTTAACATTAATAGTACAAACTAATTGTTGCATCTTTTCATATAACTTTGCCAACCAATATAAGAACCATCATTTTGATGTCAACTCTCTCTGATTCATGTGGGAAACTCTCTTCCTATCATGGTGTATTTTCATATCAACACCCTCATTATTTGACTATTAAATGAATTTAATTTTAGTCCTTAATTTTTAATATTTTTAACTCTAAGACATTTTTTTGCATTACTTAGTAAAATAAATTTCTTGTCATTTTCCGTTAGGAGTTGCCCCACCTTCAAATTCATTCATAGCTTCGCCACTGTTTGTAACCCAAACGCGTTTAATCATTCTCCTTCTTTTCTTTCTCAATGTTCCTCTTCGTTTTTTTTTTCCATTTTTCTATCTATGTAAGAAGCATGACAAATGAAACTTGAAAACCTATTCAGCCGCAACAAAGTTTATGACGACATGAAAATGGTCCGTGGTTGAAACGCAAAACCAGGTCTGCCTCTCTTCTTCACATTAAAAAGGAATAAAAAAACAATTCATATCTCGAAAGAGTCATTCAGTCCTCCTGGAAAATGGTGGAACACGTCATGATGTGATGCAGAAAATTTTATGGGACTGTATTGGATTTGGGTTTGATGTTACACATTTGTCGGTTACACATTTTTACTTGGGTTGCATGTTTTCTGAACTCTATAATTCAGATAATGTGTCCGGTTGTGCCGGCATTGCTATTACGCTGCGTGTGAAACCAAACCCAAGGTCCAACTCATGTAACCAGGACCAAAACCAGAACTTAAAACCGGAAGCTGGACTTGATTCAAAACAAGCCCTCATTGTCCTAAACTACTGCGCACGGGCTAAGAGGGGCGTAATCGTAATTCTATCAAGATTTGTTAGGGACAAAAAATGGAAGCAAAAACTTGAGTGACAAAATTTTAACTGAAATTTGTCTACCAAGATTTTGCTTTGTCAAACGCTTCCAAATCATTTTAATGCCAAAAAATTAGTTCCAGAACACTTTAAAAAAGGACAACTCTATCAAATAAAATCAACATTTCAAACTTTAAACTACTTTAAATAAATTCAAATTTTTAAATTAAATAATAATAATAATAATAATAATAATAATAATAAAAGAAAATTATGGGTGCTACTTCCCTAGCCCTTAATTTAAACTCTAGTTTCATTTTTTTCTTAAATGAAATAAATTAGTTTACTATATTAACAAGGTTTCAATGCTCCACTGATTCATGGACTTAGAAGTTTTCTAAAAAATGTCCATCTATTAGTGCAGCCGCACCACGTTAACGGTTTTTGTTGATGTGGCAAACAAAGGCCACGTATTTACCAATGAAATAAAGGTCGTGTGGGGACCCAATTTTCTCTCTCCTAATCGGCACCACATCATCTACCACGTAACCTTCAGTTTAATTAAAATGCGCATCTTGATCTCCTAACCCCCCACCCCCAATTTCAAAGACGAAACGTAGACCTAACCCTTTCCCTCATAGACGATCACCACTCTCCCCGACCTAAATCGATCAACGATCCACTGATTCTCACAAACAAAATCAAACGCCCATTGCAATCATATTGTTGTATAATCCCAAAGGAGAGGCAATTGTGAACACACGGGTGAATCTTGAACTCCCGAATCTCCGACAGCATCACTTGTGCAAACATAAACAGGGGTTAAGGTAAGAATTTCATATAATTTTAGTTTGGGGTTTGGAATGAAAACCCATTTTGTGCTCATTATAGAGGTTTCCAACTTTATTATTGAAAGATGTTTGGAATGTGGGGGTGAGATCGTGAGGGTGCGACTGTATGACTTGTGGTCCACCCCTGTTTTGATTGTGTTTATCGAATTTACGTTCGAATATGCTTTTGTGCTCTTTTGGAAACAATTTTTGATGCCACCGTACATGTTATTGAATTGGTTTTCTCCTCTACTGTTTTGTAAATACCTGAAGTTTTGTCCTCTACTTTGATTATTAAATTTGAATTTTAAATCAGTCATGCCAGTTATGCATTGAAACATATTGTATATTTTAATATTGCAATGGTTTTGACTTGCTTTCGAATATTAAATCAATTATGACATTGTACATGTTATGCATTGAAACATATCCTAATATTCTAAGATTGAAACATATTTTGACTTGCCATATTAAAATCTTTTGCATGCATTGTTTTTCTGTCATACATTATTTTTTCTCTCACGCATCGAAACATGTTAGTTGAACAATTGCATTCCACTATACATATGCCTATAGGTTTTAGTTTGCATGCATTATTTTTCTTTCATCCAATTAACTCCTTCTGATTGACATTTTTCCTATGGCTGTAAATGGTCAAGCTTTAACGCCATGACGGGGTTCTTAATTTCGTAATATTAGTGTACAATGGTGGCAACATTAGTTTCATGGGTAAAATGGACCCTGTCTATTTCTCTGTGACACATATGATGAAGACATTCAACATGGAGTTGAAGTATAACAATATAGCGGAGTTGTGGTGTTCTATTAGGAAGGAAGGACTTGAAACTGGATTGTGTCGTCTCTACAGTAACGAAGATGTTTTACAGATAATTGAGAGATTAGAGTGTGCAACATCAAATGACATTCGCGTATATGTTGTGCATAGTAAGGACGGGACAAATTACTTCACTACTGTGAAGGGTTCTTCTAAGGGTGTTGGTGAGGGTTCTAGTAAAGGTTCTAGTAAGGCTGTTGATGAGGATACTGCTGAGGGTACAATTAAGGTTCATTATGAGGCTGGTGAGGACCTTGGTCAGGGTGAGGGTGGTGTGTGTGTGGCTGATGGTGGTTTGGGAGAGGGTGTTGGTCAGGGTGGTGTGGGTGGTAATGTGGTGGAGGGTGCCGAGGATGATGAAAATATATATGAATAGAGTTTGGAGTTAGAGGAAGAAAGATTATTGTATAATGATTGGGATGACACAGATTATTGTTCTAGTAAGGGTGTTGGTGATGGTACTGCTGAGGGTACCATTGAGGTTGATGATGAGGCTGGTTAGGACCTTAGTCAGGGTGAAGGTGGTGTGGTGTGGGTAAGGGTGGTTTGGGAGAGGGTGTTGATCAAAGCGGTGTGGGTGATAATGTGGCGGAGGAGGACGAATATTTATGAAGAGATTTTGGAGTTAAAGGATGAGCGATTATTGTTTAGTGATTGAGATGACACTGATGAGGAGGTGTTGAAAATATTTCCAGCATAAGATGAAAATGATGGGGTTGCTAGCCAAGAGGGTCAAAAGGCTAGGACAAGAAATATGAGGGATGCAGTGGATTGGTTTGGCCACGAGGGTTAGGATGGGGCAGACACAGATGATGAGATCCCATGTTATATCGGTGGCGAGGACTATTAGAGGGATATAAACAAGAGTGAAGGATCAGACAGCGACGGCCCACGGGGGATACAATACCATGAGTTTCATGAAGATGATCTGAATATAAACCCTATCAAAATGGTGAAATGGTTGAAATCTAGAAATGTAAAGCTCTTCACGCATACATTGAAGTTGTTTGTGATACAATGTGGGTTCGATTATAGCTTTAGAAATGATGATAAGGTACAACTGAGAGTTGTTTGCAAGAAGTCACCTTCTCCATGGATGATACAAGCCTCTTGTACCGAACGAAGAGGCTTGGGTTGGAGCTGGTTCATGGAAAGCATACCAAGCAATATAAGTATGTATATGATTATGTCGACACACTTCCGAGATGGAATCTGGGAAGCTTTGTGAAAATTGTAAAAGATGAGATTTTTTTTCGAAATGATGTATGTGCGTCTGGACGCATACAAGAGGAGTTCCTTAGCGGGTGCAGATTGATGATATTGCTTGATGGATGTCACCTGAAAGGGCCACCGAGTCATTTGGTGATGATTTTTCTAGGTTAAATATTTTAGACAAAGTTGAGTCTGGTGCATGAAAAATGAGTTTATATAAATGTTAGAATCTACCAGTCTCTTGTTGAGGCATTATATTCATTATATCTGTATAGTAATGCAATAAAAAATAAATCCCTCGCCAGTGAGATTTTATTTAAAAAAAAATCAAAGTTTTTATATATTATGTAAATAAGGTATACAAAGTTACAATTGAGCCCATGAGGTAATAATTTAAACATTTAACTCCCTAAGATAATGGTTTTGAGAAAAACAGGACCCTCCGTCTGTCTCTGTCCCCCCACGTTAACAGAAAATGTTGATCTGTTAAAGGACTGCCACCTCAAGACAATCATCTCATGCCACCTGTCCAGTAACCCAAAATGTCCAGAGAACTTTAGCTAAGAAGAAGGAGTTGCTTCGCACTATTAGTTCTCCGCAAGAGAGGGAGTTGTTCAACCAAGAAGAAGGAGTTGCTTCACTTGGCTATTCGAAATTGGGAGAATTTTTGGAGCAATCTAGGGTTCAGTAGAAATTGGGGGAGAGATTTTCGAATAGACTATTTGATCTAAATTCACTTGAGTGGCATGCGGCTAATGGTTTTTGTTTGAGCGCTAGACGACATCATTCCATTTATTTTCACTTTTTTGTTTTGTATGCTTTTGCTGATTAGGCTCTGACGTGGTAATTGAGAGCGCTGATGTTGTAAATAAGAGGTGATTCATTTGTGTTGAATTTTCTCAACACTTCCCATTCAATAACTCTCTTGAACCCATATTATTTATGCGTTGAATATTGTACTCATATATGGCAGTGTAAGTGGTTCTTAGTTGGGGCAATTTAGATTTGTGGGACCCATAATGTTTGGGCTGTATTTTTTACTTTGGGGGAATGTGTAAAGGGATTATAGGTCAACACTCGAACTCAGAATTATTGTTAATACTATTTTGTAATCTCAGGAACATGCTAACGTGTTGAGTTTTTAGCCATATGTGAACAAAGAAAGTGAAATACATTTTGTCCCATATTGTCTTTAAAAAATGTAACTTTTGTGCGAAAGTGATGTGCAACTGTTTCTGTTGTTATAGCTTGTGGTCCCAACATGTTTTGTTATTTTATGTGTGTTAGATTTGTTCCATCACGCTTTATATAACACATTTAATAACATCACTTGTTGTTTTATGGGCTGTGGAGATTGGTCAGCATGCACATACATTTAACTGGGGCCATGATTAGTGCTTTTAACATATTAGTTCTCTCAAGTGATTCAATGTCTTTATTCTTTTCTACAATATTCTCTCTGATTGAAAAGATTTAAATCGTGATATATCCTAACTCCACCCTTGATTTTACCACCTGAGTCAATGCCCAAGAGGGTTATCTTTTAATTACAATTTTTTTGGGAGTCCTTATTTAAGGCATGAGTAGTGTGTCAACATTATAGCTTATATGAAGAAAGGATTTACATAACCTAAAAATTACACTTCTGCTGAAATGGACAGCTCGACATCAATTAAAAGTTTATTTTCTTAGATTAGAGCGTTATTTGACATTCCAATCTTCGTGGCTCAAGATTTAGAGATACTGCAAAATCTATTTGTTGAAAGAAGTGGGGGATTAGTTGACATAGCACCGGCTCAATTGAAAGTTAGTTTGAGTCTCCTATATCTTTTCGGAGAGACAACTACTAGTGGCATCTTTTCTCCACAAGTAATAAATGGAAAACAAAAATAAAAAGGGTTAAATATATTTTGTCTCCTTTATCTTTTGGGTAATTTACACTTTACATCCTGATATATTATTTTTTAAACATTGGATCCCTTAACTTACACATTTTTTCAATTTGGACCCCGTACCCAAATTGCCCATCAATTTAGACAGATCCCGTCAAAAATTTTACACATTGCCCCCTTATATTTGGGATATTTACACATTGCTCCCCTTATCTTTGAGAGTATTTACACATTGCACCCAATGTTTTGATGAAATCTGTATAAATTGACGAACAATTTGGGTACGGGGTCCAAATTGAAAAAATGTATAAGTTAATGGGTTCAATGTCTCAAAAATAATATATCGGGATGCAACGTGTAAATGACCCCAAAGATAAGGGGGCAAAAGGTATTTAACCTAAATAAAAATAAATGCATGCCGAGGATACATGGAAGTGTACAAAAGGCAAGCATTTGGTTATTAATCTTTCTCCATTAAAATTATTTAGAGGTGTTTGCAACTTTGTTGTGTATTGAGGATTTTTTTAGGCAAGTTTCTCAGGAGGTTTACTTTGGAGAGGGAGTGGGACTCTTAGGAACAATGTAGTGGCTGCAAGGTTATTGTTGGGAAGGTGAGGGTTGTTTCATAGTGACTTCAAGGTCATTCACAATTTTGTTTTTGCTTTAAATATGACTATCTTTTAGGAATTTTTATTTTGGTAAGTAAAATGATATGTATTGGTTGGAAGTTATGCATGCACATTACAAATAAAAAGTGTGTCAATTATCATATGGTTAAACTTGGTCATATTAACAGCACACTCTGGGCATAAGTTTGCTTTAATATGGTTATCTCTTAGGATTTGTTCTCGCACTAAAGAACATGTTATGTTCTATCACCTCCTGATCATGTGTTTTTTTTCAAGTCATGGTAAAACTTTACGTAAACCACCGTGGCTGAATAAGCTTCGCCTCAAGAACATACACTGGAGATGATGTTACATACAGAGACAAAGCCAGGATTTGGCCTAGGGGCCAAATATAATTTCTGCTTGAATTTTTTTTCTAATCGGGCGTCAAGACCATCTTACGTGTACCTTGCTAATCTCAGAGCCTTCAAATTTTCATTATAATCAAAATAAGCATAATCAAAATGTAATCACATATTCTAAATTTAAAAAAGAAAATAAATTATAAACTTTAACTTAATTGTTAAAGCTAATTTTTGATCAATTATGCTAATTGAACCGGACGTTCGAGTAAAAGTCATCAACTATTATACTAGGACTAAAACCTTGTGCAACTGTATGTAATAAAAAGGTTAAAATCTTCAGAATAAATGATCATAAATTATTGACAAAGGCATAAAACAATGTTGAAATCTAGTAAAAATAACAATTGCACACATAAATAATATAGCAATAATGAAATGAGTATGTTTTTTAAAAAACAATAATAATTAAATGTAATAACATTTAGAATTCTAACTTTGAAGATGACTTTTTTGTGTGCAAATCAAAAATTTTGTTGTATTCCAAGACTTGAGTATGAATTTTGTTATTTTTTTGTATATGAGACAAAATAGTGGGAGAGAAAGGGAAACAACGAGGCCATTAAGAGAAAATTTGAAAAATTTGGAGAGGCAATTGATAGGTAGAAAGTGAGAGAAAAGAAAAAATAAATTTTAGAAAAAAGGGAGAGAGAAATAAAAGTAAAAAAGACACTCTAAAAAAAGAGGGGAGTTAAGACACACTCTAGAAAAGAGGCAGTGAAAGAGAAACTTTAGAAAAATGGAGGGAGAGAGGAATTTTAAAAGAAAATGAGAGATAAAGAAAAGTATAAAAGATAAACTCTTTAGTATTTTTTCTTTAAAAAATTGAAGGGCTCATTTATAAAGTAGATATTCCCTCTCTCAGGCTTTTTCATTCTCTCATGTTTATTTCTCCAAAACTTTTAGGGGGCCCATTACAAAGATTACTACCAATTTTGCTCTTATATTAAAAAAAATTTGCAAAATTTGAAATTTTAGCCATGTATAAAAAAAATTTGCAAAAAGTTTGGGGGGGCATGGCCTCCTGGCCCCCCGTAGTTTTGTCCTTGGTTACATATATTGGCAATGAGGATCTGGACTACTTATCAGTGGTAGTTTTCCACAAGTTTATGAGGGAGCGCTTGGGATACTTGAACGCAATGAGGCTCGCATGAAAGTTCGATGAAGAATTTGGACCCTTTACACTTTTGGAATATAATGATGATTGTAGACATCTATTAGCAAAAATTCTCAAATAGCGGTCGAAGGAGCTACACGTATACATGGAGCACTGTACAGACACACCTATGTTTGAACCATGAATCGTTTCTGATGCCACTGACAGTGTAGGGGATGACGACGGAGTTGAGGATGTGAACCTTGGAGGGGCTGGGGATACATAGTTTGAAGATGAAGTAGTTGGTGGCCTGAGGATGACATGGCTGGTGGGGATGTTGGGGAGGACCCTACTGAGATGAAATAGGGTGTAATGAATGTGGTTCTCAATGATTTCGCTGATAGTGAGGAGGAGTAGCCCTAGTTGTATCCTACAGTCGAGAATGAGGATGAAGCATTTGTTGCAAGGAGAAAAGCTGTATCTTGTTTTGGCTTTTCCCCTTCAGTCAGTAGGCAGACAAAAGAGGCACATTCTTCAAGAGGGGATGATAATGATGACCTTCACAGTATAAGTAAGGGTGCAATTGAGGGAAATGATAGTCAGTCCCGAAGGACTAGATTTCCCGAGTTCCACGAAGAGGATTTAGTGGATGGTAGGAGGATTAAGTAGAGAAGGATTTACGGTCTAGAGATTTGAACTTGCTTAGAAGAGCTCTTGCCCCGTTCTTCATTCAGAATGGGTTTGCCCATTGCTTTGTGAAGACTGACAATAAGCGGGTGACTGCTAAATATAAAGGCATACATTGTACTTGGAGAATACATGTTCTTGCAGAAAATGAGGGGTGGATTCCAAATCAAAACTTTTCATCAACGTCATGAAAGTTGTTGAATGAGATTT
This sequence comes from Myrica gale, assembly GCA_963930655.1. NCBI lineage: Eukaryota > Viridiplantae > Streptophyta > Magnoliopsida > Fagales > Myricaceae > Myrica > Myrica gale. The sequence goes on along the minus strand of OZ005619.1, from coordinate 7,722,562 downwards.
TTTGGAGAGTGATACAAATGTATATAAATTGCAGGGCCTAAAGTTATAAGGAGTACAACTAGAAAATTTAGAAGGAGATGATTATGATTTCTTTTCTACAAAAAAGAAAAAGAGGAGCAAGTTAGAGAGAATATATCTTGTTTGAATGTTGTAGTAAATTTAATATGAGGATAGCGCAACTAACGATATATGAAATACACATTCTGTTCTGATATATGAAATACATCCATATTTAATGTTCGAAAGCAAGGAGTTCAAGAGGTTTGAGTTGTGGACATGATGTTGGAAATGTAATGCGAAGTCGGTGTGATATTTTATTTGACCTTTGGTTGGTTTTTAGTGAAATTATACATTCTGTTCTATGGTTTCCATTCATGTTCAGTAGTATAAAATAGTGAGATCAATAGGATAGGTTGTTGGCAAGTAAAGTGCAGATTATTAAGTTGCGGAATTTTCTAGGTTTCTGCAGAAAAACTATCTTGCATTTCATATTACTGTGATTTCTTTTATCTTTTGTTCTGCAAGAGAATTTTATGTTATATTCCTATGAAATTAAAAGATTTTAAGCCACACTTCAGGTGATTCCGATAAATATTGAGTAAGTTATGGATTTGTAAAAGTCCAGACGTCAAGCTGTCAGCAGCTTTGCGCACGTCTTGATTTCTTGTTCGTTCCAAATAATGTTTTAAATGATAAATTTAAGTCTGATTTTTATGGGTCTGGTCTTGAATTTTATGTTTATCAAAGAGGAACATTTTGAGATAAAAGGTGTATTGAATAAGTTATGATGTTTTGAAAGTGGAAGGTCGAGCTGGAGACAACAGTAGTGTTTGCTCTAGTATTTTTATCTGTTACGGAGTGTTTTTGAAAAAGTAATTTAGTTCCAATTTTTATGAGTCTTATCTTCAAATTTAAGTTTATAAAATTATAAAAGTTTAAAATTAATTTCGTACAATTTGAAGTTGTGTTGTTGAAGTTATGAATTTTTGAAGTTGGAGACGTTGAAGCTGTCAGCTTGGACGCCTTAGCAACTTGCATTTTCGAATAAATATTTTGAGTTGCAAATGGGCTATAAATTACCTAAAATTTTAATATGTTATAACATCGAGTGTAAGGATCATTTTGACATCCAATTTTAATGGTTTCAGCAACCTTAAAATAGAGTTTTACATTGTAGAATCATGTGTGATTTAATATGATGTGTTAATTTTTAAATGAATGATTATTTCATGCATCAAATAAATCTCTAAATTATATAAGTGACGACATTAGTATGACTCATTTGTAGGCAAGACACCACCATAAGCTCGAGTGGATAAAGGTAAGTGGAAAAATTATATTTTTCGAAAACTGAAATTATACACATCATGAATATTTGTCATCAAGCACGTCATGAGCACGTCATGAGCATTTGCATTGATTTTCTCAAAAGGAAAAAAAGGAAATTTTATGCAAATGAAAGTGAGATTTTATGCTATATTATGATATGTTATTGGGCTAAATAAGATGGTCGGTACCGTACCTAAGTAAGATAGGTGCATCCACTCTGAAGGACGAATGCGAGAAGGATGAGTAATCCTCAAGGTATGTGCAACCACACTAAAAGACGAATGCAAGAAGGTGTGGACCTCTAAGAGTCGTGTCTAACCATCAGGCCTAGGGCCATATTAAGGGTTAGCTCGACCAAATGACACGTTCCCAAGGGAAAGGGGAACAGTTCCGAAGGGAACGCACAACCCTGACTTTATAAGTAGCCCAAATAATGATGAAGAGATTTTTAAGCTAAATTTCAAGTACAAGAGTCTCATGGAAAAATTATATTTTTCGAAAACTGAAATTATACACATCATGAATATTTGTCATCAAGCACGTCATGAGCACGTCATGAGCATTTGCATTGATTTTCTCAAAAGGAAAAAAGGAAATTTTATGCAAATGAAAGTGAGATTTTATGCTATATTATGATATGTTATTGGGCTAAATAAGATGGTCGGTACCGTACCTAAGTAAGATAGGTGCATCCACTCTGAAGGACGAATGCGAGAAGGATGAGTAATCCTCAAGGTATGTGCAACCACACTAAAAGACGAATGCAAGAAGGTGTGGACCTCTAAGAGTCGTGTCTAACCATCAGGCCTAGGGCCATATTAAGGGTTAGCTCGACCAAATGACACGTTCCCAAGGGAAAGGGGAACAGTTCCGAAGGGAACGCACAACCCTGACTTTATAAGTAGCCCAAATAATGATGAAGAGATTTTTAAGCTAAATTTCAAGTACAAGAGTCTCATGCATTGACATGCATTTATTTTTGGCACTGCATGTATACTTGTCATTCATGAACATGCTCAAGTCACACATATTTCAGTTCATTAATCATCTTTTACTGAGTCATTCGACTCATAGTATTTTCAATCATTCAGGATGATGTTCCAGGTGAAGGAACTTATAAAGAGAATCTAGAACCTGAGGGGGGGCTGACAAGGGTGTCCTTCCCTAATTCGCAATACATGTAGATCCTTAATTTTTGAAAGAGCTGATATGAACTTTTATAGTGATGTTGTCGTTGTATGTTCAGACTATGTGACCAACTTAAGACTCTTAAGTAACTTATATTTTTAACTATGATGTAATCATAACTTATTGCCTTGAGTTATTGCATGGAGATTTACTTTATAAATGTTTCTCTATACGTGTTATGCGATATAGGTATACGTTCTATTACGCATATATTTATTTACATATTTGTACACTACGTAAGAACGTCTGAGGCTTTGCGTGTCAGCTTGCGAATAAGAAAATAAATCTTGAGTAATAATTTCATAAACTAAGGAAAGTCAGATTTTCTGAATTAGTAATAACAGGTGAAAAAAAATCCGATGCAAGATTAAGATAGTTCGCCGGAGCGTTTGTTGTTGCGAACGCTCACGGCTGTCATAAGCATCATTCGGGCTAGCGTTTGGGGCGTGACACCGAGTGTCAAGGTGTGGGTGCGTTGCAAAGTGTGGGAGATTTGGGGCACGTGACCAAATAGACTTAAAATTTTGGACTATAAGAGTTGGTAGAAAAATTAAAGACAGGAAAGATTTGAATGAATATTATAGTGAAAAAGAATGATTTAATGCGGAGATAAATTATTTTATAATTTTTTTAATTAAGCTTAAAATTTCGACCCAAACACAGATTTTCCTTTCGATTTCTTGAACGATTACGTTGAGAAAAAAAATTCGGTCCATTCGCAGTCATTCGCCAAACTTTTGGACTGAAAATATTTTATAAGCAAACATTAGTGTGTTGGTAAAATATTCACAGTTCATTAGCATATCAGGAACTTTTATTAGAGGGAATCCGAACCAGAGAGAATATATCCCATCATCCTCCACAACCTACATCTTGTCTTCCTCCAAGCGAGTTGGACCCGAAAATGAAAGACATTAGAAGATGAAGAAATGGGCAGGACTCGAATTATCGATCCCTTCGACTAGGCACCCTGTGATAAATACCGGTATCAATATCCACCTTTACCAACAGCCCCTTTCGTTACGTTTGGTTCACCATGCTCCTACAGTGTTGCTGTTGGAGCTTTTCCGCGCGTTCTTGGGCTTCCACTCATTCGTCGTTATCCTCACCGAAGCACCACAATCTTATTGGTCATAGAAGAAAAGAACCTCTTCTTCTTTTTCTTCCCCTGCGAGTAAGGCAATCCAAATCCTCTTCTCTGAAGCTCACTTGTCTTGGGGCTGAATTATTCGACCAAATTTCGCAGCTCGCCCATAACAAGGTCCAAAAACTCAACCTTTAAACCCGCGCTTTTAATTCAATTCACCTACATTTCAATTCTTCTTCGCTTGCCAATTGCCACTTCTTCAACTTTTTCTACAATTCTGATTCCTAGCCCAGGTTTTAGTTGCGGCTGGTATGTCTGCGGTGGTTGGCCAGCTTTCGAAGCCCTTCACTTCTGTCCTTCTCTACGGCAAGGACTTGGATTTCAAGGCTACCGTTCAGGCTGGAGGCTTCCCTTCTACCCATTCCTCGGTACTTCCCGGCCTTCCTCTAATTCTTAACCTATTTGTTAATGTTCTTATTTTCATATATCTGGTTACAGCCATTGGCGAATTTGACATTTTTTATTTGATCAAATTTTTATGTCTTCTTACTGATAGGCAGTGGTGGCTACCGCGACAACCATTGGCTTGGAAAGGTAAGCAGCACTGTTTTTTTGTTTATTTCTGGTTTATGTATTTCATTGTCTTGTCATGTGAGAATTGACTTCATATTTCCCATGTCTGGATGCTTCTCCGTTTTAACAGTGTTTTAATCACAGGGGTCTGTCGGATTCAATTTTTGGCCTAACGGTTGTTTATGCTGGCCTTGTTATGTACGATGCACAGGTATACATGTTCTTCCTGATTTTTGTTTAGTGCATCTTACGTTTTGTATCGCCTCTTTTAAGCAATTTCAATCGAATTCAGTGGGTTGATGCTTGGAAGGATGCCTTGAAGTTACTAGAATGTGAGGAAATGCCTTCCTTTTCAGTTGTTTGCTTAATCAATTCAGATTAAATAGTACTTGTATCCAAAATGCAGATGCTACCAGTAAGCCCTTGTTAGTGAAGGGTGTGGTGGCAGAAACAACTCTTATTTCCTTGTCCAAGAGATATTGCAAAATATGGAACCACAAGTAGGACCGTGATTGTATTTTGGCCCTTGCCAACTCTTCTTTGCTCTTTCAGGAAACCGGGTCCATTAATTATGAAAAATTGAGCATCCAATTTAATTTAACAAAGTGTCGATTTGGTCAGAAGTTTCTCTATTGAGGAAATAGGTGCCAGTTTTCTAATCTGTGCCCACCTGAGCTGGAAGTTTAGTTTTTGAAGTTCATTTAGATTGAGTAGAGTGAGAAGCTTGAGGTGAGGTTCTTCTTCACCCCTGTTCAACTATTTCAACTTGACTTCAATTTTGCAAGATTGGGTGACCTTGAAAGCCATTTTCACCTTTAAAGCTCTCTTCAATCCAGCTTAACTAGAAAGTCTGCCCTGTAATGTCAAATTATGTTTCTTTGTCAAAGTAATTCAAACGTGATTACGTTCAATAGAGAGACGTTGTTGCAGGTTCTGATATCGTACTGCCATAAATACATTTAAACTAGGCCTGCTTATCAAAAAAAAAAAATTTAAACTAGGCCTGAAGCCTTCCTCAACCTATGGGTTCAATTGAAAGAACTGGATCTTTGGTTTGGTTCTTCCTGTAAATATTTTTAGGTGCTGTTCCCTTATCTTTCATGGTTGGGTTGTTGGGTCTTGGAAAAATATGCCTAAACATTTCTGAGTTACTATTAAAGTTCAGCTTTGGGGAATCAGACAGCTCAAAGAGGTCCTGTGCAAAAACACGTAGGTGGCATAGGCTCTAACTTTTACTAGATAACTGTCATGTTGATTTTGGTGGTTCAATATGTTCTGCTATGGCAATTGGGACAAGAAATCTCTCTCTTTCTCTCGCCCTCAACTGTACAGACACGATTCCAGGATGAAACTGTCATTTGGACTTGGCCTAATGGATTCATCATTGACCTGATTGATCACATGAAAATCATTAATATGGGAGTTGAAAAGGCGGCGAGAAATACTTTATTTAATCTCCCTTGGTGATTGCTATGCCAAGGATCAATCAAACTTAGTCACTAACTACAAGAACTCCAGCTCGAATTCATATAACAGAAGTTGAATTGAGTAGGGGCTTGTAGTTGGAACCAGTGGTTGTAAAACAGCATGGGCTCATTCGTTCTCTTGTTCGTGGGACCGAGTGCTGAAACCCAGGTTTTAGTTAATGGTTTGCAAGCCAAGTGGAACCTTAAGTTATTTGTATTATCTGTAGCTATCTTCGCTAAAAAGTGGCTCAATCAGGAAAACAAGCTTCGTCTTCGAGACTAATGCTTCATTTAATGTCAGCTATAAACGTCTCAAAATTGATTCCTTTCGAAGTATGTTTCCAAAATGCTCTCAGGATATACTTTTCCTTGGCTTAAATTCTATTCCTAATGTTTCCTAAGCTAGAAACAGCATATGAACTGAAAAATTCCATCTGAGTATGGATCTTTACTTCCTGCAGGGTGTGAGAAGAGAAGTTGGAAATCATTCCAAAGTGCTGAACAAAATGCTGGCCAGTATAGATTCAGTTCCCACAAAAGATAGAGATGATGTGATTGATTCTAAACGAGGGACCTCATTGTCCCTAAGTTTGGAGAGCTTTGGGCCCCCTTTGTCCAGGGAAGCAAGTTCTTTCAAACCAAAGCCAACAAATTCTCCTCTATTACTTAGGTCAGATGACAAAATCGGGCAAACTAGTCAGGCAGTGCTGTCTACTGGCTTAACAGAAGTTGAAGAAGAAAGAACTACTGGGAGTTTAATTCCATTAAAAGAATCAATTGGCCATACTGAGGTTGAAGTCGTAGCAGGCGCTTTGCTTGGTTTCTTTGTTAGCTTGGCCGTATATGTCATCATGTGATTTCCTATCGTGTTGTATACTCTTTTTCATTTTTCATACTATTCTTATCCTTAGGGGTCCAAATCATATATCAGTACCAGAGCAGATGAGGTTCGGATTCCACATCAGCCATGTCCTACCACTTGACTTATGCAAGTAGTTTCTGTAGATCGGTTACAATAATTCTGCTTGCTTATTTCAGAACTTTCCTACGAGAATTCTTCTCAATCTTAAATGCTGTCTGCATCTTTATCCTTAGCAAAAGGTCCATGTGGGTGACAAGTGTAAAAATGCTGTTTGGCGACTATAACCAGACATTTCATGTGTGCTTGCAAGTTTCAAGTATTAATAACCTGTTCGCAGGGTGTATTTCAAGAGGGCTAGTCCATAGGCTGGATGTTCACACGTGACTAGAATATGTACAGCAAAGCATTTCTCAGATAGCAGTGCTTTTTGTTGGATGCCACGTTGAGAAAGTAGCAGATATTGTGGCTTCATCTGGCAGCAACGAGTCAGACCATGCACTGCCGACTATACATCCATAAGGATTTGAGATAAATTCTATTTGAATCCAAGAAAAAGAAGGCAAAGAGAAGAAGAAGAAGATTAAGACCGTCGCAATCATCTATATCAAAAGGTCTACGTCATGTGAGGGGCACAGGGAGCACTGCCGCCGGACGAGAAGACACCATCAACGTACGAGTCGATTCCAGGTGGAGAGAACAAGACCAGGACCGACATACATTTACATGAAGATCAAGGTATGATTCAAATCGAGAAGGAGCAGGACAAGGTGGATGATCCCCTTGCAAAAGTTGGCCCGCCCTTTGCCGTCAAGAAAGATGAGGAAAAGCAGGACCCCGGTGTGACTGGGACGTGTTAAGCTAGCTGCCAGCATATGTGTAGCTACATATATATAAGCCCAGCTTGGTGTTCTTTGCTTTGTTCGTATGTCTATGAGTGTATAGTGTTGTAATCTCCATGGCAATGTTGGATGTGTTTTGGGCTTTTTCTGTTACTGTTGTTGAGACACATCCAGCTGCCAGCACAAAATCCTCTCAGCAACGCAAGACGTCTATTACAGCTCCACAATCCACGTCCTCTCTTCCTGAAGCTTCTACAGCTCGTGCATAAGATTCTGCCGTTACATGACTCATCCTCATGACTCACCTTTCTTCATGTAATATAATATTCTTGGCATATTCTTTTAGGTTTTTAGCTCTGCGTGGCTATATACATTACAGAGAATGATTTATTAATAAATATACATAGAAATATTCTTTTCATCATTATATCATAGGACTAAAGGACAAATGTCCATGGCTGACGAAAATGTAGGAGGAGCAGTCTCTTCTATCACGCCAGAAACCTCAGCCCTTTCTTATATTTCTCTTACCTCTCTTCCACATTTAGTTATTGTGAAACTTTTTTTTTTCTAAGTCAAGTTTCCATTAACAGAAATTGCAAGCTACAACAGGTTGAAAACAACGTGCAGGATCCCAAAACAGGATTAGAGAAACTATTATATGCTCCATGCAAAGCAGTGAGAGCGGTGACCAGACACAATAGACATAGCTACCAAGACCTAGACAAGCCAGTAGATAAGCACCACAACCTGCGCGTAGCAAGCTCCAACAGAGGGCCGAAAAAGATCCGCAAAGGATCGGAAAAACCCACCGAGGAGCCAGACAACAGAGGCCAAACAAGGCCAGCAACAAGCAAACACAAAACACAAACGCTATACACAACAAAACAACAACCAAAAAGACTAAATAAGGGATCCACCAGACGAGCATAGAAGCCACAAACGGCAACTGGTGTTGGACTCGCCGAAGGACGTAGAAGCCACAAAGAGGCGCGTGGCTGCCAAGACCACCAGGACCAATGCCGAAAATGAAACCCAGGGTCGGGCGCGTGACTCGCCATGCACCGACCAAATGAGATCGAACTGGTGCAGTGGGGCTCCCCGGGAGGAGCAGAAGACATCTAGCATGGTTTGTGTCTGCACGATGATGAACGGGATCACCTGGATCTAACCGCCAAGATTTCAAACAAAAGGGAAACCAAGAAAAGGGAGGGAGAGGAGAAGACTGGAGAGGGAGATGAAAGAGAAAAGAGGGGGCGGTGGGACTCCCACCGCCGGAAACAATGTTGAAGAAAGTGACTAGATTTAGGGAGTCCTACCGCTGGAAACAATGGTGAAGAAAGTGACTAGAGTTAGGGGAGAGGAAAGTTTTAGAGAGAAGGCAAAGCCTCTCTCTCTAGAACACACAAAAGAAATCGATGGAAGATCACAGTTAGTTACTGTTAAGTTTACTCACGAGAACTATCTTCTTTGGCGCACACAGCTCCTCCCATATTTACATGGCCAACGTTTATTTAGCTATATTGATGGGTCTATTGCACCTCTTTGCGCACTACTCCCAAACAACACCTCTTTTAACCCAGCCTTTACTTCTTGGCACCAGCAAGATCAACTTATTCTCTCAGCTATCATTTTATCGCTGTCTGAACCTCTCATTGCCCAAGTTATTGGGCTCTGCTCTTCTAGATTGGCCTGGCTTACCTTAGAGAGTGTCTTTACCTCAAAATCCCAAACTCATCTTGTCAACCTCCAGTACCAGCTCGCTACTCTGAAAAAGAGTACAAACACTATTTCGATCTATTACAACAAATTTAAGCTTCTCTTATACACTCTTTCAACACCTGGAAAACCTTTATCTGATACTGAATTTATCACATACCTTCTCGCTAGTTTGGGTTCTGATTTTTATTCCCTTGTCACGTCCATTACAACAAGTCTTGACCCAGTTTCACCTGATGATCTCTATGGTCACCTGTTGACATATGAAGCTCGACTCACTCACAATCAGCATCCAGACAAATCGATTAATGTCACTACCAAAGAATAGCCTTCCTCTTCACCAAAAGGTGGCCGTGGGTTTTGTGCTCTAGAGGCCGTGGGACACGTGGTGGATGCTGTGACTCTCCCTTTCCTGACACTCGTCCTCTTTTCCAAGTATGCTCCAAACCTGGGCACACTACCCTCGTATGCTACAACCGCTTTAACCAAGCATTTCAAGCATCTCCTCTTCCTACAGTTGTTGCTCACTACTCATCTACTATGTCGTCTGCTTCCCATGATTCTAAATGGTATCCCAACACAGCTGCCACTCATCACATGACCTCTGATTATCAGAATTTGTCCTTCAACCCTAGTAGTACATGGGTGAAGACCAGGTTAAAATTGGGGATGGCACTATCATGCATATACATCACACTAGTGGTTCGGTTATTTCTACCCCTCTTTGTTCTCTTCCTTTACACAATCTCCTTCATGTTCCTTCTCTTACAAAATCTGGTCTCTGTTTAACAATTTTGTTTTGACAACAATGAATTTTTGACTTTCATTCCAACTACTTTCTTGTGAATGATTCTTTAACCCATACCATACTCCACCAAGGTCCAACTGAGCATGGTCTTTACATGTTTTCAGCCTCTCCACCTACCTCTCATTTTGCCTATGTCGGCGAGCGCACCTTTGTTTCCTTTTGGAATCACCAATTGGGTCGCCCTTCTCTTCGTCTTGTGCAACAAGTCCTCAGCAAATTTCAGCTTCCCGTCTCTACTACTGCGTCCTCTGTTTGTAATGCATGTCGCCTCACTAAGAGCCATGCTCTTCCTTTTTCTAGTTCCACATCTTGTACTACAACACCTCTTGAGCTTGTTCACACTGACCTGTGGGGTCCCTCTCCTACTATCTCTGTTTCTAGTTTTCAGTATTATGTCTCCTTTTTAGATGACTACAGTCGGTTTACCTGGCTTTATGCCCTTAAATACAAGTATGAGGTTTACGCTGTGTTTCTACACTTTCAGCTTCTTATTGAAAATTTATTCACCACTCGTATTAAAAGTATACAGTCAAATTGGGGCGGGGAATATCAGCCGTTATCTAAATACTTTGCTGCCACTGGTATTCTTCATCGCGTCTCCTGTCCGCATACTCATCAGCAAAATGGTATTGCTGTGAGGAAACATGGGAAAAATTGTTGAAACAAAGCTCACTCTTTTAGCCCATTCTTATGTACCTCATATCTATTGGCCTGAGACTTTCAGTACTGCGGTCTATTTGATTAACTGGATGCCTTCCTCTCTTCTCTCTAATCGGTCTCCATATGAACTTCTCCACAAAGGTCCTTCCGTTTGCTTATTTTTAAAGACCTTTGGTTGTTCTTGTTGGTCATACCTTCGGCCCTATACTCACACCAAATTTGAAAACCGTTCTCTTCTTTGTACCTTCTTGGGCTATAGCCCCCGACACAAAGGCTATCTTTACCTTCACTCTCAACAGGTCACCTATATGTCTCCCGAAATGTCCTGTTTGACGAAACTTCTTTCCCGTTTCATCACACGGCCTTTACTTCTTCCTCTCCTGCCCCATCCACGCTACCTGCCTATTGCTGCTCCCTCTTCTTCCACCAGCACTTCGAACAACCCCTTTACCTTTGTCATTTCCTCCTATCCAGATCTCTTCTATAGTGCCTTCACCACCTTTGTCCCCTGATCGACCTTCTTCCCCCATACCTATCTCTCCTCCTCCTCCACCGAGATATACTACTTGGTCCACTCATAATATTGTTCGTTCAAAAGTTCGTATAGATGGTACCATTGCCTGGCGTCCTCGTGCTCATGTTACCTCCTCCTCTATCTCTCTATCCCTAAGGAACCATCGTGTGTCTCTGAGGCTCTCAAGTTTCCTGAATGGTGCCGAGCCATGCAACTTGAGTTCCAAACTTTACTTGACAACAAGACCTGGTCACTTGTTCCTGTTGTTTCGACTAACAATCTGGTTGGTTGCAGGTGGATTTCTAAGACTAAACGTCATGCTGATGGTTCTTTGGAACAACGGAAAGCCCACCTTGTTGCAAAAGGTTATCACCAGCTTGCCGGTGTTGATTTTACTAAGACCTTTAGTCCGGTGGTTAAACCCACCACGATTCAGGTTGTTCTTGCAATTGTCGTTGCCTCCAATTGGTCCATCCGCCAGCTTGATATTCAGAATGCTTTTCTCCATGGATACCTCCTTGACACTGTGTACATGAGTCAGATTCCTGGGTTCTTGCATCCTGATTTTTCCTATCATATTTTTCGTCTTCATAAAGCTCTCTACGACCTTAAACAGGCCCCCAGAGCTTGGTTTCATCGCCTTAACACTCGGCTCCTTGAACTTGGGTTTCATTCTTCTAAATCTGACTCTTCCTTATTTATTTTATTACACCCTTCTCATACAATTTTCATCTTCATCTATGTGGATGATATTGTAATTACCGGATCCAGTACTTCTGCGATTTCTGCCTTGGTTACTTCTCTTTCTGCTATTTTTTCGGTCAAGGACCTTGGGTCCCTCTCTTATTTTCTAGGCCTTGAAGTTCACCACAACTCCTCTGGTCTTCTTTTGTCACAAAGGAAGTATGTTACAGATTTACTGACACGTGCAGATATGCTTTCTGCCAAGCTAGTTGCCTCTTCTATGGCCTCCACTCACTTGTCAGCACATACGGGGGATCCCTATCCGGACCCCACTTGATGCAAACCAAGGGGCTGGACACCAAGGAGCTGGACATACACGTGGGAATGGAGCCGAAGACCCTTTGTCACTTCCTAGTGGCCCAATTACAAGACTTAGAGCCAAACGTTTCAAGGAAGCCCTCAATGGGCTAATCCAAGAGAGTTGGGCTGAAATAATAACCAAGGCTTAGTCCAAGTCATCAGTGTCTCTGAGTGAATTTCTCGACGTCCCACAATCATTGCCAAGGTCTCATTTCCTATTCCGAGGTGTCTATCTATCCCAAGCCATTACTATTTCATAGTGTCCATTTCTCTCATTCCAACCATTTCGAGGTGCTCCCGAGGTGCTCCCGAGGTGTCCCGCACCTTCCCAGCTTACCCCGGTATCAAGTGACAAGTGAAGAGGCTTAATGTGAACAGTAAACGTGACCAGCAAGGTTTGCCTATTATTAGGCATGAATGTATTGAATTTCAAGGATATTAAACAGGGGAATGAATGTGGTCTTTGCTGGGCATGTTAGATACATCGAATTTGGTCTTTTAGCTAATTTTGGTTGCCTCTAGTAGTCTAAGAGGCCTAATTTCGTGGGAGCTTGTTAAGTGTTGTTTTAAAGCTTTGGTTATGACTTTTCCTATTTTTGGAGGGATGTTCCAAATATTTAGAGGGTCGATTTTGTGTGAAAAAAACCAATTTCGTGATTAAGATTAAACTTTCAACTTTTGAGAGGTCTTGTGTTCCTCTTGGTTCTTCAAAGAACTCCTTGAACTTATCAAGTTTATCTTGTGACGTTCAAGCAACCGAAACTTATCACCTTGATTTCTTGAGAGTTTCTTGGGTTTTCTTGGTGTGGCAATTCAATCCTTCGTAGTTTTGGTTTCTCATCTAGTTAGGAGACGGGTCAAGGCTCAACCAATCTTGTCTTTACGTTCTTGGGGTTACAATCCATCATTTTTATTGGGTTTCATCACAATTGTTGGTGGAGTTCGCATCACCACTTACCTCATGAGCATTGTTGGGGGTCTCCAGTACTTGTCCTTCACCAGATCGGACACTCTCCACGCTTGCCTCACTGGCAAGCTATTAAAAGGATATTCAGGTACCTGCAACATACTTCTCATTATGCCTTTTTCCTTCGGGCAGCCAACTCTTCGTTCCACTAGTGGTCATTGCATTTTCTTTGGTTGTACTCTTGTTTCGTGGAGCTCTCGAAAGTAGCCAACGATGGCTCGGTCCAGCACCGAGGCTGAATATAAATGTGTTGCGAACACCATTGCTGATCTTCTATGGCTTTAGTCTCTTCTGTTTGAACTCGGCGTGTTTCTTCCCAAACCACTAGTCCTCTGGTGTGACAACCTTGGTGCCACCTACTTGTCTGCCAATCCTGTGCTTCACTCCCGCGCCAGCACGTTGACATTGACTTCCACTTTGTGCGTGATCGTGTTGCCAATGGCACCCTCATGTTTTCCTTTCTCTCTAGCCGTGATCAACTCACCGATATTTTTACCAGGCCACTGTCTGTCTCTCGGTTTAGTCTCTTACGTTCAAGCGTCACTGTTGTTCCCCTGCCGTTCAGCTTGCAGGGGAATGTTGAGACACAGCCAGCTGACAGCACAAAATCCTCTCTGCAACGCAAGACGTCTACTACATATCCACAATCCACGTCCTCTCTTCCTGAAGCTTCTACAGCTCATGCAGAAGATTTTGCCGTTACGTGACTCACCTTTCTTTATGTAATATTCTTGGCATATTCTTTTAGGTCGTAGACCGAATGATTTATTAACAAATATACAGAGAAATATTCTTTTCATCAGGTGTATGTGGACGTGAAGTCACTTAGTTTCTTTCTCTTTCACTTTTCGTGGAAGCTCAATATTATGGGCAGAGAGGCCTGTACATTTTGTTTTTGATCATGCATTGATAACATATTAATCCTTTTGTTTTTCTTGAGGAATGGAGAAAATGAGTTCTCAAGAGTGAAGACCCTCCAACCACGTCTCCTGACAGAAACCCAAAAATCAGTCCAGTATTACTTTTATTCACTTTTCTCGATCCACAATAGGTGATGTTTGAGCTTTATTGACATGCGTGTAAAAATTGTTGAGTTGTATTGATGTGTGTAAAAAATGTCATGAGTTGTATTGGGATGCGTGTAGGAGTAATGTTAGGGTTACGTTCGTTTTCAGAATATTTGTAGAATGTTGAATGTTTTGTGAATTTTTAGGTGAGGTTGGAGGTGTGTTGGTGTTTGTGTAATAGTTGGTGAGGTGTAAAAAAAGTAATGATGTTTTTTAAAGTTGTTTGTAGATTATTTTTATTGGGATGAGTGAAGAAGATAAAATATAAAATAATATTATTTATAATATTTATTATAAATTCGAATTGATTTTTTATTTTTATTATAATATAAATATTTAAAAGTATTAAAAAAGAAGAAAACGACAAAAAATTAATAATAAGGTAAAAAAAAGATGAGAATAAGCTGATTCACGGCTTTCACGCTATCGCAAGCAACACAAAGAAAAAAAAAGCAAAAGAAGACAAACAAAAAAATGAAGGAAAACATGTGATATGTGATGCGGTTAAAAAATCATGAACGCCGACAAGCAATGAAGAAGAATCGTGAACGCCTGACAAGCTGCTGCAGCTATGGCAGGTGAGGGGGACAAAAATGCGGCAGGGCATTTAATGGTGGGATGCAATTACCATATCGCCCTCAACCAAGCAATAGAGTTGGATAATGCAGCGGAGGTATTTTGTCAATTCACACATCCGAATGATTAATGATCTGCAGGTGTGTCACGCCCCGAACGCCATCCCGAAGGGACCGTGACAGCCGCGAGGATTCCCCGGGAACACTCTAGCGCTTACACTAACTCTTACAGAGGAAAAAATTTTATTATACACATCGGAAGACTCACTCAGGATCCACATGTTGGCTGAGATACAAGCTCAATGAACATAACCCCTCGGTAAACGAATTATAACTCATAAAAGTCTTTACATTGCATCTTGTTCGCAAACTCATACAAAACGTAATAGGGGGCAACATACTGCCACTCAAATCAAACCATCACTCACTAGTGCTAACCCGGAGTTCACCAATTCCGACTCCAACTCCCGAACTCCTAGGATTTCTACGTGAGATAATCCTTTGCTCCCCAATTTTCTTGTGGATCTGGAATGATACGATTAAAAACTATGAGTCGAAAGACTCAGTAAGGAACAACAGTTTGAAACATGAACTTTGATAAAACATGGCTTAAAAAAAACGTACTTACCTCAATACATTGTAGAGTTAAGAAAAGAAATGCATAACTGTAAGTCATGAGATAGTGCATAAAAACCATGATACATATGCATGCTCCGTGATGCACATGCCATGCACTAAAATCTCTTGCCACTCTTGGCCTTTTCAAATGCATTTCAAATCTCTTGCCACTCTTGGCCTTTTCATAAACATTTCATCTCTTACTGTGGGCTTGCTCCATTTGACCCCATGAAGTCAGGGTTGTGCTGTTCCCATCAGAACTGTCTCCCATCCCTTGGAGACTTAACATCTGGTCGAGCTAACCCGTAGTTACCCCAGGCCTGATGGCTAGACACGACCCATAAGAGGTGCTACACCTTCTCGAGCAACGTTCCTCGGTGTGGTTGCACATACCTCAAGGACTTACCCAACCTTCTCGATCAACGTCCCTCGGTATGGGCGTTCTAGGTTTCATCCATCCATCCTTCTCGATCAACGTTCCTCGGTATGGATGATAAATCTCACTTAACATGGTACGGATCCAACCAAAGCCCCCCGGGCTTAATCATAAACATAAATTTTTTTTTCATTTGCATAAAACAACTTTTCATGTTTCTATGCAATGAACATGTCATGCGACACTTGAAAACATCGTAATTTCATTTGCATCAAAACGTCTCTCATGCGTTCATGCAAATGATCATGCTATGACATGTTCGAAACATCATGCGTACTTGAAACATTCTTTATGCACAATACATGTCACTTGTATTAAAAACATCTTGCCATGCACAATAAAATATGCAGTGTATCATTCCAGTTTTTCAAATCGGGTAAGATTCACTTACAGTACTCCTTGCAACCTTCTCGGTTCTCTCTTGGCTCTTTGCCTACAAGGAATAGGTTCGATTCTCAATATGCTGAGTATACGTGAAATTATATCAACACGCTTCGGTTCTATGAACTATTCGAGGAAACCTATCGTGAAATCCACTAAGGAATGAATAGTAATAATTAAGTACTTAACTTAATCTTAACGATATAATATAGTTGCTGAATTTCTCTTAGTCCAATTGAACCTCTTGTTCACCTCTTAGCCTTGAACTCCCCGTCCATCGCAACGGTTTCAAACAGCAACTATATATATATATATATATTTATTTATTTCGATATTGTAGATTTATACATTGCCTTAATTCTTTTAACCGCTTAATATCTTATTTAATCTTTTACTTTCTACTAATTAAGCTTAGGTTATTTAATTACTTAATTCTATTGCAATATATTTCTATTCATATTTAGGACTCTAATCAACAAAATAATTGATTTAGGATTAAATCTTGATCTTTCTTTTATTCCATGTATTCAATTAAATCTTTACATTAATCGATCCCTAACCTTAATCATAATTAACTCTTGGCTTGGACATTAGATCTCTATGCAACCCGAAAAATATAAGCTCTATTTTGTTCACCCTAAATTTCGGCCAACCTAGTTAAATCCTCAATTAATACTTAACACCACAAAGCTTTGCTAATTCTTTTAATCCGAATCTTTAAGCCTATTATCTATGTTTTTCTCTTACTAATATGACGTGTTTTATGATTGAGCTTAAATCTTCTAACCCATTTGGCCATAACCCTAATTTTATTTATCCATCACATATAAACATAATCTTATTTATAGGGTTGCTATTAGGGTTCCACTTACTAGGTCATTCGGCCATGTACTATTTGAAAGTTCAAGAGCAACCCAAGAGGGGGGGTGAATTGGGTTCCAAAAATTTATACGATTTCAAAGAGACTTTAAGCACATACAAAAGATAAGGCAAAAGACTAATGAACAACAATATATGCAAAATTAAGGAGATAAAGAGATAGAGAGATAACACCGTGTTTTTAGGAGGTTCGGCCAATCCTTGCCTACGTCCACCCCCAAGGCTATAGACCTCCTTGGGCTTCCCTTACTATAATCGAATAGCAAGTACACCTTAGCTTCCGGGGTGCTAAGGAACCGTTACAAAGCGTTTTTAAAGCTCACGCTTAAACTTTCCCAAATCCTCACAACCTAGAGGATTTCTTCTACTCTCACAAGTAGGACCCAGTGTTTACCCAACACTCTCAAGCTTTAAATGAAGTGAGTACAAGGGAAAACTCAAGTATTGGCTCTTAAAGCCGAATTTACAAGTGAGTGGCACACGAGTAGGAGAGAGAGAGTGGTTGTACAATGTAGAAGACTCGAAAGGTATGAAGATGCAAAATAGCAGGCCTGAACTTTTACTCTTGTCTTGCTATCTCTCTTTTTTCAAAAGTTAGGTTATGGAGTTATTGCTAATATCGTGCAAGTCGGTGAGAGAGAGTTATTGTCTTCAGTTACCAGTCTTGCATTTAAACCCCAAAACTTCTTCAACGGTCGATGGGTTAGCTGAGGAAGCCGTTGGAAAGTTGCCCGTGTATTAAGGAGGAAATAAATGCGTCTGATTGCTTTTCGGAAACTGCTCAATTTCGTGAGATGTGCTGACACATCAAATAGTAAGTGCTGACACATAGAAAAATAAGCAAAAAGTGAGTAATCGGAAGTTAGTGCAATGTGTCGACACCATGTCACATATGTGTCGACACCATGTTTTCACCATTTGGGAGTTAGTGCAATGTGTCGACACCATGTATCATTTGTGTCGACACCATGATTTCCAGTCTCAGGAGTAAGTGCAATGTGTCGACACATGTCCTGTATGTGTCGACACCTAAGAATCCTGGAAGCAAAAATCAGTTTCTATATGCCTCAAATACGTTTCAAACTCCTTTTAAGGATTTATAAAGAGGAGAAATGATTGTTCCAACACTTGTAAGGAAGCTTAAGTGAACTTCAAGGAGTTATAGTTAGAAAACATTAATCCATTTGAGATAAAACTTGGAAATGATGGATTTAACTAAGTAAAATCAAAAAGTCTTCAAACATAGAGAATTTTGTTATCCTCAAAATCATTTAAGAATTGTTTGCAAAACAACCTTTGGCTAACAATCTTCTCATTTTTGATGATGACAAAACCATATTAAAAACAACAAATTGCTAATAAATGGAAAAGCTCCCCCTGAGAACAAGCAGGAGTTTTTCATACATTTTTAGCAAAAAGACTTTAGGATTTTACAAAAATTTGGCAAGAGTTCCCTTTGTAAGTGGAGGTTTCCCAAAATTTAAAAACAAGAGAAAACACTTCTATATCAACCTCCAATCCACCCAAACTTCAAACATACCAACCAGAACATAAGACTTCATTATGATACCAAGAGAAAGTTAGGAATACTACCTGGAAAGCAAGTCTCAATTTTCCTCAATGAAGTGCAAAAAGATAAGCACTTCTCAAATATCTTAGAGATACCAATGATAGATGCTACTGAGATAGGCAATATGTATAAGCATAATCAATAGATACTCATTCAGAAGGTAAATATCAGAGATACCATGAAAAGAGAAATAAGTCAAATGTACAGCAAGAACAATAAAAATTGCAAGTTACGATAAGTTCAAGCAATAAAAAAGAAAACAAGAAAAGATAAGTACGACAAAAGAAATGTTCTCTAATACACTTTCTCCCCCTTTGGCATCATCAAAAAGAGATAAAGAAGGAGGTCAAGTAGGAAGATTATGGAGAACCAAGAGGAGGAGGAGGATGGTCCACATCAAACTTCTTCAGCCAATTAACCCAAGTAGTGGAGAACCAATACGTCCATCTGATCACCCGGGGACAAAGATTTCGATCAGCATCCAAATGAATCACTGTGGCCTTTATCACATCATCAGCGGTGGACTGCATAGTGGTCTTGAGAGTTTCAGAAGTGGAGGCGAATTCATCAACGGTTCGTCGGATTACATTGCTGGCCACATGAATACTATTGCTGACTTGATGTTTGAGATTCCTCATGTCCTTAGAGAGAACCTCAAAATGTTAGGAGTGCTCAGCAAGGAGTTTCTTGATGTCATCGAGCCCGGTTTTCATAGTAGATGCCAAATCCTCCATGGCTTTTCCCAAATTCTTATGTTCTTGCTTAATCTCATCGATGGAGACTTCGAGAGAGTTCAATTGAGACTGATGAGAGCTACCAGCAGCAGTCTTCCGGGAAGAATATCCAAAAGGTGGAGGGGAAATTGAAAGAGGAGTATGCTCCTCAAAAGGAGTTCTTTCAGCGGTTTCAGCGTCGTCTTCATCAGTTTTATCTTCTTCAGATTCTAAGCCCCTTGTATCGGATTTTTAGGGTGTCATAACACTTTTCTTCACCCAATCCCCATCTTCATTTTGTATAAAACCCATTAGTTTAAGAGTTTTCTGATTATACTCTTGAGACTCTTTGGATTTTTCTCTAACAGCCCCAATTAGAGAAAAATCCAAAGAGTGAAAAACATCCCATAGGGTAGTCCTTGTCTCTTCTTCTCATGGGCAACTTTCATATGGTTTAATATCAAATGCCCGAGATTCATACGTGTTTGGGTAATCAGATAATACATAATAAACATTTCCAAATACGTAATGTACTCAAATTTACCAGTCCTTGGTAAAATGATATTGCACACCATATGATGCAATATTCTTCTATGAACAGTAAGGGTACTGGCAGTGGGCTTAATCACAGTTTCTAGGGTTGGATTATCCAATACCACCCTAAGAATATCAATTGGCTCTATTTCAGACATCCCCATCCAACTATAGGCATCAAAGAATTTCTTTCCATCATTGGGAGCAGAGACCAAGTTGTTTAGACATTGACAAATAAATCTAAGTGCTTGCTATTGACATAGCTTTTGACAGTCTCAGATTGAGAGAATTGAAGATTGGCATACACCATCTTTACTAGATATACATAGCACTCAACCTTTAAATTGACAAAAGTACTCCATCCTTGATATTCAAACATTGCTCTAAAATCAAACCCACTTTCATCAAACCATTTGAAATTTGCCTAACGACCAGCAATCACTTTTCTACCTCTAAAATCTTGTACATATCTATTTTTACAAAGACTGTAGATGTAGGCCTCGGTAGATGGCATTGCTTCTTCAACATTGTTCCCTTTCTTCCGTGCCCTAGAACTGGCTGAAGATGGAGTCTGAGGAGTGGATCGCTTGGGGCGTCTTGAGGACATTTTGGTAAAGACAAAGGAAGTTGTCGGCGGTAAGGATTTGAGAGGAGGTCGGCCGATGAGGAGATTTCGTGAGGAAGGGAAATTTTGGCTCGACTTGAGTGAGAGAGAGAGGTCTGTGAAAAGAGAAATGGGGAAAGTGCTGACTTTTGCCCTAAGAGAGTTTAATATAACACGCGGGCACTCCATTTTTTTAAAAACACTGTGCCCGATATATGTGTCGACACATAGAAGCTATGTGTCGGCACATTGCACATATACCCGAGAGCAATTTTGAAGAGCTTAAGAACTGAAGCCAATGTGTTGACACATAGAGTTATAAGTGTCGACACATGCTTCCTTGGTGCAAAGGGCCATGAAACCAGATGTGTTGACACATGAAGTATCAAGTGTTGGCACATACAATACACAGAGAGTTTTCAGAGAATGACAATTGAAGACATCAGGAAGCAATTTGGCATATACATTCAAAACATGTTCTAAGCACTTAATGAAGCATAATCAAAGCAACAAAACAAGTATATATCAACACATTAATCCAATGGAAATCTCATTCCTATCTCTTGTCGAATAAAACAAAATCTATCCTCATTGAGGGGTTTTATGAAAATATCCGCAAGTTGAAGATCAGTGTTTACAAATTCAAGAACAATATCCCCTCTTTGAGCATGATCACGTATGAAATGATGTTTGATCTCAATGTGTTTTGTCCTAGAGTGTTGAATTGGATTTTTTGAAAGATTTATAGCACTAGTGTTGTCACATTTTATTGGGATGAGAGAAAAATGAAGATTAAAATCTTCCAATTGTTGCTTCATCCACAATATTTGTGAACAACAATTGCCTATTGCAATATACTCGGCTTCCGTAGTTGATAAAGCTACGGAATTTTGTTTCTTGCAACACCATGAGACTAGTGAGGGGCCAAGAAATTGGCAAGCACCACTAGTACTCTTTCTATCAATTTTGCAACCGACATAATCCGCATCCGAGTATCCTAGTAAGTTAAAATCAACACTTTTAGGATAGAACAAACCAAGATTTTGAGTACCAACAAGATTTCTAAAGATTCGTTTAACCGCAAGGAGATGAGATTCCTTAGGAGATGATTGATATCTTGCACACATGCACACACTAAACATTATATCCGGTCTACTAGCGGTAAGGTAGAGTAGAGAACCAATCATACCTCGATATTTTGTTTGGTCCACATCCTTACCTTTCTCATCTTTTTCCATTTTTGTGGTTGGACTCATAGGTGTGCTCATTGGTTTTGAATTTTCCATAGAGAATCGTTTGAGAAGATCCTTGGTATATTTTGCTTGATTGATGAAAATACCTTCATTGCTTTGCTTTATTTGGAGTCCGAGGAAATAGTTTAATTCCCCCATGAGGCTCATCTCAAATTCACCTTGCATCACTTGAGAAAACTCTTGACACAAGAATTCATTAGTAGATCCGAAGATTATATCATCAACATAAATTTGAACAATTAACAAATCATTGTTTTTCTCTTTAGTGAAAAGAGTAGTGTCAATTTTGCCTCTTGAAAAGCCATTTTCAATGAGAAAAGAGCTTAACCTTTCATACCATGCTCTAGGTGCTTGTTTCAATCCATAAAGAGCTTTTGTGAGCTTATACACATGGTCACTAAGCTTTTCATTTTCAAAGCCCGGTGGTTGCTCTACATATACTTCTTCCGTAAGAAAACCATTTAAGAATGCGCTTTTTACATCCATTTGGAAAAGTTTAAAATCTTTATAACAAGCGAAAGCAAGCAACATACGAATGGATTCTAAACGAGCAACTGGAGCAAAGGTTTCATCAAAATCAATTCCCTCTTCTTGATTATAACCTTGGGCTACCAATCTTGCCTTGTTTCTCACTACAACCCCGGATTCATCCATTTTATTTCTAAAAACCCATTTTGTACCAATAATTGGATAATCCTTGGGTCTAGGAACTAGATTCCATACTTGGTTTTTCTCAAATTGTTTTAATTCCTCTTCTATAGCATGGATCCAATTTTCATCATCTTTAGCCTCAACAAAAGTCTTAGGCTCAAGTTGAGAGATTAAAGCAAGATTATTAGCTTGATGAAGAGAAGATCGAGTCCTTACCCCTTTTTCAACATTACCAATGATTTGTTGGATAGGATGACTCTTGACATACTTCCATGATTTTGGTAGGTCATCTTTATCTTGTTGAGACTCTTCTTGAAGCTTTTGAGGTTCTTGTTCTTGCACAAGTGTCTCCTCCTTGTCTTTGTCTATTGTGAGCTTTTCAACTTCTTTGTTAAGATCTACAATATCTTCATCATCTTTTCTCACAAGAAAGTTAGATTCATCGAAGACAACATGAATTGATTCTTCTACAATTAAAGTTCGTTTATTAAAAACACGATAAGCTTTGCTAGAAGTTGAATAACCAAGGAATATACCTTCATCCACTTTTGCATCAAACTTACCCAAGTTGTCCTTATTGTTATTGAGCACAAAACATTTGCAACCGAAAATGTGAAAGTAGCCAATATTGGGTTTCCTTTCATTCCATAGCTCATATGGAGTTTTCTTAAGAATAGGTCTAATCATGCAACTGTTCATAACATAACAACTTGTGCTAACTGCTTCTGCCCAGAAATAGTCAGGTAAGTTGCTCTCACATAGCAAGGTTCTAGCCATCTCTTCAAGAGTCCTATTCTTCCTCTCTACAACACCATTTTGTTGAGGAGTTCTAGGAGCCGAGAAGTTATGGTTAATACCATTTTCACCACAAAACTTTTCAAAGGAGGAATTTTCAAATTCTTTTCCATGATCACTCCTTATGCTAGAAATAGTAAAACCTTTTTCATTTTGAACTCTCTTGCTAAGTTTTTCAAAAGCATGAAAGACTTCATCTTTATGAGCTAGGAATAGAACCCATGTGTATCTACTGAAATCATCAACAATGACAAAGCCATAACGTTTACCTCCCAAACTTAGCGTTCGGGTTGGACCAAATAAATCCATGTGTAGTAGTTGAAGTGGTCTAGAAGTGGACACAATGTTTTTGGGTATAAAAGAAGTTCTGATTTGTTTACCTTTTTGACAAGCTGCACAAATTTTATCTTTTTCAAAAATAAGATTGGGTAAACCTGAAACAAGATTCCGTTTGGCTAATTTTGAAATCAAGTCCATCCTTGCATGAACAAGCCTTCTATGCCACACCCAACTATCTTTGTCATTTAGAGCTGAAAAACATTTTAAATTTTCTGAGGAAATATTCTCTAAATGAACAATATACACATTTTCAGATCTATGTCCAACAAACAAGGCTTTCTTGCTTTCAATGTTCTCGACAAGACACTTTGATGATTCAAAAATGACTCGGTTACCCTTGTCACATAGTTGACTAATGCTTAATAGATTATGCTTTAATCCATCAACAAGAAGCACATTTTCAATAATGGGGTTAGGATACGTACCAATGCTACCAATGCCAAGTATTTTTCCTTTGCTATTATCACCAAAAGTGACCGAACCCTTTTCTTTGAGATACAAAGAACTGAACCAACTCTTGTCTCCGGTCATGTGCTTGGAGCATCCACTATCAAGGAACCAATGTTCCTTTATTTCTTTGGACTTCAAGCACACATGCAAAAGGAATCAACTTTTGATTTTTGGGACCCAAATCTTTTTGGGTCCTTTGGTGTTATAATTAAAATCTTTCACCTTATCTTTTTGAATCCATACAAATTTGATTCCTTGAGAGGATTTATTTCTAGTTGGACATGTGTGTGAAATGTGTCCAATTTTTTCACAAAAGTTACACATAGCAAATGATGAAGATGATTTTGTGATCATATAGGAGTAAGACTTTTGATCATTGAAAGAGTCATATCCAATGCCACTTTTGTTGAAGCAACACCTTTGTGAGCCAAGAAGAATTTCAAGATTTTTCTTTCCTTGGGTAAATTTTGCAAGATCTTCAATAAGAGAATCAACTTTTTCTTTTAGTAGAACATTTTCTAATTTTAAAACTCTTGATTCTTCTTGTATAGCACTCACATTTTCATTTTTGGCTCTTACAATATTTTCTTTTAGAGAGTCATTTTCTTGAATAAGAGTTTCATGGTTCTTTTTGAGATAGCAATATTTTGAAACTAGATTTTTCAATTCAAGGTATTGTTCATTAAAAGCCTCTTGAAGATCATCAAAGGAAAACAAGGAAGTTAAAGATTCTTGTACCTCTTCTTCATCATCCCTTGCCATGAAGCATGAATTTGCAACTTCTTCAACGTCACTATTGCTATTACTATCATTTGATTCTCCCCATGCAGCCAAGAATGCTTTCTTCTTATCTTTGAAATTCTTGGATTTGTTTTGAGATTCAAGGTTGGGGCAATCTGACTTTATGTGTCCCGGCTTTTTGCATCCAAAGCAAATGATGTCATTCTTCTTGCTACTATCTCCTTTGTAGCTTTTTCTTTGAAACCTTCTATCTCCTTGTTTCTTCCGAAAGAACTTCTTGAATCTTTTGGTGAATAATGTCATTTCTTCATCGTCTTCGAAAGACTCATCATCACTAGAGCATGAGGCCTTCAAGGCTATTCCTCTTTTTTCTTTACTTTCTATCTCATCTCCCTTTATTTGATTCATTTCGTGTGTCATGAGAGAACCCATGAGCTCATCCAAGGATAGCTTTGTCAAATCTTTGGCTTCTTGAATGACGGTGACCTTGGGTTCCCAAGCTTTTAGTAAGCACCTGAGAATTTTTCTCACCATCTCAACGTTAGTATATTCTTTGCCAAGAGATTTAAGGCCATTTATGATATCAGTAAAACGAGTAAACATGGATGAGATAGATTCATCGGATTTCATTTTAAAGAGCTCATAACTATGAACAAGCATACTAATTTTGGTTTCCTTAACTTGATTAGTACCTTCATGAGCTACTAGAAGTTTGTCCCAAATTTCTTTTGCGGTCTCACAACCGGAAATACGATTAAACTCATTTGAGTCTAGAGCACAATACAATACGTTCATAGCTTTGGAATTTAAGGACATGAGCTTCAAATCATCATCATCGAAATCTTTTTCATCCTTCAGAACACCCTCCTTGTTTCTTGAAATTATTCTCCATAGGTCATAATCTACAGCTTGAATGTATATTCTCATTCTAGCTTTCCAATAATTATAACAAGTCCCATTAAAGAGAGGTGGTCTATTGGTGGATTGACCTTCAGCCAATGAAGTAGTAATTAGGGTTGCCATAAAGAGAGAGAAACCTCAGCTCCGATACCAATTGAAAGTTCAAGAGCAACCCAAGAGGGGGGTGAATTGGGTTCCAAAAATTTATACGATTTCAAAGAGACTTTAAGCACATACAAAAGATAAGGCAAAAGACTAATGAACAACAATATATGCAAAATTAAGGAGATAAAGAGATAGAGAGATAACACCGTGTTTTTAGGTGGTTCGGCCAATCCTTGCCTACGTCCACCCCCAAGGCTATAGACCTCCTTGGGCTTCCCTTGCTATAATCGAATAGCAAGTACACCTTAGCTTCCGGGGTGCTAAGGAACCGTTACAAAGCGTTTTAAAAGCTCACGCTTAAACTATCCCAAATCCTCACAACCTAGAGGATTTCTTCTACTCTCACAAGTAGGACCCAGTGTTTACCCAACACTCTCAAGCTTTAAATGAAGTGAGTACAAGGGAAAACTCAAGTATTGGCTCTTAAAGCCGAATTTACAAGTGAGTGGCACACGAGTAGGAGAGAGAGAGTGGTTGTACAATGTAGAAGACTCGAAAGGTATGAAGATGGAAAATAGCAGGCCTTCTCAAGGAGTGCGGAACTTTTACTCTTCTCTTGCTATCTCTCTTTTCTCAAAAGTTAGGTTATGGAGTTATTGCTAATATCGTGCAAGTCGGTGAGAGAGAGTTATTGTCTTCAGCTACCTGTCTTGCATTTAAACCCCAAAACTTCTTCAACGGTCGACGGGTTAGGTGAGGAAGCCGTTGGAAAGTTGCCCGTGTATTAAGGAGGAAATAAATGCGTCTCATTGCTTTTCCGGAAAATGCTCAATTTCGTGAGATGTGCTGACACATCAAATAGTAAGTGTTGACACATAGAAAAATGAGCAAAAAGTGAGTAATCGGAAGTTAGTGCAATGTGTCGACACCATGTATCATATGTGTCGACACCATGATTTCCAGTCTCGGGAGTAAGTGCAATGTGTCGACACATGTCCTGTATGTGTCGACACCTAAGAATCCTGGAAGCAAAAATAAGTTTCTATAAGCCTCAAATACATTTCAAACTCTTTTTAAGGATTTATAAAGAGGAGAAATGATTGTTCCAACACTTGTAAGGATGCTTAAGTGAACTTCAAGGAGTTATAGTTAGAAAACATTAATCCATTTGAGATAAAACTTGGAAATAATGGATTTAACTAAGTAAAATAAAAAAATCTTCAAACATAGAGAATTTTGTTATCCTCAAAATCATTTAAGGATTGTTTGCAAAACAACCTTGGGCTAACACTATTTTAAGCATTCCTTGTCTAAGTTTTCTTCTCCAATGGTGATCTCATCCTCCATTTTCAGATTCACAACATAGGATCTACCAATCACAACACAACTTCTAGATCTAGCACAATGCCATATTCGGCCAACACATATATTCATAGAATGATTAGCTCTTTCTATTTGCATGCAACCTATTATATTTCAAGACTAGCCCATATGCATGTGTTCACCAAACTTTTATACATCTCATGGCCATTCATCAAATTGACATTTAACAAAATTATATTTAAAGATCCAACACCTTTTGCATTTTAAGACCATACTTGCATGCATTGTTCATCCTTTAACATCTTTCTAACATTTAAATTCGGATCTCATGCTCATATAGCTAGATCTAACATTATAACTTAAGGTTGGTCTCATAATCTCAAGATCTAACAAAACTAAGTACCAACTTAAAACCAACCAAGAGATATTCGGCCTACATCATTTTTTTAGAACTAACAACCCACATCTTTGGCCTTACCTTGATGATTTACACAAACCTTGAGTACCTAGCACAATAAAATACATTAGATTAGAACTTATAAAAAACTTTAAGCAAGAACACTATGTGAAATCAAGCCTACCTCTACCTTCACCAAATTTTCACCAAAACCCTTCCTTCTCCCAACTTTCGGTTCACCCTTTTTGGAGTGGTTCCAAGCTTGATTATAAGGTGTTAAGGTAGGTTTTATGGTGTGGAGAAATATGGTAAACTTGAATGATTTAACTCTATGGAAATGAGTTAAATTTCTTCAAGGAAAAAGTGGCTAAGTGAGTAGAAATTTCTAAGAAAAGGATTTAGTTGCACAAGGGGAAGATTTGGTCACCTCAAGGAAAGGAAACAAACTAAGACTTTAGAGGAATGACTTGGTTGCAAGAATAAAATAACAAGACTTGATCTTAAGGGAGAGGTTCGACCAAGAGGAAAAAGAGAGAGAGAGTTGGAAGGAAATGGGGTATTCGGCCAAGACAAATGAAGTGTGAGGTTTTGAAATGTGAAGTGTGAATTGAGGCAATTGAATCTCCCAAGGTGAAATTATGGCAATGACAATTGACATGAGGTGTTTGAAAATGACAAGAGAGAGAAGGAAGAAAAATAAAGGGGTGAATGGGGGATGCGTTGGCCGACCACTTCATGGCTTTTTCTCTTCTTTTTGGCTTTTCAATTTCTCTCACATCCCACTTTGCCTCCTCAAGCTATGTCCTACGTGAATTCCTTCCCCTTGCATTTGATTTTCTCTCATTTCTCTTCCATTGAATTGTCTTGTCAATTAATTGCTCTCTTATCACTCCTTTACAACTCACATGCCCTACAAACTTTATGGATTTTCACTCCTACGTAAATGACTTTGTCACCTCATGGTTTGCTTCTTGTTTAGTTCAATTATGATGTTTGGTTAAAATGCAACTAACTTAGTTACTCACACAACTAACTTTCTAGTTACTCTCACAACTAACTTTCAATTTAGTTACTATTTCACCTAACTTATCTCCTATAAGCTCTCTAGCTTATCTAGTTCAATTACATAGCTTATCACCTCATAAGCATAACAACTTATCTTAAGATAATGGCTCTAGTCTATCTCTACGATAGCCACATCGACTTATTACCTAAAAAGTTTCATAGCTTATCATTATGCTAGCTTATCACCATGATAAGCAAGTGTGCTTATCATTTAAAACTCTCTTAAAACTTATCATATGCCTAGTAGCTTATCATCTAATATTCTAATGATAATTCAACTACTAATTTAGGTCACATAATAATAATATATGTCACCTATTAATGACACACAAAAATATTCAATACTTAAAAGAAATTCGTGATTTTCTTCCACTTAATTATTTTCGGCCAATATATATAAATATTTAATCATAATTTAATTTCCATGGATTATGAAATATACTAGGCAAATGAAAAATATAAATGCATACGAGAAACTTACCTTGCAAGCTTCGGCTCTTAGAAAAATATAATTTAAACTTTGCACAAAACTTTCATAATGAAAAGAAAATTATTTAGGAAAAAATTTCATGAAATAAAATCTCATATTAATTGATGTACCTTAACATAAAGCTTAGGCCATACATTGGCCAAAAATATGGCCCCATAATAAAATTAAAGCTAATACATAAGAAATTAAAAGCTAATACATAGGAAATAGCAAAAGAAATAATCGGGGTCTCACAAGGTGTGGGATCACAGTGTTTTTAAAATTTCGGGTTTATCCTTCGGTATTTATGTCCTCAAAACACTACCAGAGGGTATATTAATAATTGTGCATAAATTTGGTCAGGTAAAAACGGAAAAGAATTTCTGCATCTACCGGAGAATGCGTTGTTCACCGAACATGACCTCTTGGTGGATTCGAATCCTTTAAAAACGTTGAATCCGAACATGACCTAGGAGTATAAATTTAGAAAGTTGGATTCAAATTCTAAATTTTTTAGCCAAACGAACATGCCTTAGAGTACTCCACACTTTATGCCAAACTTTTTTTGAGACGACAATTAGATGCTCATGGCATTTGTCGGGGGTTTAAATTACTTGTTCCTCATTTCTCGGAACTATCAAAACATTAAAGGTTTTAGAAACATTATTAATGTGTGCGATTTGATAGTTAAAATCATGTCATATATTATAAGTGTCTTGTTTCAAGCTTTGTCAAAACTGCATCTTATTCTATCTAGATTAATTTTGATAATTTTTCACGGCGTTTTAAAATTATAATTTTTCTCTAATTTTTAACATTTCTTTCTAATTTTTTTATATTAATTGGAGCATATAAGATGAAAGCGCCATGCCTTTTTTTTAATGGACTCTTCCAAATAAAAAGAAAGAATCAATCTCCATTATTTGAAACCTGGAGCTATTTTTTTTTCTAATGCAAACCTAAAAAGGTATTTATTTTAACAGAATTGACACTGACAAATTACATGTGAAGAAAAGATAAGGTCCACATAGGAAAGAAAAAAAAAGTAAAAAAGTATTTATCAAAAAACAAAAAAGTGTTAATTAAATCTGGTAATTTTGACCACAAGAAAAAAAGGAAGTCTAGATCACTCTCTGCTGAATATAAAAGGAGTGGGAAGGGGCGAGGCAATCCCGATCGAAATACCGAAGAAGCCTGTTTTAGGAGACTCACAGCAACATAAGTCGAAGGGAGGATGGGAGTGGAGAAGGAAGTTTTGAGGCCCGGAGCTGGTCCGAAACCGGTTGCCGGTCAGAACGTCACCGTCCACTGCACTGGTTACGGTTAGTCTCTCTCTGCCACTGATTTCTTCGATGATTATTGTGGGTCTTTCATGGTGTAAAAGTTTCCGTAAATTAGTTCGTTGGCCAGTACATGTGTTTTGGAATTTGGATCTTAATGGCGTGAGAAAATTTTGATTATTGGTGGTTCTTGAATTCCGCGTAGGCATCATCATTTGGTCCGCCTTCTAGGTAAAAAAAAATATTGTTGATCCCTGAAATTGGGCTTTAAGTCGGATGATAGTCCATAAGACACAAAAATTTCCGGTTTTCCAATTATTTGAACGGTTGCAGTGTCGTCTTTCTCCCCACAGTCATAAATGAAATTGTACTTATGGTTGACACTAGGCTGATGTCAAAAGGTTCGACTGGCAGTCACAGTTGATGTATGAAGTCTGCGGAGGAACTGTTCTGAATGCTTGGGACGAAAACTGAACTCCAAATTTCATGGACCCAATTATATTTGTAAGAATTGAGGGGTGAGAGGTCTTCCTGTTGTTGTGTCGCTTGTGCTGATAGTTGTTCTTATTTGGTGCAGGGAAAAATGGTGATCTCTCTCAAAAGTTTTGGAGGTGAGGATTGTGCTTTCCTTGTTGGTAGCCTATTTTTACTATTTTGGATGCCACTGTATGTGGTACTTTTCTATGCATTTGCTTCTAATTTGAATTAGGAGTATTCATGTATCATCTTCGTCTCGTTCAGCACAAAGGACCCTGGACAGAAGCCATTCACCTTCAAAATTGGCCAAGGTGCTGTTATTAAAGGTAGTTGTACCATTATGCTTTGTGTCTCTATTATAGTAACGTCATTGATCGTGTGTTTCCCAAAATTGAACGAAGATAGTGACAGTTGAACTTGGGTGACTAGAGCCAAAAAGTTAAGTATTTGGTTCCTTGTCGGATGAATGAACTGGATATTTTACATCCTTGTTCTGTCCCCTCAAGATCATCGCTTTCCTCTTCATTTATGCTTTTTGCCTAAGAAGAATTGCGGATGCTGAAGGGTTTTTGTATTGTTGATTAGGTAGAAGGTCTACACTCATACATTCCCTCTCTAGGGATTGTGTAGTCTGTTTGACTTTGTATATCTTATAGATAACGCTTCTGTATCCACCATGTACCACAGTTATAGTACGACCTGATTTATGGACTTCCTATCTCAACTTTAAGACTTGGATTTTTTGGGATAGCTGCTGTTTTGCATCTGTTGATAGGGTGTGGGTTGTGAAATTACTTATTTGTTCTTATTTCACCTATCTGTAGGATGGGATGAAGGTGTGCTTGGAATGCAATTGGGAGAAGTTGCTCGTCTTCGGGTAATTCCTAAATTTTTGTGGGTGTTGAATGTGATCTAAATTATCCTTGAGTGGTGTCATCTATGATGAAGAAAAGTCAGATTTCTTATGAAGCCTCTGTCATATTTCACTTGTTTGACATTGTCAAACTTATTTGTCATATTTCACTTTGAAATTTGAAGTACGGCGCTTGCATTTATTTATCTAACTTACATATAGACTTGGATTAGTCTAGACCCGCTCATATTTTTGCAATATGAGAAGCCTCTTTTCTTTTGATCTTTCTAAAATTTAGTTTGTGCTACATATTTGTTGGATTATCTGAGATATTCTTGACCCTTTCTTAACTAATGACATACTTTTGAATCTCTCATTCCTGACCAGTGTCCATACACTAAATTTCTCACTACTTTAAGCTTTTGATCTGGCTCATCGAGATCATTTCTTTGAGGTTTCGAAAGCTGAGTCCCGTGTATGGCTTTTCGCTCTTTGTTTGGTTTTCATCTTGCTATTCATACATGGAATATTCCTTACCGAACATCTTGTTTCCTGTTTGATCCTTTTTCAGTGCACTCCGGATTACGCTTATGGTGCTGGTGGGTTTCCTGCTTGGGGCATACAACCCAACTCCTCCCTAGTTTTTGAGATTGAAGTCCTGAGTGCAGAGTGACAACTCTGTAGGCACGTGGTAACTGTCAAAAACCATTTGGTTATTCTCAATAACTTGGTTTGCTATGGACATGGACGACTGCTATGAGAGTTTAATGTTGTCTTCCAACTGTAGGTGCAAATATGAATGTTATCCTCCAACTCTAGATACTTATTTCCAGTTAATACTGAAGTCACTTATGCTGAACACATTTCCTCTTGGCCTTCTATATCGACGATGGTATTTCACTTTTGATTTTCGTAAGTAAAGTAGAATGCGAAGACTGCCGTGATAGGAAGGGTGGAAATGAATTAATGAAGAGGTTGTGAAAGAAACCTATACCAGAATAGCATCACTACATGTTCATTGCAGATCTCGGCCACAAAGTTGCTGTTTGAGTTGTTGCTTGCTTGCAGTTTTGGACTCGTTCGAATAGCATAGTATATGGCATAGGTTAACCCAAGTCATTCGTCCAGAATGACAGTTCGTTAATAGCATAGGGTACCCAAAACATACAGCTCCCCTCCATTAAGGGTGCCCAAAACATATTTTAGATTCATTTAGAGTGCAGGGTCGTCTTAGCCAGAGCTTCTCAATTGTCAAAAAATATCTTCATCATTGAATCAGGAAAACAAACCATGTTTGGTTAATGATTTTAAAATCTTTTTTAAATGTTTTCCAATCCAAACATGATTTTTTTCATACAAAAAAACATTTCAATCTTCAATAAAATTTTCTATCTAATTAATGGTCTCAATTTCTATGAAAAACAACACAAAAATCATTTTTTTTTTTTACAAAAACTCAGTAAAAATTTCTCTTACAAAAATCCTTATCCAAACATATTTCTTTATTCACATTTTTCAAGAGAATGAATTTTAAAAACTCTCTTTTTAAACATGGATACTACCATTCTCACAAACATCTTTAAAAAAATGTCATTTTTTTAATCATTACACAAAAATATTTTCAAAATCAAACAAACTTTCGTAGCTAAAAATAGTGTTTGTTTAAAGAAGAAATCATTGTCGGAACCACTTCAGTGTGGAAATCAAATATACAGATCGAACAGGTGTATTTTGATTGTTATTCAAAAGTTGATAAACATATTTTTAATTTTCATTCTAGTATGGTACTGCAAATTTCACGGAGAAATGCATCAATATTTCATAATTAACACTAGGAAATAAAATACCTTGAATCAAAACACAAGAAATCAGAATATTTAGTACTTACGAAAAAAAGGACCACTTTTTAAGCCCCTGAATCTTGCTATTCACGTGATTTCTTTAAGTGTATAATCGATATTACGTACTAAAAAAATAGTATAATTTATGGTTGCAATGCCCCAAACTGAATATCAGAATTCGAATCCTGTTCTCCAATTAGCATTCAAAAAACAAATTTGATAAACTGAAAGAAGCCATACGAATCTTTGTAGAGGTAACCTATGCCACAATATGTTGAAGTTATTCGGCACTTTTTTTTTTCTAAGTAACGAGGAGTCAGTTTACAATATGCGATGGAACATCGCTAGCTAAGAAATCCCCTTGCAAAAAATTATCAAACCCCCAATGGGCTACCATATTAGCCATCTGGTTGACTTCACGCGGACTCCATTTGAGACTCCACCCGTGATGAGCACGAAGCAAAGATCTCAGCGTGTGAAGTTCACCTTCAATGAGCCAATCCGGGGTCATATTTGAATCCATGACCTGCTGGACCAGGCCGAGAGCATCACCTTCAGAGAATGTCAGACTCGGCAAATCAGCTGCTAGTGAGGAGGCCAAACGTGCAGCTCTAGCTTCACCTTTCAAAGGGAGTGATCCAGGCCATTTATTAATGCGAATCTTGAGAATAGTTCCTGAGTGGTTGCGACAAACAGCTGCCGCATACATCCAATTATCTTTAATTGCCACATCAAAGTTAATCTTCAACTGACTTCCAGGAGGAATCTAGACTACCAGGTGGTCCTTGTCATACACCTGCCAAGCAGATAAATGGGCCAAGTACCTAGTCTTGATAGAGCGAATCCCCTCAAACACATATGGATCTTTCCCTTCATGAATCAGTTTGTTTCGAGCATACCAGATTGTGTCAATAGTATTAGCCATCGCCAAAAGCAATTGCTGCCAATCCTCCTTCGCCGAACCTGGAATGTTTCGCAAGTCCAGAAGGAACTTCAACCAACTATAAATAGGTTGGTTGGCAAAATATGAAGAATAAAGGGGCCATGGTCCAGACCGCCAAAGGATAACACTAAAAGAGCACCCCAGGAATAGGTGTTCAGGGGTTTCAGCATGGGAGTGGCAAAGAGGACAAGCAGTCCATGAACGTTCGTGGGCTTGAGCCGAGCTGCCCACCTGGTGTTGCAAAGGTAGGGCGCTCGCTGCAACCTTCCATAAAAGAAGTTTCAATCGGTGTTGAATTTTAAGCTTCCAAATCTTCTTCCATTCGTGAGGAAATAAATTGCCTGAATCTGAAAAGCGAATTTTATGAGCATTCAGATAAGCCTCTTTGATCGAGTAAGTACCTTTTGCATTGAGGATCCACCTTGGAACATTTGGGATAGGAGTGAGGGGAGGGTGATGTTAAGAATATCTTGTGCCGAAATCTCTTCAAAAGTATCTCGAATGAAAGCTTCTTTCTAGCTATGGGTAACTGGGTTGATCAGGTCACGTACCCTATTCAGGTGGCGATCAACAACTACGCCTTCCTTAAGACGGGGAATGAAATCCACCAAATTTGGAACCCAAGGTTCACACCATAAATTTACTGATTTCCAACCGCGAATAGCCCAACAGAATCCAGCTTCCACCATATCTTTAGTGTGCATAATGCTACGCCACACCCATGATGTTCCAGCAAGATCTTGGGCATTAAGGAAAGAATTGCCCCTACAATATTTTGCTGTTAAAGCTTGCACCCAAATACTCTCCTTTTTACTGATCATCTCCCAACCCATTTTAGCAATAAGTGCTCTATTCAAGTCTTCCATGCGCCGAAGTCCAAGGCCACCACTAGACTTAGGCTTACAAATATTATCCCAAGCTGTCGGGTGATAATGCCATTGGTTTCCCTCAAAACCCCACCAAAATTTTTTGAGTTTGGAATCAATGTGTCGACAAACTACTTTGGGAAGAAGAAAAACTGACATGTAATGCGATGGAATTGCCAACGCCACAAATTGAATCAACACCGTGTGCCCAGCTTGAGATAGCGATCTCGCCTTCCAACCTTGCAACCTTGAATAGATATGCTCCTCTATGTCTCTACAGAATTGAGTTTTGGATCAGGGAAAACAAAGGGGGACTCCGAGATAAGAGCCAACGTCTTCTGCAATTTGGATCCTCATGATATCCACAAAATGAGAGTGAAGAGAGGGTTGAACATTACTGTTGAAATGTAAGAAGGATTTATTGGGATTGATCACTTGCCCGGACCATCTTGCAAAGGTAAACATGTAGTGTTTCAAATTTGAAACTTCTATAGGGTTCGCTCTGCAAAACAACATCACATCATCAACAAATAAAAAGTTAGTAACAAGAGGGGCAGCTCTTGCAATTTTGATGCCATGGAGTTGTTGGAGGCTTTCAGCCCGCCCAATAATTCTGGTGAGTACTTCTGTGATCAGTACAAAGAGAAATGGTGAAAGCAGGTCTCCTTGGCGTAAGCCACACTTTGGTTTGAAAAAACCAAACGAGGAGCCATTCAGGAGGAGGAAAAAAGATACAGTTGAAATACATTGGTATATCCATCGCCTCCATAACTCACAAAAGTCGAAACATCTCAAGACTTCCATAAGAAAATCTCAGTTAACTTTGTCGTATGCCTTCTCCATTTCCACTTTGACAGCTAAGAGGCCTCCGCGCCCTGTTTTGCGTTTGATACTCTGCATCACTTCATGAACCAAGATCAAATTATCTTGGATGTGACGATGAGGAACAAATGCATTTTGATTATATGACACAAGCTTCGGCATCACCACTTTAAGCCGAGTGGCCAGGATTTTTGAAATAATTTTGTAGCACACATTACATAAGCTGATAAGCCGATACTGGGTAATTTTTTCAGGAGCATGAATTTTAGGGATCAAGGCCAAGAAAGTATGGTTCAATTGCTTTAACAAATATTCCTTAGTAAAAAAATTGTTTGACCATGCAACAAACATCGATGCCAACAATATGCCAATAATTTTGAAAGAAAATACCTGTAAAGCTGTCGAGGCCAGGAGCCTTAGTTCCTCCAATGTTTTTGACAGCCTCCCAGAGTTCTAAATCACTAGGGACTCGACATAGTATGTTGTTTTCCTCATCTGTTATGCGTGAGGGGAGAAGACCTTCCAAGCCGCTTGGGAAGAGGGGTGGGTTGCCCGAAAATAATTCCTTAAAATAAGCCTCAATGTGATTCCCAATTTCAACTTTATCTCGTAACCAATGACCAGACTTTGATGGCATCAATAGTGTTTTGGCGTCTTCTGGCAATAGTAGAGAGATGGAAAAAATGGGTGTTGAGATCCGGAGTCTTTAACCACATAATGCGGGACTTTTGCCTCCATAGTTCATCTTCAGATTTTTGTTTTTGCAACAAGAGACTACTGAGTTCCTTTTCTCGAGCCTGAAGCTGACAGTCCCGAGGGGAGGCCACCACCTCCTATTGAATCCTCTCCAAATCCATCTTAAGAGACTGAGTCTATTCGTGTAAATTGCCATAAACCTCTCTGTTCCAACGTCGTAACAGTGGCTCGGGGAAACAAAGTATGCCACTTCCCATTTGCCACACCCTGATCAAGTCGTTCCATAATAAGACCTCTGCCCTCCCGACCGTTAGTCCATGTATAAGGGTTGCTAGAAAACCCAAAGTCTAACATATCAGCGTGCCAAATGAACTGATTAATGGCATTCATATGCGAACTAGAACCCACTGTACGTCCCCCCCCATTTGGCATTTTGGTTAACAATGACATTAAAATCGCCCAAACATAACTAGGTACCATGAAAAGAAATACCACTTTGCTCAAGATCATACCAGAATTTTGCTTTTTCATTCCACAAAGTTGGGCCATGTACAAAAGAAACTAACCAAGATTGATCGTGTGGGTCAGACAGTACATTTACATTCACAAAATACTCACAAAAGACATCACCTTTAGCATCACACCTAGCATCCATGCTACAACCATGCCCCCCTCGTCTACCCCTAGGCGGCACTGCAAAACAACCATCATAGCCCAATTGCAAAATTCTACTTTGTACTCCAGAAATCATGGTTTCGACTAAACAAAAAATCTCAGAGGAATGAAGCCGAATCATTGCCCTGAGTTGTCTAACTGCCCAGGCTCTATTGAAGCCTCAACAGTTCCAAAATAGTAGTTTCATGGCAGAGGTGGGGGAACACACTGCCCCTTCAACTTGTTCTTCTTACGTTTTCTATCGTTACCTTTGTCCTCCGAGATGCCATTAGAGAAAATAAAATCACTAAGTGGATGGTCTAAAGGCACCTCCTCGATAGACAGATCACAACCCAAATCTCTTGATGCTCGCTTGGAGATCGACACCTCAACTTGATTCCCAACCAAGCCACATTTCTTATGCGGGAGGGCAACTTGCTGTGGATTTAGGCCAAGTGATGTTGCTCTCGTACGGATTATAGGCTGTCGGAGGCTAGCTTTGTCGCCAAGAGGGGTGGGTTCAGAGTCAAAAGTGTCACGGGCTAAAACAGGGGTACTCTGTGCTCTGTTGGCCTTGGATGGTTCTAAAGTGGTCATTTCTATTGGGCTGCCTAGGGACTAAACTCGGCTGGTCCCAACCTCTTTCGGTGGAGCTTCAGTAGGACTCCCTTCGGTCTTTGTTCCTGCATTACGAGTAAGGCCCAACATGTTAGTAACAGGAGAGTGTGTGGGGGGGGTACCTCTTGTTGTGGGCTTGACAGCTGGATGAGATCAAAGTTTGACTGGTCACATGGCAGCACCATAACTGGATCGTTCAAAACCAGCGCTTTAGTTACTTCAATGACCTCTGTTGCCAGCTGATTTTGGGATGAATCATCACCCTCAGCGCCAACTTGCAGAATGTCAGTGGAAGTAGATTGGACAACACATCGTAGTGGGTCATCATGGGACTCAGGCACGCCAACTTGTGACGGTTCTCCTGTATCACACGACACCATCACTGAGTTGACGAGTTTCTTGGAATTAACATCAGGTGCTTTGGGTGCCGAGGGATCTGAACGGTGCACCGGCATAGCAGCGCTCGACGACGGCCCTAAGAGGGTAGGCAGAGTTGATACCAGAGGAC
Organism: Myrica gale; assembly: GCA_963930655.1. Classification (NCBI taxonomy): domain Eukaryota; kingdom Viridiplantae; phylum Streptophyta; class Magnoliopsida; order Fagales; family Myricaceae; genus Myrica; species Myrica gale. Next base: position 7,684,083 of record OZ005619.1, on the reverse strand, counting down.
AAGTAGCTGAAATTGCAGGTATAATGGAAGGGGTCCTTGAATCTTCTGTCAGTTTGTAACGTTCACGAGATGGTATCCCCTCCACTCTCAGCCAAGGACCATAATCCGAGGCCGTTTGCTCTGTAACCCCATAAGGACATTGAGATTGCATGGGACCGATTCTCTCACATGTATAGCAAAAGCTAGTTAACCGCTCATATTTAAAACGGATATGCAAAGGGTCTTGCTCTCCTCTAGGAAGCATATAAGCAGTGGGAATGGGTTGATGAATGTTGAGAAGAACCTTGACACGTATGAAGGGAACACACTAGATTCGTTTAGAGGGGTTACCCTCAATCTCAAGAACTGTACCAATAACATCGCCGATATGTTTAGCTGTGATCCCATTCGAATGGTCCAGAGGGAGTCCATGAATTTGGACCCAGACTGGACAAAGTTCGAGATTGAGCTCCTGCCACGAGAGACTAGGATCCCATGGGTGGAAAAAAATGGGGAACCCTTTAATTAATCAAGGTTGTCTGTCTATGACCTTATTACGATCACCTGGGTTGTTAAATTCACATAGGAACGTGTTTCTGCCGACAATTGAGATAAATAAAAGATTTCAGGCAACGTCAGAAACCCTTTAGATGATTTGATTTGATCCCATGGTGTTGACAAAATAATAAGATCTATAAATCCACCGGCCTCAAGGGTAGACAACATTTGGGTTTACCAACATTCGCACTATTTAGCTCAGCTTACCAACATTTGGGTTTAGTGAAAGTTTACATTTTGAAGATTGATTCTCAGATAGTTACACGGCCCGACATCGACTGATTTATGTTTGTTCCTACTAGGTTTGGTTTCTCCCCATACAACCCGTGTGGTTCAGCTTTTGGTTTTTCTAATGGTGACTTTTCATCCTACTTCCCGGCAGATCTGCCAGCTCCGGCGCCTCCCTTTGGACATCCGGCGCAGCCCGAAAATGTCTATTTCATCCCCTGGCGTGTCTCTTACTTTTTGGCTCGTTTTATACCCTTCCTTCTCCACCTTTTTTACTACCGTTGTGGACTATTCTATCAACTTTCTTTCCATCCTGCTTTCTTGTGTTTTCGTTTGGTGCTTATGGACCCTCCTACTTAAGCAACGGATTAATAGAAGCTTGGATATATGTATGCAAATTTTTTGGTGGGGCTTTGACCAGATGGTTCGTCATTTCCATCCCAAATCATGGGAGAGCATATGCAGGCCTAAAGACTATAGTGGTTTGGGGCTTCGGCAGATGCAAAATTTAAACCGGGCTTTGGTTGCCAAAAGGAGTTAGGAGATTATGTTCAATAATGCTAGTATATGGGTGCAAGTGCTTACTGCAAAGGACTGTCCAAGTTATTCACTCCTGAAGGCGAGGGAGTCCCATGGAGCATCGTGGGCATGGAAAAGTTTGATGTCTACGAGGGACATTGTGGAGGCGGGGTTTTGTTGGAAAATTAGCACGGAACAGGCTCTGAACTTGTGGACATACTACTAAAAAAAGGACCGATGCTATAGGTCAAAAAACCGCTGTTATACGTTATAGCAGCAGTTTTTTAGCGGCGGTCGCGTAGCTCCGTCGGCATAGATCTATCGCGACGGTTTGGGTGACCGCTGGTGAAGACCTCGGGTCTATAGCGGCGGTCACGTAGCAGCGGTCGAAACTGCCGCTATAAACCCGAGCGCAGTTGCACTATTTCAGCACTAAAAGTCTGTAGCGATGGTCACTGAACGCCGCTACAGACCTAATATGACCGCCGCTATAGGTCTATAGCGGCGGTCAGGTTCAACCTATAGCCGCAGTCAGTGACCGCCGCTATAGGTGTGCAGGGTCAAAAAAAATTTCCAATGACCCTCAATTCTTAAAGTTGAGTTTTTAGATTAAAAAATGTAAAAGGAATGACATTTATCACCAAAAAAAGCAGAGGAACTGCCAGAATAGCATAAAACCAGGAGAATCATTTGCATGGAAATTAAGTTAGTATAAGGAAAATAGCCAAGTCCAAATAGCAACATGAAAACAATGTTCTCATTCCATATAATTTTCCCTAGACTAAATAATGAACCATTCTCCCTTTAAAGAGAAGAGAGAGTTAGACTAACCTTTGAAGCAAAGGTCCCCTGTGGCCAACCAAGAAGTCCTGCCACCATTTGCCCTGTTTGATTGCAATCATCATCAATAGCCTTCACAGGAAAACGTGAATGAACATGTAAGATGCAGCTATATCACCTTATAGGAGGCTCTACCCTATTGAACATGTAAGATTTCACATCTAAGATGGGAATTAGGAATTTCGCAGATGCCTTAGGAACTGGAACTGTAGGCTGAGATCATAGCAATTCCTTGTGATTGGAAGTGACAGCGTTCTGATCAACTGTACCAACAAAAGATTTGGCATCATGGTTCTATGTTTTCTAAGACGACAGAAAGTTGGAGCACTTCAGAATTAGCAGCAAAAGTATCTTGAAACTGATACAAAAAGTCAGATGTCATGATAGAATTACCATCGACCAGTACATCATCTTCCCTAAGAACTTTAGTTGCAATTTCATCGAACAGTTCATCAGTAACCTATAAAAAAATCTAAAAGTAAGAAATGCAGAAGAAAGAAATTTAAGATAACCACCACACTTTCAACAGCTGTAACCTTTAAAAGAACTTCAGTTAATTGCAGTAGCTCTTGCTGCTTCCACGTAATCCTACAGGGCCAAAACGAAGATATGCTATGTGAAAAACCCAAGACAAAAGAAGTGCAACCAATATCTATGTTACAATTTGAAACAGAAACAAAAGGATTCCTCATGTAATAAAGAGAAAACTTCACCGAAGGGGAAAAAATTAACAGCAAAATAAACAATTGTCCTTTATTTAGAGTGGAATAGCACAGGGTAGTGTACAACAGCAGGTTGTGGATACTGATCATAATATTGATTTTGGTCTTCCAGCCTGCCAACTGGTGTAAACTGAGATTGTGAATGCTGATTTTCCATTGCAGTTTTAGCATCTGCCCATGCTCTAGCCCTGGCAGCCCAATCTTCTTCATTATTAGGGGTTGTCATTATAGACATCATAGAAAGTTAAACCAATTGTTAACGATAAAGAGAATGCGATCCTCAACTTGAGGAAAACTTAATAAATGTACTACTTCAAAGCTACAAATATGGCTACCCCTCAAGCAGCAGTACAAGATACCTGTTGCACATTATGATTATAACAAATTGCAGGTCAGACAGCTTTAAAGTCTTATTACGATTACCAAATATTTTTCTATGCTTACTATGAGAACCTCTAGCGAGTAGCATGTATGATTACCATCACCATTTTTAAGTACATAACACAACGCTTAGTGTACTGTTTTCTGGATCTCACCAATAGAATTGGTGATCAAGAAAAAAAATGCCCTATGTCCACACTGCCAAGACAAAGCAGTGAACTAGACTTGAGAAAGATGTCTACCTACAATACAGGCCTTGTTTTTCATTCATAAACCCTACCGTTCACATATAAAACGGCTGACTCCCTCTTAGGATAACAAAAGAGGATGTAAAAAGAACCTACCATGTGCAACCTAGTAAAGGATAAGATTGGGAGGCAACGACCATTTGTTGTCCAAAACTAAAGAAATAAACATTTAAGTTGACTAATCAAGGATCAAGATCTCAAAGCTACTAGAGATGGGGCATGCGCCAAAGTTAAGTGTAATAAGAAGCGGGTGGAGGGAGATGGTCCGAGTGAGGAGGAGGAGGAGCCCACGGCGGTGGAGGCGGCGATGGGGACTGCGACTGGTGGTACTGAAATTGGTTGGCGAACCAAGGCGGCGGCGGTTGCTGGTGATGTTGCTGAAATTGGTGGTGGGGATCCGAGGCGGACGGTTACAACGGTGGTGGTGGGGGTCTCATGTACCGCTAAGGCTGTTGGTAGGCATCCAAGAAGGGCTTGCAATTTGCAGTAGCAGAGTGCTGGGTACGAATGGATGAAGGGAATAATTGAGAAAATGTCAGCATGAGCACTCGCACCTACACTCAAAAAGAACAAAAAGACCACTCCTGGAACTGAAACGAATTATACGCTGCTCGAAAAGGAATTACAATGACCGCCGCTGTAGACCCTCTTTCTATAGCGGCGGTCAGCCAGACCGCTGCTATAGACACCGAAGATTTTCCCTATAGCGGCGGTCAGTGACCGCCGCAATAGAGACCGCCGCTACAGGTATCTCTTTAGCTGCGTTTTTTTGCAAATCGCCGCTAAATGAGGGTCTATGTTGACCGCCGCTACAACGACCGCCACTAAAGACCCTACTTTAGCGGCGGTTTGCAAAAAAAAACGACTAAAGAGATCTATAGCGGCGGTCACCGACTGCTGCTATAGCCGCGTTTTTTTCCAAAACGCCGCGAAAAATACCCTGTAGCGGCGTTTTTAGCGACCGCCGCTATAGACCTTTTTTTTTGTAGTGACAGATCCTTAGGTCCCAGGCATAGCAGGTTTTATTCCTAAACTCATATGGGGAGCTGTGGTGCGCGCCTCACACGCTTAACACTGTTAGTGATCTGATTGACCCTCACCCAATTAACTGGAGAGCAGATTTCATTCACGACATTTTTGAGGTTTCTTTGGTCACTGCGATTTTGAACATCCCTCTATTTGATTCTTCTTCTCAGGATATCCCTCGGTGGCTTCTCTCAACCAAGGGTGTTTACACGGTGAAGGATGCTTACTTTCATGATCAGAATTTTCATTTCAGGGATACAGGTCCTTTAACAAAGCAGGAGTGGCAGAAATTTGGCATCTTAAAGTCCAGCACGGGCTCAAACTTTTATTTTGGAAGCTTGCAGCAAATGCTTCGATATATATATGTGATGTCTTACTGATAATTTTTCTTTTTGTCAGGTTGATTTGTAATATAGCTGAAATGGAAGGGATCAATCCCACTATCAAAAGACGAGGGTCTATTAGTATTTCTAACCCGAAAGGTGAGTTGGTTGTCCTTTATATGAGCAGCTTAAATAGTATCATGACTTGTGTAATCCTCTTCCAGAATATTTCAGTTGAAGTAACCTCTCTTAACTTGCCAAGAAACCTCTCACCTCATAATTTAAACTTTGGTCCATATATAAATTGCAACATAAAACGTGTAGACTTTACATCCGTAAAAAACCCAGTCAAATTAAGACCACCACAAACCGCCTGTAGGACTTAATATTATCATATCAATTTGCGGTATCACAAACCTTTATTTCAAAATCAAACACCCAAGAACCACACATCATAACTATAATCCACCGAATGAAATCAGGACACAAGATAGGTGAAGCATTAATCAAATAATTGGTACCTTTTCTGATAGTCATCGACGGTGGGCGACGGAGAGCTGGGGAGGCTAGGCACGACAGCTGTGGGAGGACTGAGTTGTTCTGGAAAGCTGGGAGACGTGCGAAGAAAATCCCAGTGAAGAAGAGAGAGTTCGAATCGGGTTAATTCGCTAATCAGCAGCAAAACGGGTCGTATCAGGTCAAATTCATTGATTGAGGTGGTGTGTTATGAGCCTTCGGATCTTGAAAATCTAATCTTCACCGTCAGTACCCTCAGCACCATAAGCCTCAACATTGTAACCGAAACTCTCGTTTATGGCAATTGGGACCTTGGCCAATGTTAACTCTTCCGTTTGCTGGCTCCTCTATTCATTGTTGGATTAAATTTATCTTAAACCCGACGAATTTACCTTAGGAGCAAGCTGATTGGCCTCATATGATGCCGACGGTTACAATCTTGATTGATACTATTTGGATTACTAGAAATAAACTGTTTCACGAGGGTCGTGATTTCAATTTTTGGGAATTGCTTAAATCTATTCATAGGCTGATCACTATGAAGCATGGACACAGCAGAATAATGTGGCTTTGATATCTTGGAATCCTCCTCGTGTGCGAATTCCCTCAAGATAAACTATGATGCAGCTTTGCAGGTAGGGTGGATTTGTGCGGTGGCAGTTTGTAGAAACTGGAAAGGGGAAGTCCTAAGTGTACGGTTATGCAAATTCCGTGGTCTTGACCCTATAGTTGGCGAAGCTCGAGCAGCCAGACTTGCTTGCTCTTTGGCTGATGACTTTACTGATTCAGAAATCTGCTTTGAATGGGATGCTAGCAATCTGGTCTCACAGGTGGTGGACTCTGACATTAACCCTGATTGGAAGTTAGAAGCTGAGGTTGTCATTATTAGAGCTCTGATACGTCTTCATCCTTTGTGGTGCTTTAAATGGATTCCAAGAGAAGGCAACTTCCTTGCTCATAAGCCCGCCAGTTGGGGCTTGTCTAAGGATCATCAAGATTCTTGTTCTCTGATTGATATCCCTTCTGATATTGTCATTTGTGATGACTCTACGGTCTATCGTAGGGTCCTGGTTGACGAGTGATTTTTTGTTATGTAGAAAAAAAAGAAGATTGATCCTCAGATATATGAAGAGACAACCCAAGGTATTCTTTTCGGGAGTCGGAGCTTTTTTTTTCAACCTAGAGAGATTGATGCAGGCGCATGATTTTAATTAGTTAGATGGATTTTATTTTATATGGGTTCGAGTATTCTAAAATAAATAAAAAAGAGTAATGCGACATTCGACTATTACCTTTAGATATACACTTCATTTTAAGGAAGGCCGACGATTTGGCGAAGGTCGTGGCAACACATGGCCGTGTGTCAGGAGCTCAAGTTATATAACCGAACATGTGGTAGCTAAGCTAAACCCAAGGAGAAGGAGGATCACTGTTCACTAGTTTAGAATCAAATGCAGTACCCTGTTAAGAAACACAATCAGCCAATTAAAAAAAAAACGAACAAGTCTTGCCGATTTTCCCAACTACACATGGTATTGATTAGCGACTGTGTCCTGCAGGCCCCTAGCATCCCCTATTGCCTTATAAATCCACCATCAGTCCATTCTTTCCACAGAGATTCAAAGTGAAAGCGTCCTTCTTTGCTTATTGTTCAATATTTGTTCTAAATCTAGTGAGAGCGCTTGATCTGCGTTATTTGAGAAATGGCCGCTTGCAAGGGCTTCATCTTAGCATTCGTATTCGCTTTGTCGACCCTGTCGTGCATCGATGTTAGCATGGCAGCTCGTCATCTTCTGAAAATGACTGCACCCGCTGCACCGACCATGGAAGCAATTCCGGCCATGCCTAAACCAGTATTGCAGACACCTTTGCCTTCTCTACCACAGCCCCAGCCCTCACTGCCAACACTACCCACCATCGGTCTGCCAACTCTGCCTAAGCTGACACTGCCTCCACTTCCAAGCATTCCCACGATGCCGACAATCCCAAAGTCACCTTGCCCCCAATAATTCCTACCATTCCCTCCATCCCCACAGTCCCAGCTGGCACTATTCCTACTATCCCATTCCTTTCCCCATCCCCTGCGGCTACCAGTAGTCCTTGATCAGTGAATGATTTCAATACCACTACTCTTGCATGGCATATACGGTAGCCAGCCCTTATCCCAGCTCGCAGTTACGTACGCCTATGTCGAAGTTCTATCAGAAGCTTGTTCAATTGCCAGATCGACTATCTTGTTTGTTATAATATATCTTCATTGTATCGTTTTCATTTTATGTTCCTATTGATATGGAGAGGCATTATGTAGTTATTCTACATTCGTTCTTGTGTATCGTTCCCTAATTGATACTATCTCGTATCTTCCTTCTCATACCTTTTTAATTTTTTAATTTTCTTCTTAAAAAAAAGTGACAAAAAACACAACAACCAATCGGTGTAGGGCGGTCAAATTTCTTGCCAACTATGAAAAATGTACAATTTAAAAACCACTGCCTGAAAATTTTTATGAGATTTTAAAATTTTGATTGAACATTAATTAGAATTAACAAATAAGATTTAGCCTCCGTCTACAGTAAGACCATGTCAAGTGTTACTCGTGCCACATGTAGCCCAACTACCGGGTCTCATATTGCATGATAATTGGCCAACTTAGCTGGTATGGGCATGCCACGTGTAAAAAAAGATATATCAATAAAAAACGTAAAGAAAAAAGCAAAAATATGAAAGAAAAACTAGTTTTTATTTTAAAATGAAAAAGGCAAAGGGAGGGGAGAGGATCCTCCACGCATGGGGTTTGCAGGATAGGAAAGGGGGAGGCACCCCTCCATCCAAATTGTTAATTTTAATTTTAAATTTTCTAAAAATGATGTTTTTTTACATGTGACATGTACATGACACGCTAAGTTGGCTGTGATAATGCGTCCAAGTGTTGCTAATTAGGATCCTACAAAATTCTGAAGTTTTTATTGAATTTGTTAAAAGTAAAGTTTTCTGAGATTGTTATTGAATTTGTTAAAAAGGAAATTTTTTATAAGGTAAATAACAATTCCCAAAAGTTTTACACATACTTCAATATATATATAAATTAATCTTAAATTTTAATAAAAATCAATATAATATCTATACTTTTTCACAATCTCCAATAAAATTTAATTAAAAAAAAAATCATTCAACTCATCTTATATATCAACATTTTTTACACGAACTCTAATAAAAATAATCACCTACAGAATAACCTTCAAAATTTTTATCAGCTTTTTCCAAATGCCCATAAAAGGTCAAAGTCCAAAAATGTTGTCCTAAAACTTGAAAATATTCCAAAAATGATATCCTAAAAACATGAAAATATTAGAATTTTTTTTTACATCCTAAACAACACCTTAACGGAGACTGGATGGAAGAAGTCATTTTGGAAGTACCCTAAACTCAAGTAGGTATTTGCCAGGCAGTTTTTTAAAATCTGTTTGAAACTCAAGCAGTGAATTTTACATTTTTCATTAAAAATATGCTACCGACTTTCTTATATGTAACATACACAACTTTTGATTAGAATATTTTGTTTTGTTTTTTTTTATACACAACCAATTGGTGGTAATTCATTGATGCTCAATTTTATTTTCTTATTAAGTATCAATGTGGACATGATGCATTTGGCTTCTCATTTGTAATAATACAAGTAACATCTTTCTAACGGTAACTTGAAGCGGTCGACCGGTGTATGTAGCGGTCGAATTGTTTTAAGAGACGACTCCCAACGGATACAAACAACTAGTTTTCAAATGTGGCCTATAAATATACCTTCATAACGTCCAAAATTAATACACAACGACCACATATCATTTAGATCACTTAAAAAATATTTCAAACCTTCATCTTCCATATTTCTCATATCATTCACACTTTCATTTCCTTGTCTTTGTGTGAATCAAGACATAGAGTCTTCCATTTTTATATCTACTCTTTGAGAGAGTCTTGTTCTTCAATCTTCATATCAAGAGAGGTGTTTCCTTTAGTGAGGTTGTTCACTAAAGAAGAAGCTTAGAGAGGATATAGCTCAAAACCTGGTTAGGTTGTGAGTGGTAAGCCCAAAAAACCACTTGGGTGGGTTTGAGTGCTGAGCCCGAGAAAACACTTGTACGGTTCTCTAGCACCCGGAAGCTAGAGTGTTTGTTATTTGAAGAATAGTGGAAAAACCTCAAGGCTCGGTGAAGGAGCTTGAGGGGCAGATGTAGGCGGGTTTACCGAACCACCTAAAAATCAAGTGTTTTCTTCTCTTACCATTCTATTTACATGTAACACTTATTTATACTTGTGCTAAAGTAGTATTTATTTGCCAACACGATTTTGGGGGTTAAAAACAAAAAGTTTAGAAAACCACATCACCCCCTCTTGGGTTGCCTTAGTGCTGGAACTCACACTTTATTGATCTCACATCTTGAGTGTTTCGATTTCACAATGTCTGAGCTGCCCAAATGTTCTGCTCCTTCATTTCCACACTCACAGTAGTCACAGAGTTTTTTTGAGTTCTTGATGGCAACCCCTGAGCTTGCGAAAGACTATTTCATAGCTATCATTTTATATAAAACCCTAGCTATGATGGTGCTTGGGATCGTTAGAGATTTTAGATTTCGGCCGTAAGATCATATGAAAAAATTATTTTTTATTAACTCTAGAAAAAACTATTTTTTTATTAACTCTCTTATATTCTTTTATTCCGAATTTTAGGCTTCTACTAATTGAAATAATGTCTATAAACATATTACGATTTACCCCCGAGTATTTGAGATTGATTTGTGAAATCTTTTACTATATTCCACATGAGTCAATAGGACCGGAATCATATCACCGATTAAGTCCCTAACTCATATGATTCTCAATTCACAATCTGTAACTAGTTGGAATATCAATTGTTTCCAAAAAAATTTCACTTAGGATTTACTAATAATGTAAATCCTTTGAGATTGATTTGTGAAATCTTTTACTATATTCCACATGAGTCAATAGGACCGGAATCATATCACCGATTAATTCCCTAACTCATATAATTCTCAATTCACAATCTGTAACTAGTTGGAATATCAATTGTTTCCAAAACAATTTCACAAATAAATATAATATATATATATATATATATATATATCTATATATATATTAATTTCGAAAGTATTTTCACAAAATACCATTGGCCAAATGATTCTTTTCTAGTCTAACCCTATAAAGTTATATTGAATATACTGCCTCGTCAAGAGGCTGGTGGATTCCTTATTTAGCAGTTATACAAACTCATTTAGTATGTACATGACCTAGCGTTATTTGGAATCTTTGACCACCAAATGACTCGATCAAAGGATAAGTACATAATAAATAGATATATATATATATATATAAACCTACCAGGTTTAAGGATACAATAAATCAATTGCGCTGAATACCTTCTTAACATCAGTGTCACTTCCAGAAGGTATTCATATTTGATCATGTTCAGTGCATGTACTCTTACATTGCACCAACTCGAAGCATATCATCCTATTAAATAAAGGTTCACCGAGTCTAGACTTATCGTACAACAATATGTACCTTGGTCTAGAGAAAAATATCAAGTGAACAAGGAATCGAAGAGTCATAGTTTCCACATTTGATTAATTATTCATTGGCATGACTTCTCTACAATATCACTCAATAATATCCGTGTAACATCTTGTGTTATAATATATTACCCAATAATTAAATATAAATATGTAACATCTAAATAAATAATTATTCAGATAAATTATTTTTAAGACATTATTCTTCTAGACCTAGCAGCCCGTTACCCAGCAATCACCCCAACCAAGTACTGTACTGACAGTACAACAATTCACCAAGTGCCATGTCAAGACAGTTATCGAGCGACGGTTAGTTATGACATGACCTCCTTTAGCCATATTAACGTTACGTAGCTTAGATTTGGATGTCGATAAGGACCATCTCAAGATAGGCAGCCCGTTACCCAGCAATCACCCCAACCAAGTACTGTACTGACAGTACAACAATTCACCAAGTGCCATATCAAGACAGTTATCGAGCGACGGTTAGTTATGACATGACCTCCTTTAGCCATATCAACGTATATAGTCAACTACGTAGCTTAGAGTTGGATGTCGATAAGGACCATCTCAAGATAGGCAATTAATCCCAAGGACTGCATGCGGGAGAAAAAAAAACAATTTAGGATAAAATCAAAGTGTCCACTATTTATAGAGCAAAATTAAAGTGCCCCTCAAGTTCGCATTTGTCTCATTACGCCCCTCAAGTTACAAAAAAAAAATGTCTCCCTCCGATTTGGCCTTTTATATTTATGTTGTTTTTAATAATTTTTTTTCTTATTCTAATTCTGACTTTGACTGTTTATATTTTATTTTCTATGTTATATTTAAGATTTTTATTCATTTTAATTTTATCTTGGAGGAGCATTTTGATTAGTCTACATCAGTTTTTGTCTAGTTTAATAGTCAAATCAAACTGGAGGCAACAATTGATTATTTTTACATCAAAAAAGGCGTAATCAAACAAATTGAAACTTGAGGGCACTTTGATTTTACCCCAAAAATATGGGGCGTAGTATGGTGCTCCACCAGGTGCCTCGGTTGTGGTACTACAACAAATTTGCTTTTCGGGATGAATTTTTCTGTCTTAAAATATTCAAATTTCGTCTGTTGCGCCAACTGTCCCAACAAGCTCGTTACAAAAAGGTTTTTTAGACAAAAATTTCGTTCCGTACCAAAAAGTACCCTTCCGAGGCAGGAAAAGTTTTGTCCAAAAATTACTTTATCGTTCGAACACTTTCAAGCAGACAATGGAAAAAATGTTCGAACGGCTTCCAACACTTATGCGAAACATTCGATTGTCTTCCAACGGTAAATTTAAACATTCGATCGTCTTCAAACTATAATAAAAATTTTACGTTCGATGTTTCGGATACCGTTCCAGCGCTGTAAAATGGAACATCCATAATCGTTCCTAATGCATTACGACACTTCACGCTATAAATGTTCGCATGGTTTCGGAAAGCATTATATTGGTTCAATATTTTGATTTGGGCTTTCATACAAGAAAAAATAGCCATTCGAACATTCAACGAACTAAAATGTTGAATCATTCAGATCATGTTCGAACTTCGAAAGGCAAGCTGTCGTCCGAAAGCTAAATTTTCTATGGAACGGATTTCTTTTCATTTGTAGTTAAAAAATTGTTAGAAAATTATTAAAAGATATTAAATAACAAATTTATTAACAAAATGTAGTGTTAAATAATTAATCACAATATTTGAAATAATTAAAATATAATACGCAATATAAAAAATAGTCTATCTTGGCCGTCGCGGTGGGTCTAAATTGCTTTAAGACTTTTTCCAATTCTGCGTGCATCCTTGTCTTCCTAAATCATAAATCGTAATCAATATAATGCTTTAATAATTGATAAAAATAATCATTAAAAAAGTGAGCTCACTGAAAAATATATATAAATTACCTATACAACTACTCGATGTCGTTTTAGGTGAAGGTGCTCCAAGATGCAGGTGAAGGATTATATCTAACATGTTTACACCGATCGTACGTATTGTTCTCGTTCAAACACATTCAAAATGTTTTTTAGTTTGTTAGAAAAATTAGAAGTTTTGCATTATGCACGACAAATCTAAATTTGAGGTGTTCGGCCTCAAATATGTTTGGATCACTGTAACAACATTAACATCAACATGAAACTAATGGAGAGAATAACAAAAGTTGATTCAACATGGTCCAAACCAACATCTTTTATTCTACGGAAAGAAATAGAGAGAAATACCCTAGTTAGTAGGGCTGGACTTTTTAAAATCTTTTGGTCACACATCCGACCTACAAAATAATTCTTTGCATGCTCTAGTTTGGAAGAAAACAAATTTGATGCCACAATTATTTGCTTCCTTCCAAACTAAAGCATGCAAACAACTGTTGCTTTGTAGGTTTGATGTGTGGCCAAAAGAATTTTAAAAGTTCGGCCCTACTAATTAGAGTGTTGCTCTATATTTCTTTCTACACAATGAAAGACGACGGTTAGAAAATGTTGGATTAGCTTTTTTTATTCTCTCCATTAGTTTCCTATGCATGTTAATATTGTTACAGTAATGCATATCCATTTGAGGCCCCACACTCAAATTTAGATTTATCGTGCATCATGCGAAACTTCTAATTTTCTTAAAAAAATTAAAAAAATTTGAAGATAAGACATCCAAAAGGTATAAATTTACCGTTCGCACGTGACTGTAATCCCTGAAGATGCAAAATTTTAGCAACATCATTTGAACGTTGTGAAAGATTCACAAAAATTACCGATCCCAAAGCTCCCAATGAATCCCCAAAACATATTTTTTTTTATTCCTAAAATATGAATTCAACACCCCTAAACAGCAATTTCATCTACAAATTCAAACCACAACAATAAAAAATTTATACTTAAAATACTAATAAAATCCTAAATTAAATTGGTAAAACTCACCTCCAAAACATAAGCAAGCTTCATTTTAATATTTTCTTACAACAATGAAACAAAAAGTGTAAGAAACAATGTAAGAAGAAAATTGGGCGAATTTTGTTGTTGTTTGAGTGTTTCGGAGAAATGAGGCTCATGGTTCCGTCTGTGGTATTTGAGTTCTGGGTATCCCTTTTAATGCTCTTGATTATATTAGAACGGTATGCCAAAAACGAGGCGGGAATATTTGCGAGCATAAATTGACGTTCGAATGCAGTTTTCGCACGTCAAAACGGTAATGTTTTTTTTTTATTTGAATGACATCGTTAGTTTTCAAATAACATTCTAGCGGCTTTTCAAAACCTGTTTGAACATTACTTAGATATTGAAACAACACTGTTTCTTACTTTTTAATGTTTGAGCGGTTTTGTCCAGAACTTAAACACAATGTAATTATTACTTAAATGATATGTAATTAAATTATAAGCATAATTTTATTAACTATAGATGTATTATAGCACATGTGTACAAGTATGTAAATCTTTTTATTACTTAAATTATGTATAAGTATAATAAACATAATACATTTATCTATGTAAGTATGATAGTATATGTGTAAGAGTGTTAAGTATTAAGTATTAAGTGATAAGCAGTAATAAAGTGTTGAAATTTTATTAGTATTTAACGATGTCTAAGTAGTACTTACAAACACATGTAAGTATCATAGCACATGTATAAGAGTACGAAAATCCTATTACTACTAATAGATGATATGTAAGTATCATTATAAACACAATGTTTTTAACTTTGTACATATGATAGTACATGTATGAAAATCTCATTACTACATAATGATGTACGTAACAAATTATAGGCATAATGTTATTTAAACATGTATGTACGTATTGCAACACATGTATGTGAGTATGAAAATATTATTATAATAAGCAAAATATATAATATATAAATATATGACTATGATAATCCTATTAGTACCAATAGGAGTATGAAATTATATGTGTAACAAATTATAAAATGTAAATATATGTAGAAGGTACTATTAAAAAATGTAATTGTAAATATTAAATTTTTATAAATTTGATTCTTTTTATATTTTTAACTCATTTTATTATTTTATTTGACATACTGTTGTCACGTTTTTTTTATTACCATTTGAACACTTATCGCAATCTTACCGTTCCAACGTTTTCCTCTAGAATAAAATGACATAGTCACTATCACTGTACGTTCAAATGGTTTATAGTGCTCGAACGAGAAATAATTTTATTATTAATTAATTTTTATATTTCTAAATATGATAATAATTTTATCTTTATTTTATATGATAATAATTTTATCATATCATTAAAATATTTTGTGAAATTTTCTTTTTAATACTAATTTAATTACTAAGTAAAAATATGCATAAACCAAAAATAAATTAGATAATTAAATGAAAAATATTATAACATCTACAAATATAACTGTTCAAAAGAAACATAAATAAATGACAAAATATTAGAAAAAAATAATGATACTTCTTCTTCATCTCCCTCACCAAGTCATGCTTGACATCATCTATCCTCTGCTTGACGTCTTACCTGTTGCATTTCTAAGCCCTCTTTTGTGCTTGCTGCCTTGACTCAATCTCACTAAATCTCTCGTCCATGGCTGCCAGGCTGGTGATGACGTGAGCCATGACCTTCTCGAATGCGCCTACAATGTGGAGCTCTACATCCTCAACTAGAGCTGCTGGTGTGGCTGAGAGCGGGCTGCTCTAGCGAAAGACACGTCCGGAACATCAACTGTCCGAGCTCGAACCTCGGGATCCGGTATTGTAGTTGGACGCAGTGACCTCGATCCATGTGAGAAGCTACGTTGAGCTGTCGCACTATTGATAGGGCCAAGGTTCAACGTGGTCGGCTCTTGACACCTTACCACTACCCCAACATCTAATATAAACTGGGTCAACATCACACTGTACGGTAGACCTCCATGGCCGTCGACTAAGCCTCATTTCGGATCGTCTGGAACATGAATTAGTGAGGTCGATTAGCTCGAAATGCGCCACCATCATCATCAGTCGTGCTAAGGGGAGGTGCACTCCATTTCATGGAGTCCCGGGTAAATGTTATGGCAGAAGATGAGGTGGAACATGTGCCAAAACTCGGGCAGAGATTTATGCGATACTGATGATTGGATCAAATACTGATAGTCTCTCATTATCAGTCGAAAGACCACCTCAGCAGGAAATACAAGGGAGGGCTCGACAACATTATCTCATTTCTGACAAAGTAATGGACCTGAATGTTGGGGGAAATCTTGACTTGAACTCCCCAGATGACGACTTCCCACTTGTTAGCCTCAATGTCAATCTTCGTCAATGCTGTGTAGAACTCTTGGACCAGGAGTGTGTACGTCTGGCAAATCTAGAAGAGCATGCCCTCCTAACCCAGGTGGACGAGGATCTAGTGGATGGTGCGACAATCAAAATCAAAGTCGTAAAAGTCCCGAGTGCAAATGGCCCTCTCCACCACCAGTTGATGCCTAATAATAAGTGCCCTCATCTCTTCCATAGTCATAGCTTCCTTTGGAGGAACCTACAAAGAAGCAGAAAAAGCATCTGATCTGGAACGCTTCAACATATTCGCTTAATCTTTGAAAAAAAATACAAAAGAAAGAAAAACCGTTAGAACCGGTTATAATAACATCAAACGGAAATAAATACAAATGTTCGAATGAAAAACAAACAATTCGAATGTATAATAATAAAACAGTTTGAACGATGATACTATAAAGGTGTTCGAACAGAAATTATACAAACTTTCGAATGGAAACATCTAAAGAAAAATAATAATCATCGAACGGAACACTGTTAGAACGTCAGTGCAAAAGCCTTCGAACAATAATACTTAAACGCACCGTTTTAGCCAACAATTTGATGCATGGTTAAAATAGTGTATTTCATAAATATTTTGGAATATTACATGGTACCATTCGAACACTATTACACAAAAATAAAAATGGCCGAATCGACCAAACTCCCTAAAAAACTATATTTCTACGTAAAAATCCTACCCAAACAATCCTAAACTAACTAGAAATATACACATTTAACAACGTGCACTTATTTTTCAATATTCATAGCATATTCAAATCAAAATGCATGAAAACAAAATCTATGCATAAAAACTACAAAACTATGTTTCATGGATTAAAATGCGTTAAAAAAACCCATGTAGCGTGTAGAGGCTAAGAAATATGAGTTCCACAGAGGAAAAGAGGAAATGCAAGATTGAGAGAAAACGAGAAGAGATTTTGAGAGTTTATGAAAATATGAAAAAATGAGGGTCCGGAGGGTGTAATAATCCAATGAGCATTCGAACATTCGTTCAAGAATCGTCGAAAACCGTTCGATCATATTCCCAACGTTCACAATTCATTGGAACATGTTACTTCCAAACGTTTGAATGAGATTAAAAAATAATAAAATATGATGAAGGGACGTGCATTTATTATTGTAGGTAAAAAATACCGATCAAACGCGTATTAGGTTTTTCAGGACATGGACCGGCCGAAAGATTATCTGTTGTTCTAACGATTGTTTTTAAGAACGAATGCTACGGATTTGCATACTGAGATTTGCACGCTCATTCGAACAGATTGTTTATGTTTGAACGGTAATGGAAATTGTTCGAGCGTGCAAAACCAAATCCATTCGTCCAAATGGTTATTTGGATGTTTGAACAGCTGGATTTTCACGGACGAATTTGTCCCTAAAAGTAATTTTTTTAGATGGGAAGATTCCGTCCCAAAAACACGGTATTTTTTCTTTTTTACGATGGTAGTTTTCCGTCTTAAAAAATCAAAATTTTTTTGGGATGAAATTTTATGTCCCAAAATATAAAAAAAACCGTCGCAAAAAAAAACTATTTTTGGGACGGTTTGAATTTCCTTCCCAAAAATAGAACTTTCTATTTTTTTTAAATAGTCAAATTTGTTGTAGTGTGTGTGGATGCAAGATAAGGAAGGAAAGACACCCCCTCCCACCAAAACCAAACTGGGCAGGGAACCACAACGTGCAACCCAAGCATGATTGCCCCTGGGTTGCCAAATCCTTCTGTCCAAATTGTTAGTTTTTATTTTTATTTTTAAAATTTGTTAAAAATTATGAATTTAAAATTTTATTCGTGATATGTACAGCACCTACTGAGTTATAAGAGTGATTTTTGAAAGGACTTAGGTATCAATTGTAAACATTGAGTAGCATATAACTTTTAATGATCTTGAATGGATAGTATTTACTTTACCATTTAAAATGAAAGGTAGGATTCTAGATATATGTTCATTTTAAGGTAGGTCGATAGGAGGTGGCTCGGATGGGTAGGTAGGTGAGACAATCGCCTATAGCCTAGACTAGCATAGAAATTATGAAGTTGTTTTATAAAATTAAAGTTAAGAAAAAGCATAATATTATAGCCTAAATAGTTTTATAAAATTAAAAAGAATATAAATTAACACAACGCCTTCAAAGAATATTTTAAAAATTAGTTTACAAAATTTCAATTGAATAAAAAATCAGAGCTATAAACTAATACTGTGACCGCTGCTGTAAGTACCCACCTTTAGCCGCGTTTGTTAAAAACGCCGCTAAAGATCAAACTTTTAGCATGTTGATAGAAAATATCCCAAACTGTACGATAAAGAAAGACTAAATTTTGGGTGACACAAACTTAGTTTTATCCCAAACTGTAAAAGACACAATATACCACTACAAGAAATATAGTTTTTTGTGAAACAAATTTGGGTGTTAAACCAAATTTAGTCACCTAAAGTGAACTTTCCATGAAAAAATATTAATTTCGTCATCCAAAACCATCTAGGAAAGCCAAAACTGTCTGGACCGGTCAAAAACATGTTCGGACATATTTCTGGTGTGACGACATACACGCGTCGCGAATGAGTGACGAAAAAAATCGTCACAAAAACAAAAGCTCGTCCGGACGAACAAGAAAACCATTCGAACTCGCTGCAGGGTGACTAAAAATATAGTTTTAGGTGACAAAATTTTGGGTGTCAAACCAAATTTTGTCACCTAAAGTGAACTTTCCATGTCAAAATATTAATTTCGTCACCCAAAACCATCTAGGAACGCCAAAACTGTTTGGGCTGGTCAAAAACATGTTCGGACTTATTTCTGGTGTGATGACATACACGCTTCGCGACTGAGTGACGACAAAAATCGTCACAAAAACAAAAGCTCGTCCAGACGAACAAGAAAACCATTCGGACTCACTACAGGGTGACAAATTACAAATCGAACTATCTAAGTGATAATTAGAATAGTCACAATTTTTACAACACAGTCTAAACTCTTGTTGTAAAATGTCCGGACAGACATTACCTAACGAATAATAATCGACAGGATAGAGTAACAAATTAAAAATCGTCATGAAGACTCTATTAAGTCCGGACGTTGTCAATAACTTTCCAACGGAAAAAAATACCCTCGACCAAACGGTACAAAAAAGGTCCGCACAATTATGAAGGCTTCTCGGGCGAATCGTGTGGTTCCACGTTGCAAAACTACTGACAGGTGACATCGATACCATCCAGACCAATAACTAGCGTATGATATTCCTAGTATTAAGGAACCCAAGATGGGGGGTGAATTGAGTTTCAAAACTTTTTCGAAATTTACCCTAAAGAATGTGTTTGCCAGCTACAAGTTTCACAAATGAGATTGATTGAAATAAAGGATTAAACACAAGAGTATGTATTGCAATCTAAATGCACAAGTGAAAACTTTAAAGCAATAAACTAGTAGCACAAATAAAGGAGATTAGGGAAGAGAAGCAAAGACAATATTTTAGGTGGTTCGGCAAGCTCGCCTACGTCCACCCCTCAAGCTCCTTTACCGAGCCTTGAGGTTTCTCCACTATTCTCCCTTCAACAAAGGGAAAGGTTTCCTTACACTTGAGCTTGAGAAAACCATCTTCAAGCCTCAAGAACAAGTTTGAGAACAAACCTCTCCAAACTCATTCTTTCGATGAACAACCCTCACCAAAAGGATACAAGAGAATCACTCTCTTAGTAATGTATATGGTTGAACAAAATTTCCCTCTAAAACTCCCTTCAACCAAAATTATTTTGGACGATTGAGTTGAGTTCCAAAGACGTGGAAATTGCTTTATATAGGCCTCATGAGAAAAATAACTATTTATAGTCGTTAGGAGTGATCTGTTAAAACGAGTCGGTCAACCGCTACATGAACAGGTCGACCGCTTCAAGTTACCGTTACACAACGATCATATTGTCCGAAGCTTAACGACTCTTTAATAAATGCTATCGGTTGACTGCTATACCAAGCGGTCGTAGCTCCGGTCGACCGCCTCAACTTAAGCTTGATCCGGTTGATTTAAAACTCTATTTTGACCAACTTAAATACCCTATTTTGACCAACTTAAATACCCAATTTTAAACTTTAACTTCTCGTAAGTATATAAAAAGGTTTGAGAGTATATTTGGGATATTTTGAAACCACTAAAAAGGTTTTAATCTTTCAACAAATGTTAAAACGGTTTATCCAAGTTTTGAAGACTTATACATGTGTGTGATTGAAATCCTTGTTAAAGATGAAGTCTTAGAGTTACAAAGATTACCCTAGGATCTTGAGTCTTCACTTTAAGAGCACTTCCATTGAAGGTGATGTTGCTTGATCGCTCCGTGCTTATTTTGGACCCACTTTGCTTCACATCTCAATTACTTCTTTTGTTATCATCAAAACATTGATTGTGACTAAAAGCCAACAATCTCCCCCTTTGTGATGATGTCAATAAATTAATTGATCTTTCTATTGTTGATCTTGTCTCCCCCTTTGTGATGATGTCAATAAATTAATTTTGGAATGCTCGATTAGTTCTCCTTTATGGGATCGGTTACTGTACTTTGCGATATGGTGCTGAAGGTTATGAGCAATGACTCAAATTTATTCTTGAAACTTTAGTGGTTGAGATTTAACCATGTCAATTAAAATTTATAACCCAAGTTCGACCCGTTTACTCACCCGTTCAGCTGTGAATGACCCGCGTAGAAAGACATCAGAAAACTCAGATCTTGTCTTCCTCGCCAGATAATCCAGATTTTGTCTTCCTCGCTTGCTTTACGCTCTACGAACAAGTGTTCCAGTGAAGGGTGCATTGTCTTCCTAGCTTGCTTTCCGTAGATAGGTGGTCATTTTCTTCTCCTGAGCTTTCCCCTTTCGTACAGAAGACTCATGTGTCATACTTATGATAACAACAGTAGAAGCATGCATAGGAACACCAACCATAACCATGAGGGCTGCAATAATAAAAATATCTGTGTTCTTTGGGAAGAATGACTATAATTATATCTAGCATTGTCCTTTTTTTTTTGTTATAAATCAATCCATTTATGGTCACTCGCCCACAACGATTTCATTCATACTTCGATTAAAAATAGTATGAAATTTCAGCCTATGTGATAAAATTAGGAAATTGAATTTACTCCATTAATCCCAGAAACTAAAACTACCCTACGAATTATTAATCTGTTGTAACCTTCGAACTAATTGGACGTTTAAATGGCTAAAAAAACATCTGTAAATTTGAATCTCTCCAACATCCCGATGAGTGTTGTTTGAAAAAATTGATTGGCAGCAAAACATTTTGAAAAAACAACTGCGAATCACATGTTCTGGATAGGGTCCAGTACTACATGTACTTGTGATTTCTTATAAGCACAATAAATTTTTTTCTCCCGAACATTTATTTATTTTTATGTCAATCGATGTACTTATTTGAAATTGGAATGGAAGATAGATTTTCATATATATCTTTACCGTAAAACTATACAACTTAATTTATATTATATTACAAATTAAAAGACCTAAAAATAAATTTTTGCCTAAGGCGTCAGATTATATTGGGTCGTCCTTGGTATATATATGATGTCTTACTGATAATTTTTCTTTTTGTCAGGTTGATTTGTAATATAGCTGAAATGGAAGGGATCAATCCCACTATCAAAAGACGAGGGTCTATTAGTATTTCTAACCCGAAAGGTGAGTTGGTTGTCCTTTATATGAGCAGCTTAAATAGTATCATGACTTGTGTAATCCTCTTCCAGAATATTTCAGTTAAAGTAACCTCTCTTAACTTGCCAAGAAACCTCTCACTCTCAGAATTTAAACTTTGGTCCATATCTAAATTGCAACATAAAACGGGTAGACTTTACATCCGTAAAAAACCCAGTCAAATTAAGACCACCACAAACCCCCTGTAGGACTTAATATTATCACATCAATTTGCGGTATCACAAACCTTTATTTCAAAATCAAACATCCAAGAACCACACATCATAACTATAATCCACCGAGCGAAATCAGGACAAAAGATAGGTGAAGCATTATTCAAATAATTGGTACCTTTTCTGATAGTCTTCGACGGTGGGCGACGGGGAGCTGGGGAGGCTAGGCACGACAGCTGTGGGAGGACTGAGTTGTTCTGGAAAGCTGGGATACGTGCGAAGAAAATCCCAGTGAAGAAGAGAGAGTTCGAATCGGGTTAATTCGCTAATCAGCAGCAAAACGGGTCGTATCGGGTTAAATTCGTGGGTCAAATTCATTGATTGAGGTGGTGTGTTATGAGCCTTTGGATCTTGAAAATCTAATCCTCACCGTAAGTACCCTCAGCACCATAAGCCTCAACATTGTAACCGAAACTCTCGTTTATGGCAATTGGGACCTTGGCCAATGTTAACTCTTCCGTTTGCTGGCTCCTCTATTCATTGTTGGATTAAATTTATCTTAAACCCGACGAATTTACCTTAGGAGCAAGCTGATTGGCCTCATATGATGCCGACGGTTACAATCTTGATTGATACTATTTGGAATACTAGAAATAAACTGTTTCACGAGGGTCGTGATTTCAATTTTTGGGAATTGCTTAAATCTATTCATAGGCTGACCACTATGAAGCATGTACACAGCAGAATAATGTGGCTTTGATATCTTGGAATCCTCCTCGTGTGCGAATTCCCTCAAGATAAACTATGATGCAGCTTTGCAGGTAGGGTGGATTTGTGCGGTGGCAGTTTGTAGAAACTGGAAAGGGGAAGTCCTAAGTGTACGGTTATGCAAATTCCCTGGTCTTGACCCTATAGTTGGCGAAGCTCGAGCAGCCAGACTTGCTTGCTCTTTGGCTGATGACTTTACTGATTCAGAAATCTGCTTTGAATGGGATGCTAGCAATCTAGTCTCACAGGTGGTGGACTCTGACATTAACCCTGATTGGAAGTTAGAAGCTGAGGTTGTCATTATTAGAGCTCTGATACGTCTTCATCCTTTGTGGTGCTTTAAATGGATTCCAAGAGAAGGCAACTTCCTTGCTCATAAGCTCGCCAGTTGGGGCTTGTCTAAGGATCATCAAGATTCTTGTTCTCTGATTGATATGCCTTCTGATATTGTCATTTGTGATGACTCTACGGTTTATCGTAGGGTCCTGGTTGACGAGTGATTTCATGTTATGTAGAAAAAAAAGAAGATTGATCCTCAGATATATGAAGAGACAACCCAAGGTATTCTTTTCGGGAGTCGGAGCTTTTTTTTTCAACCTAGAGAGATTGATGCAGGCGCATGATTTTAATTAGTTAGATGGTTTTTATTTTATATGGGTTCGAGTATTCTAAAATAAATAAAAAAGAGTAATGCGACATTCGACTATTTCCTTTAGATATACACTTCATTTTAAGGAAGGCCGACGATTTGGCGAAGGTCGTGGCAACACATGGCCGTGCGTCAGGAGCTCAAGTTATATAACCGAACATGTGGTAGCTTAGCTAAACCCAAGGAGAAGGAGGATCACTGTTCACTAGTTTAGAATCACATGCAGTACCCTTTTAAGAAACACAATCAGCCAATTAAAAAAAAAAAAGGAACAAAAGTCTTGCCGATTTTCCCAACTACACATGGTATTGATTAGCGACTGTGTCCTGCAGGCCCCTAGCATCCCCTATTGCCTTATAAATCCACCATCAGTCCTTTCCACAGAGATTCAAAGTGAAAGCGTCCTTCTTTGCTTATTGTTCAATATTTGTTCTAAATCTAGTGAGAGCGCTCTGCGTTATTTGAGAAATGGCCGCTTGCAAGGGCTTCATCTTAGCATTCGTATTCGCTTTGTCAACCCTGTCGTGCATCGATGTTAGCATGGCAGCTCGTCATCTTCTGAAAATGACTGCACCCGCTGCACCGACCATGGCAGCAATTCCGGCCATGCCTAAACCAGTATTGCAGACACCTTTGCCTTCTCTACCACAGCCCCAGCCCTCACTGCCAACACTGCCCACAATCGGTCTGCCAACTCTGCCTAAGCCGACACTGCCTCCACTTCCAAGCATTCCCACGATGCCGACAATCCCAAAGGTCACCTTGCCCCCAATAATTCCTACCATTCCCTCCATCCCCACAGTCCCAGCTGGCACTATTCCTACTATCCCATTCCTTTCCCCATCCCCTGCGGCCACCAGTAGTCCTTGATCGGTGAATGATTTCAATACCACTACTCTTGTATGGCATATACGGTAGCCAGCCCTTATCCCATATACGGTAGCCAGCCCTTATCCCAGCTCGCAGTTACGTACGGTTATGTCGAAGTTCTATCAGAAGCTTGTTCAATTGCCAGATCGACTATCTTGTTTGTTATAATATATCTTCATTGTATCGTTTTCATTTTATGTTCCTATTGATATGGAGAGGCATTATGTAGTTATTCTACATTCGTTCTTGTGTATCGTTCGCTAATTGATACTGTCTCGTATCTTCCTTCTCATACCTTTTTAATTTTTTCATTTTCTTCTTAAAAAAAAAGTGACAAAAAACACAACAACCAATCGGTGTAGGGCGGTCAAATTTCTTGCCAACTATGAAAAATGTACAATTTAAAAACCACTGCCTGAATTTTTTATGAGATTTTAAAATTTTGATTGAACATTAATTAGAATTAACAAATAAGATTTAGCCTCCGTCTACAGTAAGACCATGTCAAGTGTTACTCGTGCCACATGTAGCCCAACTACCGGGTCTCATATTGCATGATAATTGGCCAACTTAGCTGGTATGGGCATGCCACGTGTAAAAAAAGATATATCAATAAAAAACGTAAAGAAAAAAGCAAAAATATGAAAGAAAAACTAGTTTTTATTTTAAAATGAAAAAGGCAAAGGGAGGGGAGAGGATCCTCCACGCATAAAGTTTGCAGGATAGGAAAGGGGGAGGCACCCCTCCATCCAAATTGTTAATTTTAATTTTAAATTTTCTAAAAATGATGTTTTTTTACATGTGACATGTACATGACACGCTAAGTTGGCTGTGATAATGCGTCCAAGTGTTGCTAATTACGATCCTACAAAATTCTGAAGTTTTTATTGAATTTGTTAAAAGTAAAGTTTTCTGAGATTGTTATTGAATTTGTTAAAAATGAAATTTTTTATAAGGTAAATAACAATTCCCAAAAGTTTTACACATACTTCAATATGTAAGAAATTATTATTATTCTCTGTTTACTGACGGACGGAAAAGTAGAAAAGAAATTAAAAAAGACAGTCGGTTCGGATCGCCCTGGAGGAGACCAATTTTGACAACACTGAGCTTCAATAAATGGTGGACGAGATAGAAAAAAGTATGGGGGTGATATGGCACAAGGGAACAATAAGGTCAAAGCCCAAACAAAGCCTCTGACCCAGACAGTGAAAAGAGGGTTATGATTAGAGAAAGAAAAGAACAAAAAGGATATGCACAATTCTCTCTTAAACTCACTCATTGGTAATAAGAAAAATCAGAAAAAAAAAGATATTAGATAATGAAGGACTGACAATGACATAAAAGAAATCTTCTTACGAAAAAAGACTGAATTCTAACGTGTTATTTTAGCCCAGTAAATTTCTATGACAGACGGGTTAAAAATGGCTTCCTTGTAGACTATTCAAGTAATCCTAATCACGATAAAAAAAAAATCACTTGCTTACATAGGAAATGAAAGAAAAAATAAAAGGAAAAAACCCTTCTAAGCTCCCAAGAAAAAAAAAAAACAAAAACAAAGTGAACGCTAGGCACTACTGCGGCGCCTCCTGTCTCCATTTGGTCCGAATGGGGTTTATAGTTAGAGGCTCGGCAATAAAGCAGGGTTTTAGCCATTAATCATTGCCTTTGAGGAGTTGTTGTAAAGGGCTTAAGTGAGAAGAAATAAGCATTCAGTCGAAGCACAAGGGAACGCCGTTGAGACTCTGAAAGCCGCCGGCGCGGCCGAGCTGGACCTTGACGCCGCTATCGAAGCTCTGACCGGGAAGCATTCCTCCAAAGCAGTGGTCAATAGGTTTGGGGGAGACTGGCGAGAACCAAGAGGGAGCAGCAGCTCCAAAAAGACGGACGGAAAGCGAATTGAACATGCAAATAGGGAATCGTTGATTGGCAGTCGATTATGATAAGTGCTTGGAGAAGTACGCTGTTCTTTCTCTCTGCTCCGATGAGTCTTCTTTCATATGTCCATGTGGTTTTGTCTATCAATGAGTATATTGGGTTTTCCCAGAAAACTCATTACCTCGACTGCTAATCCTATTCGTTTCAAGTCGGTCTCTACGGCGCTTGCCCTCCTGAACTCAACTGAATCCTCAGATTCGACCTCTGATGAGGATTATACTGCTACCACATCTTCTTCTACTCTCGTTTCTACTTCTTCAACCATTTTAGGTTATACCCTCAACCACAGCAAGGCCACTATCAGTCAGACTCAGTTGGACTCATCCAGCGTTGTTCTAACTTTGCACACTCTCAGAAGGGATCCTTATACTGCACTGTCCTTCTTTTCCCGGTTAAAGGGACACAGCTTTGCACATAATGCCTCTACATATGCCGCCCTGGTTAGTATCTTATGCTCATGGGGTTTGGATAGGCAGTTGGACGCTGTCTTCTTGGAGCTCATATTTGGGTCTAAGGAGAGTCAACATCAGCAGCCAAGAATTGAAATTTCTGATTTGTTTGTAGCACTTGCGGCAGGGGGGCTCCAGGCCAATAAGACATTGCGTAGAGCTTACAATGTGCTCGTTAAATCCTATGCGAGTGTTGGTATGTTCGATGAGGCCATTGATATTTTGTTCCAAACAAAGAGGCGTGGGTTTGTTCCACACATCTTTACCTGTAATTTTCTCCTGAATCGCTTAATTGAGCATGGGAAAATGGACATGGCTGTGGCCATTTACGAGCAGCTGAAGAGGTTAGGTTTGAGTCCCAATGATTACACTTATGCAATTGTGATCAAGGAACTCTGCAAGAAGGGTAATTTAGAAGAAGCTGTTCATGTGTTTGAGGAGATGGAGAAAGCTGGGGTTGCCCCTAATGCTTTTGCTTACACATTGTACATTGAAGGGCTTTGCACCCATCAGAGGTCGGATTTGGGATATCAATTACTTAAAGCATGGAAAGCGGCAAATGCCCCTATTGGTACGTATGCTTATTCCGCTGTCATTCGTGGGTTCTGTGCTGAGATGAAACTAGATGAAGCAGAGAGTGTCTTACTTGAGATGGAAAAGCAAGGGGTTGTCCCTGACGTACAAAGCTATGGTGCTTTGATCCATGGCTACTGCAAGGGTTGGAATCTGCTAAAAGCTTTGGCTCTCCACCAAGATATGGTGGCGAAGGGAATCAAGAGTAATTGTGTGATCATTAGCTCAATTCTTCAATGCTTGGGTAACATGGGCATGCCTTTTGAAGCAATAGAGGTATTCAAAGAATTTAAGAGGTCTGGAATTTTTCTTGATGAGGTTTCATACAATATCGTGGTGGATGCTTTGTGCAAACAAGGGAAAGTGGAAGAAGCCATAGATGTGCTTGAAGACATGAAGGGATTGCATATGGTTTTGGATATTATACACTACACAACCTTGATTAAAGGGTACCTTTTCCAAGGAAGAGTTCTTGAAGCCTTGAATCTGTATGAGGAAATGAAGGAAAAGGGTTTCAAACCTGACATTGTCGTTTATAATGTACTTGCTGCTGGGTTATCTAGAAATGGCCTTGCGTCTGAGGCCCTTGACCTTTTGGGTTACATGGAGGCACAGGGTGTAAAACCAAACTCTACTACATACAATATGATTATCGAAGGTTTATGTATTGCAGGCAAAGTAGAGGAAGCTGTGGCATTTTTTAGTAGTTTAGAGGACAAGAGTCTGGATAACTATTCGGCTATGGTTAGTGGGTACTGTGAAGCCAACTGTACAAGAGTGGCCTATGAACTTTTCCATAAGTTGTCAAAGCATGGAGTTCTAATTAAAAAAACCTCTTGCTTTAAACTACTAGGTTGCCTTTGCTCGGAAGGTGTCAATGATAAGGCTCTTATAATGCTTGAGACTATATTGCAATTGAATGTGGAACCTAGCAAAATAATGTACTGTAAAGTCATAGCTGCTCTTTGTCAGGCTGGAGATTTGAAAAAGGCTCGATGGTTGTTTGATATTCTAGTTGAAAGAGGGTTAACTCCTGATGTCATTTCATACACAATGATGATACATGCTTTGTAACACTCTGTTTGGATTAGTGTAATTTGAAGCAAGGCTTCCGACTGTTTGTAATATTAGAATCAAGAATGAGAATATGGAATCTGTGTTGGATGTAAATTGAACGTGATAGACTGAATTGGAAAGGCCAAATTCGAGGTTTGGCCAACCTCCTTACAGACTGGGAGAGAAGAAGAAGATAACAATGAAATCCAAATATTCGATACCCTCTAACAAACTAACTGCTTCTTTATATATCAGAAGCTTCTTACATGCCTAAGGACCACTTCCTAACATATCGCATGGACCTTGTTCTTACATTCTACAACCCACACGACACACACCACTAAAGGCCAACTTAAAGGCGAGGCCCATTGACTTAAGCGAATAACTCACGCTTCAGCCCATTCCTCACACTGCTTCTCCAGCCCAACACCACATGTAATGCCCAGCCCATCCGACAGCCAGCACACACGTGAATACAAACTCCTCGTACCCTTATGCTTCTCGTAAGTTCCAGTGTCTTCAATCTCCCCCAATTTCTCGACGACATCCCAAATCCCTTCACACGAACCCTAACCCCCTTCTCCTTCCCTGTAGGCTTGTGACATTGCCCACCCCTTTCAAAGCACCTTGTCCACAAGGTGTGGGTATTGAACCCGCATCTGTTCCAGTTTCTCCCACGTAGCATCCTCTAGGGTTTGACCAGTCCAGTGAATCAAGACCTCGGTGATGGGAAGGTTGCCAGATCTGCGAACGCGACGTTCCAAAATGGCTTGAGGCTCAGTTTTTAAGCGACCTTGAGGATCCACCAGAGGCAAAGAAGGCAGTGGTGTACAACGACCTCCCAGTTTCTTCTTCAACTGGGACACATGGAAGACCGGATGAATCCGAGACTGTGCTGGGAGCTCCAGTTGGTAAGCTACTTCTCCCACCCTAGCTTTTATTTGGAAAGGACCATAAAACCTAGGAGATAGCTTCAATGCCTTTCGATGAGCCACTGTAGTCTGCCGATAGGGCTGTAATCTTAGATAAACCCAGTCTCCTACTTCAAAAGTTCTTTCTGATCTCTTTAGGTCTGCATAGTATTTCATGCGATGCTGTGCTTTTGACAGGTTCTCCTTCAGCAGTATGAGAGTCTGGTCACGGCTGCGTAAGACAGAGTCAACAGCTGCCACTTGTGTTGTACCAGCCTCATATGGCAGTAACTTGGGAGGTAATTGCCCGTAGATAACTTCATAGGGTGTTAGTTTAGTAGAAGCATGGTAATTTGTATTATACCACCACTCTGCAAGAGGCACCCACTGAGACCAATCCTTTGGTCGATCACCCACAAAGCACCGAAGATAATTCTCTAGGCATTTATTCACCACTTCTGTTTGACCATCCGTTTGAGGGTGGTAAGCTGTGCTATAGGATAGAGTAGTCCCTTGAGCCTTAAAGAGTTCTCTCCAGAATGCACTAGTGAAAGTAGGATCTCTATCTGAAATGATTGATTCTGGTAATCCATGTAGCTTAAAAACAGAATTCAGGAATACCCTAGCTACCTTAGATGCAGTGTATGGGTGTGATAAAGGCATAAAGTGTGCATACTTAGATAGCCTGTCCACGACCACATAAAGGATAGAGTACCCCTGGGAATTAGGTAAACCCTCAATGAAGTCCATGGTGATGTGGCTCCAGCTACGCTCTGGAATGGGCAGAGGCTGCAGTAACCCTCCTGGTGCCATATTGTCATGCTTGTTTTGTTGACAAGTGTGACACTCCCTTATAAACTGTCGTAGGTCTTTCTTCATATTAGGCCAATAAAAATCCCTTTTGACTCGGTGTAGGGTTTTGTCATACCCTGAATGTCCTCCCACAGGAGTAGCATGAGCATGTTGAAGAAGTTGCTCCCTTAGAGCAGTGTGTGGTCCCACATAGAGTTTTCCCTTATAGGATAGAATCCCATTTCTCACATTGTACTTGATAGGATCCAATTTACCCTGCTCCCATTTGTTGAACAGCTCCTTAATCTCATCATCTTGGTAGCTGATTTTAAGATCCTCAAGCCAAGTAGCAGTAGGATAGGAAATAGCTGATAGGGAAACTTCATCAGGTGTCTCTCCTTTCCTGGATAATGCGTCTGCCACCTTATTGTCTCTTCCTCTTTTATATTCCACTCTGAAATCATACCCCAATAGTTTAGTGAGCCATTTCTGTTGGAATGGAGTTCCAATTTTCTGCTCAAGTAAGTGTTTTAGGCTCTGTTGGTCTGTCCTTACTACAAAAGTCTGCCCAATTAGATAAGGCCTCCATTTTTGCACAGCTGATACTACTGCCAGTAACTCTTTCTCATAGGTGGACATGTCAATGGTCCTTCCTTTGAGAGCCTGGCTAAAATAAGCAATGGGTCTGCCCCTTTGCATTAGGACTGCCCCTATCCCCATACCACTTGCATCACATTCTAAAATGAAGGGGTTAGAAAAATCAGGCAGTGCTAGGACTGGTGGTTTAGTGACTGCAAGCTTGAGATTGTGGAAAGCCTCGGTAGCTGCAGTAGACCACCCGAAAGAATTCTTCTTCGATAGAGCAGTTAGAGGTGCTGCAATAGACCCATAGCCTCTAATAAATTTTCTGTAGTAGCCTGTAAGGCCTAAAAACCCTCTCAGTGATTTCAAAGTTGTTGGAAGGGGCCAGTCCAACATAGACTGTATCTTTGAAGGATCTGCCTTTACACCTTCATCTGAGACAATATGTCCCAAATAGTCCACCTCCCTACACCCAAATCTGCATTTTGACCTTTTAGCATAGAGCTGGTGCTTCTGTAGGACCTCCAAAGTCATCTTTAGATGCTGCAAGTGATCTGCCCATGTTTGACTGTAGATTAAAATGTCATCGAAGAACACCAGTAGAAATTTTCGTAGGAAGGGCCTGAATACTTCATTCATGAGGCTTTGGAATGTTGAGGGGGCATTAGTCAGACCAAAGGGCATAACTAGAAATTCATAGTGGCCCTCATGTGTCCTAAAGGCTGTTTTAGGAACGTCCTCAGGCCTTACTCTGATTTGATGGTATCCAGAGCGTAAGTCTAGCTTAGAAAAGAATCTTGCCCCATGTAACTCATCAAGTAACTCATCTACCACTGGAATTGGAAATTTGTCCTTGACTGTCTCCTTATTTAGAGCCCTATAGTCCACGCACATCCGCCAAGTGCCATCTGCTTTCCTTACCAGTAAAACAGGGGATGAAAAGGGGCTCTGACTCAATCTGATGACGCCCGTTTTCAATAGATCCCTGACAATTTTCTCTATTTCCTCCTTCTGAAAAAATGGGTACCGATAGGGTCTCACTGAGATGGGAGGTGTTCCTTCTTTAAGAATAATAGAGTGGTCATGTGACCTCATTGGTGGTAGTCCAGTAGGTTCGACAAACACCTGGGCATACTGCAGTAGGAGTGTTTCCACATCTGGTAATACCTCAGTGCTGCCCAATTCCACTGGTTCCAGCAACTGTAGTAAAATGCCCCTCTGCTCAGATTTAGGCACTTCTGTCATCTCCCTTTCCTCCATTAGTTGTGTAGGATTCAAACCTTGCAACACAATCTGCTTCCTTTGCCAACTGAACTGCATAGTCAAGTCTGAGAAATTCCACAAAATCTGCCCCAGTGACCTTAGCCAATATACACCCAGCACCATATCACACCCAGCTAATGACAACACATAGGTGTCAGTTGTGAAAGAGTTCCCTTGTATCTGTAACTTAAGAGCTTCCTTCCTCCCTTCACTGCCAATCAACTCTCCATTAGCCACCCGGACTTTAATGTTCTCTCCTCTTTCTATCTTTAACTGGGCTTTTTGTACAATTAGAGGGTCTAAAAAATTGTGTGTACTGCCTGAATCAATCAGTATCACCACCTGTTGTTCCCCCACTCTTCCAATTACCCTCATGGTTTTAGGGTTCATAGACCCTGTCAAAGCATGTAAGGAAATCTCTGGATTTCCTTCCTCCACCTCCACCTTCGAGCCATCCTCTAATTCTGTTTCCTCTTCTAACTCCACCTCTTCGGTTTCCCAACATTCCATAATGAAAAACTTAGGATTCTTACAAACATGTTTTGAATGCCACTTCTCATCACAGTTATAACACAGTCCCTTCTCCCTCCTTTCCTTCATTTGATTGGGTGTGAGTTTTTGGATTGGATACGTTTTTCTGTTGGCATTTGGGTTATGGGCATTACTGGTGGGATGGTTTGAATAGTTTGAGTTGCTGTTTGGATGATGTGAGGTTGAATGGTATGTGGTTGGTGTAGGCAGTAGACCCCTAGGGTTCTTCTTGTTAAGTAACACATGTTCTTCTTGAATTTTTGCTAATCCATAAGCAACAATCAGGTTAGGGGGACTGAACATCCTGACAGGTAACCTGATCTCATCTTTTAGCCCACTTAAAAAACAACTTAACTTGTACCCTTCAGTCAAGCCTCTTAGTCGATTAGACAAGGCTTCAAACTGTCCCTTGTAGTTCTCTACACTCCCAGTTTGTCTTAATCGAGTCAACATCTCCATAGGGTCATCATATGAGCTTGGGCCAAATCTGATTTGAAGAGCTTGTACAAAACTCTCCCAATCCCTTATACCTCCAGAATTCTCTAGATCCTGGAACCATACAAGGGCAGTTCCCTCCATGTGATAGGAAGCTAGTAAAATTCGATGATTCATG
The DNA here is from genome assembly GCA_963930655.1 of Myrica gale. Taxonomy (NCBI): domain Eukaryota; kingdom Viridiplantae; phylum Streptophyta; class Magnoliopsida; order Fagales; family Myricaceae; genus Myrica; species Myrica gale. The sequence continues at coordinate 7,650,990 of OZ005619.1, read as the reverse complement.
GGAGTCTTATGAAAGCTAAAAAACTGAGTGGCTTTGTACAACCAACCATTCGGATCAGTTCCATCAAACTTGGGAAAATCCAGCTTCACTGACCTGAATTGAAGACCACCAGGATCTCCACCTCCTCCATTTCCTCCACTGCCTCCACTTCCACTTGCTGGGGAACTCACAGCAGAAATTACAGATACTACCTCCGTCTCCTTCTCTTTGGCTTTGAGTAAGACTTGCATATTCATTGTCAGATTTGCAAGCTGTTGTAGTACACTGTGCATATTTTGCTTCTGATCGTCTTGTTCTTTCTTCAACAGAGAAATGTTCTCCATGATCTCCTGATAACGAGTATCCACCATGGCTGGATCTTGCCTCTGATACCAAATGTAACACTCTGTTTGGATTAGTGTAATTTGAAGCAAGGCTTCCGACTGTTTGTAATATTAGAATCAAGAATGAGAATATGGAATCTGTGTTGGATGTAAATTGAACGTGATAGACTGAATTGGAAAGGCCAAATTCGAGGTTTGGCCAACCTCCTTACAGACTGGGAGAGAAGAAGAAGATAACAATGAAATCCAAATATTCGATACCCTCTAACAAACTAACTGCTTCTTTATATATCAGAAGCTTCTTACATGCCTAAGGACCACTTCCTAACATATCGCATGGACCTTGTTCTTACATTCTACAACCCACACGACACACACCACTAAAGGCCAACTTAAAGGCGAGGCCCATTGACTTAAGCGAATAACTCACGCTTCAGCCCATTCCTCACACTGCTTCTCCAGCCCAACACCACATGTAATGCCCAGCCCATCCGACAGCCAGCACACACGTGAATACAAACTCCTCGTACCCTTATGCTTCTCGTAAGTTCCAGTGTCTTCAATCTCCCCCAATTTCTCGACGACATCCCAAATCCCTTCACACGAACCCTAACCCCCTTCTCCTTCCCTGTAGGCTTGTGACATGCTTACTGCAAAATGAATTGCTTACAGAAAGCCCACGATCTCTTCCTTGATATGAAGGACAGGGGAGTTAGACCCGACGTCATTACTTACACGGTTTTGCTTGATGATCATTCCAAAACACATCTAGGAAGGGTTTGTTTCCCTCCAGGGGTGAGGGAAAAGGAGAGGAAAATGGATGCTTCAACCATCTGGACAGAAATGAAGGAGAAGGATATAAAACCTGATGTTATTTGTTACACTGTTTTAATTGACAGGAACTGTAAGACAGACGACTTTAAGGATGCCATTGCCCTATTTGACGAAATGATTGACAGAGGACTAGAACCTGATACAGTGACTTACACAGCTCTTCTCTCCAGTTCTTGTAGAAAGGGAGATGTGGAGAGGGCTGTGACCCTTTTCAATGAGATGTCTTCTAAGGGAATATTGCCAGATGCCCACACCATCTCGGTTCTGCACCGTGGTATTATAAAAGCCAAGAAAGTGCACTTTCGGAACTAAAGACTCTCTTGACATTCAGCAGTTATAAACCAAAATCTATAGTTGCTGAATCAAGTGTTTTAAGGTAGAGGTTTTGTTAGCTTCGAAAATATCTGTATCTTTGTCAATTGATACTGTAGCTATTTAAAAAATTGCTTACCTCCTGTGGTTTCTGCAGCATCAAATCAAGTCTGCACAGCAATTGGGCTTGTTGCTGGTATCACGAGTAAAAGTAGGTAAAATGACTTGGTTTGCTTTCATTTATTGTTCTTAAGCTAGATACAGTTTGGTGTTTGGGGGGCTGGTGTGCTTCTCAATAGATAATTTTCACAAGGCTTATATTATAGGTGGACACACTGAGTTTCCAAACTTCACAAGTGGGTCATTAATCTTAAAACCAAATTGTTACTTCATCAGAGAATCCTTGCAGAATGATTGACGTTGGCCTAGTCAATTCCTGAGGGGAATGAAGATTGGGATCGAGCGATGAAGCAGTAAAGATGGAGAGTGTGAACAACATAGAAACAGATAGACATGGCACAAGTGCTGTCTTTTGTTCCCTTTCCCTTTTTAGTCCATTTATAGGTGTTATGAAGTCAGTTGCGTTCTATTCTAAGGTTCCTGTAAGTCATTGGGTATTGCTTTCCTCTTATTACTTCTAGCTGCCTACTTTTCCAAGTTTGCTCGTCTTTAGATCCTGAAAGTCAAGTTTCCGCAATCAGTTGTAGCATTATTGGTTTTATGTAAAAGTACACTTAACATCTTCATAAAACACCATTTTCAATTCTCATTCGAAACTACAACATTGGCACATTCGAACCCCAAACTACTTACGGGTTTTCAATGTGGAACTCATATTGACATCTGACATATTCTTTGTTGTTTTGAACTGACAGATCATAAGGGTGCAAGTTGAAAACCTATAGGTGGTTGGAATGGGGTTGGCACATACCAACCCCAAACTACTAATGGGTTTTCTATTTGGAACTCATGTTGAAATCTGACCTATTTTTTGTTGATTTTAATGGTCAGATCATTGCGGTGCGAGTTGAAAACCTATAGGTGGTTTGGAGATGCAATGTGTCAAGATTGTTAGTTTGGAGTGCACATTTGCTGATGATTTGAGAGTTTTGAGAGTGCGTAAATATAATTTCTCCTTAACCTGAGAAATATTTTATGCGAAGTTGAGAGCTTTGACATGGAATACCTGCGGTGACATTCAGGATTTTTATTTTTATATTTTTGGCTTTTGCAGTTGGTGATGTTTCTGTGACAGAGCTTTCAGATATGAACGGGACATGTAGTTGAAGATAAACAACCACGCCTATAGAAGCACTATTTGAAAGATCAATGATAACACAAGTAGAACAGAGAGTCCAAGTTGATATGTAAGACCACTTGACAGGTTCTAGTCCAATTAATGGCTTATGAGATTCCAGGACAGATTATGCAATGTATGCTCATTTGTCAGATTTATTTTTTATTTTTTGTAATGTCTCGATGGAATTACACCAGGTTGGGATGGGAGATGCCAACAATGATCTGAATGCAACCTTACGATGCCAGTTAAAATAAAAAGGACTGTTAATCATAATTTTTTTATTTTTTTTAAATAAAACAAACTAAATTATTTTAAAAAATAAAAATTAGGAAAAAATATTCAAAAAATTATTAGTCACATGATGACACATGTCAATTTATGATTAGAGTTGTCGTGTGAACAATTAACTTTGAAAAAGAAATTTTAAGATGATTTTTTTGACAAAATTTAAAAATTCAAGACTTCTATGATCAATTTATTAAAAATATAAGGATAATTGGTTAAAACGAATTAAAACCTAAGCACGAAATAGATACCTGTTTATGAAAATTTGTATCCCCAATATGAAAGTGAATTTTTGCAAAGCTTGTCTCACATGGGTTAGACTACCATGTGGTATGGTGCATGACATCTCATGCACTCTTCTAATGAATTAAAGACATTTCGACACTAACTAGCCTTAGTCATTTGATTACCATTAAGTTGATCGGAGAAAAGCACCTTCTAAAAAAAGTTCAACATGCTTCATAACAAACTCGAAGGCTAACAATTATTTGGTTTCTTCGATTATAATACTATACCTGCACCTCCAATCAATCATCTTCTCCATCATTGGTCTTAATCTCAAAAAGACCAGATAGTCCATGCTACCATATTTTTCTTCTTATCAAAAGGCATCTTAGAGTAGGAGTAGGCTATGGATTTGTTGTTTGTGTTGGTCAAAATGAGTTTATGAATGAAAATTTAAGCCTTTTTTATTTTGAGTGTGTTCTATCCACCATGGATTAGCCATTTTGTACAACATTATTTAATTTTTTCTAAGTGAAATAACAAGATTAAAATAAACATTCATCTAAATGTAATTCAACCATTGGCTTCCTCTTCAAGATTCAACCTATTTTTCGATGCTTCCTCCGTAGCCTTGTCAGATTTGTAATTTTGTCACTTATAATTTTTATCAACAACATATAACTATAAATCGGAACCAGAATTTCCAAAAAAAAAAATCAAAATTTCCCGATACGAAAAATGAAAAAAAAAAAAAAGAGTTAGGATTCTGATATTAACTATATGCTGAACCCAAATTCAAGACCATGACCGGAATTAGTTAGAACATTATTGTCAAAATTTTAGACTAATGACGATAACACCCTTAACCCACTTTGCATATGTAGAAGATACTATTGTCAATTCATTAAATTTTTGAGGGTATTATTGTTAGACAAATGATGCAAAATGTCTAACATTGATAGTTGGAAAGTGAGATGTGTCAAAAGTTAATGGTTTTTGGTACAAAGTGTCTAACATTAATAGATTAATAGTTGGAGGGTGTAATCATTAATGTGTCAAAGTTAATAATTTAGGGTGCAACGTGTAAAAGAAATCCTATAGCTAATAGATGAAAAATGTATTTTTTTTTCTCTGATGACAATTAAACAAAAGACACATTCTCAGTTTTACTTTCACGACTATAACATATTTAACTAACTAGCTACCTTCTGTTGTCACTGCAAATAAATCATCTTGCAAAAATATTCATGGCAGCCTGATTATAATTTTCGTGCATCAACCAACTGACGATCATGGAAGGAGAGTCATCGATAGCAGTCATCAACTAAAATGGGACTATGATATGCTTTTCAGTAGCAGTTGGAGCCGCTGATAAAAACTGGATCTTGTAGCTGTTGGAACAGAAACTGGCTTGTTTGGAGAACGACCGATAAAATGGTTGAGAGCGGCTTCTAGCACAAAGGGCAAGGGTAGTCTCCTTAAGTCGTAGTAGCATTATATAGAGCTTTGGCAGCAGTTTTGGTTGCTGCTATATTCATCTCTGTCCTCTAGTCCAGGGATGATTCATGGCCTTGTCCAGACCATTATTAAGAATCACTACTAGGTGGCTCACCAAAATTTGGCCTTCTCACAGGGACCTGAAAGGGGGTGAAGGTAATCTCTTAGTTGTTAAATTGGTTTGTTGTGTAGAAGAAATATCTATATGATCCGATGGATTGCGGAAAGCCCGCTAGCGTTTGTTGTAGACAAACAAGCAAGCACCGTGACTTCAAGGTACCCAAATTCTGGCTGCAAAGTAGATTTCTCTCCGCATAATGTGCAGAAGGGAGAGAGAGAGACTTGTACCACTTTGAGCGTCAGAAGGCCACCAAACCCCATATATCGTAAATGTATAGTTTATCTACGCTATGTATTTTCAGGGCTCGGTACAACATGAACAAATCAAGTTGTTGAGAATAGAAAATTGAAAGAGCAAGGTGTCATTGTGAAAGGAGATGTTCAGAAAGTGCTCGTATTTATGACTTTCGTATCACTTCACCAAGCAACAAGCAAAAAGATTTATTAAAAGAGACTCGAAGCAAACTTATGATTATAAGCTTCTTATTGAAGAATGAACCTGAGCAAGGTTTTCCCACAGCCTATCAATCATCTGTTTCCGCACTTCTCTCTTTTATTATTGTTCTAACAACACTCCAAATGCCTGTTATGTTAATCCTTGATCTTCTTATTCTCTCTTCCTGTCCAGACCTGAAACCATAAGTGAAAACTGAAACTTCCCATGTGCGAGAAGTGGAAATTTAATGCCACTTAATTTGACATATAATGGGTCATCTATTCTAAATTACAAAATAAATATGTTACAGCATCCCAAAGGTTCTCCATCGGGCACTTAATATAAGGCCGACTTTGTTTCCCATTACGTTTTCCAAACAACGTCATCGATGCGGCTATAGGATACTAAATTTCTTTGCCACATCTCCAGGATTTTAGTAACAGTACAGGGCAAAATAGGACAGAGTATAAGGAAGAGTAACATATAAAAGCAGCCAATTGTTAGCACTGTAGCCTAAGACTAGAAAACTGACAATGGAGATAATCTTCCAATTTTCCTCTCTACCAAACAAATACTAACACATCCAACTTCAGTCTTTGACGATATTTCTGTATTTTTATCAAGGACTACCCATCACATTTTGGACTCGGTGGGAACCTTTTGCAGCTTCAAACTGCCTCTAGAGGAACCTTTATTAATGAGAAAGAAGCTCATATATATTATAGATTCCAGATCCTCCAGATGAGATTGAAGCTTTGTTCTTCCTTCCTAAGAACATGGTCAAGAACAAAGCCTCTCCATCTCATCTGGATGAAGTGGCAGGTTCGCTATTCTTTTTTAATGTGCCATTTACTTCACAAAATGACTTTTAACTTCTCTCCTTTTTGTTTCTCCTCCAAGATTCAGCAATACAACAGAGAGCTCATAATAAATTATGTATATAACAAATGATGTGGAATAGAGAAAATAAATAAATTAAACGAAGTCCAACGATGAGAAGTTAAATACCACATGAGTGGAAGCAAACCACAAGATTATTGCCCAGCATAAACCCAGGTTAGTGGTGATTCTTTACAACTTTGATTTGGTAGACAGTCTTGCTCTCAGCTCCTCAGCTACAGCCTCAATGAACTCTTCAGTATTCAGATACTGAGACCGAGTAACCCTATACCAATATGAGATCGTTTATTATGAATAAAAATAATGGACAACAACAGCACTTTTAAAAGAAACAATTTTTTGACAGTAATTACTTGGGCCCGTGAATGAGAAGTGCAAGGTCCTTAGTCATCTTCCCTGATTCAACAGTTCCAATACAGGCTGCTTCCAGTTTCTCAGTAAAATCCTGTAGTCTGGCATCGCCATCCAACTTTGCCCTGATTACATTGATTTGCTCAGTTGCTATCTGATAATACAAAAAGGTATCAGAGCTCAGCTAGACGAAAAAAGAAATCCCGTTGATACCTATGCGCAAGACCTCTCGTCCAAGCAAAAATTGATGCTATGCTGTTAGTGCTGGTTTCACCTCCTCTCTGATGAACCCGGTAATGGCGAGTAACTGTCCCATGGGCAGCTTCAGCTTCAATGGTCTTGCCATCTGGGCATACCTGAAATACCACTATAACTTCTTGGGTATTCACAATTAAAAAGCGAGAGAGAGAGAGAGAGAGAGAGAGAGAGAGAGAGAGAGAGAGAGAGATGAAAACAGCAAGATATACCAGTACTGAGGTCATCAGCCCAAGAGATCCAAATCCTGTACCAATGATAATAAGCATGTTCGTCATAAACGGAAACATGTTAATTAACACCTTGTCCAGGACAGTCCCACACTAACTACCCACCCATTCGCTTTCCACAATAGCAGCAAAACTTACAGCAATCGACAAGTAAATCACAGGTATTTTCCTCAACTGACACAAACCTTGGGCTAGGAAATCACTCTGTACATCTCCATCATAATTTTTGCATGCCCATACATAACCTCCTTCGCTTTTAAGTGCATAAGCAACCATATCATCGATTAGACGGTGTTCATACCTACCAATCCAGCCATAAAAGTTTATTAGACTACTCAAACTGCATAAACTAAGTAGAATGGCTGGATATCTCACCATATCCCTGCAGCTTCAAACTTAGATTTCCATAGAGTTTCATAAACATCCTGAAATATGTCCTTAAATCTTCAAGAAAACATGTGATATGAAGATCAGAATACACAACATAAAGACAGACCCTAAAATTCAGCATTAAAGACGAAAGAGGGTTAAAACAAAAAAGGTATCATCGTGGAATATCACATAGCCTTTTGAGTACCCTTATGCATCTCATAGATCTCTCTCTCTCTCTCTCTCTCTCAAACTGGCAGATACAACAGGTACTTCTATAATTTAATTTTTCATGTGAGCATAATTAGAGACAGAAGAAAGTCCAACAAGGCAACAGCATACCTTCCATCATATTTCTTCAGAATAGTATTTTTAGTGCTAAGATAAAGAGGCCACTTCTTCTGGTGTGCAGTGTTCATTGAAGCATCAGCAAAAGCACGAATGGACTGGTCAAAATTTACAAAAAGAAAAGAAAATTTTTTTACTTCAAAAATGGCTGAACTATTTCGCAAGTCAACTTAAAGTAGAGAACTGAATATAAAAGCAAGCAAGGGAATAAGAAAAGCATTTGCTGAATCCGAACCTCATCAGTATTATACATGGACAAAGCTACACCTCCAGCACCGGTGAAGTTGAAAACATCAAACTCTTTCTTCTCATCATGTCCATCAGGTACTGCAGACTAAGATGGTTATATATGGAGGCAGTGAAGGAACTATAAGACTGAGAAACTGAGCACAATTCAGCTCTGTGCAGCAGTTCAACAAGTTTTAATGAAACATGAAACATATATCAGTATTGAAAACTTGTCTACACAGGAAATAGGATTATACCAAAGACCAATTTAAGCTTTCCAGCTCCGTGTATAACTGTGTCTGTTGCTCGGTACTGATCACCAAAAGCATGTCTTCCAATGCATATTGGCTTCGTCCAACCTGAAGAGAACACTGAATTTCTATGGGCCCTTCACTTTAATATAAAAAGGACAGACATATCAAGAAAACATTACGAACCTGGGACAAGACGGGGGATATTTTTGCAGAGTATCGGTTCTCTAAAAACAGTACCTGTTTTAAAGGGAAAGCAAAGTGGCCCCTTGCATTAAAAAAAATCTGAAAACAAACAAAAGGAGAAAAAAGAAAGACATTAGAGAAGTCCATTGACCATTCAAAATGTTACGAATAGTCCCATTTGGACTCTTCCACATTTGTCTCAAGTTAAACTCCTTGACACGAGCTTCATCTATCAAATACCAAGCCATTAATAAGCACGTGAAATATTTTGTTTCTCTAATTGAAACATGTGCATCACTCAAATTCAGGCTGGGAATGGATACCGGGAGTTATAGTTGCACACTTTATAGCAACATTATACCTACAAGGGCCAAAGAGCAGGAAATTAGAGTCTGACAAACAAGAAGCAGCTTTAACAACTGAACAAGCATGCTATTCACACAAGAATAGACATTGTTAAACATTAAAAAGAAAAGAGCCAGGCAGTCATAGCCTCGTTGTTAGCAACAATTTCACAGTAAGATTGTACATTGGACATAAGGAACAGGATCAGTGATCAAAAAATGTAACAGAGGTACATTTCTATGGGTGTAATTCTTCTAAAGTGTACCTAGCTACCATACATCCGCAGAAATTAGAAAGATATGAAACAAAATCTCTGAACTGTGTACTGAATTTCAATTAAAGACCGGGGAAAGTATAAGAGATGGTACCTAAGAGTAGCTTGAGCGCTTTCAACGGTGACCCTGTCGCTGGTGGCATCACGATTAGGTAGGCCAAGATCAAAGTATTTGATATCCAATTCCACAAACGGGAATATAAGCTGCGGAAGATAGAAAAAAAAAATTGAAAGCTATATATTTATCTGCAATTAAAAACTAACAAAAAAAAACAGAGAAAATTGGTGAGGGAAGTAAACAAAAAAAAAAAGCTAAAAAAAAGGAGACCTTGTCTTTGATTGATTTCCAAAAGACTCGAGTCATCTCATCCCCTGCATAATAGAAAAGCTAAAAGGTTAGGAGAAAGCCAATAAGAGAAGTACGAGTTCAGCGGAGTAAAGTACCATCCATTTCGACGATGGGGTTGGCCACCTTAATCTTCTCGAGCGCCATTTCTTCAATCTTCACTCAGAACTCTTAAACTTGGATACTCTGCCGATGACGCAACGAAGGGAGGGTTTGGCTTTTTCCCTTTCGTTTTTGCTTTGGCTTTCGCAGAGGAATGGAAGCACGGAAGCACAAAAGACACGGACTCAGCAGCGGAGTGCTCCTATGGTGACGACCGGGGTCCGGGGACGGTGCTACGCCCCTCCCTTTTAATAAAAAACAAAAAAACACGCTGTAAAACTTGTTTGTATTAAAAAAGAAAACGAATGGGCATGCGCATCAGTTTTCATCTTCTTAAAGTATACTCTAATCTTTCTAGTCCTAAGTTCGGGTGTCTAATCCGGGGTAGAAATACTGAATCAATCTAGACCACGTGTCAATGCTCTTTTAGAGAGCTCTCCGTATTACCTGTGGCTTTTCTTTTTAGGACCAATACCTAGGGAATTGCGCGGGATAAAATTCGACAAATACAGATTGGGCATTTAATATCAAAGGTCTGCAAAATGTCATCTCATCAATCCGTGTGAAGCAAAATGTCACCTCATCAATCCGCATCAAACTCCTGATAACTTGTTCAAAATTTTAAAATCCCTCTAACGCCATTGTTTGTTGTCTCGAACTTATCTTCTTCTTCCTCTTCTTTCCTTTTTCAGCAGACTTCAAGGGTAAACTGAATCATTCCTTTTTGCTTCCCGCATCATTCCTCCCGCACGCGTGTCCCCTTCTTTCTTCTCCGCGGCGTGTGGTGCGTTCGAGTTCTTGGTGAGGAGTATGGCTGGCTCGACCGCTGAGTTGCTCTGTAGCTTGAAGAGAGGAGATGTTGTTGAGCTCAGCCCGGTTATGGGCCAAGGTTTCGATATCAACCGGATGGAGCCGCCCGAGGCTTATCCCACGGTTCTTATTTTTTGTAGCTCGACCTAATTTGTTATTTTTTTCCTTTCTTTGATTTTTCTGCATTTTCTGGGTAACCACACAGAGGGGCAGGTGGAGTTTTAAAATTTATGTTGTGGGAAATTTGACTACGATGATGATTCTTAGCACCCTCTTCTGAATTCTAAATTTGAAGAGAGATAGCTGGCAGAATCGAACTCGTAACCTTATCGCCACGACTGAGTAATCTAGTTTCCCACTTCATTCACATCCTACAGTTTGAAACGTTATGCTTTTGTGTCATAGATTTTGTTTGATTTTATTTTCCTATTTGTAGATTGGGATGAAGCAAAATAACATAATCCAACACTTGATCTGAGACATCCATTGTCGAGTAATTCATTTGACACGTAGAGAGTTATTTTGTGAAGATTTAAGCTTTTAAAATAGTTCTGATTAGGTTTAAGCTCCAAATTCTTATCCACAGAACGGTGAGTCTTTGGACGAACAACCTGTTAAGATTGAACCTTAGAATTATTCCAAATGGAGCAAATTCTTTTCCTGTTGAAATTTGTGTCTGAAGTCTGAATCATCATGTGATGAAATGTGGAAAAATCTTAAGACACCTTCCTACACAGCTTTAATTGGCTGTGGATGAGAATAACGATTCCATTCTGATGACGACGACTAGTTTTTTACATTCTCTTGCTGGCAAGTTGACTTGCTTCATCACATAACTAACCACCTCTCTTACTTGTCCTATTTTTCCCGGTGATATGGTTTTATGTCAATTCAACTCGATTGGTTCTAAGAAAGCTTTTTGGTACAGTTTTTCGTGAATGTATCTCTTGTGCATTTGTGCTTCACTTCATTCGTCCTTTTTTCTCCTTCCAGTCATTGCCCTGACATCACCTCCATTGCTTGAGGAAGAAAGAGTTTGCCTTCTGTGTTAAAAAATCAGCACGTACTTCCCTAGAAAAATCTCACAGTATTCTAGATAAAAGTAGAAGCGAATAAATGCTTGAACAATCTGGAGGACACAGGAAATCGGCAAGTTCTGGAGGATACTCGAAATCATTGTCACATGCCGACTTAATGTAGACGGGAAGCTTCTGCCACCGACCTATTGTGCCTATAAATAGGAGAAGTCACGTCAAGGAATGGCATTGAGTGGAGAAGCAATAGAAAAGTGAATGTGTGAGTATATTTGTAAGAGTGCAGTGTGAGTGACGTGAAACAAATTGAGCAGAGAGAAAATTAGTGTTTTTTTTGTCTTATGTGTAAAAGCTTTGTTTCATCTCAATAAAAAATATTTTCCTTCAAAGCTTACTCGTCCAGTTTATTCAACATTTTGGTATCGGAGCTGGGACTCATTGTGATCGCGTTGGAGTGCTTTCCGTGGCTATTTTTTTAAGTCGTCGGATTGGAAGATTATATTGCTCGTGCACAATCTAGGATTGTGAAGCTCGTTAGTCTGGGACTAAGCTTACTTGGAAGTACGTTGAACGACACCAAGTCACGATGGCGGATCTTCAATACACTGGTGCTGTCGAGAAGTTAAATAATCAAAATTACTCTATGTGGCAGACATGCATGGAATCATATTTGCAAGGCCAAGATCTCTGGGAGATCGTTGGAGGTAATGATTCCACGCCACCCCTTGCAGAGAATGCCGAGGCACTCCGGAAGTGGCGTATTAAGGCTGGAAAAGCCATGTTCGCGATCAAGACAACCATAGAGAAAGAAATGTTGGAGCACATTCGGCACGCCACCACACCAAAGGATGCATGGGACACGTTGGCAACTCGCTTCTCAAGAAAGAATGATATGCGACTGCAGTTACTCGAAAGTGAATTAATGACAACTACGCAGCGGGAACTCCCAATTAATCAATACTTCACTAAGGTAAAGTCTCTTTGCCGTGAAATATCTGAATTAGATTCTTCTGCAAAAATTAACGAGCAACGTATAAGAAGAATTATTATCCACGGATTAAGACCCGAATATCGTGGATTTATTACTGCTATCCAAGGGTGGCCAACCCAACCTTCGTTGGAGGAATTAGAAAATTTGCTGGCGAATCAAGAAACCTTGGCAAAACAATTAGCTGGGGTTTCAATAAAGAATGAGGAGGAGGCATTGTATAGTAGCAGAAGAAGTCAATACAAAGGTCGAAGAGGCTATGACATGAAAAAAGAAGAAAAAGAGAAAAGTCAGCATTGGAGAAACTCTCAATTGCAAGAGGTTCGCGGTCAAGATAGAGAAAGGAGTTTTTCCAAAAATTTCCAACAACGGAACAATGCATGTTTTAATTGCGGCAAAAAGGGACATTTTGCAAGAGACTGCCGATTAAAGAAACGATCGGCGGAAGGTAACCTGGTGACATCAAATGATCAACAAAGCTCTTATGACAGTGAAGGAGAGTGGGACTTCCACGCATCATTTGCCTCAACAAATATGGAAGAAATGGCTCTGGCAGTAAGCAAGGCTGGAGCAGTTAATTTTGAGAATGATTGGATTGTTGACTCGGGATGTTCCAATCATATGACTGGTGATAAAGAGAAGTTGTTCGACACTACAGAATATAGGGGAGGTAGAGTTGTAGTGACAGCCAACAACTCCAGACTACCAATCACTCACATTGGTAGTACGGTGATCATGCCACGCCATAATCCACATGAGGTGCAGCTGCAGAACGTGTATCATGTGCCTGGGATGAAAAAGAATTTATTGTCAGTATCACAGCTGACAGCCTCAGGTAACTACGTTGTTTTTGGTCCTCAAGATGTTAAAGTCTACAAAAGCTTGAAGCCTAGTAGCTCGCCTATCCTTGAAGGGCGAAAGTTAGAAGCTATCTACGTAATGTCAGCAGAGTCTGCATACGTAGATAAAACTCGAAAGAATGATACTGTAGACTTGTGGCATGCACGGTTAGGACATGTCAGCTATCATAAGCTGAAAGTCATGATGAATAAGTCTCTCCTTAAAGGACTTCGTCAACTTGAAGTTCGAGAAGATATAGTCTGTGCTGGATGCCAATACGGTAAAGCACATCAACTACCGTACGAGGAGTCTAAATACAGAGCCCGAATACCATTGGAGCTAGTGCACTCGGACGTGTTTGGACGAATAAAAGATGCATCGATTAGCGGCTGTAGGTACATGGTAACTTTTATTGATGACCTTTCAAGGTACGTATGGATTTATTTTATGAAAGAAAAATCAGAGACTCTTTCCAAGTTTAAAGAGTTTAAAGAATCGGTTGAAGGCAAGACTGGAAGAAAGATCCAGTGCTTACGCACGGATAATGGGGGAGAATACATGTCTAATGAGTTCAATGATTATCTGAAGCAAAGTAAAATACGTAGGCAACTAACATGCCCAAACACGCCACAACAAAATGGAGTAGCAGAAAGGAAGAATCGGCATCTTGCAGAGATTTGTCGAAGTATGTTACATGGAAAGAATGTGCCAAGCTGATTTTGGGCAGAATGCATGAGGACTGCAGCTCAAGTAATAAATCGGCTACCCCAAGCAAGGTTAGGGTTCATTTCACCATTCCAAAAGTTATGGAATATCAAACCCACAGTAAGCCACTTTAAGGTGTTTGGATGTGTCTGCTATGTATTCGTGCCTGATCACCTTCGGAGCAAGTTTGATAAAAAGGCAATACGATGCATCTTCGTGGGCTATGATGACAAAAGAAAAGGATGGAGATGTTGTGACCCGACCACTGGCCGTTGTTATGTCTCAAGGAATATTGTGTTCGACGAAGCTTCCTCCTGGTGGTCACCTCAGGCAGCCATTCTGCCCGACTCTAAAGAAATTGAAGACAAGATGCAAGACATATTAGGGGAGCCAAAGGATAAAATACAGAGAGACCTTCAAGAAGAAGAGGAACCTATACATTCGATCGGCGAAAAAGAAAGAAAGCCAAAATTGTCTAGTAGACATGAAAGAGAAGAAAATCCATGGCAAACTGGTGAGCATAATACACCAGAAGATGAGATAGAAGAAGACAGGTCGCAACCACAGCTCAGAAGGTCAAACAGACAACGAAAGCCTAATCCCAGGTACGCCAACGCAGCCCTTACTGAAGAAATTAGTAAAGAACCTACCACATATAAAGAAGCGTGTGGGGACGCTAAATGGAGAGAAGCCATGGAAGAAGAGTTCACTGCACTAAAAGTAAACCAGACCTGGGACTTGGTGCCAAAACCCAAGGATGTTAAACCCATTTCTTGTCGATGGGTTTACAAGGTGAAGACTCGACCAGATGGATCGGTTGAGCGATATAAGGCACGGTTGGTAGCTCGAGGATTCTCCCAACAGTATGGGCTGGACTATGATGAAACTTTCAGTCCCGTAGCAAAAATGACAACAATCCGTGTTTTGCTAGCCTTGGCAGCTAGTAAATCATGGAAACTATGGCAGATGGATGTAAAGAATGCTTTTCTTCATGGAGAACTTGATCGAGAAATATACATGGAGCAGCCACAGGGGTTTGAAGATAAATCCCAGCCGGAGAACGTCTGTAAGTTGAAGAAAGCTTTGTATGGACTCAAGCAAGCACCACGCGCATGGTACGGAAAAATTGGAGAATTCTTACTACAGAATGGTTATAAGGCAGCACCGTCAGATTCAAGTCTGTTTGTAAAGGTACGTGACGGAAAACTAGCTATTGTGCTAGTATATGTGGATGATCTTATAATTACAGGAGATGATAAAGAAGAAATCCAACAAATACGAGAAAATCTATCAGTGAGATTCCAAATGAAGGAGCTTGGAGGATTACGACACTTTCTTGGGCTCGAGCTGGAACAGATAGAAGAAGGGCTTTTCTTATGCCAGAAAAAGTATGCTAGAGATCTTCTACAAAAGTTCGGTATGCTCGAGTGCAAACCAATCTCTACCCCCATGGAGACCAACGTCAAGCTCTGTGCCCATGAAGGAAAAGACTTGACAGATACTACAATGTATCGACAACTAGTTGGAAGTCTAATCTATCTGACTTTGACAAGGCCTGACATCTCGTTCGCAGTTGGAGTGGCAAGTCGATTCATGCAAAATCCAAAGAAGCCACACTTGGAAGCAGTCAGGCGTATATTGAGATACATAAAAGGAACGATTGATCTTGGACTGTTATACAAGAAAGGGGGAGAAATTACAATGACTGGGCATTGTGACGCTGATTATGCAGGAGATTGTGATACACGGAGGTCAACAACAGGATATGTCTTCAATATTGGCTCAGGTCCAATTTCGTGGTGTAGCAAAAGACAGCCTACAGTTTCACTCTCAACCACTGAAGCAGAATATAGGGCAGCAGCAATGACAGCTCAAGAAAGTACATGGTTAATACAATTAATGAAGGACTTGAATCAACACACGGACTATGCAGTGCCGCTCTACTGTGATAATCAATCAGCCATACAATTAGCAGAAAATCCAGTATTTCATGCAAGGACAAAGCATGTGGAAGTCCACCATCACTTTATTAGAGAAAAGGTGTTGCAGGGAGAAATAACAATGAAGTCAATTAAGACAGAAGAACAAGTTGCAGACATTTTCAAAAAAAGCCTAAATTCTTCGAAATTTATGAAGTTTCGGGAGCAGCTTGGCATGACCGTGAGAGGTTAGAAGTAAGTGCTGAGGGGGAGTGTTAAAAAATCAGCACGTACTTCCCTAGAAAAATCTCACAGTATTCTAGATAAAAGTAGAAGTGAATAAATGCTTGAACAATCTGGAGGACACAGGAAATCGGCAAGTTCTGGAGGATACTCGAAATCATTGTCACATGCCGACTTAATGTAGACGGGAAGCTTCTGCCACCGACCTATTGTGCCTATAAATAGGAGAAGACACGTCAAGGAATGGCATTGAGTGGAGAAGCAATAGAAAAGTGAATGTGTGAGTATATTTGTAAGAGTGCAGTGTGAGTGACGTGAAACAAATTGAGCAGAGAGAAAATTAGTGTTTTTTTTGTCTTATGTGTAAAAGCTTTGTTTCATCTCAATAAAAAATATTTTCCTTCAAAGCTTACTCGTCCAGTTTATTCAACATTCTGCTCTGCAATCTGACTCAAGCCACTGACTTTTCCATTTATAGTAAACCTCGTTGGTGAAAATCACATGGACATGAAGATTTCCTTTAATTTTGTTCCTCATAAAGAAAATTGGAATTTTAAGGCAACACCATTGAGGGATTTTCCAATATGTTTAATCGCTCTCCTTTCTCTTTTATTATTTTCGAATTCACGGGAGAATTGAAGTTTTAGCTAGCAGGGCCAATAGATTCACGGAGCTCACTGGAAAAGCAATTTCCAGAGCACTGGGGCACTCTGCCCGCGCGCCAGCCTGCTTAAGCGGAAATTGCTGGATTTCTAGACCACAAAGCGCAGCCCCCGCATGTCAGTGAGCTCGCGCGGAGCTCTCTGGAAATTCCAGGGCCCCTCGCGTGCGGCGCCTTGCCAAAAAAGGCTCGAAATATTGGTTGTCAGCTTCCCATATCTTTTTTAACAGCGTCAAGCAAGGTTAAATACAAGTTGTCACAAAATAAAGGATGTAATGCTATCACAGTGTGCTAATTCTACGAAAAAAAGGAATCAAGACATTTCTGAGCCACTATTTCACGTTATAGAAGATAGTGCCTGAATCTAAAACTATTAAAAAGTACGGCATCGTCAATACACAAAATGCTCCACACCTGATGATGTCTACTACCATTCACATATAAGTTGAAGCACTAATTTCACAGTTTTATGAATTCTTTGATGACATATGCATTGAACTTGATTCTTGTGTACTACAAAAAAATTATTGTTGCAAAGTTGAACCCAACATCCATCCCCTACGAAAACAAAATTAATTAATTCATGTCTTTATATAATATTTCTATGGGATTTTCTTATTGATAATTTTCTCGATATGACAAATATATACCTTAACAACGTGGGTATTGTTTGATGCTTGAGACCAAGAGGTAATGATTCCCCAAAAATCACCACCCCTCTATGGTGATTAAAACCAGTAAATACACTCAAAGGTCTTAATTCTTTGTTAGTGCCATATGTAGTATCAAAAGTCATCACATCACCAAAATGCTCATAATCAAGTAGCATTCTAGCATCAACCCAAAAGATATTGGTTATTTCCTCCCCACTATCCAATTGAACTGCATAATGAAATGATGGATTATTTATCAATTGGTGCTGAAAGTACCTCAATAAACAACCAGCCTCATCATATATCAAATTTCGTTGTAGTATTGTCCATAGGTAATTTTTCTGATCACGTTCCACATACCCAAGGTTAGCCCTCCCACCAGCTTCTCTAGTCATCAACTCATGTGTGTCCTTTGGTTTAATTCCAAAACTATGTGCTAAATTAATAGCAAATGCTTGGGCTTGAGATAGATGTCGGTGTGATCTCATCATATAACTAGTCTCATAAAGATGGAGAAAATGATTATGTTCATAAACAAAATCAACAATCTTGTACTTTCTAGTTTCTCAAACTAATGAAAGATACCTTTTTAAATCATTGTTTTCAAATTTCAAATCTTTTGAGTCATCTTGCAAGACATTTTTATTTTCATTTGTGACTCTTGCGAGATTCTCTCCAAGAGAAAGAACTCGACATTTCAAAGTATCATTTTCTTGTATAAGTATTTCATGGTTCTTTTTAAGACAACAATACTTTGAAAATAAACTTTTCAATTCAAGATATTGTTCATTAAAAGCTTCTTGTAAATTATCAAAGGAGAAAGAACGACTTGAAGAGTCGTGTACCTCATCTTCATTTTCTTTTGCCATGAAGCATATATTTGCAACTTCTTCATCGCTATCACTATCGCTATCATTGAACTCTCCCCATGCAGCCAAGAAAGCTTTCTTTTTATCTTTGGAATTCTTGAATTTCTTATGAGTTTCAAGGTTGGGGTAGTCCGTCTTTATATATCCTGGCTTCTTGCATCCAAAGAAAATAATTTCATTCTTCTTGCTACTATCTCCTTTGTAGTTTGTCTTCCTTTGAAATCTTTTATCTCCTTGTTTCTTCTGAAAGAACTTCTTGGTGAATAATGTCATTTCCTCATCATCTTCGGAAGACTCATCATCGCTGGAGCATGAGGCTTTCAAGGCAATACTTCTTTTTCCTTTATTTTCTTCCTCATCTCCTTTTACTTGGTTCATCTCATGTATCATGAGAGATCCCATGAGCTCATCCAAAGAAAGCTTTGTCAAGTCTTTGGCTTCTTGAATGACGGTGACCTTGGGTTCCCAAGCTTTTGGTAAGCACTTAAGAATTTTTCTCACCATTTCAACGTTAGTATATTCTTTACCAAGTGATTTAAGGCCATTTATAATATCGGTAAAGCGAGAAAACATGGATGCAATATTTTCATCGGATTTCATTTTAAAAAGCTCATAACTATGAACAAGCATACTAATTTTATTTTCCTTGACTTGATTCGTTCCTTCATGAGCCACTAGGAGTTTATCCCAAATTTATTTCACGGTATCACAACCGGAAACACGGTTAAATTCATTTGAATCAAGTGCACAATATAACACATTCATAGCTTTAGCATTTAAAGACATGAGCTAATCATTATCATCAAAATCCTTTTCATGGTAAATCACAAAGGAAATAAAGTAGTGGAAGGAGGTTCTGCAAATGATATTGATAGAGGATTGTTAAATAGGAAAGCAGATTCATAGAACAAAACATAACGGGATATAAAAATGACATTGGTTTCTAAATCAAGGATCTTATAATTTTTAACTCCAAAAGGGTATCCCAAGAAGTTGCATT